>CM066033.1:322244970-327229485 GCA_033557465.1 Ichthyophis bannanicus | reverse complement strand
GGACTTAGAGAAACCGCCTCGAGGCGCAACAACGGTGCGTTGTGCGGGGGCCTGACCGAGGACCGCGGAGTTTGAGGAATGCTTCGGCGGGTGGGACAAAAAGTGTTTGCAGCTATCTTTTGCAGCGGGGAGAGCGGGACGGACGTGAGTTGTGGCAGTGGAGAGAGCGCACAGGGCCCTGGGGCCGGCACGGAAGGGGCTGCAGCGGGATGGGAATATGTGTGGCATGCCTTGGGTCCTACGCTAAAAGAGAGCAGGTGATGCGGGTGGCAAGAGGCGCGGAGATGTTTTGTGTGGGAAGGGCAGAATGTGGAGGTGTTTCCATGAACCTCTCCGATGCTACCCTGCAGACGGCGGCGAGAAATGACGCCTGTCAATACATACTTGCAATTCTGAACAAAAAGCGATATAGATGGCTGTTTCCCTTTGCCCTTCTGATGGATGTCAATGGGCCGGAGCTTTAGGGCCCGCACAGTGCAGGAAGGCTTGGGACAATTTTGCGGAGAGAGGGAGCCCACGGGACCTTCCTGAGCAGAGCGTTGCACACAGACAAGAACAGGCAAGCCCCGGGGAAGGAGCGACGCTCAGTCTGGGAAAGGTTGGGGTACCTGTGGAGAGGCCAGCGACTTGAGCCCGTTGGGGTTAGGGGACCTCTGGGGCCCGTCCGGCCAGCTAGAAGGAAACAGACGGGCAGTGCATCCCACTGGGCACAGGATGGATGGTTGGGGGAGGCCCTGTTTGAAACTTACTTTTATTACACTAGGCCTTGGTTTGCCATTACGGGCCCCTCATTGCTTATTTGTGATGGGAGGAAAGGGCTGTTGTTGAAGTGGGAGGGGGGTGGGGGCGGAGGGGGTCGTGGGGACTGAGTATTTTTGTATGCTGTGTGTTAAAATGTTTTTATTTTTAGTGGGAGTCCTTGGCTATGTTATGGTTTGCACTTCGGTGGGGGACTTCATTCATCTAGTGTGTTGCGACTTGGGGGGAGGGGGGGCTGGGAGGATATTGCAGCAGTTTGTCCTGGGGAGCGTCATTTCCTCACTGGAGGTCGGATTTGTGATCCGTAATGGCGGGGGAGGGGGGGGGGGAAGAGGGGGGGGAGGGGGGGGGTGGAGGAGGGGGGGTGGAGGGGAGGGGGGGGGTGAGAGGGAGGGGGGGGAGGGGGGGAGAGGGGGTGGGGAGGGGGGGGGAGGGGGAGGGGGGGGAGGGAGGGGGGAGGAGGGGGCAGTGGGGAGGGGGGGAGGGGGGAGGGGGGGGAGGGACGGGGGGGAGGGGAGTGGGTGAGAGGGGGGGGGGTGAGGGAGGGGAGGGAGGGGGGAAGAGGGTGGGATGATGACCCCGTGAGTAAAAGGGTCGAGCGAGGGGCGAAGGGGGGGTGGTACTACACTGGTCATGGCAGTTGCTAGGGACACTGAACTGTGCGTTAGGTCCTAACATGTAGCGGCGGCCTGACACATCCCCAGACAAAAGCAGAGGCGTTTGTCATGTGTGAAGGAGTGCTACTTGTTGTACCCGTCGAGGGAAATTGGGGGGTGGCCTTTCTGTACCACAAAGGAGAACGCAACTATGACTGTCAAGTAGGGATAACGCAGCGAATTGCTGTCAGTTCCCCGGGGCTTATCAGGAGGTCTACTTTGCTGCGAGAGGGTGAGAGGGGGGTATGGACCTGGTAGGAAGGGTGACGGAGTGTTGCCTATCGTTATGGTGGGACCAAGGGGGACTTCCCGCTTCAGGCTGTGAGTCAAGGTCCACTAGGAAAGATGGTGAGAGATGGCGGGGCCAGTATTGAGCAAGTGCGTGGGGGTGTTACAGGTGGTTGGGGGGGGAGACGAATTGGGGCGCGGGATTCACGAGGGTGCCAGCCCTCATTTCCTGTCAGTATGAGCAAAAGTTCCGAATCATGGTGTAGCGGAGACTGTGCGGGCGATTTTTTGGTTATTAGGAGGACGCATCTATTAGCGAGGAGGTGGGTTGGGGGATGAGCGGGATAAACGGGTAAGCGTACGTGCCTAGCCTTGGGGGGGGAAGCATTGTGATGATATTGATTCGTGGACTAGCTGAGGAATAGGAAGTGGTCTTCGGGGGCTAGGTAGTGGGGATCGCAATCATCTTGCGACAATGGTTATGCAAGGGATTTGGGGCGGGTGGAAGGGGACCTGTGGTCATGCGATTGCCAAATCCTTCCACTAAGGCATTTTCTACCTTTTTCATACGGCCGTTCATGGCTCCTATAGGTCGTATCGACTATGTGATGGGGGACCAGCTACTGGTAGCGATCCAGGATTGGTCTAGGAGAACAGAATTTGGTACGGTTACTTTGGTCCGACCTTGCCCCGGTGCAGGTTATCGTTTGGTCGGATCGCATGGTCAGATAGTGGCCGCTCGCCCGCGACTTCTGGAGATCGTGAATGAATATTTGTTGCGGGTATAAGGGTGTGGATGTGCAACTCCAAAAGGTGATAGCGGATTATTTGGATCTTAATGATAATGGAGAAGTTGTCCACGGGCATTCCTTTGGGATGGGCTCAAGGCGGGTACTGAGGGGCCACTTGGTCCAGATGGGGCTAGGCGGTAAAAAAAGGGCATCGGGTGGAGGAGGAACGTCGCCTTTTGGGCCAGCAGTTGGCTGACTTGGAGCGGGCGCATAAGGAAAGGGGGGGACGGCGGTTGCGGAACCAGGTGGAGGAGGTGCGTTAAACAGCTTAATGCACTCCAGCTAGAGCAGATTTCTGGTCAACTGGACAGGGTGGGGCAAACGGTACTATGAATTTGATGAATAAATCGGGTCGGCTGCTGGCTGGGAAGCTTAGGTCCCAGAGGCAGCGGCGCACCTGTGGTTAAGATTTAAAGGCCCGGGAGGATAAATTGCTTCATCGAGCGGAGATATTAGGGATAGCTTTAGGGACTATTATCAGCGGTTGTATACTGCTGACCCCCCGGGGGCGGAGGGGGACCTTCGGGGCTACCTTCTTAATGATGGTAGGGGGGGAGTGCTCGACTGGGGGATCGGGAAGGAGAGGACTTGGAAAACGGATATCAACGTGGATGAGGTGCAGAGGGCGATTAGGGCCCTGGTTCCGGGGAAGGCCCCGGGATTAGACGGATTTTCCGGGGCATTCTACAAAAAGTTGATGGGGACTTTAGCTCCGGTTCTGACCCGAGTGTTCAATGCTGTGTTGAATGGGGAAGGCCTTGCCTCCCTCCATGAACCAAGCGTGGCTATTACGGTGATTCCCTAAACCGGGTCGAGATCCCGCGGTGTGTGGGTATTTATCGTCCAATATCCTTATTGAATATTGATGTCAAGCTCCTTGCTAAAGTCCTGGCCCTTCGCCTGGGCCCTCACATGCCCGCCTTGATCCACCCGGATCAATCAGGCTTTATTATGGGACGGCAGCCTGCAGACGGGATCTGGAGGGTTCTGCAACTTGGTTGGTTGGCACGGCAGGATAAACAGCAAGCTATGTTTCTTTCCATCGATGCGGAAAAGGCCTTTGATAGGGGGTGAGTTTCCTTTTTTGCACGAGGTCTTGGCCTATGGGGGCTTGGGCCCTCGTTTTCGTTCCTGGATTCGGGCTATATATGCGGCACCGGTTGCCCGCGGTGACTGTGAATGGGGGTTATTACCGACTTTTTTTCCTTTTGGGCAGAGGAACCAGGCAGGGATGGCCGCTTTCCCCCCTACTGTTCGCCTTGGTCATGGAGCCGTTGGCCGCCAGGATCCGTTGCGAACGTTGATATTCAGGGGGATTGCGGTTGGGTCCACGCAACATAAGATGGTTTCTTTTCGGCGGATGACGTGCTTTTTTTGCTTTGACTAAACCCCGTAAGTCTCTGTGCCGATGGTGATGGGCGAGCTTCAGCAATATGGGGCGGTTTTCCGGGTTCAAGGTGAATTGGGGACAAGACGGAGGCCATGGATCTTACGTTGGAGGAGCGTGTTATTGAGAGCTTGCGGCAATCATTTCCCTTTAAGTGGACGGTGGGGTCACTCAAAATATTTGGGGGTTACGGGTGACAGCGCAGCAGCCGGAACTCTTATCGTGCCATTATCCTGCGATTTTTGCCCAACTACCGGAAAGATCTTGACCGCTGGAAGGGGCTGGAGATCTCCTGGCTGGCAGAATAGCTGCCTGAAGATGAATCTTCTTCCACGGCTTTTATATTTGTTCCAAACCCTTCCGGTGGGGATCCCCGCACGGGAGTTAAGGGCTCTTCAAAATTTACTTTTTGCTTTGTTTGGGGGGGTTAGTAAAACCCCGGGTGAGCCGCTGTGTACTTTATGCGGATCGGGACGGGCCGGGGGGGTTAGGGGTGCCCGAGTTGGCCCGCTATTATCGGGCCGCCCAAATGCGACAGGTGTTTGAGTGGCGAGATCAGGGTGGGAGGGATAAGCGGTTTCGAGAAATAGAGCAATATTGGGCGGGGGACATTGCGTTGAAACATTGGGTGTTTGGTAAATGGCCTTTGGGGCGTTGGAAGGTTAATCCCTTCATTTGGCACTTGGCGACGTTGTGGCGGAGGGCGGGAGGGCGGGGAGGGTCCCGGGGGGGGGTTTACGGTGCTCTCTCCGGTGGGAGCGACGGACGCCTTTTACCGGGTAGAGAGGGGGTTTTTCGTAGGTGGGCACGATTGGGACTGGATACTTTTGGGAAATTCCTCCAGGAGGGGCAGGTGATTCCCTTTCCGGATCTTCGGCTGCGATATCGGTTTGCGGGGGGAGCGATTTTTTTCCCTATCTTCCAGGTGAAGCATATTTTGTCCCAACGAGACATTCGGGAAGAGTGGGAGGCGGACCCAGAGGCTGCGGTGGTGCTCTGGCAAAGTTGGGAGGGCTCTCGGGGGTTGATCTCCCGCCTCTATCGGGACTTGGGACGGGGTGGCACTACGGGGCGGTTCCCTCATCAAGAGCAATGGGAAAGGGATCTGGGAAGGGAGCTGGAGCCCTTGGAGTGGCGGAGGATTCACATGAATATTGGGCGTCAGGCCCTCTCGGTGGCTATCCGGGAAACGTCCTACAAATTGCTCTATCGGTGGTACTATACCCCGGTTCGGTTGCATCGGATGTTTCCCAGCTTTTCTGATGATTGTTGGCGTGGTTGTGGGGAGCGGGGGACCTTCGCGCATATGTGGTGGTTGTGCCCGAAGGTTCGAGCATATTGGACTATGGTGGGGGAGGTGTTACATTCTGCCCTGGGGCTGCTGGGAGTAATAGATATGGGATATGGGCTGTTGGGGATCCGGCCTGACAGTGTACCTGGGGGTTTGGATCGCCCGGCGCGAGCTTGTCTCCAAGCGGCTAGGAGTGAAATAGCTCGGGCTTGGAAACAACCTTGCCTTCCTGGTCTGGCGGCATGGCAGACCCGGCTTCGACGAATTGCATTAATGGAACACTTGACTGCAGTTCGGCGACAGTCTGTGGAGAAGTTTCAGACCCAGTGGCAAGCCCTATTGGATTACTTGAAGGGTTGAGAATTCCTTGGGAGTATAATTACCTGCGAGGGTGGGAGGGGGGGAGGGGGGGTGGGCTGGTGAGGGGTGGGGTGGGGGGAGTGAAAGGGATCAGGGGAGGGGGGGGACGCAAAGGGATTTGGGTTGGAGGAGAAGGTTTGTGGACCTAGCCCACTTGTTGTTATTGCCAGTTTTTGTGTCTACACGGTGTGCTTGCGCGTACCATATATGATCTGTTGATGTATTTGCTTTTGCTGCTGTGTACATCCTTTTTTGGACTGTTTACTGTTACATTTATGTTGGGAAAAATTTTAATAAAGACAAATTGGGGAAAAAAAAAAAAAAGGTGGCCGCCTGTTGAGGAAAAGAAGTACCAGCCAGCAGCAACACAGAGGTAAGAGAGTGCTGCGGTTGGCCATGCAATTTCAGTGGGTTGGCAGAGGAAAACTTTCAGTGGCCTGCTCCTCTATTTATTTATTTAGCTGCTTTTATAAACTGCCTTATCAGAGTGTCAAAGCGGTTTACTGGTTAACAGATTGAGCGAAACTTAACGTACATGGAACATGATAACGTGACCATAAAGCTTTACATGTTTGGAGGCATTCCAGTTGGCAAATATGTTGGCTTGGAGTGGGAGAATTAAAAAACAAAAAAAACATTTTGTTTTAAGACAATTCCTCCCAAAGTCAGGTGGTTAAAAAAATAACTAAAATAAATAGCCGGCTTGTGATCAGGGGGTTCCTGATTGGGCTTTGATCGTATCAGGTGCTATAGTGGTGAATTTAGGGGCTAGGCCTTTCCTCCAGGATTTTGCTGACAGTAAGGGTGAGCTCCGAGGAGGTTCGGTGGACTACAGTATTTTTAGACAGCTGTGTTTTTTGTAAGACCTCTCTTAGGGAGTTTCTTGAGTCTCTTGGTAAGGTATGTTAGGGGCCAATACAGTGATATCTGACCACCTTCAGAGCTTGGGTGGCACAAAATGCTGCTAATTGCTCTTCTTACTCCTCTTTGTGGTTGCTGGAGGGGGGGAGTGGAGGCAAACCACTTACACACTCATTCACTTCCTTCCTTCGACAGGCTGACCTGATACAGTTCATCTGGTGTTCCTCGATACCACTGAAACCAGTATTGTGGTAAATAAATTATACAAAGCAGTGATTCATCCACTATCAATTTTTGTAGTACAAATGAAGTGGCATAATCTGCAGTCAGGTAGATTTGAGTGGCTCCAGGATCATCAAGGTGCACCCCACTCTGAAAGCAAGAGAAGCACTTTTTGTCACTTTTTGTGCAAGAGAGTAACTATTGCTAGTAGCACTGTAACCAGATAGAGACTATGGAATCTATTCTGTCCTGTGAATAGCGGGAATGGATGTCCCAAGGGGACGTCCTCTCTGCTATTCACCCCCTTGCCAGCCCTGTCAGAAGCCTCCCCGTATGAACAAGGAGTTTGTATGGCGAGGGGAGGTTTAGTCAGGGGTGGGAGGGAGCATTGCAGAGGCGAAGGTAGTGCAGACAGTGGGCGGATGTGCAGGGTTGATTCTGAAGTCTGTCCTATACGTCTGGGGTCAGCAGACTGGACGGAGGACGGCAGGCCCGGGCAGCGGTGAGGAGGTGCAAGGGATTCCCCACAGCCCGATCCCAGCCATGGAAAGCCAGATCGGGGGTCGAGCTGCAGGAAAAGCAGAATGTGATCTGTGGTCGGGGACGCCATGGCACCACGGCTCTATTCAGGAGCCTGACTGAGTTAGCCGGGCAGGGGCCTGTACGTGCAGGCCGATCTGAATCGGATTCCGGCCTGCACGTAAAGACCCTAAACCCGATTCTGATCCCGTGTGGCAGGTCTAGCCCCCGCAGGATCGGAATCGGGTCTGCTTCTATGCGACCCTTGCCGATTGGTCGCACAAGGGCCTGGACGCACTCTACGGAATGTGCCTCCACATATCTAAAGAAGGACTGGAATGTCTGAGGCTGTTTGGTTCATCATTTCCTAGTAGTAACCTTTATTCTCGAGGAAATCGGCCCATCTTGATAAGTTTGGTTTATATCCATGGAGGTTCTCTGTATCTCTTAGAACTGCAGGCCTTAGTCAAGGCATTACTTGGTCAACTGCCAATGTCACTCTATACATAGGACCTGCATATTTTATTTATTTATTCATTTAAACGTTTTTATATACCGCCCCCTCCAGTGATCAGGGGCAGTTTACAAAGAACATTGAACATATCAAACTATATTACAAGGTACTATTTACAAATCAGCTGTTCACATATACAGCAGAATAGCGGATGCTGAGGTAGAACTATTTACAGTGTAGGGTGGGGAAGGGAACGGGATAAGGGAGAAATATTTTAAATGGAGTTTCATAAAGAGAAAGGTTTAGAGGGGGGAGAAGAGTAATTACCTAATTAAGATATCAAGTGAGAAAGAGAGCTTCAGGAGGGTATATATTTATTGTATTTGTATTTCTCCAGTATATAGCGGAGAGAAGTAGAGGGGGATCATGGTGTTCGAGGGGGAGTAATAAAGATGTTGAGGTTAAAGTGTTGAATGAAGAGGAACGTTTTAAGCTCTTTTCTAAAAGTCTGTAGATCTTTTATTAGTTTTAGGTTGTCTGGGAGAGAGTTCCAGAGAGTAGGGGCTACAAACAAGAACGCTCTTGAACTTATAGTTTTGATTGTGTTATGAAAATGGGCTGGAATTGAGAGGGTATTCTGGGTGCACATTCTTCTGGATCTGATAGGATCACTAGGGGCAATAAGAGAGAAAAGGGATGAGGGGGCGATCTTATTGTATAGTTTGAAAGTTATCTGTAGATATTTGTATTTGATACGTGCTTCTATGGGTAGCCAGTGGAGGGTCTGGAGTAAGGGCATGATGTGATCGAATCGGTGAGCGTTGTGAATTATATGGGCAGCAAGGTTCTGTGCCATTTGAAGTTGACGTGTGATTTATTTTTGGGTAGGCCATGAAGTATGCTGTTACAATAATAAAGGTGAGGCGTAATGAGGGCCTGTAGGACTGAGCAGAAGTTGTTATTATCTAGAAGGTGTCTTAGTGGTTGAATTGTTTTTAGTTTAAAGTAAATTATCTTGGTTACAGCTTTAATATATGAGGACCTGGATAGTGATTGGTCGAGAATGATACCTAAGTATTTGACTTCTAGATATTTCTAGAGTATGGTCCCATGGGGATATTGCATTCAAAAGATACTAAATTGTGCTGTAGTTTGCAATTACCATGCGCTCACAATCTGGTGCATTAGCGTTAATCAGTTGTAAGTGTCACTTTAACAGCTAGAGCAGAATGCGTTTGAGAATGAACAAGATCTGTGTTGGATAGTTGCCCTGTCTTATCTTATGGTAGTGAAGTTGGTTACTCCTACTGAGGGGGCATTAACTGCAGCATGTTATCATTAAATGCATGTTATCTGCAAGGCCATTAATATGCTGTAAATAACTGTTCTCTGTAGTAGCTATTCAGCAAGGTAATGTACACTCCCCAACAGTGTAGTGGGGATGGTAATAGTGTACTTTTAAGTTTGTCAATTAATGCACATTAGCTGTGGCTACTTCTCGGCTTCTACAGCCTCTAAAATGCTTGTATGCAAATGCTAGAAGTCTAAAAAATAAAATGGGAGAGTTAGAATATATAGCACTAAATTAGAGATTAGATATGATTGGTATCTCAGAGACATGGTGGAAAGAGGACAACCAGTGGGACACTGTGATACCTGGGTACAAACTATATCACAATGATAGAACAGATCAAATTGGTGGAGGAGTTGCACTCTGTTAGAGAGGACATTGAGTCACAAAGGATTAAAGTTTTGCAGGAAACAAAATTCACTGTAGAATCTTTATGGACTTAAATCCCATGTAAAAAGGGGAAGGGGAAGGCAATGGCAGTGAGGGTGTACTATCAACCTCCTGGCCAGAATGAACAAATGGATGATGAAATGCTCAAGGAAATCAGGGAAGCTAACAAAAGTTACAGCACAGTAATAATAATGGGTGATTTCAATTACCCTGGTATCGACTGGGTCAGTGTCACGGCAGGACATGCTAGGGAGATAGTTTCTAGATAAAATAAATGACTGCTTCTTGGAGCAGCTGGTTCATGAAATGACCAGAGGGGAAGCCATTTTGGACCTAGTCCTTAGTGGTATACAAGATCTGGTGCAAGAGATAAGGGTGTTGGGGTCACTTGGCAATAGTGATCATAGCATGATCGCGTTTGATTTAATTAGTGGAGGAGGAAATCCACAGTACTATCTTTTAACTTTCAAAAGGGAGACGATGATAAAATGAGGAAAATAGTTAAGAAAAAACTAAAAGGAGCAGTTACAAAGGTTGGGTGTTTAAAAACAATATCTTGGAAGCCCAGACCAGCTGTATTCCACTCTTTAAGAAAAGTGGAAGGAAGTCCAAACAACTGCTAGCATGGTTTAAAGGTGAGGTCAGAGAGGCTGGTGTTGCCATAAAAGCTTCTTTCAGGAAATGGAAAAAGGAGCCACATGACGAAAACTGGAAACAACACAAGCACTGGCAAGTTAGATGCAAGGCATTGTTAAGGCAGGCAAATAGAGAATTTGAGAAGAAGCTTGCTGTGGAAGCCATGTTGAGGGGAAGTCTGCCAGGAAGCCAGGGAGCTTTCAGGCATAGTAGGCACTTCCAAACCATTACATTTCCTCAGGAGGTCCTGAATGGTATGATAAGGTGCCAGAGCTACGTACTCCAATGTGGCCTTGGAAGTTGGAGGTTGTCGTATGTGTTTTAGTGCCTTTGGCCAAGTTACGGTCTTGAGGTCTTTTGTTTTTCTCCAGACAGAAGCGGCCCAGTTCTCTCTTATAGTTTGGTCCTTGAGAGGGTTGAACTCAGACAGGAAAAAAGCTATTTTTCTTGGCATGGCGGCTCTCTTTGAATGCAAACATTATGTCTTTTTGGCTTATATCGAGGATGAAGACCTTTGCTGAGGTGAAGAAATGGGTTCTTCGTCTCTGGAGTTCATTTTGACCCAACATTTTGAGGGGAATTGAACAAGTGGAGCTTGGAGAGGTGCAGGTGCAATACCGAAGGTCTGTTTGAAAGTAGAATATGAGAGGTACTACTTGCCTCTCTTCCTGATGTGGTGCAAGTCTAGAAAGGGTTGGATATAAGTGCTCTGTGGCTTACATGGCGCTCCTTCTTTGTTCTATGGGTTGATAGTCAAGCTGCCTTAGAAAGCGTTCCGGTGGGATCTGCCCTGTTGGCAAAATGTTTCTACGGCTCCAATTATATTGTTGTGTAGAGGGCCTCTTTGGTGGATGTTTTTGAAATGTTCAGGTCTCCTTGTTTCAATTCTATGTGGCATTGGTGTTTCCTCTAGATAAGTTTCTGACCCTACTGGTGTTCTCGGAGGCTGATGGGGATCCGGAGTCGCCACTGCTACAAAACTTGGATGCCCCCTAGTCCTTCATATGTTCTTTAAGGGGAAGAGGTCTACATGCTAACATTATCCCTTAATGTGGTCTGCAGAGGTCATGCAGGGAAAAGCAACTTGCCAAGGCATGTTTTGTTGGTGACTGAAGAAGACCAGTCAATTCTAGCAGGCTTCAGGATTGTTCCCACCAGAGGGTACGGGTTTTTTTGGGCAGAACGTGACTCAGGGTCCTTCTGCGGTACCTTGGCGGCATAGAGGAGGAATATCCTACTTTCTTCACATCTTAGTAGCATCGAGATGCTCAGGTGTAGAGGTTTACGCACTTCTGAGGTGCAGGTCTGGCAGTCTAAGCTCTTCTGCCCCCCCCTCCCCCCGTCGTCAGGTACTGCTTTGGTACATCCTATGCTTCTGGACTGGGCTGGAGGGATGATGAAGAAGGTGAAACTAAACTTTATCTGCTAATTTTCTTTCTTGTCCCTCCAGTCCAGGACCTATCCTACATTCTTAAGAGTTCGTGCCCAGTATTGGGAGAGTGAGCGTTCCAAGGCTCTGGAGCTGGGCAGTGATTTCTATTATCAAGCTTGGTCATTCTGCGCTTCCAACAGGATGTGAGGCTGTGCCACTGCATTGTTTAGGGGCCATGATTTGGCATTATGGTCTTGTGGGCTGTGATTTATAGCCTCTATCTATTACACATTTTGGAGCAGGAGAGGGTTTTGGAAAGTATAGTGTGGTGTGTATGTATTGAAAGGATCTAATAATCAATGGTTTTGGAGTCTGCCTTTTTTCAGAAATACTGGTGAAAGCATGGCTACACAGGTCTCTTATACTGTGACATTGTCAAACCAGTGGTTCTGTCTCCATCTGCTGGTAGGCAAGCATAAACCCACTCATCTGGACTAGATTGGAGAGACGATGAAGAAACTAACTTACCTCTAGCAGGAGTTTCCTTCTTGACAGCAGCTCCCCAGCTTCAGATCTTTCCGGAAACTTTCAAAAGCACTTCATCTTACATACATACCACTTCCCGCTTGCCACTATCACACAAGGTCGGCAATGGCTAACCTAAGAACATAAGATATGCCATACTGGGTCAGACCAAGGTCCATCAAGCCCAGTATTCTGTTTCCAACAGTGGCCAATCTAGGTCATATGTGCCTAGCAGTTTCCCCAAGGGACACAGGTTCCACAATGCTTGTATTGGTTCAAGCATTGATATCCTGGGTCCCTTCTTAATAATGGTTTCTGGACCTTTCCTCCAGGAACTTGTCCAAACCTTTTTTAAACCCAGCTACACTAACAGCCTTTACTACATCCTCCGGTAACAAATTCCAGAGTTTGATTACACGTTGAGTGAAAAAATATTTTCTTTTATTAGTCTTAAATAGTTTACCCTGTAGCTTTATTGCATATCCCCTAGTCTTTCTATATTCTGATAAGGTAAACAATCGATCTACGTTTACCCGTTCCACTCCGTTCATTAATTTATAGACTTCTATCATATCTCCCCTCAGCCGTCTCTTTTCCAGGTTAAAGAGCCCTAACCTTTTTAGCCTTTCTTCATAGGAGTATCCTTCCATCCCCTTTACCATTTTGGTGGCTCTTCTCTGAACTTTTTCTAAAATCGCTATATCCTTTTAAGATACGGCGACCAGAATTGCACACAATATTCAAGGTGCGGTCTCACCATGGAACGATATAGAGGCATTATAATATCTTTTGTTTTATTTTCCATTCCTTTCCTTATCATACCTAGCATTCTATTTGCTCTCTTGGCCACTGCTGCACACTGGGCCGAGGGTTTTAACATGGTATCCACAATGACGCCTAAATCTTTTTCCTGGGTGGTGGTTCCTAATGTGGAACCTTGCATCGTGTAACCATAGTTTGGGTTGTTCTTCCCTAGGTGCATAACCTTGCACTTGTCCACATTAAATTTCATCTGCCATTTTGATGCCCAGTCTTCCAATTTATCAAGATCCTCTTGCAATTTTCCACAATCCTCTTGGGTTTTAACAACTTTAAATAGTTTTGTGTCATCTGCAAATTTGATAACCTCACTCGTTGTTCCACTTTCCAGGTCATTTATGAATATGTCAAAAAGCAGCGGACCCAGCACAGATCCCTGGGGTACACCACTATTCACCTTTCTCCATTGGGAAAATTGGCCATTTAGCCCTACCCTCTGCTTTCTATCTTTTAACCAGTTCCTGATCCACAATAGTACACTGCCTCCTATCCCATGACTCTTTAGTTTTGCCAAAAGTCTCTGATGAGGGAACTTGTCAAAGGCTTTCCGAAAGTCCAGATACACAATATCAACCGACTCACCTTTGTCCACCTGATTATTCACTCCTTCAAAAAAACATAACAGATTAGTAAGACAAGATCTTCCTTGTCTAAAGCCATGTTGGCTGTCTCCCATTAGGTCATGACTATCTACATGCTGAGTAATTTTATTCTTTATGATGGTTTCTACCATTTTTCCCAGTACTGATGTCAGGCTCACCGGTCTGTAGTTTCCCGGATCACCCCTGGAACCCTTTTTAAAAATTGGTGTTACATTGGCGATCCTCCAGTCTTCAGGTATTAGAGATGATTTTAATGATAGTTCACAGATTACTAATAGCAGGTCTGAAATCTCGTATTTCAGTTCTTTCAACACCCTTGGATGTATACCATCCGGCCCAGGTGATTTGCTACTCTTCAGCTTATCTAATAGTTGTAATACATCTTCCCGATGTATCGATATTTCCTTCAATTCTTCCGCACCTTTAAATACCACTTCAGTCATGGGTAACATCCCTACATCTTCCTCAGTAAAGACTGAAGCAAAGAATTCATTCAGTCTCTCCGCTATCGCCTTGTCGCCTCTTAGTGCTCCTTTAACCCCTTTATCATCTAATGGACCAACTGAGACTCTCACAGGTTTTTTGCTACGAATGTACTTGAAAAGGTCTTTACTTCGCGTATTTGCTTCCGCAGCAAGCTTCTTCTCAAATTCTCCCTTTGCCTGCCTTATCAATGCCTTGCATTTGACTTGCCAGTGCTTGTGCTGTTTCCAGGTTTCGTCCTGGAAACGCCTATGTCCGATTCCAGTAATCCTCTTCTTCCATCCTGTCCAGCTGCACAGGGTTTAGACATCCTCCATCTGGAGACTGAGAAATACCGATGAGAGCAGGGCTGCACAGGACTCTTATACCATGACCTCATCAAATCATTGATTTTCAGTCTCCATCTGCTGATGGGCAAGTATAAGCCCACACGTCTGGACTGGACTGGAGGGACAATGAGAAAACTAAATCGCTTACCTGTAGCAGGAGTTCTTCCTGGACAGCAAGACAAGAGTGCTCACATATGGGTGACACCACAGACGGAGCCCAGCATGGGAGAAGCTCCCCAGCTTCAGATTTTTCCAGAAGCTGGACTGGACTCAAAGAAAATTAGCAGGTAAAGTCTAATTTCACCTTTATCATATTCCGGCTTTCCCACTTCTCTGCAAGATTACATAAGAGATGAAGGACCTAAAGCGCCACAGTCCTTTGGAGGGAAGCAGGCACAGATCCTTGTCTAAGGAAGCTAAGACTAGCTGGAGGAAGCATCCTTCAGGGTTTGATCCCAAATTGCCAAACACCAGAGCACAGAAATTTTTAGTTCATACAGTAGCCAGCAAAAGCTGCTCTTGCAAAGGCCTAAAGAACTGTTAATATCTGGGCTAAAAGAAATAACCCAGATATCCCAGTTTGCACACAGGAAAGCTATTGTACATACATTAGCACAGGGTAGAGATTACTCTGAGCCAACGTACATGAAAACTACACAGAAGAAATTCTCCGTCCAAGGCACAGGAAAAACAGATGGTACAAAAAAAATCTGGTCAGAAAAACGAGTCCAATTTTTGGACCATTAGTGCAAATGAATTAAAGCTCAATGCAGAAAAGACTCTGCTCCACAGACCATATCATTGTTTTCCCTTGTGTTAGTTTTAAAGAAAATGACTTCTTTTCAGGAAAACCTTCAGGATCTCTGCTTCCACAGGTTTTTGAAAGCACAAATGTACAATAATGCTTTGAAAATTTCTCAAGAAACCTGTCAATGCCTTTCTCAAAAAATGAGAATTGAGGAAGTGACGTCACCGACAGTGATGGCTGCCTAAACTGTGGGCTCACATCAAAGGTGTTACAAAAGAGCTATTAAAGCAGAGCCGAAGTCTCCATTTAACAGCATACCATTGCAGTACCCTGCGGGGCGAGAGAGGATGTTGGTGAGGAAAAAACTTGAGTGGTTTAAATCCTCCTCTGCCCCCAAATCTCAAGCTGCATGGCGCGAGGTGGGAGCCGATGCAGGGCTAAGCGCAGACTTGGAGGACGAGGTTGACAATGCAGACGAGCCATGCGCTCGTGGCGGTTTGTAGCAATGGTTCCAGGAACTAAAAATAGAGTTTTCTAAGGGGAGAGGGGAGTTAAAGGAAGGCTTGGGAGAGCTGCATGGGGAAATTCGCAATATTGACACACGCTTGGAAGCTGTAGAGCTGCAGGTGGAACACCATGAGGAGGCCACGGAGGCGCATGTGGCACATATACATCAACTTGAACTGTAACAGGACGCACTCAGAGACAAGGTGGAAGACTTAGAAAACCGCTCCCGACAAAATAATGTCCATCTTAGAGGCATTCCTGAGTCTGAAGCTTATAAAGATGCCATGCAGGTGGTCAGGGTGGTGTGCCAGAATCGACCGAGGAAGCGCTGGTGACCCCGGAGAGCTCCTTTACCATTGAGAGGGCACATTGGGTGTTAGGCCCCCTTCCGGTACAAAGCCAAGAGACATTGTGGTCTGCATGAGCTCATAAGCGATTAAGGAAAAAATACTGAAGCTTGCCCGAATTAAGGGAAAACTCCAATGGGACTCTCCAAACAGTGCAGATCTTTCAGGACCTGGCCCCAGCCACCTTACAGCACCACCGAGACACGAGGAGAGTCACTCCATATTTACTTAAGGAATGCATCAAATATCACAGACATTTCCCCTACACCCTCCAATTTGAAATCAGTGGACGTTCCAAGAAGGTCTGCTCAGCAAAGGAGGCATGGGCTTGCTTAAAGAAGGAAGGAGCAGCCCATTTTCTAGAGACCACTTCTAACAGCATGGGAGAAGAAGACAGACAGACCCTCAGAGATGGGAGAGAGTGACCAACAAAGGACAGCGACTGAGGCGGAAAGCAAAGGGACAAATAAGCCAGATGGCGAAAAGTGGCGGTGCCCAGATGGAGGTGGGGGACTGAACAACTGAAATCCCATGTTGGTGACAATCCCTTGATCTATTGAGGACTTTTATTCAGTTCCAACAGTTGATTCAGGTTATCAATGTACTTATTATTCTATGTACTGTAATTGGTTAAGATGTTTATGAAGGGGGAGAGTTAGAATATAAGGGGAAGAGAACGAAAAGATGAGTGCGGATGCAAGGGGCACACGAGAGGGGGTGGGGGAGGGAGCATATTATGAATGATATGAGAACAATAGGAGACGCAGGGGGGTCACTGTAGGGGGAGACATTAGGCTGTCTACCCACATTGCGGGACACCTCTGGGGTGTCAGTTCCTCACAACCAATGGCAGGCGTATACTCTGCAGACTGTAAGAGGGAGACACTGGGATTGGGGAAGGGTAGAGGGTCAAGTTGGCCAATCAACAGGTGATGGAACAAGAGGTTTGCGGGTAGGTACTCTATATGTCAAGGGCCTCAGTACACCTCAGAAGTGCCACCTGCTGTATAATTACACAGGTACACTAAAAAAAATTTTTTTTAAACTGCCTCTAATGTTTCGATTGATTTTTACGTTTTTTGGTGCGCTGAATCCAAATCTGGTAACCAATTTGCTCCATCACGTACAGATATTTTGCTACATTGGGTTAGCAGTTTGAGGTGAACGTTTCAGATTGAGTGCGATCAAGATAAAAGTTTCTTGGATGAATTCTTTATACTAATTGTTTAGTAGTTATTCAAATAAGAATAAAGAAAATTGTAACAAGGCAGCACATAAGAATAGAGTAATGTCAACAAAACACACTGTGATGGTAGCAAAATTGTCTGCACTTAAAACAGCCACATACATGTGCACAAACATTGAGCATATAAGAGCGAGGTTAGACACAAAGCAAAGCAAAGAAATGTGCAAAAAATGTTGTACAGGTATGTATGTAAGAATAGAAAACGCAAACCGCACCATTGCAATACATGAAGACAAACACCCGATGGTGTGAAAATAAAATTCTAATAAATGAGATCCGACACTGTGGTAATAACTAGCAAATTTTTATTTCAAAGTTTAGTAAAAACACGATATTTGTCAACACAGTTTAGATTTTAAAGTCATTCTTGGGTCAATCAATCTCCTGGTGGGCCCGTTTCTTCTTCCCCCGAATGCTTCTCTTGGTGCGCTGCTTGGCGTATTTTTCATCTGGGGTTTCCCGCAGCAGCACCCAGCAGAAATCAGCCATCATAGTGGTGTTCCATCTTCCTTGGTACCTTCTCTCTGCGTCCTTGATGTCCTGGTGAAACCTTTCACCTTGTTCTTCACTGTACGCCCCCAAGTTTTCGGGAAAGTAGTTCACATGGGAGTGCAAGAAATGGACTTTCAGGCTCATGTTACAGCCTTGTTCTTTGAAGGCATTGAGCATCCTGGCAACAATATCCTTATAGTTCTCATCCCGCCTGTTCCCCAAGAATTTGAGAACAACATCCTTGAAGGAATCCCAGGCTTCTTTTTCCTTCTCAGACATCGTATCAGCGAATGCTCCATCTGAAATGAGTTTCCTTATATCAGGGCCAACAAACACTCCTTCCTTATCGTCACTCCAGTCCAGTCCCTTACTTCTGGGTTGCGCAACCCTTCCAGCAGCTTGGAGGCTGAGCCCAACCTTTTTGGGGATGGAGCGGTATAAGTACCACTGGGACCACCCCCTAACTCCAGTATTGCTCAGCCTCCAAGCAGCTGGAGGGTTCCGTAAGCCTAGGGCTTACTGGAGTCCTGCCTTATCCTAATTAAGCTATTCTATTTAATTTGATTTATTTAATTTGATTTAAATTTAAATTTAAGTTAATTTCTTTATTCTTACTTGAGCTCTGTTCCTTTAATTTTCCTGCAGTCTGCCTCCTTCTCCCTCCCTCCCCCCCCCTCCCTCCCTGACCGGGCCGGAGACCGGAGGGGGCGCCGGAGCTGCCTGCCGCAGGGGGAGCAAAGATCCTCTGTGTTTAGCAGCATCCCCGAGGAGCAGCCCTGCCTCGCACCGAAGCCCCGAAGGCGGCTGAGCGCTAGAGGCAGAGACGCGAGCGAGTCTCTGACGCCCGCCCCCCCCCCCCCCCCGGGAGCAGCGGGGTGCGGTGGCGATCCCCGGAGCCGGCATTGAAGCTTCTCTGCTCCGGAGGGAGCACTAACGGCTGCAGCGGTCGGCGTCACGATCCCTCCTCGCGGCGGGAGAAGCCGGACTAACGAGGCAGCGAACAGCAAAGCACCCTCCGTTCCGGACTCCACGTGGCCGCGGCCTAACACGTGTCGAGCCAACGGAGCGGAGGAGCGTTGTGTTCCCGAAAGTCATCAAACAGCAAGTATTCATCGGTGGCTTAATGCCCTTGCTTACCTTTGTTTTACTTTATTTTATTGCATTTTTTAAGTTACTTAAAGTGATTTTGAACCCCTCAGGGTGAAGCCTCCGTGGTTCCCAACGGCTAGGCCTTCTCTTGGCTCCAGAATTTCCTTGCTTTTCTGGGGGGGAGGAGAAGACACAGGGGTTATCTGCTCCACTCCCTGCAGCAATTCCCACCCTGGAGTGGGTCCTCTAATTTTTAATTTTAATTTTTTTAATTTTAATTCTTAGAACTTTCTTTAAATTTTTAATCTTAATTTTAGTACTGTTTTTGGGTCTTCTGCCATACCCTGCCACCCAAGCACCGCTTACTAGGCAACTGGAAAGCATGGCTTCCAAGGCAAAGTGCCCGTCCTGTGGCACACGAAGGGGCACCCCCACAGAGACGGGAATCTGCAGGGCGTGCGCGGCAGCATCTACCTCGGTAGAGCAGGAAATCAGTCTAGCCATGGCCCAAGTACCTCCGGTGCCTGGGGAATCCCTAGAAGCAGAAGGGGGGGTTCAGTTGCCTCTGACTACTAGCACTGAGGTCCTCGCTCCCCCTGTAGCCCGGGACACGCTGGAGGGAGGGGTCGGAGAGCTCTTCTCCCCAGACTTCGTCCTGTTACTCCACCAAGCCTACTGCATGCGCAGGCAAGGGCTCGGCCCAGGCAATGCAGGCCTGCCGGCAGAAGCCAGGTTAGCCAAACCTAGGAGAGCAAGTGGTCAGGATTCAGGTATACCCTACAAGCGCTCCAGGCTAATGAGTGAGGAAATTCTCCCTACCCCTTCTCAGGACACCCCAGAGGAGGAGGGTTCCGAGAGGGACCTAGAGGAGGAAGACGAGGAGCTGGAAGAAGGGGAGATCCCGGAGGAAGACCATGCTCGCATTGTTAGAGTGTTTCGCCGAGAGGAGCTCCCGGCCTTAATCAATGAGTCCCTAAAAGCCCTCAACGTGACCTCTGATTCCCCAACAGAGGACGAGACCTTAGAGGATCCCCTGATTCAGGCCATCAGAAGGTCCCAGAAGGTTTTCCCTGTCCACAGAGTGGTACGTCAAATGATTCAAGAGGAATGGGATCAACCGGAATCAGGTCTGAGAGGGATACGAACCATGTCTCGCCTCTACCCTCTCCCGGAGTCGGATAAAGAACTGCTGAAGTCCCCCAGGGTGGATGCTGCGGTTTCAGCAGTCACCAAGAAGACCACTATCCCGGTGGAGGGAGCCACGGCCCTAAGAGATGCTCAAGACAGGAAGTTGGATACGCTCCTGAAACAGGCCTTTGACATCAGCGCTCTGGCCTTGCAGGCTTCCATATCAGGAGCCTGGGTGGCTCGGGCCTGTTTAAGGTGGGCACAACAACTCCAGTCAACAGACGGTTCAACGGACGAATCACAGGCCAACTCGGCTAAGGTGGAATCCGGAGCAGCCTATTTGGCTGATAGTCAGTACGATCTCATCAGAAGCCTAGCCAAGAACATGGCCTCGGTGGTGGCGGCCAGGCGCTATCTGTGGCTACGGAATTGGGCAGCAGATGCGTCCTCCAAGGCGCGTCTGAGCCGACTTCCCTTCAAGGGGAAACTGTTGTTTGGCGAAGATTTAGAAAAGCTAGTCAAGGACCTGGGGGAGTCAAAGGGAGGCAGGCTCCCGGAAGACAGACAAAAACAGGGGCGCTCTCTACCCCCGCTACGCACCCAGCCTAGGGATCCACGGAGGTTTCGTCCAGCCAGGTCAGCCCCCTTTTCCAGGACCCGTTTCCCCTCTAGGGGACAAGGTTTCAGAGGGTTTCGGGGAGCCGGCCGAGGTTTTGGATCAAACTCCTCCTCCTCCTTCTCAGGTCCCAGAAAACCATGAGATGTTGGGGGCCCAGGAGGGAAGGCACACGATAGGGGGCCGCCTGAGGCTCTTCCTTCCCGCCTGGTCCCGAGTCACGTCCGATCAGTGGGTCCTAGAAGTGATCAGAGAGGGCTATGCTCTCGAATTTGCAGAACAAATTCCCCCGGCCTTTGTCCGCTCTCCCTGCGGCTCTTCTACAAAGAGGGCGGCAGTGGAGTCAACTCTCGCACACCTAATAGCCCTCGGGGCGGTGGTCCCCGTTCCACCAAGCCAGCGCGGATCGGGTCGATACTCTATTTATTTTGTGGTACCAAAGAAGGAAGACTTCCTACGACCGATCCTGGACCTAAAACAGGTCAATCGCTGCCTCAGGGTACCCCACTTTCGAATGGAGACCCTACGTTCTGTCATAGCAGCCGTAAGGGAAGGGGAGTTCCTAACATCCCTCGACCTGACGGAAGCCTACCTGCATATCCCAATCAGGAAGTCCCATCAACAGTTTCTGAGATTTGCGGTACCAGGAGGTCACTTTCAATTCCAGGCCCTCCCATTCGGCCTAGCTACGGCCCCCAGAACATTCACCAAGGTAATGGTGGTGGTGGCAGCCTTCCTTCGGAAGGAGGGAATCTTGGTTCACCCTTACTTGGACGATTGGCTAATACGGGCAAAGTCCGGAGAAGAAAGTCTCTCGACAACGGCCAGAGTAGTCCAGGTTTTAGAGGACTTGGGTTGGGTCATCAATCGTACAAAGAGCAGGCTGACTCCCTCCCAGGATCTCGAGTACCTCGGGGCAAGATTCGACACCAAAAGCGGCAGAGTCTTCTTGTCTCGGACAAGATCCAGGGATCTAAGGATCCTGGTCTCACAGTTTCTATCCAGAAGAAGCCCCTCGGCGTGGCATTATCTTCAACTCCTGGGCACAATGGCGGCGGCAATAGAGGTAGTTCCATGGGCCAGGGCCCACATGCGTCCATTGCAGCGGTCACTGTTGCGTCGGTGGTCTCCCCAGAATCATCCTCTCTCTCGACAGTTGCCGTGCGCTCCGCGCACCAAACAGGCTCTCTACTGGTGGAGAAACCCAAGCAACCTGGATCGCGGGATGCCTCTCGAACCCCCTCAGTGGCTGCTGTTGACGACGGATGCCAGCCTGACCGGTTGGGGAGCACACTGCCAAGATCAGTTCGTCCAGGGTCAATGGACACCCTTGGAATCGCAATGGCCCATCAACAGACTGGAATTGAGGGCCGTCACCCTGGCGCTCAAAGCGCTCGAGTCTTTAGTACAAGGAAGAGCAATTCGCGTCCTCTCCAACAATGTCACCGCGGTAGCTTACATCAATCACCAGGGAGGCACCAGCAGTCCCGCTCTCGAGAAGGAAGCGGACGCCCTCTTACAGTGGGCGGAAATCCATCTGCAGGCACTATCAGCACAGCACGTGGCAGGAACGGACAACGTCACGGCCGATTTCCTCAGCAGGTACAAGATAGACCACGGAGAGTGGGAACTGGAACAGGAGACCTTCAACCAAGTAGTAGCTCGGTGGGGAGCGCCAGTCATGGACCTCATGGCCCGGTTCTCTTCAGCCAAGGTGGACAGATTCTTCAGTCGGCGGAGGGAAAGAATATCCGAGGGCTTGGATGCCCTGTCACAAAAGTGGCCTTCGGAGGGGATTCTCTATGTATTCCCGCCTTGGGCTCTGATAGGAAAAGTGCTCCAGCGGGTAGAGTCTCACCAGGGTTTGGTAATCCTCATTGCTCCGGACTGGCCCCGCCGACCCTGGTATGCGGATCTAGTAAGGATGATCGCCGACCACCCGTGGCGCCTTCCTTGCAAAAGGGACCTTCTAAGTCAAGGCCCGGTTCTGATGCCACACGTGGATCGGTTCTCGCTTACGGCCTGGCTATTGAAAGGGCACGGCTCCTGAAACGAGGTTACTCAGGGGCGGTAGTCTCGACTATGTTACAGGCCAAGAAGCGTTCGACCTGTCTTTCCTACGTGAGAGTCTGGCGCATCTTCGAATCCTGGTGCGCGGAGCACCGAAAGAAACCACTCTCGGTCTCTGTTCTGGAGGTCCTGGAATTCCTACAGGCAGGGTTTGACAAGGGTCTGGCCCACAGTTCCTTAAGGGTCCAGCTGGCGGCCATCGCTTGCTACAGGGGCAAGATCCGAGGCAAACCTCTAGGGACCCACGCGGACGTCGCAAGGTTCCTAAGGGCAGTTAGGCGGCTACGACCGCAACGAAGGTCTGTCATCCCCCCGTGGGACCTTAACCTGGTACTGAATGCCTTGATCGGGAATCCCTTTGAGCCACTAAAGAATGCCTCCCTAAAGGATCTAACCTTGAAGACGGTCTTCCTGATCGCCATCTGTTCGGCCAGAAGAATCTCAGAACTACAGGCTCTGTCCTCGCAACCCCCCTTCCTGTCCTTCCTCAAGGACAAAGTGGTGCTGCGTACGGTTCCATCCTTCTTGCCCAAAGTCTCCTCTCCCTTCCACGTGAATCAGACAGTTACCCTCCCGGCCCTCGCCTCGGAGGGGCGGGAAGTTAGAGACGACAAATTTCGCCTCCTAGATATTCGCCGAATCCTCAAGAGATACCTCTCCCGAACAGCGCCCTTCAGAAAATCCGAACGCCTGTTCATTCAGTTCGGGGGTCCGCACAAAGGGGAGGCGGCAGCCAAGGCCTCCATCTCTAGGTGGATCAGGGAAGCAATCGCCTCCGCCTATATCCTGAAGGGGAAACAAGTCCCCGTGGGCCTGCGGGCACACTCTACGAGGGCTCAGGCTACCTCCTGGGCGGAGTTCAGCCTAGTTCCCCCGCTGGATATATGTAGGGCGGCGACTTGGACCTCCCTCCACACCTTCACCAAGCACTACAGATTGGACGTCCAGAGTGCAGCGGACGCTCGGTTTGGCCGGGCTGTTCTCCGTTCCGGTATGCCGGACCCCACCCAGGGTTGAACTGCTCTGGTACATCCCAGAAGTAAGGGACTGGACTGGAGTGACGATAAGGAAATGGTAATTAGGCCTTACCTGCTAATTGCTGTTCCTGAAGGAACGACAGTCCAGTCCCTGATCCCTCCCGGGTCCGGCCGAATTGAAGTTTGTGGTTTAGGCAGAGGGGCAGAATCACCGGAACGAACACAGTACAGGTGCGGCTAGCCCCGGCAAACCCCCTCCGCCCGGGGCATCCCTCTCATCCCCTCCTATACCATTCCAAAAAAAAAAAAAAGTTGAATTTAGTGATATACAATGTTTCTTGAATTGTTTACGTTGGATAGGTTGTTCCAAAAATTGGTTATGTCTGCTTTTTCATTCGAATACTGGAGTTAGGGGGTGGTCCCAGTGGTACTTATACCGCTCCATCCCCAAAAAGGTTGGGCTCAGCCTCCAAGCTGCTGGAAGGGTTGCGCAACCCAGAAGTAAGGGACTGGACTGTCGTTCCTTCAGGAACAGCAATTAGCAGGTAAGGCCTAATTACCATTTCCTTTAGCTTTGCTTCAGAAAGTCGGGGGAACTTTGAGCAAAGGTACCGAAAGCACTCACCATCTTTTGGAAGGGACTTGATGAATTGCTTAATGAGACCCAACTTAATGTGGAGAGGTGGTAATAGAATTTTATCACGAGGTACCAAGCTCTCATGAAGAACATTTTTCTCACCGGGTCTCAAATACTCCCGAATTGGCCAGTCTTTTTTCCCCCAGTGTAGGTCGCGGGCCCGGCTATCCCACAAGCAAAGGAAGCAGGGATATTTGGTGAAACCGGATTGCTGCCCTAATAGCATGGATAGAATTTTAAAGTCTCCACAAATCATCCACTTATGCTCATCATAACGAATCTTCTGAAGAATCAGGGCCAAATTCTCGTATTTTTCTTGGAGAATAACAGAGTGAGCAATAGGAACTGAAGCGAATGTGTTGCCATTATGAAGAAGAACACCTTTTATGCTGTCTTTTGACGAATCAATGAACAGCCGCCATTCAGCAGGATCATACTTGAGTTTAAACTTTTCCATCACTCCGTATATATCGTTGCAAAATACCAAATCTTCCTCTTTGCTGAAATACTTCAAAAATTGTGTCTCGCGGTTGCGGTACCAATAAAAAGTTGTTCCTGGTGACAATAGATTTTTCTGTTTAAGCCGAGAACCTAGCAGTTGGGCAGCATCTTTTGGGAGTCCTAAATCCCGGACTAAATCATTCAATTCAGCTTGAGAGAAAAGTTCAGGTTTCGGATCTGGTTCAGTTTCAAACTCGGAAGTACTGGACTCATCGGGAAAAGCCATCTGATGAGTCTCATCATGATCAGAACCGCCCACACAAATATGATCCAAAGATTTTGGTGGTTCAGGCACAGGTACTTCGTTGCTATGAGGCATAGGCCTAATTGCTGAGGGAAGGTTGGGGTAACTTATTACGTTCTTATTTTTTAAGTTGTATCCCTTCACAATGCAAGAGCAAAAATAGCAGTCACTGCTGTGGTCTCTTTGTTCATGCCACATCATAGGTATTCTGAAACGAAATGCTTGTTTTTTACCTTTCATCCATAAGCGTAGATCTTCCTCACATGTCTTGCACACTTTGTGAGGAGCCCACGGTTTGTCTTGATCGCCTAACTTCAAACCGAAATAGGCGAAATATACTTTTTTAATAAATGCAGAAATGTTCCTCTGCCGCTTTTTCACGGTATATTCCCCACAAATAAAACAAAAACTGTCCGGAGAGTTGACGCAACCTCTGGCTCTGTGAGCCATCACAAATACACAGCACTGCAAACTACAACTGTAGTGAACCACTTCGGAATAAAGCTGGATTACGACTGAGCAAACAAAAGGTAATAATGAACTTGCAAGAAACTGAAATTTGACAGGAACGTTCATGTTGCAACCACCGTGTTTGAGCGAGCGAGCGAACGAGGCGAGGCGAACAGGAAAGAACATGCGCCAGCGCGAGTACTGGATTTAGCCCCCCGCCTCCCAATTGTCCTGTTAATGTATAAAATGAATACAAAACACTCTAAAATATCATGAGGGAGTGTTTCTAGTTAGTTAACCATTACAACCTCTATTGTGGGCCAAGAAAATAAACTGCAGTCGGCTAAAAAGAAATTATGTGAACATTCCTTATATGGGTAAGAAATCTAATTTTGCAAGAAAACGTGACGTGATGGAACATTTTGGCTATTTTTCCTGGATTCAGCACCCCAACATCTATAGGAATCAGTTGCAAAACTGGAGGCAGTTTTTTGGTAGTGTACCTGTGTTATCTGTAACGATGGGGTTGGCAAATTGTGTTCACACAGGAGACACATTTGCTGGGTAAGAATGAGCAGCTGGTGTGTCCAGGGGCCTTTCCCCAAGTGTATTTGGCAGCAACAGACTCTGGGGAAAAAAGGGGAGGGGTAAAATGATCAGGGGGGGATGTACCCTTTCAACTGGGAGGAGTTGAACGCAGAAGGGATGGAAGGGCTCTATTAGTATGAGGAGAATTAAATTGGGAAGAGATTATTTTCTTGAATATTTATGGCCCTAATGTGGATAGTCAAAGAGTTTTGGGAGGCCCTGGAAAAATGGCTGGAGGGCTGGGTGATAGGCTAACTGGTAGTGGCAGGGGACTGTAATGCGGTACTCGACAAAAAAAAAAAAAGGATAGATCTCAGGAGCAAGGAGATGCTAACAAACTGCACCAGAGTGATCAGGGCTTTAGCGACTGGGTGAAGGCATGGGGGCTGCAGGACCTGTGGTGGACGCACCACCCCATGACATGGGATTTCACTTTTCACTCCGAGGTGCACGACAGTTATAGATGAAATCACTATCTGTTGGGGGACCAACATTGGAACGACAAATTAGACAGAGCAGAAGTTGGTGCCATTACTTGGTCAGACCATGTGCCAGTTTGTGTGGTATTTGGTGAGGACCAAGAGAGGCATTAACAACCCTTCTGGTGGCTTAATGAGGCCTTAATGCAGCAGGAAGAAGTGATTCATTCACTCAGACACTATTAAGGATTATCTAGAGCTTAATGATACAGGGGAGGTGGGGATGAACGTACTGTGGGATGGGCTAAAAGCAGTAGTACGGGGGAAACTGATTCAGATAGGGGTCTGGAGCAAACAGGAGTGAACAGAGAGGATACAATTATTGGAGCAGTGGCTTAGGAATTTAGAGAACCAACATAAAGTATTGGGGGACAGGCGGATTCGAGCACAGATGGAAGCAATGTAATTAGAGCTGAAGGCAACGCAAATAGATTGGGTCTCCTTTCAACACAGAGAGTGAATCAAATGTACTATGAATCAGGGAGGTTGTTACGCACACATTGAGGGCACGTGAAAGGGCCACCCAGGTGATTAAAGTCAAGGATAGGCAGGACCACCTGTTGTTTAAGAGACCGGAGATTAGAGAGTGTTTTGCACAGTACTACCAATGCCTGTATCAGCGAGAGGAAGGAGGGGTCTCTGGCCCACATAGACATATCTACAGGGGGTGGAGGGTTTGGTCCACCTGAATGAGGAGGACAAAGCTGGATTGGGTGGGACCATAGGAGAGGAGGAATTAAGGGATGCTATCAAAGGTCTCCCGAAGGATAAAGCCCTGGGCTTAGATGGGTTTACCAGTCTTTTTTTACAAAACACTTGCCCTGACCCTAGTGCCGGTGCTATTGCGGGTGTATAATGGGGTACTACAGGGCAGTAGTTTGCCATGGTCTATGGGAGAAGCAGCTATAACGGTGATCCCTAAGCCTGGGTGGGACCTTACAGTACGTGGGTCTTATCGATCCATATCCCTGCTGAATATGGACGTAAAACTACTGGCCAAAGTACTGTCCAATAAGCTCGGATCTGTGCTGCCAGGCCTGGTCCACCAGACCAGACCGGTTTTATTCAGGAGCTCCAGGGAGGAGATAATATTAGAAGGGTTCTCCATCTGATGTGGAGGGCACGCAAGAAGCGTTTGGCAATCCTCTTGTTAGCTATAGACACCGAAAAGGCATTTGATCGCGTCCAGTGGGACTTTCTGTTTGGGGTGGGCCTACAATTTATAGCCTGGGTCTGAACATTATACACTGAACCACGGGCATTGGTGTGGGTCAGTGGAGGATACTCCTACTTTTTTGACCTTCAGAGGGGCACCAGGCAGGGCTGCCCCATCTCCCCTATTATTCACTCTGGTTTTGGAACCATTAGCCTATATCATTTGAGCGAATAGGGGGTGCCGATAGAGGGAGATCATAAGGTTGCACTTTTTGCAGATGACTTTCTCTTTGCGCTGACCTGACCGACACGTTTACTACCAGTACTTATGCACAAACCAACAGTTTGGAACGCTATTGGGATTTCAGATTAAGTGGGATAAAATGGAAGCATTTAATGTTTCTTTAGGGGAGACAGAGAAACTTCGGCTCCGACAAGCATACCCTTTTAGATGGACCAGGGACTCGCTGTCATATCTAGGGGTGCATATTACATGTTCGCCAGAGGGATTGTATCAGGCTAACTACTCGGCCCTGTTCTGGGAGATAAAGATTTTACCCAGTGGCAGTTGGGGGAGTTCTCCTGGCTTGGCCAAATAGCAAATATAAAAATGAATGTGCTCCCACGGCTTGTGTATCTCTTCCAAATGCTTCCAGTAGCAGTCCCACCGCATGAACTGGATAGACTACAGAAACAAGTGTCCGAGTTTATTTGGCAATGCCATCCTCTGAGAGTGTCGCGGTGGATACTATATAGCAGGGGTGGGCAATTCCAGTCCTGGAGGGCCGCAGACCAGTCAGGTTATCATGATGTCCCTAATGAATATTCATGGACCTATTTCCATACAATGGAAGGCAGTGGATGCAAGTAGATCTCATGAATATTCATTAGGGACATCATGAAAACCTGACTGGTCTGTGGCCCTCCAGGACCGGAATTGCCCACCCCTGCTATATAGAATGTGTCGAGGGAGGGGCTTGGGGTTCTTGGATATTAGCAGGTAATACCTGGCTTCCCAAATGAGACAGGTTATGGACTGGAGGAAGGGAGGAGACACTGTTCCGGATAATAGAACAATCCTGGGCTGAGTGGATGACGTTAGCCCATCTATCCTGGCTTTCAAGAGGGAATCCCCAAGGGAAATGAAGAGAGAACCCCTTCCTAGGAAATCTTTGGAGCCAATGGCGCAAAGGTCGGAGAAAAGTAGCTTCTAAGGTAGAATTCACAGTTTTAGCACCCATAAACAGAGTCCCAGCATTTGCTCTGGGTAGGGAAGGGATATTCCAGTGATGGGCGAGACAGGACCTTGATACATTTGTAAAACTATTTGACCAGGACAAACCTATGACATTTGCTTCACTAAAAGTAAAATACCAACTACCCTCACAAGAGTTTTTGCACCCATGCAGGTACTCTACTTTCTACGCCAGAGAGTGTATAGAGCAGAGGTTCCCAACTCCAGTCCTGGAGGGCCAAACATCATTCAGGATTTTCAGGCTGTCCCTAATGAATATGCATGAGATACATTTGAATACAATGGGGGCAGTGCATGCAAATGCATCTCATGCATATTTATTAGGGACAGCCTAAAAACCTGAATGGTGTTTGGCCCTCCAGGACTGGAGTTGGGAACCTCTGGTATAGAGGGACCCACGAGGAGGGGCTTAACGATCTGGAGAACCTGTGGGTGGGCTACTGTAAAGGGAGGGGTTTGATACGAAGGCTATACAAAACTTTGCAAGAAAAATGCCCTTCAAAGCTCCTCTATATTTTATTTATTTATTTTTCTTATATACCGCGCTCTTAAATCAGTGCGGTTTACACATGAACAAATATAAACACAATTGTACAAACAGCATTGGTTTTTACAATGAACAAGGTAAATAAACTTGGTAAAACATGGTAATTATATATAAATAACTATATACATGGTAACTATATACATGGATATTTTGGTTAATTATTAATGCCGTGGATAAGAGGTTAATTAAATTAAAGTGTAAATATGCTAAATATAGTGAGAATAAATATGTCCTATAGTGAGCAGGTAATAATCATCGTAATTATCCATGGTGGATATGGTGGCATGGTGGATATGGTGGCATGGGAGCGGGATATGGGATACGAGTGGACGGAGAAAGAATTGGAGGGTGTATGCAGACCATATTGGTGTCAATCAAGGAAACTAATTATAAATTGTTGATGCAGTGGTATTGTACCCCAGATCGATTGCATGCCATGTTTCCTCAGACATCAGACTGGTGTTGGCGCAACTGTGGGGATAAAGTGTCGTCCTACCATGTTTGGTGGAGGTGTCCACTTATTGGGGTGCCATCCGTGAGATTATTTTAAAAAAGTCCTTGATGTGGAGGTGGCATTGGACCCGGGATTCTACTTGCTGGGCAGATGGTCCGGAGAACAGAGTTTACGATGGACCGGCCCATTCAAGCGGCCTGAGGCAATCTTGCATGGAATTGGAAGAAAACCACCCCGGAAATTGAAGCTTGGAAGATGTCTATGCCGCGTAGTTCTGCTGGAACAGCTTACGGCGGCCTGACATCAGAGTACAGAACCCTGGCAACCCTTGTTGGACTTTCTACGGACTTAAAGGAAGGAGTGTAGGGGGAGTAGGGAGGGGAAGGGGATGGGAATTACTGTATAAAAATATATGTATTGAACAAGATGTGTAATAGGGAAATGTTTGTTGGCTTCAATACAAATAAAAATTGAAAATAGTATTAAAAAAAAAAGAGAACTCTAGTTTTGGAAGTCCTTTAGTATGTGTTATCTTCTCAGCAGTTTGTAAAGTCCTTGTTTTACCGTGGATGGATATGAATAGTCATTCTCTCATCTTTAATAGTGGTTCAATTTCTGTTTGTATGTCAAACGATGGAGTGACTCAGTCATTATAAAAAGAGGTTAACCAGGGTAAAGTGGAATAGCTTACAAATATTTCTGTTCTATGTTCACAGGAATGGGACCTCAGAAAATTAATACAAATAGGAATGGAAGTGAGATAGAACTCAAGCTATTTTCAGAAGGCTGTGTTCGTGAGGAGCTAGCTAAACAAAAAGTGGACAAAAATGGGGCTGGATGGGATTAATCCAAGAGTATTGAAAGAACTTAGGGAAGTACTGGCAGCTTCGCTGGCTGACCTTTTCAATGCTTTAGAGTCGGGAGTGACTCCAGAGGACTGGAAATGGGGTACATGTGGTTCTTGTCTTCAAAAACAGAAGTAAGGAACTACAGACTAGATAGTTTGGCCTCAGTGGGGACTAAATGGAAACACTGCTAAAGCAGAAGATGGTGTGGTTTCTGGAATCAAAGGGATTACAGGATCTGCGACAGCATGGCTTTACTAGAGGTAGGCCTTGTCAGACGAATCTGATTGATTTCTTTGACTGGGTGGCTAGAAAATTGGATTGGGGTACAGCACTAGATGTGATGTGTTTAGATTTCAGCAAGGACTTTTGCACATTTCCACACTGGCAACATAAATAAACTAAGTGCCCTTAGGATTAACCCTAAAGTTACTGACTGGGTAAGAAACTGATTTAATAGGTGGCGACAGAGGATAGCAGTATATGGAATTCATTCTGAAGATAGGCGTGTTAACGGTGGCATGTGTCAGGGATCAGTCCTTGGTCCTGTTCTTTTTAACATTTTTGTAAGTGATATTGTTGGGAAAGATTTGCCTCTTTTGTAGATAATCCCAATATCTGCAATGGGGAAGACGGCCTGGAAGGTGTGGATAGCATGTGGAGGGATCTAGCGAAGCTTGAAGAATGGTAGAGAATTTGACAGCTAAAATGTAATGCTAAAAAATGCTTGGTCATGCATTTGGACTGCAAACATTCAAGGGAATGGTACAGTATGGGGAGTGAAGTACTTCAGCGCGCGAAAAAAAGATTAGGACCTGAGGGTGATCATATCAGATGATCTTAAAGTGGCCAAACAAGTAGAAAAGGTGACAACAAAAGCCAGAAGGATGCTTGGATGCACAGGAAGAGGAATGACTAGCAGGAAAAAGGAGATAATAGTTCCTTTGTATAAGTCTTTAGTGAGACCTCATTTGGCATACAATCTGGAGCCGAACTTTCAAACGGATATAAACAGGATGGAGTCAGGCCAAAGGCCAGCTACTAAAATGGACAGTGGTTTTTATCATAAGGCATTTGGGGGATAGGCTTAAAGATCTCAATATTGTGATAGGGGTTGCTCTAGTGGTGCAGTGGTCACTGCAATCAGGTCTTTGCAGCCTTCTCCACTTTAAAACCTTGTTATGATGGCTTTGAACAGGAGCTTTAGTACGGTGGCTTAAACAAAAAGCTTGCTTTATTATCTTCAGCAACTGAAACAAAGCTATTCTTGTCTTCACTAATTCAGTTATCTGTTCTGAGCATCTGCGCAGATCATTCAGGGTTATGTTGTTAAGTGCCGTTGAGTCAGTGTCGACTCGTGGTGACCCTCTGGATAGTTGTCCTAAACTGTGTTCGGTCTTCAGTCATGTGGCTCATTGTTGACAGACTGGCATCCATAGCTGCTGTTATTGTATCAATCCATCCCATTGTTGGCCTTCCTCTTTTGCGTTGACCTTCTACCTTGCCAAACACGATGTCTTTCTCTAATGATCTCTCTTTTCGCATGATGTGTCCAAAGTATGAAAGTCGAAGTCTTCTCATCGGAGTTTCTAAAAAAAGTTTAGGTTTGATCTCCTCTAGTACTGACTGGTTTGTCTTTGGGCAGTCCATGGTATATGCAGTCTTCGTCGCCAGCACCATAATTCAAAGGCATCAATTTTCTTCTTGTCTATCTTTTTCACTATCCAAATTTTGCCTCCATATGACATTATTGAAAATACCATGGCTTGAACAAATCAAATCTTTGTATGGAGAGAGACATCTCTGCTCTGGAGAATCTTGTCTAGATCCTTCATCACCATTCTGCCAAGAGCAATGCATCATCAGATTTCTTGACTGCTTGTTGCTTCTTTTTTGATAGTTGATCCAGGTAAGTTAAAGTTGTCCACTATTTCAATTTCTTCTCCATCTACGATGAGCTTATTGATTTTGCCAGTTGTCATGATCTTTGTCTTCTTTACATTAAGGTACATGCCCATTTCAAGACTATGTTCCTTGATCTTGAGAAGCAGATGTTTCAGATCATCTTCACTTTCAGCCAATATCTGTATCTTTATTTAATACATGGTATACTGCTTTACAAAAAGACACCAAAGCGGTTCACAATAGACTAAAATAACTGCCAGAAAAGGAAAATAATGCGATAGTCAACAGGAAAGAGGAGATAGGAAAAAGAGAAGCAGAAGGAAGAGGGACTAAGGGGAGAAAGAAGGGTAAAGAACCTCAGCTAGGAGCTGCGGTTGAAGGCGGAGCAAAAGAGGTGTGTCTTGAGAAGAGATTTAAACCTGTTGAAGGCGAGTTCAAATAATGTGGTTTTATCAGCATAGCGAAGGTTGTTAATGAGTCTTCCACCAATCTTCACACTTCTGTTGTCTTCATATAATCCTGCTTTTCTGATGATTTTGTTCTGCATATAAATTAAACAGGTAGGGGGAAAGTATGCAGCCTTGTTGTACATCTTTGCTGATTTTAAACCATTCTGTTGCTCCTTGTTCCATTCAAACTATTGCTTCTTGATCAATGTAAAGGTTGTGCAAGAGAACAATCAGGTGTTCTTAGTATACCCATGTTTCTTAATGTGGTCCAGTTTCTCATTGTTTTGCACAGTCAAAAGCCTTGTTGTAGTCAATAAAGCACAAATAGATATCTTTTTGGTATTCTTTTGTCTTTTCAAGGATCCATCTCACATCCACGATAATATCTCTCGTTCCTCACTCTTTCCTGAACCCTGCTTGCTTGCACTTCAGGTGGTTTTCGTTCCAGGTATGGTTGCAGTCTCTGTTGAATAATCTTCAGTAGATTCTTGCTGGCATGTGGGATCAGAGCGATTGTGCGATAATTTCAACAGTCAGTTGGATCACCTTTTTTAAGTATTGGTATAAACACAGATCTTTTACAGTCAGTTGACCATGATGTTGTCTTCCAAATTTCCTGGCAGAGCCTTGTAAGTAGGTAACAGCTGCATCAGATTGCTGTAATACCTCTGTGGGAATGCCATCAATGTCTCTTGCTTTGTTCTTTGATAAGATTTTCAATGCAGGTTGAAACGGCTGTTGGTCCACTTGATCGTTGTCATATAAAAACTCTGTATATTCTTTCCACCTTTTCTTGATCTTCTCAGCACCATTCAACATAGCTCCTTGAGCATCTTGTAACATGCCAATTCGAGGCTAGAATTTTTTCTTTTACTCTCGTAGCTTTAGGAAAGCCAATTTTGTTTTTCCTCTAATAGTTTCTGCTTCTATTTCCGTGCATGTGTCATTGTAGTACTTCTCCTTGTTGTGTCTTGCTGCACGTTGGAAATCTCTCTTGAGTTCTGAGATCGCCTCTCTTTCTCCTCTGGCTTTAGCTTCTCCGTTTCTGGGCAATTTTCAGAGTTTCTTTGGTCATCCATTTTGGCCATTTTTGTTTTTTCACCTTTTGTAGAGACTTCTCACTTTCTTCTAACACAACCTTCTTGATGTCATCCTATAACTCTTTTGGAGCTCTGTCATTTATATCTAAAGCAGCAAATCGATTTTGCAGGCAGTCTTTACATTCTAGTGGTATATCCTCAGGGTCATATTTTGCTACATTCATGAGTGGCTTTCTCTTTTTCAACTTTAGCTTGAGTTTGCATACTAGTAGTTGATGATCTGTACCACAGTCAGCTCCAGGTTTTGTCTTTATTGATGTTATAGAGCTTTTCCATTGTTGACGTCCACAGATGTAGTCAATTTGATTTTTGTACAATCCAGTGGGTGAAGACTATGTGTACAGTCACTGCTTGTGTTGCTGGAAGAAGGTGTTTGAGATGAATAGATCGTTGTTCTTGCAGAATTCTATCAGTCTTTCTCCAGCTTCATTTCTGTTGCCAAGTCCATATTTTCCAACCATTTTGCCTTCTTTATTGCCAACTTTTGTTTTCCAGTCACCCATGACTATCAGGATATCCTTTTTGCATGTTCTGTCGAATTCAGCTTGTACTTGTTCATAGAACTCATCAATTTCATTCTCTTCTGCAGCTGTTGTTGGGGTATGTTCTTGAATTATAGTTGTGTTGATATGCAGAGACTGCATTGTATTTCCTTACAGTTCTTGCAAGTTTCTTAATTATAAATGCAACACCATTTCTTCTTTGTCTTTCATTTCCAGCATAGTAAACATGTGATCATCTTATATGAAGTGCCCAATGCCAGTCCATTTCAGTTCGCTGTCACCCAACAGATTAAGTTGTACACATTCCATTTCATTCCTGACCACCTCTAACTTCCCTTGGTTCATGCTTCGTATGTTCTATGTCCCAATATATAAGACTTCTTTGCAGCTTCTGATGCTCATTTCATGCTTAGCTACATCAGCAATCAGACATCCCGAGGACTTTGATCCAACCACATCATAAATGCTGGCTTTACTCTGAAAAGTCTTCAGCTCTTCACCAGTAGTCAGTTGAGTGCCTTCCGTCCTGGGGGTCTCATCTTCCAGCACTATAGTGCAATTTGTTTTGTTGTGACTATCCATTGGGTTTTAGTGGCAAGATACCAAAGTAGATTGCCAGGCCTTTCTTCCACGCAGTTTAAGTTTAGTGCTGTTGCCGTTATCTCAGAAATGTGATCCTTTGCCGCCAAAACTGTCCCATTCTGCTGCTGTCCAGATGGGTGATTTATTTTGGTCTGGCACCTCAGCTGAGACCTGTCCATCTTGGGAGATCCTGCCAGTAGTTAAACTACTGATAGCTTAGCCCTCGGCATCACTGATGCACACAAGCCCTCACAGCACAACAAGCTGCAAACGAAGTGAGGGATTCAGGGTTAACAGATCCAGAAAAACTGCAGCAGTCAACACGCTGGTAATCCCTAAGGAAATAACACAATGCACCCAGGCAACGACAAACGGCATTTAGGTTCTATGCGCCCAGATGCTGGAATGCCCTACTACCCAGCATACGGGCAATCTCCGACCTGGCCCAATTTAGAAAGGCATTGAAGCACCACCTCTTCCTCAAACACTACTCAGATGACAGCGCACAATCAGCCACCCCCGCCCCCAGGCTCGCCACTAACACACACAGCATGCAATGAGGCAGCCACACCCACTGGCGCCATCATCGACTAAGCTTACTTTGAAATTGGCGACATGTACATACCCCTACTATGCTGAAAAGCGGCATCAGCCTTGATTATGCGCACCTTGTAAATAGCAGCATGTATATACCCTCACACTGTAAATATAAATATATATATACACACACTCTGTGAATAGTTACCCCAGCGTTGTCCAAGTTATAGCACCTGTTTCTCTGTAAATACAGAGCAGCTCAGTCTGCACTGTATAAGCTACTGTTGTATGTAAACCGCACTGATATTAAATAGTGCGGTATAGAAGAGACATTAAATAAATAAATAAAATATATTACATACTTAGTCCACCAGGCTGCAAGGAAGGCATTCTGGTAAATATAGTCTTCTGGTCAAAGCAGCATGCAGCATATCAAGGCAATTCCTAATTTGCCTGAGAGTTCATTAAGTACACCAGGACCAAGTCCTATGTTTCAGCCTAATAGTTTCTCTTTGGATTACTTCCTTAGGGCTTTGGTTTATGTGAAAGACAAACCAGGCCACATACCTGAACATGAGAGCTTCCAGTTTGTGCAGTTCCAAGCTATGGCTGAGCTCTCCGTATAATCAATTGCAGTTGTGTTTAATGCCGTAGCTTTCAGTTTATCCATATTCCCTGCAAATTTTATCTCCTAAAGCAGGCACACAATGTTTAACTAGTAGTCCTTCTTGAAAACAGCGTTTTTGTTAGCACCTTTGTTTATAGATCCTCCTCTTCTCTGGTTCAAGCACAGTTTAATTAGCCTGCTGCAGTTTCTTTGTCAGGGCTGCACTGCTTCCCAACTGGAAAGCACTTAGTAGCAGCTGTCAGCTAATTAGGTCAACTTCCTGTTTCTCTCAGCAGAAGAGACTACTTTACAGTTCTCTGTGAAGAGTTCATACAGGTGGTGGTGTTCCTAGCCTGCCCTGTCTCCTGGGGCATGCACACCCCCCTCCCCTGTGCTGCCAGCACCCCCCCACCCCCGGGTGCAATACCCGCAATGCACCCCCACCTCAACCCCGCTGACCAAATGTTTTGATGCAGTGTCTGAATGGCTTCAGTCTCAAAACCTCCGTATTCAACACAAGAAAACTGAGGTGCTCTTCTTCACAAGAGACCCTAATTTCACTCCCCCACCCCAAATAAAGGTGAAAGAAGCCGAGCTCCAAACAAAATCCTCAATTCAATACCTTGGGGTTACCTTGGACCAACGCCTGGATATGAAGTTACATATAACCAACATAGTTAGAGCGATATACTTCAAGATCCGGACACTCCGACACCTTCGCTCCTTGCTTGATCCAGACGACTTCCGGACTATATACCAAGCATTAATCTTACCGCACTTCGATTATGCTAATGCCATTCTTCAAGGCCTCCCACAGTCTACCTTAAACCCTTTACAACTTGCCATGAACACCGCTGCCAGAGTCCTCTACGGAGCATCAAGGAGAGACCACATAACACCTATTCTAAAGCAGCTTCACTGGCTCCCCATACATGGAAGACTGTTGTTCAAGACCTTGTTACTCACCTTCAAGGCCATCAAAGGCATCACTTCCTCCTCATTAATAGACCTCATTCAGACCGTTCCACCTAACAGATCTAGAAGAACCACATCCACAAATGCTCTAGTAATCCCCAAGGCAGCAACAAAATGCACACTAGCAACATCTAACAGGGCTTTCAACTTCTATGCCCCAAAATGCTGGAACACCTTGCCACTGGAGTTTCGTGCTGTCACCGATCTAACTCTATTTAGAAAGGCACTCAAATTCCACCTATTCTCCCACTATTACCAGTTCAGCCAGACACCGACCTAACCGTACCTCCTCCAATCCAACCACCTGTACTATAGGACCCTATTCACACCCAGAGCATAAAGCATACTGTATATATGTAAATAGTTCAGTTAACAATTCCCTATGTTATCCAAGTTGTCGCACCTGTTCCATGTAAAACCAAACAGTATTTTGTTCTGGTCTGTTGTTTTAATGTAAACCGCGCTGATGCTAAATAGTGCGGTATATAAGAGCTTGTAATAAATAATAAATAAATAATAAATAACCCCTGCCTGCCCATGGAGGCAGCGTAGGAAACCTACAATTAAGCTGGCTTGCCACGGTGCCTCGCACTCCAGGGGCCCGGTCATTCTTCTCTCCTGGTTGAAGTCTCACAATTCATGAGATTTTGGCTGGGAGAGAAGAGGAACTGGCCCCTGGAGCACGAGGTACTGCAGCAAGACCACTTAATCATAAGTTTGCCACACTGCCTCTGTGGTCCTGTGGGGGTGCAGGGTGAGTCGCACACACCTCCCCATCCTTGGTTCACCACTTCATACAGGTTTAGCAGAATTGTTTGCTCCAAATTGAAAGCCACACATTCTCTGTTTCACTGGCATGCAGCTGGAAAGGTATGACTCCCTAGGGTGGACTCACTGAGGGATAACTTTGAGCAGTAGTGCAGTTCCTTAATTTGGTACTGCAAGGGGCTGATCCAGTAAGGCGGAGCTGCCTGGATAAGAAAGTTTTTATTGAAGAAAAAAAGAAAAGAAGAGAGAGACGAGATAGGAACAGCAGACATGGAGGATAGGGAGTGGAGCAAGAGCTGCCCTCTGGAGAGATTTGAGGTAGTGAGCACCTGTCTGCGGCATCTCCCGGAGCCGGTACAGAGTGAGGAGCCTCTCGGGTACAAGGCCTTTATTTATATGCCTAGGGAACTCCCGATGCCTGGAAGCTGGTAGACTGAGGCTAAGCGTGCATCAGGGGATCCCGGACTGATCGGCAGAACCTGTAAGTCTCCACAGCCATTTATTTAGTTTCATTCGTTTGGGGTCTTTTCTGAGAATGCTACGGTCTGAAGGGGGATCAGACATGGTGTAGGGCAGCAGATTGAGTTTAGTGGTGCAGCACGGGAAAGGTGTCATTTTCTACACGGTATCAATGAGAGACATTTTGGCGGGATCGGATGCAGGGTTTTATTCTTTTTTTGGGGGGGGGGGGGTTCTCAGAAAGAAGGACTCTGGATCTGGTTTAAAAAAAAAAAGTCCAGAGGCAGGTAGTAAAACTGAAATGGAAAGTAAAGCAAAGTAAGAGGCTCTCTTGGCATAGTGGGCAGTGTGGCAAACTTATGATTAAGTGGTCTTGCTGCAGAGGAGAGGCCTGTAGCCAAAATATGCCTGCAAAAGCCACATACTCAGCTTTTGGCTCCCACAGGGGCTGTTTTTTGGCAGCCGTTTTTTGCCACAGTTGCAAAATAGAATCCCAGTCAACTGAAGAGCATCTGGAGGGGTGGGCAGAGAAGGTTGGGAAGGATGGACCCTCGGGAGGCTCTGAGGGCCCTTCTCGGGGGCCAGGAGAGCACTCTTCTCCTGCGACAGAAGTTGGGCATGTGACTCTGCCAGAGAGAGTGGAGATTCCACCCCCAGCCCTTCTCGAGGGGCGTAGTAGTAGGGTCAAGTCTCCCAGGCCTTCCAAGTCCAGGAGTGAGGCGGAGGAATTGGGCCAAAGTGTTTTTTCCCCAAAACTTGTTTTGCTCATGCATAAGGCGTTCTGCTTGAGGAAGCAAGGAGATGAGGACCCACTAGGCCTCTCTGGGAAGGCCAGGAAGAGAGAAACCTCTGGAGGCTGCCGAAAACAAAGAACTGAGGGAGAACCCGGTTCTAGCTGATGATGTTTGAATGAGAACCTTCGGGAGGTCATGGGGTCATTTCACTCGGAGGAAGAAGAGGACTTGGTGGTAGGAGCAGAGATGACAGAAGAAGCTGCTGAGCTCAAGGAAGGAGAGATCCCACAGACAGATGAAGTGAGAATTATGAGAGTCTTCTGGTGGGAGGAGTTAGTGGCGTTGACTGCCCATTCACTTAGGACCCTTAACATGGCAGAAGCACCATTAGTGGATGAGCCTCTAGAGGACCCGTTCCGAGCGGTTTGAAAAGTGCTCACAGTGTTCCCTCTCCATCGCGTCATTAAGTAGATGATTCAGGATGAGTGGGAGGTGCCTGAGGCCTTGTTTAACCCTTTCAGACCTGAATTTTTTTACAGACACCATATATATATATATATACATGGAATTCAATGAATAACATGACGTCCATTACAGTGGACATACGGTCTGAAAGGGTTAAGGGCACTCATGCGATGACAAGACTTTCCCCCTTACTAGATACAGAAAAGGAGCTTCTCCACTCTCCCGAGGTGGGTATGGCAGTCTCGGCAGTTACAAAGAAGACTACGATCCCAATGAAGGGCAGTAACACTGTCGAGGATGTCCAGGATCGGAGGTTGGAGACGGTGCTCAAGCAAGCATTTGATATCAACACATTGACCTTTCAGGCATCTGTATGTGGTGCATTTGTGGCACATGCGTGCTTGCGATGGCACAAGGAATTTTGGAGACGGCCAGAGATACTTCAGTACAACCTCTGGAAGCGGCCAAGTTGTCCAGAGCAGTATATTTTGCATATGCCTTTTATGATCTGATCAGAGGCATATTCAAGAATATGGCATTGGTAGTGGTGGCAAGACGCTACTTACGGCTATGCAATTGGTTGGCTGATATCTGTCCCCTCCAAGTCACTTTTGAGTAAGCTTCCTTTCAAAGGTAAGCTCCTGTTCGGTGAGGCCTTGGACAAGCTGGTGAAGGACCTGAGTGAAGCCAAGGGAGGCTGGCTTCCTAAGAAGAACTCAAAACCAGTTCAGACAGTGGGTACGGTGCAAACCCCGTCACAAGATTTTTGGAGGTTCTGCTTGGTATGCTTTGCGCCATATCAGAGAGGGCATTTTCCATCCTGAAGACAGCCCTTTCAAGGTTTCCGAGGATCGGGTTCTACATTTCCCCCTCTAACGCCGCTAAAAAGCAACAATGAAATAAGGGGGGTCCAGGCGGAGTTAGTACCTCTAGGGCAGCAGCTGCAGGAATTTTACCCCACCTGGACCCACATTACCACTGATCAGTGGGTTTAAGAGATCATCAGAGAGGGATATGCCCTTAAATTTGCACACCCTCTCAGGGAATCCTTTGTCTGTTCTCCCTGCAGGGCTCCTCACAAGTTGCGAGCAGTTTGGGATACTCTCTGCTATCTGCAAGCTCTACAGGCAGTAGTAGCTGTCCCACCCGACCAATGCAAGTTGGGTCTGTATGCGATCTATTTAGTGGTGCCCAAAAAGGAGGGCTCTTTTTGGCCCATCTTGGACCCCAAAGAGGTAAATCGTTGTCTTGAGTGCCGTGTTTTCACATGGAAACTCTGCGGTCAGTCATTGTAGCCGTCAGGGAGGGCAGGTTTCTCACATCGCTTCACATGACTGAGGCCTGCTTGCATGTTCCCATTCAGGCCGAGCATCAGAAGTTCCTAAGTCCCTATGGGGCTCTTTCAGTTTCAAGCCTTGCCCTTCAGCCTGGCCATGGCTTCACAAACTTTCACAAAGATCATAGTCATGGTAGCAGCCACATTGCGTCATCATGTGGTCCCTGTGCATCCCTACCTGGATGATTGATTGGTCAGAGCAAAATCCCAGGAAGAAAGCGAAAAAGCCACAGGGAAGGTCATTGTCCTCCTGCAAAGCCTCGGATGGGTCATCAACTTCACCAAGAGCCAGTTGCGGCTATTGCAAGATTTGGTGTACTTGGGAGCCCTATTCAGAACAGCCAAAAGCCGTGTCTCTCTGCCGGAGCACAGGATTCACATCATTCAGCAGCAGGTGTGGCAGCTTCTCGGCCTGCAGATGCCGACAGCAAGCACTATCTGCAACTACCAGGTTCCATGGCGGCGTCCATCAAACTTCTGCCATGGGCCCGAGTGCACATGAGACCACTGCAGAGAGCTCTTCTCCGCCAGTTGTCGGCGCAGTGTCACCTTCTGTCATTGCTGCTCCCCTATCCGAGAGCCACCAAGATAGCTCTGCAATGGTGGCTCCGGTGGGACAAGCTCTTGGTGGAGATGCCCCTGGAGACCCCTCGCTGGGTAGCATTAACAATGGATGCCAGTCTGGCCAGCTGGGGAGTGCATTGTGAGGTGCGGATAGCAGAGGAACATTGGTCAACGGAGGAAAGTGCTTGGCTCATCAACTGGTTAGAGATGTGAGCGGTGTTTCTGACATTACAGGAGTTTTGCAGTTTCCTGCAAGGAAAACCAGTTAGTCTTTTCTGACAATGCCACTGCAGTAGCTTACATAAATCGACAGGGAGGTACCAACAGTGCCCAGCTGGAAAGTGAAGTGACTCTGCTACTGGACTGGGTGGAGAGCAACCTGCAGGTGCTCTCGGAAGTGCACGTGTCCTGGAGGAAAGGTCCATAAACTATTATTAAAGAGGACCCAGGAAATCCACTGCTTACCCCAGGACAATCATTGTGGAAGCTGTGGACTTTGGGTACCTGCCAGGTACTTGTGACCTAGATTGGCCACTGTTGGAAACAGGTTACTGGGCTTGATGGACCTTGGTCTGACCCAGTATGACATTTCTTATGTTCTTATTTTCTTAAAGAGAACGTGGCAACAGATTATCTTAGAAGGGTTCACATCGATCCAGGCGAGTGGGACTCTCAATATGTAAGTGTTTGCTCATCTGGTACAGCATTGGGTCATACCAGTCATGGACTTTATGGCCACGTTCAACTCTACAAAGGCAGTAGGTTCTTTAGCAGAAGGAGAGAACACATGTTGGAAGGCCTCGATGCCTTAGTACAGCGTAGGACCAGGAGGGGTTACTGTACATATAGGTAGAATAGTACAGCGGATAGAAGCACATCGGGACCTGATGATTCTCATAGCTCTCAACTGGTTGAGATGGCCGTGGTACGCAGACCTGGTTCATCTGGCAGTGGATCGTTCATGGCACCTTCTGGGCCAGGATGATCTTCTGACACAAGGCCTGGTCCGGATGCCTCTGATGGAATGGTTCTCGCTTAAGGCGTGGTTAAGCAGACTGGACTAGTCAGCCCCGGTAATTGTACCTTAATGACAGCCAGGAAATAGACCACCAGTCTTTCATTTTATTTATTTATTTATTTTATTTACATTCTCTTATATACCGCGCTATTCTGCATCAGTGCGGTTTACATTGAACAAACTGAAATTACATTGAACAGGGCATTATAACTTGGAGATAACTATTTTACAGGGAACATGGGCTATGGAGAGTTAAGTGGCTTGCCCAAGACCACAAGGAGCACTTGTGGGACTAGAAACCCCAGTCCTTCCGGCCCAAGGTTGCTGTCCTCTAGTGGGATTTGAACCCCCGACCTTCCGGCCTGAAGTACCTTGCCTCAACCACTAGGCCACTCCTCCACTCCATATATTCAAGTGTGCCGCGTGTTCGAGAGCTGGTGTGAAGAATGAGAATGATGGGCTCTGACAGCATCGGTTCCTGAAGTGCTAGCATTCCTGCAGACTGGATTTGAAAAGGGGCTCCCCTGTAGTTCATAGAAACATAGAAAAATGATGACAGAGAAAAAGACCACATGGCCTATCTAGTCTGTCCTTCCATATCAACAACTATAACAGTCCCCTTTTTTCCTTTAGAGATCCTCTGTGTTTGTCCCATGCTTTTTTGAATTCAGATACTGTCCTCATCTCTACCACCTCCACTGGGAGACTATTCCATGGATCCACCACTCTTTCCGTAAAGAGGTATTTCTGCATATTACTCCTGAATCTATCCCCTTTCACCCTCATCCCATGTCCCCTTGTAGCTGAACTTGCTTTCAATCAAAAGAGGCTCTCCCCTTGTGCATTTATGTCACGGAGGTATTTAAACGTCTCAGTTATATCACCTCTATTCCGCCTTTCCTCTTAGGTGTACGTATTAAGATCCTTAAGTCTGTCCTCGTAAGCTTTATAATGAAGACCACTAACCATTTTAGTATCCACCCTCTGTACCGACTCCATCCTGTTTATATCCTTTTGAAGGTGCAGTCTCCAGAATTGCACACAATACTCCAAATGAGGTCGCACCAAAGACTTATACAGAGGCATATCGCCTCCTTTTTTCTGCTAGCCATTCCTTTCCGTATGCACCCAAACATCCTTCTAGATTTTGCTGTCGCCTTTTCTACCTGTTTAGCTACTTTAAGATCATCTGACATGACCATGCCTAGGTCCTGCTCTTCTTTAGAGGACAAAAGTACTTCACCCCTATACTATATTGCTCCCTTGGATTGTTGCAGCCCAAATGCATGACCTTGCATTTTTTAACATTAAATCCCAGCTGCCAAATTCTAGACCATTCTTCAAGCTTAGCTAGATCCCTCCTCATGTTATCTACACTTTCCTGGGTATCTATTCTATTGCAGACTTTGGTATCATCGCAAAGAGGCAAACCTTACCCGATAGCCCTTCCGCTATATCAAAGATGTTGAAAAGATCAGACCAAGGACAGATCCCTGGGGCACACCACTGGTAACTTCTTTCTCCTCAGAGTGAGCTCCATTTACCTGTACTCTTTGTCGCGTCCCACTCAACCAATTTCTAGCCCAATCAGTAACTTTTTAGGGTCGATCCCTAGGGTGCTCAGTTTGTTTATAAGTTGCCTGTGAGGAACGGTGTCAAAGGCTATCTCCAGGAACAAGCAGGAATAAGTCCTCACATATGGGTACGTCGGTACCGACGGAGCCCGTGCGGGAAAGCTCCCCAGCTTCTTAGAATAGAAGCTTTTGGGACCTCCCACTGCACATGCGCACTGCCTTCCCGCCTTCCTGAACAGCTCTCCTCAGTTTCTCTTTTTTCCGCGGAGCCAGCAGGTCGTGTTCCTGTCACCGCTGAAGAAATTGTTATTTTATTTGTTTCTTTAGACCGCGTACCTGCCTTCCCCATACCGATACCGGTATCGCCGGTCTTTTCTTTCTTTCTTTAAAAAATTATAATTCTTTTTTCTTATTTTTTAGCTTTTTGGTCACTTCAGAGAGGCCTCTCGGCCTACTCAATTTCTCCTCATGGAGAAGCCAGCCCCTGGATTTAAGAAGTGTACCAAATGTAATGCTGTTATTTCAGTCACAGACACCCATGAATGGTGTCTGAAATGTTTGGGGCCTGACCATTCCATACCGGACTGCCCATCTTGCTCCCACATGTCTAAACGTGGGCTGCAGAACCGGGCCAACAAATTCCATGTGCTGTTTGCTTCAGAGAATACAGCATCACAGTCATCCAGGTCTTCTTCTCCGGATGGATCTCAGGTAACCAAACCTTCTGTGGGCAAGTCCTCAAAGAGCAAATCTCCTTCAAAGCATCGAGAGGCTCTTAGCTTAGAACTTGAGGACCCTGCCCCAGCCAAACAACCCCGGCGGGAAGTCCAACTTCCAAAAACGCCAATTCAGGGGTCTCAGGTTGATATCGATGCTACGGCCTCGACAGATCACCTGTTAGCCTGCTCTGGGGTACCGGGTCACTCCGGTACCGACATCCAGGCAGCTATGGCGTCCATGGGCGATACTGTACAGTCCATGCAGCAGGCCGTCATGGCTTTCATTAAAGCTGCAACGCCATCGGTTCCGCTTTCAGCGGTTCCGGGCCCGATACCGGTATCGTCCGCCATGCCGGTATCGAGGCCGTCCACCTCTAAACGCAAGTCGGTACCGTATGGGCTTTCGCTCCATACCGGTTCCATACCCGATACGCCCGATATCGATACCGATCGGTACGCGTATCGTGCGTTAGAGGAAAGCACCGATTCCTCTGAGGATTTTCACTCCTCTGATGATTCTGCTGAGTTTTCACTCAACTTACCTGAGGAGCCCTCTTCTCCTAAAAGGAGAATGTCCCCTCCAGAGGATTTGTCCTTCCAGGACTTTGTTTTAGATATGGCTACAGCCCTTTCTATTACCACATCCTCTGAAAAGGAACCCAGATCCAAAAAACTGGATATTTTGGGATACTCAAAGGCCCCTAAGGAGGCAGTTACCCTGCCTATCCATGAAATCCTTCAAGAACAACTGATGGATTTCTGGGAAAATCCTTTGACTTTGTCTCCTTATTCCCGTAGGTTGGACACCATGTATAGGGTCCCTCCTTCTCCTGGTTTCCAAAAGACTCAATTGCCCCACCACTCTATTGTGGTGAAGTCTGCAATGAAGAAGATTAGGAGTACCAAAAGGCACTCTTCCACCCCTCCAGGACGGGAATGTAAGACTTTGGACTCTTTTGGTAGGAAAATTTTCCAGGCTAGTATGCTTATAGCCAGGATTAATTCCTACAGTCTCTATATGGGCATGTTCCTGGAGGAACTTGCCAAAAAGGTGCGGCATTTTGCCCCCTTTATCCCTGAGGATAAAAAGCAGGGATTCCTTTCCCTAGTGAAACAACTCTTAGAGGTTTCTAAGTTCTCTAATAGGGCAGCATATGATTCCTTTGAGGGAGCCAGTAGGGCTTCGGGCATTGCTATTGCAGCCCGACGTCTTGCTTGGCTCCAGGCCTCTGATCTGGAACCTTGGGTTCTAGATGGCTTACGGAATCTGCCCTGTACAGGTGAGAACTTATTTGGGGAAGAGTGGCAAATCAAAGCCACCCAGATGGATGCTGAAAATGCCACCTTGGAAAGACTTTCAAAGTCCACTTCAATTCCTACTAAGAAAAAGTCTTTTAAAAGGCCTTACTATAAGAAGGCCAGAGTTGCTTCAAATACTGGCCAGCAGTCTTCTCAACCTCGCTATACTGCTAAGCGTCAGCAATCCAAACAAGCACGAGCTAAGCCTGCAGCAGCTACTGTAGCTCAGCAGGCTCCAACCCCTCAGGGGTTTTGACTTGCTCCTAGGGAACTTGCCACTTCTGGTTCTAACACAACCAGAACCTCTCACCATACCCGGAAGGTTGGTTCACTTTGCTCCCAGATGGGAACAAATTACAACAGAACAATGGACCCTCTCTATCATTCGAGAGGGTTACAAACTTCATTTCTCCAGCCTTCCTCCCCATCATATGGTGAGACCATTCAATTCTCCCCCATCTCTCCTAACCCTGTTGGGTCAAGAGGTTTCCTCTCTTCTTGCCCAAGGGGCCATAGAAGAGGTTCCTCTTCCTCAACAAGGGTCCGGTTTCTACTCCCCTTATTTTCTCATTCCAAAGAAGACAGGGGGATTCAGACCAATCCTAGATCTGAGAGAATTGAACAAATTTCTCTTCAAGGAGAAATTCAAAATGCTGTCTCTCGGCATTCTCCTTCCTTACCTCCAGGGTCAGGACTGGCTTTGTTCTCTAGACCTACAGGATGCGTATACACATATACTCATCCATCCATCCCACAGAAAGTATCTTCGCTTTCTGTTTCAGGGAAAACATTTCCAATACAGAGTACTCCCCTTCGGTCTAGCCTCTGCTCCAAGAGTATTCACAAAATGCATGGCAGTCGTAGCCGCATTTCTGAGAGGCATGGGAATCTTTGTCTTCCCATATCTGGACGACTGGCTCATCCGAGCTCCAACTCAGTCACAGGCCCAGATTTCCCTGGACCACACAAGGAGCCTTTTGCAGTATCTGGGACTGGTAGTAAACCTTCCCAAGTCCCAACTCATCCCTACTCAATCTCTAGAATTCATAGGGGCCCAGTTGGACACCATCACTGCAAGGGCCTACCTTCCACATGTTCGAGGCCAGCGCCTCCTGAGTTTGGCCTCCCAAGCTCAGTCCAGCACTCACTTGACAGCCAGGGAAATGCTACGCCTACTGGGTCATATGGCCTCCACAGTGCATGTGGTGCCCTATGCTCGTCTTCATATGAGAGCAGCTCAATGGACCCTGGCCACTCAGTGGACTCAGGCGTCAGGAGCGCTCTCAGACCAAATACAAACCTCCGATCGTCTGTTTTGGTCCCTCCACTGGTGGACTTCCACCAAGAATCTGTTGTTGGGGGCTCCATTTCAACCATTGCTACCCCAAGCAACCCTCACAACAGATGCCTCCCAAACAGGGTGGGGAGCCCATCTGCAAACTCTCTCCACTCAGGGCACTTGGTCTCTACAGGAGACCACCCTTCATATCAATCTTCTGGAACTGCGAGCAATTTACCTTGCCCTCAAGGTCTTCCACTCCCTCCTAGCCAACCTCACTGTCCTAGTTCAGACGGACAATCAGGTGGCCATGTTTTACATAAACAAACAAGGAGGGACGGGCTCTCTGTCGCTTTGCAACGAAGCTCTAAGACTATGGGCCTTCGCCAGAGAGCATCAGATTCACCTGCTAGCAGTGTATCTCCCAGGAGTTCAAAACTCTCGGGCAGACAGGCTCAGTCGAGTTCTGCTGCCACACGAATGGTCCCTACATTTGGACCAAATAAACCGAATCTTTCAGGAATGGGGGACCCCGGACATAGACCTCTTTGCAAGTCCGTGGAATGCCAAACTTCCCCGGTTCTGTTCCAGAACTCCGTGTCAGGGAGCTCAGGCTACGGACGCCTTTCTCCTGAATTGGAGTCAGGCATTCCTATATGCCTTTCCACCCATTCCTTTGATTCCCAAGACTCTGTTCAAACTCCAGAGGGATCATGGAACTATGATCCTCATAGCTCCACGCTGGCCACGCCAAGTGTGGTTCCCTCTACTTCTACAGCTCTCCCAGGGATCCTACTTGGATCTGGGAGCTGCGCCAGACCTCCTGTCTCAGGAGGAGGGGACTTTGTGGCACCCAAACCCCAAATCCCTTCACCTCAGTGCTTGGTTACTGAAGGCTTAAGCCTTCAAGACTTTCATCTTTCCCAACCAGTGAAAGATATCCTTTCTGCCTCTAGGAAACCCTCTACCAGGCGTTCCTATGCTTTCAAATGGAAACGTTTTTCCATTTGGTGTGCTCAGCAGGGTCTTGACCCTCTGGCACTTCCTTTGAATTCTCTTCTTGATTATCTCCTGCATCTATCCAATGCAGGCCTCAAGACGAATTCGGTAAGAGTCCATTTAAGTGCTATTGCAGCATCCTTGCAACATATAAATGGACAACCTATCTCCTCTCATCCTCTTGTTGCAAGATTCATGAGAGGCCTGACTCTCACTAAACCTCCCATCAGACCACCCCCGGTCGCATGGGATTTGAATCTAGTGCTCGGTCAACTTATCAAGCCACCTTTTGAGCCAATGTTTTCCACCTCCTTGAAATTTCTTTCCTGGAAGGTCATCTTCCTCATTGCAGTCACTTCGGCTCGCCGCATCAGTGAGCTGCAGGCTTTAGTGGCTAATCCACCTTACACAAGATTTCATCATGATAAGGTGGTCCTTAGGACGAATCCCCACTTTATGCCTAAAGTGGTCTCGCCTTTTCATCTTAATCAAGAGGTATATCTACCTGTCTTTTTTCCAGCTCCTCATGCATCCAATGCAGAGAGGAACCTTCATACTCTGGATTGTAAAAGAGCTCTCGCTTTTTACCTTAATAGGACTCAGCCACATCGAAAGTCTTCTCAACTTTTTGTGGCCTTTGATCCTTCCCATTTGGGACTTCCAGTCTCCAAGCGTACACTTTCCAATTGGATTGCTCAGTGTATTTCTTTTGCTTACCAGAGCAAAAACATTTCTCTGGAAGGCCATGTCACTGCTCACAATGTGAGGGCCATGGCAACTTCTATGGCTCATCTGCACTCTGTTTCCATAGATCAGATCTGTCGAGCCGCTACCTGGGCCTCGGTTCATACCTTCACAGCCCATTACTGTTTGGACAAGGACTCCCGCCGGGATGCCTTGTTTGGCCAGGCTGTCCTCAAGCACCTGTTCCATTCCTAAACAACTCCTGCCCACCTTCCCAGAATGGATGCCTGAGATCCATACGAAGATGGCGAACCTTTACAGGGGATCCCATGCATCTAAGCTAGGGAGTCCCCATATGTGAGGACTTATTCCTGCTTGTTCCTGGAGATAGCACAGTTACTTACCTGTAACAGGTGATCTCTGGGAACAGCAGGAATTAGTCCTCACAACCCACCCACCTCCCCTAGGAGTTGTATCTTTTATCTATCTATCTTCCTGTCCTCTCTCTGTTGACTCAGCTATAAACTCGAAACTGAGGAGAGCTGTTCAGGAAGGCGGGAAGGCAGTGCGCATGTGCAGTGGGAGGTCCCAAAAGCTTCTATTCTAAGAAGCTGGGGAGCTTTCCCGCACGGGCTCCGTCGGTACCGACGTACCCATATGTGAGGACTAATTCCTGCTGTTCCCAGAGATCACCTGTTACAGGTAAGTAACTGTGCTTTACTGAAATCTAAATATACCACATCTAGGGCTCTCCCTCAATCCAACTCCCTGGTCACCCAATCAAAGAAATCAATCAGATTTGTATGACAAAACCTGCCTCTGGTGAATCCATGCTGCCTCAGATCCTGTAATCCGCTGTACTCCAGAAGCCGTACTTTTTCTCTTTCAGCAGCGTTTCCAATAATTTATTCAACACCGAAGTTAAATGAACTGGCCTGTAGTTTTCAACCACATCCTTACTTCCGCTTTTGTGTAAAGGCACCACATGAGCCTCTCTCTAGTTCTTTGGCACCACTCCCGACTCCGAGGCATTGAAAAGGTCAGTCAGTGGAGCTGCTAGAACATCCCCAAGTTCTCTCAGTATTCTAGGGTGTATCCCATCTGGTCCCATTGCTTTGTCTATTTTGTTTAGCTAGTTTCTCATGAACACAGTCTTCTGAGAATTGTTCAAGATGCCCCTCGCTTCTGTTCTTGTTTGCGGGTGTTTTCTGAGGTCCTGTTCCTGTTTCTTCATCTGTGAACACAGAACAAAAATATTTGTTAAGCAATTCTGCTTTATCCGCATCAGCTTCTACATATTCTTCCCCTTCACCCTTGAGTCTGACAATACCACTTTTGACCTTCCTCTTCTCACTAGCATATCTGAAAAAATGTCTTATCCCCCCATTTTATTGCATTGGCTATTTCCTCCTCTTTTTGAATCTTTGCTTTCCTGACTACTTTGCTAGCTTCTCTAAGTTTTTCCAAATATAGATGCCTGTCTTCCTCGCTCTGTGATCTCTTGTATTTCATGAAGGCCTCCCTCTTTTTCTTCACCTTTTCAGCTACTTCTTTCAAAAGCCATAGCGGTCTCCTTTTCCTTTTACCTTTATTTACCATTTTAACAAAAAGGTTGGTTGCCCTTAAAATATCCCTTTTCACTTTTGTCCACTGTTTTTCTACATCCCCCAGCTGTTCCCATCCCGCTAACGACTCCCTGAGTTATTGGCCCATCTTGGCAAAGTTAGTTTTCCTAAAGTCTAAGACCCTCACTTTTGAATGGATTCTAACAGCCCTAGTCCTAATACTAAACCACACCATCTGATGATCGGTGGATGCAAAATTATCTCCCATTATAACATCAGAAACACTTTCACCATTGGTAAGCACTAAGTCCAGTATGGCCCCTTCACGTGTGGGGTCTGTTACCAATTGCCTGAATAGTTCTCCCTGTAGAGAATCCAGGGTAGATGATACTGCAGGAGGTATGTGCCAATCAACATCTGGCATATTAAAATCGCCTATCAGTAGCACTTCCCCATTCCTAGCAATGCTGCATATGTCTTCACTTAACTCTCTGTCCACCTCTTCCTCTTGTGAGGGAGGTCTGTATATCACACCAATACAAATAGATTTCTCTTTCCCTCTTTCTAGTTTAACCCACAGTGCCTCCTCTCTCCCTTTTAAGCTCTGTAATTCCAAAGGTTTAATATTATTTTTTACATATAGTGCCACTCCTCCCCTTCTTCCTACGCTGTCCTTTCTGAATAAAATATATCCCAGTCATGGTTTTCTGGTTCACTATGGGTACAAGTCGTGGCCCTCACCTGCTACTGTGGAAAGGTACAGGGGATCTCATTGGCTGCTCATCCAGACGTGGTGCACTTCCTTCGGGCAGTGAAGCAATTCCAGGCCCTGATAAGAGCGGTGGTGCCCCCATGGGATCTCAGTCTCATGTTGCCGGTGTTGATAGACGCTCTCTTCAAGCCAATCAGCAGTTTCTCCTTGAAGGCTCCTTGACCTTGAAGACTGTCTTTTTGATAGCAATCTGTTTGGCTTGCAGAATTTCAGAGCTACAGGCACTGTTGTGCCATGAGCCTTTTCTTACTATATCCAAAGAGAAAATAGTTTTACGGCCGGTGCCCTCCTTTTTGCCTAAGGTAATCTCAGCCTTCCACTTTAACCCCCCAGTGTTGTTACCGGTATTTTCAGAGACAGGCATGGGGACAGAGGACCCTCTGCTCCATCTTCTGGATGTTCACCAGGTGCTCAAGCATTATCTCAAGCGTACAGCTCCATTTTGGAAGTCCGACCGCTTGTTTGTACTCGTTGGAGGATCGTGTAAAAGTGAGGCAGTCTCAAAGGCATCTGTTTCCAGGTGGGCGAAGAAGGCTATATCCTTGGTGCATCTTTTGCAACGAAGAGCCTTGCCTAAGGGGTTGTGGACTCATTCTACCAGGGCAAGCCTTGTGGGTGGAGGCTAGCCTGGTCCCACCGGGGGACATCTGCAAGGTGGCTACTTGGTCGTCTGTGCAGCAGTGATTCAAGTCGGGCTTGCAGGTCCCTCCCAGGGTTAGTATTGCTATGGTACATCCCACAGGTCAGGACTAGACTGGAGGGATGATAAGGAAGGTGAAATTAGGACTTACCTGCTAATTGACTTTCCTTTAGTTCCCTCCAGTCCATTCCTGGACCCTCCCAGAATTCGGTATCATGTGTGACTAGCAATCCCGGGCAGTAACAAGGTCATCTGCGTGTTGGTCAAGGTTGGTGGGACAGGCCTGATGCAGGGTGGTCCTTGCACAGGGGGGCCGGACTGTGAGCGATGGTCTCTCTTCAGTCACATTCTTAGTTTAAATAGAGAGAAAACTCTGGTAAAGGGGTAGCATGCATTTAAGCCTCTTCTCGGCATAGTAAGAGTATTGTAGTTGAGTGCAGGGCCGGCCCGTCCATTGTGCAAGAAATGTTTGCACAGGGCCCCGCACTTCAGGGAGCCCCGCGCCAACAACAAACTCACATATGCTGTGCTTCCTTGTCTGCGAGTGCATCCCGAAAATCCCAGTCCCGTTCTGCTTCAATCGGCCCTGCTGTCTTTGTCCCACGCCTGCCGTCTCCAATTTAGTCCTGCCTAAGGCTGGCCGGCTTGCCGCAGTGCCAGCCACACAGCGATCAAACTCTTGTTTCTTTTTTTTGTTCCACGCCTCACATGCTGCTGCATGCTGCATTGCCCGATGTGCTGTGTGCCACAGAAGAGAGGCGTCGGTGGCTTCAGGATTTGCATGTGTTGACTAACTTTCCCTTTGCAGCGAGTGACGGCACAGAAGTCAGTAGCTGGCCGACAGACGGGAGACACTACAGCTCCTTACCGTCAAGTCGACGAAAACTCTGGCAAAAATTTGCAAGGTATTCTATTTCTACCCTATTTTGAAATTGTTTAGATATTTTAAAAAGTAATGGGGGGGGAGAAGATGAACACGCACCACGAAGTATAATGCAGTTACGGCCCGGGCCCAATATCTTTCTCAGCCAACAGATTTAGGGCCCCAAGATGCCTCATTTTTCAGCAAGAAATAACAGATTTGAAATGCACTCTAGGAGATTGTCTTCTACCTCAGTCGTACATATAAATATTAACACATTGCTAATTCTGCAGACAGCAGAATCCATTATAGCTTTTCCACAGGTTCCTCAAGAATTTTTCTTTTTCCTTGCTGTAGTTTTGGATCAGCAAAAGCAACTCGCTAGGCACCTCTTCCCCATTTGATAAAAGGGACGATACCCCCAAAGCAAGTGACTTTGCTTTTCCTTCTCCCCTTCCCACATATTTACAAGTTAGCATGGCGTTGGCACACTTTAAATAACCAGTACACCCCTCTCCCCACGCTGCATCCGTTCTGTGCAGCAGAGTTGACAAGTTTCTCAGCTCTACTAGGAGGGAGACATTTTGGCCATTTTTGGTTTTAAAATTACACCCTACTGCACTGTGGTATTTGAAATCCTTGATAGAATCTATTAAAATCAATACTGCAGATTGCTTGAAATAGAGGACCGGCCTAAAATTTCCCTCTTAGATCTGGATAACCTCATAGTCCTCAATCAGCCTTCTAGACCGGTAGACCTCAGTGCTACCAGCTAGTGCTGGGCCTGGCCTTACTAACAAATGGAGGGGAGGTGCATGGCATATCCCCATGCAATTTGTTGTTGTTGTTGTTGTTAAGTGCTGTCGACTCATAGCGATTCTCTGGAAAGTTGTCGTAAACTATGTTTGGTCTTCAGTCAGGCGGCCATTGTTGATAGAGTGGCACCTGTAGCTGCTGTTATTGTATCAATCCATCTCATTGCTGGCCTTCCTCTTTTGCGTTGAGTGTCTGTTCCCATATTTTAGATGTGAATCTAAACAATATGATTAAGTAATAGATATTTTGATTTCAAGCATTTTGGTTAAATAAAAAATGAGCTTCTAGGGCTACTAGCGAGTTTCATTGAGGTTCTAGGATAAAGAAATCTGCCTAGAAATGACTCAGAACATTTGTTACTTAAATCCAGAAAATGGATATTTTTATTAAATGAAACTTTAAAAATATATTAGGACAAGAAAGGGACCAGTCCAGCAGTAATCCCAGTCAAAGGCAAGGACTCTGGCGCTGGTCTAGACTCAGTTGAACATTGGAGAAGAGATTCTATCAAGCTGAAATCAGATGATGTGTTTTGTTTAATTTTCTTTCTCGCTCTTGACTCTCATTATTGTCTCCTTACTAATTTAAATTACAAAACAGTTTAGGACCAGATAAACTCTAAATTTGCAATAACTTAAATTTAGAGAAAAAGTGTTTCCTTTTTAAGGGGCATAGAAAAAGGTTTGGTTAATTATGAGGTCATTTTTTGAACTGTTTTTCTGATTTTTCAGTCAGGCATTTGAATTTACCACATTGTTTGGAATTTGTGTCTGAACTTTATGGATTCATTCAGTGGTGCATGTTTACTAAGGGGTGCTATGCTAAGTGGTTTGTGAGAGGCCATTGGCCGCACTAAGTTACCATGCAAACATAATAATTACTTCATGCTATTTCTCACATCCAGTGGGTTAGAGAATGGGTGGGATGTTTGGTTAGGATAGAGAATGGACATGGAACGCACATTGCAGTTAGTGTGGGTGTACCTATCCTGCACTAATGCTTAATGCTACAGTCTCTGCCCTTCCATACTATAGTCCCTCTTTTCCTTTAGAGATCTTCTGTGTTCTGTTGGTTCCATGATTTCTTGAATTCAGATACTGTCCTGGTCTCTACTACTACTCTTTCTATAAAGAAATATTTCCACATATATCTCCTTTCACCTTCATCCTATGCCTCCTTGTTGCAGAGTTTTCTTTAAATTGAGAGAGACTCATCCTGTGCATTTATGCCATGGAGGTATTTAAACGTCTCTATCATATCTCCCCTCTCCCATTTTCCTTCCAAAGTATATGTATTGAGATCTTTAAGTCTGCCCCCATATGCCTTAAAATGAAGCCCACTGACCATTTTGGTAGCCACCCTCTGCACAGACTCCAACCTGTTTATATCCTTTTGAAGATGTGGTCTCCAGAATTGCACACAATACTCTAAAACACTGTAGGTCTCATCAAAAACGTATTCCGAGGCATTCCCTCTTCCTATCTGCTGGCCGTCCCTTTTCCTATGCACCGTTATGGCCTTATCTACCCATTTAGCCACCACATAAGATCATCAGGAACAGTCAGACCTAGGCCCAGGTCCCACTCTTTTTGTGGACATCAGCATTTTGCCTCCCCTTATATATTGTACCACTCCCTTGGATTTTTGTAGCCCAAATGCATGACCCCACATTCTTAAGCATTAAATCTCAACTGCGAAATTCTCAACCATTCCCCAAGCTTTGCTAGAACCCTCCTCATGTTATCTATGGCTTCCCGGGTGTCTACTCTTATCTATTGCAGATTTTTGTATCATCCACAAAGAGGCGAACCTTACCTGATAGCCCTTCTGTAATATCGAAACAAATTGGACCAAGGACAGATCCATCATCCCAGCAGCACACTACAAGGATATTGCAGTTTTGAGTATTGATACACGTCACATTTGTGTACTGTGTTCTTGTGAGTCTCAATAATTTTATAATTACTTATTTGAAGGTACAGTAGTTGTACATATCTTATTTTATTTCACGTTATTTTACTGTAGACTTACTGTGTTGAAGAAAGGCTTGACAATCTACTTCTGGTTGCACCCTGCTAAGAAAACCCAGGGGCTTGGCCACCAGGAGTCAGCATTGACTCAACGGCATACACTTCACTACAAATACTAAATTTAACCCACAGTAAGGTGAAAACCAATTCACACTTCTGGCTCACTTCTAGATTTAATAAAAGCTTTGTCGACACTTGAAGTCAGTGCTGGCATGTAGTTTGTAGCAGTCCAACTTGTTCTGTTTTTCTGGACCAGTAGGAGATGTATTGTTGATATAGGGCCTGGTATAATATTTACATTACGGCTGGGATTATTGCTGTAAGATGTTTAGAATAACAGGTTCCCTACATAGGTGCTGAGCATCTGTGTGATATACAAGAGACTTAGTTGATTGGTTCAGTTCTTCCAAATAAAAGGGCATTTCATGCCCTTTGGATAAGGCAGTTTCCTTTATTCCTGAGGTTTGAGATCATTTTAAAAGCCCTAGTCATGATTTGAACATCTGCATGGAAGTTTTCAGACGTCCAATCATGGAGACATCGCTGGAGACATTTTACATTGAAAATAGTGAATTAGGATAACTCTATTCAGTGTATTATATTTGATTAATCTTTACTGGTTACAGCTTGTTGGGGCTTACTCTTTGCAAGAGAAAAAGTAAACAAAACACGCAATGAGCAGCACAAGCAGGGACAGAGGCAGATTTTGAAAATATACCTCTGGTGCAGAGAAGGCAAGAAAAAGAAAACATGAGCAAGAGTTCCTAGGAACACAGAAAGGAGCTTTGGAAAAATATATGAAAAAAAGATCAAAATGTAGAAGAAAGTGAGACAACAGATATCATACAGCAGAGTGAATTGGAAGTGCTACCAGAATTGCAAACTGAACAAACACAGAGTGAGAAAAGTACACTGGAGATGACTGAACAGAGCACAAGCTCCGCACTTCATCAACACTTGAGAAGTGTAATCCACAAAAGCGCTGCTCCAGTCACTGATTATGATGATCCAGGATGATGGCCCCAATTTATTGACTCAAAATTACGTGACTTTCTTGTAGTAAGAGGTCCCACTCAGAAATAGGATTATTCCTTTTTAAAGGACCAGTATAACCGTAGTTTCAAGCCAGCATATTATGTTTCTGTGATGTCAAATGGTGAATCCATCAACCGCCATTGGCTTGTATATTCTCAAAAACTCAACAGCGTGTTTTGCTTCTGTTGTACATTATTCCATTCTAATGATTCTAACCCCACACCACTCACAAAGGGTGGATGTTCAGATTGGGTCCATGTAACTTCACGCTTGAAACAACATGAAAGTGCCGTGACACATTTTGACTACCTGCAACAGTGGACGGAACTGGTAATACAGTAATAAGTAATACAGCTATTGACAGTGTTAATCAATCTGCCATTAACACTGAAAGACAAAGATGGCGGAATGTTCTTCAGCGTCTGTTTGCTATTACTTCTCACTTGGCTTCTCAAAATAATGCTTTTCGTGGCCGTAATGATACACTGTACACTCCAAACAATGGAAATGTTCTGAGCTTAGTAGAGCTGTTAGCACGTTTTGATCCTGTGATGCAGGAACATATTAACAAAGTTAAAGACAAGACTTTCCATAACCATTATTTAGGCCACAGAAGTCAGAATGAAATCATAGATGTAATGTCTCAAAAAATTAAAGATGTTATATTTGAAGATGTGAAACAAGCTAAATATCTTTCAATAATTTTGGACTGTACTCCTAATATAAGTCATCAAGAACAGTTATCGGTTATTCTGAGAATTGTTAATGCGGCAGCAACTGATCAGGATATTGAGATCAAAGAACACTTTGCTGACTTTATTGTAGTTGATGATACCACTGGAGAAGGATTGGCAGATGTTTTAATAAAAGAACTTGACTTACTAGGACTGAATTTGCTGGATTGTCGTGGCCAGGGTTATGATAATGGTTCCAATATGAAAGGACATAAACAAGGAGTCCAAGCTCGTATCCTGAAAACAAACCCAAGAACATTCTTTTCACCATGTGGCAGTCATAGCTTGAACTTGGTGCTTGGAGATACTGCATAGTCATCTAACAGAGCAAAAACATTCTTTGGTGTGCTGCAGCACATTTATACAAGCTGATGGAAAATTTTGAAGGACAATATCACCTCACTGACTGTCAAACCTCTATCAGAAACCCAGTGGGAGTACAGAATTGATAGCGTAAAAGCAATTTGGTTTCAAGCATCTAATATCAGAGAAGCCTTGTTGGAGGTTGCAGATGAAACAAATGATTCTGTAGATCAAAGTGAAGCACAGTCGCTAGCTAACAAGCTTAGCTCTTTCGAGTTCTTGTTCAATTTAGTTCTGTGGTATGATCTGTTAACTGAAGTAAATGTAGTTAGCAAAATTATGCAAGACTCAGAGATTCAGATTGATGTGGTTCTGAAACATTAAGAGCATTTATATACATTTCTTAAGAAATATAGGGAAACTGGTTTCATTTCAGCAATTATTAAAGCCAAAGAAATTGCAGCAGAGATGGATGTGGAACCCATATTCAGACAGAAGCGTGTTATAAGAAGGAAGAGAGCTTTTGACTATGAGGCACATGACCAACCTATTGAAGATGCAGAACAATCTTTCAAAACGGAGTATTTCATGGTAGTCATCGATAATGCTCTAATTTCAATTGAGGAAAGATTTGAACTGTATAGACAGCACAAATTTTGGCTTTCTCTACAACATTGGACAACTAAAGGAAAAAGCTGCAGATGAACTCCTGCAATGCTGCAAAAATGTACAGTCCCTTCTGAGTGATACTGGAGCTCACAATTCTGATATAGATGGAGAAGATCTGTTTTTGAAACTACAGCAATTATCAATCTTTCTTCAGGAAAGCAGAGTCCTCAAATATCTTCATAAAAGCCGTCTGTTGGATGCATATCCTAACACAGCGATGGCGAACCTATGGCACGCGTGCCAGCTGTGGCACGCGAAGGCCTTGCAGCTGGCACGCGGGAAGGTCGCACATTAAAAAAAAAAAAAAAAAAAAGCTGCCCGCTGCTGCCGCGGCGGCATGGAGTGTCCCGCGGGGCTCCCTCTGCCCGGCGGGACTCTCCCGGCGCTGCTCAGCCCCTCTCTGCCGGCTTGCAGAGACGCGAAGGGAGAGTCTCCCTCGCGTCTCTGTTAAGCCCGCAGGAGCTGATGGGAAATTTCCCATCTGCCCCTGCGGGCTTAAGAGAGACGCGAGGGAGACTCTCTCTCCCTTCGCGTCTCTGCAAGCCGGCAGAGTGGGGCTGAGCAGCGCCGGGTGAGTCCCGCCGGGCAGAGGGAGCCCCGCGGGACACTCCATGCCGCCGCGGCGGCAGCGGGCAGCTTTTTTTTTTTTTTTATTGCCATGAGCCGAGGGAGGGGGGTTAAGACTGGCAATGGGCTAGGGAGGGAGAGAGGGGGGTTAAGACTGGCAATGGGCTAGGGAGGGAGGGAGGGAGGGGGGTTAAGACTGGCAATGGGCTAGGGAGGGAGGGGGGTTGAGACTGGCAATGGGCTAGGAAGGGAGTGGGGTGGAGACTGGCAATGGGCTCGGGAGGGAGGGGGGTTGAGACTGGCAATGGGCTAGGGAGGAGGGAGGGGGTTGAGACTGGCAATGGGCTAGGGAGGGAGGGAGGTTAAGACTGGCAATGGGCTAGGGAGGGAGGGAGGTTAAGACTGGCAATGGGCTAGGGAGGGGGGAGGGGGGTTGAGACTGGCAATGGGCTAGGGAGGGAGGGGGGTTGAGACTGGCAATGGGCTAGGGAGGGAGGGAGGGGGGTTGAGACTGGCAATGGGCTAGGGAGGGGGGTTAAGACTGGCAGTGGGCTGGGGAGGGGGGTTAAGACGCAGTGGGCTATGGGGGGGAGTTAAGACTAGCAATGGGCTGTGGGCTGATGAGGGCTGGCAATGGGCTATGAGCTGATGAGGGCTGTCTGGAAATGGGGTGATGGGGGGGTTAGGACTGGTAATGGGCTATGGGGGGGTTAAGACTGGTAGTGGGCTGATGGGGGGGGTTAGGACTGGTAATGGGCTATGGGGGGGTTAAGACTGGTAGTGGGCTGATGGGGGTGTAGGACTGATAATGGGTTATGGGGGGGGCTAGGACAGGAAATGGGCTGATGGGGAGGGGTTAGGACTTGAGGTGGGCTGATGTGGTTAGGACTGGTAATGGGCTGTGGGCTGATGGGGGGTTAGGACTGGTAAAGGGTTATAGGGGGGGGCTTAAACTGAAAATGGGGTGATGGGGGTTAGGACTGGAAGTTGATTGACGGGGGGCTAGGACTGGTAATGGGTTGGGGTGTTGCTAGGACTGGAAATGGGCTGAGTGGAAGGGGAGGCTTGAACTGCAAATAGCTGATGGGGAGGGGGCTTGGAATGGAAATGGGCTGTGAGGGAAGGGAGCTAGGACTGAAAATGGGCTGATGGAAAAGCTAGGATAGGACTGGAAATGGGCTGTTGGGGGGGGCTTGAATTGAAATGGACTCATGGAGGGGCTAGAACTGGAAGTAGGCTCATGGGGGGGCTTGGACTGGAATTGGGCTGAGTGGAGGGGAGCTATGATTTGACATGGGCTGATGGTGGGGCTAGGAAATGAGTAGAAATGGGCTGATGGGGGGGCTAGGATTGAAAATGAGCTGATGAAGGGACTTGGACTGGAAATGGGCTGATGCAGGGACTAGAAGGGAATGGATGCTGGGTGAGACTGGAACTAGAAGGGAGCTGATGTTGGGGGAGGATTAGAATGGGATGGGGCTGGGAGAGTAAAATGGAGAGGGGAAAAATATTTTGTGTAGGAGGGATGAAAAATCTACAATTGGCCAGGTATTGGGAGAGTAATTGGGGATTGAGGATGGAGGGGTAAAATTTGTGTGGATGAAATAGGAATGAGGAAAGAGCAAAAGGAGAAAGATTAGTATGTTAAAGCAGATGTAGAGAGAGAGAGAATGGAAAAAAAACTAGAAGAGAGAAGAAAGGACAAATGGACAGCAGACGATGGAGAGTTAGCAGAAAACATGAAGAAACCAGAAGAAGGTGGCTGGACCAATTGCAACTGAAAAAAAAATGCACAAAAGGTAGAAAGATATCTCTTTATTTTGAATTTATTAACTGGAATATGTCAGCTCTGGGAAATGTGCATCATTAACATCTGCGCTTTGTTTGGTACAAGAGGAAATTCCTATTTGACGTTGCCACTTGTTCTCTTTCCCCAGTATTCTCTGAAATGTATTGGTTTAATATTTGCAGTGTTGCCTTTTGATAGGTAGGGTATGGTGCTTTGTGAGTCCTGGTAATGCTGTCAGGATACGGCGGGTTTGCTATGGGTTCTAAATGGGCAGCGTTTGTAGTAGTTCCTAATGTGCCTGGCGGTTGGCACTGGATTATAGTAATGTAGAAATCTTTTAGTCTTTCTTTATCCATACACTCATTAAGAGACATGTTTACTAAAAGTTAGTGTATGGTAACATTATGCAAATATTTATGCAAATAAGACCACTTATGCAAATGACGTGCTGGCACTTTGAGGAAATTCTTTGGTTTTGTGCGGCAGTTTGGGCACTCGGGCTCAAAAAGGTTAGCCATCACTGTCCTAACACATCCATTGTACTGAGGATTTTATTAACTATGCCAGTCACGGTGGCATCAGCAGAGCGCAGCTTTTCAAAGCTAAAACTGATCAACACCTATCTGAGATCTACAATGAGTCAAGAGCGGCTTGTTGGCCTTGCACGCATTTCAGTTGAGAACACTGTTGCTCAGGCACTGGATTATTCTGATCTAATTGATGCTTTTACAGCAAAAAAGGCTAGGAAGGTTCCACTTTAAGCAAAATTAAGATGTACTAAAACATGATGCTATAGAAATCGTAATCTCTTTCAAAACAGAGTTTTTCTTTATTCTTGGTAGTTCTTGATAGTGCAGGCTGCATATAGTAGTTTGCAGTGTTTTCCAGTTGGAAGATTATTCCTTGTTTCATGTGAAATGTATAATGGACTAGAGCATTCAAGGACAGCATCTAAAGAAGAGTATTTAATATAACCTATGGAAGTTCAACATCTGATTGTTAGTCTTGAATGCTACCATTCTTATTAAACATGTTTGGGCTGTCATGGTTGGTTACATAAATATGTATTTGTTCAATAATGAAAAAAACAACTTCTGTAAAATTATGTTATTTAAAGAATTATGGTGCTATGACGACTTAACAAATAAGAAACGTAAATAATAAAAGTGAAACTGATTGCTCTTGGATACTACTCTGGTTTTTCTTGCATTGCATAATGCTAAAGCTCTCTTATTGTTAGATGTTACTTTAAGAGGTACAAACCTCCTGTAGTCCTATGCTATTAGGCATACAACTAATACATTTGAAAGAATAGACTGAATAGGAGCATTAGTACAAGGTCCCACAGTTATGCAAATATTTATGCAAATGAGGCCCATTATGCAAATTAGGCCCCGTAATGAGTCTCTACACATGGCCCCGCACCCCTCCTTGGAACGCCCCTGGTTGAGTGGCCTGATCTTTTCAGATGGTGCTCTTGTTCTCCATGGGGCAGGGGAGTTATCTGCCTTAGAGGGAGCTAGAATTTGTCAAAGTTATGACAGTTTTTATTCCTTGATTTTTGCTCATGTGAATCTGTTTAGTCAATAGTATACTAGGGTGGCTAAGGTGTCAAGTGCTTATGAGGTGTGATGTTATCAACAATGACATGCTCAGTCTCCGAGCTACGAGTGGGGTGTGACTACCCACATGTCGGGACTGGACTGGAGGGAACTTGTGGAAAGCCAATTAGCAGGTAAGTCCTAATTTCACCTTAGCACGTATAATAATTACAAATCTGTGACAAGCATACAATTAAAATCCATACCATAATATTCAGTGAAAAGATAAGTTTTCAGTCCTGGTCTAAATCCCTGTAAATCTCTATTTGCACGCAACTTGTCTGACAGAGAATTCCATAATCCTGGAGGGTAAAGGGAAAAAGTTCTAGTACTGATAAACTGGGTCTTGTGCATATCCAAGGGAGGGATAATGTAAGTATTTTGAGAATGGGCATGCATTGGGCAAGTATTAGGTCTTGAAGTATCATCTACAAGGTTAACAGTAAAATTACAACCCCCTCTACTACTTCTTATTTGTATAGTGCTATAAGGCAAGTGGCTTTAAATATAGTGGCTTCACCCTGACTACAATAGGAAACCAGTGAAGATGCTTCAAGAGTGGAGTTATGTGGGTTGATCTAGATTGTTGTACTACTAGTCTAGCAGCTGTGTTTTGTACCATATGCAGTGCCTTAGTCATAAAGTCGTACAGGCACTATGTCTGTACCAATATTTTTCAAGTAGATGCATAAATTATATTATAATATATGCAGGGAGATCATAAGGCTGGATGAGGCTAGCTGCATTTGGAGCTGACTTGGGCCCTCGGAAGATCGGGACTGTATTGAGCAATCTGTAGCTGGGATGCAAGCATTGCGGTGAAAACTTGCATGTGACATCATCTGCCCTGAGGGATGCCTTAAAAGCAGGTGTGAATGCCCTGCGTGGCCTGAAGGGGTGTGCCCAAAGGGACGAATCGCATCCCTTTGGAGCCCCTTCGAAGTACAGCTGGAGATTTGTGACGTTACGGCTGATTTCATCTATAAGGTACTGCCTTTATCTTTGTATCCAGTGGAGGAGTGTCCAGATGGGGAAAAGAAAGGGCAAGAGTTGCGCCCCTCCCCCTCCGGTTCAGCAAGCGGGTACGGTGGTGTTGACAAACATATGTGGTGTTTGGAGTTGGTCCACAGATCTCCCTGGGTGGTGTATCCCTGATCTTTGCAGAGCATACTCCTCCTCCCCCTCCCAATCCACTTCTCTCTTCAAAGATTTTTTCTGACTCATGGATCTGATCTGGAGGTTCCTGGTCTGATGCTGAAGCCGATATAATTGCCTCAGCAGGACAGAACTCATTCTGTTATTGCACAAGATCAGAATATTACTTTGAAGGATTTATGGCAAGCAATTGTTGGGATTGATTCAAAATTCTCACACTGTCACTTTGTCTCTTCTCAAGAGACTGTTAAAAAAAATTGCAGTAAGTAGAAAATGGGTTAAAAACATAAGAAATGCCATGCTGGGTCAGACCAAGGTCCATCAAGCCCAGCATCCTGTTTCCAGTAGTGGCCAATCCAGTTCCCAAAATGGTACACAGATTCCACAGTGCTTATCCTGAGGTAAGCAGTGGATTTCCCTGGTCATCCTCAGTAATGTTTTATGGACTTTTCCTCTAGGAACTTGTCCAAACCTTTTTTTAAACCCAGCTACACTAACAGCTTCTAGCACATCCTCTGGTAACAGTTTCCAAAGTTTGATTACGCATTGAGTGAAAAAATATTTTCCCTTATTAGTCTTAAATGGGTTACATTGTAGCTTGTTACCCTGCACCCACTCCCTAACCTTGAGGGTTAAGGAGGGATGGGCCTTTTGTAGTTGTGGGGGCCAATGAAAGTCGGGAACAAGAAATTTATTTTTATAAGGATTTTATTTTCCCCGCTCCTTGGTGGACAGGAACAGGTGAGAGGATAACCAAATCAGGAACAAAGAAAAATCCAGGCTTTCAATACTGTGCTTTAAACTATTCTTCACCGTGGAGGCACATTACATCATGTGTCCTTTCTATCTTGTATTCAGAAATAATCAGGTAAGAAATAATACTGCTCATCTGTTGAAACCAAATTACATTCCAGCTTATTTTTAGTGCTTCATAAGCTCTTCATTTCAGTTGCTTAAACACTACTCATTTCATAAGCTTTGCATTCAGGTATTTGGACAGCATAACAATCAGAATAAAGTACAAGATATGACCATTCAAGCTTGGCTCTTGTCAGCTCTGTCTATCAGCCCAATTGAGCAGTCCATTGGCTGATTAATGTCTATCATAGGCACTGGAGCAGATAAGGGAATTCCTGTCTCAGGACTATTTCCTGCTTGAACGGAGTTCTGTTCAGAAACAGCTCTTTTGTTTAGAAACTGTTTAAACTCATTGAGAAGCAGTTCTGCCTGTCTTCTAGCTGGACTACCCGGAGGATATTCTCCTTGCTTAGGCAGGTAATTATTTACTTCTGGAGAGCAAATAATGCTGTCTCTGTTTAAGCACTCTATGCCCGTGGTGGAGTTACCCTTCCCCCACTTATCTCTGTTTGTAAGTGTTGGATCAACACGTTCCTCTGCAGGAGCTCTGCTCTTAAAGAATGCTTCAAAGGTAGGACCTTCTGAATTACTGTGGCCTAATTCTCCTGTGAACAGTTCAGCTGAATTCTTTACGTCAGCTTGCTTGTTAAAAGCTTGAGCTGTTTGTTGAGAAAAGCTAGGCTTATTTAAAGAGGTTTCAGGCTGTAGCCAACGTCTCTCACACTGCCTGAAACTATCCTGTGCTTTAAAATCAGGATTCACTCTTTCTGGCTTATAAAACTTGTCAAAGGAATTAAATGTAGCAGGTACCTTAAAATGAGGCTTGTCAGAGAATGCCTTGCCAGGGTGTGTTTCTCTCCAAGGGTAAACTCTGTCTCCCAGAAACCTAGGTTTTAATCCTGGGTCTCTCAGTGCTTCCAACCTCTGTTGCTCCCAGATGGTTCTTTCAGGCACTGAGTATCCCTGGCACCTACTTCCTGGTTCTGAATCAGTTTCCCTTGTTTTGCAGCTGGGCAGTTTTTCTCTAGCTGGGTCAAAGGATTCTGCATTCAAGAGAGCTTCTTGCCTTTCCAATGTCCTTTGCCTTCTCACTCGTGGGCTCAATCCACTTTCACTTCTCATTCCATTCGTACTGCTCATTCCCCATCTTCCACTCGTTCTCATCCTCATCCCACTACTGTCTTCCTTCTCTCTGCTTAACAAGGGGCCCCTGCTCTGGGAAGCCCGCCTCCTACTAGGGCGTGCCCAATCAGAAGCTCTGGTTCTCTCCTCCCCTGAGGTGAGCTGTGTTAGCTGATTAGTTGCCTGCAGCTTGTGCTGAGAAGGGAAAACGTTGCCTTTTCCTGCAATACCTGAACCAACCAAAGGGTCAGTATCAGTTTCCATGGCTTCTGGACTTGCCACTGCGTCACAAGCTTCATTGCGTGTCCCCCAGTCTTCCTACTTTTTGATGGTGTAAACAACTGATCTACATTTACCCCTTCTACTCAATTCATTAATTTATAGACCTCTATCATATCTCCCCTCAGCCGTCTTTTTTTTCTAAGTTTGAGCCCTAACCTTTTAAGCCTTTGCTCATAGGGGTATCCTTCCATCCCCTTTACCATTTTGATGGCTCTTCACTGTACCTTTTCTAATTCTTCTATTTCCTTTTCGTCCCTCTAGTCCAGTCCCGGAACCATAGAGTTGTGAACCTCCACCAGCAGCTTTGGAGACTGAAAGATGTCATCGCTTTGATGTCACTGGTATAACTTGCCAAGCACCGCCCCTCTTCACCAGTACTTTCAGTCTCCAAGCAGCTTGGAGGTTCTGAGCCCGGGACTGGGCTCAGTAGGAATAAATAAGCAGAGTTTTTTCTTTTTGAATATTTAGTTTTATTTTGGGTAATTTTGCCTTTTGGGTTTCTTTTAGGTGCTGTCCTGCTGATGCTGAAAGGGTTTTTCCTGGCTGTGGACCGGTTTCTTTTCCCTCTTCCTCTCTATCTCCCTTCTCTTCTCTTTCTCTCTTAGTCTCTGGTGCATGGACCCCAGTGTGTAAACGAGCATTAGAGCGTTACTCAGTGCCTCCCTGCTCCCGAACCCGCTTAAAAGGGGTGAGGAGCAGGTAGAAGGCTGAAAGACTCTGCAGCAGCAGGGCTGGGACTTGGAAGCCAGCGAGGCTTTTTCTTCCCTGTGCCTTGGAGAGGCAGATCACCACTGTTCAGTTTCCTCCCTGCTCCCGAACCCGCGTAAAAGGGGTGAGGAGCAGGTTGAGGGTTGCTCGGCAGAGCAGCGGCAGCACCAGGGTCGGCAAGCCGGTGCGGCTTTTCCCAGCATCATTGCAGGCAGAACCGCCGGGGCTGAAGCCGTGTAAGGCTGTGCTCCGGGGCTGGTGATACTTAGATGAACCCTCTCCTCCTTCCTCGAGGCTAGGATCGCGGCAGAGGTGAGTGTGGGCTCCAGGGACCCCCTTTTTCTGCGGCCTCCGTCTGTCGGGCGGTTTGAGCCTTGCTACGTGGTGTCATTTTCTTGCTGGATTTTGAGCGGGAAAAGTTGCCGGCGGCCATTTTAGGTGCCGCGTTTTTAGCGTGAGGCTCTCCATCATTCATTTCCCGGCCTGCGGAGCTTCGTTTTTGTGATAGTCGGCCGGGCTTCAGCTAGTTGAGCAGTTCTGCTTTGATTGGGAGTCTTAAAAAAAAAAAAAAAGACAAACAAGGTTCTCTTTGGGGGGGGACTCGGTCTAGCTGGGACATTGCCCTGTTCCTCTTATTGGGGTTTGTTCAGCACAGGAGCCTGGCATTTCTCCCCTCTGGGGGTGGCACACGTTGAGAAAAGGGGCCCTACTAAAGATGCCAGCTAAGCTCCGCTGTCTCGTCTGTGGGGTGAGGCGCAGCGAGGTTTTGGATTCTGGGGTTTGCAGGGGCTGTTCTTTAGAGGCAGCAGTGATGGAAAAGGTGCTCGGGGGACCGGCTGCGGAGCAGGCAGCGGTTCCTTCGGAGGTAGGAGACTCCCAGCCGCCTTCTTTGGATCTCCCGGAGCCGACGGCAGGTCCATCGTCGATGGCGGACGCACCAGCGGCGACGGGGGGCAGTCTGAGCGGAGAAGTGGCAGGTATTCCCCCAGATTTTTTCTGTCTTCTGCAGAAAGCATTGGCCTTGCTGCAGCCCGGACTGGAAACTCCGTCTCCAAGATTAAAAAGTCAGAAACGGCCGGGGGGCCTCCTGGCGGGGGAGGCAGGTCCGGGCAAGAGGTGTCGGACAGCGTTGGAGGAGAGCTCGTCTTTGGTGGTGGAGGACGAGGAACAGCTGTCGGATGCAGAGGTGGAAGGCGTTTCTGAGGGGGAGCTGGAAGAGGGTGAGTTACCGGAGGCGGAAGAGCAGAGTAGAGTGGTCCGGGTGTTCCGGCGCGAGGAGCTGCCGGCGCTGATTGCGGAAACGCTAAAGACGCTCAATATGCCCGCAGGGTGCCATCGGCAGAGGAAACGTTAGAGGATCCTCTTTTGTAAGCGGTTCGGAAGTCCCAGCGCGTGTTCCCGGTTCATAGAGTGTTTCGGGACATGATTCAAGAGGAGTGGGACACCCTGGAATCGGCGCTGCGAGGCACCAGAACTTTAGCCCAGTTATATCCGCTGTCTGACCAGGATAGAGAAATTTTCCGTTCCCCGAAAGTGGATGCGGCAGTGTCGGCGGTTACTAAAAAGACCACAATTCCCGTTGAAGGCGCCGCGGTGTTAAAGGACGTACAGGACCGGAAATTGGAGACTCTGTTGAAGCAGGTGTTTGATATGTGTGCCCTATCCTTGCAGGCCTCGATAGCGGGAGCGTGGGTAGCCAGAGGCTGCTTACGGTGGTCCCAGCGGCTGCAGGAAGGCCTCCTGGAAACGCAAGCGGAAGAATTGGCGCGGCTGGAGTCGGGCACAGCATATTTGTCAGATATCCACTACGATCTTATTCGAGGCCTGGCCAAAAGTATGGCCTCCGTGGTGGTGGCGCGACGGTATCTCTGGCTGCGTAACTGGTCGGCTGACGGGTCTTCCAAAGCGTGGCTTAGTAAGCTCCCCTTTCGAGGGAAACTATTGTTTGGTGAAGATTTGGAGAAGCTGGTCAAGGACCTTGGGGAGTCCAAGGGCGGTCGGCTCCCGGAGGATAAGCTAAAGCAGGGCCGGGGGACTACTGGATCCAGGGGTCTCTCGAGGGATTTTCGTAGATTTCGGTCCTCGCATTTTGTCCAGCCTCAGAGGGGGCGGTTCTCTCCGTGGGGCCAGCCGTTCCGAGATTTCCGAGGGGCGGGTAGGGGGTTTTCCTCCTTCCACTCCTCTAGCGGAAAGAAATCCCAATGAGATAAGGCAGGCCCAGGTGGAGGTCGTTCCCGTGGGAGGAAGGTTACGGGAGTTTTACACTGCCTGGGTCCAAATTACCACGGATCAGTGGGTGTTGGAGGTCATTCGAGAGGGATATGCTCTGGAGCTCCATTGACCCATCTTAGATTTCTTTGTCCTTTCCCCGTGCAGAGCTCCGCGGAAGTTGCGGGCGGTCTCGGACACGCTGAGACGGCTACGGCAACTCGGAGCGGTGGTGCCGGTGCCGGTAGATCAATACGGGTGCGGTCGATACTCCATCTATTTTGTCGTTCCAAAGAAAGACGGCACTTTTTGGCCTATTCTGGATTTAAAGAGAGTGCATCGTTGCCTTCGGGTGACCCATTTTCGGATGGAAACCTTACGCTCGGTCATTGCGGCGGTCCGGACGGGGGAATTCCTTACGTCATTGGACCTCATGGAAGCGTATCTTCATATTCCCGTGCGCCTAGAGCATCAAAAGTTCCTGCGCTTTGCGGTGCCCATGGGCCATTTTCAGTTCCAGGCGATGCCGTTCGGCTTGGCGACGGCTCCTCGGACATTCACCAAGGTCATGGTGGTTGTGGCGGCGGCGCTTCACAAGGAAGGGATTCTGGTGCGTCCTTATTTGGACGATTGGCTGATTCGGGCGAAGTTCAGGGAGGAGAGTGCCACGGCCACCGGTCGAGTGGTGGAGTTATTGGAAAGCCTAGGCTGGGTGGTCAATTTTGCGAAGAGCAAGCTGCTCCCTACTCAAAGTCTGGAATACTTGGGTGCCCGCTTCGAGACCGTGCAAGGAGTGGTGTTTCTCCCGAGCGCGAGGGCAAGAGCCTTAAGGGAGCTCGTGCGGACGTTTTTGGAGTGCAGGGTTCCGACGGCGTGGCAGTATTTGCAGTTGCTCGGAACGATGGCGGCCACGATCGCAGTTGTGCAGTGGGCCAGGTTTCATATGCGTCCTTTGCAGAGTGCCCTTCTCCGGCGTTGGTCTCATCAACGGGACGCTTTGTCTCAACGGCTCGTGTGTCCTCCGAAGGTGCGGCAGGAGCTTCAGTGGTGGTTGCGGCCCGGAAGCCTGGAAGGAGGCGTGGCGCTGGAGGCTCCATCCTGGCGGCTGGTGACAACGGATGCCAGTCTCGCGGGCTGAGGCACATTGCGAAGGGCGGTTTGCCCAGGGGTCATGGTCGGCTCCGGAACAGCGTTGGTCCATAAACCGACTGGAGATGCGCGCGGTGTATCTAGCGTTGCAACAGTTTCAGGAAAACTTGGGTCGCGTGGCGGTACGGGTCCTGTCCGACAATGCGAGGACGGTAGCTTATATCAATCACCAGGGGGGCACGGGGAGTGTGTCGTTGGAGGCGGAGGCCAGTCTGCTGTTGCGCTGGGCCGAGCGGCACTTGGTAGCGTTGTCGGCGCAGCACGTGGCCGGAGTGGAGAATGTCGAAGCAGATTTTCTAAGCCGCCGCAGAGTGGATCCGGGGGAGTGGAGTCTTCACCCGGAGGTTTTTGCGATGCTAGTGCAGCGCTGGGGGACTCCGATCATGGATCTCATGGCAAGCTTCGAGTCCGCGAAGGTGGACAGGTTCTTCAGCAGGCGAAGAAGAGTGCATGTCGGAAGGCCTCGATGTGTTGGCGTGGCCGGTGGACGGGCTTCTCTATGTGTTTCCACCTTGGGTGCTCATAGGACGGGTGGTCCAGCGCATAGAGAAGCACCAAGGTGTGGTCGTTCTGATAGCACCCGATTGGCCCAGAAGGCCCTGGTATGCGGATCTGGTTCAGCTACTGATGGACAGGCCGTGGAGACTCCCGGTTCGGGAGGACCTCTTACTGCAGGGGCCATTACGCATGCCGCAGGTGGGTCGATTCTCGCTTACGGCATGGCTCTTGAGAGGGCTAGGCTAAGGGCCAAGGGGTACTCGGCTGCAGTCATAGGTACGTTATTAAGAGCGCGGAGGCGTTCCACCTCGCTTGCATACACCAGGGTGTGGCGGGTGTTCGAAGCTTGGTGCGGGGAGCGCGTTCTACAGCCGTTAAAGGCTTCGGTGCCTCATATTCTTTCGTTTTTGCAGGATGGCCTGGAGAAAGGTCTGGCGGCTAGCTCCTTGCGGGTGCAGCTTGCGGCTATCTCCTGTTTCCGGGGGAGGATTCAGGGACAGTTGGTAGGAGCGCATAGCGATATTCGGCGTTTTTTTGTGGGCAGTGCTGCTTTTGAGGCCGCCGAGACATACGACAATCCCTCCGTGGGACCTCAATGTGGTGTTAGAGGCGTTGATGGGAGCGCCGTTCGAGCCGTTAGGTAAGGCTTCCCTTAAGGACTTGACCTTGAAGACAGTTTTTCTGGTGGCTATTTGCTCCGCTAGAAGGATTTCGGAGTTGCAGGCGCTGTCTTGTTGAGAGCCCTTCTTGTCTTTTTTCGCTCACAAGGTGGTTCTGCGCCCGGTCCCGGCTTTTTTGCCTAAGGTGGTGTCGGGGTTTCACGTTAACTAGGTGGTGTCGCTCCCGGTTTTTTCTTTGGAACAGAAGGCTCAGTCGGGCGGTCGGCTGCATCGTTTGGACGTCCGGCGGGTGCTCAAGAGGTATCTCCGTAGGACGGAGGATTTCAGGAAGTCGGACAGGTTATTTGTCGCCTTTGGCGGGCCGCGGAAAGGTGAGGAGGCGGCGAAGTCTTCGATTTCTAGATGGTTGAAGGAGGCTATTGCATCGGCCTATCTGTTAAACGGCAAGGTGGTTCCGATGGGTCTTCGTGCACATTCGACCAGGGCGCAGGCGGCGTCTTGGGCAGAATTCAATTTGGTGCCGGTTGAGGACATTTGTAAGGCGGCGACTTGGTCCTCGTTGCATTCCTTTGCAAGGCACTATCGGTTGGATGTTCAGGCAAAGGGGGATGTGCGGTTTGGCTCAGCGGTACTTCAGACTGGGCTTGCGGGTCCCTCCCGTTGATATTCACTGCTCTGTTACATCCTCTATGGTTCCGGGACTGGACTAGAGGGACGAAAAGGAAATGAGAATTAGACTTACCTGCTAATTGTTGTTCCTTAAGGAACTCTAGTCCAGTCCCGGATCCCTCCCAGGATATTGCATAATACACAGCCTGAAGTTTACAACTATAAAAAAAATTAAAAGAAGACAGATTTCTTGGCTAGCACAGTATACAAGAGGGTCACAGTGAGGTCTTTCTTAAGCAGCAGGACCGGGGGGGGGGGGGGCTCGGGGACGCCAAGGGGCGGGTGTCCGGAGCACATAGTTTTTTCAATATTTTCTCCAGGACCAAGCAGGAAGTCAGTCCTCACATATGGGTGACGTCGGCGCCGACGGAGCCCTCGCGGAGCAATTTTCCCCAGCTTTCAAAGAAAGCCTTTGGGAATTGCAGCGCGCATGCGCGGTCCCCTTCCCGCCCAAGGGTGCCATCTTAGCCAGTCTTCTTTTTTCCGCGGAGCCCTACAGACGTGGTCTTCTTGTCCCCGCAGAAAAAGTTGATTTTTCGTCATTTATTTCTCTTTTTTCTTCGGTTCGACGCCGGTCTCTTTCCTGCCCGGACTCGCGACGCCGTTGCGAGTCCTTCTCTTATTTTTCGGTTTTTCTGATTTTTCTTGTCAGTTTCGTTTTTCGGTTTTTCGCTGGCAGCCCGGTCCTTTGACCTTGCCAGGGGCCCTTTTTCCCCCGATGGCTGCCAGTGGTTTCAAAAGGTGTGTTCAGTGTGACAGAAATATGTCACTCACTGACACACACGATAATTGCCTCCGCTGCCTTGGCCCAGATCACGAGGAACTGATCTGTGGGGCCTGCAGCAAAATGTCCTCCAAAGCTTTACGGAGTCGGCGGCATCAGCGGGAAAGAATCTTCGCAGATCCCTCCCGTACCCGGACCTCGTCGGAGGCCTCGGCGTCCAGAGGCTCCAGCTCTGAGCATCGCCGGAGTTCCTCCGACAGAGGTTCTCCCTCCGGGGATCATCATCAGAAGGCGAAACCCGCGAGGGCGTCGTCGGACGCTCCTGGTTCCGCGAGGGCCAGGTCGCATAGCCCCGATAGCCGTCCCGGGTCTTTGGAGAAGGAACGTCTCCCGAAGCAACCTCGTTTGGAATCGGAGTTGCCTGCTCGGGTAAGTCCTGTAGTCCTCCTGGACTCGCCTCCGAGGGGTCCGACGTCGGGCCCAACGCCGTCGGGGCCCGAGTCGGGGGCTGCTGGGTCACCTGAGGTCGGACTCAGGTTGACGGCCTTGGAAAGCAGACTATCTGCCTTCATGGACCAGCAGCGGGCACTGATCGCTAGCCTCGCTGGCGCCTCTGCCCCGACCGCCGGGACGTCGACGTCTAAGTCGACCCCGGAGACCGAGCCGATCCTCGAGTCCATGCGGGCTCGAGTCGATCCGAGGTCGAGGTCACCCTCGGCCTCCCGTTCGGGACCGAGGTCGTCGACGCCGACTCCCTCGGCATCGGGGCGGCCGACGCCTCCGCCCGCCCGAACCGACCCCACCAATTCCTCCTCGGAGTCGGCCGGGGAGTCTGAAGTAGAAGAGTCACCTGATTCTTTTCGGACTCGGTGTGTCCCCTCGGACTCCCCTGAGTCCGAACCTCGGAAACAGTCCCCCCGGAGGATGCCCGGTTCTCGGACTTCGTCAGGGATATGGCCAAGGCGTTGGCCTTCCCTGCGGATCCCGAGGAGGAGCCTCGAGCCGAAGAGCTCGACGCCCTTCAGTACGACTCTCCCGCCAGGGAGCACTTTACTGTACCGGTTCCTCCCATGCTGGAACGACTACTCTTCCGCATGTGGGAGAGTCTGGCATCGTCGCCGGTATTAAGCAAGCGGGTCGATTCCATCTATCGAGTCCGCAAGAGCCCTGGCTTCCAAAAAGCACAGCTACCGCACCATTCCATGGTGGTGGAATCGGCCATGCATAGGCTTAAGAGCCAGAAGATGCACTCCTCGGTGCCTCCTGGCAGGGAGGCCCGCAACCTGGATGGCCTCGGTAAGAAGTGTTTCCAGGGCTCTATGCTTGCTTGTCGGGTCCAGACCTACCAGCTCTACATGGGCATGTACCTTAGAGACCTGGCTAAAGAGATAGCCGGATTCTCTGCTGGGCTGTCCGAGGAACCTTTGCGGAGGTTCCTAGCCTTGTCCACTGGTATTCGGGAATGCTCCAAATTCATTTCTCGAGCAGCCTATGATGGCTTTGAAGCATCGACTCGAGTGGCCGCAGCCGGCATCGGTGCCCGCCGACAGGCTTGGCTTCAGTCGTCTGACCTTGAACCCTGGGTGCAGGACAAGTTGGTCGATGTCCCCTGCCGAGGTGAGAACCTCTTTGGCAAGCCCATGGCTGAGAAGGCTGCACAAATCGAGACGGAGACTTTCACCAGAACTAGGCTCTCTAGGAAGACCTCTGCCCCTTCCCAGAAGAAGAAGGGCTCGGGAAAGAAGTCCTTTTACCCGAGAAAGGCGGCTGCCTATAAACACTACCCTCAATATCAGGCCTCCGCAGCTCCCCAACAGGGTCAGCAGGCCAAGGGACGGGGTAACGGGTCCCGTAGGCAGCAAGCCCCCAAGCCTGCACCACCGGCCCCTGCTCAGCAGGGTGGGGGTTTTTGACTTCATCGGCATAGCCTCTCCCCCTCAGCTGGTTCCTCCCAGCACAGGAGGCCGGCTGGTCCACTTTGCCCACAGGTGGTCCAACATCACATCAGATGCCTGGGTGCTTCATGTTGTGAGAGAAGGCTATCTTCTCCACTTCCACCAGGTCCCTCCCTCCTATTTCCCGGGAGAGCCTCCACGACTCCCTCTGCACAGGGACTTACTCCTTCAGGAGTTAGCAAGTCTTCTTCAGGAACAGGCTGTGGAACCGGTGCCCCACCACCTGAGGGTCAAGGCTTCTATTCCAGGTATTTCCTAATACCAAAAAGAACGGGAGGCCTCAGACCCATCCTGGACTTGCGCAACCTCAACAAGTTCCTCGTGCGGGAGAAGTTCAAGATGCTTACCCTTGGAATCCTTCTGCCCTACCTCCAGCAGGGAGATTGGCTATGCTCCTTGGATCTAAAGGATGCCTACACGCACATCCTCATCCACCCAAGCCACCGCCAATACCTAAGGTTTGTGGTGGCAGGAAATCATTACCAGTACAGAGTACTGCCCTTTGGCCTATCCTCCGCACCACGAGTCTTCACAAAATGTCTCGCGGTGGTGGCGGCTTATCTCCGGCTTCACGGCCTCTATGTCTTTCCGTACCTAGACGACTGGCTCATCAGAGCATCGTCCTCTCCAGAAGTCACAAAAGCCACACACCGCACTGTGACTCTTCTCCAGTACTTGGGCTTTGTCATAAACTTCGCAAAGTCCACTTTGCTCCCCTCGCAAGATCTCGAGTTCATCGGCGCAAGATTGCACACTCTTCAGGCGCGAGCTTTCCTGCCTCTCGACAGGGCTCAACGGCTCATGGACCTAGCCGGCCGTTTTCGCAGCCAGTCCCTGGTCTCGGCCAGGCGCTTCCTGAGACTACTTGGCCATATGGCTTCCACCGTCCACGTGACCCCCAATGCCCGCCTGAATATGCGGCCTGCTCAGTGGTGCCTTCGCAAGCAGTGGCAACAGGCCACGGGCGGCCTAGCCGACTTAGTGCGGATCTCCGGCCCGCTGGCCTCTTCTCTACAGTGGTGGCTTCATCGGCCGAACCTGGTACTCGGAATGCCTTTTCAGTCTCCTCCGCCGGCTCAAGTGCTGACGACCGATGCTTCTCTCCTAGGATGGGGAGCGCATTGCCAAGGGGCATGTACTCAAGGTCTCTGGACCACGTGGGAGTCTGCACAGCAGATCAACTTCCTGGAGCTCAGAGCGATCCGTCTGGCTCTCAAGGCTTTCTCCCACCTGACTTCTCACCGGTCCGTCCTTGTCCAGACGGACAATCAAGTTGCCATGTTCTACGTGAACAAACAGGGGGGCACGGGCTCCTTCCTTCTCTGTCGAGAAGCACAGAGGCTCTGCTCTTGGGCCGTCAGCCACGGCATTCTTCTCAAGGCAGTTTATCTCCCAGGCCAAGAAAATTGCCTGGCGGACAAACTCAGCAGAATCCTCCAGCCGCACGAGTGGCGACTGGATCCCTTGGTAGTTCAGAAACTTTTTCTGAAGTGGGGCCTCCCCACGATGGATCTCTTTGCCAGTCCTCTCAACCGGCAACTTCCTCGCTTCTGCTCTCGGCAGCCGCATCCCCTTCGGGTAGCGGCGGATGCTTTTCTGCTCTCATGGTCGAAAAGCCTTCTCTATGCCTTTCCTCCCATACCGCTAGTCTCTCGAACTCTTTTCAAGGTTCTCCGAGACAAAGCTTCCATGATCCTGATAGCTCCTCGGTGGCCCAGACAGCCGTGGTTTCCACTCCTGCTGCAACTAGCGGTGGAGGATCCGTTCCCTCTGGGGTTTCAACCAGATCTCCTAACACAGGATCAGGGGTCCCTACTACACCCCAACCTCAGATCTCTACATCTGATGGCCTGGCTGCTGAAAGGGTAGTCCTTGCTCCCCTTCTACTGCCGGCAGAGGTAGAAGAGGTCGTCCTAGCTTCCCGGCGACCTTCTACCCGCAAATGCTACGCCCTTAAATGGCGTCGCTTTTCCGCTTGGTGTGCCCAGCAGTCTCAGGATCCCTTCTCCTGCTCGGTGTCGGTGATCTTGCAGTACTTGCTCTACCTCTCTAATCTGGGACTTAAGTCCAACTGCGTCAAAGTTCACCTCAGTGCTCTTTCAGCACATCATGTGCCGGTGGACGGCAGACCTCTTTCCAGCGACCCTCTCGTGGCAAGGTTTCTCCGAGGTCTCCTTCTACTTAAACCACCTCTGCGCCCGCCAGCACCTGACTGGGATCTGAATGTGGTTTTGCAGCGGATCACCTGTCCGCCTTTTGAACCTATGGCTACCTGTTCTCTCCGTTTTCTTTCTTGGAAAACCTTATTCCTGATAGCCCTCACTTCCGCTAGACGCGTAAGTGAATTGCAGGCCCTCGTGTCTGATCCCCCTTACACTCGGTTTCTACAAAAATAGGGTAGTCCTATGGACTCACCCTAAATTTCTTCCAAAAGTGGTCTCCCCTTTTCACATCAATCAGGAGGTGGTACTTCCGACCTTCTTTCCCAGGCCACACTCCAGCCGAGCTGAAATGGTCCTGCATACCCTGGACTGTAGAAGGGCATTGAACTTCTACCTTGACCGTACGCGGGAGCACCGTAAAGCTGCTCAGCTTTTTGTGTCTTTTGACCCCAACAAATTGGGGCTCCCTGTCTCCAAGCGTACTCTGTCCATCTGGGTTGCTGACTGTATCGCTTGGGCTTATGGGGCAGCCGGACTCTCGTTAGAAAGTCGAGTCACGGCTCATTGTGTTCGGGCGAAGGCTACGTCAGTGGCTTACCTCCGCTCTGTTCCATTGGCAGACATCTGCCGGGCCGCTACTTGGTCTTTGAGCCAGACTTTTGCGGTCCATTACTGCCTCGAGAGGGAGTCCCACAGGGACAGTGCTTTCGGACAGGCAGTCCTCCGAAATCTCTTCGAGGTTTGAGCAACTCCTACCCTCCATCCCGGATGGGGGCTACCGGTGGGTAATAATTCAGTGAAGATTCCTTCCTTCTGTACTGCTGAGCTAGAGGGAGCTCATTTTTGTGCTTAGGGTCTCCGGTAGCCTTAAGCTTGGGAATCCCATATGTGAGGACTGACTTCCTGCTTGGTCCTGGAGAAAGCGTAGTTACTCACCTGTAACAGGTGTTCTCCAGGAGCAGCAGGAATCAGTCCTCACAACCCTCCCTCCTCCCCTTGGAGTTGCAATCATCTGCTTTAGTTTTTTGCAAATTTTTATGCTGTCTTTTAGCTATGTCATCTGACTGGCTAAGATGGCATCCTTGGGCGGGAAGGGGACCGCGCATGCGCGCTGCAATTCCCAAAGGCTTTCTTTGAAAGCTGGGGAAAATTGCTCCGCGAGGGCTCCGTCGGCGCCGACGTCACCCATATGTGAGGACTGATTCCTGCTGCTCCTGGAGAACACCTGTTACAGGTGAGTAACTACGCTTTTTCTTATACCGCAGTTACAAGGTGTTTACTTCGTTAGTTTTCCTGTTCCTGCTTATTTGTTGCTCTGCTTAGTCTGCTTTGTCAATAGGTACTGGTGAAGAGGGGCGGTGCTTGGCAAGTTATACCAGTGACATCAAAGCGATGACATCTTTCAGTCTCCAAAGCTGCTGGTGGAGGTTCACAACTCTATGGTTCCGGGACTGGACTAGAGTTCCTTAAGGAACAACAATTAGCAGGTAAGTCTAATTCTCATATCCTTTTTAAGATTATGGTGACCAGAATTGCACACGGTATTCAAGGTGCAGTCTCAGCATGGGTTATTAGATATTTGTAGGGGTTACTCAAAGATTAGATGGTCAGTTGCAGACTTTGCAGGTGACCAGTACTTCCTCATTTAAGGATTCTTTGGCAATTCATTCTAAAATAGTAAAATAAAAACTCTGGAGAATTTCTCTCAAGCCTGCAATTTACATTTTTTTAAATTTTCCTAAAACCTACCACCTTTCTCCCAAAATTCCTTTGAAGAAGTATTTCACTGAGGTTTTGATGTGGTCAAATGAAGTTTCTGTTCAAACATGTTATTATTTGTCTACAAAACTTTGGGTTGTTAAACCAGGTGTTGGGGATGTGGATATTTTGATTCCTAACGAAAGTCAGGATCTGACTAATTTCCTAGACGATTCCCAAGATATTACATCCAAGAGAGGCCGCCCCATATTAGTTACATTTAGTTCTGAAACTGCGGTCAAAGTCTTGAAGCTTTTCTTTAAATTTAAAAATGCTTTATTTTGTGGTCAGAAGCTAAATGTGTTTCCAGATGTTTCAAGGAACACTCTGCTTCACCGTAAGCAGTTTTTGGCTTTAAGTCCTAAGGTATTGGGAGTGGGTGCTCCCTTCTATTTGTATCTTCCATGCCAGTATAATAGTTATTCCTTTTTTTTGATCCATCTTAGCTGAAGAAATTTCTTTTGGATAAGATTTACTGAAATGTCTGAGTTTTTGTATCAGCCTCATATTTTTGTAAGGGATATTTTCCTTCCAGTTTTCTATGTTTTTATTTTGGTTTTCTTGTTGCTCTGTTTAGTCTCCCTGAGATGTGGGCTACTACTCTAGTATTGGGTAATTTTCTGATTTACTTGTATATTTTCTTTTTTTTAGTCATACAATACGAAAAGTGTGTCCTTGATTGATTATTTGTATAATCTGTAAAATTTCATTTAAAAAAATCTTTGCATGTACTAATCTGCTCTACTAATCTCCACCCTTGTGCATGCCCATTGGAAAAGTACACACTTTGATGCCAAGGCATGTACTTTTACACTGGTAAGTATTCTATATGAGGTCAATTACGCATGTATGTGGCCAAATACACATAGAAATGACTTTATAAAATTACCTCCTGTATGTCAATATATCAACATTTTTGTAAAAATTGATATAAATTTGTGCATCAGATTTCTTCATAATTGTTCAAGCAAAAGTATTTAATAAATGTATATATGCACCAAATACTATATTGTACTGAAATACAATTATCATACAGTTGTTGTTTTCTAATTTCTTTACATTTTTTGCCTCATTCCAAACATTTTGGGAAATTTTATGTCTTTATATAGTTGATATATTTTGTGGGGAAAATGGCAAGAGAAACCTGGATCAGAGACCTACAACTGGATAAATGTATGAGGTGGTTGCTATTAACTATGAAGGGAACTGGACTATGAAACTCTCAATTCAACAATAGTAACAGTCTTTTGCTCTCTTTAACAGCTATGACCGTTTACTTCGGATCCGAGCACTTCGATGGGAATATGGCAGTGTGCTGCCAAATGCTCTCAGATTCCACATGTCAGCAGAAGAGGTTTTTGTTGCTTATTTCCAATTAAACTGTATAATTTCTGTATTCATGGTGCAATAATCAAAGTACACAAACTGGTGAAAACATTTGTACTAGTTAATCAAATCAGCAAACTCACATGGTTTTGCTTTGCTAGATGCACCCAAGCATTATCCAAAGCAACAAATGTGTTTGATGCTTTGCCCCCAAACAGTTCTCAGTATGGGGTGGGCAATAATCAAAGCTCCGTGGAAATGCATTTGTTTATTGCTGTCGCCACACACATTCTAAGTGTGCTAAACATAAAATATGAATACTATTGTATCTGGAAAATCAGTTATGATAGTGTGCAATTAACCTATCTAGTATATAGTGCTCTTCCCTTTGCACTATAGACCATCATGTATGCTAAAATAGAGTATCAAACAGTCAGGTTTTCAGAATATCCCTAATGAATATGCATGCTGTGTATTTACATGCACTGTTCCATTGTATGCAGATATATATTCCTAATGAATATGGAATACCCTAACATCCAGACAGGTTTGTGGCCCTCTAAGATTGCAGTTTAACATCCCTGTGTTACATTCCCCTTGCTTCAGTGAATCTCTGCATTAATTTTTTATGTTCTGTGTGAGGAGTTGTGTTGTGAAAGGTGAAGCTTGATAATGCATGGGACAGAAGTAGAGCGTATGAGTGGTCACCCCCTGGTAGTTCTATTTAACAGTAATATTGCAATATGTGTTGCTGCAGATTTAGACTAATGGTTTCCAAACCTGTCCTGGGGACCCCCAACTAGTCAGATTTTCAGGATATCCCCAATGAATATTCATGAGAGAGATTTGCAAGCATTGCCCTATTGCATGCAAATTCCTCAAATGTATATTCGCTGGGGATATTCTGAAAATTTGACTTGCTGAAGGTTCCCCAGGACAGCGATGGGTACTCAGACCACAGGGATGTGCCTTAGCCTGGCTGAAGGAATTCATAGCAACTTTTCTGGAATGACGATTACTTTCGGAAGTGGCTAAAGGTAAAAGTTCCATATTTGCAGTGTTATAGGCTTGTTTCGTAACAGAATGGAACCCCGTATTTATTAGGGAACAGACATCTTTCTTTAGAAAGCAACTGAGGCAGATTTGTGCCCTTCTCTTCCACTGCCAAGTCCAGGCTTTGATCTTTCTAATTTGCTGCTCCTTATGCCTTGAACAAACAGTCTGAGTCAGTACGTCGGGCTCCTGTTCAAATCCAGGCTAAAAACTCACCTCTTTGAGACTGCTTTTGGATCCTGATCCCCTTAGTCTCCTGTTCACCTCCTTTGTGTTTCCTTACCATTCCCCTTGATATATCCTGGTCTACAGTTGTTGTGTTGTCTATCTGCACTAGACTGTAAGCTCTTATTAGCAGGGACTGTTTGTTACATGTCTCTGTACAATGCTGCGTACACCTTGTAGCGCTATACAAATAAGAAAGTAGTAGTAGTTGTTGTAGATAAAAAGCTCTTCAAAATTATATGGGTCTGATATTCAAAGGCATTTACACGATTTACATACCTGTAAACCATGTAAATGCCGCTGAATGGGATATTCAGCAGCACTAACATGGTTAGTGCCGTTGAATATCCCCGATTAATGCTGCTATATGCCCCAATGCTAACCGCTTAGCATCGAGGCGTGTTGTGGGCATTCCGGGGGCATCAATAGTCGCTAACCAGACAGCAGTGATATTGCACCACTGCCTGGTTAGTACCTGCGGGTAAAAGATAGACGCAGCAAAAGCTAGCTTATCTTTGTTCTTAGGAGCTAACCAAGCAGCAGCTCAATATCGCCCGCTGCTCGGTTAGCTTCTGCAGGCTTGTGGGCTGTGCTGCAACCCTGGGGTTAAAGTTTGGCAGCGAAAGCTATGCACTGTAGCAGTGTATTTTTATTTTTTAGCCTTTTTTAGTGCTTTCAAGTCAATGCTGACTCCAGGCGACCCATCTGCCTCTGGGTTTTCTTGGCAATGTATCACTGGAAGTAGATTGCCAGGCCTTTTCTTCCGAGGCAGTGGAGGGTAAAGTGACTTGCCAAGGTCACAAGGAGAGCCAGTGGGAACTGAACCCTTGATCTTCTGGGTACTAGGCAGTTGCTCTATCCACTAGGCAGCTACTCCACTCTGTAGCAGCACATAGCCGTCCCAAAAGAATATCTGGCCATATATGTTTAACTAAATCTATATGTACAGAAATATATCCTCGCCGAAACGGGTACGCTCATTGATGAGACTTCCCTAGACTTAGATGAGTTGATCTCTGCCTGGAACAGCAAACTCAGCACAATTGCAATCCGTTCTCCAACAAACAAGGCCCCTAAGAAAAGATCATCGGCCCCATGGTTCACAGCCGACCTAAAGGCATCCCTAACCCTTTTACGGAGGCTGGAAAAGCGCTGGAGGAGGTCACGCACCAGCAGTGACCAAGCAGCATACATCCAACACCTGACTGCACATCGCAAAGCCATCACAGACAAGATGAGACAACACCATACAGACACCCTGAGACGGTCATTGAACAAGCCGCATGACCTGTTTAACTTAGTCAAAACTCTTGCTAAAGAACCAACCCCTGAACACCTTGGCGTTATACACCCGCAGGACTATGCGGTCTTCATGCAATCCAAAATGTGCAGGACTGACAAAATAGTAATACCTGACCCCCCAGACGAGCAAGAGTACCCAGCATCGCTAACATCCTTCTCCACACCTTCAAAGAGAATTATCGAAGATACCATCCTAGCCCTAAACACCACCACCGCACACACAGATCTATGTCCGGCATTCTGGATAAAAGATCTGCGATGTGACCTCGCTCCAATCATAGCCAACATGATAAACCAATCCTTTAACACTGGGTCTTTCCCCTCTACTCTCAAGCAGACCTCCGTCAGGCCTCTTTTAAAAAACGCCAAGCTAGACCCCCAAAAGGTGGAGTCCTACAGGCCCATATCTAGTATTCCTATGCTCGCAAAAATCATTGAAAAGATAGTGTACAGGCAACTACAGGATCACATCGACACTACTGCCCCACTAGATCCATCCCAACATGGATTCAGAGAGTCACATGGAGTGGAAACACTACTCACAGCCCTGTTCAACAATATAATTTCAGGCATGGACAACATGCGACATGGTTTCGCACTCATCTTTTTAGATATAGCAGCAGCTTTCGACTCTGTATGCCACGAGATTCTCCTATGCCGGTTAAGAGAAAAAGGCATCAGCGGAACAGCGCTTGAATGGTGCAAATCCTACCTCTCTGGAAGATGGCAGCATGTTCGAGCAGACGGGGCTACATCTGAACCATTTCAACAAAGTCAAGGAGTGCCTCAAGGATCTTCCCTATCATCCTTGATGTTTAATATATATATCCAACCCATCTGCAACATCATTAGATCCTTCAATGTTAGCTGCATGATATATGCTGACGATGTGCTGTTATACATGCCAGTATCATTGGACAGACTAGACCTTGCCCCTCTGACCAATTGCTTCAACGTCATATCTGAGTGGCTCCTATCACAAAATCTGCGAATCCAACACAAGAAGACGGAGGTTCTTTTCATCTCGAGAAATCCCAGTTTCATACCACCCACCTGTGTGAAGGTAAATGACGCCGAACTACAAGTGAAACCGGCTATACGTTACCTTGGGGTGACGTTGGACCAAAATCTCGACATGAAGAAACACATAGCCAATACCGTAAGAGCGATCTACTTTAAAATCAGATCCCTCAGACACCTACGCCCGTTACTCGAGCCAGATGATTTCCGCACCATTTACCAAGCCCTTATCATTCCTCATTTTGATTATTCAAACTCCATACTACAAGGACTTCCCCGATCCACCCTGAACCCCCTGCAACTTGCTATGAATAGTGCAGCGCGAGTACTCTTTGGAGCTTCCAGGAGAGACCATGTGACACCCCTCCTGAAACAGCTACACTGGCTCCCCATTCAAGCCAGGATCAGTTTTAAGACCTTGCTGATGACTTTCAAAGCTGCCAAGGGGCTCTCCTCCTTCTCTATTTCCGACCTCATCCAACCACTTGCACCTAACAGACCAAGAAGAACCGCAGAGTCCAACATGCTAGTAATACCGAAAAAAATGACAAGCTGCACCAAAACAACTGCTAACAGAGCCTTCCGACTCTGCGCCCCAAGTCTATGGAATACCTTACCACCACATATCAGAGCAATCCCCAACTTGAGCCAGTTCAGGAAGGCCCTTAAACATTTCCTATTCATCAAATATCTCACTGACAGCTCCGAACCCCGGTCACACTCGAATAGCCTGCACCTCAACATCAGTAGTAGTCAACCAGACAAGATCTTGCAACAGGTGTCCCCAACAATGTAAACACCAAACAGTATCCGTTCTCATTCAACTTCATATGTACATAGTTTACCTTGTTCTCCAAGTTCCATTTCCTGTTAAATGTAATTGACCAGACATATGTATATTGTCGGATGTTTATGTTCCATGTAAACCGTGCTGATAGCAAATAGTGCGGTATATAAGAAATGTTAATAAATAAATAAATATGTATGTGTGTATAACTGTATACCTGTATGCTACTCTGCTGCCCATGTGCTTTCAGGTATAGGTGCCATTGTTTTCTTTGTGATAACCAGCAGTTAAAGTGAACAGATGTGTTATTGGTGAAGGAAATATGTAAACAGCTCTTTCTAAACCTTATTATCCTAGATGGTGTTTAGAATTAGAAACAGTAATCTGAGTGATTTTATTTAAATTATTTTGGTAAAGTGATGAATGTTAACTTTGCTTCTCTTTTCAAGGTGCATGAGAGGACAATGTCTTGTGAAAAAGCATTCCTTTGCAAAGTCCTTGTTTTACTTTGGAATGATATGAATGCTCCTTTTCTCCTCTTTTAACACTGGTTCACTTTCTGTTTGCATGCTAAAAGATGGAATGGTTCAATCAGTATAAAAAGTCTCTTGCTACCTACATGAGATCGCTTGGAGGAGATGAGGGGCTGGACATAACACAGGATATGAAGCCCCCCAAAAGCTTGTATATTGAAGTAAGTATAATTTTACTAAACAGCTAGTCTACAAATTCAGAAAATCTGGGAACCTTGAGGGAAATATTCAAAAAGATTAACCCGATTAGTAGACTTGCTAACTACATTAATCCCAGTAAGCGGTATATTCAGCAGCACATAGCCATTTTGTGCCCCTGAATAACCCCTCATAACACTGCTGCATAGCACTGGGGGTGTTCAGGGTGGCGCTTCAGTTAACCAAGCAGCGTCAGTATTCAGCTGCTGGCCAGTTAGCTTAAACCAGCCAACATTAGGTACATAAAAGGCTGGCCTAACATTAGCTGGTTTAGCTAACTGGGCAGCAGCTGAATATCATTGTTGCCCAGTTAGCTAGAACGCTATCCGGGCACACCAGATATTCAGTGCCGGTGGCCAGATATGAACCCTGGTATTGAATATCTGGGTCTAATTTAAAACAGCGACAGCCAGCTGCTTTGGATATTGACCCTCTTATTTTTCTTAAAAATAAAATGAAAAATTACAGATTCTGTGGATTTTGTATATAAATTATTATATTTGTCAGAACTCTGCAGAATTTTAAAAACAAGGGTATTGTGAATCACCCGGGAAATTAAGAAGTTGCCATATAAGCTAGATATAAATTGACTATCCCTCCCACCCACCTCGGGCATAATATTTGATTTATAGCTTCCTAAACCAGTTAAGGGGGATGAGGTGATCTTACTCACTTTCAGGTTAAATGATTATCTTTATCAGCAGGTTATTAGGCATTAGGAGTAGATTGAGTCCTTGCAGTTCACCTTGTGGGGAACACTATAAGTCCTTTATACTTATTGGGGGTTATTCTGAGCCACGAATAGCGGGGATTTGGACGTCCATCCCCGCTATTCGTGGCTTCTCCTGCCTCCGAATAACTTCCCCACCGTTTGTGCTGGGAAGTTAGATGGGGGCGGGGAATGGGCAGCCTGGGGTGGAGTCTGGGCAGGCAGTGGGCAATCGCCAGCCCTGGACGTACAGGGCCGATTCCAATGTCATATAGTAACATAGTAAATGACGGCAGATAAAGACCAGCATGGTCCATCTAGTCTGCCCAGCACGATGGCAAGAGTAGGTGCACCTTCCGCTCCGTGCAGGCCACTCCTCCCCACGTCCCTGTTTAGGGGTGAACCCCACCACTCCATGCAGGACACCCTTATTTGTTGAGAAATTAGATGGTTCAGTTTATTTTGATTTTATCCTTTTTGCTGTAAAGGGATCTACGTGTCTGTCCCATGCCATTTTGAATTCGATCACCGTGTTTGCCCCCCACCATTTCCATCGGGAGGGCATTCGGCCCTGTACGTCCAGGGCCGGCGGCATGTTCGGGGAAGTTATTCCACCTCCGGGCACTTTACATAGCACAGAGTTTTCCTTTAGGCCAAACTCTTATGGCTCTACATCTCTTATCGCTAAACGTAGATTAAGCAGCCTCTCTCATCTATTGCACAAAATCCACCATCAACATAGCCCCTCAAACCAAAACACCAAAGGCTGAGTAGCTGTCACATAAGGTAGTATTTATCTTATCATGTGCAACGCTGCCAAATAAGAACAGAATAAGATTTATGGGTTACATCTGAAGGGAGTTTTTTTGGACCCATAATGTCATAGAGCTTGTCAATGGCTTTTTCTATAAGTCAGGACAGTTTGGCTCATAGGTGCTGAGTTCCTTTTTTCTCCCTTATGGACATGAGTTGGAGGCTGTCTCTGAATGTTATGTAGAATGATGTTTTTGGGAATATAAATAATATATGCGTCATTCTGATAAAGTGGACTTGATTATTGGCACCCTTATAAATCTAATATTTTGAACAGAAGAATCACAATCCCGTTGCAATAAAATTAGACACACTTGTGATCAATTGTCAGTACTCACATGACTTGAATCAACCATTCCAAATCATCCTGCTAGATCAGTCCAGACAAGTGGACTAAGTCCCTCTGCCAGCAAATGTTGAAAACAGACAAAAGTACCAGAATCTTGATTGGCTCAGCCCTAGTAGATATATAGCTGTACCTCTAGGGGTTGCCTTCAGTATTTCTCTGTCTCCAGCAGATGATGGTTGTTTTCTTTTCCTTCTCCTAACAGTGCCTTTGTGATTCCTGCTTGGGAGCATTCTTCTTGGTTGGATGTCTCCAGGGTGCACAGGAGGTGCCTCACTGGAGTTTCCCACCACCTAGGCATTGAGTTGAGCTCTTGGTCAGGAGGGCCAGTGGAGCTTCCCTCGGGATGGGGCGGGCTCCTGGTCAGGAGGACCATTGCAACCTGTCCTCAGGGAGCGCCTTCAGTTTCTCTAACTTAACACTTTTATTTTAAATTAAAAAAAAAAAGTAAGGGTACTGAAATGGAAAGCCTTTAGTTGACAGTGATGCCTTAGCTCTCCTGCCTGTCTGAGGACCTTGCAGTGAGTTTGTTTCCCCCCCCCCCTCCAACTCTGTCTTGGAACTAACACTGGAGCCTCATCGGAGCCTCGGACGTCACTACTGTGCTCCACATTGTTTTTGGGGAGTAAATTTAATCTCTGGATAGCCGCTGTGGCCCTCTGCATCTGCTTCCCACCTTTTCCCCGGCTCTGCTAACTGCCGTGCGGCGCATTGCAGCCATGGTGGCCATTTTTTTAAGGCGGGAAACGTGCGCTTATTGTTCATCTGCTGCTCCAGCTGCTGCGTGCCCCACTGAGGCGGCGGTGGCCATTTCCTTATCGTTCCTCCAGTTCAGTCCTCTACTTCTGGGTTGTCAACCTCCTCCTGCAGCCTGGAGACTGGTATGTCAAATTCATGACATCACTGGATATAGCCTGCTGCTTTGTCTCTCTTCCTCCAGTGTTACCAGTCTCCATGCAGCCAGAGGACGTTGTGAGCCCAGGAGAGGGCTCACTGGAGTAACAGATAAGGAGAGTTAGGCTTAGGATAGTTGGGGGTTATTGTTTAAAAAAAAAAAAAAAAAAGATAAAACGAAGGAAAGATACAGCAAGAGGTGAATTTTCTACTCTCTGCCTGTCACCACAAAAAAAAAAAAAAGAATAAAAAGTAAATCACTAGGGTAGACAAGCGTTTAAAATACTCTCTAAAGACCACGCGTAGCTGGCTGGTGGTCAGAGGTTCTCTCCCCTCTGACACTACGGGGGAGAGCCCTCTCGTGAGGCCCTGCACCCTGCCGGACCGCTGGGAAGCTTGATCGCGGTTCCGGTGGGCAGGTAAACAGCCCGCTCTTCTGCCTGAGTCTCCCCCGATTGACTCGGCGTCGGGGGACCCGGGGAGGCTCCAGCGATTCTGCAGACTGTCCCGGTAGGACTTTCACCGCGGACAGACTGCGGTGGCAGGGGGGGGAGAAATCTTCTCCGGCACTGATTTTTGCATGACGGGCTTCACCGGGCAGTTTTGGCGTCTTTTATTTCTTCGCGGTTTTGCCGGCGACCATTTTAGGAGCCCTGGAAAGTCGCGTGCCTGCCCGGCCTGAGCACACTGAGCGGGTAAGCATCTTCCCTTCTTCTCTTCAGCGATCAGTTTTATTTAAAGTTTTAAAGCATTTTTAGGAGTGGTTTGTTAGTTTGTGCTACATTTTAGGGATTTGGTTTCCCGCGGTCGTGCCTGCACCGCGGGGGGGGGGGGGGGTAAGGAACCCTCTCGCGGTGGCATGCTTTAACCTTTTCCAGCAGGCATTTTCTACTCTGGCACAGCTTCCCAGCGCTACTGGGGGCTTACAGTGAGTTCATAGGTGACGAACAGGCTTTGATTAATACCTTTCTCTTTCCCATTGCTATTGGTAGAAGAGGAAGGAGAGTTGGATGGCGGGGAGACCACAGTGTGTGATCTGTGGTACCCACAGGGGCACAGTGGCGGAGTCTGGGATATGCCGCGGCTGTGCGTCGCTGTCGTCCACCGTAGAACAGCAGATGGAGGTTAAGGAGACGGCAGGGCCGTCAGTTGAACAGTCCGAGGCTATGGCGGAGTCTCTCCAACTTCCCGGGGAGGAGGTTACTGCAGGAGAGCTAGCGGGGTCCGCGACAGGGGTTTCGGAGCCACGGTCGGGGGACCCGGCGGAGTTTTGCCCGGAGTTCATTTTAATGCTACATAAAGCTTTTTGTCTGCGGCGACAGGGAAAGTTAGCTGGAAAGGCGCCGCTTGCGGGCTCGGGTTCGCAAATGGCAGGGCTGGTCGAGGGTGGCGAAGGGCCCTCGGCGCCTAAAAGGCCTAGAGCTCAAGATTCTTTGGCTGGGGAAAGCGATTGGCCGGAGTTCAAGGAGGATGATTGGGAGAATGCAGAGAGTGCGCAGGATCTAGAGGAAGGCGTGATTCTGGAACCAAAGGATCAGTCAAAGATCATTAGGGTCTTTCGTAGAGAGGAGCTTCCAGCATTGATTACGGAGTCGTTACAGATGTTGAAGTTGACGGCACCGGCGGATGCGGAGGACGAGGTGGAAGACCCTGTTATCCAGGCGGTGCGGCAGTCTCAGGTAGTGTTTCCGGTGCATAAGGTGGTCGATAAGATGATCCAGGAGGAATGGAACCAGCCAGATGCTGGTCTCCGAGGTGTGCGCACGATGAATAGGCTCTATCCACTAGCTGAGAAGGATAAAGAGAGGTTCAGGACGCCGCGGGTGGATGCGGTAGTGTCCGCAGTGACCAAAAAGACTACCATCCCAGTAGAAGGGAGTGCAGCTTTGAAGGATGCGCAGGACCGTAGAGTTGACGGGCTTCTGAAGCAGACCTTTGAGGCTGATTCTTTATCCCTGCAGGCGTCTATCTGTGGTGCTTGGCACTGTTCCCTCTAAGCTGTGCGCATGTGCACGCGCACACACCTTGCCGAGCGAGCGCACATACTTTACAACAGAGCGCACAAAACTTACGGTTCTGATTCTGATAGAAAACACAGACGTCTTAAAATTTAGAAGTTGTGATTGTAATTACTAGAAATTTTCCGCTTCATTTAGTAATCGTCTATTTTCATTTAATTTGATTAAAATCAATGTGATGTAATACTGTATTCTGACGTGTAGTCAAATTTTAAAGTATATAACTCCGAGTGTCGTTATGTGGCGCACAAAAATTTAACTTTCCTTCAAAAGATTCACAGCTGATATTTTATGCGCACACAGCCTACAGAAAATTATAGGGAACATTGGTGCTTGGGTGGCACGGGCGTGCTTGCGTTGGGTTCAACAGTTGCGTCACTCGCCTAACTTGGACTCGGAGGAGCTTAAAGAGTTGGCGCGCCTGGAGTCCGGAGCAGCGTATTTGGCGGATGTGCACTACGATTTGATCAGAGCACTGGCAAATAGCACAGCGTCAGTGGTAGCAGCTCGCAGATCGGTGTGGTTGCGTAATTGGACGGCGGACGGTTCGTCTAAGGCCTGGCTCGGGAAGTTGCCGTTAAAAGGAAAGTTGCTTTTCAGAGACGATTTGGATAAGTTGGTAAAGGACCTGGGGGGAGTGCAAGGCGGGTAGATTGCCGTAAGGCAAGCCCAAACAGGGAAGGCCCGGTCAGGCTTTTAGGGGCCAATTTCGCGACTTTCGGAGATTTCAGACGTCGCGGTATGGCACCTCTCAGAGGGGCAGATTTCCTTCCCGCAGTCAAGGATTCCGGGGATTTCATGGGGCAACTAGTTGTTTCACCTCGGGCTCCATGTCAGCAGCCCGCAAGTCACAATGAGATGAGGTGGGTCCCGGCGGCAGACGCTCCAATCGGCGGGAGGCTTCGGGGGTTTCTGTCCGCTTGGACCCGCATCACCTCCGACCAGTGGGTCCTGGAGATCATTCAGCACGGTTATGCCCTGGAGCTGGCAAGGCCCGTGCGAGATTCCTTTGTCATGTCTCCTTGCAAGGGGCAGAAGAAGGCTCTAGCGGTTTGCGACACTTTGGACCGCCTGCTGCGCTTAGGTGCGGTAGTGGAGGTTCCGAGGCAGGAATATGGCTTGGGTCGGTACTCCATATATTTCGTGGTGCCCAAGAAAGGTGGGTCGCTGCGGCCTATTCTAGATCTCAAGGGTGTGAATCGGTGTCTCAGTGTGCCTCACCTCCGTATGGAGACGTTACGGTCGGTGATCATCACAGTCCGTCAAGGAGAGTTTCTGACATCCTTGGATCTAACGGAGGCTTATCTACACATTCCCATGCGAGAGGCTCATCAAAGGCTTTTAAGGTTCGCCTTGTCATGGGGGCACTATCAGTTCCGAGCATTGCCCTTCGGCCTGGCCACAGCGCCGCGCACCTTCACCAAGATTATGGTGGTGGTGGCGGCAGCACTGCGGAAGGAAGGAATTCTGGTGCATCCGTATCTCGACGATTGGTTGATTCGAGCGAAGTCAGAGGCCTAGAGCCGGCAGGTGACCAACAGGGTGGTCGAGTTTTTGCAGGGCCTTGGTTGGGTGGTCAATCCGAACAAAAGCCATCTATAGCCGGTTCAGGTTCTCGAGTATCTGGGGGTTCAATTCAACACTCGCAGAGCGCTGGTCTTTCTGCCGAGCAAGAGGGCGCAGGCTCTGCGCAGCTTGGTCCGCTCCTTCCGAGCCACGCCTGCTCCGACGGCGTGGTTTTACCTGCGCGTGCTCAGCACGATGGCGGCAACCCTGGAGGCGGTGCCATGGGCCAAGGTGCATATGCGCCCGCTGCAGAGAGCGTTGCTGAGGCATTGGTCGCATCAAGTGCATTCCCTGAGCAAGCGGTTGCCTTGCCCCCTCAAGATTCGTCGGTCACTTCAGTGGTGGTTACGCCTGTCCTCCTTAGCGGCCGGAATGCCTCTGGAACAACCGGAGTGGATACCGGTGATGACAGATGCCAGCCTCTCGGGCTGGGGAGCCCACTGCGGAGGACAGTTTGCACAGTGTTACTGGTCTCCTCTGGAGGTGGCTTGGTCGATCAATCGGTTGGAGCTGCGGGCAGTAGCGTGAGCCCTGAAGGCGTTCGAGCAGCTGGTGCTGGGGCGTGCCGTTTGGATTCTGTCAGACAATTCGGTGACGGTCGCTTACATCAATCGCCAGGGAGGCACGGGAAGTGCAGCGATGGAAGAGGAGTCGGACTTGCTGTTTGCTTGGGTGGAGTGTCGGTTGACGGCACTTTCGGTGGCGCACATTGCGGGGAAAGACAACGTGATGGTGGATTTCCTCAGCAGAGTACGGGTGGATGCAGGGGAGTGGGAGCTGCATCCCGAAGTCTTTGCGCAGATCGAACGGCATTGGGAGACGCCCAAATGGACTTGATGGCAACCTTTCAATCGGCCAAGGTTCTGCGGTTTTACAGCAGGAGAAGAGAACGAATGTCAGAAGGCATCGATGCGCTGTTGCAGCGGTGGTCAACGTCAGGGCTTCTGTAAGTTTTCCCGCCGTGGGCACTGATAGGGCGAGTGGTGCAATGCATAGAGGCGTGTCAGGGGAAGGTGCTTCTGGTGGCACCCGACTGGCCAAGGCGTCCGTCGTACACGGATCTGATGAGGCTCCTCGACGGCCGGCCCTGGCGGCTCCCGGCTCGGTCGGATCTGCTGCGTCAGGGTCCGCTATTCATGCCCCAAGTGGATTGATTCTCGCTTACGGTATGGCCATTGAAAAGGCTCGGTTAAGGAAGAAAGGCTACTCGGCGGCGGTGATTTCTACGCTTCTGAGGGCGCGGAAACGTTCTGCTGCAGTATCATCTAGAAGTAAGGAGATCCTGGATTCTCTACAGGGAGAACTATTCAGGCAATTGGTAACAGACCCCACACGTGAAGGGGCCATACTGGACTTGGTGCTTACCAATGGTGAGAGTGTTTCTGATGTTGTAGTGGGAGATCATTTTGCATCCAGTGACCACCAGATGGTGTGGTTCAGTATTAGGACTAGGGCTGTTAGAATCCATTCCAAGGTGAAGATCTTAGACTTTAGGAAGACTAACTTTGCGAAGATGGGCCAATACCTCAGGGAGTCGTTAGTGGGATGGGAACAGCTGGGGGATGTAGAAAAACAGTGGGCAAAACTGAAAGGGGGTATTTTAAAGGCAACCAACCTTTTTGTTAAAATGGTAAATAAAGGCAAAAGGAACAGGAGACCGCTATGGTTTTCGAAGGAAGTAGCTGAAAAAGTGAAGAAAAAGAGGGAGGCCTTCATGAAATACAAGAGATCACAGAGAGAGGAAGACAGGCATCTGTATTTGGAAAAACTTAGAGAAGCTAGCAAAGTAGTCAAGAAGGCAAAGATTCAAAAGGAGGAGGAAATAGCCAATGCAATAAAATGGGGGGATAAGACATTTTTCAGATATATTAGTGAGAAGAGGAAGGGCAAAAGTGGTATTGTCAGACTCAAGGGTGCAGGGGGGGAATATGTAGAAGCTGATAAGGATAAAGCGGAATTGCTTAACAAATATTTTTGTTCTGTGTTCACAGATGAAGAACCAGGAGCAGGACCTCAGAAAACACCCACAAATAAGAACAGAAGCGAGGGACATCTTGAACAATTTTCAGAAGACTGTGTTCGTGAGAAACTAGCTCAACTTAAAGTAGACAAAGCGATGGGACCGGATGGGATACACCCTAGAATACTGAGGGAACTTGGGGACGTTCTAGCAACTCCACTGACTGACCTTTTCAATGCCTCGTTGGAGTCAGGAGTGGTGCCAAAGGCCTGGAGAGAGGCTCATGTGGTGCCTTTACACAAAAGCGGAAGTAAGGATGTGGTTGAAAACTACAGGCCGGTTAGTTTAACTTCAGTGGTGAGTAAATTATTGGAAACGCTGCTGAAAGAGAAAATAGTGAGGTTTCTGGAGTCCGGCGGATTACAGGATCCGAGGCAGCATGGATTCACCAGAGGCAGGTCTTGTCAGACAAATCTGATCGATTTCTTTGACTGGGTGACCAGGGAGTTGGACCGAGGGAGAGCTCTAGATGTGGTGTATTTAGATTTCAGTAAAGCCTTTGACACTGTTCCTCACAGGCGACTTATAAACAAACTGAGCACCCTAGGGATGGACCCTAAAGTTACTGCTTGGGTTAGAAATTGGTTGGGTGGGAGGCGACAAAGAGTACAAGTAAATGGAGCTCACTCTGAGGAGAAGGATGTTACCAGTGGTGTGCCCCAGGGATCTGTCCTTGGTCCGATTCTTTTTAACATCTTTGTTAGTGATATAGCGGAAGGGCTGTCGGGTAAGGTTTGCCTCTTTGCGGATGATACCAAAATCTGTAATAGAGTAGACACCCAGGAAGGTGTAGATAACATGAGGAGGGATCTAGCTAAGCTTGAAGAATGGTCTAGAATTTGGCAGCTGGGATTTAATGTTAAAAAATGTAAGGTCATGCATTTGGGCTGCAGCAATCCAAGGGAGCAATACAGTATAGGAGGTGAAGTACTTTTGTCCACTAAAGAAGAGCGGGACCTAGGCGTGGTTGTGTCTGATGATCTTAAAATAGCTAAACAGGTAGAAAAGGCGACGGCAAAAGCTAGAAGGATGCTTGGGTGCATACGGAGAGGAATGGCTAGCAGAAAAAAGGAGGTGATAATACCTCTGTATAAGTCTTTGGTGCGACCTCATTTGGAGTATGGTGTGCAATTCTGGAGACCGCACCTTCAAAAGGATGTGAACAGGATGGAGTCGGTGCAGAGGGTTGCTACTAAAATGATTAATGGGCTTCATTATAAAGCATATGAGGACAGACTTAAGGATCTTAATATGTGCACCTTAGAGGAAAGGCGGGATAGAGGTGATATGATTGAGATGTTTAAATACCTCCGTGGCATAAATGTTCAGGGAGAGAGCCTCTTTCAATTGAAAGCAAGTTCTGCTACGAGGGGACATGGGATGAGGGTGAAGGGAGATAGATTCAGGAGTGATATGCGGAAATATTTCTTTACGAAAAGAGTAGTGGATCCGTGGAATAGTCTCCCAGTGGAGGTGGTAGAGATGAGGACAGTAACTGAATTCAAAAAAGCATGGGACCAACACAGAGGATCTCTAAAGGTAGAAAGTGGACTGTTGTAGTTGTTGTTATGGAAGGACAGACTAGATGGGCCTTGTGGTCTTTTTCTGTCATCATGTTTCTATGTTTACTTCCTTGGCGTATGTGCGGATATGGCGTGTTTTTGAAGATTGGTGTTCGAGACATCAGATTCGAGCGGCCACAGCTGCCGTGCCTTCAGTATTGAATTTTCTTCAAGATGGCTTTGATAAAGGTTTGGCGGCCAGCTCGTTGCGGGTGCAGCTGGCGGCGCTGGCCTGCTATCGCGGCAAGGTTCAGGGTTTCGCGTTAGGGGCCCACGCGGATGTCATCCGTTTTCTGCGGGCGGTGTCCAGAATACGGCCTGTCCATAGGACCCAGGTTCCATCTTGGGATCTTAATCTGGTGTTGTCGGCGTTGGTAAAGCCACCCTTTGAGCCTTTGCGTTCTACGTCGCTGAGGGACCTCACGCTCAAAGTGGTGTTTTTGGTAGCGATCTGTTCTGCGCGTCGTATTTCGGAGTTACAAGCGCTGTCTTCTAGAGAACCATTTTTGTCCTTTTCTAGAGAAAAAGTGGTACTACGGCCCGTGCCGTCATTCTTTCCTAAGGTGATTTCTCCGTTCCATTTGAATCAGTCAGTGTGTTTGCCCGTTCTTGGTTCTGTAACGGGAGACGCTGAGGATCGCCGTTTCCATCTCTTGGATGTTAAGAGGGCTTTGCGGCAGTATTTAAAGTCTACTAAAACTTTTCACAAGTCTGATCGGCTGTTCCTCTTGTTTGGGGGCAGGCGTAAGGGTGAGGCGGCGTCTAAGGCTTAACGATAGCTTCCGCTTATTTGTTGCACTGACGTGCGGCGCCGGACGGTTTGAGAGCTCATTCTGCCAGGGCGCAAGCGGCGTCGTGGGCGGAATATGGTCTGTGCCGCCGAGTGAGATTTGTAGGGCGGCTACATGGTCATCATTGCATACTTTCAGTAAGCATTACCGCCTTGATGTTGCAGCGGCCGATGATGCTTGTTTTGGGGCGACTTTTTTGCGTTCCGGCTGGAAGGGGCCCTCCCGATTGTTACTGCTCTGGTACATCCCAGAAGTAGAGGACTGAACTGGAGGAATGATAAGGAAATGATAATTACACTTACCTGATAATTGTAGTTCCTTGAGTGACGACAGTTCAGTCCTCATTCCCGCCCAGTGATTTTTCAATGGGGAGACAGCCGGGTGCCGCATGGTCAGGTTCTACAGGTAAGTCCATTCATTTGTTCGATAGGAGTAAGTGGCTGATATGTTCGGTGACAGCTCAGGGCGTCAGACGCCTTCCGTGCAGGTGGTTATCCTGTGTTAGTTCACCTAGGTTAGGTGCAGTTGACATTTGTTGCTACTTATTTGTTGCTCCTTTGAGTCTGCTTTGTTAATAGTTTACACTGGAGGAAGAGAGACAGAGCAGCAGGCTATATCCAGTGATGTCATGAATTTGACATACCAGTCTCCAGGCTGCAGGAGGAGGTTGACAACCCAGAAGTAGAGGACTGAACTGTCATCACTCAAGGAACTGCAATTACCAGGTAAGTGTAATTATCAATCTCCAGGAACAAGCAGGAATGAGTCTTCACATATGGGTACATCGGTACCGACAGAGCCTACACGGGAATGCTCCCCAGCATCCAATCAGAAAACTTTTGGGTGCATCCCTCGCGCCTGCGCACTGCGTTCCCGCCTTCTCCACTGCCTCTCCTCAGTTTTCGTTTTTCCGCAGAGCCGGCAGGACGTCCTCCTGTCACCGCAGAAACTTTTTTCTTCAAATTCTTTATTTCTTGTTTTCTTGTGGTCGCGGCTGTTTTTCCCGCCGCCACCGGTACCGCAGGTGGATTTTTCTTTTCTTTTTCTTAAACTCAGGGAGATTTTTCCCTCAGTTTCTGTCTTTAAATTTTTTGGGCTTACAAGGCCTCGCCACCATGAAGCCTTCGTCTCCTAAGAAGTGCCTTCACTGTGGAAGCACGGTTTTCTTTTTAGACTCCAATTCCTGGTGTCTAAACTGTTTGGGTCCTGACCCTTTTTCCCCTGAACACTCAGGCTGCAAAACTGGGAGAAGAACTTCCCTCTTTCGAGTTTCCCTTGATACCGTTTTCCCTCCTGAAGTGTGGGCACGGGGTTTTTCTTCTCTACAGGATCAGGTAACCCACAAACAGTCTGTTAAGACTAGCCAATTCTTGAGTGGTAGGTCTCATGCCAAGCATGACGACGGCTCCGGCCTTGCTCTCAAGACCGCATTGGCATTAAAACCCCGGCGGGAGTCTTCGGGCTCCAAAGCATTTCAGGGGTTTCAGGTTGTTCCTGGGGCTCACCCCTCACAGAACTAACCTGAGCCATGCTCGGTGGTGGCATCCGCTTCGAGCGGTACCGATACCCCGGCATCGGCACCGGCACTGGTGTTGAGTGATCCATTCTTCACCAGGAATCGTCATCGGGCGTTCTCGGTACCTTCGGGACCCATCGATACGACCCAGACCGACTTTCCTGTATCGGCAACATCGCCGATACCACCACCGATGTCGGTACCCTCTAGACATGCATCGATAGACTTGCTCCCTTCGATGCCGAGTCTGGAATCGCTCTCTAGTCTAGATGACTGGGTACCGACGCGTCTCGGAACCGATGTTTACCGATTCTGCATTCACGGTACCGAGGATAATCACCAAGGAATTTTACTTACCTCGGTACCGCTTGAGCTGTCTCCGATATCTGCTTTGGCGCCTTCGCTATCGGTATCGATGCCGGTACCTACAGCATCATCGGAACCAGCTCCTTCCATGCTTTTGTCACCTGGATCGCTCCTCTCTATGCCTAGTTTAGAGTCGATTCCGGGCATGGATGATGCACTTCTGACAACTCATAATTGCCAGTTCCAGTATCCATACATTGCAAATCCTGTTCTGCACCGGACAGGTATATCCTCCGGTCCCCAGGCTTCCTTTTCAGGTTTAACCTGTCCAGGGATGGTTCCCATCGGAGATCCTTCTTTTCAGAAGTTTCTCCTTGACATGGCAACCTTCCTTAATATTCCTATCCCTGGCTATGAGTCTTCTCAGGGTTTTTCTGCAAGAAAGGAAAATGTAATGCTTCCTTTGCATCACTCTTTGCAGAATCTTCTTCTGAAGGTATGGGAAAAACCTTTAAAGGTTTCTTCACCTCCTACAGCAACCGATCTTCTGTATCAGGTGCCCCCTCTCCAGGATTTCAAAAACCTCAACTTCCTCATCATTCCATTGTAGTGGAATCAGCAATGAGGAAGGTGAAAAGCAAGAAAAAACATTCTTCTTTCCCGCCAGGGCGTGCATCTAGATTACTGGATGCCTTTGGACGTCAAACCTTCCAAACATCTATGCTGGCAAAAAGGATTCTCTCATATATTTTCTATATGAGTCTATCCCTTCAGGAGGTCACAAAGAAATTATCTCTTTTGACTCCTTTTCTATCAGAGCCCAAGGCTGTAGACTATTCCTTACTTCTTACTCATAGCCAAAATATCTCTTGGTTTCTTTCTCGTGCTTCCCTAGACTCTTTTGAGTCTGTTAGCAGAACTTCTGCTATAGCCATAGGAGCACGTCGTAAAGCCTGGCTCCAAGCATCAGACTTGAATAGATGGGCACAACAAAGACTGGGTAATACTCCTTGTACTGGAGAAAATCTCTTCAATAAGGAGTCCTTACGTCAGGTTGCTCATTGCTCCACTGACTTTCCTGTGTCTGAGGGCCATCCTAAGCCCTCTCCTTCTTCAACAGGTAGAAAATGCCCTACCAGACCTTCTTTCCCTAAAAGAAAGAGGTTTTCCTCTTCACCTGCCCATCATTCGGATGTTCCCAAGCAGGGGAAATCTCGCCCTGGTCTGAAGAATCCAAACTCTAGCCAGGCTGAATAAACACAGTAACCATAGGTTTCTGATTAATCTTTTATAACTACAGTTCATTTCTTTCAGCAGAAGTTTTTTCACTGGTTTTTTTTCCATTCCAAACTCTGCTCAGGGATTCCTATTCTCAGGAAATCCATTTACTCTTCACTATGCTGAACTGTCAGGTTATTCATGTCTATAAGTTACAGAGTTTTCCACCTCTTCCTGACTAGAAGAGAGGTTTAACAACTATCATATGATAGTTTCTCTATACCAGCATGAATTTTTTCCTTCTATGGACTTGCCATGTGGTAAGTCCTTCTTCAGCTTCTAGCTCTACCCTTTCGCCAGGGTTTTCCCCTGTAAGAGTGGTACCCTACCATTGAAAGACTTTTCTTGTCTTTCTTTTCCCTGTAGAGTTTCTTCTCCTGAATAAACTCTTTTCTTTTTCTGGGCAGCTCTGCAGACAGAGACAGCTTGCTCTCTTTGTTCAGTCTGTTATCTCTGTTTGATACAGACCGACTCTCTCTGTTGCCCTATTCAGTAGCTGCCCATGCAGGAGTTCCACTGCTTCCCTACTAGTACTTTGCCACAAGTCCCAGTATTGTTTTCCACCACTCCTATCTTGCCTTAGTAGTGATTCCAAGACAGTTTTCTACATCTTCCTTGGATAATCTTTTTCACTACAGGCTTCTTACACTTTACCCTTGCCATCTCCAATCTCTGGGTTTGGCACGTAATGGACGTGGCTGTCAGTTTTTCTCCATCAGCCAGTTCTACATCCCAGTTCTCCTGCATAATGCTCTCTGCAATCCTACTGAGAAGCTTTCCACTATGGGCCCTTGCTAGAGAGCATGAAGTTTCTCGAATGACTATCCATCATGGTTGAAAAATGCTTCCTCAGTCATCTCCTATGACTGTGGGGGTTCTTCACTGCTATCTTAAAAAAAAAAAAAAAAGAGGGAGAAGGACATATGCCTTCTCCAAATGAAAGTCTGGGAGTTTTCCCATTCCTTAGGAATAGTCTCTTTTTTCTTGCAGCTTGTCCCCATGGTATCCTTTTACTTCAAAGGATAGCACATATTAATCTGAAAAACGCCTGATACCTCCTTGTCCCTCACGTGGGTCAACCTGGTATCTCCTTCCATGCGTTTCTGTCCTTTTATCATGCTGGAGTTCCACAGGACTCCGGACTTGCTGTTTACAGACTACTATTATCCTCTGTTTTTTCACATAACCATCCTGATAATTCACTGGATAGCATTCCTTTATCATTTAACCTATATACTCTGGTATATATATCTATATACATATATATATATATACCTATATGCATCTCTATAGATGTGTCTGCCTGTCAACTAATTGTGCATATCCTATGCCCTTTAGATATTATTAGATCTATACATATATCTATATACATATATATACATATATAGATATATATATATGTATATATATATGTATATAGATATATATATATATATATATGTGTATATATATATATATATATATATATATATATATACACATATCTCTACATATATGTGTGTATCTCTCCAAATATTTTTATAGGTAGATATGTATTTCCATACTTATCTCCTAACTGTCTATACTCATAAAGGTTTTTACGTTCCTGTGTATTTCTGACAGTGGGCTTGCACAGTTTCATACTGTTCCACAGTATGTTTCGGCTATTTTGCACTCAACCATTGCTGTAGAACTGACAGCCCTACTGTTTCCTAGGTTGAAGTATCCCTGAAGCCAATGTCTTCCTCTCTCTCACCAGATAGGAAAGACATCTTAGATCTTCAGTAGATTTCAGGTTCAATTCCTCCAACATCTGTCCTTCCTGGGAGTATGGGGTTCTTTTCATACCCTTTCCTCCCTCAGGGACTAGGTCTGTTTGTCCAGATCGGTCAGTCTTCCTCTTTTGCTCCTACCTTTTTGACATATTCATAAATGACCTGGAAAGTGGAATAACGAGTGAGGTTATCAAATTTGCAGATGACACAAAACTATTTAAAGTTGTTAAAACCCAGGAGGATTGTGAAAAGTTGCAAGAGGATCTTGATAAATTGGAAGATTGGGCATCAAAATGGCAGATGAAATTTAATGTGGACAAGTGCAAGGTTATGCACCTAGGGAAGAACAACCCAAACTATGGTTACACGATGCAAGGTTCCACATTAGGAACCACCACCCAGGAAAAAAGATTTAGGCGTCATTGTGGATACCATGTTAAAACCCTCGGCCCAGTGTGCAGCGGCGGCCAAGAGAGCAAATAGAATGCTAGGTATGATAAGAAAAGGAATGGAAAATAAAACAAAAGATATTATAATGCCTCTATATCGTTCCATGGTGAGACCGCACCTTGAATATTGTGTGCAATTCTGGTCGCCATATCTTAAAAAGGATATAGCGATTATAGAAAAGGTACAGAGAAGAGCCACCAAAATGGTAAAGGGGATGGAAGGATACTCCTATGAAGAAAGGCTAAAAAGGTTAGGGCTCTTTAACCTGGAAAAGAGACGGCTGAGGAGAGATAGGATAGAAGTCTATAAATTAATGAACGGAGTGTAATGGGTAAACGTAGATCGATTGTTTACCTTATCAGAATATAGAAAGACTAGGGGACGTGCATTGACAGAGCTTAAAGATCCCAATTTACCCATGTCTAACAATAGCCAAATTAACATGAATAAAATACATTCTCTAAAATGCTTGTATGCAAATGCTAGAAGTCTAAATAATAAGATGGGAGAGTTAGAATATATAGCACTAAATGAAAGGTTAGATATGATTGGAATATCAGAGACATGGTGGAAGGACGACAACCAGTGGGACACTGTGATACCTGGGTACAAACTATATCGTAATGATAGAGCTGATCAAATTGGTGGAGGGGTTGCGCTCTATGTTAGAGAGGGCATTGACTTAGAAAGGATTAAAGTTTTGCAGGAAACAAAATCTGCTGTAGAATCTATATGGATTGAAATTCCATATAAAAGGGGGAAGGCAATGGCAGTGGGGGTGTACTGTCGAGCACCTGGCCAGAATGACCAAATGGATGATGAAATGCTCAAAGAAATCAAGGAAAGCTAACAAAAGTTACAGCGCAGTAATAATAATGGGTGATTTCAATTACCCCGGTATCGACTGGGTCAGTGTCATGCCAGGACATGCTAGGGAGATAAAGTTCCTAGATGAAATAAATGACTGCTTCTTGGAGCAGCTGGTTCATGAACCAACCAGAGGGGAAGCCATATTAGACCTAGTCCTTAGTGGAACACCAGATCTAGTGCAAGAGATAAGGGTGTTGGGGCCACTTGGCAATAGTGATCATAGCATGATCGCCTTTGATTTAATTAGTGGAGGAGGGATAGTAAGGAAATCCACAGTACTACCTTTTAACTTTTGAAAGGTTGACTATGATAAAATGAGGAAAACAGTTAAGAAAAAACTAAAAGGAGCAGTTGCAAAGGTTAAAGACGTACATCAAGTTTGGGTGTCGTTGAAAAATACTATCTTGGAAGCCCAGACCAGCTGTATTCCACGCTTTAAGAAAAGTGGAAGGAAGTCCAAAAAACTGCCAGCATGGTTTAAAGGTGAGGTCAGAGAGGCTGTTGTTGCCAAAAAAGCATCTTTCAGGAAATGGAAAAAAGAGCCAAACGACGAAATCTGGAAACAGCACAAGCACTGGCAAGTCAAATGCAAGGCATTGATAAGGCAGGCAAAGAGAGAATTTGAGAAGAAGCTTGCTGCGGAAGCAAAAACGCGAAATAAAGACCTTTTCAAGTACATTCGTAGCAAAAAACCTGTGAGAGAGTCAGTTGGTCCATTAGATGATAAAGGGGTTAAAGGAGCACTAAGAGGCGACAAGGCGATAGCAGAGAGACTGAATGAATTCTTTGCTTCGGTCTTTACTGAGGAAGATGTAGGGATGTTACCCATGACTGAAGTGGTATTTAAAGGTGCGGAAGAATTGAAGGAAATATCGATACATCGGGAAGATGTCTTACAACTATTAGATAAACTGAAGAGTAGCAAATCACCTGGGCCGGATGGTATACATCCAAGGGTTTTGAAAGAACTGAAATATGAGATTGCAGACCTGCTATCAGTAATCTGTGAACTATCATTAAAATCATCTCTAATACCTGAAGATTGGAGGATCGCCAATGTAACACCAATTTTTAAAAAGGGTTCCAGGTGTGATCCGGGAAACTACAGACCGGTGAGCCTGACGTCAGTACCAGGAAAAATGGTAGAAACCATCATAAAGAATAAAATTACTCAGCATGTAGATAGTCACAACCTAATGGGAGACAGCCAACATGGCTTTAGACAAGGAAGATCTTGTCTTACTAATCTGTTATGTTTTTTTGAAGGAGTGAATAAACAGGTGGACAAAGGTGAGTTGGTTGATATTGTGTATCTGGACTTTCAGAAAGCCTTTGACAAGGTCCCTCATCAGAGACTTTTGGCAAAACTAAAGAGTCATGGGATAGGAGGCAGTGTACTATTGTGGATCAGGAACTGGTTAAAAGATAGAAAGCAGAGAGTAGGGCTAAATGGCCAATTTTCCCAATGGAGAAAGGTGAATAGTGGTGTACCCCCAGGGATCTGTGCTGGGTCCGCTGCTTTTTGACATATTCATAAATGACCTGGAAGGTGGAATAACGAGTGAGGTTATCAAATTTGCAGATGAGACACAACTATTTAAAGTTGTTAAAACCCAAGAGGATTGTGAAAAATTGCAAGAGGATCTTGATAAATTGGAAGACTGGGCATCAAAATGGCAGATGAAATTTAATGTGGACAAGTGCAAGGTTATGCACCTAGGGAAGAACAACCCAAACTATGGTTACACGATGCAAGGTTCCACATTAGGAACCACCACCCAGGAAAAAGATTTAGGCGTCATTGTGGATACCATGTTAAAACCCTCGGCCCAGTGTGCAGCGGCAGCCAAGAGAGCAAATAGAATGCTAGGTATGATAAGGAAAGGAATGGAAAATAAAACAAAAGATATTATAATGCCTCTATATCGTTCCATGGTGAGACCGCACCTTGAATATTGTGTGCAATTCTGATTGCCGTATCTTAAAAAGGATATAGCGATTTTAGATAAGGTTCAGAGAAGAGCCACCAAAATGGTAAAGGGGATGGAAGGATACTCCTATGAAGAAAGGCTAAAAAGGTTAGGGCTCTTTAACCTGGAAAAGAGACGTCTGAGGGGGAGATATGATAGAAGTTTATAAATTAATGAACGGAGTGGAACGGGTAAACGTAGATCGATTGTTTACGTTATCAGAATATAGAAAGACTAGGGGACATGCAATGAAGCTACAGGGTAAACTATTTAAGACTAATAAAAGAAAATATTGTTTCACTCAACGTGTAATCAAACTCTGGAATTTGTTACCGGAGGATGTAGTAAAGGCTGTTAGTGTAGCTGGGTTTAAAAAAGGTTTCGACAAGTTCCTGGAGGAAAGGTCTATAAACCATTATTAAGAAGTGACCGAAGATATCAGTGCTTGACCCAGTACAAGCATTGTGGAACTTGTGTCTCTTGGGGAAACTGCTAGGTACATATGACCTAGATTGGCCACTGTTGGAAACAGAATACTGGGCTTGATGGATCTTGGTCTGACCCAGTATGGCATATCTTATGTTCTTACCTCTAAATGCTTCTGTAGCCAAAAGAGTTTTCAGCTTTCCATGAAGCTTCCCACTGAAGACCTGCCGTGTTTGTGTTACCCCAATTGAATCCTGGGGTCACCTCTCACTTCCAGATGTGGACCTCCACCTTCACTCCAGTGAGGTCACCTTGAACATTTCTCTACTGGATCCCCAGTAGACCACCTCAGCCTCTCTACTTCCTGCAATCCAGTAGGTGAGCATCATATGGTGATTGTTCATTTCAATATTATGATGTTAGTTCATTTCAATATATCTTTTGATAATGATCATACATACCGGGACTCCTTCCGGGTAGTCCTCTCTTAGGTAAGCTGTTTTTTCAGCAGCTCCTCTCCTTTCAACTCCTACCCTCCATCCTCAGGATGCCTGGTCATATGAGGTATAGCATGTTTTCAATCTTCAACATGTTAGGGCTCCAGGCATCTTAGCTTGGGAGTCCCCATATGTGAAGACTCATTCCTGCTTGTTCCTGGAGATAACACAGTTACTTACCTGTAACAGGTGATCTCTGGGAACAGCAGGAATAAGTCTTCACAACCCACCCACCTCCCCTAGGAGTTGTATCTATTTTTCTATCTTCTTTTCCTTTTTCTCTCCTTTTGTCTCAGCTATGAAACTCAACTGAGGAGAGGCAGTGGAGAAGGCGGGAACGCAGTGTGCAGGCGTGAGGGATGCACCCAAAAGCTTTCTGATTGGATGCTGGGGAGCATTCCCATGCAGCCTCCGTCGGTACCGACGTACCCATATGTGAAGACTTATTCCTGCTGTTCCCAGAGATCACCTGTTACAGGTAAGTAACTGTGCTTTTTGGGGGCATCACATTTTCTCTTCACTTAGCAAGGCTGCTTCCCACACCGTCGTACTTGCAGCGCTCGTATCGGGGGAAATCCTTGTTCTTCTTGCCTAGCACGACAGTGCCCTCCTCCTTGCATAGGTGCTTTGTATGCAGCCGCAAACGCTGGGATTTGTAGGACAGGGTTTGCTCTGATTGCTCAGCGCACCTTGGGGAATCCTCCCTCACGGCGCAGTCTGACCTCTCCTCTCCCCTGATGAATCTTCCAACTTCGGGAGTCCCATCCTCCTCAAGCTCAGCCCCTGGGGACTCAAGGGCCACAACTCTGGCTAATGATGTTCCTTCCCTGCTGTCCTGCCCCATCCTGCGGGGCCTCCAGATCAGTTGCTGGTGCCTCCAGACCAAGATGGCGAACAATTCCTAGTGCTGTTCAGGCAGGCTTGGAACCTCTGGTGCCCGGATTCTGTCTCCTCACATGCGGAGCCCTCCTCCGCCCGGAAATCCTTGCTAGATACCTTGTCTGTTCCCAGTAAACACCCTCACAAAGATCTGGCTCCCAAGGCCAGGGGATGCCTCCCAAAGAGGTCTCCTGGGCCTCAGAGGACTGGACGACTGTTCTTCCAGAGGAGGAATCTCTTCTGTCAGCTGAGGACAGCCTGGATGCTTCCGATCAGGAGGATGGTGAATGGTCTCCTTCTGATGCCTTCTGTGAGAAGCAGGGCGACGCTTAGAATATATACCTTTTTCACAAGGAGGAGCTTCCAGCTTGATTGCTCAAGTAGTGGAAGCCTTACGTCTCTCTGACCCTTCTGAACCGGAGCCTTCCCAGGCGAAATCTCAGGACGATCCCATCCTGCAGGGCATTCGTAAGCCCAACTCTGTAGATGAACTCTTCTCATACAGATGGACAACCAAGTGGCCATGTTCTATTTCAACAAACAGGGGTTAACAGGCTCTCGCCCCTTATGCACCTTTGGAACTGGGCAATTCCTCGAGGGATTCACCTGCATGCAGTATACCTTCCAGGGGCAGAGAATCACTTAGCCTCTCAAGTAACGCAATACTTGTTCCATCTGTGGGGGATGTCGTTACTCATCCTCTTTGCTTCTCCTCTCAGTGCCCAACTATCTAGTTTTTGCTCCAGGATTCCCTCCCCTTACAGGACGAGTTCAGATGTGTTCCTTATCCATTGGGGACAGGATCTGCTCTATGCTTTCCCTCCTCTTCCCCTCATAACAAAGACATTTTTCAAGCTCCAGGCCGACTGGGGAATGATGATTTCATTGCCCATTACTGGCTCAAACAACCGTGGTTTCCTCTTCTTCTTCAACTAGCTCAAGCGCCTCCACTCAGGCTGGATTATTTACCCACCCTACTCTCTCAGGATCAGGGGACCCTCCTCCACCCCATCCTCAAGACACTCCGCTTGATGGCCTGGCTGTTGAGCGCTTTGTCCTCCCACACTTAGGTCTTCAAGAACTGGTTTTGCATGTTGTTCTATCTTCCAGAAAGGATTCAACCAGACGGTCTTATGCTTTCAAATGGTGCAGGTTCTCGATTAGGTGTTCACAGAGAACACTAGATCCTTTCACATGTCCAATTCCGGACCTACTCCAATATCTACTACATTTTTCCTCCTCTGGTCTCAAGACAAACTCGGTACGAGTACATTTACGCACCATTGCTGCCTCCCATTATACTTTGGAGAACTGCCCTATCTCGATGCATCCTTTGGTGACCAGATTCATGTGTGGTCTTCTTTTGACCAAACCACCTTTCTGCCCTTTCAGCGTGGGATTTAAATGTTCTCATGCACAGTCCTTTTGAATCAATGGCTTCAGCTTCTTTAAAGTACCTAACATGGAAGCTTCTTTTTCTGATAGTAGTCACTTCAGTTTGAAGAGTAGGTGAACTGCAGGCTTTGGTGGACTATGCTCCATATACCACATTCCACCATGATAAGGTGGTCCTTCGAACACACCCTAAGTTCTTGACTAACTTCTTCCACCTGAACCACCTGGCCATTTATTTCACTACCAACGTTCTTCTCAAGCCCTCACTGCTCACCTGCTGAGGCCAGACTTCATACCCTAGATCAGTGATGGCTAACCTTTTTGAGCCCGAGTGCCCAAACTGCCGCACAAAACCAAAGAATTTCCTCAAAGTGCCAGCACGTCAATTTGCATAAATATTTGCATAATGCTAACATACACTAACTTTTAGTAAACATGTCTCTTAATGAGTGTATGGATAAAGACAGACTAAAAGATTTCTACATTACTATAATCCAGTGCCAACCGCCAGGCACATTAGGAACTACTACAAACACTGCCCATTTAGAACCAATAGCAAACCCGCCGTATCCTAACAGCACTACCAGGAGTCACAAAGCACCATACCATACCTATCAAAAGGCAACACTGCAAATATTAAACCAATACATTTCAGAGAACAACAATACATGACCTACTGGGGAAAGAGAACAAGTGGCAATGTCAAAAAGGAATTACATAAACAGAATACCTCAGCTCAGTTACACAGTTGCAATTGCTCCAGCCACTTTCTTCTGGTTTCTTCATGTTTTCTGCTAACTCTCCATCATCTGCTGTCCATTTGTCCTTTCTTCTCTCTTCTAGTTTTTTTTTCCATTCTCTCTCTCTACATCCGCTTTAACATACTAATCTTTCTCCTTTTGCTCTTTCCTCATTCCTATTTCATCCACTCAAATTTTACCCCTCCATCCTCAATCCCCACTTACTCTCCCAATACCCGGCCAATTGTACATTTTTCTTCCCTCACACACAAAATATTTTTCCCCTCTCCATTTCATTCTCCCAGCCCCATCCCCTTCTAATCTCCCCCAACATCAGCTCCCTTTTAGTTCCAGCCCCACCCAGTATCCGCTCCCTTCTAGTCCCCTCATCAGTCCATTTCCAGTCCTAGCTCCCCCATCCATTTCCAGTCCTATCCGAGTCCCTTCATCAGCTCATTTCCAATACCAGCCTCCCATCAGTCCATTTCTAGTCCTTTCCTAGCCCCACCATCAGCCCATGTTAAATCCTAGCTCCCCTCCACTCAGCCCATTTCTAATCCAAGCCCCCCATGAGCCTACCTCCAGTTCTAGCCCCTCCATGAGTCCATTTCAATCCAAGCCCCCACCACAGCCCATTTCCAATTTTAGCTCCCCCAACACCCAATTCTCAGTTCTATCCTAGCCCATCCATCAGCCCAGTTCCTGTCCTAGCTCCCTCCCCTAAGAGCCCATTCCAAGCCCCCCTTCCCATCAGTTATTTGCAGTTCAAGCCCCCTTCCACTCAGCCCATTTCCATTCCAAGTCCCCCTCCCCATTAGCTATTTGCAGTTCAAGCCCCCCACTTCCCCTCAGCCCATTTCCATTCCAAGCCCCGTCCCCATCAGCTATTTGCAGTTCAAGCCCCCCACTTCCCCTCAGCCCATTTCCATTCCAAGCCCCATCCCCAACAGCTATTTGCAGTTCAAGCCCCCTTCCACTCAGCCCATTTCCAGTCCTAGCAACCCCAACCCATTACCAGTCCTAGCCCCCCATAGCCCACTCCCAGTCCTAATCCCACCAGCCCATTTCCAGTCCTAATCCCCCATCACCCAATTTTCAGTTTAAGCCCCCCCATAGCCCATTACCAGTCCTAACCTCCCCATCAGCCCACTCCCAGTCCTAATCCCCCATCACCCAATTTTCAGTTTAAGCCCCCCCATAGCCCATTACCAGTCCTAACCCCCCATCAACCCACTTCCAGTCCTAATCCCACCAGCCCATTTCCAGTCCTAATCCCCCATCACCCAATTTTCTGTTTAAGCCCCCCCATAGCCCATTACCAGTCCTAACCCCCCATCAACCCACTTCCAGTCCTAATCCCACCAGCCCATTTCCAGTCCTAATCCCCCATCACCCAATTTTTAGTTTAAGCCCCCCCAGCGCCCATCACCACTCCTAACCCCCCCAGCCCAGCGCCCATCACCACTCCTAACCCCCCCAGCCAGCCCAGTGCCCATCACCACTCCTAACCCCCCCCCCCAGCCCAGGGAAAATTTAAAAAAAAGAAAACCTGTCTGTTGCCGCTGTCGGGGCCGCCGCGGCAGAATCGAGCGTGCCGCGGGGCCCCCCTGTATCCGGCAGAGCCTGCCCTCCCTGTAGCAGCTCTCTCTTTGGAGCTGCAGTCAGACGCGCCGGCTTGCAGAGCGCGAGGGAAGAGTTTCTCCCTCGCTGCTCTGTTAATCCCGCGGGGGCTGATGGGAAGTTCCCATCAGCCCCCGCGGGCTTAACAGAGTCGCGAAAGGGAAACTCTTCCCTTCGCGCTCTGCAAGCCGGCGCGTCTGACTGCAGCTCCAAAGAGAGAGCTGCCAAAGAGAGAGCTGCTACGGGGAGGGCAGGCTCTGCCGGGTACAGGGGGGCCCCGCGGCACGCTCGATTTTGCCGCGGCGGCCCCGACAGCGGCAGCAGACAAGTAAAATTGAAAAAAAAAAAAACCTAATTGCGGACCTTCCCGCGTGCCAGCTGCAAGGCCTTCGCGTGCCACAGCTGGCACGCGTGCCATAGGTTCGCCATCGCTGCCCTAGATTGTAAGAGAGTATTAGCCTTTTATCTAGACTGCACTAAGAGTTACCGCCAATCCTCTCAGTTGTTTGTCTCTTTTGACCAAAATCATCTAGGGTTACCAGTATCCAAGAGGACACTCTCAAACTGGCTAACAACTTGCATATCTTTTGCTTACTTGCAAGCTGGACTGTCTCTACAACACCATGTCACAGCTCATAATATCTGAACCATGGCTAATCTCCAATCTGTCCCTATCTCAGATATCTTCCAAGCAACTACGTGATCTTCACTGCATACTTTGTCCAGGCAATAGTGCACTGCAAAGACTCCAGAAGTGATGCTCAATTCGGACAAGCTGTTTTGCATAATCTTTTTCAAATTTAGACAATTTGCCACCGCCCATCCGACTACCTCGCGAGGAGTGCTCCAAATGGGCTGAGTCTGTCAGATCCCTGCTACAACCTCTGGCAGCGCCGGGACTCTTCTTTCTCATTTTTTGGGCTAGGGAGTCCCATATGTGAAGACTGACTTCCTGCTTGTTTCTGGCGATAGCATAGTTACTCATCTGTAACAGGTAATCTCTGGGAACAGCAGTGAGTAACTATGCCCACCTCCCCTTCAAATTGTCCCTGTTTATTTTTCTTCTACAATTTTTTTCTCTGCTATTCACCTGACTGAAGAGACCAGGGGGGAAGGCAGCCACTCATGCATGGAAGAATGCTCTGGGCTCTGTCTGTACCGACATCACCCATATGTGAAGACAGATTCCTGCTGTTACAGGTGAGTAACTATGCTTCTCAGAATGTGCTTCCCATGTCAGCAGTGTGTCTTCTGCTCCTTTATGTTCACCACTTGATCACCTCTGCTTTCTGCTTCACTGAAAGCAGCATAAAGAAAAAGAGATGCAGCAGTGATACATGGGCTGAGGGAAAAAAAGGCAATTAATGCAAAGAATTCAGTAAATCCCTTGAAGGCCCTGACCACACCTGTGTAGCAAAAGTAAATTCTAGGTCTTCAAGAGTGATAAGTTAAACACCAACGTAGATATACTCTTATCGAGTCGTAGGTTGTCCTCTGCTGAAATATTGGTGCTGAACCATGGGTTATCTTTTGTTCCCACTACCGCCCCCCCCCCCCTGGATGATTTTGCAATTCATGTAAGTTTGCAGTTCTTTTTGCGTAAGTTGCAGATAGCACTGCATTTTCGGCGCAGTCGGAATCAGAATCAGGATATGAGGGAGATACATTTAGACCCAAGTCCTATTGGGTGCCCCCTGGGGTGATTGATTCGAGTACTGTGGTTTTCGAGCGAGTGATCATGGAAGGTTTAAAGGAATTACCCAACTTGAGTCAAGCACAATTTGTCTAAGACTGAATGGGAGACATTGCGATCCCTACAGAATGATGATTCCATAGTAATCAAGCCAGTGAACAAAGGAGGAGGTATTATAATTCTTGATAGGTTTTCATATGAGAGGGTAGTTATTTCACAGCTGGATAATAAGGAGTTTTATCGCCTTTTGGAAGGAGATCCTACACAAGCTATACAGTCTGAGATTTTGGAGGTGTTAGAAACAGCGTTACAATAGGAGTTGTATCTGATTGATTACATTTTTGTATGTGAAATACCCCTGGGTACAATCTTTTTATGTGGTCCCCAAAATACATGTCTTTAGTGGACCCTCCTGTGTCGCCCGATAGTGCCAGGTATTGATTCGGTTTTGGAACCTCTTTCTCAGTATATGGATTCTTTTTTGAGTCCTTTAGTTAAGCAGGCACAATCATATAGTAGAGACTCGGGTGATTTGTTTCTTTTTGGGGGTTTTTTTTGTTTTGTTTTGTTTTTTATTCTTGGTGTAGTCGAGGGGGATCATATATGTTAGTTACTATGGATATCTCTGTTCTTTATACGAATGTTCCGCAACAGACAGCGTTGGAAGTTTCAGTGCATTATCTAGCGGACTTTCAGTTCTCAGATGCTCAAATGAGTTTTTTTCGTAGTGTGTTGGGATTGATTTTGTGTAGGAATTATTTTGAACTTCATGGAAATTTTTATCGTCAAATTGAAAGGGTTTCTATGGGGGCTATGGTGGCCCCTTCGGTGGCAGGTTTATATGTGCGTTACTTTGAGGAGCAATTTGTATATGTATCTCAATATTGGACATCTGTAGCAAAATGGGTTAGGTATATTGATAACATTTTTTTTTTATTTGGCAGGGTTCAGAGGATGCGTTACAAGAGTTTTTGGTACGGATTAATACGCAAGATAGTCATCTACAATTTACCCCGGAAATATATAACAAAGAGGTTCACTTTTTAGATATAAAAATTATGATGAATGAATCGGGATTTTATACTTCCATATATTCTAAGCCTATGGATCGGAATAGCTTATATGGGAGTTTTCATCCCTGACATATCTGTGATAATGTACCCATGGGTCAATTTTTGCGTCTTTGAAAGTTGTGTTCATCTCGTCAAGATTATGCCCTTCAGTTGCAAAGGATGTATAAGAAATTTCAGAACCATGACTATCCAGATCGTGTGATTTATCGAGCTAAAAAAATGAGCATTTAAAGTGTATCGAGAATGGCTTTTCTTAAAGACATGGAGTATGCTGGAACTGCACCTTACTTCTGTCGTGCCTTATTCTTCTCAGACTCGATATGTCAAGGATCTGATATTATCCCACTGGGATATTTTACAGGTGCATTCCATTTTTAAAATCCCTCCTATTTTTTTCACTTCATAGGGGGAGAAATTTGAGAGAGCTTTTAGTGCACTCCCGGTTTCGGGAGATCCCTTGAGTGGGGATAAAAGGACATAGGAAATGTAATCGGTGTGTCATATGCATGGTCACTTTGGAGTTAGAGCATTTTGTGCATCCTGTGAAGGGATCCATTCATCATTTACGTGGATTTACCACATCTGAATCAAGTGGGGTGATCTATGGTTGTCCTTTGTCCTTGCCAGTTGTTATATATAGGACAGACATCACATCCGTTTAAGACTCGGATTATTGAACATTTATCTGCCATCCATCAGGGTGTGGAATCGGCCCCTTTAGTAGCACATTGGAGGGGAAAAAAACACTGTACAAGAACTTCGTTGTTTTGTTTTGTTTTGGAGGAAGTGAGAGGGTGATGATTTCCATCGGTATCTGTGCAGTCGGGAACAACAGTTTATTTTTCGGTGGAACACTGTGGTACCATGTGGGTTAAATTTGCAGGTGGAGTGGCACTGGTTATCTCCAGGAACAAGCAGCAATGTAGTCTTCACATATGGGTACTGTCGGCACCAATGGAGCCTGTGCGGGAATGCTCCCCAGCGTCCCAAAAGGAAAGCTTTTGGGAGCATCCCACCACACATGCGTGCTGCCTTCCCGCTCAACTACCTCTCTCACTTCAGTTCTTTGTTTTCCGCGGAGCCGACAGGACATGTCCCTGTCACCGCAGAAAATCTTCTCTTATTTTTATATCTGTGGTTGCGTCTGCCTTCCGTCGACACCTACCGGTACCACCGGTGCTTTTCTTTCTTCTAAAAATATTTCCATTTTAGTGCTTTTCTCAGGGATTTTTTCCCTGCTCTGATGCTTGGCGCCATTTTGGGCATTAGGCCCTCTTTTCCCTTACCATGGAAAATCCAGCCACTGGTTTAAAAAAAATGTTCAAAATGTGGCGGTACAATTTCTATTGCCGACACCCATGACTGGTGTCTTAAATGTTTAGATCCTGACCATTGCCCTGCGGAGTGTATCTCCTGTAGGAAGTTGACTAAAAGAAGTCTTCAGAATCGAGCGATTCAACTCGGTACCCTTTTTGCTTCAGACATGATGTCTGTAGCATCAATGTCTTCCAGGGCTTCTACTTCCCAGGGATCTCAGGTAACTAAACACAAGTCTTCTAAGACTAGCCGGTCCTCGAAGGGTAGATCTCCCTCTAAACATCGAGATGCCATTGGCGTTGTCCTCAAGGATACTTCACCGGCAAAACAGCCCTGGCGGGAGTCTTCGGGCTCCAAAGCTTTATCGGGGCTCCAGGATGTTCCTGAGGCCTCGGCCTCGATGGAACTACTGGTGCCATGCTCGGGGGTTGTGGCCACTACCACCGGTACCGACACCCCGGCATCGGCAGTGGACAAAAGACTCCTCGCTATCAAACGCAGTCTAGCGACTCTTTTGGCTACTTCGATACCGCTAAGGTCACTGCAGACGGTTCCGCAGGCACCAGTACCGATGCCGGTACCGGTGCCAGTGCCCTCGGTACCTGCTTCAACAGGCATGCTTCCCCCAATGCTGAATTTGGAATCTCTCTCCAGCATGGGGGATCAGGTACCAACTCGTTACGGTACCGACATCGAGCGGTACTGACGCCATCTGCTTCGGGAGAACCCGGTGCTTCCTCCTTTTGAGTCTTCCGATTCCGATGACTCAGATGATTCCACTGGTACCAGAGCTGAACTTTTACAAGATTCAACTCTTCCTTCTCAATGCAGAATGTCCCCTCCTGAGGATATGTCTTTTCATGATTTTGTATGTGATATGGCAAAGGGTGCAGTAGTACCAGAAAAGGAGCCTAGGGCAGAAGAATTACGAATTCTTCAATATCCTTTGGCTCCAAAGGAGGCAGCTATGCTTCCTATATACCAGATCTTACATGTTACATCTTACATCTAATGTTAAGAATGTGGGAAGCTCCTTTAACAGTATCTCCACATTCTAGACGTCTTGACACTATGTATCGAGAACCACCTTGCCCAGGGTTTCAGAAGACTCAATTACCACATCATTGTATGGTGGTAGAGTCCGCCATGAGGCGGATTAAGAGTGCTAAACGGCACTCTTCCAATCCACTAGGTCGTGAATCTAGAACACTGGATGCCTTTGGTCGTCGATGCTTTCAGTCCTCCATGCTATCAGCAAGAATCAGTTCCTATATATTATACATGGGAATGTTTCTTGAACAGGTTACAAAAGACTTGGAGTTTTTGAACCCTTTTCTTCAAGAGGATAAACGGACAGATTATTTGACTCTGGTCAAACATGCTCAAAATGTCTCTAAGTTTATGAATCGTGCTACCTTTGACTGTTTTGAATGTATTAGCAGAACCTCTGCTATATCCATAGGAGCAAATCGTATTGCCTGGCTCCAAGCTTCAGACTTGGAGGAATGGGTGCAAGATAAGCTGGGTAACATTCCTTGCACAGGAGAAAATCTTTTTGGCAAGGATTGGCAGCTTAAAGCTAATGAAATTGACACTGATAATACAACTTTAGACAGGTTGTCAAAATCTACAGCTAACCCAGCCAAGAAAAAGTTTTTCAAAAAACCTTTTTTCTCTAAGAAGAAGAAATTCTAGCCATCTTCCACCCAGCAAACACATGTTCCCCAGAAGGGGCAACAACAAACTAGACAAAGAAAGACACAAGCTCAGAAGGCTCAACAGACCCAGCCTCCTCAGGGTCTTTGACTGTTGTCTAGAGAACTTAGCCATTCTTCCTGTTCTAAGCCCAGAACCTTTAAATATGCCAGGCCGTATTTGCCATTTTGCCAAAAGATGGCAACAAATCACTTCAGAAAATTGGACTCTGTTGTGAGTCTGGGATACAAGCTCCATTTCCTCAGCTTGCCCCCATCCACGCTAATAAAACAGTTCAAATCTCAACCACCGGTCTCAGACCTGTTGTGGCAAGAGGTCACCACTCTTCTGGCTCAAGGGGCTATAGAAGAGGTTTCAAAGTCCCAGCAGGGCACAGGATTCTATTCCCCCTATTTTCTCATTCCAAAGAAGTCAGGGGGACTAAGGCCAATCCTGGTCCTCGGAGAACTGAACAGATATTTAGTCCGAGAGAGGTTCAAGATGATCTCCCTCGGCACTCTTCTTCCATACCTTCACGAGCAAGATTGGCTATGTTCTCTAGATTTAAGGGATGCTTACATGCATATCCTTATTCATGCAGATCACAGAAAATTCCTTCAATTCCTAGTCAGGGGAAGACATTTTCAATACAGGGTCCTTCCTTTCAGGCTGGCCTCTGCTCCAAGGGTCTTCACAAAATGCATGGCAGTAATAGCAGCATTTATGAGGACTCTGGGAATTTTTGTCTTCTCTTACTTAGACGATTGGCTCATCCAAGCACCGTCAGCTGTAGAGGCAAGTCATGCTCTTTCCCGAGCAATGCACATACTACAGTACTTGGGATGGATCATAAACCTTCCAAAGTCCCAGATCACCCCATCTCAATCCCTCGAGTTTATAGGGGCTCGCTTGGACACACAGCAGTCAAAGGCTTTCCTGCTCAGCCTCGTTGTCGGCGCATTATCGAACTAGCATCTCAAGCAGTGCTACAAACCTTCCTCACTGCTCGACAGATGCTTAGACTTTTAGGACACATGGCATCCACAGTCCATGTGATTCCTTATGCACGCCTTCATATGCGAGCGGCCCAGTGGACCTTAGCTTCCCAATGGTCCCAGGCCTCAGGATGCCTGTCAGACAAGATCAGAGTTACCACACGCCTGATTGCGTCTCTGCATTGGTGGCAATCTCTGGGAAACCTTACAGTAGGCTCTCCTTTTCAGCAACCCCTACCTCAGGCAGTACTGACGACAGATGAATCCAAGTTGGGTTGGGGAGCCCACTTGGGTGATCTGTCTACCCAGGGTCTCTGGACCCCACAGGAGGCTTCTCTTCAAATAAACCTCCTAGAACTAAGGGCCATTTCCAATGCTATTCGAGTCTTTTGCTTTCATCTCATAAGCAAAACAATTCTGATGCAAACCGACAATCAAGTGGCCATGTTTTACCTAAACAAACAAGGCGGAACAGGCTCTCTGCAGTTATGCAACGAAGCTTTGCAACTGTGGGCCTTTGCCAGAGAGCATCCCATTCATTTGTTGGCAGTATACCTTCCAGGCATTCAAAACATTTGGGCGGACAGGCTCAGTCGAGTCCTGTTGCCACACGAGTGGTCTCTCCACTCATATCAACTTGCCTGAGTGTTTCAAGTCTGGGAAACACCAGACATAGACCTCTTTGCAAGTCCACAGAATGCCAAACTTCCCCGGTACTGTTCCAGACTCCCAGCTCAAAATTGTCAGGCGAGGGATGCATTCCTGCTCTATTGGGGCCAGGATTTTCTCTATGCCTTCCCACCAATTCCCTTGATCCCCAAAACCTTATTCAAACTCTAGAGGGACAGAGGTCGCATGATACTCATAGCTCCCTGCTGGCCAAGACAAACATGGTATGCTCTTCTATTAGGTCTCTCTCGAACCACTCCTCTGGAGTTGGGGAGTGCTCCGGATCTTCTGTCCCAGAACAACGGATCCCTACTGCACCCCAATCCCCAGTCCCTTCATCTCAAGGCCTGGCTACTCAAGGCTTAGAACTTCAAGATCTAGGCCTTTCACAACAAGTGAAGGATATTCTTCTGGCTTCCAGAAAACCTTCCACAAGGCGCTCTTGTGCTTTTAACTGGAAGAGGTTCTCAATCTGGTGTTCCCAGAGGGGACTTAATCCCCTCTTGGTACCGGTAGAATCCCTTCTGGACTATCAGCTTCTGGTCTCAAGACCACTTCTGTTAGGGTCCATCTTAGTGCTATTGCTGCATCTCATAAACCCTTTGATGGACAACCAATTTCCTCTCATCCTCTTGTTTCAAGATTTATGAGGGGGTCTCCTTTTAACTAAACCTCCCATCAAACCACCTCCGGTGGCATGGGATCTTAATCTTGTTCTGAGTCAACTCATGAAGCCTCCCTTTGAACCTTTAGCGACTTCGCAGCTAAAGTTTCTTTCATGGAAAGTCATTTTCCTAATTGCTATCACTTCTGCAAGACGCATTAGTGAACTGCAAACTTTAGAGACTGATCCGCCTTATACAAGGTTCCATCATGACAAAGTAGTCTAGAGGATTCATCCTCATTTTATGCCAAAGGTGATATCACCTTTTCATTTAAACCAGTCGGTTTATCTCCCAGTCTTCTTTCCTAGGCCTCATGCCTCCAGCGTGGAAAGAAATCTTCATACCTTAGATTGTAAGCGGGCTCTGGCTTTTTATCTTCACAGAACTCAGCCATTTAGAAAGTCTTCTCAACTTTTTCTGGCTTTTGATTCTAGTCATTTAGGACTTCCAGTCACTAAGAGAACTCTCTCTAAGTGGATTGCAGACTGTATTTCCTTTACCTATCAGAGTAAAGGAATCCTTCTTGAAGGTCATGTCACGGCTCATGATGTCAGAGCCATGGCAGCCTCAACAGCTAATCTTCGTTCAGTTGCTATTGATGAGATTTGCAAAGCAGCAACTTGGGCTTCTGTACATACTTTCACTGCCCACTATTGTTTAGACAAGGACTCCCGTCGGGATGCCTTGTTCGGTCAGCCTGTTCTACAGCATCTCTTCCATTCCTAGATCAACTCCTTCCCACCATCCACTCTTGGATGCCTGAGGTCCCTGGGAGGAAGCATGGCCCATCTTACTTAGATCTGCAACATGCTGGGGTCATCCCTAGGCATTTTTAGCTGGGGAGTCCCCATATGTGAAGACTACATTCCTGCTTGTTCCAGGAGATAGCGTAGTTACTCACCTGTAACAGGTGATCTCCGGGAACAGCAGGAATAAGTCTTCACAACCCACCCACCTCCCCTAGGAGTTGTCTTTCTTTCTATTTTTCTTCTACTTCTCCTTTGGTCTCAGCTTTCAACTCAGCTGAAGTGAGAGAGATAGTTGGGCGAGAAGGCAGCATGCATGCGTGGTGGGATGCTCCCAAAAGCTTTCCTTTTGGAACACTGGGGAGCATTCCCGTGCAGGCTCCATCGGTGCCAACGGTACCCATATGTGAAGACTTATTCCTGCTGTTCCCGGAGATCACCTGTTACAGGTGAGTAACTACACTTTATTGAGTACAGAGGTATTTAAACTTTTTTCCCTAGTGTGCTTGCACTGGCATCTTTTAGAGATTTGCATCTTGTTGGCGGTTAATGAATTTGGAAAAACTGAAGGTAAGTGAAAACTTGTTGTATGGGGTGACATGAATGATTCTGAGATATGAATTATTTTGAGTAGTCTTTTTTTTGTTTTTGTTTCCCTGATGAAGCCAGTAATGGCGAAACCGTGGTCCATGGTTGAAGGTTGCTGAAATTGCAATCTATGCAATCTGTGAGAATGCAGCATATGATTCGATTGGTCAGCTGTCTTTAAAAGAAAACCCAGTTCTCCTGAGATGGGAGTTTCATATCAGCAATGGGATTTTTAGAACGGGGCCCTTGGATACCTGGCATGGAAGGTCGGTGCTGGTGAAAGCATAATAGATTCAGGGACCTGCGCTCCTGGCAAGTGAGGTCTACGCTGAAGCAATACAAGATCTGTGTTCTTGGCATGTGAGGTCGATGTTGGTGAAATACAAGAGTGAATTATCTGGATAGTATCACATAGTGGATTTGGGATTTTTGAATAGTAATATAAAAACTCTGCTCTTGGATTTATAACAGTTTGATAATATCAATAGCAGATGGATGTGAATTTACTGATTGGTTGCCTTTAAGTCATAACATGATGTTATATATAGTAGTGGATTATATGATGTGTTGAAGTTTATATCTTCGAGAATATATAGAAAATTTAGAGTTTTGGTATATGCAAGCATTCATGTTTTAACTTCCACTTTTAGATACAGTAACAATTTTGTTTATTTCATTGAATCCCTATGTGCTATTAATGTATGCATATTATAGATCAGATGGGTGAGTGTAATGTGTGATCTAATAGCTGGGAGCTTGTAATTAGTGTAGCTAATTTTTTCTGGAGATTGGTTTTATTGGCAGCCGCCTAGTTTGCCTAGTGGTTGGGCTGGCCCTGGATCCTACTGTGTTTACAGTACAGTTAGAAGTGATATGATTTACTTGCCTCCAAGAGATTTATTTTGAAGAAGACCACCTGATCTCTGCTGCATCCAGCTTCTCTGAATTGTGGCACAGAGAAAAGAAGTGCCAAGCAATCTCGGTCATCTGCTTATTGAATTACTGGCCAGTTTTGTTTTTCAGACACTACAGTTAGTGGAGGTCTGATAGATTTGCCTCCAAGAGACATCTTTTGATAGAAAATAAAATGCCTTCACACCTGTTCACTGTTAACTGTGCAATTCAAAGAGCCATCAGCACATCTCAGCACCTGCAGAGAGAGCAGGCACACTTGCACAGCCCTAACAAAATGGTACCTCTGCTCCATTAAACTCCTATAGACCAACAATGCAAAGGGAAAGAATGATAGTTGAAAGGGTGGTGCACAGATTATTGTGACTGCCCAAGTCAGGTGTAGAGAGCCTGATGGGGGTGAGGAGTAGACCAAGAGGTTGCCTAGAGCACCCAGGATGTATAGCTTAGGGGCTGGCCCTGTGGCCACACGTGACTGGCAAGTGACACATGAAGCCACAAGTGCAACCCAGGGATATGTAGCAGCTAGGGATGTGCAGTGCCATCCAGTGACCTGGCAAATAGCAATTACATATCTTGTCAGCCCTCATCATAATAAATCTGAAAAGGACATGGGAAAAAAATCCCTCCCCAACCGCAGGTAAAGGCTGGCCTGTCTTCAAACTGCCGACTCCTGGGTTGAACAGCAGTTGACTTCCAAATGGAACTATTGTGCATCAAAGTGGCCTAGACCCAGTCAGACTGTACAACCAAATATAGCAACACAGATATTCTGGCACAGGTATATGGCAGGGTAAAGGCCTTGGAACATGTCTGGAGCACCTGTCATTACATTTATTGGGCAAAAAAAGGTGACATAGTATGTGGCACTGTGCCTAAGACTAGACACACTTTGGAACACTCAAGGAAAAGAGGCCGAAGAAATCAACAATCCCACATGGCACAGGGGCTGAATGACTGAGTCTGGGCCACTGTGGCTCCATTTGGCAGTCAAACACCCTCCAATCCAGGGATCAGCAATTCAAGAATAGTCTAGTCTATGCCAAATGTAATGAAAGTGAAAATAAAAAATCAAATATGTGACTATGCTGCCTACAAATCTCTTGTAGTCAAATTAACCAAAACATATATGTCTCAGAGAATTGGAAAAATATAAAAAAATACAATAGACAGACCCTTAGAACAATACTAAATATTTAATTAAAAAGGGCCTCAAATCTAGCGAGCAGATAGTGCTTCCAGCAAGAGAGCCAAAACAAACTTAGGGCTACAAAGCCAGAATTGTTCTTATATCATCATTGGTCCAACTTATGTCCTATTAAGACATAAGTAATAGTTCCAAACTCTTTTTTACACCCTTTTTTTAGCTTGTTATCACTTTCACAGAAATATCAGTACGAAGAACAGAACATTGAAAAATCCATTAAAAAGTCCAACACGGACGGAGGAAGTGATGTTGCCGAGCTTGATGGAGGCTTAAGAGCTTAGCTCCGAAACTGGCCCTTTGAAAATAGTGCATTGTCCTTTCCCAGCAGAGCACAGGCAGCTGAAAGTGCAGCGGAAGGAGGAGAGAGCTTGGTGGCACCGGTGATGACAATGCGGCGGTGGACTTAAATTACTCCGCATACGCAGGAGATGGCATGGAGGGCCGCGGAGAGCAGAAAATGGTGGTGAAAGAAATTAGCAGCTCCAACCGCCAACATGAAGAGAGAGAGGAAGGTGTGCTGAATTGCACAAATGGTTTAGAGAGCTCAGGACAGAGCTAGTAGCTATGAAGGCGGACTTGGGGACATTTGCAGGAGAAATCCGGGACGTGCTTGCTGACCTGGGTCACCGTGTGAGTGATCACAAAGATGGACTAGAACAAATGGCGGAGGACTAGGATTGTATGGAGCAAAAACTAGATGCTGCTGAGGAGTGGAAAGAGCAGATGAGTTTGAAACTCAAAGAATTGGAAAATAGGATCCGTGGGGTCCCAGAATGGAGTTAATGGTGTTATGTTAGAGCCCACAGGTTCCCACCCGAAAATTGCTGGTTTGGAGATTGGAGCAACTTTATTGTATGGGAAAGAGAGCGGCATACCAGCACCACACAAAATAAAAGTTTAATAGAATTTGGCACTGGTATAAGACCCGGAGACAGGTTTATGTCATGCAAGTAAAGGGGAGCAAATTAATCTAAATTATTTTTCAACCTCGTCCTGCCTCCTCGAACCTATTTAGAAATCTTCATGTTATTGATCATTTGGTTCTCTCTTCCACTGTTTCTTCATCTCTTTCCTTCACTATGTCTTCTAAGTCTGTCGCTGCACTTTCTTCTGCTCTGGATGCTCTCGCTTCGCCCATGCCACGTCCTGTGAGGCATTCTGAACCCCAGCCCTGGCTTTCATCCACTACCCACTATCTACGTTTTTGTGCCCATTCTGCTGAGCGTGCTTGGCTCAAATCCCGCTCCCTTGCAGACTTTCTACACTTCAAATTCATACTTGTCTCTTTCTAGTCAACCATAGCTCTTGCCAAACAAGACTATCATGTCCATCTGACTAACTCTCTTGCCTCTAACCCTCTTTATTTATTTATTTAATTATGTACATTCTCTTATATACCGCGCTATTCTGCATCAGCGCGGTTTACATTGAACAAACTGAAATTAAATTGAACAGGGCATTATAACTTGGAGATAATTATTTTACAGGGAACATGGGCTATGGAGGGTTAAGTGGCTTGCCCAAGACCACAAGGAGCATCTGTGGGACTAGAAACCCTAGTCCTTCCGGCCCAAGGTTGCTGTCCTCTAGTGGGATTTGAACCCCCGACCTTCCGGCCTGAAGTACCTTGCCCCAACCACTAGGCCACTCATAAGAACATATAAGAACATAAGATATGCCATACTGGGTCAGACCAAGGTCCATCAAGCCCAGTATTCTGTTTCCAACAGTGGCCAATCTAGGTCATATGTACCTAGCAGTTTCCCCAAGAGACACAGGTTCCACGATGCTTGTATTGGTTTAAGCATTGATATCCTGGGTCCCTTCTTAATAATAGTTTATGGACCTTTCCTCCAGGAACTTGTCCAAACCTTTTTTAAACCCAGCTACACTAACAGCCTTTACTACATCCTCCAGTAACAAATTCCAGAGTTTGATTACACGTTGAGTGAAAAAATATTTTCTTTTATTAGTCTTAAATAGTTTACCCTGTAGCTTCATTGCATGTCCCCTAGTCTTTCTATATTCTGATAAGATAAACAATCGATCTACGTTTACCCGTTCCACTCCGTTCATTAATTTATAGACTTCTATCATATCTCCCCTCAGCCGTCTCTTTTCCAGGTTAAAGAGCCCTAACCTTTTTAGCCTTTCTTCATAGGAGTATCCTTCCATCCCCTTTACCATTTTGGTGGCTCTTCTCTGAACCTTTTCTAAAATCGCTATATCCTTTTTAAGATACGGCGACCAGAATTGCACACAATATTCAAGGTGCGGTCTCACCATGGAACGATATAGAGGCATTATAATATCTTTTGTTTTATTTTCCATTCCTTTCCTTATCATACCTAGCATTCTATTTGCTCTCTTGGCCGCTGCTGCACACTGGGCCGAGGGTTTTAACATGGTATCCACAATGACGCCTAAATCTTTTTCCTGGGTGGTAGTTCCTAATGTGGAACCTTGCATCGTGTAACCATAGTTTGGGTTGTTCTTCCCTAGGTGCATAACCTTGCACTTGTCCACATTAAATTTCATCTGCCATTTTGATGCGCAGTCTTCCAATTTATCAAGATCCTCTTGCAATTTTCCACAATCCTCTTGGGTTTTAACAACTTTAAATAGTTTTGTGTCATCTGCAAATTTGATAACCTCACTCGTTATTCCACTTTCCAGGTCATTTATGAATATGTCAAAAAGCAGCGGACCCAGCACAGATCCCTGGGGTACACCACTATTCACCTTTCTCCATTGGGAAAATTGGCCATTTAGCCCTACCCTCTGCTTTCTATCTTTTAACCAGTTCCTGATCCACAATAGTATACTGCCTCCTATCCCATGACTCTTTAGTTTTGCCAAAAGTCTCTCATGAGGGACCTTGTCAAAGGCTTTCTGAAAGTCCAGATACACAATATCAACCGACTCACCTTTGTCCACCTGATTATTCACTCCTTCAAAAAAACATAACAGATTAGTAAGACAAGATCTTCCTTGTCTAAAGCCATGTTGGCTGTCTCCCATTAGGTCATGACTATCTACATGCTGAGTAATATTATTCTTTATGATGGTTTCTACCATTTTTCCTGGTACTGATGTCAGGCTCACCGGTCTGTAGTTTTCCCGGATCACCCCTGGAACCCTTTTTAAAAATTGGTGTAACATTGGCGATCCTCCAATCTTCAGGTATTAGAGATGATTTTAATGATAGTTCACAGATTACTAATAGCAGGTCTGCAATCTCATATTTCAGTTCTTTCAACACCCTTGGATGTATACCATCCGGCCCAGGTGATTTGCTACTCTTCAGTTTATCTAATAGTTGTAATAAATCTTCCCGATGTATCGATATTTCCTTCAATTCTTCCGCACCTTTAAATATCACTTCAGTCATGGGTAACATCCCTACATCTTCCTCAATAAAGACTGAAGCAAAGAATTCATTCAGTCTCTCCGCTATCGCCTTGTCGCCTCTTAGTGCTCCTTTAACCCCTTTATCATCTAATGGACCAACTGACTCACAGGTTTTTTGCTACGAATGTACTTGAAAAGGTCTTTACTTCGCGTTTTTGCTTCCACAGCAAGCTTCTTCTCAAATTTTCCCTTTGCCTGCCTTATCAATGTCTTGCATTTGACTTGCCAGTGCTTACGCTGTTTCCAGGTTTCGTCGTTTGGCTCTTTTTTCTATTTCCTGAAAGATGCTTTTTTGGCAACAACAGCCTCTCTGACCTCACCTTTAAACCATGCTGGCAGTTTTTTGGACTTCCTTCCACTTTTCTTTCCACTCTTTACTACTCAGCTCTCTCCACAAAGTGTCTCTACCTCCGACCCCTCCCTCCCTTTCTGCCCAAACCCTGGCTGACTCTTTCCATGACAAAATCCACAAGATCACCCTCCATTTCCCCACAAAGTCAGCTACTTCCCCTCCTCCCCCTCTTCACTCCCAACTTTCTCCCTCTACCTCTGCTACCCTCTCTTCCTTTCCTGTGATCTCTGAAGAGGAAACTGCACACCTTCTTTCTTCCTCCAAATTCACCACCTGCTCCTCTGATCCTATCCCCACCCGTCTCCTAAGTCCCATCTCCTCCACTGTTGTCCCTTCCATCTCTCATATTCTCAACCTATCGCTCTCCACTGCAACTGTCCCTGCAGCCTTCAAGCATGCTGTAGTTACACCTCTCCTCAAGAGACCCTCACTTGATTCCACCTGTCCTAATTATCGACCCATCTCCCTCCTCCCCTTCATTTCTATACTACTTGAACACGCAGTTCACTGCTGCTGCCTTGACATCCTCTCCTCTCATACCCTCCTGGATCCTTTACAATCTGGCTTTCGTCCTTTACACTCTACTGAAACGGCTCTTGCCAAAGTCTCTAATGACTTGTTTCTGGCAAAATCCAAGGGCCTTTACTCTGTCTTCATCCTTCTTGACCTCTCTGCTGCTTTTGACACTGTTGACCACAACCGTCTCCTCAATACCCTGTCCTCGCTTGTATTATCCTGGTTCTCCTCCTGTCTCTCCCATCGCTCTTTCAGTGTTAGTTCTGGTGGCTCCTCCTCTTCTGCTAGCCCGCTCTGTTGGTGTACCCCAAGGATTGTCTTGGGTCTGCTCCTTTTCTCTCTCTATATACCCAGTCCCTTGGTGCGCTCATCTCTTCCCATGGCTTTCAGTACCATCTTTATGCTGATGACTCCCAGATCTACCTCTCTATGCCTGAAATCTCTCCGGCAATCCAGACCCGGATCTCTGCCTGCCTCTCTGACATTGCTGCTTGGATGTCTCACAGCTGCTTGAAATTGAACATGACCAAGACTGAGCTTCTTATCTTTTCCCCTAAAATCTCCTCTCCTCTTCCTCCTTTCTCAATCTCTGTGGATAACTCTCTACTCCTTCCTTTTTCCTCAGCTCGCAACCTCGGGGTTGTCTTTGACTCCTCTCTCTCCTTCTCCACACACATCCATCTGATAGCTAAGACCTGCCGTTTCTTCCTCTATAACATCAATAAAATCTGCTCATTCCTTTCTGAACACACTAAACATAGAAACATAGAAATATGATGACAGAAAAAGACCACATGGCCTATCTAGTTTGTCCTTCCATATCATCAACTACAATAGTCCCCTTTTTACCTTTAGAGATCCTCTGTGTTTGTCCCATTCTTTTTTGAATTCAGTTACTGTCCTCATCTCTACCACCTCCACTGGGAGACTATTCCATGGATCCACTACTCTTTCCGTAAAGAAATATTTCCGCATATCGCTCCTGAATCTATCCCCCTTCACCCTCATCCCATGTCCCCTGGTAGCAGAACTTGCTTTCAATTGAAAGAGGCTCTCTCCCTGAACATTTATGCCACGGAGGTATTTAAACATCTCAATCATATCACCTCTATCCCGTCTTTCCTCTAAGGTGTACATATTAAGCTCCTTCAGTCTGTACTCATATGCTTTATAATGAAGACCACTAATCATTTTAGTAGCCACCCTCTGCACCGACTCCATCCTGTTCACATCCTTTTGAAGGTGCGGTCTTTTCTGAGGTCCTGCTCCTGGTTCTTCATCTGTGAACACAGAACAAAAATATTTTTTAAGCAATTCCGCTTTATCTTTATCAGCTTCTACATATTCCCCCCCCTGCACCCTTGAGTCTGACAATACCACTTTTGCCCTTCCTCTTCTCACTAATATATCTGAAGAATGTCTTATCCCCCCATTTTATTGCATTGGCTATTTCCTCCTCCTTTTGCATCTTTGCCTTCTTGACTACTTTGCTAGCTTCTCTAAGTTTTTCTACTTTGCCTGTCTTCCTCTCTCTGTGATCTCTTGTATTTCATGAAGGCCTCCCTCTTTTTCTTCACTTTTTCAGCTACTTCTTTCGAAAACCATAACGGTCTCCTTTTCCTTTTACCTTTATTTACCATTTTAACAAAAAGGTTGGTTGCCCTTAAAATATCCTCTTTCCGTTTTGCCCACTGTTTTTCTACATCCCCCAGCTGTTCCCATCCCATTAACGACTCCCTGAGGTATTGGCACATCTTCGCAAAGTTAGTGTTCCTAAAGTCTAAGATCCTCACCTTTGAATGGATTCTAACAGCCCTAGTCCTAATACTGAACCACACCATCTGGTGATCACTGGATGCAAAATGATCTCCCACTACAACATCAGAAACACTTTCACCATTGGTAAGCACCAAGTCCAGTATGGCCCCTTCATGTGTGGGGTCTGTTACCAATTGCCTGAATAGTTCTCCCTGTAGAGAATCCAGGATCTCTTTACTTCTAGATGATACTGCAGCAGGAATGTGCCAATCAACATCTGGCATATTGAAATCTCCTATCAGTAGCACTTCCCCTCTCCTAGCAATGCTGCGTATGTCTTCAATTAACTCTCTGTCCACCTCTTGTGAGGGAGGTCTATATATCACGCCAATACAAATAGATTTCTCTTTCCCTCTTTCTAGTTTAACCCACAATGCCTCCTCTCTCCCTTTTAAGCTCTGTAATTCCAAAGCTTTAATAGTAGTTTTTACATATAGTGCCACTCCTCCTCCCCTTCTTCCTACCCTATCCTTTCTGAATAAAGTATAGCCAGGTATAGTTACATCCCAATCATGGTTTTCTGTGAACCATGTTTCTGTAACTGCCACTAAATCCACGTCAGCCACTCCCAACAAAGCTTCAACATCAGGGATCTTATTTCACATGCTACGGGCATTTATACACACTGCTTTCCATATGTTACCCCTGTTATCCATTTCCATAAAGGTATTTAATGTATCACCTACCTGGGGGCTTTCACTTACATGTTTGTGCAATGCTGCGTACAACTACTAAGACACTTATCCACTCCTTAATCACCTCCCATCTTGACTACTGTAACCTACTCCTTACTGGTCTCCCTTTGAATCATCTCTCTCCCCTTCAATCTGTTCAATCCTCTGCTGTGCGGCTAATCTTCCAACAGCCTCGTCATGCCCATATAACCTCTCTTCTCAAGTCACTTCATTGGCTCCCTATCCAGTTCAAACTTCTCCTGCTGAGATATAAATGCGTTCATTCTGCAGCTCCTCACCACCTTTCTTCTCTTATCTCTCACTACATCCCCCCCCCCCTCGGGAACTCCGCTTTTCTTGCAAACTGCTTCTATCTGTGCCCTTCTCTTCTATTGCTAACTCCAGACTTCGTACCTTTCACCTTGCTGCACCTTATGCCTGGAACAAAGTACCTGTGTCTGTTCGCCAGGCATCTTCTCTGACCTTTCCAAATCCAGGCTGAAAACTCACCTCTTCGCTGCTGCTTTTGGATCTTGACTCAACTGATCTCCTTGTTTCTTTATCCCCCCCCCCTTGTTTTATCCCTGTCTACATCTTCTGTGTTGTCTGTCTTGACTAGGATGTAAGCTGTGATGAGCAGGGACTGTCTCTTACATGTTTGTGCAACGCTGCGTACAACTTGTAGCGCTATATAAATGCTCAGTAGTAGTAGTAATTTTGTATTGGGGGAGCTGCTGGTGGGCATTGCCATAGTCACAGTATATGCAATGCCACTCTATGATGGCAATAAGACAATTTATTTATTTATTTATTACATTTTCTTTTATACCGCGCTATTTAAGATCAGTGCGGTTTACAATAAACATTAAATCTACACATCTCAGTTTAGTGATTTGTGCTTACAATAAACAGGTAAAAATAACTTGGGTATACAATAAACAAGTTTCTTAACAGGGAGAACATGATAACTATATACAAGCCAGTTAATGTAACTATATACATGGTTAAGTGCACAGCACGAGCTTCTCAAGGTGGGTTAAGTATGGAGGCGGTTAAGGTGTGGTTGCGGGTATTCAGACTAGGAGTGTAAGATGCGTGGGCTTGAGGAGCTACCATGAGGTGTTGGAGGTAGGTGAGTGTGTGGGGGGGACTGCAACATCGTAGTGAAGGAGAAAAAGGTGATGCTTCAATTCCTTCTTGAATTGGGAGAGATCGCTGATGCTTCTGATAGCCGCCGGTAGAGCGTTCCAGCAAGATGGTGCAAAAAAGGCAAAGGCTCTAGCTCTGGTAGCTTGGGAGCACTTAGTGCTTGCCTTAGGTAGAATGAGGGTGTTTGCAGCATTCGATCTCCTTAGCCGGTTAGGAGGTGTGATAGATACTAGGTCGGTAATAGCAGTAGCCGGGAATTTCTTGATGGCTTTATGGGTCATTGTTAGAACCTTGAAGGAGTTCCTGGCTTGTATGGGCAGCCAGTGCAACATACGTTTTTTTCTGTTTCTACTAGATCTGTGTTGGCTATGTACTGTTATATGATTTTATATTGCATTCTGAGTATGATTAGATCCTTTCTGTTAGCATAGTAGGGAGTGGACATGCGAGAGCCACCAGGGAATAACATTAGCACATGGGATGTCTAGCAGGGTTGGTGGGGTAGAAATACTAGATATTTAACTAGCACAGCCCGGTAACATTTTTGTTGTAGCTATATAAGTTAAACCTAATATTATTGTTCCTGATAATAGTGGGCCTACTTAGTGAGGGAAAGATTGGATATAATAGAGTGATGGAGGATGTGTGGGAACAATAGATTGTGTTTCTATTGTACTGCTATTAGTAACAGTTGTTAATATGATCAATGCCATTTTGGCTCTACATTTCATGAGCACAATGTAATTTAGAATATTGAAAAATTACAAAAAACCCTCTGTCCATTTTGTATTTTGAATGGAAACGGATCTGTGTTGGAATCTGTTATGTATTTGAATTCTATGAATCCTTGATACAAATAAGTTTTTTGAAACACAATATTGTGTCTGACCTTTTAATGAATTTTTCAGTGTTTTGCTTTTGGTATTGATATTTACTACTACTACTATTAATCATTTATATAGTGCTGCAAGGCTTAAGCTTATGCTGTAAAGACAGAGTACATATGAAAGACTGTCCCTGCTAGTCAGAGCTTGCAGTCTAATCAAGACAGAGACTACAGTAGTTGAGAATAAGGGTACAAATAGGGAAAGGTAAGGAAACATAAGGGATTAGGATCCAAAACCAGCCACAAAGAGGTGAACCTTTAGCATGGATTTGAAAAGGGGGAGAGGAAGCCTGACATACAGATTCAGGTAGTTTGTTCCAGGCATAAGGAGCAGCAAGGTGAAAGGATCAAAGTCTAGAGTTGGCAATGGAAGAAAAGGACATGGAGAAAAGCAGGCCAGTGGAAGAACGGAGTTCAGAGAAGGGATGTAGGGAGAGAGTAAAGGTAGTAAGGAGCAGTAGAATGAATGCTTTTATAGATCAGAAGGATAAGTTTGAATTGGATACAGAAGGGGAGCCAATGAAGTGACTTGAGATGAGGGGTTAAATTAGTATATTGGGGGTGGCAGAAGATTAGCCATCCAGCAGAGTTCTGAACAGATTGAAGGGGAGAGAGGTGACTCGGAGGGAGATCATCAAGGAGGAGGGTGAAATAGTCGAGATGGGAGGTGACTAAAGAATGGATAAGTGTTTTAGTAATGTGTTAAAAAAGGAAGGAGTGAATTTTGTTAATATTATAGAGAAAGAAATGACCAGTTTTAGCTATCTGTTGGATATGTGTGGAGAAGGAGAGGGAGGAGTCAAAGACGACCCCAAGGTTGCAGGCTGAAGAAAGAGGAAGAAGAAGAGCATTATCTACAGAGATAGAGAAAGGAAGAAGGTGGGAGGAGGATTTAGGAGAAAAATAAGAAGTTTGGTTAAGGCCATGTTCAATTTCAAACAATGGTGAGACATCCAGGCAGCGATGTCAGATAGGCAGACAGAGATGCGGGCCTGGAGTATCAGAAGTATCAGATATAGATAGATCTGAGCGTCATCAGCATAACAGTGTTCTCCGGGGACAGCAGGAATAACTCCTCACATATGGGTGACATGCCTATATGGGTGACATGCCTATGTGAGGACTGATTCCTGCTATCCCCCGGAGAACACCTGTTACAGGTGAGTTACTACGCTATCTCCAGGAACAAGCAGGAATGAGTCCTCACATATGGGTACGTCGGTACCAATGTTCCCTCTAATTTTCTGTAGGCTGTGTGCGCATAAAATATCAGCTGTGCAGCTTTTGAAGGAAGGTTAAATTTTTGTGCGCCACATAACGACACTTGGAATTATATACTTTAAAATTTGACTACACGTCAGAATACAGTATGGTACACCACATTGATTGCACTAGAAAATATTGTAGAACTTGTGAAAACTATAAATACACAACAACTTTTCAATTTTAAGAATGTCTGTGTTCTTTTCTATCAGAATCAGAACCGTAATTTTTGTGCGCTCTGTTGTAAAGTATGTGCGCTCACTCAGCGAGGAGTGTGCGCGCGCACACGCGCACAGCTTAGAGGGAACAGTGGTCGGTACCGACGGAGCCTGCGCGGGAAAGCTCCCCAGCTTCCCAAAAGGAAAGCTTTTGGGGCTTCCCACAGCGCATGCGCGCTGCCTTCCCAATGGAACCAATCCAATGGAACCAACTACCGCATGAATTAAGACTCACAAACAGCCTGACTGAATTTAGACGAAAGCTTAAAACATATCTGTTTCAAACCCACTACAACCTGATCTAACTGCAATACCCTACCTCAACCAGATGAACTCTACCACCCGCGACAGCATAAAATCTAATAGCATATAGTCATGTGTTAGCCTGTACTCTTTGGAAGTCAACACTGTATATAATGTATATTTGGCCCCCCAACCTACTGAAATCAAATGTATACCCTGATCTGTGTGCTATAATAATCAACTGTATATTGTATCCAACTGTTTATCCCGTGTTATGTAAATCATTGTCTAATCAAAATGTAAAACTAAAAATCTCAATGTATTATACAATGCATTATGATTCTGTAAAGTAAACCGCTGTTGATCGTAGGAAACAGCGGTATACAAGTATTTACTAAATAAATAAATAAATTCCCGCCTTCCTGACCAACTCTCCTCAGTTCTTCTTTTTCCGCGGAGCCAGCAGGTTGTGTTCCTGTCACCGCTGAAGAATTTCTTGTTTTTAAAAGTTGTTCTGACCACGTATCTGCCTTCCCCGATTCCGAACCGGTACCGCCGGTCTTTACTTCTTTATTTCTTTAAAAAAAAAAAATTTTTCTTTTTCCACACTTGGTGTATTTCTTTTTGTAAGGCCTACCGGCCTTTACAAATTCTCCCTCATGGAGAAACCATCTTCTGGTTTTAAAAAATGCACCAAGTGCTCTGGTACTATTTCAGTCACAGACACCCATGAGTGGTGTCTTAAATGTTTGGGCCCTGACCATTCGGTTCCGGATTGTCCATCCTGCTCTCTGATGTCCAAACGGGGCTTACAGAACCAAGCAGCTAAATTTCATGTGCTGTTTTCTGCAGATAATCCAGCATCAGCATCATCCAGATCTTCATCTCCGGATGGATCTCAGGTAACCAAACATTCCTCGGGCAAGTCTTCAAGGGGCAAATCTCCCTCAAAGCAGAGAGAGGCCCTTGGGTTCGACCCTGAAGACCCTGCCCCAGCCAAACAACCCCGGCGGGAAGCTCCGGCTTCCAAAGCTCCTCCTATGGGGTTATAGGTTGACATCGATGGCACGGCCTCGACCGATCACCTGTTAGACTGCCCTGGGGTACCGGCTCAAACCGGTACCGACATTCAGGCAGTTGTGGCGTCAATGGGTACTACGGTACAATCCATGCAGCAGGCCATAATGGCTTTTATTAATGCTGCGACGCCCTCGGTACCGCAACCGTCGGTTCCGACCCCGGTTCCGGTACCACAACCGATACCGGTACCCAGAGCATCTACTTCCAGTAGAAGGCCGGTACCGGTTTTTGCTTCCCGCGATATTCTCGGTGCCGACCCGGCTCCCGGTACGCCCGAGGTCGATACCGGTCGGTACCCGTATCAATCTCTGGAAGCAAGTAGGCGATACTTCGAGTCTTCTGAGGATGCCGATACCTCAGATGATTCTGATGAAGCATCCCTTATTCTTCCTGAGGAGCCTTCTTCCCCAAAGAGAAGAATGTCTCCTCCAGAGGACTTGTCCTTTCAGGACTTTATCTTGGAAGTTGCCAAAGGACTTTCCATTACAGTATCCTCTGAAAAGGAACCTAGAGCTCAAAAATTAGACATTTTAGGATACTCTAAGGTTCCCAAAGAGGCAGTCACCTTACCCATTCATAATATTCTCCAAGAACATATGATGGATTTATGGGACGCTCCTCTTACACTATCTCCACATTCTCGTCGGTTGGATACCATGTATCGGGTCCCTCCTTCTCCTGGTTTTCAAAAAACCCAGCTTCCTCACCATTCTATTGTGGTGAAGTCTGCTATGAAAAAGATTAAGAGTACCAAAAGGCACTCTTCTACCCCTCCAGGAAGAGAATGTAGAACTTTGGATGCTTTTGGCAGGAAAATCTTTCAAGCTAGTATGCTTATTGCCAGGATCAACTCCTACAGCCTCTATATGGGCATGTTTCTAATGGAGCTTGCTCTTAAAGTACAAGATTTTCTCCCCTTTATTCCAGAGGATAGAAAAGAGGAGTTCCTGCTTCTGTTAAAGCATATCCAAGATGTGTCAAAGTTCTCCAATAGGGCTGCCTTTGACTCTTTTGAGGGTGCTAGTAGAGCATCTGGCATAGCCATAGCTGCTCGTCGAATTGCTTGGCTCCAGGCCTCTGACCTGGAATCCTGGGTGCAAGATGGCCTAGGCAATTTACCTTGTACAGGTGAAAATCTCTTTGGCAAAGAGTGGCAAGTCAAAGCCATTCAAATGGATGCAGAGAATGCTGCTTTGGATAGACTCTCTAAGTCTACTTCACTCCCTGCCAAAAAGAAGTCTTTTAAGAAGTCTTTCTACAAAAAGCCTAGATTTGGTTCCAATGCTGGCCAGTCATCTGCTCAAGCTCGCTTTGTTCCTAAGCGACAGCAGACTAAACAGGCCAGAACAAAGCCTGCAGGAGCTGCTACGCTTCAACAGTCCCAACCCCCTCAGGGTTTTTGACTTACTTCTAGAGAACATACCCTTTCTGGCTCTGCAGCAACCAGAGCCTCTCACCATTCCAGGAAGGCTAACTCATTTTGCTCCCAGATGGGAACAGATTACATCAGAGCAGTGGACCCTCTCTATCATCAGAGAGGGATACAAACTGCATTTTTCCAGCCTTCCTATCTATCCCAGGGTGAGACAATTCGTCTCTCCCCCATCTCTCCTACACCTGTTGGATCAGGAGGTGAATACCCTGCTTGCCCAAGGGGCCATAGAACAGGTTCCCCTCCTCCAACAGGGCTCAGGGTTCTACTCCCCCTATTTTCTGATACCAAAGAAAACAGGAGGACACAGACCCATCCTAGATCTGAGAGAATTAAACAAATTCCTGTACAAGGAAAAATTCAAAATGCTCTCTCTGGGTATTCTCCTTCCTTACCTTCAGAGTCAGGACTGGCTTTGTTCTCTAGACCTAAAGGATGCGTACACACATATACTCATCCATCCCTCCCACAGAAAATTCCTTCGATTTCTGTTCCAGGGAAAACATTTCCAGTACAGAGTACTCCCCTTCGGTCTAGCCTCTGCTCCAAGAGTGTTCACAAAATGCATGTCAGTAGTGGCTGCATTTCTTCTACGCTCTCAGGGAATCTTTGTCTTCCCATACCTGGACGACTGGCTCATCCGAGCTCCATCTCAGTCTCAGGCTCAGACTTCCCTGGACCACACCATCTGCATTCTGCAGTATCTGGGACTTGTCATCAATCTGCCAAAGTCTCAACTCACCCCTACTCAATCCCTAGAATTCATAGGGGCCTGGTTAGATACCACCACAGCAAAGGCCTATCTTCCCCAGGCACGTTGGCACCGGCTAGTGCACCTGGCCTCTCAGATTCAGTCCAGAACTCACTTGACTGCCCGAGAGATGTTACAATTGCTAGGCCACATGGCCTCCACAGTTCATGTGGTGCCTTATGCTCGCCTGCATATGAGAGCAGCTCAATGGACTCTGTCCACTCAGTGGACCCAAGCATCAGGAGCTCTCTCTGACCAAATAGAAACCTCCAAACGTCTCTTTGGGTCTCTCCAGTGGTGGATGTCCATTCAAAACCTGTTGCTGGGGTCCCCCTTCCAGCCGCTACCACCCCAGGCAACCCTCACTACAGATGCCTCCCAGACAGGCTGGGGAGCTCATCTTCAAGACCTCTCCACTCAAGGCCTTTGGTCTCCACAGGAGACTGCCCTTCATATCAACCTTCTGGAGCTTCGAGCAATTTTTCTTGCTCTCAAGGTCTTTCATACCCTCCTTTACAACATGACAGTGCTTGTTCATACCGACAATCAAGTAGCCCTGTTCTACGTAAACAAACAAGGAGGGACTGGCTCTCTGTCACTTTGCAACGAAGCTCTCAGACTGTGGGCCTTCGCCAGAGAGCATCAAATCCATCTCCTGGCAGTATATCTCCCAGGAATTCAAATATTTGGGCAGACAGACTCAGCCGAGTTCTGCTTCCACACGAGTTGTCCCTGCACATGGATCAGGTACTCAGAATCTTTCAGAAATGGGGAACCCCGGACATAGACCTCTTTGCAAGTCCGTGGAATGCCAAATTTCCCCGGTTCTGTTCCAGAACTCCATGTCAGGGGGTTCAGGCCAGGGATGCCTTCCTCCTTCATTGGGGTCAGGGCCTCCTATATGCCTTTCCACCCATTCCTTTGATTCCCAAGACTCTGTTCAAACTGCAGAGGGATCACGGATCTATGATCCTCATAGCTCCACGCTGGCCACGCCAAGTGTGGTTCCCTCTACTTCTGCATCTCTCCCAGGGTCCCTCCCTAGACCTGGGAGCTGCTCCAGACCTTCTGTCTCAGGAGGAGGGGACTTTGTGGCACCCAAACCCCAAGTCCCTCCACCTCAGAGCATGGTTACTGAAGGCCTAGACCTTCCAGATTTAAATGTCTCTCAACAAGTGCGAGATATCCTCCATGCTTCCAGAAAACCTTCCACAAGGCGTTCTTATGCTTTTAAATGGAAAAGATTTTCCATTTGGTGTGCTCAAAAGGATCTTGATCCTTTTGCTCTTCCTATCAATTCTCTATTGGAATATCTCCTGCATCTCTCCAATGCAGGCCTTAAAACAAATTCAGTAAGGGTCCATTTGAGTACTATTGCAGCATCCCTCAAGCCTTTCAATGGACAATCTATTTCCTTTCATCCTCTTATTGCAAGATTCATGAGAGGCCTAACTTTAACTAAACCTCCCATTAGGCCTCCTCCGGTGGCATGGGACTTAAACTTGGTTCTTGGTCAGCTTATGCAGCAGCCTTTTGAACCCTTAGCCACTACCTCCTTGAAATTTCTTTCCTGGAAGGTTATTTTCCTCATTGCAGTCACTTCAGCTCGTCGCATCAGTGAACTGCAAGCCTTAGTGGCGAGTCCACCCTATACAAGGTTCCATCATGATAAGGTAGTCCTTCGGACAAATTCACACTTTATGCCTAAAGTGGTTTCACCTTTTCATCTTAATCAAGAGGTATACCTACCTGTCTTCTTTCCAGCTCCTCATGCATCCAGTGCAGAGCGGAACCTTCATACTCTAGATTGTAAAAGAGCTCTTGCCTTTTACCTCCATAGGACTCATCCACATCGAAAGTCTTCCCAACTTTTTGTTGCTTTCGATCCTTCTCATTTGGGACTTCCAGTCTCAAAACGAACACTTTCCAATTGGATTGCTCAGTGTATTTCGTTTGCTTACCAGAGTAAAAACATTTCTCTGGAGGGCCATGTCACAGCTCACAATGTGAGAGCCATGGCCACCTCTATGGCTCATCTTCACTCTGTATCCATAGATCAGATCTGTCGAGCAGCCACCTGGGCCTCGGTTCATACCTTCACAGCCCATTACTGCTTGGATAAGGACTCTCGCCGGGATGCCTTATTTGGTCAGGCTGTCCTCAAACACCTGTTCCATTCTTAAACAACTCCTGCCCACCTTCCCTTAATGGATGCCTGAGATCCATCGGAAGATGAAATTCCTACGGAGGGGATCTCCCAGGCATCTCAGCTAGGGAGTCCCCATATGTGAGGACTCATACCTGCTTGTTCCTGGAGATAGCACAGTTACTTACCTGTAACAGGTGATCTCTGGGAACAGCAGGAATAGTCCTCACAACCCACCCACCTCCCCTAGGAGTTGTATCTCTTTCTCTTCCTTTCCTCTCTCTATTGTCTCAGCTTTAAACTCGAACTGAGGAGAGTTGGTCAGGAAGGCGGGAAGGCAGCGCGCATGCGCTGTGGGAAGCCCCAAAAGCTTTCCTTTTGGGAAGCTGGGGAGCTTTCCTGCGCAGGCTCCGTCGGTACCGACTTACCCATATGTGAGGACTATTCCTGCTGTTCCCAGAGATCACCTGTTACAGGTAAGTAACTGTGCTTTACTGAAAGCCATGGGAGGAGATCAGAGCACCAAGGGACTGGATATAGAGAGAGAAAGGAGAGAGCCCAGAACACACATTTTTAGGGTACACCAGCTGAGTGGAATAGAAGTAGATGAGGAGCCACCAGAGCAAATATTTAAAGAGCAATTGGAGAGAGAAGAAGAGAACCAGGACAGAACAGAGTCCCTAAAACCAAGTGAGGACAATGTATTGAGGACAAGGTTAGTGGTCAACAGCGTCAAAAGCAGCAGAAAGGTCAGTAAGAATGAAGACTGAGTAAAGGCCTTTGGATTTAGCCAGGAACAAGTCGCTGGAGACTTTGGCAAGAACCATCTCAGAAGAGTGTAAGGGATAAAAGCCAGATTGAAATGGATCCAGCAGGACTTGAGAAGAGAGAAATTCAAGACGGCAGCAAAGAACTGCACATTCAAGAAGTTTGGAAATGAAGGGAGATGGGACAATAATTAGGACAAGTAGGATCAAGTGAAGGTTTCTTGAGGAGGGAAGTGCTTGAAGGCTGCAGGGACAGTTGCAGTGAAGAGTGATAGGTTGAGAATATGTGAGATGGAAGGGATGACAGAGGAGGAGATGGAGTTAAGGAGATGAGTGGGGATAGGATCAGAAGAACAAGGTGGTAAGTTTAGAGGAAGAAAGAAGATGAGAGGTTTCCTCTTCGGAGATCTTAGAAAACAATGAAAGGGTAACAGATTGAGGGAAAAGGTTGGTACTGAAGAGGGGAATGAAGCTGATTTAGTGGGGAAGAGTGTAATCTTGTGGACTTTGTCATGGAAATAGTCAGCTAGGGTTTGGACATGTAATAAAATATAACTTTTTACACAGTAACAGACTCCTCAGTGAAGCAAAGGGTTGATTTAATTACATTACATTTCTTGCAATAAAAGGGTGAATGCTTGACTAAGCTTTCACAATCATTCTGTTTCATGGTTCTTTTATAGTACACTATGTCCTCGCCCTCTTCCAGCATGTCTATAACTCATTGGTTAATACTTCTGCACCTGTATCAGGCTACATGTTAATATCCATGTAGTCTTTCTTCCCAGGATGCAGACATACAGTAAAGGAAGTCAGAAAATCATTACATACTACACTATGTCCTCTCCCCATGCTTCGGTCTTTACTGAGGAAGATGTAGGGATGGTTACCCATGACTGAAGTGGTATTTAAAGGTGTGGAAGAATTGAAGGAAATATCGATACATCGGGAAGATGTATTACAACTATTAGATAAACTGAAGAGTAGCAAATCACCTGGGCCGGATGGTATACATCCAAGGGTGTTGAAAGAACTCAAATATGAGATTGCAGACCTGCTATTAGTAATCTGTGAACTATCATTAAAATCATCTCTAATACCTGAAGATTGGCGGATCGCCAATGTAACACCAATTTTTAAAAAGTGTTCGAGGGGTGATCTGGGAAACTACAGACCGGTGAGCCTCACGTCAGTACCGGGAAAAATGGTAGAAACCATCATAAAGAATAAAATTACTCAGCATGTAGATAGTCATGACCTAATGTGAGACAGCCAACATGGCTTTAGACAAGGAAGATCTTGTCTTACTTATCTGTTATGTTTTTTTGAAAGTGTGAATAAACAGGTGGACAAAGGTGAGTCGGTTGATATAGTGTATCTGGACTTTCAGAAAACCTTTGACAAGGTCCCTCATCAGAGACTTTTGGCAAAACTAAAGAGTCATGGGATAGGAGGCAGTGTGCTACTGTGGATCAGGAACTGGTTAAAAGATAGAAAGCAGAGGGTTGGACTAAATGGCCAATTTTCCCAATGGAGAAAGGTGAATAGTGGTGTACCCCAGGGATCTGTGCTGGGTCCGCTGCTTTTTGACATATTCATAAATGACCTGGAAAGTGGAATAACGAGTGAGGTTATCAAATTTGCAGATGACACAAAACTATTTAAAGTTGTAAAACCCAAGAGGATTTTGAAAAATTGGAAGACTGGGTATCAAAATGGCAGATGAAATTTAATGTGGACAAGTGCAAAGTTATGCACCTAGGGAAGAACTACCCAAACTATGGTTCCACGATGCAAGGTTCCACATTAGGAACCACCACCCAGGAAAAAGATTTAGGCGTCGTCGTGGATACCATGTTAAAACCCTCGGCCCAGTGTGCAGCGGCGGCCAAGAGAGCAAATAGAATGCTAGGTATCATAAGGAAAGGAATGGAAAATAAAACAAAAGATATTATAATGCCTCTATACCGTTCCATGGTGAGACCGCACCTTGAATATTGTGTGCAATTCTGGTCGCCGTATCTTAAAAAGGATATAGCGTTATTAGAAAAGGTTCAGAGAAGAGCCACCAAAATGGTAAAGGGGATGGAAGGATACTCCTATGAAGAAAGGTTAAAAAGGTTAGGGCTCTTTAACCTGGAAAAGAGACGGCTGAGGGAAGATATGATAGAAGTCTATAAATTAATGAATGGAGTGGAACGGGTAAACGTAGATCGACTGTTTACGATTTGAGCCAAATATGCTCTGCTGAGTGGGCACAGAAGCATAGATAGCGGGTAGTTGAAGACAGCTAGGGCTGAGGTATAATGTGCCTCACAGGATGTGGCATGGGTGGAGCAAGAGCATCCAAGCAGAGAGCAGTATTATAGGAAACTATAGCCTCATTAACAGACTTAGGTGGAGGAAAGAGGTGATGAGCCAATGGATAAATAGTATGAAGATTCCTAAATAGGTAGGAGGAGACGAGTTGGGGGGGGGGGGTGATTAAGAGTGAAGCTTAACGGGTGATGGTCAGATAAGGGAAGAACTGAGTACAAACATTAGAAGGTAAACAATTAGAGCAGAAAACAAGGTCAAGGCAGTGACCATGGTGATGAGTGGGGGGCAGAAGAGCAAAGCTGGAGGTTGAATGAGGAGGTAAGAGAAAAGGAGCTTAGAAGCATAGGGATCAGAAAGGTATCACATGAATATTAAAGTCACCAAAAATAAGAGAGGGGGAAGAAGAACCAAGAAATAATGAAAGCCATGAGTCATTCAGTGAGAAAGGTAGAGATGCATTTGTCAGGAGGTCTATAAATAGCAGCTGTCCGGAGAGCTAAGGGATTAAAAAGGCAGATGGAATGGACTTCAAAGGAGGAAAAGGAGTGAGATTGAGGTAGAAGGAGGGGTTGAAATTGGCAGGAAGGAAAAAGCAGAACCCCAACACTACCACCACGGCCAGTGGCATGAGGAGTGTGGGAGAATTGGTAACCGCCATGACAGAGGGCAGCGACCGAAGTAGTGTCATCAGAGAGGAGCCAGGTCTCAGTAAGAGCTAGAAGATGGAAAGTGTTAAAGATGAATTGATAGTGAGTAAAGGGGAGCTTATTAGAAATGGAATGAGCATTCCATAAAGCACGAGAAAGGGAGAGAGGAGGAGGAAAGGAGAGGAATATGAATGAGATTGGAATGGTTGAGTGAGTAACTGTTGTGGGAATGAGAGAAAAGTCTAGGGGTGCCAGGGTTGGGATTAATGTATCCAGAAGATAGAAGAAGTAGCAGAAGAGTGCAAGGCAGAAACAAGGATGAGATTCTTTCAGAGAGAAAGGAGAGGGAAGAATGTAAGAAAAAGGTGAAGTTCAAGAGCAGAAGAAATGAGAAAGGTAGAGAGAGAAGGTGAAAGTGGCGGGGGGGGGGGGGTTGAAGATGATGGTATGAGGGAAGAAGGTTAGAGAGTGTCTAATAAGAAGAAAAAATGATTGTAGCCATAAGAAGAGAGAGAGAGTGGAAAGCAGAAGCCAGAGGAAATGATTCTGGGTTTGCTGGGAGAAAGATCAAGGGATAGGGAGCAGCTGAAAGAAGAGGTGGTAAAAAAAAAAAAAAAATCCTCCTTTAAGAAGTGGTTATGTAGGATGGTGAGGATCAATCAAAGAGAAAGGAGAAGGTAAAAGCAAATTAGTAAGTGTGTAAATTTGCAATTAAATAACAAATTAAAAATTAGTTAAAATTGGAAGACCAAGATGGTCAGTGTCTAATTCAGTCTATATTGAGCAGTACCGAACCTCAGGGTCGGAGACTAGTCTTTCAGTAAATTTCTTTTCTCTTAATGGGTAGTCTCATCTGCTCATGATTCATTTAGTTGCCTGGTACTCATAAAATGGTGCCATAGGTTTTAAGATGGTACCAGACTTCAGAGCAGGAGGCTATTCTTTTCTTAGGCTGGCTTTGTGATCTGCTGCAGGTTCTTGGGCTAGCATTTCCGCCAATACTTTGAGTCCTCTGATTCCAACTCCCGTTTCGGATGAGGAGTCACTCGACTCCCGGGGACCCCAAGGCCTGCCATCGGAACCCTCTCAACCTCCAGAACGGCGCATGTCCTTCCGAGAATTCATTCATGACCTAGCTATGGGTCTCTCCATAACAGTGACATCTGAGAAAGAGCCCAGGGTGGAGAAATCGCAGATCCTCCAATACCCAACAGCTCCTAGGGAGGTGCCACCTTGCTGGTGCACCACATCTTCCATGATCTGATGCTCCAAATGTGGGAGACTCCCCTCACGATCTCGCCTCATACTCAACATCTCATTACCATGTATCGTGTACCGGAGTGTCCTGGCTTCCAAAAGCCACAGCTTCCCCACCATTCAATGGTGGTGGAATCGGCGATGCGCCGAATCAAGAGTTCCAAGACTCATTCCTCTAACCCACCGGGTAGAGAATCAAAAACCCTCAATGCCTTTGGGCGTCAATATTTTCAGGCTTCCATGCTTTCAGCCAGGGTTAACTCCTTATACACTCTACATGGGTATGTTCTTTAAGGAGGTTACCAAGGACCTCAAGGCCATGGCCCCTCTTCTCCCTGGTGATGAGAGATGACTATCTTGCTCTATTCAATAGAGCAACCTTCGATGCTTTTGAATGCATAGGAGATTTACTGGACATGCAGTAGGTCAAGGTGTTTCTGCCCCAACTCTGCTGTGCCTTTCTCATCGAGCTGACCTCCCAAGTACTACTCCAAGACCTTCTGACTGCCAGACAAATGTTGCAGCTTCTGGGACACATGGCCCAACAATACATGTCGTCTGCATTGAGGGCAGAGTCTGCTTTATGCTTTCCCTCCCATACCCCTCATTGCCAAGATGCTTTTCAAGCTACAGGCCACAAGGGCTCCATGATTCTCATAGCCCCTCACTGGCCATGTCAATTGTGGTTCCCTCTTCTGCTATGTCTGACTCGGGCTCAGCCTCTACGACTGGGTTCTGTGTGCAATCTCCCTCTCCCAGGAAGATGGGACACTGCTCCATCCCAATCCACAGTCTTTCCGTCTGACAGCTTGGCTGCTGAGTGCATAGCATTACAAGACTTTAACCTCACTCAGGAGGTTTAGAAGATCCTGTTGGCTTCTAGTAAGCCCTCCACCAGATGTTCCTATGCTTTTAAGTGGCATCGATTCTCCGCCTGGTGTTCCCAGAAGGATCTTGATCCTTTCTCTGTTCCCATGGAGGCACTCCTCCAGTATCTCCTCTACCTGTCCTCAACAGGTCTCAAGACCAACTTGGTCAGAGTTCACCTTGGTGCCATTGCAGCCTCTCATCTACTGGATGGACAGCCCATTTACTCAGAACTGTTAGTAGCACGCTTTATGAGGGGGCTCTTGCTGACCTCCGGTGACTTTGGATCTCAATGTCATTCTAGCACAGTTTCTTAAGCCGCTCTTTGAACCATTGGCTACGACCCCACTAAAGTTCCTTTCATGGAAGGTTATCTTCCTTATTGCCCTCACTTCAGCTTAGACGCATTAGTGAGCTTCAAGCTTTGGTGGTAGACTCGCCCTATATCAGGTTCCACCATGATAATGACGTCCTTAAGACTCGCCCGCATTTCATGCCAAAGGTGGTATCTCCTTTTCATTTGAATCAGTCATTTTACCTTCCTGTATTCTTTCCTAGACCACATGCATCTAGAGCAGAAACAACCCTGCATACCCTTGACTGCAAGTGTGCGTTGGCTTTTTATCGCCAGAGAACTCAGGATCACCGTAAAGCCTCACAATTGTTCATTTCCTTTGACCCTAGTCACCTGGGTCTCCCGGTATCTAAATGTATGCTCTCCAGATGGATAGCGGACTGCATTTCATTTGCTTATGACAAAGCAGGACTCTTCCTGAACAGGCATGTCACTGCTCATCGTGTTCGTGCCATGGCTACCTCAATGTCAAGCCTACGCTCTGTAGCCATTGATGAAATTTGCAAGGCAGCAACTTCGTCTTCTGTCCATACTTTTTCTGCCCATTATTGTCTGGACAAGGACTCCTGCCGGGATGCCATATTTGGCCAGGCTGTACTCCAGCACCTCTTTCAGACTTATGGGCAACTCCTACCCTCTGTCCTGGACTTTGATGATACCAGACATCCATGAGGGGTCCATGACCTCTTGTAGCCTACTCAGAGGTGAACCTCCACCAGTTCTGAAGTCACTTCATCTGGGAGCTAGGGAGTTCCATATGTGAAGTCTACGTTCCTGCTTGTTCCTGGAGATAGCGTAGTTACTGTAACAGGTGTGGAGTGGAGGAGTGGCCTAGTGGTTGGGGCAAGGTACTTCAGGCCGGAAGGTCGGGGGTTCAAATCCCACTAGAGGACAGCAACCTTGGGCCGGAAGGACTGGGGTTTCTAGTCCCACAGGTGCTCCTTGTGGTCTTGGGCAAAGCCACTTAACCCTCCATAGCTCATGTTCCCTGTAAAATAGTTATCTCCAAGTTATAATGCCCTGTTCAGTGTAATTTCAGTTTGTTCAATGTAAACCGCACTGATGCAGAATAGCACGGTATATAAGAGAATGTAAATAAATAAAATAAATAAAACAGGTGACCTCCGAGAACAGCAGGAATTTAGTCTTCACAACCCGCCCTCCTCCCCTAGGAGTTGTAGGGTTTTTTTTCTCTTATTCTCCTTTTTCTCCAGGACCAAGCAGGAAGTCAGTCCTCACATATGGGTGACCGTCGCCGATGGAGCCCTCGTGTGGAGCATTTCCCCAGCTTTCAAAGAAATCCTTTGGGAATGAAGCGTGCATGCGCGGTCCCCTTCCCGCCCAAGGGTGCCATCTTGCTCAGTCTTTCTTTTTCCACGGAGCCCAACGGACGTAGTTCGTGTCACCAGGGAAAAAGTTAAATTTTTCTGCAATTTTGGCATCTCTTTATCCGGTTCGACACCGGTTCCCCTTCCCGCCTGGGCTCGGTACACCGGTATCGAGTCCGTAACTTCTTTTTTCGGTTTTTGTCCTTTGTGACTAGCGTTCGTGCTTTTTCTGTTATTTTCACTAGCAGCCCGGGCTTTTGACCTTGCAGGGGCCCTTTTTCCCCCGATGGCTGCCAGCGGGTTAAAAAAATGTGATCGGTGTAAGAAACTTATGTCTCTCACCGACACACAAGACTGATGCCTCGGGCCCGACCATGACCCGCTGGTCTGTGGCCCGTGCGGCAAGATGTTGTCGAAGGTGCTTCGGAGCCATCAGCATCAACGTGTGAGAATTTTTTCGGAGTCTGCGTTTGGCCGGGCCCGGACTTCGTCAGAGGCCTCGACATCTCGGGAGTCTGACTCCAAGCAGCGTCGTGGGTCCTCTGAGAGGGGGTCTCCCACCCGGGAGCACAAAAGGAAGAAGCTCGTGAGGGCGGCGTCTGTGGAGGCACCTGGATCCTCGAGGGCCAGGTCGCGCAGCCCTGACCACCGTCCCGGGCTCTCGGAGTCGGAGCGGCCGACCACGCAATCTCGCCTGGAGCCGGAGTCCCCGAGTCAGGTAACTTCTGTTGTCCTCGTGTACTCTCCCCCGGGATAACCGACGTTGGGGCCCGAGTCGGGGGCTGCAGTCTCCTGAGCTCGGACTCAGGCTGACGGCCCTGGAGAGCAGCCTGGCTGCCTTCATAGAGCAGCAGCGGGTACTGATCGCCGGTCTGACCGGTGCTTCTGCCACGACCACCGGGATCTCGATGTCTAAGTCGACCCCGGAGGCCGAGCCAATCCTCGAGTTAATCAAGTCTCGAGTCGATCCTCGGCCACGGTCTCCCTCGACCTTCTGTTTGGGGCCGAGGTCGTCAACGCCGGTGCCCTCAGCGTCGGGGCGGGTGGCATCGAGGCCCATACGGCCGGAGCCGCTCGACGACTCCTCGGAGGAGTCGGCGTGGGAGACGGAGGACGAGGCGTCTTCTGACACCTTCCGGACCCGGTGCGTCCCGTCGGAGTCCGAGCCTCGTGGAACGTCCCCCCCGGAGGATACCCGGTTCTCAGATTTCGTCAGGGACATGGCCAAGGCTTTGGCATTCCTGGCGGATGCCAAGGAGGAGCCTCTATCCGAAGAGCTCAATGACAGGGCCCACAGATTGATGGAGTTGGCAATACAGTTCCAAAGCAATTCTCAGGTTTCCGCCAGGCACTACCTGCGGCTTCTAGGCCACATGGCATCCACTGTACATGCGACCCCGAATGCCCGTCTGCACATGCGGGCTGCTCAATGGTGCCTCAGAGATCAGTGGACACAAGCCACCGGCAACCTTCGAGACAGAGTAAAGGTGTCCAGACGGCTTCTGAACTCCTTACAGTGGTGGCTACATCTACCAAATCTTCTCAAAGGTGTACCTTTTCAGGCTCCAGCACACACCAGGGTGCTGATGACCGATGCATCCTTAAAGGGCTGAGGTGCATATTGCCAGGGCACGTGCACTCAAGGCTTGTGGTCCCCTCGGGTGGCCACACAACAGATCAACCTTTTAGAGCTGCGAGCAATTCGCTTGGCTCTGCAAACCTTCTGCCATGCTCTCTCTCAACAGTCTGTCCTAGTTCAGGCGGACAATCAGGTGGCAGTGTTCTACGTGAACAAACAAGGAGGCACAGGGTCCAGGCTCCTATGTCAGGAGGCACGGGACCTTTGCTCCTTTGCAGTCAAACAAGGCATGTTTCTCAAAGCAGTTTATCTGCCTGGTCAGGAAAACTTCCTAGCAGACAAGTTAAGCAGGATTCTCCAGCCCCACGAATGGCAGTTGAATCCATTGGTGGTCCAGCAGATCTTCCTACAATGGGGATTTCCATCCATCGATCTCTTTGCAAATCCACTAAACCGTCAGCTGCCCAGGTTTTGCTCCAGACAATCGCATCCCCTGAGGATGGCAGTAGATGCTTTTTTAATCTCTTGGTCTACGGGCCTCCTGTATGCGTTTCCTCCGACACCCCTGGTGCCCCGAACTCTGTTCAAGATCATTCGGGACAAGGCCTCGGTGATTCTGGTAGCCCCCAGATGGCCGAGGCAGCCGTGGTTTCCACTTCTACAGTTGGCGGTGGAAGCTCCGTTCCCTCTGGGGCTGCAACATGATCTCCTGTATCAAGAGCAGGGTTCCCTTCTGCACCCCAATCTCAGATCACTCAATCTGATGGCCTGGCTGCTGAAAGGATAGTTCTATCTCCCTTACTTCTACCTAAGGAGGTAGTCTTGGCCTCTAGGAGGCAGTTGACCAGGAAGTCCTATGCCCTCAAATGGCATAGGTTTGCGGTATGGTGTGCTCAGCGCAATGAAGATCCTTTCTCTTGCCTTGTGCCAGTAGTACTGCAGTATCTCCTTCACCTTTCAGACCTAGGCCTTAAGTCTAACTCTGTTCGGGTCCACCTCAGTGCTTTGTCAGCGCACCACTCACCGGTGGAGGGACAGTCTCTGTCGGTTCACCCCTTGGTGTCCAGATTTCTCAGAGGTCTGCTTCTACTCAAGCCTCTGGTTCGTCCACCGGCAACTGAGTGGGATTTGAATGTGGTCTTGCAACAACTTACTCGTCCACCGTTTGAGCCGATGGCTACTTGCCATTTACGCTTCCTCTCTTGGAAAGCGCTCTTCCTGGTAGCTCTTACATCGGCCAGACATGTGAGTGAGCTACAAGCTCTGGTTTCTGATAGACCGTATACACTTTTCTATAGGAACAGGGTGGTCCTACGGACCCATCCCAAGTTCCTCCCAAAAGTTGTCTCCTCTTTCCATCTTAATCAGGAGGTGGTCCTTCCGACCTTCTTTCCCAGGCCGCATTCCAGCCGGGCTGAGACAGTTTTGCATACCCTGGACTGTAAGAGGGCGTTGTCCTTTTACATAGAACGTACGTGGGAGCATCGAAGGGCTACTCAGCTCTTTGTCTCCTTTGACCCTAATAGGATGGTGTTACCTGTCTCCAAGCGTACGTTGTCCGCTTGGGTGGCAGATTGCATCGCCTGGGCGTACAGGGCAGCCGACCTCCCCTTGCAGGGTCAGGTCATGGCCCACCGTGTCAGGGCGAAGGCCGCGTCAGTAGCTCATCTCCACTCTGTTCCTTTGGCAGACATCTGCCGGGCCACAACTTTGTCTTCAAGCCAGACTTTTGCAGCCCATTACTGCCTGGAGAGAGAGTCCCGGCGGGACAGTGTTTTCGTCCAGGCGGTACTCCATAATCTCTTTGAGGTTAGGCAACTCCTACCCTCCGGCCCTTGTGTTGGGCTACCGTACGGGGTGCATTCTTATCACGGATGCTGAGGCTCTTGAGAGGGAGCCATTTTTTTTCAACTCAGTGTTCACGGTAGCCTAGAACTGGGGATTCCCATATGTGAGAACTGACTTCCTGCTTGGTCCTGGAGAAAGCATAGTTACTCGCCTGTAACAGGTGTTTTCCAGGAGCAGCAGGAATCAGTCCTCGCGACCCTCCCTCCTCCCCTGGAGTTGCAGTCCTCTCCTTCATTTTGATTTTTGCTGTCTTTTAGCTATGTCATCAGACTGAGCAAGATGGCACCCTTGAGCGGGAAGGGGACCGCACATGCGCGGTGCATTCCCAAAGGCTTTCTTTGAAAGCCGGGGAAATGCTGCGCAGGAGGGCTCCATCGGCGCCGACGTCACCCATATGTGAGGACTGATTCCTGCTGCTCCTGGAGGACACCTGTTACAGGTGAGTACGCTTTTTCAGCTACAAACTCAACTGAAGAGAGGGAGTTGGGAAGGCAGGAAGGCAGCCACGCAGGCACAATGGAGTGCTCCCAAAAGCTTTCCAGTTGGATACTGTGGAGCGTTCCCGCATGGGCTCCGTCTGTACCGACGTCACCCATATGTGAAGACTAAATTCCTGCTATTCCTCGAGATCACCTGTTACAGTGAGTAACAGTGCTTTCTCCAGGACCAAGCAGGAAGTCAGTCCTCACATATGGGTGTCATTGGCACCGATGAAGCCCCAGCGGAGCATTTCCCCAGCTTTCCATGAAAGCCTTTGAGAATGCAGGCATGCATGTGCGATTCCCTTCCCGCCTAAAGGTGCCATCTTACCTCAGTCTCTTTTTTTCCGTGAAGCCCACCGGACGTGTGTCCTGTTTTCCCGGTTAAAGTTAGATTCTTTTCGGCGATTATCGCTATTTTTTCTCCCGGTTTGACGCCGGTTCCCCTCCCGCCGGGTTCGGTACACCGGTATCGAGCCCGATTCTTCTTTTTCGGTTTTTGCCCTTCATGGCTGGCGTTCGTGCCCTTTTTTCCATTTTTCCCTGGAAGGCCGGTCCTTTGACCTCGCGGGGACACTTTTTTCCCCGATGGCTTCCAGTGGTTTTAAAAATTGTGATCGGTGTAAGAAATTTATGTCTCTCACCGACACACACGACTGCTGCCTTCGGTGCCTTGGCCCCGACCACAACCCTAAGTCGTGCGGGCCATGTGGAAAGATGTCTTCCAAGGCACTTCGAAGTCAACAGCAGCAAAAAGAAAGGCTTTTCTCGGACTCAGCCTCCGGCCGGGCCCGGACCTCGTCTGAGGCCTCGACATCTCAGGAACACAAGAGGAAGAAGCGGCTCGCGAGGGCGTCGGCGGAGGAGGTCCCTGGCTCCTCGAGGGTCAGGTCTAAGACCCCCGACCGTCGCCCTGGGCCCGTGGAACACGAGAAGCCTGCAAAAGTTCCTCGTGTGGAGCCGGAGTCTGCTGGACACGTAAGCCCCGTAGTCCTCGAGGACTCTCCTCCCAGGGAGCCGACGTCGGGCCTGGCGCCGCCGGGGCCCGAGTCGGTGGCTGCTGCGTCTCCCGAGCTGAGTCTCAGGATGACAGCCTTGGAGAGCAGATTGTCTGCCTTCATGGAGCAGCAGCGGGCACTGATGGCCAGCCTGTCTGGCGCATCTGCCCCGACCACTGGGACATCGACTTCGAAGTCGACCCCAGAGACCGAGCCGATACTCGAGTCCATCGTGGCTCGGAGTCGACCTCGGTCGCGGTCTCCCTCGACCTCCCGTTCGGGACCGAGGGCATTGACGCTGGTGCCTCCGGCGTCAGGGTGGGTGCTCCAGGGCCCCGCGGGGTCGGACCCTGACTCCTCCTCGGACGAGTCAGCTTGGGAGATGGAGGACGAGGAGTCTCCTGATACCATCAAGACTCGGTGTGTCCCGTCGGACTCACTGCAGTCTGAGCCCCGGAGTAGGTCCCCCCCCGGAGGATACTCGGTTCTCGGAGTTCGTCCGGGATATGGCCACTGCCTTGGCTATTCCGGCGGACCCCGAGGAGGAGCCTTGAGCTGAAGAGCTCGAGGCCCTACAGTATGACTCCTCCGAAGGAGGCCTTTACTGTTCCGGTTCCTCCGATGCTGGAACGGCTCCTCTTCCGTATGTGGGAGGCACCGGCATCGGCGCCAGTTCTCAGCAAGCGAGTCGACTCGATCTATCGCCTCAGAAAGAGCCCTGGCTTTCAGAAGGCACAGCTACCACACCATTCTATGGTTGTGGAATCAGCCATGCATCGTCTGAAGAGCCAGAATATGCACTCCGCGGTGCCCCCTGGCAGGGAGGCCCGAAACCTCGATGGTGTCGGTAGAAAGTGCTTCCAGGGCTCGATGCTTGCTTGCCATGTCCAGTCCTACCAGCTGTATATGGGCATGTACTTGCGGGATCTGGCCAAGGAGTTGGCCGGGTTCTCTGCTGGTCTCTCCGGGGAACCTTTGCAGAGATTTAAGTCCTTGTCCTCGGGGATTTGGGACTGCTCGAAGTTCATGTCCCGCGCCGCCTACGATGGCTTCGAGACTTCGGCCCGAGTGGCGGCAGCCAGCATCGCGGCTCGACGCCAGGCATGGCTGCAGTCATCGGACCTTGAGCCATGGGTTCAGGACAAGTTGGTCGATGTCCCTTGCCGAGGTGAAAACCTTTTTGGCAAGCCCATGACCGAGAAGGCCGCTCAGCTCGAAACTGAGCACCTCACACGGACAAGGCTGTCTAGGAAGACCTCTGCCCCTTCTCATAAAAAGAAGGGCTCGGGTAAAAATCCCTTTTACCCAAAGAAGGGCACTGCCTACAAACAGTACCCACAATATCAGGCTGCCCAAGCTGCCCCCCAGGGTCAGCAAGCCAAGGGGCAGGGTAATGGGCCCCGTAGGCAGAGGACCCCCAAGCCACCGGCCCCTGCTACCACTCAGCAGGGTAGGGGTTTTTGACTCCTTGAGCGTAGCCTCTCCTCCACTGCTCTCCCAACCCTGCACAGGAGGTCGCCTCGCCCTCTTTGCCCACCAGTAGTGGCCCCTTATCACCAGGGACAGTTGGGTGTTGGACATAGTCCACAAGGGTTATGCCCTGCATTTTCACCAACTGCCTCCACCATATTTTCCAGGGGAGCCTCCAAGGCCTCCCCTGCACACAGACCTCTTCTGCAAGAGCTTCAAGGTCTGTTGGTGGACAGGGCGGTGGAGCCTGTGCCTCCCCACTTACAAGGTCATGGTTTCTACTCCAGATATTTCCTGGTGCCCAAAGGAACCGGTGGCCTTCGACCCATTCTGGACCTCAGGAACCTCAACAAGTTCCTAGTGAAGGAGAAGTTCAAGATGCTTACTCTTGGGACACTTCTGCCCTACCTCCAGCAGTGAGATTGGCTATGCTCTTTAGATCTAAAGGATGCGTACACTCACATCCTCATTCATCCAGACCACAGAAAGTACCTACGGTTCATTGTGTGAGGAAACCATTATCGATACAGAGTGCTGCCTTTCGGCCTCACCTCCGCCCCCAGAGTCTTCACAAAGTGCCTAGCAGTGGTGGCGGTCTACCTGAGAAACCAGGGCATCTTTGTCTTCCCCTATCTGGACGACTGGCTCATCAGGGGTCAGACGTGCCAGGAGGCCAAACAAGCCACCCTCAGCACTATTGCTCTTCTCAAAAGGCTGGGGTTTGTCATAAACTTCGCAAAGTCCACTTTGCTCCCCTCCCAGAACTTGGAGTTCATAGGAGCAAGGCTAGACTCTCTGCTGGCAAAGGCTTTCTTGCCAGAAGACAGGGCCCAAAGGTTGATGGCCTTGGCAAATCAGTTTCTCAGCAAGTCACTGGTCTCTGCCAGACTCTGCCTGAGGCTTCTGGGCCACATGGCTTCGACAGTACATGTGACCCCAATGCCAGGCTCCATATGAGAACAAAGGTCTAACTTGTGTCAGAGGATTCTGCTTACAGCAACTTATATCACCCAATCCTCAACTCTAATGAAGGCAATATGTTAAATTAGATGTAAGTCTTTTTCAACCACTTTCTTTCTACTTTACACTTTTAAACAATGATTAACTTGAATAGAACTGGGTCTCAGACTTTTTTCAGTACTTATTATAGGATGAACTCCTTAGTACCAATTTGCATCAATGACCACAGTTCAATGTAAGTGTGTGGATCCCTGCATTCATACGATAAAATTTGATCGTTGTGCTATAATTCTGAAATCCTCGTTAATAGGAGAATGCATATGAAAGCCACCACTTATCTTATAATCATCTCTTCTGTAGATGTCTCAATTAAACTTTCCCCGTCCATGTATATCACTTGGTTTTCACTGTGTATCACTTGGTTTTCCCGACGCCATCATCCGGCACCGTGTTTGCGTTTCACAGATATGTTTCTTCAGGGGTTCAAATACTGCAAACAAACACATCTTCCATGTAATGCCTAAATACAATGAATTAAATTGAACAAAATGTATATATTCAGCCTACTTATACCTTGTGAAGTCGCGCTATTCTGCGTGTGAAGCATCGAGCCGTCCAGGCTTCAAAAAACACCGCGCATGCGGAATACTGTAGAGCAGGACTATTTAAATACATTCTGCGTATAACACAAGACATCTGACTCATTTTGCCCATTTAAAGGCATGCACCCCATTCTATGGCATTGTTGAGGCCTCCGGGGGATACCGTATTTAAACGGTGTATCCATCGTTGTTCTTTTATAAGCAAAGATTGTTCTATTGATTTACCATTCTGACCTATGAAAATCCGATCTATACAAAAACACGTGAGCTCACTAAAATTATGGTTATGTTGTAGACAATGCGCTACAATCGGAGCCCTCCTGTACTTCGCAGCGTAAGCGACTGCGGTGTTCGTTCATACGAATCTTAAAAGCTCTAGTTGTTTTGCCAATATATAATAACTGGCAGGGGCATCTGATGGCATAAACAACGAAACTAGTGGTACAGGTGGTCCGGTGTCGCAAATGATAACAAACATTGTTATATTCAAAAGCTGTAGTGAGTTCTGATACACTACAGACATTGCATTCACCACAAGGATAATGTCCATTTTGATTTGAAGATGAAATGTCAGATAATGGTTTTAACATCGTAGGGCTAAGTTTCTCTTTGAAGTTCTGATGTCTGGTCCAGACGCATCTGACTCTCCTACTCTCTAATCCCGGTAAGGTGCTAATAACGTTACAATGACTCTTAATGATCTTTTTTATATATTTGCTGTAGGGAGAATGCTTCGTAATAAAATTAACGTTCATATCATTCATGGTTGTAACTTTACTCGTGTTCAAAAGTAATGCCCGATTATTGTATAAAGCCCGCTTGTATGCAGAGTTGATAATATGCCGAGGATATCCCCGACATCGAAAATCCTCTCTCAATTTTCTTGCTTGTTGTTTATAATCCGCAGAATCAGAACAATTTCTCCTATAGCGAAAAAATTGCGAGAGTGGTAAACTATCACGTAGTTGCTGTGGATGACCACTTTGATAGTGGAGAAAAGTGTTTCTGTCAGCCTCCTTTCGGTATAACGACGTAGACCATCCATTCATACCCTTCTTAATTGTGACATCTAGAAAACTTATACTTTGTTGATCGTGTGTGTGAAATGTATAGCTGCATCCACATTATTTAACCATGTAAAAAATTGTAGCAATGAAAACTCTGATCCTTTCCACAACATGAAAACGTCGTCTATATACCTCTTCCACATTAATATATGAGCGCTATAAGGGGAATGGGAAAGCCAACGTTGCTCATAAAAATCCATGTATAGATTCGCGATGGATGGAGCGCTGGGGGCGCCCATCGCTACTCCGGATATTTGCAAATACAATTGTTGTTCAAACATGAAATAGTTTCTGAACACTATTATTTCTGCTAATTTAGATATGAACGTAATGGTTTCTTCAGAAAGATCCTCCCTATTCCGTAAGGCGGTAATTACTGTATCAACAGCTGCTCCCTGTGGGATGCTAGTATAAAGGGATGAAACGTCCAGCGTGACCAAAAACACTTGTTCATCCGTAGCCCATCTTGAATTTTCAGATAAAAGATGCAGGAAATGTGAAGTGTCTTTGACATAAGAAGCCATATTCCTTAATAATGGACGTAAAAAGGAATCTACATAAATGGAAAGGGGTTCCAATATTGACCCTCTTGTAGAAACTATTGGACGGCCTGGCGGAGCCGTCAAACTCTTATGGATCTTCGGTACAAGATATAATTTAGAAACAGTAGTACTTGGCTTATTTAAAAATTGCCATTCTTTTTTGCTGATGACTTTAGCATCCAAAGCCTGTGTAGTGAGTAATTTTATTTGATGACGTAATTCTTGTGTGGGGTCCGTTGAAAGCAGCTGATATGTGGCTCCATCTGACAATTGGCGTAGGGCTTCTGCAAGATATTGATGCCTGTCTAATAAGACTATGGCGCCCCCGTTGTCGGCGCGTCTGATTACCACATCAGTACGATCTCTGAGTTGACTCAACACTAACTGTTCTGATCCAATCCGTCCTCCTGCCCCTGAGTGGGAGCTGAATGTGGTCTTGCAGCAGCTGACTCGCCCACCTTTTGAGCCGATGGCTACCTGTCCATTACGCTTCCTCTCCTGGAAGACACTCTTCCTGATAGCCCTTACCTCGGCTAGGCGAGTGAGTGAGCTTCAGGCCCTGGTCTGTGATAGGCCTTACACCAGGATTTATAGGAACAGGGTAGTCCTTAGGACTCATCCAAAGTTCCTCCCTAAGGTTGTCTCCTCTTTCCACCTCAACCAGGAGGTGGTTCTTCCAACATTCTTCCCTATGCCTCATGCCAGCCAGGCTGAAGCAGTCCTGCATACCCTGGATTGTAGGAGGGCCTTGTCCTTCTACCTTGTCCTTCTACCTTGACCATACGCAGGGGCATAGAAGGGCTTCTCAGCTCTTCGTACCCTTTGACCCCAATAAGTTGGGGTTGGCTGTGTCCAAGCGTACCTTGTCCATCTGGGTGGCTGACTGTATCACCTGGGCTTACAAGGCGGCTGACCTTCCTTTGCAGGGTAGGGTCACAGCCCATCGTGTCAGGGCAATGGCTGCCTCAGTGGCTCATCTCCGCTCTGTGCCCTTGGTAGACATCTGCAGGGCTGCAACTTGGTCTTCAAGCCAGACTTTTGCGGCCCATTACTGTCTGGAGAGGGAGTCCCGTAGAGACAGTGCTTTTGGCCAGGCAGTACTCCGGAATCTCTTTGAGGTTTAGGCAACTCCTGCCCTCCTGCCCTCTGTTGGGCTACCAGTGGAGGTTGTGTCCTTGAAAAGCCTTTCTTTGCTGCTTAGACTAAAGGGAGTTCTCTTGTTCAGCCTGGGTTCCTCGGTAGCCCAGAGCTAGGGAGTCACCCATATGTGAGGACTGACTTCCTGCTTGGTCCTGGAGAAAGGGTAGTTACTCACCTGTAACAGGTGTTCTCCAGGAGCAGCAGGAATCAGTCCTCACAACCCTCCTTCCTCCCCTGGGAGTTGCAGTTGTACATAGTTTATTTTTCATTTTTGTGTGCTGTTCTTAGCTATATCATTTGACTGAGGTAAGATGGCACCTTTAGGCGGGAAGGGAACCGCGCATGCATGCCTGCATTCCCAAAGGCTTTCATGGAAAGCTGGGGAAATGCTCCGCTGGGGCTTCATCGGCGCCGATGACACCCATATGTGAGGACTGATTCCTGCTGCTCCTGGAGAACACCTGTTACAGGTGAGTAACTACTCTTTACAAGTAAGCAGTTTTGTTTTTTGTATAGATGACGGAATAAATTGGGATAAATTAGGAAAACAAAGCCTCCTATCTTGGGGAATTGACTCCTAAGCTGTATAAATTAATTGAGTGGCCCAGTAAGGTAATCTGTGTAGGAACTCCTATGCTTGGAAACATCATCTAGGATTTGTAAGAATGCTAGTCTGTACCAGATGGTCTCGCCACTAGTGTTCTGATTTATTCCTGTATCTACAAATAACCCCCATTACAGATAAGCAACTGTACTTTACTTTGGTTATGTAGCAGTTTTTGAATAATAACAAACTGGATGTCTTGTCTATAAATGCTGTGACATTTTCTGTTGCAAATATTTTTCCCTCCATTTTAGGTACGGTGTTTACAAGACTATGGTGAATTTGAAATTGATGATGGTACTACAGTCCTAATGAAGAAAAACAGTCAGGTAACCACAGCTGATCATAACATGTTAAAAAAGGTTTTCTCCATGGACAAGCAAGATAAGTGCTCACATGTGGGTGGGGTCACCGATAGAGCCCCACACCGATAGAGCCTCAACTTCTAGATGCTTTTGGAGTGGCTCCAATATGTCTGCTTTTCTGTTCCCACCTGCTGATGCCACACCTTAGCTCCTCAGGCTCATCTTTTATGTGGAGCTCTGCAGACATGTTGGTCCCATGGTCCAAGTCCTTTAGCCTTTGGGTTCTTTCCATAGCCAGTGTTTTGAGATTATTTTGTTTATCTTTCTCCCTGCCACTGGTGTGTTTCCCTTCCCTCTTAGTTTACTTAAGTTTTTCAACCATTTTTAGATTTCTTTTCTTTTTACCTTGTTACCATTATAGGCCTCAGGTGCTCTGGCCAGGTTTATTTTTCACAATCAAGTCATTTGATTTCACTGCAGCTATTTTTCCAGACGACAGTTCCCAGAAACTCTCCAGCATGTTTAAAAAGCACTATTGGTGTGGCAGGACCTATGTCCATCGCTGACACCCAAAGTTGGTGCCTGCAATGCTTGGGGCCCGACCATGAACTGTTTCATTGTTCACAGATGACAAAAAGGGGGATCAAGGGTCTTGAAGGACAATGCAGAAAAAAGTTTTGAGCGGATAAATCTGCTTTCAACTTTGGCACCGTCTGTCTCGAGAACTGCACTGTATGCTAGAGGTGAATTGACATCAAGGCATCATCAAGCCCACTCGGAGTCTAGCATCGATAGGGTTCTGGGGATCGGTCATCTACCTATTCCTGCCCAAAGAAGAGGAAAGATTCATCCTTGACTTTGTCTCTGTTGTAGACTACATATACCAAGCATCGGGCAGAGGTTGAGATGCTGAGTCAGAATCAAGGCGTTCCTGGGAATCTGACTGAGAATTTTTCGGAAGAGGGGGTCTCCTTAGTTACCTTCAGATCCCTTATTTCCTCATGAGAGACAGTAGTCCCCTCCTGAGGAGCTGCTCTTCATTGATTTTGTGCGGGTCATAGCCAAATTCATACCATTTAATTTGGAAACAGAAGAGAACCCAGGCCAGAAGAATTGGAAATCATCCAGATTTTGTGATTCCCCCCATGACAGTGCCTTTTCAGAGAATCCTTCAAAGGCTGTAGATGAAAATTTTAATTTAATTTAATTAACAGATTTTTTATATACCGCTCCTTCCATTGATCAGATGCGGTTTACATGGAACAACAGTAAACAGGGAGAGCTGTTTTTACATATAACAAATTGGAGCTTACAATCAACAATTAACAATAGTAAATTAACAATGGTAAACTATGTACAATGGAACAGAATTAAACTATATACAGGGTATTTGTTATTCAATTGTTTTCAATACATTGGTTTAGGACTGCAGTACTTCATTCTTTTTCTGGACGAAATATGTAATCTGGAGTAGGGTTATCCTTTATCTAGTGGAGAGGTGAGAGGTGAATTTGTCAAAAATGTGGGAGACCGCCTGTTAGCAAGAAGGTTGACTTTATATGTAGAGTCCAAAAGGTTCCAGGATTCCGAAAAGCTGCAATTACCACACCATTAAGTGGGCATCAAATTCGCTCTCAAAAGGACCAAGAGTTCCCAATCTCGCTTTTTGGTGCCCTCAAGGAAGGAGGGTAGAATATTAGATTCTTTGGGGAGGAAGTTTTTTCAGAATGATATGTTGAAGTCTCGCATACTATCCTACCAGCTCTTCATGGGCATTCTCTTGCAGAACATTATGAGTAATATGCAGGACTTTGCTGACTCTCCCTCCATAGAAAGCAACGCTACCCCTAGTGAGCTAAGGGAAGGTATGCTGAAAATACATTGTCCGAGCAACATATAATATTTTTGATACAGCATTGAGAGTCTTCTCTATGAGTATTGGTGTCTGGAGGCTGTCATGGCTCTGGGCCTCAGACTTCCAGTGCAGTGTGCAGGAGAGGCTTGCCGATGTGCTGTGCCATGGAGAGAATATCTTCATAGATGAGATGCAGGAGGCTGCTGTCCTCATCAAGTAGCACAATGACACTCTTAAGACCACCTCCAAGCTTACTGACCCAGCCTCATCATCATCAAGGAGGCATCAGAGCAGAGAGCAAAGGCATAGGTGTAGTTTGGGGGGAGGTGGGGGGACAGTGCCCTCCCAAATGTTGCAGGCACTAATGATGAACTCATCCCCCTGCCTCCACTGTCAGTATGATTTCCTTACTCTTTGTCTCCTCCCCCCCCCTCCCAAAGTAAGAAGGCAAACTACACAGATAGACAAAGGAAGTCCTATTACTCTCAAAGGCGTAGGTATCCTTCTCCCTCCCACTCAACCTGGACTAAACAGGGTTCTTGCTCTCAACTTTATCAGCAGGGGACCCATAAGAACCAGCCAAAACTGGGGACGGGGTTTGACTTGCTCCTAGAGAGTATAGCAGACACTCCATTACTGATTCCAAACAACCGTCCAGTCGGAGGGAAGCTGATGATCTTCTCAGACCATTGGCCACTGGATTCTCAAGATTGTTCGGTTCAGATACAGATTACAGCTATTTGACCTACCACCTAATTGTCAACAAGAGTTAAATCTGTTAGTCCTCAGCACCAAGAAATACTTCTAAAGGAAATTTCTGCTGGGGATTTCATTCTACCCTGGGCCTGAGATTTCTGAACAAATATCTTGTCCAAAAAAAGTACAGAATGGTTCCTTATCGTCCCTCCAGTCCAGTCCCGCACCTCTGGGTAGTGTACCTCCTCCAGCAGCTTGGAGACTGAGCATGTCATCCTTTTGATGACACCAGTGTACTCATAAATTATCCAAGTCAAATTTGAGTCCATCGTGCCATATGGAATTCATTAGAGCTCTGCTAGATCTGACTCAGACAAAAGCTTTTCTTCCACAAGACAGGCTCATCTCGTAATAGTACTGCTGAATAACTTGCTGGCCAATACTTACTGGTTAACAGGTGCTGTTAACCGAATATGTGCTTTTCAATATCTGTTCCTTAGCACTAGTCTTGCCTATAGTCTGGTTCAATATGCCTGCTGTCTTTGTTATATTTAAGATACAGGCTTCAGCATTAGATATAGTCTTTATTTTTCCAGAATATAAATATATTTCTCCAGGAACAAGCAGGAAGTCAGTCCTCACAAATGGGGTGACGGCGCTGACGGAGCCCTGCGCGGAGCATTTCCCCAGTTTTCAAAGAAGGCCTTTGGGAATGCCACAACGCATGCATGGTCCCCTTCCCGCCCAAGGGTGCCATCTTGCTCAGTCTCCTTTTTTCCGCAGAACCCAACGGAAAAGTTCTTAGAAAGTTCTTAAAATCCTTCAAATTCTCCACTTTGCGTATCGGTTCCCTTCCTGCCTCAATCCAGCATCTCGGTGTCGTCCTCTGCTCTCACTCTTTTTTTTTTTCCTCGAGGTTTTTCCTCAACCGGCCTTCATGCCATTTTTTGCCCAGGGGTCATCGACCCCAGCCGGGTGTTCTCCCACCATGACTCCCGGTGGGTTCAAGAAATGTGACCGCTGCAATCAGACTATTTCAGTCACCGACACCCATGACTGCTGTCTCCGCTGCCTGGGCCTGGACCACGACAGCTCCACCTGCGACCGGTGCCAGGCCATGACCCCCAAGACAAACAACAAGTGGTCGGAGTTGCAGGGGAAGCTGTTCCAGAGAACAGATCTGACTCTGCCCCAGCTTCCCCATCGCCGAGCCCCAAAACCGGCACTTCCTATGAGATCCGGGCATCCTCGGAGTCCCACAGCGGTGGCTCCTCCGGCACAGCCCCAGAACCTCCCAAGAAAAAGGTACCGAAGCCTGCCAAAGTGCTTCCTATGAAAACTGGCAAAGTCCTGCGGCGGGAATCGGGCGACTCCGAGCAGCACCCTCTGAAAGTCTCGAGACAGGAGTCCTCAGCTGGCAGAGACCACGCCAGGACCCATGAGCCCATAGTCCTCCTCAAGGACGCACACTTTAGAGTGCCGGCATCTGACCTGAGGCCCTTGGTGTCCATGCCAAGAGCTGCAGAGCCATCAGGCCTCGACTCCCGAATGGCAGCCATGGAGCAGAGCATCTCCTCCATCCTGGCCTTGCAGCAGTCGTTGATGTCTGGTTTTCCAGCATCATCAGCCCCGACACCCAGCCCCTCAACCTCGGGGGAGTTCCCGGGTATTGAGATGGGCACCGAGCGCCATCGGCCTCGGGTAAGTCCTCGGCGTCGATCGAGATCTCTGTCATGCTCCTCGGGGATCCGGTCCTCCCCGGCACGTTTTCGGGAGTCGGACCCCAAATACTGTGGGGGGCCTCGGTTCCTCGGGGCTACCCCAAGGCTGATTCCTCGACGCCCTCGGGATCCGAATGGGAAACTGAGGACGAGGCCTCTCTGGAGACCTCCCAGCACAGGATGTCCCCTCCGAGCCATCTCCCCCAGAGCCTCGGCGCCATTCCCTGCCCGAGGACGTAGCCTTTCACGACTTCGTCTGCGACATGACCAGGGCTCTTTCTGTTCAGAAGGAGTCTGAGTAGGATTTGTGCACCAAGGAACGTGAGATTCTGCAATATGAGTCTCCTCCCAAAGACACTCTTATGGTGCCAGTTCCACCCATCCTTGAAAGACTACTCAGGGTGTGGGAGACCCCATCCTTGGTGCCGGTGGTCAGTCAGCGCCTGGACACTATATACCTTGCCCAGAAGGGCCCCGGGTTCCATAAGCCGCAACTCCTCCACAACTCCATGGTGGTGGAGTCCTCTGCAAAAACTGAAGAGCCAACAAATCTACTCTTCAGTTCCCCCCGGAAGGGAGGCCTGGGCCCTTGACGCCCTGGGCCGCAAGTATTATCAGGGCGCCATGCTTGGGTGCCGGATACAGGCGTGTGAACTGTACATGGGAATGTGCCTAAAAGGCCTGATTCAGGATTTTTTGGGGTTCTCGGCAGGCTTCGCCGGACAACCTCTGCAGAGATTCCAGTCCTTGGCGGTGGGCATCCGGGACTGTTCCAAATTCCTCTCTGGGGCCGCCTACGAGGGTTCGAGTCCGCGGCCAGGGTGGCAGCCGCCAGCATCGGCACCAGGCATAGTTGCAAACCTCGGACCTCGAGCAGTGGATGCAAGAAAAGCTGCTGTATGTCCCCTGCAATGGCAAGAACTTGTTTGGAAAGCCGATGTCTGACGAGATGGCTGAAATCGAGGCCGAGGTAGTGACCCAGCAAAGGCTGTCCAGGAAGACCTTGACTCTCCCCAAGAAAAAATCCTCGGGGGTAAAAGGTCTATCACCAGCCTTATTCGGGGCAGCAGCACCAGGCCTCACAGCCTAAAAGCCAGAGGCATGGGCCCCGGAAGCCCAAGGCCCCCAAGCCTCGGGCACCAGCTCCCACCCAACCGGGGGGGGAAGCTTTTGACTCCTTGGGCAGGGCCTCCCCTCCTCCAGGAGTCCCGCCTCAGCCCTCAGGGGGTCGACTGGCCTCATTTGCCCATAAATGGCCCAGCATCACCATGGACAGGTGGGTCCTGCAGGTGATAAGGGAGGGTTATCACTGTCATCTACAACAGAACCCTCCAGACTTCTTCCCAGGAGAACCATCATGGCCTCTCTTCCACCAGGCTTTGCTCATCGCAGAACTCACAGGCTTACTCGGGGACAGGGTGGTAGAGCCTGTACCCCATCACCTCTGGGGTAAGGTGTTTTACTCAAGGTATTTCTTTGTCCCAAAAAGAACAGGGAGCCTCCAGTCCATCCTGGACCTGCGCAACCTGAACAAGTTCCTAGTGAGGGAGAAGTTCATGATGCTGTCATTTGGGACGCTGCTGCCCTACCTCTGCCAGGGAGACTGGCTTTGCTCCTTGGACCTCAAGGATGCATACACCCACATCCTGATCCATTCCTTCCACAGATAGTATCTGAGATTCGGGGGGGAGGGGGGCAGCACAACCAGTACAGGCTGCTACCATTCGGCCTTGGCTCCTCCCCAAGACTTACGAAGTGCCTGGCAGTTGTGGCCGCCCATGTGCACTTCCAAGGGGCCCACGTCTTCCCCTACCTGGACAACTGCCTCATCGGAGGCAGCACAGCCCTCGGGGCCAGCCAAGCCACAAGGCTTACAATTCACACCCTGCAGCAATTGGGATTCATCAGCTACCCCAAGTCTAGCCTCTCCCCAGTTCAAGACCTGGAATTCATAGGAGCTCAGTTGGACACTCAGCAGGTCAAGGCCTTCCTCCCAATAGGAAGGGCCTGCTGCCTGATGCAGTTGGTGAAGGAGGTTCAAGACTGCAGGTCAGTGCCAGCCCGCCTGCTCCTCCGCTTGTTAGGTCACATGGCCTCGACAGTTCATGTCACACCCCTAGCTCACCTGCATATGCCCAGCCCAGTGATGCCTCAGATCCCAACGAGCATAGGTCACAGGCAGTCTGAGGGACAGGGTCAGGGTCACCTGCCGACTGGCACCCTCCCTCAACTGGTGGCAGTCCCCACAACATCTCAGGGTGGGGATGCCCTTCCAAACACTAGCACCACAAAAGGTACTGACAACGGACACCTCCCTAGCGGGCTGGGGTGCACATTGCGAGGGCCGTTGCACTCAGGGCAACTGGTCCCCAGATGAATCTTGGTTACAAATCAACCTCCTACAGGCCTTCCGCCACCTCTAGAGCAACCTCTCAGTCCTCATACAGACGGACAGTCAGGTTGCCATGTTCTATGTGAACAAGCAGGAAGGCACGAGCTCCTATTCCCTTTGTCAGGAGGCGGTAGCCCTCCACTTCTTCGCAGTGTGCAACAACATGCTCCTGAGAGCCGTGTACCTACCAGGCCAGGATAACCTCCTGGCGGATAAGCTCAGCAGGATCCTTTGCTCACGAGTGGCACCTGGATCCTAGGGTATTACAGGATCTCTTCCACCTCTAGGGCAGGCCTTGACAAGACCTGTTCGCTTCCCCAGACAATGCACAGCTACCCAAATTCTGCTCACCTGAGCCACATCACAGAAGGGCGGCAACCGATGCCTTCCTCGTCTCATGGTCAAGGGGCTTGCTTTATGCATTCCCACCTACTCCTGTAATATCCAGTGCTTTTTCAAGATCCAGAGCGATCATGCCGCAGTAATCCTGGTGGCTCCCAGGTGGCCCAGACAGCCCTGGTTCCCCCTGCTACTTTCCATGTCAGTGGCACCCCCAGTAGCACTGGGCCGTTAACCAGATCTTCTTTCGCAGGAGGGGGCTCCATTCTCCACCCCAATCTGGGATCCCTGATGTTGACTGTGGATGCTGAAAGGGCAGCACTGGCCCCATTCAGCCTCACAGACAAAAGTGCAAGAGATCCTCCTGGAAACCCTCCACCAGAAGGGCATACATCTTCAAGTGGAGGAGATTCTCTCTATGGTGTGCAGAGCAGAATGAGAATCCCTTCTCCTGCCATCTGCAGCTTGTACTGCAGTACCTGCTGCATCTCTCCCACTCAAGGCTGAAATATAATTTAGTCAAGGTGCATCTCAGCGCCATAGCAGTTAATCCTGTGGAGGGGAGACCCCTCTCAAGCCAGCCCCTGGTCTACAGGTTCCTCAGAGGCCTTCTGCTATTGAGGCACCCCCTCTGCTACCTTTCACCAGAGTGGAATAATGTGGTGCTCTCACAGCTCACCAGACCGCCATTTGAGCCCTTTGTAATTTGCCACCTGAGGTATCTCTCCTGGAAGGTGGCCTTCCTGGTGGGCTTACAACACAACAGAAGCAGATATCACGTAGGATGCAAAAACACAGTCTGTGAAACATGATATCGTGGAAAGACCGAGCCTTTATTGAAACAATGACATCCCAACACAGGCTGTGTTTCGCTACCCTTCGTCAGAGGTTTGTCTGGCGTATGCTCTGATGAAGAACACATTCGAATACATTCGGCATTGAGGCAAGCTGTTGCTGCCGTTGAGAAGAGTGTACAGGTTTCTAAATTTAAGAACAGCATGGTACAAGAACTTCTGATTTAACGTTCTTCATCAGAGCATACGCCAGGCAAACCCCTGACGAAGGGTAGCGAAACACGGCCTGTGTCGGGTTGTCATTGGTTCAATAAAGGCTCTGTCTTTCCACGATATCACGTTTCAGACTGTGTTTTTGCTTCCTGGTGGCCTTGACATCCACTCGGAGAATGAGCAAGCTACAGGCCCTGGTTGCAGATCCACTTTATACTATGTTCTATATGAACAGGGTTGTGCTTCGCATGCACCCCAAGTTCCTCCCGAAAGTGGTATCGGCTTTCCACCTCAATCAGGAGGTGGTCCTTCCCTCCTCCTTCCCACGGCCTCATGCCGGTAAGGCAGAGTTGGTTCTGCATACGTTGGATTGTAAAAGGACCCTGTCCTATCTACAGAGGACCCAGGCCCACCGCAAAGCTCCTCGACTCTTTGTCTCTTATGACCCGAGCAGGCTAGGGCTACCCGTGACCAAGCGAATCCTGTCCACTTGGGTGGCTGACCCTGTCCACTTGGCGAGCTGGCCTCTCCCTAGAGCACTGGATCACTGCTCATCGCGTGAGGGTCATGGCCACGTCGGTGGCCAACCTACGCTTGGTGCCGGTGACAGAAATTTGTAAATCCGCCACATGGTCTTCGGTGCATAAGTCCGCTGCTCACTACTACCTAGAGAGTGAGTCCCGCAGGGACAGTGCCTTTGGCCGGGCAGTAATCTGAAGCATTCTCAGTGAATAGGTAACTCCTGCCTCCAACCCTTCTATGTTCAGGCTACCGGAGCGATGGTGATGCTGGATGCTGGAATCTGCAGAGTCTCTGGGTAGGAACTCACTCTAGGCAACTAACGGCCTCTTTACTGGTCGCCATTGGTGCTGTCGTGGCTTGATCCCCGGCAGCCTGGAGCTAGGGAGTCCCATATGTGAGGACTGACTTCCTGCTTGTTCCTGGAGAAAGCATAGTTACTCACCTGTAGCAGGTGTTCTCCAGAGACAGCATGTATCAGTCCTCACAACCCTCCCTCTTCCCCTAGGAGTTGCCTCTTTGCCTTGCTTTACCTTATTTCACCTTTTGCCTAAGCTATGTCATCTGACTGAGCAAGATGGCATCCTTGGATGGGAAGGGGACCACGCATGCATGGTGGCATTCCCAAAGGCTTTCTTTGAAAGCTGGGGAAATGCTCCGTGCGGGGCTCCATTGGCACCAACGTCATCCCATATCTGAGGACTGATTACTGTTGTCCCTGGAGAATACCTGTTAACAGGTAACTACACTTTCAAAGAAGTTATTTCATTTAACTTTTTTATAGCTATGCAGAAAATAAATGAAAATCCTGTCTAAATATAACCGTAAAAAGTTTAAGAAGATGACTGCTCCAGACCAGGATTCCATTGTGCAGTGTGACCAAGAGAATTGTTAGTGTAATTGGAGTGTGCATGGAAAAACTGTCCAGTTCTTTTTCAAATCATTTTCAAACATTTTTGTGTTCATTTCAGAAATTAGTATATCTAAAATTTAATTAATGTGTAAATCAACTTTATATGATTTAATTCAGATGTCAATTTAGTTTGCATTTTTTGTACACACACACATTTTTCCAACCAGAAACAAAATGCATATCCTTATTGTGTAATAATAGAGTAAAAAGCAGCAGAATTGATGTAAATAAGCCCATAGCTCTGTCATCACTAATTTTCCAGAAATAACATTTAGTTCAGTGTGTGGCACATTTTTTTAAAGGTTATAAAATTATTACCAAATTTTCAGATACAATTTTCAAATTGTCTTCTTTCCTGTTTATATCTTGTGAGATGAAAATTGGTATTTCAGTGTAAACAGGGATTTTTTTGTTGTCCGTGCATAATGGTCTCTTCAACACTTGATACTCTTGCCCCTCTTAGTCCTTTTCATGCTTCTTCTACTTCCACCCGTCACCCTTGGTATCACCCCTTTCTCCACTGTAGATATCTCCGTCGAGCAGAACACCTCTGGCGTAAGCATCCCTGCCCTTCTAATCTGTCCCATTTCCGCCATTGCCATTGCCTCTACTGCCCTCTTCTTCACTCTGCTAAACAGGATTACTATACAAAGCTCATATCGTCTTCTGCTAATTCCTACCGTGCACTACACTCTGTTCTTCTCTCCCTTTCGGCCCCTCATTCCTCTGCTACACTCTCATCTTCCTCTTCTTCTCCTGATCCTGCTATTCTAGCCTCCCATTTCTCCTCCATAGTCCTCTCTCTTCGTCTCTCCTTCCCCTCCTGTCCCCCCCCGTCCCCAATTTCTACCTCACCAGTCCCATCTTCTTCCTCTCCTCTTCCTCCTTCCCCACTTTCTGTCCTTCCTCCTCTTTCCCATTACTGGTCTACTTTTGAACCGATCACTACATCAATGCTGTCTAAAGTCTTCACCTCTTCCCGGAAAACTACCTGCCCCTCTGACCCCATTCCCTCTCACTGGCTTTTGTAATCTTCTCTTGCTCTTTCTCCCTTTCTTCTCTCTATTTTCAATTCTAGTCTGACCTCTGGCAGCTTTCCCTCTCTGGAAGCACGCCCTGGTCCGTCCTATTCTAAACAAAGCTTCCCTGGACCCCTCCTCTCCTTCAAACTGGCATCCCATTTCTAACCTTCCTTTCTTATCTAAACTCTTGGAAAACCTGGTCTTCCTCCAACTCTCTTCACATCTTGAGGCCTCTCTTACCCTTCACCCCCGACAATCTGGTTTTCGTCCTGGGCACAGTACTGAGTCTGTTCTCTTTTCACTTCTAAATGAATTACACATTGCTCACGACTGTGGTTCTCTTTCTCTCGCTGTTTCACTGGATCTTTCCGCTGCTTTTGACTTAGTAGATCACCATACTCTCTTGCTTCGCCTTCAGGATGCCGGCCTCTCCAGTTTGGTCCTTCAATGGTTTCTTTCCTTCCTCTCATGTCGCTCTTTCTCTGTACTGTCTGGCTCTGCTCCTTCTCCTTCCACTCCCCTTCCTTGTGGTGTATCCCAAGGTTCTGTCCTCTCCCCTATTCTTTTCAATATCTTTCTGGCTCCCCTCACTCTCTTAGTCTCAACAGCATGGTGTCTCTGCCCACTACTATGCTGATGACATCTTTCTTCTTTACCACACTGACTCTTCTAATCCAGATATTACTCCCTTCAATAATTGTCTTTCCTCTGTTGCCTCCTGGATCTCCTCTAATTTCCTTCACATCAACCTTGCAAAAACTTCAGCGATTTGGTTCACCTTTGGATGTCCCCCCTCCTCCTCTTACGCCTTTGCTGTCCTCTACACCCATCCCTATGGTCACCTCCCTTAGATATCTGGGTGTCACTCTCGACTCTGCTCTTACATTCAAGGAACATATTTCAACTATGGTTCAACGCTCTTTTTACTCCCTAAAGCAACTCCGCGCTGTCCGACCTTTCCTTTCTTCTTCCTTTATGACTACTCTACTTCTCTCCTTAGTTCTCTCACGTCTTGATTATTGTAATGTTTGTCTGGCCGGTCTTCCTCAATCCCAACTTTCTCACATTCAGCGTTTTCAGAATACTGCTGTCCGCATCCTCACCCACGCATCCCGCTTTGATCATGTCACCCCCCTCCCTCTTCATCAGCACTGGCTACCCATCACATACCTTATTTTTGTACACAGAACTATTCATACTGGTACCCCTCTCTATCTCGCCGATCAGGTACGTCTGCACACTCCTCACCATTCCCTCCACTCTATTCACATTAATCGTATGTTTCTTCTTTCTCCGTCTCAGGCCCACCTAGAGTCCACTTGATCCTCTGCTTTTTTCTTCCTTGGACCTCGGCTTTGGAACTCGCTCCCCCCCGCCCTCTGAATGGATTCTTCTCTCAAATCTTTTAAAGCCCAACTGAAAACTCACCTCTTTTGCACAGCTTTTGATCTTCCTTCCCTTACCCCCCCCCCCCGAGTAATTAAAAGTAAATTAATGACCTCTCACTTCCCTCTCCCACCCTTTCCTTCTCTGTTTGTTTTTGTCCTTGTCGTTATTTCTCTGTTCTTTCTTCTTTCCTGGTTCTGTCCTTTTCTTTCCTTTGAAATACAATTATTGGCGTTCACATTTCCTCTTCTTTTTCCCGCAGCATTTTATGTATAGCCTCTTTTTAATTTCTCATTTTTAATGTGTAAACTGCTCTGACACTATGTAATGGGCGGTATATAAAGTTTTAAAATAAACATAAACATAAACCAACCTCTTTTTCCTATGCCATGAGTTGGAGTAACTGTCCTGCGCTTCATGGTTTCAGGGACTTTGAACTCAGATGGCAGCCCTGTCGCTGCAAACAGTCACATAGTTCAGAAATGGCTCCATTCTCTCTTCTTCTTCCCAGCCTGCCCCATTGTCCTTTCAGTGCTCATACCTGTGTTGCTTCCTACACTAGTTACATATGATGCCTGAACACAGAGGATCTGCATGTTTGAAAATCAGATAGCAACAGAAGAGACAGCAGCAGTAAGAAAGAAGTGTTGGCCACTGTCCTGTTGCCCAAGAGTGGAAAGGGGTTGGATCATGCAAGGCTAGGGGGAAGAGAAGGGAGAGGGTGAGGTTCTCCAGGAACAAGCAGGAAATCAGTCATCACATATGGGTGAGGTTGGCACTGACAGAGCCCCATGGAAGCATCTCCTGAGCTTTCAAAGAAAGCCTTTGGGAGATATCACCACGCATGTGTGGTCCCCTTCCCGCCCAAGGATGCCATCTTACTCAGTCTCCCTTTTTCCACAGAGCCCTACAGACGTCCGTCACTGTTTCCCTGGAAAAAAGTTATTTTTTTGTGCATTAAATGCATTCTTCATCCGGTTAGCACCAGTCCCTTTCCCGCCTCCGAGTCCCGTCGCCTTGGCTTTGAGTCTCTGAACCTTTTTAGTTTTTTTCTCCCATGCGGTTTTGCGCCCTTTCTAACCTCTGAGCACATCGAGTGTCTTCAACCTCGCTGGGGTTCTTTTTGCCCCAATGGCCAGTGGGTTCAAAAAGAGTGATTGGTGCACAAAGAACATGTCCCTAATTGACACACACGACTGCTGCCTCCAGTGTCTAGGGGCCGACCATGACCCAGAGGTTTGCAGCCTGTGTAAAAAGATATCCGCGAAGACCATCCAAAGTCGTCGGCAGAAGCAGGATGACATCTTCCACAGATCAGATTAAGCCCCGGTAGCCTTGCGCTCTAAGGCCCCGCACAGATCTTCGGAATCGCATAAAGCCCTTGTGGTCCCTGATAGGGTCCGCGGACACTCTGTAACATAGTATATGATGGCAGATAAAGACATCATAGTCTATCTAGTCTGCCAATCAGGGTGGCAAGAGTAGGTGCGCCTGCCGCTCAGTGCAGGCCACCCCTCCCCGTGCCTCTGTTTATGGGTGTATCCATCACCTCTACTTGTTAAGATAACCAAGACAGTTTCGTTTTTATTTTGTTTTTATAAAGGGATCCACTATCTGTCCCATGCGCTTTTGAATTCTGTCACTGTCTTTGCCCCAAGCACTTCCATCGAGAGGGCATTCCAAGTATCCACAAACCTTTCAGTGAAAAAGTAATCTCCAGGAACAAGCAGGAATGTAGTCTTCACATATGGGTATCGTCGGTACCGACGGAGCCTGCGCGGGAATGCTCCCCAGCGTCCAATAGGAAAGCTTTTGGGAGCATCCCACAACACCTGCGTGTTGCCTTCCCGCCTTTCCAACTGTCCCTCTCCAGTTCTTCGTTTTCCGCCGAGCCAGGAGGTCCCATAACCTGTCATCGCAGAAAACGTTTGTCTTTCATCTTTGCTGTTTGTGGTCGCGTCTGCTTTCCCTCAACGCTATACTGGTACCGCCGGTTCATTCTTCTTTCTTCTTTAAAAAAAAAAAAAAAAAACACAAACAAACTATAGTTTCTGAGCTATTTTACTTTAGAAACTTTTTTCCTTGGTGCTAGGCACCATTTTGGGCACTAGGCCCAATTTTTCCTTAAAAATGGAAAAACCAACATCTGGTTTTAAAAAAATGTTCTAAGTGTGGCGGTACCATCTCCATCACCGACACCCATGATTGATGTCTCAAATGTTTAGGTCCTGACCACTCTACTTTGGAGTGCCTCTCCTGTGGAATGATGTCAAAAAGGGGTCGGCAGAATTGAGCTGCAAAGATTAGCACCCTTTTTCCCTCAGACGCAGTGTCTGTTGCATCAACGTCCTCCAGGGCTTCATCTTCCTCCCATGGATCTCAGGTAACTAAACATAAATCTAGCTGGTCCTCAAAGGGTGTAGATCTCTTCTAAGTATCGAGATGCCACTGGCGTTGCCCTTGAGGAATTTTCACCGGCAAAACTGTCCTGGCGGGAGGCTTCCAAAGCATCAACGGGGCTCCAGGATGTTCTCGAGGCCTCAACCTCGGCAGAACTACTGGCACCATGCTCTGGGTTCAGGCCGCTTCTACCAGTACCGACACCCAAGCATCGGCAGTGTCGATAGACCAGAGATTTCTTGCTATCGAACGCAGTCTAGCGGCTCTTCTCACAGCTTCGGTACCGTTGAAACCGTTTCAGACACCTCAACCGATACCGGTACCGACGGCATCGACATCAATGGGTATGCCACCCATACCGAGTCATGCGTCTGTCTCTGGCATCGACAGATCGGTACCGGAGCAACCCTATACCGACTTCGATCGATACCGGTACCGTGTGCTGGATGATCACCGGGATCGGAGGTATTTTGAATCCTCTGAGTCTGATAACTCCGAAGACTCTGCCGATACAAGAGTACTTCTCCTAGAGGATTCCTCGTCTCCTCAGCACAGGATGTCTCTGCCAGAGGATATGTCCTTTCAGGATTTTATCCGTGATGTGGCCAGAGGCCTTTCCATCTCAGTAGCTCCTGAAAAAGAGCCTAGGGCAAAGGAGTTGGAGATTCTCCAATACCCTAAGGCTCCCAAAGAGGCAGCTACTCTGTGTATTCATGAGATCTTACATGATCTTATGCTAAGAATGTGGGAAACACCTCTAACTGCATCTCCTCATTCTTGGAGACTCGATACTATGTATCGAGTCCCACTTTGTCCTGGCTTTCAAAAAACTCAATTACCACACCATTCAATGGTAGTGGAATCAGCCATGCGTAGCATGAAAAGTGCAAAGAGACATGCATCCAATCCTCCAGGTCGTGAATGCAGGATTCTCGATGCCTTTGGGCGTCAATGCTTTCAAGCTTCCATGCTCTCAGCTAGGATCAGTTCCTATATCTTGTATATGGGAATGTTCCTTAAAGAGGTCACAGGAGGCTTGGAGCTTATGAGCCCCCTTCTTCCTGATGACAAAAGACAGGGCTATCTTACTCTTGTCAAACATGCCCAGGATGTTTCCAAGTTTGTAAATCGTGCAGCCTTTGACTGTTTTGAGTGCATAAGCAGAACCTCTGCTATTGCCATTGGTGCACGTTGGATTGCCTGGCTTCAGGCATCCGACTTGGAAATTTGGGTACAGGATAAATTAGGAAACATTCCTTGCACAGGAGAAAATCTCTTTGACAAGAATTGGCAGGAGAAGGCTAATAAGATAGATGCAGACAATATCACTTTGGCTAGATTGTCCAAATCTACAGCCGATCCTGCGAAGAAAAGATCCTCTAAAAAAACATTTTTCAATAAGAAAAAGAAGTTTTATCCTTCCTATACCCAACAGGGACACTGTCCAGGTCAGCCTGCCCAAAAGGGACAACAGCAGCAACCTAGACAACAAAAGAAGCCAAAAGCGGTAAAACCTCAGCCAGCTCAGCAGGCTCAGCCTCCTCAGGGGCTTTGACTCCTCTCTAGAGAACTTCGCCTTCCTGCCCCTGAAGGGTCCAGAACCCTTGGACATCCCAGGCAGGTTATGTCGTTTTTCCCACAGATGGTACCAAATAACAGCAGAAAATTAGACTCTGTCCATTGTACGAGAGGGGTACAAGCTTCATTTTCACAGCATACCCCCTCCTACAATGGTAAGACAGTTCAATTCTCAGACCTCTCTCGACAATTTCTTAGGTCAAGAAGTCACAACACTCCTTGCGCAAGGAGCAATAGAGGAAGTACCCATTCCACAACAGGGTACAGGGTTCTACTCTCCCTATTTTCTTATTCCAAAGAAAACAGGAGGATACAGGCCCATTTTAGACCTCAGAGAATTAAACAAATATCTGTTCCGAGAGAAGTTCAAAATGGTCTCTCTAGGAACTCTGCTGCCATACCTTCAAAGTCAGGATTGGCTTTGTTCTCTAGATCTCAAGGATGCATATACTCATATTCTCATCCATCCAAATCACAGAAGATTCCTCCGATTCCTGTTTCAAGGAAAGCACTTCCAGTACAGGGTTCTTCCCTTTGGCCTGGCTTCTGCACCAAGAGTATTCACAAAATGCATGGCTGTGGTAGCTGCATTTCTCCGCACTCTGGGAATATTCGTCTTCCCCTACTTAGACGACTGGCTCATTCGAGCCCCTACAGTGCCAGAAGCCAGATCTGCTTTGTTTCGCACAGTGCAAATCCTTCAGTATTTGGGACTAGTCATAAACCTCCCAAAATCCAGTCTTGCTCCCACTCAATCCCTAGAGTTCATAGGAGCTCATCTGGATACCAGACAGACAAGGGCTTTTTTTCCGCAGCCCCTCTGTCTTCGCATAATACAGCTAGCTTCCCAAGCAGTGCTCAAACCTTATCTCACTGCTCAAGAAATGCTACAACTGCTGGGCCACATGGCATCCATCGTGCATGTGGTTCCTTATGCTCGCCTCCACGTGCGAGCAGCCCAGTGGACTTTATCCACTCAGTGGACCAGACCTCAGGTTGCCTGTCGGGCAAAATAACAAACTCAGACCGTCTTATTTTGTCCCTCCAATGGTGGCAATCGCTCAAAAATCTTCTCGTGGGTCTCCTTTCTAGCAACCCCTATTCCAAGCCACCCTAACAACAGATGCATCTCAGGTGGGATGGGGAGCCCACCTGCACGATCTCTCTACCCAGGGTACCTGGACTCCACAGGAGGCCTGTCTTCACATCAACCTCCTGGAACTCAGAGCAATCTTCCTTGCTCTTTCACGCCCATCTCGGATACAAGACAGTCCTAGTTCAAACGGACAATCAGGTAGCCATGTTCTATGTGAATAAGCAGGGCGGAACAGGCTCTCTGTCGCTTTGCAACGAAACTTTGAGACTATGGGCCCTCGCCAGAGAGCATCAGATTCATCTCCTTGCGGTGTATCTTCCAGGCATTCAAAACTCTTGGGCAGACAAACTCGGTCGAGTTCTGCTACCACACAAATGGTCTCTCCATGCAGACCAGCTTGCCCAAATATTTCAGATTTGGGGAACCCCGGACATAGACCTCTTTGCAAGTCCGCTGAATGCAAAACTTCCCCAGTTCTGTTCCAGAATACCGGCTCGACATTGTCAGGCAAGGGACGCCTTCCTCCTTCACTGGGGTCAGGACTTCCTATATGCCTTCCCCACCCATTCCCCTCATCCCCAAAACACTATTCAAGTTTCAGAGAGACAGAGGTCATATGATTTTCATAGCTCCATGTTGGCCATGGCAAACGTGGTACCCTCTGCTTCTACATCTCTATCAAGCTCCACCTCTGGAGTTGGGATCTGCTCCATATCTTCTATCCCAAGAGAACAGGATGCTGTGGCATCCCAATCCCCAGTCTCTGCATCTCAGGACATGGTTGCTGAAGGCCTAGAGCTTCAGGATCTCAACCTTTCTCAACAGGTAAAGGATATCCTTTATGCTTCTGGGAAACCCTCCACAAGACGGTCATATGCCTTTAAGTGGAAAAGGTTTACCATATGGTGCTTGCAGAAGGGTCTTAACCATCTTATGATAACTCTGGAATCGATACTGGAGTATCTCCTTCATTTGTCAAATGCGGGTCTTAAGACAAATTCAGTAAGAGTCCATCTTAGTGCTATTGCAGTTTCTTACAAGCCTCTAAGTGGACAACCTATTTCCTTTCATCCTCTCATAGCGAGATTTATGAGAGGTCTTCTTTTAACAAAGCCTCCCATTAAGCCATCACCGGTGGCATGGGACTTGAATCTGGTGCTCGGGCAGCTTATGAAACCGCCCTTTGAACCATTAGCCACTAGATCTCTGAAATTCCTTTCCTGGAAAGTCATCTTCCTCATTGCAATCACATCAACGTGTCGTATCAGTGAATTGCAAGCATTAGTGGTTGATCCGCCTTACACAAGGTTCCGCCATGATAAGGTAGCTCTTAGGACTCATCCACACTTTATGCCAAAGGTGGTTTCGCCTTTCCATTTAAACCAAGCGGTTTACCTTCCTGTATTCTTTCCGAGGCCTCATGCCTCCAGTGCAGAAGGGAACCTTCATACTTTGGACTGTAAAAGAGCTTTAGCCTTTTAGTTGCAGAGGACACAGCAACATCGAAAATCTTCTCAACTCTTTGTTGCTTTTGATCCTAGTCATTTGGGACTTCCAGTGTCCAAAAGAACTCTAACTGGATTGCACAATGCATATCCTTTGCCTATGAGATTAAAAACCTTCCTCTTGAAGGCCATGTCACAGCTCACAATGTGAGAGCCATGGCAGCCTCAATGACTCATCTTCACTTTGTGTCTATCGACGACATCTGTCGAGCAGCTACTTGGGCTTCGGTACATACCTTCATGGCCCACTACTGCTTAGACAAGGACTCCCGCCGGGATGCCTTGTTTGGTCAGGCTGTTCTTTTTCAGACTTAGTCAACTCCTACCCACCATCCCTGGTAGGATGCCAGAGATCCATGGGGGGAAGCATAGCCCTTTCACAAGAGCTGACAACTTCCTGGGGCCATCTCCCTGGTATCTGCAGCTAGGGAGTCCCCATATGTGAAGACTACATTCCTGCTTGTTCCTGGAGGAACAGCAGGAATTTCGTCTTCACAACCCGCCCACCTCTCTCTCTCTCCCCCTCTCTCTCTCCCCCTCTCTCTTTGGTCTCAGCTATAAACTCAACTGGAGATGGACAGTTGGGAAGGCAGCACGCAGGTGCTGTGGGATGCTCCCAAAAGCTTTCCTATTGGACGCTGGGGAGCGTTCCCGTGCTGGCTCCATCGGTACCGACGATACCCATAAGTGAAGACTAAATTCCTGCTGTTCCTGGAGATCACCTATTACAGGTGAGTAACTACGCTTTCCTGACATTGCCTTTCAGTTTACTCCCTTGCAGTTTCATGTTATGCCCTCTAGTATTACAGCTTCCCCGTCTTTGAAAAGGGTTTGTTTGTTCATTAATACTCCTTACGTATTTAAAGGTCTGTATCATATCCCTCCTGTCCCTCCTCTCTTTTAGAGTATTACATATTTAGGTCTTGGAGTCTCTTTTCATACATCTTCTGGCACAGGCTCCAAATCATTTTGGTCACCTTCCTCTGAACTGTTTCCAGTCTTTTTATATCCTTTGCGATATATAGCCTCCAAAACTGAACACAATATTCCAAGTGTGGTCTCACCAGCGACTTTGTACAGTGGCATTAGTACCTCCTTCTTTCTGTTGATAATTCCTCTTTGTATGCAACCCAGCATCCTTCTGGCTTTGGCCACCGCCTTGTCACGCTGTTTTGCCACTTTGAGATCCTCAGTAACAAAGACTCTGAAGTCCTTCTGGTCTGTGCACCCTAACCTATTGTCCCCTATCTTATACAATTACCTTGGATTTCTGCATCTCAACTGCATGACACTGCACTTCTTCACTTTAAATCTTAACTGCCAAGCATTAGACCATTCTTCCAGCTTTTGTAGATCTTTCCTCATGTTATCCACTCCCTCAGGGGAGTCCACTCTATTGCAAATTTTCGTGTCATCTGCAAAAAGACAGACTTTTTTCTCCAGGACCAAGCAGGAAGTCAGTCCTCACTTATGGGTGACGTCGGCGCCGACGGAGCCCACGCAGAGCAATTTCCCCAGCTTTCGAAGAAAGCCTTTGGGATTGCAGCGCGCATGCGCGGTCCTCTTCCCGCCCAAGGATGCCATCTTGCTCAGTCTTCTTTTTTCCGCGGAGCCCTACAGACGTAGTTTGTTACCACCGCTGAAAAAGTTGATTAATTCTTTGTTGTTTTCTCGGTTCGCGTGTCCTTTTCCTGCCCGGCCTCGATTTTCCCTATCGAATCCGTTCACATTTTTTTGTTTTCGATTATTCTAACTGTCGTTCCCGCCACTTACTTTTCCACCCCTGGCGGCACGGTCTTTCAACCTCGCGGGGGCCCTTTTTCCCCCGATGGCTGCCAGCGGGTTTAAGAAATGTGATCATTGTTCTAAATTAATGTCTCTTACAGACACGCATAACTTCTGCCTCCGCCCGGGAGTTGTGGTCCGTGCGGCAAGATGTCCTCCAAGTCGCTGAGGAGTCGGCAATCGCAAAGGGACCGAATCTTCTCTGACCCCGAGTCCGGTCCGGCCCGGACCTCGTCGGAGGCGTCGACGTCTCGTGACTCCGGCCAGGAGCACCGTCGGAGTTCCTCTGAACGGGGGTCCCCTGTCCGGGAGAGTCGCCAGCAGAGGACGTACCTGGTCCCTTGAGGGCCGGGTCGCATAGCCCCGCCAGCCGCCCCGAGTCCTCTGAGGCGGAGAGACCTTCCAAGCTTCCCCGCCTCGAGGTGGAGCCGCCTGGACACGTGAGTACTATTGTCCTCCTGGACTCCCCTATGGAACCGACGTCGGGCCCGACACCGTCGGGGCCCGAGTCGGTGGCTGCCGGGTCTTCTTGGTTTGACCTCAGATTGACGACCTTGGAGCGCAGTATATCTGCCTTCTTGGACCAGTAGCGGGCATGGATGACCGGCCTCGCCAGTGCATCAGCCCAGACCACCGGGACGTCGACGCCCATGTCGACCCCGGCGGCCGAGTCGATCCTCGAGCCGATGCAGGCTCGAGTCGATCCTCGGTCGAGGTCTCCCTCGGCCTCCCGTTCGGGACCGAGGTCGTCGGCGTCGGGACGAACCCTCGCCCGCACGGAGCCCCTCGATTCCTCCATGGAGGCGTCGGACTGGGACACGGAAGGGGACGAGTCGCCCGGCTCTTTTCAGACCCGGTGCGTCCCCTCCGACTCGCCTGAGTCGGAGCCTCGAAGGCGATCCCCTCCGGAGGATACGCGCTTCTCTGATTTTGTGCGGGATATGGCCAAGGCTTTAGCTTTCCCCGCGGATCCCGAGGAGGAGCCTCGCGCGGAAGAGCTCGAGGCACTCCAGTACGACTCTCCCCCGAAGGAGGCCTTTACTGTACCGGTCCCTCCGATGCTGGAGCGGCTGCTCTTCCGCATGTGGGAAAATCCGACCTTGACGCCGGTGTTGAGCAGACGGATCGATTCGATGTATCGAGTCCGCAAGAGCCCCGGGTTCCAGAAGGCGTGCACTCCTCGGTGCCCCCGGGCTGGCCTGCCGAGTGCAGACATACCAGCTGTATATGGGCATGTTCCTCCGAGACCTGGCGAAAGAGCTCGCCGGGTTCTCGGCTGGTCTCTCCGCCAAACCTTTGCAGAGGTTCCAGGCCTTGTCCAATAGCATTCGTGAGTGTTCGAAGTTCATTTCTCGGGCGGCCTACGATGGCTTCGAGGCATCGGCCTGAGTGGCCAGAGCAGGCATCGGTGCCCGCCGGCAGGCCTGGCTTCAGTCATCCGACCTCGAGCCATGGGTGCAGGACAAGCTAGTCGATGTCCCCTGCAGAGATGAAAACCTCTTCGGTAAGCCTATGTCTGACAAGGCGGCAGAACTCGAGTCTGAGACTCTCACTCGGACTCGCCTGTCCCGAAAGACCTCCACGTCTTCGCAGAAGCGGAAGGGGCCGGGGAAGAAGCCTTTTTACCCGAGGAAGGTGCTTGCCTATAAGCAACCCCACCTTCCATATCAAGCATCGGCGGCTCCCACTCAGGGCCCGCAGGCTAAGGGTCAGGGAAATGGCCCCCGTAGGCCGAGGGCCCCCAAGCCCGCTGCACAGCCCCCTGCCCAGCAGGGTGGGGGCTTTTGACTATGCCAGCATAGCCTCTCCCCCCCCCCCCCCCGCGTCCTTCGCTCAGCACGGGGGGCAGGCTGATCCACTTTGCCCACAGGTGGTCGGCCATAACGTCCGATTCCTGTGTGCTGCGGGTGGTTCAGAGGGGCTACCTCTTGCATTTCCACCAGCTGCCTCCCTCCTACTTCCCAGGGGAGCCTCCAAGGCCCCCTCTGCACAGAGACTTGCTCCTTCAGGAGCTGCAGGGTCTGCTGGGGGAGCAGGCCGTGGAGCCAGTGCCCCAACATCTGTGGGGTCAAGGGTTCTACTCGAGGTACTTCCTGGTCCCAAAGAGAACAGGAGGCCTCAGACCCATTCTGGACTTACGCAACCTCAACAAGTTCCTGCAGCGGGAAAAGTTCAAGATGCTTACCCTTGGAATCCTGCTGCCCTACCTCCAGCAGGGAGATTGGCTATGCTCCTTGGATCTAAAGGATGCCTATACCCACATCCTTATTCATCCGGACCACCGACAATATCTCAGATTTGTGGTGGCAGGGAAACATTATCAGTACCGCGTGCTGCCCTTCGGCTTGTGCTCCGCCCCCAGGGTGTTCACAAAATGCCTGGCAGTGGTGGCGGCCTTCCTGAGACTTCAAGGCCTGTTCGTGTTTCCATACCTGGATGACTGGCTTGTCCGAGCGCAGTCGGCCATAAAGGTCGCTCAGGCCACGCAGCGCACGGGGGCTCTGCTTCAGCACCTGGGCTTCGTCATAAACTTCGGGAAGTCCACGTTGAGTCCCTCTCAGGATCTCGAGTTCATAGGGGCACGGCTAGACACTCTGCGAGCTCGTGCCTTCTTGCCTCGGGAGCGAGCCGACAGGCTCATGGCTCTGGCCGGCAGGTTCCGCAGCGTGTCCCCGGTCCCGGCCAGACGGTTCCTGCAGCTGCTCGGTCATATGGCCTCCACGGTCCATGTCACACCGAACGCCCGGCTGCATATGAGGCCTGTCCAGTGGTGTCTTCGCACTCAATGGCATCAGGCCACAGGGAGTCTGGCGGACCTTCTACAGGTCTCCGACTGCCTGGTCTCCTCTCTGCAATGGTGGCTTCACCTGCCCAACCTGGTACTGGGCATGCCCTTTCAGTCTCCCACGCCTTCCCAGGTGCTGACGACAGATGCCTCTCTCCTGGGGTGGGGAGCGCATTGCCAGGGAGCACGCACTCAGGGCCTTTGGACTCCTTGGGAGGTGGCTCAGCAGATCAACTTCCTGGAGCTGCGGGCGATCCACCTAGCTCTGCGGACCTTCTCTCACCTCACCTCGCGTCAGTCTGTATTGGTGCAGACGGACAATCAGGTGGCCATGTTCTACGTGAACAAACAGGGGGGCACGGGCTCCCTCCTGCTCTGTCAGGAGGCCCGGAGACTGTGCTCCTCCTGGGCTGTCGACCACGACATCCTCCTCAAGGCTGTTTACCTGCCCGGGCAGGAAAACTGCCTAGCCGACAGGCTGAGCCGGGTCTTGCAGCCCCACGAGTGGAGGTTGAACCCCGGCGTTGCCCAGCAAATCTTCCGCCGGTGGGGCGTCCCCACCATGGACCTCTTTGCCAGTCCCCTGAACCGGCAACTACCCCGGTTCAGCTCTCGGCATCCGCATCCCCTCAGAGTAGCTCCGGATGCTTTCCTCATTTCGTGGTCCACAGGCCTACTGTATGCCTTTCCTCCCACACCGCTGGTATCCCGGACGCTTTTCAAGGTTGTCCGGGACGGGGCCTACGTGATTCTGATAGCGCCCCGATGGCCGAGGCAACCCTGGTTTCCTCTACTCCTGCAGTTAGCGGTGGACACCCCTCTTCCTCTGGGGTTTCAGCCCGATCTTCTGACCCAAGACCAGGGGACTCTCCTGCACCCCAACCTCCGGGCCCTTCACCTGATGGCCTGGCTGCTGAGAGGGTAGTCCTAGCTCCGCTCTCGCTCCCTCCAGAGGTGGAAGCTGTCGTCCTGGCGTCTCGGCGACCTTCTACCCGAAAATCTTACGCCCTCAAATGGCGTCGCTTCTCGGTCTGGTGTTCTCAGCGTTCTGAGGACCCATTCGCCTGCCTAGTATCGGTGGTATTGCAATACTTGCTTCACCTCTCCGATCTCGGCCTCAAGTCCAACTCTGTCAGAGTCCACCTCAGTGCTCTCTCGGCACACCATTCACCTGTGGAGGGCCAGCCTCTTTCCTCGCACCCCTTGGTGGCGCGTTTCCTCAGGGGCCTGCTTCTGCTTAAGCCCCCGTTGCGCCCTCCGGCTCCTGACTGGGATCTCAATGTGGTTCTACAAAGGCTTACTTGCCCGCCTTTTGAACCCATGGCTACCTGCCCCCTCCGTTTCCTCTCCTGTAAAACTCTCTTCTTGGTAGCCCTTACCTCCGCTAGGCGCGTTAGTGAACTACAGGCCCTGGTGTCGGAGCCCCCTTACACCAGGTTCTACAAGAATGGGGTTGTCTTACGGACGCATCCTAAGTTTCTCCCGAAGGTGGTTTCCTCTTTCCACATCAATCAAAAGGTGGTTCTTCCGACCTTCTTTCCCAGGCCGCATACCAGCAGAGCTGAGACTGTTCTGCATACCCTGGACTGTCGAAGAGCCTTGTCCTTCTACCTCGACCGTACGCGTGAGCATAGGAAAGCTGTCCAGCTTTTCGTTTCCTTTGACCCCAATCGGTTGGGGGTCCCTGCCTCTAAGCGTACTCTGTCCATCTGGATAGCTGACTGTATCGCCTGGGCGTATGAGGCAGCCGGCCTCTCCTTGGAGAGTCGAGTCACGGCGCACCATGTCGGGGCGAAGGCGGCGTCTGTAGCCCACCTCCGCTCTGTTCCGTTGGCAGACATCTGCCGGGCCGCTACTTGGTCTTCCAGCCAGACGTTTGCGGCTCATTACTGCCTGGAGAGGGAGTCCCGCAGGGATAGTGCTTTCGGACAGGCAGTCCTCCACAATCTTTTTGAGGTTTAGGCAACTCCTACCCTCCGGCCCCGGTGTTGGCTACCGGCCAGATTCAGAGAAGATTCCTTCCTTCTGTGCTGTTGAGCTGGAGGGAGCTCCTTCCAGCTTGAGGTCTCCGGTAGCCTTAAGCTAGGGAGTCTCATAAGTGAGGACTGACTTCCTGCTTGGTCGTGGAGAAAGAGTCTGTCTGTCAACCATTTTCTGATCCATTTCACCACCTTGGGACCCATTCCCAGGCTGGTCAGTTTATTGATAAGCCTCCTATGGGAAACAGTATCAAAGGCTTTGCTGAAATCCAGGTAGATCATATCCATTGTATGCCCTTGATTTTAGTTCTCTGGTCACCCAATCAAAGAACTCAATCAGATTTGTTTGGCATGATCCATGTTAATACTCCTGTTATTTGTAAAATAGGTCTGATATATCTGACCAGTGTTATATTGTTTCAATGTAAACCGCACTGATGACAAATAGCGCGGTATAAAAGAAATCTTAAATAAATAAAATTAATAAATGATTGTCCTTTGGTAAAACCATGTTGCTTCAGATCTTGCAACCTATTGGTTTCTAGAAAGCCCACTATTCTCTCTTTCAGGAGCACCTCCATTACTTTTCCCACCACTGAAGTAAGGCTTACTAGCCTGTAGTTTGCCACATCCCTATTAGCACTTTTGTGAAGAGGTACCACATTGGCTCTTTTCCAGTCCTACGGAGCTTCTCCTGTCTCCATAGATCTATTAAAAACATCTTTTAAAGGCTCTGCAAGAACCTCTCTCAGATCTTTAAGTATCCTGGGATGTATCTCATCCGGTCCCATGTTTTTGTCCACTTTCAGTTTTGCAAGCTGTTCAAACACATCATCTGCTGTGAATGGTGTAGTATCTACTCCATTTCCATTTGTATATTTGTCAAGCACAGGTGGTCCTTCTCCAGGATTTTCTTTAGTAAAAACAGAACAGAAGTATTTGTTTAGCATTTTTGCTTTTTCAACATTACTTTCCATGAATCCGTTCTCAGCACTTTTGAGTTTTGCAATTTCACCTCTGATACACCTCTTCTCCTGAATATACCTGAAATAAGTTTTATCACCACGCTTTAGATCTTTAGCCATCTTTTCTTCTGCCTTTGATTTTGCTATCCTTATTTCTTTTTTCGTCTCCTTTAGCTTTATCCTGTATTCTTTTCGGTGTTCCTCTGTTTGTGAATTTCTAAATTTTGTGAAAGTTGTGTATTTTGCCTTTATTTGTGCAGCCACTCCTTTAGAAAACCAAATACTGTAGGTTTCCTTTTCCTCTTGTTTTTATTTACTGCTCCTTTTATTGCTTCCACTTCCCTTACCTCCTCCCACCCTGCCAACTCCTCCTTCAGGCACTTGGCCATCTTCCTGAAGTCAGAGTTTTTGAAGTCTAAGACTTTGAGCTTGCTGTGAGGGGGCTCTGCCTTGGTTTTTATCTCAAACCTCACCGTGTGATGATCGCTGCTGCTCAAATGGGCACTCACCTGGACATTCGACACATTTTCTCCGTTGATGAGTACTAAATCCAGCATCAAACTTTTCCTAGTCAGTTCCATCACCATTTGTCTAAGCAATGCATCTTAGAAGGCATCCACAATTTTTTTTTTACTTCTTTCCAGATTTGCAGAAGGAATACTCCAATCCACATCGGGTAGATTGAAGTCACCCAATACGATCACTTCCCCCTTTATGGCTACCTTTGCAATAATAGGGATTCCCCGGAGCAAGAGCGCAAGAGGAAGAAATCCTCGAGAGCCTCTTCCTGGGTATCAGAGACACACAATTCCTGTGCCAGGTCCCACAATCCCTGGAGGGTATTCGAGGAGTGGGAGTGGCCGGTGAAGGTGCCCAGGACAGACATTGAGGCCTCCGGTGATGGAGCACGGACCCCCGAGGCTTGTTCCATTGAAGACTCCCTCTCCTCACTGACTCTCGAACCGGTCACCCCCCGATGCCCACGTCGAAGGCCGCAACTCCTGAGTGGGAAGCCAGAATGATGGTGTTGGAATGCAGCATTACTGCCTTTCTTGCCTTGCAGCACGTGTTGATGCCTGGCTCTGCTGGCGTTCGTGCTGAGACCACCGGGATCACAATGGTGAGGATGAGAGCCCTGAGCCGATCCTCGGCGAGGGCCCCAATCCCACCCCCAGTCCTCGGGAGCGAGATGCCCCCTGGCAAGTGCTTCTGACTCAGGCCAAGCGATAGCCATGGGTTATCGTAGACCCGATCTGAGCCGGACACCTCAGGAACCATCAGGCCTCGAGTCCTCGATGGACTAGTTGGACTGGGAGTCCAAGGATGAGACTTCCCCGGAGACTCACACACACTGCCATCTCCCCTCAGATCCATCTCTCCCCGGCGTCAAGATGCTGGTCCCCTCACGAGGACGCCTCATTCATCGAGGTTGCCAGGATATGGTGAAGGCATTGTCCCTCACTACAGAGTCAGAGGAGGAGCCTCTCACGGAGGAACTTGAAATCCTCTAATATGAGGCACCACCCAAGGAGGCCCTGACGGTCCCCATCCCTGCCATTCTCGGGTGGTGACTCCTTTGGATGTGGGAGCCCCGGCTTCCCTAAGGCGCAACTCCCTCACACCTCCATGGTGGTGGAGTCGACCATGCATTGACAGAAGAGCCTGAAGACTCACTCTTCCATGTCCCTGTGCAGGGAGTCCTGCGCCCTCAACGCCCTTGGACATACATGCTACCAGGGCTCGATGCTGGCCTGCTGAATACAAGCGTACCAGCTGTATATCGGCATATATCTCCAAGACCTAGCAAAAGAGCTTGCAGGTTTCTCGGCAGATCTCAGTGGAGATCACCTCCAGCGATTCCAAACCCTTATGAAGTGCGTCAGGGAATGCTCGTACATGTCTCGAGCCACCTATGATTGCTTCGAATCCAACGCGAGGGTAGTCGCCGCAGGAATCGGTGCCTGATGCCAGGCCTGGCTCCAGGCATCGGACCTCGACCAATGGGTCCAGGAGAAACTCCTCGACATCCCCTGCTGCGGTGAAAAACTCTTTGGCAAACCGATGAAAAACAAAGCGGCGGAGATTGTGACAGAGTATGTTACCAGGACTCTGCTCTCCAGGAAGACCTCCACACTTCCCAAGACAAAACCACCGGGAAAAAGGCCTCACTTTCTTAGGAAAGACCAGCTTTATCGGAACTACCCCCAATACCAGGCCCCCCAGACCCCACAGCAGGGACAACAGGGCAAAGAAGCGGGCCAGGGTCAATGCAAGCCTAAGGGCTCCAAGCCCCAAACATCGGTTCCAGCCCAGGCTGGGTAAGGGTTTTGACTCCCTGAGCATAGCCTCTCCACCCGTGGAGGAGCAGCTGCCAGTAGGAGGCCATCTGATTCATTTTGTCCATCTGTGGCCTGCCATCACCACCAATAACCTTCTCTGACCACTTTGAGTGCCCAGGTGTCTCCTTCACCTGGACCAGACGCTGCCTGCTTTCTTTCCAGGAGAGCCCCTTTGGACTCCCCTGCACCAGGCCCTGCTACTGCAGGAAATCGCAGGCCTTCTCAAGGACAGGGTCGTGAAGTCATTCCTCCACCACCTAAGGGGAAAGTAGTTCTACTCTATGGATTTTCTGGTCCCAAAGAGGAGGCCTAAGGCCCAATCTCCAGGAACAAGCAGGAATGAGTCTTCACATATGGGTACGTCGGTACCGACGGAGTCTGCGCGGGAACGCTTCCCAGCGTCCAATCAAAGAGCTTTTGGAAGCATCCCACCACGCCTGCGTGCTGCCTTCCCGCCTTTCCCAACTGCCTCTCCTCAGTTTTCGTTTTTTCCGCGGAGCTGGCAGGACGTCCTCCTGTCACCGCAGAAAATTCTTCTTTTAATTCTTTAGTTTTCTTGTGGTCGCGGCTGTCTTCCCCGACGCCACCGGTACCGCCGGTGTTTCTTTTTTCTTTCTTGTAAATTTTCCCTTTAAGGGAATATTTTTTCTTCTGAGTGCCTTACGGTTTTTCAGGCCTTCTAGGCCTCTCCATGTCCCTCATGGAACCGCCAGCCACTTTCTCCAAGAAATGTTCAAACTGTGGCGGTACAACTTTATTTTTAGACTCCCAAAATTGGTGTCTAACCTGTTTGGGTCCTGACCCTTTTCCTCCGGAGCCCTCGGGCTACAGTATTGTGAGAAGAGGTTTTCAACATCGAGTTTCCCTCGATATGAGGTTCCCTTCCAACTTCAGGGCACCGACCATTTCTTCTTCTACACAGGATCAGGTAACCCACAAACAGTCTGTTAAGAATAGCCAACCCTCAAGTAGTAAGTCTCATGCACAGCATGTAGACGGCTCCGGCCTTGTCCTCGAGGGCCCATTGGCTTCAAAACCCCGGCAGGAGTCTTTTGCCTCCAAAGCCTATGTGGGGTTTCGGGTTGTTCCTGGGGCTCACCCCTCACAGAACATACCTGAGCCATGCCCGGTGGTGGCATCCGCTTCGAGCGGTACCGATACCCCGGCATCGGCACTGGTGTTGGACGTAACACTCCTCACCAGGGATCGTCGTCTGGTGTCCTCGGTACCTATGGGACCGATGGATACGTTCCAGACTGACTTTCCAGTATCGGTACCGGCACCGATAGTACCACCGACGTCGGTACCCTCCAGATGTGCATCGATAGACTCGCTTCCTTCGATGCCGAGTCTGGAATCGATCTCTAGTCTGGAAGACTGGGTACCGACACGTCTTGGTACCGACACCTATCGGTACCGGATGCTCGGTACCGAGGGTGACTGCCGAAGGCTTTCGGTTACCTTGGTATCGATTGGGCTGTCACCGATTGCTGCTCCGATGTCGGTGTCGGGTGCGGTTCTGACAGCGGTACCGGTATCGGTATCAGTACCGGTATCCACAGCAGCATCGTAGCCAGCTCCTTCCATGCTTCTTTCAACAGGATCGCTCCCTTCTATACCAAGTTTGGAGTCGATACCTGGCATGGACGATGTGGTACTGACTGTCGCTGGTCCTGACCTCCAGACCAGCGTCCATCCGTTAAGGATCCCATACTGCACCGTGCAGGATCTTATATTCCTATATACTCAGATAGATCCTTCGGTGCCCAGGCTAGTTCTTCAGATCTAGCCTGTCCAGGGAGGTTCTCTTTGGAGATCCTTCTTTTCAGAGTTTCCACCTGGATCTGGCAAGATCACTTGCCATTCCTATCCCTGGCCATGATCCTACACAAGGCTCTGTTTCTACCAAAGCAAAGGAGAACATAATGCTTCCTTTGCATCATTCCTTGCAGGATCTTCTTCTAGGAATGTGGGAAGCACCTTTAAGGGTACCCTCACCTTCCAGAGCAACTGATCTCCTATATCAGGTGCCCCCTTCTCCAGGGTTTCAAAAGACTCAACTTCCTCATCATTCCATTGTAGTGGAATCAGCAATGAGGCGGGTGAAGAGTAAGAAAAAGCACTCTTCTTATCCACCAGGTCGTGAGTCTAAGACACTAGATGCCTTTGGACGTCCATGCTTTCAACAAACCTTCCAGACATCCATGCTTTCAGCAAGAATTCTCTCATTTATTTTTTTTATGAGTCTATCTCTTGAGGAGGTCACAAAGAAATTACATCTTTTGATTCCTTTTCTTTCAGAGCCCAAGAGTGCAGACTATTCCTCACTGCTTAGTCATATTCAAAATATCTCTTGGTTTCTTACTCATGCTTCCCTAGACTCATTTGAGTCTGTTAGCAGAACTTCTGCTATGGCTATAGGGGCACGACGTAGAGCCTGGCTCCAAGCTTCAGACTTAGACAAATGGGCACAACAAAGACTGGGTAATACTCCTTGCACTGGAGAAAATCTCTTCAATAAGGAGTCTTTACGTCAGGTTGCTCAGTGGTCCACTGACTTACCTGTTTCTAAGGGCTGTTCTACGCCTTCTTCTTTCCCAGTAGGTAGGAAATGTCCTACCAAACTTTCTTCCCCTAGGGGGAGAAGGTTTTATTCATCTTCTGCCCATCATACAGATGTTCCCAAACAGGGGAAACATGCCCCCTGGTCTGAAGAATCCAAACTCTCACCAGGCTCAGCAAACCCAGCAACCGCAGGGTTTCTGATTAATCATCATCATATTTTTGTGCCTCTTGGGGTTTAGAACCTGCAGTTGGCTTCTTCTCAGTAAAAGCCTTCTACTGTTTTCATTCTAAACTCTAGGCATGGATCTCTTTTCACAAGACATCCATTTTTTCTCTGTATACGAGCTCTTAGGATATTCATGCCTATAGGTCACAGGTTTCTCCTCTTCTTCCTGCTAGGGAAAGAGGTTTAACAATTATCAAATGATAGTTTTCTGTACCAGCATGAATTTTTCCTTTCTACAGACTTACCACATTGTAAGTCTCCATTCAGCTCCATCTTCTCTACCCTCTTACCAAGCTTTCCTCTGTAAGAGGGGTACTATTACACTGGAGGGCTTCTTCTTCAGCCCCTCTAGTTTTTGTCACTATTCCAGTGTAGAGTTTTCCTCTCTGAGTTAACTCCCTTCTTCATTTTTGCTTTGGGGCAGCTTATCAGACAGGTCCAGTGTTTTCTTACTCCTGTTCTGTCTGTTCTTTCTGTTTTTAAACAGAAAGATTCTTTCTGCTGTCTTACCAGCAGCTGCCCATGCAGGAGCCCTAGTGATTGGACCACTGGTTCTTCTCCACAAGCATCCAGAGTTGTCCTCCACTACATTCTTTCTGGCCTTAGTAGTGACTCCAAGACAGTGGATTCATCTTTCTTGGGAAACCTTATCACTACAGGCTTCTCGGATTGTCTTCTATTCTTGCCATCTCCAATTCCCTTGGGCTTGGCAGCATAGTTGACGTAGGTACTGGCTTTTCCAGCAGCCAGTTCTATCTCCTAATTCTCCTGCATTGTGCTCTCTGCAATTCTACAGAGAAGCTTTCCACCATGGGCCTTTGCTAGAGAGCATTAGGTTTTCCTCAAACAGCTGTCCTAGATGTTTGGAAAAGGCTCCCTCAGTCATGCCCCTCATGACTGGAAGGGTTCTCCTACCCTACTATCTCCTTTTTAAAACAAAGGACGTGGGCCTTCTCTTACGTGAAAGCTTAAAGAGTTGTTCAAATCCCTGGTTTGGTCCTCAGGATTCCCACCGGGAATATGCTCTTTTTTTCCTTGCAGCTCGTCCTCATGGTATCCTAATCCCTCATGGACAGCGCATGTTTAGCTAAAGAACGCATGATACCCTTTTTGCCCCTCAAATAGGTCAACTTGGTATCTCATTCCTATGGGTCTTCGGTCCATTTACCATGCTAGAGTTCTGGAGGACTCGGGACTTGCTGCCTGCAGACTGATATTATCCTCTGTTTTTCACGTAACCATCCTGGTTATTTCACTAGCTAGCATTTCTGCAGCAATCTAGTCTGTTCCTTGTCAGGGAGATTTTTCCCCTGACTCCTTCCATCATAACCAGGATTCTCTATATATCTTCTCAAGTAGGTTCCACCTTCTTGTTATTAGATGAATCTTTCCTCTTCACATCTCCTATGTGAATATACTTTCTATAGGCATATCTCTGTCTGCTTAATTGCAGACATCTATATATAGGCCTATATATTCATATCTATATCTATATATATATATATATATGTATACATCCCTATAGATATATATGTCTGTTATTTGTGTGTGTATAAGTTATGCCCTTCTATATCTCACTATAGATCAGGGGTCTCAAACTCAAATTGCTTTGAGGGCCAAATGAGGACTTGTAAAGTAACCCGGGGGCCGCATAAGACGCGGGGCCTCATTTGCATAAATATTTGCATAATGTTACCATACACTAACTTTTAGTAAACATGCCTCTTTAATGAGTATGGATAAAGAAAGACTAAAAGATTTAGAAACAGGAAGACAATAATTAAACTGGGAACCCCAAAAGCCAAACTTGGAATGTACAACAACACTGTAGAAATAAAACTATAAATTAATTTCCTCTTGTACTAAACAAAGCGCAAACATTAATGATGCACATTTCCCAGAGCTGACATATTCCAGTTAATAAATTCAAAATAAAGAGAGATTTTTCTACCTTTTGTGCATTTTTTTTCAGTTGCAATTGTTCCAGCCACTTTCTTCTGGTTTCTTCATGTCTTCTGCTAACTCTCCATCGTCTGCTGTCCATTTGCCCTTTCTTCTCTCCTAGTTTTTTTTTCCATTCTCTCTCTACATCTGCTTTAACATACTAATCTTTCTCCTTTTTCTCTTTCCTCATTCCTATTTCATCCACTCCAATTTTACCCCTCCATCCTCAATCCCCACTTACTCTCCCAATACCTGGCCAATTGTAGATTTGTCTTCTCTCCTAGACAAAATATTTTTCCCCTCTCCATTTCACTTTCCCAGCTCCATCCCATTCTAATCCTCCCCCAACATCAGCTCCCTTCTAGTTCCAGCCCCACCCAGCATCCGCTCCCTTCTAGTCCCTGCATCAGTCCATTTCCAGTCCTATCATAGCCTCACCATCAGCCCATTTCCAATCCTAGCCCCCCATCAGCCCATTTCCAATCCTAGCTCCCTCCCCTCACAGCCCATTTCCATTCCAAGCCCCCCTCCCCATCAGCCATTTGCAGTTCAAGCCCCCCTTCCACTCAGCCCATTTCCAGTCCTAGACCCCCCATAGCCCATTACCAGTCCTAACCTCCCCATAGCGCACTTCCAGTTTTACCCCCTATCACCCCATTTTCAGTCTTAACCCCCCCCATAGCCCATTACCAGTCCTAACCTCCCCATAGCGCACTTCCAGTTTTACCCCCATCACCCCATTTTCAGTCTTACCTCCCCTCATAGGCCATTACCAGTCTTAACCCCCCAATCAGCCCACCTCCAGTCCTAACCCCCCAATCAGCCCACCTCCAGTCCTAACCCCCACCATAGCCCATTACCAGTCATAACCCCCCCTGCCAATAGCCCACTTCCAGCCCTAACCCCCATTACCCCATTTCAGTCAGCCCCTCCATAGCTCATTACCAGTCCTAACTCCCCCCATCAGCCCACCTCCAGTCCTTCCTAACCCCCACCTGCCCATTTCCAGTCCTAGCCCCCACCATAGCCCATTACCAGTCATAACCCCCCCGCCAATAGCCCATTACCAGTCATAACCCCCCCGCCAATAGCCCATTTCCAGTCATAACCCCCCCCCTGCCAATAGCCCATTTCCAGTCCTACACCCCCCCTGCCAATAGCCCATTTCCCTTCTTACACCTCCCCCCTGCCAATTGCCCATTTCCAGTCATAACCCCCCGGCCAATAGCCCATTTCCAGTCCTACCCCCCCCCCCCCCCCGGTAAATAAAAAAAACACCTGGCTTCTGCTGCTGCAGCAGAAAATCAGCTGTCCCGCGGCCCCTTCCTCTCTGCCCGGAGATCCCTCATTGTGCTTCATCAGCGGCGTGCTTTTTAAGCCGCGAAGAGAGTATTTCCCTCTCGCGCGGCTTAATCCTATTCACTTTTCAAGCCTCGCGAGAGGGGAATACTCTCTTCGCGGCTTGAAAAGCACACGCTGATGGAGCACAATGAGGGATCTCCGGGCAGAGAGGAAGGGACCGCAGCACAGCTGATTTTGCTGCTTGAGCAGCAGAAGCCAGGTTTAAAAAAAAAAAAATTGACAGTCGATTCTGCCGCTGCCACGGCAGCAACGGCAGAAGCAGAAGCAAGGCTTTTTTCTTTCCCTCCGTCGCGGGCCGCACAATGTTCTCTCCCCGCGGGCCGCGTGTTTGAGACCCCTGCTATAGATATATATTCTATATATCTATATGTATGTATATATATATATATATATATATATATATGTGTGTATCTGTCGAGATATTTATTCTCCAGGACCAAGCAGGAAGTCAGTCCTCACATATGGGTGACGTCGGCGCCGACGGAGCCCTCGCGGAGCAATTTCCCCAGCTTTCAAAGAAAGCCTTTGGGAATTGCAGCGCGCATGCGCGGTCCCCTTCCCGCCCAAGGGTGCCATCTTGCTCAGTCTTCTTTTTTCCGCGGAGCCCTACAGACGCTGTTTGTGATCGCCGCTGAAAAAGTTGATTTTTATTATTTTTTCTTGTCTCGATTCGACACCGGATCCTTTCCCGCCTGGACTCGATACACCGGTATCGAGTCCTTTCGTGATTGTCCTTCGTGACTGGCGTTCGCGCCATTTTTTTCTTTTTCCTGGCAGCCCTGTCTTTTGACCTCGCAGGGGCCCTTTTTCCCCCGATGGCTGCCAGCGGGTTTAAAAATTGTGATCGGTGTAAGAAACTTATGTCTCTTACCGACACACACGACTGCTGCCTCCGCTGCCTTGGACGCGATCACGACCCGATGATCTGTGGTCCATGTAGCAAGATGCCCTCTAAAGCGTTGAGGAGTCGGCAGCAACAAAAGTTAAAAATCTTCTCTGACTCCGCGTCCGGCCGGGCCCGGACCTTGTCAGAGGCTTCGACGTCCCGGGACTCCGGTCCTGAGCATCGTCGGAGTTCCTCTGAGCGGGGGTCTCCTGCCCGGGAGCATCATCGGAAGAAGAAACCCGCGAGGGCGGCGTCGGTGGACGCTCCTGGTTCCTCGAGGGCCAGGTCGCATAGCCCCAATAGCCGTCCCGGGTCCTTGGAGTCGGAGAGGCCTTCAAAACATCCTCATCTCGAGTTGGAGTCTCCTGGACACGTGAGTGCTGTAGTCCTCGTGGACTCACCTCCGAAGGAGCCGACGTCGGGCCCGACGCTGTCGGGGCCCGAGTCAGGGGCTGCTGGGTCTCCTGAGCTCGGACTCTGGTTGACGGCCTTGGAGAGCAGTTTGGCTGCCTTCATGGACCAGCAGCGGGCACTGATTGCTGGCCTCGCCGGTGCTTCTGCCCCGACCGCCGGGACGTCGACGTCCAAGTCGACCCCGGAGACCGAGCCGATCCTCGAGTCCATGCGGGCTCGAGTCGATCCTCGGTCGCGGTCTCCCTCGGCCTCCCGTTCGGGACTGAGGTCATCGACGCCGACTCCGTCGGCGTCTGGGCGGACAGCACCGATGCCCGCCCGACCGGAGCCGCCTGGGAGACTGAGGACGAAGAGTCCCCTGGTACTTTTCGGACTCGGTGTGTCCCATCGGACTCGCCCGAGTCCGAACCTCGGAGACGATCCCCCCCCCGGAGGACACCCGGTTCTCGGACTTCATGCGGGATATGGCCAAAGCCTTGGCATTCCCCGCGGATCCCGAGGAGGAGCTTCGAGCCGAAGAGCTGGATGCCCTCCAGTATGACTCTCCCCCGAAGGAGGCCTTTACTGTACCGGTTTCTCTGACGCTGGAGCGACTTCTCTTCTGTATGTGGGAGAGCCCAGCTTCGGCGCCGGTGTTAAGCAAGCGGGTCGATTCCATTTATCGAGTCCGCAAGAGCCCTGGGTTCCAAAAGGCACAACTACCGCACCATTCCATGGTGGTGGAATCGGCCATGCATCGACTCAAGAGTCAGAAGATGCACTCCTCGGTGCCTCCCGGCCGGGAGTCCCGGATCCTGGATGCCCTCGGTAGGAAGTGCTTCAAAGGCTCTATGCTTGCTTGTCGAGTCCAGACTTACCAGCTCTATATGGGTATGTATCTCCGAGACCTGGCAAAAGAAATTGCCGGGTTCTCTGCTGGTCTCTCTGAGGAACCTTTGCAGAGGTTCCAGGCCCTATCCACAGGTATTTGTGAGTGCTCGAAATTTATCTCTCGAGCAGCCTACGATGGCTTCGAAGCATCGGCTCGGGTAGCCGGGGCCGGCATCGGTGCCCGCCGACAGGCTTGGCTTCAGTCATCCGACCTTGAGCCATGGGTACAGGACAAGTTGGTCGATGTCCCCTGCAAAGGTGAAAACCTCTTTGGCAAGCCCATGGCTGAAAAGGCTGCAGAACTCGAGACCGAGACTCTGACCAGGACTAGGCTGTCCAGGAAAACCTCTGCCCCTTCTCATAAAAAGAAGGGCTCGGGGAAAAAGCCCTTTTACCCGAGGAAGGCAGCTGCCTATAAACACTACCCTCACTATCAGGCCCCAGTAGCTCCCCCACAGGGTCAGCAGGCCAAGGGACGGGGTAATGGGTCCCGTAGGAAGCAAGCCCACAACACCGGCCCCTGCTCAGCAGGGTGGGGGCTTTTGACTCCATCAGCATAGCCTCTTCCCCTCCACTGGTTTCTCTCGGCACAGGAGGCTGGCTGGTCCACTTTGCCCAAAGATGGTCAGCAATCACTTCAGATACCTGGGTGCTTCATATAGTTCAAAAAGGCTATCTTCTTCACTTTCACCAGGTACCTCCCTCCTACTTTCCAGGGGAGCCTCCCAGACTCCCTCTGCACAGGGACTTGCTCCTTCAGGAGTTAGCAGGTCTTCTTCAGGAACAGGCTGTGGAACCGGTGCCCCACAACCTGAGAGGTCAAGGCTTTTATTCCAGGTATTTCCTGATACCAAAACGAACAGGAGGCCTCAGACCCATCCTGGACTTGCGAAACCTCAACAAGTTCCTGACAAGGGAAAAGTTTAAGATGCTCACCCTTGGAATCCTGCTGCCCTACCTCCAGCAGGGAAACTGGCTATGCTCCTTAGATCTAAAGGATGCCTATACTCACATCCTTATTCATCCACACCACAGACAATATCTCCGGTTTGTTGTGGGCGGAAATCATTACCAGTACAGTCCTGCCCTTTGGCCTATCCTCCGCCCCCAGGGTGTTCACCAAATGCCTAGCAGTGGTGGCGGCCTATTTATTTTATTTATTTATTTATTTAAAGTCTCTTTTATACCGCGCTATTCAGCATCAGTGCGGTTTACAATAAACAACGAACATACACATTTCCAATAGTACTTTGTGTTTACATATGAACAGGAGAATCAACTTGGCTAACAGGGTAACTATATACAATAACAATATATACAATTTACAGGCTGGTCATGTGTTCTTATGGTTTCAGACAGAGGAGATTTGTGAGGTTTCGGTAATTGGTGCTGAGCTTTCATTGGTTTCCGGGTAATGTAGGAGGAAGAGGTAAGGCTTCAAGGCCTCTTTGTATTTCCATACCTGGACGACTGGCTCATAAGGGGCCAGTCTTCCCAAGAGGCCACTCAAGCCACTCTTCGCACTGTATCTCTGCTCCAGCACTTGGGATTTGTCATAAATTTCGCAAAGTCCACTTTGCTTCCCTCTCAGGATCTCGAATTCATCGGCGCAAGGTTGAACACACTTCAGGCAAAGGCCTTCCTGCCTCTGGACAGGGCACACAGGCTCATGAATCTAGCCAGCCACTTTCGCAGCCATTCCCTGGTCTCTGCCAGGCAATTTCTGAGACTGCTCGGCCATATGGCTTCCACGGTCCATGTGACCCCCAATGCCCGCCTGAACATGCGACCTGCTCAGTGGTGCCTTCGCACTCAATGGCATCAGGCCACGGGGAGCCTGGCGGACTCAGTACAGGTGTCCGACCTGCTGGTCTCTTCTCTGTGATGGTGGCTTCATCTGCCAAACCTGCTGCTGGGAGTGGATTTTCAATCTCCTCCGCCTTCTCAGGTGCTAACAACCGATGCTTCTCTCCTGGGTTGGGGAGCACATTGCCAAGGGACATGTACTCAGGGCCTCTGGACTCCTTGGGAGTCTGCTCAGCAGATAAACTTCCTGGAGCTCAGAGCCATCCGCCTAGCTCTGAGAGCCTTCACCCACCTCACTTCTCACCAGTCTGTGCTGGTCCAGACGGACAATCAAGTTGCAATGTTCTACGTGAACAAACAAGGAGGAACAGGCTCCTTCCTTCTCTGTCAGGAGGCACAAAAACTGTGCTCTTGGGCCGTCCACAACGGCATCCTCCTCAAAGCTGTCTATCTCTCAGGTCAGGAAAATTACCTGGCAGACAAGCTAAGCAGGATCCTCCAACCACACGAGTGGAGATTGGATCCATTGGTGGTTCAGCGGATCTTTCTCAAGTGGGGCCTCCCCACCATGGATCTGTTTGCCAGTCCTCTGAACCGGCAACTTCCCAGATTCTGCTCTCGACAACCGCATCCTCTCAGAGTAGCGGCGGATGCTTTTCTGATTCCATGGTCCACGGGCCTCTTGTATGCCTTTCCTCCCATGCCGCTGGTGTCTCGGACACTCTTCAAGGTTCTCAGAGACAAAGCCTCGATGATCCTAGTGGCTCCCCGGTGGCCGAGACAACCTTGGTTCCCGCTTCTAATGCAGCTGGCGGTGGACACTCCTCTTCCTCTGGGGTTTCAACCCGATCTCCTGACACAGGATCAGGGGTCTCTCCTACACCCCAACCTCCGGTCCCTTCATCTGATGGCCTGGCTGCTGAGAGGGTAGTCCTTGCTCCCCTCCTGCTGCCTCGGGAGGTGGAAGAGGTTGTCTTGGCCTCGAGGAGGCCTTCCACCCGGAAGTCCTACGCTCTTAAGTGGCGTCGGTTCTCCATTTGGTGTGCTCAGCAGTCTGAGAATCCCTTCTCCTGCTTAGTGGCAGTGGTCTTGCAGTATTTGCTTTACCTCTCCAATCTGGGCCTTAAGTCCAACTCTGTCAGAGTCCACCTCAGTGCTCTCTCTGCACATCATGCACAGGTGGATGGCAGGCCTCTTTCCAACCACCCTTTGGTGGCTCGTTTTCTCCGAGGCCTCCTTCTCCTTAAGCCTCCTTTGCGGCCTCCAACCCCTGACTGGGATCTGAATGTGGTCTTGCAGCGGATTACCTGTCCACCTTTTGAGCCTATAGCTACCTGCCCTCTTCGTTTTCTTTCCTGGAAAACTTGTTTTTGGTAGCCCTTACTTCTGCTAGGTGCGTTAGTGAACTGCAGGCCCTAGTGTCTGATCCACCTTACACTAGGTTCTACAGGAATAGGGTAGTCTTGCGGACTCACCCTAAGTTTCTTCCAAAGGTGGTTTCTCCGTTTCATCTCAACCAAGAGGTGGTTCTTCTGACCTTCTTTCCCAGGCCCCACTCCAGCCGAGCTGAGATGGTGCTGCATACCTTGGACTGTAGGAGGGCCTTATCCTTCTACCTTGACCGTACGCGAGAGCATAGGAGAGCTGTTCAGCTCTTCGTTTCTTTTGACCCCAATAAGTTGGGGCTACCTCTCTCCAAGCGTACTTTGTCCATATGGGTTACTGACTGTATCGCTTGGGCTTATGGGGCAGCCGGCCTCTCGTTGGAGGGTCGAATCACGGCTCATCGTGTTAGGGCGAAGGCTGCGTCAGTGGCTCATCTCCGCTCTGTTCCGTTGGCAGACATCTGCCGGGCCGCTACTTGGTCTTCAAGCCAGACTTTTGCGGCCCATTACTGCCTGGAGAGGGAGTCCCGCAGGGACAGTGCTTTCGGTCAGGCAGTTCTCCATAATCTCTTTGAGGTTTAGGCAACTCCTACCTCCGACCCAGATGTTGGGCTACCGGTCGGGGGCGGTTTTCAGAGAAGATTCCTTCCTTCTGTGCTGCTGAGCTAGAGGGAGCTCCTTTTTCCGCTTGGGGTCTCCGGTAGCCTTAAGCTCGGGAGTCCCATATGTGAGGACTGACTTCCTGCTTGGTCCTGGAGAAAGATTAGTTACTCACCTGTAACAGGTGTTCTCCAGGAGCAGCAGGAATCAGTCCTCACAACCCTCCCTCCTCCCCTTGGAGTTGCAGTCATATCATTTCGTTTTTGCTAATTTTTTGCTGTCTTTTAGCTATGTCATCAGACTGACAAGATGGCACCCTTGGGCGGGAAGGAGACCGTGCATGCGCGCTGCAATTCCCAAAGGCTTTCTTTGAAAGCTGGGGAAATTGCTCCGCGAGGGCTCCGTCGGCGCCGACGTCACCCATATGTGAGGACTGATTCCTGCTGCTCCTGGAGAACACCTGTTACAGGTGAGTAACTACTCTTTATAGGTAGATATGTATTTACATACTTATCTATCTGACTGTCTATGCTCATATAGCTATATATGTCTCTATATGATTCTGACAGTTGGGCTCTACCCATACTTATGCTGTTCCAGCATGTTTTGGGATGCTACACACACAACCACTCCCGTGGTAGTTAACAACTTTTCTACCATAACCCTAAGGGTTAGGTACCCCTGAAGCTCTCCATGTTCCAGTATCTTTCCTAGCTACCACCAGTTAGGAAAGACATGGAGGATCTTCAGTACATCTGAGGCTCTAACGCCTCAGACACTTGTCCTTTCTTTTTGGGATACAAGGTTTTTTCCATACCCCTTCTTCCCTCAAGGACTAGGCCGGTTTGTCCAAATCGGTCAGCCTTTCCTCTTTTTGCTCCTAAGAGTGAGCCACTCTGCAGCCAAAAGAGTTTCGGCTTTTTCCATAAAGCCTTCTGCTGAAGGCCTACCGTTTTTGTACTACCCCAGTTGATCCCTGGGGTTACCTCTCACCTTTCAGGATTCTGACCTCCACTGTTTGTCCTACAGGTTTATTATCTCCACCTTCAGTGAGGTCCTCCTTGAGGTTCCTCTACTGGATTCCCCAGTAGATTCCATGAAACTCTATACTTTCCTGCAATCCTGTTAGGGGAGGTCCATATTGCAATATTTCTTTTCAATATATTTGATGATAATTATCATACACACAAGGACTCCTTGCCTGCAGTCCTATACTAGGTTAGCTGTCTTTACAGCACCTTTCTGTTTAAACTCCTAACCTCCATCCTGAGGATGCCTGGCGATATGAGGTGTAGCATGTTCCAATCTATAACATGCTGGGACTCCAGGCATCTTAGCTTGGGAGTCCCCATATGTGAAGACTCATTCCTGCTTGTTCCTGGAGATAGCACAGTTACTTACCTGTAACAGGTGATCTCTGGGAACAGCAGGAATAAGTCTTCACAACCCACCCACCTCCCCAGGAGTTGTATCTCTCTATCTATCTTTCCTTTCCTCTCTCTCTCTCTCTTTGTCTCAGCTTTAAAACTTAACTGAGGAGAGGCAGTTGGGAAAGGCGGGAAGGCAGCACGGAGGCGTGGTGGGATGCTTCCAAAAGCTCTTTGGACGCTGGGAAGCGTTCCCGCGCAGACTCCGTCGGTACCGACGTACCCATATGTGAAGACTTCTTCCTGCTGTTCCCAGAGATCACCTGTTACAGGTAAGTAACTGTGCTTTCTAGACTTGCGAAACCTTAACATATCACATTTGTTTACATCAAGGCCTACGGCCCATCCTAGACCTGTGAAATCTGAACAAGTTCCTATTGCAGGAGAAATTCAAGATGCTCTCCCTTAGAACATTGCTGTCTTACCTCCAGCAGGGAGATTGGCTATGCTCCTTGGATCTAAAGGATGCTTATACCCACATCCTTACCATCCCAGCCACAGGCAGTACCTAAGGTTCATGGTCGGGGGCGACCACTACCAGTACATGGTACTTCCATTTGGCCTAGCCTCCGCACCATGAGTCTTCAAAATGCCTGGCTGTGGTGTCCGCCTACCTCCGTCTCTAAGGGGCCTTCGTCTTCCTATACCTGGACATAACTGACTCGTGAAAGGAGACACGGCCACAGAGGTACAACAGTCCACGGCCCGCACCATCAAGGTCTTGCATCTGGGGTTCGTGATAAACCACCCCAAATCTCACCTCACTCCAACACAGAATCTGGAGTTCATAGGAGCTCGCCTGGACACTCTCCAGGCCAGGGCCTTCCTCCCCCTGGACAGGGCAGATCGCCTTAGAGCTCTGGCCACCAAGGTGCAGCACCATCATGTAGTGTTGGCAAGGTCAATGCTCTGCCTACTAGGCCACATGGCATCCACAGTCCATGTGGTCCCCAACACCCACCTCCATATGTGGGCAGCTCAGTGGTGCCTCCGATCACAGTGGTCTCAAGCCACGGGCAGGCTCCGAGACAGGATCTCTGTGACCCGCCGACTAGCAGAGTCGCTCAATTGGTGGCAGAGCACATAGCATCTACAGAGGGGGGCATGCCCTTCCAGCCCCCAAACCCCCAGAAGAACTGCGCACGCAGGGCAGCTAGATCCTAGCGGAGAGCCAGAAGCAGATTGACCTGCTGGATCTCAAGGCCATTTTTCTGACGATCAAGACCTTCCACCACTGCCTGCGGAACCAGTCGATACTAGTCCAAATGGACAACCAGTCATGATGTTCAACCTTAACAAGCAGGGGGGGCACAGGATCTCAATGCCTCTGCCAGGAGGCAGTAGACCTCTGCTCATGTTTGATTGGTCAGGGAATGCTCCTCAGGGGCAGTATACCTTCTGGGCCAAGACAGTGCCCTAGCGGACAGGCTGAGCAGGGTCCTCCAGCCGCATGATTGGCGTCTAAACCCCAGGTTGGCGCAGCGGCTAGTCCAACTCTGGGGAACCTCAAGTCTGGACCTCCTTGCGAGCCCAGCCAATGCTCAGCTGCCCCAATTCTGCAGTCCCCGGTTGTATCCAGCCGGATAGCATGGACGCCTTCCTCATCTCATGGTCAGAGGGTCTTCTGTATGCCTTCTCTCCCACGCCACTAATCGCCTGGACCCTCTTCATGGTCCTGCGGGACAAGGCCTCCATGATCCTGGTGGCCCAGGCAGCCTTGGTTTCCTCTGCTGCTCCGCCTCTCAACAGAGCTCACGGTCCCTCTGGGGAATGTCCTGGGGCTACTGACCCAGGAGGAGGGCCCTCTTCTTCAGCCCAACCTGGGGTCCCTGTCATTAACAGCATGGCGGCTGAGTGAGGAGTCGACTTAGCACCCTTCAGCCTCCCGAGGGAGGTGAAGGAAGTCCTCCTGGCCTCTCGTAAGAACTCTGCGAGACGAGCCTATGTCTTCAAATGGCGCAGATTCTCAGTATGGTGTGTGGAGCAATGGATAGACCCGTTCTCTTGCCAGGTGCACACGGTGCTGCAGTACTTGCTCCACCTGTTGCAGGCCGGACTCAAGCCCAATTCTGTCAGGGTGCACCTGAGCGTGGTCTTGACGCACCATCACTCCATAGAGGGAAAACCTCTTTCTGTGCAGCCTCTCATTACCTGATTTATGCATGGCCTGCTGCTTTCTAAGCCTCCCATTCACCCTCCCCAGGCGGAATGAGATTTCAATGTGGTTCTGACAGCTCACCAAGCCACCTTTCGAACCTTTGGCTACCTGCCATTTACGTTACCTATCCTGGAAGGTCATCTTCCTGGTGGCACTCACCTCTGCCTGCAGAGTCGGCGAGCTTCAGACCTTGTTGGCCGAGCCACCTTGCACCAGGATCTACAGGAATAGGGTCATGCGTCGCACTCGCCCTAAATTCTTCTGAAGGTGGTACCTGCCTTGCACCTCAACCAAGAGGTGGTGCTCCCCACCTTTTTTTCCATGGCCCCACTCTGACAAGGCAGCAGCTGTTTTCCATACACTGGACTGTAAAAGGGCCCTGTCCTTCTACCTGCAGTGTACTCGGGGCCACCATAAAGTCTAGCAGCTTTTTGTTTCATATGACCCCAGTCAACTAGGGGAGGCTGTCATCAAGCAGACCCTGTCCACCTGGGTGGCAGACTGCATCGCCTTCGCCCACGATCAGGCTGGGCTCTCTTTGGAGTGCTAGGTCACGGTGCACACTGACTGGAGACCTCGGTTGCAAGCCTACGCTCTGTTCCTTTGGCAGACATCTGCCAGGCCACCACCACCTGATCAGTTCATACCTTTACAGCTAACTACTGCCTTTAGAGGGAGTCCCAATGGGACAGCGCCTTCAGCCAGGCCGTACTCCGTAATCTGTTCAGAGTTTAGGCACCTCTTGCCCTCAGAGTCGTCTTGTTCAGACTACTGAAGTGATGGTTCTCCCTGGACACTGGGGTCCTCAGAATCTTTTCTCAGATTCACTTGCGGCTGCTCAAGGCTAGGTCGTGTTTTTCTACAGGTTCTCAGTAGCCTGTAGCTAGGGAGTCCCATATGTGAGGACTGACTTCCTGCTTGTTCCTGGAGAAAACATAGTTACTCACTTGTTCTCCAGGGACAGCAGGAATCAGTCCTCACATATGGGACTCCCTAGCAGTTGCTGTACAATTTTTGGCCATCTTTTGTCGACTCTAGCTATGTCATCTGTGATAAGGAAGCTTATCATAGCTCAGGGAATAATGACAAAAGAGGAGAGTTTACTCTGATCAAGGGACCTGTGCTGGCAGGTTATAGAAATAAGACAGCTTGTTTCCCTAAAAGACTACATGTTCCAGAATGCACCTGTATGCAGAAAGTCCCTAGGGGAGCTAGAGTGGAAAAGCATGAGTCTAATCAGAGAAAGCATTATGTCATCCCTAATCAAACAGCCTCTAGAAGAATGCTTAATCCACAACACCTGAAGAATGCAAGGGTGGAGTTACAATCTAAGCCCTTTAAAGCTAGAGGGGAATCTTCAGGACAGGAGGAGAAGGAGAAGGGGAATCAGAAGGAGAATGAGAACCAGAACAGAAGGAAGAACAACCGGAACCTGAAGGAACAAGGACAAGGAAGCAGACGGTCCAAGAGAGGAGCTCAGAGAAATACCTATGCTTGGAGAGATACCTGGGGGAAAGAATCTTCAGAGGACTGGAGAAAGCCAGAGGTCTGTATATCCACAGCCAGGGACCCTCAAGCAACCCCTAGGAAGAGGTCTGTTGCAGCTAAGGAGGAAAGGAGCCTAAATACCTCTTGGAGGACGTCTGGAGAAAAGATCCTGAGGTCCAGAGATACCAACTAGAGGACAGGACACAGAAGCTTTATTGCATACTGGCCAGAATACCAGAAGAAGCAGCCTGACGCTTGCCTGGATTCAGGTAGGAACTGTGAACGTTTCTCTAGCTTTGAGCAGTGCAAAGAGCAGGGAAACAGTTTCTCTCCGTATGGAGGTCAGTTCCTAAAGCCCTCTGAGTCAGATGGAGAATCTGAATCTGTGCAATTTCAAGAGCAAGGTCTATTATCTGATGCAGAGGATAATTATATGGACTGTTCTTTGATTAGGTTGTTATTTTAGGAAAATCCTAAATATCAGAGCAAACATCAAAAGGAAACATTCTAAATATTAGCTTCCCATAAAGTTTTGTTGAAAAGAAAAAGCTTTTGAGAAAGTTTTGCACGTGTGCTGAAATCCAAGCTACTGATTGCAGTTAATTGTCACCTGTTGGTGGAGGAGAGCCCAGCACAAGCCATGCACACGTAGGATTAAAAAGTTCTTTTCTGTATGGAGAAAGTGAGCTATGTTTTAGTATAAAGAAGTTTTCCTCTTTGATTTGTTTTTCCCCAGCACTGCTAAGGAGTTTATTAGCAGTGGCTGAAAGAAGCCTTTCTGTTCCATAAAGGACTTTGATTCTTACTTGCATAAGATTTTCAGTAGCCTTATTTTGTGTTGAATAAACCCTGGAGAAGTTATCTGGATGGTGTTACCAAGCATATCTGTGTGTGGGATAATCACCCCATAAATAAATTCTAATTTTGCCTTACACTCGACCAACTACAAGAATCTTCATTATTTTAAAAAGGCAAGCTTTGTGTGAATAGACTTCAATAACCACAATCCTTTGCAAGACAGTTAATTTACATACTTGCCAAGATGGTGGTACCTTCATAACAAGCACCCCCTTTTACACATCTAACAGAGTAAGATGGCACCCTTGGGCAGGAAGAGGACTATGCACGCGTGGTGGCATCTCCCAAAGGCTTTCTTTGAAAGCTAGGGAGATGCTTCTGCGGAGCTCCGTTGGTGCCGGCGTCACACACATGTGAGGACTGATTCCTGCTGTCCCTGTTACAGGTGAGTAACTACGCTATACCAGTGTGTGTGTGTGAGTGAGTGGGAATTGGGAAGAGAAATGAAAGCACTAGTGGAGAAGGAAGAATGATGATATGGAAGAATCACGCTATGAGAAAATTTTTAAAAGGTTAAGGCTCTTCAGCCTGGAAAAGAGATAGCTGATGGAGATGTGATAGAAGTCTATAAAATTGTGAGTTCAGTGGAACGAGTAAATGTAGTTCGGTTATTTACTCCTTCAATAAGTAGAAAGACTAGGGGACACACAATGAAGCTACAGTGTAACACATTTAAGATTAATTGGAGAACATATTTTTTCACTTAACACCTAATCAAACTCTGGAATTTGTTGCTGGAGTATACAATAAAAACTGTTAGTGTATCTGGGTTTAAAAGAGATTTGAACAAATTCCTGGAGGAACAAGTCCATAAAACATTATTAAAATGGATTGGGGAAATTCACTGCTTATCCTTGGGATATCTACCATGGAATCTCTCTAAATTTTGAGAATCTGACAGGTACTTGTGATCTGGATTGGCCACTGTTGGACACAGGATACTGGGCTTGATGGACCTTTGGTCTGATCTACTATGGCATATCTTATGTTCTTATGAGATAGAAAAGCACCGGTGAATAAGAGAGAGAAAATACCATTGATGCCCCCTTCTCACCTCAGATCATCTCCCCCACTGGTCCATTTTCAATATCATGATGTTAGCAGAGTAGGCACCAGCAGGTAAGAGAGCATGCTGTCTTATGCCTTCTGCAGATAAGAGGGGAGAACATTGCAGCAGGACTGAACTTTGCAGCTGCAGGATGGATATTTTGTTACAGAGAGCAGTCACTCCAATTCATCCTGCCCTCCCACCTCACAAGAATGGCTCTGCATCTGAATATTATAGCCTTTCTTTGCAGAGAAAAAAAATTTAAGCTGATATTGAAAGTCCTTAGCGACCTGCCAATGAGAAGCAGGTCGGCTAAGGAGACAGACTGCGATACTCAGTGGCACTGTCTGGATAATGCTGAATATCATCTTCTCAGAGCGCCTGGCACCTTCCAGTTAGTGCAGAAGCGGTCCGTGGGCAGAGCACAGGCAGTGCTGGTGCAACCGGTTAAGTGTGACACTTAAGGAGTTAGTGCGAGTTTTGGCGCCCCTGTGCAGGCAACTTAGGCCGTATGAAAAGCTGGCCTAAGTTACAAAATGGACAAAGACTGGCTGAAAATCACACCAAGCAGGTAAGTGTCGGCACTTACACGATTAGCACCGCTGAACCCAGATATTAAGCAGCAGCCCCTATCTGGATACTGCTGCCGAATAGCCATGGTATTTAAATATTGGCATTTTTGGATATTGACCAGCCTGTATATAGATGTACAGGGGAGGTTGTATATTCAATAAATCCTGGGCATCATGGTGACTAGAAATTTCCTGGTAGCTTGAGATTTTTGTGCCCCAGTGTTGCTCTTCCTCTTATTTTAGTTTGTTTTTTTAACCCAGCAATTCTTTGGTGCTCAAATTTCTTCCAACTCAGTCTGAAGCAGGCTGAGATCCAGTGCCATGAACCTTCATTCATACCACCCAGGAATTCTTTTCCTCCATTTTATATCCCCATACTTTTAGTTGAACCCCTACAGTATCCAGCATGGGTCAGAGGACATGTAGCCTGGCTGCCTTTGGACCTTGACAATCATGAGCACCTTAATCAGTTGTCTAGGCATCATTCCACACAATGGCCACAGTCCAAATCCCTCCAACTTCTGGGACTGTAAATGCAGCCTTTGCAGTATCCCAGCCCCAGCATATTTGGGGAATAGAAACTCCAAGCTGACAGCTGAAAAAGGAACCTTATTCATGGAAGTATTTACTGTTTGAGTCACCAGACTGGCCCACAAGCTCTCTTCTAGTCAGCACCGCATGACTCTTGATGAATTTGAGCTGTGCAGTGCAGAAACTCACATACTGATCTCAAGTCTCATAAGAAAATTTGTCAAGCCCTGCTCTGATTGTCTGTAGGGTCCCACTGGAGAGAAGTCTGTCTAATGCATGTACCGCTGATAGGGCATGATTTGTAGACCCACAGAGAAGTATAGTTGAACTTCTTCAGGTGGAAGTGAGGGGGGGCTGCATCAAGCCCATAGAGTAGAAATAGGGCTAATTATGGCTGGCTGGCTAGATGAGAGACTAGCTAGGGAAGTGGATGTGGCTAGGATGGGAGTTGCGAGAGAGGGACTGAAAGAAAGAGACTGGTTATGGACAGGGTGCGGAGATTGAAGAGAGTCTGAAGGGACTGCTTCTTTGTTTTACTTATCAGAGGAGCACCAGTATGCAGATCGCTTCTATCTGTGCTCTTCTCTTCTACTGCCAACTCCAGACTTCGATCCTTTCACCTTGCTGCTCCTTATGCCTGGAACAAACTACCTTAGTCTGTATGGCAGGTCTCATCTCTGGCCCTTTTCAAATCCAGGCTGAAAACTTGCCTCTTCGAGGCCACTTTTGGATCCTGATCTGCCTAGTCTCCTATGTGTTTCCTTGCCATTCCCCTAGATCAGTGATTCTCAATCCAGTCCTCTGGGACCCCCAGGCCAGTCAGTTTTCAGGATATCCACAATGAATATGCATGAGAGAGATCTGTATGCACTGCTTCCATTGTATGCAGATCAATCACATGCATATTCATTGTGGATATCCTGAAAACCTGACTGGCCTGGGAGTCCCAGAGGATTGGGTTCAGAACCACTGATCTAGATGTATCCTTGTCCTCTGCTGTTGTGCTGTCTGTTTTGATTAGGTTGTAAGTTCCGATGAGCAGGAGCCGTATTTTACAAGTGTCTGTACTGCACTGTGTTTGCCTTGTAGCGCTATACAAATGATCAGTAGTAGTAGTATGCTACTGACAGCATGTAGCCATGTGCAATGCACTGGCACAGTAAGACCTGATTTACTAAGCTTTTTTTCCTATAGACACAGAATGAGAAAACATTTAGTAAATTAGTCCTTAAACGAGCTGAGGCAGATCTTGGCGTGGATCCCCCTCTCATCCCCCCTCCCCCCCCGACTTCATTCTTCAATTTTGGTAAGAGCAGCAGGTAAGTTGGGGGTTGAGAGTTTTCCTAGATGCAAAGTAAATTTGTCAAGGCTTTATAATATATGTATTCTCTGTTTCTTTTATATTTCTGGTTTGTTTTCTGAGTTTCTAACATGTTTTCCTTGTTCTTCAGCATTTTTTACCCAGATGGAAATGTGAACAGTTGATCAGACAAGGAGTTTTGGAGCATGTGATGTCTTGAAGCCCTGATTTATAAATCAGCAGACCTTTTGGATATCCTCTTTAGGAACTGACTTTAATAAAAGTTACTGTGATTTAAAAATCACAATCTGTTTAGTTTTTTCAATCATAAATATAAATGCATATATCCTCCTAGGTCATTTATTTTGTAAGATTTTATTCTGTGCAAAATTGACTGTTTCATGTCTTGCTTGATTAAAAACCTTTCTTTTGTAATTATGTTTGACTTTTGTGTATCTTTTTTTCTTCTTAGTGCAGATATATCTCTGGTCTCAGTAGACTTAATTATAATACTAATTTTGCAACCACTGTTGTCTCTCATTTTAGTTCATAATTAGAGGTAGGTAGACTGCCTTGTTAGATCCCCCAATGATCTTAGGTAGGAATTGACCAGTAATGGTGACAGGCCTGCACCATGTAAATCCCCCAGGGAATCTCCTTAATTCCTGGAAAATATTCAGCTAATTCTACTTGCAATTATTGTTTATGCCAAAAAGACGTAAATTAGGCTAACATTTTTCCCCCAAACCCCACCTAATTTAAACTAGAAGATAAACTGCAATGGTCCGGTGTGAAAAAAGATATTGACAGATTAAGTAAGACAAGGCAAGCATCCCTACCTTTATCTGCCTGGCAAACTACAACATTACATAACATGACCAAAAGGAATTCTAACGCTTAGCCCACCCTAAAATCCAATTAACAAACATTTAAAAAATGGTTATCTTATTCAAAAGGTTGAACCTGAGAGAACCCTACTTGTTCCACAGTTTTAGTAAGCCAATGATTAGGCTTTCTCATAGAGACGTTAATTAACCTCATAGAATTCAATTCATTTATAACATGGCTAAGAGAATTATTCCAGGAATCTACAGCTCTAACCACATTTGTATCTACCATTACCATAACCCTTGAATGCAGTTTACCTACAAATAATTTGGAATAATATCTTTAAAATGTCTTTTTATTCCTTAGGCAGACATTGCTTTTCTGAACAAGGATCACCAATTTACAAAGACAAAAATATAAAGATTGGTCACATCAGAAGCCATTTTCCACAATAGCAATTTATTTTATTTCAGGTGTTCTCAGCCCAGTCCTTGGGGCACAAATTTCTCCATGCATATTCATTGTGGTTATCCTGAACGCCTGCCTGGCTAGATATGTCGAGGACTGGGTTAAGAGCCTCAGTTTTATTCAAAAATAGAATTGATCCTCAAACAGGAAACAAATGTCAGTCAACTTTGCAAATTACCTAGTACTGAGATAGATTCTCTGACTGAAGAAGCTCTTGAGTCCAGGACATCCTGATGATTAATGCTGCCTCCTGAGGAATATTTTTGAGGAGAGTTTCAATGTCAACAGTAACCAAAAGTGGTCCTTCAACCTAAGGTATAAAGTCAGTGGTAGGGTTACCTATGAGTAAATATTTATGCAACACCTATTGATCTATTCCTTGCTTCCAAATAAGTGCTACTATTGAATGATGAGATTTTTGGACTTGGACGAAGAACATCCAAAAGGTCCTATATCTGGGTTAGCTTTCAGAATCTGATGATTTCATTCTTCCAATTTGCAGGCAAGACACCAACGATGGTATAAATGAAATAGCAGGAAAACTCACGTTTCTGTTTTCAAGCTGTCTCCTGTGGCAAATTTCTGCAGTCCTCCAATGTCTCTGTTTTCTGGAAACTACTACTACTACTGAGCATTTATATAGTGCTACCAGTCGTACGCAGCGCTGTATAGACAAGAGACAGTCCCTGTTCATCAGAGCTTACAATCTAGTCAAACCCTTATTCCTTTCTCCATTTTGTAGGTAACATGCTGAAGATCAACTTCTGTGCCTTTTTTTACTTTGTGTTACTGCAGATGCTCCTAACGCCTCTGTAACCTAGAGACATTTTTTTTTTTAAATTAAGATTTTAGTCAATTACAATAGTACGTTCAGACATCTTAAGCCAAAGTAAATGTGCAAATAAAGGAGAAACCTAATCACATTTCCGAGCGCCAAATATTAGTCTCCTCGCCATATAGTGAAAAAGTTGAAACCTCTTCATCTGTCATTGAGAACAATTTAGCAGGATTATATTATAATAATCGAGAAAGTTCACTGTGCTTTGCACTAACAACCAAAAAAATTGTGGTGCAAAGTATGGATGCAACCTACAGAGTTGCCGTATCTTAAAAAAGGACTTTGAAACAATTGAGCTTCCATAGTAAAATCTTCATCCAAAAATACCCCCAATACTCAAAGCACTGATTTCCTTTTAAGAATAAATATCCAGGCTTAAGTTTCAGTGACAGTGGCTGAATATCCTCCCCATAATTTCTAGTAGAAGACCAGAGGGGAATCTACATATAGATACCATAATTTCCTACATTTCAGGCTGCATTCTATGTTAAATGTTACCTCATTTGTACTGTCTAAATACTGTTAAATGTTACCTCATTTGTACTGTCTAAATACTGTTAAGTAACTGTACTGTCTAAATGTTTACATGTACCCTAATGTTAACTGTAACCCTCCAATTGTGATGTGACGTGACCACCTTGATTGAAGGAAAAGGTGGCATACAAATCTGTCTAAATAAATAAATTCTGTACTGAGGCAGAAGGTCCAACCAGTTGTATTGCACTTGTTTGGTTAGCCCTCTATCAACATTTTTAGCATTACAACAGATTGAATCTAGAAGTCTTCTATGACCATTGTTTGCTAGTAATGGATGTTATGACTAAGTTTTCTAGGTCCAGCCAAGTTGTCCGTATAGTAAGGCTCTGATCTTTCAGACAGAGTTCTAGTAAATACATCTGGAAGTGAATGAGTCCTTGTGTTTGGTCTTGTCAAGGACACAAATGTGTTATTCTTGTGAGTTTGCAGGTGATATATCCCTTCTCCAGGGCCAAGCAGGAAGTCAGTCCTCACATATGGGTGACATCGGCACCGACGGAGCCCCTGTGCGGAGCATTTCCCCAACTTTCAAGGAAAGCCTTTGGGAATGCAGCACGCATGCACGGTCCCCTTCCCGCCCAAGGGTGCTGTCTTGCTCAGTCTTTCTTTTTCCGCGGAGCCCAACGGATGTAAGTTTGTGTCACCTGGGAAAAGTTGATTTTTTTTCTGCGATTTTCGCTGTGTCTTATCCGGTTCGATGCCGGTTCTCCTTCCCACCTGGGCTCGGTACACCAGTATCGAGTCCGGAGTTTTGATTTTCGTTTTTTGTCCTTCGTGACTAGCGTTCGCGCTCTTTTTCTGTTTTCACTGACAGCCCGGTCTTTTGACCTTGCAAGGGCCCTTTTTCCCCCCATGGCTGCCAGCGGGTTCAAAAAGTGTGATCGGTGCAAGAAACTTATGTCTCTCACCGACACACATGACTGCTGCCTCAGTTGCCTCGGGCCAGACCATGACCCGCTGGCCTCTGGCCCATGCGGCAAGATGTCATTGAAGGCGCTTCGGAGCCGTCAGCATTAATGTGAGCGAATTTTCTCTGACTTCGCATCCAGCTGGGCCCGGACTTCATCAGAGGCCTCGACATCTCGGGAGTCTGACCCCGACCCCGAGCGCCATCGGGATTCCTCTGAGAGGGAGTCTCCCACCCGGGAGCACAGAAGGAAGAAGCAGCTCATGAGGGCGGCGTCGGTGGAGGCTCTTGGGTTCCTCGAGAGCCATGTCGCGTAGCTCTGACCTCCGCCCCGGGCTCTCGGAGTCAGAGAGGCCGTCCAAGTTACCTCATGTGGAGCCAGAGTCCCCGTGTCACGTAAGTGCAGTTGTCCTTGTGGACTCCCCTCCGGGGGAGCCGACGTCGGGCCTGAGTTGGGGGCTGCTGAATCTCCTGAGTTTAGACTCAGGTTGATGGCCTTGGAGGGCAACTTGGCTGCCTTCATGGAACAGCAGCGGGTGCTGATCGCTGGTCTGACTGGTGCATCTGCCCCGACCACCGTGACCTCGATGTCTAAGTCGTCCCCGGAGACCGAGCCGATCCTCAGTCAAGGTCTCCCTCGACCTCCCGTGTGGGGCCGATGTCATCGACGCCGATGCCCTCGGCGTTGGGGTGGGTGGCACCGAGGCCCACATGGCCGGAGTCGCCCGATTCCTCCTCAGGAGTCAGCGTGGGAGACGGAGGACGAGGAGTCCCCGGACACCTTCCGGACCCGGTGCATCCCTTTGGACTCACCGGAGTCCGAGCCTCGGAGACGGTCCCTCTCCCCGGAGCATACCCAGTTCTCAGACTTCGTGAGGGACATGGCCAAAGCCTTGGCCTTCCCTGCGGATGCCGAGGAGGAGCCTCGAGCCGAGGAGCTCGATGCCCTCCAGTATGACTTTCCTCCGAACAGCTGCTCTTCCGCATGTGGGAAGCACCGGCCTCGACGCCAGTTCTTAGCAAATGGGTCGATTCCATTTATCGAGTCCGTAAGAGCCCTGGGTTCCAAAAGGCGCAGCTACCGCACAACTCCATGGTTGTGGAATCAGCCATGCACCGTCTGAAGAGTCAGAAGATGCACTCCTTGGTGCCCCCTGGCCGGGAGGCCCGGAACCTGGATGTCCTCTGTAGAAAGTGCTTCCTGGGCTCTAAGCTATCTTACCGTGTCTAGACCTACCACCTGTACATGGGCATGTATCTACGAGACCTGGCAAAGAAGACTGCCGGTTTCTCAGCTGGCCTCTCCGAGGAACCCTTAAGAGGTTCAAGGCTTTGTCAACAGGCATTCGTGAGTGCTTGAAGTTTATCTCTCGAGCAGCCTATGATGGCTTCGAGGCTTCGGCCCGGGTAGCCGCGGCTGGCATCAGTGCACGCCGTCAGGCCTGGCTGCAGTCATCAGACCTGGAGTCATGGGTGCAGGACAGGTTGGTCGATGTCCCTTGCCGAGGTGAAAACCTTTTCGGTAAGCCCATGACTGAAAAGGCTGCAGAAATCAAGACTGAGACTCTCACCAGGACAAGGCTGTCCAGGAAGACTTCTGCTCCTTCTCAGAAAAAGAAGGGCTCGGGAAAGAAGCCCTTTTTCCAGAGGAAGGGTGCTGCCTACAAATCCTACCCTTACTATCAGGCCTCTCCAGCTCCCCAACAGGGCCAGCAGGCCAAGGGTCAGGGGCATGGGCCCCGTAGGCAGAAGACCCCCAAGCTGCTGGCTCTGGCTCCTGCACAGCCGGGAGCAGGGTTTTGACTCCCACAGCATAGCCTCTTCTCCACAGCTGGCTCCACTCAGCACAGGAGGTCGGCTGACCCTGTACGCCTACAGGTGGCCATCCATCACAGGGGATACCTGGGTACTGAGCTTAGTCCAGAAGGGCTACATGCTCCACTTCCACCAGCTACCCCCCTCCTACTTTCCAGGTAGGCCTCCAAGACTCCCTCTGCACAGAAACCTCCTCCTTCAGGAGTTGGCAAGTCTTCTAAAGGAACAGGCGGTGGAATCGGTGCCTCACCACCTAAAAGGGCAAGGCTTCTACTCCAGGTACTTCCTGGTACCAAAAAGGACAGGAGGCCTCCGGTCTGTCCTAGACTTGCGAAACTTAAACAAGTTTCTGGAGAGGGAAAAGTTCAAGATGCTTACCCTTGGGATACTGCTGCCCTACCTCCAGCAGGGAGATTGGCTATGCTCCTTAGACCTAAAGGATGCTTATACTCATATCCTCATCCATCCAGACCACAGACAATATCTCAGATTTATGGTGGGAGGAAACCATTTCCAGTATACAGTACTTCCCTTTGGCCTAACTTCCGCCCCCAGGGTCTTCACCAAATGCCTGGCGGTAGTGGCGGCCTATCTCAGGAATCAGGGAATTTTTGTCTTCCCATACCTGGACGACTGGCTCATCAGGGGCCAGTCTCTCCAGGAGGCCAGACAAGCCACTCTTCGCACTGTCTCTCTTCTTCAGCATCTGGGCTTTGCCATAAACTACGCAAAGTCCACTTTGCTCCCCTCACAGAACCTAGAGTTTATAGGGGCAAGATTAGACACCCTGAAAGCAAGAGCTTACTTGCTCAAGGACAGGGCCCACAGACTGATGGAATTGTCCAACCAATTCCAAAGCAATTCTCAGGTCTCCGCCAGGCACTTCCTGCGTCTCCTGTGCCATATGGCATCCACGGTACATGTGACTCCGAATGCCCGTCTGCATATACGGGCTGCTCAGTGGTGCCTCAGAGCTCAGTGGGCGCAGGCCACAGGTGACCTCTGAGACAGAGTAAAGGTGTCCGAACCACTTTTGGACTCCTTGCAATGGTGGCTACATCTCCCAAACCTTCTCAGGGGGGTACATTTTCAGGCTCCAGCACACACAAGGGTGCTGACGACCGATGCTTCCTTAAAGGACTGGGGTGCACATTGCCAGGGCACATGCACTTAAGGCCTCTGGTCTCCTCGGGAGGCCACACAGCAGATCAATCTTTTGGAACTGCGAGCAATCCGCTTGGCTCTACAGACCTTTTCTCAAGCCCTCTCTCACCAGTCTGTCTTAGTTCAGACAGACAATCAGGTAGCAATGTTCTATGTGAACAAGCAAGGGGGCACAGGGTCCAAACTCCTATATCCGGAGGCGCAGGCCCTTTGCTCCTTTGCAGTCAAACAAGGCATTTTTCTCACAGCAGTTTATCTACCTGGTCAGGAGAACTTCTTGGCAGACAAACTAAGCAGGATTCTCCAGCCTCACGAATGGCAGTTGAATCCACTGATGGTCCAGCAGATCTTTCTACGATGGGGACTTCCATCCATCGATCTCTTTGCAAGTCCACTGAACCGTCAGCTGCCCAGGTTTTGCTCCAGACAGCCGCATCCCCTGAGAATGGCAGCAGGTGTTTTTCTGATCTCTTGGTCTACGAGCCTCCTGTATGCGTTTCCTCCCACGCCCCTGGTGGCCCGAACGCTGTTCAAGATTCTCCGGGACAAGGCCTCGGTGATTCTGGTAGCCCCCAGATGGCCGAGGCAACCGTGGCTTCCACTTCTGCTGCATTTGGCGGTGGAAACTCCATTCCCTCTGGTGTTGCAACCCGGTCTCTTGTCTCAGGATCAGGGTTCCCTTCTGCACCCCAATCTCAGATCCCTCAATCTGATGGCCTGGCTGCTGAAAGGATAGTACTAGCTCCCTTACTTCTACCTAGGGAAGTTGAGGAGGTGGTCTTGGCCTCTAGGAGGCAGTCCACCAGAAAGTCCTATGCCCTCAAGTGGCATAGGTTCACAATATGGTGTGCTCAGCGCAATGAAGATCCTTTCTCCTGCCTTGTGCCAGTAGTACTGCAGTATCTACTTCACCTGTCAGACCTAGGCCTTAAGTCTAACTCTGTTCGGGTCCACCTTAGTGCTCTATCAGTGCTCACTGGTGGAGGGGACAGTCTGTCGGTTCACCCCTTGGTGTCCCGCTTCCTCAGAGGTCTGCTTCTGCTCAAGCCTCCGGTTCATCCACCGGCCACTGAGTGGGATTTGAGTGGCTCTTTCTGGTAGCTCTTACCTCGGCCAGATGTGTGAGTGAACTACAAGCTCTGGTTTCTGATAGACCGTACACACGGTTCTATAGGAACAGGGTGGTCCTACGGACCCATCCGAAGTTCCTTCCAAAAGTTGTCTCCTCTTTCCACCTCAACCAGGAGGTTGGTTCTTCCGACTTTCTTTCCCAGGCCACATACCAGCCAGGCTGAAACAGTCTTGCATACCCTGGACTGTAAGAGGGCGTTGTCCTTCTACATAGAACATATGCGGGGGGCATCGAAGGGCCACTCAGCTCTTCGTCTCCTTTGGCCCTAATAAGCTGGGGTTACCTGTCTCCAAGCATACATTGTCCACTTGGGTAGCAGATTGTATCTCCTGGGCGTATAAGGCAGCTGACCTCCCCCTTGCAGGGTCGAGTTACAGCCCACCATGTCAGGGCGAAAGCCGCGTCAGTAGCTCATCTGTTCCGTTGGCAGACATCTGCTGGGCCGCTACTTGGTCTTCAAGCCAGACTTTTGCATCCCATTACTGCCTCGAGAGAGAGTCCTGAAGGGATAGTGCTTTCGGACAGGCGGTACTCCGTACTCTCTCTTTGAGGTTTAGGCAACTCCGGCCCTTGTGTTGGGCTACCGTACGGGGACGTTCTCAGAGGATATTCTTATCATGGATGCTGAGGCTCTTGAGAGGGAGCCATTTTTCAGCTGTGGGTTCCTGGTAGCCTAGAGCTGGGGAGTCCCATATGTGAGGACTGACTTCCTGCTTGTTTCTGGAGAAAGAGTAGTTACTCACCTGTAACAGGTGTTCTCCAGGAGCAGCAGGAATCAGTCCTCACGACCCTCCCTCCTCCCCTGGAGTTGCAGTCATATACTTCATTTTGTTTTTTGCTGTCTTTTAGCTATGTCATCAGACTGAGCAAGATGGCACCCATGGGCAGGAAGGGGACTGTGCATGCACGCTGCATTCCCAAAGGCTTTCCTTGAAAGCTGGGGAAATGCTCCGCACAGGGGCTCCGTCGGCACCGACGTCACCCATATGTGAGGACTGATTCCTGCTGCTCCTGGAGAACACCTGTTACAGGCGAGTAACTACTCTTTCTTGCCCTGGCTGTAAACATGATCCTGTACCCATCTGCTGGCTCAGAAGAACACTACATGTACTCATCAGTCCTCTAAGGCAGTTATTTATTTAAAAATTTTATTCATAGGCACGTACCTGCACATGTGTACACAATTACTAGCATTTAATTGTATATCTTTTCCTTTAAACAACAGGTTATAAACAATATCCAGCTAAAACTTAGCAATCATTCTGAAAGCATTATCTAGCCACATTATTCTTCCATTCAGTGAGCACATTACTTTGCTTATTCAGCTTAGTCTTTATACTGATCACATATATCCAGAAAGGAACACTCTAGAAAGGGGCAGGCCTTTAGGTAGAATGGAAAGCACTGTGACGTCTTTGGTTCTTCATCTGCTGCAGTTATTTTTATTAGCTACCGTGGAGATTTTCTCTTATTCGTAGACAAGCTGGCCTAACCACTAAGCGGTCATCTAGGGCAACAGCTCCCCGGAGCAGTAAAAGGCAGCAGCTCCCAGGGGCAGCAAAGAGCAGCTACAATCAAAGCAAAACAATAGATTCTGACAGCCGCACATACTCAAAAACTCGAAATTGCTTTTGGAAATCTCCCTTATCATATCCCCTTATTATCATAGACTTCCGCAAGGTCCTTAAAACCTTGCTCTGTACAGAAGCCTATGAGCAGACAGACAATAGTCTCCACCCGAACGATAATGCAACTACCTCTGCCAACTAGACATACGATTTCATTGTATAATGTTGTTAAGTACCCACATGTTAAATGTAACCCTCCAATGTGACCATTTTGATTTTAGGATAAGGTGGTATGCAAATCTGTCTAAATACATAAAAATAAATAAATATATGTGTGTGTATATACATATATATATATATAGAAACATGATGACAGAAAAAGACCACAAGGCCTATCTAGTCTGTCCTTCCATAACAACTGCAACAGTCCACTTTTTACCTTTAGAGATCCTCTGTGTTGGTCCCATGCTTTTTTGAATTCAGTTACTGTCCTCATCTCTACCACCTCCACTGGGAGACTATTCCACGGATCCTCTACTCTTTCCGTAAAGAAATATTTCCGCATATCACTCCTGAATCTATCTCCCTTCACCCTCATCCCATGTCCCCTCGTAGCAGAACTTGCTTTCAATTGAAAGAGGCTCTCTCCCTGAACATTTATGCCACGGAGGTATTTAAACATCTCAATCATATCACCTCTATCCCGCCTTTCCTCTAAGGTGTACATATTAAGATCCTTAAGTCTGTCCTCATATGCTTTTATAATGAAGCCCATTAATCATTTTAGTAGCAACCCTCTGCACCAACTCCATCCTGTTCACATCCTTTTGAAGGTGCGGTCTCCAGAATTGCACACCATACTCCAAATGAGGTCGCACCAAAGACTTATACAGAGGCATTATCACCTCCTTGTTTCTGCTAGCCATTCCTCTCCGTATGCACCCAAGCATCCTTCTAGCTTTTGCCGTCGCCTTTTCTACCTGTTTAGCTACTTTAAGATCATCAGACACAACCACGCCTAGGTCCCGCTCTTCTTTAGTGGACAAAAGTACTTCACTTCCTATACTGTATTGCTCCCTTGGATTGCTGCAGCCCAAATGCATGACCTTACATTTTTTAACATTAAATCCCAGCTGCCAAATTCTAGACCATTCTTCAAGCTTAGCTAGATCCCTCCTCATGTTATCTACACCTTCCTGGGTGTCTACTCTATTGCAGATTTTGGTATCATCCGCAAAGAGGCAAACCTTACCCGACAGCCCTTCCACTATATCACTAACAAAGATGTTAAAAAGAATCGGACCAAGGACAGATCCCTGGGGCACACCACTGGTAACATCCTTCTCCTATAAATATAAATAAAATCAAAGTTTAATATTTAAAAATATGGGTCTGATATTGAATTATGATTGGATGCACTGACCATTTGACCATTAACCCCGGGTATTCAATGCTGGAGTCACATGTGGCTGGGTTTGCCGCACAACCTCCCAGCTGCAGAAGCTAACCGAGCAGCGGCAAAATTGCATGCTGTCCAATTAGCTCCTAAGGTTAAAAGATAGGGTAGCTTTTGCTACGCCTGTCTTTTAGCTGCAGATTGCTAACCGGGCAGCATGAAAGTGCACCTTATGTTATATATGTAAAATGTTTTAGTCATCTATAAACTGCTTTCATTCTCTAATAAGGTGATATATAAAGCAAAGCTCCTCAAGAAACCATCACTTGATCCCACCTGTCCTTCTAATTATCGACCCATCTTTCTCCTTCCCTTCATTTCTAAACTACTTGAACATGCGGTTCACCGCTGCTGCCTCAACTTCCTCTCCTCTCATGCCCTCCTGGATCCCTTACAGTCTGGCTTTCGTCCTTTACACTCTACTGAAACGGATCTTGTCAAAGTCTCCAGTGATTTGTTCCTGGCTAAATCCAAGAGCCTGTACTCTGTCCTCATCCTTCTTGACCTCTCTGCTGCTTTCGACACCGTTGACCACAATCCTCTCCTCGATACCCTATCCTCGCTTGACTTTAAGGGCTCTGTACTATCCTGGTTCTCCTCCTATCTCTCCCATCGCTCCTTCTGTGTGTGTTCTGGTGACTCCTCCTCCTCCGCTACCCCGCTCCCAGTTGGTGTACCCCAAGGATCTGTCTTGGGTCCACTCCTTTTCTCTCTCTATACCCAGTCCCTTGGTGCACTTATCTCTTCCCATGGCTTTCAGTACCATCTGTATGCTGGTGACTCCCAGATCTACCTCTCTACGCCTGAACTCTCTCCGGCAATCCAGACCCAGATCTCTGCCTGCCTTTCTGACATTGCTGCCTGGATGTCTCACCGCCGCCTGAAATTGAACATGGCCAAGACTGAACTTTTTATCTTTCCCCCTAAAACCTCCCCTCCTCTTCCTCCTTTCTCAGTCTCTGTGGACAGCACTGTACTCCTTCCTGTTTCCTCGGCCCGCAATCTGGGGGTTGTCTTTGACTCCTCTCTCTCCTTCTCCTCACATATCCATCTCGTAGCTAAGACCTGCCGTTTCTTTCTCTATAACATTAGCAAAATCCACCCCTTTTCTGAACACACTACTAAAATGCTTATCCACTCCTTGATCACCTCCTTTCTTGACTACTATAAACCTACTCCTTACTGGTCTCCCTTTGAGTCATTTCTCTCCCCTTCAATCTGTTCAACACTCCGCTGCACGGCTGATCTTCCGCCAGCCTCGTCATGCCCATATTACTCCTCAAGTCACTTCACTGGCTCCCTATCCATTTCCGCATCCAGTTCAAACTTCTCCTGCTGACCTACAAATGCATTCACTCTGCGGCTCCTCAGTACTTTTCATCTCTTATCTCTCCTTATAACCCCCCTCAGGAACTCCGCTCTTCTAGCAAACTGCTTCTATCTACGCCCCGCACTCCTACTGCTAACTCCAGACTTCGCTCCTTTCACCTTGCTGCACCTTACGCTTGGAACAAACTACCTGTGCCTGTATGCCAGGCACCTTCTCAAACCCTCTTCAAGTCCAGATTGAAAGCTCACCTCTTTGCTGCTGCTTTTGGATCTTGACTCACCTGATCTCCTTTTCTCTCCCTTGTTCTACACCTGCCTACACCTTCCGTGTTTTGTGTTTTGTCTTGACTAGATTGTAAACTCTGATGAGCAGGGATTGTCTCTTACATGTCTGTGCTGTGCAGCGCTGCGTACGACTGGTAGCACTATATAAATATTGAGGAGTAGTAGTAGTAAAAATAAATAAATATTGCCATTGCTCTGTTAGCGACCTCTGCTCCTCCCTGGAATGCCCTCAACACTCCCCGATGTTAAGCAGTTAACATCAGGGCTTGTAGGGGAGAAGATCGAGGATATTCAGCAGAACTAACTGTGTTAGTGCCATTGAATATCCCACTGAGAGCCTTGTTAGCACAGTAGGTAGCATGTCAGTCTCCTAATCTGAAGGTTGTGAGTTCAATTCTCACACGGGGCTGCATTTTTCCCTTCCTCCCCCTATAAGCTCCCAGCTTTCCCCCTACCTCTGCTACCCTTTCTTCCTTTTTTATGATCTCTGAGGAGGAAACCACTAATCTTCTTTCCTCATCCAAACGCACTACCTGTTCCTCTGATCCTATTCCCACATGTCTCCTTAGCTCCATCTCCTCCGCTGTAGTCCCTTCCATCTCTCATATTCTCAACCTATTGCTCTCCACTGCAACTTTCCCTGCAAAAGCATGCTGTGGTCACTCCTCTCCTCAAGAAATCCTCATTAGACCCTACCTGTCCTTTTCTCTATCGACCAATCTCCCTCCTCCTCTTCATTTCTGAAATACTTGAATGTGTGCGGTTCACCACCATTGCCTCGACTTTCTCTCCACTCAAGCCCTTCCGGATCCTCTACAATCTGGCTTTCATCCTTTACATTCTACCAAAATCCAAGAGCCTTTACTCAGTCCTCATCCTTCTTGACCTCTCTGCTGCTCTTGACACTTGACCACAACCTCCTTGATATCTTGTCCTTGCTAGTTTTTAAGGGCTCTGTGTTATCCTGGTTCTCTTCTTATCTCTCCTATCACTCTTTCAGTGTTTGTTCTGGTGGATCCTCCTCTACCGCTATCCTGCTCTCAGTTGGTGTACCCCAAGGATCTGTCTTCAGTCCACTCTTCTCTCTCTATACGCAGTCCCTTGGTGCCCTCTTCTCTTCCCATGGCTTTCAATACCATCTTTACACTAATGATTCCCAGATCTACCTCTCTACACCTGAAATCTCTCCGGCAATCCAGGCAAGGATCTCTGCCTGCCTTTCTGACACTGCTGCTTGGACGTCTCACTGCCACATGAAATTGAACAAGGCCAAAACTGAGTTTCTTATTTTTCTCCCTAAACCACCCCCCCCCTCCCCTTTCTCAGTCTTTGTGGATAACTCTGCTCCTCCCTGTCTCCTCAGCTCGCATCCTTGAGGTCATCTTTGACTCCTCTCCTCCTCCACACACATCCAACTGATAGCTAAAGCCTGCCGTTTCTTTCTCTACAACATCAACAAAATTCGCCCATTCCTTCTGAACACACTACTAAGACACTTATCCACTCCTTAGTCGCCTCCCATCTAGACTATTGTAACCTACTCCTTGCTGGTCTCCCTCTAAATTATCTCTCTCCCCTTCAATCTGTTCAACACTCTGCTGTGCAGCTAATCATCCTCAAGCCTCATCATGCTCATATTACCCCTCAGTAGTATAATGGGTACACTACTTGTCAAACTGATTGACAGGTGAGATAAGGATGGCAGGAGCCAATCAGCGTTCACTTCCGGTGTATGTCCCACCTTAGGCCATGCCCCCTCCCATAGAAGTGAATGGTGAGATAGCCCCGCCCTCAAACTGTTGACAGGTACCAATCAGCATCCACTTCCGGTGTATGTCCTGCCTTAGGCCACACCCCTCCCATAGAAGTGAATGGTGAGTTAGCCCTGCCCACTCCCGCCCCCAGGTGTGACCACTGCCCCCACTTGACATGCCTCCATGCTGCCCCAAGGATGACATCATCCAATCAGCGTCCACTTCCGGGTTTGTGCCACACCCACACCCCGCCCCACAATATGGCATTAGCCAATCAGCACCCATTTCTGGGTTTGTGCCCCACCCACAGCCTCCCACCCTCAACCATGCCCCTGCCTACATCATCGGAAATGACATCACCGGAAACAGGGTGTCATCAGAAATGGACTGTTGCTTTTTGCTGACATCTCTGGAAACAGGGTGTCATCAGAAAAGGACCGTGTCCTTTTCCGATAACCTCAGCGGAAGCAGAGTGACTGACTCCGGAAATGTGTTTTGCTTCTGGTTAATGTTTACATCTGCAAAAAGCAGGAACCCTGGAAAACAAAACAAAAAATGCTTTCTCTCTCCCACTGCCCCAGTTCTTTTTTCTCACAAAAGATTCTTAGCACAGCACAGGGCTTTTCACAGAGGCACAGACAGGGTAGAAGCTTTTCTTTACAAATGTTAAACCTCAATTAACACATCTTTTTGTTAGAGAAACCAGTGCTGTCCGTGTGATAGAATTTTGCTTTTAAGACCTCATGGTTAGAGACAAGTATTCTGGCAAACACAGAACTACAGAGAGAGAGAGGGAGAGACCTGAGTTCAAATCCCCTAATACAGCTATTTTTTGGAGAGAGAGAGAGAGCTGAGTTCAAATCCCCCTAATACAGCTATTTTTAGTGGCTTTGAAAAAAACAATACAGAGAGACAAGTCTGAACATGCCTCTCTAGGGTGTGGTAACACGTGATTGGTTGAAACAAGAGGCCTGTTCTGAGCATGCTCCTGGTGTAAGGCTGTGTGTCCTGTGTAAGGGGAACATTTTAACACAGAGATTCAAAAAGAAAAAATGGCTCTTTTTGGAACACCAAGCAAACTAGGATCAGCAGAGGTAAGAGAAGTGCTTTTTTTTGTAGAAAAGTGTTGTAACGAATCTCCGCTCCTACAAGAGCTAGAGGACATACAGGCAACCAATCTACGCTGTTTGTGCTTTCTCTGTACATATCAAAGGGAGGCATTTGATGTCATAGCCAAAAGGACAGCTCAAAAAAACCTGATGAAATAAACACATTTAAATCTGCTATACAAGCAACGGTGGGCTGTATTATCAGGAAATGCTGGCAGGGCATTATGCATAGAGACTGTGCAGCTTGTGTAATACATGCTCCAGGGCAATCAATAGATGCTATATATATTGTAATAGATGATATATATATTGTAATAGATGCTATATATTGTGTATGTGGCTAATACACATACCCCCATCCCCAAACATCTTAAGTGGATTTTAGTTCTACAATAGATAAATCACTAAATAATTTTAGTTCTACAATAGATAAATCACAAGGTCCCATTTTTACAGACAACCCATTGTAGGTTTAATTAACTAGGCAATCCTAAAACACACCACACAAAGCTGTAGGTTCAAATGTTTTATTTCAAATAAAATGTTTTCATCTTGTGAAATGATTCATTTGAGCATTACAAGTTTTTTAAAAAAATATAAAGGCATACATATAACTTTTGTTCATCTGTATGTTCGGCTAATAGATTCTAGAAATGCATACATTTTCATAAAAAGTCAATTTTTTACAGAACTTGGTGTTTTTAAAGAACGATCTATAATCTCTGTCACAGATTAAACCTTCTACTAGCTACATATCACATTTTCCCCAGATCTAAGCAAAATATTGAACAGTTGTCCTGGATTTCTAGTGGTATTAAAATCTCTGATGAGTTCAAACAAAAAAATTCAAATTTTCATAAACTAGGGCTGTTGCTTTTCATTTTATAACCAACAATCATGGCAACATTTACAATAGGTCCTAGACACAACCTGTTACAAGTTTTATGGATTTTCTGTTGTATTTCCTTGTGTCAGACAATCATGATGTCTTTGCCCTAGAGAGGCATGTTCAGACTTGTCTCTCTGTATTGTTTTTTTTCAAAGCCACTAAAAATAGCTGTATTAGGGGGATTTGAACGCAGCTCTCTCTCTCTCCAAAAAATAGCTGTATTAGGGGATTTGAACTCGGGTCTCTCCCTCTTTCTCTCTGTATTTCTGTGTTTGCCAGAATACTTGTCTCTAATCATGAGGTCTTAAAAGCAAAATTCTATCACATGGACAGCACTGGTTTCTCTAACAAAAAGATGTGTTAATTGAGGTTTAACATTTGTAAAGAAAAGCTTCTACCCTGTCTGTGCCTCTGTGAAAAGCCCTGTGCTGTGCTAAGAATCTTTTGTGAGAAAAAAGAACTGGGGCAGTGGGAGAGAGAAAGCATTTTTTGTTTTGTTTTCCAGGGTTCCTGCTTTTTGCAGATGTAAACATTAACCAGAAGCAAAACACATTTCCGGAGTCAGTCACTCTGCTTCCTCTGAGGTCATCGGAAAAGGACACGGTCCTTTTCTGATGACACCCTGTTTCCGGTGATGTCAGCAAAAAGCGACAGTCCATTTCTGATGACACCCTGTTTCTGGTAATGTCATTTCCAATGATGTAGGCAGGGGTGTGGTTGAGGGTGGGAGGCTGTGGGTGGGGCACAAACCCGGAAGTGGATGCTGATTGTATGATGTCATCCTTGGGGCAGGGTGGAGGCATGTCGTGGGGGTGGTGGCGGCCACGCCTGGGGGTGGGAGTTGGCGGGGCTAACTCACCATTCACTTCTATGGGAGGGGCATGGCCTAAGGCGGGACATACACCGGAAGTGAACGCTGATTGGCTCCTGCCATCCTTATCTCACCTGTCAATCAGTTTGACAAGTAGTGTACCCATTATACTACTCCCCTCTTCTCAAGTCACTTCATTGGCTCCCTATCCGTTTCCGCATCCAGTTCAAACTTCTCCTGCTGACCTATAAGTGCATTCATTCTGCAGCTCCTCACTACCTTTCCTCTCTTATCTCTCCCTACACCCCTTCTTGGGAACTTCGCTGTTCTGGCAAATCACTTCTATCTGTGCTCTTCTCTTCTATTGCTAACTCTAGACTTTGTTCCTTTCACCTTGCTGCTCCTTGTGTCTGTAACAAACTACCTGAGTCTGTATGTCAAGCGCCTTCTCTGACACTTTTCAAATCCAGGCTGCAAACTCACTTCTTCACTGCCGCTTTCGGATCTTGACTCACCTGATCTCCTTTGTGTTTCCTTACCATTCCCCCTAGGTGTATCCCATGTTTACAGCTACTGTGTTGTCTGTCTTGACTAGATTGTAAGCTCTGATGAGCAGGGACCATTTTTTACATGTGTCTGTGCAGTGCTGTGTACATTTTGTAGTGCTATACAAAATTTCAGTAGTAGTAGTAGAAAGGCATTTACACAGTTTACATGGCTATAAACCATTTAAATGCTTTTCAAATATCGGGCCCATGATATCCAAATATGCATTTTTACAGGATTGTTCTTGGAGGAATGGTGTTAAGATGATTATGATTGAGTTTAATTAGCAAAATCTTGGAAGGGCAGGGTGCTAGGGGACACAAGGCTGAAGGTTCCCCTAAAGCATTTAATACTCTTGCACTGGCTCTGCCTGTGGAGGAACTATGAGAAAAGTAAGCTGCAATATTCATCTTTGGATTTCTCGCTGCTGGTGTCTTTAGCCCGCCCTCTTCCAAGGGATGCCATCTTGGTGAGCTTGCTTATTTATTTATTTAACAAGTTTTATATACAGCTTTTTCTTTAAACAAAGCAGTTTACAGAGAACAGTGATGACCTAACTCAATTGAGCTAAGGTCAAAGGTTTACATGAAACTTAAGGGAGAGGGTACATTAACTTGGGAGGACACCCTAATGACACCCTAGAAAGGGGCAGGCCCTTAGGCAAGACTGTTTGTTCAAAGGGCCCTCTGTGTAGTCCTTGGTGTTCGACTGTTTGATGGTGGGTAGAATCAGTGAGGTAGTGAAATGGAATGGATGACCTGTTACCAGTAATGAGTGTTTTAGTTTTAATTTTGATCTTATTCTGGAAATGCTTAAGAAGGGGCATTCAATTGAGGGTGATTATATTCTAGTAATGGTGACATGCAGATCCTCGCATTTTAAAAAGTTATCCGCTTTGGGAAACTGTAGGTCTCAAATCACATGAATATTAGTTTGGGGTTGGAGTTTACTCCAGTAATATATGGAAATAGGTGTAAGGCGGATAGAATTATATATTATGAAGTTGGGGCCTCTCAATTTAGGGATAAGGTATTAGTTTTTCAGAGAGTTTACAAGTGAGAGAGTTTGTATAACCCAGCCCCTTTCTTGCACTTTAGTGGTTCATATGATTTTAGAAAACTCACTAGATATGTTATTCTTGAATGAAACCAAGCTGACAACTGAAGAAAGCCTGATAGCAATGAATGTATATCCTAAAGGGTGTTTTACTGAATACAAGCCACAGATGGGGAAAAGAGGTGGAGGGATAGTGGTAATTGTTAAATGATCAGTGTAGCAGCTTATTTTTCCTAAATATATTTTACCATTAAGAATTGATATTTTTTTAAAATTCCTATGTGACTTAAAAATGAGATAACATAATAAAATTGCTATCGCTCTCCTTCTGCAAAAGTGGTCTTACTAGAGGAATTGATTACCTCTGTTGTCTAATTACACAGGTACACTACCAAAAAACTGCCTCCAGTTTTGCAACTGATTCCTATAGATTTTGGGGTGCTGAATCCAGGAAAAATAGCCAAAATGTTCCATCACGTCACGTTTTCTTGCAAAATTAGATTTCTTACCCATATAAGGAATGTTCACATAATTTCTTTTTAGCCGACTGCAGTTTATTTTCTTGGCCCAAAATAGAGGTTGTAATGGTTAACTAACTAGAAACACTCCCTCATGATATTTTAGAGTGTTTTGTATTCATTTTATACATTAACAGGACAATTGGGAGGCGGGGGGCTAAATCCAGTACTCGCGCTGGCGCATGTTTATTTATTTATTTATTTACATTCTCTTATATACCGCGCTATTCTGCATCAGTGCGGTTTACATTGAACAAACTGAAATTACATTGAACAGGGCATTATAACTTGGAGATAACTATTTTACAGGGAACATGGGCTATGGAGGGTTAAGTGGCTTGCCCAAGACCACAAGGAGCACCTGTGGGACTAGAAACCCCAGTCCTTCCGGCCCAAGGTTGCTGTCCTCTAGTGGGGTTTGAACCCCCGACCTTCCGGCTTGAAGTACCTTGCCCCAACCACTAGGCTACTCCTCCACTTTCCTGTTTGCCTCGCCTCGTTCGCTCGCTCAAACACGGTGGTTGCGACATGAACGTTCCTGTCAAATTTCAGTTTCTTGCAAGTTCATTATTACCTTTTGTTTGCTCAGTCGTAATCCAGCTTTATTCCGAAGTGGTTCACTACAGTTGTAGTTTGCAGTGCTGTGTATTTGTGATGGCTCACAGAGCCAGAGGTTGCGTCAACTCTCCGGACAGTCTTTGTTTTATTTGTGGGGCATATACTGTGAAAAAGCGGCAGAGGAACATTTCTGCATTTATTAAAAAAGTATATTTCGCCTATTTCGGTTTGAAGTTAGGCGATCAAGACAAACCGTGGGCTCCTCACAAAGTGTGCAAGACATGTGAGGAAGATCTATGCTTATGGATGAAAGGTAAAAAACAAGCATTTCATTTCGGAATACCTATGATGTGGCGTGAACAAAGAGACCACAGCAGTGACTGCTATTTTTGCTCTTGCATTGTGAAGGGATACAACTTAAAAAATAAGAACGTAATAAGTTACCCCAACCTTCCCTCAGCAATTAGGCCTATGCCTCATAGCAACGAAGTACCTGTGCCTGAACCACCAAAATCTTTAGATCATATTTGTGTGGACGGTTCTGATCATGATGAGACTCATCAGATGGCTTTTCCCGATGAGTCCAGTACTTCCGAGTTTGAAACTGAACCAGATCCGAAACCTGAACTTTTCTCTCAAGCTGAATTGAATGATTTAGTCCGGGATTTAGGACTCCCAAAAGATGCTGCCCAACTGCTAGGTTCTCGGCTTAAACAGAAAAATCTATTGTCACCAGGAACAACTTTTTATTGGTACCGCAACCGCGAGACACAATTTTTGAAGTATTTCAGCAAAGAGGAAGATTTGGTATTTTGCAACGATATATACGGAGTGATGGAAAAGTTTAAACTCAAGTATGATCCTGCTGAATGGCGGCTGTTCATTGATTCGTCAAAAGACAGCATAAAAGGTGTTCTTCTTCATAATGGCAACACATTCGCTTCAGCTCCTATTGCTCACTCTGTTATTCTCCAAGAAAAATACGAGAATTTGGCCCTGATTCTTCAGAAGATTCGTTATGATGAGCATAAGTGGATGATTTGTGGAGACTTTAAAATTCTATCCATGCTATTAGGGCAGCAATCCGGTTTCACCAAATATCCCTGCTTCCTTTGCTTGTGGGATAGCCGGGCCCGCGACCTACACTGGGGGAAAAAAGACTGGCCAATTTGGGAGTATTTGAGACCCGGTGAGAAAAATGTTCTTCATGAGAGCTTGGTACCTCGTGATAAAATTCTATTACCACCTCTCCACATTAAGTTGGGTCTCATTAAGCAATTCATCAAGTCCCTTCCAAAAGATGGTGAGTGCTTTCGGTACCTTTGCTCAAAGTTCCCCCGACGTTCTGAAGCAAAGCTAAAGGAAGGAGTGTTTGTTGGCCCTGATATAAGGAAACTCATTTCAGATGGAGCATTCGCTGAAACGATGTCTGAGAAGGAAAAAGAAGCCTGGGATTCCTTCAAGGATGTTGTTCTCAAATTCTTGGGGAACAGGCGGGATGAGAACTATAAGGATATTGTTGCCAGGATGCTCAATGCCTTCAAAGAATAAGGCTGTAACATGAGCCTGAAAGTCCATTTCTTGCACTCCCATGTGAACTACTTTCCCGAAAACTTGGGGGCGTACAGTGAAGAACAAGGTGAAAGGTTTCACCAGGACATCAAGGACACAGAGAGAAGGTACCAAGGAAGATGGAACACCACTATGATGGCTGATTTCTGCTGGTTGCTGCTGCGGGAAACCCCAGATGAAAAATACGCCAAGCAGCGCACCAAGAGAAGCATTCGGGGGAAGAAGAAACGGGCCCACCAGGAGATTGATTGACCCAAGAATGACTTTAAAATCTAAACTGTGTTGACAAATATCGTGTTTTTACTAAACTTTGAAATAAAAATTTGCTAGTTATTACCACAGTGTCAGATCTCATTTATTAGAATTTTATTTTCACACCATCGGGTGTTTGTCTTCATGTATTGCAATGGTGCGGTTTGCGTTTTCTATTCTTACATACATACATGTACAACATTTTTTGCACATTTCTTTGCTTTGCTTTGTGTCTAACCTCGCTCTTATATGCTCAATGTTTGTGCACATGTATGTGGCTGTTTTAAGTGCAGACAATTTTGCTACCATCACAGTGTGTTTTGTTGACATTACTCTATTCTTATGTGCTGCCTTGTTACAATTTTCTTTATTCTTATTTGAATAACTACTAAACAATTAGTATAAAGAATTCATCCAAGAAACATTTATCTCGATCGCACTCAATCTGAAACGTTCACCTCAAACTGCTAACCCAATGTAGCAAAAAATCTGTACGTGATGGAGCAAATTGCTTACCAGATTTGGATTCAGTGCACCAAAAAACGTAAAAATCAATCGAAACATTAGAGGCAGTTTAAAAAAAAATTTTTTTTAGTGTACCTGTGTTATTTCTCCAATTTACAATCTTTATGGTATTAGGGAACCTAAACCTACCTTGAGAAGATATGATGGATAATTAATCAGTCACTTTTTTATCTACTGTGGATGTGATTGGTTTAGAACTGGTGAATGTGGTCCAATGCATCAGTCAGGTCATCTACTAGGTGCCATTTTTATTAGTGGACAGGAATTCAGTAAGATTGGCATATATGATAGGAATTTTCATACTGTTAACTTGGACAGATCATTATTGAAATTCTCTATATGACTGTACTTGTTAGTTGAAGATTTGGAACAGAATACAAAGAGAATCCTCACTAGCGGCATCATCAATGAGGACAAATTCATGAGTCTGTTAATCTGCAGCCTATGAATTTTGATATCAGAGGAACAGGGGATACACATGCAAAAGGCCCTCCCTCCAATGGAGAAGGAAGGCATCTGAGGCTAGTTTGCCCTGTGTTCCTACAATGGAACAAAACGTAGGCACCTGCCTGTTTTGAGGACTGGTGACTAGATCTATTGAGGGGGTGCCCCACTCTCCAAAGATGGACAAAGACACTTCCCAATTCAGGGTTCATTAATGAAGATGACAGATGCAGCTCCACCTGACTGCCAGGCAGGTACAGTATGTGGCTCTGAGAGTCATTCCCTGAGAAATGGCAAAATTCCATAGACTGACCATTTTCCAACACAGGACGTACGACCCCCCTGCCCTGGTGGAACAAGCTCAACTGCCTTTGTAGCTTGTAGGGCAGAGAGTTCCTGAAGAAGTATCCTGGTGCTGAGAGGCCAGAGATTATGCTCTCAATGGGCAATTTGAAGGGCATTCAAATAGATGAATTCCGTACCCCTCCTGGATTATTTTTAACACTCAAACATTGGAGATTAAAAAGGGCTAATGACTGCTTACACACACATACGGATACTTCCTCTGACTGAGATGTATCTGCAGCTCCTCGTAGAGAAACATCACTTCCAGTACTGTGTACTGCCTTTCAACCTAGTATCTGCTTCTTGCGTATTAATGTGAAGGCACATTTTAGAAAGGCCATTTAGGTGCCCCCTGAGATGTACAAGTCCAAACATCCAAAATTCTGTGGGAGGAACAGCAGAGAAGGTGGACACGTATAAATGCATTCCAAAATCAACCTTCCTCCACCACAAGCGATGAATGTCTCTGTCAGCATACAAGGAAATGGGGATGTGCAGAATAAAACCCCAGACACATACATGGAAATGGGCAATTTCAGAAATGTGCATGTGTGAAATATGGATGTCTGTGGAACCGGAGACAGATGTGTGTGTGCCAGCATTTCAGACTATGCATATGGATATGTTGCCACATACACCTCCAAGTCTGCCATTTTCCAAACCGAGACATGCAGTACTATGGCAGTATACAAAGAGGCCTTGATATTTATTTGCTGTCCTCCTATGAGGGGGAGAAAATTATTGTGGTGATAAGAGGGAATTTCCCTGTAATCCGTACTGTTGAGAGTTGGCTGAAGCAAGCACTTTTGAAATACCTGAGTCTCCCACTTACTTTAGAAGCAAATGTATCATTTAAAGTTACAGGGACCTTTTCACAGTAGGCAGATACATATAAGTTAAAAGTTCAGTTTGACTATTTCTACTTCCATTGTTTGAATTGTCTGTTTCAAGCCTGCCCACAGGACGGGGCTAATTAAATTATCTTACAGCCCTCAACAAGTACCTGAACAACTCTAGTCTTCACAGCTTCCAGAGCCTCTACACAGCTAAGCTTTCAGCCTTGTATCTTTTGCCTGTCTTGTTGCTGATGATATAGAATTTAACTGTTGGTTATACATTCATTTTTGGGAATATTATGACTGCCTACATTCCTTCTGTAGCCCTTAAATCAGATATCTAAGTGTGCCCTCAGTCCATATAAGACCTACTGGCCAAGGACACTTAGGTTCCTGCCCACCCTACCCCTCACCCCACCCACCCCAGGGCTGCATTGCCTATATAACTGTCACATACATTGACATCTATCCTTTTAATTTAGTGTTAAGCCCACCTTTTCTTCTTCTCCTTCTAGGATTGCTTAATCAGCATGTCGTGTATTCAGTGCAATAACTGTGGTGTCTTCATTCCGAGAAGAATCATTTGGAACCTACGAGCTTGTCCTATATGCCTCAAGTTAGCTGCCATGCATAAAGAATTGACTCTACTAAGGGAAGAACTAGCTGCAATGAAACACACCTCTTCTAGGATACAAACCAAACAAAGTCCACCACCGCTCCCACAAAGAACCAGACATCTCAGGAACAAATGGATCACAGTGGGCTTGGGTAGATTGCGACCTGTAACGCAGAGGCACCCTATACATCATGAGATATCCCTGCATAATGCCTTCTCTGGTTAATGAGGATGCCCAATCCATGGAAACTGAAGGGCCCTTAAATGAGGCAGTCAATGCCCAATCTCCTGATAAAGCACCAAATAGGAAGAAAACCTCACCGAACAGAAAACTACTACTACTTGGAGATTCCATCATCAGAGGCACCAACTTGAGAAGGCAGTTCAAAGGAGAGAAGATAGTCAAATGTCTCCCAGGCTCTTCAGCCAGCAGGAATACAAACCAAATTGTTGATGTACTTAGCGCAGAAAGTGAGCACTCCAAAATTGATGTTGTCATCCACTTGGGTACAAATGACCTGGCTAGAAACAGTACCTCTGCAGTTCAAAGGGACTTCCAAACTTTGGGAGAGAAACTCAAGCCCATTGTTAACACTGTAGCATTCTCAGAAGTTCTACCTGTTCTTGGTAAGGGGGCAGAAAGGCTGCATCACATAAGCAGCTTTAATACATGGCTCCAGACCTGGTGCAAACAAGAAGGATTCAGATTTATAACCAACTGGAGAAACAGAGAGACCAACAAGAGACTATACTGTGCTGATGGACTACATCTCTCTGTCGCAGGGAAAGAATCCTAAGTGAAAAATTCAGGCAGTATGTGGAAATGCATTTAAACTAGAGAAAAGGGGGTGACGGATGGGGAAGGACAAGTTCAGGACATCACTTTCCAGCAAAAGCAGAACAACGTCAGAAACAGCCACACTTTTAAACCACACATCAACGACAAGTGGGCAGAACAAAATCAATGCAAAATACATGCAAGCCAGTTAAATGCTGGACAGCAATGAGCACAAATGCTCAAAGCTTAGCCAACAAATTTCCGGATCTGGAAGCCCTAATGGTGGAAATGGATTTGGACATTGTGGCCATTACAGAAACATGGTTTAATGAATTGCATGATTGAGATATAGCCATAGCTGGCTATAATCTATTCAGAAGAGACAGAGAACGTGGAAAAAAGGAGGAGTAGCCTTGTATGTCAAAAGCAATATTAAAGCTACTGAAATGCAGGGGGCATGGGGAAAAGAAGAAGCGCTCTGGATTGTGTTGGAAAGAGGAGATGGCACTGTCATCCATACTGCTGTAGTCTACAGACCTCCTACTCAAATCAAAGAAATAGATAATGAATTGATTATAGATATTGCCAAGATAGCCACAAAGGGGGAAGTGATCATATTGGATGACTTTAATCTACCCGATGTGGATTGGATTACTCCTTCTGCAAAGCTGGAAAGAAGCAAAACAATTGTGGATGCTTTCCAAAATGCGTTACTTAGACAAATGGTGATGGAACCAACCAGGGAAAGCTCAATGCTGGATATAGTGCTCACCAACAGTGATAGTGTGTCGAATGTCTGGGTGGGTGCCCCTGTGAGCACAGCGATCATCACACGGTGTGGTTTGAGATAAAAGCCAAGGTGCAGTCCAATCATAGTAAGCTCAAAGTCCTAAACTTCAAAAACACTGACTTCAGTAAAATGGCCAAGTACCTGAAGGAGGAGGCAGCAGGGTGGGAGGGGATAAGGGAAGTGGAATTAAAATGGGCTAAACTAAAGGTGGCAATAAAAGGGGCAACAGATACATATGTAAGGAAAGTAAATAAAAACAAGTGGAGAAGGAAACCTATTTGGTTTTCCAAAGAAGTGGCTGCTCAAATAAAGGCAAAAACACAGCTTTCACAAAATTCAAAAGCTTGCAAACAGAGGAACACAGAAAGGAATACAGGATCAAACTAAAAGAGGCAAAAAGAGAAATAAGGAAAGCAAAATCAAAGGCAGAGGAAAAGATGGCTAAAGATGAGAAGTGTGGCGACAAACCTTTCTTCAGGTATATTCGGGAAAGGAAGAAGATCAGAGGTGGAATTGCAGGACTCGGAAGTGCTGGGAACGGACTTGTGGAAAGTGACATTGAAAAAGCGAAATTGCTAAACAAATACTTCTGCTCTGTTTTTGCTAAAGAAAATCCTGGAGAAGGACCACTTGTGACTACCAAATATAAAAATGGGAATGAAGTAGATACCACACCATTCACAGAAGATGACGTGTTAGAACAACTTGCAAAACTGAAAATGGACAAGGCCATGGGACTGGATGGGATACATCCTAGGATACTGAAAGAGCTCAGAGAGGTTCTTTGACTGGGTGACCAGAGAACTAGATCAGGGGCATGCGATGGATGTCATCTACCTGTATTTCAGCAAAGCCTTTGATACTGTTCCTCATAGGAGGCTTATCAATAAACTCAGTAGTTTGGGGATGGGTCCCAAGGTGGTGAACTGGATCAGAAATTGGTTGACTGACAAGACGACAGAAGGTGATGGTAAATGGAGCTCACTCGGATGAAAGTAGGGTGATTAGCGGGATGCCCCAGGGTTCAGTCCTGGGCACGGCACTGTTCAATGTATTTGTGAGTGATATTGCTGAAGGACCGAATTTGCAACAGAGTGGACTCCCCTGTGGGAGTGGATAACATGAGGAAAGATCTACAAAAGTTGGAAGAATGGTCTAATGCTTGGCAGTTAAGATTTAATGTGAAGAAGTGCAGTGTCATGCACTTGGGAAGCAGAAATCCAAGGGAAATGTACTTGATAGGGGGCGAGAGGTTGGTGTGCATGGACCAGGTGAAGGACCTTGGTGTGATTATTTCTGAGGATCTCAAGGTGGCAAAACGGTGCGAGAAGGCGTTGGCAAAAGGCAGGAGGCTGTTGGTTTGCATACAAAGGAGAATTACCAGCAGAAAGGAAGAGGTACTAATGCCACTGTATAAGTCACTAGTGAGGCCTCACTTGGAATACTGTGTTCAGTTTTGGAGACCATTTCTTGCAAAGGATGTAAAACGACTGGAAACTGTTCAGAGGAAGGTGACCAAAATGATATGCAGCCTGTGTCAGAGGCCTTATGAGAAGAGACTTGAAGACCTAAATATGTACTCTCTGGAGGAGAGGAGGGATAGGGGAGATGTGATTCAGACCTTTAAATGCTTAAAGAGAAATAATGAACAAACCAACCTCTTCCAAAGACGGGGAAGCTGTAAAACCAGAGGGCATAACATGAAGCTGCAAGGGGGTAAATTGAAAGGCAATGTCAGGAAATACTTTTTCACTGAAAGGGTGGTGGATGTTTAGAATGCCCTCCTGATGGAAGTGGTGGGGGAAATACAGTGACAGAATTCAAAATGGCATGGGACAGACACAGTGGATCCCTTTACAGCAACAGGATAAAATCAAAATAAACTTAACTAATTTCTCAACAAATAAGGGTGTCCTACACAGAGCGGTGGGGTCAGCCCTAAACAAAGACATGGGGAGGGGTGGCCCGCACAGAGCGGCAGGTGCACCTACTCTTGCCATCTTACTGGGCAGACTAGATGGACCATGCTGATCTTTATATGCCGTCATTTACTATGTTACTATTTATACTGAGGAGCAGGTCTAAATATGGACCTGTCCGTTGGCGGGTTTAAATATGTGGTGCTATTGTGAAATTGGAGATATACATGGATCGTTTCTTGCCACTCCGGACACTCCTTCGCCATATCCCTGTGCATGTGATTTGCACGTGTACGTAAATGGACATTTTCAGTCGCGAAAATCACGAGCCTCTAAAATGATCCCCAAAATGTCTTACTGTAGTTATAGTGTTACCCTGCTTAGACAATTGGCTGATCAAGAACACCTCTCAGGAAGAGATTCAAGAATCCGTGTGCCTCACCATTCAGGTGCTGGAGCTGCTAGGGTTCATCATAAATTACCCAAGTCAAACCTGAGCCCATCACACCAATTGGAATTCATTGGAGCTCTGCTAGACACCACTCAGATAAAAATATTTTTTCCAGAGGACAGGCTCAACTGCTTTGTGGCAACTGTGTAAGAAGTATAACAGAGTTAGCAGACATCAACAAGGAACATGTTGAGATTGTTGAGCCACATGGCCTCAACAGTTTACATCATTCCCTTGGCATGTCTCCACATGAGACAGTCTCAGTGGCCTTGAGCGCACAATGGACACAAGCCACTCACAGATTCAGAGACATCATTTCTGTCACTTATTCTATCGAAGACTCCCTGTCCTGGTGGATGGATCTCTTCAATCTGGCCAAAGATCTCCCCTTTCAAATTCTTACCAAACATTGCTCAAGTCAGAAACAGTATAGCTGGGCTGGGGACCGCATATAGATGGGTTCCACATTCAAGAATTTTGGTCTATCCAGGAGAGTCTTTATCAGATAACTTTCGTGGAACTAAGAGCATTCCCAAATGCTCTAAAGGATTTCAGAGTTTGGTTGGCCAATCAAATTGTCATGATCCAGATAGAAAATCAAGTAGCAATGTACTATGCTGTATCAACAATCAGGGAAGAATGTGTTGCTACTGAGCTTTATAATGATGTAAACAGCTGCCAGAGACAGTGAGACTGTTGCTTATTCATCTTGCTGCTTAGGTCCTGTGACCTTGCAGAACAGTGCCAGTTTTGAAATGGTTTCTGGGAAGTTTTGGATTGTTTGTCCCAACCCAGTTTGCCCATGGCCTCTCTGCCCTTTGTTTTCTGAAAAGTTCCCTTGTTTTCTTTTTATCACTTTTCTTGACCCCATCACCACCAATCTGCTGGTTTTTGAGAAATTTTAACCCCTTAGAACAACCCAGCTACTCCATGACCTGCAGAGGTGATAAATCCTGTTTTATATTTTATCTACCCCTCATTTCCTCCTTATCACCTTTCCCTTTGCCTCTGCTTTGAAGGGAGTGAAGGATGTCCTCCATAATGTATCTATCCCATGTGTGAATGAATTCTGTCACAGTCTGCTGGTAGGTTGTTCCAAGTATTTGCCGCCCTTGTTCCTCTGAACCTTACTTTCTTCAGTAGTATTTTCTAATAGGGCTCATCAAATCCTTAGTGCCAGATTGCTATGGCACCTAGAAATTGTACCCTGGTGCCCAGGCTGGCCCCAGAGCTGGTTGAAAGTATTGGTGCCCTAGATAAACCTTAAGCTTTCTGCCAGAATCTATTGTTTAGCTTTGAATGCCCAGCCCTTTAATGACTCCTAGAAGCTGTTGTCCTAGGCAATTACCTAGTTTGCCTAATGGTTGGCCCGGCCTATTGGCACCTGGGATTTCATGTCCTCAGTAATCTTTTCTGTTGGTCACTATAGCCATGGCTGCTGCCACGTCTGCACTTGCTATACCTGCTACAAAAAAAAACAGCATTCTTTTCAGTAGCAGCATCATTTTAATTGGTTTGTTTGATGGTGAAAGCTGATTGGCTGTACATAGTTGGACTGGATATTTAGTGAGTGACTGACCATTCATTTATTGCTTTATAAGAGGCTGCGCACTGACTGCATTGTTGCTGAGTTGTTGTCATGTGATTGGTTGATAGTTGGCAATTTGCAATGTGCAAGCAGGGTGATGGTGGCTTGGCTGAGTAGCTGGCTTTGGTCACTCAGCAGGTGGAAGACTCTGTGAAGAATAAGCAATGAGTGGCTGCAAATAACCCGTGTTAGTGTGCTCCCAAGATTAGAGGCGCAGGAGCGCTTGCACAGCTCCTCTTGAGGATACCTTAGCCCACTGCTGGAGAATCCCTTTTCCCTCATAAGATATGCCATACTGCTCAGACCAAAGGTCCATCAAGCCCAGTATCCTGTTTCCACCAGTGGCCAATCCAGGTCACAAATACCTGTCAAATTCCCCAAACATAGATTCCATGCTGCTTATCCCAGGGGTTAATAGTGGATTTCCCTAGTCCCCTTTAATAATGGTTTATGGTCGTCTTCTCCAAGAACTGTGGAATTTTGCATTGTGTGACTAGTTTGGATTGTTCTTCCCTGAGGGCATAACTTTGTACTTTTCTACATTAAATTTCATCTGCCCTTTGGACGTCTCCTGGGATTAAATTAAATTTCCTCATTGTAGTGTCCTCCCAAGCGAACTGCAGTGAACACATTGCACAGCCTGCATATGGGCATGCACTGCTGCATTTTATACTTAACAGTGGTGTGTTTTTGTTCTTCAAGTGGTATGTTAAAGACAACTGGTGCAAGAATATTAGGTGCCCTAGACAAATTTGAAGCCCTATGCTCTCTCCTATTAAATCAAAGCCCCTAGATAACCCCCTCCCTCCTAACCCCCTCCCCCCCCCATGTTTTGGTAATTAAATGCAACAATCATAATCATCTCACTCCTCCTAAAACAGTCTTGTAAAAATGGTTAGTGAACATTGCATTTCCAAGGAAACAGAGAAAAATGATGTCAAGTAAAGACCATATAGCCTAACCAGTTTGCCCGTCCATATTGCAAGTGTGAGTGTATTGGTCTATGAACGTTTTTTGAGTTGCGAGTTTGTGTGGGTGGCAAATGAGTGAAACTGAATGTGCTGCAGCCACAGTTCAATATTATATGGCAGGGCCATATGATAGATGAAGAACTGAAAAATAAAAAACATTGGCAAATAATATCTATATAGTATCAAACACTCCACAAATTCCAGAGCCTGAGACTCTATAACGGTACTGCTGGGTAGACACCCTGTGAGCTCCAGAAGGGTATGGAGGGGAGTGCACTGAGTGGAGGTTTGTGACAGAGTAAATTATGGGGAGGAGTGCAGTGCGTGGTTTGTGGTAGGTACATATGAGGACGTAAAGCACAAAATAGGAAAATTTGGGTGAGTGTGAAGAACGCAGAGTACAGGCACGGGATCCAGTGCCACCTGAGCACCTGGAAAGTGGCAGAGAGCTTGGTCAATCCGCAGGTGAGACTTCCCCACTGATACTCCTCTTGCTCACTGAGGCACCTCACCCCCCACCCACTCCAGAGAGACCTCCTCCCACAAAGACACACAATGGCCTGTGCTGGGTTACCTGGTCAATCTGTGGTGGTCACATAGGACTGAAGTCCCCCTACTATTTTTTTTTTGTTCTGTGTTTAATAGTGACAGAAGTAGCTGCAGATCACTTTACATAACTGCAGATGGAGGAAATGTGTCTTGTTTTGTTTGGAGAGAGCAAGACACTGGCTGAAGACAGGGGTGGAGGGGTATAAGAGACAGTATGAGGGATCACTAGATGGTGTGGTTCAGTATTAGGACTAGGTCTGATAAAATCCATTCAAAGGCGAGGGTCTTAGACTTTAGGAAAACTAACTTTGCCAAGATGGGCCAATACCTCAGGGTGTCATTAACATAGTATATGATGGCAGATAAAGACCAGTATGGTCCACCTAGTCTGCCCAGCAAGGCGGCCAGAGTAGGTGCACCTGCTGTTCCGTGCAGGTCACCCCTCCCCATACCTTTGTTTAGAGGTGTACCCACTGCTCTGTGTAGGTCACCCCTATTTGTTCAGATATAAGAGATAGTTATGTTTAGCAGGATGGAAGAGCTGGGGAATGTAGAAAAACAGTGGGAAAAACTGAAAGGGGATGTTTTAAGGGCAACCAACCTTTTTGTTAGAATGGTAAATAAAAGGAAAAGGAGGCCGCTATGGTTCTCAAAAGAGGTAGCTGAAAAGGTAAAGAAAAAGAGGGAGGCCTTCATGAAACACAAGAGATCACAGAGAGGAAGACAGGCATCTATATTTGGAAAAAAAACGTAGAAAGGCTGGCAAAGTAATCAGGAAGCAAAGATACAAAAAGAAGAAGAAATAGCCAATGCAATAAAATGGAGGGATAAGACATTTTTCAGATATGTTAGTGAGAGGAGGAAGGGCAAAAGTAGTACTGTCTGACTCAAGGGTGAAGGGGAGGAATATGTAGAAGCTGATGAGGATAAAGTGGAATTGCTTAACAAATATGTCTGTTCTGTGTTCACAGATGAAGGGCCGGAAGCAGGACCTCAGACAACACCCACAAACAGGAACAAAAACGAGGGGCATCTCAAAAGATTTTCAGAGGACTGTGTTCATGAGGAACTAGCTAAACTAAAAATGAACAAAGCGATGGGACCAGATGGGATACATCCAAGAATACTGAGGGAACTTGGGGACGTTCTAGCAGCTTCACTGACTGACCTTTTCAATGCCTCTTTGCAGTCAGGGGTGGTGCCAGAGGACTAGAGAAAGGCACATGTGGTCCCTTTACAAAAAAGTGGAAGTAAGGATGTGGTTGAAAACTACAGACTGGTTAGTTTAACCTCAGTGGAGAGTGAATTATTGGAAACACTGTTGAAAAAGAAAATAGTGAGGTTTCTGGAGTCCAATGGATTGCAGGATCTGAGGCAGCATGGATTCACTAGGGCCAGTCTTGTCAGATAAATCTGATTGATTGACTGAGTGACCAGAGAGTTGGACCAAGGGAGAGCCCTAGATGTGGTGTATCTAGATTGCAGTAAAGCATTTGACACTGTTCCACACAAGTGATTTATAAACAAACTAAGCACCTTTGGGATGGACCCTAAAGTTACTTCTTGGGTTAGAAATTAGTTGAGTGGGAGGCTACAAAGGCTACAGTTAAATAGAGTTCACTCTGAGGAGAATGAGATTACCAGTGCAGTGCCGCAGGGTTCTGTCCTTGGTCCGATTCCTTTTAACATCATTGTTAGTGATATTGCAGAAAGGCTGTTGGGTAAGGTTTGCCTCTTTGCGGATGATACCAAAATCTGCAACAGAGTATGCACCCAGTAAGGTGTAGATAACATGAGGACGGATCTAGCTAAGCTTGAAGAATGGTCTAGAATTTGGCAGCTGAGATTTCATTCTAAGAAATGTAGGATCATACATTTGGGGTGCAACAATTCAAGGGAGAGATACAGTATAGGAGATGACGTACTTTTGTCTGCAAAAGAAGAACGGGACCTGGGCGTGATTGTGTCCGACGATCTCAAAGTAGCTAAACAGGTAGAAAGGGTGACAGCGAAAGCTAGAAGGATGCTTGGGTGCATAGGGAATGGCTAGCAGAAGAAAGGAGGTGATAATGCCTCAGTATAAGTCTTTGGTGCAACCTGATTTGGGGTATTGTGTGCAATTCTGGAGACCGCAGCTTCAAAAGGATATAAACAGGTTGGAGTTGGTGCAGAGGATGGCTAAAGCATATGAGGACAGATTTAAAGACCTTAATATGTATACTTTAGAGGAAAGACGGGACAGAGGTGACATGATTGAGACATTTAAATACCTCTGTGGCATAAATGCACAGGAGGAGAGCCTCTTTCGATTGAAAGCAAGCTCTGCTACGAGGGGGCATAGGATGAGGGTGAAAGGGGGATGGACTTAGGAGTAATATGCAGAAATATTTCTTTATGGAAAGAGTGGTAGATGCCTGGAATAGTCTCCTAGTGGAGGTGGTAGAGATGAGGGCAGTATCTAAATTTAAAAAACATGGGACAAACACTAGAGGCTCTCTAAAGGAAAAAAGATAACTTTTATAATGGGTGATATGGAAGGGCAGACTAGATAGGCCTTGTGATCTTTTTCTTCCGTCTTGTTTCTTTGAGACTAGGGTTGATGAAGGTGTAGGAGGGAGTGAGAGACTGGATGAGGACTGAGGGGGTTGCTATGATAGAGACCGAATGAAAGCTGGTGGGGAGATGATAAAGACTGGGTGATGCCTCATATCCTGGAAGCGGATATGAGGAACAGAGTGATGGAGGCCCAAGCTATATGTGAAGCAGAAGCAATTGCTTCTTTTCTTCACCTATTAAGAGGGTGCTGAGAGTATGCTTCGGAAGGGAAACTACTGACTTCTGTCAGTGATGTGCAGAGGTACTTTAAGGAACTGGTTTACTAAACTTTATTTGCACATAGAGACAGAATGGGAAAAGGCCCTTAGTAAATCAATTTCTATAGTTACTTCAGTGTGACAAGGTTATGAGAGTGGGAGGAGCTAGGAGAAGCAAGATGAGTTCTTGCCATTGGCTTCTAAGTTTTTGGGTTGGCTCTTAGGTTCAAGCCTCGACAAATTTTGAATCTATGTTATAGAATAGTTACAATAATCTGCCTATGTCACATTATTCTATCTTGAATACTTTGAAACTGATATTCAAAAGCCATAGCGGTCAGTCACGGGGCTTAAATATCAATCGGATATTCAGTGACAATGTTTGGATAAGAGCTGTCACTGAATATCTGGGCTAAGTAGTGCTATTTGGCACTTGTCTGGCACTTATCTGGTCAGCACTATATTGAGCCAGCTCTTATCCGGATTGCCGCTTAAGCTTGCTTTTCATGCAGTCTAAGTTGTCCAGATAAGTGCCAACCGAATATCGTGCTGACCAGATAAGTGCTGGCACCATCTGGATTGTGCCAACATGCCCTTGGTCTGTCCATGAACCATCCCTGCACTAACTGGATAATGCCAAGTTAGTCTGTAGAGATCTTCAATGGCACTAACTGGATGGTGCTCCTGAATATTGCAGTCAGCACCCTTATCCCAACAGCCTCCTGTTGGCCAACTGGCTAAGGGTTTTGAATATTGGTCTGTGTGTGTTATTCTCCTTGTTAGCTTCCCCAGCAGAACCCAGCTCCTGCCTTGAGTATGTTTTACTCTGTAGTGCTTCTATACATTACACAGAATGAATGGGATGTACATGGTGACGGGATTCGATCCCAACAGGAACAAGTTCGGATCAATCCCGCCACTGCCAGAACCAAGCAGGTGGCAACACAGAATGCGTCTACTTTGCTGATGCCGTACACTCAAGCCGCTGGTGCCAACCGCAGGGCACCAACTCCCTGGTGGCTAGATCCCCTCCACCCGCCAATGTTTTGACAGCATCGGGGGTTTCCTGCAATTCCACGGTCCTCCAATGTCATTAAATCACTGGCTGGTGGGGGGATCCCTGCTAATGCAGCGCTGGCATCGGGATGCCGTTTTCGGCACAGTTCGGTGCCTGTGACATGAACCAGACTGAACTGGCCGAATCCCACCACTGGATGTACAGTATAGTCTCCTTGAGATTACTATCTGGGTTTAATTAATATTAAGCATGTCATTTTGGACATTCATAAACAGTGGATATAACCACCCTTTTCAAAGAACATGTGAAAAGGATCCTAGAGTATGAAAAAAATACATAGATTTCAAAATATAAAAATAAACATGTCCAGGTTTAAACTGAAAAAAAAAAATTGGTTCTTTGTAGTAGTGCGATTGTAGAATGGTTTGGTTTTTTGCCACCTCTGGTGGGAGTGCCCATTTATTATGAATTTTGGATTAAAATATGTTAGCGCTTGTTACAATTTCAGAGCTAAATATTCTCCTTAACATCAGTATTCCTGTTTGGGAAAGATATATAGAACAATTCCCAAAGGAGATTAAAGTGCTTGCTTGTACATCAGTAGCTTATGATCTTAAAGTGACTAAACAAGTAGAAAAGGCGATGGCAAACGCCGTAAGGATGCTTGGGTGCATAGGGAGAGGAATGGCCAGCAGAAAAATGGAGGTGATAGTGATTCTGTATAAGTCTCTGATGTGACCTCATTTGGAGTGTTAGAAATGTTTTAAAGTTTTAATTTGTTGTTTTTAAAAAATATATGCAGAACACAGAATAGAAATAGAAATCTATAGGATATTATTTGCTAGTTCTAATACATTGGCTCACACATTCCATTTTCTTATGCTGTACAGAATAAAAAAAATTTCTCCTGGCCTTGCAAATCCTAGGTTCCCCCATACACCCAGCCCTTAGCTTCCAGGCTATTGCACATGAGACTTAGAAGCTCAAGGACAAGAAAGAACAAAATTTGCTAGGTGCAGAGAAAGGGAAGAAAGAAAACTTTAAAAACAGGAAAAAAACAGGTCATGAGCACTAGAGAAAGGGGGGGGGGGGGATTTCTGAGAACCCATAAGGCCGGTAATATAACCATAAAAGGAATAAGGTAAATAAGGGGAGAGGGGTAAAAGCGGAAGGGATTAAGAGAAGTAAACGGAGGCGGAGATTCACATGACCTGAATAAGAATCACTAATAGGTAGGAGATTAGAAATACTTACACCAATAGAATAAAAGGGGAAGAATTTGTAGAAGAAATGAATGTAATAAATATGGAGCTGTTTATATGACAAATTGTGGCCACCCATCTTGCAAGATTGAATAATAAATAATTAAATAAAAGAAACTTTGGCTTCACTGAAGTGTCTGTTATTGTGATAAAAATTAATCTCCAGGAACAAGAAGGAATGTAGTCTTTACATATGGGTATCGTCGGTACCGACGGAGCCTGTGCGGGAACGCTCCCCAGCGTCCAATTAGAAAGCTTTTGGGAGCATCCCACAGCGCCTGCGTGCTGCCTTCCTGCCTTTCCCAACTGCCTCTCTCCAGTTCTTCATTTTCCGCGGAGCCAGCAGGTCGTTTTTCCTGTCACTGCAGAAATTATCCCATCTTTTTCATTCTTTTTTGTGGTAGCGTCTGCCTTCCTCGACGCTATACCGATACCGCCGGTTCTTTCTTTCTTTCTTCAAAAAAAAAAATGTGTATCTTTTTTCTGGACTTTCCAGTCTTTTTTCTGTTGGGTGCCACGCACCACTTTGGGCACTAGGCCCAACTTTTCCTTCAGAATGGAAAAACCTGCCTCGGGTTTTAAAAAGTGTTCCAAGTGTGGCGGTACTATCTCCGTCACTGACACTCACGAGTGGTGCCTTAAATGTTTAGGTCCTGACCACTCCATCTCGGAGTGTGTTGCCTGTGGGATGATGTTGAAGAGGGGTCGGCAAAACCTAGCTGCTAAGCTTAGCACCCTTTTTCCCTCCGATGCAGCATCTGTGGCATCGACGTCTTCCAGGGCTTCGTCTTCCTCCCATGGATCTCAGGTAACCAAACATAAATCTGGCCGGTCCTCAAAGGGTAGATCTCCTTCCAAGCATCGAGATGCCTCTGGCGTTGCCCTTGAGGGACTTGTACTGGCAAAATTGCCCCGGCGGGAGGCTTTGGCTTCCAAAGCACTATCAGGACTCCAGGATGTTCTTGAGGCCTCAACCTCGGCAGAACTACTGGTGCCATGCTCTGGGGTACTGGCCGCTTCGTCCGGTACCAATACCCAGGCATCGGCAGCGTCAATAGACCAGAGGTTCTTGGCTATTGAACTCAGTCTGGCGGCTCTCCTTGCGGCTTCGTTGCCTTTGGGACCGCTTCAGATGGTTTAACCGGTATCGGTACCGGTACTGACAGCATCAACATCGGCGACTGTGTTACCGACACCAAGTCATGCTGTTTCCTCCGGTATCAACAGGCCGCCCTGTACCGACTTCGATCGGTACCGGTATCATGCTTTGCAAGAGCACCCGGACAGGAGATACTTTGAATCCTCTGAGGAGTCTGAGGATTCTGACAGCTCTGTCGGTACCGGAATACTTCTCTCTGAGGAGCCTTCCTCTCCTAAACGTAGGATGTCTCCTCCAGAGGATATATCCTTTCAGGATTTCATCTGGGAGGTGGCTAGAGGTCTTTCCATCACAGTGGCTCCTGAAACAGAGCCCAGAGCAAAGGAATTGGAGATTTTACAATATCCTAAAGCTCCCAAGGAGGCAGCTACTTTGCCTATTCATGAGATCTTGCATGATCTCATGCTAAGAATGTGGGAAACACCTCTTACCACCTCTCCTCATTCTCGTAGGCTTGATACCTTGTATCGAGTACCTCCTTGTCCTGGATTTCAAAAAACCCAGTTACCACACCACTCCATGGTAGTGGAATCAGCTATGAAAAGGATCAAGAGTGCAAAAAGACATGCATCTAATCCGCCAGGACGTGAATGTAGGACTCTTGATGCCTTTGGGTGTCGAACCTTCCAGGCCTCTATGCTTTTTGCCAGGATTAGTTCCTACATTTTATATATGGGAATGTTCCTTAAGGAGGTTACAGGAGATCTAGAGCTTATGAGCCCTCTCCTTCCTGATGATAAGAGGCAAGATTATCTTACACTTGTCAAACATGCCCAAGATGTTTCCAAGTTTGTTAATCGTGCAGCTTTTGACTGCTTTGCGTGCATAAGCAGAACCTCTGCCATTGCCATAGGTGCTCGTAGGATTGCCTGGCTCCAGGCATCTGACTTAGAACTCTGGGTACAGGACAAACTGGGGAATATCCCTTGCACAGGTGAAAATCTCTTTGGCAAAAATTGGCAAGAGAAAGCTAATGAGCTGGATGCTGATAACACCACTTTGGATAGACTATCTAAGGCTACAGCTGATCCTGCAAGGAAAAAAATCCTACAAGAAACCATTCTTCTCTAAAAAGAAGAGGTTTTACCCCTCCTATACCCAGCAGGGGCATTCTGCAGGTCAGTCTGCCCGAAAGGGACAGCAGCCACCAAAACAAAGAAAAACAAAGTCTGCTAAGCCTCAACCGGCCCAAAAGACTCAGCCTCCACAGGGGCTTTGACTCCCATCTAGAGAACTTGGCCTTCCTGGCCCTCAACGGGCCAGAGTCCTCCACCATTCCAGGAAGGTTGTGTCATTTTGCCCCCAGATGGGAGCAGATAACAGCAGAAGAATGGACTCTCTCCATTGTAAAGGAGGGGTACAAGCTTCATTTCCTCAACATGCCCCCTCCTACAGTTGTAAGATGGTTCAATTCTCAGACTTCACTCGAAAATCAGTTAGGTCAAGAGGTCAATTTACTTCTTGCCCATGGGGCAATAGAAGATGTACCCATTTCCCAACAGGGTACAGGGTTTTACTCCCCCTATTTCCTTATTCCAAAGAAAACAGGGGGACACAGACCCATTTTAGACCTCAGAGAATTGAACAAATTCCTGTTCAAGGAGAAGTTCAAGATGACTTCTCTAGGAACTCTTCTGCCATACCTTCAGAGTCAGGATTGGCTTTGTTCTCTAGATCTCAAGGATGCATACACCCATGTTCTCATCCATCCAACTCACCGAAGATTCCTTCAGTTTCTATTTCAGGGGAAGCACTACCAGTACAGGGTTCTTCCTTTTGGCCTGGCCTCAGCACCAAGGGTGTTTACGAAATGCATGGCTGTAGTGGCATTTCTTCGCACTCTAGGAATATTCGTCTTCCCCTACTTAGACGACTGGCTCATTCGAGCCCCATCAGAGTCAGAGGCCAGAATTTCCCTATCTTGCCCAATGCGTATCCTTCAGTATTTGGGCCTGGTCATAAACATCCCAAAATCCAACCTAACTCCCACTCAGTCTCTAGAGTTTATAGGAGCTATGCTGGATACCAGGAAAGCAAGGGCCTATCTTCCACAGCCCCGCTGCCTTCGCATTGTGCAGTTAGCTTCCCAAGCAGTGTTAAAAACTCATCTCACTGCTCGGGAAATGTTACAATTGCTAGGCCACATGGCATCTACCATGCATGTGGTTCCCTATGTTCGCCTCCATATGAGAGCAGCCCAATGGACTCTATCCACTCAGTGGACTCAAGCATCAGGCTGCCTATCAGACAAAATAGCAAACTCAAGTCGCCTTATTTTGTCCCTACAATGGTGGCAGTCAACCCAAAACCTGATGGTGGGGTCCCCTTTCCAAAAGCCCCCACCCCAGGCCACTCCAACAACAGACGCCTCACAGGTGGGTTGGGGAGCTCACCTGCAAGATCTCTCTACCCAAGGCACCTGGACTCCACAGGAGACCCATCTACACATCAATCTCTTGGAACTCAGAGCAATCTTCCTTGCTCTTCGAGTGTTCCACATCCAGCTGAGCTACAAGACAGTCCTAATTCAGACAGACAATCAAGTAGCTATGTTCTATCTGAACAAGCAGGGAGGAACAGGCTCTCTGTCGCTTTGCAACGAAGCTTTGCGACTATGGGCCCTCGCCAGAGAGCATCAGATTCATCTCCTTGCGGTGTATCTGCCAGGCATTCAAAACTCCTGGGCAGACAGACTCAGTCGAGTTCTGCGTCCACATGAGTGGTCTCTTCATGCAGACCAGGTAGCAAAAATTTTTCAAATTTGGGGAACTCCAGACATAGACGTCTTTGCAAGTCCGTTGAATGCCAAACTTCCCCGATTCTGTTCCAGAATTCCGGCTCAGGGTTCTCAGGCCAGGGATGCTTTCCTCCTCCATTGGGGTCTGGACTTCCTATATGCCTTTCCACCCATTCCCCTAATTCCCAAAACCCTATTCAAGCTTCAGAGAGACAGAGGCTATATGATTCTCATAGCTCCACATTGGCCACGGCAGGTGTGGTACCCTCTGCTCATACATCTCTCTCAAGCTCCATCTCTGGAGTTAGGATCTGCTCCAGATCTCTTGTCTCAGGAGGACGGGATGTTGTGGCATCCCGATCCCCACTCTCTGCATCTCAGGGCCTGGTTGCTGAGGGCCTCGACCTTCATGGTCTTAACCTGTCTCAACAAGTAAAGGATATCCTTTATGCTTCTAGAAAGCCTTCCACAAGACGCTCTTATGCTTTCAAGTGGAAAAGGTTTTCCATATGGTGTTCACAGAAGGGTCTTGACCCCCTGGCGATACCTCTGGAATCATTACTGGAGTATCTCCTTCATTTATCTAATGCAGGGCTTAAGACTAACTCAGTACGAGTCCATTTAAGTGCTATTTCAGCTTCTTTCAAGTCTTTAAATCAGGGGTCTCAAACACGCGGCCCGCAGCCCGCGGCCCGCGACCCGCGACGCCACGGAGTATCCTTTCTGCTATTTTTGCTATTTTTACTCACTGTTTTCCTTAGCGTGATTCCCGGGGCTGCATGGTGTTGGTCTCACATGACCGCGTCACGCGCCTGCCCTCCACCAATCAGGGACAGGCAGGAGGAGGAGAAAAAGGAGGAGGGGGGGGGGCCGGGCCCAGAAGCAGTCTGAGCAGCCACGAGGTTCCAGCGTTTGAAGCATCGCCTGCTTGGAGGAAGGATCGCCTGCTTGAGGATCGCCAGGGTGCACAGCTCTTCGCGGCAGGTAAGGAAGCAGTCTGCCCAGAATTAAGCCAGCCCTGCCTCCCTCAGTTCCTCTCCTCTTCGGCTTTCAGAGCCGCGAAGGGAGAGCTTCTCCCTCGCGACTCTGTTAAGCTCGAGGGGGCAGAGGGGAAATTTCCCATAAGCCTCAGCCGGCTTAACAGAGTCCCGAGGGAGGAACTCTCCCTTCGCGGTTCTAATCTAAGCCGAAGAGGAGAGGGACTGAGGCAGGGAGGGAGGGAGGGAGGGATGGCTCTGCCGGGGGGGGGGGGGGGGGGGCCTGTGATTTTTGCTGAGGGAGGCCTGTGATTTTTGCGGAGGGAGGATGGATGGATGGGGGCGGGATGTTATTTTTGCTGAGGGAGGGAGGATGGATGGATGGATGGATGGATGGGGGGGGCTGTGATTTTTGCTGAGGGAGGGAGGGAGGATGGATGGATGGGGGGGCTGTGATTTTTGCTGAGGGAGGGTGGATGGATGGATGTGGGGGGGCTGTGATTTTTGCTGAGGGAGGGAGGGAGGATGAATGGATGGGGGGGCTGTGATTTTTGCTGAGGGAGGGTGGATGGATGGATGGGGGGGGCTGTGATTTTTGCTGAGGGAGGGAGGGAGGAGGGATGGCTGGGGGGGCTGTGATTTTTGCTGAGGGAGGGTGGATGGATGGATGGATGGGGAGGGGCTGTGATTTTTGCTGAGGGAGGGTGGATGGATGGATGTGGGGGGGCGGTGATTTTTGCGGAGGGAGGGAGGAGGATGGATGGATGGGGGGGGCTGTGATTTTTGCTGAGGGAGGGTGGATGGATGGATGGGGGGGCTGTGATTTTTGCTGAGGGAGGGAGGGTGGATGGATGGATGGGGGGGGCTGTGATTTTTGCTGAGGGAGGGAGGGAGGATGGATGGATGGATGGGGGGGCTGTGATTTTTGCTGAGGGAGGGGATGGATGGATGGATGGGGGGTGCGGTGATTTTTGCTGTGGGAGGGAGGGAGGATGGATGGATGGATGGGGGGGGCTGTGATTTTTGCTGAGGGAGGGAGGGAGGATGGATGGATGGATGGGGGGGCTGTGATTTTTGCGGAGGGAGGGAGGGAGGATGGATGGATGGATGGGGGGGGGCTGTGATTTTTGCTGAGGGAGGGTGGATGGATGGATGGGGGGGGGGCTGTGATTTTTGCTGCTGCTGCTGCTGCTGCTGATGATGATGATGATGGATGGGGGGGGGTCACAACTGGTAATGTGCTGTGGGCTGGGGGTCAGAACCATCACCATTTCTGAACCCCCCAGCCCATTACCAGTTCTAAACCCCCCAGCACATTACCAGTGTGCTGTGGGCTGGGGGGTCAGAACTGGTAATGTGCTGGGGGGTTTAGCACCCGGTAATGGGCTGGGGGGGGGGGTCAGAACCATTACCAGTTCTAAACCCCCCAGCACATTACCAGTGTGCTGTGGGCTGGGGGGTCAGAACTGGTAATGTGCTGGGGGGTTTAGCACCCGGTAATGTGCTGTGGGCTGGGGGGCACATTGCTTCTAATATTATTTTAACACACGCCTCTTTTGGGAAATGTGCATCATTAATGTCTGTGCTTTAGTACAAGAAATTAATTTATAGTTTTATTTCTACAGTGCTGAGGTATTCTGTGTAATTCCTATTTGACATTGCTACTTGTTCTCTTTTCCCAGTAGGTCATGTATTGTTCTCTGAAATGTATTGATTTAATATTTGCAGTGTTGCCTTTTGATAGGTAGGGTCTGGTGCTTTGTGAGTCCTGGTAGTGCTGTTATGATACGGGGAGTTTGCTATGGGTTCTAAATGGGCAGTGTTAGTAGTAGTTCCTAATGTGCCTGGCGGTTGGCACTGGATTATAGTAATATAGAAATTTTCTAGTCTTTCTTTATCCACGCACTCATTATGCAAATATTTATGCAAATGAGGCCCCTTATGCAAATGAGGCCCCCATGTCTTATGCGGCCCCCGGGTTACTTTACAAGTCCTCATTCGGCCCTCAAAGCAATTTGAGTTTGAGACCCCTGCTTTAAATGGACAACCTATTTCCTCTCATCCTCTCATAGCGAGATTTATGAGGGGCCTCCTTCTAACTAAGCCTCCCATTAGGCCACCACCGGTAGCATGGGACCTAAATCTGGTTCTTGGACAGCTCATGAAGCCACTTTTTGAACCTCTAGCTACTACCTCCTTGAAATTCCTTTCCTGGAAGGTTGTCTTTCTCATTGCAATCACATCAGCACGTCGCATTAGTGAGTTGCAAACATTAGTGGCTGATCCTCCTTATACGAGGGTCCATCATGATAAGGTAGTCCTTAGGACTCATCCACACTTTATGCCAAAGGTGGTCTCACCTTTTCATTTAAACCAAGCAGTTTACCTGCCTGTATTTTTTCCAAGGCCTCATGCTTCAAATGCAGAAAGGAGTCTTCATACTTTGGACTGTAAAAGAGCACTTGCTTTTTACTTACAAAGGACACAGCAACATAGAAAGTCCTCTCAACTCTTTTTGCTTTTGGTCCTTCTCATTTGGGACTTCCAGTCTCCAAGAGAACATTGTCCAATTGGATTGCACAGTGTATTTCTTTTACCTATCAGAGTAAAAATTTTTCTCTGGAAGGCCATGTCACAGCTCACAATGTGAGAGCCATGGCAGCCTCAATGGCTCATCTACACTCTGTGTCTATTGACGACATCTGTCGAGCAGCTACTTGGGCCTCGGTTCATACCTTCACAGCCCATTACTGCTTAGACAAGGACTCCCGCCGGGATGCTTGTTTGGTCAGGCTGTTCTACGACACCTGTTCCATGCTTAATCAACTCCTACCGACCATTCCTGATAGGATGCCAGAGATCCATGGGGGAAGTGAAGCCCTTTCACAGGGGCACACAACTTCTGGGGTCTCTCCCTGGCATCTGTAGCTAGGGAGTCCCCATATGTGAAGACTACATTCCTGCTTGTTCCTGGAGATAGCATAGTTACTCAACTGTAACAGGTGATCTCCCGGAACAGCAGGAATTTAGTCTTCACAACCCACCCACCTTCCCTAGGAGTTGTATCTCTCTTTTCTTTTCTTTCCCTCTCTCTCTCTTTGTCTCAGCTTTAAAACTCAACTGGAGAGAGGCAGTTGGGAAAGGCAGGAAGGCAGCACGCAGACGCTGTGGGATGCTCCCAAAAGCTTTCTAATTGGACGCTGGGGAGCGTTCCCGTGCAGGCTCCGTTGGTACCGATGATACCCATATGTGAAGACTAAATTCCTGCTGTTCCCGGAGATCACCTGTTATAGGTGTGTAACTATGCTTTATTGTTTAGTACAGGAGTATTGTGTGCAATTCTGGAGACCACACCTTCAAAAAGATACAAACAGGATGGTATCGGAGCAGAGGGTGGCTACTACAATGGTTAGTGGTTTTCATTATAAAGCATTTGGAGACAGACAAAGCTCTTAAAAGGGTTTTGGTATATTTTTAAAGCAAAGTTACATTCTTTTAGGTGCTTTAGTAGAAATCTTTTCTGTAGTGGAGTAGGTTTTAAACTCTGGTAACCTTCTCAGCTTTTGGGAACTGCTGACACCTAATCAGGTGTTGATTAGGACTGTGGTGAATAAATGGGTGGATGACATAGGAGTGGAGTTTGATGAAGATGTTTTTTGTGCAAGTGTGTGTGGGAGTGGGCGATTGGCTGAAGGTGTTGTTTGGAGGGAATTACATTATAAATTTATGTTTTGGGGGTTTGTGGCTCCTAATGTAATTTCTCTAGTTCATATGTTATCTGTAAACTGTTTTGACTTAATGATAAAACAGTATTGAAAACCTGTTAAATAAATAAAAATAAAATAAAATAAATAAATACTGAATGGAGATTGTGGATGTAGATGCTTGTTTCAAATATCGGTTTAGTCCGGGGACTTTTTTGCATGTGATGTGACAATGTGGGAGAGTTAGGGTCTTCTGGACAGAGGTGTTTAAGGCGCTGTCTGATATGTTAGATGTACGTCTGAAGCCTTTCCGAGAGATTGTTTTTTGAATCAGTGGTAAGAGCTCCCCTGAGTCATAGTTATTTGTCCAAAAGGCATGTTAGGCTGCCAAGAGGTGTTTAATGGCTCAATGGTTAGTCAGTGAGCCACCACAGGTATTTCAATGGCATCTGCAAATGCATGTACTTCTTCAGATGGGGAAAATAATGACTTGTGTATCAGGCCAGAAGAGGAAGCAGCTTATTTTAGAAATTTGGGGACCGTTCCTTAAGACCATTTGCGTGGACAGGAAGAGAGCAATTGTTCGGGCTCTGACTCTGTAAGGGAGATGGGGGGGGGAGGTGTATTCTATTTGATATTGAAAGTTTGATTGTTTTGGTGTTGCATGAAATTTAATAAAAATGATGGAAACATAAATGCCAGGGCCATATCTGGCTACTGGTATTGAATATCTGGGTTGGCCAGATAAAGCGTAGTTACTCACCTGTAGCAGGTGTTCTCTGTGAACAGCAGGAATAAGTCCTCACATATGGGTGATGTCCTCCAACACAGCCTCATGCGGAAATGCTCCCCAGCTTCCACTGGAAGCTTTTGAGAGCCTCCATCGTACATGTTTGGCTGCCTTCCTGCCTGCCATGACAAATATCTTATCTCCAGTATGATAACCAAGCTAATAATGAAAAACGACTCCATGAGGAGGAGGGAGGGTTTTAAGGACTTATTCCTGCTGTTCATATATAGCACACTCTTTCTCCGTGAACAAGGAGGACATAAGTCTTCACGTATGAGTCTCCCAAGCTACAGGCTACTGAACACAAAAACCAGCCCAATAGGGGCAATAGAAACTGGAGAACTGGAAGAAACAGCATGTGTAGTCCCACTTGGAGACTTGACTGACTCAGCATCCACAGCATACATCCACATCAGGAAGACTCTTTCAGTAGCCTGGACGGACAGAAGGGCTGGTGGGAAGGAGTTGAACCTAAGTTCCAAAGAGATGCTGGAGTACGACCTGGCCGAAGTTACTGTCACACCAGGAATCCCCATACAGACAGTAGTGGGCAGTAAAGGTGTGGACAGAGAACCACATAGCAACCCTGCAAATCTTCTCTGTGGAGACCAAGTGCAAGTTGGCCTTGGAAGCAGCCATGGCTCAGACATTGTGAGCCGTGACATGACCCTCAAGGCTCAGATCTGCTGAGTGTAGGCAAAGGAAATACAATCTGCCATCAAATGGACAGCTTGTGTTTGGAGATGGTAACACCCACAAAAGAGATGAAGAGCTGGGTGGAATGCCGATGCACTCTCACTGCAGATAGAAGGCCAGAGCATGTTTACAGTCCAATATGTGCAACGGGGCCTCTGTTTGGTTGGTGTGAGGCCGGGCAAAAAAGGTGGTTAAGAGCACAGACCGATTAAGGTGGAAAGAGGAAACCACCTTGGGCAGGAAATGCAGATGCATTTGCAGAGCCACCCTATTTTGATGAAACCAAGTCTTGGAGCTCACTGACATGGTGAGTCGAGGTGAGTGCCATGAGGAACATGACCTTCCAAGTCAAGAATTTTAATGGGTAAGATGCCAGCAGCTCAAAAGGAGCTGACAGGAGCTATGCCAGCACCACATTGAAGTCCGAAGCCACTGGTGGGGGCTAAACCAGAGGCTTAGAAAGAAACTAACCCGCTTAAAGTGGGCCACAAGTGGTTGAGCAGAGATGGGCTTGCCCTCTGAGCCGCGATGGTAGGCCCCAATTGTACTCAGGTGGACCTGGACTGAATTGGATTTGAGACCCGATACTCCGAGCCTTTCTACCAAGCAAGATAAGGGATCCAGTGCACTGTCACCACATCAAAGCAAGAACCTGCACCACTTAAAGGCGTAGGAGCGACGTGTTGAATTCCTCCGGCAAGCCAGGAGGATGTACGTCACTTTCTCAGGCAGATTAAGATCTGAGAGAACAGGAGGAGGTAACATCAACCACCATAATGGACGGCTGAGAGCTGAGCTCTGTAGAACCATGAATCAGTGATGTGGTGATATACCCCTCATGCTAGTGATTTAGCACCTACATACGCAGATGAGCAGCAAAACGCCTGAGGGCACCCCTGGTATGTCCACCAGGAAAAAGGCAACAGACCTCAGAGAGTTCTCATACCAGGTGGGTAAGGCTGCACAGCAAGAGCATGTAAAGATGGCAGCTAAAGAACTCGGCCGAGGGCCAGACGCTGATGTAAGCATCGGGTCGGTGGACCAGGCGGAAGATCTGCAGGTGGGACAAAGTCGGAGATTTGTGGGTGGCTTTTGGAACCTAAATAAGACTTGCAACAATTCCGTGCAGAAATTAGGGGTCTCATGAAGGAGCTCCAAAGTGAAGTAGCGGAATTAGGCCTGCGGGCGCATGAAAAAGAGACGCTGAGCTTAAAAATGGATGACTTGGAAAATTGAGCATGGTGCTCGAATGTCCGGATAAGGGGCGTCCCAGAGACGGTGGATAATACAGATGTGATGCTGGTGGCACGTGAGATCTGTGGTCTACTCCTGCATGGTGAGGAGCGGGAAGGCGCAGTTCCTCAAATTTAAAATTGAGTGGGCCCATCGCACATTGGGACCACCCAGCAATCAGAGATCAAGAGACATTATATTATGCTTGCACGAATATGCCATTAAAGAACAACTAATGATCTCTCACTTGGTTTGCAGCTTGAGGGCTGTGAGGTGCTGTGAGGGCTGTGAGGTGCTGTGAGGGCTGTGAGGTGCTGTGAGGGCTTGCGTGCATCAGTGATGCTGAGAGCTAAACTATCGGTAGTTTAACTACTGGCAGGGTCTCCCAAGATGGACAGGTCTCAGCTGATGTGCCAGACCAAGACAAACCACCCATCTGGGCAGCAGCAGAATGGGACAGTGTTGACGGCAGAGGATCACATTTTTGTGACAATGGCAACAACACCAAACTTAAACTGCATGGAAGAAAGGCCTGGCAATCTACTTCTGTATCTTGCCATGAAAACCCAATGGATAGTTACAACAAAACAAATTGTGCTATGGTGCTGGAAGATGAGACCCCCAGGTCGGAAGGCACTCAACTAGCTACTGGGGAAGAGCTGAAGACTTTTCAGAGTAAAGCCAGCATTTATGATGTGGTTGGATCAAAGCCCTCGGGAAGTCTGACTGCTGATGTAGCTGCGCATGAAATGAGAGTCAGAAGCTGTAAAGATGTCTTACACATTGGAATATGGAACGTACGAAGCATGAACCAAGGGAAGTTGGAGGTGGTCAAGAATGAAATGGAACGTGTACAACTTGATCTGTTGGGTGTCAGCGAACTGAAATGGACTGGCATGGGGCACTTTGCATCAGATGATCACATGGTCTACTATGCTGGAAATGAAAGACAAAGAAGAAATGGTGTTGCATTTATAATAAAGAAGAAACTTGCAAGAACTGTAATGAAATACAATGCAGTCAGCAAACGCTTAATCTCTATTCATCTACGAGGATTGCCTATCAACACAACTATAATTCAAGTATATGCCCCAACAACAGCTGCAGAAGAGAATGAAATTGAAGAGTTCTATGAACAAGTACAAGCTGAAATTGACAGAACATGCAAACAGGATATCCTGATAGTCATGGGTGACTGGAACGCAAAAGTTGGCAACAAAGAGGAAGGCAAAGTAGTTGGAAAATATGGACTTGGCAACAGAAATGAAGCTGGAGAAAGACTGATAGAATTCTGCAAGACCAATGATCTATTCATCTCAAACACCTTCTTCCAGCAACACAAGCGGTGACTGTACACATGGACTTCACCCAATGGATTGCATAAAAATCAAATTGACTACATCTGTGGAAGTCAACGATGGAAAAGCTCTGTAACATCAACAAAGACAAAACCTGGCGCTGACTGTGGTACAGATCATCAACTACTAGTATGCAAACTCAAGCTAAAGTTGAAAAAGAGCAAACCACTCATGAATGCAGCAAACTATGACCTTGAGAATATACCACTGGAATTTAAAGACTGCCTGCAAAATCAATTTGCTGCTTTAGATACAAATGACAGAGCTCCAGAAGAGTTATGGAATGACATCAAGAAGGTTGTGTTGGAAGAAAGCGAGAAGTCTCTACAAAAGGTGAAAAAGCAAAAACGGCCAAAATGGATCACGGAAGAAACTCTGAAAATTGCCCAGAAATGCAGAGAAGCTAAAGCCAGAGGAGAAAGAAAGACAATTGCAGAACTCAACAGAGATTTCCAACGTGCAGCAAGACAGGACAAGGAAAAGTACTACAATGACACTTGCAAGGAAATAGAAGCAGAAACTATTAGAGGAAGAACAAGATCGGCTTTCCTAAAGCTACGAGAGTTAAAGAAAAAGTTCCAGCCTCGAATTGGAATGTTACAAGATGCTCAAGGTTCTATGTTGAATGATGCTGAGAAGATCAAGAAAAGGTGGAAGGAATATACAGAGTTTTTATATGATAAAGATCAAGTGGACCAACAGCCGTTTCAACCTGTACCTTATGATCGGGAACCATTGGTGATGAAAGAAGAAGTTGAAGCAGCATTGAAAGCCTTATCAAAGAACAAAGCACCAGGCATTGATAGCATTCCCATATAAGTATTACAGCAATCTGATGCAGCTGTTACCGTACTCACAAGGCTCTGCCAAGAAATATGGAAGACAACATCATGGCCAACTGACTGGAAAAGATCTGTGTTTATACCAATACTAAAGAAAGGTAATCCAACTGACTGTGGAAATTATCGCACAATCGCTCTGATCCCACATGCCAGCAAGATTCTACTGAAGATTATTCAAAAGAGACTACAACCATACCTGGAACAAGAACTACCTGAAGTGCAAGCAGGGTTCAGGAAAGGGCGAGGAACGAGAGACATCATTGCGGATGTGAGATGGATCCTTGAAAAGACTAAAGAATACCAAAAGGATATCTATTTGTGCTTTATCGACTATAGCAAGGCTTTTAACTGTTTAAACCATGAGAAACTCTGGGCCACATTAAGAAGCATGGGTATACCAGAACACCTTATTGTTCTCTTGCACAATCTGTACATTGATCAAGAAGCAACAGTTTGAACGGAACAAGGAGAAACAGAATGGTTTAAAATAAGCAAAGGTGTAAGACAAGGCTGCATACTTTCCCCCTACCTGTTTAATTTATATGCAGAACAAATAATCAGAGAAGCAGGATTGTATGAAGACAACAGAGGTGTGAAGATTGGTGGAAGACTCATCAACAACCTTCGCTATGCTGATGATACCACATTACTGGCTGAAAGTGAAGATGATCTGAAACATTTGCTTCTCACAATCAAAGAACATAGGTCTCAAAATGGGCCTGCACCTTAATGTAAAGAAGACAAAGATCAGGACAACTGGCATAATCAACAGGTTCATCGTTAAAGGAGAAGAAATTGAAATTGTGAACAACTTTAACCTACTTGGATCAACTATCAATAAAGAAGCAACAAGCAGTCAAGAAATCAGACGATGCATTGCTCTTGGCAGAATGGCTATGAAAGACCTAGATAAGATTCTCAAGAGCACAGATGCCTCTCTCCATAGAAAGATTCGACTTGTTCAAGCCATGGTATTTTCAATAACATCATATGGATGTGAAAGCTGGACAGTGAAAAAGACAGATAGGAAGAAAATTGATGCCTTTGAATTATGGTGCTGGTGGCGAATACTGTGTATACCATGGACTGCCCGAAGAACAAACCAGTCGGTACTAGAGGGGATCAAACCTAAGCTTTCTTTAGAAGCTCAGATGACAAGACTTCGACTTTCATACTTTGGACACATCATGCGAAGAGAGAGATCATTAGAGAAAGACATTATGCTTGGCAAGATAGAAGGTCAACGCAAAAGAGGAAGGCCAGCAATGAGATGGATCGATACAATAACAGCAGCTATGGGTACCAGTCTGTCAACAATGAGCCGCCTGACTGAAGACTGAACACAATTTAGGATAGCTATCCAGAGGGTCGCCATGAGTCGACTCCGACTCGACGGCACTTAACAACAACAATGACTCAAATGCATTAACTGGACAAACTTTCGTGGAAGGGCCAGGATGTTATACTATACAATGATCTTTCAGCGGTGACAATGACCCGGTGCAGATCATTTTAATCTATCACTAGGCTCTTACAGAAAGAGCAACATCGCTGCTGATGGCTTTATCCAGTTGGTCTTGCATTTGCTATTAATGGCATAACTAAGAAAGTAAAGACTCCAGCTGAGTCTGCATGAATTGGGAATCATGGACATAGCCCTGGAGCAGCAGAATGAGGAGCAGTGAATAAAAGAGTGCATTGGCAGAAGGCTCCGGTTCAGCAGGAAAGATGGAGGTGCCAGATTGAACCCACTACTCGGCCAACATGAACACTGGAGCTTGGGAATAATGGACTTTAATTTTGTTTTTTTGCTGTGAGCCTTTGTTGGTTATTGCGTATAACAATTATGGATACTTCTAAGTGGGAGTGAGTGAACTGCCAAGATAGTGTAATGACAATTTGGTGCGTGAAGAGGGGGAAAGATTGCCAGAGGAAGTATGAATGAGTTGATGTGAATGGGTGCCTTGTGGGGTGGAGGGAAGGTGTGCTTATCTTGTATGGTCTAGGGACACATATAAGATTGGAAATTAATGGGGGGGTGAGGTCCATTTGGTTGGATTGGCACTACTCCAGCAGTATGGAGGAGGGAGTCATATGGAATTTGGGAAGAGGCGGAAGAGAGGGGGTTAAGTGAGAGGGGTCAGAGGTTGGGGAAGAGGGATAGGAGAATGGGAGGCACAGGGAAGAATATTGAAATTGGAACACTGGTCTGGTATGCAATGGCAAACACTCAGGAACGCTAATGATGACATCACATAAAGCAGTTGATGTTGGCTGCCAATTGATATCTATTAATGTAAAAAGTTTAGGATCCTGGCATAAGCGCAGCCTCCTCTCCTTACAAAAGAGGCTAAACGCTGGCGAGCTGGGGTGGTCTACATTCAGGAGACACATCTAAAGAACGGGCAGATCCACCTTTTAAGATCCTGCGACTACTCCCAAGTGTTTTTGACTGCCAATATGGCATCCCATAGAAGGGGAGGAGTGGGTATTATGGTGGCTTCATGACACCAGTTAGTTGTCCTGCGGCAGCTGTGAGACCGGCATGGACGTTATTTAATATTTGAAGGACAGTTAGATGGGGTGCCAATGGTATTAGTTAATATATATGCCACCAATGAAAATCAAGGCTCATTCTTTGAAGAAAAGGAATGGAAAATAAAATAAAGGATATTATAATGCCTCTGTAACGTTCCATGGTGCGACCGCACCTTGAATATTGTGTGCAAATCTGGTCGCTGTATCTTAAAAAAGATATAGCAGAATTAGAAAAGATACAGAGAAGATTCACCAAAATGGTAAATGGGATGGAAGGCTACCTCTATGAGGAGAGGCTACAAAGGTTAGGGCTCTTCAACCTGGAAAAGAGATGGCTGAGGGGAGATATGATAGAGGTCTATTAATGAATGAATGCCGTGGAATAGGTAAATGTAGATCAATTGTTTATGCCATCAAAATGTAGAAAGTGGAGGGGACATGTAATAAAGCTACAGTGTAACCCATATAAAGACTAATAAGAGAAAATATATGGTGAGGTATTTGTTGGGAGGGAGAAGGGAGGGGGTGGGGTGGTCTCAGGGAAAAATCAGTTGTATTGCATTGCTATTTGAATATTGTATGATCACATTTTTTTTGTTTGTACTACTATTCATTGTTAATAAAAAAAAAATATTAAATTTAAAAAAAATCCAAGAGAACTACCCGCTCAGCATCCAAGCTGTGAGAGCCAGGAACCAGACATTGGGATGCAGCAAGGTCCTGCCCTCCTGAGAAATGAGGTTGGGATCACAGTGCAGACGGAGAGGCTCCCGCTGGGCGAGTTGAAGCAGCAGAGGGAACTATGGCTACCGGGAAAGTTGAAGCAGCAGGGGGAACTATGGCTACCTGGGCCAGTAGAGGTGATGGGTATCATAGTAGCCTGGCCCGCTTGGAGTTTCATCAATGTCTTTGCCACCAGCGGGATCAGGGAGTACCTATAAAGCATTCCCACCCCTACAGGAGGAAGGCATCCGAGGCCAGCCGGTTGCTAAAGGACTATCAACAGAGTGCTCCACTCTCGAAAGATGTGGTCCACTAACCTCGTGTTGAAGGTCCATCCGTGTGACTGGAGGATCCTGCTGAGGTGGTCCTCCAGGGCATTGAGCTCTCCAGGCAGGTAGGTCACCCTCAGCTCCATCCCGTGGGCAATGTCAAACTTCCACAAGTGACTGCTTCCCAGCATTAGATGTACGATCCCTTGCCCCCCCTGCTTGCTGATGTAGATTGTCTGTCTGAATCAGGTTGGCTAGGTGTGTCTGGAATGCCAAGAGGGCATTTGCGATGGCTCACAGCTCCAGGAAGTTTAGCCAGTGCAGGCTCTCCTGCTCCATCCACAGGCCATCCAGATGAGTACCCCAGCCCAACTTGGATGTGTCTATGGTGAATATCTGGAGGGGAGGTGGTGACTTGAAGGGGAGGCCCAGAGCAAATTCTGTGGCTCCAGCCACCACTGGAGGGATTCCACAAGGGGTGTGGTAATTGTCACCTGCTCCCGGAGGTGGTTTGTGACTTGCTGCCACTGAGTGCATAGGGTCCACTGAGCTTGTCACATCTGGAGATGTGCTAATGAGGTCACATGCACTGTGGAGGCCATGTGGCCAAGCATTTGCAGCATCCCCCAGGCTGTCGTGTAATACTGCTGACATATGGCATTGACCACTTCTGTGAGCCACTGCAGAAGGTCCATCAGGAGGAAGGTTCAGGCCCGAGTAGTATTGAGGAGTGCCCCGATGAACTCCAGCTGCTGAGAAGGTTGGAGGTGAGACTTGGGGTAGTTCATTACAAACCCCAGCTGCTCAAGTTACCTGAATGGTCAAGTGGGCTGAATGACAGTCCCTGTCTGGCATGAAGCTCTTTATGAGCCAATCATTTAAGTAAGGAAAGACGAAGACCCCCATGGTCCAGAGTTAAGTGGTGATGACTGCCAGGCGCTTTGTGAAGACGCTGAGGACTGACCCCTGTCAGAAGGGAAATACTGAGTACTGGAAGTGCTTACCGCTCATCACGAAGTGGAGGTATTTTCTGTGAAGAGGACGGATTGGGATGTGCATGTACACATCCTTCAGATCCAAAGCATAGCCAGGGCATACCTGGAGGAGGTAAGGGAGCAGTGTCCCCAGGGAGACCATCTTGAACTTTTCACGTAGTAGGAAGCAGTTGAGGTTTCGTAGATCCAGGATGGGCCAGAACCCCCCTGTCTTCTTGGAAATCAGAAAGTACTGGGAGTAGAAGCCTTGCCCAACCTGAGCCAGAAGCAATGACTCAATGGCCAGCTTGGCCAACAGGGCTGCAACTTTTTCCTGAAGGAGACTGCAATAGTTTGGGTCTAGGAGGTACTCTCCTGGGAAGAAGTAAGGTGGTAGCTGGGCAGAGTGCAACAGGTACCCACTCCAGATGATCTGCATGACCCAAGTGTTTGTGGTGGTGAGAGACCACCTGTGTGCAAAGTGGATGAGCTGTCCCCCCACATGAGGAGGCACCACATCGAGGACTGGGTGATTGGCTACACTCCTGAGGAACCAGTCCAAAACCCATGCCTGGTTGTGGTTGAGGTGCTGCGGGTTGGGTCTTCTGAGACTTGGTACACTTCTGCTGGCACGGGGGTCTGTGCCTTCATCCGGGCACTTTGAAGGCTTTGATAGTACTGGTGCTTCTGCTGATAAAATAATTTCTTCCCTTATTATTTCTTTCTTGATGGGTCAGTCATCTTATGCGAGAGCCTGGAGATGGTGACCTGCTCCTTATCAGTCTTGACTGCCTGTTTCTCCATTGGCTAGCCAAAGGGGTTCTCTCCCTGGCAAGGCACATCAGCCAGCTTGTCCTGGACCCATTGCTCCAGGTCAGAGAACTGAAGCCAAGCAAGGCGGCGTGCCCTGATGCCCACTGCTGCCGACTAGAAGGTATCATAGGTGGCATGAACCATGTACTTTGAGCAGTCCTTGCAATGGCCCACCAAGTCTCAGAAGGAAATGAGGCGCTCTGCCGATATGAGGGAACTGAATTCATTGAGGCCCCCTATGATGTCCCTTAGAAACATACCCATGTCGAGTTGGTAGGAGAGTATGCGGGTCACCAGTCCTGATGAGCATCTCCTTCCAAAGACGTCGAGAGTCCTGGCCTCCCAGCCAGGTGGCACAGAGGAGTGGGATTTTGAGCTTTTAAACCGCTTCATGGCAGACTCCACCACCAAGGAGTGGTGGGATAGCTGAGGCTTCTTGTAGCTTGGAGCCCTCTTAACTTGATACTTGGAGTTGAGCTTCTGACTGATGGCTGGCACCGTTAGAGGGTTCTCCCACATCTGGAGCTGCAAATGCTGAAGGATTCAGTGCACGAGCACTGTGACAGCCTCCTTGGGCACTGAGGTGGACTGGAGGATCTCCAACTCCTCCGCCCTTGGTTCGTCCTCCACCTTGAGCAAGAATGGAATGGCTTCCGACATGTCCCTCCAGGTCTTCATCCGGGACATGTCCTCCTGTGGCATCTTCCTTCTCTCGTACAGAGGGGAAGGGTCCAATGGCAAGGTTGGAGACTCGAGCTCGAAAACAGGCAATTCCTCCTCCGTCTCCCATCCCTTGGAGTCCAACTCCAAGAGGAAGTCAAAATAGTGCCTAATATCCTCTTGGCACTGTTGCTGCCACTCAGACATGAAAGGCAGATACCAATGGGACCGACGGCACTCCTCACGAGGGTGCCAGTGCATCGGAGCTCAAGACACTGAATAGGGAGATGGTGGTCAGAACCATGTGGACTCAGACTGCTGATTCAACATCTCTGCCGAGGCAGGGAAGGGCATGGGTCTCCAGGATTGGTTGTACAGCATACGGCAACACTGCTAAAGGCAGCAGGGGCCCGAGCAGCCAGAAGCGCTGCCATGTGCATCTTGAAGGTGCTCGGTCAGTGCTGCTGTCTCTGATGTCATCGTGGCTGGGACAACAACCATGGCCACCAATTTTGGGGACTTCACGATGGTTAGAGCAGCAGGAGACTGCCGGTGGCCCTCCGGGGCCCTGGGAGTTGACTCATCCTGCCGGGGCAGCCTGGCAGGACACTTACGGCCATTGCTCTTGATATCGCATCAAGAAGGGCTTTGGTGTTGATGTCTGCAGCCTTTGACCTGGTTCTCAGCGGCCCCCTTCAACATCGATGGAGCAGATGACAGTTCCTTCCGTAGCTCTGACAGGAGGTCGATGGACAGCTGCCACTCTAGGGTACTATGGCCCCTCAGCTCCAAGTGAGCACAGGCACTATGTGAAGCCGAAGCCCCGGTGGAGCCCCAGAAGGTGTTGACATGACAACTTAAAGAGGGACTTACACTGCTTCTTCTGGCCCCTCCTAGTCATCTGCAAGCAGAGATTACAGGAGCAGAGCTCATGGTCAGGAATGACACTGAAGACACCAATTATGTAGGTCAGTGACTGAGACAATGTGTGCACACCTAGTGCACTTTTTAAATCCACTGGCTGGTTTAGACATGACTGGGAAAACGGCCGCTGCAAAATCGAAGGGCTCAATGTCTCCATCCAGCAATGTCTAAATAAATAAATAAATAAAAATCACAAGGGAAAGACAAAAAAAACCTTGAAGCGCAAAAACTAAAAAAAAGTTTGAAAAAATGTCTGCGGGAGCACGCACACCCGACGACAGGTGGTAGGTAGGCACTAGAAAACAAGATAAAAACATGAAAGGAAAAAAAAGATCAACTTTTTCCAGCGATGAATGGAACACATCCTGGGGGCTCAGTGGAAAAAGAAGACTGGAGATAAGATGGCGGAATGGCAGGCAGGCACACACGCGTGATGGAGGCTTCCAAAAGCTTCCAGTGGAAGTTGGGGAATGTTACCACGTGGGCCTCCGTTGGAGGACATCGTCCATACATGAGGACTTTTTTCCTGCTTATTCATGGAGAATGCCTTAACTAACCAGACAGCAGTGATATTCAGCGTAGTTACTCACCTGTAACAGGTGCTCTCTGGGAACAGCAGGAATAAGTCTTCACATATGGGTATCGTCAGTACCGACGGAGCCTGTGCAGGAACGCTCCCCAGCGTCCAATAGGAAAGCTTTTGGGAGCATCCCACAGCGCCTGCGTGCTGCCTTTCCAACTCTCCCTCTTCAGTTGAATTTAAAGCTGAGACAAAAGGAGAGAAAAAAGAGAGAGAGACAACTCCTAGGGGAGGTGGGTGGGTTGTAAAGACTTATTCCTGCTGTTCCTGGAGATCACCTGTTACAGGTGAGTAACTATGCTATCTCCAGGAACAAGCAGGAATGTAGTCTTCACATATGGGGACTCCCCAGCTGAAAGATGCCAGGGGGATGACCCCAGGAAGCTGCAAACCCATGGAGAGATGGGTCATGCTTTCTCCCATGGATCTCTGGCATCCAAACCCGGGACGGCGGGTAGGAGTTGTACTAAGTCTGAAAGAGATTCTGGAGAACAGCCTGGCCAAACAAGGCATCCCTACAGGAATCCTCGTCTAAACAGTAATGGGCTGTGAAGGTGTGTACCGAAGCCCAAGTGGCTGCTCTACAGATGTGTCAATGGACACAGTAGCCATAGAGGCTGCCATGGCTCTCACATTGTGAGCTGTGACATGGCCTTCGAGAGAAAGTCCCTTACTCTCGTATGCAAAGGATATGCAATTTGCAATCCACCTAGAGAGTTCTTTTGGAAACTGGAAGTCCCAAATGACTAGAATCAAAAGCAACAAAAAGCTGAGAAGATTTTCTGTGTTGCTTAGTTCTTTGAAGGTAAAAAGCCAGGGCTCTTTTACAATCTAAAGTATGACGGTTCCTTTCTGCATTAGAGGCATGAGGCCTAGGAAAGAATACAGAAAGGTAAACCACTTGGTTTAAATGAAAAGGCAAAACCACTTTTGGAATAATGTGGGGATGAGTCCTAAGAACTACATTTATCATGGTGAAATATTGTATAAGGAGGATCTGCCACTAAAGCCTGTAACTCACTGATGCGTCTCGCAGAAATGAGAGCAACTAGGAAGATGACCTTCCAAGAAAGAAACTTTAGAGCTGTAGTGGCTAAAGGCTCAAAGGGCGGTTTCATGAGCTGCCCGAGAACAAGATTTAGATCCCATGCCACTAGCGGTGGCTTAATGGGAGGTTTTGTTAAGAGTAAACCTCTCATAAATCTTGCTACGAGTGGATGAGAGGAAATAGGTTGTCCATCCAAAGGCTTGCAAGAAGCTGCAATGGCACTAAGATGGACCCTTACTGAATTGGTTTTTGACCAGAATTTGATAAATCGAGGAGATACTCCAGTAGTGATTCCAGAGACACCGAAAGGGGGTGAAGCCCCCTTTGAGAACACCATACAGAGAACCTTTTCCACTTGAAGGCGTATGATCGCCTTGTGGATGGTTTTCTGGAGGCCACCAGGATAGCCTTTACCTGTTGAGAAAGGTTGATATCTGAAAGCTCTAGGCTTTCAGCAATCAGGCCCTGAGATGCAGGGACTGGGGATTCGGGTGCAATAGCATCCCGTCCTCCTGGGAAAGAAGATCTGGCATGGCTTGAGAGAGACGTAGAAGCAGAGGATACCACGTTTGCTATGGCCAACGTGGAGCTATGAGTATCATACGTCCTCTGTCTCTCTGAAGCTTGAACAGTATTTTGGGAATGGGTGGGAAGGCATAGAGGAAGTTCTGCCCCCAGTGGAGGAGGAAAGCATCTCTTGCCTGACAGTTTTGAGCCGGAATTCTGGAACAGAACCGGGGAAGTTTGGCATTCTGTGGACTTGCAAAGAGGTCTATATCTGGGGTTCCTCAGATTCGAAACACTTGAGCAATCTGGTCTGAGTGAAGAGACCATTCGTGTGGCAGCAGTATTCGACTGAGTTTGTCTGCCCAAAGGTTTTGAATGCCCAGAAGATATACCACTAGAAGGTGGATTTGGAGCTCTCTGGCGAGGGCCCACAGTCGCAAAGCTTCATTGCATAATGACAGAGAGCCAGTTCTGCCCTGCTTGTTCACGTAGAACATGGCTACTTGATTGTCGGTTTGAACTAGGACTGTCTTGTAGCTGAGCTGGGCCTGGAATACTTGAAGAGCATAGAAAATGGCTCTGAGTTCTAGGAGGTTTATGTGAAGACAAGCCTCCTGTGCGGTCCAGAGACCCTGAGTGGAGAGATCGTGCAAGTGAGCCCCCCAACCCAATTTGGACGCATCTGTTGTTAGGATGGCTTGGCATAGAGGCTGCTGGAAAGGAGATCCTATTAGAAGGTTTTCCAGTGATCGCCACCATTGGAGGGACGAAATGAGACATGGAGAGTTTCTGATTTTGTCCGATAGGAGACCTGAGGCCTGTGTCCACTGAGAGGATAGGGTCCACTGGGCTGCTCGCATATGAAGGTGAGCATAGGGAACCACATGGACAGTGGATGCCATATGCCCCAGAAGCTGAAGCATCTCTCGAGCAGTTAGAAAGAGTTTCATAGCTGCTTGGGATACCAGCTATATTATACTAAGACAGCACGGCTGTGGCAGGAAAGTCTTTGACTGTCTTGTGTCTAGACAAGCCCCTATGAATTCTAGAGATTGAGAAAGGGTGAGCTGAGAGTTTGGGAGGTTTATGACCAATCCCAAATAGCGCAGAATTTGCATCGTGCGAGAGAGAGCGAAGCTGGCTTCTAGAGCTGTTGATGCTCGAATGAGCCAGTCGTCTAAGTAAGGGAAGACGAATATTCCCAGAGTTCTTAGAAATGCTGCTATTACTGCCATGTATTTTGTGAAGACCCTTGGGGCAGAAGCCAGACCGAAGGGAAGAACCCGGTATTGGAAGTGTCGTCCCTGGAAAAGGAACCGAAGGAATTTCTTGTGATCTGTATGGATGAGGATATGCGTATATGCATCATTTAGATCTAGAGAACATAGCCAGTCCTGACTCTGAAGGTATGGCAGGAGTGTTCCGAGGGAGATCATTTTGAATTTTTCTCGGAAGAGATATTTGTTTAATTCTCTGAGGTCCAGAATGGGCCTGTGTCCCCCTGTTTTCTTTGGGATGAGAAAGTAGGGGGAGTAGAACCCTGTTCCCTGTTGGGATATGGGTACCTCTTCTATTGCTCCTTGAGCAAGAAGTGATGCGACCTCCTGACCCAAGAGATTGGTGGCAGGGACCTGAGAATTGAACTGTCTTATCATTGTAGGAGGGGGGCATGCTGTGAAAATGAAGCCTGTACCCCTGTCGTACGATGGACAGAGTCCAATTTTCTGATGTTAGTTGTTGCCATCTTTTGGCAAAATGGCATAGCCTGCCTGGAATGGTAAGGGGTTCCGGACCTTTCAGGGGCAGGAAGACTAAGTTCTCTAGGAAAGAGTCAAAGCCCCTGGAGGCTGAGCTTGTTGAGCCGATTGAGCTCTTGGAACTTGTGGCTTCTTTTGCTGTCTGTTCTGTTGCTGCCCCTTTTGGGGAACATCAACTGGACAGTGAGCATGATGGGTGTAAGATGGGTAAAACCTCTTTTTCTTGTTGAAAAAGGGCTTCTTGACTTTTTCTTTGCTGGGTTGGCTGTAGACTTTGATAATCTGTTCAGGGTAGTATTTTCAGATTCAAACTGATTTGCCTTGTCCTGCCAATCCTTGCCAAAGAGATTTTCTCCTGTGCAAGGGATGTTTCCCAGTATATCTTGCACCCATTATTCTAAGTCTGATGCCTGAAGCCAGGCAGTACGACGTGCACCGATTGAAATAGCAGACGTTCTGCTAATACATTCAAAGCAATCAAAGGTTGCACGGTTCATGAACTTAGAGACATCCTGGGCATGTTTGACCAAAGTAAGAAATTCCCCTCTTTTGTCCTCAGGAAGAAGAGGGCTCATGAGCTCCAAGTCTCCTGTAACCTCCTTGAGGAACATTCCCATATAGAGAATGTAAGAGCTGATCCTGGCTGACATGGAGGATTGGAAGCATTGACGTGCAAAGGCATCGAGCGTCTTCGATTCACGGCCTGGAAGATTGTAAGAATGCGTTTTAGCACTCTTAATCCTACGCATCACTGATTTCACTACCATTGAATTGTGTGGTAATTGAGTCTTGAAAACCAGGACATCTTGGAACTCAGTACATGGTATTGAGATGTCGGGAGTGTTGAGACACCGTTAAAGGGGTTTCCCACATTCTTAACATAAGGTCATGCAAGATCCTATGAATGGGCAGAGTTGCTGCCTCTTTAGGAGCCTTAGGATATTGAAGAATTTCTAATTCTTCTGCTGTGGGTTCCTTCTCTGGAGCCACCATGATTGCAAAACCTCGAACTACATCACGTATGAAATCCTGGAAGGACATGTCCTCTGGAGGAGACATTCTGCGTTGAGGAGAAGGAGAGGGATCCTCTGGAAGGATTGCTCTAGTACCGGCAGAATCAGAGTCATCGGAGGATTCGAAGTATCTCTGTGCCGGGTGTTCCTGCAACGCACGGTACCGGTATCGCTCGAAGTCAGTATCGAGGTGTCTCGGTATCGATCTTTCGATACCTGAAATAGACTCAAGGCTCGGCATGGGAGGAAGTATACCGACCGAGGCAGGTGCAGTTGGTACCGGCACCGATGTCGGTACCAATACCTGTGGAACCGTCTGTAGCGATCTTAGTGGTACCGAAGCTGCTAAGAGAGCCACTAGACTGCATTTGATAGCGAGGATTCCTTGATCCATCGCTCCTGCTGATGCCTGAGTGTTGGTACCGGTGGAAACGGCCACGACCCCAGAACATGGCACCAGTAGTTCTGCAGAGGTGGAAGCCTCTGGAACATTCTGGAGCCCCGTTAACGCATTGAAGACCAAAGCCTCCCGCTGGGGCTGTTTTGCCGGTAAACTTTCCTCAAGGGCAACGCCAGTGGCATCTCAATGCTTGGCAGGAGATCTACCCTTTGAGGACTGGCCAGTCTTAAAAGACTTAGGTTTGGTTACCTGAGATCCATGGGAGGAAGATAAAGCCCTGGAAGACATCAATTCGATGGACATCGTATCTGCGGCAAACAGGGTACTGAGTTTTGCAGCTCTGTTCTGCAGGCCCCTCTTGGTCATCTTTCTGCAGGAGAGACACTCCGATGGAGAATGGTCAGGACCTAAACACTTAAGACACCATTCATGGGTGTCAGTGACGGATATGGTACCGCCACAGTTAGAACATTTTTTTGAAACCACTAGCTAGTTTCTCCATGTTTGAAGAAAAGTGGGCCTAGTGCCCAAAATGGCGCCTAGCACCGAGAGGGGAGAGGCCCCCTGAGAAAAAATCTTTTAGAAAGTTAGTTTTTTTAAAAAAAAGAAAAGAAAAGAAAAGAGAACCGGCGGTATCGGTAGGTGTCGAGTGAAGGCAGACGCAACCACAAAAAACAAAAGAATAAGAATACATTTTCTGCGGTGACAGGGTATGTGACCTGTCGGCTCCGCGGAAAACGAAGAACTGAAGAGGGGGCGAGTTGGAAAGGCAGCACATAGGTACTGTGGGATGCTCCCAAAATCTTTCCTATTGGATGCTGGGGAGCGTTCCCGTGCAGGCTCCGTCGGTACCGATACCCGTATGTGAAGACTTATTCCTGCTTGTTCCAGCTGTTGCCCGGTTAATTTCAGTGGCAAACGTTAGGTGAGCCTTTTAGCACCTAACTTTTGCCGCCTTGGGATCACCCACTAGTGGCTGAATATTGCCGCTAGCCAGTTATCCCCGAGTGGCACTCCTGGAACGCCCCAATACTAGCCAGCTAGCGTCAGAGGGCATATTGATGGCACCCAGCGATATTCAGTGGCACTAACCATGTTAGTGCCGCTGAATATCCCATTGAGCACCATTTAGGCGGTTTGCTGTCTTCAAACTGCTTAAATGGCATTGAAAATGCCCCCATGATGTCTAATTATGCATTCTTACAGGATTGTTATGGGAGGGATGGTGTTATGATGATCTTGGGGAAGAGGGCTACAAGGCCAAAGATTTGCCTGATTGGAATTCTGAGTTTGATGTTGTGTCTTGGGGTTTGGGGCTTTCTATAAATTGGGCATCTTGCAATTGATATGATGATATGGCTATTTTCCAGCTGCTTTGACTGGTTTTATATTGTGTCATAAGTGGTTGTTTTGGTGCCACATTATTTTTTACTGTGTAATATTCACTTGTTCTTTTTTTGTTTATTTATTGGATACAAATTTCTACCTTTTTCAATAAAATAAAACATTTTGACATGTTCTGGATTATTTCCAGTCAGTATGACTCAAGCCCAAGTTTTAAATACCATTACATCTTGCAACAGTATATTCATATCAACCAAATGTCCTTTTTTATTTCTTGGCCATGCTATATAAATATATACATACTGGCTAACATAGCATCTGTATAAAAACTGTACATTCTGTATACACTTTACAAATAACCAGCCATAAATGAAACATTGCTTGCTCATGGGAATACAACAGCCCATCCTTACAAATAAATACTACAAGGTTCTGAGACAGAACTCATTACAGTACTATAATGTGATTTTGCAATTTGATTTGTCTTTTCGAGTACCAAAATTGTGCATTTTGGAAAATAAGCTCTGCTTATTTTTCTGCTTTATAATCCTACCACCTCATACAAGATGTCTGGGCAACTCTAGTACCCCTTAACAGTTTTCCCAGGGCCTGAGGGAACTGCGCCCCATCCCAGAGACTAGCCTTCACTGCTGTTCTGTGGCCAGCAAAGGTCACCACAGTAGTGGCAGTTGTCTTCCCTTTCCTTCCCATAATACAGGCACATCAGCTATGTAGCACTCTCACAGTCTATACAAGAGATTGAAATATGAATCTCCAGTGGCATAACTAGAGCCACAAAGCCAAACCCTTTTAATGTTCATTTTATTGCTATTTCCCCCTACTTCATCCCCAAGTAAATTTGCAAATAAAGTATTGAAAAATAGGCATTGCAATCAGCCATGATGATATCTCAAGCAGCCAGTTCTAAGCTTTGCACTCATGTTAGCAGGTGAGGTATCACTGGACAGGTCCAATCCATAACATAAAAGCGTATGCATGGTTATTAATGACAGGTCTCAGAGTCTGTAGAGTGCTGCATTTCACCCGTGGATAGATGTCTGTATACCAAGGTTTCTTCACTCTGTATCATTAGGTTTTGAGAGATGCTGGGGCAATTTTTTGGACCAGTTTATTGAGGGCTGCAATCTTCTCTTCCAGAGCAAAGTTCTTTTTCTCAGCATTTTTCTGCTTCTGCTCCGTAACCTGCAGAGCCTTCATCAGTTGTGCATTTTCCACATACAAGTCTTTCAGCAACAGATCTGATTTTGCATTCTTTTCCAACTAAAAGAAAAAAAAATTGCATAGTTATCCCTATTTGGTTTATTACCCACCTTATTCTTTCTCACCTCAGGATGCCAAGCTAGCCGCATGAACACTGAAGAAAATCAAGAGAGAATTCAATAGCAAGGGACTTTAATCATGTTTTGTGCTAGGTTTTGTGTTAACAAACTTAACAATGAATGGCTTTCCACTCAAAATGAAGTTCAGGCAACAGAAATAAACAAATACATCTCCCTAAACAGTGGTTCTCAACCTTTTTTTCCCCCCCATAGGCATATACCTAATGTAAGATGCGCACATATGTGAGACACTGCCCACATTTATTTATTTATTTAGACAGATTTGTATGCCACCTTTTCCTTCAATCAAGGTGGTCACGTCACATCACAATTGGAGGGTTACATTTAACATTAGGTCACGTGTAAACATTTAGACAGCACAGTTACGTAACAGTATTTAGACAGTACAGTTGAAGTAACATTTAACATAAAGGTATTTACTAATGTGGTGTGATGAATTTGTGTGTGTGGATGGGATGGGTGTGTGTTTAGTTGGTGGAGGTAGTAGTGGCTATCATGGACCTTTGGTTTAACTCAGTGTAGTTGTTCTTATATTCTCCAGGAACAAACAGGAACTCAGTCCTCACATATGGGTGATGTTGGTGCCGACGGAGCCCTCATGTGGGGCAAATCCTCAGCTTTCAGAGAAAGCCTTTGGGAATTGCATCACACAAGCATGGTCCTCTTCCCGCCCAAGGGCGCCATCTTGCTCAGTCTCCTTTTTTCCACAGAGCCCTCCGGATGTTGTTCAAGTGTCCCCATGAAAAAAGTAAAAAAACTTTTCAGAATTCTTTTTTTTTACTGGATCGACACCGGTTCCTCTTCCCACCTTCGGCTCGGTACACCGGTATCAAGTCCGGCTAGTATTTTTTGTTTTTTGTCTTTCGTGACTGGCATTCACGCACTTTTTCTTTTTCACTGGCAGCCCGAGTCTTTGACCTCACAGGGGCCCTTTTTCCCCTGATGGCTGCCAGCGGGTTTAAAAAATGCAATTGGTGTGCAAAACTCATGTCCCTCACCAATACGCATGACTGCTGTCTCCGGTGCCTCGGGCTCAACCACAACACGATGGTCTGTGGTCCGTGTAGGAAGATGTCCTCTAAGGCCCTGAAGAGCCGCCAGCAGCAGCACGATAGGATTTTCCTGAGTTGGTGCCTTTGCGAGCCCGGACCTTGTCTGTAGCCGGGTTCTCGGCTGGTCTCTCCGAGGGGCCTTTGCAGAGCTTCAGGAGTCTGTCCACCGCCGTCCGTGAGTGCTCGAAGTTTATGTCTCGAGTAGCCTATGACAGGTTCGAGTCAGCGGCCCTGGTAGCTGCGGCGGGCATCGGTGCACGCTGCCAGGCATGGCTACAGTCGTCGGACCTCGAGCAATGGGTTCAGGACAAGTTGGTTGATGTCCCATGCCAAGGGGGAGAACCTCTTTGGCAAACCCATGACCGACAAGGCCGCAGAACTGGAGACCGAGTACATGACAAGGGCACGGCTCTCCAAGAAGACCTCTGCCCCTTCTCGCAAGAAGGGCTCGGGTAAGAAGCCCTTTTACCCAAGGAAGGGTGCTGCTTACCAAAGCTACCCTCATATTCAGGCCTCCCCAACAGGGGCAGCAGGCCAAGGGACAGGGGCATGGCCTGCGTAAGCAGAAAGCCCCCAAACCCCAGGCACCAGCTCCGGCCCAGCCTGGCAGTGGCTTATGACTCTCACAGCATGGCCCCTCTCCCCACAGGGGATAGGCAGTGCACAGGAGGCAGGCTTGCTCTGTATGCCCACAGGTGGACAGACATTACCACCAATGCCTGGGTCTTGCAGATAGTCCAAGAGGGCTATCTCCTTCATCTGGCCCAGGTGCCCCCTCCTTACTTCCCGGGAGAGCCCCTCAGGTCTCCTCCTCACCGGGACCTTCTTCTGAAGGAGTTGGCGGGTCTTCGAGGATCAGGCGGTAGAACCAGTGCCCTACCACCTGCAGGGCAAGGGCTTCTATTCCAGATACTTTCTAGTGCCAAAGAGATCAGGAAGCCTCAGACCCATCCTCGACCCGCACAACGTAAACAAGTTCCTGGTGAGGAAGAAGTTCAAGATGCTCTCCCTTGGAATATTGCTGCCTTACCTCTGCCAGGGAGACTGGCTATGCTCCTTAGACCTATAAGATGCGTATACACACATCCTAATACGCCCAGACCACAGGCAGTATCTGCGCTTTGTGGTAGGGGCAATCACTACCAGTACAGGGTACTCCCCCCTTTGGCCTGGCCTCGGCCCCCAGGGTATTCACAAAGTGCCTGGCCGTAGTGGCCGCCTTTCTCAGACTCCAAGGAGTCTTTGTCTTCCCCTACCTGGACGACTGGCTCATCAGAGGCTCCTCAGCCAGCGAGACCCACCAGGCCACATCTCGCACCATCCAGGTGCTCCAGCATCTGGGGTTTGTAATCAATTACCCCAAGTCCAGCCTTGCTCCCACTCAACAACTAGAGTTTATTGGGGCCAGACTTGACACCCTTCAGGCAAGGGCCTACCTGCCGGCTGACAGGGCAAGCAGGCTTCTGGCACTGGCACATCAGGTGAGTCGCAGACCTGCAGTGTCAGCAAGACAGTTTCTACGCCTCCTCGGGCACATGGCTTCCACGGTCCATGTGACACCAGACACCTGCCTCCACATGAGAACTGCTCAGTGGTGCCTGAGAGACCAGTGGTCACAGGCCATCTCAGGGACAAAGTCACAGTGTCCAGGCTGCTAGTACGGTCCCTGGACTGGTGGCTTCAGCCACTCCACTTGGAGGTGGGGATGCCTTTCCAGACTCCTCTGCACACAAAGATTCTAACCACAGATGTCTCTCTGCTAGGCTGGGGAGCCCATTGCCAGGGGTTCTGTACTCAGGGAGTCTGGTCCCCAAACGAGAGAACACAACAGATCAATTTCTTGGAGCTCCGTGCCATACGCCTGGCTCTGTGAGTTTTCTGGCGGGTCCTGGCCTACGAACCTGTCTTGATATAGACAGACAACCAGGTGGCCATGTTTTATGTGAACAAGCAGGGTGGCACGGGGTCCCATCTCCTATTTCAGGAAACCCTGGATCTGTGCTCATTTGCAGCCCGGCATGGCATGCATCTGAGAGCCGTCTACCTGCCGGGCCAGGACAACTGCTTGGCCGACAGACTAAGCAGGATTCTCCAGCCCCACGAGTGGCAGCTGGACCGGGAAGTAGTCCTTTGGCTTTTCCAGGCCTGGGGACGGCTAATGATGGATTTGTTTGTGAGTTCGATCAATCACCAGTTGCCCTGCTTCTGCTCCAGGCAGCCCCACCTGAACAGGGTGGCCGCCGATGCTTTTCTGATATCATGGTCAGTGGGCCTCCTGTATGCGTTCCCTCCGATGCCTCTGGTGGCTAAGACTCTTTTCAAGATCCTCCAGGACAAGGCCTCGGTCATTCTGGTAGCCCCAAGGTGGCCGAGGCAACCCTGGTTTCCACTTCTACTTTATTTAGCGGTGGAGGTTCCCATCCCCCTGGGGTCCTCCCCAAGCCTCCTGTCCCAGGAGGGGGACACTCTCCTGCATCCCAACCTCAGTTCCCTAAACCTAATGGCATGACTGCCGAGAGGGTAATCCTTGCCCCTCTCCTCCTTCCAAAGGAGGTTGAGGAGGTCGAGCTGGCCTCAAGGAGGTCCTTGACTAGGAGGACCTATGCCCTGAAGTGGCATAGGTTTGTGTCATGGTGCAAGGGGCAGGGTGTGGATCCCTTCTCCTGCCAGGTTGGGGTGGTTCTACAGTACCTTCTCCACTTTTTGGATTTGGGCCTCAAGTCCAACTCCGTCAGGGTGCACCTTAGCGCTCTTCAGGCAAACCACTTCCCGGTGGAAGAGAAGCCCCTCTCTGCCCATCCCTTGGTTTCTTGATTCTTGAGAGGCCTGCTTCTTCTGAAGCCTCCGGTTCGCCCGCCGGTGACCGAGTGGGATCTCAGTGTCGTTTTAGGGCAGCTTACCTGTCCACCATTTGAGCCGATGGCAACCTGCCATCTGCGCTACCTTTCTTGGAAGGTGTTTTTCTTGGTGGCTCTCACGTCGACTCGGCAGGCGAGTGAGCTTCAGGCCCTCGTGTCTGACAGGCCTTACACCAGGTTCTATAGGAACTGGGGCGGTGCTTCACATGCACCCCAAGTACCTTCCTAAAGTGGTCTCCTCATTCCACCTCAACCTGGAGGTGGTGCTGCCTACCTTCTTTCCCAGGCTGCATGCCGGTTGGGCAGAGAAAGTACTGCATACTCTGGACTGTTAAGAGGGCATTAACCTTCTATACGTATTCAGCGCATGCAGGGCCATAGAAGGGCTTCTCAGCTCTTCGTATCGTATGACCCCAGTAAGCTGGGGATGGCTGTTTCCAAGCGTATGCTGTCCATCTGGGTAGCAGACTGTATTGCCTGGGCATACGGGGCAGCCGAGCTTCCGTTAGAGGGTTGTGTCAGGGCCATGGTGGCATCAGTGGCTCATTTCCGCTCTGTTCCACTAGCAAACATCTGCCGGGCCGCCACCTGGTCTTCGGGTCAGACTTTCGCAATCCATTACTGCCTGGATAGGGAGTCCCGACGGGACAGTGCTTTCGGCGAGGCTGTACTCCGTAACCTTTTTGAGGTCTAGGCAACTCCTGCCCTCCAACCCTTCTGTGTCAGGCTACCGGAGTGCTACTCTCTTAGTTAGATTCCTATTGTGGCTGCCTGCGGCTCTCGTAGAGGGAGCCTATTTTTCAGCTGTGGGTTCTTGGTAGCCTATAGCTGGGGAGTCCCATATGTGAGGACTGACTTCCTGCTTGTTCCCAGAGAAAGCATAGTTACTCACCTGTAACAGGTGTTCTCCGGGGACAGCAGGAATCAATCCTCATGACCCTCCCTCCTCCCCTTGGAGTTGCAGTCTTATTATTATTATTCTTTTGCTGTCTCTTTAGCTATGTCATTTGACTGAGCAAGATGGCACCCTTGGGCGGGAAGAGGACCGCGCATCTGTGATGCAATTCCCAAAGGCTTTCTCTGAAAACTGGGGATTTGCTCTGCACGAGGGCTCCGTCGGCACCAACGTCACCCATATGTGAGGACTGATTCCTGCTGTCCCCGGAGAACACCTGTTACAGGTGAGTAACTACGCTTTTTTATGAGTTAAATGTTAACATCTCTGCATCCACAAAAATCTTCCCTCTCCCAATAATGGGTGCAGGGGAGAACTAGAACATTTCCCCAAGAACTCATCGTGCAAATCAAATATTCAGTTTCTAGTGTTATCTCTAACAGTAACATAAATATTTCTATTACCAAGCACATTGTGGAATAATACAAAACCTGAAAAAAAATCCACTCAGCACATGTAGCAAACCTGCCATACCTCAGCAGCACTAATTCCCACAAGTTAAATTAGCAACCCTATCTACGAATAGGCAGCACTGTAATACATGTACAATTTCTACAGATCTCAATGCAGTAGTAAGATATCTCACTTCAGTCACTCAGGAAGATCACAGCCAGTCTTTCACCAAATATAAAAGAGTTGACCACAAGTTATAAATGTGGAAACAAGAAGTGAAGTTTTTCCCCTCTGTGGTCAATCTTCCCGCACAGCCTTCTCCCAATCAGCAAGGTGGATCCTCTGACAGAAAGAGTTCTGCCCCTTTTATAGGTAAGTGTCTTTCCCCCAAAGCTTTCTCCCTCTCTTCAGTAGCCAGAAGGGAGTTCCCTGATAGAGTTGCTTTAGTTGTGGCCAATAGCACCAGCGTGGTTGGTTTTTCTTTTCCTGGTCTGCTGCATTCTGCATGCTGTTCCCACTTTGAAAGACACTTCTTCCTCAGACTCGGCATCAGGCAGGAGGAGGAGCAACCTCCTGTCGATATACCTCTTGGGTCTTTACAATACCCCAGTTGAGAACCACTACTTATTCATTTATATTTAGCTCACACCTTTCTAGGAGAAGATCAGAGTGAGTTACATTCAGGTACAGTATATACGTATTTCCCTGATCCCAGAGGGCTTACAATCTAAGTTTGTACCTGAGGCAGTGGAGGGTTAAATGACTTGCCCAAGGCCACAAAGAGTGCCAGTGGGATTTGAACCCTTGTCTTTCTGGCTCTTGGTTGCTGCCCTAACCACTCAGCAACTCCTCCACCACCCTAAGAGTTGGACATTAAGGAGGTAATTTTAGAAGAATTTACACATGGAAATAGCCTTTATACTGTGTACTGGATACATGTGTAAACGACAATTTTAGAAAGCCACATAAGAACTGCTGTGCTGGGTCCGAACAAATATCCTGTTTCCAATAGTGGCCAATCCAGGTCACAAGTACTTGGCATATCCAAAAAGCTGGTAACCAAGGAGAACGGTAGGTACCTGCACACTACCAAAGAGTACCAAAAAGCAGGCACAAAAAGAAGACTGGTGAATATTCAATTCAGGTAAAACCCCTTTATTAGCCCCTATGCATTTCGGCTCAAAAGCCTTCTTCAGGGGGTCTTTTTTTAGAAGAAAGCAAACCTCAATAAAATAACAATAAATAAACATAATTAAAAAATGTATAAACATATTAGCCATCCAACATTTAAAAACAAAGTGCTCTAAAAATATGACATACAAATTATAATAAATTTAATCATAATGATAAAACCTAAGAATGAAAACGCTCCTATACGTGTACAATAATACATAAATATACCATGTATATTATACTAAAAAATTCACCGCATAAAACGAAAAACAAATTTAAATAACATGAAAGCAAGTAAAATATGCAATACGATCAAACCAAAATATTGATCATTGCTCATTATGCTCAAAAAAATCTAATAAATAATAACAAGAAAATAAATAATAATAATAAATAAAGTACACAGATTAATAGACTCCATGAAACATTAAATCCTATGTTCCAAAATACAAATAAAGGAAATGAGATGGAGAAACAGGGATGAGGAGGATACAGCAAAAAAGAAAAGTTCTTGACTATACCTTTAATGTCTTGTGGTACATACAGACCACTAAAAAATAAAATGATTTTCAAACAATAAATAGTAAAAAGATAAAATCACAAAGGCATAAGATAAATTAAAATCAACCATTGATTACTACCTGTAATTATTGTATCAGTGCCAAAGGTTGTTTTTAAAAAAAAAGGGGGGGGGGAGACATTGTCATATAATGTGTCTGAGAATGATAAATAACAGAGACACCGAGTATCGCCATGAGAGAACTCTCTTGTTTATATAGACTTGTGCATAAAGGAACCGCATACCTAAAAGGGGAGGGAAACCAGCCATATTTATCTTGCTGCTTCACTTAAAGTAGAATTATGTTGTTAATGTTTTTACTAAATGATATTGCTAACTCACTCAAAATTATGTTACGTCAAGAATATTGTTGTAAAACTGGAAACATATGATAAAAACTACTCACGAGGGCAGTTTTACAAATTTAAATGTAAGATGACTTATATATGGTAAAATCAAACTTCTTAAAAACAGTTATACAGAACAGACACCTCTTCACATGTATTTAGAGCTATACGGGCTTATGTTCTTATAGTAAACTGTTTTATCTAAGCACCTAAAATGAACGTACAAATTGCATAAGTCTGTAACTGTGGCCCGACAACTCATGCCATCAACTACTGAGGATCAGGTGTTTCCCAAAAACGAAAAAAGCATTCCACGGAAATAAGACTAACAATAAAGAATTTTACATTGAAGCCATATGTAGCAAAGCGTTTAAAGAACCTACAAAGTTACAAGATTAATGGGACAAAGAAGTGAAGGAAACGCCTTACCGTCTATTGCAGCGCTCAATGTTCACTGCTATGGAAAGGAGCGCTTTGCCCGTCACTTTTAGAATTTATACACATTTTCCCACCGTAGCGGGGTGAGAGGTCAAGTCTGCGTGATCGCAGTGAGTGATAAAACAGACCATAAATGACTAGAAATGCTTCACTAAAATCACATACTGGCCATATTTGTAGACTAAAAAGACATTCTGCCATTGTTTGCTAAAAGTATTTGTGTTTAATTGTTAGTCTTATTTCCGTGGAATGCTTTTCTCGTTTTTGGGAAACACCTGATCCTCAGTAGTTGATGGCATGAGTTGTCGGGCCACAGTTACAGACTTATGCAATTTGTACGTTCATTTTAGGTGCTTAGATAAAACAGTTTACTATAAGAACATAAGCCCGTATAGCTCTAAATACATGTGAAGAGGTGTCTGTTCTGTATAACTGTTTTTAAGAAGTTTGATTTTACCATATATAAGTCATCTTACATTTGAATTTGTAAAACTGCCCTCGTGAGTAGTTTTTATTATATGTTTCCAGTTTTACAACAATATTCTTGACGTAACATAATTTTAAGTGAGTTAGCAATATCATTTAGTAAAAACATTAACAACATAATTCTACTTTAAGTGAAGCAGCAAGATAAATATGGCTGGTTTCCCTCCCCTTTTAGGTATGCGGTTCCTTTATGCACAAGTATATATAAACAAGAGAGTTCTCTCATGGCGATACTCGGTGTCTCTGTTATTTATCATTCTCAGACACATTATATGACAATGTCTCCCCCCCCTTTTTTAAAAACAACTTTTAGCACTGATACAATAATTACAGGTAGATTAAATTCAACCATTAATTATTACTATCTTATGCCTTTGTGATTTTATCTTTTTACTATTTATTGTTTAAAAATCCTTTTATTATCTCTTATTTTTTAGTGGTCTGTATGTACCACAAGACATTAAAGGTATAGTCAAGAACTTTTCTTTTTTGCTGTATCCTCCTCATCCCTGTTTCTCCATCTCATTTCCTTTATTTGTATTTTAGAACATAGACTCCATGAAACATTAAATCCTATTAACCTGTGTACTTTATTTATGTATTATTATTATTTATTTTCTTGTTGTTATTTATTTGATTTTTTGAGCATAATGAGCAATGAGCAATATTTTGGTTTGATCGTATTGCATATTTTACTTGTATTTTCATGTTATTTAAATAATTTGTTTTTCGTTTTATGCCATGAATTTTTTAGTATAATATACATGGTATATTTATGTATTATTGAACACGTATAGGAGCGTTTTCATTCTTAGGTTTTATCATTATGATTAAATTTATTATAATTTGTATGTCTTATATTTTTAGAGCACTTTGTTTTTAAATGTTGGATGGCTAATATGTTTATACATTTTTTAATTATGTTTATTTATTGTTATTTTTTTGAGGTTTGCTTTCCTCTAAAAAAGACCCCTTGAAGGCTTTTGAGCCGAAACGCGTAGGGGCTAATAAAGGGGTTTTACCTGAATTGAATATTCGCCAGTCTTCTTTTTATATCTAAAAAGTTGCCATGCTACTTATCCCCAGGAATAAACAGTGGTTTTCTCTTGGTCTACCATAACGATAGTTTATGGACGTTTCTTGATTAACATCCAAGGGTGTTAAAAGAAGTGAAATATGAGATTGCAGACCTACTATTAGTAATCTGTGAAATATCATTAAAGTCACCTATAGTCCCTGAAGATTGGAGAATGGTCAATATAATGCCAATTTTTAAAAGGGGTTCCAGGGATGATCTGGGAAAATTCAGACCAGTGAGCCTGACATTAGTACCAGGCAAAATGGTAGAAACCATTATAAAGAATAAAATTACAGAACATGTAGATAGTCATGGTTTAATGGGTGAAAGCCAATATGGATTTAGCCAAGGAAAGGCTTGTCTTACTAATCTGTTATATGTTTTTTGAAGGTGTGAATAAACAGGTAGATAAAGGTGACCAGGTTGATATAGTGTATTTGGATTTTCAGAAAGCCTTTGACAAAGTCCTTCATGAGAGATCCTTGGCAAAATTAAAAAGTACTGGGAATGGAGGCAGTGTAGTACTATGGATCAGGAACTGGTTAAAAGATAGAAAAATCAGAGGGTAGGGCTAAATGGCCAATTTTCTCAATGGAGAAAGGTGAATAGTGGAGTACCCCAGGGATCTGTGCTGGGCCTCCTGCTTTTTAACATATTCATACATGACCTGGAAATAGGAATAATGAGTGAGGTGATCAAATTTGCAGATGACACAAAATTATTCAAAGTTGTTAAAATGCAAGAGGATTGTGAAAAATTGCAAGAGGACCTTGATAAACTGGAAGACTGGACATCCAAATGGCAGATGAAATTTAATGTGGACAGGTGCAAAGTTATGCACCTAGGAAAGAACAACGCAAATTATGATTACATGATGCAAGGTACCACCTTAGAAACCACCACCCAGGAAAAAGATTTAGGCGGCATTTTGGATAATACATTGAAACCCTCCGCCCAGTGTGCAGCGATGACCAAGAAAGCAAATAGAATGCTAGCAATCATAAGGAAAGGAATGGAGAATAAAACACAGGATATTATAATGCCTCTGTATCGTTCCATGGTGTGACCACACCTTGAATATTGTGTGCAATTCTGGTTGTCATACCTTAAAAAGGATATGAGTTATAGCAGAATTAGAAAAGGTACAGAGAAGAGTGACAAAAATGGTATAGGAGATGGAAAGATGCCCCTATGAGGAGAGGTTTAAAAGCCTGAGGCTCTTCAACTTGGAAAAGAGACGGCTGAGGGGGATATGATAGAGGTCTATAAGTTAATGAATGGAGTGGAACGGGTAAACGTCGATCGGTGGTTTACAACATCAAAAGTAAAAAGACTAGAGGACACATAATGAAGCTACAATGTAACCCATTTAAGCCTAATAAGAGAAAATATTTTTTTACTCAATATGTAATGAAACTCCGGAATGCGTTACTGTTGGGGTTTTTCTGGGGTTGCCCTACGATTATTTGGGGCATTTTCTATTTTTGTTTGGCTGTTTGTGTTCAACCCCAACATCATATATACAGGACCTACCTTAAACAAATTGCTCGTGCCACCGTAAGAGCATGGAAAATTTTTTATTTATCTTGCCAGGTCTGTAACATCACAAGCTTTACTTTTGATTTATAAGGTACAATTTTCAATATCAATCCATAGCATCAATACATCTATAACAAGCAAAGCACCTGACAAAAAGGTCCTGGAGACAGAAAGAGCCTTACTCCAATGAGATCAGCTAATTTCTGTCTGTCTATCAGAATTTCTCCTCCATATTTATATTCATTTTCAGGCTCAAATTGCTGATAAATAGATTTCCTTTCTGTTTCTTATTCTCCATTATTTCAGGCAAATCTGCTTCTTAATCTTTAACCCTTTGTTTTCTCTGTGGCATCCTGTCTCTCCATCCTCACTCGCCCTCTGCTTGTCATGTTTCCTGCAGATAAACTGTAGATACTGATGTATGTCTTCCTTGTTTACGTTCCTCTTTGTTCATTCAGGAGGCCCAGGTGACAGCCTTTTCATTAGCTGTATAGTGTTCAGAGCCTCTCATTGTGTCAGCTCTCTGGGACAGGATATTAGCTCATTTCATTGCTCAATCTTGCTGATTTTGCAGTTTCAGTGTGAAAACGTCAGAGCAAGCTGTTTCTTAGGCCTGAGCTATAGACGCTAGCACAAGATGGAAGACAGTATTACCTGAAGAGGGATTCATTTTCCTTAATTATCTGAGGACGTAGTAAAAGCTGTTAGTGTAGCTGGGTTTAAAAAAGGTTTGGAGAAGTTCCTGGATGAAAGGTCCATCATCCATTATTAAAGAGGACCCGGGAAATACACTGACTCCAGGACGAGCATTGTGGAACCTGTGTGCCTTTTTGGGAACCTGCCAGGTACTTGTGACCTGGCTTGGCCACTGCTGGATACAGGATACTGGGATGAATGGATCTTGGTCTGACCCAGTAAGGCATTTCTTATGTACATATGTATTTGCTGGTGTCCTGACCTGGACTTTCAAGGGCACTCCTTATTTGGCAGCTTGACCACTAGGGGTAACATCATGACATTACCATTAGAGGTCAGAGCTACCATTTTGAACTTGGATTCCTGCCCCACTACTAACATACCAGAGACAATCCTGGTATGTGCCAGGGGGCAGGGAGGTAGCCGTTAGAATGCTGATATGAGGGATGGTTCAGGATATTGATCGGGGATGAATGGAGGAGTAGCCTAGTGGTTAGAATACTGGGTTGGTAACCAAGAGACCAGTGTTTAATTCCCACTAGCACTCCTTGTAGCCTTGGGCTAGTCACTTAACTCTCATTGCCTTTGAAGAAAGACCTGACAGTCTACTTCTAGTCAACACTGCCAAGAAAACCCAGGAGTTGCTGGGTCACCAGGAGTCAGTACTGGCTCAAAGGCACACAATGCATTTGCACGAGGGGTAGATCAGGGAAGAATTTCTTTTAATCTATGATAAGCGCATTCAGAGAGCATGGGTGCACTTAAGGCCTTCTCTTAAGCATGGGAGCATCAGAGGATGATTTCTTTGTGACTTAGAAATCCTACACCATTTTGAGAAGTCAGGCATTCAAGGACAGGAAAGCAGTAGCAGAAATTCAAATTATGGGCCTCTAAGCAACAATTTTTAAAAAGCCCCTAGAGTTGGGGAAAGTCCACTTCAGAAGGTATGAGAGCAGCTGCAAATGGACTCCCTTCTACTTTGGGGCCCCCCTGCAGTACAGGGGCCGCTTTGGCATAATTTGCACCACTGATGGAAAGATAAATGTGATATTGGAACTACCAATGCTACATTTTTGGACTACTGCACTGATATTTCAGGAATCCATCTGATAGAAGCCAAAGGCAATACATGCCACCCTGAACCACCTTCTGAAGATAAGCTTCATTCATTTATGGAAATGTTCAACTTCTATTATACATTTCTTCCACTTGCTGAACTACTACACAGCCTTCTCCATATTGTATGCTACAGAAGTGGATCTGCTATGGAAGCCCAAGAGAACATTTAAAGAAACTCTATGGGGCAAGCATCTTTAAATTTACCAGATAACCTTATGATCTATGGGAAAAGAGAGGTCTCCAGCCTTTCTCCAATGGACTTTTCCTCCAAAATTCAAAATTTCCTGCCTCAATCCCACCATCTGTTTTGAGAACTACTATACAGGGTGGCCCAAAAAAAGTGAGAACATCTCGTAAATTAAAAGCTTAAATAGTTTACTTATTTACCTTTTTTAGCTATATAACGTCTTTATTTCGACAATTTCCGGTCGCCATCTTTTTTTTAAAATTTATAAATCATTTACACCTGTCTTTTTGAATTTTTAAATAACTTATATGCTACTAGATGTTCTCACCTTTTTTGGGCCACTCTGAAGAAAGCCACAGTATAGCAGCTGAAATGTCAAAGAGACAACATGACCCGGAAAATTGCAAAGTCTTATCATACTAGCTGCGGAAGGCCAAGAGAATATGCAAATACTTCTGGAATGTTAAAAAAAAATCCTGCCGGTTCGCTATGATGAGCAGAGGCATTTCAGTCATCTGCAATGCCTCCTCATATGGTGTTTGGGCTGTACTGAGCCACGCTATGTGAGATGGGGAAGAGGTACCAATTGCCTACTATACTATTCTTGTCATCTGAATGAAATTACTCAGATTGATAGGAAGTGCTTGCTTTGGTAGACAGGTAAGGCTTTTTAATTATGTGTATGGTCAGACTTTAGAAATCCACACTGACCAGATCACATGATAATGTGGAGCTGAGTGGGTGCCTCTGTGCTGAGCTCTGCTCCCGGCTCACTATTTTCTGTAATAAAGTCAAGTTTTAGACTGACATCTTACACCCCTATACCCAGAGGTGGGAGAGGAAACCACCATCCGCCGATAGTGCTGTTCGGTGTGCAGAGAGAGGAGGGCATTCCCATTAAAACAGCAAAACTTGGTAAAGACCACACTACCAAAATGGCAACGGACCGGCACAATTGAGAACACTACATGATGAGGCAGTGCGAGAGATCACTTGATTCCTGATGGCTCTGCTGGATGAGCAGCTCTCTCGCTTACATGCGTCTTTCGAGGACTTGAAGGGGAGCCTAGAGGCCCAGATACATTGTGTCCAACAAGTGGAAACCTGCATGGACCAAACAGAGAACCGGATCGAGGCCCTAGAACAAAGAGTGCAGTGGTGGCATATGCGAGTGGGGGGAGCAAAGGGAAGTCTCCATTTGGGTCATTACTGGGGAACCCGGAGTTTGTGCCTAGTGTGGAAAATGCTGCTTTTCGAGGGTGGGTGAGGAGCAGATGCCGCTATGTGGGTCAGCTTTTGGCTCTAGGGGGGGAAATGTTTCCCACTTTTGAGCAGCTCAAGTCTGAGTGGCAGATCCCCAGCAAGCATTTGATGGCATACCTCCAGTGCTGTCATTATGTTCTGAGCAAGTCTGTAGGAGAGGACCATCAAGGTTTCATGTCTTTAGACAACTGATTTTTAGTAACCCCTGTGAAAACAAACAAGCTGGTTTTTTGGTACAGGTACAGGCTTGGTAAGGAGGTTAATGGGGTGGTTAGCTCTGGACATTGTGGGCGAGCTGGACACAGGAGCTTGGGAAACCTGTGGATGAGCAGCTGCTGGGAAGCCTCTTTGTACGTATCCCACAGCACACTCCAGATGTTGCTAAGCAGATGTAGTTCAAGATTTTACATAGGGCCTATTTGATCCAGACATTTGGAGTAGCCTGGACTGTTTGAGGTGTAAAATGCATAACGGGATGTGGGTCCATACTTTTCTAGAATGCCACACAATGCAGGACTACTGAGAGGGGAGTACTGACGTGCATAGTGTACTTTGGTGATCAAGATCGAGTGGTCCTATGTGACCTTGCTCTTGGGAGACGAGACCCCACTCAAAGAGAAAATGTTGGGTGCCCCAGAATGCAAGTTCAAACACGTAACACGTAGCGTTGCTGCTGGCTCGGAAGGTCATTTTGACACATTGGGTAGCAGAACAGGCACCAGCTCCAGCACAGTGGGTGGATAAGATGAAAATGATGGCTGAGTGGGTTTGGGGTGAGCGAATAACGGGAGGATCCTGGAGGAAGCAGCAGTATTGGGAGGTGTGGGACCAATGTCTTAAGGTCTTGTAACCTCCACTAACCCAATGCATATCTGGCATGCAGGGAAGTGGGGGTGGAGAGGGACAGGGGGAGACGGGAGGATAGGAAAGAATATGGAAACTGGACCGCTGTTTGCCAGGATGGCCCCCAAGGGTGTACACAAAGGACTTCAGAGTTGCCCTCTCATGGTTGAATGAAAGAGGTCAACGAGGCACAAGGGCTTTAATGTTTCTGGCTGAGCGCAATCCTGGGTTTGGTGATGCTGGGACACTGGCCGCACCACTACAGTTGTTGTTCCTATGGTAGTTTGATGTGCTTTACTTTAATGCTGTTCTTTGGTTAGTATTGTAATGTTGACCCTTGCAGTTGGTCAAAATAAAAAAAAGTGTTCCAAATAAGAAATCTACACTGACCAGTGGTGTGGGCATATTCTCAAAGATAAGCCCAAACCACTGGTCTTGTCACCATGGATGCAGTGTTGGAATGTCGTGTTGAGTGCCTATGACTACATGTTTGTGTAGAACCTGGCAATGAAATTGCCCAAGCAGATGCTTTGAGCCACGGGTCGCTTCATGGCGAGGTTTTAATGCCAAAAGCTTTTCCTGATTCTGCCTTCCAGGCTGATCTGATACGGTAGCTAGGCTATGTCTTAAACTGCGTGTGGAGGGGATGGCCAAGTGGTAAACAGTTTGAGAGTTTCGAAACATTCAATAACAGGCAGCATGAACTATCAGCACATTTGGGATGTCTCCTTTAGGCTCTTTGGGGAAACCATGTTATTATTCAAGGAAACATTATCATGTCATTCTAGCTATGTTCTCTCCTTAAAAGATGGTATTAAATTTCTCGCTATATATAATTAAACTAGATACATGGACAGAGATGCTATATATTATAGATGGATAGATATGGATCCCAAGATAGAAGTAGATAAGAGGGAGCAAATTGCATCTAACAAAATTACATATATATAAAATTTTTTGTAGTGCAGTTTGCTCCTTCCTACTTCTGGACTACAATGTTAGCCAGAGTCTGCCCCAGTCCTGCTCATTGCCAAGACAGCAGAGGAAGGGGCATTTGCAATCACATGCCTTAGTCTGTAGCAGCTGAGAATTGTCTCCCTGTTCAGCCTGGCACTGCAGCAGCAATCCTCTGGGCAAGGGACACAGGCTGCAGCTCCCTTTTCAATTCATGCATTACTGATAAGATATGGATTTTCTCTAAAATTTGACTTTCCCTTTCTCCTGCAAGCAGTTTTCAAAACATGCTTAATCCTAGGCCTGCCTCTTTTTTCATAGGCTCAGTTTTCTTCACTCAACATACTGAACTTCATGGACTTCCAAGCATATCACTGCTGTACAAGCAGCGGCAGAAGTCATAGGCACTCACCTGCTCCTTCAGCTGATTCACCTTCTCCTGCAGCATCACACGCACATTTTTCAGATTCATTTCCACCTCCAGCATCCTTTCCTCCATCCTCCTGAGAAGCCTCTCGTGCTCTTCCTGCAATCAGACATGGCACAAGCTTGTATAACAAAGTGAGAAGTATAACACAGCAAGACTGCCTACAGACCCCCACACAAACACAACATGCAAATGAGTAGCCAGAGGTACTATGAGGAGGTACTGAAGCAAGTTAAGGGGGTACCCAGATTACCCTAAAAGAACCTGGAGACTGTGAAAAAAATCACGCCCCACCATCACATTTAGTAACACAAAACGTTTCACACTATTCATAAAATGATAATAGCTGGATGCCTAACCTGCTAAATAACAACTTTGAAAGCCACAGGAGTGCACACCATTTCAATCAAAGGTAAATTTGTTAATATGGCTCGATGATCTCCCAGTGAAGGCTGCATAACATCAACAAAATGCTGGTGCACTACAATAACAAATCAATTTTTGTAAAGACGCCCTGCTGTTCCTTTTCGTTCCTCCAGTTCAGTCCTCCATCTCTGGGTAGTGCACCTCCTCCTGCAGCATGAAGGCTGTACAAGTCAAATTCGTGACATCACTGGATATATACTGCTGGTCTTCTCTCATCATCCCCCAGTCTCCATGCAGCAGGAGGACGTAGTGAGCCTAGGTGCTGGGCTCACTAGAGAAACAGTTAAGGAGCACTGCTGTTCGTGTTCTAACTCATGCGTCACGCTTTGACCATGTCACTCCCCTTCTAATACTCCTCCACTGGCTTCCCATTGTCTTTCGTATTCAGTTTAAAGTTCTTATCTTTGTGCACAGGGTAATCTACTCTGGTATTCCCCTGTATCTCACCGACCAGGTCCATCTCCATACCCCGCACTGATCCCTTCGCTCTATTCACGCTAACCGTATGTTTCTTCCCCCCCCTCCCAAGCTCACCTGGAATCCACTCGGTCCTCAGCCTTCTTCTTCCTTGGTCCCAGACTCTGGAACTCACTCCCCCACTCACTCCGTTTAGAAACCTCCTATATGTCCTTCAAAGCTAAACTGAAAACTTATCTTTTTTGCTTCGCCTTCAATCTCCCCTTCCCCGCCTCACCCCCTCCCTTCCATCGCGTTAGTGTGTTAGCTTCCTATCCCCCTCTCCCCCACCGTTTCGCTAGTTGTTCATGCTCTTCTATCCCTTCCTCTCCCCCCCTCTGTTATCCCCCCTTTTGCGATGTCAATGTGTTTCCATCCCCCCGCCCTTGTTATCCACTTTTGCCCCCCTACTATCTCTGATCCTATCCCTTTTGTCTTTAAAGATTTTATGGCGTTCCTTTTCCTTTTTGCAGCTTTCTCTCTTTTTTAATTTTTTTTTATGTATATGAACCGCCCAGATGCTAATCGTTTATGGGCGGTATATAAAGTTTTAATAAACATAAACATTCCTTTTGTGTAGTGTAGCTTAGTCTTAAGGGGTTCCCTTTAGCTATCGGTTTTATTTTATTTCTTGGCTCTTTATTTTGTTTCCTTTGGGTGATGTTATATACAAAAAAAAAAAAAAAGATGTGGGGGAAGCATACTGCTGGTGCTTCTCCTCCTCTTTCACAATCGGCCTGAGAGTTTTGCTGCTTTCCCCTCCTAGATGGGACAAAAGGGGAGTTGTGCGGCGGCAGCACAGGCTGCTCTGAGCGTACTGTTGCTGTTGCTTTCTCGTGGCAGCAAAGAGGGAGCTGGAAAGCCCTCTCCGCGCCTGTGGGTAGCAACTTGCAGTGATGTGGATTGCAGGGCCAGCGGTCGGAGGCAGCCAATTCAGCCAAATTATCCCGCGGAGCACAGCCTCATGGGGAGGCTTCGGAACCAAGAGAAGAGTGCTGTGAGGGAAGCAGGCCTGCCGTTCGTTTCTGTGCCGGGATTTGAACGACACAGATGTTGGCAGTGCTTGTCCAGCCTCACAGCATGTCTGCATGTTGCTGGGAGCTGGGATGGCAGAAAATGGAATGATTTCAGGGCGATTTTGCTCCGGATCGCAGCACAAGCATTTAGTCAGCAGGTATGTGCTATTTGTGCTTTTCTCCCCGTTGAGAGGCCTGTCACCTCGTGGGAAGCCGGCTGGTTTATTTTTCAGCGCCATTTTCGCAGGCTGTGCCGTTTTTTCCTGCGGTTTTAGAGGGAACTTGTTTTTTCTGCTTTGGAGATCTCCTAGACCTGGTGATAGGTTGACTTGATGCCATCTCCCCTTTCACGGGAGGACTCTTATATCTGTGAGGAGTCATGGATTAAAAAAAAAAAAAGCAAGCAGTTTTAAAAGTATATGGTTTTATTTCTTTTGGTCCCTTATGGAAGGATTTATTTATTTTCATTATTTTCCTTACTATAATTGGGTTACTCCTTTCTGGTTAGAAGGGGTACAGTTTTAAGTTGCTGAATTTGACGGCTTTGTTTCGAGGGCTTGGCTTGGAGACCTTGAGGGGAAAAAAAATCAGGCTCTCTTTTTAGAAGGGCATCCTTCACTGCAAACGAATATAGAATGTTGCACCCTGTTATTTTCTGGCTAAGATGGTTTACTTCTGCTAGGGCCGGTATCTTCGGTGCCCCAAGGACAAGGCCCTGTTTGACTCCAGGAGTCTATGTTTATTTTCCCCTCTTAAGCAGCGGAACGCATCAGCTGGCTCAAGTTGGTAGGGGAAGTCTCTTGCAAAGCTGATTTCTTCAGTACCTCTCAATCGAAGGTCCAGAGCCTTCTGGCTCAGGGCGACCAGCGGCATTTAGGCACGTTGTCGTCTTATTCAGACTCGCAGGTGTTTACTCCCCTCTTGTGTTTTCGGTGCCCAGGAGAGGCAGACACCAGAAAATAAAGCAGGTCGGGGCAGTCGCCCTAGGGGGCCAGTTGCAGTTTCCTTTTAGTTTAGTTAATGAGATTGATTTTATTGTATAGCTTCAACGGCTTGTGCCTAAGCCTGTGGGGATCCTGTTATGTAACCGGGTTCAGATTGAGGAAGTTCCTGGGGAGTGTTCCCAGCCCTTACTACCATGCCGGCTAGGCCGCAGTGCCTGGCATGGGATGGTGTCAAGGGGTGCAACTTCCATTAAATCCTTAAGCATTCCTTGTGGGCTACAGCTCAAGACTAATTCAGTGCACAATGACTTGATGCAGACAGATGGGAAAGGCCTCATCAGATACGCCATGGTTGTGGCTGCGCAAAGTTCAGAGTGCTGTGGGCCTGGTCAGGTGATCTAAAAGGTTGATACTTTGTTACTTTCTCCTGAGAAGGGTCTTATACTAAGGCAGAGACAGGAATAAGGCTGTGTTTTAAAAAAAAAAAGAGGAAGAAACTATATACGTTTGTAGCAGCTACAGCCCCGGGGAGAACAGGAAGTACCTGCATACAAGAAGGGTATGTAGTTAGAAATATAGTGGATAGGAAGCAAATGAAATATGGTCAGTGTGTAACCGCTTGTTTGGGAGTGCCCCAACGAGGTACATTGGCTTCGAGAGCTCTGGGGTTTCGGGGCTTTCGAAGAGCAGGAAGGGGGTCTTTGGCTACCTCTTCAGTGACTGCCCGAAAACCACAATGAAGCAGTTCAGTCGATAGGAGGAAGTGTTTGGGAATTCTTCCAGCAATGGGTGTTGGATGTAATATGCGAAGAGTATGTCCTAGAATAGGCTCGCCCAGGGCTGGATTCGTTTGTTCTTGCAAGGGGCAGCGGAGAAGTCTGCAATTCGGCAATCTTCGGATCGTATCTTGCAGTTAGGAACGGTGGTGCCGGGTCCGTCGAAATTTTTCGGTGTCGGCCGCCACTCTGTTTCATGGTTCCAAAGAAGAACATAAGATATGCCATACTGGGTCAGACCAAGGTCCATCAAGCCCAGTATCCTGTTTCCAACAGTGGCCAATCTAGGTCATACATACCTAGCAGTTTCCCCAAAAGACACAGGTTCCGCAATGCTTGTACTGGGTCAAGCATTGATATCCTGGGTCCCTTCTTAATAATGGTTTATGGACCTTTCCTCCAGGAACTTGTCCAGACCTTTTTTAAACCCAGCTACACTAACAGCCTTTACTACATCCTCCAGTAATAAATTCCAGAGTTTGATTACACGTTGAGTGAAAAAATATTTTCTTTTATTAGTCTTAAATAGTTTATCCTGTAGCTTCATTGCATGTCCCCTAGCCTTTCTATATTCTGATAACGTAAACAATCGATCTACATTTACCCGTTCCACTCTGTTCATTAATTTATAGCCTTCTATCATATCTCCCCTCAGCCGTCTCTTTTTCAGGTTAAAGAGCCCTAACCTTTTTTAGCCTTTCTTCATAGGAGCCTATCTGGAGGAGTGGCCTAGTGGTTGGGGCAAAGTACTTCAGGCCAGAAGGTCGGGGGTTCAAATCCCACTAGAGGACAGCAACCTTGGGCCAGGAGGACAGGGGTTTCTAGTCCCACAGGTGCTCCTTGTGGTCTTGGGCAAGCCACTTAACCCTCCATAGCCCATGTTCCCTGTAAAATAGTTATCTCCAAGTTATAATGCCCTGTTCAATGTAATTTCAGTTTGTTCAATGTAAACCGCACTGATGCAGAATAGCGTGGTATATAAGAGAATGTAAATAAATCTGTCCTTGCTGGATCTCCAGGACGTAAATCGCTGTCTCACATTTGAATAGAACTGTTGTGATCAGTAGTGGTGGTGGTACCACAGGGGGAGGTTTTCACATCCCTCGATCTTACAGAAGCATACTTCTACATTTCAATAAGAGCAGCACATCAGAAGTTTCTAAGGTTTGCCTTCCCATGGGGGCATTTTTAGTTTCAAGCCTTGCCCTTCGGTTTGGCAATGGGCCCACACACCTTCACCAAGATTATGGGGGTGGTAGTGGCGGCTCTGCGGAAAGAAGGAATCTTAGTTCACCCTTGCCTCGACGATTGGTTGATTCCCCCACAGTCCAGGGCCGAGAGTCTCCGGGTTACAATATAGTAAAATTTCTTCAGGATCTCGGCTGGGTAGTCAATGCGGTCAAAAGTCACTTAGTCCATCTCAAGGCCTAGGGTTCTTGGGGGTGTGGTGCAACTACCAATGGGGAACAATGTTTCTGCCGGAGCGAAGAGATCATGTCCTTCAACAACTAATATGCAGGTTTCAGGCAGTGCCGGCGCCGTCAGCTTGGAGCTGTCTTTGGCTACTGGAGATAATGGCGGTGATTCAGGAGTTCATTCAGTGGGCCAGAGCTCACATGCGCCCCTTATAAAGGTACATGTTACAACGATGGTAGCACCAGATCGATTCTCTGAACAAATGTCTCCCAGGTCCTGCGTAAGTCGGGTGATCCCTACACTGGGGGGGGGGGGCTACTCCCAGGAGATCTGGTGGCGGGCATGCCGCTGGAGCACCTGCAGTGGCTCCCGATGTTGACGGATGCGAGTCTCGCAGGCTGGGGAGCTCATTGCGAGGATCATTTAGCACATAATGTTTGGAGCGAACAGGAGGTCCGTTGGTCGATCAACCATTTGGCGCTGGGGGTGGTAGCTTTGGTGCTTCAAACGTTCGAATCCGAAGTGAAGGATCGGGCAGGGCAAGTGCTGTCTGACAATACTGCAACAGCGGCTTGCCTAAACCGGCAGGAGGGCACAGGCAGTGCGGCCATGGATGGGGAATCAGAAGCTCTGTCCGCTTGGGTGGAGCCTCGTCGGTGGGCGCTTTTGGCGCCGCACATTGCAGGAGCAGACATTGTGATGGCTGAATTTCTCAGTGGAGTCCGGGTGGATGCCGGAGAGTGGGAGCTTCATCCGGAAGTGTTCGTACAGATAGTCATCAGGTGGGGTCCTCCGAGCCTGGATCTCTTGGTGACCTTTCATTTGGCCAAGGCGAATCGTTTTTACAGCCGAAGATGAAAAAGGATGTCGGAGAGCATCGACGCTCTGATGCTACCATGGCCGTCGCCCAGCCTTCTCTATGTCTCTCCCCCCATGGCGCCCATAGGGCGAGTGATTCAGAGCATCAGGGGAGAGTGGGGTTGGCAGCGCCAGTTTGGCCGAGGCGTCCATGGTGTGCCGACCTGGTCAGGCTGCTGGACGGGAAGCCTTGGTGGTGGCTCGCAACGCCAGATCTGTTGACCCTCTTCGTATGTCTCAGGTGGATCGATTCTCGCTTTCGGCCTGGCCGTCAAAAGGACAAGGTTAAGAAAGAAAGATTATTCTGGAGCAGTGATTGCAACCTTACTTTAAGCCAGAAAGAGGTCCCATTCCCTAATGTAGGTGCGTGTATTCGAGAACTGGTCCGCTCAGCGGCAGATAGAAACATAGAAATATGATGACAGAAAAAGACCACATGGCCTATCTAGTCTGTCCTTCCATATCAACAGGCTTCCGCGGTTCCAGTTCCTATGGTTCTTGATTTTTGCAGGCTGCAGACTACTCGCGGAATGGTGGCCCCTCGTGGGATATCAATTTTGACCTGGGGGGCGTTGACTAAAGAACCTTTCGAGCCCTTGCATCAGGCTTCGGTCTAGGGTTTTGTTTTTTAGAGACAGGGTTCTCAGTGGCTATCTGTTTGGCTTTCCGAGTTTCGAGTTTGCAGGACTGGTTTTGTCTGGAACCGTTCTTGTCCTTTGCTAGGGAACAGATGGTTTTGCGGACAGTTCCGTTCTTTTTGCCCAAGGTAGTTCTTTTTTCTCCTGACTCAATCGGTCTCGTTTCCAGTTCTGGAATCTTTGGTGGAGGATGCGTCAGTTCGCAGGCTGCGTCGGTTAGGCATAAAAAGGGCTCTGCGTTCATACGTTATTATTATTTTACAAAGAACAATTTAGGTAGTTTAACTAAAGGCAATATATAATGAAAACAGGTGGCAAAAACGTGCTGATATAATAACAGCAAATGATAGTTAAATGTCATTTGCTGTTATTATATCGGTATGTTTTTGCTTTCCACAGGAGCTCTCCAGATCAACCAACAGTAAGGATTTAAGGGTTTGTTTTATTACATTAAATTGTTAGCTCTCTGACTGGGAGCTCTTAAAGGGTTTTTTTGTACATTTTTAAAGCAAGGTTATTTTCTTTTTGGTGCTTTAGTGGGACTTTCCTTGAGCACAGTAGGTGGTTGAACTCCAGTAACCTCTTCAGCTTTGGGAACTGCTAACACCTAATCAGGAGTTAGTGGGCCTGATTACCTGAGAGCAGCTGAGGGTCTGGATAAAAGGCTCCAGTGCCCTGCCCTGTTCAGGCTTTCCTACAGGAGCTCTCCAGATCAACCAACAGTAAGGATTTAAGGGTTTATTTTATTATATTAAATTGTTAGCTCTCTGACTGGGAGCTCTTAAAATGGTTTTTTGTACATTTTTAAAGCAAGGTTACTTTCTTTTTGGTGCTTTAGTGGGACTTTCCTTGAGCACAGTAGGTGATTGAACTCCAGTAACCTCCTCAGCTTTGGGAACTGCTAGTGTTAGTTCCCTCCCTACCCACCCTGACTCCCACCCACCCCTAGCGAGTAGTCTTGCTTTATAGGGCACCTCCCCATTTGACAAAGCACAGAGAATTGGACCAGCACATTTTGAATATAATTAAGGAGATTTAACTGCTTTTTCTCTGAAAGGACAGCTGGGAAACCGGCTGGTACTTGGTAGATCTCTCTCTTTTGCTTTAACAGATACCTAAGCACCACGAACAGAACAATGGCTGGGAAAAATCGGATCGCTAAAGCTGTTGCCCCCGTTACAGCTTCTGCCTCTGTCCAGACAGAGGTCCTAATGCCAGTTAAAGGACCGGTTCCATGTGCAGGGTGCCTGCATGCTGAAGCTCTGAGGAAACAAATGGAGGAACTCAGAGAGGAGGTGGCGAGGCTGAGGAGCATTCAAGACAGTGAGAAGTACATTGATGAGATGCTTCTTGCAGCAACCAAGCTTTCCAGCAGAGGAGAAGATGGGTGCCAACAGAATGTCGATGGTTGGACAAGTCACCAGGGCCAATCCAACTTCTCCAGCCCTTGAATTAAAGAACCATTATGCAGCCCTGGAAGTGGAGGAGGTGAAAGCATCCCTGGAAAGGGAAGAACCAGAGCTCAAGTACCCCAAAGTTGCAGAATCAGTGACCACAAGGAAACGAAGGGTAGTGGTGGTTGGAGACTCTCTTCTGAGAGGTACTGAGGCGTCCATCTACCGACCAGACTTGATGTCCAGAGAGGTATGCTGTCTGCCTGGTGCCAAAATCCAAGATGTTACGGAGAGTTTGCCGAGACTCATCAAGCCCACTGACTATTACCCAATGTTGCTAATCCATGTTGGAACAAATGATACTGCCAGGCATACCTCGGAACATATGAAAAGTGACTTCATGGCTCTGGGACAGAGGGTGAAGCAGTTAGGTGCACAGGTGGTGTTCTCTTCAATCCTGCCTGTTGAGGGTAAAGGCCAAGGCAGAGAGGCTCGCATCCTGGAGATGAATGCATGGCTGCGTGGATGGTGTCATCGAGAGCGTTTTGGTTTCCTAGACCATGGGATGCTGTTCCAAGGGTTGCAAGCAGAGATGGCATCCATCTGTCCAAGAAAGGTCAATGCGTCTTCAGTAGTAGACTGGCTAATCTACTGAAGAGGGCTTTAAACTAGATTCGTTGGGGATGGGTGAAGAAAGCCCCCAGGTAAGTGAAAGCCCCCAGGTAGGTGATACATTAAATAACTTTATGGAAATGGGTAACATGGGTAACATATGGAAAGCAGTGTGTATAAATGCCCATAGCATGGGAAATAAGATCCCTGATGTTGAAACTTTGGTGGGAGTGGCTGACTTGGATTTAGTGGCAGTTACAGAAACATGGTTCACAGAAAACCATGATTGGGATGTAACTATACCTGGCTATACTTTATTCAGAAAGGACAGGGTAGGAAGTAGGGGAGGAGGAGTGGCACTATATGTAAAAAATACTATTAAAGCTTTGGAATTACAGAGCTTAAAAGGGAGAGGGGAGGCATTGTGGGTTAAACTAGAAAGAGGGAAAGAGAAATCTATTTACATTGGTGTGATATACAGACCTCCCTCACAAGAGGAAGAGGTGGACAGAGAGTTAATTGAAGACATGCGCAGCATTGCTAGGAAAGGGGAAGTGCTACTGATAGGAGATTTCAATATGCCAGATGTTGTTTGGCACATTCCTGCTGCAGTATCATCTAGAAGTAAGGAGATCCTGGATTCTCTGCAGGGAGAACTGTTCAGGCAATTGGTAACAGACCCCACACGTGAAGGGGCCATACTGGACTTGGTGCTTACCAATGGTGAAAGTGTTTCTGATGTTGTAGTGGGAGATCATTTTGCATCCTGTGATCACCAGATGGTGTAGTTCAGTATTAGGACTAGGGCTGTTAGAATCCATTCAAAGGGGAGGATCTTAGACTTTAGGAAGACTAACTTTGGGAATATGGACCAATACCTCAGGGAGTCGTTAGTTGGATGGGAACAGCTGAGGGATGTAGAAAAACAGTGGGAAAAACTGAAAGGGGATATTTTAAGGGCAACCAACCTTTTTGTTAAAATGGTAAATAAAGGTAAAAGGAAAAGGAGACCGCTATGGTTTTCGAAAGAAGTAGCTGAAAAAGTGAAGAAAAAGAGGGAGGCCTTCATGAAATACAAGAGATCACAGAGAGAGGAAGACAGGCATCTGTATTTGGAAAAACTTAGAGAAGCTAGCAAAGTAGTCAAGAAGGCAAAGATTCAAAAGGAGGAGGAAATAGCCAATGGGGGGATAAGACATTTTTCAGATATATTAGTGAGAAGAGGAAGGGCAAAAGTGGTATTGTCAGACTCAAGGGTGCAGGGGAGGAATATGTAGAAGCTGCTAAGGATAAAGTGGAATTGCTTAACAAATATTTTTGTTCTGTGTTCACAGATGAAGAACCAGGAGCAGGACCTCAGAAAACACCCACTAATAGGAACAGAAGCAAAGGACATCTTGAACAATTTTCAAAAGACTGTGTTCGTGAGAAACTATCTCAACTTAAAGTAGACAAAGCGATGGGACCGGAAGGGATACACCCGAGAATACTGAAGGAACTTGGGGACGTTCTAGCAGCTCCACTGACTGACCTTTTCAGTGCCTCGTTGGAGTCGGGAGTGGTGCCAAAGGACTGGAGAGAGGCTCATGTGGTGCCTTTACACAAAAGCGGAAGTAAGGATGTGGTTGAAAACTACAGGCCGGTTAGTTTAACTTCGGTGGTGAGTAAATTATTGGAAACGCTGCTGAAAGAGAAAATAGTGAGGTTTCTGGAGTCCAGCGGATTACAGGATCCGAGGCAGCATGGATTCACCAGAGGCAGGTCTTGTCAGACAAATCTGATTGATTTCTTTGACTGGGTGACCAGGGAGTTGGACCGAGGGAGAGCCCTAGATGTGGTGTATTTAGATTTCAGTAAAGCCTTTGACACTGTTCCTCACAGGCGACTTATAAACAAACTGAGCACCCTAGGGATGGACCCTAAAGTTACTGCTTGGGTTAGAAATTGGTTGGGTGGGAGACGACAAAGAGTACAAGTAAATGGAGCTCACTCTGAGGAGAAGGATGTTATCAGTGGTGTGCCCCAGGGATCTGTCCTTGGTCCAATTCTTTTTAACATCTTTGTTAGTGATATAGCGGAAGGTCTTTCAGGTAAGGTTTGCCTCTTTTTCGGATGATACCAAAATCTGCAATAGAGTAGACACCCAGGAAGGGGTAGATAACATGAGGAGGGATCTAGCTAAGCTTGAAGAATGGTCTAGAATTTGGCAGCTGGGATTTAATGTTAAAAAATGTAAGGTCATGGATTTGGGCTGCAGAAATCCAAGGGAGCAATATAGTATAGGGGGTGAAGTACTTTTGTCCACTAAAGAAGAGCGGGACCTAGGCGTGGTTGTGTCTGATGATCTTAACGTAGCTAAACAAGTAGAAAAGGCGACGGCAAAAGCTAGAAGGATGCTTGGGTGCATATGGAGAGGAATGGCTAGCAGAAAAAAGGAGGTGATAATGCCTCTGTATAAGTCTTTGGTGCGACCTCATTTGGAGTATAGTGTGCAATTCTGGAGACCGCACCTTCAAAAGGATGTGAACAGGATGGATTCGGTGCAGAGGGTGGCTACTAAAATGATTAGTGGTCTTCACTATAAAGCATATGAGGACAGACTGAAGGATCTTAATATGTACACCTTAGAGGAAAGGTGGGATAGAGGTGATATGATTGAGATGTTTAAATACCTCCGTGGCATAAATGTTCAGGGAGAGAGCCTCTTTCAACTGAAAGCAAGTTCTGCTACGAGGGGACATGGGATGAGGGTGAAGGGAGATAGATTCAGGAGTGATATGCGGAAATATTTCTTTACGGAAAGAGTAGTGGATCCGTGGAATAGTCTCCCAGTGAAGGTGATAGAGATGAGGACAGTAACTGAATTCAAAAAAGCATGGGACAAACACAGAGGATCTCTAAAGGTAAAAAGGGGACTGTTGTAGTTGTTATGGAAGGACAGACTAGATAGGCCATGTGGTCTTTTTCTGTCGTCATGTTTCTATGTTTCTATTGCCTTTAGTTAAACTACCTAAATTGTTCTTTGTAAAATAATAATAACGCTCCTTAATATTATTGTTCGGTTATATGTAAACCGCCTCTGATCTCTGGAAGAGGCGGTATAGAAAAATGTACAAATAAATAAATACTTATAAGTATCGGAGGCCTTCCAAAATTCAGATCGTTTGTTTGTGCTTTCAGGGAGCCGCAAAAAAGGTGAAGCGGCAGCCAAAGCTTCAATATTCAATTGGATCCGGGACATCAAGCGTCCGTGGGGTGGCGGGCTCTCTCTTCTAGAGTGCAGGCGACTTCCTGGGTGGAGCGTAGTTTGGTTCCACCGGTGGAGAGTTGCGGAGCGGCGACATGGTCGTTCCTCCATACCTTCAGTAAGCACTATCAGCTGGATGTTCAGTGTTGCCTGTTTCAGGTTGGCGGTGCTGCGATTCAGCTGGAAAGGTCCCTCCCATTTGTTACTGCTCTGTTACATCCCAGAGGTGGAGGACTGAACTGGAGGAACGATAAGGAAATAGAAATTACACTTACCTGGTAATTGTTATTCCTTGAGGAACTCCAGTGTTCAGTCCTCAATCCTGCCCGGGGATGAGCTATTCAGACGTGGTTTTTCAGTTTGGAGAGGGTTCTCTGTCACTAAGAGTTGTGATGAGGAAGCTGCCCAGAACCTAGAGAATACTGATAAAGGAAGGGAATTTACCCTAATAAAGGGACCTGTTTTGGCACGTTACAGAAATAAAACTGCATATTTACCTAAAAGACCGGTTATTCCAAGATGCAGTGGCCTGCAGAGAGCCTCTAGTGGAGATGAGGTGCAAGAGTATAAGCCCAGATGGAGAAACCCTTACGTCACTCCTAATTACTCAGCTGCCAGGAGAGACTTTAATCACCAACACCTGGGGAGTGCAAGGGAGGTGTTGGAAACTGGGAATTTAAAACTAGAACAGAATATGCAGAGAGACAAGGAGGGAGCAACTTGAGCCTGGAAGAGGAGGAGAGCGAGGAGGCAATCCTGAGAGGAGGCTTGAAGGCAAGCGTGAGAGCAAGGAGAGAGGAGCTCTAAGAGATTCATATTCTTGGAGAGATTCCTGGGAGAAGCTAGCTCCAAGGGATTGGGGAAATCCAAAGGCTTGGAGAACTGCAGCTAGGAACCCTAAGAAGAGGTATGGAGCAGATGCCCTGAGGTCCAGGAATGTAGACTGGAGGACAAGGTTATAAAAGCTCCAATGCATACTGGCCAGAATATTGGAGAGGACAGCATAATGCCATCTTTAACCCAGGTATGAACTATGAACATTTATCTAACCTAAAGCAAGGAAGAGTGTTTAGACACAGTTCCTGTCCTACTGAAGGTCAGTTAGTAAAGCCATCTGATCCAGCTCCTGATACAGAGCCAATGCAAATAGAAGAACAAGCTATAATTACTGAGGAAGATGATAATCTCATGGACTATTCTTTATGCAAGGTGGCTAGCACAGAGAAATCCTGAAACTAGGATCAAACATCAAAAGGGAAACGTTCTGATAACTGGCACTAGAAGTTTGTGTAAATACTTGTGCAGAGAAGGGAAAGAGCTATTGATTAGAGCTTGGTGCCAGCTGGTATCAGAGCAGAACACAGCTCAGGCTATGCACACGTTGGATACAAAAGTGCTTTAAATGTGAAAAGGAAAGCTGTTTTTGGTGAAGAAGCTTTTAGTTTTAGTTTTCATTTACTCCAGCCCTGCTGAGCAGGTGTGTCAGCAGTGACTGAGAAGGACTTTCTGTTGTTATGGATTTTACAAGTTACTTGCTTTATCCTTCAGTTGTATTATTGTTTTGAATATAAAAATCATGGAAAATACATCCTAAGGTGTTACCAAATAGAATCTGTATGCATCTGGATTTACCTCATAAATAAATATTCTGTTACTGCCTTACACTCGAGCCAACTACATTCTCTTTATTTACCTCCAAAGCAAGCACCGTATGACTGGACTACCAGTACCATAATCCTTTGCAAGACAGCCAGTCTGGAACATTGCTTAATTGGGGAACTTTATCTAACAAGCACGCCCCTCCATACTCATGTAAGGGGCTATGGGCATGACAGAGTGTAATACGTTTGATATGCTGGAGATTGCAGTGGTATCTTTGCTTTCTCTGACCTCTTTTGGTCTTCCTTCCTTCCTTCTGGCTGTCTTACTCTGATCTGGGGGGAAGAGGCTAGGGGCAAGAAGAAGGTGGTTGCTTTCTCTTTTGTTTTAGGGGATTTTAATTTTGAAGGTTAAAGGTTAAGTTTAGAGTGGTAATTAATTCTATAGCTACTTATGTGTTGCTCCTTTGAGTCTGCTTTGTCAATAGTTCACTATGGGATGATGGGAGAAGACCAGCAGTATATATCCAGTGATGTCACGAATTTGACTTGTCCATTCTCCATGCTGCAGGAGGAGGTGCACTACCCAGAGGTGGAGGACTGAACTGGAGTTCCTCAAGGAACAACAATTACCAGGTAAGTGTAATTTCTGTTTGCTTCAGATGTTTGTGCTGAAGTGAAAGCTGTTTTGTTCAGGTCATGGTAATGGCTGCACACAATGAGAAGAGAGTTCCTACGGATAAAGAATATCAGTTCTGCTGCTGTCATATTACACACAGACCTCACAATATCCACTTGACACCTTCTTGGCACCTTGCTCTCGGTTTCTAAAGACATTTTCTTGTATTTTTTATTATTTTTCCCCCTTTTTCTCTCTTTATATTACCCTCTAACCCTAGATAAAGTGCAGATGTGGTACACCATCGTAAGGTCTGGAGGGACATTTCCACCCAGTTTCCCTCAGTGCTAAACTCTGCCCATCTGATGTCACTGCAGTAGCAGCAGTCATCTTCCCTTCCACTGCTAGATAAAGCATACTGCTTCTTAAGACTAGGGCAGTGGTTTCCAAAGCTGCCTGGTGATCCCATAGCCAGGCAGGCTTTCAGGATATTTTAATGACTATGCCTTTCCATTGCATGCAAATGTAGAGTATCTCATGCGATTCATGATGGATATCTTAAAAAGCTGACTGGCTGTGCTGTCAACAGGAGTGGTTTAGGTTATCAGATGACTCCGTGTCATCAGCAACAGACTGATCTACTTCTGCTCTTGCCCCGTTGCATGTATGGATTTGCAGTCCTGCTTTACTTGAAGAATTTGTGAATTCAAGTGCAATCAGGAAAAAGCAGAACTGAATCAACCTGCTCCTTATGACCTGGTGCCATCTAGTAATATCTGCTAGCCCCAAATATATGATTCAAACATGAAACTCCTGAACCACAGCATACAGTTTTACGATATTTTCTTTTGTATGTAAATATATTGAATACAGTAACAAACACAGAAATACAACTGTTTCTGCTATATGCTCTGCTAAGGCAGAATTATATTGTATATATTATTTCTGCTTTCCCTGTGCCCTTCTCCCAAAAAGAACCTGCCTATTACCACACCCAGCATGCAGCCCTCTTTTCCCATGTCCTTCCACAAAGAACTAAAACTACATTAACAGAAGTGTCATTGTTTAACATAATTCTTGTCTTACAGCTAATCCCTTTCATGCGAAGTTCATTGCATCTGTTCTGGCCTTGGAGAGAATGACATAATGTATGTTTCCCAGAGCAACATAAATATACTTCTTTGCCTAAGGGAGCCTGTAATTGTTAGACCATCCATTGGCATCAGGTTATCTAATGCATTCCTCCAATGCCAATATTAGGGTTCCTCAGAGAGCCTGATCCCAGTAGAGACATGTCTGCGCCTTCTGGGCGCCTCCGAGCAGGATGGGCCCATTAGGACCCGATTCTGCACCACGGGTGCCAGACAATCCCTCAGGTGCAGGATCAGGCTCTGAGATGGCCCAGCATGCTCCCGCAAAACCGCGGGGATGTCCACCCCACATACCGGTGTGCCCGCCATGGCGTCGACCCCATGTAACCCCAGGCTGGGCAGTCGGGACCCAGCTCGGGCAGCAGGGACCCACCTTGTGCTGCCTGTTGCTCTGGGGGGACGGGGGCTGCCGGGCTCCAGGGAGACTGCTGGGCAGGATCAGAGGAGCGCCCTGCACTTATTCCACCTCAGAGATGGAACAAGCAGGGCGTCCCCCCAGCATCCCAGGACGTGCAGGAAATGGCCGTGTACATCCAGGGGTTGGTCCCACCCATGCTCTGCCCACTGTCCGCCCCATGCTACCTCCATCTCCCACACTGAGGCTCTGTACATGCAGCGGGGCCAGAAGACGGAATAGTGGGGGGCAGATAGTGGGGTAGGACGTCCCATTGGGATGTTCAGCCCCACTATTCATCTTCCTGGATCAGGCCCAGAGACTTTCCTGGCTAACCTACTGAAGACAGCTTTAAACTAAGATCATCAGGGACTGATGAATAAAGATCCCAGGTAAGAAGACCTCAGGTAAATAAAATATTAACACACTTGTATAGAAATAGATAAAAATGGCAACATCTGGAAAGCTGTGTATACAAATGCTCATAGTATGGGAAATCTAGAGACTGTAAAGGAAGAGGCTGACTAGTGACAGTCACAGAGACATGGTACATGGAGTACCATTACTGGGATATAATTATGCCAGGCTATAGTCTATTTAGGAAGGACAGAGGAGGACGAAAAAGAGGAAAAGTGGCACAATATGTGAAAAATAATATTAAAGCAATGGAACTGCAGGACTTGCAAGGTAAGGAGCAGGCAATGTGGGTTAATCTGGAAAAAGGGAATGGAATGTTTATTAACACTGGTGTGACATACAGATAACCCTTGCAGGCACAAGTAATAGATAGAGATTTAATTAAAGACATAGCGTAGTTACTCATCTGTAACAGGTGTTCTCCAAGGACAGCAGGAATCAATCCTCACATATGGGTGACATTGGCACCAACAGAGCCCTCGCGGAAACATCTCCCTAGCTTTCAAAGAAACCCTTTGGGAGATGCCACCACACATGCGTGATCCACTTCCCGCCCAAGGGTGCCATCTTACTCAGTCAGATGACATAGTTAGAGCCGACAAAAGAAGATTGCAAAATACAGCAACTCCACGGGGAGGATGGAAAGTTGTATGGATTGATTCTTGCTGTTCCTGGAGAACACCTGTTAAAGTGAATAACTATGCTTTCTCTAGGAACAAGCAGGAAGTCAGTACTCACATATGGGACTCCCTAGCTACCGACTACTGAAAACCTGTAGACAAGCGAGTCTGAGGACAGACTCGAAGGAACCCAGTGTCCAGGGAGAACTATCACTCCAGTAGCTTGAACACAGAAGGGTCGGAGGGTAGGAGTTGCCTAGACCCTGAAGAGATTATGGAGTATGGTCTGGCCAAAAGCGCTGTCCTGTTGGGATTCTCCTCCAGGCAGTAGTGAGCTGCAAAGGTGTGGACTGAGGACCAGGTGGCAGCTCGGCAGATGTCTGCCATAGGGACAGAGCGCAAGCTTGCAATGGAGGTTGCTATAGCCCTGACATTGTGTACTGTGACCTGGCGCTCCAACAAGAGCCCAGCCTGATCATAGGCGAAGGCAATGCAGTCTGCCACCCAGGTGGACAGGGTCTGCTAAGTAACAGCCTCCCCCAGGCGACTGGGGTCATATTAACAAAAAGCTGAGAGGCTTTGCGGTGGCTCTGAGTAGGTTGCAGGTAGAAGGACAGAGCCCTCTTACAATCCAGAGAATGGAGACCGGCCGCTGTCTTGTTGGCGTGGGGCCGAGGGAAGAAGATGGGGAGCACCACCTCCTGATTGAGGTGAAACACAGGCACCACCTTCAGAAGGAATTTAGGTGGGTGCAAAGCACGACCCTGTTCTTGTAGAACCTGGTGTAGGATGGGTTGGCCACCAAGACCTGAAGCTCGCTGACTCTGTATGCAGAGGTGAACACCACCAGGAAGACAACCTTCCAGGAGAGGTAAGGCATATGGCAGATAGCCAGAGGCTCAAAAGGCAGCTTAGTGAGCTGCATCAAGACCATATTGAGGTCCCATTCTGCCAGGGGTGGGCGAATGGGAGGCTTTGAGAGCAGAAGGCCCCACATGAACTGGGTAATGAGGGGCTGAGCAGAAAGAGGTTCCCCTATATAGAATGATGATGCAACAAGAGTGCACTCAGATGCACCCTGATGGAGTTGGACTTAAGTCCCATTTGCGAGAGGTGAAGCACGTACTGTAGCACTGTGTGAACCTGGCAAGAGAAAGGGTCAACCTACTGCTCTACACACCCCAGTGAGAATCTGTGCCACTTGAAGGCATAGGCCCGTTTCGTGTAGTTCTTATGAGAGGCTAGAAGAACTTCCTCCACCTCCCCTGCGAGGTTGAAGGGTGCTAAGGCTACCCATTCAGCAGCCATGCTGTTAACGTCAGGGACCCCAGGTTGGGGTGAAGAAGGGAGCTCTTCTCCTGGGTGAGTAGCCCCAGGGCATTCCCCAAAGGGACCAGGAGCTCTATTGAGAGGTGGAGCAACAGGGGAAACCAAGGCTGCCTGGGCCACTGCGAGTCCACCAGGGTCATGGAAGCCTTGTCCCGTAGGACCTTGAAGAGGATCCGGGCATTAGTCGTGTGGGAGGAAAGGCATACAGAAGGCTGTCCGCCCACGAGATGAGGAAGGCATCCACCGCTACCAAGGACAGGTGTGGCTTGGGACAGCAGAAGTAGGGCAGCTGAGCATTGGTCGGGCTAGTGAAGAAGTCCAGACTCAGGGTGCCCCAGAGTCGCAATAGCTGCTTTGCCACCCTGGGGTCTAGTCACCATTCATGCGGCTGGAGGGCCCTGCTCAGTTTGTCCACTAGGGCACTGTCCTGGCCCGGAAGGTATACCACCCTGAGGAGCATTCCCTGACTGATCGCATTGAGCAGAGAGCTACTGCCTCCTGGCAGAGGTGGTAAGCCCCTGTACCCTCCTGTTTGTTCAGGTAGAACATCGCGACCTGGTGGTCCATTTGGACTAGCACCGACTGGTGCTATAGGCAGTGGTGGAAGGCTCTGCTTGCCAGAAAAATGGCCCTGAGCTCCAGCAGATTGATCTGCTGCTGGCTTTCTGCCAATTGCCCTGCATGCGGAGTTCCTTGCAATGGGCACCGCAACCCAGTACGAAGGCACCTGTGGTGAGGACTGTCTGAGGATTTCGAGACTGGAAGGGCATGCCCTCCTGCAGGTGCTGTGTGGCCTGCCACCAGTTGAGTGATTCTGCTAGCTGGCAAGACACTATGACCTTGCCCTGGAGCCTGCCTGTGGCTTGTGTTCACTAGGAGCGGAGACATCACTGGGCCGCCTGCATGTGAAGGTGGGAGTTGGGAACTACATGGACTGTGGCCCCCTTGTGGCCCAGCAGGCAGAGCATGGACCGCATCAACACTGCATGACAGTGTTTCACTTTGTGGTTAGAACCCTGAGATGACCTGCCCTGTCCAAGAGAAGAAAGGTCCTGGCCTGTCCAGTCAAGCCCCTATGAACTCCAAGACCTGCGATGGAGTGAGGTGAGGCTTGGGGTGGTTTATCATGAACCCCAGATACTGTAGGACACTGATGGTGTGGACCGTGGCCTGCTGCACTTCTGTGGCCAAGCCCCCCTTTATGAGTCAGTCATCCAGATATGGGAAGACAAAGGCCCCTTGGAGATGGAGGTGGGTGGTCACCACTGCCAGGCATTTGGTGAAGACTCTTGGTGCGGAGGCTAGATTGAAGGATAGTACCCCCAACCATGAACCTTAAGTACTGCCTGTGACTAGGATGAATGAGGATGTGGGTGTAAGCATCCTTTAGGTCCAAGGAGCATAGCCAGTCTCCCTGCTGGAGATACGGCAGCAATGTTCCAAAGGAGAGCATCTTAAACTTCTCCAGCACCAGGAACTTGTTCAGGTTTCACAAGTCCAGAATGGGTCTTAGGCCCCCTGTTCTTTTTGGGACCAGAAAGTATCGAGAGCCGAACCCCCTGCCCCTGAGGTGGTGGGGTATTGGCTTCATGGCTCTGTCTGTGAGGAGGCCTCTGAGTTCCTGCAGCAGCAGGGCCTGGTGCAGGGGAGTCCAAGAGGGCTCTCCTGGGAAGAAGGTAGGAAGTGTGTGGTCCAGGTGAAGGAGATAGCCTTCTGTGACTACCCAGAGTGCCCAGGAATCGGTGGTGATGGCAGGCCACTGATGGGCAAAATGTACCAGATGTCCCCCAGTAGGCAACTGTTCCCCCAGAGGTGGACAGGCTATGCTCAGGACATCAAAACCCCGTTCCCATCTGGGCAGGAGATGGGGCCTGGGGATGGGGCCCTCAGACTTGCGTGGGCCTTGTCCCACTTCTTTGCCCTGGTGACCCTGTTGTGGGATCTGGGGGGCCTGGTATTGGAAGTATTCTCTGTAAAGCTGGTCTTTTCTGTGAAAAGGGTCCTCTTCCCTGATGGTTTCTTCTTAGGAAGGGTTGAGGTCTTCCTCGAGAGCCAAGTCCTTGTGAGGAACTCAGTCTCGATCTCCGCCACTTTTTCCTCCATCAGTTTGCCAAAGGTTTTCACCAAGGCAGGAGACGCCAAGGAGTTTCTCCTGGACCCACTGCTTGAGGTCCAATGCCTGGAGTCAGACCTGGCGTCGAGTGCCATTGCCTGCAGTGGCCACCCTCACATTTGACTCAAAGCCATTGTAAATAGCCTGGGACATGTACTTCGAGCACTCCCCGATGCACTTAGTGAGAGTTTGGAACCGCTAGAGGTGATCCCTACCGAGGCCTGCCGAAAAACTTGCGAGTAGGCTTGGATTCAGCAACCTAGGGGCACGGAGGAGAGAGTCTTCAGGCTCTTTTGCTGGCACATGGTCAACTCCATCACCATGGAGGTGTGTGGGAGTTGTGACTTCCAGAAGCTGGGGCCCCGCTGGACCCGGTACATGGTGTTGAGGCATTGACTAACTATGGGTACAAACGCCGGTGTCTCCCAGATGCGGAGGAGCCGCCTGAGGATGGCGAGGACAGGAACCGTCACAGCCTCCTTGGGCAGGACCTCATATTGGAGGATTTCAAGTTCTTCTGTGCGAGGGTCCTCCTCCGACTACGTGGTGAGGGATAAGGCTTTTGCTATGTTTCGAACAAACTCGAGGAACAATGTATCCTCGGGCAGGGACCGGCACCGCCACAGCCACACTGGGGGAGACGGGTCCAATGGTAGATCGCGGTGCTTCCATGTCTCCGGGGATGCCTTGTCCTCGGACTCCCAGTCGGAGTAGTCGGTCGAGGACTCAATAACCGACAGCACCTGGGGTGCAGGACCTGGGTCAGTGCCTCGGTAACCCATGCCAGCTGCTTGGCCTGAACCACCAGCACTCGCCAGGGAGGATCTTGCTCCTGAGGACCGGGAACGAGATCAAGACCCACACCGAGGATCGGCTCAAGGCTCTCGAGGATTATTTCAGTGGCCCGGGGAGTCCTCAAGAGGAGGTCCCCATGGTTTCAGCACACGCACCAGTGGGGCTGGGCATCGACACATGCTGTGAGGCAAGGAAGGCAGTAACACTGCACTCTAGCGCCATCATCCTGGCTTCTCATTCAGGAGTTGCAGCCTTCAACGCAGACACTGGGGTCACCAGGTCCGGCGTTGGTGAGGCTAGGGAGTCCTCGAGGAGACAGGCCTTGAGGGTCCAGGACCCATCGCTGGAGGCCTACGCATCTGTTCGGAGAACCTTCACTGGCTGCTCCTGCGCCAACTCCTCAGGTTCTCTCTGCGGACTGTGGGACCTGGCACGGGGCTTGCCCCACTTGTTCGAGTCCCAGAATGATGTCCTTGAGGATTTCTTCTTCTTTTTGCGTTCCCGCTCTGGGGAACCCTTGTCAGAGTATACGCAGATCTGATTGGGCATCACAGGAGTTTTATGCAACTCCGAGGACCCATGTGGTGCCTTAGAATGCGATGCTACCAGAGATACTGGGACAGAGTCCAACCTGTGGAAGATGTCGTCTTGCTTTTGCTGACAATGCTGGATGGCTTTCGCAGACATCTTTTTACACAGGACGCAGACCTCCGGGTCATGGTTGGCCCCTAGACACCAGAGGAAACAATCATGTGTATCAGTGAGAGACATGTCTTTTGCATACCGATCACCCTTTTTAAACCCGCTGGTCATTGGGGCAAAAAGAACCCCAGTGAGACCGAAGACCCTCGACGTGGCCAGCAGATAGAAAAAAGGAGCGAACCACGCTGGTGAAAAAAATCCTAAAAAGGGTCCAAAACTTGATGCCGGGGCAAACAAGCTCAGAGGTGGGAAAGGGACTGGTACAACCGGAGAAAAGAAAGGCACTTTAACGAACTAATAAATCAACTTTTTTACAGGGAAATAAGACGAACATTGGGCTCCACAGAAAAAAGGATACTGAATAAGATGGCACCCTTGGGCGGGAAGGGGACCATGCATGCATGGCATCTCCCAAAGGCTTTCTTTGAAAGCTGGGGAAATGCTTCTGTGAGGTGTCCGTCGGCGCCAACGTCACCCATATGTGAGGACTGACTTCCATAGCCAATACAGTAAAAGGAGGAGAGAGGGCAAGGCTGCTTTTAGGTATGTTAGTAACGGGAGGATGCAAAAGTGGCATTGTGATGCTCAAGAGTGAAGGGGAAGAATATACAGAGGCTGATGAGAATAAAATGAAATAACTTAATGTTTCTGTTCTGTGTTCCCCGTTCAGGGACTGAGAGTAAGACTGTAGAAAATTAACACAAATAGGAATGGAAATGAGGTGCACATCAATGATTTTCAGAAGACTATGTTAAAAGTAGACAATGGAGCTGATGACATGCATCTTATGCTAGTGAAGGGATGTTCTGGTGGCTCCTCTGTCTGATCCCTTAGCTAGCCTAATTCAGAATGCTGGTAACATACAACATATTACTCCTCACATATCGACAAACTCTCCCTTGATCTATCTTTAATCAATGCCTGCCTGGACAAGAGAGCAACATTGCTTTGAGACAATTCTCTGCAAATCAATCCCAAGAAATCCACTGCCACCTGGTTGTTTGGAAGTTTAGACACCTCAGCCATTGCACCCCATATTAGAAGGTTCCCCAGTAATATTCAAATCTTCCTTTAAATACTTAGGGATCATACTAGACTCTGAGCTTTCTTCTTCCCCACAGATTAACCAGATGGTGAAGGTTTCCTTTTATGCACATCATTGATTTCACTCCATTTGTCCATTCCTTGATGCTATTGCACAAACTATTGGCCTTAGCACAGTCATCTCCTGCTTAGATTATTGTTATGCCATCTACTAAGATCTTCCGTAATATGAACTAAAATGTCTGCAGTTAATTCAAAATACTGCTGTGCACATAGTCTCCAACATCCACAAATTGGATCACATTTCCCCCCCTACTAATCCATCACCACTGACTCCCAGTCATATCTTGCATCCAGTACACGATTCTTATTCTAACATCCAGTACACTATTCTTATTCTAACCTACAAGGCCCTCCATGATGAAGCTCCAGACAACCTGTCATTCATGATTACGTACATGCCCCTGCTCACTGCCTCCGCTCCACTTTACAGTAAGGGGGTCATTACAAACTATGAATAGCAGGGGTGGATGTACGGTTTGGATATCCAACCCCTGCTATCGCAGGGAGCGAATTCCAACCTCCAGGCTTCCCACACATACAGTGGGCGTTGTGCGGGGAGTTCTGGATGGGGGTGGGAGGGGGAGGGCCGGAGGAGGAGCATGGGCGGGGCAGAGGTTGTGGCCCTGTACATCCAGGCAGGCAGAGTTGGATGGGGAACTTATTCCACCTTGCTGGTGGAATAAGTCTCCCTGAGGTATGGGATCGGAAATGGAGGACCCCCCATGACAGGTGAGCGGCAGCGGGAGGTTCCCCATGGCCCGACCCTGGTCTTGGCTGTGGCACCTCTGGGGGTCAGGCAGCAGGTAACAGCATTGTTATTCTGGTGCGGGGCAGCAGAACTCCTGCATGGCATCCTGGTGCCATGGCGACGGGACGCTATGGCACTGAGGCTCCATGTAGGAACACTGGGGGGTTGGACGAGGAACTCACAGGACGTGCAGTGTCACAAATTGGGGCCCTTTGCACCCAATTCTGCTCCCGCGGGAACATCTAGCTCCCGCGGGAACATCAGAATTGGGTGCAAATCTGGCCCATCCAGATTTTGGACATCTGGACGGGTCGGTTGTGCCCCGATCAGAATGGTGCCCTAAATGTCTCCACATAACTCTTCCATAAAATGCTAAACATCAGTCCACTTGTTAATCTGCTTTCTCTTTCATTGTCCCCTAGCACTTGCGACTCAAATCCATCTTTAAACATTACAAATCCACCATAAAGACATTTCTTTGAGCAGTCTTTTGAAAGCCCTGGTTAAAAATACTTGTGACTGCTGGCTTAGTCTGAAATCCCTAGTTAAAGACACTTGTGGCTGCTGGCTTAATCTCTCATTTTCCCCTCCTGTCTCCTTGCTCCCTTACCTTTTTCTAATCCTTTCTTGGTTCTGTCTTCTATCAAGTTTCATGCTTTCGCTTTTCTTATAATTTGATGGTGTTCCTTCATTTTCTTCAAGTTTTTATTATAAACCACATTGATTATTTCATATGCAGTATGCCATACCCAATAAGCCATAAACCATCTTTTCTGTGCTTCTTTGGAATTGAGTGTAGTCCCAAAGGACTGGAGATGGGTGGACTTGGTTCTTCTCCACAAAAGCCGAACAGTTAACTGGACTTCGGTGGAGACTAAATTAGTGGAAATGCTGCTAAAAAAAAGAATAGTGCATTTTCTGAAATCCAATGGATTACCTGATTCAAGGCAGCATGGTTTTAATAGAGGAAGATCTTGTCAGATGAATCTGATTTGTCTCTTTGACTGGGTGGCCAGCCTTTGACTGGGAGAATGTTAGATGTGTTATACTTAGATTTTAGCAAGGCCTTTGACATGATTCCATATAAAAGTAGCCTAATATTTATTTATTTATTTGAAAAACTTTTATATACCGCCACTTCCCAAGATAATAGAGCAACTGGCTGACAACCAGCAAAACCAGGGCTCAAATCTTACTAATGCTCCTTGTGACTTTGGACAAGTCACGTAACACGCCACTGTCTCAGGTATAAACTTAGTTTGTGTGCCTTCTGGAAAAGCAGAATGCAAATTACCTTGGGCTACTGCTGAAAAGGTGTGAGCTAAAACAAATAAAATAAACTGAGTGCCCTAGATATGGGCCATAAAGTGACTAGTTAGGAAATTGGTTGTCTGGGAGATGACAAGGTTAGTGGTAAATGGAGTTCACTTAGATGACAGAAGTGTTATTAGTGGCATGCTGCAGACATCTGTCCTTGGTCCTTTTCATTTCTGCCTTTTTGTAAGCGATATTGCAGAAGGGCTATCGGGAAAGGTTTACCTCTTTACAGATGATATCAAAATCTACAATAGAGCACGCATCCTGGAAGGTGTGGACATTGTAAGAAGGGACCTAGCGGAACCTTAGGAATGATCCAGAGCAGTGGTTCTCACCCTTTTTCCCATTGGGACACACCTGATGGATGAGAATTGGTCTTTGCACAGCTATCCTCTCATCTCGATTCTACTCACTTTTTGCACCCCTGCCAATCTGGATTCTGCCCTGGCCACAGCACTAACACTATCTTTTTTTTTCTTTACTAAATGAAGTGCACACTGCTCACGAACAGGGTAACATTTCACTTGTGATTTCCCTGGACGTATCCTCAGCCTTTGACCTGATTGACCACTCCCTACTACTCTCACGTCTATATGACTACGGGCTCCGGGACACAGCTTTTCAATGGTTCCGGTCTTTTCTATCCTCTTGCTCCTTCTCTATGGTCTGCTCTGCAGCTTCATCTCCTCCTGTCCCCTCACCTGTGGTGTTCCCCAATGGTCAGTCCTGGCCCCTCTACTGTTCAACGTCTTTCTAGCTTCCCTTGCACTATGGATCCCACAAATAGGCATCTTCACTTATCTTTACGCCAATGATATTCTTCTTCTCTTTCACACGGACTCGCACTCCCCGGACTTGGCCCCTTCAAACACCTGCCTATCCACTGTCTTCAACTGGCTCCTCACCAATTGCCTTTCTCTAAATCCTTCTAAATGTTCTGCAGTTTGGCTCATCTTCAATACCCTAGGCCCACAATAGCCCCCTTGCTTTCACACTCCCCAGTCCCCCTTTTTGAATCGCTCCGCTATCTTGGTAGCATTCTGGATTCCTTATTAACATTTCATGACCACCTTAGTTCTTTGGTTCAGCAGTCTTTCTTCTTCCTTTGCCAGACTCGTGCCATTCTCTCCTCCCTCGATCCACATTCCCTCACAACCCTCCTTCTGTCACTAGTGATTTCCCGCCTTGACTACTGTAATGGTGCACTCACTGGGCTTCCCCTTTATCAACTTCACCATCTTCAGCTTCTTCAAAATACTGCAGCCTGGATCCTTGCACATTCCTCTCATCAAGAACATGTTACACCTACCCTCATCTGTCTCCACTGGTTTCCCATAAAATACCATATTGATTTCAAAATCCTTACCTTAGCTCACCAGGCAATTCACACTGGCACTCCACAATACTTAGCTGATCTCCTCTAATTCCATCCCCCCCCACGTCTCCTCAGGTCCTTACACACCCACCGCATGGTCCTTCCCTCTGTCTCTCAGGCATGTCTAGAACAGATGCACCACTCTGCCTTCTTCTTTCTTGCCCCTGCTTTATGGAATTCCCTGCTTGTTACCCTGCATGCAGAACCCTCATACACCCGGTTCAAATCATTGCTCAAAACTCACTTGTTGCAGCTTGCGTAGGACCGCACCCCCCCCCCCACCTGTTTTCCTTAAGTTTGTTCTTCCCTCTCTTTTCTTTCACTGTCCTGTCATTAATTGGCGTTCCATTCCATTCCTTTCACTTTTATTTTTTGACCTTTCTAAACCGCTCTGATGCCTTGTTGTCTAGGGAGGTATATCAAATGATAATAAAGATAAAAAAGATAAAGATACTCACATATGTGAGACACAGCACATATCAACCCTTCTGGACCTTTGGTCTGACACAATATAGCAGCTCTCATGAGTTAAATGGTGAACATACTCTGCAGCCACAGAAACCCTACTTCCCCACAACAGCAAGTGCAGAACAGAACTAGGACATTTTCTCTATGAAATTCACCAAACAAAAATATTCTGATTCTCACATCATCTGAGTAACAGCAACATAAATCTCTCCACTACCTCCGCTCAATACTCATATAGCAAACCTGTCATACCATACTAGCACTGATTCCTATTATTGAAACAGCAAGAACGCTACTATGAATAGGCAGCATCACAAATATTACACTGGGCTTTAGAGCACCAGTACCTACTACAAACAGAATATGCGGGACTACTACAGATTTCTACACAGAAGCTACACACTAAGAAGACCACACCTCAGTCACAGGCAGACTCTCACCCAATACAAAACAAGGGACCACAATAGCAATAGAAATATAAGACAAAAATTGAACTGCTATAAAATGAAGAGTCATGCATTTGGACCGCAAAATTCCAAGGGAGTAGTACAGTATACTGGGTGAAATAATTCTGTGCACAAAAGAAGAGTCTGATTTGAGGGTGATTGCATCTGATTATCTCAAAGTGGCCAAACAGGTAGAAAAAATGATGGTAAAAGCCAGAAGGATGCTTAATTGCACAGGGCGAGAAATGGCCAAGAGGCAAAAGGAGGTGATAGTGACTATGTAACTCTGGTGAGAACTCATTTGCAGTACTGAGACTGCACCTTCAACAGGATGGAGTTGGTGCAGAGGGTGGCTACCAAACTGGTTAGTGGGCTTTGTCATAAGGAATATAGATTGACTATGTTAGCAACACTCTGTATTTTAACTAGAAAGTGTAGTGTGTATCCTCCGTTGACTTGAACCAATGTTATACTTATTCTGCTATTATACTTTAGTATGAGTGGCCACAAGGTCTCAGAAACATTAGGCTGCCATTGACTAATGTCCAATCTGTCAAATTGCCTACATCACATCAACGACCTTATTCAAAAGGCAGCCACTCTTTCCAATATTCAAAACTATGTTTGCAGAATAAGTTTATCATACATTCTTCAAAGCTGTTTGCATCCCTTAGAAAGCCGTATAGCTGTTCATACAAGTTTTCAAATTAAGCCAGTGCTTAGCTTTTAACGAAAATCCCGACGCTGTCAGGTGCGCTGTTAGTGCGTTTCACTCATGCGGTTTCTTCAGGGGAATATGCAGAAGCACTTCAATACAGCTGATAACAGTTCACAAAAGCTTTCCCTATACGGGCTCACCAACTTATGGTTTAATTTGAAAACTTGTATGAACAGCTATACGGCTTTCTAAGGGATGCCTTTTGAATAAGGTCGTTGATGTGATGTAGGCATTTGTCCATTTGACAGATTGAACATTAGTTAATGGCAGCCTAATGTTTCTGAGACCTTGTGGCAGAATAAGTATAACATTGGTTCAAGTCAACGGAGGATACACACTACACTTTCTAGTTAAAATACAGAGTGTTGCTAACATAGTCAAACTTTAGCTCTGATAAAAGTGACCATAGAATAATTTGTTGTGTACAAATAAGGAATATAGAGACAAGTAAAAGTGGGGAGATATGATAGCTACATTTACATATCTCCATGGTATAAATGCACATTTGAAAGGAAGCTCTGGAACAAAGGGCTATAGGATAAGGTGTAAAGGGATGCCCTCAGGAGTAATTTAAGGAACTATTCCTTTACAGGAAGGATGGTGGATGTGTGAAACAGCCTCCCAGTGGAGTCATAGTAGTTTTTGACACTGTTAATACTCCCGCATCTAATGAGTGTTAAAATGTATATATGTATATATCCATCGTTATTACTCATGCATATATGGTGATTGATAATGTGTATATGTATGCTTCCCCCTGCTCATATGTAAATTTAATATACCCCACCCCCACTGATCAAATGTATAACTGTAAATCATATGGTTGATGTTCACTCCTCCCTGTAATCAGACTGTATTCTTAAATTGCTCTGTATATAATTCCTTGTTTGTTCACCAGTAGACCGCTGCTGATCGCTGGAAGTAGCGGTATACAAATCTATGCCAAATAAATAAATAAATAAATAAATAAATGGTGGAAATGAGAATAGTGTGAATTCAAGAAAGCACAAGATAAATATAGAGGCTCTCTGAGGGAGCGGAAGGGACTTTAGAGCTTAGTAGTTGGTGTGGATGGGCAGACAGGATAGGCCATGTGGTCTATATCTGCCATCATTTTCTGTTTCCATAAATGTAGGGACATCAGAGGATTCCCTCATTATTTAGTCTGACCATTTGCCCCAGCATAGCTCCTAGATATCTCTTAATTTTGCCCCAGAACTCCTGCAGCTTAGGCCACTGGTTCCCAAACCTGTACTGGGGGCTCCCCAGCCAGTCGGGTTTTCAGGATATCCACAATAAATATGCATGAGAGAGATTAGCATACACTGCCTCCAGTTGTGGATATCCTGAAAACCTGCCTGGCTGGGGAGTCCCCAGGACAGGTTTCGGAACTACTGCCTTAGGCCATACCCAGAACATGTCCACCAATGTCCCCTGCCATAACCACTTCTCACATCAAATGATACAATGTTTCTTTTATATATGGTGACATTTTGCTTACCAGATAATGTCCTTTGTTTGAGTCCTGCTAGACCAGTCCAGACAAGTGGGTTGTATTCCCCTACCAACAGACTGGTGGAGACATCCAATGAAATGCCGAAGTTTCAATGACATCACTCTCATGCCTCTTATCAGCCTGAGCCACTAGAGGGCATCTCAGTATTGATCCCAAAGCATATGGGAAAGCATGGCAAATCTCACACAACCTCAACGTGGGCAACAATAATGAATCAAACAGTAGAAACACTACTGTATGTACAGGAGAGATTGAACAGCAGGCTGTCAGTAGGATGTAGACCTGTAGAGCCAAGCATTTAAATCATAGCTGACCAAGGTACCACTGCAGCATAACAGACCAAACACAGTTCCAGAGATGGGTCCTGGACTGGTCTAGCAGGATTCAAATAAAGGACATTATCTGGTAAGTAAAATGTAGCAGCTTTCCATATTGTCTTGCTAGACCAGTCCAGACAAGTGGCACGTACCAAAGCTACATCACCACTGGGCAGGAAGAAGGCACAGCAGCTCATAAACCTTGAGCCAAAGACCTGTCTGCTTGAGAATGGACATCCAAGCAGTAATACTTGACAAAAAGTGGAAAGTGATGCTCACACTGCCACATAACAATGTCTGAAAGGGTTACCGAGCTACGCTATGCCCATGGGAACGCTAGGGGTATCTGAAGTTAAGTACTGTTATTAAGTACTATTGCTAAGTTTTTGCACTGTTCTTGATATATTTTGTGGGAATATTGAAAATATTAATTTTATGGCCGGTGGGTAGTCCTTGATGCTATTGCGGCACTCCTAGACACTTTTGTGTCTCTGTTTTAAGCCGGTTGGTCTGAGACGTCCCCGAGCCATTATTATGAAGTTTGTGAATTTCTGAATCACTCCCACAATTACATGTTTCCTTGTAATAGGTGCTGTTGCTAATAGAGTAATTTCATTATTTTTTGGTCACCTAGGAGGGGTGGGGCTGCCGGGAGCAGAAGTGAGGCAACTGGTGGTTGTTCAGGCTGGCAAAAAGGTCCACCCATAGGGTCCTCCAGAGCCGGAAGAGTCAGTTGGCTACTCTGGGGTCCAGCTGCCACTCATGCGGTTGGAGGACCCTGCTCAGTTTGTCCGCCAGGGTGTTGTCCTGGCCTGGTAGGTATACTGCCCATAGGAGTATTCCCTGTTGAACTGCATAGAAACAGAATGTCATCACTTCGCAGCAGAGGCTGCGAGACCCTATGCTCCCTTAATTGTTCACATAGAACATTGCCACCTGATTGTTTGTTTGGATCAGCACTGGCTGGTACCTCAGGCAGTGACAGAATACTCGGAGGGCTAGATATATCGACCGAAGTTCCAGGAGGTTGATCTGCTGACTGCTCTTGGCCTGCGACCAGCTAACCTGGATGCGGAGTTCTTCACAGTGGGCTCCCCATCCCAGCAGGGAGGCATCTGTAGTGAGGACCCTTAGAGGGCTTGGGGTTCGGAAGGGCATCCCTGCCTTAAAATGATGGGGGTTTTGCCACCGAGTCACAGATTCGACCAACTGGTGGGTCACTGAGACTCTGTCCTGGAGACGGCCTGTGGCTTGTGTCCATTGATCTGAAAAGCACCACTGAGTGGCCCTCATGTGCAGACGGGCGCCTGGAGTGACATGGATCATAGAGACCATGTGCCTGAGTAAGCACAGCAGAAGCCGAGCTGACACTGAGGGATGGTATTGTACGTCTGTCGCCAGTGCCTAAGATGATCGGCTTGGTCCAAGGGGAGGAAGGCCTTTGCCTGAAGAGTGTTCAGCCTTGTCCCTATGAACTTCAGAGATTGTGTCGGGAGGAGGTGGGATTTGGGGTAGTTTTATCACAAACCCCAGATGGTGCATGCGGTGGCCTGCTGCACCTCTGTGGCCGTGCCTCCTTTTATGAGCCAATCATCCAGGTAGGGGAAGACAAATATCCCCTGGAGGCAGAGGAAGGCAGCCACTACTGCCAGGCATTTGGTGATGACACGGGGGGCAGAGGCCAGACTGAAGGGTAGTACCCTGTACTGGTATTGGCTCCCCCCCCCCACCATGAAGCAAAGTTACTGCCTGTGGTTGGAGTGGATGAAGATGTGGGTATAGGCATCCTTCAGATCCAAGGAGCATAGTCACTCTCCCTGCTGGAGGTAAGGCAGCAATGTTCCAAGGGAGAGCATCTTGAATGCTCCTTCACCAGGAACCTGTTCAGGTTGCACAGGTACAGGATGGGCCTTAGGCCCCCTGTTCTTTATGGTATGAGGAAATACCTGGAGTAGAACCCCTTGCCCCTGAGATGCTGGGGTAATGGTTCTACCGCCCTGTCCTCAAGAAGACCTGAGAGTTCCTTCAGTAGGAGGTCCCGGTGAAGGGAAGATCTGGGGAGCTCTCCCGGGAACAGAGGAGGAGGTGTCTGAGCCAGATGGAGGAGGTAGCCCTCCTTGACCACTTGGACGCCCAGGAATCATTGGTGATGGCTGGCCATCATTGGGCATAGTGGATCAGACATAAGCTCAAGGAGTCAAAAGCTCCCCCCGGCTGGGCCAGAGCAGATGCCTGGGGCTTGGTAGCCTTCTGCTTACGATGGCCCTGCCCCATGTCCCTTGGCCTGCTGACCATGCTGGGGAGGCCTGAAAATGTGGGTAGTTTTTGTAAGCAGCCCCTTTCCTTGGGTAAAAGGGTTTTTTACCTGGGTCCTTTGGAGAGCCTGGTCCTCGTCATGAACTCGGTCTCCATTTCGGCAGCCGTTTCGGTCTGGGTGTGCCAAAGAGGTTCTCTCCTTGGAATGAGACATCAACCAATTTGTCCTGAATCAATTGCTTAAGGTCAGAAGACTGTAGCCAAGCCTGGTGTCAGGCCCCAATGCCTGCCGCCACTACTCGTCACAGACTCAAAGCTGTCATAGACTGCCAGAGACATGAATTTGGAGCACTCATGGATGGCTTTGGCCAGGTTCTTGAACTGCTACAGGGGTTCTTCAGAGAGACCAGCCGAGAACCCGGTGAGCTCCTTCACCAGGTCTCTCAGGTACATGCCCATGTACAGCTGGTAAGCCTGGATTCAGCCAATGAGCATTGAGCCCTGGGAGCACTTTCTGCCGAGGGCATCCAAGGTGTGGGCCTCCCTACCTGGGGGCACTGAGGAGTGCATCTTCTGGCTCTTCAGCAGACACATGGCCGACCACCACCATGGAGTTATGTGGCAGCTGTGCCTACTGAAATCCAGGACTTCGGTGGACCCGATACATCGAGTCAAGCTGCTTGCTCACAACTGGCACTGATGCCAGTGTCTCTCACGTAAAGAGCATTAGTCATTCCAGGATGGATGGAATGGGTAGCGTGAGCAATTCCCTCAGAGGGCCTCATATTAGAGGATTTCTAGCTCCTTCGTCCGAGGGTCCTCCTCCGACTCCGTCAGGAATGCCAGGACCTTCAACATATCCCTCAAAGGGCTTAGGAGGAGGGAATCTGGTGGTGACGGGTGTCTGGCGACTCCTTATCCTCAGTCTCCCACTCTGCGTAATCTGCCGAAAAGACTTGATGGAAGGATGGCCCGAGGGCTCCAGACCTGAGCCGAGGATTGGTTTGGCCTCTGGGGACATCCTCGATGTCAATGGCCTGGTGGTCTGGGCAGAGGAACTGGTGGTACTAGACAACAGCGCCCACTGCTTATCCATGAAGGTTGCCATTCTGGTTTTGAGTTCAGAAGGCTCCGCAGCCATCGGCACAGGCACCGAGGAACTCAGGCCTGGCGCCAATTCCCCTGAGGGGGAGTCCTCAATGAGGATAGGTTCCGGCATCCGAGGCGAATCTGTGGTCGATTCGTTCCGGGGGACCTTGGTAGGTCGCTCCTGCTCCGATCCCTCAGACGAGCATCTAGGACTGTGGAACCTGGCTCGGAGCTTACCCAACCTGTCGGAACAGCCAAGAATGCCGCCTTCAAGGTTTTCTTCTTCTTATGTTCCCTCAAGGGAGACCCCCTTTCTGAGGAGCCACGGTGTTGATTGAGGTTCGCAAAGGCGCCCCGAGATTCCGTGGCTTTAGAGGAGGCCTTGGCCTTCATAGGTACCAGGGACTCCAGGAAAAAAGTATTGTACTGCTGCTGACGGCTCTTGAGGGCCTTGGTGGACATCGTTTTACGAAGACCACATGCCACGGGGTCGTGGTCTGGCCCTAGACAGTGCAGGCAGCAGTTGTGTGTGTTGGTAAGGGACATGATTTTGGCACACCGATCACACTTCTTGAACCCTCTGGTAGCCATGGGGGAAAAAATTACTCCAGCAAGGTCAAAGACCCGCAGTGCTGCCAGTTGGAAAAAAGGGTGCGAAGGCGCCAAAAAGAAAAAGGATAGGAATCTGAGACTCAATGCCGGAGACAGCAAGCTCGGGTGGTGGGAAGAGTACGGGTGCACAACCAGAGAGAGTATGAAACTCAGGTCGAGAAAAAAATCAACATTTTCCGGGGAAAATCAGTCAGATATCTGAAGGGCTCCATGGAAAAAAGGAAACTGGGTAAGATGGCATCCTTGGATGGGAAGGGCACCACACATGCATGGTGGCATCTCCTAAAGGCTTTCTTTGAAAGCTGGGCGGATGCTTCCACAAGGGATCTGTCAGTGCCGATGTCAACCATATGCGAGGACTGACTTCCTGCTTGTTCCTGGAGAATATTTGGATGCTTTTACCCGTGGTCAGGGCTGTCCCGTCCACCAGGCAAACTAGGCAGTTGCCTAGGGCAGCAGACCAATGTGGTCAGCACAGTGGCTTTGTGCCACCCCTTTGGTGCCCACAGCAGGCCATGTGCTTCAGAACACATGGCCTGCTGCTTCTGATCCTCTTCCAATGTAACTTCCTTTAAGAAGTGGGTCAGAAGCAGTAGGCCATGTGTTCTGAAGCACATGACCTGCTGCGGGCATCAAATTGGTGACAAAAAGTCACTGCATTTAAACTGCCGCCACCGCCACCAGCCCCCTAGAGATGGAATTGCTAGCAGCACGGTCCAGTGCATGGGGGGGGGGGGGAGGGCGGCACAGCCAAGCTCCTACCTGGGGTGGCAGAAACCCTTGGGTCAGCCATGCCTCAGGTGACTAAAATTTTAAAACAATGCTGACTGAATATTACCCCATTGATAACAATGCTGTCCAGTTATACATCTACCCTGATCTGTGGTAAATATTTAAGATGTAGCAGATGTGTCAAACCTTGCTTAAATTTTAAAGGTGTGTGTCTGAAGTATCGTAGAGCCAGTCCTTGAGAAGTCTCATGATACATGACATTTAGTAATGTCCAAAGTTAGGGACTCGCACAACGACACACTATCAAGTCCCCAGTAGTGCCTTTACAGGGAGTCTGGCCCCAAAATGTTCAAGAATATCCACTGGGCAAGGGAACAGAATTTCTTGGAAACAACAAAGCACGCTTAGGATCTCTGGTACTATTTTGGAAGACTGCAAAAGTGGTCATGCATGAGGAAATCACTATGATCAGAAGGAAAGGATAAAAGACTTTTAGATTTGAAAAAAAAGTATGCAAAGAGAGGTGACATCTAGTTAAACACCCCTCTGTAGAAATAAAATGAGGCACCGGCTTCACGGACATCAATCAACACATTAATCCGTCAGAGAACAAGGAAATCTAGACTTTGCTCTAAATGCAAGCTATTCAAAATGGAAACAAGCCTGGAAAGCTTATAGCAACTCTTATAAGAACCTGGGAAGGATAGCGTAGTTACTCACAGGTGGTCTCCAGGGACAGCAGGAATCAGCCCTCACATATGGGTGATGCTGGTGCCGACGGAGCCCATGCAGAGCATTTCCCCAGCTTTCAAAGAAAGCCTTTGGGACAGGATATCATGCATATGTGGTCCCCTTCCCTCCCAAGGGTGCCATCTTGCTCAGTCAGACGAGATAGCTGGGACGGCAGTAAAAACTAAAACAAGGTAGGGAGGCACCTGGGAGGACTCCCTAGTTCCAGGCTGCCGAGGACCAAACCACGACAGCACCAATGGCAACCAAATGGGTAGCTGTAAGCTGCAGAAGATGAGTCCCCACTGAGAAACTCTGCAAGACCCTAGTGTCCAGCGACACTATCACTCTGGAAGCCTGAACATAGAAAGTTCAGAGGGCAGGAGTTGCCTACACCCCAAGAATATTACAGAGTACTGCCTGGCCAGAGGCACTGTCCCTGCAGGACTCACTCTCCAGGCAGCAGTGGACTGCAAATGTATGAATCGAAGACCATGTGCAGCCTTGCAGATTTCCGTCACCAGCACTGAGCGGAAGTTGGTCACTGACGCGGCCTTTGCCCTCACATGATGCGCTGTGATCCAGTGCTTGAGGGAGAGGCCAGCTCACTCATAGGCGAGGGCAATTCAGTCTGCCACCCAAGTGGACAGAGTTCATTTAGTCACGGGGAGCCCCAGTCACCTTCTGCTGGGGTCATAAGACACGAAAAGCTGAGGAGCTTTTCGATGGGTCTGAGTCCGCTGTAAATAAGAGGACATGGCCCGTTTGCAATCTAGTGTATGAAGTACTAGTTCCTCCTTGCTGGCATGAGGCCACAGGAAGAAGGTGGGGAGGACCACTTCTTGCTTGAGGTGGAAAGAGGACACCACCTTCGGGAGGAATTTGGGGTGTGTGCGGAGCACTACCCTGTTCTTGTAGAACCTTGTATATGATGGATCTGCCACCAGGGCCTGGAGTTTCCTCACTCTTCGAGTGGACGTGAGGGCCACCAGAAAAGACACTTTCCATGACAAGTACCACAGGTGGCTGGAATGGTGGTTTGGTGAGCTGAGAGAGCACCACATTGAGGTCCCACTCCGCCGCTGGAGGGCGGAGAGGGGGCTAGGATAACAGGAGGCTCTGGAGGAACCTGGAGACCAGGGGCTGGCTGGAGAGGGTGTTTCCCTCGACTGGGTGGTGGTAAGCAGCTATGGTGCTCAGATGTATCAATGAGTTAGATTTCAGTCTGGTGTGTGACAAGTGCAGTAGATACTGCAGTACTAGTTTCACCTGGCAGGAGAAGGGATTCTTCTCCTTTTCTGCACACCAGGCAAAGAACCTTCTCCACTTAAAGGCATAAGTCTGTCTGGTGGAGGGTTTTCAGGAGGCCAGTAGGATCTCCTCGACTTCTGGAAGACTGAAAGGGGCCAACGCTACCCTTTCAGCAGCCACGCTGTTAGCGTTAGTGACCCAAGATTTGGGTGCAGAAGAGAGCCCTTTTCCTGGGATAGGCGGTCCAGGGCTCGGCCCAGATGGACTGGGAGTGCTACTGACATGGAAAGCAACAGAGGAAACCAAGATTGCCTGGACCACCTGGGGGCAATCAGTATAACTGATGCATCTTCCACCATTCTCTCTGGGTGCGGCTGATGGGAGCAGAAGCGGGATAGCTGCATGTTGTCCGGAGAGGAGAATAGGTTTATCACAGGCCTGCCTCAGAGGTGGAAGAGCTGCTTCATTACTCTGGGGTTTAAGCGCCACTTGTGTGGGTGAAGGACTCTGCTCAGCCTGTCCGCTAGTCATTTATCCTGGCCTGGGAAGTACACTGCTTGCAGAAGCATGTTGTTGCGTGCTGCAAAGGAGAGGAGAGCCACTGCCTCCTGGCAGAGGAAGTACGACCCCATGCCCCCCTGCTTGTTGATATAAAACATGGTGACCTGGTTGTCTGTCTGGATCAGTATAAGCCGGTGTCACAGGTGATGGCGGAATGCTTGTAGGGCCAAGAAGATTGCCCTGAGCTCCAGGAGGCTGATCTATAGGAGCGGCGACTCCTGAGACTAGCTGCCCTGTGTGTGGTGGCCTCCACAATGTGCCCCCCAACCCAGGAGGGAGGTGTCTGTGGTCAGAGTTCTCTGCGGCAATGGGGCCTGGAAGGGCATTCCTGCCTGGAGATGGCGCAGATTTTGCCACCTGTTAAGGGACTCCACCAGTTGGTGGGTAACCCTGACCCTGTCCCATAACCTGTCCATGGCCTGAGTCCACTGCAAGCGTAGGCACCACTGGGTTGTCCGCATGTGTAAGCGGACTGAAGGCGTGTTGTGGACCGTTGAGGCCATATGGCCCAGTAGGCAGAGGAGGAGGCGAGCTGACACTGACTGGTGGCATTGTACCTCTCCTGCCAGTTGCCTGAGCCATTCTGACCTTTCTCTTGGGAGGATGGCCTTGACTTGTGACGTATCCAACTGGGCACCTATGAATTTCAGACTCTGGGCTGGAGAGCGATGGGATTTTGGGTAGTTGATCACAAAGCTCAGGTGCTGCAAAAGAAGGGTTGCAAGCTGTACGGCCTGACTGTTCTCTGAGGCTGTATCATCCCTGATGAGCCTGTCGTCCAGGTAAGGGAAGACAAAAGTCCCTTGTAGGTGTAGGTAGGTGGCTACCTTGGCGAGGAGGCCGGGCCAAAGAGTACACCTTGTATTGGTAGTGCCCTCCTCCCACCACGAACCATAGGTACTGCCTATGGGAGGGATGTATCAGGATGTGCATGTATGCATCTTTTAGGTTCAAGGAGCACAGCCAATCTCCCTGGTAGAGGTAAGGCAGCAGTGTTCCAAGGGAGAGCATCCTGAACTTCTGCCTCACCAGAAACTTGTTCAAGTTTCTCAGGTCCAGTATGGGCCTGAGGCCCACAATTATCTTTGGGACAAGGAAGTATCTGGGGTAGAAGCTTTTTCCCCAAAGATGTTTGGGTACAGGCTCTACTCCATTGTCCTTGAGTAGACCTGTGAGCTCTGAGAGCAGAAGGGTCTGGTGAAGGAGTGGTCGCACCGGCTCTCTTGGAAAGAATCTGGGAGGTACCTGCTGTAGGTGGAGGCGGTATCCCTCCCTTACCACCTGCAGTACCCACTGGTCCGAGGTGACACCAGCCCACCTGTGGGCGAAGAGTGCCAGGCAGTCCCCTGTGGGCTGGAGAAGGTCTCCTGGGGGAGGGGAGGCCCTGCCCCGAGAGTCAAAAGCTTCCCCTACGCTTTTGAGCCCCATGGCTTTGCCTTTTAGGGTGAGAACCCTGTTGCTGGCCTGAGAAGGGCTGGAAGTGGTGACTCTGATGAAAAGACCCCTTTTTCCTCAGGAACAGGGGTCTTTTCTTCTTATGGGGGAAGGATGAGGTCTTTTTGGAGAGCCTCTGTTGAGTCACCATGTCAAACTCTATCTCAGCTGCCTTGACGGCCATAGGATTGCCAAACATGTTCTCCCCGGTAAAGGGGACATCGAGAAGCTTGGACCTGTTGCTCGAGGTCTGAAGATTGCAGCCAGGCTTGGTGCCGATGCCCATCGCTGCTGCTACCTAGGCCACTGACTCAAAGCTATCATAGGCTGCCCAGAAAAGGAACTTAGAGCAGTCCTTGATCCCGGAGGTCAGGGATTGGAACAGTTGGAGGTGTTCCCTGGTAAGCCCTGCTGAAAACCCGGACAACTCCTGAGTTAGTGCTTACATGCCTATGTAAAACGCATAGGCCTGTATCCGACACCCCAGCATCGAGTCCTGATAGCACTTGCGGCCAAGGGCATCGACGGCTCTAGCATCCCTACCAGGTGGAACAGAAGAATGGGTCTTCTGGCTCTTAAGTTTTTGCATGGTTGACTCGGCAACCATGGAGTTATGGGGAAGTTGGGGTTTATGGAACCCCCAGCCCTTTTCTGATACGGTACATTGCGTCGAGGCACAAGCTGTCCACCGATACTGATGTCGGGGTCTCCAACATTCTCAAAAGGAGTCACTCCAGGATTGGCTGCACCGGCACCGTGAGAGTTTCCTTGGGTGGAGACTTGTACTGGAGAATCTCCAGTTCTTCGTTGTGTAGATCCTCCTCCACCTCGGTTTGCACCGAGAGGGCTATGGCATTTCCTTGACAAAGTCGTGGAAGGCCACGTCTTCTGGAAGAGAATGGGGCCAGGGCGCTGGAGGAGATGGATCCAAGGGGATATCTTGGTGCCGTCTGGTTTCCAAGGATGCTTCATCGTCGTACTCCCACTCAGAGTCGAGGTGTGATAATGAATCCGAGGCCCTGCAACTTCTTGCCTCAAGGCCAGTACCGAGGGGCTGGGGGCCTCTGGAGGATTTGGGATCTGAGTCATGGAAACTGGCCGGGAAGGATCGGATTCCCGAGGAATGGGACCTCGACCGGCGCCGAGGGCTTACCCGAGGCCCATGGCGCTCGGAGCACGGCTTGACGATTGGGGACTTCCCTGCAGTTGGAGGGCCGGTCACTGGGGCAAATGATGCAGCCTGCTGCAGGGACAGGATAGCAGTGATATTCTGCTCCAGCACTGCCATTCTCATTTCCAAGTCAGAAGGCTCTTCAGCTTTTAGTGTGGACACTAAGGATCTAGGGCCCGGCGCCGGCACTCTCGCATCCTCAATGAGGACTATGGTCTCAAGGAACTGTGCACAGTCTCCGCCGGCCGAGGAATCCTTTTTGAGGACCTGGGAGGGTGCTTCTTGGAGCCGCCCGAGTCCCTCTGAGCAGTTTTATTGGGTTTCTCCAGTGGAACCTCGACAGACTTTGAGGATTTTTTCTTCTTTCTCTCAAGGTCTGGGGGTCTTCTTGGAGGAGCCGCCACTGCGGGACTCCAAGGATGCTTGGGTCTCACGGGAAGTGCTGGGCTTGAATTTCGGCGTCAGGGAAGCTGGTGCCGTCAGACCTTGGGAACAGTTTTTCCTGCAACTCTGACCTCTTTTTATTGCTCTTAGTTGTCAGGGCCTGGCACAGGAGGTTCTGTCATGGTCCAGTCCCAGGTAGTCATGGGTGTCATTTACTGTCATGGTTTGACTGCAGTGGTCACATTTTTTTAACTCACCAGGAGACATGGTGAGAAACACCTGGCCAGGGTCAATGATTCCCAGGCGAAAAAAGGCACGAACGCCAGTCGAGGCAAGGCTCGATCAAAAAAAGGGAAAACAGCCAAGAACATCGCCGGGTTTGGCTCGAGGAGTAAGAGGAACCAGTACGCAAACCGGGAAAAGCTAACTTTTAAGGATATAGCAAGTATTTTTTCCGGGGAAACAGGACAGACATCTGTTGAGCTCTGCGGAAAAAAGGAGACTGAGCAAGATGGCACCCTTGGGCAGGAAGGGGACCATGCATGCGTGGTAGCATGTCCCAAAGGTTTTCTTTGAAAGCTGGGGAAATGCTCCGCCGGTGCCAATGTCACCCATATATGAGGACTGACTTCCTGCTTGTTCCTGGAGAAACAAATATATTGCAGTGATTGGGAACAATAAGGGAACAGTAGTTTATTCTCGAGAAGCCATTCAAAAAGTGTCCTATGAGTTTTATAACTCATTATATTGCAGAGGGGGAGAGGTAAATGCAGCCAAAAAAAATATTTGGACGAGGACATCCTCCCAGAGATTAGTGGAGAGCAATTAGAATTATTTAATGGTCTTATCTCCGCTCTGGAGATTCAAATGATGATCAGAGGGACCACAAATTGCAAGGCCCCTAGACCTAATAACTTGGGGGGGGGGGGGGGAGAGTTTAATATAATACTGCAGGACCATATGCTTGCAGAGTGACTGAAGCACACATCATTCTGCATTACTTAAACTGGAAATTACTAAATAAGGGGAGTTTGCAGAAACCTAAAACTCCTATTTCTCATCAGAGGCAAAATAAAAGGAGACTCTGTTACATTTTTCTGTCAAAGTCAGCACTGTAGAATCAAGGAGTAGCAAAATGATTAGAGCAGTAGGCTGAGTACCAGGGAAACAGTGTTCAAATCCCACTGCCATTGCTTGTGATCTTGAACAAGTCACTTAACTCTCCATTGCCTCAGGTACAAACTTAGATTGCAAGCCCACTGAGGAAAGAAAAAGTACCCATTGTACCTGAATGTAACTCACCTTAAATGTCTCAGAAAAGATGTGAGCTAAATCCCCTTCTGTCCCCCCCTCCCACTCCTTCATCAAGGATATAATGAAATGACAGGATCTCTTCATACCTGCTGGTGGGCTAGCTGCACCCTGGCTTGATCTGTAACAGCCTGGAGCCTCTCCTGCAACTGCTGGACTTTCTGCTGTTCTTCTGACAGTTTAAGTTGTAGCTGGGCCAGTTTATCTTTAGGTACAGCACCTGCCATCTGTTCCTTCATTTGTTGCAGCTCCCGCATATGTTGAGACTGGGCAAGACTCAGTCTGCTGTTGGCTTCTAATAACTGCATTTCATTGTTTGGAGGGTAAAACAAAGCAATAGGTCAGCATAGATGAGCTGCAACTGAGAGCACATCATGCATATGTGATATTGGTGAACTCCATTTGCACAATGAGAAGGATAAAAGCTACAATCCTCAAAAAGATATTCCAAGCCATCTGGTCCTATAGGAGCCCCTAGCCAGTCTAGTTTTTGGGATATCCACAATGAACACACAGGAGATATATTCACTGTGGAAATCCTGCAAACCATACTGGATTTGGGGCTTTTCTAGAACTAGGCTGGAGTCCACTAAGTTTCAAATTTATTTTATATACTGCATACCGATGAAGTACCTAAGGGTTTACAAACTAAAACCCGTTTCAAACCACACAAACGGACAAGAAAGGGGAAGTTAAATAAAGTGGTTTACGATATGAAAACAAATTACAGAACATATAAAAGAAAGACAGCAACAGAAAGAGAGGGTAGGGATCACAGTTTGTCTCCTAATTCATCATATGCCTGGTCTGACACATCCCCAGAACACTGATTCATTGACTACCCATAAGCTATTTAAGTTAAGATGAAAATGCCAATGGGGAGTAATAGGAAGTCTCCAACTTTAAGTCTGGGGCTTTGAAAATACCCCCTGTAGATAATAAAATACCTTACTCTACACATGTGCGTAAAGTACATTTGAACATTTGTATCTGTCCACTAGCAGTTGTAAGTGATTGTGTCTACATTGAAGCCACATATGCTAGTATTTTATAAAGACAAGAAGGTGCCCAATTGTTTTTATAAAATAGCACCCATGTGGATGCCTACTCATGGTGCCTGCTATAAAATTATCCTCTTAAATTTTATGTTTTCAATTCTTGGTAGAGTGCATTGCAATGATCCAAACAGTTTGTCACCAGTTCATGAATGAGCATATACATTGCTTTAGTGTCTAGAGTCATACAAGAGCAGGTTAGTGTGAATGCACTAAAGAATTTCTTCATTATGCTGGAAATCTACAAATTAAAAGTCATCTGGCTATCTAAAACGGTACCAAGGGTGACATATTCAAAGCAGTTTAATTGGTTAGGAGTACTGCTAACCAGTTAAACTGCAGTCAGCGGGATAGTCAGTGGCACTAAATCATTTAGTACCACTGAATATCCCCTGCTACCCAGTTTGTATATCCCAACACTAAGCGCTTTAGCATCAGGGAGCTCTGGGGGTGGAGCGGAGCTGGGACCTGAGTTAATTGGGCAGTGCTGATATTCAGCTGCTGAACAGATAACTTAAACCAGCTAAAGGTAGGCCAAAAAAAGTAGGCCTAACTTTAGCCAATTTAGCTTTCTGGCCGGTGACTCAATAGTGCCACTGACAGCATAGCTAAAATGCTATCTGGGCAACCCAGACATTGCTGGTGGCCAATAATGATTATGCAGAAGATACATTTGCATACACTGCAGGCATACTGTATCTGAATATGGCTTCTGAATATTCGTTATGGTTATAGTGAAACCCAAGCTATTGTTCCAATGACACGGAAGATATATAATAATGCATTTCTTCTTAGGAAAACCCGTATCTTCCTAGATTCAATATTCTTCTCTTATCACACAGTCCACAGAATGTAAATAGGGGGAGGAAAAAGACCTCAGAGACTGTTTGGCCAGCTAAGTGCTTTCCACGCCTCTTACATCATCAGTCATTAAAAACCTCCCTTCTGTCTGTTTTCTTTAACCTTCTATTATTTTAACTCTTTTTTTCTATATTAGACATACAGGGGGAGGGGGATATTCAGCAGTGAGGGCTAGAGCTTGTAAAGCGCCTAGCAGTCGCCACTGTAGTCTGTCCCCGGATATTCAATGCGGGGCCATATCCAGCCACTGGCATTGAATATCTGGGTCACCACAGAGCCCGGAAGCTAAATGGGCATCAGTGATAATAAGCCACTGCCCGGTTAGCTTTTGGTGGTAATGTCAGGCCAACCTTTGCCATACCTTACTTTACCCACATGTCACTAACTGAGCAGTTCAATATCGCTGTTGCCCAGTTACGACAAGTACAGACTATGCTCCACCCCGGAATGCCCATGACATACCCTGCTGCTAATCGCTTAGCATTGGGGCACGTAGCAGCAGTCCCCATGTATATCTAGCAGCATTAACCATGTTAGTGCCGCTGAATATCCCGCTCAGTGGCATTTAAATGGTTTGCAGATCTGCAAATCATGTAAATGCCTTTGAATATCCCTCCTTCCCCCCATCGAGGCTAATTCAGAAAATATTGGACGTGCCCCAAAGACATCCGAATCTGCAACCACAGGAGCTATACGTTCCCGCGACTGCAGAATCATGGCACTTGGACGGCAAGGACATGCCCCAATTCTGCCACGGGAGATGTCCTTCGCCCTGGACAGCCAGTCCTTCTTATGCTCCTGTAGTGCTGGTGTCATGGCATCCTATTGTCATAGCACCGGGATGCCCAGCAAGAGCCCTGATTCCCCACACCTCTGAAAAACAACTTTTCCCTGTCTCCTGACACCCGTAAGGGCCTGCCAGGGCCGGGAAAGAGCAGAGGGGAAAGCGTAGTTATTCACCTGTAACAGGTGTTCTCCGGGGACAGCAGGAATCATCCTCACAAAAGAGTGACATCGGCACCAACGGAGCCTGCGTGGAAGCATCTCCCCAACATGCAAAGAAAGCCTTTGGGAGATGTCACTATGCATGTGTGGTACCCTTCCCACCCAATGGTGCCATCCTGCCTCAATCAAATGATAGCTAAGATGGCAAAAAGTTAAAAAATGGTATAGAAGCAACTCCAAGGGAAAGAGGGAGGGTTGTGAGGACTGATTCCTGCTGTCCCCAGAGAACACCTGTTACAGGTGAGTAACTATGCTTTCTCCAGGAACACGCAGGAAGTCAGTCCTCACATATGGGACACCCAAGCTACAGGCTACTGAGAATACCTGTAAGAATGCCACAGCAACCTGCAAAGGGTAAGCCGTGATCAGCAGCAGTTGAGTCCCTACTGAGAGACTCTCGCAAGACCCGTGTCAAGTGGGGAACCAGCACTCTGGTAGCCTGAACACAGAAGGGTCAGAGGGCAGGAGTTGCCTACACCCTGAAGAGATTACGGAGTACGGCCTGGCCGAAGGCGCTGTCCCGTCGGTACACCCTCTCCAGGCAGTAGTGAGCTGCGAAGGTATGGACCGAAGACCAGGAGGTGGCCTGGCAGATTTATGTCACAGGTACAGAATGCAGGTTTGCCACAGAGCTAGCCACGGCCCTGACACGGTGTGCCGTGACCCTTCGGTCCAGTGAGACCCCCACCTGCTCATAGATGAGGGTAATTCAGTCTGCCACCCAAGCATGGTGGCATGTCCCAAAGGCTTTCTTTGCATGCTGGTGAGATGTTTAGTCACTGGAAGTGCCAGACGACTGGGATCATAGGATACGAAAAGCTGCGGTGGCCCTGAGTCTGTTGCAGACAGAAGGACAAGGCCCTTTTACAATCCAAAGTATGGAGAACGGTCTCTGCCTTGGTGGTGTGAGGCCTTGGAAAGGAGGAGGAGAGCACCACCTCCAGATTGAGGTAGAATGGGGAAATCACCTTCGGTAGAAACGTGGGGTGTGTGCGGTTCTTGTAGAACCTTGTTAGGGGAGCTCTGCTATCAGAGCCTGGAGCTCACTGACTCTGCGAGCTGATGCAAGTGTCATAAGAAGACAATCTTCCAGGAGAGGTACTTCAAGTGGCAGATAGCAGGGACTCAAATAGCAGCTTAGTGAGCCGCGAGAGCACCACATTGAGATCCCACTCCGCCGCTGGAGAGTGGACAGGGGGTTTGGATAGCATGAGACCCCGCAAGAACAGAGATTCAAGGGGCTGACCCTCAATGGAATGGTGGTGCACTGTGATAGCGCTCATGTGCACTCTGACCAAGTTGGACTTTAATCCCACCTGCGACAGGTGGAGCAGGTACTGGAGTACCATTGTGCCAAGCAGAACGGGCTTGCCCATCTTTCTGCGCACCACACCAAGAATGGGCACCATGAAGGCATACACCCTTCTTGTGGAAGTTTTTTGAGAGGCCAGAAGAACCTCTTCCACATCCCGTGGGAGGTTGAAGGGAGCTAACGCTACCCTTTCAGTAGCCAAGCTGTAAGTGACAGGGACACCTGGTTGGGGTATAGCCCTGCTCCTGTGAGAGTAGTCCTGGGGCTTGGCCCAGGGGAATCGGTGATGCCGCCGACAGAGAGAGGTGCAGCGGGAACCAGAGTTGCCTGGGCCATCAGGGAGCTATCAGTATTAGTGATGACCTGTCGTGCTGGACCTTGAAGAGGGTCTTGGCGACCAATGGTGTTGGCAGGAAGGCATAAAGGAGGCCTTCCATCCAGAGGAACATGTCTGCTTCCACCCGGGATAGGTGCGTCAGGCAGGAGCAAAAGCGCAGCAACTGAATGTTGTCCGGGCTGGTGAACAGATCCACCAGAGGGACACCCCAGAGTCAAAACAGCCGAGAGGCCACTTCGGGATCCAGGCGCCACTCGTGTAGCTGGAGGACTCTGCTCAACTTGTCGGCCAGGGCATTGTCTTGGCCCAGAAGGTAGACCACTCTTAGGGGTATCCCTCTGCATGTTGCATAGGAGCAGAGGCCTTCCGCCTCCTGGCAGGAGTACAACCCTCTGCCCCCTTGTTTGTTTACATAGAACATTGCAACTTGGTTGGAGGTCTGGACCAGCACCGACTGATGCTGCAGCTGATGGCTCCAGCAGATTGATTTGCATCTGGGACTCCATCTGGGACCAGCTGCCTTGTTTCTGGAGGCCCTAACAATGTGCTCCCCAGTCCTGTAAGGAGGTGTCTGTGGTGAGGACCCTCTGGGGGGTGGGTACCTGGAAGAGCACCCTAGTTTGAAGGTGACAAGGGGTCTGCCACCATCCAAGGGAGTCCACCATCTGGCGGGACACTCACTCTGTCCCGGAGTCCACTTGTGGCTTGTGTCCACTGAGAGCGGAGACACCACTGGGCCGCTCTCATGTGCAGTCGGGAGTATGAGGCCACATGAACCGTGGAGGCTATGTGGCCCAGCAGGTGGAGAAGAAGCTAGGCGAGTAGCGACTGGTGTCACTGTACCTCTGCGGCTAGCCCCCCGAGGCATTCAGACCTCTCCTGAGAGAGGAAGGCCTTGGCCTGGAGGGTGTCTAGCTGAGCCCCTATAAACTCCTGGTGTTGAGCCAGAGAGAGGTGGGACTTGGGGTAGTTGATGATGAACCCCAGATGCTGTAGGGCATTGATGATGCACCCTGTGGCGCATTGTGCATCTGCCACTTTGCCTCCCCTTATGAGCCAGTCATCCAGGTAGGGAAAGATGAAGGCCCCTTGGAGATGTAGGTGGGCTGCGAACATCATGAGGCACTTGGTGAAGATGCCAGCCCCAAGGGCAGCACCGTGTATTGGTAGTGCTCTCCTCCCACCATGAACCAGAGGTATTTTCTGTGGCTGGGATGTGTAGGCATCCTTTAGGTCTAAGGAGCATAGGCATCAATGCCATTTTGAACTTTCTCTTATCAAAAGGTTGTTCAGATCCCGCAGATCCAGGATGGGCCTGAGGCCCCCTGTTCTCTTGGGGACGAGGAAATACCTGGAGTAGAAGCTGGTGCCCCAGAGATGTTTTGGCACTGGCTCCACCGCCTTGTCCTTGAGGAGACTTGTGAGCTCAGTGAGGAGCAGGGTCTGGTGGAGGAAAGGTCTTGCGGGCTCTCCTGGAAAGTATGAGGGTGGTGTCTGCCATAGGTGAAGGGGGTAGCCCTCCTTGACCACTTGTAAGACCCAGGTATTGATGGTGATGGTGGGCCATCTGTGGGCTGTAGGGGACCTCCTGGGGAAGAGGTTATGCCCAGGGAGTCAAAAGCTCCCTTCAGCTGGGGTCTGCACTTGGGTCTTGGGGATCTTTTGCTTATGGGGGCCATGCCCATGCCTCTGCTCTTTAAGCTGTTGGCTGTGCTGTGGGGCCGAGAAGGCCTGGAACTGTGAGGCATTGTCAAAGCCGCCCTTTATCCTGAGGAAGAAGGGCTTCTTTCCCGGGATCTTCTTATGGAGCTGCACCAAGGACTTTTTTGAGTCTGGTCCTCGTTAGGAACTCAATCTCAATCTCTGCTGCTTTGTCTAGCATGAGTTTCTCTGAGAGGCTCTCTCCAATGCAGGTGACATCAATAAGTTTGTCCTGAACCCATTGTTTGAGGTCAGATGACTGCAGTCATGCCTGTCCTCGGGCACTGATGCCGGTGGCGGCCACCCTGGCTGATGACTCGAAGCCATCGTAAGCTGCTCGAGACAGGAACTTTGAGCACTCTTTGACTGACGAGGTCAGCAATTTGAACCTCTGGAGGACTTCCCCATCAAGGTCTGCCAAGATCCCACCGAGCTCCTTTGACAGCTCTTTGAGGTGCATGCTGATATAGACCTGGTAGGACTGGACCTGGCATGTCAGAATCAAACCCTGAAAGGCCTTCCAGCTGACAGCGTCAAGGGTCCGGGCCTCCCTGCCAGGGGGCACCAAGGAATGTGTCTGTTGGCTCTTGAGTCTACGCATGGCAGACTCAAAACGATTGAGTTGTGGGGAAGTTGGGCTTTCTGGAACTCAGGGCCTCAGCAGATTTGATACATAGAGTCAAGTCATTTGCTGACAATGGGCACCGATGCTGGTGTTTCCCACATATGGAGAAGGAGGTGTTGTAGCATCAGCGGGATAGGTACCGTGAGATCCTCCTTTGGAAGGGCCTCATATTGGAGGATATCCAGTTCCTCCATGCGAGGGTCGTCCTCTGCCTCGGTCTCAATGGAGTGCGCTCAAGACATGTCCCGTACAAAGTCGAGGAAGGCAACATCCTCTGGCGGGGAATGGTATTGGGACACCGGGGGAGGACAGGTCCAAAGGAATGTCTCGGTGGTGCTGAGTGTCCGGGGACTCCTTGTCCTCGGTCTCCCAATCGGACTGGAAGTCCGATGTTAATTCTGAGTCTTCGTGGTCACCGCAGTAGAGGTCCGAGCCGAGGGGCCCAAGGCCTCCAGAGGACCTGTGGTCCGAGCTGCATGCACTTGCCAAAGAGGACCAGTGACCTGACAAACAGGACCGGGACCTCATCCGATGCTGATGGCTCTCTTGAGACCAGTGGCACTCGAGAAATCAGCTCAACATCCGGGGAGGCCCTCGATGTCGAGGGTCCCATTGTTGGGTCAGATGAACCGGACATGAACACCCGCTGCTGGGCGATGAGGGCAGAGATACTGTGCTCTAAGGCCGCCATCCTGGCCTCCATGCCAGTTTTGACGCGGACGCCGAGGGTTTCGGGTCCGATGTCAGTTCCATCAAGAGGGAGTCCTCGATGATGATGGCCGGGGTTTACGAGGCCGGTCAGTGGATATTGACGACTCCTTTTGGGGCAACTTGAGAGGCTGCTCCTGCTCCGACTCACGCTTCCCTGTTTTGATGTCATCCTTCAAAGATACCTTACTCCGAAACATGTGCTTCTGAGCCACTGTCGTCTTTCTCCCAGGTTCTAGTTTAAAAGCTGCTCTATCTCCTGTGTTCAAACCACAGTGCATGCAGATATATTCATGCATATTTATTAGAAATAGCTTGAAAGCAGACTAGCTGAAGAGAGGGGAACCCAAGGACCACTGTGAGAACAACCACCCTATCCTTAGTACTCCTAGTAGGCCAGCAGAGGTCTTGACAATAGTAGATGCTGTCTTCCTTCCCTCTCTTGGCCTCAGTGCTCCACTTGAAGCACTAAAACCTCCTTAGGAACGAGATGTAATTTCAGAACCTTAATGTTCTTTTAGCTGCTTATGGAATAATGTCTTTAAGCAGTTTATCACACTGGTGAAAATAAGGAAGCTCAGTGGGGTGCAACTATACAGCTATAATGCTCTTATTTGCTGTATGTGCTCAAACCGATTTCAATCACTGATCCCCCAGCTCTCCATAATTTTATAAGGAATTTTTTCTTATATAGATCAGCACATTGATATGTAATAAAAAAAAGTGTGTGTGCCTAGTGTATTTTCTATATTTTGCACACTTTTGGTTAAGTATGAAATATGTGGAAAAGTATGGAGTATGTGGAAAATGTCAGCACTGCTGATTCTGGCATGGTACCTGGTCCTGGAATTCCTCGAGGTCCTCTTTTAATTGTGCTTGCTTTTGTCTCAGTGTCCTGCATTCCTGATTCATATATTCTAGTTCCGTCTCAAGCTCTTGCATGTCTTTAACCTGTTTTAGTCACCAAAAGATATACAGAAAATTAGTACAAAGGCAAAACAAGATTGGATTTACTGGAATGGTTTGCAATATCATGTAATACTTCATTCGCATTTATGCTGGGGTTGCTAATTTGCTCCAGATTCAGCCAACAGGTTTAATCCAGTCCTTGGTTTATCCCACTGCATACAGACAGTTGTGGTTCCGATTTCTCACTTGCATTTCTTAAGAAAACCAAAGCTACAAGTCCCTGCATGTTGTGGGGAAACCCAGGGCTGGATCAACCCTGTCAGACAAATCTGGAATCCCTTAGCAATTCTAATTCATGCACAACAAATAATATCCACCCCAAAGGTTCAATAGAAGTGTTACTACTAAGCTATCATTTTTAGGCACATTTCACAGTTTGGGATGAGAATACCAAATTGTAAGTACTACTATTTGAAAGCTCAATTTAGAGCATTTCTTGAATGGAATAAATTAGAAAGGAAACAATATGTAGAGTTAGATCAAACATCTATGGGTAGGACCCTTTTGTGTTATTTGCTCTGGCTCACACTGAATACAAGTAAAAAACTTGAATTGTATAAACTTTTTCTGAGGTTTGTCTATCAGTCAAGAAGCACTATTTACAAAGCATAGTCCGTGTAATTATACTCAAAAGTTTGCCTCTGCGTGGGATCCAGGGCCTGATATTCAGCCCATAGTGGTCAGCGCTTGTAAAGTGCCTGGCCACCGAGGGCAGAAATTAAATCAGATGTTCAGTACCGGATGCCAGAAATCCTCTGGCACTGAATATCCTGTTTCAGCACTGACCTCGATTGCTATCCCACCCTTATCCTTGGACTTAAAAAGTATAGATCTATCCACTCTTGGAGGTCTCTGTTTCCAAATAAAGGAAAAAATCTTAAGATGAAACAGCTTAAAGGCTCCATGTGGAACTGCCTTAGGCAAGGTGGAAAAAGATAAAAGCACTTTGTTAACAGCATAATTTTCACCACTGCAACCCTGCCTACCCAAGATACATGCAGTCCCTCCCATCTCTCCAAGTCTTTAAAGAACTCCCTCCAGAGGAGGCCATAGTTCAGATCATTTGCCAACGCAAATCAGTAGGTGGATTTATGCCAAGATATCTGATGTTTAGCCCACTTAAAGGGATAAGTTTTCTGAATTGCCCCCACCAGTTCTAGCTGCAGAGAAATATTCAAAATTTCCAGACACCTTTCCATAGGTTTTCAGTTCTCACATTAGCTGCTGCAAGGATCACAGGATTCGTAAAAATATAAAGGACATAATGAGCAAATAAGGAAATGTTATATTATTTGGTCCCTACTTGCAAGTACTATACCTTTCATTGTCACAGATCCTCTGCACCAGGAATTTCATGACTAAAGCAAACAAAAGAGGGGAGAGAGGGCAATCCTGTTGTGTTCCACTAATAAAAAGGAGCCTGTATAATCCCCATTAACTATAAGATAGGTAAAAGAGGTCTGATAAATAGCCTTAATCCATCCCAAATAGCTTTCTCTTAAGCACATCTTACTCAAAATCCAAACAAGAAAGGCCAATGGATCCTATCCATGGCTTTTTCAGCACTGGATGCTGATGACCCCTAGCCCATCAGATCAGGTTCATCACCTTCCAAATGTTATCAGAAGCGAGGCAGCCTGGGATAAATCTGGACTGATCCTTGTGAATTAGAGAAGACATCAAGTAATTTACTCTCTCTGCCAAAATTTTAGTAAATATCTTAGAATCCACCCCTAAAAGTAAGATAAGGCGGTAAGACCTACAAGAAGTTGGATCCTTACCCTCTTATGAACAATGGTGATTCCTGACAATTTAAAGGAGTCAGGCAAACTCTTATCAGAACCTATAGCATTAAATAATTTCACTAGGGGCTCCACTAACTAATCAGCAAAGAACTTATAAAAGTCAGAAGAGTACCCCATCCATGAGGGCCTTGAAACACTTATGACTAAAAGGAAGGAATGCAAAAACATGTGGAGCCCAATCCCCGAAGGGGCATGTCCGGGTCAACTGGACGCCCTCAAGCAGGATGGGCCCATTAGGACCCAATTCTGCACAGCGGGAGGCAGACATTCCCGTAGGTGCAGGATCGGACATTGAGATGGCCTGATGTGCTGCTGCATCCTTGTGGGATGTCCTTCCTGCATGCTGGTCCCACCGCTGCACTGCCAACACCCTGCCACCCGACACTTGGCGGGGCCGGCTGGGCCTGGATCAGGCGGCAGGGAACTACCATGCACTGATCCTGGCCTTCAGGGGGGGGGTCCCAGGCCCACTTGGGGTCGCTTCAGCTGCTTATTCCACCTCTGCAGTGTAATAAGCCAGCACATCTCACTGCCAGTCACAGGCCATACAGGGCCGTGACCTGAATTGACCCTGTAAGTTCTGCCGCCTCGGCGCACCCCTGCTCCGCCGGCTCTACCCGTACTGCAGGTCTGGCCGTGTGGGGGAGGGAGGGATGCGGAATCGGGGCAGGACAGCTAGCAGGACTGCACGTCCCACCGGATGCCTTGTGGAATCGGCCCTTAGCCACATCAATCTATGATGCTTTTGCGATGACACTACTACTACTATTAATCATTTATATAGCACTACAAGGCATATGCAGTGTTCTACAGATACTTATAAAAGACGGTCCCTGCTCGTCAGAGCTTACAATCTAATCAAGACATTTTTTTAAAAGTTTCAGTAAATTCACTAATTTATTGTTAAAAACAGCATTAAGGAAGAGCAAGCAAGCACTAGTCTCCAGGAATAAGCAGGAAGTCAGACTTCACATATGGGTGATGTCAGCACTGATGGAGCCCGGTGTGAGAACACTCCCCAGCATTCAATAGGAATGCTTTTCGGAGCATTCCTCTATGCATGCACGGCTGCCTTTCTGCCTTCCCTCCTGATCTCCTCAGTCTTTTTTCCACGGAGCCATACGGACCTCATCCCTGTCAGCCGCGTCTAGAGACTTCAAAGGTTTTTCACTAATGCCATCAAAAGTACTTAGGCTGCCTTCCTGTCAGCCAACTTAACTTTCCGTCGATTCCAGTTCCCCTTTTTATTTTTATTTTACATAATTTTTATTTTATTTTTGCAGAAATCCCCTGTATCGCATAGCTCCACAGAGCAACCGATACCAAGGCTCTCAGCATCACCGTGTCCAATACCCTCTACATCCAAACAGTGAAGCTCTGAACAACGAAGGTATCAAACATCTCAAAATGATTATTTTGACTTCCTTCTGGACTCGGATTCCGAAGAGCCTCCAAGTTGGAATCCATCAATTCCAATACCCATAGAGAGGTACTGTCGGATCCATTGTCACCTTATGAACGTCGACGTTTGCTGCCCGAGGAAATGTCCTTTGAGGATTTTATTAAGAACATGGCTAAAGCTCTCGAAGTTTCATGGCTATGGAAATGGAACCAAGAGCTGAAGAGCTCGATATCCTCCAATATCCATCGGCACCGAAGAGGCTACTACCCTCCCGATGCATAACATCTTGAAGAACCTAATGGCTCAGATGTGGAAGGCCCCCATGTCAACAAAAGGCTTGATATCCTTTATAGGGTTCTTCTCTCCCCAGGTTTCCAGAAGCCACAGCTCCCACACCATTCCATGGTTGTGGAGTCTGCCATGAGGAGGATAAAAAGCCAGAAAAATCACTCCTTGGTGCCTCCTGGAAGAGAGGCCAGGACCCTGGATGCATTTGAAAGGAAGGTGTTCCAAGCTATCATGCTAGCCTCTAGAATAGACTCCTATATGCTATATATGGGCATGTTTCTCAAAGATGTATTGAGAGATTTGTCAGAGTTTACCACCCTGCTGTCCCCTGACAAGCAGCTGGCTCATCAGGTCTTAGTAACATATGCCCAGAATACATCAACATTCTTAACAAGAGCAGCATTCAATGCATTTGAGGCCAATAGCAGATCTGCTGCAGCCTGCATAGGGGCTAGAACAGCATGGCTCCAAACATCTGACCTGGAACAGTGGGTCCAAGAGAAATTAATCAACATACCCTGTAATGGTGAGAACCTCTTTGGTCAGAAGTGGAGGGAGAAGACCAGTGAGATAGAAACTGATGACTTCACCATGAAAAGGCTTTCAAGGAAGACAGCAGACTCTTCTAAGAAGATGACTATCACTAAGAAACCTTTCTTCCCTAACAAGAAAAGGTTTTATCTTCCATATCAATCCTATTCTAGCTACTCTGTTCCACAACAACAACAGAGACAGCAGGGCCAGAAACAGGTCAGGAAACCCAAGTCACCAAACCACAGCCTGCAGTTACTACTCAACCTCCTCAGAGTTTTTGACGGTTTCAAACAGAGCATGGCCAATTCTCCCATAATCTTCCCTCTTCTTCCTATGATCCCAGGAAAACTAGTGCATTTTGGATCAATATCACTTCCGAGCCCTGGACTTTACATCTAGTCAGTCAGGGCTTACAGCTGAAATTCCAAGATCTTCCTCCCAATCACTTTGTGGGACAACCCTCCTTGGATCTCCTTCACTCCTTGCTTCAGCAGGAAATTTACTGCTGAGACAAGGGGCTATAGAAGATGTTCCCTCATCTCAGCAGGGCCTGGGATTCTACTCCCGATATTTCCTAATTCCAAAAAAAAGCAGGTCACAGGCCTACTATATTAGATCTCCGAAATCTCAACAAATTTTTCATCAAGGAGAAATTCAAGATGATTTCTCTAGGCACTCCTACCATACCTCCAACAAAACGATTGGCTATGCTCTCTGGATTTAAAGGATGTTTATACACATCCTGATCTACCCAGATTACAGAACGTTTCTCAGGTTCATTTTTCAGAACAATCACTACCAGTACTGAGTCCTCCCATTCGGACTGGCCTCAGCACCTAGAGTCTTCACAAAATGTTTGGCTGTTATCGCAGCTTATCTTCAAACTTTGGGGATCTTTCTGTTTAAGTAACAGTCCGATTAGACACAGTAAGAAGCAGGGCATTTCTGCCAGGGGACAGACGCCTCCATCTCATTGCCTTAGCCAGGTCCAGCAACATTCATCGGTTATGGCCTCTTAGGCCACATGGCTTCCACAGTCCATGTTCTGCCCCACGCACGTCTCAACATGAGTATCGGGCAGTGGACTCTCTCACAACAATGGAAGCAGTCCACAGGTCGCCTATCTGACCTCATCAACATCACTCCGCAAATGAGAACAGCCCTTCAATGGTAGTGCACACCACAGAACTTGGTCGTAGGACCACCTTTTCAGAAGTTTGCACAGCAATATACCCTAACGAACGATGCATCAAAACTAGACTGGGGAGCCCATCTCAATGGCCTGACAACACAGTACCTTTGGTCCACTCAAGAAGCGCTTCTCCAGATCAATCTTCTAGAGCTCAGGGTGGTCTTCAATGTCCTCAGAGTCTTCTCTCCCCAACTCAGGAGACACTCTCTTCTCATACAGACGGACAACCAGGTGGCTATGTTATACATAAACAAGCAAGGAGGAACAAGCTCAGGTCCTATGTATGGAAGCCATTCACCTTTGGAGCTGGGCAATTCCTCAAGAAAATCACCTTCATGCAGTATATCTTCCAGGAGTAGAGAATCACTTAGCCGACAAACTCAGCTGGATCCTCCATCCACACGAGTGGATGCTGGAACCTCAAGTAACGCAACACTTGTTCCAGAGTGGGAGATGCCACTAATCAACCTCTTTGCCTCTCCCCTCAAAGCCCAACTACCTCACTTCTGCTCGAGGATTCCTTCCCCTCACAGGGAGACATCAGATGTGTTCCTCATCCATTGGGGAAAGGATCTCCTTTTATGCTTTCCTTCCCCTTCCACTCATAGCAAAAACACTCTTCAAACTCCAGGCCGAACAGGGACAAATGATTCTCATTGCCCCTTACTGGCCCAGACAACCATGGTTTCCTGTGCTTCATCAACTTGCTCAAGCACCTCCTCTCAGGTTCAGTTATTCACCAACCCTACTCTCTCAGGAACAGTTCATCAACTTGCTCAAGCACCTTCCCTCAGGTTCAGTTATTCACCAACCCTACTCTCTCAGGAACAGGGGACCCTTCTGCACCCCAGGCTCAAGACGCTCCGCTTGACAGTATGGAGGCTGAGAGCTTTGTCCTCTTGCACTTAGATCTCTAAGAGGACATGTTGCATGTGCTCCTATCATCAAGAAAAGATTCAACCAGATGTTCTTATACCTTTAAATGGCGCAGGTTTTCCATCTGGTGTTCTCATAAAACACTAGTTCCTTTCACATGTCCCATTCCAGACTTACTCCAATACCTGCTCCATTTGTCCTCTTGCCTTAAGACCAACTCAGTGTGAGTACATTTATCTGCCATTGTGGTCTCCCACCATACTTTAGAGAATCACTCTATCTCAGTGCACCTCTTAGTAGCCAGATTTATGTGTGGTATTCTCCTGACCAAGCCACCTTTCCATCCACCTCCCACACCATGGGATCTAAATATTGTTCTTCCACAACTCATGCACAGTCTTTTGAACCAATGGTTTCAGCTCCTTTAAAGTTTAAAACATGGAAGCTTCTTTTCCTCATAGCAGTCACTTCAGCTCAAAGAGTCGGTGAACTAAAAGCTTTGGTGAGCTATGCTCCCTATACCACTTCTCACCATGGCAAGGTGGTCCTTCGCAAACATCCTAAGTTCTTGCCGAAGGTTGTCACCTCCTTCCACCTGAACCAATCTGTCTCGCTACCAACATTCTTTCCACGGCCTCACACCTCCCCAGCTGAGGCCATTCACACCCTAGATTGCAAGAGAGCATTGGTGTTCTATCTAGACCATACTAAGGACTATTGCTAAGCCTCTCAGTTGTTTGTCTCTTTAGACGAAAGTAATCTGGGAACACCAGCATCCAAAAGAACACTTTCAAACTGGCTAGCAGATTGCATATCCTTTGCTTATTCGCAGGCTGGGCTGTCTCTTCCACACTGTGCGACAGCTCATAATGTCAGAGCCATGGCTACTACTGTAGCTAATCTCTGATCTGTCCCTATCTCAGAGATCTGTCAAGCAGCAAGGTCTTCTCTGCATACCTTCGCAGTGCACTACTGCCTGGACAAAGATTCCAGAAGTGATGCTCAATTCAGACAAGCTGTTCTGCGTAACCTTTTTCAAATTTAGACAACTTGCCCACCGCCCATCTGACTACCTTGTGAGGAGTGCTCTGAACGGGCCGAGTCTGTTGGATCCCTGCTGAAACTTCTAGTTGCGCCAGGATTCTTCTCCCGCTCGGTTGTCCTGGGCTAGGGAGTCCCATATGTGAAGACTGATTCCTGCTGTTCCCAGAGATCACCTGTTACAGGTGAGTAACTACGCTTTCTTTTCTTTGACCCTCTGCTGTCTTGTGGCTCCAGACAATGCACCAGTACTCCTAGTCAAAACAGCTAAATGGAAGTGCTGAGCCAGAATGATTAATGAAAGTAAGAGGCTGATATGCAACTAGCTGTGGGCATCTGTCATAACTCTGGGGTTCAAATAATTCCTCTATTGCCTACATTAAGCAGATATATTTTCTGCAGGCAAAAATTTAAGCCACAAAGAGGCAAAGGAGAAGGGGTTCCTGAGATGCAGTTAAACATATCTGGTCAGAGCTAATACTTAGTGTTGGCCAGATAACGTTAAGTGAATAAGTCGGGTCTGCTAATAGGCCATTTTAAAATTATTCGGCTAAAGCTATCTGGATAACTTTATCTGCAGACTTATTCAGATAAGCCTGAAAGAATACCCAGATAACTTACCCGTTTGCCTACTCACTGTGTGTTGAGCTCTACTGAGAAGCTGCCTTGGAGATTAGGCACTGACGAAACTCTCAGATCTCCAAACCCATTCATGTTATTCCGCAATGCACTTCTGGGACACACAAATTACATTAGTCTTCTTTGGGTTTAACTGTCAAAACATTAATGCTGGAAATTAGCATGGCTTCTTTACAGAGACCAGCTCTAAAATGCGGCTGCTCCTGGACCTCAGGCTATCGCCTCCAAGGCATGTAGATGACAGATAAGAGGACTGAACTACTTGGAGCTACTTCTCAAGTAGGGGGAGCTCAAAAAAGGGCTGCAAACTAGACAGTCTCTCACTGAGATAAAACTTCAGATCTTTAACAAACAGAAAGTATCTGCCATTGGTTTTGACACCCACAAACTCTCATGTCTGCAGGCATCAGACCTCAGATCATATCTTCAGGATAAACTTGCTGATGTACTCTATAGAGGAGAAAAGGTCTCTAGAGATAAACAGTGAATCAAAATAAAAGACCATTGTGCCACACTTCAGGTACTCTACAGTCACTTCTGACCCACCCTTCACATCACCCAGGAGGTATTTGAGTGGCACACCTATCCTCCTATTTTTTGAGCAGGTGTTATCCTCAATTGCCTTGCCCCTGACAGCACCAGAAGGGAATTTGCTCTTGTTCCAGACAGCAGAAGACTCTCAAGCCATAGTCAGCTCCTCAGCTAAAACCTGTGATATAATCATAGTCAGTTTCTCAGTATTAGTTCTGGAGAAGTTCCCAGTAGGGGGAATGGTGAGGTTTTAAATAAATCGCTGATCTGGTGTAACCTTGGATAGTGGGCTTCTCAATATAATGTGGAACAGACACAGATTTTGTCTATTGGAAACTCCTCCAAATTGACCATCTAATGGGTTTTAGTTCAATTCTCAACATCAGGAATTCTCTTCCCTCTTAGGAGCAAAGCAATCCAAAGCAATTGGAGGGGAGGAGTGGCTCAGTGGTTGGGACAGGTTACCTCAGACCAGAAGGCCAGGGGTTCAATTCCCACATGGGGAGAAGCAACCTCAGGCCAGAGGGACTGGGGTCTCTAGTCCCATGGCCACTCCTTGTGGCCTTGGGCAAGCCACTTAACCCTCCATTGCACCTCAGGTACACTTAGATTGTGAGCCCTTCAGGGACAAGGGAATAAAAAGTACCTGTTAGTATACATGTAAACCACACTGATTCTAAATAGCATGGTATAAATAAATAAATCAAATCTCTACCACAGGAAAGACAGCAGGGATTTTATTCATAAGAACATGCCTTACTGCAGTGGTTCTCAACCTTTTTTGTATCGCGACCCCTTTTACCATTGGTCAACTTGTGATGGCCCCCAATGATAAAATCAAATGCGTCTCTCTTCCTTTACCGTTAATGCATTGTCGCTGTAATCATTTGTTGAATTATTAATATATTATAGGCCTTTGCAATATGTTTTTATTTATAAAATTGACTTATTTAAACCACAAGATACCCTCATGCTAAATGTAACCCTCCAACTGTGTTGTCTAAATGTTGTTAAATACCCTTATGTTAAATGTTGTAAATCACGCACATGTTAAATGTAACCCCAATTGTGATGTCATCTAACCACTTTGATTGTAGGATAAAATGGTATACAAATCTGTCTAAATAATTAATCACAATAACAAGTAACAATATTTGATTTTAAAATTATGATGATTTTGTAGTCAAATCACTAATATGAAATAAAATTATTTTTTCTATCTTTGTTGTCTGACCAATTTATTCTCTGATCATGCTGGTCCCGATCTGAGGCTTCTGCTTTCCTGTCTTCTCTTAGCTCTCTTTCTGTGGTCTATGGTCCATCTGCCATTTCTTATCTCTTCTTTTGTTTTCTTCACTTCTTTCCATCAGCCTATTTCCAGTCCCCTTGTAGTCTAAATACCATGGCAGCCCCTCTCAGCATCCACTCCCTTCCAGTCCCATTCTCCCATCCCCTCACATCAGCCCATTTGTAGCCCTAGCCCCCAGTTTTCTTCCAAGGCCAGCAGCTCTATCCTTCCCTCCCCACCATCAGCCCATTTCCAGTTGAAGCCCCCCCCAATCAGCTCACTTCCAGTGTGCTAGGCTCCCCTAATCAGCCCATTACTAGTCCTACCCCCACCATCAGTCCATTACCAGTCCTAACCTCCTCTAATCAGCCCATTTCCAGTCCTAATCTCCCCGATCAGCTTATTTCCAATGCTAGCCCCCCATCAGTCCATTACCAGTCCTACCCCTATCAGCCCATTACCAGTCCCAACCCCCCCATTGATCAGTCCATTCCCAGTCCTAGCCTTCCCTAATCAACCCATTACCAGTCCTAGCCCCCCATACGATCTGCCCATTACCAGTGCTAGCCCCATCAGCCCATTATAATCTTAACCCTCACTATCTCTCCCCTCTGTCCAGCATTTATTTATTTTATTTATTTATTTATTTAATTGGATTTCTATACCGCCTTATCATACAATCATATCCCCTGTCTGTCCAGTATGTCCCCCCGTCTCTCCCCTTTGTCCATGTCAGCCCCCCTCCCTCCCTCCATGTTAGCCCCACCTCCGTTCATGTCAGCCCTCTCTCCATGTCAGCCCCCTCCCTTCCCCATGTCAGCCCCGTTGCAGGTTCCCTGCCCCCTCCTCCCCTCTCCCTATGTCTGCCTGCTACTGCCCTGTTCTTCTGCAGCTGCGGTTCCCTGTCTCTTAGGGAACCGTGGCTGTGCCTGTGAAGCCGTTGCAGAGCCTTTCTGTCTCTCGACAGGCTCCGTGCAGCATTGTCCCACCTCAAAGGAAGTTGTTTACCACTTCCTTTGGAGGCGGGACAATGCTGCACAGAGCCCGTCGAGAGACGGATAGGCTCCGCAACATTTTCACAGGCACAGCCGCGGTTCTCTAAGAGGCAGGGAGCCGCGGGTGCAGAAGAAGGGAGGCGGTGAGTTTGCTGCTGCCGAGAAGCAGACTCGGCAGCGGCAGCAACTTGTGAGGAGTGAGGCGATCCCTGCTAAATCCTGTGGCGACCCCCGTAGGTTGAGAACCGCTGCCTTACTGGGTCAGACCAAAGTCCATCAAGCCCAGTATCCTGTTTCCAACAGTGGCCAATCCAGGTCACAAATAGCTAGCAGGTTCCCAAAAAGGCACACAGCTTCCACAATGCTTGTCCTGGGGTAAGCAGTGGATTTCCCAGGTCCTCTTTAATAATGGTTTATGGACCTTTCCTCCAGGAACTTGTCCAAACCCTTTTTAAACCCAGCTACACTAACAATTTTTACTACATCCTCTGGTCATGAATTCCAGAGATTGACACAGGTCTGCGACTAAAAAGCTGTTTGATTATTTTCATCTAATTTCCATGTATTTTGGTGTGCTGAAAACAAATAAAATATTGAAAAAACTCCTAGATGTCATGATTTGCCACAACATGCAAAATTGTCTTCAAATTTATCAAATTTTTTCAAATTACTATTAATTAATTCAAATTACTATTAATTAATTCACATAAGTGCATTTAAGATATAAAATGCCAAGAAAACCTTAAAGGGGTTGTCTGAGTTATGTAAAAAAAAATATAGCACTGTAAATCTGATGGTCAGCAATATATACATAAGCTAAGCAAGTTTTAAGTCCGTGCTTCTAATGGTAGAAGGGGTTAATCTTTCCTGAAGAATCCAGTGGGAGGGAGACACAGGGCAGATAGCAGCAGCTCCGGTCAGTGCAGGGGGGCATGGCCAGCACTGTGACGTCTCGTGTACAGACACAGAGCTGCTCTCTCCTGCATGCCACACTTGTGCACGAATCATCATCAGGTTCTTGGTTCTAGGCTGTTCACACTTTTTCATCACAATTCATGTTAGCTCGTCATTCTTCAACTGATATGTTATGGCTCCGCGAAAGTGTATTAATTCTCCAGACAGTTTCTGTTTCATCAGTGGTGAATATACAGTGTTGAAGCAACAGCAGAATATTACAGACTTTGTGAAAAAAGTATACTTTGCATACTTTGGACTAAAAATTGGAGATCAAGATAAAGTCTGGGCGCCTCATAAAGTGTGCAAACGGTGTGTTGAGGACCTCCGAAACTGGTTCAAGGGTAAAAAAAAATCTTTCCGTTATGGGATTCCTATGGTATGGCGAGAGCAAAAGAACCATAGTGACAACTGTTACTTTTGTTCATGCGATGTGAAAGGGTTTAATTCCAAATGGAAGCAATCCATTTCATACCCCAATCTTCACTCGGCAATTCGTCCCATCCCCCATGGCACAGATATATCAGTACCCAAGCCCCCTGCTACCTTGGAAGAGATACCTAGCTCCGATGAAGGTGAAGTCATACCTGAACCAGATGACGAATTAAGTTCTGACTTTGAAGATGATATAAGACCAAAACTGTTTTCTCAGGAGGAGATGAATGATTTGGTAAGAGACTTGAATCTTCCCAAAGATGCCGCTGAGTTACTCGGATCAAGGCTGAAAAGCAGGAATTTATTGTTGCCAGGAGTGTCATCTTCATGGTTCAGACATCGTGAAAAGGAGTTTGTTCCTTACTTCGTCCAGGAAGACAAGTTGGTTTATTGCATCAATGTCGAAGGTCTGATGGGTCAATATAAATCCAATATGATTCAGAGCAATGTCGTCTTTTTATAGATTCTTCAAAATGTCGTCTCAAAACAGTTTTACTCCACAACGGTTTTTACGCTTCCATACCTGTACGTCATTCCGTACACTTGAAGGAAACCTACGAGAACTTGGAATTGGTTCTTCGTAAACTTAAATATGAAGACCATGGTTGGCAAGTGTGTGGGGACTTAGTAACATAGTAACATAGTAAATGACGGCAGATAAAGACCAGCATGGTCCATCTAGTCTGCCCAGCACGATGGCAAGAGTAGGTGCATTTGAAGGTCTTGTGTATGCTGCTCGGGCAACAAGCTGGGTATACCAAATATCCTTGTTTTCTGTGTCTATGGGACAGTCGAGACCGACAAAATCACTGGACCAAAAAGAGTTGGCAGCCGATGGTGCTAACAGTCGGTGAAAAAAATGTCCTCTGAGAAACTTTGGTACCTTCCCATAAAGTTCTTCTACCACCTCTCCACATAAAATTGGGATTGATGAAGCAATTCGTAAAATCACTTCCAAGAGATGGAGAATGCTTCAAATACTTGGTCACCAAGTTTCCAGGCCTGTCGGAGGCAAAATTGAAGGGAGGTGTGTTCGTCAGACCAGACATTAGAAGGCTTATAGTTGATCAAGAGTTTGTCAATACCATGACGGATCCTCAAAAAGAAGGGTGGATTGCATTTAAAGAAGTCGTACAGAAATCTTTAGGCAATAACAAAGATCCTCACTACAAAAAGATCGTCGGACGAATGCTGAAAGCATTTCAAGCTTTAGGTTGCCTGATGAGTTTGAAAGTGCATTTCCTCCAGTCCCACCTTGACTACTTTCCTGAAAATTTGGGAGCTGTGAGTGAGGAACAAAGTGAACGATTCCAGCAAGACATTAAAGAGATGGAAAGGAGATACCAGGGAAAATGGAACATTACAATGATGGCAGACTACTGTTGGATGCTTCAGAGAGACATTCCAGATGCTACTCACAAGCGTAAATGCACCAAGAGGAGCCTCACAAGGAAGAAGAATCGAGTTTAGTGTGTGTAGGTGAGCTCATTTCAGTTCAAAAAAGGATTTTCATGAAAATATTGTAATAAAACTTTAATTTTATAAGTCTATTTCCATTTATTTTGAGGTATTGCCTTATTTAACATAGTTACCTAAATTGTCAGGAAACGTGATGTCCTATGACAAAATAGAGGTCATTTTCGGATTCAGCGCACCAAAAAACATAAAGATTACGTGGAATAACCAAAACAGCTCTCGCAAAAATGTCTTTGCAGACCTGTGTTATGCATTGAATGAAAAAATATTTTGTCTTATTAGTCTTAAATGGGTTACATTGTAGCTTCATTCCGCGTTCCCTAGTCTTTCTACTTTTTGATGGTGTAAACAATCTATCTACGTTTACCGTTCCAAATACTTCCTGATTCCAAAGAAAACAGGAAAACTCCATCCCATCCTAGATCTCAGGGCCTTAAACAATTTCCTAGCAAGGAAAAAGTTCAAGATAGTTTTCCTAGGCAGCTTAATTTTCTCCGGAAACAAGCAGGAAGTCACATAAGGGTGACATCAGCACTGACGGAGCCCGTGTGTTAATCATTTCTCAGCTTTCAAAGAAAGCCTTTGGGAGTTACACCACGCATGCGTGGTCACCTTTCCACTCGAGTGCCATCTTACCTCAGTCTTCTATTTACGTGGTAAAATGTTGATTTTTCTCTTTTTTTTCTTGCTGTTTTTTCACCAGTTTGCATACCAATCACATTCTCTTCACTTGATATTGTCCTCGCCTCGGAATCACATTTTTCTCGGGTCCCCTTTTTTCCTTTCTCTCGGTGTGTGGGGTTTCTCTTGTGCCAACACTGCCCGTGACATTTGAATTGACTTTGTAGGAGCCATCTTTTCTGCTATGTCTATGGTTAGTGGCTTCAAGCAGTGTGGCAAGTTCACACGCACCATGTCCATCAAAGACCGCCATAACTGCTGCCTTTGATGCCTCACTGCTGATCACGACGACTCTACCTGCCTGCTCTGCCTCCTTGGTTTCAGCCCCTGCATCAAGCATGGAACGCTGCCCTCGGGGTTCATGTCCAATGACTCGTTTTCTTGCGGCTGAGCTTGATTTGAGCACTGGGGTCGAGGAGCCTAGGACCAGGGATTGTCCTCTGAGGACCTCCCCTGTTAGGACTCCGCCCAAGTTGATGTCAAGGTCCGATGCTGAAGACGGAGATAAGGCCTCCTGTCACCCGCACCAAAGTGCTCTGTGCGATGGCCAGGAGTGGTCCTCAGAGCTACCCTGGCAGAAGGACAAACCAGTCATCATTGGTGATTCTCCATCAGGGGAGCTGACTCAAGGTCCGATTCCTTTGGTGCCCGAGTCAGTGGCTGGTGGAGCCATCTGGTGGCTCTTGAATGCAGCCTGACTGCCTTCCTGGAGTTGCAGTGTGATCCGATGCACAGTACTAACTTTGGGGGTCCTCCTCTGTGAGGGCTTTCCTGGAGGACGTCCAGCCGGTGCTTGAGAAGTATGTGTTTAGAGCCAAGCTGTGATGCTCCTCTGCACGCTCAAAGGCCTTGGTTCTCGCCCCTGAACACCTCCGAGTCGGGGCATTGGGTACCTCTGTCTCCCTCGACGCTTCCAGTTGGGCTCGAACTGATGTTTGTATCCTTGAGGTGCTGTCCAACTTGGACTTGAAATGGGAGACTGAGGACGAGTTGCCTGATACCCAGCTCAACAGGGATGTCCCATCTGATCCCTCCCTGCCACAAGAGAGGAGGCAGTCCCCACCTGAGGATCTTGCATTCCTCGACTTTGTGAAGGAAATGTCCAAGACCTTGTCCTCTGTGGCTGAGCTGGAGGATGAGCCTTGTGCGGAGGACCTCAAGATCCTCCAATATGATGCTCCTCCAAGGGAAGCACGGATGGTGCCAATCCTGCCATAGTGGAGCAGTTGCTCTTCAGGACATGGGAAGCCAGAGTGACGGTGCCTATCGGGAGCAAGCAGATCAATTCCTGGGTTTGAAAAGACACAGCTGCTACACAATTCCATGGTGATGGAGTTGGTCAAACGTTGTATCAAAAGCCAGAAGACACACTCCTCGGTGCCCCCAGGCAAGGAGGCCCGCACTATGGATGGGTTTGATAGGAAATGCTACCAGGGCTCGATGCTCGAGGCCCGCATCCAGGCTTACCAGCTGTACATGGGCATGTACCTGAGGGACCTGACAAAGGAGCTTAAGAACATAAGAAATGCCAAATTGGGTCAGACCAAGGTCCATTAAGCCCAGTGGAGGAGTGACCTAGTGGTTGGGGCAAGGTACTTCAGGCCGGAAGGTCAGGGGTTCAAATCCCACTAGAGGACAGCAACCTTGGGCCGGAAGGACTGGGGTTTCTAGTCCCAAAGGTGCTCCTTGTGGTCTTGGGCAAGCCACTTAACCCTCTATTGCCCATGTTCCCTGTAAGTATTAGTGTATATGTCTCATATCCCCTCATGTTAAATGTATCCCCCAATTGTGTTGTGACCACTTTGACTGAAGGATAAGGTAGTATACAAAACTGTCTAAATAAATAAATCCTCTATCAAACAGTGACCAATCCAGGCCACAAGTACCTGGAAGGTTCCCAAAAAGGCACATAGGTTCCACAATGCTTATCCCTGAGTAAGCAGTATTTTCCTTTATTAGTCTTAAATGGGTTACATTGTAGCTTCATTGCATGTCCCCTAGTCTGTCTATTTTTTGATGGCATAAACAACTAATGTACATTTACCTGTTCCACTCCATCCATTAATTTACAGACCTCTATCAAATCCCCCCTCTCAGCTGTCTTTTTTCCAAGTTGAAGAGCCCTAACCTTTTTAATATATGGAGTACTTTGAATCCATGGCAAGTTTCAGCCATGTGCATCTGTTCTTTCTGTAGATGGATTTTTCCTGGAAAAAGTACATGCGAAGACTTGAAAACCGCATTTATGTATGTAATTTTTCTCCCCAGAGCTAAACACACTAAAGGCAAGCATTTTTATATACCGGTAGTTTGATTTCATTTTATAAACCATGCACTTTTTCATTTAGTACAAACCAAATAGCGCATGTTATTAGTAAACAGCATGTGATACTGCAAAATGACATGGAGCACCATAAATTAAAAAGAAAAAAAAAAAGCAAATTTAAACAAAACAAGACATACATTTTTTGCTTGCAAACCCCTAAAACACTCCCCAAAATGCAATATGGTCAAAAGTCTGTATGCTGACTTTTAGCTGCACTGAAAGAGAACTATTTACAGATAATTGATTAATGTGGATAAAATGGTTTTTTACCTATGTAAATTGCTTTAGAAAGTTTTCTCAAAAAACATGTCTTGGAGCCTCTTCAAACCTTTGTCTTCAGAAGGCACTTTAGAATCAGTTTACTGTAATTCTCTCTCACCTGTTTAGTGCAATTTCAGCAACCAGAAGCTGACCCCTGCGTAAGGCATCTAAAATACCAAGGCATTAGCGACATGGATAGTAGTCCATATAATTTTTTGCAAATTTGCCTTAAGGTTTCCATGCATCATACTGCCTATATTTTGTCCTATAGTAATGTGAGGTACATAGGTTTAGCACAAAGCACCAAATGGGTGCGGTTAATATTTTAAATCTTTGCTCATCAGTATGTGACATCATGTTGCTTGGAATCAGACTAACAGAGAAATAATAAGGGGAATTCAATTTACTGTCCTCACCTTTTTCTTGTTTTCCTCTGCCTCCTGAAGAATGGCGTCCTTCTCCTGCTGTAGATTCTGTTGGTGGAAATTCAAGGTAGCAACCTGTATGTGCATAGAGCATCCCAGCAATTATTGTTTATTGCTATACAGTTGGATGCTCATTCAATAAGTGGAGAAAACTGGAATCTGTATGCTACGATATCTTTGACGGGACCAATAGAAAGAGATGTTGTAGTATGTTTATTCATTTATGTTTATGTTTATTCATTTGATATACCGCTCAGGCCAGAGGCATAAGAGCGGTTTACAATGCTATATCATTTGAGGAAAACGGAAAAGAACGCCATTTATATGATAGGACAGAGACAGTCAAACAGATAGGAGAAGAAGAGGAACATGGAACAGCGAATTACCACAAAATAGCAGCACATCACTCTAGTCCACATTATGTCATCAATGCCACCCACAGCTTTCAAAACTACGCAGGCCCTTACTTAAGATGTGTCAGATTGAAGGGATGTACATGGTTCTGAAAGCTGGTGTACTGCAAAATCTTTTTTGATTGTTCCTTTAAAAGTATCACAACCTATAATGACTCCAGTTTTCTCCCGGACTAATATAACTCTGCTTCAAGAAACAGAGAGAAAATTGTCTCAGGGTACTGATGACATTATTAACCACTAGACCTTCACGAGTGTAGCTTATGATAAACACTAGAAGCTCTCAGTGACATCTCAGTCTTATTTCAAAGATGCTTTGGTACACTATTGAAAATAATCTAAAACATCAGACACTTTACATGCATCATAAGTTTGTGAGACAATGATTCTAAATGTAATCAAAATGGTTGTTGCTAAAAAGAAATATGGTAAAAATGGATTTTGATGTACATGCGAACCAGCAGGAGTGAGGAGAAAGCTCCAGATGACTTTTGTATGAACACTGTTCCTTTAATACCTGTTCTGTGGCGTCCTGGAGGTGTTTTGTTAAAGTCTGGTTCTGATCTTCCAATGATTGCTTCTCCAGTCTTAATGCAGTGACCTCTTTTTGAAGGGCATCCATTCTGAGTAACTATAAACAAGTCCATTTAGTAAACAGATTTGAAAAAGTTATCCAATCAGTGTGCATTAAAAGACGGACTGAAACTAAAATGTATTTCCAGGTTTTCTTGTAATTTTAGCACCTCCTACTGGCCATTGCTCTCTTAATTCACCCAAGCATTCTTCCAGCTTTTCCTGTTATCTTTTCTACCTGTTTGGCCACCTCAATATCATCAGACATGATCAGCCCTAAGCAGGGGTGGTTCAAGGCAATCTGCTGCCTGAGGGGAGGAATGAAATGGTGCCAGCCTCGCCCTCCCCCCCCCCCCCGGAGCGGGGGGAGGGGCTTCCTTATAACTCCAGTCAGGGACTGAACCAAACCAAAAAGCCAATTAGATAATGTAGAGGAAATGCAAGATGTTTGCACACCAAGGGACTAAAAAGAGAGAGAACCACAGCACAGTTTATAACACCAAATTATGTCATTTTTATTTTGTTGTTATAAAATGCATTATGGTTCTTGCTTGTTCTTTTTTTTTAATTTTAATCTTTATTAAATTTACCACACAAATTACATACCATAGACAAAATAACACAGCAAACTTCCATTTATATCACTATAAGCTAAACACGTTACTGTCTCTCTCTCTGCAGTTACCTCTCTGCCCAACCCTCCCCCTCCTCCCTCTACGCCCTCCCTCCCCCCCCTTTACCTCTAGCCCCTATGTTAACTTACTACATTATATAGTCCATAAACATAACAGCCGAACAAGCTTTGGATTGCAACACAATAGCTAAACATCAATATATCTTCTCTCCAACTCTTCCCCTCTACCCTTCCCTCCCCCTCTCGCCTTTTTTTTAAAAACTGTATTGTTTATTGAAACCACTTCCAATAATGTAACATTTCCCTTGTCACAATACTCCTATATAATACAGTTTCATCCATGTTTCCTTATCATAAACAGATTGTTCATTTTTTTTCCCGTTTGGTCCTGTTCCACTATACTCCCCCCCCCCCCCACATTACTTTACCCCCATGGAAGAGACCACAACATTAAATGTCTTCTGCCCTCCTTTCTTTCCCCCCTCCCTCCCTCCCCTCCTTCTTCGCATCTTCTTCCCCTCCCCCCTTATATCCCCCTACCCTTCTAATCCCTTCTTCCATCTTTCCAATCCCGGTATCCCTTCCAGATAGCTTTAAATGCTTTTACTTGACTTTTCTTGTAGACTGCAATTTCACTCATAGTCCACAACCTCTCCATTCGACTCCCAATCTCTAAAAGTGTTGGGGCTTCTGGCCTTTTCCAATGCGCTGTAATCGCTCCCCTAGCCGCCCCTATACAGTATCCCATCATCATCTGTACCATTCCTATCCCCCTCCTCCGGCATCTCATTCAAGAGCGCCATAGCTGGCGTTAAGGACACCGGTTGTCCTGTTATTTCCCCCATCTTCTCCTCCCACTCTTTCCACATGTTCTGTCCCTTCGGGCAATCCCATAATATATGCTTCAAATCCCCTCTACCATTACATCCCCTCCAACATTCCCCCTTGTCCTGTGTTTTAAACACCCGTAACCTCCATGGCGTCCAATATACCTGATGCCTTACCTTCCAACTGCTTTCCAGATAAGGTGTCCCTGGCGCCAATCTATTAGTCCACTTATAGATATTATGCCACCGTGCCCTATCCCAAGTCCCTCCCAAGACCTTTTCCCATGTTATTTCCCCCCTACCCCTCCTCTACCCGTCTCTATCAATTCCACGTATAACTGAGCTATCACTCCTTTTCTAGTCCCCTGCTGCCTCATCATTTTCTCAAACCTAATATCCTGCCTCTTTAAATCTTCCCTCACTCCCATTCGATTGATATATGCTGCTATCTGCATATATGCCAAATACTCAGTTCTCCGGACTCCATATTGTAGTTGCACCTGCTCAAAAACTTTTCAGCTCTCCTTTTTTACCTATTAATTGTCCCAGTGTCACCACCCCTTTACTCCTCTATTCTCTAAAAATCCCCCCTTCCTGCCCCATCTGAAAGTCCCCTATCCCCATAATATGAGTATTTCGCGTGTATCTCTTCAGGTCCTTAGTATGTCCCCTACAGGGATTTCCCTCCAGCCCTTCCTCCCTCTTTGCTCCCGAATCCCAGATCCAGGCCTCTAAACTCTTACCTTTCTGGACTTACTGCTCCAAATGAACCCATAACGGGACCTATCCCCCCTCCTGCCAGCTTCTCAAGGCCCTTAATTGTGAAGCCATATAATACTTCTCAATCCACGGAACCCCCAGCCCTCCTTCCCTTTTAAGCTGATACATCGTGTGTCTTGCCACCCTCGGGGCCTTCCCACCCCATATAAATTCCATCAATAGTCGCTGGACCTGCTTCAGATACTTATTGGGTACCTTACACGGTATAGAGCTAAACAGGAAAATAAATCTAGGTAATATATTCATCTTAATAACCGCTATTCTGCCTAGCCAGGACAGATATAACCTCTCCTACCTACGCAAGTCTTTCCGCACCTCCATCAACAACGGAATATAGCTCCCCCTCCACAAATTTGTAGTATGCTTCCCCATATTAATCCCCAGATATCTAAACGTGTCTTTGATCCATTTAAATGGAAAACCCCCTTGCAGACTCATCACCCAATCCCTTGGTAAATTAAATCCAAATTTTTCCGATTTGCTCCCATTTATTTTATACCCTGCTACCGCACTATACTTATATATTTCCTGCATTAATACCGGCAATGAAATAAGCGGCTCATAAATCATGAAAATGACATCATCCGCAAAGAGAGTAATCTTTATTTCTTTACCATTCATTACCACCCCCTTTATATCTTGCATCATTCGTACCCTCTCCGCCAATGGTTCTATCACTAGGGCAAACAACAGTGGGGACAAGGGGCATCCCTGTCTCGTCCATCTCTCTAACCGAATCGTGTCTGAGTACCCTCCGTTAATTCGAATCCGCGCTTTCGGTCCCTTATACAGCGCTTGAATCCACCCCACATACTGAGGTCCCAATCCAAACTTTTCCAATACCTGTATCATGAACGGCCATTCAACTCTATCAAAAGCCTTCTCAGCATCCACCGTTATAAACACCCCCTTTTGGCCTGTTCGTTGAACCTCCCAAGTTAGATTACAAACCTTTCGGATGTTATCTCCCCCTTGTCTCCCCATAATAAAGCCCGCTTGATCTGGATTGATTAATCGCGGCAGAATCCCCTACAATCTACTCACCAACACTTTGGCCAGTATTTTTGCATCTACGAGTATATTCAATAGCGAAATGGGCCTATATGACCCACAAACCACAGGATCCTTCCCAGGTTTAGGCAACACTGTTATCCCTGCCTCTGCCATCGATTCCGGTAACTCTCCCTTCTTCAGCCCAATATTAAACACAGCCACCAAAAACGGCTGCAAAGTTGCTCTAAACACCTTATAGAATTTCCCCGACAACCTATCTAGCCCCGGTGCTTTCCCGGGCTTGAGGGCTCTGATAGCTCCCTCAATCTCACTTTCTTCGATAGGTCTATCTAGCCACTCCGCCTCCTCTCCTGTGACGGTTGGTAAGTGGCACTCCCGCAAATACACCGCGCTCTTTTTCTTCCCCCCCCCCTCATGATCTCATCACTACTATATAACTTGGAGTAGTATTCCATGAACGTTTTCCGAATTTCATTATTCCCATGCACTAGCCTTCCTGCCCCATTCTGCATACTCCCTATACTTTGCTGCACTACCCTCTTCCTCAGCCTATTTGCTAACATCCGCCCCGCCCTATTCCCCCCTTCAAACATATCCTGCATTAACACATTAAGTTCATACGCTATTGTACTCGCCCTTAAGCGCCCCAGTCGTTCCCTGAGAGTTTGTAGTTCCCCTAGCACCTCCGGTCTTAAATCACACTGATGGCTGCACTCTAGCTGCCTGATCTCTGCCAACAGGGTCTTCTCCGCCTCCCCCTTTCTGCATCTAAGACGTGCGGCCTCCTGAATTAAATGTCCCCTCACCACCGCCTTCAATTCATCCCACACCTTACCAATCCCTACCTCCCCATTTAAATTATTAGCTTGATATTCCACCATTACTGTGCCTATCTTCTCCACAATGTCCGGTTCCTCCAACAAAGTTTCGTTTACTCTCCAGAATCTTATTCCCTCATCCACATATCCCAGCTGAAACCTTGCACTCACCGGCGCGTGGTCTGTCCAGGTGATACTCCCCTGCTCCGCCTCTTCCACTTTATTCACCCATCCTCCACTTGCCCAGATCATGTCTATACGACTATAGGAACTATGCGGGACTGAGTAGAAAGTATATAGTTTGCGCCCAGGGTTCTTACATCGCCACACATCCACCAGCCCTATCTCCTCCTTCCATATCAACATTTTTTCCCTATCCAGTGTTTTCCCCCCTTCCCGCCCCCCGCTATTGTCCAGCCTCGGATTCATGGTTAAATTAAAGTCCCCCCCCCCCACAATTATCGGCATTCTCTTCAAACCCCCACACTCCCCCCTCATTATCTCAAAAAATTCCCCACGCTTTTCATTGGGCCCATATATACTCATAATCCACACCTGTTCTTTCCGTATTTGCACTTTCACCCCTACACATCTACCTTTTTTATCCCGGTATTCCTCCACCCCTTTCTCCACCCACTCCTTCCCCACCAACAGTCCCACTCCCCCCTTTCGAGGCTACGCTCTCTGCCCCCCCACAAGACCTTTGGTATTTCTTCGTCTGCAACAGAGGTTCCTGCCCAACTCTCAGATGTGTTTCTTGGATGCAAAGGAAATCTGCCCGCAATCGCCCCCTTCCTTTTCTACTAGTCATCGTTTCCTCCATGTACGCAACCCTTTCACATTTATTGTAGCCACAGTCAATGTTTGAGCCCCCACCCTTGCACCGCCTCTCCCCACTCCCCTCATTACTCTACATACTCCATCTTCCTCTCTCCTTGACACCTCCTTACCACCCGTCCCTTGTCCCATCCTCCATCCTCCACCCTCCCCCTCCCTCTCCCCTTTTCCCCATCCCCCCTTCTCCTCCCCCTCCCTTTCCCTCCTCCTCCTCCCCCCCCTCGCTCCCCCTTGCACTCTCCACCCCCTCCCTCCCCTCCCCTCTTTCCCCCTCCTCCCTGCAGAGGTCTCTGCTGGAGTAGTGCTCATCAGCCTGGAGCAACCCCCTCTATCCATACCCCACCCCTCCCTTACGACGTATAATCAAACTCTGGAATTTGTTACCGGAGGATGTAGTAAAGGCTGTTAGTGTAGCTGGGTTTAAAAAAGGTTTGGACAAGTTCCTGGAGGAAAGGTCCATAAACCATTATTAAGAAGTGACCGAAGATATCAATGCTTGACCCAGTACAAGCATTGTGGAACTTGTGTCTCTTGGGGAAACTGCTAGGTACATATGACCTAGATTGGCCACTGTTGGAAACAGAATACTGGGCTTGATGGACCTTGGTCTGACCCAGTATGGCATATCTTATGTTCTTATGCTTACCCTCCCCCTCAACTATCCTTCCCCCTCCCCTGTATCCTCCCCTCTCCCATAACCACCTTCCGCTTCCCCTACACACATATCCCCCAACCCCATCATCCCCAACCATTATCATATATTAATGCACAAGTCATCCTCTCAGTATAGTGTTATTTCGGCCCCCCCCCCTCAACCCACTTACCCCACTACCGCTTTTTAACATTATGAAAGTCCAACCATTAAACAACAACAAAGACAGAACATTTTCAACTTCTATTATGCAACACATTTCAACTTCTATTTTGCACACTTTTCAGCTATTACCCCTTACAGGGTAGCCCCTCCCTCAGTCCAACTGCATTAAGATGTCACCATCATTCCTCTGGCGTATCTTCAGGTAAAGTCCTCCTTCGCCATCTGCGTGGCCTTCCTCCGCTCCCTGCTCCCAGGCCTTCGACCTGCCCTCTCCTCGTTCCTTCTGGGCCTGGACTCCTTCTCTTCTCGCAGTTCACTCCACATCTCACCGACCTCCATCTTGACTGCTGCCAGCTCCGCTTTTAACTCTTCAAACCAGGTTCTCAACTCCGTTCTGGTCACGTTCATCACCACCATGTCAGCATCGCCAGCCGATTCTCTCTCCGCACTCCTCTCCCTTTGCCGCTCCACGGCCGCGCCGCTGGCCACATGGTCCGCCGCCATCTTCTTCTCTCCTGCACTCATGGATGGCCTTAGACAAGTTCCTGAACCACTGCAAGGGTTCCTCAGAGAGCCCAGTCGAGAACCCGGTGAAGTTCCTTCGCCAGATCTCTCAGGTACATGCCCATATACAGCTAGTAGGCCTGGATCCAGCCAATGAGAATCAAGCCCTGGTAGAACTTTCTGCCAAGGGCATCCTACCCGGGGGCATTGAGGAGTGCGTCTTCTGGATCTTGAGCTGATGCATGGCCGATTCCACCACCATGGAGTTGTGTGGCAGCTGTGACTTCTGGAAGCTTGGGCTCCCGATGCATTGTGTTGAGCCACTTGCTCACCACTGACACCAATGCCGGTGTCTCTCACATATGGAGCATTAGCCGTTCCAGGATAGGTGGGATGGGTACTGTGAGTGATTCCCTTGGCAAGGCCTCGTACTGGAGAATTTCTAATTCTTCCATCTGAGGGTCCTCCTCCGATTCAGTCGGAAATGCAAGGGCTTTTGACATATCCCGCACAAAGCTGAGGAATGCCATGTCCTTGGGAAGGGACTGATACCGGGGTTCCGAGGGTGGCGAGTCTGAGGGGACATCACGATCCTAGCCCTCCATCAGCTCGTTTCCTGTCCTAGCTCCCCCATCAGCCCTTTCCAGTCCTATCCTAGCCCATCAGCCCATTTCCAATCCTAGCCCATCAGTCCTTTCTAGTCCTATCTTAGCCCCCCATCAGCCCCAGTCCTATTTTAGTCCCTCATCAGTCCATTTCCAATTCAAGCCTCCCCATCAGCCCATTTCCAATCCTATCCTAGCCCCCCCATCAGCCCATTTCCAGTCCTAGCTCCCCCATCCATTTCCAGTCCTATCCTAGCCCTTTCATCAGCCCATTTCCAGTCCTAGCTCCCCCAGCCCATTTCCAGTCCAAGACCCCCCACTCAGCCCACTTCCAATCCAAGCCCCCCTCCCTATCAGCTATTTCCAGTTTTAGCCCCCCCCTCAAAGAGCCCTGCGGCAGTCCAACAGGCTTTAGAGGAAGCTGGAGAGGCCCTGGCTCACCTCTGACAGTCGCCAAAGTCAAGAGCATCGTTTTTCTTCACTTCGGCAGCTGTGTTGTAGTATAGGCCACTGATGTCCTGGAGGTCAAAGGGAATTTCCTGTTTCCCAGCACACAGCACGCCAGCGGCCTATACAATAACAAAGCTGACGAAGTGAAGAAAAACGGTGCTCTTCACTTCGGCGGCTGCCAGAGGTGAGCCGGGGCCTCTCCGGCTCCCTCTAAAGCCGCCCTGCCGATGCCGAATATGCGAGATGTTGTTGTCGCGGGGCCCTGTGCAAACGACATTCTCGGCCCTGAACCCAACCACTAAGAATCTCTTCAAAGGAGCTACTGGGACATACCATTAAGTAACCAGGGGCTGCTTATATTAGAGAGAAACTAGAAGAATTTAATTCACTATCCTCACCTTTTTCTTGTTTTCCTCTGCTTCCTGGAGAATGCGCTCCTTTTCCTGCTGCAGACACTGTTCCTTGAAAGTCAAGGCAGCAACCTATGTGTGCACAAAACACATACCATCAACCACTGCTACTCAGGCATTCATTCTTTATGTAGGCTGGAAAAGCCAATGTAAGCAAAGCAAACTCACAGGGGAAATGATTTACCTCCCTCCCTTCTCAACATGGTGACAAAAGCATGACTGGTATCATAACAGCTTCATTCACAGGAAAAAAACTTGCATTATAAACATAAATATAGCCGCAAAGGCACTTATCCAGACAGCAGGAGCCAGACAGCAGATACTGCCACTGAAAATGGCTCAAAGGGTGAATGAGTAAGCTGCATGAGCACGAAATTTAGGTTCCATTCCACGGGGGAGGCCAGATGGGCGGCTTGGACAGGAAGAGACCCCGCATAAAGCAGGAGACCAAGGGCTGCCCAGAGAGGGGCTTTCCCTCAACAAAGAGGCGATTCGCTGAGATGGCGCTAAAATGCACCCTGATGGAGTTCGACTTCAGATCTTCCTTCAAGAGATGGAGGAGGTACTGAAGGACCCACCGAGTGGGGAAAGAGAATGGTTCGATCTGGAGCCTGGAGCAGCAGACCAAGAAGCGTCGCCACTTGAAGGTGTAAGCTCGTCTAGTCAAGGTCTTCCTCGACATGAGGAGGACCTCCTCGACCTCCTCCGGGAGACCCGTTCAGCTGCCAGGCTGTGAGGGATAATGAGGTCAGGTTCGGGTGCAGTACATATCCCTCCTCTTGCATTATTAGGCCCGGGGCACAGCCCAGGGGGCTGGAGGCTCCGTTGACAGCCAGAGCAGGAGCGGGAACCAGGGCTGTCGAGGTCACGAGGGAGCTATGAGGATCATCAATGTCCAAGGGGTGCTCTGGACCTGAGCTGCCAAGGCTCAGAGGCAGTCGGCGTGATACGCTGGTAGAAAAGCGGTCGCCTGCTAAGTATCAAGGTGTGTGCCGATGAATTCTAAGGCCTGCACTGGTTCGAGGTGGGACTTGGGATAGTTGACCAAGAAACCCAGGCACTTGAGCAGGAGAATCGTGCGTGCCACCGCCAAGCGGGTTTCCTCGACCAAGGATCCCGTGACGAGCCAGTCATCGAGATAGGGAAGACCAGTACGCTCTGACGCCTGAGGGAGGCGGCGACTGTGGAGAGGCATTTTGTGAAGATCCATGGGGCGGACATGAGGCTGAAAGGGAGCACCCTGTGCTGGAAGTGCTCTCCCCACACCCTGAAGTGCAGGTACTGCCTGTGCTGGGGGTGAATCAAAATGTGGGCGTAAGCGTCTTTTAGATCCAAAGAGCATAGCTAGTCGCCCTGCCAGAGGAAGGGCAGCAGAACGCCAAGGGATAACATCTTGAACGTCTCCTACACTTGTTTAACTTTCAGAGGTCGAGGTTGGGCCATAGACCCCCCCCATCTTCTTCTGGACGAGGAAGTACCGGGAATAGAAACCCCGACCTCAGAGGTGCGACGGCACCCTCTCGTCCGCCCACTGGGTGAGGAGGTTGACTAATTCCCGCTGCAGGAAGACCTGATGCACGGGGAGTTGAGGAGGCTTCGCCGGGGAGAAGGGAGGGGGAGGCCTGTCGAGGCGGAGGCGATAGCCATCCCGGATAACCCAGGTGTCTGAGGTGATGGAAGCCCACTGAGGGGCAAAAGAGGACAGGCGTCCACACACTGGCTGCTCAGTCGCCAGAAGGTGAGAGTCTATGTGGCTGGTGTCAAAACCCCTGCGCGGGTTGTGGTGGAGCTGGGGTTTGGGCCTTGGGCCCTTTTGGCTTGCGGTGACCCTGGCCGGACTTCCCTTGTGCCAGAGTGGTCAGCATGGGAGTGGGTGGTACGGTGGGTAGCCTCGGTAGGGCAGGCCCTTCCTCGGAAAGAAAGGCTTCTTGCCCTGCTGCTTCCTTCTAGGGAGGGTGGAGATCTTCCATGAGAGACGGGTCCGGGTGACGAACTCCGTCTCTATCTCCATGGCCTTGTCCTCCATCGGCTTTCCGAAAAGCTGCTTACTGAGGCAGGGTACGTCCAGGAGCTTCTCCTGTACCCACTGCTCCAAATCTGAGGATTGGAGCCACGCCTGATGACAGGCCCCAATGCTGGCAGCCGCCACTTGAGCCGAGGACTTGAAACCATCGTAGGTGGTACAAGAGAGGTACTTTGAGCAGTCCACAACAGACTTTAGCAGGGTACAGAAAAAGGAGAACTACATCATTGAACACCTTAATAGTCCCAAAAATAATAACGAAGTGCACTAAGGCCACCTCCAACAGGGCTTTCTCCTTATTTGCACCTCTAAACTGGAATGCACTACCGCACGAAATCCGTGCTATCAAAAACCTAATCCTATTCAGAAAAGCATTGAAATACCACTTATTCACAAAATGCTACCCAGAAGTCAACCTAGCCATTAACAATACTAGCACCTCAATACAACCAGAAAAGGGCTAGTTGGTCAATCTTCTCTCTAGTCCTATTAGTCAACCACATTGCAACATCTAAATCATGTTTTATATCACTGTATATATTATTTAAGTCAATCTGTACATAGTTCCCCCGGTTGTCCTATGTTGAATCTTCCTGTTCAATGTAAAACTCAATGTTACTTGTATGCATTGTAGTATGTTCTTGTTTCAATGTACACCGCACTGATTGAAATAGCGCGGTATAGAAGAATTGTTAAATAAAATAAATAAATAAAAATACCGACCTATTGAGGGGTTCACCCTCGAGGCCCACGGAGAAACCTCCAAGCTCCTTGGCTAAGTTGCGCAAGAAAATGCCCATGTATAACTGGTATGCCTGAATATGGCAAGATAGCATGGAACCCTGGTAGGCCTTGCGGCCCAGAGTGTCGAGGGCCCTTGACTCCCTGCCCAGGGGGACCGAAGAGTGAGACTTCGGGCTCTTCTGTTTTCTCATGGCCGACTCCACCACCACGGACGCGTGGGGTAGTTGGGTTTTTCTGAACCCAGGGCTGCGCTGGACCTTGTACATGGTGTCAAGGTGCTTACTCACAATGGGGACCAAGGATGGCGCCTCCCACACGCGGAGCAGCAGCCTGGACAGGATGGGAGGAACCTTGACAGTAAGAGACTCCTGAGGTGGGGACTCGTACTGAAGGATCTCGAGATCTTCAGCTAGAGGGTCCTCCTCAGCCTGGGTGGCCAGGTTGAGAGCCCGTGCCATACCCCAAACAAGCACCAGGAAGGAAGTATCTTCGGGTGGCAAGCGCCGCTGGAATGCTAGTGGGGAGGGATATTCAGCCGCTGCCTGGTTAGCTTCTGCGGCGGAAGTTAAGCCAGGGTTTCTTGTGCCTGACTTTCGCCATGTGTTGCTAACCAGGCAGTGGCTGAATATCACTGCTGCCCAGTTAGCGACAGGTGCCGCCCTGGAACACCCCAGGCATGCCTTGGTGCTATCTGGTTAGTATCGGAGCATGAAGCGGCGGCCCCGTGGTAGTGCTGCTGAATATCCTGTAGCATGGCATTTACACGGTTTGGTAGTCTGCAAACCGTGTAAATCCCTTTGAATATTCATTCCCTTTTGTTTTGTAGCGGTTGCAGTGTGAAAGTAAGACGAAACCCCCGAAGGTGGTTGACTGGGACCTAAACATCTACTGTATATAGATTGTCTTTGGAATAGATGGATATCAGCATTAAGAATGATTCAAGAGAAGTTTAAAAGTTGTGTTTTTAACACAGAAACATGACAGCAGAAAAAGACCACATGGTCTGTCTAGTCTGCTCTTCCATATCAACTACTACAATAGTCCCCTTTATTCCTTTTGAGATCTTCTGTGTTTGTCCCATGCTTTTTTGAATTTATATACTGTCCTCATCTCTACCACCTCCACTGGCAGACTATTCCACACATCTACCACTTTTTCAGTAAAAAAATATTTCTGCATATTACTCCTGAGTCTATCCATTTTCACTCTCATCCTATGTCCCTTTGTAGCAGAGCTTGCTTTCAATCGAAAGAGGCTCTCCTCCTGTGCATTTATGTCATGGAAGTATTTAAATGTCTCTATCATATTTCCTATATCCCACCTTTCCTCTAATGTATACATATTAAGATCCTTATGTCTGTTCCCATATGCTATATAATGAAGACCACTAACCATTTTAGTAGCCACCCTCTGCACCGACTCCAACCTGTTTATATCCTTTTTGAAGGTGCGGTCTCCAGAACTTCACACAATATTCCAAATGAGGTTGCATCAAAGACTTATACAGAGGCACTATCACCTCCTTTTTTCTGCTGGCCATTCCTCTCCCTATACACCCAACATCCTTTTAGCTTCCGCCGTCGCCTTTTCAACCTGTTTAGATACTTTAAGATCATCAGACACAATCACGCCCAGATCTCGCTCTTCTTTCATTGACAGAAGTACTTCAGCTTCTACACTGTACCACTCCCTTGGATTATTGCAGCCCAAATGCATGACCCTGCATTTTTTAATATTAAATCTCAGCTACCAAATTCTCAACCGTTCTTCAAGCTTAGCTAAATCATTCCTCACGTTATCTACTCCTTCCTGAGTGTCTACTCTATTGCAGATTTTGGTATCATCTGCAAAGACACAAACCATAGTCGACAGCCCTTCCGCAATATCACTAACAAAGATGTTAAAAAGAATCGGACCAAGGACAGATCCCTGCGGCACACCACTGGTAACCTCCTTCTCCTCAGAGTGAGCTCCATTTACGTGTACCCTGTGTCGCCTCACATTCAACCAATTTCTAACCCAATCAGTAACTTTAAGATGCATCCCTAGGGTGCTCAGTTTGTTTATAAGTCGCCTATGTGGATGGGTGTCAAAAGCTTTACTGAAATCCAAGTACACCACAACTAGGGCACTCCCTCGGTCCAATTCGCTGGTCACAGAAATCAATCAGATTTGTCTGACAAGACCTGCCTCTGGTGAATCCATGATGCCTCTGATCCTGTAATCCATTGAACTCCAGAAACCTCACTAGCTTCTCTAAGTTTTTCAAAATATAGATGTCTGTCTTCCTCTCTCTGTGATCTCTTGTATTTCATGGAGGCCTCCTCCTTTTTCTTTACCTTTTCTTCACCTTTTCAGCTACTTCTTTTGAAAACCATAGCGGTCTCCTTTTCCTTTTATTTACCTTTCTAAAAAAAAGGTTGGTTGCCCTTAAAATATCCCCTCTCCATTTTGTTTTTCTATATCCCCCAGCTGTTCCCATCCCACTGAAGTATTGGCCCATCTTGACAATGTTGGTTTTCCTAAAGTCTAAAACCCTCACTTTTGAATGGATTTTTATCAGCCCTAGTCCTAATACTGAACCACACCATCTGCTGGTCACTGGATACAAGATGATCTCCCACTCTAGCATCAGAAACACTTTCCCCATTGGTAAACACCAAGTCCAGTATGGCCCCTTCATGTGTGGGCTCTGCTACCAGTTGCCTTAATAGTTCTTCCTGTAGAGAATCCAGGATCTCCTTACGTCTAGATGACACCACAGCAGGGATGTGCCAATCAACATCTGGCATATTGAAATCACCTATCAGTAGCACTTCCCCTTTCCTGGCAATGCTGTGTATATCTTCTATTAAATCTCTGTCCACTTCTTCTCCCTGTGAGGGGGGTCTGTATATCACACCATTGCAAATGGATTTCTCTTTCCCTCTTTCTAGTTTAACCCACAGTGCCTCCTCTCTCCCTTTTAAGTCCTGTAATTCTATACCTTTAATATTATTTTTTACATATAGTGCCATTCCTCCTCTCCTTCTTCCTATCTTATCCTTCCTGAGTAAAGTATTGCCTGGTATAATTATATCCAAGTCATAGTTGTCCATGAACCTTGTTTCCGTAACTGCCACTAAATCCAAGTAAGCCTCTTCCATTAAAGCCTCATCTGGGGTCTTATTTTCCATGCTACAGGCATTTATATACACTGCTTTCTATATGTTGCCCCTTTTACCCATTGCTATAGAGGTATTTAATGTTGCACTTACCTGGGAGTTTTCACTTACCTGGGGGCTTTCGTCACCCATCCCCAATAAATTTAGTTTAAAGCCCCCTTCAGTAGGTTACCCAGTCTGCTGCTGAAAATATGCTGACCCTTCTTGGACAGATGGGTGTCATCTCTGCTCTGCAGCCCTTGGAACGTCATCCCAAGGTCCAGGAAATGAAAATACTCTCGATGACACCATCTATGTAGCCATGCATTTATCTCCAGGATGTAAGCTTCTCTGCCTTGGCCTTTACTCTCAACAGGGAAGATTGAAGAGAACACCATCTGCGCACCTGTCTGCTTTACTCTCTGTTCCAGAACCATGAAGTCACTTTTACTATGCTCAGAGGGATACCTGGCAGTATCATTTGTGCCAACATGGATGAGCAACATCGGGTAATAGTCAGTAGGCTTGATGAGTCTCGGCAAACTCTCCGTAACATCTCGGATTTTGGCATCTGGCAGACATCAGACCTCTCTGGACATCAAGTCTGGTCTGCATATGGTTGCCTCAGTACCCCTCAGAAGAGAGTCACCAACAACCACTGCTTCCTCGTGGTGACTGATTTTGCAACTTTGGGGTGTTCAAGCTGTGTTTCCTCCCTTTCCTGGTATGCTTTCACCTCCTCCACTTCCAGGGCTGCAAAATGGTTCTTCAATTCAAGGGCTGGATGAGTTGGATTGGTGATTCTGCAGGCCCTGGTGACTCATGTCCAACTTTCGTCATTTTGTAGGCTCCCATCTTCATCTCTGCTGGAGAGCTTGGATGTTTCAAGAAGCATCTCATCAATGTACTTCTCACTGTCTTAAATGCTCCTCAGCCTCGCCACCTCTTCTCTGAGCTCCTCTACATGCAGGCATCCTGCACATGGAAAAGGAGCTTCAAATGGCATTGGGATCTCTGTCTGGACAGAGGAAGCTATAATAGGGGGCAACAGCTTTGGCAATATGATTTTTCCCAGCTAATGTTCAGTTGGAGGAGCTTTGGTATCTGTTGACGTAAAAGAGAGAGACCTACCAAAGTCCCTGCCTGTTCCTCAGATGTCCTTTAAGAGAAAAAGAGAGTTAACCTCTTTTAAGTGTACTCTAATAGGGCTGTTCTAAGTCCCTGTGTGTAGCTAATTGGGGAGTAGCCCTATAAATGTGTAGCTAATTGGGGCGTTGCCCTATAAAACAAGAATGCTCACATTGGGTGGGTGAGAGATGGGGTGGGTAGGGAGGGACCTAATATCTGATGAGGTCAGTGGCTTCAAACAGCTAGCAAGCTGGAGCAAAAAATAAATGAACTCTAATTGACAGAGCTTTGCCCAATACCAGAAAAAATTCCCCCTTTGCAGTACAGAAAAAAAAATAATTTTTGCCTCCTTTGGAATGTTATACTGCAATCAGATTCTGTGTTGCATTAGTTAAATAGTATTATTTTATAAAAAAAAGTTTTGCGTTTTTGAATATGTGATTTTGATAAGAAGTGGAAGAAATTAGAGCATTTTTCCATTTATAAATGCCTTTTCATTATATATTTTAAAAACTGCATGGGAGACAGATGATGAATTAATCACTGCAAGGGATCAGTTGTATTTACTAAAAAAAGCAGTTTGCATTCAATGTCTCCTTGAAGTTATTTTTAAAATATTTTTTGATGACATATGGTTTTGGTGGCCTGGTATGTTTCTTAGTTGAGAGCTGGTTTGGGACACAGGCAGAGATATATTTTGAAGCTCTGACTCCTTGATATTTCTAGCACGAGCAGTAAAAACAAATCAACAAAATAACTATCTGATCACCAACCTCCCTTGCTAGAACCTCATTTTAAAATTATGACCTCCACAGGCTTCTAAAAGCTGTTCAGAATCCATGCAATGGTATGCTTTGAAAATAAGTCAACATTTGTCCTAGAACTTTGTGGTTCAAGAAATCAATGCACAGAAAAGAAATCTTCCCTATGTAGATTCATCCATCTCTGCAGTACTTTTTATGTCGAGCTGTTTATGGTCTTGCCTGGTATAGCACAAACTCAAAAACAAGCAATCTGTGATAGCCAAACTAATTCATATCTAATATGAAGAGGATGAAATGTTGGCTTCTTCACCTTTTCTCTAGAGAGTTCCAGCTCTTGTCCAATGAGCTCTTTCTCCCTCTGCCACACTGCTTGCTGCTGCAGCTGCTCCTGCTCCGTTCTGGCCGCTGCCTCCTGCAGCTCCCTGGCAATAGCGGCCACCTCGCCTCGTTGATGGGTCACCTCTGCCAGCTGTTCCTGCAGTAGCTGGATGGTATTCTGGCTGCTCTCCCTCCTGGCATTTAAATCTGAGATCACGTTTTGCAGTTCAAGGGTCCTAGCATTTAATTGGCATAATTCATCCTGGTACTGTTTGGCCTAGAAAGAGAAATTGGTTGACAATTACAATACACACTAAGAGGAAAATGAGAACTGGCTTTAATTTATTTTAGCTTCATACAAGAGAGAAGCAGGAACACGCAACAGTGGGGAAAAGACTCTTGGCACAGTATGCTACAGTACAGAATCTACATAATAGTCTGGAAAATATATGGAGGGCATGTTCAAAAGCACTTACACAGTTTGCAGGCCTGCAAACCACATAAATGCCGCTCAGAAGGGGTATTCAGAGGCACATATCCAGCTTGTGCAGTAAAACACCCCGCGGGGGGGAACATTCAGCGGTGACAGCTGGCTATTGCTGCTGAAGCTTGAACCCAGATATTTAATGCCAGGGTGGCCAAATAACAAAGAAGCTAACTGAGCAGTAATGATATCAAGCCGCCGCCCAGTTAGCTTCAGCAGTGAAAGTTAGGCCATCCTTTCTAGTGCCTAGCTTTAAGTGCTTTGTGGAACGGAGTGGAATGGGTAAACGTAGATCGTTTACGTTATCAGAATATAGAAAGACTAGGGGACATGCAATGAAGCTACAGGGTAAACCATTTAAGACAAGAGAAAATATTTTTTCACTCAATGTGTAATCAAACTCTGGAATTTGTTACCGGAGGATGTAGTAAAGGCTGTTAGTGTAGCTGGGTTTAAAAAAGGTTTGGATAAGTTCCTGGAGGAAAGGTCCATAAACCATTATTAAAAAGGGACCCAGGATATCAGTGCTTGATCCAATACAAGCATTGCGGAACCTGTGTTTTTTGGGAAAATTGCTAGGTACGTATGACCTAGATTGGCCACTGTTGGAAACAGGATACTGGGCTTGATGGACCTTGGCCTGACCCAGTATGGCATAGCTTATGTTCTTATGTGGTAAACAGGCAGCGGCTCAATATATCTGCTGCCCGATTATCGCTGGGTGCTGCCCACGGATTGCCCCGATGTTAACCAGCTAGCATAGGCCGTGCAGCGGCAGCACCTGTGAATATTCAGCGTGTCAGTGCTGCTGAATATCCCAGTCAGCGTGATTAATGTGGTTAGGTGGTCTGCTAACTTCACTAATCACTTTGAATACCCCCCCCTCAATGCTCACTGCTTAGCATCGGGGCATTCTGAGGGTGGAGTGCTGGCAGAACCAAAGCTTAGCCAGTGGGTGGTGATATTGAGCCGCTAACGGGCTAAACTAAACCAGCTAAAGTTAGGCAGAAGAAAGGCTGGCTTAACTTTAGTCGGTTTAGCTATCCAGCAGCAGCTGAATATCACCGCTGATCGTTAGCTAAATCGTTATCGGGTGAAACGGGATATTCAGTGCCACTGGCTGGATAACCTCAAGCTGCGAGACAGCGTTTTTTGGGACACAGTTGCTTTTGCTCCTGAAATTATAGAAAACACTTGAAGCAGGGATCATTCCCGAAATGCGTGCGTCGTGTGAAGCATAATGCGATCTTGCAACGGTGGAGAGTTTATAATGGGATAAAGAATTCTGGACAGTTAAGTAAAGCCTTTTCTATATAAAAAACTTTTTTGAAGGTGGAGAACCTCTAATTGAATAAAAGTAGCCTGTCGTCTGGCATGGGTCAGATTTCCCTTCTTACCCTCCCTCGACACGCTCCGACAAAAATTGAAAGGGGGTTTTATTGGTGAATCTTTTTCTATAACATTTTAATTTATTCACCATTTTGGGGGTTTTGTGTTATTTCATACACTGGCTGGATATGGCCACAGCACTGAATATCCAGTGGTAATTTAAAGCTTTAACTGTTTTGGCTGCTGGTGCTGAATTTGCTCCCCCCCCCCCACCTTCCAATAACATCATTTGGACCTAGCTGTCTTATGAAAATGCAGGTTTCATTATACCAAGTTCAGTGTATTATTTCATTTCTCTAGAATTACATCTTAGCTGCTTACCTGTTTGTTCAGCTCTTCTTTTTCACTTAAGACTAATTCCTTCTCTATTTTCAGTTGCTCAATTTCTTTCCTAAAGGCAGCAAAAATGTAACACATTTGTAGAGAAACAGAAAACAGGCTACAACCACATGATCTGAATTTGTGTTATTGCCCCTCAGCTGTGGAACAATCTGCTGAATGATATTTAATCAATCTTTGGATAAGAAATTGAATCGCTTTAATATGCCCCCTATGCTCCTAAACTGAAAATTTACCAGGACTGAATGCCTAAATTTATGGTTCCAGTCTCTAGGATTTTATATTTTGGTTCCTAAAAGCTGTGCTTAAATATTGGTCAGATATTCAATGGCACATTCCAGAGAGGAGCTGCTGCTGAATATCTAGATTGCCCAAACAAAAAAATCACCAAACAATACCCCCAAAGAAACTTCAAGGAATTTTATGCAAGGATTTCAAAGAATTTCATTGGACTGAGCTAAGTCTTTTATAATAAGATGACATATCTTCTTGGTTAATAAAATGGATTGAGCCGCTTGGGAGCATTGGTTTCCCTTCTCTGCTCTGCTGCGGTGATATCCGACAAAAAAACTATCTTTATTATATAAAAAATAAAAAATATAAAAAAATTTTTGGGGGGTATTGTTTGGTGATTTTTTTGTTTGGATTTGTGTTTGTATCACTGAAGAGTGGATTTTGTTTGAATATCTAGATTGAGCAGTGCTATCCGGATAAGTGCCAGTGCTTACTCAGCATGATTTTCGGCTGCCACCTATCCAGATAACAATTTTGGCCAGTCTTTTATGTGTCCTAAGTCATCTGGATAAGTGCTGCTGAAAATCATGCTCTCTGTAAACGCCAGTACTTATCTGGATAGCACTCGGCTGCACTCACAGACTGCCCCCCTGCACTAACCGGACTGTGCCAGAGCAGTGTATAGAGATATTCAGCTGAATATCACAGTCAGCACCCTTATCTAAGGGCTAAGGGCTCTGACTATTGGCCTTTTAATTTTTAGGATACTAAATCTAGGTGATTTTTTAGCTGAAAACTAAGGATCCTAAGTTTGGCTGAAAATTGGGGACAAATTTAGACATCAGGAACACAGCTTTTTTTAATATTAGCCTCATAGATAAGACAGATGATAAAGTCCAAAAGTGATGAGTTATGTGATCTGCCATTATTTGTTTGCTGGTGTGTATTTTGTACATTGCTTTGAGCTTTGTTTTCAGCAGATGTGATTTCATGAGCTGAACAAAATAATCGTCATTTCACATAAATGCTTCTGGACTGGGGCCCCTCCATGGTAATGCTCTTCTTAGCTACACATCTATGACATTACTGAAAGAGATGCAACCAATGTCAACTACTATGGAAAGGTCCCAACCCAGAGCTTCTCAGCTTAGAAAAGCTTCTTATATAGTAGTCTCTTTTGTACTGTAACTAATGCAAAGGCATGGTCCCAGATATCTCTACTAAACAAAAATGGTGCCAGTCTCCTCAGCTGTTTGAGTCTAAGGGGCATGTTTACTAAAAACCGCCAATGTGCGCGCTGCACAATAGCGCACTAAAAGCGGTACTTAAGAGCGCTTAAGTGCCCCGCACACGTGTGATGAAGCCACGCACCCGTGCGCGTCACACTAACGGGCGCCGCACAAGAACGGGCCCGCAAATGTCCGAGAAAGGCGTGGAAAGGCTAACGGAGGGCGGAGAAAGGCCCCGGAGGGTCAGAGAGACGGGGTTAATGGGCGGGGAAGGGGAGGGGAGAGGCACCCCGCACATTATCGGGGCCGAATTTACAAGGAAAAAATAGCGCGAGTGAAACACTCGCGGTAGAGGGCAGTTAAAGGGAAGAGAAACCATTTCCGTCAGCAATGTACAGGAAAACCGGGGAAACCTGCAAAACGTAAGCAGTGTGATACATGTGCACAGCACAAAAGTGAAAATAAAAATAGAAAATGACCACAACAACAAAATATTAAAAATAGTAATTCAGCTGGGGAACAGTTATAGTAATGGGCAAATATAAAAACCACACCCAGGAAAGCTCCAGAAAAAAGAAATGAATTTTGGAAGGGTCTACAGAGCGGAGACTCCACCAAAACTAATTGCCATCTTTGGAGCTTTCCTGGGAGTGTTCCCTATGGTTGCCCATTAATAGCACTGTTGCCCAGCTTGGCTAAAAGTATAGCCCCTGTTTTTCGTGGTCATTTCCGGGGTTTATCTGCACGTATGTGACCAGACAAGGTGAATGAGCCCACAGTAAACATGTGCAGAGCAGGGTTTGCGACCCCATCCTGCCAGGTTTACCATCTCCAGGGACTGTACTGTCTCTGTGGCCACAGTGTGGTGCAGCGGACAGAGCCAGTACCTCTAAGACCAGAGGGTCACAGGTTCAAATCCCAGCTGCAGCTACTGCCAACCCTGTCCACATATTTTTCCCACAACTACACCGTGATAGTAAGGACAAACCTTTATTGCTGAGAACATAGGCATGGTTAATACGCCTATATTTTACCACACCAAACACAGACACCATAAACAGGCACATTATCTAGAGCAGAGTCTCCCAAATGCAGTCCTGGAGGGCCAAACACCATTCAGGTTCCATGCTTCCCCTAAGAAAGATGCCTGTGCTGCATATGTCTGCACCACCCCCATGGTATGCAGATGTAGCTCATGCATATTCATAGGGGACAGCATGAAGACCCGAACAGTGTCTGGAACACCAGGACTGGAGTAAGGAAACTCTGCCGTAAAGCAGCAGACAACAGGGCCAGACACACCCACACCCCCAGGCCCCATTGGCCAATGCCTCCTGGAGAGGCAGGACATTGGGCCCTGCGTGCATCTCCCAGATCTAGCACCTGCGTACCTTAGCAATGCCACCCTATACCTGGGTACACGGTACACAGCCCTCAAACGTTTGATGTGGGTACCGGCAGATAGACAGTCCTACGTTCAGCACTGTTTGCTTCTTGAGCTCCATCAGAACAAGCTGTCTGATGTCTGCGGTGCGTGCTCCAGGTCTGGCCCCTGACAGTGTTTACCACCCTGGGGAGTGACCCCCAGCAGTACTGTGTACCATATCCATGGCTGTACCGTGCCCAGGACTGGTGTGGTGGGCAGGGCTACTAACCTCCTCTATAGTAGCACATTGCTGGCATAGGTGTGGGGGTGTGTGTCTGTCTATACAGTGTGTGGTGGCTGCAAACACCTTCCACAGCCCACACTGCCAGCACTGTTGCCAGTATTGGCCTGCCAATGTGCATAATGAGCAGCAAGGTACCATGGGTATAGCTCAGACAGGGTGACCTCTGTATGTGCTGCTGGGGGATCACTCCACCCTGACTGTGCAGTGACCACAGCATGGCTAGGCACCCCCATAGTGCTATATAGTATTCCTCTCATGTGATATATATTGGTGTCCTTTTGGGGCTCAGTCACTGATGTAACTGCTTGTGTGTGCTGCCATCCCAGTTCTGGGTGCATGCATTTCCACCAGGACTAACTAGCAGACTGTATTCAGCTGGTCTGTGTCTTGAAGGGGTGCCATGCAGGGTGCAGCGGCTGATGGCTTGCTGCAGGAGAATATATGACAGCGGTGGGGTGCAGCTTAGCATATCCAGGCCTAATGTCTGTCTGATATTGTGTTCTGGGGGTGTATAGAGCTGCTGTGACTGCCCTGTGGGGTGTCTGTTCCCCAGTAGGGCCGGGGTTGATGGTCCACTCTACTGCCATCATTGCAGGGGGGTAGAATGTGGATCCGTTGATAGGTGACCCTGTTTGCCACCCTCAGCCAAGGGGGGGGGGGGTTGGTGGTGCATGGCCCACCTAGGGGTCCATGGGGGGTTCCCCTGACTGAGACAGACAGATATATCCAGGATGTTTCTGCAGAAACAACCTATCTCACAGATTAACACTGCTTTGGAGCTCTGACATGGCCTCTCTCAGTCATGGAGGGTGTTGTGGACCTGGTCCTGGACGCCTCATCGCACCCTCAGGGTGAGCACAGTACCCGCACAATAGCTACTCTGTGCCAGTGGAACACCCGCTCAGTACACCCTACCAGGCCGGGGTGCTGTGTGGGTGCACATGGACACTTCCTCCTGCCAGGCCGGGGAGCTGTTGAGGTGCATTCCCCATCTTGTGTGCATCTGTGGACAGCTGATTTGCATGTGCAGTGCATCATGGGTACGGGTGGCCTAACCCTATCCTGTCTACAACAGCAGACTGTCTGTGGGGTGACGTTGTCACCCTGCACTCACTCCCTAACCTTGAGGGTTAAGGAGGGATGGGCTTTGTGTAGTTGTGGGGGCCAATGAAAGTCGGGAACAAGACATTTATATTTACAAGGATTTTATTTTCCCCGCTCCTTGGTGGACAGGAACAGGTGAGAAGAATAACCAAATCAGGAACAATGCAAATTACAGGCTTTCAATACTGTGCTTCAGCCTAATCTTCCCTGAAGAAGTACATTACACCATGTGTCTTCTCTGTGCTGTATTTACAAATACTCCGGTAAGAAATAATACTGTTTTTCTCTTGCAATCAGGTTACAGTCCAGCTTATTTCAGTGCTTCATAAGCTTTCCTTTCAGTTGCTCAAACAGTATTCACTTCATAAGCTTTTCACACCTCTTTGGTTAACATAACCAGAATAAAATGTCAGGTATAATCATTCAAGCTTGGCTCTTGTCAGCTCTATCTATTAGACCAATCGAGCAGTCCATCGGCTGGTTAACTTCAATCATGGAAACTGGAGCCGGTGTGGGAAATCCTATCTCAGGATTACTTCCTGCTTGAATGCTAGTCTGTTCTGAAACAGCTCTTCTATTTAGAAATTGTTTGAATTCATTCAAGAGTAGTTCTGCCTGTCTTCTAGCAGGACTACTGGGAGAACCTTCTCCTTGCTTGGGCAAGTAATTATCTGCTTCTGGTGAACAAACAATGCTCTCCCTGTTTAGACACTCTGTGCCCGTGGTGGAGTTACCCCTCCCCCACTTATCTCTGTTAGTGAGTGTTGGAATCACACGTTCCTCTGCACGAGCTCTGCTCTTAAAGAATGCTTCAAAGGTAGGACCTTCTGTATCAGTGTAGCCTAATTCTCTTGTAAACAGTTTAGCTGAGTTCCTCTCGTCAGCTTGCTTGTTAAAAGCAGGAACTGCTGGCTGAGAAAAGCTAGGCTTAGTTAGAGAGCTTTCAGGCTGTAACCAACGTCTCTCACATTGCCTGAAACTATCCTGTACTTTAAAATCAGGACTCCCTCTTTCTGGCTTATAAAACTTGTTAAAGGAATTAAGTGCAGCAGGTACCTTAAAATGAGGCTTGTCAGAAAATGCCTTGCCAGCGTGCCTTTCTCTCCAAGGGTAAATGCTGTCTCCCAACAACCTAGGCTTTACTCCTGGTTCTGAATCAGTTTCCCTTCTGTTGCAGCTGGGCAGTATTTCTGTAGCAGGGTCAAAGGGTTCTGCATTCAAAAGAGCTTCTTGCCTTCCCAATGCCTTTTGCCTTCTCTCTTTATTTTATTTATTTATTTAACAGTATTTCTAAACCGCCTTATCTTAATAATCAAGGTGGTATCACAGCAAGCAATCAGGTAAAGTGTGTGTGTTGTACATGCAGTGAGGATAAAACTTAGTTGTGTGAGGGATGTGTTGGGTGCTTGATTTGTTTGAGCTATATACAGGGTGGGCTATTTACAGTGGTGCTAGAATCATATTTTATATATATTCAGTTGTTTGGGAGGATTGGAGTGCTGTTATCCATTCTCTTAGGTTATGTGATGTGACCATAGTGCTCTATGAACAGCATGGTTTTCAGTTGTTTTCTGAAGTCTTTGAGGTCTGGAGTTGCCCTTAGATCGTCCGGTAGATTGTTCCATATTGTTGGAGCAGCCATGGAGAGAGCTCTGTCTGTTGTGTCCTTGCGTGTGTGCTTGTACTCATTCGGGGTGCTGACTCGGTTGCGTGTTTGACTTCTTCTGGGACGTGCGCTGGTTTCCGGTTGTATGAGCAGGTGGAGGCTGTTGGCTGATGTGTGTTCTTTTATCTTAAATAGGTTTATGATAGTCTTGTATCTGATGCGAGCAATGATTGGGAGCCAGTGTAAGTCCTTTAGTGTAGGTGTGATGTGCTCCTGCCTTGCGGCTCCGGATATGATTCGAGCTGCAGTGTTTTGTGCCAGCTGTAGTGGTTTGAGAGCTTGTTTTGGTAGTCCGAGGTATATCGGATTGCAGAAGTCCAGTATTGGGGTTATCAGTGCTTGACAGACTGTACGGAAGTGTTCTGGAGCGAGGAGTGGTTTCAGTCTCCTGATGATTCGCATCCTGTAATATGCTTTTTGGATTGTTTTGTCTATGTGTGGTTTGAGGTTGAGTTTACTGTCCAGAGTAACCCCAAGGTATCTCACCTCCGATCTTATCGGTATCGTGGTGCTTTGTATCTTTATGTTTGGTGGGTGTGTGAAGCTTTGGTTTCGAGTGATGATTAAAGCTTCAGTCTTGTTGTAGTTTATAGCTAGATTGTTGTTTTGGCACCACTTCGCCATTTGGGTAAGGCAGTCTGCTATCTTAGAGAAGTCCGGGTTTTCGATTGATATCGGGGAGTATACCATTATATCGTCTGCGTATATTGTGTATTGGATGTTGTTATCTTTCATAATGTTGCATATTGGTTGGATGTAGATGTTAAAAAGGAGTGCTGAGAGTGCGGATCCTTGTGGTACTCCTTGTTGGACGTTTATGGGCCGGGAGGTGTCCTGTCCCACCTTGACCTGTAGCTGTCTTTCTGTTAGGTACGAGTGGAACCATTTTAGAGTGGTACCGTGTATACCAGTGTTCTTCAGTCTCTCCAGGAGTATATTGTGATCAACTGTGTCGAACGCTGAGGAGATGTCGATGAAGATCATTATAATTCCATTCCTGATGTCGTCAATTATTCTTATGATGCTGTCGAAGAGGTAGATCAGGAGAGTTTCGACTCCATGGTTGGGACGAAATCCGTGTTGGTTGTCGTCGAGAGTTCCGTGTTCGTCAATGTGTTCCTGAAGTTGTAGTTGAACCGTCTTTTCGATTATTTTTGCGAGGAAGGGTATGCTGGAGATTGGTCGGTATGCTGCTGGGTCCTTTTTGTCGAGAGAAGTTTTCTTTGTGATTGGTCTTACTGAGGCAAGCTTTAATTGCTGTGGCATGAGTCCTTGAGTGAGTGAGTTGTGTACCATTTTATGAATGTTTGGTATGAGGCTTGCTTTGGTGGCTTTGACCCATGACACTGGGCAAGGGTCTGTAGGAGCAGTGCTTGTGTTGATTGTGGAGATGATGTCTGATATCTGCTCTTTTGAGGGTGAGTGGAATGTGCCCCAGGTTTTGGGGTGGACGTTCGTTCTGTTGGTTCTACTGGGTGTTGTGCGCTCTGTGGAGTGAAATTTGTCTTTGATGTGGTCGGCGAATATCTGTGGATCCACTTGTATTTCTCTTTCTGCTGCTTGCTCTTTTGTCAGGGTTTTTACTATTTCGAAAAGTTCTCTGGGTTTGTTGATGGAAGAATTTATCAGGTTTGTGTGGAATTCTCTCTTTGATTGGTTGATGTGTTCATTGTATTGTTTTTGCTTTGTTAGGTAAAGATGTTGGTCGGAAGTAGTTTTGTTTTTTCTCCATCTCCGTTCAATTTTCCTGAGCTCCCTCTTTTCCTGTCGTATTTTTGCTGAGTACCATGGTTTGTTTTGTCTCTTGTTGTGGTGTTGTTTCTTGGTCCTGTCAACGGATGGTTTGGCGGCGTTAGCTAGGACATTGTTCCAGTTGGAAACTTGTTCCTCCAGGTCCTCTGAGTCAATGTTCAAGTGTTGTATTGTGTCCTGGATGAATTCGTCTTGTGGATTCAAACCACCTTCACTTCTCATTCCATTTGTAGTGCTCACTTCTCCATTCCTTCTCATCACCGTCCTCGTCCTAGTCCTAGTCCTACTCCTTCTCCTTCTCATTCCACTGTCTTCCCTCTCTCTGCTTAACAAGGGGCCCCTGCTCTGGGAAGCCCGCCTCCTACTAGGGCGTGCCCAATCCACAGCTCTGGTTCTCTCCTCCCCTGAGGTGAGCTGATTAGTTGCCTTTAGGTTATGCTGAGAATGGAAAACCCTGTCTTTTCTTGCAATACCTGAACCAACCAGAGGGTCAGTATCAGTTTCCATGGCTTCTGAAGTTGCCACTGTGTCACAACGTGCAGGCTCTCTGCAGCCAGCCAGGGGCTTGCTGTCAGCTATAGAGCTGTAGCCCAATGGTTACGTCACTGCCTATGACGCTAGAGGTCATGGGTTCAAACCCACAGTGGGGTTATCTGATAGGGTTTTCCACAGCATTGTTTTATTTCTTGTACATATGTTGCTGCCAGCAATAACACCCTCAGCGTACTGTACCCATGGGGTGCCTCTGCGGATGCTTTATTGGGCGCCCTATTGGCCACCTTATGGTTGCCGTCCATATAAGGTGCACTATACCTTACCCTGTGCCGCAACATATATGGTGCCCTATAGGGGACATTCAAGGGTGCCTTGGCGGACAGTGAGCTGTAACATGTGCCGTATGGGCCGCCTTATGTTAACACGCTTTGCGTGTGCGTCTGCTAGTCGTGAGTACTAAAATAAACATAACTTGCCCCCTACAGCACTCATCCCCATAATATATAATGCCTCAGCCAGCCTTGTTTACTGGGCACTGTACGGATTTGAACCCCTGCTCCCTGCACCATTGGTCAGTGTCCAAACCATTGTGCTGTGGCTCTGTTCCTGTGCATGAGCATCAGCGCACCACTTCTGCCGCCCACTATTTGAAAGCCTCCGCACACATCAGCACGCAGCCTGATGCCCATCAGCGCGCCGCCTCCTGCTGCCCACAATTAACAGTGCGCCGCCTTCTGCCGCCCAAAATGACAGTGCGCCGCCTTCTGCCGCCCAAAATTATTTTGCCTCCTCAACCACTTTTAATCATTAAAATTGATGCCTCAGCTGGCCTTTTTTGTGGAGCACAATGGGGAGTCGAACCTGTGGTCCCTGCACCATTGGTTCGTGTCTTCACCATTGTGCTACGGCTCTGTTCCTCTATGTGCCCAGCGGCGCCCCACTTAGCCTTCCCACGTGCTAATGTGGGCCCCGCACATTTGCGCGGTGCGCACACGTACGGTCGGTTTTTTTCCTTTTGTCAGCCTGATCCGCCCACTCCTTATATGGCACAGGCACACTACCGCGGCCCCGCACGTTAGGAATGTTTAGTAAACATGCCCCTAAGCCTTATTTGATGGGGCTTCTCAAGGTCAACCTACTAGATAACATTAGAAGCTGCTGTGGCTGATGATTCATATCTATATTTGGAAGATGCATGTACACATACATACATTGCTATTATTGTCAGCGAGCAATTACAGGCCTATCTTGGACAGACCGTACTATCTCAAAAGCATATCAAGCGAAGGGCTATACAGATCGTACATCCACTTACGCAGTCCTTGTCCTTGCAGGCTTAAATACGTGGGACGTACTATCTGTCTGATAAAACAGAGGCTTGCGAAACATAAGTCAAGGATTACCAATTAAGTATTGTCTGCTCCAATGGTGGATCATTATGCTCAAAAACATCATACGTTTGCTCAATTTCAATGGCGGGTAATAGACACAATTCATCCTAATTGGTTGTTGTTGTTGTTGAGGCGGTGTCGACTCATAGCGATCCACTGGATAGTTGTGCTAAACTGTGTTCGGTCTTCAGTCAGGCAGCTCATTGTTGATAGAGTGGCATCCATAGCTGCTGTTATTGTCTCGATCCATCTCATTGCTGGCCTTCCTCTATTGCGTTGGTATGGAGATAAAAAAAAGCTCACCTTTGTGAACAATGCTGGATTTACCAACGTCATACAATAGATCCAGAAGGACTTAATGCAGAATTCAAGTGGCAATCTTTGCTTTAAAATTGTTCATGTTTGACAGGGGGTGGGTGTGATCTCAGCTGTTTTTATAGCTGCGGTTGGACTCTCCCCCTTTTTTTAGGACAGTTTTTTTCAGGTGATGTTAGACGCCCAGATATATAAAGAGCGAGAATTATTGGATGGTTTCATTCTGGACAGAAGCATGCTATAGATCAGTATGAAGTCATGTCCTGAAGCAGAACCTTTTAAATTAATAGATTCGAAACGAGCGCTTCGTTGGATAAATGATCTTGACAGCCGGACCATTTGAAGAGAAAGTGACTGGCTTTTCTTCTCGCCTCCTCTTCAATGGTCTTGGTAAAGCATTGCAAATCTGGTGCATGTCCTTGATCAGATAAGTTTGAAGTCTATTTTCTAAATCTTTTTTTGATCTTGTGCTATTTAAAAGAATACAATGGACAGCTTATGATGAAGAGATTGATAGTCCCGCTTATCAAGTTTTCCGACAAAAAAACCCTTTAGCTAAATCTAGCTCTAGTTTCCTGCTTTTTCATTTCTTTTTTGATAGCAGAAATAGACTTTTCCATTGCGGGTCGTGTTCTGTCTGTGACTCTGTCATTACCACCAAAAGTATTTTTGTACACCCTACTTCTGCTATCAAATTTCCACTAACTAGTTTTACTACCTGTCAAACTGAGAATGTCATCTACGAAATTATTTGACCATGTAAGTTGCTGTATATAGGGAAAACAAGCAGGAGTGTCAAGACAAGAATTATAGAACACCGAAGTTGCATTAAACACAGTACTCCCCAGAAACCCTTAGTTGAACATTGGGTTGCTGCTCAACAAAGTCAATGATTTTAAATATTTGGTTCTGCGGCAGGTTCACCCTCATTGGCATGGTGGGAATGTCACTCAAACTCTTTTGAGACGAGCAGAAACTTATTTTTCAACTGAACACATTGCATCCCCTCGGTCTTAACCACGAAATAGTCCTTTCTGTTTTACTGTGAGGGTTCCTTTTTTCTCCCTTTTATGCATAGACAATTTCTCCAGGTTTCTCTTCATAAAACATCTTTAGTTTTACTTCATTTCTTGTTTCACATGCCTTATGGCTAATGATATTGTTGACATTCCTAAGGAATTTATAAAGCCACTGACTACTTGTTTTGTTTTCATTTAGGGTGGATTGCTCTTTTTAACGTATTTCTTAAAAGCCTGTTTATTTTAGCTTGTTTGAGTATCTTCAAGTTAAATTATTTCTAGTAGTTTATTTTGGTTACGTTTATTCCTGCTTTTGGGCCCTGCTGGCTATATCACTCATTTTTCATATTCAAATTGGGCTGATGTAGCGAATGACATCATTACATTTAAATATTCTATGTGCGGGCTTTTGCCTCTGTTTGAATTTCAGCGATAAGCTAGGAGGTGAGCACAAAGCTGACTATGGCTTCTATTTCATTTTCTTCCTTTATCCTTGCTCGCCATGTGGATTCTAGGCGTTTTTTTTTTTTAATATTCATTTCAACTTAATAATGAGTCTAGTGCTGGGGCAGCTTTAGATCTTTTTCATTTTGTACAACTTGGGTTTATAATATAGATGTAGAGAATATTTTTTTAGAGAACGGCATTCACCAGTGTATACTTGGCTCACACTGATATAGCTTAGTTCACATTAGTATTTTTTGTCCAATTACCGAGTTTATTGCACAGTCTGTCTTTAAGCTCGATTCAGTATGATTCTGACACGCTGGTATGAGTCTGTTTCTAATCCCTTCCTGCAAAACGTTTTATAGCCCGTTACACTCCGTGTGCATCTTGTAGCTTCTACTGACTTCCTTCTTTTATTTCTACTTTGACAAAAAGTGTTTTGCATTGCTCATGTTTCTAGATGGTTTTAAATGTTTATTCACTACTCTTTGCCATATTTCGACCTCTGAAAGCCTTCAGCGGCTTGTTCTTGCATTTTTGCTTTTTACTTGGTAAGAGGCGATTTACATGCTTTACTGCACTTTACGATGATTTCTATGTTTTATTCATTATCATGTTTTAACAACCGGTCTGTTTTATCAGCGCTGCCCTCCTGATGCTTTTGGTCTCCACTTGGGTCTTCAATGTTCATGAGTCATGTCCAGCATGACACCACCACCCATTTCACAATTTTATTTTAATATATTACTATTTTTATTTATTTATTTTTCTAATGGATACCTTACATTAGCTGTCTCAGAATGGTCTAATTTTATTATGAATTTTTAATGTGTCTGGACTCGTCCCCATGGTCACTCTATTGTTATCCATTTTCACCCTGAAGTTTGTACATTACTTTCCTAAGTATGCTCTTTGAGCTCCCTTCATGGAATCCAGGCCAATTCCCTTGAAGTCCCGATTGTTCATTGTGTATTGTTTTAATATACTAGTTACCTCCTCCTGTCCAAATTTAATTGATCTTTTCTGTCATTTTTATTATGGTTTTATAACATGATTATCATTCTGTTTTCAGTGTACTACACTGTGTCTTCAAGCTTCATTGGGTATATGCCAATTATAACTCACCTATTGGTAAGTCATTCACCATTATCTTTTATGCATGTGGTATGTATTTCATGTTTGGTGTTTTAACCATTATTTATTATCATTTTTCATATAGTTTTTAATGTTTATTTATTGGATTGTTTTTATTAATTCTGATTGGCTTGTTTTATTATTTATTTATGTATTTTAACTTTTATTTACTGTGTGGCCACCATTGCTCGTTTGATAACTTATGTATTATGTATTTTTATGCTCTAGTGGTCACAGTCCCCTGAAGAAGGCCCAAGCGGCCGAAACAAGTGTAGGGTTGACCTTTTTAATAGAGGTTGTTTCCTCCAAGGGTTCCTCATTGCCAGCTCTTTTTGTGTGTTGCTTTACTACAGGTGGGATTTTTTTTTCTGTTCCTGCTTGCGGAATACCCATACAATCCGTGCATTACCCAGAAGTGTGGAACTGGACTGGAGGGACGATAAGGAAATACAATTTGACTTTCCACTATTATTTCCCCATACCAAGTTTCATCTCATTTTATTTAATTTTCAGAGAATAATTTTGCCCCAAGACAGACAGACATTTCTCGACCCCTTCTGTATAATTCTTTCCAATTTCCTTTGGGTTGAAAGAATGAAAGAAAAAAAGTGTAGCGCAGACCAGCAGGGGGCATGCAGCTACCAATAACAGATCCAAATTAATGTTCTTGGCAGAGCAGTTCAGGGCTGTGGGAGCCACTTTGCTAGTGCGCTTTTAAGAAGCAACATTCTGATTTAAATGCATTTTCTCCCAGCCCTATTAAATAGCTAAGAGGAAGAAGAAATACTAATTGTAGGCACTAAGAAAGTTGATTTGTATCTATGCTTTTTTCTTTTTTTTACCTTACATCAAAAAAAAGTTTATCTCCTTTGATTGTGACCTGTAGTCTGCCCTGAGGTGTGTAGAGTGCTATTGAGTAGTGCTAAACATTTTTAATCTTCTGGCAAAAAATAAAAACAAACAAATGAATCATAGGTACTTTTAGAGGCATGTTTACTAAAGGTTAATGCTCGTTAATGCACGTTAAATGCTATTGCGCCTCTAGAAATAAAAAGGCTCTGGCAATTAACACGCATTAAATCCTTTAGAAAACATGCCCCTTAAAGTCTGCTTTTCCTACGACTCACTGATGAAGTACTGCCTGGGCGAAGGCGCTTTTGTACCGTGAGTTTTCTTCCAAGCAATAATGTGCTATGAAGGTATGGACTTTAGACAGGTGGCAGCCCGGCATATGTCCTGCAGAGGGATCGAGCGCAGGTTGGCCACCGAAGCCACCAGGGTGCGCACATTGTGTAACGTCATGCTCTAGGGAGAGTCCAGCCTGCTTGTATGTGAAGGAAATGCAGTCTGCCACCCAGGTGGACAGGGTACACTTGGAGATCTCAACTCCAAGCCTGTTGATGTCATAGGAGACGAACAGTTGCGACGAGCGGTGATGGGGCTGTGTCCTCTGCAGACAGAAGGACAGGGCCCACTTGAAATCCAGGCTGTGTAGCGAGGCTTTCACTCGGGAGGTGTGAGACCTGGGAAAAAAGGTGGGAAGGACCACCTCCTGGTTAATGTGAAACATGGATACCACCTTAGGCAGGAATTTAGGGGGTGTCCAGAGAATGACCCTGTTTTTGTGAAACCCGGTGTAGGGGCGTGAGCCACCGATGCCTGCAGCCCACTGACTCGTTGGACCGAAGTGAGCATTAACAGGAACACTACTTTTCATGACAAGTACTTGATATGGCATGTAGCCAGAGGCTCAAAAGGGGGAGCCATCAGCTTCTCAAGCACGACATTCAGGTTCCACACCATGGGTGGTGGACATACAGAGGGCCATGAGAGGAGAAGCCCCTCATAAAGCAGCCCACCAACAGTGCCCAGAGACAGACTGGCTGTCGACAAGGTGATGATGTGCCACAAGGGCACTGAGGTGCGCCCTGACAGAATTAGACTTCAGACCAGTTCAGGAGAGGTGCAGGAGATATTGCAGGTTGTCCTGCACTGAGCAGGAGAAAGGGTTGAGATTCTTATCTGAGGACCAGACAGAGAATCAACGCCACTTGAAGGCATACACCCGGCGTGTAGTCTTTGTGAGATGCCAGTAGAATGTCTTCCACCTCTCTGGAGAAGCAGAAGTGCACTAGAGCTAGCCTTTCAGCATCCATGCCGTAAGGGTGAGAGACCGGAGACTGGGATGGAAAAGGGTTTCATTCTCCTGTGAGAGCAGGTCGGGGCCGCTCAAGACTGCTGCGGTAGCAGGGAGAACCACTGCTGTCGGGGCCACCAAAGGGCAATGAGGATTACTGAGGCCTTTGTCTGACTGAACCTTGAGCAAGGTTTTGGGGACCAGGGGAGTAGGTGGACCAGTGCAGGAGAAAGGCGTCCACTGCCACGGCCCGGGGCCGGCCTCCATGAGCAGAAATGTGGCAGCTGCACATTCTTGGAGCTGGCAAAGAGGTCCAACATCAGAGTCTCCAAACATTGGAAGATGGAGTGGGTTACCTCCAGGTTGCGTCACCACTTGTGAGGTTCAAGCACTTTGCTGAACTGATCTGCAAGCAGATTGTCCTGGCCCAGCAGGCAAACCACCCGGAGGGTCATGCCATTCTCTGTGGTGAAATTCCACAGGCAAACTGTCTCCAGACAGAAAAGGTAGGAGCCCGTTCCCCCTTTTTTGATGTAGAACATAGCTACTTGGTTGTTCGTATGGACGAGTACTACTTGATCCATCAGGCGGGTGTGGAACAGCCCAGAGTTCCAGGAGGTTGATCTAGAGGGCACTCTCCTGAGTCCAAGCACCTTGCAACTGCAGACTGTTGCAGTGCGCACCCCAACTGAGCTTGGAGACGTCCATCATGAGGACACGATGTGCCAGAGGGGCCTGGAAGGGTAGGCCGCCATGAGATTCTGTTGGCTCTGCCACCAGGTGAGAGAGGCTGCCAGAGGCTGGGTGATCCAAACCTGATCCTCTAGATGGCCTGTAGCCTAAGTCCACTATGAGCTCAGAGACCACTGAGCCTGTCACATCCAGAGATGTGCCTCATGTGCCCCAAAAGGCACAACAGAAGTCAGGCAGATGCTGTTTAGTGGGTCTGCAGCTCCAGTGATGCGAGGCGCTGAGCCCAGTCCAGAGGAAGGAAGGCTCTGACCTGCGTTGAGTCCAGGAGAGCTCCAATGAACTCCAGGCATCGAGTCGGGCGCAGGTATGACTTTGGGAAGTTGATTATGAACCCCAGAGTCTGAAGCACTCTTTTGGTGTGGTATGCCGCATTGTAAGCCTGCTCTGCTGAGCTCACCTTTATGTGCCAGTTATCCAGATAGTGGAAGAAAAAGACTCCCAGCAAGCAGAGATGAATGGCGATGACTGTCGGTCACTTGGTGAACACTCTGGGGGCTAAGGAGAGGTCGAAGGGAAGCACCCTGTATTGGTAATGGCAGCCTCTGATGATGAGATGGAGGTACTGATCGGTGCCGGGGATAGATCAGAATATGGGTATAGGCATTTTTGAGATCCAAAGAGCATAGCCAGTCTTCCTGGAGAAGATAGGGCAGCAATTTTCCAAAGGACAGCAACTTGAACTTCTCCTTGACCAGAAGGTGGTTTAGGTCCCACAGATCCAGGATGGGCCTGTCTTTTTTTGGGACGAGGAAGTACTGGGAGTAGAACCCCTTGCCCCACAGGGGCTGAGGTACAGGCTCCATGGCCCAGTCCCCAAGTACTCGAGTTCCTTCTGCAGGAGCTCTCGGTACTGATAAGTCATGGGAAGCTCCCCTGGAAAGAAGGGAGGAAGTGTCTGTGGATAGTGTAGGAGGTAGTCCTCTTGCACCACCTGCATCACCCAGGTAACGGTGGTAATGCCTGGCCAGAGGTGTGCGAAGTGGACCACATGCCCTCCCATGTGCTTTGGGCCCTGGCCTTCTGAGGGAAGGCAGGAATCAAACCCCCCCCCCCAGGCTGCAGCTGGGGCGCTGTTTGGGGCTTGGGGGCTTTTGCTTGGGGGCCATGCCCCTGGCCCTTGGCCTGCTGCCCCTGTTGGGGAGCCTGATAGGCCAGAAACTGAGGGAATGTCCCATAAGCCTTTTTCCCCTTCAGGTGGAAGGTCTCTTTCCCCCTAAGTCTTCTGCCGGGAAGAGTCAAGCTGTCTTCCTGGATAGCCTAGTCCTGGTCAGGAATTCTGTCTCCAGCTCAGCCACCTTGTCAGTCATGGATTTTCTCGAAGAGGTTCTCTCCTCAGCATGGGACATCAGCCAGTTTGTCCTGTACTCACTGCTCCAAGTCCAAGGACTGTAGCCAGGCCAGGTGGTGGGCACAAATGCGCACTGCAGCCACGGACTCGAAGCCGTTGAAGGCTGCCCGAATTTGAAACTTGGAGCATTCCTTAACTGTAGAGTCAACAGTCCGGAAGCACTCAAGGGATTTCCTGCCAGACCAGCCAAGAACCCAGCGAGTTCCTTCCCAGGTCCCTCATGGTACATGCCCATGTACAGTTGGTATGCCTGGATTTGGGCAGTGAGCATTGAGCCCTGGTAGCACTGCCTGCCAAAGCCATTCATGGTGCAAGCCTCCCTGCCGGGTGGCACCAAGGACTGCATCTTCTGACTTTTGATCCAGCGCATGGCTGACTCCACCACAATGGAGTTGTGAGGCAGTTGTGTTTTTTGAAATCCTGAATCGAATACTGAGAATTGAGACGGCGGCTCACTATGCGCATCACCACCAGGATTTCCCACATCCTGAACAGCATGTGTTTCAGGATGGGGGGGGGGGGAATTGGCACCATCAGTGCCGCCTTCGGAGGGGCCTCATAATGGGAGGATCTCCAGGTCCTCAGTACGAGGCTCATTCTCCCACTCCACAATGAAGGACAGAGCCTTTGCCATCCTGTGGACGAAGTCAAGGAATGCGAGGTTCTTGGGCAGTGACCACCAGCGCTCCTGTGGTGGAGATGGTTCAGAGGACACATCTCTATGGAACATGGTGATGGGTGACCGGTCATCGGTCTCCCATCCAGACTAGGAGCCAGAGATCATCTCATGTCCCAAGCGGTCATCAAGCTGATGCACCATCAGTGCCAGGGAATGTGGTGGCCAATGTGCCCACTCTGAGGTACTCTGGAGTGAGTCATGCCTCAAGTGGGAGGCTGATCACCTCGGCTCCAAGCTAGAGAAATTCTCCAAGAAAGGCTGGACTACCTCCGGAGAGGTCCAAGCCATGGAGGGTGTCATGGTAGGCACAGACAACCTGGAGATGCCGGGTGTCGAACCTCGGTGTGCCTTGAGGTAGGCAGTCAGGTTGCATTCCAGGGCCACCATCCTGGCCTTGATGCCTGTAGGCTCTGCAGCCACCAGCTCGGATCTCACCGGCATCAAGCCCAGAGCCAGGTCCCTCAGAGGGGAATCACTAATGGTGATCATACCAAGGGACTGAGCCTGATCCTGCGATGTGGTGGGAGTCTCCTCCCTCTGGGGCAGCTTCGATGGCTGCTCCCAGCCATCACCCTCGGCGTCGGGTCAAGGGCACCGAGCCCAGGTACCCAAGGACTTACCTCCACCACCAGGATCAGACTTCATCTTCGACCTCGACTTGGACAATGTCTTGAGCCCATGGAGCAGGTACTCGGAGGACGATGCCTGGTCTGAGTCTCTGCGATTTTGGGGCTCAGATTGGGCCCGCCCATGTGACCCTGAGTTGTTGGACGTGGTCCCCAAGGGCAGCGACTCCATGCTCGAGGCTGGCCCAAGGGTTGAGTCCTTCGATCCAAATAGCTCCTTACACTGCTGCTCCTGATTCTTCCAGCTCTTTGCTGACATCTGCAGGCAGAGAGGGCAGGAAGAGTAGTCATGGTCAGCCCCTATGCACCAGATGCAGCAACAGTGGAAGTCCGTAATGGACATGGTGCGGGGGCATTTGACACATTGCTTGAACCCACTGACCATAGACATACAAGCGAACATGGCACCCGCGAGGTCAAACTCACACGTCTCGGTCAGGGAGAGTGTGAGAGAACTCCCGTGCCCACAAAAAGAAAGAGAAAAATATACCCAAGAAAAATGTGACACCGAGGTAAGGGTGGACTTGGGCAGTGAGAAGGTGATCATGGAACTGATCCAGCAAAAAAGAGCGCAAAAAACGCACAGAAAAGATGGAAGAAAAATCGACTTCTACTGTGGACAAAGACAAGACGTCTGCAGGCTCCAAGGAAAAACGATGACTGAATAAGATGGCACTCTTGGGCGGGAAGGTGACCACGCATACAATGTCTAACTCCTAAAAGCTTTCTTTGAAAGCTGGGGAGTGAATCAACGTGGGCTCCTTCGGTGCCAACGTCACCCCATATGTGAGGACTGACTTCCTGCTTGTTCCCAGAGAAACTAAAATTGAGTAGAACTGACAAAATATCTCCGAATGATGATTGTGTCATAAAGAGCCTTGAACACAAGGTATATATATCTAAGAATAGATGAAGAAGCAGCAATGCAGCATAAATTACTGAGAGAGAGTACAGAGTATTACAGGAGATTAAAACTGATACTGAAAAGTGCTTTAACACCATAGAATAAGACACAAGCCATTAATCAGCTTGCAAGCCCCATACTCTCATGCCACTTTTAAATTATAGATTGACCTCTTCAATTCTTGAAAAACTGGATGTACAAACAAATTCTTTCAAGCCCATGAGGAAATTTATAAAAATCAGTGTACGCCAAGACTACTAGTACAATTACAGGACATCTGCTGAGAGCCTGGCAAAAAAACATTGTAGAAACCATTATAAAGAACAAAGGGCGGCATTTTCAAAGGTATTACACAGGTAACTGTCCTAGTTACCCATATAAATGCCCTATCTGGGATTTTCAAAAGGCATCTACATGAGTAGTGCCTTTCGAAAATCTCGGATAAGTCCCTAACACGCCCAGATGCTATGCTGTGGGCTTTCCAGGGCATGGCGGAGCAGAGCGGGGAGCATCGCCTACTTTTCAGGCGCAGGGGCTAAGCGGGTAGCATCGAAAATCGCTGCTACCTGGCTACTACTGCTGCTTCGGGGTTGTGTGGAAAGAACCGGATTTTCAATGCTGGTGCTGCATATGACCCCGGCATTGAAAGTCCGGGTTAGATGGACAGTAGGCGCCATATGAAAATAGGGCTCAAAATTATTGAACATGTAGATAGTCATACTTTAATGGGAGAAAGCCAGCATGGCTTTAGCCAAGGAAGGTCTAGTCTTATTAATCTATTATATTTATTTGAAGGTGTGAATAAACAGGTAGACAAAGGTGAGACAGTCAATATAGTGTATCTGGATTTTCAGAAAACCTTTGGCAAGGTCCCTCATGAGAGACTCTTGGCGAAATTAAATAGTCATGGGATAGGAGGAAGAGTACTATTGTGGATCAGGAACTGGTTAAAAAAACAGAAAGCAGAGAATAGGGCTAAATGGTAAATTTTCTCAATGGAGAAAGGTGAATACTAGAGTACTCCAGGGATCTGTGCTGGGCCCACTGCTTTTTAACATATTAATAAATGACCTGGAAATAGGAATAATGAGTGAGGTGATCAAATTTGCAGATGACACAAAATTATTCAAAGTTGTTAAAACATAAAAACTTTCAAGAGGACTTTGATAATATTGGACAACTAAATGGTAGAAGAAATGTAATGCTGACAAGTGCAAAGTTATGTACTAAGGGAAGAACAACCCAAACTATGGTTACACGATGAAAGGCTCCACATTAAGAACCACCACCCAGGAAAAGGATCGAAGCATCATCGTGGATAATGCATTGAAACCCTCTGCAGTAAATAGAACGCTAGGCATCATAAGGAAAGGAATGGAGAATAAAACCAAAGATATTATAATGCCTCTGTATCATTCACTGGTGAGAACAAACCTTGAATATTGTATGCATTTCTGGTAGCCATATCTTAAAATAGATATAGCAGAATTGTATGCTCCCTCTAGCATCATCAGTTTACATTAATGTGCTTTAAGTGCTCTTACAGTAGTACATGTTTTTTGACATTGTTATTTTATTAACTGCTGATGGGTATTAATTTAAATTTGTATTTATTTATTTATTTATTTATTTATTGACAATTCTTATATACCGCACTATTAGACATCAGCGCGGTTTACATTAAACAGAAAACATCCAACAGTTTACATCTGTCTGGTCATTACATTTAACAGGAGGTATAACTTGGCGAAATAGGGGAAACTAAATACAATGGTGGTTTATCTATTAAGGGATATCATGGTTAACTATATACAGAGTGTTACCAACAGTGTATGGAACTGTTTGTTATCTACAGAGTAAAGTTGGCTTGTTGCGAGGGTCTATCCCTTTGGCCACTCCTGCTATTCACCTGATGGTTGTGATCGGAGCTGTCATTGAGATATTTGAGGAAAAGGAAATGTTTTAGCTCCTTTCTGAACTGATTCAAATTGGTCATTGCTCTGATTTGTGCTGGTAAGGTGTTCCATAGGTTTGGGGCACAGAGTCGGAAGGCTCTGTTAGATGTTGATCTGTTGCATCTTGTGGTTTCTATTGGGATGACCAGCGTGTTCAATTCTGCTGTTCTTCGCGGCCTGTTTGGAGCAAGTGGTTGTATGAGGTTGGAGAGGGAGGAAGAGGTGAGTCCCATAGCCGCTTTGAACGTTAGCAGCAAGGTCTTGAAACTAATCCTTGCTTGGATGGGGAGCCAGTGTAGCTGTTTTAGAAGGGGTGTCATGTGGTCTCTCCTGGATGCCCCAAGGAGTACTCTCGCTGCACTGTTCATGGCTAGCTGCAGGGGGTTCAGGGTGGACTGGGGGAGTCCTTGTAGTATGGAATTTGAGAAGTCGAAGTGGGGAAGTATAAGAGCTTGATAAATGGTCCGGAAGTCTTCCGGTTCAAGTAGTGTGCGTAGGTGTCTGAGGGATCTGATTTTAAAGTAGATTGCCTTGACTGTATTGGCTATGTGGTTCTTCATGTCAAGGTGTTGGTCTAGTGTTACTCCAAGGTAACGTATTGCATGTTTCACTTGGAGTTGGGCATCCTTTACGTTAATACAACTAGGAGGGGTGAAGTTGGTGTTCCTCGAGACGAAAAGGACTTCCGTCTTTTTGTGTTGTATTCTCAGATTTTGTGATAGCAGCCACTCTGATATGGTATCAAAGCAGTTAGTCAGCGGAGTGAGGTCTAGGCAATCGAGTGATATTGGCATATATAATAGAACATCATCTGCATATATCATGTAACTGACATTAAAGGATCTGATGATGTCGCAGATGGGTTGAATGTATATATTAAACATCAGTGCAGATAAGGAGGATCCTTGCGGTACACCTTGGGTTTGTTGGAATGGTTCAGATGTATCTCCGTCGACTCGGACATGTTGCCATCTATCGGACAGGTAAGATTTGCACCATTCAAGTGCTGTTCCACAGATGCCTTTTTCTCTTAGCCGGTAGATAAGAATTTCGTGGTATACTGAGTCAAAAGCCGCTGCTATGTCTAGAAAGACAAGCGCGAAACCCTGGCTTATGTTATCCACACCTGAGATTATGTTGTTGAAGAGGGTTGTGAGCAGTGTTTCTACCCCATGTGACTCTCTGAATCCATGTTGGGCTGGATCCAGTGGGGCAGAGGTGTCTATGTGATCCTGTAATTGCCTGTGCACTATTTTCTCGATGATTTTTGCTAGCATAGGTATGCTAGATATGGGCCTGTAAGATTCTACCTGTTGCGGATCAAGTTTGGTATTCTTTAACAGCGGTCTAACGGAGGTCTGCTTGAGAGTGGATGGGAAATAGCCAGTAGAGAGGGAGTGGTCTACGATTCTTGCTATAATTGGGGATATATCACATCGCAGGTCCTTTATCCAATGTGCAGGGCAGGGATCTGTGTACGCAGTAGTTGTGTTTAGAGCTAGGATGGTATCCTCAATAGTTTTCTTCGAGGGAGTGGAGAAAGATGTTAGCGATGCTGGGTGGTCTTGTTCATCAGTATTCACTGTACTATACCCCTAGCAAGACTTTATGACTGTTTGTCTTGGTGTCGCTATTTTCAGACATGAGTTTTGTCGCCTGCGTTTTGACATTTCATTAGAATCTCTTTACTTGTATATATCAGATATTATGGTTAGTTCCCCCTAATTTCATCAGTCCGCATTAGTTCGCAGGCATTTTAAATTAGCATAAGGATTTCCTAGGCATTCATTCCACCGACCAGCTGAGGGGCATTCATTTTATATTACACATATTGGCCTGCATTGAATTACAGGTTATTTTTGTTAGATTCAATGTCAGCATCTTAGTTCTCATTGTGTTTTTCATTAGGTCTTTTTTAATTGGGACATTTTTTACATGATTTCATGCCCTGTTCTCTAGGAATTTCTTTACAGCAATCCCTTGTCTATGGTGTACTATGGATGCATCATTTGTAACACATGTTTGATTCAGTTTTATCTTTTATGAATTATTAATATATCATTTTACATATTTATTATTTATTTATTCCCCTCACTCGTTTTTATTATGTTTCAGTTTTATTTTTTTAGATTTGGTCTTGTGTGGTTTGTATTGCACCCAGTTCAGAACATGTGTGTGGTCATTTTTGTTTCACAGTCACATTTTTGATCGATATATATATTTGTTTTTACAGTCAGGTTCATTCATTGATTTTTATCTTCCCTCCCCTTTATTTGGTCTTCATTTGTTACTTACCTCTTTTTATTGGCTCCTCGTTCATTAGAATCAAGCGTCTGGCTTTTGTTTTCAACTATATTGATTCATGGTTAGATCATTAATTCATGATTATATTGTAGGTTATTGTTTCCCTTAATGCACACATATTCTTTTTAGAGTAACATTGTTTTGTTTGAAATATAGTCTTAGTGGTGGTTCTAGTATTTTCAGATAATTTAGAAGATCTTTAAGTATGTATTATTTTTATTATTATTATTTATTTATTTATTTATTACAATCTCTTATATACCACACTATTCGACATCAGCGCGGTTTACATGAAACAAAAAGACCAGAACAACAAGCTGTTCTGTTTTTACAGAGAACAGGTGTACAAACTTGGATAACATAGGGGAACTATTTACATGTACTATCTACATACAGGCGTCATGGCAAAGCTCAATGATCTCGGATATTGCACCGAGAAAGTTGATGAGGCTATCTAGTAAGGATGGTGTAGCTACTTTCATTGGTGGCGTTAGCTAGGCGTATTGCTGACTGGGTAGTACTTGAGGAACAGGTGATATTTGAGTGCCTTCCTGAACTGGGCTAGGTCAGCGACAGCGCGAACGTTCGATGGTAGAGCATTCCAGCATCTTGGGGCACAAAATCTGAATGCCCTGTTTGCCGTTGTCAGGGTGCATTTTGTTAAAACCTTCGGAATTGTTAGTGTGTTTATTGCTGTAGGTCTTCTGGATCTGTTAGGTGGAACGGCGTGAATGAGTTCTGTTAGTGAGGAGGATGCAAGACCATTGATGGCTTTGAAGGTCAGTAGTAAGGTCTTGAAAACAAGCCTTCCATGTATGGGGAGCCAGTGGAGCTGCTTCAGGATAGGCGTCACATGGTCGTTCCTAGAGGCTCCATGAAGGACCCTCGCTGCGGCATTCATGGCGAGTTGCAGAGGGTTCAGGGTAGACTGTGGGAGGCCTTGTAAGATGGCGTTAGCATAGTCGAAGTGAGGTAAGATTAGTGCTTGGTATATTGTCCGGACGTCCTCTGGATCTAGTAAGGAGCGCAGATGCCTGAGTGTTCGGATCTTGAAGTAGATTGCTCTTACTATGTTACCTATGTGCACCTTCATACCAAGACGTTGGTCCAAAGTGACCCCAGGTATCGTATTGTGGATTTTGTTTGAAGATCTGCTTCCTTAACTCTTACATGGGGTGGCGGAGTGAAATTGTGGTCTCTCGTGATGAAGAGCACCTCCATTTTCTTGTGTTGAATACGGAGGTTTTGAGATTGGAGCCATTCAGAAACTGAGTCAAAGCATTCTATCAGAGGGGAAAGGTCCAATTGATCTGTAGAGAACGGCATGTAGAGCAGGATATCATCTGCATATATCAAGAAGTCCACATTGAAGGATCTGATGATATTGCAGATGGGCTCCATGTATATGTTGAACATGAGTGATGATAGAGAGGAACCTTGCGGTACACCCTGCCTTTGGAGAAAAGGTTCTGATGCTGCTGCTCCGGATTTTACATGTTGCCATCTTCCAGCCAGATATGACTTACACCATTCGAGTGCAGTGCCGCAGATGCCCTTCTCTTTTAGTCACTCCAGGAGAAGTTTGTGACTTACTGAGTCGAATGCTGCAGCGATGTCTAAGAAAATAAGCACAAACCCTTGACGGATGTTGTCGATACCTGTGATTATATTATTGAAGAGGGTGGTAAGGAGGGTTTCAATGCCATGAGACTCCCTGAATCCATGTTGGCTATGGTCTAGCGGGGCAGCGGAGTCTATGTGATCTTGTATTTGCCTTTGTACCTCTTTCTCAATTATCTTAGCTAGGAGAGGTATACTAGCTATAGGTCTATATGAATCGACCTTCTGGGGGTCTAGCTTGGAGTTTTATAAAAGAGGTCTAATGGATGTATGTTTGAGAGCTGTAGGGAAGGATCTGGTTGTGAATGATAGGTTCATAAGTCTTGTAATGAAAGGACTGAACTCACTGCATAGCTCCTTTATCCAAAAGGCTGGGCAGGTGTCAGTTTGAGCCGTGGTGGTATTGAGAGACGTGATGGTGTCCTCAAGGTATTTCGTGGATGGTGTGGAGAACATAGATAGGGACATTAGGCAGGTTGGCTCTTGTGCGGTGGCCGCTGAGACCTTATCTGTCTGGAGTAGTTTAGACTGTAGGTAGTCGGCAAAATCTTGCGGGTGAATCTCATCTTGCTGCTCTGGAGATGGTTCCTTCGATAGGGTTTTGACTAAATTGAACAGATCACGTGGTTTGTTTAGTGATCTTTTAAGTGTGTCAGTGTGAAATTGCTTCATTTTTGCCATGATTGTTTCTTATTTTTGTGAAATTGCTTCATTTTTGCCGTTATTGTTTCTTATTTTTCTTATATGGCTATTTAACTTTTTTATCATATTTTTTATAGTGGATTGTGCCAATATTATTTAAAAGGATTCTTCATTCATCTTAAGTTATTGGTCTTATTGACAGTAAGTTTTCATCTTGCCCCTCCCTCCCTGCTATGCAGATACCGAGATGCCCCCTCTCCTGTATTGCTTATTTTCTACTTGTCCTTTTTGTCCTCTTTTGCTGTAGTTTTGATTGTATACGCCTACTAATTGTTGTATGACTATTTTAGTATTGTTATTACTATTATCTTTTGTTATTCTCATTTACCATTATTTATTAACAGGCTTATTCTGTCCCGAATGTAGATCCCCTCTGTACGTCCGGTCTGAGCCAGACGTACAGATTGGATTGCGATTTTGATCCTGCGGGGCACGTCTAGCCCCATGGGATCAGAATCGCGAACAGTCCTGTATGTGCAGGACTGTCCCTCAGCTAACTCAGTCAAGGCTCTTCTATGGAACTGTGGCACCGCGGCTCCATTGAAGAGCCGCAAGGCCAGCCGCTGGACTTGAGGGACTTATTCCCCACAGCTCAACCCTGGCCTTCAGACTCCCCCCCGCCCCGCCCAATCCAAGCCCCAGGCCACCAATCCTTTACGTACGGGGAAGTTATTCCACCTCGGAGGTGGAACAACTTCCCCGTACAAGTCACAGGCCCTGGACATACACGGCCGATATTAGAATCGGCCCTGTACGTCCAGGGCCAGTGACCGCCCACCGCCCATCCTGCCTCCGCCTCCAATTCTCCCCTTCCCCGCCCCTGTCTAACTTCTCCGTACAACCGGTGGGGAAGTTAGACGCAGGCAGAGAAGACACAAATAGCGCTATTCGTGGCACAGAATTGGGCCCTAATTGTCTTTTTATTTATACGGTTTAACCTATGATTTCAGGTTTTATACTTATCATTTAGCACTCACCGATTATTATTTATTATGTATTGCTTTTATTCTTTTTGCTATGTGTGATCATATATTTGGGGCTTATATGCTTTTCTGTTATAAATGACAAATTTTTGTGTTGCCATTCTCTTTGAGGTTACCCCCTAACGAAGGCTACTCCGAAATGCGGCTGTGTAGGGGTTTTGTTAATAAAGGACTTTTTAACCTTCTCGCCCTTCCTGAGTCTCAGTGAGATAGGACATGTGTTTTTTGTGATCTTACATGTGTCTGTACAGAGCTGCGTACGTCTTGTAGCGCTACACAAATAAGCAGTGTCTGTAATAGTAATTTAGGCTCCAAGAAAGCTCCTCCCATGTTCTGCCTCTGTGCCCACCAAAACTGAAAGTGCATGTGATGGGACATATGCGTGTACTTACAGAATAGCGACTGCCTAAAGCAAACGTGTATGTGCGCATTTCTAGCATGTAACTCTCCATGCGCGATATATAGAATCACCACTATAGAGCTACTATATACTGTAGATCTCCAGCATCAACAAACCCTAATGCACAAAAAATGTTGAAGTATGAAAATGAACCAGAATCCAGTTCCATCATTAAACTTGAACAAGCATTATGATCAAAAAAAGGAATGAGTGAGAATCCACCAGTACACATAGGAAAGGAAGCAACAGAATTTGCCAAACAAGAGAAAAACACTCTTTAAAGCGTTAGGTCTTCAAACAAGGAAAAATAAGTGGTAATGCATAATTATGATGGGAAATACTCCAGGAACCACAGTGGATCAAAACAAGACACACATTTTTAAGGAGTGGTGAATCTGTAACCTAAGAAGAGAAATTGATAATTTTGGTCCAGGACTGGATTACGGAAGAAATGGTTCAAAGCAAACACAGAAAGCTACAGCCATAGCACCCTAAGTGCACCTGATCCAGTCTGGTCTCAGAAGCTACATACGGTTAGGCCTGGTTAGTACTTGGATGGGTGATTACCTTGGAATACCAAGTGCTGTAGGCTTACTACAGAGAAGACAGGTCTGGCAACCTACTTCTAGTCACATCTTGCCAAACACTTGACAACAAGCACAGCATACTTGGCACTTGACAACAAGCACAGAAAAAAACAGATAGATGTAGATTCTGTAACAAAGAGCAGGAAATCTTGTAGCTGGCTGAAAGGTTCTGAATGGAGAACGTGTCTATAGAGAAAGACACGGTTAAAGTGGCATACCTCATCCATTGAAAACTTTGTAAACACCATGGGTGTGGCATCTGTGGTGCATGTGCACCACCAATGCAAAAAGGATATGTGCCATGAACCACCAAGCAAATGCACCATTTCCATGGTTCTGCCATTTCTAGGCAAGAGGAGGCTGCTTTTCTTTTGATCCTTCTCTGCCCAGGCCAGTGAGCAGGTACCATTGGGGGAGTTGGGGGGGGGGGAGAAGGTGAAATAATATTCTAAACATGACAGAGGACAGAGAAGCGGAAGAAAGAACATGGCAGTGAGGAGTCTCTGAGCCTCTGGGCATGTTCAATGTCTGCCAATCCCACCTCTTCCAACACAGGAAGTCTGTGCCAGAGGGGGCGACACAACAGAGGCTGGGTGCACACGTGGGCTCTGAGGCCCCTTGCTGCCATTTTCTATTGCTTCTGCCAGAAGGATGTGGCATAAGGAGGATGGCAGCAACACATGAAAGAGATACATGATGAGATGCTGGACTGAGGGGAGGCAGGAGAAGGAGAAATGATAGGGGAAAATGAGTGGAAGAAGCTGGATAGGGGAAGGAGAATGATATGGACACAAGGGAAGGGAAGAGACAGGGACAGAGACATGGAAAGGGAAAGAAGGAGGGATGCTAGACATGGCTAAGGAGTCGGAAGGGAAGATTACTACTACTATTAGTTATTTATATAACGCTACAAGGTGTATGCAGCACTGTACAGATACATATAAGAGACAGTTCCTGCTCGTCACAGCTTACAATCTAATTAAGACAGACAGTACAATAACTGAGAACAAGGGTACAACAGGAGACACAATGAAAAAAATGGATTAGGATCCAAAGGCAGCCTCAAAGAGGTGGGGGAGAAAAGAAGCTTGACTTAGACACAGATAGTTTGTTCCAGGCATAAGGAGCAGCAAGGTGAAAGGATCAAAGTCTGGGGTTTGCAGTGGAAGAAAAGGGCATAGAGAGAAGCAAGCCAGTGGACGAGCGGAGTTCCCAAGAAGTGGTGTAGGCAGAGAGGAGAGAGGAAAGGTAGTGAGGGGCAGTAGAGTGAATGCATTTATAGGTCAGAAGGAGAAGTTTAAATTGGATATGAAAATGGAAGGGGAGCCAATGAAGTGACTTGAGAAGAGGGGTTATATGAGTAAACGGGGCTGGCAGAAGATTTGCAGCACAGCAGAGTTCTGAACAGATTGAAGGGGAGAGAGGGAGACCAACAAGGAGGAGGTTGCAATAATCTAGAAGGGAGGTCACTAAAGAGTGAGTAAGTGTTTTAGTGGTGTGTTCAGAAAGGAAGGGGTGAATTTTGTTAATGTTAAAGAGAAAGAAATGATAGGTTTTAGCAATCAAATGGATGTGTGAGGAGAAGAAGAGGGAGGAGTCAAAGATGAACCCGAGGCTGCAAGCTGTTGAAACAGGAAGTAGAAGAGTGTTATCTACAGAGATAGAGAGAGGAGGAAGGGGGGAGGATGGTTTAGGAGGAAAATACGAAGTTTGGTTTTGGCCATGTTCAATTTCAAATGGCAGTGAGACATCAAGGCAGTGATGTCAGATAGGCAGGCAGAGATTCAGGCTTGGAGTATCAGAGAAATATCAGGTGAAGAAAGACAGATCTGAAAATCATCGGCATAAAAATGATACTGAAAGCCATAGGAGGAGATGAAAGCACCAAGGGACTGGGTATAGAGAGAGAAAAGGAGAGGGCCCAGAACAGACCCTTAGGATACACCAACCAAGAGTGGGATAGCAATAGAGGAGGAACCACCAGAACAAACAATGAAAGAGCAATAGGAGAGAGAAGAAGAGAACCAGGACAGCACAGAGCCCCTAAAACCAAGTGATCACAATGTGTCAAGGAGAAGGTGGTAGACAACAGTGTCAAAGCAGCAGAAAGATGAAGAAGAATGAAGACTGAGTAAAGGCTTTTGGATTTAGCCAAGAACAAATCACTAGAGACTTTGGCAAGAGCTGTCTCAGTAGAATCTAAAGGATGAAAGCCAGATTGAAGTGGATATAGTAAGGCTTGAGAGGAGAGAATTTCAAGGCAATGGTGGAGAACTGCATGTCCAGGAAGTTTGGAAATGAAGGGAAGAAGGGATAATTAGAAGGACAAGTACGGTCAAGTGAAGGTTTCTTGAGGAGAGGTGTGAACACAACATACTTGAAGGCTGCAGGGACATTTGCAGTGGAGAGTGATAGGTTGAGAATATAAGAGAAGGAAGGAATGACAATTCAATGATAATTCTTATTTTAGTTACTTGGTTTTATTTCTGTGTGCTGTTTTGCTTTGCTTTCCTATTATTTATGGTGTTCTTTTTCTATAATTTGCAGTGTGGACCTTTTATTGTACACCGCTCTATGCTTTGGCCGCAGCGGTTTATCAAATGTTTTAATAAAGATAAAGATAAAGACAGAGAAGGAGATGGAGTTGGAGTTGGGTGGGGATAGGATCAGAGGAACAGGTAGTAAGTTTAGAGGTGGAAAGGAGATGAGAGGTTTCTTCTTCGGAGATCTTAGAAAAGGACGAAAGGGTAGTAGAGATTTAGGGAAAAAGTTGGTATTGAAGAAGGGGAAGAGAGGTTGAAGCTGATCTTGGGAGGAACTGGAATGTAATCTTGTGGACTTTGTCATAGAAATAGTTGGCTAGGGTTTGGGCAGAAAGAGAAGGAGGGGTTGGAGGCAGAGGCACTTGAGGAGAGAGTTGAGGGTTGAGAAGAGATAGCGGAGTTCAGCGGTAGAGAGAGTCAGTCAGATGGACACAGTAATTTTGCTTGGCGAGTGCTATAGCTGACTAGAAGGAAGCAAGCATGAATTTAAAGTGAAAAAAGTCAGAAAGGATGCAGGATTTAAGCCAGATGCCCTCAGTTGCGTGGGCACAGGAGCATAAATAACAGGTTGTTGAAGACAGCCAAGGCTAAGGTATAGTGTGCCTCATAGGACGTGGCATGGGCGAAGCAAGAATATCCAGAGCAGAGGAGATAGCACTATTATAGGAAACTATAACCTCATCAACAGATTTAGAAGACAAGGTGGAAGAAAGAGGTGATGAGACAGTAGTGAAGAGAGCAAGGGATCAACAGCATGAAGGTTTCTAAAAAAGGTAGGAGAAAACTGGGTGAGATCGAGGCGAGGAGTGATGTGAAGCTTAGCAGGCAATGGTCAGATAAGAGAAGAAATGAGGTGTGGAAATTAGAGGGTAAACAATTATAGAAGAAAACAAGGTCAAGGCAAATGACTGTGCTGATGAGTAGGGGCAGTAGAGAAAGGCTGGAGATTGAAGGAGGAGGTAAGGGAAAGAAGCTTAGAAGCATAGGGGTCAGAAGGGTTATCAACATGAATATTAAAGTCACCAAGAATAAGGGAGAGGGAAGAAGAATCCAGAAATAAGGAAAGCCATGAGTCAAAGTCAGAGAGAAAGGTAGAGGTGGACTTGTCAGGGGGTCTATAAATAGCAGCTATCCGGAAAGGTAAGGGATTTAAAAGGCAGATGCCATGAACTTCAAAGGTGGAAAAGCAGTTAGACTGAGTGAGGAGAGGTTGAAATTGACAGGAAGGAGAAAGTAGAAACTCAACACTACCACCACGGCCAGTGGGACAAGGAGTGTGAGAGAATTGATAGCCGTCATGACAGAGGGCAGCATCTGAAGCTGTATCATCAGGGAGGAGCCAGGTCTCAGTAAGAGCTAGAAAATGGAAACCGTTAGAGATAAAGAAATCTTGAGTAAAGGGGAGTTTGTTAGATATGGAATGGCCATTCCAAAGATTAGTGGAGATATTGGACATGGAATGGGACGAGAAGAGGGAGAGATATTGGACATGAAGAGGGAAAAAGAAAAGGAGCATGGGGGCAAGGGAGGGAAGAAGGCAGATCGAAACTAGCAAAGTACACAGACCCAAGCGAGAAGACATGATTTTATCAAAACTGCCGTAATTCCTGGTAAACAGCAACAGTGCCAGCATCTGCTGGTACAACCTGTTAAATCCTTTTTAAGATATGGTGACCAGAATTGCACACAATATCTGGTCACACCATAGAACAATACAGAGGCATTATAATAGCTTTGATTTTATTCTCCATTCCTTTCCTTATGATTCCTAGCATTCTATTTGCTTTCTTGGCCACAGCTGCACCCTGGACAGAGGGTTTCAGCATATTAGAGGAAGGGAAGAGAAGGGTAGATGTCTCACATGGAAGGGAGAAACGAAGAAAGGAGTGATGTTAGGTTGGCTGGCCACAAACTGGACTTAGCCATTCCTCTCTATCCTTCCATCCCTCAGAGCAGTTCCCACCTAGTAAATGGGACACATCCGACTAGTCTGTGTTTTCAAGCTGTCTACGATAAATATGCATGAGGTAGATCTGCATGTACTTCCTGTACTGTGTGCACATCTGTCTCATGCTTATTCATTGTGGATATCCTGAAAATCGGCTTGGCTGCAATGTCCTGAGGACTGCATTGAGAACTACTGTTCTAATCGCAAACCTCTTCACAAATTTCAAAAACAGTCCAGAACAATGATTCTCATAGCACTATATTAGCCTCATCACAACTGGCTCCCTCTTCTCAAACACTAGCTGTCCTTCCTCAATGCAGGTTTCAAACATTTTCAGCTTTGATAAGTTGTCGTTTGCTCGTTTATTTTTACCTTCTGCTGGATTCGTTGTGTTTGTTCTGTCCTCACTTTTTCTCAGCTTCAACAACTGGTGTTCTCTCCCTCTATAATGGTCTCTCTGCTATTCAATTAAATGCCTCCAGCTGGTTCAGTCTTCGGCAGCTAAGCTCCTTTTTGGAGCTCACAATTTTGATCGTACCACTCCTCTGCTTATCACTCTTCACTGGCTCCCTATTCCATTCCATTTCCACTATAAAATCTTAGTTCTGGTTCACCATGCCCTTTATGATTCCTCTCCTCTCCATCTTGCTTTTCTTGTTGTCCCCTGTTCCCACAACCATTCTCTTCATTCGTCTCAGGCTTCTTTCTTTTGTGTTCCTCTTCCCTTGGCTCTTTATCTTGAGGTTTCAAAACACTGTTCATTTGCCTATTTCAGTCCCATCTTTGGAATTCTCTTTGTGTCTCACTTTGTCAATAATCTTCTTTCTGTACCATTAAGGATCAGCTAGACACCTGGTTTATTTTTGTTCTGCTTTCCACGAGGCTTTTTTGGACTAAATCTGCTTTCCCATGCCTTCCCCTCTCTTCTTCTCCCTCCTGGTTTTCTCCTCTTCCTTCCCGCCCTTGGATTGGTCCTGTTGTTGTTCCCATTCCCTTTCTATGACCTCAAAATTTGTAATCCCTTCTCTCTCTTTTTCCTCTCCTTGACTCTGCCTTTGCCCTACCCCATTTCTATTGTATTTTGCCATGATGGCCCTCAGCATTATGGTGGTATATCAAGCATCTGGAAATAAATAAATTATAAATAAATAGAATAGAGTCTCCCTTCTGCATTGAAATCTTGACTCACTAGCCCTAATCATATGGAAATTGAGTAGCGTTTAGTTTTTGTGTTGGATCTTCCAAAGTCTATTCATGGTATTTTGGTGCAAACAAGCTTTCCACCAGATATACCTATGCATTTAAATGGAAGAGAGTTTCCATCTGGTGCTTCACTAATGGTATGGTGTTCTCTAAACATCATACTGCAATATCTGTATCATCATATCATTTGAATTGCAAATATTGTCTATCAAAGTACATTTCAGCATGCTCTCAGCCTATCATGACCCCATAGACAGACCTCTGGCTTCATGAAGGGGCTACTTCATGTCACAGCACCCAGACAGAAACCTCCTGTGCCATGAGCCTTCAATGTAGTCCTTACATTCCTCATTGAAACTGCCATTAGAGCCTATGGAATCCATACTTCTCAAGTACCTCACTTGGAAGGTGCATCTTTTGGTAGCAGTTACTTCAGCTAGAAGGATCATCGATTTTCAAGCACTGGTCACCTATGAACTGTATATTCAGTTTCATCATAGCAAAGTAGTCCTACTGAATGAATTCATCCAAAATTCATAACAAATTTAGTTATTCCTTTTCATGTGAATGCATTTTATCCTAAACCATACAAACATCCATTCAAGAAATACCTACACACCCTAGAGTGCAAAAAGGCTACCTGAATCAATCAAAAAAATCTATGCAAATATTTGTCTCCTTGAATCCCAACAGAACTGGTATTCCAGCAGCTAAATGGACCTTAGCCAATTGGCTAGCATCCTATATTCAATTCTGTTATGAACAGATTGGTGTTCCTCTAGCTAGTAAAGTTAAACCTCATCAGATTAGAGCCATTGCAGACTTCAAGACTGTGAAGGCCTTGAAGTCTGCTTTACTGGAGAGTATGAAGGTAATTTTGTAAACTATTTTCACACTCAGAACAGCATTTTGCACATATAAATTGGCTCTGTAAAACTTATGTCAAGCCTAAAACTATGTGCGGTGCAAGATGGTGCATACTTGCACAATAGGTGTGCACAGAAGTGGAGTTTGAGTGGAGCATGGACAGAGTCATGATTTACACACACGTTTTGCAAAATGTGTGTGCGTAAAATGCATGCTGACATTTACATCTGCAACTTCAATATATACGCAATTTCAGCAGGATTGGCGCTGGTATTTAATAAAGTCACATATGTGCCCTGTTATAAAATTATATGCAAAGCAGTTTCTCCAAATGGATTTGCGCATATCATGACAGTTATGAACCTCACTTCTAAGCCAGGGTTGCGGAGTATGGTCCCAGTCTCTCAAATTTACTGCTAATGCTTGGCGTAGTACTTGCATCGTGCCAAAGAGATCTTCCTTCTGGAGTTTGTAAGATGTAACACATACGAGTAGTTTGTCAAGATGTGCTTGGAAATTTTTATTTATCAAGCCTGTGGCTCCCAGTATAATGAAAAATATTTCTGTATCTTTCTGCCACATTTTCTTTGTCTGACTGCATTTCTTGGTATTTCAGGATCTTCTATCTCTCCACGCGATTCACAGAAAAATCACTTGGAACCGACACCTCTATTATATGCTGGTCTGGTGTTTTTCTCCTTTACCACTATGTCGGGTTTCCTCACTTTGTCCTTTCACTTCTCACTGCTTCTTGGACAAGTCTTCAATCAGGGACTGTACTTTAGGTCAAGTGATTCTTCTCAAGCTTATCTCTGTAACTTCAGCAACTCTTGCATCATTCTCTGTGAATGAGCCATATATAGCCAATGGACAAATTACTAGTAATACTGACTGGCCCTGAGCTTGGGATGCATTTGCTTGTGTGCCTGACTCTATCCCATTTCTCACCAATAACAGGTGAGAAAGAAAGCAGTATTTCTCACCGGTAACAGGTGTTTACAATAGACAGCAGGATTGATCAACACACAGTCCCTCCCATCTCTGCAAAAGTGTACTTCTTCTTAACTATGGAACTAACTGAGGGACTAAGGAGACCACTGCATGCAGAAGGAACTGCACATGCTCAGAACCTTACACTTACTTTTGAAATCTGGGAGAGCTGTTCTGTTCCAGTGCTATTGGATGACATCATGCAGTTGTGTGCCTGATCAATCCTGCTATCTATGAAAAACACCTACTATTTATTTATTACAAACTAAACATTCATAAAAAAGCATTAAATTACAGATGATATAACATAAGGCTAGTAGACACTCCCTCCCCTAATACATTATCCAAACGTCTCCCTACATAGATGAGCCTTCAAAGGTCAATGAAACTGTCTGAAATTCGGCTACCCGTGCAAGGGACCTAGAAGTGCATTCCATAGTGATAGGCCAGCAACTAAGAACATAGTGGCACGGTTTCCCGCAGTCCTCTCACATGGAACCCTGGCATCACTAACTGATGAGCCTTCTGAGACTCCTTGGTTCACAACAGTCCAACAAGGCACACCCTCAAACAGTATTATAGCTGAGATACAGTGTGTATACACCAGGATAATTTTATAAGGGCCTACTCAAGCACATAAAAGTTGCTTATAAAACCACACCAAAAAGAGCACAGAAACATTCTCAGTTACCCGGACAATGCCCTTACATGGTTCATTACTACATCAGCTAATGAATCCCTATGAGTTATTATTAGGATGCCGAGTCACTTGACCATGTAATGCTTCCATTCTGATTTACATCTGTCTTTGGCCTTGTCTTGCATGAGAAGAGACCCTATGTTATTTATTAAATGATAAAACATAACCTGCCAAGCAACAGCTAAAAGGAAGATCATGATCAATTACTGGATATTTTATGTTTATGTTTTATTGAATTTGATATACCGCCTTTCTACATAAGTCAAGGCGGTGTACAATATGCAAACAAAGAGAGGTTCGCGGCCGAAGCCAGTGAAGGTAGGAAAAGAAGTTACAGTTTCAATTGACAGGAAAGTAGGAGAAAGAAGAAGAGAGAGGACAAGACAACACGAGACGAGAGAGACTGTATGGTATAGGGGAAACAGCTGGGTAGGGAGAGAGGTCAGACAGAAGGAGAGGGGAGGTCAAAGGCTAGTGCAAATAGGTGAGTCTTGAGATTGCGTTTAAAGGTAGGGTGATGGGTCTCTAGGCATAGGGAGGAAGGGAGAGCATTCCAAAGAGCGGGACCGGCAAAGAAAGCCGGCATCCATAAAACATGCAGAAGCTATGGAAGCCAGATATCCAGTGAAGGTAAATAGAACTATAGAACTTCTGCAAAATGATGGATAGAACTAGTCATAAATATTAACATATTATTATATCAAAAGTAAAAGCTGTAACTGTTGTAGCAGAGATTATAATTATGAACAGGAAGTATATACTCTTGATATTGCTTCCGTTATGTTTCCTATACAAACTTTGTTAACGTGAATAATGTCACCATCTTTCCTGACCTGTGTTGACCGTTTTCTCCTTCAGCATCATCCACTGTTTGTTGAAATCTTCCCAGTTCATTCTTCAGCATGATGTTATCTTCAGAAAGTCGATTTAATTCAATTCTGCATTAAGGGATAATTCAAGCAGATCAGACCATGAAATCATTTAGCTTATTCTAATGGTACTGACTTAGAGTTCCTGAGGACTGCAAATGGTTCAGGTTTTCAGATTATCCCTAGTGAATATGCACAAGATAGATTTACATGCCTACTACCTCCATTTTATGCAAATCTATCATGCATATATTCATTAGGGATATCCTGAAAATATAAAACGTTTGCAGTCCTCAAAGAGTGGACGTGAATACCTTTGACTTACTCTGTGTAATATATCTACTTTGGTGCTTATAAACATCATAATGAAGGGAGACAAGTGATGTGGTGAGCTCGAGCGGACGTGTGCAGCTTGAGCTCCGGGCCCCCTCTCCTTTAATCGATGTTATAGAGCCGTGAAGTGGACTAAATTGGAGCCAACTGTTGCTTCGAAGCATTGGCAAGTTGCGGGACTTCCACTTTGCGCCACTGCGCCGTGATGGCGTCTGCTGCAAAGTCCGGGAGACGGGAGAAAGAACGAGTTGCAGGGCCATCGAAAATGGCGGACTCCCTCCCGAAGCAGTGTGCGGTAGCTTCCCCAACTATGACTGAATAAATATCGGCAGCAATTACTAGTACACTTTCGTTGCAGTTTGATGCCCTACTTACAAAAATGGATACCATTCAGAACTCGCTAAGCGCGTTAGGGTCCCGCGTGCAAGAGGCCGAAGCTCGCATCTCCCAGGCCGAGGATGAATTGAAGAATCTAAGAAAGGAGCTCCGAGCAGCGCAGAAGATCTCCCAAGACCATGCATTAAAATTAGATGACCTGGAAAACAGGTCTAGGCATAATAATTTACGTTTTTTGGGCATTGCTGACACAGTCTTGGACAAAGACCTTCGAAAATTCGTGGAGGCTCTGGCTGTTTCCCTGCGTGAGGAAGAGGGTGCAAGTGGCCCAGTCATCGTGGAGAGAGCCCATCGGATAGGGCCTAAACAATCAGCTAGTGACCGCCGACCCCGCGTAGTTTTGGCGCGGTTCCTGGGTTACACACAGAAGGAAGAGGTGCTAAAAGCAGCACGGCAGAAAGGAACTGTTGAGCGGGACAATATGCGCATCAGAGTTACTCAAGACTATTCCGCTGCTCTGAGTCATCGCCGTAAAGGCTATGCCCTGCTTTGCCAAAAATTGATTGGGGCGAATATTCGCTTTAGCGTGCAATATCCAGCTCGGCTTTCAGTGTGGCACCAGGGAACTCGCCAGATCTTTGAGTCGGCAGGGGAGGCAACCCCCTATGTAGAGCAAATCACGGCGCAAGAGGTGCTGAGCTCGAACGAGCAACGCGAGTGAGTGTGACTGAGGGGGGATATCCTGCTATGCTGGGGCCTTCTCTGGGGCAACTTGCTGTAATAATCTGGCGTTCCCGGCCTATTTATAGAGTCGAGGGGCTCGGGGAGGGGGGGGTGGTTTACACTAGAGGCCCAACACCAGATGCTTCTTGGTCGGAATCAGGGACAGGTATTGGATGTGAGGGGAGGGGGGGTTCTACTCACATCCCAAGTGTCTCCCGTGGGTGAGAGGTGGAGATTATACAGGGGGGGTGGAATAGACGGAGTGTTAGGGGTTGGGGGGGTGAGGGAAGGGAGGGGTAGGGGGGGAGTAGCGTGGGAGGGGGAGGCCGGGGACTACGGGAGCACCACTATGTTTAGGGGGGGACTCAGGCTGGGGAGGTTCGTCCTCATTTTCCTTGCTGGCTTCCTATGTACCTTTTGTTCATTTACTATCCAACCTGAAGGTTATCTCCTGGAATGTATGCGGGGTAGGTAACCCTATTAAAAGATCTAAAGTGTTACAAGCCTTAGCTCGGCTGAAATGCGATATAGCTATGCTACAGGAAACCCACCAGACAGCTGAGGAGCATGCCAAATTGCAAAGAACGTGGGTGGGACAGGGTTGGGGAGCCCCGGCTAAGGGGAAAAAGGGTGGAGTGGTCAAATTGATCAGTAAGCGGATTCGCTTTGAGCTGGAAAAAGAGTATTCTGACCCCGAAGGCAGATATATTTTGTTGTATGGTTGTCTAGAAGGTAGGCCGATTGTGCTGGGTAACCTTTATAGCCCCAATGTGTTGGACCGGGCCCTTTATGCTAGGCTGGCTTCTAAGGTGGAGCAATTACCTGATGTTCCCTTGATATTGGCTGGTGATCTGAATGGGGTATTAGATATAGAGATGGATACGTCGGGTCCTGGGGGGGAACGGGGGCGTGTTCCGACTACTACAGCGCTCCGGGGGTTGTGTAGGCGATTGGGTGTCATGGATCCCTGGCGTTTATTACACCCTCTGGAGAAAGATTTTACCCATCAGTCGCGAGCTCACGGTTCAAGTGCTCGATTGGATTATGTTTTGGTCTCGGAACGGCATTTTGCGCAGGTGGATGACGCACAGATTGGCCCCACTGAGGTGTCTGATCATGCCCCGGCTTGGGTAGACTTTGTATGGGGGGACTCGACCGTGCCGACTAGAATCTGGCGGCTTCCCCTGGGCCTTTACCGGGATGTGGATTTCCGAGCCCGTTTGCGGCATTGCTGGCAGGAATTTATGGCTCACCTCGAGCAGCATAGGGATGGCCCGGAGCTACTTTGGGAAACTGCCAAGGTTGTGTTGCGGGGTGACATTATTGAGTATGTTGCTCAGAAGCGTAAGCTTCTGGCGAGGCAGATTGTTCAGTTGGAGAAGCAGGTGGTACGGGCGCGCCGACGATGTGCAGGGGATCCTAGTGGGATCAATAAGAAGCGACTTTGGGAGCTGCAAACGTCGCTTAATGAACTACTCCATCAGCGGGCGAAGAAATCCTATATGTATTATCGGCACCGTCTGTACCGTTTTAGTGATAAACCCGGATGCCTTTTAGCTCGTTGCTTACGAGGCAGTCGGGGTGCTCGATTGGTGGTGGCTCTCCGGGATGAACAGGGCTCCTTGCATAAGGATAGCCGAGTAATAGCCGGTTTGTTTCGCTCCTTTTTTCAACAACTTTATGCGCAGAGGGCGGGGTCTTTGATATGCAGAACTATTTGCGAGACTTTCAACTGCCAAAAGTGACAGCGGATCAGCGGGCTTACCTTGATGCTCCGGTGACTGAGGCAGACGTATATGGCGTTATTCAACGTGCGCGGTGTTGTAAAGCGCCTGGGCCTGATGGGTTTGGGGCAGAGTTTTGTTAGGTGAGTTGGTTCCCCCAGTCCTAGTGGATGTGTATCGCCGAAGAGGGCAACAGGGGAAGTTCACCTGGGGAATTAATCATGCTTATATTACTTTAATACCTAAAACAGGGAAGGATTTTACTCAGGCGGCTTCTTATCGACCTATTTCTCTGTTGAACTTTGATCTGAAGATTTTGGCTAAGGTTTTGGCAGATCGGTTGGCCTCTGTCTTAGGAGACTTGGTGCATGAGTCGCAGGTCGGTTTCGCGAAGGGACGTTATGCTGTGCGGAATTTGCGGAGGATTCTGGCGTCATTAGAATGGGTCCGGGAACGCGACTTACCCTCCTTATTGATCAGCTTTGATGCCGAAAAAGCCTTTGATCAGGTACATTGGGACTATTTGAAATGTCTCTTGCCATATTATGGACTGGGGGATCCGTTTTGTAAGATGGTGGAGTTGCTTTATGCTGATCCTACGGCTGGAATCCTCTGTAATGGGGTGTTGTTGGATCCCTTTCGTTTGGAACGGGGTACGCGGCAGGGGTGCCCGCTCTCACCACTACTCTTTGTATTAACTTTGGACCCGCTGATTCGTAAGGTGGAGGAGTCCTCGGTTATTAGTGGCGTACGAATTGGGGCGCATGGGTTTAAGATGGCAGCCTTTGCTGATGACATGTTGGTTCACCTCACGTTTCCCCAAAGATCCTTGCCTCACCTGCTGGTTGAGTTCTCTGCTTACGGTAAATTTGCAGGGTTACGTATCAATATAGACAAATCGGAGGCTCTGGATGTTGGGGGTACGCTGCGGGGAACCTGGCCGGGGAGCTTTCCACATCGCTGGGCGGATGAGTCCTTTGTTTATTTGGGTATCTTGTTGACTAGAACGCCCACGTTGCTGTATAAAACAAATTTTGACCGTGTTTTTTCCAAGCTTCAAGTGCAGTTACGGGCCTGGGCGCCCCTCCCGTTGTCCCTTTTAGGTAGAGTGGCTGCTTTGGGGATGGTGATTTTCTCACGTGTCCTTTATTGGATGCAGACCCTCCCTGTGTGGTTATTGCGACGTGATTTGTTGCGCATTGAGCGAGAGATCCGAAAGTTCCTTTGGAAAGGGGCTAGAGCACGCATACCATTGTTTCGGTTGTGAGGGGGGTGGAGGGCAGGCGGAGTTGGGGTTCCTGATTTATGGAAGTACTCACTGGCCTGCCAAGCACGACACCTTAGCGATTGGTTGGGGGATACCGACGTTTACACCCCCCGGGAGTTGGAGGGGGCCTTTGTAGCGCCGCAGGCCTTGGAAGCAGTTTTGCACCTGCAGCGGGCTGTCTTGCCTGCTCGTTTGACTAGTAATGTTTTGGTACAGGCGACACGGCGTACCTGGCAACAGCTCAATAAGTATTGGGGTTGTGATCCTGCGATTTCGAGCTGGTTGCCTCTGCAGGGGAATGTTTGTTTTACTTCCGGCTCTGATTCGCTCTCCTTTCGGCAGTGGGAGTGGTTAGGTATCCGGCGCCTTGGGAATGTGGTAGCTCAGGATGGGAGGTGCAAGACCTTGGGTGTGCTCTGTGGGGAGTATGGGTTAAATCCGGGGGGGTCGGGGTTTGCACATGCACAAATCTCTCATTATGTAAGTTCCTTGTCCCAAAGAGAACTCCACGTGGAGCATTCAGCGCGGATTCTTGAGTTTTTTGCCTTGGGGGCGGAGTCTCCGCTGACCATTGCCGAGTTGAAGAAGAGGTTGGACAGGCTTGATGAGCCTCTGGACTTTTCGGCATTGGAAAGTTTATGGGCACGGGAATTGGATCGGGAGATAGCCCCGGGCTCTGTCCGCGCTGCTCTGGGTCAGATTGTGCACTTAGTAGAGGAGGCCCGCTGGCGTGAGGTGCAATTTAAATGTATCCTCCGAGCACATTTTTCCCTGCGACGGGCGTTGCGGAGTCGTCTCACAGTATATGGTGGGTGTCCCAAATGCTCTTGTTCCTTGGCGGATCTGGGTCATATGTGGTGGAGTTGCCCCACTATTCGTCATTACTGGCAACGCAATGGGGAACACCTCGGTGGTCTCTTGCGGCAGCGGATTTGCTGGTCGGGGTTGCTGGTGGTTTTGGATCATCTGGGACCGCTTCACCCTAAGGGGAGATGGGAGAGTATCCTGGTGCGGAAGGCCTGTCTGGTGGGTAAGGGTCCTATTCTTAGTCGATGGAGAGAGTCTGTGGCCCCTACGTTTTGTGAGTGGCGCAATAGCCTCCATCAGCTTATGCTCATGGAACGGAGAAGTGCACAGGGGTGTCCCCGGCGATGGGCCACCTTCCTACTTATCTGGATGCCCTACATCCAGAGTTTGGGACCTACCTCCCGCAGTGAGGTGCTTAAGGTTGGATAGTGTTGCTCCTGGGTTTTTAGTAGTGTATGAGTCGGTATGGGGGGCGGGATGGGGGGAGGGGGGATTCTGGGGTTTTTCTGTTTTGTATTGCCTTGTACCTTTTGTTCCTCGTTGTGTTATCCCTGGGTGATGGATCAGACACAACCTCACCCGGGAGGTGTTCATTTGTAAAACCAAAAATATTTGTGTGGAAATATGGGTTTTGCTGTACTGTGTGTTTTCAATAAACAGAACATTCAAAAAAAAAAAAAACATCATAATGAAAACCATTCTGCCATACTGCTTCTACTACTACTATTTATTTCTATAGCACTAATAGGCATATGCAGTGCAGTACACATACACATAAGACAGAAAGTCTCTTCCTCACACAGCTTACAAGTTGTTCAAGACAGACAACAGAACAGCAGGGGATTAGGGTAATTCTTAAAGGGAAATGATTAAAACACACATGGGTGTAGACAGGAGAAAAGAAGGCCACGATCGAAAATCAGCCTTGAAGAGATGAGTTTTTAGCCTGGACTTTAATTGGACTCAAGATACAGGCTGATATACTGACTTGGAGAGTCTATTCCAGGCATATGGCACATCAAGGTGGAACAAATGGAGTCTGGAATTGGCAGTAGAAGAGAAGGACATGGATAAAAGTGATCTGCCTGATGAACAGAGTTGCCAGCGAAGGGTGTGGGTAGAGATAAGAGAGGAGAGTAATAAGAAGCTGCAGAATGAATACACTTATAGGTCAGTAGGAGAAGTTTGAACTGTATGTGGAAATGGATAGGGAGCCAATGAAGTAACTTAAGGTGTTATATGAGCATAGCAACAATGGCAGAAGATTAGCCGTGCAGCTGAGTTTTGAAGGGAAGATAGATGATTCAATGGGAGACTAGCAAGGAGCAAGTTGTAATAGTCTAGATAAGAGGTGACAAGAGAGTGGATAAGGATCTTGGTAGTATGTTCCAAATGGAATGGACACATTTTGCTGATGTAGAGAAAGAAACGACAGGTTGTAACTATCTGTTGGATATGTGTAAAGAAAGAGAGAAAAGACTCAAAGTGGACCCCAAGGTTGTAAGCCAAGGAGAAAAGGGAGGATGATAGTTTTATCTACCTAAATGGAGAAGAGAAGAAAGGGGAACTCGATTTAGGAGGAAAGATAAGAAGCTCTGTCTTGGCCATTTCAGTTTTATATGGCAGCAATACATCCAAGCAGCAATATCAGACAAACAGGCTGATATCTGGTCCTGGATTCCTGGAGAGATAATCTGGTGTAAAGAGGTAAATCTGAAAGTTATCAACATAAAGATAATACAAAAAACCATGGGAGGAGATCAGGACACCAAGGGAATGAGTATAGAGGGAGAAGAGAAGAGGTCCCAAGACAGAGCCCAGAGATAAAACGGGATAGCAGAGCAGAATCTCAAAATCCAAATGAGAACAGGGTATCAAGGAGAAGGTAGTTATCAAGTGTCAAAAGCAGCAGAATGGTCAAGAAAGATGAGGATCAAGTAAAGCCTCTTAGATTTGGTCAGGAACAGGTCAATGGAGACTTTTGCAAGGACTTTTTCTGTTGAATGCAGAAGATGAAAGTCAAACTGCAGTGGATCCAGAATATCTTGAGAAGAAATTCAAGACAATAGTGGTGAACAGCACATTCAAGTAATTTAGATGCAAAAGGGAGGAGGGAGGACGGACAGATAATTGAAAGGGTAGGTAGGATCCAGTGAAGGCTTTTTGAGGAGTAGTTTAACCACAGCATGCTTGAAAGCAGAAGAAACAATTACAGTAGAAAGTGATAGGTTAAGGATATGACAGATGGAAGAGATAAAAGCACAATAAAACTTAGTAGATGAATAAGAAACAGATCAGAGGAGCAGATAGTATGTTTGGAGGACAGAAGATTTGCAGCTTCCTCCTCTCTGACTTCAGAAAAGGAAGAAAGGGTGGCAGGAGTTGAAGGAAGAATTTGAGATTGAAGAAGGGAAAGGGGAAACAGAGTTGACCGCGTGGAGATCTCCATATTAATCTTATGAATCTTGTCATGGAAGTAGTCAGCCAAAGTATGGACAGAACGTCAAGGAGTGATCGGAGATGGAGGCACTCTGAGGAAAGAATTGAATGTGGCAAAGAGACAGTGAGGATTAGAGGCAAGAGAATTTGTCAGATGGACCTAGTACTCTTGCTTGGCAAATGCTATATCAGCAAGAATTTTAAATGTATGAAATCAGTGTAGTCACAAGAATTTAGCTAAAGGGATTCAGCAGAATGGGCACAGGAACATAAGTAGCAGATTTTGGAGGTCTGCCAAGATTGGCGTTCCAGTGGAAACCTGGCCTGGGCCTGGGCCAAGGCGATGCAGTCTGCCACCCAGATGGACAAGGTTCACTTGGTGACTGCCAGCCCCAAGCGACTGGGGTCGAAGGAACGAAAAGCTGCCTGGATCTGCGGTGCTCCCGAGTCCGCTGCAGGCAGAAAGACAGGGCCCTCTTACAATCCAGGGTGTGGAGGATCGACGACGCCCGGTAGTGGTGGGGCTTCGGGAAGAAAGTGGGCAGCACTATCTCTTGACTAAGATGAAAATCCAAGACAACCATCGGAAGGAACTTGGGGTGAGTCCACAGGACCACCCAGTTCCTATAGAACCTTGTGTATGTGCCTCGGCCATCAGTGCCTGGAGATCACTGACTCTCCGGGCGGAGTGAGAGCTATCAAGAAAGCCACCTTCCACGACAGGAGCTGCAGTGGGCAGGTAGCCATGGGCTCAAAGGGCAGCTTGGTCAGCTGTGTGAGAATCACATTGAGGTCCCATTCTGCCAGAAAAGGGCAGAGAGGGGGCTTGGAAAGAAGCAGGCCTTGCATAAAATGAGACAAGCAGTAGCCCCAAAAGAGGTCTGCCCTCGATGGGGTGGTGGTTCGCTGAGATGGCACTCAGGTGAACACTGACCAAGTTAGACTTCAGCCCAGACTGCGCGAGATGGAGCAGGTACTGCAAGACCAAACTGGTAGGACATGAAAACAGGTCTGCTCTTGGAGCTCCAAGCACCATGTCGAGAACCGATGCCACTTGAAGGAGTAAGTCCATCTGGTCGAGTCCTTCCGTGAGGCCAGAAGAATGTCCTCGATCTCCACGGGGAAATGGTAGGAGGCTAGAGCGACCCGCTCAGCCGCCAAGCTGTGAGGGACAGAGACCTCAGATTGGGATGAAGAAGCAGACCCCCCCCCCCCTCCTGCGTCAGCAGCTCTGGTGAAAACCCAAGCAGGATGGGGGGGCTCCATCGAAAGAAGGAGCAGCAGGGGAAACCAAGGCTGCCTGGGCCACCTCAGAGCTATAAGAATCATAGAAGCCCTGTCCCATTGGACCCTGATGAGGGTCTGGGCGATGAGGGGCATGGGGGGGAAGGCATATAGCAACCCCATGTCCCACGAGATGAGGAAAGCATCGGGGGTCATCCTACTTGGGTTTGGGAGAGGACCACAGAACTGAGGAAGCTGCCAGTTCACCGGGCTGGCAAAAAGGTTCAGGTCTAGAGTCACCCAATGCTGGAATAGGCACTGTGCCATTCGGGGACACAGGCACCACTCGTGCAGCCGGAGGACCCTGCTGAGCTGGTCCGCCAATGAACTGTCCTGACCTGGGAGGTAAGTGGCCTTGACGGTCATGCCCTGGTTCATTGCACAGGAGTACAGGGCTGTCGCCTCAGAACAGAGGCTGCAGGAGCCAGTGCCCCCCTGTTTGTTGACATAGAAGATTGTGACCTGGTTGTCCATCTGGACCATCACCACTTGGTGCTGCAAGCGGTCCCTGAAAACCCGGAGAGGGAGATGACCCGCCCGGAGTTCTAGAAGGTTGATCTGCTGCTGGGACTCCTCGAGGGACCAGGACCCCTGAGTGTGCCATCCCTCGCAGTGGGCTCCCCAGCCTACCAGGGAGGCATCCGTGGTCAAGACCACTTGATGTGCCAGGGCTTGGAAGGACATACCGCGAAGCAGGTTTCGAGACTCAGCCACCCAGCCAGAGACTCCGCCACAGGGTCCTGGAGGTGGCTGGTCGCCCATTGTGCTCAGAGGCACCACTGTATCACCCGTATGTTGAGAAGGGCGTTGGGCATGGCATGGACTGTGGAGGCCATGTGGCAAAGAAGGCGAAGCATCATCTGGGCCGAGCCGGGACGGAGCTGCAGCGCCGCATCTCGGATGCCAGAGACACGAGGTAGTCCACTCTGTCCTGAAGGAAAAAATCCATGGCCCGAAGGGTGTTCAAACGAGCCCCGATCAACTCCAGGGACTGAAATGGAGTGAGGTGGGACTTTGGGTAATTGATCACGAACCCCATATGCTCCAGGTACGGTCCATGGCCTGTCTGGCTTTGGAGGCCATGCCTCCTGTTATGAGCCAGTCATCTAAATATGGATAGACGAAGATGCCCTGCAGCCACAGATGGGCCGCAGCCATGGCCAGGCACTTCGTGAAGACCCATGGGGTGGACACGAGGCCGAAGGGAAGTACCCTGTACTTGTAATGGCTTCCTTGAACCATAAAGCGGAAGTACTTTCTGTACTTGGGATGAACAAGGATGTGAGCGTAAGCATCCTTTAAGTTCAAGGAGCATAGCCAATCGCCCTGCTGGAGATAGGGCAGTAACATTCCAAGGGAGAGCATCTTGAACTTCTCCCGCACCAGGAACTTGTTGAGGTTTCGCAGGTCGAGGATAGGCCAAAGACCCCCCTTGTCCGCTTTGGGACGAGGAAGTATCAGGAGTAAAACCGCCATCCTCAGAGTTGCAGTGGGACTCGTTCTGCTGCACCGTCTTCGATGAGGCCTGCAAGTTCCTGACTCAGGAGGGCCTGGTTCTGGGGAAGCAGACGTAGTTCTCCGGGAAAGTACGAAGAAGGGACCTGGCCCAGATTGAGGCAATAGCCCTCCTGAATGACCTTGAGAACCCAGGCATCGGTGGAGATGGACTCCCAACTGTGGGAGAAATGGACGGATAGCCACCCTGCCAGAGGACGAGAGATGCTGATGGCATCAAAACCCTGAGGCTGTTTGAGCTGGAGCCAGGGGTTGGGTATTGAGGCCCTTCTGCTTGCGAGGACCGTGGACTTGCCCTGGCCGCCCTGAACGGGGTCAACGCCAGCGGATAGGCCATGTAGCTCCTGTACGACAGCCCCTTTCATTGGAAGAATGGCATCTTGTTCTGCTGCTTCTTCCTGGGGAGGGAGGAAGTCTTCCAGGAGAGGTGAGTACAACTCACGTACTCTGTCTCAATCTCATGGCCTTGTCCTCCATGAGTTTGCCAAATAGCTGCTCCCCGAGGCAAGGGATGTCCAGCAGCTTTTCCTGGACCCACTGTTCCAGGTCCAAGGACTGGAGCCAAGCCTGCCGGCAGGCTCCAATGCCAGCCGTCACCACCCGGGAGGAGGACTCAAAGTCGTCGTATGCTGCTCGTGAGAGGTACTTTGAGCATTCCACGACAGACTTTGAGAGGGCCTGAAAGCATCGGAGATGGTCTCCATCAAGGCTCACCGCAAAGCCTCCGAGCTCCCTAGCGAGGTCAAGGAAGAACATCCCAATGTATAATTGGTAAACGTGGAGGCGGCATGACAGCATGGAGCCGTGGTAAGCCTTGCGCCGAGGGCATCGAGGGTATGAGACTCTCTGCCCATTGGGACTGACTAATGAATCTTTGGGCTCTTTAGCTTCCGCATGGCCAATTCGACTACCATCAAGGTGTGGGGACGCTGGGCTTTCTGGAAACCTGGACCTCACTGGACCTTATACATGGCACCCAGGCACTTGCTCACAATCAGGACAGAGGCCGAGGTCTCCCACATGCGGAGTTGGAGGCGGGCCAGAAGGGGAGGAACTGGCACCGAGAGAGCCTCCCTCGGAGGAGCTTCATATTATAGAATATCGAGCTCCTCAGCGCAGGACTCCTCCTCCAACTCAGTGGTGAGTGCTAGGGCCCACGCCACATCCCATCGAACTCCAGGAAGGAGGTGTCCTCGGGAGGTGACTGCTGCCTCTGGGTGGGCGAGGTGGGTTTGGAGGGGAGGTCTCAGTGGGACCGAATCTCTGGGGAGGTATCTCCGTCAGACTCCCAGTCTGAGTAGTCTCTGGAGGACTCGAGGTCGGGCGGCTCAAGATGGGTCAGTGACCCACACCGTATCTCCGAGGCTAAAACTTGCCGGAAGCGCTTGCATGCAAAGATCTCGCACCAAAGGAACAGGACAGAGATTGAGACCCGTGCTGAGGATCCTCACAAGGCTTCTGGCTCTCATGGGCCCAGGGAGTCCTCGAGGTCGAGGTCCCTGCGGTCTCGAGGCACGTGCCAGTGGGGCCGGGTATCAGCACCTACTGGGCAGTGAGGAATGCAGAAATGCTGCATTCCAAGGCCAGCATCCGGGCCTCCCACTCGGGAGTGGGGCCCTGTGACACCGACGCCAGGGTCACCGGGAAGGGGGTTGAGGAGGAGAGGTGCTCCTCGCTGGGACGACCCTCAGGAGACCGGGTGCCTTCGCTGGAGGCCTCCATATCAGTTTGAGGTACCTCACTGGGTCACTCCCTCTCCAACTCCAGAGACTGCCGAGGGGGGCTGAGAGACCGGGCACGTGACCTCTCACGCTTGTCTGGCATCCCCGACAGAATCCTCAAGGCCTTCTTCTTCAGTCAGGTGACCCCTGATCAGAGTGTCACTGGACCCGGGGAGGAGCCTAGGGAGACTCCAGAGCTTGCGGGGCCGAAGAGCAGAAGGCTACCGGGAATTCCTTACGACTCTGGATGGCTTACGACTCTGGATGGCCTCGAAGGACATCTTTTTACAGAGGGAGCATAGCTCTGGATCATGGTCGGCTCCTAGACACCTGAGACAACAGTCATGGGTGCCCGTGAACGACATGTTTTTGGAGCATCTATTGCATTTCTTAAAACCGGAGGCCACTGGGGCAAAAAGGACCCCTGCGAGGTCGAAGATCCTTGATGTGGCCAGCTGTTAAAAAGGATGCAAAGCATGGTAAAAACAAAAAAAAGGCAAAAAGAAAAAAAACAAGACCAGGGCCAAAGTAGAGGCGCTCGGGATGCAGGAAGAGGACCGGTGAGGACCGGTAGACCATAAACAGGTTGGAGCAGAGAAAAACTTTTTTCGGCGACGAGACGCACATCCGAAGGGCTCCGCGGAAAAAGGGAGACTGAGTAAGGTGGCACCTTTGGGCAGGAAGGGGACCACGCATGCGTGGTAGCATTCCCAAAGGCTTTCTTTGAAAGCTGGGGAAATGCTCCGTGCGGGTTCCATCGGTTCTGACGTCACCCATATGTGAGGACTTCCTGCTTGTTCCTGGAGAATCACTTCTACAATGCAATTGTCATAAGTAGGACCAGTTAAAATGTATTGCCAAAAAATTAGGTGTTTAAAAGATATGTCCCGGAGGAAGTATCATATTCCCAGATGGATGCATAGCTGTGAAGCTGTGCAGGCAATGGACTTAAAAAGCCCGATAACGTGAATATTTCCATAAGTCTTACCCCGATTGCTTGAAATCAGTAGCGGAAGAGGCCAGCAGAAAGATGGCTGCAAAAAAGAGTGCTGTTGATCTAAAATCCTTTACATTTAAAGTGGCCCCAGGAGCGGCAGCAAATCTCACCAAAATGGCACCTGGGGTTAATTCTTCGGAAGAAGATAAAAGTGAGAGCGTGGCCAGTGCAGAGAACCTAAAAAATGAGGTGCAAATCTTACAAGCAGAATTAAAAGACTGGTTCACTAACTTAAAGCAAAATTTAAATGCTTTTAAATCCGAAGCCCAAAGCTGAATAGCAGACTTGAAATCTGATCTTAATGAAGTGGGGCTCAGAGTGGAGGAGGCCTAGGGGCGGCTGGAAGACCACGATGAAAAATGTCAAACCCTCCAGAAACCGATGGAAGCAGCGCTAGGGACCCAGGATGCCTTATTACTCAAAGTAGAGGACTAGGAAAATCGCTCAAGAAGTTCTAATATTCAGCTGCAGAGCCTCCTGGAAACTGAGAAGACTGTGGATTACCGTCATCTCGTTGAACAGCTCTGTAAGGCTGCTATCCAGGCCACAGGACTGGGAGGCAAAGACATTTTTTAAAATGAAGTGTGCCCATCAGGCCTTGGGCCCCAGGTGGGGAGGATAAGCCTCGTGATGTGGTGGCTTGCCTCCACGAGTATACCACAAAGGAGCTGGTGTTGTCAGCAGCCCAAAATTGGGCAAGATACTCGGGGAGGGCCAGGCAGTGGAAGTGTATGCTGACCTCTCTATGATCACGATGCAGAAAGAGAGGGAATACCATTTTATTACCAAGTGTGTGCGAGATGAGCGAATCCGCTATAAATGTCTGTTTCCTGTGGGTCCGATATACCATCTCTGCAAAATTGGTCGAAGAGGCGTTCAAAGGTCGGGCTGGTCCAACTTGCCAGCCGTTTCTAAGGGCAGTGCAGCAAAATCTTTGCCCCCTCAGATAAACAAAGGGAGAGTGTCAGGCTGGCAAAGAGTCTCTTTGAATAAACCCCTGTGATGGCAAAAGTCTACAGCCGATGGACTGGATGCAAAAATTCGCTATAAGGAGACACTATTTTAGTGCAAGCATACTGGTCCAATGGTTGCTGTTTTATCTTTTGCTGTGCCCATAACTGGAAGTACAGGGGATACGGGGGGAGTAGATAATTTGGGCTATTAGGCAATTGTGTAATATTGGATGCCTGAAGACATCATCTCGCCTCCTCAGGATGGAGTGGATGGAAGTGTTGAGTGTTGTGGGAGGGGAGGGGGAGGGGAGGGGGAGAGAAGGGGGTAACTGGGGTGGATTGAGAGGCAGGAAGGGGGAAGTGGGAAGTTGGGAGTCCCTTTAAGTTTAAGCGGAGAGTTGAAGGTCCCTGCACTGGCTGATTTTCAGGTAATGATCCTGAATGTTAGGGGTCTAAACTCTTTTTATAACTGTCAGTTGTTTAAAGAACTTATCAGTGGGGGCTGTGACATTACATTTATTCAAGACACCCATTTGTTAAGTAGGGATGAGGTGAGAGTGGCTGCTAACTTCTTCCCCTTGAGATATTTTGCTTCTAATCGGTTAGAAAAAAAGAAAGGTGAGGTGTGCATCCTGTTGTCGGGGAAGTTACCTCACCAAGTCCTAGAGGTGAGGAAGAACAAAGGGTTCTGTTATCGTTTTGTTAAAACCCAGTGGGGAGGAAACATTTACACTCTGATCTATATTTATGCACCCAGTGCCCACCAGGCAAACCTTTTTGACTCTATTAGAGGGCCTCTCTTGAAATGTGTGGAAAGGAAGATAATTATGGGAAGGGATTTTAATGTAACGCTCAATTCAACCCTGGATACTTCTGCTGGTTCCTCCTCCCTATCCAGGCCACACCAGGCCAAACTAAAGCACTTGATGGATGGCTTGGGTGTGGTGGATCTATGGAGGCTTAAAAAATGGGAAACAGCGTGATTACTCCCACTACTCATCAGCACACACTTCCTATTCTAGAATTGACTTGCTATTAGTGGATACAGCACTATTGTCATAAGTGGTAGCGTGCACGATAGGGGAGGGGACATGGTTGGACCATGCCCCCGTAATTGGGAACTTTATTGATGCCCCCCCCCCAAAGTTAAAAGGACACTGTGGAGGCTGAATGAGTCCCTACTAGATGATCCTGCCATAATTCAGCAAATCCAGAACTGGGGATTATTTAAGTTTGAATGATGAGGGATCTTGCTTCTCCGGCACTATATGGGATAGTCTTAAAGCAGTTATCAGGGGTAAATTTATAGCTATCAGTGTGATCGTAAGTGACTTAAGGAAGAACACCAGAACCACTTAGGGGAGGTAATCCAACGGTTAGAGAAAGGGCATAAGACTGGGAAGTCGACTCCCCTGGAGACCAAACAGCTACTAATAGCTAGACTGCTTGAAACAAAGTTACTTTGAGTAAGGGAATAAGCCGGGACATCTTCTGGCCCATAAACTGAAAACACTAACTAAGAATCATTTTACTAAATTTGGGAAAGTAAGAGCAAGGAGCTTTGGTCTGAGCGTGAGATTGGAGACTGCTTTGTTGAATTTTACCAACACCTGTACACCCCTGAGAAAGTAGTGATCCGGGGTCAATTCATAATTACTTGGCCAATATTATGCTTCTCACTATAAATGCCGATGAAGAGGAGGGGTTGTTCAGCCCTATCTCCACCCACAAAGTCCTTAGTGTGATAAAGGGGTTGCCACTCCACAAAGCCCCAGGTTTAGATGGGTTTCCTAATCGTTTCCCTGCATAATGCCTTCTCTGCCTTGGATAATGAGGGTGCCCAATCCGTGGAAACTGAAGCGCCCTTAAATGAAAGCCTTAATTCCAAATCTACTGAAAATGTACCAAAAAGGAGGAAAAAAAATCACAAAACAGAATACTACTACTACTTGGAGATTCCATCATCAGAAGCACCAACTTAAGAACTCAGCTCAAAGGAGGGGATGGTCAAATGCCTCCCAGGCTCTTCAGCCAGAAGGAATACAAACCAAATTGTTGGCATAGTTAGTGCAGAGAATGAGCACTCCAAAACTGATATTGTCATCCACTTGGGTACAAATGATCTAGCTAGAAACAGTGCCTCTACAGTTCAAAGGGACTTCTAGACTCTGGGAGAGAAACTCAAGCCCATTGCTAACACTACAGCATTCTCAGAAGTTCTACCTGTTCATGGTAAGGGGGCAGAAAGGCTGCATTGCATAAACAGTTTTAATACATGGTTCCAGACCTGGTGCAAACAAGGATTTAGATATATAGGCAACTGGGGAAACAGATGGATCAACAAGAGACTATATTGTGCTGATGGACTATATCTCTCAGTCGCAGGGAAAAGGATTCTAAGTGAAAAATTTAGGCAGTATGTGGACTGGCATTTAAACTAGGTAAAGGGGGTCACAGATGGAGAAGGACAAGTTCAGTACGTCACTCCCAGCAAAAGCAAAACATTGGAAACAGCCACATTTTTGAACCCCACATCAATGGCAAGGGGAAGGGGCATGCAGAACAAAATCCATACAAAATGCAGGCAAGCCAATCAACAAATGCTGGAAAGCAATGAGCACAAATGCTCAAAGCCTAGCTAACAAAGTTCCTGATCTGGAAGCCCTAATGGTGGAAATGGACTTGGACATTACAGAAACATGGTTTAATGAGTCGCATGAATGGGATATAGCCATAGCTAGCTATAATCTATTTAGAAGAGACAGAGAGGGTAGAAAAGGAGGAGGAAGAGCCCTATATGTCAAAAGCAATATTAAAGCTGCTGAAATGCAGGAGACGTGGGGAAAAGGAGCGCTCTAGATTGTGTTGGAAAGAGGAGATGGCACGGTCATCCATACTGGTGTGGTCTACAGGCCTCCAACTCAAACAAAAAACTGGATAGCGAATTGATAGTTGATATTGCAAAGACAGCCATGAAGGGGGAAGTGATCATATTGGGTGACTTTAATCTATCCAATGTGGAATGGAGTGTTCCTTCTGCAAATCTGGAAAGAAGTAAAAAAATATTGTGGATGCCTTCCAAGATGTATTACTTAAACAAATGGTGATGGAACTGAACAGGGAGAGCTCGGTGCTGGATTTAGTGCTCACCAACGGAGATAGCGTGTCAAATATCCAGGTGGGAGCCCATGTGAGCAGCAGTGATCATCACACGGTGTGGTTTGAGATAAAAGCCAAGGTAGAATCCAATCACAGCAAGCTCAAAGTCCTAGACTTCAAAAACAATGACTTCAGTAAAATGGCCAAGTGCCTGAAGGAGGAGTTGGCAGGGTGGGAGGGGATTAGGGAAATGGAATTGCAATGGGCTAAACTAAAGGAGGTAATAAAAGGTGCAACAGATACATACATAAGGAAAGTAAATAAAAACAAGAGGAAAAGGAAACTATTTAATTCTCCAAAGAAGTGGCTGTACAAATAAAGGCAAAAAACACGGCTTTCACAAAATTCAGAAGCTTGCAAACAGAGGAACACAGAAAAGAATACAAGATCAAACTAAAAGAGACAAAAAGAGAAATAAGGAAAGCAAAATCAAAGGCAGAAGAAAAGATGGCTAAAGATGTGAAGTGTGGTGACAAGACCTTTTTCAGGTATATTTAGGAGAGGAGGAAAATCAGAGATAGAACTGCAGGACTCAAAAGTGCTGGGAACAGACTCATGGAAAGTGACATTGAAAAAGCGAAAATGCCCAACAAATATTTCTGTTCTATTTTTACTAAAGAAAATCCTGGAGAATGACCACCTGTGATTTGACAAATATACAAATGGGAATGGAGTAGATACCACATCATTCACAAAAGATGATGTGTTAGAACAGCTTGCAAAACTAACCATTCACTTAGTTCACAACATCCATGCATACAAACCTATTCATGCACCATACAATACCATTCCCATCATTCAAAGCACACACAAAAACACACTTCAACCATACCCATATACATTCAACCAAACTCACCGTCCAAATGCCCCCAGACATGCAAGATTAATACAAATAAATCTCCAACTAGATAAACCTACAAACAGAATTCCTAACTCAAACACCATCAAAAAATTCATTCTTATAAATGCAAGATCCATACGAAATAAAATATCACTAATAAATGACATAATCACTGATAAAAAACCTGATATCCTTCTTATCACGGAGACATGGCTCTCACCTACAGACTCAATCCTCCTAAATCAACTTAACACGAACCAGTACGACCTATTCAACTGCCACCGAGAAGCAAAAAGGGGAGGCGGAGCCCTTATCATCACAAAAAAAGAACTCAAATACTCACTAACAAGTATGAATAACATTGACAGTATGGACATCATAAATATAGAGAATAAAACCCTTGCAATATCTCTTATCTACAGACCCCCCTCAGCGGACCACAAAAATCTTACGCCCATCCTAGACCTTGCATGTACAGCTTCGCAAAAAAAACCACTTATCATATTAGGAGACCTAAACCTTCCTTCGCTCAACCAACAACACACTTCCAACTTTATGGATGCCATGAAAGAAATGGGTTACAACCAAATCATACAGACTCCCACTCACATAAAAGGAAATACACTAGACCTTGTATTCATTCCCATACCATTCAATAAACATAAACTCCAATCATCACCCCTTATTACAGAAGTACCATGGTCAGATCACCATTTAATAACCTTCACACTAAACTCACTACCTAATAACAACACTGAAACAACTCCAACACATTATAAATCCCGTTTTGCCCACTTTAACAAAGATACCTTCCTAAATACTGTATTACCCAACTTCACAAATAACTCGACAGAAGTCAACACCTTAATAGACCAATGGAACTCAATAATAGAAGAAGCAGCCACTCCCAAACAAACTAATCCAAAACAATTCATAAAAAAACAATCAGAAAAATGGTTCAATAAAGACCTTTCTAACCTAAAAAAGCAACTAAGAAAACAAGAAAAACGATGGCGGAAAGATAAAACGAGCGATAATAAAGATCAATACATGAATCTCCTCAACAAATACAAGGACACAATTAATAAATCAAAAAGAGAATACCATACAAAAATGATAAACATGGCAGTCAACCGCCCAAGAGAACTATTCACAATTATAAAAGCACTAACAAAAACCCAAACAACAGAACCAGAACAAACAACAATAAGTGCACAAACCCTTGCAACTCATTTTGCTAATAAACTAAAAAATAATTCATCTAGCACAACCATAACTACGCTCACAGACATAGAAACAAAAAATACATGGACAACCTTCCAAAACATTGATCACAAACACCTGATCAATGTAATATCAATGATCAACACCACTACCTCCCCCCTTGATCCATGCCCCGTATCATGGATAAAGAACACCAAAGCTGATCTTGCTATCCATATACTAAATATAGTGAACCAATCACTATCACAAGGTATCATGCCTGAAGCACTAAAACTTACCTCCTTACGCCCAATAGTAAAAAATAATAAACTCAATCCGAAAGACCCGAACTCCTACAGACCAATAGCCAGCATACCATTTATTGCCAAAATAATAGAAAAAATAATACAGATACAACTACAAGACTTTATTGACACTCATGCTCCACTTGACTCACACCAATTCGGCTTCAGACCATCCCACGGAGTCGAGACCCTACTAATAACACTTATGAACGACCTCATCAAAGGCACTGACTCACACAACCAAGGATACATCCTCATATTCATTGATATAACTGGAGCCTTTGACAATGTACACCACAACACACTCATTAATAGACTCCTAAACCTAGGAATAGGTGGAACAATTCTGCAATGGTTCATATCATATATCACAAACAGATCGATACGCGTTAAATTAGGACAAACCACCTCAGAGCCCTTCACACAAGGACAAGGTATCCCACAAGGCTCGGCACTATCTGCCCTTCTTTTCAACCTGTATCTTCAACCCATCACAAATATATTTAAAAAATATAAAGTAAACCACTACATATATGCTGACGATATCATGCTCACCCTACCGATAAACACAAATAATCCCACATACCAGAAATTACTAGACTGTATCAGTGAAGCAAATACTTGGTTAGAAAACAATAATCTCAGCATCAACCTAAAAAAAACTGAAGCAATGATAGTATCAAGAAAACCAGACTCTAATCTCCCTGAAACTATAACAATTAACAACACAATAATCCCAGTTAAAAAAGAAGTAAAATACCTAGGCATTATAATAGACCACACACTTAGTATGCTTCCTCATATAAAACAAACAGTGAAAACCATATTCTATAAACTTAGGATCACCCAACACTTAAGACCACTACTTGACACACATGACTTCAGATCTGTCATCAGCACACTTATCACTCCTCATTTCGACTATTGCAATAGCATACTTATTGGCCTCCCTCTTACAAGCACCAACCTACTCCAAAGAGCTCAAAACATCTGTGCTCGAGTAACAGCACAAGCCCGCCTCGCTGACCACATAACTCCCGTATTAGCCGAACTACACTGGCTTCCCATAAATAGTAGAATAACATACAAAATACTCCTAACCACATTTAAAATAACAAACGGCATCTCACCCTCACATTTAACCACTCTGATTCAAGCTCCAAAAGAAATTAGAGCCCGCAGACAAAACGCAACCTACTCACTAGAAATAAAAAAATCCATCCGGAAAACAAAGAAGACCACAAGCTCAAGAGCCTTCTCTTATGCAGCCCCCACCCTATGGAATAAACTCCCGCTAGAACTCCGCAAAATAAAAGATCTTCAAACATTTCGAAAAGAACTGAAGACATTTCTATTTAAAGAACACTTCACAAATTTAAATGAATCCTATCCACCCAACACACCACACAACCATAACAATCCTCCTTAACTACAGCTCAACAAGCCTCAACACTCACTACATTTAAGAAACAAAGCTTAATTTAGCAAAGAATCAATGTAAATAGACAAAGCATTACTAGCTAATGTTAAAATGTAAATAGTTCTGTAACAATAATCCATGTTAAACTGTATTTAGTTCTGTAACAATGTTCCATGTTATCGTTTATCATGTTAACTGTACATAGTTATGAAAAAAAACGATGTTCTATGTAAAACCATGTTCACTAAATGTTACCTGTAAACCGCCTTTGATCTTTGGAAAAAGCGGTATAGAAATAAGCATAAATAAATAAATAAATAAATAAATAAAAACTGAAAGTGGACAAGGCTATGACACCAGATGGGGTACATCCCAGGATACTGAAAGAACTCAGTGAGGTTCTTGCAGGGCAGTTAAAGGATGTTTTTAATAGATCCTTAGAGACAGGAGAAGTTCCACAGGACTAGAGAAGGGCTGATGTAGTACCTCTTCACAAAAGTGGTAATAGGGAAGAAGTGACAAACTACAGGCCAGTAAGCCTTACCTCGGTGGCAGGAAGAGTAATGGAGGCGCTCCTGAAAGAGTGAAGAGTGGACTTTCTCGAAACCAATAGGTTGCATGATCCGAGGCAACATGGTTTTATCAAAGGACAATCTTGCCAAACAAATCTTTGACTGGGTGACCAGAGAACTAGATCAAGGGCATGTGATGGATGTGATCTACCTAGATTTCAGCAAAGCCTTTGATACTGTTCCTCATAGAAGGCTTATCAATAAACTCAACAGCTTGGGGATGGGTCCCAAGGTGGTGAACTGGATCAGAAATTGGGTTGACTGACTGATGTCAAAAGGTGATGGTAAATGGAGTTCACTCGGATGAAAGGAGGATGATTAGCGGGGTGCCCCAGGGTTCGATCCTGGGACCAGCACTGTTTAATGTATTTGTGAGTGATATTGCTTACGGACTGAATGGAAAAGTGTGCCATCTGCAGATGACACGAAAATTTGCAACAGAGTGGATTCCCCTGAGAGAGTGGAGAACATGAGGAAAGATTTACAAAAGCCATAAGAATGGTCTAATGCTTGGCAGTTAAGATTTAATGTAAAGAAGTGCAGTGTCATGCATTTGGGAAGCAGAAATCCAAGGGAACTGTATGCGATAGGGGGCGAGGGTTTGGTGTGCGCAGACCAGGAGAAGGACCTCGGAGTGATGGTTTCTGAGGATCTCAAGGTGGCGAAACAGTGTGACAAGGCGGTGGCAAAAGCCAGAAGGATGCTGGGTTGCATACAGAGAGGAATTATCAGCAGATAAGAAGAGGTACTAATGCCACTGTACAAATCACTGGTGAGGCCTCACTTGGAATATTGTGCTCGGTTTTGGAAACCATATCTCGCAAAGGATATAAAAAGGCTGGAAGCAGTTCAGAGGAAGGCGACCAAAATGATTTGGAGCCTGCGTCAGAAGACATATGAAAAGAGACTTGAAGACCTAAATATGTATACTCTGGAGGAGAGGAGGGACAGGAAAGATATCATTCAGACCTTTAAATACTTAAAGAGTATCAATGAACAAACAAACCTCTTCCAAAGACAAGGAAGCTGTAAAACTAGAGGGCATAACATGAAGCCTCAAGGGGATAAACTGGAAGGCAATGTCAGGAAACACTTTTTCATGACATTGAATGCCCTCCCGATGGAAGTGGTGGGGGCAAATACAGTGACAGAATTCAAATTTGCATGGGACAGACACAGTGAATCTCTTTATAGGAACAGGATAAAATCAAAATAAACATAACTATCTCTTATATTTGAACAAATAGGGGTGACCTACACAGAGCGATGGGTACACCCCTAAACAAAGGTATGGGGAAGGGTGACCTGCACTGAGTGGCAGGTGCACCTACTCTTGCCACCTTGCTGGGCAGACTAGATGGACCATACTGGTCTTTATCTGCTGTCATATACTATGTTACTATGTTTTTATAAAACTTTCAGAGGGCTATAGGTTGAGCCCCTGATTAAGATGTTTAATTCCTTTGTAGCTGTGACCTAAATGCCCAGCTCCCTTCAATTAGCTGGGGTGCGTTATCCTGCACAAAGAGGGAAAAGATTCCGGGGTGTGTGGATCGTATAGGCTCATATCGCTCCAGGGCACAGATTTGAAAATATTTACGAGAGTGCTTGCTAACTCGTTGTTGCCTCACTTATGCCAATTGGTCCACTCCAATCAGTCAGGGATCATACCAGGCCGGCAGGCTTCCGATAACATTCGTATGGGTCCTTAATTTGATCATGGGAAGCAATATCAGGAAGACCTGGCCTTACTAGCCATAGATGCAGAAAAGGCCTTTGATAGAGGTTCTGGTGATGTCATGGTCAAGATGGGGGCTTAACCTAAGATGCTTCTGACAGTAGCTTAGGAAAGCCTTCTGCTTGAGTGCACCCACCTATAAAATTGTTCATAATCAGCCAGCGCTGAGTGGGGAAGCAGTGAGGCATGGCTGCGGTGGCAAAAATAACACCCACAGACTTAAAATCCTTTGCCTACCAGAGCAGAGAAGCGGGCCCAGCAGGGAAACAAAAAACGGCAGCAACTGCTGTCCTACTCACAAGGAAAGAGGACGGGAAGAGTGAGAGTGGCGCTGGTGTGGCAGAAGACATTGCAGCTTTTAGGGAGGAGATGCGGCAGATGTTCCAGGAACTGAAGGGGGACATTTGAACACTGTAACGGCACTTTCAGACTTGGATGGCTGACATGCGATCCGATTTTCAAGATTTGGGCCAATGAGTGGAGGATGCGGAGACATGAGTTGAAGAACAGAGTTAGGCAGTGGCGGGTCTCTCGGCGCAATTTGCAGTGCTTCAGGAACAGCAAGAGACAATGCTTACTAAAATAGAAGACTTGGAGAACCGCTCAAGATGATCTAATTTGTGGAATAGAGGTCTGCCTCAAACGGGTGCCTCAGAGAACTGCTTTATTATTGCTGAAAATTTATTTAAAGAAGTGACCCAATAGGCCCAAACTGACGTGGGGGAGTTATGCCTAAAAAACTGATCGTGCTCATCAGATGCTCGGGCCGCCACAAGATGGTAGACTATGTGATATCCTGGTGTGCATGCACGAGTTTGCCTCAAAAGAAATTATCTTGTGAGCTGCTCGAAAGCTGGGGCAAATAGCATGGGAGAATGCCATGGTAGAGATTTATGAAGACTTGTCAGCCATCACTATTCACAAATGGAGGAAGTTTCGTCCTATCACACTGCGACTACAACAGAGCAATGTGCATTATAGATGGACCTTACCATGCAGCCTCCAGTTCTCTCTAGGGAGGCACCAGGCTTGAGTGCGCACAGCAGCAGAAGCTTTAAATCTTCTCAAGGATGAAGGATGGAATGACTTGCTGCCGCCGCCAACACCAGAGCCCAAAAAGATAAAAAAGTGTGAAACCACGGTGGGATAGCAGGAAGGCAAACATTTGAGATGCCAGGCAGAATGGGAGGAGAATAACTTGGATCCCCGAGTTTGAACGCAGAATGGACATGATGGACATTACCTGTGCAATGTTAATAATCATTATGATGGATAGTATCCAAGATTGAGTGGGTTTATGTGGGGGGTCTGTGGAGTGAGGGTGTGTAGATATGGTGATAAGAAGGTGGGTGGGTGAGTGGGAATGGAAGGATATGTGTGTTGAGAGGGTAAGATCGGGAGGGGGTTGGCTGCCCTGAAACCTAAGGGAGATGATGGTGTTTGATTTAGGGTTAGGGGGTGTGGGGAGTAGACAGAGCGCGTGGGGTTTGACAAGGAAAAGAGAGGGAGGGAGGGGAGGGTGGGGGCAAGGGGGTTGGGATAAGCATCGGAGAGATATATGGTATATCCCATGGGTTTGGTGCGCTTAGTTACCTTTAATGTCCATGGGCTGAACTCCCCTAACAAGTGCCAATAACTCTTTAAAGCAATTGATTGGCTGAGAGGCCAGATAGTGTTTCTTCAAGAGACCTATTTGGTTGCAAAGGATGAGCATCGTATTTCCCACAGGCATTTTGACGGCGCTGGTTTGCCTCCAACAAAATTAAGAAGAAAATAGATGAGTGGCAGTTCTGATGGACTCCCGTATTGCCTTTAAAGAGCTTGATATTTGCTGGGATTGTGAGGGCAGGTATGTCCTTCTTACAAGGGAAATTGGGGCACAAAAATATACACTGGAGAGCATTTATGCGTCAAATGTAGAGCAAAAGGAATTTTTGATAACTTAACTCAGGTAATGGCAGGATCTGTGGAAGAACTAGTCATGCTGGGAGGGGACTTCAATGTGGCTGTCATTCCAAGAGTGGATTCTTCAAACCCCCCGGGGTAAAGCCCTGACACCTGGGCACAGAGGTCTCGGAGCTTGGGACGGCCTACATAACCTAGAGGACTTGTGGCAGGTTTGCCACCCAGGTGTGCAAGATATACAGTACCTATTACTCTGGGGTTCATGACTCTTTCTCTCAGATTGACTATATATGGGGAAGTAAAGTGTTGGGTAGTCAGCTAGGGCGCCGTAATATTGAGAACCGAACATGTGGGTGGATATGGCATTGATTTGTGACCAAAATCCAGGAAGTTTCTGGAGGTTAAATGACTCACTTCTTGAGGACAGGGAAAATTGTACCAAATTGAAAAAGATCTTCCAGGAGCATTTGTCCTTAAATGATAATGGGGAGTGCCCCCCAGGAATAGTATGGGACGGCCTGAAGGACATGCTTCAGGGACATCTGATCAGCCTTGGGACTTATAAAAAGAAGGAGAGAGAGAAGGCATTTTCCTCCCTCCAGTAGAATGCTATTTGGAAAATTTAAAAAGTCATGGGATAGGAGGCCGTGTACTATTGTGAATCAGGAACTGGTTTAAAGATAGAAAACAGAGGGTAAGGATAAACAGCCAATTTTCCCAATGGAAAAAGGTGAATAGTGGAGTACCTCAGGGATATGTGCTTGGTCCGCTGCTTTTTAACATATTTGCAAATGACCTGGAAATGGGAACAACAAGTGAGGTAATCAGATATGCAAATGACACAAAGCTGTCAAAACCCAAGAGGACTGTAAAAAATTGCAAGAGTACCTTGATAAATTGGAAGACTGGATGTTCAAATGGCAGATGAAATTTAATGTGGATAAGTGCAAAGTTATGCACTTAGGAAAGAACAACTCAAACTATGGTTACACAATGCAAGGTTCCATATTAGGAACCACCACCTAGGAAAAAGATTTAGGCGTCATCGTGGATAACATGTTGAAACCCTCTGCACAGTGTGCAGCGGCGGCCAAGAAAGCAAATAGAATGTTAGGAATCATAAGGAAAGGAATGGAGATGAAAACAAAGGATATTATAATGCCTCTGTATCATTCCATGGTGCGACCGCACCTTGAATAGTGTGTCCAATTCTGGTCGCCATATCTTAAAACGGATATAGCGTTATTAGAAAAGGTACAGAGAAGAGCCACCAAAATGGTAAAGGGGATGGAAGGCTACCCCTATGAGGAGAGGCTAAAAAGGTTAGGGCTCTTCAACCTGGAAAAGAGATGGCTAAGGGGAGATATGATAGAGGTCTATAAATTAATGAATGGAGTGGAACGGGTAAACGTAGATCGATTGTTTACACCATCAAAATATAGAAAGACTAGGGGACATGCATTGAAACTACAGTGCAACCTGTTTAAGACTAATAAGAGAAAATATTTTTTCACTCAACGCATAATAAAACTCTTTAATTCGTTATCGGAGAATGTAGTAAAAGCTGTTAGTGTAGCCAGGTTTAAAAAAGGTTTGGGCAAGTTCCTGGAGGAAAGGTCCATAAACCATTATTAAAGGGGGACCTGGGAAATCCACTGCTTGACCTAATAAAAGCACTGTGGAACCTGTGTGCCTTTTTGGGAACCTACTAGATACTTGTGACCTGGATTGGCCACTGTTGGAAACAGGATACTAGGCTTGATGGACCTTGGTCTGACCTAGTATGGCATATCTTATGTTCTTACGTACATCGAGAAATAGCAAAGTTGGACGGGGTGGTGAAAAGGGGTAGTAACCTAAGCTCCTTTCGAAATTAGCAGATAAGAGGAAAGCTCTGCAGGAGATACAATTAGCAGAAATAAGATTTAATCTGGAGTGGTTGGGTCAAGAGCACTATAAATTTGGTAACAAAGCAGGGAACTTGTTAGCATTCTGCTTGAAAAAGCTGAAGAAGTGTTTGTTTATTCAGTTACTTGATAAACTGCACTTCATTACACCAGGGTGGTGTACAATCAACAAAGTAATCAGAAAATGGCTAAGGCTGGAATAGGAAAGGAACTACAATATGATACAGGAAAGAAACATAGAGACAAGAACATGAATAAGACAGGCAGGGGTTCTTAAGGGAGAGAGGTCCTCAAGGAGAGGCAGAGGGAAGATCAAAACAGAACAGAAGAGGTGAGTTTTCAATAGGGATATGAATCTGGAAAAGACGGTTTCCAAACGGAGAGTGGCGGTAAGAGAGTTCCAGAGGGAATGCTATTTGGAAAATAAAGGATAAGCAAGGGGAAATGGTACAGAACCAAAAGGGTATACAATAATGCTTTGCTGAATTCTATAAAGAGATATATACCCCAGAGTGGGAGGCCACGGAATCCTCAATTGATCAATATTTAGCTAAGTGTCAATTACCATGGCTAACAGAGGGGGATACGAGGGCTATGAGGCGGCCTATATCAAGTGTGGAGATCTTACAGGTGATAAAGGCTTTGACTAAATCAAAGGCACCTGGCCTGGATGGCTATACTAATGCCTTTTATAAGGTCTTCCAAGGAGAAATAGTGGAGTTATTAACCAGGGTGCATAATAGCTTTTTGGAGATGCTAGTAATGCCTCCCTCTGTGCAGGTGGCAGGAATTACCCCGATTCATAAAGAAGGGAAAGATCCCTTGCAACGTGGGTCATATCGACCCATATCTTTAATGGGCATAGGTCAAAAAATACTTGCTAAAATTTTAGCCAACTGTTTGCAACCCTTCCTACCCAATTTAGTCCATTGCAGCCAATCGGGCTTTATACCAGGGAGATAGTGTTTAGACATTGTGCAAAAGATTCTGACAGTCGATGCTACTCCTGACAGTCGATACAGAAGAGGCCTTTGACAGGGTCTTCTTGCCTTAAATGTTTCGGGTATTGGAGAAGTTTGGCCTGGGAGAGTCCTTTAGATAGTGGATTCAGGTGCTATACAGAAGGCCTACCACATGCTTGAAAGTAAATAACTCCTAATCCCAAGCTTTTGAGCTGTGGCGCAGCACCTGTCAGGGGTGCCCACTGTCGCCATTACTGTTGCTCTGGCAATGCAGCCATTGGCCTATCTCATTCAACAGAGGGGAGATATAAAAGGTATTGCGTGGAAACAGATGCAGCATAAAATATATTGCTGACAATATAATATTCTCCTTGTTCAATCCATATAGTTCTTTAAAAGGGGTGGGGGGAGGAGAAGGAATTTGTCCTCACCAGGATTCAAAATAAATCTCTCTAAATCTGAGATCCTGGAAATCTGCTTACAGCAGGGGGAGAAGGGAGCTATCCAGGAATCTTTTCCATATTGCTGAGCCGCATCTCATGTGTGGTAACTAGGAGTTAACTTAGTGGTGGACACTTCCAGACTAGCTCAATTGAACTTTGACCCCTTATGAAAGTTGATTTGTTCTAATTTGCAACAATGGAGGAACCTGGGGCTATCATGATTTGGACAAATTAATTGTGTCAAAATGATGATATTACTAAGTTTCTCTATCTCTTCATGGCCCTTCCTATAAGGCTTCAGTGGGGGAAATTGCGTAAGTGGCAAAAGGGCTTGATGGATTTCATATGGGGATATAAAAAGCAGAGTCGCACGTACAATCCTTCACCATATGAAAGAAGACAGAGGGTTGGCAGTGTTGAACTTACTTAAATACTATGAAGCAGCTCTATTGCGTGGGGCAGTAGATTGGCATATGTTGACCTGGAAAGAGTGGGTGGCACTAGAGCAAGAAGTGATAGGGGACAACTACTGGGCTGTTTGCTATGGATTGACCCACAACGGTTGGGAACGGGAGTGAAACAGAACCCGTTCATCCATCTAACAATTCGGATGTGGGCTAGACTACAACAAAGACTTTTTGGGAAGCAGCAAATATTCTCATTTACACCGCTGCAGTGGCATCCCTCCTTCTCATCAGGATTAATGGACCCAATTTTAAAAAAATGGGAGGAAGATGGTCTGACTTGTGTGGGGCAATTTATGACGCAGGGAAGTATGATCCCATTTTTAGAATTTGAAGGTATATATGATATAGCCTAAGGGGACAATTTCCAATAAATGCAGGTAGTCCATTACCTACGGAGAGGGGGTGGGGTGGGGGAAAGATGGTGAGTGTGGGAGCTCAAGGGGGTGGAAGAGATCTTCCAAGCTGAGTCCATGCAGAGCTGTCTGTCTCGCCTGTACTGGGCATTAGATGAGGGAGCAGTCGTGACAGCAAAATATATTTTTCAATGGGAGGAGGACTTAGGTATATCATGGCCTTTGAAGAACTGGATTCAATTATTCACATCTCTGGCTAAGGGGGTAACGGCTTTAAATTTGATTGAAAACGTCTATAAGGTGCTATATCGCTGGCACATTACCCCAGAAAGTTTGCAGAAATGGGGAAAGGGAGATGGGATGTGCTGGCATCTGTGTGGAGAACAGGAGGTCTTATTTCACATGTGGCGGAGCTGTAAATGCATAACCCCATATTGGGAACAAATCTTTGCCTTTCTTACTACAGTAAGGGGCAGTTTAATACAATCGGAAGTGACGGTTGCTTTGCTAGGAGCATGGAGAGACAGGGGAGTTATTAGAGAGCCGTTGTTGCAGTATCTGCTTATAACAGTTCGTCTTACTCTGGCACAGTATTGGAGGTGCACAGAAATACCCTCTCTAGATCTGGTAATATGCAAAGCCCAGTATATTCAAACTATGGCTAGACTTACAGCTCAAAAAAGAGGCACTATTTGATGAATGGCTAAAGAGAGAAAGGGGAAGGAAAGAATGAGCCAGGCGCTAGCTCTGATTTGAGGAAAGCTTCTGAATGGGAGGGGGAGGGTTTGGAGGGTGAAAAGTGTGGTAGTAGCCTGGCGGACATGTGCTATGAGATCGTAACATTTGGTGTAACTGACCCATTGGTAGAACAGTGTTTTCTTTCAATCCTGTCTCGGGGGGGGGGGGGAGGAGGTGGGGAGGGGAAAATTGTATAAATTTTGTATAATCGCTGTAGAATTTTTGTTTATGGTATTAGATAACCTTTTAAGGCTGTTGGGACGGATCTACAGTATGCTGTGAATACCGTAAGAATTGTTATGTATTTATTTTGGATATTTAAGAATATATTTGGATCCACAGCCTTATGTAAAATAAAAAGTAAAAAAAAAAAACTCGGATAGAGTTTACTGGCCATTCCTCTCTCAAACTCTGGAAAAAATGGGAATGGGTGGAGAATTTATGAAGTGGATTAAAATTCTCTATAAATCCCTGATGGCCTGTCTAAAAACTAATGGTGGCTATAATAAGAGTTTTGAACTTTTTCGTGGGACCCGTCAGGGCTGCCTACTTTCCCCACTTCTATTTATTTTAACAATGGAACCCATGGCTCAGCGTATTCGGGAGAATTTGGGCATCAAAGGAGTGACTGTGGAGGGACAAAACCATAAGATATCACTCTTTGCGGATGACATGCTGTTCCTTGTGTCTAGCCCTGAAACATCATTGCAGGCTATTCAGGAGGAGCTAGAGACTTAAGACTCAGTGGCTGGCTTCAGGGTTAATGCAGGGTTAAAATCTGAGATGTTTAATATCTCTCTCACAATGGAGTGAATGGAGAGGTAATTTGGGGGAGGGGGAAAGGAATATATGTGAAAGCAATGTTTTAACCCCCTTATAACGACCTCCTTGAAGATCTGGTATAAGTGGTGAACAATTTGGTATGGGCCCAGTGGATATTCTAAATATACCCCTCTGTTTGGGAATCCAGACTGCGCTCCTGGGGTGGATAACCTAGCTTTTGAATGATGGGAGGTGAGGGGTCTTCTTTGGGTAGGGCAGTTTTGGGAAGAGGAAGAGTGGGTGTCATTTACTGACTTGTGCAGTGAGTTCGTCCTGCTGCCTTCCGATTGCTTTATGTATAATCAAGTAGTTCACTACATTAGGCATTTAATGAAAAAACGTAAGGGGGAGCCTCCAGAGGTAGGAGTCCTGTTTGGCCACATGGAGGTCAAAGGGATGATCTCAAGGCTGTACTCTGTTATGGCCCATGTCAGGAAGGAGTAATGGCCATGTTTGACTGTGTGGGAAGGAGACTTAGCCAATTTGGAATGAAAAACAGTGGGAATCGATGTACAGAGGCCTGTATAAAGGGGTTCTGGCCAGTAATTTGCTGGAACATCACTACAAGATGCTGTATAGATGGTACCTGACTCCGGTACTTCTATAATTGAGGGGGATACTCTGTATTAGAGAAACAGTGGGGTTTGAGGGAGTTTCTTGCATATCTGGCGGTCATGTTCTAAGATCAAAGCCTTTTCAGATAGGGTGTTTGCTTGGTTGAGCGATATTGTGGGTGAGACGTATGTACCTGAGCTGGGGCTGGCCCTTCTGAATGTGGCAGTGGATGGCTCCGCAAGGGAACAGATGATGTTAATGAAAATGGGATGCATTTTATGTATTTATTTAGCCAGTTTTGTATAGCACCCTTTTCCTTTAATCAAAGTGATAAACGCATTGCTGTGTGAATGGCCATTGCACAGGCCTGGAGAGACGAGGAGGTTCCTAGTTTAGTGGTGGCCTGTGCACGGATGCATCATCTCTATTTGATGAGCAAATTAACCAACTTTACGTCACGTTAAACTGTTGGCCTCTGCAAAGGGTTGATCTAAATATTTGGACTGGCTCAACAATAATCACATTTATGTATTACTATGTATTACTATTACTGTCTAACTTACAACAACTTGATGCATTTTGGGACAAATGAGCTTTGCGGAGTGAACTTCTGTATAAATATATGTCTTAGGGATCCTGGGGGGGGGGGAGGGGCTGGAATGTGGTCAATGTATACACTTCATGGTTTGACACTGTTTTGGATTTGCACCGCTTGTGTTTAATTAAAAATAAATGAGAAAAAAAAAAAGATACATCCGGAAGGTTGTGGCAGTTTCATAGATCATTTTAGAAAGGCTTTTTCGTGTGTTAAGATGCCCTTCTAAAATAACCTGGCTGTATATACACATGCAGCATGTAGGCATGTCTGGAAGTGGAGCTGGGGCAGAGCTGCAATGTACATGTGTATACACAGGGTTCCCGCACTCATCTGCACCTGAATGCTTGAATGTGTTCTGGGAGCCTACTTTATGAAAGCACATAAATGCGTATGATGTCTTTCTAAAATAACCACATGCAACTAAGCCCACTTTTTTAAGGTGTCCTGTTATAAAATTCCCCTCCAATCTTCTAACTCCTCCCATCCTCCAGCACCCATTCTAATCCTCTCGCGGTCCCTCGCCTTTTCCAGACCTCTCACTCACACCTTGCATCCCTCTATACACACCATGTAGTACCTTCGATCCCCTCACTTACTTTCCCCCAAGCCCCCAGACAACCCAGCCACTCCCATCTCTTTCCTCCTACCATTCCCTTACACTCTCCCTTTCCCCCCCCAACTCTATTCCCCTATACATCACCTCACTCGCAGCCCTCCTCCAACCTAGTTTCTTGCCCCTGTTCCCTCTGATCTGCTCACCTCTCCATCCTGGGTCTTTAGCAGAAATAGGACAGAAGCAGTGCTGACCAAGCCCTCATTGTTTGCCCCATGCTTGCAACTATGTGGAATACCATAGTAGTGCACAATGCCAAGCATGACATTTCAGGGCTGGGCAGCAGAGGAGGAAGCATTGGACTATCACTGTCCTCTTCCATCTCCTGCAAGTGCGAATGACTGGGTGAAGAGGACCAGAAGAGCTGTCAATGCTTCCAATACCTGCTCGGCAGCAGAGGGAGAAGGTGCAGTTCAAAGTATCACACTGCCACTGTCCTCCTCTTCTAAAAATGGGATTGGCACAGAGTGGGAAGGAGGGAGGACGACTACTGCTGCTACCACTGAAATTCCTGCCATTGCCACACTCTGTCCCTCATTTTTCTGCAGTGATTCCGCAGGGAATTCCATGGGAAGGGCTGGATTTTGCCGTGGAACCGCAAAAGACTGGGGCCATGCTCATGCTTTACATTAGCCATCAATGAACAACTACCAGGGTACTTACTTTTTGAAAATGAGATATTATACCAAAGCACGTGCAGTAAAAGTCCTCATTTAGCTGGCAACATTGCCTCCGTCAAAGATGGATAAATATAACAAGTCTAATTGAAGTCTAATCATTTGGTATATAATGACTTTGGTAAGCATATTTTGAATACACAGAAACCTTGACCTAATTGATTCTGGGTGTCTCTTGACAAATAAACTAATACCTAAGGAATTTTGATAATTACAATTAAATGAATATTAGAGTTAAGGGAAAAGAAGAAGAAAAATAGGCATAGCTGAGCAGGAGCCTCATAATGACAACAAGTTCTGTTATAAAGTCAGTGTGATTAGCAGCACCCTCTTCACCGCTGGTTAGTAAAGTTTGGGGTAGAGGGAAAGGCATATGTTAGAGGCTGTAAGAGGTTAAGGGAGCAACCCTCACAGTTGCAGACCAAAATGCAAATGCGAATGACAAAACTGAACCTCTCTTCCCAGATCAAGCTTGTTAGTGTGATTAAAAACATCTTTAAACATTTCTGTGACACTGGTTAGTTATGACGGTATCAAGAAGTCAAACCTGTCACTCTGTCTCGCTCTTGTTTCCATTTCCACTTTATACACTAAATCTTCCAGCTCAAGCAGCTTGTCCTTAAGCTCCTCCTTTTCCATCTCGAGCTCTGTTTTGGCATTCTGCACTTCCTGGGCCACTGTCTTGTCTTGCTGCTGTAACCGAGCGAGCAGCTCTTCCTCCTTCCTTGACAGCTCATTTTCCTTCATCCCCAGTTCATCCAATAGCTGCTGGTTGATGCACATGTGCTCTTCAAGTAGTTTTGTCTTCTCTGCAAGACCTTCCTCACATTCCTTAAGTTGATGTTCAAATACAGTCTTTTGCCTGTGGGCTTCATTCTTAGCCACCTTCAAGTGTTTTAACAGACCTTGCTCCTTCTTTTGCATCATCTCTAGCTGCTCTTTGAAATGCCTTATCTGTTCTACCAAGAACATTTTCTCCTTCACAAGACCTTCCTTTTCTGTTGTGATCAGCTGCATTTTGGATTCTTGCGCCTCAGTCCAGTTTGATTTTTGCTGCAGTTGAGAAAGCTGGTTATCCTCATCTAGTCTGAGTAATAATCGGGCTTCATTTTCAGCCATGAGTTGTTCAGACAGCTGCTGGGTTAATCTGTCTTCTTCTTCTTCAGTAAAGTTCGTCTTTTTCTCATTCACCACCTCCTCTTCTTTCACCACTTCCTTATCTTTGGCTTCGCAAGTCTGTGCCAGCCTAAAGCTCTGCTCTAGCTGGGTAAGTGCACCTTGCTCTGTCTCCTTTAACAAAGACAGCTGTATTTCTTTGGCCCTTAAATAAGTTAATGCCTGTTGATTTTGCTGAGTTTGGCCTTGAATTTCCGATCTTTGTGTTTCATTGAGGTTGCCCTCCTTTTTTGGCTGTGACTGAAACACGATCTCTGTTTTCTTTTTCATATCATCTTTCTGTTTTATCTCAGCCCCCACCAGCTGCTGCACCTTATCAATCGGAAATGAAACTTCTTCTTCACTTTCTTTGGATAGTAACTCAGAAGATAGTTGCTGATGTTGGCTGTCTTGCTCCTCACTTAAGTCTATTTGTGTTTCAAGATAGTCTTGTCTCTTTAGCTTAGATTTAAATTGGACTTCTACTGCACGGGACGCATCGTACTTCAAATGTCTCTCTGCTTCAGTCAAAAGGCTTTTTAGGTGCACAATCTCACAATTAAGTTCATCTATTTTCTTTCTGGAATTGGTTTCCATCATCTCTTTCTCAAGGGCAAATGTTTTACAGATGCTAGCTTGTTCTTTGTTCACCTTTTCTTCAAGCTTGAGCCGTTCTTTCCTCCATTCCATTGCCAATTCTCTTTCCTTTTCCTCCCATTCTTTTTTCTCTTGGCCATATTGTTCCCTTATTTGTTTCAAGCTCATTTCATGCACCTGTAATATCTTTTCCTTTTCATGTTGGTGTTGCTGCCATAAGTCCTTTACATTTTTCGTGTACTGTGCTTCAGTCTGTGATAGCTTTTCATTCAGTTCTTCTGACTCTTTCCTACAGATAAACAATTGGATGGTCATCTATGTTAGATATGATTATACATGATGAGGTATATTCAAAGTTTAGACACTTTATCTTAAACATATCATTTAATTGTGCATGCTATAATACAATAATGATTTATAGTGATACATAAAAGATACATTATAACTTAGCTCAGTGGCAGCGGAACACCTTTTTGTTTGGGGGGGTTCCAATCTCCACCTTAACATCGCCCCTTGCTTATATATTTTATACAAATCAAGTAGAGTATAATTATTCATTCACATAGGACATTTCCAGATCACCCAATAAAACTCAGCCAACAATGGGTACAGAGCAGAAGAAGGTTTCACTTTACAACTCAACACACAAAAGCATTCCATTCAAATTCTATTATCACATCAATGGAAACTCCCTCCACCACCAAACACTGTGAAAAGTAATTCAAAACCTTGTAAAAAAGACGCTCACAAACTTACCGGCACACCATATCAGCATAAAGTCCAAGAGGTCAAAGTGCACCAACCCTACCTATAAAAAGTCAGCACTGCAAATATTTTAGAACACCAGAAGACAGACTTTTAGGATTCCTACACACAAGGAAACATATACTACTACCTAGTAAAAAAATACAGAGACTACAGATTAGAAACAAATATACAGACAAAAAAATGAAATGGAAAGCTCAAAAAAATCAGACTGTGTGCAGCGGAACACTGAAGAAAGAGAAATGGAAAATACATTTCCTCTGGTACAGAGCAAAATGCAAGAAATCCACATTTTCAAAGCTGACACATTTCATTCTTTAAAAACAGGAAATAAATGTTTTGCACGTTTGTCTGATCATTTGATTTCCACAGATGGGTTGGTTCTGGCCTCTCTTTACCACTTCCTTTTGGTTTTCTCCTAAGTCATTTTCCAGGATCTCATTTTCATTTTTTGTTTCTTTACTATTGCTGTTTTTCTCCTTTCTTCCCATTTATCTATCTCTGATACTGATCCTTCTGCTTCATCCTTTTTCTCCATTTCTTTCATCTGCCTTTTTATCTACTTGTAGTTAGACTTCATTCCTCCTTTCCTCTCCTTCTAAATTCTCAATCTCCCTCTTTACACCTTTCACCTATTTACCAGCTTTCCACTTCCAACACTTACCTCCCTAATCCTCTCATTTCTAGCTGTCTCTTATGCCTTCCGCCCTTCCTCAGCCGACAATACCTCCATTTTTCATGCATTTTCTAGTCCTCCATTTCTACCCTCTGTACTCACTGCCTTCCCACCCTCTGCTGTCTCTCATACCTTCATCAACCCCATCTCTTTCCCTGTCACTCATCTCTTCTCCTCCAGTCCCCTTCTTATGTTTTACCTCTTAGGCAGGTTCCCATTCCTCCTTTTACCTACCCTACTTCCACCCTCTCTCAGCTCCTTCAAAGACCTGTACCCATCCTTTATCTCTCAGTCACTTCATAGCCCTCCTTCTTCAATTTCTCCTTTCTCCAGCATCCACGCCCCTGCTTCTTCCCCCTTTCCCCAGCATCTGCCCACTTATCTCCTTCTCTAATTTTCATTTACCCTGCCTTTCCTTCACTTTAACCCCAGAATCCCTCCATCTTTGCCTTCCCTTCCATATACCCTTGCTTCTCCCCATGGTATCTCTCCTCTTCCTTTTCACTCCTCCTGCATCAGCCCCCAGATCTCCCATCTCCAGAATCAGATCCATCTTCAAGCCCCAGCCTCTTTCTCCCACTTGTCCCCTTGTCAGTCCCAGACTAAGAGAAGGGGTCTGGGGACTTACATATGGTTCTGGATGGCAGAAAAAGGCTGAGGCTGGCAGATGGTGGGGGCAGCAAAAGGGTACCCATGCTGGGAACAAGTGGGAGAAGGCATCAGCACCCAGACCACTTCTCCCATCCATATCCCTTAGCATCTACCATTTCTTCCATCTCTATCTCCTGTTTTAGCTCCTCCTCCCATCTATCCTCAACATCAGCCCCATTCTGCCACCCACATCACCTGAGAGCAGCAGTCCACTTATGCCATCCCCAGCTTTTCAGCTGCCCCTCAGGCCCCTCATCCCAGGTCCAGCATTAGGCCTCCTTCTCCCAAACCTTTCCCATAGCTTTTGCCAGGGCCGTACCATGCCAAAAATGCGCCCTGTGTGACTTGCAAACCTGGCATGCCACGACCCCTGACATCACATGTTTGTCATTTGCCCCATCCCCCCATGCCCAGCATCTCCCCATCTTACTATGCACCTCTTCATCTATAGCTAGCTCCCTTTTATCTGTGCCCTTCTCTTCCACTGCCAACTCCAGACACTGTTCGCTTCATCTTGCTACAACATATACATGGAACAGACTACATGAGTTGGTACAACAGGCTCCACCTCTGGTCCTATTCAGATCTGGACTAAAAACCCAGAAGACAGATGGAGGTATTTTGTACAGACTGAAGGCGCTTTATTTGGTAATAGGGAAGACTGGAGTAAATTACATTACAGTAATCAAGCCTTGAAATTTCTAGAGTAAGAAGAAGAGTAAAGATGGAAGAGGAAGGAAGAAAGGATTGAATTGAAAGTATCTGGCATAAAGAATATAAAGACTGCTTCACAACAGCACTAATGTGAGTGTGAAAGATAGGAGCAGTATCAAGAGTGACACCAAGATATTTCAGAGAAGAAAGCATAGGAATAGAAAAACCATTAAGAGATGGTGAGACAGAAGGTGAACAAGAGGATCCATGAGCCAGATAGCAGATGTTTTGGAAGGGTGAAGTTGCAAATTATTGTCGTGAAGTCAAGACGCAACCACAGTCAGACAAAAATGAATGGGAATGAGATCCAGAGTAGAAGGGTGGGTACAGAATAGCAGCAGGATGTCATCTGCATAAAAATATGCAGAGACACCCTGCTGCTGAATAAGAGCGGCAAGAAAAACATTAAAGAGGAGAGGAGCCCTGGGAGACCCCACAAGAGAGAAAGAAGTGAGAAGAAAAGGACCCCTGGAATGAAACACAGTAAGAGTGAGAGGAGAAGAAAGAGTGGAACCAGTGCAGAACAGAGGCATGCAAGCCCACAGAGGAAAGACGTGATAAGAAAAGAGAATGGTCAATCAAGTCAAAAGTGCAGAAAAAGTCCAAAGAGATAGCCAGAGAAATATCACCTTTGTCTAGAGAACTTCATTGAGTACTAATAAGAGGATTGTTTCAGTGCTGTGACCAGCCCTGAAATCTGATTGTCGTGGGTGTAAATAGTTGGTTTGAGCAAGGTGGTGAGAGAGTTGCAGAAATACCAATTTTTCTAGCAGTTTTGAAATAAAAGGAAGATTAGAGATAGGACAAAAATTAGCTGGGAGAGAAGGATCTAATGAGGGATTTCTTTAAAAGTGGATGAACAGTAGCAGATTTCCAGCATTGAGGAAAAATGCCAGAAGAAATATTATTACAGAGAGAGAGAACCTGTAGTAAAATTGCTAATGAGGGCTCAGGGACCCAAGCTGAAGGAATAGGGTCAGTGGAGCAAGTGGTTTTGGAAGAGGATGAGATAGCTATCATCAAGGATGACATAGTGATGAAATTAAAGTGTGATCAGACATGAGAAAGAGTTTAAGCTGGAGGCGAACTGCAAGATGTGGTAGACAGGGATCTGGAGAAGAAAAATCTAGAGAAGAGGGATGTTGAGGAGAATTGAGAGAGACAAAGTTCCTGTTGAATTGATGGACCTTATCAAAAAAATGTTGCACCAGTTGTTCGGCTGTCAGGGCAGTCATAAGGGAAACTGAAGAGGAAGGGTGAAGGAGATAAGAGACTAAAGATTAGAGCTTCTTGGGCTAATTACTTGCAGAAGAAATGAGGTGACTATAGCAATTCTTTTTTGCAGAAAGAATTGCTTGGCAGTAGTCAGAGTGGGCCTGTTTAAATAAAGCGGAAGACGACAGCGAGCGCTGCCACTGCCAGAGATGCTCCGCTTAACTGGCGCCTAAGAATATGTAAACCAGCGCGAAACCAGGGGTGCCAATGTAGGTTACGAGACCTACATTGGGAAGAAAGGGGTGCAAGTGAATCAAGTGCTTTGAGTTCCATGTAGATGTCTGCTCATCTACTGAAAGGGATTCAAAGTCAGGAGGAAACAATTGATCAGATGTGGAAAAGCTTGTAGAGTAGTCACTGAGATATGGACTGTGATGATGGACAATAAGTAGTGGGAATGGTGGAGGAGGAAGGGTGAGATAACTGGAAAAGAGCAGCGTAATGGTCCATCCAGGGCAGAGGCAGATTCCGAAGAGAAGAGAGCCGTAAGCAGGATGCAGAAGTAGTAAGGAGAAGATCCAGCATGTGTCCGGCAGTATGAGTGGGAAAGGGGACATACTGGGATAAAGAAAGATCCGAGATTTGAGCAAGAAATATCTTGTCACAGGGGCGAGTGGGTGAGTCAAAGTGGACATTAAAATCACCAAGTATTAATAGGTCCGGGAATGAAGTGGAGGTCTCAGTCAGTGTAGTTAGGAGAGTGTTCCACAGATGAGTAGGAAGTGAAGGAGGAGCATAGACAAGCAAGACATGGAAAGAATGTGGGTGTGAAAGCCAAAGGAGAAGGCATTCTGGAAAATAAATAGAGGGAGAGGACATTTCGGAGATGTTTAGGGACTCTCTGAACTTTATGGCTACTCCCCCTCCAGAACTGAAGAAGCGGGAGGTAGACAGGGCTGTAAAGCCAGGCTGAAGACAACGATATAATATAGCTTCCTTCCCATCCCTAAGCAGGCACTTAAAAAGTAATGAGTTCCAAGTGTACGAGATGGGTCAAAGAATTAGTACAAAACTGCAGGGAATTTCATCTCTTATTATCTATGGCCATGCGCCTGATTTTGGAAGCTAAGCAGAGTCAGGCCTGATTAGTATTTGGATGGGAGATTACCTTGCAATACCCAGAACTGTAGGCTTACTGCACAGAAGAAAGACCTGGCAATCTACTTCTGATCACACCTTGCCAAGAAAAGCCAGGGGATAGTCACAATATGGCCAATCCATAAGGGCGCCAGAAATCAACATCGACTCGACAGCACTTAACAGCATCATCTTGGGCACAAGTTCAAATCTTGTGCAAGTGAACATTGCCAATCTGGTAGCTGAGTGGCCTCCTATATGAAATGAGTTGCTGGTCTCAATCAAGTTTCCAGTAAACAGGTATCTGTCCACATCTTAAGAACTAACATCACAACGTGGTACTAAATAGACACACTTGTTTGAAGTCTCAGCAGAGAGGCTCAAGACAGCACAGACAAGAAGAATGACCTACTCTCCCACAAGCATTTTGGCACTCTGAGAATATAATGGAGGACTTTGGTTTTTATTGCAGTCAATCCAGCACAAGCATTACATTCACTATCAAAAGTATGAAAGTTAATTGAAAAATTACTGTACAAGCAAAAGTTGCCAGAATTTGAATGGCAGAGCAAGCTATTACTCTTCCATGCTTTCCAACACGTGGGATTTTTGAAAGAATGATGCAAAAGGGATTTATGTCCATCTGTCTGTAGGCATAAAAGATACAGAAATTCACCAAATTTGGCATACGGAAGAACATTTGAATAGCTCAGACAAATTTCAAAAAATTGAAATATTGGGTCAGTATTTTTTGCCACATACCCACCCCTTACACCCATGCAACCCTCACACATTTCCCCCAAACTTACACTAGTCCCTCACACCTCCATCACCACATACTCCCCCACAAAAAACACTTCCCACCAAACACCCTAGACGCACCCTACATACTTCTCCCATAAATTAACTATCCCTACACCCCCACACCCACATGCACACGCACAATGCACCTATGTATTACATACACACCTCTTCCCCAACAAATCCATGTTGGAAAGCATTCCTGAAGCCAAGTCTCTGAAGGCTTTTCCTACTTGTTTAATTGCTATTAGTTTGTCTGTTATTTTTAGCAGAGATACTAGTTTAAGTCTACCCTTTCAAATGGTTAACCTGTCCGTTTTTTCCACAAGACCTTGTTTGGAAAAATTGGAAAATGAGGAGGAAATTCTTAAAATTTTACATCTTTTGCTTGACATAATACTTTTTTCTACAAAATAGAGAAATCAGCAACTTGGTGGATGAACCAATTGAAGAAAATTATGATGCTTCAAACTCCCTAATGTTTCTTGTGGGGATATGAAATGGGATATAAGATTGTTGAAAGTTCTGGTATGGGATTTTCCTCCACTATGCTCTACGTTAAGTTCTGAAGCAAAGATTCATTGAATTGATATCACTGCTCCAGGGTAGTAGGACTGGACAAATGGGGCAAAGCCAAACCCTGGCAGCATTTGCCATTTTGATGACAATGTACTGTATTCAGGAGACGTCCTTCTTTCTCTATGGACAGGCTGTGGGACCAATATTCAAAGCCCTTATCCGGATAGCCCATGGGTAACATGACTTGATTCCATAATGTTGCTGTGCTTCACTGGTTTCAAAATATCAGCTTACTGCTGAACCACAGTGAATACCAACAGCTCTCTAAGAAACCACCTTCTCACATTTACTGTACAATCCATCTCACATCTGCAATTACGTCTCGCATTCCTCGCCCTTTCCTGAACCCTGCTTGCACTTCAGGCACTTCTTGTTCCAGGTATGGTTGTAGCCTCTGTTGAATGATCTTGGTAAGAATCTTGCTGGCATGTTGGATCAGAGCGATTGTGTTATAATTTCTACAGTCATTCGGATTACCTTTCCTCAGTACTGGTATAAACACAGATCTTTTCCAGTCAGTTGGCCATGATGTTATCTTCCAAATTTCCTGACAGAGCCTTGTAAGTATGGTAACATCCACATTTGATTGCTGTAATACTTCAGTGGGAATGCCATCAATGCCCGGTGTTTTGTTCTTTGAGAAAGGCGACTAGTGGAGTAGCCCTGGAATCTGTGCTGGGCTCGCTGCTTTTTAACATATTCTTGAATGTCCTGGAAATGGGATTAACGAGTGAGGTGATCAATTTGCAGATGAGACAAAATTATTCAAAGTTGTTAAAACACCAGAGGTTTGCAAAAAATTGCAAGAGGGCCTTGATAAATTGAAAGACTGGACGTCCAAATGGCAGATGAAATTTAATGTGGACAAGTGCAAAGTTATGCACATTGGGGATCATTCTGTGCCATGAATAGTGGGGACACACGTCTGCCTGGACATACATCCCACGTAGACGGGAGACTTATTCTACCTCTGAGGTGGAATAAGTCCCGGGGACCACAGCACAGGACAAAATGATGAGGGGGTGCAGGGGATATCTCCCAGCCCGACCCTGGCCATGGGAGGCCGGATCAGGGATTGGGCTGCGGGGAAAGAGCAATTTGGTTTGGCAGCCGGGGATCATGGCAACGAGATGCCATGGCACTGCGGTTCCTTTACAGAGTCTGACTGAGTTAGCCGGGGATCTGCTGTGTATGTTTGGTCCATCAGAATCAGAGCTCAGCCTGCACATCCAGGCCGGTAGATCAGATTCAGATCCCACGGGCACACCTAGCCCCCATGGGATCAGAATCGGGTGCTACCACTGTATGTCCAGATTCTGATGGACCACACAGGGGCTGGACGGCCAGAACAGAATTGGCCTCTTAGGGAAGAACAATCCAAACTACAGTTACACATTGAAAAGTTCCACATTAGGGACCACCACCCTGGAAAAGGATCTAGGCATCATTGTGGATAATATGTTGAAACCCAGTGAGCAGCGGTGGCCAAGAAAGCAAATAGAATGCTAGGAATCATAAGGAAATGAATGGAGAATAAAACCAAGGATATTATATAATGCTTCTCTATCTTTCCATGGTGAGACCGCACCTTGAATATTGTGTGCAATTCTGGTCGCCATATCTTAAAAAATATGTGGCAGAATTAGAAAAGCTACAAAGAGGAGCCACCAAAATGATAAAGTGGATGGAAGGATACCCCTACAAGGAAAGGCTTAAAGGTTAGGGCTCTTCAACTTGGAAAAAAATATGGCTGAGGGGAATGGAAATAAGATAGAGGTCTATAAATTAATGAATGGTGTGGAACTAGTAAATGCAGATTGGCAGTTTACTCCATCAAAAAGTAGAAAGACCAGGGGACATACAATGAAGCTACAATGTAAGTCATTTAAAAATACTAAGAGAGAACATTTCTACACTCAACAGGTAATCAAACTCTGGAATTCATTACCAGAGGATGTGGTAAAAGCTGTTACTGTAGTTGGGTTTAAAAAAGGTCTGGACAACTTCCTGAAGGAAAAATTCATAAAACGTTCATTAAGGAGGACCAGGGAAGTCCACTGCTTACCCCGGGGGAATCTGTGTACCTTTATGGGAACCTGACAGATACTTGTGACTTAGATTGGCCACTGTTGGAAACAGGATACTGAGCTCGATGGACCTTGGCCTGGCCCAGTATGGCATTTCTTATGTTCCTTTAATAGTTTCTAATTCTATCTCCTTGCATGCATCATTGTAGTACTTATTGCATGTTGGAAATCTCTGCAATTGCCTCTCTTTCTCCTCTGGCTTTAGCTTCTCTGCATTTCTAGGCAATTTTCAGAGTTTCTTCAGTCATCCATTTTGGCCATTTTTGCTTTTTCACATTTTGTAGAGCTTCCACTTTCTTTGAGCATAAGTTTCTTGATGTCATTCTATAACTTTTGGTGCTCTGTCATTTGTATCTAAAGCAGAAAATCAATTTCACAGGCAGTCTTTAAATTCTGGTGGTATATTCTCAAGGTTATATTTTGCTACATTCATGAGTGGCTTGCTCTTTTTCAGCTTTAGCTTAAATTTGCACACTAGTTGGTGATCTGTACCACAGTCGGCTCCAGGTTTTGTCTTTGTTGATGTTATTGAGCTTTTCTATCGTTGACTTCTACAGATGTAGTCGGTTTGATTTTCATACATTCCATTGGGTGAAGTCCATGTGTACCATCACCACTTGTGCTGCTGGAAGAAGGTGTTTAAGATGAATAGATTGTTGGTCTTACAGAATTCTATCAGTCTTTCTCCAGCTTCATTTCTGTTGCCAAGTCCATATTTTCCAATCACTTTGCCTTCTTCTTTGTTGCCAACTTTTGCGTTCCAGTCACCCATGACTATCAGGGTATCTTGTTTGGATGCTTTGTCAATTTCAGCTTGTACTCGTTTACAGAACTCATCAACTTCATCTTCTGCAAAGTGCCCGATGCCAGACCATTTCGGTTCGCTGACACTCAACAGATCGAGTTGTATACGTTCCATTTCATTCTTGACCACCATGCTTCGTACGTTCCATGTCCCAATATGTAAGACATCTTTGCAGCTTCTGACTCTCAATTCATGTGCAACTACATCGGCAGTCAGATGTCCCGAGGGCTTGAGTTTATTCAATTTGACTGTACTGCAGCCAGGATTTCCATATCTTTGTTCATTAATAATATTGGCTGGCAAGAATATGCTAATGTTAAATGTCTGTTGATTTGGGTAACAGGATTACTGTTGCTGAGTTCCTCTCCTCCCTTATTTTTTTTATTTTTTAACCAGTGATTATTTTTCCAAACATTTCATATCTGTGAGTCAATGTTATAAGTTTTTTCCACATGCAAAGCCTGTTTTACCCAAAGAAAAAAGCTTTTCTAAAACCCACGGCCACATACACACATGAAACTTACACACACGGAACAAGGGTAATTATATAAACTCCTGCAGTTTTCTTGCATTGCTATGCATATATTCGGTGCCTGTTCTGTAATGCAACGTAGGTGCATGCTTTATATAATATGGGTATACTGGCGTGCATGAATTCAGGCATAACTCTATGTGACTAGATTAGTGAAGAAACACAGATACGCTACTCATATAGTATTTTATAACATACGTGCGTGAATTTAAGCCCTGCCTACGCTCCACCCAAGTGCTGATTTCTCCAGTGAATCTGGTAGTCTCATAATGTGGTTTCAAAAGGTAAAAAGGCAAACTGGAGAAAGATCACAGCTGTAGACACACACTACACTATGGTGTTCTTTTAAGCATTCTTCAGACTTTGGTGCTAGCAGATAAGACTGACTTACATCCACTTTTTCCAATACTGTTATAGCCATCATTGGGTTACTGGTATACGTGTTCTCAATATCCAGACCTCTGACACGGGCATGTTTACCTAAACTCAGTCGAGATGGGTCCTCTAAATAAATCTCTACTGAAGAATATCTTTGTGTCTACCACTGTTGTCTTTCTCCGATATGCCTTTTGGACTGACCTATTACAGAGATGCACTTCTCCTCTCTTTTCCAACAGTCTTGTCTCATAATGTATCCAGATATGATTATTTCAATTTGGTCATCTGGGCTTAAGTGAAAGTTCGTGCTTACTTTGGTTTAGAATCCATTTGTTTGTCTTCTTTCACTGTCCATGGTATTCACCACCAACACCACAATTCAATTTGCATTACAGCAGCTTACACTTGCTTTTCCCGTGCAGCAAGAAAAACATTCACAAAATTACTGCACACGAGGGTAGCTCAGTGAGCATGCAAAATGCATGCAAATCGCCGATTAAATATTTGTTACCGATGAAAAAAATACATGATAAAATCATGGGTAGCTACAGTAGATCGTGATACTAGTGGACCTACTGGATTCCCCATGCCCCTCCCTCGACCCCCAAAAAAATGATCCCTTATTATTCTAGTAGACATTCCACCCTGGACATCTTGACCCCCAAAAAATAATCCCTGGTGGCTCTAGTGGACCCCCTATGATCTGGACCCTTCCAAACTTCCCAGATCCATCCATCCACCTCTAAACATTGGAAGGGAGGAGCAATGCTGTCTACTTCTGCCTCCACTGTCTCCATCTTCCAGATGACAGTGCCTGACCCTTAATATTGCATTGGGATACCCTTCTAGGGGTCAGGTGCCACCATTTTGGAAGTTGCAGGCGAAAGTGGGCATTGCTCTGCCATCCTACGCTAGTATACCCCCCACTGCCATTCCCTTCCATTTTTTCATGGAATTTCTTTCCATAGAGATTCTACAATGTATTTTGTTTCTTGCAAAACGTTTATCCTGTGTGACTCAATGCCCTCTCTAACAAAGCGCAACCCCCTTCACCAATTTCATCTACCCTATCACTGAGATATAGTTTGTACCCAGGGTATCACAGTGTCCCATTGGTTGTCCTCCTTCCACCAGGTCTCTGAGATGCCAAATATATATAACCTTTCATTTAGTGCTATATTTTCTAACTCTCCCATCTTAATTTTTAGACTTCTATCATTTACATACAGGCATTTCAAAGGTTGTATTTTGTTTATATTAACAATTTCTTTATCAGTTGACAAGGGTAATTAGGAATCTTTCAACTATGTCTGCTCTGTACTTAAAAGCATCTGGGTTACTTTAATCTTTATTGTAACTTTTCTATTGGGATACCTTAACTTCCCACTTTTGCTAGCATCTTTCAAGAATACATCATTCTAAACCATGAGTTCTTGGCCGATTGTCGGCTTTCCTCTATTATCTAGTTTAAAAGCTGTTCTATCTCCTTTTTAAAGGTTAATGCCAGCAGCCTGGTTTCACCCCGATTAAGGTGGGCCCATCCTTTCGGGAAAGCCTCCCCCCCCTTCCCCAGAATGTTGCCCAGTTCCTAATAAATCCAAAACCCTCTTCCTTGCACCATCATCCCATTCACGCATTGAGACTCCGGAGCTCTGCCTGCCTTTTGGGTCCTGCACGTGGAATGGGAAGCATTTCTAAGAATGCTATCCTGGAATTTCTGGATTTCAACTTCCTACTTAAAATCCTAAATTTGGCTTCTAGAACCCCCCTCCTACATTTTCCTATGTCATTGGTACCAACTAACATTTATTTATTTAGACATATACCAAGACAGCAGGCTCCTTCTTATCTAGGTGGTGCATAAGTCTGCTACTTTCGCACCTGGCAGGCATGTTGCTAGGCGATCCTCAGATCCACCAGCCAGCCAGGGCCGGCCCAAGGGTTTCTGCCAACCCTCCCTGCAGATGCCACCTCCCCCAGCTGATACTGCCCCCCCTGCTGTTGCTCACCCCCCTGCCCCCACTGCCCCCCCCAGCTGCCACCATGGCCCCCCCCAGCTGCCACTAATTCTGTCTCGAGAGGGGGAGGCGGGCGGCAGCAGTATTTCCAAAAGTGGTCGCCGCTTTTGGAAATACTGTCACTGCCTGCCTCCCCCAACCCCCAAACGGAATCAGCAGCAGCTGGGGGGGAGGGCGGCATGGCCGCCCATATAGGCTGCTGCCACTGCCTGCTACCCTAGGTGGCTGCCTAGCTCGCCTAGTGGACAGGCCAGCCCTGCTGCCATCCAGCTCTTTTGCTTGGAAAAGAGACGACTGAGGGGAGATATGATAGAGGTCTATACATAAAATAATGAGCAGAGGAGAATGATTAACATAATAAATGATGGAAGATAAAGACCATCATTGTCCATCTAGTCTGGCCAGTAAGGTGCTTAGAGTCGTAGAGTTGCACCTGCCGTTCCAGGTATCTTACTCCCTCTCTATGCCTTTGTTTAATCTGTGCAGGTTACTCTCCCTCTATTTATGAAGTTATTTATGTTTATTTTGATAGCATCGTCTTGTCTTATAAGAATCCTCTGTGTCTGTACTGTGACTTTTTGAATTCCATCACTGTTTTTGCTTCCACCACCTCCATCAGGAGGGCATTCCAGGCATTTACCGCCCTTTCCGTGAAAAAGTATTTCTTGATGTTGCTTTTAAGTTTACCTTCTTGCAGCTTCATTTCATGCTTTATAGTTCCAGTTTCCCCATCTCTGAAAAAGGTTTGTATGTTTGAAAGGCTTAAAAGTTCAGGGCTCTTCAGCTTGGAAAAGAGATGGCTGAGAGGAGATATGATAGAGGTCTATAAATTAATGAATAGAGTGGGTAAACGTAGATAGGTTGTTTACTCCATCAAAAAGTAGAAAGACTTAGGGACATGCAATGAAGCTACCATGTAAGCCATTTAAGAATACTAAGGGGTATGTTTACTAAACCAGGCTAAAGGTTAACCCGGGTTATCTGCAACTAGGTCCCATTCAATAATATGGGACCTAGTGGCAGATAGCCCGGGTTAACCGTTAGCCCGGTTTAGTAAACATACCCCTAAGAGAGAATATTTTTTTATTCAACACGTAATCAAACTCTGCAATTCATTACCGGAGGATGTGGTAAAAGCTGTTAGTGTAGCTGGATTTTTAAAAGATTTTGACAAGTTCCTGGAGGAAAGGTCCACAAACCATTATTAAAGAGGACCCAGGAAATCCATTGCTTACCACAGGGCAAGCATTGTGGAACCTATGTACCCTTTATAGGAACTTGACAGATACTAGTGATCTGGAATGGCCACTGTTGGAAACAGGATACTGCTAGTACAAAATGCAGCTGTCTGGGTTTTGTTATATAAAACCTGTTATGATCATATTACTATTTGTCTGTGAGACCTGCATTGGTTGTCTATTCGTCAGCAGATTAACTTTAAAATGTTAAATTATGAAAATCTGCTTGGGTCTTTCAGAAGTATGTCTTACTAGTTTGCTACAATTATATTCTTCTGGTCATCCAATTTCCACTGGTATGCAGAATTCCCTAGTTATACCCTTATCTTCCTCTAGTTGACTGCATACAACTTATACTCATCCTATGGCGCCATGGATGGAAGTGCTCTCCAGAGTTCAGAAAGCATGTCCAGATAGCCCCACCTCCGAGCCTACCCCAAGCCAGCCCAGTGTGTCCCAAGCCAAAGTGTTGCAGGCTGACATGTGTGGCTCATGTGGACTCAAAGACACCTGGCCGCTGACATCCAAGGGGAGGTGAGTGAGTTTGTATTACTGACTTATTCTGCTGTCCATGGAGAATCCCCGTTACTGGTAACTAACCCCTCTTTCTCCTTGGACAAGCAGGATGTGTCAGCCACATCTGGTGACTCTGAAGCCACGGCCAGTGACCGCGTGTTGCTGTGGTGGAATAAGGAGATGGCAGGCAGAATGCGGGGGTGTACTGCTTATTCAGGCGATAGTGCAATTCAGGCAGTGGTGCAACGGTTAACTCACAGTGTATTGTCAACTTCAACACAATCGGTGCAAGCAACATAACAGGTGGTACAAGTAGGAACAGTGACAAGCAACAGTGGAACAACATGGTAACAACAGAGAAGGTCCTATGCCCTGGGTTGGCCATGGAATTGAGGAGTAGTCTAATCGTTAAAGCTCTGGCTTGGGAACCAAGAAATCAGGGTTTGATACCCACTAGCATTCCTTGTGGCCTTGGACAAGTCACTTAACCCTCCATTGCCTCAGAAAAATCCAAGTTATCAATGTCCTTGTTTAATGTACATTACTATGTTTAAGTTACAATGTAAACAGCTTTGACTGAAATGATAAAGTGGTATAAAAACATGTTAAATAAATACTCATGCATTTAAGTATTTTGCACCACGATTATGGAATAAACTACTTGATAATTTGCACTTGTTTCATGACTTAATGTGTTTTAGGAAACTGTTGAAGTTGTATTTTTTTCAACAGGTTTTTAACTCCCTTGAAATTTAATATACTTTATTGTTTGTTGATGTAGTGTAGGAGTAGCCTAATGGTTAGAGCACTGGCTTTGGTACCCAAGAGATCAGGTTTTAATTCCTGCTAGCACTCCTTGAGGCCTTGGGCAAGTCACTTAATCCTCCATTGCCCCAGGAAAATAGCCTGGCAATCTACTTCTGGTCACCCTATCAAGAAAGCCCAGGAGTTGCTGGGTTGCCAGGAATCAGCATTGCCTTGAAGGCACTTATTGCATTGTTTGTTTGTTATGATTTTATTGTGTGCGTTTGTTGTCCTCAGACTTTTTGAGTAGACGATATATAGATATTTTTGAAAGAGAAAGAAAGATCTTCCTTTGGTAAATCCATGTTGCCTTGGATCTTGTTGCTACATGAATCAGTTGTTTATGCCTTCAGAAACTATCAAGACTAGGGGGCATGCAATGAAGCCAGAACAAAGCACATTTAAAACTAATCAGAGAAAATATTTCTTCGCTCAATATGTAATTAAGTTCTGGAATTCATTGCCAAAGAATATAGTAAAAGTTGTTAGTGTAGCTAGGTTTAAAAAATGTCTGGATAAGCTCCTGGAAGAAAAATCCATAAACCATTATTAAAGTGGATCAGGGAAAATCCACTGCTTATCCTTGATGAGGTAGAGTGGCATGTGGTAGGAAGGGGTTTTCTGTAAAACACAGGCAAGACAGCAGTTCATGCAAAATAAATCAGCTTTACTTCTGTCCCAGCTTGGTAAACCTCCACAAGCTGGTTCTCCTGGCCCTTCCTCCTGTCCCAGTTAAAGTTCCTACATCAGAACTCCTTTGCAGGGCTTGCTTTGGAAGAACGTCTGGCTCCATGAGCCTCTCTCATTCCCACAGCCTGCTGGGCTCTTAGGCTCTTCCTGTAACATAGTAAATGACGGCAGATGAAGAACAGTATGGTCCATCTAGTCTGCCCAGTAAGATGACAAGAGTAGGTGCACCTGCCGCTCCGTGCAAGCCACCCCTCCCCCATGTCTTTGTTTAGGGGTGAACCCACCGCTCCATGTAGGACACCCCTATTTGCTGAGAAATTAGAAAGTTAAGTTTATTTTTATTTTATCCTGTTGCTGTAAAGGGATCCACTGTGTCTGTCCCATGCCATTTTGAATTCTGTCACAGTATTTGCCCCGACCACTTCCATCGGGAGGGCATTCCAAGCATCCACCACCCTTTCAGTGAAAAAGTATTTCCTGACATTGCCTTTCAATTTACCCCCTTGCAGCTTCATGTTATGCCCTCCAGTTTTACAGCTTTCCCATCTTTGAAAGAGGTTTATTTGTTGATTATTTCTCTTTAAGTATTTAAATGTCTGAAACATATCTCCCCTATCCCTCCTCTCCTCCAGAGTGTACATATTTAGGTCTTCAAGTCTCTTCTCATAAGGCTTCTGACGCAGGCTCCAAATCATTTTGGTCGCCTTCCTCTAAACAGTTTCCAGTCTTTTTACATCCTTTGCAAGATATGGTCTCCAAAACTGAACACAGTATTCCAAGTGAGGCCTCACAGTGACTTATACAGTGGCATTAGTACCTCTTCCTTTCTGCTGGTAATTCCTCTTTGTATGCAACCCAACATCCTCCTGGCTTTTGCCACTGCCTTGTCACACTGTTTTGCCACCTTGAGATCCTCAGAAGTAATCACACCAAGGTCCTTCTCCTGGTCCGTACACACCAACCTCTCGCCCCCTATTGCGTACATTTCCCTTGGATTTCTTCTTCCCAAGTGCATGACACTGCACTTCTTCGCATTAAATCTTAACTGCCAAGCATTAGACCATTCTTCCAGCTTTTGTAGATCTTTCCTCATGTTATCCACTCCTTCGGGGGAGTTCACTCTGTTGCAAATTTTGGTGTCATCTGCAAAAAGACAGACTTTTCCATTCAGTCTTTCAGCAATATCACTCACAAATACAATGAACAGTGCCGGGCCAAGGAAGAAACCCTGGGGCACCCCGCTAATCACCCTCCTTTCATCCGAGTGAGCTTCATTTACCATCACCTTCTGTCGTCTGTCAGTCAACCAATTTCTGATCCAGGTCACCACCTTGGGACCCATCCCCAAACTACTGAGTTTATTGATAAGCCTCCTATGAGGAACAGCATCAAAGGCTTTGCTGAAATCCAGGTAGATGACATCCATCGCATGCCCCTGATCTAGTTCTCTGGTCACCCAAAGAACTCAATCAGATTTGTTTGGCAAGATCGCCCTTTGCCTCAGATCATGCAACCTGTTGGTTTTGAGAAAGTTCACTATTCGCTCTTTCGGGAGTGCCTCCATTACTTTTCCCGCCACCGATGTAAGGCTCACGGGCCTGTAGTTTGACACTTCTTCCCTGTCACCACTTTTGCAAAGAGGTACCACATCAGTCCTTCTCCAGTCCTGAAGAACTTCTCCTGTTTTCAAGGATCTGTTGAAAACATCCTTTAACGGCCCTGCAAGAACCTCTCTGAGCTCTTTCAGTATCCTGGGATGTATCCCATCTGGTCCCATGGCCTTGTCCACTTTCAGTTTTGCAAGTTGTTCTAACACATCATCTTCTGTGAATGGTGTGGTATCTACTTCATTCCCATTTTTATATTTGGGAGTCACAGGTAGTCCTTCTGCAGGATTTTCTTTAGCAAAAACAGAGCAGATGTATGTGTTTAGCAATTTCCCTTTTTCAATGTCACTTTCCACGAGTCCGTTTCCAACACTTCTGAGTCCTGCAATTCCACCTCTGATTTTCTTCCTCTCCCGAATATACCTGAAGAAAGTTTTGTCGCCACGCTTCACATCTCTAGCCATCTTTTCCTCTAACCTTGATTTTGCTTTCCTTATTTCTCTTTTTGTCTCTTTTAGTTTGATCCTGTATTCCTTTCTGTCTTCCTCTGTTTGCAAGCTTTTGAATTTTGTGAAAGCTGTGTTTTTTGCCTTTATTTGAGCAGCCACTTCTTTGGAGAACCAAATAGGTTTCCTTCTCCTCTTGTTTTTATTTACTTTCCTTACATAATTATCTGTCGCCCCTGTGAGCCACGCCCTCCCAACCCTGAACTCTGGGCTGTAGACTCTCTTAAAGAGGACTGTTGATAATCCTTTTGGAGAAGGATGGGTAACATTGTATAGACCCCAATCACACACCCTCCTCCTCAGCTCAACCATGCCCCGTTGAGCACCTGCCTCACCCGGGACCTCCACCCGGGAAAGGAAGTCCGCATTCAGGTAAGTCTGATCAGCCCTATGGTGGACCTGAAACTGGCAGGGTTGGAGACTCAAAATCCACTGCATAATATGGCCATTAAATTCCTTATGTTAAGCCAGCCACTGCCGAGGAGGTAGTATTTGAAGGTCTCGAGCGCCAACTTGACAGGCAGGGCTTTCTTCTGATCATCTCATAATGCTGCTTCCGAGGAAACAGCATCCTGCTGATGAATGCTACGGGATGTTCTTCACCCCTGACTTCCTGAGACAGAATGGCTCCCAGACCTACCTCTGAGGCATCAGTTTGCACAATAAACGGTGGAGAGAAATCATAGTAACATAGTAAATGATGGCAGATAAAGACCAGTATGGTCCAACTAGTCTGCCCAGTAAGATGACAAGAGTAGGTGCACTTGCTGCTCCGTGCAGGCCACCCATTCCAATGTCTTTGTTTTAGGGGTGAACCCATCACTCCATGTAGGACAACCCTGGATGTTGAGAAATTAGTTAGTTAAGTTTATTTTGATTTTATCCTGTTGCCGTAAAGGGATCCACTGTGTCTGTCCCATGCCATTTTGAATTCTGTCACTGTATTTGCCCCCACCACTTCCATCGGGAGGGCATTCCAAGCATCCACCACCCTTTCAGTGAAAAAGTATTTCCTGACATTGCCTTTCAATTTACCCCCTTGCAACTTCATGTTATGCCCTCTAGTTTTACAGCTTCCCTGTCTTTGGAAGAGGTTTGTTTGTTCATTATTTCTCTTTAAGTATTTAAAGGTCTGAATCATATCTCCCCTGTCCCTCCTCTCTTCCACAGTGTACATATTTAGGTCTTCAAGTCTCTTCTCATAAGGCTTCTGACACAGGCTCCAAATCATTTTGGTTGCCTTCCTCTGAACAGTTTCCAGTCTTTTTATATCCTTTGCAAGATATGGTCTCCAAAACTGAACACAGTATTCCAAGTGAGGCCTCACCAGTGACTTATACAGTGGCATTAGTACCTCTTCCTTTCTGCTGGTAATTCCTCTTTGTATGCAACCCAACATCCCCCTTGCCTTTGCCACCTTGAGATCCACAGAAATAATCACAGCAAGGTCCTTCTCCTGGTCCGTACACACCAATCTCTCTCCCCCTATTGCGTACATTTCCCTTGGATTTCTGCTTCCCAAATGCATGACACTGCACTTCTTCACATTAAATCTTAACTGCCAAGCATTAGACCATTCTTCCAGCTTTTGTAGAGCTTTCCTCATGTTATTCACTCCCTCAGGGGGGTCCACTCTGTTGCAAATTTTCGTGTCATCTGCAAAAAGACAGACTTTTCCATTCAGTCCTTCAGCAATATCACTCACAAATACATTGAACAGTGCCGGACCTAGGACCGAACCCTGGGGCACCCCGCTAATCACCCTCCTTTCATCCGAGTGAGCTCCATTTACCATCAGCTTCTGTCGTCTGTCACTCAACCAATTTCTGATCCAGTTCACCACGTTGGGACCCATCCCCAAATTACTGAGTTTATTGATAAGCCTCCTATGAGGAATAGTATCAAAGGCTTTGCTGAAATCCAGGTAGATGACATCCATCGCATGCCCCTGTTCTAGTTCTCTGGTCACCCAGTCAAAGAACTCAATCAGATTTGTTTGGCAAGATCGTCCTTTGGTAAAACCACGTTGCAGTGGATCATGCAACCTGTTGGTTTTGAGAAAGTCCACTATTCGCTCTTTCAGAAGCGCCTCCATTACTTTTCCCGCCACCGAGGTAAGGCTCACGGGTCTGTAGTTTGTCACTTCTTCCCTGTCACCACTTTTGTGAAGAGGTACCACATCTGCCCTTCTCCAGTCCTGAGGAACTACTCCTGTTTCCAAGGATCTGTTGAAAACATCCTTTAACGGCCCTGCAAGAACCTCTCTGAGCTCTTTCAGTATCCTGGGATGTATCCCATCCGGTCCCATGGCCTTGTTCACTTTCAGTTTTGCAAGTTGTTCTAACACATCATCTTCAGTGAATGGTGTGGTATCTACTTCATTCCCATTTTTATATTTGGGAGTCACAGATGGTCCTTCTGCAGGATTTTCTTTAGTAAAAACAGAGCAGATGTATTTGTTTAGCAATTTTGCTTTTTCAATGTCACTTTCCACAAATCCGTCCCAGCACTTCTGAGTTCTGCAATTCCATCTCTGATTTTCTTCCTCTCCCGAATATACCTGAAGAAAGTTTTGTCGCCACACTTCACATCTTTAGCCATCTTTTCCTCTGCCTTTGATTTTGCTTTCTTTATTTTTCTTTTTGTCTATTTTAGTTTGCTCCTGTATTCCTTACTGTGTTCCTCTTTTTGCAAGCTTTTGAATTTTGTGAAAGCTGTGTTTTTTGCCTTTATTTGAACAGCCACTTCTTTGGAGAACCAAATTGGTTTCCTTCTCCTCTTGTTTTTATTTACTTTCCTTACATATTTATCTGTTGCCCCTTTTACTGCCACCTTTAGTTTAGCCCATTGTAATTCCACTTCCCTTACCCCCTCCCATCCTGCCAACTCCTCCTTCAGGTACTTGGCCATTTTACTGAAGTCAGTGTTTTTGAAGTTTAGGACTTTGAGCTTGCTATGATCGGACTGCACCTTGACTTTTATCTCAAACCACACCGTGTGATGATCGTTGCTGCTCATAGGGGCACCCACCCAGACATTCGACAGGCTCTCACCATTGGTGAGCACTAAATCCACAATTGAGCTATCCCTGGTTGGTTCCATCACCATTTGTTTAAGTGACACATCCTGGAAAGCATCCACATTTGTTTTGCTTCTTGCCAGATTTGCAAAAGGAGTACTCCAATCCACATCGGGTAGATTACAGTCACCCAATATGATCACTTCCCCCTTTGTGGCTATCTTGGCAATATCCATAATCAATTCATTATCTATTTCTTCGATTTGAGTCGGAGGTCTATAGACTACAGCAATATGGATCATAGTGCCATCTCCTCTTTCCAACACAATCCAGAGCACTTCTTCTTTTCCCCATGCTCCCTGCATTTCAGTAGCTTACGGCGTTTTTCTACATTGTTGCCAGATTCTACATACCGGGGAGCATTTGATACAGGGTTTGATACCCGAAACGTGCACGTCGTGAAAATAGAATATTTTGGGAGCAACATATGTGTCTTTGGTAGAGATTCAACAACGAATGTTAATGAAACAGATAAGTGCAAGTAACTAAATTATTTTATAAGGTGATGAACCTCTTTTGAATAAAATGTAGCTTGCTGTCTGGTGTGGGTTGTGTCACAATACCAACTCTCCTACAGCTGGCTTCGACAAAAAAATTAGTTTTTTGATAGGGGGTATTTTGCAGTGAGCTTTGACTTTGGGTGTTATATTTAGTTCACAGAGTGAGGTTTATTATTCCATACTTAATATTGCTTTTGACATACAAAGCTACTCCTCCTCCTTTTCCACTTTCTCTGTCTCTTCTGAATAGATTATAGCCAGCTATGGCTATATCCCATTCATGCGATTCATTAAACCATGTTTCTGTAATGGCCACAATGTCCAAGTCCATTTCCACCATTAGGGCTTCCAGGTCCGGAACTTTGTTGGCTAAGCCTCGAGCATTTGTGCTCATTGCTTTCCAGCATTTTCCTGGCTTGCATGTATTTTGCATTGATTTTGTTCTGCCCACTTCTTCCCACTTGTCGTTGATGTGTGATTTAAAAGTGTGGCTGTTTCTGCTGTTGTTCTGCATTTGCCGGGAGTGATGTTCTGAACTAGTCCTTCTCCATCCGTCACCCCCTTTTTCTAGTTTAAATGCATATCCACATACTGCCTGAATCTTTCACTTAGGATTATTTTCCCTGTGACAGAGAGATGTAGTCCATCAGCACAGTACAGTCTCTTGTTAGTCCATCTGTTTCCCCAGTCGCCAATAAATCTGAATCCTTCTCTTTCGCACCAGGTCTGGAGCCATGTATTAAAGCTGTTTATGCGATGCAGCCTTTCTGCCCCCTTACCATAAACAGGTAGAACTTCTGAGAATGCTACAGTGTTAACAATGGGCTTGAGTTTCTCTCCCAGAGTCTGGAAGTCCCTTTGAACTGCAGAGGAACCATTTCGAACCAGGTCATTTGTACCCAGGTGGATGACATCATCAATTTTAAGAACATAAGAACATAAGATATGCCATACTGGGTCAGACCAAGGTCCATCAAGCCCAGTATTCTGTTTCCAACAGTGGCCAATCTAGGTCATACGTACCTAGCAGTTTACCCAAGGGACACAGGTTCCACAATGCTTGTATTGGTTCAAGCATTGATATCCTGGGTCCCTTCTTAATAATGGTTTATGGACCTTTCCTCCAGGAACTTGTCCAAACCTTTTTTAAACCCAGCTACACTAACAGCCTTTACTACATCCTCTGGTAACAAATTCCAGAGTTTGATTACACATTGAGTGAAAATAAGAACATAAGATATGCCATACTGGGTCAGACCAAGGTCCATCAAGCCCAGTATTCTGTTTCCAACAGTGGCCAATCTAGGTCATACGTACCTAATACGTAATTTTGGAGTGCTCACTTTCTGCGCTAAGTATATCAACAATTTGGTTTATATTCCTGCTGTCTGAAGAGCCTGGGAGGCATTTGACTATCTTCTCAGGGCTAATCAGGACAGGTTCAGAGTATACAGGCTTTTTGAGAGGCTGGAAGGTCAGGTCCAGGTCTGGTGACAACTGAATCCATTTGGGAGCTCTCTTCCAAGGAGATTGTTTAATGGCTTCACCACCTCTGCAAAATTAGGGCTTCACCACCTCTGCAAAATTAGTAATAGTCGATCAACCCAAGGAAGACATGAACTTCTTTCTCCAATTTTGGGGTGGAGACCTGGGCAATGGCATCCACATTCTGTAGTTGAGGTCGTATTTGCCCATTCCAGATTAAATATCCCAGGTATTGAACATCTTGACCTCCAAGAAAACATTTCTTGGGGTTGTCCGTCAACCCGGCCTTCCACAGGATGGTCAACACAGCTTGTACTTGGGTTAGACAGGTGGTCCAGTCTCTGCTGTAGATGACGATGTCATCAAGGTATGTATCTGCATACTCCTTGTGCGGTCTCAGTAGGCAGCTGACTAGGCACTGAAATATGGCAGGAGCCCATGTAATTCAAAGCGCAGCACTGTAAACTGGAACAGACCTTGCAGTGTCAAAAAAGCAGTCTTCTCCTTGGCAGCTAGAGTCAAGGGCATCTGCCAGTATTCCTTGGTCAGATCCAAGCTTGATATAAAGCATGCTCCACTGAGTTGTTCAATTAACTCATCTACTCTGGGCATGGGATATGCTTCCAGTTTCGAAGCTGCATTGATACTCCGGAAGTCAATGTAGAATCTCACACTTCCGTAGGAGTTAGGAACCAAGATGATGGGTGACAACCAGTCTCTCATAGACTCTTCTAGTCCCAGGTTAAGCATCTCTTCCAGCTCCTTGGCGATGGTCTGTCACAGGTCCTTCAGAATCCAATAACGTTGTTGCCAGATAACCACCCCAGGATCAGTAATGATATCATGACAAATGAGGTGGGTTCGTCCCGGGAGGGGGAAGACCTTTAGGTTCCGGTGGATCCAACATTCTAGATCTCTTCTCTGAGCAGCTGAAAGCTGGTCTCCAAGTGGGACTTGAGCTGGATCTGACAGGGCCAATATCATCTCCCTGTATCACCCACCAAGTCAGTGGAGTCCACTTTTCCAACAGGTTAATATGGTAAATTTTGGCTTTGTTCTGTTTATCTGGCTGGATAATCTTGTACTTAACAGGCCCCACTTGCTCTTCCACCTCATAGGGCCCCTGCCATTTACAGAGTAACTTGCTCTTGGATGATGGCAGCAAGACTAAAACTCTGCCTCCTGCTGGAAGGTGCAGTGCGTGGCTGCCCGATTGTAGCCCCTGGCCTGCTCGACTTAAGCTTTTTCTAGACTGAGTTTTGCCACTCCTCTGGCTTTTCTCAGCTGGTCTTGCATTTGTATAATGTAGTGCAGCAAATTACACCTGGCATGGGGTTCTTCTTCCCGGGTTTCCCTTACCACATCTAATATGTCTCTTGGCTGTCTTCCGAAGAGCAACTCAAAAGGAGAAAACTCCATGGAACTCTGAGGTATCTTATGTATGGCAAACATCAAATAGGGTAGGAGAATATCCCAGTTCTTCCTGTCGTTCTGCACAAACATTTTTAACATTTGTTTCAGAGTTTTATTGAATTGCTCAAAGAGGCCATCCATCTGTGGGTGATACGCTGATGTTCACAGCATCTTGACCTTCACAGGGGACCCACATGTACTTCATCACCTGGGATACAAAGAGTGTTCCTTCATCTGTAAGGATCTCATTGGGTATTCCCACCTGCGAGAATATTTCCCAGAGGGCATTTGCAATCGTACTAGTCTTCATATTCCTTAGAGCAATGGCCTCTGGGTATCAATAGCATAGTCCACTATAACTAAAATATACTTGTTGCCTCGGGTGGTTCACTTGAAGGGTCCTACCAGATCCATGGACACTCTTTCAAATAGGGTTTCAATGATGGGCATAGGCACTAGAGGGGCAGATCAGACTCTGGCGGAATTATGAAGTAGATAGGTGGGGCATGACTGGAAATATAACTGCACCTGTTTATGGACCCTGGTCCAGAAAAATCAGGCCAAAACACGCACTAGTGTTTTCTCCATACCTAGATGTCCCCCTAATAAATGGCTATGGGCCAACGATAACACCTGCTGATGATAGGGCCTGGGAACTATCAGTTGTTCTATCTCCTCCCCCTCTACGGCACCTTTGGACACTCTATAATAAATTTCTCTTTAGCACAAAATAGGGTAAGGTTCTTGCAGGGGATTCTACGCTACCTACTAGAACCCCATCCACCTCTGAAACCCGCTCTTGGGCATGTTTAAGGGACTCATCCACTTGCTGGGCCCTCCTGCAGCTCCCTGGGTCTTCCCCCAGCCCCTACTCTGGGAAGGGGACAATTGTATTTGGGTCACTACCACTGAGTCCTGAGCTATACCCAGGGCTTTCTTCTCTAGGCTCTCCCTCCCCAGATCACTCCCCCATAGCGGCCCCTAGATTCTTTTGGTAGCCTAGCTTTTCCCAGCAATGCCAACTCTGGGATTTAGTAGACTCAGGATTCTCAGTTTTCCAGGAGGAAAATCTGTGGGAAATCTTCCTGATCCAACTTAGTGGAGCTGTCAGTTAACCGGGTCCAGATCGCTCTGAAGTTTGGGTAGTCTCAGCCAATCACCATTGGATACAGGAGCCAGGGCAGCACCGTGACCTCAAATGTGGCTGGCTTGCCTTGCTGGAGTCTTAAGTGAAACCTATGCTATTGGATACTTCCCCTGGTCTTCATGCACACAGGCCAGTGTTATCATCTTTGCATAGTCAATTTGACATCGGGTTACAGTTAACCAGCGAATGAGGGTCTACCACTCCCGGGGTCTATCAAGACTTGGAGGTGAGTCCCCTCGAGCTCCACTGGAATCACAAAGTTCTGTGCCCCTGGGAGGTGCCAGGAAAGTGTCTACAAAAGTACAGGTATGAGGGATGGTTAGGCTGACATCCATAGGTTCTTCCATACCCAGGGGCCATTCCCAAGTAAGTCTACCCCGGGATCCACACCTAAAACAGGTAAAGGGGTCGTGGCTGGGCCATTGTTTTTTCCACTACACAAAATGGCATTTGCCATTTTTTTTTAAATACTGTGAAGCAATCTGCAAGAAATGAAGCACCTCCAAGGCCTTAACAGGAATTCCCAGGTAGGCAACTGCCTGGGGTGGGATTACACTTTGACAGAAAAACATGCAGGATCTAAGAAGTTCCTAAACTATCCAAAAATCCCTGTGTGAAGTACCCCACCCCAGGTTGCTGAGCGGTGTTAACAGCGGCTATGTTTCACTTCCAGAATGCAATAATGGGCAGAATGAAATAGGAAAAGAAAGGAGCAGTGCTGTAGCAAGGCTGCTCGATAAAGCTTTGTGAGAGACTACCTTCTTGCCATGCTGTGTGGCTGTGGTGCTGTTTTACCATAATCAGAACCATACAAGAGCAGCCCTGTGCCATCGAGGTGGAGGTCGAACTGCCCTTGATGACATAAAGGCCCACTGAGGTCATCGCCATAGCTGACAACTTGTAGCACTAACTGAGCAATGACCGAACTGGTATCACTTGTAGAGTATCAGTAAGGTAACACTGTAACATCCCCAGCAGTAGTTTGCCGATGCGGGGTAATAATGGCATACCAAGGCAGGTACTGCCTCTATTTTTATCTAGATTAGTAGAACACAGCACCAATGGTGTTGTCAGGGTGCATAAGGTATATTGTTGTGCAGCAAAGCATTCAGTATTGCCATATGTCCATAAAGTACCAGCAGCAGGATGAAGCTAAAGTAGCAGATTCGGCAATGCAGAGGGTCCATGATTATCATGACAGCCGGCAACTGTTTTGTTAACTAGTCTGTGACACTGACCTTAGATAAGTGCCAAATGTAAACTTCCTCACTGAGGTAAAGTCGTAGAGGTTAAGGGGGGTGGCTTTTTGAAAGCCCTATTTGTGCTTTGGATGTCTGAAAATAAGTATAGAGATGTCCAAAACAAAGCCATTTTAGAAGCCGGCCCTGGGGACATCCAAGTCTGAACGAGGGTGTGGTGGAGGCGTGGCCAGGGCATTCCCAGGAATCTGGACCTCCCCGCCTGATCTCAGAAATGTCATGGACGTCCGGTGTCATGTCTAAGTTTAGACCTGTTCCAAACACAAACAGGCATCTGAAGAGGGCTCCTTTTGGCTGAAAAACATCCAGAGGGTGTAGAGAGTAAAGCACTCTCATCCCCAGTACTCAGCACAATTAAACAATGGCATCAGTGGCATCTGAACTCTGGGAGCTCGGCGTCACGAACTTTCACTGAGGCAGGAGGAGAGAAGATTTTGTCCAGGTAACATCTGGGAGAACCGACGTCGGGCCGGACGCCGTCAGCGCCTGAGTCGGAGGCTGCAGAGTCTCCTGAGCTCGGTCTCAGCTTGATGGCCCTGGAGAGCAGCCTAGCTGCCTTCATGGGGCAGCAGTGGGTACTGATCGCCGGTCTGACCGGTGCATCTGCCCCGACCACTGGGACCTCGACGTCCAAGTCGACCCTGGAGGCCGAGCCGATCCTCAAGTCCATCAAGTCTCGCGTTGATCCTCGGCCATCGTCTCCCTCGACCTTCCGTGCGGGCCGAGGTCATCTATGCCGGTGCCCTCGGCATCGGGGCGGGTGGCATCGAGGCCCACACGGCCAGAGCCGCTCGACTGCTCCTCGGAGGAGTCAGTGTGGGAGACGGAGGACGAGGAGTCCCCCAGACACCTTCCGAACCCGGTGCGTTCCGGACTCCCCAGAGTCCCAGCCTCGGAGAAAGTGCCCCCCCCGGAGGACACCCAGTTCTCAGACTTCATCCGGGACATGGCCAAGGCTTTGGCTTTCCTGGCGGAGACCGAGGAGGAGCCGAAGAGCTCGATGCCCTCCAGTATGACTTTCCTCCAAAGGAAGTCTTTACTGTACCAGTTCCTCCGATGCTGGAACGGCTGCTCTTCCGTATGTGGGAAGCACCGGCCTCGGTGCCAGTTCTTAGCAAATGGGTCGATTCCATTTATCGAGTTAGGAAGAGCCCTGGATTCCAGAAGGCACAGCTACCGCACAACTCCATGGTTGTGGAATAGGCCATGCACAGACTGAAAAGCCAAAAGATGCACTCCTTGGTGCCTCCTGGCCGGGAGGCCCGGAAACTGGATGCCCTCGGTAGATGCTATCTTGCCGTGTCCAGACCTACCAGCTGTACATGGGCATGTACCTACGGGACCTGGCAAAAGAAATTGCCGGGTTCTCAGCTGGCCTCTCCGAAAAACCCTTGCAGAGGTTCAAAGCCTTATCCACAGGGATCCGGGAGTGCTCAAAGTTTATCTCTCGAGCAGCCTATGATGGCTTCGCCCTGGGTAGCCGCGGCCGGCATTGGTGCACGCCATCAGACCTGGCTACAGTCATCGGACCTGGAGTCATGGGTGCAGGACAAGTTGGTCGATGTCCCCTGCCGAGGTGACAACCTATTCGGTAAGCCCATGACTGAAAAGGCTGCAGAAATCGAGACTGAGACTCTCACCAGGACAAGGCTGTCCAGGAAGACTTCTGCCCCTTCTCAAAAAAAGAAGGGCTCGAGGAAGAAGCCCTTTTTCCCCGAGGAAGGGTGCTGCCTACAAAACCTACCCTTAGTATCAGGCCTCTCCAGCTCCCCAAAAGGGCCAGCAGGCCAAAGGGCAGGGGCATGGGCCCTGTAGGCATAAAACCCCCAAGCCACCAGCCCCGGCTCCTGCACAGCAGGGAGGGGGTATTTGACTCCCACAGCATAGCCTCTCCTCTGCCGGTAGCTCCACTCAGCACAGGAGGTCAGCTGACCCTGTACACCTACAGGTGGCCAGCCATCACAGGGGATACCTGGGTACTGAGCATAGTTCAGAAGGGCTATATGCTCCATTTCCATCAGCTACCCCCCTCCTACTATCCAGGGGAGCCTCCAAGACTCCCTCTACACAGAGACCTCCTCCTTCAGGAGTTGCAAAGTCTTCTCAAGGAACAGGCAGTGGAACCGGTGCCACACCACCAGGAAGGGCAAGGCTTTTACTCCAGGTACTTCCTGGTACCAAAGAGAACAGGAGGCCTCAGACCTATCCTAGACTTGCGAAATCTCAACAAGTTTCTGGAGAGGGAAAAGATCAAGATGCTTACCCTTGGAATACTGCTGCCCTACCTCCAGCAGGGAGACTGGCTATGCTCCTTAGATCTCAAGGATGCTTACACTCACATCCTCATCCATCCAGACCACAGACAATATCTCAGATTTGTGGTGAGAGGAAACCACTTTCAGTACAGAGTGCTTCCATTTGGCCTAACCTCTGCCCCCAGGGTCTTCACCAAATGCCTGGCAGTGGTAGCGGCTTTTCTCAGGAACCAGGGAATTTTTGTCTTCCCCTATCTGGATGACTGGCTAATCAGGGGCCAGTCACTCCAGGAGGCCCGACAGGCCACTCTGCGCACTGTCTCTCTTCTTCAGCATCTAGGCTTTGTCATAAACTATGCAAAGTCCACTTTGCTCCCCTCTCAGAACCTAGAGTTTATAGGGGCCAGGTTGGACACTCTTCAGGCAAGAGCTTACTTGCCCGAGGACAGGGCCCACAGACTTATGGACTTGGCCAACCAGTTCCAAAGCAATTCTCGTATTTCTGCAAGGCACTACCTGCGGCTCCTGGGCCACATGGCGTCTACGGTACATGTGACCCCGACTGCCCGTCTGCACATGCGGGCTGCTCAGTGATGCCTCAGAGATCAGTGGACACAAGCCACCGGCAACCTCCGAGACACAGTAAAGGTGTCCAGATGACTTCTGAACTCCTTACAGTGATGGCTTCATCTGCCAAACCTCCTCAGGACGGTACCTTTTTAGACTCCAGCACACACAAGGGTGCTGACAACAGATGCCTCCTTAAAGGGCTGGGGTGCACATTGCCAGGGCACCTGCACTCAAGGCCTGTGGTCCCCTCGGGAGGCCACACAACAGATCAACCTTTTAGAGCTGCGAGAAATCCGCTTAGCTCTGCAAACCTTCTGCCATGCTCTCAACAGTCTGTCCCAGTTCAGATGGACAATCAGGTGGCAATGTTCTACGTGAACAAACGAGGAGGCACAGGCTCCAGGCTCCTATGTCAGGAGGCACTGGACCTTTGCGCCTTTGCGGTCAAACAAGGCATGTTTCTCAAAGCAGTTTATCTACCTGGTCAGGAAAACTTCCTAGCAGACAAGCTAAGCAGGATTCTCCAGCCCCACGAATGGCAGTTGAATCCACTGGTGGTCCAGCAGATCTTCCTCCACTGGGGACTTCCATCCATCAATCTCTTTGCAAGTCCACTAAACCGTCAGCTGCCCAGATTTTGCTCCAGACAGCCGCATCCTCTGAGGATGGCAGCAGATGCTTTTCAGATCACTTGGTCTACAGGCCTCCTGTATGCGTTTCCTCCCACGCCCCTGGTGGCCCAAACTCTGTTCAAGATCCTCCGGGACAAAGCCTCGGTGATTCTGGTAGCCCCCAGATGGCCGAGGCAACCGTGGTTTCCACGTCTCCTACAGTTAGCGGTGGAAGCCCCGTTCCCTCTGGGGCTGCAACACAATCTCCTGTCTCAAGAGCAGGGTTCCCTTCTGCACCCCAATCTCAGGTCCCTCAATCTGATGGCCTGGCTGCTGAAAGGATAGTGCTAGCTCCCTTACTTCTACCCAAGGAAGTTGAGGAGGTGGTCTTGGCCTCTAGGAGGCAGTCCACCAGAAAGTCCTATGCCCTCAAGTGGTGTAGGTTTATGGTATGGTGTGCTCAGCGCAATGAAGATCCTTGCTCTTACCTTACTGCAGTATCTACTTCACCTGTCAGACCTAGGCCTTAAGTCCAACTCTGTTTGGATCCACCTCAGTGCTCTGTCAGCGCACCATTCACCGGTGGAGGGACAGTCTCTGTCGGTTCACCCCTTGGTGTCCAGATTTCTCAGAGGTCTGCTTCTGCTCAAGCCTCTGGTTCGTCCACCGGCGACTGAGTGGGATTTGAACGTGGTCTTGCAGCAATTGACTCGCCCACCATTTGAGCCAATGGCTACTTGCCATTTGCGCTTCCTCTCGTGGAAAGCGCTCTTCCTAGTGGCTCTTACCTCGGCCAGACGTGTGAGTGAACTACAAGCTCTGGTTTCTGATAGACCATACACGCGGTTCTATAGGAACAGGGTGGTCCTATGGACCCATCCCAAGTTCCTCCCAAAAGTGGTCTCCTCTTTCCACCTCAATCAGGAGGTGGTTCTTCCAACCTTTTTTCCCAGGCCCCATGCCAGCCGGGCTGAAACAGTCGTGCATACCCTGGACTGTAAGAGGGCGTTGTCCTTTTACATAGAACATACGCGGGAGCATCGGAGGGCTACTCAGCTCTTCATCTCGTTTGACCCTAATAGGATGAGGTTACTTCTCTCCAAGCGTACCTTGTCCACTTGGGTGGCAGATTGCATCGCCTGGGCGTACAGGGCAGCCGACCTCCACTTGCAGGGTCGGGTCACGGCCCACCATGTCAGGGCGAAGGCCGCATCAGTAGCTCATCTCCGCTCTGTTCCATTGGCAGACATCTGCCGGGCCGCAACTTGGTCTTCAAGCCAGACTTTTGCAGCCCAATACTGCCTGGAGAGAGAGTCCTGAAGGGACAGTGTTTTCGGCCAGGCGTACTCCGTAATCTCTTTGAGGTTTAGGCAACTCCTACCCTCCGGCCCTTATGTTGGGCTACTGTACGGGGTGCGTTCTCAGAGAAAGTTCTTATCACGGATGCTGAGGCTCTTGAGAGAGAGCCAATTTTTCAGTTCTGGGTTCACGGTAGCCTAGAGCTGGGGAGTCCCATATGTGAGGACTGACTTCCTGCTTGGTCCTGGAGAAAGCGTAGTTACTCACCTGTAACAGGTGTTCTCCAGGAGCAGCAGGAATCAGTCCTCACAACCCTCCCTCCTCCCCTTGGAGTTGCAGTCATATACTTCTTTTTGTTTTTTGTTGTCGTTTAGCTATGTCATCAGACTGAGCAAGATGGCACCCTTGGGCGGGAAGGGGACCGCGCATGCGCGCTGCATTCCCAAAGGCTTTCTTTGAAAGCTGGGGAAATGCTCCGCACGAGGGCTCCGTCGGCACCGACGTCACCCATATGTGAGGACTGATTCCTGCTGCTCCTGGAGAACACCTGTTACAGGTGAGTAACTACGCTGTCCTTAACTGCCTTTAGAACAAAATCAAATCAAAGCACTTTAAATACATAAATCTAAACTTGTATTAGAAACAGAAAGGGAAGGAGGAAAATTCTGGTAATGCCTTTGTCTCATATTCGAGGTCTACTTTAAACTTCTTTACAGGGACCTCAAGGTAATGCCATATAAAAACGCCATAGAAAAGTCTCTTAAGTGGAATCTAAGAATCAATTACTTATTTAAGAAGATGAGACTCCCTCTTAAAAGTAATTTTGATATTTTAAAGTACTGTGCTTTCTCATTCCTTTATCCCCCTCCCAAATTATCTCTAGTAGGTAACTTATAAAAAAATTATCCATTTCCATTCCCATGCCTCATTAACGTGCCAGGGAAAGAGGACCTGATTGTTATTTATGCTTTTTCATATCCCATAAAATAAAGGGTTTATCGTACCTGATTAACTGTAGTTCACTCTGTCTCCTCTTGAGTTCTGCTTCCAGTTCATCTTTCTCCTGGGCTAGCCTCTGCCCTAGGCTGGAGATCTCCTTGGCATAGTACTGTTCCAGTTCGGCCCTCTCTTTCTCACACCTCTTCTCTAGCTCTTGGATGTGGGAGGATTTCTGGAATTGATCTTTCAAATCATTTGCCACTTCTTGAAGCTTCACATTTATCTCTTCAAGGTCGGCCTTCTGATCTTCCAGCTCACTGATCTCAATCTTAAAACCCTGCTCAATTTCCTTCCTTTCCATTTCAAAGTTCTTTTTCATTAATTCGATTTCCCTCTCATAATAGTTGACCTGGTGCAGGAATAACATTTCAGCATTAGTAAATTGTTCCAAACAGAATTTTAACCAGCATATAACAAAAAGACAGATTAAGAAATTCAGGCTTCAATGAGGTAATCAGTGATATAGGTTTACTGTTGTAAATGTCGAGCCAGGTTTATTCTTTATCCATTTACACAGTACACAACATATCATAAAAGTGGCTGATGCAAGAGTGAAAGCATAGACCTTAGCTGAATTTAGAACTTGATGGCACAGTAGTCTCAAAACAGCCTCAATAGAGATGGCAGAGTTCTAAGCCCAAGTATTAAAAAAAAGTTATTATGGGAATTGTTTTTGTTTGTACTGAACACAGGTCTGCGACTAAAAAGCTGTTTGATTATTTTCATCTAATTTCCATGTATTTTGGTGTGCTGAAAACCAATGAAATTTTGAAAAAACTCCTAGACATCATGATTTGCCACAACATGCAAAATTGTCTTCAAATTTATCAATTTTTTTTCAAATTACTATTAATTAATTCAAATTACTATTAATTAATTCACATAAGTGCATTTAAGATATAAAATGCCAAAAAAACCTTAAAGGGGTTGTCCGAGCTATGTAAAAAAAAATATAGCACTGTAAATCTGATGGTCAGCAATATATACATAAGCTAAGCAAGTTTTAAGTCCGTGCTTCTAATGGCAGAAGGGGTTAATCTTTCCTGAAGAATCCAGTGGGAGGGAGACACAGGGCAGATAGCAGCAGCTCCGGTCAGTGCAGGGGGGCGTGGCCAGCACTGTGATGTCTCGTGTACAGACACAGACAGAGCTGCTCTCTCCTGCATGCCACATTTGTGCACGAATCATCATCAGGTTCTTGGTTCTAGGCTGTTCACACTTTTTCATAGCAAATCGTGTTAGCTCGTCATTCTTCAACCGTTATGTTATAGCTCCGCGAAAGTGTATTAATTCGCCAGACAGTTTCTGTTTCATCTGTGGTGAATATACAGTGTTGAAGCAACAGCAGATTATTACAGACTTTGTGAAAAAAGTATACGTTGCATACTCTGGACTAAAAATTGGAGATCAAGATAAAGTCTGGGCAAACGGTGTGTTGAGGACCTCTGAAACTGGTTCAAGGGTAAGAAAAAATCTTTCCGTTATGGGATTCCTATGGTATGGCGAGAGCAAAAGAACCACTTAACCCTCCATAGCCCATGTTCCCTGTAAAATAGTTCTCTGTGTGCTGTGCTTTCCTGTCTAATCAATGTGTTTATACCTCAAAAAATTTCCTGTCATGATTTGACAATTTCCAATCTGTAATCAAAACCGCTGCTGATCGCTGGAAGTAGCGGTATACAAATGTATACTAAATAAATAAATAAATAAATAAACCATAGTGATGACTGTTACTTTTGTTCATGCGATGTGAAAGGGTTTAATTCCAAATGGAAGCATTCCATTTCATACCCCAATCTTCACTCGGCAATTCGTCCCATCCCCCATGGCACAGATATACCAGTACCCAAGCCCCCTACTACCTTGGAAGAGATACCTAGCTACGATGAAGGTGAAGTCATACCTGAACCAGATGACGAATCAAGTTCTGACTTTGAAGATGATACAAGACCAAAATTGTTTTCTCAGGAGGAGATGAATGATTTGGTAAGAGACTTGAATCTTCCCAAAGATGCCGCTGAGTTACTCGGATCAAGGCTGAAAAGCAGGAATTTATTGTTGCCAGGAGTGGCATCTTCATGGTTCAGACATCGTGAAAAGGAGTTCGTTCCTTACTTCGCCCAGGAAGACAAGTTGGTTTATTGCATCGATGTCGAAGGTCTGATGGGTCAATTTAAAATCCAATATGATTCAGAGCAATGATGTCTTTTTATAGATTCTTCAAAAAGAAGTCTCAAAGCAGTTTTACTCCACAATGGTTATTACGCTTCCATACCTGTAGGTCATTCCGTACACTTGAAGGAAACCTACGAGAACTTGGAATTGGTTCTTCATAAACTTAAATATGAAGACCATGGTTGGCAAGTGTGTGGGGACTTGAAGGTCTTGTGCATGCTGCTCGGGCAACAAGCTGGGTATACCAAATATCCTTGTTTTCTGTGTCTATGGGACAGTCGAGACCGACAAAATCACTGGACCAAGAAGAGTTGGCAGCCGAGGGTGCTAACAGTCGGTGAAAAAAATGTCCTCCGAGAAACTTTGGTACCTTCCCATAAAGTTCTTCTACCACCTCTCCACATAAAATTGGGATTGATGAAGCAATTCGTAAAATCACTTCCAAGAGATGGAGAATGCTTCAAATACTTGGTCACCAAGTTTCCAGGCCTGTCGGAGGCAAAATTGAAGGAAGGTGTGTTCGTCGGACCAGACATTAGAAGGCTTATAGTTGATCAAGAGTTTGTCAATACCATGACGGATCCTCAAAAAGAAGGGTGGATTGCATTTAAAGAAGTAGTACAGAAATTTTTAGGCAATAACAAAGATCCTCACTACAAAAAGATCGCTGGACGAATGCTGAAAGCATTTCAAGCTTTAGGTTGCCTGATGAGTTTGAAAGTGCATTTCCTCCAGTCCCACCTTGACTACTTTCCTGAAAATTTGGGAGCTGTGAGTGAGGAACAAGGTGAACGATTCCAGCAAGACATTAAAAAGATGGAAAGGAGATACCAGGGAAAATGGAGCATTACAATGATGGCAGACTATTGTTGGATGCTTCAGAGAGACATTCCAGATGCTACTTACAAGCATAAATGCACCAAGAGGAGCCTCACAAGGAAGAAGAATTGAGTTTAGTGTGTGTAGGTGAGCTCATTTCAGTTCAAAAAAGGATTTTCATGAAAATATTGTAATAAAACTTTTATAAGTTTATTTCCATTTATTTTGAGGTATTGCCTTATTTAACATAGTTACCTAAATTGTCAGGAAACGTGATGTCCTATGATAAAATGGAGGTCATTTTCGGATTCAGCGCACCAAAAAACATAAAGATTACGTGGAATAACCAAAACAGCTCTCGAAAAAAAATTTTTTGCAGACCTGTGTATCTGTGAGTTGAACTTAAGGATGGCTCAAATGAGCTTAACAGTATGTTTTCTTTGTAAATTTGCAACTCTAATATTATAATGCAAAGTTTTCTAATAGTATACTGTAAATAACATATGGGGAACTGTTATGCTGACCAGTACTAACTGTCGTTTTTTTAGCCTGACTATTCAGAATTAGACAAGTATTGGCAAAGGTGAGTTAAGTCATCAATTTATTAGCAGGGACCTGATTTTATCATCTTCTAGCAATTCTGTTTAAAAAGAAAGGAAAATTTTTCATATTTTTTATTTACTCTTTATGGCTTACCGATTCCTAAAACCCCTTTTGCGGCTCTGATCTGACACTTCAGCCACCACCATCACCTTTCCTTCCAGGTCCCAGTCTGCCTTTTCAGCTCCCTGCCACTTCCTCTTACTCCCTTTCCAGGCCCTGATTTGTCATTGCCACCTTCCTCTTTCTGGGATTGTACTACAACTACTACGGATCATTTGTATAGCGCTACAAGGCATACGCAGCACTGTACAGGCACCGTCCCTGCTCATCAGTTCTTACAATCTAGTAGAGACAGACAATGCAACAGCTAAGGACAAGAATATATCTAGGGGTATGGTAAGGAAACACATAGGAGACTAAGTGGATCAGGATCTAAAAGCAGCTTTGAAGAGGTGAATTTTCAGTCTAGATTTGAAAAGGGCCAGAGATGAAGCCTGACGTACAGACTCGGGTAGTTTGTTCCAGACTCTAATCTAAGCCCCTGTGATGGTCTCTGAGAGGAGAGCAAACTAGAACAGCTGCCCTGGCCCGATGCTTTGGGGGTCCTTGTACAAAAAAGAAAGACAGCCTACATGGCTTTAAACAAGGAAGTTGTTTTTTTGAAGGTGTGAAGAAACAGGTAGACAAAGGTGAGTCAGTTGATATAGTGCATCTGGACTTTCAGAAAGCCTTTCACAAGGTCCCTCATCGGAGACTTTTGGCAAAACTAAAAAGTCATGGGATAGGAGGCAGTGTACTATTGTGCATCAGGAACTGGTTAAAAGATAGAAAGCAGAGGGTAGGGCTAAATGGCCAATTTTCCCAATGAAGAAAGGTGAATAGTGGAGCACCCCAGGGATCTGTGCTGGGTCCGCTGCTTTTTGACATATTCAAAAATGACCTGGAAATTAGAATAATGAGTGAGGTAATCAAATTTGCAGATGACACAAAACTATTTAAAGTATTGTGGAAAATTGCAAGAGGATCTTGATAAATTGGAAGATTGGGCATTCAAATAGCAGATAAAATTTAATGTGGACAAGTGCAAAGTTAGGAAGCGGCAGATTCACCACCCAATACCTTTATTAGTACCAATTAAGTGGCCTAAGCCCAACACAGGACCGTGTTTCGTATGTCACTTCGTCAGGGGCTATCAGGGCACACTAAAAATTAAAATTATGAAATTACATTAATATAATCAAAACAATAATAATGCAAAAAAAGGGATTAAAACAAGGAATATAACATAAAAATACATTAAACGTGAAAAAACAGGCTAAATTGGACTATCACAAATAACTTGGGTCTCAAAAAAAGGAATAAGATTGCATTAATTAGACACAAAAGGGGACCCATGATAAATCTCTCAATTAAAATGATAATACATATATAATTAGAATAAAACTCAGCACATTGAATAAACAACCGCTCTACAAATCAAATTATGTATTTAAACATATATACATACATATATATAAATAAATATATAAATATATAAATACATAAATAATTAAATAATTAAAAAAATTAAAAATTAAAAATACAAAAATGCAATTTGGAATACAAATGACAATACTAAAGATCAAAAACATATATACTAGAGATCAAAAGAAATTGTTAAAAAATATTAGATCAAACATTTATAATTATAAAATACTAAAACAGACATATACAGGGAACCTGTAAACAGGTCTAATTAATGCAATCTTATTCCTTTTTTTGAGACCCAAGTTATTTGTGATAGTCCAATTTAGCCTGCTTTTTCATGTTTAATGTATTTTTATGTTATATTCCTTGTTTTAACCCCTTTTTTTGCATTATTATTGTTTTGATTATATTAATGTAATTTCATAATTTTAATTTTTAGTGTGCCCTGATAGCCCCTGACGAAGTGACATACGAAATACGGTCCTGTGTTGGGCTTAGGCCACTTAATTGGTACTAATAAAGGTATTGGGTGGTGAATCTGCCGCTTCCTGTTTTTGTTTCTGCTCATCTGAGTGGCTAGCGCTGTTTTCTTTGTGGACCAAGTGCAAAGTTATGCATCTAGGAAAGAACAACCCAAACTATGGTTACACGATGCAAGGTTCCATATTAGGAACCACCACTCAGGAAAAAGATTTAGGCATCATCGTGGATAACATGTCAAAACCCTCCGTCCAGTGTGCAGCAGCGGCCAAGAGAGCAAACAGAATGCTAGGAATCATATGAAAAGGAATGGTAAATAAAACAAAGGATATTATAATGCCTCTGTATCGTTCCATTGTGCGACCACACCTTAAATATTGTGTGCAATTCTGGTCGACGTATCTTAAAAAAGGATATAGTGTTATTAGAAAAGGTACAGAGAAGAGTTACCAAAATGGTAAAGGGGATGAAAGGATACCCCTATGAAGCGAGGCTAAAAAGGTTAGGGCTCTTCAATCTGGAAAAGAGATGGCTGAGAGGAGATATGAAAGAGGTCTATAAATTAATGAGTGGAGTGGAACGGGTAAACGTAGATTGATTGTTTATGTCATCAAAATATAGCAAGACTAGGGGACATGCAATGAAGCTACAGGGTAACCTATTTAAGACTAATAAGAGAAAATATTTTTTCACTCAATGTGAAATCAAACTCTGGAATTTGTTATCAGAGGATGTAGTAAAAAAGCTGTTAGTGTAGCTGGGTTTAAAAAAGGTTTGGACAAGTTCCTGGAGGAAAGGTCCATAAACCATTATTAAGAGAGGACCCAGGATATCACTGCCTGACCCAATACAAGCATTGAGGAACCTGTGTCTTTTGGGGAAACTGCTAGTTACTTATGACCTAGATTGGCCACTGCTGGAAACAGGATACTGGGCTTGATGGACCTTGGTCTGACTCAATATGGCATATCTTATGTTCTTAATGTCATCAGTTGTATTTGCTTGTGTTGGAGTTGAGGCGGAAGTGCCCATCTGGAGCCATTAGGCTGGCATTAATGAATAGGCATATCAACTGGCACTGACCTTCCCCCCTCTACAAATGTCATTAGGCCAGCTCAGAAAAAAGGCATGTCATCCACTGCTGCCACATATCAGCCTGCCCGAGACTTTAAACCTCTGTTGGCTTGCTCAAGCACTGAGCAGCAGTCAAAGAGGTGCCTCAAACTAGGTTTGGAGGTCTTGGAGGGGTAGTATTTGCTTGACTCTGGGATGATGAAGGACAGAATGCTTGCTGAAGTCAGAGCGGTGAAGTGTTGAGAAAGAAGAAAGAGTGCTGTTGGTAGTGATGAGATCTGCAGAAGGGAGAGAGAAAGTCTGCACATACCCCTCCTCCACTCAATCTAATCTTGGGGAAGTGGTAAGAAGAATGGGATGCTGCTGGGCTGTGAAGGGGGAAAGGACGAAACAGAAGGGTGTGCTGGGTAGAGCAGAAAGAGAGGAAAGCTGTGCTGGAGCCACCACTGTGCTGAAGTTTTTGTGTGTTAGGACAGGAACCTCAACCCGCCTCTTTAATCTCAAGGGGGACAACCACCATGCTATTCATTCGTAAGGGAGCCCATTTGACTGATTCACCTTGGATTCCACCTACCCCAAGGTCAACAATAGCTGTTCTTTTCACATCCTCCTCCCATCCAACTTCTGATCTACTACCAGGCCTTGACCTGCCACCACAGTCACTGCCATATTCTCTTCCCTCCCTCACAGGCTCTGTTCTGCCTTTGCCTCCTTCCTCCCTCCATCACTCGTTCTACAATAGCTCCCAATAATTCAGCATTAATAATTTCAGACTGTGTTGATAAATAATATTAATTTTGTATTTCTTTATGATTTGCCATGTTTGTGATAAAATTAGGTCCCTAATTATTAGTAAGTGGATGCATCATCTCACTTTAACAGCCAACTTTAAGAACACTAATAAAACATATCAGAAGGAGTGAAAGAGAACAAAAGAATAAACTGGGAGGGGAACAAAATGGCATAAAGCAAAGAAGAAAAAGAAAATAGGAAATAAATAGTTTAACTGGCTACCAAATATAAATAAGAAAAGCAACTCCAATAAGAACATAAGATATGCCATACTGGGTCAGACCAAGATCCATCAAGCCCAGTATTCTGTTTCCAACAGTGGCCAATCTAGGTCATATGTACCTAGCAGTTTCCCCAAGGGACACAGGTTCCACAATGCTTGTATTGGTTCAAGCATTGATATCCTGGGTCCCTTCTTAATAATGGTTTATGGACCCTTCCTCCAGGAACTTGTCCAAACCTTTTTTAAACCCAGCTACACTAACAGCCTTTACTACATCCTCCAGTAACAAATTCCAGAGTTTGATTACACGTTGAGTGAAAAAATATTTTCTTTTATTAGTCTTAAATAGTTTACCCTGTAGCTTCATTGCATGTCCCCTAGTCTTTCTATATTCTGATAAGGTAAACAATCAATCTACGTTTGCCCGTTCCACTCTGTTCATTAATTTATAGACTTCTATCATATCTCCCCTCAGCCGTCTCTTTTCCAGGTTAAAGAGCCCTAACCTTTTTAGCCTTTCTTCATAGGAGTATCCTTCCATTCCCTTTACCATTTTGGTGGCTCTTCTCTGAACCTTTTCTAAAATCGCTATATCCTTTTTAAGATACGGCGACCAGAATTGCACACAATATTCAAGGTGCGGTCTCACCATGGAACGATACAGAGGCATTATAATATATTTTGTTTTATTTTCCATTCCTTTCCTTATCATACCTAGCATTCTATTTGCTCTCTTGGCCGCCGCTGCACACTGGGCCAAGGGTTTTAACATGGTATCCACAATGACGCCTAAATCTTTTTCCTGGGTGGTGGTTCCTAATGTGGAACCTTGCATCGTGTAACCATAGTTTGGGTTGTTCTTCCCTAGGTGCATAACCTTGCACTTGTCCACATTAAATTTCATCTGCCATTTTGATGCCCAGTTTTCCAATTTATCAAGATCCTCTTGCAATTTTCCACAATCCTCTTGGGTTTTAACAACTTTAAATAGTTTTGTGTCATCTGCAAATTTGATAACCTCACTCGTTATTCCACTTTCCAGGTCATTTATGAATATGTCAAAAAGCAGCGGACCCAGCACAGATCCCTGGGGTACACCACTATTCACCCTTCTCCATTGGGAAAATTGGCCATTTAGCCCTACCCTCTGCTTTCTATCTTTTAACCAGTTCCTGATCCACAATAGTACACTGCCTCCTATCCCATGACTCTTTAGTTTTGCCAAAAGTCTCTGATGAGGGACCTTGTAAAAGGCTTTCTGAAATTCCAGATACACAATATCAACCGACTCACCTTTGTCCACCTGATTATTCACTCCTTCAAAAAAACATAACAGATTAGTAAGACAAGATCTTCCTTGTCTAAAGCCATGTTGGCTGTCTCCCATTAGGTCATGACTATCTACATGCTGAGTAATTTTATTCTTTATGATGGTTTCTACCATTTTTCCCAGTACTGATGTCAGGCTCACCGGTCTGTAGTTTCCCGGATCACCCCTGGAACCCTTTTTAAAAATTGGTGTTACATTGGCGATCCTCCAGTCTTCAGGTATTAGAGATGATTTTAATGATAGTTCACAGATTACTAATAGCAGGTCTGCAATCTCATATTTCAGTTCTTTCAACACCCTTGGATGTATACCATCCGGCCCAGGTGATTTGCTACTCTTCAGTTTATCTAATAGTTGTAATACATCTTCCCGATGTATCGATATTTCCTTCAATTCTTCCGCACCTTTAAATACCACTTCAGTGCATGGGTAACATCCCTACATCTTCCTCAGTAAAGACTGAAGCAAAGAATTCATGCAGTCTCTCTGCTATCGCCTTGTCGCCTCTTAGTGCTCCTTTAACCCCTTTATCATCTAATGGACCAACTGACTCTCTCACAGGTTTTTTGCTACGAATGTACTTGAAATGCTACGAATGTACTTGTTCAGCATGTAATTGACATATTAAGCATTTAGGGGCCAATGTACTAAGCGTTTTCCCCACTTGGAAGCCCTATTTGTGCTTTGGATGTCTGAAAATGGGCACACAGACATTTCAGAAGCCGGGTCTGTGGAAATCAAACTCTGAACAGGGCCATAATGGAGGCGTGGCTGGGGCATTCTGAGGAATCTGTACGACCCCACCTGATCCAGAGAGTGTAGAGAAGAAAATACTCCATCATCCCCAGTGCTCAGCACAATGTTAATGACAACAGCAGTGGAATTTGAGCCATGGCTTCCTCATTCCTACTCCATTACTCTAACCATTAGGCTATCCTAGATATCCATGTTCTCAAATACTATTCTGGGGATGTCTATGTAGACACCCTGGCACATCCATGTTTGTGAAATCATGTCTGCATCAGACATTCTGGCTTAGATGTCCCAGATTACACTTGGACAGCCTTTCTAAAATTCCCCTCAAATGAAGTAATTCTATAACAGGACCCCTACATTTAAAGTCCAAGAATATGGCTTTTTTATAAAGGCTAATATACAGTTGGGATGCCAAAGAGTGCTACAAAAAGTGCAGTTACTCACCTGTAACAGGTGATCTCCGGGAACAGCAGGAATCAGTCTTCACATATGGATGAGGTCGGCATTGACAGAGCCCCGTGCGAGAACATTCCCCAGTATCCAATAGGAATGCTTTTGGTAACATCCCTCCAAACATGTGTGCCTGCCCTCCCACCTTCCCAACAGTTCTCCTCAGTCAGGTATACAGCAGAAAGAAAACCCATAAGAGAAAATGTAAGGTCAGAAAAAAACTGTATATTGTCATGGGGTAGATCAGAGTATACCTATGGAAATAGGAAACACAGAGCCGAGCAGGTCTAATAGTGACAGCTCAGAGCACATGGATCAGGGTTGCTATGAGCAACCATCACAAACAAAAGCACCAGGTGTAGGAGCACGCCCTAGTAGGAGATTACCTCATAGCCTATTAGGTAATGAGGGACAGCTGAGGGCAGGACCGGCTCACTGGAACACTAAGAGTGACGCAGTTAAAAATCACTCAGAGTTGGTCAGAGGCAGAGCTAACCAGGGAGCTAACCAGAGAGCTAACCAGGAAGCTAACAAAAACAGCAGAGCTAACGGCAGAGCTGTTTGGGAAGCTAACCGGAGAACTTCACACGGTGATTCAAACAGTATTTCACAGGAAATAGCCAAGGAAAGGATACCAGAGTCTGGTTACAGGGAGCTGAGCAGCACGGAACAAGAGCCAGGTGGTTGGAGCCACGGAGGTATTCAAGCAGGCAGATGGAAGGAATCTGTGAGAAAAAATCTCCCTGAGAACAGGTACCGGGAGGGCAATAGCTGTTATCAGAGGGATACTTGCATGCCCAAAGAGAAGCGCCCAGTAAAAGGGAGTGGAAGGCTTTCATGGGAGAAAAGCCACGTTAAGTTTCCTAGCTCAAAAAGCTCCGGGGGAACCGAGCCAGAAGGTAGGCTGATTCCTTATAATAAAAGGGACCTTGAAAAGCAGAGTTTCACATACACTCACCCAGGAGTGTGTGGCCCTCTGGAGGGAAACTCTACACTATACGGTAACCTTCCAATTCACCCTGATAGAGAGGAGGAGAGGAGCCCTTGTAACGGAGAAGAGGGTTTATTTAGAAATGGTATGAGTTACAATCCTACCGAAGATAACTACGGGGAAAGGTATGAGGACATGGAATGTGACTTCTGTGTTGAAAGTCCTGATGATTTCCAGATGGATTGTACATTAGTATTCTCCGATAACATTTCTTCATTGTGCTGAACTGTTTAAAGACAGAAATCTGTTTAGAGAAACAGATTTGAACAAGCCTGCTTGTGTAAAGTACAAGGACTGTTTTCACCTTTTTGTTTGTTTGGCAGAAGATAAGCATCCATTTATGTTAATAGTAGTTCACCTTCATTTTTGTCAGAAAGTATGGTTTAATTTCTTTTGATTCCTATGTGCTGAAATTCACCCGGAAGGGAAAATAAAATACCTCTTTTTAAAGCCTGGCTACTCGTCTACAACTACCTTTTTGATTAGCTGGTGGGACTACGAATCCCAGGGGGCATTGCAACGTCCCGGCTATATTGAGAAGAGGCCCCACTGAAGCTCCCTAGGCTTCTGCCTATAGGAGTACGTAGGTGGGTGACAATATCCACAACTCCGAGGGGAGGTGGGCAAGTTGTGAAGACTGATTCCTTCTGTTCCCAGAAATCACTTGTTACAGGTAGGTAACTAAGCTATCTCCAGGAACAAGCAGGAATGCATTCTTCACATATGGAACTCCCTAGCCCACAACTACCCAGAAGGAGGGAGGAGACTGGAAGTACAAGCAGGGCAAAGCAGGGATCCGTCAGATTCAGCCCACTTGGGCACACTCCTCTTGGGGTAGTCAGAAACAGATGGTAGGCAGAGTTGTGTTAAACCTGAGAAAGATGTCTTAAGATGGCTTGTCTGAATTGTGCATCTTGACTGGAGTCCTTGTCAAGGCAATAATGGGCAGCAACGGTATGCATAGAAGACCGTGACTGCCTGGCAATTCTCAGAGATGGACACAGAATGGAGGTTGGCCACTGTAGCGGCCATAGCTTGGACACTGTGAGCCATGACATGTCCCCTGTAGGGAAAGGCTGGCTTGTGCATACGCAAAGGATATGCAGTCAGTGATCCAATTGGAAAGGGTCCTTTTGGAAACTGGGAGATCAAGGTGACTAGGATCAAAAGACATAAAGAGCTGTGAGGACTGGCGATGACCCTTAGTCCTACCAAGATAGAATGTTAATGCTCTTTTGCAATCAAGAGTATGCAATCTTTCTTCTGCCTTAGAAGCATGAGGTCTAGGAAAAAAGGTCGGAAGGCAGATGGTTTGGTTAAGGTGGAAGGGGCTTTGTTAAAAGGAGTTCTTGTATGAACCGTTCCATGAGCGGATGGGAGGAAATTGGGTGATCCGCAACCGGGCAATGACAGGCCAAGACTCTTGAACAAAAGTGAGGGAGTTGGGCATTCATTGGAGCAGCAAAGAGGTTGATTATGGGCATCCCCCATAAGTGGAATAAGTGTTGCTCCTTCTGGTGATGGAGCATCCACCTGTGTGGACGAAGAACCCGGCTGAGCTTGTCAGCTAGCTGATTCTCCTGCCCTGGGAGATAAACAGCTTGAAGGAGAATCTGATGAGCTATTGCGAAAGTCAAAAGATGGACTGCCTCATTACAAAGGAGGCGAAGGCCCGTATCCCCCTGCTTGTTGACATAGAACATGGCGACCTGATTGTCGATCTGAATGAGCATAGTTTGTCCCGATATTTGGGTACAGAAGACCCGGGGGGCATTGGCGATTGCTCTGAGCTCCAAGAAATTTATGTGATGAGAAGCCTCTCAGGGGGTTCACTGGCCTTGTGTGATATGGCCGTGGCGATGCACTCCCCAGCCATGCTTGGATGCATCGGTGGTCAGGTACACTACGGTGTGAACCTTTGAAGAGGTAACCTGATGAGAAGGTTTTGGGCTGTGCACCACCACTGGAAAGAGTTCACCAGTTCAGATGATATAGAGATCCTGTCGGAGAGGCGACCTGTGGACTGCATCCACTGTTCTGAAAGGGCCCATTGACCTGGGTGCATGTGAAGATGGGCATAAGGAGCAACATGGACTATGGAGGCCATGTGGCCAAGGAGACGTAGTATGTCTGGGGCAGTGAAAGTGGCTTGATGTTGACAATGGGTTGCCAGGGAGATGAGACACTGAAGGTGGTCTTCTGGCAAGAAGGCCCAAGACTTTGATGTATCTAGACGAGCTCCTATGAACTCCAGAGTCTGGGTGGGGGTTGGGTGCTATTTTGGATAGTTGATGACAAAGCCCAGATGTTGCAGAAGCAGGATGGTATGGTGAAGTGATGTGGAGACCACATGAGAGGTATTCTCCTTTGATGAGCCAGTCGTCTAAGTAAGGAAAGACAAAGATTCCCAAGGTGCGCAGATAGGCTGTTATGACCGCGAGACACCTTGTGAAGACCCTTGGAGCCGAAGCTAGCCCAAAAGGGAGAACACAATATCAATAAATAAAATAAAATCTGAGATATTTTCTGTACAAGGAATGGATCAGGATGTGTGTTTAGGTATCCCTGAGATCCAGAGAGCAAGCCAGTCTTTTTCCTGAAGACAGGGGAGAAGTGTTCCTAGTGAGATCACCTTAAACTTTTCTCTCACTAGGAATTTGTTACTCCCTACATACCCAGACCATAAACACTTCTCTTAAAAATTATATAATGATGAAAAAAACCCACCCTTACCATAGAGCAAAACCAAACCAACTTATATTCAATAGAAAGAACTCCTCGATAGGTGGATAAACACAACAAATATACCATGGGTAGGAGAAAAAGCCTCAGATAACTCATCATCCCTCTATGTGGCAACTCAAAATCATAGGCGAAAAACAGCTCGGGCTTAAAAAATGCCTCCCAACACACCAACCAAATTCAAAAACATTTTTTATTACTATATTACAAAATTCTTAAAATCCCTTAAGAAAGCATCTAAAGCAGGAGGTACTCCAAGACGCCTTGACGGCAACAACCGCTTAATAAATATTACAACACTAACTCGATAAGCAGGAGCTATTAGGCAAAACTCACAGGCCAACACAATGGCTACCAATAAGAGAGAAGAAAGAAGAAATAATTAAAAAGACTTCCAAGCACAATTCAAGAACTTGCTCATATCCCCATACTTAGTTCTATACAGCTGATCTTCAAACCACTCCTTCTCTCCGTTGATAGAACACTCTTGCACAGGATGCCAAAAATGCAGCCACTCATTAAACACCAAAGTTAAGTGTGGGAGAAACCCTGCTCGGAACACCGACACTACGACTACTACTTTCCAATATCACACATGTCATCCACCACCAAACCAACTCTCCAGACTAGTGTGTTTGGTGGCTTGTTAGGTAGGTTTTGCAACTAGGAATTTACTGAGATGTTGGAAGGTCAAGGATAGATCTGAATCCCCCTGTCTTCTTTAGAATGAGGAAGTAACGGGAACAGAACCCTAGGCCTTGCTGAGGGAGTGGGACTTCCTCGATCGCCCCTTGAGTTGTAAGATTTATGACCTCCTGCTGTAGCAGAGTGGAGGGTAGATCATCCATATGGAACTCAACCACAAAGAAAGTGATGGGCAAAGCCCAGAAATTGAATTGATAGCTTACACTGACCAGCTGCAAAATTCAAGGTTCTGAAGTTATGATGGACCATCTGTGAGCAAAGTATGTCAATCTTCTTGCAATGTGAGAGGGGAAGAGATCTCTGAGTAGACTGGCTATGCTCTCCAGGAAGCAGTCAAAAGCTAGCCGGAGGTTCAGGCTGTGCGGCTGGCTGGGCCTTAGGAGACTTAGGCTTTCTGGGATGACGAGTACCCTGCTGTTTTTGATGGGGCTGCTGAGGCCTGATAGAAAGAATATGAGGGGTAAGAAGGATAATGCCTTCTCTTTTTGGGATAGAAGGGCTTCTTGCCAGAAGCCTCCTCCTTTGTAGGATCAGCTGTCTTCCTGGACAAGCACTTCATGATAAGATCATCAGTTTCTATTTCACCTGCTTTTTCACGCCAGCCCTTCCCAAAGAGATTCTCCCCATTACAAGGGATGTTGGCAAGCTTGTCCTGCAACCATTGCTCGAGATCAGAGGCCTGCAGCCATACTGTCCTCTTTGCTCCAATGCAGGCTGCTGCTTTTCTGCTTGTAGACTCAAAAGCATTGAAAGCTCCCCTAGTGAGAAACGTGGAGGTGTTTTGAGCATGAGCCACAAGAGCCTCATGAGGGACCTGCTTATCTGCTGGTAAAAGAGAGCTGAATTCAGATAAGCGCCTCAAGATATCTCTTAAAAACATGCCCATGTAAAGCATATAAGAGTTGATCCTTGACCCCAGCATGACAGACTGAAATGCTTCCCTGTGAAAAGCATCGAGAATTCTGGTCTCCCTGCCTGGAGGAACCGATAAATGGTTCTTGGAACATTTAATTCTCTTCATGGCCGATCCCACTACCATAGAGAGGTATGGTAGTTATGGTTTTTGGAATCCTGGGCAAGGAGGAACCCGATACAGCATACCAACCTCTTGCTGATGGCAGGAATTGAGTGGTGCTTACCACATCTGAAGCATTAGGTTCTGCAAAATGTTATGGATGGGAAGGGTAGTCACCTCCTTCGGGGCCGAGGGATACTGCAGGATGTCCAACTCCTTTGCCCTTGGTTTTGCCTCCATGGCCACCAAGACCGAAAGAGCTGCCGCCATGTCCATGATAAAATCTTGAAAGAACTTGTCTTCGGGAGGAGACCGACGCCTGTCATGAGTTAGAGATGGGTCCAAAGAAATATCTCGAAGGGCCTCAGATTCAATAGATTCCAGTTTGGAATCGGATGAAGCTGAACCCAATTCCGAAAGAAAATCGAAGTAATGACTGTCGGTACCCTTTACCGATGATGCTCCAACACCGATGCCGAAGCCCGATGCCCATGGTGTGCAGTATAGGAACCGGAGTGTCTGGTGCACGATGCCGCAGAATGCACTGGGCAGGTCTAGGTTCCAAGACTGGCAGAACCGATACCCTGAACAACCCTCTAGAAGCACTGGGTGCCTCAATCTCGAGGGATTGTAATGGAGCGGTGGGATTAAAGGTAGAACCCAAGAGTCTCGAAGGTCTCAGCACAACAGCCACCAGGATCATAGCCAGACTTCGCTCAATGGCTCCCATCGAGGATGACCGGAGAGGACTGAGTTGCTTTGAGTATGGAGGCCTGAGCTACCATCCCAGAGCAAGGTACTGGGGGCTCCACCAAGGACAAAGTCCTGGGGCATTCCCGAGCCCCTCCAAGGCTTTGGAGGAGGTAGCCTCCTGTCAGTGCTGTTTGGCCAGTTGGCCTACCTCTGGATCCATGGAAGGTGAATGTCGGTGCGCCTTTGATGCTGATGCAGAGGTTTTCAATACCTTATCTACAAGTAACACTGATCAATGCTTCTTGCTATGTTTGGACTTGGAAGAAGTGTGGGATGCATGCAACAACCTCATCAGCATGGCGGTCCCCAAGGAGTGTGCCGAAGCAGCTGAGTTTGACCGAAACAACTTAATCTGTTGCTGTTCTCGGTTCTTCAGCCCTCATGCCATCATATGTTTACAGTGGACACATGAAGAAACATCGTGGTTGGGGCCTAAACACTTCAGACACCAGTCTTGCTGGTCAGTTGCTGAGATGGTACTACAGCACTTAGTACATTTCTTGAAACCATGGTGTGGTTTTTCCATCGTCGAAAAAATGACGGAGGCAAAGTCAAATTAGGGAATGGTGGTCCCAACGTCTTAAATAAACACAAAGAAATAATATGTTTTTAGAACACAAAAAATAAAAGAAAAAGGGGTACCGAAACGATGCTGTACCACTCTGGATGTCGGGAAGGCAAGCTGAGAGTACAGAGAAGGCACCGAAAAAAGTTTTAAAAAGTCTCTTCATGGCGGGATTAGGACTAGGTCCTGATGGCTCCGTGGAAAAAAGACAATTGAGGAGAATTGTTGGGAAGGCAGGAGGGCAGGCACGCATGTGTGGAGGGATGCTTCCAAAAGGATTCCTATTGGGTGCTGAGGAGTGTTCCTGCATGGGGCTCCATCGATGCCAATGTCACCCATTTGTGAAAACTGTATTCCGGCTTGTTCCTGGAGATTAAATATTACCACAGTTTACAAGCTTCACACACTCACAGTTCTTCTTTCTTGTTAATTCACTTACTAAGAACAAATGAGGCATCAACAATGGCACAAAGATTAGCTTTTATGGCCACTTTTGGCACTGGTCATTTTCATCTGCCTCTCAGTTTTTTCAATTTTTAGTTTTCTTGTGTTTCTACTTACTGTGCACAGTTGTTTTTATATTTCACCACTTCAACCACTTATATTCAAAACTTTTAAAGTGTCTCAGATGGGGGGACTTGAAGGCCGGCAAGGATTGTGATGCTGAGACTTGCACTGGCGGAATTAGCAGACGCGATAAATTTTGAAGGGCTGGCTGCTAGTTGGAGTGAAGATCTGGGTGCACAAGTGGCTGGGACAGACTTGCAAGGGGCTCTAGCCTGCTTACTGTAAACGCTGACCTGAGGGAGATGCAATTCCGCCTTTTGTGGAGACTCCACTTTGCACCAAATCGAGCATATAGGGCCAGAATAACAAAATCTCCAGGCTGCCCTAGATATGAGGAGGGAAACGTCACATTAGGTCACATGTTTTGGAGGTGTCCAGTGGTGGCAGGTTTTTGTGGGTGGGTGAGTTCCTTTCTGGGGAATGTCTTAGAGGGAGATCTTAATTTATCACTGCAGATGGCCATGTTGGATTGCAGGAAGGATGGTAAGGCATGGTGGGGGGTGAAGAATCTATGGCAGCGCCTATCCTTGTTATTAGCCTGTAAATTTATATTGGTGACGTGGGTGGGATCGAGGGGTCCAACAATGATAGCTTGAAGGGCTGCTATATATCGTTTAATGCTTTTGGAAAGAGAGTGGGGCACAGTTGACGTACAGGGCCAATTCCAATGTCAGTCCTGTACATCCGGGGCCAGCGGCCTGAACGGGGAACTTATTCCACCTCTGAAGTGGATTAAGTTCCCTTAGTCGGCGGGGGATGGGCAGCTCGGGGCACAGAAAAGGCGGGAGGGACAGAGAGGATTCCCTGCAGCCCAACCCTGTCCTTGGGAGGCCAGATCGGGGGTCAGCCTGCAGGGAATGAAACATTTGTTCCGGCGGCCAGAGATCACAGCTCCTGAATAGAGCCGCAATGCCATAGCACCGCGGCTCCATTCAGGAGCCCTGACTGAGTTAACCGGGGAAGGCATGTACATGCAGGCCGACCAGAATCGGGGTCCCAGCTTGCACTTACAGGCCTCGATGCAATTCTGATCCCATGAGGCTAGACATGCCCTGTGGGATCAGAATCCCGGCTAACTCTGTGCATCTGGTTCCGAATGGGCGAATAGAGGGCCGGCACGTCCAGAACAGAATCGGGCCCAAAGTGTCTGAAACACCAATCCCAAATTTTCACACATCAAGTTTATTGAAATTGCATATGCTCTGTGCTTATCTTGTTAACCTTCTGCATCTAAGCCCAACACAGATGTTTCGGCATGCATCTGTGTTTGGGGCTGGAAATGCTTCTGGGAGGCAAAATTACTATATGTCCTCCCTTTGAATCCACTGCACTGCATAACTATGATATCATCATGTTTTTGACAACACTTTTTTTTTTTAGAAAGAGAAGGCAAACCTCATTTCCCTTCTGCAATAAAGCCCACGGTTTCCCGTTTCATTTTTTATTAATAAAAATGTGGGCCACTCAAGTTCTGCATTCAATCTATGTGGTATTATTGTGTGTAATGTAAAAATCCAATATTATTCCCGACACCAAAGCTTTAAATTCAAATCCCCTCCATATTTACTCATTGGGGCTTGATCTATGATCGCTAGCTGAAAATCTGCAAAGAATGATGTTGCTGTTGATAATTGTGCTGTTATGTTCATTTATCCATAGCCAGAACTTACAGATCATTTTCCCAAAATATAACAATGAGCATGGACAAATCATTATATAAATAACTGGTGGCATGACATGTGCAGGGTAAAGTCACATATATAGGTTTGCAATTTGGTAAAATAATTGGACTCTCTTGAAGTACTTGTGAACACAACAAACACAACTCACATAGAGGGAAACCCTTTGGTGCTTCATAATATGTACAAATCATACAAGATTGGATCATTTCTTTTCGGCGTGGCTCCAACAACAGTGACTGATTGGCATTCTTAGCTTATAAGAACATAAGAACATAAGATATGCCATACTGGGTCAGACCAAGGTCTATCAAGCCCAGTATCCTGTTTCCAACAGTGGCCAATCTAGGTCATACGTACTGTGATGGGGCCCGTGGTTAGAGCCCTTTTAGCCCTGTATAGGCGGTTGCCTAGGGTCTATAAACAAGTAACTGCTCTGGCTGTATAAATAAAAGAGTCTTTCAGAGCAATTTGAATGAAAATAAAGTGGGTATTTATTCCCCGTCCCGCTCGGACTTGTCAAAGAAGAACAGAAACTTCAAAGGTAAACGTAGCAACAAAATAGTGGCAAACATATATTCTTCTGTTACATACACACAGTTCTCTTTATCCTTTACTCAAACTGCAGGGCTGCATTTCAAACAGATGCTGCAATCCATGGGAGTGGGTTCTTGATGAGTTTTCTGTTTGTTACGCAGTAACAATTTCCTTTGCTCAACTGAATCAGAGTGCCTAGTGCTCTTTTCCAATGCTGAATCTGAGGTAAGTCTTTCTTTTACCTGCCCTTCCCTGAACTGTGTACCCCTTGCTGCATCACATATCCCCCCTCTTAAGATATTCCGGGATGGTGAACTTTCGTGCACACAGCCCGGAATCTGCCCTGGTTTCATGAGTGTCCGCTCATCCCTGCTGTATAACGGGTTACCCTCCTCCCAGGGTTTCTGTGGGCATGTGCGTGCTGCCTGGTACTTGGGTAGTATGCTGAAACGGCTAACAGTGGCCATCCTTTCATGCCATGGTTTCAATACATTTATGTGGAACGTCTGAAGGCGTCCCCTGTCATTCTTGACCACATATGACACCGGACCCTTGCGGTCCATTACCGTATAGGGACCCTTCCACCGGGCCTCAAATTTTGGCCCTGGATCAGCAACCATTACCACGACCTTATCGCCTGTGGCCAGCTGTCGCGGTTTTTTACCCCTGTCATAATATTTTTTCTGTGTTTTCCTACTATCCTGTAAATTCTTATCTGCGGCTTGAGATGCCCTCTGGAGGCGACTCCGTAGCCCGCAAAGAAATTGGGGAACTCCCATTTCTTCCTCACCCGGTTCCACCCACTGGTCTCTCAAAATGTCCAAGACCCCTCGTGGTGCCCGTCCGAACATAAGTTCATAGGGAGATGTTCCTAGGGAGGTTTGTGTTCGCTCCCTGCTAGCGTATAGGACAAATGGGAGCATAACGTCCCAGTCCGCCATTTGCCCTTCTAACCCCCTCCTCAGCAACTGCTTAAGGGTTTGGTTAAAGCGTTCCACCAGACCGTTTGTCTGTGGATGATACGCCGCTGTTTTTATATGGGTGATGCCAAAAGCATCCCATACTTGCGCTAAATATCTTGAAACAAAATTGCTTCCTCTGTCTGTGAGCATTTCCCTCGGGAAACCCACCTCACAAAATAATTTTATTAATTCTGTGGCTATAAATCTGGCGGAAATGTTCCGTAAAGGAATTGCCCAGGGGAATCTAGTGGCTACATCCATGATAACCAGGATGTATTGAAATCCCCTAGGGGTTCTCACCAGGGGCCCTACAATATCCATTGCCATTCTCCTAACCGGTTCTGTTATGGTAGGCGTTTGGATCAGGGGAACTCCTACAGGCTTAGCAGCGCTTACTCGCTGACAAGCCGGACAGGCCTCACAAAATTTCTTCGTCTCCCGAAATACCCCCGGCCAATAAAAACGCTCGAGAATTTGGTCAAGTGTGGCCTGTACCCCTTTATGCCCTCCAATGGGGTGGTCATGAGCGAGCCTCATGACAACTGCCTTAAAGGTGGTAGGAACTACCAACTGTTTCCTAATGGCATCATTTTGGGGATTACTACTCTCCCTTTATAAGATATCATCCTCTAATAGGAACCTGGGGAGCACATCTCTATCTGCCTTTGCGAACTCGAAGGCATATTTTAATACAGGGTCTGCCTTCTGTTCTTTGGCAAAAGATGGAAACTTTTTTACTAGGTCCGCCGGTACCCAGGGTAACCCTTGCCCATCGGCTACTCCGGCTCTCAACTGGGCTCGGTGATGCCTCTCCCGGCGCTTTTCACCCTTACTTTTCTTTTTACCCTCGCTGGGGGTAGCAATTAAATCCTCATGTCTGGGAAGCTCGTGTAGGCCTTCATCCGCCATCACCTCTTCCCCCTCTTCTGGTTCTGTCTCTCCTTCTTCTACTACAGGGGCAGGATTTTCCTCCACTAAAGTTTCACTAGGGGTCCTCAGTCCCTTCGCCTGAGATCTGATGGAAACTAATCCTCCCTTTATGCACGTACTGCCCTCTATGCCTTTATAGAAGGGTGGCCAATCCCTTCCCAACACTATATCATATGGTAGTTTGGGAATGATGGCTACTAAGACTTCCCTTCGTGTGCCTAAGCCCTTAACTTTTACCCTAAACAAAGGATACCAAGTTGTTGCTCCATGCACACATTGTATTTTCGCTGTTCCTTCTTGCTGACTCGGGGGAAAACCCCTCTGGGCCTGTATGGTTTTCCAAAACTGGCGGGAGACCATACTTTGGTCGGCCCCCGAGTCAAGCAAGGCCTTAGCTGGGACTCCCTGTACCTCCACATCTACACGGAAACCCGCAGCTGTGTGGTGATCATGACTAGTGACAAGTGCTGTACGAGACATACATTCTCTCTTCAAGTGCCCACTTCTTCCACACTTAAAGCACTTTAACATTTTGTTACCTTCCATTTTCCTATACATGGATTCCTTTGAACCCACTATGTTCCTTGGAGAAACATTGCTACTTTTTACAGAGTTGGCTAACCCTAACCTGCTGCCAGCGCTGGCTTCTTTCATTACTTCAGCCTCAAAGAACCTTTCGGTTAGGCGCGCTGCTTCAGCAGAGGTTCTACAATTCTGTAGGGTCAGAAATGTTCTAACCTCTTCCGGCACTGCCTCAAAGAATTGCTCTAATACAATTAGGTCAATTACCTCCTCAATCGGTTTACCTTCGGGTTCAAGCCACTTTAAAACCAGCCCATGCACTCTGTGATATAGTGCCTTTGGGGTTTCATCAGGTTGAATCCGGGTAGACCGGAGCATGCGTCTATACATGGTAGGGGTTAAGCCCAACCTATCACGCACAGCTCTCTTAACCTCCTGATAATCAGCTGCTAGAGCTGCAGGCATGGCCCTGTAGGCTGCCTGAGCCTCGCCGGTTAGCGCTGAGGCCAGCCTAACGGCCCATTGCTCTCCTGGCCACTTAGCATTAAGAGCTATCCTTTCAAAAGTTTGCACAAAATCATCAAAATTGTCATTAGCATGCATTTGTCCCAGTGTCCATATCCCACAACTCTGTGGGCCTACCCCACAGATAGGTACTGCTGCTGGCGACTCTTTCTTTGGCTCCTTCAGGAGAGTATGCACCAACTCAGTCAGGGGCTTCTGTTGATCCATCAGGGCAGCGATGGCCTGCTCCTGGTTCTTTCGAGCTAGCTCTCCCTGCTTCTCAAACTGCATGCTCATCCATCTTAGGACCTCCTGTGCATCCATTGTCGTCATCTCTTTTCCTGGAATAAATCAGAAAACACGAACACCAAGTGTGGCACTATAGTAACAAGGAAAAAAAAAAATTCCTTCCTCCCAAGCCTTTTCCTTCTCACCAGAGATCCTCCCCGACCTGTGCCCAAATACCCGTTACCTGAGCAAGGTGGAGGTTCTTATTTTGAGAAGGTGCTTGCCGTCGCACTCCTGGAACCTGGATCCTCCTCCGGGCGTGCCAACTTCGCTCTTCCCGCGTTGTCGCTCCGCACCGTAGTTCCTTGTTTCCTTGACTGGATCCTGCCAACTACGCCAACTTGTGATGGGGCCCGTGGTTAGAGCCCTTTTAGCCCTGTATAGGCGGTTGCCTAGGGTCTATAAACAAGTAACTGCTCTGGCTGTATAAATAAAAGAGTCTTTCAGAGCAATTTGAATGAAAATAAAGTGGGTATTTATTCCCCGTCCCGCTCGGACTTGTCAAAGAAGAACAGAAACTTCAAAGGTAAACGTAGCAACAAAATAGTGGCAAACATATATTCTTCTGTTACATACACACAGTTCTCTTTATCCTTTACTCAAACTGCAGGGCTGCATTTCAAACAGATGCTGCAATCCATGGGAGTGGGTTCTTGATGAGTTTTCTGTTTGTTACGCAGTAACAATTTCCTTTGCTCAACTGAATCAGAGTGCCTAGTGCTCTTTTCCAATGCTGAATCTGAGGTAAGTCTTTCTTTTACCTGCCCTTCCCTGAACTGTGTACCCCTTGCTGCATCACAGTACCTAGCAGTTTCCCAGTTTAAACCCAGCTACACTAACAGCCTTTACCTACATCCTCCGGTAACAAATTCCAGAGTTTGATTACACGTTGAGTGAAAAAATATTTTCTTTTATTAGTCTTAAATAGCTTACCCTGTAACTTCATTGCAAGTCCTCTAGTCTTTCTATATTCTGATAACGTAAACAATCGATCTACGTTTACCCGTTCCACTCCGTTCATTAATTTATAGACTTCTATCATATCTCCCCTCAGCCGTCTCTTTTCCAGGTTAAAGAGCCCTAACCTTTTTAGCCTTTCTTCATAGGAGTATCCTTCCAACCCCTTTACCATTTTGATGGCTCTTCTCTGAACCTTTTCTAATAACGCTATATCCTTTTTAAGATACGGCAACCAGAATTGCACACAATAGTCAAGGTGCGGTCTCACCATGGAACGATACAGAGGCATTATAATATCTTTTGTTTTATTTTCCATTCCTTTCCTTATCATACCTAGCATTCTATTTGCTCTCTTGGCTGCCACTGCACACTGGGCCGAGGGCTTTTAACATGTTATCCACCATGACGCCTAAATCTTTTTCCTGGGTGGTGGTTCCTAATGTGGAACCTTGCATCGTGTAACCATAATTTGGGTTGTTCTTCCCTAGGTGCATAACTTTGCACTTGTCCACATTAAATTTCATCTGCCATTTTGATGCCCAGTCTTCCAATTTATCAAGATCCTCTTGCAATTTTCCACAATCCTCTTGGGTTTTAACAACTTCAAATTGTTTTGTGTCATCTGCAAATTTGATAACCTCACTCGTTATTCCACTTTCCAGGTCATTTATGAATATGTCAAAAAGCAGCAGACCCAGCACAGATCCCTGGGGTACACCACTATTCACCTTTCTCCATTGGGAAAATTGGCCATTTAACCCAACCCTCTGCTTTCTATCTTTTAACCAGTTCCTGATCCACAGTAGTACACTGCCTCCTATCCCATGACTCTTTAGTTTTGCCAAAGGTCTCTGATGAGGGACCTTGTCAAAGGCTTTCTGAAAGTCCAGATACACTATATCAACCGACTCACCTTTGTCCACCTGTTTATTCACACTTTCAAAAAAACATAACAGATTAGTAAGACAAGATCTTCCTTGTCTAAAGCCATGTTCGCTGTCTCCCATTAGGCCATGACTATCTACATGCTGAGTAATTTTATTCTTTATGATGGTTTCTACCATTTTTCCCGGTACTAACGTGAGGCTCACAGGTCTGTAGTTTCCCGGATCACTCCTGGAACCCTTTTTAAAAATTGGTGTTACATTGGCGATCCTCCAATCTTCAGGTATTAGAGATGATTTTAATGATAGTTCACAGATTACTAATAGCAGGTCTGCAATCTCATATTTCAGTTCTTTCAACACCCTTGGATGTATACCATCCGGCCCAGGTGATTTGCTACTCTTCAGTTTATATAATAGTTGTAATACATCTTCCCGATGTATCGATATTTCCTTCAATTCTTCCGCACCTTTAAATACTACTTCAGTCAAGGGTAACATCCCTACATCTTCCTCAGTAAAGACCGAAGCAAAGAATTCATTCAGTCTCTCCGCTATCGGCTTGTCGCCTCTTAGTGCCCCTTTAACTCCTCTATCATCTAATGGACCAACTGACTCTCTCACAGGTCTTTTGCTACGAATGTACTTGAAAAAACCTTTATTTCGCGTTTTTGCTTCTGCAGCAAACTTCTTCTTAAATTCCCCCTTTGCCTGCTTTATCAATGCCTTGCATTTGACTTGCCAGTGCTTGTGCTGTTTCCAGGTTTCGTCGTTTGGCTCTTTTTTCCATTTCCTGAAAGATGCTTTTTTGGCAACAACAGCCTCTCTGACCTCACCTTTAAACCATGCTGGCAGTTTTTTGAACTTCCTTCCACTTTTCTTAAAGTGTGGAATACAGTTTGTCTGGGCTTCCAAGATAGTATTCTTCAACAACACCCAAGCTTGATGTAAGTCTTTAACCTTTGCAACTGCTTCTTTATTTTTTTCTTTACTATTTTCCTCATTTTATCATAGTCTCCCTTTCGAAAGTTAAAAGGTAGTACTGTGGATTTCCTTACTATCCCTCCTCCACTAATTAAATCAAAGGCGATCATGCTATGATCACTATTGCCAAGTGGCCCCAAAACCTTATCTCTTGCACTAGATCTGGTGTTCCACTAAGGACTAGGTCTAATATGGCTTCCCCTCTGGTCGGTTCATGAACCAGCTGCTCCAAGAAGCAGTCATTTATGTCATCTAGGAACTTTATCTCCCTAGCATGTCCTGCCGTGACACTGACCCAGTCGATACCGGGGTAATTACTGCGCTGTAACTTTTGTTAGCTTCCTTGATTTCTTTGAGCATTTCATCATCCATTTGTTCATTCTGGCGAGGCGGTCGATAGTACACCCACACTGCCATTGCCTTCCACTTTTTACATGGAATTTCAATCCACAGAGATTCTACAGCAAATTTTGTTTCCTGCAAAACTTTAATCCTTTCTGACTCAATGCCCTCTCTAACATAGAGCGCAACCCCTCCACCAATTTGATCAGCTCTATCATTACGATATAGTTTGTACCCAGGTATCACAGTGTCCCACTGGTTGTCCTCCTTCCACCATGTCTCTGATATTCCAATCATATCTAACCTCTCATTTAGTGCTATATATTCTAACTCTCCCATCTTATTTTTTAGACTTCTAGCATTTGCATACAAGCATTTTAGAGACTGTATTTTATTCATATTAATTTGGCTATTGGTAGACATGGGCAATTTTGGATCTTTAAGCTCTGTCTGCTCCATACTCGAGGGCATTTGGGCTACTTTACTCTTTTTTGGAACCTCTCTGCTTTTGGTAGTATCCTTAAAGGATACATTCTTCCGAACCATCCGCTCTTGGGCGGCTGTCGGCTTTCCCCTATTATCTAGTTTAAAAGCTGCTCTATCTCCTTTTTTAATTTTATTTCAAACCTCTTTATTAAGGTATTCAACAAGGTAATACAAGCAATTCACAAAGTACATATTCAATTTTTACAACAAATAAGAACTCCCAGCCCACAATATGGAGTGTGAAATACAAAGGAAATTAAAACAAGAAATATCTCAATTAGATTGGAAAATAGAAAGACTCCTTTTAACTTAACAAGAGCCCCAAAGAATAAAAAGAAATAAATCTTACTCCAGCACCAGCCCCTTCAAAAAGGTCTCCAATTGGAGGGAATCTAAAAAAATATGTTTCCCGATGTGTGTCGTACTACTCAGCTGAAACGAAAAGCTTTTCTTTCACTTAGACCTCGGGTCCTGGCTATAGGAGCTACTTTTACGTTAAAGTATCCTTGTAAATGTCTTATAGTATATCATGGCAAATCTTATATTTTTTTAGATTCCCTGCTCTATCTCCTTTTTAAAGGTTAATGCCAGCAGCCTGGTTCCATCCCGGTTAAGGTGAAGCCCATCCCTTTGGAAGAGCCCCTCCTTTCCCCAGAATGTTCCCCAGTTCCTAACAAATCTAAAACCCTCATCTCTGCACCATTGTCTCATCCACGCATTGAGACTCCGAAGCTCTGCGTCTTTTGGGTCCTGCACGTGGAACGGGAAGCATTTCGGAGAACGCTACCCTGGAAGTTCTGGATTTCAACTTCCTACCTAAAAGCCTTGGTTTGCAGCTTGTCGTGCTGTGAGGGCTTGCGTGCATCAGTGATGCTGAGAGCTAAACTATCGGTAGTTTAACTACTGGCAGGGTCTCCCAAGATGGACAGGTCTCAGCTGAGGTGCCAGATGAAGACAAACCACCCATCTGGGCAGCAGCAGAATGGGATAGTGTTGACGGCGGAGGATCACATTTCTGTGACAACGGCAACAACACCAAACTTAAACTGCGCGGAAGGAAGGCCCGGCAATCTACTTCTGTATCTTGCCATGAAAACCCAATGGATAGTTACAACAAAACAAATTGTGCTATGGTGCTGGAAGATGAGACTCCCAGGTCAGAAGGCACTCAACTAGCTACTGGGGAAGAGCTGAAGACTTTTCAGAGTAAAGCCAGCATTTATGATGTGGTTGGATCAAAGCCCTCGGGAAGTCTGACTGCTGATGTAGCTGCGCATGAAATGAGAGTCAGAAGCTGTAAAGATGTCTTACACATTGGAACATGGAACGTACGAAGCATGAACCAAGGGAAGTTGGAGGTGGTCAAGAATGAAATGGAACGTGTACAACTTGATCTGTTGGGTGTCAGCGAACTGAAATGGACTGGCATCGGGCACTTTGCATCAGATGATCACATGGTCTACTATGCTGGAAATGAAAGACAAAGAAGAAATGGTGTTGCATTTATAATAAAGAAGAAACTTGCAAGAACTGTAATGAAATACAATGCAGTCAGCAAACGCTTAATCTCTATTCGTCTACGAGGAATGCCTATCAACACAACTATAATTCAAGTATATGCCCCAACAACAGCTGCAGAAGAGAATGAAATTGAAGAGTTCTATGAACAGGTACAAGCTGAAATTGACAGAACATGCAAACAGGATATCCTGATAGTCATGGGTGACTGGAACGCAAAAGTTGGCAACAAAGAAGAAGGCAAAGTAGTTGGAAAATATGGACTTGGCAACAGAAATGAAGCTGGAGAAAGATTGATAGAATTCTGCAAGACCAATGATCTATTCATCTCAAACACCTTCTTCCAGCAACACAAGCGGCGACTGTACACATGGACTTCACCCAATGGATTGTATAAAAATCAAATTGACTACATCTGTGGAAGTCAACGATGGAAAAGCTCTGTAACATCAACAAAGACAAAACCTGGAGCTGACTGTGGTACAGATCATCAACTACTAGTATGCAAACTCAAGCTAAAGTTGAAAAAGAGCAAACCACTCATGAATGCAGCAAAATATGACCTTGAGAATATACCACTGGAATTTAAAGACTGCCTGCAAAATCGATTTGCTGCTTTAGATACAAATGACAGAGCTCCGGAAGAGTTATGGAATGACGTCAAGAAGGTTGTGCTGGAAGAAAGCGAGAAGTCTCTACAAAAGGTGAAAAAGCAAAAACGGCCAAAATGGATGACGGAAGAAACTCTGAAAATTGCCCAGAAACGCAGAGAAGCTAAAGCCAAAGGAGAAAGAAAGACAATCTCAGAACTCAACAGAGATTTCCAACGTGCAGCAAGACAGGACAAGGAAAAGTACTACAATGACACTTGCAAGGAAATAGAAGCAGAAACTATTAGAGGAAGAACAAGATCGGCTTTCCTAAAGCTGCGAGAGCTAAAGAAAAAGTTCCAGCCTCGAATTGGAATGTTACAAGATGCTCAAGGTTCTATGTTGAATGATGCTGAGAAGATCAAGAAAAGGTGGAAGGAATATACAGAGTTCTTATATGATAAAGATCAAGTGGACCAACAGCCGTTTCAACCTATACCTTATGATCAGGAACCATTGGTGATGAAAGAAGAAGTTGAAGCAGCATTGAAAGCCTTATCAAAGAACAAAGCACCAGGCATTGATGGCATTCCCATAGAAGTATTGCAGCAATCTGATGCAGCTGTTACCGTACTTACAAGGCTCTGCCAAGAAATATGGAAGACAACATCATGGCCAACTGACTGGAAAAGATCTGTGTTTATACCAATACTAAAGAAAGGTGATCCAACTGACTGTGGAAATTATCGCACAATCGCTCTGATCCCACATGCCAGCAAGATTCTACTGAAGATTATTCAAAAGAGACTACAGCCATACCTAGAACAAGAACTACCTGAAGTGCAAGCAGGGTTCAGGAAAGGACGAGGAACGAGAGACATCATTGCGGATGTGAGATGGATCCTTGAAAAGACTAAAGAATACCAAAAGGATATCTATTTGTGCTTTATCGACTATAGCAAGGCTTTTGACTGTGTAAACCATGAGAAACTCTGGGCCACGTTAAGAAGCATGGGTATACCAGAACACCTGATCGTTCTCTTGCGCAATCTGTACATTGATCAAGAAGCAACAGTTCGAACGGAACAAGGAGAAACAGAATGGTTTAAAATAAGCAAAGGTGTAAGACAAGGCTGCATACTTTCCCCCTACCTGTTTAATTTATATGCAGAACAAATCATCAGAGAAGCAGGACTGTATGAAGACCACAGAGGTGTGGAGATTGGTGGAAGACTCATCAACAACCTTCGCTATGCTGATGATACCACATTACTGGCTGAAAGTGAAGATGATCTGAAACATTTGCTTCTCACAATCAAAGAACATAGTCTCAAAATGGGCCTGCACCTTAATGTAAAGAAGACAAAGATCATGACAACTGGCATAATCAACAGGTTCATCGTTGAAGGAGAAGAAATTGAAATCGTGAACAACTTTAACCTACTTGGATCAACTATCAATAAAGAAGCAACAAGCAGTCAAGAAATCAGACGACGCATTGCTCTTGGCAGAATGGCTCTTAAAGACCTAGATAAGATTCTCAAGAGCAGAGATGTCTCTCTCCATACAAAGATTCGACTTGTTCAAGCCATGGTATTTTCAATAACATCATATGGATGTGAAAGCTGGACAGTGAAAAAGACAGACAGGAAGAAAATTGATGCCTTTGAATTATGGTGCTGGCGGCGAATACTGTGTATACCATGGACTGCCCGAAGAACAAACCAGTCGGTACTAGAGGAGATCAAACCTAAGCTTTCTTTAGAAGCTCAGATGACAAGACTTCGACTTTCATACTTCGGACACATCATGCGAAGAGAGAGATCATTAGAGAAAGACATCATGCTTGGCAAGATAGAAGGTCAACGCAAAAGAGGAAGGCCAGCAATGAGATGGATCGCTACAATAACAGCAGCTACGGGTACCAGTCTGTCAACAATGAGCCGCCTGACTGAAGACCGAACACAATTTAGGATAGCTATCCAGAGGGTCGCCATGAGTCGACTCCGACTCGACGGCACTTAACAACAACAACCTAAAAGCCTAAATTTAGCCTCCAGAACCTCCCTACCACATTTTCCTATGTCATTGGTACTGACATGTACCAAGACAGCAGGCTCCTCCCCAGCACTATCTAAGACCTTATCTAGGTGGCGCGTGAGGTCCGCTACCTTCACACCAGGCAGGCATGTTACCAGGCGATCCTCATGTCCACCAGCCACCCAGCTATCTACATGCCTAATGATCGAATCACCAACTATAACGGCTGTCCTAACCCTTCCCTCATGGGCACATGGCCCTGGAGAAACTTCCTTGGTGCGAGAGGGTTTTACGTCACCTGGAGGACAGGTCCTAGTTATAGGATCACTTCCTGCCACACCAGGGTGATGCTCTCCTGTGACCTCTCTCCTCCATGGCAACAGGGATGCTGCCAGACTGGAGGTGGGACTTCAGGACTATATCCCTGTAGGTCTCGTCTATGTACCTCTTTGTCTTTCTTATGTTTTCCAAGTCTGCTACTCTAGCCTCTAGAGAACGGACTCGTTCCCTGAAGCAAAGAGCTCCTTGCACCTTGTGCACACGTAAGACCTCTCACCAACTGGGAGAAAATCATACATGTGACACTCAATGCAAAAGACTGGAAAGCCCCCATCTCGCTGCTGGACTGCTGTCTGCATCTTAGTTTTAAGTTTTTGTTTAGATCTTTAAGTTCTTTACTTACTAAGGGTTGCTATGGATATTTATAACAATAAAACTGTACCTAATACATTTAATATACCTTGTTCACCTGAAGCTTAATTAATCTCAGGTCCTTAGTGTATGACTGATTTGGATAACGAGCTTCACCTGAGAGCACCTCCTGTTTTTTAAGATGTGTAAGTACCTATAAAGCTACGATTATCCCAGCGGTGGGTGGGTATGGGGAGGGAGGGAAATAACACTTATTAAAAGAGGGCTGCTACACAGTACCCTGTCCTGTGCTGCTGAGGTAAGCTATATTCTTATTTGATTTAAATTATAGCTCTTTGCTGCTGCTAGGCTCTAACTTATTATGAAATTTAAACTACAAGCTCTCTGAGGGGTTCTAAATTTAACCAGAAAGCTCTCTTCTGTGTTTTAAATTTAAACTAAAAGTACTTTGCTGATGTTAGGTCCTGAGTGACTATTAAATTTAAACTACAGCTCTCTGCTGGGTTCCAAATTTTCCAGAAAGCTCTCTTCTGTGTTAAGCAGAAGCTTGTTGGTATGCCTGCCATATACACTTAAAAGGATACCCGTGGTTAAAAAAAACGCTGAATCATTTGTTGGGATTGGAAAGAAATCTCCTTATCCTCCAAGCATATTCAATGCTGTAGCCTCAAAAATTGGCTTATCGAGTGCCCATTCCCGGGCTTTATGGGAGAGTTTGCCACTAAGCCAATTTTTAAGGCTACGACGAATGAGGAGTTTTCTTTCCAATCTCAACAAATGGCTGAATGCTTTTTATAACCAAGGCTACGACTGGCATACCAATGAACTAAGTATGCCAATCGGTTGCTGCTGTTGGAGCCATGTTGAAAAGAAACGACCCTATCTTGTATGACATGTGTTATGTCCTGAAGAGATCTATAAAGTATAGAAGATCATTGAGAAGCATTGTCATGTTTTAGATCATGCGGTTTAGTAAGAAGCTCCTCTGTTTGCTTGACAACATGGAGATAATCTGAGAGGATTTACTTGTTCACACTGTATATCATGAAACACCTGATCGTCCCGGTGAGTGAACGAGCAGGGGATCTGAATTTAAAGCTTCAGTGTCAGGAACAATACTGGATTTTTACATTACCCACAGTAGTATCACATGGGTTGAATGCATTAACTGAGTGGTCTGCCTTTTATTAATAAAAAAATAAGAAACGAAAAAGGAGGCCATGGGCTTAACTACTGAGGGGAAATGACGTGTGCCTTCCCTTTAAAAAGGGCGCTGTTGGTTTGTTAAAAAAAATGCCGATTCCACAGATATGCAGTGCAGTGTATTCAAAGAGTTTGCCTCCCAGAAGAATTTCCAGCCCCAGATGCAGATTCATGCCGAAACATCAAAGTCAGCCTTAGATATGCAATTTCAATAAGACCGAGCTTGATGTGTGAAAATGTGGGATTGGCGTTTGAGACACTTTAAAAATTTTGAATATAAGTGGTTGAAGTGATGAAATATAAAACAACTGTGTACAGTAAGCAGAAACAAAAGAAAACTAAACACTTAAAAGACTGAAAGGCAGATGACTAGCAGCAAAAGTGGCCATAAAAGCTAATCTTTGTGCCATTGTTGATGCCTCATTTGTTCTTAGAAAGTGAATTAACAAGAAAGAAGAAGTGTGTGTGAGGCTTTTGAGCTGTGGCAATATTTTATAAAGGCAACATAGCTGCCTATATACAGTACTTTTATAAAATAGGCTCTTAGAACCAGTTCCAACAGCGCACAAATTGAAACACACAAATTTATAGCTGCTCCAAAATAGGTGTAAATGTGTGCATGAACTCTAAATGTGTACCTATGTACTTTATAAAATAGGTGCAACTCATCCTTCGGGAATCTTCTAGGCACATGTACTTACACGCATATAGATGATTTGGCAATGTTATAAAAGTCCTTTACCGAGTGTAAAATTGGCTTTAGGTGCAGAGAATCCTTTATGTAAGGGTTTCTGATGTCAGCAGAATCCTCTGATGCCTACTACAGCCCCTTACCTACAGCCAGCAGTGGGGGGCCTTTGTCATTGTGCTACATATTCACATGCCTCTTGCTTTACCATAGCTCATCTAGACCTCCATAATCTTACCTTTGTCTCCAGTTGTATTTTGAGGTCCTGTATTTCCTGCTGGCACTCTTTCAGCTCTTCTTTTACTAGTTCTGTCTCTATATTCATCGGCGAGGAATCCTTTTCCACAGCAATAATGCCTGGAAAGAAAATTGCTTGCTTTTGTTTCTGTTCAAAAATCTATTGCACACCACAACTGATTTGTGCAACACAGCGGCCATGGAGACTAAAGAAAAATGTCCCCCTGTGAAACAAAGCACTGAGAATCTGCAAAGATGTGCCATAGACAGTCTTAGCATTTATTCTTATGATTAGTGGCATTATCGTAGTTGAACTTCAAAGAGTGAGTAGGGATTAAGGGGCATGTTTACTAAAGGTAGCGTGGGATTAGCACTTGGTTTCAGCACTGCACTAAAACCCCTGTGCTACCCTGGCAGCGTGCTCTGGAGTGGGGCCTGGGCTGGACTTGGGCGTTCCCAGCACACCATGGCTAGTGTGGGCATTAGTGGTCTGCACCCATGGCCCAGTCTCCACACTACCATGTGGCTTTCATATGCCAACTGTAGTTAGCCAGAGGCCCCGTACTGGGCATTATCAGAGCGGGGTTTAATAAACATGCCCCTAAGAGCATTATGGTGGCAACCTCAACCTGGCTGCATCATAAACTCTGTGCGATGTGCTGCTGCTGGGCCCTGGAACAATAAAATAAGTAAATCTCGAGCAACTCCACAGCAAAATAACAGAAATGCTACACCTCTTGCAGTTTATGAAACACCAGAATCCTTTCTACAAGGTTATTTAGAGCCTCCAGGATTCTCTATCCAAAAAATATATGTATGTTTATTATTGATGCATATTTAGGAACATTGGGAATTCTATTACCAATCTGCTACTAGCTCTCTAATCTTGGGCAAGTCATGTTTCCCTCTGTGTACCTCAAGTCTATCCAATTGCAATAAGGTGGTGGTAATACTTTTTCTTCTCTCAAGGTGTAAATGAGCGAGCATCTACAGTCACCCTTTTCTGATGTCTAAACCACAGCTGCACAGTGATGGGGTCATTTCATAAGTGACCTGAGAACAGCATTTCACATGCTCCAGTAGGCACTCATAAAACTGTCAGGTGTACACATGCATAAAAGTAGGAGCTAGGAAACATAATGAGGCTTACTTTTATGGAATCTGGAAGGTAATTTTATAAAGTCGTGCCTAGTTAGCCTGTGCATTTTATGCCTATTTGATAAAGTCAAGTACGCATGTACCTTATTTTATATAATCCTAGCATAAGCGGCACAGAATGTAATTAAGTCAAAGCCTACTTTTGTGTATTATAGCATTCTTTAATCAACATGTGTACTTCCATGCTGCGCCCAAACTCCGCCCATGCGCACGCCTACATGGAAAGCACATGCGATGCAAACAATATTCATATTTTCACACTAGTTGGTATTTTATATGAGGTCATTAGCATGCATAAGTGGCCACTTACACACATAAGTGACTAAGATACAGACATTGAGGAGGGCTGCTTGTGCCTAAACGTAAGCAGCTCCTTATAAAATCAGCCCCTATATGTGTAGGCATTCTTGAAGGCTGGAACAGAGGTGGAATCCGTACTTCTGCATGCATTTTATAAAATGCACAAGTACCGACTCTTACTGGCACATCCACGAGCAAAGGTACATCTGCCTCTGAGCAGGAGCTTGCAGGAAGGCAATTTTGTAAAAGCCTACAGGCATATAGGTTGCCTTTATAAATAGCTAACAAAAAGGTATCAAAAAGACCCTCTCTATAGTGAGAGAAATCTGAGCAGTACAAATCCTAAAGACTCTCACATTGCAATATATAGGGCCTCTGTACTTTCAGTCTATAAAACCGCTCTCCCTGTTGCAAACATGTTCAAAAAGTGCTTCAAATAGTCAAATATAGGTTTTGTTCTACTTATGTCTATAAAATACTGAAGGTAAGCACGCGTTCATATTCAAAAACTCGCCACGGTGATAAGTGTTAGCTGGATAACTTTATCCAGATATTCAGGAGAACTTATCTGAATAAGTGGACCACTGATCTTTGGCTAACAAGAGCTATCCAAATAAATTTGGTTGGCCATCGTAACAATGCTGACAATCTAAAGTGAAACCAATGCCCCAGGAATTCCCCCAGCACCACTCAAATATAATTTAATTTGTGAGGGAGTAGAATTTTAATACTTAGGGCTTGGCTGACTAATTCCCAGAGTTAGCCAGACAAACCTTTTCAATATCGACCTCCCTGTCATTTTGTTGCAAACACCAGTGATTGGATTTAAGGACTGGACAAAAAAGTGCAAAATCCTTGCAAGTAGGACTACACAGTTTTGAGATAGCAGAGCTTTGACCCCTGGCTTTCAGATCTTGGACCTTGTGAAAAGGAAAAACTTCCACAGAGAAAAACCGTGTAAGTGAACATTTTCCAACACCATTGTGGGTCTTTTGCCTACTACATAAATCTGTAATAATGTAAATACGTTTTAAATTATTGAGTTTAGTTATGTTTGCTTTATTGCCTTGTTAATATCACCTTTGTTCCATGTAAACCGTAACAAGTTTGTTAATGTTATATGTAAACCGCTTTGAGTATGATGACAAAACGGTATATAAAACTTACCAATAAATAAATAAATGTGTTTCTTTGAAAATGTACAATGAAATTGAACTGCTAAATCCCAGCCTTGAAAAGAAGAGAGTGTTACAACGCTACTGATAGCATAGACTTACCGTATCTAACCAGTGCAGGGAAACTAACCCTGATGCCCTACGCTAATATTTATTTATTTATTTATTTATTTAACATCTTTTATATACCGCTCTATTTATAATCAGCGCGGTTTACATAGAACAAGAAAACATCAGATAAGGTACATGTTATCTGTTTTTTACATAGAACAAGGAACAAAAACTTGGATAACCGGGGAAATTATTTACCATGAATACAACACATTGGCTATTTACATATGAACAGAATAAAGCCTAAAAGAATTTTCATAGTATGAGAGAGAGGTGTGAAAAGTTATTGGGTTAGCAGAGGTGGCGTGTTAAGAACGGGAATGGTGCTATTTGAGTGATCTTGTGTTATTGTGTTTTCTGGGAAATATTTGATGAAAAGGTGATGCTTCAAGGCCTTTCTAAACTGGAAGAGGTCAGTGATGGTTCTAATTTGTGGTGGGAGGGTGTTCCATAGCTTTGGAGCACATAAACTGAAGGATCGGTTTACAGTTGCGGAGTTGTATCTTAAGGACTCTTTTGGAACTCTTAGCATGTTTAGTTCAGTGGTTCTTCTACTCCTGTTGGAAGGAATTGGTAATAATGCAGAATGATATAGTGCCCATGTGTCTTTGTGTGAATTAAATGCTCAAGTAGTTTAAATACATGTATTATGAGTTTCTTGGGACTCTGACACGGATCAGTGAGGAAATAGCTCTTTTACAAGATAGGCAAACAAATACAGAAAATTAGGAATTCGCTAATAGGAGGGATCCATTGTAATTGCTTAACCCCTCTAAAAAGCACAGCCTTTGCAATAAAGCGAATGCCAATAAACCCTAGTGCATGACACTGCACGACATCGCCCTTTATTCTTACCATTGATACCCGCAGCAGACGAACTTCTCCTCAGTTTAATGCCTGGATCTTTCTTCTCCTTGCCATCTTAAAAGAGAAATAACACATGAAGGAAATCTGAGGTAGCAATGCAATATAGCTAGCAAAAGCTGATGTATTAAAAGATGATGTTTTTTAGTTGCGCCAGAGCTATTTTACCAGCATGAAAATTGGTGTTTTGGATTTGCTCTTTGCTCCTCAGGTATATTGGCCTGAGACTCTTTATTTTGCCCAGCAAGCGACGATGTTTGTTCTCTTGAAGATGGGACCGCACCGTTTCCAGCTCTGTTTGCAGCTCGTCGTTCCGATCACGTAATTCCTATCAAGTGGATAGCAAAATAAATCATGTCGCATAAGCAAAACAATCTCATTATTAGCTGAAATAAACTGAACAAGAGAACAGACTATGTTAAACTTTAGAATGCAAAATCTTTTTCAATGGTACCTGATGACATAAGAGAGGATTTGGTGCACTTACTAGTATGGCATTCAGGAAAGAAATTGGCCAATTATTTTCTATATTAACTCCAATCGACTGCTCTTAAGTTATTGTAATTAAGGCCCCTATTTACTGAAATGTAGTAAGGATTTGCCATTATCACACAGTCAAAATTAAGATGTGGTGCCTATAAGACCTCTGCGTTAATTGTGTAGGTATTCCCAACAATTTTGGGAAGGCTACTGAATAGGTAACACAGAGACAAAGTCACTACCATGCATTAAGTGCACACAGGTAAGGCACAATGCATTCAGCCACATCTCTTGAAGTGGCTCTGTGATATCTGCCGTGTTAACCGTTAACGCACAGTAACAACCTCAACATTAACTGTAAGGCAAAGCTCCTCCCCTCTCCTTGCCCCAACATGGCATTTCCTGTGCTAGCTGTTTAACATAGGAATTAATGTGCGCTGACAGTTAATGCATTACATTAACCGTTCGCATGGGCCCACACTAACTCTTAGCATGCGGTAATTTCCACATTAAACAGCTAACACAGTTTAGTAAACAGACCCCTAAAGAAAACGTAATTGTGAATTAGTGAATCAGTCCATGATTTTTGGTCAAGCTGACAATTAATGCAGCGATAGGAAAATGTTTGTGAAATAAAGTTGTTGAGCAGGAAAGTTGCATTAATTAAATGCCTTGTTCTTAACTAGTTCTGGGAGGCACAGGGAGATAAAATGCCTCTGGCAAGTCTGTGCAAAGTGGCCTTCCAATGGCGAAGCTCTGTGCCTTACCTCTTCAAATGAGCTGAATTATATGGGAACAAGGTTTGAAACCTTAGCTAGAGGGATCAATTTGACTACTTAGATCCTAGTTGCAGTAGCAGATGGCGGCTGTGGAAGTCCCTCTGTGTTGCTACAAGAACAGAGAGGTGCAACGTGTGAGGAACCAAAAAGACCCATTAGGGGAGAGAGAAGACAAGCAGGCCCAGGCCCAAGGCACGTCCATGTGCTGGAGCAGTCACATCCTATTGAGGGGAGCGTGGGTGGACTGATAAAATAGTCAATTCTGCTGGGGAAAACCTTTGCTGATTGACCCAAAGAGACTTTAGGACCAGTCAGCCTGGGCAGCTCACTTGAAGAGAACCCCCAAGAATGCAGAAATAGAGATTTTGGAAGAAACCTGTGAAGCATCTTTTTAATTAGAGAGATCTCTAGGAAAAATTCTATTTTTTGTTGCCGATGAACTGGGATGGTGAGAGGAAAGCTAAGAAGAATTTGTGTCCTTGGAAATGTGGTTGTCCTGAGAAGCAGAGTCTGGGCCTATACTTACTTATTAGGCCTAACAAGAGTGATACTAGCAGAGTGTACTTTTTAGTCTATGCACAGTGTTGAAATCTCCATAGAGGCTGGTAGAGTCTTGTTGACTTGCACTCAGCTTATGAGTGGGACTTATATCTGGCATCCACAGTACTATTTATTTAGACTGTTTTGTATACCACCTTATCCTTCAATCAAAGTGGTCACAACACAATTGGGGGATACATTTAACATGAGGGGATATGAGACACATACACTGATACTTACAGGGAACATGGGCAATGGAGGGTTAAGTGGCTTGCTCAAGACAACAAAGAGCACCTGTGGGACTAGAAACCCCAGTCCTTTCGGCCCAAGTTTGCTATCCTCTAGTGGGATCTGAACCCCTGACCTTCCGGCCTGTAGTAACTTGCTCCAACCTATGGTCTCTAAAGTAAGTCACATGGAGGCCCCAGAGAAATTTAGTAGAGTAGCCAAAGATGATTCTGAGAACTTGGCGCTTCCATCAGTTAAAATGTTGTTGATCCAGGCAAAGGAGGGGACCGCTCTGCTGGAGACACCAATTAGGAAAGCTGATTTTATGGAAATGTTCCAGGAACTAAAGCTCCTTGGGTAAGGTTACCAGATGTCCCTGATTTTCAAGGACTGTCCCCGGTTTTAGAACAGTGTCCCTGACTCCCATCTGTTTGGCAGCTTCCTGACCCCGATTCCTGCAATAGGGACAGTGGGAATAGAAAAAATATTTTATGTTCAATGTAGTGATTTGCATATGTCAGTCTTTAGAATTTATATCCACTGGGGGAGATTTTCATCAGTAGTGGCTAGCATACATCAAGCCACTTTAACTTTGCCCCGGATAATGCCGAGGTCATATCTGGGCCCTGGCATTGAATATCCGGGTTGCCTGGATTGCGATTTTGCAAGATTAACCAGGCAGTGGCTGAATATTGCTGTTGCCCAGTTAACCCCTGGTACCACCCCCACTGCGCTCCCAGAATGCCCCAATGCTAAGTGTTTAGCATCAAGGTGTTTAACCAGCCTGAACCGGGTTAGTGACCCTGACTATCCTGGTGGGTGGCATTTACATGATTTGCAGGAATGCAAACCACATATATGCCTTTGAATATCCCCTGCCCCTCCCCCCCCCCTCCCGTTATGTTCATATTTTCACAGTACAGGAGAAATTTCTCTGTTGATTTGTCTGATTGAAAGTGATTTTGGTACTGTCATGGGATGGATGGGGGGAGGCAAGGTAATGATTTCTCTTCCCTCCATCATGCTTTGTTGCTCAAAGCTGGAACTAAGGTGTCTCTTCTCCCCCCACCCCCCAAGCAAATTCAGATAAGTGTCCCAGATGTGCCTGCAAAAAATCTGGAACCTAATCCTTAAAAGAGATTTAGCCAAGGTGATCAGTGAACTTAAACATTGGAAGACCAAGTAGCCCAAAATGAAATAAATACTGGAGAACAAATAGATGGCACAATAATCTTCCAATCCCCCAAAGTGAAGGAGTAAGTTAAGGAAACGAGAGAGCATTGGGATAACTTGGAGCATCAGTAGAGGCGATGTAACAGATGCATATTAGGTTTGCTAGAGCCCAAGTTGGACGCTGAAGATGTGGTAGAGTTACTGCAAGAGATTTATACACTTTTGGAGCCTGCATGAAAGTCAAAAGTGTAGAGCTCATGGGAGCCCGGGAAGGAGACAGAACAAGCTCGACTCCCCAAGGCCCATGACTGTATGCAGGGCAACGTTTACCAATGGGCAAAAGGGGCAGCTGTCCTAGGCACAACATGGCAGGGGGCCCATTGATGAGCACAAAATGCTCTGTCCCAATAACTGTATTGGCCAGCGTTGGATTCTCAAGGCAACAAAAAAAAATCAAATTAACAGTAACACAAACTACCTTCATTATCAGATACTTTGTGAAGGAAAGAGGCGGGAAGGGGGCTGGAAGAAGATTAGATCTTTGATCTATCCTGTGCTCTGCTTACTCTAGCCTCAGCCCCCTCCTGTCTTGCTCCCTATTGCTGCCTGAGAGGGGAGGGACTGGAGCAGAAGCAAAGGGCTGTTTCCAGGCCTTACGTTCAACCAATGCAGTATGGATTTCTCTCAGTTGATCCATTTATGTATTGAATTTATTTTTTGCAATTTACCCTGAAAAATCACCGATGAGATATTCAACAGACACTGTGATTTAATTTCTGAAATATAGATCTGCACAAGGTTTAATATTTTAATGAATTCAGCAACACTATGAATTTAAAATGGATGGTTGAATATTCTGGCACAATTTTAAAATGAATAACTTAACTCTTTAACATTAGGACAGCTATTTCCGAAGGTCAGCTACATGGATTAATTAACCGATTCAGAGGCTGAATACCCTCAACCAGGCCAAAATGCCACCTCTCATTATATGGCCAGATTTTTGGCCATAGAGCAATTTATTCAACCAGAATTTGGGCACATCACTGCCAGGATAACAAGACCTGATGTGCCGAGCACCACCGCTGACCATATAAGGGCTTTTGAATATTGATCTCATACTGTAATGTCAACTTGCATATTTTTACAGGATTGCTTTGAGAACACTGGTAGCAGGATCATGATGATTTTGTTAATTATCAAAATCTGGGATTGGGGGGGAGGAGCATGAGTCTAAAAGTTAACTGAAGGGGTACAAGTCTTCTCCAGGACCAAGCAGGAAGTCAGTCCTCACATATGGGTGACATCGACGTCGATGGAGCCCCTGCGGAGCATTTCCCCAGCTTTCTATGAAAGCCTTTGGGAATACTGCACGTATGCGTGGTCCCCTTCCTGCCTAAAGGTGCCATCTTGCTCAGTCTCTCTTTTTCCGTGGAGCCCATCAGACGTGTGTCCTAGTTCACCCGGAAAATAGTTCGATTTTTTCGTCCATTCCTTGCAATTTCTTCGCATTTTTTTCTCTGGTTCGACGCCGGTTCCCCTTCTCGCCGGGTTCGGTACACTGGTATCGAGCCTGATCTTATTTTTTCGGTTTTTGCCCTTCGTGGCTGACATTCGCGCCCTTTTTTTTTTTTCCTTTTCCCTGGAAAGCCGGTCCTTTGACCTCGCAGGGACTCTTTTTTCCCCAATGGCTTCCAGTGGTTTTAAGAAGTGTGATCGGTGTAAGAAACTAATGTCTCTCACCGACACACACGACTGCTGCCTTTGGTGCCTAGGTCCGGATCATGATCCTAAGATCTGTGGACCGTGTGGAAAAATGTCCACTAAGGCACTTCAAAGTCGTCAGCACCAAAAGGAAAGGCTTTTCTTCGATTCAGCCTCTGACCGGGTCCGGACCTCGTCTGAGGCCTCGACGTCTCGGGAGTCTGACCCCGAGCATTATCAGGGTTCCTCGGAGAGGGGGTCCCCCGAGCGGGAGCGAAAGAGGAAGCGGCTCGCGAGGGCGGCGTCGGAGGAGGTCCCTGGCTCCTCAACAGCTAGGTCTCGGACCCCCGACCGCCGTCCCAGGCCCGTGGAACAGGAGAAGCCGTCAAAAGTACCTTGGGTGGAGCCAGAGTCTGCTGGACACGTAAGTCCTGTTGTCCTCGAGGACTCTCCTCCCAGGGAGCCGACGTCGGGCCTGGCGCCGCCGGGGCCCGAGTCAGTGGTGCTGAGTCTCCTGAGCTGGGTCTCAGGCTGACAGCCTTGGAGTGTAGACTGTCTGCTTTCATGGATCAGCAGCGGGTGCTGATGGCCAGCCTCGCTGGCGCATATGCCCCGACCACCGGGACATCGACATCGAAGTCGACCCTGGAGACCGAGCCAATACTCGAGACCATGAAGGCTCGAGGTCGTCCTCGGCAGCGGTCACCCTCGACCTCCCGGTCCGGACCAAGAGTGTCGACGCCGGTGCCTTTGGCGTCGGGGCGGGTGCTGCCGGGCCCCGCACGGTCGGAGCCCGACTCCTCTTCGGACGAATCTGCCTGGAAGACAGAGGATGAGGAGTCCCCCGATACCTTCAAGACTCGGTGCGTCCCGTCGGACTCACCGCAGTCTGAGCCCCGGAGTAGGTCCCCTCCGGAGGATACCCGGTTTTCGGAGTTCGTGCGGGATATGGCCACTGCTTTGGTGATCCCGGCGGACCCCGAGGAGGAGCCTCGAGCCGAAGAGCTCGAGGCCCTCCAGTATGACTCTCCTCTGAAGGAGGCCTTTACTGTGCCGGTTCCTCCGATGCTGGAATGGCTCCTCTTCCGGATGTGGGAGGCACCGGCCTCGGCGCCGGTTCTGAGCAAGCGGGTCGATTCCATTTATCGACTCCGTAAGAGCCCTGGTTTTCAAAAGGCGCAGCTACCGCACCATTCCATGGTGGTGGAATCGGCCATGCATCGTCTGAAAAGTCAGAAGATGCACTCCGTGGTGCCCCCTGGCAGGGAGGCCCGGAACCTGGATGCGTTCGGTAGAAAGTGCTTCCAGGGCTCGATGCTTGCTTGCCGTGTCCAGTCTTACCAGCTGTACATGGGCATGTACTTGCGGGACCTGGCAAAGGAGCTTGCCGGGTTCTCTGCTGGTCTCTCCGGGGAACCTTTGCAGAGGTTCAAATCCTTGTCTTTGGGGATCCGGGAATGCTCTAAGTTCATGTCCCGAGCGGCCTACGATGGCTTCGAGGCCTCAGCCCGTGATGCGGCTGCCGGCATCGCAGCTCGACGCCAGGCATGGCTGCCGTCATCGGACCTCGAGTCATGGGTTCAGGACAAGTTGGTCGATGTCCCTTGCCGAGGTGAAAACCTTTTTGGCAAGCCCATGGCCGAGAAGGCTGCTGAGCTCGAGACCGAGCACCTCACGAGGACAAGGCTGTCTCGAAAGACTTTTGCCCCTTTACACAAGAAGAAGGGCTCGGGTAAAAAGTCCTTTTACCCGAGGAAGGCGACTGCCTACAAACAGTTCCCACCCAATGTTCCCTCTAATTTTCTGTAGGCTGTGTGCGCATAAAATATCAGCTGTGCAGCTTTTGAAGGAAGGTTAAATTTTTGTGCGCCACATAACGACACTCGGAGTTATATACTTTAAAATTTGACTACACGTCAGAATACAGTATGTACACCATATTGATTGCACTAGAAAATATTGTAGAACTTGTGAAAACCATAAATACACAACAACTTTTCAATTTTAAGAACGTCTGTGTTGTTTTCTATCAGAATCAGAACCGTAATTTTTGTGCGATCTGTTGTAAAGTATGTGCGCTCACTCGGCGAGGTGTGTGCGCGCGCACACGCGCACAGCTTAGAGGGAACAGTGTTCCCACCTTACCAGGCCTCCCCCGCTCCCCCACAGGGTCAGTAGGCCAAGGGGCAGGGACATGGGCCCCGTAGGCAGAAAGCCCCCAAGCCTCCGGCTCCTGCTCCCACTCAGCAGGGTGGGGGTTTTTGACTTCCAAGGCATAGCTTCTCCATCTCTGCTGTCCCATTCCTGCACAGGAGGTCGCCTAGCCCTGTTTGCCCACCGGTGGCCACCCATTACAGGGGACAACTGGGTCTTATGCATAGTTCACAAGGGCTACCTGCTTCATTTTCATCAGTTGCCTCCTCCCTATTTTCCAGGAGAGCCTCCAAGGCCTCCTCTCCATACAGCCCTCCTCCTGCAGGAGCTCCAGGGTCTGTTACGAGACCAGGCGGTGGAGCCTGTGCCTCCCCACCTACAAGGTCACGGTTTCTATTCCAGGTACTTCCTAGTACCAAAGAGAACAGGGGATCTCAGGCCTATTCTCGACCTCAGAAATCTCAACAAGTTCTTACAGAAGGAAAAGTTCAAGATGCTTACTCTCGGAACACTTCTGCCCTACCTCCAGCAGGGAGACTGGCTATGCTCTTTAGATCTAAAGGATGCGTTGTCATGAGGCTGGAGCTAGAGAAGAAACAGTCTTGAAAAAAACTCCTGATTTTCATGGAACTCAGAAAAGGCAGAGAACGCAGTTCCAGCGCAGCTCAGCCAGAGGGCGCATGAACAATTACACAGTACCTGAAGCAACATGCTCTAGCATTGATCACATTAGTAACAAGCAGTTTCACCTGTCCTCAAACTCAGAACGTGCAAACCAGAAATCCCTTTATAAAGGAAACCAGATGATCAGTGAGATAGGAGGAACAGGGAGAGAAACCGACAGAGGCGGATGCAAGAGCGAGGTCAGAAGAACCGGCAGCAGGACCAGTGAGAGAAGCCTGGAAGAGGAAGGCTTCCATGTGCAGCCAACTCAAGGAGACAGAATCCAAAAGAGGTATACTCAAAGGGATAAAGTCCAGAGAGGCCAAAGGTATTGGAACGGAGTCCACAGCCAAGCAAACCAAAGAAGCAGCTTGCCTGATGAAAGCAGCTCTCCTAGCCCAAGTAAGTCTCCTATGCTAAACCAGAAAGGCACAAGGAAAGGAGATTCCTTCTACAGTGATACTTATGGCAAGAAACACAGAGAGTGGAAATCCACGTCAGGTTTTCCTGGTAACTCTGATTGTAGAGCAGTTCACAGAACAGCTTGTCAGCCTGAGAAGCTACGTCGCAAGCTGAGTTCTGGGTGTGGCAGCCTACAGAAGCCAAGGTATGAAAAGCCTTTCATTATAAGGGAAAGTTTAAGTGATGAAAACCTTCTGCAAATAGATAAGCCTCAGAAAGTTAGAAGAAGTAAAGCTAACCTTTTAAAAGCACTTCCTAACAGTGTGCTAAGGAGGTTGTATGAGAAACAGAAGAACCCCTGTGAGGAGTTAACAGATACTGAAGACAGTCATAGCACTGAAGAAGGGAGTGACCCAGAGTCAATGGACTTTGATTGTGAAACCAGTGTTCCCATTCCTCAGAGTGAACCAATGGAATGTAACTTCTGTTCAAGAACTAGCTTGATTGCCTTGCTAGATGTATAGAGAAAAGAGAACTCTGCATATGGTGAAGTTGATAACCATTTGTTTCCTGATGTTAATTTCTATTGATTTGAAAGAAGCCTTAACCCAGATAAACAGTTAACTGTGAAGCCTACAACCCTTAACTGTTTATTGTCACAAGGTAAACCCAGGGGACCCAGAGGAAATGGAGATTAGCGGAGAAAATCAGGCAGAACCTGATGAGGTAAACAAAAACATGTCAAATAGTTGCTATGAGCAACCACGGCACACGTGGGAAAAGGGTAAAGAGACACACCCAGCCAGCATGAGAATGGAGGTTGATTTACCTGATAGGGATCAGCTGAGAAGGGGTGGAACCCGGGGACAAATACATAAGGCACACTCACAAGCAGTGAGGGGGAGTGAGCACGGACAGAGGTGGAAGCAACATCCTCAGTCGTGGGAACGGAGGGAAAGAGAAAGAGACACAGTAATCCAATCTCATCTCCAGGACCAAAGTTGGTGGAAGGAAGGAAATGAGAGAGTGGGTCAGCAAAATATACCACAGGACAGCTTGAATGAGTCTCAGGATGGTGTGAGTACATGTGGAGATCAGCTGTTAAATACAGAGTGTGTGTATGAAAGCCAGAAGAGAAGAGGGAGGAATCCTGTTGCAGGAAACAAGGCATTCAAAGTTGAACAGGACTGTTTTACACCCGAGTGGGCTAAGTCCAGGATTAATAAGAGAAGCCAGCCAAGAGCAGATATAAAGGGAAAAGGAAACAACTTCTTTCCTTGTACTAACGGCTACAAGAGAAAGGAAGGTCTCTTACCTTATGAAGCACATAATTCTGCTAGCAACTTTAAATTCTCAGACTTCTCCCGAGTGCCGTTGTCAGCATTGCAAACTCCCACAGCTGTACCAGAGGAATTAGCCTTTAGCCGATTCAAGGCAGGACACAAGCCGTTTGATACTAATACCAGTGTTTATGGGCAGTTACCTCATAGCTTCACACAGGAGAAGTGCTCTTATAAACCACTATCCAGAGTATATGGTAATACCCAAGAGAGCTTTAGCTCAGAGCCAGGAAGCAGTCACGTACCTGACGTGATTAACCAGAGTGAGCTCGGCAGAACAGCTGATACAGAAAACGTAGGTACAAATGGTTATTCTTTAATGCAGTGTGATATTCCTACTGTGCAAGAAAACACTGAACCAATGGAATGCTCTTTAGTGATAACTGAAGAGGAAGAGTTTTCACTGAGATAAAGAAAATATATGTACCAGGAAGGTTTAACAGTAACACAGTAACTGGCTGAAGTTGCTTGGTTTAAAGTGAACCCTGTTTGATTTATAACAGCAAAAGAAAAGGGTTAAGTGCTCATGAAGAGGATTGTTTAAAGACTTTTCTTTTGTTAAAAGTTAAAGCTGAGGAAAGCACTTTTTGTTCAATGTTTGCTTCTGTTATTTGCCAGAGTGGCTTTTGATTATTTTGTTCACCAAGAAAAAGAATACCTCATTGGACGGGGAATAAAGCCCTTGATTTAAAGTGTGAACTGTGTGTTTGAGTGATTACAAGAAGACGGTACAACTACCACCCACAGAGGGCCAGGCAGGGCTATCTATAACATATAGAGAGCCAAGAAAAGGTGTTAAGCTGTAATACCAGTCTCCACCGGAGGGGCCCGATGAGGGTGTGACATAAAAATGGCGTAGGAGTGAGGATATTTTTTTTGGGGGGCAAAATATTTTTGGAACAGAAGAAACAAAAAGACATTGCCCAAAGGAAAGGAGAATATTGGCATCACAAGACAAGTGCAGTGGAATATTCGCTGGCAGGTCGGCCAGAGGACTGGAAAAGACCCTTTTCTCACATGCTTGAGTCTGCCAGGAGACTAAGGTAATAGTAGCCTGTGTGGACAGGGATAGGATATCCTGTGAGGAAAGAGGGGGCGCTCTAGTTTAGAGTAAAGTCCTGTATAAAAGATACCGCACTTGGTGGGCCTTTCTCTTTTCTTTTTCTTACAGGAGCAGCGTCTGGAGAAGATGGAACCACGGGACGTGATGTCGTGGATAGCTGAACAGTGGGACAAGCAAGCCCGAATGGTGCAGCATTTACAGGAGCAATACATGGCTTCTGCGAAGGAGCAGCAAAGGCCGCTATTAGAAGCTGTGGACGCTCTGCTGAAAAAAAGTGGTGAAGGAGTAGCACGTACTACATCAATACCGCAAGTAGAGATGAACACTAACTTTGCTTTGTCTTTGGGACAGTTAAAACCGGAGGACAATCCGGATGATTTTATAGAAGCTTTTGAGAGGATTGCTAGTAATCTCCAATGGCCATCTGAGCAATGGGCAATGCGGTTTGCAATGACCCTAAGCGGTGAAGCTTTGTCTGCATTTAAAGCTATGCCGGCCAGCCTGGCTAATAATTATGTAGAAATTAAAAAGGCTGTGAAAGACAGACTAGGCCTTTCACCTAGGCATTATAGGCAATTGTTTAGAGAGGCACACATGCATATAACTGAAACCCCGAAAGCATTGTATCAAAGGCTTAGGAATCTTGCCTATAAATGGTTAGATCCAGAGGGAAAACCAGTAGAATCAATTCTAGACGAAATTATTCTAGAACAGTTCTTGTTGGCAGTAACCCCAGAGATGAAAACGTTTCTTACGTTACAGAATTGTTCCAATATGGAGGAAGCAACTAGGATGGCTGAGGTATTCAGGGAAGCTAAGAGAACTGATACATCCAGGGTAAACCTTTTAAAAGTAGCAGGTATGGATGAATCAGATGAATGGAAAAGGTATGAAAGAATTAAGGCACCTAGTGGTAATATGGCCAAAGAGGTTTCCTCCACAAACATTAAGAAATGTTACAAATGTGGAAAGCCTGGACACATTCGGAGGGAATGTAAAGTTAGGATGGTCTTTGTAACAGGGGTGGAAAAACAAACACCAGAGGGTATTTTTCTACAAGTCCAAATAGAGGGGATAAATACTATGGCTTTTCTTGATTCAGGGGCTGAACAAAGTTTGGTTTCGCGGAGGAAACTTTGGGAAACCATAAAACAGTCTAACCCTGATATATTGAATCAGGAAAAAGAACAGGTACAGGTACAATGTATACACGGGGCACAGTTTCCATATCCCCTATATCAGGTGCATGTCAAAGGAATGGGCATCGAGAAAAAATTACAGGTAGCAGTAGTCTCTGAACTACCGCAGAATTTAATTATAGGACGTGATTGGCCGTTTTTCCAAAAGGGGTTAAAACAAGGGATGGGTTTGAAGATGGGTTTAGTCTCTACCCGATCTCAAACTAGTAAAGTAGAAACTAAGGAGTCCCCGGTAGGGAAAAAAAAACTGAACCGGAAGAGAAGGTTGATGTGGAAGTTCCCGGAGAAGAAGGGACAGATACACTTCCTCATCACGATGACTTGGTCCAGAGTCCGAGTGAGGGCGGGAAAAAGGCTAAGGCCAAAAAGCGCCATGAAAGGAGTCAAAGAACTCAGGGAAGAAGGGAATTGGAAACGGGGGAGGGATTACCGTGGGTGCCTGCTGCACTGGTACAAAAATTCCCATCCTTCCCAAAAGAACAAAGAGAGGATCTGGCACTCAAAAGAGCTTTTGAGTGGGCCCAAAAAGAAAGGACAGTATTACCCCGGTTCTTTCTAGATGGGGATATCTTGTATAGAGAGAGTCTCGATCCATATACAGATGCGATACGTAAACAGCTGGTAGTACCTGTAAATTTCAAGTCGGTAGTGTTGCGTTTAGCGCATGACCACCCAGTAGGTAGCCACAAAGGCGTTCAAGGAACGCTTGACCAAATTTTGGCACGTTTCTATTGGCCAGGAGTATACCAAGAAACAAAACGGTATTGTGATTCGTGCCCTACCTGCCAAAGGGTTTCTGTAGTAAAACCCAAGGCCGTACCCTTGATACCGTTACCGACCATCTCGGCACCAATACGCCGAATGGGAGTGGACATTGTGGGCCCATTAATAAGAACACCCCGAGGCTATCAATACCTCTTAGTCATTGTAGACTATGCAACGCGGTTCCCGTGGGCCGTTCCACTCAGGAACATTTCGGCCAAAATAATATCACAAGAACTGATAAAATTGTTTTGTGAGGTGGGGTTTCCCCAGGAAATACTAACAGATCAGGGCAGTAATTTTGTTTCTAAATACCTTGCTAAGGTCTGGGAGGCGTTCGGAATACGCCATATAAAAACAGCGGCGTATCACCCTCAGACCAATGGGTTAGTGGAGCGGACTAACCAGTCAATTAAACACCTACTGAGAAGAGGATTAAGGAGGGGAGAGATGGCGGAATGGGATACGCTCCTTCCGTTTGTACTATATGCCTGTCGGGAACGGGTCCAAACCTCTTTAGGAGTATCACCGTTCGAGCTTCTATTTGGGAGGACACCTAGGGGGATACTAGACATTCTGCGAGAAGAATGGGTAGAACCCACGATACCCGAGATCGGCATCCCACAGTTCTTAAAAGAACTAAGGACCCGCCTGGAAAAGACTTCCCAAGCCTCAAGGGAGAATTTGAATCATAGTAAGAAAAGACAAAAGTTTTACTATGACAAAGGTACGCAGGCTAGAGAGCTGGCAGCGGGGGATAAGGTTCTAATTCAAGTGGCAGACCCTGGTCCCAAGTTTGAGGCTCACTGGAAGGGGCTTGGCACAGTGATAAAAAAGGTTGGATTTGTATCCTATCTCATTGAAAACGATAAAGGTCGTAGACAGGTATATCATATAAATGTATTAAAGCCCTGGAGAGAAAGGTCAGCCACAGCACATTTTGCCTTTTGTGAACAGCAGTGTAGAACCAGGAATGGAATTACATGCTGGCCACCTAAAATGGCGGCAGCAAGTAATGTTTTAAGGGGGGGAATGTGTCACAAGGTAAACCCAGGGGACCCAGAGGAAATGGAGATTAGCGGAGAAAATCAGGCAGAACCTGATGAGGTAAACAAAAACATGTCAAATAGTTGCTATGAGCAACCACGGCACACGTGGGAAAAGGGTAAAGAGACACACCCAGCCAGCATGAGAATGGAGGTTGATTTACCTGATAGGGATCAGCTGAGAAGGGGTGGAACCCGGGGACAAATACATAAGGCACACTCACAAGCAGTGAGGGGGAGTGAGCACGGACAGAGGTGGAAGCAACATCCTCAGTCGTGGGAACGGAGGGAAAGAGAAAGAGACACAGTAATCCAATCTCATCTCCAGGACCAAAGTTGGTGGAAGGAAGGAAATGAGAGAGTGGGTCAGCAAAATATACCACAGGACAGCTTGAATGAGTCTCAGGATGGTGTGAGTACATGTGGAGATCAGCTGTTAAATACAGAGTGTGTGTATGAAAGCCAGAAGAGAAGAGGGAGGAATCCTGTTGCAGGAAACAAGGCATTCAAAGTTGAACAGGACTGTTTTACACCCGAGTGGGCTAAGTCCAGGATTAATAAGAGAAGCCAGCCAAGAGCAGATATAAAGGGAAAAGGAAACAACTTCTTTCCTTGTACTAACGGCTACAAGAGAAAGGAAGGTCTCTTACCTTATGAAGCACATAATTCTGCTAGCAACTTTAAATTCTCAGACTTCTCCCGAGTGCCGTTGTCAGCATTGCAAACTCCCACAGCTGTACCAGAGGAATTAGCCTTTAGCCGATTCAAGGCAGGACACAAGCCGTTTGATACTAATACCAGTGTTTATGGGCAGTTACCTCATAGCTTCACACAGGAGAAGTGCTCTTATAAACCACTATCCAGAGTATACGGTAATACCCAAGAGAGCTTTAGCTCAGAGCCAGGAAGCAGTCACGTACCTGACGTGATTAACCAGAGTGAGCTCGGCAGAACAGCTGATACAGAAAACGTAGGTACAAATGGTTATTCTTTAATGCAGTGTGATATTCCTACTGTGCAAGAAAACACTGAACCAATGGAATGCTCTTTAGTGATAACTGAAGAGGAAGAGTTTTCACTGAGATAAAGAAAATATATGTACCAGGAAGGTTTAACAGTAACACAGTAACTGGCTGAAGTTGCTTGGTTTAAAGTGAACCCTGTTTGATTTATAACAGCAAAAGAAAAGGGTTAAGTGCTCATGAAGAGGATTGTTTAAAGACTTTTCTTTTGTTAAAAGTTAAAGCTGAGGAAAGCACTTTTTGTTCAATGTTTGCTTCTGTTATTTGCCAGAGTGGCTTTTGATTATTTTGTTCACCAAGAAAAAGAATACCTCATTGGACGGGGAATAAAGCCCTTGATTTAAAGTGTGAACTGTGTGTTTGAGTGATTACAAGAAGACGGTACAACTACCACCCACAGAGGGCCAGGCAGGGCTATCTATAACATATAGAGAGCCAAGAAAAGGTGTTAAGCTGTAATACCAGTCTCCACCGGAGGGGCCCGATGAGGGTGTGACATTATATAACGGTGGAACCTTTTTGTTAGAGGAAAGAATTACCTTCATTTTCTTTTGTGTCTTACTGAACCTAAGCGTTGACCGGGGAAATAAAGTCTTATTACCCTACACTTTGGCGTAGATTGTTCTTTATAAGGAGTTCTGCACTACAAGGACCAGAATCCTCTTGGTCCTTCAGCTCAACCATTCCTTAATATAAATTAAATGTCACCGGACGCCCTTATTTCCTACGCCAGTAGGGGCGCCTGGGGACAGCGTACACTCACATCCTCATTCATCCAGACCACAGAAAGTACCTCAGGTTCATTGTGGGAGGGAACCATTATCAGTACAGAGTGCTGCCATTTGGCCTCACCTCCGCCTCCAGAGTCTTTACCAAATGCCTGGCAGTGGTGGCGGCCTACTTGAGAAATCAGGGTATCTTTGTCTTCCCCTATCTGGACGACTGGCTCATCAGGGGTCAGACGTGCCAGGAGGCCAGGCAAGCCATCCTCCAAACGATTTCTCTACTACAGCATCTAGGATTTGTCATAAACTTCGCAAAGCCCACTTTGCTCCCCTCCCAAAACTTAGAGTTCATAGGGGCAAGATTAGACTCTCTGCAGGCAAAAGCTTTCTTGCCAGAAGACAGAGCCCAAAGGCTGATGACCTTGGCAAACCAGTTTCTCAGCAGGTCACTGGTCTCCGCCAGGCTCTGCCTGAGGCTTCTTGGCCAAATGGCTTTGACAGTGCATGTCACACCCCATGCCAGGCTTCATATGAGGTCTGCGCAATGGTGCCTCAGAACTCAGTGGTCGCAGGCCACAGGGAGCCTCAGAGACAGAGTAAGGGTGTCCAGACCATTCCTGCACTCCCTCCGTTGGTGGCTGCATCCCCCCAACTTACTGAAAGGGATGCCTTTTCAGCCACCTGGGTTCACAGTGGTATTGACCACCGATGCCTCTCTACAGGGCTGGGGAGCACACTGTCTGGGCAAGTGCACCCAGGGCCTGTGGTCTCCCTGGGAGGCCCAGCAGCAGATAAATCTACTGGAGCTTCGGGCTATTCGCTTAGCCCTCAAGACTTTCTCTCAAACCCTGGCTCACCAGTCTGTGTTAGTGCAAACAGACAATCAGGTAGCCATGTTTTATGTGAACAAACAGGGAGGCACTGGGTCCAGGCTCCTTTGTCAGGAAGCAAAGGACCTTTGTATGTTTGCGCTCAGGCACAACATGTTGCTCAAAGCAGTTTATCTCCCTGGCCAGGAAAATTACCTAGCAGACAGGTTGAGCAGAATTCTGCAGCCCCACGAGTGGCAGCTCCATCCCTTGGTAGTTCAGAAGATCTTCATGAGATGGGGACTTCCATCCATAGATCTCTTTGCCAGCTGAACAGACAGCTGCCCAGGTTCTGCTCCAGGCAACCCCATCCTCTGAGACTAGCAGCAGATGCTTTTCTGATTTCCTGGTCCCAAGGCCTCCTATATGCGTTTCCTCCCATGCCTCTGGTGGCCCGAACCCTGATCAAGGTTCTAAAGGACCAGGCCTCGGTCCTTCTCGTAGCTCCCAGGTGGCCGAGACAACCTTGGTTCCCACTTCTGCTTCAGCTAGCAGTGGACACTCCACTACCTCTAGAGTTGCAGCCCGACCTTCTTTCTCAAGACCAGGGGTCTCTTCTGCACCCCAATCTCAAATCTCTCAATTTGATGGCCTGGAAGCTGCAAGGGTAGTTTTGGCTCCTTGGGGCCTACCTCCTGAAGTTGAAGAGGTCATCCTGGCCTCTAGGAAGCAGTCCACTAGAAAAACCTATGCCCTGAAGTGGAAGAGGTTTTCTGTCTGGTGTCAGCTGCGTACAGAGGATCCTTTCTCCTGTGCTGTACCAGTGGTGCTTCAGTACCTGCTGCACTTATCCAATCAGGGCCTTAAGTCCAATTCTGTTCGGGTCTACCTCTCAGCTCTAGCAGCTCACCACTCACTGGTGGAAGGACACTCTCTATCGGTTCACCCCTTGGTGTCCCGGTTTCTCAGAGGTTTGCTCTTGCTCAAACCTCCTGTCCGTCCTCCAGCCCCTGAGTGGGAGATGAATGTGGTCTTGCAGCAACTGACTTGCCTACCTTTTCAGCTGATGGCTACTTGTCCTCTCCGCTTCCTTTCCTGGAAGACACTCTTCCTAGTAGCCTTAACCTCGGCCAGACGGGTGAGTGAGCTTCAAGCCCTAGTCTGTGACAGGCCTTACACCCGCTTCTATAGGAACAGGGTAGTCCTTAGGACTCATCCAAAGTTCCTCCCTAAAGTTGTCTCCTCTTTCTACCTCAACCAGGAGGTGGTTCTTCCAACATTCTTCCCTAGGCCTCATGCAAGCCAGGCTGAAGCGGTCTTGCATACCCTGGACTGTAGGAGGGCCTTATCCTTCTACCTTGACCGTATGCAGGGACAAAGAAGGGCTACTCAGCTCTTCATCTCTTTTGACCCTAATAATTTAGGGTTAGCTGTGTCCAAGCGTACCTTGTCCATATGGGTGGCTGACTGTATCACCTGGGCTTACAGGGTGGCTGACCTTCCTTTGCAGGGTCGGGTCACGGCCACTGTTCCCTCTAAGCTGTGCGCGTGTGCGCACGCATACACTTCGCCGAGCGAGCGCACATACTTTACAACAGAGCGCACAAAAATTATGGTTCTGATTCTGATAGAAAACAACACAGACATCTTAAAATTTAAAAGTTGTGATTGTAATTACTAGAAAATTTCCGCTTCATTTAGTAATCGTCTATTTTCATTTAATTTGATTAAAATCAATGTGGTGTACATACTGTATTCTGACGTGTAGTCAAATTTTAAAGTATATAAAACTCCGAGTGTCGTTATGTGGCGCACAAAAATTTAACCTTCCTTCAAAAGTTGCACAGCTGATATTTTATGCGCACACAGCCTACAGAAAATTAGAGGGAACATTGGTCACGGCCCATCGTGTCAGGGCAATGGCTGCCTCAGTAGCTCATCTCCGCTCTGTACCGTTGGCAGACATCTGCAGGGCTGCAACTTGGTCCTCAAGCCAGACCTTTGCAGCTCATTACTGCCTGGAGAGGGAGTCCCCTAGGGAGAGTGCTTTTGGCCAGGCAGTACTCCGGAATCTCTTTGAGGTTTAGGCAACTCCTGCCCTCCAGCCCTCCGTTGGGCTACCGGTGGAGGTTCTTTCAGTGAAAAGCCTTTCTTTGATGCTGGGACTAGAGGAAGTTCTCTTGTTCAGCCTGGGTTCCTTGGTAGCCCAGAGCTTGGGAGTCACCCATATGTGAGGACTGACTTCCTGCTTGGTCCTAGAGAAAGAGTAGTTACTCACCTGTAACAGGTGTTCTCCAGGAGCAGCAGGAATCAGTCCTCACAACCCTCCCTCCTCCCCTGAGAGTTGCAGTTGTACATAGCTAAAAAACAGCACACAAAAATGTAAAATAAACTATGTCATTTGACTGAGCCAGATGGCACCTTTAGGTGGGAAGGAGACTGCGCATGTGTGCAGTATTCCCAAAGGCTTTCATAGAAAGCTGGGGAAATGCTCCGCAGGGGCTCCATTGACGTCGATGTCACCCATATGTGAGGACTGATTCCTGCTACTCCTGGAGAACACCTGTTACAGGTGAGTAACTACTCTTTAAGGTTCATCTAGAGTTCCTGGTCTCCTTGCACTGGTCCTGCCCATAACACAAAGCTTTTAACACCATGCTCACACCGGCCCACTTAGACCAGAAGAAAACAAACACCTCGTGCACACCTGCATCAGCCTGAATGGGTCAGAAGGAGGACAGAGTATGCAGCTGTCTTCTCGTTTTCTGGCAATGAGGAGGAAAGCTGCAGCAGTGGGCTGACATTATCAGATTAACAAGGGCTGCTGGTGGGGGAGGTTGTCAAGTAGGAAATGGATGCCCGTCCACTTAAGTTTGCCCAGGGCCCCTTATGTGGTTCAAGGGGCCCTGACTCATGCTTCCACTGTTTTGAAGACAAGCAGGTTCTTCTTGAGAATATAAGAGGAAGGCAAGGGTGGAATTCCATAAACATAACATTTATATTTTTCGAGATTTGTCTCCTTACACTTTAGAGGAAAGACAGAGTTTCCCCCCTCTGACTAAATTACTGCAGAATAAAAGGGTGAAGTATCAGTGGGGGAGGGGGGTTCATTTATGTTGTTTATTTAATTAAACAACAAATATCGATGTATCACAGAACTGGATGATTATCTGGATTTTACTGAGATGTTATCTGGCAGCACCAGATCTAAAGAAACTCTGCAGCAGGACTGGCAGGTAACTGAATAGAAGGAGTCCATCCCAAAATGGTGGAAGGTTCCAGGCAGTTGGCATCAACTATTAACTTCCTTCGCAGAACCCAAAGTAAAGGAGATGGATACAGCATGCCCACCTTGAGGAGGAAGTGTTGATAAGAGCAACACCTTCCCAGAGGGCATACTTAGAGGCCTGGTGGACTATATTCATGGCAGACTGATTTTGTATACTGCCTTCCTAGTGGATACCTCTTGGTACAAGCGTACATTCTGCTTAATTAGTCTCAGAAAGCTATATGATATTTCTTTCTTTCTTATGTGCTCTCTTTGGCTTTCTTTTCCCTCTACAGTATTTCCTAATCTTGGTTCTATAGCCTTTCTGCGTTAGCTTTCGTTGTTGCTGCTCCAATATTGTTATAGGGATATGGAGTGGGGCTCACACTCTGTTCAAGGCTAATATTATAGTTTCGGACAATGTCTATCTATTCCCTCTGTATGCAGTACTGCTTTAGGATCAGGGCTGCTTATATCTATGGGCAAAAGGGGTAGCTGTTCCATGGGGACCCAGGTGCCCTGCTGCCCATAGATAAAAGTGGCTCTGATCATGGGCAGACAGCTTGCATCTGGGCTGAAATTGCAGCCATGACCGTTTCTTCTGCTGCTGTGGGAGGGGGGGGGGGAGGAATGGGGGGAGAAAGGGACATTCTCCAAAGTCTGCTCAAGGCCCTATAAGAGGTGGAAGTGGCCCTTTTTAGGATTAAGAAGAGGGATAGGTTTGGACACATAACAGATGCTCCTATGGTGATGTAGTTTCAACCACATCTTCATAGAGTGGGATGTAGGGGATTTCTCACCTGGGGAGGATTGGAAGGGCTCAGGGTTTATTACGGGAGAGTGGGTGGGGTGAGGGGTGGGTGCATAGAGGCTGAAGTTGGAGGTTTTCACAGCTAGCAAGGGTGCATAATTTGGTATAGGTGGCTTGAAGTATCCAGGATGTTTGAGATGAGACAACATTCCATCCAAGGATATGGTTAACTTAGTTTCCTGGAATGTCTGGGGGCTGAATTCCCCTACTAAAAGAAAACAAATGTTGACACAGCTAAGGAAGCCCAGTGCAGAGTTTATAGTCCTCCAAGAAACCCATCTTTCAATAAACGAACACCTAAAACCTAAAGGGAAGGGTGTCTGACTGGTACATTGTGCTGCATACAGTATAAGTCACATAAACAATGAGCTGTAATCCTTGTCTGAAAATTGCAACCTGGCAGTGATGAAACAAATTGTGGGCAAGCAGGGATGCTATATAATTTAACTGGCAATCTTAACAACATGAGTTACTCTATATAGTGTATATGCTCCAAATAATAATGTGGGTACCCTTTTTCGGCTTTCCTGTAATAGCTTAAAATGCAATATGGAAGGATTAATCTATATAGCTGGAGACTTTTCGTTGTACACTTCTGACTTCTGATAGATTGGAGAACAAAAGACAGTTGCTGGTTAGAGCTGATTCCAGCCAGTTGCGGTCCTTTATTAAGCAAATGGAAATTACACTAACCTGGTAATTGTAGTTCCTGTAGGATCCAGTTTAGTCCTCCACAATCGGGTAGTGCACCTTCTACTGCAGCCTGGAGACTGGACCAATCAAATCTTCTGTAGTACATATCCAGCTGGAGCTCCCAGAAGCCCCCCAGTGTACTAGTAACAAAGCATACTTAACGAAGCAACACTTCATAGTATTAAACAATATACTTCCCCCCCTGGAATAACCAACCCCCTCCCCAAACGAGGAAGTCAGACATGGCATGGCGCCTGCCCCGACGCCATTAAATTTACACAGAGTCCCCCCCAGAAGCTATGGAGCTAACTGAACGCCCATATAAAGGGGAGAGCCATAGCGATAAGCACCGCTGTCGACAGAGTCCGAACGGGACGAAAACCCGTCTCATAGTCACCCGCTCGGGACAGCGCGCCGCCAGAGCATACAGATAGTCGGGAGGGAAGGAGGACTAAACTGGATCCTACAGGAACTACAATTACCAGGTTAGTGTAATTTCCATTTCCTGTGCGGATATCCAGTTTAGTCCTCCACAATCGGGATGTAACAGAGCAGTTAAGACCGGGCGGGACCTTGCCAGCCGGCGCGCAAAACCGCCGAACCAAAACAGGAATCCCGAGCCGCTGACACATCCAAGCGATAGTGCCTGCTGAAAGCATGCAGAGACGACCAAGTGGCCGCCTTACAGATCTCTGCCGGCGGCACCAGGCTATGCTCCACCCAAGAGGTCGCCTGAGCCCGAGTAGAATGAGCTCGGAGCCCCTCCGGAACCGGCCGCCGCTGCAACAGATACGCGGACGCGATCGCTTCCTTGAGCCATCGAGCAATGGAGGCCTTAGCCGCCGCCTCACCTTTCCTTGTACCCCCAAAGAGCACAAAGAGCCGATCAGTCTTCCGAAAGGGCTCGGTAGACTGTAAATACCGACGCAGCGTGCGGCCCACATCAAGCCGGTGAAGACCCTTGTCCACCGACTCGACCGAACTCGCCGAAAGCACTGGCAGAAACACCGCCTGATTCAGGTGAAAAGGAGACACTACCTTTGGCAGAAAGGAGGGAACCGGACGGAGCACAATCCGCTCCGCGGAAAAAGACAAGAAAGGCTCTCGGCAGGACAAAGCATGAAGATCCGAAATGCGCCTTGCCGAGCAAATGGCTACCAGAAAAACCGTCTTCAAGGTGAGATCCTTCAAAGACGCCCTCCGCAAGGACTCAAAGGGTTCCCGCACCAGAGCTCGCAGAACTAGATTCAAATCCCACGGAGGAATCAACGCTCTGCAGGAAGGCCGTAAATGAAAAACGGCGGTCAAGAAACGCCGCACATCCGCATGAGCGCCGAGAAGGCGGCCCAAGACCTTGCCTCTATAACAAGAGATCGCTGCCAACTGAACCTTCAGGGAACTGGCCGCGAGACCTTTCTCGAACCCATCCTGAAGAAAACTTAACACGACGGGCACAGAAGCCGTCGCCGCCCGGACTCCCCGCCGGGAGCACCAGTTCTCAAAAATCCTCCAAATTCGAACATAAGTAAGAGAAGTGGATGACTTTCTTGCCCGCAGTAAGGTGGAAATCACCGCGGGCGAATAGCCGTGCTTTTTCAGCCGAGCCCTCTCAATGGCCAAACCGTAAGCGAGAATCGAGCCACCTGGGGCAACCGCAAGGGCCCCTGAAGGAGAAGGTCCGGCAGCGCAGGAAGGTGCCACGGAACGCCGTCTCGAAGCCGGACGAGGTCGGCATACCAGGGTCTCCGGGGCCAATCCGGAGCCACCAACAGCACTCGACCCCGATGGCACTCGATGCGCTGAACGACCCGGCCGATGAGTGCCCACGGAGGGAAGACATACAGGAGCCCGGACGTCGGCCACGGCTGAATGAGAGCGTCGAGACCCTCGGACATTCGCTCCCGCCGTCTGCTGAAGAAGCGACTCGTCTTGGCCGTTTGGAAGGTCGCCATGAGATCCATGATGGGCGGACCCCACCGCCGAACTATTTGCGCATATACTTGTGGATTTAACTCCCACTCTCCGGGGTCCACCCGCACTCTGCTGAGAAAGTCTGCCTGGACATTTTCTGCGCCTGCTATGTGTGCCGCCGAGATTGCCGGCAGACGAGTCTACACCCAACTGAACAAGGCCGTCGCCTCTGTTTCCAGTGCCACGCTCCCTGTGCCCCCTTGGTGATTGATGTACGCCACCGTGGTCGCATTGTCCGACCAGACTCGGACCGCCCGACCCAAGACCAGAGGCTCCAGGGCCAATAAGGCAAGCCTGACCGCCCGAAGCTCGAGACGGTTGATCGACCAAGAGGCTTCCCGGGAGGACCACACCCCCTGTGTGAAGCGGGTCTCGCAGTGCGCTCCCCAGCCGGCTAAGCTCGCATCCGTAGTGAGAGGAACCCACCGAGGAGGCTCCAAGGGAATCCCCCGCGTCAAATTCTCGGAGGAGAGCCACCATCGGAGCGACCGTCGCACTGTCTTCGGGCAGGGCAATCTCCTGTTCAAGGAGTCGCACTGGTTGGACCAACGGCGAAGGAGTGCCCTCTGTAGCAGGCGCATGTGGAACCGCGCCCACGGCACCACCTCCAAGGTCGCCGCCATCGTTCCGAGGAGCCGCAAGTACCACCACGCCGACGGAGCGGGCATCCCCCGAAAAAGTCGGACAAGAGCCCGCAACGCCAGGACGCGGCGCTCGGGGAGGCATACCAGTCCCCGGGCGGTGTCGAAACGCACCCCAGATACTCGAGGTCCTGCGAGGGACGCAGACAACTCTTTCGTTCGTTCACCACCCAGCCGAGAGAACGCAGCAGAGCCACTACCTTGCTTGTGACTCGCATGCACTCCCGACTGGATTTTGCTCGTATTAACCAGTCGTCGAGATATGGATGGACCAAAATGCCCTCCTTGCGCAAGGCCGCCGCGACGACCACCATCACCTTGGTGAAGGTGCGCGGAGCCGTAGCTAAGCCGAACGGCATGGCCCGGAACTGGAAGTGGCCCCACGGAAACGCAAAGCGGAGAAACCGCTGATGAGATGGATGTATCGGAATGTGCAGATAAGCCTCGGTAAGATCGAGGGACGTTAAAAACTCCCCCTGTCGCACTGCTACAATGACTGACCGCAGGGTTTCCATACGGAAATGCGGCACCCTGAGTGCGCGATTCACGCCTTTGAGGTCCAAGATCGGACGCAGGGAGTCGCCCTTTTTGGGGACCACAAAATAGATGGAGTAGCGACCGGCGCCTCTTTCCAAGGGAGGAACCGGGATCACAGCTCCCAGAGCTAACAACCGATCCAGGGTCACGCGGATGTCCCGCGTCTTTTGCTCGCCCCTGCTGGGAGACAGAACAAAGGAATCTGGAAGCGGGAACGCAAACTCCAGAGCATAACCTTCTTCTGTAATCTGTAGCACCCAGCGATCTGACGTAATTTGGGCCCAAGAAGGAAGAAAGTCGCGCAAGCGACCCCCGATAATCGGGCCCCCCTCCAGAGCCTGCCTCGCGTCATTGTGGCTTGCGCCCAAAGGAAGAGACCGAGGAAGAGGCGGCTCCGGAAAAACCTCTGCCGGACCCTCGGAAACCACGAAAGCCTTGATTACGGGCTCCAAACCGGCTCCGCTGCGATGCCCACAGGCGGGAGGAACGAAACCGGCGCTGATCCCGAAAGGACCCCCGCGCCGAAGAGGAGGGCCTGTTGGACCTTGGCTTATCCTCCGGAAGCCGGCCCCCCTTGGACTCACCGAGATCCTTTACCAATTTCTCGAGAGCCTCCCCAAATAACAATCTGCCCTTAAAGGGCAGTTTACTGAGGCGGGACTTGGAAGAACCGTCCGCCGCCCAGTTGCGCAACCAGAGGGACCGGCGCGCCGCAACCGCGGATGCCATACTATTAGCCAACGCGCGGATTAAATCATAAAACAGATCCGCCAAATAGGCCGAGCCGGACTCCAACCGGGTAACCTCCAACAGGCCCTGCTGGTCTAGCCCGGGGCTCGAGCGCAATCGCTGCGACCACCGCAGACACGACCGAGCCACCCAAGCCCCACAAATAGAGGCTTGCAATGACACGGCATCAGTATCGAAGGTTTGCTTGAGCAAATTATCCACCTTCTTATCCTGACCGTCCTTGAGGGCCGCCGCTCCCTCAACCGGGATGGTGGTTTTCTTGGTCACTGCGGAAACCGCAGCATCCACCCGTGGGGACTTGAACCAGTCCCTGTCCTTGTCGGCAAGGGGATAAAGCCGATTCATGGTCCGAATCCCCTTCAAACCGGATTCCGGGTGCTCCCACTCCGCTTGGATCATCTGTTCGACCACGCGGTGGACGGGAAAAACCACCTGGGCATCTCTGACTGCCTGAATCAGGGGATCCTCAAGACCCTCCTCCTCCAGGGACCGCACCGCCGAAAGGTTAAGCGCCTGAAGGGACTCCGTTACCAGAGGAACCAGCTCGTCCCTACGGAACACTCGAATGACCCGAGCCTGATCCTCCAGCTCAGGGATCTCCCCATCCTCCAACTCCTCCGCTTCAGCCTCAGGATCGCCCTCCGCCTCGGAATCCAGAAGACCCAGGGCATCCTGCTCCTGTTCCCCCAACCGAAGCCGCTTGACCCCGGGTTGTGAGGAGCACTGAGCCGCCCCCGAGGACCCCGAGGGAAGAGAGGGGGGCAAACTTCCGGCAACTGACCGGACCTGCTCAAGCGGAACGCCTGATGCATGAGGAGCACGAAATCAGGGGAGAATTCCATAGGTGGGACAACTGTAGCCGCCTGCTGCAGCGCAGCCACCGACCCAGACTGAGGGATGCTCGGAGAAAGAATACTGTCCCCTGAAATAGAAGCATCCCCAGGGGTAGCCTGCTCCTGAACATTCACAGATTGCTCTATCCCTGCGGGCACTGCAGCACAGCCCCTGCAGATGCCAGAGTCAGTCCCTGCCGCTCTGCGGGACCCACAAATCACACATTGGGGTATGGAAGCCATCCCAAGGCCACCTCCGCCCAACGGGATAGAATGGAACAGTCACAGGAAAACCCACAGCCCAGGGGCAATCCTATGCAAATCAGCCCCGGATTAAAATTAAAACTTTTTTTTTTTTTTTTTACAAGAAATAAAATACTCCCCAGACTCCCTGGGGTGCCCTGAGCAAAATCGCCAGCAAAAGGAACCCCAAAAAACGCTAGGGGAACCTGCAAAAGTGAGCAAAAGTGCCTTAAAAGCACACTTTAAAAATCCAAAATGGCCGCCGCACTGTTTCACCCGCGGTAAAAAACGGCGCGAAAATACAACGGCAACCAAATAATATGGAAAATAAATAAAAACGACCCTGTAATGCAGGGCAAACGACCAATTTGAGAAAAATTGCCAAATGGGCTCAGGAGAGCCTACAGAAACGCTGGCAGCTCTGACAGAGCACTGCTCACAAATAAAGAAGTGAAAACTCCTACCAGCTCAGGAACAGCAAGGACACAGTCAACATCTCCCAGTGCCAGTCACTGCTGTATCAGGTATGGCAATTCCCCGTACTGTCCAGGGGAAGCTCACCCAGGGCTGTTAAAATTTGCCAGGCAGGAAGGCAGGAGCCTGCAGGTCTGACTTCCCCCTAGTCTCCTGTGACAATGCTCCAGGGAGCCAGGCTTCTTTTCCTTTTAAAGATACAGCTAGCTATTAAATAAATAGTAAGTAAATGTCCCAAAAACAAACCCTAAAAGACTAACTAACAAGTGTTGCTCCTGCAAGAGTCACTCAGTGTGCCCAGGAGGACACACTTTTACGTCTTCAAGCTGCAAGAGACTGGACACACTGGGGGGCTTCTGGGAGCTCCAGCTGGATATGTACTACAGAAGATTTGATTGGTCCAGTCTCCAGGCTGCAGTAGAAGGTGCACTACCCGATTGTGGAGGACTAAACTGGATATCCGCACAGGAACTGGGTTTGGTGGATGTATGACACTAGTTACCATCTGGGGGAACGTGATTATATGTCTTTTTCTGCTGCACATCAGTCATAGTTCAGAAGAGAGTTCTGATTTATTTCACAACAAGGCAACAGTGCATTGGTCTACAACTAGATCTCTGTTTAAAAATCCATTATTAGAGAAGCTACAACGAGCTTAGGCAGAGTTTCTCCATTTTAATGATACTCCAGATATACCCTCAAGTCTTTTGTGGCACACTATAAAGGTCATGCTAAAAGGACACACTGATGGCAATTCTATAATGTCCTGTGCAGTCGAGGCATGTTGTTGTGCACGTATTTGGGGCCTATTCTATAAAGAAAGTGTGCACGTATTTTACTTTATAGAACAGGGAGGAAGAGCAGGTGTAACTGATGGTGCCTAGATTTGGAGCCAATGGGCATAAATCATAATATTCCATAATTTATGCATGTAAATTTAGACCCCCATCTATGCTCTGCCCCCAGGCACACCCCAACTGAAAGTATGCGCGATAGAATGTACACGCATGCTTGCAGAATAGCAACCGCCAAAAGCACCCATGTAAATACTCATTCATGTGTGTAAGTTCTTTAGAATAGAGACTTACATGCATTTCTAGCACATAACACTGCACAAACTATATAGAATCAGCCCCATTAAGTCAATCGCCTCTGTGCTTAATAAACAACATATGGCAAAGTATGAGGCATGCTATGAGGAATGGATATGCTTAGAGAAACTGTACAAGCTAGCAGTGACCAGTGAATTTTGAAGCAGGTGTTGGACGTGAGAAAAGAACTGAAGACCTTAGACACTGAAAAAATGCCAAGGCGATGCAAATGGCAAAGAGGCATTTTTATGACCGCCCAAACAAAACTAGTAAACTATTCCTGTGGTAATTGAATAGGATACAAATTAAAAAGTGTATACAGAAAATTCTGCATGACAATGGCAAGCAGGTCCTCAAGTCCAACAAGAATGCTCTTTGCTCTGCAAAATTCTATAGTCAACTATATACATCTCAACTATCAGTACCTTCTGAGGAGAAAGAGCATTGGTTGAGGGATAGAAATTTACTATAGCTAGATGAGACCCTGAAGCAGCACTTAGACCAGTCTTTCAGTATATGCATGAAGTGAGTAGGACCATTATGGTGTTAAAAAAACAATAAAGCTGCTGGGCCAGAGTGCCTGCCACAGAGCTGTATTGCGTACAGCCACAACTTAAGCCCGGGCTGTAAAAACACTTAGAAGAACAGATTATGCCAGTTCTAACTATAGCTTTTAATGATATCAGGAAACAGAAAGTCCTCCCTAGATCATTGTATAGCGCAACTGTTATGGTTATACCAAAGGAAGGTAAGAACTCGTGCTTATATAGTAGTTATAGACCCACTTCCTTGCTGGACATTGATTATAAAATTTTAACTAAAATACTGAGCTCTAGACTGGAAGGGATTATGCATAAATTAATTAACCCTGGCAAACTGGTTCTATCAAGAATAGGTTTGGAGCAGACAATGTTTGCATACTCATTGATATAATGTAAGCCGTGAAGGAGGAAGAGGTCTGCCTTGCAGTATAGAAAATGCCTTTGATAATATTGAATGGCCCTATTTATTTTCTATTTTAGGAAGGTTTGGGTTTAGTCAACATTTCTGTGACTGGATTAGAATAATATATGATGCTACACTTGCACTGATCTTGGTAAATGTACATTTATCATCAACCTTAAGTTAGGAAGAGGGACTTGAAAGGGGTGTCCAATGTCCCCTCGCTATTGAGCCATTTGCTTGCCATCTCTCGGAAGAATTTTGAAATTTGGGGTTTTATGGGGGGGGGGGAGAGAAATGCCCATCATCTCCCTCTATACAGATGATACTTTAATCTACATTAAAAACCCCAAAAATTCACTTCCATTGTTAATGAATATGATCAGGGAAGTTGATAGTCTTGCTGGGTACACTGTGAACTTTCAAAAGTTGGCACTGTTACCCTGTTAGTCACATAGGACAATACAAACAGGATCAGAAATAACTCCAGATTTTCAAATACTGTAGAAATTTAAATACCTAAGGTAGTAATTCCCAATAACTTTTCCCAGTTGTTATGGATGAATTACAATATACTTTTGCAAAATATTATGACTGATCTGCAAAGATGGCAAAAGTTGGCAGTCTCCTGACCAGGCTGAATGAGTGTCATTAAGATACTAATACTACTTTTTATTTTCACAATCGTCTAGGGTACCTAGATTTTTTTCAAGAATTGCAGAAACCTTTTACCCATTATGTCTGGTGGGGAAAAAAAGCTAGGGTTTCTTTTGTCAAATTATTCACTTCCAAAGCAAAATAGGGGGGAGGGCTATCAAATGTGCAAGTCCTAATATTGGTGTGCATGTTTTCAGGCACTAAGATTTTGGTCTTAGGCTAGAGATGTTCCAGCTTGGCTTAGATTAGAAACCTCCTGGGTGAAACCTACTCCACTGACGGCTTATCTATTCAAACAGCTGGTCAAGATGATGGGTAAGAGGTATAGTAATGAGACACATAGTAGAGGTCCTGTGTTAATAGCATGAACATACAGTCCACATTGTTACATTGTCTAATACATTAGAATCAAAACATGCATGTAGTCTTATTCTATTATGCAGAACATTGCAGAGCTAATGAGTGTTCTTAAACAATGGTTTTGCTCAGGGTGATGAGGACGCAGATTCCAAAAGCAGGATTGGTTCTCTCTGTTCTATCGTGGTGGGGTGGAGGGAATAAAGGGTCATTTTCTCAGCCTTTTATTACATCATTGGAAACTAATCTGTCTTTAAGAGGTTCTCACTGATTCTCTAAGACAGGCTGCAACAAAGTGGAGCTCTGTGGCTTAACACCTAAACCCAAAGGCAAGGAATAAACAAGTCTTAAACCAAGGCATTTTTCATAACACTTGAGCACCTGTGGCGAGGTTTCCATCAGGAAATGAAGGCAGCACTCATACACTGTGGACTCAGGCACTGTTTACCAAACCAGGATCAAATTTATAGGACTCAAAATCACATACGTCTAGCAACATTCCTGTGATGTGCACAGGAGTCCTCCATCCGTGCTGCTGCCAGTAGGGAGAGCTGCTGCAGTATCATGCCTTTAGTTGCACTGCTTGCTCTCGCAACAAAAAATGTAATGTCACAGCACCTCCCCCTACTGGCAGCAGCGTGGGTGGAGGACTTCTATGCAGCTTCACAGGAACGTTGATGTCTATGTAGTACTACCACTTCAAAAACCAAAGGACAAAAACAAATGCCACAAATACAGGGTGATCTAGTTCATTTCCATTCATTGGCTTATGTTGACTTTAGGCAACATGGTCAGTGCATATTGGAGCAGAAAATGAACTGCCAGCAATGAGTCAGACCTGTCCACTTGACAAAAGAAGCCGAAATTTAGAGACATACAGGACAAACAGAAGCTTATGCAATGTGAAAGAACTCATTATCTGGACATGAGAAAACAATGAGATTAAAATCTCACTTCATAGAAATATGAATAGAATGCAATTTCACATCCAACACTTCTTTTGCAAATACAAGACACCATGCTGGAGCTGTAAAAAGGGTCTGGATCATGCACACTTAGGGCACGGACACAAGCGCTCACCTTTACCCGCTAGTATTACCAAAAGGAAGGTGGAGCAGAATCAGGTGGATTTTAATTTTAAATCAAAAAGGGAGGAAAAAAAGGAAAAGTTCATCAGTTGATATTGTACCATAAAAATAAAAGAAAAGCAGCGAAGAGCAAATACCAAATGCAAAGATATATTCACTAGAAATAATAAGTAAACAAGAACATATCCTGAAAAACACTTTCAAAGAAATTGTTACCCTAATCTGGATTTCACTCAAATATTTGCATAATCAATATTTTTAAAAGACTTTTTGATTATTTTTTTTTTATATATTTTTATATATCCTCAAACAGTGTCCAAATGCATAAAGAACAAACCTTTGGAAACATATTAAAGAACAAACCTTTGAAAACATATGTTTTCAAAGGTTTGTCCTTTTGTATTTGGACACTATAGGGGTCATTCTGAGCTCTGTTTAGTGGGTCAGGACATTGATCCGAACATCCAGACCCGCTAAACGGCCGGGCAGCCTGTCTGGGATAGAGCTTCCCATACAAACAGGCAATTTGTACGGGGAGCTCTCTGTTTGTGAGAGGGAGGGGGTGGGACAGAGCAAGGGTGAGCAGAGAGTGACCCTGGACATACAGGGCCGATTCTGAGATCAGCCTTGTATGTCCGGGGTCGGCCATGGAGACGGGGGATTAATTCCCCTGGATGTCAGGGACCACGGTGCCAGGGAGCGACAAGAGGCAAAGGGGTGCAGGGGGATCTCTGCAGCCCGACCATGGCCATGGGCGGCCAGATCGGAGGTCAGGCTGCAGGGAAAGAGGTTTTTTTTCTGTGGCCAGGGATCGTGGCTCCTGAATGGAGCCGTGGTGCCATGGCAATGAGATGCGAAGGCATTGCGGCTCCATTCAGGAGTCTGGCTGAGTCAGCTGGGTATGTGGGCTGGGTATGTGGCTGATCAGAATTGGGGCCCGGCCCTAGACCTGATTCTGATCTCGCGGGCATGTCTAGCCCCACAGGATCAGAATCGGGTCTATCTCTGTACGCCCCGATTCTGATCAGCCATACAAGGGGCTGGACGGCCAGGACAGAATCGGCCTCTATTTGAGTAAATACAACTAAACTTAGCAGGGAAGGAAGCTACTTTTCAACTCAAAATGCCCACTCTTCTCCAGGCTAGAGACTTCAGTCTGAGACTTTGTGAGACATACGCACACAAACTCTCTGTTTCTCTCTCTCTCTGAGAAACAAACACACTCACACTCCCTTTGACGCTCTATCAGTAAAGCTTCAGGACAGTAACTTACAGTAGCAGGTATTAAACTAGACCAGTGGTTCCCAACCCAGTCCTCGGGTACCCTCAGGCCAGTCAGGTTTTCAGGATATCCACAATGAATATGCATGAGATAGATCTGCATGCACTGCTTCCATTGTATGCAGATCTTTCTCATGCATATTCATTGTAGATACCCTGAAAACCTGACTGGCCCGAGGTTACCCGAGGACTGGGTTGGAAACCACTGACCTAGTCATTCCTTGCTGTTCACCTGGGAAACTTTATAAGGCATGCTCAAAAGTTGGAGCTGCTATAAATTTGTATGCATTCACCCCTAAGGATATGTGTTCACCCCAATCCTTTGCAATAGAAATCTGATCTAATATATCTTTTTCAAAGTTCATTTCACTTTGGGGCTTGCAGCTTGACCCCCCCCCCCCCCCCAGGAGTCTGTTTTGAATCCAGGCACCAACAGGGTAGGAGCATCCAAGGATCACTCCTGCCCCCCACTAGATACCAGGAACCACTAGCAAGAGCCAAGAGTGGCTTGGGGGTGGGGGTTGTTTTTGGAGATAGACAAATCATTAATTTGTGTGGGCACAAACTGCAGTTAAATTATAGGCAACACAATTTTTGAATTAATTTGTAAGTATAAAACATTTTTGATATTCTAATTTTTCAGCACCATGTTCCAGCATATTTTTGTAAGTATTATTTTACAAGCTTTTTTCTAGACCAATGATTATATGGAAAGCATTCAAAGCATTTGCTCAAAAAACTCTGTTTTCCCTTTGTTTATATTTAGATGTATTAAATGTTTTTAAAAATTTCTTATAAAATATTGTTTTTGTAAATATTTGCGTTATATCCATGTGGTAATGTGGCATGCAGTAGGAAGGGTTTTCTTTAAAAACACAGGCCAGACAGCAGTTCAGGGAAAACAAAATCAGTTTACTTCTGTCCCAGTTTGGTAAACCTCCACTAGTTGGTTCTCCGGCCCTTCCTCCAGCACCAGTTAAAGTTCCTACCTCAGAACTCCTTTGCACAGTTTGCCTTGGAAGGACTCCTGGCTCCATGGGCCTCTCTCCCTCCTGCAGCCTGCTGGGTTCTTAACCTCTTCCTGTGAGCCACGCCCTCCCAACCCTGTGCTCTGGGCTGCAGACTCTCTTAAAGGGGGCTATTGATACTCCCTTTGTCGTGGGATGGGTAACATTCTATAGACTCCTTCACAATCTGGATTAGGATAACATTTTTTTTGGAAAGGGCTTTTCAGGATATGTGTTTGTGTACTTATTTTTAGTGAAGATTTTTTTTATACCTTAAAAATAAACGTCAACAAACCCTTCAGCTTCTGTACTAGTTACTCATGTATCCAGTTCAAATTTAGCTCATCTGGTTTCACTTCCCTGTTCTGTTCACACAAGTACACCATTCCAGATTAAATATGCGCTGATTGCCTTCTACATTCACATTTAGAGCTAGAGTTGACTCCAAAATTCCAACAACATACAAGTAATCTGGCATTAGTAATCTGCAGAGTAAGTAATCTGGTCATTTCCAAGTTTTCTCCTATGTTGTATCCTGTTGGACTTCCTGTTACATGTAAACTCACAACAGCCTGTTGCTATCTGTGAGTACTTTATGTTTACTGTAAACCGCGCTGATGATAAAAGTGCGGTATATAAGAGCGTTAAATAAATAAATAAATTTTAGAAATCCTATCTACTTTCTAAATGGTGGCAGAAAAACATTGAAATGGTGCCCACATGTAAAACACCATTTTAGAATGGCCACTAGATATACATTTCTGCCCCGACACATCGATGTCTGTACGTCTTCGCTGGCAGCATAACGAGGCATTTCTGGGCATGGCGTGAGCAGTATGTGCATCTGCATGTCTATGATATATTTCACATAGGCCAAAGCTTTGCAGAGAATTTCTAAACATGTTATAAATCATGAATAAGGGTGGGCTTGTAGCAGTGGTGACTGCAGGAGCCTGGCCTGTGAGTTATTGGCATGATTGGCATCTGTATCCATGTAGGTGTCTTGTCCTATACCATTTGTTCCTCTGCAGCATATCCTCTGTCCTTCTCAAACCTGTCCACTTCCCCTTTCCAAGACCCTGCCAAATTTCCACACTCTCATTTCCTTCCCCCAATTGTGACAATCCATAACCCCATAACATACTCCCTGACCTTTGGTGTTTCGGCTTCCTGCTGCCTATCTGTGAGTGGCCCCATGTTTCCTTCAGCTTCAGTGTCTCTGTATGGTTCCATGCCGCTTATCTGTGTGGGTGTGGGCATAGGTATGTGTGGGGTGTGGGTGTGCAGGTGCTTGTGCCGTGGGTGTTAATGGTGGGAGCTATTGGGTATTGGTGGTGGGAGCTACTGGGTATGAGGCAAGAGCCATGGATGAGATGTACACATAAGGCCCACAGGGAGAACAGGAGAACCACTAGGAGGCACCCATGTGTACAGACTCAGGACCTTATTCCTGGACCTCATGGATGAGCAGTGTCTCACCAAGTTCTGCTTTGACAAGGCAGTCATCCATCATCTATGCCAAGAACTAGAGCTGCTCCTCCACTCCACCACATAGAGGGGCCTGCCCATGCCCATCTACATCAAGACCACCATGGCTCTCACCTTCCTAGCCACTGGTAGCTTTCAGTCTGCGTTGGCTGCCACCATGGGTCTCAGCCAATCAGCTGTCTCACAGTGCCTCATAGTACCTGAGGTTCTTTCTAACTGATATTACAAATAGGTAGCCTTCCCACAGACTGTGCAGCAGAGGCAGCAAACCATGATCCAATTTCATGAGGTAGCTCCACTTACCATCTGTACTGGGGCTCATCAGTTGTACCCATGTACTCAGTTGTACATCAGTTGTACTCACAAGGGAAGGATGCTACCTACTGCAACAGTGAGCAAGTGGTTTGCAATGAATGGGGGAGATAACTAATGTATGTCCCATGTTTCCAGGTTCCTGCCATGACTCCTACATCCTCACTCATTCTGACATCCATGAGAGGATTGAGAGCAGAGAGATCACCAGCGAATGGCTGCACAGTAAGACTTGCATCAGCCCTCTTCATCACCTACACATGCTTGGAGGTAATATTATACCCAGGGAGCTTCAGCACATGGCCCAAAGAGCCCCAGGCTGCAGTGCCCACTCAGAACATGAAACACCCTTATGCTATGCGCTATGTGTTTTCTCTCCCCCTATCTAAGAACATAAGAACATAACATATCTACTCAAGAGATAAGAGGATGCCCACTGAGGCATTGGCTACTGAACTCCATCATGATGCAGCACATACAAAGGAAAGGGATGCTACAACTGGGCCCGCAGAAACACATGTGTCATTAATGAGAGGACATGTGGCCAGCTCAAGAGTTGCTTCCAGTATCTTGACCAATCTGGGGGTGAACTGCTGTACAAGCCCTACCAGGGTATGTGGGATCATCATGGCCTGCTGTATGCTTCACAATTTTGCACTGAGGCACTGACAATCCCTCCCTGAACAAAAGAAGATCCAGCTATGATGCAGATACCAACAAGCCAAGGTAGGCAGACACAGATCAGCTGTACCAACTAAGCAATTCATATAAACGTAGGGGTTTATTTCCAGCACACAAGCCATCTACAGTGCTGTGGTCCCCTGCCACCATCCCCCCTCCCACTCCCATGCCTGTCCTGGCCCACAGCACAACACCCTACCCCCCAGGACCTGCCCTGTGCAACTCCTACTCCCACCCAACAAGGCGACAAGCTGGTCCCCTCTCCCTCCCCAAACACTCATCACACCAATATACCCCCTACTAGCCAGCTCCTTCCTCTCCCAATCCCCCCAAAACAGCCCCATCACCCCTCAAAGGATGCCCATAAGAAGATAGGGTTACCTCTTCCAGTGTCTTTGTCTCCAGCTCCTTCCCTTCTGCACCTTACCCCTAGTACCAACCTCCAGATCCTGACTAGGCTGGAGTGTGACTGTGCTGGCTGATGTCTCACTGGACTCTTGAGGAGCTGTTGGAGACATCATCCAGCACAGATGATCATTTCCCCTTTCCACAGGGCACGGGTCCCAATATGTTGGAAGAAGGGTGTGGAGGATAGACTGATAGTGGCACTGGAGTGGCAGAGCTGAAGGTAGTGGTGTTTATGCTGGTGGCAGTCAGTATATGTGCCCTCCTCTTTGGGGCCTGTGAAGATGGTGTCACAGATAGCACCTGTGGTGGTGTCCAAAGGTTAAGGGGAATTAATGGGCCATGAAGCTGTCTCTCTTGGAGTTGGATGTGATGTTGCTGGAGTTAGATGTGGCATTCCTGGAGGGTGAGAGACCATCTTAGACGGTCTATCTTCTTGGCATGCTGTGCCTGATATTGGACATTGTGTAAAGGAGCTGTTCGACACAGCACTGTAGTTGCTGAGACTGGTAACAAATGCTTGGGTTGTCTTGGCTGTCATCTGCCATAGCTGCTTGGTATCAACAAAGAGAGAAGATAGGAAAAGCTGTAGATCAATCCCCTTGATGACATCCTCCTCCTCCACCACTTGGGCAGCAGCAGTGTCAAGATCCTCTGCATCCCAATGTTCCTGGCCTCTGAACCCCTGATCCACCACCTCAGCTGGCCTGCCACTGTAATCCTGGGTTGTAATGGCCTGCAGCATGGAAACATCTCCAGAGGGCTGACTGCTGGAGTTTGTGCTGCAGTCCTCCAGGGCATCTGCAGACGCCTCATCTTTTGTAAGTAGAGCATGAAATGCCATCATTCACCATTTTGCAGCTGTCTATCCACTCTATGTCATATCAGTGGTGCATGTCCCTTCCACGCATATATACTATCTGATGCAGTATTACACAGTGTGTGACAGTAAATGGCACTCTGAGCAATGGCCATGGTATCATCACAGCAGTTCTGGCCAAGGTGAGCTGCAGCATACAAGTGAGAGGTCCAGAGATGTAGCCAGAAGTGACATGAATGTAGACTAAATGCTGTGCCTTTGAATATCATACAGTTCATATGTCCACAGCATGCCACATGCTCATCCTTGCAAATTGTGAGCAGGTGTTGGCCTGGTCAGTGTCGAGAGTTGGTGCATGCATGCATCTCATCACCACATCTACAGCAAGGCACATGCACCAAAAGCTCACATGCTCGAAGATATGTGTTGGTTCCAACTCTAGGCAGATGAGACTTTGTGCCTGCACACCCTGCTCCAGTGTGATCTATATCATCTGCAAGTGTTAGATCTAGCAGAGGTGGGGGTCTTTCAAAGCACATTGCCTGCTTGCAGGCATGCCCTTGCCAGTCTGGGGTCATAGCTGTTGCCATCAGCACTCTTCTCCATATGCCAAAACCTGTGCATCCTTGCACCCTTGCCATGTGTCACCTCTGTCTAGCTGGTCCCTCTCAATGATTGGCTGATCCTGCTATGGCATGGACCACATCTGCAGTTGGGTGTATGTGTGGGGTAATGGGGGGGGGGGGGAAGTACTCTTTGAAAAGCTGCACATGTGTTTATGGCAGTGTTCTCATATTTGGTGCTACAGAGTTAAGTACGCTGGGCATACCATCTGCCTTGTGTCCCATCCTTTGTGCCTATTTTGGTACACTCAATGATGGTGGCCATTTGGTCACCACCTCTGTGACTCCCATCCTATTTATGGACTTCATGGCATATGTATCTTTGCCAATGCTATGTTTGCTTTGTTTGTATGTGCGCCCACTCTCCCTGCCGGGTGCTGATTGTGCTTCTGGATATCTGCATGTATGTGACTACAGAGATCTCCTGCATTGTTTTGACTGCTACTGCTTTTTACAGACCCTCATAGGATGCATTATTTATTTATTTATTTATTTATTGAATGGTTTTATATACCGCCTTTCAGTAAAATCAAAGCGATTTACAGGTAACAAGTAAGCAACAGTTACATTATAATATGCTTTAACAGTTAACTTCAGGAAATGTAGAGTGTGAGTTAGTAGGTGTGTAACAGCATTAAAACAGTGTAACATATTTACAGGTGGATACATAGATAAAAAATGAAATGTATGTACATCTGGACTTACTAACAGAAGGAGGAGCATTTACAGAGCTGTTCTATATTACATATGGTGGGTATAACAATTGGAAATTGAAGGCTAATATCAACAGTGCTGTTGAATCAGGGTTCTGGTTTGGATGACGGATGTTATGTTGGAAAAAGGTCTTTCATTGGTTTGGATGTACCAAAATGTTCAATAAAAAGATGTGTTTTAGTTTTTTTCTGAAGGTTAAAGGTCGGTGTGGCTCTAAGTTTGTCTGGTAGGGAATTCCATAATATTGGTGCAGAGAAACTAAAGGTCCTATTGGTTGCCACCCTAATGAATTTTCGATAGGAAGTAGGTACACGTAGTGTGTTTTGGGTACACTCCCTTCTTAGCTTGTCATTACAGGAGCTTTTTATGAGTTCAGCGAAATATGATAGAGCTATTTCCCTTATCAGTTTGAATGTGAACCTAAGTATTTTATACTTGATCCTGCTATGTATGGGCAACCAGTATAACTTGGATAAGATTGGAGTAATGTGTTCTGATCATTTTGCCTTGACAACCATTCCTGGCAGCTGAGTATATAGCCTGTCTTGGGAGACTTTATAGGATGGTGTTGCAGAAGTCGATGTGAGGGAGCACCATAACCTGGAGAACCGATCTAAAGTCCTGTTGTGGTAACAGGGGCCTTAGGTATTTTAGGAGTCTTACTTTGTTATAAATTATACCGGCTGTTTTCTTGAGGTAGGCTGTTAAATTTAGTGAGCCATCTATGATAACACCAAGGTAACTGACTTCAATCTTTATGGTGAGTGATGTGTTCTCAATTTTTAGATCTGGTGGCTGGGTACAATTTGGGTTTCTTGTCACGAATAGGGCCTCAGTTTTCTTGTAATTGATTTTTAGGTTATATTCATTTAGCCATTGCAATATTTTGGTAAAGCATGTTATGATGCTGGTAAAATCAGGATGTGCTGTATCAAATGGGAGGTATAACATCACATCATCTGCATAGATGATCTGATATTTCATTCCTCTATAATGTGGCAGATAGGCTGTAAGTATATATAAATTGGAGTGCAGAGAGAGCAGAGTCCTGTGCTATCCCTTGCTTCTGATGCCTGTTGTCCTATTTTGATCTGCTGGGATCAATCATCAAGGTAGGATTGTAACCATAACAGCATGGTGCTGTATAATCCGACTTGCTTGAGCCTTCTGATAAGAATTGAATGATTGATTGAATCAAAGGCAGCTGTAATATCTAAAAATATTAGGAGGACTGCTCATTTAGGGCTATCAATGATCTTGATCAGGTTATCGAAGAGCCCAATAAGAAGGGTCTTGACACTATGGTGTGGCTTACAGCCATATTCGTGTGTGCCTAGGGGCGTGTGCAAGTCAACGTGATCCTGCAGCTGAGTGTGTACGCTTTTTCAATAATTTTAGCCAAAAATGGTAGACTGGATATTGGACTGTCGGATGAGGAACACAGACTGTCATACTGAGGCTCGCTTAAGGAGTTTAGGCATAGTTCCCTTTGTGAGTGAAAAATTGACTATGTCTAGAATGTATCGGCCCAGTTCAGTGTGGGCTATTTTTATCCAGCTGACAGAGCATGGGTCAAAACTGGAGGTAGTGGTGTTAATGTTGGAGATCACTCTGTCTAATTCTTTAAGAGTTAATATACGGAAATTAGGCCAGATATGATTGGGTATCATTTGAATATGGGTAGATGGTGTAGGAAAATCCAATATAGATGTGAGCTTGGAAATGTAATAGTTAGCTAGGGTTTGAGGTGCAATAAGAGGGGTATTTCATTTGTTAGTGATCCCATTAGATTTTTAACAATCTCAAAAAGTTCCCTGGGACAGTTTAGGGAGTTCATGAGAAATTAATTTTTCTTGGTATAGTTTATTGTATTTCTGAAAATTTGGAGTTTATCACTGTATTGTTGCTTATCGAGGTGGGAATTAGATATTCGCCATTTTTGCTCAAGTTTCCTCAATTGTCTTTTTAGCTGTCTTATCTCTTGAGTGTATCTTGGTTCAGTTGTTCTTTGTCTTTGTGTAGCTTTATTGGCGTGAGAATTCGGAAGGACCGTAGTTCTCTCCATTGTTTTGCTCCTATTTGTGATAAAGTTATCAATTCCAGTAAATGGGAGGTTAATATCTTGTATAATTTTTCTTAGGAAGTTATTGTTGTCAAATTTTTTATATCTAGTATGTGGTAAGTATGCAGATTTTGATGTTGGATACTTTGTATGAAATTAAAGATTAAAGTAGATTAGGCAGTGGTCAGATGAAAATTAAGCCCAGTGTATTTCCTTTTCTATGTGTCGTAAAATCTATGATTTGCTGAAAATCCAACTCAGACATGATGTCAATGAATGTTTTGGTATGGTTGGGATTAAGAGAGGGGAGGTTAAAGTCTCCTAGTATAGTTAATTGTTTTGCAGATGGAGCAAGCTATTTCTAAAATGGATGCATAAGAACATAAGATATGCCATACTGGGTCAGACCAAGGTCCATCAAGCCCAGTATCCTGTTTCCAACAGTGGCCAATCTAGGTCATACGTACCTAGCAGTTTTCCCAAAAAACACAGGTTCCACAGTGCTTGTATTGGGTCAAGCATTGACATCCTGGGCCCCTTTTTTAATAATGGTTTATGGACCTTTCCTCCAGGAACTTGTTCAAACCTTTTTTAAACCCAGCTACACCAACAGCCTTTACTACATCCTCCGGTAACAAATTCCAGAGTTTGATAACACGTTGAGTGAAAAAATATTTTCTCTTATTTGTCTTAAATAGTTTACCCTGTAGCTTTATTGCATGTCCCCCTAGTCTTTCTATATTCTGATAATGTAAACAATCGATCTACGTTTACCTGTTCCACCCCATTCATTAATTTATAGACCTCTATATCTCCCCTCAGCCATCTCTTTTCCAGGTTGAAGAGCCCTAACCTTTTTAGCCTCTCCTCGTAGGAGTAGATTTCCATCCCCTTTATCATTTTGGTGGCTCTTCTCTGTACCTTTTCTAATAACGCTATATCCTCTTTAAGATATGGTGACCAGAACTGCACACAATATTCAAGGTGTGGTCGCACCATGGAATGATACAGAGGCATTACAATATCCTTTGTTATATTTTCCATTCCTTTCCTTATGATACCTAGCATTCTATTTGCTCTCTTGGCTACCACTGCACACTGGGCAGAGGGTTTTAACATGTTATCCACGATGACGCCTAAATCTTTTTCCTGGGTGGTGGTTCCTAATGTGGAACCTTGCATCGTGTAATCATAGCTTGGATTGTTCATTCCTAGGTGCATAACTTTGCACTTGTCCACATTAAATTTCATCTGCCATTTAGATTCCCAGTCTTCCAATTTATCAAGATCCTCTTGCAATTTTCCACAATCCTCTTGGGTTTTAACAACTTTAAATAGTTTTGTGTCATCTGCAAATTTGATAACCTCACTCGTTATTCCTTTATCCAGGTCATTTATGAATATTTCAAAAAGCAGCAGACCCAGCACAGATCCCTGGGGTACTCCACTATTCACCTTTTTCCATTGGGAAAATTGGCCATTTAGCCCTACCCTCTGCTTTCTATCTTTTAACCAGTTCCTGATCCACAATAGTATCCACAATAGTACACTGCCTCCTATCCCATGACTTTTTAGTTTTGCCAAAAGTCTCTGATGAGGGACCTTGTCAAAGGCTTTCTGAAAGTCCAGATACACTATATCAACCGACTCACCTTTGTCTACGTATTTATTCACACCTTCAAAAAAACATAACAGATTAGTAAGACAAGATCTTCCTTGTCTAAAGCCATGTTGGCTGTCTACCATTAGGCCATGACTATCTACATGCTGAGTAATTTTGTTCTTTATGATGGTTTCTACCATTTTTCCCGGTACTGATGTCAGGCTCACCGGTCTATAGTTTCCCGGATCACCCCTGGAACCCTTTTTAAAAATTGGCATTACATTGTGACGATCCTCCAATCTTCAGTTATTACAGATGATTTTAATGAAAGTTCACAGATTACTAATAGCAGGTCTACAATCTCATATTTCAGTTCTTTCAACATCCTTGGATGTATACCATCCGGCCCAGGTGGTTTGCTACTCTTCAGTTTATCAAATAGTTGTAATACATCTTCCTGGAGTAGCGATATTTCTTTCAATTCTTCCGAAGCATCTCCTTTAAATACCATTTCAGTCATGGCTAACATCCCTACATCTTCCTCTGTAAAGACCGAAGCAAAGAATTCATTCAGTCTCTCCGCTATGGCCTTGTCCCCTCCTAGTGCCCCTTTTACCCCTCTATCATCAAACAGTCCATTTGACTCTCAGGTTTTTTGCTACGAATGCACTTGAAAAAGTCTTTATTACGCGTTTTTGCATCCGTAGCAAGTTTCTTCTCAAATTCTCGCTTTGCCTGCCATATCAATGCCTTGCATTTAACTTGCCAGTGCTTGTGCCGTTTCCAGTTTTCGTCATTTGGCTCTTTTTTTCCATTTCCTGAAAGATGCTCTTTTGGCAGCAGCAGCCTCTCTGACCTCACCTTTAAACCATGCTGGCAGTTTATTGGACTTCCTTCCACTTTTCTTAATGCATGGAATACAGCTGGTCTGTGCTTCCAAGATAGTACTTTTAAACAACACCCAAGCTTGATGTAAGTCTTTAACCTTTGCAACTGCTTCTTTTAGTTTTTCTTAACTATTTTCCTCATTTTATCATAGTCTCCCTTTCGAAAGTTAAAAGGTAGTACTGTGGATTTCCTTACCATCCCTCCTCTACTAATTAAATCAAACATGATCATGTTGTGATCATTATTGCCAAGTGGCCCCAACACCTTTATCTCTTGCACCAGATCTGGTGTTCCACTAAGGACTAGGTCCAATATGGCTTCCCCTCTGGTCGGTTCATGAACCAGCTGCTCCAAGAAGCAGTCATTTATTTCATCTAGGAACTTTATCTCCCTAGCATGTCCTGCCGTGACACTGACCCAGTCGATACCGGGGTAATTGAAATCACCCATTATTATTACTGTGCTGTAACTTTTGTTAGCTTCCTTGATTTCTTTGAGCATTTCATCATCCATTTGTTCATTCTGGCCAGGCGGTCGATAGTACACCCCCCACTGCCATCGCCTTCCCCTTCTTACATAGAATTTCAATCCATAGAGATTCTACAGCATATTTTGTTTCCTGCAAAACTTTAATCCTTTCTGACTCAATGCCCTCTCCAACATAGAGTGCAACCCCTCCACCAATTTGATCAGTTCTATCATTACCATATAGTTTGTACCCAGGTATCACAGTGTCCCACTGGTTTTCCTCCTTCCACCATGTCTGAGATTCCAATCATATATAACCTCTCATTTAGTGCTATATATTCTAACTCTCCCATCTTATTTTTTAGACTTTTAGCATTTGCATACAAACATTTTAGAGACTGTATTTTATTCATATTAATCTGGCTATTGGTAGGCATGGGTAATTTGGAATCTTTAAGCTCTCTCTGCACCATACTCAAGGGTATTTGGGCTACTTTACTCTTTTTTTGGAACCTCTCTGCTTTTGGTAGTATGGCGATTGTCAGCTTTCCCCTATTATCTAGTTTAAAAGCTGTACTCCTTTTTAAAGGTTAATGCCAGCAGCCTGGTTTCTTCCTGGTTAAGGTGAAGCCCATCCCTTCGGACGAGCCCCTCCTTTCCTCAGAATGTTCCCCAGTTCCTAACAAATCCAAAACCCTCATCCCTGCAGCATCGTTTCATCCACGCATTGAGGCTCCGGAGCTCTGCCTGCCTTTTGGGTCCTGCGATGCAAGACTGTTTGTTTCAGTAGCCGGAGGTCTGTAAAGGAGGCATAGTGCGAGCTGGGGGGTGTCTATCATGAGTACATCCAAATCTTCGATGTTCTCGGTGTTTTGATAGTGAGGCTTTGAGGATGGACTTAATAATGAGGACTCTTAGAAGTCCTAGGGCAATGATAGAGGTCATAGCCATCGACTTTCAGTTGAATCAGTGGTACATTATCCAGATTCGTTAACCAGGTTTCAATTATGAAGAGTATATCTGGGTTACTTTCGGAGAGAATATCACAATGACTGGGATTTTATTATTGGGATGCTGTGGCATACAGTAGAGTAGGCTTGGGTGTTAAGTATGAGAAAATAAAACAGACAACAATAGTATGGCTAATAAGACTCCAGTATCAATGAAACATGCCCTAGTGAGAGACAATAAAGTCCCAATAGAGGGCTATATGATATATGGCTCCCAGTCGCAAGCAGAATAAAATTCAAACTTCTGATGACCACATTTAAACTAATTAACAACATATCCCCTCATTCCTTCCATACTATTACATTCAGCAATAGACACAAATAATAGAAACATAGAAACAGAAAAATGACAACAGAAAAAGACCACATGGCCTATCTAGTCTGTCCTTCCATATCAACAACTACAACAGTCCCATTTTTTCCTTTAGAGATCTTCTGTGTTTCTTCCATGCTTCTTTGAATTCAGATACTGTCCTCATCTCTACCACCTCCACTGGGAGACTATTCCACGGCTCCACCACTCTTTCTGTAAAGAAATATTTCCGCATATCACTCCTAAATCTATCTCCCTTCACCCTCATCCCATGTCCCCTCGTAGCAGAACTTGCTTTCAATCGAAAGAGGCTCTCCCCCTGTGCATTTATGCCACGGAGGTATTTAAACATCTCAATCATATCACCTCTATCCCGCCTTTCCTCTAAGATGTGGATATTAAGATCCTTAAGTCTGTCCTCATATGCTTTATAATGAAGACCACTAACCATTTTAGTAGCCACCCTCTGTACTGATTCCATCTTGTTTATATCCTTTTGAAGGTGCAGTCTCCAGAATTGCACACAATACTCCAAATGAGGTTGCACCAAATACTTATACAGAGGCACTATCACCTCATTTCTTCTGCTGGCCATTCCTCTCCCTATGCACCCAAGCATCCTTCTAGCTTTTGCTGTCGCCTTTTCTACCTGTTTAGCTACTTTAAGATCATCAGACATAACCACACCTAGATCCCGCTCTTCTTTAATGGACAAAAGTACTTCACCCCCTATACTATATTGCTCCCTTGGATTGCTGCAGCCCAAATGCATGACCTTACATTTTTTAATATTAAATCCCAGCTGCCAAATTCTAGACCAGAAGATGCCATATCAACACAACCAAAATACCCTCAGACTACCTATAAACCAAACAAGTCACAAGTAACAGCATTTTCTTATGTCGCCCTTACCCTCTGGAATTCCCTCCCAGATACACTCAGAGCTATTAAGGACCTTCAAACATTCAGGAAACAGTTTAAGACAGGGGTCACCAACCTCCAGAGGGCCGCGGGCCGCACAGCCGACTACCGGCAGACTCGCGGGCCGCAGCCCCCTCCCCCCTCCCTCCCCCCCCCGCGCGAAAAAAAAACTGCTCATACCTAACCTTCAATAATCCATGTCAGCTCCCTCCCTTCTTCTGCAGCCGCGGCTCCCTGCCTCTTAGGGAGCCGCGGCTGTGCTTGTAAAATCATGGCGGAGCCCTTCCTGTCTTGACGGGCTCCGTGCAGCATTGTCCCGCCTCTAAAGGAAGTTGTTTACCACTTCCTTTGGAAGCGGGACAATGCTGCACGGAGCCCGTCAAGACAGGAAGGGCTCCGCGATGATTTTACAAGCACAGCCGCGGTTCCCTAAGAGGCAGGGAGCCGCAGCTGCAGAAGAAGGAGTCGGTGAGCTTGCCTTGGCGGGCCGCACCGGGGTAGGGTCTCGCGGGCTGCACGGAGGGACCTCGCGGGCCGCATGCGGCCCGCAGGCCGCAGGTTGGTGACCCCTGGTTTAAGACATATGCATATATTGAACACTATGGCAATGACGATATTTTTTTAAATAATTTACATTTTTATTTGGTACTGCACAAAACTTTTTACATCATTTTGTCTCACCATTCACAATAGGTAATATACCATACATCTTACTACCATTAACAGTCCAAGTCTCTAACATCCATAACTGGCACACACCTTTATATCAGTACTGTCTGCTGATTCATATAGTCCAATGTTTACCCAAATTACTATTTTTCCTCTTACATCACAGTATTTATTCCCCTTCTCGTATCTATACATTTTTACCTATTACTCCCCTCTCGTCTCCCCCACAACCTGATTTGCTATCTCATTCCCTAAACTTTATTAGACTCATTCCATTAACTTGTTTTCCTCCTTCTGTAACCATTCCCTATACCTTTTCCATCTTTTTTGGAAGACTTCTATCCTGTGTGTTTTATATGCAGTAATTTCACTCATTCTATAGATGTATGCCAGTCTGCTTAAAATTCTATCAGGGGCTGGTTCCTTCTCTGATCTCCACCCCTTCGCAATTTCCATCCATACTCCAATTGTTAACATCTTCAACATATATACTGTGGCAAAGCCAGCTATCCTGAGAGTGGGGGAGGTGAGAAGCATAACGAATTCACCCTAGTTAAGGGTCCCCTTCTAGGAGTGCAGGGAGAGAAAGCCACAGCCAGGTTTCAAAGACAGAAAAACCCCAGCTGGAACAGGTTTCAGCCAATGACTGATAAAGTAAGAAAGAGGGATTGCAAGCACGAGGACCAAAGCCCTTACTTTATCAAGTGCACTGATTATTCTAATATCAGAAGGCAGGGGGATTACCAACACCTGGGAAAGAAAGAGGTGGGGTTAAGACCCTGGAGGTATAAGCCTGGGTTAGATTATGCAGAGAGGGAGAGACGAGAAAGAGGGAGACAAGAAGGAGAGCAGCCGGGAGAGCAGCTGAGACAGAAGCAGAGAGAAGGAGTGGATTCTTGGAGAAGAGCTGAGCTACCCAGAGCTGAGAGAGCTGAATTCCTTGCAACAGGTTGGCAACAGAGGTGGGGGCCAGGAAGTGGAGAAGCTTTCAGACCACCAGAGAGGTTGTCAGCTGAGCAGTCTGATCAGGTCGGTGAGTCAGAACCCATGCAGTTGGGAGAACCAGTGTCAGAGTTGGGGGAAGAAGACTGCTTTATGGATTGCTCTCTATGCCAAGCTCTAGATAGGAGGTCTTGAGGAAAGGCTAGCCCTGAAAGAAGTAGGGATAATCGTAGCTTTATAGGTACTTACACATCTTACAAGACAGGAGGTGCTCTCAGGTGAAGCTCATTACCCAAATCAGTCATACACTAAGGACCTGAGATTAGCTAAGCTTCAGATGAACAAGGTATATTACACGTATTAGGTACAGTTTTATTAGTATAAATATCCATAGCAACGCTTAGTAAGTAAAGAACTTAAAGATCTAAAGCTTAAAACTAAGATGCAGACAGCAGTCCAGCAGCTGGATGGGGGCTTTCCAGTCTTTTGCATTGAGTGTCACATGTATGATTTTCTCCCAGTTGGTGAGAGATCTTACGTGTGCACTAGGTGCAAGGAGCTCTTTGCTCTCAAGGAATGAGTCCGTTCTCTAGAGGCTAAAGTAGCAGACTTGGAAAGCATAAGACAGACAGAGAGGTACATAGACGAGACCTACAGGGATATAGTCCTGAAGTCCCACCTCCAGTCTGGCAGCATCCCTGTTGCCATGGAGGTGAGAGGTCACGTGACAGGAGAGCATCACCCTGGTGTGGCAGGAAGTGATCCTGTAACTAAGGACCTGTCCTCCAGGTGATGTAAAACCCTCTCGCACCGAGGACGTTTCTCCAGGGCTATGTGCCCATGAGGGAAGGGTTAGGACAGACGTTATAGTTGGTGATATGATCATTAGGCATGTAGATAGCTGGGTGGCTGGGGGTGAGGATCGCCTGGTAACATGCCTGCCTGGTGCGAAGGTAGTGAACCTCACACGCCACCTAGATAAGGTCTTAGATAGTGCTGGGGAGGAGTCTGCTGTCTTGGTACATGTCGATACCAATGACATAGGAAAATGTGGTAGGGAGGTTCTGGAGGCTAAATTTAGGCTTTTAGGTAGGAAGTTGAAATCCAGAACTTCCAGGGTAGCATTCTCCGAAATGCTTCCTGTTCCACGCGCAGGACCCAAAAGGCAGGCAGAGCTCCGGAGTCTCAATGCATGGATGAGACAATGGTGCAGAGATGAGGGTTTTGGATTTGTTAGGAACTGGGGAACATTCTGGGGAAAGGAGAGGCTCTTCCGAAGGGATGGGCTTCACCTTAACTGGGATGGAACCAGGCTGCTGGCATTAACCTTTAGAAAGGAGATAGAGCAGCTTTTAAACTAGATATTAGGGGAAAGTCGACAGTCGCCCAAGAGCAGATGGTTCGGAAGAATGTATCTTTGAAGGATACTACCAAAAGCAGAGAGGTTCCACAAAAGAGTAAAGTAGCCCAAATGCCCTCAAGTATGGAGCAGACAGAGCTTAAAGATCCTAAATTACCCATGTCTAACAATAGCCAAATTAATATGAATAAAATACATTCTCTAAAATGCTTGTATGCAAATGCTAGAAGTCTAAAAAATAAGATGGGAGAGTTAGAATATATAGCAGCAAATGAAAGGTTAGATATGATTGGAATATCAGAGACATGGTGGAAGGAGGACAACCAGTGGGACACTGTGATACCTGGGTACAAACTATATCGTAATGATAGAGCTGATCAAATTGGTGGAGGGGTTGCTCTCTATGTTAGAGAGGGCATTGAGTCAGAAAGGATTAAAGTTTTGCAGGAAACAAAATCTGCTGTAGAATCTATATGGATTGAAATTCCATGTAAAAGGGGGAAGGCAATGGCAGTGGGGGTGTACTATCGAGCGCCTGGCCAGAATGACCAAACGGATGATGAAATGCTCAAAGAAATCAAGGAAGCTAACAAAAGTTACAGCACAGTAATAATAATGGGTGATTTCAACTACCCCGGTATCGACTGGGTCAGTGTCACGTCAGGACATGCTAGGGAGATAAAGTTCCTAGATGAAATAAAGAGTAGTTACTCACCTGTAACAGGTGTTCTCCAGGAGCAGCAGGAATCAGTCCTCACTTATGGGTGACGTCGACGCCGACGGAGCCCTCGCGGAGCAATTTTCCCCAGCTTTCGAAGAAAGCCTTTGGGAATTGCAGCGCGCATGCGCGGTCCCCTTCCCGCCCAAGGGTGCCATCTTGCTCAGTCTGATGACATAGCGAAAAGACAGCGAAAAGGTTAGCAAAACCATATACTAAGAATGACTGCAACTCCAAGGGGAGGAGGGAGGGTTGTGAGGACTGATTCCTGCTGCTCCTGGAGAACACCTGTTACAAGTGAGTAAGTACTCTTTCTCCAGGACCAAGCAGGAAGTCAGTCCTCACTTATGGGACTCCCAAGCTTAAGGCTACCGGAGACCTCAAGCCTAAAAGAGCCCACTCAAGCTCAACAGTACAGAAGGAAGGAATCTTCTCTGAATACGAATCCGGCCGGTAGCCCAACACCAGGGCCGGAAGGTAGGAGTTGCTTAGACCTCAAAGAGATTGTGGAGGACTGCCTGTCCGAAAGCACTGTCCCTGCGGGACTCCCTCTCCAGGCAGTAATGAGCCGCAAAAGGCTGGCTGGAAGACCAAGTAGCGGCCCGGCAGATGTCTGCTAATGGAACAGAGCGGAGATGAGCCACCTACGCAGCCTTCGCCCTGACACGGTGAGCCGTGACTCGACTCTCTAAGGAGAGGCCGGCTGCCCCATAAGCCCAGGCGATACAATCAGCTACCCAGATGGACAAAGTACGCTTAGAGACGGGCACCCCCAACCGACTGGGGTCAAAAGATACGAAAAGCTGGACAGCTTTTCTATGCTCTCGCGTACGGTCATGGTAGAAGGATAAGGCTCTTCTACAGTCCAGGGTGTGCAGCACAGTTTCAGCTCGGCTGGTATGCGGCCTGGGAAACAAGGTCGGAAGGACCACCTCTTGGTTGATGTGAAAATGGGAGACCACCTTTGGAAGAAACTTAGGGTGAGTCCGTAGGACAACCCTATTCTTGTAGAATCTAGTGTACGGGGGCTCCGACACTAGGGCCTGTAGTTCACTGACGCGTCTAGCAGAGGTAAGGGCTACCAAGAAGAGAATTTTCCAGGAGAGGAAACGAAGAGGACAGGTAGCCATGGGTTCAAAAGGCGGACTGGTAAGCCTTTGCAGAACCACGTTGAGGTCCCAGTCAGGAGCTGGAGGGCGCAACGGAGGCTTAAGCAGAAGGAGGCCTCTGAGAAAACGCGCCACCAAGGGGTGCGAGGAAAGAGGCCGGCCTTCCACCGGCGAATGATGTGCGGAGAGGGCACTGAGGTGGACTCTGACAGAGTTGGATTTGAGGCCCAGATCGGAGAGGTGAAGCAAGTATTGCAGTACCACCGATACTAAACAGGCGAAGGGGTCCTCAGAGCACTGAGAGCACCAGACCGAGAAGCGACGCCATTTAAGGGCGTAAGATTTTCGGGTAGAAGGACGCCGAGATGCTAGGACGACGGCTTCCACCTCCGGAGGTAGCAGAAGCGGAGCTAGGACTACCCTTTCAGCAGCCAGGCCATCAGGTGCAGGGCCCGGAGGTTGGGGTGCAGAAGAGTACCCTGACCCTGGGTCAGGAGATCGGGCTGAAACCCCAGAGGAAGAGGGGCGTCCACCGCTAGTTGTAGGAGTAGAGGGAACCAGGGTTGTCTCGGCCACCTGGGCGCTACCAGGATCACGGAGGCCCTGTCCTGGACAACTTTGAACAGCGTCCGGGACACAAGTGGCGTGGGAGGAAAGGCATACAGTAGGCCCGTGGACCACGAGATGAGGAAAGCATCCGGCGCTACTCTGAGAGGATGTGGGTGCCGTGAGCAGAACCTGGGAAGCTGCCGGTTCAGGGGACTGGCAAAGAGATCCACGGTGGGGGATCCCCACCGGCGGAAAATCTGCTGGGCCACTGCTGGGTTCAGCCTCCATTCGTGCGGCTGCAAAATGCGGCTCAGCTTGTCTGCCAGGCCATTGTCCTGCCCGGGCAGATAAACAGCCTTGAGGAGGATGTTGTGACCGACTGCCCAAGAGCACAGCCTCCGAGCCTCCCGACATAGAAGGAGGGAGCCCGTGCCCTCCTGTTTGTTCACGTAGAACATGGCAACCTGATTGTCCGTCTGCACCAGCACAGACTGACAAGATGTAAGGTGAGAGAAGGCCCGCAGAGCCAGGCGGATCGCCCGCAGCTCCAGGAAGTTTATCTGCTGGGCGGCTTCCCAAGGTGTCCAAAGGCCTTGAGTGCACATCCCGTGACAATGCACTCCCCATCCCAGGAGAGAGGCATCTGTCGTGAGCACCTGGGACGGTGGAGGAGACTGAAAAGTCATGCCGAGTACCAGATTGGGCAGGTGAAGCCACCACTGCAGAGAGGAGACCAGGCGGTCGGAAATCTGTATTGAGTCCGTCAGCCTCCCTGTGGCCTGATGCCATTGAGTGCGGAGGCTCCACTGAGCAGGTCGCATATGCAGGCGGGCATTCGGAGTAACATGGACCGTGGAGGCCATGTGACCGAGCAGTTGCAGGAATTGTCTGGCAGAGGCCGGTGACGCGCTGTGGAACCTGTCGGCCAGAGCTATGAGCCTGTTGGCCCGTTCCAGAGGCAAGAAGGCCCGAGCCTGTAGAGTGTCCAGCCGTGCTCCTATGAATTCGAGATCCTGAGAGGGGCGCAAAGTGGACTTTTCGAAGTTTATGACGAAGCCCAATTGCTGAAGCAGAGCTACTGTGTGTTGAGTGGCCTGAGTGACCTCTAGGGAAGACCGTGCCCGGATGAGCCAGTCGTCCAGGTAGGGGAAGACGAAGAGGCCTTGAAGCCTCAGGAAGGCTGCCACCACTGCCAGGCATTTCGTGAACACCCTGGGAGCGGAGGATAGGCCAAAGGGCAGTACGCGGTACTGATAATGATTCCCTGCCACCACAAATCTTAGATATTGCCGGTGGTCCGGATGAATAAGGATGTGGGTATAAGCATCCTTTAGATCCAAGGAGCATAGCCAATTTCCCTGCTGGAGGTAGGGCAGTAGGATTCCAAGGGTAAGCATCTTGAACTTTTCCCGCTGCAGGAACTTGTTGAGGTTGCGTAAGTCCAGAATGGGTCTGAGGCCTCCTGTTCTCTTTGGAACCAGGAAGTACCTTGAGTAAAACCCGTGACCCCACAGGTGCTGGGGCACTGGCTCCACAGCCTGTTCGTGAAGCAGACTTTGCAGCTCCTGAAGGAGTAAGTTCCTGTGTAGGGGGGGTCTTGGAGGCTCCCCTGGAAAGAAGGAGGGGGGCACCTGGTGAAAATGCAAGAGGTAGCCCTTTTGAACCACCTGCAGCACCCAGGAATCGGACGTTATGGCAGACCATCGGTGGGCAAAGTGGGTCAGCCGGCCCCCCGTGCTGAGCGAAGGCCCCTGAGGGGGAGAGGCTATGCTGGCATAGTCAAAAACCCCCACCTTGCTGGGCCGGGGCCTGTGTAGTGGGCTTGGGAGCCTTCTGCCTACGGGATCCGTTCCCTTGCCCCTTAGGCTGCTGTCCCTGATGGGGGGCTGCTGAGGCCTGATATTGTGGGTGGTGTTGCTTATAAGCAAACACCTTCCTCGGGTAAAAAGGCTTTTTCCCCGAGCCCTACCTCTTCTGTGAAGGGGCAGAGGTCTTTCTGGATAGGCGAGTCCTGGTGAGAGTCTCGGACTCGAGCTCCGCTGCCTTTTCAGCCATGGGCTTGCCAAAGAGGTTTTCACCTCTGCAAGGGACATCGACCAACTTGTCCTGCACCCATGGCTCGAGGTCGGATGACTGAAGCCAAGCCTGACGGCGAGCCCCGATGCCGGCTCCGGGCACTCGAGCCGATGCTTCGAAGCCATCGTAGGCTGCTCGAGAAATGAACTTCGAACACTCTCGAATCCCTGTGGACAAGGCCTGGAACCCCTGCAATGATTCCTCGGAGAGGCCAGCAGAGAACCCGGCAATTTCCTTTGCCAGGTCTCGAAGATACATGCCCATATATAGTTGGTATGTCTGGACTCGACAAGCAAGCATAGAGCCCTGGAAGCACTTTCTACCGAGGGCATCCAGGTTCCGTGCCTCCTTACCCGGCGGCACCGAGGAGTGGCCAATTCCACCACCATGGAATGGTGTGGCAGTTGTGCCTTCTGGAACCCGGGGCTCTTGCGAACTCGATACATAGAATCAACCCGCTTACTCAGCACTGGCGTCGAGGCCGGGCTCTCCCACATGCGGAAGGGTAGCCGCTCCAGCATCGGGGGAACCGGTACAGTAAAGGCCTCCTTCGGAGGGGAGTCGTATTGGAGGGCCTCGAGCTCTTCGGCTCTTCGGCTCCTCCTCCGGATCCGCGGGGAAGGCCAAAGCTTGGCCATGTCCCTCACGAAGTCGGAGAACCGGGTATCCTCCGGGGGAGACCGTCTCCGAGGCTCCGACTCGGGCGAATCGGAGGGGACGCACCGAGTCTGAAAAGAACCGGGTGACTCATCCTCCTCCTTGTCCCAGCCCGACTCCTCCGAGGAGGAATAGAGTGGCTCCATGCGGGCGAGAGCCGGGGATCTCCGCCCCGACGCCGAGGCCGGCGTCGAGGACCTCGGTCCCGAACGGAAGGCCGAGGGAGACCTAGGTCGAGGATCGACTCGAGCTCTCATGGACTCGAGGATAGACTCGGCCTCCGGGGTCGACTTGGGCATCGACGTCCCGGTGGTCGGGGCAGATGCACTGGCGAGGCCGGTGATCAGTGCCCGCTGCTGGTCCATGAAGGCAGCGATACTGCGCTCCAAGGTCGTCAATCTGAGGCCAAACTCAGAAGACCCAGCAGCCCCCGACTCGGGCCCCGACGGCGTCGGGCCCGACGTCGGTTCTTCCGGAGGAGAGTCCAGGAGGACTACAGTACTCACGTGTCCAGGCGACTCCACTTCGAGACGAGGAAGCTTCGAAGGCCTCTCCGCCTCCGAGGACCCGGGGCGGCCGACGGGGCTATGCGACCTGGCCCTCGAGGGACCAGGAGCGTCCTCCGACGCCACCCTCGCGGGCTTCTTCTTCCGACGGTGTTCCCGGCCGGGGGACCCCCGTTAAGAGGAACTCCGACGGTGCTCGGAGCCGGAGCCACGAAACGTCGAGGCCTCTGACGAGGTCCGGGCCCGACCGGACGCGGGGTCAGAGAAGATTCGTTCCTTTTGTGACTGCCGACTCCTCAACGCCTTCGAGGACATCTTGTTGCACGGACCGCAACTCATTGAGTCATGCTGGGGTCCAAGGCAACGGAGGCAGCAGTCATGTGTGTCGGTAAGAGACATAAGTTTGACACAACGATCACACTTCTTAAACCCACTGGCAGCCATCGGGGGAAAAAGGGCCCCTGCAAGGTCGAAAGACCGCGCTGCCAGGGAAGAAGGAAAAAGTAGCGGGAACGCCAGTTGGAGAGAAAAATAGAAAAAAATTATGTGAACGGACTCGATAGGGAATATTGAGGCCGGGAGGGGAAGAGGACACACAAACCGAGAAAAATAACAAAATAAAAGAGATCAACTTTTTCAGCGGTAATAACAAACTACGTCTGTAGGGCTCTGCGGAAAAAAGAAGACTGAGTAAGATGGCACCCTTGGGCGGGAAGGGGACCGCGCATGCACGCTGTAATTCCCAAAGGCTTTCTTCGAAAGCTCGGGAAAATTGCTCCGCGAGGGCTCCGTCGGCGTCGACGTCACCCATAAGTGAGGACTGACTTCCTGCTTGGTCCTGGAGAAATGACTGCTTCTTGGAGCAGCTGGTTCATGAACCGACCAGAGGGGAAGCCATATTAGACCTAATCCTTAGTGGAACACCAGATCTAGTGCAAGAGATAAGGTTGTTGGGGCCACTTGGCAATAGTGATCATAGCATGATCGCCTTTGATTTAATTAGTGGAGGAGGGATAGTAAGGAAATCCACAGTACTACTTTTTAACTTTCGAAAGGGAGACTATGATAAAATGAGGAAAACAGTTAAGAAAAAACTAAAAGGAGCAGTTGCAAAGGTTAAAGACGTACATCAGGCTTGGCTGTTGTTCAAAGATACTATCTTGGAAGCCCAGACCAGCTGTATTCCACGCTTTAAGAAAAGTGGAAGGAAGTCCAAATAACTGCCAGCACGGTTTAAAGGTGAGGTCAGAGAGGCTGTTGTTGCCAAAAAAGCATCTTTTAGGAAATGGAAAAAAGAGCCAAACGACGAAACCTGGAAACAGCACAAGCACTGGCAAGTCAAAATCAAGGCATTGATAAGGCAGGCAAAGGTAGAATTTGAGAAGAAGCTTGCTGTGGAAGCAAAAATGCAAAGTAAAGACCTTTTCAAGTACATTCGTAGCAAAAAACCTGTGAGAGAGTCAGTTGGTCCATTAGATGATAAAGGGGTTAAAGGAGCACTAAGAGGCGACAAGGCGATAGCGGAGAGACTGAATGAATTCTTTGCTTCAGTCTTTACTGAGGAAGATGTAGGGATGTTACCCATGACTGAAGTGGTATTTAAAGATGCGGAAGAATTGAAGGAAATATCGATACATCGGGAAGATGTATTACAACTATTAGATAAACTGAAGAGTAGCAAATCACCTGGGCCGGATGGTATACATCCAAGGGTGTTGAAAGAACTGAAATACGAGATTGCAGACCTGCTATTAGTAATCTGTGAACTATCATTAAAATCATCTCTAATACCTGAAGATTGGAGGATCGCCAATGTAACACCAATTTTTAAAAAGGGTTCCAGGGGTGATCCGGGAAACTACAGACCGGTGAGCCTGACATCAGTACTGGGAAAAATGGTAGAAACCATCATAAAGAATAAAATTACTCAGCATGTAGATAGTCATGACCTAATGGGATACAGCCAACATGGCTTTAGACAAGAAAGATCTTGTCTTACTAATCTGTTATGTTTTTTTGAAGGAGTGAATAATCAGGTGGACAATGGTGAGTCAGTTGATATTGTGTATCTGGACTTTCAGAAAGCCTTTGACAAGGTCCCTCATGAGAGACTTTTGGCAAAACTAAAGAGTCATGGGATAGGAGGCAGTGTACTATTGTGGATCAGGAACTGGTTAAAAGATAGAAAGCAGAGGGTAGGGCTAAATGGCCAATTTTCCCAATGGAGAAAGGTGAATAGTGGTGTACCCCAGGGATCTTTGCTGGGTCCGCTGCTTTTTGACATATTCATAAATGACCTGGAAAGTGGAATAACGAGTGAGGTTATCAAATTTGCAGATGACACAAAACTATTTAAAGTTGTTAAAACCCAAGAGGATTGTGGAAAATTGCAAGAGGATCTTGATAAATTGGAAGACTGGGCATCAAAATGGCAGATGAAATTTAATGCGGACAAGTGCAAGGTTATGCACCTAGGGAAGAACAACCCAAACTATGGTTACACGATGCAAGGTTCCACATTAGGAACCACCACCCAGGAAAAGGATTTAGGCGTCATTGTGGATACTATGTTAAAACCCTCGGCCCAGTGTGCAGCAGCGGCCAAGAGAGCAAATAGAATGCTAGGTATGATAAGGAAAGGAATGGAAAATTAAACTAAAGATATTATAATGCCTCTATATCATTCCATGGTGAGACCGCACCTTGAATATTGTGTGCAATTCTGGTCGCCGTATCTTAAAAAGGATATAGCGATTTTAGAAAAGGTTCAGAGAAGAGCCACCAAAATGGTAAAGGGGATGGAAGGATACTCCTATGAAGAAAGGCTAAAAAGGTTAGGGCTCTTTAACCTGGAAAAGAGACGGCTGAGGGGAGATATGATAGAAGTCTATAAATTAATGAACGGAGTGGAACGGGTAAATGTAGATCGATTGTTTACCTTATCAGAATATAGAAAGACTAGGGGACATGCAATGAAGCTACAGGGTAAACTATTTAAGACTAATAAAAGAAAATATTTTTTCACTCAACGTGTAATCAAACTCTGGAATTTGTTACCAGAGGATGTAGTAAAGGCTGTTAGTGTAGCTGGGTTTAAAAAAAGTTTGGACAAGTTCCTGGAGGAAAGGTCCATAAACCATTATTAAGAAGGGACCCAGGATATCAATGCTTGAACCAATACAAGCATTGTGGAACCTGTGTCCCTTGGGGAAACTGCTAGGTACATATGACTTAGATTGGCCACTGTTGGAAACAGAATACTGGGCTTGATGGACCTTGGTCTGACCCAGTATGGCATATCTTATGTTCTTATAATTCTCCTTGGAAGTTAACCATATGGCAGAAGCAGTGTGGAGGTAAATTGCTGTCTGTTTTAAAAGGGAAATTTACTGCAACGTAAGCCTGATCAGGAAGCTCTGATTCATGCTTGTCTGTCACCTGTGTTTGAATTGTGCAATGGCAAGAAAAGCCAAGTTAGCTGCTATAAGAGTTTTTGCTTGCTCCTCTCCTACATGAAAAGCCTGCTAAGAGTTTTGGTAACAGCTTGGAATGTTTGTTTTGTTCTAAGTTTGGTTTCACATAGAAATGCAGCCTAGAGAGGTTTTTGAGGCTGAACTGAATTATCGTTGAAATCCTCTCTACTGCAGTTATCTAAATTTACTTCTGAGACAGTTGTCATGCTTACTGAACATCAGGATAGAATAGCTGTTCTTGAATCTCAGGATAAAAAATTAGCGGGTCAAATCTCGTCGATACAAGGGGTCCTGACGTCATCAGTTCAGGACTCATTGTTATTACATCGCCGCGATGAAATGTTAGAGAATGTTTTACGTATGAAAAACCTCCGTTTATTAAATTTCCCCCGCACCCACTTTCTTTCTCCAACTATTTTGTTTTTTAAGTATTTGAAAGATGTCTTAAAGATTTCGGACTCGGATTCTATTCCTTTGTCTAAAATATATTATTTACCTTATGGGATTAAAGGAAGTCCGGTCTTGGAATCTGAGGCTACTAATGTTGATGCGGGGGAAATGGACCGTCTCTCTGTTCAGAGTTTGGATTTATCTACTTACCTTGAGACTTCAGTAGAGGAGATTCCTGTTCGAGCTACATTGTTAGTTTCTTTTTCTTTAGAGAAAGATAAGGATAGGATTTTTCAGGCTTATTTTAAACACCGTTGTGATATGTTTTTTGGCCAGGCGATACAAATGTTCCCGGATGTCTGTCGAACTATTCAATTGAAGAGGAAAGCTTTCCTTGCATTGCGCCCTCGTGTGCTTGCAATGGGAACTTCCTTCTTACTTAAATATCCCTGTAAATGCCTTGTGTCCTTTCATGGTAATTCATTTACTTTCTTTGATTCCTTACAATTGGAGACTTTTATACATAAGTCAGGATGATGGTATTTGTTATGTTACGTAATTTTCTTGGCCCTAGCTAAGAAAAAGGGGTCTAATGATTAGCTTCTCCACTCTTTGTTCAGGATTGTTTCTTTCGTATATTGTGTCATGGCGTAAGGCAGATTGAGCAGATGGAAGTAGAGGAAAACACTCAGGGCAGTTTTAAAATCAGCAGTGCAGAGCACATGGCTAGGGGTTGTCAGGGGCAACTAAGCAAAACAAGAGCACAGGCTGTAGAGAAACGCCCAGAGATACCATTGCGTCATAGCTCATCAGGGAAGCAGAGACAGCTGCAGAGAGTTGAGCTAACTCAAGTCTCAAGGAATGATGCAGATAAAAAAAGGTCAGTCTTGAGCAGAGCAGAGACACGTGCAGATTCATGCACAGATTCACGTACAGGCACACGTGGAGAAAGAAGGAAACACAGAGACGCAAGCCAGGAGTCAGACTCGGTCTCTGTGGCAGAGAGAGAAGGAGACATTGAGAGGACTCGAGGGAAAGGAAAGTACAGCACTCAGAAAAGCCAGGAGCCATACCTGGGAGGTTCAGACGTGGAATCAATCTGCACCTCAGAGGGGTTTATCCAAGAGGAGTTCACGAAGGTTAGTGCTGGGAAGTTAGGCTGCACTAAGCCAAGGTCCGTGTGGGGCCAGAGGGAGACTCCAGGATATAAACAACGAAGAGCAGGGAGAAGAGATAACCACAATAGCAGGAACCTGGGGAGCCAGAATACTTGTCCAAGAGATAATTCCCATGCTTTAGAAAGACGTCCTGTGAAAGGAAGAGAGGGGAAGAAAAGTTTCCACTTCCCGTTTACACACCAGCCAGGCAGAGCTCAGCCTGAAAGCCAAAGTACCTGGACTAGAGGAGCACTGAGTTTTACCCCCAGTGGTCAGGAAGTGTGTAGCCCACTAAGGAAAGATTCCATAGTGTGTGGTAAAGAACCTTTCTGCAGTGATAGGGGGGAGTGGTGCTCTGACCCAGCCGAGAGGAGAGAAACAAACACTAATCCACAATACAGCCCTGCAAGTTATAATTATCAAGAAGCACCTGAAGATATGGATTGTGACTTTGGTGATGATAATTCTGATATGTGCAAAATGGACTGTACGCTTGTTTTCTCTGATAGCATAACCTCTTTTTGTTAGGGGCCTAAGAAAGCCTGCTGGAATGAAATCTGTGGGAGAGCACAGATTTCACAGTTAAAAGTGTGTGATTGAAAACCTGTTTTTCCCTCTTTTTGTTCAGTTAAAGCTGACAATAAGCATTTTTGTTCCCATTTGTAGTCCCTCACTTGTGTTATACCAGCTGTATGGTTTATTTGCTTTTTGATATTTGTTGCAAGAATTCTCCCGGGACGGGAAATAAAACCTCTTTAAGCATAGCTACTCGATCACAACTACCTCCTTATTTCGATTAGCTATTGGGACCCAAAATCCCTGAGGGCAACATAAAGTCCTTGCTGTTAGAAGAGGAGCAACACCGAAGCCCCAGGCTCCCACCTTGTGGGCCAGCAAGGTGTTTGACAAGTGGCGACGTTGTTTGGATTTTTGCGCAAGATTCAAAAGGGACAAGCACAAAAGGACTACAGTTTGCTGGAAGGAAAGCAGTCATCCGGAAGGAGAGAGAACCGTCAAGAAGTTTTCTGCTACCAGGAGTGGAACCCGGAGACACCTTTCTCACAAGCTGACCCCTGCATGGAGGCTAAGGTAAAAAGTACCTGGTCAGACGTGGGGAGGATACAGTGAGAAAGGGGGGTGCTGGTGGGCAGAGAGAGGGCGGTGGGAAAAAAAAAAAAAAGTCTGGTGGTATCGCACTTGGTTTTTGTTTTGTTTTTCTATCTCTAGGTATACCAAGGCAGAAGGATGGAGCCATTGGATGTAGCGGGATGGATGAAGACGCAATGGGATAAGCAAGTCGAGCTTATCCTTTTCCTGCAGCAGCAAACAGAAAGGACCATACAGGAGCAACAGCGGCCATTATTAGAGATATTGGACGCGCTTTTAAAAAGCCCCGAGATGTCACTGAGGACGTCCCCATGGCTCTCCAAGCCGCTGGTCTAAGGTCGTATGGTGCCTTTACATTAGGACAGCTACAACCACAGGACAATGTGGACGATTACTTGGACGCATTTGAAAGGATAGCTACTACCTTGAAATGGCCAGAGGAGCAGTGGGCCACCCGCTTTGCCCTATCGCTCACAGGAGAGGCTCTTTCAGCGTACAAAGCTATGCCTGCAGAATTAGCTTCCAATTATAGTGAAGTAAAGAAAGCGGTAAAAGATAGATTGGGGCTTACCCCACTTCACTATCAGTATATGTTTAGAGAGGCAGTAATTGGGCCTCGAGAAACTCCCAAAGCTCTAGCCCAGAGGTTAAAAAGTATAGCCAAAAAATGGTTGTTAGCTGAGGGAAGTTCAGTGGAAACAGTGATTGACAAAATTGTATTAGAACAATTTATGGAGGCTGTTCCAAAAGGGCTTAAGACTTTTCTGACCCTCCAGCATTGCCAGTCCTCAGAGGATGCAGCCTCTCTAGCCGAGCGATATTTCGCGGCTGAGAGGACTGACACCCCAGGCCAAGGTAGTTGGTTGGCAGCTGGGAGGAGGAAAAGTAGCAGTAAAGGAAAATATGTGTCTGATAGGATGTATAAACCTGCCAAGTTGAATGTTAATGTCTCTGATGAGAATGTTTATTCTGTACCCAAAGGTAAATGTTTTCGGTGTGGAAAAACTGGGCACTATCAGAGATCCTGCACAGAACGCACAGTCCTGGTGTCAGGGACAGAGGAAACAGAGCAGGACGAATTCCTGGTTCCAGCACAAGTAGAAGGTATTCACACACTGGCTCTACTTGACTCGGGGGCTGACCAGAGCATGATTTCAAAAAGGCTCTGGGCAGCCATTGAGGGGCACCGTCAGTCGCCCCCGAGTCAAGCAGAGGGACAAGTTCGGGTCAGGTGCGTGCACAGCGCAGCCTCACATTATCCATTACATAGTGTAAAGATAAATGCCTTAGGAACACAGCAGAATATATTGGTAGCTATAGTTCCAAAACTGCCAAGGGAGGTTGTCCTGGGGAGGGACTGGCCACCATTTAGTCAAAAAATGGATGGAAAGCTTAATAAGCCTAGCCTAAGGCCTACCCAATACCAGGTAGGAGTACAGGAGGGGGAAATAGAAGCTTTGGCCGCCAAACCCCCGAGTCCCCTGTTTGGCAAACCACAGAAGAATAGGACAGGACCACAGGTTCCCAAGAAGGGGGCGCCCTTAGGGAAGGCAAAGTTCGTCCTACAGTTCTGCAAAGTGTCCAACTTGGCCAAAAGCCCACAAAGAGCCACCCCAGGAGTGGCTGGCTATGATTTATTCAGTGCGGAGGAAGCCATAGTGGGAAAAGGAGGGAAAGCCTTAATTGACACAGGCATCCAGGTGAGAATCCCAGAGGGTTGCTATGGCCGCATTGCTCCGAGGTCAGGCCTTGCGGTAAAAGTTTTCTTAGATATAGGGGCTGGGGTAATAGACCCCGACTATAGGGGATGTATTAAGGTCCTGGTCTTTAATTTTAGTAAGACCGACTTTAAAATCCATGTAGACGATCGTATAGCGCAATTAATCTGCGAGCGTGTGGGTTTCCCCATAATAGAAGAAGTGTCTTCCTTACCGTCCACCATAAGGGGGGAACAGGGATTTGGGTCCACGGGCCAGGGTGAAGTCAAGATTATGACGGCCCTAGCAGAAGAGCCTAAAGAAGAAGACCTCGGTCCTCAAATTGCAGATTTGAGGGACAAGTCCAGACCTAGAGTAGGTGAAGGGCTTTCTATACCACAGCAGCAAGAACTGGCCCAAGTCCTGGATAGGTTCTCGGGCGTTTTAACTACGACACCTGGGGAAACTAACGTAGTAGCCCACAAAATTATAACCACACCGGGGCGAATAATTCGGCAACACCCCTACCGCATGCCTGAGGCAAAAAAGAGAGAAATAGTCGAACAGGTAAAAGAGATGGTGAAGCTTGGTGTCATAGAGGAGTCACGCAGCCCCTGGTCGAGTCCAGTGGTGCTGGTGCCCAAACCAGACGGATCCATTCGATTCTGTATCGACTTTCACCGGGTGAATGAAGTGTCACAGTTTGACGCTTACCCGATGCCCCGGATAGACGATTTGCTGGATCATTTGGGGCAGGCGAGATACCTGACCACCCTTGACCTCACCAAGGGATATTGGCAGGTACCCTTAATGAAGGAGTCCAAGCCAAAAACGGCGTTTAGCACGCCTATAGGCCTCTTTCAATTTCGCCGCATGCCATTTGGCTTACACGGCGCCGCTGCCACATGCCAGCGATTGGTGGACCAGGTCCTAAGGCCCCACCACGAGTACACGCTGGCCTATATGGATGACGTGATTATTTACAGCATAACCTGGACCCAACACCTTGCAAGAATAGAGGCCGTACTCAGGGCACTTCGCAAGGTGGGACTAACACTAAATCCGGCCAAGTGTCTGTTCGCCACGGAAGAGGCCAAGTACTTGGGACACATGGTTGGGAGGGAGGTAGTAAGGCCCCTGGCCTTTAAACTAGAGAGCGTCCGAAACTTCCCATGTCCGGGCACGAAAAAGCAAGTCCGAAGCTTTCTGGGTTTGATAGGATACTATCGTCGGTTTATACCTCACTTTACTGAGGAGAGTATTCTATTCACGGAAATGTTACGGAAAAACGCCCCTACCACGATAAAGTGGTCCCCGGAGGCTGAAGAAGCTTTCACTAACCTAAAGGAAAAACTCTGTAGGGCACCTGTCTTAAGGGGGATAGATTTCAACCTCCCCTTCATTGTCCAGACGGACGCGTCCGAAACAGGGTTGGGGGGGGTAATGGCTCAGAATTTTGATGGGGTAGAGCACCCTGTAACATATTTGAGCCGAAAGCTCAATAAGGCAGAGAAAAATTACTCTACAATAGAAAAGGAGTGCCTGGCGATTAAATGGGCAGTGGAGGCACTGCGCTTTTATTTAACTGGCCGGCAATTCCTTTTGATCACAGACCACGCCCCTCTGACCTGGTTACATCAGATGAGGAACAGCAACCCTCGTCTGACCCGGTGGCACCTAGCGCTCCAACCTTTTAGCTTCGTAGTACAGCATAGGGCGGGGCGGCTGCATGGAAATGCTGATGCATTGTCACGGATTCCGGGCTGTCAGGTAAGAACTGCAGCCCGTAATATTTTAAGGGGGGGGGGGGATCTGTCATGGCGCAAGGCAGATTGAGCCGATGGAAGTAGAGGAAAACACTCAGGGCAGTTTTAAAATCAGCAGTGCAGAGCACATGGCTAGGGGTTGTCAGGGGCAACTAAGCAAAACAAGAGCACAGGCTGTAGAGAAACGCCCAGAGATACCATTGCGTCATAGCTCATCAGGGAAGCAGGGACAGCTGCAGAGAGTTGAGCTAACTCAAGTCTCAAGGAATGACGCAGATAAAAAAAGGTCAGTCTTGAGCAGAGCAGAGACACGTGCAGATTCATGCACAGATTCACGTACAGGCACACGTGGAGAAAGAAGGAAACACAGAGACGCAAGCCAGGAGTCAGACTCGGTCTCTGTGGCAGAGAGAGAAGGAGACATTGAGAGGACTCGAGGGAAAGGAAAGTACAGCGCTCAGAAAAGCCAGGAGCCATACCTGGGAGGTTCAGACGTGGAATCAATCTGCATCTCAGAGGGGTTTATCCAAGAGGAGTTCACGAAGGTTAGTGCTGGGAAGTTAGGCTGCACTAAGCCAAGATCCGTGTGGGGCCAGAGGGAGACTCCAGGATATAAACCACGAGGAGCAGGGAGAAGAGATAACCACAATAGCAGGAACCTGGGGAGCCAGAATACTTGTCCAAGAGATAATTCCCATGCTTTAGAAAGACGTCCTGTGAAAGGAAGAGAGGGGAAGAAAAGTTTCCACTTCCCGTTTACACACCAGCCAGGCAGAGCTCAGCCTGAAAGCCAAAGTACCTGGACTAGAGGAGCACTGAGTTTTACCCCCAGTGGTCAGGAAGTGTGTAGCCCACTAAGGAAAGATTCCATAGTGTGTGGTAAAGAACCTTTCTGCAGTGATAGGGGGGAGTGGTGCTCTGACCCAGCCGAGAGGAGAGAAACAAACACTAATCCACAATACAGCCCTGCAAGTTATAATTATCAAGAAGCACCTGAAGATATGGATTGTGACTTTGGTGATGATAATTCTGATATGTGCAAAATGGACTGTACGCTTGTTTTCTTTGATAGCATAACCTCTTTTTGTTAGGGGCCTAAGAAAGCCTGCTGGAATGAAATCTGTGGGAGAGCACAGATTTCACAGTTAAAAGTGTGTGATTGAAAACCTGTTTTTCCCTCTTTTTGTTCAGTTAAAGCTGACAATAAGCATTTTTGTTCCCATTTGTAGTCCCTCACTTGTGTTATACCAGCTGTATGGTTTATTTGCTTTTTGATATTTGTTGCAAGAATTCTCCCGGGACGGGAAATAAAACCTCTTTAAGCATAGCTACTCGACCACAACTACCTCCTTATTTCGATTAGCTATTGGGACCCAAAATCCCTGAGGGCAACATAAAGTCCTTGCTGTTAGAAGAGGAGCAACACCGAAGCCCCAGGCTCCCGCCTTGTGGGCCAGCAAGGTGTTTGACAATTGTCACACTCCAGAATTTTGTGGACTAGATTTTGATACTCTGTTGTTGTTTTTGCTATTGTTGGATATTATCTGTATTGCATGAGTTTTTCCAAATAAAAGAATTTAAACTTAAAAAAAAAAAAAAGCCTGAATTTTTCTTTATGCTCTGATTAACAAGGACTAAACAGGGAAGTGGCAGCCTAGTTTGTAAAGGCAATTGCTTCTGCAAGTAAGAGGACTTTAAAAAGCCATTTCTGAGTTCTTTTGGTTTGTTTGCCATTATTTGCTGTACCTTAAGCAAATCCTACAGTTGTAATCCTGTAAATGATACCTTGAACCTGCTGTGTTTTGTGTTATGGAAATAAACTTTCTGTTACAAGCCTTACCCTCAGTTACCTCAACTACAAACCTTCTACTTAAAGCACCAACATATTTTTAGCAGTACTACACTTCCCAGAAAGCAACACGAAGAAATAGGCTGCTAGGAGCTGATAGAAGAAGGAATCCTCAACTACCATGCCCCTCGACCACTAGAGGCAAGTGGCTTCGGGCGTTGTGCTTGTGACAATACCAATTCACTCTTCATATCTCCTCCATCCCATTCATTCAATAACACTCCTGCAGGAGTAATAGGGCCTACCCAAGCCACCATGTCTCGAGCCAAATCAGTCAATCATTGCGATATATTCTGTAAAACTGGGCATGCCCACCACATATGCATATATTTATTTTTTATTTTTATTTATTTAACAGTTTTTATATACCGCACTATTCATCATCAGTGCGGTTTACATTAAACAACATATTACCTAGCCAGGATAAAACTGACATAGGTTTACAGATAACAGGGAATATAAACTGGGTATGAACAGGGGAAAACTATATACAATTAAACAGGTAACATCGTGGCCTGATATTTACAGAAATGCAGCACTTTCCGCAGTTTTATTACCTCTGTTCTGGGTTATAGCTATGTGAGAGGCAGTTAAGGGTATAATCCCCTCTCTCCCCACACCCCCTCCAGCACTTCGAATCCTTGTATTTCCCCATTTTATACAAGCACCCAGGTGTTAAGTACATTCGATACAGCATCTTATAAGTATGCTCTTGGATTGCTGTTGATACCATTGGGATTTTTACCCCTTCATATATTTTTTCCCATCTCTGATAGTCCCAATAACCTCCTAAGTCTTCCTCCCATGCCTGCATATGCGTTGCATAGTCCATTGGGCCACTCAGGGCTTTATACAGTCTAGAGATCGAACCTCTAGAGACATCTCCCTTCCTAAACATCTTTTCAAATTGCATCTCCTTATTACCTAAGCATGCCTTTATATGTTTTCCCTCCAAGAAGTGTGCTAACTGAAAGTAGCCATACCAATCACTTGCCTCTATTTGAAATTCTTGCTGAAGCTCCGCGAAGGATCTTAATTGGCCCGCATTTGTTAATACCTGTCCCATATATTGTAGCCCCTTCTCATACCATTTTTGAAATATCTCAGAAGCTCCTCCTACCTTAAAGCTCTTGCATTGTACTATCCTGTGCTCTTATGTCTCCTCCCAATTGGGTCAGTACTTTATGCTTCTTATCCCATATTTGGAGTGTACAGGCTACGTATGGGTTTCTATCCTGACCCCTTCCTCTCATCCCCCTTCCTTGCCACATTAAGTAAGGCAGTTTGGTCTTACCGCCTCCTGTTCTAATTTACTCCATTGGGGCCCATTTTCCTCTAACCTCCATCCAATTAACGCTCTCAACTGCACCGCCTCATAATATCTTGCTACTTCAGGAACTGCTAGGCCTCCTTCCTTTTTCTCTCTATACATTATCTTCCTTGGTACCCTTGGAGGTCTGCATCTCCAGATAAAGGAAAAAATTATTCTCTGCACCAGGCTTAACATTGTACTGGGGATTTCTATAGGCAATGTTATAAACAAACAATCTAGGTAAAATATTCATCTTCACTATGGCAATTCTTCCCATCCATGAAAAAATAGGTTTATCCCATCGTATTAAATCTGTTAGTACTTGTTTTATTGTTGGATCATAGTTCATCTTATACAGCTCAGACCCCTCTGCGCTAATCTGAATTCCCAGATATCTCACGCTTTTATTAGCCCACTTAAACGGGAAAGTGGTTCGCACCTTAGCTTTTTCCTGTGGGTCCAACTGAACTTTTAGAACGTCTGTTTTCGCCATATTCATTTTATATCCACATACCCTACTGTATTTCTGGATTTCTTGTACTAATGCGGGTATAGACTCCATAGGCCGCCCTAACGTATACATAACATTGTCCGCAAATAGTGAGATTTTCTATTCCTCTTTTCCTAGCTTTATACCATGAATTTCTTTATTCTGTCTAACACTTTCAGCTAGTGGTTCTATCACCATTGCGAACAACAATGGGGAGATCGGGCAACCCTGTCTTGTACCTCTACCCAATGTAAATAGTTCTGAATATACCCCATTTACTCTTATACGAGCTTTAGGTTCCCTATAGAGAGCTTCTATTCATTTCTGGAAGTTATCCCCCAGCACCATTTTCCGCATAACTGCGAACAAAGGCCCATTCTACTCTATCGAAAGTTTTTCGGCATCAACAGCCATCATTATAGATGATGTCTGGTCTTTACCTACTTGCCATATTAAGTTTAACAGTTTGTGTACATTATCGCTAGCTTGTCTGCCCGGGATAAAGCCTGCTTGATCCTCCTGTATCAGTTGTGGGATGTATTTCTGCAGCCGGGTCACTAGTATTTTGGCTAATATCTTTGCATCCAAATTGATAAGAGATATGGGCCTATATGATTCACACTTCCCATGATCCTTTCCAGGTTTGGGTATTACTCTTTATTTAATCTCCCCTCCCATTCGTCCTTACCCACTTTATTCTACCCCTTGCTCCCCCTTCAATTTATTTACTCAGTCTTTCTTTGCAGCTTCTTTTTCTTGCTGTTGCCTTCATCTCTATTTATTTTACAAATTGCGCTTCCTTCCCATCATCCCTTCTTAATTCTTGATTCCTTTCCATTTCCTGGCGTTGTGTCTCTACTTATTTACACAGTACCAAGTCCTTTTTCTTTTGCATTACTCGTTTGCTTTTCCTCTCTTTACTCTCTACTTTCTGCTAGCCTGTTGTCTTTGTATTTCCAGGTTTCCTTATTTCTCCCACCCCCCGGAATACGGGTTACTCCTGTTTCCTAAATCGTAGCCACCAGTTGCAGCACTGTGGTCGCCCGTCTTGTAATGCCGTTGCTGGAAACGCAATACCTGCTGGGTACAACCATTTATATTTTATGCTCTCTTCCCGCAGTCTCATTGTAAATCCTCTCCACTCTCTTCTGCGTTGTAGCGTGGCCATTGCTAAGTCCGCAGAAATTGCCACCTTATGTCCCCTTCCATTCAAGTTGTCCTGCTCTTCTCACCTTGTTAATTATTCTTTCTTTAACTTTAAAGTCCTGGAGGCGTATAATTATATCCCGCGGGGCTTCCCCTATCTTTGGGCCTAGAGTGCAATGCGCCCTGTCAATTTTAATTTCTTGAGCCGCCGCTCCTTCCTCGAGGTCTTCCAACACAGACTTACATATATCTTGTGCCGTTTGCTCAGTCTCTGTACTCATCACTTTCCAGTACGCCCTTTATTCTTAAGTTGTGCCTTCTCACCCGATTCTCCAAATCCTCAATTTTAAGCTTGATCTGTTCCTTCGCCATTTCCAGATTGCTTACCGCCTTATTTATTTCTCTCACAGTGCTTCGCACCTCTTCCACTTGCCCTTCCGCCTCTTCCACTCTTTTAGCCAGTTCTTGTACATCAGCGCGGAATTCTGTTATGGCCACCTCCATATCCACCCTGAATCCCGCCATTTCTGAGCGCAACTCGCCGAACCAGGAGCGCAGCTCTTCTTTTGAAATTTGTACCACATCGCTCTTACTCTGCACCCCCTCTACGACACCAAGAGGTTCCTTGGTCTTGGGCTCCAGATTCACCTCGCCTCCCACTTTGTCTGCTTCTTTCTGCTCGCCACACAATGCCAAAAATGCATATTCTTTTATATCCGCTGTTTTTTTTTTTTGTGCCACCGCCATGTCCACTTGTCTCTGGTTCTAGTACTGATACTTGTCCACACTGGCATAGTCGCTTTGCTCTTTCAGGGGGGGATTTTTATCGCTTTTGTGGGATTTATTGACGGAACTCTTTTTCAGCCATCCATGAGGGTTGGCATCTTAACCTCAAAAAACTTGCAGAAAACCTCGTCACAATGTGCCCCCACCACAACCAAATGAACAACCTTACATAGTCGTCACTTTGCAAATACATGCTGCACTGTAAATAGTTAACTCTGTACATAATTGATAAATGAACCTTCCCCACTGATGTTGATTACTCCCCAATTGTTTAATGTATACAGTTGAGTTCTATGCAAACTGCCCTTGATCATTGGAAGGGGCGGTATATAAAAACCTTCAAATAAAAATATCTGCTACCTTCAGTTTCCTTGGGAGCAATTCTAATCCTTGCTTGAGGCCTAGGGGTGAAATCAGCTCAAGTCCCACGCTCAAGGGCCACGCCTAAGGGCCTTTTGGCGAGGCCTTTAGGTGCGGGCGTGCCTGAAGTGCAGCAGCCTTTAAACTATGCAGAGTCACCGGAAGTGATATTAGGGCAGGCAGATCAGAAAGAAGCCTGACTAGCGTGGGGGTGATCTCCCCCATCTTGTCTGCTGTTTCATCCAACCCTACCAACTGTTCTTCCCTGCCTGCACATTATCTGCCAGCAGCTAGTTATCTCCCTGTGAGATGTGCCTATGTGGCTGCAATGGTTGGCTTACCTATGCAGGGACACATAGATGGTATCCTTTACCGTCCTGCAGAATGGCGGCCTATGCCATTCTGGTTGGTAGAGGACATCCTCCTTGGCCAGTACAAGCCAGTAGAGCATGAAAGTTTCTGTCCTGGTGAAGTTGGGCAGCTGCCATCATGCTGTCCTGTGCTGTTCTGCACAGGCCAAGTTGCATGTGCAGATGTTCCATGTGGGACAGAGACACGTGTTGCACATACAGGCCCCACAAGCATATACACACTTCTGCCAGTGACTGCGCATGTGCAGATCCCTGGGGGCAGCAAAACAAAACCATGCATACACATCATTATTTTGGCACAGAAATACATGTCGTGTAGCCAACACTCTCTGTGGGAACTATGCAAATGTGCACAGCTCCATTTTCCTTTGCAAATGCATACAAACCCCATGACCTTGGACATGTGCATATTTGTAGACACAGATGTGCTGATTTCTGAAGGGCCATGCACATGCAAGGCGCCTCTTCTAAAATTGCCATTGCTTTCTGTCATTCTGACTTGCATGTCCCTGCCACTGCCTGGACGGCCTAAAATGTGCCTTCACACCACCTCACTGTTGGTGAAATGACTTACTTGTGGAGTGGAGGAGTAGCCTAATGGTTAGAGCACTGGCTTGGGAACCCAGAAACCAGGGTTCAATTCCCACTAGCACTCCTTGTGGCAAGTCACTTAACCCTCCATTGACTCAAAAAAAATCTAAGTTATCAAAGTCCCTGTTTAATTATTCCAGTTTGTAAATAAACAGCAATGAGTTCTGAAATAATGCAACCTGACTAGTATATTGGTGATGTGGATGTATCAATGTAAAGATGTAGGCCTTGTACTCAGAGCAGAAGAAAGAAAGCAATTGTAATAAGCTGAAGATGACACTACCATTCCTGTGAAAATGGGATATTTTTCTTTGAATGATTCACTGACTGGTGAAGAATTACAGTAATGAAATGGATGCAAAAAGTTCCCACAAACTGATCTAAAAGCCTTAATTGAAGCCCAAGGAGACTGCATTTGGGAAAAGATATGATGGAACATTTGCAGCAGATAACTAAATAGTGCAGCTATTGCATTCCTTACAAAACCCCATTCTTTCACATGAATAATTTAATAATGCCTATATGAGAAGTCAAAAAAAGCGCCTAATTTTAAGTTGATTTTATAAAGGCGGAAAAAAGCAAAAATATTTTACAAAAAAGGGGAGCAGCATCATCAAAGCAACACCAAAAAAACACCCAAAATAAAAGTTTACACAAAAATAGGTTTTTTTTTTTTTTTTAAAGTGGCGTCAAGTCAATGCTGACTCCTGGTGACCCAGCAGCCCCTGAGTTTTCTTGGCACAATATGACTGGAAGTAGATTTCCAGGCCTTTTCTTCTAAGGCAAGGAAGGGTAAAGTGACTTTCTCAAGGCCACAAGGAGTGCCAGTGGGAATTAAACTCAGATCTCTTGGATGTTAGGCTGTTGCTGTAACCACTAAGCCGCAAATTAGCAACCCACACAATTCCAGAAAAGCCAGCCACAAATCAGAGTTCATTCAGGTTCATATAGTTCAGTCATATACTTCTGAAGCAAATCCTTATAAATACTGAGCATGTTTTGCCATCGTGGACCTTGGAGTGACTTTTCACATTTCTGGTCATGAATCCCAATGCAGATGTAGCAAAACACAATATTGTGTCGGATGGATCAAATAAGCCATGACTGGATGCATTAAGTTTACATTTTGAGTAGTATTGTGACCAGGGCTAGCAGTACTATTAGGTGAACAGTGGCAGCAATGGCCGCAAACAGCCCTTGGCGGTTACCTTGAAACTTCTGCGCCATGGGGCTGTTTGCTTCTGCTCCCTTGGACCACCTGATCTCGACTTCCTGTCAGCATCCAGCATCAGAGGGGGCAGAAGCAAATAGCCCAGTGGCGCCGAAGTTTCAAGGTATGTGCCGTGGGGCTGTTTGTGGCTATTGCCGTTGCTGCACATCCCGGTAAGGGCCAGCAGTGGCGACAATGGGCGCTGGAGGGGGGCCTCAAGGGATGAGGTTCATCTAGGGAGCCCCATTTCTTTGCGGCAGCCCTGATTGTGACACACTGAACTGTTACCAATTAATATTAGGAGAAATATTGGAAGTAACCATAAGGGGATTTTACTAAAGAACCAAAATCTTTCTTAAGAAGCATATGACCAAACTATACGAGTCTGAAAGACTCTGATTTGTGTCTTAACCCCATCAATCTTCTTTGGCCAATGATATAGTTTATTTGAATTTGATATACCACCTTTTGGCATGCCATCAAAGCAGTTTACATAGTAAAAACTTTAATAGGTGATGAATTAAATGTTCAACGGTCTGGGTAATTACCCTTGGCTGGCTTGCCTGAAGTTGTGTACCTTGCTAATTTAAGGTCCATAATAATACTACTTTATTTTTATGTAAACTTTAAGCTGGGAGTTTTTTCTGTATTGTTTGGCATGTGTATTTTATAAAGGCAACATTGGCACCTATGTCTCTTTATTAAGCAGGCTCCCAGAACCAACCCTAACAGTGCACACAAACGTATACCTCCCCTGCATGTACCCATCTACTATACTTTGTAAAATACATGTGCACATCACAATTCCACCTCTGCTCTGCCTAACCTATGCACAGGAGAATGCTCATGTGCAGATCAAGTAAAAGAAAGTGCACTCTTTTCATTGGCCTATTTTTTGTGCACATCTGAAGCCACATAATTTTATTAAAGCCATTTTCTGCACATAAAACCATCTCTACATGTACAAAAAGCTTTATAGAATTACTCACCTCCCAAATGTTCTTGTCTACTCTCCAAATGATTCAAGGTGTGGGGCCATTTTGTAGCCATTATATCTTCTGCATGTGTTTTTAAGGCAGCAAATATGAGTGTTTTCAGTTTAATATTTTGTCAAATGTAAAGGGAAGTGTATGAGTTGAATACATGCAGCTATATGGTAAGGGGGCCATGTTGGAAGCCTATTGGTGTTTTAGATGTCCAAAAATGGGCATAAAGATGTCTCCAGAGCCATTTTAGAAGCCAGGTCTGTAAGTCGTCCCCAGCTTGAGGACATCCAAGTCTGAATAGGGGCATTGTGGGGACGTGGCTGGGGCATTCCCAGGCGCCTGGATGTCCCACCAGACCTCAGAAATGTCCAGGAACAGGCATCTGAAAAGTACTCGTTTTGGCTGAAAACATCCAGAGGGTGTAGAGGAGGATGCAGTCATCATCCCCAGTACTCAGCACAATTTCAATAATAGCAACAGAAGTGGGATTTAAGCTATTCATAGACACCGAGCTTCTGACATACTTTTCTAGGGGTGTCTATGTAGATGAACATCCCCCCCCCCCCCAGCAGACATCCATATTGGGCACATCCACGTTTGCCCTTGGACGTCCATTCTAAAATCCCCCTCCACGTGACCATTTCCAAATTCATATCCTTCCACAACATACCCATTCCTTTGCACAATGGATGGTGTAATGTATCAGATTCATATTGGGCAATGTTGTTTTTTTTGTTTTCTTTTTAACGATGTTGCTCATTTTATGGTGTTCCACTGAACAAGGCCTCGCTTTAAAGCCCTCGTCATATCGTACAACCACAGTGCAAACAAAGTGACGGCAATTTTCACACTACCCACATGACTGCAAAGTCTGTGGCTAATTTTTACCTGCAGATTTTGCATCAGTTTTCAGAATTCCCATACAGAGAGTATCAATAGACACTTGCATTGTGCATAATTTTGATTTCTTTTTTTTGAATAATGCTACTGGGCACATTTTTGACTTACATCAAAAGGCCCCATATGTCATTTGCAACCAGGCTACAGGACCTCAGACAATTCATAGGAGTCACAAGAGCTAATGAACAGTGACTCTCCCACCCACTTGAACATCAGCAGAAAAGGAAGTGGTGTAATTACCCATCCTCCTACCTACCCTGCATTGCACTTCATATTCCTGAATTATCTTAGCAAAACGTTCCTTCTGATCATACAACTCAGTGCTGTGAGGATCTAGCATCATCAGCTGCAAAAGAGAACAGAAAGATAGGACCTGTAAAAACCAGAAAATACACGTATTCAAAAAGCAAACAGTTTTTAAATCCGTCTTCACAGCTGAGAAAAAGAAAAGAAAGCCTATCTATAGTTAAGCATTTGGGGGGTGGTGGAGATAGTTACTAACCTGCAATAACTCAGTACCATAAGTTAGTAAATCCTGCAGTACATGAATAAAGCAACTTGTGTTCAGCCTTGCAAGCTCTATTATTCTTCCTCCCTAGAAGCATTGGGTCGCTAATGCGCAGCCCGGTGGTCCCAGGGCCCATCTTGAAGAGGATGGAGGTTTTCTAGGAGTCATGTAAACCTTGATCTCCCTGCCAGCAAGGTCCCCGTCCAATCATACCATCCCCATAAACACACCATGCCCCCTTCCCTCCAGTGAGTGCCCTCACCCTCATGGGATAGCCCCTCTAACCTACTGGGCATACCCTTGGTGCCTAGCATAGTAGGGGGGGGAGCATAGGAATGATCCTTAGCATTCCTCTCCATTGCCAACCCAAGTTCAAAATGATGGCTCTGACCCCTAATAGTAGAACCATGAGACTACCACTTGGGGATCATGAGTGGGTGTGACTATTATAAAACTTCTAGCTCCTCTGAGGTGGTAATTAGGAGCATCGGCCCGGCGTTAGCAGTCTGATGTTCCTGGGGAGGAAAAATAACACCAGCTCACAGCTGATGTTAGTTTACCATGAATAATGTAGCGTGTAAAGTTAAAATGCAAGCTGTATCATTCAATTTCCATAATACGGAGGCAATTTGCATGTATTTGCTTATGCCATACCTCATTATTATTTAGCTTGCCTTGTGGTAAATTGTTTGTTAAGGTGAAACAATGCATAATTTTGCCATTTATCACGTTATTTGGCAAATATCACCTGTTATTCCCCCTTAGTGAAATCACACTGTGAAAAGTGTGAGGACTCAGGAGCCTTGTTCCTCAGACAGGACCAACCTCTGTTCTTCTTGACACCCAGGAGATAAAGGAAACTTGTATAAACAGTAGGAGTAATAATTTGAAGCATAAAAATCAGGATTTACTAGTTTTTACTTCTAAAAGGCAGAGTAATGACTTGTTCAGACGGCTCAGGCCACTGTGCTGTGTCATGTGGTACAGAAGACAAATTGTTTGAGTGTATTTGTAAGGCCAGTAGACCTGCCCTCTGAGAGCTCAGATAAGGCCTAGAGCATTTCACATTGTGAGGCCCCCTCATTGTTTGGGAAGAGGGGTAAAGATATTTTAACTACATGAGGTGTTTTATTCACAACCATGGACTTTAATCGAGAATCACACTATATAGTAAAAGTTCCCAATTCGACTTGAGAAACACAGCCAAAGAGTTAAAGTGGAGGATCATGTACCCTTGGCTGAGGTGAGGCTCTCGTGTGAGGCGAAATCCAGACCGAAGGGCCTGACATAGAAGCCAGGCTTGCTTGGAGTTGTAGAAAAGATGGCTCTTGGCCAAAGAAGTAGTTCTGAGAGCAGGTTTCAGAGGAGTTTTCTCTCCAGCTGTTAGTATAGCTGGGTTTAAAAGAGGTTTGGACAAAGGTTCATAAGGCATTCATTGAGAAAAAGTTCATAAGGCATTATTAAAGTGGACTGGGGAAATCCACTGCTTACCCCTGGGATAAGCAGGATGGAATTTGTCTACCTTTTGGGAACCTGACAGGTACTTGTAACCTGTATTGGCCACTGTTAGAAACAGGATACTGGGCTTGATGGACCTTTGGTCTGACCCAGTATGGCATATCTTATGTTCTTAATTTCTAACTGGCAAACGCATGTGTTGGCAGGGTATGTCCAATGAGGTGGGGAACGGGGGTACATGAAAAAAAAATGGAAAATTAAAACAAACAAAACAGAGTAGTATGTGTATTGTAGAATGATCTTTTAGTCACGTATGTTTTGCTTTTTTTTTATAATAAGAGTGTACATCAAGCAATTAAAAATGAAACATATACTGTACAATGCAGGAAATTTTATAATTGCCTTTCCAAGTGTAAGGCCTGTTTTACATGCAGAAAAAGCCTTTTATAAACCTGCACAGACATATACACTTGTAGAAGGTATGCATGTGAAAGATCACACGTGCTTTTATGCAGACCTCATATAAGCATTCCCGGAGGTGTAGTTTGGGCAGAATGGAAGTGGAGTTGTGATAGAAAACAAAAACATTTATACTATCTTTGAAGCAGATACAAATCTGTTTATTTCCATTTGTGTGGTCTTGAGGCTGGCTCTAGATGCCTATTTTTTATTACTCATCTTTGCAAGTACAACATTTGCACAGGAAAAAGAGCAATGCATCAACAGAAAAGAAAAACAATACACACAAAATAAAATTTCAAAATATAACACACAGACAAAAGCATCTACAATATGAACACAAAGGTAGGAAAAGGGAGATCCAAATCACTTGAGAACCAATACAACAGCATAATAAACCGAAATGAAATGTTAAGGTATTATAGAGGGAGGTATGCAGGATTATTACTATAGCCATGCCACCCTGAGTTCATCTGATCTTGTCTGGGAGGCCACCTTGGAATATCAGGTGCTGTAGGTTTACTGTGCAAGAGAAAGGTCTAGCAATCTACTTCTGGTCACACCTTGCCAAGAAAACCAATGGGATAGTCACAACATGAGCAGCTATCCACAGGGTTGCTAGGAGTCAACATCCACTCAATAGTATTTATTTATTTAACAGGTCTTTTATACCACCTTATCATTTATTCAAAGCAGTTTACATAGAACAAATACAGCATCAAGCTTTTACATAGAACAGAGTATTAAAACTTGGAGGATTAAATAGGGCAAATGATACATTTAACAATTGCTAACTATATACAGGCACATTGCAGCAGTGTGATGAATTATAGTGTTACATTTAACAGTTATTAGCTTTATAAAGTTGTATTGTTGGAGTCTGGCACTTGTTCTTCTAAGGTGGGACCATAGTATTCAAGGTAAAGGTGAGTTTTTATGGCTTTCCTAAAGTCCAGTAGGTCTTTGATTGCACGTATTGCAGCGGGAATATTGTTCCATAGCTGGGGGTTGTACAGGGAGAAGGCTGTACTGCAGGTGGATTGCTTCATTGATCTGAAGCTTGGTGGAACGTCCAGGATGTTGTTGTCTGCTCCTCTTCTCTTTCTGGTTGGATATGCTTTCCTGATTAATGGCTGAAGAGTTGGTGGAGATAGGTTGTTTAGTATTTTGAAGATTATTATTCTCTTCTTCTATTTGGCACAAACAGCAACGAGGAGCCAGTGTAGTTGGTGGAGTGTAGGGGTTATGTGGCTGTATTTTGCAGTTTCGATAATGATTCTTGCAGCAGTGTTTTGCACTAGTTGGAGGGGGAGTAGTGTTTTCTTGGGCAGTCCATGGTAGATCACGTTGCAGTAATCTAATATGGGTGTTACTATGGCTTGACATACTGTCCTGAAGTTGCTGTCAGTTACTAGTGCTTTGAGTTTTGTGTAAAGTTCTCAACTTGTGATAGGCCGATCTGGTTGTTCTCTTTATGTGACGTCGGAAGTTGAGTTGATAGTCGAAGGTTACTCTGAGGAATTTGACTTCTTGTTTATTAGTTAAGGTGTGGTCTAGGATCTTTATTGAGTCAGGAGGGGAGAATTTAGTGTTTCTTTCCACCGCCAGTGGGTCTGCAGTCCTGCTCATTCTGCTCTTTGTGCATCGCTTGTCCCGGCTGCCATTTTGTATCCACTTGCTCTCCACAGAGCAGCCGGGATCCAGAACGCGATCTTCCACAGGTCAGGAGATTTCTTTTTCACCACCATGCTACCAAGTTCAGGAGATGCCGAATTGCCACATTCAGTGGCGGTCATATGCAGTGTGTTGGGGGGGGGGGGTGAACAGCGCTTTTATTCCCTGGGTTCCGCAGAGCTCAGACTGAGGCAGTCAACTTGGCACGTGATGTACACAATAACATGCAAGATTATATTAAACCATAATCAACCATCGTCCCAAACTAAAACATAGTTACTCACCTGTAACAGGTGATCTCCGGGAACAGCAGGAATATAGTCCTCACAAATGGGTATTGTCGGTACCGACGGAGCCTGCGTGGGAACGCTCCCCAGAGTCCAATAGGAAAGCTTTTGGGAGCATCCCACAGCGCCTGCGTGCTGCCTTCCCGCCTTTCCCAACTGCCTCTCTCCAGTTGAGTTTTAAAGCTGAGACAAAGAGAGAGAGAGGGAAAGAGAAAGAGACAGATAGAGAGATATAACTCCTAGGGGAGGTGGGTGGGTTGTGAGGACTATATTCCTGCTGTTCCTGGAGATCACCTGTTACAGGTGAGTAACTATGCTATCTCCAGGAACAAGCAGGAATGTAGTCTTCACATATGGGGACTCCCTAGCTTTAGATGCCAGGGAGAGACCCCAGAAGTTGTGTGCCCCTGTGAAAGAGCTCCACTTCCCCCCATGGATCTCTGGCATCCAACCAGGGATGGTGGGTAGGAGTTGATTAGGTATGGAACAGGTGTTGGAGAACAGCCTGACCAAACAAGGCATCCCGGCAGGAGTCCTTGTCCAAGCAGTAATGGGCTGTGAAGGTATGAACCGAAGCCCAGGTGGCTGCTCGACAGATGTCGTCGATAGACACAGAGTGCAGATGAGCCATGAAGCTGCCATGGCTCTCACATTGTGAGCTGCGACATGGCCCTCCAGAGGAAGATTCTTACTCTGATAGGCAAAGGAAATACACTGAGCAATCCAGTTAGACAGCGTTCTCTTAGAGACTGGAAGTCCCAAATGAGAAGGATCAAAAGCAACAAAGAGCTGTGAGGACATTCTATGTTGCTGTGTTCTTTGCAAGTAAAAGGCTAAAGCTCTTTTACAGTACAAAGTATGAAGATTTATTTTATTTATTTATTTATTTATTTAACATTTTCTTCTATACCGCGCTATTAAAATCAGCGCGGTGTACATCGAACAAGAATACTGCAATGTATACAAATAACATTGAGTTTACAAATAACAGGGAATTGAACATGGGGGAGAAACGGGGAAACTAAATACATATTAACTCGAACTATGTACAATGCTCTAATGTAACTGGGTGTTGCATTAGTTTTGTGAAGGTTGGTAGGGTTTGAGGGGGGACTACCTATTATCTGTGGTGTTGACGTGCAGGGGCGACTGGTGTGTGGGGGAAGTTTGCAGGTTGTTGGTTGTGCTTCTATTGCTGGAGGTTTCTGAGTAGCATTTTGTGAACAGGTGGAGCTTTATGGCTTTTCTAAATAGGATGAGGCTTTTTATTCCACGGATTTCGTGGGGGAGTGCATTCCAGTTTGAAGGGGCAAATAATGAGAAGGCTCTGTTGGAGGTAGCTTTTGTGCACTTAGTCATTAACTTGGGGACTGCTAATGTGTTCCGTGCAGTAGATCTTCTGTTTCTGTTTTCTGGGGTGCCATGAATTAGCTTGCTGATTGGTGTAGGGGGGTAGTTATTTAGGGCTTTGAAAGTGAGGACCAATGATTTGTATTGGAGCCTGGCATGTAGAGGTAGCCAATGCAATTCCTTCATGATGGGTGTTATGTGGTCGGATCTTGACGATCCGGAGAGGACTCTTGCGGCTGCATTCAAGGCTAAGCGGAGGGGGTTTAAAGTTGATTGTGGGAGGCCATGCAGGATGATGTTTGCGAAATCGACATGTGGAAGGACTAGTGCCTGGAAGGTTGTCCGATAGTCTGTGAAGTCCAGTAGGTGTCGGAGGTGGCGTAGAGTTCTGATTTTATGGTATATTGCCTTTGTGATGTTTTTGATATGCGTTGTCATGTTCAGGTGCTGGTCCAGGGTGATGCCGAGGTAACGGATTGTGGATTTGGACTTCAACTCTACATTGTTGACACGTAGTGATGAAGGAGGTATGAATTTGAGGTTCTTTGTGACAAATAGGACATCTGTTTTACTGTGATTGATCCGTAAGTTTTGTGATAATAGCCAATCGGCTACTGCTTCGAAGCAATTAATGATTGGGGAGAGCACTGGTTGGTCTATCAAGAACGGCATGTAAAGGAGGATGTCATCAGCGTATGCCAGGCATTTTACGTTGAAGGATCGAATCAAGTCACATATCGGCTGCATATAAATGTTGAACATCAGGGATGATAAGGACGATCCTTGGGGAACTCCCTGTGTTTGCAGAAATGGTTTGGAAGATGCTTGGCCAACCTTGACTTGTTGCCACCTATTAGATAAGTAGGATTCACTGAGGCAAGAGATGGGATGAACACAGGTGCCTTTATTAGTAGTCCCCTACGCGTTTCGGCCTGAAGCCTTCCTCGGGGGGATATACTTGAAATATAAAATCATACAAGAAAATAAAATAATATGCGATTAATATATAAATAAAAATAAGAACAAAACAGGCATGTAACATATATTAACATAAATAAAAACAAATTGTAAACACAAACATGATATCTAGTGTTAATAATAATAATATAAATAAGACTAAACATATGTGTATAATACCAATAAATAATAAAATATATATATAAAAATATATATATAAAAATTACATTAAAAACAAATGGATCAAAACCAACACTTGTTAGACGAAATGATAAAAACAAGAATAAAAAATCAAAAATCTTAAGACGCAGGGCAGACTATAAGTGCTAAAATAAAACTAATACAAAAATACTCACATGGCACTGTAGGGAGAATGATGTACTTTGGCCTATATAAATTGCACCTATTAAAATACTATCATTAATAAATAATAAATAGTGATATGAATAACATGTTAAAACAATTGTTATACAAAAAACCATAAAACTGAAGGATACAATGTAAAACTAAGATAACAATAAAAATGTAATAAGGAAATTTGATAATATTATTCAATTGAGTAAAATGTTGAAATAATCTAATATCCATAAATAAAGAAGTTAGATGTAAATAATATGAATATTTTATAAATATGTAAATTTGAAACTGGTACCTGATCTTGACCAGTTATGATGAACGACACTGTATGGTAAAATGAAACATTATTAAACATGTTATCTTGTTATATTGAAACAAGTAATGAATTGCTAAATTAATATGTGTAGAGGTTGGCCCATGAGTTGCTTACATATATTAACCGTTAATTCTCAAAGGAAATATTTATGCATAAGATTGTAGAGACCAACAGTCTTTAAACTATTGTGAAAAACTCAATTAAATCAAAAGTATATCGGACTAGGTCATCTGTAGAAAAAACTTTATTGTATTGGGTAGAATAATATATCCACGTTAAAGGAATCTCCTATTATCTTGTAAAACGTTCTTTTTTAAAAGACGGAAGGGCAAACCTGCAAGAATACATTTAAACTATAAATACTATAGAGAAATAATAAGACAATCTAATGAGTTATCGCCTAAGTGAGATGAACCGAGATATGTAAATATAAATAAGTAAAAACGTATTATCTAACATAGAAAACAAGGAATAAAAAAATGACATAAAAGGTTTGTTCTAACGTAGAATTGCCGTTACAAACACTATAGCGCGATAAACTCTATTGTTCATGCCTTCCGCGATTGAATATATTTAAAATCAAGCATATGAAGAAATTAAAACATTGAAAAACATGCTATTCACCTAAATGGAACAAAACATAAAACTGTCTGTACTGTCAAATGAAGGTATAGACTGAGCTCTTAGGAAATGACGTCTAAACCTAGGGCTTTAAATTCTCAATGTAAGAGGGCGCGCGGAAAGGATCTCTTATTATTTATAAACCGTTCCCAACTTTTATTCAAAAAAGGGGGGGCAACCTGCATCACTTCAATCAAACCATAAATACTATAAGAATAGTGAGACATGATAAAAATAAATCGCCGAAGTGATAGACCGACACGCATGGAAATCGGGTGGTAAAACCGAATTCTATAGAGAAGGAAAAAAACAAGGTATGTAAGTTTAAATAGATCGAAGCATTTGACTACATTAAAATGTTATAAACTGTTTGTACCAACGTCAGATTTCCGATACACCTTGCTGTTTATATAATTTGGAGTCAACCACGTAAAGAAATTAAAACATCGAAGAGCATACTACTCACCTGAATAACCAAAATACAAACGCACTTCCAGAATAAAGGTGTAGACTGAGCTATTAAGGAAATGTCGTCTTTACGTAAGGCTTTAAATACTCAATGGAGGAGGGCGTGATTAGTGTAATGACGTATTTCTTCAGGATGAGAGCGTAAGATATAAACCATTAGGTGTTAATCTGTTGTATTCATGAAAGAATGCCGTTACAAACACTGTAGCGCGATAAACTTTATTGTTCATGCCTTCCGCGATTGAATATATTAAAATCCAAGATATGAAGAAAATAAAACATTGAAAAACATGCTATTCACCTAAATGTACAAAATATAAACCTGTCTGTGCTATCAAATGAAGGTATAGACTAAGCTCTTAGGAAATGACGTCTTAACCTAGGGCTTTAAATTCTCAATGTAAGAAGGCGCGCAGAAAAGATCTCTTATCATTTGTAAACCATTCCCAACTTTTATTCAAAAGAAAGGGGGGGCAACCTGCTTCACTTCAATCAAACTATAATTACTATAAGGATAGTGAGACATGATAAAAATAAATCGCCGAGGTGATAAACCGACGTGCATAAAAACCGGGTGGTAAAACCGAATTCTATAGAGAGGGAAAAACGGATTCTATAGAGAAGGAAAAAAACGAGGTATGTGGGTTTAAATAGGTCGAAGCATTTAACTATATTAAAATGTGATAAATTGTTTGTACCAACGTCAAATTCCCGATACACCTTGCTGTTTATATAATTTGGAGTCAACCACATAAAGAAAATAAAAACATCGAAGAGCATACTACTCACCTAAATAACCAAAATATAAACGCACTTCCAGAGTAAAGGTGTAGACTGAGCTATTAAGGAAATGACGTCTTTACGTAAGGCTTTAAATACTCAATGGAGGAGGGCGTGATTAGTATAATGACGTATTTCTTTAGGATGAGAGTGTAAGATACACGAACATATATGAAAGTTGTGCCATTAAAAGACTCAAGAAACAAGTGGAATATCCATATAATCATTATCAAATGAACGATGTCCAACTAAAAGTATAGGGTGTTGTGTTATGTTATACGAAAACGTATATGTGAAATGATTACATGACTATAAAAATACTGACAAATCAACTTCTTGATTTAAACCATTAGGTGTTAAACTGTTGAATTCATAAATGAATCTCTGTTCTAATCGCAGAAGAACTTTGTCAAAATCTCCTCCACGCCAACTGGGAACCACTGTTTTGATGACCAAAAATTTCAAATCCTGGATAGTATGATGTTTCTCCAACCAATGTGCAACTAGTGGGCTGTCGCACATTGGTTCATTTATGAATTCAACAGTTTAACACCTAATGGTTTAAATCAAGAAGTTGATTTGTCAGTATTTTTATAGTCATGTAATCATTTCACATATACGTTTTCGTATAACATAACACAACACCCTATACTTTTAGTTGGACATCGTTCATTTGATAATGATTATATGGATATTCCACTTGTTTCTTGAGTCTTTTAATGGCACAACTTTCATATATGTTCGTGTATCTTACACTCTCATCCTAAAGAAATACGTCATTATACTAATCACGCCCTCCTCCATTGAGTATTTAAAGCCTTACGTAAAGACGTCATTTCCTTAATAGCTCAGTCTACACCTTTACTCTGGAAGTGCGTTTATATTTTGGTTATTTAGGTGAGTAGTATGCTCTTCGATGTTTTTATTTTCTTTATGTGGTTGACTCCAAATTATAAACAGCAAGGTGTATCGGGAATTTGACGTTGGTACAAACAATTTATCACATTTTAATATAGTTAAATGCTTCGACCTATTTAAACCCACATACCTCGTTTTTTTTTTCCTTCTCTATAGAATCCGTTTTTCCCTCTCTATAGAATTCGGTTTTACCACCCGGTTTTTATGCACGTCGGTTTATCACCTCGGCGATTTATTTTTATCATGTCTCACTATCCTTATAGTAATTATAGTTTGATTGAAGTGAAGCAGGTTGCCCCCCCTTTCTTTTGAATAAAAGTTGGGAATGGTTTACAAATGATAAGAGATCTTTTCTGCGCGCCTTCTTACATTGAGAATTTAAAGCCCTAGGTTAAGACGTCATTTCCTAAGAGCTTAGTCTATACCTTCATTTGATAGCACAGACAGGTTTATATTTTGTACATTTAGGTGAATAGCATGTTTTTCAATGTTTTATTTTCTTCATATCTTGGATTTTAATATATTCAATCGCGGAAGGCATGAACAATAAAGTTTATCGCGCTACAGTGTTTGTAACGGCATTCTTTCATGAATACAACAGATTAACACCTAATGGTTTATATCTTACGCTCTCATCCTGAAGAAATACGTCATTACACTAATCACGCCCTCCTCCATTGAGTATTTAAAGCCTTACGTAAAGACGACATTTCCTTAATAGCTCAGTCTACACCTTTATTCTGGAAGTGCGTTTGTATTTTGGTTATTCAGGTGAGTAGTATGCTCTTCGATGTTTTAATTTCTTTACGTGGTTGACTCCAAATTATATAAACAGCAAGGTGTATCGGAAATCTGACGTTGGTACAAACAGTTTATAACATTTTAATGTAGTCAAATGCTTCGATCTATTTAAACTTACATACCTTGTTTTTTTCCTTCTCTATAGAATTCGGTTTTACCACCCGATTTCCATGCGTGTCGGTCTATCACTTCGGCGATTTATTTTTATCATGTCTCACTATTCTTATAGTATTTATGGTTTGATTGAAGTGATGCAGGTTGCCCCCCCTTTTTTGAATAAAAGTTGGGAACGGTTTATAAATAATAAGAGATCCTTTCCGCGCGCCCTCTTACATTGAGAATTTAAAGCCCTAGGTTTAGACGTCATTTCCTAAGAGCTCAGTCTATACCTTCATTTGACAGTACAGACAGTTTTATGTTTTGTTCCATTTAGGTGAATAGCATGTTTTTCAATGTTTTAATTTCTTCATATGCTTGATTTTAAATATATTCAATCGCGGAAGGCATGAACAATAGAGTTTATCGCGCTATAGTGTTTGTAACGGCAATTCTACGTTAGAACAAACCTTTTATGTCATTTTTTTATTCCTTGTTTTCTATGTTAGATAATACGTTTTTACTTATTTATATTTACATATCTCGGTTCATCTCACTTAAGCGATAACTCATTAGATTGTCTTATTATTTCTCTATAGTATTTATAGTTTAAATGTATTCTTGCAGGTTTGCCCTTCCGTCTTTTAAAAAAGAACGTTTTACAAGATAATAGGAGATTCCTTTAACGTGGATATATTATTCTACCCAATACAATAAAGTTTTTTCTACAGATGACCTAGTCCGATATACTTTTGATTTAATTGAGTTTTTCACAATAGTTTAAAGACTGTTGGTCTCTACAATCTTATGCATAAATATTTCCTTTGAGAATTAACGGTTAATATATGTAAGCAACTCATGGGCCAACCTCTACACATATTAATTTAGCAATTCATTACTTGTTTCAATATAACAAGATAACATGTTTAATAATGTTTCATTTTACCATACAGTGTCGTTCATCATAACTGGTCAAGATCAGGTACCAGTTTCAAATTTACATATTTATAAAATATTCATATTATTTACATCTAACTTCTTTATTTATGGATATTAGATTATTTCAACATTTTACTCAATTGAATAATTTTATCAAATTTCCTTATTACATTTTTATTGTTATCTTAGTTTTACATTGTATCCTTCAGTTTTATGGTTTTTTGTATAACAATTGTTTTAACATGTTATTCATATCACTATTTATTATTTATTAATGATAGTATTTTAATAGGTGCAATTTATATAGGCCAAAGTACATCATTCTCCCTACAGTGCCATGTGAGTATTTTTGTATTAGTTTTATTTTAGCACTTATAGTCTGCCCTGCGTCTTAAGATTTTTGATTTTTTATTCTTGTTTTTATCATTTCGTCTAACAAGTGTTGGTTTTGATCCATTTGTTTTTAATGTAATTTTTATATATATATTTTTTATATATATATTTTATTATTTATTGGTATTATACACATATGTTTAGTCTTATTTATATTATTATTATTAACACTAGATATCATGTTTGTGTTTACAATTTGTTTTTATTTATGTTAATATATGTTACATGCCTGTTTTGTTCTTATTTTTATTTATATATTAATCGCATATTATTTTATTTTCTTGTATGATTTTATATTTCAAGTATATCCCCCCGAGGAAGGCTTCAGGCCGAAACGCGTAGGGGACTACTAATAAAGGCACCTGTGTTCATCCCATCTCTTGCCTCATTGTCTCCTGTTGGAATAGCAAGAGCGTCCTGCTCTCTTTGTGTCTGATAAGTAGGATTCACACCATTTTAGCGCTGTGCTTTGGATCCCCTTTTCTTTTAGGCGTTGTATAAGTATGTCATGACTCACCAAGTCGAAGGCGGCAGATATGTCCAGGAAAATGAGGACAAAGCCTTGTTGTATGTTGTTGATTCCTGTGATCAGATCGTTGAACAGGGTTGTGAGGACAGTGTCTACTCCGTGTGCTTCCCTGAATCCGTGTTGGACAGGATCCAACGGTGCTTCGGTGTCGATATGTTGCTGGATTTGTTGTTGAGCGGCTTTTTCGATGACCTTGGCAAGCTGGGGGATGCTCGATATTGGTCTGAAGGATTCTACTTTCGAAGGGTCTAGTTTGTTGTTTTTTAGTAGGGGCTTGATAGAGGTGCTTTTGAGTCTCTGCGGGAATGATCCAGTGATAAAGGACTGGTTCAGTATGTTAGCCAGGATGTTGCTTATGTCATGGCGAAGCTCTTTGATCCAGCTGGCTGGACAGGGGTCATTAGGTGCAGTGCTGGGGTTAACAGAGGCAACAATGTTTTCAACCTCTTTAGTGGATACTGCGGTGAAGTTGCATAGTGGAGTTGCTTGAGATGTTTTAGATGGTGTGGAGGGATTATTAGTGCCTATGTTTGTGTTGGTCTTGATCATCTTCGATTGTAAATAGTCTGCATAGTCCTGAGGTTGAGGCATTGGGGGGTGGGCTGAGACAGGCTCTCCTGTTATAGACTTTACTATATTGAACAAGGCATGTGGTTTGTTGATGGAGCGTTTTAATATATCAGTGATAGAGTTTCCTTTTTTGCGTTATCTTCGCACGGTGAGTCAGCAAGTATGAGTTATAGGCGGTGTGTGCTTCAGCGGAATGGGTTCGGCGCCATTGTCTCTCAAGTTGGCGTAGGTGGTGTAGAGATGTTCGTAGGTCCATGGAGAACCAGGGTGCATGTTCTCGTCGTATTGTCGTCTTCGTGGCGTGAGATGGACAGGATGCAGCTCTGAGGTTTTCATCCCATTTAGATATGAGGTCATCCAGGCTGAGGGATGTGTTGGTCATAAGAGGTTGGAGGTTCTCTAGGACTTCGCTCTTGTTGAGTGGGCGGAAGCAGGTTGCTAGATTCTTGGAAGTATTTGTAGTTATATGACTGTTACTGGGAGTGCTTATGGGTATGTGGAAGTTAAGGAGATGGTGGTCAGACCACGGGACTGGTGTCACGGATAGTGCGAGGTCCTGGGATGACGAGGCGTCAGAAAGAGGTGCGAATATGAGATCCAGCTTGCCCCCCTTAGTGTGGGTGGCAGAGTCGACACATTGATTGTATCCTAGATCCTCTAGGGCCTCAAGGAATGCTGTGGAGTGGCTACTTTGAAGGGATGGGAGGTTAAAGTCGCCGATTAACCAATTTGGAGAGTGCGGGGTGGAAGTGGTACATGCTAGCTCAATTATTGTAGATAGGTCATCTGGTGATGGAGTGGGTGCCCGGTATATGAGGTTGATGGCACAAAGTTCATTTGATACGGTGAGAATGTCAAGGTGAGTTGAGCTGGAGGTGGTACGCAACTTGAATTGAAGGTCGGCTTTGGCAAGGATGAGTGTTCCGCCACCTTTCTGAGTGGACCTGTGGCATGTATATAGGGAAAATCCTGGGGGTAGCATCTGATTCAAGAGGACATTGTCGCAATCGGACAGCCATGTCTCAGTGATCATCAGGATGTCGAGATTGTGTAGAGGTATTAGGTCCATGGCTGCAGGCCATTTTGAGCGTACTGATCTGGCGTTTATCAATGCACATTTCAGTAGGCGTTGCTGACGTTGTTTCTTGGCTTGTGTCTTTTTGAAGAGTTGGAGGGGGATGTTAAGTAGGTGGGAGGGGGATGTTAAGTAGGTGGGAGTGGGGTGTGTGGTTGGTTTTTGGTGTGGTGTGGTGTGGGAGTTCTGGCCGTCTCCTTCCATGGTGTAGGATTGGAATGGGGTTAGTGCCTTGGTTGAAAGCAATTGAGAGGTTGGGGAGCCCAAGGGTAAGGAGTGAGATGAGTATTATCAAAGGTTTGTACATTCTGGACTGGTAGCAGTAGTACTAGGCAGCAGGGCAATGGTAGTAAGGTAACACAGTTGAATGAGGGTAAAGTTATTGACACCAGTAGGGGGTGTCACAGTGGGTGGGAATAATTACTGGCAACAGTAGAGGGTGTCACAGTGGATGGGTATAAATACTGGCAACAGTAGAGGGTGTCACAGTGGATGGGTATAAATACTGGCAACAGTAGAAGGTATCACAGTGGATGGGTATAAATATTGGCAACAGTAGAAGGTATCACAGTGGATGAGTATAAATATTGGCAACAGTAGAAGATATCACAGTGGATGGGTATAAATACTGGCAACAGTAGAAGATATCACAGTGGATGGGTATAAATACTGGCAACAGTAGAAGATATCACAGTGGATGGGTATAAATACTGGCAACAGTAGAAGGTATCACAGTGGATGGGTATAAATACTGGTAATAGTAGAAGGTATCACAGTGGATATAAGTACTGGCAACATTAGCAGGTAGCACAGTGAGTAGGAATATTTTTTTGGTAACAGTAGAAGGTAACAGTGCATGGGAATAAATAATGGCAGCATTAGTATTAGAAGGTGGTACAGTGAATGGGCAATTACTGGTAACATAAATACACTGGTACAATTGACTGAGGCTAGCTTACTAGCGCAGTAAAGTGAACCTTAGCACAGTGAAATAGAGGTCTAACAGTAAGTGGTGATACTTGCAGTTCAGGATACAGGTCCGATTAGGATGGGTTACTTGTTGTTTTCGGTAGTTCTGAGATTTTTCGATGTGCCACCACCGGGGGGCCAGCAGTTGCGTTCTCGGAGAGGTGGAGTTTGGCTGCGTCTTGTATTTTGACGGTCCCCGCCTAAGGCGCGGGCCCGCCAGGCGCGGGCGCGCCCGACTGGCGCTGGCTTTTCAAAAGGGCCTCGTGTCCCGATTGGGTGGCTGATCAGGGGGAGGTCTCTGGAGCGTCGCTCCGGCCCGCTCAATCCCCGACTGGGAGAGCTCTTGAAGAGGGCCGGAGGAAGGACGAGGAGGCCGCGCGCCCGACTGGCGCTGGCTTTTCAAAAGGGCCTCGTGTCCCGATTGGGTGGCTGATCAGGGGGAGGTCTCTGGAGCGTCGCTCCGGCCCGCTCAATCCCCGACTGGGAGAGCTCTTGAAGAGGGCCAGAGGAAGGACGAGGAGGCCGCGCGCCCGTTCTTTCCAAGGCCTCATGCATCAAATGCAGAAAGATACCTTTCTGCATTTGATGCATGAGGCCTTGGAAAGAACACAGACAGGTAGACCGCTTGGTTAAGATGAAAAGGCGAGACTACCTTTGGCATAAAGTGTGGATGAGTCCTAAGGACTACCTTGTCATGATGGAACCTTGTATAAGGCGGATCAGCCACTAGTGCTTGCAACTCACTGATGCGACGTGCTGATGTGATTGCAATGAGAAAGATAACTTTCCAAGAAAGGAATTTCAATGAGGTAGTAGGTAGGGGTTTGAAAGGTGGCTTCATGAGCTGACCAAGAACCAGGTTTAAGTCCTGTATGCCTGGAAGATACGCTGCCAGGAGATGAATCTGATGCTCTCTGGCGAGGGCCCATAGTCACAAAGCTTCGTTGCAAAGCGACAGAGAGCCTGTTCCCCCCTGCTTGTTCATGTAGAACATGGCTACTTGATTGTCCGTATGAATGAGGACTGTCTTGTAGCTGAACAGGGTGTGGAACACTCGCAGAGCAAGGAAGATTGCTCTGAGCTCCAAGAGATTGATATGCAGATGAGTCTCCTGTGGAGTTCAGGTGCCTTGGGTGGAGGCATCTTGCAGATGAGCTCCCTAACCCATTGGAGAAGCATCTGTTGAGAGTTGCCTGGGGTAAGGGTTGTTGAAATGGGGACCCCAGCAACAGGTTTTGAGTGGACTGCCACCATTGGAGGAACAAAATAAGGCAATTTGTGTTTGCTATTTTGTCTGACAGGCACCCTGATGCCTGGGTCCACTGAGTGGATAAAGTCCACTGGGCCGCTCTCATATGGAGGCGAGCATAAGGGACCACATGCACGGTAGATGCCATGTGGCCTAGTAGTTGCAGCATTTCTCAAGCAGTGAGGTGAAGCTTTAGCACTGCCTGAGAAGCTAACTGCACCTTGCGAAGGCAACGGGCCTGGGGAAGATAGGCCCTTGCCTTTCTGGTATCCAGCAAAGCTCCTATGAACTCTAGAGACTGAGTCGGAGTTAGACAGGATTTTGGCATGTTTATGACCAGACCCAAATACTGAAGGATGCGCATTGTGCAAGATAGAGAAGTCCTGGCCTCTGACTCTGATGGGGCTCGAATGAGCCAGTCGTCTAAGTAGGGGAAGACGAATATCCCTAGAGTGCGGAGAAATGCTGCTACTACAGCCATGCATTTTGTGAACACCCTTGGTGCTGAGGCCAGGCCAAAAGGAAGCACCCTGTATTGGTAGTGCTTTCCTTGAAAAAGGAACCGAAGGAACTTTCTGTGAGTTGGATGGATGAGAACATGGGTGTACGCATCCTTGAGATCTAGAGAACAAAGCCAATCCTGACCCTGAAGGTATGGCAGCAGAGTTCCTAGAGAAATCATCTTGAATTTCTCTTTGAACAGGAATTAGTTCAATTCTCTGAGGTCTAAGATAGGTCTGTATCCCCCTGTTTTCTTTGGGATAGGAAATAGGGGGAGTAAAACCCTGCACCCTGTTGGTGGATGGGTACTTCTTCTATTGCCCCTTGGGCAAGAAGCATAGTGACCTCTTGATCTAACAGGTTGATGAGAGAGGTCTGAGAACTGAACTGTCTTACCATTATGGGAGGGGGCATGCACAGAAAGTGCAGCTTGTACCCGTCTCTTATAATGGAGAGTGTCCAATGCTCTGCTGTTATCTGCTCCCACCTGGGGGCAAAGTGACATAACCTTCCTGGAATGGTGGAAGGCTCTGGTCCATTGAGGGCCAGGAAGGCTAAGGTCTCTAGATGAAAGTCAAAGGCCTTGTGGAGGCTGAGACTGCTGAGATGGTTGAGGCTTAGCAGTCTTTGCTTTCCTTTGTTTAGGTGGTTGCTGACTTTTCCGGGCAGGCTGACCTGCAGAATGTCCCTGTTGGGAATAAGAAGGATAAAACCTTTTCTTTTTTGAAAAGAAAGGCTTCTTGAAAGATTTCTCTCTCGCAGGATCAGCTGTGCCTTTGGATAACCTATCCAAAGTGGAGTTGTCAGCATCTAATTCATTGGCTTTTTCTTGCCAATTTTTGCCAAATAGATTCTCACCCGTACAAGGGATATTGCCCAGTTTGTCCTGTACCCAGAGCTCCAAATCAGATGCCTGGAGCCAGGCAATTCTACGTGCACCTATGGCAATGGCAGAGATTCTGCTTATGCACTCAAAACAGTCAAAAGCTGCACGGTTGACAAACTTAGACACATCCTGGGCATGTTTGACCAGTGTGAGTAAATCCTGCCTTCTGTCCTCAGCAAGAAGAGGGCTCAAAACCTCTAAATCACCTGTGACCTCTTTAAGGAACATTCCCATATATAAAATATAGGAACTGATCCTGGCAGAAAGCATGCAAGCCTGGAAAGTACGACATCCAAAGTTCTACACTCACGTCTTGGAGGATTAGAGGCATGCCTCTTTGCACGCCTGATCCTTCTCATAGCTGATTCCACTACAATAGAGTGGTGAGGAAGCCGAGTTTTCTGGAAACCAGGACAAGGAGGGACTCGATACATGGTATCCAGTCTGCGAGAGTGAGGAGAGGTTGTGAGAAGTGTCTCCCACATTCTCAACATGAGATCATGTAAAAATGTATTTATTTTTATTTATTTATTTAACATTTCTTATATACCGCCTTTCATGATATCAAGGTTGTTTACATTGAACAAACTGAAATTACATTGAACAGGGCATTATAACTTGGAGATAAATATGAGTATTTACAAGGAACATGGGCAATGGAGGGTTAAGTGGCTTGCCCAAGACCACAAGGAGTACCTGTGGGACTAGAAATCCCAGTCCTTGTAGCCCAAGGTTGCTGTCCTTTAGTGGGATATGAACCCCCGACCTTCCGGCCTGAGGTACCTTGTCCCAACCACTAGGCCACTCCCCTCCACTCCTTTGTTTCTCATGGATAGGCAGGGTAGCTGCCTCCTTAGGAGCTCTGGGATATTGTAAAATCTCCAACTCCTTGGCTCTGGGCTCTGTCTCAGGAGTCACCGTAATGGACAACCCACGAGCCACCTCCCTGAAGAAATCTTGAAAGGAGATATCCTCTGGAGGAGACATCCTACGTTTAGGAGAGGAAGGCTCCTCCGGGAGAAGAATCCCGGTACCGGCAGAGCTTTCAAAATCCTCAGAGTCCTCCGAGGATTCAAAGTATCGTCTGTCCGGATGCTCTTGAAGAGCCCGATACCCGTACCGACCGAAGTCGGTACCAGGGTAATCGGTACCGGTGTATCGGTACCAGAAGGCATCGCATGACTGGGTGCCGGCAAAGCCGATACAGATGTCGATGCTATCGGTGCTGGTACCGGTGGAAGCGTCTGACATGGTTCCGAGGGTGTCGATGCCGTAAGGAGAGCTGCCAGACTGCGTTCAATAGCCAGGAACCTCTGGTCTATCGACGCTGCCGATGCCTGGGTGTCAGTACCGGAGACAGCCGGTACCCCAGAGCATGGCACCAGTAGTTCTGCCGAGGTCGAGGCCTCGAGAACATCCTGGATCCCCGATAATGCTTTGGAAGCCGAAGCCTCCCGCCGGGGCAACTTTGCCAGTATGGAACCCTCAAGGGCAACGCCAGAGGCATCTCGATGCTTGGAAGGAGATCTACCCTTTGAGGACCAGCTGGACTTATGTTTAGTTATCTGAGATCCATGGGAGGAAGACGAAGCCCTGGAAGACGTTGATGCCATCGAAGCTGCATCAGAGGGAAAAAGGGCACTGAGCTTGGCAGCTCGGTTCTGTCGACCTCTTTTGGACATCATGGCACAAGCCAAGCACTCGGTGATGGAGTGGTCAGGACCTAAACATTTAAGACACCACTCATGGGTGTCAGTGACGGAGATGGTACCGCCACACTTGGTGCATTTTTTAAAACCCGAGGCGGGTTTCTCCATGGTGGAGGAAAGATTTTGGGCCTAAAGCCCAAAATGGCGGGTGCACCTGGAAAGAAAAGTTTGGAAAAAAAGAATACTATTTTTTTTTTTTTTAAAGAAAGAAAGAAGAACCGGCGGTACCGGTGTAGCGTCGAGAAAGGCAGACGCGACCACAAAAAGAAGAATAAGGAAAAATAATTTTCTGCGGTGATAGGAACACGACCTGCTGGCTCCGTGGAAAATGAAGAACTCGAGAGAGGCAGTTGGGAAAGGCGGGAAGGCAGCACACAAGCGCTGTGGGATGCTCCCAAAAGCTTTCCTATTGGACGCTGGGGAGCGTTCCCGCGCAGGCTCCGTCGGTACCGACGATACCCATTTGTGATGACTACATTCCTGCTTGTTCCTGGAGATCTTAGTAAACACCATCTGCAGTTCCTAAGGGCTTAGCCCAATTCTCCAAAACGTTCTCCAAATGAGTAGGATCAGAAAAGGAATATCTTTTCCCTTGATAATTTATATTAGAAATATAAGGAAACAAGGCTAAACAGGGCCCCTAAGGCAATCACCTCCTGCCTCATCGCAAGAAATAAGTTACATCTTTCCTCAGACACCTTGCAAACATCTGGAAATAGATATATTTTCTGACTCAAAAAACTCACCTCTTTATAGTTAAAAACATCCTCTGTGTCCACAATTTGTCTAGTTCTAAAACAAAAGTAACTAATAAGGTTTGACGTTGCATCACCTCTTCTTGTGTAGTCTCAAGTATGTCCATAAGGTTTAACCTTCCAGGTTCCAGACCCTTAAAGTTCGAACCTTTGCTCAAATTTGCTGAGCTTAAAACAGTAATAGGTATATAATAAACCTTAGTAATGGAAGGAATAGACTCATCAGGCACTTTTAATGCAGCACTTCTTTATAGTACCTTTTTATTTATTTTATTTATTTAGACAGTTTTGTATACCGCCTTATCCTTCAATCAAAGCGGTCACAACACAATTGGGGGATACATTTAACACGCGGGGATATGAGACACACACTAATACTTACAGGGAACATGGGCAATGGCGGGTTAAGTGGCTTGCCCAAGACCACAAGGAGCATCTGTGGGACTAGAAACCCCAGTCCTTCCGGCCCAAGGTTGCTGTCCTCTAGTGGGATTTGAACCCCCGACCTTCCGGCCTGAAGTACCTTGCCCCAACCACTAGGCTACTCCTCCCTGCATATACAGCATATACAGAGGAGAAAATAATTTAAAAATCTCAGGTTCGATCTCCTAGTATAATTTTCAAGGCTCTCCAGCGAGTCATCATTTTGTTTTTAATTAATTCAATATTGCAAGCTTGAAGTTGAGAAATATGTCGAGTCAACTGTGAAAGGTGTTCAGTTTCCTTACTCTTAGTATCAAGCAAATTTAATGTGACCTGAGTTCCAGATGATCTATGAAGAAAATTATCTATGTGGGTAGCCAGGGCTTGCTCTATGATAGAAATAGCAGTCCATAATGATTACAAAGCTAGTATGTAGGGCTTTTTGGTCAACACCCATTGATAAACTGGGAAAACTTTGTTGAAAACCACCTTCTTCATTACTAGGTTAGCAGCTCCATCCATGGGGAACAAGCGGCTTGCTAAGAGGTGTACTAGATTGCCTCTCACTCTGAGCAATCATCCAGCATTGAAGGAGTAAATCAGCATTTTCACTCCTCCAGTCCAATTTCCTTCAGCAGCCTTGCCTGGCATCATAACCTCAGACCTGACATCAGCTGTAGTCATTTCGGTGTCAAGCTAGCCAACGACTGTGGTGGATTTGCACATTCCTCCAGACAAAGGGACACATCATGCCCCATCGTAAAGGCGGCTCCTCCACCCAGTTCGAGTCCTGCTGAGGACTCTTACATCATAGGAACGAAGTCTGCACACTTGTCAAAAAAGGGAGGATTCCTGTGAGGGTGCAGCAGGGTAAGCACTTATTCATCCCTTCCATATGTCCATGTGCCTTCCCCATACTCTGGGGCACTTCAGAGTCAGAGTCAGAGCCAGAACAGAGCTCCGCAACACACATCCATTCCCTCCACCATCTTGGATCTCCCGATGCCTATTTTTTAAAGACACATAAGCACCTATTTTGCCTTTATGCAATAGGGATAAAATAAGTACCTTTTGGAACTTTCAATATAGGTGTCCTACTGTAAAATTACCTTCCACATATCTAAATATGTGCAGCACAGGAATTTGGTTTCCTGCTCCTTGGTTGAAAGGACATTAATTTGACATACTTAATACCAGCTAGATTTGGGCTTTGTTAGAATCAGTTTTTATATGAATGCCAGAGGGAGACCAGTCTTGCTCTCTCAGTCGCAGATGGCTATTGTGATGTCTGAACCATGTCTGAGGGGTAGGGAGGGTGGAAAGGATCAAACCAGAAAACTCAGAGTAAAGCATGAAGACTGGAAGGGACTGGGTGATATCAAATATAATATTTTCTTCTTTATGTACTGCCCCATCCCATATTTGCTCAGTGGTGCAGCCACACAGTCGCAAAACTAACAGTAAGGAAAATACAGCCTATGGACCGGTTCACACAATCTTCATTCAATCGATAGCCTCTAATGTCTTGGCACAGGAAAAAAACTTCACTAAAAAATGCAATTCAATCAGAGTTTCAGCCTTCACAGTTCCAGATGAAAAACTACAGGCTATGGCTTAAACCCTGGAGCAACTGCAAAGCTAATATATGTATGCGGTGGAGTTTTGAAAAACAAGCACTTATTGATTCCTACAGCAGATTCAACTTGTGGAGTTAAAATGCATGACAAATGAAATTTTACTGAAATCCTTCCTTGACTGAGATGAGGTCAGAAATTGTGGTTTCCATGTCCATGAAGGTTTTTGCTGAGCTGAAATTCAGAGGCTGCTGTGGGCTACTGTTTTTTTTTATTTTTTAGACCAGGGATGTAAAACTCATTTCATGTTGGGTATCACTGGAAAAGAACCTACTTTAAGCAGGCATCATTATCACTTATGGCAAAAGTTTTAGAAAAATTACTGATGGTGCAATTGAATGAGTTTTTAGCTTCTGAATAAGTTTTGGATACCCACCAATTTGGTTTCCAAGCTACACCTAGTACTGAGTCGCTTCTGACATTGTTTTTTGATATTGTTTTGACGGGTTTTGATGGTGGAAGTCATTTTCTTCTGGTTTTGCTGATGTGACAGCAGCCTCTTATACATGGGACCATGATATTTTGCTGCAACAGTTGGTTATTATTGGGGTGTCTGGAAAGGTGTCTTTTTCGCAGAATAGGCAGCAACAGGTAAAGGCATCAGGGTGATTGTTTGTTTTCCTTGGTATGCTGTTAAAACTGGTGTTCCACGGGGATCAGCCCTGCCTGCTGTATTATTTAATTTCTACATGCAGCCACTAAGCAAACATCCAGCTGGGTTGGGTTTGCATTGTTATGCTTTTGTCGATGATGCTGAAGTCTTTATTCCCATTGCTGCGGATTTTTCTATGGCCATTCAAATGGTTCAATTTACTTTGGCAGCAGTTAAGGAATGGATGGTTTAATGCCAGACTGATTTTGAGTATTAGTATAACAGATTTTATTATTGTCTCACTCTTCAGCGGGGCCCATGCTGGAAGGTGTAAATTTTGACAGGTTAGTGATTCCAGCGACTGATCAGGTTTCTGATTTGGGGGTTTGTTAGATTCTATGTTTGAGTTTGAGATCCCAAATAGATTCTGTTATTAGGTTTGCTTCTTTTAAACTGAAACTAGTCCGTTGTCTTAAGTCTTTTTTGGAGTTTGTTGATTTCCGTACTGTTTTGCAGACTTTGATGTTAACACACCTTGACTATTGCAATGGGCTTTTCCTGGGCCTACCTGCATGCTCTATTGGTGCTCGTCAGAAAATTAAAAATACAGTAGCTCGGCTGTTAGTAGGGGTGAATCAACATATAACTCCAATTTTGACTTCTTTACATTGGCTTTTGATATTGTGGAGGGCAAAATTTACAATTTTGTTAACAGTTTTTCAAGGATTAGTGAAGAAACCCTATCTTTCTTCAGTCTTGCAGCATTATGGCCCTGGACATAGATTGCGTTCACCACATAAATATTTTGTTATTCTATGTTGCGTAGTCTTTCTTTGAATGAAGTGCATTCTCGGGCATTTTCTCTTTCTGCCCCTCAATTATGGAATGCCCTTTCTCTTGAATTAAGAACACTTACCCATGTACTTACCTTGAGGAAAACGTTAAAGACTCAGTTCTTTACTATAGCTTTTAATGTATGATTCAGAAGTTATTTTCCTTAGTAGATGAGTATGGGCAGTGTTTTTAGTATGTGAATGTTTAAAGGAGAATGTTTTATTATATACTGTGTTTCTGTGAAGCTTTTTATGTATATTCAGTTGTACCCCACCTACGATAGTAGATAGGGCGGGTTATAAATGTTTTAATAAAATATATAATAAGTAAATAAATAAAGGGCCTGATATTTGAAAGCCTTTACACGGGATTTTCAAAGGGCACCTTCCATTTAATATAATCGTCAGAACCTTAAATTTCACTCTGATTGCAATAGGATCCAATGAAGTTGTTTTAAATACGGAGTAATATGGAAAAACCTGGGCTGCTTTGTCACCTCGTAGCTGTATTTTGCACCATCTGGAGCATTTATTTTTTTAATTTAAAGTTTTCTTGAAACCTTTGAACCAAATAACTGTACCAGCACTGCCAGACACAATAGAAAAAAACAAAAACAAAAGGTAAGTTTTACAGTCAATAAGGATCCCCACTCCCCCACCAACCTCCCCCTCCCACCTGAGAGAAGGCATCTTATTGCGACAAATTGTCCAATAAGACTTGCCAAGTCTTATTAAAATGTTCACTCTGTTGGCGTCAGAGGTCTGTGAGGCATTCCATCGTAACAAGTCTCTGAAGGCACACCCTCCACACCTCCAGCCCAGGTGCCACTGGTTGCTTTCAGGCCCAGGAAATCTCTCCCTGAGCCACCTGCACACAGGCCCAAATAGGTCAAGTCCACTTTATCAGCACAGTGTCCAGACAAATCCCCAACAAACAGAACCCCATATCAAGGCCAAGATCCAAGAAAAAGATACTACTAACCTGGTCCCGGATCAGGCCCAAGTAGTGGACCACCTCCGGGCCTTACCATCATAAATGGATAAATGTACCCATCTGCCCACAAGTCCTCCAACAACAGTCCAGAACCAGGGCAAACATTTTATGCAGATGTTTAGAGGTATAGTATCATCAATAGAGCAGTTTATAGGAGGTCTCACACACAGACACAGAAAGGGCTGGATGGGTTATCCCCTCACACACCTGTATCCATGCCTTCCCCTCCAATTCTGCCCTCAAATCATGCTCCTAGGCCTGCTGAAAGGAAACGTCCGGGAAGGCGTCAACCGAAGAGCTCAATGTAAGAGACATATCAAGCCTCGACTCTTCTGATATCCCTACCACAAGACTTCCAAATCATTATACTCCTCCGCAGAGGTGGCCCAGAAAGAGCCCTGCTGCAAAAAATGGGACACCTGTAAATGTGCAAAAAGGTCACTCCCTGGCAAGTGGTATTTCTCTTTGAGATCATGGAATGTTAACAAATCGCCCTTAGCAATAAATTTAATAAAAATATCTAACCCCACCCTTTCCCACCTATCAAAATCCCCCCTTCCTCCTGGACCCGAACTGGGATGTCACCCCCAAAGGGACTATAACTGAAAAGGAGACCGAGGGAGCCACCCATCTCCAACCTGGCTGCCATTGATTTCACACATGCCAAAGATAGGGATTTTCCCGCCAGCACCCCGGAAGTGGGGGCCCCACACCCACGGTAGATGATGAAGAGGTGCCTCACCAGAACAATATTACTCGACTTCCTGAAAGTACTTCCAATCCCTCCTGTCCTCATGCCAAGCCAATACCTGGCCCAAATGCGCTGCCAAGTAATAAAGCTCAAAATCGGGGACCCCCATCTGGAGCACTTTTAATATGCAAGCACGCAAGCATTTATTTAACTTTTTTTTTATACTGCTTTATCATTTCAGTCAAAGCATTGTTTTGCAACTTGGCATTCCAGAATTTGAAAGCTTTCTTTATGCTCAACCTGATAAGCTAGCATACGAGTATGTTGCTAAGTGCTGGGCAGTAGGATAAGGGCAAATGGTTGCAGATTTTGTATTGTGACACTGGTATGCTATTTGTATACTGTACTGATTCTTTTCAATATTATAAACTACATTGAATCTTTTTACAGGAATGTGGTCTAGACGTTTTATATAGATAAGTAAAACAGGAATTTGATATTCCAGTTAGCGTGGGATCATCCAATCTCCCCCTTGTCAGGAAGGGATTATGCTTGTTTGCTACGAATGAATGATGCTTCTTTGAAGACTTAATGATGTGAGGTTTCCTTACTTTCTCCACTCATTTGCTATCGAAGTATGGAGTTCCCTTCATGTTCTTTTGATTTTGGATTGTAAACTGCTTTGTGTATATGTAAAAGGCAGTAAAACAAATAAATGTAAACTCTAAACTGTAAATAAATATAAATTCCATATCACTCTGCCAGACCAGTCCAAACAAGTGTGTTGTGCTCCCCTACCAGCAGATTTGTGGAGACAAGGAACCAATGAAATGCTCAGGTTTCAATGACATCACTCCCATGCCTCTATTTGCCTCAGCCACCAGAGGTCTCTTCAGCATTTCTTTGTCTCCAGCAGATGGATGGATTTTCTCCTCTCTGAAGACAATTCTGAAGATCGAGAGGAAAAGGTTGATTAAACGTTCATGAATGACCACCTTGAGGGTGACTCTCTCACTTGAGCATTATGTGGGAAGCTCCATTAGACTATGGTCTTTTTGGTAGCCATAGGATGAGGGAAAATTGGTTCAGCTCCAAACGCTTATCATGATAAGAGCCTGTTGAGCAGCAATAAAATTGGAAGGATTGGGAAGAATCTAGAAGAGTGCAGCAGCCTCGCACAACCTTAAAGCGCCCTCCCTCCTCCTCTGCTCCCCACTGCTCTCTCCCAAAGATTGCAAAAGGCTCTGCCTGCTAGCCACCTTAAATGCAGTGCTGCAAAAAACAGTGAGCCCGGCACAAATCCTCTGTCTGGGGCTCTCAGGAGGTGAGTACCAAGGTTTGACCTTATCATTGTCCTTGGGGGCTTCCAATTCTGTCTGTGTGGGATGCAGCTCGGGGTAGACTGCTGGCGACTGTTGCCATGGTAAGGAGATTTCCTACTGTTTTCTGCACGCCTTTTCTCCTATTGTGCGCCTGGAGGTCACACGGTCTGTACTTGCGTTCTGCTCAAGCAGCTCCAATGCGCATTCCTAGCCTAGTGCCTGTAATGCTCACTACATTTAACAATCACCTTTGGACCGCCACAGCCTTAGCACGCACTGTTGTGTTACTTGTCTTAGCTCTCTTATGTCTTCTTCCAAGAATCGTTGTTTGGCCTGTGGCAAGCATGGTGCCTCATCTCTGACTTCTGAACTCTGCTCTTCTAGCATGGCAGCTTCTGAGTTGTCCCTGGAGGGATTGCTCCCTCTCTCTATGACGGGGGATGCGGTTAGTCCAGCCTTGCCTGCCTAAGGGCAGGAAGTGGCATATGGTACTGTGGGTAAGGATAACCAGCTGGCCAGAGGTTCTGGCGACTGTGCTGTGCACCGCTCCCTGAGCTCTAAGGGATCAATGTCGACTATGTTCCCTAGTGTAGGGGGGTCATTTCTGTGAGGAGAACTTCCGGAGTCTGGGTTCTCCTCTCTGGCATTCTTTTACTTTTACAACAGGCCTGGTCATTCTGGCATGGAAATTCAGACCCTGAGGCCTCTGGCTTCCCCAAAGCGCAGTCTTGTGAGGGGCAGGATGACAGTGGAAACCTTGTTCAATTGCCTATGCCTCCTGGAGATGGGAATTTGCTGGGATCTGTCCAAGATTTGGATGAAGATGTACTCTGGCCTTCAGAGGATTGTGAGAAGTCCGATGTTATCTGCCTATTCCAGAAGGAGGAATTGGAGACATTGATTCCCAGGCTCTTCTCCACCTTGAGCTTAGCGGATGCTCCAGGCACGGTACAGGAACCAAAAATGTATCCACTCCTGCAAGGGGTGTGGAAATCCACTACTGTCTTCCCATTCCCAGAGGTGCTCAAGAGTGGGATTCTTCTGACTCCCTGCCTAAGGGGCTATAGGTGTATTAAAATATGCATGCTCTCTCAAAAAAGGAGTACGTTGTGTGGTTTGATATTTCCAAGATGGATGCATAGGTCACAGCGGTTACCAGATGGACCACCATTCCTGTGGAAGGTGGACTGGCCTTAAAGAATACTCTGGACCGAAAAGTGGATTCGTGTTGAAGAACCAGTTTGCTGCGGCGGCTGCTATTGTTCATTTGCGGTGTGCGCAGGCCTGACATCTTGAGCTCAGCTCCAGTGTATTCATTTTCTTCCGCCGGATGATTCTAACCCTCTTTTGAAGTTTGCTATGGCCTTCCTTTCTCATGCTATGTATGGCCTAGTATGTCTAGTGTCCAGGGATTGTGCCCTGCCGATGGTGAAATGGCATTGGCTTGGCTCAGACACGGGGCAGCGGACTCATCTTCCAAAGCCCAGTTGCCCATCTGGCCTTAGAGAGACGCTTCTTTTGGGTCTAATTTGGAGAAGCTACTGAAGGACCTGGGCAAGACATCATCTTAACGCCTTCTGGAAGACAGGTCCAAGGGGCCTGTGAAGCGGGCAGGATCACCTTTTCCATCAGCCTCCCCCTGCTCCTCATGGGCACATTGATCGGACTCTCGGGGGTCTCAGGACTCCTGTCGCTGCTGGCCTGGAAAGCCTTTCTTCCCCTCTGCTTATGGAATTTGGGCTCGTTCTCAGTTCTTTTGTGGAGCACTTGGGCCCGGGACCCAGTCCTATCCAGAGGAGAAACATCCCGGGCTGCGCATTGAAAGTTTGGGGACCCATTCCCTGGTTCCTCCAGTTGGGGGCAGGCTTCGCCTCTTCCTTCACGAATGGGCAAAGGTCACTAAGGATCACTGGGTACTAATCTGCATTTAGTACGGCTATTTTCTTGATTGCAAAAGCCAATCCTGGCTACTTTTTTCTTCTCCTTTTGTGGGTCTGCAAACAGCAGGGCCACTGTGCAGACCCCCTTTGACAAGTTACCTCTCCTGAAGGCAGTGATGCCCGTTCCCCTGGATGTCTGGGGCAAGGGCAGGAATTCCATCTGTTTCATGAGGCCAGCACAGAAGGAACATTTTGGCCCATTTGAACCCTAAGTGTGTTAACAAGCACTTGTGCTTCATGCACTTCTGGATGGAAACTTTGCAATCCATGATTCAAGCGGTGCACTGAGGGCAGTTCCTGACATCTCTGCATTTAGCTGAGGCATATTTTCATATCCCGATCTAGGGGGATCAGCAAAGTATCTGTGTTTTGTCATGATTGGCTCTCTCCTTCAGTTTGCTGCCCTCTCATTCGGACTCTCCATTACCCTAAGGATGTTTTCCAAGGTCATGGTGGTAGTAGCTGCGGCTCTATGGCACCAAGAGAGTTGTGTGCACCCTGTCAGACGGCTGCCTGGGTGAGAATGTTCACAGTCTTGGCAAAGGCATATATCAATATGATTTGCAAGGGATTGTGGGAAATGCAGTCCATTCACACCAAACACAGCTGCTCACAATAATTAGTTGTGCTTGAGTAAAAAGCCAATAAGATATTTATTTATGGGGTTATTTCTCCCAACACAGATATGCTTGGTAGCACATAAAACAGGATACTTGCTTTCAGTGTTAAACTTAGAAAAACAAAATCAGGAAACAACAGCTGAATTTGTCAGGCAATCAAATGAAAGGAATAAAGACCTGGTTGGTAACAAACTGGTCTTTTCTGTAGGCTCTAGCTAATATTTTCTTAGCAGTGCTGCAAACGACAAGCAAAACCCACAAAGAAGGGAAAAACTGTTCTTTTCAGGTTAACTTCTTATATCTTCACACATAGACTCAGAAGTGATTCCCTCAGAGCTCACAAGCAATTAGGTAAGGCTCAATTGCTAGCAGTTACCCAGCTGAAACCCCTTAGCTGGCTTGCTTTCTACTGCGTGGCTCAAATCCTACTTCAGGAGCTTTTCTGAGTAGATTAAAGAACAAGTTTGTATTTCTTTGTGATGGTTGTTGTACTTTGTAACAGAAAATTACCAAAGGAGTTTAGACAGAGAGCAATCCATGTATTCACAACCTGTATCTAAGACTTCTCCTTCCCCTTCTTCAACAATCATGGGTTCAATATCAGGGATTGGCACAGAGGAATTTCTCAATGGAGCACTTTCAGGAGAATACTTGTTTCCCTGCTGTCTTTCAAGGTTATAGCTATGGCATAGATCAGTGTTCATACCTGAGCTTCCATTGCTGTTAGAATTCCTCTCTAAATAGCCTGGCCAGTATGTAGTCCAGTTCTTATGTCCAGCCTTCCAATCCAGATCCCTGGACACTGGATCTCTCTTCACATACCTTCTGGCACGGGTCCTAGGGTCCCTTCCACGTGCAGCCGTCTCCCTCACAGGTACCGTCTGGAGATTCCTAGCTCTGCAGCACCATTCCTCTGGTTTTCCCCAGTCCAATGGTGTATGCTGGCCTTTTGAATGTCTCCCAGTATACGTACTGCTCTGGACTCCTTTAGACCTTCCAAATGCTGTTCTCTTCTTTCTTCCAAAGGGTTTCTTGCCCTTTCTGTCCGTCCGCTCTGGCTTCTGCTTCTGATGATCCTCCAGATGATGAAGCTGTCCAAGATGAGAATCTCCAAGAAACTGAGGATGAGGATAATTCTCTGTAGAATAAACTCTACCTTTATTCTGCCCAGATGAGTGTTCCACCCTAGCACAGCGCAGCTGTGCTGAATCAGGCCCTGCCCTTTGAGATGAGTGCTTGGGGATTACCTCATAGCCCTCCTGATTGAACACATGTTTCCCCACTTCAGCTCCTCTAATGGCTGTTGGAAACCTGGTGCATTCTGGGACTGGTAGTCTTTTATGGCAAAATTCTGTTTTCTTATTTCTACCAGAACTGACAGGTTGCTTGTTCAGAGTCACTTCACCTTTTCTATAGCTCCTTCCTGAGCTATGATAAGCTTCCTTATCACAACCCATATCTGACCTACCGGCTCATTCAAGCCCATTCTCTTTCAGAGGTATCTTGGGTAGCTCCCTGAGTGGTGTACTTTCTGAAAAAACTCGGCTGGGTGATCAACTGGGGAAAGAGTCAGTTGTTGCATTCCCAGTCCTTGGAGTTCCTGGGAGCATGTTTCGATACTCGAGTGTGCAGTATCTTCCTGCCAGAGGAAAAAGTCAAAGGCAGATTGCTTTGCACTGTTCTGTTCATAGCAGGCTCCCAAGTCTGGGATTATCTTCAACTCTTTGGATTGATGGCGGCGACAAGCAAGATGGTGCTGTGGACACATGCTCTTTGGTGGCCACTCCAATGGTCCTTGCTGACTTGGTAGTCCCCAAGTTCTCAGTGGTTCAAGCTCAGGCTCCTGCTCTCAATGATGGTGATGGCCAGCCTGCGGTGATGGCAACATCCTTCAGAGGAAGGGGAGTACCACTGGGCAATTGCTCATGGATCCTTCTGTCAACAGATGCCAGTTTCTCTGGCTGGGGAGCCCATTGCTAAGGACGAACAGCCCAGGGCCATTGGAAATGCAAGGAAGCGGTTTGGTCTATCAACTGCCCTGAGGCAAGGGCCATTAGGGTGGCTCTTCTGCATTTCTGTCCCACATTTGAGGGCCGGGTGGTTCAAGTACTCTCGAACAATGCCACTATGGTGGCTTATGTCAATTGGCAAGGTGGCATGCGGAATGCCAGGGTAGCTCTGGAGATGGCTCCCCTGTTTGCTTGGGTTGCGAAGAACCTCCTAGCTTTGTTGGCTCTGCACATTATCAGGGTGGCTATTGTGGACATGGATTTTCTCAACTGGCACGCTCTGCTTCTAGAAGAGTGGGAGTTGAGTCAGCAGATGTTTCAGCTGTTTCTGAGCTGCTGGGGTTTCCCCAAGAGGGGTCTGATGACGACCCACTCCAATGCTAAAGAGTGCTGCTTCTTCAGTCACTGCACAGAGATATGGTCTGAGGGTGGTTGGTGACCTGGCTGAACTTTGACCAAGTCAACACCTGCTGTATGTGTTTCCTCCGTGGCCCCTAGTGGGGGGGGGGGTGCCTTTGCGTATGGAGTGCCACTTGAGGAGGATTATCCTGGTGGCACCAGATTAGCCAATAGGAGTGAGATTTTGAGATCTGATGTGGCTCCTGCAAGCCCCACCTCTTCATTTGTCTCTGTCTCAAGGCCTACTCTGTGAAGGGCCGCTTGTCCTGGAGGACCAAGTTCCCTTTTCGCTTACGACTAGGTTTCTGTAAGGAGACTGTTAAAGCGTACATGCTACTCTCCAGCGGTGGTTTTCCACTCTGCTTAGAGCCCAGAGGAGGTCTGCCAATCTGCATAATTGTGGGTCTAGTCCCTTGAGTGCTAGTGCAGCGCACAGCATCTGGCTCCTGAAGTGGCCAAGGTGCTGTCTCTGTTGGCCTTTCTGCAAGACGGTCTGGAGAAGGGCCTTTTCTCTTGGCTCCCTGAAGGCTCAGTTAGCAGCTTTGGCCTCTTTCAGAGGTCCATTGGCTAGTAAGTTTCTAGTCTTACACCCAGATGTTTTGTGCCTTCATCAGGGGGTTCGGCATCTGCATCCTCCGCTCCGGTTGGTGATCCCTTCCTGAGATCTGTGTTTGGTGCTCTGGGACCTGGTGTTGGAGCCCTTGGAGTTGTTGAAGCACACACCACACTGAAGGATTTGACGCTCAAGACGGTCTTCTTGGTAGCAATTTGTTCCACAAGGAGGATTCTGAGCTGTTGGCTCTGTCTTGTCAAGATCCTTATCTATCTTTTATGAGTGGTCTGTTTCCATTTGGCCTGTGCCTTCCTTCTTCCCTGAAGTGATTTCTCCCTTTCATGTGGATCAGGAGGTTGCCTGTTCTCCTTCTCTAAGGTGCAGGATCGGGGGAATGGTCATGATCTTTGCCTTGTGAATGTCCGGAGGGTGCCTCTCCGGTTCTTGGAGATTAAGAATTCTTTTCATAAGTTAGACCAACTTTTTGTGCTGCTGGCCCGTGCAAAGTGACGCGGTGACTCAGTCAGCTTTGGAGCGCTGGATTAAGGAGGCTGTTGCCTTGGCGGATCAGTTGTGGAACCGGATACTTCTGGAGGGTTTGCATGCCCATTCTACCTGAATGCTAGCATCCCACTGGGCGGAGCTGAACTCTGTAGCCACTGCAGACGTTTGTCAGGCAGCAACATGGGCATCACTTTCCCTTCTGGTAAAGCATTTCCGCTTGGATGTCCATGCTTGGGTGGATATGGCCTTTGGCTCTAAGGTTCTGCGAGCTGCTATGACTTCTTCCCGTCCAATGGAGTCGTAGTTTTGGTACATCCCACTTCTCTGGAATGGTCTGGCAAGACGATATAGAAGTTGACATTTTACTTAACAGACCCAATCCAGGGTCCGCCCCCTCTAACTGTGTTTGTTCTGTTCTTCTGTGACAGTACCCTTGGGTCCACTATGATTTATATACTTGGGTTTACAGGTTCATATTTTACAGACAACTTTCTGTTTATGCTTTCCTGTACATAGTTTGCCACTGTTTGATTACTCGTTATTGCCCACATTGAAGTTGTGTGAGGTTTGCAATGCTTTCCTATATGCTTTGGGACAAATACTGAACAGACCTCTGGTGGCTGAGGTGGATAGAGGCATGGGAGTGATGTAATTGAAACCTGGGCTTTCATTGTTTTTTTGTCTCCACCACTCTGCTGGTAGGGGAACACAGCCCACTTGTCTGGACTGGTCTAGCAGGATTCAAGGAAAGGACATTATCTGGTAAGTAAAATGTCACCTTCGGCTTTGTTCTAAACATTTGACTGCATAAAAGTCAGGCTAGAGGGGAGAGTCTGAAGACCTTACTGCGAGTCACAAGACATAGACATAGAATCATTGATACAGCCAGTCATAACTCAAGCATTTATGTCGATCCAGAGAGCAGCCTTCATAATAAAGCATATGGGGACAGACATAATATCTTAATATGTAAACTCTGGAAGAAGAAATAAAGAAGGTAGATAAGATAGTGGCATTTAAATGCCTCCGTGGCATAAATTCACAGGAGGCAGACCTCTTTCGATTGAAAGGAAGTTCTGGAATGAGAGGGCGTAAGATGAAGGTGAAAGGAGATAGATTCAGGAGTAAGCCAGGGAAATATTTTTTGAAGGTGGACACATGGAGATGGTGGCGATGAGGACTGTACGAATTTGAATTTAAGAAAGCATGGGACAAGCACAGTGGATATCTAAAGGCGAGGAAAGGATTGTAGTGCTTAATAGGTGGCCTTTTATCTGTTGTCATTTCCTCTGTTTCCACTGAGACTGAACTCATGAACGCATTAGTCTACTTCCTTCTGGGATACTAGAACATCTGTGTGGACTGAGGAGAACTATGGTTTAACACACAAAAGTTACCTTATCCTTCAACAAGAAATCCAGATCATGTTGGAGCTTTGCCACCAAACTCTCGGACTCTGACATCTTTTCAGCCATTTCAACCATTTCCTTTTGTAACCGACTGTTCTCCTAATAAAAAGAAAAAAACATATCACACCCCATAAGGACAAGATAAGCTATGCTGTGTCAAATTAAGGTCCATCACGTGCAGCATTCTATCCCTGACAGTGACAAGTTCAGATCAGAAGTACTCAGCAGATCCTGAAAAGCAGCTCTATTCCTCATAGCTTATTTTCAGGGAAAAGCGATGGCTCTCCAGAGTCTATGTGGCTATTAAATATTTATGGACTTTTCCTCCAGGAACTTGTCCCAACATTTTTTGATCCTGATATATTAGTCTTCTTGACCATACCCTCGAGCAACAGGTTCCACAGCTTAATTATGCCTCCTAATTTATGAATTACAATAGTTATTAAGATTATACATATTAGAACTAGGCAACAGAAAGAAAATTACAAGTTGAAAAGAACATACTTATAATGTGACAAAACATCCTCTTTCTCCTTCCACCATTTGCAAACTCATACATATCTGTGGAGGGGGGAAGGGAAGAGTTTGAAAAGAGATGTATGTCGTTACTGTAGCAGGGGCTGTATGAGGTATCTTTATAACTGGTATCATCTATATATTTGTGTCTATCTTCAGATAGTGTAGGGGTACTGTAGGGGTGGGTGCCTGTGTGTCTGGTCTCTATCTCTGTGGAAAACATTACACTCCTCCCTGTTTCCTCAGTTCACAACCTTGTAGTCATCTTTGTCTCTACTCTCTCTCTCTCTCTGCACACATCTAACAGATGGCTAAATCCTGTCGCTTCTTTCTCTAAAACAGTGGCAAAATTTGTCCCTTCCTTTCTACACATATCGCTAAGACCAATGTTCCATCTAATTTTCAGTAGACTGTGTGCGCATAAAATATCAGCTGTGCAGCTTTTGAAGGAAGGTTACATTTTTGTGCGCCACATAATGACACTCGGAGTTATATACTGTACTTTAAAATTTGACTACACGTCAGAATACAGTATGTACACCACATTGATTTTAATCAAATTAAATGAAAATAGACGATTACTAAATGATGCGGAAAATTTCTAGCAATTACAATCAAACAACTTTTAAATTTTAAGACGTCTGTGTTGTTTTCTATCAGAATCAGAACCGTAATTTTTGTGCGCTCTGTTGTAAAGTATGTGCGCTCGCTCGGCGAGGTGTGTACGCGCGCACACACGCACAGCTTAGAGGTAAAAGTGGCTAAGACACTTATCCACTCTTTAGTCACCTCCCGTTTAAACAACTGCAACCTCCTCCTTGCTGGTCTCCCTCTGAATCATCTCTCTTCCCTTCAATCTGTTTAAAGCTCAGCTGTGCAGCTAATCTTCCGCTAGCCTCGATATGCTCATATAAAGCATAGTTACTCACCTGTAACAGGTGATCTCCGGGAACAGCGGGAATTTAGTCTTCACACATGGGTATCGTCGGTACCGACGGAGCCTGCGCAGCAACGCTCCCCAGCATCCAATAGCAAAGCTTTTGGAAGCATCCCACTGCGCCTGCGTCACTGCCTTCCTGCCTTTCCAACTCTCCCTCTTCAGTTGAGTTTATAGCTGAGACAAAGGAGATAAGGAGAGACAGACAGAGAGAGAGAGAAAGACAACTCCTAGGGAAGGTGGGTGGGTTGTGAAGACTAAATTCCTGCTGTTCCCGGAGATCATCTGTTACAGGTTTATTTATTTATTTACATTCTCTTATATACCGTGCTATTCTGCATCAGTGCGGTTTACATTGAACAAACTGAAATTACATTGAACAGGGCATTATAACTTGGAGATAACTATTTTACAGGGAACATGGGCTATGGAGGGTTAAGTGGCTTGCCCAAGACCACAAGGAGCACCTGTGGGACTAGAAACCCCAGTCCTTCCGGCTCAAGGTTGCTGTCCTCTAGTGGGATTTGAACCACCGACCTTCTGGCCTGAAGTACCTTGCCCCAACCACTAGGCTACTCCTCCACTCCAGGTGAGTAACTACACTATCTCCAGGAACAAGCAGGAATGTTGTCTTCACACATGGGGACTCCTCAGTTAAGAGATGCCAGGGAGATGACCCCAGAAGCTGCGAAACCCAGGTTGAGCTGGGACATGCTTCCTCCTCCCATGGATCTCTGGCATCGAACCCCAGGACGGCAGGTAGAAGTTGTTCTAAGTCTGAAAGAGATTCTGTAGAACAGCCTGGCCAAACGAGGCATCCCGACGGGAGTCCTTGTCTAAGCAGTAGTGGGCTGCAAAGGTGTGTACTGAAGTCCAAGTGGCTGCTCTACAAATGTCATCAATTGACACAGAACGAAGGTTAGCCACAGAGGCTGCCATTGCTCTCACATTGTGAGCTGTGACATGACCTTTGAGAGAAAATCCCTTACTCTCATATGCAAAGGATATGCAATTAGCAATCAATTTAGACAAAGTTCTCTTAGAAACTGGTAGTCCAAGATGACTAGAGTCAAAAGCAACAGAAAGCCGAGAAGACGTTCTATGTTGCTTGGTTCTCTGAAGGTAAAAAGCCAAGGCTCTTTTATAATCTAGAGTGTGTAGATTCCTTTCTGCATTGGAGGCATGAGGCCTAGGAAAGAACACAGGAAGGTAAACCGAATGGTTTAAATGAAAAGGCAAAACCATCTTTGGCATAAAATGAGGGTGAGTCCTAAGGACTATTTTATCATGGTGGAACCTTGTATAAGGAGGATCAGCCACTAAAGCCTGTAGCTCACTGATGCATCTTGCAGAAGTGAGAGCAATTAGGAAGATCACTTTCCAAGAAAGAAACTTTAGGGATATAGTGGCTAAGGGTTCAAAGGGCGGCTTCATAAGCTGCCCAAGGACAATATTCAAATCCCATGCCACTGGTGGTGGCTTAATGGGAGGTTTTGCTAAGAGTAGACCTCTCATAAATCTTGCTACAAGTGGTTGAGAGGAAACAGGTTGTCCATCCAAGGGCTTGTGGAAAGCTGCAATGGCACTAAGATGGACTCTTACTGAATTGGTTTTAAGACCAGAGGATGACAAATGGAGGAGATACTCCAGTAACGCCTCCATTGGCACCAAAAAGGGATTAAGTTCTTTTTTGAACACCAAATAGAGAATTTTTTCCACTTAAAGGCGTAGACTCGCCTTGTGGAAGGTTTTCTTGAAGCCAAAAGGATATCCTTTACCTGTTGAGAAAGGTTGATATCCTGGAATTCTAGGATCTCAGGAGCCACGCCCTGAGGTGTAGAGACTGAGGATTCGGGTGCAATAGCATCCCGTTCTCCTGGGAAAGAAGATCTGGAGCACATCCCAACTCCAGAGGTCTGGCTCGAGAGAGACGTAGGAGCAGAGGATACCACAGTTGTCGTGGCCATCGTGGGGTTATGAGGATCATATGGCCCCTGTCTCTCTGAAGCTTGAAGAGAGTTTTGGGAATAAGGGGAATGGGTGGGAAGGCATAGAGGAAGTCCTGACCCCAGTGGAGGTGGAAGGCATTCCTTGCCTGACGGTTCTGAGCCAGTATTCTGGAACAGGGCATTGTGGAACTCGGTACATGGTACAGGGACACTGTTAAAGGAGCTTCCCACATTCTTAGCATGAGATCATGTAAGATTCGGTGAATGGGAAGGGTAGCTGCTTCTTTAGGAGCTGCTAGATATTGAAGAATTTCTAATTCTTCTGCTCTCGGTTCCTTCTCAGGAGTCACCGTGATTGAAAGTCCTCGGGCTACATCACATATGAAATCCTGAAAGGACATGGTCCTCTGGAGGAGACATCCTACGTTGAGGAGAAGGAGATGGATCCTCCGGTAGAATCACCCCGGTACCGGTAAAGTCATCAGAATCATCGGAATCGGAGAACTCAAAATATCTCTGCGCCAGGTGTTCTTGCATTGCTTGACGCCGGTATCGATCGAAGTCGGCATTGGACTGTCTCGATACCGGATATTGATTCGAGAGCCAGCATGGGGGGAAGCACATCGGTTAAAGCAGGTACGGTCGGTATCGATACCAGTACCGATGACTGCGGAACCGTCTGGAGCGGTCTTAGCAGTACCGAAGCTACTAAGAGGGCCACTAGACCAGGGGTCTCAAACACGCGGCCCGCGAGAGAACATTGTGCGGCCCGCGACGGAGGGAAAGAAAAAAGCCTTGCTTCTGCTTCTGCCGTTGCTGCCGTGGCAGCGGCAGAATCGACTGTCAATTTTTTTTTTTTTAAACCTGGCTTCTGCTGCTCAAGCAGCAAAATCAGCTGTGCTGCGGTCCCTTCCTCTCTGCCCGGAGATCCCTCATTGTGCTCCATCAGCGTGTGCTTTTCAAGCCGCGAAGAGAGTATTCCCCTCTCGCGAGGCTTGAAAAGTGAATAGGATTAAGCCGCGCGAGAGGGAAATACTCTTCGCGGCTTAAAAAGCACGCCGCTGATGAAGCACAATGAGGGATCTCCGGGCAGAGAGGAAGGGGCCGCGGGACAGCTGATTTTCTGCTGCAGCAGCAGAAGCCAGGTGTTTTTTTTATTTACCGGGGGGGGGGGTAGGACTGGAAATGGGCTATTGGCAGGGGGGGGGGCTGTAGGACTGGAAATGGGCTATTGGCAGGGGGGTTATGACGGGAAATGGGCAATAGGCAGGGGGGGGGGTTATGACTGGAAATGGGCTATTGGCAGGGGGGGGTGTAGGACTGGAAATGGGCTATTGGCAGGGGGGTTATGACTGGAAATGGGCTATTGGCAGGGGGGGGGGTTATGACTGGAAATGGGCTATTGGCAGGGGGGGGGTTATGACTGGAAATGGGCTATTGGCAGGGGGGGTGTAGGACTGGAAATGGGCTATTGGCAGGGGGGTTGTAGGACTGGAAATGGGCTATTCGCAGGGGGGTTATGACTGGAAATGGGCTATTGGCAGGGGGGGTTATGACTGGAAATGGGCTATTGGCAGGGGGGTTATGACTGGTAATGGGCTATGGTGGGGGCTAGGACTGGACATGGGCAGGTGGGGGTTAGGAAGGACTGGAGGTGGGCTGATGGGGGGAGTTAGGACTGGTAATGAGCTATGGAGGGGCTGACTGAAATGGGGTAATGGGGGTTAGGGCTGGAAGTGGGCTATTGGCAGGGGGGGTTATGACTGGTAATGGGCTATGGTGGGGGCTAGGACTGGAAATGGGCAGATGGGGGTTAGGACTGGAGGTGGGCTGCTTGGGGGGTTAGGACTGGTAATGGCCTATGAGGGGAGGTAAGACTGAAAATGGGGTGATGGGGGTAAAACTGGAAGTGCGCTATGGGGAGGTTAGGACTGGTAATGGGCTATGGGGGGGTTAAGACTGAAAATGGGGTGATAGGGGGTAAAACTGGAAGTGCGCTATGGGGAGGTTAGGACTGGTAATGGGCTATGGGGGGTCTAGGACTGGTAATGGGCTGGGGGGGGGTTGCTAGGACTGGAAATGGGCTGAGTGGAAGGGGGGCTTGAACTGCAAATGGCTGATGGGGAGGGGGGCTTGGAATGGAAATGGGCTGTGAGGGGAGGGAGCTAGGATTGGAAATGGGCTGATGGTGAGGCTATGATAGGACTGGAAATGGACTGATGCAGGGACTAGAAGGGAGCGGATGCTGGGTGGGGCTGGAACTAGAAGGGAGCTGATGTTGGGGGAGGATTAGAATGGGATGGAGCTGGGAAAGTGAAATGGAGAGGGGAAAAATATTTTGTCTAGGAGAGAAGACAAATCTACAATTGGCCAGGTAATGGGAGAGTAAGTGGGGATTGAGGATGGAGGGGTAAAATTGGAGTGGATGAAATAGGAATGAGGAAAGAGAAAAAGGAGAAAGATTAGTATGTTAAAGCAGATGTAGAGAGAGAATGGAAAAAAAACTAGGAGAGAAGAAAGGGCAAATGGACAGCAGACGATGGAGAGTTAGCAGAAGACATGAAGAAACCAGAAGAAAGTGGCTGGAACAATTGCAACTGAAAAAAAATGCACAAAAGGTAGAAAAACCTCTCTTTATTTTGAATTTATTAACTGGAATATGTCAGCTCTGGGAAATGTGCATCATTAATGTTTGCGCTTTGTTTAGTACAAGAGGAAATTAATTTATAGTTTTATTTCTACAGTGTTGTTGTACATTCCAAGTTTGGCTTTTGGGGTTCCCAGTTTAATTATTGTCTTCCTGTTTCTAAATCTTTTAGTCTTTCTTTAACCATACTCATTAAAGAGGCATGTTTACTAAAAGTTAGTGTATGGTAACATTATGCAAATATTTATGCAAATGAGGCCCCTTATGCAAATGAGGCCCCGCGTCTTATGCGGCCCCCGGGTTACTTTACAAGTCCTCATTTGGCCCTCAAAGCAATTTGAGTTTGAGACCCCTGCACTAGACTGTGCTCGATGGCTAGGATTCGTTGATCCATAACCCCTGCCGATGCCTGGACATCGGTACTGGAGGAAGCAGCTATGACACCAGAAAATGTCACCAGCAGTTCTCCTGAGGTGGAAGCCTCTGGAACATGCTGGAGCCCCGTTAGTGCTTTGGAGGCCAGGGCCTCCCGCCAGGGCTGTTTTGCCGGTATGTTTTCCTTGAGAGCAACGCTAGTAGCATCTCGATGCTTCGAAGGAGATCTACCCTTTGAGGACCGGCCAATCTTGGAAGACCTAGGTTTAGTTACCTGAGATCCATGGGAGGAAGATGAAGCCCTGGAAGACGTTGATGCAACGGACATCGCATCTGCAGCAAAGAGGGTGCCGAGTTTTGCAGCTCTGTTCTGCAGGCCTCTCTTGGTCATCTTTCTACAGAGGAGACACTCCGATGGTATATGGTGAGGACCTAAACATTTAAGACACCAGTCATGGGTGTCGGTAGTAGAAATGGTACCGCTAAACTTTGAACATTTTTTGAAACCACTAGTTGGTTTCTCCATTTTAGAAGAAAAGAGAGCCTAGTGCCCAAAATGGCCCCTGGCACCTAGAGGGGACAGACCCTCCAAAAAGAATTCTTTTTTGTTTTTTTTAGAAAAGAAGGAAATGAAGTAAAGACCGGTGGTACCGGTATAGGCACTGACGGTGAAGGCAGACGCGACCACAAAAGAAAATTCATGAACATGCATGCACTGAGATTTGTCTTTTTTTTTTTTTTTTTGGTAGCCTGGATGGACAGTAGGGGGGATGGAGTTGGATTCTAATCCCCAAACAAATGCTGGAGTACTGATTGGCTGAGGTTGCTGTCACATCAGGAATCCCCATCCAGACAGCAGTGAGATGTGAATGTATGGACAGAAGACCACGTTGCAGTCCTACAGATCTCTTCCACGGAGACCAAGTGCAAGCTGGCCATCAACACGGCCATGGCTTTGATATTGTGAGCTGTGACATGATCATCAAGGCTCAGGCCAGCATGGGCATAAGCGAAATAAATGCAGTCTGCCAGCCAAATTGAAAGAGTGCATTTGGAAACGGCAGCCCTAGCTTGCTGGGTCAAGAGAGACAAGCAGCTGGATGGACTTTTGGTGGACCTTCGTCCGTTCTAGGTAGAAGGCCATGGCTCACTTGCAGTCCAGCATATGCAAAGCCGCTTCCCCTCTATGGGCGTGAGGCCTCAGAAAGAAAGTCGGCAGAATGACTGACTGATTAAGATGGAAAGTCGATACCACCTTTGAGCAGAATTGAGGATGGGTACACAGTACTACTCTATTGTGATGTAACCTGGTGTTCAGTGGATGAGCCACTATAGCCTGAAGCTCACTAACATAGCATGCCGAGATAATTGCCATCAGGAACAAGACCTTCCAGGTCAAGAACTTCAAAGGGCAGGAGTCGAGGGGCTCCAAAGGAGCCAACATGAGCTGTGCCAGAACTATACTGAGGTCCCAAGCCACTGCCGGAGGCTTGAAAGGAGCAAACTTCACATGAAGCGAACCACCAAAGACTGAGTCAATATGGACTTTCCCTACAGACTGCGATGGTAGGCCCCAATCATGCTGAGATGGACCCTGACAGAGTTAGACTTGAGATCGACTGAGATATGTACTGCTAAAATACTCAAGGAGCCTGTCGATGGAGTAAGTAATGGGATCCAGTGCCTGTGCCCTGCATCAGAAAAGAAATCTCTTCCATTTGAAAGCATAAGACCCTCTCATTGAGGCCCTCCTAGAGACCAACAGAAAATCTATAATGCCATCAGGCAGGTTAAACTATGACAGGATTAACCTCTCAACATCCACGAAGTAAGAGCCAAGGAACCGATGCTGGGGTGCATCATCCTCCTGTCCTCCGGGGCAGAGTCCAACTGCAGAGCTCCCACTGGGAAAGTCGAAGCAGAAGAGGAAACCATGTCTGCCTGGGCCAATATGGCATGATGAGGACTATTGACCCCCATCATAGTTGACTCATGCAGTTGGAGAACGCAGCTCAGCTGGTCTGCCAGGACATTCTGCTTCCCTGCAGATACATGGCCCTTAACTCCATACCATGAGTGATGGCAAACTTTCACAACTGGACCGCCTCCCGTCACAGGAGATATAACCCCATGTCCCCCTGCTTGTTGATGTAGTATATCACAACCTGATTGTCGGTCTGAACGAGAACAATCTAGTTGGCCATGAGAGCCTGAAAAGCCCTGAGGGCATTCGCTATGGCTTGGAGCTCCAAATATTTGATCTGGTGAAGGCTCTTCTATTTGGGCCTGACTCAATTTGTATATAGTTCTCCATGTACATAGTTAAATGAAAATACTGCGCCCCATATTCTACTCCCAGTTTGATGTAACCCCATTGTTTAATGTATACTGTCGAGGTCATTGTAAACCGTCCCTGATCTCAGGAAGGGGCAGTATATAAAAACTTTGAAATAAAGAAACTTGAGTGTAAAGGCCAGTTTGGATGCGTCCGCAGTCAGTGTATTCTTCAGTGGCGCCTGCTAAAAAGGGAGGCCCTGGAGCAGATTCTGAAGATCCAACTACCAATGCAGGGACTGGACAAGGAGCAGGGTGATTGACACCCACTCCCGGAGGCGGCCAGTGGCCTGCTTCCACTGAGTACTCAGTGTCTACTGAACTTGTCTCATCGACAGATGAGCTAAGGGAGAGACGTGCACTGTAGATGTCATGTGGCTGGGCATGGTCAGCATCCCATGAGCTGTTGTCTGCCGACTCCACTGGGTGTCACAGACCAAGGCTGTTAATTTCTAGAGTCGGCCCAGCAAGCGAAAGGATTGGCCTGAGTCGTGTCAAGGAGTGCTCATATGAACTCCAGTAGTTGGGAGGGCTGAAGATGGGACTTTGGGTAATTAACAATGCACCCAGATGGTTAGCTCTGTTGAATGCTGGACTCCGTCTGGAGTGGTGCTTTTTATGAGCCAGTCATCCAAGTAAGGGAAAATAAAACCCCTGAAATAGGCCGCTACCACTGCGAGGCACTTTGTGAAGACTCAGGGTGCCGAGGCCAGTCCAAAGAGTAACATTTGGTACTGAAAGTGCTGTCTTCCCAGGATGAATCTGAGATATTTTTGATGGGCAGAATGGATCAGTATATGGGATACACATCCTTTATATCCAGGGAGCATAGCCAATCATCTTTCTGGAGGTAAGGGAATAGGGTCCCTAGTGAGACCATCTTGAACGTTTCTCGCACCAGGAATGTGTTGAGGTCTCTGAGGTCAAGGATAGCCCGAAACAACCCTCCCCCCCCCATTTCTTGGGGACCAGAAAATACTTGGTGTAAAATCCCCATCTGATCTTTTCCTAAGGCAAGGGCTCAATGGTAAGATCAGCTAGGAGGGCAGATATTTCCCTCTGAAGGTGGCTGAGATGCAGAGGGCTGAGGGGAAACACCCTTGGGATGCAATGAGGTAGCAGCGGAGTGAAGTGCAACATGTAGCTGCTTTAAACTACTTGTAACACCCACATATCCGAAGTGATGATGGGCCACCTGTAGGCAAAGAGATTGAGCCGGTCCCCCACTGGAGGATTTCCCTCTGCAGCCACTGGTAGATTGGCTATGCTCCGAAGCAACCTGTTAAAACCCCATCTCCAGCATGGGCTGCGGGGCAGGCTGAGCCATTTGGGGATTCTCCCGACATTGCAGGCAAGAAGCCTGTGACTTTTGCTGAGAGGCTTGAGGACCAGGAAAGTACCTGCGCTTACATGAATAGAAGGCCTTCTTCTGCCCTCCCCCTTGATACTTCCTGCGATCAGGATTGGATGTGCCCCTCAAAAGCCTGGTGAGGCTGGTGTGCAGCTTTTATATGACATCAGCTTTTTCCTCCACCTGCTCTCTGAAGAGGTTCTCTTTTTGGTATGGCTTATTCTGCACCAACTGCTCCAGGTCGAAGGACTGAAGCCAGGCAAGCCAGAAGGCTCCAAATACCCACAGCTGCTGCTCTAGGGACAGTCTCAAAGGCATTATATGTCACCCTAACCAGGAACTTTGAGCAGTCTTTGCCATGGCCCACTAGGGTGTGATAATGCTCCAGTTTCTCCAGAGGGAAGAACAGGCACAAGTCTGCGAGGTCATACATGATGTCCTTCAGGAACATGTTCATGTAAAGCTGGCAAGAATGCACTCTAGCCACAAGCAGCTCTGGAAACACCTCCTACCAAAGGAGTCCAATGTCCGAGCCTCCCTACCCAGGGGTATTGAGGAATGAGTCGGGGCTCTTAATCCTTTTAAGAGTGGTCCACCACTAAGGAGTGGTGCAGGAGCTGAGGTTTCTCAAAGTCCATGGCCTTTTGAACCCGGTACATCGAGTCTAACCTCCTACTAACTGTGGGCACAGCAAGGAGGGTTTTCCACATCCTCATTTGCAGCCTCTGTAAGATACAGTGTACTGGCACCGGCACCACTTCCTTAGGAGGCAAGGAGTACTGGAGATCTCCAAATCCTCTGCCCTGGGCTCATCCTCCATCTTCAGTAAAAATGGAATGGCCTTGGTGACAACCCTCATAAAGTCCTGGAAGAACATGTCCTCTGGAGACTTCTGCTGTTCGTGTAGAGGGGAGGAATCTGATGGAAGCTCAAGGGACCTAGTCCGAAAGGTTCCCCGATTCCACATCAGTAACCCAGCCATCTTAGTCAGACTTCGAGTGGAAGTCAAAGTACCTCTGAGAATCAGTCTGAACTCCCTCCGGCTCTGAGGGAAGTAAGTGCATCGACAGGATCGGTGATGTATCAAGTGCTTTCAGGGCTTCGTTGTGACATCAGAACCCGATACACTCGTGAGACAGATGACCCCACTGGGAACTGTCATTGGGTTTCTGCGATGCCCCGATTTCAATGCCTATGCCTCTGCAGGCAGAGCATGCATTTTGAGTTTTGGCTGCATCATGGTTGATGACGATGCCCTGGGCATCGAAGGTCCAGACAGCTGTTTCTTCAGCATCAATGAAATGTGGGGTCTTGAACACCTTCAGGCACTCCTCCATGGCTGTCAATTCCAAAGACCTCGTGGCCTGAGCAGCTTCGACCAATGTCTCCAGCATCCTCGCAGGGGTATTGACGTGGCCACCATTGTTGGGAGATGGTGCCCCTCTGAAGCTCTGGAGGTCAATTTCTCTGTCTGGGGCACCTTGGCAAGCCATTCACGACCATCACTCTCGATATCACGGCAGGAAGGGCTGCGATGTCGATGCACATGGAGTTTCACTCAGTGCTCAGAAGGGTCCCCCTTCAACATCAATAGAGTTGAGGTCGCGTCCTTCTTTGATTCCATGCAGAGACCGGCCGATGGCCGATGTTCCAGGGCCCCATGGGTCCTTGGCTCCTTATGAGCCTGGGAACCTCTCAATATCAATGCACCTTCGGAAGATCCTAGGGGCGCCATTGAGATCGATGCTGGTGCCAAAGACACTGAAACAGACCTCTGACCAAAGAGGTTCTCTCTGGTTCTCTCGATCCCTCAGGCCTCTCCTTGTCATATGCAAGCAAAAAATTGCAAGAAGAGGACTGGAGACACTGGAGGCATCAATTGTGCTTTTCGGTGACTGAGATAGTCCGGGCACATTTGGTGCATTTGTTAAACCCACTGGCCGGTTTCTGGGACATGTCTGGGAAGATGGCTATGGCAAGACCAAACAACTCTATGGTGACCAGAGGCCTGGTCTGGCCGTGGGAAAAAAGACAAGAAAATAAAGTTACTGAAAAAATGCTGGAATCTATGGCGGAACCGTAATTGACGGACCCGAAGTTACTGATGGCAGGCAGAACAGTTCAACAAGCTAGAAGAACACCCCGAAGGGAAAAATTAAATGTTTACCGGCAGATGATTGATGCACGTCTGTGGGGCTTCACAAAAAACAAAGGCTGGAGAAGATGGAGCCACAACAGGTGGGGAGAAGGCAGGCAGGAACATTGGACCCTCCCAAAAGTTTCCAATAGAAGCTGGGGAGCGCTCCTGCGCAGGGCTCCATCGGTGACATCACCCATATGTGAGGACTTCATTCCTGCTTGTCCATGGATAACTACTAATGATTCTGCTGATGGATAGCTGCAGGATAATAGCAGCCAACTGTGACCTTAGCAGAAACAAGCCAAGCACATACTAAAGCCAAAGATGGTTAGAAAAAAAGATCTAGGCATAGAAAATAAAGTTATGGCAACAGTAAAATCGAAAATCCATAACCCCTTTAAATGCAGGCATTACATCCTACTACTACTACTACTAATGAACCTTTACAAAGCGCTACAAGGCATACACAGCACTGTACTGGACCTCTGCTTTTTTCGACATCTATGCCAAAGTTTCTGTGTGAAAGTACAAACAGGAGGGATGTGCATTCTTTTAGATACTTTGGGGGTCTTTTACTAAAAGGCACTAGCTGACAGTGTGGGTATGGTGGGCACAAAAGGCACGTGTTGGGCACATGTTGGCAGGTAGCATTGGGCTAGGATTGCAAGCGGGTGGGTTAAGGACTGAGAGTGGGCAGGATGAGCGATGTGCACCCGCATTACCTGTAGTGAGCAAGTAGCGTGAGTGCACATCCCACCACCTCTATAGATAAAGGTAAGTGCACGCGTGCTATTGTGGTGTCTTGGCAGGGCCGTGTGCACCACGTTTACTGCCAGAAACATGCTTTCTATGCTTCCGGTAGGTAACACAGTGGTGTTGCCCTAATGTGCCATGGATATGTTTCTATAGGTAAAAAGGGGGCTATTGTAGTTGATATGGAAGGGCAGACTAGATAGGGCATGTGGTCTTTTTCTGCTGTCATGTTTCTACATTTGTACATTATCATTACTTTAGGGGCAACATCACAGTACTCTAGTAAAAAGGTGCCTTGAAATTTTTAGTGCATATAAAATTGATTTAAAGGCCATTAAACTATGGATTAAAGCGTACACAATCATTTTCCACATGTTAAAAACTTCTAATCCAGGTTCAAAAAACTTTATTAACACTGTGTGAAAAAAACTGAAAAAATTGGGGAAATGCACCACTTTTTTTATTCAAAAACAAATCAAAGAGCTTTGCTTGTGCGCATCCTTAATACATAGTTTAGCTAATATCCTGTCACTATGGTTGGCATTTTGTTTTTAAACACCGTCCATGGTGGCCTGGAAAATTCAGAAATCTGGTCGTGTTATCTGGATAGCGGCCCATGCTGAACATTTGGAAATGCAGATAGTGGTGACGTTCAGTCCACTATCCAGATAACTAGACTGATAGAGTCGGGATAGTCTTTTTGTTGTTTTCATTTCATGTTGACAGTTATTCAGATAGAGGTCAATTCCAGACTGCACATCCAGCCCGTCCGCACATCCAAAAAATGGACGGAACACAGTTGTACCAGATTCTGCAACTGTGAGCGCTAAACGTTCCTGTGGTTGCAGAATCTGGGAACATGGATGGGCTGGCATGCACAGTATGCTGAGCGGCTCCGGAGATCTACAGCATGCTGCCTGTCTCCACCGCTCAGTGCTCCTGCTGGTGTGCCGGTGCTGTGGAGTTCTGTCGCCATGGTACTGGGACACCCAGCAGGAGCAAGCAAGACCCAACAGTGGACTGGATGTCTTTTCCCCAACACCTGACCCTCAGCGGGGTCTGCTAGGGCTGGGACCAGGCAGTGGAGACTCACCTGCACCCGCTTCGTGTGGTGTTGGGGGCTGCCTGGCCCGATCGCTGTTGCTCCCAGGACTTATTCCACCTCCACCTGGTGGGCATATAGGGCCCTGACCAGAATAGGCCCTGTACGTCCAGGTGCTGCGGCCCACCCCCACTCCGCCCCCATCCAGCACTCCTCGCATAGCAGCTCTGGAATACAATCCCTGCGAATAACGGGGGTTGCATGCCCAAACTGGACATACATCCCCGCTATTCGGGGATCACAATGACTCCCATGGTGGACTGAATGGCGCCACTGTCCAGAAAATTCACCACTCTGCTCTCGTTCTGCTCACAGACTACCCTAGCACTATCTGGACAGTGCCACAGCAGTCTGTAACATATTTGACAGCACTATCCAGACAGCGCTGCTGAATACCACTGGATAGCACTGGCTAGTGGCATTTGTCCGGAAAGCAGTTGCTGCTGTCCAGATAAGTACCACTGAATATTTACCCAGCATGTTCTTGTACCTATACCTTGAAAGAAATCAATCTGACATTCTTCAAGATCCCAAGCTTTCATACACGCAGGCAAGCAAAACGGACGATTGTTACCTTCATGGATAAGGTCAGTCTCTCCCTGAGCTGCGCTTCTTCCATCTGGAGGGATTCCACATCTGCTTCCAGCTTGCTCCTCTGCCCATCCATCTGCTGCAGGAACAGCTCCCTCTCATTCTCCATTTCAGACCTCATCACTGCCACTCTTTCCCTGTAGTCTTGCTCCAGAACTCTGCAATACAAAACGCCATCACTCCTTCACGCAGGGATGTGACTCATGCTGTGACATGCAGTTACCAGTTTAAAGGGCAGTTAAGCTTTCCATGCAATTTAAACACTCTCTCGCTGCATCAAGCAAGAAGTGGAAGTGGGGAACAAAAGAGGAAAAGGTGTAGCAAAAGCACAGAATTATGCCAAATAAATGGATGTTTAGAGAATTTTGTATTCTCCCTGGACAGCGCAACTAGAAAGAGGCAGAGCTAGGCCGCATGTTAACTCGGAGTTACCTGTAGCTCTCCTTTTAGATGTCAAAATGGCTAAGTGGAAAGTTTTGACTCCTAACCTCTCAGGAGAGTCTCATCAGCTATCTATTTTGCTCAAGGGGTTTCCAGCTCTTCAGCTCAAAACCCTCAGCGGGAAACGGGCCCCAGCCCTAAAGCATTGCAGGCACTCCTTAGACATCGCCTCTGGTTTAGCGTATTGAGGAAGATATTCACCCTGGTAAAAGTTTTGCCTCTGCAAATTCTTCATCATTGTTATTGGATGAATTGACATCGAGTGATTCTGATGAGGGGTTGGCTGCATCCTTTCCTTGCACTTATTGGTCGACTCAATATGTAGAGTGACTTTGCTGTGCAACGCTGGCATGTAACTCCAGCTGCTTGTACCAAAATGGAGGATTCAGAGGCAGAGGATTCAGAGGCAAAGTTGTGTGGTTCATTCCAGTAACTCTTCCACAAGACGAGGAGCTCAACCCAAGCCATACTCTCTGTCAGCAGCGCCAGGGGGGATGCTAAAGGTAATATTCCTGCTCCTTCATCCAAAACATTAGAGGATCCACTGTGGACAGAATTTTGCATGTTTTCTCTTATTTGAAGAAGTTGGTTATGACAAAGCTGGAGCTTCAACACAATGTGGTGGTAAAATTTGAGCAAAGGACCCAGGCGTGTGAGCAGCCTGTTCAAAAATGTGCTCAAGATGTTAATATGTTACAAGAAGAAGTTAAATCTGTTAAAACCGTTACAGATGAGGAGCTTAAATGTTCAGCTGACGAAGGAATGTGAGACTTGTGAATTTTCCTAAGACCTTTCTGTTCAGCTACTGCCTGAATCTTTGGTAACAGAAACGTTATTAGTAACTATGGTACTGGAATCAGATAGGGGATGTCTTTTTAAATTGTTTTTAGCTTTTTGACACAATAAATTCTTAGGGATGTATCCTGATGTTTTTGAAGATTGATGCAATTACAAATTTGGCGATAGCTGTTGGCATCTCTGAGTTTATTTTTTGTCTAATTATCTTTGTTCCTTTGTCTTTTCATTTGAATTTAAGTTTGTATTAATTTTTTGGTCTTGTATCAACTTTGTGGTTCTGTAAGTTTTGTTTTTGTTTATATTGTATCCATAAAAATGTACAGTACCTTAACTACAAGTGAAATGGCCTTAGGTTTAGGATGTAGCAACCCCAGATGCATGCAAGAGGGTATCTTTCTGTAGCGAAAGTTTGGTGTAGAACACATTGGTTTAAAAATATTAAGTCCGGTATGTTGCCCCTTTCTGGGTGTTGCCAAGCATTTCTTGCTGAACACTGTACATATTCTATTAGGGGAACATTTATCATGCCTAGTTTCCTATAATTTATCAGAATCATTAGAAAAGCTGTTTAGTTTTGCATATTTACAATATGCTTGTAACTACCCCACCACTTTTCTAATGTGGAGCCTTGCTTCATTTAACTGTAATTTGGGTTGTTCTTCTCTAAGTGGATAACTTTGTACTTCTCCACATTAAATTTAATCTACCATTTGAACACGCAGTCTCCCACTTTAAGGTCTTTTTGCAAATTTTCACAATCCTCTTGTGTTTTAACAACTTTGAATAATTTAATATCATGTTTAATGTTTAATTGCATTTGATATACCGCTCAAGCCGAAGCATCAGAGCGGTTTACAATATTACATAAAAGTTACAGGAAATATGAAAAGAATGCCATTAATAAGATAGGACAGAATAAGAGATACAGTGATAGTTAAAGGGACAGAGGAGACAAGAGGAAATGCTCCACATCTGTAAATTTGATGATAACCTCACTCGTTATTCCCATTTCCAGGTCATTTATGAATATGTTAAAAAGCAGCGGACCCAGCACAGATCCCTGGGGTACACCACTATTCACCTTTCTCCACTGAGAAAATTGGCAATTTAGCCCTACCCTCTGCTTTCTATCTTTTAACCAGTTCCTGATTCACAATAGTACACTGCCTCCTATCCCATGACTTTTTAATTTCTTCAAGAGACTCTCATGAGGGACCTTGTCAAAGGCTTTCTGAAAGTCCAAATACACTATATCAACTGGCTGGCCTTTATCTACTTGATTATTCACACTTACAAAAAAATATATACTGTATGTTGACAGAAATTAAATTGAAACCCCAAGAAGCCAGACTTTGCATGCAATGCAGCAACAGAGAAATAGAAACAGAGATGCATTTTTCCTGTACTGTGCAAAATATAAAGATAACAGATATGTTTCAAAAATGGACATAGTCCAATTACTAAATTAAAAATAAAATTATTTTTTCTACCTTGTTTTCTGCCGTTTAGTTTCTGATTGCATTGGTAGGATTCTCTGGTTTCTGCTTTCCTTTGTCTTCTCTTAACTCTCTTTCCAGGGTCTCCTTCCTATTTGTCATTGTTCTCTCTCATACTGTCTTCTTCACTTCCTCCCCTGTATTCATCCCTGTCACTGGCCTTTTACTTCCAGCTTTTTTCCATTTTTCTGACTTTCTATCCAGTCAGATTTCATTCCATCTTACTATCCAATCTTCGGTCACTATTCTTTTACTGCATCTAGCTACAATTTTCTGTCTCTCTCTTACCCTGGCTCTCCTTCTCCCTTTTCTCTTATTCACCAGTCTTTCTCCTCTTTCTACCCACCTCCTTTCATCCAGCACTTTTCCTCTGTCTTCTTGCTTCCCTGATGTCCAGCACATCCTCAGCCTTTTATCTCCTTACTCCACCCTGTAGTCAACATCTCCCATCTGTCTACCTGCTTCCCCTCCCCAATTCCATCATCTCCCCACTTCCTCCCTTCCCACATATCCAGCATCTCCGCCCCCAAATGTCCAGGCATCAATCATCCCCCAATCTCCTTGCTCTCCCCCAGGTAAAGCATCACCCCTCTATCTCCCTACTTCCTCCCTCATGTCCTTCATTTCCCTTGTCTACCTGTTCTTCCATGTCAAGCATCTCCCTGTCACCCTGTCCCTTCCCCAAGATTCCACCTTTATGTCCCTTGCCTTAATTTCCTCACTCCCAAGCCATTATAATCCCTCTGTCACCCTACTACTCCTGTGTCTACCCCCAAGCCAGAAGGCATTATATCTTCTCTTTCTCCTTCCTTGTTCCAGCATTTCTCCTCAGTTCCCCCCAGTCCAGTCCAGCAAATTCCTTCCTTCTCTCCCCCAATTCCACTACCACCCCTGCTGCTGCTGCTTCTTGGGACCTGCAGCTACAGCAATGATGAAAAACAGCTAAAAAGTGTGGGGCTGTTCAGTATGAAACACGTCCATGCTGCTGATAGTTCTAACGGTCCCACCCTTAGAAACAGGACGTTTGCGTCAAGGGGCGAGGGACCGGCAGAGCCATCAGCAGCGTGGAAAAGCTGCATACTGAATGGCCCTATGCTTTTTTGCTGTTTTTTCACCATTGCCACAGGTCCCAGGGTGTGGCCATGGTGGGGGTGTGAACAGCGATGGGGGGTGGCAAGGAAAATGCAGGCCTAAGCACTAGGGCAGCTATTTGCTATGCTTGACTCCATGCCAAGCTGGCAGACAGGTAGCAGTGCTGCCTGCCAGTTTTACTCAGGTTGCGGATGGTTCGGGCTGGAAGGCTTAATGTCCCAAAGCGTCTTATGTGGGGCATCTACGGGAACTTTGTTATTCCCCTTAAATGAAATGCCTCTATGCTTACTTTATTTTACTGTTGTTAAGGTGTTCCAAAACAGAGTGTTGATCATCCACCTCATCAGCAAATTGCAAGTTTTGTTTCTCTGCCTTCTCAAGGTCCTGTTTTAATTTGTCCTTCTCGCTGGAGATCTGCTCCACTTGTCTTCTGCAAATACATCGAGGAAAAACCCTGTTATGGATCAACCTGATACAGCTAAACCAAATACATTTGAATTAACTACATTTTTTGCCAGCAATTAACTGATAACTATCCTGCTTCATCTAAGAGCTAAACTAATCTCATCCCAAACCACTATTTGCAACTGCCTAATTTTTACTTCCTTAACTGTCTTTAGCATAGGCCTTAAGAAGTCTTGAGCCACAGAAGGTGATGATTCCCAAAAGCAAAGTTGAAGGAACCAGCCTGAACATAATCCAGTTTTTTTTCCACATTTATCCCTAGTGCTCTATAAGGTTTTGCAGGGAAGGGCCCCATCTTACTGTTGGATCAACTTTCCCATACCTATCCCTTGTAGATCCTTACATCCTGTCCATCGGTTCCTCCTGGAAATTCCTGATGGTATAAATTGGTCAGTACCAGGCATTGAGCCTTTTTTTTTTTTTTTAAACATTGGCCCTGCCCGCTGGAACAAATTACCTTTATATTAAGTTGTCTGGCAACTATTCTCTTTTCAAATGTTATGTAAATCATTAGTGTTCAAAAGTCCTTATGAATAATTGACTTTATTGTTTCATTTTTTGTTAATACTCTATTTTACTTTTGTGCTGTAAACCGCTTTGTAGTTTCCTTAGGGATAGGCGGTCTACTAAATTAAATTAATGAACAAAATTATTGTACTGTGTATTGTGGCATGAAGCACAGGAGCATCAGGTGGTTCATAACATGGTCAAGGCCATCAACCTATTTTGAGATAATAGCTCTGAACTAGATGGCAAACTCAGCGCGGTGATCACCGGCAAGACTCTTATGGGTCACTATTAACATCATAGCACTTTGCTTCAGCAGTATCTCTTTATTCTTAAGAGACTTTTCTGGTTGAGCTAGCATGCAAGCTAAAATACTATTATCTTACTGCTGTTGTGAGTAGCTGTCCTAACTCTTGCAGTATGCGACAAACTGCCCTCTGGAGTATTCCCCTATAGAAGGTACTGTGAAAGCAAGCTTCGTTTATGGCTTCAGGAGTAAATTTCATTACCAGAGATAGTCATTTATGTAAATCAAATGAGATGAAGGCAAAATCCTTACTGCAGGTGATGTAGCTCATGGTGGTAAGATGCCAAGATGGCTCGGTGGACCGCATTTTTCGTATCTAGCAGCTCATTGTCCAAGGCCATAGTCAGCTTTGCCAGGTTCACTTGTTCTTCCCTACTGAAATCTAGAGTCTACAATAGCAAACAAAAATATCGCCATGCGAGTAAGTTATTTTCAAAGAAGTGTATTGTGCCCTTTTGTGGTTTGATGTTAAATACATTCAGCACAGAGATTTGAACTAAAAAACATCACAATGTATTGGTCTGACTCAAAAGCAAAGTCTATCGCAATCCTTATAAAAACCTTTCCTTGTTTTCTTCGAAAGTCAAAGAATCAACCAGTGGAGATGACAGAGCAGCAAAAATGCTTTTATTGCAAGACATGAGGGGCTCGATATTTGAAAGGAATTTACACAGTTTAAAGCCTAGTAAACCATGTATATGCCTTAGAAGGGGATATTCAACGGCACAAAACCAGGTAGTGAACATAACATAAGAACATAAGATATGCCATACTGGGTCAGACCAAGGTCCATCAAGCCCAGTATCCTGTTTCCAACAGTGGCCAATCTAGGTCATACGTACCTAGCAGTTTCCCCAAAAGACACAGGTTCCACAATGCTTGTATAGGTTCAAGTATTGATATCCTGGGTCCCTTCTTAATAATGGTTTATGGACCTTTCCTCCAGGAACTTGTCCAAACCTTTTTTAAACCCAGCTACACTAACAGTCTTTACTACATCCTCCGGTAACAAATTCCAGAGTTTGATTACACGTTGAGTGAAAAAAATATTTTCTTTTATTAGTTTTAAATAGTTTACCCTGTAGCTTCATTGCATGTCCCCTAGTCTTTCTATATTCTGATAACGTAAACAATCGATCTACTTTTACCCGTTCCACTCCGTTCATTAATTTATAGACTTCTATCATATCTCCACTCAGCCGTCTCTTTTCCAGGTTAAAGAGCCCTAACCTTTTTAGCCTTTCTTCATAGCGGTATCCTTCCATCCCCTTTACCATTTTGGTGGCTCTTCTCTGAACCTTTTCTAATAATGCTATATCCTTTTTAAGATACGGCGACCAGAATTGCACACAATATTCAAGGTGCGGTCTCACCATGGAACAATATAGAGGCATTATAATATCCTTTGTTTTATTTTCCATTCCTTTCCTTATGATACCTAGTATTCTATTTGCTCTCTTGGCCGCCACTGCACACTGGGCCGAGGGTTTTAACATGTTATCCACAATGACGCCTAAATCTTTTTCCTGGGTGGTGGTTCCTAATGTGGAAACTTGCATCGTGTAACCATAGTTCGGGTTGTTCTTCCCTAGGTGCATAACTTTGCACTTGTCCACATTAAATTTCATCTGCCATTTTGATGCCCAGTCTTCCAATTTATCAAGATCCTCTTGCAATTTTCCATAATCCTCTTGGGTTTTAACAACTTTAAATAGTTTTGCGTCATCTGCAAATTTGATAACCTCACTCGTTATTCCCTTTTCCAGGTCATTTATGATATGTCAAAAAGCAGCGGACCCAGTACAGATCCCTGGGGTACACCACTATTCACCTTTCTCCATTGGGAAAATTGGCCATTTAGCCCTACCCTCTGCTTTCTCTCTTTTAACCAGTTCCTGATCCACAATAGTACACTGCCTGCCTCCTATCCCATGACTCATTAGTTTTGCCAAAAGTCTCTGATGAGGGACCTTGTCAAAGGCTTTCAGAAAGTCCAAATACACTATATCAACCGACTCACCTTTGTCTACCTGTTTATCCACACCTTCAAAAAAAAAATAACAGATTAGTGAGACAAGATCTTCCTTGTCTAAAGCCATGTTGGCTGTCTCCCATTAAGCCATGACTATCTACATGTTCAGCAATTTTGTTCTTTATGATGGTTTCTACCATTTTTGCCGATACTGACGTCAGGCTTACCGGTCTGTAGTTTCTCAGATCACCCCTGGAACCCTTTTTAAAAATTGGCGTTATGTTGGCAATCCTCCAATCTTCAGGTATTATAGATAATTTTAATGATAGTTCACAGATTATTAATAGCAGGTCTTTAATCTCATATTTCAGTTCTTTCAACACCCCTGGATGTATATCATCCGGCCCACGTTATTTGCTACTCTTCAGTTTATCTAATAGTTGTAATACATCTTCCCGATGTATCTATATTTCCTTTAATTCTTCCGCACCTTTAAATATCACTTCGGTCATGGGTAACATCCCTACATCTTCCTCAGTAAAGACCGAAGTAAAGAATTCATTCAGTCTCTCCGCTATCGCCTTGTCATCTCTTAGTGCACCTTTATCATCTAATGGACCAACTGACTCTCACAGGTTTTTTGCTACGAATGTACTTGAAAAAGTCTTTATTACGCGTTTTTGCTTCCGCAGCAAGCTTCTTCTCAAATTCTCCCTCTGCCTGCCTTATCAATGCCTTGCATTTAACTTGCCAGTGCTTGTGCTGCTTCCAAGTTTCCTCATTTGGCTCTTTTTTCCATTTCCTCAAAAATGCTTTTTTGGCAAAAACATCCTCTCTGACCTCACCTTTAAACCATGCTGGCAGTTTTCTGGACATCCTTCCACTTTTCTTAAAGCATGAAAAACAGCTGGTCTGGGCTTCCAAGATAGTATTTTTCAACAACACCCAAGCTTGATGTAAGTCTTTAACCTTTGCAACTGCTCCTTTTAGTTTTTTCTTAACTATTTTCCTCATTTTATCATAGTCTCCCTTTCGAAAGTTAAAAGGTAGTACTGTGGATTTCCTTACCATCCCTTCTCCATTAATTAGATCAAATGCGATCATGCTATGATCACTATTGCCAAGTGGCCCCAACAACCTTATCTCTTGCACCAGATCTGGTGTTCCACTAAGGACTAGATCCAATATGGCTTCCCCTCTGGTCAGTTCATGAACCAGCTGCTCCAAGAAGCAGTCATTTATTTCATCTAGGAACTTTATCTCCCTAGCATGTCCTGCTGTGACGCTGACCCAGTCGATACCGGGGTAATTGAAATCACCCATTATTATTACTGTGCTGTAACTTTTGTTAGCTTCCTTGATTTCTTTGAGCATTTCATCATCCATTTGTTCATTCTGGTCAGGCAGTCGATAGTGCACCCCCACTGCCATCACCTTCCCCTTTTTACATGGAATTTCAATCCATAGAGATACTACAGCAAATTTTGTTTCCAGCAAAACTTTAATCCTTTCTGACTCAATGTCCTCTCTAACATAGAGCGCAACCCCTCCACCAATTTGATCAGCTTTATCATTACGATATAGTTTGTACCCAGGTATCACAGTGTCCCACTGGTTGTCCTCCTTCCACCATGTCTCTATGATTCCAATCATATCTAACCTCTCATCTAGTGCTATATATTCTAACTCTCCCATCTTATTTTTTAGACTTCTAGCATTTGCATACAAGCACTTTAAAGACTTTATTTTATTCATATTACTTTGGCTATTGGTAGGCATGGGTAATTTGGGATTTTTAAGCTCTGTCTGCTCCATACTCGAGGGCATTTGGGCAACTTTACTCTGCTTTGGAACCTCTCTGCTTTTGGTAGTATCCCTTCAAGGATACATTCTTCCGAACCATGCGCTCTTGTGCGACTTTCGGCTTTCCCCTATTATCTAGTTTAAAAGCTGCTCTATCTCCTTTTTAAAGGTTAATGCCAGTAGCCTGGTATTTTTCCAGTTAAGGTGAAGCCCATCCCTTCGGAAGAGCCCCTCTTTTCCCCAGAATGTTCCCCAGTTCCTAACAAATCCAAAACCCTCATCCTTGCACCATCGTCTCATCCACGCATTGAGACTTCGAAGCTCTGCCTGCCTTTTGGGTCCTGCGCGTGGAACAGGAAGCATTTCGGAGAATGCTACCCTGGAAGGTCTGGATTTCAACTTCCTACCTAAAAGTCTAAATTTAGCCTCCAGAACCTCCCTACCACATTTTCCTATGTCATTGGTACCGACATGTACCAAGACAGCAGACTCCTCCCCAGCACTATCTAAGACCTTATGTAGGTGGCGTTTGAGATCTGCTACCTTCGTACCAGGCAGGCATGTTACCACTCGATCCTCATGTCCACCAACCACCCAGCTATCTACACGCCTAATGATCGAATCACCAACTATAACGGCTGTCCTAACCCTTCCCTCATGGGCACATGGCCTTGGAGAAACTTCCTCGGTGTGAGAGGGTTTTACATCACCTGGAGGACAGGTCCTAGTTACAGGATCAGTTCCTGCCACACCAGGGTGATGCTCTCCTGTCACGTGACCTCTCTCCTCCATGGCAACAGGGATGCTGCCAGACTGGAGGTGGCACTTCAGGACTATATCCCTGTAGGTCTCCTCTATGTACCTGTCTTTCTGATGTCTTCCAAGTCTGCTACTCTAGCCTCTAGAGAATGGACTCGTTCTCTGAGAGAAAAGAGCTCCTTGCACCTAGTGCACATGTAAGACCTCTCACCATCTGGGAGAAAATCATACATGTGACAGTCAATGCAAAAGACTGGAAAGCCCCCATCTTGCTGCTGGACCGCTGTCTGCATCTTAGTTTTAAGCTTTAGATCTTTAAGTTCTTTACTTACTAAGGGTTGCTATGGATACTTATACTAATAAAATTGTACCTAATACGTTTAATATACCTTGTTCACCTGAGGTTTACTTAATCTCAGGTCCTTAGTGTATGACTGATTTGGATAACGAGCTGCACCTGAGAGCACCTCCTTTCCTTTAAGATGTGTAAGTAACTATAAAGCTACAATTATCCCAGCGGTGGGTGGATGTTGCGGAGGGAGGGAGAGAAATAAGACTTATTGAAAGAGGGCTGCTACACTGTACCCTGTCCTGTGCTTCTGAGGTAAGCTGTGACCAACTTCCTGGGTGATTAACAGTCCTTGCTTGGATAGAAGGAGTCTTTCAAAATGGCCTTTTGACCTGCCACCTGGCGTTAACACCTATTGAAAAAGTTTCACATGTCTCTTGCCCCCTAGGTAGAAGGCCTCTTTGTAAAGGCCTCTAGAAGACTTTATTTGTTGCTCAAAGAATACTGACCCTGTTTTGCCTTTTATGCTAAGCTATATTCTGATTTGATTTAAATTAAAGCTCTTTACTGCTGCTAGGCTCTGACTTATTATGAAATTTAAACTAAAAGCTCTCTGACGAGTTCTAAATTTAACCAGAAAGCTCTCTTCTGTGTTTTAAATTTAAACTAAAAGTACTTTGCTGATACTAAGCCCTGAGTGAGTATTAAATGTAAACTACAAGCTCTCTGCTGGGTGCTGGGTATGAAATCTAACCAGAAAGCTCTCTTCTGTATTTTAAATTTAAACTGCTGCTACTAGGCCCTGACTTATTTAACAAATACACTGGGTTCACAAATTAATCAGCTTTAATCCAAAGAAGTCCCTTCAGAAAAATTCTCATTAGTATATACTCACAATTGCCGATCTCTCTCCAGAAGTAGCAGTCCCCTTTTTCTAGTCCTTCAAGGTAGTGCCATTAAATATCCCCATCTATGTCTTCTACGTACCCCGATGCTATCCGGCTAGCATCGGGTTATGTCAGGGGCGTTCCAGAGGTGGAGCAGAGGCAGGGACATGAGATAACCGGGCAGCAGTGATATTACATTCTGCCCGGTTAATGCTATGCACCGAAAAGATAGGCAAGGAAAACCTTCACCTATCTTTATGGTGCAGGTGCTAACTGGGCAGTGTGCAATATCGCTGCTGCCCGGTTAGCTTCAGCAGCTTCCAGGTTGTGCAGCAATACCCAGATATTCAATGCCGGGGCCACATATGACCTCGGCATTGAATATCTGGGTTTAAGAGTCAGCGGGAAGGGCTATGCGCTGACGCAGCGCAAAGCCTGCCCTGAAGAATATCTGGCCCAATACTTCTGGTCACAGCTATCGATGGCATTTCCCTGCAGCAAAACATTATTCTGTGTCTTATGGGGGCATATTCCAAGGCATTTACACAGTCTGCAAACCTGCAGACCACATAAATGCCACTCATCAGGATATTCAGCAGCACGTATCCATTAGTGCCACTGAATATCGCTCGGTTCAGCCCGTAAGCGCCCCAATGCTAGCTGGCTATTATCAGGGCCTTCCGGGGGCAGACTGGAGGCGGCACCTGGGGATTACTGGCTAGCTGTGATAATCAGCCACCAGCCGGTTATTCTAAATCAGCAAATGTTAGGCACTTAGAAGGCTTGACTAACTTTAACTGCTTTAGCTAACCAGACAACTGCTGAATGTCACCATTAGTAAGTTAGCTAACATACTATCCTGTCAATCCAGATATCAATGGTGGTGGCCAGATATGGCCCCATTATTGAATATCCGGGTCCAAATTTCAATGGCGACAGCTAGCCGTCACCACGAAATATCCTCATCTATGCTTCTAAATGTAGGCCTGCCATTCGTTTTCCTAAATTTATGAGCCTAAGTTAGGCATCCAGTGATGAAAATCAGTGCTAAGTTCCTTACCTTCCCACCCCATCCTAAATATGCCTCCGTTGCCATCCACGTTCCATGCTCCTAAATTCAAGAGTTTAGTGAAATTTTAAGAAAATATTTTAGGCAATCAGCAAATTTTCAAGGAGGCCAATTTAGGAGCCTCACTCTCAAAGCTAGGGGCATAAACCCTTTGAATATCGGGCCCATATTCTCATGCTGTTCTTTGTGAGAGCGAGAATAGCACTTTCCTTGCAGTGAGAGAGTTCAGGCACTGTGGGGCCGATGCAGAAACATTAGCATGCCCTCTGGGTATATCTTTTATGCACAGACTTCACGCTGCAATGCAGAAAAGGGATCAGCATGAATGTAATCACTGTGCAGAAGCCAATGCAACCCGCTAGCGCACGGCCCATGTAAATCCATTCAGACTGCATGATAATCAAGTACTTGGCTATTCTGCCTAGATGCAGAGAAGTGTGCAGAAGAGCGAAGACTGAACGTAACGTCAGAACTTTTAACGCCTACTTGAAGGAGACATAAGGGGTCTGCGCTCTCTGTTCTGTGAGCAGATAACACTCGTCGTATTTTCCAGGCTTTTCTGAAATCAGTTCTTTAAAGAAAAGGCAGAGGAATTGTGCTGGAATGAATGTATGGCGCATATAATGGAATTGTGCGCGGCACATGACAGCAACCATGCCACTCGGAATATTGCTTAGAATAATATCGCTGTTCAAAGACACCAATATTGTTCAGAGTAAAACTTCTGAGCAGATATATACTGTCATGGCCCAGTTTATTTGAAATCGCATTTGTCTTTCTATGTCCCTAGCAGAACTTTGCATTCTTCCCAACAGGCGTTTCTTGTGGTGCCTTTAAGCCTTTGACTGAAGTGTACTCGTCACCAATCTTTTGCCCTTCAGGGTCCCAGTCTTTGGAATATGCTTCCTTGTTTATCCGGTAGGTAGGGTCATTATTTGACTTTTTTTTTTATTTTATATTTATCAAATTTACAATTTTATACAGCGTAGTTACTCACCTGTAACAGGTGTTCTCCAGGAGCAGCAGGAATCAGTCCTCACATATGGGTGACGTCGGCGCCGACGGAGCCCTCGCGGAGCAATTTTCCCCAGCTTTCACAGAAAGCCTTTGGGAATTGCAGCGCGCATGCGCGGTCGCCTTCCCGCCCAAGGGTGCCATCTTAGCCAGTCTGATGACATAGCTAAAAGACAGCATAAAAATTTGCAAAAAACTTAAGCAGATGATTGCAACTCCACGGGGAGGAGGGAGGGTTGTGAGGACTGATTCCTGCTGCTCCTGGAGAACACCTGTTACAGGTGAGTAACTACGCTTTCTCCAGGACCAAGCAGGAAGTCAGTCCTCACATATGGGACTCCCAAGCTTAAGGCTACCGGAGACCCTAAGCACAAAAATGAGCTCCCTCGAGCTCGGCAGTACAGAAGGATGGAATCTTCGCTGACTTATTACCCACCGGTAGCCCCCATCCGGGATGGAGGGTAGGAGTTGCTCAAACCTCGAAGAGATTTCGGAGGACTGCCTGTCCGAAAGCACTGTCCCTGCGGGACTCCCTCTCGAGACAGTAATGGACCGCAAAAGTCTGGCTCGAAGACAAAGTAGCGGCCCGGCAGATTTCTGCCAGCGGAACAGAGCGGAGGTAAGCCACTGACGTAGCCTTCGCCCGAACACAATGAGCCGTGACTCGACTTTCTAAGGAGAGTCCGGCTGCCCCATAAGCCCAAGTGATACAGTCAGCAACCCAGATGGACAGGGTACGCTTGGAGACCGGGAGCCCCAATTTATTGGGGTCAAAAGACACAAAAAGCTGAGCAGCTTTACGGTGCTCCCGCGTACGGTCAAGGTAGAAGTTCAATGCCCTTCTACAGTCCAGGGTATGCAGGACTCGTTCAGCTCGGCTGGAGTGAGGCCTGGGAAAGAAGGTTGGAAGTACCACCTCCTGATTGATGTGAAAAGGGGAGACAACTTTTGGAAGAAATTTTGGGTGAGTCCGTAGGACTACCCTATTTTTGTAGAACCGAGTGAAGGGAGGATCAGACACGAGGGCCTGCAATTCACTGACGCGTCTAGTGGAAGTGAGGGCTATCAGGAATAAGGTTTTCCACGAAAGAAAACGCAGAGAACAGGTAGCCATCGGTTCAAAAGGCGGACAGGTGATCCGCTGTAAAACCACATTCAGATCCCAGTCAGGTGCTGGCGGGCGCAGAGGTGGTTTTAGTAGAAGGAGACCTCGGAGAAACCGTGCTACAAGAGGGTCGCTGGAAAGAGGTCTGCCGTCCACCGGCACATGGTGTGCTGACAGAGCACTGAGGTGGACCTTGACTGAGTTGGACTTAAGTCCCAGATTAGAGAGGTAGAGCAGGTACTGCAAGATCACCGACACCGAGCAGGAGAAGGGATCCTGAGACTGCTGTACACACCAAACGGAAAAGCGACGCCATTTAAGGGCGTAGCATTTGCGGGTAGAAGGTCGCCGAGAAGCTAGGACGACCTCTTCCACCTCTGCCGGCAGGAGAAGGGGAGCAAGGACTACCCTTTCAGCCGCCAGGCCATTAGATTGAGAGATCTGAGGTTGGGGTGTAGCAGAGACCCCTGATCCTGTGTTAGGAGATCCGGATGAAACCCCAGAGGGAACGGATCCTCTACCGCTAATTGCAACAGGAGTGGAAACCACGGCTGTCTGGGCCAGCGAGGAGCCACCAGGATCATGGACGCTTTGTCCTGGAGAACCTTGAACAGAGTTCGGGAGACCAGCGGGATGGGAGGAAAAGCATAGAGAAGGTTTTCCGACCATGAGAGCAGAAATGCATCTGCCGCTACCCGAAGGGGATGTGGCTGACGCGAGCAGAAGCGAGGAAGTTGCCGGTTGAGAGGACTGGCAAAGAGATCCATCGTGGGGAGGCCCCACTTCAGAAAGAGTTTCTGGACTACCAAGGGATCCAGACGACACTTGTGCGGCTGGAGTATCCTGCTGAGTTTGTCCGCCAGGCAATTCTCCTGGCCTGGGAGATAAACTGCTTTGAGAAGAATGCCGTGACTGACGGCCCAAGAGCAGAGCTTTTGAGCTTCTCGGCAGAGAAGGAAGGAGCCCGTGCCGCCCTGTTTGTTCACGTAGAACATGGCAACTTGATTGTCCGTCTGGACAAGGACGGACTGGTGAGAAGTCAGGTGGGAGAAAGCCTTGAGCGCCAGACGAATAGCTCTGAGCTCCAGGAAGTTGATCTGTTGAGCAGATTCCCACGCGGTCCAGAGACCTTGAGTACATGCCCCCTGGCAGTGAGCTCCCCAGCCCAGGAGGGAAGCATCGGTCGTCAGCACTTGAGTCGGCTGAGGCGACTGAAAAGGCATTCCGAGCACCAGGTTCGGCCGATGAAGCCACCACTGTAGGGAAGAGGCCAGCGGACTGGAGAGGCGCACTAAGTCGGCTAGGCCGCCGGTAGCTTGTTGCCACTGTTTGCGAAGGCACCATTGAGCCGGCCGCATATTCAGGTGAGCATTGGGGGTCACGTGGACGGTGGAAGCCATGTGGCCGAGTAATCTCAGGAAGCGCCTGGCGGAGACCAGGGACTGGCTGCGAAAACGGCCGGCTAGGTCCATGAGCCGTTGAGCCCTGTCGAGAGGCAGGAAAGCTCGAGCCTGAGGAGTGTGCAGTCTTGCGCCGATGAACTCGAGATCCTGTGAGGGGAGCAAAGTGGACTTTGCGAAGTTTATGACAAAGCCCAAGTACTGCAGAAGAGTCACCGTGCGGTGTGTGGCATTGGTGACTGCCAGAGGGGACGACGCTCTGATGAGCCAGTCGTCGAGGTACGGAAAAACAAAGAGGCCGTGAAGCCTGAGATAGGCCGCCACCACCGCGAGACATTTTGTGAAGACTCGCGGTGCGGAGGACAGGCCAAAGGGCAGTACTCTGTACTGGTAGTGATTTCCGGCCACCACAAACCTTAGGTATTGGCGGTGGCTTGGGTGGATGAGGATGTGCGTGTAGGCATCCTTTAGATCCAAGGAGCATAGCCAATCTCCCTGCTGGAGGTAGGGCAGAAGGATTCCAAGGGTAAGCATCTTGAACTTTTCCCGCACAAGGAACTTGTTGAGGTTGCGCAAGTCCAGGATGGGTCTTAGGCCTCCTGTCCTTTTTGGTATTAGGAAATACCTGGAATAAAAGCCTTGACCTCTCAGGTGGTGGGGCACCGGTTCCACAGCCTGGTCCTGAAGAAGACTTGCTAACTCCTGAAGGAGTAAGTCCCTGTGCAGAGGGAGTCGCGGAGGTTCCCCCGGAAAATAAGAGGGAGGGACCTGATGGAAGTGGAGAAGATATCCTTCTCGCACGACTTGAAGCACCCAGGCATCTGAAGTGATGTTGGACCACCTGTGGGCGAAGTGAACCAGCCGCCCTCCGGTGCTGGGAGGGACCAGCTGAGGGGGAGAGGCTATGCTGAGGAAGTCAAAAACCCCCACCCTGCTGAGCAGGGGCTGGTGGTGCAGGCTTGGGGGCTTGCTGCCTACGGGACCCGTTACCCCGTCCCTTGGCCTGCTGACCCTGTTGGGGAGCTGGAGGGGCCTGATATTGGGGGTAGTGTTTGTAGGCAGCCGCCTTTCTCGGGTAAAAGGACTTTTTTCCCGAGCCCTTCTTTTTCTGGGAAGGGGCGGAGGTCTTCCTAGAAAGCCTGGTCCTGGTGAGAGTCTCCGTCTCGATTTGTGCAGCCTTTTCAGCCATGGGCTTGCCAAAGAGGTTCTCACCTCTGCAGGGGACATCGACCAACTTGTCCTGCACCCAAGGCTCAAGGTCAGACGACTGAAGCCAAGCCTGTCGGCGGGCACCGATGCCGGCTGCGGCCACACGAGCCGATGCTTCAAAGCCATCATAGGCTGCTCGGGACATGAATTTGGAGCATTCCCGAATACCAGATGTTAAGGCCAGGAACCTCCGCAAAGGTTCCTCGGACAGTCCAGCAGAGAATCCGGCTAGCTCTTTAGCCAGGTCTCGGAGATACATGCCCATGTATAGCTGGTAGGTCTGGACACGACAAGCCAGCATAGAGCCCTGGAAACACTTCTTACCAAGGCCATCCAGGTAACGGGCCTCCCTGCCAGGGGGCACCGAGGAGTGCATTTTCTGGCTCTTCAGCCGATGCATGGCCGATTCCACTACCATGGAATGGTGTGGTAGCTGTGCTTTTTGGAAGCCAGGACTCTTGCGGACTCGATAGATGGAATCGACCCGCTTGCTCAATACCGGCGACGAGGCCGGACTCTCCCACATGCGGAAGAGTAGTCGTTCCAGCATGGGAGGCACCGGTACAGTAAAGTGCTCCCGGGCGGGAGAGTCGTACTGAAGGGCGTCGAGCTCTTCGGCTCGAGGCTCCTCCTCGGGATCCGCCGGGAAGGCCAAAGCCTTGGCCATATCCCTGACGAAGTCCGAGAACCGGGCATCCTCCGGAGGGGACTGTTTCCGAGGTTCGGACTCAGGTGAGTCCGAGGGGACACACCGAGTCCGAAAGGAATCAGGTGACTCCTCCTCTTCAGACTCCCAGACCGACTCCGAGGAGGAATCAGTGGGGTCGGCTCGGGCAGGCGGAGGCGTCGGCCGCCCCGACGCCAAGGGAGTCGGCGGCGACGACCTCGGTCCCGAACGGGAGGCCGAGGGTGACCTCGACCGAGGATCGACTCGAGTTCGCATGGACTCGAGGATCGGCTCGGTCTCCGGGGTCGACTTAGACGTCGACGTCCCGGCGGTTGGGGCAGCGGCGCCAGCGAGGCTAGCGATCAGTGCCCGCTGCTGGTCCATGAAGGCAGATAGTCTGCTCTCCAAGGCCGTCAACCTGAGTCCGACCTCAGGTGACCCAGCAGTCCCCGACTCGGGCCCCGACGGCGTCGGGCCCGACGTCGGACCTCTCGGAGGGAGTCCAGAAGGACCACAGGACTTACCCGAGCAGGCAACTCCGACTCCAGGCGAGGTCGCTTCGGGAGGTGCTCCTTCTCCAAAGACCCGGGACGGCCGTCGGGGCTATGCGACCTGGCCCTCGCGGAGCCAGGAGCGTCCACCGACGCCGCCCTCGCGGGTTTTGTCTTCCGTCGATGGTCTCCGGAGGGAGAACCCCTGTCGGAGGAGCTTCGGCGATGTTCAGAGCTGGAGCCTCTGGATGCCGAGGCTTCCGACGAGGTCCGGGTACGGCTGGGGTCAGCGAAGATTCTATCCCGCTGATGCCGCCGACTCCTCAACGCTTTGGAGGACATTTTGCCACAGGCTCCACAGATCATTTCTTCATGATCCGGGCCCAGGCAGCGGAGGCAATTATCGTGTGTGTCAGTGAGTGACATATTTCTGTCACACTGACCACACCGCTTGAAACCACTGGCAGCCATCGGGGGAAAAAGGGCCCCTGCAAGGTCAAAGGACCGGGCTGCCAGGGAAAAATTGAAAACGAAACAGACTAAAATCAGAAAAACCGAAAAATAAGGGAAGGACTCGCAACGGCGTCGCGAGTCCGGGCAGGAAAACGACCGGCGTCGAACCGAATTGAAAAACGAGTAAAACTCACGAAAATCAACTTTTTTAGCGGGGACACGACGGGTACGTCTGTAGGGCTCCGCGGAAAAAAGAAGACTGGCTAAGATGGCACCCTTGGGCGGGAAGGCGACCGCGCATGCGCGCTGCAATTCCCAAAGGCTTTCTGTGAAAGCTGGGGAAAATTGCTCCGCGAGGGCTCCGTCGGCGCCGACGTCACCCATATGTGAGGACTGACTTCTTGCTTGGTCCTGGAGAACAAGTATTACACTTGTACAGAGAGATGTATTATATAAGAAATAAAACAAAGAAATAATATAGGCAATCAATCAACACTAATACATCATAAGTCCACTTTGAGGGAGCGAGAGAAACATATAAGTGGGGGAGCCATCCATCACATGATTATTTATAGAAAACTACAAGAAAAATAAGGAACAGACGACCTTCAAAAATATAAAGAACATGGCCTATACAGGTGAAGATGTAACATCCCGAGCGGCAATAAAGGAAGATAGTTCATTAGGCTGAAAAAATATATATTTATGTGAACGACAGTTTATAATACATCTACAAGGAAACCTTAACATAAATGTAGCTCCCAATTGAATAACCCCAGGTCGTAGCAACAAAAAAGATTTCCGCTGCTTCTGCGTTTCCCTCGAAACGTCGGGGAAAATAGCTATTTTCTTACCTAGGAACAAGTTGGCTCTCTTCCTATAAAATAATTTGAGCAACCACTCTCTATCAGAGGAAATAGCAAAGGAAACCAGCAATGTAGAAACCAGTAAATCATCTCCCCCTAGGAGATTGAAGTAAAGCAGAGACATTTAAAGTATCTAACTCCAACTGACCCACGGTCACTTTCCCCTCTTTTTTCCCAGTAGGGATATAAAAAGCTTTTGCTATTGGTGGAATCAATTCTGAGGGTACAGACAAAGACTCCAACAAATATCTCTTAAATGCATCCACAGGTGCCACCCCAGGAATAATAGGAAAATGAAGCACACGAACATTAGCCGCGCGGGTAGCATTTTCTAATGCCTCTGATTTCAATTTTAAACCAATATTGTCCTTCATTAGGGAGGCAGTCAAGTCAGAAACCTGTAAGAGCTTCTGATCAGATGAGTCCAATCTTGCCATAGTTTCCCCGATATCATTTGATAGAGAAAGAACTTTCCGTTCAATTGTAGCAACTTTCACCAAGGAAAGAGACAACTGCTGGTTCACTGCCGTCGACAGTTGAGTAATGGCTTCCCAAATGTTTTCGAGGGTCACAACAGGAGGGCGAATACAGATAAGGAGAGGGGGTAATGAAGAAACAGTCTCACCCAACGAATCCACAACCGAATCACCACTACCAACGGGACCTGGAACCTGGCCTTCTCCTCCAGGAGAGATATGCGCCAAAAGCGGCCTCCGGGCTTCAAGGAAAACCCCCGGCGCTCCCCGCACAGACTCAACAGCCCCCACCTCTTCGGGTGGAGCCGAAGGATCGAGCGTCTGAGGGGACCTCAAAGCAGCAGGTGGAAGCGGAGGAGAGCGTTCTTCAGGGGAGAGAGACAACTCCAGGGCGGCAGACGCCAAAGCCTCCACTACAGGCGCAGCCAAGCCCGCTCTAATCTCCCCACGCTGATCGTCTGAAAGTTGAACGAAGCAATCCATCGGGCCCGCCACCGCAGGTCCAGACTCAGCGGGAAAAGTCTTAGACTTGCCTTTCCGCTTCGGCATTCTGGATCAAACACCGAGTATCGCCATCTTGAAATTAGCCACTCCCCATCCCATTATTTGACTTTTTGTAAGAAAGTGAAAGCTTGGTTGTTTTCTGGTGGAAAGGGAGGGGTTTGAAGTATCATTTGCATTGTTGCTTGGTTATATTTCTCTTTTGTATGTTGCTTTTTATTGTAACTTGCCTTGCATGCTATGAGAAGGTTTGTATGCAATGCAATATGTGCCTTCGAGTCAATGCCGACTCCTGGCGACCCAACTGCTCCTGGGTTTTCTTGGCAGTGTGACTGGAAGTAGACTGCCAGGTCTTCCTTCCTTCCAGGTCAATGGAAGGTTAAGTGACTTGCCCAAGGCCACAAGGAGTACTAGTGGGAATCGAACACTGATCTCTTGGTTACCAAGCCAGTGCTCTAACCATAAGGTTATTCCTGCACTCCAATATTGCTAGGAGATATCAAGTTTAAATAAATAAATATGTGCCATAGAGAATTCCAGCAGATACGTACAAGTGCCTTTTCATAAGCTGGGTCTACGCGCTGCTAATGCAGATGCTTGTGCACATGTGCCTGCCAGTTTAGTGCAGACTTTCTGCATCTACCTTATTTGCATGCCATTTGCTTGATGCATACAAGTGCACAACGTTTTCGTTACTGTCATACAAGAAAACGGCTTTTAGTGCACAAGTCTAATGCTGGCCTTCTGCATTGGCCTGCGTGTGTTTCAAACTCACAGACAGCCATGTGGGTGTTGAAAGGAAATAGAGCACTGGTTACAGAGGTGGCACAGCAACGAGCTTCTGGACAAAGTGGGAAGACTGTTTATTTATAGCAGTGGTATAACACATTCCCAGTTCTTAAGGGCTGCGAACAGGTCAGGTTTTCAGGATATCCCTAATGTATATGCATGAGAGGGATTTGCATACAATGTAAGTAGTAGGCATGCAAATCTTTTATGCATATTGTCACCAGCTCTCCTTAAACCCCCGTATATAAGTGGGTAGAGGTTAAGTGAGTGGGTCTTCCCCACTGAAGCAGCTACTTTACAAATCCTGAAGCTAGGCTTTTTGGGAAATGTAGTCCCTTCACCGAATCAATGAGGAGCAGTTGTGGAAAAGTGGTTTAAGCAACCAAAGGATTTTATTTCCCCTCCCGGGGTGGATTTCACCATGAACAAAGTAACACAAACCAGGTATTTACTGGCATAAGGACAAAACAAAGGTTCTTTAACAGAAAAGGCTTACTTCAGCAATAAACATGTTGATATCTAGCATTCCAACGTAACAATGCTGTTTCTTCACAGCTCTCTGCTTCCCAATGCTAGTAGTGCTGAACTTTCTCTTTCAAAACATGCCTTCAGCGTAATGAGATTATTTCATTAGCAAGCGATATCGTACAGTCCATGATATCTTCATCAATATTCACACACTCAGGTTCAAAGTCCATTAACTCTTCCTGGCTAGAAGGAAATGTTTGTAACGGCAATCCTGATGCCACGCTCTTTCTAACTGCTTCAGGTTTCACCTGATATTCCTGAGTTAAATACTGGCTTTCACAAACGTTATCAGCACAGGTATTCTCTTCCCAGCTCCAACCCTCTGGGTAAATACAGTCACTGTAAGTATTTTTATACCAGCCTTTTGGCTTACCTTTTAGCCTAGCTGGTGGAGGTTTTCTTTGTGGCTTTGGACTGGCTGTAGGTTCCCAACCTAAGCCTTGCACAGAAGATTTCACTTGCCTTCCTGGCTTCCTTTCACTTCTGTGTTCCCCTGGATACTGCAGGTAATCCACTCTGCCCTTATTATATTTTTCCCTTGGGGTTTCTTTTCTTTTTCTGAAGAAAGACTCTGTCTCACCCTTCCACAGAGTCTCTGGCTTTTTCCTGGCACTGCTGTCTTCACCGTAGTTCTCATTAGCTTCCTTATCCAGCACACATGCCTCATCCACTTCTCCTTCTTCTTCTCCAAACCCTTCTTCTCCTTCTCACTCCATAAGCTCAACTGAACTCTCTTTATCAGCGTGAATTCTAGGGCAGTGCTCAACTCCACCCCCTAGCAGGTGTCCTGCATTAGCTCTTGACTCATTCCCTGAATGGTAGGGCGTTTCTCTTGCCTCTGTGTTTGGTTTCTAAGGTAACCAGGAGCCATGTGCTTTTGTTTACAACTCAGCCCTACTCCTGTTCCTGGCTTTTTAGCCTCATCTAACGGGCTGGAAGGACCCACTATGTCACAATATGCATTAAGGATATTCTGAAAACCTGACCCATTGGTAGCCCTCAAGGACTGGGAATGAAGACTAAGGATTTACAGAACAGACAGTTGCATTTAGAGTCTATAGAAGTAACCACTAGCCCCTGGACCCTACACAGAACAACACTGGTTTAGATGCACTATTTGAAGTTTCTTTATAAAACAGGAAATAAAGATTGCCTCTATCATAAGAGCAGTTGCTCTTCTTTTGTGCATTAATCCCTTAACAATATTGGACCCTGTTCTTGTAAGTACATATGTATGTCTCATATCAGCTGTTCTCTGGGCTTTCCCCATCTACTGTATTGTCTTTTATTCAGTAATTCATTCAATTATGCTGCAGCTGCAACTGGAATAGGGGTCTCATGGTCAAATCCAGCTTCTGCTTTCTTGCAACAGAATGGATGAGATGACTATTATCAGAAAGAAGGTGCTTAAGAAATAGAACAATGTTCTTCCAAACCTTTAAAATATCTTTGCTGTCTTCAACTCCTTTTTCCTCCCATATGGTTATTATTTGTTCAGGGTGCACAAAGCCAGTGCCATCGTCAATGCCGGAGAAGATATGACACCCACTGGCACGGGATAGTAACGATGGAGTGGCTGTTCTACGCCCAGACTCATTAAAGGCCTGCAAATGACAGAGTTAAAACAGTCATGGACTCAACCACTAAGCCTCAGTTTTGAACAAAAAAGAAAGATAACGTATTCAAATACAGAGGCTTGTCTTTATAGTGACTTCATACCCAGAAACAGTCATTGGAGAGTGGAAATATTATAAAACCAATGCCCATATCAATGTGAATTTAATTGCCTGCCTTTAAACCCAAGCTCTAGGGAAAGTCTTTTCTATTGGTGTTGCTTGATGTGTTCACCGCATTTGATACTGTGGATCACTCCTTAGTCCTGGCTAGGCTTTGTGAGTTAGGGGTACAAGGTACAGTACTTTCCTGGTTTACATCTTTTTTTGCAGGATAGATTTATTCAAGTTCGGTCCTTAGATCAAGTGTCATCTTGGTGTTGAGGCAGGGGTGACACAGGGTTCTGCGCTCTCAGCTATACTATTTAACCTTTATATTGTTCCAATTCAAAAACACATTTAAAGTTTAAATGTTAAATTTCGAGTATAGGCCGATGATGTACAGTTTGTTGCCCCCATCTCCACATCACTAGAAGATTCCCTTAAGTATGTGGAAGTTTGTCTTACTTTTGTTGGATCATGGATGTACCAGAATAAATTAAAACTGAACACAAAGAAGACAGAAATTTTGTATTTGTCCTCAAATCTTTCACCTTCTTTGGGTTTGAGCCTTAAACTTGAGACTTTCTACTTTGAACTTAGCCACGTTGTGCGAGATTTGGGGGTTTGGTTGGATACACGATTGATCGTACATGATTCTATACAGAAACTGATTAAAGCATACAGGGCCGGATTTACGTATACGCCATGTACGCCATGGCGTAGGGCCCACAACCGGCAGGGGCCCACAAAAAATAGAACCAGGTTTTTTTTTTTTTCAACTCGATTAAAAAAAAAAACCTGGTGGCTGCCGCCGCGGGGCCCCCTCTGCTGCCGCGGGGGCCCCGTCTACAAGATGGTCTGGTCTGGTCGGGTCGGGTCTCGTCTCCCTCCCTCCCTCCCGGCTGCGAGAGACGCGAAGATAGAGCGTCTCCTCGCGTCTGTGTTAAGCCCGCAGGGGCTGATGGGATTTCCCATCAGCCCCTGCGGGCTTAACACAGACGCGAGGAGACGCTCTCCCTTCGCGTCTCTCGCAGCCTGCAGCGAGCGAGGGAGGGAGAGAGACCCGACCGGACCGGACCCGACCAGCTTGTAGACGGGGCCCCCGCGGCAGCAGAGGGGGCCCCGCGGCGGCAGCCACCAGGTTTTTTTTTTTAATTAAATTTTACTTTAGGCCGGGGGGGGGGTAGGAGTCCTATCCCCCCCGGCCTAAAGTAAAATTTAATTTTAAAAAAAAACCTGGTGGCTGCCGCCGCGGGGCCCCCACGGCGGCCGCGGGGGCCCCGTCTACAAGCTGGTCGGGTCGGGTCCGGTCGGGTCGGGTCCGGTCGGGTCTCTCTCTCCCTCCCTCCCTCCCTCGCTGCAGGCTGCGAGAGACGCGAAGATGCGTCTCTCGCAGCCTGCAGCGAGGGAGGGAGAGAGACCCGACCGGACCCGACCCGACCGGACCCGACCAGCTTGTAGACGGGGCACCCGCGGCAGCAGAGGGGGCCCCGCGGCGGCAGCCACCAGGTTTTTTTTTTTAATTAAATTTTACTTTAGGCCGGGGGGGGTAGGACTGGTAATGGGCTATGGGGGGGGGGTAGGACTGGTAATGGGCTATGTGGGGGGGGGGTAGGACTGGTAATGGGCTATGGGGGGGTAGGACTGGTAATGGGCGATGGGGGGGGGTAGGACGGGTAATGGGCTATTGGGGGGGGTAGGACTGGTAATGGGCTATTGGGGGGGCTGGGGCTGGAAATGGACTGGGGGGGGTAGGGCTGGTAATGGGCTATTGGGGGGCTGGGGCTGGAAATGGGCTGGGCTGGGGGGGTTAAGGCTAGAGGTGGGCTGATGGGGTTAGGACTGGTAATGGACTGTGGGCTGTTGGGGGGGGCTTAGAACTGGCAATGGGCTTTGGGGGGGGTTAAGACTGGTAATGGGCTGTGGGCTGATGGGGGCTGTCTGGTAATGGGCTATGGGGGGGGGCTAGGACTGGAAATGGGCTGGGGGGCTAAGACTGGAGGTGGGCTGATGGGGTTAGGACTGGTAATGGGCTGTTGGGGGGGGGATTATAAATTGTAATGTGCTTTGGGGGGTTAAGAATGGTATTGGGCTGTGGGCTGATGGGGGTTGTCTGGTAATGGGCTATGGGGGCTAGGAATGGAAATGGGCTGGGGGGTTAAAACTGGAGGTGGGATGATGGGGTTAGGACTGGTAATGGGCTGTGGGCTGATGGGGGGGGGTAGGACTGGCAATGGGCTATGGGGGGCTGACTGGAAATGGGTTGATGGGGTTAGGACTGGAAGTGGGCTGATGGGGGGTTAGGACTGGTAATGGGTTATAGGGGGGGCTTAAACTGAAAATGGGGTGATGGGGGGTTAAGGACTGAAAATGGGGTGATGGGGGGTTAAGGACTGTAAGTGGGGTGATGGGGGGGCTAGGACTGGAAATGGGCTGATGGATGGCTAGGACTGGAAATGGGCTGATGCAGGGACTAGAAGGGAATGGATGCTGGGTGAGGCTGGAACTAGAAGGGAGCTGATGTTGGGGGAGGATTAGAATGGGATGGGGCTGGAAGAGTAAAATGGAGAAGGGAAAAATATTTTGTGTGGGAGGGATAAAAAATCTACAATTGGCCGGGTATTGGGAGAGTAAGTGGGGATTGAGGATGGAGGGGTAATATTTGAGTGGATGAAATAGGAATGAGGAAAGAGCAAAAGGAGAAAGATTAGTATGTTAAAGCAGATGTAGAGAGAGAATGGAAAAAAATCTAGAAGAGAGAAGAAAGGACAAATGGACAGCAGACGATGGAGAGTTAGCAGAAGACACGAAGAAACCAGAAGAAAGTGGCTGGAGCAATTGCAGCTGAAAAAAATGCACAAAAGGTAGAAAAATATCTCTTTATTTTGAATTTATTAATTGGAATATGTCAGCTCTGGTAAATGTGCATCATTAACATCTGTGCTTTGTTTAGTACAAGAGCAAATTAATGTATTGTTTTATTTCTACAGTGTTGTACATTCCAAGTTTGGCTTTTGGGATTCCCAGTTTAATTATTGTCTTCCTATTTCTAAATTGTGATTACTTGTTTGGTGATGGTCTATGTTCTGCATGTGTAACTGAGCTGAGGTGTTCTGTTTATATAATTCCTATTTGACATTGCCACTTGTTCTCTTTCCCCAGTAGGTCATGTATTGTTGTTCTCTGAAATGTATTGGTTTAATATTTGCAGTGTTGCCTTTTGATTGGTAGAGTATGGTGCTTTGTGAGTCCTGGTAGTGCTGTTAGGATACGGCGGGTTTACTATGGGCAGTGTTTGTAGTAGTTCCTAATGTGTCTGGCAGTTGGCACTGGATTATAGTAATGTAGAAATCTTTTAGTCTTTCTTTATCCATACACTCATTAAGAGGCACGTTTACTAAAAGTTAGTATATGGTAACATTATGCAAATATTTATGCAAATGAGGCCCCTTATGCAAATGAGGTCCGCACCCCCCTTGGGCCGCCCCTGCTGGGGGCCCACAATTTTTGTTGGCGTAGGGCCTCACTCAAGGTAAATCCGGCCCTGAAAGCATATCATAAGTTGTATCTTCTTCAGAGATTAAAGCCCTACTAATCTTGTAGTAATTTTCGTTCTGTGCTACAGGTTTTAGTGCTTTCATCTTTGCACTATTGTAATAGTCTGCTTTTGGCTCTCTCAAAAACTACTATGTCTCCTTTGCAGTCAATTCAAAATGTTGCTGCTCGTCTTCTGACTGGATGCAAACGTTCGGAGGTTTATGTTATGTTTATTACGCTTGATAGACCGCCTTTCAAATTACAACCAAGGCGGTTTACAATTCCAAAAAATATAGAAATGGGCCAGAGGCACCGAAAAAGAAAGGAAGTTACATTAATGACAGGAAAGCAAGAAACAGAGATACAACTTTATGTAACTACAAAACAGGACATAAGAGGGAGGAGATGGGGTTAACCAGGGGTAATGGGTCAGTTGGAGGCTTCGTTGAACAACATTCATGTAACTACAAAAAGGACATAAGGGGGAGAACACAGGGCTTTGTGACAGTTATTTGTTTTCCATTGGCTTCCATTGTTTTCTATTGGCTTCCTGTTCAATTTTGGGTTTTATATAAAGTGACTATGATTACTTTTAAATGCTTGCATCACATGGCTCCTATTAGTTTATCAACTTTATTTAAGCCATATTCACCCCTTCACACTTTACCCTCTCAGGAAGCGCACTGGTTGTACCTTCACTTAAAAGGATTCATTTCCAGTCTATGAGTAAGAGAATTTTCTCTATGACTGCTCCATTTGTTTGTAATTCTCTACCATCTGAGTTATGTGCTGAAACAGAGTTGATGAATTTTCAGAAAAAAAGGAAGTATTATTTCTTTAAGCAGGCTTTTCCTGGATTTGTTTCATAGGCAAGTGAGTTGCTTGGCTACTTAGGTTTGTGTGAAGGTACTGCTGATATTAATGATGTAAATGTTGTTTTGAATGGCAGTCTTTGTTTTTTTTTAGATTATATTGTTATATTTTATCTTGTTCAATTATATTTGTATGAATGTATTAGTCTGTCTGTTATAATATAATGGGTATGTTTCTTGCTACCCGCCTCTGCGTTTGAGTGGACTATAAATTCTTTTAAATAAATAAGCAAGTTAGATAGCAGAGCCTGCACCTGAATGCAAATTTTTGTTCCTAAGGCAATGTAGGGTGAAGTGATTTGCACAAAGTTACAAGAAGCATCAGCAAAAGCAGTGGGATTTGAACCCTCACTTCACTGGTTCCCAGTTCATTGATCCAACCATGTAGAAGTAGGAGCTGCTGGCAGTGCAAAGACTTTTCCAGGCATGACTAAACTGGTTTTAGCTACATGTGCCTCACAGTTCATAAACAAATATCCCAGAACACCAACACTGAAAGGATTTTATTGGCCTTTCAAGGTCCAGCCAGATGCTGCGACATACATAAAGTAGGACAATTGAAATTTGAAAGCACTGCTTGAAAACTTAAGTTCCCTGATGTCATGTCAGTGACAAAAAGCCTTATCCAAAGGTTACAGTCTAAGGAACTGGCCTGCAGTCAAGGTTTCTAGGGTGGAAAGAGATACATGAAGTGCTTGATGTGGGCGCAGCATTCCTGGATTACTCAGCCAACCTTTTCTTCAAGAGAAAACAAAAGCTTTGAAGGAGAGCTAAGCAGAAATCTATCTTAGTACAAAGAAGTACTACAGCTCAGTTTTTACCAATTACTTACACTTAGTTCTGTAACCTTGCAAAGGAAGGACTTTTCTCCCACAGTCATCCTTTGCCCTTTCACAGTTTCCGGCCATGACTTTGCACAAAGATATGTGTGTGCGAGACTTAAAATCTCACTGGCATACTACGTGTGTATCTACATTTGTGGTTTATTTAATAATATGCCTTTGCCAGTTGTATTACATTGGCTGAACCACCCAATCGATCAAGACACGATTGCAGAAACATGCTTCAAAACTTTGCACAGCAACACTATCAGCTCCTATGGTTGAATATTGTTGCTCATTGGGTCATACCTTTGATCAACTAAAGTGGAGATTGACTGATCACATTCCAGAGGACCCACAGTGAAGAGGGGGGATTGTGTTTACCATGTACAAAAGAGAGAGTTGTTTTGGATTTTTAAATTGGAAACTATTGCCCCTTGGACGTTGAACTTGGAATTGAACTGACCTAGTTTAATTTGATTCACAATAAGAGTTCCTGATTGGCAGAGGGTTTTTCTTTTTAGAGGTGGAATTTCTCCTTTACACTGACTGAATGGGGACTGGCTCTGTCATAATGACGTCAGATGCCAATTTACATAAAACTGGCGGGGTTTACACCCTTTGCGCACAAGCGCTGACACGCCCTGTACAGGAATTTTGCCAAAAACCTGAAGCAGAACTCTGGTATAGGCTCAAAACATGGCATGTCGTAGGAAGATTCCTGTTTACTTTGTTTGGCTTGATTCAGCGATATCAGCACTTCATTTTGAGCCAAGTACCGGCTTTATATAATTAAAAAGGACTTACTTCCTTGGGGGATAGATTCCCTTTCTCCCTTGGTGGTGCTTCCAACAAAAAAAGTTGTTTTCAACTATATAGGTGGACGATTCCCTGACCATTATTTGGTTGGTCTTCTTTATTTAATGGATTGTATATGGGCAGGGTTTATAGTACTTCCTAATGTGCCTGGCAGTTGGCACTGGAGTATAGTAATGTAGAAATCTCATAGTATTTCATTATCCTCACAGCCCATGCAAATGGTATTCAGACAGTCTTTAAAAAACATGTTTACTAAAAGTTAATGCGCATTCACAAATGTTAATGTGTGCTAAATACAGGAACACCCATTTATTTCTATTGGCACATTGGCACTTAAAGCACATTAATATTTAGTAAACATGCCCTTAAGTCATTGACAGGAGAAAAAAGAGGCTTGTGAAGAGCTCCTCTAAAAGCCACTTAATATTTTAGATGGGCAATATAAATTTTAAAATAAAATAGATTACATTTATGCAAATGAGGTCCAGTGGATATGCAAATGAGGCCCCACAATGAGTTTCCGCACATGTCCCTGCATCACCCTTGGGCTGCCCCAGCCTAGCCCACATCTTTTAGGTAATAAACACTTAGTATTTTTGCACTATGGCTATTAAAAAAAAAGACGGAAGATGTTGTGAGACTCACCCAGGATCTTTTCTGTTTAAGAGGAGTGGAAGAGACGGGCAAAGACAGAGGATCATGGCAGAACAATCCAAGCTGGAATTCTTTAAAACTTACTTTGCCGTCTCCATCTTGATCAAGGTTTATAAATAAGTCTTCAAGTTCCTATGGAAAGACATGGGTACTTGTCATTAGGGACAGCCTGCTGGCAAACTACATTGTGTGTATTATCTAAAATGCCTGTTAGACCCCTGTACATATCAGGAGTCTTCTTAGGGGGGGGTCATACTAGCTGGTTAATAGTATGCCAATCAATGGACACAAAGCGGACAATATTCAGCGGCAACAGTCAGCACACTTAGTGGCTAGTTATTGCTGCTTTAAGTTAAACCCAGATATTCAATGACAGGGTCACACCCAGCCATCAGCACTGAATATCCAGTATGTCCAGTTAGCTTTTTAACTAACCGGGCAGCAGCAATATTCAGCCTCTGCCCAGTTAGATAAACCAGCTAAAGTTAGGCCAGCCATTTAAGTGTTTAACCTTAGCTGTTTAAGTTAACCAGCTAGTGGCTAAATGTTGCTGCCGGCTGGTTAACGGCAGCATCAGCCTCCGGAACGCCCTGATGCTATGCGGTTAGCATTGGGGTGCTTAGCAGCATTAGGAGGGGATATTCAACAGCACAAAACAGCTATGTGCCATGAATATCCCAATCACTGTGACTAACGTGGTCAGCAGGACCGCTTGCACTACTCTTCCCCTCTGCCATCCCGAAGCTGTGCCTAACTGCTGACATCATCACAAGGGGACCACTCATTCCCTGCATAAAATCAAGCACCCCACGGCTGTTCATCTCTTTCCACTGTTTATACTGCAATTTTAGTAAGCGATGTGCGCTCGTGTCTGAGGTAGTGCGGCACAGTGGAATAAGAGCGGCAAAGTACATGACAATGGTGCACAATCGGCACAAGCATCCAAAGAGAAATCGGCAAATTATCCAAGAGTTAATAGCAAATATTATACAAGACAGCCAAGAGAGTATGCCAATACCCCTGATGAAGTTGTGACGAAACACGGCCTGTGTAGGGTCTTTGGCACGCAATTTCAATTAAAAATGAAATACTTTTTAAGCATTCCCTTCTTGGTGCTACGTTTTTGGACTTGGGTTCCTGGTTTGCGTGGCACAGTGCTTTTTTGTTGGTACTTACATGGTTAGTGCCATTGAATATCCCCTTCTAACTCTCCTAGGTGCCCCGATGCTATCTGGTTAGCATCAGGGCATGTCAGGGCATTCTGGGGTGGAGGCGGTGACAAAAGATAACCGGGCAGCAGCAATATTGCATGCCGCCCAGTTAGCGATCTGCACTGAAAAGATAGGCGAGATTGCCTATCTGTAAGGCGCAGGAGTTAACCGGGCAGCATGCAATATCGCTGCTGTCTGGTTAGCCTTGGCAGCTTCCTGTGTCTGCAGCGATCCCCAGATATTCAATGCCATTGCCGCAGCACTGAATATCTGGGTTAGAGGTCGGCAGGGAGGGCTATGCACCTACAAGTCACATAGCCCTTCGAAAATGCGGCTGACTCAACATTGGGCCCAAACATCTTTATTCAGTTTTTGCATGCACTGCTCCTCCCTCTATCACCATGAAGCTCCACCCATCTGCTGCCATCATTGCAATGTAACTCCTGATTCCCTGTATAAAATCAAGTACTCCGTGGTGTTTTGTGCCGATGCGTGGCAGCATGTGCCGTGGGCACATATCCAAAGGGGCACACTAAAGGACCTTGCTCCTCAGGGTGAGTTCCTTAAGATGAATCCTGGGTGAATCCAATACTATTTTAGCCATGCTGTTTCTCCTGACACTTGGTGCACTGCTATAGTCTCTCCTCTCTCAACATCTGTCTATATACTTGGTACCCTGTGCACCTGCACCTATACCAGTGCTCTGGGACCAAACATCTACCCAGCTGCCCTCCTTCTACCATCATCCATCTCCCCAAGACAGACACCTTATCCCTTGTTTTCCCTTCTCTCATGTCCCACTGGCCCCTATCTGACGGAAATCCCCTGCTATCATGGGCCCGATTAAACTGCAGGTCTCTTCACCCAAATTCGGGGTGTATCTCAGATTTTATCCTCACTCATTCCCTTCACATATTCTGTTTGATCGAAACATCGCTCCAGGATGGGAGCAATGCTGTTCTTCATTGCTGCCTCCCCCCCCCCCCAACTACTCCACCATATCTGTCCCAAGAGCTTCAAGAGCTGATGGAGGTGTGGCAATCATCTACTCTAACTCACTACTGCTCTCTGAAATACACTCTCCCTCACTTTTCTATGACAAAATACTCCTTGCATGCATCCCAGCCATCCCTGACATTCTCTAATGGAAACAAAGGGACTATAGTAGCTGGTATGGAAAGGCAGACTGGCCATATGGTCTTTTTCTGCCATCATGTTTCTATGCTTGTTTACTGCCCTCCCTCCTTGACCTCTCACACTTGGAACGAATTCTGCCAAACCATATGTGAGACTGTAATCTCTCACCCCAATCTCATAATACTGTGGGATTTTAATGTTCATTACGACCACCTCTCCTCCGTTCATGCTAATCAATTTATGACTCATCTGTGATACGGGTCTCGCCCAGCACATCCAAGATCCTTCTCACTCTGCAGGACTCACCCTCGATCTAGTACTCTCTGACACTGCTTCTGCATCCCATCCTACAAATTTTGCTACTATCTGCTTACCATGGACAGATCATCGTCTGATCACTTTTGCTATTTCTTTAACCATTCTAGTAAAAGAGCCTTCCTAAATGCTTCTACGACCCCTTTTCTTTTTAGAAATCTTGCTTCTGTAGACTCTATTGCCTACTCCTCCCTTTGCTTTTACTTCTCAAGTGATGTCCATTCTCTCTCCCCTGACACTCAGGCACTCACCTGGAATTCATGCCTTTGTCAGGGCTGCACTATCACTAGGCAAACTTGGTGGTCACCTAGGGTGCCAGCCCTCTGAAGGCGCCTACTGCTGCGCTGTCGCCTCTCTCCAAGGCTTGCAACAACAGCGATAGACCCAAAATGTGACACAGTGCTTACTAAAACTTCAGCACTGCACTGCAGTTTCCCACTCTTCACAATGTGCCACTTCCGCCTCCCTCTGAAAACTGGAAGCAGCATAGGAGGGAGGAGGGAACAGCATGTTGTGAAGAGTAGGAAACCGCAATGCAGTGCCGAAGTTTTAGTAAATTCTGCGTCGCAGTTTGGGGGCTATTACCATCACTACAGGCCCCGAAAAAGTGTGGCAATGGGGGCAGGGAGCTGCAGGAGGGTGGCAGTATGGAGGGTGCGCCTAGGGCGCCTCCAATCCTTGCGCCAGCCCTGGCCTTCATACTGTGCTGGATGAAATTGCCCCATTTAAGTCATTCACGCCCTACAGAATTTGTGGCCAACCTTGGTTTCACGTGGGTCTGCATCTTACAAGGCAACAGCTTCATAGATATGAGACAAAATGGCGCTTTACTAGGCTGCTTGTTGACTCAGTCAATTTTAAGGGCTGCCATGTTTAATATTGCACATAGATCACTATTGCTAAGAAGCACTATTCTGGCAATCTCATTAGTAAATCTGTGAATCATCCGAAGAGACTATTCTCACTTGTGTGTCAGCTCTCAATTACCTCCACTATGTCCATTGCTTGGTCAGGCCCCTCTGCTAATTCATTGGCCTCTTTTTATCATCTCCAAAGTTCAAGACCTTCAGCAGGAATTTACCTCTAACCAATCAAATAATTCCTTCTCCTCAGATATTATATTTCTGACTCAGTCCCTTCCTCATCTTTGTCATATGTGTGCTCCTCCTTACCCCCACTGACTGCGTTCTCTTTAGAAAGTGTTACTCTCAGTCTTGTAAAACAAATTGTCCTCTAGATCCCATCCCTTCAAAGTAGGTGGGTGATCTATTCATTGGTCTCCTTCTTCATGCTCTTCAAATCATATAAAACAGCCTCTCCAAAGGGGTTGTTCCTTCTGTTTGGAAACAGACAATCGTGCATCCCATTTTGAAAAAGCCTAATCTTGATCCATTCCTACCAGACAACTATTGCCTAATCTCTAATCTCCCCCTTTTTCTCCAAACTTACTGAGAAAATAGTCTTTGACCAACTAATCTCCTTCGTAGAAAACTCTAACATATTGCAACCTAAGCAATTGAACTTTCGGTCCGGTCACAGTACAGAAACCATCCTAACTGCTGTGCTTAGCACCATCCACAGCTTCCTTGATAGAGGCCACATAGCACTAGCTATCTCCCTCGAATTTTTGGCTGCATTCAATCTGCTGGATCAGACTATTCTTCTTACTCAACTATCTGACATTGGCATCCAGGACACTGTCTTACGTTGGTTCTCTTTAATTCTCTCCTCTTGGACCATCTCTTTTTCCACTGGTTTCCTCTTTTCAACCCCTTAGTCTCTGTCTTGTCGGGTATGCGGGGGCCAGAAGAGAAAGGGTTAACACAAAAAAATCTAAATGTTATCTAAATGCTGGAATTGTACTGAGGTGTGTATTGTCATGAGGCTGGAGCCACGGAAGGTGCAGGTTTAGAAAAAAACCCTGTCTTTCATAGAGCTGTGGATGTGCAGAAAATGCAATTACCTCGTAGCACAGCTAGAGGGGGCAGGAGTAATCCTACAGAGGCTGAGTCAACGTGTCCAGCCACTGATTGTATGAGTGTTAATCAGCTGCACCTGAAGGCAAGCCCGGGAGTTTCAAAGGTAAAATGCCTTTATAAAGGAAAGACAGCCAGAAGGAAGAGGTGTGCAAGGAGTGGAGGAGGAATCCATTCGGAGGAAACTCAGCCAGCAGCAGTTTAGCCAGAAGGAAGGAGAAGGAGTGTGGAGAAAGAGAGAGTCCACACGGAGCAAGCCCAGAGGGACAGAATCCAGAGGGGCAGAGCACAGAGAGACGGAGTCCAGAGAGAGAGGCTGCCAGGAGAAGCAGTTTGGCTGGAAGGAGTGACACTCCCAGCCCAAGTAATGTAGCTGGATCAAGCAGCTCAACAAGAGCAGTAACAGCTGAAAGAGGAGCACAGAATACCAAGGAGCCATGCTTTGAGAGAAGCCTACATTCACCAGAGTTCCCTGGATCAGGATTACAAGGTACAAGAAGGAGAGGTTCCTATAGCAAAGCTACCTTTACACAGAAGCACAGAGGTTGGGAATCCTCACCAGGTTTTCCTGGGCTTCAGGAAGGCAAAGCACTGCACAAGAAAACCTGTCTCCAGAGAGAAGTATGTCAGAGGGAAAGCTCCAGGTGTAGCAGCTGCAGGAAGCCAAGGTATGGTGGCTCTTTACTTTTAAAAGAAAGCCTTGCTCCTAGAAGCTTTGATAAAGCAGACGCTCAGTATATGAGAAGAGGGAACAAAGCAGAGCTTTTCAAAACAATACCTAAGGGCTTAACAGGACAGTCTTACTGGAAGCAAAGAAACAGAGACAGACCCTGTAAAGTTGTAGCCACAAGGGAAAGCACTTATTCAGAGGGAGAAGCCAGTGATGCAGAGTCCATGGAAATAGAGTTTGAGAATACTATTCCCATCCCTCAAGATGAATCTATGGATTGTAGCTTTTGTGTGCTACTAGCCGTGAGTCCTTAGTAGAACTGTAAATATAAAAGAATCCCTGCAATCAATTGTGAAGCTTATAACAGTTGGTTGTCTGCTTATTTTGGTGGAACCCTTTATAAAGAAGGACTATCTTTGTTTTTTTATGTCTTAGTGAACCCTTGTGTTAAAGGGGAAATAAAGCCTTATTACCCTCCACTCTTGGCTTATATAATTTTGTTCTCACAAGGAGTTAAAACTCCAAGGACCAAACTGCACTTGGGCCTTAAAGAGCCCTCGCTCCTTAAAAATAATAAAAATGCGCAGGATGCCCTTACAGCCACTGGGGGCACCTGACGACAGTATGTGAAACTTTCAGAGGTATGTGACATCATACGGAAAAAAAGGGAAAATACACTTATCAGAAAGTGGTGGACAAAGAGAGGGTAAAAAGGCAACCATGAGATATAAATATGCCAGCTTAGTATGAAGAGAACAAATGTGACCCTAATGTCAGGATGGAAAGTTAGCAAAATATATTTCTTGGGAACTGAGGGCTGGTGGGAGAACCAAGAAAAAAAAGAACAGAGTGAACGGGGGCAAAGGTCAGATAACAATATAAATCTGACAAGGCCTAGATAAGATGGGCCTAGGAAAGGTCCATGGAGAGGGCTACAGACATGAGTAGAATAACATGGTAAATCACATAAGTGAGAGCCCCAGACAGCTGGAACAAAAATTAGGTAATTAGAGAAAAATGCCCAAAATAGCAAGTATGGTCCTGAGCAAGGGTATATAATGTGACAGGACCAGGTAGGCGATGAGTTTGTCTCCTGCGCAGTAGGCTGCGTAGGGTAAGAATTCCCTTGGTTCTCTATGCTCCCAGTATTCTCTGTGTACCCCTTTTGTTGAGGAACTGTGTCTTCTGGGCAGTAAAAATTGCACCGAGGTTTCTCATTGATGTGTGCGTTTTCTGACCAGTTTGTCTTGTGTAACAATTGTTCTAGTGTCGGGTGTCTGTAACACTGATTTCTTTTGTCTGGAATGCCTGTCACGCATTCTCTCACTCGCTGTTATAGACAGGACAGAAGGATGTACTTTTGTTTGCTATTTCTGAGTCAGGAAGTAAGACAGAATCATGCAGGGAGGAGCAGACATTCTTGCTGTTAGCCGTTAGGAAACCTGTACCAAGATAAGAACAGAATGACCCCGTTTGCTTGCTGTAAGAAATGGCAAGATCTGTAATTCTACTAGACTGCCTTTTTCTTTATTCTTAGTCTGTTTCTGTAAAATAGGGAATAAATAAAGGATCCTTTTGCCAAGATAAATCTGTGAGATAATTATTTCAAATACAAGCATACTGTCCTGCCTGAGGGAGTTTTATTAGGAAGTAGTATGACTTCCTTGTGTGTTTGTTTCCCTTTTGAACGGAGGGAGAGTCTGTTTGGCACACTATCCATCTGACTCTCTGCCCCGTACAAGTTCCTCAGGGATCTATTTTTGCACCGCTTCTTTTCAACATATTCCTCAGTCCAATAACCATCCTGATCCAAGACACCGGTATTAGTTGTTTTATCTATGCAGAATATATTTTGCTTATTTCATTTACAGATAGCAGATTCCCCGACTTGTCCAACTTTAATGATTGTCTGGAGCAGGGGTCTCAAACACGCGGCCCGCGGGCCGCATGCGGCACGCGAGACAACTTTGTGCGGCCCGCGACGGAGGAAAACAAAAAAACCCCAAAACCCTGGCTTCTGCCGTTGCCGCCGTGGCAGCGGCAGAAGCAATTGTCAAATTTAAAAAAAAACTGACTTCTGCTGCTCAAGCAGCAAAATCAGCTGTCCTGCGGCCCCTTCCCCTGTGCCCGGAGATCCGAGTCTGCTCTATCAGCGGCGTGCTTTTCAAGCCGCGAAGAGAGTATTCCCCTCTCGCGCGGTTTCAAGCCGCGCGAGAGGGGAATACTCTCCTCGCGGCTTGAAAAGCACGCCGCTGATAGAGCAGACTCGGATCTCCGGGCACAGGGGAAGGGGCCGCAGGACAGCTGATTTTGCTGCTTGAGCAACAGAAGCCAGGTTTATTTTTAATTTACCGGGGGGGGGGTGTAGGACTGGAAATGGGCTATTGGCAGGGGGGGGGTATGACTGGAAATGGGCTATTGGCAGGTGGGGGTATGACTGGAAATGGGCTATTGGCAGGGGGGGGGTATGACTGGAAATGGGCTATTGGCTGGGGGGGGGGTTATGACTGGAAATGGGCTATTGGCAGGGGGGGGTTATGACTGGAGATGGGCTATTGGCCGGGGGGGGGGTTATGACTGGAAATGGGCTATTGGCAGGGGGGGGGGTTATTAATGTAAATGGGCTATTGGCAGGGGGGGGGTTATGACGGGAAATGGGCTATTTGCATGGGGGTGGGTTAAGGCTGGAAAAGGGCTATTGGCATGGGGGGTTATGACTGGAAATGGGCTATTGGCAGGGGGGGGGTTATGACTGGAGATGGGCTATTGGCAGGGGGGTTATGACTGGTGATGGGCTATGGTGGGGGCTAGGACTGGAAATGGGCAGGTGGGGGTTAGGAAGGACTGGAGGTGGGCTGATGGGGGGAGTTAGGACTGGTAATGAGCTATGGAAGGGCTGACTGAAATGGGGTAATGGGGGTTAGGGCTGGAAGTGGGCTATTGGCAGGGGGGGTTATGACTGGTAATGGGCTATGGGGGGGGGGTTAGACTGAAAATGGGGTGATGGGGGGTAAAACTGGAAGTGCGCTATGGGGAGGTTAGGACTGGTAATGGGCTATGGGGGGTCTAGGACTGGTAATGGGCTGGGGGGGGTTGCTAGGACTGGAAATGGGCTGAGTGGAAGGGGGGCTTGAACTGCAAATGGCTGATGGGGAGGGGGGCTTGGAATGGAAATGGGCTGTGAGGGGCGGCCGCTAGGATTGGAAATGGGCTGATGGGGGGCTAGGATTGGAAATGGGCTGATGGTGAGGCTAGGATAGGACTGGAAATGGACTAATGGGGGGACTAGAAGGGAGCGGATGCTGGGTGGGGCTGGAACTAGAAGGGAGCTGATGTTGGGGGAGGATTAGAATGGGATGGAGCTGGGAAAGTGAAATGGAGAGGGGAAAAATATTTTGTCTGGGAGAGAAGACAAATCTACAATTGGCCAGGTATTGGGAGAGTAAGTGGGGATTGAGGATGGAGGGGTAAAATTTGAGTGGATGAAATAGGAATGAGGAAAGAGAAAAAGGAGAAAGATTAGTATGTTAAAGCAGATGTAGAGAGAGAATGGAAAAAAAACTAGGAGAGAAGAAAGGGCAAATGGACAGCAGACGATGGAGAGTTAGCAGAAGACATGAAGAAACCAGAAGAAAGTGGCTGGAAAAATTGCAACTGAAAAAAATGCACAAAAGGTAGAAAAATATCTCTTTATTTTGAATTTATTAACTGGAATATGTCAGCTCTGGGAAATGTGCATCATTAATGTTTGCGCTTTGTTTAGTACAAGAGGAAATTAATTTATATTTTTATTTCTACAGTGTTGTCGTACATTCCAAGTTTGGCTTTTGGGGTTCCCAGTTTAATTATGTCTTCTTGTTTCTAAATCTTTTAGTCTTTCTTTATCCATACTCATTAAAGAGGCATGTTTACTAAAAGTTAGTGTATGGTAACATTATGCAAATATTTATGCAAATGAGGCCCCTTATGCAAATGAGGCCCCGCGTCTTATGCGGCCCCCGGGTTACTTTACAAGTCCTCATTTGGCCCTCAAAGCAATTTGAGTTTGAGACCCCTGGTCTGGAGAAAGTCTCCATCTGGCTTCATTCCAATCATCTGAAATTGAATCCTGAAAAGACCAGAGCTACCTGGATCACCGGTTATCTCTCTTGCCTGAATGTTACCCCCTCTCTGGCCAGCTCAAAGCTCACTCTGACTGACCACTTCAAGTATCTTGGGATAATCATAGACTCTGAACTCTTTCCATCGGCAGGTCTCTGGCTTTAACAAAATCCACTTTTCTCGCTCTTCATCAGTTTCGGGCCATATATGTTTATGTTTATTATTTACTTAACCGCCCTTCAGGGTAAACAGAGTGGTTTACAATAAAAAAACAACAATACAGCAAGGCTCGGGGCCAGAAAAGGAAAAGAAGTTACAACTTAGTAATAGGACAGAGAAAAGAGGACAGGGAGAGAGTAGCAGACACAGGGGAAAGGCTAAGGCTGGGAAGAAGGAAGGTTGAAGGCAAGGGTAAATAAGTGGGTCTTTAAAGCGTGTTTGAAAGTGGGGTGATGTGGTTCAAGACGGAGGGTAGCGGGGAGGGAGTTCCAGAGGGCGGGACCTACAAAAAAGAAGGCTGAGGAACGGGTAGAATGAAGGTGGGCCTGTGACGGGGGGGTGGGGGGGGGGGGTAGTGCAAGGCGATTGAGGTGGAAGGACTGAGGGGTGTGCCGAGGGGTATGAAAGTGGATGAGATCGGCAAGGTATTGCGGGGTAGTAGTATGAAGGGCCTTATGAACGAGTGTAAGAAGTTTGAATTGGATACGGAAGGGTATAGGAAGCCAGTGAAGACGAAGCAGAAGGGGAGTGACGTGGTCTCTAGGGGAGGAGTGGGACACAAGTCGGGCAGCGGTATTCTGGATTCTTTGCAAAAGTGTCAACTGGAACTTGGTGATGCCTGAGAGAACAGAATTGGAGAAATCAATCCGGGAGATGACAAGGGATAGCAGGAGGGTAGCAAGAGCAGAGGGAAAGAGGAAGGGGCGGATTGCACGAATCTGACGAAGATAAAAGAAGGAGGTCTTTGAGACGTGTGAGACGTGGGCAGAAAAAGAAAGATCAGAATCGAAGAGCACCCCAAGATACCGAAAGGTGGAAACTAGAGAGATGGATGTACCTGGGAAGGAGGGTGCCAGTGATGGGGAAGGGTGACCATGAGGGAACCAGATAGCAGTGGTTTTTGAAAGATTGAGGTGTAAGCAATTTTGGGTCATCCAATTGGAGATAGCAGCGAGACAGGAGTCAAGTGGGGCAAGATCAGGACACAGAGGGGAGGTGTGGTATAGAAGAAGAATATCGTCCGCATAATAGAATGCCGAGATACCGAATTGTTGAATTAGCAGTGTGAGAGGGGTTAAGAAGAGATTAAAGAGCAGAGGGGCCAGAACAGAACCCTGGGGAACCCCACAGGATAGGGGAAAGGAGTCAGAGGAGGTGACGGATGGAGAAGATGAGAGAACAGTGCCAGACCGAGAAGAGAGGAAGGAGTGAAACCACCGAGAAATAGTGCTGCAGAGACCAGCATCACGAAGTCGAGAAAGGAGAAGGGAGTGATCGACCAGGTCAAAAGCAGCGGAAAGGTCGAGAGCCACCGCCACCGAGATATCACCACGATCGTGAGCCACGTGCAGGGAATTAGTGAAGGCGAGAAGAATGGTTTCAACACTGTGCCCGGTGCGAAAGCCTGATTGACGAGGGTGAAGGAGATTGATAGAGTCCAGATGGTGAGAGAGTTGGGCAAAGACGATTTTCTCAAGGAGCTTGGAAAGGAATGAAAGGTTGGAAACTGGGCGATAGTTGTTGGGGTCTAGAGGGTCAAGAGAAGGTTTCTTGAGAATCGGACGAATCAGAGCGTGCTTCCAGGGAGAGGGAAAGGTTCCTGTGGAAAGACTAGAGTTCAGCATAGTTTGAAGGTAGGGAAGGAGGGATAGAGAAGGGGTAAGCAGCCAGGCAGAGGGGATGGGGTCGAGGGAACAGAAGGTTTTGTTTGAAGAGGAAATGAGGTGGTGGAGCTCACTGGTGGTGGTCAAAGAGAAGGAGGACCAGGTATGGGACAGCTGGGAAGTGGGGGGAGGGGAAGCAACTGGGGGGGAGGAAGGAATAGGTGGAGGATGGGAGGGCAGAGAGGCCCTCAGGGTGGCAATTTTATTGCTGAAGGCTGAGGCTAGAAGAGAGGGGGCAGGGACAGGGTGAGAAGAGACAGTGGTGGAGGGAGTATGTAGGGAGGTGAGAAAACGTAGTGTAGAGTAAAGGTGACGGGTCTGGTTGCTCTCTTCTACAACTACTACTATTATTACTGCTGAACATTTGCATAGTGCAACAAGACATATGCAGCGCTGCACAGACACATGTGAAAGAGGTCCCTGCTCATCAGAGCTTACAATCTAGTTACTGACCACAACGCACAGCATACCCTCATCCATGCTCTTATCACCTCAAGATTTGATTACTGCAATTATTGCAGCATCTCCTCCTCCGAACTCAAAAGACTTCAAACACTTTAGAAGACAGCCATTCGTCTGCTTGCGCATACCTCTAAATTCAACCACGTTTCCCCTTTGTTTATGTACTATCACTGGCTTCCTCTCCCCTACTGTATTCATTTTAAGATCCTGTGCCTCACATTTAAGGCCTTTCACAATGGTGTCCCTCTCTATCTCACCTCACACACTGTTCCTTACATTCCACCATCTGCACTGCGCTCAGCCCCATGAAAACAAGCTATGCACCACCTCCCCCCCCCCCCCCCCGTGTCCACCGGCAGACTCAAATCTATGCAGGCAACTCCCTTTTTATTCATGGCACCTGCCCTCCGGAACTCTGTCTTCCCCCTCCCCCATCTTTGTACTGAACTTTCTTATAAGGCCTTTTGCATAAACCTAAACACCCACCTCTTCCGGTGTGCCTTCGGGGGACCAGACTAAGACCAGCAGGCTGAAACCTTTGTCTCTTTTCTTTCCTAACTTCTGTCCTGTCCACTTTATGGCGCTCCTTTTCTCTATTTCCAAAAGCACAGTTACTTACCTGTAACAGGTGATCTCTGGGAACAGCAGGAATTAGTCTTCACATATGGGTACGTCGGTACCGACGGAGCCTGCACGGGAATGCTGCCCAGCTTCCAATCAGAAAGCTTTTGGCAGCATCCCTCGCGCCTGCGCAGTGACTTCCCGCCTTCTCCACAGCCTCTCTTCAGTTGAGTTTCAGAGCTGAGACAAAGGCGAGGAGAGAAAAGGAAGAAGATAAAAAAGATGCAACTCCTAGGGGAGGTGGGAGGGTTGTGAAGACTAATTCCTGCTGTTCCCAGAGATCACCTGTTACAGGTAAGTAACTGTGCTATCTCCAGGAACAAGCAGGAATGAGTCTTCACATATGGGGACTCCCTAGCTGGAGATGCCAGGGGGAGATCCCATAAAAATGCAAGTGCCCGGATCAGGGGTGCATTTTGTCTCCAGGAATCCCCGGCATCCAATATGGGATGGAGGGTAGGAGTTGACAATAAAGGAGCTGTGAGGAAAGAAACAGCATAGCCAAGGACTAGGTGTTCTACAGACTACAGGAGTCCTTGGTAGATATGATGAGTAGCATTAAAACATTTAATGTACACTTAAAATATGCAGCTTACCTACTGTATTGTAGGAAGTAGAAAGCATGATGGAGTCTACTGGATAAGCAGTGGCGGAATCTTCAAGGTGACCTCTCAGTAGTGAGGATGAAGGTCCAGACCTGGAGGTAGTAGATGATCAATGTATCAACTGGGTAGGATTAGACGTCAGGTCTTCAATGGAAAGCTTTATGGGAAAAGCTGAAAACTCCTTTAGGCATAAGGTCATTAACATTGAGGACTAAAGGAAGAAGATTGACGGAGTTGGAGAACTAGCCCAGTCCTGGTGGGAAGAGGGGGACTGGAAAAACCCCCATTCCCACGGAAAACAATTGTGTACTCAAAGATAAAGATGTACACTGTTTTTCCTAGCTGGCGAGAGATAGGAAAAAAATATTGAAGCTTGATGCTTCAAGGACTTAAAGAAAAAATGGAAGATGTTAGCACCAAAGTGGTTATTGGTGCCTAACAGTTTCTGCATCGTAATATGGTATGGGATGTAGGGCGACAGACTGTCGAAAACCTCTAGGAGGTAAAACATGTAGTATAGACAGTAAGGGTGATAGTGTGTAAGACAGATCAACCCTTAAGAAGCCCCCCATCAAACACATATATATATAGGAATATATATATGTGGCTGGAATATATATTATATATATATATATATATACATACATATGTCCAGATGTGTATATTAGGATATGGGTGGTGAAATATATCAAATATATATAAATATATAGATATGATATACCTAAATATATGTAAAGTTGTGGGGCATGGTTTAGCACCACTAGAGTAATGATACAGGTATGTAGACATATATGGGGATGCTACATACCAAACAACAGGTTGAAGATACCTGTGTACCATCCAGCCCCATAATTGTACATGGGGAATATAAAAAAAAAAGATTCTGCGTTCTACAAGAGGGTGAACCCACTTGGGATATGTATAGAGAATCTATTTTCGTGGATTGAGGGATGCAGGAAGGCAATCTAACCAGATAACCGTGATGTTCGCGTGAGAACAGATGAACATATGAATCTGTAAGGAACAAGGCGGGAGTTCCACAGAACACTGACATGGTAGATATGGAGAAACGCAGAAAAGATACCAGAGGGACCTATGGAGGGACCCAGAGGTAGCATGCGTAAACATCAGCCTTGGATTTTCACGCAGAAGAACAGATATCTCGTGTTAACACCCCAGACTAGAGGGTGTGGAGAACCCTCACAGGCATGGGAAGGGTTTATAAGTTTTTCCCCACTAATAGAGAAACTTCAGAGACAAGGTCAATGCTCTATAGCAAGGCCCTCATAGTAGAAAGCTTCTCTGAAGACTGCAGAGAGCATTGTGCAGGAGAGATATGAGACAAACTGACTGAAGTCAGGTGTGTTGCCATATCCCAGGAGAGGAGATGGTTAGAATAATGTGAGAAAGCCTAAACGAGTAGGAGGATCCAAGATAGATGACGAATAGCTTGGAATCACTACTGAGGCTAGAGAAAATTTTGAACAAGGGACTGGAACTTGGAAAAATTACCAGTAATACTATTACTGTAACTCCTGCAGGCACAGCTGCTGATGGAAACAGCAGAGAGATTGTCCTGTGCCCAATAAAGAAAAACAGACAGGAAAAGAGAGGAGATATCCCTTCTCCTTGTCTGAGGAACGAGCTTGCTAGAGAAGCTTTTCAGTATGGTACTCCTCAGTCAGGGAAAAAACCCAGTTGAGAGGGTAGTAATTTGAGGGTGACGTACCCATAGGGTAAGTCAACTGAAGGAAAAAATGTTCAGTTGGGACAGAACTATCAGGGGATAGTTGCAACTGCTCTTCTGGAGAGTCTGTAGTCCCTGAACAAAAATTTTTCGACAGGTTAGTACACTGAAAAAGAAAAGCACAGTGAATAAACTTCTAATGGGTAGAAGTGAACTGTAGGTTACAATTCCCGGCCCTTATGGTTGCTGGGAATGCTTGAGACTGGCCAGAGCTGGAGGACTTCAGACCAGGCTGAGGCGTTTCTTGTTTAGGTACAGCCGAAAGATGGGCAGGAGATGAATGAAACTTTCTTTTCTTAGGGAAAGAAGGTTTGGTAGGACATTTCCTACCCCTTGAAGAAGGAGGTGGCTTAGAATGGTCTTTAGTGGAAGGAGAGTCAGTGGAGCATTGAGCAACCTGACATAAAGCCTCCTTATTGAAAAGACCTTCTCCTGTACAAGGAGAATGAGCCAGTATAGTTTGTGCCCATCTGCTCAAGTCTGAAGCTTCAAGCCAGGCTCTGCGACGTGCTGCAATGGCAATAGCAGAGGATCTGCTAATGGACTCAAAAGAGTCTATAGAAGCACGAGACAGGAACCAGGATATATTCCGGCTGTGATTGATGAGCAAGGAATAATCAGTAGCCTTGGGCTCTGGTAAAAAAGGGGTCAAAAGAGACAATTTCTCTGTGACTTCCTGGAGTGTTAGACTCATGTGAAAAATATATGAAAGAATTCTGGAGGCCAGCATAGAGTTTTGGAAGGCTTGACGACCAAAAGCATCGAGTGTTCTTGAAGAACGACCCGGCGGATAAGAAGAATGCTTCTTCTTGCTCTTAACTTTCCTCAGTGCCGATTCCACTACAAGGGAACGATGAGAAAGTTGAGGCTTTTGAAACCCTGGAGAGGGTGGCACCCGGTACCGAACCTCAATGTCTGTAGAAAGTAGAGGAAGTCGTAAGGGCGATTTCCAGACCTTCAGAAGGAGATCCTGCAGAGCAGGATGTAGGGGAAGCTTCATATTTTCCATTTGTGTCGCTGAGCCATGAGTAGGATCACAACCAGGGATAGAGATATTAAGAAAGGCTGCCATATCCAGGAGAAAAGCCTGAAAAGACTGATCTCCTATGGGAACCATTCCTGGTAAGGCTAAAGAAAGAGCCTGAGCACCAGAGGACGTAGAGGGTACTGGATTAATGCCAGGTATTGGTTCCAAACTAGGCATCGGTGCAAGAACAGGCATTGACATCGATACTGATACAGGATTAGCAGGTGAAGTTGCCATCGGGGACTGCTGCAGTGGTACCGAGATCATGAGGGAGTTATGGCTAGGATCTTCGGAACTGCCTATCTGGAAACGACAGGAGTCGGTTCCGGGACGCGTCGGTACCCAGTCCTCGAGACTAGATATCGATTCAAGACTCGGCATCGAAGAAAGCGAGACTATCGATGCATGTCGCGAGGGTTCCGACGCCGGTGGCGGCATCGGCGATGCCGATACCACTAAGGCAGCCTGGGTTACATCGATCGGTACCGACGGTACCGAGGATACCCGATAACTCCCCCTTGCCAAGGGTAAGGCGGTCCACCTCGATGCCGATGCCAGGGTATCGGAACCGATTGATGCCGGTACCGGTACCGTCCCGGAGCATGGCTGAGATTGAGAGACGTCAATGCGGTGCGTATCGATCGGTCCCGAAGGTACCGAGGATGCCCGATGACGATCCCTGGTGAAGAGTGGAACACTCGACACCGGTGCCGATGCCGGAGGCTCGGTACCGCTCGAAGCGGATACCACCCCCACGCATGGCTCAGGTATGTTCTGTGAGGGGTGAGCCCCAGGAACAACCTGGAACCCCTTTAACGCTTTGGAGCCCGAAGACTCCCGCAGGGGTAATGCCAATGGATTCTTGAGGGTAAGACCGGAGCCGTCACCATGCTGGGCATGGGACATACCACTCAAGCATTGACTAGTCTTAACAGACTGTTTGTGGGTTACCTGATCCTGTGAAGTAGAGAAACAGGGTACCCTCACTGCCGAGGAAAAAACGGTATCGAGGGAAACTCTAAAGAGTGAAGGTTTCCTCACAAAATTATCCCCTGACAAGTCAGGGGAAAAAGGGTCAGGACCCACACAGTTGAGACACCAACTATTGGTGTCTAGAAAGAAACAGGTGTTTCTACATCGAATGCACTTCTTAGGAAAAGAAGGCTCCATAATGAAGAGGCCTGGTAGGCCCAACAAGTTAAGGCAAAAAACTGAAGAAAAGGTTTCTCAGAATTTAGTCAAAAAACCACCGGCGATACCGGTGGTAGCGGGAAATACAGTCGCGACCACAAGAAAACAAAAAACTAAAGTAATTAAGAAATTAACAAGAAAATTTCTGCGGTGACAGGAGGACGTCCTGCTGGCTCCGCGGAAAAACGAAAACTGAAGAGAGGCTGTGGAGAAGGCGGGAAGTCACTGCGCAGGCGCGAGGGATGCTGCCAAAAGCTTTCTGATTGGAAGCTGGGCAGCATTCCCGTGCAGGCTCCATCGGTACCGACGTACCCATATGTGAAGACTCATTCCTGCTTGTTCCTGGAGATTAATTGTTTTAAATTGTGATCCGCTTTGTTAGCCCTCCTAAAGGTATTATATGATGAAAGAAATAAAGATAAAGAAAAAAAAGACTGCTAACCATGTCAATTGTTTTGGATATGCCTCCCAAATTTGCAAGGTTTTGTCTCCTTTTTTCATGAGATAACCTTTATTGATGCAAAATGTTTTTGTCAAGTATGTTAACAAAAGTGAAGGCGTATTTTCGAAAGGCCATATAAGTGCAAACTGGGACGTCCAAGTCAAAATGTCTGAAATTCTGCAGGAGGGCCAGCAGTGAAAATGAACATGTGTAAGTGTTTTCTAAAATTGGTCCATCTTCACCCTAAAAGATAATCGTCTCGATCATATAACAAAGACACAGAGACATACAGAATTATATGCTAGACATTTGCAGGTCCAATATGGATGACTGCGAGCCCAGCAACATAGACATGTCTGTGATGGTATTCTGGAATGGGTCCGTGTATCTCTCAAACAAAAGGACAAATAGCTCTTAATTTAAGAGACAATTAGTCACCAAAATAATTTCCTAAAAACAACTAGAAACTTCTTTATCTTAGGCAAATATGACCTGTCAGACGGCTGCCTGGGTGAGAATCTTCACACTCTTGGCAAGTGCATATTTCTATATGATTTGCTAGGTATTGTGGGCAATGTAGTTCATTCACACCAGACACAGCTGCTGACAATAATTTAGTTGTGCTCTTGGGTAAAGCCAATAAGATATTTATTTATGGGGTTATTTCTCCCAACACAGATATGCTTGGTAGCACATAAATTAGGTTACTTGCTTTCAGTGTTAACTTGGAAAAACAAAGTCAAAATCAGGAAAACAACAAATGAAAAGCCACAAAGCAAGAAACAAACTGTTCTTTTCAGGTTAACTTCTGATTACTTCCCACATAGATACAGAAGTGATTCTCTCCTAGCTCACAAGCAATTAGGTAAGGCTTAATTGCTAGCAGTCACCAGCTGAAAACCCTTAGCTGGCTTGCCTTCCACTGTGTGGGTCAAATCCTGCTTCAGGAGCTTTTCTGAGTAGATTAAAGAACAAATTTGTATTTCTTTGTGATGGTTGCTGTACTTTATAACAGAAAGTTACCAACGGAGTTTAGATAGAGAGCAGTCCATATAAACAGGATCCTCATCTGCTATTATTCCCCCTTGTTCAACAAGCATAGGTTCAATATCATGGATTGGCACAGATGAATCTCTCAATGGAGCAGTTTCAGGAGAATATTTGTTTCCCTGCTGTCTTTCAAGGTTATAGCTAGGGCATAGATCAGTGTTCATACCTGAGCTTCCATTGCTGCTAGAGTTCCTCTCTATATAGCCTGGCCAATATGTAGTCCAGTTCTTATGTCCAGCCTTCCAATCCAGATCCCTGGACACTGGATCTCTCTTCACATACCTTCTGGCACGGGTCTTAGGGTCCCTTCCACGTGCAGCCGTCTCCCTCACAGGTAGCCTCTGGTGATTCCTAGCTCTGCAGCACCATTCCTCTGGCTTTCCCCAGTCCAATGCTGTATGCTGGCCCTTGGAATACCTCCCAGTATACGTACTGCTTTGGACTCTTCTAGACCTCTCAAAGGCTTTTCTCTTCCTTCTTCCAAAGGGTCTCTTTCCCTCTCTGTCCGTCCGGTTTGGCTTCTGCTTCTGATGATCCTTCAGATGAAACTGATGATCAAACTCAAGCTGATTCTCAGGATACTGAGGACAATTCTCTGGATATCCAAGGTGATCATGAAGATGGTCATCTGTAGAATAAACTCTACTCTTATTCTGCTTAGATGAGTGCTCCTCCCTAACACAGCGCAGCTGTGCTGAATCAGGCCCTGCTCTTTGAGATGAGTGCTTAGGGATTACCTCATAGCCCTTTTGATTGAACACACGTTTTCTCACTTCAGCTTCTCTCATGGCTGTTGGAAACCTGGTGCATTCTGGGACTGGTAGTCCTTTATGGCAAAATTCTGTTTTCTCATTTCTACCAGCACTGACAGGTTGCTTGTTCAGAGACACTTCACCTTTTCTATAGCCTCTTCCTGAGCTATGATAAGCTTCCTTATCACAGACCTCAGGATGGCTTATACCCTACATTTAGAGAAAAATTCACTATAGGGAAAAGCTGACACTCACATCACCGGTCAATTAAGCCTCTGAAATAATTTTTTATTCATAATATTAAATTTCAAACCATAACATTTCAATTCCACATGAGTACTCCTGGGGATTCGAAATTACTTACAACCTAAACATACCACAAAACATACACACTACATACATAGTGTCATTTTAAAAGGCTCAACGGGGCACCACTGGACTAAGTTTCATCCCCTGTAAAACAACAGAAGAAGAACTTAATAGATATCAACAGCAATGAATATGCCTAGCAGGTTGTGGCGCCCAGCTAGTGGTTAGGCGGTTACCTACTAGCAGTGGGCATACCTCTTTATGTCCTTTTTGCCAGCCTGACTGATCAATGCTGGGGCTTTCGAATCATGTAGTTGTGTAAGTAAACAAACTTTAGCCGAGGGTTTCAAAAGGTGCACAGGAAAATTTATTTATAAGTATTTTCTTCTTAGCCACAGAACTTCTTTATCAGCAGTTCAGGTAATATCAAACATAAATCTGATACTTCTACATTCAAAGAAACAAAACTTCACAGCAAAGTCCATGTATCACATGTTCTCAACAGCTTGCTTTAAACGTTGCCCCAAAATCCTTTCCTTCTATAAAGATCAGCCTCTTTAGAACCAGGCTTGATACAATAGAGACCCTTATCTCCTCAGGGCTCTGCACAGCACATCAAATACTTGGCTACAAGCTGACAAACATTGATATCAGTTCCTTTTAAACAGTTTTGCATTCTTCATTCTTAAATTGCAAACATTGGCTTTTCTTTCACTTCAAGCATTTACCGTCTTCTCTGAGCTCGGCTGGCTAGCTCAGACCTTAATGCTTTAATTACCACACTTTACAATGAGATGTGTATCTCCCAAAGCTCCTGGGTTTTTTTTTCTCTGCTTAAAATAACACTCAGCTTTGCTACTTCTGACTAGTGCAATAAGAGCAATCCATCTCTGAATCCGAAGAGGAATTATCTGAATAGCAATCCTCTATTTCCATAAGCTCTTCATTTGCTTCACTCAGCACCTGTCTGTCCTCAGCTTCAATAACAGATTTTAACTTCTCCAAGAGTTTCAAAACCTGACCCCACTGGGATTCTTTCCTAGGCTGAGATATAGGGGAAGGACAGAGGAGATTCTTATCTCTTAAACTCTTCACAGCTTGCAACGTGCCCACCTTTCCCCCAGCAAACAGTCTTCCCTCAGACTTTGCCAAAGGTGGAATAGTGTCCACAGCCTCTCTCAAAGCTATGCCTTTACCTTGCGTTCCTTCAGCATTCCTCACAGAGCCAACTCTCCTTTCCTCCAAGCCAGCTGTACTCTCCCTACAAACTGGACTACCTTCAAGGCTGGAGCGGTCTGTCTGCTGCGTGCAATAGGGCTTTCCTTTGAGGCATTTGCTGGCACACTTTCCTCTTACACGTGCTCTCCTGCTGTTCTCCTCTCTCACGTCTTCTGGGCTTCTCTCATCTCCCAGCTTCCCTTCCTCCTTGTGCTTTTCTTCGTGTCTGTGCTCGTGTGTTTCACTTCTTGCTTTCCCCAGCTTATATGACTGTGTCTGCCCTATAGCTCTAGACTCCACCCCCGGGCTCTCCTCGTCACCTGCCCTGGTTTCCATGGAGCTAGGGTGTGGCTCAATCTCTGCCGGTCTAAGCACACAGTTTTTTCCTCTGGTCAGAGTTTTAACCCCGAACCTCCCTGAACCTTTTCTCTGTTCAGGAATAACTGGCCGTTTTTTCAGCATTTTCTCGGGCTCTAACCCTGTCTCGCCACCACAAGGTCTACAATTACTTATCTTTAAAGCTCAATTTTCAAAGTCTGTGGCTGCTTCAAAGTGATCCATTGTAGATCAAAAATCTTCCAAAATCAAAACAGGGCAGGAAATTCATCTCGCAATAGTCCTTCAAACACTTTCATACCCTTGACTCATACCCTACAAAAGCTTTTGTTTCGCCAACCACCGGCTTCCTCAGGGGTTGAGAATACCACAAACAAAAAGTAATTGAAAATGCTTTCTTCACTTTCCCTGCCATTGTTACGGCAAAATATTTGCCTTTAACACACATTTTTAGCACAACAGATGTTAATTATTCATAAAATGCCAAACATGCAAATACATGCAAAGAAGCTTATTATTATGCAAAATGAATAACATAGCTTGTGTCTGACCTTACAGACAGCATTATTCATGGAAAGATAATGGCATTATCTTCCTCTCCGGGAGCACTGGGCCACTAACTACCAAGGAAACTCCCAGTAGGTTCTGGAGAAGGGAACTGGGGGTTGGGGATTTGAGAAAGGGAGTACTGGGGGAGGGGAGGTTGAGGAAGCGGATTGGGGGATGATGGAGTATGATCGGGAGTGTTGAGGCTGGAAGGCTTACAACCTGCTCTTGCCCTTTATAAGTTAGCAGACCTAATTGCACCCCGCTATCTTTGTATTGCTCTGTGATGCTCCCAGTTGTGTCAAAGTTTAACACGACTGACTGTGGTTAAGCAACTAATGAAATACATTATGGGCCCAATATTCATTTGCGATGGCTATGTTCCTCTATGGTACACAGCCGAACTGCCAAATTTTAACCCTGGATATTCTATGCCGAGGTCATATGAGGCCCTGGCACTGAATATCCGGGGTCGCCACACAGCCAAAGATGCTGCAGAAGCTAACCAGACAGCGGCGATATTGCGACACTGCCCAGTTAGCTCCCGCGGGTAAAGATAGGCACTGCAAGAACTGGCCTCTCTTTCCCGCTGATCGCTAACCAGGCAGTGCTGCAATATCGCTGCTGCCCGGCTAGCAACTGGTGCCACCTCCATTCTGCCCCAAAACACCCCGATGCTAAGCAATTAGCAGCATTAATCGGGGATATTCAGCGGCACTAACTGTGTTGATGCCGCTGAATAGCCTTCTAAGTGGCATTTACACAGTTTACAGGTCTTTGAATATCAAGCCCTACATTTTAAAATGTTAAATATTTAAATTAAATTACTGTAGCTTAGATACTATTGCCCTTAACTGGTTATAGCATAGTAACATATAGTAATATTAGTATATGATGGCAGATACAGACCAGTATGGTCCATCTTGTCTACCCAGCAAGGTGGCAAGAGTAGGTGCACCTGCTGCTCTGTACAGGTCACCCCTCCCCATGCCTTTGTTTAGGGATATAGCCACCGCTCCGTGCAGGTCACCCCTATTTCTTGAGATATAAGAGATAGTTAAGTTTATTTTTATTTTAACCTGTTGCTATAAAGGAATCCACTGTGTCTGTCCCAAGCCATTTTGAATTCTGTCACTGTACTTGCCCCCACCACTTCCATCGAAAGGGCATTCCAAGCATCCACCACCCTTTCAGTGAAAAAGTATTCCCTGATATTGCCTTTCAGTTTAACCCCTTGCAGCTTCATGTTATGCCCTCTAGTTTTACAGCTTCCCTGTCTTTGAAAAAAGATTTGTTTGTTCATTAATACTCTTAAGTATTTAAAGGTCTATATCATATCTCCCCTGTCCCTTCTCTCTAGCGTACACATATTTAGATCAAGTCTCTTCTCATACATTTTCTGGTGCAGGCTCCAAATAATTTTGGTCACTGTCGTCTGAACCATTTCCACTCTTTTTATATCCTTTGCGAGATATGGTCTCCAAAACTGAACACAATATTCCATGTGAGGCCTCACCAGCGACTTGTACAGTGGCATTAGTACCTCCTCCTTTCTGCTGGTAATTCCTCTCTGTATGCAACTCAGCATCCTTCTGGCTTTTGCCACCGCCTTGTCACACTATTTCGCTATGTTGAAATCCTCAGAAACAATCACTCCAAGGTCCTTCTCCTGGTCCATGCACACCAACCTCTCGCCCCCTATCGCATACAGTTCCCTTTGATTTCTGCATTCCAAGCACATGACACTGCACTTCTTCATATTAAATCTTAACTGCCAAGCATTAGACCATTCTCCAGTTTTTGCAGATGTTTCCTCATGTTATCCACTCCTCTCAGGGGAGTCCACTCTTGCAAATTTTCATGTCATCTGCAAAAGACAAACTTTTCCATTCAGTCCTTCAGCAATATCACTCACAGATACATTGAACAGTACTGGTCCCAGGACAGATCCCCGGGACACACCATTAATCACCTTCCTTTCATCCAAGTGAGTTCCGTTTACCATCACCTTCTGTCATCTGTCAGTCAACCAATTTCTGATCCACTTCATTACCTTGGGCCCCATCCCCAGACTGTTCAGTTTAGTGATAAGCCTCCTATGAGGAACAGTATATCAAAGGCTTTGCTGAAATCTAGGTAGATCACATCCATCGCATGCCCTTGATCTAGTTCTAGTTCTTGGGTCACCCAGTCAAAGAACTCAATCAGATTTGTTTGGCATAATCATCCTTTGGTAAAACTATGTTGCCTCGGATCATGCAACCTATTGGTTTTGAGAGAGTCCACTATTCTCTGTTTCAAGAGCTCCTCCATTACTTTTCCTGCCACCAAGGGTAAGGCTTACCGGCCTGTAGTTTGTCACTTCTTCCCTATTACTACTTTTGTATTTTAAAAAGTCTTTACAGGTAGAAAATGCTTTGTAAAATTGCACCCATTATGTGCCAAATATTAACTCTGAATCCACATCAGTCCTTCTCCAGTCCTGTGGAACGTCTCCTGTCTCCAAGGATCTATTAAAAACATCCTTTAAAGGCCCTGGAAGAACCTCCCTGAGCTCTTTCAATATCCTGGGATGTATCCCATCCGGTCCCATGGCCCTTGTCCAATTTCAGTTTTGCAAGCAGTTCAGACAGATCATCTTCTGTGAATGGTGTGGTATCTACACTATTCCCATTTGTATATTTGTCAATCACAGGTGGTACTTCTCCAGGATTTTCTCTAGTAAAAATAGAAGTATTTGTTTAGTATTTTTGCTTTTTCAATGTCACTTTCCATGAATTCGTTCTTGGCATTTTTGAGTCTTGCAATTCCACTTCTGATCTTCCTCATCTGCTGAATATACCTTAAAAATGTTTTGTCACCACACTTCAGATCTTTAGCCATCTTTTCTTCTGCCTTTGCTATCTTTATTTCTCTTTTTGTCTCTTTTAGCTTTATCCTGTAATCTTGACTGTGTTCCTCTGTTTGCGAACTTCTGAATTTTGTGAAAGCTGTGATTTTTGCCTTTATTTACTTTTTTGGAGAACCATATAGGTTTACTTTTGTCTCTGAATATCCACTTAAAGTTAACCGGATCCATTGCCCAGATATCTTTAAGTAAGTATGGCACTGCTGACCATAAGAAATGCCATACTGGGTCAGATCAAGGTCCATCAAGCCCAGTACCATGTTTCCAACAGTGGCAAATCCAGATCACAAGTACCTGTCAGGTTCCCAAAAAGATACACAGATTCCACAATGCTTATCCTGGGGTAAACAGTGGATTTCCCGGGTCCTCTTTGTGTCTCCTTTTTAATAATGATTTTTGGAATTTTCCTCCAGGAACTTGTCCAAACCTTTTTTAAACCCAGCTACACTAACAGCTTTTACTATATCCTCCAGTAACGAATTCCAGAGTTTGATTACTCGTTGAGTGAAAAAAACCCAGTTCCTCTGTGCACGGATCTTCCTCTGCCTCGGTTTGCACTGAGAGGGCTCTGGCCATATCCTTGACAAAGTCACAGAAGGCCACATACTCCGGAGGAGAATGGTGCTGGAGCGCCGGGGGAGACAGGTCTGAGAGAGTATCTCAGTGCCGTTTGGTTTCCGGGGATGCCTCATCGTCAGTCTCCCACTTGGAATCGAGAGGTGACGACAAGTCTGAGGCCTTGCGACTCATAACATTGAGGCCGGCACAGTGTGGCCGGCAGCCTCTGGAGGACCTGGGGTCTGAGTCATGGAAACTGGCCGGGGAGGATCGGATGTCCAAGGAACAGAACCGAGATCCCGACCGACACCAAGGGCTTACCCAAGGCCAATGGCTCTTGGAGCTCGGTTCAAATACCGGAGACTCCCCCGCAGCTGGGGCCCAGTTGTCGGGGCAAATGATGCGGATGAACCAGCCATCATTGCCTGCTACTGGGTCAGGATAGCAGTGATGTTCTGCTCCGAGGCCGCCATTCTGGTTTCCAAGCCAGAAGGCTCTGCAGCTTTCGGCATGGACACGGAGGATCTTGGGCCTAGCGCGCCAGCACTCTCACGAGTGCATCCTTGATGAGGACTACGGTCTCGAGGACCCTCGCATAGTCTCCGCCAGCCGAGGAATCCTTCTTCAGGACCTTGGTAGGGCGCTTCTCAGAGCTGCCCGAGGCCCTCCGGGCGGTTTTACTGGGTTTCCCCGGGCGGACTTCAAGTATTTTTTCTTCTTTCTCTTGGGGTCCGAAGTCTTCTCAGAGAAACCACTGCCGCAGGACTCTGAGGACGCTCGGGCCTCACGGGAAGTGCTGGGCTTGGAGCTCGGCATCGGGAAAGCTGGTGCTCAGTCGGACCTGGGTAACAGTTTTTCCTGCAACTCTGACCTCTTTTTATTGGTCTTAGGCGTGATGGCCTGACACAGGTTGCAGGAGGTGCTGTCATGGTCCGAGCGCAGGCAGCAGTCATGGGTGTTGGTGACTAGCATGGTTTGATTGCAGTGGTCGCATTTTTTAAACCCACCAGGGAACATGGTGGGGAAGCACCCAGACGGGGTTAACGGCCCCCAGGCGAAAAAGGTGTGAACACCGGTCGAGGCAAGCCTCGATCAAAAAAAGACAAAAGGAGCCGAGAACAGCACCAGTGCTGGCTCAAAGCGGGAAGAGGAACCAGTATTGAAACCGTGAAACTAATGTTTTTAAGAATAATTAGCAAGGATTTTGCCAGGGAAACAGGAAAGACGTCCATTGGGCTCTGCGGAAAAAAGGAGACCGAGCAAGATGGCACCCTTGAGTGGGAAGGGGACCATGCATGCGTGGTAGCATATCCCAAAGGCTTTCTTTGAAAGCTGGGGAAATGCTCCGCAAAGTCTCTGTTGGCGCTGATATCACCCATATGTGAGGACCGACTTCCTGCTTGTTCCTGGAGAAAATATTTTACTTTCTTTTGTAAATATGTACATAATGAAGATTTTAAAAAGCCACTTACAAGGATGAACGGACTATTTGTATACTGCAGTTTCTTCCTGTAAGTAAAAGTATGCATTGATGAGTTTTTGTGTGGCTGCTCGGACCCATTGCTTTGCTTTGACTAGACCTGCTCTTTTCTACTCCTATAAAAACCACTGCCCTGGATGGCTGCCTAGTTTGCCTAATGGTTGGACTAGTCCTGGCTCTGTCTGATAATGGCTGCCTAGTTTGCCTAATGGTTGGGCTAGCCCTGGCTCTACCTGATAAACTTTATAAAAATCATTTTCCGTCCTTTTAGTTATTTGTCCCTCTCTATACCACAGCTGTGGAGTGAAGGAGTAGCCTAGTGATTTGACTTCCACAGGCACACCCTGTGACCTTGAGCAAGTCACTTTACTTTCCATTGCCTTGGAAGAAAAGGCCTGGCAATGTACTTCCACTAACGCCTTGGGTCAACAGGAAGCCATCATTGACTTGTTGCACTTAAAAACAAACAAAAAAAAAACCCCCACAGCCCTAAGGCTGCACTCATTCACACTGCACTCTAAAATACTATCAAAACTCTCCTTTCTCTGAACCTTCAATGTGACCTCTGCCCAGAAGTGGCAGGCAACATGGGCCTCTGAGTCAGTAAATACCACAGGCCCCGCCCCTTCCTCCTATGCAGGCCTCCTGTTAGACTCGAATCCCAAGCAGAGTACTGGGGTCTGTGCTGACTGTGGCTACTGTTGCCTCCACTGTTGCTGCCCCTGTCATGCTCTTAAGAAGATGGGGGCAGGAGGAAGTGGATATGAGAGGAGAGGAGAGGGGAGGGGAAAGGGAGTGGGAGGGGTCTAGTAAGTTGTTTCATATCATCTGTGGTCAAGTGGGAAGCACTGGTCTATGTGCATTCTAGTTGCAGATGAAATCGCTGGCTTATTTTGATCCTGATAGCAAAGTACTCTTTGCTGGTACATGGTAAACTAGCACAGAATACTCCGTGGGCCAGCATCATAATTTTGAATTTAACATAATGTATAAATGGTAACCAATGGTGTTCCCCCAGTAAAGGGGTAACTGAACCACACTTTCGTGAATCAGAAACAAGCTTAACTGCCATATGTTGAATAGTTTGCAAATATTTAATAGATGAATTAGTAAGCTCTTATCTTTATTTTTCATTTGATATACTGCCCAGGCCAAGGCATCAGAGCGGTTTACAATAAAACAACCATATTGTGGAAAACATGAAAAGAATGCCATTTATGTGATAGGAAAGCTGTAAGAGGCAAAAAGATAGCCAACAGAGAAGGAAAGAAGCAGGAGGGAAGGAAACTAATGAGGATCAAAACCAGGAATGTTATACGCCTGTTGAAATAAGTGTGTTTTGAGTAGTGTTTTAAGTTTCAAGTAGGAAGCTTCAAGGTACAGCAGGAATCAGTCCTTGCACAAATTACAGTAATTGATACCACTGATCACAAGTGCATGGACCAAAGATTATAAGGCTGCTTTATCTAGGTAAGACCTAATTGCCCAAACCATTCTTAAGGTAACAAAACTAGATTTCACTACTGTAGAAATCAATTCATCAAATTACGATTGAGTATCAAGATAAACCTCTTACTTGCTTTGGGGCTTGTGTGCATCAATGATGCTGAGAGCTATGCTATCAGTAGCTTAACTACTCACAAGGTGTCCCAAGGTAGGCAGGTCTCAGCTGAGATTTCAGACTAAGACAAACCACCCATCTGAGTGGCAGCAGTATGGGACAGTGTTGGCAGTGAAGCATCACATTTCTGCAACAACGGCAACAATACTTGCATTACCTGCGCGGAAGAAGGGCCTGGCAATTTACTTCCATATCTTGCCACGAATACCCAATGGATAGTCACAGCAAACAAATTGTGATAGAGTGCTGGAAGATGAGGCCCCCAGGTCAGAAAGCATTCAACGGGCTATAGGGGAAAAGCTGAGGGCACTTCATAGTAAAGCCAGCATTGATGAAGTAGTTGGATCAAAGCCCTTAGGAAAACTGACTACTGATGTCGTTATGCACAAAATGAGAGTCAGAAGCCACAAAGATGTCTTACATATTGGGACATAGAATGTACAAAGCATGAAGCAAGGGAAACTGGAGGTGGTCAAGAATGAAATAGAATGTACATAATTCGATCTGTGGATGTCAGAGAACCAAAATGGCCTGGCATCGGGCACTTTGAATCTGATGATCACATGATATACTATGCAGGAAATGAAAGAAAGAAGAAATTGTATTACATTTATAATTAAAAATGCTGCAAGAACTGTAATGAAATACAATGCAATCAGTGAATGCTTAATTTCTATTCATCTATGAAGAAGTACAAGCTAAAATTGACAGAACATGCAACCAAGATATATTGATAGTCTAGGGAGACTGGAATGCAAAAGATGAGAACAAAGAAAAAGGCAAAATAGTTGGAAAAATAGGATTAGCAACAGAAACAAAGATGGAAAGAGACAGATAGAAGGCTGCAAGACCAACAATCTATTAATCTCAAACGCCTTCTTTCAGCTACACAAGTGGTGACTGAACGCATTGACGTCACCTAATGGATTGTACAAAAATCAAATTGACTACATCTGTAGAAGTCAGCAATGGAAAAGCTCAATAACATCAACAGAGACCTGGAGTTGACTGTGATGCAGATCACCAGCAACTTCCATGCAAACTCAAGTTAAAGCTGAAAAAGAGCAAGCCATTCATGAATGTAGCAAAATATGATCTTGAAAATATACCACCAGAATTTAAAGACCGCCTACAAAACAGATTTGCCACTTTGAATACAAATGGCAGAGCACCAGAAGAGGTATGGGATGATATCAAGAAAGTTGTACCTGAAGAAAGCAAAAAGCCTCTGCAAAAGGTGAAAAAGCAAAAATGGCCAAAATGGATGAACAAAAAAACTATAAACATTTCTCAGAAATACAGAGAAGCTAAAGCCAGAAGAGAAAGAGAGATAATCATGAAACTTGACAGAGATTTTCAATATGCAGCATGCAATGTTCCCTCTAATTTTCTGTAGGCTGTGTGCGCATAAAATATCAGCTGTGCAGCTTTTGAAGGAAGGTTAAATTTTTGTGCGCCACATAATGACACTCGGAGTTATATACTTTAAAATTTGACTACACATCAGAATACAGTATGTACACCACATTGATTGCACTAGAAAACATTGTAGAACTTGTGAAAACCGTAAATACATAAGAACTTTTAAATTTTAAGACATCTGTGTTGTTTTCTATCAGAATCAGATCCGTAATTTTTGTGCGCTCTGTTGTAAAGTATGTGCGCTTGCTCGGTGAGGTGTGTGCGCGCGCACACGCGCACAGCTTAGAGGGAACAGTGGCAGCATGGCAAAACAAAGAAATACTACAGTGATGCATGCAAGGAAACAATCAGAAACTATCAGAAGAAGAACAAGATAGTCTTTCCTAAAGAGAAATTTCCAGCATCGATTTGGAATGCTAAAAGATGCTTAAGGATCCATATTGAATGATGCTGAGACGATCAAGAAAAATTCAAAAGAATACACAAGGTTATTATACCGTGAAGATCAAGTGTATCAACAGCCAGTTCAACATGTACATTTGATGTTGAAAGGAGAAATCAAAGCAGCATTAAAAGCAATATCTAAGAATAAAGCACTGGGCATTGATGGCATTCCCACTGAAGTATTGCAGCAACCACATGCAGCGTTACAATACTTACAAGGCTCTGCCAAAACGTTTAGAAGACAATCTCATAGCCAACTGACTAGAAAATATTTGTGTTCATACCAATACTGAAGAAAGGTGATCAACTGACTGTGGAAATTATCGGACAATTGCTCTGAATTCCACACACCAGCAAGATTCTACTCAGAATCATTCAGTGCAGACTAGAACTATAGCTGGAACCAGAACTGTATGAAATGCAAGCAGGGTACAGGAAAGAGCGAGGAACAAGAGACATCATTTCAGATGTGGGATGGATCCTTAAAAAGACAAAAGAATATCAAAGGAATATCTAATGTGTTTTACTGACTACAGCAATGCCTTTGATTGTGTAAATCAAGAAAAACTCTGGGCCACATTTAGAAGCTTGGGTATACCAGAACACTTGATAGTTCCCATGCACAACCTTTATCCTGATCAAGAAGCAACAGTTCAAATGGAACAAGGAGAAACAGAATGATTTAAATTCAGCAAAGATGTAAGACAAGTCTGCATACTTTCGCCATACCTGTTTAATTTATATGCACAGCAAATCATCAGAGAAGCAGGACTGTATAAAGACAACCAAGGTGAAGGGCCAGTGCATGGACTAGAGATGCCCTAGGCATGCCCCTCCATCCTGCCGCCCCCCTCCCCCCACTGCTCCCGACCCACCCTGGGGGCTGCAGCAGTGGTGGCAATGGACCCCAAACTATGACCCAGCGCTTACCTGCACATGCCAGCGCTGCATTGCGGTTTCTTTTGTATCTTCCGTTTCTGTCCCTCCTGGGGCAGACTTCTGGTTTGCATAAACCAGACGTCTGTGTTGGAGGGGGGGGGGCAGAAGTGAAAGATACAAATTAAAAGAAACCATGACACAGAAACAGCATGTGCATCTAAGTGCTGCATTGTGGTTTGGGGTCTATTTCCATTATTGCAAACCCCAAAGAGGGGCGGCGGCAGCAGCAATGGGGGTCCCCAGAGCATCGGCGCTCTGGATGTCCATCTAGTTCAACTAATGGTAGTGCCCATCTTGCCAAGGTGTGAAGATTTGTGGAAGACTCATCAGCATCCTTTGCTACGATGGCAATATCACATTTCAGGCTGATGGTATAGACCAGTGATGGCTAACCTTTTTGAGCCCGAGTGCCCAAACTGCCGCACAAAACCAAAGAATTTCCTCAAAGTGCCAGCACGTCATTTGCATAAGTGGTCTTATTTGCATAAATATTTGCATAATGTTACCATACACTAACTTTTAGTAAACATGTCTCTTAATGAGTGTATGGATAAAGAAAGACTAAAAGATTTCTACATTACTATAATCCAGTGCCAACCGCCAGGCACATTAGGAACTACTACAAACGCTGCCCATTTAGAACCCATAGCAAACCCGCCGTATCCTGACAGCATTACCAGGACTCACAAAGCACCATACCCTACCTATCAAAAGGCAACACTGCAAATATTAAACCAATACATTTCAGTGAATACTGGGGAAAGAGAACAAGTGGCAACGTCAAATAGGAATTTCCTCTTGTACCAAACAAAGCGCAGATGTTAATGATGCACATTTCCCAGAGCTGACATATTCCAGTTAATAAATTCAAAATAAAGAGATATCGTTCTACCTTTTGTGCATTTTTTTTCAGTTGCAATTGGTCCAGCCATTTTCTTCTGGTTTCTTCATGTTTTCTGCTAACTCTCCATCGTCTGCTGTCCATTTGTCCTTTCTTCTCTCTTCTAGTTTTTTTTCCATTCTCTCTCTCTCTACATCTGCTTTAACATACTAATCTTTCTCCTTTTGCTCTTTCCTCATTCCTATTTCATCCACACAAATTTTACCCCTCCATCCTCAATCCCCAATTACTCTCCCAATACCTGGCCAATTGTAGATTTTTCATCCCTCCTACACAAAATATTTTTCCCCTCTCCATTTTACTCTCCCAGCCCCATCCCATTCTAATCCTCCCCCAACATCAGCTCCCTTCTAGTTCCAGTCTCACCCAGCATCCATTCCCTTCTTCAAGCCCCCCACTTCCCCTCAGCCCATTTCCATTCCAAGCCCCGTCCCCATCAGCTATTTGCAGTTCAAGCCCCCCACTTCCCCTCAGCCCATTTCCATTCCAAGCCCCATCCCCAACAGCTATTTGCAGTTCAAGCCCCCTTCCACTCAGCCCATTTCCAGTCCTAGCAACCCCCCAACCCATTACCAGTCCTAACCTCCCCATCAGCCCACTCCCAGTCCTAATCCCCCATCACTCAATTTTTAGTTTAAGCCCCCCCAGCGCCTATCACCACTCCTAACCCCCCCCAGCGCCCATCACCACTCCTACCCCCCCAGCCCAGCGCCCATCACCACTCCTAACCCCCCCAGCCAGCCCAGTGCCCATCACCACTCCTAACCCCCCCCAGCCAGCCCAGTGTCCATCACCACTCCTAACCCCCCAGCCCAGTGCCCATCACCACTCCTAACCCCCCCACCCCAGCCCATCACTACTCCTAATACCACCCAGCCCATCCCAGCCCATCACTACTCCTAACCCCCCCCCCAGCCCCGCCCAGCCAATCACCACTCCTAACCCCCCCCAGCCCAGCCCAGCCCAGCCCATCACCACTCCTAAGCCCCCCAGCCCAGCCCAGCCCAGCCCATCACCACTCCTAACACCCCCAGCCCAGCCCAGGGAAAATTAAAAAAAAAAAGAAAACCTGTCTGCTGCCGCTGTCGGGGCCGCCGCGGCAGAATCGAGCGTGCCGCGGGGCCCCCCTGTACCCACCGGCAGAGCCTGTCCTCCCGTAGCAGCTCTCTCTTTGGAGCTGCAGTCAGACGCGCCGGCTTGCAGAGCGCGAGGGAAGAGTTCCCTCGCTGCTCGGTTCAGCCCGCGGGGGCTGATGGGAAGTTCCCATCAGCCCCCGCGGGCTTAACAGAGTCGCGAAAGGGAAACTCTTCCCTTCGCGCTCTGCAAGCCGGCGAGTCTGACTGCAGCTCCAAAGAGAGAGCTGCTACGGGGAGGACAGGCTCTGCCGGGTGGGTACAGGGGGGCCCCGCGGCACGCTCGATTCTGCCGCGGCGGCCCCGACAACGGCAGCAGACAGGGTTGTTGTTGTTTTTTCGATGGCGGACCTTCCCGCGTGCCAGCTGCAAGGCCTTCGCGTGCCACAGCTGGCACGCGTGCCATAGGTTCGCCATCGCTGGTATAGACAATCTGAAACATCTGTTTATCAAGTTAAAGAAACATTCCTAAAATGGCCTACACCTTACCATGAAGAAGAGAAATCATGTCATCCTTGTGCGAGAAAATATAGAAATAGTAGACAACTTTAATCTGCTTGGATCAATAATGAAATGAAAAGCAGTCAAGAAATGCATAGATACATTGCTCTTGGCAGAATGGCTATGAAGGACCTAGACAAGATTCTCAAGTGCAGAGACATATGTCTGCACGCAAAGATTTAACTTGGTATTTCTAATAATGTCATATGGATGTGAAAGCTGGACAGTGCAGAAGACAGGCAGAAAATTGATGCCGTCAAATTAATTAATTAATTTGGGGGGGGGGGGGGGTACTATTTTATCATTTCAGTCAAAGCGGTTTACTTTTTAACTTGAACTTGGTAATGTACATTAAACAGGGACATTGATAACTTGGATTTTTTTCTTCAAGTATGGTGCTGGCACAGAATATTGTGTATACCATGGACTGCCCGAAGAACAAATCAGTCAGTACTAGAGATCATCAAATCTATGTTTTCTTCAGAAGCTCAAATGACAAGACTGACTTTCATGCTTTGGTCAAATCATGTGAAAAGAAAGATCATCTGAGGAAGACAGAAGGCCAGCAATGCCATGGATTGATACAATAATAGCAGCTATGGATGCTACTCTATCAACAATGAGCTGCCTGACTGAAGGCTGAACACAGTTTAGGACAACTATCCAGAGGAGCGCCATGAATCGACATCAACTCAACAGCGCTTAACATCAAGATAACACCCAAGACTTTTAATGACAATACTAAGAGTAAAGAGAGGGCCATAATTTGGTGGACCTACTATTCAACCACTAATCCATATTGTCTGAGATTTTGCAGGGTTTAATTTGAGACAATTTTGCTCCATCCATTAAATGATAGCTATTAAACAATTGCTTATGTTTATGCAATTTCTTGATATACCACCCAGGCTGAAGGGCATCAGAGCAGTTTACAATCATTACAAGTAGGTACTGGACACATTCCCTCATCCCCAAAGGGCTCACAGTCTATGTGTACCTGAGGCAACGGAGGGTTAAGTGGCTTGCCCAGAGTGCCTATATGACTAGAAACACCAGTCCCTCCAGTCCTGTAGTACAGAAAGATCATGGTATGCAGGATCAATGGATGCAATCAATTGCCGCCTTCTGAAGTGAGAAAATGGGGAATATGTATACACATGCCTACATAAGGGGGTCACCATCTTTTCAAGAGAAGGGTTACATGGGACATTTCAACTCACTGAGAGGACCCATCAGAGTTTGCTGAGCAGGAAAGGAATGTGATGAGGGGGAGGTAAGTGCCCTTGGAGTTTGCTGAGTTTCTCATCATGCTGTGCATATTTGTACACATGAGGGGTATATAGATAAGATCCATAGTTCTCCTTAAGAGACACTAGTCCAACCCACCTTAATAAGGGTACAGATGGAGAACCTGGAATGATAGGGGACCCAGGGAAAGAATTCAAAAACCCAGATTCAGAAGGAAGGAAGGAGGCCCAGACCAGGAGAAGGAAGGTCCAGGAGTAAGCTCTCACCTTGTACTGTATGTATGAGTCAGCTGTTATACTGTTTGAAGCCTACAAAGGGTAAGTCAGGTCTTTCTATTGTGTTTGTAAGAAATACAAATTTTGTGTTTGGAACCTGGTCTCAGCTGGCCTTTGTGTAAAAGGCCTCCCAAAAGACCCAGAAACCCTGACTGCATATTCACGCTATCACAACACATTTATTAGGCCTCACAGTTTTATAAGATCCCTTTTCTGTATTTAAAAAAGCCTTTACAGGTAGAAAATGCTTTATAAAATTACACTCATTGTGTGCCAGATATTAACTCTGAATCCTGTAGCTTATCCTAAACTCTGCTCTTGTCTTCCTTATTTGGGATTGTGCCTCTGCTCCCACTTACCAAACAAAACAAAATTATAATAACTTTGAAGCACTTCACAATGTATCAGGTGACAGCATTACTTATATCCTCTTTGGGTATAGTTCTTTTTGAAATATTTGGTGCAAAAGAGAAGGTTGTCAATAAGTCAAATCACCCATAATTCTGATTATGCCATGTACGTTAGGTTCACCTCACCTGATTGTTGAGATCCTGGAGTCCAATGTTCTTACAGACTGTAGCGAAGTCCTGTTTATTGAGGTAGCCATTTTTCCCTATATCTAATTCTTCCCAGATATCGCGCACTTGATTTTCAATCACTTTGGACTGAAGGCTAGACGCCCTTCTTGGACTGTCAAATATTTCATCATTCCATGTTCTCAGCTGGCCTAAAAAGATAGAGGAATGCGTATCAGAAACAACCAGCTGCCAAAAATGAAAACTACCACCATTTGCAACTACGTTTATCAGGTCTATCCCAAAGAATATGACCAGTGTGACTAGAAGACTACAGCATTTGTAAAAACAAAGATCATTAAACCTTACAGGAGGATATTCAGCGGCGGCGGCTAATGCTGATAAAGGGACTAGATAGTGCAGCAGCGATATTCAGCCGTTGCCCGATCAGCTACAACGGTGAAAGTCAGCTGAGCCTTTCAGGTGCCTAACTTTCGCTGCCATGGCATAACTGGCATGAATATTGTCGCTAGCCAGTTATCCTTGGGTGCCGCCTCCGCTCTGCCCCCAGAACACCCGATGTTAGCCGGTTAGCATCAGGACGATAAGAGGTTGCACCCTTGGACATTCAGCAGCACCAACAACTTTGAAAAAAACCCACCAGAATCTTTAGAGCACTTCCGGTTATGATTACACTGTCTAGGACCTCGCTACATCACGTACTGGGTAAGAAGACTGTTAATCAACGTTGAGCACTGTGGCAATGGTGTAAATTTTGCCCAAGGAGGAACCATAGTATGGGCAGTCCAGGCAAGAAGGGGGTCCACCCACCCAGCAACTCTGCACTACGGTGGCAGAAGCAGAGCAAAGCAAACATGATTTTCCTAAAACAACTTCCATGATACCTCACTCCATCTCTCTCCATTAAAAGAGTTGTTTCCCAGCAGCCTTTATCATGAGACTTTAGCTCGGCAGTGGGAGGTGCTTCTTTGGCAATCAGGAAATAATACTTTTAATGGAGAGAGGTGGAGGGAAGCATGCAGTAAAGCTATTTTAAAGTAAGTTACCTTTGCAGACTGCTGGGCTTTATATATATTTTCCGGGAAGGGAATTTGGAGGGTTTCCCAACCCACCCCCAGAACCATCAGCATTGGAAGCCCTCAGTCAAATTTAGCTTGGGGGCCCTTTGAATTGCAGTATTTTTTTTATTGAATCAACAAAAACATGTTTTTAAATTTACATTTCAAACTTTTACTCCACATACAACTTGAGAACATAAACAATATGGGCCTGATAGTGAGACATCCATATTTTGGAAGGGCTATGCAACTTGTCGGAGCACAGCCCTCCCCGCCGACCTCTAACCCAGATACTCAATGCCACAGCGATGGCTTTGAATATCTGGTGAATGCCGCAGACACAGGAAGCCACAGAGGCTAACCGGGCAGCAGTGATATTAGATGCTGTCCCGTTAGCTCCTGAGCCTTAAAGATAGGCGAGGGGTTTCCTCACCTATCTTATATGTGCAGGTCGCTAACGGGCAGCATGAAATATCGCTGCTGCCCGGTTAGTGACAGTCTCTGACTCCACTCTGCCCCCGGAACGCCCCCAACATGCCCCGATGCTGACTAGATAGCATTGGGGCGCGTAGGGGACTTAGAAGGGGCTATTCAATAGCTCTAACCGTGTAAGTGCCATTGAATATCCCCATCTCAGGCATTTACATGGTTTACTGGGCTGTAAACTGTGCAAATACCTTTCGAAAAATCAGGTCCTATGTATTCAGAAATAAGCAAAGTAATTCTACAAATATTACCATGCAATAAAGAAAACCTAATGCATACTATACTTTACTAAGACCACAATATGGGGAGAAACCAATGGAAAAGCCTTAGAGCAATGTAATAAAAACATATTTGATGTATATATTTTACTGTATATGAGCTTTTGGAACCTCATGTGTCCCCCCCTCTTTATGTGTCTTACAGGCCTATAAAGCCCTAAAACATGTCCAATAGCCTAGATATATACAATGATTTTGTTGGTCCAATAATGTAAGAAAATGTCAGAGGCTTCCAAAAATTTTTTAAAAACCACCTCTCTCATAGTTGGCAAACTCTAACAGTTTAGAAAAGCCATTAAACACTACTTGTTCATCTTGTACTTTACACAGCATGAGGATTCACTTCTTTACCCACACACTCACCCAGTTATGTCACTTGATAACACATGTTTACCTAACTGCAACTCGACTGCGGATCACTATGATAATACAATACATTAACGCTTCATCACCATGTTGAATATAAACATGCTGTAACCTAACTCTGACGGTAAAACATGTTATATGTATGTATATAGTTTCCCCAGTTAACCCAAGTTTAAAAATCCTGTTTTATGTAAACGTAGGACGAATGTTGTCCAAATATTCTGTTCATTGTAAACCGCACTGATGAGAAATAGTGCGGTATATAAGAAATGTAAAATAAAATAAATAAATAAAATAACAGGGATACGGAAAATTACAGATCACCGAGTTCATATTTTGTGGTATAGATTTAACTACATTATGTGCCAGATGGTCTACAGTGGTTTTCTCATCTTGAAGGTAGTTTTATAAAGTCATTTCCACACGTATGTGGGCACATACGTACGTAAATGGCCTTTTTTAAAATTCCATCGGCATAAAAGTAAGCACTTTGACATCATAGTGCGTACTTTGCCAGTAGGCATGCACAGGAGCAGTGTGCATACTGTAAGTACACATGTAGATTATAAATTACAATAACTGATGCATGTACATAAAATTACACGTATACAAATTTACACCGGGGCTTGTATAAATGTCAGATCTGTCACTTTAAGGTGGTATCATATAAAGACAAGTAGATGCCTACTTGATGTTATAAAATTGCCTTAATATAGGTACCTAAAAGCATGCTTAAATTAGAAACATAGAAATATGATGGCACAAAAAGTCCTCATGGCCTATCTAGTCTGCCCTTCCTTATCAACTACTACAATAGTCCCCTTTTTTCCCTTATAGATCCTCTGTGTTTGTCCCATGCTTTTTTGAATTCAGATACTGTCCTCATCTCTACCACCTCCATTGGGAGACTATTCCATGCATCTACTACCCTTTCCGTAAAAAAATATTTCTGCATATTACTCCTGAGTCTATCCCCTTTCACCCTCATCCTATGTCCCCTCATAGTACAGCATGCTTTCAATCGAAAGAGACTCTCCTCTTGTGCATTTATACCTCGGAGGTATTTAACTGTCTCTATCCTATCTCCTCTATCCCGCCCTTCCTCTAACGTATACATATTAAGATCTTTAAGTCTGTCCCCATATCTTTATAACAAAGACCACTAACCATTTTAATAGCCACCCTCTGCACTGACTCCATCCTCTTTATATCCTCTTGACGGTGTGGTCTCCGGAATTGCACACAATACTCCATATGAGGTTGCACCAGAGATTGTTTCTGATTATGTTAAAGTGGCTAAACAGGTAGAAGGCAACAGTGAAAGCCAGAAAGATGCTTGGGTACATAGGTAGAGGAATAGCCATCAGAAAAAAGGCGGTGATAGTGCCTCTGTAAAGGTCTCTGGTGCGACCTCATTTGGAGCATTATGTGGAATTCTGGAGACCGCAGAATCTTCAAAAGAATATAAACAGGATGGAGTCAGTGAAGAGGGTTGTATCATTCAGGACTTGACAGGAGTAAAGATGCAGAAAACAAAAGATGCAAACTCCATAAAGAATAATCAGATGCAAAAACAAGCAGAGACTAACCACAGAACCAGTTGCATAAAGGTTTATATATTGGAAATGCCCAGCTTGGCCAAGTTTTGGCACTAGGCCTTCATCAGGAGTCAGACTGCAATAAACATATATGTGCCTGATAGTGTGAAGACAGTCACCAAATTTCATATAAATATTTAGCATAAAGCGTAGTTACTCACCTATAACAGGTGTTCTCCAGAGACCGCAGGAATCAGTCCTCACATATGGGTGACATTGGCACCGATGGAGCCCTCATGGAAGCATCTCCCGAGCTGTCAAAGAAAGCCTTTGGGAGATACCACCATTCATGCGTGGTCCCCTTCTTGCCCAAGGGTGCCATCTTACTCAGTCAGATGACATAGCTAGCCAACAAAAGAAGATGGCAAAAAAATATATATACAGCAGCTCCAAGGGGTGGAGGGAGGTTTGTGAGGACTGATTCCTGCTGTCCCCAGAGAGCACCTGTTACAGGTGAGTAACTACGCTTTCTCCGGGAACAAAAGCTGGTAAAGAAAACCACGGTCGCCCTCAAGGGGAGCCGTGAGCAGCAGCAATTGAGTCTGCTGGAGGGCAGACAGGGGGTTTTGACAGCAGGAGCCCCCTCAGGAAGCAGGTTACCAGAGGTTGGGCTGAGAGGGACTTGCCTTCAACAGGGTGGTAGTGCGCTGCCAGGGCAATGAGGTGCATCCTGACGGAGTTCAATTTGAGTCCAGATTGAGAGAGATGAAGGAGGTTCTGCAGCACCAGCTGCACCGGGCAGAAGAACGGGTTCACCCATTGCTCCGCGCACCACACCGAGAACCTGTGCCATTTGAAGCATAAATCTTCTTGGTGGAGGTCTTATGGTAGGCCAGCAGGATCTCTTCCACTTCTCCTGAGAGGTTGAAAGGGGCTAAGGTTACCATGCTGTCAGTGATAGAGACCCCAGATTGGAGTGTAGGAGAGCACCCTCTTCTTCAGACAAGTGCCCCCGGGAACTCCCCAGGGGGATCTCTGCTGCCACCAACAAGCGGAGGAGCAGCGGGAACCATGGCTGACTGGGCCACCGCGGAGCCACCAGGATCAGAAACGCTCTGTCACGGAGAGCCTTGAAGAGGTTCTTGGCAATCAATAGCATGGGTGGAAAGGCATACATGAGGCCTTCCGACCACAGGATGAGAAACACATCTGCCGCCACCCGGCACGGGTGGGGCTGATGGGAAGAGAATCAGGGCAACTGGTAGTTGTCCAGGCTGGTGAAAATGTCCACCCGTGGGGTCCCCCAGAATCAGAAGAGCCAAGTGGCCACTCTGGAATCCAGCTGCCACTAATGCGGTTGGAGGACCCTGCTCAGTTTGTCCACCAGGGCATTGTCCTGGCCTGGTAGATGCACCGCCCATAGGAGCATTCCTTGATGAACTGAATAAGAGCAGAGTGTCATTGCCTTGCGGCAAAGGGTGCGAGACTCCATGCCCTCTTGCTTGTTCATGTAGAACATCACCACTTGGTTATCTGTTTGGATCAGCACTAGCTGGTGCCTCAGACGGTGGTGAAAAGCTCAGAGGGCTAGATATATTGCCCGAATCTCCAGAAGGTTGATCTGCTGGTTGCCCTCGGCCTGTGACCAGCTGCCCTGGGTGTGAAGTTCCTCACAGTGGGCTCCCCATCCCAGCAGGGAGGATCCATTGTGAGGACCCTTAGAGGATATGGGGCTTGGAAGGGCATCCCCACCAGAAGGTGTTGCAGATTTTGCCACTACATCAGGGAGTCCACAAGCTGGTGGGTCTCTGAGACTATCTTGGAGTCGACCCGTGGCCTGTGTCCACTAGTCTCAAAGGCACCACTGGTCAAACCTCATGTGCAGACAGGCATCCAGGGTGGCATGGATCGTGGAAGCCATGTGGCTGAGTAGACACAGCAGAAGCCGAGCTGACACTGAAGGACGGTATTGCATGTCTGCGGTCAATTCCCTGAGATGACTGGCCCGATTTAGGGGGAGGAAGGCCTTTGCCTGAACCGTGTCCAGCTTTGCCCCTGTAAACTCCAGACCTTGTGTCAGGAGGAGGTGGGACTTGGGGTGATTTATCACGAACCCCAGATGTTGTAGGACATGGATGGTGTGAATCGTAGCTTGCTGCACCTCGACAGCTGTGTCTCCTTTTATAGGCCAGTCGTCCACTGTTAGTCCATGAAGGCAGACAGGCTGTGCTCCAGGGCCACCATTCTGATCTCCAGTCCAGATTACTCCACAGCTCTCAGCGCGGGGACCAAGGAACTCGGGCCTGGCACCAGTTCCCCCAAAGAGGAGTCCTCAACAAGGATGGCCTTGAGTATCCAGGGCCAATCTCCAGGCGATTCCTTCTGGGTGATCTTGGTAGGCCGTTCCCTCAGATGCGCGGCATGGACTCCGGGACCTGGCTCGGGGATTTTTCAGCCTGCCAGAACCATCCAGGGATGCTGCCTTCAAGGGTTTCTTCTTCTTTTTGTGTTCCCTCGAGGGAGACCCCCTTTCTGAAGACTCACAGCATTGACCAGGGTCCACGGGGGCACCACAGGAGTCTGAGGCTTCAGATGGGGCCTTGACCTTCAGAAGCACCAGAGACTCCGGGAAAAACTTATCGTGCTGCTGCTGACAGCTCTTAAGGGCCTTGGTGGACATCTTTTTACAAAGACCACAGGCCGCAGGATCGTGGTCCGGCCCAAAGCAGCGCAGGCAGCAGCTGTATGTGTCGGTAATTTTTGTACACTGATCGTACTTCTTAAAGTCACTGTTAGCCATGAGTGAAAAAATTACCCTGGCGAGGTCGAAGACCTGCAGTGCTGCCAGTTGGAAAAAAGGGTGCGAAGGCACCATAGGGAAAAAAAGCGAGATATGGATCCGAGAATCAATGCTGAAGCAGCAGGCTTGGGTGGCAGGAAGAGTGGCACAACCAGAGAGAACAGTATGAAGCTCAGGTAGAAAAATCAACTTTTTCTGGGGAAAAGCAGACAGATGTCTGAAGGGCTCCATGGAAAAAAAAGAGACTGAGTAAGATGGCACCCTTGGGCGGGAGGGGACCATGCATGCATGGTGGCATCTCTGAAAGGCTTTTGTTTGAAAGCTGGGGAGATGTTTCTGTGAGAGCTCCGTCAGTGCCGACATCACCCAAATGTGAGGACTGACTTACTGCTTGTTCCCAGAGAAGGAACAAATATGTAAATAACTCTGTGTGACTCCAAAACCATGGAAACCAGAGCTTTTAACACAAACTAAGTGCAAAGCTTCTATGTGGCTTGACCAGCATGTTCCCAGCAGTTAACATGTGGATGCATACACTAATGTGATGTGCAATTAATGCAGGTGCAGCACACAATATCCATAGAGATAGCATTAGATGGAGTGCAGGAGTAGCCTAGTGGTTAGAGCAACTGCCTAGTACTCAGAAGATCAAGGGTTTGATTCCCACTGGCACTCCTTGTGACAGTGGGCAAGTCACTTTACCCTCCATTGCCTCGGAAGAAAAGGCTGGCAATCTACTTCCAGTGATACATTGCCAAGAAAACCCAGAGGTAGCTGGGTCGCTATGAGTCAACACTGACTTGATGGCACTAAAAAAAAAAAACGTTAGACGCACCCAGGCTAACTGCCACACTGGTGGTGGACAAACACTAATGATGCCCAAACTAACTGCAATGTGCAGTCAACGTCCACACTCCACTGCATGATGTTCAATTAACACGTCTTAACAATCACTTGCTTTCATGCCCATGTGAAAAGCCAGTTGCATGCATTAACCACTAGCAGGCCCCAAAGAGTTTCAAACACATTCCCATTTTCTAACCCATTACCTTCCCTTCCAATATTTCTAGGGTTTTTTCTCAGTTTACATCTCTTTTTCCAACACAAAAATGAAATAAAAAACATCAAAAAAGAAGTACTGAAATAGGGTTGTTTTTTTACCTTGTGCCTCAAAAATTTCATTCTGAGTTTCTTTAGTGCTCCCAGCTTCTTCATCAGACTTAAGGCTCTGCAACACCAATAAATTAAAAGAAAAATTACAGAAGGATATAGAAGGTTCAGCACTTTCTCACTGATGAACTGGTTGTGACTGAAAAGGTCATCGCTCAAAACAAAAGGGCAGCAGAAAAAGAACTAAATTCTCAGCAAAGCTTGGGATTGTAAATCAAGCTTTCTAAATCTCTTGTGTTTGTCCTTTTAACGAAGACACAAAACCAAGTGGTTCATTTATCTACGTAGATGTGCTTAAAGAAACTCTATGCAAGATGTTGACATCAACGATGGATATCATAAGCTCGTTGATTATTAAAAAATGAATCTGTTGCTAATATAAAATTAAAGAGTAATAAGAAGGTGAAATAATGTTAGACCATTGTTAGAAGCATAAGAAAGTCTTACTGCCATCTGTATTCCAAAACAGGGAGAGACATAAAACACTCTAAATAAATGGAATAAAACATCTCTCCCTTCCCCAACACAGATATCTCCAGATGCTATGTGCTTGTGCGCATTGGATGAGAAATGGAAAAATATTAGGTAGAGAAAGAATAGCTAACACAAATGGCTAGCCAAAGAAATCCTAATCATGTCTAGTACTTATGTAGTATAAGTAATTTCTGTCCTGCAGACTTGAAACAGATCTTACCTACATTAGGGCTAAAACCCTGGTTAATTTGCATAATCTGAATATCCTGAACAAGAGATCTATTTGAAGTTTCCATCACTCAGAGTTGCCTACACCTGAAAGTATTGCACAAGATAAATCATATGGTTAACTTCCCTGACATAAATTGCTTATAATCTGAGTTTTAGTCGGTGAGTGGTGAATAAAGGATTGCTTTACAGTTCCATGCCTATAAGCAGAGGCCTCCACTGTCTCCCCACAACTATGTTTGTGAATGCCTGACTCACTGTAGCACTATCTGTAGTAAATGTATCTGAAAGTTTGCTGTCTTGGTTTTTTTGCTACGATCTTGCATTAGCTCTGGTGTGATCCCCTGAAATAGCTAGCATACTGTTAATAACAAAAAAAAACCTATTTTCAAAGCTATTTATGCAGGTAAATGGAAATGTATGCACATAAACTGACAGGACAATTAAAGAGTATTGCAATTAAAGCAGTCTACTACTACGTTATAAGGGTTAATGCAGCATGTGTTAACTTTTTTTACTGCTTGTTTTCCAAGAAAATTAGCTAAGCCTCTAGGGGTGCAGCTATCTTTTCCCCAGAAGCATATTGACTCTCTAATGCAGAAACTGATGTTTCAAAGGTGATTCTTAAAGGAGCTGACTTAAGTAGAGAAACTATTCCCCTCCCCCTGGTATCCTCACCCACTAGAAATGTTAAAATGCCAGTAGCCCCGCTCTCTCTTGCCCTGTGTTAAAGAACCCCTTCTTCTAGGGGTGGAGGGGGGGGGCTGTAATCCCTGAAGGACTAGTGATCCAAAAAGCACCCACTTCTAGCCCCATCGAGAGGAAAATGGTAAAAAGTGAAGTCCCCCAGTAGCCCTGCCCCATGTATGTAGCCTCACCTCCCAACAACCAAACAAAATCTCTACCTCAACCTTCTTTTCCCTCTCCCCTGGACTTCAATTCCCCCTCAAGCACTAGAATACTCCTGCCCTGGCATCACTATGTTTCAAAATTGTGGTGCCTGACTCCTAGCAGTACATCAGAAAGTACAACTAGGAACAGCTTGCAAAATTTGGGAGCTCCCTTTACAGGGCTCCAGTATATTGAAGACTTTTTTGTGATAATTGTAAGTTTAATTTCAAGTAGTTCATGAGAAAACTCAGCGCCTTTAGAAATTGGATAGACATTCCTAGTAAATGCTTCACTTCTTTCGGAGAAAAGCCATTTAGTAGCTAATCATCTAGGTATGAGAATACACAATTATTGAAGTCTCTCATATCCAGTATCAGTCTTATTCCTCCCAATTCATTTTAGAACTAAATACAAATTTGCCAAGTTATTCAGCTCCACGAGTGAATTTTTTTGCTAGTTCTGGCTTTAAATTTGTATTGCAATGCTGTGTAGTATTTGTAGTCTCTGAGTTTACCCATTGGAATCAGAGCTGCAAGTCCCATAATGCATCAGGCTGACATTATCAAGAATCCAGGATTGGCTTAAAATCTCACTCCTGGAACTGGGTAAACTTGGCAACCTGCAATGTTCCCTCTAATTTTCTGCAGGCTGTGTGCGCATAAAATATCAGCTGTGCAGCTTTTGAAGGAAGGTTAAATTTTTGTGCGCCACGTAACGACACTGGGAGTTATATACTTTAAAATTTGACTACACATCAGAATACAGTATGTACACCACATTGATTGCACTAGAAAACATTGTAGAACTTGTGAAAACCATAAATACATAACAACTTTTAAATTTTAAGACGTCTGTGTTGTTTTCTATCAGAATCAGAACCGTAATTTTTGTGCGCTCTGTTGTAAAATATGTGCGCTCGCTCGGCGAGGTGTGTGCGCGCGCACACGCGCACAGCTTAGAGGGAACAGTGGCAACCTGATGCTATCTTGTTTCAGAAACACAGAACCAACTTAGGAGGTACTGTGACTTGAGTTGTTTCCTATTCCTTTGTTGAGATCTTGAAGGATATATTTGTTGCAGTGGTTGCTGCTGCCTTCGTGTTGTAAAATGTGTATCTTGCCTTTTTAATGGTAGCTCAAGGTAAGTTACATTCAGGTACAGTAAGAATCTCCCTGTCTCCAGAAGGCTTACAGTCTGTTTGTATCTGAGGTAATGGAGAATTAAGTGACTTGCCCAAGGGGCATCAGTAGGACCTGAAACCTGGCTTTTCTGGTTCTCAGCCCACTGCTCTAATCACTAGGCTACTCCTCCACTTTCCATACAGATTTGCCTTGATGAAACCAGTTGCTTCATTCTTGCTGAAAAGAGTGTTTGCAGAATGGAACAGTGATCCTTTATCAGATCACTGTTTATTTTTCTTTGCTTTCAGGCAGGTTTTCTTCAGTGCAAAGAACTTTGGCTAATCTATTATGTATGTGCTCTTGGAGTCCAAATGCTCTGAGCCATGCTAGTCTTCTAGCTCCCATTATACTTAAGGATGTTCTTGCTGAGGTGTGGAAGACCTCGTATATGATGAGGTGTTTGTCACATTGAATTATATTGGCAAGTTGTGACAGAAATTTCTACCTCTCACCTAGAGGGAGGAATCTTCTGAATTCTTTCAAGCACTCATTTATATATTGGACCATATGGAGTTGGTGGGCCACTATCCTTGAGCGCACATAGACTCTGAAAGATGATCTTGCTAAAAATGTCCAAAATCTTTGTCTCACTTACCAGTGGTGTATTTGAATGTTCTGTGGAACATTTCACCTTTTTCAAGGCTGACTCTACCCCACAGAGTGTTACGGTAGTTGTACTAAGTCACAACCTAGATATTCCTGTAATATTCATAAACACTTATGGCAATTTTGTGGCCATGGATGAACTTTTGGAGCACTGATGTATTGCAGGAAGCGGAAAACATCTGTTTCTGCAAAGCAGTACCACCATAGCCATCTTTTCTATTACTTTAGGTAACATAGATCTTTTGGCAGCAAAATGTTTCTAGGCGGGTGGGTAATTGGTCAGGTGGTAGACTAATCAATTCCTTCCTATCCAATCTTACTAGAAATGCGCACAGTATGAAGAATCGGAGGCAATAGAATCCTCTGGAAGAGAGAATATCTGTAAGGACAAAGATGACTGCCCTTCTCTGGTAAGCCTCAATAACTCCAAGGCCTTGCTGAGATGATGATAGCCCATACATTAAGGAAACCTGCTTCTGAGCTTACAAAGGGGAATATAGCTAATGAAAAGTCCCCATCAGGGTAGATACTTCAGGATCTCCAAAACTAAAACTTTAGTGAGGTCCCATTAGAAAATAACTCGCTTCTGGCAGAGGAGCAATTCTGATGAGTTTTGGGACCATGGTCTACTAAACAATAAGCTTCAGTTCCAGCATTTCAAAGGCTCTGAAGCACCAATTCATGGGCAATGTCGTCATGTAACAGTTGCAACTTCCCACCTGGCAGTGATTAAAAACTTCCATCCACATTGAAACTTTTTAAACCCACATGTGCAGGAACTTCTGTGCAGGTGTTCTTTCTAACAGAGAATTCTTTGGCCTCGGGCTCGTCATACTATAAACTATCAATGTTAGCGCTGTCTGTGTGATTCATCCTGCATGTCAATGGAGAATATAACTGTTGCATGGTTTAGAAATGGAGGTCTTCCTTAGAGAGATTCTTATTTGTTCTTGAGGAAAAGAAATCAGAAGGAAGCAGCAATCATCCAACTAAAAACACAAGTTTGAAAGGGCGCATTTATAAGTATTCAGGTGGAGGAAGTGACATTAGCCCAGCAGATGGAAAGCTGAGTGAAGAGCTCTGCTGATCGACTCATTAAAAATCCAATAAAGAGCCTTTCCAGGCTCAAGAAATAATAGAACCAGGCAGTGATAAGTGTTGAAGGGGGAAAGTATGGCAGGGATGGCAATCAGAAGCAAAACGACGGACCTCAAAGAATATGCCTTCCAGTCCAGCCGAGGAGAAGGCCGTGAGGAACACAAAATGGCACCGAGGGAGAATAATGATGGAGCTCCTGGACAATCAGGGACAATTGAAGCCGAGACTAATAGTGCCTCACAAGTGCCACTCACCAAAGATGAACTAAGAAGCTGGTTTTTGGACTTGAAAAGAGCGATTATGGAGATAAAAGTGGAGATTTGTGGGCTTGTGAAAGACCTTAGGGCAAAGGTGGCAAAGTTGGGCTTCAGAATGGAAGACTGTGAGGAGTCTTTGAAGCTACTGACACCTCATCAGGAGTTAGTGGGCCTGATTAGCCTGTGAAAGAAATGAGAGCAGCTGAGGGTTGCATAAAAGTCTTCAGAGCCTCGAGCTGTTGAAGCATTCCTAACAGGGGCTCTACATTTCAAGAAAAGGTAAGAGTGTGTGGCTTTTATTACTAGTTCTCTGCCTGAGAGTTCTTAAAAGGGTTTGGTACACTTTTAAAACAAAGTTACATTCTTTTTGGTGCCTTAGTTCAAAAGAGGATATATTTTCTTTAGTGGTGTAGGTATATAACTCTGCTTTTAGTATCTTTCTCTGCTCTTTGAAGCTACTGACACCTCATCAGGTATTAGTTCCCTGCCTACCCCCCCATCTCCCACCCACCCCATGTGAGCAGTCTTGCTTTATAGGGTACCTCCCCAATTAGCTAAACACAGGGACTTGGAACAGTACATCTAGAACACACTTAAAAGAGATTTAACTGCTTTTTCTCTGGAATGACAGCTGAGAAACTGGCTGGTACTTTGGTAGCTTTCTCTCTTTTGCTTCAACAGGCACCTAAGCTCCACCAACTGAACAATGGCTGGGAAAAATCATATCACCGTTACAGCTTCCATCTCTGTCCAGAAAGAGATCCCAATGCCAGTTGAAGGACCAGTTCCATGTGCAGGATGCCTGCATGCTGAAGCTCTCAGGAAACAGTGGAGGAGCTCAGAGAAGAGGTGATGAGGCTGAGGAGCATTCAAGACAGTAAGAAGTACATTGATGAGATGCTTCTTGAAACATCCAAGCTCTCCAACAAAGAAGAAGATGGGAGCCTACAGAATGACGAAGATTAGACACGAATCACCAGGGCCTGCAGAATCACCCAGTCAACTCTTCCAGCCCTTGAATTGAAGAACCATTATGCAGCTTTGGAAGTGGAGGAGGTGAAAGCATCACTGGAAAGAGAAGAATCAGAGCTCGAGCACCCCAAAGTTGCAGAAACAATGACCACAAGGAAGCGAAGAGAATCAGAGCTCGAGCACCCCAAAGTTGCAGAAACAATGACCACAAGGAAGCGAAGGGTAGTGGTGGTAGGTGACTCTCTTCTGAGGGATACCGAGGCGTCCATCTGCAGACCAGACTTGATGTCCAGAGACGCATGCTGTCTGCCAGGTGCCAAAATTTGAGATGTTATGGAGCATTTGCTGAGACTCATCAAGGCCATTGACAATTACCCAATGTTACTCATCCATGTTGGCACAAATGATACTGCCATGTATCCCTCTGAGCATATCAAAAGTGACTTTATGGCTCTGGGACAGACGGTAAAGCAGAGAGGTGCATGTGATGTTCTCTTCAATCCTCCCTGTTGAGGGTAAAGGCCAAGGCAGAGAAGCTTGCATCCTGGAGATAAATGCATGGCTGCATGGATGGTGTCATCGAGAGCGTTTTGGTTTCCTGGACCATGGGATGCTGTTCCAAAGGTTGCAGAGCAGAGATGGTGTCCACCTGCCCAAGAAGGGTTGAGGTGTTTTCAGTAGCAGAATGGCTAACCTACTGAAGAGGGCTTTAAACTACATTTGTTGGGGATGGGTGAAGAAAGCTCCCAGGTAAGTGAAACATTAAATACCTTTATGGAAATGGGTAAAAGGGGCAACATATGGATAGCACTGTGTATAAATGCCCGCAGCATGGGAAATAATATCCCAGATGTTGAGGCTTTAATGGGGTAGACTGACTTGGATTTAGTAGCAGTAACAGAGACATGGTTCACGGACAACCATAACTGGGATGTAACTATACCAGGCTATACTTTATTCAGAAAAGACAGAGTAGGAAGAAGAGGAGGAGGAGTGGCACTATATGCAAAAAATAATATTAAAGCTATGGAAATACAGGGCTTAAAAGAGAGAGAGGAGGCACTGTAGGTTAAACTAGAAAGAGGGAAAGAGAAATCTATTTGTGTTGGTGTCATATATAGACCTCTCTTCTCTCCCCCCCCCCCCCCCCGCCGCAGGGAGAACAGATGGATAGAGAGTTAATTGAAGACATACGCAGCATTGCCAGGAAAGGGGAAGTGCTACTGATAGGGAATTTCAAAATGCCAGATGTTGATTGGCACATCCCTGCTGCAGTATCATCTAGAAGTAAGGAGATCCTGGATTCTCTACAGGGAGAACTATTCAGGCAATTGGTAACAGACCCCACACGTGAAGGGGCCATACTGCACTTGGTGCTTACCAATAGTGAAAGTGTTTCTGATGTTATAGTGAGAGATCATTTCACATCCAGTGATCACCAGATGGTATGGTTCAGTATTAGGACTAGGGCTGATAAAATCCATTCAAAGCGAGGGTCTTAGACTTTAGGAAAACAAAATTTGCCAAAATGGGCCAATACCTCAGGGAGTCCTTAGCAGGATGGGAACAGCTGGGAGATGTAGAAAAACAGTGGGCAAAACTGAAAAAAGATATTTTAAGGGAAACAAAACATTTTTGTTAAAAAGGTAGTAAAAGGAAAAGGAGACTGCTATGGCTTTCAAAAGAAGTAGCTGAAAAGGTGAAGAAAAAGAGGGAGGCCTTTATGAAATACAAGAGATCACAGAGAGAGGAAGACAGGCATCTATATTTGGAAAAACTTAGAGAAGCTAGCAAAGAAGTCAGGAAAGCAAAGATTCAAAAAGAGGAGGAAATAGCTAATGCAATAAAATATGGGGATAAGACATTTTTTAGATATGTTAGTGAGAAGAGGAAGGGCAAAAATCGTATTATCAGACTCAAGGGTGAAGGGGAGGCATATGTAGAAGCTGATGAGGATAAAGCAGAATTACTTAACAAATATTTTTGTTCTGTGTTCACAGATGAAGAACCAGGAGCAGGACCTTAGAAAACATCCACAAACAGGGACAGAAGCGAGGGGCACTGTGTTTGTGAGGAACTAGCTAAACTTAAAGTAGACAGTGCAATGGGACCAGATGGGATACACCTGAGAATACTGAGGGAACTTGGGGATATTCTAGCAGCTCCACTGACCGACCTTTTCAATGCCTCTCAGTCAGGAGTGGAGGTCTGGAGAGAGGCACATGTAGTCCATTTACACAAAAGCGGAAGTAAGGATGTGGTTGAAAACTACAGGCCGGTTAGTTTACCCTCGATGTGAGTAAATTATTGGAAATGCTGCTGAAAGAGAAAATAGTGAGGTTTCTGGAGTCCAACGGATTATCGGATCAAAGGCAGCATAGATTCACAAGAGGCAGGTCTTGTCAGACAAATCTGATTGATTTCTTTGACTGGGTGACCAGGGAGTTGGACTGAGGGAGAGCCCTAGATGTGGTGTATTTAGATTTCAGTAAAGCCTTTGACACCGTTACGCACAGGCAACTTATAAACAAACTGACCACCCTAGGGATGGACCCTAAAGTTACTGCTTGGGTTAGAAATTGGGTGAGTGGGAGGCGGCAAAGTGTACAGGTAAATGGAGCACACTCTGAGGAGGTGGTTACCAGTGGTGTGCCCCAGGGATCTGTCCTTGGTCTGATTCTTTTTAACATTTTGGTTAGTGATATTGCAGAAGGGCTGTCGGATAAGATTTGCCTCTTTGCTGATGATACCAAAATCTGCAATAGAGTAGACACCCAGGAAGGTGTAGTAACATGAGGAGGAACCTAGCTAAGCTTGGTCTAGAATTTGCCAGCTGAGATTTAATGTTAAAAAAGGCATGACCATGCATTTAGGCTGCAGAAATCCAAGGGAGCGATATAATATAGGAGGTGAAGTACTTCTGAACACAAAAGAAGAGTGAGACCTAGGCATGATTTATCTGATGATCTTAAAGTAGCTAAAAAGTAGAAAAAGCGATGGTGAAAGCTAGAAGGATGCTTTGGTGCATAGGGAGAGGAATGGCCAGCAGACTAAAGGAGGTGACAGTGCTTCTATATAAGTCGTTGGTGCGACCTCATTTGGAGTATTGTGTGCAATTCTGGAGACCGCATCTTCAAAAGGATATAAAGAGGTTGGAGCCGGTACAGAGGGTGGCTACTAAAATGGTCAGTGGTCTTCATTATAAAGCATATGAGGACAGACTTAAGGATCTTAATATGTATATTTTAGAGGAAAGGCAGACCAGAGGTGATGGTTAGAGCACTGGCTTGGGAACCAAGAGACCAGGGTTTGATTCCCACTAGCACTCCTTGTGGCCTTGGGCAATTCACTTAACCCTCCATTGCCTCAGAAAAATCCAAGTTATCTGTTTAATCTACATTACCAAGTTTAAGTTATGATGTAAACCACTTTGATTGAAATGATAAAGTGGTATCAAAAACCTGTCAAATAAAAAATAAAATAAAATAAACATGATAGAGACGTTTAAATACCTTGGTGGCATAAACGCACAGGAGGAGAGCCTCTTTTAATTGAAAGCAAGCTCTGCTATGAGGGGACATAAGATGAGGGTGAAAGGGGATAGACTCAGGAATAATATGTGGAAATATTTCTTTACAGAAAGAGTGGTAGATGAGTGGAATAGTCTCCCAGTGGAGGTGGTAGAGATGAAGATGGTATCGGAATTCAAAAAAAGCATGGGAAAACAAAGAGGATTTCCAAAGGAAAAAGGGGACTACAGCAGTGGTTAATATTGAAGGGCAGACTAGATAGGCCTTTTGGACTTTTTCTGCCATCATGTTTCTATGATTCTATGAGTGAATGGAAATGCCCAAGAAGAGATAGATGGCTTGAGAAGACATGTTTATGAGCTAGCACATGAGAAAAGGGACTTGATGCTCAAAGTGGAAGACCTCGAAAAAATATTTTGATGAACAATCTACGAATAAGAGGTGTTCCAGAGAAACCGGAGTATGGAGATCTGCAACTCTCTCCTGCAAAGAGACGTGTCAGGCGACCACCCAAATGTTGAGATGTCACCAGCCCCGCAAATGCCATGAGACATAAAATTTGCTTCCACGAGTATGAGGTTAAAGAGCAGATAGAACAGAAAACGAGAGTCATCAATAAATTCAACTGGAATGGATGTCAAATTGCAGTCTATGGCGACCTCTCAGCAGCCACAGTGTAGAGGAGAAGGAGTTTTCACCCAATCGGAATGTGGCTGCAACAAGGTCAGATCCAATATCGTTGGCCATACCTGGTAAGCATATCATTTACAGTGAACAGAGTGACCAGAAAGACAACTACACCGGCAGAGGCAGTGCAAGAACTGCACGAGCTTAGAATTGATGGCATTAGTCTGCAAACAGACAAGGATGAAAGGACACTCAGCAAATGTCTGAAATGGCAAAGGTAATCTCCCATAAAGAAAGGAAGAAACAACACATGAATCAGAAGGGCGGTGCAACCTGAGATTTATTTTATTTAACTGTATTTATATCCTGCTTTTCACCGGGTCAAAGCGGTTTAACATAAAAGGGGGGAGGACAGTAATCAAGTTGACAGAAATAGGGAGGGGGGCCGTCACCAGGGGGATAATAGCTGATCTTCACAGAAAGTAACAGTACTAGACAGTTGATATCTACCACCATGATCTCTCCCCACTTTAGGGACAGCCAGATGCTATGCTGCTGTGGAAGTACAGAGGTCAAAGACCTGTCATCAATGGTGCAATTAGACTTGCCTGCTAATTTGCTTTCCTTGAATACCTCTAGTCCAATCCCAACAAGCAGATCGTCTCCTCCTATCAGCAGCTGGAGACTGAGCATGCTCAAAACCTTGGTGATGTCATACCCCATTTTGAGAAACCAGCGGACCTGTGCTTGTAGCTTTTCTGCGCTGTGATGAATGGATCATCAGGATGAGCGGACATGCGGCTACAGGAACTTGAACTGCTACTGAACTTGCAATAAGATTTAAGTATGAAAAAGGGGTTGCCTAATACCTAGGGGTGCTTAAGGTGTGAAATGGTCCATTGAATGTGAGGTGGATTAATTGAGATAGAAGATGGGGTGCCAAGGATAAATGTGGCAGTGAATGTGAGAATAGGGGTACGAGTGCAGGCGGTAATAGGAACTTTGAATGTGGGGGTCAATGTTATAGGGTTTGAGGAGAGGGAAAGTTGGGTGGGGAAGAGGAGGGGAGGGCCATGAAGGAGCGGTGGATGGGGTTAGGGAAAGAGTGTTCATAGGGATGGGTGGGATCTGAAGGGAACGTCACTATTCTATGGTAGAAGAGGCTGATGGGGGTCAGTACGGTGAGGAGAGGGGGTGAGATAAGTGAGAGGTTTGGGGTAATTCTCTGAGGATAGGCCAGGGTATGGAGATAAGCAATTGGGTGGAGGATGGAAGAGGCTGATAAGAATAAACAGCATCAATTTGTATCAAATAACGTTAAAGGGTTAAGCTCATGATGTAAGAGGGGGGCTCACGGTGGGGAGCAAATGTTTTGTTTATTCAAGAAACCCACCTGAGGCGGGATCAAGCTTATCTAGTACAGCATAAATGATATCCTCATGTGTTTTGGGCTGCTAATCTGAGGACACACAAAAAGAGAGGGGAGGTATTTTGATATATGAAGAATACACTATAGAAGTAAAAAAAAAATGTGGGACAAAAAGGGTAGATATCTTCTGCTCTATGTTGCTATAGATGGAGTAGAGATGGTTCTGGTCAATGTCTATGCATCAAACACCCACCAAGGAGCCTTTTTTGATTAATTAAGGGAACAGTTGATGCAGTTTGTTCCGACTCCAATCATATTGGGAGGTGACTTTAATTTGACATGGGATCTTAGGCCAAATAACTCAGGGAGCCCGAGTATTGGGGGAAGAATACATAGGAAAAAGTTGGTGGGATTAATGGATTCATTGAGTTTGGTAGACTCTTGGAGAACATAGGAAGGACACAAGGGGAATACACGTTCTATTCACATGCCCATAATAGTAACAGTAGGATTGACATCTGTTTCTTTGTGCATGCACAAAGAAACAGATGTGTACGGAAAAACAGACAGCCAGATAGACTAACCTTCCACAATAGGTGTTAATGCTAAAAAAGACTAGATAATTAAGCAACTCTAGCTCATATCCATCCTTGCTCTCCAATGACACAAATTTTTGTAATCCATAATGATATGACTATCCCAGGAAAAAAGGGAGCTTGTTACTATTGCTATGTAGTACTACTACTCCTCACTCAGGAAGGAGCACTTAACAATGGAGCTGATGTGTTGGTGAAAAGTTAAGGAGTAATCTAAGATAACCCTGAGATACCGGAAGAAAGGTGTGAGTGAAATCTGTGATCCATTGAGTTGGGGTACAAGAGAAGGTGAGGGACAGGGGCCAGTTAACCAAGGCACTGTTGTTTTAGCTGGATTAAGTTTAAGATGGTTTAAGCATAACCAAGAAGCAATACGGTCTAGGCAGGTGTTAAGTGGGGTGAGATCAGGAGAAAAGTGGTCAGTGTGGAGGATCAGTAGGATGTCATCTATGTAATAGTAGGCTGAGACACTGAGCTTTTGTACCACAAGGGTAGTGGTGCTAGGAAAATGTTGAACAAAAGGGGGACTAAAACGGACCCTTCGGGAATGCCACAGGTGAGCAGGAAAACAGCAGTGAGAAAAGGAGGAGTGGAACAGATGTAGAACCGTGCCATGGAGCCCAACCTTGTGCAAGCGGGATAGAAGGAAATCATGGTTTATTAAGATGAATGCAGAGGAACGGTCTAAAGATACAGCAATAGTAACATTACCGTGGTCCAAAGACTGGTGGACTTCACTGAGAAGGGAGAGTAAGATGGCTTCTGTGCTGTGACTGTGGGGGAAGCCAGATTCACGGGGTGGCAGGAAGTTAGTGGAGGCAAGGTAGGCTGCAAACTGGGAAAAGACACATTTCTCTAGAAATTTGGATAGGAAGGGAAATCTGCAAGTCTGGTCAGTAACGTGAGGGAATGGATGCATCCGGAGATGGGTTTTTCAGTGAAGGGCAAACAAGAGCCTGCTTCAAGACAGAGGGGAAAGTGCCGGATGTGAGGCCTGTGTTAATAATGGACAAAGCAAGGGGAAGGGGAGCTAGGAAATTTGCAGAAAGCCAGAAAAAAGGAATAGGGTCCAGGGAGCAGGTGGTTTTGCGAGAAGTGGAGATAAGTTTAGCCAGGGCTATGGGGGTGATGTTGCTGTCAATACTGTTGTTGTTGCTGCTGCCCTTTGGCCAGAATCTGGAGGAGACGCTCCATCCTGGCTTGTCGTCGTTCTCTTGCAACACCACTACAGCTTCCTCTTCCGCAGCTGCGTTAACCCTGCAGTATTTCAGCTCCAACAAATTTTTAGCAGCTTCTAATGGCCAAAACAAAGCATGCCTGTACGGCACTGACTAACCCTTGTTCAACCTCCTTAACGAGGACAAGGCTAACCCTCTTAGCCCATACAAACAAAAAAAATCCTGACCTGCTGTAGAGGCCCAACCATGGAGGGACATGGATTTGCCCTCAGTCACGTGGTAGAGAAAATCTCTAAGCTGCCACCATATGTGGTAAGTGTGGCGTGCGGTGGAAAGGGGTTTTCTTTAAAACACAGGCCAGACAGCAGTTCAGGGAAAACCAAAAGCAGTTTTTATTCTGTCCCAACTTGTTAAACCATTGTCCACTAAAGAAGAGCAGGACCTAGGCGTGATTGTGTCTGATGATCTTAAAGTGGCTAAACAGGTAGAAAAGGCGACGGCAAGAGCTAGAAGGATGCTTGGGTGCATACGGAGAGGAATGGCTAGCAGAAGAAAGGAGGTGATAGTGCCTCTGTATAAGTCTGATGCAACCTCATTTGGAGTATAGTGTGCAATTCTGGAGACCGCACCTTCAAAAGGATGTGAACAGGATGGAGTCAGTGCAGAGGGTGGCTACTAAAATGGTTAGTGATCTTCATTATCAAGCCATATGAGGACAGACTTAAAGATCTTAATATGTACACCTTAGAGGAAAGGTGGGATAGAGGTGATATGATTGAGACGTTTAAATACCTCCATGACATAAATGCACAGGAGGAGAGCCTCTTTTGATTGAAAGCAAGCTCTGCTACTAGGGAACATGGGATGAGGGTGAAATGGGATAGATTCAGAAGTGATATGTGGAAATATTTCTTTACAGAAAGAGTGGTGGATCTGTGGAAAAGTTTCCCAGTGGAGGTGGCAGAGATGAGGACAGTATCTGAATTCAAAGAAGCATGGGACAAACACAGAGAATCTCTAAAGGAAAAAAGGGGACTGTTGTAGTGGTTGATATGGAAGGACAGACTAGATAGGCCATGTGGTCAGGGCCGGCCCGTCCATTGAGCGAGAATGTTTTTTGCACAGGGCCCCGCGTTTCAGGGGCCCCGCGCAAAAAAACATTCTTAACCTTAAAGTAAAATTAAAAGAAAAAAAAAAGCTGTCTTCTCCGGCTGCCGGGGCCGCCGCGGCAGAATCGAGTGTGCCGCGGGGCCCCCCCTGCCTAGCAGAGCCTCCCCTCCCCTCCCCTCCCCTGTATCACCTCTCTCTCTCGTTGTAGGTTCTGTCCCCCGCGCCGGCTTTCAGAGCGCGAGAGAGTTTCTCCCTCGCGGCTCTGTTAAGCCAGCGGGGGCTGATGGGAAGTTCCCATCAGCCCCCGCGGGCTTAACAGAGCCGCGAAAGGGAAACTAATCCTTTCGCGCTCTGAAAGCCGGCGCGTGTGGCTGAACCTACAACGAGAGAGAGAGAGGTGATACAGGGGAGGGGAGGGCAGACTCTGCTAGGCAGGGGGGGCCCCCGCGGCACACTCGATTCTGCCGCGGCAGCCCGGCAGCCGGAGAAGACAGCGTTTTTGTTTTTAAATTTTCCCTGGGCTGGGGGGGCTGGGGGATTCGGCGTGGTGATCGGCTGGGGGGTTTTTAGGAGTGGTGATGGGCTGGGGGGGGTTAGAAGTGGTGATGGGCTATGGGGGGGGTTAGAAGTGGTGATGGGCTGGGGGGGTTAGAAGTGGTGATGGGCTATGGGGGGGCTGGGGGGGTTAGAAGTGGTGATGGGCTATGGGGGGGGCTGGGGGGGTTAGAAGTGGTGATGGGCTGGGGGGGTTAGAAGTGGTGATGGGCTATGGGGGGGCTGGGGGGGTTAGAAGTGGTGATGGGCTGGGGGGTTAGAAGTGGTGATGGGCTATGGGGGGGCTATGGGGGGTTAGAAGTGGTGATGGGCTGGGGGGGTTAGAAGTGGTGATGGGCTATGGGGGGGCTGGGGGGGTTAGAAGTGGTGATGGGCTGGGGGGGGTTAGAAGTGGTGATGGGCTATGGGGGGGCTGGGGGGGTTAGAAGTGGTGATGGGCTGGGGGGTTAGAAGTGGTGATGGGCTATGGGGGGGTTAGAAGTGGTGATGGGCTATGGGGGGGCTGGGGGGGTTAGAAGTGGTGATGGGCTGGGGGGTTAGAAGTGGTGAGGGGCTATGGGGGGGTTAGAAGTGGTGATGGGCTATGGGGGGGGTTAGAAGTGGTGATGGGCTATGGGAGGGCTTGGGGGGTTAGACGTCGTGATGGGCTTGGAGGGGTTAGAAGTGGTTATGGGCTGGGGGGGGTTAGAAGTGGTGATGGGCTATGGGGGGGGGGGGGGGATAGAAGTGGTGATGGGCTATGGGGGGGTTAGGAGTGGTGATGTGCTATGGGGGGGCTGGGGGGGTTAGGAGTGGTGATGGGCTATGGGGGGGTTAGGAATGGTGATGGGCTATGGGGGGGCTGGGGGGGTTAGGAGTGGTGATGTGCTGGGGGGGTTAGGAGTGGTGATGGGCTATGTGGGGGCTATGGGGGGGGTTAGGGGTGTTGATGGGCTATGGGGGGGCTGGGGGGTTTAGGAGTGGTGTTGGGCTATGGGGGGGTTAGGAATGGTGATGGGCTATGGGGGGGCTGGGGGAGTTAGGAGTGGTGATGGGCTATGGGGAGGCTGGGGGGGGTTAGGAGTGGTGATGGGCTATGGAGGGGCTGGGGGGGTTAGAAGTGGTGATGGGCTATGGGGGGGCTGGGGGGGTTAGAAGTGGTGATGGGCTGGGGGGGTTAGAAGTGGTGATGGGCTATGGGGGGGCTGGGGGGGTTAGAAGTGGTGATGGGCTGGGGGGTTAGAAGGGGTGATGGGCTATGGGGGGGCTAGAAGTGGTGATGGGCTGGGGGGGTTACAAGTGGTGATGGGCTAGGGGGCCTGAGGGGGTTAGAAGTGGTGATGGGCTATGGGGGGGCTATGGGGGGGTTAGGAGTGGTGATGGGCTGGGGGGGTTAGAAGTGGTGATGGGCTATGGGGGGCTGGGGGGGTTAGAAGTGGTGATGGGCTATGGGGGGGTTAGGAGTGGTGATGGGCTATGGGGGGGCTGGGGGGGTTAGAAGTGGTGATGGGCTATGGGGGGGTTAGGAGTGGTGATGGGCTATGGGGGGGCTGGGGGGGTTAGCAGTGGTGCTGGGCTATGGGGGGGTTAGGAATGGTGATGGGCTATGGGGGGGCTGGGGGGTTTAGGAGTGGTGATGGGCTGGGGGGGTTAGGAGTGGTGATGGGCTATGGGGGGGCTATGAGGGGGTTAGGGGTGTTGATGGGCTATGGGGGGGCTGGGGGGGTTAGGAGTGGTGTTGGGCTATGGGGGGGTTAGGAATGGTGATGGGCTATGGGGGGGCTGGGGGAGTTAGGAGTGGTGATGGGCTATGGGGAGGCTGGGGGGGGGGTTAGGAGTGGTGATGGGCTATGGAGGAGCTAAGTCTGTATATGGGCTGATGGGATTAGGACTGAAAGTGGGTTGATGGGGGGTTAGGACTGGTAATGGGCTATGGGGGGCTTAAACTAAAAATTGGGTGGTGATGGGGATTAGGACTGGAAATGGACTGGTGGGATTAGGACTGGGAGTGGGCTGATGGGGAGGCTAGCCCTGGAACTGGGGCAGGGGGGGGCTTAAACTGAAAATTGGGTGATGGGGATTAGGACTGGAAATGGGCTGGTGGGATTAGGACTGGGAGTGGGCTATGGGGGGCTAGGACTGGTAATGGGTTGGGGGGGTTGCTAGGACTGGAAATGGGCTGGGGGGATTAAGACTGGAGGTGGGCTGATGGGGTTAGGACTGGTAATGGGCTGTGGGCTGTTGGGGGGGTTAGGACTGGTAATGGGCTATGGGGGGGCTAGGACTGGAAATAGGCTGATGGGGGGTTAACACTGGAGGTGGGCTGATGGGGTTAGTACTGGTAATGGGCTGTGGGCTGATGGGGGGTTAGGACTGGTAATGGGCTATGGGGGGGGTTAGGACTGATAATGGGCTATGGGGGGCTAGGACAGGAAATGGGCTGATGGGGAGGGGTTAGGACTTGAGGTGGACTGATGGGGTTAGGACTGGTAATGGGCTGTGGGCTGTTGGGGGGGTTAGAACTGAAAATGGGCTATGGGGGGGTTAATACTGGTAATGGGATGTTGTCTGAAGGGGGCTGTCTTGTAATGGGCTATGGGGGTGGGGTTAGAGGACTGGTAATGGGCTATGGGGGGCTAGGACAGGAAATGGGGCTGATGGGGAGGGGTTAGGACTTGAGGTGGGCTGATGGGGTTAAGACTGATAATGGGCTGTGGGCTGATGGGGGGGTTAGGACTGGCAGTGGGCTATGGGAGGCTGACTGGAAATGGGTTGATGGGGTTAGGACTGGAAGTGGGTTGATGGGGGGGCTAGGACTGGTATTGGGTTGGGGGGTTGCTAGGACTGGAAATGGGCTGATGTGGGGCTAGGACTGGAAATGGGCTGATGCAGGGACTAGAAGGGAATGGATGCTGGGTGAGGCTGGAACTAGAAGGGAGCTGATGTTGGGGGAGGATTAGAATGGGATGGGGCTGGGAGAGTAAAATGGAGAGGGGAAAAATATTTTGTGTGGGAGGGATAAAAAATCTACATTTAGCCGGGTATTGGGAGAGTAAGTGGGGATTGAGGATGGAGGGGTACAATTTGAGTGGATGAAATAGGAATGAGGAAAGAGCAAAAGGAGAAAGATTAGTATGTTAAAGCAGATGTAGAGAGAGAGAATGGAAAAAAAACTAGAAGAGAGAAGAAAGGACAAATGGACAGCAGATGATGGAGAGTTAGCAGAAAACATGAAGAAACCAGAAGAAAGTGGCTGGAGCAATTGCAACTGAAAAAAAATGCACAAAAGGTAGAAAGATATCATTTTATTTTGAATTTATTAACTGGAATATGAAAGCTCTGGGAAATGTGCATCATTAATTTCTGCGCTTTGTTTGGTACAAGAGGAAATTAATTTATAGTTTTATTTCTACAGTGTTGTTGTACATTCCAAGTTTGGCTTTTGAGGTTCCCAGTTTAATTATTGCCTTCCTGTTTCTAAATTGTGATTCCTTGTTTGGTGATGGTCTATGTTCTGCATGTGTAACTGAGCTGAGGTATTCTGTTTATGTAATTCCTATTTGACATTGCCACTTGTTCTCTTTCCCCAGTAGGTCATGTATTGTTGTTCTCTGAAATGTATTGGTTTAATATTTGCAGTGTTGCCTTTTGATAGGTAGGGTATGGTGCTTTGTGAGTACTGGTAGTGCTGTTAGGAAACGGCGGGTTTGCTATGGGTTCTAAATGGGCAGTGTTGTAGTAGTTCCTAATGTGCCTGGCGGTTGGCACTGGATTATAGTAATGTAGAAATCTTTTAGTCTGTCTTTATCCATACACTCATTAAGAGACATGTTTACTAAAAGTTAGTGTATGTTAGCATTACGCAAATATTTATGCAAATAAGGCCACTTATGCAAATGAGGCCCCGCACCGAGTCTCCGCACATGGCCCCGCACCCCCCTTGGGCCGCACATGGCCCCGCACCCCCCTTGGGCCGCCCCTGCATGTGGTCTTTTTCTGTTGTTATGTTTCTAAACCTCCACAAGCTGGTCTTCCCAGCCCTTCCTCTAGCCCCAATTAAAATTCCTACCTCTGAACTCCTTTGTACGGCTTGCCTTGGAAGGACTTCTGTCTCCACAGGCCTCTCTCCCTGCTGCAGCCTGCTGGGTTCTTAACCTCTCCCTCTGAGCCACGCCCTCCCAGCTCTGAACTCTGGGCAGAAGACTCTCTTAAAGGGGACTGTTGGAGAGGGATGGGTAACATTTTATATATCCCATTATAGTCATTTTATCATAATTTACCTTGAATGCATTGTTGATGAAGCAGACAACAGGTATTCAATTTAAATTAAATTAAATATTCAGAGCCAAGTTCCAGGGAAGTATCACCTCTTATGTATATAATTATGTTGCAACTTACCCTATTATGACATCATTGTATAAAGTTAAATTGCAACATCCCCCTGCAGGTCCGCTTACCCTTGTTGTAAGTAATCTTTGTAGTTGCATTGTAAACCGCTTTGATTTAAGGAGAAAGCGGTATAAAAGTCCGGTTTAAAAAAAGTGTATAATGGTTCTTAATAATAACCTCTGTGACCTTACTTTTGTTCCTTTGCCAGTATCTTGAGTCAAGGCTACAAAAATGTATTTGTGATAGAGCAAAGCAAGAGTGGCAAGAGTTTTGCTACCTCGATCTTTCTATAAAATAGGTCAGCTTTCCTCTTCATTGGGGTATAAGCTTGAGGCCAGCAGATATCCCTTTGCTCCTGTATGAGAATAATGCCAGATTATTTTGCACTACAAAGGTATAAGGGGGGGGGACAAAGAAAAGAGTGTTAGCCTTCCCATGATTTTCTCTAGTTTGTTTCAAGTCAGTTAAATTAAAATGGAATATTCCAAGGAATTACTGCTGTTAAAGCAACAGTACTAGCAAGAGAGTACTTGGCAGAATTGTTCACCACTGGAAAAGATTTTGCATAACTTGGGGCCATATTTAAATATTGCACCATCCAGGCTACTGTCTTTCTCTACTGCTGTTTTCTGGCCTGCTGCCACTCTGCCGAAGCTCTGTGCATGTGTCAACCTTAAGCATAACAAGACTACGTACTAGAGCAAAGAAATGCCAACCCGTGAGCTTGGTAAGCGCTGCAGCATGGTGGCAAGCCAACAAGACAGCCTCTGGAGATGCAGCCACCAAAAAAGGGGGAACACCTTGTATTCCAAAATATAAGCAATGAAAAGAGAAGACTAACAGATGTTGCTCTAAAGCTAGGAAGGAAAGCTGATATCGTCAAATAATCCAGTTACTTCTGTTCTTTTAAGTTCTTTGGTTCAAAGTGCACTTTTGTGACAAACACAGGGAACGATCCATGTCACAGACTACAACAATCTCATCCATGTGCTGCAAAGAAGTTCAAGGAATAAATCTGAAATATATCTGACCTCTTCAGCCCGACTACTGTGAATGGTGTCTTTGGTTAACTGCAATGCCAGCTTTACTGAAAACTCTAGCCAGCTGTTTAAAATAGTTGAGATATGAGTCATGCCTACCTCCACGCTCTCCAGAGATGCAGAGCGTCTCAGCTGACTTTTCCTGGCGCTCTTAACTTGGTGCTCTTGCAAAAACGTGGGGCTTTCCACCTCTGCAACTTGAAACTCAGGCCAGGAACGACGGCCATAACGTTTAGCACCTTTCACAAACTTGGGTTTCACTTCTGGAACCACTGCATGACCCCGGAAAGAAGAAAAGGCGAAATACAACCGTCTGTGTCAGTAACTCTCAAAGCAGACTGCTTAATTTTTTTTAACAACATTTGGAAAAGCACCTCTCATTCTCCCACTTGGTTCTGTGTGAAACCAAAAAGAGGCTATTGAAGAGAAGCCCAAAAGACTTGATTACTCTTTTTATCAAATGGTCGCAGCCATTTATGTTCGCTTCTTGTGGCTTCTAGTTCAACCTCTTTTTGGCTATGGTGACATAAGTGCAGAGAGCCCAGCTGGAGAATTAAACCCATGTTCTCCATAAGCCACTTGGCAACATTGCTCTTGCATAGAGGCGACCTTGTTATTCTTAGGGTGGTGGTAGGGGCGGCAACAGTAGAGGGGCAGCTGCAGCATCAGGAAATCAGAAAAGGGGAGATCTCAGTGGTTTCTTGAAAGACTGGGCTGGGACCAGTTCAAAGCAAGAAAACTGTTCTAGACAAAGGTAACTTGAAGTAACTCTCTAAGGCCCCTATTTTCCCATAGATACAAAAAGGCAGTAAACAGGCCCTAAATATGATTTTGAAAGTTCATGTACACTTGTGCATAATTCTTATGTTGGGCCAGTAAGATATTGCAATCTATGAAAAATTCAGATACAAATAATTTTGATAGTTTTACAGGAAAAATATTTGAAAGAGAAGCTTCTCACCTGGTTCCAAGTAGTTACTCTCTTCTTCAGATAGGCCAAATTCGATAGTAGTTGACAGTACTGCTACAAAACCTTCTTTGAACTCCTCAAAATTAACCTAGTGAAAAAGAAGAGAGCTCTGTCTTAATGTTCCATCCAAGAATCCTCTGGTAAAATAACTATTTATAAATGTATATTTAGATGTCCAAGCTCCTGAGTGAGCCTCATATCACTTTCCTTCCCCCTTCTTCACCAAAGCAAATGAAATTTCCTCTAGTTCTACTGCCACTAGCTCACAGCACTCTCGTGCAATTCTAGCAGCTTCAGATTTAGGGGGTCCAGCCCTATTTGTGATCTCCATGTCTAAAAATCCCCTTTCCGATATGAAAATCACACCAACGTCCCCTAAGCTATTTTAGAAAGCCTCAAATAATACATGTGCCCAGCGTAATCATGTCCAAGTTGCATGGGGGCATGCCAGGGGCAGACCAAAAACTATACACGTGTGCCCGAATGTAGATCTGCGCTGCACGTCTCAATTCGCAGTCAAGGACATCCATGGCTATACCTGCCCCATGGCACGAATAGGACTCAGAAAAAAAAAGCTCGTTTTGAAAACTGTAAGATGAAGAGAGAAAGGCCCCCTTCACTCCCCTGATATTTTTTCACGCCTTCCAAAAAACGTGGCTGTAAGTAAAAAGGAAATCCTCCTCGCTCCCGCGCCACTGCATGTCCCCATTTGTGAAACGGTAGGCCAGGATGCATGTGGAGGGAGATAGAACTAGTGTGTTCTGAAATTGGGCAGATGTCCCTATCCGACACATGCAAGATTCTGAAATTGGCTAAACACCTGCACATGCCCGACCCATTATCTGGCCTGTCCCCATTTTCCCTTTTATATAGTCGAGATGCATATCTTCCAAGGCGGAGAAGGCTTATTTTTCAGGCACTTACACGTGCCCACCTTCTCTGCTGCCCCTCCCACTAAATTTCAGATGTTTTAACTTGGATGTCCCACATTTCACCTACACAGTCTTTCTAAAATATGATTTCACAGCATTGCCTTTTTCCTTTCCTCGCCTCGTTCCACGGAAACACCCAAAACACTAATCTGAAAATAAGTACTGTAAAGGTTTATTAACATTTATATAAATAAATATGAACAGTACTAAAAGCAATGTTTAAAAAAATAGCAACCCCATCACCAGCCCCCATTTATCTTGACTTTACGAATGGAATAAACATCAGAATTAGAAGACACAACTGTACTAGGAAAATCCTTACAGCACCAAAGAAGCAGCAGGTTATTTTTTCTACTGGTGGATCCATTCAATGTTCCCGTCAAGTTGTGTGGGAGTCCTCCAGCTACGCTGCTGCCATTAGGGGGAAATGCTGTAGTATTGTTGGGTTTTTTGCAAAAAGGAGTCGACAATGCCTGTTCCTCATGACTAAAATGGGATAACATAGCAGCTCTCACTACCAGCAGCAGCACAGCTGAAGGTCTCCCGCGCATCTTGGCTGGAATATTAGTCCCAGCCTCCAACTATTCTCCAAAACAACGGAATTTACATGACTAGTAACTTACTGTCTTGTGAGAAATAAAGAACAACTTGGCCAGGCAGATGGCATGATTTGCAGTACTAATCACAATGTCATGTCAAAAAGCCAAGGTGCCAGGCCTTCTGTGGCGGGGAACACAGCAAAGGCAGCATTCACAAAGACCCCAAGAGAGGGGAGGATCCACAGATCACCCAGTGGTGACACCTACTGGCCAGTCATCAAAGGATATTTTGGCATTGGATTGGAAAGAGATTGGTGTCAAGGCCATCCACCAAAGGACTGCAGCAGTCATGCTCACGTCATGTGACAAGAATTAAAGGGGGGGGAATGCCTCACCAGTCAGGAATGTTATGCTGTAAATAGTCCAGAAATTCAAATAATTTGCTCATGCCATGTAGTATTTCTAATACTTTACCTATGTTCTGGCCTTTGCTGGTGTTTCAGGTTCAAGAAATATTTCTAAAATATTAAAATGTTGCATTCTCATAAGGTTCTCACCATAAAAGTGTTTCTGATGTTATAGTGGTAGATCATCTTGCATCCAGTGATCACCTTTGGAATTCACTACCGCCTACCCTCCGAGAGCAATCTTTCCCCCGGTTCAAGGTGATGCTGAAGACCCATTTCTTCAGCATCACCTTTGATCTTCCTCCCACGTCTGACCTCCCTCCTACCTAGGTTCATATTACATAGCCCATCCTTCTCTTTTCCTATCTTCTATCTTTCCTGGGTGACCTGTCCTCTCTTGTTTTTGACATTCTTTTCTCTCTTTTAGTAGCGATTATTTGTTATTGTATACCGCCCTGATGTTTTAGCCTAGGCAGTCAATCAAATGTGGAAATAAAGATAATGATAAAGATGGTATGGTTCATTATTAGGACTAGGCTTGATAAAGTCCATTCAAAAGCGAGGGAAACTAACTTTGCCAAGATGGGACAATACCTCAGGGAGTCATTAATGGGATGGGAACAGCTGGGGGATGTAGAAAAGCAGTGGGCAAAACTGAAAGGGGATATTTTAAGGGCAAGAAACCTTTCTGTACATTAATGTAAAAGGAAAAGGAGGCTGCTATGGTTCTCAAAAGAAGTAACTGAAAAGGTGAAGAAAAAGAGGGAGGCCTTCATGAAATGCAAGAGATCACAGAGAGAGGAAGACAGGCATCTATATTTGTTAAAGAGAAGCTAGAAAGTATTCAGGAAAGCAAAGAAACAAAAAGAAGAAGAAATAACCAGTGCAATAAAATGGAGGGATACGTCATTTTTCAGATATGTTAGTGAGAGGAGGAAGGGCATAAGTGGTATTGTCAAGGATGAAAGGGAAGAATATGTAGAATATGATGAGGATAAAGCGTAATTGCTTAATAATTATTTCTGTTCTGTGTTTACAGATGAAGGGCCTGGAACAAGACCTCAGAAAACACCCACAAATAGAAACAGAAGTGATGGGGATCTTGAACAATTTTTAGAAGACTGTGTTTGTCTGGAACTAGCTAAACTAAAAGTAGACAAAGTGATGGGGCCAGATGAGATACATCCCAGAGCATTGAAGGAACTTGGGGAAGTTCTAGCAACTCCACTGACTGACCTTTTCAATGCTGCTTTGGAGTCGGGAGTGGTCCCAGAGGAATGGAGAAAGGCACATGTAGTCACTTTACACAAAAGCAAAAGTAAGGATGAGATTGAGAACTAGAGGCTAGTTATTCTGACCTCTGTGGTGAGTAAATTAATAGAAACGTTGCCAAAACAGAGGATAGTAAGGTTTCTGGAGTCCAATGGATCGCAAGATCTGAGGCAGCATGAGTTTAATAGAGGCAGGTCTTATCAGACAAGAGTAGACACCAGAGAAATGGACTGAAGGAGAGCACTAGCTGTGGTGTACTTAGATTTTGTAAGGCCTTTGACACCGTTCCGCATAGGCAACTTATAAAATGACTGACTAGCTTAGAAATTGGTTGAATGGGAGGCGACAAAGGATTCAAGTAAATGAAGCTCATTCTGAAGAGGAGGTGGTTACCAATGGTGTGCCACAGAGATCTGTCCTTGATCAGATTCTTTTTAATATTTTTGTTAGTGATATTGCAGAAAGACTGTTGAGTAAGGTTTGCCTATTTACGGATGATACCAAAATCTGCAATAGAATAGACACCCGAGAAGAAGTAGATAACATGAGGAGGGATCTAGCTAAGCTTGAAGAATGATCTAGAATTTGGCAGCTGAAATTTTAATGCTAAAAAATGCAAGGTCATGAATTTGGGCTGCAAAAATCCAAAGGAGCGGTACAGTGTAGGGGATGAGGTATTTCTGTCCATGAAAGAAGAGCAGGACCTGGGCATAATTGTGTCTGATGATCTGAAAGTAACTAAATAGGTAGAAAAGGTGACAGTGAAAGCCAGAAGGATGCTTGGGTGTATAGGGAGAGGAATGGCCAACAGAAAAAAGGAGGGGATAGTGACTTCGTAGAAATCTTTGGCGAGATCTCATTTTGTATATTGTGTGCAATTCTGGAGATCACACCTTCAAAAGGACAAACAGAATGGAGTTGCTGCAGAGGGTGGCTACCAAAATGGTCAGTGGTCTATGTTATAAACCAAAGATCTCAATTTGTATACTTTAGAGGAAAAGTGGGAGAGAGGAAATGGTCTTGAAGGACTACAAAAGGGGACTGCTACTTCTGGAGAGAGATCTGCAATTGTAAGTATTTACTTCTGGGAATTTTTCTAAATCTTGGGGCAAAAGGAATTATTTAGATTAAAGCTAATTAATCTGTGAGCTCAGTGTATTTGTTAAATCAGTCAGGGCCTAGTAGCAGCAAAGAGCTTTAAGTTTTAATTTAAAACACAGCAGAGAGCTTTCTGGTTAAATTTAGAATCAAAGACTCCCTCTATGCAAGCAAGGGCTGAGGAACTCCCCCTGGAAATTGGTCACAGATTATTACCTTAGAAGCACAGGACAAGATACTGTGTAGCAGCCAGCTTTTAATAAGTCTTTTACCCTCCCTCCCCAACACCCACCTGCCCCTGGGATAACTGTAGCTTTATAGGTGCATAAACCTCTCAAAGGAAAGGAGGTGCCATATTCACTCAGGTGCAGCTGTGTGTCCTCATCAGGCATACATTAAGGATCCGAGATTAATTAAGCTTCAGGTGAACAAAATACATTAAACATATTAGCTGTAGTTTTATTAGTATAAGTATCCCTACCAAACTTTAGTAGGTAAAGAACTTAAATACCTAAACACAACCTTAAAACTAAGATGCAGACAGCAGTCCAGTAGTGAAATGACGATTTTCCAGTCTTTTGCATTGAGTTTAACATGCATGATTTTCTCCCAGTTGGTGAGGGGTCTTACATATGCACTAGGTGCAAGGAGCTCTTTGCTCTCAAGGAACGAGTCCGATCTCTGGATGCTAGAGTAGCAGACTTGGTGGACATAAGGAAGACAGAGAGGTACATAGATGAGACCTACAGGGATATGGTACTGAAGTCCCACCTCCAGTCAGGCAGCATCCTTGTTGCCATGGATGCTCTGCCTTGTTGTAACAGGAGAGCATCACTCTGGAGAGCATCGAGGAAGTTTCTCCAGGACCATGTGCCAATGAGGGAAGGGTTAGGACAGCCATTATAGTTGGTGATTTAATAATCAGGCATGTAGATAGCTGGGTGGCTGGTTGCCTGCCTGGTGCGAAGGTAGCGGACCTCACACACCACCTAGATAAGGTTTTAGATAGTGCTGGGGAGGAGTCTGCTGTCCTGGTACATGTCGGTACCAATGACATAGGAAAATGCAGTAGAGAGGTTCGGGAGGCTAAATTTAGGCTTTTAGGTAGGAAGTTGAAATCCAGAACTTCTAGGGTAGCATTCTCCAAAATGCTTCTCATTCCACGAGCAAGACCCAAAAGGCAGGCAGAGCTCCGGAGTCTCAATGCGTGGATGAGACGATGGTGCAAGGATGAGGGTTTTGGATTTGTTAGGAACTGGGGAACATTCTGGAGGAAGGAGGGGCTTTTCCAAAGGGATGGGCTTCACCTTAACCCGAATGGAACCAGGCTGCTGGCATTAACCTTTAAAAAGGAGACAGAGCAGCTTTTAAACTAGATAACAGGGAAAGACGTCATCGGGAGTCACGTGGCACATGAGCAAGTGAAGACGTGTTTTCGCTAGCTCCGGGGCTGCCTTGGCGATATAGATATAAAATCAGCGTTTTGAGTGCCTGGAGGTGATTGCCGGTGGAGAGAGTGTTTACCCCAACATTGTGCAGCAGCCCGGTGTTGCTCTGAGGCTGGTATGCCGCCCCCGGTACGCCGAGAAAAGGAGAAGGAGAAGGAGAAGGCGCCAAAATCAAGGGCCTCAGTCTCCGCCTCGGCGTTGTTGCAGCCCTCGTCTCCCGGAGCGGAGAGTGGGGATTCAGCCATGGAAGAGCTCGCAAAAGAGGTGGCTAGGCATCTTGACCCCAAGCTAGATCGAATACTCTCTAAGCTGGAGGAGATGGGGGAGGCGATAGCAGCACAGGGGCAGCGGATAGATGAGTTGGAACACCGCGTGTCTGCCATAGAGGATGAGGAGGGGCGGCAGGAAAGACTGCATGATGGCCTTCGTGCGCAACTTACAGCATGCCAAGCTAAGTTGGATGACTTGGAGAATCGCTCCCGCCGAAATAACATTCGGCTGGTGGGTATCCCGGAATCCATGAATGATCAGCAAATTCTGCCCCTCATTGAAAAATGGCTCCCGGAGGCCCTGGGACTACCTACCATGGTTGGTGAGCTTAAGGTGGAGAGGGCCCATCGAATTGGACCTCGACAGGATAACCGCTTAAAGCCCCGAGTGGTGATCGCGCGCATCCTGAATTTTGCACATAAGGACAGACTGCTGCGAGCGTACAGGCAGCACGAGGGCCTTGTGCTGGAAAACTCCAAAATACTCCTTTTTCAGGACTACTCCACAGTAGTATCAGCTAAGCGCAAGGAGTTCTCGGCGGTCTGCTCGATCTTGTTCCAAAAGAAGATCCGTTTCACCCTCGCCTTCCCTGCGACTCTTCGCCTACATCACCTGGGGAAAAACATGGTGTTTTCTACTGCTGGGGAGGCTACCGCATACTTGGAGCACCTGCCTGCGGACTCCCCACTACGAGCGGCGGAATCAACTGCGGCTGCGGAGCCATAATTGAAACTGTGATGACTCTGCCCGGATTAGGCGGTAAACCTGTACTCCTTGTACTGCCTGTACTGGGCTAGCGAGCGACCTGTCGTCCTCACGGGACATCGGGAAGGACGCCCAAATATATTCTGTAGGCCTCACCGTTGGCCACCTGTAGGCCCCATCACTGCTCATATGTGGCTCAGCGGTACCTTGGGAGGACATTGCTCAGGTTCCCTGGGACGTAATGTTTTACCATTTACCTGCTCCCTGTTTCCTTTCAGTTTAGATCCCGCAAGGGTTTTGATGCTATTGTATGGTTTCAGTGGTTATATTGTTGTGTGCCTGATTATCCTGCCAGGTGGCTGGTATTATTTCTCTTTCTGGGATAGTATACTCTCCAACGTTGTAATTGTACTATTCTTTCCCTCTATTCGTTTCTATCTTTTTTTCCTCCTACCATGTTCTGTTTTGATGGTGTAGTTGAGCCGGTTATATGTTTTTGGGTCTGGTGGGATGGAAGGGATAATGGGGAGGGGGAGTTAGTGGGGGGGAGGCATTTCTGGGGCGGGATGTTGTCATTGAGGAGGGGTAGGCATGCATATGGACATGGGCCTGGCTGTGCGTCCGGGGCAGCCCCGAGGTGCCCGCTAGTGACTTCTGTTCAACTCTCTGGCTGACGTAGGATGTGTGTTTTTAGGGGGGTTGGGTGGCGGGGGGGTTAGGGGGGAGGGGGGGGAGATAGTAGAGGGGCTAGAGTCTTTGGGGGGGGAGGGGGGAAGGGGAGGGGAGGGGGGGATAGCCAGTATCCAAATACCCAGAGACCTTGGCACCTTGCGATCCCCTGATGGCCGGGATCAAGCTCCTTCCGGACGCCGAGGCTGGGCGGCTCCGGGGGTTTGTCTGGGAGTGTCTGCAGTGGAGGCTCACAATACTCGGGTGCCATAATCAGCAGATTAAATTGATTTCCTGGAATGTAGGTGGCATCAACTCCCCCATTAAGCGCACTAAAATATTACAGGCACTCAAGCGGAAGGGGGCTCACTTAGCCCTACTGCAGGAGACCCATTTGAGTGTTCTAGAGCATCAGAAGCTGGTGAGGGATTGGGTGGCGGGCATGTATGGGGCCTCCGCTGGGGGCAAAAAGGCGGGGGTGGTAGTCTTAGTGAAAAAAGGAGTCCCCTTTGAGGTGAAACATGTTGAATCAGACCCGCAGGGGCGGTACGTCTTTCTTCAAGCCAAACTGTATAATAAGGAACTCTGGATCGGCAATGTGTATGCCCCTAATGTGTATGATCACGCTTTCTTTAAGTGTCTGTTGAGTCTGGTGCAGAAGGTGGGGGATGGTGACTTGGTATTGGCGGGAGACTTTAATTGTCCTAGTGATCCACGCCTCGACAAATCGATGGCAAGTGCTCATGGGGCGTGGACTAATAAGGGAGTTGGCTACTTGTGTAGATTAGGGGGCCTTGTGGATGTGTGGCGCCTCTTGCACCCAGGAGAGTGTGTGTACACACACCAATCGAGGGCCCATCTCACGTGGTCCCGAATAGACTACATACTGGTGGGTGAGAGGGCGATTTCTAGGGTAGAGCGAGCAGATATAGAACCCATAGCCATCTCAGATCATGGAATGGTTTGGATCACTTGGGACTGCCAAGGGGTGGGCACAGGGGGATGGCGTTTTCCGGCCCATCTGTGGGAGGATGCTGATTTCCGATCTTTCCTAGAGCAGCAATGGTCGGAGTATGTGCTTTTCAATGACACCCCTGATTGCTCCCCCTTACTCTTCTGGGAGGCCAGTAAGGCGGTTATGCGCGGTTCTATTATTGAGTATACCGCTTGCAGGAAGCGTCACCTTGACCGCAGTATTGTGGTCCTGGAGCGCAATCTCCGAGCTTTACAATCCAAACTAGCCACTTTGCAAGGACACGGGGCTAAGATTAAGCAGCAGGAGTTCGCTAGGGCCCAACTAGCTCTCAATGAGCTACTTCAGCGGAGGGCGAGAATGTCTCTGCAATACTACCAGCACAAGCTATATCGCTTCGGTAACAGATCTGGGAAGCTTCTTGCGCGGCTGGTTCGCGACCCGGGTGGGGCACGCTTCATTCCGGTGCTACGTGATTCACAGGGAAGGGTTTGCCATCAGCCCCAGCAGATTGTGGATATATTTCGTGAGTATTACGCTCACCTTTATACAGCAGAAGATAATACGGCGAGCTCGAGTGCGGCATTTCTGGATAGGGTCACCCTGCCCCAGCTCTCCGAAGCAGCCCTGGCATCGCTCAACGCCCCGTTGACGGGAGCGGAGATTCAAGCGGCCATAAAGCGTGGGAAGCCGCATAAGGCCCCGGGCCCGGATGGGTTTGGTGGGGAATATTATAAGATGCTTTCTCCTAGGCTGGTCCCTAGTCTGGTCGCTATGTATGAGGAGGCGTTGTCTCAGGGAAGCTTTCCTCGGGACATGCGTTGTGCTAATATTACACTTATTCCGAAGCCGGGTAAGGACCCGCTCGATCCGGCGTCTTTTCGTCCCATCTCCTTAATCAACACTGATGCTAAGATCTTGGCTGCGGTGCTAGCTCAGCGTTTAAATCCTTTACTTCCATCCTTAATTGGGGATAGACAGGTGGGCTTTGTCATGGGCAGGGATGCCACTAAGAACATAGCTAAACTCCTCTTGGGTATGGAACACTGTATTGGACGGGACTCTCCCTTGCTTCTTGTCAGCCTCGATGCTGAAAAGGCGTTTGATAGAGTGGCTTGGAAGTACCTTTGGGAGGCGCTCTTACGCTTTGGGATTCGGGGAGAGTTTGCCCGGTGGACTCAGGTTTTGTATCAGCTCCCGGCGGCGCGGGTGGGGGTAAACGGGATTTATTCAGCCCCTTTTGTTTTAGAACGCGGTACACGGCAGGGCTGTCCGCTGTCGCCCCTTTTATTTGTGTTGGCGCTGGAACCCCTTCTGCAAGCTATACAGCAAGACCCTCACGTGGTCGGTGTTCGGATGGGAGGGGAGGAAATGAAAATCAGTGCCTTTGCGGATGATATGCTCCTTTGCCTGACTGATCCGCTGAACTCCTTGCAGAGGGTTTTGCATCTAATCCAGGACTTTGGCGGGTTTTCAGGCTTGAAGATCAACATGTCTAAATCTATGGCGTTAGACGTGGGCGGGAAGGTACGGGCGGTATGGCAGGGGACGTTTCCCTTGGCGTGGGCTGAGGACTCTATTAAGTATTTGGGCATACAACTGCCGGCCGATCCGGGGCGTTTATATCAAGCGAATATACCTGGTATGCTGGGTAAGGTGCAACTTGTGTTTCAGCGTTGGCGAGCCTTTCCGTTGTCTCTCCGTGGCCGTATTGCACTATTTACTATGGTGGAACTCCCTAGATGGTTGTATCTGCTGCGGCTCTTGCCATTATGGGTACGTGCGAAAGATTGGAAACTTTTTGATAAGTATTTGACCGGCTTTTTATGGGGGGGCCGTCGTCCTCGTATACCCCTCCGCGCTCTGCGACGCAGGCGGGAGGAAGGGGGTTTGGAGCTTCCCTCGTTATCCCATTACAATCTCTGCTTCTTGACGCGACATATTTGGGGTCTATTGGAGGTGGAGGAGGGTTGTGCGCCTATTCATCAACTTCAGGCATTTTCGCCCCCCTTACACAGTTTGTTCATTCTTCATCGTGCTAGTGGTCACCGTCTGGGGACCGGGAGGATCCCCACCTACTTGCGGACCCTGCGGTTGGCATGGCGGGAGATTTGCCGGCGTGTTGGGTGGGATCCGTCATGCTCCTTGCTATTGCCCTTAGTTGGAAACTCGGATTTTGTGCCGGGTTGTGCGGATTCCTCGATCTTCCATGTTTGGCGTCGGAAGGGGATAGTGTGCTTGGGGGATCTTGGTAGAACCGAAGGGGGCGCCCTGGAGAGCTTTCAATCTTTGAGCCATACTTATCATTTGGACCCAAGGGATTTCTATGGCTACCTTCAACTCCGCCATTACATTGATCAGCTGAGGAAACAAATCCCCAATCTCTTACTTACGCGAGACCCGCGTAAACTACTAGGTGGCTGGGTAGGGAAAGAGCTTCTGGACCGGGCGGAGCGAAAGCAACTGCTCTGTCCCTGGGTCGACTCGGTGTACCTCCAGACTCTCACCCGTAGATGGGTCGCTGATGGGTTATCTGATCTGACTGTAGACCTGTTGCAACTTGCCTTCGATCGCGTTCCCAGGGGGGCAATATGGATTTACTTGCAGGAGATGCAATTTAAATTTCTTTGGAGGGCATATGCGAGTGATAGCTGGGCCCACCGGGTGGGGTTACGAGATACCCCTACGTGCGGTTGGTGTCAACAGGCTGAAGGCACCCTGCTTCACAAATTTTGGCTGTGCACCGCTGTGCAATCCCTTTGGAAGTTGGTGCTGTCCTCCCTAGGGCAGTGGCTGCCTGTGGGGGAATTGGGGCACTGGCAACTCTGCCTTTTTCATTGTTGGGGGGAGGTCGGGCCTTTGCCCCCGGCGTCTCACCGGGCCTTGCTGGATCGGGGTGTTCTGGTGGCCAAGAAGGTGTTGTTGGAATGTTGGCTTATGAGCTCTCCCCCCCTCTTCGTGATGTGGAGGAGAGCTTTGCTGAACCTGATGTATATGGAAAAGCTCACGGCTAAACAAGTGGGGGGGTCTGGCTGGGATCGCTTCCTTGGAATCTGGCAGCCCTTTATTAATACGCTATCCCCCCCAGAACGCAGCGCGGTGTTGAATATATAATTTCTATAGCTCCAATTTCCGTACCTTGACCCATGCTGTTTACTGTTTCTACTTGAAAAGGCCACTGGGTAAGGGACCAGGGTACTCCTTCTTGGGTTCTACATCACGGTGTATCGAGGGCATCGGGGTTTGAGAGAGGTTTGGGGTTTATTTTTTTGGATTTGGTTTTGGGTATTGGCTTGCTTTATTTATTTATTTATTTATTATTTATTTTATTTATTTATTTATTTACATTCTCTTATATACCGCGCTATTCTGCATCAGTGCGGTTTACATTGAACAAACTGAAATTACATTGAACAGGGCATTATAACTTGGAGATAACTATTTTACAGGGAACATGGGCTATGGAGGGTTAAGTGGCTTACCCAAGACCACAAGGAGCACCTGTGGGACTAGAAACTCCAGTCCTTCCGGCCCAAGGTTGCTGTCCTCTAGTGGGATTTGAACCCCCGACCTTCCGGCCTGAAGTACCTTGCCCCAACCACTAGGCCACTCCTCCACTTTGGGGTGGAGAGAAGGGGGGGTGAGGTTGGGGGGGGTAGTAGTAGATGGGGGGGGAGGTAGGGGGGTAGGTGGGCACTGGGGCATATAAGTAGTAGTGAGATTGTGTGGATTGGGCGGTTTTGCCCACCCTTTATATCTGCACCAGCGACTGCTAGTTCATTGGGGTGTGGTATTTCCCCCGTCCTGACCTCTTCTAGTCCTTGGCCCCCTCGGGGAGTCTTCGCTTTCCTGCCCGCCCTGGGACTGGGTGGGCAGGAGCGGGGGGGGGGATGCCTACTTAACACTATATCTCAATGCACTCAGGTGCTACATATATTCCTGCACATTGATACTCTCATCTTTGATGTTTCCAAGTGATAACCTATGTCAGTTGATTGCTTGTAGCATTCATCTGTCCACTCTGCTCTTAATTTATTTGGTGTTGTATTGTATGTGTTCAAGCCATGTTCTGCATGTGTGTACATGCCCTCAGTGTGGGCCTCGTTTTATGTGTATGTACCTGTTATCAATAATATTCAAATAAAATACATTTTGAAGTAAACTAGATAACAGGGGACAGCCGACAGTCACCCAAGGGCACATGGCTCGAAACAATGTATCCTTGAAGGATACTACCAAAAAATTTAAATGAGGGTATATCAGCCTAGAGGTTCCAATAAAGACAAAAGTAACCCAAATGTCCTTAAGTATGGAGCAGACAGAGCTTAAAGATTCCAAATTATCCCTGCCTACTGATAGCCAAATTAATATGAATAAAATACAGTCGCTAAAATGCTTGTATGCAAATGCTAGAAGTCTAAAAAATAAGATGGGAGAGTTAGAATATATAGAATTAAATGAGAGGTTAGATATGATTGGTATCTCAGAAACATGGTGGACGGAGGACAACCAGTGGGACACTGTGATACCAGGGTACAAACTACATTGTAATGGTAGAGCTGATCAAATTGGTGGAGGCGTTGCACTCTTATGTTAGAGAGGGCATTGAGTCACAAAGGATTAAAGTTTTGCAGGAAACAAAATTTGCTGTAGAATCTCTATGGATTGAAATTCCATGTAAAAAGAGGAAGGTGATGGCAGTGGGAGTGTACTATCGACCGCCTGGTCAGAATGAACAAATGGATGATGAAATGCTCAAAGAAAACAGGGACGCTAACAAAGGTTACAGCTCAGTAATACTAACGGGTGATTTCAATTACTCTGGTATTGACTGGGTCAGTGTCACGGCAGGACATGCTAGGGAGAGAGTTTCTAGATGAAATAAATGACTGCTTCTTGGAGCAGTTTGTTCATGAACTGACCAGAGGGGAAGCCATTTTGGACCTAAGTCCTTAGTGGAACACCAGATCTGGTAAAAGAGATAAGGGTGTTGGCAATAGAGATCATAGCATGATCATGTCTGATTTAATTAATGGAGAAGGGATGGTAAAGAAATCCACAGTACTACTTTGTAACTTTCGAAAGGGACACTATGAGAAAATGAGAAAAATAGTTAAGAAAAAACTAAAAGGAGCAGTTGCAAAGGTTAAAGACTTACATCAAGCTGAGGTGTTTAAAAATACTATTTTGGAAGCCCAGACCAGCTGTATTTATTTTTATTTATTTATTTAACTGTATTTATATCCCGCTTTTCACCGGGTCAAAGCGGTTTGACATAAAAGTGTGGGGGGGGGGGGGGACAATCACGGTTTAAGAAAAGTGGAAGGAAGTCAAAAAACTGCCAGCATTGTTTAAGAATCTTTCAGGAAATGGAAAAAAGAGCCAAACGACGAAACCTGGAAACAGCACAAGCACTGGCAAGTTAAATGCAAGGCATTGATAAGGCAGACAAAGAGAGAATATGAGAAGAAGCTTGCTGTGGAAGCAAAAACACGTAATAAAGACTTTTTCAAATACATTTATTTATTTATTTTTATTTAGTTATATTATTTCTAAACCGTGCTCTTTAAAATCAGTGCGGTTTACATTTAACAACCAATTGCACAAAGCAGCGGAGCATGCTGTGTACATTACATATAACAGGTTTTACAACTTGAGTTAACAGGGGTAACTATATACACTATGTACAACTAATCTGTTCTACTTCTACGGACCACATGGACACTCACTGAAACTATTCACAAATTTATATACAGGTTTGGGCAGTCGTGTTCAGAATGGGTGTATCAGTGGTGTCCTTTGCAGCAAAATACCTGTGAGAGTCAGTTGGACCATTAGATGATAGGTGTAAAAGGGGCACTAAGAGGGGACAAAGCCATAGCGGAGAGACTGAATGAATTCTTTGCATCGGTCTTTACTGAGGAAGATGTAGGGCTGTTACCCATGACTGAAGTGGTATTTAAAGGTGATACTGCAGAAGAATTGAAAGAAATATCGATACACCAGGAAGATGTACTACAACTATTTGATAAACTGAAGAGTAGCAAATTACCTAGACCAGATGGTATACATCCAAGGGTGTTGAAAGAACTGAAATATGAGATTGCAGACCTGCTATTAGTAATCTGTGACCTGAAGATTGGAGGATGGCCAATGTAACACCAATTTTTAAAAAGAGCTCCAGGGGTGATACGGGAAACTACAGACCCATGAGCCTAAAGTCAGTACCAGGAAAAATGGTAGAAACCATCATAAAGATCAAAATTACTGAACATGTAGATAGTCATGGCTTAATGGGAGACAGCCAACATAGCTTTAGACAAAGAAGATCTTGTCTTACTAATCTGTTATGTTTTTTTGGTAGACAAAGGCGAGTCAGTTGATATAGTGTATCTGGACTTTCAGAAAGCCTTTGACAAGGTCCCTCATCAGAGAGTTTTGGCAAAACTAAAAAGTCATAGGATAGGAGGCAGTGTACTATTGTGGATCAGGAACTGGTTAAAAGATAGAAAGCAGAGGGTAGGGCTAAATGGCCAATTTTCCCAATGTAGAAAGGTGAATAGTGGAGTACCCCACTGTGCTGGGTCTGCTGCTTTTTAACATATTCATAAATGACATGGAAATGGGAATAACGAGTGAGGTTATCAAATCTGCAGATGACACAAAACTATTTAAAGTTGTTAAAACCCATGAGGATTGTGGAAAATTGCAAGAGGATCTTGATAAATTGGAAGAACAGATGTTCAAATGGCAGATGAAATTTAATGTGGACAAGTACAAAGTTATGCACCTAGGAAAGAACAACCCAAACTATGGTTACACGAAGCAAGGTTCCACCACCATCCAAGGTTCCACCACCATCCAAGAAAAAGATTTAGGCGTCATTGTGGATAACATGTTAAAACCCTCTGCCCAGTGTGCAGTGGCAGCCAAGAGAGGAAATAGCGTAGTTACTCACCTGTAACAGGTGTTCTCCAGGAGCAGCAGGAATCAGTCCTCACTTATGGGTGACGTCGGCGCCGACGGAGCCCTCGCGGAGCAATTTTCCCCAGCTTTCAAAGAAAGCCTTTGGGAATTGCAGCGCGCATGCGCGGTCCCCTTCCCGCCCAAGGGTGCCATCTTAGCCAGTCAGATGACATAGCTAAAAAAGACAGCATAAAAATTTGCAAAAAACTAAAGCAGATGATTGCAACTCCACGGGGAGGAGGGAGGGTTGTGAGGACTGATTCCTGCTGCTCCTGGAGAACACCTGTTACAGGTGAGTAACTACGCTTTCTCCAGGACCAAGCAGGAAGTCAGTCCTCACTTATGGGACTCCCAAGCTCAAGGCTACCGGAGACCCTAAGCACAAAAATGAGCTCCCTCTAGCTCAGCAGCACAGAAGGAAAGAATCTTCGCTGAATTATTACCCACCGGTAGCCCACATCCGGGATGGAGGGTAGGAGTTGCTCAGACCTCGAAGAGATTACGGAGGACTGCCTGTCCGAAAGCACTGTCCCTGCGGGACTCCCTCTCGAGACAGTAATGGACCGCAAAAGTCTGGCTCGAAGACCAAGTAGCGGCCCGGCAGATGTCTGCCAGCGGAACAGAGCGGAGGTAAGCCACTGACGTAGCCTTTGCCCGAACGCAGTGAGCCGTGACTCGACCTTCCAAGGAGAGTCCGGCTGCCCCATAAGCCCAAGAGATACAGTCCGCAACCCAGATGGACAGAGTACGCTTGGAGACCGGGAGTCCCAATTTATTGGGGTCAAAAGACACAAAAAGCTGAGCAGCTTTACGGTGCTCCCGCGTACGGTCAAGGTAGAAGTTCAAAGCCCTTCTACAGTCCAGGGTATGGAGAACCGTTTCAGCTCGGCTGGAGTGTGGTCTGGGAAAGAAGGTTGGAAGTACCACCTCCTGATTGATGTGAAAGGGAGAGACCACTTTTGGAAGAAATTTTGGGTGAGTCCGTAGGACTACCCTATTTTTGTAGAACCGAGTGTAAGGGGGATCAGACACGAGGGCCTGCAATTCACTTACGCGTCTAGCGGAAGTGAGGGCTATCAAGAAAAATGTTTTCCAAGAAAGAAAACGGAGAGAACAGGTAGCCATAGGTTCAAAAGGCGGACAGGTGATCCGCTGTAAAACCACATTCAGATCCCAGTCAGGCGCTGGCGGGCGCAGAGGTGGTTTAAGTAGAAGGAGACCTCGGAGAAACCTCGCTACAAGAGGGTCGCTGGAAAGAGGTCTGCCGTCCACCGGCACATGATGTGCTGAAAGAGCACTGAGGTGAACTTTGACGGAGTTGGACTTAAGTCCCAGATTAGAGAGGTATAGCAAGTACTGCAGGATCACCGACACCGGGCAGGAGAAGGGATCCTGAGACTGTTGGGTACACCAAACGGAAAAGCGACGCCATTTAAGGGCGTAGCATTTGCGGGTAGAAGGTCGCCGAGAAGCTAGGACGACCTCTTCCACCTCTGCCGGCAGGAGAAGGGGAGCAAGGACTACCCTCTCAGCAGCCAGGCCATTAGATTGAGAGACCTGAGGTTGGGGTGTAGCAGAGACCCCTGATCCTGAGTGAGGAGATCCGGTTGAAACCCCAGAGGGAACGGATCCTCCACCGCTAATTGCAGCAGGAGTGGAAACCACGGCTGTCTGGGCCAGCGAGGAGCCACCAGGATCATGAAGGCTTTGTCTCAGAGAACCTTGAAAAGAGTCCGAGAGACTAGCGGGATGGGAGGGAAAGCGTACAGAAGGCTCCCCGACCATGAGAGTAGAAAAGCGTCCACCGCAACCCGAAGGGGGTGTGGCTGACGAGAGCAGAAGCGAGGAAGTTGCCGGTTGTGAGGACTGGCAAAGAGATCCACCGTGGGGAGGCCCCACTTTAGAAAGAGCTTCTGAACTACCAAGGGATCCAGACGCCACTCGTGCGGCTGGAGGATCCTGCTGAGTTTGTCCGCCAGGCAATTCTCTTGGCCTGGGAGATAAACTGCCTTGAGGAGAACGCCGTGACTGACGGCCCAAGAGCAGAGCTTCTGTGCCTCCCGGCAGAGGAGGAAGGAGCCCGTGCCCCCCTGCTTGTTCACGTAGAACATGGCAACTTGATTGTCCGTCTGGACAAGGACGGACTGGTGAGAAGTCAGGTGGGAGAAGGCCTTGAGAGCCAGGCGGATCGCCCTGAGCTCCAGGAAGTTGATCTGCTGAGCAGACTCCCACGAGGTCCAGAGGCCCTGAGTACGTGCCCCTTGGCAATGCGCTCCCCAGCCCAGGAGGGATGCATCTGTTGTCAGCACCCGGGCCGGCTGAGGTGATTGGAAAGGCATGCCGAATATCAGGTTCGGCCGCTGAAGCCACCACCGGAGAGACGAGATCAGCGGCTCGGAGACGCGCACTAGGTCTGCTAGGCCGCCTGTGGCTTGTCGCCACTGCCGGCGGAGACACCATTGAGCAGGCTGCATATTCAGGCGGGCATTGGGGGTCACATGGACGGTGGAAGCCATATGGCCGAGTAGTCTCAGGAAGCGCCTGGCGGAGACCAGGGGCTGGCTGCGAAAACGGTCGGCTAGGTCCATGAGCCGTTGAGCCCTGTCGAGCGGTAGGTACGCTCGTGCCTGAGGAGTGTGCAGCCTTGCGCCGATGAACTCGAGATCCTGTGAGGGGAGCAAAGTGGACTTTGCGAAGTTTATAACAAAGCCCAAGTACTGCAGAAGAGTCACCGTGCGGCGCGTGGCGTTGGTGACCTCCAGAGCGGACGCTGCTCTGATGAGCCAGTCGTCGAGGTACGGAAAGACATAGAGGCCGTGAAGCCGGAGATGGGCCGCCACCACCGCGAGACATTTTGTGAAGACTCGCGGTGCGGAGGACAGGCCAAAGGGTAGTACTCTGTATTGGTAATGATTTCCTGCCACCACAAACCTTAGGTATTGGCGGTGGCTTGGGTGGATGAGGATGTGCGTGTAGGCATCCTTTAGATCCAAGGAGCATAGCCAATCTCCCTGCTGGAGGTAGGGCAGAAGGATTCCAAGGGTAAGCATCTTGAACTTCTCCCGCACGAGGAACTTGTTGAGGTTGCGCAAGTCCAGGATGGGTCTGAGGCCTCCTGTTCTTTTTGGTATTAGAAAATACCTGGAATAAAAGCCTTGACCTTTCAGGTGGTGGGGCACCGGTTCCACCGCCTGATCCCGTAGAAGACCTGCTAACTCCTGAAGGAGTAATTCCCTGTGCAGAGGGGGTCGTGGAGGTTCTCCCGGAAAATAGGAGGGAGGGACCTGGTGGAAGTGGAGGAGATAGCCTTCTCGCACGACTTGAAGCACCCAGGCATCTGAGGTGATGCTGGACCACCTGTGGGCGAAGTGAACCAGCCGGCCTCCGGTGCTGGGAGGAACCAGCGGGGGGGGGAGAGGCTATGCTTAAGGAGTCAAAAACCCCCACCCTGCGGAGCAGGGGCTGGTGGTGCAGGCTTGGGGGCTTGCTGCCTACGGGACCCGTTACCCCGTCCCTTGGCCTGCTGGCCCTGTTGGGGAGCTGCAGGGGCCTGATAGTGGGGGTATTGTTTGTAGGCAGCCGCCTTCCTCGGGTAAAAGGACTTCTTTCCCGAGCCCTTCTTTTTCTGGGAAGGGGCGGAGGTCTTCCTAGAAAGCCTAGTCCTGGTGAGAGTCTCTGTCTCAATTTGTGCAGCCTTATCAGCCATGGGTTTGCCAAAGAGGTTTTTGCCTCGGCAAGGGACATCGACCAACTTGTCCTGCACCCAGGGCTCAAGGTCAGACGACTGAAGCCAAGCCTGTCGGCGGGCACCGATGCCGGCTGCGGCCACTCGAGCCGATGCTTCAAAGCCATCATAGGCTGCTCGGGACATGAATTTTGAGCATTCCCGAATGCCAGTGGACAAGGCCAGGAACCTCCGCAAGGGTTCCTCGGACAAACCAGCGGAGAAGCCGGCTAGCTCTTTAGCCAGGTCTCGGAGATACATGCCCATGTATAGCTGGTAGGTCTGGACACGACATGCGAGCATAGAGCCCTGGAAACACTTCTTACCAAGGCCATCCAGGTTACGGGCCTCCCTGCCAGGAGGCACCGAGGAGTGCATCTTCTGGCTCTTAAGACGATGCATGGCCGATTCCACTACCATGGAATGGTGTGGTAGCTGTGCTTTTTGGAAGCCAGGGCTCTTGCGGACTCGATAGATAGAATCGACCCGCTTGCTCAGGACCGGCGAGGTGGCCGGACTCTCCCACATGCGGAAGAGTAGTCGTTCCAGCATGGGAGGAACCGGTACAGTAAAGTGTTCCCTGGCGGGAGAGTCATACTGGAGGGCGTCGAGCTCTTCGGCAGGAGGCTCCTCCTCGGGGTCCGCAGGGAAGGCCAAAGCCTTGGCCATATCCCTGACGAAGTCCGAGAACCGGGCATCCACCGGGGGGGACTGCTTCCGAGGTTCGGACTCAGGTGAGTCCGAGGGGACACACCGAGTCCGAAAAGAATCAGGCGACTCTTCCTCTTCAGACTCCCAGACCGACTCCGACGAGGACTCGGTGGGGTCGGCCCGGGCAGGGGCGCGGCGCCTGCCGCCCCGACGCCGAGGGAGTCGGCGTCGGCGACCTCGGTCCCGAACGGGAGGCCGAGGGCGACCTCGACCGAGGATCGACTCGAGTTCGCATCGACTCGAGGATCGGCTCGGTCTCCGGGGTCGACTTAGACGTCGACGTCCCGGCGGTCGGGGCAGCGGCGCCAGCGAAGCCAGCGAGCAGTGCCCGCTGCTGGTCCATGAAGGCAGACAGTCTGCTCTCCAAGGCCGTCAACCTGAGTCCGAGCTCAGGTGACCCAGCAGCCCCCGACTCGGGCCCGACGGCGTCGGGCCCGACGTCGGCTGTCGCGGAGGCGAGTCCAGAAGGACCAGAGGACTGACCCGAGCAGGCAGCTCCGACTCCAGGCGTTGTCGCTTCTTGAGGTGCTCCTTCTCCAAGGACCCGGGCGGCTATCGGGGCTATGCGACCTGGCCCTCGCGGAGCCAGGAGCGTCCACCGACGCCGCCCTCGCGGGTTTCACCTTCCGTCGATGGTCCCCGGAGGGAGAACCCCTGTCGGAGGAACTCCGGCGACGGTCCGAGCTGGAACCCTGGACGCGGAGGCCTCCGACGAGGTCCGGGTACGGCTGGGTTCAGCGAAGATTCTATCCCGCTGATGCCGCCGACTTCTCAACGCTTTGGAGGATAGTTTGCCACAAGGCCCACAGATCATTTCTTCATGATCCGGGCCCAGGCAGCGGAGGCAATTGTCGTGTGTGTCAGTTAGTGACATATTTCGGTCACACTGACCACACCGCTTGAAACCACTGGCAGCCATCGGGGGAAAAAAGGGCCCCGGCGAGGTCAAAGGACCGGGCTGCCAGGGAAAAACCGAAAACCGAAACGAAAAACTGACTAAGTCAGAAAAACCGAAAAATAAGAAGAGGACTCGTGACCGGCGTCGCGAGTCCGGGCGGGAAAAAGACCGGCGTCGAACCGAATGGAAAAAAAGAGTAATTCTAAAGAAAATCAACTTTTTCGCGGGGACACGACGGGTACGTCTGTAGGGCTCCGCGGAAAAAAGAAGACTGGCTAAGATGGCACCCTTGGGCGGGAAGGGGACCGCGCATGCGTGCTGCAATTCCCAAAGGCTTTCTTTGAAAGCTGGGGAAAATTGCTCCGCGAGGGCTCCGTCGGCGCCGACGTCACCCATAAGTGAGGACTGACTTCCTGCTTGGTCCTGGAGAAAGAATGCTAGGTATCATAAGGAAAGGAATGGAAAATAAAACAAAAGGATATTATAATGCCTCTGTATCATTCCATGGTGCGACCGCACCCTGAATATTGTGTGCAATTCTGTTCGTTATGTTTTAAAAAGGATATAGTGTTATTAGAAAAGGTTCAGAGAAGAGCCACCAAAATGGTAAAGGGGATGGAAGGATACTCCTATGAAGAAAGGCTAAAAAGGTTAGGGCTCTTTAACCTGGAAAAGAGACGGCTGAGGGGAGATATGATAGAAGTCTATAAATTAATGAACAGAGTGGAACGGGTAAACGTAGATCGATTGTTTACGTTATCAGAATATAGAAAGACTAGGGGACATGCAATGAAGCTACAGTGTAAACTATTTAAAACTAATAAAAGAAAATATTTTTTTCACTCAACGTGTAATCAAACTCTGGAATTTGTTACCGGAGGATGTAGTAAAGGCTGTTAGTGTAGCTGGATTTAAAAAAGGTTTGGACATGTTCCTGGAGGAAAGGTCCATAAACCATTATTAAGAAGGGACCCAGGATATCAATGCTTGACCCAGTACAAGCATTGCGGAACCTGTGTCTTTTGGGGAAACTACTAGGTACGTATGACCTAGATTGGCCACTGTTTGAAACAGGATACTGGGCTTGATGGACCTTGGTCTAACCCAGTATGGCATATCTTATGTTCTTAGAAAAGGTACAGAGAAGAGCCACCAAAATGGTAAAGGGATGGAAGGATACACCTATGAAGAGAGGCTAAAAAGGTTCAACCTGGAAAAAAGACGGCTGAGGGGAAATATGATAGAGGGCTATAAATTAATGAATGGAGTGGGACGGGTAAACATAGATCAATTGTTTACATCATCAGAATATAGAAAGACTAGGGGACATGCAATGAAGCTACAGGGTAACCTATTTAAGACTAATAAGAGAAAATATTTTTCACTCAACGTTTAATCAAACTACGGAATTTGTTACCTGAGGATGTAGTAAAAGCTATTAGTGTAGCTGGGTTTAAAAAAGGTTTTGACAAGTTCATGGAGGAAAGGTCCATAAACCATTATTAGGGACCCAGGAAATCTACTGCTTGCCCCAATATAAGCATTGTGGAACCTCTGTCTTTTGGGAAAACAGCTAGGTACTTATGACCTAGATTGGACACTGTTGGAAACAGGATACTGGTCTTGATGGACCTTGGTCTGACCCAGTATGGCATAGCTTATGACGTTTAAATACAGTGGAGATGAGGACAATATATGAATTCATGAAATCATGGGACAAACACAGAAGATGTCTACAGGGAAAAAAGGAACTATAGTAGTTGATATGAAAGGGCAGACTAGATACGCCATATGGTCTTTTTTTGCAGTCATGTTTCTATGTTTCTAAAATTGGAGCATTTACAATAAGTTCCTTCCCCAGAGAGCTTCTAAGTGTGTACATGAGGCAATGAAACAAAGTAACTAACCTGGGGTCACAGAAGGATCTGAGTCAATTATTCGTACCACTAGGCCAGCCATGCTCTTGCTAAACACACAGCTGATAATATAGGATGGAACATCAAGCATCTGCTTGCAAAACGTTTACAGCAGTTTCAATAGGGCGGCAAATTTGTTTCAAAAGAACTGGATGAAGCTGAAGCAAAGTAAAACAGAATTATGGCAATTGAGTAGGACACAGGGGGAATGAATCTCCTCTTGCTCCATCAAGGGATCCAGTTTACTCATGGTAATACTGTGACGAGGATGAGGACTCCTGGATGATGGAGACTCAAGAAGTGGGCTCAGGGTTTTCATATGCTGAAACATGTGCAATGCCGTGTAGAGCCAGAGTTTCTGGCTAGGACTAAAGCTGATTAGTACAGCAGCCTTTACTGTGACCTGCCTAAAAAACCAATTACAGTGTCTTTAGCTGATTCAGATCACCTCTGCTTCTTGGGAGCAAGAGTTCCAACCATGCCTTTGTTAGTATATTTATGCTGGCTGCCAGCTAACTTTATCTTTATTCATTTCTTTATATACCGCCCACACCGAGGCATCAGGGCGGTTTACAATATAAACGGACTGCAGGAAAAAGAAACAGAACTCCATTTTTGTAACAGGAAAGGGATAGAATCAAAGGTAGAGAAAAGGCGAGAGACAAGCTTGAAATTCAGAGAATGGACAAACAGGGGAAGACAAATCACTCAGGAGACTAAGGGGGGGGGGAGGAGGGAGGGGGCAGGTCGAAGGCGGCACAGAAGAGATGAGTCTTCAGGCCAGCTTTAAATTTGGGAGAGTTCAAGGCAGAGGGCAGGGGGGAGAGAATTCCAAAGCTTGGGGCCAAGGAAGAAAAATGCAGCAGAGCGAGTGGATTCTAGGCGGGCAGAGGAGGGGGAGGGGAGGAACAAGCAGTTGGTGTGAATGGATCTGAGAGAGCGTTGGGAGGTATGAAGGCGAATCAGGTCAGAAAGGTAGTGAGGGACACCAGTGTGGATGACTTTGTGGACAAAGGTGAGAATTTTGAACTGGATCCAACAGGGCACAGGAAGCCAGTGAAGGTTGATGAGGAGTGATATGATCGAAACAAGTAGCATGGGTAAGGATCTGGGCGGCGGTGTTCTGGATGAGTTAGAGCCTGCACAACTGATATTGTGGGAGTCCGGCAAAAAAAAGATGTTAGAATAATCCAGGCATGATAGAACAAGGGAAATGAGCAGAGTGGTCAGGGAGGAAGCAGGAAGGACAGATGGCACGGATTTGTCTCAAGGAGATGAAAGTGCGCTGGACCACGGAGGAGATGTGTTAATGAACTAAGAGTGCAGAGTCCAGGGTGATGCCAAGATAATGAAGGGAGGGAACGACTGGGATGGGGGAGGAGGAAAGCAGGGGAGAGGCGAAGGGAATGGGACCACCGAAAGTGAACCAAATAGCCATAGTTTTGGATAAGTTAAGGTGAAGAAAATTGGTGGACATCCAGGAGTCGATAGCGGAGAGATAAGAATTAAGTGGGGAAAGCTCAGGGGAGATAGGGTCAGTGTGGTGGAGGAGAAAGACATCAACTGCGTAATAGGCAGAAATACCAAATTGTTGAACCAAGAGGGTGAGAGGAGCTACAAAAACATTGAAGAAGAGGGGGGCTAAGACAGAACCCTGAGGAACACCACAGGTGAGCGGGTGAGTAGGAGAGGATGAAGAACCAGAGAGCACAGAGAAGGATCTGTTGGTCAGAAAGGAGCGAAACCAGAGAAGAACAGAACCTGAGATCCCGACTTCGTGGAGACGAGTGAGGGGAGTGTGGTGGTCAACGAGATCGAAAGCAGAGGACAAGTCAAGAGAGACTGCAATAGAGATAGAACTGTGATCATGTGCAGAGTGGAGTTCATTCAAGATAGAAAGGAGAATAGATTCTGTGCTATGGCCATGGCAAAAACCAGATTAATGGAAATGAAGGGAAAGGGTGGCATCAAGGTGTGAAGAAAGTTGAGAGAATACAAGTTTTTCTAGGAGCTTGGAAAGAAAAGGGAGGTTGGAGATGGGGCGCCAGTTGCAGGGATAGAGGGATCCAGGGAGGCCTTCTTAAGGATGGGTCAGATTAAAGCGTGTTTCCATAGGGAGGGGAAGGAGCCAGAAAGAAGACTAGAATTTAACATAGAGAGGATAAGAGGAACTAGGGCTAGTGAGGAGTCAGAAAGGCAGTTGGAAGGAATAGGGTCAGTGGGACATGCTGTTTTGCGAGTGGATGCTAGGGTCTTAGATAGTTCAGGGAGTGTAATGGGGTGGAAAGAGGACCAGAGGTGGGGGAATATGGGGCCTACAGGGTCAGAGGAGGAGGGAGGGGTGTGTGGGGCAGGAGAAAGAGGAGGGGGACAGGAGGGGAAAGATGAGCATAGGGTGAGGACCTTGTTGGAGAAATGTGCGGCCAAAAGAGCTGGGTCAGAGCTAGACAAAGGAGGAGCTGGAAAAGCAGAGGAGCGGGGGGCAGAGAGGGAGTGCAGAATAGAATAAAGCTTGCGAGAGGAACTGGAAGCTGTAGAGATGAGATTGGAGAAATAGGTCAATTTGCTGGAATGGAGGAGAGAACGATAATGAGAATGGCAGTGATGATAATGAGCCTGAGTATTGGGGGAGAGATGCTTATGCCAGAGATGCTCGGCTCTGTGGAGGTAGGAGCGGTGAAGGAGGCGGCCAGAATGATACCAGGGATGTGAATGAGGGCAACGTGCAGTGCAGGCTGGAGAGGTGCAAGAGCATTTAAAGTGGCTGAGAGGGTGGAGTTCCACAGCTGGGCCTGGGCATCAGGGGAAAGAAGATGAAAGTCAGTGGGGAAGAGGGAATCAGAAGGGGGAAAATGCAAGAGAGTCAAGGCATTGGGGCGATGCACCAAGAGGGGAGGGATAGCAGCAGGAGAGGGGTGGGAGGAAGGGTGGAAGGACAGAGGATGGAGAAAAAGAGACAGAAGTGATCGGACCAAGGGACCGGGAGAGAATGGAAGGCAAAGGGGAGAGGGGGGAATTCAGAGGGGACAGAACTAGGTCAAGGATATGACCTGCAGAGTGGGTGGGAATGCACACGAGCTGCTGAAGGGAGAGGTCGGCAGTGTGAGTGAGGAAAGAAGTGTCACGTAACCTAGTAGGGTGATCCCAGAATTATAAGATGATGGAAGAGAAGGGAGGCCTCGGAGAGGGTGAGGATATAGCCCTGAATCTGGATGGTCCGAAATATTTGCTGGACAAATTACATCCATATGTGCCAAATAGGTGTCTCTGGTTTTCGCAGCAGTCAGTTTAGAAGGTTCAAATTATCATGCGTTTGCCGTGTGCGTGCCAATGTGCACCGGCTTATACAGGGCTGTGGAATTTCACCCGCTTACAGCTACACCAAGAAAGAAAGCATTTGCTATTCTGCAGGAAAGTGAAAAGCTGCCAAGTAATTCCCTGGCGAAATTAGGAATGACAAGAGTTATAGCAGCACCTAGAAAGCAAAGAATTGGTTTGGGTGATTTAGGGAATGGTCGGGCAGGACCTTTGCTGCCTTTTTGCTGCCCTGTGCAAGTGATTCATTGGCTGCCCCCCTGCCTGTGTGTATTCCAATGGAGCCCTTCACAAGTCTCACTTTTGTCCCAACATGATGAAAATTTTCTAAGAGGTAGCCATGTTAGTCTGGCCTCTGGAGTGGCAAAAATGACAGAGGCCTCAATGAATTGGCAGTAGCATACCTAGCTGATCCGTCACCTAGAGCAGATGCCCCCTTCCCCGCATGCAAACTTACTCTCAGTTGTTTTCAGCATGCAACACTACCTTCATGTCCACTGTTCCCTTCTGGGCCAAAGTCTCATGATGCAGTTGTTATCATGAGAAACAGCAGGCTTGGAGCGGAGGCAGCGCAGCAAGCCAGCAAACAGAGTAAGTTTGCTGAGTGTGAGCCACCACCATGTGGGCCTGGACTTTAAACTCCACCCCCATCCGGCCAGCTCCGGGACCAACTAAACACACCGCCCAGCACTTTGTACGCCACGGCTATAAGGTGCCAAGTGCCTTTCACATTTTTGTCCCAACAATAACTTAATAAGTGTACATCATTTATACTGCAGTGGGGTTAAAGAAAGGCTACCAGATGGTTGCATGACCTCTGTCCAGTGCCAACTGCCATGTGCATAAAATGCTTCAAAAAAGACCATTCAGAGCCCATAGCAAACCTCCTGTATCATCATAACACCACCAGGACTCACAAAGCGCAAAACCTATCTATGAAAAGGCAGTACTATAGATATTAAACTAATATATTTTAAAGAACACCATTTCCTCTCTTACTGGGAAAACAAAACAGGTGGGACTGCAGGAGTAGCCTAGTGTTTTGTCCTATGTGCTCCTCTCACGTTCAATGTATAGCTTTTGTATGCTTGCTCCATCTCTCGCTTGCTCTGTTTCTCGCTTTCCTGTCTAGCAATGTAACTTCCTCTTCCTTTCGGTGCCCATGGCTCACTTCTATATTGTCCGAGTTTGTAAACCGCCTTGCTTTTACCTGAAAGGCGGTATATCAAGTGAAATAAACAATAAATAAGAGATCAGCATTTGATTCCCACTGGCACTCCTTTTGACCTTGGGAAAATCACTTTAACCTCCATGGCCTTGGAAGAAAAGGCCTGGCAATCTACTTCCAGTCATACCTTGCCAAGAAACCCAGGGGCTACTAGGTTGCCAGGAGTCAGCATTGACTTGACAGACCAAAGGTCCATCAGCCCAGTACCCTGTTTCCAACAGAGGTTTATCCAGGTCACAAGTACCTCTCAGGCACCCAGGGGTAAGCAGTAAATTTCCCCCAGTCCACTTATGGACCGAAGACTTCCAGGGATGCAGATCCTAACAGCTGCTGCCTTCAGAGCAGTTGCTAGACAAAATGAAATCCAGTGCAAGGGTTGCTTTCCGCCCCCCCCCCTCCCACTTTGGGCTTGCAAGCTCATAGATTCATACACTAACTTAAAAAGGCCTAGTATGGCAGCCCTCCCCCCACAAACTTGACACCCAGGAGTTTCCCTGCTTGCCCACCCCTTGTTATAGCCCCGACTGCTCTCACTCATCAGAGCACACTGGTAGCTTCCCTGTGGATCGGCCCTGGGGAAAGTGCATTGGGCAGCCATCTACTGCCTGGGAGCTATGGTAGGTTTCAGTAGCACATGAATAGTTTCTGCTCCTTGACATGATCTGCTGGCTTGTGCAGAGGACATATGTCTTGAGACCTTCCACAGGCGATGATGCCTGGCAGTCTGACTTTCTCCAGCACTCTAGGCTGTCATTCACCCTCTCTCGATATCTGAGAGCACTAGGCTCCCTCATGAGGTTAGCTTGCATTTGAACAAGTGAGACAAATCTAACCTTAGGCTTAGTGTGATGGGAAGGTGGTCTATTTTATTCTGGCTGCAGCTTATTTCTCTCTGTGCCAATTTATTTAACTTCACTCATGACTGATTATTAAAATCAAGTCAGAATCTTTGGCTCAACTGTGACTAGCTATTAAGAGTTTGTGGCTTGTCCGTCTTCTAGTAGCCCTGAGAGGAAGGTGAAAGCTCCCTAAAGGTGTACAGGGTCTTGCAGCATAGTGGAGGTTTGTAATCACAGGATCTAAATTCTTACAGATGTGCACTGCATTATTCTGCAACTGGATTGCACACTCTCTCTCCCTTAATGTTTATGTTTTATGATACGTTTAGCTCTGTAGTGTGGCAAACTCTATACTCATTCATGTGTCACGTATCCTGATAACTGCATTCAGCCACACACACACCTCTGCTAGCAACTAGAATAACAGGTCGAAATGAAAACAAGATTATTCTTGACAGACAGCTATGTGAACATGGCCATAGCTCTGTTTGTTTACATTTTACTTTCTGGATTTCAATATCCCTGTAGGGATGTGATCTGAGTATCATTCATGCAAGTTGAGACCTGATGTATTACGCTGAAAATATCTACCAGAAAGAAAGCAAAATGTACCACCTCCATGTACTGCAAATACAGAAAACAAACATATTTCAAATTAAACAATTTGATGGAAATGTTTTAATTGTAGAGACCAATCTTCTGAGAGAAAGCATAGTTACCCACCTGTAACAGGTGATCTCCGGGAACAGCAGGAATTTAATCTTCACATATGGGTATCGTCGGTACCGACGGAGCCTGCGTGGGAATGCTCCCCAGCGTCCAATTATAAAGCTTTTGGGAGCATCCCACAGCGCCTGCGTGCTGCCTTCCCGCCTTTCCCAACTGCCTCTCTCCAGTTGAGTTTAAAGCTGAGACAAAGAGAGAGAGAGGGAAAGAGAAAGAGATAGCTAGAGAGATACAACTCATAGGGGAGGTCGGTGGGTTGTGAAGACTAAATTCCTGCTGTTCCCGGAGAACACCTGTTACAGGTGAGTAACTATGCTATCTTCAGGAACAAGCAGGAATGTAGTCTTCACATATGGGGACTCCCTAGCTTTAGATGCCAGGAAGAGACCCTAGAGGTTGTGTGTCCCTGAGACAGGGCTCCACTTCCCCCCATGGATCTCTGGCATCCAACCAGGGATGGTGGGTAGGAGTTGATTAGGTATGGAACAGGTGTTGGAGAACAGCCTGATCAAACAAGGCATCCCGGCGGGAGTCCTTGTCCAAGCAGTAATGGGCTGTGAAGGTATGAACCGAGGCCCAGGTGGCTGCTCGACAGATGTCGTCGATAGACACAGAGTGCAGATGAGCCACTGAAGCTGCCATGGCTCGCACATTGTGAGCTGTGACATGGCCCTCCAGAGGAAGATTCTTACTCTGATAGGCAAAGGAAATACACTGAGCAATCCAGTTAGACAGTGTCCTTTTGGAGACTGGAAGTCTCAAATGAGAAGGATCAAAAGCAACAAAGAGCTGAGAGGACTTTCTATGTTGCTGTGTTCTTTGCAAGTAAAAGGCTAAAGCTCTTTTACAGTCCAAAGTATGAAGATTCCTTTCTGCATTTGATGCATGAGGCCTTGGAAAGAACACAGGCAGGTAGACCGCTTGGTTAAGATGAAAAGGCAAGACAACCTTTGGCATAAACAAGGGAGGAGTGGTCTAGTGGTTAGGACAAGGTACTTCAGGCCGGAGGGCCAGGGGTTCAAGTCCCACCTGGGGACAGCAATCTCAGGTCGGAGGGACTGGGATTTCTAGTCCTGTAGGAACTCCTTGTGGTCTTGGGCAAGCCACTTAACCCTACATTGCCCATGTTCCCTGTAAGTATTAGCATATGTGTCTCATATCCCCTCGTGTTAAATGTATCCCCCAATTGACCGCTTTGACCCGGTGAAAAGCAGGATATAAATACAGCTAAATAAATAAAAAATAAAAGTGTGGATGAGTCCTAAGGACTACCTTGTCATGATGGAACCTTGTATAAGGTGGATCAGCCACTAGTGCTTGCAACTCACTGATGCGACGTGCTGATGTGATTGCAATCAGAAAGATAACTTTCCAAGAAAGGAATTTCAAGGAGGTAGTAGCTAGGGGTTCGAAAGGTGGCTTCATGAGCTGACCAAGAACCAGGTTTAAGTCCCATGCCACCGGTGGTGGCCTAATGGGAGGCTTAGTAAGAAGAAGGCCTCTCATAAATCTTGCTACAAGAGGATGGGAGGAAATAGGATGTCCATTTAGAGGCTTGAAAGAAGCAGCAATAGCACTCAAATGGACTCTTACTGAATTAGTCTTAAGTCCTGCACTGGACAAATGAAGGAGATACTCCAATAAAGATTCCAGAGGTATTGCAAGTGGATTAAGACCCTTCTGCGAGCACTATATGGTAAATCTCTTCCATTTAAAAGCATAAGAGCATCTTGTGGAAGGTTTCCTGGAAGCATAAAGGACATCCTTTACTTGCTGAGGGAGGTTAAGATCATGAAAATCTAGGCCTTCAGCAACCAAGCTCTGAGATGCAGAGACTGGGGATAGGGATGCCATAACATTCTGTCCTCCTGTGACAGGAGATCTGGAGCAGATCCTAACTCCAGGGAGGGAGCTTGAGAGAGATGTAGAAGCAGAGGGTACCACACTTGCCGTGGCCAATGTGGAGGTATGAGAATCATACGTCCTCTGTCTCTCTGAAGCTTTAACAGGGTTTTGGGAATTAGGGGAATGGGTGGAAAGGCATAAAGGAAGTCTTGCCCCCAATGAAGGAGGAAAGCATCCCTGGCCTGAGAACCCTGAGCCGGAATTCTGGAACAGAACCGGGGAAGTTTGGCATTCAACGGACTTGCAAAGAGGTCTATGTCCGGGTTTCCCCAAATTTGAAAGATCTTGGCCAACTGGTCTGCATGCAGAGACCATTCGTGTAGAAGCAGAACTCGACTGAGTCTGTCTGCCCAAGAGTTTTGTATGCCTGGAAGATACACTGCCAGGAGATGAATCTGATGCTCTCTGGCGGGGGCCCATAGTTGCAAAGCTTTGTTGCAAAGCGACAGAGAGCCTGTTCCCCCCTGCTTGTTCACGTAGAACATGGCTACTTGATTGTCCGTATGAATGAGGACTGTCTTGTAGCTGAGCAGGGTGTGGAACACTCGAAGAGCAAGGAAGATTGCTCTGAGCTCCAAGAGATTGATATGCACATGAGTCTCCTGTGGAGTCCAGGTGCCTTGGGTGGAGAGGTCTTGCAGATGAGCTCCCCAACCCATTAGAGAAGCATCTGTTGTGAGATTTGCCTGGGGTAAGGGTTGTTGAAATGGGGACCCCAGCAACAGGTTCTGAGAGGATTGCCACCATCGGAGGGACAAAATAAGGCGATTTGTGTTTGCTATTTTGTCTGACAGGCACCCTGATGCCTGGGTCCACTGAGTGGATAAAGTCCACTGGGCCGCTCTCATATGGAGGCGAGCATAAGGAACCACATGCACGGCAGATGCCATGTGGCCTAGTAGTTGTAGCATTTCTCGAGCAGTGAGATGAGGCTTTAGCACTGCTTGAGAAGCTAACTGCACCATGCGAAGGCAACGGGCCTGGGGAAGATAGGCCCTTGCTTTTCTGGTATCCAGCAAAGCCCCTATGAACTCTAGAGACTGAGTGGGAGTTAGACTGGATTTTGGGATGTTTATGACCAGACCCAAATACTGAAGGATGCGCATTATGCAAGATAGAGAAGTTCTGGCCTCTGAGTATGATGGGGCTCGAATGAGCCAGTCGTCTAAGTAGGGGAAGACAAATATCCCTAGAGTGCAGAGAAATGCTGCTACTACAACCATGCATTTCGTGAACACCCTTGGTGCTGAGGCCAGGCCAAAAGGGAGCACCCTGTATTGGTAGTGCTTTCCTTGAAAAATGAACCAAATGAACTTTCTGTGAGTTGGATGGATGAGAACATGGGTGTACACATCCTTGAGATCTAGAGAACAAAGCCAATCCTGACCCTGAAGGTATGGCAGCAGAGTTCCTAGAGAAATCATCTTGAATTTCTCTTTGAACAGGAATTTGTTCAATTCTCTGAGGTCTGAGATAGGTCTGTATCCCCCTGTTTTCTTTGGGATAAGGAAGTAGGGGGAGTAAAACTCTGTACCCTGATGGAGGATGGGTACTTCTTCTATTGCTCCTTGGGCAAGAAGCATATTGACCTCTTGATGTAACAGGTTGATGAGAGAGGTCTGAGAATTGAACTGTCTTACCATAGTGGGAGGGGGCATGCACAGAAAGTGCAGCTTGTACCCCTCTATTAAAATGGAGAATGTCCAATGCTCTGCTGTTATCTGCTACCACCTGGGGGCAAAGTGACATAACCCTCCTGGAATGGTGGAAGGCTCGGGTCCATTGAGGGCCAGGAAGGCAAAGTTCTCTAGATGTAAGTCAAAGGCCTTGTGGAGACTGAGACTGCTGAGACGGTTGAGGCGTAGCAGTCTTTGCTTTCCTTTGTTTAGGTGGTTGCTGACTTTTCCGGGCAGGCTGACCTGCAGAACGTCCCTGTTGGGAATAAGAGGGATAAAACCTCTTCTTTTTTGAGAAGAAAGAAATCTTTCAAGAAGCCTTTCTCGCAGCATCAGCTGTGCCTTTGGATAGTCTATCCAAAGTGGAGTTGTCAGCATCTAATTCATTGGCTTTCTCTTGCCAATTTTTGCCAAATAGATTCTCACCTGTACAAGGGATATTGCCCAGTTTGTCCTGCACCCAGAGCTCCAAATCGGATGCTTGGAACCAGGCAATTCTACGTGCACCTATGGCAATGGCAGAGGTTCTGCTTATGCACTCAAAACAGTCAAAAGCTGCACGGTTGACAAAGTTAGACACATCCTGGGCATGTTTGACCAGTGTGAGAAAATCCTGCCTTCTATCCTCAGGAAGAAGAGGGCTCAAAACCTCTAAATCACCTGTGACTTCTTTAAGGAACATTCACATATATAAAATATAGAAACTGATCCTGGCAGAAAGCATGGAAGCCTGGAAAGTACGACGTCCAAAGGCATCCAAAGTTCTACACTCACGCCCTGGAGGACTAGAGGCATGCCTCTTTGCACTCCTGATCCTTCTCATAGCTGATTCCACTACAATAGAGTGGTGAGGAAGCTGAGTTTTCTGGAATCCAGGACGAAGGACTCGATACATGATATCCAGTCTGCAAGAGTGAGGAGAGGTGGTGAGAGGTGTCTCCCACATTCTCAACATGAGATCATGTAAAATCTCATGGATAGGCAAGGTAGCTGCCTCCTTAGGAGCTTTGGGATATTGTAAAATCTCCAACTCCTTAGCTCTGGGCTTTGTCTCAGGAGTCACAGTAATGGACAACCCACGAGCCACCTCCCTGATGAAATCTTGGAAGGAGATATCTTCTGGAGGAGACATCCTATGTTTAGGAGAGGAAGGCTCCTCCGGGAGAAGTATCCCGGTACCGTTAGAGCTATCAGAATCCTCGGAGTACTCTGAGGATTCGAATTATCGTCTGTCCGGATGCTCTTGAACAGCCCGATACCCGTACCGACCGAAGTCGGTACCGGGGGTAATCGGTACCGGTGTATCGGCACCAGAAGGCATCGCATGACTGAGTGCCGGCAAAGCCGATACCGATGTTATCGGTACCGGTTGAATCATCTGACGCGGTTCCGAGGGTGTCGATGCCGCATGGAGAGCTGCTAGACTGCGTTCAATAGCCAGGAACCTCTGGTCTATCGACGCTGCCGATGCCTGGGTGTCGGTACCGGAGACAGCCAGTACCCCAGAGCATGGCACCAGTAGTTCTGCTGAGGTCGAGGCCTCGAGAACATCCTGGATCCCTGATAATGCTTTGGAAGACGAAGCCTCCCGCCGGGACAACTTTGCCGGTATGGAACCCTCAAGGGCAACACCAGAGGCATCTCGATGCTTGGGAGATCTACCCTTTGAGGACCAGCTGGATTTATGTTTAGTTACCTGAGATCCATGGGAGGAAGACGAAGCACTGGAAGACGTCGATGCCACCGAAGCTGCATCAGAGGGAAAAAGGGCACTGAGCTTGGCAGCTCGGTTCTGTCGACCCCTTTTGGACATCATGGCACAAGCCATGCACTCGGAGATGGAGTGGTCAGGACCTAAACATTTAAGACACCACTCGTGGGTATTGGTGACGGAGATGGTACTGCCACACTTGGTGCATTTTTCAAAACCTGAGGCGTGTTTCTCCATGGTTGAGGAAATTTTGGGCCTAAGGCCCAAAATGGCGCGTGCACCTGTAAAGAAAAATTTAGAAAAAAAGAATACTATTTTTTTTTTTTGAAAAGAAAGAAAAAAGAACTGGCGGTACCGGTGTAGTGTCGAGGAAGGCAGACGCGACCACAAAAAAGAAGAATAAGGAAAATAATTTTCTGCGGTGACAGGAACACGACCTGCTGGCTCCGCGGAAAACGAAGAACTGGAGAGAGGCAGTTGGGAAAGGCGGGAAGGCAGCACGCAGGCGCTGTGGGATGCTCCCAAAAGCTTCCTAATTGGATGCTGGGGAGCATTCCTGTGCAGGCTCCATCGGTACCAACGATACCCATATGTGAAGACTACATTCCTGCTTGTTCCTGGAGATTATTTTCATGGCTCAGCATGTAATTCCTTCCAAGGGCTAAACATGACATCATATCCCCTTCTAAAGGAATTTCTTGAAGTAGGGACCTCTTCTAATGCCTCTTGAGCGATTAAGGGACATGTTTACTAAAGGTTAACGTGTGTTAATGAAAATTAACATGCGTTACGTGCTGCAATGGCCCATAGAAATGAATTGGCAATGGAAACACATAACATGCCCCTAAATGTATGAACAAACATCTAAATTGTCAGACCAAATGAGAACACAGTGGGAAAGTGTGCCAGGGCAGCTATAGAGAGCATCTTCTCTTCCCATCCACTGCTGGGTAGAGGATTTGTTAAACACTGATTTAAGCTGCCTAAAGCTAAGATTTAGAACTTCTGAACAACAAGCTGAAGTGGTCTTAGATGTAATTAGATCCAAGAACAAATGAGTACATTTGGGCACATTACCTCTCAGGAGGTTGACCTACAAAAGAGAACTGACGTTGCTAAAAGGTTGGTTTCTTGAATTCTTTGGGAGCCCGGAAAAGCCACCGCCATTGCTCATAAGTGGATAATTCACTGTTTTGGGAATGGAATACTTCTCTCACAACTTACCACTCTCTGTAAGGCTAGAGAAAGCATAGTTACTCACCTGTAACAGATGATCTCCGGGAACAGCAGGAATTTAGTCTTCACATATGGGTATCGTTGGTACCGACGGAGCCTGCGGGAACGATCCCCAGCGTCCAATTAGAAAGCTTTTGGGAGCATCCCACAGCGCCTGCGTGCTGCCTTACCGCCTTTCCCAACTGCCTCTCTCCAGTTGAGTTTAAAGCTGAGACAAAGAGAGAGAGAGGGAAAGAGAAAGAGATGGATAGAGAGATACAACTCCTAGGGGAGGTGGGTGGGTTGTGAAGACTAAATTCCTGCTGTTCCCGGAGATCACAGGTGAGTAACTATGCTATCTCCAGGAACAAGCAGGAATGTAGTCTTCACATATGGGGACTCCCTAGCTTTAGATGCAAGGGAGAGACCCCAGAAGTTGTGTCCCTCTGAAAGGGCTCCACTTCCCCCATGGATCTCTAGCATCCAACCAGGGATGGTGGGTAGGAGTTGATTAGGTATGGAACAGGTGTTGAAGAACAGCCTGACCAAACAAGGCATCCCGGCGGGAGTCCTTGTCCAAGCAGTAATGGGCTGTGAAGATATGAACCGAGGCCCAAATGGCTGCTCGGCAGATGTCGTCGATAGACACAGAGTGCAGGTCAGCCATTGAAGCTGCAATGGCTCTCACATTGTGAGCTGTGACATGGCCCTCCAGAGGAAGATTCTTACTCTGACAGGCAAAGGAAATACACTGAGCAATCCAGTTGGACAGTGTTCTCTTGGAGACTGGAAGTCCCAAATGAGAAGGATCAAAAGCAACAAAGAGTTGAGAGGACTTTCTATGTTGCTGTGTTCTTTGCAAGTAAAAGGCTAAAGCTCTTTTACAGTCCAAAGTATGAAGATTCCTTTCTGCATTTGATGCATGAGGTCTTAGAAAAAACACAGGCAGGTAGACCGCTTGGTTAAGATGAAAAGGCAAGACCACCTTTGGCATAAAGTGTGGATGAGTCCTAAGGACTACCTTGTCATGATGGAACCTTGTATAAGGTGGATCAGCCACTAGTGCCTGCAACTCACTGATGCGACGTGCTGATGTGATTGCAATGAGAGATAACTTTCCAAGAATGGAATTTCAATGAGGTAGTAGCTAAGGGTTCGAAAGGTGGCTTCATGAGCTGACCAAGAACCAGGTTTAAGTCCCATGCCACTGGTGGTGGCCTAATGGGAGGTTTAGTTAGAAGGCCTCTCATAAATCTTGCTATAAGAGGATGGGAGGAAATAGGTTGTCCATTTAGAGGCTTGAAAGAAGCTGCAATAGCACTTAAATGGACTCTTACTGAGTTAGTTTTAAGTCCTGCATTGGATAAATGAAGGAGATACTCCAGTAATGATTCCAGAGGTATCGCAAGGGGGTTAAGACCCTTCTGCGAGCACCATATGGTAAACCTTTTCCACTTGAAAGCATAAGAGCGTCTTATGGAAGGTTTTCTAGAAGCATAAAGGATATCCTTTACTTGCTGAGGAAGGTTAAGATCTTGAAGATCTAGATCTTCAGCAACCAAGCCCTGAGATGCAGAGACTGGGGATTGGGATGCCATAACATTCTGTCCTCCTGTGACAGGAGATCTGGAGCAGACCCTAACTCCAGAGAGGGAGCTTGAGAGAGATGTAGAAGCAGAGGGTACCACACTTGCCGTGGCCAATGTGGAGCTATGAGAATCATACGCCCTCTGTCTCTCTGAAGCTTGAACAGGGTTTTGGGAATTAGGGGAATTGGTGGAAAGGCATAAAGGAAGTCTTGCCCCCAATGAAGGAGGAAAGCATCCCTGGCCTGAGAGCCCTGAGCCAGAATTCTGGAACAGAACCGGGGAAGTTTGGCATTCAACGGACTTGCAAAGAGGTCTATGTCCGGGGTTCCCCAAATTTGAAAAGTTTTGGCCACCTGGTCTGCATGTAGAGACCATTCGTGTGGAAGCAGAACTCGACCGAGTCTGTCTGCCCAAGGGTTTTGGATACCTGGAAGATATACTGCCAGGAAATGAATCTGATGCTCTCTGGTGAGGGCCCATAGTCGCAAAGCTTCGTTGCAAAGTGACAAAGAGCCTGTTCCTCCCTGCTTGTTCACATAGAACATGGCTACCTGACAGTCCGTGTGAATGAGGACTGTCTTGTAGCTGAGCAGAGTGTGGAACACTCGAAGAGCAAGGAAGATTGCTCTGAGCTCCAGAAGATTGATGTGTAGATGATTCTCCTGTGGAGTCCAGGTGCCCTGGGTGGAGAGGTTTTGCAGATGAGCTCCCCAACCCAGTGGTGAAGCATCTGTTGTGAGAGTTGCTTGGGGTGAAGGTTGTTGAAATGGGGACCCCAGCAATAGGTTTTGAGTGGACTGCCACCATTGGAGGGACAAAATATGGCGATATGTGTTTGCTATTTTGTCTGACAGGCATCCTGATGCCTGGGTCCACTGAGTGGATAAGGTCCACTGGGCTGCTATCATATGGAGGCGGGCATAAGGGACCACATGTACGGTAGAAGCCATGTGGCCTAGCAGTTGTAACATTTCTCGAGCTGTGAGATGAGGCTTCAGCACTGCTTGAGAAACTAACTGCACCATGCGAAGGCAACGGGCCTGGGGAAGATAGGCCCTTGCTTTTCTGGTATCCAGCAAAGCTCCTATGAACTCTAGAGACTGAGTGGGAGTTAGACTGGATTTTGGGATGTTTATGACCAGGCCCAAATACTGAAGGATACACATTGTGCAAGATAGAGAAGTCCTGGCCTCTGACTCTGATGGGGCTCGAATGAGCCAGTCGTCTAAGTAGGGGAAGATGAATATTCCTAGAGTGCGAAGAAATGCTTCTACCACAGCCATGCATTTCGTGAACACCCTTGGTGCTGAGACCAGGCCAAAAGGAAGCACCCTGTATTGGTAGTGCTTTCCTTGAAAAAGGAACCGAAGGAATTTTCTGTGAGTTGGATGGATGAGAACATGAGTGTACGCATCCTTGAGATCTAGAGAACAAAGCCAATCCTGACTCTGAAGGTATGGCAGCAGGGTTCCCAGAGAAATCATTTTGAATTTCTCCTTAACAGGAATTTGTTCAATTGTCTGAGATCCAAAATGGGTCTGTGTCCTCCTGTTTTCTTTGAGATAAGGTAATAGGGGGAGTAAAACCCTGTACCCTGTTGAAGAATGGGTACCTCTTCTATTGCCCCTTGGGCAAGAAGCATGGTGACCTCTTGATCTAACAGGTTGATGAGAGAGGTCTGAGAATTGAACTGTCTTACCATTGTATGAGGGGGCAAGCGGAGGAAGTGAAGCTTGCACCACTCTCTTATAATGGAAAGAGTCCAATGTTCTGCTGTTATTTGCCCACATCTGGGGGCAAAGTGGCACAACCTTCCTGGAATGGTGGAAGGTTCTGGTCCACTGAGGGCCAGGAAGGCTAAGTTCTCTAGATGGAAGTCAAAGGCCTTGAGGAGGCTGAGACTGCTGAGACAGTTGAGGCTTAGCAGTCTTTGCTTTCCTTTGTTTAGGTGGTTGCTGACTCTTCCGGACAGGCTGACCTGCAGAACGTCCCTGCTGATAAGAGGGATAAAACCTCTTCTTTTTGGAAAAGAATGTTTTTTTGAAAGATTTCTTTCTTGCAGGATCAGCTGTGGCTTTGGATAACCTATCCAAAGTGGAGTTGTCAGCATCCAACTCATTGGCCTTTTCTTGCCAATCTTTGCCGAATAGATTCTCACCTGTACAAGGAATATTGCCCGGTTTATCCTGCACCCAGAGCTCCAAATCGGATGCCTGGAGCCAGGCAAATCTACGTGCACCTATGGCAATGGCAGAGTTTCTGCTTATGCACTCAAAACAGTCAAAAGCTGCACGATTGACAAATTTAGAAACATCCTGGGCATGTTTAACCAGTGTGAGAAAATCCTGCCTCTTATCTTCAGGAAGAAGAGGGCTCAAAACCTCTAAATCCCCTGTGACTTCCTTAAGGAACATTCCCATATATAAAATATAGGAACTGATCCTGGCAGAAAGCATGGAAGCCTGGAAGGTACGACGTCCAAAGGCATCCAACGTTCTACACTCACGTCCTGGAGGATTAGAGGCATGCCTCTTTGCACTTCTGATCCTTTTCATAGCTGACTCCACTACAATAGAGTGGTGAGGCAGCTGAGTCTTCTGGAAACCAGGACAGGGAGGAACCCGATACATGGTATCCAGACGACGGGAGTGAGGTGAGGTGGTCAGGGGGGTTTCCCACATTCTTAACATGAGATCATGTAAGATCTCATGGGTAGGCAAGGTAGCAGCCTCTTTAGGAGCTCTGGGATATTGCAGAATCTCCAACTCCTTTGCCCTGGGCTCTGTTTCAGGAGCCACAGTAATGGACAGCCCTCGAGCCACCCTCCCTGATAAAATCCTGAAAGGAGATATCTTCTGGAGGAGACATCCTCCGTTTGGGAGAGGAAGGCTCCTCGGGGAGAAGCATCCCGGTACCGACAGAACTGTCAGAATCCTCAGAGTCCTCCGAGGATTCAAAGTACCTTCTATCTGCATGCTCTTGTAGAGCACGATACCCGTACCGACCGAAGCTGGTACCGGGGGGAATTGTTACCGGTGTATCAGTACCGGAGGGCATGGCTTGACTGGGTGCCGGCAATGCGGACACCGATATCGATGCTATCAGTGCCGGTACCGGCTGAATTGTCTGACGCGGTTCCGAGGGTGTCGATGCCGCAAGGAGAGCCGCCAGACTGCGTTCAATAGTCAGGAACCTCTGGTCTATCGACGCTGCTGATGCCTGGGTATTGGTACCGGAGAAAACAGCTGGTACCCCAGAGCATGGCACCAGTAGTTCTGCCGAGGTTGAGGCCTTGAGAACATCCTGGAGCCCCGATAGTGCATTGGAAGTCGAAGCCTCCCGCCGGGGCAATTTTGCCAGTGCAGAACCCTCAAGGGCAACGCCAGAGGCATCTCGATGCTTAGAAGGAGATCTACCCTTTGAGGACCGGCTGGACTTATGTTTAGTTACCTGAGATCCATGGGAGGAAGATGAAGCCCTGGAAGACGTCGATGCCACTGCGCTGCATCCGAGGGAAAGAGGGTGCTAAGCTTAGCAGCCCGGTTTTGTCGACCCCTCTTGGACATCATGGTACAAACCATACACTCTGAGATGGAGTGGTCAGGACCTAAACATTTAAGACACCACTCATGGGTGTTGGTGACGGATATGGTACCGCCACACTTGGTGCACTTTTTAAAACCCGAAGCGGGTTTTTCCATAATGGAGGAAATTTTGGGCTTAAGGCCCAAAATGGCGCGTGCACCTGAGGAAGAAAAAATTGCAAAAAAAGAACTAAATATATTTTTTTTTCTAAAAGAAAGAAAGAATCAACGGCGGTACCGGTGTAGCGTCGAGGAAGGCAGACGCGACCACAAAAAAGAAGGAGGAAATATTTTCTGCGGTGACAGGAACAACAACCTGCTGGCTCCGCGGAAAACGAAGAACTGGAGAGAGGCAGTTGGGAAAGGTGGGAAGGCAGCACGCAGGCACTGTGGGATGCTCCCAAAAGCTTTCTAATTGGACGCTGGGGAGCAATCCCGCGCAGGTTCCGTCGGTACCGACGATACTCATATGTGAAGACTACATTCCTGCTTGTTCCTGGAGATGGCCATTTTCAAAGCAATGTACTGAAATAAAAAGTATTTTACCCACATTAATCAGTGTTCTGAAAACTGCCTTCCCTCAAACTGCCTAAAATATCAATATAAATACATAGGGGGCAGGCCTCTTTCAATAGAAAGGAAGCTCTGAAATGAGGAGTCACAGGATGAGAGTGAAAGGGGTAGGTTTGGGGACTAAGCTAAGGAAATATGTATTTACAGAAAGAGTGTTGGATGTCTGGAGCAGCGTCCCCATGGAGGTGGTGCTGAGAACTGTATCTGAATTCAAGAAAGCATGGAAGCAGCAAAAAAGATCTCTGAGGCTAAAGAAGGGATTGTAGAAATGAGCACTTGCAGGCATGTTTACTAAGGGTTGTGAAACCAGTGTGGAGACCTGCACCAACTGCAGCACCGTAACATGGGGCACCGTAGAAACCACTGAGGTGGTGTTAAGTGCACCTGCCACTAATGGCAATGATCACGGTTAGTGCACACTCATAAAACCCATGCCATTTGTGATAAACCATGAATGCCCACATGCAGCTCTACCTGCCCTGTCTCCACTTAATCGCATGATGCGTGGGAATTTTAGTGCAGGGCCCTATGCTAACTGTTAGTATGACATGCTTACTGTGTGCTATCGGCTAGCATGATTCAGTAATCATGCCCCTTTACTTATTTTTTTATTTTATTTAACCAGTTTTCTATACCGCCTTATCCTTTAATCAAAGTGGTTTACATTATGTAATTACTACAAACAGGTACTGAACATATTCCCTTGTCCCCAAAGGGCTCACAGTCTATGTGTGAGACTACGGAGGGTTAAGTGGCTTGCCCAAGGCCACGAGGAGAATGACGTGCGGATGGGCAGACTTGATATACCATATGATCTTTATCTGCCGTCAATGTCCAACTTTCTATGTAAAAATCCACACGTCATTCTATAGCGCACAATCCTTTAGCCACACCAGGAAGAAATGTTCCCACTGATGTTTTTAGGATAGAGGAGGAAAAACTATGCATGCACAATATTTTCACATTTTTTGCAGATACCTTTTCAGCGAAACTCCACCAACAGACAGAACATAAGTGCAAATGACCACACACTTTGTCCCAGTGACTAGTTTCCCAGTGAAAGTAGGCACATCCCTTCCCTTTGAAAACTAGCGCACAAGCTATAGATAGGAAGTACATGCAGACTGTGTTCCAATGCAGTAAGTTTTTAAAATTATTCTCAGAATGTATTTACCATCATTATTTGCAGAAATACGTGTTTTTCCTCTTTATACCCGTGGTTCCCAAGCTTGTTCTCAGGACCTCCCAGTCAGTCAGCTTTTCCAAATATTCATATGCATAAGACAGATTTGCATATACTGAAGACATCGGTATTTCAAAATGCATCTCATGCATATGCTTTGTGCATATCCTGGAAACCTGATTGACTGGGAGGTCCTGAGAAAAGGCTTGAGAACTATTGCTTTAGAATTTGGTTAAAGAATAGCGGAAGCCATGTTAGTCCACTATAATTACGCTGGTTTCATGCCATCACGTCTTTTCTTGATAAATCCGCTCAGACAACTGTTCTTCTCCATACAGTAATCTCTCGTATTATTTACTGAAAGATTTCCTATTTGGGTCTTCCACAATACCAAATCTGTCATTTACAAACCATTCAAAACAAAGCTATACCGCCCTCGCCCATGCACATAAATTTGACCACGTTACGCCTCTCTTGATGCAGCACCACTGGCTCACGATTTGTTCCCGCATCCAATTTAAAGCCTTGACCTTAATTCATAAAGCAATCCACGACACGGCTCCCGAGCACATTTCCACTCTTGTTACTCTTCATGCCCCTGCAAGGGCGCTTGGTTCTGTCCATGGTTTTAGGTTACATATCCCTTCACCATCCTTAGTTAAACTTGAAGCTACATGGAAAACGGCCTTTTTTCGCTGAGCTCACACTCTAAGGAACTGCCTCCCTACATATTTACGCACTGATCAAGAGCTTTAAAAAAGCCTTGAAAACATTCTTATTTGAGGATGCCTTTAGCCCCCCATAATTGTGCCCCTGCGAAGCCCTGCTTTTCATTGGCCAGACAGAGCCTTACCCTTTCCTCCCCTTTGATCCCCCCTACCCTTCTCTCTTCTTTCCCCCTCCCTACCACCTTTCCTACTCAATCTGGTTAAGTTTTTCTACATCTTTCCCATCTGAAACTGGTGTTCCTTTTTCCTTTTATACTGAGTATTTTTAATTTTAATTTTATTTATTTTTATTTTGTGTATTGAATTGTAAACCACTTTGCTTGCTCCAGAAATTGTGGTATTTCAAATAAAGACAAACACATAGAAACATAAAAACATGATGGCAGAAAGACATGGCCTTTACCTTTTTACCTTTAGAGATCCTCTGTGTTTGTCTCATGCTTTTTTGAATACAGATACTGTCATCGTCTCTACCACCTCCAGTGAGAGACTACTGCATGCATCTACCATTCTTTTCATAAAGAAATATTTCTGCATATTACTCCTGAGTCTATTCCTTTTCACCCTCATCCTATGCCCCCTCTTAGCAGAGCTTGCTTTCAATTGAAAGAGACTCTCCTCCTGTGCATTTATGTCACAGAGGTATTTAAATATCTCTATCATATCTCCTCTATCCCGCCTTTCCTCCAAAGTATACATATTAAGATCTTTAAGTCTGTCATCATATGCTTTATAACAAAGACAATTAACCATTTTGGTAGTCACCCTCTGCACTGACTCCAACCTGTTTATGTGCTTTCGAAGGTGTGGCCTCCAGAATTGCACACAATACTCCAAATGAGGTCACAACAGAGATTATATGGAGGCACTATCATCTCCTTTTTTCTGCTGGCCATTCCTCTCCCTATGTGCCCACGCATCCTTCTGACTTTCACTATTGCTTTTTCTACCTGTTTAGCTACTTTAAGATCCTCAGACACAATCACGCCCAGGTCCCGCTCTTCTTTTGTGGACAGAAGTACTTCACCCCTATACTGTACCCCGCATTTTTTAGCATTAAATCTTAGCTGCCAAATTCTAGACCATTCCTCAAGCTTAGCTAGATCCCTAATGTTATCTACTCCTTCCCGGGTGTCTACTCTATTGCAGATTTTGGTATCATCTGCAAAGAGGCAAACCTTACCCTACAGCCCTTCCGCAATATCACTAACAAAGATGTTAAAAAGAATCGGACCAAGGACAGATCCCCTGTGGCACACTTTCTCCTCAGAGTGAGCTCCATTTGCCTGTACCCTTTGCTGGCTCCCACTCAACCAATTCCTAACCCATAGAGATGAAAGACCTAGAGAAAACCAGGTACCACCCCAATAAGGATGGAATTTGAATCTATACATGCAGAGCACAATGGATTAGCAATCCATTGCCTTAACCACTTGGCCACCTGTGTGCACGAGTGGACTGAAGAAATAGTCTAGTGGCTAGCATGGGGGCTGATAACCAGTAAAGCCAAGCCACAGTCATGCTGCCTCTTCTTGTGGACCTTGGGCAAGTTACTTAACCCTCTATTCCTTTAAGTACAAAGTAGATTGGAGACCCACCAGGGTTAAGAAAATACCTACCAGCAGGGCTCAATTTGTAGACAAACAAATAGTGGAACTGTGGGCAGGGCAGGGTCCCAAAGTGTTGACATACTTTTATTTATTTATTTTTATTTAACAGTTTTTATATACCGCCTTATCGTTAAATCAAAGCGGTTTACATCGAACTTACATGTTTACAGAGAACTTTTGAAACTTTTGGTTACATTAACTTATGAACTTTTTGTTACATTAACTTATTAACTTATGAAGGAGCTAGGGTGGGGAGGGGAGGAGGGGGGAGGAGAGACATGCAGATGGAAGTAATAAAGCATAACTTATGTACAAAGAATATATATATATATACAATGATGTTAGTTGAATGGGTTTTTCTGTTCCAGAGTTACATGGGGTCAATTGTATTCAGGTTAGGTGAGTTCATTGTAATGATCCGAAAAGAGGAAGGTTTTTAGCTGCTTTCTAAAATCCTTCATGTCGGTGGTGGATCTCAGCTTCACAGGTAGGGAGTTCCAGATCATAGGTGCTGCAAGCGAGAATGCTCTCTTGGTGGTTGAATCATTTGCTTTTTTGTAGGCACAGGGAATAAGGATGGTGTCTATCGTGCTTTGTCTCCTAGGCCTCTCATTGTGACTATAGCAGAGTGTTTCTTCTAGTGCTCCCGCTGACATGCTGTTTCTTATCTTAAATACGGTGAGAGCAGATTTGTATCTTGCACGGGCGGTGATAGATAGCCAATGGAGTTGGTGTAGAAGGGGTGTTATATGATCGTGTTTCTTTGAATCAGTGAGGATTCTGGTGGCAGTATTTTGAACCAGTTGTAACGGTCTTGTGGTTTGCTTAGGTAGTCCTTGGAAAATGGCATTGCAATAGTCCAGTAAAGGGGTTATTATAGTTTGACAGACTGATCGGAAGTGTTCCTGGTTAAGAAGGGGCTCGAGTCTTTGAATTGTTGCTAGCTTATGAAAAGCATCCTTGGTAGTTCTTTTGATGTGTGGTTGTAGGTTTAGATGGTGATCAAGGGTTACTCCGAGTTATCTGACTTCTTCTTTGATAAGGATTGTAGAGTCTGCCACAGTTATTGAAGTAGGGAGGATTGATGAGGTATTCCGCGTGATGATAAGTGCCTCAGTTTTTTTCATGTTTATGTTCAGGTTGTTGTTGGACAACCAGGTGGATACTTCTTGGAGGCAATTTGTCATGCGTTAATACTCTGGGGAGTCTAGGTTGATCAGGGTGTACGCCATGACGACGTCAGCATAGATGGCGTATTTTACTTTGTGCTTTTTGAAGATTGAGCAAACTGGCTGCATGTATATGTTAAAAAGAAGAGCAGACAGGGATGACCCTTGAGGGATTCCCTGTGATGTATGAAATGGAGCAGAGAGGTGTTCTCCTACTTTGACTTTCTGTTTTCTGTCTCTGAGGTATGATTGGAACCATTTATGGGTGGTGTTACATAGGCCAATGTCTGTAAGTCTTCTCAGGAGGATGTTGTGTGATAGTGTGTCAAATGCGGCGGAAATGTCAATAAACACTAGCAGGAATCCAGCTCTGATATTATCAATTCCTTTGAGAAGGGTGTCAAGTAAGTAGATGAGTAGCGTCTCCACACTGTGATTAGGTGGAAAGCCATGTTGGTGCAGGTCCAGTGGTGCCTGTGTGTCTAAGTGATCTTGTAGTTGTTTCAGTACCGTTTTTTCAATAATTTTGGTCATGAACGGGAGGCTGGAGATTGGTCTGTAAGCAGCTGGATCTGTGGGGTCCAGTGAAGTAGCTTTCGGGATTGGTCGTATAGTGGCTTCTTTGAGTGCAGTGGGTATGTAGCCTTGGGTTAGGGATGTGCAAATTATTGTGTGTACAGCATTGGAGAATAAACTATCTGCTTAGTCTAGGCCTGCTATTTGGCAACATACAAAAAATTATTCCATTCAAATTCTGGTCTCAAATCAGCAACAATACCACCAACTCCCTCTACTGTCAAACACTGTGTGTCATAACACAAACCCTGCAAACAGACAACCAATGCCAGCACCAAATCCAAGAACTCAATCTTACCTATGAAAAATCAGCAGTGCAAATATTCTAGAACACCAGTAACCTCTATTTGGAAAAAGAATAGGCCAAACTACTACAGAACTAACATGTTAACAGAATCCCTCACCTCAGCAGCACATGGAAAAAAATCATAGTTACTCACCTGTCACAGGTGTTCTCCGGGGAGAATAGGGGATCAGTCCTCAAATATGGGTGATGTCAGCACTGACAGAGGTGGCATGATAACCTCTCCCCAGCTTTCAAATTAAGCCTTGAGATCTACCACACATGCATGGTCCCCTACCTGCCTAAGGGTGCTATCTTGCTTCAGTATGACGACATAGCTCAAGAAGACAAAAATGATAAAAAGCAACTCCATAGGAAGGATGAAGGGATTGTGAGGACTGATTACTGCTGTCCCCGGAGAACACTTGTTACAGGTGAGTAACTATGCTTTCTCCAGGAACAAGCAGGAAGTCAGTCCTCACATATGAGACTCCCCAGCTACAGGCTACAGAAAAAAAACCTGTAAAAGCCATGGGTGATCAAAAAAGGTGAGCTGTGAGAAGCAGCAATGAAGTCAAGGAACAGCAAGACCCCCGAGTGGCCCTGAGTGTCAAGTGAGGAAGAGGTTTTCCGGTAGCCTGAACACACCGAAGGGCCAGAGGACAGAAGTTGCCCTACACCTCAATACAGATGACGGAGTACTGCCTGGCTGAAGGCACTATCCTGGTGAGACTCCCTCTCCAGGCAGTAGTGTACTGCAAAGATATGGACTGAGGACCAAGTGACGGCCCGGCAGATGTCTGTCAAAGGGATGGAACGCAGGCTCGCCACACCACCTTGGCCTGGACACTGTGCACCATAATGCAGAGCTCCAGCAAGAGATCGGTCTGCTCATAGGCAAAGGTGATGCAGTCCACCACCCAAATGGATAGGGTATGCTTGGAGACCACTATCCCTAGCTGATTTGGGTCATAAGAGATAAAGAGCTGCACAGAGAGACGGTGGGCCTTGATATGCCCCAGGTAGTAGGCCAGGGCCCGCTTACAGTCCAGAGTGCAGACAGCGGCCTCCGCCCTGTTAGTATGAGGTCGCAGGAAGAATTTGGAAAGCACCACCTCCTAGCTAAGGTGGAACAGGGACACCACCTTAAGCAGTAACTTAGGGTGCGTGTGGAGCACGACCCTGTTCTTGTGGAAACTCATATAAGGCGGATGGTCCACAAGGGCCTGGAGCTCGCTGACCCTGTGAGCAGAGGTGAACGCTATGACAAAGATCACCTTCCAGAAGAGATACCTGAGGTGGCAAGAGCCGAGAGGCTGAAAGGATGGGGTGGTAAGCTTTGAAAGAACTACACTGAGATCCTATGCTGCTGCCAGAGGACAAACAGGTGGCCATAAGAGCAGCAGGCCCCTCAGGTAGTGAGTTACGAGGGGCTGAGTGGAGAGGGGTCTACCCTTGACAAGGTGGTGGTGCACCGAAAGTGCACCGAGGTGTACCCTAACGGAGTTGGAATTCAGCCCTCACTGGGACAGGTAAAGCAGGTACTGCAGTACTGGCTAGACCAAACAGGAGAAGAGGTTGAATCCCTTCTCTGCACACCACACGGAGAATCTCTGCCACTTGAAGGTATAGACCCAATGGTTGGAAGCCCTGCGGGAGGCCAGGAGGACCTCCTCCACCTCATTTGACAGGTTGAACTGGGCCAAAGCTACCCTTTCTGCAACCAGGCTGTCAGAGTCAGGGACCCCAGACTGGGTTGCAAAAGACAGCAGGCCCGGAGCGCACCTCAGAAGAACCGGAGGTGCCTGAGAGAGTCAGAGGTGCAGGGAGAACCACAGCTGCCAGGCCACCGGAGAGCCACCAGGATCAGGGTGGCCTTTTGAGCTAGACCTTGGACAGGGTTTTTGTGATGAGAGGCGTGGGCAGGAAGGTGTAGAGGAGGCCTCCCGTCCAAAGGATGAGAAATGCATCCACCGCCATCTGAGAGGGATGTGGCTCCCTGAAGCAGAAGCGGGGCTGGCAAAGAGGTTCATCTGCGGGAGCCCCCAGAGGCTGAATAGTGGGCTGGGCACCCAGAGATCCATCCGCCACTCGTGCAGTTGAAGGATCTGGCCGAGTCGGTCCACCAGGGCATTGTTCTGGCCCGGAAGGTACACCGCCCAAAGAAGCATCCCATTCTTGTTGGCGAAGGAACAAAGACTCACTGTCTCTTGGCACAGCAGGGATAACCCCATGCCCCCCTGCTTGTTGATATAGAACATCGCCACCTGGTTGTTGGTCTAGATCAGCACCGCCCAGTGCTTTAGGTGGCAATGAAAAGCCCGAAGGCCTAGCGCTATGGCTCGAAGCTCCAGGAGGTTGATTTACTGGAGGCTCTCTGCCTGCAATCAACAGCCCTGAGTGCAGAGCTTATTGCAATGGGCACCACAGCCAAGCTTGGAGGCATCAATGGTGAGGATCCCCTGTGGGGTGGGGACCTGGAAGGGCATCCCAGGCCCATAGGTCCCTACCCCAGTAGATGCTGGGGCTGCTGCCACCAGCAGGGAGTTGATCAGAGGGCAGGTTACGACCACTCTGTTCTACAGGCACCTTGTTGCTTGAGACTGCTGGGAGCGGAGAGCCCACTGGGCTGGCCACTTGTGAAGGTGGGCGTCTGGAGTGACATGCACTGTGGAGGCCCTGTGGCCCAGCAGGCAAAGCAGGAGGCGGATTGACACCAAGGAGTGGCCCTGGACATTTCCTGCAAAAGCCATTAGGCGCTGGGCCCTATTTAGAGGGAGGAAGGCCTTGGCCTTAACGGTGTTCAGCAGCAGCACCCCTATAAACTCCAGGCATTGTGACGGATGGAAGTGGGACTTGGGGTAACATAAGAACATAAGATATGCCATACTGGGTCAGACCAAGGTCCATGAAGCCCAGTAATATGCTTCTAACAGTGGCCAATCTAGGTCATAAGTACCTAGCAGTTTCCCCAGAAGCCTCAGGTTCTACAATGCACCTTTCAGGAAATGGAAAAAGGAGTCAAATGACGAAAACTGGAAACTACACAAGCACTGGCAAGATAGATGCAAGGCATTGATAAAGCAGGCAAAGAGGAATTTGAGAAGAAGCTTGCTGTGGAAGCATAATAAAGACTTTTTCAAGTACATTCATAGCAAAGAACCTATGAGAGTCAGTTGGATCACTAGATGATAGAGGGGTAAAGGGGGCACTAAGAGGGGACAAAGCCATAGCGGAGAGACTGAATGAATTCTTTGCTTCAGTCTTAACTGAGGAAGAGGTAGGGATGTTACCCATGACTGAAATGGTATTTAAAGGCGATGCTGCGGAAGAATTAAAAGAAATATTGATACACCGGGAAGATGTATTACAACTATTTGATAAACTGAAGAGTAGAAAATCAAATGGACCGGATGGTATACATCCAAGGGTGTTGAAAGAACTGGAATATGAGATTGCAGGCCTACTATTAGTAATCTGTGAACTATCATTAAAATCATCTGTAATACCTGAAGACTGGAGGATGGCCAATGTAATGCCAATTTTTTAAAAGGGTTCCAGGGGTGATCAGGGAAACTACAGACCAGGGAGCCTGAACGTCAGTACAGAGAAAAATGGTAGAAACCATCATAAAGAACAAAATTATTGAACATGTAGATAGTCATGGCTTAATGGGAGACAGCCAACATGCCTTTAGCCAAGGAAGGTCTTGTCTTACTGATCTGTTATGTTTTTTTTGAAAGTATGAATAAACAGGTAGACAAAGGTGAGTCAGTTGATATAGTGTATCTGGACAAGGTCCCTCATGAGAGACTTTTGGCAAAATTAAAAAGTCATGGGTAAGGAGGCGATGTACTATTGTGGATCAGGAACTGGTTAAAAGACAGAAAGCAGAGGGAAGGGCTAAATGGCCAATTTTCCCAATGGAGAAAGGTAAATAGTGGAGTACCTCAGGGATCTGTGCTGGATCCGCTGCCTTTTTAACATATTCAGAAATGACCTGGAAATGGGAATAATGAGTGAGGTTATCAAATTTGCAGATGACACAAAACTATTCGAAGTTGTTAAAATCCATGAGGATTGTGGAAAATTGCAAGAGGATCTTGATAAAATGGAAGACTGGGCATTCAAATGGCTATTGAAATTTTACGTAGACAAGTGCAAAGTTATGCACCTAGAAAACAAAAACACACTCCATTCATTAATTTATAGACCTCTATTATATCTCCCCTCAGCCGTCTCTTTTCCAGGTTGAAGAGCCCTAAACCTTTTAGCCTCTCCTCATAGGGGTATCCTTCCATCCCCTTTACCATTTTGGTGGCTCTTCTCTGTAGCTTTTCTAATTCCACTATATTCTTTTTAAGATATGGCAACTAGAATTGCACACAATATTCAAGGTGTGGTCGCACCATGGAACGATACAGAGGCATTATAATATCCTTTGTTGTATTTTCAATTCCTTTCGTTATGATACCTAGCATTCTATTTGCTCTCTTGGCCACCACTGCACACTGGGCAGAGGGTTTCAACATGTTATCCATGATGATGCCTAAATCTTTTTCCTGGGTGGTGGTTCCTAATCTGGAACCTTGCATCGTGTAACCATAGTTTGGGTTGTTCTTTCCTAGGTGCATAACTTTGCACTTGTCCACATTAAATTTCATCTGCTATTTGAACGTCCATTCTTCCAATTTATTTAGGTTCTCTTGCAATTTTTCAGAACCCTCTTGGGTTTTAACGACGTTGAAAGCACAGTTACTTACCTGTAACAGGTGATCTCTGGGAACAGCAGGAATAAGTCTTCACATATGGGTATCGTCGGTACCGACGGAGCCTGCGCGGGAACGCTCCCCAGCGTCCAGTAAGAAAGCTTTTGGGAGCATCCCACCGCGCCTGCGCGCTGCCTTCCCGCCTTTCCCAACCGCCTCTCTCCAGTTCGAGTTTTAAAGCTGAGACAAAGAGAGAGAGAGGAAAGGAAAGATAGACAGAGAGATACAACTCCTAGGGGAGGTGGGTGGGTTGTGAAGACTTATTCCTGCTGTTCCCAGAGATCACCTGTTACAGGTAAGTAACTGTGCTATCTCCAGGAACAAGCAGGAATGAGTCTTCACATATGGGGACTCCCTAGCTGCAGATGCCAGGGAGAGACCCCATGGTTGTGTGCCCTTGCAGAGGGCTTCACCTCCCCCCCATGGATCTCTGGCATCCAACCAGGGTAGGTGGGTAGGAGTTGATTAGGAATGGAACAGGTGTTTGAGGACAGCCTGACCAAACGAGGCATCCCGGCGGGAGACCTTGTCCAAACAGTAATGGGCTGTGAAGGTGTGAACCGAGGCCCAGGTGGCCGCTCGACAGATCTGGTCGATGGACACCGAGTTCAGATGAGCCACTGAGGCTGCCATGGCTCTCACATTGTGAGCTGTGACATAGCCCTCCAGAGAAATGTTCTTACTCTGGTAGGCGAAAGAAATACACTGAGCAATCCAGCTGGACAGTGTTCTCTTAGAGACTGGAAGTCCTAAATGAGAAGGATCAAAAGCAACAAAAAGTTGAGAAGACTTTCTATGTTGCTGTGTTCTTTGTAAGTAGTAAGCGAGAGCTCTCTTACAATCCAAGGTATGAAGATTCCTCTCTGCATTTGATGCATGAGGTCCTGGAAAAAAGACAGGTAAATATACCTCCTGATTCAGATGAAAAGGCGAGACCACTTTAGGCATAAAGTGTGGATTGGTCCTGAGGACTACCTTATCATGATGGAACCTTGTATAAGGTGGATTAGCCACCAAAGCTTGCAACTCACTGATGCGGCGTGCTGAGGTGACTGCAATGAGAAAAACAACTTTCCAAGAAAGAAATTTCAAGGAGGTGGTGGCTAAAGGTTCAAAGGGTGGCTTCATAAGCTGGCCAAGAACCAGGTTTAAGTCCCATACCACTGGAGGTGGTCTAATGGGAGGTTTAGTTAAAAGAAGGCTTCTCATGAATCTTGCTATAAGAGGGTGAGAGGAGATAGGTTGTCCATTGAGAGGCTTGAGGGATGCTGCAATAGCACTCAAATGGACTCTTACTGAATTCGTTTTCAGGCCTGCATGGGATAGATGCAGGAGATACTCTAGTAGAGAATTCAGAGGTATTGCAAGAGGGTTTAGACCCTTCTCTGAACACCAAATGGTGAATCTTCTCCACTTGAAAGCATAGGAACGTCGAGTAGAAGGCTTCCTAGAGGCATGAATAACATCTCTGACTTGAGAGAGATGAAAATCTTGAAGGTCTAGGCCCTCAGCAACCAAGCCCTGAGATGGAGTGACTGGGGGTTTGGGTGCCACAATGTTCCCTCTTCCTGGGACAGAAGGTCTGGTGCAGAGCCTAAGTCCAGGGAAGGAGCTTGAGAGAGATGCAGAAGTAGAGGGTACCACACTTGGCGTGACCAATGTGGTGCTATGAGGATCATGGTCCCTCGATCTCTCTGAAGCTTGAATAGAGTTTTGGGAATTAGGGGAATTGGTGGAAAGGCATAAAGGAAGTCTTGACCCCAGTGAAGGAGGAAGGCATCCTTGGCCTGAACTCCCTGACACGGAATTCTGGAACAGAACCGGGGAAGTTTGGCATTCCATGGACTTGCAAAGAGGTCTATGTCCGGGGTTCCCCAAATTCGAAAAATCCTGGATACCTGGTCCATGTGGATGGACCACTCGTGTGGGAGCAGAACTTGACTGAGTCTGTCTGCCCAAGAGTTTTGAATACCTGGAAGATATACTGCCAGAAGATGGATGTGATGCTCTCTGGCGAAGGCCCACAGTCGCAAAGCTTCATTGCAAAGCGACAGAGAGCCAGTCCCTCCCTGCTTGTTTACATATAACATGGCTACTTGATTGTCCGTATGGATAAGGACTGTCCTGTAGCTGAGCAGGGAATGGAACACTCTGAGAGCTAAGAATATTGCTCTGAGTTCCAATAGATTGATATGCAGAGAAGACTCCTGTGGAGACCAGATGCCCTGGGTAGAGAGATCTTGTAGATGAGCTCCCCAACCCTTTGGAGAAGCATCTGTTGTGAGAGTTGCTTGGGGCAGCGGTTGCTGAAAAGGGGACCCCAGCAACAGGTTTTGAGAGGACTTCACCACTAGAGAGACCAAAATAGACGACTGGAGTTTGCTATTTTGTCTGACAGGCAACCTGATGCCTGAGTCCATTGGGTGGACAAAGTCCATTGAGCTGCCCTCATATGAAGGCGAGTATATGGAACCACATGCACGGTGGATGCCATGTTGCCTAATAGTTGTAACATCTCTCGAGCAGTTAATTGGGACTTTAACTGAATCTGGGAGGCTAACTGCACCAGACGTAGGCAACGGGCCTGAGGAAGATAGGCCCTTGCAGTTGTGGTATCCAGTAAGGCCCCTATGAACTCCAGGGACTGAGTAGGGGTGAGATTGGATTTTGGGATGTTTATTACTAGTCCCAAATACTGAAGGATACGCATTGTGCAGGTTAGACAATTCTGGGCCTCTGACTGGGATGGGGCTCGAATGAGCCAGTCGTCCAGATATGGGAATACGAATATTCCTAGAGTGCAGAGAAATGCAGCTACTACTGCCATGCATTTCATGAACACCCTTGTTGCAGAGGCCAGACCGAAAGGAAGCACCCTGTATTGGTAGTGCTTTCCTTGAAAAAGGAATCGAAGGAACCTTCTGTGTGTAGGATGGATGAGGACATGGGTGTACGCATCCTTGAAATCTACAGAACAAAGCTAATCCTGACTCTGAAGGTATGGAAGCAGAGCCCCTAGAGAAATCATTTTGAATATCTCCTTGAATAGAAACTTGTTCAATTCTCTGAGGTCTAATATGGGTCTGTGGCCCCCTGTTTTCTTTGGGATAAGAAAATAAGGGGAGTAGAACCCTGAGCCCTGTTGAAGAAGAGGTACTTCTTCTATTGCCCCTTGGGCAAGAAGGGTAGCAATCTCCTGACCTAGAAGATTGAGGAGAGATATTGGAGAATTGAACTGTTTCACCATGGTGTGGGGAGGAAGGTTTAAGAAGTGAAGCTTGTACCCTTCCTTTATGATGGAGAGGGTCCATTGCTCTGCTGTGATTTGCTCCCATCTGGGAGCAAAGTAAGTCAACCTTTGTGGAATGGTGAGGGGCTCTGGGTTTCCCAGAGCTAGAAAGGCTAAGTTCTCTAGTTGCAAGTCAAAGGCCCTGAGGAGGTTGAGGCTGCTGGGCTGTGGTAGGCCTGGCAGCCTTTGACTTGGCCTGTTTAGGTGGTTGCTGACGCTTTGCAGCAAAACGACCTGCAGAAGATGTCTGCCCATGAGCAGGATAATATCTTCCCTTTTAAGAAAAAGATGTCTTTTTGAACAATCTTTTCTTAACAGGGGCAGAGGTAGACTTTGAAAGTCGATCCAACGCAGAGTTCTCAGCATCCATCTGAGTGGCCTTTGCTTGCCAATCCTTGCCAAACAGGTTTTCACCTGTACAAAGGAAGGTTTCCCAACTCATCTTGGACCCAGAGTTCCAAATCAGAGGCTTGTAACCGAGCAATCCTGCGTGCACCTATGGCAATAGCCGTGGCTCTGCTTACACACTCAAAAGAGTCAAAGACTGCACGGTTGGAGAATTTGGAAACATCTTGGGCATGTTTGAGCCAAGTGAGAAATTCCTGCCTTTTATCTTCTGAAATAAAAGGAGCTAAAGTCTGCAGATGATCTGTGACTTCTTTTAGAAACATCCCCATATAGAGACTATAGGAGTTGATTCTGGCAGCAAGCATATTGGCCTGGAAAATCCTTTGGCCAAAAGCATCTAGAGTCCTACATTCACGTCCTGGAGGGTTAGATGAGTGTCTCTTTGCACTCTTTATTTTCTTCATAGCAGACTCAACCACAATAGAGTGGTGAGGAAGCTGAGTCTTATGAAAACCAGGACAGGGAGGGACACGGTACATGGTGTCTAACCTGCGAGAATGAGGAGAGGTGGTGAGAGGAGTCTCCCACATGCCCAACATGAGATCATAGAGAATCTCATGAATAGATAGGGTAGCTGCTTCCTTAGGAGCCTTAGGATATTGTAAAATATCTAATTGCTTGGTTCTAGGCTCTGACTCAGAGGCCACTGTGATGGAGAGGCCTCTAGCCACTTTCCTAATGAAGTCTTGAAAAGACAAATCCTCTGGAGGAGACATTCTTCGTTTTGGAGAATCAGACTCCTGAGGAAGAAGCACCGGTACATCGACAGAAGCCTCCGACTCATCAGAGTCTTCGGAGGAATCGAAGTATCGCCTGTCTGGATGCTCCTGTAAAGCCCGATACGTGTACCGAGTGGGATCGACATCGGGAGTAAGCGGTACCGGTTCGGTACCGATGGGCATCGTAGGACAGGGTACCGTTGCAGCCGACACCAAAGCTGATGTCGATGCAATTGGTACCGGCACCGGGAATGGTGCCGATGCCGGAGTCGGTACTGGCAACGGAGATTGTTGCGGTACCGAAGGCGTCGAAGCCTGCATAAACGCCGTAAGGGTGCGCTGTATGGACAGAATTTTCTGATCCATCGACGCCACCAGAGTCTGGATGTCGGTACCAGTGGAGGCCACCGGTACCCCAGAACACGGCAACAGGTGATCAGTCGAGGCCGTGCCATCAATGTCAACCTGTGATCCCATAGATAATGCTTTGGAAGCCGGAACTTCCCACCGGGGTAATTTTGCCGGAGCGGGGTCCTCGAGAGCAAGCCCGGAGGCATCTCGATGCTTGGAGGGAGATTTGCCCTTCGAGGACCGGCTAGATTTATGTTTGGTTACCTGAGATCCATGGGAGGAAGAAGAAGCCCTGGAAGACGTCGATGCCACCGAGGCTGCATCAGAGGGAAACAGGGTACTGAGCTTGGCTGCTCGGTTCTGCCGACCCCTTTAGACATCATGGTGCAGGACACACAATCCGTGATGGAATGGTCAGGACCCAAACATTTCAGACACCAATCATGGGTGTCGGTGACAGAAATAGTACCGCCACATTTTGTGCACTTTTTGAACCCGGAAGCGGGCTTCTCCATGAGGAGAAAATATCTAGGCCTAAGGACCAAACTGAAAATGCACAGCTGAAAGAAAAAGGTTTGGGGGGTTTTTTTGAAGAAGAAGAAAGAAAAGAAAAGACCGGCAGTACCGGTCTGACGTCGAAGGCAGACGCGACTACAGAAAAATAAAGAACTTCTTCTGCGGTGACAGGAACACGACCTGCTGGCTCCGCGGAAAAGAACTGGAGAGAGGTGGTTGGGAAAGGCGGGAAGGCAGCGCGCAGGCGTGGTGGGATGCTCCCAAAGCTTTCTTACTGGACGCTGGGGAGCGTTCCTGCGCAGGCTCCGTCGGTACCGACGATACCCATATGTGAAGACTCATTCCTGCTTGTTCCTGGAGATTAATTTTGTGTAATCTGCAAATTTGATTACCTCACTCATTATTCTCATTTCCAGGTCATTTAGGAATATGTTAAAAAGCAGTGGATCCAGCACAGATCCCTGAGGTACTCCACTATTATGACAAACCCCAGGTGCTCCAGAACGAGGATGGTGTGGGCCACTGCCTGATGTGTTGCCTTTGATAAGCCTGTCGCCCAGGTAGGAAATACGAACATCCCCTGAAGTCGCAGGAAGACGGCAACCACCGCCAGGCATTTGGTGAACACCCTCAGGGCAGAAGTCAGTCCGAAGGGTAGGACCCTGTACTGGTAATGAAAGCATCCTACCATAAAGCAGAGGTACTGCCTGTGGTGGGGATGGATGAGGATGTGCGTGTCAACACTCTTGAGATCCAATGAGCATAGTCAATTTCCCTGCTGTCTACCTCCTCTCTTCCTGTGCCTGCTCTGTGCCACTGCAGCCGTATTAACACTTAAAGTTGCAGGAGCACTTTTGTTTGCTCTCGCGGCTGTGCTGTAGTGAAGCTGCCCGTCCATGGCATTTTTAGTAAAGCAGGAAGTGCTGATTTTGCTTTACTGTAAATGCTATGGTCTAGCTGCTTCAGTACAGCACAGCCACGGGAACAAACAAAAGTGCTCCTGCGACTGTGTTAAGTATTAATACGGCCGCAGCAGCACAGAGCAGGTGGGATGACGGACTCTATACTTCTGCCTCCTCAAGAAGTGTCAGAACACCATTCCACCCCATTCCAGCCCAAATTGAGCCCATCCTTCCACCTGAATATTACTTGCTTGGAGCTTCTACTGAAAAGGTGTGAGCTAAATCCATGTACCTTTGGTAGGAGTGGGCAGTTATAATTTATGCACATATTTTATAAAATACATGGGATTGCTCGTATTGTATGCATACACATTTACACCTGCTCTCAACCTGATGCAAACATGCATGAATTCATTTTACTCAGGATTTCTGACATGGCACTCGTATGTGTCTTTATAAAATAGGCAACACTTGCCCTTCCCGCATAGGCAGCTTTTTATAAAATCACTCTTCTCTTTGGAAATTGTTTAGCACATCTGGTCCTAAATTTCAAAACCTTCAACAAAATCATAGTCTTATCCTTGATAGCTCTGCTACAGTTCTATCATCTCTCTTAAAAATCATTCTCTTTATCCTAAAATTTGGTCACCCTTGAAATCAAGCATTTCAGCTTCACCATTTCAGAATTATTCCCATGTACGCGCACGGATATATAGTATTATCAACTCTCACAAAAAGAATGGGATTCATTTCAGGTTGGAATGCTACTTCAAGAATAGATATTCAGTTACATTCAGGTTACATTTGTTTGTCTAGCCAGTCTACTAAAAGACATTTTTACTTTCATTAATGTGTTATTTGGTTGAAAGCATTATAATTTTGGAACCAAGGTGCTACAGCACAACATGATCCAGTTGGCATATGTTATGAAGACAAAAGTCAACCTGGGAAGATGGGTGAAGAGGCAAGCTCTTCACGATGATTCAAGTTCCTGAAGGAAGCAGCAGAATTTTATTCTAGAAGTGGGGACCCAGGCAGGAGTAAGAGTAGAAGGAGGAGGGGACAGCAAAGATCAAGAGAGACTGGGAACACAGCAGTCCGACAGGAATGTGAAAAGATCTGTAAGAACAAAAAGCAAGAAGTTTAATAAAGCAGGGAAAGAGAGAAAACGTAGATTGAAATGAATGGGAAAGAGGTGCAAGCCAAGACAGTAAACAGAGGAGATGCGAACCATCTGAGTCATGAGAATGATTCAAGGGTAGGCGAGCGGCTGAATTTTGGAAGACTTCCATATTTAATTTTGAAGGATTTGCAAATGTAGACGGCACAAGGTCGTACAACTAATTACCCTAGCAAAGTGGTCGCTCCCCAGAAGAGTCTGTAGAAGTATGGGAAGCTGTGCGTTCAGATGAAGTTTGTGGCAAAGCTCTGTCAGTTCTTCTTTGTCCAGATACCCAGTGCCGGTGGTGTCACAGCTACTGAAGACCTCTTTGAGCTGGGACACATATTTATTCTCGTCCCCTCTGTCCATCCCATAGCATGCCGTAGCTGATCTGTGATGGGGCAATAGGGAAAACATTAGGCTTGAATATGACTATATGCTTAAAATAAAACTAGTAGGAATAGATGTGCATTTGTTAGTATGCATTTGGTTTGCTGGTGCACCTTAAAAAATTTAGTGCACACTAAATTGCTTTAACCAACAAATTAACGCACACTAAGTTGGTTGACATATGTTAAATCAATTTAGCATGTACTAAACATTCCCTTTTAAAAACAAACATCTCAAGCGAACTGGAAAAACACCCAAAATGCAGAAAATAAATGAAAATGAACTGTATCGTTCTTGCTTGTGCGCATTCCTACTACAAGATATTAACAATCAATAAATGCATCATTAGAAATTTTGGACCATGCAATTCTAAATAGTTTAGGTCCCAATATATACCAGTAAAAAAAATCTCGTGGGTGGGGGACCTAGTTTACAATAATAATGGAGAGAGGGCACAAGGCTGAAGGGTCACCTAGGGTGCTTAGCATCCTTGCACCAGTCCTGTCCTGGTGGTTTGTTCACAAATTGATGGAAAGACCAAGAAGGGCAGGCGAGACCCTATGTCATTCTAAGCCAATTTTCTCCATCAGCTCCTGTGTGGCACATGATTGCACATCATAACCCTTCTGGTGGTTTATAGAGGAACCAGAGTTGGGAGTAGAGCTGGCTTAGCCATTTTTTGAATGAAGATTTAATAAATAAATCTCACATACAAGAATAAAGGGAGAACTATAGGAAAACAGAGTGATCCTTCCAACATTTTTTCATGTATAGACTGCATACAGACAAAACATATCCCATTACTTCTAAGCAGCACACATCCTGAAAGCAATAGATCAACTGCACCACAAGCTCCTCTCCCCCTCTACCAGTGCTTTTTGAACTTTTATCCCATATGACCCCATTTTAGCAAATGAAAATTCACATGACCCTAGATGATGAAGAAATCAAGATAGCAGGTCTCCAGCCTCCTTCCCCTCCCTCCACTCATCTAAAAGTGGCGGCAACAGCAGCATCAGTCAGCACAGGGTCCCTTCTGTCAGTGTGCAGTGTGTGCTTACAGACCCCAGTACTCAGCATCGGTTTCCAGTCTAACAAAAGTTTCCCATAGGTAAGGGCCTATGAATAGGGCTGGCCCTAGAGTTGGTCCAAGGTATTGGCGTGCTAGGCGAACCTCAAGCTTCACACCCCCTCTGGCTGTCAAAAGCTATTTAGCTTTTGCTGCCTTCTAGAAGTTGCCATCCATATTCTGACTGGTGACTGCTACTACTTGTTATAGGTCATGGTGAAAGTCCAGAGAGAAGAGGAAATGGCTATGTTTCTGTGACCCAATCCACTGATGATGTGATCCCATTTACGGTCCCGATCCTAAGTTTGAGAACCACTGACCTATTCTGTAATTTTCCTGTTTGCAACAGAGTTACCACATTTTATCCTATGCAGGGCCAATGCAGGGGTATTAAGCACTCTAGGTGCTACCGCAGAAAGTTGAGCCTAAAACAATTCTATTCAAACTTTTATTCCGTATGACCCCATTTTGGAGTGGAGGAGTAGCCTAATGGTTAGAACCTTGGCTTGGTAACCAAGCAACCAGGTTTCAAGTCCCACTAGCACTCTTGTGGCCTTGGGCAAGTCACTTAACCCTCCATTGCCTCGGAAGAAAGGCCTGGCAATCTACTTCCAGTGACACTGCCAAGAAAACCCAGGAGCTGCTGGGTCTCCAGGAGTCAGCATTGACTCAAAGACACACATTGCATTGACCCCATTTTAACAACTGAAAATTCACATGACCACAGATGATGGTGAAATCAAAATAGCAGGTCTCCAGCCTCCTTCCCTCCCTCCACTCATCTAAACAGGAAGGCAGCAGCAGTCAGCACAGGGTCCTTTCTGTCAGTATGCAGTGTGTGCTTACAGACCCCAGTACTCGGCAGGGGGTTCCAGTCTAACGGGAAGTTTACCCATAAGGAGACAAGGGCCTATGAATGTTCACTGGCTCGCAGGCCACATGTTTACAACCGGGAATGCCACTACTTGACATAGGTCACAGTGAAAGTTCAGAGAGAAGGGAAAATGGTCATGTTTCTGTGACCCCATCCACTGACGATGTGACCTCCAGGTTTGGGAACCACTGGCCTAAAAGCTTCACAGATGCCTGTGCTAATGGCAGCACGCTTTCCTGCATCTTCCCCTTAGATTGTAATCCTCCCTTAGACTGCAAGTGCTGTGGGGACAGGGAAGTGCCTACTGTACCTGAATGTAACACACACCCTCCTCAATTAACTTTCTGGATACTAGACCCAGGGCAGGCACAAGGGTTTCTGCCGCCACCCCCCCCCCCCCCCTCGTGCTGAGCCATGCTGCTGTGAATTCCGGCAGCAGGATTGAGGGGGAGCGTGGCTCGGCTTGGCGACAGGCTATGTGCTTCAGCACACATGGCCTGCCACTTCTGACCAATGTTCCCTCTAATTTTCTGTAGGCTGTGTGCGCATAAAATATCAGCTGTGCAGCTTTTGAAGGAAGGTTAACTTTTTGTGCGCCACATAATGACACTCGGAGTTATATACTTTAAAATTTGACTACACGTCAGAATATAGTATGTACACCACATTGATTGCACTAGAAAATATTGCAGAACTTGTGAAAACCGTAAATGCACAACAACTTATAAATTTTAAGACGTCTGTGTTGTTTTCTATCAGAATCAGAACCGTAATTTTTGTGCGCTCTATTGTAAAGTATGTGCGCTCGCTCGGCGAGGTGTGTGTGCGCGCACACACGCACAGCTTAGAGGGAACAGTGCTTCTAACCCCCCTCAGACATAATTTCAGGGATTCAGAAGCGGCAGGCCCTGTGTGCCAAAGCACATGGCCTACTGCTGAACCTAGCCATCCACCCTTGCCACTGGAATCAGAGGCAGTGGGGGGCAGCTCAGCACGGGGAGGGACTGCACAGCTCGGCACTTGGGGGGGGGGGTGACAGGCCATGTGTGCCGAAGCACATAGCCTGCCGCCCACAGAGATCTGCCACCCTAGATGGCCACCTAGCCCACATAGTGGACAGGCCGGCCCTGCGTAGACCACACCAAAACCACCTCTCCCAGAGAAATCCTGTAAAGACTCATAATTTGATCTCATGTGTGAGGAGTGGAGGAGTAGCCTAGTGGTTAGAACACTGGCTTGGTAACCAAGCAACAAGGGTTCAATTCCCACTAGCACTCCTTGTGGCCTTGGGCAAGTCACTTAACCCTCCATTGCCTCAGAAGAAAGGCCTGGCAATCTACTTCCGGTGACACTACCAAGAAAACCCAGGAGCTTCTGGGTCGCCAGGAGTCAGGACTGACTCAAAGGTACACATTGCATTTTTTGTGAGTATTCAAAGTCATTCAGGCAGTTTGCAAACTTGCAAACCACCAAAATGCCACTCAGCAGGATATTCAGCGGCACAAACATGGTTAGTGCCGTTGAATATCCTGGGTACAGCTAGTAAATGTCCCAGTGCTAGATGGCTGGCGTCAGGGTGTTCCAGGGGCGGAGCAGAGGCAGCACCCAGGGATAACTGGCTAGTGGCAATATTCAGCTGCTAGCCAGTTATCCTAAAGCAACTAAAGTTAGGTCTGCTAAATGACCACTTTCGAAATCCAGCCAGTGGCTGAATATCGCCACTGACCAGATTGAAAAAGCGCAATCTGTCCAACCGAGATATTCAGGGCCGCAGACTAGACTAGATATGAATATCAGGGTTCAGGTTTCAGCATCTACAGCTAGCTACTGCAACTGCACTGGCCTCCGCCACTGAATATCCCTCCCCTACATTTCTAAATATTCAAGCCTGGTTACTATATATGCCATATACATAATGAGAGCAATTTCAAAAAGACATTTACCTGAGTCAAGGCCTGGCTATTTACCCAGCTGAATAGGTTTTCTGAAAACTGCCCACTTTCCCCGCAGGTAAAATAACCTGCTGATGGCTCTTTTAGTTTGTCTGCTGGTCCTATTGTTTTGCTTTCACTGCAGCTGATCTTTACCATCCCTAAGAAGTTGTCACCCTAGGCAACTGCTCAGTCTGCCTAATGGTTAAGCCAGCAAACATAGAAACATAGAAATATGACGACAGAAAAAGACCACATGGCCTATCTAATCTGTCCTGCCATAACAACTACAACAGTCCCCTTTTTTCCTTTAGAGATCCTCTGTGTTGGTCCCATGCTTTTTTGAATTCAGTTACTGTCCTCATCTCTACCACCTCCACTGGGAGACTATTCCACGGATCCACTACTCTTTCCGTAAAGAAATATTTCCGCATATCACTCCTGAATCTATCTCCCTTCACCCTCATCCCATGTCCCCTCGTAGCAGAACTTGCTTCCAATTGAAAGAGGCTCTCTCCCTGAACATTTATGCCACGGAGGTATTTAAACATCTCAATCATATCACCTCTATCCCGCCTTTCCTCTAAGGTGTACAACATATTAAAATCCTTCAGTCTGTCCTCATATGCTTTATAATGAAGACCACTAATCATTTTAGTAGCCACCCTCTGCACCGACTCCATCCTGTTCACATCCTTTTGAAGGTGCGGTCTCCAGAATTGCACACTATACTCCAAATGAGGTCGCACCAAAGACTTATACAGAGGCATTATCACCTCCTTTTTTCTGCTAGCCATTCCTCTCCGTATGCACCCAAGCATCCTTCTAGCTTTTGCTGTCGCCTTTTCTATCTGTTTAGCTACTTTAAGATCATCAGACACTACCACGCCTAGGTCCCGCTCTTCTTTAGTGGACAAAAGTACTTCACCCCCTATACTATATTGCTCCCTTGGATTGCTGCAGCCCAAATGCATGACCTTACATTTTTTAACATTAAATCCCAGCTGCCAAATTCTAGACCATTCTTCAAGCTTAGCTAGATCCCTCCTCATGTTATCTACCCCTTCCTGGGTGTCTACTCTATTGCAGATTTTGGTATCATCCGCAAAGAGGCAAACCTTACCTGAAAGCCCTTCCACTATATCACTAACAAAGATGTTAAAAAGAATCAGACCAAGGACAGATCCCTGGGGCACACCACTGGTAACATCCTTCTCCTCAGAGTGAGTTCCATTTACTTGTACTCTTTGTTGCCTCCCACCCAACCAATTTCTAACCCAAGCAGTAACTTTAGGGTCCATCCCTAGGGTGCTCAGTTTGTTTATAAGCCGCCTGTGAGGAACAGTGTCAAAGGCTTTACTGAAATCTAAATACACCACATCTAGGGCTCTCCCTCGGTCCAACTCCCTGGTCACCCAGTCAAAGAAATCAATCAGATTTGTCTGACAAGACCTGCCTCTGGTGAATCCATGCTGCCTCGGATCCTGTAATCCGCTGGACTCTAGAAACCTCACTATTTTCTCTTTCAGCAGCGTTTCCAATAATTTACTCACCACCGAAGTTAAACTAACCGGCCTGTAGTTTTCAACCACATCCTTACTTCCGCTTTTGTGTAAAGGCACCACATGAGCCTCTCTCCAGTCCTTTGGCACCACTCCCGACTCCAACGAGGCATTGAAAAGGTCAGTCAGTGGAGCTGCTAGAACGTCCCCAAGTTCCCTCAGTATTCTCGGGTGTATCCCATCCGGTCCCATCGCTTTGTCTACTTTAAGTTGAGATAATTTCTCACGAACACAGTCTTTTGAAAATTGTTCAAGATGTCCTTTGCTTCTGTTCCTATTTGTGAGTGTTTTCTGAGGTCCTGCTCCTGGTTCTTCATCTGTGAACATAGAACAAAAATATTTGTTAAGCAATTCCGCTTTATCCTTATCAGCTTCTACATATTCCTCCCCTGCACCCTTGAGTCTGACAATACCACTCTTGCCCTTCCTCTTCTCACTAATATATCTGAAAAATGTCTTATCCCCCCATTTTATAGCATTGGCTATTTCCTCCTCCTTTTGAATCTATGCCTTCTTGACTACTTTGCTAGCTTCTCTAAGTTTTTCCAAATACAGATGCCTGTCTTCCTCTCTCTGTGATCTCTTGTATTTCATGAAGGCCTCCCTCTTTTTCGCAACTTTTTCAGCTACTTCTTTCGAAAACCATAGCGGTCTCCTTTTCCTTTTACCTTTATTTACCATTTTAACAAAAGGGTTGGTTGCCCTTAAAATACCCCTTTTCAGTTTTGCCCACTGTTTTTCTACATCCCCCAGCTGTTCCCATCCCACTAATGACTCCCTGAGGTATTGGCCCAAACAACTGGCAATGTTTGCGCACCAGACGCAAGGGCCACATTTCCATCACTTATTTGGTGTGGACATTGAGACTGAACCCAGTCCTCAGGACACGCCTAGCCTGTCAGGTTTTCAGGATAACCACAATGAATATACACGAGAGAGATTTGCATGCACTGTCTCCATTGTCTCTCTCGTGCATATTCAATGCTAAGTGTGTCTTGAGGACTGCACTTATGCCTCTGGTGCATGCAATAGAGGAGGGTGTATGAGGTAAGAAAGTGCCACTGACTTCCTCTGTAGGCCGGAAGGAGGACAAGAGGAGAAAGAATCAGAGTGAGGCATAGTCCAGGGAACATGCTAGGGGAGCAAGGGGAGGAAGAGGCCTGGAGGATCAAGCCAAGCAAGGGAAAAAGGCAACAGCCCTGGTCCAGAAAGCATACTGAAAAGTATTTCTATTTACTTTGCTACATGCTAAGCATCATGTCCCAGCCTTACAAAACGACCATCAATAACAGAAGCATATTTCATTTCCTGTTCAAATTAGTCAACAAAGGGTTAGCACTATCAGGTTAAAATCTTGTGCATCAATCAAGAATTAGTCAATCCTCTACAGAGCAAACAAACTCATGTTTCAACCTGCCCTGTGATGCATGTACTTACACATTCCAGGTATCTTCACCAGACACTCCTCTCCCATTTCTCAAGGACCATGAAAAGGAAGCATTAATAGCTTTCAAAGAGGTGATAACAGTTAGACAGGGTCCACTGCACTAGCGCATGATAGAAAGATCATAAAAGGGTCTCTTTGCCATGACCCCCCAGCCTTTTCCGAGTCTCTTTCTCTCTCTCTCACATAGCTCCTTATATGGAGTCCCTTTTACTCTCTGGCTAGCTGGATTTAGGGATACGTTCAAGATAACTAGGACAAGAAGACGACCCGTACTCCCCGAGTTCTTTGTGACCAAGGGAAAGAAAAATCGTTCAGGGCCCTAGGCACAAATTCCAGTTTTAAAAAAGCCTCATACAACACAATACCACACAACGGTTTGGGCTTGTTCATAACATAAATCCTTCGCTAGGAAATTTCACACAGTTGAATAACTTGACGGACAGCGAATTTCTCTGGATACAACCCATACAGGAAAAGAAAAACAGAATACACTGTTCAAAGTCTAAAAACTATTCAGAAGTCACAGTCAATGAAATCGACAGCACCACACACTATTAGGGGGTTGTTTAGTCTGGTACTCTTTGGAGAATGGAAACCTTCCTGGGTTCTCCCTTTTTGGTGCCCCTAAAAGCCAACATTTCTAACTGATTTGGGATGCCAACCCAACACAAATTAACCCTCTTTTTACACAGTGAAGGGGTTTGCTCGATATAGGCGATGCCCAAGCACCCACGGCACTCACATAGCTGGCAGCTATGTTGGTACCTGGAATCCTGGGTACAGACTAGGTCTTGAAGTACTAACTTACTCTGAAAGGCCAAAAGCCAAACAACAGTAGAGCTTCTGTTGAAGCTTGGCAAACATTCTCCTTGCAGGGCAATCATCCCTATGACAACACCAAGAAAATCCTCTGATCAAACACTTTAAATATTCCTTTTGTGAGTTCGGGTAGCATGGACCTAACTCCTCATCCATCAATCTTCACCTCAGGATCTTCTCAATATTAAGCCCTCCCATGGATTCTATGAGAGTCCTACTCCTGGGTGTGCAAGCTCTACTTCCTAAGTGCCCAGTGCACTGCTGGGACAGAATAAGAGAAGGGAACATGCATGTGCCCATTATATTGTTTTCTCTCCTTTTATGCTGCTGGCCCAGCATGCCGTTTGCTAAGCATTCTCCTCATAGATGTAACGCAGGAGAGAACCGTCCATACATACTCTGCCTCCTCCTCACCATTTCTACAGTATTATTGGACATTCACATAAGAGGCGGCCCTCTGCTTGGTGGGACATATAATCTATTCAAGACAAATAATAAATGAAACTTCCTAATTCTCTTAAGGAAAACGGTTAAAACAGCAGGCAGATAGTTAAAGGGGCCTATATGTTTAGCAGTGGCCGTTTAACTTATAAGTCCCATATCTCTGAATTTTTGGCGGCGCTAAGAGGGTAATTTTTAGCATGTGCCCACCAAAGATTTTCGCGCTCGTTTTGGTTTGTCAAAACATACCTGTTCAGATAGTCTTCTGGCACTGAACTATTAGGAAGCTATTTTACAATGCAACAGCGAGGCTTGCCATCTATTTTCAACCAAACCTGCTTGAAACATAATGGCAGGTGCCTGTAACAGCAAGAATGTCACAAATTCCCAGGAGCACCAGAAGAGGGGCAAAGAGTGCAGAGAGTCACAGAGAATACGGTGCGCTTGCTGCTAGGCCGAGTTCCTTTGCGTTTAAACCCTCCTTTGTACCTCTGTAGAGATGGCACCAGACACTTGCTCTTGTACAGCTGCAGCTCCTTCTACTCTCCTTGCAAAGACATCTCTCTTTGGCTTCATTGGTGGACTAGAGGAGCCCAAAAGCATACGCTGGGAACTACCTCTCTCTTTCTGTGCACTTGTGCCAGAACTGCTCTCGCCTTCCCTCCTTACTAAGCATGATGATCTGCTTGGACTGGATTCCTAGCTCTTGGGAGCAAGAACTTCCTGTCTTTTAGCACTGCAGTACTGTAACCCCAAGTGAGCTGCCTCAGCTCCTGGCCCCAGAGTCACCTGCAGTGCCCGGTTACCCTGCTTGCCCTCTCAGACTTATCAGAAGATTGGGGAGAGGGGATGTGTTTGCCCGGCTAATCTTCCTATGGGGCTGGATTCCTAGCTCTTGGGAGCTGGGTCTGCCTGTCTTTTAGCTTTATTTATGTGGGATAGAACAGATACTGTAGATACAGTAAGATGGGCCTGAGAAACCTTCTTGGAATCTAGAAACCAGCCTAAAAATTTAGAAGCCAGCCAAAGTTCCTTTTATAGGGCTTTATTTACGAAGACTGTTTTTCCATTTTCTGTGAGAAAAGCAAGCTTAAGAAATCAGGTCGTGAACGTGCCACTGCACACTTCCAACAGCAGGCAGTGGCCTCTCCTCCTCCTCCACCACCTCTACTGATCTTTATAGCTACACCTCAGGCTACTTCCTTCTTTGCTCTAGAAATAACCGTGGCCTGATGATATGCAAAACAAAAAAACCTCTCTCTCATGTATCCACACCTTGCCTTCCCTCTGTTTGCCATGCCCCTGCAGCTTTCAGCCAGTCTCTCTCTCTATTTGCCATGACCTCCCCCCCAGCCTTTTCCCACTCTCTCACATAACTCCTCCAGGCTTCTCCCAGCCTCTCTCTCTCTCACACACACACACAACCAGGGCCATACTGAGACTGAAATGCGCCCTGTGCGACTTGCACATCGGGCACGCGCCCCCCTTTATGGGGGTGCGGGAGGGGGGCGCGTGCCCGATCTGCAAGTGGCCAGCAAGCTAAGCAGGTCTGGTCCCTCCCGGAGAGACCAGACCTGCTTAGTGTACCGGCGCGAAGACTTAAGGGGCACATTTCATCTCTCTGCTGCTGCCTGCCGCCGAAAAAGTGGCGGCGGCAGGCAACGGCAGAGAGCCAAAATGCGCCCTTTAAGTCTTTGTGCCCTGTGCGGCCGCACCACTCATACAGGGCTCGGTACGGTCCTGCACACAACCCTCCTGACTTCCCCAATCCCTCTCTTATAAACTTTACATAACCTCCCTCCCCCCCCCCCAGGCTTCACCCAGTCTCTCTCTCATTTTCTCTTTCATAGCCTAACCAGGCTCTTTCATATAACTCCTTCTTAGGCATTATCCAGTTTCTTTCTCTCTCTCTCACATAAATCCCCCCCCCACCCCTCAAGCTTCATCCAGTCACTCTCTCCTTGGGCGAGCTCCTTGGGGCAACTGCCTTATTCTAGACACTTTAGTCCCCATGCCTCTCCCTCTACTCCACTGCATCTCCAGTAAGTCTTCCTGTTCGCCAACCTTCTTTCTCATTCTATTTTGCTGGTACTTACTTCTTTTCATGTCAGCTATGCCAGTCCACTAGGGTAGGTACCCTTTACCCCTTGCTCATTCTGGGCCCACCAGAGTACTCCAAAACTTGATTACTTGCCCCATTAGCTCTGACCACTTTTTTTTTTTTTTTAACCACCGCTGCACCTTCTGACACCCTCCTAATGTTCTGTGTTATTAAACTGCAGGTCTCTCCGGGCTAAAACCCTCCTTTATCCAAGATCTCCTCATCCAGCACCTCCTTGATGCTATCTTCCTGATGGAGACTTGGTTGAGAGAGGGGGATGAGCCACTCCTCCATCGCTGCCCTCCCCCAGGTTATGTAGCCTTTTCTACCCCTAAACTGGGTCGCCAAGTTCAAAACCCTCTTGATAACCCATCTTTTCAATACTGCACATGACCTACCATCCTCATGACCATGCTCACTATCCTTTTTGTGTCCTCCCCCTTTGTATGAGTGTTTTTAACCTTTCCTATCAAGAAAAGGCATTTTTCCATTTCTTGCTTTTAACTTTTGGTTAACCAAATTAAAATAAACAAACACTGATTCCTCTACCTTGCTGCAGCTGCAGAAAAACACCGTTTCCAACTTTCATACCACAAGCAGCCTCTGCCTGCTTGATCCACACAGTGGAGAAAGTTCAGGCTAATCTCATGGTTTCAAGTGCTCCTAAACACAGATATTATAGTGAACAGAATAATATTTCTCTGTATGCACCAGATAGCATTCCAGCATACTTCCCCTGCTATTTTTTTCAGCACTGTGTTCAGCAAAGCCAGAAAAACGTTCTGAGAGCTGTAAGAAACAGGCATAAATTCTTCCCCAGCTCTGACCGCAAACCTACAGTATGATCTAACCCTTAATGCCTCCTCAAACTTTGCATTACAATCCCAGCTTTAAGCTCAGCCTTCTGGTTTTCTGTGCACCTCTCTGTATCTGCACTGCACAACTAATTTCTTCATTATCATCCATTTAAATGGATTTAAATGCACAGTGGGCTGCCGTTAGCACAAGCATTTCACACTGATTATGCTCATGTTAGATTCCTTCCTGCATTCTGCATCTATTCTGCTGCAGAAAATTCTGTGCAAATACTGCACTATTGCCTGCACTAATGGCAGCACACTTTGCTGCAACAAGCTGAGAGGGAGGCAAACACACTCTGCTCCCTTCAAGCAGGTTTTTTTCAGTCTTTTTTTTTTGTGCTTTCAAGTAGCAAGCCCACCACCCCTTTCTCACTGGCTCAGAGTCAAACTTGAAGCTCTCTGTTTTATTCTGCCTTAAACTCCTAAGAAGCCGTTCCCCGCTCCCTCAAAGACAGACTGTAGATGCATTGAGATCAATGGACAGTCCCAAATTCCAGGCGAGTTGCAAAATACATTCATAATTCACACATACAAAAATACCATATGCATACATGAAAATAATGGCATCAATAGAAAGCATGATGAAAGTAAATGTTTTTAACTGCTTCCGAAAGTCAATGGTATTCAGCATTAATCAGAGTGGCACCAAAATCTGGTTCGATTCTGTTGTCTAGCTATGGAAAATTATTTGCTGCTGTACTCACTTAAGTGTGCATCATAAATAGATGGAACATCAAGTTGTTGACTGTCCATTGATCTCAATCCATGTACGGGTTTTATAAACCTGTATTACTGAATTAAATTAAAATGGAGCAGAACCATTCAAGGCCTTATGTATCAAGGTCAAGACTTTGAAATGTATTCTCCAAGCTACTGGAAGCCAGTGCAATGCACACAAATTGGAAGATATATGTTTTGACCAAGAAATACCTGAAAACACGTGAGCTGCTGAATTCTAGTCTTTTTGTAACGCTCGGATAACCCGATCAGAAGGATCCAAGTACAATTAATTATAACAGTCAATTTTTGATAGTAACAGTGCTTGCAAGATTGTCCTAATATCATCAACAGGCATCAACTTCTGAAGTTCACTCAACATACGTAATTTAAAATAAGAAGATCAAACCCCTTTATTAATCTGTGGATTCATAGACAAAGAAGAGTCCAAGATCACACTCAAACTACCTACCTTGGGAACTGTTGAGATAAAGGAACCATTCCTCAAAAAAAACACCTGATCTCCCACCCCACTCCGTATAGATAGATGCTAATGTCAAGTGCTGTCTACATGTATTCATATATTTACATTTATACATATAGTGGCACTGAATATACACATTACTTTTTAAACATCATGGCCAGTGTTTAAAAGACCACTTACCACCAGGTCTGAGTATTAACCAAATATTGCCCTCACTTGGTTTGCAGATTGTCATGCTGTGAGAGTTTGTGTGTATCAGTGATGCTGAGAGCTAAGCTATCAGTAGTTTAACTACTGGCAGGGTCTCCCAAGACGGACAGGTCTCAGCTGAGGTGCCAGACCAAGACAAACCACCCATCTAGGCAGCAGCAGAATGGGACAGTGTTGGTGGTGGAGGATCACATTAATGTGACAATGGCAACAACACTAGAATCACCTGCACGGAGGAAAGACCTGGCAATCTACTTCTATATCTTGCCACAAAAACCCAATGGATAATCACAACAAAACAAATTGCACTATAGTGCTAGAAGATGAGAACCCCAGGTCGGAAGGCACTCAACTGACTACTGGGCAGGAGCTGAAGACTTTTCAGAGTAAAGCCAGCATTTATGATGTGGTTGGATCAAAGCCCTCGGGACACCTGACTGCTGATGTAGCTGCACATGAAATGAGTCAGAAGCTGCAAAGATATCTTACATATTGGGACATGGAACATACAGAGCATGAACCAAGGGAAGTTGAAGGTGGTCAAGAATGAAATGGAACGTGTACAACTTGATCTGTTGGGTGTCAGCAAACTGAAATGGACTGGCATCAGGCACTTTGCATCTGATAATCACATAGTCTACTATGCTGGAAATGAAAGACAAAGAAGAAATATTACTGCATTTATAATTAAGAAGAAACTTGCAAGAACTGTAATGAAATACAATGCAATCAGTGACCGCTTAATTTCTATTTGACTACGAGGAATGCCCATCAACACAACTATAATTCAGTTATAAGCCCCAACAACAGCTGCAGAAGAGGATGAAGTTGATGAGTTCTATGAACAAGCTGAAATTGACAGAACATGCAAACAGGATATCATGATAGTCATGGATGACTGGAACGCAAAAGTTGGCAGCAAAGAAGGCAAAGTGGTTGGAAAATATGGACGGCATCAGAAATGAAGCTAAAGAAAAACTGATAGAATTCTCAAAGACCAATGATCTATTCATCTCAAAAACCTTCTTCCAGCAACACAAGTGGCTACTGTACACATGGACTTCACACAATGGATTGTACAAAAATCAAAGTGACTACATCTGTGGAAGTCAACAATGGAAAAGCTCTATACCATCAACAAAGACAAAACCTGGAGCTGACTGTGGTACAGATCACCAACTCAAGCTAAAGTTAAAAAAGAGCAAATCACTCATGAATGTATCAAAATATGACCTTGAGAATATACCACTGGAATTTAAAGACTCTCTGCAAAACTGATTTGCTGCTTTAGATACAAATGACAGAGCTCCAGAAGAGTTATGGGATGACATCAAGAAGGTTGTATTAGAAAAATGTGAAAAGTCTCTACAAAAGGTGAAAAAGCAAAAATGGTCAAAATGCATGACTGAAAAAATTCTGAAAATTGCTCAGAAACGCAGAGAAGCTAAAGCCAGAGGAGAAAGAGAGGCAATCGCAGAACTCAGAGATTTCCAACATGCAGGAGAAGTACTACAATGACGAATGCAAGGAAATAGAATCAGAAACTATTAGAGGAAGAACAAGATCGGCTTTCCTAAAGCTACAAGAGTTAGAAAAAATTCCAGCCTCAAATTCGAATGCTACAAGATGCTCAAGGATCCATGTTGAATGATGCTGAGAATATCAAGAAAAGCCGGAAAGAATATACAGAGTCATTATACCATAAAGATCAAGTGGACCAACAGCTGTTTCAACCTGTACCTTATGATCAGGAACCACTGATGATGAAAGAAGTCAAAGCAGCATTGAAAACCTTATCAAAGAACAAAGCACCGGGCATTCATGGCATTCAGTTCTTACCATACTTCCACAGTTCTGCCACGAAATTTGGAAGACAACGTCATGGCCAACTGACTGGAAAAGATCTGTGTTTATACCAATACTAAAGAAAGGTGATCCAACTGATTGTGGAAATTATCGCACAATTGCTCTGATCCCACACGCCAGCAAGATTCTACTCAAGATTATTCAGCAGTGACTACAACCATACCTGGAACAAGAAATGCCTGAAGTGCAAGCAGGGATCAGGAAAGGGCGAGGAACATCATCGTGGATGTGAGAAGGATCCTTGAAAAGACAAAAGAATATAAAAAATATATCTATATGTATTTTATCAACTACAACAAGGCTTTTGACTGTGTAAACCGTGAGAAACTCTGGGCCACATTAAGAAGCATGGATATTCCAGAACACCTGATAGTTCTCTTGCACAACTTTTACATTGATCAAGAAGCAACAGTTCGAATGGAACAAGGAGAAACATAATTGTTTAAAATCAGCAAAGGTGTAAGACAAGGCTGCATGCTTTCTCCCTACCTGTTTAATTTATATGCAGAACAAATCATCAGAGAAGCAGGACTGTATGAACACAACCAAGGTGTGAAGACTGGTGGAAAACTCATCAACAACCTTCGCTATGCTAATGATACCACATTACTGGATAAAAGTGAAAATGATTTGAAACATTTGCTTCTCAAATGGGACTGCACCTTAATGTAAAGAAGACAAAGATCCTTACAACTGGCAAAATCAATAAGTTCATCGTTGATGGAGAAGAAATTGAAATAGTGGACAACTTTAACCTACTTAGATCAGCAATCAATAAAGAAACAACAAGAAGTCAAGAAATCAGATGACACATTGCTCTTGGCAGAATGGCTATGAAGGACCTAGACAAGATTCTCAAGAACAGAGATGTCTCTCTCCATACAAAGATTCAACTTGTTCAAGTCATGGTATTTTCAATAACATCATATGACTGCGAAAGTTGGACAGTGAAAAAGATAGACAGGAAGAAAATCAATGCCTTTGAATTATGGTGCTGGTGAAGAATACTGTAAATAGCATGGACTGCCTGAAGACAAACCAGTAGGTACTAGAGGAGATCAAACCTAAGCTTTCTTTAGAAGCTCAGATGACAAGGCTTATACTTTCAAACTTTGGGCACATTATGCGAAGAGAGAGATTGGAGAAAGACATCATGCTTGGTAAGGTAGAAGGTCAACGCAAAAGAGGAAGGTCAGCAATAAGATGGATCGATTCAGTAACAGCAGCTATAGGTGTCACTCTATTAACAATAAGCCGCCTGAACGAGGACCGAACACAGTTTAGGACAACTATCCAGAGGGTCGCCATGAGTCGACACCAACTCAATGGCACTTAACATGAACAGGAGTATATGAACCCTTTAATTTCTTCTCTCCTTTTCTGTCTTCAGTACAGTTGTCATTGACATCCCCAGAATTCAGGACATCCCTCTGGTTAATGCTATATCAATCATTATTGTGTTTAAAAAATCCATCTGGGAGGTCACGTGATGCGAGCAGAGTAGTGGTCGCATCCTGAGAGTGCTCCGTGCCCCACTGCCCAAACCGGCGATTTAGAACCATGCAAATCCCGCGGATAACCAGCGAAAAGGTCCCCCGGGTGTTTTGGAAGATAAATCAGAGCTCCGGAGTGCAGTTTGGTGGGCAGATCGTATGGCGGTGGCACCCAAGGCGACAAGGAGAGAGCGGGAGCGGGTGGCCGGCTCCAGCAAAATGGCTGACATGGCCACAACGTCCGGCTCACCCAAATCCCCTGCCTCACTGGACACGATGTCAGCGGCGGTGGCCGCGGCCCTTTCGCCCCAATTTGAGGCGCTCCACGAAAAAATGGATAGCCTGCGTGCCTCAGTGGACAGCCTTGGGAATCGACTCCAGGAGGCGGAGGATCGTCTGGGGCATGCCGAGGACAAGATCGGAACGTTGGAAACGGAGGTTGCTGGCCTTAGGCACCAGCTCGTAACACATGAGGCAAAGCTGGATGACCTGGAAAACCGGTCCCGGCGTAGCAACCTCCGATTTATGGGGATTCCCGAGAGCATCGCCGACAGAGATCTGCAGGGCTATTTGGAAGTGTTTTTTGCACAGCTACTGGACGGCGATGTGAGCGGAGGCCCGATCCGCATTGAACGAGCACACCGGGTCGGCGGTAAACAGGCGAGGGACACCCGGCCCAGGATTGTGTTGGTAAAGTTTGCCTTCTTTCCGCAAAAAGAAAAAATCCTGCGAGCAGCCCGACAGAAAGGGGAAACTCTCTACAATAACTCTAAGATCCGCGTGGCACAGGATTACTCAGCGATGCTGAGTAAGAAGCGCCGCGAATATGCCCCTCTCTGCGAAAAACTTATTGGCGCTGGAATCCGATTTGCGGTGCAATACCCGGCTAAACTACATATAACCTACGATGGAACCCACCACATGTTTGCAGCGGCTGCTGAAGCAGAGGGCTACGTGAACCAACTGACCGCAAGAAGACAGACATCCCCCCTGCCACCTCGCTGAGCTCCTTGGAGCGATCTGGTGGGTGATGGCTGGCTTTTCTGTTGAGAGGGCAGCACATGGCAACCGGGGGGAAAAATAGGCCTCAGCATCAATCAGGCCTGTATCTTTGACTGTCAGCCAAATAACACTGTACCTATTGGATTGTTTCTCTTGTTACAAACTTGCGTTTTAGTGTCTTGTTACCTTGTTTCTGATTTTATGGGGCTGCCTAGTAATGTATCTTGTCTAAAGTGCCTTTCCCTTTGTTTCTCTTTCCCAGTCCCTGGAGAGTTCGTCCTCCGATGTAGGCTGCGCACCACTTTGCAGTAATGGGGGCAAGCTGTTTATTATTTATATACTTTAACTGTCTTTACTTATTTTAATTATATTTATTAGTTCCTTTATCAGCACCATTATTACTAGGCCCCGGGGACTGTGGTTATGCCCGATGAGTAGGTTCTGGACTATAGTGTTGCCGGGTGGGGGTGGGGGGGGGAGGGACCATACTAAATGGGTGCGTGCGTGGCGTTGTCTTGCTGTGTGGTTTTGGGCGCCCCCCCCCCCCCCACTCACTTATCTGGGAGACCCGGGGGGTTGGCGTGGCCTGGCCGGGCTGCGGGACTGGCTGACTGGGTGCGGTGCGTGTCCTCGTTGGCACTGTAGCTCTCTGTCGGCGACGGCATTTACCGGGCCCCGGGGCTGACCTGTGGCCCTGCTCTAGTAGGAGATCCGGGGTTGGTTTCAGTTTAATGTCATAAGGGGCTGGGTTACCTAATGGCTTACTATCCTCCCTGAGGATCTGAGAGGTCTGGAGACTTGAGCATGCGAGCCTCCCTGCAGGGTAGCGGATCTAGTACAGATCAGGGGCTCCGTCGGGAGGTGATGCATTGTCCGCGGGCTCTCTGGTACACTGGTCAGTGGGCAAGGGGTCGGACACACCCAGTGTGACCTGGGTTGGACTTCTCTAGAGTGGGGAGGTGGAGAAGGCCCTGAGTACAAGGGGGAGAGGGGGTTGGGGTAGAGATTGGAGTGGGGAGGGGTGGTTAGGGGGGGTTATGGGGGGGGAGCGGGTGGGGGTGCAATGGGATCCTGAGGTCATGCGGATGATAAACTTTGAGCTACTGGGTGAGTACGAGAGTGGGCCCCAGGCTGGGGGGGCTCAACTGCAGATAATCACGTTATTGGTCTACGAGTGGTGTTATCACCCGCCTTAAGCTGAAGATCGTATCTTGGAACATATGTGGAATAGGCAACCCCATTAAACGTTATAAAATACTGCAGGCTCTAGCCCGGTTGCAATGCGATATCGCCTTTCTGCAGGAAACCCACCAGACTGCTGAGGAACATGCGAAGTTACAGAGGGACTGGGTGGGGCAGAGTTGGGGGGCTCCGGCACATGGGAGAAAAGCTGGGGTGGTCCTGCTGATCCATAAACGTGTGCGCTTTGTACTAGAACAGCAATATGCCGACCCCAGAGGCAGATATCTTTTGGTATATGGCTCCCTGGAGGGGAGGCGGGTGGTGCTGGGTAACCTCTATGCCCCTAACGTTTTGGACAACACCTTCTATGCTCGCTTAGCCTCGCAGGTTGAGCAGATCCCGGAAGCCCCTCTGATCCTCGCGGGAGACTGCAATGGGGTAATGGATATAAATTTAGATACTACAGGAGGAGGACAGGAGGGATGGCGGGTCCCGACCACTAAAGCCCTCCAGGGGCTGCGACGCCGCCTCAGGCTGGTTGACCCGTGGCGACTACTCCACCCACTGGAAAGAGACTTTACGCATCAGTCGCGGGCCCATGACTCCAGTGCACGGATCGACTATGTTCTGCTTTCGGAACGATTGTTCGCACAAGTGGATAAGGCCGAGATTGGTCCGGGTACGATATCTGACCATACACCGGTGTGGGTTGACCTGCGGTGGGGGGACCCTGCTCCCCTGCAGCGCATATGGCGGCTCCCTTTGGGGCTATACGGGGATGCAGAATTTCATACCTACTTGGCACAGAAATGGGACGAATTTATGGACAATCATCGGCAGCACCGCGAGGACCCTGAATTACTATGGGAAACAGCGAAGGTGGTCTTACGTGGGGACATTATTGCGTATGGGGCACGAAAGCGGAAGTTAATAGCATCACGTATAGTACAGTTAGAACGACATGTTGTTAAGGCGCGTCGGCGATGTGCAGGGAACCCTACGGGAGATAATAAACGCCTTCTTTGGGAGCTGCAATCGTCTCTCAATGAACTGCTCCACCAACGGGCAAAGAAATCCCTGTTCTATTACCGATATCAACTTTATCGTTTTGGGAACAAACCAGGGCGGCTCCTGGCGCGTTGTCTACGTGGTAGCCGGGGATCCCGCTCTATTGCGGCATTGCGAGATGATCGGGGCCAGCTGCACACAAGTAGTCCGGCAATAGCCCAATTGATCCGCGGCTTCTTTCAGAAACTTTATCAGGGAACCACAGGGTCGCTGGTAGCCATGGAAAGTTATCTGCAAGACCTGCACCTCCCGACGTTGAATGTGGAGCAGCGTTCGGCGCTGGGTGCACCGGTGACAGAAGAGGAGATACATACAGTAATCAAAAAGGCTAGTTGCTACAAATCGCCTGGCCCGGATGGTTTTGGAGCAGAGTTCTATAAACTACTGACAGGCCGTCTCACCCCAGTATTAACTGAGTTATACCACAGGAGGGCAGAACAGGGGAAGTTTGCCTGGGGACTGAATCATGCCTTTATCACTCTGATTCCTAAACCTGGTAAAGACCCCCTGCAGGCTGCCTCTTATAGGCCCATCTCTCTATTGAATTTCGACCTGAAGATACTCGCAAAGGTGCTAGCGAATCGCTTGGCTGACGTTTTGGGGGGCCTGCTGCATGAGTCACAGGTGGGTTTTGTGCAAGGGAGACATGCGGTGTGGAACCTGCGGAAGATTCTAGCCTCTATGGAATGGGTGCGTCAGCGAGAGATACCGTCCCTGTTGGTCAGTTTTGACGCGGAAAAGGCGTTCGACCGGGTCAACTGGGACTACTTGGAGTTTCTCTTGCCCCGTTATGGGCTGGGCGATCCCTTCATTGCAATGGTGAAGTTACTTTATACACACCCTACCGCGAGTATTCTATGCAATGGGACTCTGTCTGATTCATTTAATCTTACCCGAGGCACACGACAGGGCTGCCCACTTTCCCCGCTATTATTTGTGTTGACTATCGATCCTCTGTTGCGGAGTATCGCCGGCTCTCATGCGATTCGTGGTATCCCCATTGGACCTGGCGGATTTAAATTGGCCGCCTTTGCAGATGATATTTTAGTTCATTTATGTGACCCGCAACGCTCGTTGTCCAATCTACTTGCCGAATTCACTAGGTATGGTACCTTTGCGGGCTTACGGATTAATCAAGACAAATCAGAAGCGTTGGATGTCGGGGGTCGACTACAACAGAGCTGGGAGGGGAGCTTCCCGCTGCGATGGGCGGACAACTCCTTTACGTATCTAGGGATTACACTCACTAGAGATACATCAGCATTATATAAACAGAACTTTGAGCGTATTTGGTGTAACATTCGATCACAACTTCGGGCCTGGATGCCGCTCCCCCTGTCCCTCCTGGGCAGGGCAGCAGTCTTGGGGATGGTGGTTCTACCGCGGATTCTCTATTGGTTACAAACCTTACCGGTTTGGCTACTCCGTCGTGACCTTCATCGTATCGAACGGGAGTTTCGCGGTTTCCTTTGGAGAGGGGCTCGAGCGCGTATCCCGCTGTGCCGTCTACGGGGGGGCTGGAAAACGGGGGGGATTGGTGTACCGGATCTTGGTGCCTATGCTTTGGCTTGCCAAGCTAGGCACCTGGGGGATTGGCTCGGTAACACGGAGCTCTATACCCCAAGGGCGGTGGAAGAGGCTTTGGTAGCACCGCACTCATTGCTGGCAGTTCTTCACCTCCCGAGGGCAGCTCTGCCGAATCCCCTGGTGAAGAGTGTGTTGATACAGGCGGCGCGCCGTACTTGGCAACGGTTGAACGTACTGTGGGAGAGCTCCCCAGAGGCTTCGAGCTGGCTGCCGCTGCAGGGCAATGCTCTATTCCCCCCGGGCTCGGAGTCGGCTCCTTTCGTTCAGTGGGCGCAGGTCGGAATACGACTTTTGGGGCACGTTGTCGATTTAGATGGGCGGTGCAAGACCCTGGAAGCGCTTTGTCATGAATATGACTTGTGCCCCAGGACTTCTCTGTTCCCGTACCGGCAGCTATCACATTATGTGTACTCTGTGGCGAGACGGGCACTACAGAGCGACCGTTCCGCACGGATCTTAGAGTTCTTTGCATTGGGCACTGAGGACAAACCAACTATTACACACTTCAAGAAAGCTTTGGAACCTTATGCGAAACCTGTCGATTACTCGGCAGAGGAGAATTCTTGGGCGCAAGAGCTGGGCAGTGAGGTCGCCCCGGGATCCATACTGGCAGCGCTGTGCAGGGCGGCCGGCCTGGCGGAGGGAGCTCGCTGGCGGGAAATCCAGTCCAAGAGTATTGTCCGAGCTCACTTCTCTCCGAAGAGGGCATTACGTAGTCATCTCACCGACAACGGGGGATGTCCAAAGTGTGCGCACCCACTAGCGGATCTGGGTCATATGTGGTGGGGCTGCCCATACATTCGCCGTTACTGGTTGAAAATAGCAACTTTCTTGAGCGATATCTTGCAACAGCAGGTCTGCTGGACAGGGCTGCTCATAGCGCTGGATCAGTTGGGACCACTCCACCCGAAGGGTAAATGGCAGCAATTGTTGGTACGGAAGGCATGTCTGGTGGGGAAGGGTCCTGTCCTGAGGCGGTGGTTGGAGCCTGCAGCCCCCTCCTACTGGGAGTGGCGAAATGGGTTTCATCAATATATGCTTCTGGAGAGGCGGAGTGCACAGAGACACCCCCGCAGTTGGGCCTCCTTTCTCATGGTGTGGACACCCTATGTTCAGCATTTAGGGCCCAAAGTACGAAGCGAGATTCTATGTTTGGGATAGAAATCGGGGGAACGATATCTATAGATGAGAATAACCTCCGATGACCTCATGGATCCTGGGAGGGAGGGGTGGGGGGGGGGAGCATGGGGGAGAAGGGGGAGGGGGCAGATAGGTAGCTGGGACTTGGGTATTGTACTGTGACAATGCCCTGAGGCAGTGGATAAGAGACAACCCTGCCCAGGGTACATACAGGCATTTTAACCTGACTATATACTGTAAAATATGAAGCAATGTTGTAACGGTTGCTGTGAGGCATTGTATTGTTTCGTGTGCTTCTAATAAACATTTTTCAAAAAAAAAAAAAAATCCATCTTATCCCACTTCTCCTCCTGTCTTGCAGTCAGATCTGTGGCAATGTGGGAGGGATACAGTAGGTACACTCCCAATCTCTGTGCCAGCTTCTTTTCCCCCTCCCCCCGCCCCGTACTTCATATAAGGAACTGTGCACTCTGACACAAGAACAGCAGAGGAGTCTCACCATGTCCCCATCCTGTTGGTCACTACTCTGCCCCCAGTACTATGCCCCAAATAAACAGAGGAAAATGAAAGAGGAAGGGGAGGGGAATAGCAAGAAAGAGAAATCTGAGAGGAAAGAGAAGATGGAGAGGAACCTAAGAGAAAGGAAGAGAGACAAAGAGGAATTCAAAGGTGGGGGAGATGAAGAGGACTCTGGCAAGAGAGGAAGAGATAGCAAGGAAATGAAATGGGGTAATGGAGGTGAGAGAGGGAAGGGGGGGGCCTTTCCTTGAATACCTCCAGTCTAGTCCAGAAACATGAGTTGTGCCCCCTAACCAGCAAGAGGAGAGTGAGCATGACAGCTTAGTGATGCTATCCTATAAGGATTCTGTGCATCAGAGGGTTGTGCAGTAATGCCTATCAAAGCAGAGTGAATATCAGCCCCACAGTCCAGAGCTGGATTCTCCACGGTAAACGGTGGCCTCCAGTGGCCCTGACCAACTCATCCCTAATGAGGCCACTCTTTCATATTTTTGTTTTGCTCTGTTTGTTGTTGTTTTTTTCTCTTTTTTAATCATTCTTAGAATCCTTTCTAGAACACTGAAGGAACAATCTGAACAAGGAGACACAACAGTAAGGCTCACGCCACTATCCAGCGAGCCTCCCACCATGTCTGGACTACAGGAAACCCAAGACCTCCTCTACAGACCACCTGCGATTACCAAGCAGATAGAAAAACTGGGTGGGTCCTAGACCAGACTGGAGAGATTCAAGGAAGGCAATTAGCAGGTAAGGCTTAATTTCACCTTCCATATCATCCCTCCAGTCCAGACCAGACGCACGGGATGTACCACAGCAGTACTCCCTACAAGGCGGGTCCCACGAGGCCCCTGTGCAGCACAGAGGTCCCAAAACAGGCTTCCTCCCAAGCCCTGAGATAGAGGCGATGTTGTTTTGTGAAAGGGTGCAAATGCCGAAGTGACCGCACTACAGATCTCCCCTGGTGGGACGCAACACACTTCCACCCAGGGATGCTGCCTCTGCCCTTGTAGAATGAGACTTGAGTCCTGTCAGCACTGTCCAGCCCCTGAGAAATAGGAAGTAGCTATTGCCTCCTTTAGCCACTGGGCAATGGAGGCCTTTTCTGCTGCTTCCCTGTGGCGCATCCCCCCAAATAGCACAAAGAGCCACTCGGAGCGGTGGAAGGATTCTGTCCTCTAAGTATCACTGCAAAGCTCTCTTTGTATAGAGCAACCGTAGTGCCGCATCGAGCCCCCAACCCGAAGGACTGGAAAAGCAACAGGTTGATTGAGATGGAACCCCATCACCACCTTAGGCAAAAAAGCAGGGACTGTTCTCAACACCACCTTCTCCGGATGGAACATCAAATAGGGCTCGTGACAGAAGAGAGCCTGCAGCTCCAGGCCAAGTAAATCTCCACCAAAAACACCATCTTCAATGTCAGATCATTCAGTGAGGCCCTTTTGAGCGGTTCAAAGGGAGGCCCTGTCAAGGCCGTCAATACGATGTTCAAGTCCCAGGATAGTACCACCAGCCATTGTAGTGGACACACCTGCTGAACCGCCCTCAGAAAATGTACCACCAACACCACCCCCCTGAACCCTGCTTTGGTAACACACCAATGCCATCACCTGGACACACAGGGAACCCAGGGCCAACTGCTTGTCCAGACCAGCTTGCAGGAAAGCCAACATCTGAGGAATCAAAGCCGATAACCCCAAGGTGCCATGCTCCTCACACCAGTTCTAAAATACTCGCCAGAAGTGCACATATAACAAGGAGGCGGAGAGCTTCCTTGCCTTCAGGAAGGTAGCCACCACCGCTAGCACATATCCTCTCTGCCTCACCACGCCCTTTCAAGAGCCAAGCCATAAGTGAGAATGGATCCACCTGAGGCATCCTCAGAGGTCCTTGGTGCAACAGATCAGGGCACAATGGCAGGCACCAGGGCGCCACCGCCGTCAGTCGTATCAGATCCACATACCAAGGCTTTCATGGACATTCTGTGGATATGAAGACCACAAGACCACGATATCTGTCGATCCAATGGATCACCTTGCCGAGTAGAGGCCAGGGAGGAAACACATAGAGCAGCCCCTCATGCGGTCACTGCTGCACTAAGGCAGCAAGTCCCTCCGACATTCGTTTGTGCCTCCTGCTGAAGAAGCAGCTGACTGTGGATGCCATTAGGTCCATCACTGGCTGTCCCCGATGCTTATTGATGCTCCAGAACACGGAGTCCTCCAGTGACCATTCCACCGAATCCACCTAATGGAAACTGAGGAAATCAACTTGCACTTTGTCCTTCCCATCATATGTGCCGCCAACAGGGTGCTTTGCTGGAGTTCTGCCTACTCCAACAACGGGCCCGTTTCGCCCATCATTCCCTGGCTGGCTATGCTGCCCTGTCAGTAGATGTATGCCACTATGGTGGCGTCCAAGACGACATGTACCGCTCAGTCCTGCAGCAGTGGCTGAAAATGCTGCAGTGCTAGAAATACTGCCCAACTAATTTATCAACCATTTAGGCTCCTTCTCTGCCCAGTGACCCTGGGCCAGGTTCACCTTGTAATGCGCTCCACAGCCTGCCAGGCTGGCACTGATTGTGTCCGTGATCCAAACCGGCACCTCTAGTGGCATGCCCTTTGTAAGGGTCTAGAATTCTCGCCACTAGTGCAGGCTAAGCTGGACCTCCCTCGGGTATGGTGCAGGGACCACCAGGACAAGAGGGAGTGTTGAAGCGGTCGCATGGCACCAGTTCTGTGGTCATCACCATGGTTCCTAGGAGCTGGAGATAATGCCAGATTGAAGGTCATGTCATTCAGAGGAACAGCCTTACCTGCTCCTGGACTTTCTCTACTTTGTCCTATGGAAGAGAGACCAGTCCCGCCTGGATGTCAAACCGTGCACCCAAATAAACCAGATTCTGAGAGGAAAGGAGGTGACTCTTCTCGAAGTTCACGATCCAGCCTAGACTCTGCAGGAACTCAACCACCCTTCTTGACTGCCATTTCGCTCCCCTTGTGAGACTTGGCCCCGATTAACCAATCGTCCGAATAAGGGTGAACTAAAATACTTTCGTGCCACAAGACGGCCATGACTTTGGTGAATGTTCCAGGTGCCGTAGCGAGTCCAAACGGGAGCACTCAAAACTGAAAGTGGCCTATGGGTACTGCACAAATGCAGGTAACTCTGATGTTCTTCCTGGACCAGGATGTGCAGGTACGCTTTCGTGAGATCCAGGACATCAGGAACTCCCCTATATTTACCACCACGAAGACCGCAGCATCCTGTTTATGCCTTTGAGATCCAGGATCAGGCAGAAAGACCCTTCCTTTTTTGGCACCACAAAGTACATGAGTAGCAACTGGACCTGCACTGGCCGTGGGTACTGGCCAAACCATCCCCAAGCGGACCAGCTTGTCTAGCATTGTTCGCATCATCTCACACTTGCTGGCAGACCAGGAAGACATTGGGAATGAGCCGCACCAGCTCTAGCACATAGCTGTCCTGTATGATCTCCAGTTACCACTGGTCCTACGTGATCTGGACACAAGCGGGGTAAAAGAGTTGGAGACCTCCTCCGACCTCGCATCTGGCTTGGGTCACCTATGCTTCATTATGACTTTTTAGTGGAGTCAACCGTAAGGGTATAATATCCTCAGCCCGCTCCTTGGCCACAAAAGGAGTAGTTCCTCCTGGATGGGTAGCACACCTTCTGGTAAAGTGTAAAATGCGTTGCCCAGAATCTATGAAAGTACTGGAACTGCCCCTGAGCAGCCAGGGCCTTAGCTCCCTTGGGCTTGTCCTCCGGCAGGTAGGTGTCCTTGAAATCTCCCAGATCCTTCAACAATTTCTCCAGCGCCTCACCAAAAGCAGCTTCCCCTTGAAGGGGAGCTTGAATAACCAGACCTTTGATGACACATCCTCAGACCAATTGTAGAGCCAGAGGAGTCGACGAGCTGTCATCACAAAGACCATGCCTTTGGAGGAGGTCCATACCAGATCATAAAATGCCTTAGCTAAATACGCCATCCCAGACTAACAGCGCTGGGTCCCTGTCCAGCCTTGGCTAGGGAAGACCCTGGGACCATTTCAGGCAGGCAAGAGCCACATAGGCTTCACAGATAGCCATCTGCAAGGTGAGGGTGTTAGCCCAAAAACCTGCGTCGGCATGGTCTCCAGTCACCTACCATGCGGATCTTTCAGCGCCACACCACCCTCCACTGGGATGATGAAGTCTTCTTCCTAATGGCGGTGACCAAAGCATCCAACTTTGGAACTTTGAGGACTTCCCTCTCATTCAGAGATAGCTGGTACAAGCAGGCCATTGTCTGTCCCCCTCGCAAGCTCGCCTCGGGAATCTCCCATTCCATGTCAATCATCTTCATGATGGCCTTGTGGACCAGAGAAAAATCATGCAGAGCATGGATGCCCTGGAGCAAGGGGTCCTCCAAGCTAACCTCCTCAGGTGGAGACCCCACAACCATGTTCAAGGCTGCTAGGTAGCCCAAAATTAAGGCCGTGAGCTTCTCCTTACCGAACACATAAACCACCATGGGCTCATCAGAGGAAGGATTTTCGCCCTCCTCCACTTCCATTTCTGGAGGATCCCGCCAGTCCCTGAAGATCCACTCTAGTGCATCCCCCAATGCTGCCGATTCTGGCCGGGTCCTCCAATTGTGCTCTACCCCTTTTGGCCAGCGGAGCCACTTCTGCTTCTGCCAAAGGCAAGCAATCTGGATTGGGCCCTGATCCAGCCACCCTGCCTTGGGAGCCTTTTCAGCTCCCCTGTTCTGTTTCAGGAGGAATGCTTGGTGCATTAAGAGAACAAATTCAGGAAAGAAAGGCAGTCCCATGGTATCCTGTGTGCCTTGCTCCTGAGCCCCCAAATGGCTGCAATGCTTTCTGGATTTAGAGGCAGATCCTGAAGACCTCACAGCTCCAGATATGCCTCCCGCAGATGCGTTCTGCAAGATGGCCACCCTTCCTGTGCTCAGAGAGCTGTGTGGTTTCTCCAAAAGCCCCGGGCCCAACTCAGGCCCCACTGAAACAGCTGGCTCCTCCCCCCCCCTCCCCCAACTGCAGCCTTTTCTGGCATTGCATAAACATGAGCCATGACATCTAATGCCACCTCTGCCGATCTACCCTCCTCTGAGCAGATTCAGCAGAGGCCTGCCGCTGACAATGAGCCACTGCGTTCCCCATAGGCGGCACAGGCTTGCTTTCCCGATGCCATAAAGGAACACATGCGCACCGACTAACCCACCAAAAACCAACCGACTGCCTCAAAATGATTACCACCGACCAACAGCTCCCCCCCCCTCCCCGGAACACAGTGCCAAGAGAGCAGCAAGCAGCAAAAACAACCAAAAACTACAAAACAAGTAAGGACTCACCCCCGAAGTGATAAGGTTCCCGGCTCTTCCTTCACTGAACTGCAGACATGGGGTGGCAGAGCACTGGGGAGGGACCCAGGGCATCCGGGTTTTCACTCAGTACAGACCAGTGAGCCATTACCATTCCAGTGGTTTGCGGCACTCACGCTGGAAGAGGCAGGCTCTCAGTGAATCACTTTTTTCAGGTCTGTATACCTTAGCAGCACTGTGAGCTGACTTTACTCTAAGATCTGACTTATCAACTGCACTCTCTTAATTTAAATTTTTTTTCCAGTCTCTGAACAAACAAAGGACAGTGCCCTGTTACTGCCACTCCCAGGAGGAATTCAGCTCAGACAGGCCCCAATCCAATTCAATCCCTGTAGCGTAGTCCAGATGCTCAGAAGCCCTCAACCACATGCTGGAGACTGAGCAATAATGGACAGCCTTCTGATGCACAGAGCCCCTTTATAGTATAGAATCACAAAGCTGTCATGCTCAGTCTTCATCTGCTATGAGGGCACTGAAACAAGCCTGAAGGTTAGAGACTTTAGAGCCCTGAACTGCCAGAATGTCTGACTTGAATGTGGCCTAGGTGAAGGATAAAAGTTTTGTGCACTGCAAATTAAAACATTTTGAAAATCACATGAGGAGAAAACTTGAGATTTGTGAATTTCCCTGGATCTCCTTTAATCTCTCTGTTGGATATGGTGCGAAGATATTTTAAGGAAATTTTGGAAATTCCTTCTAAGATTTACCACCTTTGCCAGGGAAAGGAGCTAGTCTGGCTACTAATTAACTGGGAAAATCACAAGAGTCTATGAATTTTACTGGGATTTAGGAATCATCATTGGAACTCATAACGTGTAGGATTACCTTGTTAGTGATTTTTTACCTTGAACCAGATTGAAAAACTGTATTTTCCATTCATTATTATCATTTGTTTTGGAGGTCATTCCAGAAACCGAATAAGGGTCTGAAGATGAACCAGGGATGTTTATGTGCCGAAAACATCTACAAGAATATTCTGGTGTATAGCACCCACGGATGTTTATCGCGCTAACACAGGAATCTCAGAACATGTCTGGGAGGGGCGGAATAGGGGCATGGTTTGCCTTGGAAATGTATAAAACATATTCAGGAAAGGCCCGTGGATGTTTTGGAAGGTCTCTGCAGACGTAACCATTATACATGCCGGAGACATGGAATAAGGCCAGTACTTAGAAAATATTCTGCTATGTTTGAATAAAGATGGTGACTAGTCTCTTCTGAAATGGTGGACTGCAGTATGGAATAACTACTACTACTACTACTGAGCATTTATACAGAACTACCAGATGTACGCAGTGCTGCACAGACATGTAAGAGACAGGTCCTGTTCATCAGAGCTTACAATCTAGTCAAGACAGGCAACTCAAGGGAAACTCAAGATCATCAGGTGAATCAAGATCTGAAAGCGGAGGCGAGGGGGTAAGTTTTCAGCCTGAATTTGAAAAGGCTCAGAGAAGGCGCCTGACGTACAGACTCAGGTAGTTTATTCCAGGCAAAGGAAAGGAGCAAAGTCTGGAATTAGCAGTAGAAGAGAAGGGCACAGATAGAAGCGATTTGCCAAAAGAGTGGAGTTCCTGAGGAAGAGTGTAGGGAGATATAAGAGAGGAAAGGTAGTGGGGAACTGTAGAGTGAATGCACTTATAGGTCAGTAGGAGAAACTTGAACTGGATGCAGAAACGGATAGGGAGCCAATTGACTTGAGAAGAGGGGGTAATATGAGCATGACGAGGCTGGCGGAAGATTAGCCGCGCAGCAGAATAACACCACGAGATGTATTTATAAAGAATAGAAATCAAAGGTGGGGGAATCTTGTAAGCTAAAGTGGCATTCTTAACTACCCTGAAAGAAATATTAAGAGCAATAGTGATTATTCTGGCCATGCTGACATTTGCTGTTTCTGCTAAAGGAGCTAATCTAGGGGACTCTAACAATTACTGTGTCCTGAAAATTTGGACTGTTGTAGGAATAGTATGTGAGTGAGTGAGTATGGAAAGGATGAGAAATGGAGATTATATTTTTAGTCCTGGAACTCAATGCTATTTTGTTAGACCAGCTGTTATTTATAGGTTCAGGGCATCTTTTAGGCAGATTTATGTTTTTCGTAACTGAAAGTGAGAGTGTATGTGTGTGTGCGTATGGTTTCAGAGTTGCATAGGAGGATCTGGTGTGCTCATCTGCAATTCAGGGGCAACATGACTGTCTGGCCAGTACCTGGACCGTACGGATGACGACAGCATCACCAGATGCCAGTGTGATAGGACAGAAAATAAATCACAATAGGTTCTCCATAGCAAAATTTTATTTTATTTGTGCTTTTTTATATACCGCCATATCATGGAATCAAAGTGGTTTACATTTGAATTACATTTTACATATCCCTTTCAATAATAAGAGACCCTCAGAATAAGAGGATTCAACAGTGCAAACAGCACTGAAACATGCCCAAAAGCATCATGTTGTATGAGGTTGGTAAGGATCCATACTTGGCATTGTAAAGACTGCTTTTAGAGATGACCAATGAAAGAATAACTATGGATTTCTTCAACTGCCGTGAATGTTTCGCTGTAAGGTATGTCATGACAAACATATCACTTTCTACTTGCTGTTATTATAGCTTTGAGCGCACAGAGATCACTGTTCTGGACATGAAACAGACTAATATATTTGGAGTGGAGGAGTGGCCTAGTGGTTGGGGCAAGGTACTTCAGGCCGGAAGGTTGGGGGTTCAAATCCCACTAGAGGACAGCAACCTTGGGCCGGAAGGACTGGGGTTTCTAGTCCCACAGGTGCTCCTTGTGGTCTTGGGCAAGCCACTTAACCCTCCATAGCCCATGTTCCCTGTAAAATAGTTATCTCCAAGTTATAATGCCCTGCTCAATGTAATTTCAGTTTGTTCAATGTAAACCGCCTTGATATCATGAAAGGCGGTATATAAAAAAATGTTAAATAAAATAAAAATAAATAAATAGTATAGTTTGCATCAACATTTATGTATCCTCAGTATTTATGTGTAGTTTGCATCAAAATAAAACTCAGTGAAAGGAGCAGCTTAGGAGATGCATGTTTTACAAGGAGGCATGGCAGACCGAGACGGCCACTGGTACATGGCGGAAATGGGCAGGATCGGAAACATCCCTCTTTTCAGAATACAGTGAGTGCAAGCATGTCCAAACCATTTGCTGCATATACACATCTCGTTATCACTGCGTGGCCCTTGATTCTCAATAGTGGCTTGCTCATGCTGCGCCGGAAACATCTATGTCCCCAATTCTGGAAAGGCAGGCACATTTATACCTGCAGCTGTGGAATCTGGGTGAAATCGGGCCCATTTTCAATTTGGATGTGTCTGTGGCTCAGACGTGCATGTTATAGAATTGGCCTCTTTATGAGCTCTTTCCCGATTGGTCCCAAATCACCCAGAAAGTAGGGCTACCAGAGTTTTGGAGAGCAAATCCGGGACACATGGGCAGTGCTGAGCTGAGTTGGGAGGGACATCTTTTCCTGATATATTTTGTAATGACCAGCCTAAGAAGACTGCATTACAGGCATTACAGGGGTATACAGGAGAAGCAATGTCCTTTGCCTCTGTCCCCCTTGAAAGCAGCCACAGGAAATAGTTAGAGTCAATGGACTCTGGGACATTACCTTAAAATATGGAACAATCCCCAAAAATTGGGGACATCCGGTAACGTTACAGGAAAGGTGGCATTACTTCTTGGCGCTTGGTGCGAGAGTAGTAGCCCTGGCTACTATATTTAGTTTAAGATTTCCTTGTAATTATTTCCTTTGAAAGGAAGAATTTTTTGTTTTTTGATCCTGCTCAGCTTTTGGAATTTCTAGTGGCAAGGGAGGAGGTGCAATTCCAAGACGGCTTATCCCCAGAATTATGGCAGCTGTATAAACAGTCTAGGTTTGCTTTGTTTGAACTTAATGCTTGGTTATGTTATGCTCCTCGCTGGGTTTTTTTTTACCATTTCCTTTTTATTTGGGGACAAATGTATATTTGGTTGCTATTTTTGTGATTTATTGATTATTGTTTTATATTTTTTTCCTGATACTTCTGTATTGAAGTGATTGAAAATTTTAATAAATATAAGAACATAAGATATGCCATTCTGTGTCAGACCAAGGTCCATCAAGCCCAGTATCCTTTTTCCAACAGTGGCCAATCTAGGTCATACGTACCTAGCAGTTTCCCCAAAAGACACAGGTTCCACAATGCTTGTACTGGGTCAAGCATTGATATCCTGGGTCCCTTCTTAATAATGGTTTATGGACCTTTCCTCCAGGAACTTGTCCAAACCTTTTTTAAACCCAGCTACACTAACAGCCTTTACTACATCCTCCGGTAACAAATTCCAGAGTTTGATTAAACGTTGAGTGAAAAAATATTTTCTTTTATTAGTCTTAAATAGTTTACCCTGTAGCTTTATTGCATGTCTCCTAGTCTTTCCATATTCTGATAACGTAAACAATCTATCTACGTTTACCAGTTCCACTCCGTTCATTAATTATAAACTTCTATCATATCTCCCCTCAGCCGCCTCTTTTCCAGGTTAAAGAGCCCTAACCTTTTTAGCCTTTCTTCATAGGAATATCCTTCTATCCCCTTTACCATTTTGGTGGCTCTTCTCTGAACCATTTCTAATAACGCTATATCCTTTTTAAGATATGGCGACCAGAATTGCACACAATATTCAAGGTGCGGTCTCACCATGGAACGATATAGAGGCATTATAATATCTTTTGTTTTATTTTCCATTCCTTTCCTTATGATACCTAGCATTCTATTTGCTCTCTTGACCACTGCTGCACACTGTGCCAAGGGTTTTAACATGTTATCCACAATGACGCCTAAATCTTTTTCCTGGGTGGTGATTCTTAATGTGGAACCTTGCATCTTGTAACCATAGTTTGGGTTGTTCTTCCCTAGGTGCATAACCTTGCACTTGTCCACATTAAATTTCATCTGCCATTTTGATGCCCAGTCTTCCAATTTATCAAGATTCTCTTTCAATTTTCCACAATCCTCTTGGCTTTTAACAACTTTAAATAGTTTTGTGTCATCTGCAAATTTGATAACCTCACTCGTTATTCCCTTTTCAGGTCATTTATGAATGTGTCAAAAAGCAGCGGACCCAGCACAGATCCCTGGGATACACCACTATTCATCTTTCTCCATTGGGAAAATTGGCCATTTAGCTCTACCCTCTGTTTTCTATCTTTTAACCAGTTCCTGATGCACAATAGTACACTGCCTCCTATCCCATGACTCTCTAGTTTTGCCAAAAGTCTCTGATGAGGGACATTGTCAAAGGCTTTCTGAAAGTCCAGATACACTTTATCAACCGACTCACCTTTGTCCACCTGTTTATTCACACCTTCAGAAAAACATAACAGATTAGTAAGACAAGATCTTCCTTGTCTAAAGCCATGTTGGCTGTCTCCCATTAGGCCATGACTATCTACATGCTGAGTAAATTTGTTCTTTATGATGGTTTCTACCATTTTTCCCAGTACTGACGTGAGGCTCACCGGTCTGTAGTTTTTGAGCACCGAAGCACCGCGCTGCCAAACCTGCAATCCGAAGCCCCTTGGAGGTCCAACCTGTAATGCTTGGTGAAGGTATGGAGAGACGACCAGGTAGCCGCTCTGCAAATATCCAGTGGCGGCACCAAACTCTTTTCCGCCCAGGACGCTGCCAGCGCTCTAGTTGAATGCGCTCTAAGCACTCCTGGAGCCTGCTTCCCACTGAGGAGGTAAGCCGAGGCAATCGTCTCCCTGATCTACCTCGAGATGGAAGCTTTGGCCGCCGCTTCTCCCTTATGCGGCCCTCCAAACTGGACGAACAAGCGTTCTGACTTCCGGAAAGGCGCTGTGCGCGCGAGGTACCTCTTCAGCACTCTATGAACATCCAGGAGCCTAAGCTTTTCTCCGTCTCCCGATAGATCCCTTTCCACGAAAGAGGGCAGAGAGACTGCCTGGTTTACATGAAAAGGAGAGATAACCTTAGGTAAGAAAGACGGGACTGTACACAAGACTACCTTCTCTCTAAAGAAAGAGAGAAAGGGAGGACGGGATGACAAGGCTTGAAGCTCTGAAATGCGTCTGGCCGAGCAAATCGCCACTAAAAACACCGTCTTTAGCGTCAAGTCCTTCAGAGAGGACTTCCGCAGCGGTTCGAACGGTGCCCCCGATAGGGCATTCAAGACTAGGTTGAGGTCCCAGGGAGGGATAACAGATCTTTGCTGGGGCCTTAACTGTCTAACAGCTCTCAGAAACCTGCCTACGTCCGAATGTAGCCCTAGACATTTGCCTCTGACCTTCCCCCTATAGCAAGAGATAGCTGCCAGCTGGACTCGCAAAGAGCTAGGCGCTAGACCCTTCTCGAAACCCGCCTGCAGGAACTCCAGGACCTCTGGGACTGAAGCTGAGAGAGGCTTGATTCGACGCTCTAAACACCAGGCTTCAAAGATACGCCACACTCTCACGTAAGAAAGGCAGGTGGAATGCTTGCGAGCGCTCAACAAGGTTGAGATTACTGAGCCCGAGTACCCCCGCTTCAAGAACCTCGCCCTTTCAATAGCCAGGCCGTAAGCGAGAACCGATGCACGTGGGGCATGAGTACCGGACCCTGACGCAAGAGATCCTTTTTGCAGGGACCTGGCCACGGCCGGTCGGCCGTCAATCTCACTAGATCCGCGTACCAAGGACGTCGAGGCCAATCCGGGGCTATGAGAATGACCAATCCTTGGTGAGCTTCTATCCGCCTCAGAACCCTCCCTATGAGCGCCCAAGGAGGGAAAACATAGAGGAGACCTTCCGACGGCCAGCTTTGGGCCAGGGCGTCCAAGCCCTCGGACATTCTTTCCTTTCTGCGACTGAAAAACCGGCTGGCCTTTGCCGACGAGTACCGGGCCATGAGATCCATGATTGGGGTCCCCCACCGGGCAACCACTTGATCGAACACTTCCTGCGCTAGTTCCCACTCTGCGTGGTCTATCCTGAACCTGCTGAGGTAATCGGCAGTTACGTTGTCTGTTCCGGCCACGTGCTGCGCAGACAGCGCTAGCAGATGCGTTTCGGCCCACTGCAAGAGGAGATCCGCCTCCTTCTCCAAGGATGGGCTGCTTGTTCCGCCCTGACGGTTGATGTAGGCCACCGCGGTAGCGTTGTCCGAGAGGACACGGACTGCCCTCTGGCGAACCAAGAGCTCTAAAGCCCGGAGAGCTTAGGTTACCGTCCTCAACTCCAGCCTGTTGATAGACCACTGCGACTCTGCCGGAGTCCAGCGGCCCTGGGCGAATTGCCCCTCGCAGTGTGCGCCCCAACCTGCTAGGCTCGCATCCGTTGTCAGTTGGGTCCACTGAGGCGACTCGAGTGGCATCCCGCGGCTCAGGTTCTTTGAGTTTGTCCACCACCGCAGAGACCTCCTGATCCCGGGAGGGCAGGGAATCTGCCTGGATAAGGGGTGAAGTTGATGGGACCACTGTCTCAAGAGGGTACGCTGGAGAGGCCGCATATGAGCCCGGGCCCAAGGAACTACTTCTATTGCCGCTGCCATGGTGCCCAGCAGCTGAAGGTAATGCCAGGCCGAGGGGCATCTTGTTAACAGAAAACGGCAAACGAGATTCCTCAGATCGGATAACCTCTGCTTTGAGAGGAACACCCTTCCCTTCCTGGTGTCGAACCGAGCTCCAAGGTACTCTATCTCTTGCGTGGGAATTAAGCTGCTCTTCGCACGATTTATGACCCATCCCAAGCTCTCGAGGAAATGTACGACCCTGGCGGTCGCTACGCAACTCTCCTCCTCTGACTTTGCTCGTATCAGCCAATCGTCCAGGTAAGGATGGACTAGAATTCCTTCTTTCCGAAGAGCCGTGGCCACTACCACCATCACCTTGGTGAACGTCCTGGGAGCTGTCGCTAGCCCGAAGGGAAGGGCCTGGAACTGGAAATGGCCGCCTGGTACGGCAAATCTTAGGAACTGTTGATGAGACTCTCTGACCGGGATGTGTAAATATGCTTCTGTCAAGTCTAGGGATGTCAAGAACTCCCCCTGTCGAACGGCGGCAATCACCGACCTCAGGGTTTCCATGCGGAAGTGATGAACCCTGAGACAGCGGTTGATTTGCTTTAGGTCCAGGATAGGACGGAAGGAGCCTTCCTTGTTTGGCACTACAAAATAAATGGAGTATCGACCTAAACCTCTTTGGTCTTGTGGGACAGGCAACACTGCTCCCAGCGCTATAAGCCTCGAGAGGGTGACTTCCACCGCCGCCTTTTTTTCTGGTGGACCGCAGGGGGACAGAACAAATGCTGGGGTTACTCTCTTTGTGAACTCGAGAGCGTAACCCTCTCGGATCACCTCCAACACCCACTGATCGGATGTGACACGGGACCAGGCGGGAAGGAACTGTCTTAAGCGACCCCCCACCGACAGCTCTCCCTCCTGGACCCCCGATTTCTCATTGTGTCTTTCTAGGCGCCGAGGAGGAGGAGGAGGAGGCCCCAAAACCTCTACCTGCCCCGCGAAACCCCCGAAAGCTCTGACCCCTGGAGGGGAAACGGCCCCTGGGGAAAGGTTCGATCTAGGTTGTCTGAATCTTCGAAAGTCCTTTGGCTGACTCAGACCCGGAGCAGAAGGACGACCCAGTTTTGGCCTATCTTCGGGGAGACTACCCCCTTTGGACTCACCCAGCTCCTTTACTAACTTATCCAGGTCTTCTCCAAACAATAGCTTCCCCTTGAAAGGAAGTCGACTCAGGCAAGCCTTAGAAGAGGTATCCGCAGCCCAGTTACGCAACCATAAGTAACGTCTGGCTGCCACCACTGAGGCCATATTCTTGGCCAGGCTTCTAATAAGATCATACTGGCTATCAGCTAAGAAGGCTGAACCTGATTCCAATTTGGCTGCCACCCCTTGGGAGTCGCCCGCAGGACCGTCAGCCAGTTGCAGTTGCTGGGACCATCTCAAACAAGCTCTAGCCACCCAGGCCCCCGAGACGGAGGCCTGTAAGGCAAGGGCACTAACATCAAAGGCTTGTTTTAGAAGGGTGTCCAGTCTTCTATCTTGACTGTCTCTCAGAGCCGCGCCGCCCTCGACCAGAATAGTCATCTTCTTTGTTACTGCCGAGACCGCCGCGTCCACCCTAGGCGATTTCAGGAGATCCTTATCCATTTCCAGCAATGGGTATAGGCGAGACATCGCCCGTACTCCCCTCAGGGTAGATTCCGTCTGGTTCCATTCTTCCTGAATCATCTGGCGAACCACTCTGTGCACTGGAAAAACCTTCTGAGATTTCCTTACGGCTTGGATCAGCGGATCCTCCAGAGCTTCTTCGTCCGCCGGAGCTTCCGAAGCCATATTGAGTACCTTTAGAGACTCACTGATTAGAGATGAGAGCTCTTCCCGCCTAAACACCCTGACTATGTGGGATTGCTCCTCCTCCGGGATCTCTCCCTCTTCAAGCTCCTCCCCTTCATCAACTCCTTCTTTTTCCGAGAGCTCCTCCTCAGGGAGGTCCCGAGGCGGAGACTCAACATGGTCATCGGCTAATAGCCTAGCCCGCTTGGGGAGGGGCCCCGGCTCAAGGGATCTAGAGTTTCCTGGAACAGAATCAATACTTTCCCTTGGTGCTACTGTTTCTGCAGGGCCCTGCTTGCGCAGGCAGTAGGCTTTGTGCAAAAGAAGAACAAATTCAGGACAAAATTGACCCCAGTCTCCCTCCGCCCCCGAGGAAAGGGAAGGAAGGGATTGGGAAGAGCCTGGAGCAACTGAAGCTGAAGGGGGGGGAGAGTGGGAATCCCTTCCCCCTTCCGAAGGGTCCCCTGACCCCTGGGGAGCTTGAGACATACTTAGGTGGATCTCCTGCTCCACGGAAGCGGCCTCTGCTGCACACCCTCTGCAGACTCCTGCTTCCAAGGCCGTCCCTCTACGAGTGCCGCACGAAGGACAGCGCAGCTTGCCCGTCATACCTCTTGAACCGGGCTACCCCCAGGCCCAAAGGAAAATAAATTTAAGGTAACTAACAAGGCAACAAAATAAAAATAAAGGAACCAAAAGTGACAAAAAGAAACCAAATAAAGAGAAACAAAGTAAAAGCTATGCAGCAAAAAACTTCCAGCACTCCCCTCCCCCCAGCCATGCAAAAACAAAGGAGAAACACGGCACCAAGCAAAAAAGGCTCCAGACTTTCAAATAAACCTGAATCCAACAGATGGAAGAGGAGAAATTAAACCCCAATACTTGCGGTTTGCCAAACTGGCGCAAATGCGCTGCCACGAGAGAGCCAGCCGTCCTCTGCAGGATCCCACAAGGTAGGCCGCAGCCACGTGTAGGTCGGGCCTGCGGGCGGAGGGAGAATGCCGGCAGAAGCTGCGGACTCTCAGGCAGGAAGGAGAATCACACTCCACACCCACTCCGCTCCCCGTGAAAACCTCAAGCGCCCGGCCGCCTCGGGGCTGAAGCGCGAGGCCGGGGGCTGAAGCGCGAGGCCGGGGGCTGAAGCGCGAGGCCAGGGGCCGCCGCTGAAGAAAGAGTCGGCGCTGCCTCTAGCGCTCAGCCGCCTGGGGGCTTCGGCGTGAGGCAGACGCGGCCGTGGAAAAGATGCTGTCAAGCGGGCCGCGGGGTGCGCGGGAGGAGAGCTCTCCTGACCTCACCGCTGCACCGGAAAACCCCTTCCTCCGGAGCCTCACTGGAGCCGAGTTGCAGAGGGCAAAGAGGGAGGGGGGGAGGGGGGAATGAGGAGAAGCAGAAGAATTAAAGGTACAGGACTATGCTGAAACCTAAAATAAGACTGAGATAAAGAAATTAAAAAGGGAATTAAATTAAGATAAATTAAAATAAATTAAAATAACTAAATTCTTAGTCCAGACCCCATAAGCACCCTGGCTTACAGGAACCCTCCAGCTGCTTGGAGGCTGAGATTACTGGTGCCAGTGGGTGGTGCCAGGGGTATTTATACCCCACCATCATCAAAAGGATGATGGGCTCAGCCTCCAAGCTGCTGGAAAGGTTGCGCAACCCAGAAGTTAAGGGACTGGACTGAAGTGACAATAAGGAACCCTTTTTAAAATTTGGCATTACATTGGCGATCCTCCAATCTTCAGGTATTACAGATGATTTTAATGATAGATCACAGATTACTAATAGCAGGTCTGAAATCTCATATTTCAGTTCTTTCAACATCCTTGGATGTATACCATCCAGCCCAGGTAATTTGCTACTCTTCAGTTTATCTAATAGTTGTCATACATCTTCCCAATGTATCGATATTTCCTTCAATTCTTCTGCACCTTTTAATAACACTTATTAAAAGAGGGCTGCTACACAGTATCCTGTCCTGTGCTGCAGAAGTAAGCTGTGACCAACTTCCTGGGTGATTAACAGCCCTTGCTTGGATAGAAGGAGTTTTTCAAAATGGCCTTTTGACCTGCCACCTGGTGTTAACACCTATTGAAAAGGTTTCACAGGTCTCTTGCCCCCTAGGTAGAAGGCCTCTTTGTAAGGGTCTCTAGAAGACGTTATTGGTGCTCAAAGAGTACTGACCCTGTTTTGTCTTTTATGCTAAGTTATATTCTGATTTGATTTAAATTACAGCTCTTTGCTGCTGCTAGGCTCTGACTTATTATGAAATTTAAACTACAAGCTCTCTGCTGGGTTCCAAAGTTAACCAGAAAGCTCTCTTCTGTGTTTTAAATTTAAACTAAAAGTACTTTGCTGATACTAGCCCTGAGTGACTATTAAATTTAAACTACAACCTCTCTGCTGGGTTCCAAATTTAACCAGAAAGCTCTCTTCTGTGTTTTAAATTTAAACTTAAACTGCTGCTGCTACTAGGCCCTGACTGATTTAACAAAAAAACACTGGCTTCACAGATTAATTAGCTTTAATACAAAGTTCTTTCAGACAATTCCCAGAAGTATATACTCACAATTGCAGATCTCTCTCCAGAAGTAGCAGTCAGTTTTTCTAGTCCTTCAAGTATAAAAAATAAATAGACACTAATACAATAACAGAAATAATATACATAAAATCAAAACTAAATAACCATAGGTTTAGAACATAAAAAGCCCAATAGGGTGATGACTATACTAAGTTAAGCACTTAAGAAGCATTTTCAGTGCTGCTATCCATATAAGTGCTGAATACACGTACAGTATAGTGTGGTCTCCATACTAGCACTATCCATTTAGCTTAGTCTTGCTATTCAGTACATCTAAACTAAACATACAACCTATCCGGATAGCGACTGAATATGCCACTGCCTAGATGCATTCTGGGGCCACCCTCTCTCCTCCATCCCACAAATTTATGGATGATATCTAAACGGCCAGATGTAAACTGTATACTTTTTGAAAAATATACAGAGAGGGCAATTATGTGTTTTCCAGCCACTGGCGAATTCACATTTGCCTCTGAACAAAAGGCCAGATATGTCCAGCACCACACTATACAATCACCTCACTCCGAAAGGAAAGCCTGATTGAGCAAGTAAACCTTGACCTTTCTTCTAAATGTAATCAGATAATGTTCTCTCCTAATTTCTAAGGGCAGGGCATTCCAAAAGACTGCGCGCTAACCACACAAAAAACGTGGTCTCACAACCTCAAACTGACACCTCATTAATTCATCCTTTTTATAGATTATGGCTATATTAAACAGAAGGGCCCGATACAGATCCCTGGATCACTCCATCATTTACCTTCCTTTATTGGGAAAGCTGACCATTTAGTTCTATTTACTATTTCCTGTCTTTTAGCCAGTTTCCAATCCACAATAGAAGATTTCCTCCTATCCTACGACGTTTTAATGTCTTTTATTTATTTACAGCATTTGATTATGCAGCTTCTTCCTGAGGAGTTTCTCATGAGGGACTTTGTCACGTGTTTACTGAAAACCGAGGGGTTGTTTTGGAAGCCCTGTTTGTGCTCTGAATGCCGGAAGACAGGCACAGAGATGTCTCCAGATCTATTTTAGAAGCTGGCTCTGGGGGCGTCCAAGTCTGAATGGGGGTATGGTGGAGGCGTTCCCAGGAACCTGTATGTCCCTGCCTGATCGCAGAAACATCATGGACATCTGGTGTCACTTCTAATTCTAGACCTGTTCCAGGCACGACTAGGTATCTGAACAGTACTCATTGTGACTGAAGAGGGGCATAGAGGAGAAAGCATTCCATCATCCTTACTACTCAACACAATGTCAACAATAGTAGCAGTGGGATTTGAACTCTGGCCTCTCTCTTCCTAGCCATTAGGCTATCCTAGATAGCTGGGTCCTGGAATATTGTTCTGGGCATGTCTATGTAGATGCTCCTGCAGACATCCATACTGGGCACATTGATTGTGAAATCGTGTCTGCGCCTGGATGTGCCTGCTTTTTTTCCAGACATATTGACTTAGACATCCCAGATTGCACTTGGATGTCCCGTCTAAAATTCCCCTCTATATCAACAGACTCACCCTTATCCTATGTTTTCTACCATCTCTAAAAATCTAATAAATTGGAAAGGCAAGACTTTCCTTTGCTAAACCAATGTTGAATCTTCTGCATTTAGCCATGTTTATCCATATATCTAGCAATTTTATTTTTCATAATAGCGTCTATCATTTTGCCTGGCATTGATGTCAGGCTTACAGGTCACCCTGAAGTCCTTTTAAAAATTGGTGTTACACTGGCCAATCCTTAAATACTATGTCTAATTTTAATGATAGGTTACAGATTACTAGCAATAGGTCTGCAATTTCGCATTTGAGTTCTTTCAGAACTTTGATGTGAATACTATTTGAACTATTTTAGAGTTTCACAGTGATTTACTTCAGTTCCTCTCAATCCTCCCCATTAAAGAAGGTTTCCAGCATGGTTATCTCTCTGGTATTTTTCTAATAAAGACCAAAGCAAAGAATTTATTTTTTTTCTACTATGATTATATCCTCCCTGAATGTTCCTTTTATTCTTTGTTTCTAGATGTTCAATCGACTCCCTTCCATGCTTCTTGCTTGGAATATATTTCAGAAAGTTTTTCTTATTTGTTTTTGCCTCTTGTGACCACTGTCTTTTCAAAAATGTTTTGGCCTGCCTTATTAATGCTTTTCATTTAATTTGTTTACATTTGTCCCTATTTCCTCCATTTTGATTTGTCTTCCACTTTCTGAATGATATCCTCTTTCACCTTACCAGTTGACAAAGACATTTTGGAATCATTCATATTTGTCAACTCCTTATTTCAGCCTTTACCACAGCCTCTCTATTGGGATATACTAACTTCTCCATTTTCCCAGTATATTTTGAAAATACCTCATTCCAACCCATGAAATCCTGAGGAACTATCAGCTTTCCCCCACGATTCCACTTTAAAACTGCTGTGTCTCGTTTTTAATGTTAGCGTCAGCAGTGGGCTTCAGAGTAGTCTCCCCTTCCCCAAAATATACTTCAATTCTTAACAAATCTAAAACCCTCTTTCCTGGCTGTACCATCATCTTATCTATAGCTGCTTATGGAATGGGGAGCACTGCTGAGAACGCAACCCTGGAGGGTCTGCTTTTCAATTTATAACCTAAAGTATAAATTTCCAGAACCTTTCTCCTGTATCTTCTACGTCACATGTACCCACATGTACCATAACAGCAGGCTCCTCCTAAGCACGCTTTAAAATTCTAAGTGGCTTTTGAGGTCTGTTCCCACTGCACCAGTCAGGTCAATTATCAGGGACGGATTGTGGCCGACAATCAGTTCGAAAATGAGGATCCTATTCCCAGCACCTCAGTTTCTCTCTCTCTCCCCCTTCCCACTTAGCCTTAATGATGCATCCTCTATTACGCCAAGCTCAGGCACTGCATGAAGAATGCCTGTAATTAACATTAGCAAACCACAGCAATAATACATACCCTCCGAGTCTGCCCTCTCAAAGGCACAGGAACAGAAGCAATCTCCAATCACTTCTGCTCTTGTAAATCCTGTGTTCAAAATGACACCTGTGACCCCCTACTGACAATCTTGCAGTACTGATCTTGTAGGACTACTGCTAGGGGTCAGGCTGCAAAATAAGAACGAGATTACCATTTGGGGTCACAGATACCATTTTGAACCTGGAACTCACAAGAGCAGCTGTGACTTGAAAGTGCTCCTGCCCTCACTAGACTACTAGGGGCACCAGTAAGAGCTGGCAGAGGAGTAACAGGGATGAGAGATGGGGGGTCTTCCAGGATTGGGATCAAGCTAAAAGGGTGTGGATTTTGAAGTGGGGTAGTAATGGGGGGAATCGGATGTCAGTGGCTATGATCAGGAGTGGGAATAAGATGCTGAAGGGGTGATCAGGAGGGGGGAAAAGATGTTGAAGGTAATCGGGGGGGGGGGGGCAGGGCTGGCCTCAGTCTTTACATCTTGAAGCAGGCAGTTAGGCATGCCTTGGGACAGGTGTAAATGCCGACATCTAGACTTTTTATATAAATGTGTATTCTCTATGTAAAATGGAGTATATATATATATATATATCAATATTTTAGTGCCCAAACCACTCCCTCTCCACACTAACTGCACCCTCTTGAAATCTGGACATGGTATGGATCATTATGTGTAAATAACTTTCTAAAATCACTCTTTGCATGTGTAGGTGATCTACACGTTTATAAACCACTATTTACGAGTGGGGATGCTCCTAAAATAACTCCCATAATCTCTCATCAACAGATAACAATATGCGGCACTCAGTTCAAAAGATCTGCCAGCTCCCATCCCACCGCTGAACGGTTGTCTACATCTTAAAGTGGATGAGTTGTTAAAGACACTGATTCCTGCTGTGACTCTCTCTACAGAGCTGCCGTGAGGTCACATCTGCACTCTGTCCCAGATCTGCCACAACACCACTGCAATCAATCATGAGGCCCAAGATGAAAAAGGACAGAAAGAGAGGATGGCTTGTTTTTAAACTGTTGCTCGTCCGACAGGGACACCCTCTTAGCAGATGAGATTACAGGATTCGTGTATCAGCACTCAGAGAAAACCAAAAATAAAAGTATAGCCGTCCCTCTATGAAGGGAGGTGACAAGAGGGTCATTGCTGGTGAATAAATCTCAGCCTTTCCAGCTGGTATGGGGATTAGCCTGAGGAGGGAGGCTTATAGCTCCCTCCTCCCCCCACTTTATCTCTTACACCAGAAGCTGCAAGTGGCTAAGGTGGTCCCATGGCTTGATAAAGATCTGAACAGAAAAGAAACATTAAAAGGTGTACATTTTGGCCTGAAAACATGAATCTAAAATAATATGCATATCTTTTCTAAGCATACAGCGCTATGGTTTACTTTGAGCCAATAAACTTGAAGAACACACAGATACACCCCTAGAAAAAATAAACTTAAATGAAGGAACCATCAACAGATTTCAACCTTGTGTCTTGGGGCTTCGACCTGCCCAGAACAGGAGCTCAGGCAAGTGATACAGCCCAGCAGTTCTACTATAGGCGGGCTGGGCTAGAAGTCTAATAAATAAATTACTCTGCTCTGTCCTAACTTTATGAGCTTTGTTATTGGGATAGCGGCGCTAGCCAACGCTGAATCTGGACATTCAGCGCCAGACACAATCGGGATAGTGCGTTGAATATCAGATTGTATTTGACTGCCACAATTAAAACTGGCCTGCTGAAAACTAAGTCCGAAAATCCAAATGTAAATTCTGAGTGTAAACCTCTGTTTTGTGTACAGAGACTCTTCAGAAGTTACTTTTTTAAATAACTTAATTTCCAGTATACAACCAACATGCCACCGACATAGTCATCAACCCCTCCCAAGGTGCCTCGCCCCTCCTTCCCTTGTCGGTCTCATATTTACCATGATGTTGCAGTTGATATTCAGTAATCAGAACAGCAAGGATCTACTCTTTCGGAGCTAACCCACGCTTGGAGGTTTGACTATTAAACTATACTTAGCCTTTGAAACAAGACATTTACTAAGCATTCTAATTTTATTCTTGCAAAAAAAAGAAAAGAAAAAGGGTCTGCTCTATCATTAGTGTGCCAAAGCTAAACTCTCTCATGTAACCAAACTCTTCTGGCCACAAATATGCATAAAATGCAGTTAGGAAAAAAGGAGACATTCTCTTTCCTTCCAGCTCACTTCAGACTCTCTTCTGAGTATATCCCCTTCAAACAAAGGATTTACATAGTAGAAGAATCCAAATCAGCCTCCCAAATTAGCTGCTGTATTCCTTTCTTAGTAAGCGATCAGTGCCTGGGGCTTAGGTAAGGTTAGCAGATGGCCCTGATGCGATTGTCCCTGATTTAAGAGCTGTGTCCACGACTCCTACCACTTTGGCAGCCTCCTGTCCCCAATTCCAGCAACAGGGACAGAGGTGGTAAATAAAAAAAATTAATTTCAATTTAGTTATTTGCATATGTCAGCTTTTAGAATTTATATCCATTATCTTTATATTTTGTACAGTATGGAGGAAATGTATCACTGTTTCTATTTGTGTCGATTTGTCTGCTTGGACGTGATATTGTTGCTGTCATGGAATGAATGGGGGGGGGGGGGTAATGACTCCTCTTCCCTCCTCCACGCATTGCTACTCAAACCTAGAGCTAAGGTATCCCTTCCTCCCCCCCCCCCCCCCAACCCCTTACACACACATGCTTCGGATAAGTGTCCCCATATTTGTCTGGTAACCTCAGGCATAGAGGCTTTCATGATTTTGCCTACATACTATAAACAAGAAATGTTCTCACTAAGGATTTTTTCCACAGTTTAACAATCTGTTAGAGCAGTGGTTCTCAACCCAGTCCTCAGGATACATCCATCTAGTCATGTTTTCAAAATATCCACAATGAATATGCATGAGATAGATTTGCAAACCAATGAGACAGTACATGCAGATTTAATTTTATTTATTTTTTAACATTTCTTATATACCACCTTTCATGATATCAAGGCAGTTTACATTGAACAAACTGAAATCACATTGAACAGGGCATTATAACTTGGAGATAACTATTTTACAGGGAACATGGGCAATGGAGGCTTAAGTGACTTGCGCAAGACCACAAGGAGCACCTGTGGGACTAGAAGCCCCAGTCCTTCCGGCCCAAGGTTGCTGTCCTCTAGTGGGATTTGAACCCCCAACCTTCCGGCCTGAGGTAACTTGCCCCAACCACTAGATATCCTGAAAACCCAACTGGATGGGTGTGCCCCAAAGACTGGGTTGAGAACCACTGCTAACAGCTAACTCCAGACCCTTAACATTCTGTAATATCTGTTCACCACACGCCTCAGCTCATCCTGTACCCACCCTCCAAGCTTGCTTGACTGTACCAGACCTGCATGCTCTCATCAACCAATGGAAACTGGCATTGACAGGCAAAACAGAGAAAAGGGCTCATCCCACAGGCAAAACCTCAGAAGGTGATGTCTAAGCTTATTCTTGGAAAGGTGTTTAGAAGAATAATCTTCTGTATTCCTCCTAGTGACATAAGAGTGTCACAATTTACTGGTCACGCTGCTTAACAATACGGCAACCTCTTTCTTCTAACTCATAAGGAAGAACTGAGAAAGTCTTGGATTTCAGCTGCTGCTTCTAAGCATTGCGAGAGTATCTCAATAGGAAAATCTCTAAAAGATGAGCAAGTCACTTGTTCTTTAGATTTTAGAAGCAGGAGGACAGCTGAGGTTGGCATAAATTTAACATTTAGGATATTTATTTTATTTTATTTATTTACATTTCTTCTATACCGCACTATTTGCGATCAGCGCGGTTTACATAAAACAAACAGTATCCGACAATAAACAAGAGTCTGGTCATTACAAATAACAGGAGCAATCAACTTGGATAACAGGGGAATACTATAAAGATACTATAAAGACTCACACATTTAAGTGCCAGTGGTATAACATAAGCTGTATTATTCTTTTTTTTAGCAAATACCAGCCCAAGATGAACCCACCCCACCCCACCTTCCTCTACATCCCAACAGATGCTATGCTGGCCCTGCATTTGTCATTGTTAAAGTTTCTCTCTCTGTTTCTCTTTATCCCTCCAAGCTTAGCACTTGACATTATGCTGTTATTCTTCATTCATACAATGGGCTGGAGATTCAAAATAACTCATCTATAAAGCAGCAGATCCCATAAGATGCATGTCTGGTTCGTGGACACGTCTAAATTGAAAACGGGCCTCGTTTGAACTTAATTCCGCATCTGCCGGTCTAGATGTACCTGCAGGTCTGGAATCGGGGAGGTAGTTGTGTCCAGCATGGCACAGGCAAACTGCTATTCAGCCGGCCTGTGCACACATCCGGCACACAGTCCATGCACAGGTGCATGGACGGGCCATGCGATATAACTCAGAATCACATCCCTGTCAATAGTATGGGACAAAGGTAAATGTTTAGGATATCCCTGCGCCCATCGTATTCAGAAAAATTTGCACATCTCGGATCCTGCACTTCTCTGCAATATACCCGTGGACACCATGCCCCTCGGTAAAAACGTACATCTCCTAAGCTGCTCTTCACACCGACTGTAATTTGCTGATGCAAACTAGACAAATACCAATGATAAATGACTGCTGCTGCAACCTAGACCATATACCAGTCCTCCTCAGTCCCTGAAAAGTGCTAGGTAATCCCAGTGCATCCTAATATGGTATAAGAGAATGTAAATACAAACATATATATGTCAGGACATACCTTGCATCAAATGGTACTTGGCATTATAAAATGGTCCCAGTGATCCTTTCTTGGTCATCTCTACAAACACGCTTTAAACTGCTACGGATGAACCCTTACCAGGTGCACAAAACCCAAAACTAACATTGTAGTTCCCCAAAGGATGCGTAATATTGCTGAGCAACCAATGTATGCCCTTTTCGTGACTCTGGCCTATAAATGCACTTATTCTGCTGGTTCGCACTACCGTTCCTCTCTTATCTCTCCCTACACCCTTCCTCGGGAACTCCACTCTTCTGGCAAATCACTTCTATCTGTGTCCTTCTCTTCTACTGCCAACTCCAGACTTCACTCCTTTCACACCTTGCTGCTCCTTATGCCTGGAACAAACTACCCGAGTCTGGTACATTAGGCTTCTTCTCTGGCCCTTCCCAAATCCAGGCTGAACACTCACCTCTTCGTTGCCGCTTTACCATCTGATCCGTCTGATCTCCCTTGTATTTCCTTACCATTCCCCCTAGATGTATCCTGACAACAGCTGCTGTGTTGTCTTGACTAGACCGTAAGCTCTGTTGAGCAGGGACCATCTTTAACGCGTATCTGTGTAGCGCTTCGTACACCTTGTAGTGCTATACAAATGATCAGTTGTTGTAGTAGTAGTAGTAATAGAGCCTTCTGGCTATGGCATCTGATTCCCACATATCTGGGTATTGGCATTTCTCACAGCAGCTACACCTCTTCCATCGTGGCATATGTTGGTCTGAATACATAGGCTTCCTGCAGAACAACCCTGTTTGCCTTCCCATGGTATGCTTTGTGGCACTGCTCCCCTGGTCAGGCCTGTGTGGGCATGGGAGGGGGATCTCTGTGCCATCATATCCGGGTAGCCAGCCTCGACATATATCACCACTCTTGCAGCTTGCATAGATCTTGGACTGGGGAAGGATGTAGGCCTCATGGCATAATAGGAGTGGAGGAGTGGCCTAGTGGTTGGGGCAAGGTACTTCAGGCCGGAAGGTCGGGGGTTCAAATCCCACTAGAGGACAGCAACCTTGGGCTGGAAGGACAGGGGTTTCTAGTCCCACAGGTGCTCCCTGTGGTCTTGGGCAAGCCACTTAACCCTCCATAGCCCATGTTCCCTGTAAAATAGTTATCTCCAAGTTATAATGCCATGTTCAATGTAATTTCAGTTTGTTCAATGTAAACAGCACTGATGCAGAATAGCACAGTATATAAGAGAATATAAATAAAATAAAATAATCTGGGGAATGTTGGGCACAACATCAGTCATGTCTCCCAGTGCCTGGCACAGCTGATGTATGGCTGCCCTATAACACTGGCACCTGGTGACACTGCAGTCATCCATATGGTCCAGGTATCGGCTAGCCATTCATGGCCACCCTGAATTGCAGAGCAGTACACCAGATCCTCCCGTGCTATCCCCAAATCACACATTCTCACTTGCAGTCACAAAAACATCATTCTGCCAAACTAAATCTATAGCCAACAGCTGCTATACCATAATGGCATGATGTCTCTGGACTACACATATGATCTCCCTGTCTCACTCCAACGTGATTTCTTTCCAGGCTCACTCACATACTGTTGTTACATCAACAGCCACAGTTTTCAAAACACAGGATTTGTTAGGATCCCCTGGATTAGCTCTTTTAGCAAAACCTGCAGATAGTGAAGTTACATCAACGTCAAAATTTTTAAAAAAGGCATTTTTTGTTAGCATGCAAGAACAGTAGATACATCGCAGTTTTATTCAACTTCTGCCGTTGATGTTAAACCAGCACATTTCTGGAATGAATACAAACTCCAGTGTTTCCAGTGCTAATGGTTATTTTCTGAGGCAGTCGTTGTGAGAAACTGAATTTGTAGAAATTGTTGGATGACGTTTATTTGTATTATGCTATAGCAATCGTCCACAAAGACAGACCTTTTTTCTGTGTAGAATAAAGAACCAGCCCTGATAGTGTGCAAATTCACATACAACTTTACACCGAAGACGGTGCTGGAAATTATTCCATGAGGCACATTCCACATGCTTTCCCAACCATCCCACAACTCACACAGCCACGTCCCTATCCCTCCTGGACTGCCTCTTAGTGATTCAGATGTCTATTTTGTTTCTTAGTTATAAATTTGCTATGAAACCCAGTGACTGAATATTATAGCTTTCTTAATAGTTGCTATGTACAGTGATCTCTAGTGACTGAATCATGTAGATTTTTACTTGTTCCTATATGTACTGCCGGCTAAGCAAGGTAGTACCTGTTGCATTGGTACTGTGGAACTCTGTGGTTAAAATGTAAAATGCATCCTTTCAAATTTGTTGACAGTGACATCTAATGGTCAGAAATATCATCAAAATGGAACCATCAATAGGAACCATCAATTCAAACAGATTTCACCTTTCTTCTCCAGATCAAAAACATGCACACACCAAGGCAATACAAATAAATACGCACATCCACACATGTGAAGGATTTGGGAAGAATTCCATGAGAGAGGGAGGAGTAGCCTAGTGGTTGGGGCACGGTACTTCAGGCCGGAAGGTCGGGGGTTCAAATCCCACTAGAGGACAGCAACCTTGGGCCGGAAGGACTGGGGTTTCTAGTCCCACAGATGCTCCTTGTGGTCTTGGGCAAGCCACTTAACCCTCCATTGCCCATGTTCCCTGTAAGTATTAGTGTATGTGTCTAATATCCCCGCGTGTTAAATGTATCCCCCAATTGTGTTGTGACCGCTTTGATTGAAGGATAAGGCAGTATACAAAACTGTCTAAATAAAAATAAAAAAAATAAATAAAAATAAATTTACTCGTTACATTACAGCACCACCAGGAAAAAAAACCAGGGGAAGTTACTTACTGTAGTAAAGAGGCTTTAATAAGAACAAAAGATATGTCATACTGGGTCAGACCAAGGTCCATCAAGCCCAGTATCCTGTTTCCAACAGTGGCCAATCTAGGTCATACATACCTAGCAGTTTCCCCAAAAGACACAGGTTCCGCAATGCTTGTATTGGGTCAAGCATTGAATCCTGGGTCCCTTCTTAATAATGGTTTATGGACCTTTCCTCCAGGAACTTGTCCAAACCTTTTTTAAACCCAGCCACACTAACAGCTTTTACTACATCCTCCGGTAACAAATTCCAGAGTTTGATTACACATTGAGTGAAAAAATATTTTCTTTTATTAGTCTTAAATAGTTTACCCTGTAGCTTCATTGCATGTCCCCTAGTCTTTCTATATTCTGATAACGTAAACAATCAATCTACGTTTACTCGTTCCACTCCATTCATTAATTTATAGACTTCTATCATATCTCCCCTCAGAATGACTTTGATCATTCTAATTCTTCCAGACTATTGACGCAGCAGAAAAAAAAACAACAGCAATTGTTCTGTCTATGCAGCTGCCAAAAGCATTTAATGCTAAAACTGATTCCTTCTCTCCATCTGCCCGTTGAAACTAAAACAACTTTCAGGCAAGAGGGCTACTGCAAAAGTCAAACAGCAGGAGAGCAAGAAAATTAAAAGATACTTGACTCCATCTCATCTGCTGACCAAATCAAGTCTAGCCTAACTACTAAAAAGCCACAGAAACCGGAGCTAAGCGGAAGCCAAAAAAAAGCTAACAGGCATTTTTTCTGTGTAGAAATCTAGGCAACATGGCTCATGCTTGCATATGAAATAAGATATTAGATCAGAAATTATGAAGACTATAAAACTAAAAACATGATGTTTCTGCTGCAACGCTTTATTCTTTTTCATGCATACCAAAAACATGACTCTCTTAATAAAACCATTAGTGATCGATTAGTGCGAGGTTTACCATGTGCTAAGCTCACCGTGATAACTGTGAGCTAAAAATGCAGCCATGCTAAAAATCCCCTGCTAACCACTTAATCAGAATGGGGTGGAGACAGGGTGGGTTAGAGGTGTGAGCAGTGACTTCCCCCATTCGTTAGCGTGGGTCTGATGCCTCCCCCATACTAAGTTTTAGGGCTGAACATACAGTAAACTACTGTGTTTTAACAAAATACTCCAGTTGGTTAGGGGTCTTACGTGCGCACTAGGTGCAAGGAGCTCTTTGCTCTCAGGGAACGAATCCGATCTCTGGAGACTAGAGTAGCAGACTTGGAGAACATAAGGAAGACAGAGAGATATATAGACGAGACCTAAAGGGACGAAGTACTGAAGTCCCACCTCCAGTCTGGCAACCTCCCTGTTGCCACGGTCACGTGACAGGAGAACATCACCCTGGAGTAGCCGGAAGTGATCCTGTAGCTAGGACCTGTCCTCCAGATGATGTAAAACCCTCTTGCACCGAGGAGGTTTCTCCAGGGCCATGTGCCCATGAGGGAAGGGTTAGGCTAGCCATTATAGTTGGTGAGTCGATCATTAGGCATGTAGATAGTTGGGTGCCTGGTGGACATGAGGATTGCCTGGTAACATGTCTGCCTGGTGCAAAGGTAGCGGACCTCATGCGCCACCTAGACAAGGTTTTAGATAGCGCCGGGGAGGAGTCTGCTGTCTTTGTACATGTTGGAACCAATGACATAGGAAAGTGTGGGAGGGAGGTTCTGGAGGCTAAATTTAGGCTTTTAAGTAGGAAGCTGAAATCCAGAACTTCCAAGGTAGCATTCTCAGAAATGCTTCTCGTTCCTTGCGCAGGACCCAAAAGGCAGTCAGAGCTCCAGAGTCTCAATGCATGGATGAGATGATGGTGCAACGAAGAGGATTTTGGATTTGTTAAGAACTGGGCAACATAAGAACATAAGAACATAAGATATGCCATACTGGGTCAGACCAAGGTCCATCAAGCCCAGTATTCTGTTTCCAACAGTGGCCAATCTAGGTCATATGTACCTAGCAGTTTCCCCAAGGGACACAGGTTCCACAATGCTTGTATTGGTTGAAGCATTGATATCCTGGGTCCCTTCTTAATAATGGTTTATGGACCTTTCCTACAGGAACTTGTCCAAACCTTTTTTAAATCCAGCTACATTAACAGCCTTTACTACATCCTCTGGTAACAAATTCCAGAGTTTGATTACACGTTGAGTGAAAAAATATTTTCTTTTATTAGTCTTAAATAGTTTACCCTGTAGCTTCATTGCATGTCCCCTAGTCTTTCTATATTCTGATAAGGTAAACAATCAATCTAAGTTTACCCGTTCCACTCCATTCATTAATTTATAGACTTCTATCATATCTCCCCTCAGCCATCTCTTTTCCAGGTTAAAGAGCCCTAACCTTTTTAGCCTTTCTTCATAGGAGTATCCTTCCATCCCCTTTACCATTTTGGTGGCTCTTCTCTGTACCTTTTCTAAAATCCCTATATCCTTTTTAAGATACGGCGACCAGAATTGCACACAATATTCAAGATGCGGTCTCACCATGGAACGATATAGAGGCATTATAATATGTTTTGTTTTATTTTCCATTCCTTTCCTTATCATACCTAGCATTCTATTTGCTCTCTTGGCCACCGCCGCACACTGGGCCGAGGGTTTTAACATGGTATCCACAATGACACCTAAATCTTTTTCCTGGGTGGTGGTTCCTAATGTGGAACCTTGCATCGTGTAACCATAGTTTGGGTTGTTCTTCCCTAGGTGCATAACCTTGCACTTGTCCACATTAAATTTCATCTGCCATTTTGATGCCCAGTCTTCCAATTTATCAAGATCCTCTTGCAATTTTCCACAATCCTCTTGGCTTTTAACAACTTTAAATAGTTTTGTGTCATCTGCAAATTTGATAACCTCACTCGTTATTCCACTTTCCAGGTCATTTATGAATATGTCAAAAAGTAGCAGACCCAGCACAGATCCCTGGGGTACACCACTATTCACCTTTCTCCATTGGGAAAATTGGCCATTTAGCCCTACCCTCTGCTTTCTATCTTTTAACCAGTTCCTGATCCACAATAGTACACTGCCTCCTATCCCATGACTCTTTAGTTTTGCCAAAAGTCTCTCATGAGGGACCTTGTCAAAGGCTTTCTGAAAGTCCAGATACACAATATCAACCGACTCACCTTTGTCCACCTGATTATTCACTCCTTCAAAAAAACATAACAGATTAGTAAGACAAGATCTTCCTTGTCTAAAGCCATGTTGGCTGTCTCCCATTAGGTCATGACTATCTACATGCTGAGTAATTTTATTCTTTATGATGGTTTCTACCATTTTTCCTGGTACTGATGTCAGGCTCACCGGTCTGTAGTTTCCCGGATCACCCCTGGAACTTTTTTAAAAATTTAAAAACATTCTGGGGAAAGGAGCAGCTTTACCCAAGGGATGGGCTCCACTTTAACTGGGTTGGAATCAGGCTTCTGGCAGTAATGTTTAAAAAGAAGATAGAGAAACTTTTAAACTAAATATTAGGGGAAAGACGACAGTCGTCCAAGAGCACATGGTTTGGATGGATGTCTCCTTGAAAGATACTAGCAAAAGACTGAAGTTAGGGCATACTGACAGAGAAGGTTCCAAAAAAGACAAAAGTAACCCAAAGGCCTTTGACTGTGTAAACCATGAGAAACTCTGGGCCACATTAAGAAGCATGGGTATATCAGAACAGGAGGGAGGAGTGGTCTAGTGGTTAGGACAAGGTACTTCAGGCTGGAGGGCCGGGGGTTCAAGTCCCACCTGGGGACAGCAATCTCAGGCCGGAGGGTCTGGGATTTCTAGTCCTATAGGCACTCCTTGTGGTCTTGGGCAAGCCACTTAACCCTCCATTGCCCATGTTCCCTGTAAGTATTAGCGTATGTGTCTCATATCCCATCGTGTTAAATGTATCCCCCAATTGACTGTTTTGACCCGGTGAAAAGCGGGATATAAATACAGCTAAATAAATAAACACCTGATAGTTCTCTTGTATGACCTTCACAATGAACAAAAACCAATGGTTCAAATGAAACAAGGAGAAACAGAATGGTTTAAAATCAGCAAAGGTGTAAGACAAGGCTACATACTTTCCCCCTGTTTAATTTATATGCAGAACAAATCATCAGAGAAGTAGGATTATATGAAGACAACTGAGATGTGAAGATTGGTGGAAGACTCATAGATATCCTTCGCTATGCTGATGATACCACATTAACTGGCTGAAAGCGAAGACGATCTGAAACATTTGCTTCTCAAGATCAAGGAACATAGTCTTAAAATGGGCCTGGATTACAACAGTGTAAGCTTTCTATTTGTGCTTATTATATTTGTTATGGATTAATATTATTACTTGCACACACTATATCTGATGTAAGGAATTATTGTCCTGCTGTTTTGTGAAATTCTATAAATAAATAATTAAAAAAAAAAATGGGCCTGCACCTTAATGTAAAGAAAACAAAGATCCTGACAACTGGCAAAAATCAATAAGTTCATCGTTGGAGAAAAAATTGAAATAGTTGACAACTTTAACATACTTGGATCAACTATCAATAAAGAAAAAACAAGCAGTCAAGAAATCCAAAAACGCATTGCACTTGGCATAATGGCTATGAAGGACGTAGACAAGATTCTCAAGAGCAGAGATGCCTCTCTCCATACAAAGATTCGACTTGTTCAAGCCATAGTACTTTCAACAACATCATATGAATGAGAAAGTTGAACAATGAAAAAGATAGGAAGAAAATTGATGCCTTTGAATTATGGTGCTGTCAATGAATACGGTGTTGTTGTTGTTAAGTGCCGTCGAGTCAGAGTCGACTCATGGCGACCCTCTGGATAGCTATCCTAAATTGTGTTCAGTCTTCAGTCAGGCGGCTCATTGTTGACAGACTGGTACCCGTAGCTGCTGTTATTGTATCGATCCATCTCATTGCTGGCCTTCCTCTTTTGCGTTGACCTTCTATCTTGCCAAGCATGATGTCTTTTTCTAATGATCTCTCTCTTCGCATGATGTGTCCAAAGTATGAAAGTCGAAGTCTTGTCATCTGAGCTTCTAAAGAAAGCTTAGGTTTGATCTCCTCTAGTACCGACTGGTTTGTTCTTCGGGCAGTCCATGGTATACACAGTATTCGCCGCCAGCACCATAATTCAAAGGCATCAATTTTCTTCCTGTCTGTCTTTTTCACTGTCCAGCTTTCACATCCATATGATGTTATTGAAAATACCATGGCTTGAACAAGTTAAATTTTTGTATGGAGAGAGATATCTCTGCTCTTGAGAATCTTATCTAGGTCTTTCATAGCCATTCTGCCAAGAGCAATGCGTCGTTTGATTTCTTGACTGCTTGTTGCTTCTTTATTGATTGATCCAAGTAGGTTAAAGTTGTTCACAATTTCAATTTCTTTTCCTTCAACGATGAACTTGTTGATTATGCCAGTTGTCATGATCTTTGTCTTATTTACATTAAGGTGCAGGCCCATTTTGAGACTATGTTCTTTGATTGTGAGAAGCAAATGTTTCAGATCATCTTCACTTTCAGCCACTAATGTAGTATCATCAGCATAGCGAAGGTTGTTGATGAGTCTTCCACCAATCATCACACCTCTGTTGTCTTCATACAATCCTGCCTCTCTGATGATTTGTTCTGCATATAAATTAAACAGGTAGGGGGAAAGTATGCAACCTTGTCTTACACCTTTGCTTATTTTAAACCATTCTGTTTCTCCTTGTTCCGTTCAAACTGTTGCTTCTTGATCAATGTACAGATTGCGCAAGACGGTATATACTTATTTTATTTAACAGGTTTTATATACTGCTTTATCATTTCAATCAAAGCGGTTTACATTGAAACTTAAAAACTTGGTAATGTACTGTACATTAAACAGGGACATTGATAACTTGGATTTTTCTGAGGCAATGAAGGGTTAAGTGACTTGCCCAAGGCCACAAGGAGTGCTAGTGGGAAATGAATCCTGGTCTCTGGGTTCCCAAGCCAGTGCTCTAACCATTAGGCTACTCCTCCACTCTTCCATGGACTGCCCGAAGAACAAACCAGTCAGTACTAGAAACAGAACCATACCTAGCCCTGTGCGAGCGGTGCAGCTGCACAGGACACAAAGGCTTAAGGGGCGCATTTCAGCTATCTGCCATTGCCTGCCGCCGCCGCCACTTTTTCTTCTCTCAGCGGCGGCAGGCAATGGAAGACAGCTGAAATGTGCCCCTTAAGCCTTCTTGTGACACACTAAGCAGATCTGGTCCTTCCCTCCTCTGATACGGCATCAGAGCAAGGAGGGACAAATCTGCTTAAAGTGCCGGCGACTGCACATCAGGCACACCTCTTCTCTCTCGCCGCCATCCAGAAAGTGGTTAGATGGAGGTGCAGGGGGGGGGGGGTGCGCACCCGATGTGCAAGTTACACAGGGTGCGATTCACGCTCGATACGGTCCTGACTAGAGATCAAACCTAAGCTTTCATTACAAGCTCAGAAGGCAAGACTTTGACTTTCATACCTTGGAAACATCATGTGAAGAGAGAAATTGTTAGAGAAAGACATCATACTTGGCAAGGTAGAAGGTCAGCGCAAAAGAGGAAGGCCAGCAAGGAGATGGATCAATATAATAGCAGCAGCTATGGGTGTCACTTTACCCGCAATGAGCCGCCTGAGTGACGACCGAACACAGTTTAGGACAACTATCCAGAGGGCACCATGAGTCGGCATAGACTTGACGGCACTTAATAACCACCACCCAAATGCCCTTAAGTAAAGATTCTAAATTACCCCTGTCTACCGATAACCAGATTAATATGAATAAAATACAACCTCTAAAATGCTTGAATGCAAATCCTAGAAATCTAAAAAAATAAAATGGGAGAGTTAGAATATATTGCACTAAATGAGAAGCTAGATGTAGTTGTTATCTCAGAGACCTGGTGGAAAGAGGACATCCAATGGGACACTGATACCTGGGTACAAATTGTATTGCAATGATAGAGTAGATCAAATTGGTGGAGGGGTTGCACTCTATATTAGAGTGGACATTGAATCACACAGGATTAAAAGTTTTGCAGGAAACAAAATACACTGTAGAATCTCTATGGATCAAAATTCCATGTCAAAAGGGGAAAGTGATGGCAGTGGTGGTGTGCCTGGCCAGAATGAACAATTGGATGATGAAATGCTCAAAGAAATCAGGGAAGCTAACAAAAGTTACAACACAGTAATAATAATGGGTGATTTCAATTACCCTGGTATCGACTGGGTCAGTGTCATGGCTGGACATACTAGGGAGATAAAGTTTCTAGATGAAATATATGACTGCTTCTTGGAGCAGCTGATTCATGAACAGGCGCTGTTCTTATTGACTATGGCACTAAGTTAGTGAGTTTATTTTAGTTTGGGAATTTTATAAGTTCATAGTTTGTACGCTTGCATTAATTGGAAATTTTGCCTTGTAGAATGCCTTTGACAAAGCCGCTGTTATTGCAGTGAAACCATCATTTGTGGTCAGCTATTGTATGGGGTAGCATTCTGGAAACTGAAGCATCGATTAAGCACCGATGCTTGTGACGTTACATCATTAAAAGTTAAGTATAAAACTTGAAATACAAAGTACAAAGTTATGCCCTCACGTTCTGGAAAGCATTGCTAAGAGAAAAGCTTGAATTGGGGGTCTTTGTGCTAAGCACGATAAGTTGTGGTGCTATGTTTCTTTCTACTTTTAGTACTCTAGTGTGGTAGAGGGAGCAATGATGGTGGTTTGGCATACATTAGGGGCCAGTAATTCTGCCTGTTGAGCTCCAATAATGCTTAGAGTGTGAGTATCCAGCATTTGGAAAGAACATGAAGAGTGATCTCAGGTTTTGAGGCCATTTTGAAGGTCCATTACTATTTTTGTGTTTTTTTGTGATTTCCTTTGGTATCCTTTTTTGGTGTTGTAGTATTCAGTATTTTATAAAGTACATGAAATGTGCAAATAAAATGTGTGTTAACTACACCCATCCGTATAATGGCCAAATACTGGTATTTATATGTATTGATATTGTATTGTATTGATATTTTAATAGTAATTTTAATTGTATTGTATTGATATTTTAATAAATGTATTGATATTTTAATAGTAACTAAAAATCAATCCTACATACCTCCAACACACAACACTCTCCAAAATCACAACATTACTATAAAAAACGAAGTAAAATACCTAGGTGTCACCCTTGACACACACCTTAGTATGGACACACATATTAGAAACATTACTAAAAAAGTCTACTTTAAGCTCAAAATTTTAAAGCAATTACGTCCACTTGTACTTCTACACAATTTTCTGAACATTATTCAAGCTATCGTTACGCCACACTTTGATTTCGCCAATCTCACTCTACTAGGCACAACAAAACAAAATATTAAGAGACTCCAACTTGCCCAAAATGCAGCAGCAAGAATTGTAATGAAGGTCCCACCATTTGAACACATTACACCTATACTCGCAAACCTACACTGGCTCCCAATACAATCCAGAATAAAGCACAAATTGATTATCACTACATTTAAGACATTAAATAACATGGCCCCAGTCTCTTTAACAAAACTTATCACTAAAGACACATCTCAAACAGTGCTACGGAGAGGCCACACAAATAAAATCAGGATCCCAAAAGATTTCACAGCTACCAAAAAAACAACTAATAAAAAAGCATTTTCGCATGCAGCTCCCACCCTATGGAACTCCCTCCCTGAAGAAATAAGAGCATTAAATGATGCAAAGGAGCTCCGCAAGAAATTGAAAACATATTTGTTCATCTCCCATTTCGGCACACTAGAAAATACCTTACCACTAACAGGAAATGGCTAATAGATATCTCAGCGAATACCAATTCCAATTTTTTCCTCAATTAAACTATAATTTAAAGTTGATTTAATAACTACACAGGTACACTACCAAAAAACTGCCTCCAGTTTTGCAACTGATTCCTATAGATTTTGGGGTGCTGAATCCAGGAAAAATAGCCAAAATGTTCCATCACGTCACGTTTTCTTGCAAAATTAGATTTCTTACCCATATAAGGAATGTTCACATAATTTCTTTTTAGCCGACTGCAGTTTATTTTCTTGGCCCAAAATAGAGGTTGTAATGGTTAACTAACTAGAAACACTCCCTCATGATATTTTAGAGTGTTTTGTATTCATTTTATACATTAACAGGACAATTGGGAGGCGGGGGGCTAAATCCAGTACTCGCGCTGGCGCATGTTCTTTCCTGTTCGCCTCGTTCGCTCGCTCAAACACGGTGGTTGCGACATGAACGTTCCTGTCAAATTTCAGTTTCTTGCAAGTTCATTATTACCTTTTGTTTGCTCAGTCGTAATCCAGCTTTATTCCGAAATGGTTCACTACAGTTGTAGTTTGCAGTGCTGTGTATTTGTGATGGCTCACAGAGCCAGAGGTTGCGTCAACTCTCCGGACAGTTTTTGTTTTATTTGTGGGGAATATACCGTGAAAAAGCGGCAGAGGAACATTTCTGCATTTATTAAAAAAGTATATTTCGCCTATTTCGGTTTGAAGTTAGGCGATCAAGACAAACCGTGGGCTCCTCACAAAGTGTGCAAGACATGTGAGGAAGATCTACGCTTATGGATGAAAGGTAAAAAACAAGCATTTCGTTTCGGAATACCTATGATGTGGCGTGAACAAAGAGACCACAGCAGTGACTGCTATTTTTGCTCTTGCATTGTGAAGGGATACAACTTAAAAAATAAGAACGTAATAAGTTACCCCAACCTTCCCTCAGCAATTAGGCCTATGCCTCATAGCAACGAAGTACCTGTGCCTGAACCACCAAAATCTTTGGATCATATTTGTGTGGACGGTTCTGATCATGATGAGACTCATCAGATGGCTTTTCCCGATGAGTCCAGTACTTCCGAGTTTGAAACTGAACCAGATCCGAAACTTGAACTTTTCTCTCAAGCTGAATTGAATGATTTAGTCCGGGATTTAGGACTCCCAAAAGATGCTGCCCAACTGCTAGGTTCTCGGCTTAAACAGAAAAATCTATTGTCACCAGGAACAACTTTTTATTGGTACCGCAACCGCGAGACACAATTTTTGAAGTATTTCAGCAAAGAGGAAGATTTGATATTTTGCAACGATATATACGGAGTGATGGAAAAGTTTAAACTCAAGTATGATCCTGCTGAATGGCGGCTGTTCATTGATTCGTCAAAAGACAGCATAAAAGGTGTTCTTCTTCATAATGGCAACACATTTGCTTCAGTTCCTATTGCTCACTCTGTTATTCTCCAAGAAAAATACGAGAATTTGGCCCGGATTCTTCAGAAGATTCGTTATGATGAGCATAAGTGGATGATTTGTGGAGACTTTAAAATTCTATCCATGCTATTAGGGCAGCAATCCGGTTTCACCAAATATCCCTGCTTCCTTTGCTTGTGGGATAGCTGGGCCCGCGACCTACACTGGGGGAAAAAAGACTGGCCAATTCGGGAGTATTTGAGACCCGGTGAGAAAAATGTTCTTCATGAGAGCTTGGTACCTCGTGATAAAATTCTCCACATTAAGTTGGGTCTCATTAAGCAATTCATCAAGTCCCTTCCAAAAGATGGTGAGTGCTTTCGGTACCTTTGCTCAAAGTTCCCCCGACTTTCTGAAGCAAAGCTAAAGGAAGGAGTGTTTGTTGGCCCTGATATAAGGAAACTCATTTCAGATGGAGCATTCACTGAAACGATGTCTGAGAAGGAAAAAGAAGCCTGGGATTCCTTCAAGGATGTTGTTCTCAAATTCTTGGGGAACAGGCGGGATGAGAACTATAAGGATATTGTTGCCAGGATGCTCAATGCCTTCAAAGAACAAGGCTGTAACATGAGCCTGAAAGTCCATTTCTTGCACTCCCATGTGAACTACTTTCCCGAAAACTTGGGGGCGTACAGTGAAGAACAAGGTGAAAGGTTTCACCAGGACATCAAGGACGCAGAGAGAAGGTACCAAGGAAGATGGAACACCACTATGATGGCTGATTTCTGCTGGTTGCTGCTGCGGGAAACCCCAGATGAAAAATATGCCAAGCAGCGCACCAAGAGAAGCATTCGGGGGAAGAAACGGGCCCACCAGGAGATTGATTGACCCAAGAATGACTTTAAAATCTAAACTGTGTTGACAAATATCGTGTTTTTACTAAACTTTGAAATAAAAATTTGCTAGTTATTACCACAGTGTCGGATCTCATTTATTAGAATTTTATTTTCACACCATCGGGTGTTTGTCTTCATGTATTGCAATGGTGCGGTTTGCGTTTTCTATTCTTACATACATACCTGTACAACATTTTTTGCACATTTCTTTGCTTTGCTTTGTGTCTAACCTCGCTCTTATATGCTCAATGTTTGTGCACATGTATGTGGCTGTTTTAAGTGCAGACAATTTTGCTACCATCACAGTGTGTTTTGTTGACATTACTCTATTCTTATGTGCTGCCTTGTTACAATTTTCTTTATTCTTATTTGAATAACTACTAAACAATTAGTATAAAGAATTCATCCAAGAAACTTTTATCTCGATCGCACTCAATCTGAAACGTTCACCTCAAACTGCTAACCCAATGTAGCAAAAAATCTGTACGTGATGGAGCAAATTGGTTACCAGATTTGGATTCAGCGCACCAAAAAACGTAAAAATCAATCGAAACATTAGAGGCAGTTTAAAAAAAAATTTTTTTAGTGTACCTGTGCTATTTGTAAATCCTGTAAATTGAAATTTGTAAATAGTTCGAAATATGTAATAGTTCGTTTGTTATAGAACAAATTATTTATCATACATAGTTCAATCTTGTTTAATGTATTTAGCAAACTTGTACCTAGTTAACTAATGTTTCATGTAAAACAGATCTGTTACTCTGTTCATTTTTCGTTCATTGTAAACCGCACCTGATCTGTGGAAGGTAGCGGTATATAAGCAACTGTTAAATAAATAAATAAAATAAATAAATAAAATTGATTATGGAGGTTATTTTAGAAGCCCTATTCATGTTTTAAACGTGAATGTCATGGAAGCTGCACCACATTTAAATGCAATTTCAGAAAGGCCACGAGATACATATTTCCAATACCAGGCACAGTGATTTTTGCACATCTCTGCCAGGGGTGGTCCAGGGGCGTTTCTGTGTGCGACCTCGGTGGCACGACCACCTGCACATCCATGACGTATTTTACACTGACCAGAGACATGAAAGGCAGCTTTTTTTAAATATGCCAATCTACACCTGCTATAAATCACTAAAAAGGATGGGACTGTGTTGTCTGTTGGGACTGCTTGTGGCGTTGCTTGGCTTTGAAGTATTTGGCGTAACTATCATCTGTGTTCATATAGGCATCTTTTGAGCTACCATTTGTTTCTCTGCAGTGTATCCTGCGCCCTTCTCAAACCTATCCTTCTCCCCCTTTCCAAGACCCTGGTAGATTCCCCCTCCCTCATCCCTTCCTCTGCCCAGTTGTGCCCATCCCAAACCTCCAATGACACGCTCCCTGGTCCTTGGTGCGTCTGTCTCTTTTTTGCCCAGTTTTCTGCTGCCACCAGTCTGTATGGCCCGGTGTTCCCTGCAGTCTGTGTCTTTGTGTGGTTTCCTGCTGCGTGTGTGCGTGCATGGAGATGCATAAACAGTGCTGTGGGTACTGGGGCAGTTTCTCCAAATGGGTTAGTTTTGCACATACCATGACAGTCATGAACCTCAGTCTCTCAAATTTACTGCTAATGCTTGGCATAGTACTTGCATCGTGCCAAAGAGATCTTCTTTCTGGAGTTCGCAAGATGTAAGACGTACAAGTAGTTTGTCAAGATGTGCTTGGAAATTCTTATTTATCAAGCCTGTGGCTCCCATTACAATGGGAAATATTCCTGTATCTTTCTCCCACATTTTCTTCGCCTCTGACTGCATTTCTTGGTATTTCAGGAACTTCTACCTCTCCATGCGATTCACAGAATAATCACTTGGAACCAACATCAATATTATCAATGTTGTTCGGGTGTTTTTCTCCTTTACCACTATGACGGGTTTCCTCGCATCCAGTTTCTTATCTGTGGAAATGGGAATGTCCCAGGTCAGGGGTGGGGAACCTGCAGCCTTAAGGCCCCATGCGGCCTTTTGGAGTGTGATTTGCGGCCTTCTGCAGCCTTCTTAAACAAATTTTCATATTGTTATATATATGACATTTATTAACATATGTGAACTAATTTTGGCAATTCCGCTAAGAGATGATTCTCGGTAAAAGACGTTATCTGGCCATGATAAGGTGGTATCGCTTATCTAATTGTAGTTCTTGGAGGTGATAAAGAGGTTGCCCGAAATGTCTGTTGCCAGCGAGGTCGGTACAGGGAACTGGCGATAGACACTACACCCAATAACAGGCGTTGACAGACACGGAACTGGCGTGGCATAACATCACGCCTTCGGATAAATATATCACGATGAGACTCGGAGGAGAATGCGGAGGAAGAGTAAGGGTTGGATTTTGAATGAGAGAATGCATTAGCGAATCAATTTGAAGTTGGCGGTGAAGCGTAGTGGTCATGCGTGCAAGTCAAAGTGTGTCGCGTAGAGGAGTGTGCCTCAGCCTTGGCGTGTGCTAGGACATAAAACCACGGTACGAGGAGGTACCCAGTGTGTGACGAATAAATTCTCAACATTTTCACTTAAATTTATATGTGAAGAAACAAATTCATGATTGCAACAAAAAAGAACTGGCGCTAGTTTTGAAACCAAAATTTCTTCTCCACCTTCTGGCAACACTGTGGTGACAGTTACTAACTGGCTAGCATAGAGAGTGCAGCGTTTGTGGTTACTTCCTTCAGAGTGTGTTTGTCACTTGATTTCATTTTTTTTTTTGCTTTCCATCATGTCGAAAAAAACGAAAAGGTTGCTGAAAGAAGAACACAGTGTTTAACGATGAGTGGGAATTGCAATATTTCTGAGGATAAATGAGTTGCTTGCTCTGTGATTCTGTGATTTCAATGGTAAAAAAATACAATGCACATCAACACTACTCTACTCCTAAGGACAATAAATACGATAAGCTAGAAGGTGAATCCCGAAAGATTGCTTTACAAAAATTGAAAGAAGGGAAGCAAAAGCAGAGGCAGTTATTCCAATCAGTGCAGAGTATCGGAAACGCAACTACAGAAGCTACTTATAAAGTGGTGCATATACTTGGGATAAAGGGTAAGCCGTTTAGTGATGCAGAAATTATAAAAGATTGCATCGTAGAGGTTGTAGGATGCTTAGATCCTGATAAGATTAACAAATACAAACAACTGCCTCTTTCAAGAACTAATGCTGATCGGCAGCATGAATTAGCACTCAAAGTAGTAGATCAAATGAAAGAATTAATCCAAAAAGAAAATGTGTACTATTCAATAGCACTGGATGAATCAATTGATTGCACTGACTCAACGCAGGTATTGTATTTTGTTTCTGCCATAACTAAGGATTTTCGTGTTTACGAAGAGTTGCTTACTCTGAGCACTCTAAAGAGAAGAACGCGAGGAATCGATGTGTTTAACGATTTTAAAGACAAATGTTGTGAATTCGGACTGGATCTGGCTAATTTAGTAAGTGTATGCACAGATGGTGCACCTTCTATGACAGGGAAGAACGAAGGCTTTATCGCACAACTTAAGAAAGAGGTTTCAAGCCAAAATGATCTTATCTCTTTTCATTGCATTTTGCATCAACAAAGTCTCTGTGCCAAATCCACTGTTTTAAATGACACTTTGCAGAAAGTTGTAGGAATTGTGAATTATATTCGAGCAAATGCAATGAGACATTGACAATTTTGTGAGATGCTAATGATGGATAATGAGGTAATTAGTGTTGATTTGCCCTACCATTTGAAAGTGCGCTGGTTATCACAAGGACAGGTTTTAGTCAAAGTTTTGTATTTGCGTGAACAAATAATCCAATTTTTCGAGGAAAGGAATGAACACTGTGAATTATCATGCAAGGAGTTTCATAGCAATGTTGCTTTTCTGTGTGATATGACAAAGCAAAATAACTTGAACGTTTCATTGCAAGGTAACACCAAGTCTATATATGATATGTGGCGAAAAATAAAAATATTCAGATTTCTTAAATCACTTCTTGGCCAAGATGAGCTTCCTGAAGAGCACTTCTCTCACCTAGTAAACATGATTAATGAAGAAAAATATTCTTTTGAACGTTCAAACAATATGAATCGCTTATAGACTCGCTAATCAAGGAATACAATGAAAGGTTCAGAGATTTTGAGAAGCATGACATGACCCTCAAATTGGCTTTTCAACCTCACTTAGTTGATGTATCTGAGGCCCCAGAGAAGCTGCAGATGGAGTTAATTGAGCTCTCGGAAGATTATATTCTGAAGTCACTGTTTGACAGCAAAAAAGATCCCATTCAAATATGGAAAAATGCCGTCTAATATCCTCACCTCAAGGAACACGCACGACGCTTGCTCTCCTGCTTCTCAACAACATATCACTGCGAATCTACATTCTACTTAACACAAATTAAGACATCCTTAAAATCACAAATTACAGATGAACACCTAGAAGACCAGTTAAGAGTACGTACATCCACGTCGCAGCCTGATATATCACTGCTTTCTCGCAAAAAGCAATCTCAGAAGAGTCACTGAAAGGTAAGCAGCTAGCTTAGTTGTTTAAAATAAGATTATATATATATATTGAAACATTGTTAGCATGCACTCTGCCGCATGGCAGTATAAGATACTTGAAAGGGTTAATTCTGTATAAAAGCTAAATTAGTATTAAATTATTTGCATTTTGCAGTAAATTTGTTTGTTTTTTAAGAATGTGGCCTTCTTGGAAGGATGTTAGCTCTCATGTGGCCTTCAAATGAGAAAAGGTTCCCCACCCCTGTCACAGGTGGTCATTCTCTGCAATTCTCCTAGGGTCATGATCCCAGTGCTTTTCGAGGACAATGAGGTAGTGTTTACAGAGTTTCCTATGGATGAGGCATGCTATTTTGTTGTGCCTTTCTGTATAGAAATTTTCCACCATCAGAACTTCACAGCCAACTATGAGGTGGGTCACCATTTCCAGCTTTCTTACAGAATTGACATATGTCTGTTTTGCCAGTTTTTTCAACGCTTGCTGTAAACCATCTCATCCATAATCCGCTGTCCTGGGCTGCAACTATCAATCTCTCATCCTTCAGTTTTAGTTCACCTCTCATTAATCATTCATGTGTCTAATCTTGATCATCAAAGAGTTCCTGGACTAACATTTTGTATTTCCCACTCAAATTTTGCAATTTGCAATTTTTCCCACTGTATTTGTACATTTGCCAGTTATTTTTCCTCGTTTGCTGATCTAATTCTTTGAAGAGTTTTTTTCTCTTGCTTCCTTTCCTGTGTGTGCTTGTGAATTCTCACTCATTGGAACACTTGTCCAAGTTTGATGATGGAGACAGATTCTGGATGTTTACTTTCATATTTCAGCATTTTTTGCATATTTGGATCCAATGATGCTCTTAGGTAGGCATGGAAGCCTATGATAGTTGCTCTGTAGGCGTGATCAATCTCTTTGAGGCCTAACCCTCCTTCAGCTCTAGGAATGTACAAGTCTTGGCATACATTGATTCTTTCCAACTACTTCATGGGTTTGGAGGATTTTTCTTTTTCGAACATCTAGTTTTTCAAGATCTTTAAGAGACCAGTCTACAATCCCAAAGCTGTATGAGAGTACAGGAATTTCCAGCTGACTGATGGCTTGTATCTTTTGCCGTGATGTTAAGGCACTTTTCAATAATAATTTTAATCTCCTACAGTATTTTTTACTGATCTTTTCTCTCAGTAACTTTTGCTTGAGTTTTATTCCTTCCTCTACTCCAAGATATTTATACTGTATATGCCTTCCTGTTCAATTTCCTTGATGTTACAGCCCTCACCCAGGGAGATGTTTTCCATTTTGCTCAGTTTTACTCTAAAAACATTTGCCTTAGCACATTTGTCTAGGCCAAAAGTCATCTTAATGTCATCAGAAAAGTTTTTCACTACACGGAGTTGCTCTGCTAATTGTTGGTCACTGGAACTGTAAAGCCTCAGGTCATCTACAAATAGTAAATGGGATGTTACCTTTGGGTTGTTACTTTCTTTGGGATTCAAGCTAAATCCATATCCCAAAGAGGTGATGAGAGTACTCATTAAATTAAGCACCATACAAAACAGAAGTGGTGACGGAGAATCTCCCTGAACTATCCCTCGCAGGATGTTCTTAGGAATGATGTACTGACCATCTTCATATTTCAAAAATAGGATGGTTTGCCACATTGCCATGGTGAACTTAATGTGCTCTATCAAACCAGGGTTTATCTTATATATCTCAAGGCACTTTATTATCCAAGAGTGTGGGACGCTGTCAAAAGCTTTCTTATAATCAATCCATGCTATACTGAGATTTCTGCTTTTCTAAGCACTGACCATGATGGCTTTATTTAACATTAACTAGTCTTTGGTTCCATATGTTCCCCTCTTATTGCCCTTTTGCTCTATTGACTTGATGTTAATGGATTCAATATGATCATATATTCTGTCTGCATCTATTGCAGTGAACAGCTTATAAATTGTAGGTAGACAAGTTATTGGTCTGTAATTTTTAGGAATGTTACTTTGGTCCCCCCCTTTGGGAGGAGAAATGTTCTTCCTGTTATAAGCCATTGCGGTGTTAAGTTTGGCTGCTTGATCAATTGTTTTTTTACAGTTTGTCAGGTCTTGGTGGAATGATGTTAACTGTTTAAGCCAAATGTTGGTCATTCCAATCTAGACCAGGGCTCTTCCAGTGTGGGGCTCGTTTTAACCTGCTTTCCAGCTCTTTTGTTGTTACTAGAGGCCATTCCATAGGTTTGATCTTTCTAAATGTTCCTTTATGCAGAGTAACCATTCTGCTTCTTGATTGTGCTCTATGGGGTCCTCGTATAGGCTTTTCCAGAAGATTTCTTTGATTGGTGGTATTTTTACCATATTAGTGCTCTTTCCCAGTTCTCTGTAGAACTGTTTTGGATTCTCTCTAAATAGCTTATTTTGATATCTTTGTTTTCTGTTTTCTTCATATCTTTGCAGTTCTTGCACTTCTGCTGCTACTTTCAATTTATTATTGAAACATATATATTTCAGGTCTTCTTCTGCTTTAGCTTGCTGTCTTGGATCTTTCTCAATGTCTCTGATGATCTTAATCCTTTTAGATACTTGACTATCAGGGATACCTCCACACACAATGATTGTATTTTTCCTTCGAAGAGATTTTTTCCAAAGAAGGAACCATTATTATTCTCTTTTTCTTCCGGCCCTGCATTTTAGTTGGTAGTATTCTTGCAGTAATAATTTTAGCTACACAATATTGTGTTTGATTTATTTTGGCGGTCAATAAATGATCTTTTTATAAAGGATATAACCTTGCTCATCTTAATTATCATAAATTTAACACCTAAGGTTAAAAGTAACTTGGATAATCTTTCCCTTGCTGGAACCTAGCTTAGTCATCTTTTTCCATTGGGACTATGAGTTCAAACTTGAATTCCTCCACCTCTAGGTCTTTCTCCTCCCTCCCTTACTTCCTTCTCTTCAGTTGATTTATTGACCTGTCCTTTATTCATCTCACTCTTCTGCAGTTCCAGATCCCTAAGCTCCATCTCCCCTCAACTGCTCTTTCTTTTTCTATGTATTCCTTTCTTCTGGTACACTATGTCTCCTCCTCCTCCCTACATTTCTTTTTCCACAGAAGTCCTTGGTTGATTCAAGATGTTATCATCCACATACTTTACTTTGATCTGTGAAACTGAAGATCTTAAATTTGCATCCATTGCTTTTTGCAATTTTTCTTGTGGCAATTTTCCTTTCTTCCAGTTTTTGGCAGATTCTCTTTGTACAACCTCTTGATTTAAATATAGGGTTTGTAGCATAAAAGTAGCAGTATATTATCTCCTCTTTATCTGCAGAAGTCCACTTTACCGCTGTTAATCCTCTTAAATTTTTCATTCATTTCTGTGGTTTATCTCCTGCCACAGTGGGCCCATGAACACACTCCCCGTGGCCTTTATCTGTGGCAGGGATTTTACCTGCATCTGCAGTGTCTGCATTATCGCTACTACCATCGTTATTCCCAGTGCGGAGGCTACAGGTGGGCTCCTTTTTATTTATTTTATTTAACACTTATTTATATACCGCATCTTCCAGCGATCAGTTGCGGTGTACAATTAACAACAGTTAACAAAGCAGCGTTTGTTTTACATAGAACATTTAACATTATAACATTACATAGAACATCTTAACATACATAAGTCAGGAATTCAGCAACTAATCAGTCTTAACATGCATAAGTCAGGAATTCAGCAACTAATCAGGATATTTCAACTATAACAGCGTGTGTAACAATTTAAACAGGAGTACTGTCTGTACTGCATTAGGCAGAACATACCAGTTGTAACTATATACAAGTAGGAGAATCGAGGCATAGTAATGGAGTGTTATTTATTTAAGTTTTGTATATTATCCTTTGTCGTAGGGTGTATAATCGTGATGTGGATAGGTTCGTTTTTAGCCTTTATCTAAGTTGAGTGGAGGGATTTCTATGGTATTATAATGTTTATTGAATAGATACGTTATCTATTTTTATCCTGGGCGACGTGCGGCCAGTATGTATTTCTTTTTCTTTCCTACCATACTTAAATTGTAGTATTGCCTGGCTGGGATTTAGTATAGATTTAGTATAACAGGGTCACCATGCGAAGGTACCCAGCAAGACTTGGGGAGAGACCTATATTCTCTCCCCCTAAGAGATGCACAGTAATTCACCAACCACAGCTAGTGAGTTTTATGCTACATGTCCCTTTGACCCCAATGGGAGTCACTGGGTGCTCGTGTTGAGAGATACTTGGTGCTGGTAGTAGGAGGCAGGAGCCATGATTGAGATGAACACATGGTTTGAGCTGGCCATGCTGCATGAGGCCCACAAGACAGCCATGAGGAGGCACCCATATCTGAGGGTTGACAGGCCCAAGATCCAATTCCTGGATTTCATGAATGAGCAATGTCTCTCCAGGTTCCATGTTGATAAAACAGCCATCCACCATCTCTGTGAGAAGCTGGAGCTGCTCCTCCACTCCACCACACAGAGGGGCCTGTCATGCCAGTCCACCTCAAGGTCACGACAATCCTCACCTTCCTAGCTATTGGCAGTTTCCAGTCTGTGTTAGCTGCCACTGTTGGGCTTAGTCAGTCAGATGTCTCACAGTCAATCACACAGTTCCTCAGGGCCTTTCTAACCCACACTGTACAATATGTAGCCTTCCCACATACCTTCAGCCAAGGCAGCAAGCCATTATCCAATTCCGTGAAGCAACCCGCTTTCCAGCAGTACTGGGGTTCTTCGAATGCACGCATGTGGCCCTAAGGCCCCCACAAGGGAACGAGGCCATCTACTACAACAGAAAGGCATTCTACTCATTCAACATGTAGGTGATCTGCAATGCACAGGGGAAAATAATGGATGTCTTTCCAAGGTTTCGAGGTTCTTGCCATGACTCATACATCCTCACCCACTCTGTCATCTGTGAGAGGTTTGAAAGCAGAGATAGCATCAGTAGATGGCTACTAAGTAAGCCCTGCACCAGCCCACTCCATCACCTAGACATGTCCATGCTTAGAGGTTGCAATGCACCATGGTAGCTGCAGCACTTAGCAAACACAGCCCATGACTAAAGTGCCGACCCAGCACCTGAAATACCTTGAGGCAATACTCTTATCTGTCCATTCTCTCCACCTATGTAGTTGACAGAGATTATCCTCTGAGGAGGTGGCTCCTCTCACAATGGCACCACACACAGGCAGAGGGAACAGTACAATAGGGTCCATAGGCACACATGTGCCATCATTGAGAGGACATTTGGCCAACTCAAGAACCGCTTCTGGTATCTTGATTGATCTGGGGGTGAACTGCTTTACAGCCCTGCCAGGATATGTCAGATCTTCACGGTCTGTTGCATACTCCACAATCTTGCACTGAAGTGACAACATCGTCTTCTTGAAGAACAGGATGCAGCAGAGCCTCTACCAGCTCAGTGGCAGCACCACCAACCCCCTTCCTCAGTGCCCATTACCCCTACATCCTCCATCTTTTCCCCACGAGGCAACTTACTGCCCTTACCCATTTCCACCCCACCCCCCCGGCAAAAGCCCCCTATCACCCCATAAGGGTACCAATAGGAAGAAATAACCCAGTCTTCCTGAGTCCTCTCCCCTTCTTTCAGCCCTATGTTGGCATGAAGGTGTGCTGGACAATGTCTCACTGGCCTCTGAGGAGCTACTGGAGATATCATCTCCTATATCAGACCGTTGAGAGGTCTCATGGAAGGGGAGAAGTGAAGGAGTTTCCCCCTTCCATGAGGCACAGGTCCCAAAATGTGGGAAGAGAGGGGCAGTGGCTGGACAGATGATGGCACAGATGTACCATAGTGAGAGGTGGTGGTGGACAGTGGAGGTGTCCCCTGATCATACAGATGAGGATACCAGGGGCACAGATGGCATTGCGGTGGCATCCAGAGGTGAAGGGGAGGCCATAGCAAATTTGCCCATGAATTGCTGCAAGTTTCTGTGCAGCCTGATAATGGACTCAATGAGGGTTTCTATTGCCTACAAGCTGTATCTCCTGTAGGTGGATATTCCTGCAGGGCAAGTGACCTCAGCAGCTCAATTTTCTCAGCATGCTCTGCTTGATGTTGGACATTGTGCTGCAGGAGATACTCTGCACAGCTAGAAGTTGGTGACTTTAGTGACTGGCACTAGGGATATCCTAACTGTTGCCTGACCCTGTGCCCTCCCCAGATGCCTAAACATCAAAGGGAGAGGGAGGTGGAAGCTGTAGATCAGCCCCATCAATGATATTCTCCTCCTCCTCCTCCTCTTCTTGGGCAGTGGCATGGTCATCTTCCTCTGCACCCTTATAGTCCTGGGTTCTGGACTGTTCCTCCAACTCAGCTGGGCTGCCACCCTTATCCCTGGTTGTAATGGCCTGTGGTGTGGGACCCCCTCCAGAGTTCTGGTTGCTAAGGTCTGCACTGCTGTCCCTCCAGTGCATCTGCAGACTCCTCATCTCCTGTAAATAGAACATGAAATGCACTCATTCACCATGTTCCAGCTCTCTACTCAACCCATGTCATGTTAGTGGTGCACATCCTTTCCATAAATATATACCATCTAATACGGTGTTGCATAGTGTGTGACAGAGGATGGCACTCTGAGTGGTGGCCATGGATCTTATCGCATCAGCCCTGGCAACTTGCAGCATACAAGTGAGAGGGCCAGGTCTGTGGGTAGAATCAACATGGATAAGGTCTATAAATTGTGCCCTCCAGTGCCACACACGTTGCATGTCCACAGCAAGCCACATATTCAACAGGAGGTAATGGGTGCTCACAGGGTGTGAGATCTGAAGGTGTCACATGCACACGTCCCATCACCTTACCCACAGCAAGGCACAGGCATCAAAAATCCAAATGCCCATAGCTGTGTGCTGACTCCAGCCCACAGCAGATCATGCAACCTGTAGAAGGACCGGAAAGTGCTGAAACAGAATTTGGACAAGAAGGTGCTTTTCAGCCAGGTGCAGGCTAGGGTCAGGGCCCAAAAAGTAAACGTTGAGGTGGATATTTCTCAAACACCCCCATTGCAGAGGGTCTGGAGAGTGGCCTATATGTCCCTTGGAGGCCTCTTTCAGATGCTCTGATGCATCTTCTGCAGGAGTATGGTCTGTGATGAGAAGTGCCTAACTACTGCAATCCAGCTGTGTGGCTCATGATCTCTGCACACACAGAGTGGACTGGAAGAGAGGTCACCAGAGAAAAAAACCTCTGGGAGTGGCGACAACCTAACTGCAACTCCCATCCTGACTGTGGGCTTCACGGCACATATTGCTCCAGGACTGGTGCAAGATAGTGGATGCCCTAGGCAAACCTTTAGACTTATGTTCGCCCTTCCTTCCTGACATTTTGATAATTAAACTCAACAATCATGATCATCTGAACCACCCTTTCAACAATAATCCTGTAAAAGTGCATAACTGGACATCATACTTTTAAACATTAACCTCTGCTTTGTAGGTATGTGTGTTCCAGCTCTTTCTGTAGGTATAAGAATATGCTGATGGCTCTCTAAGTTTGTTTGGCTATCAAAAGCTATTGTTTTGCTTTGACCGCTGCTGTTCTTTGCTGCCCCTGAGAAGCTTCTGCCAGAGGCGATCACCTCACCTTGCCTAATGGTTGGGCTGGCCCTGTCTTGTTCTTCCATTGCTATGTTTCTTGGTTTGTATGTGTGTACCCTCTTTCCTTGCCAGCTGTTGTTTGTGCTTCTGGATGATTTGTGTATGCTGCTGTACAGATCTATTGCATTACATTGACTACTGCTGCTCTTCAGAAGATGATGCTCTGCATGATTTCCCCATCTTGTCTGATGTTTGGCCCAGTAGGCATTCCTCTGTGAGATGTGCCCATGGGTGTGCAGTAGTTGACTCACTTGGCTAGGAATATGCTCTCCAGACCCTCCTCGCTGAAGCGTGTGGTGGCCTGCACCGTTCTGGTGGGTACAGGGCTTCCTCATTTGCTATTACCAGCCTGAAGAACATGAGGGTCTCTGCCCTCGAAAGTCTGGCTAAGTGTGGCTGCCATTCTACTCCCCTGTGCTGTTCTGCAAGAGCCAGGATGCACATGCAGACGTTGTGTGTGGGTGTAGGTGCACATGCTGCGTATGCGGGCACATACAGGTCCTGCAGTAACAGGTACGCTGCTAGCAGTGACTGCATATGCAGATCCCAAGGAAATAAAACCATACATGTGTGTCTTTTTTTTTGGTACAAAGATGTATGTTGCTGCAGCCATTGCTCTCTATGGAAATTATGCACATGTGTGTCGGCCAGCTTTCCACTGTAAACATGTGCAAATCGCCACTGCACTTTGTTTTTTAAATGTGTATATTCAGGAGCAGGGATGTGCAAATTTTAGAAGCATGTGCATGGCACCTTTTCTAAAATCCCCATTGATTTTCAGATGTTTTGCTTTGCATAGACCCAGTACCACCTAAACAGCATTTCTAAAATGTGCCTTCACGCATACAAGTCACACCATCCCCCAGAACCCCCCCGACATGCCTTCTTTTTTCTGCATTCAGAATGATACTTATAAATGCCAACACATTTTTTTAAAGTACTTATATGTTTGCCTCCAGTGCCAAAAATATAGGTGCTCTTGAAGATTAGCCCATTTATACATATGATTATATATTTATTTTGCAGTATTTTTGCTTTGTTGCAAACCATACTGGATGGTCCTTAGATGGACCAAAAAAGACTAAATATAAACTCCAGATTAGATTACATGTCAGAGAATTATCAAAATACCTTGCACATCTCTAACAGAAACTAAGGCATTTTGTTGGTAAACTCTGAACTATGTGATGACCTATCTTATGAAGGAATGAGGATTAGATATTAAAACAATCAGCACTCTGTGCATCTCAGAGTCAGGGCTCACTATGTTAGTTAATATAGATTTGTTATTCCAACCAGTGAAACCAACAGAGGGTGAAATATGCAGGAATGGGCTGGTTTTGGCCTTCCATGTTCAGATCAGAAACACAGTCATGCAGTTGAAAACTAGTGAAAATCAAAATTGTCCAGTGAGCCCACTGAAGCAGTAAATAGAAATTACACTTACCTGGTAATTGTTGTCCCTTGAGGAACTCCATCCAGTTCAGTCCTCCACCTCTGGGTAGTGTACCTCCTCCTGCAGCTTGGAGACTGGGCATGTCAAAATCGTGACATCACTGGATGTAGCCTGCTGGTCTCTCCCATCAGCCCCAGTGAACTATTGACAAAGCAGACTCAAAGGAGCAACAAATAAGAGGCTATAAATTCTAATTTCAACTGTACAATCAACAATAACTGTTAACTAACTCAGAACTAACACTCCAACAAGAAAGAAGCTTGTTCTTGCCCTTTCTCTGTCCCACCCCCTGAGTAGAGCAAGTGAGAAGGAAGGCAAAGAAAGCTAAATATTCAGAATCACAGCGATCCTGGCACTATTAAAGCTTTTCCCCTAATAGAAACTGGTGCTCCTCCCCAAACTGAAAACCAACCTCTGAACTGGTCACCCCCCGGGCGGGAATGAGGACTGAACTGGAGTTCCTCAAGGAACAACAATTACCAGGTAAGTGTAATTTCTATTTCCTTATCGTTCCTCCAGTTCAGTCCTCCACCTCTGGGATGTATCAGAGCAGTAATCATTGGGAGGAACCTTTCCACCCGGATTGCAACACCGCAGACCCGAAACAGGCATCATTTGCTGCCAGAACGTCTAGACGGTAGCGCCTACTGAATGTATGAAGAGATGACCAGGTGGCCGCTCTGCAAATTTCCACCGGCAGAATCAAAGAGTGCTCCACCCATGATGTCGCTTGCGCTCTAGTAGAGTGGGCCCGTAAACCCGTGGGAACTGGACGACCTTGCAAAATATATGCTGACGCAATTGCTTCCCGGATCCATCTGGAAACAGACGCTTTAGCCGCCGCTTCCCCTTTATGGGGTCGCTCGAAAAGAACGAATAGGCGTTCAGACCTGTGAAAGGACTCTGAAACCTTTAAGTATTGTCGCAACACTCTCTTTGTGTCCAAGCGGCGTAGAGTAGGTTTCGAGATGCTCCCCTCTGCGGATCCTAATACTGGCAAAATAACTGCTTGATTCAAGTGGAACGGAGAAACTACTTTAGGAAAAAACGACGGAACCGGTCGCAAAACTACTTTTTCCCTACAAAAGGACAAAAACGGCTCCCGACAGGACAGCGCCTGTAGCACCGATACTCGCCTCACCGAGCAGATGGCCACCAAAAACACCGTTTTTAAAGTTAAATCCTTCACTGACGCCTGGAGTAAGGGGCTCAATGGGTTCCTTAGATAAAGCCCCCAACACCAAATTGAGATCCCAAGGCAGCACCAATATTCTGCAAGCGGGCCGAAGCCTAGACACTGCTTTAAGGAAACGCACCACATTGCCGTGAGAACCCAGGGCCACTCCTTGGACCTTACCTCTATAGCAGGACAGAGCTGCTAGCTGAACTCTTAAAGAACTAGCTGCCAGGCCCTTATCAAATCCATCTTGCAGGAAGCTTAACACGATGGGGACGGATACCGTAGCAGCGCAAACCTGTTGCCGTGAACACCAGTCTTCAAATATATGCCATATGCGCACATAAGTGAGGGATGTAGACTTCTTTCTGGCTCGAAATAAGGTCACGATGACCGCTCCAGAATAACCTTTTTTCCTTAACTTTGCCTTTTCAAAGGCCAAACCGTAAGCGAGAACCGATCCACCTGAGGCATTTGAAGCGGACCCTGAATCAACGTTATGGGCAATCTCCAAGGATCCCCTTTGAGTAGTCAAACTAGATCGGCATACCACAGGCATCTCAGCCAATCCAGAGCCACCAATAGCACTCTTCCTCGATGAGCCTCGATGTGCTGAATCACTCGCCCTATGAGTGCCCACGGGGGGAAAACATAGAGGAGACCCGACAATAGCCAATGTTGAATTAGGGCGTCGATCCCCTCCGACATCCTCTCTCGACGCCTGCTGTAGAAGCGATTCATCTTTGCTGCCTGGAAGGTCGCCATGAGATCCATAAAATCGGTGACCCCCATCTGCGGACTATTTGAGCAAACACTGCTGGATGCAGCTCCCATTCTCCGGCATCCACCCAGACCCTGCTGAGGAAATCTGCCATCACATTGTCCTTTCCGGCAATGTGCGCCCCCGAGATCGCTTGTAGCCGGGGTTCTATACAAACGAACAACGCCTCTGCTTCCTCTTCCATGGCCACGCTTTCCTTCCTCCTTGTCGACTGATGTAGGCCACTGTCGCGGAATTGTCCGAAAGCACTCGCACTGCCCGGTCCTTCACCACGGTCTCGAACGTCTGTAGTGCTAGCAATACTGCTCACAGCTAGAGACGGTTGATCGACCATTGGGCCTCCTGAACTGTCCAAGTACCTTGCGCGAAGAGATCTCCGCAATGTGCCCCCCAACCTGCGAGACTCGCGTCTGTCAACAATGGGAGCCACTGCGGCTGTTCCAGGGGTAGGCCTGCCTCCAGATTTCCCGGACAAATCCACCACTGAAGGGATTCTCCTGACCTGGAGGGGACAGGGAAGAAGCTTGTTCAGCGAATCGTTTTGGTGCGACCAACGGCAGAGTAGCGCCCTCTGCAACAGCCACATGTGAAATCTGGCCCAGGGAACCACCTCCAGGTTCGCCACCATTGTTGCCAGAACGCGAAGGTAGCTCCATGTCGACAGTGCCGGAGTGGACATGAACTTGCGTACTAGTGGTCGAAGTGCTTGAGCTCACCAATCCGGCAAAAACACAGCTCCTTTCTGTGTGTCGAAGCATACCCCCAGGTATTCTAGAACCTGGGATGGAACCAACTCACTCTTGGCCGGATTGATCACCCAGCCAAGACTCTGCAGAAACTTCACTACTTTGCCCGTAACCTGAACGCTCTCGCCCTCAGATTTCGCCCAAATCAACCAGTCATCGAGATAAGGGTGCAACAAAATGCCCTCCTTTCGTAACACTGCCGCCACCACCACCACCACCATGATCTTGGTGAAGGTGCGCGGAGCCGTCGCCAGACCGAAGGGCAATGCTTGAAACTGGTAATGTCCCCAAGGGAAGGCGAATCTCAGGAACTTTTGATGAACTGCCCTGATGGGGATGTGTAAATACGCCTCCGTGAGATCTAGGGAAGTTAAGAACTCCCCTTGGCAAACCGCCACAATGACCGAACGTAATGTTTCCATTCGGAAACGGGGAACTTGAAGACAGCGATTCACCCCTTTGAGATCCAGGATAGGCTGTAGGGATCCGTCTTTCTTTGGCACCACGAAATAAATGGAGTAACAGTCTACGCCATAACCTGCTGTCGAAACCGGCGCTACTGCTCCCAGCTGCAAGAGTCGATCCAATGTTTGTCATACTGCTAGCGTCTTCTGCCCCCCTTTGCAGGGCAAAAGCACGAATGAATCCAGGACCGGACTGCCATTTCAAGAGCATATCCTTCACGAATTATCTCCTGCACCCACTGGTCTGACGTTATTTGGGCCCAAGCAGGAAAGAACTCCCAAAGTCGCCCTCCCATTGGTTGACTTCCTACCTGGACCCGCCTTGCTTTATTGTTAGAACATAAGAACATAAGATATGCCATACTGGGTCAGACCAAGGTCCATCAAGCCCAGTATCCTGTTTCCAACAGTGACCAATCTAGGTCATAAGTACCTAGCAGTTTCCCCAAAAGACACATGTTCCGCAATGCTTGTACTGGGTCAAGCATTGATATCCTGGGTCCCTTCTTAATAATGGTTTATGGACCTTTCCTCCAGGAACTTATCCAAACCTTTTTTAAACCCAGCTACACTAACAGCCTTTACTACATCCTCCGGTAACAAATTCCAGAGTTTGATTACACGTTGAGTGAAAAAATATTTTCTTTTATTAGTATTAAATAGTTTACCCTGTAGCTTCATTGCATGTCCCCTAGTCTTTCTATATTCTGATAATGTAAACAATCGATCTACGTTTACCCGTTCCACTCCGTTCATTAACTTATAGACTTCTATCATATCTCCACTCAGCCGTCTCTTTTCCAGGTTAAAGAGCCCTAACCTTTTTAGCCTTTCTTCATAGGAGTATCCTTCCATCCCCTTTACAATTTGGTGGCTGAACCTTTTCTAATAACTCTATATCCTTTTTAAGATACGGCGACCAGAATTGCACACAATATTCAAGGTGCGGTCTCACCAGGGAACGATATAGAGGCATTATAATATCTTTTGTTTTCTTTTCCATTCCTTTCCTTATGATACCTAGCATTCTATTTGCTCTCTTGGCTGCCGCTGCACACTGGGCCGAGGGCTTTAACATGTTATCCACAATGACGCCTAAATCTTTTTCCTGGGTGGTGGTTGCTAATGTGGAACCTTGCATTGTGTAACCATAGTTTGGGTTGTTCTTCCCTAGGTGCATAACCTTGCACTTGTCCACATTAAATTTCATCTGCCATTTTGATGCCCAGTCTTCTAATTTATCAAGATCCTCTTGCAATTTTCCACAGTCCTCTTGGGTTTTAACAACTTTAAATAGTTTTGTGTCATCTGCAAATTTGATAACCTCACTCGTTATTCCACTTTCCAGGTCATTTATGAATATGTCAAAAAGCAGCGGACCCAGCACAAATCACTGGGGTACACCACTATTCACCTTTCTCCATTGGGAAAATTGGCCATTTAGCCCAACCCTCAGCTTTCTATCTTTTAACCAGTTCTTGATCCATAGTAGTACACTGCCTCCTATCCCATGACCCTTTAGTTTTGCCAAAAGTCTCTGATGAGGGACCTTGTCAAAGGCTTTCTGAAAGTCCAGATACACTATATCAACCGACTCACCTTTGTCCACCTGTTTATTCACACTTTCAAAAAAACATAAGAGATTAGTAAGACAAGATCTTCCTTGTCTAAAGTCATGTTGGCTGTCTCCCATTAGGCCATGACTATCTACATGCTGAGTAATTTTATTCTTTATGATGGTTTCTACCATTTTTCCCGGTACTAACGTGAGACTCACAGGTCTGTAGTTTCCCGGATCACCCCTGGAACCCTTTTTAAAAATTGGTGTTACATTGGCGATCCTCCAATCTTCAGGTATTAGAGATGATTTTAATGATAGTTCACAGATTACTAATAGCAGGTCTGCAATCTCATATTTCAGTTCTTTCAACACCCTTGGATGTATACCATCCGGCCCAGGTGATTTGCTACTCTTCAGTTTATCTAATAGTTGTAATACATCTTCCTGATGTATCAATATTTTCTTCAATTCTTCCGCACCTTTAAATACCACTTCAGTCATGGGTAACATCCCTACATCTTCCTCAGTAAAGACCGAAGCAAAGAATTCATTCAGTCTCTCCACTATCGCCTTGTCGCCTCTTAGTGTCCCTTTAACTCCTCTATCATCTAATGGACCATCTGACTCTCTCACAGGTTTTTTGCTAAGAATGTACTTGAAAAAAATCTTTATTTCGCGATTTTGCTTCCACAGCAAGCTTCTTCTCAAATTCTCCCTTTGCCTGCTTTATCAATGCCTTGCATTTGACTTGCCAGTGCTTGTGCTGTTTCCAGGTTTCGTCGTTTGGCTCTTTTTTCCATTTCCTGAAAGACGCTTTCTTGGCAACAGCCTCTCTGACCTCACCTTTAAACCATGCTGGCAGTTTTTTGGACTTCCTTCCACTTAAAGTGTGGATTACAGCTGGTCTGGGCTGCCAAGATAGTGTTTTTCAACAACACCCAAGCTTGATGTAAGTCTTTAACCTTTGCAACTGCTCCTTTTAGTTTTTTCTTAACTATTTTCCTCATTTTATCATAGTCTCTCTTTTGAAAGTTAAAGGTTAGTACTGTGGATTTCCGTACTATCCCTTCTCCACTAATTAAATCAAAGGTGATCATGCTATGATCACTATTGCCAAGTGACCCCAACACCCTTATCTCTTGCACTAGATCTGGTGTTCCACTAAGGACTAGGTCTAATATGGTTTCCCCTCTGGTTGGTTCATGAACCAGCTGCTCCAAGAAGCAGTCATTTATGTCATCTAGGAACTTTATCTCCCTAGCATGTCCTGCCGTGACACTGACCCAGTCGATACCGGGATGATTGAAATCACCCATTATTATTACTGTGCTGTAACTTTTGTTAGCTTCCTTGATTTCTTTGAGCATTTCATCATCAATTTGTTCATTCTGGCCCGGTGGTCGATAGTACACCCCCACTGCTATCGCCTTCCCCTTTTTACATGGAATTTCAATCCATAGAGATTCTACAGCAAATTTTGTTTCCTGCAAAACTTTAATCCTTTCTGACTCAATGCCCTCTCTTACGTAGAGCGCAACCCCTCCACCAATTTGATCAGCTCTATCATTACGATATAGTTTGTACCCAGGTATCACAGTGTCCCACTAGTTGTCCTCCTTCCACCATGTCTCTGATATTCCAATCATATCTAACCTCTCATTTAGTGCTATATATTCTAACTCTCCCATCTTATTTTTTAGACTTCTAGCATTTGCATACAAGCATTTTAGAGACTGTATTTTATTCATATTAATTTGGCTATTGGTAGACATGGGTAATTTGGGATCTTTAAGCTCTGTCTTCTCCATACTCGAGGGCATTTGGGCTACTTTACTCTTTTTTGGAACCTCTCTGCTTTTGGTAGTATCCTTCAAGGATACATTCTTCCAAACCATTGTTGTTTTCGACTCGATGCTGCGGAGACAGCCGCAAAGCCTCTATCTGCTCCACGAAACACATGAAACCCCTGAGTTCTAGAAGCAAACCTTTCTCTTTGGAAACCTCGTAAGTGAGAAGTACGAAATCTCCTGAAATCTCTAAACTGACCCCGAGAGGCTGGCATGGACTTACCTTGCTTAGGCTTGTCCTCTGGGAGCCTACCGCCCTTGGACTCCCCTAAATCCTTAACCAATTTGTCGAGATCTTCCCCAAAGAACAGCCTACTTTTAAAGGGAAGCTTGCTGAGGCGCGATTTAGAAGAACTGTCGGCTGCCCAATTCCGTAACCACAGGGACCGCCAGGCGGCTACCAATGACACCATACTATTCGCTAAAGCCCTGATCAAATCATAGTGTACATCTGCCAGATATGCAGACCCGGATTCGAGCCACGTTATCTCCATCAATTTCTCCTGTTCAAGTTGACTAGCCTGTCTTAAGCATTGGGACCATCGAAGACATGCTCTCACCACCCAGGCCCCACAGATGGAAGCTTGCAAGGATAAGGCATTAGCCTCGAATGCTTGTTTCAATAATCCGTCAACTTTCCTGCCCTGCGCATCTTTCAAGGCCGCACTACCTTCCACTGGAATAGTCGTTTTCTTTGTAACCGCTGACACTGCTGCATCGATTCGCGGCGAACAAAACTTTTCTTTGTCCTTGTCCGCTAAGGGATAGAGCCTGTTCATTGTCCTGATCCCCCTTAGTCCTGGCTTCAGGCTGATCCCATTCATCTTGGATCATCCGGTCCACTACTCGGTGAACCAGAAACACCACCTGAGATTGTCTCACCGCCTGAATGATAGGGTCTTCTAAATTTTCTTCTTCCGCTGGCTGTTCCGTAGCACGATTGAGCGTCTGAAGAGATTCCATAATGAGAGCCATAAGCTCGTCCTTACGGAATACCCAAATGATTTTTGCTTGATCCTCTGGTTCTGGTATTTCCCCTTCCTCCAGGTCTTCCATACCTGACTCGAGTTCTAACTCGGTTTCATCTGTCTCCTGCCACTCCATCTCCGAAGTGGAAGGGTCAAGAGGCCGAGCCCTTTTAGAGGGTCTTGGGGAGATGCTACTAACCTGTTCTAACCTGGGCTGTTGCACTGCAGCCGCAAGCAGCAAGGGTTCAGGAATCTTCCCCCGACGCCGCAAACAAAAGACTTGATGCATGATTAAGACAAAGTCCGGAGAGAAATCTCCGAGAGGTGACCCTGATATCAATGCCGGTGGCGCACTAGATGGATCCATTGGGTATCTGGGCAGGGCACTGGCGGGGCACCCATCAGGGATTCTCCTTCGATTCCTGTCAATGGACCGTGAGAATTTTGGACTATGTTACCCTCCATCTGCTGTTCTACGCAAGTAGAAACTGTAGCGCAGCCCTGGCAAATTCCGGTGTCAGAGACAGAGCCCTCTGCGAGTGCCGCAGACAACACACTGAGCGAGATGACATGAGGTATCTCACCCAGCAATTCTTTGCCAGGAAAGAAGGGAAATTGAAAGTATCGTTGACCCTTTAAGTACCCCTCTTTTTTTAAAAAAATTATTTATTTATAAACTGTAATCCAACAAAAGAAAGAACTAATAACCCCGAAATTGATCAAGGCGCCTCCGACCTTAAAGAAAACAGATTGGATCGGGCAGTGCCATGTAGTGTGCTCCAAAATGCGGGCTGCCGTACCAACAATGCCACGCAGCTTCCCGAGCGTGGGAAAAATGGCTGCGACCACCGTTGAAGGCCTTTTGTTTGTTTTGTTACCGCTTTGATTGAATGAAAAAGCGGGATATAAATCTGTTTAAATAAATAAATAAATAAAAAGGCCTGAGAGAGTGCTGCCAGACTCAGCGTCCCGCTGCACGGCCCCGAAGCACTTCCCTGTGCCGCCGAGAAGTTTACAAATCAAACGCTTACCTCCGAAGTGCAGCCCTATGAGCCGCGACATTGCACAGTTCTGCCGCGAGCGAAGTCCATAGCGACAGCTGCTTTGCTGGCTGGGATTGCACCGCTTGACTCCCTGGTGCAAAGCGTGACCGGAGAACACCACAACGTGTGCGAGTGTCTGCACCTCCGGCAGAGCTCTCCCCCGTACAGCCCAGGGGGAGAGATCTGAGCTGTTTACTGTCCCAGTATGAAGGAGAGAAAGGTAGTGAAAAACTGAACCCGGCTTTTTTTTTTTTAAGAGATAGCCCTCAGGAAATCAAAAGGAAATAATTTAAAGGGACCCAAACAAATTTGTAAAGGCTAAACCCTAACTAGATTGCTCCTTATCTGTTCCTCAAGTAAGCCCAGCACCTAGGCTCACTACGTTCTCCTGCTGCATGGAGACTGGACACACTGGGGCTGATGGGAAAGACCAGCAGGTTACATCCAGTGATGTCACGATTTTGACATGCCCAGTCTCCAAGCTGCAGGAGGAGGTACACTACCCAGAGGTGGATGACTGAAATGGATGAATGATGAGGAATAATCCTGTGTGGAATTCCACTTGGCTAAGAAGGAATAAGGAGGGTGGGGAAGCCTGGCAGTTAATCTGAATTTCTCCCTACAGGGCCATTTGAAAAGAGAGCAAAAATCTGCATAAAAGTTAACCGAACTAATCCATAGGCATACTTTGCAGGGACATGGGGGGACAGTGTCCCCCAAATGTTATAGGTGCTAATGTTTAATTGGTCCCCTCTCCCATTTTTAATATGACTTTCTTACCCTTTGTCTCCTCAGAGTAAGCAGGCAAACTACACGTATGACTGAGCAACGGAGGAAGACAATAGTATGGATAGACCATGGATGGGTTATACAGACGAAAGATGAGCACTACAAACCACTACACTCCCGGCTTAGTATAACCAGTGGAACTAATAAATGACCTAATGGAACCAGCAAATAGAGGCCTAACTCCATTCCGCTAAGACATTTTCCTTATTTAGATCAGAGCAGAGATTTCTTTATAAAGTTTCTGAAAGCTCCTTCAACTTAGTTACAAAAATCATTATGAATCCAAGTGAATCCAGACGCTGATGATACTTATCAGATGCCCAAAGCAGCATCACACGGATATGTGCAGAGCTGGACTACGGCATGAACAGCTGAAGAGTAACCTCAGGGATGGAAATGTATAAACATGGCTATAATCAAAAGCATATAACTTATTCTAAAAAAAAATTTCCTGTAAAATATAATGTATTACATATAGAATAAAAGAAATAAGCCTAGGAATAAGATGAAAAGAGGAAAAATGTACAGCTAAGGAATAGATATGTTGTTGTTTTGAATATTTTAGTTAGTACTGCTGCATTAAATCACGATAAAACTGCCCTATAGCACAAGTTCTGATGATTCATTCAGACTTCAGGAAAACTATGTAAAGATGGAAGGAGTACCTCAAGGTGTTAGCCAGATGGGAAAATGTAGGGGAAGTGGAACTGCAGAGATACCAAGTCATATGAATTGTGCATGTGACACACATGATTGAAAAAGATCTCACACATACACTAAAAGATCCCCTCTCCTCTCATGCATCCCGATCTGACCCAGGTATAAATGGATCACAGTGGGCTCTGGTAGGTTATGACCTGTAACATGGAGACACCCCTCCAGCAAGAGAAACATCTGCATAATGCCTTCTCCGCCTTGGTAAATGGAAGATGCGCAATTAATGGAAATTGAAGTGACTTTAACTGAGAATGGTAACACCTAATGTACCAGATAATAACAAAAAATCTCAAAACAGGAAAGTGTTACTATTTGGACGCCCTTTCATCGATGATATTAGGAAGCTGTTACTACTTGGATACTCCATCATCAGAAGCATTAACTTGGCAACACAGTTCAAGGGAAGGTGGTTGTCGAGCCTCCCAGGATCTTCCGCTATCCATTTGGGAACAAAAGATCAGTACCTCTACAGTACAAGGAGACTCCCACATTTTGGGAGAGAGACTTAAAGCCACTGCCAACATTATAGTATTCTCAAATGTTCTACCTGTTTATGGAATGGGAGAAGAGAGGCTGCATCAGACAACCAACTCTAATATATGGCTCCAAACCTGGTGTAAACGAGAAGGCTTTAGATATATAGGCAGCTCGGACAATAGATGGAAGAAGATGGACTACGTCTCTCTGTGGCAGGAGAAAGGATCCTAAGTGAACAATCCAAGCAATATGTAAATAGGCATTTGAACTAGGGAAAGGGGGTGACAGATGGAAGAAAAGAAGTTCAGGATGTCACCCCCAGCAAAAGCGTTACAATAACTTGAAAACAAACAGTCATCATCTTAACTTACACATCAGTAACAAAGGGGATGAGGAGTCGGGAATAAAATACAAGCAAAATACAAGCAAGCTAATCAAAAATTGCTCTAAAACAATCAGCACAAATGCTCACAGTCTAGGCAACAAAGTTTCTGAACTGAAAGCACAAAGATTAGAAATGGACTTGGACATTATGACCACTACAGAAATGTGGTTTAATGAGTCTCATGAAAAAGCATACTGGAGGAGTAGCCTAGTAGTTGGAGCAGTGATCTCGGGACCAAAGAGACCAGGGTTCAAACCCTACTAGCACTTATTGTGGCTTCGGGCAAGTCATTTAATCCTCTTTTACTTCAGGTACAAACTTAGATTGTAAACCCTACAAGGACAAGGAAATGCATACCTGTTTATAAACTCACCCTGAACTACTACTAGAAAGGTGTGAGCTAAATACTACTAAATAAAAAAAAGGGGAAAGGAACCAAATAACAAAAACAAGAAACAACATAAGCAATGGCAAGTTAGATGCAAGGCAATGATAAGGCAAAGAGAGAATTTGAAAAAAAAGGTTTACGGTGGAAGCAAAAATCAAGTATATTCACAACAAAAAACCTGTAAGAGTGTCAGCTGGATTATTAGATGATAGAGGGATAAAAAAGGTCGCTAAGAGAGGACAAGGCCATAGCACAGAGAGTAAATGAATTATTTGCGTCACATGTAGAAGATATAGGGAAGTTACCCATACCAGAAATGGTATTTAGAGGTGCTGTATTGGAGGAATTGAAACAAATCTTGATAACTGGGAAGATGTAATACAGCAATTTGATAAACTAAGGAGTGGCAAATCATCTGAACCAGATGGTATCATCTCAGGATACTGATAGAATTAAAAAACGTAATTGCAGAACTACTAGAAATTTGTAAGCTATCATTAAAATCAATTATAGTATCTGACGATTGGAGAGTGCCAATGTTTTTATTTATTTAACAAATTTTATATACCACTTTTTTTCAGTCAAAGCGATTTACATAGAATGCAGTGAACATAATTCAGTTCAATTAGGATTTACATAGAACAGGATATGTATTAACTTGGAATTAACTGGGGTAACATGTCACAGTGTAAACACTGTTCAGGTGAGTTTGGTGTTTACATGGATCAAAGGGTATGTATAACTTGGGGCTAGTAGGGATAGGAACTACTGTGTTTGAGCAAGTTAGGAGAGAGGAGTGTGGTGTCCATGCCATAGTGCCCCATAAAGAGGCCAATTTTAAAAAAGGATTCCAGGGGTGATCTGGGAAGCTACAGACTGGTAAACCTGACAGAAGTGCTGGGCAAAATGGTAGAAACCACTATGAAGAACTGAACATGTTTTTGAAGGTGTGAATAAACAGGTAGATATAGGTAAGCTCGTTGATGTAGTGTATCTGGATTTTCAGAAACCCTTTTTCAAGGTCCCTCATGAGAGACTGAGGAAATTAAAAAGTTATGGAATAGGAGGCAGTGTATTATTGTGATTGGGAACTGGTTGAAAGATAGAAAACAGTAGGGCTAAATGGGCAATTTTCTCAATGGATAAACGAGAATAGTAGAGTATCCCAGGGATCCGTGCAGGGCCCTCTGCTTTTTAGCATATTCATAAATGACATGGAAATGGGAAAGAGTGAGCTGATCAAATCTGCAGATGACACAACATTATTCAAAGTTGTTAAAACACAAGAGGATTGTAAAAAACTACAAAAGGACCTTGATAATTTGGAAGACTGGACATCTAAATGGCAAATGAAATTTAACGTGAACAAGTGCAAAGTTATGCACCTAAGAGAGAACAACTCAAACTATGGTTACACCAGGCAAGGTACCACCTTAGAAACTACCACCCAGGAAAAAGATTTAGGCCTCATAGTGGATAATACGTTGAAACCCTCCACGTAGTATGCAGCGGCGGCCAAGAAAGTAAATAGAATGCTAGGAATCATAAGGAAAGGAATGGAGAATAAAACAAAGGATATTATAATGCCTCTATGACCACACCTTAAATATTGTGTGCAGTTCTGATTGCCATATCTTAAAAAGGATATAGAAGAATTAGAAAAGGTACAGAGAAGAGTAACAACAATGGAAAAGGGGAGAGAAGGATACCCCTACAAGGAGAGGCTTAAAAGGCTGGTGCTCTTCAACTTGGAAAAGAGACAGCTGAGGGGGGATATGAAAGAGGTCTATAAATTAATGAATGGCGTGGAATGGGTAAAAGTAAATTGGTTGTTTACGCCATCAAAAACAAGAAAGACTAGATGACTTGCAATGAAGCTACAATGTAACTCATCTAAGACTAATGAGAGAAAATATTTTTTTACTCAATGCATAATCAAACTCTGGAATTCGTCTGGACAAGTTCCTGGAGGAAAACTCCATAAACAGATCTGTAAACTATGTAAATGCTGCTTAGAGGGAATTCCGTGGCACTAACACAGTAGTATCGAGACATGTCTTGGGCATTCTGAGGCAGAGGCCGCTCCCATCGCTAATCAGGCAGCAGTGATATTGAACCGCTGCTCGGTTAGCGACCCACAGGTAAAGACAGGCATGGGAAAACTGGCCTATCTTTACCCATGGGTGCTAACCGGGCAGCAGTTTAATATCGCAGCTGCCTGGATATTTAATGCCAGTGGCCGGATATGGCCTCAGCATTGAATATCCTGGGTTAAGGTTCAGCAGTGACGGCTATGCACTTTAGAAGAGTTAGCCGCCACTGCTGCTGCTGAATATCGGGCCCAAGGATATTTTAATATCTCTGTTATCACTCCATGGTGTGACCACATCTTGAATAGTGGGTGCAGTTCTGGTCATCACATATAAAAAAAAAAGGATATAGCGGAATTAGAAAACGTACAGAGAGACACCAAAAAGAAAAGGGTTAGGAAAGATACCCATCCCAGGAAAGGCTTTAAAGATTACAGCTCTTCAACCTGGAAAAGAGAGGGCTGAGAGGAGATATGATAGAGGTCTATATGAGTGGAATGGAATGGGTAAATATAGATCAGTTCATTATTCCTTCAAAAAGTGGAAAGACTGGGGAGCTTGCAATGAAACTACAATGTAGCACATTTAAGACTAATCTGAGAAAATATTTTTTCACTCAATGGTAATCAAACTCTGGAATTCGTTGCCAGAGGATGTAGTAAAAGCTGTTAAGAGTAGCTGTATTTAAAAAAGGTTTGGACAGGTTCCTGGAGGAAAGTCCATAAACCATTAGTAAAGTGGGCAGGGGAAATCCGCTGTTTACTCTGTCATAAGCAGCACAGAATCTATCTTTTGGGAATCTGACAAGTACTTGTGACCTAAAAACAAGATACTCGGTTTGATGGACCTTTGGCCTCGCCCAACATGGCATCTCTTATGTTGGAAGGATTGAGGAGAACACCACCTGTACACCTACAGTATCTGCTTCAGCCTCATTCCCAGAACTATGAAGTCACTCTTGATATGCTCGAAGGGATATCTAGCAGGATAATTTGTGCCAATATGGATGAGCAGCATCAGATAACAGTAGCTTGATCAGTCTTGGTACACTCTCCGTAATGTCTGCATTTTGGCACCTGACAGACAGCAGATTTCCCAGGGCATCAATTCTGATCAGTAGATCAATAGCCCTCAGAAGAGAGTCGCCAATCACCACTACCCTTCCCTTTATTTGGTCAATGATTTGGCAACTTTGGGGGTTTTTGAGCTTCAGATCCTCCTCTTCCTGGGGTGGTCTCACCTCTTCCACTTCCAGGGTTGCATATTGATTCTTCATTTTGAGGGATGGTGGTGTTGGAATGTTGATTCTGCAGGCTCTGGTGACTCATGTCCAACTCTCTTCTTTCTGTAGCATACCATCTTCACCTCTGTCGGAGAGCTTGGATGCCTCAAGATGCATCTCATCAATATACTTCTCGCTGTCACGGATGCATCACTACTTCATCACCTCTTCTATAAACTCCTCCGTTTGTTTTATGAGAGATTCAGCTTGCAGACATCTTGCGCATGGAACCAGTCCCTCACCTGGGATCAGGCTGTCCGTCTGGACAGAGGCAGAAGCTGTAACAGGGGATTATTTTCTAGCTGTCGTAGGAGCTACAGCACTTGTTGAAGGAAATAAGAAAAAGAACTACCAAAGACACTAACTTTTCCTCGACTGTCTTTTAAAACAAAAGGCAGCTAGCCTCTTTTATCTGTGATCTAACACCTTTGTTCTGATTCTCTGCGTCTAGTCCTGCTTGCTTGCTCACCTTTTATTTGGGTATGCAGCAGTTTCTTATTACTTGAAGCTACTAAAATCTCATATATGTGTCTGAGGTATACAGTCTAAGGTGCCCCCTTTGTAGAATTACCTCATCAAAGCTCTTTCAAATATAACTATTTTTGGCAGATATCCAAATGTGGACTATTTACTCCCTATATTTTCCCTTCCAAACAATACCAAATACTTCTATCTGAATCAACAATATTGGGGAGTAGTTCTATATAGCTAGATTTTGCACATGAGTTGGGTGGGGCTTAGGGTAGGAAGGATGGTATCTAACACCTCAGCACTGCAGTGACTTCAAAGAATGCTTTTACTCCTCTTTGAACTTGACGCCTATACGAAAAGTCCCAGCAGCAGAAAAGCTTTGGCTAAAACAGAAAAATCCCCTTCTGTAAACAGCTACAACGCCCCCCCCCTCCCACCAGTAACCTAAGCAATAAAAAAATGTTATCTATTAAAAATAAAAATACCCCCTTTCATTTAAGTATGTTCAGGCAAATAATTTCTATTAAGAGCCACAGAATTACCTTGCTTGAAATACAGCCCCTCCAGGAATGGCAGTGCTTGCAAGGTAATGCAGACTTTTATACAACACTCAACAACCTGACCCTTATGCAAGCCAATTAAGAGCACTAACACCTCACCAGTGCAGTAGCTTCAAAAGAGTGCTTTTCCTCCTCTTTGAACTGGAAGACCAGAGGAAAAAAGCCCAGCAACAGAAAAGCTTTGACTAAAACAGAAGCCGCCCCTTCCCCTTCAAGTTAGTCTCCAGCACATCAGAACTCTCCTGAGAAATAGCTGACATCTTTGTTTTTTCAGTTAAATAGTAACATTTGTAAAAAAAAGTATCAATATTAGGCAAACTTAAGACCTCACAAAAATATTTACATAATAAAATCTTAGGAGAAATCAAATTATGCAGAGGAAAATTCAACACCCTTAAATTCTTGTTTCTAGCTACATTCTGAAGAGATTCCATCTGCCAATGAATTATAAGCTATCTTTAATAGATGAAACACTGGCGGATTGCAATGAAGTACACTGAAAGTCCATCACAGAAACCTTCTTGAATAAAGCCTTAGATTTCTCATCTATTCTTTAAATGTGCTAAACAACTCTTGTGAAAACTGACACAATTGAGAAACCGTAGAAGTAAGTATCTATTCAGTATGTGTTACAACCTGCCAGATATCCATTAATGACACCTTAGGACAGCGATGGCGAACCTATGGCACGCGTGCCAGCTGTGGCACGCGAAGGCCTTGCAGCTGGCACGCGTGAAGGTCCGCAAAAAAAGAAAAAGCGGGCTCTGGCTGCTGCCGCGGACGCGGCAGCATGCAGTGTCCCGCGGGGCCCCCTCCGCCCGCTAAGCCCCTCTGCAAGGGCTTTCAGATTCGCGAGGGAGACAGCGTCTCCCTCGCGTCTCTGTTAAGCCCGTAGGGGTTAATGGGAAATTTCCCATCAGCCCCTTTAGACGCGAGGGACTGATGGGAAATTTCCCATTAGCCCCTGCGGGCTTAACAAGAGACGCGAGGGAGACGCTGTCTCCCTCGCGAATCTGAAAGCCCTTGCAGAGGGGCTTAGCGGGCGGAGGGGGCCCCGCGGGACACTGCATGCTGCCGCGTCCGCGGCAGCAGCCAGAGCCCGCTTTTTCTGTTTTTAAATTTGCCGGGGGGGGGGGGGTGTTAGGACTGCTAATGGGCTGGGGGGGGGGGGTGTTAGGACTGGGAATGGGCGAGGGGGGGGTTAGGACTGCTAATGGGCTAGGGGGGGGGTTAGGACTGCTAATGGGCTAGGAGGGGGGGGGGTTAGGACTGCTAATGGGCTAGGGGGGGGGGTTAGGACTGCTAATGGGCTGGGGGGGGGTTTGGACTGCTAATGGGCTAGGAGGGGGGGGGTTAGGACTGCTAATGGGCTAGGGGGGGTTAGGACTGCTAATGGGCTGTGGGCTGATGGGGGCTGTCTGGAAATGGGGTGATGGGGGGTTAGGACTGCTAATGGGCAGGGGGGGGTTAGGACTGCTAATGGGCTAGAGAGGGGGGGTTAGGACTGCTAATGGGCTAGGAGGGGGGGTTAGGACTGCTAATGGGCTGGGGGGGGTTAGAACTGCTAATGGGCTGGGGGGGGTTAGGACTGCTAATGGGCTAGGAGGGGGGGGGTTAGGACTGCTAATGGGCTAGGAGGGGGGGGTTAGGACTGCTAATGGGCTAGGGGGGGTTAGGACTGCTAATGGGCTAGGAGGGGGGGGTTAGGACTGCTAAAGGGCTGGGGGGGGTTAGGACTGCTAATGGGCTAGGAGGGGGGGGTTAGGACTGCTAATGGGCTAGGGGGGGGTTAGGACTGCTAATGGGCTCGGAGGGGGGGGTTAGGACTGCTAATGGGCGAGGGGGGGTTAGGACTGCGAATGGGCTGTGGGCGGGTGGGGGCTGTCGGGAAATGGGGTGAGGGGGGTTCGGACTGGTAATGGGCTATGGGGGGGGTTAGGACTGCTAATGGGCTAGAGAGGGGGGGTTAGGACTGCTAATGGGCTAGGGGGGGGGGTTAGGACTGCTAATGGGCTGATGGGGAGGGGTTAGGACTTGAGGTGGGCTGTTGGGTGGGGTAAGGACTGGAAATGGGCTGATGGGGGGTTAACACTGGAGGTGGTCTGATGGGGTTAGGACTGGTAATGGGCTATGGGGGGGTTTAGGACTGATAATGGGCTATGGGGGGGCTGGGACAAGAAATGGGCTGATGGGGAGGGGTAAGGACTTGAGGTGGGCTGATGGGGTTAGGACTGGTAATGGACTGTGGGCTGATGGGGGGGTTAGGACTGGCAATGGGCTATGGGGGGCTGACTGGAAGTGGGGGGTTAGGACTGGTAATGGGTTATAGGGGGGGGGCTTAAACTGAAAATGGGGTGATGGGGGGTTAGGACTGGAAGTGGGTTGATGAGGGGGGGATAGGACTGGTATTGGGTTGGGGGGCTGCTAGGACTGGAAATGGGCTGATGCAGGGACTAGAAGGGAATGGATGCTGGGTGAGGCTGGAACTAGAAGGGAGCTGGTGTTGGGGGAGGATTAGAATGGGATGGGGCTGGGAGAGTAAAATGGAGAGGGGAAAAATATTTTGTGTGGGAGGGATAAAAAATCTACAATTGGCCGGGTATTGGGAGAGTAAGTGGGGATTGAGGATGGAGGGGTAAATTTTGAGTAGATGAAATAGGAATGAGGAAAGAGCCAAAGGAGAAAGATTAGTATGTTAAAGCAGATGTAGAGAGAGAATGGAAAAAAAAAAACAAGAAGACAGAAGAAAGGACAAATGGACAGCAGATGGAGAGTTAGCAGAAGACACGAAGAAACCAGAAGAAAGTGGCTGGAACAATTGCAACTGAAAAAAAATGCACAAAAGGTAGAAAAATATCTCTTTATTTTGAATTTATTAACTGGAATATGTCAGCTCTGGGAAATGTGCATCATTAATTTTTGCGCTTTGTTTAGTACAAGAGGAAATTAATATATAGTTTTATTTCTACAGTGTTGTTGTATATTCCAAGTTTGGCTTTTGGGGTTCCCAGTTTAATTATTGTCTTCCTGTTTCTAAATTGTGATTCCTTGTTTGGTGATGGTCTGTTCTGCATGTGTAACTGAGCTGAGGTATTCTGTTTATATAATTCCTATTTGACATTGCCACTTGTTCTTTCCCCAGTAGGTCATGTATTGTTGTTCTCTGAGATGTATTGGTTTAATATTTGCAGTGTTGCCTTTTGATAGGTAGAGTATGGTGCTTTGTGAGTCCTGGTAGTGCTGTTAGGATACGGCGGGTTTGCTATGGGTTCTAAATGGGCAGCGTTTGTAGTAGTTCCTAATGTGCCTGGCGGTTGGTACTGGATTATAGTAATGTAGAAACCTTTTAGTCTTTCTTTATCCATATACTCATTAAGAGGCATGTTTACTAAAAGTTAGTGTATGGTAACATTATGCAAATATTTATGCAAATGAAGCACCTTATGCAAATGGGGCTTTAATTGACGTGCTGGCACTTTGAGGAAATTCTTTGGTTTTGTGCGGCAGTTTGGGCACTCGGGCTCAAAAAGGTTAGCCATCACTGCCTTAGGATCATGTTTAACAGAGAATGAAGCTGGAGACGATGCCTAAATGACAGACTCAGGCAGCAATGATTCTACAGACATTTCTTTACTGGGAAAATTTTAACCCAGAGGTAATAGAAACATAGAAATATGATGACAGAAAAAGACCACATGGCCTATCTAGTCTGTCCTTCCATATCAACAACTACAATAGTCCCCTTTTTACCTTTAGAGATCCTGTGTTTGTCCCTGCTTTTTTGAATTCAGTTATTGTCCTCATCTCTACCACCTCCACTGGGAGACTATTCCACGGATCCACTACTCTTTCCGTAAAGAAATATTTCCGCATATCACTCCTGAATCTATCTCCCTTCACCCTCATTCCATGTCCCCACGTAGCAGAACTTGCTTTCAATTGAAAGAGGCTCTCTCCCTGAACATTTATGCCACAGAGGTATTTAAACATCTCAATCATATCACCTCTATCCCACCTTTCCTTTAAGGTGTACATATTAAGATCCTTCAATCTGTCCTCATATGCTTTATAATGAAGATCACTAATCATTTTAGTTGCCAGCCTCTGCACCGACTCCATCCTGTTCACATCCTTTTGAAGGTGCGGTCTCTAGAATTGCACACTATACTCCAAATGAGGTCGCACCAAAGACTTATACAGAGGCACTATCACCTCCTTTTTTCTGCTAGCCATTCCTCTCCGTATGCACCCAAGCATCCTTCTAGCTTTTGCCGTCGCCTTTTCTACCTGTTTAGCTACTTTAAGATCATCAGACACAACCACGCCCAGGTCCCGCTCTTCTTTAGTGGACAAAAGTACTTCACCCCCTATACTATATTGCTCCCTTGGATTTCTGCAGCCCAAATGCATGACCTTACATTTTTTAACATTGAATCCCAGCTGCCAAATTCTAGACCATTCTTCAAGCTTAGCTACATCCCTCCTCATGTTATCTACACCTTTCTGGGTGTCTACTCTATTGCAGATTTTGGTATCATCCGCAAAGAGGCAAACCTTATCCGACAGCCCTTCCGCTATATCACTAACAAAGATGTTAAAAAGAATACAGGACTAAAGAAACTATCCCCCTGGTAGAAGGGATGGATCACATTTAGAAGAGCTTAAGAATGTCTCCTCCATGGGGAGAGAGTAGAGGAAGTACCTTGAGCATGCCAGTCTCCTTTAGGCTTGAGATCAGACCACTAGATGTAGCATACATAGTACCTGCTTCTTCATCCATTTTCCTTTCAATGGCATCCTAAATTGAGGTAGAAAATTATTCTCACTCTTCCGCTACTCTGCCGGAGCTCCAAAGAAACGCCAAAAGAGCAGTACCTGCTTCTTTGGTCACACCCCTTCGGGCACATACATGGGTGTGCACCAACAGCCAGGCACCATAGGACAGTGCAATATTTATCAAGGCCTTACAGCAACATCAGCAGAATATCCTACAATCATCTCCTCCTAGATAAGTTGGAAACTCCACAAGTCACACTTCTGAAAATGTGCAGGCTGTCCACAAAAAAGCTCTCCCCAGGAAACTTATTTTTTGACTGTTGTACACCCCTTTGTTTTTTGTTCAAAAAGTGATTAAATAAATAAACAAATATAAACCTGGGCCCATTTCCAGTCCTTCACAATGATTCTCGACTCTAAAGAAGCATTCAAGCTACCATAACTTTCATAAATTCCCTCAGTACCCTCAGATGCATTCCATCTGGTCCCACCATTTTGTCTACTTTCTGTTTAGCTAGCTCCTCACGAATACAGTCTTATGAAAATTATTTGATGTCTATCTCACTCTATACCTATTTGCAGCAGTTTTCTATGGTCCTACTCCTAATTCCTTTTTTAGTGAAAACAGAACAAAAATACTTGTTAAATAATTCTGCTTTTTTCATTGCCTTCTACATAGTCCTCCCTTTCACCTTTGAGTCTTACAATACTACTTCTGCACTTCTATCACTGACCTATCTGATAAAGACTCCTCCCACCCCCATTTTACCATATTAACTGTTTTTACTTCAATTTGTAGGTTTGCTGTACTGGTTATTTTTCCAGTGTCTCTTAGGCACCAGTATCTGGAAAGCTATCTTCCCTTTTCTGCGATCCATTTTTTTATGTATGTTAACATTTTATTTTCTTACATTTTTATCTACCTTTTTTAGGAAACTATCGAAGCCTCTTTTCCATTTAGTTTCCCACTAAAACTGTTTTATTGTTGCCTTTACCATGCCTTTAGTTTTGTCTACTGCTCTTCCAGAGATGCCAAGGGCGACCCATCCCAAAGAGTGAGATTTATAGCCCCAATGAGTAAGACTGAAGGCCAATGAGTGAAATCTGTTTTTACGAGAGATTCGAAGTATAAATGTATGCATACAACGCCTCCTCCCCTTCAAGCAATTTCTTCTCTTTGGCCTTAATCTTGCTCCTCCAGCATTGCTTCTTGACCTCTTGACACCATCCTCGCAAGGTGGCTTACATCTTCCCTTCTCTTCCTTACAGCTGACTCCCTGTGGTGGCCAGCATGTCCTCTTCTGCTCCCTACATTACCAGTGGTATACTGTAGGGATCTGCCCTAGGTCTGGTTCTTTTCAAAATTTTCATAAGCGATATTGAAAAAGTGCTGTTGAGAAAATTATGTCTTTTGTGGCTTATATCAAAATCATCCCTGGAACAGAGCCCAGATCCACATACCTTATTCATCTGTATATATAATTCATCCTCAATCTAGTTACCATCTTGCCTGTCTATATGTCCCAAATGCCCCATTCCCTATGTTTCGTGTTAAGATCTTTCAATGTATAATGCTAACATTGCGAGTATCCTATTTATATGAATGTTATATCATGTTTCCTTTTATGGAGCATCATTTGTACTGTGCTGGCTTTGTGGGTATTCCATCTATGTTATTTGAGTGTTCTACCATGCTGCCTTTAGCGTAGTTACTCACCTGTAACAGGTGTTCTCCAGGAGCAGCAGGAATCAGTCCTCACATATGGGTGACGTCGGCGCCGACGGAGCCCTCGCAGAGCAATTTTCCCCAGCTTTCAAAGAAAGCCTTTGGGAATTGCAGCGCGCATGCACGGTCGCCTTCCCGCCCAAGGGTGCCATCTTAGCCAGTCAGATGACATAGCTAAAAGACAGCATAAAAATTTGCAAAAAAACTTAAGCAGATGATTGCAACTCCAAGGGGAGGAGGGAGGGAGGGTTGTGAGGACTGATTCCTGCTGCTCCTGGAGAACACCTGTTACAGGTGAGTAACTACGCTTTCTCCAGGACCAAGCAGGAAGTCAGTCCTCACATATGGGACTCCCAAGCTTAAGGCTACCGGAGAACCTAAGCACAAAAATGAGCTCCCTCTAGCTCAGCAGCACAGAAGGAAAGAATCTTCGCTGAATTATTACCCACCGGTAGCCCACATCCGGGATGGAGGGTAGGAGTTGCTCAAACCTCAAAGAGATTACGGAGGACTGCCTGTCCGAAAGCACTGTCCCTGCGGGACTCCCTCTCGAGACAGTAATGGACCGCAAAAGTCTGGCTCGAAGACCAAGTAGCGGCCCGACAGATGTCTGCCAGCGGAACAGAGCGGAGGTAAGCCACTGACGTAGCCTTTGCCCGAACACAATGAGCCGTGACTCGACCATCCAAGGAGAGTCCGGCTGCCCCATAAGCCCAAGTGATACAGTCCGCAACCCAGATGGACAGAGTACGCTTGGAGACCGGGAGTCCCAATTTATTGGGATCAAAAGACACAAAAAGCTGAGTAGCTTTACGGTGCTCCCGCGTACGGTCAAGGTAGAAGTTTAATGCCCTTCTACAGTCCAGGGTATGGAGGACCATTTCAGCTCGGCTGGAGTGTGGTCTGGGAAAGAAGGTCGGAAGTACCACCTCCTGATTGATGTGAAAAGGGGAGACCACTTTTGGAAGAAATTTTGGGTGAGTCCGTAGGACTACCCTATTTTTGTAGAACCGAGTGTAAGGGGGATCAGACACGAGGGCCTGCAATTCACTTACGCGCCTAGCGGAAGTGAGGGCTATCAAGAACAATGTTTTCCAAGAAAGAAAACGGAGAGAGAACAGGTAGCCATGGGTTCAAAAGGCGGACAGGTGATCCGCTGTAAAACCACATTCAGATCCCAGTCAGGCGCTGGCGGGCGCAGAGGTGGTTTAAGTAGAAGGAGACCTCGGAGAAACCTCGCTACGAGAGGGTCGCTGGAAAGAGGTCTGCCGTCCACCGGCACATGATGTGCTGAAAGAGCACTGAGGTGAACTTTGATGGAGTTGGACTTAAGTCCCAGATTAGAGAGGTAGAGCAGGTACTGCAAGATCACCGACACCGAGCAGGAGAAGGGATCCTGAGACTGTTGGGTACACCAAACGGAAAAGCGACGCCATTTAAGGTCGTAGCATTTGCAGGTAGAAGGTCGCCGAGAAGCTAGGACGACCTCCTCCACCTCTACCGGCAGGAGAAGGGGAGCAAGGACTACCCTCTCAGCAGCCAGGCCATTAGATTGAGAGATCTGAGGTTGGGGTGTAGCAGAGACCCCTGATCCTGAGTGAGGAGATCCGGTTGAAACCCCAGAGGGAATGGATCCTCTACCGCTAATTGCAGCAGGAGTGGAAACCACGGCTGCCTGGGCCAGCGAGGGTCCACCAGGATCATGGAAGCTTTGTCTCGGAGAACCTTGAAAAGAGTTCGAGAGACTAGCGGTATGGGAGGAAAAGCATACAGGAGGCTCTCCGACCATGAGAGTAGAAAAGCGTCTGCCGCAACTCGAAGGGGATGTGGCTGACGAGAGCAGAAGCGAGGGAGTTGCCGGTTGAGAGGGCTGGCAAAGAGATCCATCGTGGGGAGGCCCCACTTTAGAAAGAGCTTCCGAACTACCAAGGGATCCAGGCGCCACTCGTGCGGCTGGAGGATCCTGCTGAGTTTGTCTGCCAGGCAATTTTCCTGGCCTGGGAGATAAACTGCCTTGAGAAGAACGCCGTGACTGACGGCCCAAGAGCAGAGCTTCTGTGCTTCCCGACAGAGAAGGAAGGAGCCCGTGCCCCCCTGCTTGTTCACGTAGAACATGGCAACTTGATTGTCCGTCTGGACAAGGACGGACTGGTGAGAGGTCAGGTGGGAGAAAGCCCTGAGAGCCAGGCGAATCGCTCTGAGCTCCAGGAAGTTGATCTGCTGAGCAGACTCCCACGTGGTCCAGAGGCCCTGAGTACGTGCCCCTTGGCAATGTGCTCCCCAACCCAGGAGGGACGCATCTGTCGTCAGCACCTGGGCCGGCTGAGGTGACTTAAAAGGCATGCCGAGCACCAGGTTCGGCCGATGAAGCCACCACTGGAGAGACGAGGCCAGCGGCTCGGAGACGCGCACTAGGTCTGCCAGGCCGCCTGTGGCTTGTTGCCACTGCTTGCGAAGACACCATTGAGCAGGCCGCATATTCAGGCGGGCATTGGGGGTCACATGGACGGTGGAAGCCATATGGCCGAGCAGTCTCAGGAAGCGCCTGGCGGAGACCAGGGGCTGGCTGCGAAAACGGTCGGCTAGGTCCATGAGCCGCTGAGCCCTGTCGAGAGGCAGGAAAGCTCGCGCCTGAGGAGTGTGCAGTCTTGCGCCGATGAACTCGAGATCCTGTGAGGGGAGCAAGGTGGACTTTGCGAAGTTTATGACAAAGCCCAAGTACTGCAGAAGAGTCACCGTGCGGCGTGTGGCGTTGGTGACCTCCGGAGCGGACGCTGCTCTGATGAGCCAGTCGTCGAGGTACGGAAAGACATAGAGGCCGTGAAGCCGGAGATGGGCTGCCACCACCGCGAGACATTTTGTGAAGACTCGCGGTGCGGAGGACAGGCCAAAGGGCAGTACTCTGTACTGGTAATGATTTCCTGCCACCACAAACCTTAGGTATTGGCGGTGGCTTGGGTGGATGAGGATGTGCGTGTAGGCATCCTTTAGATCCAAGGAGCATAGCCAATCTCCCTGCTGGAGGTAGGGCAGAAGGATTCCAAGGGTAAGCATCTTGAACTTTTCCCGCACGAGGAACCTGTTGAGGTTGTGCAAGTCCAGGATGGGTCTGAGGCCTCCTGTCCTTTTTGGTACTAGAAAGTACTGGGAATAAAAGCCTTGACCTCTCAGGTGGTGGGGCACCGGTTCCACCGCCTGTTCCTGTAGAAGACCTGCTAACTCCTGAAGGAGTAAGTCCCTGTGCAGAGGGAGTCGTGGAGGTTCTCCCGGGAAATAGGAGGGAGGGACCTGGTGGAAGTGGAGAAGATAGCCTTCTCTTACGACTTGAAGCACCCAGGCATCTGAAGTGATGCTGGACCACCTGTGGGCGAAGTGAACCAGCCGGCCTCCGGTGCTGGGAGGGGCCAGCGGAGGGGGAGAGGCTATGCTGAAGGAGTCAAAAACCCCCACCCTGCTGAGCAGGGGCTGGTGGTGCAGGCTTGGGGGCTTGCTGCCTACGGGACCCGTTACCCCGTCCCTTGGCCTGCTGGCCCTGTTGGGGAGCTGCGGGGGCCTGATATTGGGGGTAGTGTTTATAGGCAGCTGCCTTTCTCGGGTAAAAGGACTTCTTTCCCGAGCCCTTCTTTTTCTGGGAAGGGGCGGAGGTCTTCCTAGAAAGCCTAGTCCTGGTGAGAGTCTCAGTCTCAAGTTGTGCAGCCTTCTCGTCCATAGGTTTGCCAAAGAGGTTTTCACCTCGGCAGGGGACATCGACCAACTTGTCCTGCACCCAGGGCTCAAGGTCAGACGACTGAAGCCAAGCCTGTCGGCGGGCACCGATGCCGGCTGCGGCCACTCGAGCCGATGCTTCAAAGCCATCATAGGCTGCTCGGGATATGAATTTTGAGCATTCCCGAATGCCAGTGGACAAGGCTAGGAACCTCCGCAAAGGTTCCTCGGACAACCCAGCGGAGAATCCGGCTAGCTCTTTAGCCAGGTCTCAGAGATACATGCCCATGTATAGCTGGTAGGTCTGGACACGACACGCAAGCATAGAGCCCTGGAAACACTTCTTACCAAGGCCATCCAGGTTACGGGCCTCCCTGCCAGGAGGCACCGAGGAGTGCATCTTCTGGCTCTTAAGACGATGCATGGCCGATTCCACTACCATGGAATGGTGTGGTAGCTGTGCTTTTTGGAAGCCAGGGCTCTTGCGGACTCGATAGATAGAATCGACCCGCTTGCTCAGGACCGGCGAGGAGGCCGGACTCTCCCACATGCGGAAGAGTAGTCGTTCCAGCATGGGAGGAACCGGTACAGTAAAGTGTTCCCTGGCGGGAGAGTCATACTGGAGGGCGTCGAGCTCTTCGGCTCGAGGCTCCTCCTCGGGATCCGCAGGGAAGGCCAAAGCCTTGGCCATATCCCTGACGAAGTCCGAGAACCGGGCATCCTCCGGGGGGACTGCTTCCGAGGTTCGGACTCAGGTGAGTCCGAGGGGACACACCGAGTCCGAAAAGAATCAGGTGACTCTTCCTCTTCAGACTCCCAGACCGACTCCGACGAGGAATCGGTGGGGTCGGCCCAGGCAGGCCGTGGCGTCGGCCGCCCCGACGCCGAGGGAGTCGGCGTCGGCGACCTCGGTCCCGAACGGGAGGCCGAGGGTGACCTCGACCGAGGATCGACTCGAGTTCGCATGGACTCGAGGATCGGCTCGGTCTCCGGGGTCGACTTAGACGTCGACGTCCCGGCGGTCGGGGCAGCGGCGCCAGCGAGGCTAGCGAGCAGTGCCCGCTGCTGGTCCATGAAGGCAGACAGTCTGCTCTCCAAGGCCGTCAACCTGAGTCCGACCTCAGGTGACCCAGCAGCCCCGACTCGGGCCCCGACGGCGTCGGGCCCGACGTCGGCGGTCTCGGAGGCGAGTCCAGAAGGACCACAGGACTTACCCGAGCAGGCAGCTCCGACTCCATGCGAGGTCGCTTCGAGAGGTGCTCCTTCTCCAAGGACCCGGGACGGCTATCGGGGCTATGCGACCTGGCCCTCGCGGAGCCAGGAGCGTCCACCGACGCCGCCCTCGCGGGTTTCACCTTCCGTCGATGGTCCCCGGAGGGAGAACCCCTGTCGGAGGAACTCCGGCGACGGTCCGAGCTGGAACCTCTGGACGCCGAGGCCTCCGACGAGGTCCGGGTACGGCTGGGGTCAGCGAAGATCCTATCCCGCTGATGCCGCCGACTTCTCAACGCTTTGGAGGACATTTTGCCACAGGCCCCACAGATCATTTCTTCATGATCCGGGCCCAGGCAGCGGAGGCAATTATCGTGTGTGTCAGTTAGTGACATATTTCGGTCACACTGACCACACCGCTTGAAACCACTGGCAGCCATCGGGGGAAAAAGGGCCCCTGCGAGGTCAAAGGACCGGGCTGCCAGTGGTTTCAAGCGGTGTGGTCAGTTTCGTTTTCGGTTTTTTCACTGGCAGCCATCGGGGGAAAAAGGGTCCCTGCGAGGTCAAAGGACCGGGCTGCCAGTGAAAAAACCGAAAACGAAACTGACTAAATCAGAAAAACCGAAAAGAAGAAGAGGACTCGTGACCGGCGTCGCGAGTCCGGGCGGGAAAAAGACCGGCGTCGAACCGAAGGAAAAAAGAGAAAATTATGAATAAAATCAACTTTTTCGCGGGGACAAGACGGGTACGTCTGTAGGGCTCCGCGGAAAAAAGAAGACTGGCTAAGATGGCACCCTTGGGCGGGAAGGCGACCGCGCATGCGCGCTGCAATTCCCAAAGGCTTTCTTTGAAAGCTGGGGAAAATTGCTCCGCGAGGGCTCCGTCGGCGCCGACGTCACCCATATGTGAGGACTGACTTCCTGCTTGGTCCTGGAGAATAAAGTATATCATTTGCATTATGCTGACACTATCATATTTCTGTTATTTGAATGTTCTACCATGCAGATTTAATTAAGGTGTACATTACTGACATTGTATCGTATTATTGCCTATTTCCAAATTTATCTCACTATTTTAATTCTCTACTTTGCTAACATGGAGTCATTTTGCTATTGTTATGTTGCTACTATAATATAAGCTGTCTATGTCTGGGGACCCTCACTTGGTTTGCAGCTTGTCGTGCTGTGAGAGCTTGTGTGCATCAGTGATGCTGAGGGCTAAGTTATCAGTAGCTTAACTACTGACAGGGTTTCCCAAGATGGACATGTCTCAGCTGAGGTGCCAGACCAAAACAAACCACCCATCTGGGCAGCAGCAGAATGGGACGGTGTTGGCGAGGGAGGATCACATTTCTGTGACAACAGCAACACTAAAATTAAACTGCGCAGAAAAAAGGTCTGGCAATCTACTTCCGTATCTTGCCACGAAACCCAAAGGACAGTCACAACAAAACAAATTGCACTATAGTGCTGAAAGATGAGACCCCCAGGTCAGAAGACACTCAACTGACTACTGGGGAGGAGCTGAAGATTTTTCAGAGTAAAGCCAGCATTTATAATGTGGTTAGATCAAAGCCCTCGGGACGTCTGACTGCTGATGCAGCTGCGCATGAGAGTCAGAAGCTGCAAAGATGTCTTATATATCGGACATGGAACGTACGAAGCATGAACCAAGGGAAGTTGGAGGTGGTCAAGAATGAAATGGAACGTGTACAACTCAATCTGTTGGGTGTCAGCGAACTGAAATGGACTGGCATCGGGCACCTTGCATCTGATGATTGCACATGGTCTACTATGCTGGAAATGAAAGACAGAGAAGAAATGGTGTTGCATTTATAATTAAGAAGAAAACGTGCAAGAACTGTAATGAAATACAATGCAATCAGTGAATGCTTAATTTCTATTAGTCTATGAAGAAAGCCCATCAACACAACTATAATTCAAGTATATGCCCCAACAACAGATGCAGAAGAGGATGACATTGATGAGTTCTGTGAACAAGTACAAGCTGAAATTGACAGAATATGCAAACAGGATATCCTGATAGTCATGGATGACTGGAACGCAAGCGTTGGCAACAAAGAAGAAGGCAAAGTGGTTGGAAAATATGGACTTGGTGACAGAAATGAAGCTGGAGAAAGACTAATAGAATTCTGCAAGACGAACATCCTAATCATCTCAAACACCTTCTTCCAGCAATACAAGGGGCGACTGTACACATGGACTTCACCTAATGAATTGTACATAAATCAAATTGTCTACATCTGTGGAAGTCAATGATGGAACAGCTCTATAACATCAAAGACAAAATCTGGACCTGATAGTGGTACAGATCATCAACTACTAGCATGCAAACTCAAGCTAAAGTTGAAAAATAGCAAGCTACTCATGAATGTAGAAAAATACAACCTTGCGATTATACCACCGGAATTTAAAGACTGCATGCAAAATCAATTTGCTGCTTTAGATACAAATAACAGAGTCAGGGACGGCTCAAGGCAATCTGCTGCCTGAGGCGAGAGATAAGATGGCGCCTCCCTCCCACCCACCCCCAGAACGGGAGAGGGGGCTGTCTTTCTCAAAACTCCAGTCAGGGACTGAACCAAACCAAAAAACAGATTAGATAATGTGGAGGAAATGCAAGATGTTTGCACACCAAGGAACCAAAAGAAAGAGCAAGAACCGCAGCACTGTTTCTAACACCAATTATAACTCATTTTTATTTTGCTGTTATAAACTGCATTATTGTTCTTGCTTTTTTTCTTTTTTGAACATATAGTCTGCATCCACAATACCCCCTCTCTCAATAATGAGTGCAGAGAAGAACCAGGACATTCACCCACGAACTCAATATCTAAAAAAAAAAAAAAAATCTGATTCAGACCATCTCACTAACAACAAACATCATTCTCCAGTACCAGCCATATTGTGAACTAATATAAAACCCTACAACAAAGTCACTGAGGATCTGTAGAGCAAACCTATTATACCATACCAGCTCAACTTCCAAAACTCACATAAGGAGTCTACCCAAACAAAGCATAACTGTAAATACTGCAGCGGGCCCTGGAACATCCAAACACATTTGAAAAGCTAAACAATTCAGATTACTACAGAACAGATCCCTACGTACAATTCTATGTTAGCAGAACACCTGGCCCTGGCCACAGTCTCAGAACACAGACCCTCACCAAAGTACAGAATAAGTGACCATAACCTAATAACAAACATACGAGGGGTGTCCAATATTAAAGGTATAGGCCAAAATTACACTAACATTTGTATTTAAAGAAATTATTCAATACATTCCACCAAAAACTACATACTTTTGTTTACTTCTCCACATAATCGCCGTAAACATTGAGACATTTATCCCAGCGTGACACTAGTTTGAACATCCCTTCACGGTACAGTTGTGTGTCAAGTTGCTTGAAGTAGTCCATAATGGTGTCTTGCAATTCCTCCTGATCCGCAAAGCATTTCCCCACCAAGAATTTCTTCAAAGGTCCGAATAAATGAAAATCCGAAGGGGCTAAGTCTGAACTATACGGAGGATGTAGCAGGAATTCCCACTTCTGCTGTGTCAACCACAGATTGGTTTGTTTTGACGTGTAGGGTCTTGTGCCGTTGTGCAGAGGTTTAACTCCTTTGAGTAATCGTCCCGGCCTTTTCTTTCTTATGGCTGTATGCAATGTCCGGACTTAGCCCTTTCGAATTTTCATTTATTCGGACCTTTGAAGAAATTCTTGGCGGGGAAACACTTTGTGGACCAGGAGGAATTGCAAAACTACTTTAAGCAACTTGACACGCAACTGTACCGTGAAGGGATGTTCAAACTAGTGTCACGCTGGGATAAATGTCTCAATGTTTATGGTGATTATGTGGAGAAGTCAACAAAGTATGTCGTTTCTGGTGGAATGTATTGAATAATTTCTTTAAATACAAATGTTAGTGTAATTTTGGCCTATACCTTTAATATCGGACACCCCTCATATATAGATAAAAATTAAACTTAAATCACAAAAAGTCAGATTCTGCAAACAATGCAATGCCAAAGAAATAGAAAGATGCATACCTGTACTTTATAAAATATGAAGATAGCACCAAGATTGTTCTTTAAATTAAAAATAAAATTATGTTCTATCTTTATTGTCTGACCATTTTATTCTTGATCATGCTTGTCCCAATCTGAGGTTTCTGCTTTCTTACACTTCCTAGTGCCATCCCCTCCCCCCCTCCCCGTCTACTTCCTCCCAGGGGCAACATGATGGTGATGCAAAACCATGTATGGAGATTCATTGCAGTATTATTTGCATAAATTTGACTTGCTTTATTTTAAAATATATATGCTACCAATTTAAAATCCTAGGTGGCTTCCAAACATATACGTGCAATTTAGTAAAACAGCTGTTACAATAAAACACATAATAAAAAAAATTAAATTTGATTAATGAAAAGCCACTTACGCAACCCCCCCCCAATCAGACCATCATCAATCTGCACATCAGATTTATTTCTCTATGACCAGATAATTGATGAAGCAGGAAGATATAAAATGAGAAATTAATCCTGGTATCCATGAATTCAAACATTGGATTTGATTGTGCTAGAGCTGGAAAAGTCCGGAACTCAGCAGCAGTGAAGCTATCAGGCTATTAAACAAAATAAAACTGAGAGATCCCCTTAAAATTTGAAATTTCCTTTAATCTGACCTGATAAAATATTTTAAATTTCAGTCTGGCAGCATAAAGAACACAAAACTGCAAATCTCAAAGACAATACATATTCCAGTCCCCCCTCCCCCAACACCCTAAAGCACCTCCATTTCTACAAAAACAGGAGCAACTTGGTGCCCCAACACAGCACTTCCCACCCTCTGAAAAACAAGAGACTTTGTAACCAAGAAGGGCTTGGCAACACCAACATAACTTCTGAAACTGCACACTGGACCATTATGGTGTTAATGTAAATATATATTCTGCAAAAGAACAAAAGAAATGCAAGATGCTCGCACACCAAGGAGCTAAAAGAAAAAGTGAGAACCACAGTTTATAATGCAATGCAATGAATGCCTTCGAGTCAATGCTGACTACTGGCGACCCAGAAGCTCCTGGGTTTTCTTGGCAGTGTGAGCGGAAGTAGATTGCCAGGCCTTTCTTCCGAAGCAATGAAGAGTTAAGTGACTTGCCCAAGGCCACAAGGAGTGCTAGTGGGAATCAAACCCATATTATAACTCATTTTATTTTGTTATATACAGTGTTATGGTTCTCGCTTTTTCTTTATGAATATATATTCTGCATCCACAGAAACCTCTCCCTCAACAATGGGTGCAGAGCAGAAGTAGGACATTCATCCACAGAATGCAATATATTAAAAATAAATCTGATTCTGGTCATCTCAACAACAAACAAACATTCTCCAGTACCAAGCATATTGGGAGCTAATATAAAACCCTACAAAAGTCACCAAAGCTCTGCAAGGCCAAATCTACCATATCATATAAGGATAAACTTTCAAAATTCACATAAGGAACCTACCCAGAAAAACGACGCACTATAAATACTGCTGTAATCCCTAGAATATCCATACACCTATTTGAAAAGATGAACAAGTCAAATTACTACAGTACTGTATAGATCCTTATGTACAAACTCCATGTTAACAGAACATATGGCCTCAGTCACACACTCAGAACACAGACCCTCATCAAGTACAAAATAATTGACTACAACAAAGTAAAAATAAAAATATGTAGACAAAAACTAAACTGAATCCCCAAGAAGCTAGACTTCGCATGAAGCGCAACATCAGATAAATAAGAGATGTAGTTCCCCATAAAGATCATGCAAAGTCCAATCACTAATTGAAAATAAAATTATTTTTTCTACCTTTGTTGTCTGATCATTTTATTCTCTGAGCATACTGATCCTGATCTGAGGCTTTTGCTTTCCTGTCTTCTCTTAGCTCTCTTTCTATGGTCTATAGTCCATCTGCCATTTATTGTCTCTTCTTTTATTTATTTATTTATTTACATTCTCTTATATACCGCGCTTTTCTGCATCAGTGCGGTTTACATTGAACAAACTGAAATTACATTGAACAGGGCATTATAACTTGGAGATAACTATTTTACAGGGAACATGGGCTATGGAGGGTTAAGTGGCTTGCCCAAGACCACAAGGAGCACCTGTGGGACTAGAAACCCCAGTCCTTCCGGCCCAAGGTTGCTGTCCTCTAGTGGGATTTGAACCCCTGACCTTTCGGCCTGAAGTACCTTGCCCCAACCACTAGGCCACTCCTCCACTCCAGAAACTCCAGAAAAGTGAAGAAAACTTTTGTTTTCTTCACTTCCTTCCATCAGCCTATTTCCAGACCTAGTAACCCTCGCCAGTATCAGCTCCCTTTTCCAGTCCTTCCCTCCCTGTACCTTCCAATTTCAACACCCTTGCATTCCCAGGACTTCCAGAACACCAGAATCACCTTCTCCTTTTCCTGCAGCCGCGGCTCCTGCCTTTTAGAACCGCGGCTGTGCTGGTGATCTGCAGTTTAAATAAAAGTGAAACAAGTGCAGAGCCCTCCCACCACTTGAAGGACCCTGTGCAGCTTTGTCCTGCCCCCAAAGGAAGCTACATGTATCTTCCTTTGGGGGCGGGACAAAGCTGCACGGAGTCCTTCACCGAGGCGGGAAGGCTCCGCATCAGTTTCAATTTTGTTTAAATGGCAGATCACCAGCACAGCCGCAGTTCTCTAAGAGGCAGGAGCCATGGCTGCAGGAAAAAGAGAGGGTGAGTTTGCCGCTGCCAAGAAGTGGACTTGGCAGCGGCAGCAACTTGTGCTTTTTTTTTTCTTTAACTTTTGAAGGCGAACTGAGGTGGCTGTTTTGGGGGCATTTTTTGTCGCCCTCAAAACTTTGCCGCCTGAGACAGCCGCCTCACTTCGCCTCATTATAGAGCCACCCCTGGACAGAGCTCCAGAAGAGTTATGGGATGACATCAAGAAGGTTGTGTTGGAAGTAAGTGAGAAATCTCTACTAAAGTAGAAAAAGCAAAAATGGCCAAAATGGATGACCGAAGAAACTCTGAAAATTTCCCAGAAATGCAGAGAAGCTAAAGCCACTGGAGAGAGGCAATCACAGAACTTAACAGAAATTTCCAACGTGCAGCAAGACAAGACAAGGAGAAGTACTACAATGATGTATGCAAAGAAATAGAAGCAGAAACTATTTGAGGAAGAATAAGATCTGCTTTCCTAAAGCTACGAGAGTTAAAGAAAAAATTCCAACCTCGAATTGGAATGTTACAAGATGCTCAAGGATCCATGTTGAATAATACTAAGAAGATCAAGAAAAGGTGAAAAGAATATACAGAATTATTATATGATAAAGATCAAGTGGACCAACAGCCATTTCAACCTGTACCTTATGATCCGGAACCATTGGTGATGAAAGAAGTCAAAGCAGCATTGAAAGCCTTATCAAAGAACAAAGCACCAGGCATTGATGGCATTCCTATTAAAGTATTACAGCAATCTGATGCAGCTGTTACCATACTTATAAAGCTCTGTCAAGAAATTTGGAAGACATCATCATGGTTAACTGACTGGAAAAGATCTGTGTTTATACCAATACTAAAGAAAGGTGATCCAACTAATTGTTGAAATTATCGCACGATCGCTCTGATCCCACATGCCAGAAAGATTCTACTGAAGATTGTTCAGCAGAGATTACAACCATACCTGGACTAGAACTGTCTGAAGTGCAAGCAGGGTTCAGGAAAGAGCGAAGAATGAGAGACATCATCGCAGATGTGAGATGGATCCTTGAAAAGACTAAAGAATACCCAAAAGGATATCTATATATATTTTATTGACTACAGCAAGGCTTTTGACTATGTAAACCATAAGAAATTCTGGACCACATTAAGAAGCATGGGTTATACCAAAATATCCGATTGTTCTCTTGCACAACCTTTACATTGTTCAAGAAGCAACTGTTCAAACGGAACACAGAGAAACAGAATGGTTTAAAATCATCAAAGGTGTAAGACAAGGCTGTATACTTTCCCCCTACCTGTTTAACTTATATGCAGATCAAATCATCAGAGAAGCAGGACTGACTGAATGAATAGAACAGTGGTGTGAAGATTGGGGGAGACTCAACAACCTTTGCTATGCTGATGATACCACATTATTGGCTGAAAGTGAAGATGATCTGAAATATTTGCTTCTCAAGATCAAAGAACAGTCTTAAAATGGGTCTGCACCTTAATGTAAAGAAGACAAAGATCCTTACAACTGGCAAAATCTATAAGTTCACTGATGGAGAAGAAATTGAAATCGTGGACAACTTTAACCTACTTGGATCAGTTATCAATAAAGAAACAACAAGCAATCAAGAAATCAGATGACGCATTGCTCTTGACAGAATGGCTATGAAGGACCTAGAAAAGATCCTTAAGAGCAGAGATGTCTCTCTCCATACAAAGATTCAACTTGTTCAAGTCATAGTTTTTTCAATAATGTCATATGGATGCGAAAGTTGGACAGTGAAAAAGATAGGAAGAAAATTGATGCCTTTGAATTATGGTGCTGGCGACGAATACTGTGTATACCATGGACTGCCCAAAGAACAAACCAGTCAGTACTAGAGGAGGTCAAACCTAAGCTTTCTTTAGAAGCTCAGATGACAAGACTTCGACTTTCATACTTTGGACACATCATGCGAAGAGAGATCATTAGAGAAAGACATCATGCTTGGCTACATAGAAGGTCAACACAAAAGCGGAAGGACAGCAATGAGATGGATCGATACAATAACAGCAGCTATGGATTCCACTCTGTCAACAATGAGCCGCATGACTGAAGACTGAACATAGTTTAGGACAACTATCTAAAGGGTCACCATGAGTCAACACAGACTTGACGTCACTTAACAACATGTCAGGGAAGACCTGCCTTGGATGAATTTCTTCAAAAAAGCTGTTAATAAATCCTAATTAATCAATCTGCTTTACTTGAAAGACTGGTAAGGGGGACTGTTGCTTCTGGAGGGAGATCTGCAACTGTGAGTATTTACTTCTGGTAATTTTCTAAAAGGAATTCTTTGTATTAAAGCTAATTAATCTGTGATCCACTATTTTTGTTAAATCAGTCAGGGTCTAGTAGCAGCAGTTTAAGTTTACATTTAAAACACAGAGGAGAACTCTCTGGTTACATTTCATACCCAGCAGAGAGCTTGTACTTTAAATTTAATAGTCACTCAGGGCCTAGTAACAGCAAAGTACTTTTAGTTTAAATTTAAAACACAGAAGAGAGCTTTCTGGTTACATTTGGAACCCAGCAGAGAGCTTGTAGTTTACATTTAATAGTCACTCAGGGCCTAGCATCAGCAAAGGTCTTTTAGCTTAAATTTACAACACAGAAAAGAGCTTTCTGGTTAAATTTAGAACCCAGCAGAGAGCTTGTACTTTAAATTTCATAAGAAGTTAGAGCCTAGCAGCAGCTAAGAGCTATAATTTAAATCAAATCAGAATATAGCTTACCTCAGCAGCACAAGACAGGGTACTGTGTAGCAGCCCTCTTTTAATAAGTGTTACTTCCCTCCCACCCTCCCCACACCCACCCACCCCTGGGATAATCGTAGCTTTATAGGTACTTACACATCTTAAAAGACAGGAGGTGCTCTCAGGTGAAGCTCATTACCCAAATCAGTCATACACTAAGGACCTGTGATTAGTTAAGCTTCAGGTGAACAAGGTATATTACACGTATTAGGTTCAGTTTTATTAGTATAAATATCCATAGCAACCCTTAGTAAGTAAAGAACTTAGATCTAAACACAAACTTAAAACTAAGATGCAGACAGCAGTCCAGCAGCGGGATGGGGGCTTTCCAGTCTTTTGCAATGAGTGTCACATGTATGATTTTCTCCCAGTTGGTGAGAGGTCTTAAGTGTGCACTAGGTGCAAGGAGCTCTTTGCTCTCAGGGAACGAGTCCGTTCTCTAGAGGCTAAAGTAGCAGACTTGGAAAGTATAAGACAGACAGAGAGGTACATAGACGAGACCTACAGGGATATAGTCCTGAAGTCCCACCTCCAGTCTGGCAGCATCCCTGTTGCCATGGAGGAGAGAGGTCACGTGACAGGAGAGCATCACCCTGGTGTGGCAGGAAGTGATCCTGTAACTAGGACCTGTCCTCCAGGTGATGTAAAACCCTCTCGCACCGAGGAAGTTTCTCCAGGGCCATGTGCCCATGAGGGAAGGGTTAGGACAGCCGTTATAGTTGGTGATTCGATCATTAGGCATGTAGATAGCTGGGTGGCTGGTGGACGTGAGGATCGCCTGGTAACATGCCTGCCTGGTGCGAAGGTAGCGGACCTCACGCGCCACCTAGATAAGGTCTTAGATAGTGCTGGGGAGGAGTCTGCTGTCTTGGTACATGTTGGTACCAATGAGATAGGAAAATGTGGTAGGGAGGTTCTGGAGGCTAAATTTAGGCTTTTAGGTAGGAAGTTGAAATCCAGAACTTCCAGGGTAGCATTCTCCGAAATGCTTCCTGTTCCACGCGCAGGACCCAAAAGGCAGACAGAGCTCCGGAGTCTCAATGCGTGGATGAGACAATGGTGCAGAGATGAGGGGTTTGGATTTGTTAGGAACTGGGGAACATTCTGGGGAAAGGAGGGGCTCTAACCGGGATGGAACCAGGCTGCTGGCATTAACCTTTAAAAAGGAGATAGAGCAGCTTTTAAACTAGATATTAGGGGAAAGCCGACAGTCTCCCAAGAGCAGAAGGTTCGGAAGAATGTATCTTTGAAGGATACTACCAAAAGCAGAGAGGTTCCACAAAAGAGTAAAGTAGCCCAAATGCCCTCAGGTATGGAGCAGACAGAGCTTAAAGATCCCAAATTACTCATGTCTAACAGACAAATTAATATGGATAAAATACATTCTCTAAAATGCTTGTATGCAAATGCTAGAAGTCTAAAAAATAAGATGGGAGAGTTAGAATATATAGCACTAAATGAAAGGTTAGATATGATTGGAATATCAGAGACATGGTGGAAGGACGACAACCAGTGGGACACTGTGATACCTGGGTACAAACTATATCGTAATGATAGAGCTGATCAAATTGGTGGAGGGGTTGCTCTCTATGTTAGAGAGGGCATTGAGTCAGAAAGGATTAAAGTTTTGCAGGAAACAAAATCTGCTGTAGAATCTATATGGATTGAAATTCCATGTAAAAGGGGGAAGGCAATGGCAGTGGGGGTGTACTATCGAGCGCCTGGCCAGAATGACCAAATGGATGATGAAATGCTCAAAGAAATCAAGGAAGCTAACAAAAGTTACAGCACAGTAATAATAATGGATGATTTCAACTACCCCGGTATCGACTGGGTCAGTGTCACGTTAGGACATGCTAAGGAGATAAAGTTCCTAGATGAAATAAATGACTGCTTCTTGGAGCAGCTGGTTCATGAACCGACCAGAGGGGAAGCCATATTAGACCTAATCCTTAGTGGAACACCAGATCTAGTGCAAGAGATAAGGTTGTTGGGGCCACTTGGCAATAGTGATCATAGCATGATCGCCTTTGATTTAATTAGTGGAGGAGGGATTGTAAGGAAATCCACAGTACTACCTTTTAACTTTCGAAAGGGAGACTATGATAAAATGAGGAAAACAGTCAAGAAAAAACTAAAAGGAGCAGTTGCAAAGGTTAAAGACGTACATCAGGCTTGGCTGTTGTTGAAAAATACTATCTTGGAAGCCCAGACCAGCTGTATTCCACGCTTTAAGAAAAGTGGAAAGAAGTCCAAAAAACTGCCAGCATGGTTTAAAGTTGAGGTCAGAGAGGCTGTTGTTGCCAAAAAAGCATCTTTCAGGAAATGGAAAAAAGAGCCAAACGACGAAACCTGGAAACAGCACAAGCACTGGCAAGTCAAATGCAAGGCATTGATAAGGCAGGCAAAGGGAGAATTTGAGAAGAAGCTTGCTGCAGAAGCAAAAACGCGAAGTAAAGACCTTTTCAAGTACATTCGTAGCAAAAAACCTGTGAGAGAGTCAGTTGGTCCATTAGATGAATAGGGGTTAAAGGAGCACTAAGAGGCAACAAGGCGATAGTGGAGAGACTGAACAAATTCTTTGCTTCAGTCTTTACTGAGGAAGATGTAGGGATGTTACCCATGACTGAAGTGGCATTTAAAGGTGCAGAAGAATTGAAGGAAATATCGATACATCGAGAAGATGTATTACAACTATTAGATAAGCTGAAGAGTAGCAAATCACCTGGGCCGGATGGTATACATCCAAGGGTATTGAAAGAACTGAAATATGAGATTGCAGACCTGCTATTAGTAATCTGTGAACTATCATTAAAATCACCTCTAATACCTGAGGATTGGAGGATCGCCAATGTAACACCAATTTTCAAAAAGGGTTCCAGGGGTGATCCAGGAAACTACAGACCGGTGAGCCTGACGTCAATACCGGGAAAAATGATAGAAACCATCATCAAGAATAAAATTACTGAGCATGTAGATAGTCATGAACTAATGAGAGACAGCCAACATGGCTTTAGACAAGGAAGATCTTGTCTTACTAATCTGTTATGTTTTTTTGAAGGAGTGAATAATCAGGTGGACAAAGGTGAGTCGGTTGATATTGTGTATCTGGACTTTCAGAAAGCCTTTGACAAGGTCCCTCATGAGAGACTTTTGGCAAAACTAAAGAGTCATGGGATAGGAGGCAGTGTACTATTGTGGATCAGGAACTGGTTAAAAGATAGAAAGCAGAGGTTAGGGCTAAATGGCCAATTTTCCCAATGGAGAAAGGTGAATAGTGGTGTACCCCAGGGATCTGTGCTGGGTCCGCTGCTTTTTGACATATTCATAAATGACCTGGAAAGTGGAATAACGAGTGAGGTTATCAAATTTGCAGATGACACAAAACTATTTAAAGTTGTTAAAACCCAAGAGGATTGTGGAAAATTGCAAGAGGATCTTGATAAATTGGAAGACTGGGCATCAAAATGGCAGATGAAATTTAATGTGGACAAGTGCAAGGTTATGCACCTAGGGAAGAACAACCCAAACTATGGTTACACGATGCAAGGTTCCACATTAGGAACCACCACCCAGGAAAAAGATTTAGGCGTCATTGTGGATACCATGTTAAAACCCTCGGCCCAGTGTGCAGCGGCGGCCAAGAGAGCAAATAGAATGCTAGGTATGATAAGGAAAGGAATGGAAAATAAAACAAAGGATATTATAATGCCTCTATATCGTTCCATGGTGAGACCGCACCTTGAATATTGTGTGCAATTCTGGTCGCCGTATCTTAAAAAGGATATAGAGTTATTAGAAAAGGTTCAGAGAAGAGCCACCAAAATGGTAAAGGGGATGGAAGGATACTCCTATGAAGAAAGGCTAAAAAGGTTAGGGCTCTTTAACCTGGAAAAGAGACGGCTGAGGGGAGATATGATAGAAGTCTATAAATTAATGAGCGGAGTGGAACGGGTAAACGTAGATCAATTGTTTACCTTATCAGAATATAGAAAGACTAGGGGACATGCAATGAAGCTACAGGGTAAACTATTTAAGACTAATAAAAGAAAATATTTTTCACTCAACGTGTAATCAAACTCTGGAATTTGTTACCGGAGGATGTAGTAAAGGCTGTTAGTGTAGCTGGGTTTAAAAAAGGTTTGGACAAGTTCCTGGAGGAAAGGTCCATAAGCCATTATTAAGAAGGGACCCAGGATATCAATGCTTGAACCAATACAAGCATTGTGGAACCTGTGTCCCTTGGGGAAACTGCTAGGTACGTATGACCTAGATTGGCCACTGTTGGAAACAGAATACTGGGCTTGATGGACCTTGGTCTGACCCAGTATGGCATATCTTATGTTCTTATGATGCTGCACCACTGTTGTCCTTCCTTGTAGATTGGAAGAAGGGGCATATGCTCACATGCCTAAGGGCAGTCAGATGCTTACTGTCAATCAACCACTGTGCATCAAAAGTATGGCTCTGGGATCTCTGGGGTTCAGCCAAGAGAGGGAGAGGCAGCAGGATCAGGAAGCAGAGAACACAGTGTTCCTTGCAAACACACCAGCTCTATCAGTGCTTGAATCCCCCAATATCCGATTGCTATCTGGCCTGCCCCCCTTATCACCCTTCAATTTCTTCTCCTCCACTGTCACAGGTCAGGTGAGGTGCTGTGGGAGGCAAGTGTGATATTGGGGGTGCTCAAGTAGCTACAGAACTGGTGCATATGCATAGCATGCTAGATAGGAAGCAACGACTAATGGCGTAGAAGTTGCTAAGGACTATAATAATGCCCATCTGTGGAAAGACAGTGAGGAAAAAGCTAGTTGTGAAGAGGAATCATTTTATAATCTGCATTTGTGTTTGCTTTCACCACATGTCCTGTAAACCTGGCAAGCATGCTATAATTATGTGCTTCTGCTATACCAGTAATTGCATGCTTTCATAAGACACCAACACTCCACTGCTGTAGAAATAAGACACCAAACAGCATTACTTAGGGTTTTATATGTCATCAAATATATAGGACAGACTTTGGAGCTTAATGTACATGCCACTGAGGGCTTCTCTCATCATGGTCTACCAGGCACCGTGGCCTGTTCCTGAGTCTCTGCTCTACAAATGGAAGGGAAAGCCTATCCAAAGTTCATACATCATCTGTTCCTGTTTCCAGACCTTAAACAAATTAAGCACTTCTGCAAGAATAAAAGTTACCAAGAAAGTCTTCTCTTCCTGTCAAATGCATTTCAGATGGACACAGCGACCAAGCACAGAGTGTATATATGATGAAATGGTAAGCGGATTTAAAAGCTGCCTCTACCACCGCCATTTATCAAAGCAGGGAAGAAATGTAATGTTCACCTTTTTTTCTCTTTTTATTAAAAACAATTGTAAGATTTCACTTTTAGTTCAGATAAAATATGTCACTGCTGGGTATTATTTCATACACCAGCAAGCAAAATCTGTTCTTACCTGAAAAAAACAAAACAAAACACAATCAGCTAATAGGGCCTGAACCTTTAATTTTATTTAATATTTAAAGTTGGCTATTATTTCTTTTTCTCCACAATTTCTTCCCAAGAAGATACACTCAACAAGCACATGTGCCGTCATCAGCCAGAAGGAAAGTCTCCTCTGTGACCAACAGCAGGCACCTCAATAACCGTAGCTGTCATTCCCTCACCCCCAATCGAGGGTCATCCTTAGGTGTGAAGGAGAAATGGACAGCTGCTCCAGGCCCCATGCAGCCATGCTAGTCCATCCTCCGTTTCTATAAATGCCTACTGGCATAACACCATTTCCCAACCCCAGTGCTACTGGGCCAGAGGCTGCCATGACCTATGATGCAGAGATACCAGCAAAGACAGTGCAAACAGGAAATTGCCCTCCCCATGCTCTAATCTCAGGGAACCCCACTCTAACTAATCCACTCTCTCGGGCCAGTCCTGCCCCATTAGGAGCCTTCTGATGCATGGAGCAGGCCAGGACTGGTGCAAGGGTATTGGCTATCCTAGGTGAATCTTCAGTCTCCCCCCTTCCCCCATGATTTTGAAGGATCTCAGCAGTCATGATCATCCCAACACCATTCTTCCCACAGTAATCCTGTATAAATGCATACCTGTACAATATCCTTTTACATACTAAGCGTTGCTTTGTATGAATGTGTGGGCCTGTTCTCCTTACAGCTAAAACAATGTGTTGTGGCTCTGAGTTTGTGTGGCTTTCAGGATCTATTCTTTTGCTTTGACTGCAGCTGCTCTTTGCAATCCCTCCCCCACCCCCTCCCTAGTGAGCTCTTAATCTGCTAATCCATCCTGAGCTCTGCACACACCTTGAGCCAGCCCTGACCCATTTATTTACTGATTCACTCATTCAGCATTTTTGTATACTGTCTCTTCTATGCTACAAGATGGTTTATAAATAAAACAAGTTACACAAACACATGAACAGTAGTCAGCCCATTATTTAGACCTGATACATGAATCTTGCAGAAATCTGACAGGCACTGCGGAAGTCTGGTGATACACCTGCCTACATAATTTCAGGCCTATCTATGCTCTGATCTACACATACAGACAAAAGGAATGGCAAAAAGAATAGGCTGTGGATGTTTATGTCATTTTAGGAAACCTGAATGGCTTATATATGTGTGAACTGCTTTGCTGTTTTTATGAAAGGCGGTATAAATGAAGAAAACTAAAACTAAACTAGTCCACAAGGCAAAGCAGGAAATACACGCCAATCATACCTAACTGCCTAAGACCAGGGATTTTGGGTGCAGCCCAGTTGACTCTTTCATGAGGTTCCTCAACTCTCAGCCACAAAGCACATCCTCAAAGGAAGAAACATACATAAGTTACATTTTAGAAGTCACGTTTATATTGGTTGCAGTGATGTCCATGTGAAAACGTCTATGAATCTATCTCAATTCTAGAGGAGAGGGTGGGCACGTGGAAGTCCAATGTAAAATCAACATCTCTCTGCTCCTCATCGTGGATGTGCATTTTAAAACAAAGAAGGAAGCACAGGAATACACAGGGAGGGACATCCACATGCAGCGGGATGAGTCATTTCACAAAGATACACATGAGAAAAATCTATGACGGAAACCTGGCAACTTACACGTCTAAGTGGCAGCATTTTATAGCCGACACGTGTGTATGTGTATCTTTGCCATTTTGCAAATCTAGACATGTAGATGTCAGTAGGTCACTATTTTTCTCTCATTGCAATTAAGAGAGGGAAGTAAATATAGGGGATGAAAAGGGATATCCACCTTAATCCCTCCTGTAGAAGGGCAAAAGGTGATATTTTATTTTACCAGATAATGTCCTTTCCTTGAATCCTGCTAGACCAGTCCAAAACAAGTGAGTTGTGTTCCCCTACCAGCAGATTGGAGACAAAGACCAATGAAAAGCCCAGATTTCAATGACATCACTCCCATGCCTGTCAGCCCTAGCTTCCAGAGGTCTCTCTTCAGTATTCATTCCAAAGCATATGGGAGATACAGAGCAAGCCTCACACAACCTCAAATGTGGGCAACAATGAGTACTCAACAGTAGAGAACTATATACAGGAAAGTAGAAGTCGAAGGCTGTGAGTAGAAGATGAGCCATGAGTCATGGAGGACCCAAGGGTACCGCCTCAGAAGAAACAGAGCAATACAGCTTCAGGAGCAGGCACTGAATTGGTCTAGCAGAACTCAAGGAAAGGACATTATCTGGTAAGTAAAATCCTGCTAGACCAATCCAGAAAAGTGGGATTACCAAAGCTACAATACAACTAGGCAGGAAGAAGACACAGCAGTTCACACAACTCTTGAGTCAAAGGTCACGTCCACCCATGCGTGGACATACAAGCAGTAATGCTTGACAAAAGTGGAACGTGATGCCCATATTAGTGCCCAACAAATATCTGCAGGGGCCACCAAACTCCACTCCACCCATGAGGACACTTATGCTTAGGTAGAATGGCCATGCAAACCCTCCGGAACCGCCCGGTTCCATAACAGATATGCTGAGGCAAGAGCCTCCGTAATCTAGCACCTCAAGTTCAACTTGGCCACCACTTTACCCCTGTGTGGGCCAGTAAACAGCATAAAAAGATAGTTAGACTTACGAAAAGAATTCATAACCTCCAAGTATTGGAGAAGCACCCTCCAGATATCCATAAGGCGAAGATCCTTATCCTTCCCCCGACACTGCTCCTTTGAGAAAGAGGGCAGGCAAACCACCTGGTACACATGAAAGGGAAAGAGCACTTTAGGCAAGAAGGAAGGCACAGGCCTAATGGAATGGCCTCAGTTGAAAAGGATAGATAAGTATCTCAGCAAGACAGTACCTGCAGCTCGGAGATCTGCCTTCCAGAACAAATTGCGACCAAGAACATAGTCTTGGGCATCAAATCCTTCAAGGTATCACATTTCAATGGCTCAAAATGTGCTGCCATCAGGGCTCAGAGCACCAGAAACAGATCCCAGGAAGGAATCACAGACCGAAGGGGATGGCGCAGACGTCGAACCCCTTGGAGAAAATGGAAAACGTCCGGGTGCAAGGCCACAGAAACAGACCAAAGCTGCCACCTGAACTTTCAGGGAGCTAAGAGAGAGGCCCTTCTCTAGGCCATCCTGTTTCTGCTGAGTCAGTCAGGTCTTAGTACCACCAAAGAGCTTTTTTATTTAAATCAGATCAGAATATAGCTTAGCATAGAAAGTAAAATAGAGTATATAGTTACCAAAATATTTTTGCTTCTAGAGAGCTTTTTTACTTAAATCAAATCAGAGTATAGCTTAGCATACAAGCAGAATAAATAGTCTCTGATTACAAAGAACTAAACTTGTTTCAAGTAACCTTTACAAAGAGGCCTTCTGGTTAGGAGGCAAGAGATCTGTGATCTTCAATAGGTGTTAAAGGCAAGTGACAGATCACCTCTATTAAACCAAGGGCTGTGTAAATCACAGAGGAAATTGGCAAGACTTTACCTTAGAAACACAGATCAGGGCATTGTGTAGCAAGCCGGTTTTATTAAGTCTTCTTTCCCTTCCACCCACTCCAGGGATAATCTTAGCTTTATAGGCTCTTAAATCTATTAAAGGGAAGGAGGTGCCCATATTCACTTTCAGATGTGGCTGGTTGTCCTCATCAGGAATACATTAATTAAGGACCTGAGATTAATTAATCTTGAAGTGAACAAAGTCCATTAAACTTATTAGGTATAACTGTATTAGTATAAGTATCTCCAGCAAACCTAAGTAAGTAAACAACTTAAATACCTAAACAAAACCTTAAAACTAAGATGCAGACAGCAGTCCAGCAGCGAGATGAGGGCTTTTCAGTATTTTGCATTGAGCGTCACGTGTGTATGATTTTCTCCTAGTTGGTGAGGGGTCTTACATGTGCACAAGGTGCAAGGAGCTCTTTACTCTCAGGGAAAGAGTCTGATCTTTGGAGGCTAGAGTAGCAAACTTGGAAGACATAAGGAAGACAGAGCGCAATAAAGACAAGACCTACAGGGATGGAGTACTAAATTCCTATCTCCAGTCTGGCAGCCTCCCTGTTGCTATGGAGAAGAGAGGTCACATGACCAGAAATCATCACCCTTGTGTGGCAGAAAGTGATCCTATAGCTACAACCCATCCTCCAGGTGATGTAAAACCCTTTTGTACTGAGGAGGTTTCTCCAGGGCTATGTGCTCATGAGGGAAGGGACAGGACAGCTGTTATAGTTGGTGATTCGATCTTTAGGCATGTAGATAGTTGGTGCCTGGTAGACGTGAGCATCGCCTGGTAACATGCCTGCCTGGTGCGAAGGTAGCGGACCTCACGTGCCACCGAGACAAGGTTTTAGATAGCGCTGGGGAGGAGTCTACTGTCTTGGTACATGTTGGTACCAATGACATAGGAAAGTGTGGGAGGGAGGTTCTGTAGGCCAAATTTAGGCTTTAGGTAGGAAACTGAAATTCAGACCTTCCAGGGTAGCATTCTCAGAAATGCTTCCCGTTCCACGCGCAGGACCCAAAAGGCAGGCAAAGCTCTGGAGTCTCAATCCGTGTATGAGACGATGGTGCACCGAAGAGAGTTTTGGATTTGTTAGGAACTGGGCAACATTCTGGGGAAAGGAGAGTCTTTTCCCAAGGGATGGGGCTCCACCTTAACCAGGATGGAACCTGCTGGCATTAACCTTTAAAAAGAAGATAGAGCAGCTTTTAAACTAAATAATAGGGTAAAGCTGACAATTGCCCAAGAGCGCATGGTTTGGAACAATGTATCCTTGAAGGATAGTAGCAAAAGACAAGTAAGGGCATATCGACAGAGAGGTTCCAATAAAAAGACAAGTAACTCAAATGCCCTTAAGTACAGAGCAGACAGAGTTTAAAGATTCCAAATTATTCCTGCCTATCAATAACCAGATTAATATGAATAAAATACAGCCTCTAAAATGCTTGTATGCAAATACTAGAAATCTAAAAAATAATATGAGAGTTAGAATACATAGTACTAAATGAGAGGTTAGAAATGATTGGTATCTCAGAGACCTGGTGGAAGGAGGACAACCAATGGGAAGCTAGGATACCCGGGTACAAATTATATCACAATGACAGAGTAGATCAAATTTGTGGAGGGGTTGCACTCTATGTTAGAGAGGGCATCGAGTGACACGGGATTAAAGTTTTGCAGGAAACAAAATTACACTGTAGAATCTATATGGACTGAAATTCCATATAAAAAGAGGAAGGTGATGGCAATGGGGGTGTACTATCGACCGCCTGGCCAGAATGAACAAATGGATGATGAAATGCTCAAAGAAATCATGGAGGCTAACAAACAACACAGTAATAATAATGAGCGATTTCAATTACCCCAGTATCGACTGGGTCAGTGTCATGGCAAGACATGCAAGGGAGAAAACGTTTCCAGATGAAATAAATGCCTGCTTCTTGGAGCAGCTGGTTCATGAACTGAGAAGAGGGGAAGCCATTTTGGACCTAGCTCTTAGTGGAACACACAAGAGCTAGGTGCAAGAGATAAGGGTGCAAGAGATAAGGGTGTTGGGGCCACATGGCAATAGTGATCATAGCATGATCATGTTTGATTTAATAGATGGGGGAAGGATGGCAAGGAAATCCACAGTACTACCTTTTAACTTTCAAAAGGGAGACTATGATACAATGAGCAAAATAGTTAAGAAAAAACTAAAAGGAGCAGCTACAAAGTTTAAAGATTTACATCAAGCTTAGGTGTTGTTTAAAATACTATCTTGAAAACCCAGACCAGCTGTATTCCACGCTTTAAGAAAAGTGGAAGAAGTCCAAAATACTGCCAGAATGGTTTAAAGGTGAGGTCAGATTGGCTGTTGCAGCCAAAAAAGCATCTTTCAGGAAATGGAAAAAGGATCCAAATGACGAAAACCGGAAACATAAGCACTGACAAGTTAGATGCAAGGCATTCATAAAGCAGGCAAAGAGAGAATTTGGAAAAAAAACCACTTGCTGTGGAAGCAAAAACGCATAATAAAAACTTTTTAAAATACATTTGTAGCAAAAAAAACCATGAGAGTATCAATTGGACCATTAGATGATAGAGGGGTAAAAGGAGACTAAGAGGGAACAAGACCATAGCTTAAAAGGGAGAGAGGAGGCATTGTGGGTTAAACTAGAAAGAGGGAAAGAGAAATCTATTTGCATTGGTGTGATATACAGACCTCCTTCACAAGAGGAAGAGGTGGACAGAGAGTTAATTGAAGACATACGCAGCATTGCTAGGAAAGGGGAAGTGCTACTGATAGGAGATTTCAATATGCCAGATGTTGATTGGCACATTCCTGCTGCAGTATCATCTAGAAGTAAGGAGATCCTGGATTCTCTACAGGGAGAACTATTCAGGCAATTGGTAACAGACCCCACACGTGAAGGGGCCATACTGGACTTGGCGCTTATCAATGGTGAAAGTGTTTCTGATGTTGTAGTGGGAGATCATTTTGCATCCAGTGAGCACCAGATGGTGTGGTTCAGTATTAGGACTAGGGCTGTTAGAATCCATTCAAAGGTGAGGGTCTTAGACTTTAGGAAGACTAACTTTGCCAAGATGGGCCAATACCTCAGGGAGTCGTTAGTGGGATGGGAACAGCTGGGGGATATAGAAAAACAGTGGGCAAAACTGAAAGGGGATATTTTAAGGGCAACCAACCTTTTTGTTAAAATGGTAAATAAAGGTAAAAGGAAAAGGAGACCGCTATGGCTTTCGAAAGAAGTAGCTGAAAAAGTGAAGAAAAAGAGGGAAGCCTTCATGAAATACAAGAGATCACAGAGAGAGGAAGACAGGCATCTATATTTGGAAAAACTTAGAGAAGCTAGCAAAGTAGTCAGGAAGGCAAAGATTCAAAAGGAGGAGAAAATAGCCAATGCAATAAAACGGGGGGATAAGGCATTTTCAGATATGTTAGTGAGAAGAGGAAGGGCAAAAGTGGTATTGTCAGACTCAAGGGTGCAGGGGAGAAATATGTAGAAGCTGTTAACCCTTTCCAGGCCGAGCCCAAAACTCTCGGGATCCAAAATGCTGACTAAATATTCCTATCAAATGGTATATAATACATGACCATAGCAGAAGGAAAATCACTATTAGACCATACTGAATAAGATGGGTACAATTTTCCTGAAATATGCAAAAATTAACCCGGCTGCAGAATGTGGATTAAAAATTTAAAGTAGGCCTTCAAAGGGTTAAGGATAAAGCGGAATTGCTTAACAAATATTTCTGTTCTGTGTTCACAGATGAAGAACCAGGAGCAGGACCTCAGAAAACACCCACAAAGAGGAACAGAAGCGAGGGACATCTTGAACAATTTTCAGAAGACTGTGTTCGTCAGAAACTAGCTCAACTTAAAGTAGACAAAGCGATGGGACCGGATGGGATACACCCTAGAATACTGAGGGAACTTGGGGACGTTCTAGCAGCTCCACTAACTGACCGTTCGATGCCTCATTGGAGTCTGGAGTAGTGCCAAAGGACTGGAGAGAGGCTCATGTGGTGCCTTTACACAAAAGCAGAAGTAAGGATGTGGTTGAAAACTACAGGCCAGTTAGTTTAACTGGTGGTGAGTAAATTATTGGAAACGAAAGAGAAAATAGTGAGGTTTCTGGAGCCCAGCGGATTACAGGATCCGAGGCAGCATGGATTCACCAGAGGCAGGTCTTGTCAGACAAATCTGATTGATTTCTTTGTCTGGGTGACCAGGGAGTTGGACCGAGGGAGAGCCCTAGATGAGGTGTATTTAGATTTCAGTAAAGCCTTTGACACTGTTCCTCACAGGCGATTTATAAACAAACTGAGCACCCTATGGATGGACTCTAAAATTACTGCTTGAGTTAGAAATTGGTTGGGTGGGAGACGACAAAGAGTACAGGTAAATGGAGATCACCCTGAGGAGAAGGATGTTATCAGTGGTGTGCCCCAGGGATCTGTCCTTGGTCCAATTCTTTTTAACATCTTTGTTAGTGATATAGCGGAAGGGCTTTCAGGTAAGGTTTGCCTCTTTGCGGATGATACAAAAATCTGCAATAGAGTAGACACCCAGGAAGGTGTAGATAACATGAGGAGGGATCTAGCTAAGCTTGAAGAATGGTCTAGAATTTGGCAGCTGGGATTTAATGTCAAAAAATGTAAGGTCATGCATTTGGGCTGCAGCAATCCAAGGGAGCAATATAGTATAGGGGGTGAAGTACTTTTGTCCACTAAAGAAGAGCGGGACCTAGGCGTGGTTGTGTCTGATGATCTTAAAGTAGCTGAACAGGTAGAAAAGGCGACGGCAAAAGCTAGAAGGATGCTTGGGTGCATACAGAGAGGAATGGCTAGCAGAAAAAAGGAGGTGATAATGCCTCTGTATAAGTCTTTGTTGCGACCTCATTTGGAGTATAGTGTGCAATTCTGAAGACCGCACCTTCAAAAGGATCTGAACAGGATGGAGTCGGTGCAGAGGGTGGCTACTAAAATGAATAGTGGGCTTCATTATAAAGCATATGAGGACAGACTTAAGGATCTTAATATGTACACCTTAGAGGAAAGGTGGGATAGAGGTAATATGATTGAGATGTTTAAATACCTCTGTGGCATAAATGTTCAGGGAGAGAGCCTCTTTCAATTGAAAGCAAGTTCTGCTACGAGGGGACATGGGATGAGGGTGAAGGGAGATAGATTCAGGAGTGATATGCGGAAATATTTCTTTACGGAAAGGGTAGTGGATCCGTGGAATAGTCTCCCAGTGGAGGTAGTAGAGATGAGGACAATAACTGAATTCAAAAAAGCATGGGACAAACACAGAGGATCTCTAAAGGTACAAAGGGGACTACTGTAGTTGTTGATATGGAAGGACAGACTAGGATTGGCCATGTGGTCTTTTTCTGTCATCATGTTTCTATGTTTCTATAGCAGACAGACTGAATGAATTCTTTGTTTTGATCTTTATTGAAGAAGCCGTAGGGAAGTAAGCCATGACTAAAATGGTATTTAAAGGTGATGCATCGGAAGAATTGAAAGAAATATTGATAAACTGTGAAGATGTATCACAACTATTTGATAAAGAATAGAAAATCACCTGGACCAAGGGTGTTGAAAGAACTAAAATATGAGATTGCAGACCTACTGTTAGTAATCACCACAGCACCAGCCCCGATCGGCATCAGCAGGGGCAGCGGGAACGGAGGAGTCTCCTGCCCCCCACCACCCAGGCCAATCAGAGCCTCTAGAGTGGTACACAAAGGACATTTAAAAGACTTCCGCCCTTAGGCAGGGACTGTTACAAACGCAGCAGATGACCGGGGAAATAAACAGCCTGCTAAACAACGCACTGACATTGAATCACCTTTTTATACCAACATTTTGCAGAATATGCTCCTGCCAATTCCTCTCTGGTAATCTAATGACACTCAACCAAACATGATATCACACAATGATAACGTTCGCCTTATTTGTCCACTTAGCTTCTACTCAGACACTTAATAAACGGACTAACATTGCAATCCTATAAGAGGTCTTTTTATATAACAGGTTTTTTACATACCGCTTTATCATTTCAATCTCCTTCACCCCACCAACAACAAAATATTTCTCCCAAAAGCACCACAGACTCATTCAAATCAACAGAGCTAAACTCCAGCCCCACAACAAACAAACTCAAATTCCATGATTACCCATTCACTTGTTAATGCCCGCTCAGCCCGCAACAAAATTCTAACAATACTAGACCATATACAACTCACAGACACTGACCTAATGTGCATCACTGAAAGTTGGATCTCTGACAATGTTCTCCTCAACCAGCTACTCACACCCCAATATATGCTATTTAACCATCCCAGATCAATAGAAGAGGAGGAGGAAGTTCTCCATGGTCAATTCACAATCCCTGTAAACAACAGACTACTTAATCTCCAACACAGATCACACTATGTCTAACATATAGAAAACCTACCACCACCACCGATGAGTTATTAGTCATACTAGATGAGGTGTGCACACACACAGCATCAAAAAACTGCTTTATCCTCATGGGAGACCTTAACCTCCCAGCCACAACAACAAAGCAAGTCAATGCATTCCTGAACACTATGGAATCTCTACAATTGAACCAGATAATTGATGCACCAACTCACTACAGAGGATCTCTCCTTGACCTTATATTTGTACCCAACACTTTACAGAAAACATATTTAAACATCCAAATTGACCTCGTCATGGTCAGACCATGCTATGATATCTCTGTCACCAATCCAAATATGCCTCTACAATATCAACACAGAAGATGTTTTAAGGCACTCAATCCACAACATCTCATAGATAACGTCTCCTCACTTCTTGATTCTGAAATATCTGATCTAGACAGTTTTATCAGCTCATGGAACACGGTAATTATCAATGTAGCAGCATTCAATGAACCCCAATCAACAAAGCACCCTAAATCTACACAACCTCTCTGGTATACCAAGAATCTCTACCAGCTCAGACGAAAACTCAGACTGTTAGAAAGAAAATGGAAATGTTCACAAGATCCAACTATCAAGCTGTACGCTCTGGAGGAGAGGAAGGATAGGGGAGATATGATTCAGACCTTTAAATACTTAAAGAGAATTAATGAACAATCAAACCTCTTCCAAAGACGGGGAAGCTGTAAAACTAGAGGGCATAACATGAAGCTGCAAGGGGGTAAATTGAAAGGCAATGTCAGGACTTTTTCACTGAAAGGGTGGTGGATTCTTGGAATGTCCTCCCGATGGAAGTGGTGGGGGAAAATACAGTGACAGAATTCAAAATAGCATGGGACAGACACAGTGGATCCCTTTATAGCAACAGAATAAAATCAAAATAAACTTAACTATCTAATTTCTCAACAGGGGTGTCCTACACAGAGCAGTGGGTTCACCCCTAAACAAAGACAAAAGGAGGGGCACGGAGCGGCAGGTGCACCTACTCTTGCCATCTTACTGGGCAGACTAGATGGACCATACTGGTCTTTATCTGCCGTCAATTACTATGTTACTATGTAAGCTACAACTTCATGACAAGCAAATAGAATACAACAATTCATGCAACAATTGCTGAAAGCAATTCTACACGAGCATTCTCATGAAGTCCCTTAACCGCCCTAGGGAACTATTCTCAATCGTGTCCCAGTAGACTAATAACCCCCAACTCTACAGACACAACAAACACAAAAATGCAACTCACTCCACAGGTTTTCCTCTCCCAAGGCAAAGCCCATCAACTCTAAAGCATTATGACTCACCACAGCAACAGGACAATACAGCCGAAAACCACTTATGGCACAACTTCAGCATAATAGAGCTTTTAGATATCATTAATAGTATCAATACTACAACCTCCCTCCTGGATCCATGTCCTGTGACATGGTTAAAACATCTATGCAATGATGTCGGCGAAATCATATTAAAAATAATCCACACTTCCTTCTCACAAAGAGGTCTACCCCCAATACTTAAACAAGCATCAATATGCCCCATCCTAAAGAAGGCATCATTAGACACAAAGCACCCCAGCTCATACAGACCAATTGCCAGCATCCCATTCCTGGCCAAAGTAATTGAGAAATATATACAACTCCAAGACCATGTTGACTCTCATGCCCCACTGGACCCCCAACAGCATGGCTTCCACTCCCATCACGGAATTGACACTCTCTTCACAGATCTCTTCAACTGGCTCATCATAGGCCTGGACAAGCCTCGACAAAGATTCATGATGATCTTTGACATCAGCACTGCGTTTGACTCTCAGACAGAACCATGCGAGCAAAAGATGGCCACACCAACTCCCAAGCCCTTTAAACTAACACAAGGTACTCCTCAAGGATCGGCCCTATCCAGCTTACTATTCAGCATCTACATACAGCCAATCTGTAATCTATTAAGAAAACAGAACATGCACTTTCGTCCCTATGCAGATGACATCATGTTCTATATGCCATTCAATACCCTCAATCCAGACTTCACAACCATGGCAGATGTCTTCTCAGATGTCACAAACCTCCTTGCTGATCTTAACCACACAGTGAACAAAAACAAAACAGAAGAACTACTAATATTCAAAGACCAATACTTCAAACTGCCAGACAAGCTCACAATACATACAGTACTGATGAAATTACCTTGGTATAACTATTGACAGCAGCCTCAACATGCTTGCTCACATCAAGAATGCAGCAAAAACAGCATACTGGAAACTCAAACTCCTCAAACCCCTATGCCAGCTGTTACAAGACAACGACTTCAGATCTGTCCTCCAAGCCATCATTACTCCACATCCTGACTGTGGTAACATCATCTACCAGGGGCTGTCAAAACATGCACTGTACCCACTCCAGCTAATACAAAATACTGCCGCCAGAACTCTAACAGGCACAACAAACCGACAACATATAACCCCAATCCTAAAAGGTTTACTCTGGCTTCCAATTGCTCAAAGGGCCAAACACAAATCTATAACCACAACATTCAAAATTGTCCATAACCTCTCCACTCCCTGCCTGAATAATCAAATGACAAGAGCATCCACAGCAAGACCAAGATGATCAGCAAACCAAAATCTCCTGACCATCCCCCCAAATCAGGATCAAATGCAACCAACAGACATGCAATAGAGCCTTCTCACTGTATACCCCCACGATTTGGAACTCCCTACCTAAAATCATCAGATCTGCGCAATCCACAAAAGATATGAAGAAACTAGTAAAGACACATCTATTCATAGAACACTTTGGGACCAATGACATTATAAAACTATACAATGTCACCTTTGATTTACTAACTCACTCACAGTCCCCATGTTAACCCCATAGTTAACTCCAAGTTGTTAGCCCCTATTCAATGTAAAACAAATCTCATTGAGAGTATGTTCTATTGTTCATTGTAAAACCTCAATGGAATGAAGGTGGTATAAAAAAAACCTGTTAAATAAATAATAAAATAATCTGTGAACTATCATTAAAATCATCTGTAATATCTAAAGACTGGCGAATGGCCAATGTAATGCCAATTTTTAAAAAGGGCTATAGGTGTGATCTGGAAAACTACAGACCGGTAACCCCAACATCAGTATGGGACAAAAAGGAAAAAACCTTTAGAAAGAACAAAATTACTGAACATGTAGAAAGTCATGGTTTAATGGGAGAAAGTCAACGTGGGTTTAGCCAAGGAAGGTCGTGTCTTACTAATCTGTTATATTTTTTTTTAAGGTGTCAATAGACAGTTAGACAAAGGTAAGTCGGTCGATATAGTGTATCTGGATTTTCTGAAAGCCTTTGACAAGGTCCCTCATTAGAGACTCTTGGCAAAATTAAAAAGTCATGGAATAGGAGGCAGTGTATTATTGTGGATCAGGAACTGCTTAAGAGATAGAAAGCAGAGGGTAGGAATGAATGGCCAATTTTCCCAATGGAGAAAGGTGAAAGCACAGTTACTTACCTGTAACAGGTGATCTCTGGGAACAGCAGGAATAAGTCTTCACATATGGGTACGTCGGTACCGACGGAGCCTGCGCGGGAACGCTCCCCAGCTTCCCAAAAAAGGAAAGCTTTTGGGAGCATCCCACAGCGCCTGCGTGCTGCCTTCCCACCTTTCCTAACCGCCTCTCCTCAGTTCGAGTTTAAAGCTGAGACAATAGAGAGAGAGAGGAAAGGAAAGATAGAGAGAGAGATACAACTCCTAGGGGAGGTGGGAGGGTTGTGAAGACTTATTCCTGCTGTTCCCAGAGATCACCTGTTACAGGTAAGTAACTGTGCTATCTCCAGGAACAAGCAGGAATGAGTCTTCACATATGGGGACTCCCTAGCTAAGATGCCTGGGAGATCCCCAAGGATATGAGACCCTGGGAAGGGTTCTACGTCCTCCTATGGATCTCAGGCATCCATCCAGGGAAGGAGAGTAGGAGTTGTTTAAGAATGGAACAGGTGTTTGAGGACAGCCTGACCAAACAAGGCATCCCGGCGGGAGTCTTTGTCCAAGCAGTAATGGGCTGTGAAGGTATGAACCGAGGCCCAGGTGGCTGCTCGACAGATCTGGTCGATGGACACAGAATTTAGATGAGCCATAGAGGTGGCCATGGCCCTCACATTATGAGCTGTGACATAGCTCTCCAGAGAAAGGTTCTTACTCTGGTAGGCGAAAGAAATACACTGAGCAATCCAATTGGACAGTGTCCTCTTAGAGACTGGAAGTCCCAAATGAGAAGGATCAAAAGCCACAAAAAGCTGGGAAGACTTTCTATGTTGCTGTGTACTTTGTAAGTAAAAGGCAAGAGCTCTTTTGCAATCCAGAGTATGAAGATTCTTCTCTGCACTGGATGCATGAGGAGCTGGAAAAAAGACAGGTAAATATACCTCTTGATTAAGATGAAAAGGTGAGACCACTTTAGGCATAAAGTGTGGATTGGTCCTAAGGACTACCTTATCATGATGGAACCTGGTGTAAGGTGGATTAGCCACTAAGGCTTGTAGCTCACTGATGCGGCGAGCTGAGGTGACTGCAATAAGGAAAATAACTTTCCAAGAAAGGAATTTCAAGGAGGTGGTGGCTAAGGGTTCAAAAGGAGGCTTCATAAGCTGACCAAGAACCAGATTTAAATCCCACGCCACTGGAGGAGGCCTAATGGGAGGTTTAGTTAAAGTTAGGCCTCTCATGAATCTTGCAATGAGAGGATGAGAGGAAATAGGTTGTCCATTGATAGGCTTAAGGGATGCTGCAATAGCACTCAAATGGACTCTTACTGAATTCGTCTTAAGGCCTGCATTGGAAAGATGCAGGAGATAGTCTAATAGAGAATTTAAAGGTAGTGCTAAAGGGTCAAGACCCTTTTCAGCACACCAAATGGAAAATCTTTTCCATTTAAAAGCATAGGAAAGCCTAGTGGAAGGTTTTCTGGAAGCATGGAGGATATCCTTCACTTGCTGAGAAAGATTCAAGCCTTGAAGGTCTAGGCCTTCAGTAACCAAGCTCTGAGGTGAAGGGACTTAGGGTTTGGGTGCCACAAAGTCCCTTCCTCCTGGGACAGAAGGTCTGGAGCAGCTCCCAAGTCCAGGGAGGGGGCTTGGGAGAGATGCAGAAGTAGAGGGTACCACACTTGGCGTGGCCAGCGTGGAGCTATGAGGATCATAGATCCTTGATCCCTCTGGAGTTTGAACAGAGTCTTGGGAATCAAGGGAATGGGTGGAAAGGCATACAGGAAGCCCTGACCCCAATGAAGGAGGAAGGCATCCTTGGCCTGAACTCCCTGACACGGAATTCTGGAACAGAACCGAGGAAGTTTGGCATTCCACGGACTTGCAAAGAGGTCTATGTCCGGGGTTCCCCACTCTTGGAAGATTCTGAGTACCTGATCCATGTGCAGGGACCATTTGTCTGGGAGCAGAACTCGACTGAGTCTGTCTGCCCAAGAGTTTTGGATTCCTGGGAGGTATACTGCCAGGAGATGGATCTGATGCTCTCTGGCGAAGGCCCACAATCTTAAAGCTTTGTTGCAAAGCGACAGAGAGCCAGTTCCTCCTTGCTTGTTTATGTAAAACATGGCTACTTGATTGTCCGTATGAATGAGGACTGTCTTGTAGCTGAGCAGGGTATGAAAGACCTTGAGAGCTAGAAAGACTGCTCGAAGCTCCAAGTGGTTGATATGAAGAAAGGTCTCCTGTGGGGACCAAGTGCCTTGAGTGGAGAGGTCTTTTAGATGAGCTCCCCAACCTGTTTGGGAGGCATCTGTTGTGAGGGTTGCTTGGGGCAACAACTGTTGGAAGGGGGACCCCAGCAACAGATTTTGAGTGGACATCCACCTTTGGAGAGACCAAAAGAGACGTTTGGAGGTTGCTATTTGGTCTGAGAGAGCTCCTGATGCTTGAGTCCACTGGGTGGACAAAGTCCATTGGGCTGCTCTCATGTGTAGGCGAGCATAGGGTACCACATGCACTGTGGAAGCCATGTGGCCTAGCAGTTGTAGCATCTCCTGGGCAGTTAAGTGGCTCTTTGACTGAATCTGGGAGGCTAACTGCACTAGACGTTGGCAACGGGCCTGAGGAAGGTAGGCCCTTGCAGTGGTAGTATCCAACCAGGCCCCTATGAATTCTAGGGACTGAGTAGGTGTGAGCTGAGACTTTGGGAGGTTTACCACAAGTCCCAGATACTGCAGAATGCGTCTTGTGCGGTCCAGGGAAATCTGGGCCTCTGACTGAGATGGAGCTCAGATGAGCCAGTCATCCAGGTATGGGAATACAAATATTCCCAGAGTGCGTAGAAATGCAGCTACTGTTGCCATGCATTTGGTGAACACTCTTGGAGCAGAGGCCAGACCAAAAGGAAGCACCCTGTATTGATAATGTTTTCCTTGGAAAAGAAAACATAGGAATCTTCTGTGAGATGGATGGATGAGGACATGTGTGTACGCATCCTTGAGATCTAGAGAACAAAGCCAATCCTGACTTTGAAGGTATGGAAGGAGAGTGCCCAGAGAAAGCATCTTGAACTTCTCCTTGCATAGAAATGTGTTCAATTCCCTGAGGTCTAATATGGGTCTGTATCCCCCTGTCTTCTTTGGAATGAGAAAATAGGGGGCGTAAAACCCTGACCCTTGTTGAAGAAGGGGAACTTCTTCTATTGCCTCTTGGGCAAGAAGGGTAGCCACCTCTTGACCTAGAAGGTCGAGAAGAGATGTGGGAGAATTGAAGTGTCTCACCATGGTGTGGGGAGGAAGGTCTGAGAAATGAAGTTTGTAGCCCTCTCTTATGATGGAGAGGGTCCACTGCTCTGATGTAATCTGCTCCCATCTGGGAGCAAAATGAGCTAACCTTCCTGGAATGGTGAGAGGTTCTGGCTGTTTTAAAGCCAGAAAGGCTAAGTTCTCTAGCATCAAGTCAAAAACCCTGAGGAGGTTGGGTCTGCTGAGTTGCAGCAGGCCCTGTAGTCTTAGGCCTGGCCTGTTTAGGTTGCTGACGCTTAGTAGCAAAGGGACCTGTAGAGGATTGTTGGCCAGAAGCAGAAGGGAATCTGCTCTTTTTGAAAAAAGACTTCTTGAAGGGTTTTTTCTTGGCAGGAATGGAGGTTGACTTTGAAAGTCTATCTAGAGCAGAATTCTCTGCATCCATTTGAGTGGCTTTTATTTGCCATTCTTTGCCAAACAGGTTTTCACCTGTACAGGGAAGATTTCCTAAGCCATCTTGGACCCAGGGTTCTAAATCAGAAGCCTGGAGCCAAGCAATTCTGCGAGCAGCTATGGCAATGCCAGAAGCTCTGCTGGCACCTTCAAAGGAGTCAAAGGCTGCCCAGTTGGAAAACTTTGAAATGTCTTGCGTATGCTTAAGCCAAATGAGGAATTCATCCCTTTTATCCTCTGGAAGAAAAGGGAGGAAAGTGTGCAGCTTATCTGCAACTTCCTTTAGAAACATACCCATGTAAAGACTATAGGAGTTGATTCTGGCAATGAGCATACTGGCTTGGAAGATTTTCCTACCAAAAGCATCCAAGGTCCTGCATTCTCTTCCTGGAGGAGCAGAAGAGTGTCTCTTCGTACTCTTTATCCTCTTCATAGCTGACTGCACCACAATGGAATGGTGAGGAAGCTGTGTTTTATGAAAACCAGGACAGGGAGGGACACGATACATAGTGTCCAATCTGCGAGAATGAGGAGAGATAGTGAGAGGAGTCTCCCATAAATCAATCATGTGTTCATAAAGAATCTCATGAATTGGTAAGGTGACTGCCTCTTTAGGAGCCTTAGAATAACCTAAAATATCTAATTTTTTTGCTCTAGGCTCTGATTCAGAGGTTACTGAAATAGAAAGTCCTTTAGCTACTTCTCTTATGAAGTCTTGAAAGGACAGGTCCTCTGGAGGAGACATTCTTCTTTTTGGAGAAGAAGGCTCTTCAGGAAGGGCAATGGATACTTCAGCAGACTCTTCTGATGTATCAGAATCACCAGAGGAATCAAAGTACCGTCTGTCAGGGTGGTCTTCTAACGCTCGGTACGCGTATCGAGCAGTATTGACATCGGGCGTCATCGGTACCGGATTGGTACCGATAAGCAGCCCTGGACAAGGAACCGCTGCAGTCGGTATCCTGGTCGATGCTGATGCAGTCGGTACCGGTATCGGCGCTGGTGCCGGTACCCGAGTCGATACCGACAATGGAGTTTGTTGTGGTATCAACAGCGTCGCAGCTTGAATGAAGGCATTAATAGCCCGCTGCATGGACAGAACATTCTGATCCATCGACACCATGAATGCCTTGAATTCGGTACCGGAAGATTGTGCCGGTACCCCAGAGCATTCTAACAGGTGATCGGTCGAGGCCGTGCCATCGATGTCAACCTGTAACCCCATAGGAGGAGCTTTGGAAGCCGGAGCTTCCCGCCGGGGTTGTTTTGCTGGTGCAGGATCCTCGAGGGCAAGCCCGGAGGCATCTCGATGCTTAGAGGGAGATTTACCCTTCGAGGACCTGCTAGATTTATGTTTGGTTACCTGAGATCCATTAGGAGAAGAAGACCTGGAAGATGTCGATGCTACCGAAGCTGCATCAGCGGGAAACAGCACATGGAGCTTAGCTGCTCGGTTCTGTAAACCCCGTTTAGACATTAGAGAGCAGGACGGACAATCTGGAATGGAGTGTTCAGGACCCAAACATTTAAGGTACCATTCATGGGTGTCTGTAACAGAAATAGTACCGCTACACTTAGTGCATTTCTTGAACCCGGAGGCTGGTTTTTCCATGAGGGAAATTTTCTTGTGGGCCCTAAGGCCCAAAGAGAAAAAATACACTAAGTGAGGAAAAGTATATATTATTTTTTTTTTAAAAGAAAGAAAGAAAAGACCAGCGGTACCGGTCCGGAGTCGGGGGAGGCAGACACGCGACCAAAGAAATAAAATAAAATAAAGAACTTCTTCAGCGGTGACAGGGCTCGACCTGCTGGCTCCGCGGCAAAGAAGAACTGGGGAGAGGCGGTTAGGAAAGGCGGGAAGGCAGCGCGCAGGCGCTGTGGGATGCTCCCAAAAGCTTTCCTTTTTTGGGAAGCTGGGGAGCGTTCCCGCGCGGGCTCCGTCGGTACCGACGTACCCATATGTGAAGACTCATTCCTGCTTGTTCCTGGAGATTAGTGAGTACCCCAGGGATCTGTGCTGGGTCCCACTGCTTTTTAACATATTCATAAATGACCTGGAGATGGGAATAACGAGTGAGGTAATCAAATTTGCAGGTGACACAAAATTATTCAAATCTGTTAAAACCCAAGGAGGATTGTGAAAAACTGCAAGAGGACCGTGATAAATTGAAAGACTGGGCATCAAAATGGCAGATGAAATTTAATGTGGACAAGTGCAAAGTTATACTTCTTGGAAAGAACAACCCGAACTATGGTTCCACGATGTAGGTTCCACATTAGGAACCACCACCCAGGAAAAAGATTTAGGTGTCGTCATGGATAACATGCTGAAACCCTCGGCCTAGTGTGCAGAAACAGCCAAGAAGGCAAATAGAATGCTAGGAATCACAAGGAAAGAAATGGAGAATAAAACAAAGGATATTGTAATGCCTCTGTATCATTCCATGGTGCAACCACACCTTGAACATTGTGTGCAATTCTGGTCACCGTATGTTACAAAGGATATAGCAGAATTAGAAAAGGTTCAGAGAAGAGCCACTAAAATGGTAAAGGAGATAGAAGGATACCTTTATGAGGAGAGGCTAAAAAGGTTAGGGTTCTTCAACCTGGAAAAGAGATGGCTGAGGGGAGATTTGATAGAGGTCTATAAATTAATGAATGGAGTATAACAGATAAACATAGATTGATTGTTAGTGCCATAAAAAGTAGAAAGACTAGGGAACATGCAATGAAGCTACAGTGTAACCCGTTTAAGACTAATAAGAGAAAATATTTTTTCACTCAACACATAATCAAAGTCTGGAATTCATTATCGGAGGATGTAGTAAAAGCTGTTAGTGTACCTGGGTTTAAAAACATTTTGGACAAGTTCCTGGAGGAAAGGTCCATAAAGCATTATTAAAAAGGACCCAGGAAGGAGGCGGAGCCAGCTGAGATTCAAGATGGCCGCATAAAAGCTTTGCTCCGAGGCCCCCGGTCGAGATTCCTGCAAATACCGTTGTATCGCTAACCCAATTTTGGCCATTATCTACTGCGGGTCTATCCTTAATCAGCGGGGATAAGATGTCGAATATTAAACCTGCGAAACTGGATTTTACTACTCCCACAAACTCCGGATCCAAAAGGCCGAAATCAGACCCTCTCTCGCCCCACAAGATGGCCTCTCCTCGTGAATCGGAGGACTCACTGAAAGAAGTGCTCGGAGAAATTAGGGCGGTAAAGGGATTAGTAGTTGCAAACGGAGACGCCATTGCGAGGGTGCAAGCTGAGGTGTCCGAAATGAGAGCGCAGATCCGGGAGCTCTCTGAGCGCATTGATAAAGTAGACGCAGAAGTAACTACGCACTCCGCTCAACTGGCCTGCCTTCATAAAACTGCCAAGAAAGTGGAGAGCTTAGAGCAACAGCTGGAGGACCTGAATAACCGGGGAAGGAGAAATAACGTGCGGTTAGTAGGCCTACCGGAGGGCGCTGAAGGGACGGATCTCTTCACGTTTCTTGGCAAACTGATCCCCGCGGCGCTGAACCTTAATTTTTCGGGGGCGCTCGAGTTTGAGAGGGCGCATAGAGTCCCGGCGCAAATCAGCCTCCACGCGAAGGGCCCTCGGCCGGTGATCTTCTGTTTGTTAAAGCATCAGCAGGCCATGCAGATACTTGCAGCGGCTAAGGCTCAGGACTCTGTGTCTTATGAGGGAAAGCCCATATCTTTCTTTCCGGACCTGTGCAAGACCACGGTGGATAAGCGGCGGCGATTTTTGGCGCTGAGGCCACGATTACAACAGCTTCAAGCCCGCTAATGCCTCCTGTACCCTGCACGGCTCCGAGTCACCTACCACAACGTTACCAAGACCTATGATGACCCAAGGGAGGTTTTACAATTTTTGGAAGAACAAGAAGGCCTCAGGATGCAATAATCCGGTACCTGCTGCTAAGGAGGATCCTTTGAAAGATGAAGGACTGTGGGTTGTTGTGGCTGATGGGTTTTTGAGGTGTAGAAGGCTGAGTGGGTTTTGATAAGTACTATGGCTTCTTGTTGCATTGTTTCTATAACTATGGGTACATTGTTGTATGGGTGGTGGCATAGGGGGAGGGGAGTGGGATCGACCCTACTCTTGCAGTGGGTGGTAAAGATGTGGGTGTCATAAATTTTTCTGCTTTCTTATTTTTCTCTCCCTTTATTTTCCCTGAATGCATTTTTATGAATGGTGGCTCTGGGCTGATGATTAAGCTCTTTGGGGCTCTGTTTAATACTTTGTTTTAATACTTTGTTTAATACCTTAGTAGTATTACAGAAGATGAGGGAGTGTGACGGAATGTAAAGAAAGGTATAAGGTGGTAACTGCGATAAATCATTGCTAGTTATAGTGGGTTAATGATCTCTATCAAGGGGGGCAACGGGTGGTTTTCTTGGTACTCTACTGGCTCACCCAGGGTTTACCCCTGTAGTGAGGGGGGGATGTTGGGACCTTGCAAACCTCTCAATAATTGGATGTGGCACGAGGACGTTGCAGCGATGCTGGAGTGGTCCTCAGGCGGACGTGAGTATTTTCCCAGCCTAATCCATTATGTCCTCAATTAAAATATTATCCCTTAACGTAAAGGGCATTAAGAATCCTATTAAGAGAACAAAGATTCTAACTTATTGTCAAAAACAGGGGGCCGATTTGGTGCTTCTTCAGGAAACGCATCTTACCAACAAAGAGTCTTTGAAATTGACAGGGAAGCATTACTCTCTCTTATCATATGCTGCTGCTTTGGGGAAGGAAAATGGGGTGGCGATACTTGTCAAACGCTCCAGTGCAATTCAGATGTTATCGGCCAGAGCTGATCCAGAGGGAAGATGGTCTTGTGTACAAATCAAACTTGATAACCGTCAAATGTTAATAGTTAATGTATATGCACCTAATTGTGACAACCCTAGTTTCTTTTCAAATTTGGCAGAGGCGTTGATGGAGTTCTCTTCTCTTCCTGCCATTTTTGGAGGCGATTTCAATTTAGTCCTGGATCCTTTACTGGATTGTCAGCCTTGCCGAGTCTCCCGACGAAGTAAAGCAGCTGAGGTCCTTCTTTCTATGATGGAGGACATGGGGATGATTGATATCTGGCGGATTTGTCACCCCCAGGAAAGAGATTATACTTTTTACTCGACTCCGCATGGATCGCACTCGCGGATTGATTTTTTCCTGGTGTCACGGTCGGTGGCTACTGATATAAAGTGTGCAGAGATCCTAAGTACACATATTTCAGATCACGCTGCAATAATGCTGGAACTGGGGCCGCCAGTGGAGTCAGTCAAAGGTGGTGGCTGGTTTTTCCCTAGGTTGCTGCTGGCCGAGGAACCTTTTCGTCAATATGTCAAACAAGCCATTGAAGAATACTTCGTCATAAATTCACCTGAGGATACTTCCATCTGGGCGTGGTGGGAGGCTTTTAAGGCGTCCATTAGAGCCAGAATCTCCAGTTATGTCATAGCACATAAACGGAAGACGAAAAGAGAGCTTGCGGATTTGGATTCTCAGATCAGGGCAGGTGAGAGGCTGTTACAACGTCAATACTGTTCTGAGGTCCTCACAAGGCTTCAGCGCTTGCGATATCGATATAATATGTTACTAAGTAATGAGGTGGAACAGAAGATCTTTGAGCAGAATGCGAGTTATCACACAGAAATGAACAAGGCCGGCAAGCTATTGGCCGCTCATTTGAAGCCCCGTAAAGAGAAATCGCATATAGTATCTCTACAAGATGAACATGGAAATTCCCAGGAAGGCAATCTCCAGATTATGGAAATTTTCAGGCAGTTCTACTTGAAACTGTACTCTTCTGAAGGCGGTGGGGATGTCTCAGATGCTGAATATCTTTTGGAAGGGATATCGCATCCAACAGTGGATGAGGCTCAGGCTGCCTTGCTTGGTAGAGATATAGCACAAGAGGAACTTCAGGAAGCAATGGCTGAAATGAAAAGCGGTAAGGCTGCGGGCCCCGATGGTATCCCGTGTGAGTTTTATCGAACATTTGCTTCCGAAATGTCTCCCCGTTTAATGACATATTTTCAATTGCTACAAGAACAAGCCCCGGATATAGGAGCATTTGCGGAGGCCACGATAGTGGTACTTGCAAAGCCTGGAAGGGACTCGACTCTAGTGGGTAACTACCGGCCCATTTCTTTATTGAACGCTGATTATAAGCTTTACTCGGCCATACTGGCTAGACATCTTAACAGAGTGCTCCACACGCTTGTCCATCCGGATCAATGTGGTTTTGTGGTGGGAAGATCTACAGCGGACAATTCAAGGCTCCTATGCTCCCTCCTGGATGTGGCAGAACACAGTGACTCGCCTTTCATAGGCCTGTCGCTGGACGCTGAAAAGGCTTTTGACAGACTGGAATGGCCTTTTCTTTACCGCGTGTTGGAATGGTTTGGATTACCCAGGAAATATATCAATATGATACAGGTGCTGTACGCTCACCCTTCTGCTAGAATCCTAGCTAATCAGGAGTTGTCCAGGTCTTTCAGCCTGTGTAGAGGTACACGTCAAGGATGTCCAATGTCGCCCCTTTTATTTAACCTGGCATTGGAACCTTTGGCGCTGCTGGTGCGACAATCCAGCGAAATTCGAGGCATCAAGGTTGCTGACCTCCACATAAAGCTCTCAGCCTATGCCGATGACTTATTGTTTTTTCTGCAACCACTCTCCATATCTCCCTTACTTAAGCTGATTGACAAGTATGCGCAACATTCCGGCTATAAGGTGAACTGGTCGAAGTCAGTGGCCTTCCCTCTCAACACCCGAGCTCATAGCAGCCTCGTGCAGGAGTTTTCCTTTCAATGGGCAGCAGGACCTATAAAATATTTAGGAGCTCACTACGTTGCTCCATTGGAGGAAACTGTGCGAATTAATGCGGATCGCGTAAAAGAGATAGCTCGAGCTTTTACATTACAATGGTCCCCACTCCATTTAACGTGGTGGGGACGGCTGGAATCCATCAAGATGGTGCTTATGCCAAAGATCAACTACATTTTGGGTATGATACCTATGATGCTCCCGGTCTACGTCTATAAGGAAATCGAACGTACTTTAAGTGCCTTTCTTTGGAACGGGAAGACTCCTAGAATAGCTCTAAGGAAACTGAAAGCGGGAAAAGAGAAGGGAGGGGTCCACTTCCCTGATTTCCGTTGGTATCATTTGGCGGCGATACTTAAGCAAGGCAGCCTTTGGGCGTTGGCTGAATCGCTTGCTTATAAGCCTACTTGGCTAGAATTAGAAGAGCGGCTCTGCTACCCATATCCGATGCGGCTCGTTATGGGAATGAAATTTCCAGAGTCTTGTAAAAGGGGGAGTGTAGTTGTATCGACGCAAAGTGCATTTCAATCCTTTCTTCCGGTCATTGCAGCAGAGAATCCACCTTCTCTCCCTCTGCCTATCTGGTACAATCCGGGTCTCAAGATTCAATCGTCCCCTTTTGCATGGTCTACATGGCAGAGCTGTGGCATTTGGACGGTGGGGCAACTGCTAGATGGTGGACAATGGAAAGAGTTTGCAGCTTTACACACAGAATTTGGACTGCCTTCCAAGTGCTATTTCCAGTGGCTTCAACTAAGGCATTGTTTCATGCAGTCGGGTATACAACCTGGAGAATGTGCCCCTAGTTGGGGACTAGAGAAGATTATGCTGGACTTGTCCTCTAAGAAAGGTGGAGTTACCACTATTTATGCGCTCTTTCGTGCGCAGGGACGGAACCACCTACAGGGTCTAAGCAAACTCTGGGAAGACGAAGTAGACTTACCTTGGACGCCAAAGTCCTGGAGTTTGTTCTGGGGGCCGGTTATGCGCGCCTCAAGATCGGCGGCGCTTACCCAATCGATGTTTTTCTTTGCCCATAGGGCATTCATCACTCCTGTGAAGCTGGCTAAGTGGTCTCCAACTAAATCCTCCCTGTGCTGGTCTTGTCAGCAAACTGAGGGCACCATGAGGCACATGTTTTTTGACTGCACTTTAGTTCAGGGATTCTGGATATCAGTATGGGACAGGATTCAGAAGGTACTGGGTTACTCTGCTCCGTTAACGTGGCGCATTGTTGCGTTAAGATCGTTGGCAGACATCCCTCAATTAGATAAAGAACATTTCTTTATCCTGAACTTTATGATAGTCATCGCCATCAAAACGATATTATTTTGCTGGAAAGACGCTTCTAAGCTAACTTGGCTTCTTTGGTGGAACCAAGTCTGTCTTTTCAGCAGATACGAATATAAAGCTCTTATCTTAAGAGGGAGCAGAGTTATTCCCAATAAATGGGTCGCTTTGGACCGTTTTGCAGACGCTGCAGCCAGTTAACTTCGTGCAATCAGAGAGGTTTGCAAGGTACGGGGTGGGTGGTTTAATGGTCTTTTGGGATGTTTGGTGTGTGTTTATGGTTTCGGTTATAGTGTATTGGTTATACTATGACTGTTGTTGATGTAAAGTTATAAAAAGATGTAATAAAAAAAAAAAAAAAGGACCCAGGAAATCCACTGCTTGCCCCAATACAAGCATTGTGGAATCTGTGTGTCTTTTGGGAAACTGCTAGGTATTTGTGACCTGGATTGGCCACTGGATATTGGGCTTGATGGGCCTTGGTCTGACCCAGTATGGCATATCTTATGTTCTTATGTTAAGTATGTTAATCTATCCTTGCCCTGCTCACACAGAGGAATGGGCAGCATCATTTAGGCGAAGTAACTTATCCAAGGTGGTCCGCACCATGACATCTTTGATCACAGATCCACAGGGAGAGATGATGAAGGCATCAGGAATTGGCTCCTTGCATTCCAGGGCACAGGCAAATTGAATTGTATCTAGTACCCAGCGATCCTTGGTAACCCAAGCCTATTCTTTAAAGAAAAGGCAAAGCCTGTTACCCAACAGAGGTACGAGGGAATGGGGCCACCGTTTTTTCATTGGCATCAAAGTGATTTACAAAGAACAATAATTACATGGAACTTGGTTAACATGAACTACAGCATAGATTGCATGTAACACTGTACAGCAGGTTTACATAAAATTCAAAGTATTTACATAGTAGTGGGGATCTGGAGGGATGCAAGTTAGGGCAGAGGTTGAGCGATCATGTAAACATATTATGTACAATCATAGAGGGGATATATCAATGCAGGGATTTAAGGGACTGGTATTTCAGATTTCTCAAAATCTGTTCCAAATAGGAGCTTCCCCTTAAAGGCCAATTGAACCAACCTGACTTTAGAGGATATGTCCACCTCCCAGTGATGGAGCCAAATTCAACACCATGACACAGTAGTAAGGACACCATTCTTGGGTGCCAGGTGCACCGTCATATATGGCATCAAAAAGGACGGCCGTAGGCGACTCTAAGAGAGAAGTAGTATCATCAGGCGAAAGAGACTGAATCCACTGAAGCAGTGCTCAAGAAGTCAAGCTGATGCATACCCTCAGCTGTAGAATAGCTGCAATCACAGCAAACTGACTCTACAGCAAGAAATCAACCTTGCAGTCCTTGCAGATCCGCTTTCCATGGGAATGGTGATCCGTGTGGTAACTACCATGACCTGTGCATCCACCTTGGGAATGTTAAACCACTCACTACGCTCCTCTTCTAGGAGAGCATAATCCTTCTTATAGACTCTTAATCCTTTAGGCAGGAAGTTAGGTGAGTCTCACTCAGACCAGATCATATCTTTTTATCACCTCCGGGAAAGAGAAGACAACAGTGGATTTCCACACCCCTTGAAGAAGTGGGTGTTCTTTTGGCTCCCGCTCCATGCCGGAAGCATCTGCCAAGTTCAAGGTAAATGAGACCCTCGAAATCAATGTCGCCAGCTCCTCCTTCCAGAACAGCTGGATCACGCCGGCTTCTTCATAGTCTTCTGAAGGTGATAGGAGATCCTGCTCCACATCAGAGTCCAACATTAATTCATCTGGGTCCGAGGCATAGTCAACATCTTGGACAGCTCAAAAGTGTTCCTCATCTTCCGGGAGAGCCCCGTGCCGGGGATATTTAGCCAAAGACAATTGAGCAGAGCTTCTGCTTCTAGCCTGCTCAGTAAGAAACTGCGTCTGGGGCACCCAGAGGCTGCAGGATCTAAATTTCCACACCAGAAGGAACAGGCCTGTTGCAAAAAGAAAAATAAATCTGGGGAGGACGATCTGGGCTTCAGAAAAGGCTCCCTGACACCAGGGGACATAGCCGCCACAGAACCTCCCTAGAAGATAAAGAGCGGCTCACAGCACAGTCTCCGGATCCTCCGGCCGGCTGAGAATCCTTACCCTTAGTGCCATCCTACACCTTCTGTCCTAGGGCAGGGAAGGGCAGACTAACTGAATCCTCTGGCTGGGAGGGGGAAAACATGCCCTCCAGGGGTGACTCACAAGCTGCCATACAGGAAAGGCAGAGTCCAGAATTCACAGATTAAACAACGTTTTCTGGAAGAAAACAGAGTTAGGGTAAGTATCATAAGAGCATTCACTAAGGCTCAGTCGGCCCGCAAGCGTGCATTAACTGCGCTTTTATGTAAAGCACGTTAAGGCGCTAGGGAAGGAACACGCATTGGAGACACTTGAATGGAACGCGAGTTAGGAACGTGCAACCCACAGGCACAAAATAGGCAAACACATTATTAAACACAAATAGAAAATGGCGGGAAATCCCCTCACAGCACCAACAGCCGCTAGCAGTCCACCCCAAATTGCATCCCTCAGAGATGGACCAGGAAGCCCCCAATAAGGACAATGACAAGGTCAAGCTTTGGTACTCGCCCCTCTGAGAACCCCAGACATAACATCCATGCCAGGCTCAGCTCTTCTCACCTGAAACTGCTTCACTAGCTGGGTTTATTTTTCAGCAGCACTGGGAGACAGATCCCTCCGAGAGCCTTCTGCAATCTTTGGAAGAGAGCAGAGGAGAAAGGAGGAGGGGAGGTGGTGCTGAGTTTGTGTGAGGCTACTATACTCTTCCATATTCTTCCAAATCGCACTCAAATGAGAGAGTCACCCCTTTAGGGCTTGAAGTGATCATTCAAGAGTGTTTAATCAATATTTTTGCCTCTCATTCTTCAGATTTTCTGCAGAGAGAAAATCCATCCACCATCTGCTGGAGACAAATAAATACTGGAGAGGCCTCTGGTGGCTGAGGCTGATAGAGGCTTGGAAGTGATATTGAAACCTGAATTTTTCATTGGTCTTTGTTTCCACCAATCTGCTGGCAGGGGAACACAACCCACTTGTCTGAATTGCTCTAGCAGTACGATATGGAAGGAACCCTTTTTTTGCATTTGTATTGGAAAGCTGGTGTAAATCAGGACTTGGACAACTTGTCTTACGCATGTGTCCCCTATATGAAACTATGGACATACAAGTAGATTTTGGTGCCATCCTGGTCACGCCCCAGTGCAACACAGATGTGATAGAGATATCCACACGTGGATGCAATTTACACATGTACATCATGAATAAGGATTCTAAAATAATCCCCACAGTGGGGCAATTTTCATTTACATATGGAAAAAGCCTCTTATAAAATTAGCTCATGCCTAAAAGTAGGTGTGATGCAAGGTGGAGTGTAGCTGTAGAGCAGGTATGCTCAGGGAAGAGTCTGGGCAGAGTCACAATTTAGATACATATTTTGTAAAATACTTGTATATGTACATAAAGTACACACTAACATTTATGTCCATGCCTTCAATCTAAATATGATATATGAATAATTCAAGCTAATATTTCTGAGAGACAAAACAGGCAGCTTCTCCAACCCCAAAGTTAGGCACCCTGTTATAAAATTACCCTTACAGGTGAAGTAGGCACCAATTTCAAACCTATTTTATAAAAACATATAGGCTCACCTACGTGCCTTCATTAAATACTAGGGATGAAGTGTAATATGTGCCTTTGAGTCAATGCTGACTCCTGGCAACCCAGCAGCTCCTAGGTTTTCTTGGCAGTGTGACCAAAAGTAGAGGTAAAGCAGCAGAAATTCCAGGCTAGACTGAAGCCGCGGACATTTATGCCTGCTCAGTTAGCAAATAAGGTACACACAAACTGCAACTCCACTCACACTGTGCTCAGAACATGCCTACATGCAGACAGAGCCGGACCGAGGGTATCTGATGCCCTAGGCGAACCATCAGCCAGGCGCCCTCACCCCACCTGTAGTCCAGCCTCCCCCTTCCCTACTCAGGTCTCCAGCAACTCTCTTCTTTTCTCCCCCCCCCCCCCCCCCGCTACCATCTCCGGTATTTCTCGCCTTCACTTCCACCCTACCCCAAGGTATCCAGCATGTCTCCCCTCTTTCCTTCCCCCTCCCCATCCAAGGAGTCCAGCATCTCCCACCTTCTTCCCTCCCCCCTACTACTGCTGCCCCTCCCTACCTCCATGGGAGGCCAAAACCTTTGGCTTTGGGGGGCAGCAGCTCAGCACCAGGAAAGCCCTTTTAAACGGTTCTCAGTGGTGGGCTTTTAAATATTTCTGTGTGCACATGCTCACGCACTCAAGGTCCGACGTTTTCCCCCAAAACCTGATTTTTGGGCATCCCACAGGGGTACAGTGGCAGGCACAGCAGCAGCAGCGGTAGAGAAAAGGGAAATGCTGCAGTCCTAAACAGATGCCCTAGTGGCAAGGCCGGCCCTGCATGTGGGTCATGCACAAGCACGCACCTTCTTATCACCGTGCCTACTTTCACATGTACAACGTCTGGGGTAACTTTATACAAGCCCCTATATTTGCATCAAACCCTTTATAAAAATTACCCCCTTATTTTGTATTTGTATTCATAAGGATATGTTTCAGCATTCTCCTAGTGATACTGTACATAGCTCTAGAGATAGACATTGCTCATAATGGTACATTATCTTTATCAAAATTGATATGGACAGTAACAAAACAGGAAATTCGAAGTTGTTTGCGTACAAATATGATTATATTAAAGTCAGGAATTTAGACTTCTGATCACCCAGCAATTGCAACCCAGTTTCTTATCCATTTGTACTACCATTATATCATAAAACCTTTCTACAGAATCATCTAAGGCTTGTGAAAATATATAGGAATGGATTGAGGGTACCTTGTGCCCAAAGCATATCTCAATCATCCCCTCCTCCAAACTCCTCATGTTGCACTTGTGCTCTTTACCCTGACCCTTAATCCAGCTCAGTACAGCTCTCTTCAGGGCCTCAGCAGAATACTAAGACCCTTATCCATTCTCTAGTCACCTCTCGTCTAGACAATTACAACCTCCTCCTTGCTGGTCATCCTCTGAATCATCTCTCCCCAATTCAATCTGTTCAAAATCCAGCTGCACGGCTAATCTTCCATCAGTGCCACTACGCTCACATCACCCCTCATCTCAAGTCACGTCATTAGCTCCGTTTCTGCATCCCATTCAGACCTCTACTACTGACCTATAAGTGCCTTCATTCAGCTGCTCCTTACTATCTATTCTATCTATTGAGCATTTATATAGTGCTGCAGACATACGAAGCGCTGTACAAACATGTAGGAGATGTACAACACTGGGAAGCAGTAATCACGCAGAACCAAGAACAAACCAACCTGAAGCGTGAGTAGATGGAGAGACAGAGTCCTTTATTTTGGGCGGCCTAAGGTTTAATAAAGGACTCTGTCTTTCCATCTACTCACGCTTCAGGTTGGTTTGTACAAACATGTAGGAGAGACAGTCCCTGCTCATCAGAGCTTACAATCTAGTTAAGACAAAATACAAAATACTAATTACAAATCAGGGCTTACAATCTAGTAAGACAAAGTAACAAATATTCCGGGAGAAATCTAGACGGGGCAAAAAGCACAAACACAAACACGGCGTTTATAATCTAGTCAAGTCACAACATAGGAGTCGGGATCTGAAAGCAACAGTGAAGAGCTGAGTTTTCAACCTGGACTTGAAGAGGGGCAGGGAGGGCGCCCGGCGCACTGACACGGGTAGATTGTTCCAGGCGAAGGGTGCAGCCAGGTGGAAGGAGCGAAGTCTGGAATTAGCAGTACGAGTGAAGGGCATAGATAGACGTAGACTGTTAGAAGAGCGAAGTTCCCGAGAGGGGATGTAGAGAGAGAGAAGAGATAATAGGTACAGGGGGGCTGAAGAGTGAATGCGTTTGAAGGTCAGGAGGAGAAGTTTCAACTGGATATGGAAATGGATGGGAAGCCAGTGAAGTGACTTGAGAAGGGGAGTGATGTGGGTAAAGCGAGGCTGGCGGAAAATTAGTTGAGCAGCAGAATGTTGAATAGATTGAAGGGGAAAGAGGTGGTTAGCAGGGAGGCCGGCAAGGAGATGGTTGCAGTAATCAAGACGAGAGGTGATTAAGGAGTGGATAATCGTTTTAGTGGTGACTTCAGAAAGGAAGGGGCGAATTTTGTTGATGTTGTAGAGAAAGAAACCTTTCTAGCCCTACACCTCTCCTCAGGAACTCCGCGCTTTCTGGCAGATCCCTTCTGTCAGTGCCCTTCTCTTCTACTGCCAACTCCAGACTTTGATCTTTCCACCTCGCTGCTCCTTATGCCTGGAACAAACTACCTGAGTCTTTACATCAGGTTTCATCTCTGACTCTGTTCAAATCCAAGCTAAAAACTCACCTCTTTCAGACTGCTTTCAGATCCTGATCCCCCTCAGCCTTTTGTTCACCTCCAACGTGTTTCCTTATCATTCTCCTAGATATACCCTAGTCTCCAATTGTTGTGTTGCCTGTCTTGACTAGACTGTCAGCTCTCAGGAGCAGGAACCGTCTCTTACATGTGTCTGTACAGTCAGGGCTGGTGCAAGGAGATGAGGAACCCTAAGCGAACCTCATGCCTTGCGCCCCCCGCAGCATCCATTGCTAATGCGGCCACCCCTCTCTGGGACAGACAGAGGCGGCAAGAGCTGCCAACAGCCCCGCAGTGCTTCCCTTCAAGCTTCGGTGCCGTGGGGCTGTTTGCTTCCGCCACCCAATGCCAACTTCCTGTACAAACATCGAGAGTCGGAAAGCGGCGGAAGCAAACAGCCCCATGGCACCGAAGCTTGAAGGGAAGCGCTGCGGGGCTGTTAGTGGCTACTACCGATGCTGTTAGTCCCAGAGAGGGGTGACAGTGGTGGCAATGGGCACCCCTGGCGCTCTAGGTGATGACTAGTTTGCCTATTAGCACCAGCCCTGTGTACACAACAGTGCTGCATGAGCTCTGTAGCGCTACACAAATGATAATGATAGCAGTAGTGCAGAACCCAAGGTGCGTGCCCCATCTGTGCCCCTCTCCACTTTAATCGCTGGAATATGGGCTACTTCATCAGAAATTTAGGCACAAGGAAACACATGGAGCTCATGCAAAGAAAGAAAATAAGCTTGAGGAGAAAAAACGAGTCAAAAAATTAGAATCTGAATAGCCTGGAAACGGGCAGCTGTGCATTTTAGGAGGGTTAATGCTCTGGACTCACTGGCAAGAAGCAGTTGCAGAAATGCTGGGTTTTTTAAGTAAGGGGCCTTTAGACGTCTGATCACCCCAGCCGCTGCAGCCCAGTAAATTCTGTGGGAAGAGGCAGATTTTGTGGGCCTCTCTGTGGCTGTGGAATCAGAGGAGACCATTAACTTTCACATAAACCTGCCTTGTCTGCGAGTAACACTCCTTTGCAATTCTGCAATTTCGAAAAGTTAAAGTGTTCCATTGCTGAGATGTGGCCTTGGAGAACAGAGTGTAATAATTCTAGGGACATTACTGTATTTGCAAGTCACTGATCTCAATGAAGACTGGGGTGGGGGGATTTTCCTTCCTCTACTGTTTGGACAGTATAAGTGCTTCATAACTGAGCAGATGTATTCACTTTTACAATACACTTCCCCAGGCACATTAAGTGCCAGTATGTAAAAAAGTAATTTCTTCAAAAGAAAGACCGCAGGAAAAAAAAAAAAGAAAAAAAGTTTAAGAACAGCTTGTGACTTGCCAGGCTCTGCACACCTCAATCATCTGTCTGTCAAAAAATTACAATATATCTAACCTTGCTCTATAGGTATATCAAATTTCTGAATAAAGATAGATTATGGAGGAGTCGCCTAATGGTCGAACCACTGCTCTTGTGGCCTTGGGGAAGTCGCTGAACCCTCCACTGCTTCAGAAGAATCCAAGTTCTCAACGTCCCTGTTTAATGTACATTAGCAAGTTTAAGTTACAATGTAAACCGCTCTGACTAAAGTGGTATAAAAATCCTTTGTGTTATCATTTATGACTGGGGATGTAAGGCACCCTTCACTCTGTCCAGTTGATTTTAACTTCTTGGCCACACAAGAAGTAAAAAGAAAAGAATTGCAGAGAAATTGGTATACACGCATTTTTCAACTTTGGGCTCGCTCGATTCATAAGTTCTATGGAAAAAGGGATGTTTCGCTTTCTAGCCTTTGCACGGATATCCTTAACATTTGGTTGCAGTTAAGTTGAATAGTTCGGGAGACGTGTAGAGAAAGCAAGGTAAACGTTTAAAGAAAACACTGAACCCCTCGTGTACTATAAATTGCGAGCTAACGCATCTCTTTAGCTTGTTTCAAAAACTGCCGGGAACGGGGCTGCCTACCGGGATCTTTCCCACCCCCGACCAAACACCGCTCGATCCCCCAAGCCCCGCAGTCGTCAGCATGCCTGCTAAAGCGCTCGGGAGACCTTCTGCGGGAAAAGGATGCGGCGGAGGGAGAGACGCTCTTCCTCGGCCAAACGCGCAGAGACCGCGAAGGATCTCGGATTGCACATACAGGACTAAGAGCGTCAAAGGCAGCCATTGCCCCCAGGAAGGAATTCGTGCCCCCAAAGGCTTCAACTCCCAACCCCACATCACCTTTGGCCTGGTCCTGCTTCTACCCTCAGTCGCCGGCTGCTGTGGCGCTATAGAAGGGGGATCTGCATGCTGCAGCGGCTCTCCCGGGCCCCTGCTGCTCGCGTTTCCAGTAACAGCCTCGCTGTGCAGGAGGAGGAGGGCCGGCCGGGGCCAGGCTTGCAGGCTTTGTTACCATCCCTCCCTCTTCCTCCTCCTCCTCCTAACTCCCTGCCTTGGAAACTGGCAGAAGCTGCCACTGCCCAGCCTCCTCCTTTGGCAGTCCCCAGTAAACGGGGTCCACTGGCGCCCTCTGCTGTCCGCAGTGAGGCACAGCTTGCGCATAAACAGCTGCTGCTCGCTAAGGCTCCTTATTTACCCAGTTCTGCAGCAGCACAGAAAGAGGGTGTCAGGAAAAATCGGGTACAGCGCAACGAGGGTTCAAATCCCACCGGCACTTCCTGGGACCTCCAGTACAAACGTTAGAGGATAAGCCTCCGAGGGTGGGAAAATACCAACTCTATCGACGTTACTGCCCTTGACCGTTTAAGGAAGGCATGAGCTAAATCAGTTTCTCCTTGGATGATTAAAGCAGAAAGGAAGTAAGGCAGTCAGGTTGGAATCTAATAAGTCACTCAACCCTCCATTACTTCAGGTACAAGCTTACAGGCCCTTGCAGAAAGCTGGTGTTGAAGTTGCACGCCTTTAGCTATATAGTTTTTGTAGCATGCCAATACCGCACGACTTCAGCGCCAGAATGCAGCGAAGAGCGTGTATGTAAATGAACTGAACGCAAAACTTCCAAGTAAAATTGAAAGGATGGGACCCAACGCATGCGTAGACATTTACGTGCATATACACATGGCCAGTTGCACACGATGGGCACGTTGTTTTGACACTCAGACTATAACATTATTTCGCCCAAAAATATTTTTTTATGAAATCACAACAAAGCGTTGTTGTTAATGGACAGTCACAACAAAAAGACCTAACAGTAAATAGAGAATGATATAAGTGAGTCCAAAAAACACACAAAGATTTTTTATTTATTTAACCGTTTTTATATACTGCGCTATTCATCATCAGTGCAGTTTACATTTTAACAACCTTGTACTTAAGCATAAAACATATGTCAAGTTTACAGATAACAGGGAGTGAACAGGGATAACTGGGGTTAAAGATAATATAACAACAAATATTCACAACTATTTACAGTAAATTAGTATAGGCTTTGAACTTCATAGGTTAGAAATGCACTAGATTTTGATCTGGGGCAAGGAATGGAGTTTTGGGAATTTACTTGACTAACCATAGTCATTAGTTTGGGTTGGAAGGGAGGGGAGGTGGAGGTGGGGAGGTAATGCCTTGGGAGAAGTGTTGAATGAAGAGGTGTGTTTTTAGAGATTTTTTGAATTGGGACAGGTCTTTTTGTGATCTGATGTTGGATGGCAACATGTTCCAGCATCTGGGGGCGAAGGATGAGAATGCTCTCATGGTAATCATCTGCGTGATTTTTGCTGGGTCTTTTGGGACCATTAGTGTCTTTTCTGTTACAGATCTTCTAGCTCTGATGTTTTGAGGGTGGTGAAGGATGTCAGAAAGCGAGGATGGAGAGATTTGGTGGAACACTTTGAAGGTCAAGAGGAGGGTTTTGTATAAGATCCTGCATGTTATTGGGCGCCAATGAAGTTCAAACAGAATGGGAATAATATGTTGACTCCTAGGAGCTCCGTATAGCACTCTTGCTGCTGTATTCATGGCCAACTGTAGTAGGTTCAGTGTGCTCTTAGGAAGGCCATGGAGAACAATGTTAGCGTAGTCAAAGTGCAGGGTGACTAACGCTTGGAAGGTTGTGCGGAAATCATTTGGTTCAAGCATGGGTCTGAGAAGTCATAGCGTCCTGATCTTATGATAGATGGCTTTTACTGTATTCTTTATGTGATCTTTGAATTCCAGCCGCTGATCCAGAATGACACCTAGGTAACGTATCATGGTTTTGACCGGTAGATCAGCATCTCTTGTTCTTAACGTTGGTGGAGGAGAGAAGTCTTTATTCCCTGTGATAATCAAGACCTCCGTTTTTTTAAAGTTGACTTGGAGATTTTGTGTGAGCAGCCAATCTGAGATAGTATTGAAGCAGGTGGTTAAAGGTGTGTAGTTGGGTTTTGTAACATTAACTGGTGTGAATAGGAGCACATCATCAGCATAGATGAGGCAAGAGATTCTGAATGAGCGGGTGATGTTGCAGATTGGCTGCATGTAGATATTGAATAGCAAGGCAGAGAGGGAGGAACCCTGCGGTACGCCTTGCTTCTGTCAGAAAGGCTGGGACGTAGTGTTACCAATCCAGACCTGTTGCCAGCGATCCTTCAAATAAGATTTGCACCAGTTCCAGGCCGTTCCTTGTATCCCTTTTTCGTGGAGCCGGGCTAGCAGTTGATCATGGTCAACAGAGTCAAAAGCTGCCGCTATGTCTAGGAAGACCGATGCAACTCCATTTCTGATGTTGTCTGTTGTAGTAATGAGCATATTCATTAAAGAAGCTAGAAGAGTTTCGACTCCATGCGCTTCTCTGAATCCATGCTGGTTTGGGTCTAGTGGTGCTTCGGAATCAATGTGTTGTTGAATCTGCCTCAGTGTAATCTTTTCTAGGATCTTGGCTAATGGGGAATGCTTGAAATTGGACGGTAAGAGGCTTCCTTCTTCGGATCCAGTTTATTATTTTTCAGTAAGGGACGAATGGAGGTCTGTTTGAGGGCAATTGGGAATATCCCTGTGCTGAGTGACTGGTCCGCTCTGGCTATGTATGGGCTAAGTTCTGCTCTCATTGCTTTGATCCAGTGGGCTGGGCCTGGGTCATTAGGGGCAGTGGTGGCATTGATGGAAGTTATAATTTCTTCAATTGTTTTCAGGGTTGGAGATGAAAATGCATTAAGTATGAACTGAACATTGGAAGGTTGTATGGTTTCACTTGAGATTTTGTTGTGATTAAGACATTTGTTCTTGAACGCCGAACTTTCGCATATATGCTGAAAGATACACCCAGAACATTTTCATGTCAAAGGTAACTGTTCACCAGTACATACCCTGAAACAGTCTTTCCCTACATGCCAAAGATGTTTAAATCACCTCAGACCAGACATACAGAAATTGGGGCTATTGCTGGTTATTTAATCCTCTATGGTATACGTTTCTATGCAGTGGGTGCAGACCTTATTAGCATACCATTTTAATATGCACAGCTGATTTGCATATTATGTAAATACACTTAGTGTTGCTACATGTGCATACTTCTGCTGTACACGTGTGCATCACTCTTTTCTGCATTTGGCGTGGTGAAACATGCAAAGCAGTTACTCACTTGTAGCAGGTGTTCATGAATAGCAGGAATAAGTCCTCACGTATGGGTGTTATCGCGCAGGAGAAATGGTTAAGGCCTTCTCCTGCACACCAGAGAGAGAATCTATGCCACTTGAAGGTGTAAGCCTGGCACATAGAGTGCTTACGCAAGGCGAGCAAGACATCTTCCACCAGTTGAGGTAGGCAGTGATACGCAATAGCTAGCCTCTCAGCATCCAGGTTGTTAGCGCCAGGGGCTGGAGGTTGGGGTGTCACAATGTCCTGTCCTCCTGGGACAGGAGGTCCAGGACACAGCCCAATGGCCAGGGGTCCCCTCTAGGACAGCTGCAGGAGCAGGAGAAAACCAGGGCTGCCTGGACCACCTGGGTGCAATGAGGATGATGGAAACCACCTCCGCTTGGATCTTGAGGAGTGCCCGAGGCACCAGGGGCGTTGGTGGAAATATACAGAAAACCCCTGGACCAAGGAAGAAGGAACATGCTTACCGCCTCCCGCCTCTGGACCGTTTTCTAAGAGAAGAAGCACGGTAACTGTGATTTCCAGAGTACCCCACTGCTGGAATATCTCTCCCAGTATGGCTGGGTTCAGTCTCCACTCATGGGGTTGAAGGGCACGGCTCAGGCGATCGGCCAGTACACTGCTTTGAGTGAAATGTACTTCCCTGCTGCGAAGTTCCAGAGGCACACCGCCCCCCAACAGAGCTGGTACAATCCCGTGCCAATCTGCTTGTTGATGTAAAACATTGCTACCTGGTTGTCCGTATGGACTTGAACCACCTGTCCTTCCAAATGGCCCTGGAAGACTCATAGGGCATGATAGACTGCCTGGAGCTCAAGCAGGTTGATCTGTGAGACATTCTCCTCTGGTGACCACAGGCCCTGCAACTGTAAGTGATCACAGTGGGCCCCACAGCCTAACTTGGACGCATCTATGGTGAGGATATAATGCGCTGGTGGAGCCTGGAAAGGCAGGCCAGTTCTGAGGTTGAGATGGTCCTGCTACCAGGTCAGGGGAGGTTGCCCAGGCCGGCATGACCTGGATGCGGTCCTCTAGGCAGCCTGATGACTGTGACCACTGGGTGCTGAGCGTCCACTGAGCCTGCCGCATGCATGGGCAGGCAAAAGCAGTAACATGGACAGTAGACGCCATGTGCCCCAAGAGGCGGAGCATCATCCAGGCTGTCACTTGTGCACCACTCTGCACTTCTTGCACCAGAGCAAGGCATTGAGCCTGCTCCAGGGGCAAGAAGGCCCTTGCGCGGATGGAGTCAAGCAGGACCCTGATAAACTCCATGCACTGCTTTGGGGAGAGGTGAGATTTTGGGAAGTCCACCACAATGCCCAGATGCTGCAGCAGTCCCAGCGTGCACTGTGTTGCATTGCGCACTTCGTCTGGCGTGCCGGCCCATATGAGCCAGTCGTCCAGATATGGGAACACAAACACTCCGAGGAGGTGGAGGGCAAGTGGCGACAACCACCAGGCATTTCATGAACACCAGAAACAAGGCCAAAGGAAAGCACCCTGTACTGATCATGGCAGCACTCTATGATGAGCTGGAGATACTGACGGTGCTTTGGGCGGATCAGGATGTGGTATATGCATCTATGAGATCCAAGGAGCATAGCCAATTTCCCTGGAGGAGATAAGGCAGCAAGGCTCCAAGGCATACATCTTGAACTTTTCCTTGACCAGGAAGTGGTTGAGGTCTCGAAGATCCAGGATGGGCCTGAAGCCCCCTGTTTTCTTGGGACCTGGGAGTAGCGGGAGTAGAATCCCCGGCCTTGAAGGTGAAGAGGGACTGTTTCCACCGCTTGATCTTCAAGCAAAACCCAGAGCTCCTCCTGAAGAAGCTCCTTGTGCGAGGGGTTCATAGGTAATTCCCCTGGGAAAAAGGGAGGAGGCAGCTGAGCAAAGTGGAGAGGATATCCCTCCTTGACCACCTGCAAAACCCGTCTGTGGTGATAGAGGGCTACTGATTGTATAAAGTGGACCAGCCATCCTCCTGTGAATCTTGGGCCATTACCTCTTGAGGGAGGGTGGCTGGGGGCGCTGTTTGGGGTTTGGGAGCCTTAGGCTTACAGGGGCCGTGCCCCTGGCCCTTGGCTTACTGCCCCTGAGGGGAAGTGGGGTAGTTTCCGTAAGCTTTCTTGGACTTCGGGTGGAAGGTCTTTTTCCACAAAGCCTTCCGACAGGAGGGATCAGACATTTTCTTGGACAGCCTGGTCCTGGTCATGAATTCCTTCTCCAACTCATCTGTCTTCTCCGTCATGGGCATGCTGAAGAGGTTGTCTCCCTGGCATGAGATGTTGACCCACTTGCCCTGGACCCATTGCTCTAAGTCAGAGAACTGTAGCCAGGCCGCAGGCACTAATGCTTACTGCAGCTACACGAGACACCGCCTCAAAGCCGTCAAAAGGCTGCCCGAGTCTGAAACTTGAAGCACTCTTTGACTGAAGATACCAGGGTCCAAAAGGCCTCAAGAGGCTCACCTGATAGACCAACTGAGAACCCAGCCTCTCAGGTACATGCCCCACGTACAGCTGGTAAGCCTGGATCTGGGCTGTGAGCATAGAGCCCTGGAAACACTTCCTACCAAAGGCATCCATGGTACGGGCCTCCCTACCAGGGGGCACTGAGGAGTGCGTCTTTTGGCTCTTGATACGATGCATAGCTGACTCCACCACCATGGAAGAACGTAAGAACATAAGATATGCCATTCTGGGTCAGACTAAGGTCCATCAAGCCCAGTATCCTGTTTCCAACAGTGGCCAATCTAGGTCATATATACCTAGCAGTTTCCCCAAAAGACACAGGTTCCACAATGCTTGTACTGGGTCAAGCATTGATATCCTAGGTCCCTTCTCAATAATGGTTTATGGACCTTTCCTCCAGGAACTTGTCCAAAACCTTTTTAAACCCAGCTACACTATCAGCCTTTACTACATCCTCCGGTAACAAATTCCAGAGTTTGATAACACGAGTGAAAAAATATTTTCTTTTATTAGTCTTAAATAGTTTTACCCTGTAGCTTCATTGCATGTCCCCTAGTCTTTCTATATTCTGATAATGTAAACAATCAGTCTATGTTTACCCGTTCCAATCCGTTCATTAATTTATAGACTTCTATCATATCTCCCCTCAGCTGTCTCTTTTCCAGGTTAAAGAGCCCTAACCTTTTTAGCCTTTCTTCATAGGAGTATCCTTCCATCCCCTTTACCATTTTGGTGGCTCTTCTCTGAACCTTTTCTAACGCTATATCCTTTTTAAGATATGGCAACCAGAATTGCACACAATATTCAAGGTGCGGTCTCACCATGGAACTATAGAGGCATTATAATATCTTTTGTTTTATTTTCCATTCCTTTCCTTTCCTTATGGTACCTAGCATTCTATTTGCTCTCTTGGCCGCCGGAATTGTGTAGAAGTTGCATTTTCTGGAACCCAGGTCTCTTGCCGACTCGATACTGTGAATCGAGTCGACAGTTCACAATCGGCATCATCACCGGGATCTCCCACATCCTGAACAGCAGGGAGCTCCAGGATGGGGGGCATGGGCACCGTCAGCGCCTCCCAACATGCAGCTCATCTTCGGGTACTGCCAGGAAGGCGAGTGACTGGGACATCTCCCTCATGAAATTCAAGCATGCAAGATCCTCTGGAAGGGACCTCTGCTGGTGATGTGGTAGAGGCCAGAGGGGATGTCCCGATGGAGCACGGTGACTAAGAGCCAGAGGACTCAGCAAGCGCCCTGTAGTCCTTGGATCGACCCAGCACTGACAACGCCCAACAGTGGTGGTCTGTCACTGTTGTGTCGGCCGCCTGAGGCCTCAATACTGACCGTGCCAACTGCTCAAGGATGGGTGGAGCATCCTTCGGGGAGGTCCTCGTCAAGGAAGTCCCTGTGTGGGGTGCCGATGACCTGGAGTGACTGGGAGTCAGGCCCCGCTGCGCCTCCAGGAACACAGAGAAACTGCATTAGAGGGCCACCATTCTGGCCTTGATGCCAAACTGCTCCGCCGCTGGCACCGGCCCCGAGGACATCAAGGCTGGTGTCAGGTCCCTGGCTGGATTGTCCCAGATGGTGATGGGATCGGTGGTACTGCATCGATCACTCGACATCACAGGTGACTTGTTTCTCTAGGATTGCTTCGACGGGCGCTCCCGTCTGTTTCCCTCATCAAGTCAAGGGCTCCGGGGCCGAGTCAAGGCAGACTTACCACTCAATCCCAAGGTGGTCCTAGATGTAACTTCAAGGAAGATTCCAACATCTGGGGAAGAACCTCTGAGGACGACTCTGATGCCCAATGTCCTCTGGGCTCAGAACGAGCCCAGGCATGTGGCACCACATCACCCAGTACCGAAGGCAGGGATTCCACCCCTGATGCCGAGTCTGACCCAGACCTACCAAAAAGCTCCCTCTGCCATCTTTCACGTTCCTTCCAGCATTTTGCCAACATGAGGAGGCAAAGTTGACAGGAAGACTCACTGTGGTTGCCCCAAGGCACTTGATGCAGTTCTTCCAATTTATCAAGATCTTCTTGCAATTTTCCACAATCCTCATGGATTTTAACAACTTTAAATAGTTTTGTGTCATCTACAAATTTGAAAACCTCACTGGTTATTCCCTTTCCCAGGTCATAGAAACATGACGACAGAAAAAGACCACATGGCCTATCTAGTCTGTCCTTCCATAACAACAACTACAACAGTCCACTTTTTACCTTTAGAGATCCTCTGTGTTGGTCCCATGCTTTTTTGAATTCAGTTACTGTCCTCATCTCTACCACCTCCACTGGGAGAATATTCCACGGATCCACTACTCTTTCCGTAAAGAAATATTTCCGCATATCACTCCTGAATCTATCTCCCTTCACCCTCATCCCATGTCCCCTCGTAGCAGAACTTCCTTTCAATTGAAAGAGGCTCTCTCCCTGAACATTTATGCCACGGAGGTATTTAAACATCTTAATCATATCACCTCTATCCCGCCTTTCCTCTAAGGTGTACATATTAAGATCCTTAAGTCTGTTCTCATATGCTTTATAATGAAGCCCATTAATCATTTTAGTAGCAACCCTCTGCACCGACTCCATCCTGTTCACATCCTTTTGAAGGTGCGGTCTCCAGAATTGCACACCATACTCCAAATGAGGTCGCACCAAAGACTTATACAGAGGCATTATCACCTCCTTTTTTCTGCTAGCCATTCCTCTCCATATGCACCCAAGCATCCTTCTAGCTTTTGCCGTCGCCTTTTCTACCTGTTTAGCTACTTTAAGATCATCAGACACAATCACGCCTAAGTCCCGCTCTTCTTTAGTGGACAAAAGTACTTCACCTCCTATACTGTATTGCTCCCTTGGATTGCTGCAGCCCAAATGCATGACCTTACATTTTTTAACATTAAATCCCAGCTGCAAATTCTAGACCATTCTTCAAGCTTAGCTAGATCCCTCCTCATGTTATCTACACCTTCCTGGGTGTCTACTCTATTGCAGATTTTGGTATCATCCGCAAAGAGGCAAACCTTACCCGACAGCCCTTCCGCTATATCACTAACAAAGATGTTAAAAAGAATCGGACCAAGGACAGATCCCTGGGGCACACCACTGGTAACATCCTTCTCCTCAGAGTAAGCTCCATTTACTTGTACTCTTTGTCGCCTCCCACCCAACCAATTTCTAACCCAAGCAGTAACTTTAGGGTCCATCCCTAGGGTGCTCAGTTTGTTTATAAGTCACCTGTGAGGAACAGTGTCAAAGGCTTTACTGAAATCTAAATACACCACATCTAGAGCTCTCCCTCGGTCCAACTCCCTGGTCACCCAGTCAAAGAAATCAATCAGATTTGTCTGACAAGACCTGCCTGTGGTGAATCCATGCTGCCTCGGATCCTGTAATCCGCTGGACTCCAGAAACCTCACTATTTTCTCTTTCAGCAGCGTTTCCAATAATTTACTCACCACTGAAGTTAAACTAACCGGCCTGTAGTTTTCAACCACATCCTTACTTCCGCTTTTGTGTAAAGGCACCACATGAGCCTCTCTCCAGTCCTTTAGCACCACTCCCGACTCCAACGAGGCATTGAAAAGGTCAGTCAGTGGAGTTGCTAGAACATCCCCAAGTTCCCTCAGTATTCTAGGGTGTATCCCATCCGGTCCCATCGCTTTGTCTACTTTAAGTTGAGCTAGTTTCTCACGAACACAGTCTTCTGAAAATTGTTCAAGATGTCCCTCACTTCTGTTCTTATTTGTGGGTGTTTTCTGAGGTCCTGCTCCTGGTTCTTCATCTGTGAACACAGAACATAAATATTTGTTAAGCAATTCCGCTTTATCCTTATCAGCTTCTACATATTCCCCCCCACCCCTGCACCTTTGAGTCTGACAATACCACTCTTGCCCTTCCTCTTCTCACTAATATATCTGAAAAATGTCTTATCCCCCCATTTTATTGCATTGGCTATTTCCTCCTCCTTTTGAATCTTTGCCTTCTTGACTACTTTGCTAGCTTCTCTAAGTTTTTCCAAATACAGATGCCTGTCTTCCTCTCTCTGTGATCTCTTGTATTTCATGAAGGCCTCCCTCTTTTTCTTCACTTTTTCAGCTACTTCCTTCGAAAACCATAGCGGTCTCCTGTTCCTTTTGCCTTTATTTAGCATTTTAACAAAAAGGTTGGTTGCCTTTAAAATACCCCCTTTCAGTTTTGCCCACTGTTTTTCTACATCCCCCAGCTGTTCCCATCCCACTAACGACTCCCTGAGGTATTGGCCCATCTTCGCAAAGTTAGTCTTCCTAAAGTCTAAGATCCTCACCTTGGAATGGATTCTAACAGCCCTAGTCCTAATACTGAACCACACCATCTGGTGATCACTGGATGCAAAATGATCTCCCACTACAACATCAGGTCATTTATGAATATGTCAAAAAGCAGCAGATCCAGCACAGATCCCTGGGGTACACCACTATTCACCTTTCTCCATTGTTCCATTGGGAAAATGGGCCATTTAGCCCTACCCTCTGCTTTCTATCTTTTAACCAGTTCCTGATCCACAATAGTACACTGCCTCCTATCCCATGACTCTTTAGTTTTGCCAAAACTCTGATGAGGGACCTTGTCAAAGGCTTTCTGAAAGTCCAAATACACTATATCAACCGACTCACCTTTGTCTACATGTTTATTCGCACCTTCAAAAAAAATAACAGATTAGTAAGACAAGAGCTTCCTTGTCTAAAGTCATGTTGGCTGTCTCCCATTAAGCCATGACTATGTATGAGGGTCATTTTTAAAGTAAGAATCGATTGCGCATCGTGTCCACGCAATCTGTCAAGTGACGGCAGTTCAAGGTCAGCCACTCTTGGCCAGTCTCCCACTACGCCACCATTACGTTTCACGTCTCTGCCGATGTTGGTTGTATTGGTATATTGCTTCGTTTGTCGCCATGTCAATCAGTAATCCCGCCGATTGTGAAGTGCGCTCGGTTATTCAGTTTTTAAATGCAAAACAAGTTCGTCCTGCTGAAATTCACCGGCAGCTTGTTGAAGTGTATGGTGAAGGTGTAATGAATGATGGAAATGTGCGTAAATGGTGTAGGCTGTTTAATGAAGGAAGAACAAATGTTCATGATGAACGACGATCTGGACGGCCTACTGTCATGAATGAAGACTTGACAGAAAAAGTTGATGAGGAAATTCGCCAAAACAGGCGCTTCACTATTGACGAGCTTCATCAGAAATTTTCACAAGTTTCAAGATCAGTAGTTTATCACATTGTTACTGACAAACTTCACTACAAAAAAATGTGTGCGAGATGGGTGCCGAAAATGTTGACAGAAGAACACAAAACAAAAGCGAATGGCACATTCTTTGTTCTTTCTGCAGCGCTATCACAAGGATGGTGACGAGTTCTTGAGTCACATTGTGACCGGTGATGAAACGTGGATTGCGTACTACACTCCAGAGAATAAACGTCAATCCAGTGAGTGGCATCATTCACGCTCCCCGACGAAACCACGAAAATTCAAACAAGAACCTTCAACACGGAAAATCATGGCCATGTTTTTTTGGGACCGGAAAGGCATTCTTCTGTTAGACTTTTTGCCAAGAGGAATGACAATAACTGCTGAGAGGTATTGTGAAACATTATTAAAGCTTAGGCGCGCAATTCAGAATCGCCAGCGGGGACTGCTCTCTAGCGGCGTCGTTCTGCTGCACGACAATGCTCGGCCTCACGTTGCGGCAAGAACAAAGACGCAACTGAACAAGTTTCATTGGGAATTACTGGATCATCCACCATACAGCCCTGACTTAGCACCATCAGACTTTCATCTCTTTCTAAAGTTTAAGGAATTTCATGGTGGAAAGCGCTTGGAAAATGATGACATGTTGAAAGACACTGCTACTAACTGGTTTAAAGGTCAGGCGGCAGAGTTCTATGATGCTGGGATCCAAAAGCTGGTGCCACGACTTGAGAAATGTTTAAATGTTAATGGTGACTATGTTGAAAAGTGAAAATATGTACACATTGTAGTTTGTGATACAATTTACGTTCATAAAGTTTCTCTTATTCCATTACGAAACGGTTCTTACTTAAAAAATGACCCTCGTTCATGTTCAGCAATTTTGTTCTTTATGATGGTTTCTACCTTTTTTCCCGGTACTGACGTCAGGCTCACCGGTCTGTAGTTTCCCGGATCACCACTGGAACCCTTTTTAAAAATTGGCGTTACGTTGGCCAGCCTCCAATCTTCAGGTATTACAGCTGATTTTAATGATATTTCACAGATTACTAATAGCAGGTCTGCAATCTCATATTTCAGTTCTTTCAACACCCTTGGATGCATACCATCCGGTCCAGGTGACTTGCTACTCCTTCAGTTTATCAAATAGTTGTAATACATCTTCCCGGTGTATCGATATTTCTTTCAATTCTTCCACAATATCACCTTTAAATATCATCTTCAGTTATGGGTAACATCCCTACATCTTCCTCAGTAAAGACTGAAGCAAAACATTCATTCAGTCTCTCCATTATAGCCTTGTCCCCTCTTACTGCCCCTTTTAACCCTCTATCACCTAATGGTCCAACTGACTCTCTCACAGGTTTTATTGCTAGTAATGTACTTGAAAAAGTCTTTATTATGCATTTTTGCTTCCACGGCAAGTTTCTTTTCAAATTCTCTTTTCCTGCCTTATCAATGCCTTGCATTTAACTTGCCAGTGTTTGTGCCGTTTCCTGTTTTTGTCATTTGGCTCTTTTTTTCCATTTCCTGAAAGATGTTTTTTTGGCAACAGCAGCTTTTCTGACCTGACCTCACCTTTAAACCATGCTGGCAGTTTTTTGGATTTCCTTCCACTTTTCTTAAAGCATGGAATACAGCTGTTCTGGGCTTCCAAGCTAGTATTTTTAAACACCCAAGCTTGATGTAAGTCATTAACCTTTGCAACTGCTCCTTTTAGTTTTTTCTTAACTATTTTCCTCATTTTATGATAGTCTCCCTTTTGAAAGTTAAAAGGTAGTACTGTGGATTTCCTTACCATTCCTCCTCTATTAATTAAATCAAACGCGATCATGCTATGATCACTATTGCCAAGTGGCCCCAACACACTTATCTCTTGCACCAGATCTGATGTTCCACTAAGGACTAAGTCCAAAATGGCTTCCCTTCTGGTCAGTTCATGAACCAGCTGCTCCAAGAAACAGTCATTTATTTCATCTAGAAACTTTATCTGCCTAGCATGTCCTGTCGTGACACTGACCCAGTTAATACTGGGGTAATTGAAATCACCCATTATTATTACTGCGCTGTAACTTTTGTTAGCTTCCCTGATTTCTTTGAGCATTTCATCATCCATTTGTTCATTCTGGCCAGGCGGTCGATAGTACAACCCCACTGTCATCGCCTTCCCCTTTTTACATGGAATTGTAATCCATAGAGATTCTACAGCAAATTTTGTTTCCTGCAAAACTTGAATACTTTGTGACTCAATGCCTTCTCTAACAGAGCGCAACCCCTCCACCAATTTGATCAGCTCTATCATTACGATATAGTCTGTACCCAGGTATCACAGTGTCCCACTGGTTGTCTTCCTTCCACCATGTCTCTCAGATACCAATCACATCTAACTTCTCATTTAGTGCTATATATTCTAACTCTCCCATCTTAGTTTTTAGACATATAGCATTTGCATACAAGCATTTTAGACTGTATTTTATTCATATTAATCTGGTTATCGGTAGGCAGGGGTAATTTGAAATCTTTAAGCTCTGTCTGCTCTGTACTGAAGGGCATTTGGGCTACCTTTGTCTTTATTGGAACCTCTCTGCTGATGTGTCCTAACTTCATTTTTTGGTAGTATCCTTCAAGGATACATTGTTCCGAACCATGCGCTCTTGGGCGACTATCGGCTTTCCCCTATTATCTAGTCTAAAAGATGCTCTATCTCCTTTTAAAGGTTAATGCCAGCATCCTGGTTCCATCCCGGTTAAGGTGAAGCCCATCCCTTCGGAAGAACCCCTCCTTTCCCCAGAACGTTCCCCAGTTCCTAACAAATCCAAAAACCTCATCCTTTTACCATTGTCTCATTCACGCATAGAGACTCTGGAGCTCTGCCTGCCTTTCAGGTCCTGCGCGTGGAACGGGAAGCATTTTAGAGAACGCTACCCTGGAAGTTCTGGATTTCAACTTCCTACCTAAAATCCTAAATTTAGCCTCCAGAACTTCCCTACCACATTTTCCTATGTCATTGGTACTGACCTGTACCAAGACAGCAGACTCCTCCCCAACACTATCTAAGACCTTGTCTAGGTGGCACATGAGGTCCGCTAACTTCGCACCAGGCAGGCATGTTACCAGATGATCCTCACATCCACCAGCCACCCAGCTATGTACATGCCTAATGATCGAATCACCAACTATATGGATGAAGTAAAATATCTAGGTGTCCCCCTGGAGAAGATCCTTAATCTCCAATCCCACATAAACCAGACTGCAGCGAAAGCATACCACCCGTTTAAAGATTAGAAGACTCAAGCCAATCCTCAGCAAAGACCATTTCCGCACCGTATGCCAGGCAGTTATCACTGCCCATACTGGACTACGGAAATTCCTTATACCAGGGGTTACCAAAGCAAATGGTTCACCCACTTCAAATGGTTCAAAATACTGTGGCTCACATAATCACAGGCACAGCCAAATACGAGCACATAACACCGGTACTCTGACAGTTGCACTGGCTATCTATAATTGCACGGGCAAAATTCAAGGCTATACTAACCATCTTCAAGATCATACACCACTGGCTCAGCAGAAGTTTTACAGACCTTGATAACCAAAGACACAAGCAGCAGACCCAGGTGAACCCAAGGCAGCAATAGACTCCGCACCCCAGCCGGATACCACAGGACAAAGCAAGCAACTTCCAGAAGGGTGTTATCACTCTCGGCGCCAGAGCTATGGAACGCCCTCCCTGAGGATCTAAGAACACAAAAAGACCTCAAGGACTTCTGAAAATCCCTTAAAACCCACCTGTTCATGGACTCATTTGAACAAGCATCATAAGTCAATCACCACCGATACAGACACCAAACACAGACGACTCAGATCTGGGCTCAACCCCTAGAATTGTGTGTCTGTCTGGTCACCCTCTGTTGAATGTAGACCCCTTGTTATGTCTCTAACCACTTTGATTGAAGGAAAAGGTGGTATACAAAACTGGCTAATAAATACAATGGCTGTCCTAACCCTTCCCTCATGGGCACATGGCCCTGGAGGAACTTCCTCGGTGCGAGAGGGTTTTACTTCACCTGGAGGACAAGTCATAGCTATAGGATCACTTCCTGCCACAGCAGGGAGATGCTCTCCTGTCATGTGACCTCTCTCCTCCATGGCAACAGGGATGCTGCCAGACTGGAAGTGGGGCTTCAGGACTATATCCCTGTAGGTCTCATCTATGTACCTCTGTCTTCCTTATGTCTTCCAAGTCTGCTACTCTTGCCTCCAGAGATTGGACTCGTTCCCTGAGCGCAAAAAGCTCCTTGCACCTTGTGCACACGTAAGACCCCTCACCAACTGGGAAAAAATCATACATGTGACACTCAATACAAAAGACTGGAAAGCCCCCATCTCGCTGCTGGACCTGCTGTCTGCATCTTAGTTTTAAGGTTGTGTTTAGATGTTTAAGTTCTTTACTTACTAAGGGTTGCTGGGGATACTTATACTAATAAAACTATACCTAATACATTTAATGTACTTTGTTCACCTGAACATAAGAACATAAGATATGCCATACTGGGTCAGACCAAGGTCCATCAAGCCCAGTATTCTGTTTCCAACAGTGGCCAATCTAGGTCATACGTACCTAGCAGCTTCTCCAAGGGACACAGGTTCCACAATGCTTGTATTGGTTCAAGCATTGATATCCTGGGTCCCTTCTTAATAATGGTTTATGGACCTTTCCTCCAGGAACTTGTCCAAACCTTTTTTAAACCCAGCTACACTAACAGCCTTTACTACATCCTCCGGTAACAAATTCCAGAGTTTGATTACACGTTGAGTGAAAAAATATTTTCTTTTATTAGTCTTAAATAGTTTACCCTGTAGCTTCATTGCATGTCCCCTAGTCTTTCTATATTCTGATAAGGTAAACAATCGATCTACGTTTACCCGTTCCACTCCGTTCATTAATTTATAGACTTCTATCATATCTCCCCTCAGCCGTCTCTTTTCCAGGATAAAGAGCCCCAACCTTTTTAGCCTTTCTTCATAGGAGTATCCTTCCATCCCCTTTACCATTTTGGTGGCTCTTCTCTGAACCTTTTCTAAAATCGCTATATCCTTTTTAAGATACGGCGACCAGAATTGCACACAATATTCAAGGTGCGGTCTCACCATGGAACGATATAGAGGCATTATAATATCTTTTGTTTTATTTTCCATTCCTTTCCTTATCATACCTAGCATTCTATTTGCTCTCTTGGCCGCCGCTGCACACTGGGCCAAGGGTTTTAACATGGTATCCACAATGACGCCTAAATCTTTTTCCTGGGTGGTGGTTCCTAATGTGGAACCTTGCAGTTTAATTAATCTCAGGTCCTTAATATATGCTGATGAGAACGGCTGTACCTGAGAGTGAATATGACACCTCCTTTCCTTTAAGAGGTTTAAGCACCTATAAAGTTATGATTATCCCAGGGGTGGGTGGGTGTCGGGAAAGGAGGGAGGGAAAGAAGACTTATTAAAAGCTGGCTGCTACACAGTACCCTGTCCTGTGCTTCTAAGGTAATCTGTGACCAATCTCCAGGGGGAGTCCCACAGCCCTTGCTTGGATAGAGGGAGTCTTGGGTTCTAAATTTAACCAGAAAGCTCTCTTCTGTGTTTTAAATTTAAACTGAAAATTCTTTGCTGCTACTAGGCCCTGACTGATTTAACTAATACACTAGGTTCACAGATTAATCAGCTTTAATCTAAAGAATTCCTTTTCCCCCAAGATTTCGAAAAATTCCCAGAAGTAAATACTTACAATTGCAGATCTCTCTCCAGAAGTAGCAGTCCACTTTTGTAGTCCTTCAAGACTAAGAAGCACAGAACTCTGGTTGAACTATTTATGCCTGTGCTTCCGAGGTAAGCTGTGACCAATTTCCTGAGTGATTAACACAGTCCTTGTTTGATAGAGGGAGTCTTTGAAACTGGCCCTCTGATCTGTCACCTGGCTTTAACACCTATTTAAAAAATTTCACAGGTCTCTTGCCCCCTACGTAGAAGGCCTCTTTATAAAGGTCTAGAAATAATTTATTGCTCAAGGAATACTGACCCTGTTTTGCCTTTTATACTAAGTTATATTCTGATTGGATTTAAATTAAATTAAAGTTCTTTGCTGCTACTAGGCCCTGACTGAGTATGAAATGTAAAGTAGAAGCTCTCTGCTGGGTTCTAAATTTAACCAGAAAGCTCTCTTCTGTGTTTTAAATTTAAACTGAAAGTTCTTTGCTGCTACTAGGCCCTGACTGATTTAACAAATACACTGGGTTCACAGATTAATTAGCTTTAATCTAAAGAATTCCTTTTCCCCCAAGATTTAGAAAAATTCCCAGAAGTAAATACTTACAGTTGCAGATTTCTCTCCAAAGTCCCCTTTTGTAGTCCTTCAAGACTTATAAATAAACTTATAAAATGCGTAGCCTTAAACAGGGTTAGAAAGCAGTTAATTAGGAGGCAAAGGGTAGCAATGAATTTCATTTCATGTATCCAAATTTAATATATCCCTTCCCACAGTGGTTTACAATGCAAATAAAATGCACAATATTCAATAAAATTACCATGAATACATAAAAAATTACAAGAAACCTCCAACCTAGCCAACCACCCTATGTTTTCCCTTTAGCCACTAATCTTCGTCACAATCTTCTATTTTCCTCCCTTAGCCCTCAATCCCCCCCTCCGAGGGTTAAAAAAAAAAGGCCTTATGAAAAATTAAGTAATTGGACTAATTCCTGACTTCCCATGGTAACAGTTTCCATAAATTATAGGCTGCATAACTAAAAACAGCCCATTAGTCATTTGCAAGTGAATCTCATAAGGAAGAGGCAACTGAGCAGCTGACTCTAAAAGATGACCTGGCTCATATCTTTGCAATAAAGCCACAAAATAAAATCTCTAGTTTAAGTTCCATCCTTTGTAAATCAATTTTGCTAATTTAAACCATACCTTTCCCTCCACAGGTTACCAATGTATTTGATACAGAGGTGGAAAGAGTCACATTTCTTAGTGCTATGCTGCAGTATTTTGAACTCTGTAATCTTAGTTTTATCAGTGGAAAATCACACTATAATTATAATAATCTACTCTTGCAATGATCGGAGTTTGCATCAGCACCCTAAGATCTTCAAGTGATAAATATGGGTGCGGCTATCAAATCTATCCAATGACAAAATGAAGAAGATTTTACAACTGCCATAATCTGAGCAATAAGAGACAAATCCTGGTCTAGCCTCATAGCCAGGCTAGAAGCAGTCTCTCTCAGCTGAATCATCACTCCCTCAGTTTCCAGTACAAACTCCAGTTTCCGTCCACTTCTGCTTACCCAGATACATACAGTAGGGTAACATACATGCATCTCTCATATGCATAGCCTGAAAACCTAGACTGTTTGTTGCCCTTGAAGACTGAACGTATGCATTCCTGCCCTATTGTAAAGAGGGTTTAAAGTTTAGGCTATGGACTTACACAGTAACATAGAATATGACGGCAGATAAAGACCAGTATGATCCATCTAGTTTGCCCAGTAAGGCGGCAAGAGCAGGTGCACCTGATGCTCCATGCAGGTCACCCCTCCACATGCCTTTGTTAAGGGGCTTACCAACAGTTCCATATAGGTCACCCCTTATTTCTTGAAATAGTTAATGTTTATTTTGATTTTATCCTGTTGCTATAAAGGGATCCATAGTATGTGTCCCATTCCATTTTGAATTCCGTCACTTTCTTTGCCCCCACCACTTCCATCGGGAGGGCATTCCAAGCATCCATCATCCTTTTCAGTGAAAAAGTATTTCCTGACATTGCCTCGCAATTTACCCCTTTGCAGCTTCGTGTTATGCCCTCCAGTTTTACAGCTTTCCCGTCTTTGGAAGAGGTTTGTTTGTTCACTAATACTCTAAGTATTTAAAGGTCTGAATCATATCTCCCCTATCCCTCCTCTCCTCCGGAGTGTACATATTTATGTCTTCAAGTCTCTTCTCATACGTCTTCTGATGCAGATTCCAAATCATTTTGGTCACCTTCCTCTGAACCCACTCTAGACTTTTTATATCCTTTGCAAGATATGGTTTTCAAAACTGAACACAATATTCCAAGTGAGGCCTCACCAGCGACTTGTACAGTGGCACTAGTATTTCTTCTTTTCTGCTGGTAATTCCTCTTTGTATGCAACCCAGCATCCTTCTGGCTTTTGCTATCGCCTTGTCACACTGTTTCACCACCTTGAGATCCTCAGAAACAATCACTCCAAGGTCCTTCTGGTCCTTACACACCAACCTATCGCCCCCTATCACATAATTCCCTTGGATTTCTGCTTCCAAAGTACATGACATTGCACTTCTTCACATTGAATCTTAATTGCCAAGCATTAAGACCATTCTTCCAGCTTTTGTAGATCTTTCCTTACGTTCTCCACTTCCTCAGGGGAGTCCACTCTATTGCAAATTTTTGTGTCATCTGCAAAAAGACAGACTTTCCATTCAGTCCTTCAGCAATATCACTCAGAAATACATTGAACAGTACTAGCCCCAGGACTGAACCCTGGGGCACACTGCTAATCACCTTTCTTTCATCTGAGTGAGTTCCGTTTACCATTACCTTCTGTCATCTGTCAGTCAACAATTCTTGGATCCAGTTCACCACCTTGGGACCCATCTTCAAGCTATTGACTTTACTGATGAGCCTCCTATGAGGAACAGTATCAAAGGCTTTGCTGAAATCTAGGTAGATCGCATCCATCACATGCCCTTGATTTAGTTCTCTGGTCACCCAGTCAAAGAATGCAATCAGATATGTTTGGCAAGATCATCCTTTGGTAAAACCATGTTGTCTTGAGTCATGCAACCTGTTGGTTTCGAGAAAGTCCATTATTCACTCTTTCAAAAGCACCTCCATTACTTTTACCACCATCGAGGTAAGGCTTACTGGCCTGTAGTTTGTCACCTCTTCCCTATTACCACTTTTGTGAAGAGGTACCACATTAGCCCTTCTCCAGTCCTGTGGAACGTCTCCAGTCTCCAAGGATCTATTAAAACATCCTTTAACGGCCCTACAAGAACCCCCCTGAGTTCTTTCAGTATCCTGGGATGTATCCCATCCAGTCCCCTGCCTTGTCCACCTTCAGTTTTGCAAGTTGTTCTAACACATCTTCTGTGAATGGTGTGGTATCTACTCCATTCCCATTTGTATATTTGTCAATCCAAGGTGGTCCTTCTCCTGGATTTTCTTTATTAAAAACAGAGCAGACGTATTTGTTTAGCATGTTTACTTTTTCAATATCGCTTTCCACAAATCCATTCTCATCACTTTTGGATCCTGTAGTTCCACCTCTGATTTTCCTCTTCTCCCGAATATACCTGAAAAATGTTTTGTCGTCATCTTTTGCCATCTTTTCTTCTGCCTTTGATTTTGCTATCCTTATTTCTCTTTTTGTCTCTTTTAGTTTTATCAATCTGCCACATCTTTCAGACACCTGTTGACCACTGGTATAGTATTTTGAGTCTATTTCTGCCAGAAATTGAATATCATGTGTGTAAGCATGAAAAATTATCCCATGTGGGTGTCTCGATTTTGAAAAGAGGGCCAGATAAATACTGAACAATATGGTTAAGCGTATTGAGCCCTGCATAACACCATACTCTACCCTTGCTACTTCTGTTAGCACATACATCCATTGTACCTGAGAGGTACAAAACATAACAAGACCTTATCCCTTAGGCTTATTCAAATCCATCAGCTGTTTTACAAGCAGGCATAGCCAAAAGAATTAAAGAATCCAAGCTTTTACCAGATTGTCTGAATTGTATCCATTAAGCTTAACAATTTCTGCTTCATGGTCTCATCAACAGCCCAACACGGGTGAAGAATTTCAAACATCCAGATACTCTAAAGAAAGAGGTACTACAGTGGTGTGCTACAGGAATCAGTCTTTTCCCCAATCTCCTCCATATTTTTTAAGCAATATTGCAGAAGGACTATCAGGAAAGTTTTGCCTTTTTGTGAACTGTATCAGACGTTGTAATATGGTAGACACCCTGTAAGGTATTGAAAACATGAGAAGGGATCTACTGTCTAGAGTTTGGCAGCAAAGATTTAAACATTAAAAAATGTAAGATTATGCATTTAGTATGCAAAAAAAACAGGAGAGCTGTACAATATAGGGGGCAAAGCTCTTATGTGCACAGAAAAGGATCTGGGGCAATAGTAAGGAAAAAGTGGTATACAAATCTGGATAAATAAATCGTATACAAGAAAGGAGCAGGGCAGGAAGTGGTTGCTGTAGCATGGAAGGAGTTACTGCTTCTACCTGCAACACTGGCCTGAGCACCAGTCACCAGTGCAGCTGGTCATGGAGGCTGGACTGTAAAGTTGGATTTCAGCCTGACACGTAGAAGTTTCTTCCAAAAGTAGCAGCTGGCACTTGTCCAACAAGTACTGATTTTTTTTTTTTTTAAATTCTTTATTTTACAACGCTTTACATCAACACAAACCATACATCGAACAACCTCCCTGGGGGGGTACTCTTCTCCCCCCCAGGGGAATAAACAAACACATAGGCGTTGCACAATTTTTTGATTAGATACCCCCCAACCCTCCCCCTTCTCCCCCCCCCTCCCCTCCCTCCCTGATTGGCCACTTCCACACCCCGAGGACGTGGGACCGTGCGTCCCTCCAATAAGCAAGCATCTATCCTAAGAGGTTAGGAACCCAGTTGTAACACCTCGTTCCTAGCATGGGGGCTCAGGCCCTGAAGGTAGGGGTCCCACAGCAACTGAAATTGCGGCCAGCGTTTAACATTTCCCCGGGCGTAGCAAGCTTCCATTAGCATCATCTGGTGGAAGGCATTCCGCCACTCCCAGACCGAGGGCGCCCTGCGTTCCCGCCAGTTGTGCAATATGGGACCCTTCCCCACCAAACAGGCCTTGCGCACCAATAATCTCTCCCACCTACCCTTGGGTTGTGTGAGGCGCAGATGGTCCAAGAGAACCAGGGAGTTATCCCAGGCAATCCGCTGACCCAGGAGGCGTTCCATATAGGCGGCTATTCTTGTCCAGTAGGGCCTAATGTATCTGCATCCCCACCACATGTGCACCAGATGTGCCATAGGTTCCGAGCACCTCGGGCATGAGCCATCCGTAGCCAGGCGAGAGCGGAAGGCTCGCCTAGGGGAAAAGTGCACCCTAGTAAGGGATTTGTATTGCACCTCTCTCCAGCGTGCTCCCAGCGCTAACTCCCCTATCCGCTGCAGGGCCTGCAGAATTGTACCCGGTCCAATCTCTCTACCCAACTCCCCCCCCTCACCCCAGTTCTACGGACCGATAGTCCGGGGACGGTCGGTATGGGACCAACCGCGCCTTCAGTGATCGAATCGAAAGTTGGGTTTCGCCGCCCAGGTCAAAAAATTCTAAGATCTGCGCAGAGCGCTCTGCCCGCAACTCACCTGCCGGTAGGGAGGCGATGTAGTGTGAAAGCTGCATGTAAGCGAAGTGATGGCCCGCCCCGAGGGCATAATCATTACACAGGTTCTGAAATCTCCTACATCCCCCCGAAGTATCAACCACATGGCCCAGACTATAAATACCTTTCCTCGCCCAGATCCGGAACTGTGCGTTATCAGATCCCGGCGTAAACAGTACATTACCCTGTATCGGCAGCCAGCTGGACACTCGCCAGTTCGTGTTCCAATAAGCGTTCAGCCGTCGCCAAGTTCTGCACACCGGAGTAAGAAGCACACTCCCCGCCAAGTGGTCAGGGAAAAGGCGGCTGTCTACATGTAGGAGGGCTAGAAGGGTCGCTGGGGCGGCAAGGGCCTCCTCTAGGCCCCGAGGGGTGAAGACCTCAGTCCTACCCAGCCAGTCCCCCAAATGACGCGCCTGGCAAGCCAGAGCATAGGCCCCGAGGTCCGGCAGCCCCAACCCCCCACAGCGCCAATGTCCCACTAGGCGGGAATAACGAATACGGGCACGCGCTCCCCCCCACAGAAACCCGCTGAGCATTCGTTTGAGCCGCTGTAAGTCTTTTCGCAGAAGCCAAACGGGCAATGTCTGTAACCAGTATAAGATCCTCGGTAAAACCACCATCTTAACCGCTGCGATTCTCCCCGATAAAGACAAGGGGAGGGGTCGCCAGGCTTGCAACTGAGTATGGAGGCCCTGTATAATTTTAGCAAGATTACTCTCGTAGAGTTGTGATGGCTGACCTGTCAATATAATACCAAGGTATTTAAACTGGCCACCCGCCCAGTTGAGGGGGAAAGGCCCCTGCCAGCTAGCCTTCAGTGTGCCCATTGTGTCCAACGCCGTGGATTTATCTAGGTTAATGCTTAGTCCGGCAAAACTGCCGAAGGTCTCAAATTCTTTCATTAAACGTGGGAGCGAGTCTTGGGGATCGAGTAAGTGCACCAGAAGGTCGTCGTCGAAAGCCGAAAGTTTAAAACCTGACGCGCGTATACGCACCCCCCTTATCTCCCGTGAGGCCTCTACCCTTCGTATAAACGGATCCAGTGAGAGGACAAAAAGCAACGGGGAAAGAGGACACCCCTGTCGAGTCCCCCTATGCAGTGCAAAGGTGTCTGAGAGCACTCCATTACAACAAATCGCCGCGACCGGATCACAATAAAGGCTTTGTACCATAGCACAATAAGAGTTCCCAAGCCCATATCGGGGCAGCAAATCCCAAAGATAGTGCCAGTCCACTCTGTCAAAAGCTTTCTCCGCATCAAAGCTGATGAGCAGACAAGCGAGATTCCGATTCCGAACCCACTCCATGGAAGCCACTATCCTCCGCAAATTCCGGACCGCATACCTTCCTTGCACAAACCCCACTTGAGATTCGTGGATCAGTAGCCCCAGCACAGCTGACAATCTGTCAGCTAGTATTTTGGCGAGGATTTTGAGGTCAAAGTTAAGAAGAGAGATAGGGCGATATGAAGCGGCGCAAAGTGGGTCCTTGCCTGGCTTCGGAATCAAAACCATGTGGGTCAAATTGCTACCCCATCGAAACATGCCCTGTTCTGCTCTCCTGGTATGGACCGCCACCAGCAATGGGGAAATCAAGCCCGTTAAGATCTTGTAGAACTCGGCCCCTAACCCATCTGCCCCGGGGGATTTATAACAACTCGCTTTGGCTATAACATGCTGCACCTCTTGAACAGAGATCGGCCGGTCTAGTTGTTGCCGCTGTTGAGTCGACAGCTGAGGCAGGCCAGCCCTTCCAAGTAATCCGACATGTGTTCGTATGTACCCGTCGTCGCGGTGTAGAGTTTTTGAAAGAACGAGCGAAAAACACGCGCAATCTCCGGGTTTTCCCTGCGGAGAATCCCGTGATCATCCTTCAGGGCGTGCACCAACGTGGAGCCCCGCGAAGACCGTAAACACCGAGCCAGTAGTTTCCCAGGTTTATCCCCGTGACAATAAAGTTGGAATCTATAGTAGGTAACCGATTTTTTGGCCCGCTGGTGCAGGAGCTCATTCAGCATCGTCTGCAGTTCCCAGTCTCTTCTTTGAAGTCCCGTTCGGATTACTCGGCCACCTCCGCCGCTGTTTGGTGACCAAGCGTTCCAAATGGATAATACGCTCCGCCATCAGTCGACGCTTACGCGCCATATAGCCAATGATGTCCCCGCGCAAGACCACTTTTGCCGTCTCCCAGACCAGCTCGGGATCAGCCAGATGCCCCCGGTGATCAGCTTCGAATTCACACCATCTCTTTTGTAGAAACTGACGAAACTGAGAATCCCGGTAAAGTTCTAGAGGAAACCGCCATAGTCTCGTCTGGTGTCGAGTAGCGCCCCACCGCAACTGTAACCACACAGGGGCATGATCAGATATTTCCGCAGGTCCTATCTGCGACTCGTCTACCATAGCAAACAGGCACTGCGAGGTCAACAAGTAGTCTATTCTTGCACTGGAATTATGTGCACGGGACTGATGGGTGTAATCTCTTTCGGCGGGGTGTAGAAGTCTCCATGGGTCCACCAAGCCCAACCTGGACCTTAACCCATTTAAGGCGCGGGCCCCCTGAAACCGCTCCCGGGTCCCCTCCCCCCTAGAGGTGTCCAGCTCCACATCCAGCACCCCGTTAAAGTCCCCCCCTAGAATCAAGGGAATCTCCGGAAGTTGCTCGACCTGGGCGGCCAAACGAGCATATAAATCTTTGTCTAACACATTTGGACTATAAACATTACCAATGATAATAGGTTTCCCCTCCAGGAGGCCCTGCAGCAGTAGGAATCGCCCCGTCGGGTCCGCAATTTCTTTGATGACCTCAAAGCGGATCCGCTTATGCACAAGGATGGCTATCCCCCCTTTTTTGTTCAGGGCTGGCGCCTCCCACACCTGACCCACCCAGGATCTACGCAGTTTGGCATGCTCCCTTTCTGTCTGGTGGGTCTCCTGGAGGAAGGCCAGGTCCGCTTTCTGCCTTGACAAAGCTTGTAGTATTTTTGCTCTTTTGACAGGGCTCCCCAGTCCACAGACATTCCATGTTTGGATTTTCAGTCTGGGTTTAATTCACTCCAGTATTTTAGGCAGATATTGAACCATCCTCCAGAGAGAGCCCCCCCAGCCTGAGGCTCCTCCTTACCTACTCTTAATGGGCCCCCCCGTGCCCACATCCTCTTGGTGTGAAGTGGCCATCCCTCCCATCCACCCCCCCTAGGACCCCAACAAAGGTACAGCATTAATAGAATCATGAATCCGTCCCCTAATAACCCTCCCCTCCCCCATTGCTCCCCCCCTACCCCTTTCCCGCCTGGACCGCACATGGGACCAGTCAGACTTCCTATGGCAGTCAGCCCTACATCCCCTCACACTCCCCCCAGTCCGGCTCCACCAAGCATTACCCCCACTCCCCCCCTTCAGATCTTTAGAGGGCAGCAGCCCTTCGTAATAGCCCGTGGCCTTGGACCCCCCGCCCTTACAGCGTGACCCAGGGTGAACGGGCCGGATAACCCTATCTCCCCCCCTCCCCCCTTAATCTTACCACCAACATCCATTCCATAAACCCCACCAACAAGTAAACTCCTGTGCATTACAGGCTACAATGATAAATTGAAACAGTATTAAGAGAAACACAGTAAGGCAACAAAATAACAAGTAAGGAAGTTAGGCCTCGAATTGTAGCTAACTGTAACTGCACACATTCTTCCAGGCTACTTAACCCCCTGCCAGTTTCTACATCGCCTGCCGGCTTCAGGCTATGGCCGAGAGCCACCCCCCGGGTAAATGCAGGAGCCCCTGTCCATGAGTCCCGTCAGCAACTCCGGGATGGAGCGGACCCACCGGGTTCTGTCCCCGGGGCCCAGTCTTACCCCTTTATCGTTCAAATAATTCCTCCAGCCATACATGTGCTGTCCCCACCAGTCTGGCCTCTGCGGCTCATCTAGTAGTGCTTGCGGTTTCGCCCAAACCTTCCAGGAACAGGTTGGCCTCTTCCACTGAGCGCAGGAATCGGGTCTGACCTTGATGGTCCACTCGCAATCTCGCCGGGTAGAGCAGGGAGAAACGGACTCCGCGATTCAACAGCTGTGCACAGATCGGGGTGTAGGCGCGGCGCTGTTGGCTCACCAGGGCAGAGTAATCCTGGAAAACCAGGATTAGCGCCGCATCCCCTGTTGTTGCCCTTCTTCCCCTGGCGGCCCGCAGCACCGCCTCTTTCTGCTGGAAATCCAGAAATCTTGCGATGACCGCACGTGGACGCCTCGCCTGCTCTCGTTTGGGGCCTAGCCGGTGAACACGTTCCAGCCGAATGGGGTTCCCCCCCTTGCCGTCCATCAACTTCTCTATCCAGGCAGTCAGGTATGCGAACAGTGCGCCGTCTCCTACGCTTTCCTCTATCCCGATGAATCGAAGGTTGTTGCGACGGCTCCGGTTCTCAAGGTCGTCAATTTTCTCCCCCTGCTGTTGCAGCATGCGTTCCAGGGCCTCCACTTTTGCCGACAGCGTGTGTTGGGTGTCCTCCACGCTAGAGATACGGGTTTCCGCCTGCTCAATGCGCCCTGTAAAATCTGCGAGGCTCTGGCTGACGGTGGAGATTTGTTCGGTTAAGCTGTGGAATTGAGCCTCCAGAGCCTGCACTACCGCGGCACTGACCTCTGCCACCAAGGTCTGGTCACCCACTGTTTTAGGGCTTTTAGGAGACCCCTCCGCCATCTTAGCCTCCGGGGCTCGGGGCTTCTCCCGTCGCTGCGGTTTCGCTGCCATGCTCCTGCCGCACTGCTCTAAGATCAGGCTTAATGTTTCCCTGTTGTCTCTGTAGCGCGTAGCCGGACGAAGTTTGTGTGATTGCCCCTTAGGTTACGAATTGTTGCAGATATTCGGGGTGTAGGAGCCGGAGCTGAACTTTCCCCTGTCTGCTCAGCTCATTGCCAACCGGAAGTCCTCGTACTGATTTATTTTACTCCCAGCACTGCTTGGCTCTTCGCGAGTGTAAACTGAAGTGCCCAAACTCTTTGTTGTTCATGCAAGACTGACAACATGGGAATTGGGATATCATGAGGTTCACAACTGGACAGCACATGGTGACAGAACAAAAGCAAGCCCTCAGATGTTCTTTGGGAGCCATAGTGGCAGCAGCAAGCTGGGGAAATGAACATGGCAATGTGGGGCAAAACAAAACAATGTGTACTGGGGTAAAGGAAGAGTAGAAATTCAGGGCCTGAATGGGATAATGGCAACTTACAGGCAACAAGAGACCCCGATTATGCACTGGAGATCATAAACTGTGCTGGGGCAAAAGGTAGGAAGTCTGCTGACCACAACTTTGGAGATAGGATCTCTCCAATCCATATCATTTCAAATAATATTTTTCCTAATATAACCCAACAGCTCAACTCACACTTCTGCTTTTTCCCTTATTCACCACCATAGGGCAGAGTCAAAGATTCCAAATATTGTTCTGCTTCATATTTGTCTATATCTTTCGGTAGGCGAGAAGGCAAGCGCAGATGCATGTGCCTCCCAAAGGCTGCCTTTGGAAGCTGTTTCTCTGTGGGGCTCCGTTTGTGACATCACCCATACGTGAGGGCTTATTTCTGCTGTTGAAGGAGAACACCTGCTACAGGTAACTATGCTTTTTAAGGGCTATGAAGCTTTTTGTTAGGAAAGTAATTAAAAGTGAGAGGAAAAGGAGGCCACTATGGTTTTCAAAAGAAATAGCTGTAAAGGTAAGGAAAAGAGTAGCCATCAAACTGTAAACTTACAAGAAAGAAGACGACAATTTCTGGAGAATATCAGGAAAGCAGAGATGCCAAAGGAAGAAAAAATAGCCAGTACAGTAAAACATTGGGACAAGATTACTTTTTAAGGTATGTTAGTGACAGGAGGAAGCGCAAAAGGTGTTATGAGACAAGACTGAACAGGGGAGGAATACGTAGAGGCTAATGAGAATAAAGCAGAATTGTTTAACAAATATTTCCATTCTGTATTCACAATTGAAGTTCCAGGAATGGAAGTGCTGTAGGATTTGAACTATTTTCCAAAGACTATTTGTGAGGAGCTACCAAACTAAAGGTAGACAAGTGATGGAGCTAGATGGGATTCATTGGAGGGTATTGAAAGAACGTAAGGAAATACTGGAAGCTCCACTGGCTGACCTTTTCAATGCTGCTTTGAACCTAGAGTGATCCTGGAGGACTGGAAATGGGCACATGCAGTTCTTGTCCACAAACGTGGAAGTAAGGAAGCGGTCTGTAACTCTACAGACCTGTTAGTCTGACCTCCGTGGTGAGTAAATTAATGGAAACTCTGCTGAAGCAGAGGATGATGTAGTTTCTGAAAGCCAAAGGATTACAAGATCCAAGATAGCAATGGCTGTACTCAAGATCTTCTTGGAGAATGTAGAGGGTCAAATGCTCCTTTGAGTTCCTCCTCCTTTTCCTCTACTAGCTTCCTGAGGAGATTCTTTCCCCACCAAGGAACGTTGGCTATCTTGTCCTGGATCCACTGTTCCAGATTGGAGGACTGCAGCATTGCCATCTGACAGGCAGTGATGCCCACCGCTGCTACTCTACTAGTGGGCTCGATAGTATTGTAGACGCCATGCACCATGAATTTAGAGCAGTCTTTGCCATGGGCCACCAAGGCTCAAAAGGCCTTGCAACAGTCCTCAGGGATGTGGGCTGCATAGTCTACCAGGTCCAGCATGATGTCCTTGAAAACATGCTCATATAGGTCAGGTAGGCCAGGACTCTGGCAACCAGCATAGAACACCTTGGTAGCATTTTGTTGCAAAGGAGTCCAGGGTTCGAGCCTCAGGGCCTGGGGGCAACAAAGAGTGAGTTTTGGTGCTTTCAGCCCGCTTCAAGGCAGACTCGACCACGACAGAATTGTGGGATAACTGAGGTTTCTCAAAGCCTGGGGTCTTCTGGACCTGGTACAAGGAATCAACTATCCAGCTGATGACAGGAATTGTGAGAGGGGTTTCCCAGAGCCACAACAGAAGGCTTTGCAGGACATGGTACATGGGCACCAGCACCGCCTCCCCTAGGGTCTGAGGGGTACTGGAGAAACTCCAGCTCCTTGGCTCTCAGTTCCTCCTCCAATTCCACAGAGAAGTGGATGACCTTGGCCATGTCACTGACATAGTCCTGGAAGGACATGTCCTCCAAAAGCAACTTACACTGATGAATTGGAAGGGGGGGGGGGGGGGAGGTGGCAGGTCAGGGGACTGGAGGTCCACAGCCATGAATTCTTCTCGTTTCCCACTCTGGTACGGATTCCAAGAGGAAGTTGTAGTGTTGGGTCTCCTTTTCCTGCCAGCTCTGCAGCGGGGGAGAGAGTGGATGTCAGTGGCCCACGTGCTGCCTCTTGGCATCAGATTCCAACACACTGGAGAGAAAAAGAGCAGTCAGAACCGGTGTCTATTCCAATCTCCCACCCAATGCACCTGGCTTCTCAGGGTAAGGCATGGGTCCTCCAGGAAAGGCTGGACAGAGTGCAGTGACAACGCCATCAGCGCCGCAAAGCCTGCACTTTGCAAGGCTAGAACTACCAAGTGAGCTTTGAGGTCTCAAATGTGTTTCTCCAGAACCACCATCTGGGAGGGGGGCCAATGCCACAGCAGCAGACACTGGTGTTGACACCTCAGGCAGGGACTCCACGATGATTGTGTACTGGGAGACATCCGGCTGCCCCTCCTGGACAATGAGGGTAGACTCCTCCGTTCTGGGGGTTGATTCCTCCTGCTGGGGAAGATTTATTGGCCACTCCCAGCCCTTGCTCTTCTCATTGCATCGACAATGTAACCAAGACTTTCTCCTGGTGCTCACCCTTAGACGTCAACGGGATCTCATTAGAGAGTCTCCTCTTGCCGCTTGGGCCCTCGGCTCCATCCAGGCATTAGTTCCCTCTCCTTAGATGCCTCCACAGGAACCTTGGAAGGTGTAGATGACAGGTTTGGGGCAAAGGATGCTGAATCCAATGAGCTGAAGAGGGACTCGTTTTTCCCAACCCTTCAGTCCCTGTAGCATCATTTGCAGGAACAGATTGCAAGCTGCAAACTGATGATCAGGGCCAAGGCACTGTAAGCACCAGCTGTGGCAGTCTGTGACTGAGATGGTCTTACCATACTTAGTGCATTTTTTGGCTGGCTTGAACATACTGAAAAATACCACTGCACCAAGTTAAACTCAATACTGCCATGGGTGGAAAAATGCTCTGAGCAGCAAAAAGGAAAAAAAAAAGATATAAGAAAAAACAAATCCTAAGTTGGTAGATCGACTGAGCTGATGACAGGCAGCAAGGAAAGCTAGAAAAAAAAAACAGCCCATAAAGGCCAAGAAGAAAATCTTTCCCCCCATAACGCAGGAACAAGACCTAGGGGCTTTGTGAAAAAAGAGACGACTAGAGAAGATGGTACAGCAGCAGGCGGGAAGGCAGGCAGGCATGCATGCACGCACTGTGTGCTTCCCAAAGGCTTCCTTTGGAAGCTGGGGAGCGTTCTTGTGTGGGGTTCTGTCTGTGACATTACCCATGTGAGGACTTATTTCCTGCTTGTTCACAGAGAATCTCTTTTCAGTTTTGCCCACTACTGTTCTATGTTCCACAGATATTTTTCGTTCAACAACTCACTTAAGCATTCCCCCATCTTTGCAAAGCTAGCTTTCCTGATATGTAGAACTCTTGATTTTGAATGAACCATCTGCATCCATGTCCTAATATTGAAGTTCACCTTTTGGTAATCACTGCAAGCCAAATGATCATCATCATCATCATCATCATCAGAAATGCTCTTCTCCCATTTGTAAGCACCAAGTACAGTAACGTCCCTTCCCTCTTTGCTTTCATTACCAGCTGATGGAACAGTTCTCCCTGTAAAGAAAGCATAGTTACTCACCTGTAACAGGTAGTCTCCGGGAATAGCAGGAACTTAGTCCTCACATATGGGTATCGTTGGTTCCGACGGAGCCTGCACGGGAATGCTCCCCAGCGTCCAATTCGAAAGCTTTTGGGAGCATCCCACAGCGCCTGCGTGCTGTCTTCCTGCCTTTCCCAACTGCCTCTATCCAGTTGAGTTTTAAAGCTGAGAGAGAGAGAGAGAGAGAGAGAGAGAGAGAGAGGGAAAGGGAAAAAGATAGAGAGATTCAACTCCTAGGGGAGGTGGGTGGGTTGTGTGGACTAAATTCCTGCTGTTCCCAGAGATCACCTGTTACAGGTGAGCAACTATGCTATCTCCAGGAACAAGCAGGAATGTAGTCATCACATATAGGGATTCCCTAGCTTTAGGTGCCAGGGAGAGACTCCAGAAGTTGTGTGCCCCTGAACAGGGCTCCACTTCCCCCCATGGATCTCTGGCATCCTACCAGGGATGGTGGGTAGGAGTTGATTAGGTATGGAACAGGTGTTGGAGAACAGCCTGACCAAACAAGGCATCACGGCAGGAGTCCTTATCCAAGCAGTAATGAACTGCGAAGGTATGAACCGAGGCCCAGGTGGCTGCTCGACAGATGTCGTCGATAGACACAGAGTGCAGATGAGCCATTGAAGCTGCCATGGCTCTCACATTGTGAGCTGTGACATGGCCCTCCAGAGAAAGGTTCTTACTCTGATAGGCGAAGGAAATACACTGAGCAATCCAGTTAGACAGTGTTCTCTTGGAGACTGGAAGTCCCAAATGAGAAGGATCAAAAGCAACAAAGAGTTGAGAGGACTTTCTATGTTGCTGTGTCCTTTGTAAGTAAAAGGCTAAAGCTCTTTTACAGTCCAAGGTATGAAGATTCCTCTCTGCATTTGATGCATGAGGCCTTGGAAAAAAACCCAGGTAGGTAGACCGCTTGGTTCAGATGAAAAGGCGAGACCACCTTTGGCATAAAGTGTGGATGAGTCCTAAGGACTACCTTGTCATGATGGAACCTTGTATAAGGTGGATCAGCTACTAGCGCTTGCAACTCACTAATGCGACGTGCTGATGTGATTGCAATGAGAAAGAATTTTCCAAGAAAGGAATTTCAAGGAGGTAGTAGCTAAACGTTCAAAAGGTGGCTTCATGAGCTGCCCAAGAACCAGGTTTAAGTCCCATGCCACCGGTGGCGGCCTAATGGGAGGCTTAGTTAGAAGCCGGCCTCTCATAAATCTTGCTATAAGAGGATGAGAGGAAATAGGCTGTCAATTTAGAGGCTTAAAGGAAGCTGCAATAGCACTCAAATGGACTCTTACTGAGTTAGTCTTAAGTCCTGCATTGGATAAATGAAGGAGATACTCCAGCAATGATTCCAGAGGTATCGCAAGGGGGTTAAGACCCTTTTGCGAACACCATATGGTAAACCTTTTCCACTTAAAAGCATAAGAGCGTCTTGTGGAAGGTTTCCTGGAAGCAAAAAGAATATCTTTTACTTGCTGAGGGAGATTAAGATCATGGAGATCTAGGCCTTCAGCAACCAAGCCCTGAGATGCAGAGACTGGAGACTGGGATGCCATAACATTCCATCCTCCTGGGATAGGAGGTCTGGAGCAGACCCTAACTCCAGGGAGGGAGCTTGAGAGAGATGTAGAAGCAGAGGGTACCACACTTGCCGTGGCCAATGTGGAGCTATGAGAATCATATGGCCTCTGTCTCACTGAAGCTTGAACAGGGTTTTTGGAATTAGGGGAATGGGTGGAAAGGCATACAGGAAGTCTTGACCCCAATAAAAGAGGAAAGCATCCCTGGCCTGAGCCCCCTGAGCCGGAATTCTGGAACAGAACCAGGGAAGTCTGGCATTCCACGGACTTGCAAAGAGGTCTATGTCCGGGGTTCCCCAAATTTGAAAAATCTTGGCCACCTGGTCTGCACGCAGAGACCACTCGTGTGGAAGCAAAACTCAACTGAGTCTGCCTGCCCAAGAGTTTTGTATGCCTGGAAGATACACTGCCAGGAGATGAATCTGATGCTCTCTGGCGAGGGCCCATAGTCACAAAGCTTCGTTGTAAAGCGACAGAGAGCCTGTTCCCCCCTGCTTGTTCACGTAGAACATGGCTACTTGATTGTCCGTATGAATGAGGACTGTCTTGCAGCTGAGCAGGGTGTGGAACACTCGAAGAGCAAGGAAGATTGCTCTGAGCTCCAAGAGATTGATATGTAGATGAGTCTCCTTTGGAGACCAGGTGCCTTGGGTGGAGAGGTCTTGCAGATGAGCTCCCCAACCCATCGGAGAAGCATCTGTTGTTAGAGTTGCTTGGGGTAAGAGTTGTTGAAAAGGGGACCCCAGCAACAGGTTTTGAGTGGACTTCCACCACTGGAGGGACAAAATAAGGCGACTTGTGTTTGCTATTTTGTCTGACAGGCATCCTGATGCCTGGGTCCATTGAGTGGATAAAGTCCACTGGGCTGCCCTCATATGGAGGCGAGCATAGGGAACCACATGCACAGTAGATGCCATGTGGCCTAGTAATTGTAGTATTTCTCAGGCAGTGAGATGAGACTTTAGTACTGCTTGAGAAGCTAACTGCACCATGCAAAGGCAGCGGGCCTGGGGGAGATAGGCCCTTGCCTTTGTGGTATCCAGCAAAGCCCCTATGAACTCTAAAGACTGAGTGGGAGTTAGACTGGATTTTGGGATGTTTATTACCAGCCCCAAATACTGAAGGATACGCATTGTGCAGGATAGAGAAGTCCTGGCCTCTGACTCTGTTGGGGCTCGAATGAGCCAGTCGTCTAAGTAGGGGAAGACGAATATCCCTAGAGTGCGGAGAAATGCTGCTACTACAGCCATGCATTTCGTGAACACCATTGGTGCTGAGGCCAGGCCAAAAGGAAGCACCCTGTATTGGTAGTGCTTTCCTTGAAAAAGGAACCAAAGGAACCTTCTGTGGGTTGGATGGATGAGAACACGGGTGTACGCTTCCTTGAGATCTAGAGAACAAAGCCAATCCTGACTCTGAAGGTATGGCAGCAGAGTTCCGAGAGAAATCTTGAATTTCTCTTTGACAAGGAATTTGTTAAATTCTCTGAGGTCCAAGATAGGCCTGTATCCCCCTGTTTTCTTTGGGATAAGGAAATAGGGGGAGTAAAAACCTGTACCCTGCTGATGAATGGGTACTTCTTCTATTGCCCCTTGGGCAAGAAGCATAGCGACCTCCTGACCTAACAGGTTGATGAGAGAGGTCGGAGAATTGAACTGCCTTATTGCTGTGGGAATGGGCATGCTTGAAAAATGAAGCTTGTATCCCTCCTTTATGATGGAGAGTGTCCAATGCTCTGCTGTTATCTGTCCCCATCTGGGGGCAAAGTGACATAACCTTCCTGGAATGGTGGAAGGCTCTCGTCCCACGAGAGCCAGGAAGACTAAGTTCTCTAGCTGAAAGTCAAAGGCCTTGTGGAGGCTGAGACTGCTGAGGCTTAGCAGTCTTTGCTTTCTTCTGGTTGGGTGGTTGCTGACCTTTTCTGACAAGATGACCTGCAGAACGTCCCTGCTGAGCATAAGCAGGATATCTTTTCTTTTTAGAAAAGAGTAGTTACTCACCTGTAACCGGTGTTCTCCAGGAACAGCAGGAATTTAGTCTTCACATATGGGTGACATCGACGTAAAGTTTATCGTTGGTAAAGTTTGCTGTGCTGCTTCTGTGGGCCCTGCCGAGGAATGAGGTGCATCACGGCATGCATGCAGTGCTGTGTGGGCAGGGGGGCGTCTGCCCAGGATGACGAGGGGGCTTGGAAAGAGTAGTTACTCACCTGTAACAGGTGTTCTCCAGGAGCAGCAGGAATCAGTCCTCACATATGGGTGACATCGACGTCAATGGAGCCCCCGTGCGGAGGATTTCCCCAGCTTTCTAAGAAAGCCTTTGGGAATACTGCACGCATGCGCGGTCCCCTTCCCGCCTAAAGGTGCCATCTTGCTCAGTCAAATGACATAGCTAAAAAACAGCACACAAAATGTAAAAATAAACTATGTACAACTGCAACTCCCAGGGGAGGAGGGAGGGTTGTGAGGACTGATTCCTGCTGCTCCTGGAGAACACCTGTTACAGGTGAGTAACTACTCTTTCTCCAGGACCAAGCAGGAAGTCAGTCCTCACTTATGGGACTCCCCAGCTTCAGGCTACCGGGGACCCAGAGCTGAAAAATGAGCTCCCTCTAGCCTCAGCATCAGAGAAAGGATTTCACTGGAAACATACCTCCACCGGTGGCCCAACCAGAGGGCTGGAGGGTAGGAGTTGCCTAAACCTCAGAGAGATTCCGGAGCACTGCCTGACCGAAAGCACTGTCCCTGCGGGACTCCCTCTCCAGGCAGTAATGGGCCGCAAAAGTCTGACTTGAGGACCAAGTTGCAGCCCTGCAGATGTCTGCCAACGGTACAGAGCGGAGATGAGCTACTGAGGCAGCCATTGCCCTGACACGGTGGGCCGTGACCCGACCCTGCAAAGGAAGGTCAGCCGCCCTGTAAGCCCAGGTGATACAGTCAGCCACCCAGATGGACAAGGTACACTTGGACACAGGTACCCCCAAGTTATTGGGGTCAAAAGATACGAAGAGCTGAGTAGCCCTCCTATGCCCCTGCGTACGCTCAAGGTAGAAGGATAAGGCCCTCCTACAGTCCAGGGTATGCAGGACTGTCTCAGCCCGGCTGGCATGGGGCCTAGGGAAGAATGTTGGAAGAACCACCTCTTCGTTGAGATGGAAAGAGGAGACAACTTTGGGGAGGAACTTAGGATGAGTCCGAAGGACTACCCTGTTCCTATAGAAGCAAGTGTATGGCCTGTCACAGACCAGGGCTTGAAGTTCACTCACTCGCCTGGCCGAGGTCAAGGCCACTAGAAATAGAGTCTTCCAGGAAAGGAAGCGTAGAGGGCATGTGACCATGGGTTCAAAAGGTGGGTGAGTAAGCTGCTGCAAGACCACATTCAACTCCCACTCAGGGGCCGGTGGACGGAGAGGAGGCTTGAGCAAGAGCAAGCCTCTGAGAAACCTGGACACCAGGGGGTGAACTGACAAAGAGTGTTCCTCCACCATTGAGTGGTGAGCTACCAGGGCAGAGAGGTGGACCCGAACAGAATTGGACTTAAGGCCCTGATTGGACAAGTGCAGAAGGTACTGGAGTACTACTGGAACAGAGCAGCCGAAAGGATCTTCCTTGCGTTGCTGACACCACAAGGAGAACCTCCTCCACTTCAGGGCATATGTTTTCCTGGTGGATTGCTTTCTAGAGGCCAAGACCACCTCTTCCACATCCTAAGGTAGGCCCCAGGGAGCCAAGACTACCCTTGCAGCCTCCATGCCATCAGATGGAGAGATTTGAGATTGGGATGCAGAAAGGAACCCTGATCCTGAGAGAGAAGGTCGGGTTGGAATCCCAGAGGCATGGGTGTCTCCACTGCCAGTTGAAGTAGCAGGGGGAACCAGGGCTGCCTCGGCCACCTGGGAGCAACCAGAAGTACTGAGGCCTTGTCCCTGAGAATCTTGAACAAGGTTCAGGCCACCAGAGGCGTGGGAGGAAACGCATATAGCAGGCCCTGGGACCACGAAATCAAGAAGGCAGCCGCCACCACCCTTAGGGGATGCGGTTGCCTGGAACAAAACCTGAGCAGTTGGTGATTCAGGGGACTGGCAAAGAGATCCATGGATGGAAGTCCCCATTTTAGGAAAATCTGTTGAACCACCAAAGGGTGCAGCTTCCACTCGTGGGGCTGCAGAATTCTGCTTAAGCGGTCTGCCAGAAAGTTCTCCTGGCCAGGAAGATAAACAGCCCTCAGCAACATCTGGGGCCTGAGGGCAAAAGAGCAAAGAGCCTGTGCTTCCAGCCATAGAGGCCTGGACACAGTGCCGCCCTGTTTGTTCACATAGAACATGGCTACTTGGTTGTCCGTCTGAACTAGAACAGACTGGTGGGCCAAGGAGTGCGAAAAAGCCTTGAGGGCTAAGCGAATAGCCCGCAGTTCCAGCAAGTTGATCTGTTGCGTGGCTTCCCATGGGGACCAGAGGCCTTGGGTGCAGCTCCCTTGACAGTGTGCACCCGAGCCCTGCAAGGAGGCATCGGCTGTCAACACCACTGTGGGGGCAGCCACCTGAAAAGGTACCCCCCTGCAGCAAGTTGGGGGGGGGGGTGTAGCCACCACTGAAGAGAATCCAGGAAAGGTTTGGATACCCTTACTTTGTCTGCTAGGCTCCCTGTGGCCTGCTTCCACTGAGTTCTGAGGCACCACTGTGCAGGCCTCATGTGGAGGCAGGCATTGGGGGTCACATGCACAGTCGACACCATGTGTCCCAGGAGTTGCAGACAGAGCCTGGCAGGAACCCACGGCAGACTGAGAAACCGGGATGCCAACTCCCTGAGCCTTTGAGCCCGGTCCTCTGACAAGCCCGTGCTTGCAGAGAGTCCAGCCGTGCTCCTATGAACTCGAGGTTCTGGGAGGGGAGCAAAGTGGACTTTGCAAAGTTTATGACAAAACCTAGGTCTTGAAGGAGTGTGACAGTCCTGAAGGTGGCCTGCCTGGCCTCCTGGTAAGTTTGACCTCGGATGAGCCAGTCGTCCAGAGAGGGGAAGACAAAGATCCCTTGAGCCCTCAAGTAGGCCGCCACCACAGCTAGGCACTTTGTAAAGACCCGTGGGGCGGAAGTTAGGCCAAAAGGCAGCACCCTGTACTGGTAATGGTTTCCTCCCACCACGAACCTGAGGTACTTTCTGTGGTCTGGGTGAATGAGGATGTGAGTGTACGCATCCTTTAGATCTAAGGAGCATAGCCAATCTCCCTGCTGGAGGTAGGGCAGAAGTGTTCCAAGAGTAAGCATCTTGAATTTCTCTTTCTCCAATAACTTGTTGAGGTTCCTGAGGTCTAGAATAGGCCTTAAGCCTCCTGTTCTCTTTGGCACCAGAAAATACCTGGAGTAGAAGCCGTGCCCTTGTAGGCGAGGAGGTACCGGCTCCACCGCCTTGTCCAGAAGCAGACCCTGAAGTTCTTGGAGGAGGAGGTTGGTGTGCAGGAGAGGCCTCAGAGGTTCTCCTGGAAAGTAGACAGGAGGTAGCTGTTGGAAATGAAGCATATAGCCCTGGTGAATGATGCTCAAGACCCAAGCATCCCCTGTAATGGGTGGCCACCTGTGGGCAAACAGGGCTAAGTGACCTCCTGTGCAGGGATGGGACAGCAGGGACAGAGAGGCTATGCCTTGGGAGTCAAAAAACCCCTCCCTGCTGGGTAGGAGCAGGAGCCGGAGGCTTGGGGGTCTTCTGCCTACAGGGCCCATGTCCCTGCCCCTTGGCCTGCTGCCCGAGGGGGAGCTGGGGAGGCCTGGTATTGAGGGAAAGGTTTGTAGGCAGACACCTTCCTCGGGTAGAAGGACTTTTTACCCGGAGCCCTTCCTTTTTGTGAGAAGGGGCAGAGTTTTTCTGGACAGCCTTGTCCTGGGGTCAGGTGCTTGGTTTCGAGCTCAGCCGCCTTCTCAGCCATGGGTTTGCCAAAAAGGTTCTCACCTCGGCAAGGGACATCGACCAACTTGTCCTGTACCCAAGGCTCGAGGTCCGATGACTGCCGCCACACAAGCCAAAGCCTCGAAGCCATCGTAGGCCGCTCAGGACATAAATTTGGAACAGTCCCGGATTCCTGAAGACAAAGACTGGAACCTCTGCAAAGGTTCCCCGGAGAGGCCAGCAGAGAACCCGGCAAGCTCCTTTGCCAGGTCTCGGAGGAACATGCCCATGTACAGCTGGTATGACTGGACACGGCAAGCAAGCATCGAGCCCTGGAAGCACTTTCTGCCGAAAGCATCCAGGTTCCGGGCCTCCCTGTCGGGGGGCACCGCGGAGTGCATCTTCTGGCTCTTCAGACGATGCATGGCGCGGCAACTGCGCCTTTTGGACGCCAGGGCTCTTACGGAGTCGATAAATGGAATCGACTCGCTTGGCCGAGGCCGGTGCCTCCCACATCCGGAAGAGGAGCTGTTCCAGCATCGGAGGAACTGGCACAGTAAAGGCCTCCTTCGGAGGAGAGTCATACTGGAGGGCCTCGAGCTCCTCGGCTCGAGGCTCCTCCTCGGGGTCTGCGGGAATCGCCAAGGCCTTCGCCATGTCCCGCACGAACTCCGAGAACCGGGTGTCCTCCGGAGGGGACCTACTCCGGGGATCAGACTGCGGTGAGTCTGACGGGACGCACCGAGTCCGGAAGGTATCGGGGGACTCCTCATCCTCCGTCTCCCAGGCTGACTCATCCGAAGAGGAGTCGAGGGGCTACGACCGCGTGGGTCGAGATGGCACCCGCCCCGACGCCAAAGGCACGGGCGTCGATGCCCTCGGCTCCGAGCGGGAGGTCGAGGGAGACCTTGACCGAGGACGACTTCGAGCCTTCATGGTTTCTAGTATTGGCTCGGTCTCTGGGGTCGACTTCGACGTCGATGTCCCGGTGGTCGGGGCCGATGCACCAGCGAGGCTGGCCATCAGTACCCGCTGCTGCTCCATGAAGGCAATCTGCACGCCAAGGCTGTCAGCCTGAGTCCAAGCTCAGGAAACTCAGCAGCCACCGACTCTGGCCCCGGCGGCACCGGGCCCGACGTCAGCTCCCTCGGAGGAGAGTCCACGAGGACTACAGGACTTACGTGTCCGACGGTCTCCGGCTCTACGCGAGGTACCTTGGACGGCTTCTCCTGCTCCAAAGGCCCGGGACGGCAGTCGGGGGTCTTAGACCTGGCCCTCGAGGAACCAGGGACCTCTTCCGACGACGCGCACGTGAGCCGTTTCTTCCTCTTGCGTTCCCGGTCGGGGGACCCCCTGTCTGAGGAACCCCGGCGATGCTCGGGATCAGATTCCCGAGACGTCGAGGCCTCAGACGAGGTCCGGGCCCGGCCAGAGGCAGAATTTGAAAAAATCATTTCCTTCTGGTGCTGACGGCTTCGAAGTGCCTTTGTGGACATTTTGTCACACGGGCCACAGATCATGGGATCATGATCTGGGCCGAGCCACCGAAGGCAGCAGTCGTGTGTGTCGGTGAGAGACAGTTTCTTGCACCGATCACACTTCTTGAAACCACTGGAAGCCATCGGGGAAAAAAAGGGCCCCCGCAAGGTCAAAAGACCGGCCTTCCAGGGAAAACAGAAAAAATGGCGCCAACGCCAGCCACGAAGGGCAAAAACCAAAAAATAGAGAACAGGCTCGATACCGGTGTACCGAACCCGGCGGGAAGGGGAACCAGCGTCGAACTCGGAGAAAAAGGCGAAGAAATCTTCGAAAAAATGTCAACTTTTCCCGGGTGACTAGGACAAACGTCCAAAGGGCTCCACGGAAAAAGAGAGACTGAGCAAGATGGCACCTTTAGGCGGGAAGGGGACCGCGCATGCGTGTAGTATTCCCAAAGGCTTTCATAGAAAGCTGGGGAAATTCTCCGCACCGGGGCGCCATCGGCACCGATGTCACCCATAAGTGAGGACCGACTTCCTGCTTGGTCCAGGAGAAAGAATGGTTTCTTGAAAGATTTCTTTCTAGCAGGATCAGCTGTGGACTTGGATAATCTATCCAAGGTGAAGTTGTCAGCATCCAAACTCATTGGCCTTTTCCTGCCAGTCTCTACCAAACAGGTTCTCACCAGTACAAAGGATATTTCCCAATTTGTCTTGTACCCAGAGCTCCAGATCAGATGCTTGGAGCCAAGCAATTCTACGTGCACCTATGGCAATGGCAGAGGTTCTGCTTATGCACTCAAAGCAGTCAAAAGCTGCACGGTTGACAAATTTAGAAACATCTTGGGCATGTTTGACTAATGTGAGAAAATCCTGTCCTTCTATCCTCAGGAAGAATAGGATTCAAAGCCTCTAAATCACCTGTGACCTCCTTCAGGAACATTCCCATGTATAGACTATTGGAACTGATCCTGGCAGAAAGCATGGAAGCTTGGAAGACACGACGTCCAAAAGCATCCAGGGTTCTGCACTCCATCCTGGAGGATTAGAGACATGTCTCTTTGCACTCTTGATCCTTCTCATAGCTGATTCCACTACAATAGAGTGGTGAGGAAGCTGAGTTTTTTGGAAACCAGGACAAGGAGGGACTCGATACAGAGTATCTAGTCCGTGAGAATGAGGAGAGGTGGTAAGAGGTGTCACCCACATTCTTAATATGAGATCATGCAAAATCTCATGAATGGGCAAGGTAGCTGCCTCCTTAGGAGTTTTGGGATATTGTAAAATTTCGAACTCCTTAGCTCTGGGCTCTGTTTCAGGGGCCACAGTAATGGACAGACCCCGAGCCACTTCCCTGATAAAATCCTGGAAGGAAATATCCCCTGGAGAAGATATCCTGCGCTTAGGGGGAGGAGGGCTCCTCTGGGAGAAGCATTCCTGCATCGACAGAACTGTCAGAATCCTTAGATTCTTCTGAGGACTCGAAGTACCATCTGTCCGGATGCTCTTGAAGAGCCCGATACCCATACCGAGCGAAGTCGGTACTGGGAGTAGTCTGTACCGGGGTATTGGTACAGGAAGGCATCGGATGACTGGGTACCGGCAATGCAGACACCGATACTGATGTCAATGCCATCGGTACCGGAACCGATACCGGCGTCGGGGTTGGTGACGGTACCGGCCGGATAGTCTGTCGTGGTTCCGAGGGCATCGATGCCTCAAGGAGAGCCGCCAGACTGCACTCAATAGCCAGGACACTCTGGTCTTTCGACGCTGCCGATGCCTGGATGTCGGTACCGGAGAAGACCGCCGGTACCCCAGAGCATGGCACCAGTAGTTCTGCCGAGGTCGAGGCCTCGAGAACATCCTGGAGCCCCGATAATGCTTTGGAAGCCGAAGCCTCCCGCCGGGGCAATTTTGCCGGTGCAGAATCCTCAAGGACAACGCCAGAGGAATCTCGATGCTCAGAAGGAGATCTACCCTTTGAGGACCGGCTAGACTTATGTTTAGTTACCTAAGATCCACGGGAGGAAGACAAAGCCCTGGAAGACATCGATGCCACTGAAGCTGCATCAGAGGGAAACAGGGTACTGAGCTTGGCAGTTCGGTTCTGTCGACCTCTCTTGGACATCATGGCACAGGCCATACATTCTGAGATGGAATGGTCAGGACCTAAACATTTCAGACACCACTCATGGGTGTCGGTGACGGAGATGGTACCGCCACACTTGGTGCAATTTTTAAACCCAGAGGAGGGTTTTTCCATCGTGGAAAAAATCCTGGGCCTAAGGCCCAAAAAGGCGCGTGCACCTGAAAAAAAAAAACGGCAAAAGTACTAAAAGGTTTTTGTTTTGTTTTTTTAAGAAAAGAATGAAAGAAGAAAAAAACGGCGGTACCGGTAAAGCGTCGAGGAAGGCGGACGCGACCACAAAAAGAAGAACAATTTTCTGCGGTGACAGGAACACGACCTGCTGGCTCCGCGGAAAACAAAGAACTGGAGAGAGGCAGTTGGGAAAGGCGGGAAGGCAGCACGCAGGCACTGTGGGATGCTCCCAAAAGCTTTCTAATTGGACGCTGGGGAGCGTTCCCGCACAGGCTCCGTCAGTACCGACGATACCCATATGTGATGACTACATTCCTGCTTGTTCCTGGAGATTCCAGTATCTTCCTACTTTTTGAAGACACTGCAGCAGGGATATACTAATAAATATCTAGCAAACTGAAATCTCCTACCAGAAGTACTTCCCAGTCCATAGCAATATTGTGAATGTCTTCAATTAAATGTCAATTATTTCTTCTGCCTGCGAAGGAGGTATATCTCTCACACCAATATAAATAGTTTTCCTTTTTCCTCTTTCCAGACTAATCCACAGTGCCACCACCTTCCCTTGTAAGCCCTACAAATTCTGGGGCGTCAATTTGTACACATAGCACCACTTTTTCCTTCTCCAATACTGCCTTTCCTGAAGAAGGCATAGCCTGGTATAACTATGTCCCATCACTGTTTTCCCATGTCTCCATGACTGCCACTATATCCAAGTCAGTCTCTTCTAATAAGTTTCTAAATCTGGAACTTTATTCCACCCACAATGGGTATTAGTATATATAGAACTCTCCAGATAATAACATATTGCTCTTTTTTCCATTTTCTATACTATTCTTTTTTTAATGTTTTATTTAGCCGAGGGCTTTTACTTACGTGGAGTAGCCCAATGGTTACAGCACTGGCTTGGGAACAAACAGACCAGGGTTTGATTCTCACTATCAGTCCTTGTGGCCTTGGGCAAGTCACTTAACCCTCCATTGCCTCAGAAAAATCCAAGTTATCAATGTCCCCTGTTTAATGTACTTTATCACGTTTAAGTTACAATGTAAACTGCTTTGACTGAAATAAAGTGGCATAAAAAACTGTTAAAGCTGGTTACCCATCCCTGATGATCCTAATTTCAAGCCTTCCTTATTAGATTAGCCAGTTTATTGCATAAAAAAAAACTTTTCACCTTCTTCGATAGATAGATGCCATCTCTGTTCAGCAGTCCCTGGAAAATCATGCCATGGTCCAGGAAGCTGGAATGATCTATATGCCATCGACCACACAGTTAGGCATTCATCTCCAGGATGCAAATCCCTGTGTCTTGGACCTGACCTCAATAGGAAGGATTGTGGACTACTACTACTGAGCATTTGTATAGTGCTACAAGTCGTACGCAGCGCTGCACAGACATGTAAGAGACAGTCCCTGTTCATCAGAGCTTAAAATCTAGTCAAGACAAACACAGGTGGTGTAGGTAGGGATAAAGCAAGAGGAAAGAAAAGGAGATTGGGCGAGTCAAGATCCAAAAGCAGCAGCGAAGAGGTGGGTTTTCAGCCTGGATTTGAAGAGGGTTAGAGAAAGCAACTGGCGTACAGACACAGGTAGTTTGTTCAGGCGTAAGGCGCAACAAGGTGAAAGGAGCGAAGTCTGGAGTTAGCAGAAGAAGAGAAGGACATCACCTATGAACCTAACTGCTTCACTTTCTCCCTGGGCAAGTGTCATTTTTGATACATTCAGGTCAGAACCTAGCAGTATCATTTGTACCAACATGAAGAGCTTTGGATAATAATCAGTAGGCTTGAGGAGTCTCAACATCTTAGATCTTGGCACTAAGCAGACCGTACACCTCCCAGGTTGTCTCAAGACTGCAGATGGATGCCTCCTTTAGAAGGTAGTCACCAACCACTACTACTTTTTGCTTCCTAGCGGTTGCTGATCCTACAGCTTTGTGCTTTTTGAGCTCTGATACCTCCTATTCCTGGGATGATGTTGCTCTTCTTCTTCTAGAACCGCATAACTATATTTCAGTTTCAGGGAAGGTGGAGTCAGAATGTTGAGTTTGCAGCTGCTCTTTTCCCTTCTGCTGGGCATCTTAGAAGCGTCTAGAAGCATTACATCAATATACCTCTCATTGTCACAAATGTTTCTTGGCCTTGCCACCTCTTCTCTGTTCCTCAACTTCACTTGTTTCCTGAGGGATTCAACCTGTAGCATTTTTCACACTGAACCTGTTCCACACCCTGGATTCTGGATGGATGTAGAATTGGTAATGAGGGCAGGACAAGCCCAACCATCAGGCAAACTAGGTGACTGCCTAGGGTAGCAACTTCTTGGGGTACAGCAAAAAGCAGGACACGCAAAGCAATACATTCTGACAGCCAAGGGGGGGGTGTGTGCAAGGCTCAAGGTCTGCCCAGGGCACCAACACTTTGAACTAACTCTAGGGATAGGCCTGAATGGGAGCAACAGCTTTGGCACCATGACATTTCCTCAGACATATTTCTGCTGTTGGAGCTTTGGTACCTGTTGGGGGGGGGGGGGGGGAGAAAAAAGACCATCCAAAGTCCCTACCCTGAATCAGCATTAGAAGTTTTAGGAAAAAGGTTATTACAACATCTGCACCATAACATCTCATGAACTTTCTGAAAAAGGTCAAGATTACCCAAAACCAAAGTTTTAAATTTTTTATTAAAAAGGTAGAATTACACCAGATGAGTTATTTACATAGGGCTATGGTATTATCTTTATAATGTGTTCACAATTTACTCTTAAATAAAAAAGAAATGTCAAGTTTTCACTCCATACAATTTTTAGAACAGCTCAGCTCCATAAGGGAACATGTATCCAAGAAAAATAGCTGAACTGATTACAAGATGTCTTCTTCAGTCCTTCTTCCACTACGCACTGAAGGTCATTTAAATGAGATCAGCAACTAAACAAGAATGAAAGTGCAGTGTAAGAATACAAAATGACATGTTGGAAGAAAGTGCTAGAACAAATTAACATGGCTTTATAAGAAAATGAAATCTTACAGGTCGATATACAATGGAATTTATTTATACACTGTTGAATACATCAAGTTCCTTATCTGTTCATTTTCAGCCATTTTACAATATTATCAGGCTAAAAATCCCTTTTGCAGATAGATATTATTCATATAATGAAGAGGTAGGAGGAGGGTGTAATCACAAAATTATCCAGACAGAAGCACTTTTCAGCTGCTATCTGTATAAGCTATACCTTTAGTTTAAGCCTGACAGATTGCAGTTCTAAATACAGCAGCGGTGGTGACCATGTTCAGCACCGCCAACTACACATATAGTGATGCTGAATATATGTATGAAACAACAGCATTCAAATTCATCTGCCTGCTGCTGTAAATTTAGCCCTTGGTGGCTGAATTTCTCTTTAAGAATTGGAATAAAATCCTCTAAGAAACCCAAGTTTCATAATGCCGTCTCAGTGCACTGATTCAAACTTCTGGCATAAGATTTGTAAGCTTGTCAGCCACAAGATGATTTCCCCATTGGGAAAACCACCAATCAGATGGCAAAATGAGCTGCAGCTGATTAACATTTTAAATTTTAAATAAAATCTGCATATTAATCAAAGGATTCCAACATTTTTTGTTTCAGCATATTTAAAGTACCCAGAGAGAACCGATTTTTGACAGGCTCTAGCATACCTGTCAAGTCACCTAAACAGAAAGACTGGCAATGCTGCCTTAGGAACTGCCTGTTCATGCCACTAAACCCTCCTACAATCTAGCACTGCACTGTGCATCCAGGAGAGCCCAGAACTGTAACAGCAGAAATACTGTACCGACGTGGATTAGGAGATAGCTATATTGGATTATGTCATATTACTCTACCCAGAGCTTTAAAGTCTTTCTCTCTCTCATCGGTACCAAAACTCTACCATTTTCTAAGGGGAAAAGAATCGTGTTTCCCCAAAGGCTATCTTAATATTTCCAACTGCACTGTTTATCATATAACTTAGATAGCAAACTGCTTTGCTGAGCTTCTTTTGAGTTGGAAGAGAAGTCTAAAATCTTAGCAAATAAAATAAATTTGTAGTTTGTTACAAAAGAGTATACAGAACAAAGTGTTCAAGTATCTATAGGGGGTCATGCACCAAAGTTGAAAGAATCGCTTTCAAAGCTGTTAAAAGAATAGAGCTCTCTAGAGAGCTTAAGTTTCCACTGGAGAAGGAAAGTAAGATCAAAAGATTACCTTCAAACAAATGCCACTCCTACAAAGGGGCAGGCTGGAGAAGAGATTGCACACAGCCTTTTCTGTTCCAGCATTAATCGACGGCACGCAGCAATTTCTAAAAGCTACTGGAGTTAGGTGATCTGTACCAGTCAGCTCTAGGTGTTGTCTTTGATGTTACCTGGAGCAGACTGTGGTACAGATCACCAGCTACCAGTATGTAAACAAGCTAAAGCTGAAAGAGGCCACTCAAATGTAGCAAAAGGTGACATTTTAACTTACCAGTTAATGTCCTTTCCTTGAGTCTTGCTAGACCAGTCCATACAAGTGGGCTGTGTTCCGCTACCAGCAGATTAGTGGAGACAAAGAACCAATGAAAAGCCCAGGTTTTAATGACATCACTCCTATGCCTCTATTCATCTCAGCCACCAGAGGGTCCCTTCAGTATTCATCCCAAAGCATATGAGATACACATAGCAAGCCTCTCATAACAATTGTGGGCAACAATCAGTGGGCAACAATCAGTGGGCAACAATCAGTAAGCAACCGTAGAGAACTATGTACAGGAAACATTAACAGAAGGCTAAAGCATAGTTACTCACCTATAACAGGTGATCTCCGGGAACAGCAGGAATTTAGTCTTCACATATGGGTATCGTCGGTACCAACGGAGCCTGCGCGGGAATGCTCACAAGCGTCCAATTAGAAAGCTTTTGGGAGCACACCACAGTGCCTGCGTGCTGCCTTCCCGCCTTTCCCAACTGCCTCTCTCCAGTTGAGTTTAAAGCTGAGACAAAGAGAGAGAGAGGGAAAGAGAAAGAGACAGAGATACAACTCCTAGGGGAGGTGGGTGGGTTGTGAAGACTAAATTCCTGCTGTTCCCGGAGATCAACTGTTACAGGTGAGTAACTATGCTATCTCCAGGAACAAGCAGGAATGTAGTCTTCACATATGGGGACTCCCTAGCTTTAGATGCCAGGGAGAGACCCCAGAAGTTGTGTGTCCCTGTTGAAGGGCTCCACTTCCCCCCCATGGATCTCTGGCATCCAACCAGGGATGGTGGGTAGGAGTTGATTAGGTATGGAACAGGTGTTGGAGAACAGCCTGACCAAACAAGGCATCACGGCGGGAGTCCTTGTCCAAGCAGTAATGGGCTGTGAAAGTATGAACAGAGGCTCAAGTGGCTGCTCAACAGATGTCGTTGATAGACACAGAGTGCAGATGAGCCATTGATGCTGCCATGGCTCTCACACTGTGAGCTGTGACATGGCCCTCCAGAGGAAGATTCTTACTCTGATAGGCAAAGGAAATACACTGTGCAATCCAGTTGGACAATGTTCTCTTGGATGCTGGAAGTGCCAAATGAGAAGGATCAAAAGCAACAAAGAGATGAGAGGACTTTCTATGTTGCTGTGTTCTTTGCAAGTAAAAGGCCAAAGCTCTTTTACAGTCCAAAGTATGAAGATTCCTTTCTGCATATGATGCATGAGGCATTGGAAAAAACACAGGCAGGTAAACCGCTTGGTTAAGATGAAAAGGGGAGACCACCTTTGGCATAAAGTGTGGATGAGTCCTAAGGACTACCCTTGTCATGATGGAACCTTGTATAAGGAGGATAAGCCACTAGTGCTTGCAACTCACTAATGGGACGTGCTGATGTGATTGCAATGAGAAAGATAACTTTCCAAGAAAGGAATTTCAACATGGTAGTAGCCAAGGGTTCGAAAGGTGGCTTCATAAGCTGGCCAAGAACCAGGTTTAAGTCCCATGCCACCGGTGGTGGCCTAATGAGAGGCTTAATTAGTAGAAGGCCTCTCATAAATCTTGCTATAAGAGGATGGGAGGAAAAAGGTTGTCCATTTAAAGGCTTGAAATAAGCCGCAATAGCACTTAAATGGACTCTGAGTTAGTTTTAAGTCCTGCATTGGATAAATGAAGAAGATACTCCAGTAATAATGCCAGAGGTATCGCAAGGGGGTTAAGACCCTTCTGCGAGCACCACATGGTAAACCTTTTCCACTTTAAAGCATAAGAGCGTCTTGTAGAAGGTTTTCTAGAAGCATAAAGGATATCCTTTACTTGCTGAGGAAGGTTAAGATCTTGAAGATCTAGGCCTTCAGCAACCAAGCCCTGAGATGCAGTGATTGGGGACAGGGATGCCATAAAATTCCCTCCTCCTGAGACAGGAGATCTGGGGCAAACCCTAACTCCAGAGAGGGAGCTTGAGAGAGATATAGAAGCAGAGGGTACCACACTTGCCGTGGCCAATGTGGAGCTATGAGAATCATAAGGCCTCTGTCTCTCTGAAGCTTGAACAGGGTTTTGGGAATCAGGGGAATGGGTGGAAAGGCATAAAGGAAGTCTTGCCCCCAATGAAGGAGGAAAGCATCCCTGGCCTGAGAGCCCTGAGCCGGAATTCTGGAACAGAACCGGGGAAGTCTGGCATTCAACGGAATTGCAAAGAGGTCTATGTCTGGGGTTCCCCAAATTTGGCTATCTGGTCTGCATGTAGAGACCATTCGTGTGGAGGCAGAACTCGACTGTCTGCCCAAGAGTTATGGATACCTGGAAGATATAATGCCAGGAGATGAATCTGATGCTCTCTGGCGAGGGCCCATAGTCGCAAAGCTTCGTTGCAAAGTGACAGAGCCTGTTCCTCCCTGCTTGTTCACATAGAACATGGCTCTTGATTGTCCGTGTGAATGAGGACTGTCTTGTAGCTGAGCAGAGTGTGGAACACTCGAAGAGCAAGGAAGATTGCTCTGAGCTCCAGAAGATTGATGTGTAGATGAGTCTCCTGTGGAGTCCAGGTGCCTTGGGTGGAGAGGCTTTGCAGATGAGCTCCCCAACCCACTGGTGAAGCATCTGTTGTGAGAGTTGCTTGGGGTGATGGTTGTTGAAATGGAGACCCCAGCAACAGGTTTTGAGTGGACTGCCACCATTGGAGGGACAAAATAAGGCGATTTGTGTTTGCTATTTTGTCTGACAGGCATCCTGATGCCTGGGTCCACTGAGTGGATAAAGTCCACTGGGCTGCTCTCATATGGAGGCGAGCATAAGGGACCACATGTACGGTAGAAGACATGTGGCCTAGTAGTTGTAACATTTCTCGAGCAGTGAGATGAGGCTTCAGCACTGCTTGAGAAGCTAACTGCACCATGCGAAGGCAACGGGCCTGGGGAAGATAGGCCCTTGCTTTTCTGGTATCCAGCAAAGCCCCTATGAACTCTAGAGACTGAGTGGGAGTTAGACTGGATTTTGGGATGTTTATGACCAGACCCAAATACTGAGGGATACACATTGTGCAAGATAGAGAAGTCCTGGCCTCTGACTCTGATGGGGCTTGAATGAGCCAGTCGTCTAAGTAGGGGAAGACGAATATTCCTAGAGTGCGAAGAAATGTTGCTACCATAGCCACGCATTTCTGGAACACCCTTGGTGCTGAGGCCAGGCCAAAAGGAAGCACCCTGTATTGGTAGTGCTTTCCTTGAAAAAGGAATCAAAGGAATTTTCTGTGAATTGGATGGATGAGAACATGAGTGTACGCATCCTTGAGATCTAGAGAACAAAGCCAATCCTGACTCTGAAGGTATGGCAGCAGGGTTCCTAGAGAAATCATCTTGAATTTCTCCTTGAACAGGAATTTGTTCAATTCTCTGAGATCCAAAATGGGTCTGTGTCCTCCTGTTTTCTTTGGAATAAGGAAATAGGGGGAGTAAAACCCTGTACCCTGTTGAAGAATGGGTACCTCTTCTATTGCCCCTTGGGCAAGAAGCATGGTGACCTCTTGATCTAACAGGTTGATGAGAGAGGTCTGAGAATTGAACTGTCTTACCATTGTATGAGGGGGCAAGCAGAGGAAGTGAAGCTTGTACCCCTCTCTTATAATGGAAAGAGTCCAATGTTCTGCTGAAAGGTTCTGGTCCACTAAGGGCCAGGAAGGCTAAGTTCTCTAGATGGAAGTCAAAGGCCTTGTGGAGGTTGAGACTGCTGAGACAGTTGAGGCTTAGCAGTCTTTGCTTTCCTTTGTTTAGGTGGTTGCTGACTCTTCCGGACAGGCTGACCTGCAGAACGTCCCTGCTGATAAGAGGGATAAAACCTCTTCTTTTTGGAAAAGAATGTTTTTTTGAAAGATTTCTTTCTTGCAGGATCAGCTGTGGCTTTGGATAACCTATCCAAAGTGGAGTTATCAGCATCCAACTCATTGGCCTTTTCTTGCCAATTTTTGCCGAATAAATTTTCACCTGTACAAGGAATATTGCCCAGTTTGTCCTGCACCCAGAGCTCCAAATCAGATGCCTGAAGCCAGGCAATTCTACGTGCACCTATGGCAATGGCAGAGGTTCTGCTTATGCACTCAAAACAGTCAAAAGCTGCACGATTGACAAATTTAGAAACATCCTGTGCATGTTTAACCAGTGTGAGAAAATCCTGCCTCTTATCTTCAGGAAGAAGAGGGCTCAAACCTCTAAATCCCCTGTGACTTCCTTAAGGAACATTCCCATATATAAAATATAGGAACTGATCCTGGCAGAAAGCATGGAAGCCTGGAAGGTGCGACGTCCAAAGGCATCCAAAGTTCTACACTCACGTCCTGGAGAATTAGAGGCATGCCTCTTTGCACTCCTGATCCTTCTCATAGCTGACTCCACTACAATAGAGTGGTGAGGCAACTAAGTCTTCTGGAAACCAGGACAGGGGGGAACCCGATACATGGTATCCAGTCAACAGGAATGAGGTGAGGTGGTCAGGGGGGTTTCCCACATTCTTAACATGAGATCATGTAAGATCTCATGGATAGGCAAGGTAGCTGCCTCTTTAGGAGCTTTGGGATATTGCAGAATCTCCAACTCCTTTGCCCTAGGCTCCGTCTCAGGAGCCACAGTAATGGACAGACCTCGAGCCACCTCCCTGATAAAATCCTGAAAGGAGACCTCTTCTGGAGGAGACATCCTCCGTTTGGGACAGGAAGGCTCCTCGGGGAGAAGTATCCCGGTACCGACAGAACTGTCAGAATCCTCAGAGTCCTCCGAGGATTCAAAGTACCTTCTGTCTGGATGCTCCTGTAGAGCACGATACCCGTACTGACCGAAGTCGGTACCAGGGGGAATCGGTACCGGTATATCAGTACCGGAGGGCATGGCTTGACTGGGTGCCGGCAATGCGGACACCGATGTCGATGCTATCGGTCCCGGTTGAACTGTGACGCGGTTCCAAGGGCGTCGATGCCGCAAGGAGAGCCGCCAGACTGCGTTCAATAGCCAGGAACCTCTGGTCTATCGATGCTGCCGATGCCTGGGTATCGGTACCGGAGAAAACAGCCGGTACCCCAGAGCATGGCACCAGTAGTTCTGCTGAGGTTGAGGCCTCGAGAACATCCTGGAGCCCTGATAATGCTTTGGAAGCCTCAGCCTCCCACCGGGGCAATTTTGCCGGTGCAGAACCCTCAAGGGCAACGCCAGAGGCATCTCGATGCTTAGAAGGAGATCTACCCTTTGAGGACCGGCTGGACTTATGTTTAGTTACCTGAGATCCATGGGAGGAAGACGAAGCCCTGGAAGAGTCGATGCCACAGAGGCTGCATCGGAGGGAAAATGGGTGCTAAGCTTAGCAGCCCTGTTTTGTCGACCCCTCATGGACATCATGGCACAAGCCATAGACTCCGAGATGGAGTGGTCAGGACCTAAACATTTAAGACACCACTGATGGGTGTCTGTGACGGATATGGTACCGCCACACTTGGTGCACTTCTTAAAACCCGAAGCGGGTTTTTCCATAATGGAGGAAATTTTGGGCTTAAGGCCCAAAATGGCACATGCACCTGAGGGAGAAAAAAATTGGAAAAAAGAACTAAATATATATATATTTTTTTCTATAAGAAAAAGAACCACCGGCGGTACCGGTGTAGCGTCAAGGAAGGCAGACACAACCACAAAAAAGGAGGAGGAAATATTTTCTGCGGTGACAGGAACGACGACCTGCTGGCTCCGCGGAAAACGAAGAACTAGAGAGGCAGTTGGGAAAGGCGGGAAGGCAGCACGCAGGTGCTGTGGGATGCTCCAAAAGCTTTCTAATTGGACGCTGGGGAGCATTCCCGCCAGGCTCCGTCGGTACCGACGATACCCATATGTGAAGACTACATTCCTGCTTGTTCCTGGAGATCAGTAGAAGATCAACCTGCAGAGCCAAGTATAAAAATCATTTCGGAACCAAGGATACCACAGAAGAAGAATAGAGTAGAGCAAACCCAGTTTCAGGGGCGAATCATGGACATGTCCTAGCAGGACTCAAGGAAAGAACATTAACTGGTAAGTAAACTGTCACCTTCCATATCGTCCTGCTAGACCAGTTCAGACAAGTGGAATATACCAAAACTACACCACCAGTGGGCAAGAAGGCGGCTGTGTCTGCCTGAGCGTGGTCATGCAAGTGGTAATGCTTAACAAAAGTGGAAAGCAATGCCCACATTGCTGCCCGACAAATGTCTACAGGGGCTACAGAGCTCCACTCCGCCCATGAAGACGCTTGTGCTCAAGTAGAATGGGCACACAAGCCGTCCAAAACAAGCCGGTTCTGAAGCATATACACCATGACAATTGCTTCCTTAATCCAGCTCCCCAAAGTCAATTTGGCTGCCACTTCACCATTGTGCAGGCCAGCAAACAGTACAAAAAGATGGTCAGATTTATGAAAGGTATTCCTAACCTCCAGGCAATGAAGGTGCGTCCTCCGGACATCCACAAGGTAAAGATCCTTATCCTTTCTCTGACACTGCTTCTTCAGGAAGGAGGGAAGGCAAATCACCTAGTTCATGCGAAAGGGAGAAAGCACCTTATCAAAAAGGAAGACACAGGCCGAATGGAAACTGTCTCCTCTGTAAAGGACAGATAAGGATCATGGCAAGAGTCTGCAGCTCAGAAATCCACCTTACAGAACAATCGTGACCAAGAAGATAGTCTTGAGTGTAAAATCCTTTAAGGCAGCATGTTATAATGGCTCAAAGAATGCCACCATCAGGGCCCTGAGCACCAGACCCAGATCCCAGGAAGGGATCACAGACCGAAGGGGAGGACGCAGGCGCCGAACCCCCTGTAGAAAACTTAAGACATCCGGGTGTAAGACCATACACTTGCCCACCACCAGACCATGGAGGCAGGCTGGAGCTGCCACCTGAACTTTCAGGGAGCAAAGAGAAAGATCCTTCTCTAGGCCATCCTGCAGAAAGGCCAACAGAGAGGACACCATGGCTGTCTCAGGAGCTAACTGCCACAACAGCGCTCAAAACAGGCACCATATCTGTATGTATGCTAGCTTGATAGACCTCCAGGCACCAAACAGAGCAGAGATCACTGCTGAAGAGTAGCCCCTTACACGCTAGCAATCTCCTTTCAAAAACCATGCCGTAAGCAAGAAGGGAGCCGGGTCCTCCAGAACGACTGGTCCTGCTGGAACAGCACCCGAAATGGAGGCAGCTGAAGAGGCAGCATATGTAGGAGCCACATCAGGTCTCCAAGGCCAATATGGCACCACCACCAGAACAAATCTGTCTGAGTAGCGCTCTATATGGTGAATCGCACCTCAGAGGCCATGCAGGAAACATGTACGGCAGCAGTCGACTGGGCTAAAGCCCTCAGACATTATCTCCGTGCAGCGATTGAATAAGCAGAACACAAACATTGGAGTGGGCTGCCATCAGATCCATTTCAGAGCAACCCCAGTGGTGAAGGAATCAACTAAAATGCTTCATGACTCAACTCTCACTTGTCGGGATTCAGGAAGTGCCAGCTGAGAAAGACCACTTCCATTTTGTCCATTCTGGCAATGTGCTGAGCCGACAAGGCTAGGAGGTGATTCTCCACCCAGGCAAACATGAGATCCATCTCCAGGGCCATTCCAGCACTTCTTGTGCCACCCTGCTGATTGACATAAGCCACCGCCATGGCACTGTCTGAAAACACTCGAACAACCCTAGCCCATGATCAAGGGTCATAAACACATTAGAGCCAACCTGATGGCTCTCGCCTCGAGGCAGCTGATGGACTACACCGCTTCCCTGTGGTTCCCACAGCCCTGGGCATTTTGGTCTTGGCAATGGGATCCCCATCATGAGAGATTGGCATTGTCGTCAGCAGGAGTCAAGGAGAAATCATCAAGTGGAATGCCCTTCCTCAGATGACAGGGTGCTGCCACCACTGCAGGCTGGACTTCATCATCAATGGGAACAGGAGCCTGCGCTCAAACGCCTGAGAACCCGGGAACCATCAAGTTAACAAGAAGCACTGCAGAGGCCACAGGTGAGCATGCACCCATGGGACCATTTCTATGGTCACTGCCATCAATCTAAGGAGCTGAAGGTAATCCTAGACTGGGGGGGGGGGGGGGGCTGCTGTGCCAAGAACGGCAGGCAATTCAACAATCTTGATTTCTCCTCTGGCAGAAAATCCCTGCACACTTGACTGTTGAAACATGCTGCTAGAAATGCCAAGGACTGGGAAGGTAAAAGTTTTTTGTTCCATGAATGATCACCAGCTGAGGCTTTCCAAAAAGGACATCACTTGGGACATTACCAGAAACGCTTCTGACAGGGAATGGGCCCGGATGAGCTGGTTGTCCAGAAAGGAATGGACAGATCTCTTGGTACCACAGCTGCTACCAACATGACCTTGAAGAACATCCTTGGGGTGGTGGAGAGCCCAAAAAAACTTTTAAAAAGGGGCGGCGAGCGATAGTAAAAGCCAAGCATGGCAAAATGCAGATACCTCTGCTGATCTGACTGGATCAGGATATGAAAATATGCCTTGGCCAGATCCAGAGAAATCAAGATTTCTCCTCGGCACACTGCTTGAATCACAGAGCACAAGGTTTCCAGCCGAAAGCGCAAAACATGCAAGTGCTACTTGACCCCCCCCCTTGAGGTCCAGGATGGGCAGGAAGAACTGTCCTTTGACACCACAAAGTAGATAGGAGTATCTGCCCTTGCCCCGCTCATCAGGGGGGATGGGCACCACTGCCTTCAAGCAAAGCAGCCTGTCAAATGTGGTCCGCACCATGACACCTTTAATCGTAGACCCACAGGGGGCGATAATGAAGGCATCGGGAATAGACTCCTTGCATTACAGGACATAGCCAAATTGAATTCTGTCTAGCACCCAGTGCTTGGTAAACTGGGCCCATTCCTGAAAGAAAAAGGCAAAGCCTGCCACCCACCAGAGGTACCAGGGAATGGGTCCCCAAACCTTTGTTTCGTGGCCTGGGAGGTCCTCCTCTGGAGGGGGCTGTATCCCTGGGTCCACGTGCTCCATGAAAGGACCGAGAACAAGCCCAAGGCCATGAAGCAGAGGGGAATAAAGGTTCTCCAGGTCTGTAGAGATGATAGTCCTGAGACCTCCGGGAATCTAACACATCCTTGCTGGTTGGGCGGAGGCTGACAGGAAAGGGGCACTCACCCATGGAACTGACTTCTGGGAGGTGGTAAGATTTTGCCTTGCTTAGGTCCTTCACCAATTTCTCCAAATCTGTTCCAAACAGGAGCTTCCTATTAAAGGCCAGCTGAACCAACAGGGCCTTGGAGGATGTGTCCTCTGCCCAATAACACAGTAGTTAGGGCACCATCCCTGGCTGCTGGGCACACTAGGTCATACATGGTATCAGAAGGGTAGGCCATAGCAGACTCCAAGAGAGTAGTAGCATAATCAGGCATAAGAGACTGAAACCACTGGAGTAGGGCTCAAGACGTCAAGCTGGTGCATAGTCCCAACTGTAGAATAGCCACCGCAACAAACTGGCTCTTCAACAAGGAATCAACCTTGAGGTCTACAACATCCTTTAAGGCCGATCCACCTTCTATGGCAATGGTGGTCCATCTGGTAACCACCGTGACCTGTGCATCCACCTTGAGAATGTCAAAACTCACTACACTCCTCCTTCAGGAGAGCATAGATCTTTTTATAAACCCTTATCCCTTTAGGCAAGGAGTCGGGTGAGTACTATTTGGACCAGATCATATCATCTCAGGGAACAGAAAGACAGAATTGGATTTCCATACCCCTTGAGGCGGGTGTACGTTCGGCTCCTGCTCCATGATGGAAGCATCTGCCAATTTCAAGGCAGATGAAACCCTGGAAAATAACGCTACCAGTTCCGCCTTCTGGAACAGGCGGATCACACCGGCCTCTTCATAGTCCAGTTACAATATAAATCACTTTGACTGAAATGATAAAGCGGTATAAAAAAAAAACTGTTAAATAATCTTCTGAAGGTGATAGGTAGTCCTCCTCCACATCAGAGCCCAATACAGATTCATCTGGATCCGAGGCATAGTCAACATTTTGGATAGCTCGCAAGTATTCCTCATCTTCAAGGAATGTCCAACGCTGGGGACCCATAGCCAAAGGCAATCAAGCAGGGCTTCTGCTTCCAGCCTATCTAGTATGAGACTTAATCCAGGAGCAACCAGAGGCCGCAGGTCTAAATTTCCACACCAGAAGGACAAGACCTGTTACAAAAGGAAAAGAATTCTGGGGTGGACAATCTGTACTCTGGAAGCTCTCCTCTCAGAAAAGGCTCCCTGACACCAGGAGGCATAGCCAGCAAGTGTGCGTTAACTGCGCTTTCACAGAACATGCATTAAAGGCGCTAGGGAAGGAGCGCACATTATAGCAGTTGGGGTGAAAAGCGCAATCCCCAGGCACACAATAGGCAAAAATGTTACTAACGTGCGCAGATAATAGCAGAAACCCCCCATAAAGCGCCAATGGTCGCTAGCAGTCCACCCCGAATTGAATCCCTCAGAAACTGAACAGGGAGCCCGCAGAAAGCACAGTTACTTACCTGTAACAGGTGATCTCTGGGAACAGCAGGAATAAGTCTTCACATATGGGTACGTTGGTACCGACGGAGTCTGTGCGGGAACGCTTCCCAGCGTCCAATCAGAGAGCTTTTGGAAGCATCCCACCACGCCTGCATGCTGCCTTCCCGCCTTTCCCAACTGCCTCTCCTCAGTTAAGTTTTAAAGCTGAGACAAAGAGAGAGAGAGGAAAGGAAAGATAGAGATACAACTCCTGGGGAGGTGGGTGGGTTGTGAAGACTTATTCCTGCTGTTCCCAGAGATCACCAGTTACAGGTAAGTAACTGTGCTATCTCCAGGAACAAGCAGGAATGAGTCTTCACATATGGGGGGACTCCCAAGCTGAGATGCCTGGAGTCCCAGCATGTCATAGGTTGGAACATGCTATCTCCCAGAACACCAGGCATCCTGAGGATGGAGGGTAGGAGTTGAAGAAAGAAAGGTGCTGTGGAACAGCTAACCTAGCATAGGCTTGCAGACAAGGAGTCCATGTGTGGATGATAATTGTCATCAATGATATTGCAAAGAAAGAATATTGCAATAGGGACCTCCCCTAACAGGACTTCAGAGAAGTATGGAGGTTCATGGGATCTACTGGGGAACCCAGTAGAGGAACCTCGAGAAGGACCTCACTGTAAGTGGAGGTAGTAAACCTTTTAGGAAAAGCAATGGAGGTCAGAATCCTGAAAGGTAACAGGGAACCCCAGTAGGAAAAAACGGGTAATACAAAAATGGTGGGCCTTCAGCAGAAGGCTTTATGATAAAAGCCCAACTCTTTTGGCAGCAGAGCGGCTCACTCTTAGGAACAAAAAGAGAAAGGCTAACTGATTTGGACAAACAGGCCCAGTCCTTGTGGGGAGAAAGGGTATGGGAACCCCTTGTATCCCAAAAGACAGGACAAACGCGTTAGAGCCTGTGAGTAGCTGAAAGAGTAGTTACTCACCTGTAACAGGTGTTCTCCAGGAGCAGCAGGAATCAGTCCTCACATATGGGTGACGTCGGCGCCGACGGAGCCCTCGTGCGGAGCATTTCCCCAGCTTTCAAAGAAAGCCTTTGGGAATTGCAGCAAGCATGCGCGGTTCCCTTCCTGCCCATGGGTGCCATCTTGCTCAGTCTGATGACATAGCTAAAAGACAGCAAAAAAATTAGCAAAACAAATCATATGACTGCAACTCCAAGGGGAGGAGGGAGGGTTGTGAGGACTGATTCCTGCTGCTCCTGGAGAACACCTGTTACAGGTAGTAACTACTCTTTCTCCAGGACCAAGCAGGAAGTCAGTCCTCACATATGGGACTCCCCAGCTTAAGGCTACCGGAGACCTCAAGTAGAAAAAATGAGCTCCCTCTAGCTCGTCAGCACGCAAGGAAGGAACCTTCTCTGAGAACGCCCCCGACCGGTAGCCCAACACCAGGGCCGGAGGGTAGGAGCTGCCTAAACCCCAAAGAGATTATGGAGTACTGCCTGTCCGAAAGCACTGTCCCTGCGGGACTCCCTCTCAAGGCAATAATGGGCCGCAAAAGTCTGGCTTGAAGACCAAGTAGCGGCCCGGCAGATGTCTGCCAACGGAACAGAGCGGAGATGAGTCACTGATGCAGCCTTCGCCCTGACATGATGAGCCGTGACTCGACCCTCCAACGAGAGGCCGGCTGCCCCATAAGCCCAGGCGATACAGTCAGCGACCTATATGGACAAAGTACGCTTGGAGACAGGAAGCCCCAACTTATTGGGGTCAAAAGAAACGAAGAGCTGAACAGCCCTCCGGTGCTCCCGCGTACGGTCAAGGTAGCAGGACAACGCCCTCCTACAGTCCAGGGTATGCAGGACCATCTCAGCCCGGCTGGCATGCGGCTTGGGAAAGAAGGTCGGAAGAATCACCTCCTGATTGAGGTGAAAAGGGGAGACAACCTTAGGAAGAAACTTAGGGTGAGTCCGTAAGACCACCCTATTCCTGTAGAACCTAGTGTAAGGAGGATCAGACACTAGTGCCTGAAGTTCACTCACTCGCCTAGCAGAGGTAAGAGCTACCAGAAATAAGGTTTTCCAGGAGAGAAAACGGAGATGGCAGGTAGCCACAGGTTCCAAAAGGCGGACAAGTAATCCGCTGTAAGACCACATTCAGATCCCACTCAGGGGCCGGTGGACGCAAAGGAGGTTTAAGCAGAAGGAGGCCTCTGAGAAAACGAGCCACCAAAGGGTGGTTGGAAAGAGGCCTACCGTCCACCGGCGAGTGGTGCGCTGAGAGAGCACTAAGGTGAACTCTGACAGAGTTAGACTTAAGGCCCAGATTGGAGAGGTAAAGCAAATATTGCAATACTACCGCTACCAAGCACAAGAAGGGATTCTCGCTGTGCTGAGCACACCATGCGGAGAATCTACGCCACTTAAGAGCGTAGGATTTCCTGGTGGATTGTCGCCTAGAGGCCAAGACCACATCTTCCACCTCCCGAGGCAGTAGTAGGGGAGCCAGGACTACCCTTTCAGCAGCCAGGCCATCAGATGAAGGGACTGGAGGTTGGGGTTCAAGAGAGTCCCCTGATCCTGAGACAGGAGATCGTGTTGAAACCCCAGAGGAAGAGGGGTGTCCACCGCTAGCTGCAGCAGAAGCGGGAACCACGGTTGCCTCGGCCACCTGGGGGCTATCAGGATCAATGAAGCCCCGTCCTTGAGGACTTTGAACAGCGTTCTGGACACTAGTGGCGTGGGAGGAAACGCATATAGTAGGCCTGTGGACCATGAGATCAGAAACGCATCCGCTGCTACTCTGAGAGGATGCGGTTGTCTGGAGCAAAATCTCGGGAGTTGCCGGTTCAGAGGACTGGCGACAAGATCCATGGTGGGGAGGCCCCACCTGAGAAAGACCTGCTGAACCACCAACGGGTTCAACCTCCATTCGTGTGGTTGCAGGACCCTGCTCAGTCTGTCCGCCAGGTAATTTTCTTGACCTGGGAAGTAGACAGCTTTGAGGAGGATTCTATGATTGATAGCCCAAGAGCACAGGCGTTGTGCCTCCTGACAGAGAAGGAAGGAGCCTGTGCCTCCTTGCTTGTTCACGTAGAACATGGCCACTTGATAATCCGTCTGGACCAGTACAGACTGGTGAGAGGCGAGGTGGGAGAAGGCTCTCAGAGCTAGGCGTATCGCTCGTAGCTCCAGGAAGTATATCTGTTGAGCAGCCTCCCAAGGGGTCCAGAGACCCTGAGTACATGTCCCTTGGCAATGTGCTCCCCAACCGAGAAGAGAAGCATCTGTCGTCAGCACTTGAGAATGCGGAGGGGATTGAAAAACCACTCCGAGTACCAGATTCGGAAGATGAAGCCACCATTGCAGAGGGGAGACCAGCAGGTCCGATATTTTTACTGAGTCCGCTAGGCTCCCCATGGCCTGATGCCACTGAGTGCGGAGGCTCCACTGAGCAGGCCGCATGTGCAGGCGGGCATTGGGGGTGACATGAACCGTGGAAGCCATATGGCCGAGTAGTCTCAGGAATTGCCTGGCAGAGACCAGGGAATTGCTGCGAAACTGCCTGGCCAGATCCATAAGCCTGTGGGCTCTGTCCATAGGCAGAATAGCCTTCGCTTGAAGAGTGTCTAGTCTGGCTCCTATGAATTCCAAGTCCAGGGATGGGAGCAAAGTGGACTTTGCGAAGTTTATGACAAACCCCAAGTGCTGAAGCAGAGTCACAGTGCGAAGGGTGGCTTGATTGGCCTCCTGGGAAGATTGGCCCCTTATGAGCCAGTCGCCCAGGTACGGAAACACAAAAAGACCTTGAAGCCTCAGGTAGGCCGCCACCACTGCCAGGCACTTGGTGAACACCCTGGGAGCGGAAGACAGGCCAAAGGGTAGTACTCTGTACTGATAGTGGTTTCCCCCCACAACAAATCTGAGATATTGTCTGTGGTCTGGATGAATAAGGATGTGAGTATACGCATCCTTTAGATCTAAGGAGCATAGCCAGTCTCCCTGCTGGAGGTAGGGCAGCAGGATTCCAAGGGTAAGCATCTTGAACTTTTCCCTCTCCAGGAACTTGAGGTTGCGCAAGTCTAGGATGGGTCTGAGGCCTCCTGTTCTTTTTGGTACCAGAAAGTACCTGGAATAAAAGCCGTGACCTCTCAGGTGGTGGGGCACCGGTTCCACAGCCTGATCCTTTAGCAGACTTGCTAACTCCTGAAGGAGTAGGTCCCTGTGCAGAGGGAGTCTTGGAGGCTCCCCTGGAAAATAGGAGGGAGGAACCTGGTGAAAATGGAGAAGATAACCCTTTTGGACTATCTGAAGAACCCAGGTATCTGAAGTGACGGCTGACCACCTCTGGGCAAAATGGGCCAGCCGGCCTCCTGTGCTGAGAGAAGCCAGCTGAGGAGAAGAGGCTATGCTTTCTGAGTCAAAACCCCCCACCTTGCTGAGCAGGGGCCGGTGTTGGTGGCCTTCTGCCTACGGGGCCCATGACCTGCCCCTTGGCCTGCTGACCCTGTTGGGGAGCTGCAGAAGCCTGATAATGAGGGTATTGTTTATAGGCAGATGACTTCCTCGGGTAAAAGGTCTTTTTTCCAGAGCCCTTCTTTTTCTGAGAAGGGGCAGAGATTTTTCTGGACAGCCTAGTCCTGGTGAGAATCTGTCTCGAGCTCAGCAGCCTTTTCAGCCATGGGTTTGCCGAAAAGGTTTTCACCACGGCAGGGGACATCGACCAACTTGTCCTGTACCCATGGCTCGAGGTCGGATGACTGTAGCCAAGCCTGTCGGCGGGAACCGATGCCGGCCCCGGCTACTCGGGCCGAAGCCTCGAAGCCATCGTAGGCTGCTCGAGAGATAAACTTCGAGCACTCCCGAATACCAGTGGACAAGTCCTCGGAGAGACCAGCAGAGAACCCAGCAATCTCCTTTGCCAGGTCTCGGAGGTACATGCCCATGTAGAGCTGGTAAGTCTGGACACGGCAAGCAAGCATAGAGCCCTGGAAGCACTTCCTACCGAGGGCATCCAGGTTCCGGGCCTCCCGGCCGGGAGGCACCGAAGAGTGCATCTTCTGACTTTTCAGTCGATGCATGGCCAATTCCACAACCATGGAGTGGTGCGGTAATTCTGCTTTTTGGAACTTGGGGCTCTTGCGGACTCGATAGATGGAATCGACCCGCTTGCTTAACACCGGCGTCGAGGCCGGGGTCTCCCACATGTGGAAGAGCAGCCGCTCCAGCATCGGAGGAACCGGAACAGTAAAGGCCTCCTTCGGGGGAGAGTCATACTGGAGGGCCTCGAGCTCCTCGGCTCGAGGCTCCTCCTCGGGATCCGCGGGGAAGGCCAAGGCCTTGGCCATTTCCCGCACAAAGTCCGAGAACCGGGTATCCTCCGGTGGGGATCGTCTCCGAGGTTCGGACTCCGGCGAGTCCAATGGGACACACCGAGTCCGAAAAGTATCGGGTGACTCTTCGTCCTCCATCTCCCAGCCCGACTCCTTGGAGGAGGAATCAAGCGGCTCCAGTCGGGCGGGTGGGCACCGATGCCCTCCGCCCCGACACCGAGGCCGGCGTCGACAACCTCGGTCCCGAAAGGGAGGCCGAGGGAGACCGTGGCTGAGGATCAACTCGAGCCCGCATGGACTCGAGGATCGGCTTGGCCTCTGGGGTCGACTTGGACGTCGAGGTCCCGGTGGTCGGGGCAGATGCACCGGTGAGACCGGCGATCAATGCCCGCTGCTGTTCCATGAAGGCAGCGAAGCTGATCTCCAAGGCCGTCAACCTGAGTCTGAGCTCAGGAGACCCAGCAGCCCCCGACGGCGCGAGGACAACAGCACTTACGTGTCCAGGAGACTCCATCTCGACATGAGGATGTTTGGCAGGCCTCTCCGACTCCGAAGACCCGGGACGGCTATCGGGGCTATGCGACCTGGCCCTCAAGGAACCAGGAGCGTTTACCGATGCCGCCCTCCTGGGTTTCTTCTTCCTGTGATGTTCCCACGAAGGAGACCCCCGCTCAGAGGAACCTCGATGCTGCTCGGGGCCAGAGTCCTGAGACGTCGAGGCCTCTGACGAGGTCCGGAGGCGGAGTCAGAAAAAATCCTATCCTTTTGGTGCTGCCGTCTCCTCAACGCCTTCGAGGACATTTTGCCACACGGACCACAGATCATCGGGTCATGATCGGGTCCGAGGCAGCGGAGGCAGCAGTCATGTGTGTCGGTAAGAGATATAAGTTTCTTACACCGATCACACTTCTTAAACCCGCTGGTAGCCATCGGGGGAAAAAGGGCCCCTGCGAGGTCAAAAGACCGGGCTGCCAGGGAAAAGAGAAAAAAGGCGCGAACGCTAGTCACAAAGGACAAAAACCAAAAAAGAGAGAAAGGACTCGATACCGGCGTATCGGTCCGAGCGGGAAAAGGATCAGACGTCAAACCGGAGAAAAAAAAGAGAAAAAAATAGGGAAAATCAACTTTTTCCTCGGGGAAAAACGAACTACGTCCGTCGGGCTCCGTGGAAAAAAGAAGACTGAGCAAGATGGCACCCTTGGGCGGGAAGGGGACCGCGCATGCGCGCTGCAATTCCCAAAGGCTTTCTTTGAAAGCTGGGGAAATGCTCTGCACGAGGGCTCCGTCGGCGCCGACGTCACCCATATGTGAGGACTGACTTCCTGCTTGGTCCTGGAGAAGATCCGCAATGTCTCTCCTAACTGAAGTCAGCTGGGAGAGATATTGAAACATGGAGAGCTTCAGAGGTACCTAACCTTAGGGTTATGGTAGGTGTTAACTACCAAAGTGGTTGTGAGTGTAGGACCCCAAAACATGCTGGATAGCATAAGTATGGGTAAAGCCCATCTGTCAGAATCATATGGCTATATGAGCCTCGACAGTCAGGTAGATAAAGCAGAAACATATCTACCGATAGTAAAATATATCGACAGATACATATATATATATATATATATATAGATGTATATATATATAGATATATCTATATGTTATATATATATACATATATGAGAATATATCTATAGTGAGATATGAAGAGCATAAAATACTCACAGATGATAGACAGACATCTGTAAGATGTGTGCTATAGGTATGAATATATATATATATATATATATATATATATATATATATATATATACACACACCTACCTCTATATGGAAGTCTGCAAAGAAGCAGACAAAGATATGCTTACAAAAGGTATTCACATAGGAAAATGAGGAGAGGAAAGATTCATCTAACAAGAAGGTGGAACCTACTTGAGAAGACATATAGAGAATCAATTCCCACTGGTTATGGCTACAGGAAAGCTAGGTAGTAGAATAACCAGGATGGTTACTTGAAAAGCAGAGGATGATATCAGTCTGCAGCCTGCATTCTAGCATGGTAAGTGAAAAGAAGACGCATAGGAATGAGATACCTTTTTGCTCTTAAGCAGGTCAGCATGGTATCATGCGTTCTTACCATGAGGACGAGCTGGAAGGAGAAAACATATTCCCTATTGGAAATACTATGGACCAAAGCAGGGAATTAGCAACTCCTTAAGCTTTCACGTAAGAGGAGGCCTATGTCCTTTATATTAAAAAGGAGAACTTTTCTAGTCATGGGAGACATGACTGAAAAAGCCCTTTTTCAACCATCTATTTTGGGTGTTGGAAAAAAACCCCCCCCCCCCCCCCCCCATGCTCTCTAGCAAGTGCCCATAGTGGAGAGCTTCTCTGTAGAATTGCAGAGAGCATGATGCAGGAGAATGGGGAGATAGCTACTGGCTCTTCTGCAGCCAGTTCTATGTCAACTATGCTGCCAAACCCAGGGGAATGGAGATGGCAGACAGAGAAGACAATCCAGCAAGCTTGTAGTGAAAAAATTTCCAAGACAGATGACAGCACTGACTTGGAGCCACTAGTAAGATCAGACAGAATGTTAGTGGAGGACAAATCTGGTTGCTGGTGGACAAGAACCAGTGGTTGAAACATTAAGGCTCCTGCATTGGCAGCTGCTTGCCAGACAGCAGAAGAATGGTATTGTTTAAAAACAGTAAGAACAGACAAAACAAGAGTAGAAAACTCTGGACGTGTCTGATGAACTGCTTCAAAGCAAGATTGAAAAAGAGGAGTCAACTCAGAGAAGAGAACGCCGCACTGGAAAAATAAGAAAAATAGAGAGGCTGAAGAAAAGCCCTCCAGTGAAACAATACCGCTCTTACAGAGGAAAAACCCTGGTAAGAGGGTAAAGAGAATAGAGCTGAAGAAAACATACAAAGTAGTAAGTTTATAGGAGGGAAAAAAAAAGACATGCTGGCACAGGAAACTATCATTTTATAGTGGATAGACCTCTTTCCCTAGAAGGAAAAAGAGGAAAAATCCTGTGAACTAGAAGCATGAACATCCTAACAGCTCATAGAACATAGAAAGAATGGATGTCTTTCGGAAAGAGATCCATGTTTAGGATTTAGAATGACAGCAGTGGATTGTCTCTAATGAGAAGAAGCAACTGCAGATTGTAATCCCCAGAGTCACAAGCATCTGATGAATTGATCAGAAAACCCTGTGGTTGCTGGGTTTGCTGAGCCTGGTGAGAGGTTGAACTCTGCAGACCAGGACGATGCTTCCCCTGTTTGGGAACATCTGTATGATGGGCACATGATGCATAAAACCTTCTTCTCCTATGGGAAGAAAGTTTGGCAGGACATTTCCTACCTACTGGGACAGAAGAAGGTGCAGAACAGCTCCTAGGAACAGGTAAGTCAGTGGAGAACTGAGTAACCTGACGTAAAGACTCCTTGTTGAAAAGATTGTCTCCAGTGCAAGGAGTATGTCCTAGTCTGTGCTGTGCCCATTTGTCCCAACCTGAAGCTTGGAGCCAGGCTCTACGTCGTGCCCCTATGGTTATAGCAGAAGTTCTGCTGACAGACTCAAAAGAGTCTAGGGAAGCACGAGTAAGAAACCAAGAGATATTCTGGAGAGGCTTGAGCAGTGAAGAATAGTCTGCACTCCTGGACTCTGGAAGAGAAGGAGTCAAAAGATGTAATTGCTTTGTGACCTCCTCAAGAGATAGACTCATATAGAAAATATATGAGAGAATTCTTGCAGAAAGCATAGATGTCTGGAAGGTTTGACGTCCAAAGGCATCAAGTATCTTAGACTCACGACCTGGCGGATAAGAAGAGTGCTTTTTCTTGCTCTTTATCCGCCTCATTGCTGATTCCACAACTATGGAATGATGAGGAAGTTGAGTCTTTTGAAACCCTGGAGAGGGCGGCACCTGATATAAGAGATCAGTTGCTCTTGAAGGTGGGGGTACCCTTAAAGGTGTCTCCCACATTCCTAGGAGGAGATTCTGCAAGGAATGATGCAAAGGAAGCATTATGTTCTCCTTTGCTTTGGTAGAAAGAGAGTCCTGTGCAGGATCATGTCCTGGGATAGGAATAGCAAGAGATCTTGCTATATCCAGGAGGAAACTCTGAAAAGAGGGTTCCCCAACAGTATTTTCCCTTGGACAGGTTAGATCTTAAGAACTAGCCTGAGCACCGACAGAGCTATCCAGATATATAGGAATAGAAGATCCTGCACAGTGACGTGTGGAATGCTTAAAGGATGGTCGCCGGTACTGGCTGTCAGAAGCAGCGACCGTCATTACCACATTGTCCATGCCAGGTATCGACTCCAAGCTTGGCATAGAAGGGAGCGAACCTGTTGAAAAAAGCATAGGAGGAGTTGACCACGATGCTACTGTGGATACCGGTACCGATGCCAATACCGGTACTGATGTCGGAGTCGAGCTCGACAAAGACATCGGAGCAGTCATCGGTGACCGTTCAATCGGTACCGAGGTAACCGAAAACCTCCGGGTGCTATCCTCGGTACCGAGCCACCAGTATTGATCGGTGTCGGTACCAAAATTAACTGGTACCGAGTCTTCCAGACTAGAGAGCAATTCTAAACTTGGCATCGATAAGCGAAGCATGGAATGCACCGACTAAGGGTAATGAGGACATCGGTACCGACTTCGGTACCATGTCTGATACCGGTGAGTAAAGGTCAGCTAGTGACAACTCAATCGGCCACGAGGGAACAGAGTTGCGGAACCGAGCCTTCGGTACCGCCTGGAGCCGGTACCAAGGCGAGTCGGTACCCAGTCCTCCAGACTGGAGATCGATTCCAGACTCGGCATCAAAGGGAGGCTATCGATGCACGTCTGGAGGGTACCGACGTCGGTGGTAGTATCGGTGCTGGTACCGATAAGGGAAGGTCAGTATGGAGGGTATCCACCGGTCCAGAAGGCCCCGAGGATGCCAGATGACCATCCCTGGTGAGGAGTATTTCATCCAACACCAGTGCCGATGTCGGGGTATTGGTACCGCTCGAAGCGGATGCCACCACCGGACACGGCTCAAATATGTTCTGTGAGGGGTGAACCCCAGGAACAACCTGAAACCCCTTATACGCTTTGGAGACCGAAGACTCCCGCCGGGGTTTTGGAGCCAGTGGGCCCTCGAGGGCAAGGCCGGAGCTGTCTACATGCTGTGCATGAGACCTACCACTCGAGGGCTGGCTAGTCTTAACGGACTGTTTGTGGGTTACCTGATCCTGTGTAGAAGAAGAAGGGGACGGTGCCCCGAAGCTGGAGGGAAACCGTGAATCGAGGGAACCTCGATATTGAAGACTTCTTCTCACCAAACGGTTGTCAGGATCCAAGCAGGTTAGACACCGAAGTCGAGGGTCTAAAAATAAAGTTGTACCGCCACAGTTTGAACATTTCTTGGAGAAAGTGGCTGGCGGTTCCATGAAGGAAAAAGAAGAGGCCTAAAAGGCCTAAGATACCGTGAGACACTATGAAGAAAAAATATTCCCTGAAAAGGGAAGATTTTACAAGAAAAGAAAAGAAAACACTGGCGGTACCGGTGGCGTCGGGAAGACAGCCGCGACCACAAGAAAACTAAAGAAATAAAAGAAGAATTTTCTGCGGTGACAGGACGACGTCCTGCCGGCTCCGCAGAAAAACGAAAACTGAGGAGAGGCAGTTGGGAAAGGCGGGAAGGCAGCACGCAGGCATGGTGGGATGCTTCCAAAAGCTCTTTGATTGGACGCTGGGAAGCGTTCCCACGCAGACTCCGTCGGTACCGAAATACCCATATGTGAAGACTCATTCCTGCTTGTTCCTGGAAATAGGACAATGACAAAGTCAAGCCTTTGTACTCACCCCCTGAAAGCCCTTGGTATAGGATCCGGGTCAGGCTCAGCTCTACTCCCCTGAAACTGCTTCACTGGCTAGTTTATTTTTCAGTAGCACTGTGTGAAAGGTGGCTGGCAGGCAGATCCCTCTAAAGCCTTCTGCAATCTTTGGGAAGGAAGGAGCAGGGCAGAAAGGAACAGGCGGGAGGGGGCACTGAGGTGTGAGAGGCTGCTGTACTCTTCCAGATTCTTCTAATGTGGCTGCTCAACAGGCCCTTAAGATAAGGGCATGGAGCTGGACCAATCTTCCCTCCTTTTATGGCTACCAAAAGATAGTACTCTAGTGGAGCCTCCTATGTCATGCTCAAGTGGGAGAGTCACCCCTTTAGGGCACGAGGTGGTCGTTCACAAGGGTTTAAATCAATCTTTTCCTCCGAATCCTCAGGTTTTCTACAGAGGAGAGAAAATCCATCCACAATCTATTGGAGACAAAAAATACTGAAGGGACCTCTGGTGGCTGAGCCAGATAGAGGCATGGAAGTGATGTCATTGAAACAATGCAGTTACTCACCTATAACAGGGGTAATCCGGGGACAGCAGGAATCAGTCTTCACATATGGGCGACATCAGCACCAATGGAGCCCTTGCGGAAGCATCCCCCCAGCTTTCAAATAAAGTCTTTGGGAGATGCCACCACACGTGTGGTCCCCTTCCCGCCCAAGGGTGCCATCTTGCTCAGTCAGATGACATAGCTAAAAGACGCAAAAATAAAAGATGGTAAAGGAGCAACTCCAAGGGGAGGAGGGAGGGTTGTGAGGACCAATTCCTGCTGTCTCCGGAGAACACCTGTTCAGGTGAGTAAGTATGCTTTCTCCAGGAACAAGCAGGAAGTCAGTCCTCACATATGGGGCTCCCCAGCTACAGGCTACCGAAAGCCCATAGGAAAAAGAGAGGCTCCCTCATGGGGAGCAGCAAGCAGCAGCAATGAGTCTGTGTCCACAGACCACAGTAGGACCCCTGTGCCCAATGCAACCAGCACTCTGGTAGCCTGAATACAGAAGGGTAGGCAGACAGAAGTTGCCTAAACCCCAAAAAGGTTACAGAGCACAGCCTGGCCGAAGGCATTGTCCCATCAGGACTCTCTTTCCAGGCAGTAATGGGCTGCGAAAGTATGGACTGAAAACCAGGTGGCAGCCCGGCAGATGTCCACCATTGAGACAGAACGCACATTTGCCACCGAAGCCGCCATGGTCCTGACATGGTGCGCCATGACGCGACCTTGCAGCAGAAGCCTCGCCTGCTCATAAGTGAGGGCAATACAGTCTGCCACCCAGGTGGACAACGTACATTTGGTTACCGCCTCCTGCAGACTACTGGGGTTGTAGGAGATGAAAAGCTGAGCAGCTTTGTGGTGGCCCTGAATGCGCTGGATATAGAAGAACAAGACCCTCTTACAGTCCAAGGTGTGAAGGACAGTCTACGCCCAAATGGAGTGAGATCTTGGAAAAAAGGTAGGGAGCACCACTTCCTGGTTGAGATGGAAGGGCGACACTACCTTCGGCAGGAATTTGGGGTGCATGCAAAGCACTCTATTTTTGTAGAACCTGGTATAAATGTGCCTCCGCCACAAGGGCCTGAAGCTCTCTAACTCTGCAAGTGGAAGTGAACGCAACCAGGAAAGCCACCTTACAAGAGAGGTAGCGAAGATGGCAGGTAGCCAGAGGCTCGAAGTGTGGGCGAGTGGGCTCACCCAACACTACGTTGAGGTCCCATTCGGTAACCGGAAGGCAAGCCAGGGGCTTCGATAAGAGGAGGCCCCAAAAGAAACGGGTTACCAATGGTTGGACCGAGAGGGGCTTACCATCCACCGGATGGTGGTGCGCCGCCAGGGCACTAAGGTGCACTCAGAGTTAAACTTGAGCCTGGACAGAGGTGGAGAAGGTACTGTAACACCAGAGCCACTGGGCAGGAGAAAGGATCAGCCCTGTGTCCAGCACACAAGAGAACCTGCGCCATTTGAGGGCGTAAGCCTTCCTAGTAGAGGCCTTGCAAGAGGCCAGCAGAATGTCCTCCACCTCAACTAGAAGGTTAAAAGGGGTACCCTCTCAGCAGCCATGCCGTCAGCAACAGGAACCCCAGGTTGGGGTGCAGGAGAGAGGCCCCCCCCTCCTGAGATAGGAGCCCTGGGGTGGTCCCCAAGGGGCTGAGGGCTTCCACCGTCAACTATAGAAGCAGCGGGAAACATGGTTGCCTGGGCCACCGAGGAGCTATCAGGATGAGCAAGGCCCTGTCGCGGAGGGTCCTGAACAAGGTCTTGGTGATCAGCAGCAGCGGAGAGAAGGCGTACATGAGGCCTTCCTACCATGAGACCAGGAACGCGTCCACTGCCACCCTGGAGGGGTGGGTCTGCCAGGAGCAGAAGCGGGGCAACTGAAAGTTATTCGGGCTGATGAACAAGTCCATCACTGATTCCCCCCAGAGCCAGAAAAGCCGACCGGCTACCCTAGGGTCCAGCTGCCACTTGTGCAGCTAGAGAACTCTGCTGAGTGTCGGCCAGCAGGTTGTCCTGGCCTGGCAGGTACACTGCCCGCAGGAGGATACCCTGTTGGACTGCTTATGAGCAGAGGACCAGTGCCTCTTGACAAAGGGTACGAGACCCTGTGCCCCCCTGTTTGTGACAAAAGACCCTCAGGGCTCCAGGAGGTTGATCTGCTGGGTGCTCTCGCCTGGTGACCAGTTGCCCTGAGTGCAGAGATCTCCACAGTGGGCTCCCCAGCCGAGCAGGGAGGCATCTGTGGTGAAGATCCTTGAGACCCTTGGGGCCCGAAAAGACACGCCTGCCTCGAGATGCTGGGGTGACTACCACCAGATCAGGGAGTCTGCCAATTGGCGGATAACAGAAACTCTGTCTCGGAGGCAGCCAGTGGTCTGAGATCACTGGTCCCGAAGACACCACTGCGCCACCGTCATGTGGAGGTGAGCATCTGGGGTAACGTGGACTATGGAGGCCATGTGCACAAGGAGACGCAGGAGAAGCCGGGCGGGCACCGAGGGACAGTACTGTACATCCTGAGCTAGAGACCTGAGACGATCAGCTCCGTCCCTGGGCAAGAAAGCCTTCGACTGGAGAGTGTCGACCTTTGTCCCAATGAACTCCAGACACTGTGTTGGGAGGAGGTGAGACTTTGGGTAGTTTATGACAAAGCCCAAGTATTGCAGAACCTTGATGGTGCGTGCGGTGGCCTGCTGTGCCTCCCTTTATGAGCAGAAGTCCAGGTAGGAAAGACGAAAACCCCCTGCAGCCGGAGGAAGGCAGCCACGACTGCCAGGTATTTTGTGAAGACTTTTGGGGCAGAGGCTAGGCCGAAGGAGAGCACCCTGTATTGAAGTGCCTGCCCCCAGTACGAACCACAGGTACTGCCTGTGGTTGGGGTGGATGAGGATGTGGGTATAAACATCCTTGAGATCTCCCTGCTGTAGGTATGGCAGCAATGTTCCAAGAGAGAGCATCTTGAACTTCTCCCTCACCAGAAATTTGTTGAGGTTGTACAGGTCCAGGATGGGCCTTAGGCCCCCTGTCCTCTTTGACACAAGGAAGTACCTGAAGTAGAACCCTTGCCCTTGAGGTGGTGGGGCACCGGTTCCACTGCTCTGTCCTCGGGAAGATCTGCCAACTCCTTCAGAAGGTGGTCCCGGTGGAGGGGAAACCTGAGGGGTTCTCCCAGGAAATAAAGGGGAGGTGTCTGAGGCAGGTGGAGGAGGTAACCCTCCCCGACTACCCTTAGTGCCCAGGAATCAGTGGTGATGGTCGCCCATCTCTGGCCATAGAGAGCCAGACATCCCCCTGTGGATTGCTAATCTCCTTGGGATACAGAAGCTATGCTCAAGGAGTCAAAAGCTCCCCCCTGGTTGGGCCGGAGCCGGTGCCTGGGGTTTTGGAGCCTTCTGCTTATGTGGGCCATGCCCATGTCCCTTGGCCTGCTGAACCCGTTGGGGATCTGGGGAGGCCTGATAAGGTGGGTAGTTTATATAATAAACAGCTCCCTTCCTCGGGTAGGAGGCTTTTTACCTGAGCCCTTCCATTGGGGAGGGGCAGTTTTATGTTGTTTTTTTTTTAAGAGAGCCTGGTCCTCTTATCATGAACTCTGTCTCCAGCTCGGCAGCCATGTTGGTCATGGGTTTGCCAGAGAGGTTCTCTCCTTGGCAGGGAACATCGGCAATTTGTTCTGAACCCACTGCTCGAGCTCGGACAACTGTAGCCAAGCTTGGCGGCATGCACCAATGCCAGCTGCCACCCAAGATAAACTTGGAGCATTCATGGACTGCTTTGGCCAGGTTCTTGGAAGTGCTGCAAAGGTTCCTCGGAGAGACCAGCCGAGAACCCGGCGAGTTCCTTCGACAGGTCTCTCAGGTACATGTCCATGTACAACTGGTAGGCCTGGATGCTGCTGATGAACATTGAGCACTGGTAGCACTTTCTGCCGAGGGCATCCAGGGTGTGGGCTTCCCTGCTGGGGGGCACCGAGAACTGAGGCTTCTGGTTTTTCAGCTGACGCATGGCAGACTCCACCACCATGGAGTTATGCGGCAGCTGTGACTTTTGGAAGCCCGGGCTCCGGTGTACTCGATACATCGAGTCGAACAGCTTGCTCACCACCGGCACCGAAGCCGCTGTCTCCCACATTCGGAGCATCAGCCATTCCAGGATGGGAGGGATGGGCACTGTAAGTAATTCCCATGGAAGGGCCTTGTACTGAAGGATTTTCAACTCATCTACCCAAGGGTCCTCCTCCACTTCAGTCAGGAATGCCAGGGCCTTAGACATGTCCTTGACAAAATAAAGAAAACTCATTCTTGGGCAGGAACTGCTGTCGAGGCTCAGAGATGGGAGAATCAGATGGGACGTCGCAGTGGCAATGAGCATCAGGGGATGCCTCGCCCTCCATCTCCCACGGAGTAGTCTGTTGAGGACTCACAGGAGGGCTGCTCTGTAGGCCTCGGGACCCCCAATGCCCGGGACCCGGTAAACTTGCCGGGGATGACCGCAGTCCCGTCAAGTGGGACTCAGATCGCGACCTCAGCCAAGGATCGACTCAAGGCCTAAGGACCTCGAGGATCGGCTCGACCTCTGGGGACATCTTGGATATCGACGGCCCGGTGGTCGGGGCAGATGAACCAGTCAAGCTGGACAACAGCACCTGCTGCTGGTCCATGAAGGCAGACAAACTGCACTCCAGGGCCGCCATTCTGGACTCCAGACCAGAAGGCTCTGCAGCCTTTGGCGTGGGCACCGAGGGACTCGAGGGAGTCGGCGTCTGGCCCGAAGGGAAATCCTCGATGAGGATAGTGTCTGGGGATTGGGGCCGGTCCGCAGTCGGATCCTTCCAGGGGACCTTCGCAGGCCACTCCTTCTCAGACGCCTAGGATGAACATCTGACTGTGGGTCCGCTCCCTGGGAGCACCCAGCCGGTTGGAACAATCCAAGGATGCCGACTTCGAGGGTTTCTTCTTCTTACTGGGTTCCCTCGAGGGAGATCCCCTTTCTGAGGACCCACAGAGAGGCTTGGGTTTGGAAGGCTCTGCCCGAGATGTCGGGGCCTCAGATGAGACCCTGGCATTCAGAGGCACCGGGGACTTGGGGAAAAACTTAATATGCTGCTGCTGGCAGCTAGAGGGCCTTACTGGACATCCTCTTCCAGAGACTGCAGGCTGCCAGGTCGTGGTCTGGCCCAAGGCAGCAGAGATAGCAGTCATGTGTGTCGGTCAAAGATATAATTTTGGAGCACCGATCACACTTCTTAAAGCCACTAGTAGCCATGGGGGAAAAAAGTACCCCGCGAGGTCAAAGACTCTCCGGGCTGCCAGTGGGAGAAAAAAGGCGAGAAGAAAATAGGGAGGAGTGGCCTAGTGGTTAGGACAAGGTACTTCAGGCCGGAGGTTCAAGTCCCACCTGGGGACAGCAATCTCAGGCCGGAGGGACTGGGATTTCTAGTCCTATAGGTACTCCTTGTGGTCTTGGGCAAGCCACTTAACCCTCCATTGCCCATGTTCCCTGTAAGTATTAGCGTATGTGTGTCATATCCCCTCGTGTTAAATGTATCTCCCAATTGACCGCTTTGACCCGGTGAAAAGCGGGATATAAATACAGCTAAATAAATAAATAAATAAGCTAAATAAATAAATAAAGACGCCAGGAAAAGAAAAGCACGAAAACTACAAAAATAGACCGAACTTGACGCCGAGGCAACGAGGTTGGTAGGCGGAAAGAGTACTGGTGCGATACCGGAGGAGAGTAAAACTCGGAGAAAAATCAACTTTTTCCAGGGACAAGCCAGACAGACGTCTGAAGGGCTACGTGGAAAAAAAGGAGACAGAGCAAGATGGCACCCTTGGGTGGGAAGGGGACCATGCATGCGTGGTGACATCTCCCAAAGACTTTTTTTGAAAGCCGGGGGGGGATGCTTCCGCGAGGGCTCCATTGATGCCAACATCACTCATATGTGAGGACTGACTTCCTGCTTGTTCCCGGAGAATTGGGCTTTTCATTGGTTCTTTGTCTCCACCAATCTGCTGGTAGGGGAACACAATCACTTGTTGGACTGGTATAGACAGGGCCGGCCCGTCCATTGTGCAAGAATGCTGTCCGCACAGGGCCCTGCACCAACATTCCGCACATACTGTTTGATTCCCAACAGGCCCCAGCACACCTCTACAGCTGTCGAATTGAAGCGCACCAATATAGGCCACTGGCTTGCCAGAGGTCAAAGGACATTTCCCGTTTCTCAGCACTCAGCATGCAAGCGGCCTACATTAGAACACAGCTGCCGATGTGAAGAAAAATGGCGCTCTTCACTTTGGCAGCTGTAGAGAAGTGAGCCAGGGCCTGCCCGGCTCCGTCTAAAGCAAAGCAGACAGATGCGAGGCTCTTTGGGGAGGGGGCTAGAACTAGAAATGGCTGATAAGGAAGGTTAGGATAGGACTGAAAATGAACTGATGAGGGGGGAGGCTAGGACTGTAAATGGGCTAATGGGGGGGCTAGGATTGGAAATGGGCCAATGGGGTGGAGCTTGGGCTGATGAAAGGGCTAGGCTAGGACTAGAAATGGGCTGATGCAAGGGGATGGGAAAACGGTACTAGAAGGGAGCAGATGCTGGGTGGGTCTGAAACTAGAAGGGAACTGATGTTGGGGGAGGACTGGAAAGGGATGGGACTGGGGAAGTGAGCATAGAGAAGGGAAAATATATTTTGTGTGGGAGGGAAGAAAAATCTACAATTGGCCAGGTATTGGGAGAGTAAGTGGGGATTGAGGATGGAAGGGTGAAATTTGAGTGGATGAAAAAGGAATGAAGAAAGAAATAGAGGAAAGAGCAAAAGGGGAAAATCAGTATGTTAAAGCAGATGTAGAGAAAGAATGGGAAAAAACTAGGAGAGAGAAGAAAGGACAAATGAACAGCAGACATTGGAAAGTTAGCAGACACAAAGAAACCAGAAGAAAGTGACTGGAGCAATTGCTACTGAAAAATAAAATGCCCAGACAACAAAAGGTAGAAAAATACTTTATTTTGAATTTATTAACTGGAATATGTCAGCTCTGGGAAATGTGCAATGCTAACATCTTTGCATTTTATTTAGTACAAGAGGAAATTATAGCTTTATTTCTCCAGTGTTGTATACTCCAAGTTTGGCTTTTGGGGTTCTCAGTTTAATTATTGTCTTCCTATTTCTAAATTGTGATCCCTTCTTTGTTTGGTGATATTCTATGTTCTGCATGTGTAACCGAGCTGAGGTATTCTGTTCATGTAGTCTATTTGACAATGCCACTTGTTCTCTTTCTCCAATAGGAGATGCACTGGTATTCTGAGATATATTGGTTTAATATTTGCAGTGCTGCCTTTTGATAGGTAGGGTTTGGTGCATTGTGAGTCCTGGTAGTGCTGTTATGATATGGTGGGTTTGCTATGTGTTCTAAACGGGCAGTATTTATAGTACCTCCTAATGTGCCTGGTGGTTTGGCACTGGAGTATAGTAATGTAGAAATCTGGTAGTCTTTATCCAGACACTCATTAAGAGGCATGTTTACTAAAGGTTAAGGCACATTAACATTATACAAATATTTATGCAAATGGACTCTTATGCAAATGAGGCCCCGCAATGAGTCGCCGCACTTGGGCTGCCCCTGGGTTTAGCAGGATGATATGGAAATAAAATTATGTAGACACAATTTAAACTGAAATCCCAAAAACCCAGACTTTGCATATAATACACCAGAGAAAAAGAAAGAGCTGCAGATCCCCTGTACTGTGCAGCTTATAAAGATAAAATATGTACATAAAAAGCCTTTTGAATATTGGGCTGAATATGGTTAGCAGGACCTACTAACTGGATTAATCCCGCTAAGAGGGATATTAAGCAACATTAACCAGCCAGTGCTGCTGAATATCCCCTCTAAACACTGTGGCAGTCTTCTATTAACTCACCCTCTAGGGTCTCTGGTCCATTTGCCACTTCTCTTCCCTCCTGTCTTCTTCACATCCTTCCACCTCTGACACTTATCTTTTCCTTTCGGCTTTCTTCCATTTCTCTCTATCAACTCACATTTCATTTCTCCTTTTTACCATCCAGTTCTCAATCTTCATCTTTTAACTGCAGTCTTCCTAACATTTAATGCAGCCTTCTCACAACCCATCTCTCTATCCTTCCCCAGCCATTATTCCCACTCTGTTTCTCTCTTCTGCCCTGTCTTGTGTCTCTCACTCTCACCATCTAGCGCTGCTACCCTTTTTTTCATCCTATCCCCTCCATGTCCAGCATCTCCCTCCTTCCCCCTGCCAGTGTCCTGCACCCCCCTGCCATTCCTTCCCCCAACCCCTCTGCCAGTGTCAGACAGTCCCACTTGCAGGAAAGCCCCAGAACTGCTCTGCTCAGCCAAGATCGGGCAGCTCTACTGGGGGGGGGGAGGGGGGACCCCCCTCAAATTTTACTACCGCTGACTGCCAAATTCCAGCTGAGCACTGAACCTGCCCTCAGATTCCTTCTGCCCATGATCCCAGAGCCTGGTAATTATTTATTTATTCATTTTTAACACATGGGTTACAAAACACCTGCTCCTGTGGTGCTTCAGAGGGGGGCAGGCATTTGCAGTCCTTGCAAGTGCAGAGTCGCAAAGACCCATGCCTTTTCGTTTTCCTTTTTTGGATCTCAAGTCTGGAGTACTCCCACCCTTTCTGCTGCAAACGCAGGAAAATGGTTTTAGGGGAGGCTGCCACCAGGATTATTTTTTTTTTTAGGCAGTGTGAGGCAGCTGCCACTAGCCTGTTTTGGGGGGCAATTTTTGGTACTCTCAAAATTTTCCGCCTGAGGCAGCTGCCTCATGCTGCCTAATAGAACCGCTCCTGTTTGTTCTCTTGGAAATACTGAAAATATCTGCAGTTCCAGTTACAGGTTTCACACAGGGATAACAAATGTCATAATGCATACGGTTACATGACCAGGTAAAGAATTTCTCAGAGGCTCTGTGGTTGCACCCACTTACCATTCATAGGCATTTCATCAATCTGTGTGGAATAATACTGCTCAATATCACGGAGGATGCGAATGTCGTCATTCTTTACAAAGTTGATGGCAACACCTTTCCGGCCATAACGACCTGATCTGCCAATTCTGTTTATAAGAAAATACCACAAGATGCGTAAGTGCAGTCAAACCAGCTCACCCATGCAAATAAAGCGTAGTTACTCACCTGTAACAGGTGATCTCCGGGAACAGCAGGAATCAGTCTTAACATATGAGCAACATCAGCACCAACTGAGCATGCACAGAAACGCTTCCCAGCGTCCAATAGGAAAGCCTCTGGGAGCACTCCACTGTGCCTCGTGCCTGCCTTCCCAAATCCTCCTCTCAGTTGAATAAGTAGCTGAGGAAGAGAAAAAAATAAACCCTACAACTCCTAGGGGAGGAGGGCAGGTTGTGAAGACGGATTCCTGCTGCTCCCAGAGATCACCTGTTTCAGGGTGAGTAACTACACTATTTCCAGGAAGAAGCAGGAATACAGTTTTCACATATGGGACTCACTAGCTCCCAGGTACCAGACTGGTATTGGGGCAGTGGGGGGGCAGTGGGTCCCTAAGGTTAAAAACTTTTAGCCAAAGAGTCTGTAAGAGTTGTGGGCCTTTGAATTCAATTCAAGGAGGCTGTACTCCCCCAGTGATAGACTGGTCTCTTGTAGAAGTCTGGGGTCCAGGAAGGAGGGTAGGAGTTGAATTTAAGTCCCAAAGAGATGCTGGGGTACAGCTTGGCCAAAGACTGTGTTCCGAAAGGAGTATCTGACCAGACAATAGTGTGCAGCAAAAGTATGAATGGATGGCCAGGTAGCTGCCTGCCAGATCATCTCTATGGATACTGAACAGAGATTGGCTACAGAGGTTGTCATTGCCCACACATTATCAGCAGTGACATAACCTTCCATCCAAAGAGTTATGCCTGTGCATAAGCAAGAGATACAATCTGCTATCCATCGGGATAGAGTATGTTTTGTCACTAGTAGGCCTATATGACTAGAATCAAAGGAGATGAATAATTGTGAAGACAGTCTGTGATCCTTCGTTCTATTCAAGTAATAGGCTAGCGCACGCTTGCAGTCTAAGGTGTGTAGCGCTGCTTTGGCCCAAGATGCATGTCATCTAGGGAAGAAAATTGGTAGAATCACCGACTGGATTAGATGGAAGGAGACTATTTTCGGAAGAAAATGCAGATAGGTATGCAGGACCACCTTGTCATGGTGGAACCGGGTATAGGGCAGATCCACCAGTAGAGCCTGCAGTTCACTGATGCGGCGAGCTGAGGTGAGAGCAATGAGGAAGATTACCTTCCAAGATAGAAACTTTAACGGCAAAAAAGGAGGCTTCAGATGTTGAGCAAGAACCATATTAAGATCCCAGGCCACCAAAGGTGACTTAATGGGCGGTTTGGACAGGAGACCCCACATGAAGCGTTTTACTAAGGGGTGTGAAGAGATAAGCTGTCCATCTGATAGTCTGAGAGAATGCAATGGCACTAAGATGAACCTTCACTGAATTAGTCTTAAGATCAGCTAAGGATAAGTGGAAGAGATATTGTAGAAGGGACTCCACCGGGCAAGAGAAGGGGTAAATGTTCTTTGGTGAGCACCAGAGGGCAAACCTTTGCCACTTGAAGGCATAAGATTACCTGGTGGAATCTTTGTGTGATGCAAGGACATCTTTGATTGCCTGTGGCAGGTCAAGATCAGCGAGCATTATCTCTTCAGCAGTCATGCTGTCAGACTTAGAGAGTGAAGGCTGGGATGGAGGAGTGTCCTGTTGTCCTGGGAGAGGAGTTTGGGGCAAATCCCAGACTGAGGGGTTGAGACTGCACAAGTCAGAGAAGCAGAGGAAACAGTTGACGAGACCAAAAGGGAGCTATGAGGATCATGTAGCTCCTGTCGGCCTGTAGCTTGAAAAGAGTCTTGGGTATCAAGGGGATGGAAGGGAATGCATAGAGCAGTCCCTGCCCCCAGTGTAGAAGGAAGGCATCCTGGGCCTGTCGGTGCAGCGACAGGAACCTGGCTCAGAAAAGTGGAAACTGTGTGTTTTAATGGGGTGGCAAAAAGATGAATGAGTGGGGTTCCCCATGTGTGGAAGATCCAAGCAGCTGTTTCTTGATGCAAGGTCCATTCATGAGGTCGAAGAATATGGCTGAGCCTGTCTGCAAGGACACAGAGTTCACCCAGGAGATATACCACTCTAAGGTGAATATGGTGTGAGATGGCAAAGGTCCATAGGCGAAGCACTTCGTCGCAGAGGGGACGGGATCATGTCCCTCCCTGTTTGTTCATGTAGAGCATGGTAACTTGGTTGTCCGCCCTGACTAGAACAGGTTGCCCTGAAAACAGGTTGAAAAACCCGAAAAGCATGTCATTGCCTATAGTTCTAGGAGATTGATCTGCAGGGCAGATTCTTGCAGTGTCCACAGTCCCTGTGTGGTAAGGTAGTTCAGATCCACTTCCCAACCCAATTTGGAAGCATCCGTTGTCAGGACACATCAAGGTAGAGGCATCTGAAAAGGTGACCCAACAAGTAGATTGTATGGAAAACACGATCACTGAAGGGATCTAATCAGTGGAGGGGAAATTTGGATCTTATCCGGGATGCCTCTTTGCTTACGTCCATTGAGAAGACAGAGTCCACTGCGCCTATTGCATGTATAATCAAGCATAGGGCATGGTGGACTATGGAGGCCATGCGTCCTAATAGCCATAGCACTCCCTTTGCCAGCTTGATTAGGCAGACACAGCGATCCTGTGGAAAGACAGCTTGGGCCTGTTGAGTATTTAAGAGGACTCCAATGAACTCAAGTCATCATGATAGAGCGATGTGAGACATTGGGAAATTTACGACAAAACCCAGGTGTTGGAATACTGTGATGATGTGATGAAGTGAGAGCTTTATGTCTTGAGGGGAGTCTCCCCTGATCAGCCAGTCTAAGTAAGGGAAGACAAAAACCCCCAAGGTGCATAAGTAGGCAGCGACTACTGCCATGCATTTTGTGAAGACTCTTGGGGGCAGAGGCTAGACCAAAGGGGAGAACTCTATATTGTGTCACCCAGCGAGGGTCCCCACAGGTTAAAGCAGGGTATTACACTGGGGCCTTATCTTTAACCAGCCAGGAAGTGGTGCAGAGAGCCTTGCAATGCACTCTGGGTATTGTAGTTTTCACAGGCTAGCCAAGAAATGAGTTGCAGTCGGGTGGTAAGGCTTTAAGACAGGATTTTTATTCCCCTTCCGGGTGGATTCTTTTATAGCAATGAAAACAAAGGCAAACAGACCATCTTCTGGTACAAAACAAAGGAAACAAATATGAACCAAAATTGCTTATATCTTCAGCTTCTTTACTCAAATAAAAAGGTATCTTAAACAGTCCTTTTCCAAGCAAACAGAAAAACCTCTCTCCTTCCCTTCAGTGACTAGAAAGTTTCCACAGCCTCTTTAACATAAAGAGGAGATATCATCGGCAATAATCAGTGTACAGTCCATGCATTCATCTGAGGGCTGTTCCCCTTGAATATCACACTGCATTTCTTCACTTTCTCCTTCAAACTGTCTTTCCTTCAGATAGCCAGAAGTATTATTGTTTAGCAGTCTCTCCCCATTGCACAGAGACTTCCTTTCTTCCTCTCTGAAAGTGTGTGAGGGAAAATTACCACATTCACTGGAGTTTCTTTCTTGAGAGCCCCACCAACTTTGACAATTACATGGAAAGTTACTGCATTCAGCTTTCCCTCTATTAGAGCCAATCAGCTTACCTTCTTGCTCCCTCAAACTGGGGTTTCTCGGTATAGCTGAGATCACAGAAGTGGACCAGGACGGAAGCTTCTTACGGCCTTTTCCCTTTAGCTTTTCTCCAGATATAAAAATATCCTCAGGCCAGAACTCCTTTTCCCTTCTGTGCCTGTTGCTTGGGTAATTAGCTTTCTCAGCCTTTCTAAGCCTGGCTTCCAAACTGTATCCTCTGTTACCTTCGGGATAAACGTCACTGAGTTTAGACGTGTCTGTGCACTGCTCTCTGAAGCAGTCTCCTGGGTTGTCTCTTTCAGCTCTGGAACTAAACCTCTCAGCTTTTCCAGCTCTCTCGGTAGTTCCCGCTCCGGCTCTCACGCTGGCTGAACTCCAACCTCCACTCCAACCCGAACTTCCACCTGAACTTCCCGAACTCCCTCTAACTTCAGGTGAGTTAGGTTTATGTGTGCGTGCCTCAACTCCGCCCCCTCTCAGCTGCTCTTCATTACTTAATGAACCCTGAGCCTTCCTGCTGCTTGGGCGTGTTCTCACACCTTGTGACCTAGTTTGTGTGTGTTGCCTATAGCAACTCTGGGCCACGTGTTTCTCTGAGCTGTCAGTGTCAGATCCACTTTCTGCATTTCTACCTATTTCCATAGGCTCTGCTAGATCCACACCGTGACAATTGGTAGTTGTCTCCTTGAAATATGAAGTACAGATACTGTCTGTGTGAGGGCTGTATCAGTAAATGCATGTACGCTTCCTTTAGATCTAGAGAACATAGCCAATCCTGTCTCTGAAGGTATGGTAGAAGAGTTCCTAGAGAAATCATTTTGAATTTCTCTCAGACCAGGAACTTGTTTAGAGATGTGCAAATAGATCCACAATCCTTCACAGACCACCTCCAAGAAAAATTTGATACCTCACCGCAACCAACAAGCACAACCACTAAACTAACCACATCTTCAAAAACATGAGACAAATTCAGCACTCCATCTACAGAGCAGCTCTCACACATCACCGCACTCAACAAGGCACTGCACCAACAGATCCATGCCCAGTGACATGGATTAAAGCAACGAAGGAAAACTTCATCCACACCATACACAACATGGTGCACAGCTCACTGACCCAAGGAATCATGCCAACCTGACTAAAGTTAGCCACAATAAGACTAATCCCGAAGAAATCCCTACTAGACAAGAGCAATCCAGCTGCCTACAGACCCATCTCAAGCATACCACTACTGGCAAAGATTATAGAAAAAGTGGTACAGCATCAGCTCCAGGACCACATTGACAACCATGCCCCACTGGACATCAACCAACACGGTTTCCGCCCTAACCATGGAGTCGAAACACTCCTGTTATACCTCTAACAACATAGTCCAAATCATAGACAACTGCAAGGGAGGGAAACGTATGATCTTTTTAGACATCTCGTCAGCGTTTGACACAACGGACCACAGAACTCTACTAGCAAGACTACAGAACATTGGACTACACAGCACCACCCTGAAGTGGTTCAACTCATACCTAACGGATAGACAGATCCAGGTCAAGATTGGCCTCAACACCTCACGACCCATAAAAATCAAGCAAGGCGTCCCACAAGGATCCGCCCTATCAGCGCTTTTATTTAACCTCCACATTCAACCGATCTGCAACATCATGAAAGAACACAAAATACAATACACAATCTATGCAGACGACATCATGATATATACTCCAGTCAACCTAGACAGCCCTGACTACACCAAAATAACAGACTGTCTCAAACATATGACCAGCTGGTTTCAAGACAACAACCTGACCATAAACTACAACAAGACTGAGGGCACTACTCATCCCCCGAAACATCAGTTTCGTCCCTCCACCCTCCATCAAGGTCAACACAAAAATACCCATAAAACCGGAAGTGAAATACCTCGGAGTGACTCTCGACAAAGAAATAAACCTACAGTCACACATCAGCAGAAACACCAAAAATGCATACCTCAAGATTAGGCTAATCAGATGCCTCAAACCCTTCCTCTCTCAAGATCATTTCCGCAGTCTGTCAAGCACTAATAACTCCCATCCTAGACTTCTGCAACCCAATCTATCTTGGCCTAACAAAACAGACACTCCGGCCACTACAAATGGCTCAAAACACAGCAGCACGCATAATATCTGGCTCATCAAGACAAGATCACATCACCCCATTCTAAAACACCTCCACTGGCTCCCAATCAGCTCCCGCATCAGATATAAGACAGTCTTAAACATATTCAAAATCAAACAACGGACCTCAGTACTCAGCCTACAACCACTCATACAACCCGACATCAGCACAAGACCGAGGAGGAGAGGCACCTCTGACATCAATACACCAAAAGACTTCACCAAGGTATGCAAGAACACCACAAGAGCAGCTCTATCACTGGCAGCGCCTGCAATATGGAACGCCCTCCCTGATGACCTATGATCGACAGAAGACATCAAGGACTTTCGGAAACAGCTCAAGACAAAGCTCTTCATTGAGCACTACGGTGATATCACATAACTCTGCCTGCCAGCTCCCGGACTACATACCAACCCCCCCCCCCTCCCTTTCTCTCTCTCATGTACATAACATTGTAAAGTAGCACACGCTGTAAATAGCCCACCACGAATCAACACCAACTTACACACACACACTCATTCACTGTATAACACTGCATGCACATACAAATGTCAAGATAATTCGATTGGTTGCTGTGTACACTGCCTTGATTACAGGAAAAGGCGGCATATAAATCCTTTTAAATAAATAAAAATAAAATAAGATGGGCATGAATCCTCCTGTTGTCTTCGGGATAAGAAAATATGGAGATTAGAAGTCCATCCTTTCTTGAGGAGGAACTTTTTCTATGGTGTCCTGGGACAACAGGGTGGTCACCTCTTAGTGTTTTGAAGGGGATGGGTGGGATAATATAATCCCCTGTAAAGCTTTTGGGGAGGGGGGGGAAAGGTTTGGAAATGAAGCCGATAACCCCCTTGGACAATGTGGTGTGTCCAATGTTCTGCTGTTATGAGGTGCCACCTGTGGGTGTAGTGACAGTCTGCTTCTGGAAGGTCCACAGTCCCGCCACATAGCAGGCAGATTGGCAATGCTCTCCAGAAAGGAGTCAAAAACCAGGCACACGATGTGGCTGTGCCGCTGGTTGAGCCTTAGGCTTCTCTGCTTGGCAAGGGCCCTATTGTCTCTGGCTGATAGGCCACTGAAGGTGGCTAAGCAGGATAGTATCTCTTTTTAGAATAGAAGGATTTCTTGGGGAGAGCCTTCCTTTTGGAGAGATCAGCCGTTTTCCTTGAAAGACATTTTTAGGGTGATATAGCCTGTTTCGATCTCTCTAGCCTTTTCCCTCCAATCCTTTCCAAAGGAATTTTCTCCAGTACATGAGATATTGGCCAGTTTGTCCTGGACCCAATGCTTGAGATCTGATGCCTATAACCAGGCCATTCTACGAGCCCCAAAGCAGACTGCTGAAGCTCTACTTGTTGATTCAAAGGCATCAAAAGAGACCCTGGTAATAAGCTTTGAAGTATTTCGGCCCTGCTTGATGAGTGCCTGGCCAGCACTCTGCTTATCAGGAAGCATGGGGACAAAAGTCTCCAGATCCCTGGTGACATCCTTTAGAAACATGCCCATGTACAGCATGTAAGTTTATTCTGGAGGCCAACAAACGTGCCTGGAAGCATCGATGTCCAAAGGTATCCATCGTCCTCGAGTCTCTACCAGAAGGCATGGATAAATGATTATTTTGAATTTTTTATTTGGCACATCGTCGATTCCACCACCACCGAGTGGTGTGGAAGCTGAAGTTTTGGGAAGCCTGGGCACTCTGGTACAAGGTATAGAGTCTCTTGCTAACAGGCGGAACAGTGAGTGGGGCTTCCCACATATGGAGCATAAGATCCTGTAGGATTCGATGCACCGGTAATGTAGCAGCCTCTTTAGACGTAGGAGGGTATTGGAGAATCTCCAATTCCTCTGCTCAGTTCTTTTTTCAAGGCTACTGTAAAGTCAAGGCCTGCTGCCAATGTCCCATATGAAGTACTGAAAGGACAAACAGTCCCCCTTCACTAACTCGACAATACTGCAATATAACAGATGATTTAACCTAAAGGCCTATGGCTCCACTATATAATACTACTGTATAATAAGTTCATCTAAGTTCTTATATGTTATATATATGACTCTCCAAGTTTAATTCCCTGTTTACTGTAAAGTTGTTGTTGAAGTTACAATGTAAACTGCCCTGAATGGAAGATGAGGCAGTATAGAAGATCTGTTAAATAAATATCTTCTGGTGGGGACCAACGCCATTCGTGAGGTGGCGAAGGTCCCGAAGGGATGTCTGGCAGAAGTTGAGTGATTCCTCATCAGACTCTGAAGAACTGGAATCAGAGCCTGATAAAAAGTCGAAGTATCGGCAGTCTTGTGCTTGACCTTGATACTTCCTGGATGTCGAAGGTTGATGCCGATACCGATGCTCGGAGGCATCGGAATCGAGAGCCATGGGAGTCTGAGTCTATTGGGTTCCAGTGGTATCGGATGGTTCCAATGACGGCACTGGCCTCGGGGCCGATAGTACTGGATATAGGCTTGGTGCCGAAGCCTGCACTCCTGAAGCCCTCGATGCTAACAGTACTGAGGCTGCCAGGAGTGCGGCCAAACTCTTCTCAAGAGCCAGCATGCATTGGTCCAGGGAGATAGCAGTTGTCTGAGTGGAAGCACCTAAGGGACTTTAAACCTCCATCCCAGAACATGGAAACAGTAGCTCTCCAGAGGTCGATTCTTCAGGAGCATCCCGGAGCCCCTCCTGTGGTTTGGAGGACAGATCCTCCCGCCAGGGCTGTTTAGTTGGCTGCTCTGCATCAGAAGCACTCCTAGGGGAGTGGCGATGCTTATGCTGGGACTTCTCTCTGGTCTCTGTATCTGTCTTCGATGCTGATGACGGCCAGAGACTGACTGACTTATGTTTGGACTTTGAAGAAACCTGAGAACTGTGAGAAAAAGACTAAGTCCTCAAAGTCGAAGCCACTGAAATACAGCCCGGGGCGAATAACTATCCATACTGTCTGGCTTGGCTCTTTAAGCCTCTGTCATTTGTTGGTACAATGGACAAGAATTGGGTAGAGATCAGAGCCCAAACATTTTAGACACCAGTCATGTTTATCAGTGACTGAGATGGTATCAGCACACTTGGTACATTTTTTTTAAACTACTAGTTGGCTTTTCCATGCCTCAAAAAAAAAGATGTCTTCAAATTGAAGATAAGGCAATGAAGGCCTAAAGACCTAGTTTGACAGCGAAAACTGCATGAAAAAAGAAAAATGAAATTTCATAAAAGAAAAAAAAAAAGAATTATCGAGGCCTGTGTCGGACTCAATGGAACCAGTGATAACAGGAAGGCAGAAGCAGAAAGTCTTACCAAAAAACAAACATTTTTCAGCAGTGACAGGATTGAACATCCTGCTGGCTCCACGGAAAATGAAGAACTGAGGAGAGGAATTGGGAAGGCTCCCAAAGGCTTTCCTACTGGACACTGGGGAGTGTTCCCACATATGCTCCTTTGGTGCTGACGTCACCCATGTGTGAAGACTGCATTCCTGCTTGTTCCTGGAGATAGCATTGTCACTCACCAGTAGCAGGTGTTCTCCAGGGACAGCAGGAATCAGTCCTCATATGGATGATGTCAGCACCGATGGAGCCCACATGGAAGCATTTCCCCAGCTTTCAAAGGAAGTATTTGGGATATGCTACCACACATGCATGGTCTCCTTCCCACCCAAGTGTGCCATCTTGTTCAGTCAGATGACAGCTAGGATGGTAATAAAAAAAACCAAACAAGGTAGGGAGGCAACTCCCAGAGGAGGGAGGGAGGGTTGCGAGGACTGATTTCCTGCTGCCCCTGAAGAATACCTGTTACAGGTGAGTAACTAAGCTTTCTCCAGGAACAAGCAGGAAGTCAGTTCTCACATATGGGACTAGGTCCCTAGCTCCAGGCTGCTGAAGACCGAACGAGAGCACCAACGGGTAGCTGTGAGTTGCAGAAGATGAGTCCTCCACCGAGAGACTCTAAGACCCTAACATCCAGCATCAACATCATTCTGGTAGCCTGAACACAGAAGGGGGTTGGAAGACAGGAGTTGCCTACATTCAGACAAGATTGCGACATAACACCTGGCCGAAGGCACTGTCCCAACAGGACTCACTCTCCAGGCAGTAGTGAGCCACGAACATGTGACTTGAAGACCATGTGGCAGCCTTGCAGATCTCAGTCACCGGCACTGAGCACAGGTACGCCACTGATGTGGCCATCGCTCTTATGCGATGCACTGTCATCGGACTCGGAGTGGAGGAGTGGCCTAGTGGTTGGGGCAAGGTACTTCAGGCCAGAATGTCGGGGGTTCAAATCCCACTAGAGAACAGCAACCTTGGGCCGGAAGGACTGGGGTTTCTAGTCCCACAGGTGCTCCTTGTGGTCTTGGGCAAGCCACTTAACCCTCCATAGCCCATGTTCCCTGTAAAATAGTTATCTCCAAGTTATAATGCCCTGTTCAATGTAATTTCAGTTTGTTCAATGTAAACCGCACTGATGCAGAATAGCGCGGTATATAAGAGAATGTAAATAAATAAATCCAGTGTTCCAGAAAGTCCAGCCTACTGATAGGCAAGAGCAATACAGTCTGCCACCCAAGTGGATAGAGTTTGTTTAGTCACAGGAAGCCCCAGTCTGCTGGGTCATTAACGAAAAGCCGAGGAGCTTTGCAATGGCCCCGAGTCCACTGTAGGTAGAAGGACAGGGCCTGTTTACAATCCAGTGCATGGAATACAATTTCCTTCCAACCAGCGTGAGGCAGTGAGAAGGTAGTGGGAAGAACCACCTCCTGGTCGAAGTGGAAAGGAGATACCACCTTTAGGAGGAATCTGGGGTGAGTGCGGAGCACCACCTTGTTCTTGTAGAATCTTGTATATGGTGGCTCCGCCACCAAGGCCTGTAGTTTGCTTACTCTCCATGAAAGATACCGCAGATGACAAGTGGCTAGCGTTTAAATGGCGGTCTAGTGAGCTGTGAGCACACCATGTTGAGGTCCCACTCTGCCGCCAGGGGGCTTAAACAGAAAACCCCAGAGGAACTGAGACCAGGGGCTGACCCAAGAGGGGTTTTCCTTTGATAGGGTGGTGGTGTGCGGCTATTGCACTCAGGTGCACTCTCAATGAGTTGGACTTTAGCCTGATGTGCGAAAGATGCAGTAGGTACTCCCATCTCTCCACATATCATATGGAGAAAATTTGCCATTTAAAGGAGTAAGCTCGCCTGGTGGAGGGTTTTCGGGAGGCCAGCAGGACTTCCTTGACCTTGATTGGGAAGTTGAAAGGGGCCAATGCTATCCTTTCAGCAGCCACGCTGTTAGCGTTAGAGACCCCAGATTGGGGTGCAGGAGAGAGCCCTCCTCCTATGTCAGGAGGTCCAGGACATGGCCCAGCAGGACAGGGAGTGCCGCCAACAGGGAGAGCAGCAGTGGGAATCAGGGCTGTCTGGGCCACCTGGGGGCAATTAGTATTAGAGATGCCCCCTCACACTGGACCTTGAAGAGGGTCTTGATGACCAGAGGGATCGGTGGAAAAGCATAGAGGAGGATTTCTGTCCACGAGATCAGGAAGGCAGCCGCTGTCACTCTCTGCATATGGCTGCCATGAGCAGAAGCAGGGCAGCTGGGTGTTGTCCAGGGTGTCGAATAGGTCCGTCATGGGCCTGCCCCAGAGGCAGAAGAGCAGAGCGGCCACTCCGGGATCCAGGCGCCATTCGTGTGGACGTAGAACCCTGCTCAGCCTGTCCACGAAGAGGTTGCCCTGTCCTGGGAGGTGAACCGCATGCAGGAGCATGTTGTTGCACACTGCAAAGGAAAGGAGGGTCTCTGTCTCCTGGCAGAGGGAGAACGATCCTGTGCCCCTCTCCTTGTTGACATAAAACAGTGATTTGGTTCTCCATCTGTAGGGCCAGGGAGATCACCCTGAGCTCCAGGAGATTGATCTGTAGGTGGGATTCTGCCTGGGACCAGCTGTCTTGAGTGCAGCTGTCCCCGCAGTGTGCCCCACAACCTAGGAGGGAGGCGTCCATGGTCAGGATCCTGGGGCGTGGGTGCCTGGAAGGGCATTCCTGCTAGAAGGTGGCAGAGAAGTTGCCACCAGCCGAGGGAGTCTGCTAGCTGGCGGGTTACTTTGAACCTGTCCTGCAGTCTGCCTGTGGCTTGTGTCCACTGCGAGCAGAGGCACCACTGAGCTGCCCGCATATGTAAGCGGACTAGCGGGGTCATGTGGACCATGGACCTCTGTGAGCACCAGGTTCTGATGAAGGGGAGCACCAACTCTCCGGGAAAGAACCTGTGTGGAATCTGCTGAACAGGAAAAAGGTACCCTTCCCTGACCACCTGCAGTACCCATTGATCCGAAGTGATTGTAGCCCATCTGTGGGCTGGTGAAGGTCTCCTGGGGGAGGGGAGGCCCTGCCCTGGAAGTCAAAAGCTCCCCCTAGGCTGGGTGGGCGCTGGCATTTGGGGCTTAGGTGCTTTTGTCTTCTGAGCCCTCTGCCCTTGCCTTCTGGGGTGAGAAGTCTACTGCTGGTCTGAGAAGGGCTGGTACTGGTGGCCCTGCCCAAAGGGCCCCTTTTTCCCCCTTGGAAAAAGGGGCCTCTTCCCCGATGTTTTTTGCGGGGGTGGGATGAGGTCTTTCTTAGAGAGTCTCTGGTAGGTAACATCATCAGCCTCAATTTCAGCCATGGGTTTGCCAAACAGATCAGGATCTGAAACTATTGGGAGGGGTTCCCTGACGAGGCCTGCTGCAAATCCCAACAGTTCTTGGGCCAGAACCTTAGCACTTGCACCAGAGGGCATCAAAGGCTCTGGTCTCCCTCCCCCCTCCTAGGGGGAACAGAGGAGTAGGTCTTCTGGCTCTTGGGTTTCTGCATGGTTGACTCGACGACCATAGAGTTATGCGGGAGCTGGAGTTTGTGGAACCCAGGGCCCTTCTGGACACGGTACATGGAGTAGAGGCGCCGGCTCACCACCATCACAGATGCCGGCGTTTCCCACATCTGAAGTAGTAGCCTCTTGAGGATTGGCTTAACGGGTACCGTGAGGGTTTCCTTGGGTGAAGACTTCATACTGAAGAATCTTCAACACCTCATCGCACGGTTCTTCCTCTGCCTCGGTTTGCATTAAGAGGGCTCTGGCCATGTCCCTGACGAAGTCATGCAAGGTCACGTCCTCAAGAGGAGAGTGGCACTGGGGGGTGACGGGTCTGAGGATCTTTCTGTGCCGCTTGATGTCCGGAGAGGCCTCGCCATCAGTCTCCCACTCTGAGTCAAGCGGTGACAATGAGTCCGTGGCCCTGCACCTCCTTGCCTCAAGGCCAGCACTGAAGGGTCGTTTGCCTGCCAAGGACGTGGGGTCCAAATCATGGACACTGGCCAGTGAGGACCGGATGCCCAAAGAATAGGACCGGGATCTTGACTGGCGCCAAGGGCATACCCAAGGTTGGTGGCACTCTGAGCTCAGCTCGATCAGGGACTCCCTCGCAGTCGAGGGACTGGTTGTCTGAGGCAGATGAACCGGCCATCACAACCTGCTGCAGGGCTAGGAGAGCAATGATGTTCTGCTCCAGCACCACATTTCTTGTTTCTAGACCAGAAGGCTCTGCAGCCTTTGGCGCAGGCACAGAGGATCTTGAGCCCGGCGCCAGCACTCTTGTGTGTCCTCAACGAGGACTAAAGCCTCAAGGAACCTTGCATGGTCTCCGCAAGCTGAGGCATCCTTCTTGAGGACCTTGGTGGGCGGTTTTACCGGGTTTCCCCAGTGCAACCTCGGCGGACTTCGAATTCTTTTTCTCTGGGTTCAAGGTCTTCTCGGAGAAGCTGCTGCCACGGGACGTGTGGGCTTGGAGCTCAGCATTAAGGGGCCAAGTCAGACCTGGGGAACAATTTTTTCCTCCAACTCCAACCTTTTTCTGTTGATTTTAGGTGTCACAGTCTGGCAGAGGTCACAGGAGGTGCAGTCATGGTCCAGGCCCAGGCAGCACAAGTAGCAGTCATGGGTTTTGGTTACTGACATGCAGCGGTCAGATTTTTTGAACCTAATGGGAGACATGGTGGGTAGCACCTGGATGGGGTCAACGACCCCTGGGCAAAAAAAAAAAAGGCACGAATGCCTGTTGAGGAAGACCTCGATGAAAAAGGGAGCAGAGCACGGCGCCGGAAACCGTGCCGGCTCGAGGTGGGAAGAACCACCGGTTGCTGAGAAAAGCTTAACTTTTAAGGGGAACCCCCCCCCCAGGAATTTTTCCAGGGAAACAGGACTCACATCAGTTGGGCTCTATGGACAAAAGGAGACTGAGCAGAGCAAGATGGCACCCCTTAGGGAGGAAGCTTTGAAAGCTGGGGAAAAGCTTCCGCGTGGGCTCCGTCACCCATTATGTGAGGACCGACTTCCTGCTTATTCCTGGAGAATTCTATTTACACACTACACTAAATTTTTGCTAGGAAGTTGGCTATCAGCTAGATGTGATATATACACAGATATCTGAAGAAATTAAACAGATTATCCAGGTAGGACTAGAAGCACAAAATAAGTGTTATAATAGTAATTGGAGTATTAGCATCTCAAGAAAATGCACAGAATTTGCCAAATGACAACTGAAAACCAGTATCAGAGGAAACTTTAAACCCCCCCCCCCCCCACCATATACATTAGTGGTAAATATGAAGGAAAGATACCTGTGAATATACAATTCTCTGTTGTTGGGCAAGTCATAGTTTATTATTAGGGACACCTGAGGGACATCCAAACCTCTTGCCCAAACATCTGTAGAAATGAGCACTCGACTGTGAAGAGAACAAAGTTATAATCCACCGGTTATAATGCATGAAATCATCACACCTTAAGAAACAGACAGTGGAAACCAAGTGAAAGCTGGGTGTGGGCACAAGCTGATTAAATGTAATACTTTTTAAATACATGCCAATCCTGAAAAACCTAATAGTTTTCTAGAGCCAGCGTAGAGCTTATTCCATTCTCAGAATGATTTTCTTTAAGCCCAGTGTTTCACCATGCCATTGAGACAGACTTCTCTTCTTAGTCCAAATATGGTAGCAGTGGTTGGTGACTGAAGGGGTTCTTTAGCTCTCTAGTTTGTAATCACTTTTGGGTCCCAGCTGGTTTCTGGGTTGGTTTTTTTTTTGTGTGTGAGATGCAGGTTTTAAATGAAAATCTCACCAGTTTAAATTCCTACATATAAAGTTACTTGCATTTTTGGCAACTCAGAGGTATGTCCTGTGGTGGTTTTTAAACTGTTGTTCCGCATCTATGGCACATATGCATAAATTGTACTTTTAGATTTATATAATACACAAAAATATTTTTGATTGTGACTTGTTAAATTAGATTTTTTTAAATTTGCATTTATAATAAAACTTCCGCTTAAACAATGACACACAGAAAAGAAACAAATGAAATAGCAAAAGAATTAAACAAGCAAAAAGAAGACATCAACAAAAACAATCGCCATTCCATACTATAGTCCACTTTAATGGAGAACACTCCCTAAAGCCCTAGTTATACGGTTCAAGAGAAGACCAGGGGAGTTTAGTATAACTCCCACAAGAGACAGAAAAGCGTAGTTACTCACCTGTAACAGATGTTCTCCAGGGACAGGAGGAATCAGTCCTCACTTATGTTTGACGTCAGCACTGACGGAGCCCGCCCGGAGCAATTCCCTAGCTTTCAAAGAAACTCTTTGGGATTGCTACCACGCATGAGTGGTCTTCTTCCCGCCCAAGGGTGCCATCTTGCTCAGTCAGGTCCCTTAACAAGCCCTACCAAGCAGATGGCAAGGGAAGGACAAAATTCAGCAACTCATCAGGGGAGGCGGGAGGGTAGTGAGGACTGATTCCTGTTGTCCCTGGAGAACACCTGTTACAGGCGAATTACTATGTTTTCTCCAGGAACAAGCAAGAAGTCAGTCCTCACTTATGGGACTCCCTAGCTACAGGCTACCAAACCTGTAACCAAAAGAAAAAAAAAACATGCCTCCGCAAGGCTGTAAACAGAAGCCGAAGCCCGAAGAGCCCGAAGCCCTCGAGTCCTCGGGGCGAAGCCCTCGGTAGCCGTGAAGAAGGGACGGAGGGCTGGAGTTGCTTATACCCAGAACAGATTACTGAGTACAGCCTGGCCGAAGGCGCTGTCCCGGTGGGACTCCCTCTCCAGGCAGTAGTGGGCAGTGAAGGTATTCGTAGAAGACCAGGTTGCTGCCCGGCAGATGTCCATCATGGGGACAGAGCGCAGCGAGGCCACATAGGCTGCTTTGGCTCAGACCCCATATGCAGTGACTCGACGATCCAGAGGGACGCCCGCCTTCGCATGGGCGAACGCGATGCAGTCCGCCACCCAAACCGAGAGGGTACGCTTGGTGACTGCATGCCCCTGTCTATTGGGATCGTAGGTCACGAAGAACCAGTCAGACTTGTGATGAGTCTGAGTACACTGCAAGTAGAGGCAAAGGCCCACTTGCAGTCGGGGGGTGTGGAGAGCCGCCAACGCCTGATTGGTGTGGGGCTTCAGGAAGAAGGTCAGGAGCACTCTCTCTTGGTTGAGATGAAAGGCCGACATGACCTTGGGTAAGAACTTAGGTTGCGTCCGGAGGACCACCCTGTTCCAATAAAACCTGGTGTAAGGGGAGCCAGCCTGAGCGCCTGAAGCTCACTGACTCGGCAAGCCAAGGTCAGCGCCACCAGGAAGGTCACCTTCCAGGACAAATGCCGTAGCGAACACGTCACCATCGGCTCGAACAGTAGACGAGTGAGCTGCATGAGCACCACGTTCAAGTCCCACTCCGTCGGAGGGGGACGAATGGGCGTCTTGGATAACAAAAGGCCCCGCATAAAGTGGGAGACTAGTGGTTGCCGAGAGAGGCTTTCCCTCGACAGGGAGATGATTAGACGATATGGTGCTCAAATGAACCCTAACAGAGTTCGACTTCAGCCCTTCCCTCGAGAGGTGGAGAAGGTATTGGAGAACCCACCAAACTGGGCATGAGAAGGGGTCGATAGGGAGCCCCGAACACCAGACGGAGAAGTGTTTCCACTTAAAGGCGTAAGCCTGTCTAGTGGAGTCCTTCCTCGAGGCGAGGAGGATTTCCTCGAGGCGAGGAGGATTTCCTCGACCTCCTCCGGAAGGGCCAGAGAGGCTAGAGGGACCCATTCAGCCGCCAGGCCATGAGGGATAGGGAGGGCAGGTTCGGATGCAGTATGCGGCCCTCCTCCTGCATCAACAAGTCCCTGGCAGAGCCTAGGGGAATTGGAGGCTCCGACGACAGCCAGAGCAGGAATGGGAAACCAAAGCTGCTGAGGCCACGAGGGGGCCACAAGAATCAGCGATGCCCCATCCCGCTGAGCCTTGAACAGAGTCCTCGCAATGAGGGGGAAAGGAGGGAATCCATAGATGAGACTGGAGGACCAGTCCAGGAAAAATGCATCGGGACCCTCCCTGCCTGTGTGTGGCACTGGGCCACAGAAGCGAGGGAGTTGTGTGTTCTCGGGGCTGGCGAAGAGGTCTATCGCTGGAGTGCCCCAGTGTAGGAACAACCAGCCTGCTACTCTGGGATCCAGGCACCACTCGTGGGGGCGAAGGATTCTGCTGAGCCTGTCCACCAGGCCATTCTCCTGACCCAGGAGGTACATCACCTTGAGGGACATCCTCTGCTGGGCGGCAAAAGAGCAGATGAGGACTGCTTCCCTGCAGAGGGAGCGCGACCCCGTGCACCCCTCTGTTGATGTAGAACATCGCTACCCGGTTGTCGGTCTGTACCAAAACAGACTTCCCACTGAGGACATTCTCGAAAGCCCTCAGGGCCCACCGGATGGCACGGAGCTCGAGCAGGTTTATCTGCTGCTGAGCCTCCACAGGCCACCACTGCCCTTGCTTGCAGAGAGGCGTGCAATGGGCTCCCCACCCTAACAGGGAAGCATCCGTGGTTAGCACCACATCGTGCTGTGGGGCCTAGAAGGGCGATCCCCGCAGGAGGTTGCAGGGGTTTTGCCACCAGTTCAGGGACAAACGAAGAACCGTAAAATCGTAAAGTCTGGAAATAATACCTCATTACCATTCCTATCTACTCAAGGTGTCCCACAAGGATCTTCACTGTCAGCACTTTTAATATTTACCTTCAGCCTATCTGCAACATTATCAAAAAACAAAATCCTCTACAATCAATATGCAGATATTATGATCTACACTCCTATAAACCTTGATAACCCAGACTGCTCAGTAATTACTACTTGCATGGAGGATATGACAGCTTGGTTAACGGAAAACAACCTAAATATTAACTACAGCACAACTGAAGCTCTCTTTGTAACTCAAAATACTCATTCCCTCCCCCCAAGGTCATTACTTATAAACATCACCATACCTATCAAACCAGAGGTAAAATATCTTGGAATTATACTAGACTGTAATCTAAACTTACACTCTTTAAAAAACAAAATAGCTAAAACAGCCTACTATAAAATCTGAATCCTCAGAAGATTAAAACCACTGCTTAACCATGATCATTTCCGTACTATTTTCAGACAATTATCACACCAGCTATTAACTACTGCAATTCCATCTATCTTGGATTACCTAAACAATCAATCCGCCCTCTGCAAATGGTACAGAATACTGCAGCTGGCATCCTAACTGGCACCTCTAGAGGAGGTCATGTCACCCCCCTTCTGAATCAACTTCACTGGCTACCCATCATTTCCCGGATTAAATATAAGGCTATTTTGTTCATTTTTAAAATATTACAAGACTACTGCAGGCATACTTAAATCTCTTTTCACGATTGAATCAAATAGTAGACCCAGAAGACTATCCAACAGTTTCACTTTATCTATTCCTAAAGATTATATAAAAGCCAAGCAAGTCACTTCAAGAAGTGCTATTTCATTAGCTGCTCCTTCATCTGAAAACACACTACTCTGAACACTTTGGTGACATCACATGATTATTTATTTTTATTTCTACCTTTTTGTTATTTTCCCTTTTTATGTTTTTATATTTAGGCTTTGTAAATATGTAAATAAGTTAATTTAATATAATCCCTGTTTGTTCCTTCCCTTGTTTTTTGTAAGTTTTGAACTTCATTGTAAACCGCTTTGATTTTAGGATAAAGCGGTATATAAATCCTGTTAAATAAATAAATAAATAAACCCACCCTGACAGGGTCCCTGAGATGTCTGAGGGATTGACTCTACTGGGAGCTGAGACACCACTGGGTCATCCACATGTGCAGGCGGGAGTGAGGAACCACATGCACGGTCGAGGCCATGTGGCCCAAGAGATGTAGCATGGACCAAGCTATTTCATTAGCTGCTCCTTCATCTGAAAACACACTACTCTGAACACTTTGGTGACATCACATGATTATTTATTTTTATTTCTACCTTTTTGTTATTTTCCCTTTTTATGTTCTTATATTTAGGCTTTGTAAATATGTAAATAAGTTAATTTAATATAATCCCTGTTTGTTCCTTCCCTTGTTTTTTGTAAGTTTTGAACTTCATTGTAAACCGCTTTGATTTTAGGATAAAGCGGTATATAAATCCTGTTAAATAAATAAATAAATAAACCCACCCTGACAGGGTCCCTGAGATGTCTGAGGGATTGACTCTACTGGGAGCTGAGACACCACTGGGTCATCCACATGTGCAGGCGGGAGTGAGGAACCACATGCACGGTCGAGGCCATGTGGCCCAAGAGATGTAGCATGGACCAAGCGGTGACCTGCTGGGCGCTTTGGATGCGAGCCGCCAGAGCTCAGAGGCAGGTGGAGCGATCCACCGGCAAGAAGGCCATAGCCTGCCAAGTATCGAGGCACGCACCGATGAACTCGAGAGTCTGTGCCGGCTCGAGGTGAGACTTCAAGTAGTTGACCAAGAACCCCAAGCTCTCCAAGAGGACGACAGTGCGTGACATCGCTCGCCGGGCTTCCACAATAAAGGAGCCCGTAACGAGCCAGTCATCGAGGTAGGGAAACACCGGCATGCCCCGGTGCCAAATGTTAGCGTCGACCGTGACGAGGCACTTTGTGAAGACCCGAGGAGCAGATGCAAGGCCGAAGGGGAGCACTCTGTACTGGAAGTGCTCTCCCTGCACCCTGAAAGGCAGGTACTGCCTGTGTTGGGGGTGGATCAAGATATGGGCATAGGCGTCCTTTAGATCCAAGGAGCAAAGCCAATCGCCCTGCCGGAGGAAGGGAAGCAGCATGCCAAGAGAACATCTTGAATTTCTCCCGCACCAGGAACTTGTTTAGCCTGCGGAGGTCGAGGCTGGGCCACAGATCCCCGTCTTTTTTGGGATGAGGAAGTACCGTAAATAAAGGTTCCGACCTTGAAGGTGGGGAGGGACCTTCGACTGCCCATTGGGCAAGGAGGGAGTGTGCAGGGAGTCGAGGAGGCTCCGCCGGGGAGAAAGGGGTTGGAAGCCTCTCGAAGCGTAGGCGACAGCCCTTCCGGATGACCTAGAGGACCCAGGTGTCCGAGGTGATAAGCGCTCACGATGGGGCGAAACAGGACAGGCATCCCCCCCCCCCCCCACTGGCTGCTGTGTCGCTGGAGGGTGAGGGGCTATGCCGCTGGCGTCAAAATCCCTGAGGGGGTTGTGGGGGAGCCGGCATCTGGGCCTTTGGTTTACGATGACTTTGGCTAGGATTCACCTGCGTAGGAGTGGTCGGCGCAGGATTAGCCGGGTAGCCATGGTACTGGAGGCCTTTCCTGAGGAAGGAAGGGCTTCTTAGCAGGATGCTTCTTCCGAGGCTGCATAGAGGTGTTGCGGGAGAGATAGGTCCTAGTAACATACTCCGTCTCAATCTCCGCAGCCTTCTCCATCAGCTTACCAAAAAGTTGTTTGCCGAGGCAGGACACGTCCAGGAGCTTCTCCTGCACCTACTCCAAATCCGAAGATTGAAGCCAAGTCTGGTGGCGGGCTTCGATGCCTGCGACTGCCACCCGAGCCGATGTCTTGAAGCCATCATAGGAGGCTCGGGAGATATACGTGGAGCAATCAGCCACAGACTTCAAACAGGGTGCGGAACTTAACAAGGAGCTCGCCCTTGAGGCCCGCAGAGAAACCTCCAAGTTTTCTCCAAGTCGCGGAGGAACATACCAATATACAATTGGTATGCCTAGATGCGACAAGACAGCATGGAACTTTGATAAGCCTAGCGGCCCAGAGCATCAAGGGCTCTCGATTCTCTGTCCGTCGGGACCGATGAGTGGGACTTCGGGCTTTTCTGCTTCCTCATGGCCGATTCCACCATCGAGGTGTGTGGAAGTTGGGTCTTCCGGAAGCCTGGCCCTCATTGCACCTTGTACATTGTGTCAAGGCGCTTGCTCACAATGGGGACCAAGGCCGGGGCCTCCCACATGTGGAACAATAGCCGGGAGAGGATCGGTGGCCCTAGCACAGTGAGGGATTCCCTAGGCGGGGCCTCGTACTGAAGAATATCGAGTTCCTCAGCACAAGGGTCTTCCTCGGTCTGGGTAACCAGGTTGAGGGCCCGAGCCATGTCCCGAACAAACACCAAAACGGAGGTATCCTCGGGTGGTGAACGCCGCTGGACACCAGGCAGTGAGGAGTCCGACGGAAGATCCTGGTGGGTGAGGGTCTCTGGGGATGTCCCCCCATCGGATTCCCAGTCCGAGAAGTTGGTAGAGGGATCTGAGCCGGGCGGTTCGCCCTATCCGATGGCTGGCGGCCTGAAGCCGGAGGCCCTGGACGATTTCGAGGACCCTCACGAGGCCAGAAGCTCTCGGGGGTTTTCTGGATGGATTTGGGTGTCCCACGCGAGAGACCCACGGTCTCTGGGCGCAAGTCAGCGAAGCTGGTCATGAGCGCCTGCTGGGAAGCAATGAATGCAGAAATGCTGCGTTCCAGCGCCAGCATGTGGGATTCTCACGCGGGCATGGGGCCCTGGGATGCCGATACCGGGGTCACTGGATCGGGCGTCAAGGAGGAGAGGGAGTCCTCACTGGGATGGCCCTCGGGAGACTGGGCGCCTTCGCCGGAAGCCTCCATTTCTTTGGGAGGTACCTTGCGGGGCCGCTCCTTGTCCAGCTCTTGGGAACACCGAAGGGGGCTAAGCGACCGGGCATGGGAGCGTTCATGCTTGTCAGGGGCCCCAGACAGCAACTTTGAGGCCGCCTTCTTTTTGTGCCATTCCACCTTGGGAGACCCCTGGTCAGAATGCCGCCTGGAACGCGATGCCGCAGGGGGAGAACCCACCGGAGGGGAAACGACTGAGTGTGCCACCAGAGACTCCAAGGCCGCCTTTCGAAAAATGTCTTCGGACTTCTGTTTATGGCTGAGCAGGGCCTTAGAGGACATTTTCTTGCAGAGCGAACAGAGCTCTGGGTCATGGTCGGCTCCCAGACACCATAGACAACAGTCATGAGTGACCGTAAGCGACATGTTCCTAGAGCATCTATCACATTTTTTTAAACCTGGTGGCCATGAGGGCAAAAACGGCCCCTGTGAGGTCAAAGACCCACGCGGCCAGCAGTTGAAAGAAAAAAAAAAAAAAAAGGGAGAGCCTGTTAAGATGAGGAAACAAAAACTTTTTCCAAGGGGCTCCACGGAAAAAGGGAGACTGAGCAAGATGGCACCCTTGGGCAGGAAGAGGACCACGCATGCGTGGTAGCAATCCCAAAGGCTTTCTTTGAAAGCTGGGGAATTGCTTTGCGTGGGGTCCGTCGGTGCCAATGTCACCCATAAGTGAGGACTGACTTCCTGCTTGTTCCTGGAGAATTACAAACTATTCAGGCTTTGTATTAGGAGCTGGAGGGCTCAGTTGAATATCAACGGTGGATATTCTGACCGTTCTATTTAAAGGAGACTAGGCAGAGGTGCTGCCATCCTCATTGTTATTTTGTATTGGTGATGGAGCCACTACTACTACTATTATTTATCATTTATACAGAACTACAAGGCGTATGTAGTGTTAAACAGAAATGTAAGAGATGGTTCTTGCTCAAAAGAGCTTACCATTTAGTCAAGACAGACAACACAGCTGGGTACTAGGATATGTCTAGAGGAATGAGTAAGGAAACACAGGAGGTGAACAGGAACCTGACGTACAGACTCTGGTAGCTTGTTCCAGGCATAAGGAGCCACAAGGCAGAAAGATCCAAGTCTAGAGTTGACAGTGGAAGAGAACAGCATAGATAGAAGGGATCTGCCAGAAGAGCGGAGTTCCTGAGTAGAGGTATAGAGAGAGAGATGAAAAGTAGTGAGGAGCAGCTGAATGAAGGCACCAATTTGGTGTCAACGGACTATAGCCATGGAGGGTAAAAATATGTTGTTTCAATGTTTGCTGATATTTTATTTACACTAGTTAATGTGGAATTGTCTCTGGAAGGTGTGATAGGGGACCTTCAGGCTTATAGACAAATTTAAAGCTAATATGGGGAAATCTGAAATTTTGAATTCACAGTACAGGCTGGGAGGTCCAAGATATTATTTGGGAGAGATTTCCATTTTGGTGAGCTTGGGGCTCCATATGTTATCTGAGAGCAAACCTTGTAGGAGATTAGTTCATAATTTGAGGAACAGCTTGCTCTGCTGTGCGAAAGAACATTTATGGAGTTTTAACAATAGTTGAACTTGCATGCATCTTGGTTGGGTAGGAGTAAAGATTCTTATCTTACCAAGAATCACTTATTTTAGGCACTTCCCATACCCACCCAACTAGTCGTCTTTAAAAAAATTGCAGAGGAAAATCTTTGAATAAAAGAGCTAGGCCCAGAGGTTATTTTGGTTGGGGGGGGTTCTAGCTGCCCAAAATTTTATGCGGTACAACTTTAAGCAGTTCTGGCTTGGTAGACCTTGGGTTGAGACTGAGCAGGTAAAAGATGGAGCAACCCCGCTACAGCATCTGGTTCGGTTGAATAAAATACCAGTAGGAGGCAGGGAGATGGGAAATCCAGTTATATTTTTTTTTTTATCTTGGAAGGTTTGGCAAAACCTCAAGGAAACAATGGCCAGGAGATGGATTACTTACTAGATATATTCCTTTGATATACCAATGTGGACTTCCCCACTAGTGATGTCAGAGAACGTGGGGAAAAAAAGGGCTGGATGGTGCAGGACAATTTGTTGAGGATGAGAACTTTTACACATATTAGGAGCTACAGGAAGAGTATTTAATTGGGGATTATCAGTACTTTCAAGTCAAACATTTAGTGAGTTCAAATGGAAGTCCAGTGAGGTTGTCTGCTAGCTGTCTAATCCGTTTAGCTTGGGGGGGGGGGGGGAGGCGAGGGGGGGGGTTGTGCTCTGAAAGGTGGGATCTCTCGCTTTTATGCTTTAATGGATCTTGGAGGGGAAAGGGAAGGTGGGTCATCAATTAAAATGGGAAATTAAGGAGTACAAAGGGAGGATAAGGGATGTTTCATAGGATCACGAAGGGGGAGAGGGATTGCTAGCAATATGATAGAAAATGCTTTTAAAATGCTTTTTAAATCAAAAACACCACCCCTCAGTAAACCACCATTATATAAACCAACTCTAGTCCAGCTTTCATACCAAATCCTAAAACACTACCATAGCTTTAATAATAGGTTCTCACCGGACCTCAGGATTTACACACCCTCCCATTTGGCAAAATTCATCACCATAGGGAAATGGTGGACACTTACATCATAGGTCCTTAACCTCAATAATTTATTAAACATATTACCAGAAAAGTCTTTCAACACTATACTTCAAGAAAGCACAGTTACTTACCTGTAACAGGTGATCTCTGGGAACAGCAGGAATTAGTCCTCACATATGGGTACGTCGGTACCGACGGAGCCTGAGCGGGAAAGCTCCCCAGCTTCCCAGAAGGAAAGCTTTTGGGGCCTCCCACTGCGCATGCGCGCTGCCTTCCCACCTTCCCGACCAACTCTCCTCAGTTCGAGTTTATAGCTGAGACAATAGAGAGAGGAAAGGAAGAGAGAGAGAGATACAACTCCTAGGGGAGGTGGGCGGGTTGTGAGGACTAATTCCTGCTGTTCCCAGAGATCACCTGTTACAGGTAAGTAACTGTGCTATCTCCAGGAACAAGCAGGAATAAGTCCACTCCTCACATATGGGGACTCCTTAGCTAAGATGCCCGGGAGATCCCTTGAAGGGTATGAGACCCTGAAAGGTTCTTCATCTTCCTATGGATCTCAGGCATCCATTCAGGGAAGGTGGGTTGGAGTTGTTCAAGAATGGAACAGGTGTCTGAGGACAACCTGACCAAACAAGGCATCCCGGCGGGAGTCCTTGTCCAAACAGTAATGGGCTGTAAAGGTATGAACCGAGGCCCAGGTGGCTGCTCGACAGATCTGGTCAATGGACACAGAGTTTAAATGAGCCATAGAGGTGGCCATGGCCCTCACGTTGTGAGCGGTGACATGGCCCTCCAGAGAAAGGTTCTTACTCTGGTAAGCAAAAGAGATACACTGAGCAATCCAATTGGAGAGTGTTCTTTTGGAGACTGGAAGTCCTAAATGAGAAGGATCAAAAGCAACAAAAAGCTGAGAAGACTTTCGATGTTGCTGTGTCCTGTGGAGGTAAAAGGCAAGAGCTCTTTTACAGTCTAGAGTATGAAGGTTCCTCTCTGCATTGGATGCATGAGGAGCTGGAAAAAAGACAGGTAAATATACCTCTTGATTAAGATGAAAAGGTGAGACCACTTTAGGCAAAGTGAGGATTTGTCCTAAGGACTACCTTATCATGATGGAACCTTGTATAAGGTGGATTAGCCACTAAGGCCTGCAGTTCACTGATGCGGCGAGCTGAAGTGACTGCAATGAGGAAAATAACCTTCCAGGAAAGAAATTTCAAGGAGGTAGTGGCTAAGGGTTCAAAAGGTGGCTTCATAAGCTGACCAAGAACCAAGTTTAAGTCCCATGCCACTGGAGGAGGTCGAATGGGAGGTTTAGTTAAAGTTAAGCCTCTCATGAATCTAGCAATGAGAGGATGAGAGGAAACAGGTTGTCCATTGATGGGCTTAAGTGATGCCGCAATAGCACTCAAATGGACTCTTACTGAATTCGTTTTGAGTCCTGCATTGGAGAGATGCAGGAGATATTCCAAAAGAGAATTCAATGGGAGTGCCAGAGGGTTAAGACCCTTTTGAGCACACCAAATGGAAAATCTTTTCCATTTAAAAGCGTAAGAACGCCTAGTGGAAGGTTTCCTAGAGGCATGTGGGATATCCTTCACTTGCTGCGAACGATTGAAGTGTTGAAGGTCTAGGCCTTCAGTAACCAAGCTCTGAGGTGAAGGGACTTGGGGTTTGGGTGCCACAAAGTCCCCTCCTCCTGAGACAGAAGGTCTGGAGCCGCTCCCAAGTCCAGGGAGGGGGCTTGGGAGAGATGCAGAAGTAGAGGGTACCACACTTGGCGTGGCTAGCGTGGAGCTATGAGGATCATGGACCCTTGATCCCTTTGAAGTTTGAACAGAGTCTTGGGAATCAAAGGAATGGGTGGAAAGGCATACAGGAAACCCTGACCCCAATGCAGGAGGAAGGCATCCTTGGTCTGAACTCCCTGACACGGAATTCTGGAACAGAACCGGGGAAGTTTGGCATTCCACGGACTTGCAAAGAGGTCTATGTCCGGGGTTCCCCATTTCTGGAAGATTCTGAGTACCTGATCCATGTGCAGGGACCATTCGTGTGGAAGCAGAACTCGACTGAGTCTGTCTGCCCAAGAGTTTTGGATTCCTGGAAGATATACTGCCAGGAGATGGATTTGATGCTCTCTGGCGAAGGCACATAATCTTAGAGCTTCGTTGCAAAGCGACAGAGAGCCAGTCCCTCCTTGTTTGTTTATGTAAAACATGGCTACTTGATTGTCCGTGTGAATAAGGACTGTCATGTTGCTGAGGAGAGTATGAAAAACTTTGAGAGCTAGAAAGATTGCTCGAAGTTCCAAGTGGTTGATATGAAGGGTGGTCTCCTGTGGAGACCAAGTGCCCTGAGTGGAGAGATCTTGGAGATGAGCCCCCCAACTTGTTTGGGAGGCATCTGTTGTGAGGGTTGCTTGGGGCAACAATGGTTGAAAGGGGGCCCCCAACAACAGATTTTGAGTGGATATCCACCATTGGAGAGACCAAAAGAGACGATTGGAGTTTGCTATTTGGTCTGAGAGAGCTCCTGATGCTTGAGTCCACTGGGTGGATAAAGTCCATTGAGCTGCTCTCATATGTAGGCGAGCATAAGGCACCACATGCACTGTGGAGGCCATGTGGCCTAATAGTTGTAGCATCTCTCTGGCAGTCAAGTGGCTTCTGGACTGAGTCTGAGAGGCTAAGTGCACTAGACGTTGGCAACGGGCCTGAGGTAGATAGGCCCTTGCGGTGGTGGTATCCAACCAGGCCCCTATGAATTCTAGGGATTGAGTAGGGGTGAGTTGGGACTTTGGCAGATTGATCACAAGTCCCAGATACTGTAGAATTCGCCTGGTGCGATCCAGGGAAGTCTGAGCCTCGGACTGAGACGGAGCTCGGATGAGCCAGTCGTCCAGGTATGGGAAGACAAAAATTCCCAGGGCGCGTAGAAATGCAGCTACTATTGCCATGCATTTGGTAAATACCCTTGGAGCAGAGGCTAGACCGAAGGGAAGTACTCTGTATTGGAAATGTTTTCCCTGGAACAGAAACCGTAGGAATTTTCTGTGGGATGGATGGATGAGTATATGTGTGTACGCATCCTTGAGATCTAGAGAACAAAGCCAGTCCTGACTCTGTAGGTATGGAAGGAGAGTGCCTAGAGAAAGCATCTTGAATTTCTCCTTGTATAGAAATTTGTTCAATTCTCTGAGATCCAGAATGGGTCTGTACCCCCCTGTTTTCTTGGGAATGAGAAAATAAGGGGAGTAAAAACCTGACCCTTGTTGAGGAAGAGGAACCTCTTCTATTGCCTTTTGGGCGAGAAGAGTGGTCACCTCCTGACCCAACAGGTCTAGGAGAGATGGGGGAGAATTGAAACTTCTCACCATGGTATGGGGAGGAAGGTTGGAGAAATGTAGTTTGTAGCCCTCTCTGATGATAGAGAGGGTCCATTGCTCTCTTCCTGGAATGGTGAGAGGTTCTGGATGTTTTAGAGCCAGAAAGGTTAAGTTCTCTAGTTTTAAGTCAAAAACCCTGAGGGGGTTGGGACTGTTGGGCTGTAGCAGCCCCTGCAGGTTTTGCCCTGGCCTGTTTAGGCTGCTGACGCTTAGGAGCGAAGCGAGCTGCAGAAGATTGTTGGCCAGTATTTGTGGCAAATCTGGCCTTCTTGTAGAAAGGCTTTTTGAAAGATTTCTTCTTGACAGGGGTAGAGGTAGACTTAGAAAGTCTATCTAAAGCAGCATTTTCTGCATCCATTTGAGTGGCTTTGATTTGCCACTCCTTACCAAACAGATTCTCACCTGTACAGGGCAAATTTCCCAACCCATCCTGGACCCAGGGTTCAAGGTTAGAGGCCTGGAGCCAAGCAATTCTGCGAGCCGCTATGGCAATACCTGAGGCTCTGCTAGCACCCTCAAAGGAGTCAAAGGCTGCTCTGTTGGAGAATTTTGAAATATCTTGGATATGCTTCAGCAAAAGGAGGAACTCCTCCTTTCTATCCTCTGGGATAAAGGGGAGAAAATGGTGTATTTTTAATGCAATTTCCTTCAGAAACATGCCCATATAGAGGCTGTATGAGTTGATTCTGGCAATAAGCATACTTGCTTGGAAGATTTTTCTTCCAAAAGCATCCAGAGTCCTACATTCTCTTCCTGGGGGAGTAGAAGAGTGTCTTTTAGTACTCTTGATCCTTTTCATAGCTGACTGCACCACGATGGAGTGGTGCGGGAGCTGAGTTTTTTGAAACCCAGGAGAAGGGGGGACACGATACATGGTGTCCAGACGAGAATGTGGGGATAGGGTGAGAGGAGTCTCCCATAAGTCCATCATGTGATCTTGAAGAATTTCATGGATGGGCAAGGTGACTGCCTCTTTGGGAACCTTAGAGTATCCTAAAATGTCTAACTTTTTTGCTCTAGGTTCTTTTTCAGAAATAGAAAGACCTTTAGCTACTTCAATGATGAAGTCTTGAAAGGATAAATCCTCTGGAGGAGACATTCTCCTCTTTGGAGAAGAGGGCTCCTCAGGTAGAGTAAGGGATACTTCAGCAGAGTCATCTGATGAATCAGAATCATCAGAAGACTCAAAGTATCGTCTGTTTGCTTCCAGGGATCGATAAGCGTTATCGACCGGTATCGACATCGGGGGTACCCGGAACCGGATCGGTATCGGGAAAAATCCCGGAACCGGGAACCGGAATCGGTATCCTGGTCGATGTGGAAGGCATGGGTACCGGTATCGGTTGTGGTACCGGAACCGGAGTCGGTACCGCACCGTCGCAGCCTTAATAAAAGCCAAAATGGCCTGCTGCATGGATTGAACTGTATGATCCATGAACGCCACGACTGTCTGGATGTCGGTACCGGATGATTGAGCTGGTACCCCAGAACAGTCTAACAGGTGATCGGTCGAGGCCGTGCCATCGATGTCAACCTGTAACCCCATAGGAGGAGCTTTGGAAGCCGGAGCTTCCCGCCGGGGTTGTTTGGCTGGGGCAGGGTCCTCAGGGTCAAGCCCAGGGGTATCTCGATACTTAGAGGGAGATTTGCCCTTTGAGGACCTGCCAGAGGAAAGTTTGGTTACCTGAGATCCATCAGGAGAGGAAGACCTGGAAGACACTTCTTCATAGCACTAACAAGCTGCCCAAAAGGTCACCATCCGTTGTCCAACGAAAGCTTCCGTTTCGCCATCAGGCTTCGTCAGGAACCAAAGTTAAATAAATTTCACAACCAGCTGAACTCCTCCAAACCTAGACACAAACAGTGCCTCCTCAAACAACCACTCACCACTGTTTGTGTCTAGGTTTGGAGGAGTTCAGCTGGTTGTGAAATTTATTTAACTTTGGTTCCTGACGAAGCCTGATGGCGAAACGGAAGCTTTCGTTGGACAACGGATGGTGACCTTTGGGCAGCTTGTTAGTGCTATGAAGAAGTGTCGTTATTGGATCTTTAGCAGATAAGTAACAGATTGCTCTTTGCATACTGGTGAATGCTGCATATTAGTTAAAGGCACTTTATTTATTCTTCTCTTCCAGCATTTTTGCGGATATTGAGACACAGACATTGGGCATATTTCCATTTACGGGTATCTGCTTGTGTGGCTCAAAGGGCCTTGAACATTCTTTTGTGTTACCTTCTGCTTATTAGAGAGTATTGGACACTTTTTATAGTAACATGTGTTTTGTGATATTTGTTGATGGCTGTATCTTTGAGTCTGTTTGTGTGAATGGTTAGGTGAATCCTTGCGTATAGGTAGTGGATAGGGATAGTTCTTGAAGTATAGTGTTGAAAGACTTTTCTGGTAATATATTTAATAAATTATTGAGGTTAAGGACCTATGATGTAAGTGTCCACCATTTCCCTATGGTGATGAATTTCGCCAAATGGAGGATGTGTAAATCCTGAGGTCCGGTGAGAACCTATTATTAAAGCTATGGTAGTGTTTTAGGATTTGGTATGAAAGCTGGACTAGAGTTGGTTTATATAATGGTGGTTTACTGAGGGGTGTTGTTTTTGATTTGAAGAGTGATTATTCCCCTTAGGCGGTATTGATATTGTTTGTATTTAAAATGCTTTACCAATAGAATTATACTCCAGCGCATTTGGTGCACATTTTTGGTAAGGGATCACATTGGTGCTGTAGGGAATGTAACCAAGATGGCTCCTTCTGCCATACAATTGTGGTCAACATTATTGGCATCCTTGCAGTTCAACCCCTTAACGTCCGATATCTCAAAAAAAGTGGCCAGTGAAATGACTGGACTATATATGCACATATATTTTGACACATAAAAGAATCAAATAAAACAAGACCAATTAAAAAAGGAAATAGCATAAAAACTGGGATATTGTCAGGACATTACTGGCACCCATATAAACAATTCAAATCAGTTTGAACAGAAGAATCACATTCCCATTGCAGTAAAAATTAGATGCACCTCTGACTGACAGTACTCACATGACTTGAATCAACCAATGAATGACGGCTCTAATATTTAAAACTGCCACATTCACTCCCTGTTCCATTTTCATGATAGTGAAGAGAGCTGCCTGAGACGGTCAAAAAAGCCATCACCGCTAAACAAACTTCAAAAGGTTAGAAGGCAATCTCCAAAGACCTTGGGATTCCTGTGTCTAAAGTTTGCAATATTTTTAAGACGTTTTCTGCTCATGGAACTGTCAAGAACATAAGAAATGCCATACTGGGTCAGACCAAGGTCCATCAAGCCCAGTATCCTGCTTCCAGCTACTAGGTGCTTATGACCTAGATTGGGGCCAATCTAGGTCACAAGCACCTAGTAGATTCCCCAAAAGATACAGATTCCACAATGCCTGTATTGGGGCAAGCAATGGATTTCCCGGGTCCCCTTTAATAATGTTTTATGGACCTTTCCTCCAGGAACTTGTCCTAACCTTTTTTTTTAAAGCTGGCTAAATTAACAGCTTCTACTACATCCTCAGGTAACAAATTCCAGAGTTTGATTACATGTTGAGTGAAAAAATATTTTCTTATTAGTCTTAAATAGGTTACACCATAACTACATTGCATGTCCCCTAGTCTTTCTATATTTTGATGGAATAAACAATTGATCTACGTTTACCCGTTCACTACATTCATTAATTTATAGACCTCAGACCATTAGATGGTACTGCTCCGATACAACTCAGAGGTGCAGGACTGGACTGAAGGGACGATAAGGAAGACAAAATTAGACTTACCTGCTAATTATTGTTCCTTGAGAAACTCCATTCAAGTCCCTGATCCCTCCCTGGATGCTGGTTCTATGTGACATGGACCTGAAGCCGGTTTCAGGGGCCGAAGAGGGGGCCTAGGTTGTCTGCAGGTTCGAGGGAGGACGTGTTGAGGATGGACCAAAAGGGATGGTCTGTCTCACACTCAGTGCTGGATGTCATCGCCCAGTGGGGCCTCATCGCCCCTCAGCCGTCTTTTCCAGGTTGAAGAACCCTAACCTTTTTAACCTCTCTTCATAGGTGTATCCTTTCTTCCCCTTAACCATTTTGGAGGCTCTTCTCTGAACCTTTTCTAATAACGCTATATCCTTTTTAAGATACGGCGACCAGAATTGCACACAATAGTCAAGGTGCAGTCTCACCATGGAACGGTATAGAGGCATTATAATATATTTTGTTTTATTTTCCATTCCTTTCCTTATGATACCTAGCATTCTATTTGCTCTCTTGGCTGCTGCTGCACACTGGGCCGAGGGTTTTAACATGTTATCCACAATGACGCCTAAATCTTTTTCCTGGGTGGTGGTTCCTAATGTGGAACCTTGCATCGTGTAACCATAGTTTGGGTTGTTCTTCCCTAGGTGCATAACTTTGCACTTGTCCACATTAAATTTCATCTGCCATTTTGATGCCCAGTCTTCCAATTTATCAAGATCCTCTTGCAATTTTTCACAAGCCTCATTGGTTTTAACAATTTTGAATAAAATGTTGTGTCATCTGCAAATTTGATTACCTCACTCATTATTCCCATTTCCGGGTCATTTACAAATATGTCAAAAAGCAGCAGACCCAGCACAGATCCCTGGGGTACACCACTATTCAGTTTTCTCCATTGGGAAAATTGGCCATTTAGCCCAACCCTCTGCTTTCTGTCTTTTAACCAGTTCCTGATCCACAGTAGTACACTGCCTCCTATCCCATGACTCTTTAGTTTTGCCAAAAGTCTCTGGATAAGGGACCATGTCAAAGGCTTTCTGAAAGTCCAGATACACTATATCAACCGACTCACCTTTGTCCACCTGTTTATTTACACTTTCAAAAAAACATAACAGATTAGTAAGACAAGATCTTCCTTGTCTAAAGCCATGCTGGCTGTCTCCCATTAAGCCATGACTATCTACATGCTGAGTAATTTTATTCTTTATGATGGTTTCTACCATTTTTCCCAGTACTGACGTGAGGCTCACCGGTCTGTAGTTTCCCGGATCACCCCTCAAACCCTTTTAAAAAATTGGTGTTACATTGGCGATTCGCCAATCTTCAGGTATTAGAGATGATTTTAATGATAGTTCACAGATTACTAATAGCAGGCCTGCAATCTCATATTTCAGTTCTTTCAACACCCTTGGATGTATACCATCCGGCCCAGGTGATTTGCTACTCTTCAGTTTATCTAATAGTTGTAATACATCTTTCCGATGTATTGATATTTCCTTCAATTCTTCCGCAACTTTAAATACCACTTCAGTCATGGGTAACATCCCTACATCTTCCTCAGTAAAGACCAAAGCAAAGAATTCATTCAGTCTCTCCGCTATCGCCTTGTCGCCTCTTAGTGCCCCTTTAACTCCTCTATCATCTAATGGTCCAACTGACTCTCTCATTGCTTTTTTGTTACGAAGGTACTTGAAAAAATCTTTATTTCGCATTTTTGCTTCCGCAGCAAGCTTCTTCTCAAATTCTCTTTGCCTTCTTTATCAATGCCTTGCATTTGACCTGCCAGTGCTTGTGCTGTTTCCAGGTTTCATCGTTTGGCTCTTTTTTCCATTTCCTGAAAGATGCTTTCTTGGCAACAGCCTCTCTGACCTCACCTTTAAACCATGCTAGCAGGGTTTTTTTTACTTCCTTCCACTTTTCTTAAAGCATGGAATACAGCTGGTCTGGGCTTCCAAGATAGTATTTTTCAACAACACCCAAGCTTAATGTAAGTCTTTAACCTTTGCAACTGCTCCTTTAAGTTTTTTCTTAACTATTTACCGTATTTTATCATAGTCTCCCTTTCGAAAGTTAAAAGGTAGTACTGTGGATTTCCTTACTATCCCTCCTCCACTAATTAAATCAAAGGCGATCATGCTATCATCACTATTGCCAAGTGGCCCCAACACTCTTATCTCTTGCACTAGATCTGGTGTTCCACTAAGGACTAGGTCTAATATGGCTTCAACCTCTCGTCAGTTCATGGACCAGCTGCTCCAAGCAGCAGTCATTTATGTCATCTAGGAACTTTATCTCCCTAGCATGTACTGCCGTGACACTGACCCAGTCGATACCGGGGTAATTGAAATCGCCCATTATTATTACCGCTGTAACTTTTGTTAGCTTCCTGGATTTCTTTGAGCATTTCATCATCCATTTGTTCATTCTGGCCAGGTGGTCGATAGTACACCCCCACCGCCATCGCCTTCCCCTTTTTACATGGAATTTCAATCCATAGAGATTCTACAGCAAATTTTGTTTCCTGCAAAACTTTAATCCTTTCTGACTCAATGCCCTCTCTAACATAGAGCGCAACCCCTCCACCAATTTGATCAACTCTATCATTACGATATAGTTTGTACCCAGGTATCACAGCGTCCCACTGGTTGTCCTCCTTCCACCATGTCTCTGATATTCCAATCACATCTAACCTCTCATTTAGTGCTATATATTCTAACTCTCCCATCTTATTTTTTAGACTTCTAACATTTGCATACAAGCATTTTAGAGATTGTATTTTATTCATATTAATTTGGCTATTGGTAGACATGGGTAATTTGGGATCTTTAAGCTCTGTCTGCTCCATACTCTAGGGCATTTGGGCTACTTTACTCTTTTTTGGAACCTCTCTGCTTTTGGTATCATCCTTCAAGGATACATTCTTCCGAACCATCCGCTCTTGGGCTACTGTCGGCTTTCACCTATTATCTAGTTTAAAAGCTGCTCTATCTCCTTTTTAAAGGTAAATGCCAGCAGCCTGGTTCCATCCAGGTTAAGGTGAAGCCCATCGCTTCGGAAGAGCCCCTCCTTTCCCCAGAATGTACCCCAGTTCCTAACAAATCCAAACCCCTCATCTCTGCACCATTGCCTCATCCACGCATTGAGACTCCGGAGCTCTGCCTGCCTTTTGGGTCCTGCACGTGGAACGGGAAGCATTTCGGAGAACGCTACCCTGGAAGTTCTGGATTTCAACTTCCTACCTAAAATCCTAAATTTAGCCTCCAGAACCTCCCTACCACATTTTCCTATGTCATTGGTACCAACATGTATCAAGACAACAGACTCCTCCCCAGCACTATCTAAGACCTTATTCTAGGTGGCGCGCGAGGTCCACTACCTTCGCACCAGGCAGGCATGTTACCAGGCAATCCTCACGTCCACCAGCCACCCAGCTATCTACATGCCTAATGATCGAATCACCAACTATAACGGCTGTCCTAACCCTTCCCTCATGGGCACATGGCCCTGGAGAAACTTCCTCGGTGCGAGAGGGTTTTACATCACCTGGAGGACAGGTCCTAGTTACAGGGTCACTTCCTGCCACACCAGGGTAATGCTCTGTCACGTGACCTCTCTCCTCCATGGCAACAGGGATGCTGCCAGACTGGAGGTGGGACTTCAGGACTATATCCCTGTAGGTCTCGTCTATGTACCTCTCTGTCTTTCTTATGTTTTCCAAGTCTGCTACTCTAGCCTCTAGAGAACGGACTCGTTCCCTGAGAGCAAAGAGCTCCTTGCACCTAGTGCACACGTAAGACCTCTCACCAACTGGGAGAAAATCATACATGTGACACTCAATGCAAAAGACTGGAAAGCCCCCATCCCGCTGCTGGACTGCTGTCTGCATCATAGTTTTAAGTTTTTGTTTAGATCTTTAAGTTCTTTACTTACTAAGGGTTGCTATGGATATTTATACCAATAAAACTGTACCTAATACGTTTAATATACCTTGTTCACCTGAAGCTTAATTAATCTAAAGTCCTTAAAGTATGTCTGATTTGGGTAAAGAGTAGTTACTCACCTGTAACAGGTGTTCTCCAGGAGCAGCAGGAATCAGTCCTCACTTATGGGTGACGCCGGCGCCGACGGAGCCCTCGCGGAGCAATTTTCCCCAGCTTTCGAAGAAAGCTTTTGGGAATTGCAGCGCGCATGCGCGGTCCCCTTCCCGCCCAAGGGTGCCATCTTGCTCAGTCTGACGACATAGCGAAAAGACAGCAAAAAAAGTTAGCAAAACATATAATAAGAATGACTGCAACTCCAAGGGGAGGAGGGAGGGTAGTGAGGACTGATTCCTGCTGCTCCTGAAGAACACCTGTTACAGGTGAGTAACTACTCTTTCTCCAGGACCAAGCAGGAAGTCAGTCCTCACTTATGGGACTCCCAAGCTTAAGGCTACCGGAGACCTCAAGCCTAAAAAGAGCTCCCACAAGCTCAACAGTACAGAAGGAAGGAATTGTCTCTGAATACGAATCCGGCCGGTAGCCCAACACCAGGGCCGGAGGGTAGGAGTTGCCTAGATCTCAAAGAGATTGTGGAGGACTGCCTGTCCGAAAGCACTGTCCCTGCGGGACTCCCTCTCCAGGCAGTAATGAGCCGCAAAAGTCTGGCTTGAAGACCAAGTAGCGGCCCGGCAGATGTCTGCCAATGGAACAGAGCGGAGGTGAGCCACTGACGCAGCCTTCGCCCTGACATGGTGAGCCGTGACTCGACTCCCTAATGAGAGGCCATCTGCCCCATAAGCCCAGGCGATACAGTCGGCTATCCAGATGGACAGAGTACGCTTAGAGACAGGTACCCCCAACCGATTGGGGTCAAAAGATACGAAAAGCTGGACGGCTTTTCTATGCTCTCGCGTACGGTCAAGGTAGAAGGATAAGGCTCTTCTACAGTCCAGGGTATGCAGAACAGTTTCAGCTCGGCTGGTATGCGGCCTGGGAAAGAAGGTCGGAAGAACCACCTCTTGATTGATTTGAAAATGGGAGACCACCTTTGGAAGAAACTTAGGGTGTGTCCGTAAGACTACCCTATTCTTGTAGAACCTAGTGTAAGGGGGCTCCGACACTAGGGCCTGTAGTTCACTTACGCGCCTAGCGGAGGTAAGGGCTACCAAGAAGAGAGTTTTCCAGGAGAGGAAACGAAGAGGGCAGGTAGCCATGGGTTCAAAAGGCGGACAGGTGAGCCTTTGCAAGACCATATTGAGATCCCAGTCGGGAGCTGGAGGGCGCAACAGAGGTTTAAGCAGAAGCAGGCCTATGAGAAAACGCCCACCAAGGGGTGCGAGCAAAGAGGCTGGCCCTCCACCGGCGAATGATGTGCAGAGAGAGCACTGAGGTGGACCCTGACAGAGTTGGATTTGAGGCCTAGATCGGAGAGGTGAAGCAGTATTGCAGCACCACCGATACTAAGCAGGCGAAGGGGTCCTCAGAGCGCTGAGAACAGACCGAGAAGCGACGCCATTTAAGGGCGTAAGATTTCCGGGTGGAAGGTCGCCGAGACGCTAGGATGACAGCTTCCACTTCCAGAGGTAGCAGAAGCGGAGCTAGGACTACCCTTTCAGCAGCCAGGCCATCAGATGCAGGGCCCAGAGGTTGGGGTGCAGAAGAGTACCCCGATCCTGGGTCAGGAGATCGGGCTGAAACCCCAGAGGAAGAGGGGTGTCCACCGCTAGCTGTAGAAGTAGAGGGAACCAGGGTTGTCTCGGCCACCGGGGCGCTACCAGGATCACTGAGGCCCTGTACTGGACAACTTTGAACAATGTCCGGGACACAAGTGGCGTGGGAGGAAAGGCATACAGTAGAGGCCTGTGGACCACGAGATGAGGAAAGCATCCGGTGCTACTCTGAGAGGATGCGGGTGCTGGGAGCAGAACCTGGGAAGTTGCCGGTTTAGAGGACTGGCAAAGAGATCCACTGTGGGGGAGCCCCACCGGCGGAAGATCTGCTGGACAACCACGGGGTTCAACCTCCATTCGTGTGGCTGCAGAATCCAGCTCAGTTTGTCTGCCAGGCAATTCTCCTGCCCGGGCAGGTAAACAGCCTTGAGGAGGATGTCGTGACCGACTGCCCAAGAGCACAGTCTCCGAGCCTCTTGACATAGAAGGAGGGAGCCCGTTTCCCCCTGTTTGTTCACGTAGAACATGGCAACCTGATTGTCTGTCTGCACCAGTACAGACTGACGAGAAGTGAGGTGAGAGAAGGTCCGCAGAGCTAGGCGGATCGCCCACAGCTCCAGGAAGTTTATCTGCTGAGCAGCCTCCCAAGGTGTCCAAAGGCCCTGAGTGCATGTTCCTTGGCAATGCGCTCCCCAGCCCAGGAGAGAGGCATCTGTCGTGAGCACTTGGGAAGGTGGGGGAGACTGAAAGGTCATGCCGAGTACCAGATTGGGCAGGTGAAGCCACCATTGCAGAGAGGAGACCAGGCGGTCGGAGATCTGTATTAAGTCTGTCAGTCTCCCTGTGGCCTGATGCCATTGAGTGCGAAGGCTCCACTGCGCCGGTCTCATATGTAGACGGGCATTCGGAGTGACATGGACCGTGGAGGCCATATGACCGAGCAATTGCAGGAACTGTCTGGCCGAGACTGGTGACGTGCTGTGGAACCTGCCGGCCAGAGCTATGAGCCTGTTGGCCCGTTCCAGAGGCAAGAAAGCACGAGCCTGCAGAGTGTCCAGCCGTGCTCCTATGAATTCTAGATCCTGAGAGGGAAGCAAAGTGGACTTTTCGAAGTTACTTACCTGTAACAGGTGATCTCTGGGAACAGCAGGAATTAGTCTTCACATATGGGTATGTCGGTACCGACGGAGCCTGCATGGGAATGCTCCCCAGCATCCAATCAGAAAGCTTTTGGGAGCATCCCTCGTGCCTGCGCGCTGACTTCCCGCCTTTCCCACTGCCTCTCCTCAGTTGAGTTTCATAGCTGAGACAGAAGGAAAGAAAGAGGAAAGGAGATAGATACAACTCCTAGGGGAGGTGGGTGGGTTGTGAAGACTAATTCCTGCTGTTCCCAGAGATCACCTGTTACAGGTAAGTAACTGTGCTATCTCCAGGAACAAGCAGGAATGAGTCTTTACATATGGGGACTCCCTAGCTGTGGGTGCCAGGGGAGATCCCATGAAATGCGTATATCCCTGGAACAGGACGGCATTTCCCAAACCTGGATCCCCGGCATCCCCTGAGGGATGGGGGGTAGGAGTTGAATAGAGAAGAGCTATAGAGGAACAGCGAATCTAAAGACTACAGAAAAAATGAGTCTTTAGAATGTATGTCAAGTATCATTAAAATATTTAATGAACTAGTACAATATAGAGCTTACCTACTGGATTGTAGGAAGTAGAACTGTGATGGAGTGTACTGTAGATGCAGTAGCAGAATCCTCAAGGTAACTTCACAGCAGTGAGGATGAAGTTCCAAACCTGGAATGGGCAGGTAACCCAGGTGTCAACTGGGACAGGAGAAGAACGGCAGGTCTTCAATGGAAAGCGTTATGGGAAAAAGCTGAAAACTCTTTTAGGTACAGAGTTATTAACATTGAGGACTAAAAGAAGAAGACTGACCGATCTGGAGAATTAGCCCAGTCCTGAAGGGAAGAGGGGGTATGGAAAAAAGCCCCTATTCCCAAGGAGAACAGAAGTGTACTCAGAAATACTGAAGATGTACACCATCTTTCCTAGCTGGTAAGAGATAGGAAGACATTGAAGTTTGATACTTCATAGACAGGGAGATCTATAATAAAAATAGAAGCTGTTGAATCACAGCAGTAATTGTGTGTATAACCGCTCCCACTTACTAAGCCGTATGAGAATAGGCAAGTTGACTGTCTGGACCCCTTAAGAAGGTAAAAGCTTTATAGCACAGACAGTTAGGGAGATAGTAGGTAATACATAGCGTCCTATGGACATCTCCCAATGGGTATATATATATATATATATATATATATATATATATATATATATATATATATATGGAGAGACATACATATCTATAGATATGTGCATATATGTCTAGATATGCTTATGCCCACACAGATTACAGGAATATGTATGTATAGGAAATATACATACATGAATATAAGTCTGAGGATACATGCCTGCAACTGAGCCCCACAAAAACATTCACATGGGGAATGTGATGGGAAAAGATTCATCTAATAAAAAGGGGTGAAAACCACCTGAAGATATATAGAGAATCTATTTCTGTGGTGCAGGAATGTAGTTCAGTGGAATAACCCGTATGGTTGCGTGAAAAAACAGAGGATAATAGCAGTCTGGCAAGAGCTCATCAGGAGTACTTTAGGACTCTGACATGTCCAAAGGACAAAAAAAACGCATAGACTAAGACACCGGGAACTCCCAGCCAAGGGACACAGGGGTATCATGTACACTAAAAGAGTATGCGTTGTCCAAGTGGAGCAGAAAAACATAATGCCAAGCTGTAAGGAAAAAAGAGGTAGATTCCTGCAAGATTGGGAACTCCTTGGACATTCACGCAGGAAAAGCTTGTCTTCTGTATCACAACAGGAGACAAGAGGGTATAAAGAACCCATATAGTCATGGAATGATTATATGAGTTTTTTCTACAATATGGAAAAACCCTCAGAGAGAAAGTTCAATGCTCTGTAGCAAGGGCCCATAGTAGTAAGCTTCTCTGAAGATTGCAGAGAGCATTGTGCAGGAGAATTATGAGATAAAACTGACTGAAGTCAGGTGTGTTGCCACATCCTAGGAAAGGATATGGCTAGAAGAAGATAACCTGCAGTGAGTAGTATTATGCAAGATAGTTGAAAGTAGCTTGCAATGAGCTCTAAGTAATCACTGGAACTCCTGCATGCACAGCAACTGAACAAAACAGCAGAGGGGATTCTCCTGTATAAAAACAGAGAGAAAACAGACAAAGGGAGCGGAGATATTCTCGTCCCTGTCTGACGAGTTGTTCAGAGCATGCATTGAAGGATAAAGCGTAGTTACTCACCTGTAACAGGTGTTCTCCAGGAGCAGCAGGAATCAGTCCTCACTTATGGGTGACGTCGGCGCCGACGGAGCCCTCGCGGAGCAATTTTCCCCAGCTTTCAAAGAAAGCCTTTGGGAATTGCAGCGCGCATGCGCGGTCGTCTTCCCGCCCGAAGGTGCCATCTTAGCCAGTCAGATGACATAGCTAAAAAAGACAGCATAAAAATTTGCAAAAAGAACATAAGCAGACGATTGCAACTCCAAGGGGAGGAGGGAGGGTAGTGAGGACTGATTCCTGCTGCTCCTGGAGAACACCTGTTACAGGTGAGTAACTACGCTTTCTCCAGGACCAAGCAGGAAGTCAGTCCTCACTTATGGGACTCCCAAGCTCAAGGCTACCGGAGACCCTAAGCACAAAAATGAGCTCCCTCTAGCTCAGCAGCACAGAAGGAAAGAATCTTCGCTGAATTATCACCCACCGGTAGCCCACATCCGGGATGGAGGGTAGGAGTTGCTCAGACCTCAAAGAGATTACGGAGGACTGCCTGTCCGAAAGCACTGTCCCTACGGGACTCCCTCTCGAGACAGTAATGGACCGCAAAAGTCTGGCTCGAAGACCAAGTAGCGGCCCGGCAGATGTCTGCCAGCGGAACAGAGCGGAGGTAAGCCACTGACGTGGCCTTTGCCCGAACACAATGAGCCGTGACTCGACTTTCTAAGGCGAGTCCGGCTGCCCCATAAGCCCAAGAGATACAGTCCGCAACCCAGATGGACAGAGTACGCTTGGAGACCGGGAGTCCCAATTTATTGGGGTCAAAAGACACAAAAAGCTGAGCAGCTTTACGGTGCTCCCGCGTACGGTCAAGGTAGAAGTTCAATGCCCTTCTACAGTCCAGGGTATGGAGGACCGTCTCAGCTCGGCTGGAGTGTGGTCTGGGAAAGAAGGTTGGAAGTACCACCTCCTGATTGATGTGAAAAGGGGAGACCACTTTAGGCAGAAACTTAGGGTGAGTCCGTAGGACTACCCTATTCTTGTAGAACCTAGTGTAGGGGGGATCAGACACGAGGGCCTGCAACTCACTTACGCGCCTAGCGGAAGTGAGGGCTACCAAGAACAGTGTTTTCCAAGACAGAAAACGGAGAGAACATGTAGCCATAGGTTCAAAAGGCGGACAGGTGATCCGCTGCAAAACCACATTCAGGTCCCAGTTCGGCGCTGGCGGGCGCAGAGGTGGTTTAAGTAGAAGGAGACCTCGGAGAAACCTCGCTACGAGAGGGTCGCCAGAGAGAGGTCTACCGTCCACCGGCACATGATGTGCCGAAAGAGCACTGAGGTGAACTTTGACGGAGTTGGACTTAAGTCCTAGATTAGAGAGGTGTAGCAAGTACTGCAAGATCACCGACACCGGGCAGGAGAAGGGATCCTGAGACTGTTCGGTACACCAGACTGCAAAGCGACGCCATTTAAGGGCGTAGCATTTGCGGGTAGAAGGCCGTCGCGAAGCCAAGACGACCTCCTCCACCTCCGCCGGCAGGAGAAGGGGAGCAAGGACTACCCTCTCAGCAGCCAGGCCATGAGGTTGAGAGACCTGAGGTTGGGGTGCAGTAGGGACCCCTGATCCTGGGTGAGGAGATCCGGTTGCGCCCCCAGAGGGATTGGATCCTCCACCGCCAGTTGCAGCAGGAGCGGAAACCACGGCTGCCTGGGCCAGCGAGGGGCCACCAGGATCATGAAGGCTTTGTCTCGGAGAACCTTGAAAAGAGTCCGAGAGACTAACGGAATGGGAGGGAAAGCGTACAGAAGGCTCCCCGACCATGAGATCAGAAAGGCGTCCGCCGCAACCCGAAGGGGGTGAGGCTGACGAGAGCAGAAGCGAGGAAGTTGCCGGTTGCGAGGACTGGCAAAGAGATCCACCGTGGGGAGGCCCCACCTGAGGAAGAGCTTCTGAACGATCAAGGGATCCAGACGCCACTCGTGCGGCTGGAGGACCCTGCTGAGTTTGTCCGCCAGGCAATTTTCTTGGCCCGGGAGATAAACAGCCTTGAGGAGAATGCCGTGACCGACGGCCCAAGAGCAGAGCTTCTGTGCCTCCCGGCAGAGGAGGAAGGAGCCCGTGCCCCCCTGCTTGTTCACGTAGAACATGGCAACTTGATTGTCCGTCTGGACAAGGACGGACTGTTGGGAGGTCAGGTGGGAGAAGGCCTTGAGAGCTAGGCGGATCGCCCTGAGCTCCAGGAAGTTGATCTGCTGAGCAGACTCCCACTTGGTCCAGAGGCCCTGAGTACGTGCCTCTTGGCAATGGGCTCCCCAGCCCAGGAGGGATGCATCGGTGGTCAGCACCCGGGTCGGCTGAGGTGACTGGAAAGGCATTCCTAATACCAGGTTCGGCTGCCGGAGCCACCACCGGATAGACGAGACCAGCGGCTCGGAGACGCGCACCAGGTCTGCTAGGCCGCCTGTGGCTTGTCGCCACTGCCGGCGGAGACACCATTGAGCAGACCGCATATTCAGGCGGGCATTGGGGGTCACATGGACGGTGGAAGCCATATGGCCGAGCAGTCTCAGGAAGCGCCTGGCGGAGACCAGGGGCTGGCTGCGAAAGCGGTCGGCTAGGTCCATGAGCCGCTGAGCCCTGTCGAGCGGTAGGTACGCTCGCGCCTGAGGGGTGTGCAGCCTTGCGCCGATGAACTCGAGATCCTGTGAGGGGAGCAAAGTGGACTTTGCGAAGTTTATGACAAAGCCCAAGTGCTGCAGCAGAGTCACCGTGCGGCACGTGGCGTGGGTGACCTCCTGAGCGGACGCTGCTCTGATGAGCCAGTCGTCGAGGCACGGAAAGACAAAGAGGCCGCGAAGCCGGAGATGGGCCGCCACGACCGCGAGGCATTTTGTGAAGACTCGCGGTGCGGAGGACAGGCCAAAGGGCAGTACTCTGTACTGGTAATGATTTCCTGCCACCACAAACCTTAGGTATTGGCGGTGGCTTGGGTGGATGAGGATGTGCGTGTAGGCATCCTTTAGATCTAAGGAGCATAGCCAATCTCCCTGCTGGAGGTAGGGCAGAAGGATTCCAAGGGTAAGCATTTTGAACTTCTCCCGCATAAGGAACTTGTTGAGGTTGCGCAAGTCCAGGATGGGTCTGAGGCCTCCTGTTCTCTTTGGTATCAGAAAATACCTTGAATAGAAGCCTTGACCTCTCAGGTGGTGTGGCACCGGTTCCACCGCCTGTTCCTGCAGAAGACCTGCTAACTCCTGAAGGAGCAACTCCCTGTGCAGAGGGGGGCGCGGAGGCTCTCCCGGAAAATAGGAGGGAGGGACCTGATGGAAGTGGAGAAGGTAGCCTTCTCGCACGACCTGAAGCACCCAGGCATCTGCGGTGATGCTGGACCACCTGTGGGCGAAGTGAACCAGCCGGCCTCCGGTGCTGGGGGGGACCAGCGGGGGGGGAGAGGCTATGCTGAGCGAGTCAAAAACCCCCACCCTGCTGAGCAGGGGCTGGTGGTGCAGGCTTGGGGGCTTGCTGCCTACGGGACCCGTTACCCCGTCCCTTGGCCTGCTGGCCCTGTTGGGGAGCTGCAGGGGCCTGATAATGGGGGTATTGTTTGTAGGCAGCTGCCTTCCTCGGGTAAAAGGACTTTTTTCCCGAGCCCTTCTTTTTCTGGGAAGGGGCGGAGGTCTTCCTAGAAAGCCTGGTCCTGGTGAGAGTCTCAGTCTCAATTTGTGCAGCCTTTTCCGCCATGGGCTTGCCAAAGAGGTTTTCGCCTCGGCAGGGGACATCGACCAACTTGTCCTGTACCCAGGGCTCAAGGTCGGACGACTGAAGCCAAGCCTGTCGGCGGGCACCGATGCCGGCTGCGGCCACTCGAGCCGAGGCTTCAAAGCCATCATAGGCTGCTCGGGACATGAACTTTGAGCATTCCCGAATACCCGTGGACAAGGCTAGGAACCTCCGCAAGGGCTCCTCGGAGAGACCAGCGGAGAATCCGGCTAGCTCTTTAGCCAGATCCCGGAGATACATGCCCATGTATAGCTGGTATGTCTGGACACGACAGGCGAGCATAGAGCCCTGGAAGCACTTCTTGCCAAGGCCATCCAGGTTACGGGCCTCCCTTCCAGGAGGCACCGAGGAGTGCATCTTCTGGCTCTTAAGACGATGCATGGCCGATTCCACTACCATGGAATGGTGTGGCAGCTGTGCCTTTTGAAAGCCAGGGCTCTTGCGGACTCGATAGATAGAATCGACCCGCTTGCTCAGGACCGGCGAGGAGGCCGGACTCTCCCACATGCGGAAGAGTAGTCGTTCCAGCATAGGAGGAACCGGCACAGTAAAGTGTTCCCTCGCGGGAGAGTCATACTGGAGGGCGTCGAGCTCTTCGGCTCGAGGCTCCTCCTCGGGATCCGCAGGGAAGGCCAAAGCCTTGGCCATATCCCTAACGAAGTCCGAGAACCGGGCATCCTCCGGGGGGGGACTGCTTCCGAGGCTCGGACTCCGGAGAGTCCGATGGGACACACCGAGTCCGGAAAGAATCAGGTGACTCTTCCTCCTCAGACTCCCAGACCGACTCCGACGAGGACTCGGTGGGGTCGGCCCGGGCAGGGTGCGGCGCCAGCCGCCCCGACGCCGAGGGAGTCGGCGTCGGCGACCTCGGTCCCGAACGGGAGGCCGAGGGCGACCTCGACCGAGGATCGACTCGAGTTCTCATCGACTCGAGGATCGGCTCGGTCTCCGGGGTCGACTTGGACGTCGACGTCCCGGCGGTCGGGGCAGCGAAGCCAGCGAGCAGTGCCCGCTGCTGGTCCATGAAGGCAGACAGTCTGCTCTCCAAGGCCGTCAACCTGAGTCCGAGCTCAGGTGACCCAGCAGCCCCCGACTCAGGCCCCGACGGCGTCGGGCCCGACGTCGGCTGTCGCGGAGGCGAGTCCAGAAGGACTACAGGACTTACCCGGGCAGGCATCTCCGACTCCAGGCGAGGTCGCTTCGGGAGGTGTTCCTTCTCCAAGGACCCGGGGCGGCTGTCGGGGCTATGCGACCTGGCCCTCGCGGAGCCAGGAGCGTCCACCGACGCCGCCCTCGCGGGTTTTTCCTTCCGACGATGGTCCCCGGAGGGAGAACCCCGGTCGGAGGAGCTCCGGCGACGGTCCGAGCTGGAGCCTTTCGACACGGAGGCCTCCGACGAGGTCCGGGTACGGCTGGGGTCAGCGAAGATTCTCTCACGCTGATGCCGCCGACTTCTCAACGCCTTCGAGGACAGTTTGCTGCAGGGCCCACAGATCAGTTCCTCATGATCCGGGCCCAGGCAGCGGAGGCAAAAGTCGTGTGTGTGTCGGTTAGTGACATATTTCGGTCACACCGACCACACCGCTTAAAGCCACTGGCAGCCATCGGGGGAAAAAGGGCCCCTGCGAGGTCAAAGGACCGGGCTGCCAGGGAAAACGAAAACGAAAGCTGACTAAGTCAGAAAAACCGAAAAAACGGAAGAGGACTCGAGACCGGCGTCGCGAGTCCGGGCGGGAAAACAATCGGCGTCGAACCGAAAGAAAAAAGTATAAAATAAAGAGGAAAATCAACTTTTTCGCGGGGACAAGACGGGGACGTCTGAAGGGCTCCGCGGAAAAAAGAAGACTGGCTAAGATGGCACCTTCGGGCGGGAAGACGACCGCGCATGCGCGCTGCAATTCCCAAAGGCTTTCTTTGAAAGCTGGGGAAAATTGCTCCGCGAGGGCTCCGTCGGCGCCGACGTCACCCATAAGTGAGGACTGACTTCCTGCTTGGTCCTGGAGAACAAAAAGTCTACACTGGAAAGAAAGAGAGTGTTTCAGTATGGTACCAACTCAAAAAGGGGAAAAACCCTGGAAGAGAGGGGGTTGGAAGGTGACTTATCATATGGTAAGTCAGCTGAAGGAAAAGATGTCCATGTGGGGACAGAAACTATCATGGGATAGTTGTAACCTCCCTTCATAGTAGTAAGAAGGGGAGAATTCTGTAACCCATGGACAATAGTACCCTAACAGCTTAGCATACTGAAAAGAAAAAAACAGTGTAGAGTGTGAAGAATAAACTTCTGCTAAGAAGAAGTTATCTGTAGATTACAACATACAGGAACCTATGGTTGCTGGTTATGAATTAGACTGGTTAGAGTCTGGAGACTTCAGACTAGGATGAGATGTCCCTTGCTTGGGTACATCTGGAGGATGGGCAGGAGAAGGGTGAAACCTTCTTTTCTTAGGGAAAGAAGGTTTGGTAGGACATTTCCTACGTCCTGGGGAAAAAGACGGCTTAGGATGGTTTCCAGAACCAGGGAAGTCAGTGGAGCAATGAGCAACCTGACGTAAAGCCTCTCTATTGAAGAGATTTTCTCCAGTACAAGGAGAATTACCCAGTGTATGTTGTGCCCATCTGCTCAAGTCTGAAGCTTGCAGCCAGGCTTTACGACGTGCTCCAATGGCAATAGCAAGAGTCTAGAGAAGCACGAGAAAGAAACCAAGAGATATTCCTGCTATGATTAAGAAGCAAGGAATAGTCAGTGGCCTTAGGCTCTGACAAAAAAGGGGACAAACGAGGTAATTTCTCTGTGACCTCCTGAAGTGTCAGACTCATAAAAAATATATGAAATAATTCTTGAAGCCAGCATAGAAGTTTGGAAGGTTTGACGTCCAGAGGCATCAAGTGCTTTAGATGCACGACCTGGCGGATAAGAAGAATGCTTCTTCTTGCTTCTTACCTTCCTCATTGCTGATTCCACTACAATGGAATGATGTGGAAGTTGGTTTTTTTGAAACCCCGGAGAGGGAGGCACCTGATACAGAACATTAGTGGCTGTAGAAGGCGAAGGAACCTTTAAAGGTGATTCCCACATCCTCAGAAGAAGATCCTGCAAAGAATGATGTAAAGGAAGCATTATATTTTCCTTTTCTGCAGGATCTTGGTTAAGAGTAGAGCCAGGAATAGGAATGGCAAGAAAGGTTGCCATGTCAAGGAGAAATTTCTGAAAAGAAGGTTCTCCAATAGGAACTATTCCTGGGTAAGCTGAGGTTGAAAGAGCAGCTTGAGCACCAGAAGACATACTGGACTGGTGCAGAAAAAGAATCCTGCTAGATGGACAGTGATACTGACAGTTCTGATTGGAGGCAGTTAGTACTGCATCATCAGTGCCCGGTATCGATTCCAAGCTAGGCATAGAAAGGATCGATGGCACCGATGGAACTGCAGGAAACGACATCGATACCAATACCGGTATCGGAGACGGTAATGTCATCGAAGCAGTAATTGGGGGCTGCTGAAGCGGTACCGAGGTAGCCAGAGAGCCTTGGTGAATATCCTCGGTACTGCGTAGACGGACACGATATGGATCGGTTCCGAAACGCGTCGGTACCAAGTCATCTAGACTGGATATCGATTCTAGACTCGGAATCGAAGGGAGCGAGTCTATCGATGCATGTCTAGCAGGTACCGACGGTGGTGGTGGTATCGACGATGCCGATACAGAAAAGTCAATCGGAGTCGTATCGATCGGTTCCGAAGGTACCGAGGACGTCCGAAGACGATGCCTGGTGAAGAGTGGAACACTCGACACCGATGCCGGGGTATCGGTACCGCTCGAAGCCGGTACCAACCCCGAGCATGGCGGAGATACAGGAAAGTCAATCTGGGTCGTATCGATCAGCCCCGAAGGTACCAAGGACACCAGATGATGATCCCTGGTGAAGAGTGGAACACTCGACACTGGTGCCGATGCCGGGTTATCGGTACCGCTCGAAGCGGATACCACCCCCAAGCATGGCTCAGGTATGTTCTGTGAGGGGTGAGCCCCAGGAACAACCTGAAACCCCGTAAATGCTTTGGAGCCCGAAGACTCCTGCCGGGGTTTTATTGCCAATGAGGTCTTGAGGGCAAGGCCGGAGCCGTCATCATGCTGGGCATGAGACTTACCCTTCAAGAATTGGCTAGTCTTAACAGACTGTTTGTGGGTTACCTGATCCTGGAGAGAAGAATAAACCGGTGTCCTCACCTCAGGAGGAAAAAACGGCATCGAGGGAAACTCGAAAAAGGGAAGGTCTTCTCCCAATAATACAGCCTGATGGATCAGGGAAAAAAGGGTCAGGACCCAAACAGGTTAGACACCAAGCATTGGAGTCTAAAAAGAAAACCATGTTTCCACAGTGAAGGCACTTCTTAGGGGAAGAAGGCTCCATGTTGAAGAGGCCTGGTAGGCCCAAACGTTAAAACAAAAACTGAGGAGAAAAAATTTCTCTAAGTTTAGAAAAGAAAAGAATAAAGCACCGGCGGTACCGGTATCAGCGGGAAAGACAGCTGCGACCACAAGAAAACAGGGAAATAAGAATTTTAAAGAAAAAAGTTTCTGCGGTGACAGGAGGACGTCCTGTCGGCTCCGCGGAAAAACGAAAACTGAGGAGAGGCAGTGGGAAAGGCGGGAAGTCAGCATGCAGGCGCGAGAGATGCTCCCAAAAGCTTTCTGATTGGATGCTGGGGAGCATTCCCGTGCAGGCTCCGTCGGTACCGACGTACCCATATGTGAAGACTCATTCCTGCTTGTTCCTGGAGATTAACACTTATTAAAAGAGGGCTGCTACACAGTACCCTGTCCTGTGCTGCTGAGGTAAACTATATTCTTATTTGATTTAAATTATAGCTCTTTGCTGCTGCTAGGCTCTAACTTATTATGAAATTTAAACTACAAGCTCTCTGCTGGGTTCTAAATTTAACCAGAAAGCTCTCTTCTGTGTTTTAAATTTAAACTAAAAGTACTTTGCTGATGCTAGGCCCTGAGTGACTATTAAATTAAAACTATAAGCTCTCTGCTGGGTATGAAATGTAACCAGAAAGTTCTCTTCTGTGTTTTAAATTTAAACTTAAACTGCTGCTACTAGGCCCTGACTGATTTAACAAAAAATAGTGGGTTCACAGATTAAATAGCTTTAATAGAAAGAATTCCTTTCAGAAAATTCCCAGAAGTATATACTCACAATTGCAGATCTCTCTCCAGAAGTAACAGTCCCTTTTTCTAGTCCTTCAAGACAATACTAGTGAAGGGTGCCATTAATCCTGACCAGGTCATATTTTGTTTTTGCTTTTTTTTCTCAGAAATTAGTACATCCAAGTTGCAGATATCTTGTTTTTTTGCTGCATAACTCTGAATATACTAGAATATTATGATGACATACAGTTGGAATGTGTCAATTTCTTTCTTAAGATAATGTAAACATACCTAAAAATGCAAGGGTGCTAATAATGTTGACCATAACTGTAGGATTGTCTAAAAGGAAAAACATTTTGGGTGCATGTTTTTTTTTATTTTCTGGGGGGGGGGGGGGGGGAGTATTGGGGAAGTCAGTTCAGGTTTCCCTGAAGGGGGTTTACAAATGGTGGTTTTTAAAAAATTAAAAAGCGGGGCACTGCAGTGAATCCAGCAACGGGTAATAGCCACCCAGCTGCTTAATGGTGGGTGATGGAAGCAGTTTCATTTGCTTGTTTGGGAAGCTTATTAGGGAAATTGTGCAATGTGTATTGGATGGCGAAGCTCAGAGCATTGTGATGAGATACGGAGCTTTTTAATGAAACATGAAAGCCTTTTGAGAAATGGTATGAAAGCAAGCAGATCTCTGGTTCTGATGTTTTAATGTGGGCAATTATGAGATAAGGATCTCCCAGCCTCCTAACCTTCTCCCTCCCCTGTTTAAACCCACCTCCCTTTTATCCTTTCCCCACCTCCCTCACTCCTTCCCTGGTATGATTGTTTTTAAACTTTCCTTTTAAACAAAACAATGGGGTCCCTTTCCACCCGCTCTTAATTTTTTTAAACTATGTTTTGTAAAGTGCCCTGCTGTTTCCACGAAGGGCGGTCAATCAGCAACAAACATAGGAGCTTTTGATGACGTGGGGTGGTTCCCTCATGTCCTAATTTCAAATGGAATTGTATTTGTAATAGTCCCAAGATGGGAAAATGGATGTAAAAATATTAGATTCTGTTAGTGAACTGATATAGCGTAGTTACTCACCTGTAACAGGTGATCTCCGGGAACAGCAGGAATTTAGTCATCACATATGGGTATCGTCGGTACCGACGGAGCCTGCGCGGGAACGCTCCCCAGCGTCCAATAGGAACGCTTTTGGGAGCATCCCTCAGCACATGCGCGCTGCCTTCCCAACTGTCCCTCTTCAGTTAAGTTTGTAGCAGAGTAAAAGGATAGAGGGAGAGAGGAAAGAGACATAGAGAGAGAGACAACTCCTAGGGGAGGTGGGTGGGTTGTGAAGACTTAATTCCTGCTGTTCCCGGAGATCACCTGTTACAGGTGAATAACTACGCTATCTCTAGGAACAAGCAGGAATGTAGTCTTCACATATAGGGACTCCCTAGCTGAAGATGCCAGGGAGATGGCCCCAGGAAGGTGCCACCCTAGAAAGGTAGGCATCCTTCCTCCCATGGGTCTCTGGCATTCCACCAGGGTTGGTGGGTAGGAGTTGAATTAGGTCTGAAAAAGATTTTGAAGAACAGCTTGGCCAAAGGCGGCATCCCGACGGGAGGCTTTATCCAGGCAGTAGTGGGCTGTGAAGGTGTGTACCGCAGCCCAGGTGGCTGCTCGACAAACGTCATCGATAGAGTGGAGATTAGCCATAGCAGATGCCATGGCTCTCACATTATGAGCTGTGACATGGTCCTGAAGAGGAAGACCCTTACTCTCATAAGCAAAGGATATGCATTGGGCAATCCATTTAGATAAAGTTCTTTTGGAGACTGGAAGTCCCAAATGACTAGGGTCAAAAGCTATAAAAAGTTGTGAGGACTTTCTATGTTGCTGTGTTCTTTGTATGTAAAAGACTAAGGCCCTTTTACAATCCAAAGTATGAAGGTTTCTTTCTGCATCAGAGGCGTGAAGCCTCGAAAAAAATACAGGAAGATAAATTGATTGGTTTAAATGAAAAGGCAAAACCACCTTTGGCATAAAGTGTGGGTGAGTTCGAAGAACCACCTTATGATGAAACCTAGTATAAGGAGGATCAGCCACTAAAGCTTGCAATTCACTAATGCGACGGGCAGAGGTGATTGCAATTAGGAAGATGACCTTCCAGGTCAAAAACGTAAGGGCTGTAGTGGCCAAAGGTTCAAAAGGCGGCTTCATGAGCTGCCCGAGAACTAGATTTAGATCCCATGCCACTGGTGGTGGCTTAATGGGAGGTTTAGTTAATAAAAGGCCTCTCATAAATCTTGATAGGAGTGGATGAGAGGAAATTTGTTGTCCATTTAGAGGCTTATAAGAAGCTGCAATTGCACTAAGATGGACTCTTACCGAATTGGTCTTTAAACCAGAATTCGATAAGTGAAGGAGATACTCTAGTATCGATTCTAAGGGTATGACAAGGGGGTTTAATCCCTTCTTGGAGCACCCTATAGTAAAACGTTTCCACTTGAAAGCATAAGATCTTCTTGTGGAAAGTTTTCTAGAAGCCTGAAGGATATTCTTTACCTGCTGGGACAGGTTGAAATCTTGGAGGTATAAGCCTTCAGCAACCAGGCCATGAGATGCAGGGACTGGAGATTTGGGTGCCATAGCGTCCCGTTCTCCTGGGAAAGGAGATCTGGAGCATGCCCTAACTCCAGAAGTGCCGCTTGAGAGAGATATAGAAGCAGGGAATACCACGTTTGGAGTGGCCATTGTGGTGCTATGAGAATCATGCGACCCCTATCTCTCTGAAGCTTGAAGAGTGTTTTGGGGATGAGGGGAACGGGTGGGAAGGCATAAAGGAAGGCATAAAGGAAGTCCTGACGCCAGTGAAGGAGGAAGGCATCCCTTGCCTGACAGTTGTGAGCCGGAATCCTGGAACAGAACCAGGGAAGTATGGCATTCAGTGGACTTGCAAAGAGGTCTATGGCTGGAGTGCCCCAGAGATGAAATATCTTTGCCACCTGGTCTAGGTGGAGGGACCACTCGTGAGGCAGCAGTACTCGACTGAGTTTGTCTGCCCAAAGTTTTGAATGCCTGGAAGATATACCACTAGAAGGTGAATTTGATGCTCTCTGGCAAGGGCCCACAGTCGTAAAGCTTCATTGCATAACGACAGAGCCTGTTCCGCCCTGCTTGTTCACATAGAACATGGCTACTTGATTGTCCGTCTGGACTAGGACTGTCTTGTAGCTGAGCTGGGCGTGGAACACTCCAAGAGCTAAATAGATTGCTCTTAATACCAGGTTTATGTGTAAGCCAGCCTCCTGTGGAGTCCAGGTGCCCTGGGGGTAGAGAGATGATTCAGGTGCGCTCCCCAACCCACCTGTGATGCATCTGTTAGGGTGGCCTGAAAGAGGGGATGATGGAAAGGAGACCCCACTGTCAGATTTTTTTTTAGTGATTGCCACCATTGGAGGGACAGAATTAGTCATTGAGAGACTGTTATTTTGTCTGACAAATGACCCGTGGCCTGTGTCCACTGTGTGGAGAGGGTCCACTGAGCTGCTCGCATGTGGAGGCGAGCATATGGGGCTACATTTTATTTATTTATTTACATTCTCTTATATACCGCGCTATTCTACATGAACTGTGGATGCCATATGTCCCAGTAACTGCAGTAGCTCCCAAGCAGTGAGAGAGGATTTGCCTGCTGCTTGAGAAGCTAGTTGCATTATGCGAAGACACCGGGCTGGTGGAAGGAAAGCCCTTGCCTGTCTGGCATCCAGACAGGCTCCCATGAATTCTAGGCATTGAGAAGGAACTAGTTGAGATTTTGGGAAGTTTATTACCAATCCCAAGTATTGGAGGATTCGCATTGTATGGGACAGTGCAGTGCTGGCCTCTGCAACTGTAGGAGCTCGAATGAGCCAGTCGTCTAAGTAGGGAAAGACGAAAATCCCAAAGGTTTGTAGAAATGCAGCTACTACTGCCATGCATTTCGTGAATACCCTTGGTGCTGAAGCCAGACCAAAAGGAAGAATCCTGTGTACTGGAAATGTTTTCCCCTGAAAAGGAAACGTAAAACTTTCCTGTGATCTGGATGGATGAGAATATGAGTGTATGCATCTTTTAAGTCTAGAGAGCAAAGCCAATCCTGGCTTTGAAGGTATGGCAGAAGAGTTCCTAGAGAAATCATTTTGAATTTCTCTCGAAACAGATATTTGTTCAATTCTCTGAGGTCTAGAATGGGTCTGTGTCGTCCTGTTTTCTTTGGAATAAGAAAATAGGGGGGAGTAGAACCCTGCACCCTGTTGAAGAATGGGTACGTCGGCGCCGACGGAGCCCGCACGGGAATGCTCCCCAGCATCCAATCAGAAGGCCTTTGGGAGCATCCCTCGCACCTGCGCGGTAGCTTCTCGCCCTTCCTACTGCCTCTCCCCAGTTGAGTTTCATAGCTGAGACAGAAGGAGAGGAAGAGGAAGGAAGAGAGAAGAGATACAACTCCTAGGGGAGGAGGGTGGGTTGTGAAGACTAATTCCTGCTGTTCCGGAGATCACCTGTTACAAGTAAGTAACTGTGCTATCTCCAGGAACAAGCAGGAATGAGTCTTCACACATGGGGACTCTCTGAGGGTGCCAGGGGAGATCCCAGAGAGCGCGTCCCTGGACAGGGCGGCATCGCCCAACCTGGATCCCCGGCATCCCCTGAGGGATGGAGGGTAGGAGTTGAAAAAGAGTTGCCAAGGCACAGCAATCTAAGACTACAGAGGAAGTCTACAAAATCACGTCAAGTATCATTAAGTAGTTAATGATCCAGCACAATCTAGAGCTTACCTACTGGACTGTAGGAAGTAGAGTTGCGACGGGTACTGTAGATGCAGTAGCGAAGTCTTCTAGGGAACATCATCATAGTGAGGACGAAGTTCCAAGTCCGGGCGGGCTGGAGACGCAGGTGTCAACTGGCACTGGAAAGAACGGCAGGTCTTCAAGGGGAGCTCTATGAGAAGCTAGGAACTCCAGTAGGTGCAGAGTCCTCAACCCTGAGGACCAAGCAGAAGACTGGCCGATCTGGGAGAACCCAGCCCGGAGAAAGAGTAGTTACTCACCTGTAACAGGTGTTCTCCAGGAGCAGCAGGAATCAGTCCTCACTTATGGGTGACGTCGGCGCCGACGGAGCCCTCGCAGAGCAATTTTCCCCAGCTTTCGAAGAAAGCCTTTGGGAATTGCAGCGCGCATGCGCGGTCCCCTTCCCGCCCAAGGGTGCCATCTTGCTCAGTCTGATGACATAGCGAAGAGACAGCAAAAAAAGTTAGCAAAACATATAAGAATGACTGCAACTCCACGGGGAGGAGGGAGGGTAGTGAGGACTGATTCCTGCTGCTCCTGGAGAACACCTGTTACAGGTGAGTAACTACTCTTTCTCCAGGACCAAGCAGGAAGTCAGTCCTCACTTATGGGACTCCCAAGCTTAAGGCTACCGGAGACCTCAAGCCTAAAAAGAGCTCCCACAAGCTCAACAGTACAGAAGGAAGGAATTGTCTCTGAATACGAATCCGGCCGGTAGCCCAACACCAGGGCCGGAGGGTAGGAGTTGCCTAGATCTCAAAGAGATTGTGGAGGACTGCCTGTCCGAAAGCACTGTCCCTGCGGGACTCCCTCTCCAGGCAGTAATGAGCCGCAAAAGTCTGGCTTGAAGACCAAGTAGCGGCCCGGCAGATGTCTGCCAATGGAACAGAGCGGAGGTGAGCCACTGACGCAGCCTTCGCCCTGACACGGTGAGCCGTGACTCGACTCCCTAATGAGAGGCCATCTGCCCCATAAGCCCAGGCGATCCAGTCAGCTACCCAGATGGATAGAGTACGCTTAGAAACCGGGACCCCAACCGATTGGGGTCAAAAGAAACAAAAAGCTGGACCGCCTTTCTATGGTCTCGCGTACGGTCATGGTAGAAGGATAAGGCCCTTTTACAGTCCAGGGTATGCAGAACAGTTTCAGCTCGGCTGGAATGCGGCCTGGGAAAGAAGGTCGGAAGAACCACCTCCTGATTGATATGAAAAGGAGAAATGACCTTTGGAAGGAACTTAGGGTGCGTCCTTAAGACTACCCTATTCTTGTAGAATCTAGTGTAGGGAGGCTCCGACACTAGGGCTTGTAGTTCACTAACGCGCCTAGCGGAGGTGAGTGCTACCAAGAAGAGAGTTTTCCAGGAAAGGAAACGAAGAGGGCAGGTAGCCACGGGCTCAAAAGGCGGGCAGGTAAGCCTTTGCAAAACCACATTGAGATCCCAGTCAGGGGCTGGAGGCCGCAAAGGAGGCTTAAGCAGAAGGAGGCCTCTGAGGAAACGCGCCACCAGGGGGTGCGAGGAAAGAGGCTGGCCCTCCACCGGGGAATGATGTGCAGAGAGAGCACTGAGGTGGACCCGGACAGAGTTGGATTTGAGGCCTAGATCGGAAAGGTGAAGCAAATATTGCAGCACCACTGATACTAAGCAGGAGAAGGGGGTCCTCAGAACGGTGAAAACACCAGATAGAGAAGCGACGCCATTTTAGGGCGTAAGATTTCCGTGTGGAAGGTCGCCGAGACGCTAGGACGACAGCTTCCACCTCCGGAGGTAGCAGAAGCGGAGCTAGAACTACCCTCTCAGCAGCCAGGCCATCAGTTGAAAGGCGTGGAGGTTGGGGTGCAGGAGAGTCCCCTGATCCTGGGTCAGGAGATCGGGCTGAAACCCCAGAGGAAGAGGGGCGTCCACCGCCAGCTGCAGGAGTAACGGGAACCAGGGTTGCCTCGGCCACCTGGGCGCTACCAGAATCACTGAGGCCCTGTCCTGGACTACTTTGAATAGCGTCCGGGACACAAGTGGCGTGGGAGGAAAGGCATACAGCAGGCCCGTGGACCACGAGATGAGGAAAGCATCCGGGGCTACTCTCAGAGGATGCGGATGCCGGGAACAGAACCTGGGAAGTTGCCGGTTCAGAGGGCTGGCAAAGAGGTCCATGGTGGGGAGGCCCCACCGGCGGAAGATTTGCTGAACCACCACTGGGTTTAACCTCCATTCGTGCGGCTGCAGAATCCGGCTCAGTTTGTCGGCCAGGCAATTTTCCTGGCCGGGCAAGTAAACGGCTTTGAGGAAGATGTCGTTGTCGACTGCCCAAGAGCACAGCTTCCGGGGCTCCCTGCACAGAGGGAGGGAGCCCGTGCCGCCCTGTTTGTTCACGTAGAACATGGCCACCTGATTGTCCGTCTGGACTAGTACAGATTGACGAGACGTGAGGTGGGAGGTGGTCCGCAGAGCTAGGCGGATCGCCCGGAGCTCCAGAAAGTTGATCTGCTGAGCAGCCTCCCAAGGGGTCCACAGACCCTGGGTACTGGACCCTTGACAATGCGCTCCCCAGCCCAGGAGAGAAGCATCTGTCGTCAGCACCTGGGAAGGTGGAGGAGGTTGGAAAGCTACGCCGAGAACCAGATTGGGCAGGTGAAGCCACCATTGCAGAGAGGAGACCAGGCGGTCGGAGATCTCTATGGAGTCCGTCAGGCTCCCCGTGGCCTGGTGCCATTGAGTGCGAAGGCTCCACTGAGCAGGCCTCATATGTAGACAGGCGTTCGGAGTGACATGGACCATGGAGGCCATATGACCGAGCAGCTGCAGGAATCGTCTGGCGGATACCGGTGACGTGCTGCGGAACTGGTCGGCCAGAGCTATGAGCCGGTTGGCCCACTCCGGAGGCAAGAAGGCACGAGCCTGCAGAGTGTCCAACCGTGCCCCTATGAATTTGAGATTTTGAGAGGGGAGCAAAGTGGACTTTGCGAAGTTTATGACGAAGCCCAAGTGCTGAAGCAGCGCCACTGTGCGCTGAGTGGCCTGAGAGGCTTCCACGGAAGAGTGTGCTCTGATGAGCCAGTCGTCCAGGTAGGGGAAGACAAAGAGGCCTTGGAGCCTCAGGAAGGCCGCTACCACTGCTAGGCATTTCGTGAACACCCGAGGAGCGGAGGACAGGCCAAAGGGCAGTACTCTGTACTGACAATGATTCCCCGCCACCATAAATCGCAGATACTGTCGGTGGTCCGGGTGAATAAGGATGTGAGTATAAGCATCCTTTAGATCCAAGGAGCATAGCCAATCTCCCTGCTGGAGGTAAGGCAGCAGGATTCCAAGGGTAAGCATTTTGAACTTTTCCCTCTGCAGGAACTTGTTGAGGTTGCGTAAGTCCAGGATGGGTCTGAGACCTCCTGTTCTTTTCGGTACGAGGAAGTACCGTGAATAAAACCCCTGACCCGGTCCTGAAGGAGACTTTTCAACTCCTGAAGGAGTAAGTCCTTGTGCAGAGGGGTCCGTGAAGGCTCCCCTGGAAAGTAGGAGGGGGGCACCTGGTGAAAATGGAGAAGGTAGCCCTGTTGAACTACCTGAAGCACCCAGGCATCGGACGTTATGGCTGACCACCTGTGGGCAAAGTGGGTCAGCCGGCCTCCCGTGCTTAAAGAAGCCAGCGGAGGGGGAGAGGCTATGCTGATGGCGTCAAAAACCCCCACCCTGCTGAGCAGGGGCCTGCGAGGTAGGCTTGGGGGCTTTCTGCCTACGAGACCCATTACCCTGCCCTTTAGCCTGCTGGCCCTGATGGGGGGCTGCTGAGGTCTGATATGTAGGATGGTGTTGCTTATAGGCAGGCACCTTCCTCGGGTAAAAAGGCTTTTTTCCCCGAGGCCTTCCTCTTCTGTGAAGGGGCAGAAGTCTTTCTGGACAGGCGAGTCCTGGTTAGAGTCTCGGACTCGAGCTCCACAGCTTTTTCAGCCATGGGCTTGCCGAAGAGGTTATCACCCCTGCAGGGGACATCGACTAGCTTGTCCTGCACACATGGCTCGAGGTCGGAGGACTGAAGCCACGCCTGACGGCGAGCACCGATGCCGGCCCCGGCCACTCGGGCCGATGCCTCGAAGGCATCATAGGCTGCTCGAGAAATAAACTTCGAGCACTCCCGAATACCCGTGGACAAGGCCTGAAACCTCTGGAAAGGTTCTTCGGAGAGACCTGCAGAGAACCTGGCAATTTCTTTTGCCAGGTCTCTGAGATACATGCCCATGTATAACTGGTAGGTCTGGACTCGGCATGCAAGCATAGAGCCCTGGAAGCACTTTCTCCCGAGGGCATCCAGGTTCCGGGCCTCCTTACCCGGAGGCACCGAGGAGTGCATCTTTTGGCTCTTGAGCCGATGCATGGCCGACTCCACCACCATGGAATGGTGCGGTAGTTGTGCCTTTTGGAACCCGGGGCTCTTGCGGACTTGGTACATGGAATCGACCCGCTTGCTCAACACCGGCGTCGAAGCCGGGCTCTCCCACATACGAAAGAGAAGCCTCTCCAGCATCGGGGGAACCGGTACGGTAAAGGCCTCCTTCGGGGGGGGAGTCATACTGGAGGGCCTCGAGCTCTTCGGCTCGAGGCTCCTCCTCCGGATCCGCGGGGAAGGCCAAAGCCTTGGCCATATCCCTCACGAAGTCGGAGAATCGGGTATCCTCCGGAGGGGAGCGCCTCCGCGGCTCGGACTCGGGCGAATCGGAGGGGACGCACCGGGTCTGAAACGAACCTGGTGACTCGTCCTCCTCCGTGTCCCAGCCGGACTCCTCCGTGGAGGAATCGAGCGGCTCCCGGCAGGCAGGTGTCGAGGACTTCTGCCCCGATGCCGAAGCCGGCGTCGACGACCTCGGCCTCGAACGGGAGGCGGAGGGAGACCGCGGCCGAGGATCGACTCGAGGATCGGCTCGGCCTCCGGGGTCGACTTGGACGTCGAGGTCCCGGTGGTCGGGGCAGATGTGCGGGCGAGGCCAGCCATCAATGCCCGCTGCTGGTCCATGAAGGCAGCTATACTGCTCTCCAAGGCCGTCAGTCTGCGCCCAAACTCAGACGACCCAGCAGCCTCCGACTCGGGCCTCGACGGCGTCAGGCCCGACGTCGGATCCCTCGGAGGCGAGTCCACGAGGACCACAGTACTCACGTGTTCAGGAGACTCCACTTCGAGGCGAGGATGCTTAGAAGGCCTCTCCTCCGAGGACCCGGGGCGGCCGACTGGGCTATGCGACCCAGCCCTCGAGGGACCAGGAGCGTCCACCGACACCGCCCTCGCGGGTTTCTTCTTCCGACGGTGTTCCCGGCCGGGGGACCCTCGCTCAGAGGAACTCCGACGACGCTCAGGACTAGAGTCACGCGAAGTCGAAGCCTCTGAGGAGGTCCGGGCCCGACCGGATGCGGAGTCAGAAAAAAGTCGTTCCTTCTGAGACTGCCGGCTCCTCAATGTCTTCGAGGACATTTTGTTGCAGGGGCCACAAACCATCGAGTCATGATTGGGCCCGAGGCAACAGTCGTGTGTGTCTGTAAGAGACATGAGTCTGGTACAGCGATCACACTTTTTAAAACCGCTGGCAGCCATCGGGGGAAAAAGGGCCCTCGCGAGGTCAAAAGACCGTGCTGCCAGGGAAAAAGAAAAAAAGTGGCGGGAACGCCAGCCACGAAGGACAAAAACCGAAAATATAGAACGGACTCGATAACGAGTTATCGAGGCCGGGCGGGAATGGAACCGGCTTCGAACCGAAGAAAAAAATAAAACAAAAAATCAGCTTTTTCAGCGGCGATCACAAACTACGTCTGTAGGGCTCCGCGGAAAAAAGAAGACTGAGCAAGATGGCACCCTTGGGCGGGAAGGGGACCGCGCATGCGCGCTGCAATTCCCAAAGGCTTTCTTCGAAAGCTGGGGAAAATTGCTCCGCGAGGGCTCCGTCGGCGCCGACGTCACCCATAAGTGAGGACCGACTTCCTGCTTGGTCCTGGAGAAGAACAGGTACACTGTCTTCCCTAGCTGACAAGGGATAGGAAGACATTGGGTTTGAAAACCTCCAGACAAGAAGGCGTAAACAAAAAAAGGGGGTTGTTGACTTCACAGCAGCAGTTGAAGCATAACCGGTCCCAGAACCCGAGCCGCAGAGCACAGGCAAGCGGACTGGCCGGACCCCTAAAGAGATAAAAACGTAAGCACCGACAATTGGGGAGATAGTCGGTAAGGCACAGAGCGCTATGAACATCTCCCAAAAAGCGCCCACCTGTACCGATATATATCCAATAACATATATAGATGTATATCGGGCTATAGGTGGGCCCGGGAACGCCCACCTAGGCACTAAAACGTGTATGCAGGGGAACATGCACACGTGAGTTTAATACTGCTAATTCGGACGTGCCCTTGATCCACAGGGGAGCGCCCACCTGGAGGTGGCGGGAGAGAAGGGCCATCCGAAGGGATGAGCCTATCCGTGTGGTGCAGGGGCAGATCGGCGAGATTAGCAGTATGGAGCGTGAGAAGGAAACAGTCGGGGAAGAGCACATCAGGAGTACTTTAGGCCTCTGATGCGTCCCCCTGACAGTCACGCAGAAAAAACTTGTCCTCCGTACCACAAGGGAGACAAGAGGGTATAATAGCCATATAGTCATGGGGTGACCATATAAGTCACTTCCGCCGTATAGAAAAAACCTTCAGAGACAAGGGCCAGTACCCTGCGCTGCTCTGAAGATTGCAGGGAGCGGTGCAGGAGACTGACAGGAGTCAGACATGTCGCCCCGTCCCAGGAAGCTAGAACGAGAGCCTTTGGGGAGCGTTAGTACGCCAGACAGCCGAAGCGGCATGCAGAAGCAATAATCGCACACTGGGACTCCTGCTCGCACAGCAACTGAACAGAACCAGGGAGTTTTCCTGTAAGAACAGGGAAAACAGACAAGAGGGTGGGGGTGGTCCGGCCCTGTCGAGGAGTTGTTCGGACCATGCTCGGAGGGTAGCGGCAAAAGTCTACACTGGAAGAAAGAAGATTCGGTGCAGGATCCCCTCAAGCAGGGGAACCCAGGGGGAGGGGGATTCGAAGGACGTACTCAAGGGTAAGTCAGATGAAGGATAGAATGGCCATGTGGAGCCAGGGCTATCCTAGAATAGCGGCGGTCCCCCTCTACCAACGAGGAAGGGAGACTCCCTAAACTCCTGAGCAAGCATCCGAACCACTTGCCATACTGAAAAGAACCCCAGTGTAGAGCTGGAAAATAAACTTCTGGTAAGAGAAGTTGATCGCAAACTGCCACATACAGGAGCCTAAGGCTGCTTGGCATGAGTATCCTGGCGCGGGCCCGGGAACTTCCGACCGGCGTGAGACATCCCTGGCATGGTCGCACCTGGCAGGTGGGCGGAGGGATAAAATTTCCTCTTCCTCGGGAAGGAAGGTCAGGAAGGACATCTCCTACCCCCGGGTGAAGAAGAGGACTTCGGACGGCCAGCGCTAGAAAGGTCAGCGGGGCACTGAGCAACCTGACGTAAAGCCTCGCCATTGAAGAGGTTTTCCCCAGTGCACGGGGAATTACCCAGATTACGTTGTGCCCAGCTGCACAAGTCGGAAGCCTGCAACCAGGCGGTACGATGCGCCCCGATGGCAATAGCAGAGGACCTGCCAACAGACTCAAAAGAGTCTAGAGCAGCCCTAGAAAGGAACCAAGAGATATTCCTGCAAAGGTAAAGAAGCAAGGAATAGTCAGGGGCCGTAGTGGCCGACACAAAGGGAGACAAAAGAGATAATCTTTCGGTGACTTCCCGAAGTGCCAGGCTCATATAGAAAATATATGAAAGGATTCTGGAAGCCAACATGGACGTTTGGAAGGTTCGTCGCCCAAAGTTGTCCAGCGCTTTAGACGCACGATTCGGGGGGCAAGAAGAGTGCTTCTTCTTGCTTCCGACCTTCCTCAGCGACGATTCCACCACAATGGAATGGTGGGGAAGCTGGTGCGTCTAAAACCCCGGAGAGGGGGCACCCGATACAGGGCGTGCATGGTTGTAGGCGGCGCAGGAACCTGCAAAGGCGAGTGCCAAATCCTGAGCAGAAGATCCCGCAAGGAGGGATGTAGAGGAAGCATTACGGCTGCCTGTTCCGCAGGACCTGGACTTAGCGAAGGGCCCGGGATAGGAATGGCAAGCAAGTCTGCCATGTCAAGGAGAAAATCCTGAAAAGACGGCTCTCCGAGAGGAGCTATTTCGGGGGAGGCCGAGGTTGAAGGGCCCGCCAGGACACCAGGAGACCCTCCGGGCTGGTGCACCGGAGGAATCGCTCTAAACAGAGGAGGGTACTGACAGTCCCGATTCGAGGCAGTTGGTACTGCATCGCCAGAGCCCGGGAGTGATTCCCAGCTGGGCATCGAAGGGAGCGATGTCCCCGATTGGCCCGCAGGACGCGGCCTCGGCCCCGACCTCGGGGGCGGGGCTGCCCCCGGATCAGCCAGCGAAGGCGGCTGTAGTGGCATCGAGGCAGCCGGAGAGCCGACAAGCTCTGCACTGTGCCGTCGGAAAAGACCGTGGTCAGTTCCGAAACACGTCGGGGCCACGCCTTCGAGACTGGGGATCGATTCGAGGATGGACATCGAACCAAGCGAAGTCAGCGACGCCTCCCTCGAGGGCCCCGGCGGCGGCGCTGCCAATCCCGGAAGGCGAATCGGGGCCGCATCGATCGGTGCCGCGGGCATCGAGGGCTTCCGAGGCCGAAACTTGGCGAAGAGGGAAACACCCGACGCCGGCGCCGACGTCGGGATATCGGCCCCTCTAGACGCCGGGGTTCTTCCCACGCCTGTTTTACCAAGCGTGAAATCCTTACGGGGTGTACTAACCGGCCTCGAGGGTACCCAGGAAACCCGCCGACGAGCCCCGGCGGGGAGTGAGCCACACAGCCCCGGCGCCGGGGCAGCGGCGCTTCTTTGGGTCGAATCGATCGAAGACCCCGAGGTCTCCCGCGGGCGAATACTAGTGACGAGTGGGGCACTCGACGCCCGATGTCGACGCCGGGAGGTCGGCGCTGTCCGGGGCCGGTCCCGGCCCCGCGCAAAGTCGGGGTGCCGAACCGCCCGTCTGGGACAGATCGATCGGCTCCGAAGGCGGAGCCAGGTGACGACCCCTGGTGAAGAATGGGGTACTCGACCCCGAAGCCGCCGCCGGAGGGGCGGAGCCGCTCACAGCCAGTACCGTCCCCGCGGAAGTCTGGGGCGCAGGAAGGCCAGTCTGGGTCGAGTCGATCGGCCCCGAAGGAGCCAGGGCACCAGATGACGATCCCTGGCGAACAGTGGAACACTCGACGCCGACGCCGATGAATCGGTACCGCTCGAAGCGGTCACCACCTCCGTGCATGGCAGGGATGTAGGCGCGCCAGACCGGGTTGAATTGATCGGCCCCGAAGGCACCGAGGACACCGGCCGACGATCCCCTGTGAAGAGTGGAACACTCGACACCGACGCCGATGCATCGGCACCGCCCGAAGCGGGTACCATCCCCGCGCATGGCTGGGATGCAGGAAAGCCAGGCTGGGTCGAGTCGATCGGCCCGAAGGCGCCGAGGACACCAGCTGACGATCCCTGGCGAAGAGTGGAACACTCGACGCCGGCGCCGATGCGTCGGCACCGCTCAAAGCGGGTACCACCCTCGAACATGGCTCGGGAATGTTCCGTGAGGAGCGAGCCCCAGGAACAACCCGAAACCCCGTGGAGGCTCTGGAGCCCGAAGACTCCCGCCGGGGTTTATGGGGCTTGAGGGGAAGGCCGGAGCCGTCGCCATGCTGCGCATGAGACTCGCCCCTCAAGACTTGGCTAGTCTTAACAGACTGTTGTTGGGTTACCTGATCCTGGAAAGGAGAGAAAACCGATGACCGCACCTCAGGAAGAAAGACGTCATCGAGGGACACTCGGAAAAGGGAGGGTCTTCTCCTGACGCTGAAGCCCGGAGAACCGTGGGAAAAAGGATCAGGGCCCAAACAGGAGACACACCAGGCATTGGAGTCTAAGAAAACTAATTCTCCACAGTGGGGGCACTTCTTAGGGGAAGAAGGCTCCATGCTGGAAAGCCCGGTAGGTCTCAGAGAAAAAATAAGGAAAAAATAAGGCACCAGCGGTGCCAGAGTCGGCGGGAAAAAAACCGCGACCACAAGAAACAAGAAAAAAAGGAAAGAGAAAGAAAAAAGTTTCTGCGGTGGCAGGAGGTACGTCCTGCCGGCTCCGCGGAAAAACAAAAAACTGGGGAGAGGCAGTAGGAAGGGCGGGAAGCTACCGCGCAGGCGCGAGGGATGCTCCCAAAGGCCTTCTGATTGGATGCTGGGGAGCATTCCCGTGCGGGCTCCGTCGGCGCTGACGTACCCCCATGTGTGAAGACTCATTCCTGCTTGTTCCTGGAGATTGGGTCTGTGTCGTCCTGTTTTCTTTGGAATAAGAAAATAGGGGGGAGTAGAACCCTGCACCCTGTTGAAGAATGGGTACTTCCTCTATTGCCCTTTGGCCAAGAAGTGCGGAGACCTCGTGATCTAGCAGATTGTCTGCAGAGGTTGAGAGAATTGAATTGCTTTAGAATTGTAGGAGGGGGCATGCTGTGAAAATAAACTTGTACCCCTCTCCTACAATGGACAAAGTCCAATCTTCTGCTGTTATCTGATGCCATCTGTTGACAAAGTGCATAACTTGCCCGGAATATTGGGGGGTTGGGGACCCCTCAGAGGCAGGGAGGCAAAGCTCTCTAGGAAGGAGTCAAAGCCCTTGAGGGGGCTGAACCTGGAGAGCTGGTTGGGCTCTCAGGCCTTTTGGCTTCTTTTGCTGTCTAGTTTGTCCCTTTTGGGCAACCTGACCTGGAGTTTGACGCTGCTGGGTATAGGAAGGATAAAACTTCCTCTTTTTGCTAAAAGGGTTTTTTATAAGGCTTCCTTTTGGCTGGAGTGGCTGTAGACTTTGACAATCGATCTAAGGTAGAATTGTCAGCATCTAACTCGTTAGCCTTTTCCTGCCAGTTCTTGCCGAAGAGATTCTCCCCTGTGCAAGGAATGTTGCCTAACTTGTCCTGTACCCAAGTCTCCAAGTCTGATGCCTGTAGCCAGGCAATCTGTCGTGCACCAATGGCAATAGCAGAGGTTCTGCTGATGCATTCGAAGCAGTCAAAGGCTGCACAATTGACAAACTTGGATACATCTTGAGCATGCTTAACTAGAGCAAGAAAATCTTGTCTCTTATCTGGGAGAAATGGGCTCATAAGCTCCAAGTCTCCTGTGACTTCCTTGAGGAACATTCCCATATACAGGACATATGAACTGATCCTAGCTGAAAGCATAGAAGCTTGAAAAGTCCTGCATCCAAAAGCATCCAGAGTCCTGCATTCACGACCTGGAAGATTGGATGCATGCCTCTTTGCACTCTTCATCCTACACATGGCTGATTCCACTACCATTGAATGGTGTGGCAGCTGAGTTTTCTGAAATCCAGGACATGGCGGAACTCGATACATAGTATCAAATCTCCTAGAGTGAGGAGAAGTAGTCAGAGGTGTCTCACACATTCTGAGCATCAAGCTATGCAGAATTTCATGGATAGGCAGAGTGGCTGCCTCCTTAGGAGCTTTAGGATATTGGAGAATTTCCAATTCCTTTGCTCTGGGTTCGTCTTCAGGAGCTACTGTGATTGAAAGACCTTTGGCCATATCACGGATGAAATCTTGAAATGACATGTCCTCTGGAGATGACATTCTGCGTTGGGGAGAAGAGGGATCTTCTAGGAGAAACCCTCTAGTGCCAGAAGAATTGTCAGAGTCTTCGGAATCGGAGGAATTGAAGCATTCCTGACCCCGATGCTCTTGCAAAGCACGATCCCGGTACCGATCAAAGTCGGTACCGAGCTGACCTGTTACCGCTTTGTCAATTCCAGCCAGAGATGGCACGGGAAAAGTTCCCACCGGGGCCGGTACCGGTATCTGTACTGATGTCTGTACCAGTGTTGGTACCGGCATCGGTGTCGATGTCGGTACCGGTGCCCGTGGGACCACCGGTACCGCAGCTGAAAGAAGAGCTGCGATGCTGCACTTGATAGCGAGGAACCTCTGGTCTATTGATGCTGCCAATGCCTGGGTGTCGGTACCGGTAAGGACGGCCGGAACCCTTGAGCATGGCACAGGTAGTTCTTGCGAGGTTGAGGCCTCAAGAACATCCTGAAGCCCCATCGATGCTTTGGAAGCCAAAGCCTCCCACCGGGGCTGTTTTGCCGGTATGGTTCCCTCAAGGGCAACGCCAATGGCCTCTCGATGCTTAGCAGGAGAGTTACCCTTTGAGGACCAGCTTTTATGTTTAGTTACCTGAGATCCATGGGAGGAAGAAGAGGCCCTTGACGATGTCGATGCAATGGATCTGGCATCTGAAGAAAAGAGGGTACCGAGCTTTGCAGCCCGGTTCTGTCTTCTTCTAGTCATCCCCATGCAGGAGAGACATTCAGTTGGAGAATGTTCAGGTCCTAAACATTTCAGACACCAATCATGGGTGTCAGTGAGGGAAATGGTACCGCCACACTTAGTACATTTTTTAAAACCACTAGTTGGCTTTTCCATGATTTAGGAATACGGGGCCTAGTGCCCAAAATGGCATCTAGCACCAAAGAAAAAAGTTTCTGAAAAGAAACAGTTTAAAGCCTAAGTTTTTTTTTTTTTGTATGAAAAGAAAAGAACTGGCGGTACTGGTAGGCGTTGTGCGGTAGGCAAACACGACCACAAGAAAAGAAATTTAAAGACGGAATTTTCTGCGGTGACAGGGAATAGATCCTGTCGGCTCCACGGAAAAAGCACAGTTACTTACCTGTAACAGGTGATCTCTAGGAACAGCAGGAATAAGTCTTCACATATGGGTATCGTCAGTACCGATGGAGCCTGCGCGGGAACGCTCCCCAGCGTCAAGAAAGCTTTTGGGAGCATCCCACAGCGCCTGCGCGCTGCCTTCCCGCCTTTCCCAACCGCCTCTCTCCAGTTCGAGTTTTAAGCTGAGACAAAGAGAGAGAGAGAGGAAAGGAAAGATAGAGAGATACAACTCCTAGGGGAGGTGGGTGGGTTGTAAAGACTTATTCCTGCTGTTCCCAGAGATCACCTGTTACAGGTAAGTAACTGTGCTATCTCCAGGAACAAGCAGGAATGAGTCTTCAAATATGGGGACTCCCCAGCTAGAGATGCCAGGGAGATCTCCAAGGTAGTGAGTCCCTGAGAAGGGCTCTACCTGCCCCCATGGATCTCGGGCATCCAACCAGGGATGGGGGGTAGGAGTTGATTAGGTATGGAACAGGTGTTTGCGAACAGCCTGACCAAACAAGGCATCCCGGCGGGAGTCCTTGTCCAAGCAGTAATGGGCTGTAAAGGTATGAACCGAGGCCCAGGTGGCCGCTCGACAGATTTGGTCGATGGACACAGAGTTCAGATGAGCCATAGAGGCTGCCATGGCCCTCACATTGTGAGCTGTGACATGGTCCTCCAGAGAAAGGTTCTTACTCTGGTAGGCGAAAGAAATACACTGAGTAATCCAATTGGACAGAGTTCTCTTAGAGACTGGAAGTCCCAAATGAGAGGGATCAAAAGCAACGAAGAGTTGAGAGGACTTTCTATGTTGCTGTGTCTTTTGTAAGTAAAAAGCGAGCACTCTCTTACAATCCAGGGTATGGAGATTCTTCTCTGCACTTGATGCATGAGGTCCTGGAAAAAAGACAGGTAAATACACCTCCTGGTTCAGATGAAAAGGTGAGACCACTTTAGGCATAAAGTGTGGACTAGTCCTGAGGACTACCTTGTCATGATGGAACCTTGTATAAGGAGGATTAGCCACCAAGGCTTGCAGCTCACTGATGCGGCGAGCTGATGTGACTGCAATGAGAAAAGTAACCTTCCAGGAAAGAAATTTCAAGCTGGCCGAGAACCAAATTCAAGTCCCATGCCACTGGAGGTGGTCTAATGGGAGGTTTAGTTAAAAAGAAGGCCTCTCACGAATCTTGCAATAAGAGGATGAGAGGAAATAGGCTGTCCATTGAGAGGCTTAAGGGATGCTGCAATAGCACTCAAATGGACTCTTACTGAATTTGTTTTAAGGCCTGCATGGGATAAATGCAGCAAATACTCTAATAAAGAATTCAGAGGTATTCAAGGGGGTTAAGACCCTTCTGTGCACACCAAATGGTAAACCTTTTCCATTTAAAAGCATAGGAACGTCTGGTGGAAGGCTTTCTGGAAGCATGAAGGATATCCTTCACCTGCTGAGAAAGATGCAAATCTTGAAGGTCTAGGCCTTCAGCAACCAGGCTCTGAGATGAAGAAACTGGGGATTTGGGTGCCACAACGTTCCCTCCTCCTGGGACAGGAGGTCTGGAGCACATCCCAAATCCAGGGAGGGAGCTTGAGAGAGATGCAGAAGTAGAGGGTACCACACTTGGCGTGGCCAATGTGGTGCTATGAGGATCATAGACCCCTTGTCTCTCTGAAGTTTGAACAGTGTCTTGGGAATTAGGGGAATGGGTGGAAAGGCATAGAGGAAGTCTTGCCCCCAATGAAGGAGGAAGGCATCCCTGGCCTGAACTCCCTGACACGGAATCCTGGAACAGAACCGGGGAAGTTTGGCATTCCACGGACTTGCAAACAGGTCTATGTCCGGGGTTCACCAAATTCGGAAGATCTTGGCTATCTGGTCCCCATGGAGGGACCATTCGTGTGGAAGCAGAACTCGACTGAGTCTGTCTGCCCAAGAGTTTTGAACCCCTGGAAGATACACTGCCACGAGATGAATTTGATGCTCTCTGGCGAAGGCCCACAATCTCAAAGCTTCGTTGCAAAGGGACAGAGAGCCAGTCCCGCCCTGCTTGTTCACGTAGAACATGGCTACTTGGTTATCCGTGTGAATGAGGACTGTCTTGTAGCTGAGCAGGGTGTGGAAGACTCAGAGCTAGAAGAATTGCTCTGAGCTCCAAGAGGTTGATATGTAGAGATGTCTCTTGTGGAGACCAGATGCCCCAGGTGGAGAGATCTTGTAGATGAGCTCCCCAACCCCTTGGAGAGGCATCTGTTGTAAGGGTTGCTTGGGGTAGTGACTGTTGAAAGGGGGACCCCAGCAACAGATTTTGAGTGAACTTCCACCACTGGAGAGACCAGAAGAGGCGACTCTTGGAGCAGAGGCCAGACCGAAAGGAAGCACTCTGTATTGGTAGTGCTTTCCTTGATAAAGGAACCGAAGGAACCTTCTGTGTGTTGGATGGATGAGGATATGGGTGTACGCATCCTTGAGATCTAGAGAACAAAGCCAATCCTGACTCTGAAGGTATGGAAGGAGAGTACCGGGAGAAATCATCTTGAATTTCTCCTTGCATAGAAACTTGTTCAATTCTCTGAGATCTAATATGGGTCTGTAGCCCCCTGTTTTCTTTGGGATAAGAAAATAGGGGGAGTAGAACCCTGAGCCCTGTTGAAGAAGGGGTACTTCTTCTATTGCCCTTTGGGCAAGAAGGGTAGCAATCTCCTGACCCAGAAGCAGTAGGTCCCACAAAATCTAAGGCTAAATGAAAAGAAAAGAATAAAAGAAAATAAAACATAAAAAAAGGTAACCAGAATCAACCGGGAGTTCATGCGGCTAGCAGGATGGCAGAAAAAAAAAATAGCACCAAAAAGGCACCAGAGAAAAATTTTAAGTCTCTTCACACACGGTGAAACTGGGACAATGTCATGATGGCTTCGCGGAAAAAAAGACAACTGAGGAGACCAGTTGGGAAAGCAGGAAGGCATACACGCATGCATGGAGTGGCACTCCCAAAAGCATTCCTATTGGATGCTGGGGAAAGTTCCCGCACCGGGCTCTGTCAGTACAGATGTCACCCATATGTGAAGACTGACTTCCTACTTGTTCCTGGAGATAAATGGGATTTCAATGCTGATGGGATGGGGATGAGGTGGTAAGAAGAAGGGTTATGTAGGATAATTGACAGTTCCAGTTTCTGTGCAATTGGTTGTTAACTGGAATGAAGCTTGTATTTCTAAATAAAATTTAATTTAAAAAAAAAGAAAAAAAAAGATGAGTGCTAGCAGTATGTTTGAGAGACTGCCATTATATTTAAGATGGCCTGACTTGTGAGTTTAATTTCTATCATGATATGCAAAAAACAAACCTAACTAGAGGACACTATCAATACATACCTTGCACCAGATCTGAATTCTTTCATGATGGATTCCCTCTCCTTCTGTGGCATGTCTCCATGCATTGATGAAACTGTGAAGTTGGCTTCTCTCATTTTCTCCGTTAGCCAGTCAACCTACGGACAACCATAAACTCCATTTGTATAGAGTAAGATCACCATGTGGGACAAAGTGCAAACCAAAGGGCATCATCCAACTGTTTCAGCTTTTAATATTGCATCTTACTGTGAAAATGGAAAGTTGGAGTGTGGGCACCGGGATATTGTCTCCTCTATTTTCAATCTCTGCTGTAGCATAGTAAAACAACAAAAAAAGGGATTTGGCACAAGAAAATAACACATTTAAAGCTATGGTGAAATTAGACCTTATCTGCTAATTTTCTTTCATGGAGTTCCTCCAGTCAGTCTAGATGCATGGGTTATGCTCACCTACTAGTAGACGGAGACAGATACAATGAACGTCAAGTCAGCCTGTAAAAAGCCTGTGCCTAGTACCACCTCCCAGTAGGACCTTCCAAAAGCAGATAGGGATCCAAGAATCCCCATTCTGCACCAACACCACAACATAACTATATACAAAGAATTCCTTCCTGATGCTTAACACCTTTTTTTTTTTTTTTTTGGATAGCCCGTCGCCCAAACAAACGGACCATTCCCAGAAGGGAAGAAAAAGAAGTAGAAGTTGAATAGCAGCAGGTCATTGCCTGATAACGCCACACTAACTAATCCTACCCTTGAACCTCAATTGTCAATTCAACTCCAAGCAGACTGGAGGCTGAAAAACTGCCATATTCCGGGTGGGTCCTGGACTGGCGGGACTCCAGGAAAGAAAATTAGCAGGTAGAGCGTAGTTACTCACCTTTAACAGGTGTTCTCCAGGGACAGCAGGAATCAGTCCTCACTTATGGGTGACCGGCACCGATGGAGCCCATGTGGAGCAACTCCCCAGCTTTCAAAGAAAGCCTTTGGGATTGCTGCCACACATGCGTGGTCCTCTTCCCGCCCAAAGGTGCCATCTTGCTCAGTCAGATCCCCCCTAGCTAGAGCCCTACTCAGCAGATGGCAAGGGAACAAAAATGGCAACTCGTAAGGGGAGGTGGAAGGGTAGTGAGGACTGATTCCTGCTGTCCCTAGAAAGTACCTGTTACAGGTGAGTAACTACGCTTTCTCCAGGAACAAGCAGGAAGTCAGTCCTCACTTAAAGGGACTCCCCAGCTACAGGCTACCGAAATCTGAAAGCCAAACACACCTCCGCGAGGCCGTGAGCAGAAGCCGATGACCTAAGGAAGTCCGAGTCCTCGGGCCCTTGGGTCAAGCTCTCCGTAGCCACAGGAGAAGAGTTGGAGGGCAGGAGTTGCTTATACCCCGAACAGATTACGGAGAACAGCCTGGCTGAAGGCGCTGTCCCGGCGGGACTCCCTCTCCAGGCAGTAGTGCGTAGCGAAGGTCTTCGCTGAAGACCAGGTTGCAGCCCAGCAGATGTCTGTCAGAGGAACTGGGCGCAGCAAAGCCACCGATGCCGCCTTGGCCCAGACACCGTGTGCGGTGACTCGGCAATCCAGAGGGGCCCCAGCCTTTGCCTGAGCAAAGGCGATGCAATCCGCCACCCAGATTGAGATGGTACACTTGGTGACTGCGAGCCCCAGGCGATTAGGATCAGAGCTGGCCGGACCTGCATTGACCCTGTGTGCACCGCAAGTAGAAGGCGAGAGCCCTCTTGCAGTCGAGTGTACAAAGGACCGCCGATGCTCGGTCGGCATGAGGTCTCGGGAAGAAAGTCGGTAGGAAGATCTCTTGGTTGAGATGGAAATCCGAGACAACTTTCGGTAGGAACTTGGGGTGAGTTTGAAGAACCACCCTGTTCCCGTAGAACCTTGTGTAGGGAGCCACAGCCATGAGAGCTTGCAGCTCGCTGACTCATCGGGCTGAGGTGAGCACCACCAGAAAGACTACCTTCCAGGAGAGGTGCCAAAGCGAGCATGTTGCCATGGGCTCGAAGGGCGGCTGTGTCAACTGCATGAGCACAACGTTCAGATCCCACTCTGCCGGTGGAGGCCGGATGGGGGCTTGGAAAGTAAGAGGCCCCACATGAAGCAGGAGACCAGAGGCTGGCCTGAGAGGCGCTCAGGTGAACTCTGAACGAAGCGGTTGGCCGAGATGGCGCTCAGGTGAACTCTGAACGAATTGGATTTCAGTTCCACCTGCGAGAGGTGGAGATGGAACTGGAGAACCCACCGGGTAGAGTAGGAGAATGGGTTGATCTGGAGCTCAGAGCACCAGACCAAGAAGAGCCGCTACTTCAGGGCATAAGCCTTTCTCATTGAGTCCTCGCGTCGAGGAAGGACTCGACGAGACGGGCTTACACCCTGAAGTTGCGGCGCTTCTCAGTCTGGTGCTCCAAGCTCCAGATCAACCCATTCTCCTGCTCTTCCGATCTCCTCTGGGAGGTGCAGTGAGGCTAGGGTCACCCGTTCAGCCACCAGGCTGTCAGGGATAGCGAGACCAGGTTTGGGTGGAGCACCCGCCCTTCCTCCTGCGTTAGCAGACCTGGGGTACTGCCCAGGGGAACTGGAGATTCCGACAAAAGCCGAAGCAGGAACCAGGGCTGTCGAGGCCACGAAGGAGCCACGAAAATCACAGAGGCTCGGTCCCACTGAATCTTGTGGAGGGTCCTCGCAATGAGAGGGGTGGGAGGGAATGCATAAAGGAGCCCGGCGGTCCAGTTCAGGAGGAATGTGTCCGGGGCTACCCTGCTCAGGTGTGGTATCAGCCCGCAAAAGCGGGGAAGCTGCGTGTTTGCTGGGCTGGTGAACAGGTCCAAGGACGGAGTCCCCAGCGGCAGAACAGGTGAAGGACCACCTCTGGACTCAGGGCGTCACTTGTGTGGGGGGCGAAGGAGCCTGCTGAGTCTGTCCACGAGGACAGTGTCCTGGCCTGGGAGGTAGACCGCTCAGGGTCATGCCCCAGCATACGGCGAAGGAGCAGAGGAGGATTGCCTCCCAACAGGAGGCGGGGGTCCATAACCCCTCCCAGTTTATGTAGAACATCGCGACCTTGTTGTCAGTCTGCACGAGCACTGACTTGCCTCACAGGTGGTGCTCAAAGACCTTCAGGGCCAGCTGGATAGCTCGAAGCTCAAGCAGGTTGATCTGCTGCCGAGATTCCTCAGATGACCACCACCCTTGAGTACGGAGGTTGCTGCAGTGGGCTCCCCAGCCCAACAGTGAGGCAGTAGTCATCAAAATGAGCTCATGTTGTCGAGTCTGGAAGGGCATGCTCCAAAGGCGGCTTTGGGGGTTCTGCCATCAATCCAGGGAACTGGAGAGGCTGCGGGAGACTGACAAGGAATCCCGGAGGAGGCCCGAGGCTTGGGTGCAATGCGTACTGAGGCACCATTGGGCCGCTCGCATGTGCATGCGAGCATGGGGGACGACATGGACGGTCGAGGCCATGTGCCCCAGAAGACGTAAAATGGCCCGCGCCGAGACTCTGGATGAGCTTTGGACCTCAGTGGCCAGAGTGCAGAGACGCTCCACATGCGCTCGAGGGAGGAAGGCGGTCGCCCATCCTGTGTCGAGAAGAGCGCCGATGAACTCCAGGGTCTGCAGCAAGGTGGGACTTGGAGTAGTTGATCAGGAAACTGAGGCACTTGAGGACAACCGTGCATGATGCCGAGAGGCAAGTGTCCTCCCTCTACCGATGCGCCTGTGACGAGTCAGTCGTCCAGGTAAGGTTAGATGGTTATGTCCTGTACCAGGAGGTGGGCTGTGGCCGCTGACACACCCCCCCCAAAACCGCACTGATGCAGAATAGCGTGGTATATAAGAGAATGTAAATAAATAAATAAATTTTGTGAGGACACGTGGGGCAGACACGAGCCCGAAAGGGAGCACACTGTACCGGAAGTGCTCCCCTTGCACCCTGAAGCACAGGTACTTCCTGTGCTTAGTGTGGACTGGGATGTGGGTGTAAGCGTCTTTGAGATCAAAAGAGCATAGCCAATCACCCTGCGGGAGGAAGAGCAGCAGGACGCCAAGCGATAGCATCTTGAACTTCTCCCGCATCAGGAATTTGTTCAGAATCCTGAGATTGAGGATGGGGCACAGGCCTCCCATCCTCTTCGGAACGAGGAAGTACCGGGAGTAAAACCCCTGACCTTGGAGGTGAGATGGAACTCTCTCGAACGCCTGCAGACTGAGGAGGTTGATCAGCTCCTGCTGCAAGCAAGCCTGGTGCAAGGGAAGCCGAATAGGCTCCGCTGGGGAGAAGGGAGGAGGGAGTCTGTCCAGAGAAGACGATAACCATCCCAGTTTACCTGAAGGACCCAGGTGTCTGATGTAATGGCCGCCCATTCGGGGGCGAAAAGGGACAGACACCCTCCAACGGGCGTAAGTGCCGCCGGGAGGCAAGGAGCTATGCACTTTGCGTCAAAACCCCAGGGCTGGCTAGGATAGTGCCGGTGGTTGAGCTCCTTTGGTTTCTGGTGACTCTGAGCTCCTCCTTTGCCCTGGCCGCTGGGCGTCGGCACTGGGGTGGGTGGATAGGGTGGGCATCCCTGGTAAGGGAGCCCCTTCCTCTGGAAGAAAGGCTTCTTGCTGTGTTTCTTCCACGGAAGAGAAGAAGTTTTACGAGAGAGACGGGTGCGGGTCACGAACTCCGTCTCCATCTCGGCTGCCTTGTCTTCCCATGGGCTTGCCAAACAGTTGTTTGCCAAGGCAGGGGACATCCAAGAGCTTCTCCTGGACACATTGCTCCAGATCTGAAGACAAGAGTTACGCTTCACGCCAGGCTCTGATACTGGCCACTGCCACATGGGCGGAAGACTCAAACCAGTCATATGCGGCGCGGGAAAGGTATTTCAAGCAGTCCGTGACCGATCTCAGAAGGGTCTGAAATCTGAGGTGGTGTTCGTCTGAGGCCCACGGAGAAACTGCAGATCTGTTTAGCAAGGTCATGAAGGAACATCCCCATATACAGTTGGTACACCTGGATGCAGCATGCCAGTATGGATCCCTGGTAAGACTTGCGCCTGAGGACATCAAGGGCATGGGATTCCCTACCAGGTGGAATCGATGAGTGCAACTTCAGGCTCTTCTGCTTCCACATCGCAGATTCATCTACCATGGAAGCATGGGGGAAGCTGAGTCTTCCGGAACTCTGGGTCACGCTGGACCCTGTACATGGCATTGAGTCTTTTACTGACAATAGGGACCAAGGCGGGCACCTCCCACATGCGGAGGAGCAATCGGGTCAGGATAAATGGTACCGGTAGGGGGAAGACTCATACTGCAAGATGTTGAGTTCCTCTGCCCTCGGCTCTTCCTCGATCTGCATGGGCAGATTGAGGGCCCGAGCCATATCCCGCACAAATACCAAAAAAGTGTCGTCTTCGGGGGCCGACCGCCTTTGCGAGGCGGGAGAGGACAGGTCAGAAGGAAGGTCCCTATGGGCGCAGGTTTCTGGAGACGTGACCCCGTCCGATTCCCAGACTGAGAGGTCTGAGGAGAACTCAGTCGGGCTGATCCCCACACTCAGTGGCTGCTTGGAGCCGGAGGCACCGACTCTGGAAGACCTCACCCCCGAGAAACGGGACAGCAAAGAGACCTGTGCCGAGGATCCTCACGAGGCCCACAACTCTCGGGGGTTTCCAATGCAGTTTTCGGGACCCCCATAGAGGGACCCTCTGTCTCAAGGCGTGAGCCAGCCGTGCTGGGTAAAAGTGCCTGCTGGGCAGCTAGGACAGTAGAAACGCTGCACTCCAGTGCCAGCATACGGATTTAGGAGTGGGTCCCTGCGCCATCAACACCAGGGTTACCGGGTCTGGCGTGGAGGAGGAGAGGGGGTCCTTGCCATGACAACTCTCAGGAGAACAGGTGCCATCGTCGGAGGTCTCCGTATCCGTACGAGGTACCTTTTGAAGCTGCTCCTTGTCAGACACTCGTAATGCCGAGGGGGGATAAGGGAATGAGTGCGAGATCGCTCACTCTTGTCTGGAGCACCCGACAGTGACCTTGAGGTAGTTGTCTTCTTTCGCCGTTCCACCTTGGGTGAACCCTGATCGGAGTGACGCCTGGGTCATGGAGTCACTGCGGGGGATCCGTGGGGTGAGGTGCTCCCGGGGTCCCCAGGACCGCCTTGCGGAAAATGTCGTTGGACTTCTGCTTACAGCTTAGTAAGGCCTTAGCGGTGTGGCAAGGCGGCCTATCCAGAGTCCAGGGGAGGACAAAGAGACAGGGAATTCACCCTAGTAAAGGGCCCCCTTTTACCAAGTCAGGGTAGGAAAGCCATAAACACCTCCAGGAATCAGAAAACTTCCACGTGGCCCACATTTCAGGCTCCCCCTAGTGGAATGAAGGGGAGAGGATACAAGGCTCAGAACCCTTTAGGCAGTGAATGCTTCAAGCACTCAGGTGCACGGAGTCAGGCTGATTGCTGTCACCTGAGTAGGGTGGGGTTGGAGCTAGAGCCCTGGAAGTATAAACCTAGAGCAGAGTATGATTTAGAAAAAGAAAGGAGAAGAGGAGAAGCAGGAAGCCAGGCTCAGCAGAGCAGAGGAACGGAGCTTCCAGCTGGAGAGAGTGCTATTTGGCACGTAGCACGGCTGCAGGAGCGTTTGGAGCCAGGAACAAGAGAGACTCCAAGATCCCCCGGGAGGCTGTTAGCTGAGCAGGACGGGGAGTCAGAGCCTATGCAGCTGGGAGAGCCCAAGGTGAAGCTGATTGAGGAGGACACTCCCATGGACTGTTGCTTGTGCCAAGCTGTAAACCTGGGGAACGTAAAGAAAGCAAGCCAGTCCTGAAGGAAGGTTATCCAGGAAAAAGGTACCCTTATTCCACAAGCAGGGTGGCTGAGATCCCATGTGTTTATAAAGGGGAAGTTTACCACAGACTTTAAATGTGCTTTTTGTTTGGTGCTTTAGCCAGCAAAGCTAAGAAGGGAATATAATTAGGCTTTCTGGTAAAGACTGTGTATCCTGCAATAGAGAGAACCTTTAAAACTGCATTTTGTGGTTGGAAATGTTTTGGACAATTTTTGCTTCCAAGAGTCCTGAACCAACCATCCTATGTGTGGTATGATCGAACCAGTGTGTATATAAAAATAATAAATTTCTGTCATTTGCCTTACCTACTTGAGCCGACTACAGCTTTCTGCATGGTGCACTCATACAGCTGAATAAGGACAACATTTCCCAGAGGGCATTGCAGGGAAACAGTTTTAAAAAAAGCTGAAAAGGCATACAGCAGAAAGTTCCTTCAAAAATCCACGCCCCTCTAACCTAGAGGCGAGTGGTGGTGGCGTGACAGCGGGCATTTTCTTACAGAGTGAGCAGAGCTCCAGGTCGTGGTCGTCCCCCAGACACCGCAGACAACAGTCTAACATTCTTGGAGCATCTGTCACATTTTTTGAAGCCAGTGGCCATGGGGGCAAAAAGCGTCCCTGTGAGGTCGAAGACCCTCGAGGCCAGCGGTTAGAGAAAAGGGTGCGAAAAGGGCCCAAAGGGGAAAAAAACACTAAAGGATAGAAAAAGGGATCCCCTGGCTCACAGCTGGAGCGGGGACGACGGGAGAGGACCGGTGCTACCAAAAGAAAGGGCTGAAATGTTTATGTTTATGTTTATTGACTTAATATACCGCTCTACAAATGCATATCAGAGCGGTTTACATGGTACAAAAAAACAAGGAAATCATATGGTGAAAAGAGGAAAGGAAATTACAATATTAACAGGAAAGCAAACCAGGCAGAACCAACCGACAGGACAAGAGGAGAAAAGAGGGGAAGAGGGGGGGGGGGTAAGGGCTACACAGAGGGATCTGGGAGATCAAAAGCAAGGGCAAAGAGATGGGTTTTGAGTTTGTTTTTGAAGGTAGTATGTGTCTGTTCGAGTCGGATGGAGGAGGGGAGAGAGTTCCATAGGGCGGGGCCAAGGAAAAAGAAAGCGGAGGAACGAGTGGACTGAAGGTGAGCATGATCAGGTGAAGGGAGACGAAGGCGGTGAAGTTGAGTGGCGGGGAGACCGGCTAGAACAGAATTTAAAAAATCGACACGAGACATGACCAGAGAAAGGAGAAGGGTGGTGAGTGCTTGTGCAGTGAGAAAAGGCCTGATGCTGGAGAAGAAAAAACGTTTTCCAAGGGACAAGGATGTGCGTCCGAAGGGCTTCACGGAAAAGGAGACGGAGCAAGATGGCACCTTTGGGCGGGAAGAGGCCCACGCATGCGTGGCCACAATCTCAAAGGCTCTCTTTGAAAGCTGGGGAATTGCTCTGCGCGGGCCCCGTTGGTGCCGTCACCCATAAGTGAGGACTGACTTCTTGCTTGTTCCTGGAGAACCTATAAAATCCACGGGCGACCCAAAAAGCAGACTGTGAAGGGCAGCAGGGTGTGCTGGTTAGCTGGAAGTCTGACACTGCAGCAGCATCGAAGATACAATCCCCACTCTGGTAGCCTGGGCACAGAGTGCTGGAGGGAAGGAGTTGCATTATTCCCCAAAGAGGCAACGAGTACAGTCTGGCCAAAGGCACTATCACTACGAGAGGTCTCCTCCAGACATTAGTGCACCGCAAAAGTATGCAAAGAGGACCAGGTGGCTGCCTGGCAGATGTCCAGCAAGGGCACCGACCGCATGTTAGCCACAGAGGCTGCCATGGCCTGTATGTTGTGAGCTGTCACATAGTGTTCCAGGGAGAGCCCCGCCTGTTGGAAGGTGAACGTGATGCAGTCGGCCATCCACCAAGAGAGAGTACACTTGGAGACTGTGACCCCCAGGCGACTGGGATAGAAAGACACAAAGAACTGCGTTGATCGGCAATGAGGCTGAGTCCTTTGGATGCAGAATAAGTACAAGGCACGCTTGCAGTCCAGGGTGTGTGTGAGGCCTGGGGAAAGAGGTGGGTAGCACCATCTCCTGGTTCAGATGGAAAGCTAAGACTACTTTTGGTAAAAACGTCAGGTGCGTTTAAAGAACTATCCTGGTCCTATGGGGTCCAAGGCCGATCTCTGGACAATTCCTTCTGGGCAACCTTTGTCGGCCGTTCCTACTCCAAGCCCTTGGACTAGCACCATGGACTGTTGGACCTGCCTCGGGGCTTAACCAGTCTGCTGGAACCATCCAGGGATGCTGCCTTCAAGGGTTTCTTCTTGTGTTCCCTCGAAGGAGACCCCCTTTCTGAAGAACCATGGCGTCGACCGGGGTCCACAATGGTGCCAGGAGAGTCTGTGGCTTCAGAAGGGGCGTTGGTTTTCAGAGGTACTGGGGACTCTGGGAAGAACTTATCTTGCTGCTGCTGGCGGTTCTTGAGGGCCTTGGTAGATCTTACAAAGACCACAGGATCGTGGTTCGGCCCTAGGCAGCATGGGCAGCAGTCATGTGTATTGGTAAGGGACATGATTTTTGCACACTGATCACGCTTCTTAAAGCCACTGGTAGCTGTAGGGATGGACAGATAAAGGGATACCAGAATCCCCAATATGTAATTGAAGATGGATGAATTTCTTTATACAAAATGTGTTTAGAAGTTTGACTTTTCACCTACTTTCTTAAATAGAATAGGATGTCATGATCATGAGTTCTCTGTGTAACCGTCTTTAAAATAGATGGAACAGTGTTAACTAAGCATAACGCCTATGAACTGTGCAACCATAGCTCATTGTACAGTCAGCTGGAAGTCCCTGCTGACACAACATAATTTTTGCAACTTTTGTAATTATAAATTTCATCTAATATACTGTAATCAGATCTTACTCTGTAAAAAGAACTTTGGCGACACCTTGTGTTATTTCATGGTTATAATAAATGATTGTTACTTCCTCTTTTTCTCTAATAAAAAGGAGCTTTTCACAAGGAGGACTTTGAATTCAATAAGCCTGGAATTATGCCTGTTCATAGTCCGCTTATTGTCTTCCCTCTGAGCTCAAAGAAAATAGCACTTTGTGTGTGTGTGATTGTGTTCTGTATTACTCTCTGCCTGTCTCTCACTACTGATGGACCAGAGACCTAAAGAGCCGTGGTATTGTGGTCAGATTATGGAGTTTTCTTCAGTAGCAATGGAGACAAGAAGTACCCCAGCAAGGTCGAAAACCCATGATGCTGCCAGTTGGAATAAAGGCACGAAGACGCCAAAAGAAAACATTTCTATGGACCCAAGACTATGCCGGGGCAGTGGGCTCAGGTGGCAGGAAGAGTACCGGTGCACAACTGGAGGAGAGTAAAACTCAGGCACAAAGAAATCAACTTTTTCTGGGGGAAAGCAGACAGACATCTGAAGTGCTCCACAGAAAAAAGGAGACTGAGCAAGATGGCACCCTTGGGCGGGAAAGGCACCACACATACATGGTAGCATCTCCCAAAGGCTTTCTTTGAAAGCAGGTAAGATGCTTCCATGAGGGCTCCGTCGACACCAACGTCACCCTTATGTGAGGATTGACTTCCTGCTTGTTCCTGGAGAAATTTCTTTACAGAAAGAGTGGTAGGTACGTGGAATAGTCTCCCAGTGGAAGAGATGAAGACAGTATCTGAATTCAAAAAAGCATGGGACAAACACAGGCAACCTCAAAAAGAAAAAAGGGGACTATTGTAATAGTCGATATGGAAGGGAACACTACTAGATACGGTCTGTCTCTGAACGTGTATTTGTCTCACACAGAAAAATGGATACGTTCAATGTTATCAAAACTATGGGAACTATAGGTTTCAAAAATCTTTAAGTTTTCAAAAATCTTTCCAAAACATTCTAAATAACAACGTATATACAGCGAAAAACAGGTCTCAGAACTTTAGCCACCAAGAGACGAACGTCTACTGGAATGGAGACTTGGAACATCAACGACCTTTCTTTAAACTTTGGAAGGGAAGACTAGATAGGCCATGTGGTATTTTTCTGCCATCATGTTGCTTTGCTTCTATCCTGGCGCGACTGAACATCCAGTTGATAATGACATGTAAAGGAGTGAAAGGAAGACTAAGTCACTGCCTTACAGATGTCCCGGGGCTGTACCAGCCCAAACTCAGCCCAAAAAGAAGCCTGAGTCTGGGTTGAATGCAGTCACAAGCCTACGGGAACCACTCTACCCCACAGCACAAACTGAAGCAATAGCCTCTCTAATCCAATGGGAAATAAAGGCCTTCGAGATGCCTCTCCCATATGCGGCCACCCAAACAGAACAGGCTATCCGAGCACCTGAATCTCTACATAACCTTCAGATACCACTTGAGCGAATGCTGAACACTGAGCATGTGGAGCATCCCGAATCCAAAGACTCCATATTCCCTTGAGAAACAGGCAACGTCACCACCTGATTAAAAGGTGGAAAGGAGACATCACCTTTTGGCAAAAAGGAAGGCACAGGTTGAAGAACCACCTTTTCTTTGGACATAAGATAAGGCTCCCAGACAAGACAGAGCCAGAAACTCCGATGCTCGTCTCGCTGAACAAATCACCATAAGGACGACGACCTTCAAGTTAAAATTCTTCAGAGTAGCTCCCTGCAAGGGTTCAAAAGGCACCTCTGTTAGGGTTGAGAGAACCAAATAAAAAAACCTACAAAGGAACAAATGACCACACTGGTGGTCATATGAGCTTGACCATCCATAAGAAACAGACAACATCCGTATGAGATGCTAGGGTCTGGCCCCAAATCCAGCCTCTGAAACAAGCCAGAGCCACCACCTGTACTCTGAGGGAGTTCAAAGCCAGGCCCTTCAACAGCCCCGCTTGCAGAAAAGCTATAATCTCTGGCAGAGATGCCCCCAGAGGATAGATACCTCAGTCCTCACACCAATCCTCAAAGATGCGCCACACTTGCAAATATGTCAGAGAAATAGATTGATGCCTTGCCTGTAACAAGGTGTCTACCACCTGTGGAGAATAGACCTGGCAGCTCAAACGTGCTCTCTCAAGAGCCATGCGGTAAGTGAGAATCAATGCACTTCTGACATCCTGACAAACCCCTGGACGAGCAGACAGTCTGCCCCAGGAGTGGAAGAGGCTCTGCCACCAGAAGCTGCAGTAGATCTCTGTACCAGGGCCGATGTGGTCAATTTGGTGCTACCAACACCACTAGGTCTAGGTGAGATGCCACATGTTATATGACCCAACGGATCAGGGAGACAGATGTTAGACCAAGACTGCACCAAAAGAGAGCATCAATCCCCTCAGCCATGTGCTCCCGGCACCTGCTGAAATACTGGCCCACCTGGGCATTTCCGAAGCTTGCCATGAGATCCATCATGAACATCCCCCAGTAATTCACTATGAATCAGAAGGCGAGATCCGATAAGGCCAATTCTACCGGGTCCAACGTGTTGAGACAGAGTCCGCCTGCACATTGTCCTTGCCCACAACATGGGCTGCCAACAGAAGTGTCAGGTGATGCTCCGCCCACCGCAGAAGTGGCAATGCCTCCGCAATCACCAGCAAGCTCTTGGTGCCCCCTTGGCAATTGATGTAAGCCAATGTGGTCACATTGTCTGACAAAATATGCATCCAGCCGGTTGATGGACCAACTGCTCTCCTCTGGAGCCGGTTGATGGACTAACTGCTCTCCTCCGGAGTCCATGACCTCTGAGTGACCTGAAAGAGACAGACTGGCATCTGTGGTCAGGACTACCTACTCCAGGGTTGAGGGGTAACCCTTTCGACAGCCTCTCTCATCCAACTACTGTGAGAGCTCCTCCTGGGAGGCCTGAGATGAATCAGAATTGGTGGGATTTCCCACCAAAAAACTCAGGCCTAGTACTCCATTCGCTGCACTCATAGTCCCTTCGAGGTCTCCCCAGTCGATCCCTGCGTTCGCAGACTCCCCATTAAATCTTCCTTCGTGGCTGCATTTTCTTTTATACAGCCGTGGCAAAGCCGCTCAGCAGAAAGATGAGCCTGTCGGGCCCCGCATGCTGCATACCTGCCGTGATGAACAGGCTCAGCCATACTGATGCCCTGCTGCTGCTGGACACCGCTGTTTCCTCACCAAGCTGGACTTACAATTAACTTCTTTTTTTCTTTTGCTTAAGCTTTTATTGCCAGCCAAACAAGCAGCGCTTGTATCACTCTCTACCTTCGGCCCCCTCCCAAGTGTTGGGGACAGGTAAGAAGGGAGTCCCCTGGGGCGGTTGGAGAAGGGGGGGGGGAGTGGGACCTGGACCACCAGGATCTGCACCCTGAAAACCTTCCAGACAGACACCACAGTTCTTCTAATCGAGACAGAGCAAACAGGCTAAGCTCACCACCACCATCTGGAGAATGAGAACTACTGAGGTGGTGGTGCTAGGCACAGGCTTCTTATAGGCTGACTAAGTTCAGTACTCAGTCTCCATCTGCTGGTAGGTGAGCATAATTCATGCGTCTGGGACTAGAGGGGCAAATAGGAATCTACAATTAATACAGCAGGTGAGAATCGATGCACTTCTGGCATCCTGATGGGCCCCCGGGAGCAAAAGAGGCTTTGCCACAAGAAGCCGCACCAGATCTCAGTACCAGGGTCGATGTGGCCAATTTGGTGTGACCAACACCACTAGGCACAGATAACATGCCACGTGCTGTAGGACCAGACCGATCAAGGGCCAAGGTGGAAACACGTACAGGAGACCAACATTAGGCCAAGAATGCACCAGAGCATCGATCCCCTTGGCCATGCCCTCCCGGTGCCTGCTGAAAAAACAGCCCACCCTAGCATTTTGCGTCTGAGACTGTAGGGACAAACAGCAATCTAAAATTAATACAGTAGGCTTTTTACAATTCAGTTTACCTTTAGGTTTGCCCCCATCCTGATCTGTACACAAGCAACCACATTGCTCAATGAAAAGCTGGTCAGGCTTTGTACAACCAGATACCTGTGTCAGACATTCTACTTCAGCAGCCAATGTTCTGAAGTTCTGTGGCCTGGGCATAGCAGAGGTGGCTCCATGTTGTTACCAAACATTTCTACTACATGCCAAGTATCTGGTAGCAAAATGTCTTTACTTCAGCTAGCAAAGCTGCTTCTTGGAGAAATATGAGTACTGTTTGTGGAGAAGGTTAATTCTCCAGGGCTAGAGGTTTTTTCTCTGTTTCCATAATTTATTTAAAAGAGAGATTAACATTCCACGTTTAGAATGGGCGGGGGGAGGGAGGCTGTCATGAAGACATGTGATTAACAAACATGCCAACAAAGCTTAACAAGGGTTTATTGCGTAAGAAAGCTCAGGCACAAGTGCGCAGGACTATCATATAACCATATAGACTCTTCAAAGGCAAGGGACCTTAATGATCATCATTTCTGTGCATTTCTGACCAAGCTTTATTTTAAATTATTTCTGTAACAGCAATTGCTACTAGTTCTAGGTGACTTCCCAATATACACATTAAATAGCAACAGCAGACATAAAATAAATAAAAATCAATCACATTTAAATAAGAGACAAAACAAAAATCCAGACTAAACCAATTTTGTAAACATATCATAAAAAATCAATCTTAAAAATCTGCACCCACACCTCCAATGGAAAATATCCTGTTGGCTACTGAAGCATCAAATACCTCCTACTCTTTCCTGTTTTATTTGGATCCGTTTTCCAGTTTTAAATTACCACTTTCACCTTACTATTTTAACCATGCTGATAGTCATTAGGTCTTCTTCCCACTTTTTTCCCTTTTCTACATACAAGACTTTGTGCTCCCAAAATGGTATTTTTAAACAATGTCCACACCTTATACAAAGCTTTCAACCTTGGCAATGAATACCTTTTTTTTCTTCAATTATCAGATTGTCTCCCTTTTTAAAGTTAAATGCTACTGCAATATTTTTACTTATTGCTCTCCCTCTCCCTCGTATCAATTAAGCCAAATTTGATTATGTTCTGATTACTATTATCAAGCAGCCCAACCACTATTACCCCTTTGAAAACTGCTCCCCTTCATCTACAGGGAAAAAGATATGGAGGAATGGGCAGGCCCTGGGCAAGTTTGTTGAGATGTGTGTGTGACTGTGACTAAGTATCTATGTGGCTTAACCCATATACTTTGCAAGTGCAAAAGTATCTAATATCCAAACTTAAAAAACAACACCACACATCTGCAGCACTGGCATCCATGCATTTTCAAATAGGGAGCTTCCCTTTGAAAATCAACTTGTAGGCCAGCACGTACTGTCCATGAGATTATTCTATTGAGGATGTTAAACATGTGGATAAGGGTGAGCTGGTCGATGTAGCATGCCTGGATTTTCAAAATAGCCTGACAAGATCCCTCAAGACATTTTTTGAGAAATTTTAGAAAGTCACAGTATAGGAATAAATGGGTCAGTTTTTCTAACAGACAAACAAACAAACATTGGAGTGCCCCCTGCGATCTGTACTGAGACTAATGCTGATAAATATATTCCTAAACAATCTAGGAAAGGGAGCAACAAAGGTCAAACTTACAGATGAGACAAAATGACAGAATCTTGAATAGAGTCTCATGAAGACCTTGTCAGCATGAGACTAGACATCTAAATGACAACTGACATTTTTTGCTTGAGTGATGCACAGGAAAAAAATATTCTAACTACAGGTACACAATAATGGGTTCCATATTAGGAGTTGCCACTGAGGAAAAGATCTTTGAGTCACTGTGGATGATATGTTGAAATCTTCAGCTCCGTATAACTGCAGCAGGGATTATTTTTAACTGCTGGCTGGCTGAGAATTACTCCATCCCCCAATGTCTACAGAAAGACATACAGCACACAGTATCATGCTACGCTCTACAAGTACAATATGCTAGGATGCTTTCCAATACCTTCCTCTTGGTGTTACAGAAGATGACTGCCTGAGTGATCGTCAGTGTATCATAAAGATCACACAAGGTATCAAACTTCCACTCCTCTCTCTCCACAGCCACGAAGAACTGTTTAATTCCTTCCAGAGTCAACTCATCACTAGAGGAGAGACAGGGAAAAAAAAAAAAAAAACTTTACAAAAAGGGACCACACACAGTCGTATATCAGCAGAGGGCTAGATTACTCTACCTGTGTCTAAAAGGCCAAAAATCACGAAATACATTTCAATACAACATTAATTTAAAGCAGCTGTGCAAATTAATTGGTCAGTACTTTCATATCAACCCTTTCTACTAATGAAAAGCTAAATCTAAGAAAGGAGGACTTTAAGTAAAACGCATTTTATAAATTCCATCGGAAGCAGCTGTCTTGCTATGCAACAGCAAGAGTAGGTGAACATGTGATGTTTGAGTATTTTAACAGATGTTCTACAAAAGAGGCACACTTAACAGCTCAACAAATTTTTAGCTATGTCCAGCAGTCATGCTGAAATTCTAATGTCTTCAGGAAAAAACAATTCTCACTGTAAGCTGTGCGCGCTAAAATTTAAGCTAACCATACAGTACATTAAATGAATAAAGTGGAATGGAAATAAAATTGTCATTCACTCTTTAAACAAATCTCAATATCCAGAAAGAGGCATTTGCAATAGGTGAATGCATACAACAGCAACAGAAAATGTAACTGCTCATACTCCAAATGGTCACTAATGTCCATCATGTAAACTACTGAATGTTACATATGGCAAAATAAATTAATGAACTTTTAAAAAAAAAATCACAAAATAAAAATAAACTAAAAAAAAAAAAATAGATGTATGAGATACTAATCTATGAAAAATTCCTAAGTGAGTAAAAAAATAGATCAGGAAATTGTTACCACACCTGTGTTTTACTAGGAGAAACAAAACTTACGAGCTGTTGTTTCTGGATGGCTATTTAAAGGGAAGCATCAGCTGCGCAACTTTATTCCACCTGATAAAAGACAGTTGACATGTGCCCTCCTCCACTGTTAACAGAGCAAATAGGGAGTGCTGGAGCCACTCATGGTGTAGACTGCTATGACAAGGCCAGGAAGCTGCTCCTCACCGTTTCACCAGGATGCGGATAGGATCTGTCATGAACTTGTTGGTCATCTCCAGGATCTCATGAGGCAAGGTGGCACTGATCAGACACACCTGGGTAGCAGGAGGTAGATATCTATACACATCATAAATCTGTTCCTTAAAACCTGCCAAGGAAATATATGCATTTCCAGTTTAAATTCTGTAAGTTTAAAAAACAAAAAGGAAACACTGACACAAATGGGCAAGGCCAATCAATCTTCAACAAATACAGTTGTGGTCAACATTATTGGCACCCTTGCATTTTAGGTATGTTAAGAAATAATTGGAAATATTCCAACTCTATGTCATCATAATATTTTAATGATATGTTCAAAAGTATACAATTAAAAAAAAGATGTCGTCTGTGCAACTTAGATATAGTAATTTCTGAGAAAAACAAAATATAACCTGGACAGGATTAATGGCAATCTTCACTAATTTTTGGTTGCACAACATTGGACAGTGGTGACAGCCTCCAAATATTTCTTGTACCCATGTATAAGTTTCATACATCTGTTTGCTGGTAGTTTCTCCCATTCTTCAACTGCGATTTGTTCCAGCTCATGAATGTTTACAGGATACCTTTTACTAAAGGCAGATTTCAGCTCTTTCCCAAGATTCTTGATTGGACTGAGATCAGGACTCATTACTAGTCTGTTTAAAACTGTCCATTTTTTCCTTTTTGACCATTTTTTGTACTTTTGGATTATGTTTTGGCTCGTTGTTCTGCTGGAGGACCCACGACCTTCGACCCAGACCTAGCTTTCCCACACTAAGTAGCACATTTCGCTCCAAAATACTTTGGTAGTCCTTAGACTTCACAATTTCTTTAATATGTTCCAGCCTCCAGTTCCTCAGGCAACAAAACATTATGGAACATCCACCATATTTAATTGTGCAATGCAATGTGTGCCTTCGAGTCAGTCCTGACTCCTGGCGACCCAGAAGCTCCTGGGTTTTCTTGGCAGTGTCACCGGAAATAGATTGCCAGGCCTTTCTTCTGAGGCAATGGAGGGTTAAGTGACTTGCCCAAGGCCACAAGGAGTGCTAGCTAGTGAGAATCAAACCCTGGTTGCTTGGTTACCAAGCCAGTGTTCTAACCACTTGGCTACTCCTCCACTCCATTTAACTGTAGGAAGGGTGTTCTTTTTATATGCTTCATTTCTTCACCTGTGAATGTATTGCTGGTGTGAATTGCCAAAGAGCTCAAATTTGGTTTCATCTGTCCACAGACTATTTTCCCAGGACTGTGGTTTCTCAAGGTGGGTTTTGGGCAAAGATCAGGCGTGTCTTTTTATGTCTGTCTCAGCAATGGAGTCCTCCTTTGCTTTTGCGCATGAAGTCCTTTTTTTGTTTAGTGTGTAGCATATGGTGCAGGTTGAAACCACTACTCCAGATCAGCCTTAAGGTCTTTGGATGTTGTATATGCTGTTTTTCCAACAGTTCGCACTAAGCTTTGAAGACTTCTTGGATTAACTTTCCTCTTCTCACAACATCCTGGGAGGTTCTTAATAGTTCCATGAACAGAAAACTTAACATTGCAAACTGTAGACAAAGGAATCCCAAGGTCTTTGGAGATGGCCTTGTACCCCCTTTGAAGTTTGGTGATAAAGCATAGTTATTCACCTGTAACAGGTGATCTCCGGGAACAGCAGGAATAAGTCTTCACATATGGGGTACTGTCGACACCAACGAAGCCTGCGCGGGAACACTCCCCAGCGTCCAAAAGGAAAGCATTTGGGAGCATCCCAACAAGCATGCGTGCTGCCTTCCTGCCCAACTACCTCTTTCACTTCAGTTGAGATGAAAGCTGAGACCAAAGGAGAGAAGTAAAAGAAAAATAGAAAGAGAGAAAGACAACTGCTAGAGGAGGTGGGTGGGTGGGTTGTGAAGACTTATTCCTGCTGTTCCCAGAGATCACCTGTTACAGGTGAGTAACTACACTATCTCCAGGAACAAGCAGGAATGTAGTCTTCACATATGGGGACTCCCCAGCTAAAAATGCCTAGGGATGACCCCAGCATGTTGCGGATCTATGTAAGATGGGCCATGCTTCCTCCCAGGGACCTCAGGCATCCAAGAGTGGATGGTGGGAAGGAGTTGATCTAGGAATGGAAGAGATGCTGTAGAACAGCCTGACCGAACAAGGCATCCCGACGGGAGTCCTTGTCTAAACAATAGTGGGCAGTGAAAGTATGTACAGTAGCCCAAGTTGCTGCTTTGCAGATCTCAATAGCAACTGAACGAAGATTAGCTGTTGAGGTTGCCATGGCTCTAACATTATAAGCTGTGACATGGCCTTCAAGAGGGATTCTTTTACTCTGATAGGTAAAGGAAATACAGTCTGCAATCCACTTAGAGAGAGTTCTCTTAGTGACTTAGTCCTAAATGACTAGAGTCAAAAGCCAGAAAAAGCTGAGAAAACTTTCTAAATGGCTGAGTTCTGTGAAGATAAAAAGCCAGAGACCGTTTACAATCTAAAGGTATGAAGATTTCTTTCCACATTGGAGACATGAGGCCTAGGAAAGAAGACTGGGAGATAAACCGATTGGTTTAAATGAAAAGGTGATACCACCTTTGGCATAAAATGAGGATGAGTCCTCAAGACTACTTTGTCATGATGAAATCTCATATAAGGCGGGTCAACCACTAAAACCTGCAGTTCACTAATGCGTCTTGCAGAAGTGATAGCAATTAGGAAAATGACTTTACATGAAAGAAACTTTAGCTCCGAAGTAGCTAAAGGTTCAAAGGGTGACTTCATGAGTTGACCCAGAACAAGATTAAGATCCCATGCCACCGGAGGTGGTTTGATGGGAGGTTTTGTTAAAAGAAGACCCCTCATAAATCTTGAAACAAGAGGATGAGAGGAAATTGGTTGTCCATCGAAGGGTTTATGAGATGCAGCAATAGCACTAAGATGGACTCTAACAGAACTGGTCTTGAGACCAGAAGCTGATAAGTGAAGGAGATAGTCCAGAAGGGACTCTACTGGTACCAAAAGGGGATTAAGTCCCCTCTGGGAACACCAGACTGAGAACATCCTCCACTTAAAAGCGTAAGAACGCCTTGTGGAAGGTTTTCTGGAAGCTAGAAGAATATCCTTCACTTGTTGTGAAAGGCCTAGATATTGAAATTCTATGCCTTGAGTAGCCAGGCCTTGAGATGAAAGGACTGGGGTGCAGTAGGGATCCGTTGTTCTGGGACAGAAGATCCGGAGCACTCCCCAACTCCAGAGGAGTGGCTCGGGAGAGACCTAAGAGAAGAGGATACCATGTTTGCCTTGGCCAACAGGGAGCTATAAGTATCATGCGACCTCTGTCTCTCTGGAGTTTGAATAAGGTCTTGGGAATTAGGGGAATTGGTGGGAAGGCATAGAGAAAATCCTGGCCCCAATGGAGCAGGAATGCATCCCTCGCCTGACAATTTTGAGCTGGAAATCTGGAACAGTACTGGGGAAGTTTGGCATTCTGTGGATTTGCAAAGAGGTCTATGTCTGGTGTTCCCCAGACTTAAAATACTCGAGCAAGGTGATATGAGTGGAGACCCCACTCGTGTGGCAACAGGGCTCGGCTGAGCCTGTCCGCCCAACCGTTTTGAATGCCTGGAAGGTATACTGCCAATAAATGAATGTGATGCTCTCTGGCAAAGGCCCACAGTTGCAAAGCTTCGTTGCATAATTGCAGAGAGCCTGTTCCGCCTTGTTTGTTTAGGTAAAACATGGCCACTTGATTGTCGGTTTGCACCAGAACTGTTTTGTTTATGAGATGGAAGCAAAAGACTCGAATAGCATTGGAAATGGCCCTTAGTTCTAGGAGGTTTATTTGAAGAGTAGCCTCCTGTGGGGTCCAGAGACCCTGGGTAGACAGATCGCCCAGGTGGGCTCCCCAACCCAACTTGGATGCATCCGTCATCAGGACAGCCTGAGGTAGGGGTTGCTGAAAAGGAGAGCCTACTGTAAGGTTTTCCAGAGATTGCCACCAATGCAGAGACGCAATCAGGCGTGTGGTAACTCTGATGTTGTCCGACAGGCATCCTGAGGCCTGGGACCATTGGGAAGCTAAGGTCCACTGGGCCACTCGCATGTGAAGGCATGCATAAGGAATCACATGGAATGTAGATGCCATGTGTCCTAGAAGTCAAAGCATCTGTTGGGCAGTGAGGAAGGTTTGTAGCACTGCTTGAGATGCTAGTTCGATGATGCGCAGACAGCGAGGCTGAGGCAGGAAAGCCTTTGACTGCTGTGTGTCCAAGCAAGCCCCTATAAACTCGAGGGATTGAGATGGGGTGAGCTGGGACTTTGGAAGGTTTATGATCCATCCCAAGTACTGCAGTATGTGCATTGCTCGGGAAAGAGCATGACTTGCCTCTAGAGCTGACGATGCTCGGATGAGTCCATCGTCTAAGTAAGGGAAGACAAAAATTCCTAGAGTCCTCATAAATGCTGCTGCTACTGCCATGCATTTTGTGAAGACCCTTGGAGCAGAGGCCAGTCCGAAAGGAAGGACCCTGTATTGAAAATGTCTTCCCTTGACTAGGAATTGAAGGAATCTTCTGTGATGTGCGTGAATAAGGATATACATTGTAAGCATCCCTTAAATCTAGAGAACATAGCCAATCTTGCTCGTGAAGGTATGGAAGAAGTGTGCCGAGGGAGATCATTTTGAACCTCTCTCGGACTAAATATTTGTTCAGTTCTCCGAGGTCCAGGATTGGTCTTAGTCCCCCTGACTTCTTTGGAATGAGAAAATAGGGGAATAGAATCCTGTGCCCTGCTGGGACATTGGAACCTCTTCTATAGCCCCTTGAGCCAGAAGAGTGGTGACCTCTTGCCACAAGTCTGAGACCCGTGGTTGAGATTTGAACTGTTTTATTAGTGTGGATGGGGGCAAGCTGAGGAAATGAAGCTTGTATCCCAGACTCACGATAGAGTCCAGTCTTCTGATGTGATTTGTTGCCATCTCTTGGCAAAATGGCAGATACGGCCTGGAATATTTAAAGGTTCTGGGCTTAGAATAGGAAGAATGGCTAAGTTCTCTAGACAATAGTCAAAGACCCTGGGGAAGCTGAGCCTGCTGAGCCTTCTGAGATTGTGTTTTTCCTTGTCTAGTTTGTTGTTGCCCCTTCTGGGGAACATGTGTTTGCTGGGTGGAAGATGGATAGAACCTTTTCTTTTTAGAGAAAATAGGTTTTTTGAAAAACTTTTTCTTGGCTGGTTTAGCTGTAGTTTTGACAATCTGTCTAAAGTTGTATTATCAGTGTCAGTGTCAATTTCATTAGCTCTGAGCTGCCAATCCTTGCCAAAGATTTTCTCCTGTGCAAGGAATGTTTCCCAGCTTATCTTGCACCCATTCCTCCAAGTCTGAAACTTGGAGCCAGGCAATACGACGTGCTCCTATGGATATAGCATAAGTTCTGCTAATACATTCAAAACAGTCACAGGTAGCACGATTCATAAACTTAGAGACATTTTGAGCATGTTTGACTAAAGTCAAATGATCTGTCCATTTATCCTCTTGAAGAAAAGGGTTTGAAAGTTCCAAGTCTTTTGTAACCTGCTCAAGAAACATTCCCATGTATAATATGTAAGAACTGATTCTTGCTGATAGCATGGAGGACTGAAAGCATCGACGACCAAAGGCATCCAGTGTTCTAGACTCGCGACCTGGTGGATTGGAAGAGTGTCTTTTAGCACTCTTAATCCGCCTTATGGCGGACTCTACCACAATAGAATGATGTGGTAATAGTCTTCTGAAACCCTGGACAAGGTGGTACTCGATACATAGTGTCAAGACGTCTAGAGTGTGGAGATACTGTTAAAGGAGCTTCCCACATTCTTAACATTAGATCATGTAAGTTCTGGTGTATAGGAAGCTTAGATGCCTCCTTTGGAGCCAAAGGATATTGAAGAATTCGCAATTCTTCTGCCCTAGGCTCCTTTTCTGGTACTACTGTAATGGCAAGACCCTTTGCCATATCACGTACAAAAATCATGAAAAGACAGCCTCAGGAGGGGACATTCTGCGTTGAGGAGAAGGAGTTGAATCTTGTAAAAGTTCAGCTCTGGTACTGGTGGAATCATCTGAGTCATCGGAATCGGAAGACTCAAAAGAAGGAAGCACCGGGTTCTCCCAAAGCAGATGGCGTCGGTACCGCTCGATGTCGGTACCGAAACGAGTCGGTACCTGATCCCCCATGCTGGAGAGAGATTTCAAACTCGGCACTGGGGGAAGCATACTTGTTGAAGCAGGTACCGAGGGCACTGGCACTGGTATCAGTACCAAGGGCACTGGCACTGGTATCAGTACCGAGGGCAATGGCACTGGTATCAGTACCGGTGCCTGCGGAACCGTCTGTAGAGACTTTAGCGGTACCGAAGTAGCTAAAAGTCGCTAGACTGCGTTTGATAGCGAGGAGTCTTTTGTCCACTGTCGATGCCGGGGTGTCTGTACCGATGGTAGCGGCCACAATCCCCGAGCATGGCACCAGTAGTTCCATCGAGGCCGAGACCTCGGGAACATCCTGGAGCCTCGATAAAGCTTTGGAGCCCCAAGACTCCCGCCGGGGCTGTTTTGCCGGTGAAGTATCCTCGAGGGCAACACCAGTGGCATCTCAATGTTTAGAGGGAGATCTACCCTTCGAGGATCGGCTAGTCTTAGAAGACTTGTGTTTAGTTACCTGAGATCCCTGGGAAGAAGTAGAAGCCCGGGAAGACATCGATGTTAGAGACATCGTGTCTGAAGCAAAAAGGGCACAGAGTTGATTCGCTCGATTCTGTAGACTTCTTTTAGTCAACTTCCTGCAGGAGAGACACTCCGCAGGGCAATGGTCAGGACCTAAACATTTAAGACACCAGTCATGGGAGTCGGTAATAGAAATTGTACCGCCACATTTTGAATATTTTTTAAAACCAGTGGCTGTTTTTTCCATGCTAAGGGAAAAGAGGGCCTAATGCCCAAAATGGCACCAAACACCAGAGCAGGGAAAAAACCCTGAGAAAACCACTAAAATTGAATTATTTTTAGAAGAAAAGAAAGAAAAGCACCGGTGGTACCGCTAGGCGTCGACGAAAGGCAGATGCAACCACAAAAAATATAAAAATAAGAGAATATTTTCTGCAGTGACAGGGGACACGTCCTGCCGGCTCCATGGAAAACGAAGAACTGAAGTGAGAGAGGTAGTTGGGCGGGAAGGCAGCACGTATGCGTGGTGGGATGCTCCCAAAAGCTTTCCTTTTGGACGCTGGGGAGCGTTCCCGCGCAGGCTCCGTCTGTCGACGGTACTCCATATGTGAGGACTACATTCCTGCTTGTTCCTGGAGATTTTAGTTAGAATACAATTACTCCACTCTTAACTGTTGGCTATATATAGAGGAACCTATATATATAGCCAACAGTTAAGAGTGGAGTAATTGTATTCTAACTTAAATTGTAAGACTCCGTAAAGACCAATCATCTTCTTGTTCCTGGAGATTGGCTTTTCTGACAGTCTCAGGCAGCTCTCTTGTCTTCACCAATGTGAAAATGGAACAGGGAGTGAATGTGCCTATTTTAAACATTAGAGCCATCATTCATTAGTTGATTCAAGTCATTTGAGTGCCGACAATTGATCACATGTAGGTCTATTTTTACTGCAGTGGGAATGTGGTTCCTCCGATCAAACTGATTGATTGATTTATAAGGGTGTCAAAAATCATGTCCTGGCAATGTCCCAATTTTTATACTATTTCCTTTTTCAATTGCTCTTGTTTTATTTGATTCTTTTGTGTGTCAAATGTGTGCATATATCGTCCAAAGTAATTTCACTAGCCACTTTTTTTTTTTTTTTTTGAGATATTGGACATGAAGGGGGTTGAACTGCAAGGGTGTCAATGTTGACCACAACTCTAAATAGTTGTTTCAATGCTCATACGTTTATTATCTCACCTATTGCCCTTAACTCTATCTTACATATTACACCCCCTTGTGTGTTCAATTTGTGCTGTCTTCAGCTTATTATATGCATTCTCCATTTCATAAGTGAACTGATTTGTTATTTTTATCTTGATTTTAAATGTTGTTAACAGTACTCTTAAACTGCCATGATAAGTCAAGCTGTCTAAAGGGTGGCGTACCAAATATTTGCTAACAAATAAAAGTCAAACATCCAGTGTTTTACAGGGATACATTTACATTATAAATCTCAGTAAAACAAGGAACCATAAAAGCTAAATATGGGGGAGTGAGGGAGAGGACAAGACTAGTGTGCTTTAAAAAGAATGAGAAGAAAGGCTTTTCCTTATAAGCATGTTAAGTAACCAACAATTAGAAAAAAATTAAGAATTATACAATTTCTCTTACAAATTTGATTTAGCTGCCATAGAAATGTAAGTCAAATACTATTCCACCAAAATGAATTTATATTACCACCTTTTATTTTTCAGTATCATTTAAACTGTGTAGTTAATCTAATAGTTTGCATACAATAGATGACAATTCATCGAAGAGTGGTATATAAAGCTTTAAATAAACCTTAAACCTTATAAAAATATGATCTCAATATCAAATAATAAAAAAAGAAACTGTTTAAAACAGAAATTTAAAATTGCATCCCATATAATCTTTCAAAAAGGTTGTATAGATTCACATTCACATCAAGTATGGAAATGGCCCTAACTGAAAATTACAATATCAATATTTTTGAGAGCCGTTATGCTATATGAAGCTTCACTAGTACCCATTCATTTCTATTAGCAACACAATACAGAGACTGATTGAAACTTGACAACTTGGGCACTTAAATAGAAGTGTTCAGAATTTGGAACAAGATACTATAAACTGATTTACAGTTAACCACAACTTTTCTAGACCAATACAAGGTGACCTAGAAGCTGTTCTAAATATTTCAGGGATTAGTGAAGCTTCATATCCTATCTGAAACACTTTTTGCACGTAAAGAGATATTGCTCACCTGCAACATTTGTTTCCCCACTGAAATAATGTATCTGGATTTTCAGAAAGCCTTTAACAAGGTCCCTCATGACAGACTCTTAGGGAAATTAAAACGTCATGGGATGGGAGGCAGTGCACTAATGTGAATTGGGAACTGGTTAAAAAGATAGAAAATAGAGAGTAGGACTAAATCATCAATTTTCCTCAGTGGAGAAAGGTGAATAATGGAGTACTCCAGAGATCTGTGCTGGTCCTGCTACTTTTTAACATATTCATAAATGATCTGGAAATGGGAACAACAAGTGGGGTGATCAAATTTGTAGATGATATCAAATTATTCAAAGTTGTTAAAACACAAGAGGATTGTGAAACACTGCAAAAGGACTGATAAATTGGAAGACTAGGCATCCAAATGGCAGATGAAGTTTAATGTGGACAAGTGCAAAGTTATGCACCTAGGAAATAATAGTTACTTACCTGCCAACAGGTGTTCTCCAGGGACAGCAGGAATCAGTCCTCACATATGGGTGAGGTCTGTGCAGACAGCCCACTTGGTAACCTCTCCCCTGCTTTCAAAGAACGCCTTTGGAAGCTGTATCACACATGCATGGTCCCCTTCTCGCCTAAGGGTGCCATCTTGCCTCAGTATGACAAAATAGCTCAAGATGTCAGAAAAATTCCACATGAAGGACGGAAGGTTGTGAGGACTGATTCCTGCAGTCCCCGGAAAACACCTGTTACAAACGAGTAAAGCATTGTTACTCACCTGTAACAGGTGATCTCCGGGAACAGCAGGAATTTAGTCTTCACATATGGGTATTGTCGGTACCAACGGAGCCTGCGTGGGAACGCTCCCCAACGTCCAATAGGAAAACTTTTGGGAGCATCCCACAGCGCCTGCGTGCTGCCTTCCCGACTTTCCCAACTATCCCTCTCCAGTTGAGTTTAAAGCTGAGGGAAAGAGAGGGAAAGAGAGAAAGAGAGAGAGATACAACTCCTAGGGGAGGTGGGTGGGTTGTGGAGACTAAATTCCTGCTGTTCCTGGAGATCACCTGTTACAGGTGAGTAACTATGCTATCTCCAGGAACAAGCAGGAATGTAGTCTTCACATATGAGGACTCCCTAGCTGCAGATGCCAGGGAGAAGGCCCCAGAAGTTGTGTGTCCCTGTCAAAGGGCTCCACTTCCCCCCATGGATCTCCGGCATCCTACCAGGGATGGTTGGGAGCAGTTGATTAAGTATGGAAGAGGTGTTGAAGAACAGACTGACCAAACAAGGCATCCCGGCGGGAGTCCTTGTCTAAGCAGTAATGGGCTGTGAAGGTATGAACCAAAGCCCAAGTAGCTGCTCGACAGATGTCGTGGATAGACACAGAGTGAAGATAAGCCATAGAGGCTGCCATGGCTCTCACATTGTGAGCTGTGACATGGCCTTCAAGAGGAAGGTTCTTATTCTCATAGGCAAAAGAAATACACTGTGCAATCCAGCTGGACAGTGTTCTTTTGGAGACTGGAAGTCCCAAATGACTAGGATCAAAAGCAACAAAGAATTGAGAGGACTTTCTATGTTGCTGTGTCCTTTGCAAGTAAAAGGCCAAAGCCCTTTTACAGTCCAAAGTATGAAGATTCCTTTCTGCATTTGAGGCATAAGGCCTTGGGAAGAATACAGGAAGGTAAACCACTTGGTTTAAATGAAAAGGTGACACCACCTTTGGCATAAAGTGTGGATGAGTCCTAAGGACTACCTTATCATGATGGAACCTTGTATAAGGAGGATCAGCCACCAACGCTTGCAATTCACTGATGCGACGTGCTGATGTGATTGCAATAAGAAAGATGACCTTCCAGGAAAGGAATTTCAAAGAGGTAGTAGCTAATGGTTCAAAAGGTGGCTTCATGAGCTGCCCAAGAACCAGATTTAAGTCCCATGCCACCGGTGGTGGCTTAAAGGAAGGCTTAGTTAAAAGAAGGCCTCTCATAAATCTCGCTATGAGAGGATGAGAGGAAATAGGTTGTCCATTTAGAGGCTTGAAAGCAGCTGCAATAGCACTCAAATGAACTCTCACTGAATTGGTCTTAAGCCCTGCATTAGATAAATGAAGGAGATACTCCAATAATGATTCCAGAAGTATCGCAAGAGGGTTAAGACCCTTCTGCGAGCACCATATGGTAAATCTTTTCCACTTGAATGCATGAGCGTCTTGTGGAAGGCTTCCTGGAAGCATAAAGGATATCCTTTACCTGCTGAGAAAGATTAAGACCGTGAAGTTCTAGGCTTTCAGCAACCAGGCCCTGAGATGCAGAGACTGGGGATTGGGATGCCACAGCATCCCGTCCTCCTGAGAAAGGAGATTTGGAGCAGATCCTAACTCCAGAGAGGGAGCTTGAGAGAGATGTAGGAGCTGAGAGTACCACACTTTGCTGTGGCCAATGTGGAGCTATGAGAATCATATGACCTCTGTCTCTCTGATGCTTGAACAGGGTTTTGGGAATTAGGGGAATGGGTGGAAAGGCATACAGGAAGTCCTGGCCCCAATGGAGGAGGAAAGTATCCCTGGCCTGACAACCCTGAGCCGGAATTCTGGAACAGAACCAGGGAAGTTTGGCATTCAGCGGACTTGCAAAGAGGTCTATGTCCGGGGTTCCCCAAATTTGAAAACTTTTGGCCACCTGGTCTGCATGGAGAGACCATTCGTTTGGAAGCAGAACTCGACTGAGTCTGTCTGCCCAAGAGTTTTGAATGCCTGGAAGATACACCGCAATGAGATGAATCTGATGTTCTCTGGCGAGGGCCAATGTTCCCTCTAATTTTCTGTAGGCTGTGTGCGCATAAAATATCAGCTGTGCGGCTTTTGAAGGAAGGTTAAATTTTTGTGCGCCACATAATGACACTCTGAGTTATATACTTTAAAATTTGACTATACATCAGAATACAGTATGTACACCACATTGATTGCACTAGAAAATATTGTAGAACTTGTGAAAACCGTAAATACACAACAACTTTTAAATTTTAAGACATCTGTGTTTTCTATCAGAATCAGAACCATAATTTTTGTGCGCTCTGTTGTAAAGTATGTGCGCTCGCTCAGTGAGGTGTGTGCGCGCGCACAGCTTAGAGGGAACAGTGGCGAGGACCCATAGTCGCAAAGTTTCGTTGCATAGAGACAGAGCCTGTTCTGCCCTGCTTGTTCACATAGAACATGGCTACTTGATTGTCCATTTGAACTAGGACTGTCTTGTAGCTGAGCTGGGTATGGAATACTCGAAGAGCAAGGAAGATTGCTCTGAGTTCCAGGAGATTGATGTGTAGATAGGCCTCCTGTGGAGTCCAGGTACCCTGGGTAGAGAGGCCTTGCAGGTGGGCTCCCCAACCCACCTGTGAGGTATCTGTTAGAGTGGCTTGGGGTGGGGGTTGCTGAAAAGGAGACCCCACCAAAAGGGTTTGGGGTGATTGCCACCATTGGAGGGACAAAATAAGGCGATCTGAGTTTGCTATTTTGTCTGACAGGCAACATGATGCCTGAGTCCACTAGGCTGCTCTCATATGAAGGCGAGTATAAGGAACCACATGCACGGTGGATGCCATGTGGCCTAGCAACTGTAACATTTCCTGAGCAGTGAGGTGAGGTTTTAGCACTGCTTGGGAAGCTAACTGCACAATGCGAAGGCAGCAGGGCTGTGGAAGGTAGGCCCTTGTCTGTCTGGTATCCAGCAGAGCTCCTATAAACTCCAGGGACTGAGTGGGAGCAAGGTTGGATTTTGGGAAGTTTATGACAAGTCCCAAATAATGAAGGATGTGCATTGTGCGAGAGAGCGCAACCCTGGCCTCTGGCTCTGAAGGGGCTCGAATGAGCCAGTCGTCTAAGTAAGGGAAGACAAATATTCCTAGGGTGCAGAGAAATGCTGCCACCACAGCCATGCATTTTGTGAACACCCTTGGTGCAGAGGCCAGGCCAAAAGGAAGAACCCTGTATTGGTAGTGCTTTCCTTGAAACAGAAAGCAAAGGAACTTTCGATGAGTTGGATGGATGAGAACATGAGTGTATGCATCCTTGAGATCTAGAGAACAAAGCCAATCCTGACTCTGAAGGTATGGCAGCAGAGTTCCTAGAGAAATCATTTTGAACTTCTCTTTGAACAGGAATTTGTTCAATTCTCTGAGGTCTAAAATGGGTCTGTGTCCTCCTGTTTTCTTTGGAATAAGGAAATAGGGGAAGTAAAACCCTGTACCCTGTTGGGGAATGGGTACCTCTTCTATTGCCCCTTGGGCAAGAAGCACAGTGACCTCTTGACCTAACTGGTCGTTGAGAGAGGTCTGAGAATTGAACTGTCTTACCATTGTATGAGGGGGCATGCTGAGAAAATGAAGCTTGTACCCCTCTCTTACAATAGACAGAGTCCAATTTTCTGCTGTTATCTGACCCCATCTGGGGGCAAAATGACATAACCTTCCTGGTATGGTGGAGGGTTCTGGGCCGTTCAGGGCCAGGAAGGCAAAGTTCTCTAGATAAGAGTCAAAGCCCCTGTGGAGGCTGAGTCTGCTGAGCCGGTTCAGGCTTAGCTGCTTTTGTCTTTCTTTGTCTAGGTTGTTGCTGCTGTCCCTTTTGGGCAGACTGACATAAACGATGCCCCTGTTGGGTATAGGAGGGATAAAACTTCTTCTTACTGAAGAATGGTTTCTTAGAGGATTTTTTCCTCGCAGGATCAGCTGTAGATTTAGACAATCTATCCAAAGTGATATTGTCAGCATCTATCTCATTAGCTTTTTCCTGCCAATTCTTGCCAAAGAGATTCTCTCCTGTGCTAGGAATATTCCCCAGTTCATCCTGTACCCAAATTTCCAAGTTAGATGCCTGGAGCCAGGCAATCCTACGTGCACCTATGGCAATGGCAGAAGTTCTGCTTATGCACTCAAAAGCTGCACGATTCACAAACTTGGAAAAATCCTGAGCATGTTTGACAAGGGCGAGATAATCTTGTCTCTTATCATCAGGAAGGAGAGGGCTCATAAGCTCTAAACAGTGTTCTTTTGGAGACTGGAAGTCCCAAATGACTAGGATCAAAAGCAACAAAGAGTTGAGAGGACTTTCTATGTTGCTGTCCTCTGCTTCTCTCCCTCTCACCTGTGGTGTACCTCAAGGCTCTGTTCTTTCCCCTCTATTTAATATTTTCCTTTTCCCCCTTGCCCTTATTAATTCAGCAGTACCCAGTGTCTTTTTATATGTATGCAGATGACATTATTCTACTCTTCCATACTTCTCCATTAATATTGGATATCTCTCAGCTTAACCTCTGTCTCTCCCGTATCGCTTCTTGGCTTTCACAGAATTTCTTACATTTAAACCCGTCCAAGTCCACTGCTATGTGGGTTTCGTTGAGTGGTCCCTGCCCCACTCTCGCCCCCTTGATTGGTTCAACTTCTATTCTGCTTGCCACCTCCTTCCGTTATCTCGGAGTAATCCTAGACTCCTCACTTTCCTTTCATGGTCATATTACTTCCCTTATCCGTCGTTCATTTGCTGCCTTGCGTCAGATTAGGGCTGTCCGTTCCCTTCTCCCCTCGGACTCTCTGGTCACCCTTGTTCTAGCTCTGGTTATCAGCCGATTGGACTACTGTAATATCTTTCTTGCTAACCTCCCAAATTTCCAGCTTCAACGTTTGCAGCTTATTCAAAATGCTGCAGCTCGTCTCATTACGTTTTCCCACCGCTTCGACCATATCACCCCTATTCTTTTTAGCTTGCATTGGTTGCCCCTCCGTTATCGCTTTCATTATAAATTTCTTATTCTAACACATCGTGCTATCTACACTAATAATCCTCTATATCTTGCGGACCGCATCTCCCTTCATACTCCCCACCGCCAGCTTCGTTCTATCCATGCTAACCGTTTGTCACTACCTTCTCCGTCACAAGCTCATTTGGAACAAACCCGTCATTCTGCTTTCTTTTTTCTGGGCCCTGTGTTATGGAATGCACTACCACCTTCTCTCCGGTTAGAGCCCTCCTATTCCCAATTTAAGATATTGCTCAAAACTCATCTGTTTCAACAAGCCTTTAATCTTCCTCCCGAAGCTCCTCCCTAAAGCTGCTATCAGTCCTGTTTGTTCTGCTGCTCATATGTTTTGTCCTGTCCTTCCTTGGCTGGGCCTTTTTGCCTTTGGTTTGTTGCATGTGTCATGGAAGTCTTGGTCTAGTTGTTTTGTTTTCTTTGTCTGTGCTCTGTCTTACTCTTTGCTTTCCTATTTTACTATGGCGTTCCTTTCCTATACTTTGCATTGCTGACCATTTTATTGTACACCGCTTTAATGTTTCGACAAAAGCGGTTTATCAAATGTAAAAATAAAGATAAAGATAAAGATAAATCTCCTGTGACCTCCTTAAGGAACATTCCCATATATAAGATATAGGAACTGATCCTAGCAGAAAGCATGGAAGCCTGGAAGGTTCGATGTCCAAAGGCGTCAAGAGTCCTACACTCACGTCCTGGAGGATTAGATGCATGCCTTTTTGCACTCTTTATCCTTCTCACTGCTGACTACCACCATGGAATGGTGTGGTAATTGAGTCTTCTGAAACCCAGGACAGGGAAGAACTCGATACATGGTGTCGAGTCTTCGAGAGTAGGAGATGTGGTTAGAGGTGTTTCCCACATCCTTAACATGAGATCATGCAAGATATCATGAATAGGTAAGGTAGCTGCCTCCTTGGGAGCTTTAGGGTATTGCAGGATTTCTAATTCCTTTGCCCTAGGCTCTTTTTCAGGATCATTGTGATGGAAAAACCTCGAGCCACATCTCGGATAAAATCCTGAAAGGACATATCCTCTGGTAGAGACATCCTACGCTGAGGAGAAGAGGAATCCTCAGGAAGAAGTACTCTGGTATCGGCAGAGCTTTCAGAGTCTTCAGACTCATCCGAGGATTCGAAGTATCTCCGATTCGGGTGATCGTGCCAGGCACGGTACCGGTACCAATCGAAAAAGGCATCGGAGTGGTCCGGTACCGACCTGTCGATACCGGATGGATACACATGACTCGGTCCCGTTACAATACCTGCCGATGTTGATGCAGTCGGTGCTGGTACCGGTTGAATTGTCTGAAGTGGTTTCAAGGGCATCGAGGCTGTGAGAAGAGCCGCCAAACTGTGTTCAACAGCCAAGTATCTCTGGTATATCGACGCTGCCGATGCTTGGGTATCGGTACCGGAAGCAGCAGCCGGTACCCCAGAGCATGGCACCGGTAGTTCTGCCGAGGTTGAAGCCTCAAGAACATCCTGGAGCCGTTAGTGCTTTGGAAGCCGAAGCCTCCCGCCGGGGCAATTTTGCCAGTGAAAGTCCCTTAAGGGCAACGCCAGAGGCATCTCGCTGTCTAGAAGGAGATCTACCCTTTGAGGACCAGCTAGATTTATGTTTAGTTACCTGAGATCCATGGGAGGAAGATGAAGCCCTGGACATCGATGCCACGGAGGCTGCATCGGAGGGAAAAAGGGTGCTAAGCTTAGCAGCTCGGTTCTGCCGGCCCCTTTTCATCATCATCCCACAGGCAACACACACTGAAATAGAGTGGTCAGGACCTAAACATTTGAGGCACCACTCATGGGTGTCAGTGACAGAGATGGTACCGCCACACTTAGAACACTTTTTAAAACCTGAAGCGGGTTTTTCTATTCTGAAGGAAAAGTTGGGCCTAGTGCCCAAAATGGCGCATGGCACCTGAGAGAAAATTACTGGAAAGACTCCAGAAGAAAAGGTTTTTTTTTAAAGAAAAGAACGAACCACCACCGGTCGTACCGGTGTAGCGTCGAGGGAAGGCAGACGCGACCACAAAAAAGAATAGAAGGGATTTTTTTCGTCGGTGACAGGATGTGTGACCTGTCGGCTCCGCGGAAAACGAAGAACTGGAGAGGGACAGTTGGGAAAGGCGGGAAGGCAGCATGCAGGTGCTGTGGAATGTTCCCAAAAGCTTTCCTATTGGATGCTGGGGAGCGTTCCCACGCAGGCTCCGTTGGTACCAACGATACCCATATGTGAAGACTAAATTCCTGCTTGTTCCTGGAGATTGACGCTTTCTCCAGGAACAAGCAGGTAGCCAGTCCTCACATATGGGACTCCCCAGCTACAGGCTACCAAAAAAACCCCAAACAAACCTGCAAAAAGCCACGGGCGACCAGAAAAAGGAGAACCATGAGAAGCAGCAACTGAGTCAAGGACCCCAGACACACAAGCGGTCCTCAGTGTCAAGCAAAGAACCAGTTCTCTGGTTGCTTGAAAAACACCGAAAGGCAAGAGTTACCATACACTCCAAACAAGTGACGGAGTACTGCCTGGTCAAAAGCCCTGTCCCGTTGGAACTCTCTCTCCAGGCAGTAGTGAGCTGCGAAAGTATGGAGAGAGGACCAGGTGGCAGCACAATAGATCTCCACCAAGGAGATGAGGAACAGGTTTGCCACAGAGGCTGCCATGGCCCGGACGCTGTGCGCCATGACCGGATGCCCCAGCGAGAGACCAGTCTGCTGGTAAACAAAGGCAATGCAGCCCACCACCCAAGTGGACAGGGTACATTCATAGACTGTTGTCCCCAGCTAACTTGAGTAATAGGAGACAGAGTTGTGAGGAGTGACGGTGGGCCCAAGTATGCTTCAAGTAGGACAGGGCCTGCTTGCAGTCTGGGTATGCCGCATCTGCCCCGCTGGCATGGAGGCGTGGAAAGAATCTAGGAAACACCACCTTCTGGTTGAGGTGGAATAGGGGACATCACCTTTGGAAGAAACTTGGGGTGCATGTGGAGCATCCATGGTGAGGATCTTGAGAGGTAGGGCCCTGGAAGGGCATTCTGGCCTGTAGGTACTGGAGCTGCCGCCACCAGTCAAAGGAGTCAGCCAGACAGCGGGTTACTACCATTCTGTCCCATAGATGCCCTGTTACCTGCGACCACTGGGAACCATTAGCCCACTGGGCCAGCCGCATGTGCAGGCAGCCATTCAGGGCAACATGCACCGTGGACACCATATGGCCCAAAAGGCGAAGTATGAGGTAGGCAGAGGCTAATTGCTGACCCTGGACATGCCCTGCGAGTGCCTGGTGGCGCTGGGCCCTGTCCAAAGGAATGAAGGCCTTTGTTTGGATGGTGTCCAGCATTGCCCCATGAACTCCAAGCATTGCATTGACTGGAAGTGGGACTGAGTAGTTTATGATGAACCACAGATGTTCCAAAAAGCACAGTTACTTACCTGTAACAGGTGATCTCTGGGAACAGCAGGAATAAGTCTTCACATATGGGTACGTCGGTACCGACGGAGTCCGCGCGGGAACGCTTCCCAGCGTCCAATCAGAAAGCTTTTGGAAGCATCCCAACACGCTTGCGCGCTGCCTTCCCGCCTTCCCAACTGCCTCTCCTCAGTTAAGTTTTAAAGCTGAGAGAGAGAGCAAGGAAGGGAAAGATAGGGGCGGTATATAAGAAACTGTTAAATAAATAAAAATAAATAAAGATAGAGATAGAGAAAAGCAACTCCTAGGGGAGGTGGGTGGGTTGTGAAGACTTATTCCTGCTGTTCCCAGAGATCACCTGTTACAGGTAAGTAACTGTGCTATCTCCAGGAACAAGCAGGAATGAGTCTTCACATATGGGGACTCCCAAGCTGAGATGCCCGGAGGGAGTCCTAGCATGTTGCAAGTCTAGAACGAGCCATGCTATTCCTCAGGACCTCAGGCATCCTGGGGATGGAGAGTAGGAGTTGAATACAGAAAAAGAGCTGTGGAACAGCTGGCTAGAACAGGGCTTGAAAAGAGGAAGACCCTGTATCGAGGGCATTTAGTAATAAAATATTGTAATCTGGACCTCCCTTGTTGGCCCTGCACAAGTGCACTGAGCTACATATGGATCTGATAGAAGAGCCAGTGAATGTGCTCAAGGGGTACCTCACTGAGAAGTAGAGGTAATAAAGTAGAACAAAAAACAAGTGGAGGTCAGAACCCTTTAGGGTGAGAAAAACAGCTCCAGAGGAAAACTGGGGTAGTATAAGAGGTAGAGCTTCAGCGGAGACGCAGAAGGTACTATTAAGGAAAGCTTAAGCTGCTTTGGTTCAAAAATAGTATAATTTTAGGACCAAGAGAAAAATTTTAGTCTGACCCAACTGGACTGGGGTTAGAATCAGTCCATATAGGGGAGAAAGGGTATGGAAACCCTTGTATCTGATAAAAAGGTAAGGACAGACTCAGGAGCGCTAAGCTTTAGAGCAATGGAAGCTCCGCAATGTCTTTCCTAAATGGGGTCAATTAGGAAAGAAAGGTACATGGAGAGCTTCAGGAGTACCTAACCTGAAAAGGTTAATTACCACAGGAGTGGTTCTAGGTGTAGTCCCCTAGATATGCTGGTACAGCATTGATAGGGTTAGTGCCCATCTGTCAGGATCATAAAGGAATGTCAGGATATCTGATCCTAACAGACAGATAGATAAGTAGATGGATACAGATCTATCTAAAAATATATCTCATATGTATGTATGTGTATATATATAGATATATAGATAGATATAGATATATAGATAGATATAGATATAGATATATTGTGGTGGCAAAGCAGGTTTAGAGTGGAAGGAAAAGGGGAAAAAACAGTCTTTTTTCCCTGAGCCCAACAGAACTGCAGGCACAGCAGGGGTTAAAACTCTAAACAAAGCTAAAAACTCCCTGCACAGAAGTGTAGAACCAGAGACACACCCAGTCCCCATGGAAACCGAGGGAGGTAATGGGAGTGGTTTGGGGGCGGAGTCTAGAGCCATAGGACAGCCCCAAACATTTAAGCAGGGAAGTTTCAGTCACAAGCAGCAGCGTGGCAGAGAGGAGAAGCAGCGTGGCAGAAAGCAGCGTGGAAAAGAGGAGAGATCCAGAAGGAGGTCTGAGAGAAAGCTGGAGAAAAGGGCAGAGGCAAGCTCGGGGGAGGAATCTTCTGAGGAGGAGATATTCTCTAGAAGCTGGTGGACTGGCCATACAAAAAGGGATTCCTCTTGCAAACAGTACAGAGACAGCTCAAGCCTAGAACGCAGTTCAGCTGACAGGAAGTCTGCAGCTAACGTGGAGCCTTGGAGAGCCTGTTTTAAACAAGGTACTGTTGGGGAGCAGGAGAAAGGAATATTCCTGGGAGGACCAGAAAGCAAGTGTACATCTGTGGCAGGGTCTGAAAGGAGACACACTACTGCTAGCAAGGTGAGCCCATTACAAGCTCTTAAAAAGCTTCTGAATAAGAAAGCTCTTTCATGCCCTTCCCCCACAACCTCATGTAGCGAGGGATCTCAATGGGAACAGCTGAAAAGAGTGTTGCAGCAGTTGAAGCCTTCCCATGCAGACGCTGTGGATGGCAAGTCACTGAGGGAAGCCAGTGAAGAGGAAATGGAAATAGGAGATAGTTATATAGAGAATTATTATTCTGATATGGAAATAGAATGTTCCTTCTGTGCCAGTTAGAAGTAAGAAACAGAAGGGTTTTAAATTGGGAAAACCCAGAAGTTTTAAAGAGGGAACATTCTCTGCGGAGGTTCATGACTTTAATTAGGCAATTAAGGAGAGCTGGTTGAATAAGCTTCAAGAGTTAATGGATGCCTGTGAAAACTAAAGTCTGAAAGCACCTTTGGAAAAAGAAAATGTCATAAGTTTTAAACTGTTGGTGGACCAGGAAGTTAAAGTGCTGCTAAAAACCTGTAAAAGAAACAGTTAGGTGCTGTGCTGCATCCTGGAGACCTGGGAACCGATTTCCGTTTGTAAAGGAATGATTTTGGAGATGTGTTTAAACTAAGCCGCAGAAAGAAAGCCAAGGCATGGACTGTGTATCAAGGCTTATGTTTTTGTGAATGGAGAAGCATCCTGAGTTTTGTTTGTAGTAGCTGAATTCCTAACCAAAAAATTCAATTTGGTTATGCAGAACTTTATTTTCCAAATAAAAGAAATTTTCCTGTGACCTTCGATCTCGGCTATAATCTGTAAGACACAACTACATGCGAAAAGGCCAGTTTCATTAAGAAGGACGATCGGGGCACCCCCTTACACCTAGGCAACTGCCTGGCCACAAGGGGGAGCGCCGACTATATATATATACACATATAGGGTATATATGCATATATCTATAAAGAGATATATATGGGCAGAAGACACACAGATAGATATAAATCAGTATATATATTCATCTAGGTATATATATATCTATATATATCTATATCTCTATCTATATCTATCTATCTATATATATCTAGATGAATAGGCAGGCATACAGAGACATGTCTCCAGGTATATGGATGGAGAGATGTCCAGAGAACCCCATCCCCCCTTATAGGGAGAGAGAAAGATTTATCTAATAGCAAGAAGGTTGATACCTGCTTGAATAGATAAAATAGAAAAAATCCTCTTCTCCTGGTTATGACTGGCATAGTCAGAGGAAGGTGTCCCTGACAAGGCAGCAGCTGAATTCTTTGCAGAATTTGAGCTCTTGAGTAACCAGGATGGCCTACGTGAAAATGGCAGAGGATAACAGCAGTCTGCAGACAGAAAGTCCAGATATCTCCAGAATTGTAGTATGGAGATTGGATAGAGGAGGCCTCTGGAGGAAGATACCCTAGTGATCCGCCTATGAGGGCAAGATGGGTATTAGGTATCCTCTAGCTGTCAGTGAAGAATTTATCTCTGACGGGAGACCCCAGGAGATATGGGCCAAGCCAGGGAATTGGCCCTTCTTTAGGCTTTCACGTAATGAAAAGGCCTGAGGCTTATTTATTTATTTAGCTGTATTTATATACCGCTTTTCACTGGGTCAAAGCGGTGTTACATAGGGGGTGGGGGAATTAAGTACAAGGGTGGGGCCATCACCGGGGAGGCAACATTGATGATTTTGACATAGGACAGACTTTGGACATAGGACAGGCGTTGGACATACAGGTTAGAGTAGCTTTGAGTTAGAGGTTCATTGTGGGTGAGATCAGGGGTTTGTGGGGTTTTTCGGTGGGATTCGAGTTGAAGTATTCCTGGAAAAGGATGGTTTTTAGCTGTTTTCTGGAAGATAGTAGGTCGGTATTGTTTCTGAGATAGCTCGGTAGAGAGTTCCATAAGGATGGAGCATAAAGTTCAAAGGCTCGATTGCAGGTCCGTTGCGAGCATTTGGTTCTTTTGTGAGGGACGGTGAGGGAAATGCTGGAGGCTTGTCTAGTAGATCTGCCGTGGGCTGGACGAGCCAGTAGGGTGCGAAGCTGGGTGTCCTGTGTTTGATGGATAGCTTTGTGGGTGAGTAGGATGGCTTTGTATTTTGTCCGTGCTTCAAGGGGGAGAATGTGTAGTTTTTTCAGAATTGGGGTGATATGGTCGGTTTTCTTTGCGCTCTGAATGATTCTCGCAGTGTTTAATGCAGTTCGGAGGGGGTTGGTGTGTGTGGCTGGAAGGCCATGGTAGATTATGTTGCAGTAGTCCAGATGTGGGAGTGTCATGGCTTGCATCACTGTTCGGAAGTCTTGATGTTCCAGGAGGGGTCTGAGACGTTGCACTGCTCTTGCTTTATGAAATATAGTTCCGGAGGTTTTAGTGATCTGTTGCTTTAAGGTGAGGGCTTGGTCAATAATAATGCCCAGGTATCTTATCTGAGGTTGTATTTGGATGCTTGTAGTTCCTATGTTGAGGTGTGTGGGTGGTGTGAAGTCTGGGTCCTTTGTCACTATGAGGGCTTCAGTTTTCTTTATGTTGATGGATAGGTTGTTTGTTTGTAACCAGTCAGATACTGCGGTGAAGCATGCTGATAGGTGGGTGTTTGTTGGGTTTGTGGTTGTAATGGGGGCATAGAGCATGATATCGTCAGCATAGATGTGGAAGCTGACGTTGTGGGAGCGTATGACTGTGCAAAGTGGCTGGAGGTAAATATTGAAGAGCATGGCTGATAGTGTGGATCCTTGGGGCACTCCCTGGTGTTGTTGGAATGGGGGGGAGGTTGAGGCGCTGGTGCGGATTAGTTGTTGTCTGTTAGGTAGGATTGAAACCACTTCAGCACGGTGTCCTTGATCCCAATAGTCTGTAGTCTGTGAATGAGGATGTTGTGGGAGATGGTGTCAAAGGCTGCAGATTGTGATAAGGAAGCTTATCATAGCTCAGGAAGGAGCTATAGAAAAGGTGAAGTGTCTCTGAACAAGCAACCTGTCAGTGCTGGTAGAAATGAGAAAACAGAATTTTGCCATAAAAGACTACCAGTTCCAGAATGCACCAGGTTTCCAACAGCCTTTAGAGGAGCTGAAGTGAGAAAACGTGTGTCCAATCAAGAGGGCTATGAGGTAATCCCCAAGCACTCATTGCAAAGGGCAGGGCTTGATTCAGCACAGCTGTGCTGTGCTAAGGTGGAGCACTCATCAAGGCAGAATAAAGGTAGAGAGTATTCTACAGAGAATCATCATGATCCTTGGTATCTTGATCAGCTTGGAGATCCTGATCTTCATTCTCATCAGAAGCAGAGGTCAGAACGGACGGACAGAGAGCAAGAAGCCCTTTAAAAGAAGGAAGAGAAAAGCCTCTGGGAAGTCTACAGGAGTCCAGCACAGTATGTATACTGGGAGACAGACAAGAGGCCAGCATACACCATTGGACTGGGGGAGACCAGAGGAGTGGTATTGCAGAGGCAGGAATCTCCAGACGGCACCTGTGAGGGAAACAGCTGCACGTGGAAGGGACCCTAAGACCCATGCCAGAAGGTATGTGAAGAGAGATCCAGTGTCCAGGGATCTAGATTGGAAGGCTGGACACAGAAACTGGACTACATATTGGCCAGGCTATTTAAAGGGGAACTCTAACAGCAATGGAAGCTCAGGTATGAACACTGATCTATGCCCTAGCTATAACTTTGAAAGGAAGCAGGGAAATGATTATTCTCCTGGTAGTGCTCCATTGAGAAATTCCTTTGTGCCAAGCCAAGATATTGAACCTATGATTATTGAAGAAAGGGGAGAGGTCTTAGAACCAGAATGTGAATATATGGACTGCTCTCTGTCCAAACTCAAATGGTAGTTTTCTGTTACAAAGTGCAACAACCATCACAAAGAAATACCAACTTGTTCTTTAATCTACTCAGAAAAACCTTCTGAGTAAGATTTTGAGCTACACAGTGAAAGCAAGCCAGCTAAGGGGTTTCAGCTGGGTGATTGCTAGCAATTGAGCTTACCTAATTGCTTGTGTGCTCTGAAGGGAATCACTTCTGAATTTATATGTAAAGATATAAGAAGTTAACCTGAAGAAAAGAACAGTTTTCCTACTTTGTGGGTTTATTTGGTTGCTTACTGCATTGCTAAGACATTATTTGCTAAAGCCTACAAGAAAGACCAGTTTGTTGCCAACCAGGTCTTTAATCCTTTGCTTTAATTACCTGACAAGTTCAGATGTTGTTTTTTTCCTGATTTTGTTTTCCTAACTTTAAAACTGCAAGCAAGTATCCTGAGTTCTGTGCTACCAAGCATTATCTGTGTTGGGAGAACCCCTCATAAATAAAAAACTTATTTGCTTTACCCTTGAGCAAGTATAATTAATTATTGGTCACGGCTGTGTCTGGAATGAATGGACTACATTACCCACAAATCCTTGCAAATCATATAGAGGTATGCTTTTGCCAAGACTGTGAACATTCTCACCCAGGCGGCCGTCTGACAAGATATATCGAGGAAGATCATGGCGTATCCGGAGTGTCTTCCTTGAATTCCTGTGAGGAGGGTGTTCATCAGCGTGGTCATGAGGGTCTCGACTCCATGTAGTGGGCGGAAACAGTGTTGTTGAGGGTCCAGTATGTTGTTAACATCCAAGTGTTCCTGAAGCTGCTGCTGGACGATCTTCTCGATTATTTTGGCTGTGAAAGGTAGACTTGCTATGGGTCTGTAAGATGCAGGGTCGAGAGGATCCAGGTTTTGCTTTTTCAAGGAAGGTCGTGGTTTTGAGTGCGTCTGGCATGTGTCCTCTGGAGAAGGATTCGTTGACAATACGGGTTAATGGTGTGCTCAGTTCGTTTTTTGATTTCTTTATCCAGTCAGTGGGGCATGGGTCCAGCGGTGAGGTGGTGGTGTGGAGGCAGGAGATAGTGATTGAAATTTCTTCTGTTGATGTTTCTTTGAAGGTGGTCCAGTCACTGTGCAAGTTGGGGTGGAGGTTCTCTGTAGTTGACCGTGAGGTTATTTGTGGGTTTTGTGGTTGTTGTAGTTGTTTGTATTGACGGGCCAGTAGTTCTGGTGGAATCTGCGGTAATTGGTCAGAGTTGTGTGGTGTTTTTGTCAGCTTTTTGATTATCTGGAAGAGCTCACGAGGTTTGTTTATGGAGGTATTGATGATTTTCATGTGGTAGATTTTCTTTGCTTTGTCAGTCTCATAGTGATATGCGTTGAGTTCGTATAGGTATTTTGTTTTGTCATTTTCGTTGTTGGTTTTTCTCCATTTTCTTTCAGTTCTCCTGAGTTTTGTTTTTAGCTTTCGGAGACTGGGAGTATATCATCTGGCCCTTGTGGAAGGGGGTCTGGTGACGGTTATATTTGTTGAAGCATCGGACGCTGTGGAGATCGTAGTATTCCAGTTGTTTATGAGGTCATTGATGTCGTTGAAGTTTGTTTGTAGTTTGGGTAGAATTTGTTCTAAGAAGTCCTTTTTGTTAAATGGTTTAAATCGTCTTATGTGGTGTCTATCGTCCTTGTTGGTCTTATGTTGGTATGTGTAGGATAAGGTGATGAGGTGGTGGTCAGACCAAGGTACTGGCGAGATCCGTAGGTTCTTTGCTGAGGCGGTGGTTGTGGAGTTGAGGAAGATGAGGTCTAGTGTGTTGCCTTTTTCGTGGGTGGGTTCCTGTATGATCTGTACCAGATCCATTGCAGTCATAGCGGTGCGGAAGGTTGTTGCATGTTCTTCTTGAAATGATGGGAGGTTGAAGTCTCCTAGGATGATTTGTTCCTTAGTCGAGCTGGTGCTTTCTGATATGTGTTGTAGTAATCTTGGTAGGTCAGTGGTTGTGGTGGGTGCACGGTAGATTAGACATATTGAGAGGTGTTTGTTGGTGAGGGTGAGGAGATCAGCTTCAGTGGTGGTTTCCGAGGAATGGGTCCTGAGGTGGAGGTCGGTTCTTGCTATGATGGCGACACCCCCTCCTTTGGTGTGCTCTCGGGAGCAGTGGTAGAGGGTGTATCCTTCTGGGGCTAGTTGGTTCATTAGTACTGTGTCGGTGAGCCAGGTTTCTGTTATGCATATGCTTATGCCTCAAAGATTTTTAAGATAAGATGAAAGGGTAGAGAATACCTGCCAGGCATGAAACATGACTGGGGAAACCCCTTTTAACCATCTGGGGTTATCTGCTAGGCCAGATACTAATGCTCTCTAGGCAAGGGCCCATAGTGCAAAGCTACCCTAGTAGAGTTGCAGAGAGCATGCTGCAGGTTGGTCAGAAGAAAAAACTGGCTGTGGAAAGCCAGCAGGTAACCAGCTATTCTGCCAAGGGCAAAGAATAGAAGGTAACCAACCAAACTGATAATAGGGTTTCCCAAACGAGGTTGATACCCTGTTTGGGACTTAGCACTGAGGCTAGGAGGATTGCTAGTGGAGGGGAAACCCTGGTTGTGTAGTGAACAAAACCAGTGGTTTTAACCACTAGGAATTGCTGCATTTGCAGGAACTATCAGGGCAGCATGGAGAATTTCTTTTCCCTCCTCTTTTTAGATTGGGAAAAAGAAACAGACATGGTAGGACTTCCCATTGTCTGAGGAGCTGCCCTAAGGTAACAAGGGGGAAGACAACTCCAGAAGGGAGAATCCCCCGGTAGAACAGGTAGAGGACCATAAGGGCTTACCCGTGTAAAAAAGTCACTCTTACAAACTAAATGTTGTAGTAAGAGGGAGGTAAGACAGAGTTGCAAGAGACCAACTATGGAGGAAGTCTCCGACAGGTGAGATGATACATGCCAATACAGGGAAACAACTGTCTATTGATAGTTGTTACCTCTTTCCTGCAAGAGGAAAAGGAAATCTGTTAAGTATGGGCATGATCATCATAAGACTCTTAGAGAAAAAATGTCTCATGAAGAGATATCTAGGTAGGTTAGGATAAATTTAGTGCAGATACTGCAAGTGAAAATAAGCAGATTGCTACTCTAACCAGCAACCAAGAGGGACAATGATCTATTTGAAACCCTGCGACTGCTGGGTTTGTTGACCCTGTTGAGTTTGTAGATTCTTCAGACCAGGGCGATGTTTCCCCTGTTTGGGAACATCTGTATGATGGGCAGATGATTGACAAAACCTTCTCCCCCTAGGGGAAGAAAGTTTGGTAGGACATTTCCTACCTACTGGGAAAGAAGGCGGCGTAGAATAGCCCCTGGAAACAGGAAAGTCAGTGGATAACTGAGTAACCTGGAGTAAAGACTCCTTGAAGAGATTTTCTCCAGTGCAAGGAGTATTTCTTGTGCCCATTTGTCCAAGTCTGAAGCTTGGAACCAGGCTCTACGTCGTGCCCCTATAGCTATAGCAGAAGTCCTGCTAACAGACTCAAAGGAGTCTAGGGAAGCACGAGTAAGAAACCTAGAGATATTATGAGCATGACTAACCAGTGAGGAATAGTCTGCTTGTTTGGGCTCTTGAAGACAAGGAGTCAGAAGATGTAATTTGCTTGTGACCTCCTCAAGAGATAGACCCATATAAAAAATATATGAGAGAATTCTTGCTGAAAGCATGGATGTCTGGAAGGTTTGACGTCCAAAGGCATCTAGTGTCTTAGACTCATGACCTGGCGGACAAGAAGAGTGCTTTTTATTACTCTTCACTCGCCTCAATGCTGATTCCACTACAATGGAATGATGAGGAAGTTGAGTCCTTTGAAACCCTGGAGAGGGGGGCACCTGATATAGGAGATCAGTTGCTCTGGAAAGTGGGGGTACCCTTAAAGGAGCTTCCCACATTCATAGGAGGAGATCCTGCAAAGAATGATGCAAAGGAAGCATTATGTTCTCCTTTGCTTCGCTAGGAACAGAGAGGTATTCTGTATTCCCTTGTGTAGGATCTTGTCCAGGAATAGGAATGGCAAGTGATTTTGCCATATCCAGGAGGAAAGTCTGGAAAGAAGGATCCCCAGAGGGAACTTCCCTTGGATAGGCTAGATCTGATGAAGAACTAGCGTTGGCACCGAGGGATCTATTCCAATATATAGGAATAGAAGATCCTAAATGGTGCAGTATGGGATCCTTAGATGGTGGTCGCTGGTACTGCAGGTCAGAACCAGCGACAGTCGGTAACAGATCATCCATGCTAGGGATCGATTCCAGACTCGGCATCGAGGGAAGTGAGCCTGAAGAGAGAAGCATGGAAGGTACCGACAGTAATGGTACTGTGGATATCGGTACCGATCTCGGTACCGTATCTGATACCGGTGGAAGAATACCAGCCAGTGGCAACTCTAACGGTGTCGGAAGAACAGAGAGTTGCGGATCCGAAGTATCGGAACCGAGCCTTCGGTACCGACGGGAGTCGGTACCAAGGCGAGTCGGTACCCAGTCCTCCAGACTGGAGATTGATTCCAGACTCGGCATCGAAGGAAGCGAGTCTATCGATGCACGTCTGGAGGGTACCGCCGTCGGTACTAGTATCGGTGTCGATACCGATACTGGAAAGTCGGTCTGAAGCGTATCCACCGGGCCCGTAGGTACCGAGGACGCCAGACGACGATCCTTGGTGAGGAATGTTTCATCCAACACCAGTGCCGATGCCGGGGTATCGGTACCGCTCAGGTATGTTCTGTGAGGGGTGAACCTCAGGAACAACCTGAAACCCCACACAGGCTTCTTCTCACCATACTGGTGCCCGAGGGCTCTGGAGGAAAATGGTCAGGACCCAAGCAGATTAGACACCAATTGTGAGTGTCTAAAAATAAAGTTGTACCGCCACAGTTTGTACATTTCTTGGGGAAAGTGGCTGGCGGTTCCATGAGGAAAAATGGAGAGGCCTAGAAGGCCTGAGAACCGTGAGACACTAACAAAGAAAAATATATTCCTTAAAGGAAAAAATTTTTACAAGAAAAGAAAAAAAGAAACACCAGCAGTACCGGTGGCGTCGGGGAAGGCAGCCGCGACCACAAGAAAACTAAAAAAAAAAAAAGAAGAATTTTCTGCGGTGACAGGACAACGTCCTGCCGGCTCCGCGGAAAAACGAAAACTGAGGAGAGGTAGTTGGGAAGGCAGCACGCAGGCATGTTGGGATGCTTCCAAAAGCTTTCTGATTGGACGCTGGGAAGCGTTCCTGCGCGGACTCCGTCGGTACCGATGTGCCCATATGTGAAGACTCATTCCTGCTTGTTCCTGGAGATTGAGGGTGGTGCGGGCCATCGACGGGAAGGCTTCTGTAGCAGTGCCACCCTTTGTAACCCAGTTGTCCAGGTATGGGACGACGAATACCCCCGGGACATGCAGGAAGGCAGTGACCATTGCCAAGCACTTGGTGAAGACCCTCGGGGCAAAGGTCAGACCAAAAGGAAGAATCCTGTATTGACTGTGGCAGCCCTCCACCATGAAGCAGTGGTACTGCCTGTGAAGGGGATGGACAAGGATGTGTGTGTAGGCATTCTTTAGATTCAAGTAGCATAGCCAGTCTCCCTGCCGGAGGTATGGCAGCCACATTCCAAGGGAGAGCATCTTGGATTTCTCCCTCACCAGAAACCTGTTGAGGTCTCACAGGTCTAGGATAGTCCAAACCCCCCCGGTCCTTTTGGGCACCAGGAAGTAGTGGGAGTAGAACCCATTGCCTCTGGAGTTTGGGGGGGGGGGGGGGAAAGGGACAGGTTCCACCACCCTGTCTACCATGAGGTTTGTGAGCTCCTATTGAACAGGTTTTAGTGAAGAGGATGCATTGGGAGCTCTCCTGGTCTTCCGGTGGAGGAGACGACACTGGAGGACCCACTTCTCCAGGCCTTTCTGGATTTCGTGAGAGACATGGTGAAGGCCACAGCCTTCACCACTGCGACCGAGGAGGAGCCTCAGGCAGAGGACCTCGAGATCCTCTGGTATGAGGCTCCCCACAAAGAGGCCATCACGGTGCCTGTCCCTTCTATTGTGGAGCGGCTGCTGTTCCATATTTGGGAGACCCCGGCCTCTGTTCCTATTGTGAGCAGGCGGCTGGACTTGATGTAATCAGGTCTGCCAGAGCACTGGCTTCCAAAAACCTCAACTGCCCCATAACTCCAAGTCAGCCATGCAGAGACTTAAGAGCCAGAAAATGCACTCCTCGGAGCCCTGGAGTAGGAAGGCCCGCTCCATGGATGCCCTGGGCAGGAAATGTTTCCAGGGCTCTATGTCATCGGCTGGATTTTCATATCTGCAAAAATACAGACTTTTCCATTCAGTCCTTCAGCAATATCACTCACAAATATATTGAACAGTACACACCGCTAATCACTTTCCTTTCATCTGAGTGAGTTTTGTTTACAGTCACTTTCTGTCTGTGCTTTCTCTTCAATTTAAAACCAATTGTTCCTTCGGTGAGTCCTAACCCAGGGGAGTCATGTCTCTCCACATGCTTGGAGACAGATACTGGAGGCTGGGGGGAGGTCATGAAAATCATGACATGCTCAGTATCCAAGCTGTTGGAGGGGCATGAATACCGAAAGGTGCCGGGACTGGAGGAACAAAATGGAACATAATGTCAGACATACAAAAATATAGGCAACCTTGTTTTCAGGAAGTCAGCCTCCCCAAGTACTCATAAGAACATAAGATATGCCATACTGGGTCAGACCAAGGTTCATCAAGCCCAGTATCCTGTTTCCAACAGTGGCCAATCTAGGTCATAAATACAATAAATAAATAAATTTGCTTTTTTTTTTTTTTAGTGCCATCAAGTCAGTGTTGACTCATAGCAACCCAGCTACCTCTGGGTTTTCTTGGCAATGTATCACTGGAAGTAGATTGCCAGCCTTTTCTTCCGAGGCAATGGAGGGTAAAGCGACTTGCCTAAAGTCACAAGGAGTGCCAGTGGGAATCAAACCCTTGATCTTCTGGGTAACTAGGCAGTTGCTCTAACCACTAGACTACTCCTCCACTCCATTTGCTTTTATATACTGCGCTTTTTGCAATCAGTGCGGTTTACATATAACAAAACAAACAAACATTTTACATAGAACCGGAAATAACAACAAAGATAGTGGAACATTTACATGGAACAATTTTGCATAGAACAGATTAACTTTAACTAAAAAACAGAAGAACAGTAGGAAAAATATAATCTAGCTAAATGTTCTTAACCAGTGTTCTTGACCAGTGTGAGGGGTGATGAGCAAGGATGGGCAGAAAATAGGAGGCCTTGTTTAGGGTGATTGGTTGTAGACTGACTGGAACAAGTATGTCTTTAATGCCTTTGTGAATGACGTCAAATCTGGAATGCACCGGCTCATTGGAGGTAGGGTATTCCAGCAGGTTGGTGCAAAAAACCGAAAAAGCACAATTCCTGGTAGCTTGGGTACAAGTCCTTATTTTTGAAGGGATGAGGAGTGAGTTTACCATGTATGACCTAGTTCTGGTTTCTGGGGTCCATTGTATAAGTACCTAGCAGTCTCCCCAAAAGACACAGGTTCCTCAATGCTTGTACTGGGTCCCTTTAAATAATGGTTTATGGACCTTTCCTCCAGGAACTTGTCCAAACCTTTTTCAAACCCAGCTACACTAGCAGCTTTTACTACATCCTCCGGTAACAATTTCCAGAGTTTGATTACACGTTGAGTGAAAAAATATTTTCTCTTATTAGTCTTAAATAGATTCATTGCATGTCCCCTAGTCTTTTTATATTCTGACGATGTAAACAATCGATTTACATTTACCCGTTCCACTCCATTCATTAATTTATAGACCTCTATCATATCTCCCCTCAGCCGTCTCTTTTCCAGGTTGAAGAGCCCCAACCTTCTTAGCCTCTCTTCATAGGAGTATCCTTCCATCCCCTATATACACTGAAAAATATGGGCAACAGAGGCAAGCCTTGTGATACCCCACATTCCATTCTCCAAGATAAAGACATTACATTTCTCCACTTGACCCTTACAGACCTATTTTTTGAAACCCCCTCATCCAATTCCAAACATGTCCAGATATTTTATTAGCACATTTAAATGAGACTGGTATATCATGATCCACTAGATCAAAGTTGATAAGTCAAACTGCATCAAAATGGCTTGGCCACCCTTTCCTACTATCTGATGTAATTCAGAAAGAATTTTCAAAGAAGTCTCTGTACTATGTTGACTGTGGAAGGCAAATTGCGAAATGTGAAGATCATCATAATCTTCCAAATGACTTTTTAGCTGCAACTCTATTCTTCTTTCACTCAGTTTTGCAAGAGGTGGCAAACTAGCTATATCTATAGGTTATCCTGAAAACCTGACTAGTGTCCAGAGGACTGGGTTTTGAACCTCTGCTATATATAAATTCTTGGTGTTTATCTTATGCGTTTTTGAACTCAATGTTTGTCCCCACCACCTCCACCGGAAGGGCATTCCAGGCATCTATCACCCTTTCCTGGAATACCCTTCCAGTGGATGTATCAAGTTCAAATTTCACAAAGTTAGTTGCAAAGTTAGTTTTCCTAAATAAGACTTGCTTTTGAATGGATTTTTATCAGCCCCAGTACAAATACTAAACCATACCATCTGGTGATCATTGGATGCGATTTGATCCCCACTATCATCAGAAACACTTTCCCCATTGGTAGCATTAAGTCCAGTATGGCCTCATCACGTGTGGGTTCTGTTACCAATTACCTGAATAGTTTTCACTGTAGGGAGTCCAGGATCTCCTTACTTCTAGATGACACCACAGCAAAGATGTGCCAATCCACATCTGACATATTGAAATCACCCATCAGTAGCACTTCTCCTTTCATGGCAATATTGTGTATGTCTTCTATTAAAAACCTTTGCCCATTTCTATGCCTCGTGAGGGGGATCTGTACATAACTCCAATGCAAAAGGATTTCCCTTGCCCTCTTTCTAGTTTAACCCACTGTGCCTTCTCTCTTTTTAAGCCCTGCAATTCTATAGCTTTAATATTCAACATATAGTGCCACATCACCTCCCCTTCTTCCTACCCTGTCCTTCCTGAATAAAGTATAGCCTGGTATAATTACATCCCAGTCATGGTTTTCTGTGAACCACGTCTCTGTAACTGCCACTAAATCCAAGTCAGCCTCTTCCATTAAAGCCTCAACATATGGGATCGTATTTCCCATGCTACGGGCATCTATAGTGCATTACAAAAGTATTCATCCTCTCTGTGTTTGTCCTGTTTTGTTGCATTACAACCTGGAATTAAAACAGCTTTGGGGTTAGCACCTTGTGTTATATACAACATGACTACATCTTTGAAGGTGCAAAATATGCTTTATTGTGACACAATTACAGCTGTAAGTCTTTTGGGGTATGTCTCTATTAGTTTAGCACATCTAGCCACTAGGATGTTCACCCATTCCTTAAGGTAAAACTGTTCCAAATCCTTCAAGTTAGATGGGATGCGCTGGTGTACAGCAATCTTCAAGTAATGCCACAGATTCTCAATTGGATTGAGGCCTGGGCTTTGACTAGGCCATTCCAAGACATTTAAATGTTTCCCTTTAAACCAGCTTTAGCAGTATGTTTAGGGTCATTGTCCTGCTGGAAGATGAACCTTTGTCCCAGTCGCAAAATCTCTGGCAAATAGGTTTTCCTCAAGAATTGCCCTGTTTAGTGCTATCCATCATTCCTTCAATCCTAACCAGTTTTCTTGTCCCTGCCAATGAAAAACATCCCCACAGCATGATGCTGCCACCACCATGTTTCACTGTAGGAATGGTGTTATCAGGGTGATGGGAAGTGTTGGATTTGCACCACATATGGCATTTCCCATGATGGCCAAAAAGTTCAGTTTTTGTCTCATCTGACCAGAGAACCTTTTTCCATGTGTTTGGGGGGTCCGCCACATGCTGTCGTGCAAACTCCAAACATGTCTTATTTCTTTCTTTAAGCAATGGATTTTTTCTGGCCACTCTTCCATAAAGCCCCACTCTGTGGACTGTATGGCTTAAAGTGGTCCTATGGACAGATACTCCCATCTCTGCTGTGGATCTTTGCACCTCCTTCAGTGTTATCATTGGTGTCTTTGTAGCATCTCTGATTAATGCCCTCCTTGCCCGGTCTGAGTTTTGGTGGGCAGCCTTCTCTTGTCAGGTTTGTAGTGGTACCATATTCTTTCTATTTTGTTATAATGGATTTAATGGTGCTCCGTGGGATATTGTAATGACTGTTCATTGTAATGACCTGACTCTTGTTTATTGTTGGATATTGTTTGTTCTATGTAAACCGTGCTGATCGCAAATAGTGCGGTATATAAGAGATGTAAATAAATAAATAAATAAATAAATAAATAAATATTCAGAATTTGGGATTTTTTTATTTTATTTTTTATTTTTTTAATAATGCAACCCTGATCTATACTTCTTCACAACTTTGCCTCTGATCCGTTTGGAGTGCTCCTTGGTCTTTATGTTGCTTGCTTAGTGGTGTTGCAGTCAGGGGCCTTTCAGAACAGATATTTATACAGGCATCATGTGACAATGATTGCACACAGGTGGAGTCAACTAATTATGTTAATTATGTTATGTTAATTGGTTGGACAAGATCTTAGGTGTTTCATAGCAAAAGGGATAAATACAAATGCACTCAACGTTTCAGTTTTTACTTTTTTTTTTATATATACACAAGGTATTTTATTATCATTCCACTTCAGCAATTGGACTATATTATTAGGCCCATTACCTAACATCCAAATGAACCTCCATTTTCACTCTAGGTTGTATGTAATGTGACACACAACAGGACAAAAACCAAGGGGATAAATACTTTTTCCAAGGCACTGTATACACACTGCTTTCCAGATGTTGCCCCCTATTACCTATTTCTACAGAGATATTTACTTGGGGGCTCCCTTCAAATCTAGTTGGTTAGCCAGTCTGCTGCTGAAAACACCTAGACCCTTCTTGGACAGATGGACACCATCTCCGCTCTGCAGCCCTTGGGTCATCATCTCATGATCTCTGAAAGGGGCAATATTGTGATTCTCTGCGTTTCAGAGGGTTTCTAAAGCATCCCCCAGCTGGAGCAGTAGACTTCCCCCATGACACTTGTCATCCGGCTACCTCGAGATCTTAGACTCTCTGAGATACTTTACCAACTTTTCCAGTGCTTTTCCAAAAACCAGCTTCCCCTTGAAGCGATGCTTACTAAGCTGGGTCTTGGAAGCCACATCCACTGACCAGTTACAGAGCCACAAGAGACAACTAGTGGTCACAATCAAGGCCATATTCCTAGTCGAGGCCCTAACCAGATCATACCATGCAAATGTGAGGTAGGCTGACCCCGACTTTAGCTTAGATGCTTCTGACAGGCCTCCGGAGAACTCATAGCCAAATCAGGCAAACTGAACCCATCGTAGGCACACAGGAACAAATGGAAGTCTTTAAAACCAAGGCAGAGATCTAAAAAAGGACTTAACACATTTTCCAATTTTCTATCCTGCGGATCTTAAGGCCACCCCACCCTTCCACCATAATGTCATCTTTGTTGATGCTGACAGCAGTGCATCACCTTTGGAAGCATCAGGAGGTCCTTCTCTGGTGGCAGGGGACAGACATGCGCCATAGCCCAGATGACACAACCTGGACTCCGAGACCCCCCATTCTGCTGAAATCAAGTCACTGATGGCACTATGCAGTGGAAAAGAACTGGATGGCTTGCGGATGCCCTGTAACAAGAGATCCTCCAAATTCCCCTCCTTCACTGGGAAAGGTTCCAGAATATTAAGAGCAGTCAACAACTAGGGGATGAGCTGCCAATTCTTCATGTCTAAAGACCCTAATGACTCAGAGATCCTCCCCTAGAGGAAGCTCACCATCCTCTAGCTCCTCCCACAAAGAATCCCAGCACCCCGATGGTCCTTCCATAGGATCCTCAGAATCCCCAAAACATACCAAAACCAAGTCCTCCCAGACATCCTCCTCCAGTCTCCGGCGCTTAGCTGCAGGTACCCCCGGATCCAGCATTCCAGGCTTGGGGGGCTTCCCTTCTACCCTTGCTCTTGAGAGGAAAGCCTTGCACCAGGCCCTGCTTCAGGCAGAAGGCCTGAAGCATAAGCAACACAAATCCTGGGGGAAAAGGAACCCCCTGGCACCTCAGCCAACCTCTCCAGGCCATCTGCCAGCCTCCATTGACATCCCGGGGCTTCCCAGAATAGCCATCTATTTATTTATTTATTTGAACAGTTTTTATATACCGCCCCTTCCAGAGATCGGGGCAGTTTACAACAAAACTAACAAGTTACATATAACAAAGTAGTAAATGGTAAACATCTAGTCCTCAAGGGCTCCTAACCTGGTATCCTGCAACACAGCAGTGTTTCCTGCAGCTGTGGAGAAACAAGCTGCTTCTCTAAATCAGCTCCCAGGCCCCCTGGGGACTCAGTTTCCCTCCACAGCCTGAGCAGAGTCACAGCCGCAGCACAAACCAGCCTCTGTTAGCTGCCCCCCGTGGCTCCTGCAGGCCACATGGGCTGACGGCAAGCCATGTGGTTGCTCCAAGAATGAGTATAGCCCTTTCTTACCTCACATGGCCGACCAGGCTGCTCACATCATCCAATGCTCTGCCGGTGCTCTTCAAATGTCACAGCCACAAAAACAGTCTGGCCATTCCGATTTTTTTTTTTTTTTGTGTAAGCTCGTAAGGGCTAAGCTCAACCGTAACACTGTACTCAAACCTTCTCCCAAAAGATGGGGAGAAAGATTGCAGTACCCCAGGTGTGAGGAGGATTGCAGGAGAGGGACCCAGACCATTGGGTTCTAACACCCCTTAGGCCAAAATGTGCTCAGCACTGGGCACTCTGCAGAGCAGCATCAATGCACAATCTTCTTTTTCTTTTTTTCTCTATGTCCTACAGTGAAGTCCAGTCTGTATAGGAGCTCATTACCACCTGCTGGAGCCTGAAAAATATTGGCATAGCAGGCCTGTACAGATGCCTTATAGCAGGGGTTCCCAAATCTCCCTCCCAGCCAGTTAAGTTTTCAGGATATCCACAATGAATATGCATGAGAGAGATTTGCATGCACTGCCTCCATTGTATACAAATCTCTCTCATGCATATTCATTGTAGCTATCCAGAAAACCCAACTGGCTGGGAAGATCCCAGAACAGGTTTGGGAACGCCTGTCTTATAGGATGACATCAAAGTCGGTGGTTCTCAACCTCCATCTGCTAGTGATAGGGCATAATGCACATGTCTGGACTGGACTGGAGGGACGATGAAGTATCTGTCGCTTCTCTCTCTCTAACATTGGCAAAATTCATCCCTTCCTTTCTGAATGCACTACTAAGACCCTCATCCATTTTCTTGTCACTTCCCATCTAGACTATTGCAACCTTCTCTTTGCTGGTCTTTCCTCTGAATCATCTCTACTTCAATCTGTTCAAAACTCAGCTGCATGGCTAATCTTCCACCAGTGTTATGCTCAGGTCACCCTTCTCAAGTCACTTCATTGGCTCCCTGTTTCCACATTCAGTTCAAACTTCTATTACTGACCTATAGAAACGTAGAAACATGATGGCAGAAAAAGACCACATGGCCTTTCTAGTCTGCCCTTCCACCACAACTGTCTCCTTTTTTCCTTTAGAGATCCTCTGTGTTTGCCCATAGAAACATGATGGCAGAAGATACCTTCATTCAGCTGTTCCTACCTACCTTTCCTCTCCCTACATCCCTCCTCAGGAACTCCGCTCTTCTGGCAAACCCTTTTATCTGTGCCATTCTCTTCCACTGACAGCTCTGGACAATCTTTCTACCTTGCTGCTCCTTATGCCTGGAACAAACTACCTAAGTTGGTACATCAGACTCCATCTGTGGCCCTGTTCAAATCCAGGCTAAAAACTCCCTGCTTTTGGATCCTTATCCCCCTATTCTCCTGTTTGCCTTCTATGTGTTTCCTTACCATTCCTCTAGATATATCCTAATCCCCATTTGTTGTGTTAACTATCTTGATTAGACTGTAAACTCTTATGAGAAGAGACTGTCTCTTACATTTTTCTATACAGCGCTAAATACATCTTGTAGTGCTATACAAATAAGTAGTAGAAGGAGTAGATTTAATAATTCTGAATATTTAATGTCATCTACAAATTTAATCACTTCATTTATTATTCCCTATTCCGGATCATATATAAATGAATTCAAAAGCACCAGTCCACTGACAAATTCCTGGGGTACTCCACTATTCACCTTCCTCCACTGAGGAAATTGACTTCCTTTGGCTAAATCCATATTGATGTCCTGTTAAATCTTGTCTGTCCACATGACCAAGTAATTTTGTTCTTTATAATAGTTTCCACCAATGTTCCTACTAAGCTGCGCTGGGTCCACCGCCAACATTCCTGCCGGCAGGGGGAGGTGCAGAGCGATCGATCGCTCTGCCCCTCCCCCCACTGGCAGGAATGCCGGCAGAGGACCCGGCATAGATTAAAGAGAACATTGCGAGGGTGCTGCGGCGTGTGTTAGACTGGAAGTCCAAGGTGACTTGGATCAAAGGAAATGAAGATTTGCAAGGATTTTCTATGAGGCTTGGTTCTAGCTAAGTAATAAGAATGCTTGTTTACAGTCTAGAGTGGGTAGCGCTGCTTCAGCCCGAGGCGTGTGGTCTCAGGAAGAAAGCTGATAGAAACCACTTTCAGAAGGAAGTGCGGATGGGTATGGAAGACCACCTTGTCATGGTGGAACCGGGTGTATGGAGGATCCACCACTAGAGCTTGCAGTTCGCTGATGAGGTGAGAACAATATAAGAAACTTGAGTGAAGCAGTGGCTAAAGGCTCAAAAGGAGGCTTTAGAAGTTGCACTAGAACTACATTGAGATCCCAGGCCACTGGTGGTGGTTTGGTAGGCGGTTTGGACAACAGGAGACCCTGCATAAAACATTGCACCAAGGGGTGCGATGAAATAGGTTGCATGTCCAGAGGCTTGAGATAAGCCATAATGGCACTGAGATGAACTCTGAGTTAGTCTTGAGACCTGCCAAGGACAAGTGGAGGAGATACTGTTGAAGAAATTCCACCAGGCAGGTAGAGGGGTCAATTTGCTTTGGAGAATACCAGAGTGTGAACCTCTTCCATTAGAAGGCATAAGAACGTCTGGTGGATGGTTTGCATGATCCAAGTAGGATATCCTTGACCTGTTGTGGGAGGTTGAGGTCAGCAAGGATTACACTTTCAGGAGCCAGGCCCTGAGGCGGAGGGGCCCTGTGGATTAGGATGGAGAAGCATACTGTGATCCTGAGAGTGTAGGTTAGGCACGTTTCCCAGACTGAGAAGTTGAGTCTATGCTAGTCGAAACAGCAGAGGAAACCACAGTTGACTAGGCCAGAAAGGGGCTATGAGAATCATGGAGCTCTTGTCGGCCTGTAGCTTGAATATGGTCTTGGGTATCAAGAGGATGGAAGGAAATGCATAAAGCAGACCTTGTCACCAGTGCAGAAGGAAAGCATCCATCGCCTGTCTGTGCAAGGAGGGAAGCTGTGAGCAGAACAGTGGAAGTTGTGCATTCTCTTGGGTGGCGAACAGATCTATAAGTGGGGTCTCCCATATGCGGAAGATCCAAGATGCCGTTTCTCAATGGAGAGTCCACACGCATGGATATAGGATATAGGATATGGCCGAGTATGTCCGCAAGGAGATTGAGTTTGCCCAGAAGACAGACAGCTCTGAGGTGGATGCGGTGTACAACTGAGAAGAACCAGAGGGGATAGGATCCTGTTCTTCCCTACTTGTTCACATAGAACATCGCCAACTGGTTGTCCATTCTGACTAAGACCTGGTCTGAGAGTTGAGGTTGAAAAACCCAAAGGGCGTTTGTAAGAGTCCATAGTTCCAGGAGATTTATCTTAACAGATTCCTGGTGCGCCCACTGTCCCTGCATGGTTAGATCGTTTAGATGTGCTCCCCAACCGAGCTTGGAGACATTAATTGTCAGGGTGCATTGAGGTGGAGGTATCTGAAAAGGTGACCCTACGAGTAGTTTTTGAGGGAAGCACCACCACTGAAGGGAGTTGAGAAGTGGAGGAGTGATACATATTTTGTCTGGTTGCTTGTATCCACTGAAACAAAAGAGTCCGCTGGGCTTGTCTCATATACATGTGGGCACAGGGAACTACATGGACTGTGGAGGCCAAAAGGCTTATCTCTCGAGTTGTTATGCAAGTCTGGCTTCCTATCTTGTGGGTTAACTTGATGAGCCAGGTAGATCGATCCAGGGGGAGGAAAGCTCTAGCCTGCTGAGTGTCCAGAAGCGCTCTGATGAACTCTAGCTGCTGGGGTGGCACCAGGTGAGTCTTGGGAAAGTTTAAGACGAATCCCAGATGTTGACGCACAGTTATGGTGCAATGTAGGGAGAGCTTTACCTCGTGGGGATTCTCCCCTGGTTAGCCAATTGTCTAAGTAGGGAAGACTAAGACCCCCCAAAGTGTGAAGGTAGGCCACAGCTACTGCCATGTACTGAATACACAGGGTACAGAGACTAAGCTGAAGGGGAGCACCCAATATTGGTAATGGTTCTGCTGGAACTGAAAAAGAGATACTATCTATGCTGAGGGTGGATCAGTAAATGTGTGTATGCCTCCTTGAGGTCTAGGAAACAGTCAGTCGCTCCTCTGAAGGTATGGCAGGAGTGTGCGGAGGGAAATCATTTTGAACATAGTAACATAGTAAATGACGGCAGATAAAGACCAGTATGGTCCATCTAGTCTGCCCAGTAAGATGGCAAGAGTAGGTTAATCTGCCGCTCTGTGCTGGTCACCCTGCCCCATGTCTTTGTTTAGGGGTGAACCCACTGCTCTGTGTAGGACACCCCTGTTTGTTGAGAAATTAGTTAGTTACATTTATTTTGATTTTATCCTGTTGCTGTAAAAGGGATCCACTGCGTCCGTCCCATGCCATTTTGAATTCTGTCACTGTATTTGCTCCCACCACTTCCATCAGGAGAGTATTCCAAGCATCCAACACCCTTTCAGTGAAAAAGTATTTCCTGACATTGCCTTTCAATTTACCCCCTTGTAGCTTCATGTTATACCCTCTAGTTTTACAGCTTCCATGTCTTTGGAAGAGGTTTGTTTGTTCATTATTTCTCTTTAAGTATTTAAAGGTCTGAATCATATCTCCCGTCCCTCCTGGCGAATGAAATGGCTTTGGGCTATATATGCACACATATTTGATACATAAAAGAATCAAATAAAACAAGCTGAATTAAAAAAAGGAAATAGCAGGAAATAACATAAAATTGTGACATTGCCAGGACATGATTATTACTATCAAGATAAACACCTACAAACTCATCACGTATGGCCCTAATTACTTCCTACTGAACCACTATCTAGAAAAATCAATCTATGTCTTATTTTTTGTTGGATCATTTACCTTCAGGGTGAGATCATCTGTGCCTTTTTCTACAGCCTTTTCCCTCCAATCCTGTCCAAACAGGTTTTCTCCAGAACAGGGAATATTTAGAAAATTTGTCTTGGACCCACTGTTCAAGATCCAATGCCTGGAGCCAGGCCATCCTGTGAACACAGATGCAGACTGCTGAAGCTCTGCTGGATGACTCAAAGGCATCAGAAGATGCTCTAGTAAGAAATTTGGAAGTATTTTGATTCTGCCTGATTAGAGCTTGGAATGCATTTTGTTTGTCATTGGGAAGGAGAGATGCAAATGTCTCCAGATCCCTGGATACATCGTTCAGGAACATGCCTATGTAGAGCACGCAGGAGGTGATTCTAGAGGTGAGCATGCATGCTTGAAAGCATCAACTGCCAAAGACATTGAAAGTTCTAGAATCTTTGCCTGGAGGCATAGAAGAGTGATTCTTGGAACTCTTGCTGCATCGCATTGCCGATTCCACCACCATAGAATGGTGTGGGAGTTGAGGCTTCTGAAAGCCTGGGCATGGTATCGAGTCATTTTCTGATAGGCAAAACCATTAGAGGAGCCTCCCACATACAAAGCATCAAATCTTGCAAGATGCAGTAGATTGGCAAAGTGGCAGCTTCTTTTGGTGTGAGGGGTATTGAAGAATTTCCAATCCCCCTGGGCCCTCTGTTCCATCCCAGATGCTACAATAATCTGTAGGCCTGCTGCCATGTCCCCGATGAAGTCTTGGAAAGAAATATCGTCTGGCAGAAATAGACACCACTCATGAGGAGGGAACAGGTCTGAAGGAATGTCCTGGCTTTCTTGGGAGTCCTCCAATGCATCATTAGAAACAGAGGAAGTAGAATCAGAGTCTGAGAGAAAGTCAAAAGTATCGACAATCTTGCGCTTACACAACATATGTCATACTGGATCAGACCAAGGTCCATCAAGCATAGTATCCTGCTTCCAATAGTGGCCAATCTAGGTCATAAGTACCTAGCAGTTTCCCCAAAAGACACTGTTTCCACAGTGCTTGTACTGAGTCAAGCAGTGACATCCCGGGTCTCTTTTAATAATGGTTTATGGACCTTTCCTCCAGGAATTTGTCCAAACCCTTTTTTAAACCCAGCTACACTAACAGCAAATTCCAGAGTTTGATTACACGTTGAGTGAAAAAATATTTTCTCTTATTAGTCGTAAATAGGTTACCCTGTAGCTTTATTGCATGTCCCCTAGTCTTTCTGTATTCTGATGATGTAAACAATCAATCTACATTTACCTGTTCCACTCCATTTATTAAATTTATAGACCTCTATCATATCTCCCCTCAGCCGTCTCTTTTCCAGGTTGAAGAGCCCTAACCTTTTTAGTCTCTTTTCATAGGGGTATCTTTCCATCACCTTTACCATTTTGGTGGCTCTTCTCTGTACCTTTTCTAAAAACACTACATCCTTTTTAAGATACCACGACCAGAATTGCATACAATTTCAAGGTGTGGTCGCACCATAGAACAAAACAGAGGCATTATAATATCCTTTATTTTAATTTCCATTCTTTTCCTTCTGATACCTGGCATTCTATTTGCTCTCTTGGCAGAAGGTTTTAACATGTTATCCACGATAACGCCTAAATCTTTTTCCTGGGTGGTGGGTCCTAATTATTTATTTAATAGGATTTATATCCCGCTTTATCCTTGAATCAAAGCGGTTTACACTGCAGGGGGTGTCGGCATGCAGTAGTGGTGAAGGTAGCGTTTGTGTGTGGGTAGGTACATCTTGATTCGGGGTGCAATATATACAGGATTGAGCTATTTACAAGTGGATTATATACAAGGAGAGTATTAACAGCTACTCTATACCGCCTTTTCATTCGGTCAAGGCAGTTTACAATAAACATCAACTTATACATAGAACTTAAAGAATATTAACTTATGTAAGAAACTAGTAAAAAGTCAGCTTATACCAAGAACTTGCAATTGTCAACAGTAACATTATAACTTCAAACAACCCGAGTGGTCTCTTAACATTTTCTAAACTATATACATCTTAATGAGAGTAATGGGGTTATTATGTGGTGTGTGTCATGTTTTTGATTGGTTTGTGGCGCAATTAGGGCACTAGGATCTACAGTAACATTATAACATCAAAACCTGGTTAGTCTCTTAACATTATCTAAAAATATATACATTCTAACATTATCTAAAACTATATACATTTTAATGAGGGTAATAGGATGTTTATGTTGTGGATGTCAATGTCTTGTGTAACTCATTTTGTGAGGTGGTTAGGGTGGATTGGTGGTCTTCATTGAATCGTTTAATGAATAGTGTGGTTTTAAGTAGCTTCCGGAATTCTTTTATATCTGTTGTTTTTAGTTTATCCAGGAGGACATTACAGATAGCAGGGGCAGCAAGAGAGAAGGCTCGCATGGATGTGGATTTGTTTGTTCTTGTGAATAAAGTAGGTGTTATATTGTTTTTGGTGCCGTTTGTCTGGTTTTTTGCTTGTTTTGGTTCCAATGAGTTCCTGTAGTATTCCTGCTGAGATGTTGTTTTTAATTTTGAAGATGGTGAGCGCTGATTTATATTTTGCCCGTGAGGAGATTGGTAGCCAGGGCAGATCTTGTAGTATTGGAGTTATATGGTCTTGTATTGAGGTGCTAGTAATAATGCGGGCAGCAGTGTTCTAGATTATTTGTAGGGGATGGGTGGTTTGTTTAGGCAAACCTTGGAATAGTATATTACAGTAGTCCAGCAGAGGTCTAATGATGGCCTGGCATACTGTATGGAAATGTTCTTTGAGGAGGGGTTTTAGTTTCCGGAATGTTGCGAGTTTGAAGAAGGCTGTTCTAGACGTCTTGATATGCAGTTGGAGGGTGAGTTGCTTGTCTAGAATCACTCCAAGGTATCTGACTTCATCTTTTATTGTAATCGGTGTACTGGATATGTTAATAGCAGTAGGAGGAATGAATATGGAGTCTCTCGTGATAATTGCTTCCGTTTTTTTTATGCTGATGTTTAAGTTGTTGTTGGTTAGCTAGGTTGTTATTTCTTGAATGCAGGTTGATAGAGTGGTATAATCTGGGGAGTCTAGTTGAATAGGGGTATATGCCATGATGTCGTCAGCATTGAATATGGCGTATTGTATCTTGTGTTTGTTTAATATTTGGCATATGGGCTGAATATAGATGTTGAAGAGAACAGCTGATAATGATGAGCCTTGGGGACTCCTTGAGTAGTCTTGAAGGGTTCTGAGGTGAGGTTACCAGATTTTACTCTCTGCTGCCTATCTTCAAGGTATGACTGGAACCATTTTATTGTTGTATCTTGTAGTCCAATCTCCATTAGGCGCTTCAATAGGATGTGATGGGAAACTGTGTCGAATGCTGATGATATATTGATAAATATTAGAAGGAAGCCCTGCTTTATGCTGTCTATTCCTTTGATTATGTTATTGAGTAGATGTATTAGTAGTGTCTCAATGCCATGTTCTGGACGGAATCCGTGCTGGTGCGGATCTACTGGGGCAAATTCGGCAATGTGATCCTGGAGCTGTCTCTGTACAATTTTTTCAGTTATTTTTGTCAGGAATGGGAGGCTGGATATTGGGCGGTAGGTTGAAGGGTCGGTACTGCTGGATGAGGTAGATTTAGGAATGGGGCGGATAGTAGATTGCTTGAGGGCTGTTGGCATGTAGCCCTGGGTGAGAGGTGCTTACTGTTTTTTGGATAGTTGTGTTGAGCTCTTCTTTGGTGGATTTAATCCAAGTTACCGGGCAGGGGTCCGATGGAGAAGTGATGGTGTTTAGAGCCATGATGGTTTGTTCTATTTGTTTTGTTGATGGAATGCTGAAGTTCTTTCATTGGTTGGTAGTTGTAGAGCCATCTGTTGCTGGTGTGTCCATAAGGGAGATGTTCTTATGGTGTGTTTTGGTGCTGTTCTTGGTTGTTAGGTAATCAAAGGTTTGCAGGTGCATCTTGCTTTCATCTTTCATCGATGGGTCATTCGTTAGGATACGAACGATGTTGAAGAGTTCTTTACCTTTATTACAGGCTTTTAGTGCAAGGTTTGTATAGTATTGTTTATGTTTATTAAGTTATTGTAATCTTTTTGCATCTCCTGGTACTGCTTCAGTGTAGTTTCTGATTTGTTGTGTCTCCAGCGACGTTCCAGTTGCCTTAGTTTTCTTTTGGATTCTCTTATTGTGTTAGAGTACCATGGTGTAGATCTGGTCCTGTTTTTGTTGTTGGAACCTTACATTGTGCAACCATAGTTTGGGTTGTTCTTTCCTAGGTGCATTACTTTGCACTTGTCCACATTAAATTTAATCTGCCATTTTGATGCCCAGTCTTCCAATTTATGAAGATCCTCTTGCAATTTTCCACAATCTTCATGGGTTAACAACTTTAAATAGTTTTGTGTCATCTGCAAATTTGATAACCTCACTTGTTGTTCCCTTTTCCAGGTCATTTATGAATATGTCAAAAAGCAGCGGACCCAGCACAGATCCCTTGGGTACTCCACTATTCACCTTTCTCCATTGGGAAAATTGGCCATTTAGCCCTACCCTCTGCTTTCTATCTCTTAACCAGTTCCTGATCCACAACAGTACACTGCCTTCTATCCCAGGACTTTTTAGTTTTGCTAAAAGTCTCTGATGTAGGACCTTGTCAAAGGCTTTCTGAAAGCCCAGATACACTATACCAACCGACTCACCTTTGTCTACCTGTTTATTCACACCTTCAAAAAAAACATAAGATTAGTAAGACAAGATCTTCCTTATCTAAAGCCATGTTGGCTGTCTCCCATTAAGATGTGACTATCTACATGTTAAGTAATTTTGTTCTTTATGATGGTTTCTATAATTTTTCCCGGTACTGACGTCAGGCTCATGGATCTGTAGTTTCCTGGATCCCTCTTGGAAAACCCTTTTTAAAAATTGGCATTACATTGGCCATCCTCCAATCTTCATGTATTACAGATTTTAATGATTGCAGACCTGCTATTAGTAATCTGTGAGCTCTCTCATATTTCAAGTCTTTCAACACACTTGGATGTATATCATCCAATCCAGGTGATTTGCTACTCTTCAGTTTATCAAATAGTTGTAACACATCTTCCCGGTGTATCGATATTTCTTTCAATTCTTCCACAGTATCACCTTTAAATACCACTTCAGTCATGGATAACATCACTACATCTTCCTCAGTAGTAAAGAATTCATTCAGTCTCTCCGCTATGGTCTTGTCCCGTCTTAGTGCCCCTTTTACCCCTCTATCATCTAATGGTCCAACTGACTCACACAGGGTTTTTTTTTGCTACTAATGTACTTGAAAGTCTTTATGCGTTTTTGCTTCCACAGCAAGCTGCTTCTCAAATTCTCTTTGCCTGCCTTATCAATGCCTTGCATTTAACTTGCCAATGCTTGTGCTGTTTCCAGTTTGTGTCATTTGGCTTTTTCCGTTTTCTGAAAGATGCTTCTTTGGCAACAGCAGCCTCTCTGACCTCACCTTTAAACCATGCTGGCAGTTTTTAGGACTTCCTTCCACTTTTCTTAAAGCGTGGAATACAGTTGCTCTGGGCTTCCAAGATAGTATTTATAAACACCCAAGCTTGATGTAAGTCATTAACCTTTGCAACTGCTCCTTTTAGTTTTTTCTTAACTATTTTCCTCATTTTATCATAGTCTCCTTTTCGAAAGTTAAAGGTAGTACTATGGATTTCCTTACCATCCCCTCCTCCATTAATTAAATCAAACGTGATCATGCTATAATCACTATTGCCAAGTGGCCCCAACACCCTTAACTCTTGCACCAGATCCTGCATGCCACTAAGGACTAGGTCCAAAATGGCTTCCTCTCTGGTCGTTTCATGAACCAGCTGCTCCACGAAGCAGTCATTTATTTCATCTAGAAATCTCTCTAGCATGTCCTGCCTTGACATTAACCCAGTCGATTCCGGAGTAATTGAAATCACCCATTATTACTACTGTGCTGTAACTTTTAACTTCCCTGATTACTTTGAGCATTTCATCATCCATTTGTTCATTCTGGCCAGGCGGTCGATAGTACCCCCCCCCCCCCCCCCATTGCCTTCCCCTTTTTACATGGAATTTCAATCCATAGAGATTCTACAGCAAATTTTGTTTCCTGCAAAACTTTAATCCTTTGTGACTCAATGCCCTCTAACAGAGTGCAACCCCTCCACCAATTTTATTAGCTCTATCAGTACGATATAGTTTGTACCCAGGTATCACAGTGTCCCACTGGTTGTCCTCCTTTCACCATGTCTGAGATACCAATCATATCTAACCTCTCATTTAGTGCTATATATTCTAACTATCCCATCTTATTTTTTAGACTTCTAGCATTTGCATACAAGCATTTTGGGGACTATTTTATACATATTAATCTGGTTATCAGTAGACAGGGGTAATTTGGAATCTTTAAGCTCTGTCTGCTCCATACTCAAGGGCATTTGGGCTACTTTTGTCTTTATTGGAACCTCTCTGCTGATATGCCCTAAATTCATTCTTTTGGTAGTATCCTTCAAGGATACATTGTTCCAAACTATGCACTCTTGGGCAACTGTCGGCTCTCTCCTATTATCTAATTTAAAAGCTGCTCTCTCTCCTTTTTAAAGGTTAATGCCAGCAGCCTGGTTCCATCCCGGTTAAGGTGAAGCCCATCCCTTCAGAAGAGCCCCTCCTTTTCCCAGAATGCTCCCCAGTTCCTAACAAATCCAAAACCCTCATCCTTGCACCACTGTCTTATCTACGCACTGAGACTCTCGAGCTCTGCCTGCCTTTTGGGTCCTGCACATGGAATGGGAAGCATTTCAGAAAACGCTACCCTGGAAGTTCTGGATTTGAACTTCCTACCTAAAAGCCTAAATTTAGCCTCCAGAACCTTCCTACCACATTTTCCTATGTCATTGGTACCAAGACAGCAGACTCCTCCCCAGCACTAAGACCTTATCTAGGTGGCGAGTGAGGTCTGCTACCTTTGCCCCAGGCAGGCATGTTACCAGGTGATCCTCACATCTACCAGCCACCAATGTTCCCTCTAAGCTGCGCTGGGTCCGCCGCCAACATTCCTGCCAGCAGGGGGGAGGTGCAGTGCAATCAATCGCTCCGACCCTCCCCCCACCGGCGGGAATGCCGGTGGAGGACCCGGTGCAGATGAAAGGGAATATTGCGAGGGTGCTGCGGCATGTGTTAGACACAGGGTTAACAGACTGGAGGTGGGACTTCAGGATTATATCCCTGTATGTTGTCTCTATGTACCTCTCTGTCTTTCTTATGTCCTCCGTCTGCTACTTTAGCCTCCACAGATCGGACTCGTTCCCTGAGAGCAAAGAGCTCCTTGCACCTAGTGCACAAGTAAGACCCCTGACCAACTGGGAGAAAATCATACATGTGACACTAAATGCAAGAGACTGGAAAACCCCCATCTTGCTGCTAGACTTGTCTGCACCTTAGTTTTAAGGTTGTGTTTAGATATTTAAGTTCTTTACTTACTAAGGGTTGCCGGGGATACTTACACTAATAAAGCTATACCTAATACGTTTAATGGACTTTGTTCACCTGAAGCTTAATTAATTTCAGGTCCTTAATGTATGCCTGATGAGGATAAACAGCTGCACCTAAGTGTGAATATGGCACCTCCTTTCCTTTAAGAGGGCTAAGCACCTATAAAGCTACGATTATCCAAGGGATGGGTGGCTGTTGGGGATGGAGGGAGGGAAAGACGACTTATTAGAAGCTGGCTGCTACACACTACCCTGTCCTGTGCTTCTAAGGTAATCTGTGACCAATTTCCAGGGAGAGTCCCACAGCCCTTGCTTGGATAGAGGGAGTCTTGGGGTTTAAATTTAACTAGAAAGCTCTCTTCTGTGTTTAAATTTAAACTGAAAGCTCTGCTGCTACTAGGCCCCAACTGATGTAACAAATACAATGGGTTCACAGATTAATCAGCTTTAATCTAAAGAATTCCTTTTTTCCCAAGATTTAGAAAAATCCCCATAAGTAAATACTTACAATTTCAGATCTCTTTCCAGAGTCCCTGATCTCGATACTTCCCTGATGTCTATGATTGATGCTGGTACTGATGATTGATGCTGGTACTGATGATCTACGCACTGAGATGATTGATGCTGATGATCCATGCTGGTACTGATTTCGGAAAACGCTACCCTGGAAGTTCTGGATTTGAACTTCCTACCTAAAGGGGCTTAGTAGGGAGAAGCTCCCCCGATGCAGGTTCAAGAGCCAGCATCAGCCCCAGAACCAGTAATTGTTGGCCGGGTGCCATCGCTTGCACAGCTGGAGCTGTTGATACCGTCTGTACAGAGGCTGCCAGGAGCGTGGCCAAACTCCTCTTGATAGCCAGTATGCGCTGGTCAAGGGAGCTGACTGATGCCTGGGTGGAATCCCGCATGGGGCTTTGAGCCACCATCCCAGAGCATCGAACCAGTAGCGCTCTGGAGATGGATGCCTCGGGAGTGTCCTGGAGCCCCCTCTTGTGCTTTAGAGGACAAGGCCTCCCACCAGGGCTGTTTGGCAGGCCAGTCAGCATCGGACACACCTTTCGCCAAGTCTTGATGACAATAGAGGGACTTACCTCTAGAATCGTTATCTGTCTTCAATGCTGATGACAGACCGAGTTTTGTGTTTGGACTTTGAGGAGACCTGAGAACCACGAGAGGCCAATGTCCTTGACAATTTTGAAGCCACTGAAATAGAGTCCGGGGCGAACAGAGAACCATACTGTCTGGCCCCGTTCTTTAGGCCTCTTTTTGTCATTTGCTGACACAAAGGACAATCATTTAGAACATGATCTGGGCTCAAACATTTTAAGCACCAGTCATGTTTATCCGTGACCAATAGAATACCAGAACACTTTGTACAGTTTCTGAAACCATTGGTGTGTTTTTCCATCATGGTGAGAAAAGTAGGGTGAAACCACCAAAATTGAAAGAAAAGATAAAAAAAATAAAATATTTTAAAAGAAAGAAAAATAAATTGGGGCCGTTGTCTGAAGGTACTGGTATCAATGGAAAGAGAAAGCAAAGTTTTACAAACCCCCCCCCCAAACACACATTTTTCGGCAGCAACAGGAAAGAAACAACCTGCTGGTTCCACAGAAAAGAAGAACTGAGGAGAGGACTTGGGAAGGCGGAAAAGCAGATGAGAAGGCGCAGTGGACTGCTCCCAAAGGCTTTCCAACTGGACGCTGAGAAGCGCTTCTGTGCGGGCTCTGCCGGTACAGATATCACCAAATGTGAAGACTGTATTCCTGCTTGTTCATGGAGATTACAAAGGATTTTTACTGTTCTTGGTATCAAACAGCAACTCCATACTCTTCATCATCCACAGTCCTCTGGGAAGGTGGGAAAGAGCAAAATGGTGTCAAAGACCAAAATTACCAAAATTTGTGCACAAACTAAGCTTTCTTGGATTGAGGCCTTGCTACCTATTCTCATGCACTTTAGATGCATTCCCTGTGAAAAGCTCAATCATTTATCAGAACACCTGGACCCATGATGTTTTTGATAATTCTCTGTGTAAGCTTACCTAAGACATTGTTTTCTATTTCCAACAAATGCAGGAAGCGAAATGAAGAACTGTGCTGTCCCATGCAACCCAATGACTAGGTACAAATCAAGGCTTATCAGTGAAAGAACTGCCTTAATTCTTGCTTGAAAGGTCATATCAGGTTCTGCTAACTATCAGAACTGCTGTCAATTACAAGACATAGCTCCTTAAGTGAATGGGAAAGTGAAGGCACGTACCCTGCGCACTTGAAGAAAGCCACATATCACCTGGGAAGAGCCTTACTGACAGAACCACTGATCAGCTAATACTACTACCACCAATCATTTGTAGAGCGCTGAACATATAGATGTAAGATAAAAGTCCCTGCTCATCAAGATGAAAAAACATTGCAAAACTGGGGACAAGAGTATTTATTTCATTTTACCAGTTTTCTATACCGCCTTATCCTTCAATCAAAACGGTTTACATTATGAATCACTACAAAGAGGTACTGCATACATTCCGTTGTCCTCAAAGGGCTCACAATCTATGTGTACCTAAGGCAAAAGAGGGTTAAACTGGCCAATCTTATCCACCTCCAGCCCGCCCCACGTCTTCTCCGTTCCGCACATGGCAACAGTCTCGTTCTCCCAGCTCCGTCCCAGGCCCCCATCTTGAGCTCACTCGCTGCTCTGCTTTCTTCTTCCTCAGCCCAGCCCTCCGGAACTCACTTCTGCACTCACTCCGCACAGAGCTCTTTTCTCCTCGATTCAAAGCCCTTCTTAAGACACATCTCTTCTGCCAAGCCTTTGACCTCCCCTCCTCCCCAGAGCATCTCAACTCACCCTTAGCCACAGGCCGCGATTGTCATAGCACCCATAGCAGCTCCTTCCCCCCCCCCCCCCCGCCCCTCCCTCCCCCCCACTCCCTCTCCCCCTGCAACCTATTAGATGTATTTTGTTGGTCTCTCTCTCTTTTCCCCCTGTCTGTATCTTCTCTTTCCTGTAGTTAATGGCATTCTTTTCTCTTTGCCTTTCTAGCAGCCTGCATTTTATTGTACACCGCTCTGACGCTTATGCACAAGTGGTATATCAAGTCTTACAAATAAAGATAAAGCAAATAATATACAATAAAGATGATTCAAAGGATAAACAGTGAGAAGCAGGTTACAATAATCAAGACAGGAGGCAGCAGCCCACTGCCTCTCATGAGGAGCTGTGCCAAATGGCCAGAGGAGTACCCTACCTGTGAGTTTTCTGAACTCTTGTGTTGTTTTTTTTTTTTTAATTTGTTTATTTTCAGAATGTGCATTACACAACTGCAGATCATCCACCAATATAACACAACTCCTGCAACTCAACAACATTAATATCTCAACAACATTAATAACTTTACAGAATTCCCCCCAAACCACCCTCCCCAACACCTATTGCACATATCCTCCTAGCTCTTATATCTACCCCCCCCTCCCCCCCCCACCCCCCCTCCTCATCCCTCCCTCCACTTCTCGTAGCGCCCCCAAACTGCCTTAAAGGCCTTCACCGTATGTCTTCTATGAGCTGTTATGGCACACATACTCCACAAATGATCAATGCGCTGCAGGACCATACCCAAGGTCGGGGCTTGCTCACACCGCCATCGGGCCATAATCGCCCCTCTCCCCGCTCCTATACAACTTCCCACCAACATCAGGGTCTCTCGCTCCCCCATCTCCGGCATATCATTTAGTAAAACCATTGATGCCGTGAGGAGTACCTCCCTTCCCAGCAACTTCTGAAGCCAATCCCCTAGGCCCCTCCACATCAGTTGTACCTTATCACAACCCCAAACTATATGTAACAGATCCTCCCATCTCCCACACCCCCGCCAGCAGTCCCCATTTTCCTGTGCACGGAAGGCTTTTAACCTCCCCGGGGTCCAGTACATTTGATGCCGCATCTTTAAACTATTTTCTAAATATGATGGGCCCGGGGCCAGGCGCCGAGACCAGCTATATATATGATCCCAGCGCTCCGCCCCCCAATCTCCCCCCAACTGTTGCTCCCACGTCAATTCCCCTTTACTCCGCCCCTCCTGCCCACTACCCCCCCCCCCCTGTGTACGTAACTCCCCATACAGAAGAGTGATGAGCCCTCTCCTCCCTCCTCCCCTCCTCAGGGCCACTTCAAAGGGTGAAGCTACCTTCCGCATATCTGTCAATACCCCCTTCCGCCTAACATAAGAAACTATCTGCAGATACGCAAAATAATGCCATGCCTTCACCCCATACATCTCCTGCAATTCCCCAAACGACCACAGCTCCCCCCCATCATTCAGCAACTGCCCCAGAGTATTCAGGCCAAGGTCCCCCCACTCCTTAAACACCCCCCATCCCTTCCCGGGCTGAAATCCTGCATCCCCCGCATAAAGGTATCCCTTGTATACCGCTTCTCCCGTAGCAATATCCCCTTCATCCTACCCCACAACAACTGTGTATAATCTCGGAAGGGGTTCCCCCCCCCCTCCTCCCCCCCTTCTCCCCCCCTTCTCCCCCCCCGGATCCCAAAGCCACATCTGCAAGGTCAAATTTTCCCCTCTCAGTTGCTCCAGCTCCACCCAAATAGGGGTCTCCTCCCCTCCCTGCCCACTCGCCACAGCCTTCAACTGCGCCGCCAGGTAGTACTTTTCCAACCACGGGACTCCCAATCCCCCCTCCCTCTGTTCCCGGTACATAGTGCATTTTGATACCCGAGACCTTCCCCCAGCCCATACGAAGTCATAGATCAAACGTTGAGCTCTGCGTAGATAACTGGGAGGTACCCTACCGGGAACAGAACTAAACAGAAACAGAAACCGCGGAAGGACATTCATTTTTATGACCGCTATACGCCCAAGCCATGTCAAATAGACATACCGCCATCTAGCCATGTCCTTCTGGACCGCCAGCATGAGGAGGCCAAAATTCCCCTCCCACAACCGCCGCCAGTCCTTGCCCATTTGTATGACCAAATATCGATACTCCCCCTTCACCCAGCGAAACGGGAAACTACTGCGAAGACTGGACTCCAACCGCTCCCCTAGATTAAACCCCAAAATCTCTGTCTTACTCCCATTGATTTTATACCCGGACACCCGACTGTATTGGTTGATTTCCTGCATTAAGACCGGCATCGAGATGAGAGGATCTCTGAGAGTGTAAATAACATCATCCGCAAATAACGCTATTTTCGACTCCCAAGTATTCATAACCACCCCCTTAACATCCCCCGCCCTACGCACTCGATCCGCCAACGGCTCGATAACCAGAGCGAATAGTAAGGGCGACAACGGGCACCCCTGGCGCGTTCCCCTTTCCAAATGGAACACCTCCGAATAACTCCCATTCACTCTCACGTGGGCCCTAGGAGCCGTATAAAACGCTCGTATCCACTTAATAAAGTTGTCCCCCAACCCAACTTTTTCCAAAACCATCAACAAAAATTCCCATTCCACCCTATCGAACGCCTTCTCAGCGTCAATAGATATGAACACCGCCTTCTGCCCCGTCCTTTGAACCTCCCAAGTCAAATTGCAGAGTCAGCGGATATTATCCCCCCCCTGTCGTCCTGCTACAAACCCGGTCTGATCAACATGCACCAGGGACGGCATGACCCGCTGCAATCAAGTGGCCAATATCTTTGCAAGTAGTTTGGCATCCACATTTAAAAGCGAAATTGGCCGATAAGAACCGCACACCATGGGGTCCTTCCCTGGCTTAAGAAGAATAGTGATTCCCGCCTCCAACATAGTATCGGGAACCGCTCCCGTCTGAAGTACCCCATTAAACACCTCCACTAACAGCGGCTGTAGCACCCCCCTAAAGACTTTGTAAAATTTTCCGGTCAAACCATCTAACCCTGGTGCCTTACCCAGTTTCAAAGTTTTAATAGCTGCCCCCACCCTCCTCACCATTTATCAAGCGATCCAGCCCTCCCTGCACCTCCGAATCCAACCAGGGTAACTCACAGCCCGCCAGATATTGCCTACTTTTTTCACGGCCATCTATGACTTCCCCGCTATACAGCTTTCTATAATACTTGCTAAAGGTCTTTCGAATCTCATTGTTCCCCGTCAGCAACTGCCCTTTCCCATTCCTTATACTACCGATATTTGACTGGGCCACTTTAGTTCTTAACCGCCTGGCCAAAAGTTTCCCCGCCTTATACGTAGCCTGCTTAAGGAGATTCAATTCATGGGCCATCTTGCTTGCTCGGATCTGACTAAGCTGGTCTCGTACTTTCTGCAGCTCACTAAGTACATCCTCCTTCTGATCACATTGGTGATGCCCCTCCAATTCCCTTATCACCCCCATCAATCGTCTCTCCTCCTCCCCCTGCTTCCGACATCTCCTCGAAGCTTCTCCCAATAAGTGGCCGCGTACTACCGCCTTCAGACCGTCCCATACCATTCCAAGCCCTACTTCCCCATTCATATTAAAATCCTGATATTCTGAGATAACCCCTACTGTTCGTTCAACCACTGCTGGGTCGTCTAATATAGAATCATTCAACCTCCAAAACTTCACACCCGTATCCTTATAACCCAAATTAAACCCAATGCTTACTGGTGCATGATCCGACCAAGTAATAGAGCCCTGTTCCACCTCCTCAACCTTACCCATCCAACCACTATCCACCCAGATCATATCAATACGGCTATAGCTCCCATGTGGTGCCGAGTAGGTGGTGTATTGTTTCCTCCCCGGATTCCGGCAACGCCATGCATCTACCAACCCTAAACCCGCCTTCATCTCCAACAGATGCTGACGCTCCCGACGTCTCGCTGCCCCTACCCCCTGGCCATTATCTAGGCGGGGATTGAGAGTCAAATTAAAGTCTCCCCCCACAATAATCAGCAGATCCCCCAGCTTCTCCAAGTCAGCCCTCATAGACACAAAAAACTCACCCTGCCCTTCGTTCGGCCCATACACAATATCCAAACCAAATCTTCCCCCAATTTTACCTTCACTCCCACATACCTCCCCTTCTTATCCCTATGCTCCCCCACTACTTTATCCCACATCTCAGCCCCCACCATAATAGCCATCCCTCCCTTCCGCGCTTCTGCCCTCTGTCCCGCCAACACCACCTTAGGGTATTTTCGTGTCTCAAGCAGCCGCTCCTGTCCCACCTTTAAATGCGTTTCTTGAACACATATAAACTCCGCCCGATTCCTTACCCCCTCCTTCTCCACCAGTCGACGCTTGCGCCATGTTCTCAGACCCTTAGCATTGATTGTTACTAGCCGCACTTTTTGCTCCCCCACTACCCCCTGCTCCTTCCCCCCCCGCCCTCCCCCCCCTTCGCCCCCCCCCCACCTTCTCCCCCCCTCCCCCTCCTCCTTCAGACTCCCCAACCCCTCCCCCCACCCCCACTCCCCCCAACCCCATCCTCCCTCCCCTGGAGGCCTCCCTTAGAGTAGTGCCCATCAGCGCAGATGTACCCAAGCCCCTTCCGGCCCCCCCGCCCATCCCTTCCCTCTCCCCCTGCGAACCCCACCCGATGCTTAATGTCCCCCACCTGATACTTAATGTCCCCCACATTGTCCCATCTCCCCATCCACCTCACCCTCCTCCCCTCCAACCCTCAAAGCACCCCTCTCCACACCCCTCACCCCCCCCTATCTACCCCTGCACAAAGACCGTGCTAGGAAGGTGCCCATCCCAGTCCTACCCAGCCCCTCACTTCCACCCCCTCCACCTCCCCAACCTAGATCCCCCCTCCCAAGCCCTTTCCACATCCATCCCCATATATCATACCTTTCCCCTTTCCCCCTAACCTCCCATGGCACCCACCTCCCACCTCTCCCTCTTCCCAACTCCCCCCTCCTCTCCCCAAACCGCCCCTCAACCCGATCCAGAATGCAGCAATATAATGTCATAACAATCATAACATTATCCCCCAGACACTGCTCTCCCACCCTCCACCCCACAGACCCCTCCCCAAGCCCGCAGGTCATAGTCACTGGGCAAATCATGAGTCCAATCATGCCCACCAATACCCCCTGAAAATTCACAGTCTCCTCATGGCATAGCCGCTCATCCCCTACTAGCTTCCTCCTCGTGTAAAAGCTGCACAGGGCTGGGGAGATTCACCGGTGCCTCTTCCCGCTCTAGCCGCTGATCCTGTGACTCCCGCCGTCTCTGCTGCGGATCTTGTAATCCCGCCTCTCGCAGTGCCTTCTGCGCTTCCCCGCAGTTCTTCACCCTCCAGCTGCGAGTACCCACCGTGAAGCACAGGCCAAATGGATACAGCCAGCGATATCGCACATTTTCCTGTCGCAATATTGTGGTAACGGGCTGCATCTCTCGCCTTCGCTGTAAGGTACCCGCTGCCAAGTCCGCATATATGGCCACCTTGTATCCTTGCCACAAACTCTCGTGCTCTCCGCATCTTTGCAGCAATCTTCTCTTTAACCATGTAATCGCGAAGGCAGATAACAATGTCACGTGGCCTATTAGGCCTGCTGGGCCCCAGTGCCCTATGTGCCCTGTCCAGCACCACCTTATCACTCTCCAAAGGCTCCTCTCCCACCATCAATATAGCCGTACAGATAGCTTCAGCCACTCTCCGACTATCTTCAAATTCCGGTTCCTCTGGCACTCCTCTAATTCGCAGATTATTCCGCCTCGTGCGATTTTCAAGGTCCTCCAGCTTATACTGGATTTGCTCCTTCCAGTGTTCCCACACACTCATTGATCGCGCCATTTCCCCCTGTGCTTTTTGCACCTTAGCCAGCTGCTGTTCCTGGGCCTCAGTTCTCCTTCCCAGCTTGCTCACTTCTTCCCGCAACTCATTGCAGACTTCACCCACCTCCACTTTCACTGCCGCTAATTCGGATTTCAGCTCCCCGAACCAGGCCTTCAACTCCGCTCTGGACACACCATTCACCACCATCGTGCCTTTGTCCACCTCCAGTGCACGCGGTACCAAATTCTCGACTGTGTCCCGGGGTGTCCTTTCACCCGTCGCCATCTTGGCTTCCCGCCCTCCAGCGGCCCCGCCACTGTAGGCGAATTCTTTTAAGTCCGCCGCCTTCTTGCAGGTCGTCATCCTGCCTGGTCGGATCACCGCTGCTTCCGCCACACACTTCTGCTATTAGGGGTGCAGTCACCTCCCTTGGGGTCTCAGCGTTTCCACAAACGACGAGGGGTACTCCAGAGCCCTGAACTAAGGCTGCCATCTACACTGGTGACGTCACTTCCTCCGAACTCTTGTGTTTTAAGGACTTTTGGGACTGTATTGACCAAGAGCTGAAGACTTTTCAGAGTAAAGCCAGCATTTATGATGTGGTTGGATCAAAGCCCTCGGGAAGTCTGACTGCTGATGTAGCTGCGCATGAAATGAGAGTAAGAAGCTGTAAAGATGTCTTACACATTGGAACATGGAACGTACGAAGCATGAACCAAGGGAAGTTGGAGGTGGTCAAGAATGAAATGGAACGTGTACAACTTGATCTGTTGGGTGTCAGCAAACTGAAATGGACTGGCATCGGGCACTTTGCATCAGATGATCACATGGTCTACTATGCTGGAAATGAAAGACAAAGAAGAAATGGTGTTGCATTTATAATAAAGAAGAAATTTGCAAGAACTGTAATGAAATACAATGCAGTCAGCGAACGCTTAATCTCTATTCGTCTACGAGGATTACCTATCAACACAACTATAATTCAAGTATATGCCCCAACAACAGCAGCAGAAGAGAATGAAATTGAAGAGTTCTATGAACAAGTACAAGCTGAAATTGACAGAACATGCAAACAGAATATCCTGATAGTCATGGGTGACTGGAATGCAAAAGTTGGCAACAAAGAAGAAGGCAAAGTAGTTGGAAAATATGGACTTGGCAACAGAAATGAAGCTGGAGAAAGACTGATAGAATTCTGCAAGACCAACGATCTATTTATCTCAAACACCTTCTTCCAGCAACACAAGCGGCGACTGTACACATGGACTTCACCCAATGGATTGTATAAAAATCAAATTGACTACATCTGTGGAAGTCAACGATGGAAAAGCTCTATAACATCAACCAAGACAAAACCTGGAGCTGACTGTGGTACAGATCATCAACTACTAGTATGCAAACAAGCTAAAGTTGAAAAAGAGCAAACCACTCATGAATGCAGCAAAATATGACCTTGAGAATATACCACTGGAATTTAAAGACTGCCTGCAAAATCGATTTGCTGTTTTAGATACAAATGCGAGAGCTCCGGAAGAGTTATGGAAGGACATCAAGAAGGCTGTGTTGGAAGAAAGCGAGAAGTCTCTACAAAAGGTGAAAAAGCAAAAACGGCCAAAATGGATGACAGAAGAAACTCTGAAAATTGCCCAGAAACGCAGAGAAGCTAAAGCCAGAGGAGAAAGAAAGACAATCACAGAACTCAACAGAGATTTCCAACGTGAAGCAAGACAGGACAAGGAAAAGTACTACAACAACGCATGCAAGGAAATAGAAGCAGAAACTATTAGAGGAAGAATAAGATCGGCTTTCCTAAAGCTACGAGAGTTAAAGAAAAAGTTCCAGCCTCGAATTGGAATGTTACAAGATGCTCAAGGTTCTATGTTGAATGATGCTGAGAAGATCAAGAAAAGGTGGAAGGAATATACAGAGTTTTTATATGATAAAGATCAAGTAGACCAACAGCTGTTTCAACCTGTACCTTATGATCGGGAACCATTGGTGATGAAAGAAGAAGTTGAAGCAGCATTGAAAGCCTTATCAAAGAACAAAGCACCAGGCATTGATGGCATTCCTATAGAAGTATTGCAGCAATCTGATGCAGCTGTTACCATACTTACAAGGCTCTGCCAAGAAATATGGAAGACAACATCATGACCAACTGACTGGAAAAGATCTGTGTTTATACCAAAACTAAAGAAAGGTGATCCAACTGACTGTGGAAATTATCGAACAATCGCTCTGATCCCACATGCCAGGAAGATTCTACTGAAGATCATTCAAAAGAGACTACAACCATACCTGGAACAAGAACTACCTGAAGTGCAAGCAGGGTTAAGGAAAGGGCGAGGAACGAGAGACATCATTGCGGATGTGAGATGGATCCTTGAAAAGACTAAAGAATACCAAAAGGATATCTATTTGTGCTTTATCGACTATAGCAAGGCTTTTGACTGTAAACCATGAGAAACTCTGGGCCACATTAAGAAGCATGGGTATACCAGAACACCTGATCGTTCTTCTTGCGCAATTTGTACATTGATCAAGAAGCAACAGCTCGAACAGAACAAGGAGAAACAGAATGGTTTAAAATAAGCAAAGGTGTAAGACAAGGCTGCATACTTTCCCCCTACCTGTTTAATTTATATGCAGAACAAATCATCAGAGAAGCAGGATTGTATGAAGACAACAGAGGTGTGAAGATTGGTGGAAGACTCATCAACAACCTTCGCTATGCTGATGATGCTACATTACTGGCTGAAAGTGAAGATGATCTGAAACATTTGCTTCTCACAATCAAAGAACAGTCTCAAAATGGGCCTGCACCTTAATGTAAAGAAGACAAAGATCATGACAACAGGCATAATCAACAGGTTCATCATTGAAGGAGAAGAAATTGAAATTGTGAACAACTTTAATCTACTTGGATCAACTATCAATAAAGAAGCAACAAGCAGTCAAGAAATCAAATGACGCATTGCTCTTGGCAGAATGGCTATGAAAGACCTAGATAAGATTCACAAGAGCAGAGATGTCTCTCTCCATACAAAGATTCGACTTGTTCAAGCCATGGTATTTTCAATAACATCATATGGATGTGAAAGCTGGGACAGTGAAAAAGACAGACAGGAAGAAAATTGATGCCTTTGAATTATGGTGCTGGCGGCGAATACTGTGTATACCATGGACTGCCCGAAGAACAAACCAGTCGGTACTAGAGGAGATCAAACCTAAGCTTTCTTTAGAAGCTCAGATGACAAGACTTCGACTTTCATACTTTGGACACATCATGCGAAGAGAGAGATCATTAGAGAAAGACATCATGCTTGGCAAGATAGAAGGTCAACGCAAAAGAGGAAGGCCAGCAATGAGATGGATCGATACAATAACAGCAGCTACGGGTACCAGTCTGTCAACAATGAGCCGCCTGACTCAAGACCGAACACAATTTAGGATAGCTACCCAGAGGGTCGCCATGAGTCGACTCCGACTCAACGGCACTTAACAACAACATTGACCAAGTCACACATTGCAAAGCCTTGAAAGGCCATGGGGTTCTGCATAAGAAGCTAGGACAATGATTTTTATTGGATAGATGGTTTCCCTGGGCAGTCAATATTGACAGGTATTATGAAAATGGGGTTTACAATCTTTGTCACTGTTGGGATTACTCAACTCTCTCAGATATGATTTCCCTGCATTTACAAAATGTGCAAATCAAGGGACAAGAACTTGTGTATTAAAATGTATGCCGTCATATCTGTCTTTGATACAAGTGTCTCTAAGTAGAGACTGGGGGGGGGGAAATTTTGGGTAGAGAATGCACCTTCTAGATAATTTGTTGCTTAAGATCTGTACAAGTGCTAAGAGGGGATGTGCATATACTGGAATGAGAAGGAGTGTGTCTATGCTAAATAGGGGTATGTATTACGTAAACAACCTGGCAAATAAGGTGGTCTTATCAAAAAGGTATAAACCAGTTAATGCAGAAGTTCTTTTGGCTAGAGGAGCTTGTAGTGACCCTTCCATAAATCTTTTACCGAGTCATGATTAATGCACTGCTACATGTCACAAATGACAGTTCCCTAAAATTTAATGTATGAAACCCCTCCAAAACTAAGTAAAGGTAGTCCGTTGATAATAAAATGGACAATCTCAATGTAGAAAGAAACCCACGGTCTCAGACTAAGTAGCTAGACACTCTCGGATGTAATTTCACCGGAGAAGCGCTGCTAAAATTGCATCAATGACCGTACAGATAGGTTTCTACTACGATATAAGAATCTCAAAAATATATATTAATATAAAACTTTCATATTAATTATTCGGACCACTCTTTACATTCTTTTCCAAAAGGTGTTCAGAGATTGTGCTTATCTCTTAGAAGATTGTTAGCAGTCCCTGTTACAAATGACAGTTCTGCACAAAATTCAGCAACTAGGGCGAGCAAGCCTTTCATGTGGGAGATGTCTACTTATTGTGTAACTACAATCTTATGTGCAAGAAACAGAACATACAACGTACAATTAAGGATAGAGTTTTATTTTAGTTCAAATCATCTTTATTGCAGAGCCAATATCACAAACAGCCAAACAAGCGAAACAAATACAAAGCAGAGAACCAGCAACCGGTGGCATGCCCATTACATAGCTTTTTTTTGTACATAATTGGGACAATGTTTTATTTTAACCACTGCTGTAGCACAGGCCTTGACAAATTTTCTTAAGATCTAGAAGTCAGCCCAAAAACATAGGAACCAGACTTGGAAAGACTAAAATTTTATTTCTGTACAATTTATAAACAGCACCCTCTCTCAGTGCATCCCCCCCCCCCCCCGCCTCAAACACAGCACCCTCTGTCAATGTATTGCCCTCCTCAAACACAGCTGCCCCTCTCAATTTATTTTCCCCTCAACACAGCAGCCTCTGCAGACTGGCGAACTGGGGCTTTTCCACTCAGGTGAACTCTGCTGCGAAGGGGGGGGGGGGCGCGAGGGGGGGAATGTCCACTGATGCCAAGCTTTCACTGTGCCCCTGGAGGGGGTTATAACAGTAGCCTCTGTTGCCCATGAAGGCATAAGAGGAGCATGGTGAGGACATGCTGTCCATCAGCTACGCACCCCACTACATCCATGTGTGGGGGTGCTGAGCCTGTCTGGGTACCCACTGTGGGGCTACAGCACAAGGAAGAGGCGGTGAACTGTGGCTGTGCATTGCCATTAGCCAAGTTGCTGCATGTAGGGCTGGTGTTGTGCGAGGAGATGCATGCAGCACCCGCAGAAGCGAATGTGGAACCACCATTGAGCCTTGCGGGACTGCTATATTGTTGCTGTTGCTGGAGTTGCTGCTGCTTGAGCCGAAATGGCTCCTTGCTCCCATTCCCATGGCTGTGCCATTTGTTCCACCCATCCCAGTGCTGCCAACTCTGAAGGACCCAATGGCTGGAGTCCGTGACCCATTCTCTCACTCTCTGGGGGCATCCTCACTTCTTCTCTGTGCCAAGCAACGGGGAAGCGGCTGCAGCCCAAGAGGTCCCCTGCCTCAGAGGTGGCACCACAGGCAAGTTATCGCTGGAAAGCACAGTGTCCAAACATAAGAACATAAGATATGCCATACTGGGTCAGACCAAGGTCCATCAAGCCCAGTATCCTGTTTCCAACAGTGGCCAATCTAGGTCATACGTACCTAGCAGTTTCCCCAAAAGACACAGGTTCTGCAATGCTTGTACTAGGTCAAGCATTGATATGCTGGGTCCCTTCTTAATAATGGTTTATGGACCTTTCCTCCAGGAACTTGTCCAAACCTTTTTTAAACCCAGCTACACTAACAGCCTTTACTACATCCTCCAGTAACAAATTCCAGAGTTTGATTACACGTTGAGTGAAAAAATATTTTCTTTTATTAGTCTTAAATAGTTTACCCTGTAGCTTCATTGCATGTCCCCTAGTCTTCCTATATTCTGATAACGTAAACAGGCGATCTACGTTTACCCGTTCCACTCCGTTCATTAATTTAAAGACTTCTATCATATCTCCCCTCAGCCGTCTCTTTTCCAGGTTAAAGAGCCCTAACACCTTTTTAGCCTTTCTTCATAGGAGTATCCTTCCATCCCCTTTACCATTTTGGTGGCTCTTCTCTGAACCTTTTCTAATAACGCTATATCCTTTTTAAGATACGGCGACCAGAATTGCACACAATATTCAAGGTGAGGTCTCACCATGGAACGGTATAGAGGCATTATAATATCTTTTGTTTTATTTTCCATTCCTTTCCTTATGATACCTAGCATTCTATTTGCTCTCTTGGCTGCCGCTGCACACTGGGCCGAGGGTTTTAACATGTTATCCACAATGACGCCTAAATCTTTTTCCTGGGTGGTGGTTCCTAATGTGGAACCTTGCATTGTGTAACCATAGTTTGGGTTGTTCTTCCCTAGGTGCATAACTTTGCACTTGTCCACATTAAATTTCATCTGCCATTTTGATGCCCAGTCTTCCAATTTATCAAGATCCTCTTGCAATTTTCCACAATCCTCTTGGGTTTTAACAACTTTAAATAGTTTTGTGTCATCTGTAAATTTGATAACCTCACTCGTTATTCCACTTTCCAGGTCATTTATGAATATGTCAAAAAGCAGCGGACCCAGCACAGATCCCTGGGGTACACCACTATTCACCTTTCTCCATTGGGAAAATTGGCCATTTAGCCCAACCCTTTGCTTTCTATCTTTTAACCAGTTCCTGATCCACAGTAGTACACTGCCTCCTATCCCATGACTCTTTAGTTCTGCCAAACGTCTCTGATGAGGGACCTTGTCAAAGGCTTTCTGAAAGTCCAGATACACTATATCAACCGATTCACCTTTGTCCACCTGTTTATTCACACTTTCAAAAAAACATAACAGATTAGTAAGACAAGATCTTCCTTGTCTAAAGCCATGTTGGCTGTCTCCCATTAGGCCATGACTATCTACATGCTGAGTAATTTTATTCTTTATGATGGTTTCTACCATTTTTCCCGGTACTGACGTGAGGCTCACCGGTCTGTAGTTTCCCGGATCACCCCTGGAACCCTTTTTAAAAATTGGTGTTACACTGGCGATCCGCCAATCTTCAAGTACTAGAGATGATTTTAATGATAGTTCAGATTATTAATAGCAGGTCTGCAATCTCATATTTCAGTTTGGCCCAGGTGATTTGCTACTCTTCAGTTTATGTAATAGTTGTAATACATCTTCCCGATGTATCGATATTTCCTTCAATTCTTCCGCACCTTTAAATACCACTTCAGTCATGGGTAACATCCCTACATCTTCCTCAGTAAAGACCGAAGCAAAGAATTCATTCAGTCTCTCCGCTATCATCTTGTCGCCTCTTAGTGCCCCTTTAACTCCTCTATCATCTAATGGTCCAACTGACTCTCTCACAGGTTTTTTGCTACGAATGTACTTGAAAAAAAATCTTTATTTTGTGTTTTTGCTTCCGCAGCAAGCTTCTTCTCAAATTCTCTCTTTGCCTTCTTTATCAATGCCTTGCATTTGACCTGCCAGTGTTTGTGCTGTTTCCAGGTTTCATCGTTTGGCTCTTTTTTCCATTTCCTGAAAGATGCTTTCTTGGCAACAACAGCCTCTCTGACCTCACCTTTAAACCATGCTGGCAGTTTTTTGGACTTCCTTCCACTTTTCTTAAAGCGTGGAATACAGCTGGTCTGGGCTTCCAAGATAGTATTTTTCAACAATACCCAAGCTTGATGTAAGTCTTTAACCTTTGCAACTGCTCCTTTTAGTTTTTTCTTAACTATTTTCCGCATTTTATCATAGTCTCCCTTTCGAAAGTTAAAAGGTAGTACTGTGGATTTCCTTACTAACCCTCCTCCACTAATTAAATCAAAGGCGATCATGCTATGATCACTACTGCCAAGTGGCCCCAACACCCTTATCTCTTGCACTAGATCTGGTGTTCCACTAAGGACTAGGTCTAAAATGGCTGCCCCTCGCGTCGGTTCATGGACCAGCTGCTCCAAGAAGCAGTCATTTATGTCATCTAGGAACTTTATCTCCCTAGCATGTACTGCCGTGACACTGACCCAGTCGATACCGGGGTCAGTGTCAAGGCAAAACCCAAACCTCAAACTCCTTGCTTCAAGGTTCTGCCATCCACCAACTCCACACGTAGTTTAAACTTTATGTAAGGAATATCAGGAGGCAGTGGTAGCCTTTACTTTTGCCTGCTGGCCTGATCTGGAGGCAGAGGTGGGAATCACTGTTTATGCCATAAACAAAGACTCCCACAAATACTGCTACCGCTGCTTCCTGATCTGCCTGCAGGTAACAAAGGCTCCCACCACAGCCTCCCAATTTGCCTCCTCATGGTTGCTGTACAAAATCCAGGTGCCAGGTCAGATTTGTTAGTCACCATGATGATATGGCACCTGGAGTTTGTCGAGCCCTGCTGTAGCATGATATAAATAAATATATTAAAGATGTAAACCAGGGTAGGGAATGTTACTATGCAATCCCTGTTCTAGAGTTGACAGAAAAAAACATGTGTCTTTCTGTAATACTGTCTAGCTCTTATTCTTGACAAAATTATGAAACAAGGGTTTGTTTCATGTCTCCAGGTCCCCAGGCATTAAAACTCAGCCTGTAAGTCTCTGAATGCCTCTGTAAAGAGGTGTGTTTTCAAGTTTGTTTTGAAACTAGCTCAGTTTATTTCCCCTCTTAGCTCAGAGGGCAATATCTCTGGTCCCTCGCTATCTCTTTCAACTCTCTCCTCTTGGCACCTCCTCCTCTGACCCCCTCCTTCCCTTTCTGCCCAAACCCTAACTGACTATTTTCATAACAAAGTCCATAAAATTACATTCCAATTCCCACAAGTTCAACTTCATTCCCCTCTTCTGCCTCTTCAATACCAACACTTCCCCTCAATTTCTGCTACCCTTTTGTCCTTTTCTAAGATCTTTGAAGAGGAAATTACTCATCTTCTTTCCTCCTCTAAAACTTATTACTTGTTCTTCGGATCCTATCCTCACCTGTCTCCTTAACTCCATATCCCGCTCTATCATCCCTTCTATCTCTCATATTCTGAACCTATTGCTCTCCACTGCAACTGTTCTAGCAGCCTTCAAGCATACTGTGGTCACACCTTTCCTCAAACCTTCACTTGACCCTACTTGTCCTAATCATGCCATATTCCTTCTTCCCTTCATTTCTAAACTTCTTGAACGTGCAATTTTCCACTGTTTCCTTCAATATCTCTCCTCTCTAGCCCTTCTAGATCCCCTGCAATCTGGCTTTCATCCCTTATATTTCTACCAAAGGTGAAAGCAGGCCTTACCTGCTAACTGCTTTTCCTCGAGTTCCTCCAGTCCAGTCCCAACCTGACCTGTGGGTAATAACCTCTCACCAGCAGCTTGGACACTGGGCATGTCAGATTCTCTGACCTCATTACAGAAAGGCAGTTGGCACCTCACCCCACCAGCCCCCGCATCCTACTGAGAAAGCAGACTCACTGGAGCAACAATTAAGAAACATGTCTCTCAACCAACATTACAGAATAGTCACAGCCCGAACAGGCAGGGAAAAAAAACACACATCCCCCTAATATAAATTTTTTTTTGTAACGTTAGGGCCAACGAAGCCCGCACGGTAACCTCCCCAGCTTTCAAAGAAAGCTTTTAGGAGATAGTTTTTGGGAGATGTACCATGCATTCATGGTCCCGATTAAGGGTGCCATCATGCCTCAGTATGATATCATAAATCACTTTTCTTTTTTCCATCTTGAGCTTAACAGGGAGGAGGGAGGGTTGGGAGGACCGAGTGCTACTGTCCCACACCTGTTACAGGTGAGTAATTACGCTTTCTCCGGGAACAAGCAGGAAGTCAGTCCTCATGTATGGGACTCCCTAGCTACAGGTTACCGAAAAAACCTGTAAAGAGACACGGGTGACCAGAAAAGGTGAGCCGTGAGCAGAAGCAATGGATTTGAGAGACCACAGACCCACGAGTAACCCCAAGTATCAAGCAAGGAACCAGTTCTCTGGTAGCCTGACCACATTGAAGGGCTGGAGGGCAGGAGTTGCCTTACAGCCCAAACGAATGACAGAGTACTGCCTGGCCAAAGGCACTGCCCTGGCAGGACTCCCTCTCCAGGCAGTAATGAGCTGCGAAGTTGTGGACTGAGGACCAGGTGGCGGCCCGGCATATCTCTGACAAGGCATGGAATGCAAGTTCGCCACAGATGTCGCCATGGCCTGGATGTATAGTGTATCTGGACTTTCAGAAAGCCTTTGACAAGGTCCCTCATCAGAGACTTTTGGCAAAACTAAAAAGTCATGGGATAGGAAGCAGTGTACTATTGTGGATCAGGAACTGGTTAAAAGACAGAAAGTAGGGCTAAATGGCCAATTTTCCCAATGGAGAAAGGTGAATAGTGGTGTACCCCAGGGATCTGTGCTGGGTCCGCTGCTTTTTGACATATTCATAAATGACTTGGAAAAGAGAATAACGAGTGAGGTTATCAAATTTGCAGATGACACAAGACTATTTAAAGTTGTTTAAACCCCATAAGTATTGTGGAAAATTGCAAGAAGATCTTGATAAATTGGAAGACTGGGCATCCAAATGGCAGATGAAATTTAATGTGGACAAGTGCAAAGTTATGCACCTAGGAAAGAACAAACCAAACTATAGCTACACGATGCAAGGTTCCATATTAGGAACCACCACCCAGGAAAAAGATTTAGGCGTCATCGTGGATAACATGTTACAATCCTCCGCCCAGTGTGCAGCGGCGGCCAAGAGAGCAAAAGGAAAGCTAGCTATCATAAGAAAAGGAATGGAAAACAAAAAGGATATTATAATGCCTCTGTATCGTTCCATGGTGCGACCGCACCTTGAAATTGTGTGCAATTCTGGTTGCCATATCTTAGAAAGGATATAGTGTTATTAGAAAAGGTACAGAGAAGAGCCACCAAAATGGTAAAGGGGATGGAAAGATACTCCTATGAAGAGAGGCTAAAAAGATTAGGGCTCTTCAACCTGGAAAAGAGATGGCTGAGGGGAGATATGAGAGGTCTATAAATTAATGGAATGGAACGGGTAAACATAGATTGATTGTTTAAGCCATCAGAATGTAGAAAGGCTAGGGGACATGCAATGAAGCTACAGGGTAACCTATTTAAGACTAATAAAGAGAACATATTTTTTCACTCAATGTGTACTCAAACTCTGGAATTTGTTACCGGAGGATGTAGTAAAGGTTGCTAGGATAGGTGAGTTTAAAAAACGTTTGGACAAGTTCCTGGAGGAAAGGTCCATAAACCATTATTAAAAGGGACCCAGGATATCACTGCTTGACCCTATACAAGCATTATGGAACCTGTATCTTTTGGGGAGACTGCTAGGTACTTATGACCTAGATTGGCCACTGCTGGAAACAGGATACTGGGCTTGATGGACCTTGGTCTGACCCAATATGGCATATGTTTTCTTATGCTGTGCGCAGTGACACGGCACTCCAACGAAAGACCAGCCTTCTCGGAGGCGAAGGCGATGCAGTCCGCTACCCAGGTGGACAGAATGTTTAGAGACCGCTGATTCCAACCGGGTCATAGGAGACAAAGAGCTGAGAGGCTTGGAGGTGGGTCCTGGGTATGCTACAGGTAGAAGGCTAGTGCATACTTATAGTCCAGAGTGTGGAGAACGGCTTCCGCCTTGCTGGCATGAGGCCGCAGAAAAAATTGGGAGCCACTGCCTGCTTGTTAAGGTGGAACAGACACCATCTTTGGTAGAAACCTGGGGTGCGTGGAGAGCATGACCCTGCTCTTGTAAGAACAAATGTACAGTGGTTCTGCCACCAATGCCTGAAGCTCGCTGACCCTGCAAGCAGAGGAACACCACCTTCCAGGAGAGATACTTGAGGTGGCAGGAGCAGAGAGGCTCAAAGGGTGGCGTGGTGAGCATGGAGAGCAAGATGTTAAGGTCCCTGTCAAAGCCTGCGGGCGGACAGGCATCTTTGACAGGAAGTGGCCCCTCAGGAAGTGAGACACAAGGGGCTCAGCAGAGAAGTGCTTGCTCTCAATGAGTTGGTGGTGCGTCACGAGAGCATCAAGGTGCACTCTGACAGAGCTCGACTTCAGACCTGCCTGAGACAGGTGAAGTAACTCCTACAGCATTAGTTGGATGAGAGAGAGAAAGGGTTGATCCGCCTCTCTGCGCACCAGACCAAGAATCTCCACCACTTGAAGGCTTATGCCCGCTGGGTAGAGGTTTTACAGAAGGCCAGAAGGACATCCTCCGCCTCACTGGAGAGGGTGAAAGAGGCCAAGGCTACCCTTTCAGCAGCCAGGCCATGAGTGACAGGGACCCAGGTTGGGGTGCAGAAGAAAGCCCGCCTCCTGCATGAGTAGGCCTGGGTCACACCCCAGGGAAACCGGGGGCACCATGGACAGGCGGAGAAGCAGGGGAAACCATGGCTGCCTGGCCCATCATGGGGCCACCATAATCACTGTGGCCCTGTCTTACTGCACCTTGAATAGGGTCATTGTGATCAGCAGTGTGGATAGGAAAGCATAAAGGAGGCCCTCCGCCCATGAGATCAGGAATGCATCCGCCGCCACACGGGTGGGGTGTGGCTGCCGGTAACAGAAGCGTGGCAGCTGGGCATTGGCTGGGTTGGCAAAGAGGTCCATCTTCAGCAGCCCCCAGTACTGGAACAGCCAGCCAGCCACCTCAGGATCTAGCCTTCACTTGTGCGGCTAGAGGACCCTGCTGAGCCGATCCGCCAGGGCGTTGTCCTGGCCCAGGAGGTATACTGCCTGCTGGAGCATCCTGTTGCTGCTGGCATATGAGCAGAGGCTCACCACTTCCTGGCAAAGCAGGGCCAAACCCTGTCGAGCACTAATGCCTGCCGCAGCTACTCTAGCCGCCAACTTGAAGCAGTCATAGGCCACAAGAGATAAACCTGGAGCACTCTGACCGCAGAGACCAGCTAAGAACCCAGCAAGCTCCTTCGCCAGGTCCTGCAAGTACATGCCCATGTACATCTGGTAGGCCTGGAACTGGCTGACAAGCATTGAGCCCTGGAAACATTTTCTGCCCAGGGCGTCCATGGTGCGAGTCTCCCTACCCAGGGGCACCAAGGAGTGCGTCTTCTGGCTCTTGACCCTATGCATGGCAGACTCCATCACCATGGAGTTGTGGGGTAGTTAGGCTTTTTAGAAGCCAGGGCTCTGGTGGACCCAGTACATCGAGTCCAACTGCCTGCTTGCTATGGGCACAGTCAGGGGCTCCCACATGTGGAGGAACAGCCATTCTGGGATTGGGGGGGGGGGGGCCTCATACTGGAGGATCTCAGGGTCCTCCATGCGAGGGTCCTCCTCTGACTCAGTGGTGAAGGCAAGAGCCTTCGCCATGCACTTACAAAGTCGAGGAAGGCGATGTCCTCAGATGGGGACTGTTGCCACATCTCTGGAGGAGACTGGTCCAAGGGCACATCTCAATGGTGGTGGGTTTCCAGGGACTCGTCATCCTCAGACTCCCCCCATCTGACTCTGGACTGGAGGAGGAGTTGAGGCACTCAAAGCAGAGGGCATTTAGAGGGGAAAACCACGGCCCCAAGGATTGGGACCGGGACCAATGCAGAGACATCTCTCGAGTCCGATGGCACTCTAGGATTGGCTCAACCTCCAGGAAGACCCTCAAGGTAGAGGGCCCGGTGGATTGGGAGTGATGACCCAGAGGAATCAGGCATCAGAGCTCACTGCTGGGCCATGAAGGCAGACAAACTGCACTCCAAAGCCACCATCCTGGCCTGGAGGGCAGATGGCTCTGTTGAGGGGGCTGGCTCTGTTGAGGGGGAGTCCTCAACAAGGATGGCCTTGGATCAGTGGCTGATTCCATGTCGTTGACAGCTCCTGTCGGGGGCAAATTGGTTGGCCATTCTCGGCCATTGCCCTCGGTCTTGTGTACGGGGCTGTGGATCCTGGGCCCATGGGACTTCCCCACTTTCCCCAACTCGTTGCCCAATAAGGTCTTCTGGGTCTTCTTGGCATGGTCCTTGTCAAGGATGCTCCAGCTCAAGGCAGCATGGTCTCCGTGAGGGTCCGAGGTCCCAGAGAGGGTCTTGGAGCATGGTCTCACGGACGATTCCAGGGCTGTGTTGTTCTTCTGGAAGATGGACTCACGCTGCTGCTGATGGTTCCTGAGGACTTTGGGAGTCATCTGCTTGCAGAGACTGCAGACTAAAAGGATCATGATCTGGCCCAAGGCATTGAAGGCAGCAGTAGTGCAGGTCCATGCATGACATGTGTGCGCAGCAGTCGCATGGCTTGAAGCCACTGACCAAGACCATAGCGGGAAAGACAGCCCCCGCAAGGTCAAACTCACTTGGCCCAACCAGGAAAAAGGCACAAACCCGAGAAAAAGAGAACATGAGAACACACCGCCAAGGCAAGCAGACTCAGAGGCAAAAAGAGAACCAGTACATGATGGGGGGGGAGAGAGACAGGACAGAGACACATCTGATGGGCTCCGCGGAAAAAAGGAAACTGAGGCAAGATGGCACCCTTAGGCAGGAAGACCACACATGCATGGTACAACTCCCAAGGACTTTCTATGAAAACTGGGGAGAGGTAACTGTGAGCTCTGTTGGCGCCATCATCCATATGTGAGGACTGACTTCTTGCTTGTTCCCAAACATAGTTTACAGTGCCTCTCCTGAGCTAGTCCCCCAGAAAGGAATTTGGCAACCCTTCTGGGAGCTGCACATACCAATGGCTTCCTGATCACCACCACCAGATGAGTTTTCTCAAGTCTGGGAACGCCACCACACTGTAGCCTAACAGAAATCAGGTAGGGTCCAAGACCAGACTCGAGGAATTCAAGGAAAACCAATTAGCAGGTAAGGCCTAATTTCACCTTCCTTATCATTCCTCTATTTGAGTCCCGATCTGTGGGATATACCACAGCAGTACTAACCTCAGGAGGAACCCACGAGCTCAGTCTGAAGCACCGAACATGACACTGCCTGAGTGTGTATGGAATGAGCCCATAACGCCTTGAGCAACTCCTTGCACCGCAAGTAAGCCGAGGAGATAGCCTCTTTGTACTGTTCACAGGTCTGTGCAAGGTGGAAGTGGCTTCAAAGGCTTCCATCTTGTGATGTGTGAAAGACTATCTGACCTGCAAAAAGATTCAGTCCGCTTCAGATAACGTCAACACCTAACAGACATCCAAACACCGCAAAATAGGATCTTCTGCCTCCAAAAATACTGGAAGTGACACCAGTTGATTGAGATGAAAAGCCGACATTACCTTGGGTAGAAAAGAGGGCACAGGCCATAGCAAGACCTTCTCCTTAGAAAAACATAGAAAAGGGACGCGACAGGACAGCGCTTGCAGTTCTGAAATTCTCCTGTCCGAACAAATAGTCACTAAAAAGAGACTTGTCTAACGTCAGATCTTTCAAGGAGAAAGCTCTCAACAGCTCAAAAGGCTCCTCTGTCAACACAAGATTGAGGTCCCAAGGAGGAACCACTGCCCAAACTGGGGGACAAACATGCTTTATAGCCCGAAGGAACTGGGTGATATCTGGATGCATTGCAAGGGACACCCCCCCCCGGATCAGACCGCGATAATAGGTGATAGTCGCCACCTGCACACGAAGACAGCTGCAAGCCGCACCTTTGCCCAAACCCACCTGCAAATAGGCAAGAATGTCTGGTACCAAGGCTGAGAGAAGGTGACAGCCATGCTCTGGGCACCAGTCCTCAAAGATCCTCCACACTGGAATATTTATTTAACATTTTTTTTAATATACCGTCTTTCTACGAATCAAGACGGTTTACATAGAACATTTCAAGACAGTGTGTTTCAACTGTTTACAAGGAACAAGGTAACAAGGATACATAAGTGAACAAAATGAACTAATATAGGCTAAAGAAATGGAGCACTGTCAGGCTTTTTAGCAAGGTGGAGACATCCGAAGCCGAATAACCCTGTCTCCTCAGAGCCCTCTCAAGAGCTAAGCCGTAAGCAAGAATCAAGCCACCTGAGAACATGCCCTGCATCAGCAAGTGTTCTCGTATCGGCAGACGCCATGGGTAATCAGCTGCCAGATGGATCAGGTCAGCATAACCAGCCAATTGGGTGCTATTAGAAATACCAGCCCCAGATGCACCTCAATTCTTTGCATGACTCGATCTATGAGCACCCACGAAGGAAAGATAAAGCAGACCCTCTGCTGGCCACTGTTGTACCAGCGCATCGAGCCCCTCTGACATGCACTCCCGTCTCCTGCTGTAAAAATGCTCCGCCATGGTGGACTAAGATCGCCATCAGATCCATGATCGGCTGACCCCAGTGGTGCACAAGCTGAGCAATGACTGCCTCATTGAGGGACCACTCCCCTGGATCCAACGGGACCCAACTGAGGTAGTCAGCTGCCACATGAGCCGCAGATAGTGCCTGCAGATTGGCCTCAATCTATTCCAACAAGGGGTCTACTTTCTCTTCCAGTTCTATGCTGCTTGTGCCCCCTTGCCAAATGATGTATGCTATCACAGTGGCACTGTCCGAAAACACTCTCACCGTTTTCCTCTGCAGGAAGGGCCAGAACCGTTACAACACTAAGAATACCATCCTCCGCTCCAACTGATGAATCAGTCATCTTCTCTCCAGTGGAGACCAGAGCCCCTGGGCTATCTGGGCCTTGCAATGCCCTCCCCCATCCTGACAGACTGGCATTCGTTGTCAGAGGGATCCAATCTGGAATCTTTAATGGCATCCCCGCCAAAAGCTTGTTTGGCTGCAGCCACCAACACAGTGCCATTTGTACTGACAACGAGCACTGTATCGGGAGAGTGAGCTGGTGGTGCTGAGCTGACCATCTCTGCAACAGTGTCTTCATGTGGTCTCTAGCACAGGGCACCATCTCGATTGACCCAGCCATCGATCCCAGCACCTGCAGATAATGGCACTCTGTGGGAACTGTCATACGGAGAAACTGGCGGATCTGTGATTGCAGAGAGACCACCCTGTCCCGTGGCAGACACTCTCCCCTAATCCATCTGGTATACCTGGAAGCTCTGTTCCAAAAACTCTTCAGATGGCTGGAGACAACTCTTGGCAAAATTGACAACCCAGCCGAGACTCTGCAGGTAGGCTATGACTTTGCCCGGATGAGCCAATCTAGATAAGGATGCACCAGAATCCCCTTCTGCTGGAGCCCCGCTGCCACAACCATCGCCTTGGTGCAGGGGGTGATTGCCAATCCAACAGGCAAAACCCAAAACTGAAAACGACCCATGGGCACTGCAAATCATAGGAACCTCTGATGCTCAGGCCAAATGGGGATGTGTAAGTATGCCTCAATCAGATCGAGTGAGGTCAAGAACTTGCCTACCCTGACCACCACTATGACCAAATGGAGTGTATCCATGTGGAAGTGGGGCATCCTTAAGCTCCGATTTGCATGCTTGAGATCCAGTATGGGACAAAATGAACCTTCCTTCTTGGATGATCACGAAGCATTGACCACAACCGCACTGGTTTCTGGGCACCTCCACTACTACCTGCAACTCCAGCAGGCGCCGAAGTGTGCCCTGTACAGCCTTGAGTTTCCAAGGCATCCTGCATGGGGAATTGACAAAAGCGTCCGCGAGAAGATGGGCAAACTCCAACATGTACCCCTCTCTGATGACTTCCAGCACCAACTGGTCAGAATTGATCCTGGTCCAGGCGTTGTAAAAGTCCCACAGCCTACCTCCCATAGGAACCAAACCCTCCTCCTGGATCTTCCTGGCATCAATGCGTTTTCTTAGTAGACAAGGGAGCAGAGGAATAGAAACCCCTGCTTCCACCTTGAAAGGCTTGCCACCGGGAAGGGAAGGAATAATCCTCTCTGGTAGGGTGCAAACCAAACCGCAGAAAAAGCACAGTTACTTACCTGTAACAGGTGATCTCTGGGAACAGCAAGAATAAGTCTTCACATATGGGTACGTCGGTACCGACGGAGTCTGCGCGAGAACGCTCCCCAGCGTCCAATCAAAACGCTTTTGGGAGCATCCCAACACGCCTGCGTGCTGCCTTCCCGCCTTTCCCAACTGCCTCTCCTCAGTTAAGTTTGAAAGCTGAGACAAAGAGAGAGAGAGAGAGAAATACAACTCCTAGGGGAGGTGGGTGGGTTGTGAAGACTTATTCCTGCTGTTCCCAGAGATCACCTGTTACAGGTAAGTAACTGTGCTATCTCCACTCCCAAGCTAAGATGCCTGGGGGAGTCCCAGCATGTTGCGAATCTGAGAGCCATGCTATTCTACAGAACCTCAGGCATCCTAGGGATGGAATGTAGGAGTTGAACTAAAAAGATGTGCTGTGGAACAGCTGTAGCAAACAGGACACCTGAAAAGGAGTCTCTGGACAGGTGCTATCTAGTGAAAACATTGAAGTGCAATAAGCCATATGGACCTCAACTGGTGGAATGCAAGGGTTTTATGGGGGTTCATATGAAATTGGTAATATGAACCAGGAAAATATCTCCAGAGAGTACCTCAATGAAAGGAGGGGTAGATACACTGTGCAAAAACAGGTTGAGGTCAGAACCCTTAGGGTGAGAAGAAAGCCCAGTGGAACTGGGATGGTTCAAATAGGTAGGACTTTTGCAGGAGATGCGAAAGTCCGTAGATGGATAAGAGTGAAGCTCTGTTGACCTAAAAAGGACATAGTTCCCATGGGAGAAAGAGCTGTGAAGACTCCTATATTCAAGGAAAAGGAGAGGAACATGAGGCATAGTAGCCTCATCTTTTGAGGGTTCAGAGGATCCTTTGTATTTAAAATTACATAGGTAATAGAGAAGATATGGAGGGCTTTAGATGTACCAACAGTGAAGGTTATGGTGCAAAAGCCCCCTAACTACCACGAGTAGTGGTTGTTCATGGGGATCCCTAGTATGCTGGAACAGCATAGAAAAGGATAGAGACTGACGGGCCCATAGGGAAATATATGGATATATACCGATACATTTAGTCAGACAGATAAAGAATAGTATATAGACAAACATGTACGTATCCTATTACGATATGGATATATAGATAGGCAAGTACAGATATATCTGTCTGTGTGAATCTACATATACATATATGTATAATATATATATGAGCACAGACGTGCATATATCCATGTGCATACACACACACACACACATACACATATACACATACATACATACACATATACACATACATACATACCCATGTCCTGTCATGGGATATGTGGCGAGAGAAGATTCCACTAACAAGAGGGTATTACCTGATTGAGGGAATCTTTGGAGAATCCATTGCTACTGGTTATGAGTAGGAACGCAAAGGGAGTTCCCTCACTGATAAGGGGAAGCTCAGAGTCCTGTAAGAACTCTTGCCCTTAAATAACCAGGAATGGAAACCTACATGAAAATTGCAGAGGATGTCGTTAATATGCAGACAATAAGTCTGAATCCTTCCATAACTCCAGCAGGCAGCTGGAGAAAAAGATGCCATGAAAGAAATATCATATTTACCCTTTATGAGGGCAAACAGGGTATGGTGCATTCTGGTGATGAATATGAATTCTGCTATGAAGAATTGAAGATGGAAGGAAATAGCAGACATGGACTGGCTGTACTGAAAGAAAAAAACATCCCTGGTGGAGGGGTGCACTAGAGATGTGAACCAATCCAGGGAATTGGATGATTGTCCAGGTCTTCGCTTAATTAAAGGTCTGTGTCCTTTATTTAAGAAGATTTTAATGGAAAATGGTAAGGGCAGGGGAACTCAGTCGACATAACTAGGTAAAGCCCTTCCTAATCATCTAGAATTATATGCTCTCTAACACGGCCCCATAGTGAAGAGCTGCTCTGTAGAGATGCACAGAGCATGTTGCAGGTCATTTAGAAGAAAAAACTGGCTGTTTAAGAGCCAGTATATATCCTGAACTATTCTGCCAAGCCCAAGGATTGGGGAAGGCCAAGAATAGAAGGTGAGGAGAAGTGTCTGCAACAATGGCCAGGAAAGGCTGTAGACTGTCTGGGACTTAGTAGTAAGACCAGAAAAAATGGAAACTGGAGAACAAACTCTGGTTTCTTGGTCAGCAAGTCAGTGGTGTAACCACTAAGAGCCCCTGCAGTTCCAACTATTGCTGGGCAGCAGACGAAATCTTATGAGATTGAAAGACATACAGACTTGAGTAGGAGTAGAAAGACTCCGTTATCGTCTGAGAAGCTGCCAGCAAAACAGCAGGGGGAAGATAAGCCCCTAAGTTCCCTCTCAGAGTTATTGAGAAGCCTCCAGTTAAGTGGTAGCACTCTTACAGACGAAATGTCTTAGTAAGAGGGACAGGGTTGAAAAAAAAAGAGACTTACGGTGGAGTAAAGCTCTGTTAAGTAATAAGAGAAATTGTTGATACAGGAGAAGAGTCAAAGGTAAAGGTATAGGAACCTCATTGACAACTGTGACTCCTCTGTACCTGAAAGGAAGAGGAGTAACTTTAGTACCTGTACAACATAGTGATCTAAAGAAGCTCTCTGAGCTAAAAGTCAAAATGTTCTCTTGAGATACATGTGTAGAAACTAGGATGGAACCACTGTAGATGTCTGTAAAGGGAAGAAGCAAACTACAGGTTCTGAACCTCAAACAGGAAGAAGAAGCAGTGAAGAGTCTATCAGCAACCCTGCGGCTGCTGGGTTTGCTGAAGCTGTTGAGGTTGTGGTTTCCTCAGCCTGGTTGGATGTTTCCCCTGTCTGGGAACATCTGTATGATGGGTAGAAAATGGATGAAAGCAGCAATCCAAGGGAGCAATACAGCATAGGAGGTGAAGTACTTTTGTCCACTAAAGAAGAGCGGGACCTAGGCGTAGTTGTGTCCGATGATCTTAAAGTAGCTAAACAGGTAGAAAAGGCGACGGCAAAAGCTAGAAGGATGCTTGGGTGCATACGGAGAGGAATGGCTAGCAGAAAAAAGGAGGTGATAATGCCTCTGTATAAGTCTTTGGTGCGACCTCATTTGGAGTATGGTGTGCAATTCTGGAGGCCGCACCTTCAAAAGGATGTGAACAGGATGGAGTCGGTACAGAGGGGTGCTACTAAGATGATTAGTGGTCTTCATTATAAAGCATATGAGGACAGACTTAAGGATCTTAATATGTACACCTTAGAGGAAAGGCGGGATAGAGGTGATATGATTGAGATGTTTAAATACCTCCGTGGCATAAATGTTCAGGGAGAGAGCCTCTTTCAATTGAAAGCAAGTTCTGCGACGAGGGGACATGGGATGAGGGTGAAGGGAGATAGATTCAGGAGTGATATGCGGAAATATTTCTTTACGGAAAGAGTAGTGGATCCGTGGAATAGTCTCCCAGTGGAGGTGGTAGAGATGAGGACAGTAACTGAATTCAAAAAAGCATGGGACCAACACAGAGGATCTCTAAAGGTAAAAAGTGGACTGTTGTAGTTGTTGTTATGGAAGGACAGACTAGATGGGCCTTGTGGTCTTTTTCTGTCATCATGTTTCTATGTTTCTATGTTTCTCCCCTTGAGGCCACAAAGCCTGCCAGAAGATGTTCTAGAAACTGGGACAGAGGAAGGCGTAGACAAGCCTCTGAAAGCAATAGTGTCAGTAGTTAACTGAGCAGCTTGGAGTAAAGTCTCTTTGTTGAAGAGATTTTCTCCAGTGCAAGGAGTATTTCCCAGTGTATCTCGTACAAATTTGTCCAAGTCTGAAGCTTGGAGCCAAGCTGTATGTCGTGCTCCTATGGCTATAGCAGAGGTTCTGCTAACAGACTCAAAAGAGTAAGGGAAGCACGAGTAAGGAATCTAGAAATATTTTGAGCATGATTGAGTAGTATAGAAAAATCTGCTCTTTTAGGTTCTTGGAGAAAAGGGATCAAAAGTAGTAAATCTTTTGTGACTTCCTCAAGAGATAATCCCATATAGTAAATATATGAGAGAATTCTGGCTGAAAACATGGATGCCTGGAAAGTTTGACGTCCAAAGGCATCTAAAGTTCTAGCCTCAAGACTTGGCGGATAAGAGTGTTTCTTAGTACTCTTAATACGCCTCATTGCTGATTCTACAACAAGAGAATGATGAGGGAGATGAGACTTTTGAAAACCTGGAGTAGGGGGCACCCTGTATAAAAGATCAGTTACCCTAGAAGGTGGGGACACCGTTAAAGGAGTTTCCCACAGTCTAAATAGTAGATCCTGCAAGGTTTGATGCAAAGGAAACATAATGACTTCCTTTGGACTGCCAGAGATCAGCAGAGGTTCTGGAACCCCTGATGCAAGATCTAGACCAGGTATAGGAATGGCAAGTAACTTTTCCATATCAAGCAGGAAAGCTTGAAAAGAAATCTCCCCAGAGGGGAGTCCTCGAGAAAGAGGAGAAAGAGCTAGATCTGTTGAAGAACTAGCTCCAACAACCACCGGTTCATTCAGATTACCTAGAACAGAAAATCTGGAGGGGTGGAGCATCGGTGGATCTACAAAAGATAGCTGTCGGTACCGCTGAAAAATGGCACCGCAATCTGTCGGTAGCAAATCGTCCATGTTAGGGATCGATTCCAGACTGGGTATGGAAGGAAGTGATCCAGATGAACAGAACATGGACGGTACCGGCACCGATGCTTATGTCGATACCGGTACCGATACCGGTACCATCGTTGATACCGATTCATGAAGATCAGTCTGTGATAACACTATTGGTACTGAGGAAACCAAATGTGGCAGATCTTTATCATTGGTAGAATGTCTTCGGTACCGTTTAAAATCGGTACCAAGACGAGTGGGTACCCAGTCATCCAAACTAGAGATCGATTCTAGACTCGGCATCAATAGAAGCGAGTCTATCGATGCATATCTGGAGGGTACCGACGTGGATACCAACATCGGCTCCGGGATCGATACCGATGCTGGAAGATCGGTCGGTAGCGGCTCTGGCGGCACCAACGATACCGAGAGCGCTGGACTGCGATCATCGGTGTGGAATGTTTCATCCAACACCAGTGCCGATGCCGGGGTACCGGCACCGCTCAAAGCGGATACCACCACCGAGCATGGCTCAGGAATGTTCACTGAGGTAAAAACCCCGAGAACAACCTGAAACCCCGTTGATGCTTTGGAGGTAGAAAACTCCCGCCGGGGTTTTAAAGCCAAAATGTCCTCAGGGGCAAGGCCGGAGCCATCTGCATAATGCATATGAGATCTACCACCCGAGGACTGGCTAGTCTTTACAGACTTTTGTTTGGTTACCTGATCCTGTGAAAAAGAAGATGCAGCTGGTGCCCTCTGGCCAGAGGGGAACTGCGCATCGAGTGGAGCTCGATGCTGAAAACTTCTTGAAGAAATAATACTACAGGAAGAACACTGAAGTGGATCGTGTTCAGGTCCCAAACATGGAAGGCACTAATTATGGGTGTCTAATACCAATTTGGTACTGCCACAGTTAAAACAAATTTTAGTGGCTGGCGTTTCCATGAAGGAAACTAAGGAGGCCTAACAGGCCGAAAGCAGTCAGGCAACAACAAGGAAAAATAAACAAATTCCTAGAAAAGTAAGGAAAAGAAAAGAACACCGACAGTGCCGGTGTGTCGAGGGAAGGCAGACGCAACCACAGAAAAAATAGAAAAATAAAGAAAGAATTTTCTGCGGTGACAGGAGGACGTCCTGCCGGCTCCACGGAAAAACGAAAACTGAGGAGAGGCAGTTGTGAAAGGCAGGAAGGCAGCACGCAGGCGTGTTGGGATGCTCCCAAAAGCGTTTTGATTGGACGCTGGGGAGCATTCCTGCGCAGACTCCGTCGGTACCAACGTACCCTTATGTGAAGACTCATTCCTGCTTGTTCCTGGAGATCACCGAAAATCCAGCGCCAGACCCCTCATTGGGCCTGTGGAACAAACTGGCTTTTGCTTGTCCTCAGGAAGCCTGCCCCCTTTGGACTCCCTGAGATCCTTCACCAACTTATCTAGATCATCTATGAATAACTTCTTCCCCCGAAAAGGAAGTTTGCTGAGACGAGATTTGGAGGAGATGTCTGCTGCCCAATTATGCAACTGCAAGTAGCAGCAAGCGGCCATGCTCTTGGACAAGCCTCTAATCAGATCATAAAGGCGTCCGCCAAGTAAGCCAGTCCGGACTCCAACTTAGCCACCTCTGGCAGAAGCGACTACAAATCTGCTGCACCTTCCAGCATGGTCCACATCCAACGCAAACAAGTGCGGGCGACAAAGTCCTCTGCAAGGTTAAGGCAATAAACTCAAACACCTGCTTGAGGAGGCTCTCCAGCTTCTGATCCTGCACATCTTTAAATCGCCAACCTGTCCTCCATTGGGATAGTGATCTTTTGTGTGACAGCTGCCACTGTGACATCCACCTTGGAAGAGCAGAAGAGATCCTTATCGTGATCCGATATCAGATACAGCCAGGCCATAGCTCGCATACCCTTTTAGGGCTGCCTCTGAAGTCCCATTCATTTGTTTCACAACCTGATGCAGCGAAAAAAAAGCTGTCTGACAGCTTGAAGCAGGTACTCCAGAGGCTCTTCCTCTGCTGGGGCATCAGCCGCCATATTAAGGGCTTTAGTGGAGTGCCTGATCAATGCCACCAATTCCTCTCTATGGAAGCCGTGAACAATGTGAGACTCTTCCCCTTGCGGGATCTCTCCTTCCTTAAGCTCTATAGTCTACTTCCACATCCGCCTCCATCCCTGGGTCCTCAGCCTCATCCGAATGAGCTGAGCCTACGTCCCCCCCAAGGGTCACTTTTCATACGTTTTCTGAGGGCCTCAGACAAGATTTGCTTCCTAGCTAGCCCCTGGGAGTCAACCGGCCCCTCAATCCCATGCTGTTTCATACAAAAGGCCTTGTGCATGAGCAGCACAAAATCAGGTGAAAAAAACCCTGGGAGGGCATCTGCAGACGGATCCTTAGATGTGGATGGGCTGGGAAGCACCCTGCCTCTACGCTCCAGCACTGGTGGGGTCAGACTATCCCTGCCCTCCTGTATACCAGTGGCTACCCCGCTAGATGTGGGAGAAGACAGACCCTAGGAGTTCGGTCCATCTTCCCCTTCCATGAAACCTTCTTTGGCTGACCTGGATTCTGCCTCACAGCCACGGTAGAAGCCCACGGTCGAGACCGATCCCCTACAAAAGCCACAAGCTAAACAAGTAGGCCCATAGGACATAATACTTTCCAGGAAATGAGCCACACTTTCCTGAAGCCAACCCTCAGGCCAGAAAGCCCCTTGGCCGGGGTATAGCTCTCTTAGGCTGAAACTAATATGAACACCCTCTGGGAGCAGCTATAAAAATGCTGAACTTCAACTGTCCAGATTCTCAATGATCGACCCTTCAAGGATATAGAGAGGGCAGAAAAAAAACAATAAGAGACAAGGGCAGGCACCTGCAGCGTCTGGCCCACCCCCGAAGTCCACCCCTCCACTAGGCAGACAGCTTAGAACAATGGCAGCATTTCCTACGCAAATCTGAACTCCCCTAGACACCCACCCTGCACTAATATGCGGCCCTCAGCAAGCCATGTCACGCAGGAAAACCCTCTGCTCAATCAGCGGCTGACTGCGAAGCTTCACTGATAGCACAGCTTCGGTGGTATCAGGCTCCTGGAGGATACCAACTCCTTTACTGACAGGCCTGCTACTGTCAGCAGCTCCTCACCCCCGGCAGGATTCAGAAGCCACTGAATCCGTCCCCTTTACCACAACAGGACACCAATGTCTCCCGAAGGGGTTCTTAATGCCCATCAGCCAAAAATGCCACGGTTCTCCTCCCCCAATAAAACAGGCTTTTATTCAGGTGAACAAGCTCCTCCAAACCAATTTAATGGCCAACTCTGCACCCAAACACACTTGCCCAATTTCTTAGTTGTCCTTTCAGTGAGTCCCTGTCCATGGGATCGCTTTCTCAAACTGCTTGGAGACCGAGATACTGGGGGAGCTGGTGGGAGGTGCCAGTTGCCTTTCTACGATACGGTCAGAGAATCTGACATGCTCTGTCTCCAAGCTGCTGATGAGAGAGACGACTACCCACAGGTTGGGACTGGACTGGAGGAACGATAAGGAAACAGCTCTTGCCAAAGTCTCCAGCGACTTTTGTTCCTGACTAAATCCAAAAGCCTTTACTCAGTCCTCATTCTTCTTGACTTTTCTGCTGCTTTTGAAACTGTTGACCACCACCTTATCCTCAACACATTGTCCTCTCTTGGGTTTAGGGCTCTGTGCTGTCTTGATTCTCTTCCCTTCCATTGCTCTTTCAGTGTTTGTTCTGGTGGTTCCCCCTCTACTGCTATCTCACTCTCAGTTGGTGTACCCCAAGGGTCTGTTCTGGGCCCTCTTCTTTTCTCTCTCTATAACCAGTCCCTTGGTGCTCTCATCTCCTCCCATGTCTTTCAGTACCATTTTTATGCTGATGACTCAAATCTTTCTATACTTAATATTTCTCCTACATTCCATGCCTGAATCTCTGCCTATCTGATATCGCTGCCTGGATGTCTCACTGCCATTTGTAACTGAATATGGCCAAAATCAAGCTTTTTTCCCCCTAAACCCTCCTCCCTTCTTTCTCTCTGTAGATAACACACTTCTACTTCCTGTTTCCTCAGCACACAAACTTAGGATCATCTTGGACTCTTCCCTCGCCTTCTCTACTCACATCCAACTGATTGCTAAAACAGGTTTCTCTCTGTAACATTAGCAAAATTCGCCCCTTCCTTTCTGAACACACTACTACGAGACACTTATTCACTCTAGTCACCTATCATCTAGACTATTGCAACTTACTCCTTCTTGGTCTCCCTCTGAGTCACCTCTTTCCCCTTCAATCTGTTCAGAATTCAGCTGCACGCCTAATCTTTTGCCAGTTCCGCTATACTCATTAACACCCCTCTCCTCAAGTCACTTCATTGGCTCTCCTACTGTTTCCATATCTAGTGCAAACTTCTTCTGACTTACAAATGCGTTCATTCTATTGCTCCTCACTACCTTTCCTCTATCCTCTCTCCCTACACCCCTCCTTGTGAACTTTGCTCTTCTACTGGCTTGCATCTCTCTATGCCCTTTTTTTCCACTGCCAACTCCAGAATTCGATCCTTTCATCTTGCTGCTCCTTATGCCTGGAACAAACTACCTGAGTCTGTACGCAGACTCCATCTCTGCCCATTTTCAAATCCATGCTAAAAGCTTACCTCTGAGACTGCTTTGGATCCTGATCCCTTGTTCTCCATGTGTCTCCTTACCCTTCCCCATCTGTACTCCTATTCTCAGCTATTTATCATCTGTCTTGTTTAGATTGTAAGCTGTGATGAGCAGGGACAGTCTTTCTACATGTATATGCACAGCGCTGTGTAAGCCTTGTAGCGCTATATAAATGATTAATAGTAGCAGTAGTAGCAGCAGTAGTAATGCATTCCATTGAAATTGCCCAAAATAGGAGAAAGCAGAGTGTCTTGTCTTAAGGCAAACTTTGGAAGGAGGGGCAACAGAAAGCTGATTAATATATGGATGGAGCTCTCTCACTAGCCTGTTTGGCAGGACTCTCTTATCAGAGAGCAGAAAAAAAGTGTTATGGAAATGTAATACATGCACACTATAAGCAATCCTTCTGCAGCAAGCATATTAACAGTGATACAGAAAAACCCAGTTTTTCTAGAAAACCGAATGCCTGTACCTTTGTTGAGCATCTCATCAGCTTCATCCAAAACTAGCATTTTTATAGCACGTGTTCTCAAGCTTCTGCGACGTATCATATCTGTGAAAAATAAGTTATAAGTTGAAGGAGAATTTTCTTGGTGGCAGAAATAAGTGGCAACCAGGTGACAACTCACTGAGACAATCAACCCCAGACACGAGTTAGGGAAAAGCACATCTAGTACCACCAAGGGAATTCACCAAACCCAAACTTACTGGGTAAACACAAGTAAATTATACTCTCCTCCTGCCATATTAATAGCGCTACAGGCATTAGCTTTTCAGTCTCGCAACATCCAGAGCTATAATCAGGCAAAGAGTAAACATTTGAAAGGACATGCTTACCAAACACACGGCCTGGAGTGCCCGCTACCACATGCTGACCATAATCTAGCTTTCTAATATCTTCCCCCACGTTTGTCCCTCCAATGCATGAGTGGCACTGAACATTCATGTAGTCACCGAGAGCAAGAAGAACCTGTGTAAATAAAAGCAGAGAAAATTTTACATACCTGATAAATTACTTTCCTTGAATCCTGCTAGACCTGCCCAGATGAGTGGGTTATGCTACCCAGCCAGCATGTGGAGGCAAGCCAGAGCAATCTTTCAGCGATGTAATCACTAGTATAACGACTGGTACAACATGGAGAGAAGCCAGTATAACATTTTTCTCAAGCAGAAAACAAGATAAACTCAGAAGAACTCACAAAATATTGAAACAATAACTTTGAATAGAATGGTTGTAATTTCTTACCATAACTGACTCTGTGTTGCCAGTATCAAGAGTCTGATGCAATCAAGAAGCAGCAGGGCTCCCAAATCTGTAGAAGAGTCTTCCAGGGTGGGACCTGGACTGATCTAGCTGGATTCAAGGAAAGAAAATAATCAGCTATGTAAATTTCTTCTTCCTTTTTCATCTTGCTAGACCAGTCCAGATGATTTGTTCCTTGCTGTTTGGGTATGTCCCAGAGTGGGAGGAAAACTTCTCTCTAGATAGCACTGTTCTGCCAAGGAAGCTAGCTGCAACAGCTCCCACAAGCAATCTGTAAGCCCTTCATCTGTCCAACAGATGTTCCAGCAACATTAAGGTATAAACAGCCAAGGAAAAGGCTATCCTAGGAGGGTGAGCTGAACTAATGGTCTCTACAAGCCAATGGGCAAATGAAACTGCCTGTCCTGCCCTTGGACCACAGGAGAGAGCTGAACTACAACCAATGGGGAAAACTAGTAATCCCAGATACAACCAAACACCCATCTAATGTCCAACCAACAGAGCGAAGAGTGTGACCTTAGGTCCCTCTTCACAAGGGATGACAGGGACATATTCTTAACAGGGAGGAAGACAGAGCACTTTCAGGAGAGGACACCATCCCCAGAGAGGCAGACATTACCAAGATGACCAAAAGGTCCCCAACAGGACAAGGCCTGTAGCACCGACATCCATCTATCAGACGTGAAAACCACCAGAAACAACTGCAGGACCAAGCTTTGAGAAGGGCCTACCGAAGGAGCCAAAGGAACCTCCCATTACCTGCAACACCAAAGATAGAGTCTACCATGATCCCAACAGGATGCAAGGATCGATGAAACAGCTTTGCCCAGCAGAGGCAGCAGGACATCCCAAGGACGTGCCTGGAACTCACCACTGATAGCACATAAAGCTATCAACTAACTTGCAGAGAGTGACCCTGGTCCAGCCCAGACTAACAGGGTCAAATGGCAACTAGGTTCGCTGACCTCACATTCAGGGTCTGTGAGGAAGCACTCCTCAGAGACTTTCCAGACCCCAGCATAAGTCCAGGAAGAGGAATAGTAAACACTAATGTTCTAGGGCAGCTTTACTCAAACTGCATACGCTTTGTCTGTCTGTCCCTCCCTTCCTCCTTCCCCATGTAGGGAACCACACCACAGAACTCCTCACTCTTGAAGCAGCAATAATGGAAGCTTCACCACCAGGCTCAAGAGACCCACACACCATGGTCTGCACAACCAGTCTGGTGCTAGCACAGCAACCAAGTTTAGTGAAGACTGAGACCTACACAAGAGACTGCCACCCAGAACCATGGGAGAGACATGCAGGAAGACAATCTTATTGCGACTAATATTTTGCACCTCAGCCCTGTCTGTATGAACAGAAGGTCAAACCATCAGCAGATTACACTTATGCACAATAAGGCGTCAAAGGTCTTAGGGCTTAACTTGCACTCATCAGGAATTCCACGACTCGACTCGTGACAGTCTGCATGCTGCTATCTACTACTACTACTATTATCAGCTCATGCTAAACGTGTCCACAGAGATGTTAAATTAATCTTTTAAGAACCAAGTTCTACCACCAAGGACACAGTAGCGCTGCCCCATTCATGGGGTAACTCCATTGGCAAAGCCCTGACTGAAAACTCCCTGACTGCTTAGCTAACCAGGAAAGCCTGAATCTTCTCTACAGCCAGACTGCTCATCCTGGTCTCTAGCCTGTTGACTGACCAAGAGGTTTCCTGAGTAGTCAGCGCTTCTGTACAAGCTGACCCGTTATGGTTACGAGACTAGCCCCGGGTCACAAGGAGTAGCTGCAAATCTGAACCATGACTTATCTAGATCTCCGATTACACTGGTCAACACTGAAATCGTTACCGACTTTAAAAGGCCCTAATCTGTAGTATCTTGGTGAGCTGAACATGAATATAACATTAAAAAAATTTTATTGGCTCTCGTTTTGAAGATATTGCATGTAGTTCATTTTTGACGTTTCACCATGTAAATTTATCCAGTAGGACATCAACAACATCCCAAATAAGCCTTGAATGATGTAATATTGCATCACATTGCATAATTACAGCATACACACATCATCCAGAATTGACTGCATCATTTTCTGATGCAATGCAATACTACTGCCAGACAGCTGCTGAAGCCATCTGATGTCAGCAGTGTACTATACGCAGTCGGAAAGGAAAGTAATCTGGTATTCTGTTCCGATATTGAAAGCCTCATGAATGCCTTAAAAATCACTCATGACCCACAAGACTGGAGACTATTTATAGACTCTTCGAAACTGAGTCTGAAGGCTGTGCTTTTGAACAATGGAAACCGTCTTCCATCTATTCCAGTAGCGCATGCCGTCCACATGAAAGAGACATACGATAACTTAAAGTATCTACTGACTTCCATTAACTATAACAAGTACAGCTGGCACCTCTGTGGTGACTTGAAGGTAGTTGCCCTTTTAATGGGACTGCAGCAGAGATAGCGTAGTTACTCACCTGTAACAGGTGTTCTCCAGGAGCAGCAGGAATCAGTCCTCACTTATGGGTGACGTCGGCGCCGACGGAGCCCTCGCGGAGCAATTTTCCCCAGCTTTCAAAGAAAGCCTTTGGGAATTGCAGCGCGCATGCGCGGTCCTCTTCCCGCCCAAGGGTGCCATCTTAGCCAGTCAGATGACATAGCTAAAAAAGACAGCATAAAAATTTGCAAAAAAACTAAAGCAGATGATTGCAACTCCAAGGGGAGGAGGGAGGGTTGTGAGGACTGATTCCTGCTGCTCCTGGAGAACACCTGTTACAGGTGAGTAACTACGCTTTCTCCAGGACCAAGCAGGAAGTCAGTCCTCACTTATGGGACTCCCAAGCTTAAGGCTACCGGAGACCCTAAGCACAAAAATGAGCTCCCTCTAGCTCAGCAGCACAGAAGGAAGGAATCTTCACTGAATTATTACCCACCGGTAGCCCACATCCGGGATGGAGGGTAGGAGTTGCTCAAACCTCAAAGAGATTACGGAGGACTGCCTGTCCGAAAGCACTGTCCCTGCGGGACTCCCTCTCGAGACAGTAATGGACCGCAAAGGTCTGGCTCGAAGACCAAGTAGCGGCCCGGCAGATGTCTGCCAGCGGAACAGAGCGGAGGTAAGCCACTGTCGTAGCCTTTGCCCGAACGCAATGAGCCGTGACTCGACCTTCCAAGGAGAGTCCGGCTGCCCCATAAGCCCAAGTGATACAGTCCGCAACCCAGATGGACAGAGTACGCTTGGAGACCGGGAGCCCCAATTTATTGGGGTCAAAAGACACAAAAAGCTGAGCAGCTTTACGGTGCTCCCGCATACGGTCAAGGTAGAAGTTCAATGCCCTTCTACAGTCCAGGGTATGGAGGACCGTTTCAGCTCGGCTGGAGTGTGGTCTGGGAAAGAAGGTCGGAAGTACCACCTCCTGATTGATGTGAAAGGGGGAGACCACTTTTGGAAGAAATTTTGGGTGAGTCCGTAGGACTACCCTATTTTTGTAGAACCGAGTGTAAGGGGGATCAGACACGAGGGCCTGCAATTCACTTACGCGCCTAGCGGAAGTGAGGGCTATCAAGAACAATGTTTTCCAAGAAAGAAAACGGAGAGAACAGGTAGCCATAGGTTCAAAAGGCGGACAGGTGATCCGCTGCAAAACCACATTCAGATCCCAGTCAGGCGCTGGCGGGCGGAGAGGTGGTTTAAGTAGAAGGAGACCTCGGAGAAACCTCGCTACGAGAGGGTCGCTGGAAAGAGGTCTGCCGTCCACCGGTACATGATGTGCTGAAAGAGCACTGAGGTGAACTTTGACGGAGTTGGACTTAAGTCCCAGATTAGAGAGGTAGAGCAAGTACTGCAAGATCACCGACACCGAGCAGGAGAAGGGATCCTGAGACTGCTGGGTACACCAAACGGAAAAGCGACGCCATTTAAGGGCGTAGCATTTGCGGGTAGAAGGTCGCCGAGAAGCTAAGACGACCTCTTCCACCTCTGCCGGCAGGAGAAGGGGAGCAAGGACTACCCTCTCAGCAGCCAGGCCATTAGATTGAGAGATCTGAGGTTGGGGTGTAGCAGAGACCCCTGATCTTGAGTGAGGAGATCCGGTTGAAACCCCAGAGGGAATGGATCCTCCACCGCTAATTGCAGCAGGAGTGGAAACCACGGCTGTCTGGGCCAGCGAGGAGCGATCAGGATCATGGAAGCTTTGTCTCGGAGAACCTTGAAAAGAGTTCGAGAGACTAGCGGGATGGGAGGAAAAGCATACAGAAGGCTCTCCTCCCATGAGAGTAGAAAAGCGTCTGCCGCAACTCGAAGGGGATGCGGCTGACGAGAGCAGAAGCGAGGAAGTTGCCGGTTGAGAGGGCTGGCAAAGAGATCCATCGTGGGGAGGCCCCACTTTAGAAAGAGCTTCTGAACTACCAAGGGATCCAGGCGCCACTCGTGCGGCTGGAGGATCCTGCTGAGTTTGTCCGCCAGGCAATTTTCTTGGCCTGGGAGATAAACTGCCTTGAGAAGAACGCCGTGACTGACGGCCCAAGAGCAGAGCTTCTGCGCCTCCCGACAGAGAGGGAAGGAGCCCGTGCTCCCCTGCTTGTTCACGTAGAACATGGCAACTTGATTGTCCGTCTGGACAAGGATGGACTGGTGAGAGGTCAGGTGGGAGAAGGCCTTGAGAGCCAGGCGGATCGCTCTGAGCTCCAGGAAGTTGATCTGCTGAGCAGACTCCCACGTGGTCCAGAGGCCCTGAGTACGTGCCCCTTGGCAATGTGCTCCCCAGCCCAGGAGGGATGCATCTGTTGTCAGCACCCGGGCCGGCTGAGGTGACTGGAAAGGCATGCCGAGCACCAGGTTCGGCCGATGAAGCCACCACTGGAGAGACGAGATCAGCGGCTCGGAGACGCGCACTAGGTCTGCTAGGCCGCCTGTGGCTTGTTGCCACTGCTGGCGGAGACACCATTGAGCAGGCCGCATATTCAGGCGGGCATTGGGGGTCACATGGACGGTGGAAGCCATATGGCCGAGTAGTCTCAGGAAGCGCCTGGCGGATACCAGGGGCTGGCTGCGAAAACGGTCGGCTAGGTCCATGAGCCGTTGAGCTCTGTCGAGCGGTAGGAACGCTCGTGCCTGAGGAGTGTGCAGCCTTGCGCCGATGAACTCGAGATCCTGTGAGGGGAGCAAAGTGGACTTTGTGAAGTTTATAACAAAGCCCAAGTACTGCAGAAGAGTCACCGTGCGGCGTGTGGCGTTGGTGACCTCCGGAGCGGACGCTGCCCTGATGAGCCAGTCGTCGAGGTACGGAAAGACATAGAGGCCGTGAAGCCTGAGATGGGCCGCCACCACCGCGAGACATTTTGTGAAGACTCGCGGTGCGGAGAACAGGCCAAAGGGCAGTACTCTGTACTGGTAATGATTTCCGGCCACCACAAACCTTAGGTACTGGCGGTGGCTTGGGTGGATAAGGATGTGCGTGTAGGCATCCTTTAGATCCAAGGAGCATAGCCAATCTCCCTGCTGGAGGTAGGGCAGAAGGATTCCAAGGGTAAGCATCTTGAACTTTTCCCGCACGAGGAATTTGTTGAGGTTGCGCAAGTCCAGGATGGGTCTGAGGCCTCCTGTCCTTTTTGGTACTAGAAAATACCTGGAATAAAAGCCTCGACATTTCAGTTGGTGGGGCACCGGTTCCACCGCCTGTTCCTGTAGAAGACCTGCTAACTCCTGAAGGAGTAACTCCCTGTGCAGAGGGGGTCGTGGAGGTTCTCCCGGAAAATAGGAGGGAGGGACCTGGTGGAAGTGGAGAAGATAGCCTTCTCGCACGACTTGAAGCACCCAGGCATCTGAGGTGATGCTGGACCACCTGTGGGCGAAGTGAACCAGCCGGCCTCCGGTGCTGGGAGGAACCAGCGGGGGGGGAGAGGCTATGCTTAAGGAGTCAAAAACCCCCACCCTGCTGAGCAGGGGCTGGTGGTGCAGGCTTGGGGGCTTGCTGCCTACGGGACCCGTTACCCCGTCCCTTGGCCTGCTGGCCCTGTTGGGGAGCTGCAGGGGCCTGATATTGGGGGTATTGTTTGTAGGCAGCCGCCTTCCTCGGGTAAAAGGACTTCTTTCCCGAGCCCTTCTTTTTCTGGGAAGGGGCGGAGGTCTTCCTAGAAAGCCTAGTCCTGGTGAGAGTCTCTGTCTCAATTTGTGCAGCCTTTTCAGCCATGGGCTTGCCAAAGAGGTTTTCGCCTCGGCAGGGGACATCGACCAACTTGTCCTGCACCCAGGGCTCAAGGTCAGACGACTGAAGCCAAGCCTGTCGGCGGGCACCGATGCCGGCTGCGGCCACTCGAGCCGATGCTTCAAAGCCATCATAGGCTGCTCGGGATATGAATTTTGAGCATTCCCGAATGCCAGTGGACAAGGCCAGGAACCTCCGCAAGGGTTCCTCGGACAAACCAGCGGAGAATCCGGCTAGCTCTTTAGCCAGGTCTCGGAGATACATGCCCATGTATAGCTGGTAGGTCTGGACACGACACGCAAGCATAGAGCCCTGGAAACACTTCTTACCAAGGCCATCCAGGTTACGGGCCTCCCTGCCAGGAGGCACCGAGGAGTGCATCTTCTGGCTCTTAAGACGATGCATGGCCGATTCCACTACCATGGAATGGTGTGGTAGCTGTGCTTTTTGGAAGCCAGGGCTCTTGCGGACTCGATAGATAGCATCGACCCGCTTGCTCAGGACCGGCGAGGTGGCCGGACTCTCCCACATGCGGAAGAGTAGCCGTTCCAGCATGGGAGGAACCGGTACAGTAAAGTGTTCCCTGGCGGGAGAGTCATACTGGAGGGCGTCGAGCTCTTCGGCTCGAGGCTCCTCCTCGGGATCCGCAGGGAAGGCCAAAGCCTTGGCCATATCCCTGACGAAGTCCGAGAACCGGGCATCCTCTGGGGGGGACTGCTTCCGAGGTTCGGACTCAGGTGAGTCCGAGGGGACACACCGAGTCCGAAAAGAATCAGGCGACTCTTCCTCTTCAGACTCCCAGACCGACCCCGATGAGGACTCGGTGGGGTCGGCCCGGGCAGGGCGCGGCGCCTGCCGCCCCGACGCCGAGGGAGTCGGCGTCGGCGACCTCGGTCCCGAACGGGAGGCCGAGGGTGACGGCGACCTCGGTCCCGAACGGGAGGCCGAGGGTGACCTCGACCGAGGATCGACTCGAGTTCGCATCGACTCGAGGATCGGCTCGGTCTCCGGGGTCGACTTAGACGTCGACGTCCCGGCGGTCGGGGCAGCGGCGCCAGCGAGCAGTGCCCGCTGCTGGTCCATGAAGGCAGACAGTCTGCTCTCCAAGGCCGTCAACCTGAGTCCGAGCTCAGGTGACCCAGCAGCCCCCGACTCGGGCCCCGACGGCGTCGGGCCCGACGTCGGCGGTCTCGGAGGCGAGTCCAGGAGGACCACAGGACTTACCCAAGCAGGCAGCTCCGACTCCAGGCGAGGTCGCTTCGAGAGGTGCTCCTTCTCGAACCGAAGGAAAAAAGAGAAAATATGAGTAAAAATCAACTTTTTCGCAGGGACACGACGGGTACATCTGTAGGGCTCCGCGGAAAAAAGAAGACTGGCTAAGATGGCACCCTTGGGCGGGAAGAGGACCGCGCATGCGCGCTGCAATTCCCAAAGGCTTTCTTTGAAAGCTGGGGAAAATTGCTCCGCGAGGGCTCCGTCGGCGCCGACGTCACCCATAAGTGAGGACTGACTTCCTGCTTGGTCCTGGAGAAATATAAAATACATGTGTTTCTTATGTGAGTGGGATAGCTGAGCAAGGGATTGGCACTACTTGCGGAAGGAATGGAATCGCAGACAAAATGTAACAGTTGGAGAGAAGAATATCCAGCACCCAGCTCTGGTTGAGGCTCACAAAATCCTGCTACCACCCCTTCACATCAAACTAGGCTTGATGAAAAACTTCGTGAAAGCCATGGACCGCACTTCGCCAGCTTCCCGATACCTGCATGAAAAATTCCCTCGACTCAGCGAAGCAAAGATTAAAGAGGGAGTTTTTGTGGGTCCTGTCACCAGCACCTCTTTTTGGCCCTGTTAGGCGCCTGCCTGGGGCCGTGAGGTGTGGGTTGCCTTATTAAAGAAATAGTCAGTAGCCGTGTAATTAAGGCAAAAGAAATAATTCGGGTTTTATTCCCCGTCCCACATAGGATTCTTTATGAACAGCACAAAGGAACACAAAAGAAAACTGTTTCTTCACAGTATAGAAAATAAACTCTTCGCCAGCACAAGGTATCACAGAACTCTTGCTTGCCTGGCTAACATAGGGATGTAATTTCATCACACAAAGCGTGCAATCCATGGAATCCAGTTCTATATCACACTCCTGGTTTTCCCATTGCATCTGCTCATAGTCTGTATTTGGGGGCACACAACAATCTTTATAACTGAAATCCTCACAGTTCTTCCCCTGAATGACACTGGTTATTCTATTTGGTAAGTGCTCTACATCAACAGGGTTCAAGAGTCCTGTGCTAGGAACTGTATCTCTCAGGTTCCTTCTCCAATAGGGATTTTCCTCCCAGTTACTGGGCTTTGCCCTGCTGGCAATGCCTGGCTTTTTCTCTCTAGCTACAACAGGGTACTTAGCTTTTGTCCCTGGGTAATGAGCTTCTCTCTCTGGGCTTTGGCTGGCTCCTCTCCGAGACTTCCACGTCTCTGTAACCGGGTCCAAGCTGAAATCACTTTCTGAAGAGAGTCTGTGTCTGCTGCCTCTTGCTACCGGGACACTTCCTTTACTTCCTGGTCCTAGCAAGGTCTGCTGGTTGAGAGGACTTCCTTCCTCTTGGTTACTCACTCTCCAGTGACCGAGGCCCCCTCTGGCTTGGGAGACTCCTCTGCAGCTACAGCCTGCTCCACCCTTTGGCTTCTGCTCCTGCCTTTGCTGCCTTGGCTCCAGCCCCTCCCTTTTCTCCTCTACTGGGCTTTCCCTGTAGTTTTTATGCTCCTGTTCTCTGCACATTGTACGTGTCCTTCCACTCAGGTGAGCTTGATTAGCCTTTTGGCTTTCTGCTGCGTCACCTTTGGTGAATGGAAAGTTTTCTCTACTATACTTGGGCTTTTTGAAAGCTGAATATCATCACAGTCCTCAGATTCGAGAGCTCTTCAAAGATGACCGATTTAACAACTTGCTGCAGGGTGATACAAAACAAGCATGGAATGCTTTTCGCCTAGTGTCAAACTTTCTCGGGAATGTTAGGGCAGAAAACTACAAGGAACTAGTAGAAGACATGCTGATGCACTATCAGAAACGTGGCTGCAATATGTCTCTAAAGATCCATTTCCTTGATTCCCATCTCGATTTCTTTCCTGACAACTGTAGTATGGTTAGTGATGAACAGGGCGAACGTTTTCACCAGAATATCGCAACGTTGGAGCAAAGATACCAGGGAAAACGGTCCACTACAATGCTGGCTGACTACTGCTGGACACTCCCCAGAGAAGCTCCCGAACAGCTGTACAAGAGACAGGCAAAAAAATCTAAGAAGTAGTCTATGACTTGGTTTTTTACAGGTATTAACCGAAGGCCTATTATATTTATTGACATGCATTTCGTGATGTAAACATTAATTCTTGTAGATTAGGAAAAAAAAACTAGAGCCAACTTTGCAATTTCACTGTCATATTCGTGTTCAGCATATAAAGATTGATAAGAAATGACTATTTTTATTTCAGTAACATGACTTTTTTAAAAATTTGTTGACCGGTGTTACAATATGCATTATGGTTTATTAGGACTTTCTGTACCACCCTTCAAACATGAGTGGTTTACAATCTAAAAAATCATTTAAAAAAAAAGTTAGAAAAGAACTCCAAATGAAAAGGCAAAGCAGGACAAGATTAGACGAGACACAGATACACAAATATACTCCAGGGAACAAGTGTGGAATGACTAGAATTCAATATTAAAGGCCTGCTGGAAAAGATGGGTTTTCAAACCAGTCTTAAATTGGCAGAACGAAAGTTACTGGCAGAAGTCAAATGGAAAGGAGTTCCAGAGAGCGGGGGCACAATAGTAAAAGGCTGATTGCCCAGTTCAGTCATAGTGAGCTTTAGAGATCATTAGGCTGTGGTAGGGCTGTGACTATGCGCCAAGCCAGCAGACTGATATTTGTGGTGACTCTCACCCAAGGCAATGCCCCAGAGGCAACCCCACCATAAGGGGATGAATCTGCAGCTACCTAGCCAAATGATACTTGATCTCTTGGATAAGAGCAAGTCGCTGAGTGAACAGAGAGCAAGGACCGAGTCAGATGGTAATCCTGCAAAGGACACATGAACACCCTGGCCCAAAACAACCAACCATTCTAGGGTCCAAGTCGTCAAATCAAGCAGCAGACTCACGCCCTAGGGGCTGCTCAAAAGCCAGAAACCCAGAGCTGAAACCAAGTCCAAACATGTTGGGACAAGAAACACCGCCCAAACGTTCAGAATAGGCATCTAGACACTCCAAGCTCCAGGAGGGAACCAGACTGCTCTTGGGTGAGCAATCGCTATCCATGTCTGTGCCTCCAGTCACCAAACCATTTAATATGCACCAGAACTGTTCCAAGAAGTCGAATGATTCAGTCAATAAGGAATGAGTGACCCTAGATTCCTCAATTATGCAGGAGGCTGCCACAACTGCCCTGGCTCTCAAAAGGAGTGTGATGAGCCATGGACAAGGCAAGAGCAGGCCGAAAGCTGAAAATGGCAGGCCAGCAGGCAGAAATGGAGAAACTACTGAAGATACTTCAGTATCTATAATTCAAATGTATGCCTCACAGTGGTTCAAGGCAGATAGAGACCCTCCACACCGGACCCATGCCAAAACTGACCTGAGAGTTTCCCAGTAAAACTGGGGCTCTTGTGTCATGGCAATCACCACTTATAGACAAACAGGACTGGGAGAACCCGCGCCTCTGTTTTATATTTTTTAAATCAGAGAGGGAGAGGAATACTGTACCTACTGTTATGAAGGGCAGTATAGCAAGTTTTAATAAACCATTAACTTGATCTTGAACGGTGAAAAACACAGACTCGAGGACAGGCCAAAGAGACTCCACCAATTCTAGAGTACACCTCTGTCTGCTAACTTCTAGAATTCAAGGGCCAAAATGAGCTTGTTTGAGTAATCGGCTGGAGATGCTCACCAATTACCAGTCCTTCGAAAGGGACCCATGGCACATACTAAAGGGGCTTGCTGGCCTCCAAGGAAACTCCTATTGGGCCCCAAGGGCAACAAATCATTGAAAGGATCCTTCTCAGGATGAGTCCCATAGGTGGAAGAGGTCACTGTTCCTGGCCTTAGGCTGTCACCCAGGTCCCCTTTGAGACCTACGCATGGATGGAACCTCTTAGTCAAGCTTCACCAAGGGCTTCTATCGGGCCATACAGGTTTCTCTCAAGGGAGCCATCTGCTTTTATAGTCAAATGTGTTTATTCAAAAGTCAGGAAATACACAAAATGCAATTTTAAAAAGTCATGTATCCTGAATTTACAAGATTATAATACCAAACTGTTAAAGTTTAGCATACTAGGCCACAGCTGAGATACTGATGCCACGGACTGAAAAGAGAGATCCTGCTCATGCAGTACAGAACACCTTTTTTTGTTGTTTTTAACCAGTGTGTCATTTCCAACTGGCCCTAAACCAGTGGGTTGCAAAGCAGGCGTATGACCAGAAGAATCAGTATATCTCTTTTGAGCTATCCATCAATCACCAGACCACAGTGAAAAGCACTCAGACCCCAGGCTCAACGCATGCATTGCCAGAGAACACCCCCCCCCCCCCAATCAAAGCTTGGAGGGGCTCATGAAAAGGACTTCAACCCTTGCTTCCTGGGCAATCTGTAGCATATGCACCACCGGAGTGGTTGTGTGCTATATCCCTGCCACGAACAGGACAAATATGACGGAACCACCTCCACTGCCAGAGGAAGCTCCCCCCTTCCTCTGTGTTGTCACCCAGTGAAGATGGATAGAATCATTCCTCTTTCTAGGCCCCATCCCCAAGAGATACAGACCAGACTCCAGAGGAATGGATAAAGCAGTAAAGCAGGGATGGTGATCTGAAACCTCCTACCACAAGATGGCAAGATGCCATACACCCCCCCAGGGTCTCCACAAGTTGGGGCTGACCTGCAGCCAAAGGCTGAAAATGGCCTATGAATTGTTTTGGGAGGTGTTGCTCTAGGCCAGTTGACAAAAGGGCCCTGAGGGATCTCAAGAGGCCTACAGGCTTGAGGCTACAACCACTCTACCATGCTCCTGCCTCCATAGGAACCATGCAGCCTTCATAGATGGCCACAGAGTCCACCAGCAGGAAAGCCATGGGAGAGATGGTAAAGGCACCAAAAATGGGCATCAGGCCCTAGTCCAGAAAATGCCAAAAAAAAAAAAAAATTTGTGCACCAAGGCTTCAAAAACTTTTAGGGCACAAAACACCAGCTATGAAAAAAAGCAAGGGGGTGCACAGCACACAGGCTGCATCCGGCATCAGGCCATGCAGCTCAGTACTGTAGTGCCACAAGCAGCTAAGACCAAAAAACAAAACCCCACAATCCCCCAAAAAATAAACTGCAGCGAAAAGGGAACACCCAGTAAGAGAGTTCTAGTAGCTTTGAGGCCAGCAGGAGAAACCCAAGAAGGGCCGTCTACAAAGGCCTGTGAAAGCCCGATTGCTTTAAAGGGCTTTTTTTTTCTTTTTTTTAACCTGCTTTACTCAAGCAGCAAGAGAGAGCCAATTCAAACACACAGGGTAAAAATAAAAGGAACAACCCCCCCCCCCCCCCAGCTTGGACAGTGACAGAGAAGGTAGGCCTTTGTCCAGACTTACAACCATCCTCAAGGGCCCTACAGGATCTTCCTGTCAGCTCTCTGGCCCTTCTGTGCTGGAACCCATGTATACAGGGCAGTTGTTGGCTCAGACAAAGGAATACCTGAGCTCCGAACAGACCTTGGTCCTACAAGGTCCCAATCTCACTTTCCACAAGACTGTGGTCTGGGCCAGGGGAGTCAGGCCTATCTGCACTACTGCACCAGTTCACACACCTTGTCACTTGCTGGAGGAAGACAGCACTAGCTTCTCTCATTGCTACACCAATAGATACATTAGAGATGGCATTACGGAAAGTTTCTCTAGTCTGCCTCCATACCCTTGTCTCCTGAGCAATCTGTAGCATATGCATCAACAGATTAGTTGTGCACTATTATCCATACCACGAACAGGACAAATTTGACTGAACCCCTTCCTCTGTGCCAGGGGAAGCGCCCCCTTCCTCTGTGCCAGGGGAAGCGCCCCCTTCCTCTGTGCCAGGGGAAGCGCCCCCTTCCTCTGTGCCAGGGGAAGCGCCCCCTTCCTCACCACCTGCTGAAGGCAGACAATATTGGCTTCTCTCACTGTTACACCAGTTGATATATTAGTGATGACATTACGGAAAGTTGCTCTAGTCTGCCTCCATACCCTTGCACCACCAGAACGGTTTGTGCGCTATATCCCTGCAATGAATAGATGTAGAATACAGTAGAAACGGTGTCCTGTACTGCATGAGCACAATGAGAACAAAAGATATGAATAAAAAGATTTGTAGAGCAATTTGAATGTTACCTTATGAAGGGCACAAAAACACTTATAGGCTTTAAGACAAACTTAGATTACATGCCTTCTGGAGACAAGGAAATACCTACTGTACCTGAAAGTAACACCTTTAATTACTACTGAAAAGGTGTGAGCTAAATCAAAACAAACAAAACCAGACCTGAATTTTCTTCAAATGATTTGAAAATTGTCTATGCAGAGGTCAGACGTGTGCAAAGGAACTTACTGAGAAAGTTCAACTACAGGGTCCTGGTTTCTCCACTTACATGTAAATAAAAGCAATAATATAAGATGAGAGAACAAATATGTGCTGGGCAGTGCAGCATAACACAGCCCATAACTTTAGAGTACAGCTATGCACCGCTTAACATCCATGATATGTTCTGTAAAATAGGACGTTCTGTGATCAAGATGTTGTGCGAACACCATTCTCCGTATATACGAGGAGTGACAAAAAAGAAACTACACTGTCCCATAAATGTTTTATTACAACATCTACAGAGAAATTACACATTGTCCCCTTCAAAGAATCCCCCCCCTCCCCCCCAGAATTAATGCACATCTGCATTCGCTTCTGCCACGTACAGAAGCACCCGGTAAAGTCCTCCTCCTTGAGGTCCCTCAGCTCCCTCGTCATAGTGGCCTTGATCTCTTCTACAGAGGCAAAATGAGTTCCTTTGAGCACAGTCTTCAGCCTGGGGAAGAGCCAGAAGTCGCATGGTGCGAGATCTGGGGAATAAGGAGGGTGGTCAAGAGCTGTGATCTGTTTGTTGGTCAAGAACTGCCTCACACTGAGGACGATGTGTGCAGGCGCATTGTCATGATGGAGCAGCCACAGCTTCTCTCTACAGAGCCCACCTGCTGCGCCGAACCCAGTCATGGAGGCGACTGAGGACCTGCTGGTAGATTGACCCTCAGGCACAAACTCATGATGGACCACTCCCTTCTGGTCGAAGAATGCAATCAGCATGACCTTGATCCTCGATTTGGACATGCGCGCCTTCTTGGGTCTGGGTGACAGTTGAGTCTTCCACTGCATGCTCTGTCTCTTGCTTTCAGGGTCGTACTGGAAGACCCAAGTCTCGTCTCCTGTGATGACTCGGCCAATGAACTCTGAATCTTCTCCAGCAATTCTCAAACATACATTGACCCGGTGCTCCTTCTGGTCATCCGATAAAAGCCTGGGCACCATCTTGGCGCACACCTTTGGCACCAAGATGGTCCGCACTGACTCCCTGTTCAGGCTGAGTTCCTCAGCTATCATCTGCACCATCAATCTGTGATCACTCCGCACCAGCTGGTTCACTCTGTCAATGTTCTCAGCCGTCTCTGTTGTGGAAGGCCATCCTGACTTGGGGTCATCCTCCACTTCCTCGCAGCCAGTCTTGAAGCGTTTGTGCCACTCGAAGACTCGCAGCCTTGACATTGCATCTTCTCCATAAGCCTTTTGGAGAAGTTGGAGACATTCATTTGGGCCCTTTTCCAACTTAACCAGAAATTTCAAGTTGATTCTTTTCTCCATATTTCTGCCACCTCCAGTTACGTGACAAAACAATGGAGCAGTGTGCTACAAAAAAAACCTGAAAAAGAAAAACAGAGTGAGAGATGAAAAATATTACAGCAGAATAATGGCAAGATGTTGCACAACAGTGACATAAGCAGTTAGCCAACTGGCATTGAGTCATGGACGTGGCTGCCACAGTCATTTCTTTTTTTGTCATACCTCGTATGTCTGCTATGTCCCGTTTTCCGATCAGGATTTCTGAACTCTATTATAACTTTATGCGACCAGACATATATGCGGTCAAACTTTGCCTGAATGGACGTTATGCGGCGCATATCTGTATACAGAAGGGTACTGCCAAACCTTAGCACTAGATATGCTAAAAACACAAGGCAGACAGAAAGTCGTGAAATTATTAGGCACTGTATCCACAAGGAGGCTCACTGACAGCAATGCATTCTCTCCACAACAGTTTATCATGAAGTTTGTTGAGACTGCAGCCAGCAGAGCTAGATCTTATCTTCCAGAATAGAGAAGCTTATAAGGAACTCTTGCGAGTGGTACACTAACAATGGTGGACTTGTTCTAGGTACTCGCAACTCTGTGTGGTTAGTTAAGGGGTATAATAATGAATGAAGAAGTGCACATTAAGATCTTACAGCTGCACTGACAATACGGTGTCAAAGAGTATCAACAGAAGGAAGGCTTTGGTTCCTTCTTCATGCACTCACCTTCTGGATCTGCCCTGCTAGCTCTCTGGTAGGTGCCAGGATCAATGCTTGTGTTTCACGAACCTGAGACATACAAAAAGAGGAGGATTAAAGCACAAGGCTACCATTGTTGCTTCTTAAACTTTCCTGAAAACCTAAAATAAATTGTAAATATACTTTACAATACGTAACACATTGTTGTTTTGTACAAGTGTTAGACATTCAGACATCTTACACCTTATGTGATGTCATATCCTGTCCCAATGAAATGTAAACCCACTAAATAAATCTGCAAATAGAATGGTAAAATTAGGCCTTACTTGCTAATTACCTTTCCTTGAATCCCTCCAGTCCAGTCACATGGGTTGTGCCCCCCATAGCCTGAGCATGACCAGCTTTGTGATGTCATCATAAAAGGGCTCTGTGCCTCAGTAAGTTGGCCAGTATTGTCATAAAGCAGAGTTTCATCCGATTCCAACTGACCACTCCACTCACATTTGTTCCTGTTTTCTGTTAACACCAATTATTTTATTTTTTTGAATAATGAAAATAATGCAACCATGGATCAGCCTACCCATACATCATAAGCCCTCAGTCACTCCTGGGAAACAGACTGGAAGACCCGAGAGCTTTGCCACTTCTGCCCCCACACCAAAGGATCCTGAATAAGTTTCTTGAGTAAGAACAGGGTGGGTCCTGGACTGAAGGAATTCAAGGAAAGGTAATTAATAGGTAAGGCCTAATTTCACTTTTCATATCATCCCTCCAGTCTAGTGCAGATGCATGGATGTACCACAGCAGTGCCTCCTACAGGGTGGGACCTGCGAGGCTGACTTGCAGTACACTGGCCCTGAAACAGGCTTCCTCTCTTGCACGGACATTGACACAGTAGTGCTTCACGAATGCGTGCAGCGACACCCAAGTGGCTGCTCTATAAATCTCCCCTGGCAGAACGAGACAAACCTCTGCTCATGAGGCTGCCTGCACCCTAGCAGAGTAGGCACACAGCACTGGAGGTACCCTGGCGAGTGCCTTTTTCAGCCACCATGCAACGGATGCCTCCACTGCTGCTTCCCCATGGCATGCACCCCTCAAACAGCACAAAAAGCCACTCTGACTGGCAAAAGGTTCCGTCCTCTCCAGATAAATTCACACCACTTTGATGTCGAGGAAAAGTAACTTCTTGGTCTCTGCCATGTCGCCCTCTTGCTGCAGGACCAGGAGCAACACTGGCTGATTAACATGAAATGGCATTACTAATTTTGGCAGAAAGGATGGCACCGCCGTAACACCACATTCTGTGGGTGGAAAATCAAGTACAGCTCCCAACAGGATAAAACCTGCAATTCCAAAATACACTGTGCTGCATAGCCAACAGAAATAGTAAATCAGACTTACCTGCTAATTGTTGTTCCTTAAGGAACTCTAGTCCAGTCCCAGAACCATAGAGTTTAGAACCTCCTCCAGCAGCTCTGGAGACTGAAAGACATCAACTCTTTGATGACACTGGTATAAATAGGCAAGGACCGCCCTCTTCCACCAGTACCTATTGACAAAGCAGACTGAGCAGAGCAACAAATAAGTAGTTAAAAAAGGCAATGCAATAAACTGAACCACCACTAAACCTGAGGAACGAAAAACCAAGTTCCTTCTTCTCTTATCTGCAAATTTTTTTTTTATTTTTATATTTTTTTTACAATGTGTGAATCTGCCATTGTAAATACCAACCTCCCCGAGCCATACCAGCACTGCTGCAAAAGGGATCCCCTCTCGTCTGCACTCTGCGGCACCGCTAGAATCCCTTTCTGAGTTACACCCCCCAAACGTCAGGCTGAACAGTTCCGCAATCTACTGGGAGGGATCCGGGACTGGACTAGAGTTCCTTAAGGAACAACAATTAGCAGGTAAGTCTAATTTACTCTTCCTTTGCGTCGCTCTAGTCCAGTCCCGGAACCATAGAGGATGTAACAGAGCAGTGAATATCAACGGGAGGGACCTGCAAGCCCAGCCTGAAGCACCGCTGAGCCAAAACGCCCATCCCCCACTGCCTGCACATCTAACCTATAGTGCTTCGCAAAGGAATGCAACGACGACCAAGTCGCCGCTCTACAAATGTCCGCTACCGGCACCAAACTGACTTCGGCCCAAGATGCTGCTTGCGCCCTAGTGGAATGAGCCTGGAGACCTTCCGGTACCACTCTGCCCTTCAGGAGGTACGCCGTCGCAATCGCCTCTTTCACCCACCACGAGATAGACGACTTAGCCGCAGCCTCTCCTTTCCGCAGACCACCAAACACCACGAACAACCTATCGGACCTCCGGAACGGCGCGGTGCTGCGGAGATACTTCTTAAGTACGCGACGAACATCCAGCAGATGCAACTTGCCTTCCGACCTATTCTGCTCTGCAGAAAACACCGAAAGCGACACCACCTGGTTAAGATGAAACACCGAAACCACCTTCGGCAAGAACGCCGGCACAGTACGCAACACGACCTTGTGATCGAAGAACGACAAATATGGCTCCTTACAGGATAAGGCTTGCAGCTTGGAAATTCGTCTCGCGGAGCAAATAGCCACCAAAAAGACTGTCTTTAACGTCAGATCCTTCAGCGAAGCCTCACTCAATGGCTCAAACGGCGCCCTGATCAAGGCCTCCAACACCAAATTCAGATCCCACGCTGGAACCAAACCGCACCGAGGAGGAATCATGAGTAACACGGCTCGCAAAAATTGGCGAATGTCGCCGTGAGCTCCTAACAGTTGACCCTGAATCTTCCCCCGATAACAGGAAATTGCCGCCAACTGCACCCGCAAGGAACTAGCCGCCAGGCCCTTTTCTACCCCATCCTGTAAAAACGAAAGGACCTGCGACACCGAAGCTCCCAAAGGACGCAGATTTCGCTCTGCACACCAGGCCACAAAAATGCGCCACACTCGAATATACGCCAACGAAGTGGACTGTCTCCGCGCCTTCAGCAATGTACAAATGACCGCTGTGGAATAACCCTTGGCAGTCATCCTAGCCCTTTCAAGAGCCATGCCGTAAGCGAGAATCGATTCACCTGTGGCATGCGTAGCGGCCCCTGCAGCAACAGATCCGCCTGCTGCGGGAGCCTCCACGGCTTGTCCACCAGCAGCCGAATCAAATCCGCATACCAAGGTCTTCTGGGCCAATCGGGCGCTATCAGAATCACCAGGCCACGGTGCCTTTCTATCCGCTGCACTACCCGGCCTATGAGAGCCCAAGGCGGAAACACAGAGAAGCCCCTCCTTCTGCCATTTCTGTGCCAACGCATCGAGCCCCTCTGACATTCTTTCTCTCCGCCTGCTGAAAAACCGCTCTACTCACGCGGACTCGAAACTCGCCATCAGATCCATCTGCGGAATCCCCCAGCGCCATACCACTAACGCAAAGACGTCCGGGTTTAGTACCCACTCCCCTGGATCCACTCTGCGGCGACTCAGGAAATCCGCTTTGACATTGTCTATCCCGGCTACATGCTGCGCTGAAAGAGCAGACAGGTTCTGCTCGGCCCAACCTAACAACTGACTGGCTTCTGCCTCTAGCGTCGCACTGCCCGTGCCTCCTTGTCGATTGATGTAGGCTACGGTTGTCGCATTGTCGGATAGCACTCAGACCGCCGCCCGACGCAAACCGTCTTGAAACTTCTGAAGAGCCAACCATACCGCTCGCATCTCCAACCTGTTGATGGACCACTCCTGCTCCTCCAGAGACCACTGCCCCAGGCAAAATTTCCTTCGCAATGCGCTCCCCACCCTACGAGACTTGCATCCGTTGTTAACAGTCTCCAGGACAGAGGCTCCAGGGACACGCCCGCTTCCAGACTTTCCCTCCATAACCACCACCGAAGTATCTGTCGCACTCCTAGGGGACAAACGAGCCGCTGAGACAACGCATCCCTCTGATGAGACCAACGTCGGAGCAGAGCGCTTTGCAACGGCAGCATGTGAGCCCAGGCCCACGGCACCACTTCTATCGTGGCTGCCATTGTTCCGAGCAACTGCCACACCGTCGGAGCCTGCTGAGCGAGAAACCGCCGTACCAGGCAGCGCAACCCTTGCGCTCTGTGGGCCGGGAGAAATACTGATGCCAGCTTCGTCTCGAAGCGAGCCCCCAAATACTCTAAGGACTGCGAGGGAACCAACCTGCTCTTCGCAAAGTTGACCACCCAGCCAAGGCTTTCCAACATCCGCACCACCCGAGCCGTGGCCGCGGAACTCTCTTCCCTTGACTTCGCCCGAATCAACCAATCGTCCAAGTAGGGATGCACCAGCACCCCCTCCTTGCGGAGCGCCGCCGCTACTACCACCATAATCTTGGTGAACGTTCGAGGCGCCGTCGCCAGCCCGAAGGGCATCGCCTGGAATTGAAAATGCCCCATGGGCACCGCAAACCGCAAAAACCTTTGATGCTCCTGGCGAACCGGAATATGGAGATAAGCCTCCGTGAGATCCAGTGACGTCAGGAACTCTCCTGCCCTGACCGCCGCGATGACGGAGCGTAGCGTTTCCATCCGGAAATGGGTAATGCGAAGGCACCGGTTCACCCGCTTCAAATCCAAAATCGGCCGAAACGTGCCTTCCTTTTTGGGGACCACAAAATAGATGGAGTATCGACCGCAACCGTACTGGTCCTCCGGAACAGGCACCACCGCCCTGAGCTGCAGGAGGCTCTGGAGCGTTTCCGCCACCGCCCTTCGCTTTTGTGGAGCTCTGCATGGAGATTGGACAAAGGAATCTAACACAGGTCGATGGAGTTCTAGGGCATACCCCTCCCGAATGACCTCCAACACCCACTGGTCTGATGTAAGCTGGACCCAGGCAGGGTAAAACTCCCGCAACCTGCCTCCCACGGGTACCATCCCCACCTGAGTCAGCCTCATCTCATTGGGACTTTCTAACATTCGAGGACTGGAAAGGCGCAAAACCTCTGCCTGCCCCCCTGAAGCCTCGAAACCCTTGTCCACGTCCCTGAAACCTGCCCCTTTGGGGTTGGCCAAAACGAAAGGGGTGAAATCTACGGAACTCTCTCGGAGCCCCCCTGGATCCCGTAGTACCTCATCCTGGCTTGGGCTTGTCCTCTGGCAGCCAACCCCCCTTGGACTCCCCGAGATCCTTTACCAACTTTTCCAAATCCTCTCCAAACAGCTTTCCTCTAAACGGGAGCTTGCTGAGACGAGCCTTAGACGATCCGTCAGCCGACCAGTTTCGCAACCAGAGATATCGTCGAGCCGCCACTACAGACGCCATACTCTTCGCCAGCCCTCGGATGAGGTCATAATGAATATCTGCTAAATAAGCGGTGCCAGACTCCAATCTTGCCACCTCATCCACCTGCCCGTCCACCTGATCCCCCTGCAACCACTGGGACCATCTCAAGCAGCCTCTTGCCACCCACGCCCCCGCTATCGAGGCCTGCAAGGAAAGAGCACAAATATCGAACACTTGCTTCAGTAAAGTATCCAATTTCCTGTCCTGCACATCCTTCAACGCGGCGGCGCCTTCAACCAGAATCGTAGTCTTCTTAGTCACCGCTAATACCGCCGCATCCACCTTAGGCGAGTGAAAGAGCTCCCTATCCTGATCTGATAGTGGATACAGCCGAGCCAGGGCCCGCGAACCCCTCAGAGCCGACTCTGGCATGTCCCATTCTTCCTGAATCATGTTTTTAAAAACTCTATGAACCGGGAAAACCCGATGGGACGTCCGCACCACCTGCAACAGCGGATCCTCCAACTCCTCCTCTGTCACCGGCCCTGACGAGGGCATGTTAAGCGTCTTGAGCGTCTCAGCAATCAAAGCCGGCAGCTCCTCTCACCTTAATACTCGGATTATCCTACTCTGTTGCTCCAAGTCAGGTAACTCCCCCTCCTCTAACTCCTCCTCGGAGACCTCTGCTCCATCCGCATCCGCCACTGCCAACACCTCCTCAAGCCGCGAAGGTGGACTGTCTTCCACTATCCCCCTACTCCTCTTGGACGGAGCAGCCTCCTCCTCCGGAAGGCCGCCAGCCCCAGGCCGTTTCTGCCCCCTGGACCCCTGTGGAGGGGGGGCCTTCAGCCCGGGCTGCAATAATGCAAAGGCCTGCTGCATGAGGGAGAAGAAATCCGGTGGAATCACTGGAGTACCACTCCCTGGACCCTTTTCCAGCGACTGAGTAGTCCCTTCCTCAGAGGACAGCCCTGCCACCGGATCCGCCGGCGCCAAGACAGGAGGGAGAGACCCCCTGCCTCTAAGGGAGGCTCCACTCGCTCCCCCAAGGGACCCCCCAATGCCTTATCCATGACCACGGCTTCCAAAGTGCAGGCTCTACACACGAGTCCAACACTTCCCCCCGCCTCGTGCCACAGACTAAACAACGAGGCTTGGAAGGCATAGTCCACAGGGTCACAACACCCCCTCTCGCTATTACCAAACGTACAGTGACACAGCCTTGCCCCTATGCCAGAAGACACTGATAGCCATAAAAACGCCTCAGTCTTTTTTTTTTTTTTGCTTTTGATCACAAAACGTGCCCAGCCAGCTGGCAAGCCCTTTCTGACTGAACAACTTCCAAAACGAAGCTTCTAAGCCTGTCAACTAAATCGAGGAAGCTGAACGGTTTTAAACTCGCGGCTGCCAAAATGGCCGCCGCCGTGCTTCCCGTGCCAAGACACGCGGTCCCCTTAGCAGCACGTTAATTAAAAGGCTGTAGTCGCGTATTCCATGCCAGCCCCCGTGCTGCACTGACTAACCCACGCTGCAAGCCGCTCAAGGAACTCACCGCTGCCGCTGAGAAGAGTGGGGGAGGGGGTTCCACCGGCACCGGAGCTCAGCCCTTATCGTGGCTTCAGCTCCGGCGGTAGGCAGCACTCACACAAGGTGGTCACGATGCTGCCGGTGCTGCCTTTGCCTTCAACCTGCTCCTTACCCTTTTATGCGGGTTCGGGAGCAGGGAGGCAACTCTCTGCAATTTAGCCCCCCACTGCTCGTCTAAATCGCTGGGGAAATTACTCAAGGGGGGGGGGAGGGAGGGGGGAGAGAGAAAGCCAGCAGAAGAAACAGGAACACTTCCAGCAGCAGCACTCTACCTATAACAAACCAAAAACAGAAATTCCAAATCAATTCCAAATAAAATCCCCAGCCTAAACTGATAGGCAAATTTACAAAAAAACCTAGCTCTGCTTATTTGTGTCCACTGAGCCCAGTCCCAGGCTCAGAACTTTCTACAGCTGCTTGGAGAGTGAAAGTACTGGTGGAAGAGGGCGGTCCTTGCCTATTTATACCAGTGTCAAAGAGTTGATGTCTTTCAGTCTCCAAAGCTGCTGGAGGAGGTTCTAAACTCTATGGTTCCGGGACTGGACTAGAGGGAAGCAAAGGAAGACAGAGTTGATCCTTTAAAGAAGCCCTCTTCAGGGGCTCGAATGGAAGCTCCATCAGCACCGAAGGCAGAAATATTCAAAAATCCCATGTCTGGGTGTGCCACCAGGGAAAACCCCCAAATCCTACTGCAGTAATATATCAAGGCTGCCACCTGGATATGTAGTGAGTCCAGAGCCAGTCCCTTCTCCAGATCGCCTGCAAGGAGGCCAAGATCTGAGGAGTTGAAAGGAGAATGCGCTAGCTCCAAACACTCACCATACTCTGACATACGACATGGAGGTCGAACGCTTTCTTGCCTTCAGAAGCATTGCCACCACTGCCAGCGAATACCATCTCTTTCTCAGCCTCGCCCTTTCAAGCACCCACTGGTCCTGTGTGATTAGGACCCAAGTAGAGTAAGAGTCTGAGTCGCCCTCCGATCCTATCCTCTCCTTGAGTTCCACTCACTTCATTGCGACTTCTTTTTAGGTCCAAGAGCTGGGAGTAATTACCCCCTATCCATCCCTCTTCTGCGACAGGAAAAATTTCCTCTAGAGGGATAGCATGCCCTCTGAAGAGGCACAAAGTGCGCTGCCCAGAACCTACCAAAGTCCCTGAACTCTAGGTGCCACGGGAAAACATTCCCCCTCTAGGTTTGTCCTCCAGGAGCCAAGCTCCTTTGGTGTCTCCAAGGTCCTTGACCAATTTCTCCAACACCTCCCTGAAGAGCAGCTGTCCCTTAAAACAGCAGCTTGAGAAAAGATGCACCTTTGACATGTCTGTGGACAAATTTTACAGTCCTAGCAGGCAGCACGCCATTACCGCAGAAGCAATACTTTTGGACGAGGTCTGGACTAAATCTTAGAAGACATCCGCTAAGTACGCTGCTCCGGACTCCAACAACACTGCTTCAGAGCCAGATCCCAGCTCTGGCAGGCCTTGCACCTAACGCAAACATGCAATGGCCACATAGGCTCCGCAAAAGGTGGTCTGCAGTGTTAAAGGATTTGCTTTGAATGCTTGTTTCAACATGGTTTCCAACCTCCTATCCTGCATTCTTAAGAGCAGCACCACCTTTCATCAGTATGGTGGTTATCTTGGTAACCACGGGGATTCAGGCTCAACTGCTTGCTCAGACAATTCCCCGAGTCTGTTGACCAGAGGATCCCCCCCAACCCCCCGTTCCAGGTAGGGACATGAGGCCCAAGCTGGCTTCTGGTTCTGAATGGACTGTCCCCCCAGCCCTGCTTTAAGCAGTAAGCCTGGTGGAGCAGCAACACAAATTCAGGTGAAAAGGGCAGTCCTGAGGTCTTTTCATACTGATCCAGCTGCTTGGGGTGCTTCTTTCCTTTGCAGAGACCTCAGAGCTTGCTCACCTTTCCAGCCTCCACCCCCCCCATCCCCCCCTTGCAGTGCTGCTCAAAATGGCCACCTTTACCTGCCACTGGCAGGCCACGCAATTGCAGAGAGATCTGCAGCAGCAGCCTCCGTGGCTTCCTCATGCGGCCTTGGAACCGGTTTTGCCAATTTCAGGGCTGCTTCAGCTGATCTGTCCTCTTCGGAGCACAGGCAGCAGAGTCTCGCCACTGAAATGGTTCATCTGCGCACTCTACGGGCCACGCAACTTACTTCCCAGATGGCATGCCTAGCAGTCCCTTCTCCCCGTACACCCGTCGCCCTGAACAGCCCCAACAGCAGGAAAAAAAAAATTATGCTGAATAAAAGCTCTGGCTTGCAAAGGCCCCTGACACACTGAACCAAAGCTTTCCTTGCTTAACAACTTCCTGTGGAAGACTCACCTTATCGGAACAAGCAGGGCCATGGCAGAGATTCCGTATGCAGCAGCAGTGAATGGCAGGTCTGGGAGGGAGGTACCCGGGTGTACATTCCAATGCGAGTGAGACTGTCAGAGTCCAAAAGTTTGTGGTGCTCACAGCACAAGAGGGATGTTACCGATTTCTTTTTCCTTGTTTTCTTAATTGTGGGTTGCTGTTTTTTTTAACCTCTGCCTCTCACAACTCACTTTTTTTTTTTGCACTGCTGTCACACAGGCTGTATTGCTTTGTTTCTATCACCCAATTCCAGGCACAAACCAAAGAATTAAACTCTCTGCATCCCTGTAGTGCAGCCCAGACGCACAGAGGCCCCAACCATCTGCTGGAGACTAAGCAATATTGGCCAACTTACGGCGGCACAGAGCCCTTATAGGATGACATCACAAAGATGTCATGCTCAGTCTCCATCTGCTGGTTGGGAGGCACAACTCATGCATCTAGAATGAACTGGAGGGATGATATGGAAAGCAGGCTTATCTTTGTAAAAAGCTGTCCATTCCAAATTGAAACAAACCATAAGGTGTCAAGTTCTTCAATTTAAAAATCTGAAACAATTCCAGACATAGCAAAATGTATCTAAATTCCCACCCTAAGGTTGGAGTTGAATCTGCTCAGTGTGGGAATTTTGATCAGTATCTGCTATGCTGGGAATGGTTTTGTATTTGTAAATTTGAAGACCATTACACCTTATGGTTTGAACTCAGATTTGGAAGGGACAGCCTTTTACTAACAAAGAATCATGCTAGCTAGAATCTTGCTATGCTTTTTTTAGTGAACATAAGAACATAAGAACATAAGATATGCCATACTGGGTCAGACCAAGGTCCATCAAGCCCAGTATTCTGTTTCCAACAGTGGCCAATCTAGGTCATACGTACCTAGCAGTTTCCCCAAGGGACACAGGTTCCACAATGCTTGTATTGGTTCAAGCATTGATATCCTGGGTCCCTTCTTAATAATGGTTTATGGACCTTTCCTCCAGGAACTTGTCCAAACCTTTTTTAAACCCAGCTAAACTAACATCCTCCGGTAACAAATTCCAGAGTTTGATTACACGTTGAGTGAAAAAATATTTTCTTTTATTAGTCTTAAATAGTTTACCCTGTAGCTTCATTGCATGTCCCCTAGTCTTTCTATATTCTGATAAGGTAAACAATCGATCTATGTTTACCCGTTCCACTCCGTTCATTAATTTATAGACTTCTATCATATCTCCCCTCAGCCGTCTCTTTTCCAGGTTAAAGAGCCCCAACCTTTTTAGCCTTTCTTCATAGGAGTAGCCTTCCATCCCCTTTACCATTTTGGTGGCTCTTCTCTGAACCTTTTCTAAAATTGCTATATCCTTTTTAAGATATGGCGACCAGAATTGCACACAATATTCAAGGTGCGGTCTCACCATGGAACGATATAGAGACATTATAATATCTTTTGTTTTATTTTCCATTCCTTTCCTTATCATACCTAGCATTCTATTTGCTCTCTTGGCCGCCGCTGCACACTGGGCCGAGGGTTTTAACATGGTATCCACAAGGACGCCTAAATCTTTTTCTTGGGTGGTGGTTCCTAATGTGGAACCTTGCATCGTGTAACCATAGTTTGGGTTGTTCTTCCCTAGGTGCATAACCTTGCACTTCTCCACATTAAATTTCATCTGCCATTTTGATGCCCAGTCTTCCAATTTATCAAGATCCTCTTGCAATTTTCCACAATCCTCCTGGGTTTTAACAACTTTAAATAGTTTTGTGTCAAAAGCAAATTTGATAACCTCACTCGTTATTCCACTTTCCAGGTCATTTATGAATATGTCAAAAAGCAGCGGACCCAGCACAGATCCCTGGGGTACACCACTATTCACCTTTCTCCATTGGGAAAATTGGCCATTTAGCCCTATCCTCTGCTTTCTATCTTTTAACCAGTTCCTGATCCACAGTAGTACACTGCCTCCTATCCCATGACTCTTTAGTTTTGCCAAAAGTCTCTCATGAGGGACCTTGTCAAAGGCTTTCTGAAAGTCCAGATACACAATATCAACCGACTCACCTTTGTCCACCTGTTTATTCACTCCTTCAAAAAAACATAACAGATTAGTAAGACAAGATCTTCCTTGTCTAAAGCCATGTTGGCTGTCTCCCATTAGGTCATGACTATCTACATGCTGAGTAATTTTATTCTTTATGATGGTTTCTACCATTTTTCCCGGTACTGATGTCAGGCTCACCGGTCTGTAGTTTCCCGGATCACTCCTCGAACCCTTTTTAAAAATTGGTGTTACATTGGCGATCCTCCAATCCTCAGGTATTAGAGATGATTTTAATGATAGTTCACAGATTACCGATAGCAGGTCTGCAATCTCAAATTTCAGTTCTTTCAACACCCTTGGATGTATACCATCCGGCCCAGGTGATTTGCTACTCTTCAGTTTATCTAATAGTTGTAGGACATCTTCCCGATGTATCGATATTTCCTTCAATTCTTCCACACCTTTAAATACCACTTCAGTCGTGGGTAACATCCCTACATCTTCCTCAGTAAAGACCGAAGCAAAGAATTCATTCAGTCTCTCCGCTATCGCCTTGTCGCCTCTTAGTGCTCCTTTAACCCCTTTATCATCTAATGGACCAACTGACTCTCTCACGGGTTTTTTGCTACGAATGTACTTGAAAAGGTCTTTATTTCGCGTTTTTGCTTCCGCAGCAAGCTTCTTCTCAAATTCTCTCTTTGCCTGCCTTATCAATGCCTTGCATTTGACTTGCCAGTGCTTGTGCTGTTTCCAGGTTTCATCATTTGGCTCTTTTTTCCATTTCTTGAAAGATGCTTGAAAGTGGATTTACATTTCATTGGAAAAGGACATGGCATCACATAAGGGGAGTGGCTTTCCGCTTTTTAAAATAATCAACACTAAAGTTATTTGTTGACAACATTTTTCTTCTGTTCCAGTACAGTGAATATGTTTTTGTTTTTTTTTGAAATGCCAGATATAACTCCCTACACATTGATGTTTCTGAAGTAGTATTATGGAACACCTGGAGAACTGTTATATACAAGTGTTTCTGCACTGCACTGCTTCTTTCAAGAGATTTGCATTTTCATAACAAATTAATCAAATTAAGAGACTATATAACAAAAAATTAAAAAAAAATTACGTTGTGATTATATACAGAGGATGAAATGCAAATGAAATCTTTGCAGCACAATTGCCTCATTTGATGTCTCGGAGCTTTTTAAAAAGCTTAAATAAGTGTTTCGATTTTTCCGTGTGTCCTAGTTTTACGATTATTTTTTATTTATTTTATTTTATTTACATTTTCTTATATACCGCGCTATTCTGCATCAGTGTGGTTTACATTGAACAAACTGAAATTACATTGAACAGGGCATTATAACTTGGAGATAACTATTTTACAGGGAACATGGGCTATGGAGGGTTAAGTGGCTTGCCCAAGACTACAAGGAGCACCTGTGGGACTAGAAACCCCAGTCCTTCCGGCCCAAGGTTGCTGTCCTCTAGTGGGATTTGAACCCCCGACGTTCCGGCCTGAAGTACCTTGCCCCAACCACTAGGCCACTCCTCCACTCCTAGTGTGGTATTTTATAAAAGCAACATAGGTATTTATAAAGAATCATAAAATAGGCTCTCAGAACCAACCCCAAAAGTGTCCAAATGGCCATGCAAAAATTTACACTTGCTCCAAGAAGTGTAAATGTACGCAATGGCCCATGCATTTTATAAATTATGCATGTACCTTGCAAGTCTGCCTTTCTTCCATCCAATCCCTGGGAAGGCAGATTGCAACTGTTTTTTTATGCATTTATGCAGTTTTAATTTTGTAAAACGTTTTTATATGCAAAACAAGCTTTAGACGTGAAAAAGATGCATAAAAATTACCCCGTATATGTACCCAGATATTATTTCACAGGATAAGTGCAAAATATGAGCGCACTCTGTACCTGCAAAGAAAAAATTGGCTTCCTTTCACTAGCCTTATGCTGATCAGGAGAGGCTCCAGGTCCATGAGGGTCTTGCAAATATTACAGAGGAGAGCTCAGGTCTAGGTGACAATTGGAGTTAAGAGGGAAGCCAGGAGAGGATTATTAGGGCGGATATGCAGTTTACTGTCAGCACCGAACTGTGAAATAAAGAGCATTAAGCTAAAGAAAGGTGATCCAACTGACTGGAAATTATCGCACAATCGCTCTGATCCCACATGCCAGCAAGATTCTACTGAAGATTATTCAAAAGAGACTACAACCATACCTGGAATAAGAACTACCTGAAGTGCAAGCAGGGTTCAGGAAAGGGCGAGGAACGAGAGACATCATTGCGGATGTGAGATGGATCCTTGAAAAGACTAAAGAATACCAAAAGGATATCTATTTGTGCTTTATCGACTATAGCAAGGCTTTTGACTGTGTAAACCATGAGAAACTCTGGGCCACATTAAGAAGCATGGGTATACCAGAACACCTGATCGTACTCTTGCACAATCTGTACATTGATCAAGAAGAAACAGTTCGAACGGAACAAAGAGAAACAGAATGGTTTAAAATAAGCAAAGGTGTAAGACAAGGCTGCATACTTTCCCCCTACCTGTTTAATTTATATGCAGAACAAATCATCAGAGAAGCAGGATTGTAAGACGACAACAGAGGTGTGAAGATTGGTGGAAGACTCATCAACAACCTTCGCTATGCTGATGATACCACATTACTGGCTGAAAGTAAAGATGATCTGAAACATTTGCTTCTCACAATCAAAGAACAGTCTCAAAATGGGCTTGCACCTTAATGTAAAGACGACAAAGATCATGACAACTGGCATAATCAACAGGTCCATCGCTGAAGGAGAAGAAATTGAAATCGTGAACAACTTTAACCTACTTGGATCAACTATCAATAAAGAAGCAAACAAGCAGTCAAGAAACCAGATGACGCATTGCTCTTGGCAGAATGGCTATGAAAGACCTAGATAAGATTCTCAAGAGCAGAGATGTCTCTCTCCATACAAAGATTCGACTTGTTCAAGCCATGGTATTTTCAATATCATCATATGGATGTGAAAGCTGGACAGTGAAAAAGATAGACAGGAAGAAAATTGATGCCTTTGAATTATGGTGCTGACGGCGAATACTGTGTATACCATGGACTGCCCGAAGAACAAACCAGTCGGTACTAGAGGAGATCAAACCTAAGCTTTCTTTAGAAGCTCAGATGACAAGACTTCGACTTTCATACTTTGGACACATCATGCGAAGAGAGAGATCATTAGAGAAAGACATCATGCTTGGCAAGATAGAAGGTCAACGCAAAAGAGGAAGGCCAGCAATGAGATGGATCGATACAACAGCAGCAGCTACGGGTACCAGTCTATCAACAATGAGCAGTCTAACTCAAGACTGAACACAATTTAGGATAGCTATCCAGAGGGTCGCCATGAGTCGACTCCAACTCAACGGCACTTAACAACAACAACAAGCAGGACATTATGGCGATAGTGGAGAGTCTATGCAGAGACTTCACGGAGATGAGCTGAGTTGAGGAGCTGGAATAGCATGTGGTGCAGAGCATACACATAGCATCACTTGAGCAAGGACAGAGCAGGTGAAGAGAAGGAGAACTCAAAGACCTGGAAAACTATTCATGGAGGAACAAGACTGAGGCATCCTGGAAGAGCCACAAATTTTAAATTGTAAGAGCATGTTGAAAAAGGTATTTGCAGAGCTGTTGTGGGCTGTGCCAGAAGAGCCAGGGGGTGGAGGCCTCACCAGGGTAGAAGCAGCACATAGGAGCTTAGCCTTGTGACGAAGCTCTCAGATGCAAGACACCACTGCATGCCTACACAGGTTTACTAATAAGGAAAGAGTGATATTGGAAGCCTGAAAGTTGGGTAAGATCCAAATGGAAGACATTGTGGTAGGAATTTACAGTGCCTTATCCACAGTAACATTGCAGAAGCGGAAGGAGCTGAAGGAAGTGACTTTTCTTTGCAGGGAGAGAATATCCAGTGTAAGTGGTTGCTCTCATTTGACCTTTCTTTCTCTGTTCATGAAGCTACCAGGAGAATTAAAACTGAGGAGGAGGTATGGAAGGTCTTGGAGTGCACTAGGCTTTTATAATGTGCCTCAAAAAAGGAGGATTGGGACAAAAGAGGAAGATGGTGTCTGGATATGAAAGCTGGCAGAGGGTCCCAGAAGAGAAGGTGGCTATAGCGTTTTGGTTAAGGGGAAGCATCTGATGGAAACGAATGCAGCTGGCGGAGAAGTGATTCTGGACAATGTGTTACTGGCTCTATTTGGGGGTGAGGCACATGCTGAGTTGGCATATATGGTTGGTATTATAAATTATTACAGAGTTCTGAGGGGTAGGGCTAAATGGCCAATATTCCCAATGGAAAAAGGTGAATAGTGGAGTACCCCAGGGATCTGTACTGGGTCCGCTACTTTTTGACATATTCATAAATGACCTGGAAAAGGGAATAACTATTGAGGTAATCAAATTTGCAGATGACACAAAGCTGTTTAAAGTTGTTAAAACCCAAGAGGATTGTGGAAAACTGCAGGAGGATCTGGATAAATTGGAAGACTGGGCATCCAAATGGCAGATGAAATTTAATGTGGACAAGTGCAAAGTTATGCACCTAGGAAAGAACAACCCACACTATAGTTACAAGATGCAAGGCTCCACATTAGAAACCACCACCCAGGAAAAAGATTTAGGAGTCATCGTGGATAACATGTTAAAACCCTCCGCCCAGTGTGCAGCGGCGGCCAAGAAAGCAAATAGAATGCTAGGTATCATAAGGAAAGGGATGGAGAATAAAACAAAGGATATTATAATGCCTCTGTATCGCTCCATGGTACGACCGCACCTTGAATATTGTGTGCAATTCTGGTCACCGTATCTTAAAAAGGACATAGAGTTATTAGAAAAAGTACAGAGAAGAGCCACCAAATTGGTGAAGGGGATGGAAGGCTACTCCTATGAAGAGAGGCTAAAAAGGTTAGGGCTCTTTAACCTAGAAAAGAGGCGGCTGAGGGGAGATATGATAGAGGTGTATAAATTAATGAATGGAGTGGAACGGATAAACGTGGATAAATTGTTTACGCTATCAGAATATAGAAGGACTAGGGGGCATGTAATGAAGCTACAGGGTAAACTATTTAAGACAAATAGGAGAAAATATTTCTTCTCTCAACGTGTAATCAAACTCTGGAATCTGTTACCGGAGGATGTAGTAAGGGCTGTTAGTATAGCTGGGTTTAAAAAAGGTTTGGACAAGTTCCTGGAGGAAAGGTCCATAAACCACTATTAAAAAGGGACCCAGGATATCAATGCTTGGCCTAGTACAAGCACTGCAGAACCTGTGTCTTTTGGGGAAACTGCTAGGTACGTATGACCTAGATTGGCCACTGTTGGAAACAGGATACTGGGCTTGATGGACCTCGGTCTGACCCAGTATGGCATTTCTTATGTTCTTATGTTCTTATGGGTGTATTCCCATATTGATTTATCATTACTGGATACAAAATGGTTGGGGAAGGCTGTGAAACCAACTATAGAGCCGATTACCTGGTCAGATCATGCTTCCATGTAGGGTGAAGTAAATCTGGAATAAGGAGGAAAGGGGAGATGTTTTTGGAGACTGAATTAACAGCCTGATGCATGACCCAAAGGTAGTAGAGAATATATGGGCGAGCACTGATGAATATCTGCTATTTAAAGAGGAGTTTGTGGGGGCGGATATGCTTTGGGATGGGCTGAAAGTGGTACATAGGATGAGCAACAGTGCGTGGAGAGGAAGCAGATCTTGATGGCAGGAAATTAAAAAGCTGGAGGAGGGAAAGCATGTCTGGTAGGGAAGGGGCCAATACTCCATAGGTGGCACGAGCAGATGGCTCCCACATTTTGGGAATGGCGGAATACTTTTCATCGACTTATGCTCTTTGAAAGGAATGGGGCCAAGGCAAATGTTAAGCGCTGGGCCAACTTCCTGCTGATTTGGGAACCCTACATCCAGGACTTGGGACCCCGTGCCCATAATGAAGTCCTTCATATGGGGTAGTTGCATAGGGTAGGGGGAGCTATGGGGGAAGCAAAGATAAGTTGGGGGGTAGTCGGGGACTGCTTGGGGGGGACAACATACGGGGGAAGGTTGTGTTGTGGGGGGGAGTGGGGGTAGGGGATAGGGGGGATAATGTAAACTGTTGTTCCACAATTGTGCTAACATACTGCCTCAGGTGCGGGGATAAGATTCAACCCGGCACGAGGGCAAGGATGTATGTGTAAACCTTTGTTTGTAATTTGGTTTGTGGTTCAATAAACACAAGTTTAAAAAAAAAAAAAAAAGCTGGAGGAGCTACATAAAAGGCTGGTCCAAAAAGATATAGGTGTAACTGGAGAGGGCTAGGGCTGAGTTGAGGGAGTGCCGGCTTGATGATGGATTAAAAACTCAGGTAAATACAACAGAAGTTTTATGAATTAGGGAATAAAGCAAATAGTCTTCTGGTAGATAAACTTCTCAAGAACCAAGTGGTCCCATCTAGGGCAGTGGTTCTCAACCCAGTCCTCTGGTACCCCTAACCCAGTTGGGTTTTCAGGATATCCACAATGAATATGCATGAGATAGATCTGCATACCTGAAAACCCAACTGGGCTAGGGGTACCAGAGGACTGGGTTGAGAAACACCGATCTAGGGGATACAGGGAGGGGTGGAATATAGGGATAAACAAATTCAAGAATGGTTTAAGTCATTTTTTCATCAAGAACTGCCTGGGGAAGAAGTAGGCATTAGAGAGGAGGAAATCCCAAAGTATTTGGCAAGGATGGTTTTACCCAGATTGACGCATGAACTATGAGAGCTTATGGAGGCGCTTTTCCATCCATAAGTTAAGTTGTTAAAAATGCACCCTCTGGAACACAGTATCCTCTGACCTTCGCCTTGAACTTTCCTTTCAGAAATTCAAATCCATGCTCAAGACCCACCTTTTCCAGTTCGCTCTTTTTTTTTTAAAATTTTATATTTATTCAATTATACACAATAATCCAAGAAACATCTTGTACAGAAAGAGTGGATGAGAACACAAAAAGAAAAACAAAAGAGAAATTTCCCACATAAGGCCAAGCTGCCCACTCACCCCAACCCACTATTAAATTTGGGGGGGAAGGGGGGGAGATTATAAGAAAGACAGACTAAATAAACAACCAGTACCTTATACAATATTCACAGAGCATCGGGAGAATTAGAGGCTTCCAGATATCAGGCATTCACGAAGACCAGCAGCTGGGAGGGCTCATAAAACACAAAAGAAGCAGAACAATACTTACCCATATATTTGCATGAATGTTTTAAGAAAAAAAAAAAAAGAGCCTCCCCAACTGCTGGACCCCCGGACGAAGGAGAAGAAACTCTTTCCGACGTCTGAGTTTCCTTACAGATCGGGATAGATTCGTACTAACCAACCACAAAATAAATTTATTTTCCTAAAGAATAATTTCAAACCACCATTCTTTGTCAGATAACAATGCAAAGTCACTAATAAAGTAGATGGAGAAGCTACTTCTCTACATGATTCCAACAATTCAGATATATTTAGAGCATCTGCTTGGTGTGTCCCAACAACTTGAGAAGAATATAGGGCAGATGATACAATTTAACTATCAGGTAATGAGATTCAATCAGGACTCCCAACATATCAGAGACCAGACACTGTAGCAGCCTGGGGAAAATAAAGATTCACAGCCTCTATAACAGTTATCAAAATGTTCCAGCTTCATAGTTACAGCTGCAAAGTTCTTAATATAAGCCTCCGATTACCCTTCCAAAGCTTTAACTATACTGAGTTTGTCAGTGAAACCAGAGTTGATACAACTTAAGTGGAGATCTTTATCACCTTGAATTAGTTGAAACTTTAGAGACAAACACATATCTGTGGTATTAAAACTTCCCCGAAGGAAATAATAGTTGCCCAAATTGTTTCAAGTGTAAAATTTTCAGGACGCAATGGAACAAAGGAAGCCAAGTACCCAAGCAAACCCTGCTCTCCTTTCAAATTGCTCAACACCACTCCGCCTCACACTGGGGGCAGACAAGTTTGCTGCCATTCATCATCCCAGTGACGCCAAAGACACTGCACGGTAAGCGTATTTACTGACCTGTAGCATGTGTTCTCTGGGAACAGCAGGAATCAGTCCTCACAAATGGGTGACCTCGGCAATGATGGAGCCAGCATGATAAACTCTCCCCAGCTTTCAAAGAAAGACTTTGGGAGATCCACAACACGTGTAGCTGCTTTCCCACCCAAGGGTGCCATCTTGCCTCAGTATGGTGACATAGCTTAAGACAGCAAAAAGAAAAAGCAACTCAACAAGGAGGGGGGAGGGTTTTGAGGACCGATTCCTACTGTTCCTGGAGAACACCTGCTACAGGAGTAATTATGCTTTCTCTGGGAACAAGCAGGAAGTCAGTCCTCACATATGGGACTCCTCAGCTACAGACTACCGAAAAAAGCCTGTGAGCCACAGGCAACCCAAAAAGCGAACTGAGGAACAGCAGAGCCTGCAGTTTGGTTGCAGGACCTCAGCAGAGATCCAAGCATCGACCAGCGAAACCAGTTCTCCGGTAGCCTGGACACACAAAAGGGCTGAAGGGCAAGCGTTACATCAAACCCCACACAGATGACGGAGTACTGCCTGACCGAAAGCGCTGTCCCATCGGAACTCCTCCTCCAGGCAGTAATGCACTGTGAAGGTATGAACCACCATGGCCTAGATGCTATGAACCATACGTGACACTCCAGTGAAAGACCAGTCTGTCCATAGGTGAAGGTGATGCAATCCACCACCCAGGTGGACTAAGTACGCTTAGAGACTGCTATGTCCAGGCGATTAGGGTCATAGGTAATGAGCTACGAGGAGCAGCGATGGGACTTGGTCTGCTCCAGATAGTAGGCCAAGGCCGGCTTACAGTCCAGCGTATGGAGAGCAACCTTCACCCTGCTGGCATGAGTTTGCAGAAAAAGGGTGGGAAGCACCACCTCCTGATTGAGGTGGAACAAAGAGACCACCTTGGGGAAGAACTTAGTATGTGTCTGGAGCACCAAACTATTCCTGTGAAACCTGGTGAAGGGGGCATGAGCCACCAGAGCCTGGAGCTCACTGATCCTGCATGCAGATGTGAGCGCCACAAGGAAGACAACCTTCTAGGACAGATACTTGAGGTGGCAAGAAGCCAGTGGCTCAAAGGGTGGAGCGATGAGCTTCAAGGAGGACCACACTGAGATCCCACGCAGTCAAATGGATGGTCGAGAGAGCAGAAGGCCCATCTGGAAGCTAGCCACGAGAGGCTGGGTGGAGAAGGGTTTCCCCTCGAGGTGATGGCGTGCTGACAGCGTATCAAGGTGAACCCTGATGGAATTTGAAGTGATACCACTTGAAAGCACATGCTCACAGGGTGGAATCCTTGTGGGATTCCAGCAAGACCTCTTATACCTCTTTGGGAAAGTCAAACTGGGCCAGGGACCTCAGGATGGGATGCAGAAGACAGCCATCCTCCTGCGAGAGGTCATAGACGCATCCCTGGAGGAATGGGGGGTGCTTGAGACAAGCTGAGGAGTAGAGGGAACCATGACTGCCTGGGCCACCAGCGGATTATGAGGATCAAGGTGGCCTGGTCAAGCTGGTTCTTGAAAAGAGTCTTGGCAATGAGCAGCATAGAAGGATAGGTATAGAGAAAGCCTTCTGTCCATGGGATGAGAAACACATTGATCGCGACCCAGGAGGGGTGCGGTGCTCTGGAGCAGCAACGTGGCAGCTGAACATTGGCTGGGCTGGCAAAGAGATCCATCACAAGATGGTCCCAAAGATGGAACAGTTGGATGGCTACCCAGGGGCACAGCTGCCACTAGTGGGGCTGGAGAACCCAGCTCAGTTGCTCTGCCAGAACACTGTCCTGGCCGGGGAGGTATATGGCCCCGAGGAGTATCCCACTTTCACTAGCAAAAGTACAGAGACAGATTGCTTCCCACTGCAAGAGGGACGACCCCATGCCCCCCTTGCTTGTTGACACAGAACACTGCCACCTGGCTGTCTGTCTGAATCAGAATCGACTGGTTACGCAAGTGGTGCTGAAAAGCCCAGAGAGCATAAGCAATGGCTCGGAGCTCTAGGAAATTGATCTGCTGAAGGCTCTCTGATGACGACCACAGATACAGAAGGTCGCCGCAATGGGCCCCCCAGCCCAAATTTGGAGGAATCTGTGGTGAAGACTTCACCACCCTCTGAGGGGTTGAGGTCTGGAAGGGCATTTCTGCCAGCAGGTTCTGCAGCTGTTGCCACCAGTCAAGGGACTCGGCAAGGAGACGGGTGATGGTCACCCTGTCCTGCAGGCACCCCAGTGGTTCCGTACCCTGGCCTCCAAGGTCAAGGAGTGCTCCAGGTTCATCACTAGTGCAGCCTATGACAGCTTTGAGTCTGTGGTGGGCATTAGTGCCTGCTGCCAGGCCTGCCTAAGGCATCCATCCATGGTGTAGGCCTCCATGCTGAGGGCAACAAGGAGTGTGTCTTCTGACTTTTGATGCTGTGCATGGCTGACTCCACCACCATGGAGTTGTGAGGCAGCTCCGCTTTCTGGAATGCAGGGCTCTTGCAGAATCAAGTCACCTGCTCACAATCAGCACCGAGGCTGGGGGCTGCCACATGCAGAAGAGAAGCTGTTCCAGGAAAAAAAAATTTCGGGGGGGGGGGGGGGGGGGGGACAAGTATTGTAAGTGCCTCCTTTGGAGGGGACTCACACAGGTAGATCTCTAGGTTCTCTGAGATTGTGAGCTCTTCAGGGACAAGGGAAAAATATATATACAGTGCCTGAATGTACACCGCTTTAACTGGTAGAAAAGCGGTATAAGCCTAGTTAAATAAATAAAGTGATGCTGGGGCAGACGGAGGTCTTGCCAAATATGGACTCTCGCTGCTTCTCATGGTTCCTCCGTCCCTTCCTCATCTGCTGACAATGTTCACAGGAGTCGTCATTCATTCATTCACCGAGTGACTCCACATCCAAAACAGGGAAAATCGGAGGACTTGAAGAATCGACAGGCACAGTGTTTGCTGGAAGCTAAATGTCAGTACCGATGCTCCAAGGTATCTGCCTTGGTGAGTCGCTTGGTTTTAGCACTGGTATCTGTAAGAGTTTCAAGGGGAGGCATGGGTGGGAGTGATGTCGATGTCATCTGCAACAGCCCTGATGTTGTGCCCGGAACCAGTGTCGATGACGGTACCGTAACCGGTATCAAAAGGCAGTGCCTGTAGCCAAGAGTTTTATAGGTACCAAGGCTGCAAGGAAGGCTGCCAAGCTCCATTCAACGGCCAGTATGTGCTGGTCTATCAAGGTTGCCGATGCTTGGGTGTCAGACAGGTATTTGCGCTATGGTCCCAGAGCATGGCACTAGTAGCGCTCTGGAAGTCGAAGTCTAGGGCGCATCCTTGGGCTCCTCAATGGCTTTGGAGGACAGAGCCTCCCGCCAGGGCTTTGGCAGGCCGATCCATCTCCGAGGCAACACCCGAGGGATCTAAATGTTTTGAGCAAGATCTTCCCCTGGAGGTACTGTCTGACTTCGATGTGACCTTGTGTTTGGACTTCAAAGATACCCCAGATCTATGGGAAGAGGGTGAAGCCCTCGACAAAGAAGATGCCATTGATACCGCGTCCGAAGCGAAGAAGCCAAATTTAGAAGTCTGGTTTTGTAGGCCTCTCCGTGTCATTTTCTGACAGAGGGGACAGTCTTGGCTGGTGGTCTGGGCCAAGGCATTTTAAACTTCAGTCATGTGTGTCAGTCGCCGAAATGGTGCTGGAACAATTAGAACATTTTTTGAAGCCACTAGTTTGTTTCTCCGTGCCTTCGAGGATGTGAAGGCTATGTTAGGCTTAAGGCCTAAAAAGGGTGTCAACACCCAAGTCTTTTTTTTTATTAAAAGATAAAGACAGACGTAAAAGAATAAAGGGAACCAGCAGTATCTTCAAAGGTGCCAGTGTCGACAGGAAAGCAGAGGCGCTGTCCACAAAAAGAAAGTTTCTGTGGTGACAGGATTTGCTTCCTGCTGGCTCTGGGGAAAAAGAACTGAAGAGAGGGAGTTGGGAAGGCAACCACGCAGTGGAGTGCTCCCAAAGGCTTTCCAATTGGACGCAGGGGAGTCTTCCCGCATGGGCTCATTCGGTGCCGACGTCACCCATATGTGAAGACTATATTCCTGCTTGTTCCTGCAAATAGTTAAGCTTCCTTATATGCAAATCATTTAGAGCAATCAAAAATAAGACAGGTTTTAAAAGGAGGGTTTGACTAAGCTGGAGTGGTTTGGAAATGTAAAGGGGAGGAGGGGTCTATTTCTACGTTATATAAAATTGTTAAGGAGCAGGGTTTTGAAAGATTTATATTTATGTCTGATTGGGAAAGCAATGTTGGGGAGCTCTTTATGAATAAAAAGGTGGAAAAAATTCAGGGTGTAGCATGACCTTTGATTTTCACAATTATAAAATAGAATAGTTAACCAGCGCCTGTTACATGGGATTTATTTGACCAATTTCTAGACCACTATCACTAACATTCAAAGCGGGTGCCAGGAAACATTTACAATATCTAAAAGACAACACAAACAAAACGCAATACGCAATCGCAGCAGTTTATACTCTTCCCTCTTTACATAATCAGAGGATGGCTACTAAAATGATTAGTGATCTTCATTATAAAGCATATGATGACAGACTGAAGGATCTTAATATGTACACCTTAGAGGAAAGGCGGGATAGAGGTGATATGACTGAGATGTTTAAATACCTCCATGGCATAAATGTTCAGGGAGAGAGCCTCTTTCAATTATTTATTTATTTATTTATTTATTTACAGTTTCTTTTATACCGCACTATTCGACATCAGCGCGGTTTACAATGAACAGAAACTACACTTACCAAATATTGATCGGTGCTTACAATGAACAGCTGGGTATACATTAAACAGGTTTACATTCAACAGGTTTCATAAACAGAGGAACATAATAACTATGTACAAAAAGCAACTATGTACAGAACAACTAGGCGCAGCTATATGTTTCTTGATGAGGGAAGAAGCAAGGTGAGATTGAAAGCAAGTTCTGCTACGAGGGGACATGGGATGAGGGTGAAGGGAGATAGATTCAGGAGTGATATGCGGAAATATTTCTTTACGGAAAGAGTAGTGGATCCATGGAATAGTCTCCCAGTGGAAGTGTTAGAGATGAGGACAGTAACTGAATTCAAAAAAGCATGGGACAAACACAGAGGGTCTCTAAAGGTAAAAAGAGGACTGTTGTAGTTGTTGATATGGAAGGACAGACTAGATAGGCCATGTAGTCTGTCATCATATTTCTACGTTTCTATAATCCCAACCTCTATTCCGCCCCATAATACCCCAGTTTGCTTCAGAGAATCTCTCCACCACTTGGGAGGATCTCTGTATGCTGTGGTTGTATGCCTTGGTGGGGGGGGATTTGCTGCCTGTTTGGTGGACCATGCTGGCCTAGACGGCTGGAGCTGGACCAGAATCGAAGTTGGATTGCTGAAGTTTTAAGATGTGCCCGTGTTGACTCCTGCTGTGCCTATTCTGGACTGTCAGAGCAGATTGGGGAGGGGGGGGGGGGAATGGGCATATGATGTTTGGAGGGGTGCTGCATGAATGTATTTCTGAATGTCTACTGGAATGTATGGGGTGTAATGTTGCAATGGGGGGGATGTTAGTAATGTCTGACTGCTTCAGCGGGGGGGGGGGGGGTGAGATTCTTGTACGCAGTGTGTGATTTTTTAGAGGGTCTGTGAGGGGGATGAGGGAGGCTGGTGCAGAGTGTGGGGGGGACATACAGGGGATAACAGGAGGTATGATTAGTTGAGAGCACATGGGAAGTTGGTTAGTGTAGGGCATGGGATCCCTAGGCTGGGGGGGGGGGGGGGGGGGAGAGAACCCAGCACTGTTATGTGCGTATGTATGGTTTGTTTGGAAAGTTGTCCTTTTTGGAGAGTGAATGGGTGATCCAACCATCCACTATCTTGGAACGTTTGTGGCTTGGGCTCACCTATAAGAGATATAAACTTCTTAAGATGCTGCGGGACCTGAAGGCTGATGCGGCCATGCTGTAGGAGACCCACAAGGATGCGAAGGAGCACAACAAGTTGCAACAGTGGTTAAGACAGGCCTATGGACTTTTGGGTTTTAGGAAAGCAGGAATAGCCTTTTGATTCGCAAGGGTCTTTACTTTGTCCTTGAAAACCAGGTTATGGATTCACAGGGCCGCTACAGTATTTGATCGTGGGGGGTGAAGCTGGCGGGGGCTTTCCCATCACCTTTTGTAATATTTATGGCCCTAACACCTCTGATGTTACTTTTTTTGCAGGCTTGGGCAAGCTGGGGGGGGGGGGGGTGTTCCCTTGTAAGCCCTGATTTGGGAGCGGACTACAATTGCATCCTGGATCGGGCTATGGATAGGGCACTTCCCAGAGGGCAGAGTCTGACGTACTTTAGTCAAGGGGTCTCACATTTGTGTGATTTGTCAGACCTGGTGGATGTGTGGCAGACATTGCACCCCCAGGACAAAGATTTTATGCCCAGGTCCCTATCGCGCACTGATTATTTCCTGCTTCCATCTATTGGGTGCGAGAGGCAGGCATAGGTACTATTGCGATATTGGATCATGCTCCGGTATGGATTTTATCTGGACTGTCAGGAGAGCCATAGGTACAATAATAAATAGGTGGCACTTCCCGGTACATCTTTATCATGACCTACTTTTCTACGCTTCCTGCAGAAGTGGGATGTCTATGATCTGAATAATAAGTGTCATTGTGATAACCCACCACTCTTTTGGGAGGCAGCAAAGGCTGTCATGCAGGGTGAAATAGTGAGCTATGAAATAAGTCAAAGGAAGTGCACAGATGCATGGATTGTGCATTTAAATTGGCAAATCCAGGTAACTCACAGGGCCTTGGGGATGCAATGTTCAGTGCCCATGCGCGAAGATCTTCTAACACTTCAAACTGAGCTCAACATGCTGCTTCACCAATGGACTTATAAGTCCATGATGTATTATCAGTTTAAGCTTCACCAACATGGTAATAGGGCAGAGCGCTTGCTCTCTTCATTGATTAAGAGATGGCAGGAATCGCATGGTGTGTCAGCATTGAAGGACAGTGAGTGGGTGACTTCGGATGAGCAACAGATTATAGCTTTATTTTGCAGTTTTATTTATTTTATTTTATTTAACAGGTTTTATATACCGCTTTATCATTTCAATCAAAGCCGTTTACATTGAAACTTAAACTTGGTAATATACTTTAAAAAGGGACATTGATGAACACAAACCACTTGACTCACACCAATTTGGTTTCCGCCCATCCCACGGAGTAGAAACCCTCCTAATCACCCTAATGGACTTCCTCATCAGGGGCACAGATGACAAACACCAAGGCTTCTTACTCCTATTTATAGATATCTCTGCCGCCTTCGATAACATCAATCATCTGACACTGATCAACAGATTAGAAAACCTAGGAATAGGCGGGACTGTCCTCAACTGGTTCAAATCCTACATTTCACATAGATTAATACGCGTCCAAATTGACCAACAAGCATCAGAAACATTCCCCCAAGGACAGGGAATACCCCAAGGATCAGCCCTTTCAGCCCTCCTATTTAACTTGTACCTGCAACCGATAACAAACATATTTAAAAAACACAGGATTAACCATTTTATATATGCCGATGACATCATGCTAGCTATCCCCATAACCATTAAAAACCCTACATATGACTCGCTATCCAAATGCATGGCTGAGACAACCTCCTGGATGGAATCTAACCACCTCAGCATCAACCTCAAAAAACTGAGGCAATGTTTGTAACAAGATCATCTATAACTGAGAACACATACCCGGAAACAATCACAATCAACAAAACCTCCATACCTGTTAGAAAACAGGTAAAATACTTAGGAGTAATAATAGACCACACTCTCACCATGCTACCGCACATAAAACAAACAGTAAAAACCATTTTCTATAAACTCAAAACTATCCAGCACCTAAGGCCACTCCTCGAAACACAAGACTTTAGATCCATAGTAAGTACACTGATCACCCCTCACTTCGACTACTGCAATAGTCTCCTAATAGGCCTTCCTCAAAAAAGCACATACCTTCTACAAAGAGCACAAAACATCTGTGCAAAAGTAATTGCCAAAGCTCGCCTAACAGACCACGTAACCCCAATACTGCTGGAACTCCACTGGCTCCCTATAAACAGCCGAATCAAATATAAAATTATCCTAACAACCTATAAACTCATAAATGACATAACCCCCTCACACTTATCCACACTACTGCACTCTCCAACATCGACAAGGGCCCTCAGACAAAACGCAGCCCACTCCCTTATCATACCAAAAGCCATCCGGAAAACTAAGAATACCACTAGCTCCAGAGCATTCTCATTCACTGCTCCTACACTCTGGAACGACCTCCCTATTGAACTTCGCACCATTAGAGACCTCATCCAATTCAGGAAAGAATTAAAGACCTACCTGTTCACTGAACACTTCGAAATCCCCTACTCCCCCAAAGCCAGCTCCACAACAAACGTGGTTACACACGCACAAGCTCCTTTAACCCCAACAATGTAACCACAAGCCTGCCCCCCCCATACACGCCCCAAAGACGACAAAAAAGGAACTAAATTCCAGCACCTACACCAATATCTGCCCCATACACCACACACACCACACGCTGTAAATACACATTTGTATAAAGTTTGATGTTTTGCTTTAATACCTACAAAGTTTAAATTTATTGTTCAATGTAATTAGTTGATTTCTATTGTTCTATGTAAAATGTATACACATGTGTACAAGACTGTTAATCTGTTATATGTAAACCGCCCTTGATCTCTGGAAGGGGCGGTATAAAAGAAATAGTTAAATAAATAAAATAAATAAATAAAATAAACTTGGATTTTTCTGAGACAATGGAGGGTTAAGTGACTTGCCCAAGGCCACAAGGAGTGCTAGTGGGAATCAAACCCTGGTCTCTGGGTTCCCAAGCCAGTGTTCTTAACCATTAGGCTATTCCTCCACTCCATAAGGATCTGTATTAGGCTATAATGATCTGTATTCCGCTGGGGATGGTCTAAGTCTGGGTAGGGATGACTACTTGCATGGCATCTCTGCCACCCCCTAAAACAGACTAACAGAGGGAGTCCCTGAACTGCCCCACTACCAAGGTGGAAATTGAAAGGGCTATCCTGCAATCTAAGGTGCATAAGGCCTTGGTCCGGATGGATTCAGGAATGAGTTGTATTAGATTCTTCGAGACTGTGTGGTGGCACTGTTACAGCAGCTTTTCACACATCTCATTCAGCAACAATTGTTTTGCTTTAATAGTAACCTGGCCCACATTATTGTTCTGCCTAAGCCGAGGGCGACCCCCTCTTTATACCACATCCTACTGCCCATTCTCTCTTGAATTGCAACAATAAGCTTTTGGCCAAAATCCTAGCTAACCGCCTTGCCCAGATTGACACTTAGTATTCAAACTTTGATGAGTTGTGGCTTACATGGAGGTGAGTCATGCCTTCCAGCAAGACACATTTGCTGGTCAGTTTTGATGGGGAAAAGGTTTTTGACTTAGTGAACTGGGAATTCCTGTTTAGGGTTCTGGAGCTGCTGGGGTTTGATGGCCTTTTCCTTCAGGCTATTCAGTTGCTATATGCCTCTCCAAGGGCGGTTGTGGTGGTAAACTGTCAAACTTCAGAGGACTATCCCCTGGGTAGGGGTACCCGGCAAGTTGGCTTGTTGTCCCTTTCTCCTGTTCCTTTTGTTTTTGGAACCTTTCCTGCGCTTAGTACAAGCCAGCCCACAGATTGAGAAAGTCAACGTGGGGGCCTCCTTTTAAAAAAAAATTATAGCTGTCGCTGATATTTTGGTGCATCTTAGTAACCCTCAATCATCCATATGTCACGTACTGGATGCTTTTTAACGTTTTGGGGCTGGTTCAGGGTTGAAAATGAATACTGATAAATCCAAAGCATTGCCCATCAACCCTAGTCTACCTGACCTGTGGGTGGGCAGATTTCCTTTAAGTGTACGAAGAGTTTTTTTTAAAATATTTAGGTGTTCACTTGCTGGCAGATCTGTCCCAACTATACCATTTGAATGTTCGTCCTCTGCTGCGGTGAGCATGGGAGTAATTACAGCACTGGGAGGACTTTGCCACTCTCTATGCTGGGGCGTGTGGCCCTGTATAAGATAACCTTGCTCCTGCGATGCCTGTATTTTTTGCAAGTGCTACCTTTGCACATACTGAAGCAGGACCTAAAAGTATGGCAGCGGCGGGATGAAGACCATATATATCCTTTGCTTGACTCTAACGGGGAACAGATGAGGGGGGAGGGGGCTGGGGGTACCAGATGTGGAATGCTATAATTTGAGTTGCATTCTTCGATATGTAAAGGATTGGGTATATAATAAGACTGCTACATGTACCCTGCACAAGTTACTGTGCTCCTTCCATCTGCTTTACATTCTTCTGGGGGCCTGGCAAGCTCTCTGCTGTTTGCTCCATCAAAACCAAAAACAATCTGGCCTCTTGCAGCTTTGGGACAACCTGGATTTGTCCTGTGGGAGATACTTTGAGAGTGTTGGTTGTGGGGACAGCAAGGTTTAGACCACCTGTCCTAATTTCTGTCTGAGGAGGGCCAACTTAAATAATTTGCAGACTGGATGGGGAAATTTCATCTATTGCAACAGGAGTTTTTATGCATTCTTATAAGTGCACCATTACATTTCCTTGCTGCATCGCCCTAATCGTGGATCTGGGTTTGTTGGCAAGCTAGTGTCTTTTTTTGAGGTAGATAGCTGAAAACAGATTCTCTCAGTCATGCGGAAGGCACTGGCCTCTTTAGAGACTATTCATCGGCATGACATGCTAGCATTGCACTGGAATGAAAAGCTGGGCAATACATAGTCTAGAAAAGATATCACTCAGTCTGTGAATAGGGTACCGCAGCTTACTTCGGAGGTGGTTCTGTGCAAGATGTTTTACAAAGTTATTCTGTGGGCCTTCTTTGCCCCATCTGGGTGCTCGAGTAGCAGGATTGACCAAAGTGTCGATCACTGTGGGGGACCCGAGCCCAAATATTTTGGTTGTGTCCTCAGGCACAAGCATTTTGAGAGCAGATTAAGAGATATTTGGAGTCCATACTTGGCCAAGCATTGGAGTTTACTGTTGAGGGGATTGTGCTCAAGGCCTGCCTTCTGAATAACATGTTAAAACCTTCCGCCAAGTGTGCAGCAGCGATGGAGAGCAAATAAAATGGTAGTATCATAAGGAAAGGAAAATAAAACAAACGATATTATAATGCCTCTGTATTGGTTCTATGGTGCGACCGCACCTTGAATATTGTTTGCAATTCCGGTCGCTGTATCTTAAAAAAGATATAGTGTTATTAGAAAAGGTACAGAGAAGAGCCACCAAAATGGTAAAGGGGATGGAAGGATACCCATATGAAGAGAGGCTAAAAAGGTTAGAGATAGTCAACCTGGAAAAGAGATGGCTGAGGGGAGATATGAGGGGTCTATAAATTAATGAATGGAGTGGAATGAGTAAATGCAGATCGATTGTTTACGTCATCAGAATATAGAAAGACTAGGGGGACATGCAATGAAGCTACAGGGTAACCTATTTAAGACTAATAAGAGAAAATATTTTTTCACTCAACGTGTAATCAAACTGGAATTTGTTATCGGAGGATGTAGTAAAAGCTGCCATCGTAGTTGGGTTTAAAAAAAAAAAGACGACGATTTGGACAAGTTCCTGGAGGAAAGGACCATAAACCATTATTAAAAAGGACCTAGGATATCACTGTTTGACCCAATACAAGCATTGCGGAACCTGTGTCTTTTGGGGAACTGCTAGGTACTTATGACCTATATTGGCCACTGATGGAAACAGGATACTGGGCTTGATGGACCTTGGTCTGACCCAGTATGGCATATCTTATGTTCTGGGGTTGCAGGCTATTCTATGGACTTGGCTGAATCCAGAACCACCTGCCTTTTTAGGCCTGGCGAAACAGGCTTCACTGAATTATGCAAATAGATAATACAGCAGCACGTGGGTCAGGGCCCAAGCATGCAAAATTTCTGATGGTCTGGGAACCTTATACACAGTCCGTGTTGCTGCAGGACCACAACATGGCTTTAAACCGTGTCTTCCTTTGACAGCCCACTCCCCCCCTTCTAGTAAACACATTTAATCTATACACTGGGGTTTGTCGGTCTCTATTAGAGTTACCCTCTCCCGCAGGGGGGGCTGACTTGTGGAGGGGTAGCTGGGGGAAAGATTGGGGGATTGTGTGGGTTGCATGTGGCAGAGTGGTGATATGGGAGCCGTTTGGATGGTTGACTTCTGGGTTATTTAGGTTGAACACCTATTGAGAGGCGGCGGGGAGAGAACAAATAAATCCATGTTCATGTTGTAGCTCAGGTTGAGACCCATGGTCATGTTTAAGTGTCCCCCATAGGCTGGGGGTGGACATGTTTATATTCTTAGTTTTCAATAAATATGATTAACACAAAAGGACAGATCTGAACAAATGAAGTAACCTCTGAATATTTTGACCAGCAGCCTTCTCACATCTACCAGATACAGAAAGGGGTCTGCCCAAAGATACCCTTCAGAGGGGAGGAAAACAGCCCTTTGAAAGAAAGGTCAGCACAGCCCTTAAAGAGACTGAGGCCGTCAAGATCACCAAAAAATCCTTGCAGGACGAGACTTGCCGCTCTGACACCCACCTGGCAGACGCAAATACCACCAGGAAACCACCTTGAGGGTCAAATCCTTGAGAGGCAGCACTAATGGGCTCAAAGAGGGGTCCTTACAGCATCTTCAACACTAGAAACATAGAAACATAGAAACATGATGACAGAAAAAGACCACAAGGCCCATCTAGTCTGTCCTTCCATAACAACAACTACAACAGTCCACTTTTTACCTTTAGAGATCCTCTGTGTTGGTCCCATGCTTTTTTGAATTCAGTTACTGTCCTCATCTCTACCACCTCCACTGGGAGACTATTCCACGGATCCACTACTCTTTCCGTAAAGAAATATTTCCGCATATCACTCCTGAATCTATCTCCCTTCACCCTCATCCCATGTCCCCTCGTCGCAGAACTTGCTTTCAATTGAAAGAGGCTCTCTCCCTGAACATTTATGCCACGGAGGTATTTAAACATCTCAATCATATCACCTCTATCCCGCCTTTCCTCTAAGGTGTACATATTAAGATCCTTAAGTCTGTCCTCATATGCTTTATAATAAAGACCACTAATCATCTTAGTAGCAACCCTCTGTACCAACTCCATCCTGTTCACATCCTTTTGAAGGTGCGGTCTCCAGAATTGCACACCATACTCCAAATGAGGTTGCACCAAAGACTTATACAGAGGCATTATCACCTCCTTTTTTCTGCTAGCCATTCCTCTCCGTATGCACCCAAGCATCCTTCTAGCTTTTGCCGTCGCCTTTTCTACCTGTTTAGCTACTTTAAGATCATCGGACACAACTACGCCTAGGTCCCGTTCTTCTTTAGTGGACAAAAGTACTTCACCTCCTATGCTGTATTGCTCCCTTGGATTGCTGCAGCCCAAATGCATGACCTTACATTTTTTAACATTAAATCCCAGCTGCCAAATTCTAGACCATTCTTCAAGCTTAGCTAGATCCCTCCTCATGTTATCTACACCTTCCTGGGTGTCTACTTTATTGCAGATTTTGGTATCATCTGCAAAGAGGCAAACCTTACCCGACAGCCCTTCCGCTATATCACTAACAAAGATGTTAAAAAGAAACGGACCAAGGACAGATCCCTGGGGCACACCACTGGTAACAAACTTCTCCTCAGAGTGAGCTCCATTTACTTGTACTCTTTGTCGCCTCCCACCCAACCAATTTCTAACCCAAGCAGTAACTTTAGGGTCCATCCCTAGGGTGCTCAGTTTGTTTATAAGTCGCCTGTGAGGAACAGTGTCAAAGGCTTTACTGAAATCTAAATACACCACATCTAGAGCTCTCCCTCGGTCCAACTCCCTGGTCACCCAGTCAAAGAAATCAATCAGATTTGTCTGACAAGACCTGCCTCTGGTGAATCCATGCTGCCTCGGATCCTGTAATCCGCTGGACTCCAGAAACCTCACTATTTTCTCTTTCAACAGCGTTTCCATTAATTTACTCACCACTGAAGTTAAACTAACCGGCCTGTAGTTTTCAACCACATCCTTACTTCCGCTTTTGTGTAAAGGCACCACATGAGCCTCTCTCCAGTCCTTTGGCACCACTCCCGACTCCAACGAGGCATTGAAAAGGTCAGTCAGTGGAGTTGCTAGAACGTCCCCAAGTTCCCTCAGTATTCTAGGGTGTATCCCATCCGGTCCCATCGCTTTGTCTACTTTGAGTTGAGATAGTTTCTCACGAACACAGTCTTCTGAAAATTGTTCAAGATGTCCCTCGCTTCTGTTCTTATTTGTGGGTGTTTTCTGAGGTCCTGCTCCTGGTTTTTCATCTGTGAACACAGAACAAAAATATTTGTTAAGTAATTCCGCTTTATCCTTATCAGCTTCTACATATTCCCCCCCTGTACCCTTGAGTCTGACAATACCACTTTTGCCCTTCCTCTTCTCACTAATATATCTGAAAAATGTCTTATCCCCCCATTTTATTGCATTGGCTATTTCCTCCTCCTTTTGAATCTTTGCCTTCTTGACTACTTTGCTAGCTTCTCTAAGTTTTTCCAAATACAGATGCCTGTCTTCCTCTCTGTGATCTCCTGTATTTCATGAAGGCCTCCCTCTTTTTCTTCACTTTTTCAGCTACTTCCTTCGAAAACCATAGCGGTCTCCTGTTCCTTTTGCCTTTGTTTACCATTTTAACAAAAAGGTTGGTTACCTTTAAAATACCCCCTTTCAGTTTTGCCCACTGTTGTTCTACATCCCCCAGCTGTTCCCATCCCACTAACGACTCCCTGAGGCACTAGGGAGGGAACTCCATTGATGAACCTTCAGACACACTGATGGACAGATGGACATAAGGAAACGGGAGACATCAATATGCGCAGACAAGGAGATATCTTCAATGCACCCACTATAACCCGCCAGGGACCCTACCTTATCAATGAGAAAGTTCAAGGCTAACCCATGGTCGACAAGGCTGCAAAAAAGGACAAAAACAAACAGCCACTATTATCCCCAGAGTAACAGTTCCTGGATAGCCTATGCCTCTCAAGGGACAAGTGGTCTGAGTGGCCAGTTTGGAGCTATTAGAACCAGCAAATCTTTTTTTTTTTGTCAATGTTGACTCATAGCAACCCAGCAATGTATCTTAGCAATCTGGCAATGCATCACCAGAGGCAGATTGCCAGCCTTTTCTTCCGAGGCAATGGAGGGTAAAGTGACTTGCCCGAGGTCACAAGGAGTGACAGTGGGAATCGAACCCTTGATCTTCTCGGTATTAGGCAGCTGCTCTAACCACTAGGCTACTCCTCCACTCCTTCAGCAAACCTAGGTGAGATCAAATCCTAAAAAGAAGATGGTATGCCAAGGGTGAAGGGCAGGGCCCACCCAAGTGTTTCTGCCACCCTCCCCCCTCCTACTGCAGACTGAAGATTCTCTCGGCAGGGGGGGGGGGCACATTGTCAGCAACAGCAGCAGCCTGTGGCAGACCCTGTGCCCTGCTGCTTCCGATGCCCCTGACCACATTCTGTTGGAGGGGGATCAGGAGCGGCAGGCCATGTGTGCCGAAGTACATGGCCTGTGTGGGTCCTATGCTGCCCACAGGTCTGCTACCCTAGGTAGCCGCCGCCTAGTGGAAAAGGCCAGCCATGGTTGGGGGAGGAGGAGTGAAGCCATACAGGAGCCCCTCTGAGGCACTCCTGCAGCACAGCACCCAAGCCTGCTGCCCGTGGGTCGCTTTTACACCTGAAATATTTCTCTACTTTGGCATTCTCACAAGTGGCCATCAAGATATGTACTAGAAGACTCCACCTCTACAAAATAAGGTTAAGCACATGAGCACTTAATTCCTACTCGCCAGGAACCACAAAATTTGACTCAAATTAGCAGGCGTCAGCAATGCCCAGGCTGACATGTGGGCTGCGTACAGGGCTATCAGATGGCTCCTGCACCCAATGACAATTCTGCCATTTTGAAAGCCATCCAGGCATTGAGATTCACCCTGCTTGACGATGTATGCCACAGCCATAGCAGTGTTTCAGAAGGCAATGACTGCTTCCCCCACAGGAGAGACCGTAACCTCTCAAAAGACAGGTGGATTGTCCTGGCCTCCAATCATTTATTTATTTATTTTATTTTATTTTATTTATGTATATATTTCTATACCGCCCCTTCCAGCGATCAAGGGCGGTTTACAGGGAACATTTTAACAACTGTACACAGATGTATACATTTACATTGAACAATTAGATTTAACTAGTTACAATGAACGGTTGAGTTCATCTCATGAACCAGGCAGTCTCCTGAGGGAACCGGAGTCTCTGAACAAGCTGACCTAGACAGCGAGCTTCTCAGTCTTTCCGTCTATCAACTGTGGTGACTATCATCCAATCCAGAGCATTTCCCTAGAAGCTGGAGGTGGTCCCGGCCAGGAAAGCTGACTGAGCATCAAAACACCCTTAACTGGCTCTGCAGCTTCAGACACCTCTTCTGGTGCAAGGTAACTCTACCCTAGAAAGAGATGAACCAAGCACCAAAGTATTCCATGTAAGGGGATTAGGCTGCTCTTGGGATAGTAGATCAATAATCCCAGCTTTTCCAGGCAGCGAATCTCCAGAGCTGTGTCATCCCTGGACTTCTCCAGAGAGTCAGAGAATCTGCCAGCCATCCCGGTACGGGTGAACACTGTTCCCTTGACTGGGCAAAAATGCTGCCACTGCAGCCACCATCACGACCTACTCCACCTAGGGCAGGAAGAGAGTCGCCGTAACCACCTTGTCCCCGAACCTCACCGACTCGCATGCTTGAAGGTAGAAGTGATTATGGCAGGCAAAGGAAGACAAAAGACTAGGCAGCAGCCCTACAAATGTCACGGGGGGCCAACTGTGACTGTTCTGCCCATGATGCTGCTTGAGCATGCATAGAATGAGCCCATAATTCATAATTCCTGTGGTGGATATAAACTGACTCGATGGTGCGCTTAATCCATCGGGCAATTGACTACTTTGAAGCGGCTAGGCTCTTGCGAGGACCAGAAAGGACAAAAAGACTAATCAAATTTGTGAAAGGAGGCAATCTGTGCTTGAGGTAGCGGCATAAAACTCTTGACATCAACTGCATGGAGCAAGTTTGTCCACACTCGTGCCCTATGCCTTTGGAAAGGAAGGGAGGACAATGCTCTAGTTGAAATGAAAGGCTGTGAGAACCTTGAGCAAGAAGGAGGGAACCGATTTTAGATAAATCCCTTCAGAGAAAAAAAATGAGTAAGTTTCCCAACAAGATAGGGCTTGGAGCTCCGACACCCGACAGGCGGATGTCACTGCCACAAAGAAGGTCGTTCTGAAGGACAGATTGCTAAGAGAAATATGCCGCAAGGGCTCAAAAAAGAGGTCGCATGAGATTGAGTGGGCATAGTGGAGGGCAAAGAGACTTGATGCCTCTGAGGAAACTGCTGACATTGACATGTGAGGCAATGAAATAGGACCTCTAAAACAGGTGAGGGCTGCGACCTGAATCCGTAGGGATGAGAGAGCAAGGCCCTTATCAAAGCCGTCCTGTATAAAGGCTAGGATGTCCGGCACTTGTGCCTTCCACAGGGAGCATCCCTCTGTGACCCCACCAGGTCTCAAACAGTCGCCACATCCTTGAATAAGCAAGAGAAGTGGAGGGTCGATGTGCTTTGAGGAGGGTCTGTACAACCTCTCGGGAATAGCCCTTCCGCATCAACCGTTTCCCTTCAAGTACCGTAAGAGAGTAGGGAACTGGGTTGTCCATGAATATGGGACCTTGTCTTAGGAGACCTCTGCGTGTGCCGAGCAGCAGGGAATCAGTTGTGAGTAGGTGTACCAGATCAGCATATCATGGGCATTGCGGCTAATCAATTAGAATGACTAGATCGGGATGTGCCTTGATTTGGCAAAGTGCACAGTCAATCATTAGCCATGGAGGGAAGAGAGAGGTACCCTTGTTGGCCAGGGGAGTATGAGGGCATAGAGACCCTGGCAGTTGGGCTCCTGCCGACGAATGAAGGGGGCCAGGGTCTTGGCATTGGACGCAGTGGCCATTAAGTTGAAGCTGGGCTGCTCCAACCTACATACAATCCTCTGTAACACCCATGGAGCAGGCTCCGACTAGCTGGGATCCAGGACATTCTGAATGAGAAAGTCGGCTTGCACATTCTCCACACCCACAATGTGTTGATGCAGAAAGAGCGTTGAGGTGACTTTCCACCCAAGGTAATAGAAAGGTCATTTCCCTGGCCGCCCAAGACACTTGGATCCTCCTTGTCTGTTGAGGTAGGCTACTGTTGTGGCATTGTCAGAGGATGCGCACTGCCCGATTCCGCAGTAGGGGCCGAAATGCCAAAAGAGCGAGACGAACTGTCCGGGCTTTGAGCAGATTTATCGGCCAACAAGATTTGCGAAGCATCTATGAGTCCTGTGCTGTCTTGGTTTAGACAATGGGCTCCCCAGGATGAGAAGCTGGCATCTATTATCACCAGAGTCCAGTGTGGAATTTCCAAAGGCATTCCCTGAAGTAGGTGGTGAGGAGTGAGCCACCACAGAAGGTTGTTACGCACTGAGCGAGGAGGGGGCAGTCGGATCTCGTAAGTCTCGCAGAGGGGAGACCACTGGGACAGAAGCGCCCATTGGAGCAGGCACATATGTACTCATGCCCAGGGCACCACTTGGATGGTGGACACCATACCTCCCAAAATTTGCAGATAATCCCAGACATGGGGCTGAATTTGCATCAGGAAGGTCTGGACCTGGGCTACAAACCTGAGACGCTGGTCATGTGTGAGGAAGACTCACCCAAGCCTTGTGTCTAATCGGACGCCTAAAAATTCCAGAGACAAAGGGACGTAGAGTGCTCTTGGGATGGTTTAACACCCAGCCAAGCCTCTGCAGGAAGGTCACTACCTGCGCTATTGACTGAACCGCCTCCGGGAGAGACTTTACCCTGATGAACCAATCATCCAGATATGGGTGGACCCTGATGCCATTGCAGCGAAGTGCAGCAGTTGCTACTACCATGACCTTTGAGAAGGTGTGGAGTGCTGTGGCCAGGTCAAAAGGCATCAACCTGAATTGGAAGTGTTAGCCTGAACAATGAAATGGAGGAAATGCTGTCGATCCTCACAAATAGGGATAAAGAAATAGGCCTCTGCAAGATCCAGCGATGCCAGATACGCTCCCTATCGCACAGACAAGATGACTGAGCGGAGTGTTTTCCAGGCGAAAGGGACACCCTTGAGATCTAGTATGGGCTGAAAGAAGCGTCCTTTTGGGAACAACAAAGTAGATGTAGTATCCCCCTTGACTTGTTTGGAGGGTGGTATGGTTTATGGCAGGGGTGGGCAATTCCAGCCCTCGTGCACCACAATCCAGCCTGGTTTTCATGATGTCCCTACATTAATTTATACACCTCTATCATATCTCCCCTCAGCCGTCTCTTTTCCAGGTTGAAGAGTCCTAACCTTTTTAGCCTCTCTTCATAGAGGTATCCTTCCATCCCCTTTATCATTTTGGTGGCTCTTCTCTGTACCTTTTCTAATAACGCTATATCCTTTTTAAGATACGGCGACCAGAATTGACCACAATATTCAAGGTGCGGTAGCACCATGGAACGATACAGAGACGTTATAATATCCTTTGTTTTATTTTCCATTCCTCTACTTATGATACCTAGCATGCTATTTGATCTCTTGGCCGTCGCTGCACACCGGGCGGAGGATTTTAACAAGTTATCCACGATGACACCTAAATCTTTTTCCTGGGTGGTGCTTCCTAATGTGGAATCTTGCATTGTGTAACCATATAGTTTGGGTTGTTTTTTTCCCCGAGGTGCATAACTTTGCACTTGTCCACATTAAATTTCATCTACCATTTGGATATCCATTCTTTCAATTTATCAAGATCCTCTTGCAATTTTCCACAATCCTCATGGGTTTTAACAACTTTAAACAGTTTTGTGTCATCTGCAAATTTGATAACCTCACTCGTTATTCTCTTTTCCAAGTCATTTATGAATATATTAAAAAGCAGCAGACCCAGCACAGATCCCTGGGGTACTCCACTATTCACCTTTCTCCATTGGGAAACGTGGCCATTTAGCCCTACCTTCTGCTTTCTATCAACAATAGTACGCTGCCTCCTATCCCATGACTTTTTAGTTTTGCCAAAAGTCTCCAATGAGGGACCCTGTCAAAGGTTTTCTGAAAGTTCATATACACTATATCAACCAAATAATTGATTTGAGAGATTACCGGAGGAAGTAGTAAGGTGGTCAAAGATGAGACAGAAAAGAAAGAAAAAATAGCTCATATCCTATGGAGAAAGAAAAAGGACCTGCGAACAATTGAGGATATATATTATTTATCTGGAACATTTTTCTGTACCACCCCTTCCAAAGATCAGGGGCAGTTTACATGGGAACTAACAAGAACAGTATCAAACTGGTTATACATTTAACTTTTTACATAGAAATTATTTATAAAGTATATACATATCGTTATAAGCATTAACAAGGATACTTGCTATGTTGCTGACTCGGGGGTAGTAACTGATTCTGTGGGGAAGGGTGGGGGGTGCATTGGTGGGAGGGGGTATTGATTGTATACTGGCTACCGTTGGACGTTATGGCTATTATAGTGTTCAATAAATAGCAGGGTCTAATTCTTTTCTGAAGGTTTGGAAGTCTTTGATTGATCTTAGTTGTTCTGGTAGCATGTTCCATAATATGGGGGCTATATATGTGAATACTCTATTGCTTGTTATTTGTTTAGTCTTGCGGATGGACACCTGTACTAGGATGACATTCTGGTTGCTTTTTTTTCCGTTTCTAGTGTCTGTCTGTCTGCGTATTAGTGATGTAAGGAAGGAGGGGGCAATGTTGTTGATTAACTTGAATGTGGTTGTTATTGTTTTGTATTTTATTCTAATAGCTATCAGGAGCTAGTGAAGATTATATAAGATGGCCCATGATGGCTAGTAGAATAAAATACAAAAGAACCACCACCACATTCAAGTTAATCAACAACATTGCCTCCTCCTTTCTTACATCACTAATATGCATTGTGGTCAGGTAGGCGTGTTTTAAATATAATTATTGCAGTGACATTTTGTGCCATCTGAAGGATGTTTAGTTTTTTCTTGGGTATTCCATGCTCAGTCTGTTACAGTAGTCAAAATGGGATGCGACTAGTGCTTGTACTATAGTTTGGAAATCATGGATGACTAGGAGTCTGAGGTGCTGTATTAATTTATACGTATTGGGAGCAGTCAGATATATAGGATTTGAACCACTGAAAGGGTGGTTCCTGTTATCCCTAAGTGAGCTAGTCTTGATAGGAAAAAGTGATCCACATTGTCAAAAGCAGATGCAATGTCTATAAAGACAAGCATGAAGGCCTGTTTTGCATTGTCCATTCCGCGGATGAGGGCGTCAAGCAGTACCAATAGCAGTGTTTCAACACTGTGGAATGGGCGGAAACCATATTGTTGCTCGTCTAAGGGCACATTTAAGTAGAAGTCTTGGAGTTGTAACTGGACTATTCTTTAATGATTTTAGATACAAATGGGATGCTGGCAATGGGCCTATATAAACTAGGGTCATATTTATTGAGGGTTTTGTTCTTAAGTATGGGGTGGATAGTGGAAAGTTTGAGTTCTTTTGGCATTGTCACTTGGAGGAAGGATTGATTAATTACGAGTATATTCAGCAGGAACAAGGCTAATTCCATTTTTGTAGCTTTTATCCAGGCTACAACAGGACACAGGGTCAAGGTGGGAGGTGGTGGTGTTGATTTTTGTGATTATGTCTAGGAGTTGTTTTTTCTTGATTAGGTGAAAGGAGTGCCATTTATTGAGGAGCCTGTAAGATCTTTGCTTTTTAGTTTGGCTGCAAAGTGGTTAGATAATATTTGGGGCTCAATGCAGATTCTTTTGGGGAAATTTGGTTAGGGATTTAACAATTTTGAAGTGTTCTCTTGGTCTGTTAATGGCATTATGATATTTGTATGGTATTTCTTCTTTGCGTTGTTCATGGCTTCTTTATAAGTGTTCAATGCAATTGTGTAGAGTGTTTTATATTCAGTGGTCTTCTTGGCCCTCCATTTTCGTTCAAGTTTTCGTAGTTCTTTCTTTAGTATGTACAAGGGGATACCCAAAAAAAACAGGAATTATTTTTTAAAAGCTATTTATTTCAAATTCTTTACAAAACAACCTTATCCCCTTCAAAATACTCTCCATTACAACTGATACATTTGTCCCACCAGTGCTTCCACTGTTCGAAACATTTTTTGTAGTCATCTTTAGAAACGGCTGACAGCTCCTCCCTCGTTTTTTTCTCGACTTCTTCAATGTTGTCAAATCGGTGTCCTTTCATGCCCCTTTTCATGCGTGGAAATAAGAAAAAGTCACACGGAGCCAGGTCAGGCGAGTAAGGTGCGTGGGGCAGCGGAACCATGCCATTTTTAGCCAAAAACTGTCTAACAGAGATGGCTGTGTGTGTAGGTGCGTTGTCGTGGTGGAAGAACCAGTCTCCTGTCTGCCACAAATCGGGTCTTTTTTGACGAACACTGTTGCGCAATCTTCTTAAAACTTCCAAATAAAAGGTTTGATTGACGGTCTGACCTGGGGGAACAAACTCTGAATGAACTACCCCCTTGGCATCAAAAAAGCAAATCAGCATTGTTTTGATGTTTGATTTGACTTGACGACATTTTTTTGGACGGGGTGACTATGACGTCTTCCATTGGCTTGACTGTTGCTTTGTTTCTGGGTCGTAACCATAGCACCATGACTCATCACCTGTAATGACCTTTGACAGAAAATCTGGATCAGTTTCAAGCTGTTTCAAAACACGACATGTTTCAACTCGATGTTCCTTTTGATTGTCAGTCAGAATCCGAGGAACAAACTTGGCAGCAACCCTTTTCATTCCCAAATCTTCCGTTAAAATTCGCTGAACCGAGCTCCAAGATAACCCACTAATCTGACAGTTGATCAATTGTCTGTCGACGGTCTGTGAGCACAAGCTCTCTAATTTTTTCAATATTTTCATCAATTCGGGCAGTTGATGGACGCCCAGAACGAGGTTTGTCATCAATCGACATGTCGCCATTTTTAAACCGAGCAAACCACTGGTACACTTGACCTTTTCCCCATAGCGTCATCTTGATAAGCTGTTTTCAACATTAAAACAGTTTCAGCAGCATTTTTACAGAGTAGAAAAAATTTCACAGCTGCACGTTGTTCACTTAAACTTATCATAAAAAAAGAAACAAGAACAAAACAGCGCTAGCAAAAACAATCACTGAAGATGAACAGAACAAGCCAGGTCGACAACACAGGCAGCAATGAACTGACAATGAGTTGCACTATACACGCCTAGCGGCAGAAGTGCGTACTACACAAGCTCCGCCCACGGCAATGTTATTCCTGTTTTTTTGTGTCATGTGTATACCATTTTTCAGTGGGTTTGCGGTTGATGTTTGAATGAGTATGTGTGGGCGCAGATGCTTTGTTGATTGTAGAGTACCAGTTTTGTTTCATTAAGGTCGGTTGATGAGGTACCAGGATGGGGTATTATGTCATTCAGGAATGCATCTTTGTCAAAGCGCCAGAATTGGATAGTTTGCTGTGCTGTGTATGTGGTTTTATGGATGGGAGGGGCGATTAGGAGGTCTAGGTGTAAGATGAAGAGGTCAGACCATGGGACATGAGATAAATCGAGAGGGGGGAGTAGTTGGGTTGTTCCATGAGGAGTTTTGGAAGGAATACCAGGACAAGTGTGTTACCCTTGATGTGTGTGGGGCAATTTATTATTTGTTGGAATCCCATATCCCACATTCCAGTGTGACCGTGTGCTGTAACTCCAAAGGAAAGGGAAAAACCTTAGGAGGTTTCTTAATAACCACTAAGATCTGGTCAGCCCGAGACTTTCCTCAGAGTGGACTCCTACTGGTCCAGAGCATCTGAGATTGAGCACCTCAGATCTGCACAATAACACAGTAACATAGTAACTGATGGCAGATAAAGACCAGTATGGTCCATCTAGTCTGCCCAGTAAGATGGCAAGAGTAAGTGCATCTGCTGCTCCGTGCAGGCCACCCCTCCCCATGTCTTTGTTTTAGGGGTGAACCCTCCCCATGTCTTTGTTTTAGGGGTGAACTCACCGTTCCATGTAGGACACCCCTGTATGTTGAGAAGTTAGTTAAATTTATTTTTATTTTATCCTGTTGCCGTAAAGGGATCCACTGTCTGTCCCATTTTGAATTGTGTGTGTGTGTGTGTCTGTCCCATTTTGAATTCTGTCACTGTATTTGCCACCACCACTTCCATCGGGAGGGCACTCCAAGCATCCACCACCCTTTCAGTGAAAAAGTATTTCCTGACATTGCCTTTCAATTTACTCCCTTGCAGCTTCATGTTATGCCCTCTAGTTTTACAGTTTCCCCATCTTTGGAAGAGGTTTGTTTGTTCATTATTTCTCTTTAAGTATTTAAAGGTCTGAATCATATCTCCCCTGTCCCTCCTCTCCTCCAGAGTGGGTAGTTTGTCTCTGAGGAATAAGCAGATATTCTGCGTGTCATCTTGATCCTCATTGAGATCGTCCAAAGCGGACCATTCGCCATTCTCACAATCAGATGTTCAGATGGTGGCAGTCTAGACAGCACAACACGCCATCTTCCAGAGTGGCAGCAGACCGAGGCCCAGGCCACTTCCTTGGGTGGGCATGATGACCCTGAGGAAGGAGGCTGTCTCTGGGCATGTTTTCTGGATGAAGGGTTTCCCATCTGCACAGCTGCCACTAACGATGGTGTGCCTGTAGCAGCAGGGGCAATGTTGGCCTTCCAGAGGATCTAGGCCTTTTTAAATAAGGCCATGAACTGATCAGTATCAGCATCTGAAGGCTGAGAGACTTCCCCAGAGCACTGAGGCAACAACCAAGGTGGGGGAAGTGCTTCTGAAGGCAACTCCTAAACTGCGATGTCCAAGTTAGGAGGGATCAGAGACCCTGTCTGAGGCATTTGATCATGACCTGGGCGTTTACGGCCACAGGCAATGCAACGTGCTAAAGTCACCAGCATCACAGCTGAAGGCAGACAAAATGATTCTGCAATAACCACGGCTAGTGCAAGTGTTTCTAGTCCGTTGTGCTAAGACCTTGAGCAGTACAGAAACTGATAAGAGGAGGAAATCCAAAATGGCTGCCAAAGCATGGAGTGGGCATACAGCAAGGTACATTTTTGGCTGGAAGATCGCAGCCAGTTAAGTGACAACTAGCTGTGACTGAAGAGCTGATGACCCCCAGAAATTCAGTGAAGGGCAACTCCAAAGTGCCACCATATACTATGTTTGTTAGTGATACTGCAGAAGGGCTGTCGGGTAAGGTTTGCCTCTTTGCAGATGATACCAAAATCTGTAATAGAGTAGACACCCAGGAAGGTGTAGATAACAAGAGGAAGGATCTAGCTAAGCTTGAAGAATGGTCTAGAATTTGGCAGCTGAGTTTTAAATGTTAAAAAAGGTGAAATTTACTTACCATTAATTTCCTTTCCTGGAATCCTGCTAGACCAGTCCAGACAAGCGGGTTAAGCCCCCCTGCCAGCAACTGGTGGAGACAGAGAACCAATCAGAAGCTTCAACTATGCCCCTCACTGGCTGTAAACCACCACCCCACAGGGGTGAGCTTCAGTTTTACAACTGTCAAAGACTAAGATCCTCAGACCAGACCAAGAAACCACAATCAACTCATGTTTTGCTCTTTTGTATTTGTTTGTTTATTTATTTATTTTTATTACTTTAGGGAGCACGGGCTTTCTGGAAGACTGTACCGGAACCGGTGTCGAGCTGAACTATTTACAAGACAGAGACCAAGCCCACCGGCAAACTATTTGTAATCTTACGGCCATAGGCAATATGAGTGTTGGCCCTGCCTGCAGAGCAGAATTAAAGGCAGGTGCTGGACTTGTCTAGCAGGATTCCAGGAAAGGAAATAAATGGTAAGAAATTTCACCTTCCAGTTCATCCTGCTAGACCAGTCCAGACAAGCGGGAAATACCCAAGCCATTCCAAACCTAGGCAGGATCCAGCAGCAGCCAACACAGCGGTTCCAAAGCCTGCTACCTCCCTGACTTGGAGGTCCAAGCAATAATCCCGAGCAAAGGTAGAGTAAGATGACCACATTGCCACCCAGCAAATATCCAGTGGGGTGATCCGAGACCATTCCGTCCAAGACGCTATTTGCGCCCTTGTAGAATGAGCATAAGCCCCTCCGAGACAACAGGCTTACCCTGCAGAATATAGGCAGATTCGATCATTCGCTTGATTCACTGGGCAATGGTGGCTTTCGACACAGCCATACCCTTAATGCACTCTGGCAGTCAAGACAAAAAGCCTGTCCGAGAGGCGGAAGGAATTGGAGACCTTTAGGTAGCACTGCAAGGTACGTCGTACATCCAGGAAGCGGAGGTTGGCATCACGTCCCACACACTACTCCTTTGGGAAAGGACAGAAGAGAAAATGACTGATTCACATGGATGGAGATGACGACCTTGGGGTGAAAGTCTAGAACGGTCCTTAGGGAGACTCCCTCTGCCGAGACACAAAAAACAGGGTCCCAGCAGGACAAGGCTTGGAGCTCCGACATGCATCGCGCTGAAATTATTGCTACCAGACAAACCACTTTGAGGGTCAGATCCAGCAGAGTGGTTGATCTCAGGGGTTAAAAAGGCGGTTTCCCCAGCACGCCGAGGATGACCGACAAGTCCCAAGACACAACTACCGGATGATGGGGAGGCCTGAGAGAATGAAACCCCCCCGCCCAAAGGAACCGGGCAACATCGGCATGCGAAGCTACAGAGCACCCCTCGAGCTGCCACCTGCACCTTTAGTGTACTAAGAACGAGCCCGCTCTCAAAACCTGTCTGCAAAAAGGATAGGATGTGGGGTATCTGCGTCTACCATAGGGAACCGAAGCCACTTGTCTATCTCTGCCAGGGGTCAGGCATTATATCCAACTCAGTCGCCGTGCAGATTGTAAGGCTGCATCCGGAGAGTCACACTTAATGGAAACCATTTGCTGGAGTTCTGCCAGAAAGGGGAAAGCCTTGGAAGGCTTACAGATGCCTACTATAATGGGGTCTGGCTGCGAGTCCTCAACATAGAGCCCGTGAGATGGAGGGACTCCACAATTTGCACAATTAAGGCTGGAAGCTCATCCTTACTGAACAGACGGAGATCTTGCCAGTCATATCATCCTGGTCATCCTTCAAAGGAGATAATTCTCCCTCCTCTTGCTCCGAAGTACTACTGACGCTCTGAGGGCCTGAGAAGCCCTCCAAAGCGTTGTCTGCTAGGGCCCACTGCTCCAGAGAAGGGCGCCACCCCTGCAACCACTAATCACTCCTGGGTCGCTTTCTGGCTGCAGAACCCTGGTCAGCCATGGATGAATTTCCCAGCAGATTAGGGCCCCCAGACTGCCATAAATCGTAGGCTTTAGTGAAAAATTTCCATAAACTGACCATCAACCTCTGGCTGTCTCGGAGAGCAAGCCGCTTGCATCCCAGTCTGGCCTTCTAGAGACAGTTTTATCTACAGTTTGCCTCAGGGATAGAGACATACTCATCTCTCCTGCAATTTGAGCGTCCTGATTCGCTCCCATAGAAAATGCCCCCTGATATACGGCACAGGCCACACACATTTGGTCTCTGATGTGGTGCTGCTTACAGCCACATCTGAGATAGCGCGTGAGGGCAGAAGACATGAGATCCCAAAAGGGAAAATGGCACCTGACACGCTGGCAGCAAAAACTGGTGAGAAATCCAGCTGCATTAACTGCAGAAATTCTCCAGCTGCCCCTGAATGCTGGAATCGCAGCAGAGGGTGTGTCAGGTGCCGCAATGGCAAAACTCGGAAAGGGTGAAAACGCGCAAGCTGTGTACATGATCTGTCGGCAGGAAGGAGAGATTGTCCTGCAAGTAAGAGCACTATCCGAGGAACCACCATCCCAGAGGAACACAGCATAAGCGACACCGCAGGCCCCAGCCCAAGCTCAAGCTCAACCCTGTCGAGAGGAGAAGAGGGGTGGAAACCAGGGAGGCCCCAAGACTCCAAACTCCTACATCGACACAGAGGGCCAGATACTATGAGGGGAAGAAGCGGCGCAGACAACACTCACTGCGGCGAACTGTGCTCAGCTCCACAGGCCACTCCCAGGTCCAGTAAAGTTCCTTGCAAGCACCCTACTTCTCAGCCAGGCTTTTTTTCTTTTTTTTTAATTTTAATATGGTAAGCTTAGTGGGGCTGTTGAGGCAGGAGACAGGGATGACGCTGCCTCTTGTCTACTGAGGCACTCAATTGATCCTCATTATCAGGAGTGAGCTCTCAGAGGATTCCAGGAACAAACACCTCTAGTGAGTTCTGGAGATGACTGACCAGAAAGATAAGATAAGCCTGCACTGAGAGAACCCCCTCTAAGAGCCTGTCAGAAGGTAAATATGACATCCATCAACCGCTGGAGACAGAGAAAAACTGAAGCTGACCCTAGGGGTGGTGGGTTACAGACAGTGAGGGGCGTAGCCGAAGCTTCTGATTGGTTCTCTGTCTCCATCAGCTGCTGGCAGGGAGACTTAACCTGCTTGTCTGGACTGGTCTAGCAGGATGAACTGGAATGCAAGGTCATGCATTTGGGCTGCAGCAATCCAAAGGAGCAATATAGTATAGGCGTTGAAGTACTTCTTGTCCACAAAAGAAGAACAGGACCTAGGCGTGATTGTGTCTGATGATCTTAAAGTAGCTACACAGGTAGAAAAGGCAATGGCGAAAGCTAGAAGGATGCTTGGGTGCACAGAGAGAGGAATGGCCAGCAGACGAAAGGAGGTGATAGTGGCTCTGTGTAAGTCTTTGGTGCAACCTCATTTGGAGTAGTGTGTGCAATTCTGGAGACCGCACCTTCAAAAGGATATAAACAGGTTGGCTACTAAAATGGTTAGTGGTCTTTGTTATAAAGCATATGAAGACAGACTTAAGGATCTCAATATGTATTCTTTAGAGGAAAGGTGGTAAGAGGTGATATGACAGATTTTTATATACCTTTGTGGCATAAATGTACAGGAGTAGAGCCTCTTTTGATCGAAAGCAAGCTCTGCTACGAGGGGACATAGGATGAGGGTGAAAGGGGATAGACTCAGGAGTAATATGCAGAAATATTTCTTTATGGAAAAAGTGGTAGATGCATGGAATAGTCTCCAAGTAGAGGTGGTAGAGACGAGGACAGTATCTTTATTCAAAAAAGCATAGGACAAAGACTGAGGATCTCTAAAGGAAAAAAGGGGACTGTTGTAGTGGTTGATATTGAAGGGCAGACTATATAGGCCATGTAGTCTTTTTCTGCCATCATGTTTCTATGTTACATTATTTACCTTCTGGAGAAAGTATCTCTACAGCCTCTGCACTAATCCCCATAGGAACATGCAAGGGGGAGGTGGGGGAACTTGAGCTCCTTAATGCCCGCAACAGAGTCGCTTGAGGGCCCCCACAAGAGGAAAGTTGGAGCAGCTGTAAGACTGAAACAGCCTGTGAGCCATTCCATGATCTGCAGCTCAAGATGGATGAAATAAAGGGGGGTCACAGAGGGCCTCCAAGGGCCATCAGACTCGCCCCTCCAGAGTTCCAACCCTTAGAGCCAATGCCGCTGCCAGACCCACTGTCGACTCGTGTTTCGCCCACACCTTTTCTGGGCTGCCTCAAAACAGGTTGAACAGCTACTTCATACCCTCATATGAGGTAGCTGTTCAACCTGAGGCAGCCCAGAAAAGGTATGGGCGAAACACGAGTCGACAGTGGGTCTGGCAGCGGCATTGGCTCTAAAGGTTGGGACTCTGAGGATTCCATGAAGTTAAGTTTTTCAAATAGTTTAAATGCATTTAAAAATTGTAAAAACAGTTCCATTGACCTTTGAATGAGAATGAAGGCATGCAAATAAAGGAGTTTTGCAGTGGGCAGTTTTACCACCTTTGCCCCTTTATTGAGGCATTTCCTTTCCCTTTTAGAGTGTTGGTGTTTCAGATATGGAATAGCTGGCAAACACACGTTATTATAGTGGGCTAGTGAAGGATGTGTCTCCTAATCTTTACCCTCAGGTCTGTATATTGTTATGGTAACTAACTCTGTATGTCTAGTAGAAAAAACAAACAAGGTTGTGACAAAAGGAGCCCTGACAAGGTAATTCCAGCACCTGTTAGGCTGACTAGAGAAACCCAAGCAAGGAAGTGATGCTCATGCAGGTCTAGGAGGCCCAGCTGCTTAATAGCTTTTTTTTTTTTTTTTTTTACATTTAGAACTGGTTTATTCAATTTATTCAAAGCAGCAAGAGAACCATACATCCCATAGACTTAAAGGGAGAATAAAAACAGCAGAGGACAGAACACACACACAGAAAGAGAATAGCAAGGAGGAAGAGTGGGGGGGGGGGGGGCGGTGTCTGGGCCTGGGCCCATCTGTCCATTTTTTGGCCTATTAAGCACTGGGAATCTGTGAGTAGCTGCAATGAACAGCGAGCAAGCTGTTGTCTCAAGGAGACAGGCATACTCAAGCTCTGAGTAACATGGAGCCTATACGCCTCAGTCACACAGGCTACAGCACTATGGCATGTACCATGGGAGACAGGTCTATCTGCACTACTATATCAGTTCGCACACCTTGCCACCTGTTGGCTTCTCCCAGTGCTTTACCAGTGTACATACCAACTGAAATCATCACTGAAAGTTGCTCAAGTCTACCTCTACTGGCTGGCATGGGAGCATAACTCACTTATCTGGACTAGTCTAGCATGATACGGAAAGACGTATTAGAGGGAGGTTGGCTGGAAAGGTGGGGGAAGGGTGAGGCTGCTGGTGAAGGGATTATAAAAACAAAAAACACACTGTGGAGAAAAGTTAATTTGTAAGATTTAGATATGGGTGTTTTTGTGTATATGCTTTTTCCTTCTACTTTAACAAAAGTCAATTACCTGAATGTCCAAACATTGGAGCACCGAAACACAAAATGTTGCTGTCTTGCCAGTTCCAGACTGTGACCTGGAAAAAGGGCAGATGGTGTTTTTAATTGATGAGGTCCAGTCCACAGCTAAGAACACCAGCAGCATAAGAAAAAGATAACTGGACATCATATACAGGACTATGTTGAAATTATAGCTCTCTCTTATACCTTGGGTGTGAGTTTTTCCAAACTTTCAATTGGTTAATTTCAAAAGATGACATAATAAAATAATTGTAACCTTGGAAGGAGCAAAGGACAGTCAAATCAATTTCCAAAGCATAAAATTCCACTATTAGAGTAGTTATGCCGTAACTGGTAACTATTATTCAGCGAGTCCTAACAGGTCAGTGGCATTTGCACTCCTGCTAGCAGGCAGAGAGAGAGAGCAAATCTGCTTACTTTCCTTATATACACTGGTGCAGCCCAGAAGCCATTAGTATGCTATTGCCACTGTTTCCTTTTCCTGTAGTTTAAAAATTCATCTTTAATATAATAGATCAAATGGTACTTCACATTATATATTCATATAATAAAAGAGAAATTTAGATAATTTTCAATATGCATGAATTGTTTCATGCAGTTGAACAGCATATTGAGTCCATAATTCTCCATCTGTCTGCCATGATAGGGCAGGATCTCTGGACTACTCTGGCAGGACTTGAACAAAACAAGGCACAACTGTATTTTCTTTTTTTGTCCATGTCAGACCAGTGGGATGTATCAAGGCTCCCCTTTAAGTCAGAAAAGAGAAGACCCTGGCAGTCCTTTTTAAGCAGCACTATGCCAAGCAGAGTCTTCTGCATTACCTGTGAACTCTGATCCCAGCTGCTGTGATGAGCGAGCAGACATCTTGTGTATTGGTAGGATGCTTTGCCAGACATCCATGTCACTGTTGCTTCTGTATGACAGCCCTCTATGGTAATGCAGAGTCAACAATTCTAGCAATTGCAGAAATGGGGGTCCAAGACACTATCCTGTCCGTTTTTGAGTGGCCAGATCCACAAGGAGCATCTGCCTAATCCACTGAAGTGAAACATACCAACTCCTTTCTTGGGTAATCCTTGGTCAAAGCAGTTATCTTCTCCATAGCGGCCCCTGATCCCTTAAACAGGGAGAACTGTACACATTATACTTAAGACAATCCCAGTCCACTGAGCTTACAATCTATTCAAGACAAACAGACCAATCAGTGACTTAAGGGAAATTATTAAACACATACACGGGTGTTAAACGAGAAAATAAGTGGGTCAGGATCCAAATGCAGTCTCAAGGAAGTACGTTTTTAGCCTGGATTTGAATAAGGATCAGAGACTGAGCCTGATGTACGGATTCTAAGTCTATTCCAGGCATACCACACAGCAAGGTGGAACAGATGGAATCTGGAGTTGTCATTTCAACAGAAGAGCAATCAGCCTGATGAGAGGAGTTCCTGAGGTGGAGAGTAAGGAGAGAAAAGAAAGGCGAGAGAATGAGCAGCAGCAGAATACAGGAATACAGAAACCAATAGGGAGCCAATGGAATGACTTGAGAAGAGAGGCTTATGTGAGCATAGTGATATTGGCAGAATATTAGCCATGTAGGCGAGTTTTCAATGGACTGAAGGTGCGAGATGATTCAATGGAAGCCCAGTGAGGAGCAGGTTGCAATAATTTAAGCAGGAGCTGACGAAAGAGTAAATAAGGGCCTTGGTAGTATGTTCAGAAAGCACAGTTACTTACCTGTAACAGGTGATCTCTGGGAACAGCAGGAATAAGTCTTCACATATGGGTATCGTCGGTACCAACGGAGCCTGCGTGGGAACGCTCCCCAGCGTCCAATCAGAACGCTTTTGGGAGCATCCCACAGCGCCTGCGTGCTGCCTTCCCGCCTTTCCCAACTGCCTCTCTCCAGTTGAGTTTTAGAGCTGAGACAAAGAGAGAGAGAGAGAGAGGGGGAAAGGAAAGAGATAGAGAGATACAACTCCTAGGGGAGGAGTGAAGACTTATTCCTGCTGTTCCCAGAGATCACCTGTTACAGGTAAGTAACTGTGCTATCTCCAGGAACAAGCAGGAATGAGTCTTCACATATGGGGACTCCCAAGCTAAGATGCCTGGAGGAGACCCCAGCATGTTGCAATCTAAAGATGGGCCATGCTTATCCCTCAAAAACCTCAGGCATCCAAGAGATGGAGGGTAGGAGTTGAACCAGAAAAGAAAGAGAGATGCTGTGGAACAGCTCAACTAAACAAGGTATCCGGAGGGGAGTCCTTGTGTAAATCATAAATATTAGAAAACTGTTGAGTCTTTATTTTCTAATGTGGATCTTACTCAAAAATATTGCAAAAATATTTGTTGAGGGTAATAAGGGTCTGTGGTTGAGAGCCAGATCATTATCCCCATAGAAATTCCCCCAATGTGAAGTAGAGGGAAAAAATAATTTTGCAATACAGGAAGAGATAAGAAGTCCTCATGGCCAGAACTAACCCCAGAAGTAGTACTGGGGGAGTTCAAAGAGGTTGGACTTTTGAGAGATAGCTAAAGCTTCTGTAAGTCCAAAAAATTGAACTTCTTGTCCTTGGAGCAGAATAAGGTCCTAGGAAGAGTGGAGATAATCTGACTGGTTTGGATGAAAAGGCAGAAATACCCTTTGCAGAAAAAAGGGGATAGGTCTTTAAGACCCCCTTTATTCCAATGAAAGAGAAAGATATTTGTACTAGGCGTTGAGCCTCCAATTTTTTGAAGATCAGTAAAAGTCTCTTGTAAGTGATGTCACTTATGATGAAGACTTTACATGTAGAGCTTCAGATGTGACGTAACCCAAAAGGTAACGGTAAAATAAGGTATTTGGTGAAATACCATAGAAATTGGTTGTCCACTGAGTTTATGGTATGCTGGGGCAGCATTAATATGGACAGTAGACAAATCTTTCAAAGTCAGATGTTGTATAGAGATTGACGCAACAAGAAGGATTAAGACCTACTTGAGAATCTTGATGAAGAATCTCTGTCTGGTTAAATATGGAAGAACTATAGAGAAAGTTTCATGGAAACTGGTAATATGTTCTTCACTTACAAGGATAGGATTAGACTTCTTGAAAAGATCTAGCCCCTGAATAACCAGGTCTCGAGACGTACGTGAATGACTGCAGAGGAGATCCTTAGTCTTAAGACAGCAAGTCTGGATCCTTCTACAATTTCAAATAGTAGCTGGAGAAAAAGACGCAATATAAGGAGATACCATATTTGCCTCTTTATGAGGGCAATATGAGTATCATGCGTTCTCCTGTTCAACATAAGCTACCATGAAGTATAGGAAATTAGAAGGAAAGTAGTGAATAAGGACCAACTGCAGTGAAAAAATGCATCCCTGTTGAGGAAGTTCCAGTGAGATGTGGAACAACCAGGGAATTGTGCAATTTTCTACACTTTCACGTGGTCTAAACCCTGGTTACCTTTTCTTAAAAGGAAAATTTAAGGAAAAAAACAGTCATGTAGGAACATGACTGACAGAGTCTACCAGCTGAAGCCCTTATTAACTATCTGACAGCTCCCTATTAGGAGTAGCTCTGAGGCTCTCTGGCAAAGGCCCACAGTTGCAGAGCTTTGTTGTAGAATTGCAGAGAGCATGTTGTAGGTTGCTTAGATCTGGCTGTTGACTTGCCAGCGTGCAACCTAATCTATTCTGTTGGAGCCAAAGAGAACTGAACGTGGCTAAGAATAGCAGACAGGCCTGATGCCTGCAACAATAAATAGTCCAAATGAGTTCTGGATCTCCTTTGGAATTATCTGTTATTAAGGCAGCATAAAAGTTAGGTCCCATAGGTTGGAGAGGACCGACAGACATAATTTGGAGTAGCGATACCCAATTTCTGTCCGAAAAGCTGCCTTAAAAGATATGTGAGAAGGAGATGAACTGCAAAAGGGGAGAAAACTCTGTATGGAAACTAGTTACTGGAGTAGGTATTGAAGAAAATCCTATGGCTTAGAGGATAAGCCCCCCAGTTGATTAGTAGTACTCTTAGAAACTGAATGTCTGGGCTAAGAGGGATAGAAATTAATACAGAGTTGAGAAGACTTACAATTTAATAAGTCCTTGAAGGGATAGGGTCCCCTTGCAGTTAAAAGTATGAGATATCCTCGTACAGGCAACTGACAAGGTGAAAGGTATAGTCCACCCTGTTGTTAGTTGTTAGTTCTCCTTTTGTTTTAAAAGGAGAAACCTGTTATGTCTGGGGCACGATAGTCCTTAATAGCTGTTAGCTAGAAGGATAGATTTCTCTTGTAGCAAGAGATTCATGCCCAGAGCCGAGGATTGAGTCAATGTATGAGTGATATCTCAGCATGGATGAGATGAACTTTAGATGCTTCTGTTGAAAAGAAGTAGGTTCAAGTTCTAAACCTCATGCAGAAAAAGTGAATAAAATATCAGAAACCCTGCGATTGCTGGGTTTGCTGAGCCTGTTGAGGTTTTGATTTTCTTAGCCTGGTGTGGTGTTGCCCATCTTTGGAAATATCTGCAGAATGGGTAGAAGATGGATAAAACTTTTTCCCCTTGGGGGAATAAAGCTTTTTATGAGATTTTTTATTAGCTGGGATAGAGGAAAGTTTGGACAATCCTCTGAAAGTATCAGCATCAGTACTCAACCGATTAGCTGGAAATGAAGCCTCCTTGTTGAAGAGATTTTCACCAGTACAAGGAGCAATTCCCAGCCTTTCCTGAACCCATCTGTCCAAGTCAGAAACTTGGAGCCAGGCTATGCGTCGTGCTCCTATGGCTATAGCAGAAGTTCTGCTTATAGACTCAAAACAGTCCAGGGAAGCACGATTAAGGAACTACAGATATTTTGAGCATGATAGACTAATAAGGAATAGTCTGCTCTTTTATGCTCTGGAAGAAAAAAGGGTTCAAAAACCTTAAGTTCTTTGTGACCTCAAGAGATAATCCCATATAGAAAATATATGAGATAATTCTTGCTGAAAGCATGGATGCCTGGAAGCATAGACTCACGACCTGGCGGATAAGAGTGCTTTTTTTCACTCTTAATACGCCTCATTGCTGATTCTACAACAATAGAATGATGAGGAAGTTGAGCCTTTTGAAAACCTGGAGAAGGTGGCACCTTGTACATAGTGTCAAGTGTCTTGGAATGTGGGGATACCATTAAGGGAGTTTCCCACATTCTTAACGGTAGATCTTGTAAGATCTGATGCAAAGGAAGCATGATGAGCTCCTTTGGAATCCAGGGGAATTGCCGTGTCTCTGAATTCCCCAGTAGGGATTGTTTATCAGGTACAGAAATGGCAAGTAACTTTGCCATATCAAGCAGAAAAGCTTGAAAAGAAATTTCCCCCGAGGACGACTCTCTAAAATGAGGGGTAAAGGCTAGATTTGTGGAAAGATCAGCCTTGGTAACGATGGATTCATCCCAGTCATCGGGATCGGAAGACTGAAAAGGATGAAGCATCGAATTTTCTTTAAAGCGATGTCTTAGGTACCACCCGAGGTCAGTACAGAGATGAGTCGGTACCGAATCCTCCATGCTAGAGATCGATTCCAGACTCGGCATCGAGGGAAGCGATTCTGTCGAAGCAAGCATGGACGGTACCGACACCAAAGCCGATACCGGTACCGGAGTCTATACCGATACTCGAGGAACGGTCTGCAGCAACTCTAGAGGTACCGAAGTAGCCAAGAGTGCTAGACTACGTTCATCGGTGAGGAGTGTTTCGTCCATCACCAGCGCCAATGCCGGGGTGTCGGTACCGCTCGAAGCAGCCACAACCACCGAGCATGGCCCAGGTATGTTCATCGAAGTAAGAATCCCGGGAACAACCCGGAGCCCCGTTAATGCTTTGGAGCCCGAAGACTCCCGCCGGGGCTTTATTGCCAAGATGTCCTCGAGGGCAAGGCCGAAACCATCTCGATGCTGAGAAGGAGATCTACCACTCGAGGACTGGCTAGTCTTTACAGACTTTTGTTTGGTTACCTGATCCTGTGAAGACGACGACATTCTAGCTGGTAACATCGAGAGCGATGTGGACCGGGTATCAAGTTGTGCTCGATTCTGAAGACTTCTTCTGTTTGAGCTCCAGCAGGAGAGACACTCCAGAGGGCAATGGTCAGGACCCAAAACATTTTAGACACCAAGTATGAGTGTCAGAAAAAATATCTGTACCGCCACACTTTGAGCATTTCTTAAGGATAGTGGCTGGCTTTTCCATAATGGAGGGGTAGAGGCCTAGTGGCCTAGAACCCGTCAGGCACTAAACAGGGAAAAATTTTCTAAGGAAAAAAGAAATTCTTCAGGAAAAAGAAAGAAAAGTACCGGCGGTACCGGTAGCATCGGGGAAAGGCAGACGCAACCACAAAAAAGTAAAAATAAAAAGAAGAATTTTCTGCAGTGACAGGAGAACGTCCTGCCGGCTCCGAGGAAAACAGAAAACTGGAGAGAGGCAGTTGGGAAAGGCGGGAAGGCAGCACGCAGGCGCTGTGGGATGCTCGGGAGCGTTTCCGCGCAGGCTCCGTCGGTACCGATGATACCCATATGTGAAGACTCATTCCTGCTTGTTCCTGGAGATAGGGACAAATTTTGCTTATTTTTATAGAGAAGGCTGTTGGATATGTGCAGAAAAAGAAAGAAGGAAGAGTCAAAATGACCCTACAAAGTTGAGAGTCGAGGAAACGGGGAGGATAGTAGTGTTACCCACAGAAATAGAGAAAGGAGGAAGGGGGGATAGGTTTAAGGGGATAGATAAACTCCATCTTAGTCATGTTCAGTTTCAGAGTCATGTTCAGTTTCAGATGGTAATGGAATATCTATGTAGCAAAGTCAGACAAGAAGGCTGAGATTTGGGCCTGGATTCCTAGAGTAGTAAATCAGTCATTAGTGTAAAGATGGTACTGAAAACCATGCAGCAAAATCTGCAATGCACTAGCACAGCATTTTGCTAGACATTTTCCTACATTAGTCTTGCTCCCATATGCAGAAGTAAACTAGTCCAAGAAGACTAGTCCAGTAAGTAAACTAGTCCAGGAGTGGAGGAGTGGCCTAGTGGTTGGGGCAAGGTACTTCAGGCCTGAAGGTCGGGGGTTCAAATCCCACTAGAGGACAGCAACCTTGGGCCAGAAGGACTGGGGTTTCTAGTCCCACAGGTGCTCCTTGTGGTCTTGGGCAAGCCACTTAACCCTCCATAGCCCATGTTCCCTGTAAAATAGTTATCTCCAAGTTATAATGCCCTGTTCAATGTAATTTCAGTTTGTTCAATGTAAACCGCACTGATGCAGAATAGCGCGGTATATAAGAGAATGTAAATAAGTAAATAAATAAGGGTGAAATTAAGCCTTACCTGCTCATTTTCTTTCCTGGAGTCCCCTCCATTCTATTCCAGATGTGTGGGTTATGTTCATCTGCCAGCAGATGGAGACTGAGAACAAAAAAAAACTCACTCTTTTACTTAAGTAACCCATGCTTCTCTGCAGAACCAGTATGAACCTCACAAAGCAGCAGAACAGAGTCCTAAACCCCATATTCTCCACCAGCCCTGCAACCAATGTCACATCACAGACACATTTCCATCTCCCACGTGGGGTTTTTTTTTTTTTAATTTTACAATACCGCCAGTAACATCCCCACCTATGCCCCGGGACCAAAAGCAGTGTGGAAACACAGCGCACACCCAAGAGGGAAACCAAACTGGTCCAAAATCATCTGCTCCAGCAATGACGATCTTTCAGAATAGGCACAGAACCAACATAATACAGCAAGCAAATCCCAGATGGGTTCTGGACTGAATTGGGGGGACTGCAGGAAAGAAAATTAGCAGGCAAGTTCTGGACTGAATTGGGGGGACTGCAGGAAAGAAAATTAGCAGGCAAGGCCTAATTTCACCTTCCTATTCGTCCCTTCAGTCCAGTCCAGATGTGTGGAACGTAACAAAGCAGTACTACTGTTGGGGTGGGTATGGAAATGCCAATTTGCAACACTCGAGCCCCAAATTTCACATCCAGTCGGGCCTGTAATGATGCACAAAGGAATGCAACAACAATCACGTTGCCACCCGGCAAATATCAACTGTCTTCCAAGCCCTTATTACTCCACTCTTTGACTACGCAAATATCATCTTGCATGGACTTCCTTGATATACTCTCCATCCTTTACAATTAGCAATGAATACGGCTGCACGAACCATCTACAGAGCTTCCAGACACAAACATTATCTCCTCTCCTAATCCATCTACACTGGCTCCCAATAAGCAGTCGACTCAAATACAAAACTCTCCTGATAACATTTAAAATCCTCCATCACCTTTCCGCATCCTCAATGGAAGAGCTCCTACACTGGACTCCGGACAACAGAGCAACAACAACAAATATGGCAAACACTCACCATCCCATCCATGACTAGAAAAATCTCCCAATTCGCAATGAACAGAGCCTTCTCCATCTTCGCCCCTCTATTATAGAGCTCCTTACCTGCTCCTATTCGTCTCATTTCAGATTTGGCCATCCTTCGCAAAGCAATCAAAACACACCTATTCCATCTTGCTTTCATCCACGTAACTTAAAGCTTTGCCCAGTAATATCAATATCATACTCAAGATTCTGTTAGAGTGTAAATAGTTCCTAGCCTTACATACTACTGTGTATCATCTATTTATGTAAATGTTTTTGTAAATATGTATCTATTTGTATTTATGTAAATATGTTATCTTGTTCACATGTTCAACGGAAACTGTTCAATGTAATATTTCAATTTAAACTATTCTTTGTAATATGTTATTTTGTGAACCGTGCTGATCATGAAAAGTGCAGTATAAAACCAAATAAAGACTGAACTCTGTCCAAGACACCACCTGACCCTAGTAGAGAGCTTGCAAGCTTGCTGGAATCTCATGCACTTTCAGCAAGTACATGGATTCAATGGTTCCTGGATCCAGCGGGAGATTATCGCCTTTGAAGCCGCCTTGCCCTTCCAAAGCCTAAAGAGCACAAAGAGATACTCCGAATGCCAAAACACCTCAGTCATTTTCAAGTATCGCCAAAGCAACCTGCAGATATCCTACAAATGCAGGCTCCTGAACTCAGCAGAACCAGCAAAGGTTGTCAAGGCCACCACCTGGTTCAAACTGAGCGCCAAAACCACATGCAGCAAAAAGGAAGAAACCCGACAAAGGACAGTCTTCTCCTTCGTCACCAACAAATAGGGCTCCCTACATGACAGAACCTACAGCTTGGAAATACAGCGCACTGGGCAAATTGCCACCAAGAACACTACTTTCAGTGTTAGATCCTTCAAAGAAGCCTCCGAAAGAAGCTCAAAAGGAGATGCAGTAAGGGCAGAAAGAACCAAATTAAGGTCCCAGGACGGAACTATAAGAAGATTGAGGGGAGGGGGGGGGGGGTGTCAAGCATATGAGACCACTCGAAGAAAATGTACCACATTCACCTCTCCCCGCATCAAGCCTTGAAGATGTATCAGACACATACATAGAACAAGGACGTAGAGCGCTTCTGAGCCTGAAACAAGGTATCCATCACCTGAAAGGAATGACCCCTTACACCTCAGATGTACCCTTTCAAGAGCCAGGCCATAAGTGAGAACTGGTCCATGCCCGACATCCACACTGGACCCTGCATCAACAGATCCACTACCCGACGGAGAAGGAGACAAACCAGTCTGCATACCACAACAGCCTGGACCAGTCTGGGGCTACCAACACTACATACCCTGTGTGGGATTCGACTTGCTGCCAAACACGACTGATCAGTCACCATGGGGGGGACACAGAAAAGCTTGTCACTGGGCTGACTGAACCAGAGTATCGAGCCCCTCTGCCATGCGCTCTCTTGTGCCAGCTGAAGAACCTGCTGGCCTTGTCATGCGCCATCAAGTCCATAAGTGGAATGTCCCAGCATTCCATAATCAACTGAAAAGGTAGATGTGGAAAGAGACCACTGCCCAGGGTCCAACAGACAGCAGCTCAGGTAACCTGCCTGCACATTCTCCTTCCCAGCCACACAAGCCGCTGACAGCATGAGCAAATGGACCTCCACCCACTACAGCAACAGCATCACCTCCACCAGCGAGCTTCGAATACAACCCCTGCTAACTGAGATAAGCCACTGTCATCACTCTGTCAGACAGCACCTTTATTCCTCGTCGAATGTGGGGGAGGAATGCTGCCAAGGCCAAATGCACTGCCCACATCTCCAGGTGACTAATGAACCACTGACTCTCCCCTCTGAAGACCACCATCCCTGGGCCATCTGGGACTGGCAATGAGCCCCCCAACCAGCAAGACTGGCATCCCCGCCACAAGCCTCTCTGAGCCTAGCCATCAATTTAGGCTCATCCTGGCCTCACCCCGAAAGGCGAGACAAACAATCAACTGTACCTGCAGAGACAAACACGCTAAGAACGCCACCTGAAGAGGCCGCATATGCAGCCAAGCCCAAGGGACCAAATCGTGGGAGGTCACCATCGAGACAAGCACTCACAGATACTCGCAGCATATGCACCTGGCCTTGCAACTTGCTCTCCTGCAGGAACATCATGCCATTCTGAGTGATGAAGCAGGCTGCTAGGTATTCCAAGGAGTGAGATGAAGACAGGCAAAATGGATGACCCACCCCAGCTCCTGAAGCTGACGGACCAGACAGGCCATTGCCTTCCAGCTCTCCTGCAAGGACTTAGCTCGGATCGACCAATCATTCAAATAAAGGTGCACCAGGATGCTCTGCTTCCGCAAAGCCACCGCCACCACTACCACCACCATCACCTTGGTGAGCACCTGGGAGGGCAGTGGCAAACCCGAAAAGGGAAGGCCCAAAACTAAAAATGTCCCTGCAGAACCACAAAGCACAGATACCGCTGATGCTCTGAATGGATGGGGGATGTGTAACTATGCCTCAGACAGCTCCAGAGATGTCAAGAACTCCTTGTCAGCCAGCCACTATGACTGACCGTAAGATTTCCATTTGGGAACAAGGCACCTGGAAGACTTTGTTTACTCCCTTCAGATCTAAGATGGCCCAAGAGTCCCTCCCTTTTTGTGTACTACGAAGTAAACCAAACCAGATCCTACTCTCTGTGGGGCACTGGAACAATGGCTTTGAGCTGCAAAAGGTGGCAAGAGCTGCTAACATCTTGGCTAGGGCCTGGCAAGGAGATATCATGAAGGCATCCGCAAGAGGCCTGGCAAACTCAAAGGGCATAATGTTCAAAAATCACCTCCAAGACCCAAGCGTCTGTCGTGATCCGGGCCCAGGCAGAATAAAATCAATAAAAAGCAACCACCTATTTACTGCACCTCTGCCAGGGCACCCAAACCTTCAATGGGAGGACTTGGCAGGTTTGGGATCACCTGCAGCACACCTCTGCCACCCCAACTGCCCTTCATAAAGGAAGACCCCATTGGGAGGAACTAGGACATCTGTGGATTCACCCTGCAAGCCAAATGAAACTTCCACACATCACATCCCCAGCAGAGGACTCACAACAGTCAACCTTAGGCTTATCCTCTGGGAGTGAGGCACCTTAGTGTCCGTCAGGTCCTTCACCAAATTCTTCAGATCCTCCCCAAACATCCTTTTTCCCAAAAAAAGGAAGCTTGCTCAGCCACGTCTTGGAGGCATCATCAGCTGAATAATTCCGCAGCCACAAGAAAACGACAAGTCGCTACCACGGCGGCCACCGACTTAGCGGATTGTCTTAATCAGATTATAGAGGTAGTCAGCCAGAAAAGCTGTATCTGACTCCACATGGGCCGCAAACTCTGCCAAGGCTGCCTCAGGGATCTTCTGCAACCACCTTAAACAGATGGTGCTCTGTAGTGCCAAGGCAAAGACCTTGAAAGCCTGCTTGAGCAGAGCCTCCAACCACCAATCTTGCAGGTCCTTCAAAGCCACCCCCCCACTGAAATGGTAGTCTTCCTGGTGACCGCAGTAACTAGCTCATCCACCCGAGGCAGAAGCGCTCCTTCTCATCTGGAGGGAAAGAGTACAGCCAAGTCATACTCCTGCCGACCCACAAGCTCACATCAAGAACCTTCCACTCCTCCTCAATCATTGCTTTGATCGCCCAGTGGACGGAACAGAACAAAGGCTTACGATTACCCTTCAAGTAGAGGATCTTCCGTCAGATCTGACGGCTCTGACTGCAATTTCTCCACAATGCACAAGGCTACCAAGGTCTTCACAATCAGTGACGGCAGCTCATCTTGATGAAAAATCCGGACTGCTGATGAATCTTCTTCTGACCAGGAGCTCCCTTTCTTCCAGTTCCTCCTGGTTGGGGACCTTCAGAAGATCCGAGAAACCTTTCAGAAAACCTGATGACCCCATGAGGTCCCATCTTCAAGTTCAGGAGACCTATCCTGACATGGCTGTTTACCCTCTGCCAGGCCGCTGGCTCTGCCACAAAGGGAGGAGGGATGCTACAGAGGGAACCCCCCTTGCCAAGCCCCTGCTGTTGAATAAAGGCATGATGCAATAGATGCAACAGCAGAACAACATTTGGGGGAAAGGGGACCTCCCCCCATGTCCCCCCATGTCCCCAGGGGATCCGGAGACACTAATTGCAATACCAGAGGCTTCCCTCTCTCCAGAGCAGGCAATGAGGCAGAATTTAAAATGTTCCTGCCAAAACTGCACAGCTACCAGCCTCCCCCTACAAGTTGTCGTGGCCTCTGGTGAACACTGGGTGTGTACAGATTAATGTATAACAGAGTCATTAATTACCAGCTTGAAAAAGAAAAAACGTCTTTCGTTATCCCTATGAAGGCCTTTTACTTTCACTTACAGGTTAGGGCTAATGAGAATACCAACTCCATTCATCTTCCATAGAATGGGCAAAAGGGTAAACAAAGCAACTGGAAAGAGTTTCAAATATTCATAATTTTGGCAATAAATGGATTTCTTGCAAAAACACTAAAATTTGCCGCTGAAGCCTTCGCAATTCTTTTAAATACAAGTTTTGTTTCTGGGGAGAGTTTAACCCATTTGCATTAATACTATTACCATTAGCAATTTAAAAGAACCCATCTAATATACCTCTGTAATTATCTCTATATAGATACCATAATATCAATAACCAAAGGATCAAGCCTAATAAAGGGCATGTGTTATCACTCCATTTGCATACATCCACTCTCTTTCTGCAGTCTCCCAGTATTCTCCCCTACCTCCCTCCCACTCAACACTATAGTCTCACAGGTGCTCCTTGGGTAAGCCACTTAACCCTCCGTTGCCTCAGGTACAACAGATTGTGAGCCCTTCGGGGACAAGGGAGGTGGGGACACACACCACACAGTACCTGAATGTACACTGCTTTGACTGCTAAAAAAGCGGTATGAATGAAATAAGAAATAATCAATCAATCCAAATCAAATCACCTCCATTACCCATTCCAAGCAAAGAAGTGACCCCAGTCAGGCCTCACATACACAATACCCCTCCTATTCCCCCCTCCAACCTTCCCCGCCTCTCACTCAAATCTACCGCCTCAGTGACATCCATCCATTCAAACATGTCAAACTAAACCAGTTCCAAAAAAAGGCATATCCCTCTAAATCCAACTCTATCTGCCCTAAGTCCCACACACCACCATCTTGCCCAAGCATCCCACATTCAAACAACGTCATTAAGTGGTGAGGCAAATGAGTCCTTACGGGCCAGAAAAAAAAATCTATGGCACAGACAGTACAACCAGGCAAATCCAGCAGTGTCAATAGGAGCATGTTCCCCATAGAGGGGGAAAAAATAAAAGTTCTAGACAAGCTCTCTCACAACCTTCGGTATCCCACTATGCCTGCTCAGACTTCTTGTGCTTATTCACCACCAGAGTCCTCTACCAACGAAACACTGCTAGCTTGTTTCCAATGTCTGTCAACTTTAACCTCTCAGATGAACCCAATCCAGTTTTACTGAATTCTCTACAGATTTCCCCCAGTTTCGAACTGCTCTTGTTTCCTCCATTCAGGGAAAAAAAATCAAATACTTGAGCTTCCCTTTGCACGGAGGTTCTGTAAGGTAGCAAAGGCCAAATCCTGACAGATATCGAAGTTCAGATTCTACCACTAAACAGCTTCAAATTGATGAGCTTTAATTAATATTTGTGCCTTCAGGCCAAAACTAGGCAGACAGGTGACCACATTGCAGGGCTTATCGTTACTCTCAAGGCCTAGGGTTGAAAAGGCTTGATCGATAACCAACTCCATGCTCGCAGCCTGATCCTCTCCTTTGCAAAGAATGCTTCGGCAGATTTGTTGCACCACTTCCTTCTCAGGTATACTCTCAAATGCTGAAATTTTACCGCCACAATCTATTTTCCATGTCTTCAAGTTTGATGGTGATTTCACTGTGTAAGTCCTGCATTTCTAGTCAAGCATCTCTAGCCCCAATGACATTCCCTTGGTCCTCAATCCTCTTTACTCTGGAGTCGACCATATTACGAAGGTCAGCCAAGTCTGCTTTAATTTTGGCAACAGTCTCTTTGATTTTCTGTTTAACAGCATCAACTTACGCTTTCAGCTCACCCATAGGGTCTAGTCACACTGCAGGTAAAGCGTAGTTACTCACCTGTAACAGGTGATCTCCGGGAACAGCAGGAATTTAGTCTTCACATATGGATATCGTCGGTACCGACGGAGCCTGCGCGGGAACGCTCCCCAGCGCCCAATAGGAACGCTTTTGGGAGCATCCCTCAGCACATGCGCGCTGCCTTCCCGCCTTTCCAACTGTCCCTCTTCAGTTATGTTTGTAGCTGAGTGAAAGGATAGAGGGATAGAGGGAGAGAGGAAAGAGACAGAGAGATAGAGAGACAACTCCTAGGGGAGGTGGGTGAGTTGTGAAGACTAAATTCCTGCTGTTCCCAGAGATCACCTGTTACAGGTGAGTAACTACGCTATCTCCAGAAACAAGCAGGAATGTAGTCTTCACATATGGGGACTCCCTAGCTGAAGATGCCAGGGAGATGGCCCCAGGAAAGTGCCATCCTAGAAAGGTAGGTATCCTTCCTCCCATGGATCTCTGGCATTCCACCAGGGTTGGTGGGTAGGAGTTGAATTAGGTCTGAAAGAGATTTTGAAGAACAGCTTGGCCAAAGAAGGCATCCCTACGGGAGGCTTTATCCAGGCAGTAGTGGGCTGTGAAGGTGTGTACCGAAGACAAGGTAGCTGCTCAACAAATGTCATCGATAGACACGGAGTGGAGATTAGCCATGGAAACTGTCATGGATCTCACGTTATGAGCTGTGACATGGCCTTGAAGAGGAAGACCCTTACTTTCATAAGCAAAGGATATGCATTGGGCAATCCATTTAGATAAAGTTATTTTGGAGACTGGAAGTCCCAAATGACTAGAGTCAAAAGCTATAAAAAGTTGTGAGGACTTTCTATGTTGCTGTGTTCTCTGTAGGTAAAAGGCTAAGGCTCTTTTACAATCCAAAGTATGAAGGTTTCTTTCTGCATTAGAGGCGCGAGGCCTCGGAAAAAAAATACAGGAAGATAAATTGATTGATTCAAATGAAAAGGCGAAACCACCTTTGGCATTAAAATGTGGATGAGTTCTAACAACCACCTTATTATGATGAAACCTAGTATAAAAGGAGGATCAGCCACTAAAGCTTGCAGTACACTAATGCGACGTGCAGAGGTGATTGCAATTAGGAAGATGACCTTCCAGGTCAAAAACCTAAGGGTTGTAGTGGCTAAAGGCGGCTTCATGAGCTGCCCGAGAACTAGATTTAGATCCCATGCCACCGGTTGTGGCTTAATGGGAGGTTTGGTCAACAGAAGACTTCTCATAAATCTGGATATGAGTGGATGAGAGGAAATTGGTTGTCCATTCAGAGGCTTATAAGAAGCTGCAATTGCATTAAGATGGACTCTTACCGAATTGGTCTTTAGACCAGAATTCAATAAGTGAAGGAGATACTCTAGTATAGATTCTAAAAGGTATGACAAGGGGGTTTAATCCCTTCTTGGAGCACCATATAGTAAAACGTTTCCACTTGAAGGCATAAGATCTTCTTGTGGAAAATTTTCTAGAAACCTGAAGGATATCCTTTACCTTTTGGGACAGGTTGAAATCCTGGAGGTCTAAGCCTTCAGCAACCAGGCCGTGAGATGCAGGGACTGGGGAATCGGGTGCCATAGTGTCCCATCGTCTTGGGAAAGGAGATCTGGAGCATGCCTTAACTCCAAAGGTGCAGCTTGAGAGAGATGTAGAAGCAGGGGATACCACGCTTGGTGTGGCCAGCGTGGTGCTATGAGAATCAGGCGACCCCGGTCTCTCTGAAGCTTGAAGAGTGTTTTGGGGATGAGGGGACTGGGTGGGAAGGCATAAAGGAAGTCCTGACCCCAGTGAAGGAGGAAGGCATCCCTTGCCTGACAATTGTGAGCCGGAATCCTGGAATGGAACCGGGGAAGTTTAGCATTCAGTGGACTTGCAAAAAGGTCTATGTCTGGAGTGCCCCAGAGATGAAAAATCTTTACCACCTGGTCTAGGTGGAGAGACCACTCGTGAGGCAGCAGTACTCGACTGAGTTTGTCTGCCCAAAGGTTTTGAATACCTGGCAGCTATACCAATAGAAGGTGTATTTGATACTCTCTGGCGAGGGTCCACAGTCGTAAAGCTTCGTTGCGTAACAGAGAGCCTGTCCCGCCTTGCTTGTTCACATAGAACATGGCTACTTGATTGTCCGTCTGAACTAGGACTATCTTGTAGCTGAACTGGGCGTGGAATACTCGAAGACCTAAACAGATTGCTCTTAATTCCAGGAGGTTTATGTGTAGACCAGCCTCCTGTGGAGTCCAGGGGCCCTGGGTAGAGAGATGATTCAGGTGTGCTCCCCAACCCACCTGTGATGCATCTGTTAGGCTGGCCTGAAAAAGGGGTTGATGGAAAGGAGACCCCACTGTCAGATTTTCTAGTGTTTGCCACCATTGGAGGGACAAAATTAGTCGTTGAGAGTTTACTATTTTGTCTGATAAATGTCCTGTGGCCTGTGTCCATTGTGTGGATAGGGTCCACTGAGCTGCTCATATGTGGAGGTGAGCATATGGGACTACATGAACTGTGGATGCCATATGTCCCAGCAACTGTAGTAGCTCCCGAGCAGTTAGGGAGGATTTCTCTGCTGCTTGAGAAGCTAGTTGCATTATGCGAAGACACCGGGCCTGTGGAAGGAAAGCCTTTGCCTATCTGGTATCTAGACAGGCCCCTATGAATTCCAGGCATTGGGAAGGAACAAGTTGGGATTTTGGGAAGTTTATTACCAATCCCAAGTATTGGAGGATTCACATTGTGCGAAACAGTGCAGTGCTGGCCTCTGCAACTGTAGGGGCTCGAATGAGCCAGTCATCTAAGTAAGGGAAGACGAATATCCCCAGGGTTCGCAGAAATGCAGCTACTACTGCCATGCATTTCGTGAATACTTTTGGTGCTGAAAAAGGAATCGTAAGAATTTCCTGTGATCTGGATGGATGAGAATGGGAGTGTATGCATCCTTTAAGTCTAGAGAGCAAAGCCAATCCTGGCTTTGAAGGTATGGCAGAAGAGGTCCTAGAGAAATCATTTTGAATTTCTCTTGGAACAGGTATTTGTTCAATTCTCTGAAGTCTAGAATGGGTCTGTGTCCTTCTGTTTTCTTTGGAAGAAGAAAATAAGGGGAGTAGAACCCTGCACCCCGTTGAAGAATGGGTACCTCTTCTATTGCCCCTTGGGCAAGAAGTGTTGAGACCTCGTGATCTAGCAGATTGTGTGGAGGTTTGAGAATTGAATTGCCTTAGAACTGTAGGAGGGGGCATGCTGTGAAAATGGAGCTTGTACCCCTCTCCTACAATGGACAGAGTCCAATCTTCTGCTGTTATCTGATGCCATCTTTTGGCAAAGTGGCATAACCTGCCTGGAATATTGGGGGGTTGGGGACCCCTCAGAGGCAGGAAGGCTAAGCTCTCTAGGAAGGAGTCAAAGCCCTTGAGGGGGCTGAACCTGCAGAGCTGGTTGGGCTCTCGGGCCTTTTGGCTTCTTTTGTAGTCTAGTTTGTCCCTTTTGGGCAACCTGACCCTGAGTTTGACTCTGCCGAGTATAGGAAGGATAAAATTTCCTCTTTTTGCTGAAAGAGGGTTTTTTATAAGGCTTCTTTTTGGCTGGAGTGGCTGTAGATTTTGACAATCTATCTAGAGTGGTACTGTCAGCATCTAACTTGTTAGCCTTTTCCTGCCAGTTCTTGCCAAAGATATTCTCTCCCGTGCAAGGAATGTTGCCTAACTTGTCCTGTACCCAAGTCTGATGCCTGAAGCCAGGCAATCCGTCGCGCCCCAATGGCAATAGCAGAGGTTCTGCTGATGCATTCAAAGCAATCAATCAAAGGCTGCACGATTCAAACTTGGAGACATCTTGAGCATGCTTAACTAGAGCAAGAAAGTCTTGTCTCTTGTCATCTGGGAGAAGTGGGCTCATAAGCTCCAAGTCTCCTGTAACGTCTTTGAGGAACATTCCCATATATAGTATATATGAACTGATCCTAGCTGAAAGCATAGAAGCCTGAAATGTTTGGCGCCCAAAAGCGTCCAGAGTCCTGCATTCATGACCTGGGGGATTGGATGCATGCCTCTTTGCACTTTTCATTCTACGCATGGCTGACTCCACCACCATTGAATGGTATGGCAGCTGAGTCTTTTGAAATCCAGGACATGGCGGGACTCGATGCATAGTATCAAGCCTCCTAGAATGAGGAGATGTAGTCAGAGGTGTCTCCCAAATTCTGAGCATCAAGTTATGCAGAATTTCATGGATAGGTAGAGTGGCTGCCTCCTTTGGAGCTTTAGGATATTGGAGAATTTCCAATTCCTTTTGCTCTGGGTTCCTGTTCAGGAGCTACCGTGATTGAAAGGCCCTTGGCCACATCACAAATAAAATCCTGAAAAGACATGTCCTCTGGAGGTGACATTCTGCGTTGGGAAGAAGAGGGATCTTCCGGGAGAAACCCTCTGGTACCAGCAGAATTGTGAGAGTCTTCGGAATCAGAGGATTCGAAGTATTCCTGACCACGACGCTCATGCAAAGCACGGTGCTGGTATCAATTGAAGTCGGTACCGAGTTGATCCGGTACCGATCTGTCGATTCCAGCCAAAGATGGCGTGGGAAGAATTCCCACCAGGGACGGTGCCGTCAGTACCGGTACCGGTGTAGGTACCAGCATCGGTATCTATGTCGGTACCGGTGCCCGTTGAACCATAGGTGTCAACGGTACCACAGCTGTGAGAAGAGCCGCAATGTTGCGTTCGATAGCGAGGAACCTCTGGTCTATCGATGCTGCTAATGTCTGGGTGTCAGTACCGGTGAAAACGGCCGGGACCCCTGAGCATGGCACCAATAGTTCTTGCGAGGTCAAGGCCTCGAGAACATCCTGGAGCCCCTTTGATGCTTTGGAAGCCGAAACCTCCCACCGGGGCTGTTTTGCTGGTGTGGTTCTCTCAAGGGCAATGCCAATGGCCTCTCGATGCTTAGTAGGAGAGCTACCCTTTGAGGACTGGCTTTTTTGTTTAGTTACCTGAGATCCATGGGAGGAAGAGGAGGCTCTTGAAGATGTCGATGCAATGGATCTGGCATCCGAAGAAGAGAGAGTACCGAGCTTTGCAGCCCAGTTCTGTCTTCCTCTCTTAGTCATCCCCATACAGGAGAGACATTCAGATGGAGAATGTTCAGGCCCTAAACGTTTAAGACACCAATCATGGGTGTTAGTGACAGAAATGGTACCGCCACACTTAGTACATTTTTTAAAACCACTAGTTGGTTTTTCCATGTTTCAGGAATATGAGGCCTAATGCCCAAAATGGCGCCTAGCACCAAAAAAAGAAAAGTTTCTGAAGAGAAACAGTTCAAAGTATAAAATTTTTGAGAAAAGAAAAGAACCGGCGGTATCAGTAGGCGTCGTGCGAAGGCAAACGCGACCACAAGAAAACAATTTTATAGACGGAATTTTCTGCGGTGACAAGAGTATGGGTCCTGATGGCTCCGCGGAAAACGAAGAACTGAAGAGGGACAGTTGGGAAGGCAGCGTGCATGTGCTGAGGGATGCTCCCAAAAGCATTCCTATTGGACGCTGGGGAGCGTTCCCGCGCAGGCTCCGTCGGTACCGACGATACCCATATGTGAAGACTACATTCCTGCTTGTTCCTGGAGATCCAGGAAACCAGAGACAGCAGATGACTCTGAAGGAAGCACATGTCCACCCAAGCCAAAGGGACCAATTCCAGGGTCAACATCCTGGACCCTTGAAGATGGAGGTAATGTCCAGCTCAAGGAACAGAGTAATCACAAAATGCTCCGAGATGGCTCTGCAGCTTGAGAAACCTCTCTGTCGAGAGGAAAAGTCTATCCGAGAGAGGGTGCTACACCAAACACCATAGGTACTCCGTCTTATTATATGCCATTGGGTTAGTGGATCACCAACCCCAGCCCTTCTAGCAAGCACATCACCAGAGCTGTGTCATCCCTGGACGTCACCAGAAGTCCAACTGAATCAGACAGCCATTCAAGTATGGGAGAACATGGAACCCCTGCCCTTGCAGAAATTCCACCACCACTATTCATGATCTCTGAAAAGGTGCAAGGAGCCATGGCCAGGCCAAAGGTTTAAAGTCCAAAACTAAAACGGTGGTCCAGAACACAGCAGAGAAGAAATCAGTATTGCTGCTGGATAGGAAAAGGGAAGTACATATCTGAGAGATCCAGGGAAGCAAGAACTTTCTCCTGCAGGCATAATGTAATAACTGGCTGAGCTTAGCATTGCCCACCTTCAGGCCCTGGATAGACCGGAAGGAAATTCCCTTCTTGAGCATCAGAAATAGATGGAATAGCACCCCGGCCCTCCTCTGCAGACAGCACAAACAGAATAGCAAGCAATTGCAGGTGATGCTTTAGAGCTTCCGCTACAGCCACTTGCTTGAGCAGGGAACCGCATGAAGACTTCACAAAGGCATACTGTAACAGCCCTGATCAAGGATCTCAAGGACTCACTGCTCTGACGTGATGTGAGGCTATCCTGATAGAAACATTCAAAGAAACCTCTCAACTGGCTGACCCCCTGGATCTCTATGTTGTAGGGGCTTGCTGACTCCTGCAGGGGCCACTGCTGAGTCTTGAGGACATCGAGCCCTCCCAAAAGACTGACCTTTGTTAGGCTTAGACTCTGAGGAAGAATAAGCCCTACCCAGCCTGCAAGTAGACCAAGTGTGTTGCCATGCTTCAAGTACAGTCCCATTCGAGGCACTTCCAGCCTCCTTGGGCTTATCTTCCAGAAGCCTCAGTGCGTGCCTCACTCAGGCCCTTCCCAAATAGCAACTTGCCCCAAATGCTCATACTCGGTGACTTCAACCTCAAATCCACAAACAAGGACGCAGATGCCTTCCTTGCAGCGATGAACTCACTACAATTCACACAGATGATCAACACACCCATACATAGAGCCGGATCCTCCCCCGACCTCATATTCGCCTCCAAAAACCTAATAGAAAGCAAATCCATCGCAGAACCATCAATTACACTAGTACCCTGGTCAGACCACCACCTCCTACAAATCCAGATACAAGCTGCAAAATGCAACAACCTCCAAGACAAACTACCCACAACAAGATTCAGAAGCTTCAATAAGGAGCAATTCCTAACAAGACACCCTATCCCTCCTCATCAACAGACCAGAGGACAAACGAACAAACAGAAAACGAACACCACTATCTCAAAACGCCGCCAGACCCACCAACCCCAAACACAAGGAAACCACCCAAAAATAGACAGCTCATGGTACTCTAAGGAAATACGCAATGCAAAGAAAGCACTAAGAAAGCTTGAACGCCGATGGAGGCGCTCCAAATCAAACCCCTTAAAGGACTTATACCAGTCAAAACAAGAGGAATATAACAAACTCATCAACCAACACAAGGATTACCACACAAACCTCATCATGAAGTCTACCAACAACCCCCGCGAACTCGTCAACATAGTAAAGACCCTCACCAACGAACCCCAGAATAGAAACGAACAACAAATTGATTCACAGATCTTCGCAGACCACCTTAAAACAAAATTCACAGCTCTCACAAAGGACAACAAAGTAACCAGCATCAACAAGCCTCCTCATCCCAACCAAAGATGGGACAAATTCAGCATCCCAACCAAGGAAGAGATATCAAACATCACCACCCTCAACACCAGCACTGCCCCCACCAATCCATGCCCCGTAACATGTATCAAAGCTGCTAAGAACGAACTGATCCAGGACATCTGCAAAATAACCACAAGCTCTCTCACTACAGGAATAATGCCAAGCGCACTCAAACTAGCTATAATACGCCCCATACCAAAGAAATCCACATTAGACAAAACTGACCCTGCAGCCTACAGACCCATCTCAAGTCTCCCCCTCCTAGCCAAGATCATCGAAAAAGCAGTCCAGAACAAACTACAGGACCACATCGACACCCACGTCCCCCTGGACCCAAATCAACACGGCTTCCGACCAAACCACGGGGTAGAAACGCTACTAATCCAACTCCGACAAACTGATCCAGACTATCGATAACACCAAAATGGGAGTCCTCCTGATATTCATAGATGTCTCAAACAGTTCAAACGGGCTCCTCGTGGAGTGTAAATGACAATATAAAAAGAACTCACCCCAATTCAAACAAAAATGTTTCTTGATGGCAACACCACACAAATGATTGTTTCACTACACAAAACTGCAAATACAATAGTGGAATAAATCAAAAGTGGTCAGCAAGGTCTCAGCATTTCATGGGCAATGGCAAATATTCTCAAGACACAAGGTCCAGATGCTGCCATTCAACTGAAGCCCGATAACATCAGCGACCCGCTGCCACCACCTTCCACTAAATGTATTAAAAATTCACCAAAATAAAACAGACAGACAAGCAGCCAGATCAGCCTCCATAATTGGTAAACCAAACAGTTCAAACCACTGCTGACCACTTTTGATTTATTCCACTATTGTATTTGCAGTTTTGTGTAGTGAAACAATCATTTGTGTGGTGTTGCCATCAAGAAACATTTTTGTTTGAATTGGGGCGAGTTCTTTTTATATTCATAGATGTCTCCGCAGCATTTGACTCAGTGAGCCACACGACTCTGCTAGCAAAACTACAAGAGATTGGGCTACATGGCACCACCTTGAACTGGTTCACTTCATACCTGACCGACAGAAAGCTACAAGTCAAATGCGGCACAGACACCTCCCGGCCTCTGAAAGCCACCCAGGGCATCCCACAAGGCTCATCCCTCTCCGCCCTGCTATTCAACATATACCTTCAACCAATCTGCTCCATCATCAAGAACAAGATCCAATACACCATCTACGCCGACGACATAATGATATTCACCCCAATAGACTTGGACACCCCCCGACTACTCCAACCTAGCTAATTGTCTCCAGCAAATGACAACCTGGCTCTTAGAAAACAATCTATCCATAAACCACAAAAAAACAGAAGCTCTTGTCATATCAAGAAACCCTACCTTCTCAATGACACCCACCAAACTAAATGATGTCATAATATCAGTAAAGCCCGAAGTGAGATACCTAGGAGTGACGCTCTACAAAGACCTAAACTTACAGGCCCACATCGCCAGAACCACAAAAAACGCCTACATCAAAATGAAAACCATCAGACGCCTCAAACCCATCCTCTCACAGGACCACTTCCGTACAGTCTGTCAAACACTCATCACCCCTACACTCGACTACTGCAACCCAATATACCTAGGGCTACCAAAACAGACCCTCCGACCACTTCAGATGGCTCAGAACACTGCCGCCCGCATAATAACAGGCAGCTCCGGACAAAACCACATTACACCTATCCTGTACCACCTCCACTGGCTCCCAATCAGCTCCCATATACAATACAAAGTTATCCTAAACATATTCAAGATAAGAGAACATCTCAGCAGACAGCCTGCAAACTCATCAAAGCGGACAGATGCACCAGACCCAGAAGGAGAACTACCGACCTCAACAGCACCCCACGAGAATTCACCAAATCCAGAAAGAACACCTCAAGGAGAGCTCTGTCCCTGGCGGCACCCTCCCTGTGGAACTCTCTCCCCGACGAGCTGAGATCTGCCACGGACCTCACAGATTTCAGAAAGCTACTAAAAACAAAGCTGTTCATGGATCATTACAAGGACTTCACCTGAACTAAACTCTGCCATAGCCAAACTGAAGCCTTTACGAACTGTATCTAGACCTGTACTTAGCCCAATTGTAGACAGCCCACTTGTCTCGAATAGCTGTACATAGATCATTTGCACCTAAAGCAATCAAATCACTCACACCCCTCGACCACACTCACTAAGATGTTTCACACTCTCCCCCCCTCTCGATTGTTTGCTGTGATAACCGCTTTGATTTAATGATAAAGCGGTATATTAAATCTGACTAAATAAATAAATGGAAACTAGCTCAGTTGTAGCAAAGAGGCAGCATTTGTCAGCTTGCAGACTCAAAGCTATCGCCTAGCCACCATCACCAACCTCAATTTAAAGGAGATGAATATCAAGTTATACAGGGCATCATCCACATACAAGGCTCCAGACTCCCAATCTCGATGTCTCTAGGTTATCCTGAAGCTGCAGTACCCAGCACAAGAGAGCTCAGGCCACCAGGCCTGCACACAAGGCCGCTTGAGAGCCTAAGGCAGAAGCCATAAAGGCTCTTAAGGAAGAACACTGTCCACCTATCATATAAATTACTGAGTGAACTTCCCCATTCCACCAGGATGGTTCTGTGCTTTGCTACTACTGTGACAAGCAAAAATATAATAATCCCCAGGTTCGGTAACAATGTACTATCACAGAAAAGAACCAAACCCAAATGTAAATTATAGCACCTTTATCTAATATAAGTCTTTGTGTTGGAACAGGCTGGAGGCAACTGGAAAGGAAACTCAGCCGCACCAGACAGCCAGTTCCTTTTTAATCAAACAAAATAATTGCAGTACTTATCTAAGAAATGTCCCAGTGAAATGTTTTCATAGCCATCTTAACTTTCTCCTTGTGTATTCCTTGTGTAACAGCGGTCAAAGGCAGCATAACCACGACGCGCACGTTTCGGGCCCTAAGCCCTGTGTCAAGTGTTCATAAACGCGCTAGTATCCCGCTTCTGAACTATAGAAAGCAGCCGAACACTGGATATAGAGGGTGAATTACACACATTGGCTAATGCATTTGTCAGTCCATCGGAAGCACCAATCACCAGATGGGAGACCCCACTGACTCCCGGGAATCCCTTGATGTCAAAGGTGACGTCACAACAAGCTAGGCCAATCTACTTCCTTGTTCAAACCCATCGGATGGACAGCCGCCATATCATAAATCAATTGTTGCTCTCGTCTTTGCAGTAAGGCTAGCCGATTCCCACCCCGGGGATTTAATGGAATATGATCTAACACAGTCCAAGAAACATCCACCCCAAATTGATGTTGGTGAGCGATGCAATGTTCCACAATCGGCGCTGATAGCACCTTTTGTCATAGTCTAGACGCATGTTCACTGAGCCTGATTTTAATTTTTCGCGAAGTTCTGCCAATATAAATCAAAGGGCATGTGCATTGCAGCACATAAACATAAGTTGAATCGCAAGAAGTCGCCCATCGTCTAGTAAAAACTTGACCAGTATTGGGGTGAATCCAATCGGTACCAATGAGTGAAGATGTGCAAAATGTGCAATTTGAACATACAGAATGACCCCGAACACTAGGATCAGGAAGTGGAGGACGATCAATTATAGTTGTGGTTCGCACCAACTTATTTTGCAAATTTGGTCCCCTGGAAAAAGCAATTCGAAGTGGCTTCTGAAAACACCGGTGTAATCCTAAAATGGACCAGTGTTTACGAAGTATGGCCACAATAGATGTACTCAAAGTAGTATAAGGCAGTACTCCCACTATATGGTCAGGCTCATCAGAAGTAGAACTCTGTAGTTGATAAGACTCATCCAACAGCCAGTCACGATGGGTGTAAAGAGCCCGACGGTAGGCAGTTCTAATCACCTTATGAGAGTACCCCCGTTGAGCCAATCGAACACTGAGATCAGAAGCATGATATTTAAAATCTGCTAATGTGGAACAAATCCTTCGGAGGCGAAGGAATTGTCCATAAGGTAAATTTCTCCGCATAGGGCCAGGATGGCAACTATGATACATTAACAAACTATTGCGTTGGACACTTTTGCGATATAATGTGGTACGAAACGCTCCCTGATCTTTAATAATCAACATGTCCAGAAACTCAATTTTTTCAAAATCAAAATGTGCTGTAAATCAAAGGTTTGATTTCAAGGTGTTTACCCAAGTTGTAAACAAATGCAATTGGGGCAACGTGTCAAACCACAAGAAAAACACATCTAAAAATCTCCTCCAAAACTGCACAGAAGCAAAGCGCGGGGAAGGATAAAGGAGAGACTCCTCTAGCGTAGCAACTGACGGGGCCACAGTCGCCCCCATGGCTATTCAAAAGATCTGATGATAAAATTGCCCTTCAGAAAGAAAATAATTCTCAGTCAGCACAAATCTCAGCAACTCACATAAAAAGGTCCGAGGAAGCCGCTGCGGAGCAAATTGAAAAAAAGTGGACATTAAGGACATAACCTCTACCTGGTCAATGTTAGTGTAGAAAGCTTCTACATCAAGCGTCACAAGATAAAAATCCCAAGAGAGTATAGGTTCATTAGCCAATTGCTGCAAGAAATGTGATGAATCCTTAAGGATTTCACCAAAGCTGCTTCTTTTTGCAAAAAAACATTGCAGAACTGCGATAGCGGTTCTAGCAATGACCCCCTACAGGAGACAATTGGTCTACCGGGAGGGGACACCAGGGATTTATGGACTTTTGGCACCATGTACATAATGGGAACTAATGGGGTTTCTAATTTAAGAAAGGTGTATTCTCGCTGTGTCAACCACCCATGGTGCAGTCCATCATTCAACACAGAGCATATTTGTTGTTGAAGCATTAAGCACAGTTACTTACCTGTAACAGGTGATCTCTGGGAACAGCAGGAATTAGTCCTCACATATGGGTACGTCGGTACCGACGGAGCCTGCGCGGGAACGCTCCCCAGCTTCCCAAAAAGGAAAGCTTTTGGGAGCATCCCACAGCGCATGCGTGCTGCCTTCCCGCCTTTCCTAACCAACTCTCCTCAGTTTGAGTTTAAAGCTGTGACAATAGAGAGAGAGAGGAAAGGAAAGAGAGAGAGAGAGGAAAGGAAAGGAAAGAGAGAGAGAGAGAGAGAGATACAACTCCTAGGGGAGGTGGGAGGGTTGTGAGGACTAAATTCCTGCTGTTCCCAGAGATCACCTGTTACAGGTAAGTAACTGTGCTATCTCCAGGAACAAGCAGGAATGAGTCCTCACATATGGGGACTCCCTAGCTAAGATGCCTGGGAGATCCCCAAGGGTATGAGACCCTGAAGAGTTCCTCGTCTTCCTATGGATCTCAGGCATCCATTAAAGGAAGGAGGGCAGGAGTTGTTCAAGAATGGAACAGGTGTCTGAGGACAGCCTGACCAAACAAGGCATCCCGGCGGGAGTCCTTGTCCAAACAGTAATGGGCTGTGAAGGTATGAACTGAGGCCCAGGTGGCTGCTCGACAGATCTGGTCGATGGACACAGAATGAAGATGAGCCATAGAGGCGGCCATGGCCCTCACATTGTGAGCTGTGACATGGCCCTCCAGAGAAAAGGTTCTTACTCTAGTAAGCAAAAGAAATACACTGAGCAATCCAATTGGACAGTGTTCTTTTAGAGACTGGAAGTCCTAAATGAGAAGGATCAAAAGCAACAAAAAGCTGAGAAGACTTTCTATGTTGCTGTGTCCTGTGTAAGTAAAAAGAGCTCTTTTACAATCTAGAGTATGAAGGTTCCTCTCTGCACTGGATGCATAAGGAGCTGGAAAAAAGACAGGTAAATATACCTCTTGATTAAGATGAAAAGGTGAGACCACTTTAGGCATAAAGTGAGGATTTGTCCTAAGGACTACCTTATCATGATGGAACCTTGTATAAGGTGGATTAGCCACTAAGGCCTGCAGTTCACTGATGCGGCGAGCAGAAGTGACTGCAATAAGGAAAATAACCTTCCATGAAAGCAATTTCAAGGAGGTAGTGGCTAAGGGTTCAAAAGGTAGCTTCATAAGCTGACCAAGAACCAAGTTTAAGTCCCATGCCACCGGAGAAGGTCGAATGGGAGGTTTAGTTAAAGTTAGGCCTCTCATGAATCTTGCAATAAGAGGATGAGGAAATAGGTTGTCCATTGAGAGGCTTAAGGGATGCTGCAATAGCACTCAAATGGACCCTTACTGAATTCATTTTAAGGCCTGCATTGGAGAGATGCAGGAGATATTCCAATAGAGAATTCACAGGAAGTGCCAGAGGGTCAAGACCCTTTTGAGCACACCAAATGGAAAATCTTTTCCACTTAAAAGCATAGGAACGCCTAGTGGAAGGTTTTCTGGAAGCATGGAGGATATCCTTCACTTGCTGAGAAAGATTGAAGTCTTGAAGGTCTAGGCCTTCAGTAACCAAGCTCTGAGGTGAAGGGACTTGGGATTTGGATGCCACAAAGTCCCTTCCTCCTGGGACAGAAGATCTGGCGCAGCTCCCAAGTCCAGGGAGGGGGCTTGGGAGAGATGCAGAAGTAGAGGGTACCAAACTTGGCGTGGCCAACGTGGAGCTATGAGGATCATGGATCCTTGATCCCTCTGGAGTTTGAACAGAGTCTTGGTAATCAAAGGAATGGGTGGAAAGGCATACAGGAAGCCCTGACCCCAATGAAGGAGGAAGGCATCCTTGGCCTGAGCTCCCTGACACGGAATTCTGGAACAGAACCGGGGAAGTTTGGCATTCCACGGACTTGCAAAGAGGTCTATGTCCGGGGTTCTCCATTCCTGGAAGATTCTGAGTACCTGATCCATGTGCAGGGACCATTCGTGTGGAAGCAGAAATCGACTGAGTCTGTCTGCCCAAGAGTTTTGGATTCCTGGGAGGTATACTGCCAGGAGATGGATTTGATGCTCTCTGGCGAAGGCACATAATCTTAGAGCTTCGTTGCAAAGCGACAGAGAGCCAGTTCCTCCTTGCTTGTTTATGTAAAACATGGCTACTTGATTGTCCGTATGAATGAGGACTGTCTTGTAGCTGAGGAGGGTATGAAAGACCTTGAGAGCTAGGAACACTGCTCGAAGTTCCAAGTGGTTGATATGAAGAGAAGTCTCCTGTGGGGACCAAGTGCCTTGGGTGGAGAGGTCTTGTAGATGAGCTCCCCAACCTGTTTGGGAGGCATCTGTTGTGAGGGTTGCCTGGGGCAACAAAGTTTGGAAGGGGGACCCCAGCAACAGATTTTGAGTGGACATCCACCATTGGAGAGACCAAGAGAGACGTTTGGAGGTTGCTATTTGGTCTGAGAGAGCTCCTGATGCTTGAGTGCACTGTGTGGACAAAGTCCATTGAGCTGCTCTCATGTGTAGGCGAGCATAGGGTACCACATGCACTGTGGAAGCCATGTGTCCTAGTAGTTGTAGCATCTCCCGGGCAGTTAAGTGGCTCTTTGACTGAATCTGGGAGGCTAACTGCACTAGACGTTGGCAACGGGCCTGAGGAAGGTAGGCCCTTGCAGTAGTGGTATCCAACCATGCCCCTATGAATTCTAGGGACCGAGTAGGGGTGAGTTGAGACTTTGGGAGGTTTACCACAAGTCCCAGATACTGCAGAATGCGCCTGGTGCGGTCTAGGGAAATTTGGGCTTTTGACTGAGATGGAGCTCGGATGAGCCAGTCGTCCAGGTATGGGAAGACAAATATTCCCAGAGTGCGTAGAAATGCAGCAACTATTGCCATGCATTTGGTGAACACTCTTGGAACAGAGGCTAGACCGAAAGGAAGCACTCGGTATTGGTAATGTTTTCCCTGGAACAGAAAACGTAGGAATTTTCTGTGAGATGGATGGATGAGTATATGAGTGTACGCATCCTTGAGATCTAGAGAACAAAGCCAATCCTGACTCTGCAGGTATGGAAGGAGAGTGCCTAGAGAAAGCATCTTGAACTTCTCCTTGCATAGGAATTTGTTCAATTCTCTGAGATCTAGAATGGGTCTGTATCCCCCTGTTTTCTTTGGGATGAGAAAATAGGGGGAGTAAATCCCTAACCCCTGTTGAAGAAGCGGAACTTCTTCTATGGCCCTCTGGGCCAGAAGGGTAGTCACCTCCTGATCCAGAAGGTCGAGGGATGTGGGAGAATTGAAGTGTCTCACCATGGTGTGGGGAGGAAGGTCTGAGAAATGAAGTTTGTAGCCCTCTCTTATGATGGAGAGGGTCCACTGCTCTGATGTGATTTGCTCCCATCTGGGAGCAAAATGAGCTAACCTTCCTGGAATGGTGAGAGGCTCTGGTTGTTGTAGAGCCAGAAAGGTTAAGTTCTCTAGTATCAAGTCAAAAACCCTGAGGGGGTTGGGACTGCTGGGTTGTAGCAGCCCCTGCAGGTTTAGGCCTGGCCTGTTTAGGTTGCTGACGCTTAGTAGCAAAGCGACCTGTAGAAGATTGTTGGCCAGAAGTGGAAGGAAATCTGCCCTTTTTGTAAAAAGACTTTTTAAAGATTTTTCTTGGCTGGAATGGAGGTAGACTTGGAAAGTCTATCCAGAGCAGCATTTTCTGCATCCATTTGAGTGGCTTTAATTTGCCACTCTTTGCCAAATAGATTTTCACCTGTACAGGGCAGATTTCCTAAGCCATCCTGAACCCAGGGTTCTAGATCAGAAGCCTGGAGCCAAGCAATTCTGCGAGCAGCTATAACAATGCCTGAGGCTCTGCTGGCACCTTCAAAAGAGTCAAAGGCTGCCCTGTTGGAAAACTTTGAAATGTCTTGAGTATGTTTAAGCCAAAGAAGGAACTCATCCCTTTTATCCTCTGGAATAAAAGGGAGAAAGTTGTGCAGCTTTTGTGCAACTTCCTTCAGAAACATACCCATATAAAGGCTATATGAATTGATTCTGGCAATAAGCATGCTGGCTTGGAAGATTTTTCTACCAAAAGCATCCAAGGTCCTGCATTCTCTTCCTGGAGGAGTAGAAGAGTGTCTTTTGGTACTCTTTATCCTTTTCATAGCTGACTGCACCACAATGGAGTGGTGAGGAAGCTGAGTTTTTTGAAATCCAGGAGAAGGAGGGACACGGTACATAGTGTCCAATCGACGAGAATGTGGAGAAAGGGTGAGAGGAGTCTCCCATAAGTCAATCATGTGTTCCTGAAGAATTTCATGAATTGGCAAGGTGACTGCCTCTCTGGGAACCTTAGAGTATCCCAAAATATCTAATTTTTTTGCTCTAGGCTCTGTTTCAGAGGTTACTGAAATAGAGAGTCCTTTAGCCACTTCTATTATGAAGTCTTGAAAGGACAAATCTTCTGGAGGAGACATTCTCCTTTTTGGAGAAGTGGGCTCCTCAGGAAGGGTGATGGATACTTCAGGAGACTCATCCGATGAATCAGAATCAGAGGAATCGAAGTATCGTCTGTTCGATTCCAACGATCGATAGGCGTATCGATCGGTACCGACATCGGGCATCCCCGGTACCAAGAAAGAGCCCAGGGCAGGGAGCTGGAGTTGGTATCCTGGCCGATGTCGATGCAGTCGGTACCGACAACGAAACTTGTTGCGGTACCGTCGGCGTCGCAGCCTTAATGAAAGCCATTATAGCCTGCTGCATGGATTGAACAGTGTGATCCATGGACGACACGACTGCCTGGATGTCGGTACCGGGAGATTGTGCCGGTACCCCAGAGCAGTCTAACAGGTGATCGGTCGAGGCCGTGCCATCGATGTCAACCTGTAACCCCATAGGAGGAGCTTTGGAAGCCGGAGCTTCCCGCCGGGGTTGTTTGGCTGGGGCAGGATCCTCGAGGGCAAGCCCAGAGGCATCTCGATGCTTAGAGGGAGATTTGCCCTTCAAGGACCTGCTAAAAGTATGTTTGGTTACCTGAGACCCATCAGGAGAGGAAGACCTGGAAGATGTCGATGCCACCGCCGGTGCATCCGTGGGAAACAGCACATGGAGCTTGGCTGCCCGGTTCTGTAACCCTCGTTTAGACATTAGAGAACAGGACTGGCAATCCGGAATGGAGTGTTCAGGCCCCAAACATTTCAGACACCATTCATGGGTATCTGTGATAGAAATTGTACCGCTACACTTAGTGCATTTTTTGAACCCGGATGCTGGTTTTTCCATGAGGGAAAAATTTCTTGTGGGCCTGGAGGCCTAAGAAGAAAAATACACCAAGTGGGGAAACAAAATATATATATGTTTTGTTTTGTTTTTTAAAGAAAAGAAAAGACCGGCGGTACCGGTCCGGTGTCGGGGAAGGCAGACACGCGACCAAAGAAATAAATTAAAATAAAGAACTTCTTCAGCGGTGACAGGAACATGACCTGCTGGCTCCGCGGAAAAGAAAAACTGAGGAGAGTTGGTTAGGAAAGGTGGGAAGGCAGCGCGCATGCGCTGTGGGATGCTCCCAAAAGCTTTCCTTTTTGGGAAGCTGGGGAGCGCTCCGTCGGTACCGACGTACCCATATGTGAGGACTCATTCCTGCTTGTTCCTGGAGATAAGTTGGATCATTAGGAAGCACTCTATATGTGCGACATCTGCAAGATGATCCCTAAGTACCCTCAAATAATCCACAGCTGATTGTACCATCACGGCCCCTCCTTTATCAGCCCTCCTAACTACAATGTTGGAGTCACGCTGAAGCTGGATTAAGGCCTGGCGCTCAAGTTTGCTTAAATTTGACCCCCCATAGTGTTTCCTGAGCTCCAATTCATGCAGGTCCCGAAGGACTAAATTCTGATATGTAAGAATCGAAGGGTCATTCATTTCAGGAGGCATCCACTTAGATCGCGGATGTTTTACAGAATCATCCGCCGCAATTGGTCTGTCAGCAAAAAAATGAGTGATATGTAGTTTGCGAAAAAATTTTTGAAGACTAAGACGCGTACAAAAAGGGTCATGCCATACTGTCGGCACAAAAGATAATCCCAGATTTAAAAACCAAGACTGTTCAAGAGAAAGTGGGCCAGGCAACAAATTAATTACAATTGAGTCCTGGCCTTTTGCCGAGTGATCGGGGGGTCCCAATCGGGAGTTTGTTGTCCCCGTCGAGGCGGACGCCCTCGGCTCTGACCGCGCCGAAACTTTTGATTATTGGATCCACCAGATGTAGTAGAACCTTCCGATCCACTACTTATATCATCGGAGTCATCCAAAGTATCAAAGGTAACACGCTTCTTACGAAGTTCCTCCTTAGTTTTATACATCCAGTAGTAGACCCTATTGTTATCATAATCAGTCTTATCCCTCATGAACTTACTCAGTTTATAAAATTTCAGATAATCAAAAAAGCTTTTTGTTTGACGATCTATGTCATCCATCTTAACCTGAAAGGCGGCTTCATCAAAAGACGTTTTCAAAGTGCACTTAGTTTTGTCTATTTGTTTCTGAAGAGACTCCTCCTCCTGTATCGTGCATTCAAGAATCAAAGCTATTAAATCGAAACTGCATTTATTGAAGATCTGATTCCATTTGGTAACAAACTCAGAATCAGACGTGAACATTTTAGGGGCACGTGTCATACGAAGCCCCCGGGGGATAATCTGAGTTTTTAAATATTGAGACAGAGGCACCATGTAACTGCGCTTGAGTTAAGCGTTTACAAAGTGCTTTAAGATCGGCAACCGCTTGATTTTGTGCCACAGAAGCCTGTCATTCCGAAAAATTAAAAACTGAAGGACGCTTACGTAACGCCTCCAATCGCTCCTCTGAAAAAGCAAAAGGTGTCAGTAGCCATTTTGTGGAGGAATATAACTCCAAGTAGCAAAAATATAATAATCCCCAGGTTCGGTAACAATGTACTATCACAGAAAAGAACCAAACCCAAATGTAAATTATAGCACCTCTATCTAATATAAGTCTTTGTGTTGGAACAGGCTGGAGGCGACTGGAAGGGAAACTCAGCCGCACCATTCTGTATGTTCAAATTGCACATTTTGCACATCTTCACTCATTGGTACCGATTGGATTCACCCAAATACTGGTCAAGTTTTTACTAGACGATGGGTGACTTCTTGCGATTCAACTTATGTTGTTTATGTACTGCAATGCACATTCCCTTTGATTTATATTGGCAGAACTTCGCGAAAAATTAAAATCAGGCTCAGTGAACATGTGTCTAGAGTACGACAAAAGGTGCTATCAGCGCCGATTGTGGAACATTGCATCGCTCACCAACATCAATTTGGGGTGGATGTTTCTTGGACTGTGTTAGATCATATTCCATTAAATCCCCGGGGTGAGAATCGGCTAGCCTTACTGCAAAGACGAGAGCAACAATTGATTTATGATATGGCGGCTGTCCATCTGATGGGTTTGAACAAGGAAGTAGATTGGCCTAGCTTGCTGTGACGTCACCTTTGACACCAAGGGATTCCCCGGAGTCAATGCGGTCTCCCATCTGGTGATTGGTGCTTCCGATGGACTGACAAATGCATTAGCCAATGTGTGTAATTCACCCTCTATATCCAGTGTTCGGCTGCTTTCTATAGTTCAGAAGCGGGATACTAGCGCGTTTATGAACACTTGACACAGGGCTTAGGGCCCGAAACGTGCACGTCGTGGTTATGCTGCCTTTGACCGCTGTTACACAAGGAATACACAAGGAGAAGGTTAAGATGGCTATGAAAACATTTCACTGGGACATTTCTTAGATAAGTACTGCAATTATTTTGTTTGATTAAAAAGGAACTGGCTGTCTGGTGCGGCTGAGTTTCCCTTCCAGTCGCCTCCAGCCTGTTCCAACACAAAGACTTATATTAGATAGAGGTGCTATAATTTACATTTGGGTTCACTACTGTGACAAGGGCATCCATCTGCAAGAGTCTAAAAGGCTGATCCACCTCGTCCCGGAAACAAGATTATAGCAGAGACAGGACCTCGGTGATCAGCTCAGGGGGGGGTTTCCTTGAGAGGCTACAAGTTGCCATATAAGCTCATGTAGAAGAATGAATGCAGCAAGAGACCAGATCCATCCATGAGAGGGTCTACTCGCTAACCTCACCTGAGAGCAGCCTCTACATCATGCAGAGCTTGCATAGCATGCTGAAAGGGCATAGAGAAAGTCCCTTCTGCAAAATAGGAGGATCAAGATTCTAGCCTTGCACTAGAGGAATCACCCTGTCTGTCTTTCTCAAACTTACCTTCTAGAGAAATGGCTTTCTGTACAGCATCTCACACATCCCCTGCAGGGGATAAGGCAGGGCAAAGTGGGGATGCTTAACCCCCTTACTGCCCACAATAGAGATGCTTGAGAACCCTGGTCCCCCATAGGGGTGGCCTAGGCCTCAGATACTGGTAAAGGGTCTTGGCTTTGAGGCAGCCAGAAGAGACCAAAAATGGCCCGTGAGCTGTTTCAGGAGCTTCAGCTCAAGTCTGTTGATAAAGGGGGACTAGAGGGTAGGGTCACCTCACCAGACTCCCCCTGTGTAGGGACCAAGCAGCCAACTCAAAGGCCACAGTGCCAATCGGTAAGAAAAACATAGGTAAGGCGTTTTGGGGCCACAGAAACAGCAAAGGGTCCCAATATGCTGGGAGAACAAGTGCCACCACAATCTGGGGCCAGAAAAACCAGCCATGGGTAAAAATCGTAGAAAGAGACTCGAAGAGGGGATGGGGTCTAACGGGGAAAGGTTTAGAGTGTGAGAAGAGCTCTGAATATACCGACAGTTTCACAGGGGGTGTTTACGAATAACCGAGACACTCAAGATGACATCTTGCAAGACAAGGAGCTTGTTTGCTGGAAGCTGGTTCCGACTAAGCGTGAGCAATATGTTTATGCTTGGCTTGACCTGAGACATGTAGATATAGGCAAAGCAAAAAGCATGATGCAGCGTGATAATGCAAAAAAGTGTAATGTGGCTGGGTTTTTTTCCCTAATATAAGAAAGTGCTGTGGACAAGCAAAATTAAGGGAGTTACAGGAGACTGCACAGGTTTGCAGGCCTGCGACTTTCTTCCCAAAGCTTTAACAGAACTTTATTGTTAAAATATAATTTTGTGTGTGTTGTGTTTTCATTTCTTCTCGCTTGCTTCTGTGACCAGAAATAGAAAACCAAAGGCCGAGGAAGGATTCCAGTAGTTGTTGCCCCCATCCAGGCAGTCAGGAACAGAGGACACAAACAGTTGGAGACCGCAAAAGACTCAGATTCTTTTTCTGGATAGGGGGCTAGTCAGAAGTTTATCAAGTGGAAGTAAGATGGATAATTTGTTCAGTGAGTTGCATGAATTAAAAGAAAAGGCATGGCTTTAGCGTGTAAGACGGGCAGCCCATCTTTACTGTATGTGTTGTGAGAAGTGAGATGGGAAATTACTGTGTGTCAAAATCCTTTTCACTATTAATCTAATGATGTGAAGTGATGTGTCAGTCTAATGAACGTGTAAAGGGAAAGATGAGATTTTATGATTGATTTGTGGCTGTAGTGTGCACTGCTATCTGTATGAATTTGTACTGTAATATGAAATGGATTCGGGATGTACACTGCTGTGGAACTTCATAGAAATAGACAGCACAGTTTGGAGGAACAAATAAAGCAGGACTGTGTGCAGGGGCAGCCCAAGGGGGGTGCGGGGCCATGTGCGGAGACTTGGTGCAGGGCCTCATTTGCATAATGTTACCATACACTAACTTTTAGTAAACATGCCTCTTAATGAGTGTATGGATAAAGAAAGACTAAAAGATTTCTACATTACTATAATCCAGTGCCAACAGCCAGGCACATTAGGAACTACTACAAACACTGCCCATTTAGAACCCATACAAACCCACCGTATCGTAAATGGAAATTACACTTACCTGGTAATTGATGTTCCTTGAGAGAGTACAGTTCAGTCCTCCACCACTGGGTAGTGCACCTCCTCCTGCAACATGGAGACTGGACAAGTCAAACTTGTGACATCACTGGGTATATCCTGCTGATCTTCTCCCATGATCCCCCAGTGACCTACTGTCAAAGCAGACTCAAAGGAGCAAACAACCAACCAGTTAAAGTACTAAATACAAAGCTATGCTCAAACTTCAACTTTAAAATCACAGGGCCCCAAAAAGAAAGGCCGAAAACACCCTCCTTCGTGCCCCTGTCCCCCTGCGCACCAAACAGCGGAAGACAGAGAGCTAGAAGGAAGGAGAACTAAGGAAGAGTATAGGCAGAAAAGGTTGCTCTCGCCATTACCTGCCAATCAGAGCCCGTTGCCGACTCTAGGATCCGAAAGCATACTCGGAACTGACGCCTCACGTCTGAAACATCCATCCCCGGGCGGGAATGAGGACTGAACTGCACTCCCTCAAGGAACATCAATTACCAGGTAAGTGTAATTTCCATTTCCTTATCGGTCCTACAGTTCAGTCCTCCACCACTGGGATGTACCAGAGCAGTAATCATTGGGAGGGACCTATCCAGTCGGCTCGGCCCCTAAACGAACAGAGCAGGCACCGACCCCAGCCCGCTTCTCACGTCAACAGGCGGTAAGCCAACCAGGAAGACACGACCGAGAGCCCACTTGGATCCTCTTCACTGGTGAAAACAGCACAGAACTCTGCCCCAAGCAGCGCTAGTGCTTCAGAAAGACAAACTCGCCATCCCAAACACACTGAACGCCCTAGAAACAGACCTACTGAGAAGGCTACCGGAGCTCCGCCGGAAAAATCCGCTTGAGCTCCCCCTTGGCTCTCGACCCCACCAGGGTGTCAAGTGTTAGCAACCGCTGCTCTCCCGCAGAACCCGCCTCCACGGAGGGACAGGCAGCGAAGAGACCTCCCAGAAAGCGACGGAACCTCACCTAAGGTCCAAGGAACGCAGGTTACAAGCAAAGTGTTCTTGCGTAAGTCCCAAACCGACAACTAAACAGGCACAGCCAGATTCCACGAGGGAGAACGGAACCGAGGTCCATCCAGACAGAGGTGGGAAGCAAAATGAGGGAAATGGAAAAAACCACCAGCGTCAAACACCCTATTTGTCACACCTCTTAAGGGTTTTATTCTTTGCAACACAAAGTAGCTCTACAGCTATGTCCTGGACCAGTTGGAGTCTTTTTAATTGAGAATGTGGAATGCAGCTAAGCAATGAGTTGCAATAAACCAAGCGTGATCCACCAAGGGCATATAAGAGGGTGTCAAGTGCCCCAGAGTCCAGCGTTGTTTCAGAAGATGTGGAGTCTTACATGGTGTGACAAAAAAGAAAGGAGACTGGTAGCCACGCCCACGACGCAATGCCAGTAGGCCAACCGCTTACATCACCTGGATATGCCCTCCAGAATTGGAGGAACCATGCAGAAGTAGCAATCGCCGACGTGATCCATGGGCCCTCTCCAGATCATTGGAACCGCAAAAGACTTTGATGGTCTTTTCCCATCCATCCACAGCCTGAGATCTGCTACACATATATTGCAGCATATGTGTGGCGCCTAGCTTTTATCCTTATATTTTGGCTGCAGAATAAAAGATCAATTGTAGGTTTTCTGAACCGCCACAGTCATATGCCATTTTTGTGATGTAAAAGTCACATCACCACAACTAGAGCAGAAATTATCTGCATGATTAACACCAGGACGAGGAATTGCCAAATATGCTGTGAGTGACCTATCGGTATAAAATAAATGTCTTTTTTTTTTTTTTTTTTTTTTACTGTCAAGCGAGGCAAATTTAAGTAGTGACTGCATCAACTGGTTTTGGACAGTTATTTCGATTGGTTGCAAGTAAAGATTATGCAAGCTCACGCAAATGTTGCAGAATACACTGGTAATGGTCCCCACTGACTAATGAAGAGCACATATCTTAGCAACCAGACCCAGTCGGCCATTTTCACTATGACCTCTGAAAGGCATAGAATGGACCGGGCCACGGCCCCGTACCAATGCGTCGACGCTATCCAGTAGCCTCATATGTCCTCTGCTAAACATCGACCCGTCGCCGCAGACTGACAGGTCGCCATGAGGTCCAATATGGGCTGACCGCATCTGAGCACACGCGGCGCGCACACCGCCTGATGCAATCTCACTCCTCCGGCAAACACTCGGACCCCGCTAAGGACATTCGCCACCACAGTGTCCCCACCGAAACGCAGGCCGCCAAGGCTTCAACCGCGCCGCTGTCCCTTCGCTCGGGCCACCCTGACCACCCGACCGACTCCACCCTGCCGATCGAAATAGGCCACCATCCCGGAGATCTCAGACAGCACCTACAGCGCTCGATCCGCTACCGTGTCCGTGAACGCCTGCCACGGCTGACGTACCGCGTACCGTTCCAGGTCAGACGATGGAACACTGGGCGTGCTGCGTACACTAAAACGCCTTGTACATAAAGGATCCCCAAAATGTAGCTGAGTCTAACCACGCTCCGGCCAAGCTCCCGGAAGAAAGGGACAGAACCTTATAAAAAAGAAGTGGGGACAATTAGGAAGGCTTTCCTGTTTGATTATTCTTTTTTTTTTTTTTCCTTTTTACAACTCCATAAGGGCCACAAGGCACACAACCGAACAGGGCATTGTCCAGAGAACGCAAGGCCCCTCCTCCAGGCTGACTCCACAGCCTAAACCGGCAGTCACCTTGGCTGATGCCAAGCAGCGCGGAAGCCAACTTGTAAGCCCAGCATAAGAAGTATGCCTACTAGTACAGCATTCCACAATGGAGGGACATGTAACCGGACGGCTTTGAATATGAACCTACAGATATCCCACGCTTGCTCCAAGACAAGCACTGTGCAGCCTACTGGTCTTCTCGGAGCACCGCCACGACCCGAAGACCTAAACCGGCCAGCAAAAGACGACGTACGCTGGGCCCGAAGGAACCTGGTTGAACGGATCCCAGCACTCCCTGTATCGTTAGGATCGGAGCCTCCCCCCAAGGACTCAGCCCTGGCTGGAACCGGCTGAGCATAACTCCAGGCCCTGCGGCGAGCCCCCACGAAGAAGTGGGACACAACGATGCCTTGAGGAAAGGGAAGGCCCAATGGGTGAAGCAAGTTGCTAGCCGACCAAGGGAGTAAACCCCACACGGAAACCTCAAACCTCAACGGAAGGTCGGAAAACCGAGGATTCTGGTCCCACAGGTGCACCTGCTAGCCTTTAACAACATACACCTCCGCAGGTACAAAAAACTTAAATTGTGAGCACCTTCAGGGATAAGGGGAATAGACGACAGCCTCCGACTGTTGACCACCTTGTCTTGCACAACAGACAGCAGCACCCCACCAAACAAATGATTGGGAATATATGACCTCAGAACCCCAAGACAGAGGTAAAACAGTAGAACGTGCAGTGGACGTGAATTTCCAGATCTGCCAGCCCCCCTGCCCACATTGAGAAGAGGCAGAGAAGAACTGGACCGGCGGATCTGGAGGGGTGCCTCTTGGACAGCCGGGCCACCGAAGGGAAAGCTGATGACTGAGGCCCAAACTCCTCAGGATGGCCCCGTCTTGCATTGGCAACCCCATGCAACACCATGACAACCCCGCTCACGACATCCCAAGCGATCTCTGTCATTGCTGCAACAATCACCTGAGCATGAGATCACAGACGGAACACGGACATGCAGACGCACTCAAGGAGAGTGCACCTAAGTATGAGCCTATCCAACATCCAGCACCACATGTCCAGGTGTCCCACTCCTGTCACCCAAAACACAGGACGCCTGAACCTAGGTGACCGTCATAGCAAAGACAGGGAGGCCTGACTGCCGCTATCAACCCTTCCAGGACCCTGGAACACTAAGCCCCGGACTGTGCCATCCAGCAACACTTCTCACGATCCCCAGCAGGGGCCTTTCCCCAGATGGCCCATGTTCCCACCAAATGGGCAAGCTGCGCTCTGATAACATAGTGCAGAAAACCAAATCAAAGTGTCTTAACCTAGCTAATTTTTGTCTAATAGTGATCATTCATAATATCAGCCAGGCTCAATCATAACATTAGTATTAATGATCTCTAAAGATTGAAGAGTTACTAATGTAACACTAATTGGGTTTTTTTTTTTGTTTTTTTTTTAAAGAGCTTCAAAGGCGATCTTGGAAACTACAGACCAATGAATCTGAGTTCAGTGCCAGTTAAATGATAGAACTTGTTCTGAAAAGCAGCACCAAGCTGTCTTTTCAAAGGGTTAATAAACATGTGAGTAAGCCAAATGATATGTATCTGGATGTTTTAGAAGGTACTTGACAAAGCCCCCTATGAACTTCTCCTGAGGAAGGAGATGATGTGCTATTATAGAATGGGAAATGGATCAAAAACAGGAACACAATAGGACTAAATGGCCAGTTTTCTCACAGGAGACCCGTAAATAGTGGAATGTCTCAGGATCTGCACTGGAACTGGCATCTGGTAACATCTACTGCACTGAAATGATCTGGAAAAGAGATCAGCAAGCATGGCGATCAAATTTGCAGATGGCATAACGACATTTAGAGGCTGTCTGCACAATTTCCAAGCGTATAAACATGGAAATAGCATCCTTATGTAAATGACAATTTCAGAAAGGGCTCAATTTGTAGGTGGTTGTGCCGATGACCCTGAATGGCCAAATCCTAGCACGGAAACCTGCTGCTGACAGACGTCGCTAACTGCCAGAATGCAGACAAAGGTAAAGGCACCCCCCAAGAAGTAAAACCCAAACCAATCACATTGCATTCAAAGAACTATAAACTATCATGAAATTAAAAGGAAATTAAAATTAGAATTAAAATTAAAAGTAACAGCAAAAGGAAGTCCTTATCTGGGTGTAGCCGCGTGGAACAGCGTCGTCTGCTCAAACGTGGGGCTGCTCTGCTCTCCGCCACGAGGCCTCAGCCCTGCCGAGAAAATGGCGCCAATCCGAAGCAGGCCCGTTTGGCGCCAAACACCACAGAGGCGGCAAGAGCTCAGAGCCCCTCCATGCGGACTCGAGAGACTCCCTTGTGGCGTCGGGATGCAGCAGTTACCCCGCTGTAGCTGCGGGGTGAAGAGCTGTCCAGACACGCTGCTGCCTCGCGCCACCAGAAGTAGCAGACGCTGCGAGCCCCGGCCCACCGGCTAAAGAACCTCGAACGGCCTGAGGCTCCCGCCGCGATGGGAATCTGCCGTATGGACACTGCCAAAATGCAGGTGTTCCACAGAGCTCTCCCCCGTACAGTCCTGGGGGAGAGATCATCACCGGGCACAGAGACCGAAGAATCCCAAGCAGAGAGGCTAGCTGGCAGCGTGAACTTTGAAAAGGGACAGAACCCCCCTTTACACTAAGGCAGACTAGGTGAAAATAAATAAAGTAAATGAAATTAAATGAAAATGAATTCAATTTACAGGATTACACCTAAAGAAGGGCAAAAGAAATGCAAGGTAAATCAAATCCTGACTAACTGCTCCTAAACTGCTTCTCAAGTGAGCCCAGCACCTAGGCTCACTACGTCCTCATGCTGCATGGAGACTGGACACACTGGGGGATCATGGGAGAAGATCAGCAGGATATACCTAGTGATGTCACAAGTTTGACTTGTCCAGTCTCCATGTTGCAGGAGGAGGTGCACTACCCAGTGGTGGAGGACTGAACTGTAGGACCGATAAGGAACAGCATTATCAGGACTCACAAAGCACCAGACCCTACCTATCAAAAGGCAACACTGCAAATATTAAACCAATACATTTCAGAGAACAACAATACATGACCTACTGGTGAAAGAGAGCAAGTGGCAATGTCAAATAGGAATTACATAAACAGAATACCTCAGCTCAGTTACACATGCAGAACATAGACCATCACCAAACAAGGTATCACAATTTAGAAACAGGAAGACAATAATTAAACTGGGAACCCCAAAAGCCAAACTTGGAATGTACAACACTGTAGAAATAAAACTATAAATTAATTTCCTCTTGTACTAAACAAAGCGCAGACGTTAATGATGCACATTTCCCAGAGCTTACATATTCCAGTTAATAAATTCAAAATAAAGAAATCTTTCTTCCTTTTGTGCATTTTTTTTCAGTTGCAATTGCTCCAGCTACTTTCTTCTAGTTCTTCTGCTAACTCTCCATCGTCTGCTGTCCATTTGTCCTTTCTTCTCTCTTCTAGTTTTTTTCCATTCTCTCTCTTCATCTGCTTTAATATACTAATCTTTCTTCTTTTGCTCTTTCCCCATTCTTATTTCATCCACTCAAAATTTTACCCCTCCATCCTAAATCCCCACTTACTCTCCCAATACCTGGCCAATTGTAGATTTTTCTTCCCTCCCACACAAAATATTTTCCCCTCTCCATTTCACTCTCCCAGCCCCATCCCATTCTAATCCTCCCCCAACATCAGCTCCCTTTGAGTCCCCACATCAGCCCATTTCCAGTCCTAGCCCCCCACAGCCCATTTCCAGTCCTATCAGAGTCCCTCCATCGGCTCATTTCCAATCCCAGCCCCCCCATCAGCCCATTTCTAGTCCTTTCCTAGCCCCACCATCAGCCCATGTCAAATCCTAGCTCCCCTCCGCTCAGCCCATTTCCAATCCAAGTCCCCCATGAGCCTACTTCCAGTTCTAGCCCCTCCATGAGTCCATTTCAATCCAAGCCTCCACCACAGCCCATTTCCAATCTTAGCTCCCCTCAACAGCCCATTTCCTGTCCTAGCTCCCCCCCAACTCAGTCCATTTCTAGTCCTAGCTCCCTCCCCTCACAGCCCATTTCCATTCCAAGCCCCCTCCCCATCAGCTATTTGCAGTTCAATCCCCCTCTTCCACTCAGCCCATTTCCATTCCAAGCCCCCCTCCCCATCAGCTATTTATTTTATTTATTTATTACAAATTCTTATATACCGCGCTATTTAGTATCAGTGCGGTTTACATAATAACATTTCGCATTAGAAACGATCTTTTGCTTATATTGTAACAGGGATTGTAACTTGGAAGTAACAGGGTAACTATATACATTTCAAACAAAGGTGCTTATAAATTATTTAAGTTATAATGTATTAGATTCATAATGTAATCATGTTCATTGTGAATGTGCCTAATGGTGAGTTTCTTCTGTAAATCACTGGGGGATTACGTTGTTGGTACGTCAGATGCTGTGTGGGTGAGATGAGGTGTTGGATGTGATTGTGTTAGGTTAGGGTGGATAAAATAAAGGCAGAATAAGTGGTGTTTAAGAGCTTTTCTGAATTGTGAGAGGTCAGCGATTGATCGTATATGAGGTGGGAGATTGTTCCAGCACTTAGGAGCATATAATGTAAATGTTCTGTCTCTAGCTGTTTGGGTACATTTAGTGGACTCAGGTGGTATAGATAGCATATTGCTAGTTGTTGACCTTCTTAGCCCGTTAGTAGAGGTACTGGTCAGGAGTGAAGAGAGGGATGTGGAAGATAACAGGTTAATTGCTTTAAATGATAGGATTAACACCTCGTAGGTGATTCTGCATTGCAATGGTAACCAGTGTAGATCCATAAGTATGGGAGTTATGTGGTCTCTTCTGGAAATGCCGCAGAGAATGCGGGCTGCTGTGTTCATCGCCATCTGAAGAGGATTGAGAGTGCTCTTGGGGAGTCCATGTAGGATGATGTTGGCATAATCAAAGTGTGGCATTATGAGCGTCTGGAATATTGTTCTAAAGTCATCTGGGGCTAGTAGAGGTCTTAGATGTCGTAGTGTCCGTATTTTGTTGTAAATGGATTTGGTGGTATTCTTTATATGCTCTTTGAAGTTGAGCTGCTGGTCTATTGTAACCCCTAGATATCGTATTACAGATTTGCATGGGAGCTCGGCATCACGAACTTTCAATGAGGCAGGAGGAGAGAAGTTTTTGTTCCTGGTTATGAAAAGGACTTCAGTTTTCTTAAAGTTTATGCAAAGATTTTGGGACAGGAGCCAATCAGTAATTGCATTGAAGCATTCAATAAGTGGAATAAGGTTTGGGTGCTTGATTTTAATTGGAGCGAAGATCAGTACATCATCCGCATAGATCAGACTGGAGATGTTAAAAGAACGGATATCACAAATGGGTTGCATATAAATGTTAAACAGTAGAGCCGAAAGGGATGATCCTTGGGGTTGCTGATGGAATGGTTCCGATGTTGAGGAACCTATCTGTACTTGTTGCCAGCGGTTCATGAGATAGGATTTGCACCATTCCCAAGCAAGGCCATGAATTCCCTTTTCCTGGAGGCAGGAGAGGAGTTGTACATGGTTAACAGAATCAAATGCAGCCACTATATCAAGAAATATGAGTACGAACTCATTCTCTATTTTGTCACTACCTCTGGATAATGTATTGATGAGTATAGTGAGTAGGGTCTCTACACCATGGGACTCACGGAATCCATGCTGACATGGATCAAGAGGGGCTGATATATCGATGTGTTGTTGTAGTTGCATTTGAACCACCTTCTCTATAAGTTTGGCTAGAGAGGGTATACTTGAAATCGGGCGGTATGAGTCTGTGTTTGTTGGGTCAAGTTTGTTGTTTTTCAGGAGAGAGCGTATGGAAGTTTGTTTCAGGGTTTCTGGGAATGTTCCAGTTGTGAAGGAGAGCTCCATGATGTAGGCTAGACTTGAGCTGAGTTCTACACGCATCGATCTGATCCAATGGGCAGGACAAGGATCATTCGGCGCTGTAGTAGTGTTGATGGTAGCAATAAGGTCAGCAATGTACTTCTCTGTCGGAGAGGTGAATTTTGTCAATGGTTGCTGTATCTGGGGGAAGAAGCAGGGTGTGGAGCTGTGTGTAAAATTTGTTTTTATGATTTTAGATTGCAGGTACTCAGCGAAGGACTGGGGTTGGATAGAAACTGTTTGATTGGAGGAAGGTGTCTTGGTTAAAGCTTTATGCAAGAACCAATCCCCAATTCTGTGACAAATCTCAATGATACCAAAAAATCACCAAAAGTAACCCCCGTGGAAATTTCCAAACAATTATTTTTGTTGGATGTTACAGGAAAGAAACATGTAATGATACTATGTCCACCACTCAGTTACATCCATTTTAATCAGTTTTTTATAAAACCATGAAACTCCACTACTTAGCTGGATAAGAAGAAACGAAACTCAAAGGCGGTTGAACTGAAGTATGGCAGCACTTGAAACAGGGCTACAGACCCGAAACGTGCACGTCGTGCCTGAGTAGTTTGAGTTTCGTTTCTTCTTATCCAGCTAAGTAGTGGAGTTTCATGGTTTTATAAAAAACTGATTAAAATGGATGTAACTGAGTGGTGGACATAGTATCATTACATGTTCCTTTCCTGTAACATCCGACAAAAATAATTGTTTGGAAATTTCCACGGGGGTTACTTTGGTGATTTTTTGGTTAAAGCTTTAGCAATGTTAAAGAGGTCACGTGGTTTATTTAACGATCGAAGGAGGGTATCCGTGTGGTGCTCTCATTTTTTTGTATATTTTCTCACGGTGTTTTAGAGTGCTCTCATAAGTTGATTTGTCAGATGTAGATCGAGATTTGCGTCATTTTCTTTCTTGCCTTATTAGAAGCTGAAGCAATGCACGTAATTCAGCAGAGAACCAAGGGGCTGGTTTTCTGTTTGTGGTAGTTTGTTGGATGCTGGTGATTTTTTAGATGAAGGTAGCTGTGAGTAAGAGCTAAGAGTGGAGTTCCATCTATGGATCATGTCGTCAAGGTTCTGCGCTGGTTGACAGAGTGCTGGAAGAGTAGTGCTGAGGAAGTCATCTCTGTCTAGGGATTTGAAGCGAGTTTTTGATCCTGAAGAGGCTGAATTTGATTGATTGGTCGGAGTTTGGGTATGTTGATATGGGATTTGGATGGAGATTACATTGTGGTCTGACCATGGGACCGGAGTGGATGATAGGTTGATATTCTTGGTTGATTCTGACTGAGGGGCAAAGACGAGGTCAAGGGCATTTCCCTTGAGGTGTGTTGGAGAGTTTACCAACTGGCTATAACTAAGATCCTTCATAGTATCGAGGAAAGCGTTAGAGTAGGTAGGTTGTAATGAAGCGAGGTTAAAATCTCCAATCAGCCAATTAGGTTTACTTGGGCTCCCAGGGTTACAGGCAAGGTCTATAATGTTGGATAGATCTTCTGGAGGTGAGGAGGGGGCTCTGTAAATGATTTATGTTGATATATTTGTTAGCAATAGATAATGTGTCCATGTGTAGGATACTCATTGAGGATAGCGATTGGAGCTGGAGATTACTTTTTGATAGGATGAGGACTCCTCCTCCTTTCCGGTTGCTTCTATGACAAGCGTGCATCACATAGCCGTGGGGGATGAGTTGATTTATGATGACAATATCTGTGTCTGATATCCTCATGGTCACAGAAACCTGGCTATCAAGGTTCTGACTGGTGATAAGGTCTGTGATGGCTGGCCATTTTTTTCGAATTGAACGTGAGTTGATGAGAGCAGGAAGGCAAAGCTCTCTAGGAAGGAGTCAAAGCCCTTGAGGGGGCTGAACCTGGAGAACTGCTTGGGCTCTCGGGCCTTTTGGTTTCTTTTGCTGTCTAGTTTGTCCCTTTTGGGCAACCTGACCTGGAGTCTGACTCTGCTGGGTATAGGAAGGATAAAACTTCCTCTTTTTGCTAAGAGGTTTTTTTTTTATAAGGCTTCCTTTTGGCTGGAGTGGCTGTAGACTGACAATCTATAATATTTCTTCTTATTTAGTGTTAACCTCTCCTTCCTTTAATGTGATTTCTAGTTATGTGAAGGATATATTCTTGTTGAGTGTATTATTTTGTGGTTGAATTTATTCTTCTTTTGTAAATCTGTATCTCAAGAAAAAAAAAAAAAAAAAAGAATTGTCAGCGTCTAACTCTAGCCTTTTCCTGCCAGTTCTTGCCGAAGAGATTCTCCCCCGTGCAAGGAATGTTGCCTAACTTTTCCTGTACCCAAGTCTCCAAGTCTGATACCTGTAGCCAGGCAACCCATCGTGCACCAATGGCAATAGCAGACGTTCTGTTGATGCATTTGAAGCAGTCAAAGGCTGCATGATTTACAAACTTGGAGACATCTTGAGCATGCTTAACTAGAGCAAGAAAATCTTGTCTCTTATCATCTGGGAGAAATGGACTCATAAGTTCTAAGTCTCCTGTGACTTCCTTAAGGAACATTCCCATATATAGGATATATTAACTGATCCTAGCTGAAAGCATGGAAGCTTGAACATTTCTGCATCCAACAGCATCCAGAGTCCTGCATTCACAACCTGGAGGATTGGATGCATGCCTCTCTGCACTTTTCATCCTACGCGTGGCTGATTCCACTAGCATTGAATGGTGTGGCAGCTGAGTTTTCTGAAATCCAGGACATGGTGGAACTTGATACATAGTATCAAGTCTCCTAGAGTGAGGAGAAGTAGCCAGAGGTGTCTCCCACATTCTGAGCATCAAGCTATGCAGAATTTCATGGATAGGCAGAGTAGCTGCCTCCTTAGGAGCTTTAGGATACTGGAGGATTTTCAATTCCTTTGCTCTGGGTTCCTCTTCAGAAGCTACTGTGATTGAAAGACCTTTGACCATATCACGGATGAAATCCTGAAATGACACGTCCTCTGGAGGTGACATTCTGCATTGAGAAGAGGGATCTTCTAGGAGAAACCCTCTAGTGCCAGAAGAATTGTCAGAGTCTTCGGAATCAGAGGAATCGAAGTATTCCTGACCCCGATGCTCTTGCAAAGCACGAAGTCGGTACCGAGGTGACTCGGTACCGCTTTGTCCACTCCAGACAGAGATGACATGGGAAGAGTTCCCACCGGGGCTAGTACCGGTGTCTGTACTGGCATCGGTGCCCTTGGGACCACCGGTATCACAGCCGAAAGAAGAGCTGCGATATTGCGCTCGATAGCGAGGAACCTCTGGTCTATCGACGCTGCCGATGCCTGGGTGTCGGTACCGGTGAGGACGGCCGGAACCCCTGAGCATGGCACAGGTAGTTCTTGCGAGGTTGAGGCCTCGAGAACATCCTGGAGACCCATCGATGCTTTGGAAGCCAAAGCCTCCCGCCAGGGCTGTTTTGCCGGCATGGTTCCCTCAAGGCCTCTCAATGCTTAGCAGGAGAGCTACCCTTTTGAGGACCAGCTTTTATGTTTAGTTACCCGAGATCCATGGGAGGAAGAAGAGGCCCTTGACGATGTCGAAGCAATGGATCTGGCATCTGAAGAAGAGAGGGTACCGAGCTTTGCGGCCCGGCTCCGTCTTCCTCTTTTGGTCATCCCCATGCAGGAGAGACATTCATTTGGAGAATGATCAGGTCCTAAACATTTTAGACACCAATCATGAGTGTCAGTGACGGAAATGGTACCGCCACACTTAGTACATTTTTTTTTAAAACCACTAGTTGGCTTTTCCATAATTTAGGAAAATGGGGCCTAGTGCCCAAAATAGCACCTAGCACCAAAGAGGAAAGTTTCTGAAAAGAAAACAGTCTAAGTTTTTTTTTTTTTATAAAAAAAGAAAAGAACCAACGGTACCGGTAGGCGTCGTGCGGTAGGCAAACACGACCACAAGAAAGAAATTTAAAGATGGAATTTTCTACGGTGACAGGGAATAGGTCCTGTTGGCTCTGCGGAAAACGAAGAACTGAAGAGGGACAGTTGGAAAGACGGGAAGGCAGCACGCATGTGCTGAGGGATGCTCCTAAAAGCGTTCCCATTGGACGCTGGGGAGCGTTCCCGTGCAGGCTCCGTCGGTACCGATACCCATATGTGAGGACTACATTCCTGCTTGTTCCTGGAGATTCCCAGTTCCTGTCAGGCTGCGCAGAGAAACATGAGTAGGGAAGCCCCAGATGCCCACATAGGCCTGGGAGGCCCAGTTGCCAAGAAAAAAAAACAAACAGCTTTTTTTTTGCAAGGAGCAGTTTCAGACCTGCTTTATTGCAAGCAACAAGAGAGACAAACATAACCCACTGAATGCAATGGGAGGAACACACAAAAAAAAAAATAATCAGAAAAAAAAGAAAAAGAAACCAAACAAGCAGAGGGCAGTAATAAGGAAGAGGGACCCGAGCCCCATGGGGTCCTTCAGACCACTCTCCAGCCGACCAAGCACTAGGAACATGTGGAAAACAACCCTGGACATAGTGCAAGCTGTCTGCTCCAGGAGACAGAAGCACAGAGGCACACCCGTAATATGGGCCAGGAGAGACAAACCTATCTGCACTGCTGCACCAGTCCAACCTTTTGCCACCTGCTGGAGACAAATACCATCTTCTCTCAGTGCTGCACCAGAGGATATACAAGTGATGACATCACTGAAAGTGGCTCAAGACTGCCTTCACCTGCTGGCAAGGGAGGACAATCCATTCGTCTGGACTGGTCTAGCAGAATAAGGAAATAACGATTTAAGAACATAAGCAGTGTCATACTGGCTCAGAACAGTAGTCCAAACACAGCATCTTGCTTCCAACAGTGGGCAATACAGGTCACAAACACCCAGCAGGATCCCAAGGAGTAGGATCCATTCCTTACTGCTTGTTATTCTGTCCTCCAAAGGTTTTAATGTCCCTCATAAGCAGAGAGCTGAGGCCTGGACCGATGCCTAACTCTGTACTGGCAGCATAGAACAGCAGCTAAAAAGGCTTTCACAACTGCTAATGAAGTGTCACACTTCACTATAAGAACATAAGAAATGCCATACTGGGTCAAATCAAGGTCCATCAAGCCCAGTATCTTGTTTCCAACAGTGGCGAATCCAGGTCACAAGTACCTGGCAGTTTCCCAAGACGACAAACAGATTCCACAATGCTTGTATTGGGGTAAGCAGTGGATTTCCCGGGTCCTCTTTAATAATGGTTTATGGACCTTTCCTTCAGGAACTTCTCCAAACCTTTTTTAAACCCAGCTATGCTAACAGCTTTTACTACATACTCCGGTAACGAATTCCAGAGTTTGATTATGTGGAGTGAAAACATGTTTTCTCTTATTAGTCTTAAATGGGTTACACTGTAGCTTCATTGCATGTCCACTAGTCTTTCTACTTTTTGATGGCATATAACAATCTACGTTTACCAGTTCCACTCCATTCATTATAGACCTCTATTATATCTCCTCTCAGCCTTCTCTTTTGCAGGTTCAAGAACCCTAACCTTTTAAGCATCTCCTCATAGGGGTATCATTCCATCCCCTTTAACATTTTGGTGGCTCTTCTCTGTACCTTTTCTAATTTCACTATATCCTTTTTACGATATGGTGACCAGAACTGCACAAAATAGTCAAGGTGCGGTCGACCATGGAACGATACAGAGGCATTATAATATCCTTTGTTTTATTATCCATTCCCTAATTTGGGTTGTTCTTTCCTAGGTGCATAACTTTGCACTTGTCCACATTAAATTTCATCTGCCATATGAACATCCAGTCTTCCAATTTATCAAGGTCCTCTTGCAATTTTTCATTATCCTCTTGGATTTTAACAACTTTGAATAATTTTGCGTTGTCTGCAAATTTGATTACCTCACTCGTTTTTCCCACTTCCAAGTCATTTATGAATATGCTAAAAAGGCGTGATCTCAGCACAGATCCCTGGGGTACTCCACTACTCACCTTTCTCCACTGGGAAAATTGGCCATTTAGCCCTATCCTCTGCTTTCTATCTTTTAACCATTCCTGACCCACAGTATTACACTGCCTCCTATCCCATGACTCTTTAATTTCGCCAAGTCTATCATGAGGGACCTTGTCAAAGGCTTTCTGAAAATCCAGATACACTATACTGACCGGCTCACCTTTGTCTACCTGTTTATTCATATCTTCAAAAAAAATATAGCAGATTAGTAAGACAAGATCGTCCTTGGCTAAATCCATGTTGGCTTTCTCCCATTAAACTATGGGGTATGTTTACGAAACCCTCAACGTGCGCGCCGCGGTAGTCTGCAGGATGCCATATAAGGAGTGGGCGGTCCGGTCAAAAATAGCAAAACGGGATTAGCATGTGCGCTCTTGTGCGCCGCACACATTAGCGCATGAGTAACGCGCGCGGGAAGCATAAGCAGGCGCGCTGATGTGCAAACAGAGGAACAGGGCTGCAGTACAATGGTGAAGACACTGACAGATGGTGCAGGGGTCATGGATTCAATCCCCCACTGTGCCCAATGAAACTGGCTGGCTGAGGCACTACCATTTATGTGTAATATTGCATTATGAGGCTTTTTAATTTTATTTTAATTACTGCTGCTAGCAAACGCACTCTCAAAGCACTGTAACATAAGGTGCTGCATAAGGCACCCCATAAGGTACCCCAGAGGGCACATTTTAAAGTGCACTGTCTGCCACGGCACCCTACAATGTTGCTGAAAGGGTGGCGTATGGGGCGCCATATAGGGTGCCCTATGAGGCAAAGCAAGGTCATAGCACCGTTTTTGATGGCAGCACTGTGCATTTAAACGCATGGAAATCTTAAGTAGGTGCGCTGAAATGCAAGTAGGAAAAGCAGTGTAGCACAATGGTTAAGGCACTGACTGATGATACAGGGGTCATGAGTTCGATCCCCAGTGTGCCCAATACGTAAGGCTGGCTGAGGCATCAGCTTTGACATGTAAGTATTGTTTCCTGAGGCATTTTATTTGTATTTTAATTACTGCTGCCAGCAAACACACCCTGACGTGCCGTAACCTAAGGTGCCGCATAAGGCACCCTATAAGGCACTCCATAGGGCACATTATAAAGTGCACTGTCCGCCACGGCATCCTATAATGTCCCCTATAGGTCACCCTATAAGGCGCTGCATAGGACACCTTATAAGGCACCTTATACGGACTGGCACCCTATCAGTCGCTCCATAGCATACTGTATAGTGCACCTTATATGGACGGTAACCATAAGGTGCCCTATAGGGCGCCCTCTGAGGCACCTTATGGGTACAGTACGCTGAGGGTGTTATTACTGGCAGCACTAAGGTACTTTAAAAATAGATAATGCTTTGGACAGCCCTATCAAATAACCCCACTGTGGGTTTGAACCCATGACCTCTGGCTCCACTGGTAGTGAAGTAACCAGTGAGCTACAGCTCTATAGCTTCTAGCAAACCCCTGGCTGGCTGCAGAAGGACTGCAAGTCACCACACAGTCTGCTGTGGTCACCAGGATAGGGTAACCCACCCATACCCATGATGCACTGCACATGCAAATCAGCAGTCTACAGATGATCACAAGATGGGGTATGCACCCCCACAGCACCTCGGCCTGGTAGGGGGAACTGACCGTGTGTGGTACTGGCACAGAGTAGCTACACACCGTCACATTGTGCAGGTACTGCACTCACCCCGAGGGTGAGGTGGGGCGCCCAGCACCAGGTCCACAGCAGAGATAGGCCATGCTGCAGGTCCCCAGCAGTGCTAATGTGTGAGATAGGTAGTTTCTGCAGACACACCTTGGATATATCTGTATGTCTCAGTCAGGTGTAGCCCCTATGGACCCCTAGGAGGATTATGTACCACCACCCTCCTCCTCCTCCTCCAGGGCTGAGGGTGGTAAACAGGGTCTCCCACCAACAGATCCACATTCTACCTCCCTGCAATGGTGGCAGCAGAGGGGACCATCAACCCCAGTCCTGCTGGGGAAGAGACACCCTACAGGGCAGTCAATGCAGCTCTGTACACATCCATAACGCAATAGCAGACAGACATTAGGCCTGGATATGCTAAGCTGCACCCCACCACTATCTGATATTCTCCTGCAGCAAGCCTTCAGCCGCTGCACCCTGCAGGGCGCTCCATCAGGACATATACCAGCTGCAGACAGTCTGCTAGCTAGTCCATAGTGCATGTTCCTGGTGGAAATGCGTGCACCCAGAACTGGGATGTCAGCATACACACCAAGCAGATAAGTCAGTGACTGGGCCCCAAAAGGAAACCCATAAATATCACATGAGAGAAATACTATATAGCACTATGGGGGTGCCTAGCCATGCTGTGGTCACTGCACAGTCAGGGTGAGTGCGATCTCCCAGCAGGACATGCTGTGGCCACCCTGTCTGTGCAGGTGGTGGCCGGGCACTACAATGTCCCAGCCAGTGCCCTATGCCCTGTGCAGATGCATCCTGGCCAGGCCACCCTGTCCGGGCTATACCCATGGTACCTTGCTCCTCATTATGCACATTGGCAGGCCAATACTGGCAACAGTGCTGGCAGTGTGGGCTGTGGAGGGTGTCTGCAGCCACCACACACTGGATAGACAGACACACACTCCCACACCTATGCCAGCATTGCTCTACTCTAGAGGAGTTTAGCAGCCCTGGCCACCACACCAGTCCTGGGCACAGTGCAGGCATGGATATGGTACGCAATACTGTTGGGGGTCACTCCCCAGGGTGGTAAACACTGTCAGAGACCAGACCTGAAGCACACTCCACAGACAGCAGAAAGGTTGCTATGATGGAGCTCAATCAGCAAACTGTGCTTAACGTAGGAATTGGTATCTGCCAGTAATCATAGCAAACGTTTGATAGCTGTGTACCATATTCCCAGGTGTAGGGTGGCATTGCTAAGGTATGCAAGGGCTAGTATTGGGAGATGCTCGCAGGGCCCAATGTCCTGCCTCTCCAGGAGGCATTGGCTAATGGAGCCTGTGGGTGTGGGTGTGTCTGTCCCTGTTGGCTGCTGCTTTACGGCAGAGGTTCCCAACTCCAGTCCTGGTGTGCCAAACACTGTTCGGGTTTTCATGCTGTCCCTCATGAATATGCATGAGATACATCTGCATACCATGGGGGTGGTGCATAGATATGCAGCACAGGCATCTTTATTAGAGGCAGCATGGAACCTGAATGGTGTCTGGCCCTCCAGGACTGCATTTGGGAAACTCTGCTCTAGGTAATGCACCTGTTTATGGTGTCTTGGCTCTGTAGGGTAAAACGTAGGTGTTTTGGGCATGTTTACGTCATCTGCAATAAAGGTTCTGTCTGTATTAGCACATTGTAGTAGTGGGTAAAATATGGGGACTGGGTTGGCAGGCACCATAGCTGGGACTTGAACCCATGACCTTCTGCCTCCAAACACACTGGTTGTGTGCACTGCACCACCGTGTTGCCACAGAGACAGTGCATTCCCTGATGATACCATGACTGTTTGTCCGGCAGGGCCTGTCTGTTGCACTGCATGGCACCCACCTACACAGGGCTAGGCCATGGTCTGCTCTGGGCAGCTGCCACTGCCCCCTCCACCAACAGTACCCCTCCGCCACCATGCTGACATGGCCTTATATTGGAGACAGCATAAAACCTGAATGATTTGTGGGCCTCCAGGACTAAATTTGGGGGACTCTGCTCTAGGTAATGCGCATGTTTCTGGTGTCTGTGCTCGGTGGGGTAAAATATAGGCGTTTGAACCATGCGTATGTTCTCTGCAATAAAGGTTTGTCCTTACTATCACGGTTTGGTAGCGGGTAAAATATGGGGACTGGATTGGCAGTAGCCCCAGCTGGGACTTGAACTGTGACCTTCTGCTCCTGAACACACTGGCTGTGCTCACCGCACCACACTGTGCTCACAGAGACAGTGCAGTCCCTGGAGATACCATGGTTGTTTGTCAGACACAGCCTGTCTGTTGCAGTGCATGGCACCCACCTACACAGGGCTAGGCCATGGTCTGCTGTGGGCACCAGCTGCTGCCACCTCCACCACCAGTACCGCTCCATCCTTAGATTGGAGACAGCATAAACCCTGAAGGATTTGTGGCCCTCCAGGACTGCATTTGGGGGATTCTGCCGTAGGTAATGCGCATTTTTATGGTGTTTGTGCTGTGTAGGGTAAAATATAGGTGTTTGACCCATGCTTACGTTCTCAGCAATAAAGGTTCAGTCTTTACTACCATGTTTTCTTCATGGGAAAAATAAGGGGACTGGGTTGGCAGGAGCCACAGCTGGGACTTGAACCTGTGACCTTCTGCTTTTGAACACACTATCTGTGTGCACTGCACCACCGTGTTGCCACAGCTATGGTATATTCCCTGGGGAGTCCATGACTGTACATCCGACAGAGCCTGTCTGTTGCAGTGGACGGCGCCCGCCTGCACAGGGCTAGGCCACTGTCTGCTGTGGCCAGCAGCCACTGCCCCCTCCACCACCTGTACCCTTCCGCCAACATGCTGACATGTCCTTATATTGGAAACAGCTTATGACCTGATTGATTTGTGGCCCTCCAGGACTGCATTTGGGGGACTCAGCTGTAGGTAATGCACATTTTTATGGTGTGAGTGCTGTGTAGGGTAAAATATAGGTGTTTGACCCATGCTTATGTTCTCAGCAATAAAGGTTTCAGTCTTTACTACCATGTTTTCTTCATGGGTAAAATATGGGAACTGGGTTGGCAGGAGCCACAGCTGGGACTTGAACCTGTGACCTTCTGCTCTTGAACACACTGTCTGTGTGCACTGCGCCACCGTGTTGCCACAGATATGATGCATTCCCTGGGGAGTCCATGACTGTACATCCGACAGGGCCTGTCTGTTGCAGTGGGCGGCACCCACCTACACAGGACTGTGCCTGGACTGCTGTGGGCAGCTGCCACTGCCCCCTCCACCACCAGTACCCCTCTGCCACTATGTTGACATGCCCTTCTGCTGGTGGTGCGCAGTCTCAGGCCATGCAGTGTGCGGGTAAGCGGCTGCCTATGGTGCAGGCTCTGGGGTAGGGGTGCCTGCATATTTATTTTATTTATTTATTTATTTAGCTGCATTTATATACCGCTTTTCACCGGGTCAAAGCGGTGTTACATATAGGGGTGGGGAGATTAAGTACGAGGGTAGGGCCAACACCGAGGAGGCAACATTAATGATTTTGGGATAGGACAGACTTTAGACATAGACAGGTTAGTATAGCTTTGAGTCAGAGGTTCGTTGTGGGCTGGATCAGGGGTTTGTGGGTTTTTCGGTGGGATTCGTGTTGAAGCATTCCTGGAAAAGAATGGTTTTTAGCTGTTTTCTGAAAGATGGTAGGTTGGTATTGTTTCTGAGACAGCTCGGTAGTGAGTTCCATAAGGATGGAGCGTAAAGTTCAAAGGCTCGATTGCAGGTCCGTTGCGAGCATTTGGTTCTTTTGTGAGGGACGGTAAGGGAAACGCTGGAGGCTTGTCTAGTAGTTCTGCCGTGAGCTGGGCGGGCCAGTAGGGCGCGAAGCTGGGTGTTCTGTGTTCGATGGATGGCTTTGTGGGTGAGCAGGATGGCTTTGTATTTAGTCCTTGCTTCAAGGGGAAGAATGTGTAGTTCTTTCAGAATTGGGGTGATGTGGTCGGTTTTCTTTGCCCTCTGAATGATTCTCGCAGTGGTGTTCAATGCTGTTCGGAGGGGGTTGGTCTGTGTGGCTGGGAGGCCATGGTAGATTATGTTGCAGTAGTCTAGATGTGGGAGTATCATGGCTTGCATCACGGTTCGGAAATCTTTATGTTCTAAAAGAGGTCTGAGACGCTGCACTGTTCTTGCCTTGTGGAATATAGTTCCGGAGGTTTTTGTGATCTGTTGCTTTAAGGTGAGGGCTTGGTCAATAATAATGCCCAGGTATCTTATCTGCGGTTGTATTTTGATGCTTGTTGTTCCTATATTGAGGTGTGTAGGTGGTGTGAAGTCTGGGTCCTTTGTTACTATGAGAGCTTCAGTTTTCTTTATACTGATGGATAGGTTGTTTGCTTGTAGCCAGTCAGACACGGCTGTGAAGCACGCTGAGAGGTTGGAGTTTGCTGGGCTTGTGATCATAATGGGGGCGTAGAGCATGATATCATCAGCATATATGTGGAAGCTGATGTTGTGAGTGCGTATGACTGTGCAGAGTGGCTGGAGGTAGATATTTAAGAGCATGGCTTGACAGTGTGGATCCTTGAGGTACTCCCTGGTGTTGTTGGAATGGGGGGGGGGGGGGAGGTTGAGGTGCTGGTGCGGATTAGTTGCTGTCTGTTGGTTAGGTAGGATTGAAACCACTTCAGTACAGTGTCCTTGATCCCAATAGTCTGTAGTCTGTGTATGAGGATGTTGTGGGAGATGGTGTCAAAGGCTGCAGATATATCAAGGAAGATCATGGCATATCCAGAGTGTTTTTCTTGAATTCCTGTGAGGAGGGTGTTCATATCTGTCCACGCGTCCCCCAAGCACCGCCTGCCAATGTTCTGTGCCCTTGGGGGTACCTGCTGGGTACTATCCCCAGTGACACTGTGGGTAATACACTCGTGCCCATGTTGGATCCTCATCAGTTGCTGTCTGGCTGCTGTACAGTTTCAGCATTCCTATGGGCCACCTAGGCATCAACCTAGTCCACACTGTGGCTCAGCTGCACCACAGCATGTGCCACCTGCAGCCCTCTGTGCCCCCTTTTCCGGCATCTGTCCAGTTGCCCGTTCCGATATGCCCACCCTGATCAGTGCTATTTCTGTGGGATCATTCACCTTGTATGGGGACGGAGCGTAGACCTTTCCAAACTTCATATCTTTTTTTTGGAGCTTTCTCGGGAGTGTTTTTTGATGTTTCTCATTAATATCATTTTTGCCCAGCTTGGTTATTATTTCTTTTCTATTTTTTGGGGGTCATTTTCAATGTTTATTTGCCCTTTTGTTCTGTGCACATGTATCACACTTATCACGTTTTGTAGGTTTCCCTGGTTTTCAGGTACATTGCTGACGGAAATGGTTTCTTTTCCCTTTAAATGCTCTCTTGCGCGAGGTTTTCACTCGCGGTATTTTTTAGCCAGATATTTCACTGCGCTCATGTGCGGGGAGCCTCTCCCCTCCCACTATCCTCCCCTTGACCTCTTCTCTACGCCCCTGGGGAGCCTTGTACGGACCTTCCTCCGCCCTCCCGATGCCTTTCTCCGCCCTCGGCGCACATTTCCGCCGCGGCGCACATGAGTGCACATTAATGCGCATTTGTGCCCCATAAAGCATCAGTAGCGTGCGCTAAGGTACCTTAGCGCACGCTACTGCGCGCCGCGCACATTAGGACGGTTTAGTAAACATACCCCTATGACTATCTACATGTTCAATAATTTTGTTGTTTATAATGGTTTCTACCATTTTGACTAGTACTGACATCAGGCTCACTAGTCTATGGTTTCCCGGATCACCCCTGGAATTCTTTTTTAAAAATTGGAATTACACTGGCCATTCGCCAATCTTCAGGTATTACAGATGATTTTAATGATAGTAATCTGAACAGTAGGTCTGCAATCTCATATTTCAGTTCTTTCAACACCCTCAGATGTATACCATCCGATCCAAGTGATTTACTACTCTTTAGTTTATCAAATAATTGTAATACATCTTCCTGGTTTATCAATATATCTTTCAATTCTTCTGATGCATCGCCATTAAATACCATTTCAGTCATGGGACCATTTCAGTCATGGGTAACTTCCCTACATCATCTTCAGTAAAGACCGAAGCAAAGAATTCAGACTCTCCGCTATGGCCCTGTCCCTTCTTAGTGCTCTTTTTACCCCTCTATTATCTAATGGTCCAACTGACTCTCATGGGTTTTTTGCTACAAATGTACTTGAAAGTTTTTATTATGCGTTTTTGCTTCCACAGCAAGTTTTTTTTCTTTCAAATTCTCTCTGTGTCTGCCTTATCAATGCCTTGCATCTAACTTGCCATTTCTTATGTTTCTAGTTTGTCATCTGGCTCCTTTTCCTATTTCCTGAAAGATGTTTTTTTGGCTACAACAGACTCTCTGACCTCACCTTTAAACCATGCTGGCAGTTTTTTGGACTTCCTTCCAATTTTCTTAAAGCATGGAATACAACTGGTCTGGACTTCCAAGATAGTATTTTTAAACAACGCCCATGCTTGATGTAAATCTTTAATCTTTGCAGCTGCTCCTTTTAGTTTCTTAACTATTTTGCTCATTTTATCATATAGTCTCCCTTTTGAAAGTTAAAAGGTGGTATTGTGGATTTCCTTGCTGTCCTTCCTCCATGTATTAAATCAAACGCAATCATGCTAGGATCACTATTGCCAACTAGCACCAACACCCTTATCTCTGGCACCAGATCTTGTGTTCCACTAAGGACTAGGTCCAAAATGGCTTCCCCTCTTATCTATTTATGAACCAGCTGCTCCAAGAAGCAGTCATTTATTTCATCTAGAAACTTTATCATCTCCCTATCATGTCCTGACGTGACCCTTACCCAGTTGATACTGAGGTAATTGAAATCACCCATTATTACCACCACGTTGTAACTTGTGTTAGCTTCCCTGATTTCTTTGAGCATTTCATAATCCATTTGTTCATTCTAGCCAGGCGGTCGGGGTAGAACACGCCATGGCCATCATCTTCCCCTTTTTATATGGGATTTCAATCCATAGAGATTCTACAATGTATTGTGTCCCCTGCGAAACTTTAATCCTGAGTGACTCAATGCCCCCTAACAGAGTGCAACTATTCAACCAATTTGATTGACTATCATTGCAATTATAATTTGTACCCAGGTATCAGAGTGTCACCATGGTTGTATCTTCCTTCCACCAGGTCTGAGATACCAATTATATCTAACCTCTCCTTTAGTGCTATATATTCTAACTCTCCCATCTTATGTTTTAGACTTCTAGCATTTCCATAGAATCATTTTAGAAGTTGCATTTTCTTCGTATTAATCTGATTATCGGTAAGCAGGGGTAATTTGGAATCTTTAAGTTCTGTCTGCTCTGTACTAAGGGCATTTGGGTTGCTTTTGTCTTTATTGGAACCTCTTTGTTGATATGCCCTAACTTCAATCTTTTGCTAGTACCCTTCAAGGATAAATCGTTCCGAACCATGTGCTCTTGGGCAGCTGTCGGCTTTCCCCTATTATCTAGTTTAAAAGCTGCTCTCTCCTTTTTAAAGGTTAATGCCAGCAGCCTGATTCCATCCCGATTAAGGTAGAGCCCATCCCTTCATAAAAGGGCCCCCTTTTCCCAGAATGTTGCCCAGTTCCTAACAAATCCAAAACCCTCTTCCTTACATCACTGTCTCATTGATGCATTGAGACTCTGAAGCTGGTCTGTCTTTTGGGTCCTGCGCATGGAAGAGGAAGCATTTCAGAGAATGCTACCATGGAAGTTCTAGGATTTCAACTTCCTACCTAAAAGCCTAAGTTTGGCCTCCAGAACCTCCCTACCATACTTTCCTACATCACTGGTACCAATATGTACACCAAGATAGCAGACTCCTCCCCAGCGCTACCTAAAACCTTGCGTGTAAGGTCCACTACCTTCGTACCAGGCAGGCATGTTACCAGGCGATCCTCACGTCCACCAGCCACATACATGCCTAATGATCAAATCACCATACTTTTCCTTTTGTTAAAATATATTTGCTAACTATAAAGAAAATAGTATTTCCTCTGGAAAAAATGGTAACCTCACATAATTCAGTTTAAAATGTAGCAGACCACTTGTGAAAGGAAATTTTCTTCCTGTGTCAAGTTCCTCTATTGCTCCTGCATGTCTCTTATAGTTTAAAATTACACTTACTGTGCAATCACATCTCTTCCTTTGATGATCTGCTTAATAGCTCGCTGTTGGATAGCTGATGGCTTCTCAAATCCTGGGAGAAAAAAAACAAAAAAAAAACTGAGAAATTCATATTCTCATGGGCTCACTATTGTTCTTCTGTAGAAGAGAGCTTCACCTTTATTTCCTGATATCACAGATACAATGTCCATCTACTCTGGCTGCCTGGCAGTGCAATGGGCTCCTGCTATAACCATCATTGTACAATAAAGCAAAAGGTTTTTAGATTCACATAAAAAAAAAAAAAAAAGAAGGAGACCATGTGACACATGACCGAATAAGAGGCTTCTCTGCTCGCTCCGGGGCTGCCCCACTATTATATTGATTTTTTCAAGAGCATTCCTCAACGAAAGATACTACAAAGAGTACAATTGGTAAGGTGTTTGCCTCTGGAGGTGGTTGACGCAAAATCTACTTAAAAAATGCCTCTCACAGCACGAAAGGAGCGTGAGAAAGCTCCGAAGATTGGGGCCTCCTCTGCTGGGAAGCAGACATCCAGCATGGTGCAGCTGCGGTCCCCAGGTGAAGAGAGTATGGAATCAGGGTCTGAGGAGCTAGCACGGGAAGTGGCAAAGCTCTTGGAGCCGAAGTTCGACCTGATTCTCACTAAGCTAGAGACGGTGGGAGAGACATTGACGGAGTTTGGCCAGCGAGTGGATGAGCTAGAACACTGCGTGTCAGCGCTAGAAGATACAGGAGGGGAGTCAGGCCTGGGAGCAGGCCACGCTGCAAAAAGTAGTTGAGGCGCTCCGAGATAAAGTAGATGACTTGGAAAATCGATCTCGAAGGAACAATCTGAGATTAGTAGGAGTTCCGGAGTCCAACACTGACGCTATGCTCCTGCCCATTGTGGAAACCTGGCTCCCACGGAAGCTGGGACTTGAGGACTTAGTGGGCGAAGTGAAAGTGGAGCGGGTGCATCGCACTGGGCCTAAGTCAATCAGCGGCCCAGAGTGATTATAGCACGTATATTGAACTTCCAACATAAATGGAGGCTGTTGCAGGCATATCGGAAAAAGCGGGCCTTGATGATGGACAATCATAAAGTACTTCTATTTCAGGACTACTCCGCCGCTGTTGCAGCGAAGCGGAAGGAATTTTCGCCGATCTGCTCTGCCTTATTTCAAAAGCAACTCCGCTTTACCTTGGCGTTCCCGGCAACGCTCCGCGTGCAGCACAAAGGGAAAAATCATGTGCTGACAACAGCAGCGGCGGCGCAGAGGTTTATGGAGGAACTGGAGAAGATGCGGCCGGAGAGCAGGCGGGAGACTTGAAGAAGTGAACGCCAGGCCACGGGCAAAGGAAAGACACCAGTAACTAGCAGAAGGGCCAGAAACTGGAGAGGCCTGTAGAAGGGAGTCTGAAGATAGTGGGTTATGTTATAATGTGTTACACGATGCTTAAGATGCAGCAGGATATTGCATGAGGCCATAAGAGTTTGTTTTAGAGTTATTGCTGTGGGATTTTTGGGGTCTCTGCAGGAGAGTAAATGCGGACTCTGAGTCACGTATAGCTAATAGTGAGAGTGATTTGCAATATGTTATTGTTTAAACGCATAGATATCGTTTAGGGGCATGGCCCAAGTTTATTGTATAGGTACGGCCATAGCCCATAAACGATTGGGGTGTTTTCATTGAAACACCACAGACAATGGGGGATGGTGAATGATTTACAATGGTGGGAGGGGCGGGGCAGCCCTGCAGCGCACGGCGGTGGGATCTGAGCCTGGTGCAGGAAGCCGGGAGTCGAATAGATAGTGATTTTAAGAAGGAAGGGGGAAATATGGGACAGGGGAGTGGGGCGCAGGGGGGAAGATGGGTGGAGGTTGCCTGTAAAAGAGATAGAGCTATACAGGGGATGGAGGGAGGGGGGAGAGTGTGGGGAGGACGTGGGAGGGAAGAGGGAAAGTGTAAATCAAATAGAAGAGGGTCTGGACAGGGGAGAACTCTTGGGAAGACCAGAGAGAGGTTGGGGCTGGGAGCTGAGGCTGGGCGGCTCACAGTCAAGCAATTTAAGTTATGGGCTGCGATGGGTTCTGAGAGAAGGGATGAAGGATGATGGGGGCTGAACTGAGATTTATTTCATGGAATGTTGGGGGCCTAGGTACACCAATAAAACGCACTAAAGTGTTGCAGGCCCTAAAGAAGCAGGGAACGCACGTGGCGTTTCTACAGGAGACGCATCTTAGTGAGAGAGAGCATGCCAAACTTAAAAGAACTTGGGTGGGGCAAGTACATGCGGCAGCAGAGTCAGGGGGAAGGAAAAATGGCGTTGCGATCCTGTTCCACAGACAACTGAAAGTGGAGGTTATCAGGGAGGATGGTGACCCCATGGGGAGATACATATGGGTGCATGTACGGATCAATGGAGAAGAAATGATATTGGGGAATGTGTATGCCCCTAATGTATATAACCATGGGTTCTTTAAGTCCCTGGGGCGGAAGTTGATTAGTATACCTAGAATACCAACAGTCTTAGCTGGGGACTTTAACTGTCCGCATGATCCCTTGTTGGACAAATCGGCTGCGCCTCCAGGAGCGAGGGGCTGGACTTCACGTGGTATATCGTATCTATGTCAGATGGGGGGGGCTACTAGATGTGTGGAGAACATTGCATGGGGGGAGCGATACTACACCCATCTGTCTAGAGCCCATCGCACTTGGTCTAGGATTGATTATATATTGGTAACTCAAGCGGATTTTGGCAGAGTTAGTAGCGCAGAGATTGGTCCAATACAGGTGTCTGACCATGCGATGGTGAGTATTAGTTGGAAAGGGCGTCATCCGCTAGGTGGCAGATGGTCATTTCCCTGGCAGTTATGGCAAAGGAGGGAGTTTCAAGAATGGGTACGAGCCAAATGGAGAGAGTTTCTTGCAGACAATGAGGGAAGTGTGTCCTCAGAGGCCATTCTATGGGAAGCGGGGAAAGTGGTAGTTAGGGGACACATTATTGCCTACGTGGCTAAGGAACGGAAGAGAGTGAATGAAGTGTTGGTGAGGCTGGCGCAAGAGCTCCAGGAAGAGAAAAAAAAAAAGTCATTGCGGAAGCCGAATGGTGGGGCATTGCGGAGATATCTGGAGGCTCAGAGGCAACTAAACAATTATTTGCACGAAAGAGCGATATTTGATATGCAGTATTAATCGGCACCAGTTTTTTAGGTTCGGGAACCGGTCAGGGACACTACTAGCCCGGCTGGTGCGGGATTGGAAGGGCACTAATCTGGTGACTGTGATAAAAGGATAGTAAGGGAGTTAAACTTACGGAGCCGAAAGACATAGCGAGAGAGTTTATGCGCTTTTACAGTGCACTCTATACGCCAGAGCGAGAGGACAGAGAGCAGGAACTAAGTTTTCTAGATAGTGTCTCTCTCAGGCAGGTGACACCACAAGAAAGAGAGGCTCTGAATAAACCTATATCAGGGGCAGAGATTCAGTCGGTTATTAAAGCAGGGAAGGTACATTAGGCGCCGGGCCCAGATGGATATGGGTCAGAATTTTATAAAATTCTTGGGGGGCAGGTGGTACCCATTTTGGCAGCCATATATGCAGAAGCGTTAGATTCCGGGGGTTTTCTGAGAGACATGCGGACAGTCTCTATCTCGCTTATCCACAAACCGGGGAAGGACCCGGAAGACCCAGCCTTCTATAGGCCGATCTCACTTATTAATTTTGACATGAAGATTTTGGCATCGATCTTGGCGGAGCGGGCGCAAGATGTTCTGACACGTCTTATAGGGCATTACCAAGTGGGTTTTGTGAGGGGTAGAGTAGCGGCCTGTAACATTGCGAAGGTGCTGTTGGGCATGGAACGCTGCCTCCATTGGGATACGCCTTTGTTGCTGGCCAGCCTAGATGCAGAGAAGGCCTTCGATCGTGTCTCGTGGGATTATATGTTTGAAATTTTGCAGCGTTTTGGTTTTGAGGGGCCATTTGTGGGTTGGGTTCGAGCGCTGTATGCGGAGCCCTGGGTGTTTATAGAGATGGGGGAGAGGTCTCGTCTGCTTTCGTTTTAAAGAGGGGAACCAGACAGGGTTGTCCCCTATCGCCGCTCCTTTTCATACTTCATCTGGAGCCTTTACAGGTAAAGTTGATGCATCATGAGGTGGTGACCAGGATTGACTGGGAGGCAGATGAGATAAAAGTGAGTGCCTTTGCAGACGATATGCTTCTTTGCTTAACAAGCCCACAGCAATCGTTGGAAAGGGCGCTACAAATTATAGAATGCTTTGGGGTCTTTTCAGGCTTGAAAATCAATCCAGCCAAGTCGTTAGGGCTGGATGTGGGGGGGAGGAATCGGGCGCTTTGCAAGGGCGTCTTCCCACTGAGATGGGCAGATCCGATACTTGGGTATTCAGATTCCTGAAGGGCTGGACCAGCTCTATAGGGTAAATATCCAGACCCTACTTGAGGGGACTATAGGCCGGCTGAGGAGATGGAGGGCGTTACCGCTGTCAGTAAGTGGCCGGATTGCATTAACATGGTGGAGTTTCCCCGATTGGCGTATGTATTGCGGCACCTGCCAATGTGGATCGGGCGGAGAGAGGCGACGATCTTGCAGAGTCATTTGTCCAGATTTTTATGGCAAGGTCGGCGAGCACGTATAGCACTGGACGTTCTGATGCAGCCTAAGGAGAGTGGTGGAGCTGGGCTACTGTCGGTGCGAGGGTATAATATGGTGTGCTGGGCGAGGATTTTGCGAGATATGGTAGAAAGAACATCGGAGGTAGTCCCGTTGACAATTATAGATGAAACGGTGGCCCCGCAACATAGAATGGCAGTACTGCAGGAGACCATGGGTAATGTACCGGAGGGTTGCAAGCTCCCTAGTTTCTGGAGGGCGGCGCGTATAGCTTGGAAGGCCATCTGTAGGTGTAGAAAAGTTCAATGGCATAGGACTGACTGTATTCCTTTGATGGGCAATGCGGCCTTTCCCCCGGGAATGACAACAGCAGTGGCAAAGAGATGGGTGGAAAGGGGACTTAGGTATGTCGGGCAGCTACGCATGGAGGGGAGTGAGGCAATAGATTCTTTTGCTTCACTGCGCGAGAGGTTCGATTTAGGACTCCGTGATCAATTCTTTTATTTTCAGGTCCGACATTACACCCTCATGCTGAGGAAGGAACACGAGCAAGTGTTGGCAATGGGTGGAATGCTAGAGTTGTTTAGTAGCCTGGAAGGGAAGATAACGTCTAGGGGGTTGGGGATGGCTCTTCGCCCAGAGGGGGACAGAGCACGGCTGGTCACATTAGTGGAGAAATGGAGGAAGGATGGCGTACCGCAAAGTACGGAGGAGCGCTTGCACGGAGCGTTTGCTGCTATCAAGTTAGTCTCTGAAGCAGTCCAGCTGCAGGAAATCCAATATAAGTTCCTCTGGCGGGCATATGTGCATAATGTATGGGCAGCTAGAGTGGGATTGGTGATGACGGATGTGTGTAGTCTCTGCAAGGTGGAAAAGGGGGGCTTTGCACATCGGTTTTGGGCCTGTATCCACATTCAGGGGTTATGGACAATGTTCCCTCTAATTTTCTGTAGGCTGTGTGCGCATAAAATATCAGCTGTGCAGCTTTTGAAGGAAGGTTAAATTTTTGTGCACCACATAATGAAACTCGGAGTTATATACTTTAAAATTTGAATACACGTCAGAATACAGTATGTACACCACATTGATTTTAATCAAATTAAATGAAAATAGACGATTACTAAATGAAGCGGGAAAAATTTCTAGTAATTACAATCACAACTTTTAAATTTTAAGACGTCTGTGTTGTTTTCTATCAGAATCAGAACCGTAATTTTTGTGCGCTCTGTTGTAAAGTATGTGCGCTCGCTCGGCGAGGTGTGTGCACGCGCACAACTTAGAGGGAACAGTGGTTATGGATGGGTGTGGGTAGGAAATTGGGGAAGTGGCTGAGGGAGGACATGGAGATGAGCCCAGAATGGTGTCTGTTTGATTCATACGAGGGGGAGTTACCTTTAGGTGGGGACGCGCGTAGGCTATGTACCAAAGGCTTTGTAGTGGTGAAACAATGCATACTGCGGCATTGGCTGAAAGATACAGCACCCGCAGTGGGGGAGTGAGAGCGGACGATGGTAGAGTTGATGGGATGGAGAGGCGCTCGGCCAAGCTGCTAGGGGGGAGTGCATGGGATAAACATATTAGGGTGTGGGGGCCCGTAAGTAGGGGTGGTCCGATGGAATAAAAAGGGGGACTGAACGAGACCTGTGAACTCACAAGACCTGTTAGTGAAGAAGACTGGGTGGGGGGATGGGGGACAGGAGGGGGAGGCAAAGGGAGGGGGGAAATCGGGGGATATGTGTTCTCTGTATCCTAGACAGAAAAGTGTCTGTATTAGTTAGAACAGTTGAGAGACAAGTGGAGAGTTGTTTTGCTTGACTGTATTTTTGGTGATATGTTATCGCAAACTTGTACTGCCATGGAGTCAAGAGTTGGAACTGTTATGTTTGTTTATATGTAAAACTAATAAATATGAATTTCCTTAATAAAAAAAAAACACTACCAGGTCTGTACTTTGAAGATTCTAATGGCTTTTAGAAAGCATACAAAAAACACTGCCTTTTGCATTCGTTAGAAAACCAGCTTTTATTATTTATATTTAACTAAGCTTATGTACCTCTTTTCTATCAGTCAAAGACGGGCATATATTTTTTTCCCCTTGTCCCCGAAGGGCTCACAATCTATGTTTTTGTACGTGAAGCAATGGAGGGTTAAGTGGCTTGCCCAAGGCCACAAGGAGCACCTGTGGGACTAGAAACCCCAGTCCTTCAGGCGTAAGGTTGCTGTCTTCTAGCAAGTTTTGAATCCCTGACCCTCCAGCCTGAGGTAACTCGCCCAACCACTAGGTCACTCTGTTGTCTGGTTTAATTTTTCTATTGGAATGGCCCTTGATATGGTCCTGCTTTTTTTTTCCTTTGTTTTTGAGTTAGGTGGTTTTCTATTAGTAATAATATTTTATGGACTTTTGTAAACCTCTGCATGTTTGACTCTTTAGCCATAATGGCTGTATATAAAAAAATGTAATAAATGAAAAAGAGGACATCCGTATTTACACCTTCTCTGAAACATGCATGTCTACTAACTGCTTGCCCTGACAAAGTTCACAATACATACTGAAGGGACCATTTGTACCTACCTCTCTCCAATGTATACAGCCTAGTCCATATGTCCACAATTTTTCCACTTGGCTCCTTATTTGATGCTTCCTACATATTCAGCTTTGTAAAACCCAGCACTTGTATAGTGAAGTGCTGACATTTACATGTGTAGGCTGGAAAAACAGCATTTACATAAGTAGATGTTGGCACTTACACAGGGCAAAACCCTAAATGGAGCTACTTTTTTGGACCTGTTTTAAGATAGCTGTTACCAATGGATATGCTGTGCAATACACCCTTACCCCTGCACGTCCTCATACATATTTCATAAGAAGTTTTGCATTCAGCAAGCCTTTGTGAAATAGAAACATTTTGAATTTCCTGATTTAAACAACCATTTCCTAAGGTGACTATCCTGCCAGTTGGACACAATTTCCACTATACTGGCTTTGCAGAGCTGCAGAAGCCACATTGGTTCTGGGGAAAGGTGGATTCTTTGCAGTCTGTGCTCTTTTTTCGGACTTCTATACTATCTCCCCCCCCCCCCCCCAATAAAAATATGGAACCCAAAGCAGTTTACAGTTTTAGCTCCTCCACAATTGTTAAAAATCGGTGAGATGGGGGTGACAAAACACAGCATGGGGAGGCATGGCGAGACTATCTAGGATGGCAAAAGCCCTTGGGTCGGCCTGTTTCCAGTAGTTGATCAAGGCGATTAACATTCAGGCTCGTTGGTATTCCCATGCCTCGTAGGTGTCATGATTTAAGTGATAATAAAGTTTTATGATGTCCCCACTCCCACCCCCCAAAAATCCTTATCACAACGACGAAGAGGAGCATAATTCCAAAATGACAAGGAAGATCAGCAAGTCTGTCAGCAATAAAGGGGGATATCATTCATTGGACCCGAGCAATGAGAACGTTTGCAATTTATCTTCCCCAGAACTTGGAGTCTTTATTTCCTCTAATCTCATTTGTCAAATGGGAGATGAATCTGTCAGGCTCTATCACAGAGTCTTAAACATCTTCCTCACCATATTCACTGTGTTTCTAATCCACCATCCCTCAATACTACCACCTCTACATTCAGATCTTTATTCTGCCTCCTGCTCATTCTCTTGCACTATTTTTTTTTCACATGAAGTCCCTCCTTCCCACGTCGCTTCTATTAGAGTCCGACAGACAGAAAAAACAAGTCCCAGCAGATAGCATCAGCCACACCACGCCACTTCGCGTTACCCTCTCGAACTCTGCCTTCCATAGACTCCCTCCCCCACTGCTTCTTTCTCACCCTCGACTCACCATAGGCGTAGATACCGCGAAGTAGGTCTTCACGCAATCCCATGGTGTCGAACGTCGGCGTCACGTCCACCTCCTCGCTCGTTTCGAACTCCACTTTGGTCATATCCTCCTCCTTCAGCAGGCGCTTTCGTACCGCACTCCCGGTCCCCGCTACCGTCGTCATTACCGCTGCGCACAGGCACTACCAGTAGAAAAACGAGGAGTAAACGCTTCGCGAGAGAGCAAGGTAGGAACACCAAAAGCGCACGTCGGCCACCGGGACGTCTCCAACGCAACATCCGCAGGAAACCGCCAGAGCGGGGAGAAACACTCACGTGAGAAGGACTGCCCGACTCCTATTGGTTGGAGGTGCGAACTTTGCGTCCACGAAGGCGGGTTGCCATTTATTTTTGTTTTAACTTCAACTGTATTGGGACGGGGTGAAATTGTGCTTAGGGATCTTATTGGACGTGTTTCAGGTTAAGCGTTTTCTTTGCTTATAATAACGCCGTAAAGCAGGGACAGCGAAATACCTTCTTGGATAGGGTTGAGAATGAGGGTGATGTGCTCCAAACAAATCAAAACCTCTCTCCCTCCCAAGTTCTCTGACGTTGCTCTACTACTACTACTGAACATCTATATAGTGCTACAAGACATGCGCAGCGCTGCACAGACACATGTAGAAGACAGTGCCTGCTCATCAGAGCTAAAAAGTTGGTTAGGGACCTTGTTGGCCCATCCTGAGCTGCCGAATTTCCCAGGTCGAGGAGGGTGACTGGTCAGGCCAGCTTTTGACCTTACATCACAGTGCTTTTGAAGGATTTGTAGTCCAGAATTCTTCACTCTGTGGTGCAGCTCCCAAAATCAGAATAAGGCTGTTTGAAATCCAGGACTGGCATGAAATCTCTTTTCTGGAGCTGGGAAGCTTAGCAGGTCTCTTTGCCACCGTTCATGGCCAGGGGGTATAAGGACAGAGAGCTGTTGTTAAGTGTTATGGAGTTGGTGTCATGTTCGCGACCCTCTGGGTAGTTGTCCTAAACTGTGTTTGATCTTCAGTTAGCTGCTGTTATATCCATTCATCATACTGCTAGCCTTCCACTTTGGTGCTGACCTTCATTCTTGACAAGCATATCTTTCTTGAATGATCTCTCTCTCTCTTCCTATGATATGTCCAAAGTAGGAAAGCTGAAGTCCTGTCATATGATCTAAAGAAAGCTTAGGTTTCATCATCTGTAGTACCAACTGATTTGTTCTTGTGGCAGTCCATGCTATACCCTACATTCTTTGTCAGAAATAATTTATAGGTATAGATTTTCTTCCTGTTTTTCTTCTTTACTATACAACTTTCTCTTCTATGTGACATTATTGAAAATATCATGGCTTAGACAAATCAAATCCTGACTTGGTTCTTCATAGCTGTTCTGTCAAGAACAATGCGGCATCTGATTTCATAGCGATTCATAGTTCTTTATTGATTATTGTTATTCATAGAAACATATGAGCACTCGGGCAACATCCCCTATCCAGGAAACACAACAGGAGCAACTGCTCGCAAAAACCTCTCAAGAAACACAAAGAGCGAGCAGGTTTGAAGGTCACATGTGCTTTATTAAAGTTGATAACCCCAACGCGTTTTGGCGATTGCCTTCATCAGGGGGGCTGGAGGACAACAAAATAATGATAATACATTATATAAAACAAAGTAGAATATGAATTATAAAAACACAAAATTAAAATCATGAAATATTAAAATAAAGGTAAATATAAAAACATAAATACATGTAAATGACCATACTTAATATGGAAAAGGACAAACAAATGTAATATAACAAAATCATGGTGTACTTACAAAGATGAAATTAGTTCTTACCTGCTAATTGTCTTTCCTTGAGCTTTCTCCGGGCCAGTCCAGGGTAAGGTAAGGTAGGGTTGTCAATCCCCTATAGCAACTGAGGACTGAAGGCTCCAAGCTTTTCATGTGAAGTGAAGCCACTCCCCCTTTGGGTAATCTGGCAGTCTCCTTCTGACAAAGCAACTAAACAGAAAGAAAACTAAACACAATAGATTAACCCTTGAAAAACTGATAATGTTCTATAGTCCTTAAACAGCAAAAACAACCGGTCTTTTTTTTTTTTTTCAAATAGCTGCGAATAGTCTAGAAAGTGTACTAGAAGCCCTCAGATGTCTCCTGTGAGCATATATGTTGAAATCCTATAGGGGCTTGCAAAGACTACTCAATCGAGATAGCAATCAGGGGGGTCCCTGGACTGGCCCGGAGAAAGCTCAAGGAAAGACAATTAGCAGGTAAGAACTAATTTCATCTTCCTTTTCGCTTCTCCGGGCCAGTCCAGGGTAAGGTAGGGCAGTACCAAAGCAGTACCTAAGAATGGGAGGGACCCGCTAAACCAGCGATAAGAGCCGATGCTCCCACTTTCGCATCGTCTGTGGCCTAACATCTAGGCGGTAATGTTTAGTGAAGGAATGTAAGGAAGACCACGTCGCCGCTCTGCAGATATCAACTGGAGGAACAAAGGCAAATTCCGCCCAGGAAGTCGCCATAGCTCGTGTTGAATGAGCCTTGAGACCCACAGGTGGCGAAACTCCCCGAGCAGAGTAAGCCGCTGCAATTGCGGAGCGAACCCAGCGAGCAATAGTAGCCTTTGAGGCAGCTTGGCCCTTACGGGGGCCGGCCCACTGGACAAAAAGCCTGTCGGTCTTTCGAACCGGTTGGGAGACCTTCAGGTACGTCCGCAACACTCGGCTAAGATCTAAATGCCTGAGAGCCCGGTCCATAGGTGACCCGTCGCTCTGCGAAAATACGGGCAAAGCCACTGACTGGTTAATATGAAAAACAGATAGGACCTTAGGTAAAAATGAGGGAACAGGCCTTAGTAACACTTGTTCGGGCAGAAATTGCAGATAAGGCTCCTTGCAAGACAGGGCCTGCAAATCGGAAATCCGTCTCGCCGAACACAAGGCTACGAGAAAAGCTGTCTTCCAAGAACACTCTCGGATGTGTTGAGCACAAATAGAAGTTAAGGGCGACCGAGAAAAAAGCGTCTAACACAATATTCAAATCCCAAGGAGGTACAATCGGACGCCGTGGAGGATGGAGAAGTTTTGCTGCTCGTAGAAAACGCTGAACATCCGGATAGGTCGACAGACGGCGACGGCGAATGAAACCCCGAAAACAGGACAGTGCCGCGACATGTACCTTAAGGGTATTTAGCGCTAGACCCTTATCCAACCCGTGCTGCAGAAAGAGGAGAAGCTGAGGCACAGTAGAAGCCATCGGCGACACCTGGCGCTGAGAACACCAAGACTCAAACATTCTCCAGACCCGAACATATAGCAAAGAAGTCCCAGGCCGCTTAGATTGAAGCAAAGTGGTAACCACTGAATCTGCATAACCTTTGCTGATCAAGCGAGACCTTTCAAGAGCCAAGCCGTAAGCAAGAAGCGATCCACCCGCGGCATTAGAATCGGACCCTGCTGCAACTGGTTGACTCGAAGAGGAAGAGGCCACGGCGGAGCTACAAGGAGGCGAACGAGATCGGCATACCATGGACGCCGAGGCCAATCGGGCGCAATGAGAATCACCAGACCGCGGTGTTGCGCAATGCGTCGGATAACTCGACTCAACATCGGCCAAGGCGGGAAGACGTAGAGGAGAGCATCGAGAGGCCATGGTTGAGCGAGGGCATCGAGACCTTCTGACATGCGCTCTCTGCGCCTGCTGAAAAAACGGCTGGCTTTGGCATTGTTGAAAGAGGCCATGAGATCCATCACTGGCTGACCCCAACGCACTGTCAGCTGGTGAAATATTGCCGCATTCAATTCCCATTCTCCTGGATCGAGGAGATGGCGGCTGAGATAATCCGCCTGAACATTTTCCTTGCCAGCGACGTGCGCTGCCGACAGTGCCACTAGATTGCTCTCCGCCCCTTCCATCAATAGCTGACATTCGGATAGGAGAGAAGGAACCTTTGTACCGCCCTGACGATTGATATACGCAACAGTGACGGCATTGTCGGAGAAAACTTTGACTGCTGTCCCTTTGATCAACGATTCGAAATGAAGCAGAGCTAGACGAGCCGCTCGCAGCTCGAGCCTGTTGATCGACCAAGAGCTTTCCTCTGGTGTCCAAGTACCCTGTACAACGCGCGCCTGACAATGAGCTCCCCAGCCGGAGAGACTGGCATCCGTGGTGACTAACACCCACGAGGGGTCTTGTAAGGGAACACCCGCCGTGAGGTGATCCCGAATCAACCACCACTGTAGACTGTGACGCACCCGTTCCGGATAGGGTAGAAGCTGAGAGAGCGGATGGAGTTGCGGAGACCAACGGGAGAGCAACGCTTGCTGCAAGGGTCGCATGTGAGCCCTGGCCCACGGAACCAGATCCAGTGCCGCCACCATGGAACCCAACAGTTGTAAATATGTCCACGCCGACGGCGCCGTCAAGCTGAGAAAGGCTTGGACTTGCCGCACGAGTTTGTCCACGCGAACTTCGGGCAAAAAGACTTTCCCTTGTGCGGTATCGAAGAACGCTCCGAGATAAGTCAGCTGTTGCATCGGTTGCAGTTGACTCTTGGCCTGATTGAGCACCCAACCGAGCTGCTCGAGAAGCTGAACCACTCGAGCCGTCGCCTGGATGGACTCTACCCGCGAATCGGCCCTGATCAACCAATCGTCGAGATAAGGATGAACTCTGATACCTTCTTTCCGCAGCGCAGCTGTCACTACCACCATCAGCTTGGTGAATGTACGGGGAGCTGTAGCGAGACCGAAGGGCAACGCCCGAAATTGGAAATGACCCATGGGCAGGGCGAAACGTAAATAACGTTGATGCGAGGGTCTGATGGGAATATGCAGATAGGCTTCCGTGAGATCGATGGACGAAAGATACTCTCCCGGCTGCACCGCTCGAATCACCGTACGCAACGTCTCCATGCGAAAGTGGGGCACCCGCAAAGTACGGTTGACACCTTTTAGATCTAAGACGGGTCGTAAAGAATCTTCGTTTTTGGGAACCACAAAATAAATCGAGTATCGACCGCAACCGTATTGGTCTAGAGGAACGGGAACTATCGCTTTCAGCTGCAACAGGCGACGGAGAGTGTCCATAATGGCCTGTGTCTTCCATCCGGGAGCACAGGGAGACACTACAAATGCGGGTAACAACGGGCAGGCGAAATCGAGGGCGTATCCCCTCCGAATGATCTCCAACACCCATCTGTCGGAAGTGACGTCGGTCCAGGCCGCAAGATAAGCCTGTAGGCGACCTCCCACAGGCACTAGCGGCTGGACCGGCAGACCTTCATTGGGTCTTCTTAACAGAGGGTTGAGAGGCACTAAAGTAGGATCTGCCAAACCCTCTGGCTCCACGAAAGGAATGTCCCCTAAAATTGGAACGGCCCCTGGAATAGGGAGCAAAACGCGCACCACGAAATCTACGAGAGTCTCGGCCAGAACCTCGGAAACTGGGATTCGATCGCGTAGGCTTGGGCTTGTCTTCCGGCAAACGCCCTCCTTTAGAGTCGCTCAAATCCTTCACAATTTTCTCTAAAGCCTCCCCAAAAAGCAACTTTCCTTGATAGGGCAACTTACTAAGTCGCAACTTGGAGGAGACATCTGCCGACCAATTGCGTAACCAAAGAAACCGCCTGGCCGCAACTAGCGAGGCCATGGTCTTAGCCGCAATCCGCAGCAAATCATAAAAGGCATCCGCCATATAAGCAGCGGCGGATTCTAATTTTGCCACATCCGGAACTGCAGACGTAGCCTCAGAAGAAACGTCTCCCTGCAACCAACGAATGGATGCCCGAGATACGTAAGCCCCACAAACCGCCGCCTGTAGCGCTAAGGCACTAGAATCAAAGGCTTGCTTCAGCAGAATTTCCAATTTCCTATCTTGCAAATCTTTAAGAGCCGCTGCACCTTCAACAGGGATAGTAGTCTTTTTGGTCACTGCGGAGATAATAGCATCCACCTTCGGCATGCGAAATAAGTCCTTTATCTCCTGAGGAAGGGGGTATAACCGCGACAAAGCGCGGCTGCCACGTAGCGAAGCCTCTGGACACTCCCACTCTGAATCAATCATTTGCTTGATAACTCGGTGCAATGGAAAACACCTTTGTTCAGTTTTAAAACCCTGTAGTAGCGGATCTTCCAACGGTTCCTGAGAAGCCGGTGGAAGAAGCAGGTGTAGTGCTGCCAAAGAGTGGGAAATGAGAGCAGAGAGTTCCTCTTTACGAAAAACCCTGAAAATGTTAGGATCCTCTCCAGGAGGTATCTCACCTTCCTCTAAGCCATCAGCCTCTAAATCCAAAGTTGGGTCTGACAGAACCTCAGGATCCCCATGCTCCAACAGTAGAGTTTCCTGAGATAACAAAGGATCCTTTACCCTGTCCTGAAAAGCAGAAGATCCCTCACCTGGATCATCAGAAACTGGAACAGGCAGGGCAGGTGGAACTGGACTAGAAACAGCGGGCAGTCCAGGAGGCTGAGAGGAGCGCATCAGAAACGCTTTGTGCATTGCCAGTATGAATTCTGGCGAAAAAAAGGAAAGCATATCATCTTGAGGCATAACAGAGGTGAGAGAGGGTTTATCAGATGAAACCGCCTCTTTAAAGGACTTAGCCTTCCGTTTATGCGGCTTTTGAGGCTCTGCTAGAGCACTGCCCGACGCTGCCAAAATGGCCACCTTTCCCGCCTTTTCGGCGTGTAAAACTGACTCTGGTACATTAACTGAAGGCTTTTCTGCCATATTAAAGAAAGTCCCCGAAATGAATAATGCAGCACAACCAGTCGCAAAAACGGCGAAACGCTAAAGAAAACGACGTTGAAAAAACGCCCCGGAGCCCGCGGTTCCAAACTGGCGGAAAGAATCACAACGCTGAAAAAAGACACTCACCGATAGAGAATTAGAGCCGGTACCCCGGTCTTGCCGCTAGCGAGGAAACTGGATACCAACTAGAGCTGGGAAAAAACAGAGGAGAAACCTGGGGCCCCCAGTATCACTCTGCTATCCGAGACGGAGATAGTGTAAGAGGCAGGCTCTACCTCACACTGTGGGGAAAGTCACTCAACGTCTCTGAACGCTCTTAAAGGCATAGTGCCTCTCAACACCAAATTACATAAGGACTATAGAAGTATAAGCCCTGCTAGAGCCAATAAATAAATTCTCAAAAACAAAAAAGAATTACAAGCTACCAGAAGGGGTAAATCAGAGGGAGAAGACAGAATCGATCCTCTATAGTTACTGAGGACTGAAAGACTGCCAGATTACACAAAGGGGGAGTGGCTTCACTTCACATGAAAAGCTTGGAGCCTTCAGTCCTCAGTTGCTATAGGGGATTGACAACCCTACCTTACCTTACCCTGGACTGGCCCGGAGAAGCGAAAAGGAATAGTATGTTTCAATATACTAGATGAAGCGCATAGAATAGTAGAAAAATATGGCACAGGACCAATTGTATAGTTAACAATGCTAAAAAATGATGATACCATTAATAACATAAAAAATTAAATAAATAATTAATAAGTGCCAACATAGATACTAATCATGAGTATAAACAACGGGAAACCCAGACCTAGGACGGAGCAATTCAGTACTCCAAGAGAAAATCTTTTCTAATAATATCTCTCTAAAACAACTGTTCATATCATACTGATAACGATAAATTGCTAAGACAAAGGCAAATTAACGTTCTTGAAATTGTACATGTATCGTGCAGTCAGAGAAAATTACACCGCACAGCTTAAAGCCGCTGTTGCTGTAAAAAACCGTGAAAATAAAATTGTTGACTCATGGTAATAAAAACCGGCAAAGCCTCAAAATAAACAGGTTGGCTATGTGCAGAAATGCAAAACTGAGAGCACATACTGATAACGATAAATTGCTAAGACAAAGGCAAATTAACGTTCTTGAAATTGTACATGTATCGTGCAGTCAGAGAAAATCACACCGCCCAGCTTAAAGCCGCTGTTGCTGTAAAAAGCCATAAAAATAAAATTGTTGACTCATGGTAATAAAAACAAAAACCGGCAAAGCCTCGAAATAAACAGGTTGGCTATGTGCAAAAATGCAAAACGGGCACTTACAATGTTACAAAACATCTAATATCCTAAAATACACAAAATGGGGACTTTAGCAATGGATTAAGCACCAAATTCAAGGAAAACTAAAAACATCTCAACTAAAAACTTAAAATCTTGATAGAGGCGATTACCTTCAGCACTGCCAACAAAGTATAGCAACAATTCTTGAGGATGCTGAAAATGGCGCGCTTTTAAGGTCAAAGGGTACATAGCGACAAATTGCATATGTATGAGGTAACCTGAGGTTACAAGGCAGTTGCATACACATCACCTAAAAAACGCAATATATAAGAAAAACGAGTGCCACATCATTTTATCGGAGGCATATTTTGCACCACATAATAAAGGGGGAGGGACTGATACAAAAAAAACTTAACCTGACAATGTAATGCACCCCATTAAAATAACTTAAGACCAAATGATATCAATAAAAAGAAATTTAATGTAAAAACCGCAACATGAGGGGGACTTGCAACAAAGTAACCACAACTCTAGGTGTTGTAGACAAGATGATACGAAGCTCATGAGCGATCGCAAAAGCAATATAAACGGCAATTCTTAAGGGATGGTAAAGATATGTGCATGTGTGCAGAAATTGATATAAATACATGCACATTTATTTATATATTTAACTAGATAATAGATACTTTAATTTTTATTGGTCAGCAAGCGGGTTATCTCACTACAAATGAAATTCAATTTCTTACTGTTTCACATCCGGTCACACCAACTATTTATGTTTTACCCAAAATTCATAAATCTCTCATAAATCCACCAGGACGACCGATTATTTCGGCAATAGGATCCTTATTGGAACCCTTATCCAAATTTTTGGATTATTTTCTTCATCCCTTTGTTCCCCAAATTCCTTCTTATGTCCGTGATTCTACACGTTATTAATATTTTGAATGATTTTACTGGATATCATGAACAATTGATTTTGGCGACGCTAGATATAAATTCCCTTTATACTAACATTCCACAAGCTGCTGCCCTAGACGTTATTGCTTATACCCTTATTAAAAGGAGTCCACCGGTCCGTATCCCTACCTGTTTCCTAACTCAGATGGCGGCTCTAGTTATGTGTGAAAACCTTTTTTGTTTTTGGGGAATTTTCTATAAACAGATCAAAGGGGTTGCCATGGGGTCATCCATGATGGCGCCTGATGGCGCTAATCTTTATGTCGCCAATTTTGAATATCAGTTTTTACAATATCATCCGTTTAAGAAGTTCATTAAATTATGGTTATGGTACATAGACAACATTTATTTTATTTGGGATGGTACTGAAGAAAATTTACAGGCTTTTTTTCTTTGGCTCAATTCTCAAGATGTGAATTTACAATTTGAAGGGTCCTTCAGTTCCGTTCAGATTTCATATCTTGATATTAACATCAAGAAGGGTGCTGACGGATTCCTCACAGATTTGTATCGGAAGCCTACTGATCGCAATACCATTCTACGATATGACAGTTTTCATAATAAATCTTTGAAGGATAACCTACCCTATGGTCAACTTCTCGGTTAGGCGACTATGTACATTGCAAAATCGTAGCTTTATAGGTACTTACACATCTTAAAAGACAGGGGGTGCTCTCGGGTGCAACTCGTTACCCAAATCAGTCATACACTAAGGACCTGAGATTAATTAAGCTTCAGGTAAACAAGGTATATTAAACGTATTAGGTACAGTTTTATTAGTATAAATATTCATAGCAACCCTTAGGAAGTAAAGAACTTAAAGATCTAAACAAAAACTTAAAATTAAGATGCAGACAGCAGTCCAGCACAGGTGAGATTCAAAGCAATACTAATCTTATTCAAAGTCCTACATCATTGCTCAGCAGACGTATTACAGGCCATAATAACCAAAGACAAGCAGGAGGCCTGGGCGAACCCAAGGCAACAACATACTCCACACTCCCGCAGGATACCATAAGACAAATCAAGCAACATCCAAAAGGGCTATTTCACTCTCAGCGCCGGATCTATGGAACTCTCCCTGAAGAATTAAGAGCCCAAAATTACCTCAAGGACTTCCGCAAATCCCTCAAAACCCACCTGTTCGTGGATTCCTATGGACAAGTAACATAACTTTCAAACACCACACCCCTGCCACATGTGCTTTCTTGGCCTCCGCTGCACACTGGGCAGAGGGTTTCAACGTATTATCCATGATGACACCTAAATCTTTTTCCTGGGTGGTGGTACCTTGCATCATGTAACTAAAGTTTGGTTTGTTCTTTCCTAGGTGCATAACTTTGCACCTGTCTACATAAAATTTTATCTGCCATTTGAAAGTCCAGTCTTCCAATTTATCAAGGTCCTCTTGCAATGTTTCGCAATCCTCTTGGGTTTTAACAACTTTGAATGATTTTGTGTCATCTGCAAATTTGATTACCTCACTCATTATTCCCATTTCCAGGTCATTTATGTATATGTTAAAAAGCAGCGGGCCCAGCACAGACCCCAGGAGTACTCCACTATTTGCTATTCACCTTGGCTGGGTGATCAATCGGAAAAAGAACCAGTTGTTGCCTTCCCAGTCCCTGGAGTTCCTGAATGCACGTTTTGATACTCAGTGGGCATAGTCTTCCTGCCAGAGGAGAAAGTCAAAAGGCGATTGGATTACCCGGCACTGTTCTGTTCATGGCAGGCTTCCAGTGTCCGGGATTGTCTTCAACTCCTTGGATTGATGGTGGCAATAATCAAGATGGTGTCGTGGGCGCATGCACATATGCAGCTGCTCCAATAGTCCTTGCTGACTCAGTGATCCCTGAGTTCTCAAGAGTTCAAGCTCATATTCCCCCAGCCTGTGGTGGTGACAGCCTCCCTGTCATCTGAGGAAAGGACTGCCACTGAACGATTTCTCATGGATCCACTAACAACAGATGCCACTTTTTCTGCCTGGGAAGCTCATTGTCAGGACCAGATGGCCAAGAGCCATTGGAACCACAGGGAAGCGGTGTAATTCATCAACCACCTCGAGGCGAGGGCCATCAGGTTGGCTCTTCTGCGTTTCCAGCCCGCAGTCAAGAGCTGGGTGGTTTGAGTGTTTTCAGGCAACACCACAGAGGTGGCGTATGTCAGTTGGCAAGGCAGCACAAGGAGTGTCGGGATAGTTCTGGAGATGGCTCTCCTGTTTGCCTAGGCAGAAAAGAATCCTCCTAGCTTTGTTGGCTCAGCACATTGCTGGGGTGGACAGTGTGGTCGCACACTTTCTCAGCTGACACTCTGGATCCAGAGAGTGGGAGTTGAGTCAGGAGGCGTTTCAGTTGATTCTGCGCCACCCCGAGATGGATCTGATGTCAGCCCGCTCTGTTGTCAAAGTGTGCCGCTTCTTCAGTCGCTACATAGAGATGGAGTTTGAGGGTGTCGACGCCCTGGCTCAGCCCTGACCAAATCAACACCTGATGTATGTGTTTCCTCTGTGGCCCCTGATGGGGCATGTGATTCAGTGTATAGAGTGCCACCTGGGAAGAATTATTCTGGTTGCACCGGATTGGAAGAGGAGAGCATGGTTCAGAGATCTGATGTGGCTTCTGCAAACGCCACCTCTTGCTATTGCTTCAGGGACCAATTGTCATGGAGGACCTGGTTCCTTTCCACTTACAACTTAGCTCTTGAGAGAAGATGGCTAGCACATAACGGCTACGCTCCGGCGGTGGATTCCACTCTGCTTAGGGCCCGGAGGAGGTTTACCAACCTAGTAGGTAGATTGCAACGAATTCAGAATACTGTTGCCCGTCTTATCACTTCCTCCTCCCAGTGGGATCATGTCACACCTCTCCTCCATCTACACTGGTTACCCATCTCTTTTCGTACTCACTTCAAATTACTTACTCTAGTTCATAGAGCTCTTCACACTAGCACTCCGCAATATCTTTTTGTGCTTTTTGCTGGCCCGCACAAAGGTGACATGACGGTTAAGTCTACCTTAGGGCAGTAGATTAAGGAGGCCATTGCCTTGACTTATCTGTTGCGGAATCAGCCGGTTCCAGAGGATGTGTGCACAACATTCTACCCAAGCGCAAGCATCTTTGTAGGCGGAGGAGTGGAGCTCAGTAGCCCCTGCAGACATTTGTTGGACAGCAACGTGGGCATCACCTTCTACTTTTGTCAAGTATTGCCTCTTCACACGTAGGCTGATACGGCCTTTGGCTCTAAGGTTTACAAGCTGCTGTGTATTCTTTCCACCTAGTGGAGTCATAGCTTTGGTACGTCCCACTTGTCTGGACTGGTCTAGCAGGATAATATGGAAGGTGACATTTTACTTACCAGATAATGTCCTTTCCTTTAGTTCTGTTAGACTAGTCCAGGAGCTACCCCTGGAACTGTGTTTGGTCTGTTATATTCCAGCAGTACTATGATTTATATGCTTGGCTCTGCAGGTCCACATCCTACTGACAACCTGCTGTTCAATCTCTCCTGTACAGTTTCTCTACTGTTTGATTCATCATTATTACCCATGTTGAGGTTGTGTGAGGTTTGCCATGCTTTCCCATATGCTTTTGGATGAATGCTGAAGTGCCCTCTAGTGGCTCAGGATGGTCTTTGAAACCTGGGCATTTCATTGGCTGTCTCCACCAGTCTGCTAGTAGGAGAATACAACCCACTTGTCTGGACTGGTCTAGCAGGACTCAAGGAAAGGACATTATCTGGTAAGTAAAATATCACCTTTGAAGATTAAAAAAAAAGCAAGGTGCCCAGGTATACCCTTCTGAATTTTTCTATGATCAGATATTTATTCAGGTACCTTAGGATGGGACAGAATCCCCCTGTCTTCTTGGCACTAGGATAACCTCATATAGAATCCCAGCCCTTTCTGTCCTAGTGGAAGAGGCCAAACTGCTTTTGCAGCCTTGAAGGGTGGAGTTCCTAAAGAAGCATGTCCTGATGCTGAGAAGTCAAATGGACCCTTGGTGGGCAATTTGAAGGAATCTCAAATAGATGTAATCTGTACACCTCCTAGCCTATTCTTAGAGCAGTCAGAGATTATAAGGGGCTAGCAACCAGAAAAGAGTGTCAGTCTCCCTCTGACTAGAAGGCTATCTGGAAGTAACACTGGAGAAGCAGCTGTGGTCTTTAGGAGCCAGTCAAAATCCCGCCATCAGTTTTGGCTGGGACATTGGCTGGAACTTCAGATCCTTTTGTTGCCTGGTGAGAAAGATACCTACTCCTTTGAGAATAATAGGAACTCAGTTGCCCTCTGCTGTGGAATCTTCTAGATGATGCAGGAGGGGGGGAGGGTCTGAAGTCGGCTTGGAGAGGGTTTTCAAGGTGTCTGAATGTTGCTTGATTATGGTCACATCTCCTTAACCTTGTCTCTGAAGCGATTGTTTCCATGGCACAGCAACGAGCTGTTCCTGTACACTGGACTGTAAGTCTGAGACCCAGAGCCATGAGTCTCCAAGTACCAGTACTCATTGAGGAGGGTCTCACTGTGTCGAAAATATAGGTCACTTGGACCATGTATTTTCCACACTCCTTCACTTGCATCACTAGTGAATGGTATTGCTTAGATTTCTCTGGAGGGAGAAAGTCAGCAAACCTTTCTAGGTTGTGCATGATGTTCTGCAAATGCATGCCATGAAGAAATGATAGGACACTACGTAGGACATGAGCATAGTATTTTGAAAAAATTTTCTCCTAAAAGAATCCAAGGTCCTAGCCTTCCTTCACGGGGACACTGAAGAATGGGACTTAGGTCTTTTTGAGAGTGGATTCGATGACCAGGGGTGGCTCAAGGCAATCTGCTGCCTGAGGCGAGGTATGAGGTGGTGCCTCCCTCCCCCCCCCCCCCCCCACGAGCAGGGGGTTGAGGCTTTCTCAAAACTCCAGTCAGGAACTGAACCAAACCAAAAAGCTGATTAGATAATGTAGAGGAAATGAAAGATGCTTTCACACCAAGGCACTAAAAGAAAGAGCAAGAACCACAGTACTGTTTATAACACCAAATTATAACTCATGTTTATTTTGTTATAAACTGCATTATGGTTCTTCCTTTTTCATTTTGAACATATATTTTGCATTCACAGAACCCACTTCCTCAACAGTGGGTGCAGAGCAGAACTAGGACATTCACCCCCAGAACTCAATATCTTAAAAAAAAAATATATATATATATGATTACGATCGTCTAACAACAAAAAAACATTCTCCAGTACCAGGCATATTATGAACTAATACAAAACGCTACAACAAGGTCACTGAGGATCTGTACAGCAAACCTACCATACCATACCAACTGAACTGCCAAAACTCACATAAGGCGCCTACCCAAAAAAATGCACAACTGTAAATACTCAGTGGGCCCTGGAACATCCAAACACTTATTTGAAAAGCTGAAATAATTCAGATTACTACAGTACAGATCCCTACATACAAACTCCATGTTAACAGAACACCTGGCCTTGGCCACGAACGCAGACCCTCACCAAAGTACAGAATAAGTGACCATAACCTATAATAAACATATGTAGATAAAAATTAAACTGCAACCCCAAAAAGTCAGATTCTGCATACAATGCAATGCCAGAAAAATAGAAAGAGATGCATTTCTCTGTACTTTATAAAATATAAAGATAGCACCAAGACTGTTCATTAAATTGAAAATAAAATTCTCTCCTACCTTTGTCGTCTGACCAGTTTATTCTTGATCATACTGGTCCCAATCTGAGGTTTCTGTTTTCCTTCAGCCCCACTGTCTACGTCCTCCCAGGGCCGGCATGCAAGGCAATGTGCGGAGATTCGTTGCAGCATTATTTACATAAATTTAGTATACTTTACTTAAAAACGTATATGCCACCAATGTAAAATCCTAGGTGGCTTCCAAACATATACATGCAATTTAGTAAAACAGATGTTACAATAAAACAAACATAATAAAACATTAAATTTGATTGATGAAAAGCCACTTACACAGCCCCCCCCCCCCCCCCAATCAGGCCATCACCAATCTGCACATCAGATTTATTTTGCTATGACCAAATTATTGATGAGGAGGGAAGATATAAAATGAGAAACTAATCCTTGTAGCCATGAATTCAAATGCTGGATTGGATTGTGCTAGAGCTGGAAAAGTCTGGAACTCAGCAGCAGTGAAGCTATCAAGCTACTAAGCAAAAATAAACTGAGTCATTCCCTTAAAATTTGAAATTTACTTTAATCTGACATTTTAAAATTAGTCTGGCAGCATAAAGAACACAAATCTCAAAGACAATACATATTCCAGTACCCCCTGCCCCCCCCCCCCCCACCAATACCCTAAATTTGACCTTACCAAAAACCCAGAGTGCAGGACCCATAGAGCAAATCTACTATTCCATAACAGCACTAACATCCAAAACTCACACAACATGGAGCATACCCAGAAAGGTCAGCAACACAAATATTCCAGTGGGCCTTAGAACATCCATATTCCTATTCAGAAAACTGAACACGCCAGATTTCTACAGTTCCCTATATAGAAACATCATGCTAACAAAACATGTAGCCTCAGTCACACATGCAGAACAGAGACAGATTTTTACCAAGTAGGGAATATATCAATACAAACTAAAAACAGACATATGTAGTCAAAAAATGCTTTTACCCATTACTCCTTAGATTTACAGGATTTCTGTTCCAAAAGTATTCTTTACTGCAGAGTAAGGCGAGAGAAAGAACTCACACGCAGGAATCTGCATTGTTGGCAGAAACATACATAATGGCTCAGTGCAAGTAGTGTGAGTGGAACTAATGCCACCTCAGTGTGTGGTCTTAGTTGCACCTGCAGCTGTTTTGCCTCACTGAAAGGTGGTAACTGCAGGGGGATATAACTGCCTCCCTGCAGTTAGCCTATGGCCCCCACGTAATCAAATTCTGGAATTAGTTACCAGAGGATGTAGCAAAAGCTGTTAGTGTAGCTGGGTTTAAAAAAGATTTGGACAAGTTCCTGGAGGAAAGGTCCATAAACTATTATTAAAGAGGACCTGGGAAAGCCACTGCTGCCCTGGGATAAGCATTGCGGAACCTGTGTGTCTTTTTGGGAATCTGTCAGGTATTTGTGACCTGGATTGACCACTGTTAGAAACAGAATACTGGGTTTGAGGGACCTTTGTCTGACCCAGTATGGTGCTGAGCTTAGGAAACATGCTACTAAATATGACAAACAAGAGGGGCTCTACAGCACCCATGCAGCACCTCCCACTTCCACAAAACAGGAGTAACTTGGTGCCCTCTGAAAAACATGAGACATTGTGACCAAGAAGGGCTTGGCAACCCCAACATAACTCCTGAAAATGCGCACTGGACCAGCATAGTGTTAATGTAAGTATATATTCTGCAAAAAAAGAAAGGAAATGCAAGATGCTCACACACGAATAAACAAAGAAAAAGCGAGAACCGCGGCACAGTTTATAGTACCAAATTATAAACCATTTTATTTTGTTATAAACTGTGTTATGGTTCTACATCCACAGAAACCTCTCTCTCAACAATGGGTGCAGAGCAGAAGTTTGACATTCACTATATAACTCAATATATTTTTTAAAAATCTGTTTCTGGTCATCTAACAAACATTCTCCTGTAATAGGCATATTGGGAACTAATATAAGTGTAGTAAAAGAAGAGTAGCTAATCACCTGGGCCGGATGGTATACATCCAAGGGTGTTGAAAGAACTGAAATATGAGATTGCAGACCTGCTATTAGTAATCTCTGAATTTTCATTAAAATCATCTGTAATGCCTGAAGATTGGAGGATGGCCAATGTAACGCCAATTTTTAAAAAGGGTTCCAGGGGTGATCCGGGAAACTACAGACCGGTGAGCCTCACGTCAGTACCGGGAAAAATGGTAGAAACCATCATAAAGAATAAAATTACTCAGCATGTAGATAGTCATGGCCTAATGGGAGACAGCCAACATGGCTTTAGACAATGAAGATCTTGTCTTACTAATCTATTATCTTTTTTTGAAAGTGTGAATAAACAGGTGGACAAAGGTGAGTCGGTTGATATAGTGTATCTGGACTTTCAGAAAGCCTTTGACAAGGTCCCTCATCAGAGACGTTTGGCAAAACTAAAAAGTCATGGGATAGGAGGCAGTGTACTACTGAGGATCAAGAACTGGTTAAAAGATAGAAAGCAGAGGATTGGGCTAAATGGCCAATTTTCCCAATGGAGAAAAGTGAATAGTGGTGTACCCCAGGGATCTGTGCTGGGTCCGCTGCTTTTTGACATATTCATAAATTACCTAGAAAGTGGAATAACGAGTGAGGTTATCAAATTTGCAGATGACACAAAACTATTTAAAGTTGTTAAAACCCAAGAGGACTGTGGAAAATTGCAAGAGGATCTTGATAAATTGGACGACTGGATATCAAAATGGCAGATGAAATTTAATGTGGACAAGTGCAAAGTTATGCACAACCCAAACTATGGTTACACGATGCAAGGTTCCACATTAGGAACCACCACCCAGGAAAAAGATTTAGGCGTCATTGTGGATAGCATGTTAAAACCCTCGGCCCAGTGTGCAGCGGCAGCCAAGAGAGCAAATAGAATGCTAGGTATCATAAGGAAAGGAATGGAAAATAAAACAAAAGATATTATAATGCCTCTATATCGTTCCATGGTGAGACCGCACCTTGAATATTGTGTGCAATTCTGGTCGCCGTATCTTAAAAAGGATATAGCGTTATTAGAAAAGGTTCAGAGAAGAGCCACCAAAATGGTAAAGGGGATGGAAGGATACTCCTATGAAGAAAGGCTAAAAAGGTTAGGGCTCTTTAACCTGGAAAAGAGACGGCTGAGGGGAGATATGATAGATGTCTATAAATTAATGAATGGAGTGGAACGGGTAAACGTAGATCAATTGTTTACGTTATCAGAATATAGAAAGACTAAAGGACATGCAATGAAGCTGCAGGGTAAACTATTTAAAACTAATAAAAGAAAATATTTCTTCACTCAACGTGTAATCAAACTCTGGAATTTGTTACCGGAGGATGTAGTAAAGGCTGTTAGTGTAGCTGGGTTTAAAAAAGGTTTGGACAAGTTCCTGGAGGAAAGGTCCATAAACTATTATTAAGAATGGACCCAGGATATCAATATCAATTGTCACTAGGAACCAGAAGTTCGTCACACCTCCCTACCTACAAGTTAAAAATGCTGAACTCAAAACAAGAGACACAATCCGATATCTAGGAATTACTCTAGATCGGCGTCTGGACATGACAACCCACGTAAAGACCGTTACAAGATCAGTTTACCACAAGATACGAACCCTCCGCCACCTCCGCCCACTACTCGATTTTTCGGACTATCGAACAATATTTCAGGCCCTAGTAATCCCGCATCTTGATTTCGCAAACATCATCCTCCATGGCCTCCCACAGGCAACCCTCAGCCCGCTTCGGCTGGCCATGAACTCAGCTGCTAGGGTTCTAACAGGTGTATCAAAATTGGAACATATAACACCAGTAATGAAAGAGTTACACTGGCTACCGCTACAAGCCCGAATCCAATACAAGGTACTAGTCATGACCTTCAAGGCACTGAACAACCAATCTCCCACACCTATCAGTAATCTGATTAAAAATATCCCTGAAAACAGAATAAGACGGCCTGCACTACTCAACATGTTAATAGTACCCAAATTTACCACAAGGTGCACAAAGACAACTGCTAACAGAGCTTTCTCGATCTATGCTCCGACAGCCTGGAATGAACTTCCCACCTGGATTCGATCCATACCAAGCCTCACCACATTCAGAAAAGAAATAAAACACCATCTGTTTCAAATCTACTATCCTGAAACCAGTCCTGAAAAACACAAGTCGCAGGCATTCACCCCCTGCTCTAACTATCCCAACGCCCTAACCCAGGGGTCTGCAACCTTTAAGACGTAAAGAGCCACTTGGACCCGTTTCCGAAGGGAAAAAAAAAACTGGGAGCCGCAAAACCATTGCGACATTTAAAACAAATCTAACACTGCATATATTGTTTCTTACCTTAATGCTATATACGACCCCCTACTTTTCCTGTTAAAATATAGGTGTTTGGCCTATACTCGCCGTATAAGACTACCCCTCTTCCTTCACACACAAAAAAAAAAACGCCAGAAAATATCACAACAACAAGTAACAATATTTGATTTCAAAATTATGATGATTTTGTAGTCAAATCACTAATATGAAATAAAATTATTTTTTCTACCTTTGTTGTCTGACCAATTTATTCTTTGATCATGCTGGTCCCGATCTGAGGCTTCTGCTTTCCTGTCTTCTCTTAGCTCTCTTTCTGTGGTCTATGGTCCATCTGCCATTTCTTATCTCTTATCTCTTCTTTCGTTTTCTTCACTTCTTTCCATCAGCCTATTTCCAGTCCCAGTAACCCTCCCCAATATCAGCCCCTTTCCAGTCCTCACTCCCAGTACCTTCCAGTGCTAATCCCCCCTCAACCCCATTACCAGTGCTAGCCTCCCCTAATCAGCCCAATACCAGTCCTACCCCCCATCAGCTCATTACCAGTCCTAGCCTCCCCTAATCAGCTCATTTCCAGTGCTCGTCCCCTCAACCCCATTACCAGTGCTCCATCCCTCCATGTCAGCCCCCTCCCTCCCTCCATCCATATCAGCTCCCTCCCTCCATGTCAGCCCCCTCCATCCCTCCATGTCAGCCCCCCTCCCTCCATCCATATCAGCTCCCTCCCTCCATGTCAGCCCCCTCCATCCCTCCATATCAGCCCCCCGCCCGCCAACCATAACAGCTCCCCCCCTCCACGTCACCACCCTCCCTCCCTCCATGTCCGCCCCCTCCATACCTCCATGTCAGCGCCCCTCCCTCCATGTCAGGCCCCCTCCCTCCCTCCATCCATATCTGCTCCCTCCCTCCATGTCAGCCCCTCCCTCCATCCATATCAGCTCCCTCCCTCCATGTCAGCCCCCCTCCCTCCATCCATCCATATCTGCTCCCTCCCTCCATGTCAGCCCCCCTCCCTCCATCCATATCAGCTCCCTCCCTCCATGTCAGCCCCCCTCCCTCCATCCATCCATATCAGCTCCCTCCCTCCATGTCAGCCCCCCTCCCTCCATGTCAGCCCCCTCCATCCCTCCATGTCAGCCCCCCTCCCTCCATGTCAGCCCCCCTCCCTCCCTCCATCCATATCTGCTCCCTCCCTCCATGTCAGCCCCTCCCTCCATCCATATCAGCTCCCTCCCTCCATGTCAGCCCCCCTCCCTCCATCCATCCATATCTGCTCCCTCCCTCCATGTCAGCCCCCCTCCCTCCATGTCAGCTCCCTCCCTTCTTCTGCAGCCGCGGCTCTCTGCCTCTTAGGGAACCGCGGCTGTGCTTTTAAAATCATCTCGGAGCCCTTCCTGTCTTGACGGGCTCCGTGCAGCATTGTCCCGCCACCAAAGGAAGTGGTAAACAACTTCCTTTAGAGGCGGGACAATGCTGCACGGAGCCCGTCAAGACAGGAAGGGCTCCGAGATGATTTTAAAAGCACAGCCGCGGTTCCCTAAGAGGCAGAGAGCCGCGGCTGCAGAAGAAGGGAGGGAGCCCATAACGCCATAAATACCGGGCGGGCAGTGTGCTCCGGAGCCGCGGCAAAGGTGAGAAAGAGCCGCATGCGGCTCCGGAGCCGCGGGTTGCCGACCCCTGCCCTAACCCAACATGAAAACGGTTAGCCGCCCCTCCCCCTATGGCTGTATCCTGTCCCCCAGCCGACCTAGCTATGATCATATGAAGAGCTTAAGTAACAGTTGTATATAACTCTATGTAAATTTTATGTGTATATATCTTATAAATAGTTTCCCTGTTATTCTCCCCTTATGACTGTACCCCTGTTCTATGTAAGCACATTGTGTTATGTAAAAACATTGTTGCATTGTTCAGTTGTAATGTAAACCGCACTGATCTTAATAGCGCGGTATATAAGAAAAACAAATAAATAAATGCTTGACCCAGTACAAGCATTGCGGAACCTGTGTCTTTTGGGGAAACTGCTAGGTACGTATGACCTAGATTGGCCACTGTTGGAAACAGGATACTGGGCTTGATGGACCTTGGTCTGACCCAGTATGGCATATCTTATGTTCTTATAAGATCCTACAAAAGTCACTGAAGATCTACAAGGCCAAATCTACCATACCATACCGGGATAAACTTCTAAAACTCACATAAGGGGCCTACCCAGAAACATAACACAGTTTTATAAATACTGCTGTAATCCCTAGAACATCCATACACACCTATTTGAAAAGCTGAACAAATCAAATTACTACAGTACAGTATAAATCACTATGCACAAACTCCACGTTAACAGAACACATAGCCTCACTAAGTACAGAATAAGTGACTGCAACCTAAAGTAAAAATAAAAATGTGTAGACAAAAATTAAAATGAATCCCCAAGAAGCCACACTCTGTATGAAGAGAAACATCAGATAAATAAGAGATGCAGTTCCCCATAAAGATCGCGCAAAGTCCAATCACTAAATTTAAAATAAAATTATTTTTTTCTACCTTTGTTCAACCATTTTAGTCTCCGATAGTGCTGGTCCTGATCTGCTTTCCTATCTTCTCTTAGCTCTCTTTCTATGGTCTATAGTCCATCTGCCATTTCTTGTCTCTTGTTTTGTTTTCTTCACTTCCTTCCATCAGCCTATTTCCAGTCCTAGTAACCCTCCCCAGTATCATCCCACTTTTTCAATCCTCCCCTCCCAGTCCCTTCTAGTTTCAATCCCCTTGCATTCCCAGGACTTCCACTGGTGTCCATTCCCTTTTAGTCCCCCTCCTTCCCCACTGTACAGCCTCTTCTAGTCCAAATACCACCCAGTGCCAGTGCCCCCTCCCTTCCAGCCCACCCCCATTACCCAGCCACCCACTAGTCCCATCCCCAAGTGTCAGCTCACTTCCATCACTCTCCTCCCTTCCCTAGTATCATCACCCTTCCAATCCCCCTCCAGTAACATCCCCAGTTATCAGTTCCTTTTCAGACCCCTCCTTCCCCGTGTCAGCCCCGTTGCAGATCTCACCTTCCCGTCCTGTCTATTCCCTTCCTCCCTGCCCCGTGTCAGCCCCATTGCAGATCCTTCCTTCTCATCATGCCAATGCCCTTCCAGTCCCATCCCCCCCCCCCGTGTCAGTCCGCTTCCAGCCCCCACCTTCTCCCATGTTAGCATACCCACAGACTCACCCTCTCTTTTCTATGGCAGCCGCGGCTCCTGCCTCTTAGAACCGCGGCTGTGCTAGCGATTGTCAGTTTCAACAAAATTTGATCCAGTCTGGAGCTTTCCCACCGCATCAATGAAGGAACCCATGTAACTGCGTTCTTTAGGGTCGGGACGCAGTTGCACGGGTTCCTTCATTGAGGCGGTGGGAAGGCTCCACACCGGTTTGACTGTTTAAACTGACAATCGCTAGCATAGCCACGGTTCTAAAAGGCAGGAGCCGCAGCTGCCATAGAAAGGAGAGGGCCAGTCTGCTGCTGTCGAGAAGCGGACTTGACAGCGGCAGCAACTTGTGCACTTGTGTTTTTTTTGTTTTTAATTTTTGAAGACGAAATGAGGCGGCTGTTTTGGGGGCATTTTTTGCCGCCCTCAAAACTTTGCCACCTGAGGCAGCTGCCTCACTTCGCCTCATTATAGAGCCACCCCTGTTGACGACCATCGAGTACTGTGGCAGCTGAGCCTTTTGGATTCTATACATAGGGGCTTGTTTACAAAGCCGTGGTAGCAGTTTCCGATCGTTATCGGAGCCACAGCCCCATTGAACGATCGGAAACCGCTACTGCGGCTTTGTAAACAAGCCTATAGAGTCAACCTGCTGAATGGAGGCACAGAGAGGGGAGTCCCACATTCTCATGTATAGCCTCTTAAGGACGTAGTGCAGGGGCACTGTCACCGCCTCTGTAGGGACAATGGATCATTGAAGGATATGCACTTCCTCGGCCCTGGGATCCTCCTCTGTTTCCAACAGAAATGGAATGTGCTTAGCCATTTATTTATTTATTTACATTCTCTTATATACCGCGCTATTCTGCATCAATGCGGTTTACATTGAACAAACTGAAATTACATTGAACAGGGCATTATAACTTGGAGATAACTATTTTACAGGGAACATGGGCTATGGAGGGTTAAGTAGCTTGCCCAAGACCACAAGGAGCACCTGTGGGACTAGAAACCCCAGTCCTTCCAGCCCAAGGTTGCTGTCCTCTAATGGGATTTGAACCCCTGACCTTCCGGCCTGAAGTACCTCGCCCCAACCACTACCTTACCCTTACATTTCCCTGAGAGATGGGAATTTGCATCACTCATGAAGAGGAGTAGGATCTGAGCGAAGCTCTGAATACCTCTCCGACGAGAAGTATTCAGAGTCAAACTCAAAGTCCCAGGAGTGCTCTGATACTGGCTCAGAGAGTACTCCATTGATTTCTGAGGCTCTGCCTCAGATGACTTATCTCTCTCAGGGAAGTCTTTGGGAGCATTAATGCCCCCTCACAAAAGATGTATTGCAGTTGCCTGTATGTGTGTGTGTGCATGCATATGCGTGGTGCAGAGATGAGGATGTGCGTGTGTTGTGTGAAGATGGGGTGCCTATGTGTGTGATGTAGAGATGAGGTGCTTGCATGTGTGTTGTGTGAAGATGGGGACCACATGTGTGTGATGGGAGAGGAATGCACTTTTTGCACATATACATTGTGTATGCATTCATCTCTTTGCTTTCCAATCCTTTGCACTTTTCCCTTTCCCTCACTCAACCCCTCTCCTGCTGTCCCTCCTCCAACCCCCAACTCTGTATGCCTTCCCAGACTCTCCCCCTTCAACCCCCCCCTTGCATTCACCCCCTGTCCTCCATTCCCCCACCATTCATTAGTTACTAAAAGGTACTGTCCTTTTAATTTATTCAGCCACCTGTGCAGCAAACTCTAGCCTTCCTCTTTGTCTCTCCGGGCCAGTCCAGGAAACTCTAGGGTAGTCAACCTTCTCCAGCAGCTGAAGACTGAATAATCAAAGACTTGCTGACAGGCTACCCAGCTCCCCCTGGGGTCAGAGGCTCAGTCTTTCAGTCCTCAGCAGCTGGAAGGGACCTATTCTTGACAGGCTCCCGGAGAGGCTAATAGGAAGAACTATATAGTGGCGTTTAAATTTACAAGGCAATACTTGGAGTGAAGTACCTGAAGGGCCCTAGCAGGGTCCGATTTTTCAGGAGCGCTAAAGAGCAAAAATTGGGCAGGCTCGTTGAAAAAAAAAATTTTTTTAAACGGAACGAGGCTACGGCGGAGTGTATTTCAGGGCTGCAGAGGCAGAGCCTGCCTCAGACGGTAGCTCCGTGCAAATTTAACGGAAGGGAAGAGCTGGGAGCCCCAGAGTCTAGCCCATCCGTCTCCGAGGTCCCTAATCTAATCTCCTGCTAGCAGCGGGCTGAGGGGTTCGCAGGGTGAGGAACAGGAAACGAGTGTTTGCGGGCGGCACTCTTCTGAAAAGCTGGGCCCGATTAGTCTTTTCCGCTAGCAGCGGGCTGGGAGCTTCGGGCATTGATGAGCAGGAACTCCAGGTAATTAACTGAGGCAGCAACGGCACCACGTCTCTCGGGGAGTTCGCGGGTGTTTTTTTAGGGGAAGCGCATGCTGCCGGAGCCGGCAGCTTGCGCTCAATGTGCTAGTCGACGAGGTTTGTCCGACTCGGGTTTGTGCAGGTATTGTTTTAGAAAAGCTAGCAGGGTGGCCCGGTTGCTCTGGGAAGCATGGAAGACAGTGGAAAGTCGTTAGAGGCCTCAGGCGGCCATTTCAGCTCAGGTGAAAGAGCGGGAACGGTGGCCATGTTGGGAAAGGCTGCCGTTTCTCCTGTGCTTCAGGAGAAGTCGGGGAAGAAGAGAGTAAAATCCAAAAAGCCTGTTCCGCCTGAAACTGCATCGCAGATACCTTTGCCAGTAGTACAGGGGGGTCTGGAGGCAGTGTTTTTGGCTGATTTCATCCTGTCTCTCCATAAAGCATATTGTCTAAGGTTGGAGCAGGGACAGGCTAAGACTGTTTCCCCTGACCCCTTGGAACCACCAAAAGCAGAGGGCTCTCCTATGGATCCTGGTGAGGGATCCTCAAAAAGTGGTGTAGTTGGGGAAGTGGCCGCCGATAGTTTCAACCACTGCGTTTCGGAGACCCAGATTGTTGAGGAGCTGGATGTCCTCTCTCAACCAGGGCAGGACCACTGGTCAGGGGAGTTGAAGAAGGGGAGATTGCACCAGGCGAGGACCCCAATATCTTTCGAGTTTTTAGGAAGGAAGAGCTGGGATCTCTTATTGCCCAGTCGCTGGCGGCTTTGAATATTACTTTGCCAGCGGCACAGGAGGAACCGTTAGAGGATCTGCTGCTTCAAGGTTTTAAAGCAGAGCAACAGTGCTTTCCGGTCCATACAGTCATTAAACAGATGGTGGAATCGGAATGGGAGTGCCCTGAAGCCTCACTAAGGGGTGGTCGTGCCATCGGGCGGCTGTACCCAATGCCGCAGGAAGAGAGGGAGTTACTGCGGATGCCTAAGGTAGATGTGTTGGTATCGCCGGTAACTAATGTCATAACGCGGAACCTATGAAGGAAATAGTTTTAGAAAAAAACCCTGTTTTACATGGAACTGAGAAGATGCAGAGAGCGCAGTTCCAGCGCAGCACAGCCAGAGGGCGTATGAGCAGTTCCACAGAGCCAGAAGCAACATGCTCTGACACAGATTGCATTAGTAGCAAGTAGTTTCACCTGAGATCAAGCCCAAAATGTTCAAACCAAAAATCCCTTTATAAAGGAAACCAGATGGTAGAAGAAGGCAGCAGCAAGGAGAGCAGTAGTAAGAGCCGGCAAAGCAGCAAGGAGAGCAGCAAGAAGAGCCGTTGAAGCAACAGGAGTGGCGAAAGTAGCCTAACCAGGAACATAGCCAGAAGCACAGCAAGTATCACTGCAAGAGGCTCAGGACGGAGCACAGTATGGAGCAGCAGTTTGGATAGCTGTGGGAAAAGGAACCTGGAACAGGACAGCTTCCACGTGCAGCCAACTCAAAGAGACAGAATCCAAAGGAGTTTCACTCAAAGGGATAGAGTCCAGAGAGGCCAAACATATTGGGACAGAGTCCATAGCAAAGCAAACAGAAGAAGCAGTCTGCCGGATAAAAGCAACTCTCCTAGCCCAAGTAAGTTCATTGTATCAAACCAGCAAGGAACAAGGAGGGGAAGTTCCTACTACAGAGATACCTTTGCTAAGAACCACAAAGGGTGGAAATCCATACCGGGTTTGCCTGATAGCCCTGAAAGCAGAGCACTGCATAGAACAGCTTGTCTGCCTGAGAAAGCACGTTACAAGGAGAGCTCTGGGTGTGGCAGCTTAGAGAAGCCAAGGTATGCAAAATCCTTAATTCTAAGAGAAAGTTTTACTGATGAAAACCCTGTTCAAAGAGTTAAACTTTATAAGGGGAGAAGAAGTAAAACTGACCTTTTAAAAGCATTTCCCCAAAGCTTAGTAAGAGAGTTTTATGGGAAGCAAAAGAATCCCTGTGAGGAGTTAACAGGGAGTGAAAATTATCATTCATCTGAGGAGGGCAGTGACCCTGAGTCAATGGACTTTGAATATGAAAACAGTATTCCCATTCCTCAGGAGGAGCCGATGGAATGTAATCTTTGTTCAGCAGCTAGCATGAATTCCCTGCAGGATTTATAGTGAGAGAAGAACTCTGCTGATGGTGAAGCTTGTAACCATTTCTCTGCTGATATATTAATTTGTTTTGATTTAAAAGAAGCCTTAGCCCAGACTTACACTTAACTGTGAAACCTACAACAGTTGATTGTTTGAAATGTTGGTGGAACCTTTTTGTTAAAGAGAAGGACTGTGTTTACTTTCTTTGTGTCTTACTGGACCTTAGCGTTGACCGGGGAAATAAAGCCTTGTTACTCTACACTTTGGCTCGAATCGTTCTTCATAAGGAGTTCTGTACTACAAGGACCAGAATCCTCTAGGCCCTTTAGGTCAATCACTCCTTAAAAATTAATTAAATGCCCCAGATGCCCTTACTCCAACCAACCACTAGGGGCACCTGGTGACACTAAGAAGATGACGATACAAATGGAGGGCGGTGTGACCCTGAAAGATCTGCAGGATAGAAAGTTAGAGTCTCTGCTTAAGCAAGCGTTTGATGCTAGTGCGCTGTCTCTGCAGGCTTCCATCTGTGGCGCTTATGTGTCAAGGGCCGCCATTCGGTGGCTCCAAGGAGAAGCTGTCCCGGAAGGGGAGGACGGGTCTTCCGCGGAAGGGGCGAAGCTCGAGTCGGCAGCAGCGTACCTGGCCAATACCTTTTATGATTTGATACGGATTTCGGCTAAATCCATGGCGTCGGTGATTGCCGCGAGGAGGTTTCTCTGGTTGAGAAGTTGGGCGGCAGATGTGGCATCAAAAGCTCGCCTTAGCAAGCTCCCCTATAAGGGCAAATTGCTCTTTGGGGAAGCCCTAGAGAAGATTGTGAAGGATCTGGGGGACTCTAAAGGTGGTCGCCTTCCAGAGGATCGTCCAAAGGGTCCAAAACCGGGGGCTCTACCGAAAGAACAAGGTAGAGAGTTTTGTAGATTCTGAGGTTCTCGGTTTGCTCCTTACCAACGGGGACTCCTTGTGCCCAGGGGGCAGCCCTTTTGAGGAGCGCAGGGGTCCGGCAGGGGTTATTTCGGTCCCCAGCAGTGCTCCTCCAAGAAACCACAATGAGATGGGGTTGGTTCAGGCGGAGGTGCCAGTGGGGGGACGCATGCAGAACTTCCACTCCGTCTGGGCCACCATAACGTCAGATCAATGGGTTCTGGAGATTATTCGCGTCGGATATGCATTGGAATTGGCTCGGCCGATACCAGAGGCCTTTGTGGTGTCTGCAGGAGGTTCGCAGACAAAGCAAAACGCGATTTTCAGTACCCTGCAACGTTTGCTGCGGCTTCAAGTGGTGGTTCCCATTCCAGAAGACCAGTGCGGGTTAGGTCGATACTCAATTTATTTCGGCCTATTCTGGATCTCAAAAACGTGAACCGCTGTTTGAAGGTACCGCATTTCCGAATGGAGACGCTACGGTTGGTTATCCGGTCCGTGAAGCCGGGCGAGGTGCTCTCGTCCATAGACTTAACAGAAGCCTATCTGCACATTCCCATCAGGCCGGAGCATCAAAAATTCTTACGCTTTGCGGTGTCCATGGGGCATTTTCAGTTTCGGGTGTTGCCCTTCGGGCTAGCTACGGCGCCACGCACATTCACCAAAGTCATGGTGGTGGTGGTGGCGGCAGCGTTACGCCAGGAGGGCATCCTGGTACATCCCTACTTGGATGACTGGCTAATTCGAGCAGCATTGGTTCAGGAACGGTGGAATTCCTCGAGTGGCTTGGCTGGGTGGCAAACCAATCAAAGAGTCAGCTAGTTCCAGTATGGCGAATCGTCTATCTCGGAGCTTTGTTCGACCCGGCCGTGGGGTCGGTGTTTTTGCCAGAAGACAGAGTACGAAAGCTGTTAAGGCAGGTATCAGCGTTTTTGCACATAAAGGCTCCGATGGTGTGGAGATATTTACAGCTTCTTGGATCCATGGCGGCGGCGTTGGATCTGGTGCCGTGGGCCAGGGCGCATATGCATCCTCTTCAACAAGCGTTGCTCTCCAGGTGGTCGCCCCAGGAGCATCCGCTAAATTGGAAGTTAGTGTGCTCGGAGGCAGTCAAAGAAAGCCTGCAGTGGTGGCTCGTTGCCTCCCATCTGCAAGCGGGGGTACCACTGGAGCAGCCCGATTGGGTACTGGTGGCAATGGATGCCAGCCTGTCTGGCTGGGGGGGGCGCATTGTATGGCTTACATAGCGTAGGGAGGCTGGCCACCGGAAGTGACCGGGTGGACTATCAATTGCTTGGAGATGAGAGCAGTGCGCTTGGCTCTTCAGGAGTTTGTCACGCTGGTAAAGGGGAAAGCAGTGCGCGTTTTCTCCGACAATGCCGTAAGGTTGTCTTATATCAATCGACAAGGCGGGACCGGCAATCCGGCCTTGTTGGAAGAGAGTCAGATGTTAATGCACTGGGCAGAGAGTCATCTGGTCGCACTTTCGGCGGTTCATGTAGCAGGACAGGAAAATATGCAGGCCGACTATCTCAGTTGGAATGTGTTGGATCCAGGAGAATGGGAATTGAATGCGGCAGTGTTTCACAACATTACAATGAGATGGGGGCAGCCCGTAATGGACCTGATGGCCACTCTCGTCAATGCCAAAGCTCCTCGGTTCTTCAGCAGATGCAGGGAATGCATGTCGGAAGGACTCGATGGGTTGGCTCAGCCTTGGCCGGCAGGCGACTGCTATATGTGTTTCCTCTGTGGCCAATGATCGGGAGAGTGATTCAGAGGATAAAGCATCACAACGGCACAGTGATTCTCATTGCTCCAGACTGGCCAAGGAGACCTTGGTATGCGGATCTGGTGAGACTTCTCGTGGACAATCCATGGAGATTGCCCATTCGGGACAACCTGCTATGCCAGGGTCCAGTTCTAATGCCACAAGTGGATCGCTTCTCTCTTATGGCTTGGTTCTTGAAAGGGACCGTCTGCAGCGGCGAGGTTATTCCGCGGCGGTGGTAGCCACAATGTTGAAATCTCGGAGAAGGTCCACATCCCTAGCTTATGTGCGTATTTGGCGCATATTTGAGGGTTGCTGCGGCAGACGTAAGGTTAGGCCGTTTTCCGCAACAGTGTCAGATGTGTTGTCGTTCCTGCAAGGGGGTATTGATAAGGATCTGGCCCTCAGTATGCTGAAGGTGCAGTTAGCGGCCTTAGCGTGTTTTCAGGGCAAAGTGCAGGGTGGTGTCTTGTCTTTCCATCCGGATGTGCTGAGATTTCTCAGAGCGGTTAAGAATGTGCGGGCTTCGGTGAGAACAGTAGTTCCAGCGTGGGATTTGAATTTGGTGCTGGAGGCGTTGGCGAGACGGTCGTTTGAGCCCACAGGGGCGGTTTCACTGAGGGAGTTTTCCTGGAAGACCGCTTTCCTAGTAGCATTGTGTTCCGCACGATGAATCTCGGATCTGCAGGCGCTTTTGTGTAAGGAGCCATACATTCAGTTTTCGGCAGAGAAGGTGTTGTTACGACCAGTTCCTTCTTTTCTACTGAAGGTAGTGTCTGGGTTTCACTTGAACCAGTCGATTTCGCTTCCGACGTTTCAAGGCAGTGAGAGATCTGGAAGTGGTAGTTCCTTTTATTTATTTTATTTATTTATTTATTTATTTACGTACGTACAAATTTGTATCCCGCTGCTTCCAGTGATCAGCAGCGGTTGCAAAACAAGGTAAGGCTGGTTGTACTGGCCAGTAATTAGGGGTATGTACAATGCGATTAGTGAGGTGGGTAGCACACATAAGAAGGGTTTCAGATTTACAGTTGATTGAGGTTAGGACTTTACACAAAGGTGCTTATATACATAGTTACACTTTACACAAAGGTAGTTATATACGTATTTACACAAGCCAGTCTGCTAGGACTTCACATAGGATCTTTATAAACATATTTACACATGCCTGAATGAATTTCATGCGGTTAAATTGAAATGAGATTGGAAAAGGTGCGTTTTAAGTTTTTTCCTGGGTTTCACTTGAACCAGTCGATTTCGCTTCCGACGTTTCAAGGCAGTGAGAGATCTGGAAGTGGTAGTTCCTTGCGGAAGCTGGATCTGGGTAGAATGCGCCATCGGTACCTTAAGAAGACGGAAGCCGTTAGGAAAATGGACAGATTGTTTGTCCTGTTTGGTGGAGTTCGGAAGGGGGAGGCGGCTTCCAAAGCCTCGATTGCTCGATGGGTGAAACAGGCGATCGGAGCAGCGTATCAGGCCACTGGGAAGTCGGCTCCTGAAGGGCTCCGGGCGCATTCTACGCAAGGGCAAGCGGCCTCTTGGGCTGAGTTTGCATTAGTACCGCCAGTGGATATCTGTAGGGCGGCTACTTGGTCGTCCCTTCACACGTTTGTGAAGCATTACAGGTTGGATGTGCAAGCGACAGGACGCAAATGTGGGGGCCGCAGCCATAGTGGTGAGCCTAGCGGGACCCTCCCGGAGTTAAATACTGCTCTGGTACTTCCCTACAGGTTCATGGACTGGCCCGGAGAGACGAAGAGGAAGAAGAAATTAATTGTCTTTCCTTGAGTTCTCTCCGGGCCAGTCCAGGGCCCACCCTAGGTCATTTGCGATTCTTTTCATGAGGTGAAAGAGGTTAAGAGATGGGGGGTCGTGGTCGTCTGTCCTCAGAGGGACGGAAGGGGGCTGGCTGTGGGACTCCCTAGCAGTTAGGGGGAGTGCGGCAGTAGCGTATGTTCTGGCACGTGTAAAAAAATATATATATATTAACAAAGGCAGATTCATTAATAATATTAAGAGGTTGTTAGGTTTTGTCTTTGTTCTGATAGTGGTTGGTTAAGTAGTTGGGCAGACTGCTTGGACAATAGTAGACTGAGCCTCTGACCCCAGGGGGAGCTGGGTAGCCTGTCAGCAAGTCTTTGATTATTCAGTCCTCAGTTGCTGGAGAAGGTTGACTACCCTACAGTTTCCTGGACTGGCCCGGAGAGAACTCAAGGAAAGAATTAGCAGGTAAGGCCTAATTTCTTCTTTTCTTCGCAGGCTGTTCAGACCACGGCTTTCCTGGCTGCAATCATGGCCCTTTAAAGCACTTCTGCCCATGCATATTGAGATCACCACAGGCAGACACTGGCTCTCCTAGCCGCAACTGCAGCCCTTTTTCTGCACTTCTGCCCATGTGCTCTGAGCCCCAGATGCCAGGTCTGATTCTTTGGTCACCATGGCGACTTGGTGCCTGGGGTTTGTCGAGCCCAGGTGAAAGACCTGCAGCAGATTCAGCTAATATCTGCAGAATCTGGCAGGGAGGATTGGCAGGTTGGCCTCAGCTCTGTGGAGTCTAGCACAGCCCCTCTGATACCAAGGAGGATGAGTGATCCTCACATTGAGGCTGCTACGAGGGTCAAGCATCCTCTAATACCTCAATCTTTCTAGCATCGTGCTCTGATGAATTTTGATGCTGATGCATTGAAACCTCTGTACAATGCTCAACATTTCTTGTTCTCGATGCCTTTGAGGATAAATCCTTCCTCATCTTCAGGGTGGTTTTGGTGGTTGTCTATGCCGCGGAGACCTATCAGTACTTGGCTTCAAGTGAACTTGAAAGTTCCTCAATGTCAATGCACTGCCAGCATCCAATGCAACTCCAAAGGTTATGGAAACTGATGCCAAAGACAATAGATTGATCTTCTCAGCACCAGAAGTTCATTTGTGCTGCTTCTCTTATCTCTAGACCATAGGTGTCAAACTCTGGCCCGCGGGCCAAATTTGGCCCGTAGTGTAATTATATTTGGCCCGCGAGGCTATACCAAATGACTACTAGAGCTAGCCCGCCGGTATTATACAGCGCATTCATTCATCGCTAATACTACAAATCCCATAATGCCTTGCTGTTGTTTTGGCGCGTCAATCAGGACAGGTCCCAGAAACGCCCTCTCCTGTGTGACAGAAGTCATAGCGATCTCAAGCTACAACTGTCACTGTGGAACCCCTTCCCAAAAATGGCAAAAAGAAAGGCAGACAACAGGAACTTTCTGGACAGGTGAGAGACAGAATATTTGTTTACATATGTAAAAGACAGACCTGTTTGTCTGATTTGTGGAGTCAACGTGGCTATAACTAAGGAGTATAACATTCGACGACACTATGAAACAAAACACCATGACAAGTACAAGGACCTGGACATGACTCAAAGGAGCCAGAAAGTGGAGGAGATGAAAAGAAGTTTGGTTTCACAACAGAATATGTTCAAAAAAGCCACATCACAAAGTGAGGCTGCTGTAAAGGCTAGTTATATTGTGGCAGCAGAGATCGCAAAATCAGCCCGGCCCTTTAATGAGGGAGAGTTTGTGAAAAAGTGCATGTTGAAAGTTTGTGACATCGTGTGCCCAGAGAAAAAGCAAGCCTTTTCAAACGTGAGCCTGAGCAGAAACACAGTAGCTGATCGCACATGTGATCTTGCCACCAATCTGTATGACCAGCTTTTGGAAAAGGGAAAAGATTTCGTTGCATTCTCCCTTGCTGTGGATGAGAGCAGCGACGCATCTGATACTGCTCAGCTGTCAGTCTTCATCCGTGGAGTGGACTCAAATATGTGTGTTACGGAGGAGCTATTGGGATTCAAATCAATGCATGGCACAACCACAGGAAAGGAAATTTTTGAGGAGGTTTCCAAATGCGTAACTGAAATAAAGCTGCCGTGGGATAAACTCGTGGGATTAACGACAGATGGTGCGCCAGCGATGTGCGGTAAAACAAGTGGACTGGTGGGCAGGGTCCGGGAGAGGATGCAGGAAGAGAACTGTGCAGGTGAACTAACTGTTTATCACTGCATCATACATCAGGAATCATTGTGTGGCAAAGCCCTAAAGATGGAACATGTTATGACCACAGTAACACAAGTAGTTAACTTTATAAGAGCCAAAGGTCTGAATCACCGCCAGTTTAAGTCTTTTCTGGAGGAGTGTGGTTCGGAATACGCAGACGTGCCGTATCACACAGAGGTGAGATGGTTAAGCCGAGGAAAAGTACTGAATAGATGTTTTGAGCTGCATGAGGAAATATGTCAGTTTCTGGAAAGCAAAGGGAAGGACACAGCAGAGCTTCGGGAGAAAAGGTTTCTGTGTGAGCTGGCCTTTCTGTGTGACATCTCGAGCCATCTCGATGCGCTGAACCTGCAGCTTCAGGGGCGGGGGCGCATCATCACAGACATGTACGCTGCAGTGAGGACTTTTAAAACTAAACTGTGCCTGTGGGAGAATCAGATGCTGCAAGGAAACCTTGGCCATTTTCCCTGCTGCCAAACCATGAAAGCGCAGTTCTTTACCAACTTGTTCCCATGCGCACAGTTTGCTGAAAAACTCAGTGTACTCGGTGCTGAGTTTAGCCGGCGATTTGCCGACTTTGATGTCCAGAAATGTAGGTTTGAACTGCTCAGTAATCCCTTTGCAGTTAATGTGGAAAATGCACCAACCAACCTCCAAATGGAGCTAATTGAACTCCAGTGTAATGACACGCTGAAGTCAAAGTATGATGCTGTGGGCGCCGCCCAGTTTCCACAGTTCATCCCTGACACAATGCCTCAGCTCCGCACCCAAGCTGCTCAGATGCTCTCCATGTTCGGCAGCACTTATCTATGTGAGCAACTTTTCTCCTCGATGAAGATGACCAAAACATCTCACAGGAGACGTCTGACTGATGAACACCTTCGCTCGATACTGAGGATTTCCTCAGCTCAAAGCCTGAGCCCAGACATTGATGAACTATCATCCAAGAAGAGATGCCAGGTATCTGGCTTGGGCACATCAGATTAGATCAGTGTGCAGCAAACTGAGCAATAATTAACGTTTTCTTTATGCACTTTTTCTTGCTACTCCAAGACATGGGCTTGAATGGTTGATTAATTTTATTATTGTTATTTTATTTTAAAAATTATTATTTATTATTATTTAAATCTTATTTAATAAATGAATGTCATTGATTTTTTTTTTATTTGAAATTGGTTTTTGCATATCTGAACTATTAAGTTATAAATTGTATAGTAATAAGTGTTGCTTCATATTCAATGTTAAAGCAAATCTTGTTTGGGTCCATATTAAAAGGTTCATTTGTTCAATGCTGGCCCGCGACTTTGTTCAAGTTTTACATTTTGGCCCACTGTGTATTTGAGTTTGACACCCCTGCTCTAGACTCTGCTCATGGTTGGGCCCCAAGCACTGCAAGCACCATTTGTGTCTGTAATAGACATGGTCCTGAGGCACTGAGTGCACTTATTAAACCTGCAGGCTAGTTTTTGGGACTTGTCACCCAGAAAAAAAGCTGCAGTGAAATCAAACAACTCAATGTTGAAAAGAATACCAGAGAACTAAATGCGGCCAATAGTTGTGGTGAAGGAAAAAGGAAACTTAAAATGCAATGCAATGTATGCCGTTGAGTCAATGCTGACTCCTGGTGACCCAGCAACCCCCTTGGTGCTCTTCGCAAGGTGTGGCTGGAAGTAGATTGCCTGGCCTTTCTTCTGAGGCAATAGAGGGTAAAGTGACTTGTCAAAGGCCACAAAAGGAATGCCAGTTGAAATCAAAACCTAGTCTTCCACTCAGGAAGCAGAAAAATTACCATAAAGCATTAACTACAAAATAATAATTAGGCAAGTCTAATGAGGGTGGCAACAAGACAGGAGAACTCACAAGACATGGTGAAAAAACTGAAAACACAGCATTTTCACAACCATGAACTGAAATAGAGCCAGACCAAAGCCAGTATGCAGACAAGAAAAAAAAATGTTGATAGAAATACTAGCGATTATAAGAAAGTAGTCAAAGAAAGAAAGCTGAAAAAATTTAAAAGAGACGAGGAAGATTATAGAGAGGGTACTGTTTATTATTGGCTTGACCCCAATGGTAAACCCAGACCCAGGAGCGAGTCTCGAAAACGCTACATTGTTTCCCCTATACCAGGACCTTCTACTAAAAGCAAAACCAGACTTTTCTCACCAGAGCCAGATACTGAGAGGAGCACTAAAAGGAGTTGGAATCACATGGATGATTTTGATCCTTCGGCTTCTCTATTTTCCTCTAATCTACCTCCTTATCAACATTCTAACAAACATCAGGATTTTCAAATGGACTCACTTTGGAAGGGGGGAGGGAGAGCTCAATTTCAATACAATCCACCAAAGTCCAGACCAGACGAGATACAAGTACAAGGAATACCGACAACCCCACTTTCCCCACAGAGGGAGAGGAAGAGGCAGGGGCTACAATCACAGGAGGAACTCGGATGTAGACCTGTGGGTGGTATCTTTAATCTCTCTATTTACCAGTTAAGCATTACTGAAATCGAAGTCCTAGAGAAAGGTTTATCTTATGTCCCATTTGCAAAACATGATCGGTTCAGCACACATGTTGAGCTATTTAAGTTCTTTAGGAAACTCCAGGTTATTGACTTTTTTCATAGGCAGAACGCATCTTGGATTCCTCCGGGAAACCACATCTTAATTAGTGCTTATGAAAAAATAGTATTAACCAAAGTCCATGATCTCTATTCATTACATCATCATACTTTCAATAATTTAACAATTCAACAAAGGAAAGCACTTAAAACTTTAAAAGATAATGATTCCATCATTATAAAAACAGCTGATAAAGGTGGAACCTTGGTGATTCAAAATAAGGATTCCTACATAAAAGAAGTTTTACGACAATTGAATGATACTAATTTTTATACCAAAATATATGATGACCCAACACCTTTCCTAAAACAAAAGGTTGACACTCTCATTTACGTTGGGGAAAAAGCAGGGTATCTGACTCACAAAGAAATAGAATTTTTGACGGTTAAACATCCAGTTACCCCCACAATATATACACTACCTAAAATCCATAAGTCATTAGATAATCCCCCGGGACATCCAATAGTTTCCGCGATTGGGTCCCTTTTTGAGCCCCTGTCTAAGTTCCTTGATATTTTTCTGAGACCTTTTGTGACTAAAGTAGGATCATATGTCAGGGACTCTTCTCACATCATTAATATTTTAAGTGACTTTCAAGACTACAATGAACATCTTATCTTAGTCACCCTTGATATGGCATCTTTATACACAAATATCCCACAGGCAGCTGCATTAGATATCATTGAAGACACCTTGTTCAAAAGAGACTGACCAATACGAGTTTCATCATTTTTCCTTACTCAAATGGCAAGTCTCACAATGACCGAAAATTTCTTCTGCTTCAGAGGAGTGTTCTATAAACAATTTAAAGGAGTCGCAATGGAGTCATCAATGGCCGCAGACATAGCCAACCTTTACGTTGCCAATTTTGAGATGATATTTTTAACACACCATCCATTTATTACTCAATTAAGACTTTGGAAACGTTACATCGACGATGTTCTGATTATCTGGGGTGGCACGGAAACATCACTTTTCGACTTCTTTTCATGGCTCAACTCGCTAGATGAAAACCTACAATTCGAAGTTTCATACAGTACTTGTGAAATCCCATACTTGGATGTTCTTATTAAGAAGACTCAAGATGGTTTTATTACAGATCTATATCGTAAACCAACAGATAGGAATACACTCCTAAAATTTGACAACTTTCACAATACGTCTCTTAAAAAAAATTTACCCGCCAGCCAATTCCTTACGATACGACGCCTATGCACTGTGGTGGAGAAGCAGGCTCAGAATGCAAAGAAACTGCAGGCACAGGAAGTGTTAACACCCAAACTAAAGACAGAGATTCCACGCAGAGGAGTGCAGACCTAGAAACACGCCCTGTTCCCATGGAGACAGAGGGAGGAGATGGGAGTGGTTTGGGGGCGGAGTCAAGAGCCATAGGACTGCTCCAAACATTTAGGCAGGGAAGTTGCACTCACAAAGAGGCAAAGGCAGAGGCAAAGGCAAAGAAACGTGGAGAGAGAAGGAGAGAGAAAGAGACGGAGTCATAGACACGAGAGAAACAGGAGACACAGAAGCAGCTTGCACAGAAGCAGTTGGAAAGCAGGAACAGGGAGCTGAGAAGGCCAGTGGAGAGCTCAGAGGAGGATTCCTCTGAGGAGGAAATATTCTCCAGAAGCTCATGGCCTAGCCCTTCCCACTCTAAGGAGCCTACAGGAAGGAAAAGCACTACTAGCAAGGTGAGCCCTTTACAAGCTTTAAAGGAGCTGCTTAACAGGGAAACCTTTTCCTGCCCTTCCCCCACAAGCTCACGTTCTGCAAAGCGTGGCTGGGAGCAAGTCTTGAAGGTTTTACAACCTACAAAAGCTTCTCAGGTGGATACTAAGGAAAGCAGATATCTGAAGGAGCCTAGCGAGGAAGAGATGGACCTGGGGGACGGTTTGGATGCAAGCAGTGTTTCAGATATGGAGATAGACTGTGCTGTCTGTGCCAAGGAAGAGTAAAAGAACTGAATAGGGGTTTAATGAGCTGGAGGAAAACCCAGGAGTTCTTGATTACTGAATATGCTATCTGTGCTAGAGGAATAAGAACTGAATAGGGTTCTGTTAGCTGGAGAAAACCCAGAAGTTCTTAACAAGGCTATTTTATGAAAAGCCCATAACTTTTAGCTAGGCTTTTAATGGTAGCTTGGCTGATAAAAGCTGCATGGATAAGAAAGCCAGGAAGAAGCTAAAAGTTCGTATTGTAACTGGAAGAAATACTACTGCATTTGAAAAGTCTCTTGGTGGACCAGGGAATATTGCTATACCTGCTGTGAAGGTAACAGTATAGATTTATAGTGCCTCCTGGGGACCAGAAAGCAGACTGCTGTTGTAAAAAGAGTTTTTACATGTGGAACAAAGGTTTAAACTAAACCAAGCCAAGGACTGTTCAATAGGCTTGTGTTTATATGGGAGAAGTATCCTGACTTTGTGTTCTGTAAGCTTCAAACTATTCTTGCCAAAGAATTTAATTTGGTTAGGAAATCCTTATTTCTCAAATAAAGAAATATTCCTGCGACCTTTGCACTTGGCTCTAATCCTTTTAAAGGACACAACTACATGCTATTTGGGCTGAATCTATACAAAGGACAATCGGAACCCTCTCGTATCACTAGGCAACTGCCTGGCCACACGGGGGAGCTCCGACAGCACACATCAACAAGATTTTGAACATCACGCCAAAAACATGACCAATAGATTCTTACAACGAGGGGTATCCGAGTCAGTGCATTCAAGTTGCTTATGACAGAGCCAAAAACACTAATAGAGATGATTTACTTACCCCAAAAGAACGCGAGTCCTCTAATAAACTAGTTTGTGCTCTCACATTTTCCAACCTGTCACATAACATCATTATTTATTTATTATTTATTACAATTTCTTATATACCGCGTAATTCGGTATCAGCGCAGTTTACATCATAACACAACGACCATAACAACAAGCTGTCAGGTTTTACATCGAACAGGAGTGCAAACCTGGATAACAGGGGTTAACTATATACATGAGATATTTACACGGAACAAGGTTAGGTAAAAATCACATAACAAATGTAAGGGTCTTTCTAGAGTGGGTCGTTTCTTCAGAGGGGATATCTAGGTTCAATTGCTGGTTGGGTAGTATTGGAGGAAAAGGTGGGATTTGAGTGCCTTCCTGAACTGATATAGGTCGGCAATGGCCCTAATGTCAGGGGGTAGAGCATTCCAGCATTTGGGGACATAGAAACTGAACGCCCTGCTTGTGGTTGTCATGTTGCACTTTGTTAATGCCTTTGGGGTTGTTAGAAGGTTTACGGCTGCTGCTCTTCTGGATCTTTTGGGGGGACCATGTGAATAAGATCTGTGAGTGAGGAGGATGAAATACCTTTGATTGCCTTGAATGATAGGAGTAGGGTTTTAAAGATGATCCTCCCATGGATAGGTAGCCAGTGAAGCTGTTTGAGAATGGGAGTCACATGGTCGCTTCTGGAGGCTCCGTAGAGGACCCTTGCTGCGGAATTCATGGCCAACTGTAAGGGGGTTAGTGTGGATTGGGGGAGACCTTGAAAGATGGCGTTTGCAAAGTCAAAGTGTGGCAGGATTAGTGCTTGGTATATGGTCCGGAAATCGTCTGGGTCCAACAGGGAGCGTAGGTGCTTGAGTGAGCGGATTTTGAAATAAACGGCTTTGACTATGTTGCTTATGTGGTGTTTCATATCCAGACGTTGATCCAAAGTAACTCCAAGGTATTTTATTGTTTCTTTAGTTTGTAAGTCAGCTTCCTTGACACTGACATGGGATGGGGGAGTAAAGTTGGGGTCTCTGGTGATGAAAAGCACCTCTGTTTTTTGTGTTGAATGCGTAAGTTCTGTGATTGGAGCCACGTTGAGACCGCATTGAAACAGTCTATAAGCGGTGCCAGATCCATGTGAGCTGTGGAGAACGGCGTGTATAAGAGAATGTCATCTGCATATATCAAACAGTTCACATTGAATGATCTTATGATGCTGCAGATGGGCTGCATGTAAATACTGAATAATAAGGAGGATAACGAGGAGCCTTGAGGTACCCCTTGCTTTTGATGGAAAGGTTTTGACTCTTCTGATCCGGACTTCACATATTGCCATCTTCCATCCAGATAAGATTTACACCATCCTGGCACACTGTTGCAGATGCCCTTCTCTTTCAGTCTTCCGAGGAGAATTTCGTGACTCACGGAGTCGAACGCCGTGGCGATGTCTAGGAAGATGAGCACAAAACCTTGACGGATGTTGTCAATGCCTCTGATGATGTCATTGAATAGACTAGTGAGTAGTGTCTCGACCCCATGATATTCTCTGAACCCATGTTGGCAGCTATCTAGGGGAGCAGCGGCGTCTATGTGATCTTGAATTTGTCGTTGTGCCTCTTTCTCAATTATCTTAGCTAAGAGGGGGATACTGGCTATTGGCCTATAAGAATCGACTTTTTGGGGGTCTAGTTTGGGGTTTTTCAATAGTGGCCTAATGGAAGTCTGTTTGAGTGTTGTGGGGAAATATCCTGTTGTGAAGGAGAGCTTCATTATATTTGCGATGACAGGGCTGAACACACCACGTAGCTCCTTAATCCAAAAAGCTGGGCATGGGTCGGTCTGTGCAGTGGAGGTGTTGAGAGATGCTATGGTGTCCTCAATACATTTAGTGGATGGTGTGGAAAATTTGTTTAGTGGGGATAGGCCCATTGGTTCTTGAAACGTGACTACTGAGATCTTGTCAGTTTGAACGATCTTGAATTGCAGGTAGTCAGCGAATTTTTGTGGGTGAATCTCATTGTCTTGTTCGGGAGATGGTTCCTTCGAGAGAGATTTGACCAAGTTGAAGAGGTCACGTGGTTTATTCAGAGATCTCTTTAGGGTGTCAGTGTGATATTGTCTCATTTTGGTTGTGATTGTTTCTCGGTGTATTGAAAGGTGGGTTCGGTAGGCGGTCTGATCTTCAGTTGAGAGCGATCGGCGCCATCGGCGCTCAAGTCTGCGTAGTTGAGTAAGAGAAGCTCGCAGCTCAGGTGAGAACCATGGGGCGGAACTTCTCTTTGTCCTTGCTGTGTTCTTGGGGTTTGGGTGTTGTGAGATGGCAAGCAGGTTGGAGTTCCAGGAAGAGATTAGTTCATCAAGGTCCGGCGTGGTTTTGTTGAAGAGTGATTGGGTTTCAGATAGGATGTGTTCCCTGTTGAATGGGCGAAAGCTTCTTGTGGCTGTTCATGAAGTGTTGTTCGTAGTTCGGCTTCTGTTCAGCTGGTCATTGTTGAAGGGTATCTGGATCATAATCAATTTGCGGTCCGACCAGGGTACATCAACTACTGATATTGGAAGATTGTGGTTTTGTTCCATGACTGGCTGCGGAACAAATACCATATCAAGAATATTCCCCTTTGTATGTGTGGGTTCATTGATGATTTGTTTGAGTCCCAGGTCTTCCATTGCACCAAGGAACGCATTTGCGTGGCTTTGGGGTAAAGATGGGAGATTGAAAGAGTAGTTACTCACCTGTAACAGGTGTTCTCCAGGAGCAGCAGGAATCAGTCCTCACATATGGGTGACGTCGGCGCCGACGGAGCCCTCGCGGAGCAATTTTCCCCAACTTTCAAAGAAAGCCTTTGGGAATTGCAGCGCGCATGCGCGGTCCTCTTCCCGCCCAAGGGTGCCATCTTGCTCAGTCTGATGACATAGCTAAAAAACAGCAAAAATTAGCAAAAACAAAATCATAGAACTGCAACTCCAAGGGGAGGAGGGAGGGTTGTGAGGACTGATTCCTGCTGCTCCTGGAGAACACCTGTTACAGGTGAGTAACTACTCTTTCTCCAGGACCAAGCAGGAAGTCAGTCCTCACATATGGGACTCCCAAGCTTAAGGCTACCGGAGACCCTAAGCACAAAAAAGGAGCTCCCTCAAGCTCAGTAGCACAGAAGGAAGGAATCTTCTCTGAGTACACCCCCAACCGGTAGCCCAACATCCGGGACTGAGGACAGGAGTTGCCTATACCTCAAAGAGATTACGGAGGACTGCCTGTCCGAAAGCACTGTCCCTGCGGGACTCCCTCTCCAGGCAGTAATGGGCTGCGAAAGTCTGGCTTGAAGACCAAGTAGCGGCCCGACAGATGTTTGCCAATGGAACAGAGCGGAGGTAAGCCACTGACGCAGCCTTCGCCCTAACACGATGAGCCGTGACTCGACTTTCCAACGAGAGGCCGGCTGCCTCATAAGCCCAAGCGATACAGTCAGCAATCCAGATGGACAGAGTACGCTTGGAGACAGGGAGCCCCAACTTATTGGGGTCATAAGACACGAAGAGCTGAACAGCCCTTCGGTGCTCCCGCGTACGGTCAAGGTAGAAGGTTAACGCCATTCTACAGTCCAGGGTATGCAGGACCATTTCAGCTCGGCTGGAGTGTGGCCTGGGAAAGAAGGTCGGAAGTACCACCTCCTGGTTGATGTGAAAAGGGGAAACCACTTTAGGAAGAAACTTAGGGTGAGTCCGTAGGACTACCCTATTCTTGTAGAACCGAGTGTAAGGAGGATCAGAGACTAGGGCCTGTAGCTCACTAACGCGTCTAGCAGAAGTGAGGGCTACCAAGAATAAGGTTTTCCAAGAAAGAAAACGAAGATGACAGGTAGCCATAGGTTCAAAAGGCGGACAGGTAATCCGCTGTAAAACCACATTCAGATCCCAGTCAGGGGCTGGTGGGCGCAAAGGTGGTTTAAGGAGAAGGAGGCCTCTGAGGAAACGAGCCACTAGAGGGTGGTTGGAAAGAGGCCTGCCATCCACTGGCATGTGATGCGCAGAAAGAGCACTGAGGTGGACCCTGACCGAGTTGGACTTAAGTCCAAGATCGGAGAGGCAAAGCAAGTATTGCAAGACCACTGATATCGAACAGGAGAAGGGATCTTGAGACTGCTGAGCACACCAGACGGAGAACCGATGCCACTTCAGAGCGTAGGACGTCCGGGTGGAGGGTCGCCTGGAGGCCAAGACGACTTCCTCCACATCTGGAGGCAGCAGGAGGGGAGCAAGGACTACCCTTTCAGCAGCCAGGCCATCAGATGAAGGGACCGGAGGTTGTGGTGTAGGAGAGTCCCGTGATCCTGGGTCAGGAGATCGGGCTGAAACCCCAGAGGAAGAGGAGTGTCCACTGCCAGCTGCATTAGAAGCGGGAACCAAGGTTGCCTCGGCCACCGAGGAGCCACGAGGATCATTGAGGCTTTGTCCCGGAGAACCTTGAAGAGCGTCCGAGACACCAGTGGCATGGGAGGAAAGGCATACAGAAGGCCTGTGGACCAGGAGAGAAGAAAAGCATCCGCCGCTACTCTGTGAGGATGCGGTTGTCGAGAGCAGAATTGGGGAAGTTGCCGGTTGAGAGGACTGGCAAAGAGATCCATTGTGGGTAGGCCCCATTTGAGAAAGATCCGCTGAAGCACCAACGGATCCAATCTCCACTCGTGCGGCTGGAGGATTCTGCTCAGTTTGTCTGCCAGGCAATTTTCTTGACCCGGGAGATAAACAGCTTTGAGGAGGATGCCGCGGCTGACGGCCCAAGAGCACAGCTTTTGTGCTTCCCGACAGAGAGGGAAGGAGCCTGTGCCCCCTTGTTTGTTCACGTAGAACATCGCAACTTGATTGTCCGTCTGGACCAGCACAGACTGGTGAGAAGTGAGGTGGGAGAAGGCCCTCAGAGCTAGGCGGATAGCTCTGAGTTCCAAGAAGTTGATCTGCTTGGCAGACTCCCAAGGAGTCCAGAGGCCTTGAGTACATGTCCCTTGGCAATGTGCTCCCCAACCCAGGAGAGAAGCATCGGTCGTCAGGACCTGAGAAGGCGGAGGAGACTGAAAAGCCATTCCGAGCACTAGGTTTGGCAGATGAAGCCACCATTGAAGAGAAGAGACCAGCGGGTCGGAGATCTGTACGGAGTCCGCTAGGCTCTCAGTGGCCTGATGCCATTGTGTGCAAAGGCACCATTGAGCAGGCCGCATGTTCAGGCGGGCATTGGGGGTCACATGGACTGTGGAAGCCATATGGCCGAGCAGTCTCAGAAATTGCCTGGCAGAGACCAGGGAATTGCTGTGAAAGTGGCTGGCAAGATCCATGAGCCTGTTTGCCCTGTCGAGAGACAGAAAGGCACGCGCCTGAAGCGTGTTTAATCTTGCGCCGATGAACTCGAGATCCTGAGAGGGGAGCAAAGTGGACTTTGCGAAGTTTATGACAAAGCCCAAGTGCTGGAGCAGAGCCACAGTGTGGTGCGTGGCATGAGTGGCCTCTTGGGAAGACTGTGCTCTGATGAGCCAGTCGTCCAGGTATGAAAATACAAAGAGGCCTTGAAGTCTTAGATAAGCCGCCACCACTGCTAGACATTTGGTGAACACCCTTGGTGCGGAGGATAGGCCAAAGGGTAGTACTCTGTACTGGTAATGATTGCCCCCCACAACAAACCTGAGATATTGTCTGTGGCTGGGGTGGATGAGGATGTGAGTGTAGGCATCCTTTAGATCCAAGGAGCATAGCCAGTCTCCCTGCTGGAGGTAGGGCAGCAGGATTCCAAGGGTAAGCATCTTGAACTTTTCCTTTGCGAGGAACTTGTTGAGGTTCCGCAAGTCCAGGATGGGTCTGAGGCCTCCCGTTCTTTTTGGTATCAGAAAGTACCTGGAGTAAAAGCCTTGACCTCTCAGGTGGTGGGGCACCGGTTCCACAGCCTGTTCCTGAAGAAGACTTGTTAACTCCTGAAGGAGTAAGTCCCTGTGCAGAGGGAGTCTGAGAGGCTCCCCCGGAAAGTAGGAGGGAGGTACCTGGTGGAAGTGCAGAAGATAGCCCTCTTGGACTATGTGAAGTACCCAGGTATCTGTAGTGATGTTGGTCCACCTGTGGGCAAAGTGGACCAGCCGGCCTCCCGTGCTGAGAGAAACCAGCTGAGGGGGAGAGGCTATGCTGATGAAGTCAAAAACCCCCACCCTGCTGAGCAGGGGCCGGTGGTGCAGGCTTGGGGGCTTGCTGCCTACGTGATCCATTACCCCGTCCCTTGGCTTGCTTACCCTGCTGGGGAGCTGCCGAGGCCTGATAATGAGGGTAGTGGTGATAGGCAGCCGCCTTCCTCGGGTAAAAGGGCTTTTTCCCCGAGCCCTTCTTCTTCTGAGAAGGGGCAGAGGTCTTCCTTGAGAGACGAGTCCTGGTGAGAGTCTCGGTCTCGATCTCGATCTGTGCAGCCTTCTCATCCATGGGCTTGCCAAAGAGGTTTTCACCTCTGCAGGGGACATCGACCAACTTGTCCTGCACCCATGGCTCGAGGTCGGATGACTGAAGCCAAGCCTGTCGGCGGCCACCGATGCCGGCTGCGGCTACTCGAGCCGATGCTTCAAAGCCATCGTAGGCTGCTCGAGAGATAAACTTTGAGCACTCCCGAATACCAGTTGACAAGGCTTGGAACCTCTGCAAAGGTTCCTCGTAGAGACCAGCAGAGAACCCGGTTATTTCTCTAGCCAGGTCTCGGAGATACATTCATATAGAGCTGGTAGGTCTGGACTCGACAAGCAAGCATAGAGCCCTGGAAACACTTCCTACCGAGGGCATCCAGGCTTCGAGCCTCCCGACCGGGAGGCACCGAGGAGTGCATTTTCTGACTCTTAAGTCTATGCATGGCCGATTCCACCACCATGGAATGGTGCGGTAGTTGTGCCTTTTGGAACCCGGGGCTCTTGCGGACTCGATAAATGGAATCGACCCGCTTGCTTAACACCGGCGACGACGCCGGGCTCTCCCACATGCGGAAGAGAAGTCGTTCCAGCATCGGAGGAACCGGTACAATAAAGACCTCCTTTGGGGGAGAGTCATATTGGAGGGCATCGAGCTCTTTGACTCGAGGCTCCTCCTCGGGATCCGCGGGGAAGGCCAAGGCTTTGGCCATATCCCGCACGAAGTCCAAGAACCGGGTATCCTTCGGGGGGGGACAGTCTCCGAGGTTCGGACTCGGGGGAGTCCGATGGGACACACCGAGTCCGAAAAGAACCAGGTGACTCTTCGTCCTCGGATTCCCAGGCTGACTCCTCGGAGGAGGAGTCGAGCGGCTCCGGTCGGGCGGGCATCGATGCCGTTTGCCCCGATGCCGAGGGAGTCGGCGTCGACGACCTCGGTCCCGAACGGGAGGCCGAAGGAGACCGTGACCGAGGATCGACTCGAGCCCTCATGGACTCGAGGATCGGCTCGGTCTCCGAGGTCGACTTGGAGGTCGACGTCCCGGTGGTCAGGGCAGAAGCACCGGCGAGGCCAGCGATCAATGCCCGCTGCTGGTCCATGAAGGCAGTCAGACTGCTCTCCAAGGCCGTCAACCTGAGTCCGAGCTCAGGAGACCCAGCAGCCCCCAACTCGGGCCCCGACGGCGTCGGGCCCGACGTCGGCTCCTTCGGAGGCGAGTCCACGAGGACAACAGTACTCACGTGAGCGGGCGAGTCCATCTCGAGACGAGGATGTTTGGAAGGCCTCTCCATCTCCGAGGACCCGGGACGGGAATCGGGGCTATGCGACCTGGCCCTCGAGGAACCAGGAGCGTCCACCGACCCCGCCCTCGCGGGTTTCTTCTTCCGATGATGTTCCCGGGTAGGAGACCCCCGTTCAGAGGAACTTCGACGATGCTCAGGACCAGAGTCCCGAAACGTCGAAGCCTCTGACGAGGTTCGAGCCCGGCCGGAGTCAGAGAAGATACGTTCCCGCTGATGCTGCCGACTCCTCAACGCTTTTGAGGACATTTTGCCACACGGACCACAGATCATCGGGTCATGATCGGGTCCGAGGCAGCGGAGGCAGTAGTCGTGTGTGTCGGTAAGAGACATGAGCTTCTTACACCGATCACACTTCTTAAACCCGCTGGCAGCCATCGGGGGAAAAAGGGCCCCTGCGAGGTCAAAAGACAGGGCTGCCAGTGAAAAAGAAAAAAAGGCGCGAAATCTGTCACGAAGGACAAAAAAACAAAAAATAAAGAACGGACTCGCAACCGGCGTCGCGGGTCCGGGCGGGAAAAGAACCGGCGTCGAACCGAGAAAAAAGACAAATAAAATCAACTTTTCTAGCGGGGAATTACAAACAACGTCTGTAGGGCTCCGCGGAAAAAAGAAGACTGAGCAAGATGGCACCCTTGGGCGGGAAGAGGACCGCGCATGCGCGCTGCAATTCCCAAAGGCTTTCTTTGAAAGCTGGGGAAAATTGCTCCGCGAGGGCTCCGTCAGCGCCGACGTCACCCATATGTGAGGACTGACTTCCTGCTTGGTCCTGGAGAAGTCACCCATTATCCAATTTGGTTTATTGGGAGTGAGGGTGTTGGCTGCAAGGTCAATAATGGTTGGGAGGTCATCTGGAGATGTAGACGGTGTTCTATATAACAAGTTGAGGGAGCATTGCTGGTTTGCAATGGAGAGAATGTCCAGGCTGTTTGTGCTAGAGGAATCTGATATGTGGAAGTTAAGGTCTGATTTGGTGATTATGAGCACCCCTCCTCCTTTTTTGTTATCCCTATGTCTCGTATGTATGGAGAAATTGGGGGGTAGTAGTTGGTTGAGGAGGACGTTGTCTTCCGATGATAGCCAGGTTTCCATGATCATAAGTATCTCTAGGTCATAAAGGGAGATTGTGTCTAGGACAACAGGCCATTTTTTGCGTATAGAACGCGCGTTGATGATGGCACATTTTAGGGAACGGCAGCTCAAAGGTTTTTCCTGGATGGGTGTCTTGGATAACTGGAGTGCTACATGTATCAGGTGGGAGCGGCGCGTGTAAGCGTCACTTCCTGGGTTGGAGTATGGGGGACCATACCATCTTTTTCCATGGCTATTCAAGACTGGAATCTTGCCGTGTGGCATATAAAGGGCTTGGGAGGTTCCAAGCCAGTGAGTAAGGAGGTAAAAGCTAAGAATGGCAGCGACTTGGAGGGCCATTTTGAGGGTTGGGATTGTGTGTGAGACACTGTAGTTATGATGTAGTGAGGTGCGATACTGGGGCAGTGCAGAGCGATGCTGGGACAGTGTAGTGCAGTAATGAGACACAGTACAGTGATGAGACACTTCAGTAAAGAGGAGTTATTAAACGAGAATGCAAAATTGAGCTGTGACTTCAACTGGCAAAACTGCAATACTGAGATGATACAGTAATGAACTATGATGCTAGTAGGTTATATTGTAACTTAAACTGGCAAAACTGCAATATTGAGATGATACAATAATAAGCTATGATGCTAGACAGGTTATATGAAGTAATTAGATCTTACCTGCTAATTAGTGTTCCTGAAGGAACGACAGTCCAGTCCCTTTACTTCTGGGTTACGCAACCCTTCCAGCAGCTTGGAGGCTGAGCCCAACCTTTTTGGAGGTGGAGCGGTATAAATACCACTGAGACCACCCACCAACTCCAGTATTCGAATGAAAAAGCAGACTACACAAATTTCTATGAACAATCAACAAATTAAAAACCTAACTCCCCTAGGGGATACTTAACAAACAACCAAACCCCTTTTTTTTTTAAATTAAGAAATGGGGAATAGGAATAAAGAAGGAGGAAAGGCAACGGAGGGAGGTGGTATGCCTGATACTGCCAGAGGCGACTTTCTCCTGCCCTCCTTCACCCAGACCTGGTTCCACGCTCGGTCCGCAGCTCCGCCCTTGTCTGATAGGCCTTCAAGTCCGACCGAGCCGGGTGGGATCAGGGACTGGACTGTCGTTCCTTCAGGAACACTAATTAGCAAGTAAGATCTAATTACTTCTTCCTTATCGTCACTCCAGTCCAGTCCCTTTACTTCTGGGATGTATCAGAGCTGTTCAACTCTGGGTGGGATCCGGCAAACCGGACTAAAGAAACGCCAGACCAAACCGAGCGTCCGCTGAACTCTGTACGTCCAGCCTGTAGTGTTTTGTGAAGGTATGCAGAGAGGACCAAGTCGCCGCTCTACAAATATCCAAAGGGGGGACTAGACTGAACTCTGCCCACGAGGTGGCCTGAGCCCGGGCGGAGTGCGCCCGTAGTCCCACTGGAACCTGCTTCCCTTTTAGGATGTAGGCGGAGGCAATCGCTTCTCTGATCCACCTGGAGATGGAGGCCTTGGCTTCCGCCTCCCCTTTGTGCGGGCCTCCGAACTGGACGAACAGTCGGTCGGATTTACGGAAAGGAGCTGTGCGGGAGAGGTATCGCTTCAAGATCCTCTGGACGTCTAGCAGTCGCAGCTTGCTATCCCTACCTTCAGGTCCCTCGGCCGGACAGGCCGGGAGGGTAACTGTCTGGTTCAAATGAAAGGGAGAGATGACCTTGGGCAGGAAGGAAGGTACTGTTCTCGTAGGACCACCTTGTCCCTGAGAAAGGATAGGAAAGGAGGTTGGGAGGACAGCGCTTGCAATTCGGAGACCCGCCTGGCCGAGCAGATAGCGACCAGAAAGACTGTCTTGAGGGTTAAGTCCTTCAGGGAAGCCTTCTTTACCGGTTCAAAGGGTTCCCCGACCAATGCATTTAGTACAAGATTGAGATCCCAAGGGGGGATCACCGACCTCCGTTGTGGATGCAGACGTCTAACCGCCCTTAGGAACCTGGAGACGTCCGCGTGGGCCCCTAGGGGCTTGCCGCGGACCTTACCTCTATAGCAAGCGATGGCGGCTAGTTGGACTCGTAAGGAACTGTGCGCCAGGCCCTTATCAAAACCCGCTTGTAAGAATTCCAGGACCTCAGGGACTGAGGCCGAAAGGGGTTTCCTTCGGTGTTCCGCACACCACGCTTCGAAGATGCGCCAGACCCTTACATAGGAAAGACAGGTCGAGCGTTTCTTCGCATTCAACAGCGTTGAGATTACCGCTCCTGAATAACCTCGCTTCAAGAGACGCGCCCTTTCAATAGCCAGGCTGTAAGCGAGAATCGATCCACGTGAGGCATCAGCACCGGGCCTTGCCTGAGCAGGCCCCTTTTGCAAGGGAGCCGCCAAGGCTGGTCGGCTAGCAACCTCACCAGATCCGCATACCAGGGGCGACGCGGCCAATCCGGGGCAATGAGGATCACAAGTCCCTGGTGAGACTCTACCCGCTGGAGAACCTTTCCGATCAGAACCCAAGGGGGGAACACGTAGAGAAGACCCTCCGCCGGCCATTTCTGAGACAGGGCATCCAGGCCTTCGGACATTCTTTCCTTCCGCCGACTGAAGAACCGGTCCACCTTGGCTGACGAGAAACTTGCCATGAGATCCATGACTGGGAGCCCCCAGCGGGCCACTATCTGGTCGAAGGTCTCCTTCTCCAGCTCCCACTCTCCGTGGTCTATCCTGTGCCTGCTGAGGTAATCGGCCGTGAGACTGTCCGTGCCTGCCACGTGCTGTGCCGAAAGCGCTTCCAGGCGGATCTCCGCCCACTGGAAGAGAACATCCGCCTCCTTCTCCAAGGCGGGGCTGCTGGTGCCGCCCTGGTGGTTGATGTAAGCTACCGTGGTGACGTTGTCGGAGAGAACGCGAATTGCTCTTCTTAGCACTAGGGACTCGAGCGCTCTGAGCGCTAGGGTGACGGCCCGCAATTCCAGTCTGTTGATGGGCCATTGAGATTCCAATGGAGTCCAGCGGCCCTGGACGAACTGGTCCTCACAGTGAGCCCCCCAGCCTGTCAGGCTGGCATCCATTGTCAACAGTACCCACAGATGAGGCTCGAGGGGCATCCCACGTTTCAGATTCCTTGGGCACTGCCACCAGCGAAGGGCTCGTTTGGTCCGCGGAGCACACGGTAACTGTGTTGATAGGAGATGGTGTTGTGGGGACCACCGACGCAATAGGGCGCGCTGTAACGGTCGCATGTGGGCCCTGGCCCAAGGCACTACCTCTATCGCTGCCGCCATTGTGCTCAGCACCTGAAGATAATGCCATGCTGAGGGGTTTCGTCTGCTCAGAAACTGCGCGACTAGCAGTCTTAGGTCCCTTGATCGCGTTCGAGACAGGAACACTCTGCCCCTTCCGGTGTCGAATCTTGCTCCGAGATATTCGAGGTCCTGGGAGGGAGTCATCCTGCTCTTCGCTCGGTTGATGACCCACCCCAACTCCTCTAGAACCTGAATCACTCTGTCCGTCGCAGAGCGACTTTCTACTTCCGACTTTGCCCGGATCAGCCAATCGTCTAGGTACGGGTGTACCAGAATTCCCTCCTTCCGGAGGAAGGCCGCCACTACCACCATCACCTTGGTGAATGTCCGTGGAGCCGTAGCTAGGCCGAAGGGAAGGGCCTGGAATTGAAAGTGGCCCCCCGGCACAGCGAATCTTAGGAACTGTTGATGGGACTTCCTGACTGGAATATGCAGGTAGGCTTCTGTCAAGTCGAGGGATGTCAGGAACTCTCCGCCCCTTACTGCTGCGATGACTGATCGTAGGGTCTCCATGCAGAAATGTGGTACCCTGAGACAGCGGTTGACCTGTTTTAAATCCAGGACTGGCCGAAAGGACCCTTCCTTCTTTGGCACTACGAAGTAAATCGAGTATCGACCCGATCCAAACTGGTCTGGTGGTACTGGGACCACTGCCCCGAGTGCAATTAGCCGTGCGAGGGTTGTCTCTATCGCCGACCTCTTTGCAGGAGATCCACTGGGGGATTGAATAAATGCTGGAGGTATTTGCTTTGCGAATTCGAGAGCGTAGCCCTCTCTGATCACCTCCAGTACCCATTGATCCGAAGTGACCCGGGACCAGGCGGGAAGAAACTGCCTTAAGCGACCTCCCACTGGCCGCTCTTCCCCCTGGGCCCCCATCTCTTCATTGGTGTTTTCTAGGGGCCGTGGAGAAGGAGGAGGCCCCAAAGCCGCGACCTGCTCCCCGAAACCCCCGGAAACCTTGACCCCTGGAGGGGAAGCGTCCCCTGGAAGGGGGGTTGGATCTGGCTGGGCGAAACCTCCGAGTGTCCCTAGTCTGGGTACGAGTCGGGGGCAGAGGACGACCTTGTTTTGGTCTGTCTTCCGGGAGCCTGCCTCCCTTGGACTCGCCAAGGTCCTTTACCAGCTTCTCTAAATTCTCACCAAACAGCAGCTTCCCCTTAGTCGACTCAGGCGTGCCTTTGAGGAGGCATCCGCTGCCCAATTTCGTAACTACAAATAACGCCTGGCTGCAACCACCGAGGCCATGTTCTTGGCCAGACTTCTGATGAGGTCGTACTGACTATCCGCCAAGTATGCTGCTCCGGATTCCAACCTAGCGGCGTTGGGCCGAGCGTCGCCCGCGGGGGCCTCCGCTGCCTGAAGCTGCTGTGACCACCTTAAGCAGGCCCGAGCTACCCAAGCTCCGGAGACGGAGGCCTGTAAGGCGAGAGCGCTTACGTCAAATGCTTGTTTCAGGAGGGTATCCAATTTTCTGTCCTGAGAATCTCTTAAGGCCGTGCTGCCCTCAACTGGGATAGTAGTCTTCTTAGTGACTGCGGATACCGCTGCATCCACTCTGGGGGACTTCAGTAGCTCTTTGTCTGTCTCTGGGAGAGGATATAGGCGCAGCATGGACCGGACTCCCCTTAGGCTAGATTCCGGCTGGTCCCATTCTTCCTGGATCATCTGACGCACCACTCTATGGACCAGAAAGACTTTCTGGGATCTCCTAATGGCCTGGATCAATGGGTCCTCCAACGCCTCCTCTTCAGCTGGCGTATCTGAGGCCACATTGAGCACTTTTAGGGACTCATTAATTAATGCCGGGAGCTCCTCCCGACGAAAGACTCTGATAATCCTGGATTGGTCTTCCTCTGGGATCTCTCCTTCTTCCAGATCCTCTTCGTCCAAGTCCCTGTCCGAGTAAGCCTCCTCCGGAGTACCCTGTGAGAGGGCCGCTAGGGGCTCCTCCTCACTCAGCCGGGGGCGCTTAGGTGGTATGCCGGATTCTGGATTGCCTGCTCCCAAGAGCCTGGCTGATTTGTCTTCCCTCGACGGTCCGGCCTCTCCTGCCCCTAAGCCCTGCTTCCGCAAGCAATAGGCCTTGTGAAGTAAGAGGATGAAGTCCGGGGAGAAAAAGTCCCCGGACCCTCCTTCCCCTGCAGGGAGGGGGTAGGGGGGTAGGGAAGGAGAAGGTACGTCCGAGGACGTAGAAGGAGGGACCTGAGACCCTCCCTCCCCTCCTAGGAGGTCTCCTGACCCCTGAGGAGGGAGAGCTACTGTCAAATTAATTTCCTGCTCAACTGAGGCCGCCACTGCGGCGCAGCTCCTGCAGATTCCTGCCTCTGCGGAGGTGCCCCTGCGTGTTCTGCAGGAAGGACAGCGGGACTTGGTCGCCATGACCTAGGTCTGGGGACTTCCCACTGTGGGTACAGAAATTCAATATATTTCAATATATTTCCCCCCGGGAGAGGGAACTAACAGCCCCTTAGTTTGGGAACAAAGGGAAAACAAAGGAAAATTCAAATCAGTTTGAAAATGAAAGGATTAAGGCAAAATTAAAGCAAAATTAACTGAAAAGAATTAAAATTAAAGTTGTACAAAATCAGATTACAATTAAATTTAACTCCTTTTCCTCCACCGGAGGTACTTGCGTTTTAAATGCTGTAACTGAATCCTGGGCCCGACTCAGCGGTCCTAGCCCGCAGGCTCTACACGTGGTAGGCCTCACCACGTGGAGCCTGAACGGGGGACCGCGAGGCTATCCGTCGGGCCGTGCTGCACTCCAAATGCAGTACTGAGCTGGAAACCGCTGCTCTCTTTGCAAATCGCCGCTTTACCAGCTCCCCCGCAATACCGGGAAGACCAGGTCTCGCCTCCGCGTCCGGCAGCTCCGGGACGGGATCGGCGGGAGACACCGAATGGCGGTCTTGCCTCCAGCGCTCAGCCACCAGGAGGGCTTCGGCACAAGGCAGGGAATGGCTGTGGAGAGCTCGCGTATAGGCTGTTCTTCTCAGGAGCAGAGGGGAGCAGACGTCCTCCTCGATGCTGCAGGCCGCCGTTCACCTCCGATACCCGGCCCGATCAGGAGGGGAGGGGGGGAGGAGGGAGAAGAGAGCAGGCAGGAATTAAAGGTGCAGGAGCTACAAAAACAAAACGGAAAGAAACCCAAAATACAGAAATAAAATGTAAGTAAATTAACTAGTAGAATTAAAGGAATTAAAAGAATTAAATAAAAGTAGGACTCCAGTAAGCCCTAGGCTTACGGAACCCTCCAGCTGCTTGGAGGCTGAGAATACTGGAGTTGGTGGGTGGTCTCAGTGGTATTTATACCGCTCCACCTCCAAAAAGGTTGGGCTCAGCCTCCAAGCTGCTGGAAGGGTTGCGTAACCCAGAAGTAAAGGGACTGGACTGGAGTGACGATAAGGAATGTATCTTAAACTGGCAAAACTGCAATATTGATGAGAATGCAAAATTGAGAATGCAAAACGAGAATGCAAAATTGAGCTGTGACTTAAACTGGCAAAACTGCAATACTGAGATGATCCAGTAATAAACTATGATGCTAGCAGGTTATATTGTATCTTAAACTGGCAAAACAATAGTACATTATATGGGCTGTGTTGTTTAGTACTTTTCAATGTGAGCTTGGAACATCAGAACGGACTAGTGTTTCTTGTGTAGTGCAGGGTTCAGGTATACAGACCGGCGTTGCTGTTTGTAGCTAGGTGGGCTTGCTGTTAGAGAATGCCGTCTGGAGCTGGGTGGAGTGCAGAATGCGGCGGTTTTCTGGTGTTCTTCCTCTCTGTCCCCGCCTAAGGGCCACGCCAAAGGGCCCTCTGGCGAGGCCCTCAGGCGCGGGCCCGCCAGGCGCGGGCGCGCCCGATGGCGCGACGCTTTTACAGGCAGGCCTCTGCCCCGATTAATATCTTGAAAAAGGAATGGCACCTGTTATCTTCATTACCAGCTTTTTCATCAAAACAGTTGACCATTGCCTACAAACGCAATCGGAATCTGGCAGATATTTTGGTGCCCTCAACTTTATCAAAACCAAGAACCAATTTAAAAGTAAAAGGACATTTCAAATGTGGGAGATGCTCTGTGTGCTCTCACGCTTTGATCACAAAAAGTTTTCTTACATCAATTTTCAAACTGAAACACCTCAAACGTGATTTACGCTATCCGCTGTCCTTGTAATATGCTCTACATAGGTAAAACAAAAAGACCAGTAAAAACACATATCATTGAGCACAAAAGCTGTATCACAAGGAAAATTGAGGAGAAACCCCGTCTCCCACTGGATGGAAGAGAGTCACTTAATCTCAGATATCCAATTTTTGGTCATTAAAGCGGTGCAACCGCATTGGCATGGTGGAGACCTAGAGACAATTTTATTAAGATTAGAACAACGTTATATCTATGAACTTAATACACTCACGCCATTTGGTGTGAATCAAGAAGTTGACTTATCTGTCTTTTTATAATTTGTCTTTTTACAATATGTTTTCTTAAAAAAATTTGATTTTATTTATTATTCCCCCTTTTTTATCGATATCTTTTAGGTTTGCATTTTATATTTGTATATTTCATACTCTTTCTATATTTTATCCATTATTATTTATCTATTAGTGTTATTTATGATCTTATTGTTGTTTTTTACCTTGACGTACTCGTTTATTAATCACCACAGCAAACCTTTTTGGTTTTAGATTGATAATCATGTTGTCTTCAAATAAAGGTTCCCCTTCTACCACATTTTCATTATTACTTATTAATTTTATAAGTATTTAGTATTTATTATCTTTTTTATTGATTGATTTTTATTTGTTATTTACTCCTTTTATTATTATTATTTTTAAATTGTTCATTATCTTCAACTCTTATTCATTTATCATCTTTGCTACATCGATGCATAATTTTTATAATGTTAGTTATAAGTAAACAAAATCACGTTATAAAGTTCCATGACCTGTTAAGAACAAAAGTCCCTATTTTGAATCATACTATATCTATGACTAAAATACATAACTTACATGCACACTTACATAACTTACATTTATCCCCCTCTCAATCGTGCTCCTCAAGTTTATTATTTGCCGGGTTTACATAGATGTTATTCCACACCTTTTCTTTTCATTTCAAGTAGGATTCAACAGTGTACATAAACATTGTGGCCAAAATCACTTTAAATCCCAGTTACAATGTTGTCCTTTTTATTTTGTTCATAACATTTTGTGCCTGATTCAATATACTGGCTTTGGTCTGGCTCTATTTCAATTCATGTTTCAACATTTTATATAAACGTCTGAAAATAATATGACTCTACATCAAGGGTATAATACTTTTTTACAAGCATGACCACTGCTCTAATGCGCGTTACTTTGGATTTCTGTAATTTTGGGCTGTGTTATCTCTGCAGTTTGCCATTACTCTCGTTGATGCCTTGGCTTGTCTTTTTGCCATGCGTGTCTAACTTGGCGCAAAATCGGGTTTACTTATCCTGAGACGCTCACACGCCTTTCAACTCTAATACTGCTTGACTCACTCATTGTGAGTAGTAATCTGGCGATTTAATAGGTAAGGTTTGCTAATATATCTTCTCTTTTATCCACAACACACATATTTAATATATATTTTGGTTTGGATTGCATAAAACAGTTTGTTATTATGTTTACTCAGCTTCCCTGATGATTTCCCTATGGATCGGATTGTTCCGTTTTCACTAGTTTGAATCACTATGGTAGGCTTACTATGTATCTCCTTTGAAAAGACATTAATTGCCGGGTTCACATAGATTTTATTATTCCACACTTTTTCTCCTCATTTCAAGTAGGATTCAACATTGTACATAAACGTTGTGGCTAAAAATCACTTCAAATCCTAGTTACATTGTTGTCCTTTTAATCTTGTTCATAACCTCATTTCTTGTCTGCTTCGACATACTGGCTTTGGTCTGGCTCTATTTCAGTTCATGACTCTACATTAAGGGTATAATGTCTTATTTACAAGCATGACTACAGTTTTAATGCGTGTTACTTTGGGTCTCTGTAATTTTGGGCCGTGTCGTCTCTGCAGTTTGCTGTTACTCTCGTTGATGCCTTGGCTTGACTTTTTGCCATGCACATCTAACTTGTCAATCTTTTCTTTGGCGCGAAATCGGATTTACTTATCCTGAGACACTCACACGCCTTTTAACTCTAGTACTGCTTGACTCACTCACTGCGAGTAGAAATCTGACGATATAATAGGTAAAGTTCGCTCTTTAAACACCCATATTCAATATGTATTCCAATTTTGATTGCAAAAAAACAGTTTGTTATCATGCTCACTCACCTTCCCTGATGATTTCCTTACAGATCGGATTGTTCCGTTATCACTATGGTAGGCTTACTGTGTATCTCCTTTCAAAAGAGGTATCTCTCAAAAATGTAATTATGACGTTTTTATTATATCAGTGTAATTTTTTCTGGATGTGAATATACTTTTATACAATCCTGCATTATGGGCAGTAACCTTCCTCTGGGACAAAGATTTAAAAAATCTAATAGTGCTGCATTACAGTTGCCGCTCTCCTCTTCCATGAGTGATTAATAACATAACAATCATCGCTTTTCTTGCTCTTCTCCTATCAGACCCTTGTATCTGGCTCTGTGTTCCTGTTCAACAAAAGTCTTTTCCATTTATATGATCTGTATTCTTTTCAACAGTAAGTTATTAACTGAAAAAAGGTCTTTTTCAAGACTTCTACATATACTTACCATCCACATGGTGCAATATGTGAGTACCCTCTCTATAATACCCTCCATCACACAATTTGAGGAGTTTATTTTCACTCATTTTTTAATTTATTATTTATTTATTGTTTTTTATCTTTTACTTAGTTTTTATTTATCATATCTTTTAAATTATTTATTTGGCTACTTTCATTTTTCATCTGTTTATCATTTATTATTTCATATATTCAACTTATATATTTTTTAATGGACATTTCAGCATAGTGTACATTTTATATGAATGTTTTCTTTATGTGCTGACATTTTACATGTTTTAATATGTATATTTTTTAATGTTACTCAAGTGTTTATGTATTATAATTATTTTAGAAGCATACCCCCCCCCAATGAAGGCTCCACGCCGAAACGCGTAGGGGATTTTTACCAATTTGGCACCTGTGACCTATCGGAACAGGTACTAAGGCAGTGGACAGTCATGCAACGAGTTATGCACATACGAGGCCTTGGAGGTGAACTCCAGGCTGTGCAGTAGCAGTAACATTAAATTATCAGTCTTTGCAAAGTTATTGTCATGTGCGAGTGGATCGGCCCTGCTCACGATACTTGATATTGTTTGACCAACCCAAATTTTCTGCACCATGTGACTCAAGCTTACAGAGAACTGGAACGCAGTGGGGAAGTAGTAAGTGCATTTTCTTCGGCAGCTACAATGCCGGTGCCCCACTCTGCTCACCCCTACGGTGAAGTAATTATTTCCTTAACATCCCTCCAGTCTAGTCCCAACATCTGGGTTTAAGCTCCTCCTCCAGCAGCTATGGAGACTGAAAAACGTCATTCTTCCAATGACCCTGGTATAAATACTCCCGGGACCGCCTCCTCTGTCCAGTAATTTCAGTCTCCATAGCAGCTGGAGGGTGGTGAGCCCGGGCGTTGGGGCTCACTGGAGAAACAGTTAAGGAGTTAGTTCAGAGTAGTTTTGGTAAAAGAAAAAAAAAAAAGGAAGATTTGGTGATATAAAAAGGCGCTGGAGTGAAACGGTGCTGAGGCCCCCTTCCTGGCTCTCTTCCTCTATTGCATTGGGTGGGCAGGAGAGGAAGGAGATTGGTGGCAGAATCAAGGGCCGAGCTCCAGTTCCCGAACCCACGATTTGAGTGAGGAACCGGCAGCAAAAGTGAAGGAGCACGATGGCTGACCCGCGGGGAGAGCATTGCACAGCGGGGCTCTAAGGTACCGGCTCCTCGGTTGACAGTTTTTTCTCCCATCACCGAAGCCGCTGTTCGGCTGAGCGTGGGGGAGAAAAGCAAAGCGCCAGGAGAACAGGAGGTAAGATTTTGGGCTCTCAAGGGGTAGTGGTGCAGGGACCGGTGCGGATACGCCGCTCTGTGGAGGAGAGCTGAGGCCGCGTGGTGCCGGCACGGGAAAGCTGCGCGAGCATTGGCTGGCACACGGCTTGCCGCGCAGACGTGTTTAAAGGCAGTAGGGGTCAGGGAGGTTTTTCCTCAGCGGTAGGACCTTTTAGAGCTCTTGGCTGGTGAGTTGTGTGGCTTTCTCTATGTATATAGGGATATATATTTAGGTATATATATATTTATATAGATAGGTCTATCAGTCTGGGAAGAGTGTGCAGACATATTGATATATATTGGTAGATTTCTGAAAGCACTGGAGAGTGGGCTACTCTGTGGGGTGCAGTGCATAGTAGGGACAGCAAAGCGGGGCAGAGATGCCTTCTAAGACTCTGTGTGTCATGTGTGGAGTGAAAAAGACGTTGTCTGACACTGGAGTCTCTAAACAATGCTCTCAGGGGGCCAGTCCAGTGCAGCTGGGAGTTGAGGTGGCCGGTGAGGGCCAGAAGGTTCAGGGGCCTGCTCCGGGGTCTCCCTCAGTGCCTGTGCGGGAGCCGGTGGTGGGGCCCTCCTTAGCTCCGGATAGGCCTTTTACTCAGCCTGCATGGCCAGGTGGACTTGCAGCAATCTTTTTTCCGGATTTTGTAACTTTGCTGCAGCAGGCTCTCAGTGGCACTTCTAAGGGCCCTGAGGCTGCGTCTCTGGAAGCAGGCCTAGGTGGAAAGCGTCCGGGGACTCCGTTAGACTTTGGAAATTTGGAGGTTCCTTCTAAGAGGTGTAAGAAGGGGGAACCATCTTCAAGAGCAGTCGGTGGCTTCCTTTGTCAGAAGATGGAGAACAGGACGCAGAGTTAGAAGAGGAGTTAGAGGAAGGTGAGTTAGTGGAGCACGAAGATCAGTCAAGGGTAATCAGGTTGTTTCGACGAGAGGAGTTACCTGCCCTTATTGGGGAGTCTTTGAAGACGTTGAATGTGCCTACTGTTGAGCCAGCAGAGGATGCTTCTCTAGAGGATCCTTTGTTGCAGGCATTTCGTAAGACTCAGAAGGCATTCCCTGTTCATAGAATGATGAGAGAAATGACTCAGGATGAATGGGAAATGCCGGAGGCAGGACTTAAGGGTTCCAGGGTTATGTCGCACCTTTGCCCATTGGTAGATCAGGATCGAGAGTTGTTTAAGTCGCCCAAGGTGGATGCAGCGGTTTCGGCAGTGACCAAGACGACTACCATTCCGTTCGAAGGTAGTGCCGCTCTCAAGGATGTGCAGGATAGGAAGCTAGATACCCTCTTAAAACAGGTATTCGACATCAGCACCCTATTGCTGCAGGCCTCGGTTTGTGGGGCCGGGGTAGCACGGGCGTCCCTCCGCTGATCTCAGCATATCCAGGGTCATCAGTTGGGGGAGAGTGAGGTGATCCAAGTTGGAGTCGGGGGCGGCTTACCTGGCGGACGTTGTGATGTAGCAGACTCTTATGAGGCAATGGAAACTGATAGTGATCCGGTGGAGAGAGCCGGTACTGCAGGGGAATGCAGGATTTTCTCTGATGAAAGGAAAAAATGCAGAGCTAATCAGGAACCACTCCTCACTTCAAGGCAGGTGAAAAGCTAAGTCCCTGATTGGGCACGCCCAAGCAGGAGGAGGGCAGTGTAGTACTCAGCTAGCTTGTTAAAAACCCAGAAACAGTTAGACAAGCATCGTGACAAGCAAGGAGTTTGGGAAGAAGGACACAAGCACCTGGACGAGGATAGATCAGATGACCAGGAACAGGAACCGTGGGAGAGAGAACCACTAAGCAGCTGTGATCCAAGAAGGAGCAGACAGAAGCTGGGAGACTCAGGGGCAGAGAGAGATTTCTGGAAGCAGAAGAATTCTAAGGCACTAAGAGACCCAAGGCTGCCGCTCAGGAGTTCAAAGGACCCAGAAGAACCTTGGAATAGGAGGCAAAGGGATAAGGATTTACCCTGGAAGAAGCCCAAGCACAAGGTATCTGGTGGGTGTGGCACAGCTAGCAAACTTAACAGTGGAAAGCCAGAAAGAGTGAATTTTAATTGTGAAAGACAGGATAAAGGCAGAAAGTTTGATACTAACTGGTTAAGTCAAGAAAAGCCTGACTGTTTTCCTTTTAACACTCTGAGAGACTCTCTAGACACAGCTGGAGCATTTTACCCTGCACTGCCATGTGGAGATAAGTGGGGGAAGGGAAATGCTTGCAGGCTGAAATGTTGTCCAAGTAAAAGCACTGATAATTGCCTAGAGATAAGAAATATAAACAAGCATTTACCTGAAGGAGGATTTGCTCAGCCTAGCTCAGAAAATACACAGGCTGAATTACTTCTCAGTGAATTCAGAGAGTTCCTTAAAAGCAGAGCAGTTTCTACTCAGAACGTAGCAAAGCCATTGATCAGCTGGCAAGAAGAAATGCCTTTAATTTCTTTGCCATCTACGGAACAGGAAGTCCCGATGGATTGCTCTACTTGTATGATTCCAAAGGACATTTAAGGGATTTTGCTCGCCAGTGTTGTTTGTAAGAAAATAGCAAAGTTACCTCACTGTTTGCTGTGATAAAAGAGCTTCTGTGAAGAAAATAAGTGGAAGCATATTCTGTGCAATTCAGGAGCAGGGCTGGTATCAGAGTTTTCTGTTACCTTAATGAAAAGGAGATCACATGACAGGTGAATGTGATTTGTAATGGACATTCAGTTAAGCAGTGAAAAAAGCCTTGTTTAAGTTCAGTTTCTCCATCTTGTTTTGTGCCCTATTATTTCATTAACGTCTGCTGCATTTGAACTGCGTAAGCGGGAAATAAACTTCATAAAAAAGAAATATTCTTTGCCTTGCCTTATCACTTGAGCACCAACACAACTACAACATTAGCCCTCAAGGGCATTCAAGGCCAGCCCCTCCCTTAACCCTTAAGGTCCAGGGAGTGGGTGGGTGGCAAAGTTCATTATGACCTCATTAGGAGTTTGTCAAAGAGTATGGCGTCGGTAATCGCTGCTAGGCGTTATCTGTGGCTGCGTAATTGGGCAGCGGATGGTTCCTCCAAATCACGTTTGGGTAAGTTATCTTTTAGGGGTAAGCTGCTTTTTGGTGAGGATTTGGATAAGTTAGTAAAGGATCTGGGGGAGTCTAAAGGAGGGATACTTCCGGAGGATAAGCAGAAACAAGGAAGACCGGCTGGTAAGAGTCAGCAGAGGGAGTTTCACCGGTTTCGTCCAGCTAGGTTTGGCCAATTTCAGAGGGGGCGTTTCTCCTATCGAAGTCAAGGATTTCGAGGTTTCAGAGGGGCAAATAGAGGTTTCTTGGCTCCTTCCTCCTCGAACCTCAGGATGCCACAATGAAGCCAGGAGGGCCCAGGGGGAGGTGGTACCCGTGGGAGGTCGGTTACGGGAATTTTATCCTGCTTGGGCCCAGATTACCACCAACCAGTGGGTGTTGGAGATCATTTGGGAGGGTTATGCTCTTGAGTTCCGACACCCAGTGGCCGATGCTTTCGTGCAATCACCCTGCAAGACGCCTCTAAAACTTCAGGCAGTAAGAGAGATGTTGGAGAGACTAGTGAAGCTCAACGCGGTGGTGCCAGTGCCAGTACCAGAGGCGCAACGCAGGTTCGGTCGGTACTCCATTTATTTCGTGGTGCCCAAAAAGGAGGGAGCCTTCCGTCTGATCTTAGATCTCAAAAAGGTAAATCGGTGTCTCCGGGTGTCACATTTTCGTATGGAAACTCTGCGGTCAGTGGTGGTGGCCGTCAGGGAAGGGGAGTTCCTTACGGTGCTGGATTTTATGGAGGCGTATCTTCACATACCCATACGGCAGGAACATCAGAAGTTCCTCAGATTTGCCCTTCCGATGGGGCATTTCCAGTTCCAGGTGTTACCGTTCGGGTTGGCGACGGCACCGCGGACTTTCACAAAGGTCATGGTGGTCGTGGCGGCGGCCTTGAGGAAAGAAGGGATTCTGGTGCACCCCTATTTAGATGATTGGCTGGTGCGGGCAAAGTCCAAGTCAGAGAGCGAGGCGGTGACAGCCAGGGTGATAGAGTTGCTGCGGAGCCTAGATTGGGTAGTCAACATGGCAAAGAGCAGGCTAAAGCCTTCTCAACACCTGGAGTATCTGGGGGCAAGATTCAATACTCGGGTAGGAAAGGTGTTTTTCCCTTGTTGGAGGGCACAGGACTTAAGAGGCTTAATCCGAGCATTCCTAAGTCAGAGGTTTCCCTCGGCATGGCATTATTTGCAGTTGCTAGGGAAGATGGCGGCAAATCTCGATTTGGTTCCGTGGGCACGGGCGCATATGCGGCCATTGCAACGGTCATTGCTCAGGAGATGGTCTCACCAGAGGGATCCTCTGTCTCGAAGACTGCCGTGTCAGCCAGAGATGAGACAGGCTCTGCAGTGGTGGTTGAAGCCAAGGGTATTGGAAGAGGGGATGCCATTAGAGGCTCCTTCTTGGAAACCGCTTACGACGGACGCCAGTCTCTTGGGATGGGGAGTGTACGTCAAGGGAAATTTTGCCCAGGGCCAGTGAACCGAGGTGGAAAGTGTGTGGTCCATAAACAGGTTAGAGTTACGGGCGGTGGTTCTTGCACTGAGGGCCTTTCAGGCAGAATTGGAAGGGAAGGCAGTGTTAGTGTTCTCCGACAATGCCACCACAGTAGCTTACATCAATCAGCAGGGGGGCACCGGCAGTGCTCTTCTGGAGTCCGAGGCCGAAATCCTTTTAGAGTGGGCCGACATTTGGGAGCTCTATCGGCAGCTCATGTAGCAGGAGTAGACAATGTGACGGCCGACTTTCTGAGTCGAGTCAGAATGGATCCGGCAGAGTGGGTGTTACATCCAGAAGTCTTCAAGGTCATAGTGAGTCGCTGGGGGGAACTAGTGATGGATCTGATGGCAACATTGGAGTCAGCAAAGGCGAGCAGATTTTTCAGCAGAAGAAAGGAAATGTCGGAAGGCCTCGATGCGCTCATTCAAAGATGGCCAGAGGGGCAGCTTCTGTGCGTGTTTCCCCCCTGGGTCTTAATAGGCCGAGTGCTACAAAGGATAGAGGTTCACAAGGGAATGGTGATTCTGATAGTGCCAGATTAGCCAAGAAGGCCCTGGTATGCGGATCTGGTCAGGTTTGTCAGCATACATTTCATGCAGCTTTGGACTCTGGTGATTTCAGTCTCCAAAGGTAATAGGACAGTTTACAAGATGAGATTAACTCTGACCCCCTGGTGATTTCAGTCTCCAAGGCCTGTCTGAAGCCCCTCCTTGCTAAATCAAGAATGGCAGACCTTAAAGGGAGTGGCTAGCAGACCTCAAGGGGAAGGGCTGGAGAGGATTCAATTCACTATAAAGGACAGAAACACTTCCACCATTCATCGGACATGAAGGACAGGAGGCTCTGATAATCAATTCCCTTCACCCCTCCCCCGCTCTCTCTCTCTCTTCCACTACACCTTGCCATGAGGCTCTGACTCACATGTTCTGGCCTATCTCTCTCTCACACTTCACACATGCACATGCACACACAGATTCATTGATGCACACTGAAACAGCTCTGTAACAATCACTATATACCTCTGTTCAATACCTATGTAATAAGCCTATTTCTACATAAAAACCTTTCTCCAAGCCACACCTGTTTGGTTGTCTTATTACAAGCCCTCCTGCTTCTGTGAAGTGAAATGAACCCAGGACCTACAGAAGAATAACTGACCAAATCTTACATCTTTATGGGGGCTCGTCTCTCGGATTTCACAGCAGATCACCAGTTGGGTAAGTAATAATTGTGTATAATACATTAAGTAGATTTCAGACAGAATCAAAAGTCCTTGTGACCATTTACAATTGACAGACTGGATGACACTTAGACACTATTTAGTGAACAGTTCCAGTGATAAATTTGTTTTGTGGGTTAGACAAGGTGAGATTTTTATTGTCAAAAGGCTCTGTAAGCATCTAGAATTTTAAAGACATCACACAGAGTGGCTTGCAATTGTCTTATTTTGATGTATAGGCTTGCTATATTATTTGAGCTGCTAAGAAAAGACAGAGAGATAGTCCAGATTTAATTTGGAAGTGGTACACAGGTAAACAGTCCCTCATTGAATACAATATACATCTTTCCTGATAAAGCTATTACCTCCTGTCCCTTTTAACTTTTATTTCTCTGTCTCCTGTCAGTAACTATCTTAGTAAGAGCAGGCTTAAAGCTGGCTGCAATTGATACAACAATTCTGTTAATCTCCTAACACCCTTCTTACTATAACTTCACCCTAAACCTCCACCCTGTTAAAAAGGTGATAAGCACTTTATATTCAGGTATAATTTTAAGGCGTGGTCTGTATGCCAGTACTCTTTACTGAACACCCATAAAATTTATACCATTCCAACTATAATTCTAAGTCTCACTTCTTCATAAAAGTGAGCATTCCTCCTTCTAAGGTTACACATTTGAGATAGTCCAACTACAGCCTTTCTGCAGTATCAAATATGGAAGCCTTTGATTTTAAAGAACTTAAAAGAAATTTTAATTTCATACTGTAAGAGGAAAGGGGGTCCCTTTGAAGGTGAATTCCCTGAGTCATCATGGTATAATATTCAAAGACAAATGTTAAACCATGATCAAGAATTCAAAAAGAAAACAAATAAAAGAAAATGCCTTTTTATCCAAGGCATGTGCAGGGGGCTCATTAGCATGAAAAAAGACAACTCTGAACTGACTTCTCAGTGTACCCAATTGACCAAAGACCTTGAGGAGGCACAAATTTGCATCTCTATACAAAGAACTCAAGTGATACAAGCCACAAATTCTTTTATAACTGTTAGTGAGCAATTAGAAGCACTTAAACTTGAATTGAGTCACGTTAAGGATCAATTGGCCTCTGTAAGACAAAAGCCAACACCCACTCCCTCAGCTCCTTATGCCTATGACACACCCTATCAACAATGCATACAAGCTACTGACAAACAAAAGAATACTAAAGTATGCATAGTTGGACTTAGAAATGGGAAGAATACAGATGAATCACATGAAGAAATTCATGATAGTTTATCTCAGCCAGAACCCAGCAATAATCAGGATCTCTGTCAGGAGGATAATTCAGATGACGTAGACATGGCACCCAGTACTGAACTCAAAGCACCAGTTAAAGTAATGTTGCAGGAACATTTAAAAGATAGAGATATAGAAAAAATAGTTGAGAAAATTGGCACTATGCCTCTTAATGTAAATCAGTGGGTTAAATGGGCGATTGATATTCTGATTCACTGGGGTCTAGGGAAATACAGAAGAAAACAATCAGACTTTGATAGACTTATGCATTTGGCTCTGGGGCCACATTATTATAGAGTTGGCTCTCTCACTCACCCATACCAGTTGGTTAAAAGGGGTACTGAGAAACTATTTCACTGTTCCCCAATGCAAGTATTTAAAATTATTTCACCTCTACCAAATGATACACTGGAACAGTTTGCATATAGAGCCTGGATTTTAAAAGCAGTTCTTAATGAGCAGGAATCATGGCCCAAGGCAGAAGATTATGGGGAGAGCATGCATAAGGAATTTTTATTAGAATTGCTATCCCCTGAGATTACAAAACGCCTTCTGTTGTTTTCTGAAGACCCTGAAGCAACCCCTTTTGATACTTTAATGCTCAGAATTGGGTCTGTTTGGAAGACCCAGCCCTCGCAGGTAATAACAGTATCAGAAGCACGGAAGTGGCAAGCCAAGGAATCCTCTCAGTACATAAGAAACACAGACAAAGGACACACCTTAGTGGCAAGCCGAGGGATCCTCTCAGTACACAAGAAACACAGACAGAGGACACACACCTTGGAGAGCACATGGCAGAGGTACTTTTAGAAACTCCTCAGGTTACATTCCTTTTCAGGAGCTCAAAGCACAGAGAGATGGGTTAGAAATGGAGAAAATTAAATGGGAAGAAGACAAACACATACTGCAGATAGAAATAGATAAATTAAAACAGGATTTACAAGCAGCTCAGGACAAACACAAGGCTAGTGCATAGGGATGTCCTGACCTCTTGATATCAAAATGTCTCAAGCCTTCATAGCCCAGCCTGCCTCCTTTATCTCAGCAGAGGACTCAATTCCAGAGCCTCTGGATGATGAAATGGATACAGGCCCAGGACACAATTTAAGGCTTGTTACACCCTTGATACTGGACTCTTGTGCATGCCCCAATGTTATCAGCAGAATAGGGGGTCAGGATAAATTAGCTTTGATTGACACAGGAGCTGGAATTAGTTTTACTAACAGAGCTTCTCCCACTGCAGATCAGAAAAATATGCAAATTTATGAAATTCAAGGAATTAATGACACAGCTTCCAAATGTGTGGCTATCCCAGTTAAATGGGGTATCTCTGTGCACAGTGAACAAAATAAGGAAATGTTGGAAACCACTGCCTCCACTATAGTAAACACACCAAAAGAAATAATTGGAATTGATGTTCTCAACCAGTTAAATTTGGTGGTGGATATGGCTAATCTTAAATTGTGGCAGTATTCAGGAACGTCAAGTACTTCTAAAACTTTAGTGCATGAAGTCATTCCCATGCAGTTAGCAACTCAGTGCACCAAGGCAGCTCAGCAGTATGATCTGTGTGTAATTCCTTCAGAGGTGGCTGATATTCCAGTCTGGGCTCAAGACAAGTTTGATTGTGGGAAAATGCACACAGAAATACTGTTGGAAGTTGAGGATCCTCCACCACAGAAGCAATACCCAGTACCTCATCAGGCTATAGAACCAGTGACTAAAATTGTGAAGATACTGGAGGAGAGGGGTCTGATTAGACCTATTTCTTCCACGTAATTCACCAGCCTGGCCGATAGTTAAACCGGGGGGTTCCTTCAAGCTCACTATGGACTTCCGTGTCCTGAATCAAGTTTCAAAATCTGTAGTGCCCGTGGTAGCCTCATACCCTGAAATGATCTCTAAACTGAATCCCAAATGTAAATTTTTCTCTGTTTTAGACATATCCAATGGGTTTTGCAGTCTGCCCTGGCCCTTGAGTGCCAGTACAAAACAGCCTTTCAGTGGCTGAATAAACAATATGCATGGACTGTGCTTCCACAGGGATATAAGGATTCCCCATCAATATTTCATGAATACATGAAGGAAGCCCTGTCACTAGTGTCTTGCAGAGATGAGACCTAGACCAAACCTCCCCTTTGGAACTGCACAGTGGGAGGGACCGTACTTAGTTACTGATACCTTAGGCCCAAGCCTATACCAAATCCTAATGCCTGACAACCAGCAGTACTGGAAACACATCACCCAGTTAAAACCATATGGGTAATACGTGCTTTATCAGTCTTTGTTTTCAGACACCACCTGAAGACAGCACGGACAGCTGCTTTCTGAAGACAGCACAGACAGCTGCTTTCTGAACAAAAGTCGCTTGAGGACGGTAACTATTTACTCCTGCTGTATAGTTGACATGTGTTTAATAGTTATGTAAATAAGTAGTAAAAATTATTATTATTTTTTTTCGTTTTGTTGTTACATAGTATAAGTGGGGAGCATTAGTTTACTCCCTAGTAGAGTGAAACAAGTTAGCTTTTATTATGTCTCGGTTTCCTGTTGTTCTTGTATCTGTTCTCTTCTACTCAAATCTCATTACAGGAACTACCATCCAAATATGCATGATTGGCTGGGCTAACTCCACAGGTGGAGTGTATCGCTACCAAGAAATACCCCCACCTTTCCCGGAAGGAAAGGATCTGGTCATCCTGAGTTTCTGTTCGGTACAGGACAAGCCAGTGTTCTATTCATTAAACATCACTCAAGTACAGTGGGAGCCACCAGTTTCCACTTCTCTAGAAAGGACACAAGAATTGAGGGCACGCCCAGAACGTTACTTTCTAGGTCCTCCTGCTTTGATTTTGTACAATATTTCCTGTCAGGACAGAGGTACCTGGAAAATAACTTATACATGGGTTGTGAGTGATCAACAGCACATCACTGAGACTTCATTCCTTTTGGATGTATCTTGTTTACCTACCACCCCTCATCCCACCCCTCCCACCACTTCTGCTCTTCCTGTACTCTAACTTTCTGATATCCACCCATTTCAGGAAGGACATCCCTTTCAGATTAAATATGATGCACCACACAATGTTTTATATGACGTGGAATACCATTTTCTTACTTGGCATCTATTTCCCAAATTGTTTCTAGTTACTCACAAATATCAAAATTGCTCTCAGTTTGTTGCCAACCACATACAAATGCTCAATACTTGGTTTGATATGCAGTCAGTAACACCCCAAGCCAAGCAATTTTGACACAAGCGTGAATTAATTGATACAATTTTAGGTGGCACAGGGACTGCACTGGGTGCCCTTAATATAATTGATATAGAGGTGCTCCGTAATAAAATGGGATCCACTGCTCAGCATGCTGCTGATGGTTTTACCTCACAACATATTACACAGGTACACTACCAAAAAACTGCCTCCAGTTTTGCAACTGATTCCTATAGATTTTGGGGTGCTGAATCCAGGAAAAATAGCCAAAATGTTCCATCACGTCACGTTTTCTTGCAAAATTAGATTTCTTACCCATATAAGGAATGTTCACATAATTTCTTTTTAGCCGACTACAGTTTATTTTCTTGGCCCAAAATAGAGGTTGTAATGGTTAACTAACTAGAAACACTCCCTCATGATATTTTAGAGTGTTTTGTATTCATTTTATACATTAACAGGACAATTGGGAGGCGGGGGGCTAAATCCAGTACTCGCGCTGGCGCATGTTCTTTCCTGTTCGCCTCGCCTCGTTCGCTCGCTCAAACACGGTGGTTGCGACATGAACGTTCCTGTCAAATTTCAGTTTCTTGCAAGTACATTATTACCTTTTGTTTGCTCAGTCGTAATCCAGCTTTATTCCGAAGTGGTTCACTACAGTTGTAGTTTGCAGTGCTGTGTATTTGTGATGGCTCACAGAGCCAGAGGTTGCGTCAACTCTCCGGACAGTTTTTGTTTTATTTGTGGGGAATATACCGTGAAAAAGCGGCAGAGGAACATTTCTGCATTTATTAAAAAAGTATATTTCGCCTATTTCGGTTTGAAGTTAGGCGATCAAGACAAACCGTGGGCTCCTCACAAAGTGTGCAAGACATGTGAGGAAGATCTACGCTTATGGATGAAAGGTAAAAACAAGCATTTCGTTTCGGAATACCTATGATGTGGCGTGAACAAAGAGACCACAGCAGTGACTGCTATTTTTGCTCTTGCATTGTGAAGGGATACAACTTAAAAAATAAGAATGTAATAAGTTACCCCAACCTTCCCTCAGCAATTAGGCCTATGCCTCATAGCAACGAAGTACCTGTGCCTGAACCACCAAAATCTTTGGATCATATTTGTGTGGACGGTTCTGATCATGATGAGACTCATCAGATGGCTTTTCCCGATGAGTCCAGTACTTCCGAGTTTGAAACTGAACCAGATCCGAAACCTGAACTTTTCTCTCAAGCTGAATTGAATGATTTAGTCCGGGATTTAGGACTCCCAAAAGATGCTGCCCAACTGCTAGGTTCTCGGCTTAAACAGAAAAATCTATTGTCACCAGGAACAACTTTTTATTGGTACCGCAACCGCGAGACACAATTTTTGAAGTATTTCAGCAAAGAGGAAGATTTGGTATTTTGCAACGATATATACGGAGTGATGGAAAAGTTTAAACTCAAGTATGATCCTGCTGAATGGCGGCTGTTCATTGATTCGTCAAAAGACAGCATAAAAGGTGTTCTTCTTCATAATGGCAACACATTCGCTTCAGTTCCTATTGCTCACTCTGTTATTCTCCAAGAAAAATAAGAGAATTTGGCCCTGATTCTTCAGAAGATTCGTTATGATGAGCATAAGTGGATGATTTGTGGAGACTTTAAAATTCTATCCATGCTATTAGGGCAGCAATCCGGTTTCACCAAATATCCCTGCTTCCTTTGCTTGTGGGATAGCCGGGCCCGCGACCTACACTGGGGGAAAAAAGACTGGCCAATTCGGGAGTATTTGAGACCCGGTGAGAAAAATGTTCTTCATGAGAGCTTGGTACCTCGTGATAAAATTCTATTACCACCTCTCCACATTAAGTTGGGTCTCATTAAGCAATTCATCAAGTCCCTTCCAAAAGATGGTGAGTGCTTTCGGTACCTTTGCTCAAAGTTCCCCCGACTTTCTGAAGCAAAGCTAAAGAAAGGAGTGTTTGTTGGCCCTGATATAAGGAAACTCATTTCAGATGGAGCATTCGCTGAAACGATGTCTGAGAAGGAAAAAGAAGCCTGGGATTCCTTCAAAGATGTTGTTCTCAAATTCTTGGGGAACAGGCGGGATGAGAACTATAAGGATATTGTTGCCAGGATGCTCAATGCCTTCAAAGAACAAGGCTGTAACATGAGCCTGAAAGTCCATTTCTTGCACTCCCATGTGAACAACTTTCCCGAAAACTTGGGGGCGTACAGTGAAGAACAAGGTGAAAGGTTTCACCAGGACATCAAGGACGCAGAGAGAAGGTACCAAGGAAGATGGAACACCACTATGATGGCTGATTTCTGCTGGTTGCTGCTGTGGGAAACCCCAGATGAAAAATACGCCAAGCAGCGCACCAAGAGAAGCATTCGAGGGAAGAAGAAACGGGCCCACCAGGAGATTGATTGACCCAAGAATGACTTTAAAATCTAAACTGTGTTGACAAATATCGTGTTTTTACTAAACTTTGAAATAAAAATTTGCTAGTTATTACCACAGTGTCGGATCTCATTTATTAGAATTTTATTTTCACACCATCGGGTGTTTGTCTTCATGTATTGCAATGGTGCGGTTTGCATTTTCTATTCTTACATACATACCTGTACAACATTTTTTGCACATTTCTTTGCTTTGCTTTGTGTCTAACCTCGCTCTTATATGCTCAATATTTGTGCACATGTATGTGGCTGTTTTAAGTGCAGACAATTTTGCTACCATCACAGTGTGTTTTGTTGACATTACTCTATTCTTATGTGCTGCCTTGTTACAATTTTCTTTATTCTTATTTGAATAACTACTAAACAATTAGTATAAAGAATTCATCCAAGAAACTTTTATCTCGATCGCACTCAATCTGAAACGTTCACCTCAAACTGCTAACCCAATGTAGCAAAAAATCTGTACGTGATGGAGCAAATTGGTTACCAGATTTGGATTCAGCGCACCAAAAAACGTAAAAATCAATCGAAACATTAGAGGCAGTTTAAAAAAAAATTTTTTTAGTGTACCTGTGTTATTAATGAAGCTTCCTCTAAACTGTCCAATGTCATTGTAGATACCTTTGCTCTTATATCTCCCATTATAGAACAGAAAATTGTTACCTTAGCACATGCAGAATATAGATCGGGAAAGAATATTTCCTGGGCTCTTGCCTGTGATCAAGTACAGATCGAACTTATTACTATACTAAAGGAGATTCTGATCACTGCTAAGTTAGGACACTGGCCACCATCTCTCATTCATATGGCTAGTACCAAAATACCTGAATTTGCTATAGCTCACCTTGATTGGTGGACAGTTAGTGTTCCCATTTGTTCACCACAAGGCTGCTATATCTGTACTTTGATCCCATGGTCCGGACAACACACAGTTATTTATCCTATTGTTAATATTGGTGTGCAGTTTGATAATATGCTTATGTATCCTATGGACCATCTCACATGGGTGCAGCCACTGGACGACACCTGGACTTCATTCAAGCCGATGGACCCCAGTTTGTGTGAGCAGACTACATTTCAGTTCAAGTGTGAACCTCACCAGTTTAAAGAGGCTGACACCTCCTGCTGGAACAATTCCTCCTCTTGCTCCCTGACTGTTAAGCTCTCATATTCCCTGACTACCTCACACAGTTTGTATTACCTTGGAGCTGGACACTTTTGTTTTCATCTGTTCTTTCTCCAGAATGTTTCTTTTTCGATTGCTCCCAGAATGCATGACATTCGCCTTCCCAAGAACACTTTGTTGTACAGTTCAAACTATCTACCAAACAATACCTGGTGCAGTCATACACCACTGGTCTCCCTCACCATTAATGGGACAACTTATTCCACACCGCTGGTTACCAATGACTCTATGGACATTCCAGACTTTATCTCATATGCTGTGCATCCCTTACCACTTGGCATGGGAGAAGAGATACTACATAAACTGCTCAACTTTACAGAACTCCATGCCTATATTGATCACCTTAAAACAACATCCACTGAAGTGAATCACACCATCGCTTATGAGAATGGACACATTCAACAAATTGTTGGACACTTGCTACAAGATGCTCATGTTTCTGTGTGGGAATTGTTATTTGGTTACTCACCTACTGCTGATCATGTCTTTAATGTTTTTATTCACCCTATTATTATTTTAACTGCTGTACAAATATTTCTATGCATTATCATAATTTTCCTGTGTTGTAAAATGAGACAAATGTACATATCCTTGCAGCACGTCATACAGAACCACAACATTTTAAGGTAGTTACACTGAACTTCTCCAGCATCCACCCCTACATCCAGGCTAATTTGGCCTGCTAATTTGGCATTTCCTATTACACTGAATACCAGAGTCAGCTGCAGTCTAGTATTGCTTCCTATCCTCACTCATAGCATCCTTGTACCTTTTGACTTTAGCCTCCTCAAAAATTCCTGCAGACCTTATGCACTGTTCACTCTCTCTAAGACGGGCACGGAGGTAGCATATTGGGTTCCCCCCCCCCAGTAGTGGCTGCTCTACCTAAGACACGAGGTTTGGACTCATAAGGACTAGAGACAGTACTGTGCAGGACAGGGGACTTGCTGGACATAGCAAGGTATTTAATACAGGAGGTATTAGACAAGCTGCCTACTATCATGTAATGGCAGCTGGGACAGGTACCACAGGCTTGCTTCCACCATTTCCAGGCACAAATAATAAATAAAAATAAAAAAGGTGTGGGAGATGTCAGCATACATTTCATGCAGCTTTGGACTCTGGTGATTTCAGTCTCCAAAGGTAATAGGACAGTTTACAAGATGAGATTAACTCTGACCCCCTGGTGATTTCAGTCTCCAAGGCCTGTCTGAAGCCCCTCCTTGCTAAATCAAGAATGGCAGACCTTAAAGGGAGTGGCTAGCAGACCTTAAGGGGAAGGGCTGGAGAGGATTCAATTCACTATAAAGGACAGAAACACTTCCTCTCTCTCTCTCTCTTCCACCATTCATCGGACATGAAGGACAGGAGGCTCTGATAATCAATTCCCTTCACCCCTCCCCCGCTCTCTCTCTCTCTTCCACTACACCTTGCCATGAGGCTCTGACTCACATGTTCTGGCCTATCTCTCTCTCACACTTCACACATGCACATGCACACACAGATTCATTGATGCACACTGAAACAGCTCTGTAACAATCACTATATACCTCTGTTCAATACCTATGTAATAAGCCTATTTCTACATAAAAAAACTTTCTCCAAGCCACACCTGTTTGGTTGTCTTATTACAAGCCCTCCTGCTTCTGTGAAGTGAAATGAACCCAGGACCTACAGAAGAATAACTGACCAAATCTTACAAGGTTGTTGGCGGACAGGCTCTGGTGGCTTCCGGTCCGAAAGGATCTGTTGTTTCAGGGGTCCATAATCATGCCTCAGGTGGATCGATTCTTGTTTACGGCTTGGCTCTTGAAAGGGCGAGGCTGAGAGCGAGAGGGTATTCCGCTGTGGTCATTTCCACCCTGCTGAAAGCTAGAAGGATGTCTACGTCTTTAGCGTATGTACGTATTTGGCGTATCTTCGAAGCGTGTTGTGCGAACGGGGGACTTCAAGCTTTAGTAGCCTCGGTGTCTCACGTGCTAGCTTTCTTGCAGGATGGTTTGGACAAGGGGTTAGCTGCAGCTTCTTTGAGAGTGCAGGTGGCTGTTACAGAGGAAAGATCAAAGGGGAGACACTGGGAGCGCATCCGGACATTAAGCATTTTTTACAAGCGGTGTCCATTCTACGGCCTCTGTGTAGGTCGCTAGTTCCTCGTTGGGATCTCGGGTTGGTGTTGGACGCGTTAGCACGCGAACCCTTTGAGCCTTTAGCGAGGGCATCAGATAAGGACCTGACCCTCAAGACAGTATTTCTAGTAGCGATTTGCTCGGTGCGCAGAATTTCGGAGCTGCAGGCGCTGTCGTGTCGGAAACCATTTTAGACCTTTTTTTGAAAACAAGGTGGTCTTGCGGCCAGTTCCATCATTTTTACTGAAGGTGGTGTCACCGTTTCATGTGAATCAGTTAGTGTCGCTCCCAGTTTTCGGCAAGGAGGAGGTAGGGTCTGACTCCAGGTCCTTGCACGCGTTGGATGTGCGCCGGACATTGAAGAGGTATCTCCGGAGGACGGAGAGTTTCAGAAGGTCAGATAGGCTTTTTGTTCTGTTTGGGGGACCGCGAAAGGGGGAAGCAGCTAGTAAAGCTTCCATTTCTTGGTGGCTCAGGGAGGCAATAGCGTCGGCTTACATTCTAAAGGGGAAGTTGGTGCCAGAAGGCATTAGAGCCCATTCGACGAGGGCACAGGCGTCGTCATGGGCAGAGTGTAGTTTGGTGCCGGCTATTGATATTTGTAGGGCGGCGGCTTGGTCGTCCTTTAATACTTTTGTTAAGCATCACCGTCTCGATGTGCAAGCGGAGAGGGATACTTCTTTTGGGTCAGTGGTGCTTCAGGCTGGCTTAGCGGGTCCCTCCCGGTAGAAGGAAAGTCTAACTGCTCTGTTATATCCCCAGATGTTGGGGCTAGATTGGAGGACGTTAAGGAAGGTGAAATTAGATTTACCTGCTAATTGTAGTTCCTGAAGGAACTCCAGTCTAGTCCTATATTCCCCACCCCCCTTTTTTTTGAGTCTGTGGTTTGGGCCTGAAGCACGGCATGGTGGTTTGAGCATAGGCTGTAGAGCTTAAGATAAAGGTTCGGGCCATAGAAAGGGGGGAGGGTTTTGGGGAAAAGTATTAGGAGGTTAGGGGACGTCACGTCCTTTCGAGGAGCGAGGAAGGGCGGATGTTCTTGGCACAGTTTTGCATCGGTAAGTACAATTGCCTTTGTTCAGGGCTCTGACAGCCTGATGTTTATTGCCTGTTACTGAGTTAAGGTTAATGCAGTTCATTTGCTTGAATATTGCTACTTGATTGTTTCTCAGGGGAGTCTGCTTTGTCAATAGGTTACTGGACAGAGGAGGCGGTCCCGGGAGTATTTATACCAGGGTCATTGGAAGAATGACATTTTTCAGTCTCCATAGCTGCTGGAGGAGGAGCTTAAACCCAGATGTTGGGACTAGACTGGAGTTCCTTCAGGAACTACAATTAGCAGGTAAGTCTAATTTCACCTTTATAGTTATTCTGTCAGAATAGTTTCTCCAGTGGCCAGGACCTCAGCTAGCTGGCTTTTGAGAAAATGCTGCATAGGGAGAGAGGGAGCAGCTGAACTTCAATAGTTTGTGGAGGTATCCAGGAACCCCACCTTCATACCTCCACAAACTATCAGCATCCTAGACAAACACATAGTAGTCAAAGAAGAAGTTAAGTATCTGGGCATAACACTAGACAGAACTCTGAACCTAAAATCCCACATCACCAAAACCGTAAATAAGGCATATCATTGCTTGAAAACAATCAGACAAATCAAACCAATGCTCCGTCAAGACCACTTCCACACAGTGTGTCAAGCACTCATTACACCACTGCTTGATTATGGAAACTCACTATATCAAGGCCTTCCTCAGCAGACACTCCACCCACTACAGATGGTACAAAACACCATCAGGAATTTAGTCTTCACATATGGGTGATGTCGGTTCTGACAGAGCTCGTGCGGGAACACTCCCCATCGTCCAATAGGAAAGCTTTTGGGAATATTCCACTGCGCCTGTAAAGCTGCCTTCCCACCTTCCCTACTCTGCTTCCTCAGTTGAGTTTGTAGCTGAGAGAAAAGGAGAGTAAAAAGAAACCCTATAACTCCTAGTGGAGGGGGGTGGGTTGTGAAGACTAAATTCCTGCTTTTCCTGGAGATCACCTGTTACAGGTAAGTAACTATGTTATCTCCAGGAACAAGCAGGAATGTAGTCTTCACATATGGGACTCCCTAGCTTCCAGATGCCAGAGAAGTGACCACAGAACTGGTGAAGGTTTGCCTCAGGGTAGGCTTCAAGAGGTCATGAATCGGTAAGGTCTGGGACGGAGGGGAGAAGTGCCCTTAATTCTGAAAGAGATGCTGGAGAATAGCTTGATCAAACATGGCATCCTGGTGGGAGTCTGTCTAGTGTCATGAAGAAGACCCTTCTGAGCCTATGGAGGTAGGGCAAGATGAGGATTTGCTTTCAGAAACTGACAGGCAGTCTGAGCACATGGCTCAGTGTTTGCAAAGAAGAAGTAAACAAAGAGAGTCACGAGCTAGAGAGACATGCCCCTGCTGTGACGTATGCCCTAGCTCAGGAGGTAATGAGTTTCACCTGTTTCAGGGCAGGGCACAGCTAAGCCCTGAGAGTTACAATGATAAAAAGTGGTCATTAGCTTGGACCAAGAAGAAGCAGAACCGGAAGGAGGACGAGAAAGGAAGCCAGCAAAGGAGCACGCTGACTAGAAGGAGTCAAGGAGGAGTGAGAACCAAGGGAGCCATATTCCTGAGGGTAGAAGGAAGCAACCCAGGACAGGGGTTGTCTGGTAAAGGCAGGAGAGAGAAGAATCTTCCTGAGAGGCAGGCTTGGCAAAGCTCACATGCTCCGAGGAGAGAGACAGGTTGGTTGGAGAATACCGGTACATCTGAGGGGAAAGTTAATAGGCTGAGAGGCAAACAAACACCAGCTGTGTTTGAGAACCAGTCTAACCCTGCAGAGTGGAGAGTTCCTTCCCTTTCAAAGCCAAAAGGTAGGCTTAATAATTCATATAAGTTTGAACCTAGCTATAAAGCAGTTCCCTATAGTTATCAGAAAGTAGCAAACTCCCTGGACAAAAACTACAGCAAATATGGTAGTTTACAACCCTGCTCAGGAGAGTGTTACAGAGAGAAACCACGTGAGGTCAGAGAAACCGTTTGCTTCAAAGATCAGGATAGCAGTTTACTGACACACCCTGCTATTCCTGATACTGAAGAAATGCAGAGAGACTCAATAATGAAATAGTGGATGATCGGATGGACTGTACATTATCTTTGGCTGACCATGTGAATTCCCTATGCTGAACAGTGTCTGTGAGAGACGGTAAAAGCAGCAGAAGAAAAGGGAACATTTTCTTTGCTAATTGAAGCTGTTGTGATTTGTTTTGTATCAAGCACTGCACGTTTAAAGCCTGAAGCTGACAAGGCTAACTTACCTGAGTTCATGTATAATTTCCTCAAGCCAATTGTATGGCATGTCTTGTCCTGAGTTATTCACTTGCATTTAATCCGCTGGGAAGGGGAAAATAAATTCTTGTCATTGTCTGAAACCACTCGACTGCAACTCATCTGTGCTCAAGGAGTAACGGGACTTACATTCCCAGAAGGCCTTGCAGAGTTCAAGCAAGCCCACGCTCTCTGAGGCAGGAACACCACAGGCAGACCAAGTCTCAGCGCCCTAGGCGTTGGGCTGGCCACCGTGAGGGTGACACTAGACAGTATGAGCAGCAAAGGTATGGACTGAAGACCAAGTTACTGCTCACGAGGGACCTTGTCAAAGGCTTTCTGAAAATCCAGATACACTATATCAGCTGGCTCACGTTTGTCTACCTGTTTTTTTCACACTTTCAAAAAAATACAACCGATTAGTAAGATAAGACCTTCCTTGGCTAAATCCATGTTGGCTTTCTCCCATTAAACTGACTGGATAAAGAAATCCAAGGAAGACCTGAGCGCACCATTATCCCACATCGTCAACGAATCCTTCACTCAAGGACGCATGCCGGACATCCTCAAAACCACAATCATTCGACCAACCCTAAAAAAGCCTAACCTAGATCCCCTAGACCAGGGGTCTGCAACCTTTAAGACATAAAGAGCCACTTGGACCCGTTTCCGAAGGGAAAAAAAAAACTGGGAGCCGCAAAACCATTGCGACATTTAAAACAAATCTAACACTGCATATATTGTTTCTTACCTTAATGCTATATACGACCCCCTACTTTTCCTGTTAAAATATAGGTGTTTGGCCTATACTCGTCGTATAAGACTACCCCTCTTCCTTCGCACACCAAAAAAAATACGCCAGAAAATATCACAACAACAAGTAACAATATTTGATTTCAAAATTATGATGATTTTGTAGTCAAATCACTAATATGAAATAAAATTATTTTTTCTACCTTTGTTGTCTGACCAATTTATTCTTTGATCATGTTGGTCCCGATCTGAGGCTTCTGCTTTCCTGTCTTCTCTTAGCTCTCTTTCTGTGGTCTATGGTCCATCTGCCATTCCTTATCTCTTCTTTCGTTTTCTTCACTTCTTTCCATCAGCCTATTTCCAGTCCCAGTAACCCTCCCCAATATCAGCCCCTTTCCAGTCCTCACTCCCAGTACCTTCCAATGTCAACTTGCATTCCCATGATTGCCACTGGTGTCCATTTCCTTCCAGTCCCCCTCCTTCCCCACTGACCAGTCCCTTCTAGTACAAATACCATGGCAGCCCCTCTCAGATCCAGTTCCATTCTCCCATCCCCTCATATCAGCCCATTTGTAGCCTTAGCCCCCAGTTATCTTCCAGGGCCAGCAGCTCTATCCTCCCCTCCCCACAATCAGCCCATGCCCAGTCAAAGCCCCCCAATCAGTTCGCTTCCAGTGCTAATCCCCCCTCAACCCCATTACCAGTGCTAGCCTCCCCTAATCAGCCCAATACCAGTCCTACCCCCCATCAGCTCATTACCAGTCCTAGCCTCCCCTAATCAGCTCATTTCCAGTGCTAGTCCTCTCAACCCCATTACCAGTGCTCCATCCCTACATGTCAGCCCCCTCCCTCCCTCCATCCATATCAGCTCCCTCCCTCCATGTCAGCCCGCCTCCCTCCATCCATCCATATCTGCTCCCTCCCTCCATGTCAGCCCCCCTCCCTCCATGTCAGCCCCCTCCATCCCTCCATGTCAGCCCCCTCCATCCCTCCATGTCAGCCCCCTCCCTCCATCCATATCAGCTCCCTCCCTCCATGTCAGCCCCCTCCATCCCTCCATGTCAGCCCCCCTCCCTCCATCCATATCAGCTACCCCCCTCCAAGTCAGCCCGCCTCCCTCCATCCATCCATATCTGCTCCCTCCCTCCATGTCAGCCCCCCTCCCTCCATGTTAGCTCCCCTCCCTTCTTCTGCAGCCGCGGCTCCCTGCCTCTTAGGGAACCGCGGCTGTGCTTTTAAAATCATCTCGGAGCCCTTCCTGTCTTGACGGGCTCCGTGCAGCATTGTCCCGCCTCCAAAACTTCCTTTAGAGGCGGGACAATGCTGCACGGAGCCCGTCAAGACAGGAAGGGCTCCGAGATGATTTTAAAAGCACAGCCGCGGTTCCCTAAGAGGCAGGGAGCCGCGGCTGCAGAAGAAGGGAGGGAGCTGACATGGAGGGAGCCCATAACGCCACGTTTAAATACATCTTTACAACACTATTGCCTGTCACCGGGCGGGCAGTGTGCTCCGGAGCCACGGCAAAGGTGAGAAAGAGCCGCATGCGGCTCCGGAGCCGCGGGTTGCCGACCCCTGCCCTAGACCCCACCTCCTACAGGCCAATAGCAAGCCTCCCATTCACTGCCAAAATCATCGAGAAGATAGTCCAACGCCAGCTTCAAGAACATTTAGACGTCAACAACATACTGGACCCGCAGCAACACGGTTTCCGCCCACTACATGGAGTCGAGACCCTCATGACCACACTGATGAACACCCTCATCATGGGAACTCAAGAAAAACACTCCGGATACACCATGATCTTCCTAGATATATCAGCAGCCTTCGACACCATCTCCCACAACATCCTCATACACAGACTCCAATCAATAGGAATCAAAGATACTGTACTTCGATGGTTCCAGTCCTACCTAACCAACCGACAGAAATTGATCCGCACCAGCACCTCAACCTCACCCCCCCTTCCAGCAACATCAAGGAGTACCTCAAGGATCCACACTATCAGCCATGCTCTTCAACATTTACCTCCGACCACTCTGCTCAGTCATACGTACCCACAACATCAACTTCCACATATATGCGGACAACATAATGCTCTATCCCCCAATTACAACCACAAACCCAACGAATGAGCAACTATCAGCCTGCTTCACTGATGTATCTAAATGGCTGCAAGAGAACAACCTCTCCATTAACATAAAGAAAACTGAAGCTCTTATAGTGACCAAAGACCCAGACTTCAAACCACCTACACACCTCAACATGGGAACTACACAAATTCAAATACAGCCACAAATAAGATATCTGGGCATTATCATTGACCAGGCTCTAACCCTCAAGCAACAAATCGATAAGACCACCGGAACTATATTCCACAAGGCTAAAACAGTACAACGTCTCCGACCTCTCCTCGAACCTCAAGACTTCAGGACAGTAATGCAAGCTATGACACTCCCACATCTGGACTACTGCAATATAATCTACCATGGACTACCCGCCACACAAACCAACCCCCTCCGAACGGCCTTGAACACCACAGCGAGAATTATTCAGAATGCGAGGAAACGAGACCACATCACCCCAATTCTAAGGGACCTACACATACTTCCCCTCGAAGCAAGAATTAAATACAAAGCTATTCTACTCACCCACAAAACCATCCAGCAAACACAGAGCACCCAGCTCCACACCCTACTGACCCGTCCAGCCCACAGCAAAACGACCAGACAGACCTGCAGCAACTCCCTCACCATCCCTCACAAAATACTTAGCTTAGGGTATGATTTCTTATGACAGCTTAACCCTCAAGCATTTTCTAGTGTAGCACGACTTTATCACAGATATCCCAACGCTGATAATTGATGATTATCAACGTTGGGATATCTGTGATAAAGTCGTGCTACACTAGAAAATGCTTGAGGGTTAAGCTGTCATAAGAAATCATACCCTAAGCTAAGTATTATTGTGTACCTGACAATTTTTTGGATATAATAATTTATAAAACAGCAGATCATTGATGTAAACCGGCACACTATTGAAGTTTCGTTTGAAACGAGTGTGTGATGCTTGAGTTTATCTGAGATCAGCTGGAGGATTCATTTCAAGATGTTATAACTCTTAAATAGGCTGAATGAATAATTGTTATAGTTTTGTTATAGGAAGTAATTCATTCTGATACAATTTGACCCACAGTGTGTTATGTCTATCCTCTGTCAAAATCATCAATGTTACCCTCCTGGTGATGGCCCTATCCCCATGACCGATTAACCCCCCCCCCCCCTTTGTTACGCCGCTTTGACCCGGTGAAAAGCAGGATATAAATACAGTTAAATAAATAAATTAATTAATTAAACCACGACTATCTATATGTTCAGTATTTTTGTTCTTTATAATGGTTTCTACCATTTTGCCCAGTTCTGATGTCAGGCTCACTGGTCTGTAGTTTCCCCGGATCACCCCTGGAGCTCTTTTTAAAAATTGGTGTTACATTGGATATTTGCCAGTCTTCAGATATTACAGATGATTTTAATGATAATTCACAGAAAAAGCCTGGGAGACTGCTTGCTAGATTGACCAGACTCTGGCTGGGAACTAAAGTGATGGCCAGCTTTCTAGGAAGAAATGGACAGGGATTAAAGTAAATCTTGTATTGTCCAGAGGTTTGTAGAATATTACAGTCAGCTATATTAATCACAGAGGTGAACGGTGCTGATATCTCCAAGTTCCTAGACATGGTGACTCTTCCCTGTTTGATAACAGAAGAGATTGAAGCACTGAATGCTCCTGTGATGATGGGTAAGATACAGAAAGCCTCCATGCTACAGCCAACTTGCTTAGTGTAAGGGCATGGGTCTCAAGAACTGCATCTATTTCCATCACACTCACAGCTGAGGTACTTAGTGCCATCTGAACTTGTTGAGGTGCCAATAGAAGGCCCCAAGGCTCCTCCAGTTTAGCTAGAAGATTGATGACTATGCCAATACTGGAGAGAAAGTAGGAGACATCATTATGGATGACCAGAGGGAAGGAATCAATGGTTGAGGTGCAGACTTCTGGAGATGGATATGGTTTTCACATTAAAGCAGAGGTTGAGCTCACCTCTTGCCACTGTCATTTTGGAGAAGGAATTGCTGCTGCCTTTATCTTCCAGTTACTGGACTCAAGCACACAGGGAATCACGCCTTCATTTTGATGTTACCCCATGATGTTCAGTGTCATTTCAAAGCTAACCTCAGTACAGAGGAATTCATTTTTTTCTTGATGAGTGTGAAAAGCAGGATGGCTCCCCTGCCCCTGGATATATCCTTAGACTTCAAACAAACAGTGCTACTCCCTGATCCTTTGGTCCATTAAATGAGGGCTTCTCAAACCCACAATCCCCACTGTATGCATATTTATCTCATGCAGAAGCTAGTTGGATTAGCCGTCAGCATTTCCTAAGCTAAGTACATTGGTGGGGACTTTGTGGGAGCGGTTGTGAAAGCTTTTAACTGCTGTGCTCCATTTTGTTTGCAGGAGTATGCCTTTGAGCTGGTGCGTGTAACAGCTTCCCTGTACATTCCCCAGGTGCAGGGCAGGGCCGGCCCGTCCATGGAGCAAGAATGTTTTTTGCACAGGGCCCCGCGTTTCAGGGGGCCCCGCACAAAAAACATTTTCCATCATCCCAAGTAGATAAAAAAAAAACCCTGGCTGCTGCTGCCGCTTCTGCAGTGGCAGCAGCAGAATCAAGCGTTCCGCTGCGGGGCCCCCCTCCCCGGAAAAGCCTCCCTGCAGCATCAGCTAGCTCCGGAGTCCCAAAGCGCGGGCTTTCAGAGCCATGAGAGTTTCCCTTTCTAGCGGCTCTGTTAATCCCGCCGGGGCTGATGGGATTTCCCATCACCCTCGGCGGGCTTAACAGAGCCGCGAGAGGTCAGAGAAGCTCTCTCTTCGCGGCTCTGAAAGAAGCCCGCGCTTTGGGACTCCGGAGCTAGCTGATGCTGCAGGGAGGCTTTTCCGGGCAGGGGTGAGGAAGGCCCTGCGGCGGAACGCTTGATTCTGCCGCTGCCATGGCAGAAGTGGCAGCAGCAGCCGGGGTTTTTTTAATCTACTTGGGATGATGGGGGGAGGGGGTTAGGACTAGTAATGGGCGATGGGGGGGCGCTAAGACTGGAAGTGGGCTGATGGGGGGGTTAGGACTAGTAATGGGCTATGGGGGGGCTAAGACATGAAGAGGGCTTAAGGGCGAGGGTTAGCACAAGTAATGGGCTGGGGGCGCTAAGACTGGAAGTGGGCTGATGGGGAGGTTTAGGACTGGTAATGGGTTATGAGGGGGCTAGGACTGGAAATGGACTGATGGGGGGATAGGACTGGTAATGGGCTATGGGGGGGCAAAGAAAGGAAAGGGGCAGATGGGGGGTTAGGACTGGTAATGGGCTATGGAGGGGGCTAAGACTGGAAATGGGCTGATGGGGGCTAAGACTGGAAATGGGCTGATGGGGGGGCTAGGACTGGAAATGGGTGATGGGGAGGTTAGGACATAATGGGCTATGGTGGGGCTAAGACTGGAAATGGGCTGAAGGGGGGTTAGGACTAGTAATGGGTGGTGGGGGGGCTAAGACTGGAAATGGACTTGCGGGGGGTTACTAGGACTGGAAATGGTCTGAGTGGAAGGAGGGCTTGAACTGCAAATAGCTGATGGGGACGGGGGCTTGGAATGGAAATGGGCTGAGTAGAAGGGGGGCTTGAACTGCAAATAGCTGATGGGGAGGGGGGCTTGAAATGGAAATATGCTGTGAGGGGAGGGAGCTAGGACTGGAAATGGGCTGAGTGGGGGGGGGGCTAGGACAGGAAATGGGCTGATAGAGGGGCTAGAATAGGACTGGAAATGGACTCTTGGGGGTGCTAAGATTGGCAATGGGCTGTGGTGGGGGCTTGGATTGAAATGGACTCATGGAGGGGCTAGAACTGGAAGTAGGCTCATGGGGGGCTTGGATTGGAAATGGGCTGAGTGGAGGGGAGCTAGGATTTGACATGGGCTGATGGTGGGGCTAGGAAAGGACTAGAAATGAGCTGATGGGGGTCTGGGATTGGAAATGAGCTGATGGAGGGACTCGGATAGGACTGGAAATGGATGGGGGAGCTAGGACTGGAAATAGGCTGATGGTGGGGCTAGGATAGGATTGGAAATGGGCTTATGGGTGGCTAGGACTGGAAATGGGCTGATGCGGGGACTAGAAGGGAGCGGATGCTGGGTTGGGCTGGAACTAGAATGGAGCTGATGTTGGGGGAGGATTAGAATGGGATGGAGCCGGGAGAGTGAAATGGAGAGGGAAAAGATATTTTGTGTGGGAGGGAAGACAAATCTACAATTGGCCGGATATTGGGAGAGTAAGTGGAGATTGAGGATGGAGGGGTAAAATTTGAATGGATGAAATAGGAATGAGGAAAGAGCAAAAGGAGAAAGATTAGTATGTTAAAGCAGATGTAGAGAGAGAATGGGAAAAAAATTAGAAGAGAGAAGAAAGGACAAATGGACAGCAGACGATGGAGAGTTAGCAGAAGACACAAAGAAACCAGAAGAAAGTAGCTGGAGCAATTACAGTTAAAAAAATGCACAAATGGTAGAAAAATATCTCTTTATTTTGAATTTATTAATTGGAATATGTCAGCTCTGGTAAATGTGCATCATTAACGTCTGCGCTTTGTTTAGTACAAGCAGGGCCAGCCCTTCCATTGAGCAAGAATGTTTTTTGCACAGGGCCCCGCGTTTCGGGGGGCCCCGCGCAAAGAACATTCTGCTTTTTTTTCTTAATTAAATTTAAAAAAAAAAAAGCTGGCCGCTGCCGCCGCGGCAGCATGGAGTGTCCCGGGGGCTCCCTCTGCCCGGCGGAACTCTCCCGGTGCGGCTGAGCCCCTCTGTGCCGGCTTGCAGATACGCGAAGGGAGAGTGTCTCCCTCGCGTCTCTGTTAAGCCCGCAGGGGCTGATGGGAAGCAGGGGCTGATGGGAAATTTCCCATCTGCCCCTGCAGGCTTAACAGAGACGCGAGGGAGACACTCTCCCTTCGCGTATCTGCAAGCCGGCACAGAGGGGCTCAGCCGCGCCGGGAGAGTTCCGCCGGGCAGAGGGAGCCCCGCGGGACACTCCATGCTGCCGCGGCCAGTTTTTTTTTTTTAAATTGCCATGAGCCGGGGGGGGGGGGCGGGTAGGACTGGCAATGGGCTAGGGAGGAGGGGGGTTAAGACTGGCAATGGGCTTGGGCTAGGGGGGGGGGTTAAGACTGGCAATGGGCTTGGGAGGTGGGGTTAAGACTGGCAGTGGGCTAGGGAGGGAGGGAGGGGGGGTTAAGACTGGCAATGGGCTAGGGAGGGAGGGAGGGGGGGTTAAGACTGGCAATGGGCTAGGAGGGGGGGTTAAGACTGGCAATGGGCTGGGGAGGGGGGGTTAAGACGGGCAATGGGCTAGGGAGGAGGTTAAGACTGGCAATGGGCTAGGGAGGGGGGTTAAGACTGGCAATGGGCTGGGGGGGGGTTAAGACTGGCAATGGGCTAGGGAGGGGGGGTTGACTGGCAATGGGCTAGGGAGGGAGGGAGGGAGGGGGGGGTTAAGACTGGCAATGGGCTAGGGAGGGAGGGAGGGGGGGTTAAGACTGGCAATGGGCTAGGAGGGGGGGTTAAGACGGGCAATGGGCTGGGGGGGTTAAGACTGGCAATGGGCTAGGGAGGGGGGTTAAGACTGGCAATGGGCTGGGGGGGGTTAAGACTGGCAATGGGCTAGGGAGGGGGGGTTAAGACTTGCAATGGGCTAGGGAGGGAGGGAGGGGGGGTTAAGACAGGCAATGGGCTAGGGAGGGAGGGAGGGGGGGTGAAGACTGGCAATGGGCTAGGGAGGTAGGGGGGTTAAGACTGGCAATGGGCTGGGGGGGGGTTAAGACTGGCAGTGGGCTGGGGAGGGGGGGGGTTAAGACTGGCAATGGGCTAGGAGGTGGGGTTAAGACTGGCAGTGGGCTATGGGGGGGTTAATACTGGCTGTGGGCTGATGAGGGCTGGCAATGGGCTATGGGGGGTTAAGACTGGCAATGGGCTAGGAGGGGGTTAAAAACTGGCAATGGGCTGGGGGGTTTAAGACTGGCTGTGGGCTGGGGTGGGGGGTTAAGACTGGCAATGGGCTGTGGGCTGATGAGGGCTGGCAATGGGCTATGGGGGGGTTAAGACTGGCAATGGGCTGGGGGGGGTTAAGACTGGCAATGGGCTGTGGGCTGATGGCTGGCAATGGGCTATGGGGGGGGGGTTAAGACTGGCAATGGGCTAGGGGGGGTTAAGACTGGCAATGGGCTGTGGGCTGATGAGGGCTGGCAATGGGCTATGGGGTGTTAAGACTGGCAATGGGCTAGGGAGGGGTTAAGACTGGCAATGGGCTGTGGGCTGATGAGGGCTGGCAATGGGCTATGGGGGGGTTAAGACTGGCAATGGGCTGGGGGGTTAAGACTGGCAATGGGCTGTGGGCTGATGAGGGCTGGCAATGGGCTATGGGGGGGTTAAGACTGGCAATGGTCTGGGGGGGGTTAAGACTGGCAATGGGCTGTGGGCTGATGAGGGCTGGCAATGGGCTATGGGGGGGTTAAGACTGGCAATGGGCTATGGGGGGGGGGGGTTAAGACTGGCAATGGGCTTTATCTTTATTAAAATTTGATATACCGCTGTGGCAAAGCATTAAGTGGTGTACAATAAAATTGATTAGCACCACAATCCAAGAAACAGAATGCCAAAATTAGGACAGGAAAGAGGGGTAAAGAAAAATGAACAAATCATATTAAAAACACTGAACAACAACTCATAATAGGTTGGACACAACTTGTTTTAACAGTGAATAACAAACCATAACAAATCATAAGGATGATGTTAACCAACCAGGGTACAGAAATACATAATTGACAAACATAGACAATACCTGGGATGAGCATACAGACAAATCAATTAGGGGGCTGTGGGCTGATGAGGGCTTTCTGGAAATGGGGTGATGGGGGGTTAGGACTGGCAATGGGCTATGGGGGGGGGTTAAGACTGGCAATGGGCTATGGGGGGGTTAAGACTGGCAATGGGCTGTGGGCTGATGAGGGCTGTCTGGAAATGGGGTGATGGGGGGTTAGGACTGGTAGTGAGCTGATTGGGGGGGTTAGGACTGGTAATGGGCTGTGGGCTGATGGGGGCTGTGGAAATGGGGTGATTGGGGGTTAGGATTGGTAATGGGCTATGGGCTGATGGGGGCTGTCTGGAAATGGGGTGATTGGGGGTTAGGACTGGTAATGGGCTATGGGGGGGTTAAGACTGGTAGTGGGCTGATGGGGGTAGGACAGGTAATGGGCTATGTGGGGGGTTAGGACTGATAATGGGCTTTGGGGGGGCTAGGACAGGAAATGGGCTGATGGGGAGGGGTTAGGACTTGAGGTGGGCTGATGTGGTTAGGACTGGTAATGGGCTGTGGGCTGATGGGGGGGTTTAGGACTGGCAATGGGCTATGGGGGACTGACTGGAAATGGGCTGATGGGGGGTTAGGACTGGTAATGGGTTATAGGGGGGGCTTAAACTGAAAATGGGGTGATGGGGGTTAGGACTGGAAGTTGATTGACGGGGGGCTAGGACTGGTAATGGGTTGGGGGGTTGCTAGGACTGGAAATCGGCTGAGTGGAAGGGGAGGCTTGAACTGCAAATAGCTGATGGGGAGGGGGCTTGGAATGGAAATGGGCTGTGAGGGAAGGGAGCTAGGACTGAAAATGGGCTGATGGAACAGCTAGGATAGGACTGGAAATGGGCTGTTGGGGGGAACTAAGATTGGAAATGGGCTGTGGTGGGGGCTTGAATTGAAATGGACTCATGGAGGGGCTAGAATTGGAAGTAGGCTCATGGGGGGGGCTTGGACTGGAATTGGGCTGAGTGGAGGGGAGCTATGATTTGACATGGGCTGATGGTGGGGCTAGGAAATGACTAGAAATGGGCTGATGGGGGGGCTAGGATTGGAAATGAGCTGATGAAGGGACTTGGACTGGAAATGGATGGGGGAGCTAGAACTGGAAATGGGCTGATGCAGGGACTAGAAGGGAATGGATGCTGGGTGAGACTGGAACTAGAAGGGAGCTGATGTTGGGTAGGATTAGAATGGGATGGGGCTGGGAGAGTAAAATGGAGAGGGGAAAAATATTTTGTGTAGGAGGGATGAAAAATCTACAATTGGCCGGGTATTGGGAGAGTAATTGGGGATTGAGGATGGAGGGGTAAAATTTGTGTGGATGAAATAGGAATGAGGAAACAGCAAAAGGAGAAAGATTAGTATGTTAAAGCAGATGTAGAGAGAGAGAATGGAAAAAAAAAACTAGAAGAGAGAAGAAAGGACAAATGGACAGCAGACGATGGAGAGTTAGCAGAAAACATGAAGAAACCAGAAGAAAGTGGCTGGATCAATTGCAACTGAAAAAAAATGCACAAAAGGTAGAAAGATATCTCTTTATTTTGAATTTATTAACTGGAATATGAAAGCTCTGGGAAATGTGCATCATTAACGTCTGCGCTTTGTTTGGTACAAGAGGAAATTAACTTATAGTTTTATTTCTACAGTGTTGTTGTACATTCCAAGTTTGGCTTTTGGGGTTCCCAGTTTAATTATTGCCTTCCTGTTTCTAAATTGTGATTCCTTGTTTGGTGATGGTCTATGTTCTGCATGTGTAACTGAGCTGAGGTATTCTGTTTATGTAATTCCTATTTGACGTTGCCACTTGTTCTCTTTCCCCAGTATTCTCTGTAATGTATTGGTTTAATATTTGCAGTGTTGCCTTTTGATAGGTAGTGTATGGTGCTTTGTGAGTCCTGGTAATGCTGTCAGGATACGGCAGGTTTGCTATGGGTTCTAAATGGGCAGCGTTTGTAGTAGTTCCTAATGTGCCTGGCGGTTGGCACTGGATTATAGTAATGTAGAAATCTTTTAGTCTTTCTTTATGCATACACTCATTAAGAGACATAGTTACTAAAAGTTAGTGTATGGTAACATTATGCAAATATTTATGCAAATAAGGCCACTTATGCAAATGAGGCCCCGCACCGAGTCTCCGCACATGGCCCCGCACCCCCCTTGGGCCGCCCCTGAGTACAAGAGCAAATTAATGTATAGTTTTATTTCTACAGTGTTGTATATTCCAAGTTTGGCTTTTGGGAGTCCCAGTTTAATTATTGTCGTCCTGTTTCTAAATTAAGATTCCTTGTTTGGTGATGGTCTATGTTCTGTTCATGTGTAACTGGGCTGAGGTATTCTGTTTATATAATTTGTAAACGGGGGCGCTGGGTGAGAATGTCCACAGTCTTGGCAAAGGCAAATATTAATATGACTTGCAAAGGATTGTGGGAAATGTAGTCCATTCATACCAGACTCAGCCGTTCACAATAAATTAGTTGTGCTTGCTCAAGGGTAAAGCAAAGAAGATATTTTATTTATGGGGTTATTTCTCCCAACACAGATATACTTGGTAGCACATAAAAAGGAATACTTGCTTTCAGTATTATACTTAGAAAAACAAATAAGGAAAAAACAACAGCTGAACTTGTTAAGCAATCAAATCAAAGCATAAAGACCTTGATGGGAACAGAAAGGTCTTTTCTGTAAGCTCCTGCTAATTCTCCTTAGCAGTGCTTCAAAGAACAAACAAAACCCACAAAGTAGGAAAAAAAACCTGTTCTTTTTCAGGGATATCTTCCTGTATCTTCACACACACTCAGAAGTGTCCCTCCAGAGCTCACAGGCAATTAGGCAAGGCTCAATTGGTAACCATTACCAGCTGAAACCCTCTTGGCTGGTTTACTTTCTATTACGTGGCTCAAATCCTGCTCAGAAGCTTTTCTGAGTAGATTAAAGAACAAGTTTATATTTCTTTGTGATGGTTGTTGTATTTTGTGACAGCATATTACCACAGAAGTTTAGACAGAGAGCAATCCATGTATTCAAAGTCCCCATTTATAACATCTTCCCCTTCTTCAACTATCATGGGTTCAATATCATGGATTGGCACAGAGGAATTTCTCAATGGAACACTCTCAGGACAATACTTGTTTCCCTGCTGTCTTCCCAGTGAAGAGCTAGGGCATAGATCAGTGTTCATACCTGAGCTTCCATTGCTGTTAGAGTTCCTCTCTAAATATCCTGGCCAGTATGTAGTCCAGTTCTTATGTCCAGCCTTCCAATCAAGATCCCTGGACACTGGATCTCTCTTCACATACCTTTTTGCACTGGTCTTAGGGTCCCTTCCAAGTGCAGCCGTCTCCCTCACAGGTGCCGTCCGGGGATTCCTGGCTCTGCAACCCCACTCCTCTGGCTTTCCCCAGTCCAATGGTGTATGCTTGCCTCTGGAATGCCTCCCAGTATACGTACTGCTATGGACTCCTTTAGACCTCCCAAATGCTTTTCTCTTCTTTCTTCCAAAGTGTTTCTTTCTCTCTCTGTCCGTCAGCTCTGGCTTCTGCTGATGATGATGATCAAGGTGCTTCTGATCAAGATGCCTCTGATGAAGATGATTCTCTGTAGAATAAGCTTTTCTTTTATCCTGCTTAGATGAATGCTCCACCCTAGCACAGCGCAGCTGTGCTGAATCAAGCCCTGCCCTTGGAGATGAGTGCTTGGGGATTACCTCATAGCCCTCCTGATTGAACACACGTTTCCCCACTTCAGCCCTTCTAATGGCTGTTGGAAACCTGGTGCATTCTGGGACTGGTAGTCTTTTATGGAAACATTCTGTTTTATTATTTCTACCAGAAAAGACAGGGTGCTTGTTCAGAGTCACTTCACCTCTATTATAGCTCCTTCCTGAACTATGATAAGCTTCCTTATCACAAATTCCTATTTGACATTGCCACTTGTTCTCTTTCCCCAGTAGGTCATGTATTGTTATTCTCTGAAATGTATTGGTTTAATATTTGCAGTGTTTCCTTTTGATAGGCAGGGTATGGTGCTTTGTGAGTCCTGGTAGTGCTGTTAGGATACGGCGGGTTTGCTATGGGTTCTAAATGGGCAGTGTTTGTAGTAGTTCCTAATGTGTCTTGCGGTTGGCACTGGATTATAGTAATGTAGAAATCTTTTAGTCTTTCTTTATCCATACACTCATTAAGAGGCATGTTTACTAAACGTTAGTGTATGGTAACATTATGCAAATATTTATGCAAATGAGGTCCCTTAGGCAAATGAGGCCCCGCACCGAGTCTCCGCACATGGCCCCACACCCCCCTTGGGCCGCCCCTGCCCAGGTGTTTACTGTTATCTGTTCTGGTTTTACCTCTTAAAGATTGTGGGTAAAGAGGACACCAGTATCTGTTCAGTAGTATATAGATAAAAATTGATTAAAGAAATATTGGAGATTGAAAAAGTACTTTAAGTTATTTTAAATAAAAATTAAAATAATAAAAAAGGGGGAGTTTTTTAAGCCAGTGATGTTGAGTGTTCTATTTCCCCTATGGCTGTGATTTTCCGCATAGAGGGATCTGATAATGTCCTGAGGCTTTTTCTCCCCCATTTTGGGGACTGTTTTGTTAAAATGGTAAATAAAGGTAAAAGGAAAAGGAGACCGCTATGGTTTTCGAAAGAAGTAGCTGAAAACTTGAAGAAAAAGAGGGAGGCCTTCATGAAATACAAGAGATCACAGAGAGAGGAAGACAGACATCTATATTTGGAAAATCTTAGAGAAGCTAGCAAAGTAGTCAGGAAGGCAAAGATTCAAAAGGAGGAGGAAATAGCCAATGAAATAAAATGCGGGAATAAGACATTTTTCAGATATATTAGTGAGAAGAGGAAGGGCAAAAGTGGTATTGTCAGACTCAAGGGTGCAGGGGAGGAATATATAGAAGCTGATAAGAATAAAGCGGAATTGCTTAACAAATATTTCTGTTCTGTGTTCACAGATGAAGAACCAGGAACAGGACCTTAGAAAACACCCACAAGCCGGAACAGAAGCGAAGGACATCTTGAACAATTTTCAGAATACTGTGTTCATGAGAAACTAGCTCAACTTAAAGTAGACAAAGCGATGGGACCGGATGGGATACACCCGAAAATACTGAGGGAACTTGGGGATGTTCTAGCAGGTCCACTGACTGACCTTTTCAATGCCTCGTTGGAGTCAGGAGTGGTGCCAAAGGACTGGAGAGAGGCTCATGTGGTGCCTTTACACAAAAGCGGAAGTAAGGATGTGGTTGAAAACTATAGGCCGGTTAGTTTAACTTCAGTGGTGAGTAAATTATTGGAAACGCTGCTGAAAGAGAAAATAGTGAGGTTTCTGGAGTCCAGTGGATTATAGGATCCGAGGCAGCATGGATTCACCAGAGGCAGGTCTTGTCAGACAAATCTGATTGATTTCTTTGACTGGGTGACCAGGGAGTTGGACCGAGGGAGAGCCCTAGATGTGGTGTATTTAGATTTCAGTAAAGCCTTTGATACTGTTCCTCACAGGCGACTTATAAACAAACTGAGCACCCTAGGGAAGTTACTGCTTGGGTTAGAAATTGGTTGGGTGGGAGGCGACAAAGAGTATAAGTAAATGGAGCTCACTCTGAGAAGGATGTTACCAGTGGTGCACCCCAGGGATCTGTCCTTGGTCCGATTTCTTTTTAACATCTTTGTTAGTGATATAGCAGAAGGGCTGTCAGGTAAGGTTTGCCTCTTTGTGGATGATACCAAAATCTGCAATAGAGTAGACACCCAGGAAGGTGTAGAAAACATGAGGAGGGATCTAGCTAAGCTTGAAGAATGGTCTAGAATTTGGCAGCTGGGATTTAATGTTAAAAAATGTAAGGTCATGCATTTGAGCTGCAGCGGGCTAGAGGTGATATGATTGAGATGTTTAAATACCTCCATGGCATAAATGTTCAGGGAGAGAGCCTCTTTCAATTGAAAGCAAGTTCTGCTATGAGAGGACATGGGATGAGGGTGAAGGGAGATAGATTCAGGAGTGATATGCGGAAATATTTCTTTACAGAAAGAGTAGTGGATCCGTGGAATAGTCTCCCAGTGGAGGTGGTAGAGATGAGGACAGTAACTGAATTCAAAAAAGCATGGGACAAACACAGAGGATCTCTAAAGGTAAAAAGGGGACTGTTGTAGTTGTTGATATGAAAGGACAGAGTAGATAGGCCATGTGGTCTTTTTCTGTCATCATATTTCTATGTTTGGTAAAATGCTGAGATTTGCATGACTTGTTGATCTTTCTTTTTAAGATTGGATCTATAGAGTGGGACCCTTTTTGGGCAATTTTAGTCCTGCTGAGGTATCAACGTTGATAGTTTGAGATTATGGAAGTGTATTAATACTCTTTTTGAGATACTTCACTCCCAATGCTATTATCTGGTTCAATGCATATTCACTGTGAATATCCTGAAAATCTGACTGGCTGTGAGGACTACAGGACATGGTCAAGAAGGCGTGCCTTGATACTGGTATAATAAAAGTCAAGCGACCAAAAATACATACTTGCTCATGAATTCCCAAAAACCTCAACACGCCATCATTTCATACAAAATAGACATACACTGCATGTTACAGACTCCAAAAGGCCAAAGTTAAAAATTATACCTTGGTTAATTTTCTATGATCTAAAATAAATTAACTAATCAAAATAAGTTTTAGTACCCCCATCTAATCTAGAATCTACTCATCTTGCTTTTTGCTATCAGGCACCAGTATACTTTGGAACTAGATTCCAGAAGAAATTAAAACAAATGTGACTGTAGCAGCAAAGCGCAGACAAACCAATGATACCAGGAGTCTGTTCAGAAGGTCCAAATCATTTATTTGTGCACAAGTCTCAAGCAAGTCAAATTCAAAATGGCTGAGCAAAGTTTTCAAGCATTACAATAACTTTTATAGACTTCTGTTCCATTCTAGGTATAGAAAAACATTTCATTGGTCCCGGTACTCTCCCGTACCCCTTCCATTGGTCCCGGTACTGATAAGTTTCTCCAATTATGTCCCTTCTGTGGGCATGACACCTGCCTGCCCCCCTTCTAGTCCCAATTACAATGGTCAGTTCATCAACTTGTTACTTTCACACTTTCAAGGTTATGCGACCAATTTGTGCGTGCAGAAGAGTAAGGTTCTGTAACTCATCTGTCAGCACTCCTCATTATTTCTCTGCAGATGTACTTTTTCTTATCAGTAACTTTTAAACATGTCTTTTCTGTATTTTTCCATTTCTCAGTTCTGCAGTTCTGCTTACCTAAGCTAATTCAATACTTCTACTGAGTTCTATCTTACAATAGCAGCATATTGGGGGATGTGCAATCCTATATGCCTCTCCACAGGCCTCATTTACAGGTCAAGCTAGCCATGCTGGCCTGCCTATGTCAGACACCGTGGGTCACAGGCCTGCACCTGCCACATTCCCCCCTTTGATTAATCTCACCCTATTACTTAATAAGGTGTGAGAATTAAATCACTTTTAGAAGAATCACATCATGATTGAAGGATTTCTACTAGGACTAGCTTTGTATAAAGCCATTATTTTAGTTGCGGTCTTCCGCTCTACTGTACTATCAATAGCACTATGAATGGAACGCATACAACATGGGATTAAACATGGTAAAAAGAGGATAATAGCAACAAGGATTAGTACTAAAACAATGAAAGTCTTAAATCCTCCCAGCCAAGAGAAAAGGTTAGCAAACCAGTTAGGAAATTTCAATGCGTGCCACGTCTGTACTGGCACATAAGCATGTCTTTGCATATCTTTAGCAATTTCTTCAACTACTTGACCTTTATCATCTATTTTCAAACAGCAATTAGTTAAATTCAGCTTACCACATACTCCTCCTTCAGCTGCTAGCAAATAATCAAGTGCTAAGCGATTCTGGTATATGGCAGTGCGCATCTGAGTACTTTGTCTAGCTAAGAGCGTGAGAGCATGACTAGTTTCATTAGTTATTATTTCAACTACTGCTTGTAAGCGAATAATACGATTAATCATATAAATTGGGGTACGATAACCATACATACCATCATCATTCCAAGTGGCAGGTCCATAATACTCAATAATTCTTTCTGGTGGCCAATCATCACCTTGCCACTTCTCCCACTTGCCTATCTGTAAGGCTTCTCTTTTCTGTCTTGATGCTCTTTTGTGTTTGTGGGTAGTATATACAGGGTATCCTAATTGTTCTCCATGTTCAGTGTTTAACAGGAAGAAAGAAGGTCTGATGGTTCCTAAGACACATGCTCCTCCCCAGTGTGGCGGGAGTTGCGCATATGCTCGGTTTCCACAGATCCAATATAGGCCAGGTGGGGCTTGCCAGGCTTGGACTTTAGCAAGGTTAGTCCATAGACCTGCAAGTTCAGGAAATCTAGCTAATGGGTTAGGAGGTTCAGGATGTCTGATTCCTGACCACCATGCTGTCTTTTTGGTCGTGGCATTATAGTATTTCTGGCTAAGACAGACCAGCTGTCCTACCTTTTGGGTGAACTGGGGTCCAGTTCTGGCATAGCAAAGACGTCCAACGATTGAGTGCGCTAACACCCATTCACTGGTAGTCTTGTGTAATTCAGTCTGGTTGTAAGTCATGGAATAATTCAATTCTTGGGCTTCCCAGGGCCATTGGTCTCCCATTTGGGTTCCGCCACAGAAATAACAATCTGTGATCTTAAGACTAGATACTACTGCTCCGGCTAATTCTAGAAACAAATTCTGTGAAGGGTGAGGGATCTCAAACTTATTTACATGCATAGCTTCATAAAAGGTATTATGAATATGATATTTAGATGACTTGTGAGCTTGGGTATTCAATCTGATATACACAATGGTCCCTGGATCTATTGCTCCTCCAGCAATACGTAAACCAAATTTGTATCCTTGTTTCCATGCATGGGGGTTATGTACACGCAAATGTAAGGGGTTTGCAAGCATCTTTCTGACATTTATCATTTGTGGTTGGCTTGGTTAGAGTAGCCATCCGCTTATCTATTTTCTCATTAGTTATACCAGTGTTCCAGGTAGCATAAAAAACACATCCCCAATACGGGCAATAGTAATCTGCCGCTGTAGCAGTACTATACCCTGATCCTGTTTTACCTGTACACTTCCACCAATTTGTGGCACCTTCTGGACACATATACTTATGGTCATTTCGATACGCTTTCTCCCATGTACCACAGGTGGACTGACTATCTCTATTAATGGCATTACATGCATCAAAATTCAAAACAGCAGGTTTAGTAATGTCCTTAAGTGGTGGTGTAGCAGCTAATATAGGTCCATCTGCATCCTTCCATCTTATTTCCAACGTGTAATAGGATGGATTCTGATGCGGATTATAGCATGCTTTAATTTTGCCATGAGTGCAAACATTTAGTTCAGTGGTGTTATAGATACACCGAGTTATTGTTCCCTTGCAGGTATAGTAAGAATGGTAAAGCAAAGTCTGAGTTACTTTCAGTCCAGTTCTAGTAGAAGTAATGCAAGCAGTGCATGGAGGTAGAGCATAAGTCTGTTCAAAACCTCCAAAGAAGGCAACCAAGGCAAAGCAAAAACAAAGATACATGTTGATTGGAGTTCTTCTGAATCCTCAGCTTGCTGATCTTGATCACGACGGTCTATTATTCTTCGTCCCGTTTGCTAATGAAGCAATTTAATGGGTGCTGAGTGTTGATTGAAGATCCTCAAGATGTCCAGTACACATTAACCAACTTAGCAATTCAGCTGGCTTGTGAAGTCTGGCTTAGTCAATGTAGTCTTCAAAGTAGTGTGTCAAATCACACACAAATTGGGTTCGTTGAAACAAAACTGTTGCTGCATGGAAAACAGCAATCCTCTTCGAAAGACTTGGCTACTGCAAAGCACTTGTGATGAAGTGTCTATGCTGCTGGTTGCCGTCTCAGAGTAACTCGCAAGGGTACATCAGGGTGCTGCTCTGCTGTCCACCGCTCTGGTTCAGGATCGGCGGCGGGCTTGACTCTGCTGTGGTGGATCCAGGCGTCGATCTCGGCTACCTTTACTGCAGTTGGGGTAGACAGGATGACGGTGTACGGTCCCTTCCAATGGGGTTCCAACGGTATCTTCTTCCAATCTTTGATCCACACCGAAGTTCCAGGCTGGTAGGGATGCAAGGGTTCCGTCAGGTTGATAGGCAACTGATCTTGGATCCACGTATGGAGAGTCTGCAGAACAAAACTAAGAGCTAGGAGTTCTTGTCTGGTTACTTCTGAACCAATCTGGGCTAAACTTCCTTTGACTCCCTGCACTATTGGTGGGGGTTTACCATACAGAACTTCAAAAGGGGAAAATCCTGTTGATTTTACAGGGGCTGAGCGTATTCTGAGTAAAGCTATGGGGAGCACTTGGGGCCATTTCAAGTGTGTCTCCTGACAAAGCTTGGACATTTGGGCTTTCAAGGTACGATTCATTCGCTCAACTTTCCCTGAACTCTGGGGTCTGTATGCAGTGTGGAGCTTCCACTGTATCTGCAAAGCTTTTGCTAACTGCTGAGTAACTTGGGAGACAAATGAGGGTCCATTGTCTGACCCTATTACTGCTGGGATTCCAAATCTGGGGACAATCTCTCTCATTAAGACTTTGGTAACTTCTCGGGCTTTCTCAGTTCTGGTTGGGAATGCTTCTACCCACCCAGAGAAAGTACAAACTAATACTAGTAGATAATGGTATCCATTGGCTTTTGGCATTTCGGTAAAATCAACTTGGAGGTTGTGCATGGGGGTGACACCTCCTGACTGAACTCGGGGTGCTGTAATAAGGCCTTGCTTGGCATTATTTTTGGCACAAGTTACACATTGACGTGCTACTGAGGCTGATATGGTTGTCATCAAAGGGATGTAGAAATGTGGTCTGAGCGCTTTCTCCATAGCACTCTTCCCATAGTGGGTAGCTTCGTGGAAAGCTTTGACAAAGGATGGTCCTAACAGTTCAGGAATTACTATTCGTCCGGGAGGTTGACTGCCCTCTTCTGGAGGCAGCTCAATCCATCCATCTTTCAATACTCCATTTTCTTTGTCACAATAGTAATCCAATTCTTTGGTGGTATATCGTGGGGTCCATAGATTCAAGGGTACTGGAAACAATGCTGCTTGCATTGGCATAGCTTGTGGGGCAATTTGTCCTGTCATAGCTGCTTGTCGTGCTGAGGCATCTGCAAATCTATTTCCTCGGGCAACTTCTCCTTTTCCTGCTTGATGTCCTCTACAATGCATGACAGCTACACGTGTTGGGGCCCAGACTGCATCAAGTAACATCAATATCTCGGGACCATATTTGACTGATTTTCCTCCGGATGTGATGAGTCCTCTTTCTTTATAGAGAGCTCCATGGGCATGCAAGGTGGTGAAGGCATATTTGGAATCTGTATATACATTTAGCACAAGTTTTTCTCCTAACAACAATGCTCTGGTAAGTGCTATCAATTCGGCTTTCTGGGCTGATGTGCCTGAGGCTAGAGCTGATGATTCAACTACTTCGTGTTGAGTGACGACTGCATATCCGGCACAGCGTCGTCCATCAAGGATGAGACTGCTCCCATCGACATAATAGATCTGGTCGGGATTATCTATGGGCACATCTGTCAAGTCAGGTCGACTGGAGAACACAGTCTCCATGACTTCGATACAGTCATGTTCTGGGAGTTCTTCACTGATGGGTATCAAGGTAGCTGGGTTCAAGGCATGGCTCACTTCAAGTTGTATCTGTGGGTTTTCACATAACATGCTCTGGTACTTCAACATTCGGGAATTGGTGAGCCAATAATTTGCTTTTTGTTCCATAAGGGCAAGGACTGCATGTGGCACAGTGACTCGTATGTTCTGTCCTAGTGTGAGTTTGTCTGCTTCACTCACTAGTAGCGCTGTAGCTGCAACTGCTCTCAAGCAAGGTGGCCATCCTTTGGCCACAGGGTCCAATTGTTTCGATAGGTAGGCTACAGGTCGCTCCCAATTTCCTAATTTCTGAGTCAACATGCCTAGGGCATTTCCCTGTGCTTCATGTACAAACAAGTGGAAAGGTTTGTGGACATCTGGTAGTCCAAGTGCTGGTGATGACATCAATTCTTCTTTTAGCTTCTGGAAAGCTGTGTCCTGCTCAAGTCCCCACTCCAGTGGTGACTTTTCTTCTCCTTTTGTGGCTTCATACAGTGGTTTGGCAATTTGGGCAAAGTTGGGTATCCAGATTCGGCAATATCCTGCCGCTCCCAGAAAGGCTCTGACCTGCTTTCTGGTTGTTGGAGTTGGAATTCTGCATACTGCTTCTTTTCTTTCTCTGCCTAATCTTCTGCTTCCTTGGGTAATACGAAAACCCAAGTATTTCACTTCTTTTTGGCATAGCTGTGCTTTGGCTCTGGAAACTTTATATCCAGCTTCATCTAGTAACTGCAAGAGATCTTTGGTGGCTAGTATACATTCTTTCTCTGATACGGCAGCTATCAACAGATCATCCACGTATTGGAGAAGCACTCTCTTTCCCGGGGCTACTGGATAGCTTGAAAGGTCTTGATTTAGTGCAGCACTAAAGATGGTAGGTGAATTCTTGAATCCTTGGGGTAATCTTGTCCAGGTGAGTTGGCCCCCTCTTCCAGAGATGGGGTCCTGCCATTCAAATGCAAACAATATTTGGCTTACAGGGGCTAATCTTATGCAAAAGAATGCATCTTTTAAATCCAGTACAGTGAAATGGGTAGCTTCAGCAGGTATCAGTCCTAGAAGAGTGTAAGGATTGGGCACAACTGGATGTATGGTTTCAGCTGCATCATTCACTCTTCTCAAATCTTGCACTGGGCGATAATCATCTGTCCCAGGTTTCTTTACTGGCAGAAGTGGGGTGTTCCATGGGGATTGACATACTTTTAGTAGGCCATATTCGAGCAATCTCTGTAGGTGGCGATGAATGCCTTCAATTGCGGCTCTTGGGATAGGGTACTGTTTGACGTGCACTGGTGTAGCACTAGGCTTGAGGGTTACAATCACTGGAGCTATATGCTTGGCTAGGCCTGGGGGACTGCCTTCTGCCCATACTCCAGGTGGTGCATCAATACTTTTCAAGGTTTGTTCAAAATAGGTGTCTCGGACAGAATCATCAATGTAATACCTCCATTCTTCTTCTCGGGGAACTGTCAGCAGCATTATTCCTGCTGGTTTGGCTTGGGAATTTACTGTCATTTGCATTTCTCCTTGCTCAGAGAAAGATATTTGTGCTTGAAGTTTGGCTAACATATCTCGTCCCAGTAGTGGTACTGGACATTCGGGCATGTAAAGGAATTGATGAGTTACTTGCTGTCCTCCTAGACTGCATATTTGGTTTTGAAGAAAAGACTTTGTGGCTTTGGCACCAGTTGCTCCTATAATGGTGACTGCTTTTGTAGTGAATGGGGCTATCTTTTTGTCTATTACTGAATGCTCTGCTCCAGTATCAACCATAAAGTTCATAATTTGGTCTCCTATTTGTATTCCGACCATAGGCTCCTGGAGACCTAAAGCAAACTTGGAGCCCGGTCTGTCCTAATCCACATCATCCTCATCATGGGCCTGTGTGGCCAATGCTTGAATGGCTCCTCCTCCTCTCTCTCGCTGGAATTGTTCTCGATTGGCTCCTCCTCGGCCTCGGGGACGGCCTCGTCTTTCTTCTCGCCACTGATGATCGTTGTCGTCATCTTGCTGGGCGTCTTCGAGTTGCGGGCACGTATCTCTCCAATGTCCTTCCTCTCTGCAATAGGCGCATTGGTTCACGCCTAGTCTCTGGATCCGGCCTCCGCCTTGACCCCGCCCTCTTCCTCTGCTCCTTCGACTAGGGACACCTCCCCTTTTCTTTTCAACTATGGCCGCAGCCAAAAAATCAGCTTTCTTCTTCATCTTTCTATCACATTCTCTCTGTCTTTCAGTATCACGATTCACATACACTTTATGAGCGACTTCCAATAACTGTGTTGCATTCATGCCCGCAAACCCTTCTAACTTCTGTAATTTGCGTCTAATGTCTGGTTGAGACTGGTTTACAAAAGCAGAATTCACCATACATAAACTTCCTGGTGCCTCGGGATCATAGGGAGTATACATTCTGTAGGCTTCAGTTAATCTTTCATAAAAATCTGCTGGGCTCTCATCTATTCCTTGAATAACTCCTGTAACTTTGGAAAGGTTCATAGCTTTTTGGCCCCCCCTTCTCAGGCCTTGTAAAAAGCCTTGGCGAAAACGGGCTAGGGCTGTGGATCCTTCATCTGTATTTGGATCCCATTGGGGGTCTTCATTCGGGAATTCTCTCTGAGCTGCTTCCCTACGGTCTATTATATTCTGCCCCTGCGCCGGAGCTGCAGCGTTTTCTGCCATCCATTCAATAGCTGCTTTTCTAATTCTCGCTCGTTCTTCTGTTGTGAATAGGGTGGTCAGGAGCTGACGGCAATCTGGCCAAGTGGGTTGGTGAGTTTCCATAATACTAGTTACTAATTCTGTCAGCTCCTGGGGCTTACTAGTATAGGAGGCATAGTGCGACCTCCAATTTAATAAATCAGTTGTAGAGAAAGGGATATACACATAAGTTAGGGGTCCCGCTACCACTTCATCATTATCATTCTTTACGGGCACTCCCGGGACTTGCCTTAAGGGAAACAGTTTGGCTGTTACAGGCGTCTTTTGGGTTTGGGATCTGAGGGTTATTGTCGTTGCCTTTGCAGGAGTCACTTTCTTTTTCTCAACAGGTTTTGCTTTGGGTTTTACTTTCACTGGCGTGCTAGTGCTAGCGCTGGCTTTCTCAATTATTTGTACACTGTCCTCCTCCTCTTCTGGGGAATTCTCTCTTTCTCCTTCTTCTATCTCCTCTCCTGACTCACTTTTTAGGTCCTCCTCTTCTTTTCCCGCTAATTCTTCCTCTTTCTCTCCTCCGGGAGGGGGATCTGGGGTTGGGTCCCGCCTCGGCTCTGGCTGTCTCTGGGGTTCTGGGGCAGGACGACGCCGGGCTACTCTCACTGGACCTGGGGTTCGGGGCTGCCTGAGGACTATTTCTGGGGAATCAGGATCTGCCAAGATGGGTTTCTTCTTGGCTTTCTTATCCTGCTCTTTCATTCTAGGCTGCTCCGTTTTCTGTCTAGAATCTGTTTTAGCTAACATTATTCTGCACTGTTCCTCATAACAACGCTGCGCCCAGGGGGGCGGATCTTCACAAATACTTAACCAGGAATCTATATAGGGGTACTGATCGGGGTGCGCTACCCGCACTCTACGATGTATTGACTGAATAATCTCTACAGTGAACGTTCCCTCTCGGGGCCAGATGGGGTCTAGATCGGGCCACTCCCTAGTACACAAAATCTGCAAACGGGCTGCTGTCATTTTAATACCATAATCTCCTGAATATCCCTCTTTAAAATGTGCGATCATACATTCTAATGGAGTGTTTCTAGTAGACCCCGCCCCTCCCATTTCGATGTGTGCGCGCAACAACAGACAGAAAGGAAAAGGAGGGTGGACCGTGGGTAAGGGGTCCTCATGGCCCTGGAAACGTATAGGGAATACAAATAACAAGACAAGACGACAATCGCTTCCCCCTTTTCGCGACCTGAACGCGGTCGCCCGGTCAGGAAATGCGCTAATCAGGGGTCCGCCTTCACTTGGTCCGTGCTGCCAGACCTCTCATTCACACTTCGTTCACACAATCATGCTAGCAACGTATCCCAGAATGCATTCGTTTCTATCTGTTCTGACTAGTCTTTTTCCCAATTACAAAAAGGATGAGGGTTTCACCCAGCGAATTCCCATGCCAGGCTACTCGGCTCTTCCTTGAGAGTTGATCATGCTCTCTTACCAATTCCCAATATCTCGAGATTACAAATTCCAAATTCCAATGGCAGTACTGCTCTTTCTATTTCTGTCTAGACCCAAAATCAAAACTATACTCACCGGATCCGGTCCTCAAACTTCCCAAGCAGGCGCATGAGTTGGACCTCGGACTCCCCTCACTCGGGTTCGAGGCGTTGACTCCAGCCGGGCTCGTCACCCGCCGAGGTCCGACCAGCTCCCTCCGATACAAGGGACCGGTGGCGCCAGGGAGCGGCCCTCGTCGGAAGGGCGCGATCCCGGCAGGACCAAGCCTATAGAGGCGGAAAGTCGTGGTATATTGCCATATATACACTTTGATTCCACAACTTCCCGGCCAATGCACCAAGGAATATGTAGCAGCAAAGCGCAGACAAACCAATGATACCAGGAGTCTGTTCAGAAGGTCCAAATCATTTATTTGTGCACAAGTCTCAAGCAAGTCAAATTCAAAATGGCTGAGCAAAGTTTTCAAGCATTACAATAACTTTTATAGACTTCTGTTCCATTCTAGGTATAGAAAAACATTTCATTGGTCCCGGTACTCTCCCGTACCTCCCGTACCCCTTCCATTGGTCCCGGTACTGATAAGTTTCTCCAATTATGTCCCTTCTGTGGGCATGACACCTGCCTGCCCCCCTTCTAGTCCCAATTACAATGGTCAGTTCATCAACTTGTTACTTTCACACTTTCAAGGTTATGGGACCAATTTGTGCGTGCAGAAGAGTAAGGTTCTGTAACTCATCTGTCAGCACTCCTCATTATTTCTCTGCAGATGTACTTTTTCTTATCAGTAACTTTTAAACATGTCTTTTCTGTATTTTTCCATTTCTCAGTTCTGCAGTTCTGCTTACCTAAGCTAATTCAATACTTCTACTGAGTTCTATCTTACAATAGCAGCATATTGGGGGATGTGCAATCCTATATGCCTCTCCACAGGCCTCATTTACAGGTCAAGCTAGCCATACTGGCCTGCCTATGTCAGACACCGTGGGTCACAGGCCTGCACCTGCCACATGACCTTTTCTCAATTTAGGAGAGAACTAAAGGCATTGCTTCTATTGCAGGCATAATTGATGTTAATTTACCATCTTTTATCTTTTTATCTCTTTTTAAATAATTTACTTTTGTGAATCTCTTTGCTGACAAATTGAAAGACGATCTTTTAAATGATTAAACCCAAACCTAAACAATCCTCTTCTTTACTCAGTTTCATTAGGGCAGAATTCAATTGGCCAGGAGCAAAACATTTAAAAGTAGCATGACAGGTCACCACCAGTTAAGGTGATGTTAAAGTATACTGAGAGAAGTATAAGGGTCTTTCAGGCAGGGCCAGTGCAAGGATTAGTAGTACTGCCGGCTGCTCCCCCTCCTCCACTGCTGCCTCTCTCCGGGGCCTAGAGCAACAGTAATGGATCAGAAAATGAGGGGCAGCACTTATCTCAACTTGCCGGTGCTGCTCCGTGGTTTCTGTCCCATAGTATGTCTATTCTGCTCCCTCAGGTGCAACTTCTAGTTTTGAAGTCTATACTGGAAGGGAGCCAAAGCAACATACTTTAGGAAAGAAATCATGGGGCAGTGCCAGCGAGTTGAAGTAAGCTCTGCCCCGTGGTTTCTGAGCCATTGTTGCTGTAGCAGGCCCAGAGAGGGGTGACAGCAGTAGCATTCAGTGCCCCCTGAAGGTCAGTGCTCTAGGCAACCACCTAGTTTGCCTAATCGTGGCGCTGACCCTGTTTGCAGGCTCATGAACCGATAAGTAATGCTATAAATAGTCAGGATATCCTAAGTGTGCAGATCAAAAAATCAGTGGCATGAGGGTGAGAATGAGAGTTCTCAACTATGTATGAGAGAGATTTGCATAAAATGGAGGTAGTATGCATGCAGATCTATCTAATGCATACTCATTAGGAATATTCTGAAAATCTGACCTGTTTGTGGCCCTTGAGGCCTGAACTTGTGCACTCTTGATATATGGAGTCTCTCAAGGATCAATCTTAGCTTAAACACTGTTCAATCTGCATTTCACAGTTGTAGTAACATCACTTCAAAGTCTTGGAATTAGCTACTTTTTGCTTTGCAGACGAGGTGCGATCAAAAAGTATCAAAACTTGTACAATAACACTGACAGTTAATCCACTCAGTCTCCTTCAAAACAGTCACCTTCTGATAAAACACACTTCCTTCAGTGTTCCTGCCCAGGGCCAGCCCGAGGTTCTGCTGCCCTAGGCAGACTCTCCATTTCGCCCCTCAAAGATTGTGGTGATGGTCTATGTTCTGTTCATGTGTAACTGAGCTGAGGTATTCTGTTTATATAATTCCTATTTGACATTGCCACTTGTTCTCTTTCCCCAGTAGGTCATGTATTGTTATTCTCTGAAATGTATTGGTTTAATATTTGCAGTGTTTCCTTTTGATAGGTAGGGTATGGTGCTTTGTGAGTCCTGGTAGTGCTGTTAGGATACGGCGGGTTTGCTATGGGTTCTAAATGCAAACCAAAATAAAAAATGATTCCCCTATAATCTATCACCAACCACATACATCTACAAATGTTACCCTGGACTCTAAAACCAATAACTATCCCCACAAAAAAATCTTTGGGATCCAATAGACTCTTTTTGAAGTTTTAACATAAAGATTTTTTGCTGACAACAGCAATGTGCTGATTTGGTCGGCTAGGCTGGTAAACAGCCGCTTTCAATTATGATTAAAAAGGAGGGTTCAGTTCAGGAGGTGAAAAGTTTCGTCTCATGGTGAACGAGCCGACAAAAAATTTGACATTTTTTTGTGGGGATAGTTATTGGTTTTAGAGTCCAGGGTAACATTTGTAGATGTATGTGGTTGGTGATAGATTATAGGGGAATCATTTTTTATTTTGGTTTACATTGGGTTGATTTCCAGGGGTGTATTGGGTAGGATGGGTTCTAAATGGGCAGTGTTTGTAGTAGTTCCTAATGTGTCTGGCGGTTGGCACTGGATTATAGTAATCTAGAAATCTTTTAGTCTTTCTTTATCCATACACTCATTAAGAGGCATGTTTACTAAAAGTTAGTGTATAGTAACATTATGCAAATACTTATGCAAATGAGGTCCCTTATGCAAATGAGGCCCCGCACCGAGTCTCCGCACATGGCCCCGCACCCCCCTTGGGCCGCCCCTGGCAGCAGGAATCAGTCCTCACATATGGGTGACGTCGATGGAGCCCCCATGCGGAGCATTTCCCCAGCTTTCAAAGAAAGCCTTTGGGAATGCAGGCACGCATGCGCGATCCCCTTCCCGCCCAAAGGTGCCATCTTGCTCAGTCATAGCTAAAAGACAGCACAAAAAACAAAATGAACTATGTACAACTGCAACTCCCAGGGGAGGAGGGAGGGTTGTGAGGACTGATTCCTGCTGCTCCTGGAGAACACCTGTTACAGGTGAGTAACTACTCTTTCTCCAGGACCAAGCAGGAAGTCAGTCCTCACATATGGGTGACTCCCTAGCTCTGGGCTACCAGAAACCCAGGCTGAAAAATAGAGCTCCCTCTGTGAAGCCTCAGCATCAGGGAAAGAACTTTACTGAGAAGAGATCCCACCGGTAGCCCAACAAGAGGGCTGGAGGGCAGGAGTTGCCTAAACTTCAAAGAGATTCCGGAGTACTGCCTGACCAAAAGCACTGTCCCTACGGGACTCCCTCTCCAGACAGTAATGGGCTGCAAAAGTCTGGCTTGAGGACCAAGTTGCAGCCCTACAGATGTCCGCCAATGGTACAGAACGGAGATGAGCTACTGATGCAGCCATTGCCCGGACACGGTGGACTGTGACTCGACCCTGCAAGGGGAGGTCTGCCGCCCTGTAAGCCCAGGTGATACAGTCCGCCACCCAAATGGACAAGGTATGCTTGGAAACAGGCAACCCCAAGTTATTTGGGTCAAAAGAGATGAAGAGCTGAGTAGCCCTTCTATGACCCTTAGTACGCTCAAGATAGAAAGACAAGGCCCTTCTACAGTCCAGGGTATGCAGGACTTCCTCAGCCCGGCTGGTATGGGGCCTAGGGAAGAATGTTGGAAGAACCACCTCCTTACTGAGGTGGAAAGAGGAGACCACCTTTGGGAGGAACTTAGTATGAGTCCTAAGGACTACCCTGTTCCTATAGAAGCGAGTGTATGGCCTGTCACAAACCAGGGCTTGAAGTTCACTCACTCGCCTGGCCGAGGTCAGTGCCACCAGGAAAAGAGCCTTCCAAGAAAGGAAGCGGAGAGGACACGTAGCCATTGGTTCAAAGGGAGGGCGAGTAAGCTGCTGCAAGACCACATTCAACTCCCACTCAGGGGCTGGTGGACGGAGAGGAGGCTTTAGCAAGAGCAAGCCTCTCAGGAACCTGGACACCAAGGGGTGAACCGATAAAGAATGCCCTTCCACCAGTGAGTGGTGGGCTGCCAGAGCAGAAAGGTGTACCCGAACAGAATTGGACTTAAGACCCTGATTAGACAAGTGCAGCAGGTACTGAAGCACCACTGGCACAGGGCAGGAGAAAGGATTCTCCTGGCGTTTGTCACACCACAAGGAGAACCATTTCCACTTCAGGGCATAGGTCTTTCTGGTGGATTGCTTTCTAGAGGCCAAGACCACCTCTTCAATTTCCTGGGGCAGGCCCCAGGGAGCCAGCACTACCCTTGCAGCCTCCAGGCCATCAAATTGAGAGTTTTGAGATTGGGGTGTAGAAGGGAACCCTGATCCTGAGAAAGGAGGTCGGGTTGCCACCCCAGAAGGAGTGGGATGTCCACCGCCAGCTGTAACAGCAGCGGGAACCAGGGCTGTCTCGGCCATCTGGGGGCTACCAATATGACCGAGGCCCTGTCCCTTTGAATCTTGAACAAGGTTCGGGCCACCAGGGGCGTGGGAGGAAACGCATACAGGAGGCCCTGGGACCATGAGATCAGGAAGGCGTCCGCCGCCAATCTGGTGGGATGCGGTTGCCTGGAGCAGAACTGAGGCAGCTGCCGGTTCAGGGGACTGGCAAAGAGGTCTATGGAGGGAAGTCCCCATTTCAGGAAAATGTTCTGAACCACCAAAGGGTGCAGTCGCCATTTGTGAGGCTGCAGAACCCTGCTCAGTCTGTCTGCCAGGAAATTTTCATGGCCAGGGAGATAGACCGCCCTGAGCAGCACATTGTGTTGAAGAGCAAAAGAGCAGAGGGCCTGTGCCTCCTGACAGAGGAGCCTGGACCCCGTGCCCCCTTGTTTGTTGACATAGAACATCGCCACCTAGTTGTCTGTCTGCACCAAGACGGATTGGTGGGCCAGGGTATGAGAGAAGGCCTTGAGGGCTATCGCCCAGAGTTCCAGGAGATTGATTTGCTGCAGGGCCTCCCATGGAGACCACAGTCCCTGTGTGCACTTGTCCAGACAATGTGCACCCCAGCCCTGCAAGGAGGCATCAGTTGTGAGTACCACAGTTGGAACAGGTACCTGAAAAGGAATCCCCTGTAGCAGGTTGGAGGGGTGTAGCCACCACTGTAGGGAGTTCAGGAAGGGTTTGGACACCCTTACTTTGTCTCTTAGGCTTCCTGTAGCCTGTCTCCACTGAGTCCTGAGACACCACTGTGCAGGTCGCATATTCAGGCGAGCATTGGGAGTCACATGTACTGTCGATGCCATGTGGCCCAGGAGCCTTAGACAGAGTCTGGCGGAAACCAGTGGGTTGTGTAGGAACTGGCTGGCCAAGACCATCAGCCTTCCTGCTCTGTCTGCTGGCAAGTAAGCCTTTGCTTGCAGGGAGTCTAACCGTGCTCCTATGAACTCCAGGTCCTGGGAGGGGAGCAAAGTGGACTTTGCAAAGTTTATGACAAAGCCTAGTTGCTGCAGGAGAGAGACAGTACGGAGGGTGGCATGCCTGGCCTCCTGGAGAGTCTGACCCCTGATGAGCCAGTCGTCCAGGTAGGGGAAGACAAAAATACCCTGGTTTCTCAAGTAGGCGGCCACCACCGCCAGGCACTTTGTGAAGACCCGTGGGGCGGAAGTTAGGCCAAAGGGCAGTACCCTGTACTGAAAGTGGTTTCCTCCCACCACGAACCTTAGGTACTTCCTGTGGTCTGGATGAATGAGGATGTGAGTGTACGCATCCTTCAAATCTAAGGAGCATAGCCAATCTCCCTGCTGGAGGTAGGGCAGCAGTGTTCCAAGAGTAAGCATCTTGAACTTTTCCTTTTCCAAGAACTTTTTGAGATTTCTCAAGTCCAGAATGGGCCGGAGACCTCCAGTTCTCTTTGGCACAAGAAAGTATCTGGAGTAGAAGCCCTGCCCCAGCAGGTGGGGAGGTATAGGCTCTACCGCCCTGTCTTGAAGCAGACCTTGCAGTTCCTGGAGAAGGAGTTCCTGATGCAGAGGAGGCCTTGGAGACTCCCCTGGGAATTAGGATGGGGGTACTTGGTTGAAATGGAGCAGATAGCCCTTCTGGACTATGCTCACTACCCAAGCATCTTTTGTGATGGGCGGCCACTGGTGGGCAAACAAGGCCAACCGACCTCCCATGCTGAGGTGGGCCAGCAGAGGTGGAGAGGCTATGTAGTGGGAGTCAAAAAAAACCTCCCTGCTGAGTAGGAGCAGGAGCTGGAGGCTTGGGGGCTTTCTGCCTATGGGGCCCATGTCCCTGCCCCTTGGCCTGCTGACCCTGCTGGGGAGCTGGGGAGGCCTGGTAATGAGGGTAAGGTTTGTAGGCAGAGGCCTTCCTCGGGTAAAAGGTCTTTTTCCCCGAGCCCTTCTTATGAGAAGGGGCAGACGTTTTCCTGGACAACCTTGTCCTTGTCAGAGTCTCAGTTTCAAGCTCAGCGGCCTTTTCAGCCATGGGCTTGCCGAAGAGGTTTTCACCCCGGCATGGGACATCGACCAACTTGTCCTGTACCCATGGCTCGAGGTCCGATGACTGTAGCCATGCTTGGTGTCGAGCACTGATGCTGGCCGCCGCTACGCGGGCCGAAGCCTCAAAGCCATCGTAGGCCGCCCGGGAGATGAATTTGGAGCACTCCCGGACCCCCGAGGACAAGGACTGGAACCTCTGCAAAGGTTCCCCGGAGAGGCCAGTCGAGAACCCGGCTATCTCCTTAGCCAGGTCCCGCAAGTACATGCCCATGTACAGCTGGTAGGCCTGGACACGGCAAGCAAGCATCGAGCCCTGGAAGCACTTTCTGCCGATGGCATCTAGGCTTTAGGCCTCCCTGCCGGGGGGCACCGCGGAGTGCATCTTCTGGCTTTTCAGACGATGCATGGCCGATTCCATAACCATAGAATGGTGCGGCAGCTGCGCCTTCTGGAACCCAGGGTTCTTCCGGACTCGATACATGGAATCGACCCGCTTGCTCAAAACTGGCGCCGAGGCCGGTGCCTCCCACATTCGGAAGAGGAGCCGTTCCAGCATCGGAGGAACTGGCACAGTAAAGGCCTCCCTCGGGGGAGAGTCATACTGGAGGGCATTGAGCTCCTCGGCTCGAGGCTCCTCCTCGGGATCTGCAGGAACATTCAGGGCCTTGGCCATGTCCCTTACGAACTCCGAGAACCGGGTGTCCTCTGGTGGGGACCTACTTCGGGGCTCGGACTGCGGCGAGTCCGAAAGGTATCGGGGGATTCCTCGTCCTCCGTCTCCCACGTAGACTCATCCAAGGAAGAGTCGAGGGTCTCTGCCTGCGCGGGCTCTGGCAACACCCGCCCCGACACCGGGACCATCGGCATTGACGCCCTCGGTCCCGAATGGGAGGTCGAGGGAGACCGCGACCGGACTCGGGCCTTCGTGGCTTCGGGCGGCTCTTTCTCCGGGGTCGACTTAGATGTCGACGTCCCGGTGGTCAGGGCAGATGCACCAGCCAGGCTGGCCATCAGCACCCGCTGCTGATCCATGAAGGCAGACAGTCTGCACTCCAAGGCTGTCAGCCTGAGTCCAAGCTCAGGAGACTCAGCAGCCACCGACTCAGGCCCCGGCATCACCGGACCCGACGTTGGCTCCCTGGGAGGAGAGTCCTCGAGGACAACAGGACTTACGTGCTCGACGGACTCCGGCTCTACATGGGATACCTAAGTGGGCTTCTCCAGCTCCAAAGGCCCGGGGCGGCGGTCAGGGGTCTGAGACCTGGCCTTCAAGGAACCAGAGGCTTCCTCCGACGCCGCCCTCACAAGCTTTCTCTTCCTCTTATGCTCCCGTCTGGGGGACCCCCTTTCAGAGGAACCCCGACAAAGCTCGGGGTCAGATTCCCGAGACGTCGAGGCCTCTGACGAGGTCCGGGCTCGTCCTGAGGCAGAGTCAGAAAAAATCCTCTCCTTCTGATGCTGCTGGCTTCTGAGTGCCTTGGTGGACATTTTGCCACATGGGACACAGACCTTGGGATCATGGTCCAGCCCGAGGCAACGCAGGCAGCAGTCATGTGTGTCGGTAAGAGACATGAGCTTTTAACAACGATCACATTTTTTAAAACCACTGGAGGCCATCGGGGAAAAAAGGGTCCCCGCGAGGTCAAAAGACCGGTCCTCCAGGGAAAAAGAAAAAAGAGCGCGATACCGGCGTACCGAACCCAGACGGGAAGGGGAACCGGCGTCGAACCGGATAAAAAGAGAGCGAAAATTGCAGAAAAAAATCAAACTTTTCCGGGTGACAAGGACAGATGTCCATTGGGCTCCACGGAAAAAGAAAGACTGAGCAAGATGGCACCTTTGGGCGGGAAGGGGACCGCGCATGCATGCCTGCATTGAAAGCTGGGGAAATGCTCCACATGGGGGCTCCATCGACGTCGATGTCACCCATATGTGAGGACTGACTTCCTGCTTGGTCCTGGAGAAAGACCACATGCCTATCTAGTCTGTCCTTCCATATCAACCACTACGACATTCCCCTTTTTACCTTTAGAGATCCTCTGTTTGTCCCATGCTTCTTTTAATTCAGATACTGTCCTCATCACTATCACCTCCACTGGAAGACTATTCCACGGATCCACCACTCTTTCCGTAAAGAAATATTTCCGCATATCACTCCTGAATATATCCCCTTTCACCCTCATCCCATGTCCCCTTGTAGCAGAGCTTGCTTTTAATCGATAGAGGCTCTCCTTCTGTGCATTTATGCCATGGAGGTATTTAAACATCTCAATCATATCACCTCTATCCCGCCTTTCCTCTAAGGTGTACATATTAAGGTCCTTAAGTCTGTCCTAATATGCTTTATAATGAAGACCACTAACCATTTTAGTAGCCACCCTCTGTACCGACTCCAACCTGTTTATATTCTTTTGAAGGTGCGGTCTCCAGAATTGCACACAATACTCCAAATGAGGTTGCACCAAAGGCTCATACAGAGGCACTTTCACCTCCTTTCTTCTGCTGGCCTTTCCTCTCCCTGTGCACCCAAGCATCCTTCTAGCTTTTCCCGTCGCCTTTTCTACCTGTTTAGCTACTTTAAGATCATCAGGCACAATCACGCCTAGGTCCCATTTTCTTTAGTGGACAAAAGTACTTCACCCTGTATAGTATATTGCTTCCTTGGATTGCTGCAGCCCAAATGCATGACCTTGCGTTTTTTAACATGCAAACTCAGCTGACAAATTCTAGACCACTCTTCAAGCTTACAGTAGCTACATCCCTCCTCATGTTATCTATACCTTCCTTTATATCTACTGTATTACAGATTTTGGTATCATCCGCAACGAGGCAAACCTTACCCGACAGCCCTTCCGCTATATCACTAACAAAGATGTTAAAAAGAATCGGACCAAGGACAGATCGCTGGGGCACACCACTGGTAACCGCCTTCTCCTCAGAGTGAGCTCCATTTACCTGTACCTTTTGTCACCTCCCACTCAACCAATTTCCAACCCAAGCAGTAATTTTAGGGTCCATCCCTAGGGTGCTCAGTTTGTTTATAAGTCACCTGTGAGGAACAGTGTCAAAGGCTTTACTGAAATCTAAATATACCACATCTAGGGCTCTCCCTTGGTCCAATTCCTTGGTCACCAAGTCAAAGAATTCAATCAGATTTGTCTGACAAGACCTGCCTCTGGTGAATCCATGCTGCTTCAGATCCTGTAATCCGCTGGACTCCAGAAACCTCACTATTTTTTCTTTCAGCAGCGCTTCCAATAATTTACTCACCACCGAAGTTAGACTAACCGGCATATATAGTTTTCACCCACATCCTTACTTCCGCTTTTGTGTAAAGGGACCACATATGCCTCTCTCCAGTCCTTTGCCACCACTCCCGACTCTGAGCCATTGAAAAGGTCAGTCAGCAGAGCTGCTAGAATGTCCCCAAGTTCCCTCAGTATTCTAGGGGTGATTCCCATCTGGTCCCATCGCACTGTGTCTACTTTAGGTTTAGCTAATTTCTCACAAACACAGTCTTCTGAAAATTGTTCAAGATGCCTCTCGCTTCTGTTCCTATTTGTGGGTGTTTTCTGAGGTCCTGCTCCTGGTTCTTCATCTGTGAACACAGAACAGAAATATTTGTTAAGCAATTCCATTTAATGCTCATCAGCTTCTACATATTCCTCCTCTTCACCCTTGAGTCTGACAATACCATTTTTGCCCTTCCTCTTCTCACTAACATATCTGAAAAATGTCTTATCCCCCCATTTAACTGCATTGGCTATTTCCTCCTCTTTTTGAATCTTTGCTTTCCTGACTACTTTGCTAGCTTCTCTAAGTTTTTCCAAATATAGATGCCTGTCTTCCTCTCTCCGTGATCTCTTGTATTTTATGAAGGCCTCCCTCTTTATCTTCACATTTTCAGCTACTTCTTTCGAAAACCATAGCGGTCTCCTTTTCCTTTTATTTACCATTTTAACAAAAAGGTTGATTGCCCTTAAAATATCTCCTTTCAGCTTTGCCCACTGTTTTTCTACATCCCCCAGATGTTCCCATCCCACTAACGGACTCCCTGAGGTATTGGCCTTTCTTGGCAAAGTTAATTTTCCTAAAGTCTAAGACCCTTGCTTTTGAATGGATTTTAACAGCCCTAGTCCTAATACTGAACCACACCATCTGGTAATCACTGTATGCAAAATGATCTCCCTCTATAACATCAGAAACACTTTCAGCAGTGGTGAGCACCAAGTCCAGTATGGCCCCTTCACGTGTGGGTTTTGTTACCAGTTGCCTGAATAGTTCTCCCTGTAGAGAGTCCAGGATCTCCTTACTTCTAGATGATACTGCAGCAGGAATGTGCCAATCAACATCTGGCATATTGTAATCCCCTATCAGTAGCACTTCCCCTTTCCTAGAAATGCTGCGTATGTCTTCAATTAACTCTCCGTCCACCTCTTCCTCCTCTGAGGGAGGTCTGTATATCATACCAATGCAAATAGATTTCTCTTTCCCTCTTTCTAGTTTAACCCACAGTGCCTCCTCTCTCCCTTTTAAGCTCTGTAATTCCAAAGCTTTAATAGTATTTTTTTTACATATAGTGCCACTCCTCCACCCTTTCTTCCTATCCTGTCCTTTCTGAATAAAGTATAGCCTGGTATAATTACATCCCAGTCATGGTTTTCTGTGAATCATGTTTCTGTAACTGCGACTAAATCCAAGTCAGCCTCTCCCATTAAAGCTTCAACATCTGGAATCTTATTTCCCATGCTACAGGCATTTATACACACCGCTTTCCATATGTTGTTCCTTTTACCCATTTCCATAAAGGTATTTAATGTTTCACTTACCTGAGGGCTTTCTTCACCCATCCCCAACGAATCTAGTTTAAAGCCCTCTTCAGTAGATTAGCCAGTCTGCTACTGAAAACATGTCAACCTTTCTTGGACAGATGGACGCCATCTCTGCTCTGCAACCTTTGAACAGCATCCAATGTTCCAGGAAACCAAAACGCTCTCAATGACACCATCCATGCAGCCATGCATTAATTTCCAGGATGTGAGCTTCTCTGCCTTGGCCTTTACCCTCAACAGGGAGGATTGAAGAGAACACCACCTGCACCCCTATCTGCTTCACCCAGAGCCATGAAGTCACTTTTGATACACTCAGAGGGATACCTGGCAGTATCATTTGTGCCAACATGGATTAGCAACATTGGGTAATAGTCAGTGGGCTTGATGAGTCTTGGCAAACTCTCCGTAACATCTCGGATTTGGCACCTGGCAAATACCTCCTCTGGACATCAAGTCTGGTTGGCAGATGGATGCCTCAGTTCCCCTCAGAAGAGAGTCACCAACCACCACTACCCTTCGCTTCCTTCTGGTCACTGATTCTGCAACTTTGGGGTGCTCGAGTTCTGGTGCTTCCCTTTCCAGGGATGCTTTCACCTCCTCCACTTCCAGGGCTGCATAATCTTCAATTCAAGGGCTGGAAAAGTTGGATTGGTGATTCTGCAGGCCCTGGTGACTTGTGTCCAACCTTTGTCATTCTGTAGGCTCCCATCTTCTTCTCTGCTGGAGAGCTTGGGTGTTGCAAGAAGCACCTCATCAATGTACTTCTCACTCTCTTGAATGCTCTTCAACCTCACCACCTCCTCTCTGAGTTCCTCAACTTGTTACCTGAAAGCTTCTACCTGTGGGCATCTTGCACATGGAATTGGTCCTTCAACTGGCATTGGGACCTCTGTCTGGACATATTGTGACGCCGCACCCCTGGCCGCACAGCACCCCCCTGGTGGCGGTGTAGTAGTTCCAACGGAGGGCTGGAGCCGGGGGGGTCACTAAGATGTTGTAATCAGGGTTGGCCAGGTGCGAGGGTCGTGGGTCAGAGCCTTGTGTCAGCCTCGTTACCAACTCCTGAAGAGATTCAGACTTGCACAAAAGTGGTGGGAAAAAAAAAACAGGCTTTATTTTCTCCTTTAAGCACTAAGGGTTCAAAAACAAAGGATATACACTCCGGTACGTGGCAAAATAAGTCTTTACAGCAGATTTTTAAAGGTGAGAAATAAAATAACCAAACACTGTTAACTTCACAGTATTCAAATATGTAACAGCAAAAAGGCTTCCTTCGCTCAATGACTCTGGAAGGCCTCTATTTCGCTTCCAGCACAGTATGTGCATTCCATGGGACTATCACTGTCTTCATACACAGATTCCACTTGCATGGCCTCCTCTGACTGCTCTGAGGTATCAGGGCAAGTGTCCTTCATGGGCTTTAGTCTTACTGTTTCCCACGGCTTAGGAGTCTGTCTAGGCCCACGGTTCAGCTTGGTTGAATACCAGAAAGGCATTGCTTGCTCAAGAGGTTTAAAAACATTATCTCTATGTTTTCCTCTAACAGTCCTTTTGTTGCACAAACTATCCTTTAACTTTTGCTTCTGCTCTTGTCTTCTATATGGAGAATCTCCTTCCCAGGATTCTTCTCTTAGCTTAAGTTCAGGTATGCAATGACAAAGGTTAAAAGTTTTACCTTTTTCTTTGTGTTTGATTCTCTGGTGTGAAGCTGGAGGCGTACCGTGACTGCTGCCTTCAGTATCGGTGCTCTCTGGAATATACCTCCTGCTTTCCCAGTCTTTCCTTCTCTGGCCCTTAAGGCCTGTTCTCTTGTGGGCTTCTGGGCCCGGTCTGGCTTGGCTTTGGCCTTCTCGGCCTGTCCTCTCTCTCTCAGGACTGGTCCTCCTCTCCCAGCCTGTCCTTTTTCTCTCAGCTGATGAGGCTTTGGCAGCTGAGCTCCTTACAGGCAAATCCCTTGACTCTTGCTTGCCTCTTGACTCTTGCTTGCCTCCAGACTCTTGCTTGTCTCCAAACTCTGGCTTGCTCCCAGACTCTGGCTTCCCCCCAGACTCTGGCTTCCCCCCAGACTCTGGCTTGCTTGCTCTTAAATGTGAGCTTTTGGAATAAGAGTCCTGCCCTCTAGGGCGTGGTTCTGTGGTCTCTGTCTTAGCTCTCCTGCTCCCTCTAGGTAAGTTCTCTGGAAATTGCAGGCAATTTCTTTTTTTTTCAGAGTTTAAAACTTTTTTTCTCTCCAGCAGAGGGCCCGCTGCATCACAATATGCAGAAAGCTGTAATGCCACCTCAATGAAGGAACCCATGCAACTGCATCCTGCCCCCAAAGGAAGTTATTGTAACTTCCTTTGGGGACAGGACGCAGTTGCATGGGTTCCTTTACAAAGGTGGGAAGGCTCCACACCGGTTTAGACTTTTTGCTTAAACTGACAATTGCTAGCACAGCCACAGTTCTAAGAGGCGGGAGCCACGGCTGCCATAGAAAAGAGAGGGTGAGTCTGTGGGGACACTAACATGGGGGAAAGTGGGACTGGAAGTAGGCTGACACGGGGGGGGGGAGTGGGCTGGAAGGGAATAGACATGATGAGAAGGTGGGATCTGCAACGGGGCTGACATGGGGAGAGGGGACTGGAAGGGAATAGACATGATGGGAAGGTAGGATCTGCAAAGGGGCTGACAAGGGGAGAGAGGAGGGGGCTGGAAGGGAATAGATATGATGGGAAGGTGGGATCTGCAACGGGGCTGTGTCACACTTCACCACCCTCCGATATATATAGGCGGTTGCCTAGGAGGGGTTGGCAGGCGAGACAGGAGAAGAATACATATTTTTAACCTTATAAGTGCTGCAGCCTGGTATCCGTTGTAGTTGTGGACCAAGTAAGTACAGCGAAAGCTTGAATGGGATAACAATAACTTTTATTGTTGCACAGGAGTTTTTACTGAACTACTTCCCCAAACACAGACATAAGATGTGGCTACTAGATTGTGTCAAATAAAAGTCCAAGGATCTCCTGATACTTCTCAGGTACTAGATTAAAGCAAAACATACAGCTTTTCAAACTTCTTCCAGCTTCAAATACCACTGCAGCTTTCCATACATAAGCCTTACTTTCAGGTACAAGCTTCAATAAAGGGAAACTTCCCTGCGTTGCATTTTTACTCTTCCAGCTTTCAATTACAACAGCTGTTTCCCCACATAGGCATTGCTTTCAGGTACATGCTCTAAATAAAGGAAAACTTCACAGCGTTGTACTCCTCTTCACAGCTGCTTAATTAGGCTTGAGTTTTCACACAGGCAGAATGCTGCCTTTCTCCGTGCAAAACTCAGGTTAGAACAGTTAGGCTTTCTCAGCACTTCTACAGGATACATTTATACAGCTTTCACTCCCTTTGACAAAACCCACAGTCCATATCTGACTCACTGCTATCACTTAGAGGTGCTTCAGTTTGCATTTCCTCCAGCTCAGGATCTGATACGTCCTTATGACCAGGTTTAATGGAGTCTACAGATTGCCACTGCTTAATCAGTGCTCTAAGCTGCTTCCGTTTGTTATCCTTAAAACTCCTAGGCACTTGCAAGGATTCCAAATCACCAGCACCTTTTAAAACATCATACAAAGGGCTCACCTTCCTTCTGGTCTGCCTAGTATATGCTTTCTGGTTGAGAGGCAAATATTTCTCTTGATACTGCTTTACCAGCTCCCTTAAAACAGCGTGCTTTTCAGGGTCTGACTCTAGCCCTTGGCTGTGATGCCTGCAATTAGTAATTTGCTTAGTGGCACCTGGGCTATACTCTGAGCTAGAACTCCTGTCACGTTCTCTGTAGTGGGAAAACTTTTGCAGTCTTTTGACTGGGACTTTCTCTCTGCCCAACCTCTCCTCTGTAATTATGGCTTCAAGAGAAGGTTCCAGAGAACTACTCCTGTCTCTTCTAGGCAAGGTATCTAACCTTTTCCCCTGAGGTTTGAAATAGTTTCTGACCTGTTTCTGTTTGCTGTGCGGCTCAAGGTAGTTCCTTCCTGGAAGCTTTTTCAGACACCTCTCCTGAGACCTGGCTGTCTCTCTGCAGTCTGGCCAGCAACTCCCCAAGCCCCTTGTGCTAACCGGGTACCGGTTGCTCTTGGCTTTGCTTCCCCTGGTCCCCAGATCTCTCCCTGGATCTGACTCTCTTGGACCTTCCTGGAACTGCTCTCCCTCCAAGGCTGAATCCAACTCCAATGCTGAGTCTCTTCCAGATTCTCCTCCACCCTTGGATGCCAGCTCTCCCTTGGCTGCTTGCTCTCTCTTGGCTGCCTTTTCTCCCTTGAGGGCTCCTTCTCCTCCTTCTCCACGACTAACAGTTGCTTCCTGGTTATGTGAACAGGGCTGCCCTATCAGGTGTGACTCCGCCCCTTTTCCTCCCACGTCAGCTCCCTGAGTTTGTCTGGAGCTCGGGTGTGGCTCTCTTTCTGCTTTCTTGTGTAGAGAAGCTTTCAGGGCTGGATCCTTAACCCTTTCTTGACCTGTTTTACTGACAGCTTCTGAGGACAAAAAGTGTTTTAAACCCCTATTTTTAGGTTCTGCAGCCTCTGCCTTGTCACAGCTGACATGGGGGAGGAGGGGGCTGAAAAAGTGTAGTTACTCACCTGTAATAGGTGTTCTCAAGGGACAGCAGGAATCAGTCCTCACTTATGGGTGACGTTGGCACCGATGGAGCCCATGTGGAGCAATTTCCCAGGTTTCAAAGAAAGCCTTTGGGATTGCTGCCACGCATGCCTCTTCCCGCCCAAGGGTGCCATCTTGCTCAGTCAGGTCCCTTAGCTTGAGCCCTACCAAGCAGATGGCAAGGGAAGGACAAAAAATCCAGCAACTCATCAGGGGAGATGGGAGGGTAGTGAGGACTGATTCCTGCTGTCCCTGGAGAACACCTGTTACAGGTGAGTAACTACACTTTCTCCAGGAACAAGTAGGAAGTCAGTCCTCACTTATGGGACTCCCCAGCTACAGGCTACCGAACCTGTAACCAAAAAAGAAAAACGCCTCCGTGAGGCTGTTAACAGAAGTCGATGCCCGAAGGAACCCGAGTCCTTGGGTTCTGGGGGTAAAGCCCTCAGTAGCCGTGAAAAAGGGTCGGAGGGCAGGAGTTGCTAATACCCTGAACAGATTATGGAGTACAGCCTGGCCGAAGGTGCTGTCCTGGCGGGACTCCCTCTCCAGGCAGTAGTGGTCAGCAAAGGTATTTGTGGAAGACCAGGTTGACGCCCGGCAGATGTCCATCAGGGGCACGGAGCGCAAGAGGCCACCGAGGCTGCTTTGGCCTGAACCCCGTGCATGGTGACTCGATGATCTAATGGGGGGCACCCACCTTTGTATGAGCGAAAGCGATGCAGTCCGCCATCCAAACTGAGAGGGTGCGTTTGGTAACTGCCTGTCCCGGTTGATGGAGATAGTAAGTCACAAAGAGCCAGCCAGACTTGCAATGAGCCTGGGTGCGCTGCAAATAGAAGGCAAGAGCCCTTCTGCAGTTGAGAGTGTGAAGAGCTGCAGATGCCTGGTCAGCATGGCATCTCGGAAAGAAAGTTGGCAGGACTATCTCCTAGTTGAGATGGAAATCCGAGACAACTTTAGGCAGGAATTTGGGGTGGGTACGGAGGACCACCCTATTCCGATAGAACCTAGTATAAGGGGCATCAGCCATGAGGGCCTGGAGCTCACTGACTTGGCGGGCCGAAGTCAACGCCACCAGGAAGGCCACCTTCCAGGACAGGTGCCGGAGCAAGCACATTGCCATCAGCTCAAAGGGAGGACAGGTGAGCTGAAAGAGCACCGCATTCAGGTCCCATTCCGCCGGGGGAGGTCGGATGGGCGGCTTGGATAGCAAAAGACCCCGCATAAAGCGGGAGACTAACGGCTGCCCCGAGAGGGGCTTTCCCTCGACGGGGAGGTGGTTCGCCAAGATGGCGCTCAAGTGCACCCTGATGGAGTTCGACTTCCGACCTTTCCTCGAGAGATGGAGGAGGTACTGGAGGATCCATCAAATGGGACATGAGAACAGGTCGATCTGGAGCTCGGAGCACCAGAGAGAAGCGTCGCCACTTGAAGGCGTAGGCCCTTATAGTGGAGTACTTCCTCGAGGTGAGGAGGACCTCCTCGACCTGCGGAAGAGCCAGTGAGGCTAGGGAAACCCGTTCAGCCGCCAGGCCGTGAGGGATAAGGAGGCTAGGTTCAGGTGCTGCACCCGCACAGGGAGGCATCCGTTGTCAGCACCACTTTGTTCTGTGGGGCCTGGAAGGGCAACCCCCGGAGGAGGTTGTGTGGGTTTGCCACTAATTCAGGGACAAACGAAGGTCGGGAAGGACCCTGACGGGCCCTTGAGGTGATCAGTGGATGGGCTTCACTGGCTGCTGAGGCACCACTGAGCTGTCCGCATGTGCAGGCTGGCATAAGTGACAACATGTACAGTAGAGGCCATGTGGCCCAGGAGGCGTAGCATAGTCCAAGCTGTGACTCAGGGGGTGCTTTGGTCCTGAGCCGCCAGGGCTTGGAGGCAGTTGGTGTGATCTGTTGGCAAGAATGCGGTCACCCGCTGAGTATCAAGGCGTGCCTCGATGAACTTGAGTGCCTGCACCGGCTCGAGGTGAGACTTTGGTTAGTTGACCAATAACCCCATGTCTTGCAACGGAAGGATTATGTGCAACGTTGTTCGCATGGTTTCGTCGACCAAGGATCCCGTAACGAGTCAGTCATTGAGGTAGGGAAAGGCCGGCATGCCCTGATGCCTGAGACAGGCGGTGACCATGGAGAGGCATTTTGTGAAGACACGAGGGGCAGACGCGAGGCCGAAGGGGAGCACCCTGTACTGCCTGTGCTGGGGGTGGATTAAAATGTGTGCGTAAGCGTCCCTTAGATCCAAGGAGCATAGCCAGTCGCCATGCCAGAGGAAGGGCAGAAGAACGCTAAAGGATAACATCTTGAACTTCTCCCGCATTAAAATCTTGTTCAACTTTCAGAGGTCGAGGATGGGCCGCAGACCCCTGTCCTCTCTCTTTTACGAGGAAGTACTGGGAATAGAATCCCCAACCCCGAAGGTGCAGAGGGACCTTCTCGACTGCCCGTTGGGCGAGGAGAGAGAGTTTTTCCCGCTGCAGCAAAACCTCATGCGTGGGGAGTCGAGGCGGCTCCGCTGGGGAGAAGGAAGGTGGAAGCCTGTTGAAGCGAAGGCAATAGCCATCTCGGACGACCTGGAGAACCCAGGTGTCCGAGGTGATGGAAGCCCACAATGGGGCGAAAGAAGATAGGCGTCCCCCCCACTGGCTGCTGCGTCACCAGAGGACGAGAGGCTATACCCATGGCGTCAAAACCCCTGTGCGGGTTGTGGTGGAGCCGGGCTTTGGGCTTTTGGCCCTTTCGGCTTGTGATGCCCTTGGCCGGACTTACCCTGTGCCGGAGTGGCCGGCATGGGGGTAGTCGGGTACGGTGGGTAGCCACGGTACTGAAGGCCCTTCCTCGGAAAGAAAGGCTTTTTGGCCTGTTGCTTTTTCTGGGACAGAGTGGAGGTCTTGCACGAGAGACGGGTTCTAGTGACAAACTCCATCTCTATCTCCGCGGCCTTATCCTCCATTGGTTTGCTGAAGAGCTGCTCACCGAGGCAAGGGACTCCCAGGAGCTTTTCCTGCACCCACTGCTCCAAATCTGCAGACTGGAGCCATGCCCGGCGGTGGGCGGTGTGCCCCGATGCCTGCGGCTACCACCCAAGCCGATGACTTAAATCCATCGTAGGCGGCTCAGGAGAGGTATTTTGAGCAGTCTGTGATGGACTTCAACAGAGTACTGAACCTATTGAGGGGCTCGCCCTCGAGGCCCGCGGACAAACCCCCCAGCTCCTTGGCTAAATCGCGCAAGAACATACCAATGTATAGTTGGTCTGCTTGAATGTGACAAGTGTGGTACCGCAGAGCCTATTCATGAAGGAAAAAGGGTTTTAAATCCTGAAAAAAGATTTTATCATCAGCTGCAATGTTATGAGGAGCCCAATAGAGGGAGCAGGAGTGACCTTCCAAGGCCCAGAGAACTGCACCTCAGAGCTGATGAGGTAATGCAACCTAACAGCCAATGGAGAAAAGGGGGAGTTCCCCTGAAGAAAGGCTGGGAACTTGAAAAGGAGGAACTAGGACAAGTTAGAGAGAGACCAGGGAGAGAGAGACCAAGGAGAGGCATACCAAGGAAGGCCTACCAAAAGGAGGCATATCAAGAAGAGGCTTATCAAGGAAAAGCAGACCACGGAGAGTCACACCACAGAGAGCTTCTGGAAAGGAACCAAGAAGGAGAGCACCATAAGGAGTGTCCAGAGCACCAGAGAGGAAGGAGTTCCTGGCAGGAGGGCATAGTGAATCCGAGGCCACAGAGTTCCAGGAGTCCTTGGTTGAGAGGTACTGGAAAGAAAGGCACAAGGGGAGAAATAAACCCCAGAGTTTGGTGTGAAGAACCGGCAGCAGTAAATGCAAGACACAGTGAGCATTATCTGAGCAAGGATGAAGTCTTTGCTGCAAATGGTAATATTCCTTATTCAAATGCTAAAAGGTGTGAATGTGAGAGAGTGGTGACTCTGCATGAAGGCCAGCTGGAGTGTGAAAAGCCTACTGCTCAAGACACGCTGAGCTACAGCAGGACCAGGCCGTGGGACTCAACTAAACAAGGTAAAATACCTTTTTATTCTGATAAGCAATATAAGTTAAGAAGACAGGAAACACAAGATACTGGAGTATATCCTCCCTATCAAACTGTTTGTGAAACAGGGCACAAGCCCTTGGTAAAAAGACTGTATAACATAAGGCAGCCTGCAAGGGGAAGTAACTGCCATAACAAACACTCACATGGGCGCGGCCCTGACTTGAATGCTGAACATTGGAAGCTAGTAAATGTGTTATATGAGAAACCTCAGTACACTCCTCAAGAGTTTACTGACACTGATTCACAGCTGTCTGATACTCAGCCCATGCAGGTGGAATTCAACGAAGACCCACCTGAAACCCCGATGGACTGTAGCTACTGTCAGGCAGGTAGCCTAAGGTCTGTGCATGAAACATAAAATAGTGAACAGTAGCGAATGCCTGTAAAGTTTGTTTATGCCAAGTACTGTGAAGCAACAGTTAAACAAAGCAAGTGTGAATATATTTTCTTTTTGTTGCCTGAAGCAAGGTTTCTTTCAGTTTGTTGAAGTAGTCTCCCATAACTTGAACCATTGTGCTTAAAGGGAAATAAAGCCTTATTTTCCCTACATTCTGGCTAGTGTGTTCTCTTGAACTTTGGCCCCCGGTAGGTCCTGGGAACATTACCAAGACCTCTTACAGAAGGACCAAATTCAAAATATATAAAAAACTCTCATGTCCATCTGACCTGCCCATACCAACCTTGGCCTCTGGGGCGGCAGCATGACACAAGATAGCATGGAACTTTAGTAGGCCTTGCAGCCCAGGGCATCAAGGGCTCTCGATTCTCGGCCCGGAGGAACCAACGTGTGATTTCGGGCTCTTCTGTTTCCTCATGGCCGACTCCACCACCATAGAGGTGTGGGGAAGTTGGGTCTTTCTGAACTCTGGGCTACGCTGTACCTTGTACATAGTATCAAGGCGCTTGCTCACGATGCGGACCGAGGTGGGTGCCTCCCACATACGGAGCAGCAGCCAGGACAGAATGGGAGGGACCGGAACAGTGAGAGATTCCCTAGATGGGGACTCGTACTGAAGAATGTTGAGTTCTTCAGCTCGAGGGTCCTCCTTGGTCTGAGTGGCCAGGTTAAGAGCCTGTGCCATATCCCAGATGAACACCAGGAAGGAGGTGTCCTTGGGTGGCGAGCGCTGTTGAAATGCGGGCGGGGAGGGGTCCGACGGAAGGTCCCGGTGGGTACAGGTTTCCGGAGAGGAGTTCCCATCGGACTCCCAATCCAAGAACTTGGTCAAGGAGTCCGAGCCGGGCAGATGACCCTGTCCAGCGGCTGGGGCCTGTCTAGAATCGGAAGCCCTGGAAGGTCTCGCCTCCGAGGAATGGGAGGGCAAGCAAGACCGGTGTAGAGGACCCTCATGAGGTCCGTGGCTCTTGGGGGTTTCCTGGACGGATTTCGGTGTCCCACGCGAGGGACCCACGGTCTCTGGGCGCGAGTCAGTGAAGCTGGCTGAGAGCGCCTGCTGGGAAGCGATGAACGCAGAAACGCTGCATTCTAGTGTCAGCATGTGGGACTCCCATGTGGGCATGGGGCCCTGTGATGCCGACACCAGGGTCACCGGGTCGGGCTTCAAGGAGGAGGGGTCCTCGCCAGGACAGCCCTCAGGAGACCGAGTGCCTTCGCTGGAAGTTTCCATATCTGTGTGGGATACCTTGCAGGGCCGCTCCTTGTCCGAGACTCGGGAACGCTGAAGAAGGCTAAACAACCAAGCACGAGAACACTCACGCTTGTCAGGATCCCCTGATAGTGACTTTGAGGCCTTCTTCTTCTTGCGCTGATCCACCTCTGGAGATCCCTGGTCAGAGTGCCGCCAAAAGCGTGTGGCTGAAGTAGGGGACCCCACTGGGGGAGAGAGGACCGAGGGCGCTACCAGGGATTCCGAGGTGGCTTTCCGAAAAATGTCTTCGGACTTCTGCTTACGACTGAGCAGGGCCTTAGAGGACATTTTCTTACAGAGTGAACAGAGCTCCAGATCATGATAAGCTCCGAGGTACTGAAGACAACAGTCATGAGTGTCCAAAGCCACCTGTCCCTAGAGCATCTATAATTTTATTTTCAATTTAGTGATTGGACTTTGCGCGATCTTTATGGGGAACTGCATCTCTTATTTATCTGATGTTGCACTTCATGCAGAGTCTGGCTTCTTGGGGATTCAGTTTAATTTTTGTTCTACATATTTTTATTTTTACTTTAGGTTGTAGTCATTTATTCTGTACTTGGTGAGGGTCTGTGTTCTGTTAACATGGAGTTTGTGCATAGGGATTTATACTGTACTGTAGTAATTTGATTTGTTCAGCTTTTCAAATAGGTGTGTATGGATGTTCTAGGGATTACAGCAGTATTTATACTGTATCATGTTTCTGGGTAGGCCCCTTATGTGAGTTTTAGAAGTTTATCCCGTTATGGTGTGGTAGATTTGGTCTTGTAGATCTTCAGTGACTTTTCTAGGGTCTTATATTAGTTCCCAATATGCCTATTACTGGAGAATGTTTGTTAGATGACCAGAAACAGATTTTTTAAAAATATATTGAGTTCTATAGTGAATGTGAAACTTCTGCTCTGCACCCATTGTTGAGGGAGAGGTTTCTGTGGATGTAGAATATATATTCAAAAAGAAAAAGTGAGAACCATAACAACAGTTTATAACAAAATAAAAGGTTAAATTAGACTTACCTGCTAATTGTAGTTCCTGGAGTAGATCCAGTCTAGTCCCGAACCATAGAGTTGTGTACGTCCCCCCGCAGCTAGGAGACTGAGCATGTCACTCTTTCAGTGACCCTAGTATAACTAGTCCAGGGACCTCCCCCTTAAGCCAGTATGCTATTGTCAAAGCTGACTCACCAGAGCAACAAACAAGAGAGCCCAACACGGACCCTATACAAAAATAAAAACTCCCAGCCAGAGAAAATTCATAACCCTTTAAACTTAACTAAACGTGAACCATTGCTGGATAAATGAGCCACCCCTCTTCTCCAGCCCTCCCATAAAGAGGCTGTTCACTCTTCAGAGAGGTTGGCAACACAATACCGTCAGAACTCTGCTGCACTACACAAAGCCTGCGTTAACAGCTGACTCCTTCCCCCCCTTGTACTCAGGCTACCTAATGGCAGCATTCTTCCGGGTGGGAAGCGGGACTAGACTGGATCTACTCCAGGAACTACAATTAGCAGGTAAGTCTAATTTAACCTTCCTTATCGTAGCTCCAGTCTAGTCCCGAACCATAGAGATGTAGCAGAGCAGTAAACATTCTCAACGGGAGGGACCTGCCAGACCAGCCTGAAGCACCGCCGATCCAAATCTTGCATCCCCCTCCACCTACACATCAATTCTATAATGCTTCACAAAGGAGTGCAACGATGACTAAGTCGCAGCCCTGCAAATTTCCGCCGCAGGAACCAAGCTACACTCCGCCCAGGAAGCTGCCTGAGATCTTGTAGAATGCGCTCTCAGCCCCTGCGGCACCACTCTGCCCTTTAGCAGATACGCTGACGCAATAGCTTCTCTAATCCACCTAGCAATAGAAGCTTTAGATGCCGGCTCTCCCTGGTGCAAATTCCCAAACAGGACAAACAGTCTATCGGACTTGCGCAGCGCCTCTGTCCGCTGCAAATACACCTTTAGGACTCTCCCTACGTCCAATCTATGCAACCTACCTTTCATCCCATCTTCCGCTGACCTCGCAAAAACTGGCAAAGCCACCACCTGATTAACATGGAAGGCGGACACTACTTTAGGCAAAAAGGACGGCACTGTCCGAAGCACCACTTTTTCCCTAGAAAAGGTCAAGAAAGGCTCTCTACACAAAAGTGCCTGCAACTCCAAGATTCTCCTCGCCGAGGTGATAGCCACCCAAAACACCACCTTCAGCGTGAGATCCTTCAGGGTCGCTTGGGATAACGACTCAAAGGGCTCCTTCACCATTGCCTCCAAGACTACATTGAGATCCCATCCTGGGATCACTTTCCTACAAGGAGGCCTTAACAAAGAGGCTGCTATAAAAAATCTCTTCACGTCTCGATGAGCTCCCAGCGTCTTTCCCTGTACATTTCCTCTGTAACAGGCCAGCGCTGCTAACTGAACTCGGAGGGAAGACGCCGCCAAGCCCTTATCCAAACCATCCTGCAAAAAGGCCAACACTTGCGCTACCGTAGCTTTCAATGCTCGCAACTGCCTCTCCGCACACCAAGCCTCGAACAGCCTCCACACTCTCACATACGCCATTGACGTTGACCGTTGCCTCGACTTCAACAGCGTAGCAATCACCGCTGATGAGTAACCTTTGCCCATTAGCCTTGCCCTTTCAAGAGCCAAGCCATAAGCGAAAAACGATGTACCTGAGGCATGTTTAACAGCCCCTGCACTAGCAGATCCACCCTGTCCGGCAACCTCCACAGTGGTTCCACCAGCAGACGCCTCAAGTCGGCATACCACGGTCTTCTTGGCCAGTCCGGCGCTACCAACAGAACTGGCCCCCTGTGCTTCTCTATGCGCTGGAGAACTCTGCCGATAAGAATCCACGGGGGGAATACGTACGGAAGAGCATCCTCCGGCCAGCCCTGGATCAGAGCATCCAGGCCCACTGACATCTTTTCTCTCCTTCTGCTGAAAAACCTGTTGACCTTTGCCAACTCGAACGTTGCCATAAGGTCCATCACCGGCCGACCCCAGCGCCGTACCAACGCCTCGAAAACTTCCTGATGTAGGCTCCATTCTCCTGAATCCACTCGCACGTGACTCAGAAAGTCCGCTGTCACATTGTCCACTCCTGCTACATGTGCCGCCGACAACGCTTCCAGATGACTCTCGGCCCATTCCATCAAGACGTCCGCTTCTGCTTCCAATTGCACGCTGCTGGTTCCGCCTTGTCGATTTATGTATGCCACCGCTGTGGCACTGTCCGAGAACACTCTGACCGCCATGCCCTGCAGAAACCCCTGCAAGGCCTGAAGCGCTAACACCACTGCTCTCAACTCCAACCTGTTGATGGACCACTCCTTCTCCTGATCGGACCACTGTCCCTGGGCAAACTGCCCCTCGAAGTGCGCCCCCCATCCGAACAGACTCACGTCTGTTGTCAAGGGCTTCCAGTCCGGCGCCTCCAACGGCATGCCCCTCTCCAGGCCCCCTGGCCGCAGCCACCACCGCAGCGACCTTCGAGCCTCCCGCGGACACACCAGCGCCCTGGACAACAGATCCGACTGATGGGACCACCTCTGCAGCAACGCTCTCTGCAGAGGCCTCATGTGAGCTCTGGCCCACGGCACTACCTCTATTGTGGCCGCCATCGTCCCTAGCAGTTGCAGATACCGCCACGCCAAAGGAGACCTGGTCTTCTGGAACTCCCGAACTAGCCTTCTCAATTTTTGAACCCGCTCCATCGGCAGGAAAACTCTTCCTCTGCGCGTATCGAAACGAGCTCCCAAATACTCCAGATCCTGGGTGGGCGTCAACTTGCTCTTTGCCATGTTGACTACCCATCCCAAGCTTTGCAAGAAAGATACTACTCGACTGGTCGCCTACTGACTTTCTTCCAACGACTTCACACGAATTAACCAGTCGTCCAAATACGGGTGCACAACACTCCGTTCCGTCGCAACGCTGCCGCCACCACCACCACCACCACCACCATAATCTTGGTGAATGTTCTCTGCGCCATTGCAAGCACAAAAGGCATCGCCTGGAATTGGAAATGCCCCATAGGCACTGCAAAGCGAAGAAACCATTGGTGCTCCCTTCTGATCGGAATGTGCAGGTAAGCCTCCGACAGATCTAACGAGATTAGATACTCTCCCAGCCGCACCACTACCATCACTGACCTCAACGTCTCCATCTGAAAGTGCAACACCCGGAGACACCTGTTCACTCTTTTTAGATCTAAAATAGGCCGCATAGTACCTTCCTTTTTTGGTACCACAAAATAAATCGAGTACCGACCGCTGCCTTGCTCTTCTGGCGGCACCGGTACCACCGCCTCGAGCGCTATTAACCTTTCCAACGTCTGTCACACCGCCTCTCTCTTGGACTGCGTTCTGCACAGAGACCGCACAAACGCATCCCTCACTGGGCGTTGGAACTCGAGAGCGTAGCCCCTCTGCACGATCTCCAACACCCACTGATCCGAAGTAATGTGGGCCCAGGCAGGACCGAAAGCTCTCAACCGACCTTCTACCGGTACTGTCCCTGCCTGGACACCCCTCACTTCATTGCGGCTTTTTGATGCCCGAGGACGCCGAGGCTGCAAAACCTCTGCCTGCCCCTCAGAATCCCCAAAATCCTTGGGACCGATAGGGAAATCTCCCCTGCTGCACAGGAGCAAACTGTGAGGGTCAAAAACGCCTGAACTCTCTCAGCTGACTTCTAGACAGTCCCCCCGTCCAACTCTGCTTCTGCTTGTCTTCTGGCAACCGACCCCCCTTCGACTCCCCTAGATCCTTAACCAACTTTTCTAACTCCTCTCCAAATAGAAGCTTGCCCTTGAAAGGGAGCTTATCCAGCCGCGCCTTGGAGGCCCCATCCGCCGCCCAATTACGCAGCCAAAGATACCGCCTCGCTGCCACCACCGATGCCATACTCTTAGCTAGACCTCTAATCAAATCATACTGACTATCTGCCAGATACGCCGCCCCCAACTCAATGCGGGCTGCCTACTCTGTCGCCTCGTCCGTCTGAGTCCCCTTCCAACTCTGGGACCACCGCAAACACGTCCTTGCCACCCAGGCCCCACAAATCGAGGCCTGCAAGGAGAGGGCATTCACCTCAAACACCTGTCTCAACAAGGAGTCCAATCTCCTGTCCTGCGCATTCTTAAGCGCGGCACTCCCTTCCACTGGGATAGTGGTTTTCTTCGTTACCGTGGAAATCACTGCATCCACCTCAGGCGCCTTAAACATATCCTTATCCGGTTCCACCAGTGGATAAAGATGAGCCATGATTCTAGCCCCCTTGAGGCTAGCTTCCGGGGTATCCCATTCCTCTTGAATCATCTCCTTGAAAATCCTATGAATGGGAAACGACCTCTGAGATTTCTGCACTGCCTGCAATAGCGGATCCTCCAGAGCAGTGTCTTCTGCGGAACCAAGGACTGGCACATTTAAGGTCTTTAACGTTTCCTCAATCAATGCCGAAAGCTCCTCTCTCCTAAACACTCTTACTATCCTCGCCTGCTCCTCTGGCTCTGTAATCTCACCTTCCTCCAAATCCGGGTCTCCCTCTGAATCCTCCACCATCACTGACTCCTCCAAGTCCTGCTCCTCTCCCTCCAAGAGCAGCTTGGGCCTCTTACTCATACCATTTCCGTCTCCTTCCGCTAGCCTAGACCCTAGTCTCTGACGCTCGGGCCTCGGCTCCCGAGGGCCCTGCCATCCCTGAACCAGGCCCCCCCCAGAGCCTGCTGCAGCAGTGACAAAAATTGTGGTGAAAAAAAATCGCCCCCAGCCCCCCCTGTACAGGGACCTGGGGTAAAGGCCCTTCTGGACCCGATGAGGGTCCCGGCATGGGTTCCTGACTCGCCTCCGGGAACAAAGGAGAGTCCTTCCTGATTGCCTCCCCTGCAGTCCCAGAGCCCTCTAGCTCCCTGTCTGCCATGGAAGCTTGTGATGAGGAAGCTGCCCAGAGAATAGTGATAAAGGAAGGGAATTTACCCTAATCAAGGGACCTGTTTTGGCAGGTCACAGGAGTAAAACTGCATATTTACCTAAAAGACAGGTTATTCCAGGCTGCAGTGGCCTGCAGAGAGCCTCTAGTGGAGATGAGGTGCAGGAGTATAAGCACAGATTGAGAAACCCTTATGTCATTCCTAATAACTCAGCTGCCAGGAGGGACTTTGATCACCAACACCTGGGGACTGCAAGGGAGGGGTTGGAAACTGGGAACTTTAAAACTAGAACAGAATATGCAGAGAGCAAGTTTAAGCCTGGAAGACGAGGAGAGCGAGGAGGCAATCCTGAGAGGAGGCTTGAAGGCAAGCGTGAGAGTAAGGAAAGAGGAGCTCTGAGAGGTTCAGGTTCTTGGAGAGATTCCTGGGAGAAGCCAGCTTCAAGGGATTGTGGAAATCCAAAGGCTTGGAGAACTTCAGCTGGGAACCCTAAGAAGAGGTATGGAGGAGATGCCCTGAGGTCCAGGAATATAGACTGGAGGACAGGTTATAAAAGCTCCAATGCATACTGGCCAGAATATTTGAGAGGACAGCCTAATGCCAGCTTTAACCCAGGTATGAACTATGAACGTTTGTCTAACCTAAAGCAAGGCAAAGTGTTTAGACACAGTTCCTGTCCTAATGAAGGTCAGTTAGTCAAGCCCTCTGATCCAGCTCCTGATATAGAACCTATGCAAATAGAAGAACAAGCTATAATTACAGAGGAGGATGATAATCTCATGGACTGTTCTTTATGCAAGGTTGCTAGCACAGAGAAATCCTGAAAGGGGGATCAAACATAAAAAGGAAACGTTCCAGTAACTGGCACTAAAAGTTTGTGTAAATACTTGTGCAGAGAAGGAAAAGAGCTGTTGATTGGAGCTTGTTAGCCAGCTGGTATCAGAGCAGCACACAGCTCAGGCTATGCACACGTTGGATACAAAAGTGCTTTGAATGAGAAAAGGAAAGCTGTTTTTGTGAAGAAGCTTTTACTTTTGTTGGCTTCCTTTAAGCCAGCACTGCTGAGCAGGTTTGTCAGCAGTGGCTGAGAGAAAGACTTTCTGTTGTTAATGGACCTTACAAGCTACTTGCTTTACCTTTCAGTTGTATTATTATTTTGAATATAAAATCCTGGAAAATACATCCTAAGGTGTTACCAAGTAGAATCTGTGTGCATTTGGATTTACCTCATAAATAAATATTCTGTCACTGCCTTACACTTGAGCCAACTACATTGTCTTCATTTACCTCAAAGGCAAGCACCGCATGACTGGACTACCAGTACCATAATCCTTTGCAAGATAGCCAGTCTGGAACATTGCTTAATTGGGGAACTCTATCTAACAAGCACACCCCTCCATACACATGTAAGGGGCTATGGGCGTGACAGTGGCGTAGTTCTTGGATATATTTTTACATCAAGGATACCAGGAATTCAAAAAGGATTTACAACTGCAGAAAATTTCAAACCAGGAGGCTGAAAGAGGAATTTCTCTCAGGGTCTTCAAGATAAAGAGGCTGATCCAGGAGGAGTTCCGGGGAAAAGATCCTGTATGAGCCAGAATCCTCACTGGTGTAAGGTAAAAAGTACCTGGGCATGACCAGTGGTGGATAAGAAAGTATATATACGGGGGCATTTGAAAAAAAACAAACCTGTTTGGAGGGTGCCGCCCTTTTTGTGTGCTTTTCTTTTTGTTTCTTACAGGATACTAAAGAATATATAGTAGCTATAGAGTATTGTGAGAAGGCTTTGAAATGCCTTCTGGAACCTGAAATTGTAGTTGCAGACCAAGTGTAAGGTTATAATACAGGATTTTATTCCCCGTCCAGGATTGGATCTTTAGCATTTGAAACAAAGGAAAAACAGACCATTCATCTGGCATCAAATTAAAGAAATGCTGGAACAAAACTTGGCTTAACTTCAGCTTTTGTAACAAACAGAAGGAAAAAGAAAACAGTCCTTTTCACATGAAAACACCTTCTTCCTGTTTTCTTTTATAAACAGTTTTCACAGCACTCTAGCATAGGGAGGATATGGCATCAGCCATGGTATACGTACAATCCATATCACTGCCATTCAAGGATTCCTCATAAGGCTCATATTGCATCTCTTCACTATCGGAATAAGTTTCCCCTGGAGTAAAGCTTCCGTTGTGATTGCAAAGTTCCTCCCTGTAACTCAAAGCATTCCCCTCCTCCACTGAACTAGAGGGGAATGGGTAATTACCACATTCACTATAATCAGCGTCAGGAGAGCTACACAGTTCCTGGTAAGTGCAAGGTAGTTCTTTGTATTCAAGACCTCTTCTATTAGGGTCAATACGCCTACCCTCTGGCACTCTCTCTTCCTGGTTTCTCGGCCGAGCCGAGCTCCGTCTGTATGAAAGCTTTTCACTGTGTTTCTCTGCTAGCTGCTTTCCCGGTATAAACGTTTCCTCAGGGTAAAAACTATCCCCTGCTTGGTACCTTGTGCTGGGTAACTTGGCTCTCCTCAGCCTGGCCACCCCACCGGACTACCACCTCTGCTCCCTCTGTAGCAAGGTTCCCGGGGATACTGGATAGCTGTGCCCTGCTCCTCAAAGCAGTCCCTCCTGGATTCCACAGCTCTGTGTTTCCCTGGTGAGGCTTCTCTCCAAATGTTCCTTTGGCTTCTCTCCCCAGCAGCTCCTCTTCTGAACGTTCTCTCACTCAATGTGTCTTTCCCAGCAACTCTCTCACTCCATGTGTCTTTCCCAGCAGCTCTCTCACTCAATGTGTCTTTCCCAGCAGCTCTGACAGCGCTACCTCATGACACCGCGCATGCACAGTATAACTCCCAAAGACTGTGAAAGCTGGGGAGTGGATCTGTGCGGGCTCTGTCGGCACAGACGTTACCCATATGTGAGGACTCACTTCCTGCTTGTTCCTGGAGAACAAGGAAAATCTTTCATCTTGAGATTTTAATTTGACAACCTCCTCCTCTGAAAGGGAAGAGACCTGCTCCATAGTCTCCTTCAGAAGAGTGTTTGTCTGGGTAACAACCTTCCAGATATCTTGAAGTGTAATATTACTAGGCCTTTCAACAGCTGAAGCCTCAGGTACTGGCAGTGGGAGGCACCCCTAAGGCCCTCAGGAAACGCCAGCAGCAGTGAGTCGATTTTATAAAAGACCGACTCAGCCCGGAGTTGCCTGCGAGAGCCTGTTCTGAGACTCCTTCTAGGACCTCGAGCACCCATGGAGAACGTGTGGCCTCAGAGCCCTGAGACCACGGAACTTCCGGCCAGAGCTCCTGTGTCGAAGATCGCTCTAGGAAGGGCTGGAAAACTTCAAGGACCCCGTCGGCGACGAGTTGGGGAAAGTAGGGAAATCCCACGAGCCCCGATCCCACACCCTCAACGAGAGGCCAAGGGCGATGGCAAGGAGTAGCCGTCCAAGTTGCCTCGCCGGGAGCCATCGATGCCTCGGGACCAGTGTGGGACCCCCGAGGTGATCCTGGTCGAGGACTCCCCATCGACAGAGCTTGAAGCCCTCGGTGCCCGTGCTGAAGGCTGCAGAGCCATCTGGCCTCGAGGCCAGGATGGTGGCTTTGGAGTACAGTTTGTCTGCCTTCATGGCCTAGCAGATAGCTCTGATGCCCATTTCCTCTCGTTCATGACTCCCAACCACCAGGCCCTCTACTGCGAGGGACTCCCCAGAGGTTGAGTCAATCCTTGAGTGCTACCGGCCTTGAGAGACACCTCGGTTGTGGTCCCCGTCCTTGTGGCCACAGTCCTCACCACTCAGTGCCCTTGGCACAGAGCGCTGGGTCACTGTGGCCCCGAGGTCCTCAGAGTCGGGCCATCACCCTGAGTCCTGGAAGACCCCCAACTCCTCCTCTGAGATGGATTTGAATTGGGAAACTGAGGACAACGAGTCCCTGGATATCTGCTGTCATTGTGACATGCCCTCGGACCCGTTCCCACCAGAGTCGAGCTGCCAGTCCTCACCCGAGGACATGGCCTTTCTTGACTTCATGCGGGACATGGCCAAGGCTCTTGCCTTCGCCACCGAGTTAGAGGACCCTTGCAATGAGGGACTCGAAATCCTCCAGTACGAGGCCCCCCCCAAAAGAGGCGCTCATGGTGTCCATTCCCCCCATCCTGGAACAGCTGCTCGTCCGCATGTGGGAGACCCCTGCATTGGTGCCCATAGTTAACAAGTGGCTGGACTCTGTATCGGGTCTGCCAGAGCCCTGGCTTCCAAAAAGCCCATCTGCTTCACACCTCCATGGTGGTGGAGTCGGCCATGCAGAGGCTCAAGAGCAGAAAGACACTCCTCGCTGCTTCTGGGCATGGAGGCCCGCGCCATGGATGCCAAAGGCAGAAAGTACTTCCAGGGTTCTATGTTTGTTGTCCAGATCCAGGCTTACCAGTTGTAGATGGGTATGTACCTTCGAGACCTGGCAAAGAAGCTTGCCGGGTTCTCATATGGACTCTCGGAGGAATCCCTCCAGCATGTCCGGTCCCTGGCCTCAGCAGTGCTCCAAGTTTATCATTCGAGTGGCCTAGGATTCTCTTATGGATCATTTCTAACATTCTCTTATGGATCATATCTAGAATAATTTTAGTGACCAGCACAGGTAAACATGAAATAAATAGAAGAATCTAGGCAGCACTGCCATCTTTAAAGTAGCTATACACCCAAAACAAGACAAATTGAGCCTAGACCAATATTCGAGATCTCCTTGAAGCCTGGCAATCTAACTGTTATAATTAGCATCAAATAACTTGGCCAATTTCACAGGGATAATTACTCCCAGGTACTTAATATTTTTAGTGGCCCACATAAAGTGGGAACTACTCTCTGAATCTAAGATCTTCAGTAGGGACAAGGCAAATTCTGAGGATCTCATATTTTTGCTTTTATTTTTTTTTAACGTGCCGTCTAGTCAATGCTGACTCCTAGCGATCCAGCAGCTCCTGGGTTTCTTGGCAAGGTATGACCAGAAGTAGATTGCCAGGCCTTTTCTTCTGAGGCAATAGGGGTAAAGTGACTTGCCCAAAGTCATAAGGAGTACACTGAAATCTGCCAGTTGCACAAGCTTTCTCAATTTCCAGTCCAAAACTGGTAATATGATATGAGGTTGGCCTATCATGAATATAAGATAATTGGCATATAAGGTTATTTGATCATTGACCTCTCCCTCTAATATTTTGGTTAAGGTCTAATATTTTGGTTGTGGCAGAGTCTGGCAGCCAGTAGCTCAATAAACAAAGCAAACAATAGGGGCAATATTGGTTCCCCATAGTGTTCTATACTCCAGTGGCAAAGATCCAGAATTACTACCATTAACCTTAACAAAGGCTTTAGGAGCCCTCTACAATTCTTTTACCCAACTCAGAAACCCCAGACCAAATCCAAACAGGAAGAGCCAGTACACTATCAAATGCTTTCTAAATACCTATACTCGGTAACAACGAGGAAATCTTTCTTTCCTGAGATGTCCAAATACGATTTAAAATCTTAGAAATATTGGGGAGGGTGGATATTCAAAGCAAATAATGTGGGTAGGAGACATGCTGTGTTAATTGCCTTGGCTGGAATATTTAGCGGCACTAATATGGTTAGTACCACTGAATATCCATGGTGCTGCTGCTGCATGCCTTGATGCTAGGGGTGGCGGCACCTGGTGATAATCAGATAGCAATAATATTGAGCTGCTGCCTGGGTTATTGCAAAACAGAGAAAGTTAGGCACATTAAAAGCTAGCCTAACTTTTGCCACAGAAGTTAAGTAGGCAGTGGCTGAATATCGCCACAGCCTGGTTAGCTTCTATGCTATCTGGCCACCCCGGATATCCAGTGCTGGTGGCCAGATATGACCCAGCATTCAATATCCAGGTTTAAGTTTCAGTTGCAATGGCTAGCCATTGAAACATTGGTAGTTGCCGCCGCTGAATTCTCCCCCATTGTTTCCAGTTTAGCATAAATCCAGTTTGATCCAGGTGGATTCACTTCAATATTACCCCATTATGATGAGCGGCCAGCACCATTGCAAGCAATTTGATATCAATACTGAGTAGTAAAATTTGTCTGTAAGACCCACAAGATTGAGGATCTCGTCCTGGTTTATGAACAACAGAGATCCTGGCTCAGCTCATCGCTAAAGCCAATGCTCCCCTCTTAAAGTATGTATGTATGTAACCAGGAACCAGTATTTCTCACTCCCAGCATCGATTAGACTCTATGATATCAACATCTCGATCAACAATGAAGTAAAATACTTGGGAGTAATCCTAGACCGCACCCTTAGCGTGACACCCCACTTAAAGCAAACTAAATAGATAACTGTACAAACTAAAACTGTTAAAGCAACTCCGCTCTCTGCTCCACCACGATGACTTCAGATCTGTCATTCAAGCTATCATCATGCCTGATTTTGACTTTGCCAACACCACTCTACAGGGTGTCACAAAACGGGCCTTAAGACAGCTTCAAACAGTCCAAAATATAGCAGAATAACTATGAATGTCAACTCAATGGAGCACATTACCCCAACACTTTATGTTCTCCACTGGCTATCCATTCAAAGCTGCATTAATTACAAAATTCTGGTTTCCACTTTCAAAGTAATAAATGACATTGCCCCCTCATACCTATCCACACTCATTTCTAAGGAAACCCTCAATTGAAATCAACGCAACCAGAACAAAAACAAACTGGTTATACCGACAGAGTTCAGGAAATCCAGAAAACTAATAAAGTTTTCTCTCATGTAGCCCCAAAACTTTGGAATGCCCTATCAGACAGCCTCAGGGAATTAAATGACCTACAAACATTTCACAAAAACCTTAAAACTCACCTATTCTCCACCCATTTTGGCATACAAGCAGAACACAATACCTCTGTAACAACCCCCCCTGCTCCCTAAATCCTTACAAATGTTATACCACACTACAATCAGCCCAGAGATGTAAATAATTTCTACTTAGAATTCTTAAGCACATTTATGTACATTGTTTAAATTTTGTATCACCATCTATGTATTTAGTTCTACTCTCGTTCACTGTAACTGAATATGTACTGTGGTGGAGAAGCAGGCTCAGAATGCAGAGAAAGAAAGAAAAAGCAGCCTTTTTTTTCTTTTCCCAAAGAAACTGCAGGCACAGGAAGGGTTAACACCCAAACTAAAGACAGAGATTCCACGCAGAGGAGTGCAGACCTAGAAACATGCCCTGTTCCCATGGAGACAGAGGGAGGAGATGGGAGTGGTTTGGGGGCAGAGTCAAGAGCCATAGGACAGCCCCAAACATTTAGGCAGGGAAGTTGCACTCACAAACAGGCAAGGAAACGTGGAGAGGGAAGGATAGAGAAAGAGACGGAGTCACAGACACAGACACGAGAGAAACAGGAGACACAGAAGCAGCTTGCACAGAAGCAGTTTGAAAGCAGGAACAGGGAGCTGAGAAGGCCAGTAGAGAGCTCAGGGGAGGATTCCTCGGAAGAGGAGATATTCTCCAGAAGCTCATGGCCTAGCCCTTCCCACTCTAAGGAGCCTACAGGAAGGAAGAGCACTACTAGCAAGGTGAGCCCTTTACAAGCTTTAAAAGAGCTGCTAAACAGGGAAACCTTTTCCTGCCCTTCCCCCACAAGCTCACGTTCTGCAAAGCATGGCTGGGAGCAAATCTTGAAGGTTTTACAACCTACAAAAGCTTCTCAGGCGGATACTAAGGAAAGCAGATATCTGAAGGAGCCTAGCGAGGAAGAGATGGACCTGGGGGACAGTTTTGATGCAAGCAGTGTTTCAGATATGGAGATAGACTGTGCTGTCTGTGCCAAGGAAGAGTAAAAGAACTGAATAGGGGTTTAATGAGCTGGAAGAAAACCCAGGAGTTCTTGATTACTGAATGTGCTATCTGTGCTAGAGGAATAAGAACTGAATAGGGTTTTGTTAGCTGGAGAAAACCCAGAAGTTCTTAACAAGGATATTTTATGAAAAGCCCATAACTTTTAGCTAGGCTTTTAATGGTAGCTTGGCTGATAAAAGCTGCATGGATAAGAAAGCCAGGAAGAAGCTAAAAGTTCATATTGTAACTGGAAGAAATACTACTGCATTTGAAAAATCTCTTGGTGGACCAGGGAATATTGCTATACCTGCTGTGAAGGTAACAGTAGAGATTTATAGTGCCTCCTGGGGACCAGAAAGCAGACTGCTGTTGTAAAAAGAGTTTTTACATGTAGAACAAAGGTTTAAACTAAACCAAGCCAAGGACTGTTCAATAGGCTTGTGTTTATATGGAGAAGTATCTTGAACTTTGTTTGTAAGCTTCAGAACTATTCTTGCCAAAGAATTTAATTTGGTTAGGAAATCCTTATTTCTCAAATAAAGAAATATTCCTGCGACCTTTGCACTTGGCTCTAATCCTTTAAAGGACACAACTACATGCTATTTGGGCTGAATCTATACAAAGGACAATCGGAACCCTCTCGTATCACTAGGCAACCGCCTGGCCACACGGGGGAGCTCCGACAGTACTTGTTATCTGTACGATTCAAAATGTTGTTATTTGTAAACCGCGCTTGATCTCTTGGAAAACACAGTATAAAAATTTTAATAAACTAAATAAAATAAAGGCCCAAGACTAGAAAAGGGGACGGTTACTTCTGGAGAGAGATCTGCAATTGTGAGTATATACTTCTGGGAATTTTCTGAAAGGAATTCTTTTTATTAAAGCTAATTAATCTGTGAACCCACTATTTTTTGTTAAATCAGTCAGGGCCTAGTAGCAGCAGTTTAAGTTTACATTTAAAACACAGAAGAGAGCTTTCTGGTTAAATTTCATACCCAGCAGAGAGCTTGTAGTTTAAATTTAATAGTCATTCAGGGCCTAGCATCAGCAAAGTACTTTTAGTTCAAATTTAAAACACAAAAGAGAGCTTTCTGGTTAAATTTAGAACCCAGCAGAGAGCTTGTAGTTTAAATTTCATAATAAGTTAGAGCCTAGCTGCAGCAAAGAGCTATAATTTAAATCAAATAAGAATATAGCTTACCTCAGCAGCACAGGACAGGGTACTGTGAAGCAGCCCTCTTTTAATAAGTGTTATTTCCCTCCCTCCGTCCCCACACCCACCCACCCCTGGGATAATCGTAGCTTTATAGGTACTTACACATTTTAAAAGGCAGGAGGTGCTCTCAGGTGAAGCTCGTTACCCAAATCAGTCATACACTAAGGACCTGAGATTAATTAAGCTTCAGGTGAACAAGGTATATTAAACGTATTAGGTACAGTTTTATTGGCAACCCTTAGTAAGTAAAGAACTTAAAACTTAAAACTAAGATGCAGACAGCAGTCCAGCAGCGAGATGGGGGCTTTCCAGTCTTTTGCATTGAGTGTCACATGTATGATTTTCTCCCAGTTGGTGAGAGGTCTTACGTGTGCACTAGGTGCAAGGAGCTCTTTGCTCTCAGGGAACGAGTCCGTTCTCTAGAGGCTAGAGTAGCAGACTTGGAACACATAAGACAGACAGAGAGGTACATAGACGAGACCTACAGGGATATAGTCCTGAAGTCCCACCTCCAGTCTGGCAGCATCCCTGTTGCCATGGAGGAGAGTGGTCACGTGACAGGAGAGCATCACCCTGGTGTGGCAGGATGTGATCCTGTAACTAGGACCTGTCCTCCAGGTGATGTAAAACCCTCTTGCACTGAGGAAGTTTCTCCAGGGCCATGTGCCCATGAGGGAAGGGTTAGGACAGCCATTATAGTTGGTGATTCAAACATTAGGCATGTAGATAGCTGGGTGGCTGGTGGACGTGAGGATCGCCTGGTAACATGCCTGCCTGGTGCGAAGGTAGCAGACCTCACGCGTCACCTAGATAAGGTCTTAGATAGTGCTGGGGAGGAGTCTGCTGTCTTGGTACATGTCGGTACCAATGACATAGGAAAATGTGGTAGGGAGGTTCTGGAGGTTAAATTTAGGCTTTTAGGTAGGAAGTTGAAATCCAGAACTTCCAGGGTAGCGTTCTCCGAAATGCTTCCCGTTCCACGTGCAGGACCCAAAAGGCAGGCAGAGCTCCGGAGTCTCAATGCGTGAGGGTTTTGGATTTGTTAGGAACTGGGGAACATTCTGGGGAAAGGAGAGGCTCTTCCGAAGGGATGGGCTTCACCTTAACCGGGATGGAACCAGGCTGCTGGCATTAACCTTCAAAAAGGAGATAGAGCAGCTTTTAAACTAGATAATAGGGGAAAGCCGACAGTCGCCCAAGAGCGGATGGTTAGAAAGAATGTATCCTTGAAGGATACTACCAAAAGCAGAGAGGTTCCAAAAAAGAGTAAAGTAGCCCAAATGCCCTCAAGTATGGAGCAGACAGAGCTTAAAGATCCCAAATTACCCATGTCTACCAATAGCCAAATTAATATGAATAAAATACAGTCTCTAAAATGCTTGTATGCAAATGCTAGAAGTCTAAAAAATAAGATGGGAGAGTTAGAATATATAGCACTAAATGAGAGGTTAGATATGATTGGAATATCAGAGACATGGTGGAAGGAGGACATCCAGTGGGACACTGTGATACCTGGGTACAAACTATATCGTAATGATAGAGCTGATCAAATTGGTGGAGGGGTTGCACTCTGTTAGAGAGGGCATTGAGTCAGAAAGGATTAAAGCTTTGCAGGAAACAAAATTTGCTGTAGAATCTCTATGGATTGAAATTCCATGTAAAAAAGGGAAGGCGATGGCAGTGGGGGTGTACTATCGACCACCGGGCCAGAATGAACAAATGGATGATGAAATGCTCAAAGAAATCAAGGAAGCTAACAAAAGTTACAGCGCAGTAATAATAATGGGTGATTGCAATTACCCCAGTATCGACTGGGTCAGTGTCACGGCAGGACATGCTAGGGAGATAAAGTTCCTAGATGACATAAATGACTGCTTCTTGGAGCAGCTGGTTCATGAACCAACCAGAGGGGAAGCCATATTAGACCTAGTCCTTAGTGGAACACCAAATCTAGTGCAAGAGATAAGGGTATTGGGGCCACTTGGCAATAGTGATCATAGCATGATCGCCTTTGATTTAATTAGTGGAGGAGAGATAGTACGGAAATCCACAGTACTACCTTTTAACTTTCGAAAGGGAGACTATGATAAAATGAGGAAAATAGTTAAGAAAAAACTAAAAGGAGCAGTTGCAAAGGTTAAAGACTACAGTTGCAAAGGTTAAAGACTTACATCAAGTTTGGGTGTTGTTGAAAAATACTATCTTGGCAGCCCAGACCAGCTGTATTCCACGCTTTAAGAAAAGTGGAAGGAAGTCCAAAAAACTGCCAGCATGGTTTAAAGGTGAGGTCAGAGAGGCTGTTGTTGTCAAAAAAGCATCTTTCAGGAAATGGAAAAAAGAGCCAAATGACGAAACCTGGAAACAGCACAAGCACTGGCAAGTCAAATGCAAGGCATTGATAAAGCAGGCAAAGGGAGAATTTGAGAAGAAGCTTGCTGTGGAAGCAAAAACAGGAAATAAAGATTTTTTCAAGTACATTCGTAGCAAAAAACCTGTGAGAGAGTCAGTTGGTCCATTAGATGATAGAGGGGTTAAAGGGGCACTAAGAGGTGACAAGGCGATAGCGGAGAGACTGAATGAATTCTTTGCTTCGGTCTTTACTGAGGAAGATGTAGGGATGTTACCCATGACTGAAGTGGTATTTAAAGGTGCGGAAGAATTGAAGGAAATATCGATACATCGAGAAGATGTATTACAACTATTAGATAAACTGAAGAGTAGCAAATCACCTGGGCCGGATGGTATACATCCAAGGGTGTTGAAAGAACTGAAATATGAGATTGCAGACCTGCTATTAGTAATCTGTGAGCTATCATTAAAATCATCTCTAATACCTGAAGATTGGAGGATCGCCAATGTAACACCAATTTTTAAAAAAGGTTCTAGGGGTGATCTGGGAAACTACAGACTGGTGAGCCTCACGTCAGTACTGGGAAAAATGGTAGAAACCATCATAAAGAATAAAATTACTCAGCATGTAGATAGTCATGGCATAATGGGAGACAGCCAACATGGCTTTAGACAAGGAAGATCTTGTCTTACTAATCTGTTGTGTTTTTTTTGAAAGTGTGAACAAACAGGTGGACAAAGGTGAGTTGGTTGATATAGTGTATCTGGACTTTCAGAAAGCCTTTGACAAGGTCCCTCATCAGAGACCTTTGGCAAAACTAAAGAGTCATGGGATAGGAGGCAGTGTACTACTGTGGATCAAGAACTGGTTAAAAGATAGAAAGCAGAGGGTAGGGCTAAATGGCCAATTTTTCCAATGGAGAAAGGTGAATAGTGGTGTACCCCAGGGATCTGTGCTGGGTCCGCTGCTTTTTGACATATTCATAAATGACCTGGAAAGTGGAATAACGAGTGAGGTTATCAAATTTACAGATGACACAAAACTATTTAAAGTTATTAAAACCCAAGAGGATTGTGGAAAATTGCAAGAGGGTCTTGATAAATTAGAAGACTGGGCATCAAAATGGCAGATGAAATTTAATGTGGACACGTGCAAAGTTATGCACCTAGGGAAGAACAACCCAAACTATGGTTACACAATGCAAGGTTCCACATTAGGAACCACCACCCAGGAAAAAGATTTAGGCGTCATTGTGGATAACATGTTAAAAGCCTCGGCCCAGTGTGCAGCGGCAGCCAAGAGAGCAAATAGAATGCTAGGTATCATAAAGAAAGGAATGGAAAATAAAACAAAAGATATTATAATGCCTCTATATCGTTCCATGGTGAGACCTCACCTTGAATATTGTGTGCAATTCTGGTCGCCGTATCTTAAAAGGATATAGAGTTATTAGAAAAGGTTCAGAGAAGAGCCACCAAAATGGTAAAGGGGATGGAAGGATACTCCTATGAAGAAAGGCTAAAAAGGTTAGGGCTCTTTAACCTGGAAAAGAGACGGCTGAGGGGAGATATGATAGAAGTCTATAAATTAATGAACAGAGTGGAACGGGTAAACGTAGATCGATTGTTTACGTTATCAGAATATAGAAAGACTAGGGGACATAGAATGAAGCTACAGGGTAAACTATTTAAGACTAATAAAAGAAAATATTTTTTCACTCAACGTGTAATCAAACTCTGGAATTTGTTATTGGAGGATGTAGTAAAGGCTGTTAGTGTAGCTGGGTTTAAAAAAGGTTTGGACAAGTTCCTGGAGGAAAGGTCCATAAACCATTATTAAGAAGGGACCCAGGATATCAATGCCTGACCCAGTACAAGCATTGCGGAACCTGTGTCTTTTGGGGAAACTGCTAGGTACGTATGACCTAGATTGGCCACTGTTGGAAACAGGATACTGGGCTTGATGGACCTTGGTCTGACCCAGTATGGCATATCTTATGTTCTTATGTTAATTGAATAAAGACTGCAATGAGCCCACTAACTCATCCCCAAACATCTTATAGAAATTGGCAGTAAGGCCATCTAAGCCAGAAGACTTAAGAACATAAGATATGCTATACTGGGTCAGACCAAAGGTCCATCAAACCAGCAGCGACCAATCCAGGTCACAAGTATCTGTCAAGTTCCCAAAAAGTAGACAGATTCCATGCTGCTTATCCCAGGGGTAAGCAGGAGATTTCCTGTCTACTTTAATAATGGTTTATGGACTTTTCCTCTTTTCAACCCAGCTACCCTAACAGCTTTTACTACATCCCCCGGCAACTAGTTCCTGAGTTTGATTACATGTTGAGTGAAGAAATATTTTCTTCAATTAGTCTTACATTGTAGCTTCATTGCTTATTTCCTAGTCTTTTACCTATTGAAGGAGTAAACAACTGATCTATGTTTACCTGTTCCACTCCACTCATTATTTTATAGACCTTTACCATATCTCCCTGCTCAGTAGTCTCTTTTCCAAGCTACAGGGGCCTAACCTTTTAAGCCATACCTTATAGGGCTATCCTTCCATCCTCTTTATCATTTTAGTCGCTCTTCTCTGTATCTTTTCTAATTCCACTATATCCTTTTGAGATATGGAGCCAGAATTGCATACAATATTCGAGGTGCAGTCATACCATGAGGCGATACAGAGGTATTATAATATGCTTGGTTTTATTCTCCATTCCTTATGATTCCTAGCATTCTACTTGCTTTCTTGGCTACCACTGCACACTGGGCAGAGGGTTTCAACGTATTATCAATGATGCCCAGATTCTTATCCTGGGTGGTGATTCCTAATGTGTAATTGCAGTTTGGGTTGTTTTTCCCTAAGTGTATATAACTTTGCACTTGTCCAAATTAATTTCAATCTTTCATTTGGATGCATGTCCAGTCTCCCAATTTCTGAAGATCCTTTTGCAATTTTTCACAATCCTCTTGTGTTTTCACAACTTTGAATAATTTTGTGTCATCTGCAGATTTGATCACCTCACTTGTTCTCATTTTCAGGCCATTTAGAAATATGTTAAAAAGCAGCGGATCCATCACAGATCCCTGAGGTACTCCATTATTCATTTTTCTTCATTGAGAAAGTTACCATTTAGCCCTATTTTTTTCTATCTTTTAACCGGTTCCCTGTACACAATAGTGCACTGCTTCCTATCCCATGACTTTTTAATTTCCTCAAAAGTCTCTCATGAGGGACCTTGTCAAAGACTTTTTGAAAATCCAGATACACTATATCAACTGGCTTATCTTTATCTACCTGTGTATTCACACCTTTAAAAAAAACAAAACAGATGATTGAGACAAGACTTTCCTTGGTTAAATCCATGTTGGCTTTGTCCCATTAAACCATAACTTGTTCTGACATCAGGCTCACCGGTCTGTAGTTTCCCGGATCACCCCTGCAACCCTTTTTAGACATTGGTGTTACGTTGCCACTCTCCAGTCTTAAGGTACAAAGGTTATTTTAATGATAGCTCACAGTTTACTAATAGTAGTTCTGCAATCTCATATTTCAGTTCTCTGAGCACCCTGGGATGTATACCATTTGGTCCAGTGATTTTCTACTCTTTAATTTATCAAATTGCTGTATTACATCTTCCTGGTTTATCAAGATTTGTTTCAATTCTTCTGATATATAATCTTTAAATATAATTTCTGGCATGGATAACTTACCTATGTCTTCTTCACTAAAGACTGAAGCAAAAAATTCAATCAATCTCTCTGCTATGGCCTCGTCCTCCCTTTCTGCTCCTTCAAACCTCTACTGGAAGATTTTTTGCTATGAATGTATTGACAAAGCTTTTAGTTGAGATTTTCCTTCCACAGCAAGCTTCTTTTCAAATTCTCTCCTTGCCTGTCTTATCAATGCCTTGTATCTAACTTGCCAGTGCTTCCGTTTCCTGTTTTCGTCATTTGACTCCTTTTCGTATTTTCTGAAAGATGATTTTTTTTTGGCTAAAACAGCCTCTCTGCTCTCACCTTTAAACCATGGCAGCTGTTGTGTGGCCTTCCACTTTTCTTAAAGCATGGAATAGATCTGGTCTTGTCTTCCAAGACAGTATTTTTAAGAAACGCTCAGGCTTTTTGTAAACCTTTAACTTTTGCATCTGCTCCTTTTTTCTTAACTATTTTCTTTACATTTGAAAGTTAAATACTAGCGCAGTAGATTTCCCTTGCTGTCCTCCCTCCACTTATTGAATCAAATGTGATCATGTTCTACAATGCTGTTAGAACACAAATACTAGAGGTTAACTGTTTTTTCTCTTAGACAGCTGAGGAGTTAGGGTCTTTTGTAGATCTCTCTCATTTACTTCAACAGGTACCAAAGCTCCACCAACTGAAAGATGGATGGGAAAAATCGTATTGCCAAAGCTGTTGACCCCATTACAGCTTCTGCCTCTGACAGAGAGGCCAATGAGGTTGAAGAACCAGTTCCACGTGTAAGATGCCTGCAAGCTGAAGCCCTCATGAAACAAGTGGAGGAGCACAGAGAAGAGAGGGTGAGGCTCAGAAGCATTTGAGAAAACAAGAAGTACATTGATGAAATGCTTTTTGAAACATCCAAGCTGTCTGACAAAGGTGAATATGGGAGGCTACAGAATGAAGAGAGTTGGATAAGAGTCACCAGAGCCTGCAGAATCAACAATCCACTCCACCAGCCCTTGAATTCAAGAACCAGTATGCAGCCCCGGAAGTGGAGGTGATGAAAACATCCCAGGAAAGGGAAGAACCAGAGTTCAAACACCCCAAAGTTGCAGAATCAGTGACCACAAAGAACCAAAGGGTAGTGGTGGTTGGTGACTCTCTTCTGAGGGGTACTGAGGCATCCATCTGCTGACCAGACTTGATTTATTTATTTAAGAACTCCATCTCTGCTCTGCAACCCTTGGATCATCCCATGGTCCTGGAAACCAAAATGCTTTTGATGACACCATCCATGCAGCCATGCATTCATCTTCAGGATCTGAGCTTCTCTGCTTCGGCCTTTATCCTCAACAGGAAGGATTGAAGAGAACACCACCAGCACACCTATCTGCTTCACCACCTGTCTCAGAGCCATGAAGTTACTTTTGATACTCAGAGGGATACCTAGCAGTATCATTTGTGCTGACATGGATAAGCAACATCGGATAATAGTCAGTAGGCTTGATGAGTCCTGGCAAGCTCTCTGTAACATCTTGGATTTTGGCACCTGGCAGGCAGCACACTTCTCTGGACAAAAAGAAGAAATAGTCAATGCAATAAAATGGACGGGGGGGGGGGGGGGAGATAAGACATTTTTCAAATATGTTAATGAGAGGAGGAAATGCAAAAGTGGTATTGACAGACTCAAAGGTGAAGAGGAATATGTAGAAGCTGATGAGGATAAAGCGGAATTGCTTAACAAATATTTCTGTTCTGTGTGCGATCGGCACTTTAAGCGGCGTGCTCCAGCACTCACGCCACCACCGGAGATCAAAGGGCGATCGGCCCTTTAAGCAGCATGCTCCAGCGGGCCCGCGCCAGAGGGCCCTTTGGAGTGGCCCTTCGGCGCGGGCCCGGGGGCGCTCTGGTGTGGTCCATCTATCCTGCTCCTCCAATTCATTGCAGCCCCCTGGATCTGAGTAAGCACGATCGCTCCTCCACCCATTGCCTGCTTAGATCTGCTACCCATTGCCTGCATTGAACTGTTATCCATTGCCCGCATATAACTGCTACCATTGCCCGTATATAACTGCTACCATTGCCTGCTTAGAACTGCTACCATTGCCTGCATAGAACTGTTATCCATTGTTACTTAGAACTGCCACCATTGCCCGCATTGAACTGCTACCATTGCCTGCTTAGAACTGCTACCATTGCCTGCATAGAACTGTTATCCATTGTTGCTTAGAACTGCCACCATTGCCCTCATTGAACTGCCACCATTGCCTGCCTAGAACTGCTACCATTGTCTGCATAGAACTGTTATCCATTGTTGCTTAGAACTGCTACCCATTGTTTGCATAGAACTGCCACCATTGCCCACATTGAACTGCTACCATTGCCCGCAGAGAACTGTTATCCATTGTTGCTTAGAACTGCCACCATTGTCCACTAATTTTTGAACCGTCATCTTGGAGAACTCAGAAACCCGCTGCAGAGACGCCCCAAGTACCGATTCAATACGTGAGACAGCCAACCATATATCTTTTAGGGATTGACGTCGGTTGAGCGTAAGGTAGATTTACTTCAGGAGGATAGTTCTGTTAACAAAGGTTTTTTGGCTTCATCATCACAAAAGTTTAGTTCTCTACATTATCAAGATGAAGTACTTGAGAATATGATGAGGGCCAAGAACCTTCGGTTACTGAACTTTCCTTGTACACATTATTTGTCTTCAATGATTTTATTTCAAAAATATTTGAAAGAAGTTTTGATGATAAATGATGTGCCTGCTTCTTCAATTTCAAAAATATATTATGTTCCTATGCGGAATTTAAATCAACAAGTTATGGGTGAGGGGAATGTTCCTTCTGTTCCTGGGAAGACTGTAATTGATAAACCTTCCTCATCTACTCTTGATATTTCTGCCTTCCTGGAAACAACGTCTGAGGATATCTCTTCTAGAGCTACTCTCCTTGTTTCTTTAATATCTGAATTAGACAAAGATAAAATATTGAGGGCATATTTTCCAAAGAAGTTTGAAAAGTTTTGCGGTCAGGCAGTTCAAATTTTTCCTGACGTGTCACGGGCCACACAGGTGCGGCGCAAAGCTGCGTCCACGTGTGTTGGCCATAGGGGCTGTCTTTCATTTGCGTTTTCCATGTAAATGCCTTATATCAAGGTAATCGGTATATGTTTTTTGATCCCAAACATTTGGTTGATTTTCTTAAAGACAAAAGTTGATTAGTGTCTCTATTAATGGAGTTTTGTTAGATTCCTCTAGGAGCCATTCGGTTTTGTATTAGAGTATGCCGCACTCCTCCTTGAAGTGGTCTAAATATCTGATTTCCCTTTTGTACTGTTTTCTCATGTAATTATCTAATGGATATTGGATTGTTTTCTTTGTAATTTTGAAAAAATTTATAAATAAAAAATTAAAAAAAAAAGAACTGCCACCATTGCCCTCATTGAACTACCACCATTGCCTGCCTCGAACTGCTACCATTGTCTGCATAGAACTGTTATCCATTGTTGCTTAGAACTGCTACCCATTGTTTGCATAGAACTGCTACCCATTGCCCGCATTGAACAACCCATTGTTTGCTCAGACCTTGCTGCCCACTACCATGGCCCCACATCTCATTGTCCTTTCTCTTCCTCTTCCTCCCCAATTGCCTCCCCTCCTATCAACATCCTCCCCCCTCTTCCCCCTACCCTCCTCACTTCTCCCTCCACTCTGCCCCCTAGCCTAGCACCTGCTCTGGAGCCTCTCCACAGCATCCCCCGCATTCAAACAGCCCCCCTCTCTACCTTCCTCACTTCTCCCTCCATTCTGCCCTAGCACCTGCTCTTGAGCTTCTTCACACCATCCCCCGCATTCAACCAGCCCCCCTCTCTCTTAGGCAATCCCATCCTCGCTTCCGCCGTACTATTTCCACTTTACCTCGCTCTCTAATACTCATTCTCCTTCTCTCATCAGGTAACATCAACCCCAACCCTGACCCCCCCCCCCCCGATTTCTCTCCCACACTAAAGAAAGTTCCTCATGTACCATATCTAATCTCATCCACATCCCACTCCTCCCTCCTTCTGCCCTCCCCCATTCATCCCACAAACACTTAACCATAGATATCAACTCCAACCCTACCCCCAAATATAATTCCTCACATAACTTATCTGATACCATCAACTTTTCCCTCACTTCCCCTTATGTCCCTCTTGGAGGGCACATACACACAAACATACCCACCCACACCCTACTCCCTCTAAATCTCAGTACTACCCTAGAAATAGACCCCCACGCTACTCTGATAAGAAATCTCCCTCTAAATCTCGGTACTACCCTAGAAAAATACCCCCACGCTACTCTGACAGGAAATCCACACGTAACTTATCTAACCTTATCCACATCCCTCTCCTCCCCCCCCCTCCGCTCTCCCGTTTACTTGCGCCCTATGGAACACATGCTCAGTCATTAAAAAAACTACTTTTATTCACGATCTCTTCATCTCTAATGCCCTACACCTTCTTGCCCTGACCGAGACCTGGTTCCCCCCAGATGACACCGCATCCATTGCCTCTCTCTACTATGGGGGCTACCAATTCTCCCATACACCTCGATCTACTGGTCGAGGTGGTGGCGTTGGCCTCCTACTCTCCCCCTCCTGCCAATTCCAACCCCTCCTGCCACCCCAATCACACTCCCCCCTTTCCTTTGACGTCCACTCCATTCGCCTCCTCACACCACTTCCCCTCCGTGTAGCTGTTGTTTATCGCCCACCCGACAACTCCAAATCAACCTTCCTCACTGACTTCGACTCCTGGCTTTCTGCCTTTATGGATCCCTCCTCCCCCACTCTTATTCTTGGCGATTTCAACATTCACATCGACAACCCCTCCGACCCCCATGCCTCAAAGTTCCTCGCTCTTACCTCCTTGTTCGATCTCCAACTTTGCTCCACTGCCCCCACACACCTACACGGCCACTGCCTTGACCTAATACTCTTCTCCAATTCCTCTCCTTCAAACTTCTGCAAATCAATCCTTTCCTCATCTGACCATCACCTACTAACATTTACTCTTCAGCTCCCACCATCCCAACCTCATCCTGTCTCCTCCGACCTATTTAGAAACCTTCATAATATTAGTCCCCTGACTCTCTCCTCCACCATTTCTCCATCTCTTTCCTCCATTTTATACTCCGAGTCAGTGACGAAGCATTATCCTCATACAATGCTACACTATCCTCAGCCCTTGATACTCTTGCCCCTCCCACCTCACGTCCTGTAAAACGATCTACTCCCCAACCCTGGCTTTCACCCACAATCCGTTACCTACGCATCTGTGCCTGTTCTGCCGAATGAGCCAGGTCCAAATCCCACTCTCCGGAAGACCTTCTACACTTCAAATTCATGCTTGGCTCCTTCCAGTCAGCCCTAGCACTTGCCAAACAAGATTACTACATCCATCTGACTAATTCCCTTGCCTCTGATCCTCGCCGTCTCTTTAACACCCTCAAGTCTCTCCTCAAGGTCCCCCTGCCCCCGATCCTGCCCAAACCCTAGCCAACTACTTCCAAGACAAAATCCTCAAAATTACCCTCCAATTCCCTACCCCCTCATCTACCTCCCCTCCCCATTTCTCCTCCCCCATCCATACTCCCCCTGCCACCCTCTCCTCCTTCCCCCCGATCCCTGAAGAAGAAACCGCACTTCTTCTTTCCTCCTCCAAACCCACCACCTGTTCATCAGACCCTATCCCTACCCATCTCCTATGTCCCATCTCCCTCACCATTGTCCCCTCCATCACTCATATCCTCAACCTTTCACTCTCCACTGCAACTGTTCCCGTTGACTTCAAACATGCTGTTGTCACACCCCTCCTCAAGAAACCCTCACTTGATCCCACATGCCCTTCTAACTATCGACCCATCTCCCTTCTTCCCTTCATACCTAAACTGTTAGAATGATCAGTCCACCGTCGCTGCCTCAACTTCCTCACCTCCCAGGCCCTCCTGGACCCAGTACAATCAGGCTTCTGTCCCCTACACTCCACTGAAACGGCACTCACCAATGACCTGTTGCTGGCTAAATCTAAGGGCCTCTATTCTATCCTCATCCTTCTTGACCTTTCTGCTGCCTTTGACACCGTTGACCACGACCTTCTCCTCGCTTGGCTTCAAGGACTCTGTACTATCCTGGTTCTCCTCCTACCTCTCCCATCGCTCATTCAGTGTGTGCTCTGGTGGCTTCTCCTCCTCCCCCACTCCGCTCCATGTAGGTGTACCCCAGGGATCTGTCTTGGGACCCCTGCTTTTATTTCTCTATACCCAAGGCCTTGGCACGCTTATCTCTTCCCATGGCTTTCAGTACCATCTCTATGCCGATGACTCCCAAATCTACCTCTCTACACCTAATATTTCTCCAGCAACCCAGTCCAAGATCTCTGCTTGTCTTTCGGACATCGCTGCCTGGATGTCTCACCGCCGATTGAAACTGAACATGGCCAAGACTGAACTCCTTGTCTTTCCACCCAGCTCCTCCCCCCCACTTCCCCCTCTCTCAGTCCATGTGGATGGATCTACTATCCTTCCTGTTCCCTCAGCCTGCAATCTAGGGGTTATCTTTGACACCTTTCTCTCCTTCTCCGCTCGTATCCAGCTTGTAGCTAAGACCTGCCGTTTTTTCCTGTACAATATCATCAAGATCCGCCCCTTCCTCTCTGAACATACTACCAAAACGCTTATCACTCCCTAATCTCCTCTCGCCTCAATTACTGAAACCTACTCCTCGCTGGTCTCCCCGTGAGCCACCTCCTTCCCCTTCAATCTATACAAAATCATGCTGCTCGACTAATCTTCTGCCAGCCTCACCATGCCCACATTACTCCTCTCCTCAAGTCACTTCACTGGCTTCCTGTCCAATTCCGCATCCAGTTCAAGCTTCTCCTGCTGACCTATAAGTGCATTCACTCTATGACCCCTCAATACCTCATATCTCTTATCTCTCCCTACATCCCCTCTCGAAATTTGTGCTCCGCTAACAAATCGCTTCTTTCAATGCCTTTCACCTGCACCGCGAACTCCCGACTGTGCTCCTTTCACCTTGCTGCGCCACACGCCTGGAACAGCCTTCCTGCGTCTGTGCACCAGGCGCCCTCCCTGGCCCTCTTCAAATCTAGGTTGAAGACCCACCTCTTCACCGTTGCATTCAGATCCTGACTTCCATCCTCATCCTACCCTAACCCCTATTAACATTTATGACCAAACTTTAGACCAAGCTGTACCAAACTGTACCACACCATACCTTCCGCAGAACTGACTAATGCTCTGTACTATTCTAACTAGATTGTAAGCTCCGATGAGCATGACTCTGACGGGCAGGGACTGTCTCTTGTATGTAGCCACCTCTTGTAGGCTAGTTGTGCAGCGCTGCGTACGTGGCGCTTTATAAATGCTAAATAGTAGTAGTAGTAGTAGTAGTAGGATAGGATATATCAGAGAATACTGAAAACTTGGGGATGTTCTAACTGTTCCACTGACTGACCTATTCAATGTTTCTTTGGAGTGGTCCCAGTGGACTGAGAGAGGCACATGTGGTCCCTTTACACAAAAGTGGAAGTAAGGATGAGGTTGAAAACTACAGGCTTATTAGTCTTAACTCTGTGGGGAGTAAATTATTGGAAACACTGCTAAAAGCGAGAATAGTGAGGTTTCTGGAGTCCAATGGTTATAGGATTCGAGGCAGCATTGATTTACCAGAGGCAGGTCTTGTCAGACAAATCTGATTGATTTGACTGGGTGACCAGGGAATTGGACTAGGAGAGCCCTAGATGTGGTGTACTTGGATTTCAGTAACGCCTTTGATACCATTTTGCATAGGTGACTTATAAACAAACTGAGCCCCCTAGAGATGGACCATAAAGTGACTGGGTTAGAAATTGGTTGAGTGAGAGGCAACAAAGCATACAGGTAAATGGAGCTCACTCTGAGGGGAGGTTACCAGTGGTGTGCTGCAGGGATCAGTCTTAGGTCCAATTCTTTTTAACATCTTTGTTAGTGATATTGCAGGAGGGCTGTCGGGTAAGGTTTGCCTCTTTGTGGATGATACCAAAATCTGCAATAGAGTAGACCCCCAGCAAAGAGTAGATAACATGATGGATCCAGCTAAGCTTGAAGAATGTCAATAATTCGGCAGCTGAGATTTAATGCTAAAAAATGCAAGGTAATGCATTTGGACTGCAAAAATCTAAGGGAGCGGTATAATGTAGGAGGTGAAGTAATTCTGTCCATGAAAAAAGAGTGGGACCTGGGCGTGCTTGTTTCTGATGAGCTTAAGGTGGCTAAGCAGTCTCTTATATGTTTCCTGCTTCTTGCAGGTTAGCTGTACAGCGCTGCGTGCGTGACACTATATAAGTGTTAAATAGTAGTAATAGTAGTAAGCAGGTAGAAAAGATGACAGCGAAAGGCATAAGGATGCTTGGGGGTGCATAGGGAGAGGAATGACCAGCAGAAAAAAAGGAGGTGATAGTGCCTCTGTATAAGCCTCTGGTCCCACCTCGTTTGGAGTTTTGTGTGCAATTCTGGAGACCACACCTTCAAATGGATATATATAGGATAGAGTCAATGCAGAGGGTGGCTACTAAAATGGTTAGTGGTCTTTGTTATAAAGTATATGAGGATAGACTTAACAATCATAATATGTATACTTTAGAGAAAAGGCGGGATAGAGGAGATATGATAGAGACGTTTAAATATCTCTGTGGTATAAATAAGAGGAAAGCCTCTTTTGATTGAAAGAAGCTCTGTTGAGTGGACATAGGATGAGGGTGAAAGGGGATAGACTCAGGAGTAATATGTGGAAATATTTCTTTACAGAAAGAGTGTTAGATACATGAAATAGTCTCCCAATGGAGATAGTAGAGACAAGGACATATTCTGAATTTAAAAAAGCATGGGACCAACACAGATGATCTCTAAAGGAGAAAGGGGACTATTGTAGTTAATATGGAAGGGCAGACTATATAGAAAACCAAACAAAAGAGCACCTACTTGCAGATAACCTCAGGGACACAAAAAGCAAGAGGTTTGGTGGTCACATGCGCTTTATTAAAGAAACGCCCCAACGTGTTTCGGCAACGCCTTCATCAGGGGGCTAAGAACTGCAAACAAACAGTAATAAATAAATAAAAACATCAACATAACTGAACATATGAAATAAATATAAACAAATATAAAAACAACCTTAAAAATATCAAACATCAAAATTAAAAGTACATATATGTAACAGAATATAATAAATAAATATATAAAAATGATAATGAACACAAGTTAAAATAAAAGATAAAAAGAAGGACAAACACTAGTTAAATTAGTACAAAAGGGGAGAATGATATCATCCCAAAATGTATCAATTTGTAAAAATACGTACGGTTATAAATATTAAAATGATGGAGCGCACAGAAGAAAACAATTGCGTAGAAATGAATCAATCCTATTGTGATTGAGCTAAAAAGTTATAATATCATAATTAGCATGTATGATAACATTCAAATATAGCCATTATAAATAACGGGAAACCCAGAGCCAACAGACGAATAGACCAGGAGAGCACAATAAAAGACCTGAAAGAACCCATATTAAAATTCGTAATTAGAAATTGCATAATACACTACATAAAAGAAATTATATGATAAATAATTGGACAAATAATGCAACTGGCAAAGAGGACAGGATAAAAACATTTGTACAGACAAATGATATTTGATACAGGGAATGGTCAAATAATTCAGTTGACAAAACTGGCAATAAAACTCATTTTAAATGAGATAAAAAGAGTTTATAAACCAACACAAACATTGACATATAGTGAATAAAAATAAAAATGATTTTGAGAAACCACGATTTATGGAAAGGGGGAGGGAGGAGGACAGCACAGAACCAACACAATCCCATGAAGTCACCAAATTACCAATATCAGGCTCGAGAATTCCGCCCCAGTTTCCCACCACAAGGGAGGGGCCGAGGGAGAGGCCAGAGTTATCGAGGGACATCGGAATAAAACAGATTGGAGGCATCTTTAATCTTTCAGATTATGATCTTAATGATGCCCAAATTGAAGTACTAGAAAAGGGCCTCTCCTTTGTACCATTTACTAGACATGACCAATTTGTCACACACGTAGAGTTATATAAATTTTTCAGAAAATTGAAAATCATGGATTTTTTTGAACATCAGGGCGATGCTACTACAGATGCTTCGGTTCTTCGGCGTCCCTCCCACTGGGTTCCGCCAAATACCACCAATGTTTTGATAAACACTTTTGAGAAAGTTGTTTTGTTTTATCTCGAGTCGAAGCTTTGTATACTAACAAGTCACGTTCTTTTCACAATTTGACTCTATTACAAAAATCAGCACTTGTTGAATTACAAAATAATCAGTCTATTATTATTAAGCCGGCTGATAAAGGTGGTGCTTTAGTCATCCAAAATACGACAGATTATGTAAAGAAAGTATTACGACAAATCAATGATTCTTCATTTTACAAAAAGATTTTTGAGGACCCCGCTGTTTCTTTGAAACATAGCATAGATACCTTAATTTTTGTTGGTCAGTAAGCCGGTTATCTCACTCCAAATGAGATCAGTTTTCTCACTGTCTCTCATCCTGTTATACCGACGATCTACATTCTACCCAAAATCCATAAATCTATAATTAATCCACCAGGACGGCCTATCATTTCAGCCATAGGGTTGGTATTGGAACCCTTATCAAAATTTTTGGATTTTTTTCTTCGTCCATTTGTTCCGCAAATCCCATTGTACGTTTGTGATTCAACACATGTTATTAATATTTTGAATGAATTTAAAGATTACCATCAGCAGCTTATTATGGTCACTTTGGACATTAATTCATTATACACCAATATCCCGCAAGATGCAGCCTTAGAGATTATTGCCAATACTCTCATCAAAAGGACTCCACCAGTATGGACCCCCACTTGCTTTTTAACACAGATAGCATCACTTGTTATGTGTGAAAATTTCTTTTGTTTTCGTGGGGTCTTCTGTAAGCAAGTTAAAGGGGTAGCTATGGGCTCATCCATGGCACCGGATGTTGCCAATTTATATGTTGGTAATTTTGAGAATGAGTTTCTTAAATGTCACCCATTTCAGAAGTCCATCAAGATGTGGTTGCGTTATATAGATGACGTTTTTTTACTCTGGGATGGGACAGAGGATGATTTACATGCATTTTACCTTTGGCTTAATTCTTTAGCTGAACACTTACAATTTGAGGGGTTCTTCAGCTTTAATGAGATCTCATATCTTGATATTAATATCAAAAAAGTTTTAAATGGTTTTATTACTGACCTGTACTGTAAACAGACCGATCGAAATGCGTTGTTACGCTATGATAGTTTTCACAACAAATCCCTCAAGGATAATTTACCCCATGGCCAATTTTTGAGAGTCAAGTGGCTTTGCACGTTACCAAGTGATTTTGAGAAACATGCAGAGGAAATGTGTGACAGGTTTAGAAAAAGAGGTTATCCTGAGAAAACTATACGTAAAGCATATAATAAAGCTAAGACTGTAGACAGGAAGTCACTTCTTGAGAAGAAAGTCCAGCCTCAGCACAATCAGGTTGTGTGTGCCCTTACTTTTTCGCCTTTGTCCAAAGATATTTCGAATATTCTTCGACAAGAATGGCACCTTATTACATCCCTCCCTGCTATGGCACATAAGTCTCTTATCATTGCACATAAGAAGAATCGGAATTTGAGAAATATTTTAGTTCCCTCAGCTCTCTCAAAGCCTAGACCTGTTTGTAAAGTTAGGGGCCATTTTCAATGTGGCCGATGTTCAGTATGTCTCGATGCCATTTCTCTTAAGGAATTTTTTATACATCCATCTACTAAGCAAAAGTTTTTCTTAAATCATTATTCAAGCTGCAATACTGCCAATGTTATATATGTAATTATGTGTCCCTGCAAATTGATTTATGTAGGTAAAACTACACGCTCCATCAAGACCCGGATTATAGAACATAAAAGTTGTCTAAGTAGACGTGCTTCTGATAAACCGTTAGTTTCCCATTGGTTAGATAAGGACCACCACGTTTCAGATCTTAAGTTTTTTGTCCTAAAGGTTGTTCACCCACATTGGCGCAGAGGTGATATAGATAGAATATTCCTTAAACTAGAACAACGGTACATCTACGAGTTAAAATCTCTTGAGTTTCATGGTCTGAACCAGGAATTTAATTTGGCTCTCTGCTTATGAGCATATTATTCTCTATCTGGACATTTTACATAGTGTGGTCTCCGTTTAGGGCAATTTTCTATAATAGATATGCAGCTATAATTTTGAATAGCTGTTTGAATCTTTTTTCCCCTCAGGTAGGGTTATTTAAAGTATTTAAGTATTTACTTCAGAAGGGGAAAATATATCAATTCAATGCTCAATGCCTTAAGCGTTGTTGTCCAGGTTTTTAGTACAATTAGCATAAGTCTCTTATTTTGGAGTTCATTACTCTTGTTTGTTGCTGGGCATATTTTCAGATCTTTTTTTACATAAAATCCCCCCCCCCCCTTTTTAAGTCTCTGCAGGTTACTGTTCGTTTTATATAGAAGAGCTTTTGTTTTGAACACATAGTGCAGCACTGTGATGACGTCACATCACGTTACGTTTTCATACGTGCCTCCTGACTCTTTTAAAATGGGGTGGCGTGAACCCTGCCGTGTCTTTTAGTTTTTTATATTCAGCAGTATAGGCTGGTCTAGCTACAGGTATTATCCTTTCCTTTATTGATAATAAGTGGTCGCTATGTTTTGTACCTTTCTCTTATCTGTTTTCTCTGCTTTACTTTGGCCGGTTCAGCACAATGTTTAATTCTTTATTCTCCCCCTGCAAACACTTTGCGCATTTTTACAAGTGGGCTAGTTTAGTATGATTCAGAGCATGTTTTAATCTATTGTTCAACTCTTACCGGCAGATACGTTATTTACCGTTTTATTACTGATTGTGTCTTATTAACGTATTCCTTGAATACTTACCCACACACACACATAACTTTCTTTCATACATGTATTCTTTTTAATAGTATATTTTACATCTGATATAGTATTTATTTACTTTTTATTTTTCATTTATTTATCTGTTTTCCCAGCGCTCCAAGATCAGAATGTGACATATGCTTTAAAAATATTTTTGGCGCCTTTTGGCATTCTTTAAGTTTTTATGGCACTCTGTATCAATAGAGGTGGCATTCTATTTCTACACGCAGACAATGAGAATTTGCCCAGTGGGGTTAACTACACATGTATATCCCCTTTTCCTTTTTTACACATGCATCCTCTTTTTAGTTTTTGGTCTAGCACCCATTCATCTGCCTATTTATTTTTCCAGCACTGCAACATTTAAATGAGTGTTTCACTTATAAACTGGTTGCGCGTTCTTTTAAATAGTACATGCCTCGTTGGATTAGCATCGATAGTTTCCTCATTTTTAAACATGCACTATGAGTTTCCTGTCGCGCCTCCCAGAGTTAAGCATGTATGTTTTATTACACTAATTGTTGATTTGATAGTATTTCATTTTCGATCACAAGGTATTACTTTTCTAAATAGTGTAATACAGAAGCACAGGCAGAGCCTATGGAAGTAGAAAGAAAGGTGGATTTTACCTTTAAAAATGACAGTCAGCCAACACACACAGCTCAGGGTCTGCACAAGAAAAGCAAGCAGAGAGAGGGAGCAGTTGAGCTGACACACCCAAGCTCTGATGTAGCAGCAAGCTTGGAGTTTGATTACTCTCACCTGCTTAATAAAGCCGAGCCAAGCTTCGGAGAGCAGAAATATAAACGCTGCTCAGTAGCCCCAGAAGGGGAGGAGAAGGAGGCAGAGAAGGAGGGAAGCAGAAGGCCTGGCAGAGAGCAAAGAGGTGGAAGGAGTGGCAGAGAAGGAAGCAGTGGCCAAGAAGGAGAGACTGGCACACGGAGAGCTTCAGAGAAGTGGAGAGGCTGTAGTTCGGGAAGTGAGACTAACCAAGCAGAAGGAGAGAAGGCACAGCCAGTTACTAGGAACCTGCCTAGACGGAGAGAGTTGGGAGTTCTTCAGATCTCACTGCCGGAGGAAAGGTCTCAAGGTCTATACAGGTGGGAATCTAACACTAAACCAGGGAAGTCAAGAGGCTCAGCGTGTACTAAAGAGCTAGGGCAGTGCTTTAGGCAGGAATTGAATGCAGAAAGGTATAAAGCATTGCCTAGCAGCTGGTGAGAACTAGGGGAGAGCCAGAGAAGAATCCCCACAGCCACAAACCTTACAAGATCTCACCATCTAGAACTGTACCCAGGGGAAACGCCCCAGTTCTTAGAGAGAGGTTATTCCCGGCCTAGCAGTAACAGTTTGAAACAAAGCTCAGTAAGCCCTGAGGTTGAGGAGATGCAATGGGAATTTAATTCTGCTGACTCATAAGAAATTCCAATGGATTGTACGCTCTGTCTCGCAGACGACATTAAATCTCTTCGCTAAAGATTTGGGTGAATGAGCTGAGATAAAGCAGAGGAAAGGAATCTTCTTCTTTGAGGAAAAAGAAGAAGCTGTTTTGATTTACTACTTTGTTGTAGAGAAAAATACCTTGCATGTTTTGGAAGTCAGGAGTATGAAAATACAGCTATTTTGTTTCTGTAAATAACCTTCAAGCAAAGCTCCTGTAAAGAGTACTGTTTGTTCTGCACTGTCTGTTTGGGAAGGGGAATAAATTTTCTTGTCAATTTTTGCCTAACACTCGACTCATGGCTATCCTTTTATCAGAGGACTAAAAACTACCACTCCCATAAGGCATAGCGGGAGTAAAAGTCATTTTCTGCATAAAGGACATCATGGCAGCCCCAACCCTCTGACCCCTAGGCGGAGGGCTGAGGGGCATATGACAATAGCCCCATGTGACTGGAAACTATGTAGCTTTTTTTTACAATAATATACAATGTTGCCATGTTCTTCTTCGTTTAGTCTCCCATGCTTTTTTTGCTGGTCTTACGGATCCTTTGTTTTTGCATCGCTCTGCTGTTTTTATAAAATCGTGGTTTCTCAAAATAATTGTTATTTTTATTTTCATTCACTATATGTCAATGTTTGTGTTGGTTTATAAACTCTTTTTATCTCATTTAAAATGAGTTTTATTGCCAGTTTTGTCAAATGAATTATTTGACCATTCCCTGTATCAAATATCATTTGTCTGTACAAATGTTTTTATCCTGTCCTCTTTGCCAGTTGCATTATTTGTCCAATTATTTATCATATATCTTTTCTTTTATGTATTGCATTATGCAATTTCTAATTATGAATGTTAATATGGGTTCTTTCAGGTCTTTTATTGTGCTCTCCTGGTCTATTCGTCTGTTGGTTCTGGGTTTCCCGTTATTTATAATGACTATATTCGAATGTTATCTTACATGCTAATTATGATATTATAATTTTTTAGCTCAATCACAATAGGATTGATTCATTTCTACGCAATTGTTTTCTTCTGTGCACTCCATCATTTTAAATGATATTTATAACCGTAAGTATTTTTACAAATTGATATATTTTGGGATGATATCATTCTCCCCTTTTGTACTAATTTAACTAGTGTTTGTCCTTCTTTTTATCTTTTATTTTAACTTGTGTTCATTATCATTTTTATATATTTATTTATTATATTCTGTTACATATATGTACTTTTAATTTTGATGTTTGATATTTTTAAGGTTGTTTTTATATTTGTTTATTTCATATGTTCGGTTATGTTGATGTTTTTATTTATTTATTTATTACTGTTTGCAGTTCTCAGCCCCCTGATGAAGGCGTTGCCGAAACGCGTTGGGGCATTTCTTTATTAATAAAGTGCATGTGACCACCATACCTCTTGCTTTTTGTGTCCCCAGGGCAGACTGTATAGGCCATGTGGTCTTTTTTTGCCATGATGTTACTATGTTATGATCATTATTGCTAAGTTGCCACAAAATGTTATCTCTTGCACCAGATCCTGTGTTCCAGTAAAGACTAGATCTAAAATAGCTTCCCGTCCTATCGGTTCTTGAAGCATCTGCTCCATGAAGTCATTTATTTAATCTAAAAACTTTATCTCCCTCGCATGTTCTGAGATGACAGTGACCCAGTCGATACTGAGGTAATTGAAACCACCCCTTATTACTGTGTTGTAACTTTTGTTAGCTTCCCTAAGTTCTTTTAGCATTTTGTCATCCATCTAGTCATTCTGGCCAGGCGGATGTTAGTACTTACCCTCTGTTATTTCCTCACTCCTTTTTACATGGAATTTTAATTTATAGAGTTTCTACAGAGTTTCTACGCAATATCAACAGAGGCAGAGGAGTCTGCATCCTCTCAAACAAGCACCTTTGCTTCACAACAGCCAGCACAACATGCTCTCAAGGCTTAGATACCCTCATCATAACAACAAACACTTCATCATCTGCCTTGTATACAGAGCACCTCACCACAACGCAGACTAGCTGGACATGCTTCTTGAGACAATATGCTCCCAGGCCTCCCACAACCACCACCTCATTCTCCTCGGCGATCTTAATCTTCCTTCAGTCAACATCAGCCACAGCAACGCCTTCCTCCAAGCCATGAATGACTTACATTTTACACAGCTCATTAACACCTCAACACACTTGAAAGGAGGTGCCCCTGACCTATTCTTCCTCCCTGCTGACTTACTCTCCTCATCTCGCCTCATTTCTCCCACCTCCGCTCCATTCCCTTGGTCAGATCACCACCTAATAACTTTCACTCTCCCCATCCATCCATCTCAACTACCCTCCTCTTCCCAGACTTCCTACCACAAGAAGATTCCTTACTTTCAATGAACCCTCCTTCATCCAAAAGACCATCCATTCCCTTGAGGGTGCATTACATCACTCAGACCTCGACTCAGTGGTAGATACCTGGAACTCTACCATCACCAAAGCCTCCAAGGCTCCACCACGCACCCCTCCCAAATCTTGTTGACCTCACGCACCTTGGTAATCCACCTGCCTGAGAGATCAGAAACGTGCCCTGAAAAGACTTGAATATAAATGGAGAAAGTCCAAGGACCTACAGCTTCAATCTATATACCTCGACCAACGCACAGCCTACTGCACCAACACCCTCAATGCCAAATGCGAGCACCATAACATCCTCCTCTGTGCTCTTAACAAACCAAGAGAACTGTTCAGTCTTGTCAGAACCCTCACAAGAGATCCATCTCAAACCCATCAAAACCATAACCTCGACTCCCAAATGATGGCTGACTTCCTCATAGCTAAACATAAATAGCATGGTTCCACTACCCACACCATACCTCCATCTTCCAGTGCAACATCTACTACCCAACCTTGGACCACAATTAGAGATGTCCCTCCTGAAGAGCTCCTGGACATCATCTCCCACATCAATACCAGCACCTCCCCACTAGACCCCTGCCCGGTATCCTGGATCAAATTAACAAAGACGCAGTTGCTACCTTTCATCTCCACTATCCTACAAACCTCACTCACACAAGCCTACCTCCCACTCTCAAACAAGATTCTGTGAGACCCCTCCTAAACAAATCCAACCTAGATCCCAATTCTCCTGCCTCATACAGACCCATAGCCTGCATACCATTCCTAGCCAAAATCATTGAAAAAGCAGTTCAACTTCAACTCCAGGAACACATTGACAGACATGCACCTCTAGATGACAATCAGCATGGATTCTGACCCTTCCATAGTGCAAATACATTGCTCACCTCTCTCATAACACCACTCATCTCTGGAACGGAAAAAGCTTCCTCTGGTTATGTACTACTCTTCCTAGATATCTCTGCAGCATTTGACAATGTTTCCCACCAGATCCTACTTGACCAGCTCAACAATATTGGAGTTCAAGACAAACCACTCAAATGGATCCACTCCTACCTTTCCTATCGCACCCAACTGATAAGAATTGGACAACAATCCTCAACACCTTACACCCTTCCCCAAGGAGTCCCACAGGATTCTGCACTCTCCTTACTTTTTAACATTTACATCAGGCCCTTTTGCTACATAATACAGAAGTTTAACATTGGCTACCGCCTTTATGCAGACGACATAATGATCATCACTCCATTTCAAATCACTGCTCCCGATTACTCCAACCTAACCACCTGTTTCAAAGAGATAGTCTCCTGGCTACAGCTTCATAATCTAGCAGTGAACTTTAGTAAGACTGAGATTCTCCATGTGACCAAAGACACCATCTTCCTATCACCTCCCATCAAAATAGATGACACCAAAATACAAGCAGACTATGTAGACAGAGTATGCTTAATCTCCCTCCACCCCAGATGTGAAAGAGCTCACAACGCACATGCACCAGAGCCTTTGAATTCTATGCTACCACCCTTTGAAACCAACTACTTCCTACATTATGGAGCAAACAATCTCAACATATTCAAAAAGCACCTCAAGATACACCTCTTTGAAGAACACTATGGTCCATCCCCTACAACTGACCCCCAGCAAGAATTTTCCTCCACTCCCATTGATCCTCCCCACTCCCCCTGCTTAAACACTCATTGACATCCATCCCTTCACTATTAGGCTTACCTCATCTTATGCCGACCTGTATAAGCACCAATACAAAATAATCCTACCATACTTCATGCCCCTACTGCTTCATAAGATCATTGTAATATAAGTTCTGAAGTTATATTGTTACTGCATTTTCCCTCTTCCCTTGTTATTTGTTGTTCCACATTAATAAGTTTGTCTGTATAATTACACGTTCAGTTGTTCAATGTAAATTGTTCCTTATGTTCCATGTAAACCGTTTTGCCTGGTAGAAAAATGGTATATTAAAACCAGTTAAATAAATTAATACAGTGTATTTTTTTCCTGCAGAACTCTTACCCTTTGACACAATGCCCTCTAACATATAACACAACCCCTCAATGAACTTGATCTGCCCTGTCATTGCTATATAATTTGTACCCAGGTATCACAGTGTCCCATTGGTTGCCCTCCTCCTTCAGGTTTCCAAGATGCAAATTATATCTAACCTTTCATTCAGTGCTATATATTCTAAATCTCCTATCTTATTTTTTAGACTTCTAGCATTTGCATACAGGAGGAAAACTTAGATGTTAGGTGGAAGAGTAGCCTAACACTGGCTTGGGAACAAATAGACCAGGGTTTGAGTATAAATAGTACTCTTTGTGGCCTTGGGCAAATCACTTAATCCTCCATTGCCTCAGAAAAATCCAAGTTATCAATGTCCCTGTTTAATGTACATTACCAAGTTTAAGTGACAATGTAAACTGCTTTGACTGACATGATAAAGCGGTATTAAAAACCTGCTAAATAAATAAACTTTGCCAAGATGGTTCAATACCTCAAGGAGTCGTTAGCGGGATGGGAATAGCTGAGGGATGTAGAAAAGTAATAGGCAAAACTGAAAGTGGATATTTTAAGGGCAGCAAACCTTTTTGTTAGAAAGGTAAATAAATGTTCTCAAAAGAAGAAATTGAAAGGTGAAGAAAAAGAGAGCCACCTTCATAAACAGCGTAGTTACTCACATGTAACAGGTGTTCGAGGATCAGCAGGAATCAGTCCTCACATATGGGTGATGTCGACACCGACGGAGCCCACACGGAGAATTTCCCTAGCTTTCAAAGAAAGTCTTTGGGAATGCCACCACGCATGCGTGGTCCCCTTCCCGCCAAAGGGTGCCATCTTACTCAGTCAGATGCCATAGCTATAGCCCCTTCAATAAGATAGCAAAAAATATACAGCAACTCAAAGGGGAGGAGGGAGGGATGTGAGGACTGATTCCTGCTGTCCCTGGAGAACACCTGTTACAGGAGACTAACTATGCTTTCTCCAGGAACAAGCAGGAAGTCAGTCCTCACATATGGGACTCCCTAGCTACAGGCTACCAAGGACTGTAGGAAAAAACATGACAGTGCCGTAAACATTTGCCAGTGAAAGCTGAAGGCAGCCTGAGGACCCCAGGTCCATTAATGGCCACGCTCCCAGTAGCCGGAACAAGAAGGGTCGAAGGGCAGGAGTTGCCTAAACTCCGAACAGATTACGGAGTACAGCCTGGCCGATGGCGGCGTCCCAACGGGTCTCCATCTCCAAGCAGTAATGCATTGCGAAGGTGTGAGTGAAGGACCAGGTGGTGGCCCAGAAGATGTCTGGCAGTGGCACTGAGCGCAGGCTGGTGACCGACATCGCCATCACTCAGACATTGTGAGCCGTGACTCGGTGGTTCAGGGGAAACCCAGCCTGGGCCTGAGCAAAAGTGATGCAGTCCACCACCCAGATGGACAAGGAACGCTTAGTGATCACCAGCTCTAGACTTCTGGAATTGAAGGAGATGAACAGCTGCCAGGATCTTCTGTGGTGCCAAGTCCACTGCAGGTAGAAAGAGAGAGCCCTCTTACAATCCAAAGTGTGGAGAATCAACGACACTCAGTCAGCATGGGGCTTCGGGAAGAAAGTGGGCAGCACTATCTCTTGATTGAGATGAAAATCTGAGACAACCTTAGGAAAGAACTTGGGACGAGTCCGCAGGACCATCCTGATCCTATAAAACCTTGTATACGGTGCCTTGGCCATCAGTGCCTGGAGTTCGCTGACTCTCCAGGCAGAGGTGAGAGCCACCAGGAAGGCCACCTTCCACGTCAGATGCTGCAGCAGGCAGGTAGCCATGGGCTCGAAGGATGGCTTGGTCAGCTGCGTGAGGACCACATTGAGGTCCCATTCCACCGGCAGAGGGCGGGTAGGGGGCCTGGAAAGGAGCAGGCCTCGCATGAAACGAGAGACAAGCGGTTACCCCGACAGAGGCTTGCCCTCGATAGGGTGGTGGTTCGCTGAGATGGTACTCAGGTAAACCCTGACCAAGTTAGACTTCAGCCCTGACTGCGAGAGGTAGAGCAGGTACTGCAAGACCAAACTGGTAGGGCATGAGAATGGGTTTGCTCGGAGCTCCGAGCACAATGAGAACAGATGTCACTTGAAGGCGTAAGTCTGTCTGGTTGAGTCCTTTCGTGAGGCCAAAAGAATGTCCTCGAACTCCATGGGGAGATGATAGGAGGCTAGAGCAACCCATTCCGCCGCCAAGCTGTGAGGAATGGGATGGGGAATCTTTGAAAACTTCATTATATCGGAAAAGTGTACAAATAAATAGTCTGCTTAAATACCAGAGTTTTCATCCTGGTCCATTGCGGAGAGGACTACCTTTCGGACAATTTCTTAGACTACGTCGACTCTGTTCTTCATTTTCTGATTTTAAATCTCATGCACTGGATTTGAAGACTCGTTTACTTCACAGAGGATATCCCGGTGAAAATAGTAGAGACAGCTTACCGCCACGCTACCTATGTACATCGAGAATGGTTGCTAGAAAACACTTTGATAAAAGTGACATCGACCAAGAATTCTGAAACTTTTGTAGGTGTTCTTTTATACATGAATTTCAGTACGGATGTGGTATACATACTTAAGAAACATTGGTACATTCTGGGATTACACCCTTGTTTTCAGAAATCGCTTATGGTAGCCTTTTCTCGAGGATCGAATTTACAAGATCATCTGGTTCATTCTGCAGCTCCTATAGATAGACCACCTTCCCCATTTCTGGATAATCGGGGTCATTTTCCATGTAATTCATGTCTGCATTGTGCAACAACATTGATGGGCAAGACCTGGGTGCACCCTAAAACAGGTCGTGCTGTTCAACATAAATGGATGACAAATTGCTGTTCCACTTATGTAGTATACATTTTACAATGTCCATATTCGCTATTATATACTGGCAGAACTTCAAGAGTAATAAAAACTCGATTGAATGAACATGCATCACGGGGACATTAAAAGTTAAGTGGTTTGAATTTTCCTTGAATAAGTTTCACGAAAACATTTTGATTAAAAGGGAATGCATCGTCTGGTGTGGTTGGATTTCAGTGCCTAGTCTCCCATGATGCATTCCAACAAAAAGTAATTATCAGTCCTAACCCCACCATAGCCCATTACCATTCCTAACCCCCCATCACCCCATTTCTAGACAGCCCCCATCAGCCCACAACCCATTACCAGTCTTAACCCCCCCATAGCCCATTACCAGTCCTAACCCCCCCAACAGCCCACAGCCCACCTCAAGTCAAGTCCTAACCCCCCCCATAGCCCATTATCAGTCCTAACTCCCTCCATAGCCCATTACCAGTCCTAACCCCCCCCCCCGTCTCATGGAAAATTTAAAAAAAAAAAAAAAAGGTTGGCTGCTGCCGCCGCGGCAGCAGCAGAATGGAGTGTCCCGCGGGGCCCCCTCTGCCCGGCTGAGCTCTCCCTGCCCAGCTGAGCCCCTCTGCACCGGCTTTCAGATACGCGAAGGGAGAGTGTCTCCCTCGCGTCTCTGTTAAGCCTGCAGGGGCAGATGGGAAATTTCCCATCAGCCCCTGCTTCCCATCAGCCCCTGCGAGCTTAACAGAGACGCGAGGGAGACACTCTCCCTTCGCGTATCTGAAAGCCGGAGCAGAGGGGCTCAGCCAGATAGGGAGAGCTCAGCCGGGCAGAGGGGGCCCCGCGGGACCCTCCATTCTGCTGCTGCCACGGCGGCAGCAGCAGCAGCCAGCTTTTTTTTTTTAATTTAATTTTTAAAAAAGCAGAATGTTCTTTGCGCGGGGCCCTCTGAAACGCGGGGCCCTGTGCAAAAAACATTCTTGCTCAATGGACAGGCCGGCCCTGACCCTAATAAGTGGTAACTGTAACAGTCATGTTCTATCAGGTGTGATGTCCAGCATGTTCCTGGTAGTTAACTGCACAGACGAACCCAAACATGCGGCAGCATTAACAGCACGCAGCTAACTGCTGCAATGTGTTCTCCATGCCCACTCTCAATCCCTGCCTCATCGTGCATTGTGAGGCTAATGCACATTTTAGTGAGTGATAACTGTCATGCTAGCATGGTAAGTTACTGCAGGCTCAGTGTTGATTGTTATGTGTGCTAAAACACGTGTTAACCACTTATTGTGCTTTAGCAGAAGGGCCCCAAAGACTTGAGAAAAACCAGATAAAATATCTACCAAAGGCTACATCAAATTGTAATGCCCATCTTCACAAAAATAAATTTAACTACTGCTGGAGCCCTGCCTCAACTTTTCTGGTAACTAATGCATTCTAGGGGGGGGGGGGGGAGAAAAAGAAGATATGCATTCTAACCAAGGATACTAATACTGTCTCTTAGATTTCCAAATTTTCTTTTAAATCTGTAGCAGATAACTGTCACTCTTAGAAAGCCAAATGAAAAATCTTATTTTTAAGAATAATCTTCCCAACTTCTAATGTTCAACAAAGCATGCTGTTAATTCTAAAACATTTTACTTATTATTTATTTATTTAGCTGTACATATATACCGCCTTTCACCAGCTCAAGGCGGTTTACATCGAACAAGAGAGAAAATACAATGTAATGGCATCTTCAACTATATACAACATGCAGTTGATACATAAGAGTTCATAATTATATACAGTCTTGAACATGGATTTTAAATTGGTGTGTGTGCTTTGACTCAAAAATGTTATGATAAGCTTTCTGAGTGTTATGCTTAGATTTTGGGATAAATTTACTAAAATTGGCTAATGGTTAGCATGGGCTATTTGTAACTAGGTCCCATGAAGAACCAGGAGCAGGACCTCAGAAAACACCCACAAATAGGAACAGAAGCGAGGGACATCTTGAACAATTTTCAGAAGACTGTGTTCGTGAGAAACTAGCTCAACTTAAAGTAGACAAAGCGATGGGACCGGATGGGATACACCCTAGAATACTGAGGGAACTTGGGGACGTTCTAGCAACTCCACTGACTGACCTTTTCAATGCCTCGTTGGAGTCGGGAGTGGTGCCAAAGGACTGGAGAGAGGCTCATGTGGTGCCTTTACACAAAAGCGGAAGTAAGGATGTGGTTGAAAACTACAGGCCCGTTAGTTTAACTTCGGTGGTGAGTAAATTATTGGAAACGCTGCTGAAAGAGAAAATAGTGAGGTTTCTGGAGTCCAGCGGATTACAGGATCCGAGGCAGCATGGATTCACCAGAGGCAGGTCTTGTCAGACAAATCTGATTGATTTCTTTGACTGGGTGACCAGGGAATTGGACCGAGGGAAAGCTCTAGATGTGGTGTATTTAGATATCAGTAAAGCCTTTGACACTGTTCCTCACAGGCGACTTATAAACAAACTGAGCACCCTAGGGATGGACCCTAAAGTTACTGCTTGGGTTAGAAATTGGTTGGGTGGGAGGTGACAAAGAGTACAAGTAAATGGAGCTCACTCTGAGGAGAAGGATGTTACCAGTGGTGTGCCCCAGGGATCTGTCCTTGGTCCGATTCTTTTTAACATCTTTGTTAGTGATATAGCGGAAGGGCTGTTGGGTAAGGTTTGCCTCTTGCAGATGATACCAAAATCTGCAATAGAGTAGACACCCAGGAAGGTGTAGATAACATGAGGAGGGATCTAGCTAAGCTTGAAGAATGGTCTAGAATTTGGCAGCTGGGATTTAATGTTAAAAAATGTAAGGTCATGCATTTGTGCTGCAGCAATCCAAGGGAGCAATACAGTATAGGAGGTGAAGTACTTTTGTCCACTAAAGAAGAGCGGGACCTAGGCGTGGTTCTGTCTGATGATCTTAAAGTAGCTAAACAGGTAGAAAAGGCGACGGCAAAAGCTAGAAGGATGCTTGGGTGCATACGGAGAGGAATGGCTAGCAGAAAAAATGAGGTGATAATGCCTCTGTATAAGTCTTTGGTGCGACCTCATTTGGAGTATAGTGTGAAATTCTGGAGACCGCACCTTCAAAAGGATGTGAACAGGATGGAGTCGGTGCAGAGGGTGGCTACTAAAATGATTAGTGGGCTTCATTATAAAGCATATGAGGACAGACTTAAGGATCTTAATATGTACACCTTAGAGGAAAGGCGGGATAGAGGTGATATGATTGAGATGTTTAAATACCTCCGTGGCATAAATGTTCAGGGAGAGAGCCTCTTTCAATTGAAAGCAAGTTCTGCTATGAGGGGACATGGGATGAGGGTGAAGGGAGATAGATTCAGGAGTGATATGCGGAAATATTTCTTTACGGAAAGAGTAGTGGATCCGTGGAATAGTCTCCCAGTGGAGGTGGTAGAGATGAGGACAGTAACTGAATTCAAAAAAGCATGGGACCAACACAGAGGATCTCTAAAGGTAAAAAGTGGACTGTTGTAGTTGTTGATATGGAAGGACAGACTAGATAGGCCATGTGGTCTTTTTCTGTCATCATGTTTCTATGTTTCTATATTGGTAAACATGCCTCTTAGCTGTTCATTCCTCAAATTTCACTATATGTTGCAGTTCAATCTTAGATTATAATCAGTGGTGAGATTCAGCCGATTCGTGCAAACCAGTTCCTAGTGTTTCCAGTGTTCGCTGAATCGGTCCCAACAGGCCGTGTCACTGCTGCGTTGGCAGGATTCAAAACACCCAACAGTATTTTGATGGCATCGGGAGAAGCCTCCAATGCCATCAAAATACTGCCGGGGGTTTTGATTCTCCGGGAACAAGCAAGAAGTCAGTCCTCACATATGGGTGATGTCGGTGCCGACGGAGCCCATGTGGAGCAAATCCCCAGCTTTCAAAGAAAGCCTTTGGGAATTGCTACCACGCATGCATGGTCCCCTTCCCGCCCAATGGTGCCATCTTGTCCAGTCTCCTTTTTTCCGTGGAGCCCATCAGACGTAGTCTGTCCCTGTCCTGGAAAAAGTAGATTTTTTTTGTGCCTTTTTGGCTGTCTCCGGTCTCGCTTTGGTACTCTTTCCCACCCCAGCCTTGGTATCGGGTCGGTTCCTCTTTTTTCTACTAGGTTTTTTATTTTCTTTCTTGGGGCGTCTTCACACCCTCTTTTCCTCACTGGCAGCCTGAAGGGTCTTCCAGTTTGCTGGGGTCCTTTCCTTATTGTTCCTCCAGTTCAGTCCTCTACCTCTGGGTTGTCAATCTCCTCCTGCAGCTTGGAGACTGGTATGTCAGAATGATGACATCACTGGATATAGCCTGCTGCAATCCTACTTCCATCCCAGTGTGACCAGTCTCCTTGCAGCAGGAGGACTTGACGAGCCTTGTAGAAGGGCTCTCTGGAGGAATGGATAAGGAGCCAGGAGGAAATTAGGTTAGCTAAGTGGGTTAGATCTGTTTATTGGCAGTGGCCCTTTAAAAAAAAAAAAAAAGGGAACCTCACGGCTTTCTTGTTCCCTACCTGTGCCTGTTCTAGTTTTTCTTGTTGGGGGTTCTGGCTCATAAATTCGAGTTGTCCCCCCCCCCCCCTGTGGCCCAGAGGTCTCTCCCCCCTGACTCTACGGGGGAGAGCCCTTCTTATGCGGTGCGCATCTTCAGAGCTGCAGTGTCTGCCTTTCTGCGGCTTAGCAGATGGCAGTAGATTGAAGCAGCAGAGCTTCGGGCCCGGGTTTGGAGGCACCGCACACGGCGAATTTTGCAGGAGAGTTGCAGGCCTGGTCGGTAAGTGTTTCACCGGCGTCAGGCTGCTTTTTTTCGGGGGGAAGCATTTTCCAGGAGTGCGGAGGCACTGGCGGTGCTTTTGGTGCCTTTTTTCCCCATTGTCGGCACTCATGGCGGCCATTTTCTGGGCCGCGAAGCAGCCGTGTGTCAACAAGTACTCTCCCGATCCCGTGGCAGGGCAAGGCTAAGGTTTTATTTTCGTTGCCCTCGTTTCTTTTGTTGCTCTGGGGTTAATTTGTTTTTTGGGGGGCTTCCTTTTGCTTTGTTTTGTTTCTTTTGTAGTTTTTTGGCCTCTTCAGCCACCCCTACAGAATCGGGGGGGGGGGGGGCTGAGGGGGGATCGTTTCACAGGAGCGCGTTTAAAAAAAAAAAAAAGTATGTTTTAGGATCTGCAAAGCAGTTGCCTTTGTGAAAAAATAAATAAATAAAAATAAAATCCAACACACCCGTCATCAGTGGTGAAAGAGGCTCAGGTAAGCCCCGGGAGTTCTGGCTAATCTTGTTATGGCTGCCAGGCCTCAGTGTATCGTGTGTGGCACTAGGAGGGGCACAGTTGCTGACACAGGGGTGTGCCGGGGCTGTGATGCCCCCTCATCCACAGTGGAACTACAGATGGAAGTCCAGGAGTCCCCGGAGGCGCAGGGTGTGCTCGCGGGGGTGGAGGCTGCATCCCCGCGGCTGTCGGCGCAAGGGCCGGCGTTGGAGGAGCTGGCGGGGTCCTCCGGCAATCCTTTGGCAGCCCAGGCGTCGGGTCTCGGAGAGTTTATCCCTGAATTTGTTCCGCTTATGCATCAGGCTTTTTGCCTGTGGCGACAGGGCAAGAGGGCAGGCTCCGGGTCGCTGGCATCCCAACCTCCACAGCTGGTGGCGGCTGGGGAGATAGGCGAGGAGCTGCCAGCGCCGAAGCGAGCGAGACCTAGAGACCCGGCGGAGGGCGAGTGGCCTGAAGCCCCAGATCCGGAATGGGATCCTGAACAGGGTTCGCAGGACCTGGAAGAAGGTGAGATCCCTGAACCCGAGGATCAAGCGAAAATCATTAGGGTCTTCTGCAGAGAGGAGTTGGCTGCCTCGATTTTGGAGACATTGCAGATGTTGAATGTTGCTATGCCGGCTGCGGTGGAGGACGAGGTAGAGAATCCCGTCATCCAGGCGGTTCGACAGACACAGGTGGTATTTCCGGTGCACAGGGTCGTCGAGAAGATGATTCAAGACGAGTGGGATAAGCCGGAGGCAGGACTTTGGGGCGTTTGGACAATGAATAGATTGTATCCTTTGGCCGATAAGGATAAAGACAGGTTCCGGGCACCGTGGATAGACGCGGTGGTGTCGGCTGTTACGAAAAAGACCACCATACCGGTCGAAGGGAGTGCGGCCTTGAAGGATACCCAGGACCGTAAAGTTGACGGTCTTCTAAAGCAGGCCTTTGAAGCGGATTCTATTTCGCTGCAGGCCTCCATCTGCGGAGCTTGGGTGGCCAGAGCGTGTCTGCGCTGGGCCCAGCGTCTGCGTCAGTCTTCGCACATGGATCTCGAGGAGATAAAGGAGCTGGATCGCCTGGAGTCCGGTGCTGCCTACCTCGCAGATGTACATTACGACTTGATCAGGGCGCTGGCCAACAGCACGGGGTCGGTGGTGGCCGCCCGTAGATCTTTGTGGTTATGCAATTGGGCGGCGGACGGACCTTCTAAATCCCGCCTTAGCAAGCTTCCATTTAAGGGGGGTTTGCTGTTTGGTGAAGATTTGGATAAGTTGGTGAAGGACCTGGGTGAGTCCAAGGCGGGCTGGCTGCCCGAGGATAAACCGAAGCAAGCCAAGTCAGGCCAAGGCGTTCGGGGTCAGTTTCGAGATTTTAGAAGATTTAGGTCAACGCGTTTCGGTAGTTTCCAGAGGGGACGTTTTCAGTCTCGAGCCCAGGGATTTCGCGGGTTTCGGGGAGTGAATAGAGGGTTCTCCTCCAACCCTGCGTCCACATCGCGTAAGACTCAATGAAGCGAGGCGGGTCCCAGCGGAGGGGCCTCCCATAGTCGGGCGACTTCGGGAGTTTCTTTCCGCTTGGACCCACATCACATCAGACCAGTGGGTGTTAGAGATAGTTCAACACGGCTATGCGCTGGAGCTGGCTCGGCCTGTGTGGGATTCCTTCTTCTTGTCTCCTTGCAGGGGTCCCAAGAAAATGGCAGCGGTTCGCGCGACTTTGGAAAGACTCATTCAGTTGGGAGCCGTGGTAGAAGTTCCCAAAACCGAATACGGCATGGGTCAGTACTCTATTTATTTCGTGGTGCCAAAAAAGGGCGGAACGTTGCGGCCCATACTAGACCTGAAAGCTGTAAACCGGTGCTTAAGGGTACCGCACATCCGAATGGAGACGTTGAGGTCGGTCATAGTGGCGGTGCGACGCGGAGAATTCTTGACGTCTCTGGATCTGACGGAGGCGTATTTGCACATTCCCATTCGGAAAGCTCACCAGAGGTTTCTGCGGTTAGCTCTTCCTTGGGGCCACTATCAGTTCCAAGCTTTGCCGTTCAGTTTGGCAACGGTGCCGCGGACCTTCACCAAAATTATGGTGGTGGTGGCGGCGGCATTGCGCAAAGAAGGGATTCTAGTCCACCCTTATCTCGACGATTGGTTGATTCGAGCCAAGTCCGAGGAGGAGAGTCTCCGGGTGACAGACAGGGTGCTGAAGTTTTTACAAGATATTGGTTGGGTAGTCAACTCAGCCAAGAGTCATTTAAAGCCCACCCAGGACCTCGAATACTTAGGGGTCCGGTTCGACACAAAGAGGGGGCAGGTGTTTCTGCCACACAAACGGGCCGAGGGCTTGAGGTCCCTGGTGCAGCAGTTTATGTCGGTGCCAGCACCATCGGCGTGGGATTATCTCCGGGTGCTGGGCACCATGGCGGCAACGTTGGAAGCGGTACTATGGGCCAAGATTCATATGCGACATCTCCAAAGAGCACTGCTCCAAAGAGCACTTGCCTGAGCAAAGTCAGACGGTCTCTTCGTTGGTGGCTTCTCAGGTCGTCGTTGACCGCTGGCATGCCGCTGGAACAGCCAGAGTGGCTTCCGTTGTTGACGGATGCCAGCCTAGTAGGATGGGGAGCCCACTGTGGGAGCCAGTTTGCGCAGGGGCTTTGGTCTCCCCTGGAGGCATCATGGTCGATAAACTGGCTGGAGCTTCGAGCGGTTTTCCGGGCTCTTCAGGCGTTCGAGGACATGGTACGCGGTCAGCCCATACGAGTGCTCTCTGACAACTCGGCGACAGTGGCGTACATCAACCGCCAGGGCGGCACGGGGAGTGCTGCAATGGAGGAAGAGGCCGACGAGTTATTCGCGTGGGTAGAGATTCGATTGTCTGCGATTTCGGTGGTGCACATTGCAGGAAAAGACAATGTCATAGTGGACTTCCTCAGCAGGGTGCAGGTGGATGCAGGGGAGTGAGAGTTGCATCCCGAGGTTTTCGAACAGATAGTCAGTCGTTGGGGAACTCCGGTCATGGATCTCATGGCAACCTTCCAGTCTGCAAAGGTCAGACTCTTCTTCAGCAGAAGGCGAGAACGGATGTCGGAGGGCATAGACGCGCTGCTTCGTCAGTGGCCGTCGGTCGGCCTTCTGTATGTTTTTCCACCATGGGCATTGATAGGCCGAGTGATTCAGAAGATCAGAGCACACGCAGGGAAAGTCCTTTTGGTTGCGCCCGATTGGCCGAGACGTCCTTGGTACGCGGACCTAGTACGTCTCCTGGACAGCGAACCCTGGCGGCTGCAGGTGAGGTCGGATCTATTGCTGCAAGGGCCTCTGCTCATGCCTCAGGTGGATCGGTTCTCGCTTACGGTATGGCCATTGAGAGGGCTAAGCTGATGAAGAAAGGCTACTCATCGGCGGTCGTGGCAACTTTGCTTAGAGCTCGTAAGCATTTGACCTCTTTGGCATATGTGCGAGTCTGGCGTATCTTTGAAGATTGGTGTTCGAGGCGTCAGGTTCGGGCGGCCTCGGTTTCTATTCCGTTGGTCTTGGAATTTCTACAGGGCGGATTTGATAAAGATCTTGCGGCCAGTTCCTTGCGCGTCCAGTTGGCAGCCATTTCCTGTTATCGGGGCAAGGTCAATGGAGTGCCTTTAGGGGCTCACGCTGATATAGGTCGCTTCCTGAAGGCAGTCGCTAGATTGCGCCCGGCGCGTAGGGTGTGCGTTCCGCCGTGGGATCTCAATCTTGTTCTCACGGCGTTAGCCAAGTCTCCCTTTGAGCCGTTGCGTCGTGCGTCGGTGAAGGATTTGACATTAAAGACGGTATTTCTGGTGGCGATTTGTTCGGTGCGGAGAGTTTCGGAACTGCAAGCGTTGTCGTGCCGAGAGCCATTCTTGTCTTTTTCCAGGGAGAAGGTGGTTTTACGTCCGGTCCCGTCCTTTTTGCCTAAAGTGGTATCCCCCTTTCATTTGAACCAGGCGGTGTGTTTGCCCGTGCTGGGGTCGCTGGGGGGAGGCGAATTGGATCGCAGTCTTCGTCGTCTCGACGTGAAGAGAGCATTGCGTCAGTATTTGAAGGTTACGGAGTCCTTCCGCAGGTCTGAGCGGTTGTTTGTTCTGTTCGGAGGAGTGCGCAAAGGTGAGGCAGCGGCTAAGGCGTCCATCGCCCGCTGGCTTAGAGAAGCGATTGCTTCCGCTTATTTGCTTCAAGGTCGGGTTGTGCCTGTTGGGTTGCGGGCGCATTCCACCAGAGCGCAGGCGTCTTCTTGGGCGGAGCACAGTTTGGTTCCGCCAGGGGACATTTGTAGGGCGGCGACTTGGTCGTCTCTACATACCTTCTGCAAGCATTACCGGCTGGATGTTGCAGCGGTTTCGGATGCTCGTTTCGGGTCAGCGGTTTTATCTGCCGGCTGGAAGGGTCCCTCCCATTGATTACTGCTCTGGTACATCCCAGAGGTAGAGGACTGAATTGGAGGAACGATAAGGAAATGATAATTACACTTACCTGGTAATTGTAGTTCCTTGAGTGACGACAGTTCAGTCCTCCTTCCCACCCGGATGATTTGAGGGGGATCCCGATTTGGTAGCAGGTAGCAGATTGTTACAGGTAAGTCTGGATTAGTTCAATTCCTTTTGTTGTTCACTTCTCGGTGGCAGGGCAGGGTGTAAGAAAGCCTTGTCGGAAGGGGTGGATGGTTTACGGTTAGTAGATATTATATTATGATTAGCTACTTATTTATTGCTCCTTTGAGTCTGCTTTGTTAATAGTTCACACTGGGATGGAAGTAGGACTGCAGCAGGCTATATCCAGTGATGTCATCATTCTGACATACCAGTCTCCAAGCTGCAGGAGGAGATTGACAACCCAGAGGTAGAGGACTGAACTGTCGTCACTCAAGTAACTACAATTACCAGGTAAGTGTAATTATCATTTTCCCCCCCATAGCTACCAGCGGGTTCAAAAAGTGTGATCGGTGCGGGAAGATCATGTCCCTCACTGATACGCATGACTGTTGCCTCTGGTGCCTCGGCCCAGACCACGACCCAGCGGTCTGTGACCTGTGCAACAAGATGTCCTTGAAAGCCTATGATGGGTTCGAGTCGGTGGCCCAAGTAGCCGTGGCGGGCATCGGTGCACGCAGCCAAGCTTGGCTGCAGTCATCGGACCTCAAACAATGGGTACAGGACAAGTTGGTCAATGTCTCATGCCTAGGGGAGAACCTCTTCAGCAAACCCATGACCAACAAAGCCGCCGAGCTGGAGACCGAGTTCATGACGAGAACTAGGCTCTCCAAGAAGACCTCTGCCCTTCCCGTAAGAAGGGCTCAGGTAAAAAGCTCTTTTACCCAAGGAAGTCCACTGCTTAACGAAACTACCCCTCTTACTAGGCCTCCCCGGCTCCTAACAAGGGCAGCAGGCCTTGGGACAGGGGCATGGCCCGCGTAAGCAGAAGGCCCCCCAAACCCCAGGCTCCGGCTCCAGCCCTGGTCCAGCCTGGAGGGGATTTTTGACTCCTGCAGCATGGCCCCTCTCTCAACCGGAGCTTGGCAGCCCACAGGAGGTCGGCTCGCCCTGAATGCCCACAGGTGGGGAGCTATCACCACTGATTCCTGGTGATCAAGGAGGGATTACCTCCTCCATCTAGCCCAAGTGCCTCTACCCTACTTCCCGGGAGAGCCTATCAGGTCTCCCCTTCACCGGGACCTTCTTCTGAAGGAGTTGGCAGGTCTTCTCGAGGACCATGTGGTGGAACCAGTGCCCCACCACCTCAAGGGCAAGGGGTTCTACTCTAGGTACTTCCTTGTGCCAAAGAGAACAGGGGGCCTAAGGCCCATCCTCGACCTGCGCAACCTCAACAAATTCATGGTGAGGGAGAAGTTCAAGATGCTCTCCCTTGGAATATTGTTGCCTTACCTCTGCCAGGGAAACTGGCTATGCTCCTTAGATTTAAAGGATGCCTACATACACATTCTAATCCACCCAAGCCACAGGCAATACCTATGCTTTGTAGTAGGGGGCAATCATTACCAATACAGGGTGCTTCCCTTCGGCCTTGCCTCGGGCCCCAGGGTATTCACAAAGTGCCTGGTGGTAGTCGCCGCCTTTTTCAGGCTTGAAGGGATCTTTGTCTTTCTCTATCTCAACAACTGGCTCATCAGGGGCACTACAGCTCCCGAGGTGCAGCAGGCCACAACTCGCACCACCCAGGTCCTTCAACACTTGGGTTTTGTTATCAACTACCCCAAGTCCAGCCTTTGCCCGGCACAAGAGCTGGAATTCATTGGGGCAAGGATCAACATCCTTCAGTTGAAAGCCTTCCTGCCTGCAGACAGAGCAAGAAGGCTTATGGCCCTAGCCAAAGACATAAAGCACCGTCCTTCAGTGCCAGCAAGGCATCTGCTGCACCTCCTCAGGCACATGGCCTCCACGGTCCATGTCACTCCAGATGCCCGCTTCCATATGCGAACTGCGCAGTGGTGCCTTGGGGATCAGTGGTCCCAAGCCACGGGACATCTCCAGGACAGGGTCAGAGTGATCAGGCGCCTGCTGTAGTCCCTGACTGGTGGCTCTCGCCCCATCACTTGGAGGTGGGGATGCCTTTCCAGACCACTCACCACTCGAGGGTCCTCACCACGGATGCCTCCCTGCTGGGCTGGGGAGCCCATTGCCAGGGATACCGCACCCAGGGAGTTTGGTTCCCAGATGAGAGTGCTTAACAGATAAATCTTTTGGAATTGCGTGCAATCCATCTCACCCTGAAGGCTTTCAGGCAGTGCCTGGGCCACAGGACTGTCCTGGTGCAGACGGACAACCAGGTTGCCAGGTGCTGTGTGAACAAACAGGGGGGCACGGGGTCACGTGCCCTCTGTCAGGAAGCCCTATATCTGTGCTCTTTTGCCGTCTGGCAAGGCATTCTCCTCAAGGCGGTATACCTGCCGGGCCAGGACAACTGGCTGGCCGACAGGCTCAGCAGGATGCTCCAGCTGCATGAGTGGGAGCTGGACTGGGAAGTAGCCAGCGGGCTTTTCCAGTCCTGGGGGGAACCGGTGATGGACCTGTTTGCAAGCCTGAACAATCACCAGTTGCCCTGCTTCTGCAAGAGCCAGCTGCACCCCGCCAGGGTGGCAGCCGACACCTTTCTGGTCTCATGGTCAGTGGGTCTTCTGTGTGCTTTTCCCCCGATGCCTTTGATCGCCAAGACTGTTCAAAATTCTTCCCGACAGAGCTTCAGTCATCCTGATAGCCCCACAGTGGCCCAGGCAACTGTGGTTTCCACTTTTCCTACAGCTAATGGTGGAGGCCCCAATCCCCTTGGGGTCAGCTCCAAGGCTCCTTTCCCAGGAGGGGTGCTCTCTTTTGCATACCAACCTCAGCTCCCTTTCGCTGACGGCGTGGCTGCTGAGAGGGTAACTCTAGCCCCGCTCCTCCTTCTGAAGGATGTGAAGAATGTATTGCTGACTTCACGCAGAGCGTCTACCAGACGGGCTTACACTTTTAAGTGGCGCAGGTTTGCGCTTTGGTGCGCTGAGCAGGGGGGTAGACCCCTTCTCTTGCCCGGTGGTTGTGGTATTGCAATACCTTCTCCGTCTCTCCAGGACGGGGCTTTAGTCCAACTCCATCAGAGTGCCCCTCAGTTCATATAGTGGTGTCCCGGTTCCTAAAGGGCCTACTCCCGTCAAAGCCCCCAGTCCGCCCCCGGCAACCGAATGGGATCTCAATGTAGTGTTGGGGCAGCACGCCCTTTGAACCATTGGCCACTTGCTACCTCCGTTATCTCTCCTGGAAGGTGTTTTTCTTGGTTGCGCTCACTTTCACGCGGAGGGTGAGTGAGCTCCAAGTCCTCGTGGCGGAGAGGCTTTATACCAGGTTCTACAAAAATAGGGTGGTACTTCGCACACACCCCAAGTTCATTATGAAGGTGGTCTCCTCATTCCACCTCAACTAGGAGGTGCTCCTTCCTACCTTCTTTCCCAGACCGCATGCCAGTCGGGCAGAGGCGGTCCTCTATACCTTGGACTGTAAGAGGGCTCTGTCCTTCTGCATTCAACATACTCAAGGTCACCGGAAAGCCTCTCAGCTTTTAGTTTCCTACAACCCCAGTAAGCTGGGGGAGGTGGTGACCAAGCATACGCTGTCCACATGGGTGGCAGACTGTATTGCCCGGGCTTATGAGGAAGCGAAGCTTCCACTGGAAGGCCATGTTATGGCTCATAGGGTCAGGTCCATGGCGGCATCAGTGGCTCACCTGCACTCTGTTCCTCTGGCAGACATCTGCCGGGCCACCACCTGGTCGTCGGTTCATTTCTTCGCAGCTCACTAGTCTGGATAGGGAGTCCTGAAAGGACAGTGCCTTCGGCCAGGCCGTACTCCATAACCTTTTTGGGGTCTAGGCAACTCCTGCCCTCCGACCCTTCTGTGTTCAGGCTACCAGAGTGCTACTTTCCTTGGACGCAGGTCCTCTTTACTTTGCGGCTGCTTGCAGCTCTCGATGAGGGAGCCTTATTTGGCTATAGGTTCATCATTCCACACCTGGACTATTGCAATGCCATACTGCAAGGCCTACCAAGAAAAACCATAAATATTCTGCAAATGGCACAAAATGTTGCTGCCAGAATCATTATGCAAAAAAGTCTCTCTGACCACATTACGCCTGTCCTAATTGAGCTACATTGGCTCCCCATCTCGGCCCGCATTCAATACAAAATATTAGTCACTACCTTCAAACTCATCCAGAATGTAGCGCCCTCACATCTCAATAGCCTACTATCCAATCTACCCAACAACAGAAGCAGAAGAACAGCAAACCTCAATACCCTCTGTCTCCCGAAGTTCTTCAGAAAGGTTAATGAATGTACCAGTAACAGGGCCTTCTCATTTATAGCTCCAGCACTCTGGAACCGGTTGCCAAGTGAACTGCGTGCAATCTGTGATCTAAAAGACTTCAGAAAAAAACTTAAAACGCACCTCTTCCAATCACATTTCAATTTAACCTCATGAAATGCATTCAGGCATGTGTAAATTATTATTATTTATTTATTTTATTTATTTAACATCTCTTATATACCGCACTATTTATAATCAGCGCGGTTTACAAAGAACAATAAAACATCAGATAAGATACATATTATCTGTTTTTTACATGGAACAGGAACAAAAACTTGGGTAACCGGGGTAATTATTTACAATGAGTAATAGTCATTGAACTATATACATAACTATATACATATATAAATATGTTTATAATGATCCCATGTGAAGTCTTAACAGTCAGGCTTGTGTAAATATGTATATAAATACTTTGTATGAAGTCTTAACATCAATCAGCTGTAAATTTGTAACCCTGTTTGCTGTGTGCTACCTCCCCTCCCTAAATCGCTTTGTACATACCCCTAATTACTGGCCGGTACAACCAACCTTACCATGTATAGCAACCGCTGCTGATCACTGGAAGCAGCGGGATACAAATTGTACGCAAATAAAATGGTAGCCTGTAGCTGGGGAGTCCCATATGTGAGGACTGACTTCCTGCTTGTTCTTGGAGAAAGCGTAGTTACTCACTTGTAACAGGTGTTCTCCTGGGACAGCAGGAATCAGTCCTCACAACCAATGTTCCCGCTAACCTGCACTGGGTCCACCGCCAACATTCCTGCCGGTGAGGGGAGGTGCAGAGTGAGCGACGCTCTGCCCTTCCCCCCCACCGGCAGGAATGCCGGCGAAGGACCCGGCGCAGATTAAAGAGAACATTCTATTAATATTCTATTAATCCGCGCTGGGTCCTCTGCCAGCATTCCTGCCAGTGGGGGGGAGGGGCAGAGCGGCGATCGCTCTGCCCCTCCCCCCGCCGGCAGGAATGTTGGCAGTGGACCCAGCGCAGGTTAGTAGGAACATTGCTCACAACCCCCCCTCCTCCCCTTGCAGTTGCAGTCCTAATATCTTTATTTTTTGCCGTCTTTTTAGCTGTCAAACCTAAAAAATCACCAAATTGTCCCTAAAAACCAATTTCAATTACTTTTTGTCGGAATGCATCGTGGGAGACTAGGCACTGAAATCCAACCACACCAGACGATGCACTCCCTTTTAATCAAAATGTTTTCATGAAACTTATTCAAGGAAAATTCAAACCACTTAACTTTCAATGTCCCCAAAAAACTGAATTAGACAATTCCTGTTGCGGCATCAAATGTAGAGCACGACGTGCCCTTTTCGGGATTCTCCTCCCTGTGTCAAGTGCTATTTCCATCCAGTAATTTGAACCGCCATAAAACACCGAGATGTAACCATCAGCGTTTTTCAAGGGGTACGGTATTTTCAATTGGCTAAACAGTCTATCCTTTATACAGGAATCACCAATCAGACGATGGGAAAACCCCACATTATCAGGGGAATCCCTCTACATCATAGATAACCTCACAGTTAAGTATGCCATTCAACTTCTTTATTTAGCCCCAAGGGGTGAACCGTATTTAGTCTGAAGATCCAGTTTTGTTCCAGTTTCTGTAGTTGAGCTATACGATCACCCCCCTTAGGATTCGGTGGGACATGATCAAGCACTGACCATTTTAGATCGCTAAACTTATGATTAAATATCATACAATGATCAACTACCAGAGCAGAAGTCACTCATTGATGAATGCGTGATGCATGTTCATTCAATCGAGTTTTTATTACTCTTGAAGTTCTGCCAGTATATAATAGCGAATATGGACATTATAAAATGTATACTACATAAGTGGAACAGCAATTTGTCATCCATTTATGTTGAACAGCACGACCTGTTTTAGGGTGCACCCAGGTCTTCCCGTCAAGGGCTATGGGGGGCTAGGACAGGAAATGGGCTGATGGGGAGGGGTTAGGACTTGAGGTGGGCTGATGGGGTTAGGACTGGTAATGGGCTGTTTGGGGGGTTAGGACTGGTAATGGGCTGTGGGCTGATAGGGGCTCTCTGGAAATGGGGTGATGGGGGGATTAGGACTGATAATGGGCTATGGGGGTTAGGACTTGACTTGAGGTGGGCTGTTGGGGGGGTTAGGACTGGTAATGGGCTATGGGGGGGTTAAGACTGGTAATGGGCTGTGGGCTGATGGGGGCTGTCTGGAACTCGGGTGATGGGGGGTTAGGACTGGTAATGGGCTATGGTGGGGTTAGGACTGGTAATGGGCTATGGGGGGCTAGGACAGGAAATGGGCTGATGGGGAGGGGTTAGGACTTGAGGTGGGCTGATGGGGTTAGGACTGGTAATGGGCTGTGGGCTGTTGGGGGGGTAGGACTGGTAATGGGCTATGGGGGGGTTAAGACTGGTAATGGGCTGTGGGCTGAAGGGGGCTGTCTGGAAATGGGGTGATGGGGGGTTAGGACTGATAATGGGCTATGGGGGGGTTAGGACTGATAATGGGCTATGGGGGGGCTAGGACAGGAAATGGGCTGATGGGGAGGGGTTAGGACTTGAGGTGGGCTGATGTGGTTAGGACTGGTAATGGGCTGTGGGCTGATGGGGGGGGTTAGGACTGGCAATGGGCTATGGGGGACTGACAAAATGGGCTGATGGGGTTAGGACTGGAAGTGCGTTGATGGGGGTTAGGACTGGTAATGGGTTATAGGGGGGCTTAAACTGAAAATGGGGCGATGGGGGGTTAGGACTGGAAGTGGGTTGATGGGCTAGGACTGGTAATGGGTTGGGGGGTTGCTAGGACTGGAAATGGGCTGAGTGGAAGGGAGGCTTGAACTGCAAATAGCTGATGGGGGAGGGGGCTTGGAATGGAAATGGGCTGTGAGGGAAGGGAGCTAGGACTGAAAATGGGCTGATGGAGCAGCTAGGATAGGACTGGAAATGGGCTGTTGGGGGAGCTAAGATTGGAAATGGGCTGTGGTGGGGGCTTGAATTGAAATGGAATCATGGAGGAGCTAGAACTGGAATTGGGCTGAGTGGAGGGGAGCTAGGATTTGACATGGGCTGATGGTGGGGCTAGGAAATGACTAGAAATGGGCTGATGGGGGGCTAGGATTGGAAATCAGCTGATGAAGGGATTCAGACTGGAAATGGATGGGGGAGCTAGGACTGGAAATGGGCTGATGGGGTTTAGGACTGGAAATGGGCTGATGCAGGGACTAGAAGGGAATGGATGCTGGGTGAGACTGGAACTAGAAGGGAGCTGATGTTGGGGGAGGATTAGAATGGGATGGGGCTGGGAGAGTAAAATGGAGAGGGGAAAAATATTTTGTGTGGGAGGGATGAAAAATCTACAAGTGGCCGGGTATTGGGAAAGTAAGTGGGTATTGAGGACGGAGGGGTAAAATTTGTGTGGATGAAATAGGAATTTGAAAAGAGCAAAAGGAGAAAGATTAGTATGTTAAAGCAGATGTAGAGAGAGAGAATGGAAAAAAAACTAGAAAAGAGAAGAAAGGACAAATGGACAGCAGACGATGGAGAGTTAGCAGAAAACATGAAGAAACCAGAAGAAAATGGCTGGACTAATTGCAACTGAAAAAAATGCACAAAAGGTAGAAAGATATCTCTTTATTTTGAATTTATTAACTGGAATATGAAAGCTCTCGGAAATGTGCATCATTAACGTCTGCGCTACAAGAGGAAATTAATTTATAGTTTTATTTCTACATTGTTGTTGTACATTCCAAGTTTGGCTTTTGGGGTTCCCAGTTTAATTATTGCCTTCCTGTTTCTAAATTGTGATTCCTTGTTTGGTGATGGTCTATGTTCTGCATGTGTAACTGAGTTGAGGTAGTCTGTTTATGTAATTCCTATTTGACATTGCCACTTGTTCTCTTTCCCCAGTATTCTCTGAAATATATTGGTTTAATATTTGCAGTGTTGCCTTTTGATAGGTGTAGGGTATGGTGCTTTGTGAGTCCTGGTAATGCTGTCAGGATACGGCGGGTTTGCTATGGGTTCTAAATGGGTAGCGTTTGTAGTAGTTCATAATGTGCCTGGCGGTTGGCACTGGATTATAGTAATGTGGAAATCTTTTAGTCTTTCTTTATCCATACACTCATTAAGAGGCATGTTTACTAAAAGTTAGTGTATGGTAACATTATGCAAATAAGGCCACTTATGCAAATGAGGCCCCGCACCGAGTCTCCACACATGGCCCTGCACCCCCCTTGGGCCGCCCCTAATTAGGGTTTGCATAAAACATAAGAACATAAGATATGCCATACTGGGTCAGACCGAGGTCCATCAAGCCCAGTATCCTGTTTCCAACAGTGGCCAATCTAGGTCATACGTACCTAGCAGTATCCCCAAAAGACACAGGTTCCACAGTGCTTGTACTAGGTCAAGCACTTATTATCCTGGGTCCCTTTTTAATAGTGGTTTATGGACCTTTCCTCCAGGAACTTGTCCAAACCTTTTTTAAACCCAGCTACACTAACAGCCCTTACCACATCCTCCAGTAACAAATTCCAGAGTTTGATTACACGTTGAGTGAAAAAATATTTTCTCTTATTTGTCTTAAATAGTTTACCCTGTAGCTTCATTGCATGTCCCCTAGTCTTTCTATATTCTGATAGCGTAAACAATTGAGCCACGTTTACATGCTCCACTCCATTCATTAATTTATAGACCTCTATCATATCTCCACTCAGCCGTCTCTTTTCCAGGTTGAAGAGCCCCAACCTTTGTAGCCTCTCTTCATAGGAGTAGCCTTCCATCCCCTTCACCATTTTGGTGGCTCTTCTCTGTACTTTTTCTAATAATGCTATGTCCTTTTTAAGATACGGTGACCAGAACTGCACACAATATTCAAGGTGCGGTCGTACCATGGAACGATACAGAGGCATTATAATATCCTTTGTTTTATTTTCCATCCCTTTCTTTATGATACCTAGCATTCTATTTGCTTTCTTGGCTGCCGCTGCACACTGGGCAGAGGGTTTTAACATGTTATCCACGTTGACTCCTAAATCTTTTTCCTGGGTGGTGGTTCCCAATGTGGAACCTTGCATTGTGTAACTATAGTGTGGGTTGTTCTTTCCTAGGTGCATAACTTTGCACTTGTCCACATTAAATTTCATCTGCCATTTGGATGCCCAGTCTTCCAATTTATCCAGATCCTCCTGCAGATTTCCACAATCCTCTTGGGTATTAACAACTTGAAAACAGTTTTGTATCATCTGCAAATTTGATAACCTCACTCGTTATTCCCTTTTCCAGGTCATTTATGAATATGTCAAAAAGTAGCGGACCCAGTACAGATCCCTGGGGTACTCCACTATTCACCTTTTTCCATTGGGAATATTGGCCATTTAGCCCTACCCTCTGCTTTCTATCTTTTAACCAGTTCCCGATCCACAATAGTACACTGCCTCCTATCCCATGACTTTTTAGTTTCGCCAAAAGTCTCTGATGAGGGACCTTATCAAAAGCTTTCTGAAAGTCCAGATACACTATATCAACCGACTCACCTTTGTCTACCTGTTTATGCACACCTTCAAAAAAACATATCAGATTAGTAAGACAAGATCTTCCTTGTCTAAAGCCATGTTGGCTGTCTCCCATTTGGCCATGACTATCTACATGCTGTGTAATTTTGTTCTTTATGATGGTTTCTACCATTTTCCCCGGTACTGACGTCAGACTCACTGGTCTGTAATTTCCCGGGTCACCCCTGGAACCCTTTTTAAAGATTGGTGTTACGTTGGCGACCCTCCAATCTTCAGGTATTACAGATGATTTTAATGAAAGTTCACAGATTACCAATAGCAGGTCCGCAATCTCATATTTCAGTTCTTTCAACACTCTTGGATGTATAGCATCCGGTCCAGGTGATTTGCTACTATTCAGTTTATCAAATAGTTGCAATATATCTTCCCGGTGTAGCGATATTTCTCTCAATTCCTCTGCAGTATCACCTTTAAATAACACTTCAGTCTTGGGTAACATCCCTACATCTTCCTCAATAAAGACCGAAGCAAAGAATTCATTCAGTCTCTCTGCTATAGCCTTGTCTCCTCTTCCTGCCCCTTTTACCCCTCTATCATCTAATGGCCCAAAAGACTCTCTTACAGGCCTTTTGCTACGAATGTACTTGAAAAAGTCTTTATTTCGTGTTTTTGCTTCCGTAGCAAGTTCCTTTTCAAATTCTTGCTTTGCGTGCCTTATCAATGCTTTGCATTTAACTTGCCAGTGCTTGTGCTGTTTCCAGTTTTCTTCATTTGACTCTTTTTTCCATTTCCTGAAGGATGCTTTCTTGGCAGCAACAGCCTCTCTGATCTCACCTTTAAACCATGCTGGCAGTTTTTTGGACTTTCTTCCACTTTTCTTAATGCGTGGAATACAGCTGGTCTGGGCTTCGAGGATAGTATTTTTAAACAACAGCCAAGCTTGCTGTAAGTCTTTAACCTTTGCAACCGCTCCTTTTAGTTTTTTCTTAACTATATTCCTCATTTTATCATAGTCTCCCTTTTGAAAGTTAAAAGGTAATACTGTGGATTTCTTTACTATCCCTCCTCCACTAATTAAATCAAACATGATCATGCTATGATCACTATTGCCAAGTGGTCCCAACACCCTTATTTCTTGCACCAGATCTGGCGTTCCACTAAGGACTAGGTCCAGTATGGCTTCCCCTCTGGTCGGTTCATGAACCAGCTGCTCCAAGAAGCAGTCATTTATTTCATCTAGAAACTTTATCTCCCTAGCTTGTCCTGCCGTAACACTAACCCAGTCGATACCAGGGTAATTGAAATCACCCATTATTACTACTCTGCTGTGACTTTTGTTAGCTTCCTTGATTTCTCTGAGCATTTCATCATCCATTTGTTCATTCTGGCCAGGCGGTTGATAGTACACCCCCACTGCCATCGCCTTCCCCTTTTTTACATGGAATTTCAATCCATAGAGATTCTACAGCAAATTTTGTTTCCTGCAAAACTTTAATCCTTTCTGACTCAATGCCCTCTCTAACATAGAGTGCAACCCCTCCACCAATTTGATCAGTTCTATCATTACAATATAGTTTGTAACCAGGTATCACAGTGTCCCACTGGTTATCCTCCTTCCACCATGTCTCTGAGATTGCAATCATATCTAACCTCTCATTTAGTGCTATATATTCTAACTCTCCCATCTTATTGTTTAGACTTCTAGCATTTGCATACAAGCATTTTAGAGACTGTAGTTTATTAATATTAATCTGGCTATTGGTAGGCATGGGTAATTTGGAATCTTTACACTCTGTCTGCACCTTACTCAAGGGCATTTGGGCTACTATATTCTTTTTTGGAGCCTCACTGCTTTTGGTAGTATCCTTCAAGGATACCTTCGTCCGAACCATGCGCTCCTGGGCGACTGTCGGCTTTCCCCTATTTTCTAGTTTAAAAGCTTCTCTATCTCCTTTTTAAAGGTTAATGCCAGCAGTCTGGTTCCATCCTGATTAAGGTGAAGCCCATCCCTTCGGAAGAGCCCCTCCTTTCCCCAGAATGTTCCCCAGTTCCTAACAAATCCAAAACCCTCATCCTTGCACCATTGTCTCATCCACGCATTGAGACTCCGGAGCTCTGCCTGTCTTTTGGGTTCTGCACGTGGAACAGGAAGCATTTCGGAGAACGCTATCCTGGAAGTTCTGGATTTCAACTTCCTACCTAAAAGCTTAAATTTAGCCTCCAGAACTTCCCTACCACATTTTCCTATGTCATTGGTACCAACATGCAGTAAGTGCAGCGTCTTGCAGCAACTTTAGTAAAAGGGTCCCTTTGGATTGGGCTGCTCTGTTAAAACTTTATGAAAAGTCTACTATATTTCTCTGACAAGTAATCAGGATTTGTGCTGATTTAACAGAAATTTGAAAGTACAGTTTATTATTTTGGGGGCTGCCTTTTTGAGTAATATTGCAAGGGTAAAATTAGCAATCAGGGGTGCAGATAGCATAGTTGCTTACCAGTAATGGGGGTTCTGCAAAGATAGCAGGGGTATGGATTCACACTCCATAGTTGTCATCCTTGACGGCGCCTCCATGCCTGGCGCTCCCCTAGCTCAGAGAAGTCTTTTGGGCTTCTGAGCACATGTGCCTTTTGCTGCCCAGATAAGTTCATAACATACCTAAAGGGCGGAAGAGTAATACAAGTAATACATTGATCCTTCTCGTTGTAGACTTTTTTTTTTTTTTGTAGTGGGGACAGGTAGGCAGGGGAGTGAGACTGCATAGCCTTGCTGTCTACGGAGAACTCCCTTACTGGTAAGCAAATTGGAATTACACTTACCTGGTGATTGTGGTTCCTTGAGTGACTCCAGTTTAGTCCTCTACCTCTGGGTTGTGAACCTCCTGCAGCTTGGAGACTGGGCATGTCAGTCATGACATCACTGGATATAGCCTGCTGGTCACTCCCATCAGCCCCCAGTGAACTATTGACAAAGCAGACTCAAAGGAGCAAAAAAATCAGTAACTCTTATTTTTTTAAACTTAACATTATATTCAAGGGCACGTATAACAGATAACCTATCTACCTACAACTCCCCTTCCAGAAGGACAGGGATTGATTTCTGCATTTCATGGAATGCCTAGCCGCAAATAAACCAGAGCAATATAGAAATATATAGAACACTATAATATACTATAATAATATAAGATAATAAGATAACAATATCATAATATAACCACATAACAATATAGTGCCAATCAAAAACAAGCATTAACGAGTGAAGTCCCATGAAGGCCTATATGCACTTTAATCTGGCACTTCCCCCAACAGAAGACCACTGCTAAGACCACATCACCGGGCGGGAATGAGGACTAAACTGGAGTCACTCAAGGAACCACAATTACCAGGTAAGTGTAATTCCCATTTCTCCAGGACCTAGCAGGAAGTCAGTCCTCACTCATGGGTGACATCGACGCCGATGGAGCCCCCGCGCGGAGCATTTCCCCAGCTTTCTAAGAAAGCCTTTGGGAATACTGCACGCATGCGTGGTCCCCTTCCCGCCTAAAGGTGCCATCTTGCTCAGTCTTTCTTTTTCCGTGGAGCCCATCGGACGTCTGTCCGTGTCACCCAGAAAAGTTGACGTTTTTTCTTGCGATTATTTCGCCCTTTTCTCTGGTTTGATGCCGGTTCCCCTTCCTGCCGGCTTCGGTACACCAGTATCGAGCCCGTCTTCTATTTTTTCGGGTTTTGCCCTTCGTGGCTGGCGTTCGCGCCCTTTTTTGCCTTTTCCCTGGAAAGCCGGTCCTTTGACCTCGCGGGGGCCCTTTTTTCCCCGATGGCTTCCAGTGGATTCAAAAAGTGTGATCGGTGCAAGAAACTGATGCCTCTCACCGACACACACGACTGCTGCCTTCGGTGCCTAGGCCCAGATCATGATCCTATGATCTGTGGCCCGTGTGGCGAAATGTCCACCAAGGCACTCCGAAGCCGTCAGCATCAGAAAGAGAGGATTTTCTCGGACTCTGCCTCCGGCCGGGCCCGGACCTCGTCTGAGGCCTCGATGTCTCGAGAGTCTGATCCCGAGCATCGCCGGGGTTCCTCGGACAGGGGGTCCCCCGATAGGGAATGTAAGAGGAAGAAACGGCTCGTGAGGGCGGCGTCGGAAGAGGTCCCTGGTTCCTCGAGAGCCAGGTCTAAGACCCTCGACCGCTGCCCTGGGCCTTTGGAGCAGGAGAAGCCGTCCAAAATGCCTCGTGTGGAGCCGGAACCCGTTGGACACGTAAGTCCTGTGGTCCTCGTGGACTCTCCTCCGAGGGAGCCGACATCGGGCCCGGCGCCACCGGGGCCCGAGTCGGTGGCTGCTGAGTCTCCTGAGCTTGGACTCAGGCTGACAGCCTTGGAGTGCAGACTGTCTGCCTTCATGGATCAGCAGCGGGTACTGATGGCCAGCCTCGCTGATGCATCTGCCCCGACCACCGGGACAGCGACGTTGAAGTCGACCCGGAGACCGAGCCGATACTCGAGACCATGAAGGCTCGAAGTCGTCCTCGGTCACGGTCACCCTCGACCTCCCGCTCGGAACCGAGGGCGTCAACGCCGGTGCCTTCGGCGTCGGGGCGGGTGCCACTGAGACCCGCGTGGTCGGAGCCCCCCGAATCCTCTTTGGATGAGTCCGCGTGGGAGATGGAGGACGAGGAGTCCCCCGATAATTTACGGACTCGGTGCGTCCCTTCAGACTCACTGCAGTCCGAGCCCCGGAGTAGGTCCCCGCCGGAGGACACCAGGTTCTCGGAGTTTGTCAGGGACATGGCCAAGGCGTTGGCAATTCCCGCGGACCCCAAGGAGGAGCCTCGAGCCGAGGAGCTCGAGGCCCTCCAGTATGACTCTCCTCCGAAGGAGGCTTTTATTGTGCGGGTCCCTCCGATGCTGGAACGGCTCCTCTTCCGGATGTGGGAGGCACCGGCCTTGGCGCCGGTTTTAAGCAAGTGGGTCGATTCTATCTATCGACTCCGTAAGAGCCCTGGATTCCAGAAGGCGCAGCTGCCGTACCATTCCATGGTGGTGGAATCGGCCATGCATCGTCTGAAGAGCCAGAAGATGCGCTCTGCAGTGCCTCCCGGTAGGGAGGCCCGGAACCTGGATGCTTTCAGCAGAAAGTGCTTCCAGGGCTCGATGCTTGCTTGCCGTGTCCAGTCCTACCAGCTGTACATGGGCATGTACTTACGAGACCTGGCGAAAGAGATTGCCGGGTTCTCTGCTGTCCTCTCCGGGGAACCTTTGCAGAGGTTCCAGACTTTGTCCTCAGGAATCCGGGACTGCTTGAAGTTCATGTCCCGAGCGGCCTACGATGGCTTTGAGGCTTCGGCTCGTGTAGCAGCAGCCGGCATCGGAGCCCGACGCCAGGCATGGCTGCAGTCATCGGACCTCGAGCCCTGGGTGCAGGACAAGTTGGTCGATGTCCCTTGCCGAGGTGAAAACCTTTTTGGCAAACCCATGGCCGAGAAGGCGGCTGAGCTCGAAACTGAGCACCTGACTAGGACAAGGCTGTCCAGAAAACTTCTGCCCCTTATCACAAAAAGAAGGGCTCGGGTAAAAAGCCCTTTTACCCGAGAAAGGCAGCTGCCTACAAACCTTTCCCTCAGTACCTGGCCTCCCCAGCTCCCCAGCAGGGTCAGCAGGCCAAGGGGCAGGGACATGGGCCCCGTAGGCAGAAGACCCCCAAGCCTCCGGATCCTGCTCCTCCTCAGCAGGGAGGGGTTTTTTTTTTACTCCCACAGCATAGCCTTTCCACCTCTGCTGCCCCATTCCTGCACAGGAGGTCGTCTAGCCCTGTTTGCCCACAGGTGGCCACCCATTACAGGGGATGCTTGGGTATTGAGCATAGTCCACAGAGGCTATATGCTCCAGCAGTTGCCCCCTCCATACTTCCCAGGAGAGCCTCTAAGGCCTCCTCTACACACAGACCTCCTCCTTCAAGAACTTCAGGGTCTGCTTCTGGACAAGGCGGTGGAGCCTGTACCTCCTCGCCTGCAGGGGCACGGTTTCTACTCCAGGTACTTCCTCGTGCCAAAGAGAACCGGTGGCCTCAGGCCTATTCTAGACCTCAGGAACCTCAACAAGTTCTTGGAGAAAGAAAAGTTCAAGATGCTTACTCTTGGAACACTTCTGCCCTACCTCCAGCAGGGAGATTGGCTATGCTCCTTAGATCTCAAGGATGCATACACTCACATCCTCATTCATCCAGACCACAGAAAGTACCTCAGGTTCATTGTGGGAGGAAACCATTACCAGTACAGAGTACTGCCTTTTGGCCTAACCTCCGCCCCAAGGGTCTATACAAAGTGCCTGGCTGTGGTGGCGGCCTACTTGAGGAATCAAGGTGTTTTTGTCTTCCCCTATCTGGACGACTGGCTCATCAGGGGTCAGACTTACCAGGAGGCCAGGCAGGCCACCTTTCGAACTGTATCACTCCTTCAACACCTAGGCTTTGTCATAAACTTCGCAAAGTCCACTTTGCTCCCCTCCCAGAACCTAGAGTTCATAGGGGCGTGGCTGGACTCTCTGCAAGCAAGGGCTTACTTGCCAGAAGACAGGGCTCAAAGGCTCATGGAGTTGGCATCCCGGTTTCTCAGCATGCCAAGGGTTTCTGCCCGACTCTATCTACAGCTCCTAGGCCATATGGCGTTGACAGTACATGTGACCCCCAATGCCCGCCTCCACATGAGGCCTGCACAGTGGTGCCTCAGAACTCAGTGGAAGCAAGCCACAGGGAGCCTAGCAGACAAAGTAAGGGTGTCCAAACCCTTCCTGAATTCCCTGCAGTGGTGGCTACACCCCCCCAACTTACTTCAGGGGGTGCCTTTTCAGGTGCCTGTCCCCACAGTGGTGTTGACGACAGATGCCTCCTTGCAGGGCTGGGGTGCACATTGTCTGGACAGGTGCACCCAGGGCCTGTGGTCTCCATGGGAGGCCACGCAATAGATCAACCTACTAGAACTGCGGGCTATCCATTTAGCCCTCAAGACTTTTTCTCATACTTTGGCTCACCAGTCTGTTCTGGTTCAGACAGACAATCAAGTGGCCATGTTCTATGTGAACAAACAGGGAGGCACTGGATCCAGACCCCTGTGTCAGGAGGCACAGGCCCTGTGTTCCTTTGCGCTCAAGCACAACATGTTTCTCAAAGCTGTGTATCTCCCTGGCCAGGAGAACTTCCTGGCAGACAGGTTAAGCAGGATTCTGCAGCCCCACAAGTGGCAACTGCACCCGTTGGTGGTTCAGAAAATTTTTCTGAAATGGGGACTTCCATCCATGGATCTCTTTGCCAGTCCCCTGAATCACCAGCTACCCAGGTTCTGTTCCAGACAACTGCACCCCCTAAGGTTAGCAGCGGATGCCTTCCTGATTTCTTGGTCCCAGGGCCTCCCCTATATGCGTTTCCTCCCACACTTCTGGTGGCCCGAACATTGTTCAAGATTCTAAGGGACAAGGCCTTGGTACTTCTGGTAGCTCCCAGATGGTCGAGTCAGCCCTGGTTCCCACTTCTGCTTCAGTTAGCAGTGGACACACCTCTATCTCTGGGATGGCAACCCGATCTTCTCTCTCAGGATCAGGGTTCCCTTCTGCACCCCAATCTCAAATCTCTCAATTTGATGACCTGGAGGCTGCAAGGGTAGTGTTGGCTCCCTGGGGCTTGCCTCAGGAAGTGGAAGAGATGGTCTTGGCCTCTAGAAAGCAATCCACCAGGAAAACATATGCCCTGAAGTGGAGAAGGTTCTCCTTGTGGTGTCAGCAGCGCAAGGAAGATCCTTTCGCCTGCACTGTGCCAGTAGTGCTTCAATACCTGCTGCACTTGTCCACTCAGGGCCTTAAGTCCAATTCTGTTCGGGTCCACCTCTCTGCTCTGGCAGCTCACAACTCTCGGGTGGAAGGACACTCTTTGTCGATTCATCCCTTGGTGTTCAGATTTCTCAGAGGCTTGCTATTGCTCAAGCCTCCTCTCCGTCCACCGGCTCCTGAGTGGGAGTTGAATGTGGTCTTGCAGCAACTGACTCGCCCACCTTTTGAGCCGATGGCTACATGTCCTCTCCGCTTCCTTTCTTGGAAGACTCTCTTCCTAGTGGCCCTGACCTCGGCCAGGCGAGTGAGTGAGCTTCAAGCCCTGGTCTGTGACAGGCCATACACTCGCTTCTATAGGAACAGGGTAGTCCTTAGGACTCATCCTAAGTTCCTCCCAAAGGTTGTCTCCTCTTCCCATCTCAACCAGGAGGTGGTTCTTCCAACGTTCTTCCCTAGGCCCCATGCCAGCCGGGCTGAAACAGTCCTGCATACCCTGGACTGTAGGAGGGCCTTATCCTTCTACCTTGAATGTACGCAGGGGCATAGGAGGGCTACTCAGCTCTTCGTATCTTTTGACCCTAATAACTTGGGATTACCTGTCTCCAAGCGTACGATGTCCATCTGGGTGGCTGACTGTATCACCTGGGCTTACAGGGCAGCTGACCTTCTCTTGCAGCGTCGGGTCACGGCCCACCATGTCAGGGCAATGGCTGCCTCAGTGGCTCATCTTCGCTCTGTACCATTGGCAGACATCTGCAGGGCTGCAACTTGGTCCTCAAGCCAGACTTTTGCGGCCCATTACTGCCTGGAGAGGGAGTCCCGTAGGGACAGTGCTTTCGGTCAGGCAGTGCTCCGGAATCTCTTCGAGGTTTAGGCAACTCCTACCCTCAAGCCCTCTGGTTGGGCTACCGGTGGAGATATGTTTCAGTGAAATCCTTTCTCTGATGCTGCGGCTAGAGGGAGCTCGTTTTTCAGCTCTGGGTCCCCGGTAGCCTGAAGCTGGGGAGTCCCATGAGTGAGGACTGACTTCCCGCTTGGTCCTGGAGAAAGAGTAGTTACTCACCTGTAACAGGTGTTCTCCAGGAGCAGCAGGAATCAGTCCTCACAACCCTCCCTCCTCCCCTGGGAGTTGCAGTTGTACAGAGTTTATTTTTACATTTTTTTGTGCTGTCTTTTAGCTATGTCATCTGACTGAGGAAGATGGCACCTTTAGGCAGGAAGGGGACCGCGCATGCGTGCAGTATTCCCAAAGGCTTTCTTAGAAAGCTGGAGAAATGCTCCGCGCGGGGGCTCCATCGGCGTCGATGTCACCCATGAGTGAGGACTGATTCCTACTGCTCCTGGAGAACACCTGTTCAAGGTGAGTAACTACTCTTTCCTTATCATTCCTCCAGTTTAGTCATCTACCTCTGGGATGTATCAGAGCAGTACTCATTGGGAGGGACCTTTCCAGCCGAATCTCACACTGCCTCCCCGCAAGCAGCATCCTTAGCCACTAGAACATATAGGCGGAAGCGCATACTGACAGCCTGGAGAAATGACCAAGTGACCGCACAACAGATTCTACCGACGGAACCAACTGTGCTCCGCCTCGAAAGTTGCTTGTGCTCTGGTAGAATAAGCTCGTAAGACTACTGGGACTGTACCATCCCGGAGACAATCAGTTGACGCAATCGCCGCTCTAATCTATCCACAGATAGAATCCTGCGCCGCCGCTTTCCCTTATAGAAACTCTCCGAACAATCGGAAGAAAGGCGATCCAATGTGCTAAGAAAATTTTTTTTTTGAAAATCTATAACCACTGCTGCAGTGCTCTCTCGACGTCCAAACAGCGCAATCAATGGGCCGATAAGCTGTGCTCCGCCAAACATAGCGCTGGGAGAGAGACCGTGTGATTCAGGAGAAACGAAGCAAACCACCTTTGACAAAAACAACGGAACTGGCCACAAGGCCACCTTCTCTCTGGAGAAAAAACAAAAAACGGTTCCCAGCAGGGCAACGTCTGCAGCTCCGAAACTCGCCTCACGGGCCAGCTGGCTACCAAACCTATTGTCTTAAAGCGTAGTTACTCACCTGTAACAGGTGTTCTCCAGGAGCAGCAGGAATCAGTCCTCACATATGGGTGACGTCGGCGCCGACGGAGCCCTCGCGGAGCAATTTTCCCCAGCTTTCAAAGAAAGCCTTTGGGAATTGCAGCGCGCATGCGCGGTCCCCTTCCCGCCCAAGGGTGCCATCTTAGCCAGTCAGATGACATAGCTAAAAGACAGCATAAAAATTTGCAAAAAAACTAAAGCAGATAATTGCAACTCCAAGGGGAGGAGGGAGGGTTGTGAGGACTGATTCCTGCTGCTCCTGGAGAACACCTGTTACAGGTGAGTAACTACGCTTTCTCCAGGACCAAGCAGGAAGTCAGTCCTCACATATGGGACTCCCAAGCTTAAGGCTACCGGAGACCCTAAGCACAAAAATGAGCTCCCTCTAGCTCAGCAGCACAGAAGGAAGGAATCTTCACTGAATTATTACCCACCGGTAGCCCCCATCCGGGATGGAGGGTAGGAGTTGCTCAAACCTCGAAGAGATTTCGGAGGACTGCCTGTCCGAAAGCACTGTCCCTGCGGGACTCCCTCTCGAGGCAGTAATGGACCGCAAAAGTCTGGCTCGAAGACCAAGTAGCGGCCCAGCAGATGTCTGCCAATGGAACAGAGCGGAGGTAAGCCACTGACATAGCCTTCGCCCGAACACAATGAGCCGTGACCCGACTATCTAGCGAGAGTCCGGCTGCCCCATAAGCCCAAGCGATACAGTCAGCAACCCAGATGGACAGAGTACGCTTGGAGACAGGGAGCCCCAATTTATTGGGGTCAAAAGACACGAAAAGCTGAGCAGCTTTACGGTGCTCCCGCGTACGGTCAAGGTAGAAGTTCAACGCCCTTCTACAGTCCAGGGTATGCAGGACCATTTCAGCTCGGCTGGAGTGTGGCCTGGGAAAAAAGGTCGGAAGTACCACCTCCTGATTGATGTGAAAAGGGGAGACCACTTTTGGAAGAAATTTTGGGTGAGTCCGTAGGACTACCCTATTTTTGTAGAACCGAGTGTAAGGGGGATCAGACACGAGGGCCTGCAATTCACTTATGCGTCTAGCGGAAGTGAGGGCTATCAGGAATAAGGTTTTCCAAGAAAGAAAACGGAGAGAACAGGTAGCCATAGGTTCAAAAGGCGGGACAGGTGATCCGCTGTAAAACCACATTCAGATCCCAGTCAGGTGCTGGCGGGCGCAGAGGTGGCTTAAGTAGAAGGAGACCTCGGAGAAACCTCGCTACGAGAGGGTCGCTGGAAAGAGGTCCGCCATCCACCGGCACATGATGTGCTGAAAGAGCACTGAGGTGAACTTTGACGGAGTTGGACTTAAGTCCCAGATTAGAGAGGTAAAGCAAGTACTGCAAGATCACCGACACCGAGCAGGAGAAGGGATCCTGAGACTGCTGGGCACACCAAGCGGAAAAGCGACGCCATTTAAGGGCGTAGCATTTGTGGGTAGAAGGTCGCCGGGAAGCTAGGACGACCTCTTCCACCTCTGCCGGCAGTAGAAGGGGAGCAAGGACTACCCTTTCAGCAGCCAGGCCATCAGATGTAGAGATCTGAGGTTGGGATGTAGCAGGGACCCCTGATCCTGTATTAGGAGATCTGGTTGAAACCCCAGAGGGAACGGATCCTCTACCACTAATTGCAGCAGGAGTGGAAACCACGGCTGTCTGGGCCAGCGAGGAGCTATCAGGATCATGGAAGCTTTGTCTCGGAGAACCTTGAAAAGAGTTCGAGAGACTAGCGGTATGGGAGGAAAGGCATACAGAAGGCTTTTCGACCATGAGAGCAGAAAAGCATCCGCCGCTACTCGAAGGGGATGCGGCTGCCGAGAGCAGAAGCGAGGAAGTTACCGGTTGAGAGGACTGGCAAAGAGATCCATCGTGGGGAGGCCCCACTTCAGAAAAAGTTTCTGAACAACCAAGGGATCCAGGCGCCACTCGTGCGGCTGGAGGATCCTGCTGAGTTTGTCCGCCAGGCAATTTTCTTGGCCTGGGAGATAAACTGCCTTGAGTAGAATGCCGTGGCTGACGGCCCAAGAGCAGAGCCTCTGTGCTTCTCGACAGAGAAGGAAGGAGCCCGTGCCTCCCTGTTTGTTCACGTAGAACATGGCAACTTGATTGTCCGTCTGGACAAGGACGGACTGGTGAGAAGTCAGGTGGGAGAAAGCCTTGAGAGCCAGACGGATTGCTCTGAGCTCCAGGAAGTTGATCTGCTGTGCAGACTCCCACGTGGTCCAGAGACCCTGAGTACATGCCCCTTGGCAATGCGCTCCCCATCCTAGGAGAGAAGCATCGGTCGTCAGCACTTGAGCCGGCGGAGGAGACTGAAAAGGCATTCCGAGCACCAGGTTCGGCCGATGAAGCCACCACTGTAGAGAAGAGGCCAGCGGGCCGGAGATGCACACTAAGTCGGGTAGGCCGCCCGTGGCCTGTTGCCACTGCTTGCGAAGGCACCACTGAGCAGGCCGCATATTCAGGCGGGCATTGGGGGTCACGTGGACGGTGGAAGCCATATGGCCGAGTAGTCTCAGGAAGCGCCTGGCTGAGACCAGGGACTGGCTGCGAAAACGGCCGGCTAGGTCCATGAGCCGTTGAGCCCTGTCGAGAGGCAGGAAAGCTCGTGCCTGAAGAGTGTGCAATCTTGCGCCGATGAACTCGAGATCTTGCGAGGGGAGCAAAGTGGACTTTGCGAAGTTTATGACAAAGCCCAAGTACTGCAGAAGAGTCACAGTGCGGTGTGTGGCTTTTGTGACTTCTGGAGAGGACGATGCTCTGATGAGCCAGTCGTCTAGGTACGGAAAGACATAGAGGCCGTGAAGCCGGAGATAAGCCGCCACCACCGCGAGACATTTTGTGAAGACTCGTGGTGCGGAGGATAGGCCAAAGGGCAGTACTCTGTACTGGTAATGATTTCCTGCCACCACAAACCTTAGGTATTGGCGGTGGCTTGGGTGGATGAGGATGTGCGTGTAGGCATCCTTTAGATCCAAGGAGCATAGCCAATCTCCCTGCTGGAGGTAGGGCAGAAGGATTCCAAGGGTAAGCATCTTGAACTTCTCCCTGACGAGGAACTTGTTGAGGTTGCGCAAGTCCAGGATGGGTCTGAGGCCTCCCGTTCTTTCTGGTATGAGGAAATACCTGGAATAGAAGCCTTGACCCCTCAGGTGGTGGGGCACCGGTTCCACAGCCTGTTCCTGAAGAAGACTTGCTAACTCCTGAAGGAGTAAGTCCCTGTGCAGAGGGAGTCGTGGAGGCTCTCCCGGGAAATAGGAGGGAGGGACTTGGTGGAAGTGGAGAAGATAGCCTTCTCTCACAACATGAAGCACCCAGGCATCTGATGTGATGTTGGACCACCTGTGGGCAAAGTGAACCAGCCGGCCTCCTGTGCTGGGAGGAACCAGCTGAGGGGAGAGGCTATGCTGATGAAGTCAAAAACCCCCACCCTGCTGAGCAGGGGCCGGTGGTGCAGGCTTGGGGCTTGCTGCCTACGGGACCCGTTACCCACCGTCCCTTGGCCTGCTGACCCTGTTGGGGAGCTGCGGAGGCCTGATATTGAGGGTAATGTTTATAGGCAGCCGCCTTTCTCGGGTAAAAGGACTTCTTTCCCGAGCCCATCTTATTCTGGGAAGGGGCGGAGGTCTTCCTAGAGAGCCGAGTTCTGGTGAGAGTCTCCGTCTCGATTTGTGCAGCCTTCTCAGCCATGGGCTTGCCAAAGAGGTTCTCACCTCTGCAGGGGACATCGACCAACTTGTCCTGTACCCAGGGTTCAAGGTCAGACGACTGAAGCCAAGCCTGTCGGCGGGCACCGATGCCGGCTGCGGCCACTCGAGCCGATGCTTCAAAGCCATCATAGGCTGCTCGAGAAATGAATTTGGAGCATTCCCGAATACCAGTTGTCAAGGCTAGGAACCTCCGCAAAGGTTCCTCGGACAGCCCAGCGGAGAATCCGGCTAGCTCTTTAGCCAGGTCTCTAAGGTACATGCCCATGTAGAGCTGGTAGGTCTGGACCCGACAAGCAAGCATAGAGCCCTGGAAACACTTCTTAGCAAGGCCATCCAGGTTGCGGGCCTCCCTGCCAGGAGGCACCGAGGAGTGCATCTTCTGGCTCTTAAGCCTATGCATGGCCGATTCCACCACCATGGAATGGTGCGGTAGCTGTGCTTTTTGGAAGCCAGGGCTCTTGCGGACTCGATAGATGGAATCGACCCGCTTGCTTAATACCGGCGACGATGCCGGACTCTCCCACATGCGGAAGAGTAGTCGTTCCAGCATGGGAGGAACCGGTACAGTAAAGTGCTCCCTGGCGGGAGGAGTCGTACTGAAGGGCGTCGAGTTCTTCGGCTCGAGGCTCCTCCTCGGGATCCGCAGGGAAGGCCAAAGCCTTGGCCATATCCCTGACGAAGTCCGAGAACCGGGCATCCTCCGGAGGGGACTGTTTCCGAGGTTCGGACTCAGGCGAGTCCGAGGGGACACACCGAGTCCGAAAAGAATCAGGTGACTCTTCCTCTTCAGACTCCCAGGCCGACTCCGAGGAGGAATCGGTGGAGTTGGTCCGGGCGGGCGGAGGCGTCGGCCGCCCCGACGCCGAGGGAGTCGGCGTCGACGACCTCGGTCCCGAACGGGAGGCCGAGGGTGACCTCGACCGAGGATCGACTCGAGCCCGCATGGACTCGAGGATCGGCTCGGTCTCCGGGGTCGACTTAGACGTCGACGTCCCGGCGGTCGGGGCAGAGGCGCCAGCGAGGCTAGCGATCAGTGCCCGCTGCTGGTCCATGAAGGCAGATAGTCTGCTCTCCAAGGCCGTCAACCTGAGTCCGACCTCAGGTAACCCAGCAGCCCCCGACTCGGGCCCCGATGGCGTCGGGCCCGACGTCGGACCCCTCGGAGGCGAGTCCAGGAGGACTACAGGACTTACCCGAGCAGGCAACTCCGATTCCAGACGAGGTCGCTTCGGGAGATGTTCCTTCTCCAAAGACCCGGGACGGCTATCGGGGCTATGCGACCTGGCCCTCGCGGAACCAGGAGTGTCCACCGACGCCGCCCTCGCGGGTTTCACCTTCCGATGATGGTCCCCGGAGGGAGAACCCCTGTCGGAGGAACTCCGGCGACGGTCAGAGCTGGAGCCTCTGGATGCCGAGGCCTCCGACGAGGTCCGGGTACGGGTGGGATCAGCGAAGATTCGTTCCCGCTGATGCCGCCGACTCCTTAACGCTTTGGAGGACATTTTGCTGCAGGCCCAACAGATCAGTTCCTCGTGATCCGGGCCAAGGCAGCGGAGGCAATTATCGTGTGTGTCAGTGAGTGACATATTTCTGTCACACTGAACACACCTCTTGAAACCACTGGCAGCCATCGGGGGAAAAAGGGCCCCTGCAAGGTCAAGGACCGGGCTGCCAGCGAAAAACCGAAAACGAAACTGACAGAAAATCTGAAAAACCGAAAAATAAGAGAAGGACTCGCAACGGCGTCGCGAGTCCGGGCAGGAAAGAGACCGGCGTCGAACCGAAGAAAAAAGAGAAATAAATCACAAAAAATCAACTTTTTCAGCGGGGACAAGAAGACCACGTCTGTAGGGCTCTGCGGAAAAAAGAAGACTGGCTAAGATGGCACCCTTGGGCGGGAAGGGGACCGCGCATGCGCGCTGCAATTTCCAAAGGCTTTCTTTGAAAGCTGGGGAAAATTGCTCCGCGAGGGCTCTGTCGGCGCCGACGTCACCCATATGTGAGGACTGACTTCCTGCTTGGTCCTGGAGAAAGATTAATTCTGTAACCGCCGTCTGTTGCAAGGGTACAAATGGTGCGCTAGCTAACGCGCCCAAAAACAAACTGTGCTCCCCTGGAGACATGCAGATTCTACGAAAGGACTGCAGCCCGGTAACCGCTAGAAATAGCGCACCACATTGACCTGTGCATGAGAGCCACTCCCTGTACGTTGCCCCTAAAGCAAACCCGACTGCTAACTGAACTCTCAAGGGACTGGCTGCTAACCCCTTATCCAACCCGTCCTGTATAGAACCTGCTACCGTGGTCACGCGAACATGCCTCCGTAGACACCAATTTCCAAAGAAACGCCAGCGATGCACCTATGCAAGGGACGTAGCCCCCTTTTTTTTTTTTTGGGTGCGGCTAGGTGACGAAGACTGCTGTCTAGTGACTCTCTTTCCTTAACCTTGCCCTTTCATTGGTACCCTGTAAGCGAGAATATATCCACTTGAGGCAACGAAGGAGACCCTGTAGCCACCAATTCTCCAACTACGGTAACCTCCCTGGACCCTCAACGATCCACCGTATGAGGCTGGCGTCTCTCAAGCATCTTGGCCAGCCCGAGGCCTCCAACAACAGCTGTCCCTGCTACACTTCGAAACGCTGAATCACTCGCCTATGAGTGCCCCCAGAGAAAAGACATAGAGAAGACCGGATGACGACCACCGATGTATCAGTGAGGCAATGCCTTCCGACATCCTATAGCGTCGTCTGTCAAAGAAGCACCCGGTTTTCGCAATCTGAAATGTCGCCATGAGGTCTATTGGCTGCGACCGATCTATGCGAACACCGCTGGATGGACCGCGCATTCTTTGGCATCTACTCGAACCCTGCTGAGAAATTCCGCCACCACATTGTCCTTTCCTGCAAGATGCGAAAAGATCTCCGCAATGTAGCAGAGCTTAAATGTTTTGGCCAAGCACCCGAATAAAGGTCTGCCACCTTTAATTAAATGAGAACACGAGGAAATTATTATTAATGCATCTAATTGTTGTATCCACCATCTTTCTACAATTCAAGATGGCCTACAAGACGCACTACCACCCAGAGTGTCGCATTTGTAACGCCTGAAACAGCACCCTTCTAACACGAACCTACGTGAATTTGCTGCTTGCTCCAGACCAGCCCTGTGCAACCCATTCGTCTTTCTGGGAGACTGCCAGGCACCCCCAAGCTGGACTGGCCCCTACAGGAAACCGGACACTGGCCCGAAGGAGCCTGGCCTGACACAGTACGGCACCTCCTGTCTCCCTATAAACAGGACCTGCCCAAGATCTCTCCCTTGGATGTAGCAGGCCGAGCCTAGCCCCATGTTCCTGTAACTAGCTCACACGGCGCAATGAGGCTCAGTGATATCTTGGAAGGAGTGGATATCTAGCGGTTGGGGCAAGTTGCCAGAGAACCAAGGGTTCGAATCCCACTCGCGAATTGCAACCCCGGGCCACAAGAACTGGGGTCTCCGGTCCCATAGGTGGTCCCTCCTTTTTTTTTTTTCCCCTTGGCCAAACCACTTAATTCTCCATTTGCTCAGGCACCAACACTGAAAGAGGGAGCCCTTCTGGGCCAAGGAAAAACACAAATACAGTATCCAAATGTATGCCACCTAGACCTTTAGAACCCCCCCCCCCCCCAGCATACTAAATAAATAAATAAATGACTGGGAATACATGATTTGTAGAAAACCCTGGCAGTGAAGTTACATTAGGGCTGTTGCAGACTGGTGGCCTTCTCTTCCTGCTCCCCCTTTTTAGTTCCTCTGCCAGCATTGAGAAGAGGCTGAGAACAGATTGTCCAGTGGGCCTGAGAACATGCCCCCTGGACCGCTGAGACATAGAGGGGCAAGGATTCTGTGACAAGCCAAAGAGAAAGAGAAGCTGGTACCTGCAACCCTGTATGTGCCCAGAACGGCGCACACCCCTCATATAATACCATAAGAACCTCTCTCACTATATCAAAATGGATATTCCCCATTGCGGGCAAAGTATATTAGCATGCAAGGACAGCCTGAGCATAGAAATGCAGTCTCACTCCACAGTGCGTGCACAGAAAAATCGTGCTTAAGCAAAGGTGGGAACAGCACATCTGCTCTTCTGCATACACTAGTGAGCCAGTTCCTGTCCCCCCAAACACTGGGCACACGTGAACATAGGATGAGGACATAGAACAGTCAGAGTATTGACTTCAGCTATGAAACCTTCTAGTGCCCTGGAACTCTAATCCCCCGCTTGTGCAACCCAGAAGGACTTTTCTTCATCCTCCACACGGACCATTTAACAAGATGGCCCAGTGGCCCTGCTAAGTGCTTAGAACTCTTCTCTGATGATACAGGCTCCAGACTTAGATGAGACTCTCCAGCTCCTGCTACCATCCCATGCCAACAATCTGAAAGGCAGCCTCTGTTCCTGGGATGGGCATGCTAAGGGGAACTATGAGGCTCACAGCCACCCCCTCAACCTTCCTGCAAGTAGAGAGATAGCTGTGAGGAATACAGGAAACCTTGCAACTGGATAACTTAGACGTTGCTGCCTGTGTGACCCTAAAGAAGAATGCGAATTCACATTTTACCAACTCCCACAGGGACCTCTGCTGGTCTCAGTCTGGGATTTTTTTTTTTTTTGCTGCTCGATTAGCTTTGGCCCAGTGCTGGATCAGGGTGGAATCTCCTTTGATAGGGCAGGTTGTGGAGAAAGTAGAATATATTTCTGGGATTGCCAAAGATACAGCTTTGAAACAAACACGAATGCAGACGTTTTAGGAAGTGTGGGGCCCCTTTGAGAGGTGGTGGGGGCATCCGTCCAGGGAGAATGCAAGCTGATGGCCACAAGCATTAGTTCAGAAGTTTTTTTGGGGGGGTTTTGATAATGGTTCGACCTCCTTATCTTTGCTATTGGGGGGGAGGGTGGCTCTGCAAATCTACAATGTGCCTGTATGCTTAAATGGGGACTATGCAGGGCCCACTCAATTTGTATGTCACTGTTTGATTAATCTGTAAAGCACCAGGGCCGTACCAAGGCCTGTGCGAGCGGTGCGGCCGCACAAGATGGAAGTACAGCAAAGGCACTGATGTCATCGCTGGGCTTCCAGCAAGCTCACAAAAACAGAGTTTCCGCATGTGGCTGGGGCAGAGGGGGACACCAAATTCATTGGCTGCATAGGACACATTTCTAGCTTAGTGCAGTCCTGCTCGGCGCGTCCCCATCCTGCACCTACTTATAAATCATGAAGATTATTATACAGCTTTTTCCACAGATTGATGGCAAGTTTTAACTGGACCAGACAAGCTCCTCTCACTTCTCTGTCCAGAGAAACAGCTTTCTTTCTCTTCTCCAAAGAGTTCTCTCTTATCCAGGCAGATGGTCCAAAAAAAAAGGAAGATAGCGAGAAAATGGGCGCCCCTTCGCCAATGAGTTTTGGAGCCAAAACCTACGGCCTTTGCAAAATGGAGGTCCCCAAAGCCCCACAGAGCCTGAAGACCTTACCTGAAGGGCCAAAAGCCCCGCAGTTTGCTCTTGCTGCCGTGGCTACCACCGACCCTCAAGCCGTGCTGCCACAACCGACAGTCGCGGCAAGGGCCTCTCAGCCGGTTCCCCATAGTAACTGAAGATCCCGCAGCAACAGAGAAGCTCCGTCTGACACATTTTTCAGTGTGGCTATACGGTTTCCGGAGCTCTCTCCCGTGCCATCAAGGGAGAGAGATCCGCCCCAGCGAATGCCTGCATTAAATGCAGCTGACTGCCCAAGGCGGCGGGAGCTGATACCAATTTAAAGAAACAGGTGCGAATGTAACCCTACTTTAAATATATGGGGATTTGATCCCAAAAATAACAGAAACTAATCTCTGATTGTCAAGGAAACAAAATGTAAATGAAGTAAAAGTAAAATTAGCACTACTTTAAATACAAGGAGATTTGGAGATCCCATGTGACACTTGAGGGAGTAGGACGTGTCTTGCTCGCTCCGGGGCTACCTCACGCTATAATCAGCATAAAAATATCTGCCTGGGCAAAAGAAAGTGGAGGAGTGAGTCCTAGTGTCGGCGAAATCAGTGAGTGGAGAAAATCAAGGAAAACAAAGCAAAAAGATGCCCCCATTGCCGAAACGGGACAAGGAGAAACTGACCAAGGCAGGGCCTGCTGCTGCGGCGCCCTTGCAGCCGCGCTCTCCTGGGGCGGAAAGCGCTGATTCGGCGACAGAGGAGGTTGCATGAGAGGTGGTAAAGCTGCTGAATCCCAAATTCGATCAAATCTTGTTGAAACTGGAGGATATGGGGGATGCGATGGCTGAGGTGGGCCATAGAGTCGAGGAGATGGAGCATCGTGTGTCTGCGCTGGAGGACGCAGAGGGGCAGACGAGAGAAGCCGCGGCGCAACACGTGCAGATCGAGGCCCTCCTGGCCAAAGTGGACGACCTAGAAAACAGGTCACGAAGAAACATCACGAGACTCGTTGGGATTCCAGAGGCAACTACGGATCAGATGCTTGTGCCCCTAATTGAGCAGTGGCTCCCTAGCGAACTGGGACTGAATGCGCTGGTAGGAGACTTGAAAGTGGAACGTGCACATCGTTTAGGGGCCAAAATGGAGTCGCGTCAGAGGCCACGGGTGGTAATTGCCAAAATACTGAATTTTCAACACAAAATTCAACTACTGCAGGCCTTTCGCAAGAAGAGGGACTTGGTGCTGGACAATCAAAAGATCTTGCTGTTCCAAGACTACTCAGCAGCGGTAGCAGCAAAAAGGAAGGAATTTTCAGCGGTCTTTGTTTCAGCGGAAGATGCGATTCACATTGGCATACCCGGCAACATTGCGTGTGTCTGACAAATGAAAGAACTATTCATTTGCTGCTGTGGCGGAGGCGAGAAGATTCTTGGAAAACCGGGAGAAAGATAAAACAGGAGAAGAAATGGAGACATCAGACGTCAACAGATGATGGAACCAAGTCAATCTGGCAGGAGTAACGGGAATTCAAGCTCAGGCATGGAGAGAGGACTTTGTTGTGTAATAATGATGGTAACTGTACGAGAGTTATATAATTGTTTTAGTTACTGTGTGGGGATTTTGTTGGGCTCATGAGAAGTTCAGGAAGCTGTGGGGTAGCCCTGAAGTGTCTAACAGGGGATTGTGCCTCAGCACTGAGGGGCTGAGGATAGAGAATGCAACCCTTGAAGGGGGAGGAGGGAGGGGAGGGGGAAGGGGAGAGGGAGAGGGGGGGTGGGAGGGGGAGTTGGGGGGTGGGGAGCGGGAGAAGGAAGGTGGGGGGAGGGTGGTAAGGTAGGGAGGGAGGGGAAATCTGAGAGAGCAATTTGGAAAAGGGGTTGTGGAATTTTCTAACAGATTACTGTTGGCTCCGGGAGAAGGTGCAATGAAAAAAAAATATGAGATGCAGTACTTAGGAGGGTGGCGGTTAGAGGAGAGCTGGGAGTTCAGGCTGGGGAATTCCGGGCAACATTTACATAAAAAGAAACAGAACATATGGGAAGAGTCTTGGAGTGAGCAGGGCTGAGATCTGATTTACGTATAGTGACTTGGAATGTGGGTGGAATACGGACACCGGTGAAGCGCACGAAAATATTACAAGCGCTGAAGTGGGAGAGAGTCCATATTGCCCTCTTACAAGAAACGCATCTGAGTGCAAAGGAACATGAGAAGTTGAAGAGGGACTGGGTAGGGCATGTGCATGCAGCTGCATCAGGGGGAAGGAAATGTGGGGTTGTGATCCTGGTGCAGAAAGGCCTACAGGTGGAAATTGTGAAGGAAGAAATTGATGTACAGGGTCGGTTCTTATTTATACACATTAAGATACAGGGGGAGGAGTTGTTTATAGGCAGTATATATGCCCAGAATGTATAGTCATCAGTTCTTCAAGAACATAGCAGTGAGAGTGGTGAGCGCCCCAAGTGTCCCTGTGATATTGGCGGGGGATTTCAACTGCCCACATGACCCCGAGTTGGATAGATCACGGACTCCGGCGGGAGGGGGTTGGAATAGGAAAGGAGTAGGGTATCTTTGTAGAGTTGTAGGCCTAGTTGATGGGTGGAGAATCTTGCATGAAGGAGAGAAAGACTACACCAGACGTGGTCCCGGATTGATTATATATTGGTGTCTCGGGACACCTTTGGGAAAGTCATGAAGGTTGAGATTAAGCCGATTGTGATATCTGATCATGCGATGGTAATGTTGGATTGGAAAGGGAGTAGAGGGGTACGGGGTAAGTGGTCTTTCCCGAGATACTTATGGAAGAATGAGGAATTTCGGAAATACTTGGCGAAGCACTGGGAGGAGTATGTTGAAATTAATGACCCCCAAGCCAGCAGCGTAGCAGTCCTATGGGAAGCCGGGAAGGCAGTGATGCGGGGCCATATCATTGCGTATGTGGCTCGTGAAAGGCGGAAATTAAATGAGAATATTATAAGAGGAGCACAGGAAAATGTGGTAGGGAAGTTCTGGAGGCTAAATTTAAGCTTTTAGGTAGGAAGTTGAAATCCAGAACTTCCAGGATAGCGTTCTCCGAAATGCTTCCTGTTCCACGTGCAGGACCCAAAAGACAGGCAGAGCTCCGGAGTCTCAATGCGTGGATGAGACAATGGTGCAAGGATGAGGGTTTTGGATTTGTTAGGAACTGGGGAACATTCTGGGGAAAGGGGGGGCTCTTCCGAAGGGATGGGCTTCACCTTTATCAGGATGGGACCAGACTGCTGGCATTAACCTTTAAAAAAGAGATAGAGAAGCTTTTAAACTAGAAAATAGGGGAAAGCCGACAGTCACCCAGGAGCGCATGGTTCGGATGAAGGTATCCTTGAAGGATACTACCAAAAGCAGTGAGGTTCCAAAAGGGAGTATAGTAGCCCAAATGCCCTTGAGTAAGGAGCAGACATAGCATAAAGATTCCAAATTACCCATGCCTACCAATAGCCAGATTAATATTAATAAAATACAGTCTCTAAAATGCTTGTATGCCAATGCTAGAAGTCTAAACAATAAGATGGGAGAGTTAGAATATATAGCACTAAATGAGAGGTTAGATATGATTGCACTCTCAGAGACATGGTGGAAGGAGGATAACCAGTGGGACACTGTGATACCTGGATACAAACTATATCGTAATGATAGAGCTGATCAAATTGGTGGAGGGGTTGCGCTCTATGTTAGAGAGGGCATTGAGTCAGAAAGGATTAAAGTTTTGCAGGGAACAAAATTTGCTGTAGAATCTCTATGGATTGAAATTCCATTTATGAAGGGGAAGGTGATGGCAGTGGGAGTATACTATCGACCGCCTGGCCAGAATGAACAAATGGATGATGAAATGCTCAAAGAAATCAAGGAAGCTAACAAAAGTCACAACAGAGTAGTAATAATGGGTGATTTCAATTACCCCGGTATCGACTGGGTCAGTGTCACAGCAGGACAAGCTAAAGAGATAAAGTTTCTAGATGAAATAAATGACTGCTTCTTGAAGCAGCTGGTTCATGAACCGACCAGAGGGGGAGCCATACTGGACCTAGTCCTTAGTGGAACGCCAGATCTGGTGCAAGAAATAAGGGTGTTGGGACACTTGGCAATAGTGATCATAGTATGATCATGTTTGATTTAATTAGTGGAGGACAGATAGTAAAGGAATCCACAGTACTACCTTTTAACTTTCAAAAGGGAGACTATGATAGAATGAGGAATATAGTTAGGAAAAAACTAAAAGGAGCGGTTCCAAAGGTTAAAGACTTACAGCAAGCTTGGGTGTTATTTAAAAATACTATCCTCGATGCCCAGACCAGCTGTATTCCTCGCATTAAGAAAAGTGGAAGAAAGTCCAAAAAACTGCCAGCATGGTTTAAAGGTGAGGTCAGAGAGGCTGTTGCTGCCAAAAAAGCAACCTTCAGGAAATGGAAAAAAGAGCCAAATGATGAAAACTGGAAAACAGCACAAGCACTGGCAAGTTAAATGCAAAGCATTGATAAGGCAGGCAAAGCGGGAATTTGAGAAGAAACTTGCTACGGAAGCAAAAACACGAAATAAAGACTTTTTCAAGTACATTCGTAGCAAAAGGCCTGTGAGAGAGTCAGTTGGACCATTAGATGATAGAGGGGCAAAAGGGGCAGTAAGAGGAGACAAGGCTATAGCAGAGAGACTGAATGAATTCTTTGCTTCGGTCTTTACTGAGGAAGATGTAGGGATGTTACCCAAGACTGAAGTGGTATTTAAAGGTGATACTGCAGAGGAATTGAGAGAAATATCGCTACACCGGGAAGATATATTACAACTATTTGATAAACTGAATAGTAGCAAATCACCTGGACCGGATGGTATACATCCCAGAGTGTTGAAAGAACTGAAATATGAGATTGCAGACCTGCTATTGGTAATCTGCGAACTTTCATTAAAATCATCTGTAATACCTGAAGATTGGAGGGTCGCCAACGTAACACCAATTTTTAAAAAGGGTTCCAGGGGTGACCCGGGAAATTACAGACCGGTGAGCCTGACGTCAGTACCGGGGAAAATGGTAGAAACCATCATAAAGAACAAAATTACACAGCATGTAGATAGTCATGGCCTAATGGGAGACAGCTAACATGGCTTTAGACAAGGAAGATCTTGTCTTACTAATTTGATATGTTTTTTTGAAGGTGTGCATAAACAGGTAGACAAAGGTGAGTCGGTTGATATAGTGTATCTGGACTTTCAGAAAGCTTTTGACAAGGTCCCCCATCAGAGACTTTTAGCGAAGCTAAAAAGTCATGGGATAGGAGGCAGTGTACTATTGTGGATCGGGAACTGGTTAAAAGATAGAAAGCAGAGGGTAGGGCTAAATGGCCAATATTCCCAATGGAAAAAGTTGAATAGTGGAGTACCCCAGGGATCTGTACTGGGTCCGCTACTTTTTGACATATTCATAAATGACCTGGAAAAGGGAATAACTAGTGAGGTTATCAAATTTGCAGATGACACAAAACTGTTTAAAGTTGTTAAAACCCAAGAGGATTGTGGAAAACTGCAGGAGGATCTGGATAAATTGGAAGACTGGGCATCCAAATGGCAGATGAAATTTTAATGTGGACAAGTGCAAAGTTATGCACCTAGGAAAGAACAACCCACACTATAGTTACACGATGCAAGGCTCCACATTAGAAACCACCACCCAGGAAAAAGATTTAGGAGTCATCGTGGATAACGTTAAAACCCTCCGCCCAGTGTGCAGCGGCGGCCAAGAAAGCAAATAGAATGCTAGGTATCATAAGGAAAGGGATGGAGAATAAAACAAAGGATATTATAATGCCTCTGTATCGCTCCCTGGTACGACCGCACCTTGAATATTGTGTGCAATTCTGGTCACCGTATCTTAAAAAGGACATAGCGTTATTAGAAAAAGTACAGAGAAGAGCCACCAAATTGGTGAAGGGGATGGAAGGCTACTCCTATGAAGAGAGGCTAAAAAGGTTAGGGCTCTTTAACCTGGAAAAGAGACGGCTGAGGGGAGATATGATAGAGGTCTATAAATTAATGAATGGAGTGGAACGGATAAATGTGGATCAATTGTTTACGCTATCAGAATATAGAAAGACTAGGGGACATGTAATGAAGCTACAGGGTAAACTATTTAAGACAAATAAGAGAAAATATTTTTTCACTCAACGTGTAATCAAACTCTGGAATCTGTTACCGGAGGATGTAGTAAGGGCTGTTAGTATAGCTGGGTTTAAAAAAGGTTTGGACAAGTTCCTGGAGGAAAGGTCCATAAACCGCTATTAAAAAGGGACCCAGGATATCAATGCTTGACCCAGTACAAGCATTGTGGAACCTGTGTCTTTTGGGGATATTGCTAGGTACGTATGACCTAGATTGGCCACTGTTGGAAACAGGATACTGGGCTTGATGGACCTCGGTCTGACCCAGTATGGCATGTCTTATGTTCTTAAACCTATAAAAGAATAACACTGAGGAGGCAGGATCCGGGCAGTTTAAAGGTCTATCTCGAGATGCAGCAGCGTCTTAATCATCTGCTCCGGGAAAGAGCAGTATTCTCCATGCAATATTATAGGCACCAATTCTTTCGATATGGTGACTGTACAGGTAAACCTTTGGCCCGGCTAGTGAGGAACTGGGGTGGAAATAAGGTGATAGCAGTAGTTAGGGATACTGATGGGGTGAAATGTCAGGAGACACACCAAATTATGCGAGTCTTTAGGAAATTCTATCAGGAGCTGTACACTCCAGAGATGGAGGATAGAGCAAAAGCACTGTCCTTTCCGGATACGGTGCAACTCCCGGGTCTGACAGACCAAGAACTGGAGGAATTGAACCGACCGATCTCAGGGAGGGAAATTCAACAGGTCATTAAAAGGGGTATACTGCATAAAGCCCCAGGACCTGATGGGTTTGGGACAGAATTTTTAAAGATCCTTGAGTTTAAGGTGATACCCACCTTGATCGCACTGTATGATGAAGTGTTAGGGACTGGCAAGTTCCCGAGAGAAATGAGAACTGCAGCCATTACTGTTATCCCCAAGCCGGGCAAGAACCCAGAGGATCGTGCATTGTATAGGCCAATCTCCCTAATCAACTATGATATGAAATTACTTGCGTCGGTGTTAGCTGCAAGGCTGCAAAATATCCTCCCGCGACTCATAGGATCTCACCAATCCGGGTTTATCAAAGGAAGGGAGGCTCTACTAAATATTAGTAAAATTTTGCTGAGTATGGATCTTTGCCGGTTTCATGAGACCCCCTTAATTTTAGTGAGCCTGGATGCTGAAAAGGCTTTTGACAGGGTCTCTTGGGTGTACATGTTTGAGGCGCTGAAGAGGTTTGGGTTTGGTGGAGCCTATTTACAATGGATCCAAGCGTTGTATACAGAACCGATGGCTAGCATCACCATGGGGGCGATTGCTCGCAACCTTTTATACTGCAGAGAGGGACCCGGCAAGGCTGTCCCCTCTCCCCCCTTTTATTTGTTCTTCAATTAGAGCCTCTCTTGGTGTCTCTCAGAGAGATGGAGGAGATAAAGGGGGTGGATTGGCAGGGCGGGGGCATTAAGGTCGGTGCCTTTGCAGATGACATGCTGCTATGTCTGCGGGAACCACAAGGGTCATTAGCAGCTGCGTTACGTCAGATTGAAGAGTTTGGGACCTTTTCGGGGTTTCGCATAATCAAGTCCAAATCCCTGGTCCTGGATGTAGGGGGAAGAGTTAGATCTAAATGGAAGGTGGACTTCTCACTAATTTGGGCGGAAGGACAGATACGGTACCTAGGAATTGAGATCCCTGAGCAATTGACCCATCTTTATAGGGTCAACGTTCACCCACTGTTGGCTGCAACAATTGCGCGCCTAAAGAAGTGGCAGGACTTCCCGATCTCCCTCCTGGGCAGGGTACCCTATTTAAGATGGTAGAGCTCCCAAGGTGGATATACTTATTGAGACAGATCCCTGTTTGGTTGTTAAAAAAGGATTTATTGGTGTTGCAGAAACATATAAACAAGTTCCTCTGAAGGGGCAAGAAGCCTCGAATTGCTATTTCAGTGTTGATGAGACCCCGTGAGGAGGGGGGACTTGGATTGGTCCCAGAGCATACAATCTCGCCTATTTGGTTAGGCTGCTGAGAGATTTGATAATGGGAACAGGAAATACTAACCCCTGAGTCTTGTAGACCAGATGGCAAGGCCAGCACATCGAATATATTATTTGCACAAGCCAATGGGAGAGGTTGCTCCCGCTTGGAAAGCTTCAGTATACCTACAGGTACTGCATCAAGCCTGGAGAGCTCTTTGTCGATATAGAAGGCGGGGGAAACTTAGAGCTTTCACCGGGAATGTGTGGGACGGTGGGGAAAGAATGGGCAAGGCAAGGTGTTGAGTATGTGGGACATTTGCGAATGGAAACGGGATCTGAACTTGACTCCTTCCTGGAGCTGAGGAGGAGGTTCAACCTGGCCCCGAACCAATTTTACTTTTATCTGCAGGCGAGGCATTATGTCCGGACACTGCAGAAAGATTTCATCGGAATAATCGATGCAGGGGGGATGCTGGATATGTGGGTCAAATTAGAAGGAAAATTAACAGCGTCATGGCTGAGGGAGAAGATCGACTTTGAGGGAGATGTGAATCCATTGGAGAACCTTGCTCGGAGATGGCAACAGGATCAGTTGCCTGGGGTTACGGTGAAGAAATTGCAGCAAGCATTTCAGGCAGCAAAAACTGTATCGGAATCGGTAAGATTACAGGAACTGCAGTACAAATTCCTATGGAGGGCGTATGTTCACGATGTCTGGGCGGCTCGAGCAGGGATGGCTCAGACAGATGCGTGTAGGTTTTGTGGGGAGGAGAAGGGGACGCTATCACACAGGTTTTGGTTCTGTTCTCTGATACAACCCTTTTGGAAAGCAGTTTGGTTGAAGGTGGGAGGAGAGAAACTGGGTTGGGAAGCTCTTTCGCCGGAATGGGGTCTGCTGGATGTGCCGGGAGGGGGGAGTCCCAGTACAAAGTTACCATAGGCTGCTCTGTGCCAGGGGATTTATGATAGCAAAGCTATGTATACTCAGACAGTAGATGTCTAGTGCTCCTCCTGAGATTAAAGGGTGGGAGAGATCTATGAAAGAACTGAGCGATATGGAGAACTGGACGGCTCGGCTATTGGGAGTGAAGAGAATGGAGTAGTGTAGGAAAGTGTGGGACCCCTTTGAGGTATAGTAATGGGTTGAAGCAATTTGACTAGATTTAGTTTATAGGAAGAGTAATACGGAGCAAGGCTGGCAGTTAGAGACCATAACCTAGATGGGAGATGGGTAAGGGATGGGTAGGGGTGGGAAGAGGAGTGAAGGAGGGGAGGGATAGGGGAAGAGATAGGGGAAGGGAAGGGGAGGGGAGGAAGGGTTGGGTACAGGATTGGATACAGGGAGGAGGGGGTTAGTATTTATTTATTTACAGTCTCTTATATACCGCACTATTCAGCATCAGCGTGGTTTACATGGAACAAAAATGCTCAGTACAGTTAACACGTATGAGTTTACAGATAACAGGGCAAAAAACTTGGATAACAGGGGTAAACTATTTACAAAATTTACTACATGGAATCATATGAACAGGGGTTTCATAGAACGTATGCACCGCCAGGTGAATGGTATCGCTGGGTTTCTTTGGGCTCTAGGGGACGTCTGTGGGCTCAATGAGGTACTTGTTGAAGAGGTGGCATTTGAGGGCTTTCCTAAACTGTGATAGGCTCTTAATAGCCCGGATACCAGGGGGTAATGCATTCCAGCAACTTGGCGCACTGAGACTAAAGGCCCTATTGGCTGTCGATTTAGTGCAAACTGTTAGTGCTTTCGGGACTTTTAGAGAGTTTATAGACATGGCTCTTCTTGCTCTATTTGGGGATGTGGTATGGATGAGGGCAGTTAAGGATGCAGAGGAGAGATTGTTAACAGCTTTGAAAGTGAGTAACAAGATCTTGAAAACAATTCTAGCTTGGATGGGTAGCCAATGCAACTGTATCAGCAGGGGTGTCACGTGGTCGCTCCTGGAGGCTCCATGGAGGACCCTTGCTGTCGCGTTCATGGCGAGCTGCAGAGGGTTCAAGGTGGATTGGGGCAGACCTTGTAGGATGGCATTGGCATAGTCAAAATGAGGTATGATCAACGCCTGGTAGATTGTCCGGAAATCATTTGGTTCCAGTATAGCTCGTAAATGCCTAAGTGAGCGTATCTTGTAGTATACTGCTCTGACTATGTTTCCTATGTGGGCCTTCATATCCAGGCGTTGATCCAAAGTGACTCCCAGGTAGCGTATTGAGGGTTTAGATTGCAATTCAGCTTCTTTTACTTTGAGATATTGTGGAGGGGTAAAGTTAGGGTTCCTTGTAATGAAGAGTACTTCCATTTTCTTATGTTGAATTCGGAGGTTTTGAGAAAGAAGCCAGTCGGATATTGCATTGAAATAGCTCGTCAGTGGGGAGAGGTCCAAATGCTCAGTAGAGAAGGGTATGTAAAGCAGGACATCATCTGCATATAACATGCAATCAACATTGAAGGACCGGATGATATTACAGATTGGCTGCATGTAAATGTTGAACAATAGTGCAGAAAGGGAGGATCCTTGTGGGACTCCCTGGCTTTGGTGGAAGGGTTCTGAATTTATCCCTCTAGAACGAACATGCTGCCATCTTCCAGTCAGGTAAGATCTGCACCATTCAAGCGCTCTTCCGTTAATGCCTTTCTCAATCAGACGTCCTAAGAGAAGCTCATGACTTACTGAATCAAAAGCGATGTCCAGAAAGATGAGAGCAAATCCTTGACGGATGTCGTCAATGCCGGTGATTATCTTGCAGAAGAGAGTGGTAAGAAGAGTTTCCACTCCATGGAATTCCCTAAAAACATGTTGGCAGGGGTCTAAAGGTGCAGTGGAGTCGATGTGGTCCTGTAATTGTCATTGAACCTCCTTTTCAATGATCTTCGCAAGTAGTGGTATGCTGGATATAGGTCTGTAAGATTCTACCTGTTGGGGATCGAGCTGGCAGTTTTTTAGCAGAGGTCTGATAGAGGTATGCTTGAGGGCTGAAGGGAAAGAGCCAGTTGAGAAGGAAAGGTTCATTATTTTGGATAGTACTGGGCTGAAGTGACTGCAGAGCTCCTTAATCCAGAAGGCTGGGCAAGGATCGTACTGGGATGTGGTGGTGTTAAGGGCCATAATAGTGTCTTCAATTCCTTTCTTGGTGGGGGTAGAGAATACGGTAAGGGCTGTTGGGCAATCTTGCTCTGGGGCGGAGGTTGTAGTAGAGGTTTTGTTGGTCTGGCATATCTTGGCTTGAACGTAGGTTGCAAAATCTTGTAGGTGTATCTCAAATTGAGGCCCGGAGGATGGTTCCTTTGATAGAGACTTGACCAGGTCGAAAAGGTCATGGGGTTTATTGAGTGATCTCTTTAAGGTATCCGAATAGTACTGTTTCATCGTATCGGTGATTGCCTTGCGGTGCGCAGCCAGATGACAATTGTATGATGTCTGGTCACTTAAAGAATGAGATCGGCGCCAGCGTTTCTCTAGTTTCCGTAATTGGGTGAGAGATGCCCTAAGATCAGCTTGGGGGGGTGGTGGTGGATTCTTTGTCCTGAGGATGCGTAAGAGCAACCGCTCCTTGGAGTACAGAGAATCTGCGGGTGGGACGGTTGAGGGGTAGGTTTATAGAAATGTAGAAATATAGCTTATAGGAATTAGCAATATAGTAACATAGCGAACTAAATGTTGGTATATGATGTACTTGTCGAAGCATTTTGTCACTGTGAATAGATATTAAGGGCTAGCTTGGAAAAGTAAGGTATATAATTAAATCATGAGTAAATTGTTGATAGAGCATTTATAGATAAGACAGTGCACTATCACAATGTGAAACAGGAGGGGATCGAGGGGTAATAAATATGGAGTGATTTCCAGGAGAGGAGATACAGGCAGTTTGAGTTTGATATGTGTGTTAGACGTGGAGGATCCTCTGTCCCCAGAGGGCGGCAAGAGGCATGACATCTCTAGGTCATTATTGTCTATATTTGATTGTGTACCACTTCGTGTGTTGTATTACTGTACTACTGTATTGGTACTATCTGATGGTTGTTCAGTTCAATAATAATAATAAAAATGATTTACACTAAATACAAGGAGATTTGATCCTAAAAACTAAAGGGAACTAATCCCTGACTATCAACCAAACAAAATGTAACTGAAGAAAGGTAAAAGTAACACTACTGTAAATATAAGGAGAGGTGATCCTAAAAACTAAAGGGAACTAATCCCTGTTTGCCAATCAAACAAAATGTAAATAAAGTAAAGTAAAAATTAACCAAGACTAGAATTTGTAACCCTAAATGCTCCCTATCTGTTCCCTAAGTGAGCCCAGAACCTAGGCTTACTACATCCTCCTGCTGCATGGAGACTGGACACACTGGGGACTGATGGGAGTGACCAGCAGGCTATATCCAGTGATGTCATGACTTTGACATGCCCAGTCTCCAAGCTGCAGGAGGAGGTTCACAACCCAGAGGTAGAGGACTAAACTGGAGGAATGATAAGGAACTAGGCTTTCTCTGCAGAAAAGCACAGGGATGCAGGCACACTCCATAGGGGAGTCCAGAGCTGAGAGCACTTAGATGATGATGATAACAGAAGGATGTGGCCCAGACAGTGTGCAGGGTGGCAGAAAGCATGAAATTCAGGATAAAAAGAAGTTCTGAAGGACTGCTTGGCCAAAGACAGAATACTGCAATGACAAAGAGTCCAAGCTGTAAAGCTTTGTGAAAGTATGAATGGAAGTCCAAGTGGCTGCTTTGCAGATGTCTTGGGAAGAAACAGAAGCTAGTGACTGAAGTGGCGGTGGCTCGCAGCTGAGGGCCGATGTTGCCTGGGGACTGGCTATTTGCTTGGTTGTAGCAAAAGGAAATGCAGTCTGCTATCCAGGAGGAGATTGACTTCTTGGAGGCTGGCCTCCCTGGGTCATTGGGATTAAAAGTAACAAAGAGCTGGAAGGTGGTACGCAGCTCCTTGGTCGCATGGAGATAGTATAGTAGAACTTGTTTGCAGTCCAAGGAGTAGAGGGCTTGTTCCGGGGAATCTGCTGGTGGATTGAGAAAAAAAGACTGGTAGTCCAATGGACTGATTAAGGTGAAATTCAGATGCATTTGTGAGAGAACCCTGTTATGCAAGAACTGCATATACAGTGTATAGTGAACCAGCACTTGAAACTCACTGATTCTTCTAGGTGAGGAAGACAGTTCAAAGGGAGTTTTCATGAGTTTGGAAAGAACAACATTAAGGTCCCACACTGGCAGAGGAGGCTTGAGGGGAGGTTTTGTGTTCATGAGGTCTTTCATGAATCTCAATACCAAGATGGGTTTTTCCTCCATTAGGGCATGGGAGGCAGCTACGACAGAGAGATACGTAGTATTCAACAGATATGGTCTGTAGTCCCAGCTTGGAAAGGTGTAGTTTTTATTTATTTAGTTATGCTTTTATACCACTTTTCACCAGGTCAAAGTGGTTTCCATTGGAACTGCAAACTTCAATTAGATGAAACATCTTATAGAGAACTATGTACAGGTAGTAATAATAATAATAGTAATGGTTAACTATGTACTGGTAACATTTCATAGAAACATGACGACAGAAAAAGACCACATGGCCTATCTAGTCTGTCTTTTCATATCAACCACAACAGTCCCCTTTTTTCCTTTAGATAACATATTTACAGGGCAGCTTGGTATTTCAGATGAGGGTTCTGGGGTGTTGTGTGGTGGGGCCATAATGCTCAGTGAAGAGGAATGTTTTCAGGTGTTTTTGGAAGGAGTGCAGGTCAGTGATATTTCTTATGGGGTTTGGGAGATTGTTCCAGATGGTTGGTGCAAAGAATTCAAAGGCTCTATGGCAGGTTTGTTGGTTGGTCTTTGTCTTGGATTAGGGTATGGTGAATTTGTTAGCTGTGAATGATCTTCGAGGTCCGTTAGGGTTGAGAGCTTGTAGGAGAGGCTGGAGTTGAGTAGGGGGGTGACAGTGTAGCACTTTGTGTGTCAGGAGTAGGGTTTTGTATTTTACCCTACTGGGGAGTGGGAGCCAGTGTAACTGTCTGAGGATGGGGGTGATGCTATCTTGTCTGGAGGCTCCTTGAATTGTGGGAGCAACAGTGTGGAGGGCAGTTTGTAATGGAAGGAGGGTGGACTGTGGGAGACCTTGATATATTATGCTGCAGTAGTCAATGTGTGGAAGGGTGAGGGCTTGTAGTGCTGACCGAAAATCTGGTGGTTCTAGAAGGGCCATGTATTCCAGTTGATTGAAGGCAGAATAAGAGGGCATTGTGGTCAATTGTACTGAACACTGCAGAGATGTCCAGGAATATCAATATGAAGGTTTTGGATTGGTCTTGAATATCTTTGATTAAAGAGTTGGTAAGGGAAGTCATCAATGTTTCCACTCCATGGAGTGAGCGGAAATCGTGTTGTTGGGGATCCAGAAGGGAGTTGTTGTCAATGTGGTTTTGGAGTTGCAGCTGGACAGTCTTTTCAATAATTTTTGCTAGGAAGGGGAGACTGGCGATGGGTCTGTTGGAGGCAGGGTTGGTGGGGTCAAGGTTGGGTTTTTTTTTAGGGTGGGACGGATTGAAGAGACCTTGAGGCATTCTGGCATTAGTCCCTATTATGTTGCGAGTATTGGACTGAGTTCAGTTTTAGCTGGTTTTATCCAGTTGGTTGGACATGGGTCGAGGAGTGAGGTTGTTGTGTTGAGCATTGCTAGTATGGTCTCACTGGATTCTTCTGTAATGATGTCAAAAGAGGTCCAGGATGTGGTGTAGGGGTCAGAAGGGTTGGGGGTGGGTTAGTATGCGGGTGGAGCTGTTTGTAGTGAGCAGCCATTTGGTGGTGAGAGATAGTTGGTTCTGGGTTGTGGTTGGTTCAGTGAAGCATTTGACTAGGTCAAATAGTTCTCTTGGGTGGTTGATGGAAGTGTTGATAAGTTTTGTGTGGTATTCCCGCTTTGCTTTGTCTGTGGCTGACTGGCAGTCTTGAAGAAGGGTCAGATAGTTGCTGCAGTCTTCAATCTGAGATGTTTTTTCTCCATTTTTGTTCTAGTCGTCTGAGTTGAATCTTGAGTATTCATAGGTTGTAAGTGTACCATGGGGTTTTTCGTCTGGAGTGTTTTTTGGTTGCATCGGCTTGGTATTTCTGCAGCTTTCTTGATTGTGAGGTTCCAGTTGTTTGTGAATATGTTAAGGTTTGTTGTGTCAATTTCTAGGTTTGTAATGATGTCTGCTAGAAAGCTGTCTCTGTTGAAGTATCTGAAACGTTGGGGTGTAATGTGTTGACTTCGCTGCAGTATAGGGGTATTGAGTGTCAAGGAGAAGTTATGAGGCTGTGGTTGGTGGTCCAGGCTATTGTGCGAGTTTGAAGTGTGTATGTGTTGGGGAGAGGGGGTATGTATGTGTTGGATGAAGGAGAGTGAAAATTAAAATCGAATGTGTTACTCTTGTTATGTGCGGGAGACATAATATTCTGTATGAGTTCCATAGCTGTCATGGCTTTGAGAAAGTAATTTGCTGTTTTGGGCTGTAGTGAGGGGAGGTTGAAGTCTCCCAGAATGATCAGGTCCTTGTTGGTCTTCGTGGTGCTCAGAGCACTTTCAAGTAAGCTGGATAGGTCATTTGTTGAAATAGAGGGAGTTTTGTAGTTAACTAACAATCAACTCACAATTATTGTCATGCTGATGTAGTCTAGTTCTTCTGTGCTCTCTTGGAAGGGGAGGTTCCCCTCGAATTGTTGCTTTGAAGCTGGGGATTTGGAATACGGATTGGCTGGTTAACAGGAGACACTTTCTTCACGATTGAGGAATGGTTCCCTGGTCCGACTTTCATACATGGACTTTGGTGTTGGGTATGGCTACAGCAATGACTGCTTGTTTCACCAATTTCTTTGCAATCTCCTGGATGCCAGATCCTGTTTCCAAGCTAAGTGATTTTGATTAATCCCCTTCGGCTATTATTACATATTTTCAGTTGGTGTATGAGGGGAATTATCCCTCAGATCCCTTTTTTAGGGTTAATTCCCTAATTTAAATTATAGAGAAAAACGGAACAGCACACAACGAGAGGGGGTCCCCTCATGGTGTGAGTTCCAACAAAAAATTTTTTTGAATATAGGTGTTTCCTTTTGTTTGGTTTGGATGTCTATTATGGGAACTAGAGTAGGGTTTTAGTGTTTGATACTCTATAGAAAGGTGGCAAAGTGGAGGTGAGATTTAGTTAGTATTAATATTCCACTTCCTCTCTGGTTGTATAAAGACCAGGACTGTGCTGAGGGAAGAGAAGATGGGATCCTGGTGGCGTTCCATGGCCCAGTGGGAGAAAATGACCACTTATACCAGTAGGAAAGCTGCATCACTGGTTTTCAACAAAATTCATCTGAGGAGGTGTTAACTTCATGGTCATGTGGATTTTCCAAGCCGCCAAGGCCACTGAGGTTGGGATGGAAGAGAGCTCCCCTGGTTCTATATCAGGAGAAACAGATGTGCACATGGTGTTTGTGGACTATCTTTCACCAGTGCAAGGAGGTGTGGTAACCATGGTTGCTGGGGCCACTGAGGAGCAATTAAAACATTAGTTGTGTCGTGTTGAAGTTTGATGAGTATCCTGATGATGAGTGGGGATAGCAAAAACATGTAGAGAAAGCAGTGACTCTAGGGGGATGGCAAATGCATAATGGATATGGTTGCCAACTGGCTCCAGATACCCCTGACAGGCTTGATCCAGTCCTGTGTTTACCCCATTGCTTGCAAGGACATGTAGTCTTACTTTTATGGAGTGCAAAGGAAAAATCAGAACTACATGTCCCTGCATGCAGTGGGATAAACCTAGGACCGGATCAAGCGTATCGGGCGCATCTGGAGCCAGTTGGCAACCCTAATCATGGACGAAGCTGTGTCAGGTGAAGGAAACAAAAATCCCCCAGACATTTTGCATTCTCGCTCAAAGCAAAGAGGTCTAGCTTTGGTTTGCCCCATTTGCTGAAGAGTCAGCTGGGATCCAGGCATCAGCTGAGGGTGTCTGCCAGCTGGTTTTGGATGCCTGGAAGATAGGTTGCTCTGAAGACAGTGCCCATGGAACAGGTCAAGAGCCAGAGGCAGGTGGCCTCCCAACACAGTCTGAGGGATCCCGTTCCCCCTTGTTTGTTGATGTAAAACATGAAAACTTGATTGTTCATCTGTACCAAGACAATCGTGTGGTGTGTCCAGTGACTGAGAGCATAAAAACCTGCCTGAAATTCCACACTGATGTGCAGCACACACTCCTGTTGCCACCACATCCCTTGCATGGGGAGATGGAGCAGTTGTGCCCTCCCCATCTGTAAGAAGCATTGCTGGTGAGAGTAAGGTAATGCCACTGTGGTTGAAAAGGACAACCATGCACTAGATGTGATGGGATGTTCCGCCAGCACAGCATGAAGTTCCTGGTAACTTTCCTTGGAGAGGGAAATTTTCATGTGCAGAGACTGAGAGTTCTGCTTCCAGCTGAGTATAAGGTGCCATTGTAATGGTCACATGAACAGTCTGGCAAGAGAAATGACGTGGGCAGAAGCTACCATGTGTCCTAGGAGTTGGAGAATAGCGTGGGCTAAGGCTGACAGAAGCTGAGCGAATTTTATGCCGAGACTTTGGAGAGCTTTGGCCCTGTCGTTGGGAAAGAGTAGTTACTCACCTGTAACAGGTGTTATCCAGGAGCAGCAGGAATCAGTCCTCACATATGGGTGACGTCGGCGTCGACGGAGTCCCCATGCGGAGCATTTCCCCAGCTTTCAAAGAAAGCCTTTGGGAACGCAGGCACGCATGCGCGGTCCCCTTCCCGCCCAAAGGTGCCATCTTGCTCAGTCTTCTTTTTTCCGCAGAGCCCTATGGACACCTGTCCTTGTCACCCGTGAAAAAAGTTGATTTTTCTGCGTTGGGTCGAGTTTTTTCTTCGGTTCGACGTCAGTTCCTTTCCCGCCTGGACTCGGTACACCGGTGGCAAGCCCGGATCTCTCTTTTCGGTTTTTGTCCTTAGAGACTGAGTTTGCGCCTTTTTTCTTTTCCCTGGCAGCCCAATTTTTTGATCTTGCAGGGGCCCTTTTTCCCCCGATGGCTGGCAGTGGCTTTAAGAAGTGTGATCAGTGCAAGAAACTGATCTCTCACCGACACACACGACTGCTGCCTCCGGTGCCTAGGGCCAGACCATGATTCTACGGTCTGTAGCCCCTGTGGCAAAATGTCTTCCAAGGCATTACGGAGCCGTCAGCACCAGCGTGAGAGGATCTTCTCTGAATCTGCCTCTGGACAGGTCCGGACTTCGTCAGAGGCCTCGATGTCTCGGGAGTCTGACCCCGAACATCGTCGGGGCTCCTCTGAAAGGGAGTCCCCCTCGAGGGAGCATTGAAGGAAGAAGAAACCCGTGAGGGCGGCATCGGTGGACGCTCTTGGCTTCTCGACGTCCCGGGTCTTCGGAGTCTGCCTGCAAAGCATCCTCGTGTAGAGTCGGAGGCCCCGAGTCACGTGAGTACTGTAGTCCTCGTGGACTATCCTCCGGGGGAGCTGCCGTCGGGGCCCCGAGTCAGAGGCTGCTGGGTCTCCTGAGCTCGGACTCAGGTTGACGGCCTTGGAGAGCAGATTGTCTGCCTTCATGGAGTAGCAGCGGGTGCTGATCGCCGGTCTCACCGGCGCATCTGCCCCGACCACCGGGACATCGACGTCCAAGTCAACCCCGGAGGCCGAGCCGATCCGATCCTCGAGACCATGCGAACTCGAGTCGATCCTCAGCCAAGGTCACCCTCGGCCTCCCGTTTGGGACCGAGGTCGTCGATGCCAGTCCCCTCGGCGTCGGGGCGGATGGCGTCGGTGCCCACCCACTCGGAGCCGCTCAATTCCTCCTCGGAGGAATCGGCGTGGGAAACGGAGGAGGAGGAGTCCCCTGACACCTTCGGACTCACCGGGATCCGAAACTCGGACAAGGTCCCCCCCGGAGGATACCAGGTTCTCGGATTTCGTAAGGGACATGGCCAAAGCACTGGCATTCCCTGCGGACCCCGAGGAGGAGCCTCGAGCAGAGGAGCTCGAGGCTATGCAGTATGACTCTCCCCCCAAGGAGGCCTTTACTGTCCCGGTTCCTCCGATGCTGGAGCGGTTGCTCTTCCGCATGTGGGAGGTGCCGGCCTCAATGCCGGTTCTAAGCAAGCGGGTCGATTCCATCTATCGAGTCCGCAAGAGCCCCGGGTTTCAGAAGGCACAGCTACCGCACCATTCCATGGTTGTGGAATCGGCCATGCATCGCCTGAAGAGTCAGAAGATGCACTCCTCGGTGCCTCCCGGCAGGGAAGCCTGGAACCTGAATGCCCTCGGTAGAAAGTGCTTCCAGGGCTCTATGCTTGCTTGCCGTGTCCAGACCTACCAGCTGTACATGGGCATGTACCTTCGAGACCTGGCAAAGGAGATGCCGGGTTCTCTGCTGGTCTGTCCGAGGAACCTTTGCAGAGGTTCAAGGCCTTGTCTTCTGGTATTCGAGAGTGCTCGAAATTTATATCTCGAGCAGCCTACGATGGATTTGAGGCTTCGGCCCGGATAGCAGGGGCCGGCATTGGTGCACGCCGCCAGGCCTGGCTACAATCCTCGGACCTCGAGCCATGGGTACAGGACAAGTTGGTCGATGTCCCTTGCTGAGGTGAAAACCGCTTTGGCAAGCCCATGGCCGAAAAGGCTGCAGAACTCGAGACCGAGACTCTTACCCGGACAAGGCTGTCCAGAAAAACCTCTGTCCCTTCTCAGAAGAAGAGCTCGGGGAAAAAGGCCTTTTACCCGAGGAAGACCGCTGCCTACAAAACCTACCCTCACTACCAGGCCTCTGCATCTCCCCAGCAGGGCCAGCAGGCCAAGGGGCAGGGTCATGGGCCTCGTAGGCAGAAGGCTCCCAAGCCTCCTACTCCGGCTCCTGCTCAGCAGGGAGGGGTTTTCTGACTATGCCGGCATAGCCTCTCCTCCTCTCCAGGGCACAGGTCGGCTGACCCTGTACGCAGACAGTTGGCCAGCCATCACAGGGGATACATGGGTGTTAAGCATCATCCAGAAGGGCTTTCTGCTCCACTTCACCCAGATACCCCCCTCCTACTTTCCAGGGGAGCCTCCAAGACCCCCTCTGCACAGAAACTTACTCCTTCAGGAGTTGGAAGGTCTGCTACAGGACCAGGCGGTGGAACCGGTGCCCCACCACCTGGAAGGGCAAGGCTTCTACTCAAGGTACAAGGGGCAAGATTGGATACCATCCATGCAAAGGCCTATTTGCCTGTGGAAAGAGCTCACAGGCTGATAAAGTTGGCCAGCCAGTTTCGGGCGAACTCTCTGGTCTCGGCCAGACACTTCCTCCGGCTATTGGGTCACATGGCTTCCACAGTGCATGTCACCCCACATGCCCGGCTGCACATGAGGCCGTCTCAGTGGTACCTCAGGGCACAGTGGCTACAGGCCACAGGGAAAATGTCAGACAGAATAAAGGTGTCCAAACTCTTGGTGGACTCCTTACGCAGGTGGAAGCATCTCCAAAATCTGGTCGAGGGTGTTCCTTTTCAGGCCTCCCCACACACTCAGGTACTGACAACCGATGCTTCCCTGCAGGGCTGGGGGGCACACTGCCAGGGGGCCTGCACCCAAGGCCTGTGGTCTCCGTGGGAGGCTGCCCAGCAGATCAACCTGTTGGAATTGAGAGCCATTCGACTAGCCTTACGGACTTTCTCTCAGATCCTGTCTCACCAGTCTGTCCTAGTTCAGACGGACAACCAGGTGGCTATGTTCTTTTTTTTAAATTCTTTATTTTCGTTTTATAACAACAAAGGAAAGGAAGACATACAGCTAAAAGACAGATACATACATAGAATAAGATACATACACCAAAGTAAACCCCTACCACCCCCCTCCCCCCTGCTTCTTCTCTAGAAACTAATCATTCCCGAAACGGGCGTGCACTGACATTATTGTGTTACAAAACCAAACGGTGATCTGAAACATGATGAGTATACATTAAACAGACATGTCGGAGCAATGAGCAGATTGTACATAATCATTGAGCATCTGCCATTTAGACAAGCGAGAGTGAGTTTGGGTAAGGGGAATAGCTCTCCGAGGTATCTGCTCATATTTACTATATAGGCAGACAAGGTTCCACCATTCATTGACAGTAAGTCGAGAGCTATCCTTCCAATTCCTCGTGATTAAACATATAGCTATACCCAGCATGAAATCAAGGAGAAAGCGACCCTTCTTAGGAAGAGAGGGGACCTCCGCCACTGAGCGGAGTCCCACAATCTGCCAAGAAAGAGGCTCGTGGAGGTGTAAGATAAGTTGAATACGACCCCAGACCCGCCCCCAGTAGACCTGTAGTTGAGGACATTCATAAATAACATGAGCGAGAGTTCCCACAGCAGTATGACAAGACCAACACTGGTCCCTAGCAGTTGTGTTCCATTTGGCTATTTTTTCTGGAGTATAAAAGCATCTATGTGCAAAAAAGAAGAGAGTTTGGGTAACTGAGGCAGATCGGGAAACCCGCACTACTTTGCTCCAGAAAACGCTCCATTGCACAGGGGTTAAAGTGGTTTGCAGTTCGCGCTCCCAGGCTTGTTGGGCTCTACAAGTAGCAGTATCTGTACCCTGACATAATAGTTTATAAAAGTTAGAGGCTACCCCATGTGTACTACTAATAGAGTGAATTAGGTCTGATAGCCCGTCCTCAATAGAGACAGAGGGTGGCAGGATGCGAGCACTTTTGAGGCAGTGTTGAAGCTGCAGCAATTGAAAGTAATGTTTCGCTGGTAACGCGAATTCCTTTTGTAAATCAGAAAAGGTCTTCCAACGAGCTGCAAAGAAGAGCTGTTGGGGTGTCCAGATCCCCCTAGAGTACCAGGGTTTCCACGCTATCATTTTATTTAGGATTTGAATTCTGGGGTTATTCCACAGCGGGAGTCCGTCCTGAGGACATACGGTTGGGCCCAGTGATAGAATGAGAGTATTAAAGGCCGCAAGAGTATCAACAATCATTGGGGGATGGCGGGTGTCTACTTGATGGGACATACCGGGGAGATGGATCAACGGAATTGGGTTACTAAGCTCCTCTTCTATGTCAAGCCAAACTGGTCTGCTGTCTGTCGAGGCATCTAGCCATCGGGCACCTTGTTTTAGTAAGAAGGCTTGATGATATTTGAGAAAATCAGGAAAGCGGGTACCCCCTAGTTCCTTCGCAGACTGTAGTTTTTGCTTAGCTATCCTTGGTGATTTGCTCTGCCAGAGATAGCGGACGAGAAGGCCCTCAATATCTTTGTAGGTGTGTAGCGGGAGTAAGCATGGCAGCATTTCTAAGATATAGTTCACCTTGGGGACTATCATCATTTTCACAGTTTCTAGGCGGCCCCACCATGTAAGGGATAAGGGAGACCAACGATTTGTGAGCTCACGGACTTTGGAGACTACCTCTTTGGCATTAAAACTAATAGTGTCTTCTAAAGGAGAACAGTAATGGACCCCAAGATATTTCACCATGCGGGATTGCCAGAGGAAAGGAAAGGCCTGCATGTCAGCCTCATGTACCCAGCGGGTCAGTGGGAATGCTACGGATTTGGTCCAGTTTATTTTATAGCCCGATAATTGCGAGTATCCATCAATCAGATCCAAGACAGCTGGAACCGAATCAAGGGATACGAAGAGCATAAGGTCATCTGCATATGCAGAGAGTTTAATCTCTCTGTGACTGAAGGGGACACCACGAATACGTGCAGACTGTCTAATGAGGAGGGCGAGGGGTTCAAGAGCAAGATCAAAGAGCATTGGTGATAGGGGGCAACCTTGACGCGTGCCTCTTTGGAGATGAAAAGGCTGAGACTTAATAGCATTTACACAAATACTGGCAACGGGTTGAGTGTACATGACTTGGAGGTATCGGAGGAAGCCCTCCCCGAAGCCATACCATCGGAGAACTGCAAATAAAAAGGGCCATTCTAGGCGATCAAAGGCTTTTTCAGCATCTAGGGAAAGACCCACCCAGGGGTGGTCCAAGTTGGCAGCACTGGATAGTATATGGCACAAGGTCCGAGCATTGTCAGCGGTGGATCGGCTGGGTATAAAACCGCATTGGTCGGGATGGATTAAGGTGGCCATCCTGTCAGATAGCCGGGAGGCCAAGATCGTTGCGAAGATCTTATAATCGGCATTAAGTAGGGAGATTGGACGATAGTTGGCGGTTAGCAACGGGTCTCTGCCTTCTTTCTCAAATACTACCACATTAGCTGCAGAAAAGGATCCCAAAGAGGATGTATCTACCGCAAGGGCTGTAAAATAGAGTTTTAAGTAGGGTACTAAATCTGCACTGAACGTTTTGTAGAATTCGGTCGGGAGACCATCAGGCCCGGCGGCTCGACCCGATGCTGTGCGTTTTAGGGCAGATTGGATCTCTGAAGTAGAGAAAGGTTCATCTAGCGCATCCCTATCGGCTTCAGAAAGGGTCGGCCGCTGAATATCAGAAAACAATCGCTCGAAGGTCTCTGAGGAGAAATCACATTCAGATTGATAGAGACGAGTATAGAAATCCCGAAAGAGTTCTACGATATCGGAGTCTGTGGTCAGTATGCCCCCTCCCTGTGGGGCTCGAAGGGCCGCTACGCGTTTGGCTTCTTTTTGACCTTTCAAGGCGTTGGCTAAAAGTCGACCGGCTCGGTTGCTTTCACGGTAATATGTCCCTCGTTGAAGCTCAATACTCTTAGAAGCTGCAGTTGAGAGGATTGCATTATATTGAAAACGGAGACGCTGTAAGCGAACTAAGACGCATGGATCAGTACGGGAAGTTAGAACTCGTTCGCCTGCTTTGATTTGTTGGTCTAGTATAAGTAGCTGCTGTTTGCGTTGTTTCCGCAGGCGAATTTGATAACTAGTGATCGTTGCACGAATGGCCGCTTTGAAACCCTCCCACCAAGCCCAATTTGCAGTATCCTGGGGTAAATTAAAGTGGAAGTAATCCTGTATGGCTGCTCGAATTTCTAACTGGAACTCTGGCTGAGTTAATAGGGCTCTATCAAAGAACCAGGCCCCCGAATTCCCTTGGGGTGTAGTAGTGTGTAAATGAAAAGAAATAGCAGCATGATCTGAAATATGTTGGGAGTGAATCTTTGCAGTGTCCACCTGAGGGACTAACAGTTTTGATATGAGAAAGAAATCTATACGAGACTGGGATTTATGAGGGGAAGAAAAGAAAGTAAAGTCAAGCTCATTGGGGTGTAGTAACCTCCATAGATCGACTAAAGCAAGATCTTTGATCACAGAGGTAAGCGTGGTATGACTCTTGGGGGGACCACTTGTCCTAGGCGGCTGTTTGTCAATCAGGGGATCAAGAACTAAATTGAAATCCCCCCCTATTATCAATGAAGTATTAGCAGAGGCCTGCGCAACCTGAGCAATGGTAGCAAAAAAGGCAGGGTCATCCACATTAGGAGCATAAAGGCATATACATGTAACTTCAAGGTTACCTATCTTGAGGTGAGCTCTGGACCATCTACCTGCTGTATCTGAGCTAGTCGCAATAATAGTAGCATGCAGAGATTTCCTAACCAGTATGGCAACCCCGCATTTCTTAGAAATGGCTGGAGAATATGCGGCCACCATGTAAGGTTTAACATTGAGTTTAAGGGTTTCCTTCGAATTTAAATGCGTTTCTTGGAGGAAAATCAGATCCGCAGCTTCATGACTTAGATAGCTTAGGATTTTCTTCCGTTTTATCGGATTATTGATTCCTTTGACGTTCAATGATAAAATCTTACATGGTGCCATCGATCAGTAATAGACATTTCAGAAAAGGGCGCTGGAAGACATACAACATAATCAGAAACTGTACAAAAATGATAGAATCACCAAGTCTGCTGACTAATACACCCCATATTGAAAAGTATGTACCGAAGTAACTTAGAGAAGAAGCAAAACCCCCAATGAAAATGGCGACCATATGTCTGCGGGAGGAGGCCCTAGAGAGGAAGATAGAGACATAAAAAAAGAAAAACAACACCAGAGTCCATAATTAACACTGTCTCTGATACTCATCGAGGCTACGATGGGTAGATGGAGTCGGGTCACAGATATCATCAAGATAAGGCAACAAACCACCCTCGGCAGACTTATGCTGAGTCGCGGCAAATCCAATATGGCAGGCACAGCGGATATGAGAATACTGGCAGGAATATTCGGGAGATCAACGCATCAAGTCGGCTTCTTTAGCATCCAAAAACTCCGCTAGTAGATCAGGGTCCTCAAATGTTCTTGTCTGATTGTGAAGCGTGACTCGGAACTTGGCCGGGTACATCAGGCCATAGCGTGCTTGTAGTTGTTGAAGCCTCGGCCGGAATTCCAGAAAGCGCTTTCGGCGGTCGACCGTGGGTTTAGCCAAGTCAGGGTAGAAGGAGATCTTATGGCTCTCAAACTCCATATGGCCCTGTGCCCGAGAGGCACTGAGAATTTGCTCCACATGTTGATATCTCAAAAGTCGAAAGATGATAGGCCGCGGGGTCTTCCTGTTGAGCGTTATATTTGTGGGTACACGATGAGCGCGATCGATCTCCAATTCTTTGGTAAAGGTGATTTGGAGCAAGGAAGGGAGGATTTTATATAAAAACTCCTTCATGTCTCCCGATTCCGCTCCCTCCGGTATGCCCACAAGTCGTAGGTTGTTGCGGCGTGCTCTATTATTGCCATCTTCCACTTCTTTCTGCAAGGCCTGCACCTGCCGTTCAACTTTGTCGAGTTTGGACAGCCGGACCGCGTGGGAGTCTAATACGCTCTCCATTTTGTCCTGACGCGAAGAAAGCCCCTCTAGTCTGCCTTGTAACACACCAAGATCTTCCCGCAGCGCTCGGAGTGCTTCACCGTTTGACTGCACGAGGTCCTTAACCCCTCTGATCTCTGCGAGGATTTCCTGCTGCATTTCGGGGCCCTCGCGCAAAGCCAGCCCCTTCTGCGGGGACGGGGGTTCAGTTTTGGAGCGTTTGCCGTGAGAAGCCGCTGGAGATCCAAATTCCAGGCGCGTAGGTTTGGTCCCCGCCATCTCACCAATGTGCCCCGGCAAGATCAGAGCAAAAATTCAAGTATGTCCGGTGTTAATTCAGGATTCTGAGTAGGCCTCTCGGGAGCCTCAGCGTTATGCGACCATCCCGCTGGACATCGGGCTCCGCCCCTCCTTGCAGGTGGCTATGTTCTACGTCAACAAGCAGAGAGGCACAGGATCCAGACTCCTGTGCCTGGAAGCACAAGCTCTCTGCTCCTGGGCTCTCAATCAGGGCATGACCCTCAGGGCGGTCTACCTCCCAGGCAATGTTCCCTCTAATTTTCTGTAGGCTGCGTGCGCATAAAATATCAGCTGTGCAGCTTTTGAAGGAAGGTTAAATTTTTGTGCGCCACATAACGACACTCGGAGTTATATACTTTAAAATTTGACCACACGTCAGAATATAGTATGTACACCACATTGATTGCACTAGAATTTATTGTAGAACTTGTGAAAACCGTAAATACACAACAACTTTTAAATTTTAAGACGTCTGTGCTGTTTTCTATCAGAATCAGAACTGTAATTTTTGTGCGCTCTGTTATAAAGTATGTGCGCTCGCTTGGCGAGGTGTGTGTGCGCGCACACGCGCACAGCTTAGAGGGAACAGTGCTCCCAGGCCAGGAAAACTACCTGGCGGACAGGTTAAGCAGACTCCTGCAGCCTCATGAGTGGCAGTTGGATCCTCTGGTAGTTCAACAGATATTTCTGAAGTGGGGACTTCCGACCATGGATCTTTTTGCCAGTCCACTGAACAGGCAACTACCCAGGTTCTGTTCCAGGCAACCGCATCCCTTGAGAACAGTGCCAGATGCATTCCTGATCCCCTGGTCAGGGGACCTGCTGTATGCATTTCCTCCCACACCTCTGGTGGCCCGGACTCTTCAAAATCCAGCAGGACCAAGCCACGGTGATCCTGATAGCTCCCAGGTGGCCCAGGCAGCCGTGGTTCCCTCTTCTTCTGCAGTTGACAGTGGATGCTCCACTTCCTCTGGGGCTGCAACCCGACCTTCTGACTCAGGATCAGGGGTCCCTCTTGCATCCCAACCTCAAATCCCTCAATTTGATGGCCTGGCTGCTGAAAGGGTAGTCCTTGCTCCCTTGCTCCTATCAAAGGAGGTTGGCCTCCAGGAAACATTCCACTAGGAAGGCCTATGCTCTGAAGTGGCGTAGGTTCTCTACTTGGTGTTCTCAACAGCAAGAGGACCCCTTCTCCTGCTCGGTCCAGGTGGTACTACAATACCTGCTCCACCTTTCCAACCTAGGACTTCAGTCCAACTCTGTCCGGGTTCACCTCAGTGCCCTCTGAGCTCACCACTCGCCGGTGGAGGGACAATCTCTCTCAGGCCACCCTCTGGTGTCTCGCTTTCTCAGAGGCCTGCTTCTGCTTAAGCCTCCTATTCGTCCACCGGCCACTGAGTGGGATCTCAATGTGGTCTTGCAGCAACTGACTCGCCCACCTTTTGAGCCGATGGCAACCTGCCATTTACATTTCCTCTCCTGGAAGGTGTTGTTCCTTGTGGCACTCACCTCGGCTAGGCGGGTGAGTGAGCTTCAGGCCCTGGTCTTGGATAGGCCATATACCAGGTTCTATAAGAACAGGGTAGTCTTGAAGACTCATCCTAAGTTCCTTCCCAAGGTAGTGTCCTCCTTCCATCTCAACCAGGAGGTGGTACTTCCAACGTTCTTTCCCAGGCCGCACGCCAGTAGGGCCAAAACTGTCTTGCATACCCTGGATTGTAGAAGGGCGCTGTCCTTTTACCTAGAATGTACGCAGGGGCATAGAAGGGCTTCTCAGCTCTTTATTTCCTTTGACCCTAATAAATTGGGATTGCCTGTCACTAAGCGTACGTTGTCCATCTGGGTGGCAGACTGTATCGCCTGGGCGTACAGGGCAGCCGGCCTCTCCCTGACTGACTTCCTGCTTGGTCCTGGAGAAGGTACACTTTCCCCGTTTATAGTGTCTAGCCGTGCTCCAAATGAAGCACAGCGTCTGTTGAGGCTCCAACTCAGATTTTCATGTTTATGATGAACCCTGCAGCAGGGAGATGGTGGTGGTGCATTTTTGGATGCAGTGGAGATGAGCCAGTTGTGGAGACAGGGATACACACAGTGCCCCTGACAACAGCGTTGTGCAGCAATAACCGCAAGGCATTTGGTAAGTACTAAATAGGCTGCAGACAATCCAAAGTGAAGAACTTTGTACTGGTAGTGATGTTCGTTGAACTTGAAGCAGTGGATGAATGGGAATGTGGGTGTAGTGATCCTTTAAATCCAGGGAGGCTAGCAAATCATCGTGGCTTAACAGAGATAAAATTGTGCCGAGAGAGGTTATCTTAAACCTTTCCCATTTTATATAGCGATTGAAAGCCTGTATGTTGAGAATGGGATACAGCTCTGCAGTAATTTTCGGAATTAGGAAAAAACGAGTGTAAAAACGTTGGTTACATTCTTGGTGAGGATCCTGTTCGATCGCCTGATTGCTCAGGAGATTGGATACTTATGCTTGAGAATGGAGAGGTTTTGAGTCGCAAGGTATTTGGTGTCCAGGGGAGGTAGGCTCAAGAAATTGATGCGTTCTCTTGTGAACGATGTTGAGGACTCCACAGTCTGTGGTTAAGGACTGCCAGGCCTCCATGAAGTATTGGATTCTGCCGAATATCAGGATGTAGTCAAAATCCAGGGTTGGCTTTCAGGGTGGGGATAGAAGTGGGATCCTGTTTTTGTTCTGTAGGCCAGGAACGCTGTGCCGGTTATGCATTGCGCCAGCAGCCTGGAATACAGCTGGTATCTGTGACTGGGGTAAAACGTCTGGAAATACTGGTAATGATATGCCTTTCAATACAGCAGTCCCTGCATTCTTCTAAACCGTGGCTGTGCTGCTAGTTCTCTGATGGTGGCGGAATGGTCTTTAGTCTCCAAAAAAACCTCCTGCACCTTAGATCCAAACAGGCTATTGCTCTGACAGGGGGCATCTGCTAATTTATCATAAAGGCCTGTCATTTCTCTAATTCACTTCTTCCTTTCTGAACACACTACTAAAACACTTATCCACTCTTTAGTCACCTCCTGTCTTAACTATTGCAACCTCCTCCTTGCTGGTCTCCCTACGAGTTATCTCTCTCCCCAATCTTCCACCAGCCCTGATATACTCATATGACCCCTCTTCTCAAATCACTTCAGTGGTTCTCCTGCCATTTCCGATCCAAGTCAAACTTCTTCTTCTGACCTATAAATTCATTCATTCTGCTGCTCCTCACTACCGTTTCTCTCTCCCTACATCCTTCCTCTTGAACTCTGCTCTTCCTTTGGCTTACTTCTCTCTATGCCCTTTTCTTCCACTGCCAACCCCAGACTTCAATCCTTTCACCTTGCTACTCCTTATGCCTGGAACAAACTACCTGAATCTGTATTTCAGCTTTCTTCACACTTGGGACTCAGGGCTGGCCCAACCACTAGGCAGTCACCAAGGGCAGCAAAAGCAGGCCATTCAACGCTAAATAATAATTTTGACAGCCAGAGGAGATGTAAAGCTTGAGGTTCACCTAGGGCTCCAACACTTTGGGCCAACTCTAGGGCCGGCCCTGCTTGGACTCAATTCACACTCTTCACCTACAGTACGTCAGGCAGGTCTTTTGTTCTAGTCATAGTACTAAAACTATTCTCTTTCTCTCTTAAGCAAACTTTACCAATTCCATGATCAGTGTGATATCTTGTGGTGGTTCTTTAGATCTTTTTCCTCCATTTAATCTCGTTGATCATGGTAACCCTTCTTTCACTCCTCCAAGATTTCAGTTTACACAGCATAGTCCTACAATGGTTTTGCTCCTTTCTATCTCAGCGTTCCTTCTCACTCTCCTCCGGGAATTCCTCCTCAACTATTTTTTCACTTTCCTGTGGTGTCTCTCAGGGCTCTGTCTTAGCCCCCTTCTGTTTAACATTTTCCTGATTCCTCTGACCCTTATAGTACAGCAGCATGGTATTTCAGCCCACTGCTATGCATATTAACAATGTTTATATATATATATATAATTTGAAACTAAGCTAGCTGCTTACCTTTACGTGACTCTTCTGAGATTGTTTTTTGCAAGAAAGCAGTGATATATCAGGCTGCAACGTGGATGTACGTAGTCTTAACTGGTCTTCTAGGTGTTCATCTGTAATTTGTGATCTTAAGGATGTCTTAATTTGTGTTAAGTAGGAGAATGTAGATTCACAGCGATATGATGTTGACAAGCAGGAGAGCAAGCGTCACGCGTGTTTCCTGAGGTGAGGATAGTCGAGGGCATTTTTCCATATTTGAATGTGATCTTTTTTGCTGTCAAACAGCGACTTCAGAATATCATCTTCCGAGAACTCAATTAACTCCATCTGCAGCTTCTCTGGGGCCTCAGATACATCAATTAAGTGAGGTTGAAAAGCCACTGGTACCAGTCATAGGATTGACCAAAGGAACACCAAATTGTACTTACAGCTGTGCCAAATAACATATTTCTAAAGAAAAACCACTGCTCTGTACTGTGAAGACGCCGGCGAAAGATGTGTGAAAGTAAAATGTCCACAATAAAAAAACGCCGGCGCATGCGTCATAGGTTTTAAAGCGTTCCACCGCGGGAAATATAAAGTGGAACTGAAACCGTGAAGGAAACACGAGGATGTGAATAAGAAACGTCAATAAAAGCAAATCACTGTAAAGTAAATGAATAATTTTACACCAAAGAATAGCTTAAATGAAGACGATAAACGTATATAAAGATTATGGGTAAAATGCATCCATAGTTGGTGAAAAAATTAAAAATCACGGCATACAGTAAAAACACCGGTACCAGTCATAAAAATGAACGAGGGAACACCGAATTGTACTTACAGCAGCGCCAAATGAGATTTCTGAAGAAAACCGCAGCTCTGTACTGTGAAGACGCCGGTGTTCTTACCTTATTCACAAAAGAAAAAATCAGGATGCCTAGCAAAAATGTGTATTATTACTTCATATATGTGTTTTTTTATTCAAAGTGAGCACACATTTTTGCTAGGCATCCTGATTTTTTCTTTTGTGACTAAGGTAAGAACACCCATGACATGTTCTTACTTAATTGGTTTTATTCCTATATTTCCCGCGGTGGAACGCTTTAAAACCTATGATGTATGCGCCGGCGTTTTTCATTGTGGACATTTAATTTTCACACATTTTTCGCCAGCATCTTCACAGTACAGAGCAGCGATTTTCTTCAGAAATCTGTCATTTGGCGCTGCTGTAAGTACAATTCGGTGTTCATTTTTATGACTGGTACCGGTGTTTTTACTGCATGCCGTGATTTTTAGTTTTTTCACCAACTATGGATGCATTTTACCCATAATCTTTATATACGTTTATCGTCTTCATTTAAGCTATTCTTTGGTGTAAAATTATTCATTTACTTTACAGTGATTTGCTTTTATTGACGTTTCTTATTCACATCCTCGTGTTTCCTTCACTGTTTCAGTTCCACTTTATATTTCCCGCGGTGGAATGCTTTAAAACCTATGACGCATGCGCCGGCATTTATTTATTTATTTATTTATTTTATTTTATTTATTAACAATTCTTATATATCGCACTATTAGACATCAGCGCGGTTTACATTAAACAGAAAACATCCGACAGTTTACATATGTCTGGTCATTACATTTAACAGGAGGTATAACTTGGCGAAATAGGGGAAACTAAATACAATGGTGGTTTATCTATTAAGGGATATCATGGTTAACTATATACAAGGTGTTACCAACAGTATATGGAACTGTTTGTTATCTACAGAGTAAAGTTGGCCTGTTGCGAGGGTCTATCCATTTGGCCACTCCTGCTATTCACCTGATGGTTGTGATCGGAGCTGTCATTGAGATATTTGAGGAAGAGGAAATGTTTTAGCGCCTTTCTGAACTGACTCAAATTGGTCATTGCTCTAATTTGTGCTGGTAAGGTGTTCCATAGATTTGGGGCGCAGAGTCGGAAGGCTCTGTTAGATGTTGATCTGGTGCATCTTGTGGTTTCTATTGGGATGACCAGCGTGTTCAATTCTGCTGTTCTTCGCGGCCTGTTTGGTGCAAGTGGTTGTATGAGGTTGGAGAGGGAGGAAGAGGTGAGTCCCATAGCCGCTTTGAACGTTAGCAGCAAGGTCTTGAAACTAATCCTTGCTTGGATGGGGAGCCAGTGTAGCTGTTTTAGAAGGGGTGTCACGTGGTCTCTCCTGGATGCCCCAAGGAGTACTCTCGCTGCACTGTTCATGGCCAGCTGCAGGGGGTTCAGGGTGGACTGAGGGAGTCCTTGTAGTATGGAATTTGAGAAGTCGAAGTGGGGAAGTATAAGAGCTTGATAAATGGTCCGGAAGTCTTCTGGTTCAAGTAGTGTGCGTAGGTGTCTGAGGGATCTGATTTTAAAGTAGATTGCCTTGACTGTATTGGCTATGTGGTTCTTCATGTCAAGGTGTTGGTCTAGCGTTACTCCAAGGTAACGTATTGCATGTTTCACTTGGAGTTGGGCATCCTTTACGTTAATACAACTAGGAGGGGTGAAGTTGGTGTTCCTCGAGACGAAAAGGACTTCCGTCTTTTTGTGTTGTATTCTCAGATTTTGTGATAGCAGCCACTCTGATATGGTATCAAAGCAGTTAGTCAGCGGAGTGAGGTCTAGGCAATCGAGTGATATTGGCATATATAATAGAACATCATCTGCATATATCATGTAACTGACATTAAAGGATCTGATGATGTCGCAGATGGGTTGAATGTATATATTAAACATCAGTGCAGATAAGGAGGATCCTTGAGGTACACCTTGGTTTTGTTGGAATGGTTCAGATGTATCTCCGTCGACTCGGACATGTTGCCATCTATCGGACAGGTAAGATTTGCACCATTCAAGTGCTGTTCCGCAGATGCCTTTTTCTCTTAGCCGGTAGATAGATAAGAATTTCGTGGTATACTGAGTCAAAAGCCGCTGCTATGTCTAGAAAGACAAGCGCGAAACCCTGGCTTATGTTAGCCACACCTGAGATTATGTTGTTGAAGAGGGTTGTGAGCAGTGTTTCTACCCCATGTGACTCTCTGAATCCATGTTGGGCCGGATCCAGTGGGGCAGAGGTGTCTATGTGATCCTGTAATTGCCTGTGCACTATTTTCTCGATGATTTTTGCTAGCATAGGTATGCTAGATATGGGCCTGTAAGATTCTACCTGTTGCGGATCAAGTTTGGTGTTCTTTAACAGCGGTCTAACAGAGGTCTTCTTGAGAGTAGATGGGAAATAGCCAGTAGAGAGGGAATGGTCTACTATTTTTGCTATAATTGGGGATATATCACATCGCAGGTCCTTTATCCAATGTGCAGGGCAAGGATCTGTGTACACAGTAGTTGTGTTTAGAGCTAGGATGGTATCCTCAATAGTTTTCTTCGAGGGAGTGGAGAAGGATGTTAGTGATGCTGGATGGTCTTGTTCATCAGGAGGGTCCGGTATTAATATTTTGTTAGTCTTGCACATTTTGGATTGCATATACGTCGCATAGTCTTGTGGATGGATCCTGCTGTGGAGCTCAGGGGTAGGTTCTTTGGCAAGCGTTTTAACTAAGTTAAACAAGTCGTGAGGTTTATTCAATGAGCGTTTCAGGGTGTCTGTGTGGTGTTGTCTGATTTTATCTGCGATGGCTTTTCGATGTTCCGCCAGGTGTTGGATGTAGGCTGATTGGTCACTGCTGGTGCGTGACTTTCTCCAACGTTTTTCTAGCCTTCTTAAAATAGTTAGTGAGGTTTTTAAATCCGCTGTGAACCATGGGGCTGTTGCTCTCTTCTTTGGGTTCTTGTTCCTTGGGGGGTGGATAGCGATTGTACTGAGTTTACTGTTCCAGGAAGAGATCAACCCATCTAGGTTTAATGAGGTGTCATCAAAGAGTGTGCTCATTTCGGCGAGGATGCGTTCTCTGTTAAATGGGTGAAAACTTCTGGTAGCTGAGTTAGCAGGCCCGCTTTTATCCGTTTTTGTCCCGCGTGAACAGTTGATGGCAGGCATCTGGAAGGTGATGAGTTTGTGGTCGGTCCATGGGACTGCAGTTATCGATTGTACGATGTTTTGTGGTTGCTCCAAAATTAGCTGTGGCGCGAATATGAGGTCAAGGATATTGCCTCTCTCATGGGTAGATTCTTGCACCATTTGCGTGTATCCTAGGCTATCTAGGGCTTCTAGGAATGCAGTTGCTTGAGTGGCATGCAATGATGGTAGGTTGAGATCTCCTAAAATCCAATTAGGTTTATTTGGACCCTGGGTGAAGGAAGCCAGATTTATTATGGATGCTAGGTCGTCTGGATCCGCTGACGGTGATCTATAGACCAGGTTTATGGAGCATATGTTGTTTGAAATTGATACCGTTTCTAGATGGTTATTACTGTTGGATTCATCCATTTTAAACTGGAGGTCAGCTTTGGTGATGATGAGTACTCCTCCGCCTTTCTTGTTTTGTCTGTGACCGGTGAATGCTGTAAAGTTAGGTGGGAGAAGCTGGTTGAGGATAATATTGTCTTCTGCTGAAAGCCATGTTTCGGTTACCATGAGAATGTCTAGCTTGTGGTATATTATTATGTCCGTGATCACTGGCCACTTATTTCGAAGTGAGCAGGCATTTATAAGTGCACACTTCAGGCTACTAGGGTAGCAATTTTTAGTTTGTCTAGTTTTCGTGTTGTGTTGTAATGGGACATGTAGTAAGAGGTTGCGGTGCAGGAGGTTTGCTCCACGTGGGTTGTAATAGGAGTCACCTGACCATTTTCTCTCACTAGGTAGTACAATAGGGATGTGATTTTGTGAGGTGGTGAGGGCTAGTATATTGGATGGTAGGGTTACAAAAAGTAGGAAAAGGCACATTAACCTGATGATCAAGTCTTCCATTTTGACTCTGTGGTTAGGAGGCTTTTCGGTAGGCAGATCAAGGGGGTTTCTGGCAAGCTAGAGTTGACTGGATCCTAGCTAGTATGTTGTGCAATCGGCAAACAGGTTCAGTGTATCATACAGTAATTTTGCTGGAGACATTCATCTATTATGTATGAGTTAAGTATATACCTACACAGAATGAAGCTTAACAAGGAAAGGAAGCAAATATGACATTTCTGGCTGGTCTAATCTGGTACAACTGTCGGTATTAAAGCACTTTACATGCCATCGGTTTAGTTACTTTACATAGTTACTCAGAGAATGAAACTTTCCTGAACCCGTCTTGCTTTGGTGGGTTACCCTTTCTGCATTGAGTGCTAACACTAACTGTGCTGATGGATGGCAGATTATTGGCTTATCTGGTCTAGTACATATGCATGATACAGCAATGAGCTCGTGTAGAGGTTATGATTGAAAATGTAACATACTGTTGAGGTACCTGGTCTTAAATTACCAGTGGTATCTGAGTTCAAGGATGCTGAGCGGTGGTTTCCACTTCCTGGTCTCGCCTTTACGGTCCGCGCCTAAGGGCCACGCCAGGCGCGGGCGCGCCCGATAGCGCTGGTTTTAAATGGGCAAGGCACTGATTGGACCGCCGTGCAAAATGGCTGTTCCCGCCTCCGGCAGTGATGATGGCTCGATCCCGGGTAGGGAGAGCAGCTGGAGCTGGCTGGAGAGCGTCCTTCTTCCTGCGCCCGATAGCGCTGGTTTTAAATGGGCAAGGCACGGGTCCCGATTGGACCGCCGTGCAAAATGGCTGTTCCCGCCTCCGGCAGTGATGATGGCTCGATCCCGGGTAGGGAGAGCAGCTGGAGCTGGCTGGAGAGCGTCCTTCTTCCTGCGCCCGATAGCGCTGGTTTTAAATGGGCAAGGCACGGGTCCCGATTGGACCGCCGTGCAAAATGGCTGTTCCCGCCTCCGGCAGTGATGATGGCTCGATCCCGGGTAGGGAGAGCAGCTGGAGCTGGCTGGAGAGCGTCCTTCTTCCTGCGCCCGATAGCGCTGGTTTTAAATGGGCAAGGCACGGGTCCCGATTGGACCGCCGTGCAAAATGGCTGTTCCCGCCTCCGGCAGTGATGATGGCTCGATCCCGGGTAGGGAGAGCAGCTGGAGCTGGCTGGAGAGCGTCCTTCTTCCTGCGCCCGATAGCGCTGGTTTTAAATGGGCAAGGCACGGGTCCCGATTGGACCGCCGTGCAAAATGGCTGTTCCCGCCTCCGGCAGTGATGATGGCTCGATCCCGGGTAGGGAGAGCAGCTGGAGCTGGCTGGAGAGCGTCCTTCTTCCTGCGCCCGATAGCGCTGGTTTTAAATGGGCAAGGCACGGGTCCCGATTGGACCGCCGTGCAAAATGGCTGTTCCCGCCTCCGGCAGTGATGATGGCTCGATCCCGGGTAGGGAGAGCAGCTGGAGCTGGCTGGAGAGCGTCCTTCTTCCTGCGCCCGATAGCGCTGGTTTTAAATGGGCAAGGCACAGGTCCCGATTGGACCGCCGTGCAAAATGGCTATTCCCGCCTCCGGCAGTGATGATGGCTCGATCCCGGGTAGGGAGAGCAGCTGGAGCTGGCTGGAGAGCGTCCTGGCTGGAGAGCAGCTGGAGCTGGCTGGAGAGCGTCCTAATTTATTGTGGACATTTTACTTTCACACATCTTTCGCAGGCGTCTTCACAGTACAGAGCAGTGTTTTTTCTTTAGAAATATGTTATTTGGCGCAGCTGTAAGTACAATTCAGTGTTCCCTCGGTCAATCCTATGACTGGTACCAGTGTTGTTTTTACTGCATGCCGCGATTTTTAGTTTTTCACTTTATTATGGATGCATTTTACCCACAATCTTCACACACGGTCATCGTCTTCATTTAAGCTATACTTTGGTGTAAAATTATTCATTTACTTTATAGTGATTTGTTTTTATTGACGTTTCTTATTCATATCTTCAGTTCCACTTTGGAGATTATCATTAATTTACATTTGTCACTCTTTGCCTGTCTACAATTTAGCTTACAATTGTCTTCCCATCTGCAAGTTTTTTAAAAAATGTTTTCTATTCTTTTAGTAAGTAGGTGGTTGTGAACGCACAGTGCCAACCACCTGTTTGTTGGGCAATTAGGAGATTCCTCTGACACAGTGGTATATTTTTACTTTTTTTGTCCTTGTTTTTAATGGTCAATTTATTCTCCCGTACAGGGTTGTTATCATATACATTTTTTAAGGTATGATTTGTAGTCACGTTTCAACTGGTTCCAACCTGTTTTTAATTTTTAGCTATTCAACTGATTCACTCCTGTTTCAGTTTTTTGTTTTTTAGTTATTTATGATAGTCTTTTAGTTGATTTATTTCATAATTTTATGTTTTCAACTCAATCCTCCAGTTTTAGTGTTCACATAGACCTCCTTTGTTCCTTTTTTATTTTTCGGTTACGTTTCTATGTTACATTATAATTGTTAAATATTAATGTGTTTTAAAGTTATGGTGTATTTATTATATAATGCAATTCATTATTTATATTATTTACATTAACATATGCAATGCTTTTTACAGTTCTGCTTATACTTTTTTATGGTGGTTTTGACAACATTTTTATGGATGTTTTTATAGATGTTCAATTATCCAATTGTATTTATTTTTAAATATTCATGTGTTACATATTTATTTTTTTAATCACAGGTTTGTCATTTAATGTATTTATATTTTTAACATGTTTATGTTTTGCTGTTTTGATGTTTTTTAGTGAGCCATACCCCTGAGGAAGTTTATTTTACGAAACATGGCCAGTGTCGGGTTATTGGCACACCCAATCCCATTATATTAATTAATAAAGTTGTTTTGATTCCTCTGCCATGCTTTTGGACTGGATCCTGGTTTTGCTTCGCGGCAGAGTGCTGCTTTTTGGTGGACTCGTCCATCTCTACCTGGCTCCTCCATTCCTCCAGTAAACTCTCTTCACTATTTGGGTTTTATCCTTGACTATCTTTGAATGCTCATCTCACTTCTTATCTGCCGCTCCTTTTTCGCACTTTGTCAGATCTGCGCCATTCACCCTTTAATCTGTTTCCTCCCTGACCACTCTGCTTCTTATTCGTCATATCTAGAATCAACAACTGTAACATTGTCTTTACTTCCCCAATTATCAACTTAATCAATTACAGCTTATTCAGAATACAGTAGTTTGCATTATTTTACACTTCCCGATTTGAACGTCACCACTCTCCTGATCTGTCACCACTAGCTCCCAATCAAATTCCGTCTTCAGTTCAAACTTCTTACTCTAGTTCATTGCATACTACATTCCAGTGTTCTTTGCTATCTAGCAGACATTCTGCTTCCATATTCACTGCACCATACCCTCTGTAATATACATGCAAACAGCTTATAACTTCCCTCTGCCTCTCTTGCCCGGTTAGGTTTTACTCGTTCCTCTGCTTTCTATTTTCTTGCCTCTGCCTCCTAGAACTCTCTGCCTTCTGCTCTCAGACTTGAACCTTCTTATCCCAAATTCAAGGCATGCCTGAAGACACAATTATTTAACATTGCCTATGATATGCCAGTTCCTCAATCACCTCTCCATCTCTCCCACTTCCCCTCCTAGTACTTCCCTGGTACGACTGATTTTAACTGTGCTATCAATTAATTGGAGTTCTCTTGCTATTTTTTGTGTATAATATTTTATTAGGTAGGTAGCAGAACAATCATAAATCAGCAAAACATTACAGAATCAAACTGTCCCAGACATTTCCACCTCCCGCCCATCCAAGAAACAACTGAACTCTCCCAAATGAATACAGAAAAATCCCACCCCAAACATACATCCCCACCGAGTAAGGTTCAAACAAGCACTCTATCTTAAAGACCTCAAATAAAGGGGGGAGATAACCACCCTCTCGGAGCAACCAGAACCAAACCTTACGCTCTAAAAGCTATTACATACCACTACCAAACCTAACCTCTATCCACCCCCCTCCCCCTGCCTCCCCCCCCGCCCCTCCTCCCCCCCTCCTCCCCCCCATATCCACCCCCCCCTACCCCACCCCCCTCCCGCTCTCCACAATGCAAAGCTATCTCAATACAGCTATCTCAATACAGCCCGGCCACCAGCAAAAGTTGGGGCTTTAGTACCCTACAGAGAAGAAAATAGAGAAAAAGAAAGAGAAAAAGAGTGACAATAGGAACCAACCAACACCCCTTTCTGAATCAAACAACCGATACAGGCAAACTAGAGAGGACCTACTCTGCCAATAGGCAAAAACCTATCCCAAAGTGGCGACACAGTATCCGCCCGTCCCTTCACCAAAGCTGTCAATCTTTCCATCCGATAGATATCCCAAAGCTTTATCCGCCATTCCTGCAGGGTAGGAGCACCCGAACGTTTCCAAAAGCGCCCAATGACCGAACGAGCTGCTAACAATAAACAGTTGACGAACCGACGCTGATCTAAAGGGAGAATCCTTTCGGAAAGAAAACCCAAAAGACATGACTCAGGCTGACAAGGAACCTCCACCCCCAATTCATCCCCAATGTGTGAAAGAACTGCCCTCCAGAAGGCCTGAATGTGTCTACACTCCCACCACATGTGTAGGAAAGTATCTCTCTGTCCACATAAATGCCAACATAGAGGATCATCCGATCTCCCCCACCAAAACAATTTCTCAGGAGTGACAGCCATTCTAAACAATATCCGCAATTGGGTATTCACCAGCGATAAAGAAATGGAGCACCTATGTGAATAATCAAGAATGTCATCCCAAATGTCCTCCAAATTAACCGATAACTCCCGCTCCCAATGTGCATGAGTAGACGGTGCAGAGGAAGAAGCAGTAAGATCCACAGAAAGGGCTCTATATAATCTAGCCAGTAAAGCCTTCGGGCTAGAACTCCGAAAAAGAATCAGTTCCCAGGGTCTTGGAAGTCTCAGTCCAGCCAAAGAATACACCCGTTCCGAAAAACAATGCCGAAACTGCAGATACTGAAAAATCGGCACTTCTTTTCCAAAGAGATGTTCCAATTTCTGCTGGGTCAAAAATTTCCCCTCCTCATACATGGAGGAAAGCCAAACCGGAGCGCTAACGGAGTGAAGAGCTGATCCCACAAACTCAAGAAAGGGTAGGGAACCTAACACCGTAAAAGGAGAGAATTTAGAAGGCAGCAAAGAGGAAGCACACATCTTCCCCCAACAGCTCCACACAGGATCCAGCAAAGCATGCCGGAGGGTTAACGTATGTCGGGAGCGTGCGTCCAGAAAAGGTACCGCCAATAGGGGAGTAGGAGCAATCCAAAAAGCTTCGGCTTTGGCCCAGGAAGATTCCGGATGATGCATCCAAAAATGAATGATGCGGAGGCAGGAACTATAATAATATAATTCAAAATTGGGAAGACCCACCCCCCCTAAGTGCTTAGGTCGAATCATCGTCTGCCAATTAAGCCGCGGCCGTTTACCCCGCCAAATAAAGTTAGAAATCACTTGTCGTAATTCTACAAAAAACTCCCTAGGCACCGCTATAGGCAACTGTTGAAAAAGGAACAAAAACTTAGGTAAGACCAGCATCTTAATCACATTTATTCTACCTAACCAGGAAACCATGAAAGAGGACCAATGAAGTAGCTCCGCTCGCACCGCTTTCAACAAAGGAGGATAGTTGAGAACATATAAATCTTCCAATTTTCCTGGAATATGGATACCTAAATACCGGAACTGAGAAACAATGGAGAAAGATTCCGCGGAACCCACACATGCCCCCCGCGTACCTGTGGAACATGGTAACAAGACAGATTTAGCAAAATTGACCTTAAACCCAGACATAGACGAAAACGGACGAAGCAAAGCAGCTATTAAGGGTAAGGAGGTATCCGGGTCTCGAAGAAAAATCAACGTATCATCAGCATATAGAGAAACAATATGCGCCTGACGCCCTACGGTAATACCAAGAGCTGCTGCCTGAGCTCTCAATCTAAGCGCAAGAGGTTCAAGAGCAAGAGCAAAAAGCAAAGGCGAAAGTGGACACCCTTGTCGAGTGCCCCTGCTCAACGTGAAGGGAGAGGACTGAAAACCATTTACCTGTACTACCGCTTGCGGAGCGCTATACAAAGCCTCAATCCACCCCCGAAAATTAGGACCAAATCCAAACTGCTGCAACGTCGCGAATAAATACGGCCACTCCACCCTATCGAATGCCTTTTCAGCATCCAAAGAAAGTACTGCATGCTTTCCAGGACATTTCCTCAAGCCAATTAAAATATTAATAAGTCTTCGAACATTCTCAAAGCCATAGCGACCTTTAATAAATCCGGTCTGATCCGGATGAACAATTTCCTGAATGTGGGAGTCCAGTCTCATGGCAAATATTTTGGTTAGAATCTTATAGTCCATGTTCAACAAGGAAATAGGTCGGTAATTGGTACAAAGCGTTGGATCTTTCCCCTCTTTAGGAATCACTATGATAGATGCCTGATACATAGATTGTGGTAATTTGCGCAGAGTTAAAATCTCATTGTACACTCGGACCAGAATTGAGGCAAACTGATTCGAAAGACTTTTGTACACCTCAGCGGGCAGCATATCTGGTCCCGAGGCCTTGTTATTTTTCAACTGTCGAATAGCGTCCTGCACCTCTGCTAACTGTATAGGTCTCTCCAAAAACTGGGAAACCTCTTCGGATAGTTGAGGAAGATTAGAATCCTGCAGCCACCCATTCAAAGTACTACCATCCACAGAAGATTGTGAAGTATACAAAGTCTTATAAAAGGTAGCCAAACAGTTGGCCATATCTAGCGATTTTTTCAGTACAGTACCTGTATCATCAACAATAGCAGAGATTTTCTTCTTCTTCAACCTTTGTCTCTTTAACTGCCAAAGAAGCATCTTACCTGCTTTGTTACCATGTTCGTAAAAATTGCGTTTCGTTCTCTGCATCTGAGAGGCAATCTCGGTAGTCTCCAAAACTTCTAATTGACCTCTCAAATCTATGATCTGACGCCAAACTTTCTTATTCTGAGTACGTTTATGTAGCTTCTCCAGTTCCCCTATCTGAGCTCGTAAATGATCCTGCTGCGCCAACTTGCGCTTACGAAACGCAGCAGAAAGGGAAATCAAATGCCCCCTCAGAACCGCTTTCCCCGCATCCCACACCAAAGAACTAGAAAGCTCAGGGGAATCATTAAGGAGCAAATAGTCTTTCCAACTGGCTATGATGTGCTGCACAAATTCCTTATTTTTCAAAAGGTGTCTATTCAAAGACCAAATTCTAGGCGGAGTTTCTGGGTCCACTACCCCCCATTCCAAAGTTACAAAATGATGGTCCGATGAACCCTTATCTCCAATGTGTACTCTGGAAATAGCAGAAAGAAGCGAATGTGACACCAACCAGAAATCAATTCTTGAATGGGAATTATGCCTAGGAGAAAAGAAAGTATAATCCCTTTCACCTGGATGAAGTTCTCGCCAAGCATCGCGAAGACCTGAATGCATCAAGAAAGCCTGTATAGCAGTAGTCCCTCCCCTCCCCTTACCCCCAGGAGCCGATCTGTCAAGCTCGGAAGGGACACTATTAAGGTCTCCTCCCATCAAGATTTCACCTGTAGCATGCAACCGCAGAACCTCAAGAAGATCACGCAACGACAACGCAACCTCTGCGGGGGGAATGTAAACATTAAGCAGAGTAATGGGAACATCAATTACAAGAGCCAGAAATAAGGAGAAATCTCCCCAGCGGATCCGAATAATGCGAGGAAACCACAAAAGGACAATCTTTGGAAAGCAAAATCGCCACTCCCCTTCTATGTGCCGTGAAATTAGAATAAAAAACCTGTGGGAAGGCCTTAGACGATAATCCAAAAGTAGAATCTGGAGCTAAGTGAGTTTCCTGTAAAAACACTACATCTGCTTTTTCCCTATTAATTTGAGCTTGTACCCTACGCCTCTTGACAGGGTGATGCAATCCTCTAACATTCCATGTCAGTAATTTAAGCATAAGGAACAAGAAACAAAAGCTTACCTGAAACATCCAATTGGTTCCATACTGCCACTCCAGCCGTGCTGTGTAGAAAACTGTTGTGACCAGAAAACCCCACCTGACCCAAATGCTCCCAGCCGTGGCCAAACTCCCACCCCCCAACCTGCGCAATCCCCTCCCCCCCCCACCCCCAAACATACCCCCCCTACCCCCCCCATCCCCATCCACCCTCTAGTCCTAAAATAAAAGGACATCCCCAAAGCCTCCGAAGAATATCGAAAACAAAAGCGACACCCAAGTCGCTATAGGGGTGACTAGTACCACATGTAAAGCCCCGCCATGGATATCCCTCTCCCAAGCATTATGCATACCACAGTACTCATACAGAACTTCCCCCTCCCCCCCCTCACAGGCTAACGTAGCATCCTAACAGAACTGTTAAAAATACCCACATCTGTACAACCATGAAATCCCGCGCTTAATGAGAACCCCCCTGCAAGATACAGACACGACCCCGCATACCACCCCCCCCAGAAGAAACTACACAACAGAACAATGAGAGAGAAACACAAAGACAGAGGAGTTCATGGAGGATCCACGGTGTCCATTGCCCTGAGAGCAGAGTCATCCACTTCCGCCTCCGATGAACAACGTGAACGTGGAATCTTTCTTCTCTTAGGTGTCGAGACTTCCCACTCCGATCGCAGATTACGCTGACGAGGCAGTCGATCTTTCCCATATTGAATCTGATCCACAAAGTCCATACAGACTGACAGGTCCGTCACTTTATGGGTCTTGTTGTGCCACTCAAAAATTAAAGCAAAAGGAAAGTTCCAACGATATTGAATTTGCTTTTGTTGCAGAATCTGTGTTAGTGGTTTAAAACTGCGACGTCGTTCCAAGGTATAGGCAGATAAATCTTGGAAAATTTGAAGCTCCCAATCTTTAAAGATAAAGGAACGTTTTCCCCGAAGCGCTCTCATCAATTCAACCTTATCCTCAGAATATTGGAAGCAAGCTATGATGGGGCGTGTTCGAATATCTCCCCCAGCCTTTCCACTACCACTGCGATGCGCTCTTTCAATTTTAACGGGAGTACCCCTTGCAGGCACACAAAAAGCATAGATCTCCTGAACCAATGCCACAAGATTACCCGCCGAGGAAGAAGATTCCGGTACTCCCCAGATTCTTATGTTATTCCTCCTCTGCCTATTTTCAAAATCATCCTGCCGTTCCTTCAAATCCGCAGACAGTTGTTCCAATTTATGCATCTTTGACTTAAGCTCCACTGTGGAATCCAGTTGTTCTCCGATATGCAATTCCGTTTGAGTAACACGATCATCAAGAGATTTATAATCCGAACGCAAGTCGGAGATAGCCTTTGAAAATTCAAGCCGGAAGGAACGCAGTTCTTGTAAGATTTCCAGCAAATCTCCCTTAGAGACCGGTTGAGTTCCCATACCAGGAGTTGCACCAGATTCAGAGGACACAGTAGGAGACCCAGCAGAACCAGATGTATGATTGGCGGCAGATTGATCAGTTTTCCTAGAAAATTTGGAGAGGGCAGTGGCATAATTATTTTTAGCTGACATTGTGATGAGAACCCCAGTCCCCGCAGTAGAAGCAGAACTATGCTCCGGTGTCAAAATTCCAGCCTGGAAACACGGAAGACAAAATGTATAACACAGTCCATGCAACTTTCACTGCAGAATGTCCCAAAGAGAGAATAAAATAAATAAATAAATAAATAAATATATATTGAGCCTGCAATACCGGAAACAGCCAATAGATGGGGCTACAGGCTCACAAAATACCAGCACAGTAGAGGCAGCTCAGGATCACAGCACCGAGAAGCAAATCTAATAGCAGCAGCCCATCAAATGTTATGTCCCAGTAAAAGAGGCAGCGCAATAGATTGTAAAAAAAAAAAGAAAAAAAAACACTGTAGCAAAAGAACAGTGAAAGGGCACCTGTGACCTTTAGGCAAGCCAAAGATGTCTTTACAGCAAGGCAAATGAAAAAGTGATCCTTCTCCGTTGCTCTCCGGATAGGTAAAGCCAAAGGTATGAAGAATCCCCCACCAATACTACAAAGTGAGACAGGCAGGAAAGGAACGATCCCCAAATTAGTGCACAGTTCCATCAAAAATCCACTCAGACTCCATCATAGGATCCGGACAGTGATCTGATAAAAATGATGTGAAATGGCTGCCGTGGGCGCGCTTCTCAGCATTCCACTGCCACCTGTCACTGCCATGAGGCAATGGCCGCCCCGAGATTATTTCCCGCCACAGCGATCCTGCCCTCAGGGAAATCCACCATATGGAAATAGCTGTGCAGTCATCAAAGAGAAGGAGAGGAGTAGCAGCTGCCGAACATTAATTGAAAGCGCCCGGCGGGACCTTTAATTATAGAGCAGTAATGTGGATCGCAGACATAAAGGATGACAGACACTCACAGCTTCTTCACGAGCCGCAGGGGAAAGACAGAGTCATACTGACCGCAGCCCTCACAATGTGATGTTGTCCACAAACTTTACCCCTCCAGCGATCGGTCCCATCGCCAACGTTCCAGGCTCTCTGCGATCGCCGGCAGTACAGGGGACATGACAGGAACCTTACAGCACCAAGCCATCCATTACAGCCATAGCTCGAGGAGGGATCAAAAATATACAAAATTAAGATCGGGTCTCATTCCGACCCTCAAAACTGTGTGAGGGAAGACAAAAAAAAAATCACATTATCGCCGGTTTGAGAAGGGACAGGATGGCCAAGGCACGGAGCCTCAGAGAAACCCAGCCATTCCTCCCTCTTGCTATTTTTATAGTTTTCTTTAACCTTTTTGGTTTTAATTGTATACTGCTTTGCTACCATTGTGAAGAGCGGTCAAGCAAATGTAAATAAATAGACAAACATCTCACTCCCTTTATAAATCCATGCTAAAGGCTCACCTCTTCTGAGACCATTTTTGGATCCTGATCCCTTGTTCTCCTTACCTTTCCCTATTTGTACCCTTGCTATCATCTATTGTACTGTCTGTGATTAGATTGTAAGCTCTAACAAGCAGGGACCATCTTTTATATGTATCTGTACCGTGCTACATATGCCTAGTAGCACTATATAAATGAATAATAGTAGTAGTAAAGGCCTTCATGGAGCCCCGACACCTGGAGACAGACTGTACTCTTGGTACCAGTGGATCACACCATGGAGTCAAAAGCATTGTATGTTGTGCGAATAACGTGGTATAAGGATTCATAGAGGCTATTAAGCAGCTGGGCCCAGTCATCTGATGTCAGCAAACCAGGGTCATCGAGCTGAAGGAGGAGATCATGGTGAAAGTGTAAGATCTGGAGCTAGTGTGCCAGCACTCGCATGACCAAGAGACAACTCTGGTAGGATTTGGGACTGATGGCGTCCAGAGTCCTCTGTTCCTTGCCTGGAGGTATCTGAATCACAGATTTAGTGCTCTTGCATAAGCAGCAGATGGCCCTTTTCCTTTGGGGAGGCCAAGCTCTGCCCCATGGGTAGAGACCCTTCTTGTTCTGACTGTGGGGATCAAGAAGGCTCTTTGCTGTGATCGCAGTTTTTCTTCTTCTGCCTGCAGGAGATGGGATCCCCATGGGCAGCCTGCTATGCCATGCCCTGATTTTTGGTGGGGCCAGGGTCCGTGTGGTCCACCCCTTTCTGACACATGTGCTATTGGACTTCTTGAGGACCATCAGACTACAGACTGATGTGGCAGCTGTAGATGTTCAAATCCAGGAGCAGGCAGCACTTTATACTTCAGATCTAGGCGACATCAAGTGGTGTGTACAGAGGCAGGATTCCAAATAGAGACTTGCAGAATTTGGTGAACCAGCAATGATATGATTTCATTAGACCATTGTAGGCTTTGAGGATAGATTGAAAGTCACATCTGTTCATGGGAGTTTGTGAATCACTGAGTGCTAAGTCTCTGGAGATCTTTTACAGAAATTTAGGAGTGATCCTCTGGTACTTCTTTCAAAGGGCTCTGATCCGGAAGAGGGCTTGACTATGAGAGTATGCAGAGCCTGCTTGGGAGTAGGGAACATGCATTATCATCTAAAGGTGGAGGAGTTTGCCAGACAACTAAGCGAGGGGACTGAAGACAGTGGTGCTGTCTGGGATCTACTGGCTCCCCCCAGTAACATGTTATGTGAGGAAAGGGGCCCTTCCACAGGAGAGACTTGTAGAATGGTAGCACTGTCCTGCACAAAATTTCCTGAGTAATGAGGAGGAGAAATTTGGACTTGCAGCCCAGTGCTGCACTGAGGGTCCCTTGAGAGGTTGTTGGGGGGGGGGGGGCATAAGAGATTCCCACTGTCAAGCAAGCTTAGCATGGGGCTCCCCCAAGGATGGCCTATTCCTTCTGGGCCTGTTGCTTGGGGGCCTTACCTAGGGCACTGTTATCTTACAGTACTGAGTTGTTGTGATGTTTGCTGTGTTTTGATTTGGCCGTCACCTTTCCTCCCTGGCCCCCTCAATCCACAACTGCGTGAGAAACTCAGGGGGAGGGGACTGAGGCAGAGGCTCTAGGCAGAGTATTGCATTACTGCCACTGCAATGTAATCTATCTCCAGTTGAGTAGCTGCCCTGATCATAGCCAGTCTGGGCCCAATGGGAAGAGAGCTGATGAGAAAGTTACATGCAGTGCTGGAGACCGCTATGGAGCCACAATTGCTGGTCTGTAAGTGTTCGTAGCAGGCTTGATCTAGCATTTGCTAGGTCACAGATTGTTCCCTAATCATTGTAAAGCTTACAGTCAGCTGCAGCTTTGGAATTTGTTCTCTTTTGGGGGGGGGTGCTTTTTTTTCTCATTGATTATGCTTCTGTGCCACTGTGGACAGCTGCAATCCACAGGCTGGAGTAGTTAAAAAGTGCATTCAAATAGTGAGGCCCAACACAGGAGGGGGCAGCGATGGCAATCGGGCTGTGGTCAGGAGAAAAATTGATCTGAGCAGGACTTTCACTCAGGAAGAGGCATGTATGCCCAGAGAATTCCAAAAGACTTATCTGAACTAGGGGAGCACTCCATCAATGACACCTATGGAGTGTGCCCTGCTTATCTGCAGAGAAAAGGTAGTTACTCACCTGTAGCAGATGTTCTCTATGGACAGCAGGAATAAGTCTTCACATATGGGTGATAGAACCCCATGTGTGAATGTTCTTTTGCTTCTATTGGATCCTTCTGGGAGGCTCTACTGCACCTGCATACCTGCCACTGCAGCACCATCTTGATTCAGTCTGATAACTTAGGTGTAGCAGAAGATAACACTTTGGGGAGGTGGGAGGGTTGCGAGGACTTACTCCTGCTGTCCATGGAGAATACCTGTTACAGGTGAGTAGTTACCTTTCCTCCGTGGACAAGCAGGAATGAATCCTCGCGTATAGGATTTTTCCAAGCTATAGGCTACCAAAAACCAAGACAACCACCAAGAGCCCAACAGGGGCAAAACAACCATAGCATGGCAACTGGTCAGATGGTCAATTATATACAATAACCGTGATTTTTTATATATATATATATTTTTTTTTTTGTAGCCTGCACAGAATAGAATGGGCCTAGAGAGGACGGAGTTGGCTTATAATTACCAAACAGATTCCTGAGTACAGATTGACCTAAGTTGCTGTCACATCAGGAATCCCCATCTAGGCAGTAGTGAGATGTGAATGCATGGACTGAAGACCAAGTTACAGCCCTGCCAGTCTCTTCCATGGAGACCAATGCAGCCATAGCTCTGACATTATCAGCAGTGACATGACCATAAAAGCTCAGGCTTCTAAAAAGTTGCAGTCCCTAGTTTACTGGGGTCAAAAGAAAAAGCTGGATGGACTTTCTATGGGCTCTTGTGTGTGTGCTCCATGTAGAAGGCTAAAGCTCGCTTTCCCCCCCCTTTGAGTGCATGAGGTCTTGGGAAAAATGATGGAACAACTGAGGATTAAGGTGGAAATCTGATATCACTGTTGGAAGGAATTTAGGATGAATACGAGTACAAAGGACCACTCTATTATGATGGCATCTGGTGTAAAGCAGATGAACTACTAGAGCCTGAAGCTCGCTCACTCTACATGCTGAAGTGATTACTACCAGAAATAAACACATTCTAGGTCAAGAATGTCAAAGGACAGCAATTGAGTGGCTCAAAGGGAGCTTTCATGAGCTGTGCAAGAACCACACACAGAGGTCCCAAGACACTATGGAAGGCTTATATGGAGCTTCAAAAGAAGCAAGCCCCACTTGAAGTGAACTAAAAGCGGTAGAGAGATAGACTTTCCCTCCACACCTCGATGATACGCTCCAATCGCACCAAAATGGACCTGACAGATTTGGACTTGTCTAGACTCAGAGGTAGAAGATATTCAAGCAGTTTTTGTGTGGAACAGACCAAAGGATCGAGGGCCTGGCCCTCACACCAGACAGCAAACCTCTTCCACTTGCAAGAATAAGACTTGCTCATAGAGGCCCCTCCTGAAGACCAAAGGACATCAGTCACATCCTCCAATAGGTTGAGCTCAGACAATATTAGCCTCTCAACATCCATACCATGAGGGCCAAGGACCAGATGTTAGGGTGCAATATTGTCCTGTCTTCCTGCGTTATGAGGCCAGGCTAAAGCAGTTCTTAACTAGAGAGCTGTAGCAGAAAGAACCATGGCTGTCTGGGCCAGTAGGGAACAATGAGACTCATCTTGCTGCCATATGTTTTGTGCTTCAGGAGAGTCTTTGCAATGAGAGGTATTGGAGGATAAGCATACAGAAGATGACCCCCCCCTCCCCCCACACCCATGAAGGAGGAAAGCATCTGATACTAGTCTGCTGTGTGATCTTACCCTGGAGTAGAATTGATTCACTTCAGCAATCTGCATGGTGGTGAACAGATCTATCGAGGGGGTGCCTCACTCTCAAAAGATACAAGTCACAACCTCCCAGTCCAGCATCCACTCGTGCAGCAGGACAACTCGACTCAGCCTGTCTGCCAGTGTTTTGCTTCTCTGGTAGGTACGTGGCTCTCAAGTTCATCCGGTGCATGACGGCAAACTTCCACAACCTCCCTGCTTGTTGATGTAGAACATGGCGACCTGATTTCAGTCTGAATCGGAACAATTTAGTTGGCCAGTCCATCTTGGAAAGCCCTTAGAGCATTCGCCACTGCTCTTAGCTCCAAGAAGTTGATCTGCCGGAAACTTTCTTGGCTGGACCAATCATCTTAGCTGTGCAACCCCTTGAGATGATCTCCCCACCCCAGCTTGGATGCATCTGTCATCAGAACATTTTGGGGTTCAGTAGTTTGGAAAGGAAGACTTGAGCAAATTTTGGTGTACTGACCACCACTATAATGGCTGACAGAGAAGGGCTGTGACATAAAGATGATCCTGAGTCCCCCTGTGGTCTGGGTCAATTGAGTCCTCAGAGTCCACTGAGCTTGCCTCATCTGGTGTGACATGCACTGTAGAGGCCACGTGGCATAGTACAGTCAACATCTTGTGAGTGTTTACCTGATTCACTTGAGATTCCGCACCAGTGCTGTCAATTTGTGAAGTCTGTCATGTGGTAGGAAGGCTCTAACCTGAGTCATGTAGAGCAGGGCTCAAATGAATTCCACTTGTTGAACAGGCTGAAGGTGAGAGTTTTGGTAATTTACCACAAACCCTAGTAGTTCTGACACCTGAATGGTCAATCATGTTGATTCTCAAACTCCTTCTGGAGTGGCACTCTTGAACAGTCAATCATCCAGATGGGGAAGACAAACATGCCCAGTGTCCATAAATAAGCACTTACTACCATGAGGCACTTTGTGAAGACGTGAGGTGCTGAGGCCAGGCCAAATGGCAGCACTCTGTACTGGAAGTGTGGTCCCTCCAGAACAAATCTGTGATACTTTCTGTGAGCAGAAGTATCTATGTGGGTGTAAGTATCTTTGAGATCCAAGGAGCATAACTAATCTCTCTTTTGAAGGTAAGGAAGCAGGGTGCCTAGAGAAATCATTCTCTCACTAAGTACAGTTTCAGATCTCTTAGGTCTAGGAGGGGATGGTATCCCCCATTTTCTTGGGTATCAGGAAGAGCCTAGAATAAAACCCCCAACATCTTTGCTCTGGTGGCACAAGCTTGATTGCGAGATCTGACAAAAAGGGCATTGATTTCTCTCTAAAGCAGTTCCTGATGCAGAGGGTTGAGATGATGCAGCCTCAGGGAGGCAATTTGGTGGTAGTTCCAATAAGTGTAGTTAAAACCAGTTTTGCTTGAGGAGCCGGTTGGGCCTTTTGAGGCTTCTTATGCCATTGCTGATGGTGAGGGGCCTGCTTGAGTTGGGAGGTTTGGGCTCTAGGAAAGTACCTACAACTGCAAGGGTAATAGGTCTTTCTGATTTCCACCTTGGTATCTCCTGCGACAGGTGGTGTGCTGAGAGGTGGTCTTGGAGAGCCTAGTCAGGGTAATATGCTGCTATTCAATATGGCCAGCCTTCTCTTCGACCTGTTTGCCAGAGAGATTCTCTCCATGGCATGGAATGCCCACCAGCTTGTTTTGCACTGAGTTTTCTAGGTCTGGCGACTGAAGCCAAGAGAGTCTCTGGATGCCAGTACAAATGACAGCATTCCTGGATGCAGTGTCTAAGATATCACAGGTTTCTTGGACCATGTACTTCGAGCAGTCCTTGCTGTGGGCCAATAGGGAATGATACTGATCCAATTTCTCTGGAGGGAGGAACTGAGCCAGGTCAGCAAAGTCACACATGATGTTCAAGAATATGCCAATGTAGAGCTGGTAAGAGGCCATGCAGGTAACAAGCATAGCACTCTGGAAACATCTTCTCCCTAAAGAAGAAAATGTTTGAGCCTCCCTTCCTGGGGGCAAAGAATGAGTCTCTGTACTCTTGATTCTCTTTAGGGCAGATTTGACCACCAAGGAATGGTGCAGAAGCTGAGACTTCTCTAATCTGGGAGCCTTCTGAACTCTGTACTTGGAGTAAAGTCTTCTACTAACCGGAGGTACAGTGGAGTTCTCCCACTTTCTCATCTATACCCTCTGCAGGATGCAGTGTACGGGCACTGTCACCACTTCCTTAGCAGCCCAGGGCTCATCCTCAGTCCCCAAAGAAAATGGAATGGCCTTGGCCACATCCCTTACGAACTCTTGGAAAGTCATGTTTTCAGGAGTGGACTTATACCACTCATGGAGGTGGAGAAGGGACCTTCCCTCTAACAAATCCTGATTCCATATCAGTAACCCAGCCTTCTGAGTCAGACTCAGAGAAGAAGCAAAAGTACTTCCGAGGCTCTGCCTGGATATTTCTCCTGCTTAGAGGGGATCAGGAGCGCCTTTGGGAGCAATGATGCACTGATACCCTTTTAGATCTCAGTGGCACATTGGACCCTGAAACATTAGAGAGGTTTATCAACCGGGCAGCCACCAGAGTCTGGGTTCTTTGATGCCCCGATGTTGATGACTCTCCTGCAGGTAGGGCATGCTACTCAAGGATCAGCTGTATGTTGATACAGCCGATGTTGAGGCCCCCAGCATGTTGTGCCGCTATCAGTGCCACGATGCATTTGAGCACTGTGCAGAATGTGCTTCTCCGTGGCCGCCAAATCCAAAGACTGAGGGGCCTGAGCAACTTCAACCGATGTATCCAGTAGGTATACTGGGATATTAGCGGTTGGGTCTCAGCTGTCGGTAGACTGTGCCCCTCTGATATCCTGGAGGATGAGCTCTCCTCCCTTCAGGGCACCTTAGAGGGGCACTCACATGGATCCCCCATTGCTCTTGATGGGCTTTGATGCACCAGAGTCTTCACCCGATGTTCAGTGTGATCACCTCTTGACATCAAAGAAAACACGGTTGAATCCTTCCTCATCTTAAGGGTGGAGATCAAACGATGGCCAACGCTCTGGGGTACTACGGGTGCTCGGCTCCGATTGAGCTTGAGAGCACCAACAGCATTCGATGCAGCCTTGGTAGACAGAAACCGATGCCGACAAAGCCAATGAATTGGACTTCTGAGCACCAAAAAGTGATCCACGCTGCTTCTCACAATCCTTGAGTCCTCTTTTTATTTTGTGAACACAAATTACAAGAGGGCTACTGATTGGGTCCCAGGCAATGTAGGTACCAATGACATGGGAAAATGTGGTGGGGAGGTTCTGGAGGCAAAATTTAGGCTTTTAGGTAGGAAGTTGAAATCCAGAACTTCCAGGGTAGCATTCTCCGAAATGCTTCCTGTTCCACGCGCAGGACCCGGGGGGCGGGCAGAGCTCCGGAGTCTCAATGCATGGATGAGACAATGGTGCAGAGACGAGGGTTTTGGATTTGTTAGGAACTGGGGAATATTCTGGGGAAAGGAAAGGCTCTTCCGAAGGGATGGGCTTCACCTTAAACGGGATGGAACCAGGCTGCTGGCATTAACCTTTAAAAAGGAGATAGAGCAGCTTTTAAACTAGATATTAGGGGAAAGCCGACAGTCGCCCAATAGCAGATGGTTCGGAAGAATGTATCCTTGAAGGATACTACCAAAAGCAGAGAGGTTCCACAAAAGAGTAAAGTAGCCCAAATGCCCTCAAGTATGGAGCAGACAGAGCTTAAAGATCCCAATTTACCCATGTCTAACGATAGCCAAATTAACATGAATAAAATACATTCTCTAAAATGCTTGTATGCAAATGCTAGAAGTCTAAAGAATAAGATGGGAGAGTTAGAATATATAGCACTAAATGAAAGGTTAGATATGATTGGAATATCAGAGACATGGTGGAAGGAGGACAACCAGTGGGACACTGTGATACCTGGGTACAAACTATATCGTAATGATAGAGCTGATCAAATTGGTGGAGGGGTTGCACTCTATGTTAGAGGGGGCATTGACTCAGAAAGGATTAAAGTTTTGCAGGAAACAAAATCTGCTGTAGAATCTATATGGATTGAAATTCCATATAAAAGGGGGAAGGCGATGGCAGTGGGGGTGTATTATCGAGCACCTGGCCAGAATGACCAAATCAATGATGAAATGCTCAAAGAAATCAAGGAAGCTAACAAACGTTACAGCGCAGTAATAATAATGGGTGATTTCAATTACCCCGGTATCGACTGGGTCAGTGTCACGTCAGGACATGCTAGGGAGATAAAGTTCCTAGATGAAATAAATGACTGCTTCTTGGAGCAGCTGGTTCATGAACCGACCAGAGGGGAAGCCATATTAGACCTAGTCCTTAGTAGAGCACCAGATCTAGTGCAAAAGATAAGGGTGTTGGGGCCACTTGGCAATAGTGATCATAGCATGATCGCCTTTGATTTAATTAGTGGAGGAGGGATAGTAAGGAAATCCACAGTACTACCTTTTAACTTTCGAAAGGGAGACTATGATAAAATGAGGAAAACAGTTAAGAAAAAAACTAAAAGGAGCAGTTGCGAAGGTTAAAGACGTACATCAAGCTTGGGTGTTGTTGAAAAATACTATCTTGGAAGCCCAGACCAGCTGTATTCCACGCTTTAAGAAAAGTGGAAGAAAGTCCAAAAAACTGCCAGCATGGTTTAAAGGTGAGGTCAGAGAGGCTGTTGCCAAAAAAGCATCTTTCAGGAAATGGAAAAAAGAGCCAAACGACGAAACCTGGAAACAGCACAAGCACTGGCAAGTCAAATGCAAGGCATTGATAAGGCAAGCAAAGAGAATTTGAGAAGAAGCTTGTTGCGGAAGCAAAAACGCGAAATAAAGACCTTTTCAAGTACATTCGTAGCAAAAAACCTGTGAGAGTCTCAGTTGGTCCATTAGATGATAAAGGGGTTAAAGGAGCACTAAGAGGCGACAAGGCGATAGCGGAGAGACTGAATGAATTCTTTGCTTCGGTCTTTACTAAGGAAGATGTAGGGATGTTACCCATGACTGAAGTGGTATTTAAAGGAGCGGAAGAATTGAAGGAAATATCGATACATCGGGAAGATGTCTTACAACTATTAGATAAACTGAAGAGTAGCAAATCACCTGGGCTGGATGGTATACATCCAAGGGTGTTGAAAGAACTGAAATATGAGATTGCAGAACTGCTATCAGTAATCTGTGAACTATCATTAAAATCATCTCTAATACCTGAAGATTGGAGGATCGCCAATGTAACACCAATTTTTAAAAAGGGTTCCAGGGGTGATCCGGGAAACTACAGACCGGTGAGCCTGACATCAGTACCGGGAAAAATGGTAGAAACCATCATAAAGAATAAAATTACTCAGCATGTAGATAGTCACAACCTAATGGGAGACAGCCAACATGGCTTTAGACAAGGAAGATCTTGTCTTACTAATCTGTTATGTTTTTTTGAAGGAGTGAATAAACAGGTGGACAAAGTTGAGTCGGTTGATATTGTGTATCTGGACTTTCAGAAAGCCTTTGACAAGGTCCCTCATCAGAGACTTTTGGCAAAACTAAAGAGTCATGGGATAAGAGGCAGTGTACTATTGTGGATCAGGAACTGGTTAAAAGATAGAAAGCAGAGGGTAGGGCTAAATGGCCAATTTTCCCAATGGAGAAATGTGAATAGTGGTGTACCCCAGGGATCTGTGCTGGGTCCGCTGCTTTTTGACATATTCATAAATGACCTGGAAAGTGGAATAACGAGTGAGGTTATCAAATTTGCAGATGACACAAAACTATTTAAAGTTGTTAAAACCCAAGAGGACTGTGAAAAATTGCAAGAGGATCTTGATAAATTGGAAGACTGGGCATCAAAATGGCAGATGAAATTTAATGTGGACAAGTGCAAGGTTATGCACCTAGGGAAGAACAACTCAAACTATGGTTACATTTAGGCGTCATTGTGGATACCATGTTAAAACCCTTGGCCCAGTGTGCAGCGGCGGCCAAGAGAGCAAACAGAATGCTAGGTATGATAAGGAAAGGAATGGAAAATAAAACAAAAGACATTATAATGCCTCTATATCGTTACATGGTGAGACCGCACCTTGAATATTGTGTGCAATTCTGGTCGCCGTATCTTAAAAAGGATATAGCGATTTTAGAAAAGGTACAGAGAAGAGCCACCAAAATGGTAAAGGGGATGGAAGGATACTCCTATGAAGAAAGGCTAAAAAGGTTAGGGCTCTTTAACCTGGAAAAAAGACGGCTGAGGAGATATGATAGAAGTCTATAAATTAATGAACGGAGTGGAACGGGTAAACGTAGATCGATTGTTTACCTTATCAGAATTTAGAAAGACTAGGGGACATGCAATGAAGCTACAGGGTAAACTATTTAAGACTAATAAAAGAAAATATTTTTTCACTCAACGTGTAATCAAACTCTGGAATTTGTTACCAGAGGATGTAGTAAAGGCTGTTAGTGTAGCTGGGTTTAAAAAAGGTTTGGACAAGTTCCTGGAGGAAAGGTCCATAAACCATTATTAAGACCCAGTACAAGCATTGTGGAACTTGTGTCTCTTGGGGAAACTGCTAGGTACATATGACCTAGATTGGCCACTGTTGGAAACAGAATACTGGGCTTGATGGACCTTGGTCTGACCCAGTATGGCATATCTTATGTTCTTATGACTGATATGGTTCTAGAAAACTTGGTAAACGTCTTGAACCCATTGGTAGGTTTCTGGGACATGTCATCTGGAAAAATAGCTGTTGAATCACTCAATGAGGAGGACAGAAGCCCACCAGAGCACCGACACTGGAGGGCTGAGGTGCCGTGGCAAGCATAAAATTAATAATTGAAGGAAGAAAAAGCAAAAGGAAGGAGAGAACCATGACGGCAGATGACTGGGACAAAAAACCTGAGGTGAAAAAAACTCAGAGGAAAAAAGGTTAAATTAGACTTACCTGCTAATTGTAGTTCCTGGAGTAGATCCAGTCTAGTCCCGTACCATTAGAGTTGTCTATGTCCTCCCGCAGCTAGGAGACTGAGCATGTCACTTTTTCAGTGACCTAGTATAAGTAGTCCAGGGACCGCCCCCTATAACCAGTTAACTTTTGTCAAAGCCGACTCACCAGAGCAACAAACAAGTAAAAACCTTGAATCAAAACCTGAACTCCTACACCAACTATCCAAACTATTGCCAGACAACAGAGCCGCCCCTTCTCCCCAGCCCCCTCTAAGGAAGCCAGACACTCTCCAGAGAAGCTAAGGGCCCTGCATGCCAGCTTTGCCATGCCATCTCATCAGAACAGGCGGACTCCACTCCCTCCCAGGTGCTCAGGCTACCCCATGGCAGTAACCTTCCGGGCAGGAAGCGGGACTAGACTGGATCTACTCCAGGAACTACAATTAGCAGGTAAGTATAATTTAACCTTCCTTATCGTAGCTCCAGTCTAGTCCCATACCATTAGAGAAGTAGCAGAGCAGTGAACACACTCAACGGGAGGGGCCTGCCAGACCAGCCTGAAGCGCCACCGAACCAAACGCCGCATCTCTCCTCGCCTGCACGTCAATTCTATAATGCTTGACGAAGGAGTGCAAAGACGACCAAGTCGCCACCCTGCAAATTTCCGTTGCAGGAACCAAACTATACTCCGCCCAAGACGCAGCCTGAGCCCTTGTCGAATGCGCTCTCAAACCCTGCAGCACTACTCTGCCCTTCAGAAGATATGCTGAAGCAATCGCCTCTTTAATCCATCGAGCAATCGATGCCTTAGAAGCCGGCTCTCCTTGATGTGAAGCCCCAAACAGGACAGTCTATCCGATTTGCGCAGCGCTGCTGTATGCTGCAAATACACCTTAAGCACTCTCCCCACGACCAACTTATGCAACCTGTCCCTCGTCCCCCCTTCCACTGACCTGGCAAAGATAGGCAAGGTCACCTCCTGGTTAACATGAAAGGCGGAGACGACTTTAGGCAAAAAAAGAGGGTACTGTACGCAGAACTACTTTTCCTTCACCAAAGGACAAGAAGGGCTCCCTACATGATAGAGCCTGCAATTCCGAGATCCTCCTCGCTGAAGTAATGGCTACCAAGAAAACCACCTTTAACGTGAGATCCTTCAGGGTCGCCTGGGATAACGGCTCAAACGGCTCCTTCAGCAACACCTCTAAAACCATGTTGAGATCCCAACCTGGAATCACTTTTCTACATGGGGGTCTCAACAGGGAAACTGCCCTCAAAAACCGCTTCACATCTCGATGAGCCCCCAGCGATATCCCCTGCACATTCCCGCGGTAACAAGAAATAGCCAACTGCACCCGCAAGGAAGACGCTGCCAAACCATTGTCCAACCCATCCTGTAAGAAGGACAACACTTGCACTACCGTGGACTTTAAAGCCTGCAATTGCCTTTGCTCACACCAGGCCTCAAACAACCTCCACACTCTTACATACGCCATGGACGTGGAGCGTCGCCTTGACCGTAACAACGTAGCAATCACTGCCGACGAGTACCCCTTAGCCATCAACCTAGCCCTCTCAAGAGCCAGGCCGTAAGCGAAAATAGATGAACCTGCGGCATGCTCAACGGCCCCTGCCATAACAGATCTGCTCTGTCCGGTAACCTCCACGGGGGTTGCACCAGCAGACGCGTCAAATCGGCATACCACGGCCGCCTTGGCCAGTCTGGCGCTATTAGCAGAACTAGCCCCCCGTGCTTCTCTATGCGCTGGATCACTCTGCCTATGAGCACCCACGGCGGGAATACATACAGAAGCCCGTGTACCGGCCACCTTTGAATCAGAGCATCCAGCCCTTCCGACATCCTTTCCCGTCTTCTGCTGTAAAACCTGTCTACCTTTGCCGACTCGAATGTTGCCATCAGGTCCATCACTGGCCGACCCCAATGCCGGACCAGCTCCTCGAACACTTCTTGATGCAGACTCCATTCTCCCGAGTCCACTCGCACCCAACTCAAGAAATCCGCCGTCACATTGTCTACTCCTGCTACATGCGCCGCCAACGCCTCTAGATGGCACTCGGCCCATGCTAGCAACCCGTCCGCTTCCATCTCCAACTGCACGCTGCCTGTCCCTCCTTGACGATTTATGTACGCCACCGCTGTGGCATTGTCCGAGAACACCTGGTCCGCCATTCCTTGTAGGGACCCTTGCAAGGCCTTAAGCGCCAACCACACTGCTCTCAGCTCCAGCCTGTTGATGGACCACACCTTCTCCTGGGCAGACCACTGGCCCTGGGCAAACTGCCCCTCAAAGTGCGCCCCCCAACCAAACAGACTCGCATCAGTCATCAGCAGCTTCCAGTCCGGTGCCTCCAGAGGCATGCCCTTCTCCAAGCCCCCCGAGCCGCATCCACCATTGCAGCAACCTCCGGGCTTCCAGCGGACAGACCAACTGCCTGGACAAAGGATCCGATTGGTGGGACCACCTCCTCAGCAATGCCCTCTGTAGAGGCCACATGTGAGCCCTTGCCCACAGCACCACCTCTATCGTAGACGCCATCGTCCCCAGCAGTTGCAGATATCGCCACGCCGACGGCGCTTTGAGCACCCGGAACTCCCGGATTAGTCGCCTCAACTTCCGAACCCGCTCTAACGGCAAGAACACCTTTCCCCTGCGCGTATCGAAACGGGCTCACAAATACTCCAGTTCCTGGGTCGGTGCCAACTTGCTCTTTACCATGTTCACCACCCACTCCAAGCTTTGTAAGGAGGATACTACCCAACTGGTCGCACTCTGGCTCTCCTCCAGTGACTTTGCCCGGACCAACCAGTCGTCCAAGTAGGTGTGCACCAACACTCCCTCCCTTCTCAACGCCGCCGCCGCCACCACCACCATAATCTTGGTGAATGTTCTCAGCGCTGTTGCCAGCCCAAAGGGCATCGCCTGAAACTGGAAATGCCCCATTGGCACTGCAAATCGAAGGAACCGTTGGTGCTCCCCCTGATCGGAATGTGCAGGTAAGCTTCTGACAGATCCAATGAGGTGAGATACTCCCCCTGTTGTACCGCAACCATGACCGACCGCAACGTCTCCATCCGGAAGTGCGACACCCGGAGACACCTGTTCACTCTTTTTAAATCCAGAATAGGCCGCATGGTACCTTCCTCCTTTGGCACCACAAAATAAATCGAGTACCGACCGCTGCCTTGTTCTTCTAATGGCACCGGCACCACCGCCTCCAGCGCCAAGAGCCTTTCCAATGTCTGCCTCATGGCTTCTGCCTTGGCCCGCGATCCTCATGGAGAGCGCACAAACGCGTCTCGCACTGGGCGCTGGAACTCAAGAGCGTAGCCCCTCTGCACAATCTCCAACACCCACCGATCCGACGTAATGTGGGCCCAGGTAGAAACGAAACCTCTTAAACGACCTCCCACTGGTACTACCTCTGCCTGGACCCCCCTCACTTCATTGCGGCTTTTTGGCGCCAGGGGACGCCGATGCTGCAAAACCTCTGCCTGCTCCTCGAAAACCTCGAAAACCCTGAGCCCTAAAGGGAAATCTGCCTCTCTGCCCCGGAACAAACCGGGAGGGTCAAACGCCTGAACTCTCTCAGCTGGCATCTAGAGGGTCCACCTGTACGATTCTGCTTTTATCTTCCGGTAATCGACCCCCCTTCGATTCCCCTAGATCCTTAACCAGCTTTTCCAAGTCCTCTCTAAAAAGGAGCTTGCCTTTGAAAGGGAGCTTGGCCAACCTTGCCTTGGAAGCACCATCCGCTGCCCAATTCCGCAGCCACAGATACCTTCTCGCCGCAACACTCTTAGCTAGGCCTCTAATCAAGTCATACTGACTATCCGCTAGATACGCCGCTCCCGACTCAATACGGGCTGCCTCTTCCGCCGCTCCCTCCTCCTGAGCCCCGTTCCATCTCTGGGACCACCTGAGGCACGCCCTTGCCACCCAGGCCCCGCAAATCGAGGTCTGCAAGGAGAGGGCATTCACCTCAAACACCTGTTTCAACAAAGTATCCAATCTCCGATCCTGCACATCCTTAAGCGCAGCACTGCCCTCTACTGGAAGTGGTTTTCTTAGTCACCGCGGAGACCGCAGCATCCACCTTAGGTGTCAAACATATCCTTATCCGGTTCCATCAGAGGATAAAGCCGAGCCATGATCCTAGCCCCCCTGAGGTTAGCTTCCAGGGTATCCCATTCCTCTTGAATCATTTCCTTGAAAATCCTATGAATGGGAAAGGATCTCTGCGACTTCCTCACCGCCTGCAACAGCGGATCCTCCAATGTCGACTCCTCTGTAGCCCCCGAGACTGGCACATTCAACGCCTTTAAGGTCTCAGCAATCAAGGCCGAGAGCTCCTCTCTCCTAAACACCCTTACTATTCTAGATTGCTCCTCTGGCTCCGCAATCTCTCCTCCTTCCAAGTCCTGTTCACCATCCGACTCCTCTAGTACCAGAGACTCTGCCAACTCCTGCTCCTTCTCCCTCCAAGAGCAGCCTGGGTCTTTTGCTGGCACCATTCCCAGCAACCTCTTCTACCTTAGCCCCTGGTCTCTTGAACCCTCGGGCCTCTGCCCCCGAGGATGCTTGTATTGCTGCCGTAGGCCCACTCAGAGCCTGCTGCAGCAGCGTCAAAAACTGTGGCGAAAAGATCGCTCCCAGACCCCCCTGTACCGGGACCTGGGGTAAAGATCCATCGGGCGCAGAAGACGGCCCCAGCAAGGGTTCGTGGCCCCCCCCCTCGGGGACATTGGAGGGTCCTTAACAATCCCCTCCTCTGCCATCTGCTCTGGCTCTCTATCTGCCATTTCAGCCTCAAAACCGCAGCCTCTGCAGACTCCGTCCTCTGAGACCGCGCCCTTGCGTGCCCAGCACAAGAGGCACTGTGGCTTACTAGGCATTGGACCCGCAGTCCAAACAGAAAACCCCAGGAAACCTTGGGCCCACTGAAAACTCCAAAGTCCTTCTCAGTCCCTTGAACAGACTGCTCGTTTCTCGTTGTTTTTTTTTTTTGCAAAAGAAAAACGCTGACTGTAAATCCTACACCAGCTCTCCCAAATATAAAGAAACCAGGTCCCCTTTGGAGGCTACCTCCCCGATCCCTGGTTCCCGCGCTTTTCCCCACGCGGACCGGGCCTGCAGCACCAGCGCGCGAGCGAACTGTCCTTCCTGCACACGGCCCCAAGTAAGCTGTCGGGTCCCCCACTGCACTAAACCTGCTCCTACCACCCCAAATCACCACCCTTTGCTCTTACCCGATGGCGATCCCAGCGCCGATCAAATCAATGAATTACCGCGTTGTTTCGCCGTCTGAACCGCCGCTCCTCAACTGCACCAGAGCGTGCGCGGCCACGGCACCGTCCTCAACGGCTCCTTTCCCACCTTGGGGGAAACAGAGCCGGAGGCCCCTACACAACCCCCACACGCTCCCTCTGGATAGACTCCCCACCAGAGAGAGAGGGGAGAAGGGGGGAAGCTCACCAGCAACGCTGCAAATGTTACTCAGCACAGCACAGAGAAAAAAATCGCCAAATTAAAGGGCCAGAAACCCCTTTTTTTTTTCCAATCTCCTGTTTTAAACTAACTAAAGTTAAGCCTAAAATACTTATTAGTTGCTCCAGTGAGTCCCGGACCCATGGACTCACAACCTCCTTCCGCTGCCTGAAGACTGAGCAAAACTGGTTATAGGGGGCGGTCCCTGGACTACTTATACTAGGTCACTGAAAAAGTGACATGCTCAGTCTCCTAGCTGCGGGAGGACGTTGACAACTCTAATGGTAAGGGACTAGACTGGAGCTACGATAAGGAACAGAAGTTTACTAACTGAGGAGTCTGAATCAGGTTTGTGGGGCTCTGTGGAAAACAGAAGACTGAATCAAGATAGCACCACGGCGGCAGGTGAAAAGGAGGAGTGCAGATACTTAGCTAGGGAGTGTTCCCATGTGGGGCTCTGTTGGGACATCACCCATATGTGAGAACTCATTCCTGCTTGTCCACAGAGAAATATATTTCTGGATCTCAAACAATGTATCTTTCCTGATGTCACATTAGCAGGAATAAAATGAAAGGTAGACCTATGGTTCACTGTCTGTTGTAGAACTAACTATTTTTTCTCTCTTGATCAGTCTGGTGATCTTCATGTTGCATTTTTATAATTTTCTGGGTTTTTTTTCATGACTCTTGGAATCCCTCAACTGGTGGTCTTACAGTTGCTATAGAAGATATAAATGTATTTTCCTCCCTCTGTTTGAGCTGAGAATTAGAACTGCATTATTACTTCCCATATAAATTTCTCTTCTTTGTTTAGCATATTAAATTGGTTTATATGTTTAATTGTCACCAGAACTAAAAAGGAAGATGTCTGAAAATAGTTAGCAGAATATATATATATATATATATATATATCTATATCTATATATATAAACCACCCTTCATAAAAAAGATGCAAAAGGCTATCATTTGAATTTGAAATAATTATAATCAATGATCAAACGAGATAGCAAATGTCTCTTTCAAAAAAGCATAGTTAGGCATAGAAGTGTTGTGTATAAATGTATATGCATGTACATTTACATTATGCATCACTTTCCAATGAAACAGACTAAACAAAGCATGAATTACTTATGAAGGTCATGGAAAGTCACAGTCTTCATAGACAAAAGAATCTTTTATTTATCAGATGCAAGGCTAAGGTGGGCAATGCTTGTTTCATAACTAAAAATGCATGAATTAGTAAACAATTATACAATTATTTTGGAGAAGTCATTATTTCATATGTACAGCTGATTTTAAATTATGTACTGAAAATAAGTTAAAAGAAGAAATTTAATAGCAAACCAAAAGCTTTATAACCACCATCCCTATTCATTCCCATGGGAATGGAGGGAGTCAAGACTGCAGTACTCAAGGTAGGTTAATATCACAAATATATCAAAAACTGCAAGTTGCATATGCATTCACAGTTATTTGAACTACAAACATTCCTTTACAGGGACTGTATTTAGCCTATCACAGAGCCAGATTTTGCCATAAACTACAAAACTTCCCATACAAAAATCAGTATTTATATATTTATATTTCATATACATTCCCTAAGCTGTGATTTCATAGAAAATAAAAACTGAATCTGCTGTACAATCTTAACTCAGCTATAGACAACTTTTTTGGATGGAATTTTTTCATCAGTGAAAATTAATGGTGTCTTATGTACACAAAGGTTGAACTGCAGAAAATGACAGTTCTGTATTTCTCAATTTGCACCTCTAAGAGCAAGTTTGTAAAATAAAAACAAACACAAAAATAAAAAGGCAAGATGTACAATGTCCATTTCATATCCAAGCTGGAGCAGTTCCCTGCATTTCTTTGACAGGAACTGCTACATGAAATTGTGTAATAACACTGGTTTAAATAAAGCAACCAAATATGAACTTCAAAACAGTGGCTGGATTATGACTTCACTAATGTCAGTTACCACTGACAATCCCAATCAGAATCTTTATAATAAATTCTAAACATGCTAAAGCCAAATGAAAAAATGGAGTCTGTATACATTTCATTAAAACAATTTCCTCAGATTTCCTGTAAAAAGAAAAGCCATTACTTCCCTGTACCTTCTTACACAGGACGAACTCTTTTTATAAGAGCCTAAGATTGTAAACTGTGAAACAAAACGTGTGTATTTGAACATGGCACAAAATATGCAAAGTCAGTCAGTTCTGTAGTTAATAAAAACTCATCTGCTAGTCTGCACTGAACTAGTTTGTGTTATATAAATGTACACATGGAAAAAGATGCATGAACACAGATAAGCATATTCTTTACACCTGGTGGCAGCATCTTGTAAAGCCTGTCTTACTATAACTACAGCTACAGTTCTGATTGTAAACTTTGGTTTATCTTTACTGAGTTCTCATTGTACAACACGCAAGTCTGAGACAGAAGGGCACATGTGAAGAGAAGATGACTTGGTCAGTCTGCCTTTAATCTGGCATGCTGGGACACTTGCTCAGTCAGACCTGCTTTGATGGAGTTTCTCACAGTCTGTCTTATGTTATCCTCCATCAAATTATCACTCAGGGGCTTCAATACCTGCAATATGAAAACAATCAAAACAAAAACAGAAAAAAATGGTAAGGCAAAACAAACACATACAAAAAAAAGCACATTTCATGAAAAAGGGAACAGAGGAAAAAAAAACAATAAAAAACCATCTCGAACTAAATAAAATTACAACAAAATGAACTAATAAAAGATATGCTTCTACAATATTATGGGGTTAGTCCTTCACAGTGGATGGATGAAAATGCTTTCTAAGGTGTTTCACTGAATTCAAAACCCTTTACATTTCCTAAAAGATGTGCAATTCCATATCCTATAGGCACCGTTTATGTAGATCAACCTACTCTGTGTCTGCTTAATGTCCTATAAATATGAACACTCCAGATACAGAAAACAATGAACATAAATACTAATTTTTCTTCTTGTTATTGTTGGAGGATAGTCTCTGCCTCTGCGCTGAAGCAACAGCACGACGTGTCATCCGACGTCTACAAACGTCAAAGAGTTTGGAAAACACCTAAAACATGGAGTGGTGTGTTAGAAAGCAGCCAGACTTACAGAAAACAAAGAATTTGAAAAGGAAGCAGACTGAAATTGGTAACATTTAATCTCTGGCAGTCTCTCACCTTCGTGGGACTCCGCTGCGTAGCAAAAAGGAAAGAGAAAAAGATTTAGCACAAAGTTTCCTAACAGTGCTGTTCAGTTCTTTATAGGCCTAATAAAGTAAGCTTTTTCCAAGAGTAAGGTTGTCTTCTTTTTTCCAGGACTTTCCAAAAATAAAGTGAAAGAGTATATCTCCAAGGCACTTTCCTTAGAACTTGAAAACGATTTTATGTACTACACAAATGAGTTCCATAAACTTGTACCAAAAGATAAGGTGACATTTTACTTACCAGTTAATGTCCTTTCCTTGAGTCCTGCTAGACCAGTCCAGACAAGTGAGTTGTGTTTCCCTACTAGCAAAATGGTGGAGACAAAAAAACAATGAAAAACCTAGGTATCAAATGACTACTATGCCTCTATTCACCTCAGCCATTAGAGGCCTCTTCAGTTTTCATCCCAAAGCATGTGGGAGAAATATGGCAAGCCTCACACAACCTCAATTTTGGGCAACAATGAGCACTCAACAGTAAAGAACTATGTATAAGAAAGCATAAACAGAAAGCTGTCAGAAAATGAATCTGCAGAGCCATGTGTAAAAAAATTCATAGCGGATCCAAGGGTACCATAGCAGAACACAGCAAATACAGTTTTATGGGCAGACCGGAACTGGTCTACCAGGATGCAAGGAAAGGACATTAACTGTTTATTTTAATAACTGCAAGACATTCACATATTCCATGTAACATTTTATTAAGTTTTAGTATGTTATAATTAAACCGTGTTCTCTGGAAAATTATGTTAGATGTAAACAGCATTGATCTTTGAAAATGCGGTATATAAGCCTTTCAAATAAACGGTACATAAAATGTCACCTTCAATATTGTCCTGCTAGATTGACCGAGACAAGTGCGATGTACCAAAGCTACAACTCCACTGGGCAGTTGGGCACTGGGCAGCAGCTCGCAAAGCCCTTCAGCCAAAGGCCGTGTCCGTCTGCACGTGGATAGGCAAGCAGTGATGCCCACGTTGCTGCTCGACACGATTGCAGGGGCTATTGAGCTTCACTCTGCCCACGAAGACACTTGTACTCAAGCAGAATGGGCACACAAACACTCCGGAACCAGCCAGTTCCGCAACAGATACACTGAGGCAATGGCCTCCTCAATCCAGCGCCCCAAAGTAGACTTGGCTGTCATGTCCTGCATACGCGGGCCATCAAACAGCACCAAAAAAAAGATGGTTGGACTTATGAAAGGAATTTATAACCAAGTACCGGAAAAGCACCCTCTGGACATCCACAAGACGAAGATCCTTATCCTTCCCCCAATACTGCTCCTTCAAGAAGGTAGGCAAACCACCTGAGTCACATGAAAAGGAGAAAGCACTTTTGGCAAGAAGGAAAGCACAAGCTGAATGGAAATAGCCTCCTTTGAAAAGGACAGAAAAGGATCTTGGCAAGACAGAGCCTGCAGTTCAGAAATCCACTTTGTGAAACAAATCATAACCAAGACCACCAAATTGAGTGTCAAATCCTTTAAAGTAGTGCACTTCAACAGCTCAAAAGGCACCACTATCAGGGCCCTGAGAACCAGACACAGATCCCAAGGCAGGAATTACAGACCGAAGGGGAGGGTGCAGACACCAAACCCCCTGGAGAAAGTGCAAGACGTCCAGGTGCAAGGACAGACTTACCAGCCACCAGATCTCGAAAACAGGAATAAGTTGCCACCTGAACTTTCAGGAAGCTAAGAAAAAGGCCCTGTAGAAGCCCAACAGAGATGGCATCCTGGCTAACTCAGGAGCCAACTACTGAGCACCGCACCATTTGCTCAAAGCAGCACCAGATTCACATTTATGCCAGCTTGGTAGACCTCCCTCTGTGCTCTGAGCAAAGTGGAGACCACCACTGGAGAGTGAGTAGCCTTATACTCTAGCAGTCTCCCTTTCAACAGCCAAACCATAAATGAGAAGGTAACCGGGTCTTCCAGGATGATCGGTCCCTGCTACAACAGGCCCCGAGATGAAGGCAACTGAAGAGGCGCCGCCGGCAGGAGCTGCATCAGGTCTCTGAACCAAGCTCTCCTTGGCCAATCCGATGCCACCAGAATAAACCTGCCTGGGTGTTGTTCAATATGCTGAAGCACATGCCCCACCAGGGATCACAGAAGAAACATGTACAGCAGGTACTGACTTGGCCAAGGCGATGCCACCCTTGGACCCCATCTCCGTGTGCGACTGAAGAAGCAGCAAGCGTTGGGATTGGAGAGGGTCACCATGAGATCCATTTCGGGGCAACCCCAGCAGTGCAGAATCAACTGGAGTGCCTCCTAACTTAACTCCCACTTTCCAAGATCCAGAAAGTGCTGGCTGAGGAAGTCAGTTTCCACACTGACCACCCCGGCAATGTGCTGAGCTGACAAGGTTAGATGGTTCTTCTCTGCCCAGGCAAACAGGAGAGCCATCTCCACAGCTACCTTGGCACTCCTCGTGCTGCCTTGCTAATTGACAGAAGCTACCGCCATGGCATTGTCTGAAAACACTCGAACCGTCTGGCCCTTGACCAGGAGCCGGAAACACATAAGAGTCAACCTGATGGCCCTCACCTTGAAGCAGATGAACCACCACACTGCTTCCCTGCGGTTCCAACAGCTCTGGACTATAAGGTCCTGCTGGGTGGGCGCAACACACATGGGTGGCCATATGGCTCTCCCATCTGCCACAGATTCCATTTCAGGGGGCGGGGAAGTCAGACAGGCCGCTACTTTTGGAAATGCTGCCTTCTTCCCCCCTCCCGAGATGGAATCGGTGGCAGCTGGGAAGGGGGGGGGGGGTGTCATCAGCGGAGTTTCTGCCTCGGGCGGCAGAAACCCTTGAGCCCCCCGGGTCCTGGCAATGAGATCCCCAGCCTGAGAGACTGGCATCCATCATCAGGAAGATACAAGAGAAATAGTCTAACGGCACACCCTTCCTCAGATGCCCCGGCTGCTGTCACCACCGCAGGCTGGACCTCACCATCAACGGAAGCGGAAGTCTGCACTCAAATGCCTGAGAACTCAGAGTCAGATTCTGCAGGGACCGCTGGAGCAGTTGCATGTGAGCACGCACTGATGGCACTATCTCTATGGTCACCACCATCATTCCGAGGAGCTGAAGATAATCCCAGACTCTGGGAGCCTGCTGCGCACAGAACAGCACCAGGCAAATTCATCAATCCTTTGACTTTCTCCTCTGGCAGGAAAAACTGCACACTCAAGTGTCGAAACATGCTCCCAGAAACTCCAGGGATTGGGAAGGCAACAGCTGGCTCTTTCCCCGACTGATCACCCAACCGAGGCTTTCCAAAAGGGACACCGCTTGGGACAGCTCCTGAGATGCCTCTGAAAGAGGATGGGCCCGAATGAGCCAGTCACCCAGGTATGGATGGATACCGATCCCTTGGCACTGCAGTAATGTGGCCACTACCACCATGACCTTGGAGAACTTCCTTGGGGCAGTAGATTGACCGAATAGTGAGCTGTGAGAGCCAGGCACGGCAGAACGCAGATATTTCTGCTGATCCACCCAGATTGGGATATGAACATACGTTCTGGCCGGATCCAGAGAAGCCAAGAACTCTCTTTGATGCACTGCTTGAATCACAAAGCGCAAGATTTCCACGCAAAAGTACAAGTGTTTGTGGATCCCCTTGAGGGTCAGAATGGGCCAGAAGGAACTGTGTTTTTAGGCATCACAAAATAGATGTGAGTATATGCCCTTGGCTTGCTCGTCCGGCAGGACGGGCACCTTTACCTGTAGCAGCAGCAACTTGTCCAAAGAGGCTCACACAGCAGCACTTTGATTACAGACCCACAAGGGGAGATGAAGGAATCTAGAATTGGCTCTTTCCACTCCAGGATATAGCTGAACTGAATGGTTTCTAGCACCCAGTAATCCTTGGTAACCTGGGCCCATTCCTGCAAAAAAGGTGAAGCCTGCCTCAGGAACCAGGGAATAGGCCCTGAAAACCTTCACTGCGCAGCCTAGGAGTGTCCTCCTCTGGAAGGGACCAAGTTCCTGGTCCCAAGCGCTCCTCCATAAAAGGACTGAGAACGAGCCCAAAACCCACAAGCAGAGGGGAAGAAAGGGTTTTTTTTTTAGTTTGTAATAATGCGAAATCTGGCCAGCACACCCTCTGTGGACAGGCAGGGGTTGACGATAGAGGGGAATTGGCTCTCTTCACATGCCCCTTGAACCTGTCTTCTGGAAGGTGGTAAGATTTTCTCACACCTTAACCAGCTTCTCCAATTCCACTCCAAACATAAGAATCCCCTTAAAAGCCAGTTGAGCCAACTGAGCTTTGGAAGTTGAGTCCATTGCCCAGTGCCAGAGCCAAATCCGATGCCATGACACTGTTTTCAGGGCATCACCCTGGCTGCCAAATGTACCAAATCATACATGGCATCAGAAAGGAAAGCCATAGCAGACTCCAAAAGAGGGGTGGTATCATCCAGTGTTAGAGAATGAATTCACTGGAGGACTCAAGAAGTCAGATAACTACATACAGTCAGCTGCAGAATAGCAGATGCCACTGTAAATTTCTCCGCAACAACAAATCCACCTTGTGGTCCAGAAATGCCTTTAAAGCCAATCAGTCTTCCATAGGAATGTGGTACGTCTGGTAGCTGCCAAGACCTGCGCATTCACCTTGGGAATGACAAACTACTCAACATACTTCTTCTCCGGGAGAGCGCAGGATTTCTTACACTCTTAGCCCTTAGGCGGGAGAGTCCCATTCAGACCATATCGTATCCTTGATCACACAAAGGAACGGGAAGACAGTAATGGATTTCCACACCCCTTGAAGGAGCGGGTGTACCTTCAGCTCTTGCTCCATGGCCGATGCATCTGTCAAGTTAAGGCATATGAGACCCCGGCCATCAACATAGGCAGTTCCTTCTTCTGGAATAGACAGATCACTCTGGCCTCTCCACAATCTTCTGAAGGCAAGAGTACTTCTACATGCACTTCAGAGCCCAATATCGAGCCATCTGAATCATAGTCAGTCAAAATCTCGGACAGCCACCAGCTGTTCCCCATCTCCAAGGGGTGACTGTCCCTCGCAAGGGATGCTTAGCCAAGGGTAATCTTACAGGGCTTCCACTCTCAGCTTGCCCCCCACAAGACTGCACCCCAGGGGCACCCAGAAGCCACAGAGTCTGAATTTCCAAGCCAGGACCAGGCCTGCTGCAAAAAGGACTAGGGAGGAAAATCCTGAGTCTGGAGCTCTCCTCTTGGAAATGACCCCCCCCCCCCAACACCAGGGGGGCACAGCTACCACAGACTCGCTAAAGGACAATGAGCAGCTCACAGCACAGTCGCTGGATCTTCTGGTCAGCTGGATATTCTTACCTATAGCGCCATCCATCACCTCCTGCCCTAAGGCAGGCAAGGCCGGACTAACTGCATCCCCCGGCTGGGAGAGGGGAAGCAGGCCCTCCAGGGATGACTTAGAATCTGCCATACAAGAAGAGCAGAGTTCAGAATCCAGAGATGAGGCACCTCGTTTGACAGAGATCAAACAATGTTTCCTGGAAGAAGACAGAGTCAAGGCAAATATCACAACATCATGCACTAAGGTTGCAGTGGCACACAGGCGCATGTTAACTATGCTTTTATTGCAAAGCATTTTACAGGTACTAGAAAAGGAGCATGCATTGGAGACAATTGGGTGGAATGCACGCTAGGACTGTGTGACTGTCAGGTGCACAATAGGTAAAAATGCTGCCAATGCTTGCAGAAAATGGAGGGGAATTCCCACACTGTGCAAACAGTCACCAGTGGTCCACCTCAAATTGCATCCCAAGAATCGGGAGACCTCAACAAGGGCAATGACGTGATCAAGCCTTGGTACCCACCACCTGAGAGCCCCAGGCAGAGGATCCATGCCAGGCTTAGCTCTACTCCCCTAAAACTGTTTCTCTAGCTTGGCAGCACTGAGAGTCTTCTGCAATCTATGGGAGCGCTCGGGTTGGGGGGGGGGGGGTAGATGACGGAGGGCGCTGAGGTTGTATGAGGCTGCTAATTCTTCCATTCTTCCAGATCCTTCCAATTTTCTGGCTGTTTAACAGGCTCTGGATCCAGGGTAAGAGCATGGAGCTGAACCAATTGTCCCTCCCCCTATGGCTACCAAAGACCGCAGTCTAGTGGAGCCTCTCATGTCATGCTCACGTGAGAGTGTCACCCTAAAGGTGGTCATTCACTAGCATTTAATCAATCTTTTCCTCTCAATCTTCAGATTTTCTTTAGAGGATGTAGTAAGGGCTGTTAGTATAGCTGGGTTTAAAAAAGGTTTGGACAAGTTCCTGGAGGAAAGGTCCATAAACCACTATTAAAAAGGGACCCAGGATATCAATGCTTGGCCTAGTACAAGCACTGCAGAACCTGTGTCTTTTGGGGAAACTGCTAGGTACGTATGACCTAGATTGGCCACTGTTGGAAACAGGATACTGGGCTTGATGGACCTCGGTCTGACCCAGTATGGCATTTCTTATGTTCTTATGAGGAGAAAATCCATTCACTATCTGCTGGAGACAAAGAAATACTGAAGGGACCTCTGGTGACTGAGGCAAATAGAGGCTTGGGAGTGATGTCATTGAAAATGATAATTACACTTACCTGGTAATTGTAGTTCCTTGAGTGACGACAGCTTAGTCCTCTACTGATGGGTAGTGCACCTCCTCCTGCAGCTTGAAGACTGGACCAATCAAATTTCAGCATCTCCGAAGGTAGCCTACTGGCATCCCTCTTATAGTCCCAGTGAACTATTGACAAAGCAGACTCAACAAAACAAATGCAAGAACAGTTAGCTAACCTTAGAGAACATTATTATATATCTGAGCAAGGAAAGAAAGTTGGAACCTTCTCCAAAATAGAACAGAATAAAGAAATCATCTCTAATAGGTAAAGATTCCCCCACTTGCCGAACCACAACCAGGCATCGAGAGAAAAGAGCAGACAGAGTACCAAGCGACCCAGAGCACACGTCGCATGCGACATACTCACCGGTACTGACAGCGGACAAAACTAACGCGTGCCGTGCCTAACTCTCACCTCAAGGGCGGGACGGAGGACTAAGCTGTCATCACTCAAGGAACTACAATTACCAGGTAAGTGTAATTATCATTTCCTTAGCGTTCCTCCAGCTTAGTTCTCTACTGATGGGATGTAACAGAGCAGTACTAACGGGAGGGACCCTGCCAGCCGGCACGCAAAACAGCCGACCCAAAACAGGCATCCGCTGCCGCCAGCACATCAAGGCGATAGTGCTTACTGAAAGTATGCAGAGACGACCACGTCGCCACCTTACAAATCTCCACTGGCGGAACAAGACTGTGCTCAGCCCAGGATGCAGCCTGCGCTCTAGTAGAATGAGCTCTGAGACCTACCGGAGCCGGGCGTCCCTGCAACATGTAAGCCGAGACAATGGCTTCTTTAACCCATCGGGAAAGAGTAGTTACTCACCTGTAACAGGTGTTCTCCAGGAGCAGCAGGAATCAGTCCTCACATATGGGTGACGTCGGCGCCGACGGAGCCCTCGCGGAGCAATTTTCCCCAGCTTTCAAAGAAAGCCTTTGGGAATTGCAGCGCGCATGCGCGGTCCTCTTCCCGCCCAAGGGTGCCATCTTGCTCAGTCTGATGACATAGCTAAAAGACAGCAAAAATTAGCAAAAACGAAATCATAGAACTGCAACTCCAAGGGGAGGAGGGAAGGTTGTGAGGACTGATTCCTGCTGCTCCTGGAGAACACCTGTTACAGATGAGCAACTACTCTTTCTCCAGGACCAAGCAGGAAGTCAGTCCTCACATATGGGACTCCCAAGCTTAAGGCTACCGGAGACCCTAAGCACAAAAAAGGAGCTCCCTCAAGCTCAGTAGCACAGAAGGAAGGAATCTTCTCTGAGTACACCCCCAACCGGTAGCCCAACATCCGGGACGGAGGGCAGGAGTTGCCTATACCTCAAAGAGATTACGGAGGACTGCCTGTCCGAAAGCAGTGTCCCTGCGGGACTCCCTCTCCAGGCAGTAATGGGCTGCGAAAGTCTGGCTTGAAGACCAAGTAGCGGCCCGGCAGATGTCTGCCAATGGAACAGAGCGGAGGTAAGCCACTGACGCAGCCTTCGCCCTAACACGATGAGCCGTGACTCCACTTTCCAACGAGAGGCCGGCTGCCTCATAAGCCCAAGCGATACAGTCAGCAATCCAGATGGACAGAGTACGCTTGGAGACAGGGAGCCCCAACTTATTGGGGTCATAAGACACGAAGAGCTGAAAAGCCCTTCGGTGCTCCCGCGTACGGTCAAGGTAGAAGGTTAACGCCCTTCTACAGTCCAGGGTATGCAGGACCATTTCAGCTCGGCTGGAGTGTGGCCTGGGAAAGAAGGTCGGAAGTACCACCTCCTGGTTGATGTGAAAAGGGGAAACCACTTTAGGAAGAAACTTAGGGTGAGTCCGTAGGACTACCCTATTCTTGTAGAACCGAGTGTAAGGAGGATCAGAGACTAGGGCCTGTAGCTCACTAACGCGTCTAGCAGAAGTGAGGGCTACCAAGAATAAGGTTTTCCAAGAAAGAAAACGACGATGACAGGTAGCCATAGGTTCAAAAGGCGGACAGGTAATCCGCTGTAAAACCACATTCAGATCCCAGTCAGGGGCTGGTGGGCGCAAAGGTGGTTTAAGGAGAAGGAGGCCTCTGAGGAAACGAGCCACTAGAGGGTGGCTGGAAAGAGGCCTGCCATCCACCGGCATGTGATGCACAGAAAGAGCACTGAGGTGGACCCTGACCGAGTTGGACTTAAGTCCAAGTTCGGAGAGGCAAAGCAAGTATTGCAAGACCACTAATATCGAACAAGAGAAGGGATCATGAGACTGCTGAGCACACCAGACGGAGAACCGACGCCACTTCAGAGAGTAGGATTTCCGGGTGGAGGGCCGCCTGGAGGCCAAGACGACTTCCTCCACATCTGGAGGCAGCAGGAGGGGAGCCAGGACTACCCTTTCAGCAGCCAGGCCATCAGATGAAGGGACCGGAGGTTGGGGTGTAGGAGAGTCCCGTGATCCTGGGTCAGGAGATCGGGCTGAAACCCCAGAGGAAGAGGAGTGTCCACCGCCAGCTGCATTAGAAGCGGGAACCAAGGTTGCCTCGGCCACCAAGGAGCCACGAGGATCATTGAGGCTTTGTCCCGGAGAACCTTGAAGAGCGTCCGAGACACCAGTGGCATGGGAGGAAAAGGCATACAGAAGGCCTGTGGACCAGGAGAGAAGAAAAGCATCCGCCGCTACTCTGTGAGGATGCGGTTGTCGAGAGCAGAATTGGGGAAGTTGCCGGTTGAGAGGACTGGCAAAGAGATCCATTGTGGGTAGGCCCCATTTGAGAAAGATCCACTGAAGCACCAATGGATCCAATCTCCACTCGTGCGGCTGGAGGATTCTGCTCAGTTTGTCTGCCAGGCAATTTTCTTGACCCAGGAGATAAACAGCTTTGAGGAGGATGCCGCGGCTGATGGCCCAAGAGCACAGCTTTTGTGCTTCCCGACAGAGAGGGAAGGAGCCTGTGCCCCCTTGTTTGTTCACGTAGAACATCGCAACTTGATTGTCCGTCTGGACCAGCACAGACTGGTGAGAAGTGAGGTGGGAGAAGGCCCGCAGAGCTAGGCGGATAGCCCGGAGTTCCAGGAAGTTGATCTGCTGGGCAGACTCCCAAGGAGTCCAGAGGCCTTGAGTACATGTCCCTTGGCAATGTGCTCCCCAACCCAGGAGAGAAGCATCGGTCGTCAGGACCTGAGAAGGCGGAGGAGACTGGAAAGCCATTCCGAGCACTAGGTTTGGCAGATGAAGCCACCATTGAAGAGAAGAGACCAGCGGGTCGGAGATCTGTACAGAGTCCGCTAGGCTCCCAGTGGCCTGATGCCATTGTGTGCGAAGGCACCATTGAGCAGGCCGCATGTTCAGGTGGGCATTGGGGGTCACATGGACTGTGGAAGCCATACGGCCGAGCAGTCTCAGAAATTGCTTGGCAGATACCAGGGAATTGCTGTGAAAGTGGCTGGCAAGATCCATGAGCCTGTGTGCCCTGTCGAGAGGCAGAAAGGCACGCGCCTGAAGCGTGTTTAATCTTGCGCCGATGAACTCGAGATCCTGAGAGGGGAGCAAAGTGGACTTTGCGAAGTTTATGACAAAGCCCAAGTGCTGGAGCAGAGCCAGAGTGCGGTGCGTGGCGTGAGTGGCTTCTTGGGAAGACTGTGCTCTGATGAGCCAGTCGTCCAGGTATGGAAATACAAAGAGGCCTTGAAGTCTTAAATAAGCCGCCACCACTGCTAGACATTTGGTGAACACCCTTGGTGTGGAGGATAGACCAAAGGGTAGTACTCTGTACTGGTAATGATTGCCCCCCACAACAAACCTGAGATATTGTCTGTGGCTGGGGTGGATGAGGATGCGAGTGTAGGCATCCTTTAGATCCAAGGAGCATAGCCAGTCTCCCTGCTGGAGGTAGGGCAGCAGGATTCCAAGGGTAAGCATCTTGAACTTTTCCTTTGCGAGGAACTTGTTGAGGTTCCGCAAGTCCAGGATGGGTCTGAGGCCTCCTGTTCTTTTTGGTATCAGAAAGTACCTGGAGTAAAAGCCTTGACCTCTCAGGTGGTGGGGCACCGGTTCCACAGCCTGTTCCTGAAGACGACTTGCTAACTCCTGAAGGAGTAAGTTCCTGTGCAGAGGGAGTCTGAGAAGCTCCCCCGGAAAGTAGGAGGGAGGTACCTGGTGGAAGTGCAGAAGATAGCCCTCTTGGACTATGTGAAGTACCCAGGTATCTGTAGTGATGTTGGTCCACCTGTGGGCAAAGTGGACCAGCCGGCCTCCCATGCTGAGAGAAACAAGCTGAGGGAGAGAGGCTATGCTGATGAAGTCAAAAACCCCCACCCTGCGGAGCAGGGGCCGGTGGTGCAGGCTTGGGGGCTTGCTGCCTACGTGATCCATTACCCCGTCCCTTGGCCTGCTTACCCTGCTGGGGAGCTGCCGAGGCCTGATAATGAGGGTAGTGGTGATAGGCAGCCGCCTTCCTCGGGTAAAAGGGCTTTTTCCCCGAGCCCTTCTTCTTCTGAGAAGGGGCAGAGGTCTTCCTTGAGAGACGAGTCCTGGTGAGAGTCTCGGTCTCGATCTGTGCAGCCTTCTCATCCATGGGCTTGCCAAAGAGGTTTTCACCTCTGCAGGGGACATCGACCAACTTGTCCTGCACCCATGGCTCGAGGTCGGATGACTGAAGCCAAGCCTGTCGGCGGCCACCGATGCCGGCTGCGGCTACTCGAGCCGATGCTTCAAAGCCATCGTAGGCTGCTCGAGAGATAAACTTTGAGCACTCCCGAATACCAATTGACAAGGCTTGGAACCTCTGCAAAGGTTCTTCGGAGAGACCAGCAGAGAACCCGGCTATTTCTTTAGCCAGGTCTCAGAGATACATGCCCATATAGAGCTGGTAGGTCTGGACTCGACAAGCAAGCATAGAGCCCTGGAAACACTTCCTACTGAGGGCATCCAGGCTTCGAGCCTCCCGACCGGGAGGCACCGAGGAGTGCATTTTCTGACTCTTAAGTCTATGCATGGCCGATTCCACCACCATGGAATGGTGCGGTAGTTGTGCCTTTTGGAACCCGGGGCTCTTGCAGACTCGATAAATGGAATCGACCCGCTTGCTTAACACCGGCGACGACGCCGGGCTCTCCCACATGCGGAAGAGAAGTCGTTCCAGCATCGGAGGAACCGGTACAATAAAGGCCTCCTTTGGGGGAGAGTCATATTGGAGGGCATCGAGCTCTTCGACTCGAGGCTCCTCCTCGGGATTCGCGGGGAAGGCCAAGGCTTTGGTCATATCCCGCACGAAGTCCGAGAACCGGGTATCCTCCGGGGGGGACCGTCTCCGAGGTTCGGACTCGGGGGAATCCAATGGGACACACCGAGTCCGAAAAGAACCAGGTGACTCTTCTTCCTCGGATTCCCAGGCTGACTCCTCGGAGGAGGAGTTGAGCGGCTCCGGTCGGGCGGGCATCGATGCCGTTCGCCCCGACGCCGAGGGAGTCGGCGTCGACGACCTCGGTCCCGAACGGGAGGCCGAAGGAGACCGCGACCGAGGATCGACTCGAGCCCTCATGGACTCGAGGATCGGCTCGGTCTCCGGGGTCGACTTGGAGGTCGACGTCCCGGTGGTCAGGGCAGAAGCACCGGCGAGGCCAGCGATCAATGCCCGCTGCTGGTCCATGAAGGCAGTCAGACTGCTCTCCAAGGCCGTCAACTTGAGTCCGAGCTCAGGAGACCCAGCAGCCCCCGACTCGGGCCCCGACGGCGTCGGGCCTGACATCGGCTCCTTCGGAGGCGAGTCTACGAGGACAACAGTACTCACGTGAGCGGGCGAGTCCATCTCGAGACGAGGATGTTTGGAAGGCCTCTCCATCTCTGAGGACCCGGGACGGGAATCGGGGCTATGCGACCTGGCCCTCGAGGAACCAGGAGCGTCCACCGACCTCGCGGGTTTCTTCTTCCGATGATGTTCCCGGGTAGGAGACCCCCGTTCAGAGGAACTTCGACGATGCTCAGGACCAGAGTCCGAGCCCGGCCGGAGTCAGAGAAGATACGTTCCCGCTGATGCTGCCGACTCCTCAACGCTTTTGAGGACATTTTGCCACACGGACCACAGATCATCGGGTCATGATCGGGTCCGAGGCAGCGGAGGCAGTAGTCGTGTGTGTCGGTAAGAGACATGAGCTTCTTACACCGATCACACTTTTTAAACCCGCTGGCAGCCATCGGGGGAAAAAGGGCCCCTGCGAGGTCAAAAGAGAGGGCTGCCAGTGAAAAAGAAAAAAAGGCGCGAAATCTGTCACGAAGGACAAAAAACCGAAAAATAAAGAACGGACTCGCAACCGGCGTCGCGGGTCCGGGCGGGAAAAGAACTGGCGTCGAACCGAGAAAAAAGACAAATAAAATCAACTTTTCTAGCGGGGAATTACAAACAACGTCTGTAGGGCTCCGCGGAAAAAAGACGACTGAGCAAGATGGCACCCTTGGGCGGGAAGAGGACCGCGCATGCGCGCTGCAATTCCCAAAGGCTTTCTTTGAAAGCTGGGGAAAATTGCTCCGCGAGGGCTCAGTCGGCGCCGACGTCACCCATATGTGAGGACTGACTTCCTGCTTGGTCCTGGAGAAATGGACGCTTTCGCCGCCGCTTCCCCCTTTCTGGGACCCCCAAACAGCACAAACAAGCGATCAGATTTGCGGAAGGGCTCGGTGACCTTCAAATAACGACGCAACACTCTCTTAATATCCAAGCGACTAAGGCCACGATCAGAAGCCTGCTCACCCGCTGCTCGCAAGACAGGAAGAGAGACCTCCTGATTCACATGAAAGGAAGAAGCGACCTTCCGTAGAAAGGAAGGCACTGGTCGGAGCACCACTTTATGATCCGAAAAACAGAGGAAGGGCTCCCTACAAGAAAGGGCCTGAAGCTCCGAAATACGGCGTGCTGAAGAAATCGCCACTAGAAACACCGTCTTAAGAGTCAAATCCTTCACGGAAACCTGGGAGAAAGGCTCAAACGGAGCCTTGCTGAGCGCCCGTAAGACCAAGTTGAGATCCCACGGTGGGATGGAAATCCGACGCGCCGGACGCAGCCTGGAAACCGCTTTCAGAAAACGCCCGACATCGGCGTGCTCCCTGAGAGCCATGCCCTGGATCTTACCTCTGTAACAGGCCAGAGCCGCCAACTGCACCCTTAAGGAACTTGCCGCCAGTCCCTTAACAAAGCCATCCTGTAAAAATTCCAATACCACAGGAATCGATACCGTAGCAGCGCGAATCTGGCACCTCGAACACCAGTCCTCGAAGATCCACCAAACGCGGACGTAAGCAAGGGAAGTCGAACGCATACGCGCCTGAAGTAGAGTCGCCACGACGGCCTTAGAATATCCCTTGCGCCTTAGCCGCGCCCTTTCAATGGCCAAGCCGTAAGCGAGAATCTCTCCACTCGCGGCATGAGGAGCGGACCCTGAACCAGAAGCTCCGGAGATATCGGGAGTCGCCACGGCGCCCCGTCCAGCAACCGCACGAGATCTGCATACCACGGACGCCTGGGCCAATCCGGCGCTATCAGCAGCACCTGACCCTGGTGCGCTTCGATGCGCTGAATCACTCGCCCTATGAGCGCCCACGGAGGAAACACGTAGAGCAGACCCGACGAGGGCCACGGTCGCATGAGGGCGTTGAGCCCCTCTGACATGTGCTCTCGCCTCCTGCTGAAGAACCGCGACACCTTCGCAGAGTGAAATGTTGCCATGAGATCCATGATCGGCGCACCCCACCGAGACACCAGTTGTTCGAACACCGAGGGATGGAGCTCCCATTCCCCGGCATCCACTTGAGTCCGGCTGAGAAAATCCGCCGTCACGTTGTCTTTCCCGGCTATATGCGCCGCAGAGATCGCCTGCAACCGTGGCTCTATCGAGGCGAACATCCGCTGGGACTCCTCTTCCATGCCCGCGCTTCCGGTACCGCCCTGTCGATTTATGTAAGCTACGGTCGCGGCATTGTCGGAAAGTACCCACACCGCACGGCGCGTGACTTGCCTTTCGAAGCTCTGTAGTGCCAGAAACACCGCTCTCAGCTGCAAGCGGTTGATCGCCCAACCGCTCTCCTCCGGGGACCAAAGCCCCTGCGCAAAGTCCACTCCGCAATGAGCTCCCCAGCCCGTGAGACTGGCATCTGTCAAAAACGGAATCCAGTCCGGCTGCTCCAACGGCATCCCCGCCTGAAGGGAAGCCGGCCGAAGCCACCATCGCAGGTCCCGCCTGACCTGCTGTGGGCAGGGCAGCCGCATGCTCAAGGGATTGAACTGATTGGACCAGCGGCGGAGCAGGGCCCGCTGCAACGAGCGCATGTGAAATCTGGCCCAAGGCACCACTTCCAACGCTGCCGCCATCGTTCCCAACACCTGGAGATATTTCCACGCTGACGGGGCTGCGAGCATCCGAAAGTCCCGCACCAGACCCCGAAGAGCAAGTGCCCTTCTTTCTGTTAGAAACACCGACCCTTTGCGAGTATCGAATAGTACTCCCAAGTACTCGAGAGTCTGAGTCGGCGTTAGATGACTTTTGACCGGGTTGACCACCCAGCCCAGCGACTTTAGCAGATCGACGACCTTCCTTGTAGCCTGCACACTCTCAGCCTGGGACTTCGCTCGGATTAACCAATCGTCCTGGTACGGATGGACTAAGACTCCCTCCTTGCACAACGCCGCTGCCGCCACCACCACCATCAGTTTGGTGAATACGCGTGGCGCCGTCGCCAGCCCGAAGGGCAGGGCCTGGAACTGGTAGTGCCCCCAAGGGAGCGTGAAGCGCAGAAATTTTTGGTGAGACTCCCTGATGGGAATATGGAGATATGCTTCTGTGAGATCGAGGGACGTCAAAAACTCTCCCTGCTGAACTGCGACAATAACTGAGCGAAGGGTTTCCATACGAAAGTGCTGCACGCGGAGATAGCGATTCACCCCCTTGAGATCCAGAATGGGGCGAAGAGTGCCATCCTCCTTTGGCACCACGAAATAAATGGAATAACGCCCCCGGCCGAGTTCTGCCGGCGAAACCGGAACGACCGCTCCTAACCGCAAGAGACGGTCCAGCGTTTGCCGCAACTGAAGCGCTTTCTGGGGACCCCTGCAGGGAGACTCCACGAACGAATCTAGGACTGGCCGCGCGAGATCCAATGCATAGCCCTCGCGAATGATCTCCAACACCCAGAGATCGGATGTGATGTGGGTCCAGGCAGAAAAGAAACTCCGAAGACGACCGCCTATCAGTTACAATTCTGCCGGGACCCGCCGCCCTTCATTGGGACTTTCGAAGGGTTGTCGGGGCCGCCGCTGTGAATCCACGACTGGCACCACGAAACCCCCGAAACCCTTGGGCTCGCGAAAAAACCGTCCTCTTGGGGATCCCATAAAACGGGGCGATCGAAACTTCCGAAAGTCACGAGACTGCCCCCGAAAGGCCAAAGCGGGTTTACCCCTCTTCGGCCTATCCTCCGGCAATCTGCCGCCTTTAGAGTCCCCCAAGTCCTTAACCAACTTATCCAGGTCCTCACCAAACAAGAGCTTCCCCTTAAATGGGAGCTTGCCTAAATGTGACTTAGAAGAGCCATCCGCCGCCCAATTCTTCAGCCAAAGAGACCTACGCGCCGCCACCAAGGAACCCATACTATTGGAGAGGGCCCTGATGAGGTCGTACTGCACATCTGCCAAATAGGCCGAACCCGACTCCAGGCGCTGGAGCTCCCGCACCTCGTCGGGCTCAAAGGACGCAGACTGCTGCAGGCGCTGAACCCAGCGAAGACAGGCCCGAGCGACCCAAGCCCCACAAATGGAGGCCTGCAAAGCCACCGCATCCGCCTCAAAAGATTGCTTTACGAATCCATCCATTTTCCTATCTGACGCTTCTTTCAAGGCCGCAGCACCTTCCACAGGGATCGTGGTTTTCTTGGTGACCGCGGAAACCGCAGCGTCAATCTTTGGAGAACGAAACCGGTCCCTATCTTTTTCAGAGAGCGGATAAAGCTTGTTCATGATCTTCATCCCTTTCAGCCTGGACTCGGGATTATCCCACTCCGTCTGAATCATCTGATCAATAACCTTATGGATAGGAAAAACCACATGCGACTGACGGACCGCCTGAATGATGGGATCCGCGCCATCCTCGTCCTCGGTCGGCTGCTCAGCAGAGAGCCGAAGCGTCTGAAGAGCCTCCGCAATAAGGGCCGGCAGCTCTTCTCGGCGAAAAACGCGTATGAATTTTGCCTGATCCTCAGGCTCAGGGATTTCCACGTCCTCTAACTCTTCCAGTTCCGCATCTACATCAACGTCGGCTTCCGCCCCCTCCTGCCAGTCCATCTCGGAGAGAGGAGGCTCGACCGCACGTGCCCTTTTGGCCGGCCTCACTGTAACAGAATCGCGCTCTGCTATACCAGCCCGCGCGCTAGATGAAGGAAGGGACAGGGACCCTGCCACGAAGCCCTGCCGTCGGCGACAAAAAGCCTGATGCATAAGCAGGACAAAATCAGGAGAAAAATCATCCATCTGCAGCGCGCTACCAAGATCAGAAGGCGTGCCCGAAGCGCCCAAGGATGGTTCAGCCGCTGGAGCCGAAGGCCCCGCTACAGGTTCTGTCGGTTCTTCACCCGAGCGGGCTGCCGGGGCAACCGGTGTCATGGAACTCTCTAACTGCTGCTCCATGCTAAGTGAGACTGACGCACAGCGTTGACAGACGCCTGACTCTGTGCCCGCGCCTCTACGAGAGCCACAGACAACGTATTGGGATCCGGCTGACATGGAACCACTCAACACAGGTACGGCCCCTGGGGCCTTAGACACCCGGAAGAATGGAACCCGGAAAAACAGACTTGGGCCAAACTTAAAAAAGAAAAAGCTTAAAAGCTGCCGGTCTGCCGCTTCGTGTAGAAATTAAGGCCTGTAATTACCACCGCGGTAGGCCGAATCCTGGAAATACCCGCTAAAGGAGCGAAATCCTAACAAAAGAGCTGACCGCGAACCCCGAGCACAACGCAACCCCAAACTAATAAAATAACAAAGAAAATAACCATGAGCCAACAAAAATACCTGGTAAAACCACCCAGGACGTGGTCCAGTGACAAATGCCGCTCCGGGGAACTGCGCTGAGGCCGCCCGTGCCCAGGAGCTGCGAGCACCGCGTGTTCAAAATGGCCACGGCGCCTCACAGAATTTTGGTGCGCTGCTCCTGCACGCTCTCCTGAGCCGTAGCTTCAGGCAATCCAAAGAACGTGCCGTATCGCGCTATGACTCCCCTGCCCCGCAAATCAAGGAGCAGAGCGAGAAAATAGCCGCTAGTACTAGACCGGGCCACCGGCTCCGCGGGCAGGGAACAAACAGCTTAAAGACGCTGTCCCCCAAGCCGCAGGACTCATCTCTGACAAAGCGCGCCGCCGGCAGCCCGAGCAAGGCTCTCTGCCCCGAACAGCCTAGGGGCGAGAGATCCTTAAGCAGCAGCAGAACACCAAGAAATATAAAGAAAATATGCCGACGGCTGTGGTAAGGCAGGAGGGAGATCTCACTACGGGAGCCCCGGGATCAATCAAAGGCTTTGGTACCCCTTTTTTTTTTTTTAAAGGAACAGTACAACTAAAGCCCAAATACCTCAATTATAGGGAAAAGAAATAACCAATGATCATGAAAGAAACTTAAAAAGGTTAGCTAAGTATCTTGCTGCTGAACTGTCTCCCTAGTGAGCCCAGAACCTAAGCTCACTACGTCCTCTAGCTGCATGAAGACTGGACACACTGAGGCTATAAAGGGATGCCAGTAGGCTACCTTCGGAGATGCTGAAATTTGATTGGTCCAGTCTTCAAGCTGCAGGAGGAGGTGCACTACCCATTAGTAGAGGACTAAGCTGGAGGAACGCTAAGGAACATGGGCTTTTCATTGGTTCTTTGTTATTACCAATTTGCTGGTAGGGGAATGCAACCCTCTTGTCAGGACTGGTCTGGTAGGACAATATGGATGCAGCATTAACTATACCCAGTCACTGAAAGTAAAACTAGTATAAAATGTTCTTCAAATATATAAGTGAAGGCATTATTTTAGATAAGCCGTAGAGATGAGAATTAAGATGTTGAGGCCAGAATACATGCAATTATGATTATATTTTTGAAATTACTTCTACTTTTTCCATTGGAGCATAAATTTCTTGAAGAAATGTGGTACCTTTTGTGCATCAGCCTGTCTGATTAATCTAGAATTCAACCAGCATGACTGACAGTATGAAGAAAACCCATGCCCAGTACCACTAAAGAACTATCCCACACCCAAGATTTTTGCTTTCCAACTGTTTGCCAGCCCTGCATTCTGTTGACCTTATACTATTTTATTTGAATCTCGGCCCAAGGGTATCTAATGCTGTAGGAAAACCTTTAACTAAGCACCCACTCCAGAGGTGGCTCAAGGCCCTCCCCCTTATAGTCCAGCATCTCCCTCCCCAAGGTGTAGAGCATCATCTTCCCCCTATTCAGAGGTGTCCAGCATATTCAATCTCCCCTTCTCTAGTTTCCTTCTCCCTTCACAAGGTGTCTAGTATCTCATCTCCTCTTCCTTAGCTGCACCATCCAGCATCTCATAACCCCTTCCCTTCACCACTCCTGTGTTCAACATCTTCCCCACTTGCTGGGCCTGCCACTACCATTACCCTACCTCCGCCCAGGTCTAAGGGTGTAGAAGCAAGCAAGCACAGTGTGGGGCCTTGAGCATGAGCCTGCTGCATCACACCTCCTCCGATGCAAACTGCCTGTCAGTGGGGGCTGGGCTCTACTGCAGGCATGTGCTGAAAGGCCTGCTACCATGCAGATAGCAGCTTTAAAATGCTGCTGTCCTGTTGCATCGGTGCTGTGATACGCCCTTAAATGGTAGGGCCACCCTTTATTTACATCATCTTTGAAATTACACTTAGCAATTGTTCTAGCAACTATCTTCCATCAACCAATTTCCAGGCACTAAGAGGGTAATTTTACAACCAGGCAACTGGTTGTAGGCAACCAGGCACCTGGTTGTAGGCAACCAGGCACCTGGTTGTAGGCAACCAGGCACCTGGTTGTAGGCAACCAGGCACCTGGTTGTAGGCAACCAGAATGTGCCTATCTTGAACCATTTTTTTTTCAAATAAGAACAGCATATGTCTACTTTTCTTTATGGAATAGGGACATAAGTATCCAAAAATATGTATTAAATCTAGGCAAGGGCACCTACACCAGCATTATGCCTAGAGTTCTGAAGAATGCATTTAAGTTATAGTATTTTATGACTTACATGTGTAGATCTGCACTCTACCTATGTGCACATGCACAGTGAAAGTATACGATTGGTCTTATGCACACAGACAATAGAGGCAGACTAACCTACACACAAGTCCTTGAAAACAAGTGATTTACATGGCTCCTTTATAAAATCATCTCCTAAAGCAGAGTATGTTATTATGCTATCTTTTGATATTCTTCAGGTACAATCCAGGCTATATCAGAATGCTACACATCTTGCAGTAAATACCCAAAATACTGGAGGTCAAAGCATATATCAAACAGTTTAAAAAGATCCCAGCATGACAGAGAATCCAAGCTACAAAGGTGGTAAAAAGTGCAGAAAATTGCAAAGGATATTTTTGTCGGGTGCACTGTGAAAGGTGGAGGAAACCAACCTCTCTCCCCTGCAGCGTAGTTACTCACCTGTAACAGGTGTTCTCCAGGAGCAGCAGGAATCAGTCCTCACATATGGGTGACGTCGGCGCCGACGGAGCCCTCGCGGAGCAATTTTTCCCAGCTTTCAAAGAAAGCCTTTGGGAATTGCAGCGCGCATGCGCGGTCCCCTTCCCGCCCAAAGGTGCCATCTTGGCCAGCCAGATGACATAGCGAAAAGACAGCAAAAAATTTGCAAAAACCAAATCATATGACTGCAACTCCACGGGGAGGAGGGAGGGTTGTGAGGACCGATTCCTGCTGCTCCTGGAGAACACCTGTTACAGGTGAGTAACTACGCTTTCTCCAGGACCAAGCAGGAAGTCAGTCCTCACATATGGGACTCCCAAGCTTAAGGCTACCGGAGACCCTAAGCCCAAAAACGAGCTCCCTCTAGCTCAGCAGCACAGAAGGAAGGAATCTTCTCTGACTAATCTCCAACCGGTAGCCCAACATCCGGGATGGAGGGTAGGAGTTGCTTAAACCTCGAAGAGATTACGGAGGACTGCCTGTCCGAAAGCACTGTCCCTGCGGGACTCCCTCTCGAGGCAGTAATGGGTTGCAAAAGTCTGGCTCGAAGACCAAGTAGCGGCCCGGCAGATGTCTGCCAATGGAACAGAGCGGAGGTAAGCCACTGACGCAGCCTTCGCCCGAACCCGATGAGCCGTGACTCGACTCTCCAACGAGAGGCCTGCCGCCCCATAAGTCCAAGCGATACAGTCAGCTACCCAGATGGACAGAGTACGCTTGGAGACAGGGAGCCCTAATTTATTAGGGTCGTAAGACAGGAAGAGCTGGACAGTCTTACGGTGCTCCCGCGTACGATCAAGGTAGAAGTTCAGCGCCCTTCTACAGTCCAGGGTATGCAAGACCATCTCAGCTCGGCTGGAGTGTGGCCTGGGAAAGAAGGTCGGAAGCACCACCTCCTGATTGATGTGAAAAGGGGAGACCACTTTTGGAAGAAACTTAGGGTGAGTCCGCGGGACTACCCTGTTCTTGTAGAACCTAGTGTAAGGGGGATCAGACACTAGGGCCTGCAGTTCACTAACGCGTCTAGCGGAAGTGAGGGCTACCAGGAATAAGGTTTTCCAAGAAAGAAAACGGAGAGGACAGGTAGCCATGGGTTCAAAAGGCGGACAGGTGATCCGCTGTAAAACCACGTTCAGGTCCCAGTCGGGGGCTGGGGGGCGCAAAGGTGGTTTAAGGAGAAGGAGACCTCGGGAGAACCGTGCCACGAGAGGGTGGCCGGAAAGAGGCCTGCCTTCCACCGGCACATGATGTGCAGAAATAGCACTGAGGTGAACTTTGACCGAGTTGGACTTTAGTCCAAGATTGGAGAGGGAAAGTAAGTACTGCAAGACCACCGACACCGAGCAGGAGAAGGGGTCTTGAGACTGTTGAGTACACCAGGTGGAGAAGCGATGCCATTTAAGGGCGTAGGATTTCCGGGTAGAGGGTCGCCTGGAAGCTAGCACGACCTCTTCCACCTCCGGAGGCAGCAGGAGGGGAGCAAGGACTACCCTTTCAGCAGCCAGGCCAACAGATGAAGAGATCTGAGGTTGGGGTGTAGGAGAGACCCCTGATCCTGGGTCAGGAGATCTGGTTGAAACCCCAGAGGCAACGGAGTATCTACCGCCAGTTGCATCAGAAGCGGGAACCACGGTTGCCTGGGCCACCGGGGCGCTATCAGGATCATCGAAGCCTTGTCCTGGAGAACCTTGAAAAGTGTTCGAGACACCAGCGGCATGGGAGGAAAGGCATACAGAAGGCCCGTGGACCATGAGAGCAGAAAAGCATCCGCCGCTACTCGGAGGGGATGCGGTTCCCGAGAGCAGAACCGAGGAAGTTGCCTGTTCAGAGGACTGGCAAATAGATCCAGCGTGGGGAGGCCCCACTGGAGAAAGATCCTTTGAACCACCAACGGGTCCAATCGCCACTCGTGTGGTTGGAGGATTCTGCTCAGTTTGTCTGCCAGGTAATTTTCTTGACCTGGGAGGTAGACAGCTTTGAGGAGGATCCCTCGGCTGACGGCCCAAGCGCAGAGCTTTTGTGCTTCCCGACAGAGAAGGAAGGAGCCCGTGCCCCCCTGTTTGTTCACGTAGAACATGGCCACTTGATTGTCCGTCTGGACGAGGACGGACTGGCGAGTGGTAAGGTGGGAGAAGGCCCGGAGAGCCAGGCGGATCGCTCTGAGCTCCAGGAAGTTGATCTGCTGGGCAGATTCCCACGGTGTCCAGAGACCCTGAGTACATGTCCCTTGGCAATGTGCTCCCCAACCCAGGAGAGAAGCGTCGGTCGTCAGTACCTGAACAGGCGGAGGAGACTGAAAAGGCATTCCGAGCACTAGGTTGGGCAGATGAAGCCACCACCGTAGAGAAGAGACCAGCGGGCTGGAGATTCGTACTGAGTCCGCTAGTCTCCCCGAGGCCTGACGCCATTGTGAGCGAAGGCACCATTGAGCGGGCCGCATATTCAGGCGGGCATTGGGGGTCACATGGACCGTGGAAGCCATATGGCCGAGCAGTTGCAGAAAGTGCCTGGCCGAGACCCGGGAATGGCTGCGAAAGCGGCTGGCGAGAGCCATGAGCTGTTGTGCCCTGTCGAGCGGCAGAAAGGCTCGCGCTTGCAGCGTGTTTAACCTGGCGCCGATGAACTCGAGATCCTGAGAGGGGAGCAAAGTGGACTTTTCGAAGTTTATGACAAAGCCCAAGTACTGGAGCAGAGTCACAGTACGTTGCGTGGCGTGAGTGGCCTCCGTGGAGGACGGTGCTCTGATGAGCCAGTCGTCTAGGTAAGAGAAGACAAAGAGGCCTTGAAGCCGGAGATAAGCCGCTACCACTGCGAGACATTTTGTGAAGACTCGGGGTGCGGATGATAGGCCAAAGGGCAGTACCCTGTACTGATAATGATTGCCTGCCACCACAAACCTTAGGTATTGTCGATGGCTTGGGTGGATGAGGATGTGAGTGTAGGCATCCTTTAGATCCAAGGAGCATAGCCAATCTCCCTGCCGGAGGTAGGGCAGCAGGATTCCAAGGGTAAGCATCTTGAACTTTTCCCTTTCCAGGAACTTGTTGAGGTTCCGCAAGTCCAGGATGGGTCTGAGGCCTCCAGTTCGCTTTGGTACCAGGAAGTACCTGGAATAAAAGCCTTGACCTCTCAGGTGGTGGGGCACCGGTTCCACCGCCTGTTCCCGAAGAAGACTTGCCAACTCTTGAAGGAGTAAGTCCCGGTGAAGAGGGGGTCGCAGAGGCTCCCCTGGAAAGTAGGGGGAAGGTACCTGGTGGAAGTGTAGAAGATAGCCCTCTCGGATTATGTGGAGCACCCAGGTATCTGACGTGATGTTGGACCACCTGTGGGCAAAGTGGACCAGCCGGCCTCCCGTGCTGAAAGACACCAGCGGAGGGGGAGAGGCTATGCTGAAAGAGTCAAAAACCCCCACCCTGCGGAGCAGGGGCAGGTGGCGCAGGCTTGGGGGCTTGCTGCCTACGGGACCCGTTACCCCGTCCCTTGGCCTGCTGACCCTGTTGGGGAGCTGCTGAGGCCTGATAATGAGGGTAGTGTTTATAGGCAGCCGCCTTCCTCGGGTAAAAGGGCTTTTTCCCCGAGCCCTTCTTCTTCTGGGAAGGGGCAGAGGTTTTCCTGGAGAGCCAAGTACTGGTGAGAGTCTGTCTCGAGCTGTGCAGCCTTCTCGTCCATAGGTTTGCCAAAGAGGTTTTCACCTCTGCAGGGGACATCGACCAACTTGTCCTGCACCCAGGGCTCGAGGTCGGATGACTGAAGCCAAGCCTGTCGGCGGGCCCCGATGCCGGCTGCGGATACCCGAGCCGATGCCTCAAAGCCATCATAGGCTGCTCGAGAGATAAACTTTGAGCACTCCCGAATACCGGTGGACAAGGCCAGGAACCTCCGCAAAGGTTCCTCGGAGAGACCAGCAGAGAATCCGGCTATTTCTTTAGCCAGGTCTCGGAGATACATGCCCATGTAGAGCTGGTAAGTCTGGACCCGACAAGCAAGCATAGAGCCCTGAAAACACTTCTTACCGATGCCATCCAGGCTGCGGGCTTCCCTGCCGGAAGGCACCGAGGAGTGCATCTTCTGGCTCTTGAGCCGATGCATGGCCGATTCCACCACCATGGAATGGTGCGGCAGCTGTGCTTTTTGGAAGCCAGGGCTCTTGCGGACTCGATAGATGGCATCGACCCGCTTGCTTAACACCGGCGACGACGCCGGACTCTCCCACATGCGGAAGAGAAGTCGTTCCAGCATCGGAGGAACCGGTACAGTAAAATGCTCCTTTGCAGGAGAGTCATACTGGAGGGCATCGAGCTCTTCGGCTTGTGGCTCCTCCTCGGGATCCGCAGGGAAGGCCAAGGCCTTGGCCATATCCCTCACGAAGTCCGAGAACCGGGCATCCTCCGGAGGGGACTGTCTCCGAGGTTCGGACTCGGGGGAGTCCGAAGGGACACACCGAGTCCGAAAAGAATCAGGCGACTCATCCACCTCGGATTCCCAGGCGGACTCCTCGGAGGAGTTGTCGAGCGGCTCCGGCCGGGCGGGCACAGACGCCGTCCGCCCCGACGCCGAGGGGGTCGGCGTCGACGACCTCGGCCCCGAACGGGAGGCCGAAGGCGACCGCGACCGAGGATCGACTCGAGCCCGCATGGACTCGAGGATCGGCTCGGTCTCCGGGGTCGACTTAGACGTCGACGTCCCGGCGGTCAGGGCAGAAGCGCCAGTGAGGCCAGCGATCAATGCCCGCTGCTGGTCCATGAAGTCAGCCAGGCTGCTCTCCAAGGCCGTCAACTTGAGTCCGAACTCAGGAGACCCAGCAGCCCCCGACTCGGGCCCCGACGGCGTCGGGCCCGACGTCGGACCCCTCGGAGGCGAGTCCACGAAGACAACAGCACTTACGTGAGCAGAGGAGTCCATCTCCAGACGAGGCTGTTTGGACGGCCGCTCCAGCTCCAAAGACCCGGGACGGCTGTCGGGGCTATGCGACCTGGCCCTCGAGGAGCCAGGAGCGTCCACCGATGCCGCCCTCGCGGGTTTGTTCTTCCGGTGATGTTCCCGGGTAGGGGACCCCCTCTCAGAGGAGCTCCGACGGTGTTCAGAGCCAGATTCTCTGGACACCGAAGCTTCTGACGAGGTCCGGGTACGGCTGGGGTCAGAGAAGATTCTCTCCCGCTGATGCTGCCGACTTCGCAAAGATTTCACGGACAGCTTGCTACAGGCCCCACAGATCATTTCTTCATGATCTGGGCCCAGGCAACAGAGGCAGCAATCATGTGTGTCAGTAAGAGACATCAGTTTCTTACACTTAACACACTTTTTAAAGCCACTGGCGGCCATCGGGGGAAAAAGGGCCCCTGCGAGGTCGAACGAGCGAGCCGCCAGGGAAAAGTGAAAAAGCACGAATTTGTCACGAAGGACAGAAAAACCGAAAAATAAGGGGAGGCCTCGCAACCGGCTTCACGAGGCCGGACGGAAAAAGGACTGGCGTCGAACCGAAGAAATACTTAAAATAAGAAAGAAAATCAACTTTTCAGCGGTGACTGGTAGACAACGTCTGTAGGGCTCCGCGGAAAAAAGACGACTGGCCAAAATGGCACCTTTGGGCGGGAAGGGGACCGCGCATGCGCGCTGCAATTCCCAAAGGCTTTCTTTGAAAGCTGGGGAAAATTGATCCGCGAGGGCTCCGTCGGCGCCGACGTCACCCATATGTGAGGACTGACTTCCTGCTTGGTCCTGGAGAAAGTAGTGTTCCCATTTTAATCAAATGTGAAGTGAAATTAAAACAGCTACTTAGCTGACGAAGACCCTCCTCTGATCTTCTGAAGAAAGTGCTAAAGAAGCCCCGCATATACGTGACGTGATACGTTTCGGGTTGAAACGGCAGCCCTGCTTCAGGCTTTGCAGGACAGCATTCAAGATGGCACAGTCGTGTATCATCTGATTCAAAACCTTAAGATAAATGCCATTTGACGTTGCAGAACAAAAGCCAATCAAATGTCAGATGTTGGGAAACCACCACTAAACAGGGAGTTCCAAAGACTGATTGGACAACATGGTAAAAGATTGATTGAACAGCACTGCAGAAAACCACCCACTGAATAGAGAATCCCTGATGTGATTGGAAAATGTCAAAGTATACTGGACCAATAAAGTTCCAAATTCAAACCCTTTGATGAGATAGTATTCAATATGAAAATCCATTTTTGTTCACAATGCTGAAGTTTCTGAATACCCAATATATAAACTCCATTGTTAAAGAAGAATTGATCCAAACCCCTAAAGTTTTCAAAAGATGTAACCAAAGTAATACTGGGACCTGATAGCAGTGGTTTAAAGGGGGGAGGGGGTATCACTTTATCCTCCTCCCAATCCAAAGTAAATTTGTCTTCTTGAAATTTAACTTAGACAATGAAGAGACATCCATGTACTTACTCTATCAAAGTGTACATCTACCAAACAAAGTATTTGCCCAAGAGTTCTGAAAGGGGTATTAACATTAAAATGTCATCTGCTTATGAATAAAACGAAATGGGGTAAATCCACCAAAAGTACTAAAAAAATACCCCATTGAAAATGAGAATAGTAGGGACACCTGCAGAACTCCACAAATAAGCTGCTAAGGGGCACTAAGAACATTTAGCCATTTCATTCTACAGGTTTGTTTCTATGAAAACAAAACAAAAAACAATTTAAAGTTACCCATGAAATACCCAATTCACTAAGCCTCAAAATAAGTACATTATGATCTATCAGATTAAAGGGAGTTGGGAAGTCTATCTGCATCAATATAGCTTGATCTCCTTTACTTTCAGTCTTATATCATGATAAAATGAAGATGCTTCTGGCAGCATTGTATGTAAGCTCTTAAACCCAGAATGGGAGGGGTGCAAAAAATTAAAAAAATTCCAAATGTGACAGAAGTTGTATAGCTACAACTGACTCAATTAGATTTGCCAATATTGGCAAATTAATTTTTCTGTTACCATATGTTAATTCTCTTGTTTCATTCCTCATCTAGATGAAGTTAAATTTAAAGAGGAGGAGGTCTCAGACCCATCTGGCACTAAACTTCAGACCTTTGTATGTCTATATGTTATGTGCCGTTTCGCAATGACCTTCCCTTTTTAATGCTACCAATCCACAAATCACTACATCCAGAGAACAATTTAAAGATGAAAAAAGTGCTTAGCTTTTAACACTCTGTACGGCTTCCCCAACGCCTCTCCTCAGCACCTTCTCTGCGTTTCACTTCATTACGTTTCTTCAGGGGGTTTATTCTTTTAAAGCACTATTGGTAAAACAAATGTTACAACCTCATTAAAAATTATACCTTTTAGTCACTTCTATACCATTTATTTAAATTAAATTATATATACTACAAATCTATCTACCACTCTACCCTTCAGCAAAAGTCTTTATTATTAGTGCGGATTACCTCACTTATGATTACCTTTTTTATGCTGCCAATGTCTTGCATCTTCTCGTTCATCTGAGCCTCTCAGCTTTCCAAAAAACGCCACGCATGCGGATTGCCCCCTAAGAATCCATTTTATATTCTACCAGTCCAGTGTCATCATACCCATAATGATGCTTATGTCACGTGTACGCTTTAAACGTCTTAATCCCCCTCACGGTTCTTTAAACTTTTGTTCCCAACTGTTACTCTACAGTACTAAGCTCCATCAAAATAGCCGCAGCTACTTAATCCCTGATCTATCGTGCTACATAATCTAGTTGATTTCATTTCTGATTCAGACACATGCACCCCAATCTATTTGTGCATTTAAATCTCCCGGATTTACCGTTTGTAAAGTATAGATCCACCTTTATTCACATAGGACCTGTTCCCGTGATTTCCCTTCTCTGCCTCCTAGAATCACATCTATACAGAAACATCTTAGCTCCTCAAACTGATGGCCCTGCTCTAAACAGTGTTGCACTATCGGGGCCTCCCGTATTTTACAATTTAATCTGCTCCGATGTTCATATGTACTCTAAAAGACCGTATCGTCTTCCCCACATACATCAACCCACACGGACAGCGAATACAGTATACTACAAATGCTGTGCCACATGACGTTTTTCTTCTAAGTTTATATATCGTGCCATGATATTCAAAATCCACTATTTCATTAGATATATCACAAATCTTACAACTTCCACGTTTGTTGTGGCCCAACATGCTCTCTACCTTTGCACTTGATAATGGTCGTAAAACCGCTGGGCTTAATTTCTCTGAGATTTTGATGGCGTTGCCATACACATCTCACATGTTTATTTTCTAGCCCTGGAATGGCACTTAGAACATTTGTATGTTTTTTTATTATATTTTTATCTGGGAGCTATATGGGGAATATTTCGTAACTAAATTTATATTATCATCTTCAAATACTCTCTTATCCCTAGGGTTTAAGAGAAGTGCTCTATTGTTAAAAAGTGCTCTTTTGTAGGCCTACTTTATTACATGTTTTGGATAACCTCTTTTTGTAAAATTGTTCGACAAGACTCGCGATTGCCTTTTAAAATCTTGATGTTCTGAACAATTTCTACGGTATCTTATTAACTGAGAGAATGGTAAGCCGTCCATAAGCTGTACTGAGTGAGCATTGCTATAGTGAAGAAAAGTATTCCTGTCAGTAGCTTTTCTATGGACCGACGTGATTCAAACAGCGTTACTCTTACAAACTAATACATCCAGAAATATCATTTTACCATGATAAGAATGTGTGAATTGTATGTTACTATCAATTTTATTCAACCAATCGAAAAATCTTTCTAAAATATCTACTGGCCCCTTCCACAAAGCGAATACGTTGTCTATATAGCAGCACCACAGCTTCAAATAAGCCTTATAAGGTGACTTTTTAGCCATTTTTCTTCATATCTCCCCATGAATAAATTTGCTATGGATGGGGCGCATGTAGCCCCCATGGCCACCCCTGATATCTGAGGATACATTATATTTTCAAACATGAAATAATTTTGAAAAAAACTGTCAGCTCTGTTAATCTTAAAAGAAACGATATATGACTCTCCGACAAATCTCCCCTACTTCGTAGAGATAATTCTACACTTTCACATGCTGCTAAATTGGGGGGTGTTAGTGTACAAAGCCGTTACGTCTAACATAACAGACATCCGTTTCTCTCGCCCATTCTGAATAATTAGTTAAAATCGGAAGGAAATGGGTCGTATCTCTAATATAAGATGGTATATCTATAATCAATGGGTGCAGAAATGAATCTATATATAGGTTTAAGAACTGTGCCCCTTGTAGACACTATAGGTCTCACTGGTGGATTTATCAAACTCGTGTGTATTTTTGGTACTCGGTAAAATTTTGCTATTGTTGATTCTGACACAGAGAAATTAAGCCCAGCGGTTTTACGACCATTATCAAGTGCAAAGGTAGAGAGCATGTTGGGCCACAGCAAATGTGGAAGTTGTAAAATTTGTGATATAGCCAATGAAATAGTGGATTTTGAATATCATGGCACAATATATAAACTTAGAAGAAAAACGTCATGTGGCACAGCATTTGTAGTATACTGTATTCGCTGTCCGTGTGGGTTGATGTATGTGGGGAAGACGATACGGTCTTTTAGAGTACATATGAACATCGGAGCAGATTAAATTGTAAAATACGGGAGGCCCCGATAGTGCAACACAGTTTAGAGCAGGGCCATCAGTTTGAGGAGCTAAGATGTTTCTGTATAGATGTGATTCTGGGAGGCAGAGAAGGGAAATCACGGGAACAGGTCCTATTGATATGTGAACAAAGGTGGATCTATACTTTACAAACGGTAAATCCGGGAGGTGTAAATGCACAAATAGATTGGGGTGCATGTGTCTGAATCAGAAATGAAATTGACTAGATTATGTAGCAAGATAGATCAGGGATTAAGTAGCTGCGGCTGTTTTGATGGAGCTTAGTACTGTAGAGTAACAGTTGGGAGCAAAAGTTTAAAGAACCGTGAGGGGGATTAAGAAGTTTAAAGCGTACACGTGACGTAAGCATCGTCATGGGTATAACGACACTGGACTAGTAGAATATAAAATGGATTCTTAGGGGGCAATCCGCATGCGCACCATTTTTTTGGAAAGCTGAGAGTCTCGGATAAACGAGAAGGTGCAAGACGTTGGCAGCATAAAAAAGATAATCATAAGTGAGGTAATCCGCATTAATAATAAAGACCTTTGCTGAAGGGTAGAGTGGTGGATAGATTTGTAGTATATATAATTTAATTTAAATAAATGGTATAGAAGTGATTAAAAGGTATAATTTTTAATGAGGTTGTAAAGCGTAGTTACTCACCTGTAACAGGTGTTCTCCAGGAGCAGCAGGAATCAGTCCTCACTTATGGGTGACGTCGGCGCCGACGGAGCCCTCGCGGAGCAATTTTCCCCAGCTTTCAAAGAAAGCCTTTGGGAATCGCAGCGCGCATGCGCGGTCCCCTTCCCGCCCAAGGGTGCCATCTTAGCCAGTCAGATGACATAGCTAAAAAGACAGCATAAAAATTTGCAAAAAAAACTAAAGCAGATGATTGCAACTCCACGGGGAGGAGGGAGGGTTGTGAGGACTGATTCCTGCTGCTCCTGGAGAACACCTGTTACAGGTGAGTAACTACGCTTTCTCCAGGACCAAGCAGGAAGTCAGTCCTCACTTATGGGACTCCCAAGCTCAAGGCTACCGGAGACCCTAAGCACAAAAATGAGCTCCCTCTAGCTCAGCAGCACAGAAGGAAAGAATCTTCGCTGAATTATTACCCACCGGTAGCCCACATCCGGGATGGAGGGTAGGAGTTGCTCAGACCTCGAAGAGATTACGGAGGACTGCCTGTCCGAAAGCACTGTCCCTGCGGGACTCCCTCTCGAGACAGTAATGGACCGCAAAAGTCTGGCTCGAAGACCAAGTAGCGGCCCGGCAGATGTCTGCCAGCGGAACAGAGCGGAGGTAAGCCACTGACGTAGCCTTTGCCCGAACGCAATGAGCCGTGACTCGACCTTCCAAGGAGAGTCCGGCTGCCCCATAAGCCCAAGAGATACAGTCCGCAACCCAGATGGACAGAGTACGCTTGGAGACCGGGAGCCCCAATTTATTGGGGTCAAAAGACACAAAAAGCTGAGCAGCTTTACGGTGCTCCCGCGTACGGTCAAGGTAGAAGTTCAAAGCCCTTCTACAGTCCAGGGTATGGAGGACCGTTTCAGCTCGGCTGGAGTGTGGTCTGGGAAAGAAGGTTGGAAGTACCACCTCCTGATTGATGTGAAAAGGGGAGACCACTTTTGGAAGAAATTTTGGGTGAGTCCGTAGGACTACCCTATTTTTGTAGAACCGAGTGTAAGGGGGATCAGACACGAGGGCCTGCAATTCACTTACGCGTCTAGCGGAAGTGAGGGCTATCAAGAACAGTGTTTTCCAAGAAAGAAAACGGAGAGAACAGGTAGCCATAGGTTCAAAAGGCGGACAGGTGATCCGCTGTAAAACCACATTCAGGTCCCAGTCAGGCGCTGGTGGGCGCAGAGGTGGTTTAAGTAGAAGGAGACCTCGGAGAAACCTCGCTACGAGAGGGTCGTTGGAGAGAGGTCTGCCGTCCACCGGCACATGATGTGCTGAAAGAGCACTGAGGTGAACTTTGACGGAGTTGGACTTAAGTCCCAGATTAGAGAGGTAAAGCAAGTACTGCAAGACCACCGACACCGGGCAGGAGAAGGGATCCTGAGACTGTCGGGTACACCAAACGGAAAAGCGACGCCATTTAAGGGCGTAGCATTTTCGAGTAGAAGGTCGCCGAGAAGCTAGGACGACCTCTTCCACCTCTGCCGGCAGGAGGAGGGGAGCAAGGACTACCCTCTCAGCAGCCAGGCCATCAGATTGAGAGACCTGAGGTTGGGGTGTAGCAGAGACCCCTGATCCTGAGTGAGGAGATCCGGTTGAGACCCCAGAGGGAACGGATCCTCCACCGCTAATTGCAGCAGGAGTGGAAACCACGGCTGTCTGGGCCAGCGAGGAGCCACCAGGATCATGAAGGCTTTGTCTCGGAGAACCTTGAAGAGAGTCCGAGAGACTAGCGGGATGGGAGGGAAAGCATACAGAAGGCTCCCCGACCATGAGAGTAGAAAAGCGTCCGCCGCAACCCGAAGGGGGTGTGGCTGACGAGAGCAGAAGCGAGGAAGTTGCCGGTTGTGAGGACTGGCAAAGAGATCCACCGTGGGGAGGTCCCACTTTAGAAAGAGCTTCTGAACTACCAAGGGATCCAGACGCCACTCGTGTGGCTGGAGGATCCTGCTGAGTTTGTCCGCCAGGCGATTCTCTTGGCCTGGGAGATAAACTGCCTTGAGGAGAACGCCGTGACTGACGGCCCAAGAGCAGAGCCTCTGTGCCTCCCGACAGAGGAGGAAGGAGCCCGTGCCCCCCTGCTTGTTCACGTAGAACATGGCAACTTGATTGTCCGTCTGGACAAGGACGGACTGGTGAGAAGTCAGGTGGGAGAAGGCCTTGAGAGCCAGGCGGATCGCCCTGAGCTCCAGGAAGTTGATCTGCTGAGCAGACTCCCACGTGGTCCAGAGGCCCTGAGTACGTGCCCCTTGGCAATGCGCTCCCCAGACCAGGAGGGATGCATCTGTTGTCAGCACCCGGGCCGGCTGAGGTGACTGGAAAGGCATGCCGAATATCAGGTTCGGCCGCTGAAGCCACCACCGGAGAGACGAGAGCAGCGGCTCGGAGACGCGCACCAGGTCTGCTAGGCCGCCTGTGGCTTGTCGCCACTGCTGGCGGAGACACCATTGAGCAGGCCGCATATTCAGGCGGGCATTGGGGGTCACATGGACGGTGGAAGCCATATGGCCGAGTAGTCTCAGGAAGCGCCTGGCGGAGACCAGGGGCTGGCTGCGAAAACGGTCGGCTAGGTCCATGAGCCGTTGAGCCCTGTCGAGCGGTAGGTACGCTCGTGCCTGAGGAGTGTGCAGCCTTGCGCCGATGAACTCGAGATCCTGTGAGGGGAGCAAAGTGGACTTTGCGAAGTTTATAACAAAGCCCAAGTACTGCAGAAGAGTCACCGTGTGGCGCGTGGCGTTGGTGACCTCCAGAGCGGACGCTGCTCTGATGAGCCAGTCATCGAGGTACGGAAAGACATAGAGGCCGTGAAGCCTGAGATGGGCCGCCACCACCGCGAGACATTTTGTGAAGACTTGCGGTGCGGAGGACAGGCCAAAGGGCAGTACTCTGTACTGGTAATGATTTCCTGCCACCACAAACCTTAGGTATTGGCGGTGGCTTGGGTGGATGAGGATGTGCGTGTAGGCATCCTTTAGATCCAAGGAGCATAGCCAATCTCCCTGCTGGAGGTAGGGCAGAAGGATTCCAAGGGTAAGCATCTTGAACTTCTCCCGCACGAGGAACTTGTTGAGGTTGCGCAAGTCCAGGATGGGTCTGAGGCCTCCTGTTCTTTTTGGTATTAGAAAATACCTGGAATAAAAGCCTTGACCTTTCAGGTGGTGGGGCACCGGTTCCACCGCCTGATCCTGTAGAAGACCTGCTAACTCCTGAAGGAGTAATTCCCTGTGCAGAGGGGGTCGTGGAGGTTCTCCCGGAAAATAGGAGGGAGGGACCTGGTGGAAGTGGAGAAGATAGCCTTCTCGCACGACTTGAAAAACCCAGGCATCTGAGGTGATGCTGGACCACCTGTGGGCGAAGTGAACCAGCCGGCCTCCGGTGCTGGGAGGAACCAGCGGGGGGGGAGAGGCTATGCTTAAGGAGTCTGGTGGTGCAGGCTTGGGGGCTTGCTGCCTACGGGACCCGTTACCCCGTCCCTTGGCCTGCTGGCCCTGTTGGGGAGCTGCAGGGGCCTGATAGTGGGGGTATTGTTTGTAAGCAGCCGCCTTCCTCGGGTAAAAGGACTTCTTTCCCGAGCCCTTCTTTTTCTGGGAAGGGGCGGAGGTCTTCCTAGAAAGCCTAGTCCTGGTGAGAGTCTCTGTCTCAATTTGTGCAGCCTTATCAGCCATGGGCTTGCCAAAGAGGTTTTCGCCTCGGCAAGGGACATCGACCAACTTGTCCTGCACCCAGGGCTCAAGGTCAGACGACTGAAGCCAAGCCTGTCGGCGGGCACCGATGCCGGCTGCGGCCACTCGAGCCAATGCTTCAAAGCCATCATAGGCTGCTCGGGACATGAATTTTGAGCAGTCCCGAATGCCAGTGGACAAGGCCAGGAACCTCCGCAAGGGTTCCTCGGACAAACCAGCGGAGAAACCGGCTAGCTCTTTAGCCAGGTCTCGGAGATACATGCCCATGTATAGCTGGTAGGTCTGGACACGACAGGCGAGCATAGAGCCCTGGAAACACTTCTTACCAAGGCCATCCAGGTTACGGGCCTCCCTGCCAGGAGGCACCGAGGAGTGCATCTTCTGGCTCTTAAGACGATGCATGGCCGATTCCACTACCATGGAATGGTGTGGTAGCTGTGCTTTCTGGAAGCCAGGGCTCTTGCGGACTCGATAGATAGAATCGACCCGCTTGCTCAGGACTGGCGAGGTGGCCGGACTCTCCCACATGCGGATGAGTAGTCGTTCCAGCATGGGAGGAACCGGTACAGTAAAGTGTTCCCTGGCGGGAGAGTCATACTGGAGGGCGTCGAGCTCTTCAGCTCGAGGCTCCTCCTCGGGATCCGCAGGGAAGGCCAAAGCCTTGGCCATATCCCTGACGAAGTCCGAGAACCGGGCATCCTCCGGGGAGGACTGCTTCCGAGGTTCGGACTCAGGTGAGTCCGAGGGGACACACCGAGTCCGAAAAGAATCAGGCGACTCTTCCTCTTCAGACTCCCAGACCGACTCCGACGAGGACTCGGTGGGGTCGGCCCGGGCAGGGCGCGGCGCCTGCCGCCCTGACGCCGAGGGAGTCGTCGTCGGCGACCTCGGTCCCTAACGGGAGGCCGAGGGTGACCTCGACCGAGGATCGACTCGAGTTCGCATCGACTCGAGGATCGGCTCGGTCTCCGGGGTCGACTTCGACGTCGACGTCCCGGCGGTCGGGGCAGCGGCGCCAGCGAAGCCAGCGAGCAGTGCCCGCTGCTGGTCCATGAAGGCAGACAGTCTGCTCTCCAAGGCCGTCAACCTGAGTCCGAGCTCAGGTGACCCAGCAGCCCCCGACTCGGGCCCCGACGGTGTCGGGCCCGACGTCGGCTGTCGCGGAGGCGAGTCCAGAAGGACCACAGGACTTACCCGAGCAGGCAGCTCCGACTCCAGGCGAGGTCGCTTCGTGAGGTGCTCCTTCTCCAAGGACCCGGGGCGGCTATCGGGGCTATGCGACCTGGCCCTCGCGGAGCCAGGAGCGTCCACCGACGCCGCCCTCGCGGGTTTCACCTTCCGTCGATGGTCCCCGGAGGGAGAACCCCTGTCGGAGGAACTCCGGCGACGGTCCGAGCTGGAACCCCTGGACGCGGAGGCCTCCGACGAGGTCCGGGTACGGCTGGGGTCAGCGAAGATTCTATCCCGCTGATGCCGCCGACTTCTCAACGCTTTGGAGGATAGTTTGCCACAAGGCCCACAGATCATTTCTTCATGATCCGGGCCCAGGCAGCGGAGGCAATTGTCGTGTGTGTCAGTTAGTGACATATTTCGGTCACACTGACCACACCGCTTGAAACCACTGGCAGCCATCGGGGGAAAAAGGGCCCCGGCGAGGTCAAAGGACCGGGCTGCTAGGGAAAAACCGAAACGAAAACTGACTAAGTCAGAAAAACCGAAAAATAAGAAGAGGACTCGTGACCGGCGTCGCGAGTCCGGCGGGAAAAAGACCGGCATCGAACCGAATGAAAAAACAGAGTAATTCTAAAGAAAATCAACTTTTTCGCGGGGACACGACGGGTACGTCTGTAGGGCTCCGCGGAAAAAAGAAGACTGGCTAAGATGGCACCCTTGGGCGGGAAGGGGACCGCGCATGCGCGCTGCGATTCCCAAAGGCTTTCTTTGAAAGCTGGGGAAAATTGCTCCGCGAGGGCTCCGTCGGCGCCGACGTCACCCATAAGTGAGGACTGACTTCCTGCTTGGTCCTGGAGAACATTTGTTTTACCAATAGTGCTTTAAAAGAGTAAATCTCCTGAAGAAACTTTATGAAGTGAAACGCAGAGAAGGCGCTGAGGAGAGGCGTTGGGGAAGCCGTACAGAGTGTTAAAAGCTAAGCACTTTTTTCATCTTTAAACTGTTCTCTGGATGTAGTGATTTGCGGATTGGTAGCATTAAAAAGGAAGGTCATTGATGCGAAACGGCACATAACATATAGACATACAAAGGTCTGATGTTTAGTGCCAGATGAGTCTGAGATCTCCTTTTCTTTAAATTTAACGTCATCTAGATGAGGAATGAAACGAGAGGATTAACATATGCCAATTGAGAAAAATTAATATATCACAATCTCTAAGATACAAATGGAGTGAGGATTTACAAGTGGTGACAAATATTTCCACTCTGAAAGACGACCAGGATTGAATTGTTATAATATTGGCAAATTGGCAATCAGGCGATAACTTGTATATGAATTAAAATCTTTTCAAGTGCCCTTAGGAATTGGTGTCACAACACTCTGTCCCCCATTTCTGCTGGATGGTTCTTTTCTAAAAAAAAAACCCCTCAATATATTAATGTCTCCAACGAACTTTTATGAGTAAATCATGACGTAAATAGACAGAGCAAGGTCTAAGGCAAACAACGCTTAAGCTAATTTTCTAAGTCTGCATGCATCTGACAATGAAACTGGCAGAAATTAATCCCATAAACAATCTGCCCTTACGCCCTTAATCTTCTCAGCCTGATCATTATCCAAATCTTTCTGAGATCATGATCATGATAATCTTGCTGCTAAAATATTGAGCAGAGACAAATGCTGATATCATGCATATCTCATCCATCCTATTACAATATCATGGGTTCAAACACCCATTTATAGGCTATGATATACCCCCTTAGGACCGCTTTACCAGCTTCCCAAAAGGTCGCCGTGGTTACTCCGGATGCCTCATTAATCCGTAAATAATCCTCCCACTGGTGAATCAAATATTGGCGAAAATTTTCATTCTGCCACAGATGCCTGGGAAATGACCACTTCAGCCCTCCAGGAGATCGGCCTCAGAAATCCATAGTAACCCTAGCATGGTCAGAAACCACGACTGGTTCAATCTCCACCCGTACCACCTTCCCAAAGCTCTCCTTTGAAACAAGGATATAATCAATCCGAGACCATGTCTGGTGTGCTCTCGACAGATGCGTGTAGTCTCTTTCTACTCCATGTAGAATTCGCCAGGTATCTGCCAAACCTCCAATTTTACAGATAGCCCACTCCTTTATTGGCCCACTCAGTAGTCTCCCTCTCCCTACCACCCAGTGATTTATCTAGCATCGGATAGTGCGGGCAATTAAAGTCTCCCGCCAATATCACCGGAATCTTTGGCGCCCCTAAAATCTTTCCCAACAGCAACTTGAAAAACGTGCGGTCATAACTGTTCGGTGCGTAGATGTTGCCCAAAAACAATTCTTCCCCTTGAATCTTTGCATGCAAGAACACAAACCTCCCTTGAGGTTCTGCCTCCTCCCTGATAACCTCTACCGTGATCCCTTTCTTGATCAAAATCGTCACTCCTCTCTTCCTCCCCCCTAATGAAGCCGCGTAAATCTGCCCCACCCAATCTTTCTTCAATTTTGCATGCTCCCTGTCTCCTAAGTGGGTTTCTTGGAGCAGTGCTATGTGTTTTTTTCCCTCTTTTTAGGGCCTGCAATATTTTCGTCTTTACCGGGGTGCTCACTCCTCCCACATTCCAAGTTGTTATTCTCAGGTCATGTCCCATGCACTCCCCGTGTTGAATGTATGCAGCATAGGCTTTCCTCCCATACTCTTTACAGCTCTGGGTTGCCCAGCCTCAACCCCGAAATGACAGGCACACAAATCCCAAGCACCCCTATTCGCATGCTTACCAAATAGTTTCACTGCCCATGGCCAGGTCCACATACGTGCTGTCTCCCGAACCCCTCCACCCCCACTCTTCTCAACCCAGACACTTCTCACATACCATCCCCATGCATACCCCCATACACACCCCCAATCCCCCTGTCCAACTTCTGTTCCCCTAGTAGCCCAACATGTCCCCTCCCCATCAAAATAACAGTGCTACCCTCAGCAACTCCGCTGAGGACCAATCCCAATTAAATGCCGCAGGGCTGCCCCGGGCTACCCAGCAACTCAACCCACATTACAATGTAAAGTCCATCCAATAAGCCTATCACAAATCTAAAGGACTCTCAGTTCGTTCATCCTCCTGCACTTCTTGAGGATCTTCACGTCGCAGGATACAGGCCTGTTCTCACAGACCCTCTCAAGTCTCCAGCACAGACTCTTCTCCTCCACTGCCTGCACTCGGCAGTCCCGCCAGAAACTGCGTTGCTGCTTTCACCGTTGGAAACACGTAATTCTGTCCATGGTCTGTAACCCTGAGCGTTGCCGGGAACGCTAAAGTGAAGCGTATCTTCCTCTTGAATAGCGCTGTACAGATAGATGCAAACTCCTTTCGTTTTTGCGTCACCAACGCTGAATAGTCCTGGAAAATAAGTACAGTCAAACCTCGGTTTTCATGATTAATCTGTTCAAAAAAGTCTGACTAAAACCGAAACGTATGAAAACTGAAGCAATATTTCCCATAAGAAATAATGTAAATCCAATTAATCCGTTCCAGACACCCAAAAATATTCACAAAAAATACATTTTATAGAGAATAACTATATTTTTACATACAGAAAACAATGAGAAATAAATATAAATGACTAATGAAATGGATAAATGAACATTTAACATCACTGAAAGCAAGCTAAGTACAGTACGTTAACATCTGGCCTTAGCCACCCCTGACAAGCTGCTGTGCCCAGCTCTCTTCGGAATCACATTGGATTCAGCCCATTAAAATACCTTTACATTATCTGCTCAATGCTTCAGAATGGCAGAAAGTCTCTTAATGATATAGCTTCAGACGTACCCTGCAAGAGAAAGAACTGCCTCCCACATTCATGCAACATCTCCTGCTTACGTTGACAGCTTTTCTTCCCTGCTACCTCCGAGCCTGAGGGGGCGCTCCAGAGAACGGGCAGGCGATGGATGAGATCAGGGCCTTCCTCTCTGCGCAATCCTTGCCTCTCTGACTCTGACCAGGCTCGAGGATGTGTTTCATTTACATGCTCAGCTGGCTTTCGCTTCTCATCATGCAGGCGATCGGTGAGTCCGGGGGGCAGTGCTGCCGGGACCGGGCGGGCGTTCCGGCAGTGTTATTTACAGTACTGTAGTTTACGAAAACCGAGGCGATGTACGAGAACCGGGACAAAATCTCAGTCAAAAAAGACGTTGAAAACCGAAGCGTATGAAAACCGGGGCAAATGAAAACCGAGGTATGACTGTAGTTTATGATTCTCCAATTTCAGCTCTCCCTTCCGTCGATAAGCCTGCATTATTTGAACTTATGTTGAAGGTTAAGCAGTTTCATTATTACCACCCGCGGCTTCTGCTGGTCCGCCCTCCTCGGGGCCCAGGCGGTGTGCACGCTCAATATCTAATTTTCCCGCCAGAGTCGTGAGGCCCAATTCCATGGGCAGCCATTCACCCAGTAGTGGCAGTAACATGCTCTCCATGTGTTCTTCGGGCACCCCCACCACTCTCAAGTTGTTCCTCCTCGATCTGTTCTCCAGATCGTCTACTTTAGCTTGTAGGAGGTTAATCTGCTCTTGCTGCTCTCTACGCACTCAGTCTTGGTGTCCCTCCTCATCCTCGATAGCCGAGACACGTTGTTCCAGCTCCTCCACCTTTTTGCCAACCTTCCCTAACGAATCTCCCAGGGTTTCCAACTTTTTAAGTACCTGGTCAAACTTCGGCTCCAGTAGCTTTGCCACCTCTCTAGCCAGGTCCTCTGAGCCCGATTCCATGCTATCCGCATTCGGCAAGGGAGGCTGCGACGCCGCCAATTGCAAGGCCCCTGGCCTGCCCGCACGCTCTCGATCTTTTTTCTGCGGCGTGGTCAGCGAACTCTCGATTCTGGAGCTGCGCTTCATGAGAGCCAAGAGTGCCTCGTCGTCCTTTTGGCAGAAATCGTAGTTTTCGTGGGTAATAGTTGGTAAAATTTAAGATCTTGCCCAGGGCAGCCCCGGAGCGAGCAGAAACACGTCTTGCTCACTCATGCATCACGTGGGACTCCCAAACACCCATTTATAATAGGAAAGAGCTTCCTTGGTGTATTTTGTGCTTGTTCAATTATTTTTGTTACTAATTTTTGTCTATTTAATCTATCTTGTAGGATTTGAACTGATATCACCACTGCCCTGGATCTGGGCATTATCATAGATAGTACGTTGAAACCCTTTGCCCAATGTGCAGGCATGGCCAAGAAAGCAAATAGAATGCTAGGAATCATAAGGAAAGTAATATAAAATAAAATCAAAGATATTATAATGCTTCTATCACTCCATGGTGCAACTGTACCTTGAATAGTGTGTGCAATTCTGGTCACCGTATCTTAAAAAGGATATTGCAGAATTGGAAAAGGTACAGAGAAGAGTGACCAAAATGGTAAAGGGGATGGAAGGATATCCCTATGAGGAAAGACTTAAAAGGTTAGGGCTCTTCAATTTGGAAGAGACACCTCTAAGGGGAGATATGATAGAGGTCTATAAAATAAAGAATGGCATGGAACGGGTAAATGTAGATTGGTTGTTTACGCTTTCAAAAAGTAGAAAGATTATGGGACATGCAATGAAGCTACAATGTGGCACATTTAAAACTAATCGAAGAAAATATTTTTTCACTCAGCATGTAATCAAATTCTGGAATTCATTACCAGAGGATGTAGTAAAAGCTGTTAGTGTAGCTGGGATCAAAACAGGTCTGGATGAGTTCCTAGAGGAAAAATCTATAAACCATTATTAAAGAGGACTGGAGAAATCCACTGCTTACCCCTGCGACAAGCAGCATGGAATGTGTATACCTTTGGGAACCCAACAGGTACTTGAGACTTAGAAACAGGATACTGGGCTTGATGGACCCTTGGTCTTACTCAGTATGGCATATCTTATGCTCTTTATGCCCTTGAATAGATGCATCTCTCTAGTTTTCTTCCAATGTTGTTTCAAGCATCTAAGCAGTTTCATCTGTCATAGTTGCTTTGGATACCACAAATTCCTCTGTCTCTTCCAGTCATGCCTGGAACTCTCTACAGTCACATTCCAACCTTTTATTTCACTAACAGTTCTATTTCCAAATTCTTAATTTTTTATTTATTTATTTTATTGTTTTTCTATACCGCACTATTTATCATCAGCGCGGTTCACAGGCAACAAGAAATGTGCAATGTAGAACAGTCTAACATTGAACGTACAGTGAACAGGGAAATTAAAACATGGTGAACAAGTGAAATATAGACACTATATACAAATTAGTATAAGGGATGCACATGAGATTTGGCGATGTTTACAAACTGCCATGGTGGCTAAATACATATACATATTTGTATTGTTAATCCGGGGTTGTGAAGGGGCGGGTTGTCGGGGGAGGATAGTTATGGTGCTCTGATTATGGTGCTAGAGGCGTTTATTCTGTGGGAGCTGCTATGGGTCGGTGTGTGGATGGCTAGGTGATATTGCCTGAATTAGAGAAGTGCTGCAGGAAGAGATGATGTTTTAGTGTCTTTCTGAAATGGGGGAGGTTGTTTATGGCACGGATATCTGGTGGGAGGGAGTTCCAGCAAGAGGGTGCATATAGTGAAAAGGCATGCTTTATGGTAGTCTTGGAGCATTTGGTGATGGCTTTTGGGAGAAGTATGGTGTTGCAGGCTATTGATCTCCTTGATCTATTGAGGGGGGTAGGCTGAACGAGGTCTGAGAGGGAGGTGGATGTGCGTGTGTTGATTGCTTTTGAATGTCATTGTTAGGACCTTAAATGTGATCCTGCAATGGACAGGGAGCCAGTGCAGATATTTTAGGATGGGGGTGATATGGTCATTTCTAGATGCTCCATAGAGGGTTCTGGCTGCCGTGTTCATTGCGAGCTGCAGGGGGTTTAGCGAGCTCTTTGGTAGGCCGTGCAGAATGGAGTTGGCATAATCGAAATGAGGCATTATTAGGGCTTGAAAGACTGTTCGGAAGTCTTTTGGCTCTAGAATCTGTTTTATGTGGCGTAGTATCCGAACTTTGTGGTAAATTGCCCTTACAGTATTGCCTATCTGGGCGTTCATGTCGAGTCGCTGGTCAAGTGTTAAGCCCAGGTATCGTATCGTATCGTCTTGGAGATGAGTTCTGCGTCACGTACCTTGAGCAATGAAGGTGGGGTGAACGTCTGGTCTCTGCTGATGAATAGAACCTCTGTCTTTTTGAAATTTATTTTGAGCTTTTGAGTTTGTAGCCAGTTTGTGACAGCGTCGAAGCATGTAGCCAGCTGCGAGAGGTCTGGGTGATCTGTGGATATTGGAGTGAACATTAGGACGTCATCAGCATATACTAGGCAGTTAATGTTGAATGACCGGATGAGGTTGCAGATGGGTTGCATATTGATGTTGAACAATAGGGCTGAGAGTGACGATCCTTGCGGAACCCCTTTTTCTTGCGGGAAAGGAGCTGATACGGAGGGGCCACAGCGGACATGCTGCCATCTGCCGTTCAGATATGAAGCGCACCAGGCGAGTGCCCTGCCGTGGATGCCCTTATCAGCAAGGCGGGATAAGAGTAGCTTGTGGTTGACGGAGTTGAAAGCTGCCGCGATGTCAAGGAAGATGAGAGCAAAGCCTTGTCTGATATTGTCCAGCCCAATGGTTAGGGTGTTAAATAAGGTTGTCAGCAAGGTTTCTACTCTATGTGACTAGCTGAATCCGTGCTGGCAATGGTCAAGGGGTGCATTTGTTTTGATATGATGAGTGAGCTGATGTTGGACTATTTTTTCCATGATTTTGGCTAGGAGCGGGATGCTCGATATAGGCCTGTAGGAGTCCATCTTTGCGTGGTCTACACCTTACTGTTTTTCAGCAACGGTCTTATTGATGTTTGCTTTAGGCTCCGGGGAAATGTCCCAGAAAGGAATGAAATACCTATCATTTTGGACAAGAAAAGACTAAGTTCAGTCCGTAGGGTTTTTATCCAGTGTGCTGGGCATGGGTCGTTTGGTGCTGTGGTAGTCTTTATATTCGTGATGATGTCTTGGATATCTTTTATAGTTGGGGGTGAGAAGGAGGTAATGATATGTTGGGTATTCACTGGGATTGAAGGGGGGGCGGGTGAGGGGGGAAGTACAGGTGATTCATCAAGGGGATGAGTGCTTGAGGAAGTGGTAGGTTGGCTTGTTTTGGCTCATAGATAATCTGCATATTCCTGTGGGTCCGGGAGGTTAGATTGGCCGGGGGAAGGTTCCTTTGCTAAAGTTGACAAGATTGAAGAGCTCATGCGGTTTATGGATCGTTGCAAGACTTCTGCGTGGTACTGCTTCATTCTCGCGGAAACAGCTGTTCTGTGGACATCTAGATGGGCGAAGTAGGCGTCGTGGTTTTCGGTTGATCTTGATCGATGCCATCGTTTTTCAAGCTGTCTAAGTCGACGGAGGGATGCTGTTAGATCGGAAGAGTACCAGGGTGCCTTCTTCCTTTTGCCAGAGGATTTATTGCTGGGAGGAGCATCGATTACAGCATTGAGACTTGTTCAATAAGGACAGCATCTCATCTAGGTTTTGTTCGGGTGATTCTTGGAGAGGCTGTGCTCTTTCAAGGATCTCTTTTTTGTTGAATGGACGGTAGCATTTAGCAGTTGATGTGGCCGGTTCGTTTGAGGAAAGGGGGCTATTGGGTATAGGGTGAGCAGGCATTGAGAATCTGATTAGACTGTGGTCGGACCATGGCACTGGGCTTAATGAGAGATTGATTTTGTGTGTGGGGTGGGTGGCTACTTGTGGAGCGAATATAAGATCAAGCATGTTTCCCTTGGTATGGGTGGGGGAGCCAACCAGTTGGGTATAGTCTAGTGCTTTAAGGGCGTCGAGGAAGGCCTCAGCTTGAGTGTCTTGAAGGGCAGGGAGGTTGAAGTCGCCCAAAACCCAGTTTGCTGTGTGTGGGTTGCAGGCAAGGTCAATGATTATGGAGAGATCATCCGGTGATGGGGAAGGTGCTCTGTATAGCAAGTTGATGGAGCAGTGTTTGTTTGCTATGGAGATGTAATCGAGGTGAGGGGTACTATTGGAGGTGATTGGCTGAAATTGTAGGTCGTCCTTGGTCAGGATAAGTGCTCCGCCACCTTTTCAGTAGGTTCTGTGACATGAGTGTATAGAAAAATTGGGGGGGGGGAACATGTTGGAGAACAGAATCTGAGGCTGACATCCATGTCTCCGTGACACATAGGATGTCAAGATTGTGAGCGGCCAGCATGTCAGTTATGGCAGGCCATTTCTTACAGATGGAACGGGCGTTTATGAGAGCACATTTAAGGTCACGGGGGAGGGTGTATGGCTCGTGCTGGGGGGATAAGGACTGTTGGAGGGCGACATAAATGAGGTGGGGGTATGGCATGTGTCCAGGTCTCTGACTGGTGATGGGGGGGTCCATGGTATCTTCTCCATGAACTGTGTAGAATTGGGATGGGGTTCTGGGGGGAGGTGAGGGCTTGAGAGCCTTGTGTCAGCACAAGTATCATGCAGCAGCAGGCAAGGGTATATGAGAGTGTGGATATAGTGGGTGGAAACATGGTGGCTAAGTGATAAGGACCCGTATCTGTTGGGTGGGGCTGGTTGAGATTAGGATAACGTTAAGGTTTGAGATAGCTTGTGGAGGTGCAGCAGTTAGAGTATCTTAAGTATAAGCTGACAATTTAGTATAGAGGCAAGTGAGCCTAGCTTGGAATGGTGTAGCAGTTTGGCAGAGTGCCAAGGCGGCAGTGTGGCAGTTTCGCTATAACAGTATCATTTAGGAATGGGGTGTGGGGGTAAAACAGTATCAGAGTTTTGTAACAGATTAGCAATGAGCAAATGACAGCAATGTAACAATGAAGTAGTGTCACTGAAACAGTATTACATACGCTAGGGTTTGCACATAAAGTTGGATACAGTTTGTGTCCTTGCTTGAGATGGTAGTATTTGGTGCAGTTTCTGGAGATACGGAGTGGTATAAAACTGACAAATATTGTACAGGATTGTCTTACTTTTAGGTCGAGCTGTAAATGTCCAATGACTTTTGGTGAGATTCAGCTTTGTGTTTTGTCTCGGAGCAGTGAAGTCTTAGATCAGGGCGATCCTTTGCTGCTTGAGTAAATTGGGCCTCCGCCTAAGGGCCACGCCAAAGGGCCCTCTTGCGAGGCCCTCAGGCATGGGCCCGCAAGGCGCGGGCGTGCCTCTTGGCGCTGCCTTTTATCCCTCAGGGGCTGCCCCGATTGGGCAGCACGCGGCCGCAGATGATGCTGGAGCGATGGGGAGGATGGCGGTCAGCTTCGATCCCTCCTGGGAGAGCTGCAAGGCACAGGAAAGGCTTCGGTCCAGGTCGCGCTGCCTTTTATCCCTCAGGGGCTGCCCTGATTGGTCAGCATGCGGCGCAGATGCTGCTGGAGCGATGGGGAGGACGGCAGTCAGCTTCGATCCCTCCTGGAAGAGCTGCAAGGCACAGGAAAGGCTTCGGTCCGGGTCGCGCTGCCTTTTATCCCTCAGGGGCTGCCCCGATTGGGCAGCACGCGGCCGCAGATGATGCTGGAGCGATGGGGAGGACGGCGGTCAGCTTCGATCCCTCCTGGGATTAATATGTGGCATTGTCACTTCCCAGGAGACTAACTCTTCATGTCCTCTTGTATGCTGATCAAGGTTATCGCTGAGGTGTTATCCGAGAAGATTCAAACTGCCTCACTTTGGACTAAGCTCTGGAGATGCAAGAGGACAAAGCAAATGACCCTCGCCTCCAGCCAGTTGATAGACTACGCCATTTCCCATTTGTTCCAATGGCTCTAAACCACTTGCCTCTCACAATGGGCTAATAGGCAGTCATCTGTCATCAGGAGAAGCCACTGGTACTCATCCAGGGACAGGCCCTTCAACATGAACTAAGGGGGGAGAAGGGGAAGCCTGGTCTCAAAGCCTGCGAATAAGACCACTGTGACAATAAGAACTTTGCAGCAGTCTCTCCTGTGCTCACACACAGGGGACTCAATTTTGTCTGCCACTGGCCCTAAGAGCTGAAGGTAGTCCCAAACATTTGGAGCCTTCTGCTTACAAATTGATGTCAGCTGAGACAGCAACGTCTCCATTCTCTTTTCGGGTAGGGAGACTTCCAGAGCTGTTGTACAACTATGCCCCAAAGGTACTGTAGATTGGGGTAAGCTCCAGGCAGCTCTAGTCACAGTTGATCACCCAGCCTGGTAAAGGGGATGGAAGGATATCCCTATGAGGAAAGGATTAAACGGTTAGAGCTCTTCAACTTGGAAGAGAGACCTCTAAGGGGAGATGCGATAGAGGTCTATAAAATAATGAATGGAATGGAACTGGTAAATGCAGATTGGTTGTTTACTCCTCCAGAAACTACATCACTTGGGCCAGTGCCTGAAGGACTTCCAAATGCGATACAGCCCGCAAAGCCAGTCATTCAGGAAAGGATGCACACAAATCCCTTTGTGCTGAAGAGCAGCAGCAACCACAACCATTATCCCAGTAAATGTCGGGGTGGAGGAGAGAGTGAGCGACAAATTGAAAATGAGAGCTGGGAACAGGAAAGCGCAGGAAGCACTGCTGATCCTCGCAAATGGGAAATGTGTCAACAGGCTTTGGCTAAATCTAGAAAGTTAGTTACTCACCTGTAACAGGTGTCCTCTGGGGACAGCAGGAATCAGTCCTCACATATAGGGTGACGTCGATGGGGCCCGTGCGGAGCAAATCCCGAGCTTTCAAAGAAAGCCTTTGGGAATTGCTACCACGCATGCATGGTCCCCTTCCCGCCCAAGGGTGTCATCTTGCTCAGTCAAATGACATAGCTAAAAAGATGGCAAAAAACCCCACACAAATGAAGAGGACTGCAACTCCAAGGGGAGGAGGGAGGGTTGTGAGGACTGATTCCTGCTGTCCCTGCAGAACACCTGTTACAGGTGAGTAACTATGCTTTCTCCGGGAACAAGCAGGCAGTCCTCACATATGGGACTCCCTAGCTACAGGCTACCATAAACCAATAGCATAAAAAGGCTCCCTCAACGAGAGCCGCAAGCAGCCGCAATGAAATCTTTTTCAAGGAGAAATAGGACCCCTGCATCCAAGGGAAGTAGCACTCCGGTAGCCTGAACACAGAAGGGTCGGAGGGCAGGAGTTGCCTAGACCCCGAAAAGGTTACATAGCACGGCCTGACCAAAGGCACTGTCCCGTCAGGATTCCCTATCCAGGCAGTAATGAGCTGCGAAGGTATGAACCGAAGACCAGGTGGCGGCCCGGCAGATGTCTGCCAGAGGAACAGAGTGCAGGTGAGCCACTGATGCCGCCATGGCCCTGAGCCTGTGAGCTGTGATGCGGCCTTCCAGCGGAAGCCTCGCCGCTTCATAAGCCCGGGCAATACAGTCCGCCACCCATGTGGACAGTATCCGCTTGGTCACCACCTCCCCCAGTTTACTGGGGTCGTAGGAAACGAAAAGCTGAGAGGCTTTCCGGTGGCCTTCAGTACGCTGAATGTAGAAGGACAAGGCCCTATTACAGTCCAAGGTATGGAAGACCGCCTCTGCCCGACTGGCGTGCAGCCTGGGAAAGAAGGTAGGGAGGACCACCGTCTGGTTGAGGTGGAAAGAGGACACCACCTTCGGAAGGAACTTTTCTTGTAAAACCTGGTATAAGGCTTCTCCACCACGAGGGCCTGAAGCTCACTCACTCTTTGGGCAGAAGTGAGCGCAACCAGGAAAACTACCTTCCAGGAAAGATAACGGAGGTGACACATAGCCATTGGTTCGAAAGGCGTCAGGGTGAGCTGCTCCATTACCACATTGAGATCCCATTTGGTCGCCGGAGGATGGACCGGTAGCTTAGACAGGAGTAGGCCCTTTAGGAAATGGGACACCACTAGATGACCGGAGAGGGGCTTCCCGTCCACCTGATGATGGTTTGCCACTAAGGCACTGAGATGCACACTGATGGAGTTGGACTTGAGCCCCGTCCTGGAGAGGTGGAGAAGGTATTGCAACACAACAACCACCGGGCAAGAAAAGGGGTCGACCCCCCCCCCCCCCGTTCAGTGCACCAAAGTGCAAACCTGCGCCACTTAAAAGCATAAGCCCATCTGGTAGATGCTCTGCGTGAAGCCAGTAAAACATACTTCACTTCATTCAGAAGGTGGAGCGGGGCTAGAGTCACCCTCTCAGCAGCCACGCCGTCAGCGAAAGGGAGCTGAGATTGGGATGTAGAAGAGAGCCCCCCTCCTGGGAAAGGAGTCATGGAGCTGACCCCAAGAGAATGGGGGCCTCCACCGCTAGCTGCAGAAGCAGCCCTGTCGTGAAGAATCTTAAACAGAGTCTTGGCGATCAGAGGTGTTGGGAGAAAAGCATACAGAAGACCCTCCGACCATGAGACTAGGAAAGGCATCGGTGGTCACCATGGCGGAGTGCGGTTGCCTTGAGCAGAAGCGGAGTAACTGGTGATTGTCCAGGCTTGCAAACAGGTCCATCACAGGTTCCCCCCAGGTCTGGAAAAGCCAGTTGGCTACTTCCAGGTCCAGCTGCCACTCGTGTGGCTGGAGCATCCTGCTGAGTGTCGGCCAGCCAGTTGTCCTGGCCCGGCAGGTATACCGCCTTGAGAATGCCCTGCTGGCCTGCTTAAGAGCACAGATCCAGGGCTTCTTGACAGAGGGCACGGGACCCCATGCCCCCTGTTTGATCACAAAGATGAGCCAGTTGTCGAGATAGGGGAAGACAAAGATCCCCTGAAGCCTGTGAAAGGCGGTGACCACTGCCAGGCACTTTGTGAATACTCTGCAGGCCGAGGCGAGGCCGAAGGGAAGCACCCTGTATTGGAAATGATTGTCTCCTACCACAAAGCGTAGGTATTGCCTGTGGCTTGGATGGATTAGGATGTGTATGTAGGCATCCTTTAAATCTAAGGAGCATAGCCAGTCTCCCTGACGAAGGTAAGGCAGCAATATTCCAAGGGAGAGCATCTTGAACTTCTCCCTCACCAGGAAATTACTGAGGTTGTGCAGGTCGAGGATGGGCCTTAGGCCCTCTGTCCTCTATGGCACGAGGAAGTACCTGGAGTAGAACCCCTTGCCCTTGAGGTGGTGGGGCACCGGTTCCACTATTTGGTCCTCGAGAAGACCTGCCAACTCCTTCAGAAGAAAGTCCCGGTGAAGGGGACAACTCTGTTCCTGTGGAATCTAGTGTAGGGTGTGTGGGCTACCAGCCCCTGCAGCTCACTCACCCATCTGGCTGAGGTGAGCACCACCAGAAAAATGACCTTCCATGACAAATACTTGAGATGGCACATTGCCAAGGGTTCAAAAGAAGGAGCCATGAGCTTCCCCAGCACCACATTGAGGTCCCATGCCACCAGCGGCAGACGGATTGGGGGCTGTGACAGGATTCCTCCCTTCATGAAATGGCCCACCAGAGGATGCACTGACTCGACCAGGCCGTCTACAGGGTGGTGGTGTGCAGAAATGGCATTAAAATGCACTGATCGTGTTGGACTTCAGGCCAGCTCCAGAAAGATGCAAAAGATACTGCAGGATTTCTTGCACAGAGCAAGAGAAGGGATTAAGCCCTCCATCCGTGCACCAGACAGAGAACCTGTGCCACTTAAATTCATACGCTTGACGCGTCAAATCCTTACGCAAAGCCAGCAGGACATCCTCAACCTCCGGTGAGAGGTGCAGGTGCGCTATGGCTAATCTCAACATCTAGGCCATCAGGGCGAGGGATGGGCGGTTGGGATGAAGAAGCATCCCGTTCTCCTGTGACAGTAGGTCCAGGGAGCTCCCTAGTGGCAAGCAGATCCCTCTGGGACAGCTGCAGGAACAGGGGGGAACCATGGTTGCCTGGGCCACCTGGGAGTGATGAGGATGACCGAGGCCGCCTCCAATTATATTTGATTAGAGTCCGGGGAACCAGAGGTATAGGTGGGAATGTGTACAGGAGGCCTCTGGACCAAGGGAGGAGGAAACCTCCTGCCCCCGGGCTGGTCTTCGAGAACAGAAGTGCGGCAGTTACACATTCTTCGGGCTGGCAAAGAGATCTATGTCCAGGGTCTCCCAACGGCGAAGGACAATGCTGAGCACCTCCAGGTTGAGTTGCCACTCATGGGGTTGAAGGACCCAGCTTAGGCAGTCCGCAAGCACATTGTGCTGGCCTAACAGGTAAATTGCCCAAAGGGAGAGCCATCTCACCATAGCGAAGTTCCACAGACGAACGGCTTCCCAACAGAGGTGGTACGACCTGTGGTCCCCTGCTTGTTGAGGTATTATATTGCTACCTAGTTGTCTGTCTGGACTTGAACTACCTGCCCCATCAGATGGTCTTGAAACACCCAAAGGGCATTGCAGACAACCCTGAGTTCCAGCAGGTTGATCTGAAGGGCACTCTCTGCTGACGACCATGGGCCCTATGATTGCAGATGGTCGCAATGGGCTCCCCCATCCCAGCTTTGATGCATCAGTTGTGAGAACATGCTGAACCAGAGATGCCTGGAAGAGTAGGCCGACCCTGAGGTTGTGTGGGCTCTGCCACCAATCATCCAATTAACCAGAGGCCTGGGTCCACTGGGAGCTGAGTATCATCCACTGGCTTGCCGCATTTGGAGGCAAAGGAAATGACGTGGACTGTCGAGGCCATGTGCCCCAGCATGCATAGCATTTGTCTTGCCGTCACCACCAAACAGCCCTGTACATCCTTGCCCGGGGCAGACAAGCGCAGGAAGAGGGCCCTTGTCTGGGTGGAGTCCAGGAGGGTGCCTATGAACTCTAAGCGCTGGGCCAGGAGCAGGTGTGATTTTGGGAAGTTGACCACAAACCTTAGATGCTAAAGTAGCCCTATGGTGCGATCTGCTGCGTGGCACATCTCCTCCGGCAAGCTGGCCTTGATGAGCCAGTTGTCCAGGTAGGGGAAGACAAACACCCCTAGAAGACGGAGGCAGATGGCGATGACTGCCAGGCATTTGGTGAACATCCAAGCACCCTGTATTGATAGTGGTGGCTTCAGACGATGAATTAGAGGTACTGATTGTGCCTTGGATGGATCAGGATGTGGGTGTAGGCATCTTTGAGATCCAAGGAGCATAGCCAATCTCCCTGCAGGAGGTAAGACAGCAGGGTTCCAAGAGATACCATTTTGAACTTTTCCTTAACCAGTAAGCAGATGAGCTCACGCAGATCCAGGATGGGCCTAAAGCTCCCTGTTTTCTTAGGCACAAGAAAGTAGCGGAATAGAATCCCTTGCCCCAAAGAGGCTGGGGGAACTGGTTCTACAGCTCGATCCTCAGACAGACTCGAGCTCCCTCTGCAGGAGCTCCCTGTGCAAGGAGTCAATGGGAAATTCCCCTGGGAAGGAGGAGGCAGCTGGACAAAGTGGAGGAGGTACCCCTCTCGGACCACTGCAGCACCCAGGCGTCTGTGGTGATATCCGGCCAGAGGTGCACAAAGTGGACCAGCCATCCTCCCGTGAACCTTGGGCCCATGACCACCTGGGGAAGGGAGGCTATGCCTAAGGAGTCAAAAGCTCCCCCCCAGGCTGCAGCTGGAGCACTGTTTGGGACTTGGGGGCATTTTGCTTATGGGGGCCATTCCCCTGGCCCTTGGTGTGCGACCCATCGGGGAGCCTGAGAGGCCAGAAAGCGTAGTTACTCACTTGTAACAGGTGTTCTCTGGGTAACCTCTCCCCAGCTTTCAAAGAAAACCTTTGGGAGATGTACCACACATGCGTGGTCCTCTTCCCACCCAAGGACGTCCTCTTGCCTCAGTATGATATCATAGCACAAGATGGCAAAAAAAGAAAAGCAACTCCATGGGGAGGAGGGAGGGTTGTGAGTACTGATTCCTGCTGTCCCTAGAGTAAACCTGTTACAGGTGAGTAATTACGCTTTCTTCAGGAACAAGCAGGAAAGTCAGTCCTCACATATGGGACTCCCCATCTATAGACTACCGAAACCCCCCCTATAAAAACCACAGGTGACCAGAAAAGATGAACCGTGAAAAGCAGCAATGGAGTCAAGGAACAGGTGACCCACTAGCAACCCAGAGTGTCAAGCTAGAGACCAGTTCTCTGGTAGCCTGAACACACCGAAGGGTTGGCAGGTAGGAGTTGCCTTACATCCCAAACAAATGACAGAGTACTGCCTGGCCGAAGGCAATGTTCCAGTGGGACTCCCTCTCCAGGCAGTAATGAGCTACGAAGGTATGGACTGAGGACCAAGGTGGCAGCCCAGCAGATTAAGCCCCTCTCTGCTCCCTACACCAAGGCCAATCAGGCTGAAGAGCAGTATCGGCGGGACTTTTAAAACTCAAGTGTTGCTAGGCGCGGGAACATTGCATTGCCACCGGCCCGATCGGCATCAGCGAAGGGAGCAGGCAGGTAAGCCCCTCCCTGCTCCCTACACCTGTTGAGGTACTCTTCACTGTGCTAACTGCTGGGGATCATGCACCCCTACCATGTACTATCAGTACAATTTAGTAAACATGCCCCCAAGTTCCCTCTTTTTCATGCTGATTCCTATTTAATTTCTGAAGCAAGACAACCAGGCACCCACAACTCTTCAAAATATGTTCTACCAAAACAAACCTCACCTATTGATCATCAAGATACTTAGTGAACAAGCCAGCCATGGTAAGCTGACCATACAACCGAACATGACACCACATAATCTAATATATTACTAAATCATTCTCCTGGCTACATTTCTTCTCATATCTACACATCTTATCAATAATTGGAACATAACACAAGTTCTTCACAGAACAAACTTCCTTCACCTTACAACTCACCATAAAATACTGCTTACTAAACAAGTTTGCAGACTCATACATAACACCGAATGACCACTGCTGAAAACCTCCGATACCAAACACCTTGAACAACCAATCAAATGTTCTCTTATCAACGCTCGCTCTATCCGCAACAAAATTCATACCACTGCAGACCATATTCACCATACAGACATGGATGTAATGTGCATCACGGAAAGCTCGATCAATGATTGTGACAACGTCCTACTAAATCAATTAACTACATCTCAATATATGTTTAGCTGCCCTAGATTACATCAGAGGGGGTGGTGTACTGATCCTTGCAAAACAATATCTGAACTTCTCACTGAACGAATCTCAGTCATTACATACAATAGACCTTCTAACCATCTCCAACTCAGAGTACACCATATCCATAACATATAGGAAACCCACCCCCAATATCGAAGATCAGCAACCTTAGACGAGGCATGTTCACAAACAGCCACAAGAAACCACTATTCTCATGGGTGACCTCAACTTCCCCTCAACCACCTTAAAACATGCCAATGCATTCCTAAGTGCCATGGAATCCCTACATCTAACTCAAATAATTGATGCACCAACCCACTGCAAAGGATCAATCCTGGACTTTATATTCATACCTAGCAACCTACATAAGAAAAACCTAAATCTACAAATCGACCCAGTATCATGGTCAGACCACAACATGATATCTCAACTTATCAGCCAATGCTACACAACCAAAAACTTCAACAGCAACTGTTCAGACGTCGATTCAAGACTTTCAACGTGGAACATTTTCTTGACCAGACCTCATCACTTCTGGACTTAGACATCACTGATCTAGACACATCCATAGCCACATGGAACCAGACAATAAATGGTACTGCAACCTTCAACGAAAAACACACCACAAAACTCCAAAAATCCTCACGACTTCCATAGTTTTCTAAAAAACTTGACCAGATCAGAAGAGAACTTAGATGCCTGGAAAGAAAATGAAAGAATGCAAGATGACACATTCAGGACACAGCTTCACAACTATCTAAAGAAATACAACAACTTATGTAACAATACCCAAAAGGGATTCATCACAAACACCCTTATGAAATCACTCAACCATTCTAGATAACTATTCTCAATTGTATCCCAACTGACCAATGACCCCAACACAGCCGAAACAGATGAAAAAATACAAATCGACCCTCAAGTTATGGCAGACTTTCTCCACAACAAACAATACACAATGCTACAACACTATGAGCCTCCCAGCAAAATAATGGCACAGACAAAAAACATCTATGGCACAACTTCAACCTAATAAATAAAAGAAATCCTAGACATTAACATCAGTATCACAACCTCACCTCTTGACCACTGTACTGTTACATGGCTAAAGAATCTATGCAACCAATTTGCACAAACCATCCTTCAGTTAGTTCATTCCTCCCTCATGCAAGGATACTTACCCCCTGTGCTTAAACAGGCCTTTATACAACTTATCATAAAAAAGACCTGACTGGACAAGATCCTCCCGAGTTCCTAGCGTCCAATTGCGAGCCTCCCATTTTTGGCCAAAATAATCTAAAAAAAATCATACAATATCAACTACAAAAACATGTTGGTCTAGCGGAGCATGTGCATCCACATCAACATGGTTTCCGCCCACAACATGGCATTGACACTCTGCTAACAGATCTCAACAGACTCGTCATTGACCTAGATAAACCTTGACAGGGATTTGTGCTATTGTTCCTTGACATAAGCACTGCTTTTGACTCTGTCACATCATATTTTGCTAAACCGGCTCAGCGACATTGATCTAACAGATAACACTAAAATGGTTCAAGTCGTATCTCTCTGACAAAATCGTGCAAGTAAATGTTGGCTCTTCCAACTCAACACCCTTTAAGTTAACAGAAGGTAACCCTCAAGGTTCAGCCCTATCCAGATTGCTGTTCAATTTATATATTTTCAACCAATCTGCAACCTACTATGAAAGTGGAAGATGCACTTTCACCTCTATGCAGATGACATGTTCTATATGCCCTTCTGCACCAACAACCCAGACTTCTCAATTATAGCAGATGTCTTCAATGCTGTGACAAACCTGAAGACTTCAAGCCACCAAAAAAGATAATTGCACAAGATGCGGAAATAACAATAACACAAGAGATCAAATACCTAGGTATAACCACTGACAGCAGACTCAACATGGCTGCTCACATCAAAAATGCATCAAAAATGGCATATTGGAAGCTAGAGCTCATCAAGCACCTTCAAAACCTATTACAGAAAACAGACTTCACATCAATATTACAAGCCATAGTTACACCACACCTTGACTATGGAAACATCATCTACCAAGGCCTCCCAAAAAATGCTCTATTTCCACTTCAATGAGTCCAAAATACTACCGCCAGAATTCTCACTTCTAGTTCGTCCATGCAACATATAATATCAATTCTAAAAAGCCTACACTGGCTTCCAATAGCACAGCAGGCAAAATACAAAGCCATCACCACCACTTTCAAAATCATGCACAATCTCTCAGCTCCCTGCCTCACTGGTCTGATCACAACAACATACTCAAGACCAAGAAGAGCTGTCAATCAGAACCTCCTGAACATCCACCCAGCTCAGGGCCAAAACCACACAACAGACCATTCTCTTTGTATGCTCCATCAATGTGGAACTCACTACCAGATAACGTAAGAACAGCTAAATCCATTACCGATCTAAAAAAACCCAACTAAAACCACATCTCTTCAGAGGACATTATGGACCCGATGACGAAATATAATCGGAACTATAACATACCACCCAGATTAGAAGCCCAGTTAAATCACACTTTTTCTCCCCTGTAAAATGAAGATCACCTCTGCATGAACATAGTTCATCCCCTTCATTTAGTTAATCCCATATTTATCTCCAAGTTCTATCCCCTTGTTTAATCTAAAACAATTCTTCTGTGATTATAAGGTTGTTCGATGTAAACCGCTTTGGATAAAGGCAGTATAGAAAAATTGTTAAATAAATAAAATAAATTTCTGCCAAAGGAATAGAGCACAGTTCACCACAGAGGCCGCTATGGCCCGGATGCTGTGTATTGTGACAAGGCGTGCCAGCGAGAGACTGGCCTGCTCGTAAGCAAACGTAATGCAGTCCTTCCATCCAAACAGATAGGGTACGAGAGACCCCTGTCCGCAGCCAATTTGGGTCATAGGAGATGAAGAGCTGTGATGAGCGATGGAGGGCCTGGGTGCGCTTACAGTCCGCAGTGTGGAGAGTGGCCTCAGCCCTGTTAGCATAAGGCCACAGAAAGAAGGCAGGAAGCACCACCTCTTGGTTGAGGTGGAATGGTAATACCACCTTAGGTAGATATTTTGGGTGTGTGCGGAGCACGACACTGTTCTTGTGGAACCTCATATAAGATGGACAGACCACCAGAGCCTGGAGCTCACTAACCTTGCAATCAGAGGTGAACGCAACAAGAAAGACCACCTTCCAGGAGACATACTTGAGGTGGCAAGAGCCGAGAGGCTTGAAAGGTGTGCAGTAAGCTTTGAAAGAACCACGTTAAGATCCCACTCTGCTGCGGGGGAGGGGGGGGGACAGGGAGCCTTGAGCAGAGAGGGGTTTGCCCTCGACAAGATGGTGGTAGGCCAAAACTGTGCTAACAGAGTTGGACTTCAGCCCTGCCTGGGGACAGGTGAAGCAGGAAATGCAGCACCAGCTGGACAGAACAGGAGAAGTGTTTGATCCGCTTCTCCGCACACCACAGAATCTCTGCCACTTGAAGCCATAGGCCCAGCGGGTGGAAGCTTTGCAGGGAGGCCAGGAGGACCTCCTCTATCTTGCTCGAGAAAATGAACTGGGCCAGGGCTACTCTTTCAGTAGCCAAGCCGTCTGAGACAGGGACCCCAGATTGGGGTGCAGGAGAGAACCGTCCTCCTGTGAGAGCAGGTCTGGGGCACATCCCAGAGGAACTGGGGGTGCATGGGACAGGCAGAGGAGTAGGGGAAACCATGGCTGTCGAGCCCATCAAGAAGAATCAAGATGGTTCTCTCAAGCTGGACCCTGAACAGGGTCTTGGAAATCAGCGGCATGGGCGGGAAGGCATAGAGGAGGTCCCCTGTCCATAGAATGAGGAATGCATCCACCGCCACCCGTGAGGGATTTGGCTGCCTTGAGCAGAAGAGAGGCAGATGAGCATTGGTCGGGCTAGCAAAGAGGTCCATCTGCGGGAGCCCCCAGAGACAGAACAGCCAGTGGGCCATCCAATGGTCCAGCCACCACTTGTGTGGTTGGAGGATGTGTCTGACCCGGTCCGCCAGGGTGTTGTCCTGGTCTGGGAGATAGACTGCCTGCAGGAGCATCCCGTTCTTGCTGGCAAAAGAGCAGAGGCTCACCGCCTCCTGGCACAGGAGGGATGATCCCATACTTCCCTGCCTGTTGATATAGAACATTGACATCTGGTTGTCAGTCTGGATCAGTAACGCTTAGTGTTGTGTGTTGAAAAGCCCAGAGAACTAGCGCTATGGCTTGAAGCTCCAGAAAGTTGATCTGCTGGAAGCTCTCTGCCTGTGACCAACTGCCCTGAGTGCGTACATTGTCGCAATGGGCTCCCCAGCCCAGTTTTAAACATCTTTGTTAATGATATTGCAAAAGGGCTATTGGGTAAAGTTTGCCTCTCTGAGGATGATGCCAAACTCTGCAATACGGTAGACATCCAGGAAGGTGTAGATAACATGAGGGAGGGATCTAGCTGAGCTTAAAGAATGATCTAGAATTTGGCAGCTGAGATTTAATGCTTAAAAATGCAAGGTCATGCATTTCGGCTGCAGCAATCCAAGGGAGTGATATAATGCAGGGGGTGAAGTACTTCTGAACACAAAAGCAGGGCCTAGGTGTGATTGTGTCCGATGACCTTAAATAAGCTAAACAGGTAGAAAAGGCAATTGCGAAAGCTAGAAGGATGCCTGGGTGCATAGTGAGAGGAATAGCCAGCAGGAAAAAGGAGGTGATAGTGCCTCTGTATAAGTCTTTGGTGTGACCTCATTTGGAGTATTGTGTGCAATTCTGGAGACTGCACCTTCAAAAGGATATAAACAGGTTGGAGTTGGTGCAGAGAGTGGTTACTAAAATGGTTAGTGTCTTCATTATAAAGCATACAAGGACAGACAAGGATCTTAAGATGTATACTTTAGAGAAAAGGTGGGATAGAGGTGATATGATTGAGATGTTTAAATACCTCCGTGGCATAAATGCACAGGAGAGCCTCTTTTGATTGAAAGCAAGCTCTGCTACGAGGGGACAGGGATGAGTGTGAAAGGGGATAGACTCAGGAGTAATATGCGGAAATATTTCTTTAGGAAAGAGTGGTAGATGCGTGGAATAATCTCCCAGTGGAGGTGAGGACAGTATCTGAATTTTAAAAAAAGTATGGCACAAAGAGAGGATCTCTAAAGGAAAAAAAGAGGACTGTTATAGTGGTTGATATGAAAGGGCAGACTAGATAGGCCATGTGGTCTTTTTCTGCTGTCATGTTTCTATGTTTCCGTCCGTGGTAATGATTCTCTGGGGGGCGGGGGCATGGGAGGGCATCCCGGCCTGTAGGTACTGGAGTTGTTGGCACCAGCTGAGGGAGTCAGCCAGAGGACAGGTCACCACTGTCCCGCAGGCACTCTGTTGCTTGAGACCACTTGGAGCAGAGGGCCCACTGAGTCAGCAACATATGTAGGCGGGCATCTGGAGAGACATGCACTGTGGATGCCATATGACCCAGCAGGTGAAGCAGGAGCCAAGCAGATACCAGGGGGTGACCTTGGACATATCCTGCCAGTGTCTTGAGGCGCTGGGCCCTGTCCGGAGGAAGACCCTAGCCTGGACAGTGTCCAGTAGTGCCCCTATGAACTCCAGGCATTGTGCCGGATGGAGATGGGACTTTGGGTACTTTATGATGAACCACAAGTACTCCAGAAAGAGGATGGTATGGGCTGTCACCTAATGAGCTTTGGCGGTGGTGCTGGCCTTTTTGAGCCATTCGTCCAGATTGGAGATGCATAAAGGCAGCAACCACCGCCAAGCACTTGGTGAATACCCTTGGGGCAAAGACCAGACCAAAGGTTAGAACACTGTACTGGTAGTGGCAGCCTCCTACCATAAAGCAGAGGTACTGCCTGTGAAGGGGATGGATGAGAATGTGCGTATACGCATCCTTTAGATCCAAGGAGCATAGCCAGTCTCCCAGCTGGAAGTATGGCAGCAATGTTCCAAGGGAGAGCATCTTGAACTCCCTCACCAGGAACCAGTTGAGGTCCCTCAGGTCTAGAATGGACTGATATCCTCCAGTCCTTTTGGGTACCAGGAAGTAGCGGGAGTAGAACCCCTTGCCCCTGAGATGGAGGGGGACAGATTCCACTGCCCTGTCTGCCAGAAGACTTGCAAGTTCCTGCTGAAGCAGGCCCTGGTGAACGGGATGCACAGGAAGCTCTCCCAGAAAGAATGGCGGGGGAATCTGTTTGAGGTGGAGGTAGTACCCTTCTTCACCACCTGTAGGGCCCATGTGTTGGTGGTGAGGAGGAACCATTTGTTGGCATAAAATACCAGATCCCCCCCCCCCCATGTGTTGTGGTGCAAGACCTCCCGGGGGAAGAGAGGCTATATCCAAGGAGTCAAAAGCCCCCACCAGGATGCGTCAGAGGTGCAGTCTGCGGGTTGGGGGTATTAGGCTTATGAGGACTGTGCCCTTGCCCCTTGGCCTGCTGGGGAGCTGGGAAGGCCAAGTGCTGAGGGTAGTCTTGAAGGACTACAAAAAGGGACTGCTACTTCTGGAGAGAGATCTGCAATTGTAAGTATTAACTTCTGGGAATTTTTCTAAATCTTTGGGAAAAAGGATTTTTTTTAGACTAAAGCTGATTAATCTGTGTAAATTAGAACCCAACGTATTTGTTGTATCAGTCAGGGCCTACTATCAGCAAAGAGCTTTTAGTTAAATTAAAAGCTCAACAGGTAGCAGAGAGCTTCTAGTTTAAATTTAATAGTCAGGACCTAGTATCAGCAAAGAGCTTTAATTTAAATCAAATCAGAGTATATCTTAGCATAAAAGGAAAAATAGGGTCAGTATTCTTTGAGCAATAAATTGTTTCTAGAGATCTTTACAAAGAGGCCTTCTAGATAGGGGGGCAAGAGACCAGTGAATTGTTTTAAATAGGTGTTAAAGCCAAGTAACAGATCAAAGGGGCATTTTGAAAGATGCCTTCTATCAAAGCAAGGGCTGTGTGAATCACCCAGGAAATTGGTCACAAATTACCTTAGAAGCAAAGGACAGGATCGCCTTGTAACGCCAATTTTTTAAAAAGGGTTCCAGGGGTGATCCGGTAAACTACAGACCGGTGAGCCTCACCTCAGTACCGGGAAAAATGGTAGAAACCATCATAAAGAATAAAATTACTCAGCATGTAGATAGTCATGGCCTAATGGGAGACAGCCAACATGGCTTTAGACAAGGAAGATCTTGTCTTACTAATCTATTATGTTTTTTTGAAAGTGTGAATAAACAAGTGGATAAAGGTGAGTCGGTTGATATAGTGTATCTGGACTTTCAGAAAGCCTTTGACAAGGTCCCTCAGAGACTTTTGGCAAAACTAAAGAGTCATGGGATAGGAGGCAGTGTACTATTGTGGATCAAAAACTGGTTAAAAGATAGAAAGCAGAGGGTTGGGCAAAATAGCCAATTTTCCCAATGGAGAAAAGTGAATAGTGGTGTACCCCAGGGATCTGTGCTGGGTCCGCTGCTTTTTGACATATTCATAAATGACCTGGAAAGTGGAATAACGAGTGAGGCTATCAAATTTGCAGATGACACAAAACCATTTAAAGTTGTTAAAACCCAAGAGGATTGTGGAAAATTGCAAGAGGATCTTGATAAATTGCAAGACTGGGCATCAAAATGGCAGATGAAATTTAATGTGGACAAGTGCAAAGTTATGCACCTAGGGAAGAACCACCCAAAGGTTAAATTAGACTTACCTGCTAATTGTTGTTCCTGGAGTGGAACCAGTCTAGTCCCGAAACCTCTGGGTTCCCCATCTCATCTAGCAGCTTGGAGACTGAGAAACTCCTCTTTTTGTGACATCACTGGTATATCCCTCCGGGATCCGCCTCCAGCCATCAGTACCCTATTGACAAAGCAGACTCACCGGAGCAACAACTTTTTTTTTTTTTATGAATAGTAATGAAAGCAAACTACAGACAGATACTCTAAAGAAAGAACTTACTAGAAGAACTATCCCTGATCCCTACTGCGACTTGAAAAACTCGAGCAGACCACCCTCTCACCCAAAGGAAAGGAAAGTCAGGGTCGAATAGATAATGAAACCGAGAAACTATATACTCTTTATCTTTGTCTTTCTACAGTTTCTTTCTTTTTTTTTTTTTTTTTAACTGCATAGCGTTACAAGAAAGCGCACTCACCTGTGACCTACGGAGACACTTCCGGCCGCTGTTTGCCAGCGTACACAGGGAGGGAAATGAGACTAGACTGGTTCCACTCCAGGAACAACAATTAGCAGGTAAGTCTAATTTAACCTTCCTTATCGTGTCCCCAGTCTAGTCCCGAAACCTCTGTGTCAGTACCAGAGCAGTGACGCATCTTAAACACGGGAGGGACCTGGCAAACCCGCCTGAAGCACTGCTGACCCAAACGAGGTCTCCTCTGCCATTTGCACATCCAGGCGATAGTGCTGAACAAAAGCATGAAGGGACGACCAGGTCGCCGCCTTACAAATCTCCACCGGCGAAACCAGCCTGAACACCGTCCAGGAGGTGGACTGCACCCTGGTGGAATGGGCCCGTAGACCTTCCGGCACCATCCTACCATTCAACACATAAGCCGATGCAATAGCCTCTTTAATCCAACGCGCAATAGAGGCCTTTGACGCTGCTTCGCCCTTCCTAGGCCCCGCAAACAGCACAAAAAGCCTGTCCGACCGCCGAAAAGACGCCGTCCTACTGAGGTACTTCTTTAATGCTCGGCGAACGTCCAAAAGGTGCCGCTGACCCGACGAGGAACCAACCCCTCCTTTAGCGAACACCGGCAAGATCTCCTGATTCAGATGAAAAGCCGAAACTATCTTCGGAAGGAAGGCCGGCACCGGTCGCAGAACTACCTTCGACGCAAAGAACAAGAGATAGGGCTCCCTACAGGAAAGAGCCTGCAGCTCTGACACCCTTCTGGCCGAGCAGACCGCCACCAAGAACACCACCTTCAACATGAGATCCTTGAGCGACGCTCGAGCTAACGGCTCAAAAGGTTCCCGCTCTAGAACGTCCAAGACGAAGGGCAACTGCCACCTAGGAAATATCTGCCAAACCAGAGGCCTGACAAGCGAAACCGCTTTCAGAAACCGCTTCACCTCCACCTTTGTGACCCTATCGACTGACCGGCCACTCTGCCTCTGTAGCAGGCCAACGCCGCCACCTGCACCATCAAGGACGCGGCCGCTAGCCCTTTATCGAAGCCATCTTGCAAGAATTCCAAGAGCTGAGGAATAGAAGCCTTAAGAGCCTCGCACTTTCTATCTTTACACCACGCTTCGAAAATTCTCCAGACACGAACATACGCTAGTGAAGTAGAGCACTTCCTGGATCTCAACAAAGTGTCTATGACCGCTTCAGAATAGCCCCGGGATCTTAGACGCGCCCGCTCAAGAGCCAAGCCGTAAGCGAGAACCGATTCACGTGGGGCATGCACAAGGGCCCCTGAACCAACAGGTCCGACAGGCACGGAGGACGCCAGGGTTTTGCCACCAACCTCACCAGGTCCCCATACCATGGACGACGAGGCCAATCCGGCGCTATCAGAATCACCTGACCTCTGTACCGTTCTATTCGTTGCAGAACCCTGTCTATCAGAACCCACGGAGGAAAGACATAAAGCAGCTGTCCCTCCGGCCAGGCCTGTAGAAGGGCGTCCAAGCCTTCCGACATCCTTTCTCGGCACCTGCTGAAGAAGCGACTGGCCTTTGCCGAGGCGAAGGTCGCCATGAGATGCATGACCGGTGTTCCCCAACTGCGAACCATCATCTCAAAGACTTCGGAATTTAGGACCCATTCCCCCGGATCCACCTGCACCCGACTGAGAAAATTGGCCTCTACATTGTCCATTCCTGCTACATGTGCCACCGACAGGTCCGAGAGATTTGCCTCTGCTCAGAGACAGAGGACCGCCGCATCGGCTTCTTGGGCAATGCTGCTGGTGCCCCCTTGCTTGCTGACGTAGGTGACCGCCGTCGCATTGTCTGACAACACTCGGACCGCCTTCCCCCTGAGCAACGTCTGAAACTCCTGGAGTGCAAGGACTATCGCCCTTAATTCCAATCGATTGATCGACCAACACCTCTCCTGCAGGTCCCATTGGCCTTGTGCGAATCTGCCCTGACAATGCGCACCCCAGCCTTGCAAACTGGCGTTCGTCATCACTGACAGCCAGTCCGGCGCCTCCAGAGGCTCCCCCTGCTCCAGTGAGCCCAGAGCCAACCACCAAAGCAGAGCTAGCCGGGTTCCCTCCGGACAGGGTAGCCTCCGGGACAAGGGATCTTGCTGGTGAGACCATCTGCGTAGCAACACCCCCTGCAAAGGTCTCATGTGAGCTCTCACCCACGGCACTGTCTCGATCATTGCCGCCATGGTGCCCAGCAGCTGCAGGTAGTGCCAAGCCAAAGGAGCCTTGAACCGTAAGAAACTCCGCACCAACATGCGCAGACCCTGCGCTCAAGGTTGGGTTAGAAACACTCTTCCGACTCGAGTATCGAAACGAGCTCCCAGATACTCCAAGTTCTGCGAGGGCACCAGATGACTCTTTGACACATTGACTACCCAGCTGAGACTTTCCAAGAAAGCTACTACCCGGGTCGTAACCCTCGCGCTCTTGGCCAGCGACTTCGCCCGGATTAACCAGTCGTCTAGACAGGGGATGCACCAGGATGCCCTCCTTGCGCAGAGCTGCTGCTACCACTACCATAACCTCCGTGAAGATCCTTGGGGCCGTTGCTAGCCCAAACGGCAACGCTTGGAACTGATAATGTCCGAACGGTACTGTGAACCTTAGGAATTTGTAGTGCTCTGGTCGGATGGGAATATGGAGATGAGGGCTAGCAACCTTTGTACTGTCTCCCGTAGAGCCGCACACTTTGCTGTCGATCTGCCAGGGGACTGTATGAAGGCCTCCCGCACTGGACGAAGGAATTCCAGGGCGTAGCCCTCCCGAATGACTTCCAGTGCCTATTGGTCTGACGTAATTTGGACCCAGGCAGAATAAAACTCCTGCAGATGCCCCCCTACTGGAATCAGGGGCGACTGGGTCCCCCTCATTTCACTGAGACTTTTTGAAATTAAACGAGGAGGAAGCCAATCCAAACCCCCTTCCGGCTCCTCGGAAACCCCTGGTTTCTGCTAGGGAAACGGCCCTTTTGACCCAACAGGAACCTTTGGGACCGGAAGCAGCGAAAATCCCGAAACTGCCCCCGGGGCCCCTCGGGCCGGTTTAGGTTTATCCTCCGGTAGCCTGCCTCCTTTGGACTCCCCCAGGTCCTTAACCAACTTTTCTAAATCCTCGCCGAACAGACGACCCTTAAAGGGCAGCTTACTTAACCTAGCCTTAGAAGAACTATCCACAGCCCAGTTTCGGAGCCACAGGTAACGCCGCGCCGCTACCGCTTACGACATGCTTTTGGATAGCCCTCGCATAAGGTCATAATGGATATCCGCCAGATATGCTGCCCCTGACTCTAGCCAGGAAGCCTCCCCCGCCAAGAGACTGAGCTGACCTGCCTGTACTTGCTGTGCCCATCGAAGGCAGGCCCTGGCCACCCATGCTCCGCAAACTGCCGCCTGGAGCAAGATCGCATTGACGTCAAACACTTGCCGTAACAAGACATCCAGCTTTCTGTCCTGGACATCCTTGAGAGCTGCACTACCCTCTACAGGGATAGTGGTCTTTTTGGTCACAGCCGAGATGGCTGCGTCCACCTTGGGCGATTTAAAAACCTTTTTATCCTGGTCCAGCAAGGGGTAAAGATGTGCCATAACTTTGGACCCCCTCAAAGGAGCCTCCGGGACGTTCCACTCCTCCTGGATCATCTCCTGGAACACCCTGAGTACCGGGAAAGCTTTCTGATTCTTTCGGAAGACTTGTAGCAACGGATCCTCATGAGACTCATCCTCTGCCGACCCCGGCACCATCATATTGAGCGCTTTTAGTGTCTCTACAATGAGTGCCGGCAACTCCTCTCTCCTGAAGACTCGCACCACTCTAGCATGATCCTCTTTCTCAGAAAGCTCATCTTCCTCAAGCTCATCATCCAGGCCCAAACTACGGGTTTCCTCATCCGACTGCGGGCCCTCAGAGGTCCCTGAGTCTTCCCCCTCACCACGGTGCCGCTTGCTACCATTCGGAGGGCCTTCCGTCCGAGGGGGCGCCTGGCGTTTCTTTGCTACGCCCGCCTCCGCGGAGTCCCGCTGCTGCGGAGCATTGCCCAAGACTACCTGCTGCAGCAAAGATACAAACTGCTGCGAAAAAATGGAGGTCAGATCCTTAGGGAAAAATGGCTGAGGACAGTCGGTGCCCGAGAGGGAAGAGGGCCCTGCCACGGGCTCTTCTGGGGCCGATAAAGGGACCGGGGAGGCCAAGGGAACTGTCCCTCCCCCTGCGACCCCGGATTGCTGCTCCCCCATGGTCTCTAAGGCTGCAGACTCCCCCACACAGGATTTGCAGACCCCTGCGCTATTGCTCTTCCGAGACCTACAAACCATACACTGGAGCTTGGAAGGCATAGCTAAATAAGTAAAAATAATACCAATATTAAAATATCACTCCCCCTATAGCCAGATCGCCGTCCTGTTATGGGAGACACAGCACAAGTGTAAAATACCCAGCAACACTGCTTATAAAGGTGAGGAGAAAAAACATGAAGTACTTTTTTTTTTTTCCTACGCCGCTAAAGGCGCCTGAAAGACTCCAGAACAGCCCGAGAAGTAGTTCCCGCTGGGCCTACGGGCTGAGCACGCCGCTGCCACGCGGCCGGGAGCAAAAGAACTGCTCTGCGTCAAAACCAACGCGCTGAAGAGAAACACAGCCGCTTACATTTTCACCGACAGCAAAGCAAGCTAGGAGGCTGCTGACACAAGGCAAATTATGCCTGCCGGCTACTCCGGGGACACTCCACCTCCCCAGATCCAGAGGGTACCACCGCACTCCCAAATTAAGGTCCCCAGCTCCATGCGGCGGTGAAGAGCCGCCAAGAGCGTTCGCAGGCAGTTTCCTCTGCGTGGCACCGGCTAAGCTCTGGTATGTGCACTTCCGAGCAAACTCACACTTCGGAGTATAGGCCCTGCTGCCGAACAGGCAAGAACTTCTGAATAGCAGAGCCCACCAGAAACTAAAGAAAACCAGCCTGGAGCAGACAGAAGGAGTAGGAGGGAGGGGGGAAAGGAAGTAAAGACAAGAGAATCGGTCTGCCACAAACTTTAAAGTCACAGGCACTGTAAAATTAAAGTGCTCCTGTCTGACTGAAAAAGAAAAGCCAACAAACTAAGCCGTGCCTAGCAAATTTCAATTGTTTCTCCAGCTGCTTGGAGACTGAGGTAACTGATGGCTGGAGGCGGATCCCAAAGGGATATAACAGTGATGTCACAAAAAGAGGAGTTTCTCAGTCTCCAAGCTGCTAGATGAGATGGGGAACCCAGAGGTTTCGGGACTAGACTGGGGACACGATCAGGAACTATGGTTACACAATGCAAGGTTCCACATTAGGAACCACCACCCAGGAAAAAGATTTAGGCGTCATTGTGGATAGCATGTTAAAACCCTCGGCCCAGTGTGCAGCGGCAGACAAGAGAGCAAATAGAATGCTAGGTATCATAAGGAAAGGAATGGAAAATAAAACAAAAGATATTATAATGCCTCTATATCGTTCCATGGTGAGACCGCACCTTGAATATTGTGTGCAATTCTGGTCGCCGTATCTTAAAAAGGATATAGCGTTATTAGAAAAGGCTCAGAGAAGAGCCACCAAAATGGTAAAGGGGATGGAAGGATACTCCTATGAAGAAAGGCTAAAAAGGTTAGGACTCTTTAACCTGGAAAAGAGACGGCTGAGGGGAGATATGATAGAAGTCTATAAATTAATGAACGGCGTGGAACGGGTAAACGTAGATCGATTGTTTATGTTATCAGAATATAGAAAGACTAGGGGACATGCAATGAAGCTACAGGGTAAACTATTTAAAACTAATAAAAGAAAATATTTCTTCACTCAACATGTAATCAAACTCTGGAATTTGTTACCGGAGGATGTAGTAAAGGCTGTTAGTGTAGCTGGGTTTAAAAAAGGTTTGGACAAGTTCCTGGAGGAAAGGTCCATAAACCATTATTAAGAAGGGACTCAGGATATCAATGCTTGACCCAGTACAAGCATTGTGGAACCTGTGTCTTTTGGGGAAACTGCTAGGTACATATGACCTAGATTGGCCACTGTTGGAAACAGGATACTGGGCTTGATGGACCTTGGTCTGACCCAGTATGGCATATCTTATGTTCTTATGTGTAGCAGCCAGCTTTTAATAAGTCTTCTTTCCCTCCCTCCCAGACTCCCACCCACCCCTGGGATAATCGTAGCTTTATAAATAAATGCAGCTAAATAAAATAAAGATGCTTAAACCTTTTAAAGGGAAGGAGATACCTTATTCACTCTCAGGTGCAGCTGTTTATCCTCATCAGGCATACATTAAGGACCCGAGATTAATTATCTTGATGTGAACAAAGTCCATTAAACATATTAGGTGTAGTTTTATTAGTATAAGTATCCCCAGCAAACCTAAGTAAACAACTTAAATACCTAAACACAACCTTAAAACTAAGATGCAGAGAGCAATCCAGCAGCGAGATAGGGGCTTTCCAGTTTTGCATTCAGAGTCACATGTATGATTTTCTCCCAGTTGGTGAGGGGTCTTATGTATGCACTAGGTGCAAGGAGCTCTCTGCTCTCAGGGAACGAGTCCAATATTTGGAGGCTAGAGTAGCAGACCTGGAGGACGTAAGGAAGACAGAGAGGTACATAGATGAGATCTACAGGGATGTAGTACTGAAGTCCCACCTCCAGTCTGGCAGCATCCCTGTTGCCATGAGAGCCAGGCGGATCGCCCTGAGCTCCAGGAAGTTGATCTGCTGAGCAGACTCCCACGTGGTCCAGAGGCCCTGAGTACGTGCCCCTTGGCAATGCGCTCCCCAGCCCAGGAGGGATGCATCTGTTGTCAGCACCCGGGCCGGCTGAGGTGACTGGAAAGGCATGCCGAATATCAGGTTCGGCCGCTGAAGCCACCACCGGAGAGACGAGATCAGCGGCTCGGAGACACGGACTAGGTCTGCTAGGCCGCCTGTGGCTTGTCGCCACTGCTGGCGGAGACACCATTGAGCAGGCCGCATATTCAGGCGGGCATTGGGGGTCACATGGACGGTGGAAGCCATATGGCCGAGGAGTCTCAGGAAGCGCTTGGCGGAGACCAGGGGCTGGCTGCGAAAACGGTCGGCTAGGTCCATGAGCCGTTGAGCCCTGTCGAGCGGTAGGTACGCTCGTGCCTGAGGAGTGTGCAGCCTTGCGCCGATGAACTCGAGATCCTGTGAGGGGAGCAAAGTGGACTTTGCGAAGTTTATAACAAAGCCCAAGTACTGCAGAAGAGTCACCGTGCGGCGCGTGGCGTTGGTGACCTCCAGAGCGGACGCTGCCCTGATGAGCCAGTCGTCGAGGTACGGAAAGACATAGAGGCCGTGAAGCCTGAGATGGGCCGCCACCACCGCGAGACATTTTGTGAAGACTCGCGGTGCGGAGGACAGGCCAAAGGGCAGTACTCTGTACTGGTAATGATTTCCTGCCACCACAAACCTTAGGTATTGGCGGTGGCTTGGGTGGATGAGGATGTGCGTGTAGGCATCCTTTAGATCCAAGGAGCATAGCCAATCTCCCTGCTGGAGGTAGGGCAGAAGGATTCCAAGGGTAAGCATCTTGAACTTCTCCCGCACGAGGAACTTGTTGAGGTTGCGCAAGTCCAGGATGGGTCTGAGGCCTCCTGTTCTTTTTGGTATTAGAAAATACCTGGAATAAAAGCCTTGACCTTTCAGGTGGTGGGGCACCGGTTCCACCGCCTGTTCCTGTAGAAGACCTGCTAACTCCTGAAGGAGTAAGTCCCTGTGCAGAGGGGGTCGTGGAGGTTCTCCCGGAAAATAGGAGGGAGGGACCTGGTGGAAGTGGAGAAGATAGCCTTCTCGCACGACTTGAAGCACCCAGGCATTTGAGGTGATGCTGGACCACCTGTGGGCGAAGTGAACCAGCCGGCCTCCGGTGCTGGGAGGAACCAGCGGGGGGGGGAGGCTATGCTTAAGGAGTCAAAAACCCCCACCCTGCGGAGCAGGGGCTGGTGGTGCAGGCTTGGGGGCTTGCTGCCTACGGGACCCGTTACCCCGTCCCTTGGCCTGCTGGCCCTGCTGGGGAGCTGTAGGGGCCTGATAGTGGGGGTACTGTTTGTAGGCAGCTGCCTTCCTCGGGTAAAAGGACTTCTTTCCCGAGCCCTTCTTTTTCTGGGAAGGGGCGGAGGTCTTCCTAGAAAGCCTAGTCCTGGTGAGAGTCTCTGTCTCAATTTGTGCAGCCTTATCAGCCATGGGCTTGCCAAAGAGGTTTTCGCCTCGGCAAGGGACATCGACCAACTTGTCCTGCACCCAGGGCTCAAGGTCAGACGACTGAAGCCAAGCCTGTCGGCGGGCACCGATGCCGTTTGCGGCCACTCGAGCCGATGCTTCAAAGCCATCATAGGCTGCTCGGGACATGAATTTTGAGCATTCCCGAATGCCAGTGGACAAGGCCAGGAACCTCCGCAAAGGTTCCTCGGACAAACCAGCGGAGAAGCCAGCTAGCTCTTTAGCCAGGTCTCGGAGATACATGCCCATGTAGAGCTGGTAGGTCTGGACACGACATGCGAGCATAGAGCCCTGGAAACACTTCTTACCAAGGCCATCCAGGTTACGGGCCTCCCTGCCAGGAGGCACCGAGGAGTGCATCTTCTGGCTCTTAAGACGATGCATGGCCGATTCCACTACCATGGAATGGTGTGGTAGCTGTGCTTTTTGGAAGCCAGGGCTCTTGCGGACTCGATAGATAGAATCGACCCGCTTGCTCAGGACCGGCGAGGTGGCCGGACTCTCCCACATGCGGAAGAGTAGTCGTTCCAGCATGGGAGGAACCGGTACAGTAAAGTGTTCCCTGGCGGGAGAGTCATACTGGAGGGCGTCGAGCTCTTCGGCTCGAGGCTCCTCCTCGGGGTCCGCAGGGAAGGCCAAAGCCTTGGCCATATCCCTAACGAAGTCCGAGAACCGGGCATCCTCCGGGGGGGACTGCTTCCGAGGTTCGGACTCAGGTGAGTCCGAGGGGACACACCGAGTCCGAAAAGAATCAGGCGACTCTTCCTCTTCAGACTCCCAGACCGACTCCGACGAGGACTCGGTGGGGTCGGCCCGGGCAGGGCGCGGCGCCTGCCGCCCCGACGCCGAGGGAGTCGGCGTCGGCGACCTCGGTCCCGAACGGGAGGCCAAGGGTGACCTCGACCGAAGATCGACTCGAGTTCGCATCGACTCGAGGATCGGCTCGGTCTCCGGGGTCGACTTGGACGTCGACGTCCCGGCGGTCGGGGCAGCGGCGCCAGCGAAGCCAGCGAGCAGTGCCCGCTGCTGGTCCATGAAGGCAGACAGTCTGCTCTCCAAGGCCGTCAACCTGAGTCCGAGCTCAGGTGACCCAGCAGCCCCCGACTCGGGCCCCGATGGCGTCGGGCCCGACGTCGGCTGTCGCGGAGGCGAGTCCAGAAGGACCACAGGACTTACCCGAGCAGGCAGCTCCGACTCCAGGCGAGGTCGCTTCGTGAGGTGCTCCTTCTCCAAGGACCCGGGGCGGCTATCGGGGCTATGCGACCTGGCCCTCGCGGAGCCAGGAGCGTCCACCGACGCCGCCCTCGCGGGTTTCACCTTCCGTCGATGGTCCCCGGAGGGAGAACCCCTGTCGGAGGAACTCCGGCGACGGTCCGAACTGGAACCCCTGGACGCGGAGGCCTCCGACGAGGTCCGGGTACGGCTGGGGTCAGCGAAGATTATATCCCGCTGATGCCGCCGACTTCTCAACGCTTTGGAGGAAAGTTTGCCACAAGGCCCACAGATCATTTCTTCATGATCCGGGCCCAGGCAGCGGAGGCAATTGTCGTGTGTGTCAGTTAGTGACATATTTCGGTCACACTGACCACACACCGCTTGAAACCACTGGCAGCCATCGGGGGAAAAGGGCCCCGGCGAGGTCAAAGGACCGGGCTGCCAGGGAAAAACCGAAACGAAAACTGACTAAGTCAGAAAAACCGAAAAAGAAGGAGAGGACTCGTGACCGGCGTCGCGAGTCCGGGCGGGAAAAAGACCGGCGTCGAACCGAAGGAAAAAAGATTAATTATGAAGAAAAAATCAACTTTTTCGCGGGGACACGACGGGTACGTCTGTAGGGCTCCGCGGAAAAAAGAAGACTGGCTAAGATGGCACCCTTGGGCGGGAAGGGGACCGCGCATGCGTGCTGCAATTCCCAAAGGCTTTCTTTGAAAGCTGGGGAAAATTGCTCCGCGAGGGCTCCTTCGGCGCCGACGTCACCCATAAGTGAGGACTGACTTCCTGCTTGGTCCTGGAGAACAAAATTCACTGTAGAATCTGTATGGATTGAAATTCCATGTAAAAAGGGGAAGGGGAAGGGGAAGGCAATGGCAGTGGGGGTGTACTATCGACTACCTGGCCTGAATGAACAAATGGATGAGGAAATGCTCAAAAATCAGGGAAGCTAAGAAAGGTTACAGCAGAGTAATAATGATGGGTGATTTCAATTACCCTGGCGTCAAATGTGTCAGTGTCACGACAGGATATGCTAGGGAGTTAAAGTTTCTAGATGAAATAAAGAGTAGTTACTCACCTGGAACAGGAGTTCTCCAGGAGCAGCAGGAATCAGTCCTCACATATGGGTGACGTCAGCGCCGACGGAGCCCCCGTGCGGAGCATTTCCCCAGCTTTCAAAAAAAGCCTTTGGGAATGCAGCGCGCCTGCGCGGTCCCCTTCCTGCCCAAGGGTGCCATCTTGCTCAGTCAGATGACATAGCTAAAAGCAAAAAAACAAAATGAATGATATGACCGCAACTCCAGGGGAGGAGGGAGGGTTGTGAGGACTGATTCCTGTTGCTCCTGAAGAACACCTGTTACAGGTGAGTAACTACTCTTTCTCCAGGACCAAGCAGGAAGTCAGTCCTCACATATGGGACTCCCCAGCTCTAGGCTACTGGGAACCCACAGCTGAAAAATGGCTCCCTCTCAAGAGCCTCAGCATCCGTGATAAGAATATCCTCTGAGAACGCCCCCGTACGGTAGCCCAACACCATCTTATTAGGGTCAAAGGAGACGAAGAGCTGAGTAGCCCTTCGATGCCCCCGCATACGTTCTATGTAAAAAGACAACGCCCTCTTACAGTCCAAGGTATGCAAGACTGTCTCAGCACGACTGGTATGCGGCCTGGGAAAGAAGGTCGGAAGAACCACCTCCTGGTTGAGGTGGAAAGAGGAGAACACTTTTGGAAGGAACTTCGGATGGGTCCATAGGACCACCCTGTTCCTATAGAACCGTGTGTACGGCCTATCAGAAACCAGAGCTTGTAGTTCACTCATGCGCCTGGCCGAGGTAAGAGCCACCAGGAAGTGCGCCTTCAAAGAGAGGAAGCGCAAATGGTAAGTAGTCATCGGCTCAAATGGTGGGCGAGTAAGTTGCTCCAAGACGACAATCAAATCCCACTCAGTCACCGGTGGACAAACCAGAGGCTTGAGAAGCAGACCTCTTGTGGAAGCGGGACACCAAGGGATGAACCGGCAGAGACTGTCCCTCTACCGGTGGACCCAAACAGAGTTAGACTTAAGGCCTAGGTCTGACAGGTGAAGTAGATACTGCAGTACTACTGGCACAAGGCAGGAGAAAGGATCTTCATTGCGCTGAGCACACCATATTGTGAACCTACGTCAGTTGAGGGCATAGGACGTTCTGGTGGACTGCCTTCTCGAGGCCAAAACCACCTCTTCAGCCTCCTTAGGTAGAAGCAAGGGAGAGCTAGCACTATCCTTTCAGCAGCCAGGTCATCAGATTGAGGGACCTGAGATTGGGGTGCAGAAGGGAACCCTGACCTTGAGACAGGAGATCGTGTTGCAACCCCAGAGGGGAAGGAGCTTCCACCGCCAACTGCAGCAGAAATGGAAACCACGGTTGCCTCGGCCATCTGGGGGCTACCAGAATCACCGAGGCCTTGTCCCGGAGAATCTTGAACAGAGTCCCTGCCACCAGGGGCGTGGGAGGAAACGCATACAGGAGGCCCGTAGACCAAGAGATCAGAAAAGCATCTGCTGCCAGTCTCAGGGGATGCGTCTGTCTGGAGCAAAACCTGGGCAGCTGACGGTTCAGTGGACTTGCAAAAAGATCGATGGATGGAAGTCCCATTGTAGAAAAATCTGCTGGACCACCAATGGATTCAACTGTCATTTGTGGGGCTGGAGAATCCTGCTTAGCTTGTCTGCTAAGAAGTTCTTCTGACCAGGCAGATAAACTGCTTTGAGAAACATGCCTTGTTTGACTGCAAAGGAGCTGCGCCTCCTGACATAGGAGCCTGGACCCTGTGCCCCCCTGCTTGTTCACACAGAACATTGCTACCTGATTGTCTGAACTAAGACAGACTGGTGAGAGAAGGCATGAGAAAAAGTCTGTAGAGCCAAGCGGTTTGCTCGCAGTTCCAAAAGATTGATCTGCTGTGCGGCCTCCCGAGGAGAACAGAGGCCTTGAGTGCACATGCCCTGGCAATGTGCACCCCAGCTCTTTAAGGAAGCATCAGTCAGCACCCTTGTGTGTGCTGGGGCCAGAAAAGGTACCCCCCTGAGGAGGTTTGGGAGATGCAGCCACCACTGCAAGGCGTCCAAAAGTGGTTTGGACACCTTTACTCTGTCGTGGAGGTCGCCTGTGGCCTGCGCCTACTGAGCTCTGAGGCACCACTGAGCAGCCCGCATGTGCAGACGGGCATTCGGAGTCACATGTACCGTGGATGCCATGTGGCCCAGGAGCCGCAGGAAGTGCCAGGCAGAGACCTGAGAATTGCTGTGGAACTGCTTTGCCAACTCCATCAATCTGTGGGCCCTGTCCTCGGGCAAGTAAGCTCTTGCCTGAAGGGTGTCACGAAGGACAAAAACTGAAAATCAAAACTCCGGACTCGATACCGAGCCCAGGCGGGAAAGGAAACCGGCGTCGAACTGGAACAGAAAAAGCCAAAATAACCAAAAAAAAAAAAAATCTACTTTTCCCGGGTGACACGAACTCACGTCTGTTAGGCTCCGTGGAAAATGAAAGACTGAGCAAGATGGCTCCCTTGGGCGGGAAGGGGACCATGCATGCGCGCTGCATTCCCAAAGGCTTTCTTTGAAAGCTGGGGAAATGCTCCGCACAGGGGCTCCATCGGTGCCAACGTCACCCATATGTGAGGACTGACTTCCTGCTTGGTCCTGGAGAAACGACTGCTTCTTGGAGCAGCTGGTTCAGGAACCGACCAGAGGGAAAGCCATTTGTACCTAGTCCTTAGTGGAACAAAAGATCTGGTGCAAGAAATAAGGGTGTTGGGGCCAGCTGGCAATAGTGAAAATAGCATGATCATGTTTGATTTAATAAATGGAGGAAGGACGGCAAGGAAATCTACATTACTACCTTTCAACTTTCAAAAGGGAGACTGATAAAATGAGGAAAATAGTTAAGAAAAAACTAAAAGGAGCAGTTGCAAAGGTTAAAGATTTACATCAAGCATGGATGTTTAAAATTACTATCTTGGAAGCCCAGACCAACTGTATTCCACGCTTTAAGAAAAGTGGAAGGAAGTCCAAAAAACTGCCAGCATGGTTTAAAAGTGAGGTCAGAGAGGCTGTTGCAACCAAAAAAGCATTCTTCAGGAAATGGAAAAAATGACGAAAACTGGAAACATAAGCACTGGCAAATTAGATGCAAGGCACTGATAAGGCAGGCAAAGAGAATTTGAGAAGAAACTTGTTGTGGAAGCAAAAACGCATACAGACTTTTTCAAGTACATTTGTAGCAAAAAACCTGTGAGTTAGTTGGACTATTAAATGATAGAGGGGTAAAAGGGGCACTAAGAGGGGACAGGGCCATAGTGGAGCGACTGAATGAATTTTTTGCTTCAGTCTTTTCTGAGGAAGATGTAGAGATGTTACCCATGACTAAAATGGTATTTAAAGGTGATGCCGCAGAAGAATTTCAAAGAAATATCAATACACCGGAAAGATATACTACAACTATTTGATAAACTGAAGAGAAGCAAATCATCTGGACTGGATGGTACACATCCAAGGGTATTCATAGGGCTGAAATATGAAATTGCAGACCTACTATTAGTAATCTGTGAACTATCATTAAATCATCTGTAATACCTGAAGATTGGAGGATGGCCAATGTAACACCAATTTTTAAAAAGGGTTCCAGGAGTGATCCGGGAAACTACAGACCGGTGAGCCTGATGTCAGTACTGGGAAAAATGGTAGAAACCATTATAAGGAACAAAAATACTGAACATGTAGATAATCATGGCTTAATGGGAGACAGCCAATATGGCTTTAGCCAAGGAAGGTCTTGTCTTACTAATCTGTTTTTTTTAAAGGTGTGAACAAACAGGTAGACAAAGGTGAGTCAGTTGATATAGCGTATCTGGATTTTCAGAAAGTTTCTGACAAGGTCTCTCATGAGAAACTCTTGGCACAATTAAATAGTCATGGGATAGGAGGCAGTGTACTATTGTGGATCAGGAAATGGTTAAAAGATGGAAAGCAGAGAGTAGGGCTAAATGGCCAGTTTTCCCAATGGAGAAAGTTGAATTGTGGAGTACCCCAGCGATCTGCGCTGGGTCCACTGTTTAACATATTTGTAAATGACCTGGAAATGGGAATAATGTGTGAGGTAATCAAATTTGCAGATGACAATTATTCAAAATTGTTAAAACCCATAAGGATTGTGAAAAATTGCAAGAGGACCTTGATAAATTGGAAGACTGGGCATCCAAATGGTAGATGAAATTTAATGTGGACACGTGCAAAATTATGCACTTAGGAAAGAACAACCCGAACTATGGTTACATGATGCAAGATTCCACATTAGGAACCATCACACAGGAAAAAGATTTAGGTGTCGTCGTGGATAATATGTTGAAATCCTCCGCTCAGTGTGCAGCGGCAGCCAAGAAAACAAATAGAATGCTAGGAATCATAAGGAAAGGAATGGAAAATAAAACAAAGGATATTATAATGCCTCTGCATTGTTCCATGGTATGACCGCACCTTGAATATTGTGTGCAATTCTGGTCACTGTATCTTAAAAAGGATATACATTATTAGAAAAGGTACAGAGAAGAGCCATCAAAATGGTAAAGGGGATGGAAGGATACACCTATGAAGAAAGGCTAAAAAGGTTAGGGCTCTTCAACCTGGAAGAGAGATGGATGAGGGGAGATATGATAGAGGTGTATAAATTAATGAATGGAGTGGAACTGGTGAATGTAGATCGATTGTTTATGCCATCAAAATATAGAAAGATTAGAGGACATGCAATGAAGCTATAGGGTAACCTATTTAAGACTAATAAGAGAAAATATTTTTTCACTCAACGTGTAATCAAACTCTGGAATTCGTTACCAGAGAATGTAGTAAAAGCTGTTAGTGTAGCCAGGTTTAAAAAAGGTTTGGACAAGTTCTTGGAGGGAAGGTCCATAAACCATTATTAAAGGGAACCCGGGAAATCTACTGCTTGCATTGTGGAACCTGTGTGTTTTGGGGAACCTGCTAGGTACTTGGTGACCTAGATTGGCCAATGTTGGAAACAGGATACTGGGCTCCATGGACCTTGTTCTGATCCAGTATAGCATATCTTATGTTATTACGTAGTTTTCGTAAGCCTTCCTCTTCTTCAGTTATAGGGGCTTTTTACCTGAAGCCTTCCTTTGGGAAGGGTTGGCAGTCTTGGAGAGCCTGGTCCTGGTCTTGACCTCTGACTCCAGCTTGGCGGCCTTGTCTGTCAAAGGCTTGCCGAAGAGGTTCTCTCCCAGACAAGGTACATCGACCAACTTGTCCTACACCCTTTGCTTCAAGTTGGAAAACTATAGCCAGCCCTGGTGGCGTGCACTAATGTCCACTGCTGCAACTCTAGCTGCGAACGCGAAGCAGTTATAGGCCACCTGAGTCAAATTTGGAGCACTCCCTGACCGTGGAGGCCATGGTACGGAACCGTTGAAGAGGATCCTTGGCGAGACCAGCCGAGAACCCGGCAAGTTCCCTCGCCATGTCCCGCAAGTATATGCCCATGTACAGCTGATAGGCCTGGATCCAGCTGATGAGCATCAAGCCCTGGAAGCACTTCCTACCCAGGGCATCCATGGAACAGGGCTCCCTACCCGGGGGCTCCGAGGGTGCATTTTCTGGCTCTTGAGCCTACGAATGGCCGACTCCACCACCACGAAGTCGTGGGTCAGTTGAGCTTTCCGGAAGCCAGGGCTCCAGTGGAGCCGGTACATAGAGTCCTACCGCCTGCTCACAATAGGAACTGAGGTAGGGGTCTCCAACATACGGAAAGAGCAGCCGTTCCAGGTTGGGGGGAATGGGCATCGTAAGAGCCTCCATAGGGGGAGCCTTGTACTGGAGAATCTCAAGGTCCTCTACCCAAGGCTCCTCCTCGGACTCTGTGGTGAAGGCAAGAGCCTTTGCTATATCCCGAACAAAGTCCAGAAAGGGCAGGCCCTCAGGTGGAGACCGGTGCCAGGCTTTGGGAGGGGAAGGGTCCAAGGGCATACATCCAGGTGGAGGCGAGATCCAGGGATTTGTCAGCCTCAATCTCCGAGTCCGACTCGGAATTGGAGGAGATCTCAAGGGTCCTCTGTGCCTTGAGCTCATGCCCCAGCCCTGATGGTCCAGGGGCCCCAGATGCCCCTGTCCTCAGAGTTGGGACTGCTCTGCAGGGAAGTACTCTGCCCCGAGTGGGACCAGGGTATCTCTTGAGGCCAGTGGTGCTCAAGGATAGACTCCACCTCCGGGGACGCCCTCGCTGTGGAGGGGCTGGTGATCAGGAGTGATGACCAGAGGAACCTGGCATCAGAGCTCGTTGCTGGATCATAAAGACAAGCTGCATTCTGCCATCCTGACCTCAAGGCCAGAAGGCTCCGCAGTCACTGGCACGGGCACTGAGGACCTTAGGCCCGGTTTGGGGGTGTCCACGATGAGGATGTTCTCGGAGGACCGAGAACAGTTCCCGGACAACGATGGTGTTTTCTCCTGCTGGGGCAGCTTTGAGGGCCACTCCTGGTCCTCGCTCTTGACCCCACATCAGAGGCTCCGAGGCAGAGGCCCATGGGACTTTCCCAAGGCTCTGGACTCATCATCCCAGGTGGCCATGACTACACCTGACTCTTCAAAGGACATCCCTCCCTGAGGGAGCCCCGGCTTGATGCTCCATGAGCCCGAGGCTCCGAGGCAGCATGGCCGCCATGTGAGGCAGAGGCCTCCGCAGCAGCCATTGAGGGGGGTGGTCCCGCGGATGAGCAGCACAAATCAATTTTCTTTTTTGTAAAAAAAAAAAAAATCGATTTGTGCTGCTTCTTATAGCCTCGGAGGGCCTTGGGGTCATCTGCTGGCAAAGACCACATGCCAAGGCATTATGATCTGACCCGAGGCACTGAAGGCATCATGCGGATCCGTACATGCAGTCGCAAGGCTTGAAACCACTGACCGAGGCCATGGCAGGGAATACGGTCTCCATGAAGTCAAACTCCTTTACTCAGGCAGAAAGGGCGCGAAAACCTGCAAACCAAGAAAAAACTCCATGGGGAAATAGAGGAAACTGAGGAAAAACGCAACAACGAAGGCAAGCAGACTCAGGAAGTGGGAGGGCATGTGTACACAACAGGAGAAAGGAATCCATCAAAAAACCAAAGTAAAAGGCAAGAAAAAAAAAAAAGGAGTGAGGCAAGATGGCACCCTTAGGAGGGAAGGGGACCACACATGCGTGGTGGATCTCCCGAAAGCTTTCTTTGAAATCTGGGGAGAGGGTTAACCATGGGTTCCGTCGGTGCTGTCACCTATATGGTCTAATGCTTGGCAGGTACAATTTAATACAAAGTAGTGCAGAGTCATGCACTTGGGATGCAGAAATCCAAAGGAATTGTACGCAATAGGGGGGGGGGGGGGAGAGAGGTTGGTGTGTACAGACCAGGAGAGGGATCTCAGAGTGCTAGTGTCCGAGGATCTCAAGGTGATGAAACAATGCAACAAGGCGGTAGAGAAAGCCACAAGGATACCGGGCTGCATACTACTACTATTTAGCACTACTAAAGCGCCACGCACGCAGCGCTGCACAGCTAACTTACAAGAGATAGTCAGCATACAAGAGACAGTCCCTGCCCGTCAGAGTCATGCTCATCGGAGCTTACAATCTAGTTAGAATAGTACATTAGTTAAAAACAGTATAGAGCATTAGTCGGTTCTACGCAAGGTACGGTGTGGTATGTAGTTGGTCATAAATGTTGACAGGGGTTAGGGTGAGATGAGGAAGGAGTCAGGATCTGAATGCAACGGTGAAGAGGTGAGGTCTTCAGCCTGGACTTGAAGAGGGCCAAGGAGGGTGCCTGGCGCACAGACGCAGGTAGGCTGTTCCAGGCGTGAGGTGCAGCAAGGTGAAAAGAGCGCAGTCGGGAGTTCGTGATGCGGGTGAAAGGCATTGATAGGAGTAATTTGTTAGTGGAGCACAAATTTCAAGAGGGGACGTAGGGAGAGATAAGAGGTATTGAGGGGTCATAGAGTGAATGCATTTATAGGTCAGCAGGAGAAGCTTGAATTGGATGTGGAACTGGACAGGGAGCCAGTGAAGTGACTTGAGAAGAGGAGTAATATGGGCATGGCGAGGCTGGCAGAAGATTAGTCAAGCAGCGTGATTTTGTATAGATTGAAGGGGAAGGAGGTGGCTCACGGGAAGACCAGCAAGGAGTAGGTTGCAGTAATCGAGGCGAGAGGAGATTAAGGAGTGGATAAGCGTTTTGGTGGTGTGTTCAGAGAGGAAGGGGCGGATTTTGCTGATGCTGTAGAGAAAGAAGCGGCAGGTCTTAGCTACAAGCTGGATATGAGCGGAGGAGAGAGAGGTGTCAAAGATAACCCCTAGATTGCGGGCCGAGGGAACAGGAAGGATAGTAGATCCATCCACATGGACTGAGAGAGGGGGAAGTGGAGGGGAGGTTGTTGTTGTTAAGTGCCGTTGAGTCGGAGTCGACTCATGGCGACCCTCTGGATAGCTATCCTAAATTGTGTTCGATCTTCAGTCAGACGGCTCATTGTTGACAGACTGGTACCCGTAGCTGCTGTTATTGTATCGATCCATCTCATTGCTGGCCTTCCTCTTTTGCGTTGACTTTCTATCTTGCCAAGCATGATGTCTTTCTCTAATGATCTCTTTCTTCCCATGATGTGTCCAAAGTATGAAAGTCGAAGTCTTGTCATCTGAGCTTCTAAAGGAAGCTTAGGTTTGATCTCCTCTAGTACCGACTGGTTTGTTCTTCGGGCAGTCCATCGTATACACAATATTCGCCGCCAGCACCATAATTCAAAGGCATCAATTTTCTTTCTGTCTGTCTTTTTCACTGTCCAGCTTTCACATCCATATGATGTTATTGAAAATACCATGGCTTGAACAAGTCGAATCTTTGTATGGAGAGGAGGAGAGGAGTTAGGTGGAAAGACAAGTTCAGTCTTGGCCATGTTCAGTTTCAGTCGTCGATGACACATCCAGGCAGCGATGTCCGAAAGACAGGCAGAGGTCTTGGACTGGGTTGCCGGAGAAATATTAGGTGCAGAGAGGTAAATTTGTGAGTCATCAGCATAGAGATGGTACTGAAAGCCATGGGAGGAGATAAGCGCACCAAGGCCATGGGTATAGAGAGAGAAGAGGAGGGGGCCTAAGACAGATCCCTGGGGTACACCTACATGAAGCGGGGTAGGGGAGGAGAAGGAGCCACCAGAGCATATGCTGAATGAGCGATGGGAGAGGTAGGAGGAGAACCAGGATAGTATGGAGTCCTTGAAGCTAAGCAAGGAGAGGGTGATGAGAAGGTCGTGGTCAACGGTGTCAAAGGCAGCAGAAAGGTCAAGAAGAATGAGGATAGAATAGAGGCCCTTGGATTTAGCCAGGCACAGGTCATTTGTGACTTTTGTGAGTGCCGTTTCAGTGGAGTGTAAGGGACGGAAGCCGGATTGAAGTGGGTCGAGGAGGGCCTGGGAGGTGAGTAAGTCGAGGCAGCGACGGTGGCATGCTCGTTCTAATAGTTTGGATATGAAGGGAAGGAGGGAGGTGGGTCGATAGAACGGCATGTGGGATCAAGTGAGGGTTTCTTGAGGAGGGGTGTGACAACAGCATGTTTGAAGTCAATGGGGACAGTTGCAGTGGAGAGTGAGAGGTTGAGGATATGAGTGATGGAGGGGGCAATGGTGAGGGGGGATGGAACGTAGGAGATGGGTGGGGATAGGGTCTGATGAACAGGTGGTGGGTTTGGAGGAGGACAGAAGGAGTGCAGTTTCTTCCTCAGAGATCGGAGGGAAGGAGGAGAGGGTGGCGAGGGAGTATGGATGGGGGAAGAGAATTGGGGAGGAGGGGAGGTAGGGAATTGGAGGGTAATCTTGTGGATTTTGTCGTGGAAGTAGTCGGCTAGGGTTTGGGCAGAAAGGGTGGGTGGGATCGGGGGGACCTTGAGGAAAGAATTGAGGGTATTAAAGAGACGGCGAGGATCAGAGGCAAGGGAGTTGGTTAGATGTAGTAATCTTGTTTGGCAAGTGCTAAGGCTGACTGGAAGGAGCCAAGCATGAATTTGAAGTGTAGGTGGTCTTCCGGGGAGCGGGATTTGGACCAAGCTCATTTGGCAGAACGGGCGCAGATGCGTAGGTAACGGATTGTGGGTGAAAGCCAGGGTTGGGGAGTAGATCGTTTGACAGGACGTGGGGTGGGAGGGGCAAGAGTGTCAAGGGCTGAGGATAATGTAGCATTGTATGAAGATAATGCCTCATCGACGGACTTGGAAGATAAGATGGCGGAAAGAGATGGAGGAGGAGAGAGTCAGGGGATCAATATTATGAAGGTTTCTAAATAGGTCGGAGGAGACAGGATGAGGTTGGGACGGAGGAAGTTGAAGAGTAAATATTAAAAGAGGTGATGGTCAGATGAGGGAAGGATTGAATTGCGGAAGTTTGAAGGAGAGGAGTTGGAGAATAGTATTAGATCAAGGCAGTGGCTGTGTAGATGTGTGGGGGCAGTGGAGCAAAGTTGGAGGTCAAACGAGGAGGTAAGAGCGAGGAACTTTGAGGCATGGGGGTCAGAGGGATTGTCGATGTGAATGTTGAAATCGCCAAGAATAAGAGTGGGGGAGGGGGATCCAGAAAGGTAGAAAGCCAGGAGTCGAAGTCGGTGAGGAAGGTTGATTTGGATTTGTCCGGTGGGCGATAAATAACAGCTATTCGGAGGGGAAGTGGTGAGAGGAGGCGAATGGAGTGGACTTTGAAGGAGTCTCCATGGAGTGGCAGAAGGGGTTGGAATTGGCAGGAGGGAGAGAGTAGGAGGCCAACACCACCACCGCGACCAGTAAGTCGGGGTGTATGGGAGAACTGGTAGCCCCCATAGCAGAGAGAGGCAATGGATGCGGTGTCGTCTGGGGGGAGCCAGGTCTCAGTCAGAGCAAGAAGGTGTAGGGCATTGGAGATGAAAAGGTCATGAATAAAGTTTTTTTTTGATGACTGAGCATGCGTTCCATAGGGCATACAGAGAGGAATAACTAGCAGAAAGGAGGCGGTATTAATGCCCCTGTACAAGTTGTTGGTGAGGCCTTACTTGGAGTACTGTATTCAGTTTTGGAGACGTATCTCACATGCGGTTAAAAAGACTTGAAACAGTTCAGAAGAAAGCAATCAAAATGATTCAGAGTCTGCACCAGAAAACATATGAGAAGGGGAAGCTAGAAAACTAGAGGGCATAAAATGAAACAGCAAGGAGGTAAACTTAAAAGCAACATCGGGAAATACTTTTTCACTGAAAGAGTGGTGGATGCTTGGAATGCCCTCCTGAAGGAGGTGGTGGGGGCAAATACAGTGATAGAATTCAAAATGGCATGGGACAGACACAGCAGATCATTTTATAGCAAGAGGATGAAATCAAACAAATATCTTAACATTGAGGGCTGATCTGCACAGACCAGCAGGCACAACCCTAAATACAGACATACAGAGGGTAGACCTGCACAGAGCTGCAGTTACAACCACTCTAGCCATGGGCATAGAGGGACCATACTGGCCTTTAACTGCATCATATACTATGCTACTATGTTGATCGGTCCCTGCCTCAACAAGCCCCAAGACGGAGGCAATCACAGAAGAGGCACCTAGAAGAGGCACGTCAGGTCTCCACATGCTTCCCCTCAGCCAAGCCGGCACCACTAGAACAATCCTGCCCAAGTGGCATTCTATACACAAACACACATCCCACCACGGAAGAAACATGTACAGTCAATGCAGACTTGGCCCAGGCTGGGTCAGGACGTCGACACCCTCTGACCCCGTCTCTGTGTGGTGACTGAAGAAGTGGCAAACTTTGGCACTGGAGTGGGTCACCATCAAATCCATTTTGGGGCAACCCCAGCGGCACAGAATCAAGTGAAATGTCTCCTGACTCAATTCCCATTCTCTAGGATCCAGAGAGTGCCGGCCGAGGAAGTCTGTTTCCAAAATGTCCACCCTGGCATCGTGCTGAGCCGACAAGGGTAGGAGATTCTTCTCCGCCCAGGCAAACAGGAGAGCTGTCTCCAGAGCTACCCCAGTACTCCTCATGCAGCCTTGCTAAATGACACAAGCCACCACTGTGGTATTCTCTGAAAACACTGAAACAGCCTGGCCCTCGGTAAGAGGCTGGAAATGCAGAACAGCCAATCTGTTGGCCCTCGCCTTGGAGCGGTTGATGAACTACACCACTTGCCTGCGGTTCCAATAGCCCAAGGCCATATGGTCTTGTCAACTGTCGCCAGGAGGATCCAGGAGAAGTCATCCAGTGGCATACCCTTTCCTCAGATGACAAGGCTACTATCACCACTGCAGGCTGGATTTCACCATCAAAAGGAGTGGGAGCCTGCGCTCAAACCTTTAAGAACTCAGGGACCACAGAGTCAACAAGGACCACTGGAGTGGTTGCATAAGAACATGTGCCCACGGCACCATCAATCCAGAGGAGCTGTAGAGAATCCCAGAATCTGGGAGCCTGCTGCGCCAGAACAGTGCCATAAAACAACTATTTACGGTCTTTCTCTGAGCGATTATAACTTGAAAATTCAAATGCAAAACACACTCAATTCAATCAGCATAGAACCAAAAAAAAAAAGATTTTTTTTTTTAAATAGTGTTATCACATATGGTTACTTACTGAATCATTCTTATTATTGCTAGAGGTCTCAGACTTTTTTAGCACTTCTTTTCAGACTTACAGTACGTCCAACATTAGTGCCCAATAGCATCAATGACCTCCAACATCCTACCCATTTCTATTATAAACATCTATAGCCAAGACTGAGGGTTTGTGGGACTTGTATTTCATTTTTTGGATGTTGACTACTAAATACCATCTATCATATAGATTTCAGAACCACTCCATTTTTTCAATACTCGGTAAATATCAAATGCTTAGCTTCTGCTTTGATTCCTTCTTCCCACTCGCACTCCGTTCTCCGATCCCAATGCCTCCCCTAGGCGCCTCCACTGCGTTTCACATTAGCTGATTCCTCAGGGGATCATCAATCACTTTAATCTCGACTTTGATCTCTATAAAATAAAACCCATTTCAGTAACCACTCATATTCATGCCCCTCACTAAAAATACCTAATATGTATCTCCTTTACTTTCCAATGTCTAAATGGCAATAAATCACCCACCAGGATGCTGCACGTGCCTCAAATCAACTCTATTCCAGTGACATCATGCTGAAACTTCGTTCATGTCGCTCCAGAGGAACCCCACGCATGCGGACTAGGGATTACCATTCCATATTTAAAATTCTCTCTCCCACTCTTCTATTGGCGGTTTCTAAATCCCTCCCCCTGGTGACATCATGACATTATAACAAACTCATTCTACTAGTCCATTAGCAATTCCTATATCTTACCCCCAAATGACGCGATCCGCGTCATTAATAGTGCTAAGACATTCTCGTCTTCCGATTTTTTGATGGTACTCTCAAAAGACGGTATACACGCCTTACTGATATTTTAGGGCAAAGTTTCATAATTAACTTCCAATGTTCTATATCTTTTACCTAACTTAACTATTAATTTTAATATTTTCTAACGCTTTCATCTGACCATAAAATTTTCGATATCTCCTAATGAAATCTAATTGTTTATTTCACAACATAGTAAACACCAGTTATACAACTTTTATTTCCTCAAAATATCTTCCGTATGATGTCAAACATTACTCTCCCATTCTCACTTCGACATCATTCAGTCTTTATATACAGGATGACCAATTAATATTAATGTCAAGACCTGTAGGTGTCACCGATTTTAAAGTAAATATCCATTTTTGTTCTCTAACCAGTAAAGATTGCTCTTGCGATTTACCAGCTATTCCAGAGTCTACTCTATCTATACAAAAACACCTCAACTGTTCAAAAATATGTCCCTTTGCTATACAATGTTGGACCAATGGTGCCTCCTTCACTCTACATTTCAATCGACTCCTATGTTCCCCCATTCTAACTTTAAAGGGGCGGATTGTCTTTTCCACATAGATTAATTCACAGGGGCATTGTATGATATACACTACATTAATGGAATCACATGTTGTATGTTTTCTTAATGGATATGTGGATCCCTGATATATTGTTGTTGTTGTTAAGTGCCGTCGAGTCGGAGTCGACTCATGGCGACCCTCTGGATAGCTATCCTAAATTGTGTTCGGTCTTCAGTCAGGCAGCTCATTGTTGACAGACTGGTACCTGTAGCTGCTGTTATTGTATCAATCCATCTCATTGCTGGCCTTCCTCTTTTGCGTTGACCTTCTATCTTGCCAAGCATAATGTCTTTCTCTAATGATCTCTCTTCGCATGATGTGTCCAAAGTATGAAAGTCAAAGTCTTGTCATCTGAGCTTCTAAAGAAAGCTTAGGTTTGATCTCCTCTAGTACCGACTGGTTTGTTCTTTGGGCAGTCCATGGTATACACAGTATTTGCCGCCAGCACCATAATTCAAAGGCATCAATTTTCTTCCTGTCTATCTTTTTCACTGTCCAGCTTTCACATCCATATGATGTTATTGAAAATACCATGGCTTGAACAAGTCGAATCTTTGTATGGAGAGACATATCTCTGCTCTTGAGAATCTTATCTAGGTCTTTCATAGTCATTCTGCCAAGAGCAATGCGTCGTCTGATTTCTTGACTGCTTGTTGCTTCTTTATTGATAGTTGATCCAAGTAGGTTAAAGTTGTTCACAATTTCAATTTCTTCTCCTTCGACGATGAACCTGTTGATTTATGCCAGTTGTCATGATCTTTGTCTTCTTTACATTAAGGTGCAGGCCCATTTTGAGACTATGTTCTTTGATTGTGAGAAGCAAATGTTTCAGATCATCTTCACTTTCAGCCAGTAATGTGGTATCATCAGCATAGCGAAGGTTGTTGATGAGTCCTCCACCAATCTTCACACCTCTGTTGTCTTCATACAATCCTGCTTCTCTGATGATTTGTTCTGCATATAAATTAAACAGATAGGGCGTTGGAATCGGAGAACGGAGTGCGAGTGGGAAGGAGGAATCAAAGCAGAAGCTAAGCATTTGATATTTACCGAGTATTGAAAAAATGGAGTGGTTCTGAAATCTATATGATAGAGTTGGTATTTAGTATTCAACATCCGAAAAATGAAATACAAGTCCCACAAACCCTCAGTCTTGGCTATAGAAGTTTATAATAGAAATGGGGTAGGGTGTTGGAGGTCATTGATGCTATTGGGCACTAATGTTGGACGTACTGTTAAGTCTGAAAAGAAGTGCCAAAAAAGTCTGAGACCTCTAGCAATAATAAGAATGAATCAGTAAGTAACCATATGTGATAACATTATTTAAAAAAAATTTTTTTTTGTTTCTATGCTGATTGAATTGAGCGTGTTTTGCATTTGAATTTTCCAGAACAGTGCCAGGCAATCCAACAGACTGACATTCTCCTTTGGCAGGAACATTCTGCCCACTCAAGAGCTGAAACGTGCTCCCAGAAACTCCAGGGACTGGGAAGGCCACAGCTGGCTCTTCCCCGATTGATCACCCAGCCAAAGTGACCTGGGAGAACATCTTCTGGATGGTGGAAACCAGAAGGAGGGGGGGGGGGGAGGACGGCAAACTGACAGGGAAAGCCAAGCATGGCAACACAGATACTACGCTGATCCACTCTGATCAGGATATAAAAATATGCCTTGGCCAGATCCAGAGAAGCCAAGAACTCCCCCTTGTTGTGTTGCTCAAATCACAGACTGCAAGGATTCCATCCAGAAGCGCAGGAAGCGGAAACGTTTGTTGACCCTCTTGAAGTCCAGAATGGGCTGGAAGAAACCATCCTTCTTGGCACCTCAAAATAGAGGGAGTATCTGCCCTAGTCTCACTTGTCTGGTGGGAAGGGCATCACTGCCTTGAGGCGCAGCAACTTGTCCAAGTGATCAGCACAGTGGCACTTTGATCGCAGATCCGAAAGGGGAAATGACAAAGGCATCCAAAACAGACTTTCTGCATTCCAAGAAATAGCTGAATTGAATGGAGTCAAGCACCCAGTGACCTTTGGTAACCCCAGCACATTCTTGAAAGAAAAGGTGAAGCCTACCTCCAACTGGAGGAACCAGGGAATGGGCACCAAAATCTTCAATGCACAGCTCAGGAGGGTCCTCCTCCTGAAGGGATGAGGTCCCTAGGCCCACACGCTCGATGAAAGGACAGAAAATGAGCCCGAAGCTGAGATGACGAGAGTCCTGAGGTCCCTAGGAATCCGACCAGCATGCCCTCGGTGGACAAGCAAAGGCTAACAAGAAGGGGCACCAGCCCATTTCACAGGCCTCTTAGACCTGTCTTCTGGAAGGCAGTAGATTTGTCTCAACAGGTCCTTCACTAGCTTCTCCAAATCAGCTCCAAACAGACGCTTCCCCTTAAAAGCCAATTGGGCCAGGCAGGCTTTGGCAGGTGTGTCCACTGCCTAGTGCTGGAGCCAAATCCAACGCCGTGACAGTCAGGGCACCATCCCTGGGCACAAAATATACCAGGTCATACATGGCATTAGAAAGGAAGAAAGAGGGGAGTCAGCTGGAATTGAGACGGAGGTGTGAGAAGCCTGACCATCGGCTTGTGAGACTGCTGCCACGGAGAGCGTGCTGCTTTTGCTGAACCCTCCCTATCCATCAGACAGGCACGCTGGGGCCAGCCTACTCCTGCGGGGACTTCCCTTCGGGGGTTAAAAGCTTGTTCCTGGATTGTCTGACCGGAGGTCAGCTGGATTTGAGATGGAGGTGTGAGAAGCTTGACCATCGGCTTGTGAGACTGCTGACACAGAGTATGCGCTGCTTTTGCTGAGCCCTCCCTATCCATTGGATAGGCACGCCAGGGCCAGCTTACTCCTGCGGGGACTTCCTCTCGGGGTTAAATTGCAGCCTCTTTTCCTGCGCGGAGTGTGATCTGAAGGGGCGTGTCTAAAGGGGCTGGAACCGCCCCTTTGGTGTCACTGAGGCATTATTGCAGATTCTCCTTGGGGTTCTTGGCCTCCGTGTTCTCTGTTTATTTCTTTCCTGGCGTTTGTTTAGCAATCGTTTGGTTGTTTTGTTTTTCTTTGTTATGGGAAAAAGGAAAGCCAAGATTGGGGACAAGATGCCAGAGGTGGAAACCGGGATTACTAAACTGGTTGACCCTTTGGATAAACATTTTGTTCCCCTACCCCTAGCGCAGTCATCCCCAGAAGGAGTTTCTTTGAGTTCCAGAAGGAGATCTCCCCCTCTATGTCCTGTGCTCGGGAGTTTGGTTGATGTCTCTGCAAAGTCCTCTGAATCGGTAAGAGATTTAAAGTTAGTTAAATTACCTTCTCCTGTACTGCTACTAGGTGTGGGTGGCTCCTGTGAGCTTCCTGCCCCCTCTTCAGATGTGGAGATTACTTTGAAAGATGTGTGGGGTGCCTTGAAATGTATCGACAGTAAAATGTCTGCTTCTTTGAATTCCCTATGTACTTTCTCTCAAAAGGCTGCTGTTTCCTTGCAGCAACTAGATGAGAAAGTTACCTCAGTGGATTTGGCTCTTAATAAATTAGAGTCTCAGGTGCTCCCGTTACATGCGGTTAGTGTGGCTGGGATTAAGGATTCCCTGATACTCCATTCTAAGATGGAAGTTCTTGAGAACTCTTTACGTTCTCGTAATTTACGTTTCTTGAATTTTCCCCAATCTTCATTGTCACATAAGATTCTTTTAGACAAATTTCTAAAAGAAATTCTAGCCATTTCTGATCCTGTTGAAGTTTTGCAAATTTATTATATCCCCTCTACTGTTAAGAAACTTAATGCCACAGAAGGTGGGTTGGATGAAATTGTTTCTCCTATAGGAAATCTAACTGCCTTTTTAGAGGACTCAGTACATTATAAATGTCCAGTCAACTGTACTGGTCACTTTTGCTTCTGTAGAGGTTAAGCAACGTATTCTTAAGGCTTTTTTCAAGGTTAAGTTGGCTACGTTTTGTGGGCAGCCAGTTAATATCTTTCCAGATGTTTCTCCTGGCACTCAATTACGCCGGAGGCAATTTTTAAATCTAAAGCCCCGGGTTTTAGAGTGGGAAGCCACTTTTTTCTTGCGGTTTCCTTGCAAGTGCATCATTAGTCTAAATGATGCTATATTTACATTTGTTGAGGTTTCTCATTTAGAAAAATTTCTGACCGAGAAACAGGGTATAGGTGGGGTAGATGAATAATAATGGTGCCTTCTATTTGTAGGTTAATTAACCCTGTTTTTTCCTCATCTATGTTATCTTAACAATTTAACAGCTTGGCTTCCGTGATGTGGACTATATCATATAATGTTTTCCTTTAGAAATAATTGAAAATTATTTTGTTTGCTTTATTATGGGATTGTCCTTATATTATTTTGGCAAATGTTTTGACTAAAAATCTAATAAAAAAAAAAAGAAAGGAAGACAGATTCCAAAAGGGGAGGGAGGTATCATCTGGCTGAAGAGACTATTTCCACTGGAGCAGTGCTTGAGATGTCAGGCTGGTATATACGCCAGCTTCAGAACAGCTACCACCATGGCAAAACTGGCTCCTTAACCACAAACCCACCGTATGGTCCAGAAAATCCTTTAAGGCTGATCCACCTTCCATAGGAACGATGGTCCGTCTGGAAACTGCCATGACCTGAGCATCCACACCTCGGGAATGCCAAACTATTCAACACATTTTTCCGGGAAAGCTGAGGATCTTCTTAAGCACCCTTAACCCTTTATTTTATTTAATGCTTTTTATATACCGCTTTTCTATTAGTCTTCGCGATTTACAAGGAACAATAATGAACATATGAATTAGGTTTTACATTACACTATGTAGGGTACAATCAACTTGGAGAGGGTTTAGTAAAGATTAAAACAGCAAAACACATTGAATTGCATGTGGTACAATCAACAGATTTAGTTCAGCGAGGTTTAGATGATACATAAGCTTCTATGACATTATGAGGTTTATTAGCTAGCTGTTTGTGTCTGCCCCAAAGTGTTCAATGAAAAAGTGTGTTTTGAGTCTTTAGGCAGGGAGTCGGGAGAATCCCACTCTGACTAGATCATATCCTTGATCACATCCAGAAACAGGAAGACAGTAGTTGGCTTTTGCACCACTTGAAGGAGAGGGTGTGTCTTCGGCTCCTGCTCTGTGCCAGAAGCATCAGTCAAGTTCAAGGAGGATGAGACCTTGGCCATCAATGCTGCCATCTCCTCTCCTTCTGGAATAGGCAGATCACAATGGCCTCCTCACAATCTTCTGAAGGAGAGAATACTTCTATATCCACATCAGAGCCCAGTACAGAGCCTTCTGAATCCAAGTCATAGTCAAAATCTTGGACAGCTCCCAGCTGTTCCCCATCTCTAGGGGGCGCCCCATGCCAGGGATGCTTAGTCAAAAGCAAACAGGGTTTCCACTCTCCGCCTACCCCGCATGAGACTGTGCTCAGGGGTACCTAGAGGCGCAGGGTCTGAATTTCCATGCCAGAAGGGCCAGGCCTACTGCAAAAAATAAAGAATTTTGGGGAGGACAATCCGGAGTCCAGAAGCTGTCCTCTCAGAAAGCGTAGTTACTCACCTGTAACAGGTGTTCTCCAGGAGCAGCAGGAATCAGTCCTCACATATGGGTGACGTCGGCGCCGACGGAGCCCTCGCGGAGCAATTTTCCCCAGCTTTCAAAGAAAGCCTTTGGGAATTGCAGCGCGCATGCGCGGTCCCCTTCCCGCCCAAAGCTGCCATCTTGGCCAGTCTGATGACATAGCGAAAAGACAGCATAAAAATTTGCAAAAACTAAATCATATGACTGCAACTCCACGGGGAGGAGGGAGGGTTGTGAGGACTGATTCCTGCTGCTCCTGGAGAACACCTGTTACAGGTGAGTAACTACGCTTTCTCCAGGACCAAGCAGGAAGTCAGTCCTCACATATGGGACTCCCAAGCTTAAGGCTACCGGAGACCCTAAGCACAAAAATGAGCTCCCTCTAGCTCAGCAGCACAGAAGGAAGGAATCTTCTCTGACTAATCTCCAACCGGTAGCCCAACATCCGGGATGGAGGGTAGGAGTTGCTTAAACCTCGAAGAGATTACGGAGGACTGCCTGTCCGAAAGCACTGTCCCTGCGGGACTCCCTCTCGAGGCAGTAATGGGTTGCAAAAGTCTGGCTCGAAGACCAAGTAGCGGCCCGGCAGATGTCTGCCAATGGAACAGAGCGGAGGTAAGCCACTGACACAGCCTTCGCCCTAACCCGATGAGCAGTGACTCGACTTTCCAACGAGAGGCCTGCCGCCCCATAAGTCCAAGCGATACAGTCAGCTACCCAGATGGACAGAGTACGCTTGGAGACAGGGAGCCCCAATTCATTAGGGTCGTAAGACAGGAAGAGCTGAACAGTCTTACGGTGCTCCCGCGTACGATCAAGGTAGAAGTTCAGCGCCCTTCTACAGTCCAGGGTATGCAAGACCATCTCAGCTCGGCTGGAGTGTGGCCTGGGAAAGAAGGTCGGAAGCACCACCTCCTGATTGATGTGAAAAGGGGAGACCACTTTTGGAAGAAACTTAGGGTGAGTCCGCAGGACTACCCTATTCTTGTAGAACCTAGTGTAAGGGGGATCAGCCACTAGGGCCTGCAGTTCACTAACGCGTCTAGCGGAAGTGAGGGCTACCAGGAATAAGGTTTTCCAAGAAAGAAATCGGAGAGGACAGGTAGCCATGGGTTCAAAAGGCGTTCAGGTCCCAGTCAGGGGCTGGGGGGCGCAAAGGTGGTTTAAGGAGAAGGAGACCTCGGGAGAACCGTGCCACGAGAGGGTGGCCGGAAAGAGGCCTGCCTTCCACCGGCACATGATGTGCAGAAATAGCACTGAGGTGAACTTTGACCGAGTTGGACTTTAGTCCAAGATTGGAGAGGGAAAGCAAGTACTGCAAGACCACTGACACCGAGCAGGAGAAGGGATCTTGAGACTGTTGAGTACACCAGGTGGAGAAGCGACGCCATTTAAGGGCGTAGGATTTCCGGGTAGAGGGCCGCCTGGAAGCTAGCATGACCTCTTCCACCTCTGGAGGCAGCAGGAGGGGAACAAGGACTACCCTTTCAGCAGCCAGGCCATCAGATGAAGAGATCTAAGGTTGGGGTGTAGGAGAGACCCCTGATCCTGGGTCAGGAGATCGGGTTGAAACCCCAGAGGCAACGGAGGGTCTACCGCCAGTTGCATCAGTAGCGGGAACCACGGTTGCCGGGGCCACCGGGGAGCTATCAGGATCACCGAAGCCTTGTCTTGGAGAACCTTGAAAAGTGTTCGAGACACCAGCGGCATGGGAGGAAAGGCATACAGAAGGCCCGTGGACCATGATAGCAGAAAAGCATCCGCCGCTACTCGGAGGGGATGCGGTTCCCGAGAGCAGAACCGAGGAAGTTGCCTGTTCAGAGGACTGGCAAAGAGATCCAGAGTGGGGAGGCCCCACTGGAGAAAGACCCTTTGAACCACCAACGGGTCCAATCTCCACTCGTGCGGTTGGAGGATTCTGCTCAGTTTGTCTGCCAGGTAATTTTCTTGACCTGGGAGATAGACAGCCTTGAGGAGGATTCCTCGGCTGACAGCCCAAGCGCAGAGCTTTTGTGCTTCCCGACAGAGAAGGAAGGAGCCCGTGCCCCCCTGTTTGTTCACGTAGAACATGGCCACTTGATTGTCCGTCTGGACGAAGACGGACTGGTGAGTGTTAAGGTGGGAGAAGGCCCGTAGAGCCAGGCGGATCGCTCTGAGCTCCAGGAAGTTGATCTGCTGTGCAGACTCCCACGGGGTCCAGAGACCCTGAGTACATGTCCCTTGGCAATGTGCTCCCCAACCCAGGAGAGAAGCGTCGGTCGTCAGTACCTGAACAGGCGGAGGAGACTGAAAGGGCATTCCGAGCACTAGGTTGGCCAGATGAAGCCACCACCGTAGAGAAGAGACCAGCGGGCTGGAGATTCGTACTGAGTCCGCTAGTCTCCCCGAGGCCTGACGCCATTGTGAGCGAAGGCACCATTGAGCAGGCCGCATATTCAGGCGGGCATTGGGGGTCACATGGACCGTGGAAGCCATATGGCCGAGCAGTTTCAGAAAGTGCCTGGCCGAGACCCGGGAATGGCTGCGGAAGCGGCTGGCTAGAGCCATGAGCCGTTGTGCCCTGTCGAGCGGCAGAAAGGCTCGCGCTTGAAGCGTGTTTAACCTGGCGCCGATGAACTCGAGATCCTGAGAGGGGAGCAAAGTGGACTTTTCGAAGTTTATGACAAAGCACAGGTACTGGAGCAGAGTCACAGTACGTTGCGTGGCGTGAGTGGCCTCCGTGGAGGACGGTGCTCTGATGAGCCAGTCGTCTAGGTAAGGGAAGACAAAGAGGCCTTGAAGCCGGAGATAAGCCGCCACCACTGCGAGACATTTTGTGAAGACTCGTGGTGCGGAGGATAGGCCAAAGGGCAGTACTCTGTACTGGTAATGATTGCCTGCCACCACAAACCTTAGGTATTGTCGGTGGCTTGGGTGGATGAGGATGTGAGTGTAGGCATCCTTTAGCTCCAAGGAGCATAGCCAATCTCCCTGCCGGAGGTAGGGCAGCAGGATTCCAAGGGTAAGCATCTTGAACTTTTCCCTTTCAGGAACTTGTTGAGGTTCCGCAAGTCCAGGATGGGTCTGAGGCCTCCAGTACGCTTTGGTATCAGGAAGTACCTGGAATAAAAGCCTTAACCTCTCAGGTGGTGGGGCACCGGTTCCACCGCCTGTTCCTGAAGACGACTTGCCAACTCTTGAAGAAGTAAGTCCCGGTGAAGAGGGGGTCGCAGAGGCTCCCCTGGAAAGTAGGGGGGGGGTACCTGGTGGAAGTGTAGAAGATAGCCCTCTCGGACTATGTGGAGCACCCAGGTATCTGACGTGATGTTGGACCACCTGTGGACAAAGTGGACCAGCCGGCCTCCCGTGCTGAGAGACACCAGCGGAGGGGGAGAGGCTATGCTGAAAGAGTCAAAAACCCCCACCCTGCGGAGCAGGGGCCGGTGGCGCAGGCTTGGGGGCTTGCTGCCTACGGGACCCGTTACCCCGTCCCTTGGCCTGCTGACCCTGTGGGGGAGCTGCGGAGGCCTGATAATGAGGGTAGTGTTTATACGCAGCCGCCTTCCTCGGGTAAAAGGGCTTTTTCCCCGAGCCCTTCTTCTTCTGGGAAGGGGCAGAGTTTTTCCTGGAGAGCCGAGTCCTGGTGAGAGTCTCCGTCTCGAGTTGTGCAGCCTTCTCGTCCATAGGTTTGCCAAAGAGGTTTTCACCTCTGCAAGGGACATCGACCAACTTGTCCTGCACCCAGGGCTCGAGGTCGGATGACTGAAGCCAAGCCTGTCGGCGGGCCCCGATGCCGGCTGCGGCTACCCGAGCCGATGCCTCAAAGCCATCATAGGCTGCTCGAGAGATAAACTTTGAGCACTCCCGAATACTGGTGGACAAGGCCAGGAACCTCCGCAAAGGTTCCTCGGAGAGACCAGCAGAGAATCCGGCTATTTCTTTAGCCAGGTCCCTGAGATACATGCCCATGTAGAGCTGGTAAGTCTGGACCCGACAAGCAAGCATAGAGCCCTGGAAACACTTCTTACCGATGCCATCCAGGCTGTGGGCTTCCCTGCCGGGAGGCACCGAGGAGTGCATCTTCTGGTTCTTGAGCCTATGCATGGCCGATTCCACCACCATGGAATGGTGCGGCAGCTGTGCTTTTTGGAAGCCAGGGCTCTTGTGGACTCTATATATGGCATCGACCCGCTTGCTTAATACCGGCGACGATGCCGGGCTCTCCCACATGCGGAAGAGAAGTCGTTCCAGCATCGGAGAAACCGGTACAGTAAAATGCTCCTTTGCAGGAGAGTCATACTGGAGGGCATCGAGCTCTTCGGCTCGAGGCTCCTCCTCGGGATCCGCAGGGAAGGCCAAGGCCTTGGCCATATCCCTCACAAAGTCCGAGAACCGAGCATCCTCCGGGGGGGACTGTCTCCGAGGTTCAGACTCGGGGGAGTCCGAAGGGATACACCGAGTCCGAAAAGAATCAGGTGACTCTTCCACCTCGGATTCCCAGGCGGACTCCTCGGAGGAGTCGAGCGGCTCTGGCCGGGCGGGCACAGACGCCGTCCGCCCCGACGCCGAGGGAGTCGGCGTCGACGACCTCGGCCCCGAACGGGAGGCCGAAGGGGACCTCGACCGAGGATCGACTCGAGCCCGCATGGACTCGAGGATCGGCTCGGTCTCCGGGGTCGACTTAGACGTCGACGTCCCGGCGGTCAGGGCAGAAGCGCCAGCGAGGCCAGCGATCAATGCCCGCTGCTGGTCCATGAAGGCAGCCAGGCTGCTCTCCAATGCCGTCAACCTGAGTCCGAATTCAGGAGACCCAGCAGCCCCCGACTCGGGCCCCGACGGCGTCGGGCCCGACGTCGGACCCCTCGGAGCCGAGTCCACGAGGACAACAGGACTTACGTGAGCAGACGAGTCCATCTCCAGACGAGGCTGTTTGGACGGCCGCTCCAGCTCCAAAGACCCGGGACGGCTATCGGGGCTATGCGACCTGGCCCTCGCGGAGCCAGGAGCATCCACCGACGCCGTCCTCGCGGGTTTCTTCCTCCGATGATGCTCCCGGGTAGGAGACCCCCTCTCAGAGGAGCTCTGACGGTGTTCAGAGCCAGATTCCCTGGACACCGAAGCTTCTGACGAGGTCCGGGTACGGCTGGGGTCAGAGAAGATTCTCTCCCGCTGATGCTGCCGACTCCGCAAATATTTCGCGGACATCTTGCCACAGGCTCCACAGATCATTTCTTCATGATCTGGGCCCAGGCAACGGAGGCAGCAATCATGTGTGTCAGTAAGAGACATAAGTTTCTTACACTTAACACACTTTTTAAAGCCACTGGCGGCCATCGGGGGAAAAAGGGCCGCTGCGAGGTCAAACGTTTGTGCCGCCAGGGAAAAGTGAAAAAAGCGCGAATTTGTCACGAAGGACAGAAAAACTGAAAAGAAGGGGAGGCCTCGCAACCGGCGTCGCGAGGCCGGACGGAAAAGGGACCGGCGTCGAACCGAAGAAAATACTAAAATAAAGAAAGAAAATCAACTTTTCAGCGGTGACTTGTAGACAGCGTCTGTAGGGCTCCGCGGAAAAAAGAAGACTGGCCAAGATGGCACCTTTGGGCGGGAAGGGGACCGCGCATGCGCGCTGCAATTCCCAAAGGCTTTCTTTGAAAGCTGGGGAAAATTGCTCCGCGAGGGCTCCGTCGGCGCCGACGTCACCCATATGTGAGGACTGACTTCCTGCTTGGTCCTGGAGAAATGACCCCCCAATACCAGGGAGCACAGCCACCACAGATCCCTTAGAGGACAATGAGCAACTCACAGCACGGTCGCTGGATCCTCTGGCCAGCTGGATATCCTTACCCATAGCGCCATCCTTTACCTTCAGCCCTGAGGCAGGCAAGGCCAGATTAACTGCATCCCCCAGCTGGGAGAGGGGATGCAGGCCCTCAAGGGACGACTCAGAAGCTGCCATGCAAGAAGAGCAGAGTCCAAAATCCAGAGATGAGGTACCTCACTTGTCACAGGTCAAACTAAGTTTCCTGGAAGAAAACAGAGTTAAGGCAAGTATCATAATAGGGCACGTTATGGCTGCAGCGGCCTGAGCGCGCACATTAACTGCGCTTTTAACTGCAGCGCATGTTAACTGCTTTTTTTTTTTTTTTTTAAGAAACAAGCGCCACAGGCACTAGGGAAGGAATGTGCATTGAAACCGCTTGGGCAGAACGCGCTATAGGACTGCACGACCACCAGGCGCACAATAGGTAAAAATACTACTAACTCATGCAGAAAATGGCAGGCAAATCCCACATTGTGCCAACGGTCGCCAGAGTCTACCTCGAATTGCATTCCAGGAAGATGGAATTGGGAGCCCCCAACAAGGAAAGTGACGAGGTCAAGCCTTGGTACTCGCCCCCTGAGAGCCCCAGGCCGAAAACCTGTGCTGGGCTCAGCTCTACTCCCCATGAACGGTTTTTCTCTGGCTTTGCAAGACTGCGTTTAAGGTAACTAGCAGGCAGAACCCCCTGAAAGCATTTTGCAACCTTCGGGAGAAAGCAGGGGGGGGGGGGGAGGAACACATGAGGAGGGGCGTTGAGGTTGTGTGAGGCAGATCCTTCCAATTTCTGGCTGCTTAACAGGCTCTTATCCAGAGTAATAGTGTATGGAGCTGGACCAATTTTCCTGAAAAGACCGCAGTCTAGTGGAGCCTCTCACATTGCGCTCTAGTGAGAGATCAACCCGCAAGCTGTCATTCAGAAGAGGAGAAAATCCATCCACCATCTGCTGGAGACGAAGAAATACTGAAGGGACTTCTGGTGGCTGAGGCAAATAGAGGCATGGGAGTGATATTGAAACCTGGGCTTTTCATTGGTTCTTTGTCTCTACCAATCTGCTGGTAGGGGAACACAACCTACTTGTCTGGACTGGTCTAACAGGACAATATGGCACTATGGTTACATGATGCAAGGTTCCATATTTGGAACTACTACTCAGGAAAAGGATTTAGGTATCATCGTGGATATTACACTGAAGCCCTCCACTCACTGTGCAGAGGCTGCCAAGAAAGTGAATAGAATGCTAGGAATCATAAGGAAAGGAATGACGAATAAAACAAAGGATATTATAATGCCTTTGTATTGTTCCATGGTGCCACTGCACCTTGAATATTGCATGCAATTCTGTTCACTATATCTTAAAAAGTATATAGCAGAATTAGAAAAGGTACAGAGAAAAGCCACCAAAATGGTAAAGGAGATGGGAAAAATACCCCTATGAGGAAAAGCTTAAAAGGTTAGTTCTCTTCAATTTGAAAAAAAGACAGCCGAAGGGAGATGATAGAGGTATATAAATGAATGAATGGAGTAGAATGGGTAAACGCAGACTGGTTGTTGATAATCCATTAAAAAGTAGAAAGACTAGGGGACACTCAAAGAGGTTACAATGTAACCCATTTAAGACTAATAAGAGAAAATATCTTTCACTCTACATATAATCAAACTCTGGAATTCATTACCGGAGGAAGTACTAAAAGCTGTTAGTGTAGCTAGGTTTAAAAATAGTTTGGAAAAGTTCCTTGAGAAAAGGTCCATAAAACAACATTAAAAAGGACCCAAAAAAATCCATTGCTTACACCAGGTCAAGCACTGTGGAATCTATGTACCTTTTTGGAAACATGACGGATACTTATGACCTGGATTGGTCACTGTTGGCAACATGATACTGAGCTTGATGGACCTTGGTATGAACCAACATGACATTTCTTTTCTTCTTACCACATGAAAGATAATCAAATGGAGGCAGTGGCTCTATTAAATGTTTAGGGTCCATGGTTTGATGACTGGAAAGCCATCACCTGAAGCTGAATCCAACTAAGAGACACTATAGATCAGATGGAAAGACACCCACTATCAAAGCCAGTTACTGTTAATACTAATATATGTCCAGCAGAGGTGGTCTGAAGCCTAGCAGTTAGGCTGAATTAGACGTTAACTTTCAAAACACAAATATCCCGTGTTGTATTTTCTTTCTGTAGCTTAAGGCAGCTTAGACTTCATCCATATTTTAGTAAGAAGAATCTAGCCATACTACTGCTTTCTTTGGACATAGGTAAAATAGCGTGGTTACTCACCTGTAAGAGGTGTTCTTCAGGAGCAGCAGGAATCATGCCTCACTGATGGGTGATGTCAACGACTGAGCCCATGTGATAACTCTCCTCAGCTTTCAAAGAAAGCCTTTGGGACATCCACCACGCATGCATGGTCGCCTTCCCGCCTAAGGGAGCCATCTTACATCAGTATGACAATATAGCTTATAAAGCCCAAAAAGAAAAAACAACTCCACAGAGAGGAGGGAGGGTAGAGAGGACTGATTCCTGCTGCTCCCGAAGAACACCTGTTACAGGTGAGTAACCATGCTTTCTCCAGGACCAAGCATGAAGTCAATCCTTACTTATGGGACTCCCTAGCTACAAGCTACCAAAAACCTGTAAAACGCATGGGCAACCTGAAAAGGTGAACTGTGAATGACAGCAGAACAGCGCTAAAATATTCCGAGAGTTGCAAGCGGCTCTGGCATCAACTAAGGAATCAACTCTCTAGTAGCCTGGACTGACAGAAGGGCCGGAGGGAAGGACTAGAAAAAGGGACTGTTACTTCTGGAGAGAGATCTGCAACTGTGAGTATATACTTCTGGTAATTTTCTAAAAGGAATTCTTTGTATTAAAGCTAATTAATCTGTGAACCCACTATTTTTTGTTAAATCAGTCAGGGCCTAGTAGCAGCAGTTTAGGTTTAAATTTAAAACACAGAGGAGAGCTTTCTGGTTACATTTCATACCCAGCAGAGAGCTTGTAGTTTAAATTTAATAGTCACTCAGGGCCTAGCATCAGCAAAGTACTTTTAGCTTAAATTTAAAACACAGAAGAGAGCTTTCTGGTTAAATTTAGAACCCAGCAGAGAGCTTGTAGTTTAAATTTCACAAGAAGTTAGAGCCTAGCAGCAGCTAAGAGCTATAATTTAAATCAAATCAGAATATAGCTTACCTCAGCAGCACAAGACAGGGTACTGTGTAGCAGCCCTCTTTTAATAAGAGTTATTTCCCTCCCTCCCTCCCTCCCCACACCCACCCACCCCTGGGATAATCGTAGCTTTATAGGTACTTACACACCTTAAAAGACAGGAGGTGCTCTCAGGTGAAGCTCATTACTCAAATCAGTCATACACTAAAGACCTGAGATTAGTTAAGCTTCAGGTGAACAAGGTATATTACACGTATTAGGTACAGTTTTATAAGTATAAATATCCATAGCAACCCTTAGTAAGTAAAGAACTTAGATCTAAACACAAACTTAAAACTAAGATGCAGACAGCAGTCCAGCAGCGGGATGGGGGCTTTCCAGTCTTTTGCATTGAGTGTCACATGTATGATTTTCTCCCAGTTGGTGAGAGGTCTTACGTGTGCACTAGGTGCAAGGAGCTCTTTGCTCTCAGGGAACGAGTCCGTTCTCTAGAGGCTAAAGTAACAGACTTGGAAAGCATAAGACAGAGAGGTACATAGACGAGACCTACAGGGATATAGTCCTGAAGTCCCACCTCCAGTCTGGCAGCATCCCTGTTGCCATGGAGGAGAGAGGTCACGTGACAGGAGAGCATCACCCTGGTGTGGCAGGAAGTGATCCTGTAACTAGGACCTGTCCTCCAGGTGATATAAAACCTTCTCGCACCGAGGACGTTTCTCCAGGGCCATGAGCCCATGAGGGAAGGGTTAGGACAGCCGTTATAGTTGGTGATTCGATCATTAGGCATGTAGATAGCTGGGTGGCTGGTGGACGTGAGGATCGCCTGGTAACATGCCTGCCTGGTGCGAAGGTAGCGGACCTCACGCGCCACCTAGATAAGGTCTTAGATAGTGCTGGGGAGGAGTCTGCTGTCTTGGTACATGTCGGTACCAATGACATAGGAAAATGTGGTAGGGAGGTTTTGGAGGCTAAATTTAGGCTTTTAGGTAGGAAGTTGAAATCCAGAACTTCCAGGGTAGCATTCTCCGAAATGCTTCCTGTTCCACGCGCAGGACCCAAAAGGCAGGCAGAGCTCTGCAGTCTCAATGCGTGGATGAGACAATGGTGCAGAGATGAGGGTTTTGGATTTGTTAGGAACTGGGGAACATTGTGGGGAAAGGAGGGGCTCTTCCGAAGGGATGGGCTTCACCTTAACCGGGATGGAACCAGGCTGCTGGCATTAACCTTTAAAAAGGAGATAGAGCAGCTTTAAAACTAGATATTAGGGGAAAGCCGACAGTCGCCCAAGAGCGAATGGTTCGAAGAATGTATCTCTGAAGGATACTACCAAAAGCAGAGAGGTTCCACAAAAGAGTAAAGTAGCCCAAATGCCCTCAAGTATGGAGCAGACAGAGCTTAAAGATCCCAAATTACCCATGTCTAATAGCCAAATTAATATGAATAAAATACATTCTCTAAAATGCTTGAATGCAAATGCTAGAAGTCTAAAAAAATAAGATGGGAGAGTTAGAATATATAGCACTAAATGAAAGGTTAGATATGATTGGAATATCAGAGACATGGTGGAAGGACGACAACCAGTGGGACACTGATACAGGGGTACAAACTATATCAAAATGATAGAGCTGATCAAATTGGTGGAGGGGTTGCTCTCTATGTTAGAGAGGGCATTGCGTCAGAAAGGATTAAAGTTTTGCAGGAAGCAAAATCTGCTGTAGAATCTATATGGATTGAAATTCCATGTAAAAGGGGGAAGGCAATGGCAGTGGGGGTGTACTATCGAGCACCTGGCCAGAATGACCAAATGGATGATGAAATGCTCAAAGAAATCAAGAAAGCTAATAAAAGTCACAGCACAGTAATAATAATGGGTGATTTCAACTACCCCGGTATCGACTGGGTCAGTGTCACGTCAGGACATGCTAGGGAGATAAAGTTCCTAGATGAAATAAATGACTGCTTCTTGGAACAGCTGGTTCATGAACCGACCAGAGGGGAAGCCATATTAGACCTAGTCCTTACTGGAACACCAGATCTAGTGCAAGAGATAAGGTTGTTGGGGCCACTTGGCAATAGTGATCATAGCATGATCGCCTTTGATTTAATTAGTGGAGGAGGGATAGTAAGAAAATCCACAGTACTACCTTTTAACTTTCGAAAGGGAGACTATGATAAAATGAGGAAAACAGTTAAGAAAAAACTAAAAGGAGCAGTTGCAAAGGTTAAAGACGTACATCAGGCTTGGCTGTTGAAAAATACTATCTTGGAAGCCCAGACCAGCTGCATTCCACGCTTTAAGAAAAGTGGAAGGAAGTCCAAAAAACTGCCAGCATGGTTTAAAAGTGAGGTCAGAGAGGCTGTTGTTGCCAAAAAAGCATCTTTCAGGAAATGGAAAAAAGAGCCAAACGACGAAACCTGGAAACACAAGCACTGGCAAGTCAAATGCAAGGCATTGATAAGGCAGGCAAAGGGAGAATTTGAGAAGAAGCTTGCTGCGGGAGCAAAAACGCGAAGTAAAGACCTTTTCAAGTACATTTGTAGCAAAAAACCTGTGAGAGAGTCAGTTGATCCATTAGATGATAAAGGGGTTAAAGGAGCACTAAGAGGCGACAAGGCGATAGCGGAGAGACTGAATGAATTCTTTGCTTCAGTCTTTACTGAGGAAGATGTAGGGATGTTACCCATGACTGAAGTGGTACTTAAAGGTGTGGAAGAATTGAAGGAAATATTGATACATCGGGAAGATGTATTACAACTATTAGATAAACTGAAGAGTAGCAAATCACCTGGGCCGGATGGTATACATCCAAGGGTGTTGAAAGAACTGAAATATGAGATTGCAGACCTGCTATTAGTAATCTGTGAACTATCATTAAAATCATCTCTAATACCTGAAGATTGGAGGATCGCCAATGTAACACCAATTTTTAAAAAGGGTTCCAGGGGTGATCCAGGAAACTACAGACCGGTGAGCCTGACATCAGTACCGGGAAAAATGGTAGAAACCTTCATAAAGAATAAAATTACTCAGCATGTAGATAGTCATGACCTAATGGGAGACAGCCAACATGGCTTTAGACAAGGAAGATCTTGTCTTACTAATCTGTTGTTTTTTTGAAGGAGTGAATAATCAGGTGGACAAAGGTGAGTCGGTTGATATTGTGTATCTGGACTTTCAGAAAGCCTCTGACAAGGTCCCTCATCAGAGACTTTTGGCAAAACTAAAGAGTCATGGGATAGGAGGCAGTGTACTATTGTGGATCAGGAACTGGTTAGAAGATAGAAAGCAGAGGGTAGGGCTAAATGGCCAATTTTCCCAATGGAGAAAGGTGAATAGTGGTGTACCCCAGGGATCTGTGCTGGGTCCGCTGCTTTTTGACATTCATAAATGACCTGGAAAGTGGAATAACGAGTGAGGTTATCAAATTTGCAGATGACACAAAACTATTTAAAGTTGTTAAAACCCAAGAGGATTGTGGAAAACTGCAAGAGGATCTTGATAAATTGGAAGACTGGGCATCAAAATGGCAGATGAAATTTAATGTGGACAAGTGCAAGGTTATGCACCTAGGGAAGAACAACCCAAACTATGGTTACACGATGCAAAGTTCCACATTAGGAACCACCACCCAGGATAAAGATTTAGGTGTCATTGTGGATACCATGTTAAAACCCTCGGCCCAGTGTGCAGCGGCGGCCAAGAGAGCAAATAGAATGCTAGGTATGAGGAATGGAAAATAAAACAAAAGATATTATAATGCCTCTGTATCGTTCCATGGTGAGACCGCACCTCGAATATTGTGTGCAATTCTGGTCGCCGTATCTTAAAAAGGATATAGCGATTTTAGAAAAGGTTCAGAGAAGAGCCACCAAAATGGTAAAGGGGATGGAAGGATACTCCTATGAAGAAAGGCTTAAAAGGTTAGGGCTCTTTAACCTGGAAAAGAGACGGCTGAGGGGAGATATGATAGAAGTCTATAAATTAATGAACGGAGTGGAACGGGTAAACGTAGATCGATTGTTTACCTTATCAGAATATAGAAAGACTAGGGGACATGCAATGAAGCTACAGGGTAAACTATTTAAGACTCTGGAATTTGTTACCGGAGGATGTAGTAAAGGCTGTTAGTGTAGCTGGGTTTAAAAAAGGTTTGGAGAAGTTCCTGGAGGAAAGGTCCATAAACCATTATTAAGAAGGGACCCAGGATATCAATGCTTGAACCAATACAAGCATTGTGGAACCTGTGTCCCTTGGGGAAACTGCTAGGTACATATGACCTCTTTGTTGAGTGTAAAGGCCGAGACAGAGAAGCTCACATCCTGGAGATGAAAGCATGGCTGCATGGATGGTGTCATCAAGAGTGTTTTGGTTTCCTAGACCATGGAAAGATGTTCCAAGGGCTGCAGCAGTGATGGTGTCCACCTATCCAAGAAGGGCTGAAGTGTCTTCAGCAGCAGACTGGCTAACCTACTGAAGAGGGCTTTAAACTAGATTTGTTGGGGATGGGTGAAGAGAGCCCCCAGGTAAGAGAAATATTAAATACCTCTGTAAAAATGGGCAAGAGGGGCAACATCTGAAAAGTGGTGTATAAATGCCTATAGCATGGAAAATAAGATCGCAGATGTTGAGGCTTTAATTGAAGAGGATGACTTGGATTTAGTGGCGGTTATGGAGACATGGTTCACGGACAACCATGATTGGGATGTAATTATACTGGGTTATACTTTATTCAAGAAGGACAGGGTAGGGAGAAGGGGAGATGGAGTGGCACTATATGCAAAAATATTAAAGCTATCAAATTGCAGGGCTTAAAAGGAAGAGAGGAGGCACTGTGGGTTAAACTAGAAAGAGGGAAAGGGAAATCTATTTGCATTGGAGTTATATACAGACCCTCCTCACAGGGGATAGAAGTGGATGAAGATTTAATAGAAGACATATACAGTATTGCCATGAAAGGAGAAGTACTACTGACAGATGATGTCAATATCCCAAATGAGGATTGGAACATCCCTGCTGTGATGTCATCTAGAAGTAAGGAGATCCTGGATTCTCTACAGGGAGAAGTACTCAGACAACTGGTAATAGAGCCCATACATGATGGGGCCATACTGCACTTAGTGCTTTCCAATGAGGAAAGTGTTTCTGATGCTACAGTGGGACATCATTTCACACCCAGTGATCACCAGATGGTATGGTTCAGTATTAGGGCTGATAAAATCCATTCAAAAACAAGGGTCTTAGACTTTAGGAAAACTAACTTTGCCAAGATGGGATAATACCTCAATGTGTCATTAGTGTGATAACAGCTGGGGGATGTAGAAAAACAGTGGGAAAAACTGAAAGGGTATATTTTAACGGTAACAAATCTTTTTGTTAGAAAGGTAAATAAATGTAAATGGAAAAGGAGGCTGCTATGGTTCTCAAAAGTAGTAGCTGAAAAGGCGAAGAAAAAGAGGGAGGTCTTTATGAAATACAAGAGATCACAGAGAGAGGAAGACAAGCATCTATATTTGGAAAAACTTAGAGAAGCTAGTAAAGTAATCAGTAAAGCAAAGGTACAAAAAGAAGAAATAGCCAATGCAATAAAATGTGGGGATAAGACCTTTTTCAGTTATGCTAGTGAGAGGAGGAAGGGCAGAAGTGATATCGTTGGACTCAAGGGTGCAGGGGAGGAATATGCAGAAACTGATGAGGATAAAGCAGAATGGCTTAACAAATATTTCTGTTCTGTGTTCACAGATGGACCAGCAGCAGGACCTCACAAAACACCCACAAACAGGAACAGAAGTGACGTGGATCTTGAACAATTTTCAGAAGACTGTGTTTGTGAGGAACTAGCTAAACAAAGTAGAAAAAGCCATGGATACGGATGGGATATATTGAATACTGAGGGAACTTGGGGACGTTCTAGCAGCTCCACTGTCTGACCTTTTCAATGGCTCTTTGGAGTCAGGAGTGGTACCTGTGGAGAAAGACACATGTGGTCCCTTTACACAGAAGCAGACTTAAGGATGACATTGAAAAGTATAGGCTGGTTAGCCTAACCTCTGTGGTTAGTAAATTATTGGAAAGGCTACTAAAAGAGAGAATAGTGAGGTTTCCAGAGTCCAATGGATTGCAGGATCTGAAGCAGTATGGATTCACCAGAGGCAGGTCTTGTCAGACAAATCTGATTGATTTCTTTGACTGGGTGACCAGGGAATTGGACAGAGGGAGAGCCCTAGATGTGGTGTATTTAGATTTCAGTAAAGCCTTTGACACCGTTCTGCACAGGCGACTTATAAACAAACTGAGCACCCTAGGGATGGACCCTAAAGTTACTGATTGGGTTAGAAATTGGTTGAGTGGGAGGCGACAGGGTACAGGTAAATGGAGCTCACTCTGAGGAGAAGGTGGTTACCACTAGTGTGCCACAGGGATCTGTCCAATTCTTTTTAACATCTATCTTAGTAATATTGCAGAACGGCTGTTGAGTAAGGTTTGCTTGTTTGCGGATGATACCAAAATCTGCAATAGAGTGGACACCCAGGAAGGAGTAGATAGCATGAGGAGGTATCTAGCTAAGCTTGAAGAATGGTCTAGAATTTGGCAGCTGAAATTTAATGCTAAAAAAATGCAGGATCATGCATTTGGGCTGCAAAAATCCAAAGGAGTGGTACAGTGGAGGGAGTGAGGTACTTCTATCCACAAAAGAGCAGGACCTGGGCGTAATTGTGTCTGATGATCGTAAAGTAGCTAAACAGGTAGAAAAGGCAACTGTGAAAGCCAGAAGGATGCTTGGGTGTATAGATAGAGAAATAATCTGCAGAAAAAAAAGATAATGCTTCTGTATAAGTCTCTTGTGCGATCTCATTTGGAGTATTGTGTGAAATTCTGGAGACTGCATCTTCAAAAGGATATAAGCAGGTTGGAGTTGGTGCAGAGGGTGGCTACTAAATTGGTTAATGGTCTTTGTTATGATGCATATGAGGACAGACAAAGATCTTAATATTTATACTTTAGAGGAAAGGCGGGATGGGGCAATATGATAGACACATATAAATACCTCTGTGGCATAAATGCACATGAGGGTCTCTTTCAATTGAAAGCAAGCTCTGCTATAAGGGAACATAGCATGATAGTGAAAGAGGACAGACTCAGGAGTACTATATAGAAATATTTCTTTACGGAAAGAGGTGTTAGAAGCATGAAAGAGTCTCCCAGTGTAGGTAGTGGACACGACAGTATCTGAATTAAAAAACGCATGGAACAAACACAGAGAATCTCTAAAAGTAAAAAGAGGACTATTGTAGTTGAAATGGAAGGGCAGACTAGATAGGCCATATGGTCTTTTTCTGTCATCATGTTTTTATGTTTCTAAGAAGGCAGTGACCACCAGTGGGTACTTTGTGAAGACTCTGGGGCAGATGAGAGACCGAAGAGGAGCATTCTGTATTGGTAGTGACACCCTCCGATGATGAACTGGAGATACTGCCGGTGCAAGGGGTGGATATAAGTCTTTGAGATCCAAGGAGCAGAATCAGTCTCTCCCTGCTGGAAGTATGGCAGCAACGTTCCAAGGGACACCATCCTGAAATTCTCGCATCAAGAAGTGGGTCAGATCTTGCAGGTCGAGGCAAAAACCGCCTGTCTTTTTTTGGGAACCAGAAAGTAGCAGGAGTAGAACCCTCCACCCACCTGGGGCTGAGGAACCAACTCCACCACCTTTTTCACAAGGAGCACGCATTATTCTCTAAATAGTTCAAGATGTCAGGGGTCCAAAGGAAGCTCCCCTGGAAAGAATGGAGGGGACATTTTCTTGAAGTGAAGGAGATAGTCCTTCTTCACGACCTGCAGGGCCCAGGCATCACTGGTGATGCTGGGTCAGCAAAGGGCGAAAGATGTGAGCCACCCTTTGGTGTGGAGCATGACTGTCCAAGGGAAGACAGGTTATGGTCCTGGAGTCAAAAGTCCCCTCCCCACAGGTTATTGCTGGGGATTGGGGGTCTTAGACCTATGAGGGCCCTGCCCTTGGCCTGCTGCCTGTGGGGGTGCCTGGTAGTCCTGACATTGGGGGTAGCCCCCATGTGTCTTTTGAGTAGAAGGGTTTTTTTCCCATGGAAAGGGTCAGAAGTCTTCCATAAGAACCTGGTTCTGGTGAGCAATTCAGTCAGTTTAAAAGACAGGCAATCCAGCATGGCAGGAAGCAGTGGGAAGTGGTGCAGATGCGCAGTGAAGAGCTTCTGAAAACATCTAGAAGGGAGGTGGGAAGCTGCTCCCATGCTTATGGCTCCATCGGTGACATCAGCCATATGTGAGGACATTATCCTGTTTGTCAGAGAAGTGAAATTTAAATGTCTATATCATATCTCCTACCAGGCTTTAATAAAGCACAGATGGTTTACTTTTTCCATTAAATGGAAATTTCAAGAACAAGGAGTCAATACTTGCTCACTGAGAAGATTGCAGACACCTGTAACAGTGGAGATTATAAACTCAAAGAGTGATAGAGTTCAAACATATATGGAATACATGCACAGAAGCCAGGCCTGGGGCAGAAAGGAGAGAGATCAAGAGATGGCAGTGGCCCTCCTAGCCTTTATGGAGATTGCTAGGTATACTGGGGCTCAAGAGAGATCAACTGCTAATGTTACACCTTACAAATAAGGCAAAAGGCATGATAAATAAAATTAGGCCAAAATTTGCATTAAGAAACAGTCAATGGCTATTACAGAGATAAATCGTAGCCAATACTATGCAGCAAATATTGTTTGAAACAATTCTACTAAAACGACACAGGGCCAGAAGAAAAGGAGAAAGGTAACTTCTCCTTCCTTGTGGAAAAATGTATTCCCCAGGCTCTCTGTAGTTTTAATTGTTAAAGTAATCTTAGGCTTTACAGTGACATTCCTTGGAAGTTTCTTCAACTCATGGCCACTGTCTGAGTGGGGGGATGGCTTAAGTGAGGCAGTGCCTTGATAGTGCCATACTATTTCCATATTATAATCATTGACCTGACAGTGCCATAGGGGATATCCATACAGACTGAAATTTTCTTAGTCTTCCCCAAATATGTGCATCTAAGTAACAATCCCAGAGTTCTATCAGCGTCTCTAGTGCATGACTATAGAGGGAGTGCAACTTCTTTCTGAAGCGGATGCATATGAGCTTGAAGTATCTGGGAAAAAATGAAGCTGGTAGCAGAGACTGAGATCTGAAGTGGTAGCCCAGGTTGATGACCCTGCTGGTGGAACAAGACAAAGGAACCAAGAATCTGTTGTGATCTTTTCCCACTGCTGAAGAAATAACTACTCAACTGCCTAAAGTATGATAGGATACATATTCTGGAGGATCACTGACTGTTGAGAACAGTCAAAAGTAAAAAGACTGCTTTGCTTGGTTGTGCAGGTGCTGCTTGCTTTTGCTTGCCATCTCTCATTGATGAAGGTTAGGGCAGGTCAGCTGCTGGACTTCGATGACAATAAAAACCTCTGCAATAACAGGTTTGCTCATTCATATACTGTAGATGATGTCAATAACAGGGCACAGCGAAAAAGTGTTGTAAAATAGAATAGTGGTCGTCAATGGTGTCTATGCTCCTTTCCATTAATTCCTAACTGGGAATCTCCAGTATATGAAGCATTTGATAATCTTGATTTTGGAAGACTTATCACGTGTCATACACTGAGCATATTAAATAGGTTCCACACTCATTGGCTTTGGCTAGGACTGCAGCAAAGTCAGCCTGAGACTGGGAAGAAAGGCTGGATGAGAAATCATGCACCTGAAGATGGTATATACACACGTGAGATATCTAGCCGCAGAAAGTTGATGAGCTGCAATTTGGCCAGATCACATTGTTCCCTGGAGTACTTTCTTGCCTAAACAGTCCAAGAGTTTGAGCTCTTTACCATTTGGCATTTTCTCTGCATTTTCTCACATTCTTCATTGCTAACTCATCTACTAGTGAAGAATGCAAAAGTTGGACTTTACTGAAACCAGGTGCTGGTTGAATTTTATACTTTTTAAGTACATCTTTAAAGAAACAATATGGGATTGCAACACAAGAGCAACAACTTTGTAAGAGGACATGAACTGAAATGGCCTTTTGCCCCTCTATGAAACTGAAGAGGCCAAAGACTTCTGAAAGAGGTTCTGCCTCCTACTGTAAAGAGGAGAAAATCCCTCTGGTCATGTGATGGACGAATCTCAGGTAAAAGACATCTTTATTTCATGCAGGAGATAGATCAGAAAGAATTCATGTGGCTTACCTTTCTTCTAGTGATGATTCCAGTGGAATCAACACTGATTCTGGGTAATCCTTTATGCCACTTACAAGCTCCAATGTGGTGAAAAGGGACACAGACAATGGCGGTCCTGCAGTTCGCAGTCTGAAGCAGACAGAAGGAAAAACTATTGGATCTTGAGATGAATGAGTGTTCCTCTGCTCAGAAGTAACACCTTTAGACTGAGATAGCATTATGTTTTGGCTTTTGATGCTACAATATGCTATAACTTTACAGTAACCCTTGACAAATTTGTTAAACATCTTTTACAGAAATGAACATGGCTGCTCTGGCAGAAGCAGCAAACCAAATGAAGACTCATCCACAACTGTGACAACTGGAGTGGATACTAAATATTGTGCTTGAGATGTCTTACTCTCCCCACTGGTACACACATCTGCTGGCTCTGTGCTGTCAGTGCAATGATTCTTGCACGGAGGCAGCTGTTTCACAATCTGCAGAGAGGCGCCAATGTGATGACTATGCTGGTGGAACAAGACAAAGGATAGAACTACTGGCAGGCTAGAACCTTTTTGACAGCCCAGATAGCACAGCACACAGCTCTGCATGTCTCACTTAGGGGCAGTGTCTTGAGTAATACCTGTGTTGAGATGGATGCTTTACGAGTACCTTGACATCAGGACTGTGCAACTGTGTTGAAGATAACTGCACTTAAGACCTGAAAGACTCCATGGAGGTTCACACTTTCTTGAAGGATCCCCTAGCGCTCCTCATTTGTGACAGGACTCAGTCACTATACAGACAGCTTATAGGTAACCTCTACAGAGAAGAATCTATTGGAGTGCATGGAGTCAGTCTATCTCTGCGCAGAGGATGTTTTACTTTCTTCTTTCTGGGCCAGTAGGAGCCTCTCCTCCATCTTGAAACGATTGTTGGGACAGTTCAGATGGCCTTTTCAGGCTCATGCAGACATCCTGCCATTGTTCTTGCATTCAACCCGATTATGTTCTAGACTCAAATCAGGCATCTTGAATGCGTGTCGAAGTCCTGGATTTTAATTCCACAATTATAGCATGGCCAGGATGCCAGTAATGCCTGTTACATTTTCCACAGGAACAAACAGAGAGAACACTTTAAAGAAAGCATTCATCTGTTAAGAAATTATGTAAAGCAATGCTGGAACACACAAAACAGGAAGCAAAACTTCAAAGATAGGAGAGTTGTTTTTTCATTCATTCAGCAGAGTAGAAAACCATAAAATGGAAGGGACTTTACATAGGTTTGAGCTCTGGGAGAGCTATTCAATATCATCTACTTGTATGCCTGGTAAGTGCTTTATAAATGCTCATTAATAATAATAATAATAATGCCCGACTCAACCCTGTTTGCTGACAGGATCAAACACTACTACAAGTCAGCAAAAAAGAAAAAAAAGGAGGGGTGGGGGATGGTGTAAAACTCACTAATCTGCCAATCAAGCTTTGACTATAGTCTAGAGCAGCGGTTCCGAAATAGAGGTCCTTGCACTCTTGGTGGTCCATAAAGATCATTACAGGAGGCCTACAGGACACACACGAAAAAAAAAAAAAAAAAAGGGGGGGGGGGGACTAGAGGGAACTGGCCAGAGAGATGGAGAAGGTAACATTGCACTTGCCAGATAATGTCTTTTCCCAGAGTCCTGCTAGACTGGTCCAGACAAGTGGGTTGTGTCCCCTGCCTGGAGAGGTGGCGCTAGAACAAATTAGAAACTTCTAGAGACATCACTGTTACTTGAGCTGCTGCCACTAGGACCATACTTCAGTATTTGTACCCAAATACATGGTCAAGAATCTGACCGCACACAACCTCATAGAGGGTAACAGAATTATGTACAAGATAACCATCAAAGACAGAACATCTGATATAAAGGTCAAGGCCCAGAAGGCCAAACCTCAGATATCAGAGCACTAAGGGATGGATCCTAGCCTGGTCTAGTGGGACTCCAGGAAAGGAAATTATCTGGTAAGTAAAATGTTACCTTCCAGATCATCCTGCTAGACCAGTCCAGACAAGTAGGAAGTGCCAAAGCTACAAATCCATTGAACAGGAAGATATGGCTGCTCTCAAAATCTCTATACCAAATGGCATATCTGCCCTGGTGTGGATGTCCTTCCCTTTATAATGCTCTGCTAAAACGTTAGGAAGGCAGACCATCTGATATGAAAAGCAGAAACAACTTTAGGCAAGAAAAAAGGGACCAACCAGATAAAGCCTCCTCTGGGAAGGACAGGTAAGGATCTCTACACAAGAGAGCCTGCAACTCTAAAATGCAATATGCCAAATAGATGGTGACCAAAAAAAAGGCATTCTTGAGGGGGGAGATCCTTAAGAGCAGTACGTTTGAATAGTTCAAAGGAGCAGACAACAGGGCCTGAAGAACAAGACCCAAATCTCATGGCGGGAAAACCAGGGAAGGACACAAATAGCATTCCTCTAAGAAAGTGGATCACATCCAGGCACGAAGCTAGGGAGCTAACAGCTATAAGGCTCTCGAAAGCATGATAAGACCATAATCCGTATCCCTCAAAGAACTGAGGGTCTGACCCTTTTCAAAACAGTCTTGTAGAAAGGAGATCAAGGATAGCAAATCATCTTTCTCTGGGGCTAAGAGGCGCTTTCGATACTAGCTCTTAAAGAGACACCATACTTGCACATAGGAAAGACAGGTGGAATTACATCTTGCCTACAAGTGTCAAAACCACTGCTTATAAATTGCCTTTGTGGGCTAAGCACCACATCTCAAGGACCAAGCCATAAGCGAGAAGGGAGCCAGGTTGTCTAGAAGGACAGGCCCATGGCACAACAGGCCCTTGGTCTTGAGAGAGGGGCAGTCCCTCCTGGAACCACATCAGATCCAAAATCCCAGGACTCCATTGCCAGTCTGGTGCCACCATAATTACCAGTCCTGGATGATGCTCTATCTGGTGAATCACTCGCCCTATAAGGTGAAATTAGGCCTTACCTGCTATTTTCCCTCGAGTACCTCCAGGCCAGTCATGCTTGTTGTTGTCGCCCTCCTCCAGCAGCTGAGGACTGAGCATGTCTGAATCTTGATGTGTCACTGCAAGAGCTCTTCCTTCTGTTCCTGACACTAGTCTCCTACTGATCAAGCAGCTTCCAATCACTACCTCCAGACCTCCTAAACAAATCTTACCTACCAGCCCCTTGCTAGGATGCCGCTATAAACAAGGAAAGACACCTGGAAAAAACACTCTCAGACCTTAAGAACTATGTACAGAGCAAGGCCTACCCTTGCAGACTAGGAAAATAAACGTCCCCCCCCCCAAACATTGTATCTTTTTATTCGTAGTCCATATACCGGCCCAACACCCCAACCCCCACGACTTGCCTGAATGCCAGACACCCAGCCGGGAGGGTCTGGCTTGGAGGTACAATTAGGAAGTTGACATTAGGCTTTACCTGCTAATTGTCTCTCCTTGAGTACCTCCAGGCCAGTCCAGTTACGCTTGGGATGTAGCAAAGCAGTACCTAAATCTGGGAAGGACTGGCAAGTCCAGCCTGAAGAGGTGCCCCAAACTGCGCATCCCCCACTGACTGGACATCCAACAGACAGTGCTGGGCAAAACAATGCAACAAAGATCACATTGCTGCCCTACAAATCTCCACAAGCGGAACCAGATTGCACTCGGCTCAGGAAGTCGCCTGTGCTCTTGTGGAATGTGCCTGTAGTCCTGTCAGCAGCACCCTTCTGCATGCCACATGACGAGCTGACCGCCTGCTGCACCCAGCGAGCTATAGATGCCTTGGAGGCTGCCGCCCCCTTACGCGTCCTGCCGAACAAAACAAATAAGGAATCAGAAACCCAAAATGCCTCCGCCTGCTTGAGGTACCTGCGTAAGTCTCTGCAAATTCAGCAGGTGCAGCTGTCTTCCACTGAATCCCCCAACCTGGGAAACGCCAGAAGCAAGACCAACTGATTCAAGTGGAAACAAGAGCGTACCTTGGGAAGGAAGGATGGAACGGTCAGTAACACCACCTTCTACCTGGAAATACATAGAAAGGGCTCTCTACACGACAGTGCCTAGAGCTCAGAAATCCGCTGTGCTGAACAAATGGCCATGAGAAGAACAAACAGGTCCCTCAATGATGCTCGCATGAGCGGCTCAAAAGGAGGACCTGTCAGGGCCTCCAGCACTAATGTAAGGTCCCAAGGGGGAACCCCTGATCTTATTGGACGGACGGATGGACCTGCTACACTGCTGAAAGGAAACACACCATATCCAGATGTGCCGCTAGCGATCATCCTTGCACACGACCATAACACGACAGAGCTGCCACCTGAACTTTCAGGGAGGTCAGATCCAAGTCCTTTTCCAGGCCACCCTACAAAAACTGCAAAACCTGAGGCACTGTACAAGAAAAAGGTCACAATGCGTTTGACGCACACCAGTCCTCAAACACACACCAGACCCCAACATGTGCCAAATTGGTCAATCGCTTCCTGGACTGTAGCATTGTGGCAATCACTGAAGCAGAATAACCTTTGCAACTTCACCTCACCCTTTCAAGAGCAAAGCCGTAAGCGAGAACCGATCCACCTGCAGCATCAGAATTGGGCCTTGTGAAAGTAGATTCACCCTGTCCGGCAGCCAAGGACTGTCTACCAACAGCCTCGTTATATCGGCATACCATGGTCTCTGGGGCCAATGTGGTGCTACAAGCACTACTGGACCCTCATGAGCCTCTAGCCTGTGCAGAAGACGTCCTATGAGTGCCCATCCTATGAGTGCCCACAGCGGAAAGATGTATAGGAGATCCTCAGACAGGCAGGGCTGCATGAGAGCATCTAGACTCTTGGACATGTGCTCCCTGCGTCTGCTGAAAAAACGATTCGTCTTGGTATTTTGCAAGATGGTCATGAGATCAATCACCGGCATTCCCTAACGGACTGTGATGTCATGAAAGACCATGGAGTTCAGCTCCCATTCGCCTGGATCCAAATGATGCCGAATGAGGAAGACCACCTGCATATTGTTGCTGCCTGCCACATGTGCGGCTGAAAGAGCCAAGGCGGCCTGATTTTCCTCCAGCAGGGTCGCACTGCCCATGCCGCCCTGCCAATTTATGTACGCCACTGTTGCGTTGCCTGAACACACTCGAAATGCATGACCTGCAACCAGTGAACAAAGCCTGGAAAGCCTAAAACGCCGCCCTCATCTCCAGTTGGTTGATGGACCAGCAACTCTCCTCCACCATCCAGCTCCCTTGAGCAATCTGCGCCACACAGTGGGATCCCCAGCTCAAGAGACTGGTGTCCATCATGACCAGAATCCATTGAAGCGGATCCAGACGCAATCCCAACGTGAGATTTTTCTCCTGTGCCCACCATACCAGACTGTGCCGCACTTCTGCCGGACACGGGAGCCTCCGAGTAAGGGGCTGATGCTGTGGGCATCAGCGTGATAGCAAGGCCTGCTGCAGCGGTTGCATATGGGCCTGGGTTCAGAGCACCAAATCAAACGACGACACCATCGATCCCAACAGCTGAAGGTATCACCATGCTGCTGGTGCCCTCATCTGCAGAAAATGAAGCCCTATGAAGAAAGGCTAAAAAGGTTAGGGCTCTTTAACCTGGAAAAGAGACGACTGAGGGGAGATATGATATAAGTCTATAAATTAATGAACGGAGTGGAACGGGTAAACATAGATCGATTGTTTACGTTATCAGAATATAGAAAGAATAAGGGACATGCAATGAAGCTACAGGGTAAACTATTTAAGACTAATAAAAGAAAATATTTTTTCACTCAACGTGTAATCAAACTCTGGAATTTGTTACCAGAGGATGTAGTAAAGGCTGTTAGTGTAGCTGGGTTTAAAAAAGGTTTGGACAAGTTCCTGGAGGAAAGGTCCATAAACCATTATTAAGAAGGGACCCAGGATATCAATGCTTGACCCAGTACAAGCATTGTGGAACCTGTGTCTTTAGGGGAAACTGCTAGGTACGTATGACCTAGATTGGCCACTGTTGGAAACAGGATACTGGGCTTGATGGACCTTGGTCTGACCCATTATGGCATATCTTATGTTCTTATGTTGGAACTGGGGCTGAAGCTTCTGAACCCTGTCCTCTGGCAGCAACACTGTCCCTGTCCACGTATCAAACTGGGCCCCCAGATAGACAAGCTGCTGCACCGGTTGGAGCTGACTCTTGGAAAAGTTCACTACCCAACCAAGGCTCTGAAGGAAGTCCACCACCTGCTGAGTGGCCACCCTGCCTTTTGCCTCAAACTTTGCGCAGATGAACCAGTCATCCAGATACAGATGAACTAGAAGTCCCTCCTTCTGCAAGGCCGCTGTCACTACCACCATGATCTTGGTCAACGTGCGTGGCATGGTAGCCAAGCCAAACGAATGTGCCTGGAACTGAAAATGACCTCTGGGCACCGCAAAACGCAGGTAGCACCGATGGTCTGACCTGAAGGGAATATGGAAATAGGCTTCTGCCAAATCCAGGGCGGAGAGCAACTCCCCTTGCTGCACCACCCAATTCAAATGTTTGAGAATGTGCCGGAAAGCCCCACTCCTTTCTGGGAACCACAAAATAGGAGTATTGACCTAACCTGTACTGGTCTCGGGGTACCGGCACAACTGCCTCCAACTGCAACAAGCGGTGAGGAGTGTCACGCACTGCCAGGGCCTTCCCCGGAGCCAGGAAGGGCAAAAGAACGAAAGCATCTGTGAGTGAGCTCGCTCCAGCATGTACCTCTCTCAAATAATTTCCATAACCCACTGGTTGGTCCTGATCCTGGCCCAGACTGGATAAAACTGACCGCCAATCACCACCTTTGTCTGGGCTGTCCTGGCATCATTGTGGTTTCTTGGTGGGCACTGGTGGGAAAGAGAAACTACCCTGATTGATCCCCTGGTAACCTCAAAACAGCTGACCGCAGGGACTGTATCTGCCCCTCTAATATGGGGTGAACTGATTAGAATGAAACCGCTGGAAACTTCCAGGCTGTCCCCACTGGCAAAATCCCAGCTTAGGACCTTTAGGCCTATCCTTCAGCAAACGTCTGCCCTTCCAGTCTCCTAGATCTTTAACCAACTTCTCCAGTGCTTCCCCAAAGAGTAACTTACCCTTATAGGGAAACCTACTGAGCCGTGACTTGGAAGCCACATCTGCCGACCAATTGCGGAGCCAGAGAAACCTCCTTGCCGCAATGACAGAAGCTATCTTCGAGAAGGTCCTTATCAAATTGTAGAATGCATCAGCCAGGTATGCTGCGGCGGACTCCAGCCATGCTCCTTCAGCATTCGACTGTCCTTCCTGAATAGGCAAATTTGGAGCCAGTGAATAGCCGCCCACAAATCGAGGCCTGTAGTATCAAGGCCATGGAATCCAACGCCTGCCTAAGGTGGAACTCCAGCTTACTATCCTGGAGATCATTAAGGGCCCCTGAGAACTGAGAAATTGGTGTCAGGAGCGGAAGGAGGAGCTCTTGAAGTGACACATCAAGATTCTGACATGCTCAGTCCTCAGCTGCCAGAGGAGAGAGACAATCCAAGCATAATTGGACTGGCCTGGAGGTACAGTTAGGAAGAGGTCCCGGTGAAAAGACATACAGAAGAGGCTTCCAAAGCGAAGGCCGAATCAGGGCATCAACACCCTCAGAATGGCACTCTTTGCAGTGACTGAAGAATCTTTCAATCTTAGCAATAGATCAGGTCATCATCAGATCCATCCAAGGGACTGCTTTACCTGTCCAGGATCCACTGGACCGCAGACAGGGCTAGCTCCCACTCCACAGAATCAAGGGTGTGGTGACTAAAAGTCCCCCTCTACACCGTCCACTCCCACAATGTGCTCTGCTGAGAGCACTAGCAGATTCTGTTCTGCCCATGAAAACAGGAGTGCCAGGTCTGAGGAATGGAACCAAGCCTGTTGGAGGGCGCCAATGCCGGAGGCCACCACCCTTGCGCAGGACTCAAAGCCATCGTAGGCGGCTCGGGAAAGATATTTGGAGCACTCACCAACGGACTTTGACAGTGTCTGGAAAGGTCAGAGGTGGTCTCCATCGAGGCCAGCAGCGAATCCTCCAAGTTCCTTAGTAAGGTCCCGGAAGAACATGTCAATGTGCAGTTGGTATACTTGTATGTGGCAGGCTAACATGGAGCCCTGGTAGCACTTACGCCCGAGGCCATCGAGGGCACGGGACTCCCTGCGCGGGGGAACTGAGGAACGCGTCTTTGGACTCTGTCTGTGCATGGTGACTCGACTACCATGCAGGTGTGAGGGAACTGCGAATTCCGAAACCATGGTCCCCGCTGGACCCTGTACATGGAATCCAGGGATCGGCTGATGATCGGGACTGATGCAGGCATCTCCCACATGCGGAGAAGGAGCTGGCTAAGGATGGAGGGAACAGTAACAGTTTCCTTCGGTGGTGCCTCATATTGAAGGATATTGAGTTCCTCCTTTCGAGAGTCTTCCTCCAACTCAGTGGTGAGGGTGAGGGACCATGCCATACCTTGGACAAACTCAAAGAAGGTAGTGTCCTTGGGTGGGGACCACCACCTCTGGGTCGGCAGGGATAGGTACGAAAGGAGGTCTCGGTGAGCCTGAGTCTCCAGGGACGTCTCACTGTCAGACTCTCATTCCGAGTAGTCTGTGGAGGACTCAAGACCGGATAGCTCAAGGTGAGTCGATGACCCCCAACGGGGACCAGAGGCCAACACTTGGCCGGAGCCAGAGGCGCTCAACCTGGGATGATCTCGCACCTGAGGAACAGGATGGAGACCGAGACCCTTGCTGAAGATCTTCATGAGGCGTCTGGCTCTCAGGGATCACTATGGCGACCTGGGGAATCCTCGAGACAGAGGTCACTGCAGTCTTGGGGGGGGGGGGGCACACTGGCGAGGCCGGGCATCTGCGCCTGCTGGGTAGCGATGAACGCAGAAACGCTGCATTCTAGAGCCGGCATTCAGGGTCACCAGGTCAGGCATCAAGGAGGAGAGGGGCTCCTCCCCGGGACGACCCTTGGGAGACCAGGTGCCATCACCGGAGGCCTCGGTATCATTCCTGGGAACTTTCCTTGGCCACTCCCACCCTGACTCCTCAGATAGCTGCTGGGGGCTGAGGGACTGCACGCAAGGATTCTCACGCTTGTCCGCCTACCCAGACTGTCCGTGAGGCCGCTGCCTTCTTCTTACGCTCACGCTCTGGGGACCCTTGGTCAGAGTGCCTGCGGGCTCAACCCATGAGAATTTTAGGCAACTCCGAGGGTTGCAGTGCCTTTGAGTGCGAGGCTACCAGGGATACCAGTGTTGAATTCTGCCTTGTGGAAGATGTCATCCTGCTTCTGCCGGCGACTCTGGATGGCCTTAGTGAACATCTTTTTGCACAAAGAGCACTGCTCCGGGTCATGATTGGCACCTAGACCCCAGAGACAACAATCGTGAGTGTCAGTGAGAGACATGTTTCTAGAGCACTGATAACATTTTTTGAAATCAGTGGCCATTGGGGCAAAAAGACCCCCCCGCGAGATCAAAGACCCTTGATGCGGCCAGCAGTTGAAAAAAGGCATGAAAGCGCCAAAATGAGAAAAAAAAAGGGATAAAACAGATTCTCAAGGCCCTCTGCAGGAGCAGCGGTGCTTGAGAGGTGCGAAGGAGAACCGGTGCCTGCCAGAAAGTGCAATTATACACTAGAGAAGTTCAACTTTTTCCGGGGGGACAAATGAACATCCAAAGGGCTCCGTGGAAAAAGGGAGACTGAGCAAGATGCCACCCTTGGGTGGGAAGGGGACCACGCATGCATGGTGGCATCTCCCACAGGCTTTTTTTGAAAGCTGGGGAGATGCTTCCACGAGGGCTCCATCGGCGTCACCCATATGTAAGGGCTGACTTCCTGATTGTTCCTGGAGAATGAATGGTACGTAATTCAAGATGATTGATGGCCATGCTGACTCATGCCTGGACCAATATCCCTGAGCCAACTGCCCATGGCAATAAGCCTCCCAGCCAAACAGATTGGCATCCATCATCAAGATAAGCGACTGAAGATAATCATCCAGGAGCATGCCCTTATTCAGACTGGTGGGCCAAGACCACCAAAACGGGCTGGATATCATCGATGGCAGGAGGAGCCTGATCTCAAAATACTGTGAGCGAGGCAAACAACAAGACAGAAGAGTTCTTTGGAGCAGTTTCATATGAGCCCTTGCCTACGGGACAAATTTTAGAGTGACTGTCAGAGTCGAGCAGCTTAAGGTAGTCCTGAACCTTTGGATCTGGCTGACATCAGAAAGCCAACAGTGCCAGAAAGCGTAGTTACTCACCTGTAACAGGTGATCTCCGGTAACAGCAGGAATTTAGTCTTCATATATGGGTGATGCCAGTACAGATGAAGCCCACGTGGGAACGTTCCACAGCATCCAATTGGAAAGCCTTTGGGAGCACTCTACTGTGCCTGTGTGACTGCCTTCCTGTCTTCCCACCGCCCTCTCTTCAGTTAGGTTTATAGCTGAGAAAAGAATAATTAAAACCCTATAACTCCTAGGGGAGGAGTGCAGGTTGTGAAGACTAAATTCTTGCTGTTCTCAGAGATCACCTGTTACAGGTGAGTAACTACACTATCTCCAGGAAGAAGCAGGAATGTAGTCTTCACATATGGGATTCCTTAGCGCCCAGAAGAAATGACCTCAGAACTGGTTGAGGTTCGCCTCGGAGCACGCATGAGGTAGTCATGGATCCTACATGGATTTCTGGTATCTTCAAAGTCCAGGACAGAAGGAAGGAGTTGCATCTAAGTCTGAAAGAGGTGCTGGAGTACAGTCTGATCAAACATGGTATGCAGATGTGAGTCCTTGTCCAGACAATAATGGGCAGCAAAGGAATGAACAGAAGAGCAAGTTGCTGCTTTGCAAATTTCATTGATGGCTATTGAGCATAGGTTTGCCATTGAGGTGGCCATGGCAAGAACACTGAGCAGTGACATGCCCTTCCAGTGAGAGTCCTGCTGTGTCATAGACAAACGAAATGCAGTTCGCTATCCATCTGGTGAGCGTACACTTAGAGCCAGGCAATCCCTGGTGACTGGGGTCAAAAGAGATGAACTGCGAGGCTTTACGATGACCAAGTCCACTGGAGGTAAAAAGCCAACATATGCTTGCAGTCAAGAGTGTGCAGAGTTGCTTTAGCTCTAGACGAATATGGCTTATGAAAGAAAACTGGAAAGTAAATTGATTGGTTTAGATGGATGGGAGATATAATTTTTGTCATAAAGTGAGGGTGAGTCCGAAGGACTACTTTGTCATGGTGGAAGCGAGTATAGGGAGGATCCGCCACTAAAGTCTGAAACTCACTAATGCGTCTAGTTGAAGTGATGGCAATTAGGAAGATCACCTTCCATGAGAGGTTTGTGGCTAATGGTTCAAAGGGCAGCTTAAGGAGGTACCAAGCTACCGGAGGTGGCTTAATGGGAGGTTTGGACAGCAGGAGACCTCGTATGAAACATGCCACTAGCGGCTGTGAGGAGATGGGCTGTCCATCAAGCAGTTGATGAGCGGCCACAATGGCACTAAGGTGGAACCTCACTGAATTTGTCTTTAGACCTGTCAAGGACAGGTGGAGGAGATACTGAAGGAGTGACTCCACTGGAGCAGAAAAAGGATTGTGATTCTTCTGGAAACACCAGAGTGAAAATCTACACCACTTAAAAGTATATGAACATCTGGAGGTGGGCTTTCTAGAAGCTAAGAGTATCTCCTTAACCTCTTGAGTAAGGTCAAAGCCCTAAAAAACTATGCTCTCAGCAGCCAAGCTGTGAGGCGGAGCGACTGTGGATTGGGATAGAGTAGTAAGACATTGTCCTGGGAGAGGAGATCCAGCACGTATCCCAATTGGAGAGGATGAGTGAGTCAGATGTAATAGCAGCGGAAACCACGGTTGCTGCGGCCAGAGGGGCTATGAGAATCATGGAGCCCCTGTCAGACTGAAGCTTGAAAAGCGTCTTGGGAATAAGGGGTATGGGAGGGAACGCATAAAGGAGATCCTGACCCCAGTGCAGGTGGAAGGATTCCCCTGTTGGTTGGTGAAAGTCAGAGTCCTTGTACAGAAACGAGGAAGCTTGGCATTCTGCAGAGTCACAAACAGATCTATGTCTGGAGTTCCCCAGGACTGGAAAGATGTAGGACACTGTCTGGCTGGAGAGACCATTCGTGGGGAAGGAGGATGCGACTCAGTCTATCTGCCAAGGTGTATCTGATGTGCAATAGCAAAGGACCAGAGGTGTATAGTCTCCTCGCAGAGGGCCCAAGAGCCTGTTCCCCCATGCTTGTTCACATAGAACGTGGGAACCTGATTGTCTGTCCTGATGGGGACCTGTTGTGCTGTGTGTTGGTGTTGGAACACCTGGAAGGCAGTGAAGATAGCCCGAAGCTCCAGGAGATTGATCTGGGGTCTGCCCGCTGGTGGAGAGGTTGGGGATCCTCCAGAGGAAGGGAGGCAATGTTCTCTAGTGGCTGCAGGGCTGGTTGAAATTTAGCCACCTGTGGCATCTTCTGCTGCTTAGGAAGCTGTTGCCTCTTCTGTGGGGCCTGGCCCTGAAACTGAGAAGCAGGGGGATAGGAAGAGAAGAATTTCTTATTGTAAAGAGACTTCTTTGCAGAAGTCTTTCTAGCAGGTTCAGCTGTTACTCTGGACAGAGTAGTATTTTCAGACTCTAATTGAGAGGCTTTATTTTGCCAGTCTTTGCCAAAGAGATTTTCACCTGTGCAAGGTATGTTGTCCAGCTTATCTTGAACCCACTGTTCAAGATCTGAGGCCTGAAGCCCTGCAATGCAACATACACCAATGTAAATTGCTGAAGTCCTGCTCATGCACTCAAAAGCATCAAAGATAGCTCTATTAACTAACTTTGATACATTTTGGCTATGTTTAACTAAGGCAAGACAAGTCTGCCCATTTGTCATCTGGGAAGAGGAGCAAATGCTTTGAGATCTCTGGTGACCTCCTTAAGGAACAGTCCCATATACAGTATATAGAAATTGAACCTAGCTGAGAGTATGGAGGCTTGGAAGCAGACACCCAAAGGCATCGAGGGTTCTCAATTCCCTACCGGGTGGGTTAAAGGAATGAGTATTTGAGCTTTTGATTTGGTGCACAGCCGATTCAACCACCATGGAGTGGTGGGGAAGCTGTGCCTTTTGGAAACCAGGACACTCCAGTACCCAGTATTGAGATGTCTACTTTGGTGTGAAACCGTGAGGCGCGTCTCCCACAATCGGAGCATAAGAACATAAAGAATGCAATGCAATGGTAAGATGGCAGCCTTCTTGGGTGCCGTTGGGTACTGGAGGATCTTCAGTTCCTCTGCCCTGTTCCTTCTCCAATGTCACTGTGATAGAGAGACTTTTGACTAGGTCTCAAATTCCTGAAAGAACATGTCCTCTGGTAGTGACATGCACCGCTGTTATCCTGGGGAACCTGTGAATTCAGCGACTCCACATCCAAATCAGGAGAAATGGAATCTGAGGACTGGTAAGGTGCACACCGGAAGATAGACGCCAGTACAGATGTTCCGATGTATCAGCTTCAGTGAGCCATTTGGGCCTTGCACCGGTATTGGTAAGGGATTCCAGGGAGGGCATGGGTGGGAGCGATGTCGCACCTGGAACTGGTGTTTGTCGGTACCAGAACAGATTGCCCAGTACCTGTAGCCAAGGGTTTGATGGGTCCCAAGGCTGCAAGTAGGGCTGCCAAAGTACGTTCAATGGCCAGTATACGCTGGTCTATCGAGGTTGCCAATGCTTGGGTATCAGTGACTTGTATTTGAGCCATTTACCTGGAGGATGTTCTGGTGGGCGGGGGAAGGACAGGGGTGCACGAGGCTGTGTGAAGACTGTTGTGATCCGGCTCAAATCTGGACTCTTAACCAGCCAGGGATACTGATGGGAAGGATGGGGCTTTGTCCCCTCCTTCACAGGGAAAACTCCAGTAGGGTACACCAAAGGATACAAACTCTGGAGACATCTTCTGCGAGCTCCACAGCATCCCTAAGGATGGCTGCCCAGGAGCTAGCACAAATCTAAGATGAGCTGCACTAGTCCTGTATCCACCATCTGCTGGAGACAGAGAAATACTGAAATATGCCCCTAGCTGTACCAGCTCAACTAGAAGTGATGTCACTAGATGTTTCTAGCTTGTTCTTTGTCTCCACCTCTGCTGGCAAGGAGACACAACCCACCTATCTGGACTGGTTTAGCAGGAAAATCCAGAAAAATAGGCTGGTAGTGACTGGCTGGAGGGGGAAAGACTGGTGAGGACAGTGAGGGGAACGAAAATAAAGGCAGCTTGTCGGGACAGGCTTTTCACAAAGGGGAGAGGGTCCAGGAAGAGTGAAGGGCATGAACTTGTATCCCTGAATTTTTTTTTAGACGTTAATAAGGAATACAAACAAAAAAAGGCTCTAGAGCCTTTGTTCCTTCTGAGGATTTGAGTGGAAAGGAGAGAGGAAGGCAGAAGCAGAAATACTAAAACCTTTTACTAAATGAAATATTTGCTTTTCGCTATATAGCCCTATCCATGTGCTCACACTCGTTCTGAAGGAGCCACTGATTTAACATAACATAGTAACATAGTAAATAACAGCAGATAAAAGACCATTTACTCTATTCCCATGTAGTAGGAGCATATATGCCCCCTCTGCTGACAAGAATAAAACCATTCCAATCAAATACTGCCTTGGCCAGTAACCCACATGTGGCTCTACAGCACACACTTGCTACGGAGGTTCCCAGACCAGCTCAAGATAATTTCTAAAACACAGATCTCCTACATGCAAATTCATAGCCTAACCATAGTAGGCCATCTGCTAGTTTCCATAGTTTTATTTCCAACTGCCACCCATGAAAGCAACCCCAAGGTCAAATTCCAGAACAGAAAGCATTTAAAACAAAAGGACAGGTGAGGAGAAGAAAAAAAAATATTTGAAGGATACCAACCTGTTCCCACAGTGTTTCTGCTACTTGATCAATGATGGATCCAATTTCTCTGAATTCCCCAGAATACTTAACGTATGCCCAAGTACAGAGTGATAAAAGTGCTACCCCCATAATGAGGTTACATAAGGAAGCTATTGAGTTCAGGCCAATGAAACCAGTCAGCCCTGAGATTATGTACATGGCAAACATGACTGCGAATAATGTGGCAGGGGTACGAGCAGCATAGAAGATATTTTTGCCATCATTGTGCTTTACAAAGTTTGCATAGATTTCCTCTATCTCTGCTTCCAACTGGTCTTGATAGCGACGGCAGAACTCTTCTCCTCCCATCTTTTTTACAGATCTGAACTGCTTGATAGAAGATTCCTTCAGATCCTGATGCTTTCGTTCTAGGTCTGAAGGTGCAATATAAGGCTTATCTCCCCCACATATCTGTTAAAATAATACAACTCTTATTAGAAAGAGAAATGTGATGTAGTCTACAGACAAATATTCAAAGTATTGTAGCAACTTCTACAGTCAAGATATAGAGTAGTTACTCACCTGTAACAGGTGTTCTCCAGGAGCAGCAGGAATCAGTCCTAACTTAAGGGTGACATCGGCGCCGATGGAGCCCCCGTGCGGAGCATTTCCCCAGCTTTCTATGAAAGCCTTTGGGAATACTACACGCATGCGCGGTCCCCTTCCTGCCTAAAGGTGCCATCTTGCTCAGTCAAATGACATAGCTAAAAAACAGCACACAAAAATGAAAAAATTTAACTATGTACAACTGCAACTCCCAGGGGAGGAGGGAGGGTTGTGAGCACTGTTCCCTCTAAGCTGTGCGCGTGTGCGCGCGCACACACCTTGCCGAGTGAGCGCACATACTTTATAACAGAGCGCACAAAAATTACGGTTCTGATTCAGATAGAAAACAACACAGACGTCTTAAAATTTAAAATTTGTTGTGTATTTAGGGTTTTCACAAGTTCTACAATATTTTCTAGTACAATCAAAGTGGTGTACATACTGTATTCTGATGTGTAGTCAAATTTTAAAGTATATAACTCCGAGTGTCGTTATGTGGCGCACAAAAATTTAACCTTCCTTCAAAAGCTGCACACAGCTGATATTTTATGCGCACACAGCCTACAGAAAATTAGAGGGAACATTGGTTGTGAGGACTGATTACTGCTGCTCCTGGAGAACACCTGTTACAGGTGAGTAACTACTCTTTCTCCAGGACCAAGCAAGAAGTCAGTCCTCACTCATGGGACTCCCCAGCTTCAGGCTACCGGGGGATCCAGAGCTGAAAAATGAGCTCCCTCTAGCCTCAGAATCAGAGAAAGGATTTCACTGAAAACATACCTCCACCGGTAGCTCAACCAGAGGGCTGGAGGGTAGGAGTTGCCTAAACCTCAAAGAGATTCCAGAGCACTGCCTGACCGAAAGCAATGACCCTGCGGGACTCCCTCTCCAGGCAGTAATGGGCAGCAAAAGTCTGGCTTGAGGACCAAGTTGCAGCCCTGCAGATGTCTGCCAACGGTACAGAGCGGAGATGAGCTACTGAGGCAGCTATTGCCCTGACACGGTGGGCCGTGACGTGACCCGACCCTGCAAAGGAAGGTCAGCTGCCCTGTAAGCCCAGGTGGTAAAGTCAGGCACCCAGATGGACAAGGTACGCTTGGACACAGGTACCTCCAAGTTATTGGGGTCAAAAGATACGAAAAGCTGAGTAGCCCTTCTATGTCCCTGCATACACTCAAGGAAGAAGGACAAGGCCCTCCTACAGTCCAGGGTATGCAGGACTGTCTCAGCCCGGCTTGCATGGGGCCTAGGGAAGAATGTTGGAAGAGCCACCTCTTGGTTGAGATGGAAAGAGGAGACAACCTTGGGAAGGAACTTAGGATGAGTCCTAAGGACTACCCTGTTCCTATAGAAGCGAGTGTACGGCCTGTCACAGACCAGGGCTTGAAGTTCACTCACTCGCCTGGCCGAGGTCAAGGCCACTAGGAATAGAGTCTTCCAGGATAGGAAGCGTAAAGGACATGTATCCATGGGCTCAAAAGGTGGGCGAGTAAGTTGCTGCAAGACCACATTCAATTCCCACTCAGGGGCCGGTGGACGGAGCGGAGGCTTGAGCAATAGTAAGCCTCTGAGAAATCTGCACACCAAGGAGTGAACTGACAAAGAGTGTCCCTCCACCAGAGAGTGATGAGCTACCAGAGCAGAGAGGTGGACCCGAACAGAATTGGACTTAAGGCCCTGATTGGACAAGTGCAGCAGGTACTGGAGCATGTGATAAGGAAGCTTATCATAGCTCAGGAAGGAGCTATAGAAAAGGTGAAGTGTCTCTGAACAAGCAACCTGTCAGTTCTGGTAGAAATAAGAAAACAGAATTTTCTCATAAAAGACTACCAGTCCCAGAATGCACCAGGTTTCCAACAGCCATTAGAGGAGCTGAAGTGGGGAAACGTGTGTTCAATCAGGAGGGCTATGAGGTAATCCCTAAGCACTCATCTCAAAGGGCAGGGCCTGATTCAGCACAGCTGCGCTGTGCTAAGGTGGAGCACTCATCAAAGCAGAATAAAGGTAGAGTTTATTCTACAGAGAATTATCATCATCCTCAGGATCAGCTTGGAGATCCTCATCTTGGACAGCTTCATCATCTGGAGGATCATCAGAAGCAGAAGCCAGAGCGGACGGACAGAGAGGGCAAGAGACCCTTTGGAAGAAAGAAGAGAAAAGCATTTGGAAGGTCTAAAGGAGTCCAGAGCAGTACGTATACTGGGAGACATTCAAAAGGCAAGCTTACACCATTGGACTGGGGAAAGCCAGAGGAATGGTGCTGAAGGGCTAGGAATCTCCAGACGGTACCTGTGAGGGAGATGGCTGCACGTGGAAGGGACCCTAGGACCCGTGCCAGAAGGTATGTGAAGAGAGATCCAGTGTCCAGGGATCTGGATTGGAAGGCTGGACATAAGAACTGGACTACATACTGGCCAGGCTATTTAGAGAGGAACTCTAACAGCAATGGAAGCTCAGGTATGAACACTGATCTATGCCCTAACTATAACCTTGAAAGACAGCAGGGAAACAAGTATTCTCCTGAGAGTGCTCCATTGAGAAATTTCTCTGTGCCAATCCATGATATTGAACCCATGATTGTTGAAGAAGGGGGAGCGGTCTTAGATACAGGCTGTGAATATATGGATTGCTCTCTGTCTAAACTCCTTTGGTAATTTTCTGTTACAAAGTACAGCAACCATCACAAAGAAATACAAACTTGTTCTTTAATCTACTCAGAAAAGCTCCTGAAGTAGGATTTGAGCCACGCAGTAGAAAGCAAGCCAGCTAAGGGGTTTCAGCTGGGTAACTGCTAGCAATTGAGCCTTACCTAATTGCTTGTGAGCTCTGAGGGAATCACTTCTGAATCTATGTGTGAAGATATAAGAAGTTAACCTGAAAAGAACAGTTTTTCCCTTCTTTGTGGGTTTTGCTTGTTGTTTGAAACACTGCTAAGAAAATATTAGCTAAAGCCTACAGAAAAGACCAGTTTGTTACCAACCAGGTTTTTATTCTTTTGCTTTGATTGCCTGACAAGTTCAGCTGTTGTTTTCCTGATTTTGTTTTTCTAAGTTTAACACTGAAAGCAAGTATCCTGTTTTATGTGCTACCAAGCATATCTGTGTTGGGAGAAATAACCCCATAAATAAATATCTTATTGGCTTTACACTCAAGCACAACTAATTATTGTGAGCAGCTGTGTCTGGTGTGAATGGACTGCATTTCCCACAATCCCTTGCAAATCATATTGATATATGCACTTGCCAAGACTGTGAACATTCTCACCCAGGCAGCCGTCTGACAAGCACTACTGACAGTGCAGGTGAAAGGATCTTCCTTGCGTTGCTGACACCACAAGGAGAACCTTCTCCACTTTAGGGCATATGTTTTCCTGGTGGATTGCTTTCTAGAGGCCAAAACCACCTCTTCTACCTCCTGAGGTAGACCCCAGGGAGCCAAGACTACCCTTGCAGCCTCCATGCCATCAGATGGAGAGATTTGAGATTGGGATGCAGAAGAGAACCCTGATCCTGAGATAGAAGGTCGGGTTGGAATCCCAGAGGCATGGGTGTCTCCACTGCCAGTTGAAGTAGTAGGGGGAACCAGGGCTGCCTCGGCCACCTGGGAGCAACCAGAAGTACTGAGGCCTTGTCCCTGAGAATCTTGAACAAGGTTCGGGCCACCAGAGGCGTGGGAGGAAACACATAGAGCAGGCCCTGGGACCAAGAAATCAGGAAGGCATCCGCCGCCACCCTCAGGGTATGCGGTTGCCTGAACAAAACCTGGACAGTTGGTGAATCACGGGACTGGCAAAGAGATCCATGGATGGAAGTCCCCATTTTAGGAAGATCTGTTGAACCACTAAAGGGTGCAGCTTCCACTCGTGGGGCTGCAATATCCTGCTTAAGCGGTCTGCCAGAAAGTTCTCCTGGCCAGGAAGACACACAGCCCTCAGCAACATCTGGTGCCTGAGGGCAAAAGAGCAAAGGGCCTGTGCTTCCAGGTATAGAGGCCTGGATCCAGTGCCGCCCTGTTTGTTCACATAGAACATGGCTACTTGGTTGTCTGTCTGAACTAGAACAGACTGGTGGACCAAGGAGTGAGAAAAATCCTTGAGGGCTAAGCGAATAGCCCGCAGTTTCAGAAGGTTGATCTGTTGCAGGGCTTCCCATAGGGACCAGAGGCCTTGGGTGCAGCTCCCTTGACAGTGTGCACCCCAGCCCTGCAAGGAGGCATCGGTTGTCAACACCACTGTGGGGACAGCTACCTGAAAAGGCACCCCCTGTAACAAGTTGGGGGGGTGTAGCCACCACTGAAGAGAATTCAGGAAAGGTTTGGATACCCTTACTGGGTCTGCTAGGCTCCCTGTGGCCTGCTTCCATTGAGTTCTGAGGCACCACTGTGCATGCCTCATGTGGAGGCAGGCATTGGGGGTCACATGCACAGTCGATGTCATGTGACCCAGGAGCTGCAGACAGAGCCTGGCAGGAACCCTCGGCTGACTGAGAAACCGGGATGCCAACTCTATGAGCCTTTGAGTGTTGTCCTCTGGCAAGTAAGCCCTTGCCACAAAACGTAGGCAGTACACAAACATTTATTGGTTCTTATATGATTAAAAAGAGGGGCCAAACCCAACACAGGCCGTGTTTCGTGGGTACTTCATCAGGGGTGAGGGGCACACCACAAACTACAAAACAAAAAAATGAATATAATGATAAAAACAAAATAAGAATACAACATACCAATACTCATAAATACACAAGTAATTAGTACCAATTTAAAAACAATAAAAGACAAAACAGAGTAAAAGAGTGAACATGAATAATCATAAATAAATGCATTGCAAGGATAAAACTATTGCACCACATAAAAAGTCATATTTACGTAACTGAATAAATAAATAAGTAATAAAAACAAATCATGTAATGTTAAATAAAGTAATAAAACAATCATCATAACAGTAATAACAGTACAAATGAACTAGAAAAAAACAAAAAAGAACAAGCAAAACCATAGATACTAATGAACAGTCATAAGGTCATATAATAGCATAAAAAAATATATACACAACTATTAAGGCAATAAAACCATAAGACCTTAAAGACTTTAAAAGGAGAAATCCAAAAGAGGGTGTAATCCGTGTATTACTCAGATAAGAGGGTTTAAAATCATGTGAACTACTAGCAGAGAAACAGGAGCGAAGAAAAACACAAGTTACCTTGGACCAGGAATTAGTACAGCACAGGACGAGCAATCTATTGTGATATGGTAAATGAACCGTGTGCTTGCAGAATGATGTAACTAAAAACAAATAAATAAATAAAGGAACTAAGAACAATGAATGTCACATGGTGAATATAAAATCATCAAAATACTACGGGGCAGAATGGAGCCAAAGCAAATGTGAGGACCATCCAAACATTTAGAAATAAAAAAGAACCTGAAAAACGTGTGCTGTAAGGAACCAGTGAACAAGTTCCACACCGTGTTATGGGCACACCAGCGCGAAGGATTTGTATCCAACCACATTAGTACATCTTCCAGATGAGACGACAAAATAACCGCTGAAAGCAAAAGGGGCTGTTCAGATCTCGACAAAGTAAAATAAATGTGCCGAAATAGTATTATGGAAAAAAAGGGGGGGGGGGGGAAGATTCATACCTTTCACTAAAAACAAACTGACCAACACCTTCAAAAACGCGGCGGCTTGCTTGTATTGATTAAAAAGACGCAGACGCATGCGCGTTTTAAATAATCAACAAAACCACGGGAAAAATAAAAACATACAAGTATAAAATGTTAAAATCCTTGTATTGCATGTGAACAAATTAACCTGACATATAAATGCAGAGAGACCCACCTACATATATAAGAACTTAAAAATGATGTGGACCTGCATATGCAAAATAAAGCCATACGCGACGTGAAGCCGCGAACCTCACAATGAATCCAAAGGGGGAAAAAACATATTAATTATGTGTGTTTACATATGTAGAGAAACAAAAAGGAAAAACAAAATTGAAAAAAGAGAAAATAAACTCGAGGAAGCCAAGGAACGATGGGGATCAGGATGCAAAATAAGCCATCGCATAAAGGCGCATACCCTGCACTGACAACATGAACCAAAACAAATACAAATACTGAGCCTTGCTGAAAGAATCATTAAGAACATGAAATGAAAAAAATAAACTCATCAGGAGGGCATAAAAAGCGGCATAACAATAAAAAAATGGATCTCACAGGTAAAACCGTGCACGAGGCCAACCACTGTAAAAAATGCAAAGGGCACAACATATGTATTTATAAAATGTATGAATCAATGGAAGGGGAAAAAAATGAACTTTCAGTTCTTAATAGAAAAAACAGTAACAGAAGAACCCCCCAACAAAAAATTGAACCACCACAGAGACAAATAGACCCATGATGCAAGACAAACCATCACTATAAGGAATGAACTTACAGTGCCAAGATTAAGTACCCAAGCACTATAACAACCATGGAACACACCAATAAAATAAATTAAATAATAAAACGATTAATTAAATTATTAAAGGAATAAATAGAACCATACAGGTAAAAATACTAAGTAAAAGAAGGTCAAGAGCCACCCTATGGGTGACGGACCAAAAAGAAAAAAGGTAAATATGTAAAATAGTTAGAATTAATGATCAACAAATCAAACTCATATTACAACCAACGTGTTAAGGGAAAATATATATCTCTGTCCCATAGACTTACGGATTTAAAATGTTTTGTTATTAAGAAGGTTATTCATAATTGGAGAGGAGGTGATATTGATAAAACACTGCTCCGTTTAGAACAGAGATATACATTTTCCCTTAACACGTTGGTACCCCATGGATTGAATTCAGAACGTGATTTTTCTGTATTCCTCTGATGTTTTTTGGAATTGTTTCAATTAGTCATTTATTTATTCATTATTTATTTTTCACTTTTATTGACACCTTGTAGGTATCTTTATAGTGCCAGGGTCTTATTCATGGCTGTAATATGAGTTTTAAATAGTTAATGTGATGTTTTTATTCGCATTATGAGCCTATTTGTCTTTGCTTTGCCCAGGTGTTTGACTTATAGTATGTTTCCAATGAGATATAGATCTCTCTTCCTTTATTTGTTGATCATTAATTCTAACTATTTTACATATTTACCTTTTTTCTTTTTGGTCCGTCACCCATAGGGTGGTTCTTGACCTTCTTTTACTTAGTATTTTTACCTGTATGGTTCTATTTATTCCTTTAATCATTTAATTAATCATTTTATTGGTGTGTTCCATGGTTGTTATAGTGCTTGGGTACTTAATCTTGGCACTGTAAGTTCATTCCTTATAGTGATGGTTTGTCTTGCATCATGGGTCTATTTGTCTCTGTGGTGGTTCAATTTTTTGTTGGGGGGTTCTTCTGTTACTGTTTTTTCTATTAAGAACTGAAAGTTCATTTTTTTCCCCTTCCATTGATTCATACATTTATAAATACATATGTTGTGCCCTTTACATTTTTTAACAGTGGTTGGCCTCGTGCACGGTTTTACCTGTGAAATCCATTTTTTTTATTGTTATGCCCCTTTTTATGCCCTCCTGATGAGTTTATTTTTTTCATTTCATGTTCTTAATGATTCTTTCAGCAAGGCTCAGTAATTGTATTTGTTTTGGTTCATGTTGTCAGTGCAGGTTATGCGCCTTTATGCGATGGCTTATTTTGCATCCTGATCCCCATCGTTCCTTGGCTTCCTCAAGAGTTTATTTTCTTTTTTCAATTTTGTTTTTCCTTTTTGTTTCTCTACATATGTAAACACACATAATTAATATGTTTTTCCCCCTTTGGATTCATTGTGAGGTTTGCGGCTTCACGTCGCGTATGGCTTTATTTTGCATATGCAGATCCACATCATTTTTAAGTTCTTATATATGTAGGTGGGTCTCTATGCATTTATATGTCAGGTTAATTTGTTTACATGCAATACAAAGATTTTAACATTTTATACTTTCTAGTATGTTTTTATTTTTCCCATGGTTTTGTTGATTATTTAAAACGCGCATGCGTCTGCGTCTTTTTAATCAATACAAGCAAGCCGCCGCGTTTTTGAAGGTGTTGGTCAGTTTGTTTTTAGTGAAAGGTATGAATCCCCCCCCCCCTTTTTTTTCCATAATACTATTTCGGCACATTTATTTTACTTTGTCGAGATCTGAACAGCCCCTTTTGCTTTCAGCGGTTATTTTGTCTCCTCATCTGGAAGATGTACTAATGTGGTTGGATACAAATCCTTCGCGCTGGTGTGCCCATAACATGGTGTGGAACTTGTTCACTGGTTCCTTACAGCACACGTTTTTCAGGTTCTTTTTTATTTCTAAATGTTTGGATGGTCCTCACATTTGCTTTGGCTCCATTCTGCCCCGTAGTATTTTGATGATTTTATATTCACCATGTGACATTCATTGTTCTTAGTTCCTTTATTTATTTATTTGTTTTTAGTTACATCATTCTGCAAGCACACGGTTCATTTACCATATCACAATAGATTGCTCGTCCTGTGCTGTACTAATTCCTGGTCCAAGGTAACTTGTTTTTTTCTTCGCTCCTGTTTCTCTGCTAGTAGTTCACATGATTTTAAACCCTCTTATCTGAGTAATACACGGATTATACCCTCTTTTGGATTTCTCCTTTTAAAGTCTTTAAGGTCTTATGGTTTTATTGCCTTAATAGTTATGTGTATATATATTTTTTGATGCTTTTATATGACCTTATGACTGTTCATTAGTATCTATGGTTTTTTGCTTGTTCTTTATCATATTGTTGTTTGTTTCTAGTTCATTTGTACTATTATTACTGTTATGATGATTGTTTTAATACTTATTTATTTAACAACATTACATGATTTGTTTTTATTATTTATTTATTTATTCAGTTACGTAAATATGACTTTTTATGTGGTGCAATAGTTTTATCCTTGCAATGCATTTATTTATGATTATTCATGGTCACTCTTTTTACTCTGTTTTGTCTTTTATTGTTTTTAAATTGGTACTAATTACTTGTATATTTATGAGTATTGGTATGTTGTATTGTTCTTATTTTGTTGTTTTTATCATTATATTCATTTTTTTGTTTTGTAGTTTGTGGTGTAACTCACCCCTGACGAAGTACCCACGAAACATGGCCTGTGTTGGGTTTGGCCCCCCTTTTTAATCATATAAGGACCAATAAAAGTTTGTGTACTGCCTACGTTTTGTGTCTTGGTCGCTACGCTTTTCTACGTGGCAGCTGCTGCCCCTCTTCCTGGAAGTAAGCCCTTGCCTGCAGAGAGTCCAGCCGTGCTCCTATGAACTCGAGGTTCTGGGAGGGGAGCAAAGTGGACTTTGCAAAGTTTATGACAAAGCCTAGGTCTTGAAGGAGTGTGACAGTCCTGAAGGTGGCCTGACTGGCCTCCTGGTAGGTTTGGCCCCGGATGAGCCAGTCGTCCAGATAGGGGAAGACAAATATCCCTTGAGTCCTCAAGTAGGCTGCCACCACAGCTAGGCACTTTGTAAAGACCCATGGGGCAGACGTTAGGCCAAAAGGCAGTACCCTGTACTGGTAATGGTTTCCTCCCACCACGAACCTGAGGTACCTTCTGTGGTCTGGATGAATGAGGATGTGTGTGTATGCATCCTTTACATCTAAGAAGCATAGCCAATCTCCCTGCTGGAGGTAGGGCAGACGTGTTCCAAGAGTAAGCATCTTGAACTTCTTTCTCCAAGAACTTGAGGTTTCTGAGGTCTAGGATAGGCCTTAGGCCTCTTGTTCTCTTTGGCACCAGAAAATACCTGGAGTAGAACAGTGAAAAAGAAAGACAGGAAGAAAATTGATGCCTTTGAATTATGGTGCTGGCGGCGAATACTGTGTATACCATGGACTGCCCGAAGAACAAACCAGTCGGTACTAGAGGAGATCAAACCTAAGCTTTCTTTAGAAGGTCAGATGACAAGACTGCGACTTTCATACTTTGGACACATCATGCGAAGAGAGAGATCATTAGAGAAAGACATCATGCTTGGCAAGATAGAAGGTCAACGTAAAAGAGGAAGGCCAGCAATGAGATGGATTGATACAATAACAGCCGCTACGGGTACCAGTCTGTCAATAATGAGCCGCCTGACTGAAGACCGAACACAATTTAGGATAGCTATCCAGAGGGTCGCCATGAGTCGACTCCGACTCGACGGCACTTAACAACAACAACAGAACCCGTGCCCTTGTAGGCGAGGAGGTACCTTGGAGGAGGAGGGTGGTGTGCAGGAGAGGCCTCAGAGGTTCTCCTGGAAAGTAGACAGGAGGTAGTTGTTGGAAATGAAGCATATAGCCTTGGTGAATGATGCTTAAAACCCAAGCATCCCCTGTAATGAGTGGCCACCAGTGGGCAAACAGGGCTAAGCGACCTCCTGTGCAGGGATGGGACAGCAGGGACAGAGAGGCTATGTCTTGGGAGTCAAAAACTCCTTCCCTGCTGGGTAGGAGCAGGAGCCGGAGGCTTGGGGGTCTTCTGCCTATGGGGCCCATGTCCCTGCCCCTTGGCCTGCTGCCCCTGAGGGGGAGCTGGGAAGGCCTGGTATTGAGGGAAAGGTTTGTAGGCAGACACCTTTCTCGGGTAGAAGGACTTTTTACCCGAGCCCTTCTTTTTGTGAGAAGGGGCAGAAGTCTTTCTGGACAGCCTAATCCTGGTCAGGTGCTCGGTCTCGAGCTCAGCGGCCTTCTTGGCCATGGGTTTGCCAAAAAGGTTCTCACCTCGGCAAGGGACATCGACCAACTTGTCCTGTTCCCAAGGCTCGAGGTCTGATGACTGCAGCCATGCCTGGCGTCGGGCCGCGATGCCGGCAGCCGCCACACGAGCCGAAGCCTCAAAGTCATCGTAGGCCGCTCTGGACATGAATTTGGAACAGTCCCGGATTCCTGAAGACAAAGACTGGAACCTCTGCAAAGGTTCCCAGGAGAGACCAGCAGAGAACCCGGCAAGCTCCTTTACCAGGTCTTGGAGAAACATGCCCATGTACAGCTGGTATGACTGGACACGGTAAGCAAGCATCGAGCCCTGGAAGCACTTTTTGCTGAAAGCATCCAGGTTCCGGGCCTCCCTACCGGGGGGGCACCGCAGAGTGCATCTTCTGGCTCTTCAGTCGATGCATGGCCGATTCCACCACCATGGAATGGCGCGGCAGCTGCGCCTTTTGGAAGCCAAGGCTCTTATGGAGTCGATAAATGGAATCGACTCGCTTGCTCAAGACCGGTGCTGAGGCCGGTGCCTCCCACATCTGGAAGAGGAGCCGTTCCAGCATCGGAGGAACCGGCACAGTAAAGGCCTGCTTCGGAGGAGAGAGTCATACTGGAGGGCCTCGAGCTCCTCGGCTCGAGGCTCCTCCTCGGGGTCGGCGGGAATTGCCAAGGCCTTGGCCATGTCCCGCATGAACTTCGAGAACCGGGTGTCCTCCGGAGGGGACCTACTCCGGGGCTCGGACTGCGGTGAGTCTGACGGGACGCACCGAGTCTGGAAGGTATCGGGGGACTCCTCATCCTCCGTCTCCCAGGCTGACTCATCGGAAGTCGTCGAGGGGCTCCGACCGCAGAGGTCGAGGTGGCACCCGCCCCGACGCCGAAGGCACTGGCGTCGACGCCCTCGGTTCCGAGCGGGAGGTCGAGGGAGACCTTGACCGAGGACGACTTTGAGCCTTCATGGTCTCGAGTATCGGCTCGGTCTCCGGTGTCGACTTCGACGTCTATGTCCCGGTGGTCAGGGCAGATGCACCAGGGAGGCTGGCCATCAGTACCCACTGCTACTCCATGAAGGCAGACAATCTGCACTCCAAGGCTGTCAGCCTGAGTCCAAGCTCAGGAGACTCAGCAGCTACCGACTCGGGCCCCGGCGGCGCCGGGCCCGACGTCGGCTCCCTCGGAGGAGAGTCCACGAGGACTACAGGACTTACGTGTCCGACGGTCTCTGGCTCTACACGAGGTACTTTGGATGGCTTCTCCTGCTCCAAAGGCCTGGGACGGCAGTTGGGGTTCTTTGACCTGGCCCTCGAGGAACCAGGGACCTCTTCCGACGCCGCCCTCGCGAGCCGTTTCTTCCTCTTGCGTTCACGGTCGGGGGACCCCCTGTCCGAGGAACCCCGGCGATGCTCGGGATCGGACTCCCGAGATGTCGAGGCCTCAGATGAGGTCCGGACCCGGCCGGAGGCAGAATCCGAAAAAATCCTTTCCTTCTGGTGCTGATGACTTCGAAGTGCCTTGGTGGACATTTTACCACACGGGCCACAGATCATGGGATCATGATCTGGGCTGAGGCACCGAAGGCAGCAGTCATGTGTGTCGGTGAGAGACATTAGTTTCTTACACCGATCACACTTCTTGAAACCACTGAAAGCCATTGTGGAAAAAAGGGCCCCTGCGAGGTCAAAAGACCGGCCTTCCAGGGAAAAACAGAAAAAAGGGCGCGAACGCCAGCCACGAAGGGCAAAAACCTAAAAATAGAGAACAGGCTCGATACCGGTGTACCGAACCCGGCGGGAAGGGTAACCGGCGTCGAACTCGAAGAAAAAAGCGAAGAAATCTTCAAAAAACATCAACTTTTCCCGGGTGACTAGGACGAACGTCCGAAGGGTTCCACGGAAAAAGAGACTGAGCAAGATGGCACCTTTATATGGGAAGGGGACCGCGCATGCATGTAGTATTCCCAAAGGCTTTCATAGAAAGCTGGGGAAATGCTCCGCACGGGGACTCTATCGGCGCCGATGTCACCCATAAGTGAGGACTGACTTCCTGCTTGGTCCTGGAGAAACAACTGTTTTGAGCTTTAAAATATCTTTCAAAGTTTAGAAGGTGACATTTTACTTACCAGATAATGTCCTTTCCTTGCGTCCTACAAGCCCAGGCTAGACAAGTGGGCTGTGTTCCCCTACCAGCAGATGTAGAGACAGAAATAGGCCTCCACTGGGCAGAAGATACAGCAGCTTTCAGGACTTCTGAGCCAAAGGCCATGTCCACCTGAGTGTGGACATCCAAGCAGCAATGCTTGACAAAAGTGGAAAGTGATGCCCATGTTTCCTCTGACAAATGTTTGAGGGGGCTACCAAGCTATGCTCTCACCCACGAATATACTTGCGCCCAAGTAGAAGATGCATGCAAACCCACTGGAACCAGCTGGTTTTGTAACAGATACACTGAGGAAATAGTCTCCTTGATCCAGCACCCAGATTTGGTAGCAGTGTAACCTTTACGTGAACCCGCAAACTGCATAAACGGATGATCTGACTAGTGTAACCTTAAGACACCGGAGAAGCACTCTCCAGACATCTACCAGGCGAAGGTCCACCTGATTTACATGAATGGACCACCATCTTGGGTAAGGAGGAGGGAGCGGGTCAAATATACATGGCCTCCTCCGAGAATGACAAGTGTGGGTCCCTGCAGGATAAGGCCTGCAGCTTGGAGATATGCCTGGCCAAGCAGATCGTGACCAAAAAGATGGTCTTAAGGGTCAGATCTTTAAGATTTGCCCGCTCAAAGGGCTCTGACATCAGGCCTGGAGCACAGGCAGAGATCCCATGAGGGAATGACTGAATGCAGGTGAGGATACAGGTGCCATACCCTCTGAAAGAAACAAGACATCTGGGTGCAAGGCTATAGATTGCCCCACCATCAATTCCGTGAAGGAGGATAAGGCTTCCACCTCAACTCTCAGGGAGCTAAGGGAAAGGCCCTTGTCCAGGCCATCCAGAAGAAAGGTAAGCAAGGATGGTAAGTCTGCCATATTAGGACTAACCTGACACTTATGGCACCAATGCTGAAAAAGGCACCAGAAGTACATGTAGGCAAGATTAGTAGAACCTCTCCTCACCTTGAGATGTGTAGATAACACTGCAGAGGAATAGCCCTTCTACATTAGATGATGTGGGCACCACTATCATGCACTGAGGCAATGCGGGAATGAACACCATGTGCAACAGCTGTGCAAGCACCAACACCGCGTGCACAGCATAGTAAGGTGCTTATACAGCATGTGAAGGTGACATTTTACTTACCAGTTAATGTCCTTTCCTTGAGTCCTGCTAAACTAGTCCAGACAAGTGGGTTGTGGTTCCCCTATCAGCAGATTGGTGGAGACAAAGAACCAATGAAAAGCCCAGAATCAACAACATCACTCCTATGCCTCTATTCACCTCAGTCACCAGAGGTTTCTTAAGTATTCATCCCAAAGTATATGGAAGAAACATGGCAAGCCTCACACAACCCCAATCATGGGCAAAAAGGAATAATCAACAGTAGAGAATTATGTACAGGAAAGCATAAACAGAAGTCTGGCAGTAGAAGATGAACCTGCAGAGTCAAGTAGAAAAATCATAGCAGATCCATGGGTACCACAGCAGGAAGACAGAGCTAATACATTTTCAGGGGCAGGCCCTGGACTGATCTAGCAGAACTCAAGGAAAGGACGTTAACTGGTAAGTAAAATATCACCTTCCATATCATCCTGCTAGACCAGTCCAGACAAGTAGGACATACCAAAGCTATGACTCCACTGGGTGGGAAGACAGCAGCACGCAAAATCCTTGAGGCAAAGGAAGCGTTTGCCTGCATGTGGACATCCAAGCGGTAATTCTTGACAAAATGAGGTAAGTGATGCTCATGGCGTCACCCAAACATACATTTGCAGGGGCTACCGAGCTCTGCTCATGAGGATGCGTGCGCTCGGATAGAAGGGTGCACAACCCTCTGGAACCGGCCTGTTCCGCAACAGATACGCTGGGGAAATGGCCTCCCTAATCGAGGGTCCTAAGGTCGACTTAGCTGCCGCATCACCCTTGCGCATGCCAGCAAACAGCACAAAAAGATGGTCTGACTTAGGAAAATAATTTGTAACCTCCAAATACTGGAGAAGCACCCTCTGAACATCCACAAAGTGAAGATCCTAATCTTTCCCCCTTCACTGCTCCTTAGAGGAGGACAGGCAGACCACCTGTTCATGAGAAGGGACAATGCACCTTAGGCAAGAAGGAAAACAGCCCAAAATGAAAGAGTCTCCCCTGAAAAAGAAATCAGGATCTCAGCAAGACAGAGCCTGTGCTTGAAAATTTGCCTTGTGGAACAAAACATGGCCAAGATAACTGTGTGGAATAAAAAATCCTTCAAAGTAGTGTGCTTCAACAGCTCAAAGGGTGCCGCCATCAGTGCCCTGGGTACCAGACACGGATCCCAGGAAGGGACCACAGACCGGAGGGAAGGAGGCAGATGTCGAACCTCCTGAGAAAGTGTGAGACATCTGGGTACAAGGCTAGAAACTTAGCCACCAGACCTCAGAAACAGGCCTAAGCTGCTATCTGAACTTTCAGGGAGCTAAGGGAAAGGCTCTTCTGCAAGCCATCCTATAAAGGCCAGAGAGGACAACTTGCCACCTTAGGAGCCAACTAGCAAGTGCCACACCATTGCTCAAAGAGGCATCAGATCTGCACGTATGCTAGCTTGGTAGACCTCCTCTGGGTTCTGAGCAGTGTGGAGATCACTGCTGGAGAATAGCCCTTATGCACTCTTTTCAAGAGCCAAACTAAGCAAGAAGGTCCATGCCACAATAGGCCCTGAGACGGAAGAAACTGAAGAGACGGCGTCTTCAGGAGCCACATCAGGTCTCCAAAACACACTCCCCTCAGCCAATCCGGCATCACCAGAACAATCCTGCCCAGGTGGTGCGCTAAACGCTGAATCACACCCCCCACCAGCGGCCACAGAGGAAACACGTACAGTAGGTGCTGATTTGGCCAAGACTAGGTCAGGGCGTTGATACCCTCGGACCCAGTCTCCATGTGGCGACTGAAGAAGTGGCACACTAGGCATTGCAGCGGGTTGCTGACAGATTCCTCTTGGGGTGAACTTAGAGGCACAGACAACTGAAACACCTCCTGACTCAACTCCCAAACTCCTGGAACCAGAAAGTGCTGGCTGAGAAAATCTGCTTCCACAGTATCCACATCGGCAATGTGCAGAGCCAACAAACTAGGAGATTCCTCGCTGCCCAGGCAAACAGGAGAGCCATCTCCAGGGCTACTCTGGCATGTCTCATCGACTGACATAAGCCACCGCCATGGCATTGTCTGAAAGTGCTTGAATTGCCTGGTCCTTGATAAGGAGTCTGAAATGCAGAAGAGCCAACCTGCTGGCCCTCATCTCTAGGCAGTTGATGGACCACACCGCTTCCCTGCGGGCCATACGGTCTTGGCAATGGACTCCCCCCAACCAAGAGGCTGGCATCTGCCGTCAGACGGATCCAGGAGACATCGTCTGGCAGCAAGCCCTTCCTCAGATGACAGGGCTACTGCCACCACCGCAGGCTGGCCTTCACCATCAGGAGCCTGTGCTCAAACTCCTGAGAACTAGGGGACCACCAAGTCAACAAGGACTGCTGGAGAGGTTGCATGTGAGCACGCGCCTAAAATACCATCTCCATGGCCACTGCCGATAATCTAAAGAGCTGAAGATAATCCCAGACTTGGGGAGCCTGCTATGCACAAACAGCGCCAGGCAAACCAACAGTCTTGACTTTCTCCTCTGGCAGGAAAACTCTGCCCACTCAGATGTCAAAATATGCTCTCAGGAACTCAAAGGACTGGGAAGGAAACAAAGCTGGTTCTTGCCCCGACTGATCACCCAGATGAGATTTTCCAAAAGGTATACCACTCGGAACGCAACTCGAGATGCCTCAGAAAAGGGGACAGAGCCAGCTGTCCAGATATGGATAAAAACAGATTCTTTGACGCACAGCTGCCACCCCCATGACCTTAGAGAACATCCTTGGGGTGGTGGAGAACACAAAGGCAGGGTGGCGAACTAATAATGAGAGCCCAGCACGGCAAAACGCAGATATCTTTGCTGATTTGCCTGGATCGGGACATGAAAATAAGCCTCAGCCAGATCCAGAGAAGACCAGAAAGAGTAGTTACTCACCTGTAACAGGTGTTCTCCAGGAGCAGCAGGAATCAGTTCTCACATATGGGTGACGTCGGCGCCGATGGAGCACCCGTGCGGAGCATTTCCCCAGCTTTCAAAGAAAACCTTTAGGAATGCAGCATGCCTGCGCGGTCCCCTTCCCGCCCAAGGGTGCCATAGCTAAGAGACAGCAAAAATCAAAATAAAGGATAGGACTTCAACTCCCAGGGGAGGAGGGAGGGTCGTGAGGATTGATTCCTGCTGCTCCTGGAGAACACCTGTTACAGGTGAGTAACTACTCTTTCTCCAGGACCAAGCAGGAAGTCAGTCCTCACATATGGGACTCCCCAGCTCTAGGCTACCAGGAACCCAAAGCTGAAAAAATGGCTCCCTCTCAAGAGCCTCAGCATCTGTGATAAGAATATCCTCTGAGAACGCCCCCGTACAGTAGCCCAACACAAGGGCCGGAGGATAGGAGTTGCCTAAACCTCAAAGAAGTTACGGAGTACCGCCTGTCCGAAAGTACTGTCCCTTTGGGACTCTCTCTCGAGGCAGTAGGCTGCAAAGGTCTGGCTTGAAGACCAAGTAGCGGCCCGACAGATGTCTGCCAACGGAACAGAGCGGAGATGAGCTACTGAAGCGGCTTTCGCCCTGACAGGGAGGGCTATGACTCGACCCTGCAAGGGAAGGTCGGCTGCCTTCTACGCCCAGGCGATACAATGTGCTACCCAAGGGGACAACGTACGCTTGGAGACAGGTAACCCCAATTTATTAGGGTCAAAGGAGATGAAGAGCTGAGTAGCCCTTCGATGCCCCTGCGTATGTTCTATGTAAAAAGACAACGCCCTCTTACAAACCAGAGTATGCAAGTCTGTCTCAGCCTGGCTGGTATGCGGCCTGGGAAAGAATGTCGGAAGAACCACCTCCTGGTTGAGGTGGAAAGAGGAGACCACTTTTGGAATGAACTTCGGATGAGTCCGAAGGACCACCCTATTCCTACAGAACCGTGTGTACGGTCTATCAGAAACCAGAGCTTGTAGTTCACTCACACGTCTGGCCGAGGTAAGAGCTACCAGGAAGAGCGCCTTCTAAGAAAGGAAGCGTAAATGGCAAGTAGCCATTGGCTCAAACGGTGGGCGAGTAAGTTGTTGCAAGACCACGTTCAAATCCCACTCAGTGGCAAGTGGACGAATCGGAGGCTTGAGCAAAAGCAGGCCTCTGAGGAAGAGGAACACTATGGGGTGAACTGACAGCGACTGTCCCTCCACCAGTGAGTGGTGTGCTGAAAGAGCACCGAGGTGGACCCGAACAGAGTTGGACTTAAGGCCTAGGTTTGACAGGTGAAGTAGGTATTGTAGCACTACTGGCACCAGGCAGGAGAAAGGATCTTCATTGTGCTGAGCACACCACACTGAGAACCTGCGCCACTTGAGTGCATAGGACTTTCTGGTGGATTGCCTCCTCGAGGCCAAGACCACCTCCTCAACTTCCCTAGGTAGAAGCAAGAGAGCTAGCACTATCCTTTCAGCAGCCAGGCCATCAGATTGAGGGATCTGAGATTGGGGTGCAGAAGGGAACCCTGATCCTGAGACAGGAGATCGGGTTGCAACCCCAGAGGGAATGGAGTTTCCACTGTCAACTGCAGAAGTAGTGGAAACCACGGTTGCCTCGGCCATCTGGGAGCTACCAGAATCACAGAGGCCTTGTCCCGTAAAATCTTGAACAGAGTTCGGGCCACCAGGGGCGTGGGAGGAAACGCATACAGGAGGCCCATAGACCAAGAGATCAGAAATGCATCTGCTGCTATTCTCAGGGGATGCAGCTGTCTGGAGCAAAACCTGGGCAGCTGACGGTTCAGTGGATTTGCAAAGAGATCGATGGATGGAAGTCCCCATCGTAGAAAGATCTGCTGAACCACCAGTGGATTCAACTGCCATTCGTGAGGCTGGAGAATCCGGCTTAGTTTGTCTGCCAAAACGTTCTCCTGACCAGGCAGATAAACTGCTTTGAGAAACATGCCTTGTTTGACTGCAAAGGAGCAAAGGGCCTGCGCCTCCTGACATAGGAGTCTGGACCCTGTGCCCCCTTGTTCACATAGAACATTGCTACCTGATTGTCTGTCTGAACTAAGACAGACTGGTGAGAGAGGGCATGAGAAAAAGTCTGTAGAGCCAAGCGGTTTGCTCGCAGCTCCAAAAGATTGATCTGCTTTGTGGCCTCCCGAGGAGACCAAGGGCCTTAAGTGCACATGCCCGGGCAACGTGCAACCCAGCCCTTTAAGGAAGCATCGGTCGTCAGCACCCTGGTGTGTGCTGGGGCCTGAAAGGGTACCCCCCTGAGAAGGTTTGGGAGATGTAGCCACTATTGCAATGAGTCCAAGAGTGGTTTGGCCACGTTTACTCTGCCTCGGAGGTCGCCTGTGGCTTGCGCCCACTGAGCTCTGAGGCACCACTGAGCCGCCTGCATGTGCAGACGGGCATTCGGGGTCACATGTACCATGGATGCCATGTGGCCCAGGAGCCACAGGAAGTGTCTGGCGGAGACCTGAGAATTGCTTCGGAACTGGTTGGCCAAGTCCATCAGCCTGTGGGCCCTGTCCTCGGGCAAGTTAGCTCTTGCCTGCAGGGTGTCTAATCTTGCCCCTATAAACTCTAGGTTCTGTGAGGGGAGTAAAGTGGACTTTGCGTAGCTTATGACAAAGTCCAGATGCTGAAGAAGAGAGAGAGTGCAAAGAGTGGCTTGTCTGGCCTCCTGGAGAGACTGACCCTCTGATGAGCCAGTTGTCCAGGTATGGGAAGACAAAAATTCCCCGATTTCTGAGACAGGCTGCCACCACCGCCAGGCATTTGGTGAAAACCCTCATGGCAGAAGTTAGGCCAAAGGGAAGTACTTTGTACTGGAAATGGTTTCCTCCCACCATAAATCAGATATTGTCTGTGGTCTCGATGGATGAGAATGTGAGTATAAGCATCCTTTAGGTTTAAGGAGCATAGCCAATCTCCCTGCTGGAGGTAGGGCAGCAGTATCCCAAGGGTAAGCATCTTGAACTTCTCCCTCTCCAGAAACGTGTTTAGGTTTCGCAAGTCTAGGATAGGCCGGAGGCCTCCTGTCCTTTCTGGTACCAGAAAGTACCTGGAGTAGAAGCCTTGCCCTTTCAGGTGGTGAGGCACTGGTTCCACCTCCTGTTCCTTTAGAAGACTTGCCATCTCCTGAAGGAGGAGGTTTCTGTGCAGAGGGAGTCTTCGAGGCTCCCCTGGAAAGTAGGAGGGGGGTATCTGGTGGAAGTGGAGGAGGTAGCCCTTTTGGACTATACTGAGGACCCAGGAACCCCTGTAATGGCTGGCCACCTGTAGGCGTACAGGGTCAGCCGACCTCCTGTGCTGAGTGGAGCCAGCTGTGGAGAAGAGGCTATGCTGTGGGAGTCAAAACCCTGCTCCCTGCTGTGCAGGAGCCGGAGCTGGCGGCTTGGGGGTCTTCTGCCTATGGGACCCATGTCCCTGCCCCTTGGCCTGCTGGCTCTGTTGGGGAGCTGGAGAGGCCTGATATTGAGGGTAGGATTTGTAGGCAGCACCCTTCCTCGGGAAAAAGGGTTTCTTCCCCGAGCCCTTCTTTTTCTGAGAAAGGGCAGAAGTCTTCCCGGACAGCCTTGTCCTGGTGAGAGTCTCAATCTCGATTTCCGCAGCCTTTTCAGTCATGGGCTTACCAAAGAGGTTTTCACATCGGCAAGGGACATCGAGCAACTTGTCTTGCACCCATGGCTCCAGGTCTGATGACTGTAGCCAGGCCTGATGGCGTGCACCGATGCCGGCCGCGGCTACCCGGGTCAAAGCCTCAAAGCCATTATAGGCTGCTTGAGAGATAAACTTTGAGCACTCTCGAATCCCTGTTGACAAAGCTTTGAACCTCTGCAAAGATTTGTCGGAGAGGCCAGCTGAGAACCCGGCAATCTCCTTTGCCAGGTCTCGTAGGTACATGCCCATGTACAGCTGGTAGGTCTGGACATGGCAAGACAGCATAGAGCCCTGGAAGCACTTTCTACTGAGGGCGTCCAGGTTCCAGACCTCCCGGCCAGGGGGCACCAAGGAGTGCATCTTCTGACTCTTCAGACGGTGCATGGCCGATTCCACAACCATGGAGTGGTGCGGTAGCTGCGCCTTTTGGAACCCAAGGCTCTTACGGACTCGATAAATGGAATTGACCCGTTTGCTAAGAACCGGCGTCGAGGCCGGTGCCTCCCACATACGGAAGAGCAGCCGTTCCAGCATCGGAGGAACCGGTACAGTAAAAGCTTCCTTCGGAGGAAAATCATATTGGAGGGCATCGAGCTCCTCGGCTCGAGGCTCCTCCTCGGCGTCTGCAGGGAAGGCCAAGGCCTTGGCCATGTCTCTCATGAAGTCCGAGAACCGGGTATCCTCCGGGGGGGGGGGGGGGACGGGACGAATGTCTCCGAGGCTCGGACTCCAGTGAGTCCGAAGGGATGCACCGGGTCTGGAAGGTGTCCGGTGACTCCTCGTCCTCAGTCTCCCACTCTGACTCCTCCGAGGAGGAATCGAGCGGCTCTAGCCATGTGGGCCTCGGTGCCATCCACCCCGACGCCGAGGGTATCGGCGTCGACGACCCCGGCCCCGCACGAGAGGCCGAGGAGGACCTTGACCGAGGATCGACTCGAGATTTCGACTTGAGGATCGGCAAGGTCTCCGCGGTCGACAGACATTGAGGTCCTGGTGGTCGGGGCAGATGCACCGGTCAGACCAGCGATCAGCACCTGCTGTTTATTCCATGAAGGCAGCCAAGCTGCTCTCCAAGGCCGTCAACCTGAGTCCAAGCTCAAGAGACTCAGCAGCCTCCAACTCGGGGCCCGACGTCGGCTCCCCCGGAGGAGAGTCTACGAGGACATAAGGACATAAGATATGCCATACTGGGTCAGACCAAGGTCCATCAAGCCCAGTATCCTGTTTCCAACAGTGGCCAATCTAGGTCATATGTACCTAGCAGTTTCCCCAAAAGACACAGGTTCCGCAGTGCTTGTACTGGGTCAAGCATTGATATCCTGTGTCCCTTCTTAATAATGGTTTATGGATCTTTCCTCCAGGAACTTGTCCAAACCTTTTTTAAACCCAGCTACACTAACAGCCTTTACTACATCCTCTGGTAACAAATTCCAGAGTTTGATTACATGTTGAATGAAGAAATATTTTCTTTTATTAGTCTTAAATAGGTTACACTGTAGCTTCATTGCATATCCCCTAGTCTTTCTATATTCTGATAACGTAAAAAATCGATCTACATTTACCCGTTCCACTCCGTTCATTAATTTATAGACTTCTATCATATCTCCCCTTAGCCATCTCTTTTCCAGGTTAAAGAGCCCTAACCTTTTTAGCCTTTCTTCATAGGAGTATCCTTCCATCCCCTTTACCATTTTGGTGGCTCTTCTCTGAACCTTTTCTAATAACCCTATATCCTTTTTAAGATACGGCGACCAGAATTGCACACAATATTCAAGGTGCGATCTCACCATGGAACGATATAGAGGCATTATAATATCTTTTGTTTTATTTTCCATTCCTTTCCTTATGATAACTAGCATTCTATTTGCTCTCTTGGCTGCTGCTGCACACTGGGCTGAGGGTTTTAACATGCTATCCACAATGTCGCCTAAATCATTTTCCTGGGTGGTGGTTCCTAATGTGGAACCTTGCATTGTGTAACCATAGTTTGGGTTGTTCTTCCCTAGGTGCATAACTTTGCACTTGTCCACATAAAATTTCATCTGGCATTTTGATGCCCAGTCTTCCAATTTATCAAGATCCTCTTGCAATTTTCCACAATCCTCTTGGGTTTTAACAACTTTAAATAGTTTTGTGTCATCTGCAAATCTGATAACCTCACTCGTTATTCCACTTTCCAGGTCATTTATGAATATGTCAAAAAGCAGCGGACCCAGCACAGATCCCTGGGGTACACCACTATTCACCCTTCTCCATTGGGAAAATTGGCCATTTAGCCCAACCCTCTGCTTTCTATCTTTAGGACAACTGCACTTACATGACTCGGGGACTCCGGCTCCACACGAGGTAGCTTGGAAGGCCTCTCCGACTCTTGAGAGCCCGAGGCGGCACTCAGGGCTACGCGACCTGGCCCTCAAGGAACCAGGAGCCTCCACCGATGCCGCCCTCGTGAGCTTCTTCTTCCTTCGGTGCTCCCGGGAGGGAGACTCCCTTTTAGAGGAACCCCGACGGCGCTCGGGGTCGGACTCCCGAGATGTCGAGGCCTCTGACGAAGTCCGGGCACGGCTGGATGCGGAGTCAAAGAAAATTCTCTCACATTGATGCTGACGGCTCCGAAGGGCCTTCAACGACATTTTGCCGCACAGGCCACAGGGTCATGGTCGGGCCTGAGGCACTGGAGGCAGCAGACATGTGTATCGGTGAGACACATAGGTTTCTTGCACCGATCACACTGGCAGCCATCGGGGGAAAAAGGGCCCCTGCAAGGTCAAAAGACCGGGCTGCCAGTGAAAACACAAAAAGAGCGCGAACGCTAGTCACGAAGGACAAAAAATGAAAAACACAAGTCCAGACTCGATACCGGTGTACCGAGCCCAGGCGGGAAGGTGAACTGGCGTCGAACTGGATAAGACAACGCGAAAATCGCAGAAAAAAAAAATCAACTTTTTCTGGGTGACACGAACTCACGTTCGTCGGGCTCTGCGGAAAAAGACCGAGCAAGATAGCACCCTTGGGTGGGAAGGGGACCACGCAGGCACGCTGCATTCCCAAAGGCTTTCTTTGAAAGCTGGGGAAACGCTCCGCACGGGGGCTCCGTTGGCGCCAATGTCACCCATATGTGAGGACTGACTTCCTGCTTGGTCCTGGAGAATTCCTCTTGGCATACTGCTTTAATCAGAGCGCAAGGTTCCACCTGTAAGCACAGGACACGCAAGTGCTCACTGATCCCCGAGGTCCAGAATGGGTTGGAAGGAACCATCCTTTTTGGTTATCATGAAGTAGATGGAGTATCTGCCCTTGCCTCACTCATCCGGAGGGATGGGCGCCACCGCTTTTAGGCACAGTAAATTTGCCCAAAGTGGTCGCACTGCAGCACTTTTGATTACAGACTCACAAGGGGAGATGACAAAGGCATCTGGAATCATCTCTTTGCATTCCAGGACATAGCCAAACTAAATGGTGTGTAGCACCCAGCAATCCTTTGTAATCCAGGCCCATTCCTGCAAAAGAAGGAGAAGCCTGCTTCAAACCAGAGGAACGAGGGAATGGCCCCCCCAAACCTTCAATGAGCAGCCCGTGAGGATCCTTCTCTGGAAGTGACCAAATCCCTTGGCCCACACGCTCCACGAAAAGACTGAGAACGAACCTGAAGCTTGGAAGCAGAGGAGAAGAAAAGTTTTCCATGTCAGTAACAACGACAGTCCTGAGACCCCTGGGAATCTGGTCAACAGGCAGAGTCTAACTAGAAAGGCTACCAGCCCACTTCATAGGCCCCCTGGGCCTGTCTTCCAGAAAGTGGTAAGATTTCATCTTGCCCATGTCACCAGCTTCTCCAAATCAGCTCCAAAAGGAAGCCTCCCCTTAACAGTCAGTTGGGCCAACCAAGCTTTGGAAATGAGTCAGTAGCCCAGTGCCAGAGCCAAATCAAACACCATTGTAGAAAATACAATAAATCTTATGGTCACTTTGGGAGTGAAGAGGACTACTCAGCAACTCATAAATAGTACTCCATTAGATCATAGCAGCCTCAAATGTCAGCATTCAAATCCCCAAAGATTGAAATGAGGAAAGGAGAAAACGGGTCTCAGAACCATTGGGGCTAGAATGTGGGCTTAGGTAAACACACTCTTGCCACAATTCATCCCCAACACATCAATGACCCGAAAAAACTCCTTCCTTCCTGTTTTCTTGAAGAATTTCTTAACAAATGCTCCAAAGGTTTATGAAAAATAAGCTTATATATGTACAAAATCTCTTCACAGCATGCTCTTAAAACTTGCAGCTACACTTCCTAAATCTCCATTAATTAGCTACAGTAACATTAACGGAGAGGCATGAAAGCTGCTAAATGCTACATGGCTGTGTCGCCCCCCATACACTGAGCCGAGCTAAACCGTCATCCCCGTGCTGCTGCCCCCACTACTGATGATTCCGGCAGTGGGCTCAGCTCAATGGTGGCAAGCTGTCTGCTTTGGCACACATGGCCTGCCACTTCAGAACCCCCTCCAACACTACCTCGGGGGGTTAGAAGCGGCAGGCCGTATATGCCGAAGTACATGGCCTACCACGGGTACTGTGTCACGACGCCCACAGAGGTCTGCCACCCTAGGCAGCTGCCTAACCCATCTAGCGGACAGGCCGGCCCTGGTACCACATAAAACATGGCATCAGAAAGGAAGGCTATAGCTGTCTCCAAAGAGGGGAAGAATCATCCAGTGGAAGAGACCAAGGCCACTAGAGCAGGGCTCGAAATGTCCAGTCTGCACATACTGCCAACTGAAGAATGGCAGATGCTGCAGCAAACTGGTTCTTCAACACATATCCCATTGGGTCCAAAGTATTCTTTAAGGTCAATCAGTCTTCCACAGGAATGGTGGTCAGACTGAGAACTGCCGAGACCTATGTATCCACCTTGGAAATAACAAAACACAACACACTCCTTCTCTGGGAGAGTGTGCATCTTCTTATACACCTATAGCCCTGTAGGCAAGGAGTTGGAGGAATCCAAATCTGATTGGAAGAGGTCCTTTAGTACCTCCAGGAACGGGAAGACAGTAGTGGATTTCCACACCCCTTGCAGGAGTGGCTGCCTCTTTGGTTCCTGCTTCATGCCTGGAGCATCTGCCAAGTTCAAGGTGCATAAGACCCTGGCACCAAAGCCTCTGGTTCCTATCTCCCTGAACAGAACAGGTGGACAACATTGCCTCCTCCACTTTTCCCTCCTCCTATGATTACCAAAAAGACTGCAGTCTAGTCAAGTCTCCCACGTCACGCTCAAGTGAGAGAGTCACCTTCAAAGTGGTCTGTCAAGAGCATTTTTATCACTTTTCCTCTCAATTCTTCAGAGAGAAGAACCATCCACCATCTGCTGGAGACAAAGAATTACTGAAGAGACCATTGGTGGCTGAAGTGAATAGAGGCATAGGAGTGATGTCATTGAAACCTGAGCTTTTTATGGGTTGTCTCCACCAATCTGCTGGTAGGGGAACACAACCCACTTGTCTGTACTGGTCTAGCAGGACAATATGGAAGCACAGTTACCATGCACAGGCAAGCACAGCAAGGCAGGAAAAATGGCAGGAGCTGGCGTCACACCAACTGATGCCCCGAGCCGCCCTAAACCCAATGGATGCCCCAGCAGACAATGTCGGGTAACCCCAATAAAATAAGTCAGACAGAAAGAGCAAAGACTTAGTTTTGTGCTCACCCCTCCCCAAGAAGCCCAAGGCAGGAAAACCATGCCGGGCTCCTGCAGGCACACACCACTGAAAAGCCTTCTAATATTTGGGGGGAGAGCCTGGGAGGGGGGGGGGGGAGGAGGAGAGAGGTAGCACTGAGGTACTGAGGTTGTGTGTAGCTTGAAGATTCTTTCTCCAAATCCCTTCCAAAGTTCTGGCTACTCAACTGGCCCTAAAATGAGGAGCTGAACCAATTTCCCTCCTCTGTATGGTAATATCCAAAAGATGACCGGCTTTAAGGTGAGACTGTCAAACCGAGGATGATAAAACATGAACAAATTCAATCTCTCTTGGAACCTTATTCAGAGCTGTAAAAACTTGCATCCACCATCTGATGGGAGACAGAAAATACTGAGCTGTCCCCCCTAGGGGTGCTGGCCATTAACAGCATGTTGATGTCATAAGAAGTGTCTAGAATATTTCTCTGTCTCCATATCTGCTGGTAGGGGAACAGCCCACTTGTATGGACTGGTCTAGCAGGACAATATGGAAAAAATTCTTGAGTAGGTCTGTAAGTCACATTACAATTAGGTTTGTCTCTCCCCTTGTATGTTCTATCACTGCTGAAACAGAACCACTTCTAAAGTTAAATCCTTTCATGCAGGGGATATCAAACCTAAGACCCATGTGCCATTTCAGGCCCTCAAAAGTTTTTATTCAATTTAAAAAGCATGATAAATGATATTTATAGATCATTTTAAATTATATCCTCAAGTAAATATGAAGTATCAAATTAGCAAAAATAATCCAAATTACAGAAACTGCAAATATGGCAAAAATCCCTTACGTGAATTAGTAATCCCCTATCATAAGGATCCCAGTACATTACACTAATTTGAAACTAAATGGAACAAAACAAAAATGACCCTTAAATTGTTGCACTTAACTACTGATTACAGGAAATTAAAAGATATCAAATTGAAGGTGTGAGGACCATGATTTGCTTCTCTTGTACCATATTATCTCTGGATTTTTCTCTCCCCATCTTTGCTGGTAGGAGAAAACCATGGGTGACGTCACTGATGACGCTCATGTGAAACGCTTCCCAGCTTCTGTTGGAAGCTGCAACACGCATGTACGCCTGCCTTCCCACATGCCACGGCACCATATTCTCCAGTCAAATTTCCAAGCAGTAGCCCAGAAAACTCCTCCTCGGGAAGGTGAGAGGGTTGTGAGGACTTATTCCTGCTGTTCAGGGAGAACACCCGCTACAGGTGAGTAACTACGCTTTCTCTGTGAACAGACTGCAAGTCCTCACATATGGGACTCTCAAACTACAGGCTACCGAAAGCAGAGGAGGCCCAAGCCCAGCAGGGGCAACAAAACTGGAGAAATAGAAACAGAAAGGTAGTTCCTCTAGGGACACCACCGATTCAGCATCCTAAGCAGCACAGAGATTAGTCAACTTTTGCAGGTATCTGGCACAGACAAAAGAGCCGGTGGTCAGGAGTTGGACCTAATACCCAAAAAGGTGCTGGAGCACGGCCTGGCCAAAGTTGCTGTCCTATCAAAAATCCCCATCCAGACAATAATGGGCTGTGAACATGTGGACTAAGACCACATGACAGCCTTGCAGATTTTCTCCATGGAGGAAGAGTGTAGTTTAGCGACAGAAGCAGCCATGGCTTGAAAGTTATGAGCCGTGACGTGACCCACGAGGCTCAGCCTGGCCTGTGAATACGCCAAGGCAATGCAATCCGCCAACCACAGGGACAGCGTGCACTTGAGACAGCGGTCTCCAACTTACTAGGATCAAACAGCTGTGTGTGGACCACCGGTGGGCTTTGGAGTGGTCTAGGTAAAAGGCAAAGGCAGCTTGCAGTCCAGCGTGTGCAAAGCTGCTTTCCCCTGGTGAGCATGCAACCTCAGGAAAAAAGTCAGCAAGACAATCGACTGGTTGAGGTGGAACATGGAGACCACCCTTCAGCAGAAATCACGGGTGCGTTCGCAAGGCCACCTGATTCTGGTGGAACCTGGTGTAAAGGCGGAATGAGCCACCAGAGTCTGGAGCTCAATGACACTGCGGGCCGATATGACCACCACCAAGAACAGGACCTGCCAGGTCAAGTACTTCTGAGGACAAAAATCCAGAGGCTCAAAGGGAGTCCACATGAACTGCATAAGGACCACATTGAGTTCTCAAGCCACCATAGGGGTTTTGATGGGAGACTTTGAGAGAAGCTAACCATGCATTAATTGAGCCACCAGAGACAGCCTGCCCCCCCCCCCCCGAGCCGTGATGGAAGGTGCCAATCACGCTGAGGTGGACCCGCACAGAGTTGGACTTCAGGACAGGTCAGAGGTGTAGGAGATACCCAACAAGTGATCCACCTCACAGAAGGGATCCAGCACCCTACCTACACATCAAGCGGCAAACCTCTACCATGTGAACACGCAGGTCAGATGTGTTGAGTCCTTGCACGATGCTAGAACATAATCTGTGATACAGTCGGTTAGATGAAGCTCTGACAGGACTACCTGCTCAGCATCCAGGCCATGAGGGCCAAGGAGACAGGATGCGACAGGGTCCCCCCCCCCCCCCACCCAATACTAGGAGATGAGGTCTGGGGCAGAGCCCAGAGAGGCTCCCTCCGAGCAAGCTGCAGCAGCAGAGAAACCATGGTTGCTGGGGCCAGTACAGGGCGATGAGGATCATGGTGCCCTTGTTGGCATGCAGCTTCAGCAGGGCTTTTGCCAGGGTGGGAATGGAGAAGCATAAAGCATACCCACTCCCCAGTAGAGGAAGGCGGCATTTGAGGCCACCCGGTCGCTGGTCGGCTTCCTGGAGCAGAACCGGCCCACTTAGGCATTCTGTGATGTAGCAAAGAGGTCAGTTGTGGTGGTACCCCACTCCCAGAAGATGCACTCCACCACCCTGTGGAGAATCTGCTCATGTGGCTGGAAGACACTGCTCAGCTGATCTGCCAGGACATTGAGTTCACTGGACAGGTAAGTCACCTGGAGCTCCATACCGTGATCCAGTGCAAACTTCCACAGCCTGACTACTTCCCAGTGGAGGAGGTATGAGCCCATACCTCCATGTCTGTTGACATAGAACATTGCCACTTGGTCGCCTGGATCAAGACGACTTGGTTCGCCAGGTGTTCTCAGATGGCCCAGAGGACATTTGATCTGGCCTGCAACTCGAGAATGTTTATCTGATTCAGGCTCTCCTGCTCGGACCAGAGGCCCTGCATCTGCAGGCAGTCCAGATGGGCCCTCCACCCAAGCTTGTATGTGTCAGTTGTCAGCATCCAGCAGGAGGGACTCCGCCTGGAACAGAAGGCCCCCAAGTAGTTTTGGTGGCTCCAACCACTAGCTGAGGGACTGCACCGGCAGAGCGGTGACCGCTACCTGGTCCCGAAGGCAGCCTGTGGCCTGTTTCCGTTGTGTGCAGAGGGTCCACTGCACCTGCTGCATGAAGAGGTGGGGGCCAAAAGAGTGGCATGCACTATAGAGGTCATGTGGCAGAGCAACCTCAACATCCCCCTGGCCATAGTGTGACACAGATGCTGCACATTGCCGACCACCTCTGTCAGTTTCTGCATGTGGTCTAGTGGTAGAAACACCTTGGCTCGAGTAGTATTGAGGAGGGCCTCAAACTTCAGCTGCTGTGTGGAGATGGGACATGGGGTAGTTGATGAGAACATAAGAACATAATATATGCCATACTGGGTCAGACCAAGATCCATCAGGCCCAGTATCCTGTTTCCAACAGTGGCCAATCAAGGCCATAAGTACCTAGCAGTCTCCCCAAAAGACACAGGTTCCTCAATGCTTGTATTGGGTCAAGCAGTGATATCCTGGGTCCCTTTTAATAATGGTTTATGGACCTTTCCTCCAGGAACTTGCCCAAACCTTTTTTAAACGCAGCTACACTAACAGCTTTTACTACATCCTCCGGTAACAAATTCCAGAGTTTAATTACACTTTGAGTGAAAAAATATTTTCTCTTATTAGTCTTAAATAGTTTACCCTATAGCTTCATTGCATGTCCCCAAGTCTTTCTACAGTCTGACGACGTAAACTATCTACGTTTACCCGTTCCACTCCATTCATTAATTTATAGACCTCTATCATATCTCCCCTCAGCCGTCTCTTTTCCAGGTTAAAGGGCCCTAACCTTTTTAGCCTCTCTTCATAGGATTATCCTTCCATCCCCTTTACCATTTTGGTAGCTCTTCTCTGAACCTTTTCTAATAATGCTATATCCTTTCTAAGATACGGCGACCAGAATTGCACACAATATTCAAGGTGCGGTTGCACCATGGAACGCTACAGAGGCATTATATCATCCTTTATTTTATTTTCCATTCCTTTCCTTATGATACCTCGCATTCTAGTTGCTCTCTTGGCCGCCGCTGCACACTGGGTCGATGGTTTTAACATGTTATCCACAATGACGCCTGAATCGTTTTCCTGGGTGGTGGTTCCTAATGTGGAACCTTGCATTGTGTAAACATAGTTTGGGTTGTTCTTTCCTAGGTGCATAACTTTGCACTTGTCCACATTAAATTACATCTGCCATTTGGATGCCCAGTCTTCCAATTTATCAAGGATGCAATTTTCCACAATTGTCATGAGTTTTAACTTCTTTAAAAAGTTTCGTGTCATCTGCAAATTTGATAACCTCACTCGTTATTCCCTTTTCCAGGTCATTTAAGAATATGTCAAAAAGCAGCGGACCCAGCACAGATCCCTAGGGTATTCCACTATTCACCTTTCTCCATTGGGAAAACTGGCCATTTAGCCCTACCCTCTGCTTTCTATCTCTTAAACAGTTCCTGATCCACAAAAGTACACTGCCTCCTATCCCATGACTTTTTAGTTTTGCCAAAAGTCTCCAATGAGGGACTTTGTCAAAGGCTTTCTGAAAGTCCAGATACACTATATCAGCCGACTCACCTTTGTCTACCTGTTTATTCACACCTTCAAAAAAACATAACAGACTAGTAAGACAAGATCTTCCTTGTCTAAGGCCATGTTGGCTGTCTCCCATTAAGCCATGACTATCTACATGTAGAGTAATTTTGTTCTTTATGATGGTTTCTACCATTTTTCCTGGTATGGACGTCAGGTTCACCGGTCTGTAGTTTCCCGTATCACCCCTGGAACCCTTTTTAAAAATTGGCAATCCTCCAATCTTCGGGTATTACAGATAATTTTAATGATAGTTCACAGATTACTAATAGCAGGTCTGCAATCTCATATTGCAGTTCTTTCAACACCCTTGGATGTATACCATCCGGTCCAGGTGATTTGCTACTCTTCAGTTTATCAAATAGTTATAATACAACTTCCTGATGTATCAATATTTCCTTCAATTCTTCTGCAGTATCACTTTTACATACCACTTCAGTCATGGGTAACATCCCTACATCTTCCTCAATAAAGACTGAAGCAAAGAATTCATTCATTCTCTCGACTATGGCTTTGTCCCCTCTTAGTGCCCCTTTTACACCTCTATCATCTAATTGTCCAACTGACTCTCACAGGTTTTTTGCTATGAATGCACTTGAAAAAGTCTTTATTATACATTTTTGCTTCTGCAGCAAGCTTCTTCTCAAATTCTCTCTTTGCCTGCCTTATCAATGCCTTGCATTTAACTTGCCAGTGCTTGTGCTGTTTCCAGTTTTCGTCATTTGGCTCTTTTTCCATTTCATGAAAGATGCCTTTTTGGCAACAGCAGCCTCTCTGACCTCACCTTTAAAACATGCTGGCAGTTTTTTGGACTTCCTTCCACTTTTCTTAAAAGGAGAAATACAGCTGGTCTGGTCTTTCAAGATAGTATTTTTAAACACCCAAGCTTGATGTAAGTCTTTAACCTTTGCAACTGCTCCTTTTAGTTTTTTCTTAATTATTTTCCTCATTTTATCATAGTCTCCTTTTCGAAAGTTAAACTGTAGTACTGTGGATTTCCTTACCATCCCTCCTCCACTAATTAAATCAAACGCGATCATGCTATGATCACTATTGCCAAGTGGCCCCAACATCCTTATCTCTTGCATCAGATATGGTGTTCCACTAAGGACTAGGTTCAAAATGGCTTCCCCTCTGGTCGGTTAATGAACCAGCTGCTCCAAGAAGCAGTCATTTATTTCATCTAGGAACTTTATCTCCCTAGCATGTCCTGCTGTGACAATGACCCAGTCAATACCAGGGTAATTGAAATTACCCATTATTATTACTGCGCTGTAACTTGTTAGATTCTCTTATTTCTTTGAACATTTCATCATCCATTTGCTCATTCTGGCCAGGCGGTCAATAGTACACCTCCACTACCATCGTTTTCCCCTTTTTACATGGAATTTCAATCCATAGAGATTCTACAGGAAATTTTGTTTCCTGCAAAACTTTAATCCTTTGTGACTCAATGCCCTCTCTAACAGAGTGCAACCCCTCCACCAATTTGATCAGCTCTATCATTACGATATAGTTTGTACCCAGGTATCACAGTGTCCTACTGGTTGTCCTCCTTCCATCAAGTCTCTGAGATTCCCAACTGCTCGAGGGCCTGTATGGTGAGGTGAGTGAACTGTTGAACAGTGTCTGGAGTGATGATGAACCAGTCGTCTAAGTAGGAGAAGATGAAGACTCCCATGGTGCGCAAGTAGGTGGCTATGATCGCAAGGCACTTGATGAAGACCCGAGGTGCTAAGGTGAGCCTGAAGTGGAGCAACTGGTACTGGTAGTGCTGATTTCCTAGCACAAATCTGAGGTATTTTCTGTGACTTGGATAGATCAGGATGTGTGTGTACGCATTCTTGCAATCCAAGGAACACAGCCAGTCATCCTTTAGGAGGTAGAGAAGCAGTGTCTCCAGCAAGACCATCTTGAACTGCTCGCGTATGAGAAACCAGCTAAGGCTGTGGAGGTCTAGAATGGGTAACTCCCCCCACCCTGTCTTTTTGGGGACCAGGAAGTACCTGAAGTAAAACTCCAGCCTGACCTCAGCTAGCGGAACTGGATCGATGGAGAGGTCGGTTAACAGGGTGGCAACCTCTTCCCGCAACAGACTTAGATGCAAGGGGTCCATGGTGTACTCCTCCCAAGCTGCAGAACCCAGGCATCTAAGGTGATGAGAGGCCACCTATGCACAAAATGGACAAGCTGCCTCACTGAGGGGGAACTCTGGCAGGTACAGGACAGTTGGCTCTGCTCGTGAGGAACCAGTCAAAAACTCACCTCCACCTTAGGCAGTAGGGCCTGTTGGGCTTTTCGAGGCTTATGCCTCTGCTGCTGCCAGGGGGGCCTGTGCCTTCGGCTGGACGATCTGGGGCACAGGATAGTACCAGTGTGGCTGCAGGTAGAAAGCCTTCTTATCCTGGTACTTTTTATGCAAAGGATCCGTGGATTTCCTCAAGAGCAAGAAGAACATCACGTGCTGCTTCTTAAGCTCACCCGCTTTCTCCTTGACTCGCTTCCAAAACAGATTCTTCCTGGTACCGGGGATGTTGGCCAGCTTGTCTTGGACCCACTGCTCCAGATCGGAGGACTGGAGTCAGGCCAGCCGGACTTCGATGTCCACCGATGCCACACTACAGGCGGCCTCAAAGACGTCATACGTGGCTTGCACAGTATACTTTCAGCAATTCTTGCCATGGCCGATCAGGGCACTGAAAGAATCAAGGCAATCAGGAGGGACATGGGCAGCAAACTCCACCAGGTCCAGCATCATATCCTTCAGGAACATGCCCATATAAAGCTAGTAGGACAGGATCTGGACCACCAGCATGGAGCTCTGGTAGCATCTCCTCCTGAAGGAGCCCAGGGTCCTTGCCTTCCACCCCAGTGGAACCGAGGAGTGAGTCTTGGTGCTCTTCACGTACTTGAGGGCTGCCTCGACCACTATGAAGTTATGCGGCAGCTGGGGCTTCTCAAATCCCAGTGCCTTCTCCACACAGTACATAAAATCCAGCCACCGGCTAAAAGCAGGTATCATGCGGGGAATCTCCCACAGACGCAGCAGTAGTCTCTGCCAGACGTAGTGCAATAGCACCATCACTGCCTCCTTGGGCACTGAAGGAACTCAAGCTCCTTCGCCCTCTGCTCATCCTCAGCCTCAAGAGAGAAGGGTATGGCCTTCACCATATCCTGCACAAAATCCTGAAAGAGCATGTCTTCCAGGGGCAACTTGCGCTGCTCGTATGGAGGGGCAGGTCTGAAGACCACCCGTCTCAGATGGCCAAGCCCTCCTCGGTTTCTCAGTCCTCCGACTTGGACTCAGAGAGGAAATCAAAATAACGCCAGGCTTTCTTCTGTTGACTGCTCCGCTCATGCAGGGAGGGCAGATGGGACTCGTGGCACCCTGCATGTGCACCCGCCTCTGCCGCAGAAGCCATTACAGGGCCTGCATGTCTCAAAGCCAGACTCAACACCATATGAGCCTCGAGAGCCCTCAGGCATTCCTCCAGTACCACCACCTTGGAGGGAACCGGGGCTGTAATAGGAGCTTCGGCCACCACTTATACCTCTGGCGGGGGACTCCACCATGATAGGCTCATCAGGAAATATCTGGTAGCCATCCAGGAATATGGGGGTTGATACTCCTGCCAGGGAAGCTTGGTAAGCCACTCTTGGCCCTTGGTGTCTGCATTGTGCCAAGAAGGGCTGCAGTACCGATGCACCTTGGGCTTGTCAAGGAGCTTGGAGGCCCTTTTCAATGTTGACAGGACCAGTGTTAGGTCCCTCCTTACTTCAGGTTGGAGGTCAAGCTTCTGCTCAATGCCCTACTAGTCCCTCCTGTGCTCAGGAGTTCCATCCAGTAGAAGCCTCGTCTAGGCTTCATGACAAAGTTTATGCTGGAGCAGAGGATGCTGAAGGTGAAATTAGACTTACCTCCAGTCTAGTCCTGAAATCAGGAGTTGTCAACCTCTCACAGCAGCTTGGAGACTGAGAAACTTCATGTCTGTGATGTCACGGGTACATAAGTACAGACCCCTTCTTCACACTCAAGTAACCTATTGACAAAGCAGGCTCCCCGGAGCAACAATTAAGTAATCCAACACTTTGTATCAAACATACTAACTTTAAACTAAGGAACCATATGTACACTCAACTCTTCCGTTATTTATAATGGTTAACAGACACCGAGGCCCGAACCCTCCCTGACTGAAGGACCCAGGACCTCTTCCCCACGTTCCCTCGATCCCACCCTATCGAGAGAAACCATGAAATTCCCATGCAATACCAGTAGCTTACCTGTACAACTCCTACACTTCAGGCTATTGTCTACCGGACCTCCCAGGGTGGGATACGGGACTAGACTGGAGTTCCTCAAGGAACAACAATTAGCAGGTAAGTCTAATTTCACCTTCCTTATCGTCCCTCCAGTCTAGTCCCGAAATCAGGAGACGTAGCAGAGCAGTGAAAGCCCTTATTGGGGGGGACCCTGTAGACCAGCCTGAAGCACCGCCGATCCAAAACAGGCATCCCTGCCCGTCTGAATATCCAGACGGTAATGCTTAACAAAGGAATTGAGCGAAGACCAAGTAAGCTGCCTTACAGATCTCCGCCGCCGGTACCAAATAACTCTCTGCCCAAGAAGCCGCCTGAGCCCTGGTAGAGTGTGCTCTAAGACCTTCTGGCACCCTTTTGCCTCTCAGAAGATAAGCCAATGCTATGGCCTCCTTCACCCATCGGGCAATGGAGGACTTTGACGCTGCTTCCCCTTTACGAGACCCTGCAAAAAGAACAACCTATCCGACTTACGGAAACCAGCTGTCCGACTCAAATAGCTCTTTAACGCTCAACCCACGTCCAAGAGATGCAACTGATCAGCAGGCTGTTCAGCCCTGCCAGCCCTAAACACCAGCAAAGAAAGCACCTGATTCACATGAAACACCGAGACCACCTTTGGCAAGAAGGACGGCACGGTCCTCAAAACCACCTTAAGACTCCAGAAAGGACCTCCAACAGGATAAAGCTTGCAATTCTGAAATGCGCCTAGCCGAACAAATAGCCACTAAGAAAACCACTTTAACGGTAAGATCCTTCAAAGACGCCCTGGACAGTGGCTCAAAGGGCTCTTTAACCAGCGACTGCAAGACCAAAGTAAGATCCCAAGCTGGTACCACCTGCGAGCGCGGGGGCCGCAAGAGAGACACCGCTCTCAAAAAACGCTTTATATCCGGATGCCCCCAAAGCGCTACCCCTCGAACCTTGCCCCTTATAACAGGACAACGCTGCTAACTGCACTCACAAGGACGAAGCCGCCAGGCCCTTTTGAAAACCCTCCTGCAAGAAAGACAACACCTGCAGGAGAGACACCTTTAGCGCCACAATTTGCCTACTTCTACACCACTCCTCAAAAATCTGCCAAACTCGAATATAAGCCAACGAAGTCGACTTGCAACAAGCCTTCAGCAAGGTGGAAATCACCGCCGCTGAATAACCCTTTGCCGTCATCCTCGCCCTTTCAAGAGCCAAGCCATAAGCGAGAATCGAGCCACCTGAGGCATGAGCAAGGGGCCCTGCGACAGCAGATCGTCCCACAGGGGAAGCTGCCACGGGTCGTCGGCCACCAGCCTCATGAGGTCTGCATACCACGGCCTCCTTGGCCAATCTGGCGTGATCAAGACCACTCGGCCCTTGTGCTTTTCTATGCGCTGCAACACGCGGCCGATCAGCACCCATGGAGGGAACACGTACAAGAGATGCCCTTCCGGCCACGACTGAATGAGCGCATCCAGGCCTTCTGACATCTGCTCCTTCCTTCTGCTGAAGAAATGATCTACCTGCGCCGACTGAAAAGTCGCCATCAGATCCATGAGCGGCGTTCCCCAGCGCCGCACCAGCATCGCAAATACCTCTGGATGCAGCACCCACTCCCCCAGGTCCACCTTTACCCGGTTCAAAAAGTCGGCCTGCACATTGTCTACCCCCGCAACATGCGCTGCTGACAACGCTTCCAAATTTTCCTCGGCCCACTCGAACAAACTGTGCTTTCGTCTCGAGCTGTAGACTGCTCGTTCCGCCCTGATGGTTGATGTACGCCACCGCCGTGCCGTTGTCAGAGAACACGCGAATGGCTTTTCCTTGGAGATAAGGCTGAAAATCGCAAAGTGCTAGAGCTACCGCTCTTAACTCTAACCTGTTGATGGACCAACTCTTCTCCAGGTCGGTCCATTGCCCTTGAGCGAACCTTCCTTGGACGTGGGCCCCCCAGCCATACAGACTAGCGTCCGTCGTCAGCGACTGCCACTCCGGCGTCTCCAATGGCATCCCCTTTCCCGAGACATTCGGGATGCAACCACCATTTTAGAGCCTCGTGCGCCTCCTGGGGACACGGGAGATATCGTGACAAGGGATCGGCTTGGTGAGACCACCTCCTTAACACTCTCTGCAGTGGTCTTATGTGAGCTCGCACCCAGGGGACCAACTCGAGAGTCGCCGCCATCGTTCCGAGCAACTGTAAATAATGCCACGCTGTGGGACGCCTCCTGCGAAGAAACTCGCAGACCAGATTGCACAACGCTAGTGTCCGCTCCCGCAAAAGCAGAACTCTCCCCGTCCTGGTGTCAAAGTGCACTCCTAGATACTGCAGACTTTGAGACGGAGTTAACTTGCTCTTTACCCTGTTGACTACCCGAGACCTTCCAGGAATGCTACCACCTTGGCCGTAGCCACTTCGCTCTCATACCTGGACTTTGCTCTGATCAACCAATCGTCCAGATAAGGATGCACCAACACACCCTCCTTTTGCAAGGTTGCCGCCACTACCACCATGACCTTGGTGAACACCCGGGGCGCTGTAGCTAGACCGAACGGCAATGCTTGAAACTGAAAATGCCCCATCGGGAGTGCGAATCTGAAAAACTTCTGATGCTGCTGCCGTATCGGAATGTGAAGAAACGCTTCCGCGAGATCCAGCGACGTAAGAAACTCCCCCTTCCGTACCGCCACGATGACGGACCGTAGAGTCTCCATCCGAAAATGAGACACGTGGAGACAGCGATTCACCTTTTTGAGATCTAAAATCGGCCGATAGGCCCCTTCTTTCTTTGGCACTATGGAATAAATGGAGTACTGACCGCAGCCTAATTGGTCTGGAGGCACCGGCACTATGGCCTTGAGAGCCAATACCTTTGTACAGTGTCCCCCCACAGCTCTGTGCTTGAACTGGGCGTTGCAAGGAGACTGCACAAAGGAGTCCGTCACTGGGCGCCGCAACTCTAAGGCATAATTCTCTCGAATAACCTCCAGCACCCACTGATCTGAGGTAACTCGGACCCAAGCAGGATAAAACTCCCGTAAATGACCCCCCACGGAAACGCGCCCCCCCCCCTGACTTCATTGGGCCTTACGGATACTGTTGGAGGAAGTAGCCGAGGTAGAGAACGCCGCAAAACCTCTCCCTGCTCCTCGAAACCCTTGGTTTCTATAGGGAAAACGTGCCCTCTGACTCTGCCCAAACCTTGGGGAACGAAAGCGTTGAAACTCCCTCTGCTGCCCCTTAGGCAGTGAAGGCGTTCTCCCTTGTTTTTGCCTGTCCTCCGGGAGCCTACCGCCCTTGGACTCCCCTAAATCCTTTACAATCTTATCCAAATCTTCTCCAAACAGAAGCATCCCCCGGAAAGGAAGCTTACTAAGGCGAGTCTTAGACGAACTGTCCGCCGCCCAATTACGCAGCCAAAGATAACGTCTAGCCGCCACCGCTGAGGACATACTCTTGGACAGACCTCTAATAAGGTCATAATGAATATCCGCCAGATAGGCAGCTCCAGACTCCAATCTCGCCGCCTCTTCGGCTGTACCGTCCGCCTGATCTACTTGAATACGCTGCACCCAGCGAAGACATGCTCTCGCCGCCCACGCCCCACAAATGGATGCTTGCAACGACAGCGCATTCACCTCAAAGACCTGCTTCAACAAGGTCTCCAGTTTCCGGTCCTGACCATCCTTGAGGGCCGCACTCCCCTCAACCGGAATAGTAGTCTTCTTGGTGACCGCTGATACCGCTGTGTCGACCCTGGGAGATTTAAACAACTCCCTATCCTGATCCAGAAGAGGGTACAGCCGCGCCATAACTTGGGACCCTTTGAGAGCCGTCTCGGGGAAGTTCCACTCCTCCTGAATCATCTCCCGAATCACCCTGTGCATGGGAAAAGCCCGTTGAGTCTTCCGGAAGGCCTGCAGCAAAGGGTCCTCCAGGGCTGACTCCTCCGCCTGAACCCCGGAGGGCATATTAAGAGCCTTGAGAGCCTCCGAAATGAGTGCAGGCAACTCCTCTCTGCGAAACACGCGAACCACTCTGGCTTGATCTTCCTGATCCGTAATCTCGCCTTCCTCCAATTCTTCCTCGAAATCCAGGTCAGGCTCCTCCGATCTGTCCCCTTCCGAGATAATGGAATCTCTTTCTGCTCTGGGTCTCTGCGCTACCGAAGCGGATCCTCCCGGGGTCAGAGGAGTTCCCGGCCTCTTTCCTCCTAGTGAAGACTCCGTAACCTCAGGAGCAGCCACCCCTGCGGCCGATCTGAACGCTCGCTGGATAACTGCCAGAAACTCTGGGGAAATAAATGGCCGCCAAACCCCCCGCCAATGGGGGCTGCGGCCCACGAACATCTGGAGCTGAAGAAGAGGTGCTCGGTATGGGTTCTGGAGACAGAGGACGAGGAGACCCCAGATCCCCCATGGAATGTCCATCCCCCCCATCCGCACTCAGGGGCCCAGCGCTGCAGACTCCTCCATGCAGCCCCTGCATACCCCAGCCTCTGACACCGTGCTCCGCACAGCAGACAGAGCGTCTTAGAAGGCATCTTTACTCCCGCGGGTGCCTGGACCCGTGTTAGAGAGCTCCCAGGAAAGCCCGCCCCAGCAAGCAAACAAAAATTAGGCGGCCTTTTTTTTTTTCCCCTCGACACTCATTTCACCGACAAGGGGCATCCCCCTAATGCACCCCCTGGCAAAGGGGAGCAAAAACGAGCTTCCCTGTTAGCAAAAAACACAAGAGAATGAGCTGCTGCCAAACCTGGCGGTTTCCCGTGCACCCAACACGCGGCGCGGCCTGCACTTCCCGGCTGCGTCTCGTTGTGCCCCTGGCTCCCGCCCTGCTTCCCGCTCAAAATTTAAGTATACCTTCAGCGGGTAGCCCTTCAGCTGCGGCACTCTATCGCTAAGCGAGAGCAGCCACTTCGGGCTAATCGGGAGCCCTGCATACCGCCGAACTCTGAGGTGAGCAGCTCTGCCCAACAGACTGACAGCCCGCTGACCTCCGCGGCCCGATAGCACTGGCAGGCAGAACTTCTGCACTTGCTACGGGCTGCACTCACCGCTGGCTCTTCTGCTCCCACACAGGCTCTTGCCGTTCAAGGGAACTGCTTTCCCCAATATCTTGATCCCTGCACCCCCCCCCCGAAGCCTCAAGCGGAAGGAGATAGGGGAAGAGGGGGAGGGACTCAGCCTCAACTAACAACTAGGCAGAAAACCCCCAGCAATAAGGGAACAGCCAATTGATTCTTTTTTTTTAACTAAAGAAAATTAAGGAAACCAAACCAACTTAAAGAAATCTAATCTAATCTTCCTTAATTGCTCCTCCAGTGAGCCCCACACCAGGCTCACGAAACCTCCAGCTGCTTGGAGACTGAGAGAACTGGAGTGTGAAGAAGGGGTCTGTACTTATGTAACCGTGACATCACAGAAATGAAGTTTCTCAGTCTCCAAGCTGCTGTGAGAGATTGACAACTCCTGATTTCGGGACTAGACTGGAGGGACGATAAGGAATCAGATGTTCCAAAGAGAAACTCCTGCTTTTCCTGGCCCTTCAGGCCCCTCCTTGTCATCTGCAGACAAAGGTTGCTGGACGGGGGCTGGTGGTTGGGCCCGTCACTGCAGCACCAGGTTGTGCCTGTTCATTATTGAAATAGTGCGGCCACATTTCGTGCACTTTTTAAAGCTGCTCACTGGCTTGGAAATGTCCAGGAAGACCGCCTTGGCAAGGTCAAAGGCCTCTTTTGCAATGACAGAAAAAAGGCCCAGACAAAGGTAAAAGTACAAAAAAGAAAAGCAAAACTAAATAAAAATAAAAAACATTGGCTGGGAGCCGATTAAGCAACAACCAGCAGTGAAAATACTCCAAAAAAAAAAAAAACACATCTAGATACTACAAACGTAACAGAATAACTTTTCCACTAGTGCAGGACATGTTCTGTAGGCTCTGCAGAACAAAGGAGAATGAAGTTGATGGTGCTGCGGCAGGCAGAAGGCAGGCATGCATGCGTGGTGCAGCTCCCAAAAGCTTCCAATGGAAGCTGGGGAGTGTTCCGCATTGGCTCAGTCGACGACACCCATACGTGAGGACTTATTTCCTGCTTGTTCATGGAGAATATGTAGGACTCTTTCCCCCTCCCCTGCTCTCACTAAGGCCCAAGCACAGTATTCTCAGCCAGTCAGCAGACTGAACTCTAACAAAAATAGCATACTGTAGATCTACATCCAAGCGAAAGTGTATACAGATACATCTCTCTGAATTAAGAATCTTTGCTACAAATCTACTTCAAAAATTAATCTACCAATGTATTCCACAAGCGTAAGTCTGATTAAGTTGCCCCTTGGTTACCTTGGCAAGACGTGACCAGAAGTAGAATTACTGTACCTAAATTTCTGGAGAGAAAAGCAACCCTCCATAACATAACAAAAGATGTGCCATACTGGGTCAGACCAAAGTCCATCAAAGCCCAGTATCCTGCCAATTCAGGTCACAAGTAGCTAGTAGTTTCCCAAAAATACACAGATTCCACAATGCTTGTATTGGGGCAAACAGTGGATTTCCTGGGTCCTCTTTAATTATGGTTTATGGACCTTTCCTCCAGGAACTTGTCCAAACCTTTTTTAAACCCAGCTACACTAACAGCTTTTACTACAACCTCTGGTAATGAATTCCAGAGTTTGATTATGTGTTGAATGAAAAAATATTCTCTCTTATTAGTCTTAAACAGGTTAAACTGTAGTTTTATTACATGTCCCCTAGCCTTTCTACTCTTTTGATGGCATAAATAATCAATCTACTTTTACCTGTTCCACTCCATTCATTAATTTATAGACCTCTATCATATCTCCGCTCAGCCATCTCTTTCCAGGATGAAGAGCCCTAACCTTTTAAGCCTCTCCTCATAGGGTTATCCTTTCAACCAGTTTACCATTTTGGTGGCTCTTCTCTGTACGTTTTCAAAAATATAATAGATTAGCAAGACAAGACCTTCCTTAGCTAAAACCATGTTGACTTTCTCCCATTAAACCAGTAATTTTCTTTATAATGGTTTCTACCATTTTGTCTGGTATTGACATCAGATTCACCGGTCTGTAGTTTCCTGGACATCCCTGGAACCCTTTTAAAAACTGGCGTTACATTGGCCAGTCACCAATTTTCAGGTATTACAAATGATTTTAATGATAGCTCACAGATTACTAATAGTTGGTCTGTAATCTCATGTCAATACCCTCTGATGTATAAAATCTGGTTCAGATGATTTGCTACTCTTTAGTTTATCAAATAGTTGTAAAGCATAGTTACTCACATGTAGAAGTTTCACGTGTAACAGGTGATTTTATTTAACATTTTTTTTATATACCGCCTTTGTATCAAGACTGTTTACAATGAACAGCAGCACAATCTCAAGAGATTTGTTTTACACTGAATAAGGGATAAATAACGGAGTTAAATATGGGGGTTATGCTTGAGTCAATGGAGAGTAGGTAGTCATTGTACACTTAGGTAATGTCATTTGATCTCTGGGAACAGCAGGAATAAGTCTTCAAATATGGGTGATGTCGGCACTGACAGAGCCCAGCGTGGGACCACTCCCCTGCATCCAATAGGAATGCTTTTGGGGGGTTCCTCCAAGCATGTATAACTGCCTTCCTGCCTTCTCTCGTCTCATCAGTCAGGTGAGTAGCAGAGAAAAAAATTGTAGAAGAAAAGATGAAAAGGGAACAGGGGAGGTGGGCAGGTTGTGAAGACTGATTCCTGCTGTTCATAGAGATCACCTGTTACAGGTGAGTAACTATGTTATTTTCAGGAAAAAGCAGAAGTCAGTCTTCACATATGGAACTCCCTAGCCCAAGACAAGGGTTCTGGTGCAGCCAGTGGTTGCAGCAAGGATCTGACAGACTCAGCCCGTTCAGAGCACTCCTCGTGAGATAGTTGGATGGGCAGTGGGCACGCTGTCTAAATTTGAAAAAAGTTACGCAGAACAGCTTGTCCGAATTGAGCATCACTTCTGGAGTCTTTGTCCAGGCAATAGTATGCTGCAAAGGTATACAGGAAAGAACACGTAGCTGCTGGCAGATCTCAGGGACAGATCGGAGATTAGCCACTGATAGCCATGGCTTGGACATTATAAGCTTGACATGGTGTTGTAGAGACAGCTCAGCCTGCAAGTAAGCAAAAGATATACAAGTTGTTAGCCAGCTTGAAAGTGTCCTCTTGGATACTAGTAATACTAGATGAATTTGGTCAAAAGACAAACAGAGAATTGACGATAAGTCTTAGTATAGTCTAGATAAAAGGCCAGTGCTCTTACAATCTAGGGTATGCAGTTTGGCCTCAGCAGGTGAGTTGTGAGGTCTTGAAATGAATGTTGGTAGTGAAATAGATTGGTTCAGCTGGAAGGAGGCGACTACCTTCAGCAAGAACTTAGAGCGTGTGTGAAGGACTACTTTGTCATGGTGAAATGTGGTATATAGAGCACAGTTCATCAAAGCTTGCAATTCACTGACTATGAGCTGAAGTGACATATGCTATGAGAGAAAGAAGCTTCCATGTTAGATATTTTAAAGAAGTTGAAGCCATCGGCTCAAAAGAAGTGCGCATGAGTTGTGCAAGAACAAAATTTAAATCCCACATTGCTAGCGGTGGGTAGAATGGTGGTTTGGTCAAGAGAAGACCATGCATGAATCTGGCCACCAAAAGGTGTGCAGGGATAGGGCTGTTCTCCAAAACATGGTGGGAAGCTGCAATGACATATAAATGTACTTGTATCGAGTTTGTCTTGAGGACAAATGTAGCAGGTATTGGAGTAGGTCCGGAATTGGACATGTGAAAGGATCTAGTGTTCTCTGTGAACACTAAATCGAGAACTTTCGTCATTTGAAAGCATAAGACTGTCTGGCTGAATCCTTTCTAGGAGATAGGTCTTCAAGAAGAGGTTTTGCATGTTCAACTAAGTGTGAGAAGACAAAGCACTCAGCAGCCAGGCTGTCAAACAGTGTCTTGAGACTGGGGTGTAGGATGGTCCCCTATGCCTGAGAGAGCAGGGTGGGTGAATAACCCAGCCTGAGCGGAGGCATTTGAGCTAGTTGAGGAAGCAGAGGAAACCACGGTTGTCTGGGTCAGAAAAGAGCAATGAGAATCAACATTCCACTGTCAGCTTGGAGCTTGAAAAATGTCTTTGCAATGAGGGGAAGAGGAAGGAAAGCATAGAGCAGATCCTATCCCCAATGGATGAGAAACACATCCAAACTCTCCCTGTGAGGGGAAGGAATTCTAGAGCAAAAATGAGATATTTGGGCATTGAGAGGAGAAGCAAAGAGGTTGAATAGCTGTCCCCCCCACAAATGGAACAAGTACTGCACTACTTGAAGTTAAAGCCTCCATTCGTGTGGATGGAGGATCTGGTTTAGCCTGTCGGCTAAGGGATTCTCTGCTCCTAGACGGTATACTGCATGCAGGTGAATTCTTTGAGGAATTGCCCAGTTCCAAAGGCAGATAGCTTCTCTGCATAAGGGGAGAGAGCCTGTCCCCCCCCCCACCCTGTTTGTTGACATGGAACATGGCCGCCTAGTTGCCCCATCTGTCTGAGAAGGGACCGTCCTCTGAGTTGGGGAGAGAAGACTCCGATGGCATTGAAGACTGCCCAGAGTTTGAGGAGATTGATGTGCAGGAGAGCCTCGTGAGTAGACCAGAGGCCTTGTGTTGTACGGCCATTGAGGTGGGCTCCCCAACCGAGTTTGGACATATCAGTCATTAGGGCATACTACGGTGCAGACTTCTGAAAAGGTGACCCTATGACGAGGTTCTGTGGTGTGCACCACTATTGAAGGGCCATCTTCATCAGAGAAATAATGGTGATGAAGTCGGAGAGGCGCCCTGTAGACTGCATCCATTGTTGCGACAGAGTCCATTGCCCTATTCTCATGTTGAGATGGGCATGGGGTACGACATGGACTGTAGAAACCATGTGCGTAGGAATGTTCTGGCCATTACTTATGATTGCTGTTGGACCTGTGTGACCAAGGCAATTAGGCAGAGGCGTCTGTCGCCCGGCAGAAAAGACCGGGCAGTGTCCAGTTGAGCTCCTATAAACTCTAGATCTTGAGTTGGAGTGAGGTGTGATTTTGGATAATTTATGATGAAAACTAACTCCTGGAGGACATGGATAGTTTGTTGGAGGGCAGAGGTGACTGCTAAAGCGGTATCTGCCCTTAGCAACCAGTCGTTTAAGTAAGGGAACAGAAAGATTCCCAAAGTTTAAAGGTAGGCTGCCATGACAGCCAAACACTTTGTAAAGATTATGGGTACTGAGGAGAGCCCAAGAGAGGAATGGACATTGATAATACAAATTTGAGAAACTTTCTTTAGTCTGGGAAGATCAGGATGTGTTTTTAAGCATCCTTTAGTTCCAGAGAGTATAGCCATTCATTTGGTTCAAGGTATGGAAGAAGAGTACCCTGAGAAATCACCTTGAATTTCTCTTTGATAAGAAATTTGTTGAGATTTCAGAGATCTAAGATAGGCCTGTAACCTCCCATCATCTTTGGAATTAGGAAGTATCGGGAACAGAACCCTAGGCCTTGCTGAGATGGAGGAAAGCGTAGTTACTCACCTGTAACAGGTGTTCTCCAGGAGCAGCAGGAATCAGTCCTCACTTATGGGTGACGTCGGCGCCGACGGAGCCCTCGCGGAGCAATTTTCCCCAGCTTTCAAAGAAAGCCTTTGGGAATTGCAGCGCGCATGCGCGGTCCTCTTCCCGCCCAAGGGTGCCATCTTAGCCAGTCAGATGACATAGCTAAAAAAGACAGCATAAAAATTTGCAAAAAAGTAAAGCAGACGATTGCAACTCCAAGGGGAGGAGGGAGGGTTGTGAGGACTGATTCCTGCTGCTCCTGGAGAACACCTGTTACAGGTGAGTAACTACGCTTTCTCCAGGACCAAGCAGGAAGTCAGTCCTCACTTATGGGACTCCCAAGCTCAAGGCTACCGGAGACCCTAAGCACAAAAATGAGCTCCCTCTAGTTCAGCAGCACAGAAGGAAAGAATCTTCGCTGAATTATTACCCACCGGTAGCCCACATCCGGGATGGAGGGTAGGAGTTGCTCAGACCTCAAAGAGATTACGGAGGACTGCCTGTCCGAAAGCACTGTCCCTGCGGGACTCCCTCTCGAGACAGTAATGGACCGCAAAAGTCTGGCTCGAAGACCAAGTAGCGGCCCGGCAGATGTCTGCCAGCGGAACAGAGCGGAGGTAAGCCACTGACGTGGCCTTTGCCCGAACGCAATGAGCCGTGACTCGACCTTCCAAGGAGAGTCCGGCTGCCCCATAAGCCCAAGTGACACAGTCCGCAACCCAGATGGACAGAGTACGCTTGGAGACCGGGAGCCCCAATTTATTGGGGTCGAAAGATACAAAAAGCTGAGCAGCTTTACGGTGCTCCCGCGTACGGTCAAGGTAGAAGTTCAGAGCCCTTCTACAGTCCAGGGTATGGAGGACCGTTTCAGCTCGGCTGGAGTGTGGTCTGGGAAAGAAGGTTGGAAGTACCACCTCCTGATTGATATGAAAAGGGGAGACCACTTTTGGAAGAAATTTTGGGTGAGTCCGTAGGACTACCCTATTTTTGTAGAACCGAGTGTAAGGGGGATCAGACACGAGGGCCTGCAATTCACTTACGCGTCTAGCGGAAGTGAGGGCTATCAAGAACAGTGTTTTCCAAGAAAGAAAACGGAGAGAACAGGTAGCCATAGGTTCAAAAGGCGGACAGGTGATCCGCTGCAAAACCACATTCAGGTCCCAGTCAGGCGCTGGCGGGCGCAGAGGTGGTTTAAGTAGAAGACGACCTCGGAGAAACCTCGCTACAAGAGGGTCACTGGAAAGAGGTCTGCCGTCCACCGGCACATGATGTGCTGAAAGAGCACTGAGGTGAACTTTGACGGAGTTGGACTTAAGTCCCAGATTAGAGAGGTATAACAAGTACTGCAGGATCACCGACACCGGGCAGGAGAAGGGATCCTGAGATTGTTGGGTACACCAAACGGAAAAGCGACGCCATTTAAGGGCGTAGCATTTGCGGGTAGAAGGTCGTCGCGAAGCTAGGACGACCTCCTCCACCTCCGCCGGCAGGAGAAGGGGAGCGAGGACTACCCTCTCAGCAGCCAGGCCATCAGGTTGAGAGACCTGAGGTTGGGGTGTAGCAGAGACCCCTGATCCTGAGTGAGGAGATCTGGTTGTAACCCCAGAGGGAATGGATCCTCCACCGCTAATTGCAGCAGGAGCGGAAACCACGGCTGTCTGGGCCAGCGAGGGGCCACCAGGATCATGAGGGCTTTGTCTCGGAGAACCTTGAAAAGAGTCCGAGAGAGACTAGCGGGATGGGAGGGAAAGCGTACAGAAGGCTCCCCGACCATGAGAGTAGAAAAGCGTCCGCCGCAACCCGAAGGGGGTGTGGCTGACGAGAGCAGAAGCGAGGAAGTTGCCGGTTGTGAGGACTGGCAAAGAGATCCATCGTGGGGAGTCCCCACTTTAGAAAGAGCTTCTGAACTACCAAGGGATCCAGACGCCACTCGTGCGGCTGGAGGATCCTGCTGAGTTTGTCCGCCAGGTAATTCTCTTGGCCTGGGAGATAAACTGCCTTGAGGAGAATGCCGTGACTGACGGCCCAAGAGCAGAGCTTCTGTGCCTCCCGGCAGAGGAGGAAGGAGCCCGTGCCCCCCTGCTTGTTCACGTAGAACATGGCAACTTGATTGTCCGTCTGGACAAGGACGGACTGGTGAGAAGTCAGGTGGGAGAAGGCCTTGAGAGCCAGGCGGATCGCCCTGAGCTCCAGGAAGTTGATCTGCTGAGCAGACTCCCACGTGGTCCAGAGGCCCTGAGTGCGTGCCCCTTGGCAATGCGCTCCCCAGCCCAGGAGGGATGCATCTGTTGTCAGCACCCGGGCCGGCTGAGGCGACTGGAAAGGCATTCCGCAGATCAGGTTCGGCTGCTGAAGCCACCACCGGAGAGACGAGATCAGCGGCTCGGAGACGCGCACTAGGTCTGCTAGGCCGCCTGTGGCTTGTCGCCACTGCTGGCGGAGACACCATTGAGCAGGCCGCATATGCAGGCGGGCATTGGGGGTCACATGGACGGTGGAAGCCATATGGCCGAGTAGTCTCAGGAAGCGCCTGGCGGAGACCAGGGGCTGGCTGCGAAAACGGTCGGCTAGGTCCATGAGCCGTTGAGCCCTGTCGAGCGGTAGGTACGCTCGTGCCTGAGGAGTGTGCAGCCTTGCGCCGATGAACTCGAGATCCTGTGAGGGGAGCAAAGTGGACTTTGCGAAGTTTATAACAAAGCCCAAGTGCTGCAGAAGAGTCACCGTGCGGCGCATGGCGTTGGTGACCTCCAGAGCGGACGCTGCTCTGATGAGCCAGTCGTCGAGGTACGGAAAGACATAGAGGCCGTGAAGCCGGAGATGGGCCGCCACCACCGCGAGACATTTTGTGAAGACTCGCGGCGCGGAGGACAGGCCAAAGGGCAGTACTCTGTACTGGTAATGATTTCCCGCCACCACAAACCTTAGGTATTGTCGGTGGCTTGGGTGGATGAGGATGTGCGTGTAGGCATCCTTTAGATCCAAGGAGCATAGCCAATCTCCCTGCTGGAGGTAGGGCAGAAGGATCCCAAGGGTAAGCATCTTGAACTTCTCTCGCACGAGGAACTTGTTGAGGTTGCGCAGGTCCAGGATGGGTCTGAGGCCTCCTGTTCTCTTTGGTATCAGAAAATACCTGGAGTAAAAGCCTTGACCTTTCAGGTGGTGGGGCACCGGTTCCACCGCCTGTTCCTGTAGAAGACCTGTTAACTCCTGAAGGAGTAATTCCCTGTGCAGAGGGGGTCGTGGAGGTTCTCCCGGAAAAAGGAGGGAGGGACCTGGTGGAAGTGGAGAAGATAGCCTTCTCGCACGACTTGAAGCACCCAGGCATCTGAGGTGATGCTGGACCACCTGTGGGCGAAGTGAACCAGCCGGCCTCCGGTGCTGGGAGGAACCAGCGGGGGGGGGAGAGGCTATGCTTAGTGAGTCAAAAACCCCCACCCTGCTGAGCAGGGGCTGGTGGTGCAGGCTTGGGGGCTTGCTGCCTACGGGACCCGTTACCCCGTCCCTTGGCCTGCTGGCCCTGTTGGGGAGCTGCAGGGGCCTGATAATGGGGGTATGGTTTGTAGGCAGCCGCCTTCCTCGGGTAAAAGGACTTCTTTCCCGAGCCCTTCTTTTTCTGGGAAGGGGCGGAGGTCTTCCTAGAAAGCCTAGTCCTGGTGAGAGTCTCCGTCTCGATTTGTGCAGCCTTTTCAGCCATGGGCTTGCCAAAGAGGTTTTCGCCTCGGCAGGGGACATCGACCAACTTGTCCTGCACCCAGGGCTCAAGGTCAGATGACTGAAGCCAAGCCTGTCGGCGGGCACCGATGCCGGCTGCGGCCACTCGAGCCGACGCTTCAAAGCCATCGTAGGCTGCTCGGGATATGAATTTTGAGCATTCCCGAATACCAGTGGACAAGGCCAGGAACCTCCGCAAGGGTTCCTCGGACAAACCAGCGGAGAATCCGGCTAGCTCTTTAGCCAGGTCTCGGAGATACATGCCCATGTATAGCTGGTAGGTCTGGACACGACACGCAAGCATAGAGCCCTGGAAACACTTCTTGCCAAGGCCATCCAGGTTACGGGCCTCCCTGCCAGGAGGCACCGAGGAGTGCATCTTCTGGCTCTTAAGACGATGCATGGCCGATTCCACTACCATGGAATGGTGTGGCAGCTGTGCTTTTTGGAAGCCAGGGCTCTTGCGGACTCGATAGATAGAATCGACCCGCTTGCTCAGGACCGGCGAGGTGGCCGGACTCTCCCACATGCGGAAGAGTAGTCGTTCCAGCATGGGAGGAACCGGTACAGTAAAGTGTTCCCTTGCGGGAGAGTCATACTGGAGGGCGTCGAGCTCTTCGGCTCGAGGCTCCTCCTCGGGGTCCGCAGGGAAGGCCAAAGCCTTGGCCATATCCCTGACGAAGTCCGAGAACCGGGCATCCTCCGGGGGAGACTGCTTCCGAGGCTCGGACTCCGGTGAGTCCGAGGGGACACACCAAGTCCGGAAAGAATCAGGCGACTCTTCCTCTTCAGACTCCCAGACCGACTCCGACGAGGACTCGGTGGGGTCGGCCCGGGCAGGGCGCGGCGCCTGCCGCCCCGACGCCGAGGGAGTCGGCGTCGGCGACCTCGGTCCCAAACGGGAGGCCGAGGGTGACCTCGACCGAGGATCGACTCGAGTTCGCATCGACTCGAGGATCGGCTCGGTCTCCGGGGTCGACTTGGACGTCGACGTCCCGGCGGTCGGGGCAGCGGCGCCAGCGAAGCCAGCGAGCAGTGCCCGCTGCTGGTCCATGAAGGCAGACAATCTGCTCTCCAAGGCCGTCAACCGGAGTCCGAGCTCAGGTGACCCAGCAGCCCCCGACTCGGGCCCCGACGTCGGCTGTCTCGGAGGCGAGTCCAGGAGGACCACAGGACTTACCCGAGCAGGCAGCTCCGACTCCAGGCGAGGTCGCTTCGTGAGATGCTCCTTCTCCAAGGACCCGGGACGGCTATCGGGGCTATGCGACCTGGCCCTCGCGGAGCCAGGAGCGTCCACCGACGCCGCCCTCGCGGGTTTCACCTTACGACGATGGTCCCCGGAGGGAGAACCCCTGTTGGAGGAACTCCGGCGACGGTCCGAGCTGGAACCTTTGGACGCGGAGGCCTCCGACGAGGTCCGGGTACGGCTGGGGTCAGCGAAGATCCTATCCCGCTGATGCCGCCGACTTCTCAACGCTTTGGAGGACATTTTGCCGCAGGGCCCACAGATCATTTCTTCATGATCCGGGCCCAGGCAGCGGAGGCAAAAGTCGTGTGTGTCAGTTAGTGACATATTCCGGTCACACTGACCACACCGCTTGAAACCACTGGCAGCCATCGGGGGAAAAAGGGCCCCGGCGAGGTCAAAGGACCGGGCTGCCAGGGAAAAACCGAAACGAAAAACTGACTAAGTCAGAAAAACCGAAAAATAAGAAGAGGACTCGAGACCGGCGTCGCGAGTCCGGCGGGAAAAAGACCGGCGTCGAACCGAATGGAAAAAAAGAGAAATTCTGAAGAAAAATCAACTTTTTCGCGGGGACACGACGGGTACGTCTGTAGGGCTCCGCGGAAAAAAGAAGACTGGCTAAGATGGCACCCTTGGGCGGGAAGAGGACCGCGCATGCGCGCTGCAATTCCCAAAGGCTTTCTTTGAAAGGTGGGGAAAATTGCTCCGCGAGGGCTCCGTCGGCGCCGACGTCACCCATAAGTGAGGACTGACTTCCTGCTTGGTCCTGGAGAACATCCTCTATCGTCCCTTCTTGAGCAAATCTCCTACTGAAGCAAGGAAGTTTAATGGAGATCTAAGGAGGGTTGTCCCACAAAATGAGTGGGTGGAAGATCTCTGAATTTCAACTGCAGGCCCTGACTGACTAGTTGTAAGGTTGAGGGTCCTGAAGTGATGTTGATCCAGCGGGGTGCGAAGTGTACTAATCTTCCTGGGACCATGGGAGAAAAAGGAAAGATTAGGGAGAATTGGCCATGCTCCTTTTGAAAGAGTCAAAAACTCTGAGGAGGTTGAGTAGCAGGTGCAGGCTGTGGCTTGGCAAACTTGGGTTTCCTGGCTTGTTTCTGGCCTTGCTATCTCTGTTGTTGTAGGGCAGAGTAGACAGAATAGGAATGATATGGTGGCTAAAAATATTTCTTTTTTGGGAAGAAAGGGTTTTTGGTGGCAGTCTTCTTTTTAGAAGAGTGTTGTCTTTCTCGAAAGCCTCTTCATGGTGAGGTCATCCGTCTCTATCTCTCTGGCTTTCTCCCTCCACCTTTGGCCAAAGAGGTTCTTACCAATGCAGGGAATGTTGATTAATTTGCCCTGGACCCATTGTTCCAGGTCAGATGCTTAGAGCCATGCCGTCCTCCTAGCTTCAATGCAGCCTGCAGCAGATCTGCTATTGGCTTAAAAGGCATCAAACGCTGCCCTTGTTAAGAAATTTGATGTGTTTTGGGCATGTGTAACTAAGACCTGATGAGCTGTCTTCCTGTCAGAAGGCAGCAGGGTGGTAAACTCCCCCAGGTCCCTTGAAACATCCTTAAGGAAGATACCCTTTATAGAGTATGTGAAAGTCTATTCTCGAGGCCAACATTGTAGCCTGGAAGACCTTCCTTCCAAAGGCATTGAGGGTTCTTGCTTCTCTTCCAGGAGGAACTGAAGAGTGTTTTTTCTGGCTCTTTATCCTCCTTATGGCAGACTCCACTACCATGGAATGGCGAGGGAGCTGTAGTTTTTGGAAATCTGGAGAGGGAGGGACTCTATAAAGGGTATCAAAGTCTCTTATTGACCACAGGGGCTGACATGGGAGCCTCCCACATCCAAAACATAAAATCTTTCAAAATATTATGCACCAGGAGGGTAGCAGCCTCTTCTGGTGCCAATGGATACCGGAAGCTATCTAGCTCCTCAGTACTTGGCTCTATTTCAGTGGCCACCGAGATGTTGAGGGCAGCCGCCATATCTTTGATAAAGTCCTGAAAGGACATGTCCTCGGGTGGTGATCTTAGACACTCATAGGGAGACGATGGATCTGATGGCAAACCCCCATGAGTATTAGAATTGATGGATTCCACATTGGAGGCTTCTGATCCGGAGTCTGAGTCGGGGAGGAAATCAAAGTAATCTTTATCCGATGCTCAATACCTCAGATGTTTCGATGTTGAGGGCATCAGGTGCGGCAGTAGAGGACATCAGTACTAGCTGCTCAGTGGAGCGATGTGAGGCAGGAAATGCCTGCTTAAGGAAGCAAAGAGCACTGTCTGTGCCCCTCTTCGGCATCAGTGGAATCGGTGCCTGTTGCAGTACATTCAATGTCACTTGTGTTACTGCGCTTTAATAGTGATGACACGATCGAGTGTTGGTACCAAGGGAGGAGTGACTCTGGACACAACTGTGTGGGCTACAACTCCTGATGCCAGTATCAAGGGCTCCACCGAGGGATGAACCTCAAGGGGCATCCCTGAATCCCTTTGTGGCTTTGGAGGGTGAAACCTCCTGCCAGGGCTACTTTGTTGGACAGTCTGCATCGGAGTGCGATGGATGTTGGTGCCGATGCAGAAGCTCTGTGTTCAAAGCTGATGCCGATCTCAATGCTGAGGTTAATGTCTTCTTTTTCTTAAGCACTGGTGACTCAGAGCGATACTGTAAGCATGGGAAGATTTAGATGGCGTCAACATCCCCAAGGAGCACATTGAAGGAGCTGAGGCTGTTGGAAACAGCTGAGCCTTCTGTTTGTCCTGGTTCTACCTACCTCTGGAAGTCATAGGACGATAGGAGGGACATGAATCTACATAGTGTTCTGCGCTTAGACATTTAAGGTACCAGGTAATGCTTGTCAGTGATGGAAATGGTACTAGAACACTTGGAGCAAGGGGCTTCTCCATATTTGGAAAAAGTATGGAGGTAAAATCGACAGGGCAATGATGCCCGTGGAGGCCGTAGGCCTCAAACAAAATTGTAAGAAAAAAAATAGAAAAGATATAAAAAAATAAAATGAGAACGGGAACCAGAATCGACAGGGTTGGTCAATGGGAAGGCAAACCTAAGTACTTCGATGGTACTACAGAAGAATTGTTGAAGTCTCGATGTGGCTGACAAGGACAAGTTCCTAATGGCTCCACGGAAAAAAAGACGACTGAGGAGACCAAGAGGGAAGGTGCCACGCATGCATGGAAGAACACGCCCAAAAGCATTCCTACTGGATGCTGGGGAGTGTTCCCGTGCCGGGCTTAGTCGGTGCCAACTTCACCCATATGCGAAGACCGACTTCCTGCTTGTTCCTGGAGATTACATCTTCCCAGTTTATCAATATTTCTTTCAATTCTTCCTATGCATCACCTTTAAACACCATTTCAGTCAGTGGTAATTATATCTTCTTCAGTAAAGACCGAAGCAAAGAACTCAGTCAGTCTTTCCGCTATGGCCTTGTCCCCTCTTAGTGCCCCCTTTTACCCCTCTATCATCTAATGGTCCAACTGACTCTCACAGGTGTTTTGCTACAAATGTACTTGAGAAAGCTTTTAGTATGTGTTTTTGCTTCTACAGCAAGCTTTTTTTCAAATTCTCTTTGCTTGCCTTATCACTGCCCTGCATATAACTTGTCAGTGCTTATGTTGTTTCCAGTTTGTCATTTGGCTCCTTTTTCCATTTCCTGAAAGATAATTTTTTTGGCTAAAACAGCCTCGTTGACCTTACTTTTAAACCATGCTGGCAGTTTTTTGGACTTCCTTCCACTTTTCCTAAAGTGGAATACAGCTGATCTGGGCTTCCAAGATAGTATTTTTAAACACCCATGCTTGATTTATTTTATATTTAACAGGTTTTTTTATACCGCCTTGTCCAAGGCGGTTTACAATAAACAGGGGGTAAAACAACTTGGAGAGAAGTATGGGGTTAACTATGGTGATTTTAACAGAGTCAATAGTTCAGAAGAAGATAAAGAACAAGGGGGAAAACAACTTGGAGTTAAATATAGAGTTAATTGTGGGGATTGATTGAGTCAATTGATCAGCAGAGGATGTTGTATTTATTGTTATGTAATGTCATTAGGTCCAAAGTGTTCTATGAAAAGGTGTGCTGAGTAGTTTCTTCAAATCTTTAGTAGATTGTGCAGATATGATAGTTTCAGGTAGGGAGTTCAGAAAGTGGGGGCATAAAGAGAGAAAGCCCTATTACTTATCTGTTGTTGCATTTGGTCTTGAATGGGGGGATGATCAGGAGATTCTGGTTTGTTGCTCTTCTTGGTCTCGTTGTGGATGCTTTTATGATTTGATCATTGAGGCAGGGAGCTGAGAGGTAATGAAGGATTTTGAATGTGGTAGTTATGGCTTTGTGTTTAGTCCGTTGCGAGATTGGAAGCCAGTGTAAGATTGGTGTTATGTGATGTCGATTTGTTCTGGCTGTTAGGATTCTGGCGGCAGTATTTTGTACTAGCTGGAGTGGATACAGTGCATGTTTCGAGAGCCCTTGATAGATAATGTTACTGTAGTCTAGGTGGGGTGTAATGATGGCTTGATCAGATCTGAAATCATTGTCTTGTAACAGAGGTCATAAGGGCTTGAGGAGCTTCAGTTTCCAGTATGCTGTTTTTGCTGCATTTTTGATGTGCGCAAACATGTTGAGGCTGCTGTCAATGGTTATACCAAGATACTTTATTTTCTTTTTTATTGTAATTTCAGCATTGCATGTTATGAGCTTGTCTGGTGGTTTGAAGTCCTGATCTCTGAATATTAGTAGAGCTTCGGTTTTGCTTTTGTTTACGGTAAGATTAATTTCTGCAAGGAGGTTTGTGACAGCGGAGAAGATATCAGATATGATCGTGAAGTTTGGGATGGTGTTATTAAATGGCATATAGAACATGTCATCATCTGCATAGAGGTGAAAGTGCATGTTCCATTTCCTTAGTAGATTACAGATGAGTTGAATGTATATGTTAAATAGTAAGCTGGACAGGGCCGAGTCTTGAGGGATACTTTGCATTAAGTTAAATGGTTTTGAGTTGATGGGGCCAACTTTTACTTACATGGTTCTGTCCGAGAGGTAAGATGTGAACCATTTTAATGTGCCGTTGGTCAGACCTATGTTGCTGAGTCTATCTAGCATGATGTGGTGAGATACTGAGTCAAACACTGCGCTGATATCGAGGAAGATCATCATGAATCCCTGTTGGAGCTTATCCAAGCCTATGAAGAGTCGGTTGAAGAGGTCCATAAAGAGTGTGTTGATGCCATGCTGAGGGCAGAAGCCATGTTGTTGGGGGGTCCAGTGGAGCATGTGAATCAACGTGGGCTTAGAGTTGCTATATGGCTTTCTCGATTTCTGGCCAGGAATGGGTTACTGGCAATTGGTCTGTATGAGCTGGGGTGTGTTGTGTCTAATGAGGCCTTCTTTAGTGCAGGGTGAATTAAAGCTTGTTTGAGAGCTGGGGTAGGTACCCTTGAGAAAGGGAGGTGTGGACTATCTTTAGAATGGTCTGGGCAAACTGGATGCAAAGGGATTTTAACTATGTCACTGGACAGGGATTCTGAGGTGAGGTTGTGGTATTGATTCTGTTCATGATATCTGATAATTCTCTTTTAGTTAATAGGCTGAAAGTGTGCCAAAAGTGGTTTTCTTGTTGATATGGTGGTTCATAATGTTGTCTTGTTGATATGGTGGTTCATAATGTTGTAGCGATGGTCTTTGTTGTAGAGAAAGTCAGCCATAACTTGTGAATCAACTTGGATTTTCGTGTTTTCTGTATCTGATGAGTTGGGATTATTGGTCATTTGGGACACAATTGAAAATACTTCCCTAGGCAGTTGAGGGATTTTGGAAAATTGCTTGTGTTGTATTCTTTTTGGCATTTGTTGCATAGGATGCTGTATTCTTTCTGCTTGTCACAAAGCTGTGTCTTGATAGTTGCATCTTGCAACCTTTTCCATTTTCTTTCTAGGCATCTGAGATTTTGTCTGATCGGATATTGGTTCTTAGAGAACCATAGGGGCTGTGTGGATTTAAGGTGTTTTGTTGGTTGTCGTTCAGTGAATGCTGCAGCATCATTTATGATGAAATTAGACTTACCTGCTAATTGTTGTTCCTTTAGGAACTCCAGTCTAGTCCCGAACCTCTGGGGTTTAAGCACCTCCTCCCGCAGCTTGGAGACTGAGCATGTCACATTTCTTGTGACACCAGGATAAGTAGCCCAGGGACCGCCTCCTTGTCTCAGTAACTTATTGACAAAGCAGACTCACCAGAGCAATAAGTAAGTAGATATTTATCATGAAAAACTTTATAACTGTATAACTGAATAAAACTGTAATAACTGCGTTAGCCGACCCACTATCAGGCAATGCCCAGTGAACCTAAAGATTTGGCCTGCTGCGCCCCTTCTCCAGGACCTCCCAACAGGCCCCCATTAACTTCCTCCAGATATTACCCCAGCCCCCCCACCCCGATAGACCCGCAGCCCAGAAGCAGCTCTTGCAGTCCTTTGAACCAACTTACCAAGCTTCAGGCTACCATCAGAAAGAGTAGTTACTCACCTGTAACAGGTGTTCTCCAGGAGCAGCAGGAATCAGTCCTCACATATGGGTGACACCGACGTCAATGGAGCCCCCATGCGGAGCATTTCCCCAGCTTTCTAAGAAAGCCTTTGGGAATACACCCAAGCATGCGCGGTCCCCTTCCTGCCCAAAGGTGCCATCTTGCTCAGCCAGATGACATAGCTAAAAGATAGCACAAAAAACAAAAGGAACTATGTACAACTGCAACTCCCAGGGGAGGAGGGAGGGTTGTGAGGACTGATTCCTGCTGCTCCTGGAGAATACCTGTTACAGGTGAGTAACTACTCTTTCTCCAGGACCAAGCAGGAAGTCAGTCCTCACATATGGGTGACTCCCTAGCTCTGGGCTACCAGGAACCCAGGCTGAAAAATAGAGCTCCCTCTGTGAAGCCTCAGCATCAGGGAAAGATTTTTACTGAGAATAGATCCCACCGGTAGCCCAACAAGAGGGCTGGAGGGCAGGAGTTGCCTAAACCTCAAAGAGATTCCAGAGTACTGCCTGACCAAAAGCACTGTCCCTCCGGGACTCCCTCTCCAGGCAGTAATGGGCTGCAAAAGTCTGGCTTGAGGACCAAGTTGCAGCCCTACAGATGTCTGCCAACGGTACAGAACGGGGATGAGCTACTGATGCAGCCATTGCCCGGACACGGTGGGCTGTGACTCGACCCTGCAAGGGAAGCTCTGCTGTCCTGTAAGCCCAGGTGATACAGTCCACCACCCATATGGACAAGGTACGCTTGGAGACGGGCAACCCCAAGTTGTTTGGGTCAAAAGGAGACGAAGAGCTGAGTAGCCCTTCTATGACCCTTAGTACGCTCAATGTAGAAAGACAAAGCCCTTCTACAGTCCAGGGTATGCAGGATTTCCTCAGCCCGGCTGGCATGGGGCCTTGGGAAGAATGTTGGAAGAACCACCTCCTCGTTGAGGTGGAAAGAGGAGACTACCTTCGGGAGGAACTTAGGATGAGTCCTAAGGACTACCCTGTTCTTATAGAAACGAGTGTATGGCCTGTCACAGACCAGGGCTTGAAGTTCACTCACTCGTCTAGCCGAGGTCAGTGCCAGTACGAAAAGAGCCTTCCAAGAAAGGAAGCGGAGAGGACACGTAGCCATCGGCTCAAAGGGAGGGTGAGTAAGCTGCTGCAAGACCACATTCAACTCCCACTCAGGGGCTGGTGGACGGAGAGGCGGCTTTAGCAAGAGCAAGCCTCTGAGGAACTGGGACACCAAGGGGTGAACCGATAAAGAATGCCCTTCCACCTGTGAGTGGTGAGCTGCCAGAGCAGAAAGGTGCACCCGAACAGAATTGGACTTAAGACCCTGATTAGACAAGTGCAGCAGGTACTGAAGCACCACTGGCACAGGGCAGGAGAAAGGATTCTCCTGGCGTTTGTCACACCACAAGGAGAACCGTTTCCACTTCAGGGCATAGGTCTTTCTGGTGGATTGCTTCCTAGAGGCCAAGACCACCTCTTCAACTTCCTGAGGTAGGCCCCAGGGAGCCAGCACTACCCTTGCAGCCTCCAGGCCATCAAATTGAGAGTTCTGAGATTGGGGTGCAGAAGGGAACCCTGATCCTGAGAAAGAAGGTCGGGTTGCAACCCCAGAGGGAGTGGGGTGTCCACCACCAACTGTAACAGAAGCGGGAACCAGGGCTGCCTCGGCCATCTGGGGGCTACCAATGTGACCGAGGCCCTGTCCCGAACAAGGTTCGGGCCACCAGGGGCATGGGAGGAAATGCATACAGAAGGCACTTCGACCATGAGATCAGGAAGGCATCCGCTGCGAATCTTGTGGGATGCAGTTGCCTGGAGCAGAACTGAGGCAGCTGCCGGTTCAGGGGACTGGCAAAGAGGTCTATGGATGGAAGTCCCGATATCAGGAAAATGTTCTGAACCACCAAAGGGTGCAGTTACCACTCATGAGGCTGTAGAACCCTGCTCAATCTGTCTGCCAGGAAATTTTCGTGGCCAGGAAAATAGATTGCCCTGAGCAGCATATTGTGTCGAAGTGCAAAAGAGCATAGGGCCTGTGCCTCCTGACACAGGAGCCTAGACCCCGTGCCCCCTTGTTTGTTCACATAGAACATCGCCACCTGGTTGTCTGTCTGCACCAAGACAGATTGGTGGGCCAGGGTGTGAGAGAAGGCTTTAAGGGCTAAGCGTATCGCCTGGAGTTCCAGATTGATTTGTTGTGTGGCCTCCCATGGAGACCACAGGCCCTGTGTGCACTTGTCCAGACAATGTGCACCCCAGCCCTGCAAGGAGGCATCGGTTTTGAGTACCACAGTAGAAACAAGTACCTGAAAAGGAATTCCCTGTAGAAGGTTGGGGGGGGGGGGGTGTAGCCACCACTGCAGGGAGTTCAGGAAGGGTTTGGACACCCTTACTTTGTCTCTTAGGCTTCCTGTAGCCTGCCTCCACTGAGTCCTGAGACACCACTGTGCAGGCCTCATATTCAGGCGGGCATTGGGGGTCACATGCACTGTTGAAGCCATGTGGCCCAGGAGCCTTAAACAAAGTCTGGTGGAAACCAGTGGGCTGTCTAGAAACCGGCTGGCCAAGTCCATCAGCCTTCCCGTTCTGTCTTCTGGCAAGTAAGCTTTTGCGTGCAGGGAGTCTAACCGTGCTCCTATGAACTCAAGGTTCTGGGAGGGGAGCAAAGTGGACTTTGCAAAGTTTATGACAAAGCCTAGTTGTTGAAGGAGAGAGACAGTACGGAGGGTGGCTTGCCTTGCCTCCTGGAGAGTCTGACCCCTGATGAGCCAGTCGTCCAGTTAGGGGAAGACAAAAATACCCTGGTTTCTCAATTAGGCCGCCACCACCGCCAGGCACTTTGTGAAGACCCGTGGGGCGGAGGTTAGGCCAAAGGGCAGTACTCGGTACTGAAAATGGTTTCCTCCTACCACGAACCTTAGGTATTTTCTGTGGTCTGGATGAATGAGGATGCGAGTGTACACATCCTTCAGATCTAAGGAGCATAGCCAATCTCCCTCCTGGAGGTAGGGCAGCAGTGTTCCAAGAGTAAGCATCTTGAACTTTTCCTTTTCCAAGAACTTGAGATTTCTCAAGTCCAGAATGGGCCGGAGACCTCCAGTTCTCTTTGGCTTAAGTACCTGGAGTAGAAGCCCTGCCCCAGCAGGTGGGGAGGTACAGGCTCCACCGCCCTGTCTTGAAGAAGACCTTGCAGTTTCTGGAGAAGGAGTTCCTGATGCAGAGTAGGCCTTGGAGGCTCCCCTGGAAAGTAGGAGGGGGGTAACTGATTGAAATGGAGCAGATAGCCCTTCAGGACTATGCTCAGTACCCAAGCATCTCTTGTGATGGGCGGCCACCTGTGCGCAAACAGGGCCAACTGACCTCCAGTGCTGAGATGGGCCAGCAGAGGTGGAGAGGCTATGCAGTGGGAGTCAAAAAACCCCTCCCTGCTGAGTAGGAGTAGGAGCAGGAGCTGGAGGCTTGGGGGCTTTCTGCCTACGGGGCCCATGTCCCTGCCCCTTGGCCTGCTGACCCTGCAGGGGAGCTGGGGAGGATTGATAGTGAGGGAAAGAGTAGTTACTCACCTGTAACAGGTGTTCTCCATGAGCAGCAGGAATCAGTCCTCACTTATGGGTGACATCGGCGCCGATGGAGCCCCCATGCGGAGCATTTCCCCAGCTTTCTAAGAAAGCCTTTGGGAATACTGCACGCATGTGCGGTCCCCTTCCCGCCTAAAGGTGCCATCTTGCTCAGTCAAATAACATAGTTCATTTTTTCATTTTTGTGTGCTGTTTTTTAGCTATGTACAACTGCAACTCCCAGGGGAGGAAGGAGGGTTGTGAGGACTGATTACTGCTGCTCCTGGAGAACACCTGTTACAGGTGAGTAACTACTCTTCCTCCAGGACCAAGCAGGAAGTCAGTTCTCACTTATGGGACTCCCCAGCTTCAGGCTATCGGGGACCCAGAGCTGAAAAATGAGCTCCCTCTAGCCTCAGCATCAGAGAAAGGATTTCACTGAAACACACCTCTACCAGTAGCCCAACCAGAGGGCTGGAGGGTAGGAGTTGCCTAAACCTCAAAGAGATTCCGGAGCACTGCCTGACCGAAAGCACTGTCCCTACGGGACTCCCTCTCCAGGCAGTAATGGGCCACAAACGTCTGGCTTGAGGACCAAGTTGCAGCCCTGCAGATGTCTGCCAACGGTACAGAGCGGAGATGAGCTACTGAGGCAGCCATTGCCCTGACACGGTGGGTGGTGACCCGACCCTGCAAAGGAAGGTCAGCTGCCCTATAAGCCCAGGTGATACAGTCAGCCACCCAGATGGACAAGGTACACTTGGAAACAGGTACCCCCAAGTTATTGGGGTCAAAAAATACGAAGAGCTGAGTAGCCCTCCTATGCCCCTGCGTACGCTCAAGGTAGAAGGAAAAGGCCCTCCTACAGTCCAGGGTATGCAGGACTATCTCAGCCCGGGGGGCATGGGGCCTAGGGAAGAATGTTGGAAGAACCACCTCCTGGTTGAGATGAAAAGAGGAGACAACCTTGGGGAGGAACTTAGGATGAGTCCGAAGGACTACCCTGTTCCTATAGAAGCGAGTGTAGGGTCTGTCACAGACCAGGGCTTGAAGTTCACTCACTCGCCTGGCCGAGGTCAAGGCTACTAGGAATAGTCTTCCAGGAAAGGAAGCTTAGAGGACATGTAGCCATTGGCTCAAAAGGTGGGCGAGTAAGTTGCTGCAAGACCACATTCAATTGCAACTCAGGGGTCGGTGGACGGAGAGGAGGCTTGAGCAATAGTAAGCCTCTGAAAAACCTGGACACCAAGGGATGAACCGACAAAGTGTCCCTCCACCATTGAGTGGTGAGCTGCCAGAGCAGAGAGGTGGACCCGAACAGAATTGGACTTAAGGCCCTGGTTGGACAAGTGCAGAAGGTACTGGAGCACTACTGGCACAGTGCAGCCGAAAGGATCTTCCTTGCGTTGCTGACACCATAAGGAGAACCTCCTCCACTTCAGGGCATATGTTTTCCTGGTGGATTGCTTTCTAGAAGCCAAAACCACCTCTTCTACTTCCTGAGGCAGGCCCCAGGGAGCCAAGGCTACCCTTGCAGCCTCCAGGCCATCAGATGGAGAGATTTGAGATTGGGGTGCAGAAGGGAACCCTGATCCTGAGAGAGAAGGTCAGGTTGGAACCCCAGAGGCAGTGGTGTCTCCACCGCCAGTTGAAGCAGTAGTGGGAACCAGGGTTGCCTCGGCCACCTGGGAGCAACCAGACATACCGAGGCCTTGTCCCTGAGAATCTTGAACAAGGTTCGGGCCACCAGAGGCGTGGGAGGAAACGCATACAGTAGGCCCTGAGACCAGGAAATCAGGAAGGCATCCGCCGCTACCCTTAGGGGGTGCGGTTGCCTGGAACAAAACCTGGGCAGTTGGTGATTTAGGGGACTGGCAAAGAGATCCATGGATGGAAGTCCCCATTTTAGGAAAATCTTTTGAACCACCGAGTGCAGCTGCCACTCATGGGGCTGCAGAATTCTGCTCAATCTATCCGCCAGATAGTTCTCCTGGCCAGAAAGATAAACAGCCCTCAGCAACATCTGGTGTCTAAGGGCAAAGGAGCAAAGGGCCTGTGCTTCCAGGCATAGGGGCCTGGACCCAGTGCCACCCTGTTTGTTCACATAGAACTTGGCTACTTGATTGTCCGTCTGAACTAGAACAGACTGGTGAATCAAAGTGTGAGAAAAAGCCTTGAGGGCTAAGCAAATAGTTCGCAACTCTAGTAGGTCGATCTGTTGCATGGCTTCCCATGGGAACCAGAGGCCCTGAGTGCAGCTCCCTGACAGTGTGCACCCCAGCCCTGTAAGGAAGCATCTGTTGTCAACACCACTGTGGGGACAGACACCTGAAAAGGCACCCCCTGAAGCAAGTTGGGGGGGTGTAGCCACCACTGAAGGGAAGTCAGGAATGGTTTTGACACCCTGACTTTGTCTGCTAGGTTCCCAGTGGCTTGTTTCCACTGAGTTCTGAGGCACCACTGTGCAGGCCTCATGTGGAGGCGGGCATTGGGGGTCACATGTACAGTCGATGCCATGTGTCCTAGGAGCTGCAGACAGAGTCTGGCAGGAACCCTTGGCAGGCTGAGAAACAAGGATGCCAACTCCATGAGCCTTTGAGCTCTGTCCTCTGGCAAGTAAGCCCTTGCTTGCAGAGAGTCCAGCCGTGCCCCTATGAACTCTAGGTTCTGGGAGGGGAGCAAAGTGGACTTTGCAAAGTTTATGACAAAGCCTAGGTCTTGAAGGAGTGATACAGTCCTGAAGGTGGCCTGCCTGGCCTCCTGGTAAGTCTGACCCCGGATGAACCAGTCGTCTAGATAGGGGAAGACAAAAACACCTTGAGTCCTCAAGTAGGCCGCCACCACAGCAAGGCACTTTGTAAAGACTCGTGGGGCGGACGTTAGGCCAAAAGGCAGCACTCTGTACTGGTAATGGTTTCCTCCCACCATGAACCTGAGGTACTTTCTGTGGTCTGGATGAATGAGGATATGAGTATACGCATCCTTTAGATCTAAGGAGCATAGCCAATCTTCCTGCTGGAGGTAGGGCAGAAGTGTTCCAAGAGTAAGCATCTTGAACTTCTCTTTCTCCAAGAACTTGAGGTTCCTGAGGTTTAAGATAGGCCTTAGGCCTCCGGTTCTCTTTGGCACCAGAAAGTAACTGGAGTAGAAACCGTGCCCCTGTAGGCGAGGAGGTACAGGCTCCACCGCCTTGTCCAGAAGCAGCCTTTGAAGTTCTTGGAGGAGGAGGGATGTGTGCAGGGGAGGCCTTAGAGGCTCTCCTGGGAAGTAGACAGGAGGTAACTGCTGGAAATGAAGCATATAGCCCTTGTGGACTATGCTTAATACCCAAGCATCCCCTGTAATGGGTGGCCACCTGTGGGCGAACAGGATTAGGCGACCTCCTGTGCAGGAATGGGGCAGCAGAGGTGGAAAGGCTATGCTGTGGGAGTCAAAAAAACCCTCCCTGCTGGGTGGGGAGCAGGAGCCGGAGGCTTGGGGGTCTTCTGCCTACGGGGCCCATGTCCCTGCCCCTTGGCCTGCTGCCCCTGTTGGGGAGCTGGGGAGGCCTGGTACTGAGGGAAAGGTTTGTAGGCAGCCGCCTTTCTCGGGTAAAAGGACTTCTTACCCGAGCCCTTCTTTTTGTGAGAAGGGGCAGAGGTCTTTCTGGACAGCCTTGTCCTAGTCAGGTGCTCGGTTTCGAGCTCAGCTGCCTTCTCGGCCATGGGCTTGCCAAAAAGGTTTTCACCTCGGCAAGGGACATCGACCAACTTGTCCTGCACCCAGGGCTCGAGGTCCGATGACTGCAACCATGCCTGGCGTCGGGCTCCGATGCCGGCTGCCGCCACACAAGCCGAAGCCTCGAAGTCATCGTAGGCCGCTCGGGACATGAACTTGGAACAGTCCCTGATTCCTGAGGACAAAGTCTGGAACCTCTGCAAAGGTTCCCCGGAGAGGCCAGCAGAGAACCCGGCAAGCTCTTTCGCCAGGTCTCGTAAGTACATGCCCATGTACAGCTGGTAGGACTGCCAAAAAACAGTACTCTGCCACGTAGGCAACCAAGGAACACAGTCAGGAGGCGTGGCAGGTAAATAGGCCTTTATTATCCCACGGATCAAGCGTGCCAACCCGACACTGGCCGTGTTTCGTATTACACTTCTTCAGGGGTTTACGGCTCACTATGAATAAACACATATAAAAACCAAACACACCACAAATAAATTACTATTTAACATTTTAAAAAACTATTAAAAAGGATAAATGAAACTCGTAACATGTAAAATATATAAGATAAAATATGAGTCCATCAAATAAACCAGAATAAAAACAAAATAAAAACAAACCCAAAACAATCTCAAATTGTAAAACTATAAATACATAAATTCATAAATAACCATGCACTAACTAAAAGACAATAATATAAGTTAATATCTAAAAAGACAATAAACATGAAAATTAATGTATAAATAATATGTAAATTATACATGTTTGATAAGGAAGACATCGTTGACTAAAAACCACCTATTGGTGTAACTAAATTAAAGCTAAAAGGAGAGAGAGGAGGACAACGAACTTAAATTCTCTGACTAAACATAAAAATGAATACATGTAACCTTCAGAGAATAAGAAACACTTGAAACCTGATAAATGTGGCATAAAAATTGTACATATTAAAAGCAATTATACTCATACCGCTATGACGTCCCGTGCAACACTGGCATACTCCTGATCTTGCTGACACCAGAGATTGCTGGTGCGTGTGCAATATAATTAGAATAGTCTAATAAAATGAATAAAAAATAAAATTATAAATATGCACATACTACATTTAATTAATCATAGCCGTGAAAAATGAAATGAAAAGAAAAAATGAACCACCCATATGTAACCACGAGAAATTATAGTACACTGGGACTTTTTAAAACTTTAAAAAAAACGGACTTGGCAACTTGCTAAAACTATCAAAATAAAAATAAAAATTGACGTGTTTACAATGTATTCTCTCACTTATCTTCAATCATTATACACATTGCACTCAAATATGCATGTGATTGTGTAAAGCGATCTTTTCACCGGGACCCATTTTTTAACCTGCCATCTTAAAACATTGCATAAATCACTGTACTCATGAGGAACCACTTGCCCGACCACCCGGTTGTCATGTGCGTAATAAGACGTCTGATCTAAAAATAAAAATTCCACAAATGTGACCAACTATTTGCGTTGTATTACTATGGCTAAAAAGACGAGATGCTTTAGCAAGGAACTCGTCTGTCAAAAAATGACGTTGCCGATGAAGCCGGTAAAACTCCTCTCATTAAAAAAAAACTTCTTCAAATCTAGTAAAATCGGAGAGGGGACCGATATTTCTTTTGTGCAACACGTCCTCTAAATATTAAGCAACATCAATTATGCCAAATCTTTTCATAAAAATAACGTTTACAAACCTGCAATTGCAAGGGGAACCCTGCTCTCGAGCGGATTGCCAGCTTATACACATTGAAACGCCCGCACATGCGCCATAGGCATTTAAAGCACAACTTTGGCGGGAACCATAACAAATAAAATTATATGTCCCATATTTATGTAATAACCATGTTTATTAAAACTACCCTAAAAACAAATAAATACTTCTAAAATGTCACAACTATATTTTAAACCATTAGTAAGTGCAAAAAGGTAAGGTTTAAAAAATGACAGCTTTGCCGAGCGAACTCGGACCAAACACCGCTGGCAGAAGTTGTGATAAATAAAATTGTTTCTTATGTTTATATAAAAACCTATCTGCTATTATGACTACCCTAGAGGACAGGTACCACCTTGACTGTGTGTAAATAAACCTATAAATTATATAAATCATGTGGTGATCTTAATGGAAAATTTGTAATTGATTAGAATATACAAAATGACAGCTATGCTGAACATCCCGATATAAATTATATTAACCGAATCGCGCACCCAACTATATCTTTATTATGAATTTATACCACAATTATTAAATAAAAATTAAGATAAAAGTGCCCTTTTCTAAAAGTGCACCATAATTATGAAACCCAAGCTTCAACTACTGAAAGGGAAGAGGAACAAAATCACAGTCGTTAAACACACTAGGACTCATAAGTCCTTATTAAAAATAATGAGTCTATTCATAAAAAAACAGATAAATCTAAATCCAGATTGAGTCCATATGGAGTTATAGTATTAAGTAAAAAAATGAACTTTTGTTCTAACCTAAGTGTTGTTTTAATTAGGTCACCTCCCCTCCAATTATGTTGAACTTTCTTTAAAACAAAGAATTTTATATCCGCTATAGTGTGGCCCATATTCAACCAGTGTTGTACTAATGGTTTGTCTGTCAACTTTCTTCTAATACAGCTCTTGTGTTCTATGATACGTGTACGAACACACCGGTTCGTTTTGCCAACAAAGTTTTTCACAAGGACATTTAATAACATAGATGACATTAGATGTCTCACAATTAGAAAAATCATTTATATAATATGTCTTTTGAATATCTGGGTGGACAAAGGCGTTACGTACTGGAAGAACATGAGGACAAACTGAACAGTGCCCACATTGGAATTGCCCCTTGTATTTAGATAGTCTCTTGCGCTCTGTAAAAGCCGAAGGAACTAAAAGATTCCGAAGGTTTACATTCCTCTTATGGGCCACTATCAGTGAAATGTTACGAAATTCAGGAAGGGACTGGACAAGTCGCCATTCTCTTTTAAGAATACTAACTATTTTATGTGATTGTAATGAGTATAATAAGGGGCATACAATTTTGGATTGATCTTTCTTTTCTTTTAGTTTTAACAAATTCTCACGTGACTCGTCTCACGCTCTTACGTACGCTCTTTCAATACATTGATCAGGATATTGACGAACCTTAAGCCGGTCTGATAATTCTCTGGCATGATGTTCATACTCAGTTGAGGTGGTACAGGTTCTTTTCACTCTAAGGAACTGTCCCACAGGTAAATTTCTCTTAAGAGGCGGATTGTGAAAACTGGTATAGTGCAGAAGCTGATTTTTATCTGTAGGTTTTCTATATAATGTCGTTGTGATCCTTCCCCTATCTATTTGGACCAGGAGGTCCAGAAAAGGAATATGTGTGGAGTCGTAAGTGATTTGAAATCGTAAATGGACATCAAGAGAATTAATCCATGTGTTAAATTCTGTTAACATCTCTATAGAACCTTTCCAAATTAGAAAAATGTCATCAATGTAACGTATCCATAGAAGGGCTTCATTTTTGAATGGATGTTCTTTCAAAAAGGACTCCTCAAACTGAAACATATAAATTTGCGATATCAGGAGCCATCGAGGAGCCCATCACCACCCCCTTAATTTGTTCATAAAAAAGATCTCTAAAGCAGAAAAAATTGTTACACATCGCAATTTGGAAAGGTTCCAGAGAGATGTTAACAGAATTTAACACATGGATTAATTCTCTTGATGTCCATTTACGATTTCAAATCACTTACGACTCCACACATATTCCTTTTCTGGACCTCCTGGTTCAAATAGATAGGGGAAGGATCACAACGACATTATATAGAAAACCTACAGATAAAAATCAGCTTCTGCACTATACCAGTTTTCACAATCCGGCTCTTAAGAGAAATTTACCTGTGGGACAGTTCCTTAGAGTGAAAAGAACCTGTACCACCTCAACTGAGTTTGAACATCATGCCAGAGAATTATCAGACCGGCTTAAGGTTCGTCAATATCCTGATCAATGTATTGAAAGAGCGTACGTAAGAGCGTGAGACGAGTCACGTGAGAATTTGTTAAAACTAAAAGAAAAGAAAGATCAATCCAAAATTGTATGCCCCTTATTATACTCATTACAATCACATAAAATAGTTAGTATACTTAAAAGAGAATGGCGACTTGTCCAGTCCCTTCCTGAATTTCGTAACATTTCACTGATAGTGGCCCATAAGAGGAATGTAAACCTTCGGAATCTTTTAGTTCCTTCGGCTTTTACAGAGCGCAAGAGACTATCTAAATACAAGGGGCAATTCCAATGTGGGCACTGCTCAGTTTGTCCTCATGTTCTTCCAGTACGTAACGCCTTTGTCCACCCAGATATTCAAAAGACATTTTATATAAATGATTTTTCTAATTGTGAGACATCTAATGTCATCTATGTTATTAAATGTCCTTGTGAAAAACTTTATGTTGGCAAAACGAACCGGTGTGTTCGTACACGTATCATAGAACACAAGAGCTGTATTAGAAGAAAGTTGACAGACAAACCATTAGTACAACACTGGTTGGATATGGGCCACACTATAACGGATATAAAATTCTTTGTTTTAAAGAAAGTTCAACATAATTGGAGGGGAGGTGACCTAATTAAAACAACACTTAGGTTAGAACAAAAGTTCATTTTTTTACTTAATACTATAACTCCATATGGACTCAATCTGGATTTAGATTTATCCGTTTTTTTATGAATAGACTCATTATTTTTAATAAGGACTTATGAGTCCTAGTGTGTTTAACAACTGTGATTTTGTTCCTCTTCCCTTTCAGTAGTTGAAGCTTGGGTTTCATAATTATGGTGCACTTTTAGATAAGGGCACTTTTATCTTAATTTTTATTTAATAAGTGTGGTATAAATTCATAATAAAGATATAGTTGGGTGCGCGATTCGGTTAATATAATTTATATCGGGATGTTCAGCATAGCTGTCATTTTGTATATTCTAATCAATTACAAATTTTCCATTAAGATCACCACATGATTTATATAATTTATAGGTTTATTTACACACAGTCAAGGTGGTACCTGTCCTCTAGGGTAGTCAAAATAGCAGATAGGTTTTTATATAAACATAAGAAACAATTTTATTTATCACAACTTCTGCCAGCGGTGTTTGGTCCGAGTTCGCTCGGCAAAGCTGTCATTTTTTAAATCTTACCTTTTTGCACTTACTAATGGTTTAAAATATAGTTGTGACATTTTAGAAGTATTTATTTGTTTTTAGGGTAGTTTTAATAAACAGATGGTTATTACATAAATATGGGACATATAATTTTATTTGTTATGGTTCCCGCCAAAGTTGTGCTTTAAATCCCTATGGAGCATGTGCGGGCGTTTCAATGTGTATAAGCTGGCAATCCGCTCGAGAGCAGGGTTCCCCTTGCAATTGCAGGTTTGTAAACGTTATTTTTATGAAAAGATTTGGCATAATTGATGTTGCTTAATATTTAGAGGACGTGCTGCACAAAAGAAATATCGGTCCCCTCTCCGATTTTACTAGATTTGAAGATGACAGGAGTTTTACCGGCTTCATCGGCAACGTCATTTTTTGACAGACGAGTTCCTTGCTAAAGCATCTCGTCTTTTTAGCCATAGTAATACAACGCAAATAGTTGGTCACATTTGTGGAAGTTTTATTTTTATTTTTAGAACAGACGTCTTATTACGCACATGACAACCGGGTGGTCGGGCAAGTGGTTCCTCATGAGTACAGTGATTTATGCAATGTTTTAAGATGGCGGGTTAAAAAATGGGTCCCGGTGAAAAGATCGCTTTACACAATCACATGCATATTTGAGTGCAATGTGTATAATGATTGAAGATAAGTGAGAGAATACATTGTAAACACGTCAATTTTTATTTTTATAGTTTTAGCAAGTTGCCAAGTCCGTTTTTTTTTAAGTTTTAAAAAGTCCCAGTGTACTATAATTTCTCGTGGTTACATATGGGTGGTTCATTTTTTCATTTCATTTCTTTTCATTTCATTTTTCACGGCTATGATTAATTAAATATAGTATGTGCATATTTATAATTTTATTTTTTATTCATTTTATTAGACTATTCTAATTATATTGCACACGCACCAGCAATCTCTGGTGTCAGCAAGATCAGGAGTACGCCCGTGTTGCACGGGACGTCATAGCGGTATGAGTATAATTGCTTTTAATATGTACAATTTTTATGCCACATTTATCAGGTTTCAAGTGTTTCTTATTCTCTGAAGGTTACATGTATTCATTTTTACGTTTAGTCAGAGAATTTAAGTTCGTTGTCCTCCTCTCTCTCCTTTTAGCTTTAATTTAGTTACACCAATAGGTGGTTTTTAGTCAACGATGTCTTCTTTATCAAACATGTATAATTTACATATTATTTATACATTAATTTTCATGTTTATTGTCTTTTTAGATATTAACTTATATTATTGTCTTTTAGTTAGTGCATGGTTATTTATGAATTTATGTATTTATAGTTTTACAATTTGAGATTATTTTATCATTGGTTATCATGTTTTGGGTTTGTTTTTATTCTGGTTTATTTGATGGACTCATATTTTATCTTATATATTTTACATGTTATGAGTTTCATTTATCCTTATTAATAGTTTTTTACAATGTTAACTAGCAATATATTTGTGGTGTGTTTGGATTTTATATGTGTTTATTCATAGTGAGCCGTAAACCCCTGAAGAAGTGTAATACGGCCAGTGTCGGGTTGGCATGCTTGATCTGTGGGATAATAAAGGCCTATTTACCTGCCACGCCTCTTGACTGTGTTCCGCAGCTGGTAGGACTGGACACAGCAAGCAAGCATCAAGCCCTAGAAGCACTTTCTGCCTATGGCATCCAGGCTTCGGGCCTCCCTACTGGGGGGGCACCACGGAGTGCATATTCTGGCTCTTCAGACGATGCATGGCCGATTCCACAACCATAGAATGGTGCGGCAGCTGTGCCTTCTGGAACCCAGGGCTCTTTCGGACTCGATACATGGAATCGATCCGCTTGCTCAAAACCAGTGCCGAGGCCGGTGCCTCCCACATTCGGAAGAGGAGCCACTCCAGCATCGGAGGAACCGGCACAGTAAAGGCCTCCCTCGGGGAGAGTCATACTGCAGGGCATCGAGCTCTTCGGCTCGAGGCTCCTCCTCGGGATTCAAAGCCTTGGCCATGTACCTTACAAACTCCGAGAACTGGGTGTCCTCAAGTGGAGACCTACTCCGGGGCTCGGACTGCGGTGAGTCTGAAGGGACACACCGAGTCCGAAAGGTATCGGGGGACTCCTCATCCTCAGTCTCCCATGCAGACTCATCAGAGGAAGAGTCGAGGGGCTCCGACTGTGCGGGCTCCGGTAGCACCCACCCCGATGCTGGGGGCATCGGCGTCAACGCCCTTGGTCCCGAACGGGAGGTCGAGGGGGACCATGACCGAGTCCGGACTCGGGCCTTCATGGCTTCGAGAACCGGCTCGGTCGCCAGGGTCGACTTAGATGTCGACGTCCTGGTGGTCGGGGCAGATGCACCAGTCAAGCTGGCCATCAGCACCCGCTGCTGATCCATGAAGGCAGAGTCTGCACGCCAAGGCTGTCAGCCTGAGTCCAAGCTCAGGAGACTCAGCAGGCACCGACTCGGGCCACGGCGGCGGCGCCGGGCCCGATGTTGGCTCCCTGGGAGAGTCCTCGAGGACAATAGGACTTGCGTGCTCGACGGACTCCGGCTCTATACGAGGCACCTTAGGCGGCTTCTCCAGCTCCAAAGGCCGGGGGCGTTGGTCAGGGGTCCGGGACCTGGCCCTCGAGGAACCAGGGGTATCCTCCGACGCCGCCCTCACGAGCTTCCTCTTCCTCTTATGCTCCCGACTGGGGGACCCCCTTTCAGAGGAACCCCGACGAAGCTCGGGGTCAGACTCCCGAGACGTCGAGGCCTCTGACGAGGTCCGGGCTCGTCCGGAGGCAGAGTCAGAGTCAGAAAAAATTCTCTCCTTCTGATGCTGCCAGCTTCTGAGTGCCTTGGTGGACATCTTTCCGCATGGGACACAGACCTTGGGATCATGGTCCGGTCTGAGGCAACGCAGGCAGCAGTCGTATGTGTCGGTAAGAGACATGAGCTTCTTACAACGATCACACTTTTTAAAACCACTGGAGGCCATCGGGGAAAAAAGGGCCCCCACGAGGTCAAAAGACCGGCCCTCCAGGGAAAAATAAAAAGAGCGCGAACGCGTGCCACGAAGGGCAAAAAAAACAAAAAATAGAGATCGGGTCGATACCGGCATACCGAACCCAGGCGGGAAGGGGAACCGGCGTCGAACCAGACAAAAGAGAGCGAAAATCGCAGAAAAAAAAAAAAATCAAACTTTTCCAGGTGACACAGACTCACGTCCGTTGGGCTCCAGGGAAAAAGAAAGACTGAGCAAGATGGCAGCTTTGGGCGGGAAGGGGACCGCGCATGCGTGGGTGTATTCCCAAAGGCTTTCTTAGCTGGGGAAATGCTCCGCATGGGGGCTCCATCGACGTCGATATCACCCATATGTGAGAACTGACTTCCTGCTTGGTCCTGGAGAACACACTATAACAGGGAGGGATGCGGGACTAGACTGGAGTTCCTAAAAGAGAACAATTAGCAGTTAAGTCTAATTTCATCTTCCTTATCGTCCCTCCAGTCTAGTCCCGAACCTCTGGGGATGTAACAGAGCAGTAAAAACAGCTTAATGGGAGGGACCCGCTAGACCAGCCTGAAGTACTGCCGACCCATACCTAGCGTCCCCTTCTGCCTGAATGTCAATTCTGTAGTGCTTGATAAAGGAATTCAAAGACGACCAAGTCGCTGCCTTACAAATTTCCACCGCTGGTACTAAACAGCGCTCCGCCCAGGAAGTCGCCTGCGCTCTAGTCGAATGAGCCCTTAAGCCTTTTGGCACTATCTTACACTTTAAGATATAGGCTGATGCAATGGCCTCCCTAAGCCACATTGCTATGGAAGACTGTCGCCTGCTCCCCTCTCTTAGGCCCCCCAAAGAGGACAAACAACCTATCGGTCTTGCGGAAGAACACTGTCCTCTTCAAATATGCTTTTAATACTTGGCCTACATCCAACCGATGCAGCCGACTTGAGGACCTATCCTTGCCCTCCCTTTCAAACACCGGCAAGGACACCACTTGATTCACAGGAAAAACCGACATCATCTTCGGCAAGAAAGAAGGAACTGTTCTTAAAACCACCTTTTTTTATCATAGAAGAGCAAAAAGGGCTCTTTACACGACAAAGCCTGTAACGCCGAAATACTCCGAGCCGAGGAAATAGCCACCAAAAACACCAACTTCAGCATAAGATCTTTCAAAGATGCTTTTCCTAACGGCTCAAAAGGCTCCCGTAGCAATACTTCCAACACCAAGGTAAGATCCCATGCTGGCACCGACGCGGCGGCCGTAAAAGCGACACCGCTCGCAGGAACCTCTTCACATCCGGATGGGAACCAAGAACCATTCCCTGCAGCCTCCCGCGATAGCACGAAAGCGCTGCCAGCTGAACCCGAAGCGAAGCCCCTGCCAGCCCTTTGTCATAGTCATCCTGCAAAAACGATAGAATATGTGGCACCGAAGCTCTTAAGGCTACTACCTGCCTATCTTCGCACCAGGCCTCGAACAGACGCCAGGTCCAAATATACGCTACCAAGGTGGACCTGCGTCTAGACCTTAATAGGGTAGAGACCACCGCCGCCAAATACCCTTTGGCCGTCAACCATGCCCTTTCAAGAGCCAAGCCGTAAGCGAGAATCGATCCATTTGAGGCATATTCAACGGCCCCTGACCTAGAAGATCTTTCCTGACCGGCAGCCTCCACGGAAGTTCCACCAGAAGACGAATTAGGTCGGCATACCACGGTCTTCTTGACCAGTCGGGCGCAATTAGTATCACTTGACCCCTGTGCCGCTCTATGCGCTGTAGATCCCGACCTATTAACACCCACAGAGGAAACACATAAGAGCTGATCCTCCAGCCAGCGTTGCATCAGAGCATCCAAACCTTCAGACATCCGCTCCCTTCTTCTGCTGTAAAACCTTCCTGTCTTTGCCGACACAAACGTCGCCCTGAGGTCCATCACCAGAGGACCCCAGCGCTCCACCAGCAAACTGAAAACCTCCTGATTGAGAACCCACTCTCCTAGGTCCACCTTGACTCGACTTAAAAAAAAATCGGCTTTCACATTATCTACCCCGCCACATGTGTCGCCGATATAGCCTCCAGATGCACCTCGGCCCAACCGAGGAGATCCTTCGTCTCTTCCTTGAGAGCCACGCTACTGGTACCTCCTTGCCGATTGATATAGGCTACCGCCGTGGCATTGTCTGACAGCACATGCACTGCCTTTCCCTGTAGAAGCGACTGAAACGCTCTCAATGCTAGAATGACCGCCCTCAACTCTAGCCTGTTGATTGACCAACGCCTCTCCTGTTCGGTCCATTGACCCTGGGTAAACTGCCGTTCGAAGTCCGCCCCCCAGCCGAACAGATTTGCATCCATCGTCAATGGTTGCCAATCTGGCGTCTCCAGCGACATTCCCTTTCCCAGAGAACTTGGTGCTAGCCACCACCGCAGGGACCGTCTCGTCTCGCTTGGGCAGGTTAATCTTTGGAACAATGAATTGGACTGATGCGACCATCTCCTGAGTACAGCACTTTGCAACGGTCGCATGTGTGCTCTGGCCCACGGTACCAATTCTAACGTGGCCGCCATCGTTCCCAACAGCTGCAAGTAATGCCATGCCGATGGCACCCTACTGCTCAAAACGACACATACTAGCTGTCTTAACCCTTGGGCCCTGACTTGAAGGAGAAACCACTGCCGTTTCTTGTGTCGAACCGGACCCCTAAGTATTCCAACTCCTGAGATGACACCAACTTGCTCTTTGCCACATTCATTACCCACCCCAAGCTCTCCAGAAACTGTACCACCCGGCGGGTAGCTACTTCGCTTTCCTCTCTTGACTTCGCGCGAATCAACCAATCGTCCAGGTGAGGGTGCACAACACCCCCTCCCTGTGTAACGCCGCCGCCACCACCACCACCACCATTACCTTGGTGAAGGCTTGCAGCGCTGTTGCCAAACCAAATGGCAACGCCTGGAACTGAAAATGCCCCATCGGGACTGCAAACCGCAGAAATCGCTGATGCTCTAACCATATTGGAATGTGCAGATATGCCTCAGAGAGATCCAACGACGTGAGAAATTCTCCCTGCCGAACCGCTACTATGACCAATCTCAGCGTCTCCATGCGGAAGTGGGAAACCCTTAGGCAGCTGTTGACCTTTTTGAGGTCTAGAATCGGTTTCCACGAACCTTCTTTCTTTGGAACCACAAAATATATTGAGTATCGACCGCAACCGCACTGGTCTGGAGGAACTGGCACCACTGCTTCGAGAGCCAGCAGCCGTTCCAAAGTATCTTGCACTGCCAGAAGCTTGGCCTTTGTCCGGCACGGCGACTGAACAAAGGCGTCGACCACTGGGCGTTGAAACTCGAGAGCATACCCCTCCCGAATGACCTCCAACACCCACTGATCTGACGTAATTTGGGTCCAGGCCTGATAGAATCCCCGCAAACGGCCTCCCACGGGAACTAATCCTGCCTGGACCCCCCTCACTTCATTGCGACTTCTTGAGGTTCAAGGAAGGGGAAGCTCCAAAACTTCTACCTGCCCCTCTGGATCCTTGAAACCCCTGGGACCTATATTGAAAATTTCCTCTTTGAAACTGACCGTATCTCGGCTGAAGAAACCTCCGAAACTCCCTTTGCTGACTCTTCGAGGGAGCAAGAGGCCTATTCTGCTTCAGCTTGTCCTCTGGTAAGCGTCCGCCCTTAGACTCTCCGAGATCCTTAACCAACTTGTCCAAATCCTCCCCAAACAGGAGCTTACTGCGAAAGGGGAGCTTAGCTAGCCTTGCTTTCAAGGCACTATCAGCCGCCCAATTACACAGCCACATGTACCTGTGCGCTGCTACCATGGGCGCCATACTCAGACAAGCCCCTAATAAGGTCATACTGAACGTCTGCCAAATAAGCTGCCACGGACTCCATCTGGGAAGCTTCCTCGAGTGCCTCTTCTTCCTGGTTTCCCTTAAGCTTCTGGGACCATCGTAGGCACGCTCTTGCCACCTAGGCCCCACAAATGGAAGCCTGCATGGATACGGCATTGACCTCAAAGACTTGCTTCAATAACACCTCTAGCCGTCTATCCTGCGCATCCTTAAGGGCAGCACTGCCCGCGACCAGAATTGTTGTTTTCTTAGTGACCGACACCGCTGCATCTACCTTAGATTTAAAAAGATCCCTATCTGGATTCTGTAACGGATAAAGGCGTGCCATCACTCTGGATCCCCTCAAGCCCGCTTCTGGGGTGTCCCACTCTTCCTGAATCATTTCCTTAAAAACTATTTTTTATTTATTTAACACTTATTTATATACCGCATCTTCCAGCGATCAGTTGCGGTGTACAATTAACAACAGTGAACAATGCAGAGCTTGTTTTACATGGAACAGAATAACTTTTTACATAGAACATCTTAACATGCACACATAGGTTTAAAAACTAAGCAGAATAATTCAACTAACACAGATTGTGTAACAATTTAAACAAAGTACTGACTCTACCGCATAGGCAGATCATATCAGTTGCAACTATATACAAGTAGGGTATCAGTGCATAGGAGTGGAGTGTTCATTCGATTATGTTTGTGTGTTATCCTTGAAGAAGGGAGTATACGCTTAATGTGGGGGGGTTCATGTTTAGCCTTTATCTAAGTTGAGTGGAATGTTTTCTATGGAATTATAGTGTTTAGTGAATAGATATGTTTTCAATTTTTTTCTGAATTCTGTTATCTCTGTTAGTGATCGTAAGTCCTCTGGTAACGAGTTCCAAGTTGTTGGAGCTATGTGGGAAAAGGCTCTATTATTTGTAATTTTGTGAGATCTTATATATTCTTTTGGAATCTTTAGTTTATTTGATTGTCCTTTTCTATGAGTAGACTTAGGTAGTTCTTTGTTTATTAAATTACATAGTGTCTTCGGGGCCATGTCGTTTAGGGCTTTGAATGTAGTTATTGTTTTGTAGGTTATCCTGCTTTGTATTGGTAACCAGTGCAGGGAAGCTAGTATTGGTGTAATGTGTTGGAGTGAATTTATCTTTAATATAATTCTAGCTGTTGCATTTTGTGCGAGTTGGATTCTTTTGATATTTTGTTTTGGAATGCCTATAAGTATTAAGTTAGCGAAATCGAAGTGGGGAGTTATGGTAGCCTGTGTTATATTGATAAAATCTTGCATAAATACCAGGGGGCGCAATTGTTTGAGGATTTTAAGTTTGAAGTAGATTTTCTTTAAGGTATTTCTAATGTGGGTTTCCATAGTAAGGTGTGTCTCTAAAATGACTCCTAGATATCTTATTTCATTTTTTATTTTAATTTCTTGGTTTTGTAGTGTTATATGGGTTGGGGGAATAAATGTTTGGTTTTTTGTTACGATCAAGACTTCGGTTTTAGCATGGTTTATATGGAGGTTTTGGGTTTTTAGCCAGTATGTAATTTCATTGTAGCAGTCTGATAGAAGTTGAGTCGGTAGGTTAGGAATCGTAAAAGGTATGTACATCATAATATCATCCGCATAAAGGTGATATTGTATTCCGAATTTTTTAAAGATGTTGCAGACCGGTTTTATATAGATATTGAAGAGTAGGGCTGAAAGCGCTGAACCTTGTGGTAAACCTATTTCTTGTTTGTATGTGTTGGATGTTTGATTACCTGTTCTTACGTTTTGTGTTCTGTTATTTAAATATGAGGTGAACCATTTATGTACGGTAGAGTTTATGCCTGTCGTAGGTTGTTGAGCAAAATTGAGTGATGCACGCTATCAAAAGCTGCTGATATGTCAATGAAAAGTAAGATGAACGCCTGTTTATGATTGTCAATTCCTTTTAGGAGTGTATCTATTAATACAGTTAGAAGTGTTTCTACTCCATGGCGGGGCCGGAATCCATATTGTTGATCTAGTGGATAAGATAAGTCTATAAATTCCTGTGTCTGTAGTTGCACTACCTTTTCAATTATTTTGGCCAAGAATGGTATGCTAGAGATGGGCCTATATGATGTAGGGGATGTTTTATCAAGTTTGCAGTTCTTTAAAATTGGACGTATTTGTGCATGTTTGAGCGGGGATGGAAGGTATCCTTGGGTAAGTGAAAGATTTACTATTGGGAGAATAAAGGATAGTAGAGTTGGTAGTGTGTTTTTTATCCATGATACAGGGCATGGATCTAAATACGAAGTTGTGGTATTTAGGCCGGAAATGATTGTTTTTAATGACACTTTTGAGATGGGGTAAAATTCTAACCATTTATCTACAGGTTGATAAGAGATGTTGATATTTTCTAAGGGCATGGTGGGTTTCTTTGTTTTGTTTTGATAGTGATTAGCTAGGGTTTGAACTGAGATGTCTGTGATTTCATTGTTAGAAGTTTGCTCATTGTTGGTTAATTTTCTGACTATGGAAAATAGCTCTCTAGGTCTATTGTATGATTTTGCTAATGTTGCTGCGTAATAATTTTTCTATGTATTGGGAAGGCTCTCTGAGACTTTTGTATCGCTTGCAACAACGGGTCCTCTAAAGTGGAGTCTCCCACCTGATCCCCTGTGGGCATGTTCAACGTTTTCAGAGTCTCTGAGATAAGGGCAGCTAACTCTTCTCTCCTGAAGACCCGGACAACTCTAGCCTGATCTTTCTGTTCTACAATCTCGCCTTCCTCAAGATCCTGACCTATCTCTGAGCCTTCCAAATCCTCAGACTGATCTTCCAAGGGTACCATCTCGGCTCTGTCCAATCTAAGCCTCTTTAATGGGGCGCAACTGTCCCCCCTTCCATGGGGGTTCCCGAAGCGCTTACCCCCCCCCCCCCCCGCTGCTCATCTGCCTCATCAGACCCCCGCTAACCCCAAGGGACTGCTGCAGCAGCGTCAAAAAGTCCTGGGAAAAAATTGCTGCCAGTCCGCCCTGCCTCAGACTGTGAAAGGGATACGTCTGGCATGGAGGAAGGCCCCGGCGCAGGCTCTGAAGTCGCAGCAGGCGAAGGCGACCTTGGAGAGTCAGAAACCTGCTCTCTAGCAATCTTCCCTCCAGCAGTCTCTGCTGTCTCCGCTACTGCTGCTTCCTGTGCACAGCCCTTACAGACACCCACCTCCAAGACCGACCCCTTCTTGGACCCACACAGCACACACTGAGGCCTGGAAGGCATGCTAAGCCCAGGTAACCCTTCCCTGAGCTATCTGCGAGCAATTCAAACAATTCTCACTGCCCTTGTTTCTTTTTTTTTTTTTTTTTAAATCATTCAGAGCAAAAAATACCTAGCCCAGAACAGCCCCCCAAGCCAAAACTAGAGCTTTCCGAAAGGGCCCGCAGCACATTACCTTGAATCTAGCTGAAAAGGGCTCTGTTCAGGTTTCCTGTGTCGCCGCCACGTGGCGCGGGCCTGCCCCAACTGAAGCGCCTGTTTCTCACCTCCAAGCACCACATACAGGGCTAGCGAGGCCCATGCGGTGAAGAAAACATCTCCTGCTGAAGAAGTGCCTCGTTCGGCGCTGCCGCACAGACCCACTTACATCGGGCTGCGCCGCAACACTAGAGCCATTATCCGAGCGCCTCTCCCCCTTTTCTAGCGCTGCTGCTGCCGAGAAAGGGAGCATGCTGACGGCTGTCTACACCTCAGCGGCTCCTCACCTGGACCACGGGTTCGGGAGCCGGAGGCCCCAGCACCTACTCCTGCACTCTCCCCGATACAATGTACGGCTCTGAGGGAGGGGGGAGAGAGGGGGCAGCTACAGCTGCGAACATTGCCTCAAAGGAAAAATCACTCAAATTTAAAGGTACATTACCCTCTTGTATTTTTTTTCCCAATGCAAATCACTATCTAACCCTATGCTAATCCTACACTCCTAAATCATTCCTTAATCATTCCTCCAGTGAGCCCCGAACCTCTGAGGCTCACAGCTCCTCCAGCTGCTTGGAGACTGAAATAACAGACAAGGAGGCGGTTCCTGGGCTACTTATCCTGGTGTCACAAGAAATGTGACATGCTCAGTCTCCAAGCTGCGGGAGGAGGTGCTTAAACCCCAGAGGTTTGGGACTAGACTGGAGGGACGATAAGGAATATCTTGTTCCATGAGCTGATAAATCTGTCTAGGTCTGGTATGTCGGAATCTAAAAGTGAGGAGACCTTGTCTAGGAAATGATGTGAGTTAAATGCCTTGAATATGTTGTAGAGGTGTATTTGGTTGGGTGCAGTTAGTATACTTAGGGATATCATGGCATGGTCTAACCATATGTGGTCAATTTGTATGTTTAGATCTGCTTTGTGTAGAGTGTTGGGTACAAATATAAGATCAAGTGGAGTGGAGGAGTGGCCTAGTGGGGATTGGAGGAGTGGCCTAGTGGTTGGGGCAAGGTACTTCAGGCCGGAAGGTCGGGGGTTCAAATCCCACTAGAGGACAGCAACCTTGGGCCGGAAGGACTGGGGTTTCTAGTCCCACAGGTGCTCCTTGTAGTCTTGGGCAAGCCACTTAACCCTCCATAGCCCATGTTCCCTGTAATATAGTTATCTCCAAGTTATAATGCCCTGTTCAATGTAATTTCAGTTTGTTCAATGTAAACCGCACTGATGCAGAATAGCGTGGTATATAAGAGAATGTAAATAAATAAAATAAATAAATAAATCAAAAAAGGGATTCTTTGCAGCGAGATGGTGCATCAATTATCTGGTTCAGTTGTAGAGATTCCATGGTGCTAATGAATGTACTGGCTTGCTTTGATGTAGTGGTTGGGAGGTTAAGGTCACCCATGAATATAAAGTGTTTTTTTGAAGCAGTGTGGATGCATACCTCGTCTAAGATAGCTGAGAGTTCGTCCATGTTAGTGGCAGGTTTTTTATATTTTAGGCATATAGTGTGTTCAGAGTTGGAGATTGTTAAGTAATCTATTGTTTGTAAGGAGTGAGAGCTGATCATGGAGAAGTTCAAATGTTTCTTTGCCAAGATTAGGATGCCTAATCCTCTTTTTTCCAGTCTGGGACGGTTAAATAGCATATATTAGAATGTAAGCAGCTGGTTGAGGAGGGCGTTGTCAGCGCTAGTAATCCAACTTTCAGTGATGCACATTAAGTCTATGTCTGTGAGTTGTATATGGTCTACTACTGTCTGAGTTCTGTTGTGGACTGAGCGAGCATTGATTAGTGAGCATTTCAGTGGATATACATGGTGTTTGAATCCTGTTGTTGTAGGCTGAAGTTGAGCTGTGTTGATCTGTATGAGTCTGCGAGATGATTTTGCGAGCGATATTTTATGGTAGGTGAAGGTCTGGTCTGTATTGGATTGGTATGTTACCCTGAGTATTGAGAACCTGAGTGGATAATATGAGGACAAATACAGCGAACATTAACATCGTGTAGTATATAAGAATGTGTGGTGGTAATGTTTGGTTGAATGTCCTTAGCTTATTGGAGAGGACTTGGTTGGAGAAGGTTCTGTTGAACTGCTGGGAATCTATAGTTGATCTAAATCTAACCTTTGCAGCTGCTCCCTTTTAGATTTTTCTTAACCATTTTCCTCATGCTATCATAGCCTCCCTTTTTAAAGTTAAAAAGTAGTACTGTGGATTTCCTTGCCGTCCTTCCTCCATTTATTAAATCAAACTCAATCATGCTATAAGCACTACTGTCAAGTGGCCACAACACCCTTTGCACCAGATCTTGTATTCCACCCAGGACTAGGTCCAAAATGGCTTCCCCTCTTGTCTGTTCATGGACGAGCTGCTCCAAGAAATAGTCATCTTGAGGAAGTTTTTGTGCTACATTGTTTTTAATGCTGAACAAAAAAAACCTCCTTAGTTTTGTAATTATATATATAGACCACTTTTCAAGCTTCACAAACATTTAACATATATATGAGTACATAGCCAAAATATTTAAAGGCGCGTGAAGAGTCATCAGAATGGAGCCTTTAAGGAAAGCAAACTGCTGATCATGCATATGCTGTCCCTTATGCTCCCCTTATCGGTCATCAGTTCATATTATTCACGCTCAACTGTTTTTTTTTTGTTTTTTTTTTAATATATCTCACGACAATCTTTTTATATATTCTTTGTGTTTTATATTATATATCATGTTAAAAATTGTGCTTGCTCACTTTCAAATAAGCTCAGTGGGCTTTAAATTACCACCACTACAACCACTCCATTACTTATGTGCCGCAGGTATTGCAACTCATGAAATCGTCTGTTCACACTAATCTTCTCAAAAATACTGTTGTCAAGTGCACTTAACTGGTGATTTTGAAGACAGCAATGACTCCAATGTTAACCAATGCAATGCCAGGACACCTCCTTTCAACTTGACCTGCGTGCAGGTTTCGTTTCTCTGCTTTAGGGGTGTGGCGTTTTCCTTGCACAGTTACTTGTTACTCACATCTGGTGTATAAACTAAGAGGTAGCCATGGGTATTAAATACTCTCCAACAACCAGCACACCCAACATCCGGGATTGTGTGACATCAGCAGTAAAGTCAACAAACTTTAATGAACATGGTCAAAGCAGCACGTACCATTCCACAGCATTTAAGCCAAATGGCTTCACAGTTCTCAAATGGAAAATCCAGTATTGCTCTCTATACGATAATAAAAGCCCTCCTATCTCTTCAGTTTTGATACATAGTCAATAATGCGCCACCACAATTCTGAAAAATCATGAAAATGGTTGATGCAATGTGGCACTAAAGGTGCCGGCTCCACCTTATGTAGCAAACGACTCAGTCTTCGGTATAACCTGGATACATTAGTCATCTCAGAGGAAATATATATAGCCTATGGCAGGGGTGGGCAATTCCGGTCCTGGAGGGCCGCAGAACAGTCAGGCTTTCATGATGTTCCTAATGAATATTCATATACCTATTTTCATACAATGGAAGGCAGTGGATGCAAATAGATCTCATGAACATTCATTAGGGACATCATGAAAACCTGACTGGTCTGCGGCCCACCAGGACCGGAATTGCCCACCCCTGGCCTATGGTATACCACAAACTGTAATACGCAGTATGTTGTATACATGATCCACTGCCCTTGCATGCTCTTGTTAATGACAGCAGCAGTTGGATAACGGTTTGAATCCACAAATTACATAAGAACATTTTTGTTATATTTGAGTGTGCGCTAGCTGCTCTTGTATATTGGCAAAACAATGCTTAAGGCGATGATCTGCCTTACAGAACACTGGAGACGCTATATAAAATGGAGACACTTTTAGCACTACATTGCATTAGTCATTTTCATGATTTTTCAGAACTGAAGTGGGAAGGGGGGAGTGAAGAGATCAAAGGGTTTTATTATCATATAGAGAGCAAATGGAAATTACACTTACCTGGTAATTGATGTTCCTTGAGGGAGTACAGTTCAGTCCTCCACCACTGGGTAGTGCACCTCCTCCTGCAACATGGAGACTGGACAAGTCAAACTTGTGACATCACCGGGTATATCCTGCTGGTCTTCTCCCATGATCCCCCAGTGACCTACTGTCAAAGCAGACTCAAAGGAGCAAACAAACAACCAGTTAAAGTACTAAATACAAAGCTATGCTCAAACTTCAACTTTAAAATCACAGGGCCCCAAAAAGAAAGGCCGAAAACACCCTCCTCCATGCCCCTGTCCCCCTGCGCACCAAACAGCGGAAGACAGAGAGCTAGAAGGAAGGAGAACTAAGGAAGAGTATAGGCAGAAAAGGTTGCTCTCGCGATTACCTGCCAATCAGAGCCCGTTGCCGACTCTAGGATCCGAAAGCATACTCAGAACTGACGCCTCGCGTCTGAAACATCCATCCCCGGGCGGGAATGAGGACTGAACTGTACTCCCTCAAGGAACATCAATTACCAGGTAAGTGTAATTTCCATTTCCTTATCGGTCCTACAGTTCAGTCCTCCGCCACTGGGATGTACCAGAGCAGTAATCATTGGGAGGGACCTATCCAGTCGGCTCGGCCCCTAAACGAACAGAGCAGGCACCGACCCCAGCCTGCTCCTCACGTCAACAGGCGGTAAGCCAACCAGGAAGACATGACCGAGAGCCCACTTGGATCCTCTTCACTGGTGAAAACAGCACAGAACTCTGCCCCAAGCAGCGCTAGTGCTTCAGAAAGACAAACTCGCCATCGCAAACACACTGAACGCCCTAGAAACAGACCTACTGAGGCGGCTACCGGAGCTCCGCCTGAAAAATCCGCTTGAGCTCCCCCTTAGCTCTCGACCCCACCAGGGTGTCAAGTGTTAGCAACCGCTGCTCTCCCGCAGAACCCGCCTCCACGGAGGGACAGGCAGCGAAGAGACCTCCCAGAAAGCGACAGAACCTCACCTAAGGTCCAAGGAACGCAGGTTACAAGCAAAGTGTTCTTGCGTAAGTCCCAAACCGACAACTAGACAGGCACAGCCGGATTCCACGAGGGAGAACGGAACCGAGGTCCATCCAGACAGAGGTGGGAAGCAAAATGAGGGAAATGGAAAAACCACCAGCTTCAAACACTCTATTTGTCACACCTCTTAAGGGCTTTATTCTTTGCAACACAAAGTAGCTCTACAGCTATGTCCTGGACCAGTTGGAGTCTTTTTAATTGAGAATGTGGAATGCAGCTAAGCAATGAGTTGCAATAAACCAAGCGTGATCCACCAAGGGCATATAAGAGGGTGTCAAGTGCCCCAGAGTCCAGCGTTGTTTCAGAAGATGTGGAGTCTTATATGGTGTGACAAAAAAGAAAGGAGACTCTGGTAGCCACGCCCACGACGCAATGCCAGTAGGCCAACCGCTTACATCACCTGGATATGCCCTCCGGAACTGGAGGAACCATGCAGAAGTAGCAATCGCCGACGTGATCCATGGGCCCTCTCCAGATCATTGGAACCGCAAAAGACTTTGATGGTCTTTTCCCATCCATCCACAGCCTGAGATCTGCTACACATGTATTGCAGCATATGTGTGGCGCCTAGCTTTTATCCTGATCTTTTATTCTGCAGCCAAAATATAAACTGTAGGCTTTCTGAACCGCCACAGTCATATGCCATTTTTGTGATGTAAAAGTCACATCACACAACTAGAGCAGAAATTATCTGCATGATTAACACCAGGACGAGGAATCGCCAAATATGCTGTGAGTGACCTATCGGTATAAAATAAATATGTCTTTTTTTTTTTTACTGTCAAGCGAGGCAAATTTAAGTAGTGACTGCATCAACTGGTTTTGGACAGTTATTTCGATTGGTTGCAAGTAAAGATTATGCAAGCTCACGCAAATGTTGCAGAATACACTGGTAATGGTCCCCACTGACTAATGAAGAGCACATATCTTAGCAACCAGACCCAGTCGGCCATTTTCACTATGACCTCTGAAAGGCATAGAATGGACCGGGCCACGGCCCCGTACCAATGCGTCGACGCTATCCAGTAGCCTCATATGTCCTCTGCTAAACATCGACCCGTCGCCGCAGACTGACAGGTCGCCATGAGGTCCAATATGGGCTGACCGCATCTGAGCACACGCGGCGCGCACACCGCCTGATGCAATCTCACTCCTCCGGCAAACACTTGGACCCCGCTAAGGACATTCGCCACCACAGTGTCCCCACCGAAACGCAGGCCGCCAAGGCTTCAACCGCGCACGCTGTCCCTTCGCTCGGGCCACCCTGACCACCCGACCGACTCCACCCTGCCGATCGAAATAGGCCACCATCCCGGAGATCTCAGACAGCACCTACAGCGCTCGATCCGCTACCGTGTCCGTGAACGCCTGCCACGGCTGACGTACCGCGTACCGTTCCAGTCAGACGATGGAACACTGGGCATGCTGCGTACACTAAAACGCCTTGTACCTAAAGGATCCCCAAAATGTAGCTGAGTCTAACCACGCTCCGGCCAAGCTCCCGGAAGAAAGGGACAGAACCTTATAAAAAAGAAGTGGGGACAATTAGGAAGGCTTTCCTGTTTGATTATTCTTTTTTTTTTTTTTTTCCTTTTTACAACTCCATAAGGGCCACAAGGCACACAACCGAACAGGGCATTGTCCAGAGAACGCAAGGCCCCTCCTCCAGGCTGACTCCACAGCCTAAACCGGCAGTCACCTTGGCTGATGCCGAGCAGCGCGGAAGCCAACTTGTAAGCCCAGCATATGAAGTATGCCTACTAGTACAGCATTCCACAATGGAGGGACATGTAACCGGACGGCTTTGAATATGAACAAGCACTGTGCAGCCTACTGGTCTTCTCGGAGCACCGCCACGACCCGAAGACCTAAACCGGCCAGCAAGAGACGACGTACTCTGGGCCCAAAGGAACCTGGTTGAACGGATCCCAGCACTCCCTGTATCGTTAGGATCGGAGCCTCCCCCCAAGGACTCAGCCCTGGCTGGAACCGGCTGAGCATAACTCCAGGCCCTGCGGCGAGCCCCCACGAAGAAGTGGGACGCAACGATGCCTTGAGGAAAGGGAAGGCCCAATGGGTGAAGCAAGTTGCTAGTCGACCAAGGGAGTAAACCCCACACGCGCACCTCAACGGAAGGTCGGAAGAACCGAGGATTCTGGTCCCACAGGTGCGCCTGCTAGCCTTTAACAACATACACCTCCACAGGTACAAAAAACTTAAATTGTGAGCACCTTCAGGGGTAAGGGGAATAGACGACAGCCTCCGACTGTTGACCACCTTGTCTTGCACAACAGACAGCAGCACCCCACCAAACAAATGATTGGGAATATATGACCTCAGAACCCCAAGACAGAGGTAAAACAGTAGAACGTGCAGTGGACGTGAATTTCCAGATCTGCCAGCCCCCCTGCCCACATTGAGAAGAGGCAGAGAAGAACTGGACCGGCGGATCTGGAGGGGTGCCTCCTGGACAGCCGGGCCATCGAAGGGAAAGCTGATGACTGAGGCCCAACTCCTCAGGATGGCCCCGTCTTGCATTGGCAACCCCATGCAACACCATGACAACCCCGCTCACGATATCCCAAGCGATCTCTGTCATTGCTGCAACAATCACCTGAGCATGAGATCACAGACGGAACACGGACATGCAGACGCACTCAAGGAGAGTGCACCTAAGAAGTATGAGCCTATCCAACATCCAGCACCACATGTCCAGGTGTCCCACTCCTGTCACCCAAAACACAGGACGCTTGAACCTAGGTGACCGTCATAGCAAAGACAGGGAGGCCTGACTGCTGCTATCAACCCTTCCAGGACCCTAGAACACTAAGCCCCAGACTGTGCCATCCAGCAACACTTCTCACGATCCCCAGCAGGGGCCTTTCCCCAGATGGCCCAGATGGGCAGTGTTCCCGCCAAATGGGCAAGCTGCGCTCTGATAACATAGTGCAGAAAACCAAATCAAAGTGTCTTAACCTAGCTAATTTTTGTCGAATAGTGATCATTCATAATATCAGCCAGGCTCAATCATAACATTAGTATTAATGATCTCTAAAGATTGAAGAGTTACTAATGTAACACTAATTGGTTTTGTTTTTTTGTTGGTTTTTTTTAAAGAGCTTCAAAGGCGATCTTGGAAACTACAGACCAATGAATCTGAGTTCAGTGCCAGTTAAATGATAGAACTTGTTCTGAAAAGCAGCACCAAGCTGTCTTTTCAAAGGGTTAATAAACATGTGAGTAAGCCAAATGATATGTATCTGGATGTTTTAGAAGGTACTTGACAAAGCCCCTTATGAACGTCTCCTGAGGAAGGAGATGATGTGCTATTATAGAATGGGAAATGGATCAAAAACAGGAACACAATAGGACTAAATGGCCAGTTTTCTCACAGGAGACCCGTAAATAGTGAAATGTCTCGGGATCTGCACTGGAACTGGCATCTGGTAACATCTACTGCACTGAAATGATCTGGAAAAGAGATCAGCAAGCATGGCGATCAAATTTGCAGATGGCATAACGACATTTAGAGGCTGTATGCACAATTTCCAAGCGTATAAACATGGAAATAGCATCCTTATGTAAATGACAATTTCAGAAAGGGCTCAATTTGTAGGTGGTTGTGCCGCCGATGACCCTGAATGGCCAAATCCTAGCACGGAAACCTGCTGCTGACAGACGTCGCTAACTGCCAGAATGCAGACAAAGGTAAAGGCACCCCCAAGAAGTAAAACCCAAACCAATCACATTGCATTCAAAGAACTATAAACTATCATGAAATTAAAAGGAAATTAAAATTAAAAGGAAATTAAAATTAGAATTAAAATTAAAAGTAACAGCAAAAGGAAGTCCTTATCTGGGTGTAGCCGCGTGGAACAGCGTCGTCTGTTCAAACGCGGGGCTGCTCCGCTCTCCGCCACGAGGCCTCAGCCCTGCCGAGAAAATGGTGCCAATCCGAAGCAGGCCCGTTTGGCGCCAACCACCACAGAGGCGGCAAGAGCTCAGAGCCCCTCCATGCGGACTCGAGAGACTCCCTTGTGGCATCGGGATGCAGCAGTTACCCCGCTGTAGCGGCGGGGTGAAGAGCTGTCCAGACACGCTGCTGCCTCGCGCCACCAGAAGTAGCAGACGCTGCGAGCCCCGGCCCCCCGGCTAAAGAACCTCGAACGGCCTGAGGCTCCCGCCGCGATGGGAATCTGCCGCAGGGACACTGCCAAAATGCAGGTGTTCCACAGAGCTCTCCCCCGTACAGTCCTGGGGGAGAGATCATCATCGGGCACAGAGACCGAAGGATCCCAAGCAGAGAGGCTAGCTGGCAGCGTGAACTTTGAAAAGGGACAGAACCCCCCTTTACACTAAGGCAGACTAGGTGAAAATAAATAAAGTAAAAGTAAATGAAATTAAATGAAAATGAAAATGAATTCAATTTACAGGATTACACCTAAAGAAGGGCAAAAGAAATGCAAGGTAAATCAAATCCTGACTAACTGCTCCTAAACTGCTTCTCAAGTGAGCCCAGCACCTAGGCTCACTACGTCCTCATGCTGCATGGAGACTGGACACACTGGGGGATCATGGGAGAAGACCAGCAGGATATACCCGGTGATGTCACAAGTTTGACTTGTCCAGTCTCCATGTTGCAGGAGGAGGTGCACTACCCAGTGGTGGAGGACTGAACTGTAGGACCGATAAGGAATACAGTACTGGATTTTCCATTTGAGAACTGTAAAGCCATTTGGCTTAAATGCTGTGGAATGGAACATGTTGCTTTGATCATGTTCATTAAAATTTGCTGAACTGACTGCTGAAGTTACACAATTCCCGGATGTTGGGGGTACTGGTGGTTGGAGCATATTTAATACCCATGACTACCTCTTAGTTTAAATGCCGGGTCTGAGCAATGAGAAGCAGCAGAGGGAAAACGCCACAGCCCTGAGGCAGAGAAACAAAACTTGCATGCAGGTCAGGTGAGAGGAGGCATCCATCCTGGTGTTGCATTGGTTAACATCAGTGGCAGTTACATATGCTTGGCAACAGCGTTTTTGAGAAGATATTAGTGCGAATGGATAACTTCATGAGTTGCAATACCCGTGGCACATAAGTAATGGAGTGGTTGCAGTGACTACTTTAGTGGTAGTAATATAAAGCCCACTGAGCTTATTTGGAAGTAAGCAAGCACAGTTTTTAACATGATATAAAATATAAAACACAAAAAATAAATGGTCATGAGATATATTTAAAAAGCAGAGTGTGAACTATAAACTGATGACTGATAAGGAGAGCATACGTGACAACATATGCATGATCATCAGTTTTCCTTAAAGGTTCCATTCTGATGGTTCTTCAGACTCCTTTACATACTTTGGCTCAGTATGTCTGTTATGCGCTTATGCAGCTTAAAAAGTGGTCTTTACAATTAAAACACTGGGGTTTTTTTTTAGTAAGGAAGTTTTTTGAATACCATGCAGACATAACTTCTTACACATAAGGGGACTTTAATACAATGTTTTAAATGGCATATAGAAAAAAATACTATAAGCACGAGCGAGTGTGCGCGTGCCTGCAAGATAGATTGATTTTAGATTTATTTTAACAGGTTTTTTTATATCGCTTTATCATTTTAGTCAAAGTGGTTAACATTGTAACTTAAACTTGGCAATGTACATTAAACAGGAACATTGATAACTTGGATAACTTTGATGGAAGAAACAGCAGAAGTCAACTCAGGGACATAAGCTGACGTGCTCAGTAACTGAAGGTTGTTACAGGCATCAGGTTAAATAGTTTTGAACTTGCCTGCTCCATGCTCTTGCTATACATGTCTTTCGATGCTGCTACTGCAGTAAGATTGTTAGCTTCAGCAGTTGCCTAAAATAAAAACATATCAAAATAGAAATCAGTTTTCAAAATATTTAGTCAGTTAAATTTGAGGCACATATAATAAAATAAGTAAAAGTGGAGCTAAACTGTAATAGTAGTAGGATTTGTTCTTTTTAAAACTTGCATGCTTTGAAAGTTTAACTTCCAATGTAGTAAGCTAATATTACACAAATGCATTGGAATGTGGAAGGTGGGGGGAATAAAGCATGCTGTGACAAATATACACTAAACCTGAAATATATGCATGCACTTAGCTCGAAGCAACAATTTACATCAGCTGTGCTGAGATGGAAGGAGTCTGGGGTGATACATATAGAACTTGTGACGAAAATTGCTCCCTTCTTCGATTTGAAGAATTGCAGGCTGGATACGGATTCAGAAAAGGATAGTGTAGTTATTCACCTGTAACAGGTATTCTCCGGGTACAGCAGGAATCAGTCCTCACATATGGGTGACATCGGCACTAATGGAACCTGGCCGGATACATTCCCCAGCTTTCACAGAAAGGCTTTGGGGGATGCACCATGCATGCATGTTCCCCTTCCCGCCCAAGGGTGCCATCTTCCCCAGTCTAATGACATAGCCAAGATGGCAAAATTTAAATACAGTAAAGCAGCAACTCCAAGGGGAGGAGGAAGGGTTGGGAGGACTGGTTCTTGCTGTCCCTGGAGAACACATGTTACAGGTGAGTAACTACGCTTTCTCCAGGAACAAGCAGGAAGTCAGTCCTCACATATGGGGCTCCCCAGCTACAGGCTACCAAGAACCTGTACAAAATGCCACGGCGACCAGAGAAGGTGAGCTGCAGCAGTTGAGTCCCAACTGAGAGACTCTTGCAAGACCCAAGCGTCCAGCAGAAACCAGCACTCCGGTAGCCTGAATACAGAAGGGTAAAAGAGCAAGAGTTGCCTACACGTTGAAAAGATTATGGAGCACAGCCTGACTGAAGACGCTATCTCGTCTGACTCCTTCTCCAGGCAGTAGTGAGCTGCGAAGATATGGACTGAAGACCAGTGGCGGCTCGGCAGATTTCCATCACAAGTATGGAACACAGATTTGCTACAAAGGTAGCCATAGCTCTGACACGGTGTGCCGTGACTCGGTGGTCTAGTGGTAGTAGTGAGATCCCAGCCTGCTCATAGGCGAGGGCAATGCAATCCACCACCCAAGTGGGCAGAGTTAACTTAGTTACTGAAAGCCCCAGTCGACTAGGGTCATGGGGCCATAGGAGCTGAGGCGCTTTGCGGTGGCCCTGAGTCTGTTGCAGATAGAAGGACAGGACCCTTTTATAATCCAGAGTGTGGAGAACGGTCTCCGCCTTGCCTGCATGAGGCCTTGGGAAGAAGGTGGGGAGTATTACCTCCTGATTGAGGTGGAAGGGGGGGGGGGAACACCACCTTTGGCAGAAACTTGTAGAACCTTGTGTAGGGTGGCTCTGACATCAGAGCCTGTAGCACACTGACCATGTGAGCGAACCTGAGTACCACGAGAAAGACAATCTTCCAGGAGATGTATCACAGGTGGTAGGTAGCCAGGGGCTCAAATGGAGGCTTAGTGAACTGTGAGAGCACCACATTGAGATCTCACTCTGCCGTTGATGGGTGGAGGGGGGCTTGGACAGCATAAGACCGTGCAAAAAAACGAGCTGAGCTTAGAGGGGCTTGCCCTCGACAGCATGGTGGTGCGTCACAATAGTGCTCAGGTGCACTCTGAGTTGGACTTCAGTCCCACCTGCAACAAGTGGAGTAGGCACTGGAGTACCAGTTGCACCGAGCAGGAGAAAGGGTTCGCCTGAATCTTGGTGCATCACACGGAAAATTGACGCCATTTGAAGACATATGCCCTTCTCAAAAAGGCCTTGTGGGAAGCCAGAAGGACCTCCTCGACGTCATGTGTGAGGTTGAAGGGAGATAGCGCTATCCTTTCAGCAGCTACGACGCTGTGAGCAACAGGGACCCCAGGTTGGGGTGCAAGAGAGCCCCTCCTCCTGTGAGAGTAATCACGGGGCATGGCCCAGGGGAATCCAGGGCACCATCGACAGAGAAGCAGTTGAAACCAGGGTTGTCTGGGCTACCAGAATCAGTGATGCCCTGTCGCTTGACCTTGAAAAGGGTCTTGGCGACCAGCGGTGTCGGCGGGAAGGTGTAAAAGGAGGCCTTCTGTCCAGAGGATGAGGAACGCATCCGCCACCACCTGGGATGGGTGTGACTGGCGGGAGCAGAAGCAAGGCAATTGCATGTTGTCTGGACTGGTGAACAAGTCCACTAGGGGGATGCCCCAAAGTCAAAAGAGGGGTCTATGGTGCCACTCGTGTGGCTGGAGGACTCTGCTTAACCTGTCCATCAGGATGTTGTCCAGGCCCGGGAGGTAGACTGCCCGTAAGAGCATCCCATTGTGTGCTGCATATGAGGAGAGAGCTACTGTCTCCTGACAGAGGGAGTATGATCCTGTGCCTCCTAGTTTGAGGACATAGAACATGGTGACTTGGTTGTCATCTGGACCAGCACTAACTGGTGCTGCAACCAGTGGCGAAAGGCTCAGAGGGCCAGAGATATCAACCAGAGCTCCAGAAGATTGATCTGCAGGTGACACTCCATCTGGGACCACATGCCTTGGGTGCGGAGGTCTTCACAATGAGCTTCCCATCCTCACAGGGAAGCATCTGTTGTGAGGACCCTCTGGGGGATTGGTACCTGGAAGGGCATTCCAACCTCAAGGTGGCAGGGAATTTGCCACCAGACTAAGGAGTCCACCAGTTGGCGGGTCACTTTTACCCTGTCTCGAAGCATATCCGTGGCTTGTGTCCCACTGGGAGACACCATTAAGCTGCCCTCATGTGCAGGTGGGCATTCGGTGTGTTAAACACCCGAGCCACTCGCCTCTAGTTTTAGAGGGGCGTGGCTTATTGAAGGCACCTTCTCCTATCAGCCTTAGCAGCCTATCTCCTTGTGGTGTCTTCTGGGAAATGTAGTACTGCTAAGATGTGTTTGTGCTTCAGGTAGAAGGTTGTAGTTAAGGCCACCGAGGTAAGGCATATAACAGAAAATTTATTTCGCACAAAAAGATTCAAAGTGCCATATACAGGATTATTTCTGTAGGATTTGCTTAAGGTACAGCAGATGGTTGGCAAAGTAAACAAAACCCAAAAATAGCTTGTTTAAAGTCTTCTTACTTTCAGAAGCACAGCCTTTGATAGCAAGGCTGCCACCTTGCTTTTAGTCCTTGCTAATTACAGCACAAAGTTCAAACAAGCTTAATGTCCTGTGGCAGTTTGGCTTTTATCAGCCTCAATTCCTTCTAGGCTGCATTTCAGGTACAACAGAACTCAAAACATTCAGACTGCCATAAAAAAAACTCTCAACAGGCTTGTCACATAACATAGGAGCAAAGAAAAACTCTAGCAGATAAATTGGCTTCTTGCCGTTTCGCAGTTCAAACCACAGGTGGATAAACAAGCATGAATCACAGCTTCCTGCTTATCCTTACATTTCAGTAAACTTCCCTTTTAAAAACATAGGGGAATTTACCATCACACTGCCTGTTTCTTATGGTTACCTTTTCAAGGAGGATAATTCTTTCAGGGCTGGCTCTTCCTCAAGACTCCTTGTCTAAAGCTTGGCACAGAGAGCAATCCATAAAGATGTCTTCTTCCCCCAACTCTGACACTAGCTCCCCAGCTGCATGGGTTCTGACTCACCCACCCGGACAGACTGCTCAGCTGACAACCCCTCCGGTGCTCTGAGAGCTTCTCCACTTCCTGGCTTCAAGCTCTGCTGCCAACCTGTTGCAGGGAATTCAGCTCTCTCAGCTCCTGGAAGCTCGGCTCTTCTGCATGAGTCAGCACCTTCTCTACCTCCTTTTCTTCTCCAGTCTCTGGCTTCTCCTCCCTCTCCTCCTTTCTTTCTTCCTTTCTCCTTCTACCCCTCTGCATACTCTAGCATAGGCTTATACCTCCAGGGTTCTAGCCCCACCTCCTTCCTTCCCAGGTGTTGGCAATCCCCCTGCCTTCTGGTATTTGAGTAATCAGGGAACTTGTTGAAGTAAGGGTTTTGGACCCCGTGACCGTAATCTCTCTCTCTTACTTTATCAGACACTGCCTGAAACCTGTTCCAGCTGGGGTTTTTCTGGTTCTTAAGTGTGGCTGTGGCTTTCTCACCCTGCACTCCTAAAAGGGGACCCTTTATTAGGGTGAATTCTTTACGTTTCTCACCTCCCCCATACTCAGGATAGATGACCTTGCCACAGGGGTTACATAGACCGTGGAGGCCATGTGGCCAAGCAGGCAAAGGAAAAGGTGAGAGGGCATGGCCCAGCGGTGTTGCATTTCTGTGGCTAGCGCTCTGAGGAGTGTGGTGTCGCCAGTGAATCTGGCACAGAGTCAGATCTATAAAAAAATGTTTCCTGCTGTAGATTGCAAAGGACATCAAGATCTGCTGACATGGACTTGCAGAGGTCGCAGCCCAAGTTGTCATGGTCCGATCTGAGGCAATGGAAGCAGCAGTCATGTGGATCAGTGAGAGGGACAACTTACTGCAGAAATCACATTTCTGGAAACCACTGGAGGCCATGGAAAAAAAAACGGATCCTTGAACCAGGAGAGAATCCGAGGCCTACTGACAAAAAATGGCACAAAGCGCTGATCAAGGGATACCTCGAGAAAAAGAAGGAAAAACGAACTAGAGGAGCAACACTGAAGCGAGCTGGCTAGGGGGTGGATAGAGGAACCAGTACGCGTACTGGAAGAAAAAAAATTAAGACAGATACTTTCTCTGGGGAAATGGGACAGATGTGCGGTGGGCTCTGTGGAAAAAAAGGAGATGGAGGCAAGATGGCACCCGTGTGCAGGAAAGGGACCACGCATGCGTGGTGCATCTCCCAAAGGCTTTCTTTGAAAGCTGGGGGAGATTTATTTATTTATAAATGTTTATATACTGCCACTTCCAGAGATCAGTGGCAGTTTATAATTAACAAAATAAATAGTTTTACATTATATCAGCAGAACTTATTTACAATTAACAGTAAGCCTAATATATAACTTAACATTGAGATGCTTCCGGCGTGGGCTCCATCAGCGCAGATGTCACTTTATATGTGACGGACGGACTTCCTGCTTGTTCCCGGAGAAATATCTACATACTTACAGGTATGCAATTAAATTTGGAGTGTTCAGAAAGATTTATCAAGTAGGTTGTGTTCAGATCTAGAGGAATTAATGTTAGTGGGCGATATAAGCTGAGTGTCAGTGACTGTTCTGCAGCGGGTGCAAACAGAAATGAATATACTGATGCTTGCATTGGGGTTCTTATTCACTCACACTCCCCCCATTCACTCTCTAATCCCTCCTATTAATCTTCCTATACCTGCCCACATTCACATCATCCCATACCGGCCCAGACATGACCTCCATAAATATGATAGCAGACATCCTTCCATGGGTAGAACACCCACCCACCAGCATACTCATGTACAAAGGCTGATCCATTTAAACCAAACGCCAATGGATAACCCCAAGAAAAACCATATCTAGACAACACAACTAGAATGCATACTCATCAATGCCAGGTCAATTAGAAATAAAATCCCAATTATAATTGACCTCATTTTGGAAGAAGAACCGCATCTCCTTTGTATAGCTGAAACTTGGCCGAGTCTGATTCAGTTCTTAATCAACTGAAATTGCATGGATACACCATATTCAGCTGCAATAGGGAGTGAAAAAGAGGTGGGGGAGTACTCACAGTAGCAAAAGCTAACCTCAATCTTTCACCTACCTTACTTGACAAGCAAGATGGAATAGATATCCTCAGAATAGAAAATCATAGCATGGCTATTTGCCTTATAGAGTAGTTACTCACCTGTAACAGGTGTTCTCCAGGAGCAGCAGGAAACAGTCCTCACATATGGGTGTCATCGGTGCCGATGAAGCCCCAGAGGAGCATTTCCCCAGCTTTCTATGAAAGCCTTTGGGAATGCAGGCACGCATGCGCAGTTCCCTTCCCGCCTAAAGGTGCCTTCTTACCTCAGTCAAATGACCTAGCTAAGAACAGCACACAAAAATGAAAAATAAACTATGTACAACTGCAACTCCAAGGGGAGGAGATAGGGTTGTGAAGACTGATTCCTGCTGCTCCTGGAGAACACCTGTTACAGGTGAGTAACTACTCTTTCTCCAGGACCAAGCAGGAAGTCAGTCCTCACATATGGGTGACTCCCCAGCTCTGGGCTACCGAGGAACCCAGGCTGAAAAAGAGAACTCCCTCTAGTCTCAGCAGCAAAGAAAGGCTTTTCAAGGACACAACCTCCACCGGTAGCCCAACAGAGGGCAGGAGTTGCCTAAACCTCAAAGAGATTCCGGAGTACTGCCTGGCCAAAAGCACCGTCCCTACGGGACTCCCTCTCCAGACAGTAATGGGCTGCAAAGGTCTGGCTTGAAGACCAAGTTGCAGCCCTGCAGATGTCTACCAAGGGCACAGAGTGGAGATGAGCCACTGAGGCAGCCATTGCCCTGACACGGTGGGCCGTAACCCTACCCTGCAAAGGAAGGTCAGCCGCCTTGTAAGCCCAGGTGATACAGTCAGCCACAAAGATGGACAAGGTACGCTTGGACACAGCCAACCCCAACTTATTAGGGTCAAAAGAAACGAAGAGCTGAGAAGCCCTTCTATGCCCCTGCGTACGGTCAAGGTAGAAGGATAAGGCCCTGCTACAGTCCAGGGTATGCAGGACTGCTTCAGCCTGGCTTCCATGAGGCCTAGGGAAGAATGTTGGAAGAACCACCTCCTAATTGAGATGGAAAGAGGAGACAACCTTTGGAAGGAACTTTGGATGAGTCCTGAGGACTACCCTGTTCCTATAAATCCTGGTGTAAGGCCTATCACAGACTAGGGCCTGAAGCTCACTCACTCGCCTAGCCGAAGTAAGGGCTATCAGGAAGAGAGTCTTCCAGGACAGGAAGCGTAGAGGGCAAGTAGCCATCGGCTCAAAAGGTGGGCGAGTCAATTGCTGCAAGACCACATTCAACTCCCACTCAGGAGCAGGTGGACGTATTGGAGGCCTGAGCAAGAGCAAGCCTCTGAGAAACCGGGACACCAAGGGATGACCCGATAGAGAATGTCCTTCCACCAGTGAGTGGTGAGCTGCTAGAGCTGAGAGGTGGACCCGAACAGAATTGGACTTGAGTCCCTGATTGGACAAGTGCAGTAAGTACTGAAGCACCACTGGTACAGTACAGGAGAAAGGATCCTCTGTACGTAGCTGACACTACACAGAAAACCTTTTCCACTTGAGAGCATAGGTCTTTCTAGTGGACTGTTTCCTAGAGGCTAGGACAACCTCCTCATCTTCCTGAGGTAGGCCCCAGGGAGCCAAAACTACCCTTGCAGCCTCCATGCCATCAAATTGAGAGCTTTGAGATTGGGGTGGAGAAGGGAACCCTGATCCTGAGAGAGAAGGTCGGGTTGCAACCCCAGAGGCAGTGGAGGATCCACCGTCAGCTGAAGCTGTAGTGGGAACCAAGGTTGCCTCGGCCACCTGGGAGCCACCAGCAGGACCGAGGCCTTGTCCTGAAGAATCCTGAAGAGAGTTCGGGCCACCAAGGGTGTGGGAGGAAACGCATACAGGAGGCCCTGAGACCATGGAATCAGAAAAGCATCTGCTGCTATCCGCAGAGGATGTGGTTGCCTGGAGCAAAACCTCGGCAGTTGCTTGTTTAGTGGACTGGCAAACAGGTCTATCAAAGGGAGACCCCATTTTAGGAAGATCTTCTGAACCACCAAGGGGTGCAGCTGCCATTTGTGGGGCTGCAAAATTCTGCTCAACCTGTCGGCCAGGTAGTTTTCCTGGCCTGGAAGGTACACAGCCTTGAGGAGCATGTTGTGCTTGAGGGCAAATGAACAAAGGTCCTGGGCCTCCCGACAAAGGAGTCTGGACCCCGTCCCGCCCTGTTTGTTCACATAAAACATGGCTACCTGGTTGTCTGTCTGAACCAGGACAGATTGATGAGCCAGGGCAGGAGAGAAAGCTTTGAGAGCTAGGCAAATAGTCCTGAGTTCCAGGAGATTGATCTGCTGGGCCGCCTCCCAAGGAGACCACAGGTCCTGGGTGCACTTGTCTCGACAATGAGCTCCCCAGCCCTGCAGGGAGGCGTCTGTGGTCAGTACCACTGTGTACCCAGGAATCTGAAAGGGCACGCCTTTTAGTAGATTGGGTGAGTGCAACCACCAGCTGAGGGAGGTCAGAAAGTGTCTGGACACCCTTATCCTGTCTCTGAGGCTGCCTGTGGCCTGTGATCACTGAGTCCGAAGGCACCACTGTGCAGGCCTCATATGGAGCCTGGCATTGGGGGTCACATGCACGGTCGAAGCCATGTGGCCAAGCAGCCTCAGGCAGAGCCTGGCGGAGACCAGGGACTTGTTGAGAAACTGGTTTGCTAAGTTTATCAGTCTTTGGGCTCTGTCTGCTGGCAAGAAAGCCTTTGCCAGCAGGGAGTCCAGCCTTGCTCCTATGAATTCCAAGTTCTGGGAGGGGAGCAAAGTGGACTTTGCTAAGTTTATTACAAACCCCAGGCTTTGAAGAAGAGCAATAGTTCTGAGGGTGGCTTGTCTGGCCTCCTGGCACGTCTGACCCCTGATGAGCCAGTCGTCCAGATAGGGGAAGACAAAGATACCCTGATTTCTCAGGTAGGCCGCTACCACTGCCAGGCATTTGGTAAATACCCTGGGAGCGGAGGTGAGGCCAAAAGGCACTACTCTGTACTGATAATGGTTTCCTCCCACAATGAACCTGAGGTACTTTCTGTGGTCTGGATGAATGAGGATGTGGGTATACGCATCCTTAGATCTAAGGAGCACAGCCAATCTCCCTGCTGGAGGTAGGGCAGAAGTGTTCCAAGAGTAAGCATCATGAACTTTTCTCTTTCTCTAGGAACTTGAGGTTCCTGAGGTCCAGAATGGGTCGAAGGCCACCGGTTCTTTCGGGCACCAGGAAATACCTGGAGTAGAATCAGTGACCTTGAAGCTCGTGAAGGAGGTGGTCTGTGTGCAGGGGAGGCCTTGGAGGCTCCCCTGGAAAGTATGGCGGAGGCAGTTGGTGAAAATGCAGTGCATAGCCCCTGTGGACTATGTCCAACACCCAACTGTCCCCGGTGATGAGGGGCCACTGGTGGGAAAAGAGGGCGAGGCGACCTCCTGTGCAGGGCTGGGAGAGTAGGGACTGAGAGGCTACGCTCAAGGAGTGGGAGCAGGGGCCAGAGGCTTGGGGGTCCTCTGCCTACGGGGTCCATTACCCTGCCCCTTGGCTTGCTGACCCTGGGGTGCAGCTTGGGCAGCCTGATATTGAGGGTATTGTTTGAAGGCAGTGCCCTTCCTCGGGTAAAAGGGCTTTTTACCCGGGCCCTTCTTTTTATGAGAAGGGGCAGAGGTCTTTCTAGACAGCCTTGTCCGTGTAAGGTGCTCTGTTTCGAGCTGGGCGGCCTTCTCGGGCATGGGCTTGCCAAAAAGGTTTTCAACTCGGCAAGGGACATCGACCAACTTGTCCTGAACCCATGGCTCGAGGTCCGATGACTGCAGCCATGCCTGGCGTCGAGCCGTAATGCCGGCTGCCACTACTCGGGCCAAGGCCTCAAAGCCATCGTAGGCGGCGCAGGACATGAACTTCAAGCAGTCCTGAATCCCTGAGGACAAGGACTTGAATCTCTGCAAGGGTTCCCCGGAGAGTCCAGCAGAGAACCCGGCCAACTCCTTGGCCAAGTCCCGCAAGTACATGCCCATGTACAGCTGGTAAGACTGGACACGGCAAGCAAGCATCGAGCCCTGAAAGCACTTTCTACCGACGCCATCAAGGTTCCAGGCCTCCCTGCCAGGGGGCACCGCGGAGTGCATCTTCTGGCTCTTCAAACGATGCATGGCCGATTCCACAACCATGGAATGGTGTGGTATAAGTGCCTTTTGAAAGCCAGGGCTCTTCCTGAGTCGATAGATTGAGTCGACTCGCTTGCTTAGAACCAGCACCGAGGCCGGTGCCTCCCACATCCGGAAGAGGAGCTGTTCCAGCATCGGAGGAACCGGGACGGTAAAGGCCTCCTTTGGAGGAGAGTCGTACTGGAGGGCCTCAAGCTCTTCAGCTTGAGGCTCTTCCTCAGGGTCCGCCGGAATAGCCAAGGCAATGGCCATATCCTGGACGAACTCCGAGAACCGAGTATCCTCCGGAGGGTATCTACTCCGGGGCTCAGACTGCGGTGAGTCCGACGGGACGCACCAAGTCTTGAACGTATCGGGGGACTCCTCATCCTCCTTCTCCCAGGCGAACCCGTCCGACGAGGAGTCAGGGTCCGACCCCGCGGGGCCCTGGAGCACCCACTCCGACGCAGGAGGCACCGGCGTCGACGCCCTCGGTCCCGAGCAGGAGGTCGAGGGAGACCGCGACCGAGGACGACTTCGAGCCCTGATGGACTCGAGTATCGGCTCGGTCTTCAGGGTCGACTTCTAAGTCGATGTCCCGGTGGTCAGGGCAGATGCGCCAGACAGGCTGGTCATCAGTGCCCGCTGCTGCTCCATGAAGGCAGACAATCTGCTCTCCAAGGCTGTCATCCTGAGACTCAGCTCGGGAGACGCAGCAGCCACGACTCAGGCCCCGGTGGCGCCGGGCCCGATGTCGGCTCTCTCGGAGGAGAGTCCTCGAGGACTATGGGGCTTACGTGTCCAGCAGACTCCGGCTCCACACGAGGAACTTTGGCAGGCTTCTCCTGTTCCACGGGCCCGGGGCGACGGTCGGGGGTCTTAGACCTGGCCCTCGAGGAGCCAGGGACCTCCTCCGACGACACCCTCGCGAGCCGCTTTTTCCTCTTGCGTTCCCGGTCGGGGGACCCCCTGTCCGAGGAGCTCCGACGGAGGTCGGGATCGGAATCCCGAGATGTCGAGGCCTCAGACGAGGTCCGGGCCCGGCCGGAGGCAGAGTCCGAGAAAAGCCTTTCTTTCTGCTGCTGGCGACTTGGCGACTTCGGAGTGCCTTGGAAGACATCTTCCCACATGGTCCACACGTCTTAGAGTCGTGATCAGGACCGAGGCACCGAAGGCAGCAGTCGTGTGTGTCAGTGAGACATTAATTTCTTACACCGATCACACTTCTTGAAACCACTGGAAGCCATCGGGTAAAAAAGAGTCCCCGCGAGGTCAAAGGACCGGCCTTCCAAGGAAAAAGCAAAAAAAGGGCACGAATGCCAGCCACGAAGGGCAAAATCCGAAAAGAAGGATCGGGCTCGATACCGGTGTACCAAACTCGGCAGGAGGGGAACCGGCGTCGAACCTGGAGAAAAAACAGCGAGGATCGCCTTAGAAAAATCAACTTTTATCCGGGATGACAGGACACACGTCCGGTGGGCTTCTCGGAAAAAAAGAGACTGAGGTAAGATGGCACCTTTAGGAGGGAAGGGAACCGCGCATGCGTGCCTGCATTCCCAAAGGCTTTCATAGAAAGCTGGGGAAATGCTCTGCTGGGGCTTCATCGGCGCCGATGACACCCATATGTGAGGGCTGACTTCCTGCTTGGTCCTGGAGAAATATAGATCCCCCACATCTGGTATGCAAAGCCTAGACATAATCCTTGAAGCTGCATGTAACTCTTCATTGAGGAAACCTTATATTATCTTGGGAGACTTTAACCTTGGTTCGCTACCCAATAGCCAGGAACTATCCCTTCCTTGAAGCAATGGATGAAATGGGATTTAGACAAATAATCACCCTACTCACTGCAAAGGTAACATCCTCGATTTAGTATTCCTCCCATTATAATATACGCAATTACTCCAACATAGCCCACCCACCACAACTCAGGTACCATGGTCTGATTATTTCATGAGGTGCAACACAACGAAAGCAGCTATTACGTCAAATAAGGCAAAAAGCCAGTCCAAAGGTGTGATAATGTGAAAAGACAGAGCTTTAATAAAACCAATCAACAACCCGACCCAGGCCGTGTTTCGTGATCTTTCGTCAGGGTTTTGTCTAAAAATATGCTAACAATATAAATATAAACATATAAATAAATAAAACATGAAAAAGACAGATGTACCATTACATGTTAAAATGAAAATACCTAATGTAAAAAACAACATCAATGAATAAAACAATATAAAACGGAATTGCCATATTATACATGAAAAATATATGAAATGACAAATAAAACAAAAGGATATGACACATAAAACCATAAATACCTCTGCTAAAGAACATTAGATATCAAAGTCTGGTAACTCGTTGAATCTATAAGAGGTCTGTGCTCTGAGAGACATAAATAAATACAATAAAATATGTAAGCATATACAATAAAAATGCATTAAAACTAAGAAATAGAAAGTAGAAAGTGGAAAAACATATTAAAAGGAGACTACTATATGTTATGTGGAAGAGGATGAAACCACATCTAATAGCGGAGTGGAGGAGTGGCCTAGTGGTTGGAGCAAGGTACTTCAGGCCAGAAGGTCGGGGGTTCACATCCCACTAGAGGACAGCAACCTTGGGCCGGAAGGACTAGGGTTTCATGTCCCACAGGTGCTCCTTGTGGTCTTGGGCAAACCACTTAACCCTCCATATCCCATGTTCCCTGTAAAATAGTTATCTCCAAGTTCTAATGCCCTGTTCAATGTAATTTCAGTTTGTTCAATGTAAACCACACTGATGCAGAATAGCGCGGTATATAAGAGAATGTAATAAATAATAAAATAAAATAGCAGGAGTGAGTCAGTGGAGAAAACATTAGGTATAATTAGACTACATGAAAATACTTTTGTTACAATGTGTAATATAAAACCATAGTATATAGATAGATAAATAAAAATGAGAAAAATGTGTTATACTAAAAGTGGTTAGCACGTTAATGTGAAAAGGCACAAAATGGGCTCAAAAAACAAAAGTTATCCTTTAAAATTCATGCTTTAAAAACATGTATAATGTAGCCATAAGACATGTAATCCAAACATTAACCATAAATGAAAAAGTGTTACTTCATGTATCAAAAAAGTATTGCTTTATATTATCATGGTGTAAGTGCCGTTTAAAAGCGATAAACTGTAAAGTGTAAACGATTGTGGAACCCGGTGTTCAAAACCATTGTAAAATGTAACAAACGACACTATCACCAAAAACGCTAATGTGTTTGAATGCAATATGCAAGAAAAACATTAAAAAATAGAAAGAGGGTACCTTGTGTAGCGGCGACACCGCTCGTATGTTTGTCAAAGTCAAAGACAGTGACTGGAGAATGCCCGCACATGCGTAAAAAAGGGGGCATCGGAGGCGGTGTCAACAAATCCGTGGGAAAATTAAAAGAAAAATGATGAAATTACTAACCCAAATGTGCTAAACTAAATGTATAAAAAACCCTTTCATAAAGCCATCTTAAATATAAAAGGGAAACCGTGGCTGTCTATGTGAAAAAAATCGAGATTTGCATTTATCTTCGGTAGAGGTACCCTGTCTAAAGAGTAGTTACTCACCTGTAACAGGTGTTCTCCAGGAGCAGCAGGAATCAGCCCTCACATATGGGTGACGTCTGCGCCGACGGAGCCCTCGCGGAGCAATTTCCCCAGCTTTCAAAGAAAGCCTTTGGGAATTGCAGCGTGCATGCGCGGTCCCCTTCCCGCCCAAGGGTGCCATCTTGCTCAGTCTGATGACATAGCTAAAAGACAGCAAAAAAAATTAGCAAAAACGAAAGCATAGGACTGCAACTCCAAGGGGAGGAGGGAGGGTTGTGAGGACTGATTCCTGCTGCTCCTGGAGAACACCTGTTACAGGTGAGTAACTACTCTTTCTCCAGGACCAAGCAGGAAGTCAGTCCTCACATATGGGACTCCCAAGCTTAAGGCTACTGGAGACCTCAAGCACAAAAATGAGCTCCTTGTAGCTCAGCAGCACAGAAGGAAGGAATCTTCTCTGAAAACGCCCCCGACCGGTAGCCCAAAACCAGGGCCGGAGGGTAGGAGTTGCCTAAACCTCAAAGAGATTATGGAGGACTGTCTGTCCGAAAGCACTGTCCCTGCGGGACTCCCTCTCCAGGCAGTAATGGGCCGCAAAAGTCTGGTTTGAAGACCAAGTAGCAGCCTGGCAGATGTCTGCCAACGGAACAGAGCGGAGATGAGCCACTGACGCAGCCTTCGCCCTTACACGATGAGCCGTGACTCGACTCTCCAACGAGAGGCCGGCTGCCCCATAAGCCCAAGCGATACAGTCAGCAACCCATATGGACAAAGTACGCTTGGAGACAGGTAGCCCGAACTTATTGGGGTCAAAAGAAACGAAGAGCTGAACAGCCCTCCTATGCTCCCGCGTACAGTCAAGGTAGAAGGACAAGGCCCTCCTACAGTCCAGGGTATGCAGGACCATTTCAGCCCGGCTGGTGTGCGGCCTGGGAAAGAAGGTCGGAAGAACCACCTCCTGGTTGAGATGAAAAGGAGAAACCACTTTTGGAAGAAACTTAGGGTGAGTCCGTAAGACTACCCGATTCCTGTAGAACCTAGTGTAAGGAGTATCAGACACTAGGGCCTGCAGTTCACTAACGCGCCTAGCAGAGGTAAGGGCTACCAAAAACAAGGTTTTCCAGGAAAGAAAACGAAGAGGGCAGGTAGCCATAGGTTCAAAGGGCGGACCGGTAATCCGCTGCAAGACCACATTCAGATCCCATTCAGGGGCTGGTGGGTGCAAAGGAGGCTTAAGGAGAAGGAGGCCTCGGAGAAAACGAGCCACCAAAGGGTGGTTGGAAAGAAGCCTGCCGTCCTCCGGTGCGTGATGCGCAGAGAGAGCACTGAGGTGGACTCTGACAGAGTTGGACTTAAGGCCAAGATTGGAGAGGTAAAGCAAATATTGCAAGACCACTGCCACCAAGCAGGAGAAGGGATTCTCAGACTGCTGAGCACACCATACGGAGAACCGACGACACTTAAGAGCATAGGACTTCCGGGTGGATGGCCGTCTGGAGGCCAAGACGACCTCTTGCACCTCCCGAGGCAGCAGGAGGGGAGCAAGGACTACCCTTTCAGCAGCCAGGCCATCAGATGAAGGGACCGTAGGTTGGGGTGTAGGAGAGTCCCCTGATCCTGTGACAGGAGATCGGGTTGAAACCCCAGAGGAAGAGGAGTGTTCACCGCCAGCTGCAGCAGAAGCGGGAACCAGGGTTGTCTCGGCCACCTGGGAGCTACCAGGATCATCGAGGCTCTGTCCCTGAGAACCTTGAAAAGCGTCCGAGACACTAATGGCATGGGAGGAAAGACATACAACAGGCCCGTGGACCACGGAATCAGAAAGGCATCTGCTGCTACTCTAAGAGGATGCGGTTGTCGAGAGCAGAATCTGGGAAGTTGCCGGTTCAGAGGACTGGCAAAAAGATCCATGGTGTGGAGGCCCCACTTGAGAAAGATCCGTTGAACCACCAACGGATCCAATCTCCACTCGTGTGGTTGGAGGATCCTGCTCAGCTTGTCTGCTAGGTAATTTTCCTGACCTGGGAGATAGACAGCTTTGAGGAGGATGCCATGGCCGACAGCCCAAGAGCACAGTTTTTGTGCCTCTTGACAGAGAAGGAAGGAGCCTGTGCCTCCTTGTTTGTTCACGTAGAACATGGCAACTTGATTGTCTGTCTGGACCAGCACAGACTGGTGAGAAGTGAGGTGGGAGAAGGCTCTCAGAGCTAGGCAGATGGCTCTGAGCTCCAGGAAGTTTATCTGCTGAGCAGACTCCCAAGGGGTCCAGAGGTCTTGAGTACATGTCCCTTGGCAATGTGCTCCCCAACCCAGGAGAGAAGCATTGGATGTCAGTACCTGAGAAGGCGGAGGAGATTGAAAATCCACTCCTAGCACCAGGTTTGGCAGATGAAGCCACCACCGCAGAGAAGAGACCAGCAGGTCGGATATCAGTACTGAGTCCGCCAGGCTCCCTGTGGCCTGATGCCATTGAGTGCGAAGGCACCACTGAGCAGGCCGCATGTTCAGGCGGGCATTGGGGGTCACATGGACCGTGGAAGCCATATGGCCGAGCAGTCTCAGAAATTGCCTGGCAGAAACCAGGGAATTGCTGTGAAAGTGGCTGGCGAGATCCATGAGCCTGTGGGCCCTGTCCAGAGGCAGGAAGGCGCGCGCCTGAAGAGTGTCCAACCTGGCGCCTATGAATTCGAGATTTTGAGAGGGGAGCAAAGTGGACTTTGAGAAGTTTAAGACAAATCCCAAGTGCTGGAGTAGAGTCACAGTGCGATGAGTGGCCTGAGTGGCTTCTTGGGAAGACTGGGCTCGGATGAGCCAGTCGTCCAGGTATGAAAACACAAAAAGGCCTTGAAGTCTTAGATAGGCCGCCACCACTGCCAGGCATTTGGTGAACACCCTGGGGGTGGAGGATAGGCGAAAGGGCAGTACTCTGTACTGGTAATGATTTCCTCCCACAACAAACCTGAGATATTGTCTGTGGTCTGGATGAATAAGGATGTGAGTATAAGCATCCTTGAGATCTAAGAAGCATAGCCAAACTCCCTGCTGGAGGTATGGCAGCAGGATTCCAAGGGTAAGCATCTTGAACTTTTCCCTCTGCAGGAACTTGTTGAGGTTGCGCAAGTCCAGGATGGGTCTGAGGCCTCCTGTTCACTTTGGCACCAGAAAGTACCTGGAATAAAAGCCTTGACCTCTCAGGTGGTGGGGCACTGGTTCCACAGTCTGTTCCTGAAGAAGACTTGCTAACTCCTGAAGGAGTAAGTCCCTGTGCAGAGGGAGTCTTGGAGGCTCCCCTGGAAAGTAGGAGGGAGGTACCTGGTGAAAGTGTAGAAGATAGCCTTTTTGAACTATATGAAGCACACCCAGGTATCTGATGTGATGGCTGACCACCTGTGGGCAAAGTGGACCAGCCGGCCTCCTGTGCTGAGAGAAACCAGCGGAGGGGAAGAGGCTATGCTGATGGAGTCAAAAACCCCCACCCTGCTGAGCAGGGGCCGGTGTTGTGGGCTTGGGGGCCTGCTGCCTACGGGACCCATTACCCCGTCCCTTGGCCTGCTGACCCTGTTGGGGAGCTGCAGAGGCCTGATAATGAGGGTAGTGTTTATAGGCAGCCGCCTTCCTCGGGTAAAAGGGCTGTTTTCCCTGAGCCCTTCTTCTTCTGAGAAGGGACGGAGGTTTTTCTGGACAGCCGAGTCCTGGTCAGAGTCTCGGTCCCGATCTGTGCTGCCTTTTCAGCCATGGGCTTGCCAAAGAGGTTTTCACCTCTGCAGGGGACATCAACCAACTTGTACTGTACCCAGGGCTCGAGGTCGGATGACTGAAGCCAAGCCTATCGGCGGGCACCGATGCCGGCTCCGGCTACCCGAGCCGATGCTTCGAAGCCATCGTAGGCTGCTCGAGAAATAAACTTTGAGCACTCTCGAATACCAGTGGACAAGGCCTGGAACCTCTGCAAAGGTTCCTCGGAGAGACCAGCAGAGAACCCGGCAATCTCCTTTGCCAGGTCCCGGAGATACATGCCCATGTAGAGCTGGTAGGTCTGGACTCGACAAGCAAGCATAGAGCCCTGGAAGCACTTCCTACCGAGGGCATCCAGGTTCTGGGCCTCCCGGCCGGGAGGCACCGAGGAGTGCATCTTCTGACTCTTGAGTCGATGCATGGCCGATTCCACCACCATGGAATGGTGCAGTAGTTGTGCCTTTTGGAACCCGGGGCTCTTGCGGACTCGATAAATGGAATCAACCCGCTTGCTTAACACCGGCGCCGATGCCGGGTTCTCCCACATGCGGAAGAGAAGTCGTTCCAGCATCGGAGGAACCGGTACAGTAAAGGCCTCTTTCAGGGGAGAGTCATACTGGAGGGCATCGAGCTCCTCGGCTCGAGGCTCCTCCTCGGGATCCGTGGGGAATGCCAAGGCCTTGGCCATATCCCGCACGAAGTCCGAGAACCAGGTATCCTCCGGGGGGGGATCGTCTCCGAGGTTCGGACTCAGGCGAGGCCGATGGTACACACCGAGTCCGAAAGGTACCGGGCGACTCTTCGTCCTCCGTCTCCCAGCCCGACTCCTCGGAGGAGGAATCGAGCAGCTACGGTCGGGTGGGCACCGATGCCCTCCGCCCCGACGACGACCTCGGTCCCGAACGGGAGGCCGAGGGAGACCTTGACCGAGGATCGACTCGAGCGCGCATGGACTCGAGGATTGGCTCGGTCTCCAGGGTCGACTTGGACGTCGACGTCCCAGTGGTCGGGGCAGATGCACCGGCAAGACCAGCAATCAATGCCCGCTGCTAGTCCATGAAGGCAGCGAAACTGCTCTCCAAGGCCGTCAACCTGAGTCCGAGCTCAGGAGACCCAGCAGCCCCCGACTCGGGCCCTGACTTCGGCTCCTTCGGAGGCGAGTCCACGAGGACTACAGTACTCACGTGTCCAGGAGACTCCATCTCGAGACGAGGATGTTTTGAAGGCCTCTCCGACTCCGAAGACCCGGGACGGCCATCGGGGCTATGCGACCTGGCCCTCGAGGAACCAGGAGCGTCCACCGACGCCACCCTCGCGGGTTTTTTCTTCCTATGATGTTCCCGGGCAGGAGACCCCCGCTCAGAGGAACTCAGACGAGGTCCGGGCCCGTCTGGACGCGGAGTCAGAGAAGATTTTTTCTTTCTGATGCTGCCGACTCAACGCTTTTGAGGACTTTTTGCCACACGGACCACAGATCATCGGGTCATCATCGGGTCCGAGGCAGCGGAGGCAGCAGTGGTGTGTGTCGGTAAGAGACATAAGCTTCTTACAGCGATCACACTTTTTAAACCCGCTGGCAGCCATCGGGAGAAAAAGGGCCCCTGCGAGGTCAAAAGATAGGGCTGCCAGTGAAAAAGAAAAAAATGGCGCGAACGCTAGTCACGAAGGACAAAAAATGAAAAATAAAGAACGGACTCGATACCGGCGTATCGGGCCCGGGCGGGAAAAGGATCCGGCGTCGAACCGAGAAAAGACTACTACATAAAAGCAACTTTTTCAGCGGCAATCACAAAACGTCTGTAGGGCTCCGCGGAAAAAAGACGACTGAGCAAGATGGCACCCTTGGGCGGGAAGGGGACCGCGCATGCGTGCTGCAATTCCCAAAGGCTTTCTTTGAAAGCTGGGGAAATTGCTCCGCGAGGGCTCCGTCGGTGCCGACGTCACCCATATGTGAGGACTGACTTCCTGCTTGGTCCTGGAGAATATACATTACCACTCGAAACCTAAAAATAATAAAAATTGTATACATTGGGTGAAATGTTGCCCAAAAAGAATCAATGCCATATAAATATCAAAAAATGAATCAGACAAATATCAAGTTATTTCAAAAAAATCATGAGAAGAGAAGGAAGCTCTTATGAAAACAGGCTATGAATGCCAATGCTTAGAATACTGTGCGTCTGTGAACCAAGGTGCTGATAAACTGAATGCATATATGTAAGACAAAAAAGAAAGAAAATCTCTCAAAAACTTTGTATAATGACTGCCCCACTCCCACAGGGGAGGAAAAAAAGAGAAGGAAGGGAGGGGGGAGAGAGGGAAAAAGGAAAAGAAAAAGGGGGGGAGAAGGAGAAGGGGGAAGGGGGGAAGGAGGGGGAAAGGGGGAGGGGGGAGAAGGGGAAGAGGAGGAAGGGAGGGAGAAGGGGGAGAGGGAGAAGGGGGGAAGGGAGGGGGAGAGGGAGAAGGGAGGGGGAGAAGGGAGGGGGGGTGAAAAAAGGAGGAAACCTTAAAGGGAACGAAACGTAAAAAAAGAAGAATGTGTAAAGACAAAAAACGTGCATTGTAGTGGGATATGTTACCTTTTAAAATATATAACCCTGCGCTCAAAAAAAAAAATCTACACCAAAATATGATCAATATATTGGTGAAATAGTAAACTAAAAAAATAAAAGTATGCATAAAAGAACATTAACCATATGATGAGCGGAACAGCTGATTTATGAATCAGAGGAAAACAGATAAATCGGTATCTAAATTAAGCCCATTGGGGGTCAATGAGTCTAAGAGAAAAATGTATTTTTGCTCAAGTCTTAGGATGGTTTTATTCAAATCACCACCTCTCCAATTCTGTTTAACTTTCTTAATGACAAAGAATCTAAGATCCATAACTTTATGGTTCTATTCTTGCCAATGGAGAACTAAAGGCTTATCAGTAAGGCCTCTTTTTATACAACTTTTGTGCTCAACAATTCTTGTCCTAATACTATGTGTGGTCTTACCCACGTATAGTTTGCTACAAGGACATTGGATTACGTTTATAACATTACTAGTTTCACAATTAGAGAAATCCTCAAGGTAAAATTTATGTTGCGTGATTGGATGGATGAAACTATTTTTAACTGACAATGAATTTAAACACAGAGCATTTTTATATTTTTAGCATATTTTTAGACAAACCCCTGACGAAGGATCACGAAACACAGCCTGTGTCGGGTTGTCGATTGGTTTTATTAAAGCTCTGTCTTTTCACATTATCACGCCTTTGGACTGTTTTTTTTCTGATTATTTCATGATACACTTCTCTCTCCCTTTCCAACTCACTAGCATAGCTCATAGGGCAGAGATTCTGCCAGTTTAACAAGGAAAACGTCCTAGAATCTATTTCTACAAAGTTAAACAATGACTCAAGCAATCTCAGTGAACTTGTAGCAATTTGGAATTCTGTTATGGGGCAGAGACTAAACCTTTTCCTTCAAATAAGACCTCAACGGAAACTATCTTAGAAATGGTACACAGCTGAACTCTCTACCTTAAAGAGAAATCTCAGGAAGTTGGAAGCTAAATGGCATAAGTAAAAACCCCCAGAACTCGGGGTGCAATATTTCGCAAACCTCAGATCCTATAAGGAGGCTATAAACACTGCAAAAAGGCTACATCACACAAAAGCTTTATCAAAAGCCATCAACCGGCAAAGGGAGCTTTTCGAGATTATTAAATCCCTAACTAAAGTTTCTGAAGCCAACTCTCACAAAATCCCAGTCAACCCCCAACTCCTGGCAAATCATTTTGCCAGCAAGCTTAAACAGAGTACCCGTTCAGTACCTACTCTGACATCTCCCACAGCAGGCAACGCCAATGAATGGAGCTCATTTCACATAATATCAAACAAGCAACTTCTAGAGACCATTTCAAAACTCAATACTACCACCTCTCTCCTTGATCCATGCCCAGTGGCATGGATTAAGGTGGCAAAATCGGAACTCGCCCATACATATTGAAAGTAGAAAATCAATCTCTACTTCAGGGTGTCATGCCAGATGACCTCAAGTATACAGCAATTCACCCTCTACTAAAAAATAAAACTCTTAACAGTGACCCTTCCTCGTATCGCCCCATTGCTAGTATACCTTTTTTGCTAAAATTATCGAGAAGGTAGTTCAGATTCAGTTGCAGGACCATATCGAAACAACCTCCTCTTTAGATGAGCACCAGTACGGCTTCCGCCCATATCATGGGGTAGAAACTTTACTTATAGCTCTCTGACTCGCTCATCAAAGGCATGGATAATGTTAAGCAAGCTTTTTTGCTTATTTTCCTTGATATCTCCTCAGCGTTCGACAGTGTAAACCATAGCACCCTCATAGCCAGACTAACGCAATTAGGTTTAAAAGAGAAAATGCTCAGCTGGTTTAAATCTTACATATCTAACCAATTCCAATATGTTCAAATAGATCAATCCCCTTCCCTACCATTCCCACAAGAGCAGGGTATTCCACAAGGATCTGCTCTCTCTGCTTTACTCTTTAACCATTATCTTCAACCTATCTGCACCATTTTCAAACACCACAATATAAACTACTTCATTTACGCAGATGACATGTTGTTCGCCCCATGCAACATAGATAATCCCAGTTATGACAAAATTGCAACCTGTCTCTCCGAAGCCGAACTTTGGCTCCGCTCAATACACATGGATATTAACTTTAAAAAAAACAAAAAAAAACAAAACGCTTTTTGTTTTCAGAAACCCAAATTTCATCCCCCCATCTGTTAATCTGATGAACATCACCCTTCCAGTCAAATCCGAAGTAAAATATCTAGGCGTTTTCCTTGACAAAACACTAAGCATGACACCTCATATAAAACAGACTGCTAAAACTATATTCTTTAAACTTAGGACCATTCAGCAACTCAGACCCATCATTGACACTGGTGATTTCAGAACAGTTGCCCAGGCACTTATAATGCCACACCTAGATTTCTGCAACAGTTTATTTCAAGGTACATCTAAGAAAAACCTTCACATACTACAAATGGCCCAAAATGTTACTGCTCGGATTATTTTCAAACCCAAGCTATCCAACCACATCTCTCCAATTCTATACACTCTCCACTGTCTACCTGTTGCTAGTAGGATTCAATATAAAACAGTCACTATATTCAAGCTCATTAACGAAATAGCCCCTTCTCATCTAGCAAACCTAATCCAGACCCCCGCAGAAAACAGAATGAGAAAGCACAGTTACTTACCTGTAACAGGTGATCTCTGGGAACAGCAGGAATTAGTCCTCTCATATGGTACGTCGGTACCGACGGAGCCTGCGCGGGAAAGCTCCCCAGCTTCCCAGAAAGAAAGCTTTTGGGAGCCTCCCACAGCGCCTGCGCGCTGCCTTCCCGCCTTTCCTATCCAACTCTCCTCAGTTCAAGTTTAAAGCTGAGACAGAGAGAGAGAGGAAAGAAAAGATAGAGAGAGAGATACAACTCCTAGGGGAGGTGGGAGGGTTGTGAGGACTAATTCCTGCTGTTCCCAGAGATCACCTGTTACAGGTAAGTAACTGTGCTATCTCCAGGAACAAGCAGGAATGAGTCCTCACATATGGGGACTCCCTAGCTAAGATGCCTGGGAGATCCCCAAGGGTATGAGACCCTGAAGGGTTCCTCGTCTTCCTATGGATCTCAGGCATCCATTCAGGGAAGGAGGGCAGGAGTTGTTCAAGAATGGAACAGGTGTCTGAGGACAGCCTGACCAAACAAGGCATCCCGGCAGGAGTCCATGTCCAAACAGTAATGGGCTGTGAAGGTATGAACCGAGGCCCAGGTGGCTGCTCGACAGATCTGGTCGATGGACACAGAATGAAGATGAGCCATAGAGGTGGCCATGGCCTTCACATTGTGAGCTGTGACATGGCCTTCCAGAGAAAGGTTCTTACTCTGGTAAGCAAAAGAAATACACTGAGCAATCCAATTGGACAGTGTTCTTTTAGAGACTGGAAGTCCTAAATGAGAAGGATCAAAAGCAACAAAAAGCTGGGAAGACTTTCTATGTTGCTGTGTCCTGTGTAAGTAAAAAGCAAGAGCTCTTTTACAATCTAGAGTATGAAGGTTCCTCTCTGCACTGGATGCATGAGGAGCTGGAAAAAAGACAGGTAAATATACCTCTTGATTAAAATGAAAAGGTGAGACCACTTTAGGCATAAAGTGAGGATTTGTCCTAAGGACTACCTTATCATGATGGAACCTTGTATAAGGTGGATTACCCACTAAGGCCTGCAGTTCACTGATGCGGCGAGCAGAAGTGATTGCAATGAGGAAAATAACCTTCCAGGAAAGAAATTTCAAGGAGGTAGTGGCTAAGGGTTCAAAAGGTGGCTTCATAAGCTGACCAAGAACCAAGTTTAAGTCCCATGCCACCGGAGGAGGTCGAATGGGAAGTTTAGTTAAAGTTAGGCCTCTCATGAATCTTGCAATAAGAGGATGAGAGGAAATAGGTTGTCCATTGAGAGGCTTAAGGGATGCTGCAATAGCACTCAAATGGACTCTTACTGAATTTGTTTTAAGGCCTGCATTGGAGAGATGCAGGAGATATTCCAATAGAGAATTCACAGGAAGTGCCAGAGGGTCAAGACCCTTTTGAGCACACCAAATGGAAAATCTTTTCCACTTAAAAGCAAAGGAACGCCTAGTGGAAGGTTTTCTGGAAGCATGGAGGATATCCTGCACTTGCTGAGAAAGATTGAAGTCTTGAAGGTCTAGGCCTTCAGTAACCAAGCTCTGAGGTGAAGGGACTTGGGGTTTGGATGCCACAAAGTCCCTTCCTCCTGGGACAGAAGGTCTGGCGCAGCTCCCAAGTCCAGGGAGGGGGCTTGGGAGAGATGCAGAAGTAGAGGGTACCACACTTGGCGTGGCCAGCGTGGAGCTATGAGGATCATAGATCCTTGATCCCTCTGGAGTTTGAACAGAGTCTTGGGAATCAAAGGAATGGGTGGAAAGGCATACAGGAAGCCCTGACCCCAATGAAGGAGGAAGGCATCCTTGGCCTGAACTCCCTGACACGGAATTCTGGAACAGAACCGGGGAAGTTTGGCATTCCACGGACTTGCAAAGAGGTCTATGTCCGGGGTTCCCCATTCTTGGAAGATTCTGAGTACCTGATCCATGTGCAGGGACCATTCGTGTGGAAGCAGAACTCGACTGAGTCTGTCTGCCCAAGAGTTTTGGATTCCTGGGAGGTATACTGCCAGGAGATGGATTTGATGCTCTCTGGCGAAGGCCCATAATCTTAGAGCTTCGTTGCAAAACGACAGAGAGCCAGTTCCTCCTTGCTTGTTTATGTAAAACATGGCTATTTGATTGTCCGTATGAATGAGGACTGTCTTGTAGTTGAGGAGGGTATGAAAGACCTTGAGAGCTAGGAACACTGCTCGAAGTTCCAAGTGGTTGATATGAAGCGAGGTCTCCTGTGGGGACCAAGTGCCTTGGGTGGAGAGGTCTTGTAGATGAGCTCCCCAACCTGTTTGGGAGGCATCTGTTGTGAGGGTTGCTTGGGGTAACAAAGGTTGGAAGGGGGACCCCAGCAACAGATTTTGAGTGGACATCCACCATTGGAGAGACCAAAAGAGACGTTTGGAGGTTGCTATTTGGGGTCTGAGAGAGCTCCTGAAGCTTGAGTCCATTGGGTGGACAAAGTCCATTGAGCTGCTCTCATGTGTAGGCGAGCATAGGGTACCACATGTACTGTGGAAGCCATATGGCCTAGCAGCTGTAGCATCTCCCTGGCAGTTAAGTGGCTCTTTGACTGAATCTGGGAGGCTAACTGCACTAGACGTTGACAATGGGCCTGAGGAAGGTAGGCCCTTGCAGAAGTGGTGTCCAACCAGGCCCCTATGAATTCCAGGGACTGAGTAGGGGTGAGCTGGGACTTTGGGAGGTTTACCTCAAGTCCCAGGTATTGCAGAATGCGCCTGGTGCAGTTCAGGGAGATCTGAGCCTCTGACTGGGTTGGAGCTCGGATGAGCCAGTCGTCCAGGTATGGGAAGACAAATATTCCCAGAGTGCGTAGAAATGCAGCAACTATTGCCATGCATTTGGTGAACACTCTTGGAGCAGAGGCTAGACCGAAAGGAAGCACTCTGTATTGTTAATGTCTTCCCTGGAACAGAAAACGTAGGAATTTTCTGTGAGATGGATGGATGAGGACATGAGTGTACGCATCCTTGAGATCTAGAGAACAAAGCCAATCCTGACTCTGCAGGTATGGAAGGAGAGTGCCTAGAGAAAGCATCTTGAACTTCTCCTTGCATAGGAATTTGTTCAATTCTCTGAGATCTAGAATGGGTCTGTATCCCCCTGTTTTCTTTGGAATGAGAAAATAAGGGGAGTAAAACCCTGACCCCTGTTGAAGAAGAGGAACTTCTTCTATGGCCCCCTGGGCCAGAAGGATAGTCACCTCCTGATCCAGAAGGTCGAGGAGAGATGTGGGAGAATTGAAGTGTCTCACCATGGTGTAGGGAGGAAGGTCTGAGAAATGAAGTTTGTAGCCCTCTCTTATGATGGAGAGGGTCCACTGCTCTGATGTGATTTGCTCCCATCTGGGAGCAAAATGAGCTAACCTTCCTGGGATGGTGAGAGGTTCTGGCTGTTGTAGAGCCAGAAAGGTTAAGTTCTCTAGTATCAAGTCAAAAACCCTGAGGGGGTTGGGACTGCTGTGTTGTAGCAGTCCCTGCAGGTTTAGGCCTGGCCTGTTTAGGTTGCTGACGCTTAGTAGCAAAGCGACCTGTAGAAGATTGTTGGCCAGAAGTGGAAGGAAATCTGCTCCTTTTGTAAAAAGGCTTTTTGAAAGTTTTTTTCTTGGCTGGAATGGAGGTTGACTTGGAAAGTCTATCCAGAGCAGAATTCTCTGCATCCATTTGAGTGGCCATTATTTGCCACTCTTTGCCAAAGAGATTTTCACCCGTACAGGGCAGATTTCCTAAACCATCCTGAACCCAGGGCTCTAGATCAGAAGCCTGGAGCCAAGCAATTCTGCGAGCAGCTATGGCAGGCTCTGCTGGCACCTTCAAAGGAGTCAAAGGCTGCCCTGTTGGAAAACTTTGAAATGTCTTGAGTATGCTTAAGCCAAAGGAGGAATTCATCCCTTTTATCCTCTGGAAGAAAAGGGAGAAAGCTGTGCAGCTTTTGTGCAACTTCCTTTAGAAACATACCCATATAAAGGCTATATGAGTTGATTCTGGCAATAAGCATGCTGGCTTGGAAGATTTTCCTACCAAAAGCATCCAAGGTCCTGCATTCTCTTCCTGGAGGAGTAGAAGTGTGTCTTTTGGTACTTTTTATCCTTTTCATAGCTGACTGCACCACAATGGAGTGGTGAGGAAGCTGAGTTTTCTGAAATCCAGGACAAGGAGGGACACAGTACATAGTGTCCAATCTACGAGAATGAGAAGAAAGGGTGAGAGGAGTCTCCCATAAGTCAATCATATGTTCATGAAGAATTTCATGAATTGGCAAGGTGACTGCCTCTCTGGGAGCTTAGAGTATCCTAAAATATCAAATTTTTTTGCTCTAGGTTCTGTTTCAGAGGTTACTGAAATAGAGAGTCCTTTAGCCACTTCTATTATGAAGTCTTGAAAGGACAAATCCTCTGGAGGAGACATTCTCCGTTTTGGAAAAGTAAGTTCCTCAGGAAGGGTAATGGATACTTCAGGAGACTCATCTGATGAATCAGAATCAGAGGAATCGAAGTATCGTCTGTCCCCTTCCAACGATCGATACGTGTATCAATCGGTACCGACATCGGGCGTTCCCGGTATCGGATCGGTACCGAGAAATAGCCCTGGACAAGGAACCGAGTCTGTATCCTGGCCGATGTCGATGCAGTCGGTACCGGTATCGACAACGGAACTCGTTGCCGTACCGTCGGCGTCGCAGCATTAATAAAAGCCATTATAGCCTGCTGCATGGATTGAACAGTGTGATCCATGGACGCCACGACTGCCTGGATGTCGGTACCGGGAGAAGGTGCCGGTACCCCAGAGCAGTCTAACAGGTGATCGGTCGAGGCCGTGCCATCGATGTCAACCTGTAACCCCATAGGAGGAGCTTTGGAAGCCGGAGCTTCCTGCCGGGGTTTTTTGGCTGGGGCAGGATCCTCAAAGGCAAGCCCGGAGGCATCTCGATGCTGAGAGGGAGATTTGCCCTTCAAGGACCTGCTAGGTTTATGTTTGGTTATCTGAGACCCATCAGGAGAGGAAGACCTGGAAGATGTCGATGCCACCGCCGGTGCATCCGTGGGAAACAGCACATGGAGCTTGGCTGCTCGGTTCTGTAACCCTCATTTAGACATTAGAGAGCAGGACTGGCAATCCGGAATGGAGTGTTCAGGCCCCAAACATTTAAGACACCATTCATGGGTATCTGTAACAGAAATTGTACCGCTACACTTAGTGCATTTTTTGAACCCGGAGGCTGGTTTTTCCATGAGGGAAAATTTTCTTGTGGGCCTGTAGGCCTAAGAAGAAAAATACACCAAGTGAGGAAAAAAAAAATATTTTGTTTTTTTAGAAAGAAAAGAAAAGAAAAGACCGGCGGTACCGGCCCGGCGTCGGGGAAGGCAGACACGCGACCAAAGAAATAAATTAAAATAAAGAACTTCTTCAGCGGTGACAGGAACACGACCTGCTGGCTCTGCGGAAAAGAAGAACTGAGGAGAGTTGGTTAGGAAAGGCGGGAAGGCAGCGCGCAGGCGCTGTGGGAGGCTCCCAAAAGCTTTCTTTCTGGGAAGCTGGGGAGCTTTCCTGCGCAGGCTCCGTCGGTACCGACGTACCATATGTGAGGACTCATTCCTGCTTGTTCCTGGAGATGGGTGAACCTTAACATGCTTCTAATCCCTGACTCTAAGAAAAATGAACCAGGTAACAAGCAATACTGCCTTCTCTTATTATGCACCCAGTCAATGGAACAAGCTACCATGCAACCTAAGAGAAATTAAAGACCTTCTAACCTTCAGGAAGGAACTTAAAACATACCTTTTCACCCAGCACTATCACAACTTACAGCTCACCCCAGAGCAGATGTCACAAGAGTACACAAATCACCTAACACAAGTTTACCCTACCTACCTCATGTCCCACTTTCCCTTGCATTTTCCCCACCGATAACCCCGCTATACTCCTTCCACCGAACTATAGTCAGACCTGTTCTGGCTGTTGTAAATAGTTAATGTTTATTATCGATGTGCATATTTGTCCTACTCTCTGTAAATAATGAATATGTGCTCAATCTACGTAAAATAGTTAATATTTTCTCTGCAAAAATAGTTATGTGCTCAAAAATGTTTTATGTAATTGATGTTTACCATGTTCTCTGTAAACCGCCCCTGATCTCTGGAAGGGGCGGTATAGAAAAGCGCACAAATAATAATAATACCCAGAGACTGCGTCAGCCTTGCAGAGATATAGAGGTAGGGAATGGAGACTTCAATGAACATATAACCTGGAAGGATGTGCTCAGTGCATTGTTGCAGATACCACAATTGATGACTCATGCAGAAATGTCCCCTCACATCTTCCATTACTGACCTGATCCTAGCCTTTCCACACCTGCTCATCGCAGGCGACTTCGACCTTCACCTCGATCCCCCCGTCTCTGCTAGGGACCGCTCTTTCAGCTCTCTGTTACACGACTTATCCTTCCAACAACTCGTCCCCTTCCCCACTCATTCTGCTGGGTATACCCTCGACTTGCTTCTTTCCCCTTTAGCTTCCCCCTACCTCCTTCAATCCTTCTCTGCTCTCCCCCTGCCCTGGACCGATCACTCTTGCGTTATTTTCCAATTCTTCCCCTCCTCCCCTCTCCTCCCAGTCTCTCCCTCTTCCCCTACTATCTCTCAGTCCGCTCCTTCATCCCTTTCTCGACGCATCACTCCTGAGACCCTCCAACAATTCCCTTCAGCAACTGTCTTACTTCCACCTGACTTCCCCCTTCTCTCCCCCTCTTCCCAAGCGTCCACATGGTTCTCTTCTCTTTCTGCTGACCTCAATCACATTGCCCCTCTCCGTCCCCGGCCTCCTTCTCACCGTCCCTCTCAGCCATGGTTCCACCCTGGTCTGTTACTGCTCCGTGCGCAACTCCATCGGGCTGAACGATTAGGGCGTAAAGCCCCCTCTCCCTCCTCCCTCTCTCGTTTCAAGTCCGAGCACTCTTACTATAAGTCCCGCGTCCATCTAGCTAAACGGACTTACTCCACCACTGCTATATCCTCTGCTCCTAACCAGACCCGTCATCTCTACTCTGTACTCCAATCCCTTACCTCCCTTCAATCCCGCACCACCCCTTTGCCCTCTGTCCCCTCCCCCACTCCCTCCAATCTTGCAGACTATTTCAGTACCAAAATATCTACCCTCCGACACTCCCTGCCCTACTGTCCTTCTCCCATTTCAAGTCCTCCCCCCTGTTCTCCCCCTTGCTCCCCTCACCCGTCCCACGTCTGGCATTCCTTCCACCCACTCACTTCCTCTGAGCTTATTGCTATCATCACCTCCTCTAAAAAAACCTCCTGTGCTCTGGACCCCATCCCCACCCCCTGGCTTCTCACCCCCTCCCTAGCCCTTATCCCTCCTATCCTCTCTATGATTAACACCAATCTATCCTCCGGTGTATTTCCCCAACCTTGGAAGCACGCTCTTGTCCGACCTATCCTTAAAAAGTCCTCTCTTGATCCCATGATTCCCGCGCACTACCGCCCAGTCTCTAACCTTCCCTTCTTATCTAAAATCCTCGAAAAAGCTGTCTTCTCCCAACTTTCTGCCCATCTTGATTCTACTCACTTTCTCCACCCCCGTCAATCTGGCTTCCGCCCCGGCCATAGCGTCGAAACTGTTTTCCTTGGTTTCCTGAATGAAACTCACACTGCTCACGACCGTGGTGATCTTTCGGTGGCAGTTTCTCTTGACCTCTCCGCTGCCTTTGATCTTGTAGACCACTCCCTCCTCTTAGCCCGTCTTCGCGAAGCGGGCCTCTGCAGCACCGTTCTGCACTGGTTTCACTCTTTTCTCTCCTCTAGGTCCTTTTCAGTTCTCTCTGCCTCTACCCCCCCAACCGCCTCTACACCTACTCCCCTGCTTTGCGGTGTCCCCCAGGGCTCTGTTCTGGCTCCCCTCCTCTTCAATGTTTTCCTTACCCCCCTTTCTCTACTGGTTCAACAGCACGGGATTTCTGCCTTCTACTACGCTGACGACCTCCTTCTTCTTTACCATACCTCTCCCCTTTCCCTTGACCTCTCCCCACTGAACACCTGTCTCACAGCTGTAGCCCACTAGCTTACCACTCACTGCTTACATCTTAATCTTGCAAAGACTCTGGCCATCTGGTTCTCACGTGACGGTACCCCTCCCTTGATTTCCCCCTCCTTTTCTGGCTCCCCCATTCCCTTAGTCTCCTCCTTCCGTTACTTGGGTGTCCTTTTTGACCCTGGCCTCACCTTTCGGGATCACATTGCTCACATCTCTAAGACCTCATTCTACTTTCTACGTCAGATCCGTGCTATTCGTCCCTTTCTCTCCCCACAGGCTCTTTCTACCCTTCTTCTCTCCCTGGTTATATCTCGCATCGATTTTTGCAATTCTGTCATGTCTGGTCTCCCAACTACAACGCCTCCAACGCATCCAAAACACAGCTGCCCGGCTCATCTTTCATGCATCTATCCGTGATCATATCACTCCTCTCCTCATCCGTCTCCACTGGCTCCCTGTCAAGTTCCGCAGTCATTTCAAGATTCTGGCCCTTCTCCACCGTGTCCTCCACACCCACTCCCCTCAGTATCTAGCTGACCTGGTTCACTTCCATAACCCAACCCGTTCCCTATGCTCCTTTCACCTAAATCGTCTGCATCTCCCCTCACCCACTTGGTGCTCGCCTCCAATCCACCCGTTCCTCTGCATTCTTCTTCCTTGCTCCCGCCCTGTGGAACTCTCCCCTCTTCTATCTGCCTCGAACAGGACCATGCCACCTTTAAGACCCGCCTTAAAACTCACCTCTTTACCCTTGCCTTTGACCTTCCTGAACCTCCCACATGATTTGTCTTCCCCTCCCCCTCCCCTCACTTTCCTTTCTACTGTCCTGTTGTATGAATCTGCCTAGTTTGCTTTCCTATCAATTGATGTAACTTCTTTTCCTTTCTCTTCCCACCTTTTGGTGACTGTTTTGATTTGAACTCTGTAAACCGCTATGATGTACATTGCGTTTAGCGGTATATTAAGTTAATAAACCATAAACCATATTAGGTGATGTGACGGTTGCACTTTGTTCCAATTAGGGTATATAAGATGGGTTGTATGTGCTCAACGCAATGTCCGAAGTGTCATGAACCCAGAATCACCTCTATCTCCCTCCTCCCCCAAATCTTACACCCTCCCCCAACTAGCCCTCATTTCCCCAGAAGCCAGTCAGCCAACTCTCCAATCTATAAACCCCAGCTAGTCCTCACTACTTAGGGAGTCATCAAGCCATCCCGACTAGCCTTGCTACCCAGGAAGCAATCAGCCAGCCACCTCCACTCCACCTTCAGCCCTTCCCCTCCTCAGTTTGCTACCCAGTCAACCACCAAGACACTATTAAGTCAGCTTGTTGGCCTGATTCTCACTGCTATTAATACATATGCTGTTTTCGCTGATATTAGTACATACTGCTATTAGTACATATGCTGTTTTCACTGAATCTGAATGGCAAAATGCAGAACTCCTGTGGTGGTCTTGGGGTCTCAAGTCTTGCAAGACCAGCTCAAGAGTCCCTGCACTGTATTGTTCAAACTTAGAGAACTGTTGAGAGAACAGAAAATGTGCCAATAGGGACAGCAGCAGAAAAGAAAAGCAGGGCAGTCACTAGGGGAAAATTTAGCAGAGGAAGATCTTGTCTTACTAATTGGTTATATTTTTTTGAAGGTATGAACAAACAAGTAGATAAAGGTGAGCTGGCTGCTATAGTGTATCTGGATTTTCAGAAAGCCTTTAATAAGGTTCCTCAGACACTCTTGGCGAAATTAAAAAGTCATGGGATAGGAGGCAGTGTGCTATTGTAGATCAAAAACTGGTTAAAAGATAGAAAGCAGAGATAAGGGCTAAAGGAGCTTATTTTCTCAATGGAGAAAGATGAACAGTGGAGTACCCAAGGGATCTGTGCTGTGCCCGCTGCTTTTTCACATATTCTTAAATGACCTAGAAATGGGAATAACGAGTGAGGTGATCAAATTTGCAGACGTCAATTATTCAAAGTTATTAAAACACAAGAGGACTGTGAAAAATAGCAAGAGGATCTTGATAAATTGGAAGACTCCGGAGTCTCAATGCATGGATGAGACGATGGTGCAAGGATGAGGGTTTTGGATTCGTTAGAAGCTTGGGAACATTCTGGGGAAAGGAGAGGCTCTTCCGAAGGGATGGGCTTTCACCTTAACAGGGATGGAACCAGGCTGCTGCCATTAACCTTTAAAAAGGAGATAGAGCATCTTTTAAACTAGATAATAGGGGTGAGCCGACAGTCGCCAAAGAGCACATGGTTCAGAACAATGTATCCTTGAAGGATACTACCAAAAGAATGAAATTAGGGCATATCAGCAGAGAGGTTCCAATAAAAACAAAAGTAGCCCAAAAGCCCTTGAATACGGAGCAGACAAATGGAAATTACACTTACCTGGTAACTGTGGTTCCTTGAGGAACTCCAGTTCAGTCCTCCACCTCTGGGTTGTGTACCTCCTCCTGCAGCTTGGAGACTGGGCATGTCAAAATTGTGACATCACTGGATGTAGTCTGCTGGTCTCTCCCATCAGGCCCAGTGAACTATTGACAAAGCACACTCAAAGGAGCAACAAATAAGTAGCTATCGGATTACGTAATCAAATTTGAACATATAACACTAACTATATAAAAACGTTTCTTCCCTTCAATAAAAAGGGAACTGATCTTGTACCTTCTCCTTTCACCTTATTCAGAATTAGACAGAAGAAGAAGAAGAACCAGAAACAAAAACAAGGGATCAAAACAATCAAATCCCTGTAATAACCATACCTACTGGTAATCTTGCACTTCTCGTAACTGACCATCCACTGCCAACACCACCACCCCGGATGGGAATGAGGACTGAACAGGAGTTCCTCAAGGAACCACAATTACCAGGTAAGTGTAATTTCCATTTCCTTATCGTTCCTCCAGTTCAGTCCTCCACCTCTGGGATGTAACAGAGCAGTAATCATTGGGATGGACCTCTCCAGCTGGCTCTCAAGACTGCCGACCCGAAACAGGCATCATTCGCCGCAGAAACGTCCAGGCGGTAGTGCTTACTGAAAGTATGAAGAGACGACCAGGTAGCTGCTCAACAGATTTCCCCTGGTGGTACCAGACTGTGCTCCGCCCAGGTCGTCGCCTGTGCTCTAGTAGAATGAGCTCGTAAGCCCACTGGAACTGAACGACCTTGTACCAGATATGCTGATGCAATCGCCTCTCTAATCCATCTGGAAATAGACGCTTTCGCCGCCGCTTCCCCTTTGTGGGGGCCTCCGAACACGAATAGACGGTCCGATTTGCGAAAAGTTTCAGAAACCTTTAATGCCGCAATGCTCGTTTTATGTCCAAACGGCATAAACTACGGTCCGATGCGTTCCCGTCCACTGAACCTATAACTGGAAGAGAAACCGTCAGATTTAGGTGAAATGGAGACACCACTTTTGGGAAAAAGGATGGGACTGGACGCAATATCACCTTCTCTCTGGAAAAAGACAAAAACGGCTCTCTACAAGACAACGCCTGTAACTCTGAAATTCACCTAGCCGAATAGATGGCTACCAAAAACACGGTCTTTAAAGACAAATCCTTAACCGACGCCTGGAGTAACAGCTCAAAAGGTTCCTTAGTAAACGCCCCTAAGACCAAATTGAGATCCCATGGCGGAACCACAATTCTACGAGAAGGCCGTAGCCTGGTTACTGCCTTAAGAAAACGCAACATGTCTGCATGAGCACCTAGAGCCACTCCCTGTACTTTGCCTCTATAGCACGAAAAAGCCGCTAATTGGACTCGCATGGAACTGGTTGCCAGACCCTTATCAAACCTGTCTTGCAGAAAACGTAAGACCAAAGGGACGGAGACTGTAGCTGCACGAACCTGACACCGTGAGCACTAGTCCTCAAAAATACGCCATACACAGATATATGCTAGAGATGTAGACTGCTTCCTTGCTAGAAGTAAAGTCGCGATGACTGCTCCAGAATAACTCCTTTTCTTTAGCCTTGCCCTTTCAATGGCCAAACTGTAAGCAAGAACCAATCCACTTGAGGCATCCGAAGCGGCACTTGTAGCAACAGATCTTCCGACACCGGTAACCTCCAGGGACTCCCGTCGAGTAGTCGAATGAGATTGGCGTACCACGGGCGTCTTGGCCAATCTGGCGCCACCAACAGCACTCTTCCCTGATGATACGTTGAACCACTCGACCTATGAGTACCCACGGAGGGAAGACAGAGGAGACCTGTCGACGGCCAATGTTGCATCAGCGCGTCGATCCCTTCCGACATTCTTTCTCGCCGCCTGCTGAAGAAACGACTCGCCTTTGCTGACTGATAGGTTGCCATGAGATCCATAATTTCTAATGCAGCCAGAATGACAGACATGAGACCAAGGGAAGCAAGGATTAATAAGCAACATCACAAGCCATGGTATTCTACAGCTATACGTTTGATGAATAGAGAGCTCAGAAGAATTGAGCGTAAGTGGAGAAGGAATAAGGTGACAGAATTAAGGCTGCTTTACTTAAATAAACAAAAAATATACGATGAGCATATTAACTCTAAGAAAGAATACCATACAAATATAATAAATAATTCCATCAACAAACCTAGAGAACTGTTTGAAATTGTAAAATCTTTAACAAAGGAGCAAAAAACAGAAGGGGAAGCTCAAATTGAACCGCAAAAGTATGCGGACTATATTAAGGAAAAATTCCACTCTAAGACAAAAGCTACAGAAAGACTTAACTTAAAATCAGTCTCAAATTCCAGGGTTTGGGAAAAATTCTCCTTTCCATCAAAGGAGCAACTCTTGCACATTATTTCTTCTATAAACACATGCACTTCTCCCACTGACCCATGTCCTGTATCGTGGATCAAGTCTACAAAGTCAAATTTTATTCACATCATACAAAATATTGTGCAAAATTCCCTCTCTCAAGGTATTTTACCAGAGCAACTTAAGCTTGCAACTGTTAGACCAATTCCGAAGAAAACAACGCTAGACAAGAATAATCCAGCAGCCTACCGGCCAATTTCCAGCATACCCTTTTTAGCAAAGATCATAGAGAAGATAGTGCAACTTCAACTTCAAGAACACATTGATGTTCATGCACCCCTAGATATTAACCAACATGGTTTTCGCCCAAACCATGGAGTTGAAACTTTAATGATTTATCTTTTTGACTGCATACTCCGCACCATTGATGACATTAAGAAAGGTATTATAATGATTTTTATAGACATCTCTGCAGCATTCGACTCAGTAAATCACAATAGATTATTAAATAGATTAGAGGAGATTGGTCTACATGGGGTCACTTTAAAATGGTTCCATTCCTATTTGACAGAGATTTTTACAAGTAAAGATAGGGGAAAAAACCTCTATGCCCATAAGAGTAATACAAGGTGTACCACAAGGATCTGCACTTTCATCGCTCCTTTTCAATATTTATATGCAACCAATATGCAAAATTCCTTTGAAAAGTGGAATTAAGTATACAATCTATGCTGATGATATTATGATTTTCACAACTATCACTATTGAGAACCCTGATTTCTCGGGCATTACAGAATGTCTCTCAGAAATGTCCAACTGGTGTAAAACAAACATGGAAATTAATTTTAGCAAAACAGAGGCGTTATTTATTTCTCGTAACCATAATTTTGCGCATCCTCCTGACATCAAAATAGATAACTCAACTATTCCTATAAAATCAGAAGTGAAATATCTTGGAGTTACTCTGGATAATGAGTTGAATCTCAGATCACACATAAATAAGACAATTAAAAGCGCTTATTACAGAATGAAGCTCATCAAAAGACTAAGGCCGCTTCTTGATACTGTTCACTTCAGAAATGTTTGTCAAGCATTGATTACTCCATTACTTGACTTCTGTAATCCAATATATCTGGGTTTATCTAAGCAAGCACTTAAGCCTTTACAACTGGCGCAGAATACTGCTGCACGTATAATTTTTGGTCTATCAAGTAGAGAACATATAACTCCCATCTTGAAAGAGCTTCACTGGTTACCTATAGCTTCACGTGTAAAATATAAAACTATAATTTATATTTTCAAGATAAAACAACAATATTCTGCAGAAAGCCTGACATATCTCATACAGTCAGATATTAGCAACAGACCTAGAAGAAGAGGATCTGACAACAGAATCAGCTTATCAAATGATGTCAGAAAAACACGTAAAGACACCTCTGAAAGGGCTTTCTCTTTTGCTGCACCTTCCATCTGGAACTCTCTACCTAATGAGCTGAGAGCAGCTCAGGACATCAATGACTTTAGAAAGCAACTGAAAACATCTTTGTTTATAGAACACTACGGTCATGCAATTAACTAACTTAATTTGTCTGGAATGTAAATCATATACATATTGTATAATAGCTCACATTATAGTATAGCTCACTATGTAGATAATGCAACTCACTCTAACACATTATACCATAACTTTAACTTTTATTTCTTTACATTTTCTCACTAATACTCTTAATATCTTTGTTTGTAAGACCGCTTTGATTGTATGATAAGGCGGTATAGAAATCCAATTAAATAAATAAATAAATAAATAATTGGCGGCCCCCATCTGTGAACTATTTGGGCAAACACGTCCGGATGCAACTCCCATTCCCCCGCATCCACTCGGACCCTGCTGAGAAAATCCGCCATCACATTGTCCTTCCCTGCAATGTGCGCCGCCGAGATCGTTGGTAGCTGATGCTCTACCCACGCAAACAGCTCCTCTGCTTCTTCTTCCATGGCCGCACTTCCTGTACCGCCCTGTTGACTGATGTAGGCCACCGTCGCAGAGTTGTCTGACAGAACTCGCACCGCTCGCCCTGTCACCGTAACTTCGAACATTTGGAGCGCTCGATAGACCGCTCTCAGCTCCAGCCGGTTGATCGACCAACTTTTCTCCTGAACGGACCAAGTGCCTTGCGCGAATTGATCTCCGCAATGTGCTCCCCCATCCCGTGAGACTCGCATCTGTCAACAATGGGAGCCACTCCGGCTGCTCCAGAGGCATTCCTGCTTTCAAAGATCCCGGAAGCAGCCACCAACGAAGGGACTGCCTGACCCGGAGCGGACAGGGAAGCTGTTTGTTCAACGGATCGGACTGATGCGACCAACGGCGAAGTAGTGCTCTCTGTAAAGGCCGCATATGAAAACTGGCCCAAGGGACCGCTTCCAGGGTCGCCGCCATTGTTCCCATAACTCCACACTGAGGGCGCAGGAGCGGACCTGAACTTGCGCCCCAGTTGTCGAAGGCCCTGAACTTGACGATCCGGCAAAAACACCGCTCCTTTCTGGGTATCGAACCGCACCCCCAGATACTCCAAATCCTGGGAAGGTACCAACCGACTTTTGGTCGGGTTGACTACCCAACCTAGATTCTGCAAAACGTTTACTACCTTGTCACCTGAACGCTTTTGGCCTTGGACTTCGCTCAAATTAACCAATCGTCGAGATAAGGATGTACCAGAATTCCTTCCTTTCGTAATGCAGCGCTACCACCACCATAACCTTGGTGAAAGTCTGTGGTACTGTCGCAAGACCGAAAGGCAATGCTTGGAATTGATAATGTCCAAGGCAGAGCGAACCGCAGGAACTTTTGATGAGCCACTCTGATCGGGATGTGTAGGTACGCCTCCATAAGATCTAGGGAAGTCAAGTACTCTCCCTGTTGCACCGCCACAATGATCAACCTCAACGTTTCCATCCTGAAGTGCAGGACCCAAAGACAGCGATTCACCCCTTTTAGGTCCAATATAGGATGGAGAGTACTGTCTTTCTTTGGCACCACGAAATAGAGTATCGGCCCACACCGTAGTCTGCCAACGGAAGGGGAACGACTGCTCCCAATTGTAAGAGACGAACCAAAGTTCTGCAGACCGCCAGGGTTTTCTGCTGGCCTTTGCAAGGAGACAGCACGAAAGAATCCCGTACTGACCTTGCCAATTCCAGTGCATAACCCTCGCAAATTATTTCTAAAACCCATTGGTTGGACGTTATTTGGGTCCAGGCAGGAAGAAATTCCCGAAGTCGCCCACCTATCGGTTGGTTTCCTACTGGAACCCAACTCATTTCATTGTGGTTTTCGAGGTGCCGCTGTGGAAGCTGCTGCGAAACCTCTGCTCCACGAAACCCCTGGGCCCTAGAAGCAAATCTTCCTCTTTGGAAACCACCCAAATGATAAGTATGAAATCTCCTGAAATCCCTAAACTGGCCCCGAAAACCCGGTAAGGAGGGCCCTTGCTTTGGCTTATCCTCCGGAAGTCTCCCGCCTTTGGACTCCCCGAGATCCTTAACTAACTTGTCCAGATCGTCTCCAAACAATTTACCTTTAAACGGGAGCTTACTGAGACGCGACTTGGATGAACCATCAGCCGCCCAATTTCTCAACCACAGAGATCTCCGGGCGGCCACCAAGGAAGCCATACTATTTGCTAGAGCTCTGATCAAGTCGTAATGCACATCCGCCAAGTATGCCGATCCCAACTCTAAACGATCCAGCTCTTATCTCTTCCAGCTCCAGGCGAGTAGACTACCATAAGCGCTGAGACCATCAGAGACATGCTCTTGCCACCCAAGCTCCGCAAATGGAAGCCTGTAAGGCCAAAGCATTAGCCTCAAATGATTGCTTCAATAACCCATCTACTTTCCTATCCTGGGCATCCTTTAAAGCTGCGCTACCTTCCACCAGTATAGTGGTCTTTTTTGTAACCACTGACACTGCTGCATCAATTCGTGGAGAGCAGAACTTCTCTTTGTCCTTATCAGCCAAGGGATAAAGCCTGTTCATAGTCCTAATTCCTCTTAGTCCCGCTTCCAGATGATCCCATTCCTCCTGAATCATCCGGTCCACCAGACGGTGAATGGGAAACACTACCTGCACCTGTCTCACCGCTTGAATGATAGGATCTTCCACATCTTCTTCTTCCATCGCCTGCGCAGTAGCAAGATTTAGCATCTGAAGGGATTCTGTAATAAGTGCCGTCAATTCGTCCTTCCGGAATACCCAAATGATTTTCGCCTGATCCTCAGGCTCTTGTATTTCTCCTTCTTCCAACTCTTCTATATCTGCTTCGAGCTCCGTCTCAGCTTCCTCTGTCTCTTGCCACTCGCTCTCAGCAGAATAAAACTCACGAGGCCTTGCACTCATAGGGGGCTGCGGGGAAATACCACCAGCGTCCCCTACCATGGGTAGCTGTACATGACTAGTCAGAGGCAAGGGCTACAGCATTTTCCCTTGACGCCTCAAACAAAACGTCTGATGCAAAATTAAAACAAAGTCCGGGCAGAAATCCCTGCGCTGAGGACCAGATCCAAAGACCGGTAGCGCACTTGACGACCCTGCTGTAAGTTTCTGGCAGGACCCTTGCGACATGGAACTTAATGCCTCTCCTTCAGCTCCAGCTGATGCATCCTGTGACTCCTGAGCTACCTTAACTTCCATCTGCTGTTCCACGCTAGTGGACACTGTAGCGCAACCCCGGCAGATCCTGGAGTCAGCGACTGTACCTATGCGGGTGCCGCAGACCACACAGTGAGGGCGTGATGCCAAAGGCTAGACACCGCAACCACTCATATGCTGCTAAAGCAGAAATGAAAAACTGTTTTTTTTTAAAAAAATAAATAGATAAACTAACTACCCAGAGGAAAGAAAAATCACCCTGAGGGGGGGAAAAAAAAACAGGAACTCTGACTTCCATCAATAAGAAAGGCTAGTCCCACAAAAGTAAATTAAAAGTAAATTAAACTACCTAGATGCTGAAAAGGAACTGTTCAAAATAAGAAAATTAATCTTTTCCAAAGACAGGGCTCAAGATTCCTAAAGCTCTGTGCCCCGAACCGCAAGTGCTCGCCACCTGGTGCACACGTGGTCCCAAAATGGCTGTCGTTTGTTATAAACGCGAAATGGTGCCAAAAACCCTTGACTTAATCTCCCCGACTACAGACAGCACCCCCAAAGTTGGCCGATATCCCTTACCACGGGAAACGCTGTCTTACCAGATTGCCGGCGTGAATAAGATCTGCTCCGTTTCTGCCGTTGAGATCAGGGGTCTCAAACCCGCGCTGTCCCGCTCAGCTTAAAAGCGAGCTGAGAACCGCCGGCGAGATCTCTCCCCTCCTTTTCTGCGCTTAGACTTCCTCCGGGATCGTCAGCGAAGTGGGAGATCTGACAGCTAACGTTACAGAGAAATGCAGCGCATAGGCAGAGAGGGGCCGGTGAAATTGAGTGCCAGCTTTTTTATTTTTATTTTTTTTTAAGTAACAGGACACAAATTTACCAAAATTTAAAGAATCAACTCAAACTATCTCTAAGCTACCCTAACAGCTCCTTATGTGTTCCTCAAGTGAGCCCAGCCCTACGCTCACTACATCCTCCTGCTGCATGGAGACTGGACACTGGACACATTGGGGCTGAGGGGAGAGACCAGCAGACTACATCCAGTGATGTCACGATTTTGACATGCCCAGTCTCCAAGTAGCAGGACGAGGTACACAACCCAAAGGTGGAGGACTGAACTGGAGGAACGATAGGGAACTTAGGATTCCAAATTACCCTGCCTACCGATAGCCAGATTAATATGAATAAAATACAGTTTCTAAAATGCTTGTATGTAAATGCTAGAAGTCTAAAAAAAAAAGATGGGGGAGTTAGAACATACAGCACTAAATGAGAGATTAGATATGATTAGTATCTCAGAGACATGGTGGAAGGTGGACAACCAGTGGGACACTGATACCTGGGTATAAACTATATCGTAATGATAGCACAGTTACTTACCTGTAACAGGTGATCTCTGGGAACAGCAGGAATTAGTCCTCACTTATGGGTACGTCGGAACCGACAGAGCCTGCGCGGGAAAGCTCCCCAGCTTCCCAGAAAGGAAGCTTTTCGGGCCTCCCACTGCACATGCGCGCTGCCTTCCCGCCTTCCTGACCAGCTCTCCTCAGTTCGAGTTTATAGCTGAGACAATAGAGAGAAGAAAGGAAGATAGATAGAAGATACAACTCCTAGGGGAGGTGGGTGGGTTGTGAGGACTAATTCCTGCTGTTCCCAGAGATCACCTGTTACAGGTAAGTAACTGTGCTATCTCCAGGAACAAGCAGGAATAAGTCCTCACTTATGGGGACTCCCTAGCTAAGATGCCTGGGAGATCCCCTCCCAAGGGTTCACCATCTTCGTATGGATCTCAGGCATCCATCCAGGGAAGGTGGGCAGGAGTTGTTCAAGTATGGAACAGGTGTTTGAGGACAGCCTGACCAAACAAGGCATCCCAGCGGGAGTCCTTGTCCAAACAGTAATGGGCTGTGAAGGTATGAACCGAGGCCCAGGTGGCTGCTCGACAGATCTGATCTATGGATACAGAGTGAAGATGAGCCATAGAAGTGGCCATGGCTCTCACATTGTGAGCTGTGACATGGCTTCCAGAGAAATGTTTTTACTCTGGTAAGCAAAGGAAATACACTGAGCAATCCAATTGGAAAGTGTACGTTTGGAGACTGGAAGTCCCAAATGAGAAGGATCAAAAGCCACAAAAAGTTGGGAAGACTTTCGATGTGGTTGAGTCCTGTTGAGGTAAAAGGCGAGAGCTCTTTTACAGTCTAGAGAATGAAGGTTCCTCTCTGCACTGGATGCATGAGGAGCCGGGAAAAAGACAGGTAGATATACCTCTTGATTAAGATGAAAAGGCGAGACCACTTTGGGCATAAAGTGGGGATTCGTCCTAAGGACCACCTTATCATGATGAAACCCGGTATAAGGTGGATGAGCCACTAAGGCCTGTAGTTCACTGATGCGGCGAGCCGAAGTGACTGCAATAAGGAAAAGGACCTTCCAGGAAAGAAATTTCAAGGAGGTAGAAACCAACGGTTCAAAAGGTGGCTTCATAAGCTGACCTAGAACTAGGTTCAAATCCCATGCTACCGGAGGAGGCCGGATGGGAGATTTAGTTAGAGTCAGGCCTCTCATGAATCTTGCAATAAGAGGATGAGAGGGGACAGGTTGTCCATTTATAGGTTTTAAAGATGCTGCAATAGCACTCAAATGGACTCGTACTGAATTCGTCTTAAGGCCTGCATTGGAAAGATGCAGGAGATAGTCTAACAGAGAATTCAAAGGAAGTGCTAGAGGGTCAAGACCCTGTTGAGCACACCAAATGGAAAAGCGTTTCCATTTGAAAGCATAGGAATGCCTCGTGGAGGGTTTCCTAGAGGCATGAAGGATATCTTTCACTGGTTGAGAAAGATTGAAGTCATGAAGGCTTAGGCCTTCAGTAACCAAGCTCTGAGGTGTAGGGACTTGGGGTTTGGGTGCCACAAAGTCCCCTCCTCCTGAGACAGAAGGTCTGGCGCAGCTCCCAGGTCCAGGGAGGGTCCCTGGGAGAGATGCAGAAGTAGAGGGAACCACACTTGGCGTGGCCAGCATGGAGCTATGAGGATCATCGATCCGTGATCCCTCTGGAGTTTGAACAGAGTCTTGGGAATCAAAGGAATGGGTGGAAAGGCATATAGGAATTCCTGACCCCAATGTAGGAGAAAGGCGTCGTTGGCCTGAGCTCTCTGACACGGAGTCCTGGAACAGAACCGGGGAAGTTTGGCATTCCACGGACTTGCGAAGAGGTCTATGTCCGGGGTTCCCCATTCCTGAAAGATTCTGCGTATCTGGTCCATGTGCAAGGACCATTCGTGTGGAAGCAGAACTCGACTGAGTCTGTCTGCCCGAGAGTTTTGAACCCCTGGAAGATACACTGCCAGAAGATGAATTTGATGCTCTCTGGCGAAGGCCCATAATCTGAGAGCTTCGTTGCAAAGCGACAGAGAGCCTGTCCCTCCTTGTTTGTTTATGTAGAACATGGCCACCTGATTGTCTGTATGGACTAAGACGGTCAGGTTGACAAGGAGGGTATGGAAGACTTTGAGGGCAAAGAAGATTGCTCGCAGTTCCAGGAGGTTGATGTGAAGGGTGGTCTCTTGTGGAGACCAAGCACCCTGAGTGGAGAGGTGTTGAAGATGGGCTCCCCACCCTGTTTGGGAGGCATCTGTTGTGAGGGTTGCTTGGGGCAACAAAGGTTGGAAGGGGACCCCCAACAACAGATTCTTGGTGGACATCCACCATTGGAGGGACCAAAACAGACGCTTTGAGGTAAGTATTTGGTCGGAGAGCGCTCCTGATGCTTGAGTCCACTGGGAGGCCAAGGTCCATTGAGCTGCTCTCATATGAAGACGAGCGTAGGGCACCACGTGTATCGTGGAGGCCATGTGGCCCAGAAGTCAAAGCATTTCTCTGGCTGTCAAGTGACTGCTGGACTGAGCTTGGGAGGCCAAGCACACCAGACGTTGGCCCCGGACTTGAGGTAGGTAGGCCCTTGCAGTGGTGGTGTCCAACTGGGCCCCTATGAATTCCAGAGACTGAGTAGGGATAAGTTGAGACTTGGAAAGGTTTACCACCAGTCCCAGATACTGCAGAATGTGCCTTGTGCGGTCCAGGGAAATCTGGGCCTCTGACTGAGATGGAGCTTGGATGAGCCAGTCGTCCAGATATGGGAATACAAAAATTCCCAGACCTCTTAGAAATGCAGCAACAACTGCCATGCATTTGGTGAACACTCTTGGAGCAGAGGCTAGACCGAAGGGAAGTACTCTGTACTGGAAATGTTTTCCCTGAAACCGAAGGGAAGTACTCTGTACTGGAAATGTTTTCCCTGAAACAGAAATCTTAGATATTTTCTGTGGGATGGGTGGATGAGTATATGTGTGTACGCATCCTTGAGATCTAGAGAACAAAGCCAATCCTGACTCTGAAGGTATGGAAGGAGAATGCCTAGAGAAAGCATTTTGAATTTCTCCTTGTACAGAAATTTGTTCAATTCTCTCAGATCTAGGATAGGTCTGAATCCCCCTGTCTTCTTTGGTATGAGAAAATAAGGGGAGTAGAATCCTGTCCCTTGTTGAAGAAGAGGAACCTCTTCTATTGCCCCTTGGGCAAGGAGAGAAGAGACTTCCTGACCCAACAGGTCCAGGAGAGATGGGGGAGAATTGAAGTGCCTCACCATGGTATATGGAGGAAGGTTGGAAAAATGAAGTTTGTAGCCCTCTCTGATGATAGAGAGGGTCCATTGCTCTGATGTAATTTGCCCCCATCTGGGAGCAAAGTGAGCTAACCTTCCGGGAATGGTGAGGGGCTCTGGTTGTTCTAGAGCCAGAAAGGTTAAGTTCTCTAGGGGCAAGTCAAAACCCCTGAGGGGGTTGAGCCTGCTGAGGAGTGGCAGACACTGCAGGCTTTGACCTTGCCTGTTTAGGCTGCTGACGTTTAGCAGCAAAGCGAGGCTGAGAAGATTGTTGGCCAGTATTTGTGGAAAATCTGGCCTTCTTGTAGTAAGGCCTCTTGAAAGACTTTTTCTTGGCAGGAGTAGAGGTAGACTTAGAAAGTCTATCTAAGGTAGCATTTTCTGCGTCCATTTGAGTGGCTTTAATTTGCCAATCTTTACCAAATAAGTTCTCACCTGTACAGGGCAGATTCCGTAAGCCATCTAGGACCCAGGGTTCTAGGTCAGAGGCCTGGAGCCAAGCAAGTCGTCGGGCTGCAATGGCAATGCCCGAAGCTCTACCGGCACCCTCAAAGGAATCAAAGGCTGCTCTGTTGGAGAACTTGGAAACATCTAGAAGCTGTTTCACTAAAGAAATGAACTCCTCCTTTCTATCTTCAGGGATAAAGGGGGCAAAATGCTTTACCTTTAGGGCAAGTTCCCTTAGAAACATGCCCATATACAGACTGTATGAATTAATCCTGGCTATAAGCATATTAGCCTGGAAGATTTTCCTACCAAAAGAGTCTAGGGTCTTACATTCTCGCGCTGGAGGGGTAGAAGAGTGCCTTTTGGTACTCTTAATCTTTTTCAGCGTAGACTTTACCACAATGGAATGGTGAGGCAGCTGAGTTTTTTGAAAACCAGGAGGAGGGAGGGACCCGGTACATGGTGTCCAACCTACGAGAATGAGGAGACAATGTTAGAGGAGCCTCCCATAAGTCCATCAAGTGTTCTTGAAGGATTTCATGGATAGGCAGGGTAACTGCCTCTTTAGGAACCTTAGGGTATCCTAAAATATCCAATTTCTTTGATCTAGGTTCTTTCTCAGAGGATGTAGTAATAGAAAGTCCTTTAGCTAATTCTATAATGAAGTCTTGAAAGGACAAATCCTCTGGTGGAGACATTCTCCTCTTTGGGGAAGAGGGCTCTTCAGGAAGAACAAGAGAGAGCTCATCAGAGTCATCAGAGGAGTCAAAATCCTCAAAGGAATCAGAGTATCCTCTATTCGCTTCCAATGCACGATATGCATACCGGTCGGTATCGACATCGGGCGTACCGGGCATGGGATCGATATCGGGTGAAAACCCGGATCCGGCATGCACCGATCTGCGTTTGGAAGATGATGGCCTCGGTTCCGGTATGGAAGCCAATACCGGAACCGGACCCGCTGGATGCGGTACCGAGGGCGTCGCAGCCTTAATGAAAGCCAGGATGGCCTGCTGCATGGTCTGAACAGTATTGTCCATAGACGCCACTGCTGCCTGGATGTCGGTACCGGCATGGGCCGGTACCCCAGAGCAGTCTAACAGGTGATCGGTCGAGGCCGTGCCATCGATGTCAACCTGTAACCCCATAGATGGTGCTTTGGAAGCCAGAGCTTCCCGCCGGGGTTGTTTGGCTGGGGCATGGTCCTCAGATTCAAAATTGAGAGCCTCTCGATGCTTTGAAGGAGATTTGCTCTTTGAGGACCTGCCCGAAGGTTTGGTTACCTGAGATCCATCCGGAGAGGAAGACCTGGATGACTGTGATGCTGGATTATCTGAAGCAAACAGCACATGGAATTTGTTGGCCCGGTTCTGCAAACCACGTTTAGACATCTGGGAGCAGGATGGGCAGTCCGGAATGGAGTGGTCAGGCCCCAAACATTTAAGACACCAGTCATGGGTGTCTGTAACAGAAATAACAGCACTACACTTGGTACACTTCTTGAAACCAGGAGCTGGTTTCTCCATGAGGAGATTTTGTGTAGGCCTGAGGCCTAACAGTAGTCACCAAGTTGTGCTAAAAAATAAAAGCTTTTTTCTCTTTTTTTTTTTTTAAGAAAGAAAAGAAAAGAGAGACCGGCGGTACCGGTTTCGGTATGGGGAAGGCAGGTACGCGGTCTAAAAAAAGAAACTAAAATAACAATTTCTTCAGCGGTGACAGGAACACGACCTGCTGGCTCCGCGGAAAAAGAGAAACTGAGGAGAGCTGGTCAGGAAGGCGGGAAAGCAGCGCGCATGTGCAGTGGGAGGCCCCAAAAGCTTCCTTTCTGGGAAGCTGGGGAGCTTTCCCGCGCAGGCTCCGTCGGTTCCGACGTACCCATAAGTGAGGACTTATTCCTGCTTGTTCCTGGAGATAGAGCAGATCAAATTGGTGGAGGAGTTGCACTTTATGTTAGAAAGGGTATTCAGTCACAAAGGATTAAAGATTTGTAGGAAACAAAATTCACCGTAAAATCTCTATGGATTGAAATTCCATGTAAAAAGGGGAAGGGGAAAGCAATGCCAGTGGGGGATACTATCGACGGCCTGACAAGAATGAATAAATGGATAATGAAATGCTCAGAGAAATCAGAGGAGCTAACAAACGTTATAGCACAGTAATAATAATGGGTGATTTCAATAACCCCGGTATTGACTAGTCAGTGTTACGGCAGGACATGCTATGGATATAAAGCCATTCTGGACCTAGTCCTTAGTGGAACACCAAATCTGGTGCAAGAGATATGGGTGTTGGGGCCACTTGGCAATAGTGATCATAGCATGATCACGTTTGATTTAATTAATGCAGGAGGGATGGTAAGGAAATCCACAGTACTAACTTTTAATTTTCGAAAGGGAGACTATGATACAATGAGGAAAATAGTTAAGAAAACACTAAAAGGAGCAGTTGCAAAGGTTAAAGACATACATCAAGCGTGGGTGTTTAAAAATACTATCTTGGAAGCCCAGACCAGCTGTATTCCACGCTTTAAGAAAAGTGGAAGGAAGTCCAAAAAACTGCCAGCATGGTTTAAAGGTGAGGTCAGAGAGGCTGTTACCAAAAAAGCATCTTTCAGGAAATGGGAAAAAAGAGCCAAATGACAAAAACTGGAAACAGCACAAGCACTGGCAAGTTAAATGCAAGGCATTGATAAGGCAGTCAAAGAGAATTTGAGAAGCAGCTTGCTGTGGAAGCAAAAACGCGTAATAAAGACTTTTTCAAATACATTCGTAGCAAAAAACCGGTGAGAGTGTGAGTTGGAAAATAAGATGATAGAGGGGTAAAAGGGGCACTAAGACGAGACAAGGCCATAGCGGAGAGACTAAAGGAATTCTTTGCTTCTGTCTTTACTGAGGAAGATGTAGGGATGTTACCCATGACTGAAGTGGTATTTAGAGTAGTTACTCACCTGTAACAGGTGTTCTCCAGGAGCAGCAGGAATCAGTCCTCACATATGGGTGTCATCGGCGCCGATGAAGCCCCAGCGGAGCATTTCCCCAGCTTTCCATGAAAGCCATTGGGAATGCTGTCATGCATGAGCGGTTCCCTTCCTGCCTAAAGGTGCCATCTTACCTCAGTCAAATGACATAGCTAAGAGCAGCACACAAAAATGTAAAAACACAAACTATGTACAACTGCAACTCCAAGGGGAGGAGGGAGGGTTGTGAGGACTGATTCCTGCTGCTCCTGGAGAACACCTGTTACAGGTGAGTACAAGGACACAACCTCCACCGGTAGCCCAACAGAGGGCAGGAGTTGCCTAAACCTCAAAGAGATTCCGGAGTACTGCTTGGCCAAAAGCACTGTCCCTACGGGACTCTCTCTCCAGACAGTAGTGGGCTGCAAAAGTCTGGCTTGAAGACCAAGTTGCAGCCCTGCAGATGTCTACCAAGGGCACAGAGCGGAGACGAGCCACTGAGGCAGCCATTGCCCTGACACGATGGGCCGTGACCCTACCCTGCAAAGGAAGGTCAGCCGCCTTGTAAGCCCAGGTGATACAGTCAGCCACCCAGATGGATAAGGTACGCTTGGACACAGCCAACCCCAACGTATTGGGGTCAAAGGATACGAAGAGCTGAGTAGCCCTTCTATGCCCCTGCGTATGGTCAAGGTAGAAGGATAAGGCCCTCCTACAGTCCAGGGTATGCAGGACTGCTTCAGCCTGGCTTGCATGAGGCCTAGGGAAGAATGCTGGAAGAACCACCTCCTGGTTGAGGTGGAAAGAGGAGACAACCTTAGTGAGGAACTTGGGATGAGTCCTGAGGACTACCCTGTTCCTATAAATCCTGGTGTAAGGCCTATCACAGACCAGGGCCTGAAGCTCACTCACTCGCCTAGCCGAGGTAAGGGCTATCAGGAAGAGTGTCTTCCAGGAGAGGAAGCGCAGTGAACAAGTAGCCATCGGCTCAAAGGGTGGGCGAGTCAGTTGCTGCAAGACCACATTCAGCTCCCACTCAGGAGCAGGAGGACGGATGGGGGGCTTGAGCAAAAGCAAGCCCCTGAGAAAGCAGGACACCAAGGGGTGACCTGACAAAGAATGTCCCTCCACCAGTGAGTGGTGAGCTGCTAAAGCTGAGAGGTGGACCCGAACAGAATTGGACTTAAGTCCCTGATTTGATAAGTGCAGTAAGTACTGAAGCACTACTGGCACAGTACAGGAGAAAGGATCCTCTGTACGTAGCTGACACCACACAGAAAACCTTTTCCATTTGAGAGCATAGGCTTTCCTAGTGGACTGTTTTCTGGAGGCTAGGACAACCTCCTCAACTTCCTGAGGCAGGCTCCAGGGAGCCAAGACTACCCTTGCAGCCTCCAGGCCATCAAATTGAGAGTCTTGAGATTGGGGTGTAGTAAGGAACCCTGCTCCTGAGAGAGTAGGTCGGGTTGCAACCCCAGAGGCAGTGGGGGATCCACCGCCAGTTGAAGCAGAAGAGGAAACCAAGGCTGTCTCGGCCATCTGGGAGTTACCAGCAAGACTGAGGCCTTGTCCCGAAGAATCTTGAACAGAGTTCGGGCCACCAATGGCGTGGGAGGAAATGCATACAGGAGGCCCTGAGACCAGGACATCAGAAAAGCATCTGGTGCGATCCTCAAAGGATGTGGTTGCCTGGAGCAGAACCTGGGTAGCTGCTTGTTTAGTGGACTGGCAAAAAGATCTATCCAAGGGAGACCCCACTTCAGGAAGATCTTTTGAACTACCAAGGGATGCAGCTGCCACTCGTGGGGCTGCAGAATCCTGCTCAACCGGTCGGCCAGGCAGTTCTCCTGGCTTGGGAGGTACACCGCCTTGAGAAGCATGTGGTGCTTCAGGGCAAAGGTCTTGAGTTTCTCGACAAAGGATCTGGGACCCAGTGCCGCCCTGCTTGTTCACATAAAACATGGCCACCTGGTTGTCTGTTTGAATCAAGACTGAGCGGTGAGCCAGGGTTGGAGAAAAATCTCTGAGAGCCAAGCGGATAGCTCGAAGTTCCAGCATATTGATCTTTTGGGTTGCCTCCCAGGGAGACCAGAGGCCTTGGGTGCACTTGTCCAGACAATGAGCGCCCCAGCCCTTCAGAGAGGCGTCGGTGGTGAGGACCACTGAGTATTCTGGCATTTGGAAGGGCATTCCCTTGAGTAGATTGGGTGGATGTAGCCACCAGCTGAGGGAGGCCAGAAGGTGTTTGGACACCTTTATCCTGTCTCGTAAGTGCCTATGGCTTGAGACCACTGAGTACGAAGGCACCACTGTGCAGGCCTCATATGGAGCCTGGCATTGGGAGTCACATGTACTGTCGAAGCCATGTGACCTAGAAGCCTGAGGCAGAGTCTGGCGGAGACTAGGGACCTGTTCAGAAACTGCTTTGCCACGTCCATCAGTCTTTGAGCCCTGTCTTCTGGCAAGAATGCCTTTGCCAGTTGAGAATCCAACCTTGCCCCTATGAACTCCAAGTTCTGGGAGGGGAGCAAAGTGGACTTTGCGAAGTTTATGACAAAGCCCACCCTTTGGAGCAGAACAATGGTGTTGAGGGTGTCTTGTCTGGCCTCCAGGGACGTCTGACCCCTGATGAGCCAGTCGTCCAGATAGGGAAAGACAAAGATGCCTTGATTTCTCAGGTAGGCTGCAACCACTGCCAGGCACTTGATAAAGACCCTGGGAGCGGAGGACAGGCCAAAAGGCAGTACTCTGTACTGATAATGGTTTCCTCCCACAATGAGCCTGAGGTACTTTCTGTGGTCTGAATGAATGAGGATGTGAGTGTACGCATCCTTTAGATCTAAGGAGCATAGCCAATCTCCCTGCTGGAGGTAGGGCAGAAGTGTTCCAAGAGTAAGCATTTTGAACTTTTTTCTCTAAGAACTTGATCAGGTTTCTGAGGTCCAGAATGGGTCGAAGGCCACCGGTTCTTTTGGGTATCAGGAAATACCTGGAGCAGAATCCGTGACCTTGCAAGTGGGGAGGCACAGGCTCCACCACCCTGTCCACCAACAGACCATGAAGCTCTTGTAGCAGGAGGTCTGTGTGCAGGGGAGGCCTTGGAGGCTCTCCTGGAAAATATGGTGGTGGTAGTTGGTGAAAATGGAGGGCATAGCCATTTTGAACTATGTCCAGCACCCAACTGTCCCCAGTGATAAGGGGCCACTGGTGGGCAAAGAGGGCGAGGCGACCTCCTGTGCAGGGTGGGGAGAGCAGTGGAGGAGAGGCTACGCTCAAGGAGTCAAAAACCCCCACCCTGCTGAGTGGTAGCAGGGGCCTGAGGCTTGGGGGTCCTCTGCCTACGGGGCCCATTACCCTGGCCCTTGGTTTGCTGACCCTGGGGGGCAGGTTGGGCAGCCTGATATTGAGGGTACTGTTTGTAGGCAGTGCCCTTCCTCGGGTAAAAGGGCTTTTTACCCGAGCCCTTCTTCTTATGTGAAGGGGCAGAGGTCTTCCGACAGCCTTGTCCGGGTAAGGTGCTCTGTCTCGAGCTGAGCGGCCTTCTCGGTCACGGGTTTGCCAAAAAGGTTCTCACCTCGGCAGGGGACATCGACCAACTTGTCCTGAACCCATGGCTCGAGGTCCGATGACTGCAGCCACGCCTGGCATCAAGCCGCGATGCCGGCAGCCGCTACTCGGGCCGAAGCCTCGAAGCCATTGTAGGCGGCGCGGGAAGAACTGCGAGCATTCCCGAATCCCCGAGGACAAGGTCTGAAATCTCTGCAAGGGTTCCCCGGAGAGACCAGCAGAGAAGCCGGCCAGTTCTTTGGCCAGGTCCCGCAAGTACATGCCCATGTACAGCTGGTAAGACTGGACACGGCAAGCAAGCATCGACCCCTGAAAGCACTTCCTACCGACGCCATCAAGGTTGCAGGCCTCCCTGCCGGGGGGCACCGCGGAGTGCATCTTCTGGCTCTTCAGACGATGCATGGCCGATTCCACAATCATGGAATGGTGTGGCAGTTGTGCTTTCTGGAAACCAGGGCTTTTGCGGAGTCGATAAATGGAATCAACTCGCTTGCTCAGAACCGGCGCTGAGGCCGGGACCTCCCACATCCGGAAGAGGAGACGTTCCAGCATCGGAGGAACTGGGACAGTAAAGGCCTCCTTCGGAGGAGAGTCGTACTGCAGAGCATCAAGCTCCTCGGCTCGAGGCTCTTCCTCAGGATCGGCAGGGATAGCCAAGGCAGCGGCCATATCCCGGACGAACTCCGAGAACCTAGTGTCCTCTGGAGGGGATCTACTCCGGCGATCAGACTGCGGTGAGTCTGATGAGACGCACCGAGTCTTAAAAGTATTGGGAGACTCCTCGTCCTCCGTCTCCCAGGCGGACTCGTCCGAGGAGGAGTCAGGGTCCGAACCCGTGGGGCCCCGAGGTACCAGCCCCGACGCAGGGGGCACCAGCGTCGACACCCTCGGTCCCGAACGGGAGGTCAAGGGAGACCTCGACTGAGGACGACTTCGAGCCATGAGGGTCTCGAGTATCGGCTCGGTCTCCGGGGTTGACTTTGAAGTCGACGTCCCGGTGGTCGGGGCAGATGCACCAGGCAGGCTGGCCATCAGTGCCCGCTGCTGCTCCATGAAGGCAGACAGTCTGCACTCCAAGGCTGTCATCCTGAGACTCAGCTCGGGAGACGCAGCAGCCATCGACTCGAGCTCCGGCGGCGCTAGGCCCGACGTCGGCTCTCTGGGAGGAGAGTCCACGAGGACTACGGGGCTTACGTGTCCAGCAGACTCCGGCTCCACGCAAGGAACTTTGGCAGGATTCTCTTGGTCCAGGGGCCCGTGACGGCGGTCGGGGGTCTTAGACCTGGCCCTCGAGGGACCAGGGACCTCCTCCGATGCCGCCCTCGTGAGCCGCTTCTTCCTCTTACGTTCCCGGTCGGGGGACCACGTGTCCGAGGAGCTTCGACGGCGCTCGGGATCGGAATCCCGAGATGTCGAGGCCTCAGACGAGGTCCGGGCCCGGCCGGAGGCAGAGTCCGAAAAAAACCTTTCCTTTTGATGCTGTCGACTCTTTAGTGCCTTGCAAGACATCTTCCCACATGGTCCACACGACTTTAGGTCGTGGTCAGGGCCGAGGTGCCGAAGGCAGCAGTCGTGTGTGTCAGAGAGAGACAATTTTCTTACACCGATCACACTTTTTGAAACCACTGGAAGCCATCGGGGAAAAAATAGCCCCAGCGAGGTAAAAAGACCGGCCTTCCAGTGAAAAATGAAAAAAGGGCGCGAACGCCAGCCATGAAGGGCAAAAACCGAAAAATGAAGAAAACGGGCTCGATACCGGTGTACCAAACCCGACGGGAGGGGAACTGGCGTCGAACCGGAGAAAAAGAGCGAAAATCGCCGAAGAAAAAAATCACTTTTATCCAGGAGAACAGGACACACGTCCGATGGGCTTCTCGGAAAAAAAAAAGACTGAGGTAAGATGGCACCATTAGGCGGGAAGGGAACCGCGCATGCGTGCCAGCATTCCCAAAGGCTTTCATGGAAAGCTGGGGAAATGCTCCGCTGGGGCTTCATCGGTGCCGATGACACCCATATGTGAGGACTGACTTCCTGCTTGGTCCTGGAGAAAAAGGTGATACTGCAGAAGAATTGAAAGAAATATCGATACACCAGAAAGATTATTTACAACTATTTGATAAACTGAATCACCTCGACTGGATGGTATACATCCAAGGATGTTGAAAGAACTGAAATACGATTGCAGACCTGCTAGTAGTAATCTGTGATATATCATTAAAATCATCTGTAATACCTGAAGACTGGAGGATGGTCAATGTAACGCCAATTTTTAAAAAGGGTTCCAGGGGTGATCTGAGAAACTACAGACCGGTGAGCCTGACATCAGTACTGGGAAAAATGGTAGAAACCATCATAAAGAGTAAAATTACTGAACATGTAGATAATCATGGCTTAATGAGAGACAGCCAACATGGCTTTAGACAAGGATGATCTTGCCTTACTAATCTGTTATGTTTTTTTTGAAGGTGTGAATAAATAGGTACACAAAGATGAGTTGGTTGATATACTGTATCTGAACTTTCAGAAAGCCTTTGACAAGATCCCTCATCAGAGACTTTTGGCAAAACTAAAAAGTCATGGGATAGGAGGCAGTGTACCATTGTGGATCAGAAGTGGTTAAAAGATAGCAAGCAGAGGATAGGGCTAAATGGCCAATTTTCCCAATGGAGAAAGTGAATAGTGGAGTACCCCAAGGATCTGTGATGGGTCTGCTGCTTTTTGACTTATTCATAAATGACCTGGAAAAGGGAATAACGAGTGAGGTTATCCAATTTGCTGATCACACAAAACTATTCAAAGTTATTAAAACCCATGAGGATTGTGGAAAATTGCAAGAAGATCTTGATAAATTGGAAGACTGGGCATCCAAATGGCAGATGAAATTTAATGTGGGCAAGTGTAAAGTTATGCATCTAGGAAAGAACAACCCAAACTATTTTTCCACGATTTAAGGTTCCACATTAGGAACCACCACCCAGGAAAAAGATTTAGGCGTCATTGTGGTATCATTCCATGGTGTGACCGCACCTTGAATATTATGTGCAATTATGGTCGCTGTATCTAAAAAAGGATAAAGCGTTATTAGAAAAGGTACAAAGAGCCACCAAAATGGTAAAGGGGATGGAAGGATAACCCTATGAAGAGAGGCAAAAACGGTTAGGGCTCTTCAACCTGAAAAAGAGACAGCTGAGGGGAAATATGATAAAGGTCTCTAAATTAATGAATGGAGTGGAACGGGTAAAGCACAGTTACTTACCTGTAACAGGTGATCTCTGGGAACAGCAGGAATTAGTCCTCACATATGGGTACGTCGGTACCGACGGAGCCCGTGCGGGAAAGCTCCCCAGCTTCTTAGAATAGAAGCTTTTGGGACCTCCCACTGCACATGCGCACTGCCTTCCCGCCTTCCTGAACAGCTCTCCTCAGTTTCGAGTTTATAGCTGAGTCAACAGAGAGAGGACAGGAAGATAGATAGATAAAAGATACAACTCCTAGGGGAGGTGGGTGGGTTGTGAGGACTAATTCCTGCTGTTCCCAGAGATCACCTGTTACAGGTAAGTAACTGTGCTATCTCCAGGAACAAGCAGGAATAAGTCCTCACATATGGGGACTCCCTAGCTTAGATGCATGGGATCCCCTGTAAAGGTTCGCCATCTTCGTATGGATCTCAGGCATCCATTCTGGGAAGGTGGGCAGGAGTTGTTTAGGAATGGAACAGGTGCTTGAGGACAGCCTGGCCAAACAAGGCATCCCGGCGGGAGTCCTTGTCCAAACAGTAATGGGCTGTGAAGGTATGAACCGAGGCCCAGGTAGCGGCTCGACAGATCTGATCTATGGAAACAGAGTGCAGATGAGCCATAGAAGTTGCCATGGCCCTCACATTGTGAGCAGTGACATGGCCTTCCAGAGAAATGTTTTTGCTCTGGTAAGCAAAAGAAATACACTGAGCAATCCAATTGGAAAGTGTACGCTTGGAGACTGGAAGTCCCAAATGGGAAGGATCAAAGGCCACAAAAAGTTGAGAAGACTTTCGATGTGGCTGAGTCCTATTAAGGTAAAAAGCGAGAGCTCTTTTACAATCCAGAGTATGAAGGTTCCTCTCTGCATTGGATGCATGAGGAGCTGGAAAAAAGACAGGTAGATATACCTCTTGATTAAGATGAAAAGGCGAGACCACTTTAGGCATAAAGTGGGGATTCGTCCTAAGGACCACCTTATCATGATGAAATCTTGTGTAAGGTGGATTAGCCACTAAAGCCTGCAGCTCACTGATGCGGCGAGCCGAAGTGACTGCAATGAGGAAGATGACCTTCCAGGAAAGAAATTTCAAGGAGGTGGAAAACATTGGCTCAAAAGGTGGCTTCATAAGTTGACCGAGCACTAGATTCAAATCCCATGCGACCGGGGGTGGTCTGATGGGAGGTTTAGTGAGAGTCAGGCCTCTCATGAATCTTGCAACAAGAGGATGAGAGGAGATAGGTTGTCCATTTATATGTTTCAAGGATGCTGCAATAGCACTTAAATGGACTCTTACCGAATTCGTCTTGAGGCCTGCATTGGATAGATGCAGGAGATAATCAAGAAGAGAATTCAAAGGAAGTGCCAGAGGGTCAAGACCCTGCTGAGCACACCAAATGGAAAAACGTTTCCATTTGAAAGCATAGGAACGCCTGGTAGAGGGTTTCCTAGAGGCAGAAAGGATATCTTTCACTGGTTGGGAAAGATGAAAGTCTTGAAGGCTTAAGCCTTCAGTAACCAAGCACTGAGGTGAAGGGATTTGGGGTTTGGGTGCCACAAAGTCCCCTCCTCCTGAGACAGGAGGTCTGGCGCAGCTCCCAGATCCAAGTAGGATCCCTGGGAGAGCTGTAGAAGTAGAGGGAACCACACTTGGCGTGGCCAGCGTGGAGCTATGAGGATCATAGTTCCATGATCCCTCTGGAGTTTGAACAGAGTCTTGGGAATCAAAGGAATGGGTGGAAAGGCATATAGGAATGCCCGACTCCAATTCAGGAGAAAGGCGTCCGTAGCCTGAGCTCCCTGACACGGAGTTCTGGAACAGAACCGGGGAAGTTTGGCATTCCACGGACTTGCAAAGAGGTCTATGTCCGGGGTCCCCCATTCCTGAAAGATTCGGTTTATTTGGTCCAAATGTAGGGACCATTCGTGTGGCAGCAGAACTCGACTGAGCCTGTCTGCCCGAGAGTTTTGAACTCCTGGGAGATACACTGCTAGCAGGTGAATCTGATGCTCTCTGGCGAAGGCCCATAGTCTTAGAGCTTCGTTGCAAAGCGACAGAGAGCCCGTCCCTCCTTGTTTGTTTATGTAAAACATGGCCACCTGATTGTCCGTCTGAACTAGGACAGTGAGGTTGGCTAGGAGGGAGTGGAAGACCTTGAGGGCAAGGTAAATTGCTCGCAGTTCCAGAAGATTGATATGAAGGGTGGTCTCCTGTAGAGACCAAGTGCCCTGAGTGGAGAGAGTTTGCAGATGGGCTCCCCACCCTGTTTGGGAGGCATCTGTTGTGAGGGTTGCTTGGGGTAGCAATGGTTGAAATGGAGCCCCCAACAACAGATTCTTGGTGGAAGTCCACCAGTGGAGGGACCAAAACAGACGATCGGAGGTTTGTATTTGGTCTGAGAGCGCTCCTGACGCCTGAGTCCACTGAGTGGCCAGGGTCCATTGAGCTGCTCTCATATGAAGACGAGCATAGGGCACCACATGCACTGTGGAGGCCATATGACCCAGTAGGCGTAGCATTTCCCTGGCTGTCAAGTGAGTGCTGGACTGAGCTTGGGAGGCCAAACTCAGGAGGCGCTGGCCTCGAACATGTGGAAGGTAGGCCCTTGCAGTGATGGTGTCCAACTGGGCCCCTATGAATTCTAGAGATTGAGTAGGGATGAGTTGGGACTTGGGAAGGTTTACTACCAGTCCCAGATACTGCAAAAGGCTCCTTGTGTGGTCCAGGGAAATCTGGGCCTGTGACTGAGTTGGAGCTCGGATGAGCCAGTCGTCCAGATATGGGAAGACAAAGATTCCCATGCCTCTTAGAAATGCGGCTACGACTGCCATGCATTTTGTGAATACTCTTGGAGCAGAGGCTAGACCGAAGGGGAGTACTCTGTATTGGAAATGTTTTCCCTGAAACAGAAAGCGAAGATACTTTCTGTGGGATGGATGGATGAGTATATGTGTATACGCATCCTGTAGGTCTAGAGAACAAAGCCAGTCCTGACCCTGGAGGTAAGGAAGGAGAATGCCGAGAGACAGCATTTTGAATTTCTCCTTGAAGAGAAATTTGTTCAATTCTCTCAGATCTAGGATTGGTCTGAATCCCCCTGTCTTCTTTGGAATGAGAAAATAAGGGGAGTAGAAACCGGACCCTTGTTGAGGAAGAGGAACCTCTTCTATGGCCCCTTGGGCAAGAAGAGAGGAAACCTCTTGACCCAACAGGGTTAGGAGAGATGGGGGAGAATTGAATGGTCTCACCATATGATGGGGAGGAAGGCTGGAGAAATGAAGTTTGTAACCCTCTCGAATGATAGAGAGGGTCCATTGTTCTGTTGTGATTTGTTCCCATCTGGGAGCAAAGTGAACCAACCTTCCGGGTATGGTGAGAGGTTCTGGTTGTGTTAGAACCAGAAGTGGCAAGTTCCCTAGGAGCAAGTCAAAACCCCTGAGGGGTTGGAGCCTGCTGAGCTACAGTAGCTGCTGCAGGCTTAGCTCGTGCTTGTTTGGATTGCTGACGCTTAGCAGTATAGCGAGGTTGAGAAGACTGCTGGCCAGTATTTGAAGCAACTCTGGCCTTCTTATAGTAAGGCCTTTTAAAAGACTTTTTCTTAGTAGGAATTGAAGTGGACTTTGAAAGTCTTTCCAAGGTGGCATTTTCAGCATCCATCTGGGTGGCTTTGATTTGCCACTCTTCCCCAAATAAGTTCTCACCTGTACAGGGCAGATTCCGTAAGCCATCTAGAACCCAAGGTTCCAGATCAGAGGCCTGGAGCCAAGCAAGACGTCGGGCTGCAATAGCAATGCCCGAAGCCCTACTGGCTCCCTCAAAGGAATCATATGCTGCCCTATTAGAGAACTTAGAAACCTCTAAGAGTTGTTGCACTAGGGAAAGGAATCCCTGCTTTTTATCCTCAGGGATAAAGGGGGCAAAATGCCGCACCTTTTTGGCAAGTTCCTCCAGGAACATGCCCATATAGAGACTGTAGGAATTAATCCTGGCTATAAGCATACTAGCCTGGAAAATTTTCCTACCAAAAGAGTCCAAAGTCTTACATTCCCGTCCTGGAGGGGTGGAAGAGTGCCTTTTGGTACTCCTAATCTTCTTCATTGCAGACTTCACCACAATAGAGTGGTGGGGCAATTGAGTCTTTTGGAAACCAGGAGAAGGAGGGACCCTATACATGGTGTCCAACCTACGGGAATAAGGAGACAAAGTCAAAGGATTTTCCCAGAAATCCATCAGTTGTTCTTGAAGGATTTCATGGATAGGCAGGGTAACTGCCTCCTTAGGGGCCTTTGAGTATCCCAAAATATCCAGTTTTTTGGATCTGGGTTCCTTTTCAGAGGATGTGGTAATAGAAAGGGCTGTAGCCATATCTAAAACAAAGTCCTGGAAGGACAAATCCTCTGGAGGGGACATTCTCCTTTTAGGAGAAGAGGGCTCCTCAGGTAAGTTGAGTGAAAACTCAGCAGAATCATCAGAGGAGTGAAAATCCTCAGAGGAATCGGTGCTTTCCTCTAACGCACGATACGCGTACCGATCGGTATCGATATCGGGCGTATCGGGTATGGAACCGGTATGGAGCGAAAGCCCATACGGTACCGACTTGCGTTTAGAGGTGGACGGCCTCGATACCGGCATGGCGGACGATACCGGTATCGGGCCCGGAACCGCTGAAAGCGGAACCGATGGCGTTGCAGCTTTAATGAAAGCCATGACGGCCTGCTGCATGGACTGTACAGTATCGCCCATGGACGCCATAGCTGCCTGGATGTCGGTACCGGAGTGACCCGGTACCCCAGAGCAGGCTAACAGGTGATCTGTCGAGGCCGTAGCATCGATATCAACCTGAGACCCCTGAATTGGCGTTTTTGGAAGTTGGACTTCCCGCCGGGGTTGTTTGGCTGGGGCAGGGTCCTCAAGTTCTAAGCTAAGAGCCTCTCGATGCTTTGAAGGAGATTTGCTCTTTGAGGACTTGCCCACAGAAGGTTTGGTTACCTGAGATCCATCCGGAGAAGAAGACCTGGATGACTGTGATGCTGTATTCTCTGAAGCAAACAGCACATGGAATTTGTTGGCCCGGTTCTGCAGCCCACGTTTAGACATGTGGGAGCAAGATGGGCAGTCCGGTATGGAATGGTCAGGCCCCAAACATTTCAGACACCATTCATGGGTGTCTGTGACTGAAATAACAGCATTACATTTGGTACACTTCTTAAATCCAGGGGCTGGCTTCTCCATGAGGAGAAATTGAGTAGGCCGAGAGGCCTCTCTGAAGTGACCAAAAAGCTAAAAAATAAGAAAAAAGAATTATAATTTTTTAAAGAAAGAAAGAAAAGACCGGCGATACCGGTATCGGTATGGGGAAGGCAGGTACGCGGTCTAAAGAAACAAATAAAATAACAATTTCTTCAGCGGTGACAGGAACACGACCTGCTGGCTCCGCGGAAAAAGAGAAACTGAGGAGAGCTGTTCAGGAAGGCGGGAAGGCAGTGCGCATGTGCAGTGGGAGGTCCCAAAAGCTTCTATTCTAAGAAGCTGGGGAGCTTTCCCGCACGGGCTCCGTCGGTACCGACGTACCCATATGTGAGGACTTATTCCTGCTTGTTCCTGGAGATACGTAGATTAATTGTTTACTTCATCAGAATATAGAAAAACTAGGAGACATGCAATGAAGCTACAGGGTAACCTATTTAAGACTAACAAGAGAAAATATTTTTTCACTCAAAGTGTAATCAAACTCTGGAATTTGTTACCGGAGGATGTAGTAACATAGAAACATAGAAATATGATGACAGAAAAAGACCACATGGCCTATCTAGTCTGTCCTTACATAACAACTACAACAGTCCCCTTTTTACCTTTAGAGATCCTCTGTGTTTGTCCCATGCCTTTTTGAATTCAGTTACTGTCCTCATCTCTACCACCTTCACTGGGAGAATATTCCACGGATCCACTACTCTTTCCGTAAAGAAATATTTCCGCTGTTAGTGTAGCTGGGTTTAAAAAAAGGTTTGGACAAGTTCCTGTAGGAAAGGTCCATAAACCATTATTAAAAGGGATTCATGATATCACTGCTTGACCCAATACAAACATTGTGGAACCTGTGTCTTTTGGGGAAACTGCTAGGTACTTATGACCTAGATTGGCCACTGTTGGAAACAGGATACTGGGCTTGATAGACCTTGGTCTGACCCAGTATGGCATATCTTATGTTCTGGATGTCCAAATGGCAGATTACATTTAATGTGGACAAGTGCATAGTTATGCACTAGAAAGGAACAGTCCAAATTATGGTTACACAATGCAAGGTCCCACATTAGGAACCATCACCTAGGAAAAGGATTTAGGTATCATTGTAGTTAACTCACCTGTAACAGGTGTTCTCCAGGGACAGCAGGAAACAGTCTTCACATATGGGAGAGGTTGGTGCCAACGGAGCCTGAGCGGATCATTTCCCCAGCTTTCAAAAAAAGCCTTTAGGACATGCTACCATGCATGCATGGCCCCCTTCCCACCCAAGGGTGCCATCTTGCTCACTCAGATAACATAGCTAGGATGGCAGTAAAAACTACAACAAGGTAGGAAGGCAACTCCCAGGGGAGGAGGGAAGGTTATGAGGACTGATCCTGCTGTCCTGAGAGAACACCTGTTACAGGTAAGTAACTACGCTTTCTCCAGGAACAAGCAGGAAGTCAGTCCTCACATATGGGACTCCCTAGCTCCAGGCTGCCGAGGACCAAACCACAACAGCACCAATGGCAACCAATCGAGTAGCTGTGAGTTGGCAAAATGCGAGTCCCCACATACTCTGCAGACCCTAGCATCCAGAGACACTATCACTCCGGTAGCCTGAACACAGAAGGGTCGGAGGGCAGGAGTAGCCTACACCCCGAGAATACAATGGAGTACTGCCTAGCCAAAGGCACTGTCCCTGCGGGACTCGCTCTTCAGACAGTGGTAAACTGTGAACGTATGAATTGAAGACCATGTGGCGATTTTGTAGATCTCAGTAACTGGCATGGAATGGAGGATGGTTACCGAAGTGACCATCGCCTTCAAGCGATGTGTTGTGATCCGGTGTTCGGGGGAGAGGCCAGCTCGCTCATAGGCGAGGACAATACATTCCGCCACCCAAGTGGACAGAGTTCGCTTAGTCATCTGGAGTCCCTGTCTGCTGGGGTCATTAGACAGAAAAAGCTGAGGAGCTTATCGATGGGTTTGAGTCCGCTGTAAGTAGAAGCACAGGGCCCGTTTGCAATCTAGTGTATGAAGTAATAGTTCCTTCCTGCCAGCGAGAGACCGTGGGAAAAAAGGTGGGGAGGATCACCTCTTAGTTGAGGTGGAAAAGAGACACCACCTTCGGGAGGAATTTGGGGTTTGTGCAAAGCACTATCCTGTTCTTGTAAAACCTTGTATATGGTTGATCTGCCACCAAGGCCTGGAGTTCGCTCACTCTTCGAGCGAACATGAGGGCCAACAGAAAGGCCACTTTCAAAGATAGGTACCGCAGGTGCCAAGTGTCCAGGGCACTGTTCCCTCTAAGCAGTGCGCGTGTGCGCGCGCACACACCTCGCCGAGTGAGCGCACATACTTTACAACAGAGCGCACAAAAATTACGGTTCTGATTCTGACAGAAAACACCACAGACATTCTTAAAATTGAAAAGTTGTTGTGTATTTACGTTTTTCACAAGTTCGACAATATTTTCTAGTGCAATCAATGTGGTGTACATACTGTATTCTGACATGTAGTCAAATTTTAAAGTATATAACTCCGAGTGTCGTTATGTGGCGCACAAAAATTTAATCTTCCTTCAAAAGCTGCACAGCTGATATTTTATGCGCACACAGCCTACAGAAAATTAGAGGGAACATTGGTCCAGGGGCTCGAACAGCGGTTTGGTGAGCTGGGAGAGCACCAGATTAAGGTCCCATTCTACCACTGGAAGGCAGAAAGGGGGCTTGAACAACAGGGGGCCCTGGAAGAACCTGGAGACCACAGGCTGGCTTGAGAGAGGTTCTCTCTCGATAGGGTGGTGGTGGAGTGTCTAGGGTGCTCAGATGTACCCTCACTGAGTTAGATTTCAGCCTAGTGTGTGACAAAGTGCAGTAGGTACTGAAGTACTAGGGATTGAAGATAAGTCTGGTTACACTCAGCATAATTTAGCCAGTGCTATATAAGATAATAAGCTGATGTGCCCTTCAGTTTCTAGCTTTCAAGAGCTTTAACAGAGTGAAGTTAGTTTGGCAATGGTTACTGAAGTGAATACATTCATTCATTTTTTAACGTGAAGATCATCAGCGTGTGGTTTTTAAAAAAATTTTGAAAGAAATTTATATACAGAAAAAATAATAAAATAAATACTGCCCGAGAGGCTTTATTGAATGTTTTTCATACTCTTGGGAACACATGGTCCTTGATGCAAGAAACGGGTTCGGTTAACCACAGAAGAGGTTTACCTCCTGGGTTCCACCCGACCAGAGTCTGAGACCAGTTCCCTGTAATTAGTATTTTTTTGGCATTAGTGAAGTATGGAGTAAGTTTTTGTGTATTTTGGGATATTTTACTCCGACAGACCCGATACAGTTTTACTGAAGTACTAGTTACATGTGGCAGAAGGGATTCTCTTCCTTTTCCGCACACCAGGCAGAGAACCTTCTCCACTTAAAGGTATAAGCCCGTCTGGTGGAGGGTTTTTGGAAGGCCAGCAGGATCTCCTTGACTTCCCCTGGAAGACTGAAAGGGGTCAGCACTACCCTTTCAGCAGCCATGCTATTAGCGTTAGTGACCTCAAATTGGGGTGCAGGAGAGAGCTGCTGTCATGGGACAGGAGGACCAGGGCTCGACCCAGAGGGACTGAGTGTCACCAACAATGAGAGCAGCAGAGAGAACAAAGGTTGCCCGGGCCACCTGGGGGCAATCAGTATAACTGATGCCCTTTCGCTCTGGACCTTGATAAGGATCCTGGTGATCAGGGGGGTTTCAATGGGAACGCAGAGAGTAGGCCCTCAGACCACGAGATCAGGAAGGCATCTGCCGCCACTCTCTCCAGGTGCGGCTGAAGGGAGCAGAAGCGGGGTAGATGCATGTTGCCCCAGAGGTGGGAGAGCTACTTCGCTACTCTGGGCTTTAAGCGCCACTCGTGTGGATGAAGGACTCTCCTCTGCCTGCCTGCTAAGCATTTGTCCTGGCTTGGGAGGTACACCGCTTGCAGAAGCATGTTGTTGCGTGCTGCGAAGGAGAGGAGGGTCACCGTCTCCTGGCAGAGGGAGTAGAGCCCGTGCCCCCCTGCTTGTTGATATAAAATATGGTGACCTGGTTATCTGCCTGGATCAGCACAGGTAGGTGTCGCAGGCAGTGGCGGAATGCTTGTAGGGCCAAGAAGATTGTCCTGAGCTCCAGGAAATTGATCTGTAGGAGTGACTCCTCCTGAGATCAGCTGCCCTGTATGCAGCGGTCTCCGCAATGCGTCCCCAACCCAGGAGGGATGCATCTGTGGTCACGGTTCTCTTTGGTGCAGGTGCCTGGAAGGGCATTCTCCACCTGGAGGTGGCGCAGGTTTTACCACCGGTTTAGGGACTCCGCCAACTGGAGGGTAACCCTGACTCTGTCCCGTAGCCTGCCCGTGGCCCGAGTCCACCGCCAGCGTAGGCACCACTGGGCTGTCCGCATGTGTAAGCGGGCTGAGGGCGTGAAGTGGACAGTCGAGGTCAAATGGCCCAGCAGGTGGAGGAGAAGAGCCGGTATTGACCGGTGGTGTTGTACCTCTCTTGCCAGTTATCTGATGCGTTCTGCCCTTTCTCTTGGGAGAAAGGCCTTGACCTGTAACGTGTTCAAATGAGCACCTAAGAACTCCAGGCTTTGGGTTGGACAGAGATGGGATTTGGGGTAGTTGATGCCGAATCCCAAGTGCTGCAAAAGGAGGGTTGTGCACTCTGCCGCATGACTGATCTCTGAGGTCATACTGCCCCTGAAGAGCCAGTCGCCCAGGTAGGGGAAGACAAAAGCCCCTTGTAGGCGCAGGTGGCAGCTGCCACCACAAAGCATTTAGTAAAGACCCTTGGCAAGGAGGCCGAAGGGTAGCATCCTCCTCCTACCACGAATCTTAGGTACTGCCTGTGGGAGGGGGTGGATCAGGAAATAAGTGTATGGATAGCGCAGTTACTAACCTGTAACAAGTGATCTCTGGGAAGAGCAGGAATTTAGTCTTCACATATGGATGAGATTGGTACAAACTGAGCCCGCATGGGAATGCTCCTCAGCGTCCAATAGGAAAGCTTTTGGGAGCATCCCATGCGCCTGCATTGCTGCCTTCCTGCCTTTGTGACTCTCCCTCCTCAGCTGAGTTTGTAGCTGAGATAAAAGGAGAGAATAGAGACTCTACAACTGGGTGGGGTGTGAAGACTAAATCCCTGCTGTTCCCGGAGATCACCTGTTACAGGTGAGTAACTACGCTATCTCCAAGAACAAGCAGGAATGTAGTCTTCACATATGGGACTCCCTAGCTTCCAGAGGAAGGTCCCCAGAATTGGTAGATTTGACTCAGAGCAGGCCTCAAGAGGGCATGGATCTTTAATGGATATCTGGCATCGAAAGTTCCAGGACAGAGGGTAGGAGTTTACCTAAGTGTGAAAGAGGTGTTGGAGTACAGCCTGACCAAACATGGCATCCCAGCAGGAATCCTTGTCCAAACATAGAAAAATGACAGAAAGAGACCAAATGGCCTATCTAGTCTGTCCTTTCATATCAGTAACTACAACAGACCCCTTTTTTCCTGTAGAGATCCTCTGTGTTTGTCCCATTCTTTTTTGAATTCAGATACTGTCCTCATCTCTACCACCTTCACTGGGAGACTATTCCACGGATCCAACACTTTTTCCGTAAAGAAATATTTCCGCATATCACTCCTGAGTCTATCCCCTTTCACCCACATCCCATATTCCCTTGTAGCAGAACTTGCTTTCAATCAAAAGAGGTTCTCCCTCTGGGCATTTATGCCACAGAGTTATTTAAACGTCTCAATCATATCACCTCTATCCCACCTTTCCTCTAAGGTGTACATATTAAGAGCCTTAAGTCTGTCCTCATATGCTTTATAATGAATATCACTAACCATTTTAGTAGCCACCCTCTGTACTGATTCCATCCTGTTTATATCCTTTTGAAGGTGCGGTCTCAAGAATTGCGCACAATACTTCAAATGAGGTCACACCAAAGACTTATATAGAGGCACTATCACCTCCTTTTCTCTGCTAGCCATTCCTCTCCGTATGCACCCAAGCATCCTTCTAGCTTTTTCTGTCGCCTTTTCTACCTGTTTAGCTACTTTAAGATCATCAGAGACAACCACCCCTAGATCCCGCTCTTTAGTTGGCAAAAGTACTTCACCCCCTATACTATATTGCTCCCTTGGATTGCTGCAGCCCAAATGCATGACCTTACATTTTTAAACATTAAATCCCAGCTGCCAAATTCTAGACCATTCTTCAAGCTTAGCTAGATCCCTCATGTTATCTAAACCTTCCTGGGTGTCTACTCTATTGCAGATTTTGGTATCATCCGCAAAGAGGCAAACATTACCTGACAGCCCTTCCACTATATCACTAACAAAGATGTTAAAAAGAATTGGACCAAGGACAGATCCCTGGGGCACACCACTGGTAACCACCTCCTCCTCAGAGTGAGCTCCATTTACCTGTATTCTTTGTCGCCTCCCACTCAACCAATTTCTAACCCAAGCAGTAACTTTAGGGTCCATCCCTAGGGTGCTCAGTTTCTTTATGTCACCTGTGAGGAACTGTGTCAAAGGCTTTAATGAAATCTAAATACACCACATCTAGGTCTCTCCCTCGATCCAACTCCCTGGTCACCCAGTCAAAGAAATCAATCAGATTTGTCTGACAAGACCTGCCTCTGGTGAATCCATGCTGCCTCGGATCCTGTAATCCACTAGACTCCAGCAACCTCACTATTTTCTCTTTCAGCAGCATTTCCAATAATTTACTCATCACTGAAGTTAAACTAACCGGTCTGTAGTTTTCAACCACATCCTTACTTCCGCTTTTGTGTATAGTAAGGACCACATGAGCCTCTCTCCAGTCCTTTGGTACCACTCCCGACTCCAACGAGGCATTGAAAAGGTCAGTCAGTGTTGCTGCTAGAACGTCCCCAAGTTCCCTCAGTATTCTAGGGTGTATCCCATCTGGTCCCATCGCTTTGTCTACTTTAAATTTAGCTAGTTTCTCACGAACAGTCTTCTGAAAATTATTCAAGATGCCCCTTGCTTGTGTTCCTGTTTGTGGGTATTTTCTGAGGTCCTGGCTCCTGGTTCTTCACCTGTGAACACAGAACAGAAATATTTGTTAAGCAATTCTGCTTTATCCTCATCAGCTTCTATATATTCCTCCTCTTCACCCTTGAGTCTGACAATACCACTTTTGCCCTTCCTCTTCTCACTAACATATCTGAAAAATGTCTTATCCCCCCCATTTTATTGCATTGGCTATTTCCTCCTCTATTTGAATCTTTGCTTTCCTGACTACTTTGCTAGCTTCTCTTAGGTTTTTCCAAATATAGATGCCTGTCTTCCTCTCTGTGATTTCTTGTATTTCATGAAGGTCTCCCTCTTTTTCTTCACCTTTTCAGCTACTTCTTTCAAATGTCATAGCAGTCAACTTTACCTTTTACCTTTATTTACCATTTTAACAAAAAGGTTGGTTGCCCTTAAAATATTCCCTTTCAGTTTTGCCCACTGTTTTTCTGTATCCCCCGCTGTTCCCATCCTGCTAACGACTCCCTGAGGTATTGGCCCATCTTGGCAAAGTTAGTCTTCCTAAAGTCTCACCTTTGAATGGATTCTAACAGCCCTAGTCCTAATACTGAACCACACCATCTGGTGATTACTGGATGCAAAATGATCTCCCACTATAACATCAGAAACACTTTCACCATTGGTAAGCACCAAGTCCAGTATGGCCTCTTCACGTGTGGGGGTCTGTTACCAATTGCCTGAATAGTTCTCCCTGTAGAGAATCCAGGATCTCCTTACTTCTAGATGATACTGCAGCAGGAATGTGCCAATCAACATCTGGCATAATGAAATCCCCTATCAGTAGCACTTCCCCATTCTTAGCAATGCTGCCTATGTCTTCAATTAACTTCTGTCCATCTCTTCCTCTTGTGAGCGAGGTCTGTATATCACGCAAACAGATTTCTTTTTCCCTCTTTCTAGTTTAACCCACAGTGCACTGAAGATCAGGTGGCTGCTTTGCAGATTTCATCAATAGCCACAGACTATAGGTTTGCCGTGGAGGCAGCCATGGTACAAACATTATGGGCAGTGACATGACCTTCAAGGTATAGTCCTGCCTTATCATAAGCAATGAGATGCAATTTGCTACCCATTTAGATAGAGTATGTTTGGATACTGGCAACCAAGTGACTGGGATCAAAGGAGATGAACAACAGAGCTCTTACGGTACTCAGCTGTCCTTTGGAGATAGAATGCCAAGGTACGCTTGCAGTCAAGCGTATGGAGGGTTGCCTCTGCCCTAGAGGAAAGAGGTCTAGGGAAGACAGGCAGGTATACTGCCTGATTCAAATGAAAAGGAGACACCATTTTGGGCATGAAATGAGGATGAGTCCTAAGGACCACCTTATCATGGTGGAAGCGTGTATCAGGTGGGTCAGCCACCAAGGCTTGGAGCTCACTGATGTGTATAGCTGAAGTGAGTGCAACAAAGATGACTTTCCAAGGGAGAAACTTTAGCAAGGTTGTGGCTAAAGGTTCAAAGTACAGCTTAAGGAGCTGACCCAACACTATGTTGAGATCCCATGCCACCCGTGATGGCCTGATGAGGGGCTGGGTTAATAATAGCCCTTTCATGAAATGTGTTACAAGCAGTTGTAAAGAAATAGCTGCCCATCCAAAGGATGGTGAGAAGCAGCAACTGCACTGAGGTGAACCTTCACCGAGTTTGTCTTGAGACCAGAGGATGAAAGATGGAGGAGATACTGAAGGAGCGCTTCCACTGGAGCTGAGAAGGGGTCAAGATCCCTTTGGGTACACCAAGTGGAGTACCTACACCACTTAAAGTTATAGGAACGTCTGGTAGACTGTTTCCTGGAGGCTAGTACGATGTCCTTTACTTCCTGAGGAAGGTTGAGACCTTGCAAGACTACGCTTTCAGCAGCCAAGCCATGAGATGGAGAGCCTGTGGGTTGGGATAGAGCAGCGTCCCCCTCCTGTGAGAGAAGGTCAGGAGCTGATCAGAGACTGAGAGGGCGGAGTCTGTGACAGACATAGCAGAAGAGGATACCATGGTTGACATGGCCAGCATGGGGCTATGAAGATCATGTGGCCCTTGTCTGCCTGAAGCTTGAAAAGCATTTTGGGAATCAGGAGTATGGGAGGAAATCCTGATCCCAATGACGGTGGAAAGCATCGGCCTGCTGACAACTGGGCATCGGGGTTCTGGTGTAAAAACGAGGTAGTTTAACATTCTCCGGAGTTCCCTATGTCTAAAAGACGTAGGAGATTGTCTCCTGATGGAGACACCACTCATGTGGCAGGAGGATCCGACTCAATCTGTCTGCTAATACATTTTTGGTGTCCTGGCAGATATACTGCTTGGAGATGCATCTGGTGAGCAATTGCTATGAACCAAAGATGAAGATCCTCTTTGCAGAGGGCCCAAGAGTCCGTTCCCCCCTGCTTGTTCACGCAGAACATAGCTAACCGATTGTCCATCTGGACTAGAACTCTTATGGCCCTGAAGTTGCTGTTGGAACATCTTGAGGGCATTGAAGATTGCACAAAGCTCTAGCAAATTTATGTGGAGCTGTGACTTGCTTTGTCCAGAGGCCCTGAGTGGAGAGAGAGTCCAAGTGGGCTCCCCATCCCAGTTTGGAAGCATCTGTTGTCAGGATGCATTGATGTGGAGGCATCTGAAAAGGTGACCCTATGAGGAGATTTCCCGGGGTAGACCACCAGAGCAGGGAGTTCATTAGAATGTCTGACTTTGATCTTGTCTGTAAGGGTACCAGAGGCCTGTGTCCACTGGCAGGCAAGAGTCCATTGTTGTCTGCATGTGCAGATGAGCATATGGCACTACATGAACTGAAGGGGCCATATGGCCTAACACTGTAGTATCTCTCTGGCCGAGAGATTGTTTTTGAACTTTGAGATGCTATTTGTACTAGGCAGGTACAACGATCCTTGGGTAGAACAGCCCCTATGAATTCCAGGGTTTGAGTAGGAACTAGAAGGGATTTTGTAAGATTTATCACAAATCCTAATCCTGTAGTACTTGAATTGTACGAAGGAGGATTAGGTGAACTTTCTGAGAAGTGGCTACCCTTATTAGCCAATTGTCTAAGTAAGGGAAGACAAATATTCCGAGAGTCCTTAGATATGCAGCTATGACAGCCATACACTTTGTGAAGACTCTTGGGGCAGAGGGAAGGCCAAATGGAAGGACTCTGTATTGAGAGTGATTTCCTTGAAAGATGAAGAGTAGATACCTCCTGTGGTCTGGATGAATGAGGATATGGGTATATACTACTTTGAGATCTAGAAAACAAAGCCAGTCCTGACTCTGGAGATAAGGAAGAAGGGTTCCTAGTGCAAATTTCTCTTGAACTAGAAACTTGTTGAGGTTTCTGAGATCTAAAATGGGTTTGTATCCTACGTTCTTTTTTTGGAATGAGAAAGTACGGTGAATAGAACCCCATTCCCCTCTGGGATGATGGAACCTCTTCTATGGCATACTCTGACAGAAGAGAGGTGATCTCTTGCTGGAGGAGAGCAGTGAATAGGGATTGCAAATGATAGTCCCCCACTAGAGTAATGAGGGTATGCTTTGTAGATGAGGCTTGTACCAGTCTCGCACTATGGTTAATGTTCACTGCTCCGAGGTTATGAGATGCCACCAGTGGGCATAATGGTAAAGCTTGCCTGCTATGTGGAGGGGGGCAGGGGTTCTCCAGAGGCAGGGTGGCAATGTTCTCTAGAAATAAGTCGAAAACCAGGCGTAGATTGAGTCTGCGCTGCTGGTTGCGGTTTAGGAGCCTGTGGCTTCTCCTGCTGCTTAGGAGGCTGTTGCTTTCTCTGAGTAGTTTGGGGCTGCTATTGAGAAGTTGAAGGGTAAGAAGAGTATAATTTCTTCTTACCAAAGAACGGTTTCTTAGCAGCTGCTTTTTTCTTGGTAGGATAGGCAATAGCCTTTGAAAGCCTATTGAGGGTGGTATTCTCAGATTCTAACTGAGAAGCCTTATCTTGCCAATCCTTCCCAAACATGTTCTCTTCTGTATGGGGAATATTTCTCAGCTTATCTTGAACCCACTGTTCAAGATCTGATGCTGAAGCTAGGCAATCCTATGGGCACCAATGCAGATAGACACTGTTCTGCTAATGCATTCAAAACAGTCAAAGGCTGCCCTACTGACAAACTTGGAAACATTTTGGGTATGTTTGACTAATTTAAGGTAGTCTGCCCTCTTGTCATCCTGGAGAAGAGGACATTGATTCTAGATCCCTAGTCATTTTCCTAAGGAACATACCCATGTAGAGTATGTATGAACTTATACAGGCTGCAAGCATGGAGGCTTGAAAGCACCGGTGGCGAAAAGCATCAAGGGTTCTTGATTCTCTGCCCGGGGGATTGGAGGAGTACATCTTAGAACTCCTAATTCGACAAATAGCTGATTCCACTACCATTGAGTGGTGTGGAAGCTGCATCTTCTGGAACCCAGGGCTTTCTGGTACCCGATACATGGTATCGAGTCACCAGGAATGGGGAGAGATGGTGAAGGGCGTCTCCCACATCCGGAACATAAGATCCTGGAGTATGTGGTGTATCGGGAGAGTAGTCATCTCTTTAGGAGCTGCAGGATATTGGAGAATTTCCAACTCCTTTGCTCTGGGTTCCTTCTCTGATGCAGGAGTAATGGATAAGCCCCTCGCCAAATCGTTGATAAACCCCTGGAAAGACATGCCCTCAACAGGGGACATGCGCTGCTGTGAAGACAGAGGGAGATTCCTCATCTCTCTGGTTCTGATCGATTCATTGTCCGACAAATCGGAATTGGTAGATTCAAAGTATCGACGAGAGCGATGCTCTTGTTCTTGTAAGGACCGGTACTGATCGAGATCGGTATCGGCGCAAGATACCTGCCATGTCAGTACCTTGGAAACAGGAATGGTCTCGAGTGGCAGCATGGGCAGAAGTGTACCAAGGGGCACGAAGCCCAATGCTGATTGTATCAGCATCGTCGACTGTATCGGTACTGACGATAAACGGTGGTACTGACGATACTGACACCTACGCTGCTAATAGAGCCATAAGACTCCACTCGATGGCTAGCATGCACTAGTCCATCGAGACTGCCAATGCCTGTATATCTGTACCGGAGGTTTGGGCAATTGTTCCAGAGCATGGCACAAGGAGCTCTCCGAAGGGAGAGGCCTCGGGAGCATCCTGGACCCCTTGTAAGGCTTTGGAGGGAAGGTCCTCCCGCCAGGGTAGTTTGGCCAGTCAATCCACCTCTAGGGCAATGCTCGAGGCATCTTTATTTTTAGATAGAGATCGACCCTTAGGAGGACAGCCTGTCTTAGAAGACGACTTGTGTTTCGATACCCGAGATCCATGTGAAGATGTCCTCAATGACGTTGAAGCAAATGAGACTGCATTTGAGGCAAACAGGGAGCAGAGTTTCACGGCCCAATTTTGTAGGCCTCTTTTTGTCATCTTTTTGCATAAGGGACACTCAGGCTGGTGATCTTGGACGAGGCATTTGAGACACCAGTTGTGGGTATCAGTGACTGAAATGGTACTACCACACTTGAAACATTTTTTGAAACCACTAGTTGGTTTTTCTATCGTGTCAGTAGACTAGATGAAGGCCTAAGGCCTGAAATGGCATTGAGCGTCTGAAGAATTAAGGGTTTGGGGGTTTTTTTTGGTTTTTTTTTTTTTTTTTACAGAAAGTCAAGCTGATAGTTCGGTTCCAGCACTGACGGGAAGGCAGACGCGACCACAAAAAAATAAGAAAGAAGGGAAACAAAGAACTGAGGAGGGAGAGTCACAAAAGCGGGAAGGCAGCAACGAAGGTGCAGTGGGATGCTCCCAAAGGTTTTCCTATTGGATGCTGGGGAGGGAGGGGGGGAGGGGGTGTTCTCGAGCAGGCTCCATTGGTACCGATGTCACCCATATGTGAAGACTACATTCCTGCTTGTTCCTGAGGATCCTTTAGGTCCAAGGAGCACAGCCAATCTCCCTGCTGGAGGTAAGGCAGCAGTGTTCCAAAGGAGAGCATCTTGAACTTCTCCCTCACCAGAAATTTGTTTAAGTTTCTCAGGGCTACTATGGGCCTGAGGCCCCCAGTTCTCTTTGGGACAAGGAAGTATCTGGAGTAGAAGCCTTTTCCCTATAGATGTTTGGGTACAGGCTCCCCTGCATTGTCCCTGAGCAGACCTGCGAGCTGTGACAGCAGAAGGGTCTGGTGAAGGAGAGGTCGCACTGGGTCTTTCCTAGAAAGAACTTGGGTGGTACCTGCTGTAGGTGGAGAATGTATCCTTTCCTTACTACCTGCAGTACCCACTGGTCCGAGGTGACACTGGCCCACTTGTGGGCGAAGAGTGCCAGGCAGCCCCCTGTGGGCTGGTGAAGGTCTCCTGGGGGAGTGGAGGCCTGCCCTGGGAGTCAAAAATCTCCCTCCGGGCTGGGCGGGAGCCGGGGCTTCTGAGCCCTGTGGCTTTGTCTTTTAGGGTGAAAACCTGGTTGCTGGCCCAAGAAGGGCTGTAGTGGTGACTCTGCTGAAAGGGCCCTTTTTCCTCAGGAACAGGGGTCTTTTCCCTGATGGTTTCTTATGGGGAAAGGATGAGGTCTTCTTGGAGAGCCTCTGTCTAGTCACCATGTTGGACTCTATCTCAGCCGCCTTATTGGCCATAGGCTTGCCGAACAGGTTTTCCCCAGTGCAAGGGACATCGAGTAGCTTGTCTTGGACCCACTGCTCAAGGTCCGAAAACTGTAGCCATGCTTAGTGTTGGGCGCCGATGCCAGCTGCTGCTACCCAAACCACTGACTCAAAACAGTCATAGGCCTCCCAGGAAAGGAACTTAGAGCGTCCTTAATTCCGGAGATCAGGGATTGGACCCGCTGGAAACCCGGATAATTCCTGGGTTAGGGCCTTTAGGTACATGCCTATGAACAGTTCATTGACTTGAATCCTGCAACCCAGCATGGAGCCCTGGTAACACTTGCTCCTGAGGGCATAGAGGGCCCTGGCGTTCCTTCCAGGAGGGACCAAAGAGTGGGGCTTTTAGCTCTTAAGTTTCTGCATGGTCGACTTGACAACCATGGAGTTAATTGGGAGTTGGGGCTTGTCGAACCCAGGACCCTTCTGGATACGGTAGACGGCGTCAAGGTGCTGGCTCAACACTGGCACTGAGGCCAGCATCTCCCACATTCTAAACAGCAGCTGCTTGAGGATTGACTGCACAGACACAGTGAGAGTCTCCTTGGGAGGAGGCTCATACTGGAGAATATCCAGTTTTTTGGTGCATGGATCTTCCTCCACCTCGGTTTGCACAGTGTACGCTCTGGTCATATCCTTGACAAAGTCGTGGAAGGCCACATCTTCCGGAGGAGAATAGTGCTGGGGGCGACGGATTTGAGGGAATCTCTCAGTGCTACTTGGTTTCCGGGGATGCCTCGTTGTCAGCCTCCCACTCAGAGTCAAGCGATAACAAGTCAGAGGCCCTGCGACTCATAACATTGAGGCTTGGGCCAAGTAGCCGACGGCCTGGAGAACCTGGGGTCTGAGTCACGGAAACTGGCTGGGGAGGATTGGCTGCCCGAGGAATGGGATAGAGACCTCGACCGGCACCAAGGGCTTACCAGAGGCCGATGGCGCTCAGAGCTCGGCTTGATGACCAGGGACTGCCCCGCAGTCGGGGGGCCTGGTCATCAGGGCAGATGCGGACGAACCAGCCATCATTGCCTGCTGCAGAGTCAGGATAGCAGTGATGTTCTGCTCCAAGGCCACAGCTTTCGGTGCAGGCACAGACGACCTCAGGCCCAATGCTGGCATTCTTGTGAATGCATCCTCGACAAGGACTATGGTCTCCGCCGGCCGAGGAATCCTTCACGAGGACCTTGGTAGTGCGCTTCTCGGAGCCACCCAAGTCCCTCTGGGCGGTTTTACTGTGTTTCTCCGGTGCAACCTCGGCAGACTTCAATGATTTTTTCTTCTTTCTTTCGGGGTCCGAGGTCTTATCGGAGGATCTGCTACAGTGGCACTCCAAGGACGCTCTGGCCTCCCAGGAAATGCTGGGCTTGGAGCTCGGCATTGGGGAGACCGGTGCCAAGTCTGACCTGGGGAACAGTTTTTCCTGCAACTCCGACCTCTTTTTATTGGTTTTAGGCTTCATGGCCTGGCGCAGGAGGTACTGTCATGGTCCGGGTCCAGGCAGCAAAGACAGCAGTCGTGGGTGTTGTCACTAACAGTGACTGCAGCAGTCACATTTTTTGAACCCACATGGGGACATGGTGGGGAACACCCGGACATTGTTGACAACCCACGGGCGAAAAAGGGCATGAACACCGGTTGAGACGAGCCTTCATCAAGAAAGATAAAAAGAAGCAGAGAATAGCGCCAGCTCGAGGCAGGAAGAGGAACAGTTACACAAACAGGGAAACTAACTATTTTAAGGATAATCAGCAAGGATTTTTCCAGGGAAAAAGGACAGACATCCGTTGGGCTCCGCAGAAAAAAACAAAAAGAGACTGAGCAAGATGGCACTCTTTGGCGGGAAGGGGATCACATATGTGTGGTAGCATGTCCAGAAGCTTTCTTTGAAAGATGGGGAAAAGCTCCACACGGGCTTAGTTGATGCTGGCACCCATATGTGAGGACTGACTTCCTGCTTGTTTCTGGAGAACATATTGAAACCCTCTGCCCAGTGTGCAGTGACAGCCAAGAAAGCAAGTAGAATGCTAGGAATCATAAGGAAAGGAATGGAGAATAAAACCAAGGATATTATATAATGCCTCTATAATGTTTTATGGTGCAACTGCACCTTGAATATTGTGTGCAATTCTGGTCACTATATCTTAAAAAGGATATGCAGAATTAGAAAAGAGCCACAGAGAAGAGCACCAAAATGGTAAAGGGGATGGAAGGATAGGGCTCTCCAACTTGGGAAAAGAGACGGCTGAGGGGAGATATGATAGAGGTCTATAAATTAATGGAGTAGAATGGGTAAACGTAGTTTGGTTGTTTACTCCATTAAGAAGTAGAAAGACTAGGGGATATGAAATGAAGCTATAATGTAACCCAGTTAAGGCTAGTAAGAGAAAATATTTTTTCACTCAACGCGTAATCAAACTCTGGAATTCGTTACTGGAGGACATAGTAAAATCTGTTAGTGTAGCTGGGTTTAAAAAAGGTTTGGACAAGTTCCTAGCGGAAAGGTCTATAAAACATTAAAGAGGGCCCGGGAAATTCACTGCTTACCCTGGGACAAGCACTGTGGAACCTATGAAGTAATTTTACTTACCGTTAATTTCCTGTCCTGGAATCCTGCTAGGGGAACACAGGAAGCAAGAGCTGTAGGTTGGTGAAGACTGCTTTATTAGAAAACACCCCTACGTGTTTCGGCAAACGCCTTCCTCAGGGGACATACAGCTAACATAAAATACATAAGACATGTTATAGCAACCATCATAAATAGTTAAAAAATAAAAAGTAATATGTAAAACAATATTATAATAAAAATAAAAATAATGTACAAACACATTAAAAACAACCTTCAAAGTAACTTATAAAGGTTGTAGGGCCGAGACAAAGGAGAAGGTGAATACACTGGAGACAAATGATACAAACTATGCATGAACATGGATAGAGAATTAATCGTGTTAATGTAACAAATACAATACAGAAATTAGCTAATACAATAGCCATGTATACTAAAGAGCCATGTACTGAGAATGATAAAAAATAATAAGAGAACAAGTTAATAAATGAATATACATAAAGTGTGGTGAATACGGAATTCAATGAGTGAATAAAAAATGGTGAATTGAAACTAATGTATATAAATTAGACACCTACCAGAACTGCACCAGAAAAGGTGTCTCTAAGACAATTGTGTCAAGCTGCTATGCACTAGCTAAAAGGCAATACGAAAAAAAAAATTTTGCATGAAGATATGTAGCATAAAAAAGGGGGGAATGTACAAATGTCTATACATTAAGAGGGATATAAAAACATACTCAAATTATAAATAAAATAGACTGCTAAATACATAAACTGGTAAAAATTATGTTAAAAAATAATATTAGAAAGAATAAATAAATAAAGAATCAAGGTCAAATAAGAACTAATCAAAAGAACAAATACACGAAATAAGCAAACATGACAAACACTCACCATGGTTAAATCTATTAGATAATCTCTTTAAAATAGTTGTGCGAGACTGCTGTACACATCTAAGGGGAACATCACAAAGAATTAATCAGGACTATAAACAATTATACTGTGGTATTCATGAATTGATGTGAAGAGAGTATAAAATCTTAAAATGAAGGCAAGGGCCACAACCAATTTAATCAGGACCGATTTCTTGTGCACATGCAAACAAAAACAAAAAGTAAATTAGCAAAATCTGAGCAAATGTTTGTCTAGGAACGATGAATTGATCAAAAAGGTGGGAAGGAAGGTACTATGACGAGCATGTAATCCAAAAGAAAGAGGATATGTGCGGCCAGCCAAGACGATTGCTGTAAATGTTACTAAAATGAATACAATGGATGGTTCACAAAGGATAAAGAAACACATAGTTTGGTGCAACCAGGACAGGTCAGTGTGTTGGAAGTCAAACATTGTAGTAGAGAGAACCGCGAAAAAAGGCAAGAACCTAAAGGGACGTGGAGCACAAGTAAGATGCAGTTATTCAGCCACATTAGTCGAGCTAAAACAGTTGGTTGGAATTCAAAGGATAAGTGCCGGCCAGTGAAGCCTTAAACAGCATGTGGTACACGTGAGCCAAAATGGTGGATACCAGCCGGGACGAATAGTGCATGGTGAAATGAATGCAAAAGTATAAATAAAGTGGGTGGCTCTAGACAAATTAAAGGTAAACTATTGAATACAACTGTCAGGAGTAGTGTGTAAATCATTCTGGAAAGGAAAAATAAGGAACCCAGTCTGTGTAAATTAAAAAGGAGTTTGTATCATAAATTACCGGATCCAACCGAGGATTAGTGCCAGAAGGTTAATCGTAGTCCGCAGCGTTTCAAAGATACAATACAACAGGAACTGAATTGTTAGAGATCTGTCGCAACAGTGAAAACAAGACCGGAAAGAATAATAGTGATGCTAAGTAAACGCTGAAGTTCCCGCCGTTATGACGTAATCGGGCAAGTGGGCAGAGCCAGGGTGGGCAGAACAGGCCGTGGAACGGATCAAAATGAAAATAATCAAAGGAGTGCTTAAAATTCCAAATTAAACTTAGAAATATGACTATAATCCATAAAAGAAATACATAGGATGGATCAGAAGATCTTTAAAATATCTGGTGATAACGCGGTATTGATGATGACGTGGGATGACTGGGCGGAGTTATGGGAGGAAGAGGGACATGTGTAAAGATAGATCAGATACCCTGTGACGTGCAGCATACAGCAAAGTGGTTGGCAAGTGGGTGGAAATACATCTACTAGTGGTTTATATAAAATGTTTTCATAATATACCAATATCAAATCTAAACGCATAGGTAAAACCATGAGATATACATGCATAATTAGTAAACCATACTGATAAGGGGGGTTCATAGAATTCAAGGGTAATCCAGTAAAACAACACCCCACGTAGGATAAATGACCCATATTAAAAAAAATAAAAAAATAAAAATAGTAAACTTGATAATGATAATGAAGATAATGGAATTGTGAATAAATCGATATTAGAGAAAAAAATAATACAAACAAAAAGCAAAGGAAGTGGGTGAAATCGTTGACCTTATTGTAAAAAAACAGAAAGGTCCATCTCTTGATTAAGGCCAAATGGTTCCAGACTGTTAAATTCATAAATAAAACGTTGTTCTAACCTAAGTAAGGTATTATCAATATTGCCCCCTCGCCAATGTGGAACGACAGTCTTGATGACTAGAAATTTTAAGTCACTAATCAAATGGCCTTTCTCCAGCCAATGCGAGACTAAAGGTTTGTCAGTGATTTTCCTCTGGATGCTACTTCTGTGCTCGATAATTCGCGTACGTATTTGTCTTAAGGTTTTGCCTATGTAAACCATATCACAGGGGCATAATATCAAATAGATGGCATTAATGGTCTTGCAATTCGAGTAATGATGTATATCGATTTTATGTCCTGTAGACGTGTGTCTGAAAATGTTTGACGGTGATTGCATGTATGCACACAGAGCAATTCCCGCAGCTGTAGTGACCTTTAACTGTGGGTGAGGGCCAGGGGGCAGTAAGAGCAGATGGAACTAACGAATGACTCAAATTGGGTGCTCGTTTGTATGCTACCATTAGACGTTTGGATTTGAAAGCAGGTAAGGACGATATGAGGTGCCATTCTTGTTTCAAAATATCAGTAATAGTTTTGGAATGCATAGAAAAAGTGAGAGGGCAGGTCACCCTATCAGTGTTGGAACGAACTGTATTTCTCAACAGTGTAGACCGATCAGTATCACAAGCCCTTTGGTACGCCTTATGAATACATTTGTTTGGGTACCCCCGTTGTGCAAACCTTTGATATAGGTCGGCAGCATGTTTTTCAAAATCTGTATTAGCTGTGCAAAGTCTCTTGATTCTTAGAAATTGACTAATGGGCAGATTTTGTTTAAAAGCAGTATTATGACAGCTGTCATATGTGAGAAAAGTGTTCCTGTCCGTGGATTTACAATAAAGGTCTGTGACGAACCCTTTGTCAGACTTTTTAAACAAGATATCGAGGTATGGGACAGATTCCAAACTGTATGTGCCTTCAAATTGTAAATTGGGATCCAGCACGTTCAGCCAAGTATGGAAAGTCTGTAAAACAGCTTCTGGACCATCCCAGACAACAAGTATGTCGTCGATATACCGTTTCCAAAGGAGGACGTGTTTTTTATACGGATGAAACGACAGAAATTTGTTCTCGAATTCAGATACATAAAGGTTTGCTACGTCAGGAGCCATGGGCGAACCCATGGCTACCCCTTTGATCTGTTTGTAGAAGATGCCCTTAAAGATAAAATAATTCTCAGACATCACTAAGGAGGCTAACTGTGTGAGAAAAAAAGTCGGTATCCGGACTGCAAAAGTCTGGCTTGAAGACCAGGTGGCGGACTGGCAGATGTCTGCCAGTGGAACAGAGTGGAAGTGAGCCACTGATGCGCACTTAGCCCTGACACGGTGGGCCATGACTCGACCCTGCAACGGAAGGTCGGCTGCCCTGTACGCCCAGGCTATGCAATCTGCCACCCAGGTGGACAACGTATGCTTGGAGACAGGAAGCCCTAGCTTACTGGGGTCAAAAGAGATGAAGAGCTGAGGAGCCCTTCGATGTCCCCTCGTACGCTCCTCGTACGCTAACACCCTCTTACAGTCAAGGGTATGCAGGACCGCCTCTGCCCGGCTGAAATGCGGTCTGGGAAAGAATGTCGGAAGAACCACCTCCTGGTTGAGGTGGAATGAAGAGACTACCTTTGGGAGGAACTTAGGGTGGGTGCGTAGGACTACACTATTCCTGTAAAACTGTATGTACGGTCTTTCTGAAACCAAAGCCTACAGCTCACTCACTCGCCTCGCAGACGCGAGTGCCACCAGGAAGAGTACCTTCCAGGAGAGGAAGCGTAGATGGCAAGTAGACATCGGCTCAAAAGGTGGGCAAGTAAGCCGTTGCAAGACCACATTCAAATCCCACTCGATCGCTGGAGGGTGAACCGGGGGTTTAGTAGAAGTAGACCTCTGAGGAACCTTGACACCAAGGGATGAAGCGACAGAGGATGCCCTTCCACTTGTGAGTGGTGTGCTGACAACGCACTCAGGTGGACCCTTACAGAATTAGACTTGAGGCCTAAGTCAGAGAGGTGAAGCAGGTACTGCAACACCACAGGCACAAGGCAAGAGAAAGGGTCTTCATTGTGCTGGCTACACCACACCTCAAATCTACGCCACTTGAAGGCATAGGTTTTTCTAGTGGACTGCCTCCTGGAGGCAAGTAACACTTCTTCTACATTCTTAGGTAGGAGGAGAGGGGCCAGCACTACCCTTCCAGCAGCCATGCCATCAGGTTGAGGGACCTGAGATGGGGATGTAAGAGCCCTATTCCTGGGACAGGAGGTCAGGCATTGTCCCCAGCGGGAGTGGGGTCTCCACTGCCAGCTGGAGAAGTGGGAACCAAGGTTGCCTTGGCCATCTGGGGGCTACCAGAATGACCAAGGTCTTGTCCCGAAGGATTTTGAACAGAGTTCGGGCCACCAGGGACGTGGGAGGAAACACATATAAGAGGCCCACCGACCAGGAGATCAGAAATGCATCTGCAGCCATACTCCTGGGATGTGGCTGTTTGGAGCAGAACTGGGGTAGCTGATGATTCTGTGGACTGGCAAAGAGGTCTATAGATGGATACCCCCAGCAGTGGAAGATTTTGCTGGGCTACCTCTGGGTTCAGTTGCCATTCGTGAGGTTGAAGAATTCTGCTTAGTTTGTCCGCCAGGTAGTTCTCTTGGACTGGCAGGTAAACCACTTTGAGAGACATGCCCTATTTGATGGCAAAGGAGCACAGTTCCAGTGCCTCCTGACATAGGACACAGGACCCTGTCCCTCTCTGCTTGTTCATGTAGAACATAGCCACCTGTCTGTACGAGCACAGATTGATGCGAGAGAACATGGCAGAAGGCTTGCAGAGCTAGGCGTATCGCCCAGAGCTCTAAGAGGTTGATCTGTTGTGTCCCTCTTGGGGAGACCACAACCCCTGAGTGCAGGAGTCCTGACAATGGGCTCCCCAGCCCAGCAAGGATGCATCTGTAGTCAAGACTCTTGAAGACACCGAAGGTTGGAAAGGCACTCCTCCGAGCAGGTGGGGCAGGTGAAGCCACCAGACCAGCGACTTTAGCAGTCGTTTGGACACCCTTATTCTGTCTCGGAGTCGACCTGTGGCCTGCGTCCACTGATTCCGGAGGCACCACTGAGCTGTCCTCATGTGGAGCCGGGCGTTCGGGGTCACATGCACTGTGGAAGCCATGTGTCCCAAGAGATGCAGGAAATGCCTTGCTGATATTTGAGACCTGTGGTTTATCTGGCATACTAGCTCCAGAAGCCTCTGTGCCCTGTCTAGTGGCATGTAAGCCTTTGCCTACAATGTGCCTAGTTTCGCCCCAATGAAATAAGTTCTGTGTGGGGAGCAAGGTGGACTTTGCCTGATTTAAGACAAAGCCTAGATGTTGCAGTATGTTGATAGTGCAAGTTGTGGCCTGTTGGACCTCCTGAGGCGACGGGGCCCTAATGAGCCAGTCGTCCAGGTATGGGAAGACAAAGATACCCTGGTTTCTGAGAAACCTCGCCACCACCGCCAGACATTTGGTAAACACTCTGGGGGCAGAGGCTAGGCCGAATGGTAGTACTCTGTACTGGAAATGTTTTCCTCTCACTACAAATCTGAGTTATTGCCTGTGGTCTGGATGTATGAGGATGTGTGTGTAAGACTCGAAGTCTGAGTCTGAGTCCAACACTGCATGATCATCTCAGTTAAGGATCGCTCTTCACAGTGCATAATCTCCAGAGGAATGTCTGTCCAAGCCACGGGTGCTTGCTGGAGAGGACCGGTGTCCCCAGGAACAGGACTGGGACCTCAACCAGGGGGCTCTTGAGGCTGACGGCACTCAAGGACCAGTTCAACATCTGGGGAAGCCCTTGATGTCAAGGGTCCCGTTGGGGTGGATGAACCAGATGAGCTGGACATAAATGCCCACTGTATGGCCACTAGGGCAGATATACTGCTCTCTATCTAGGGCTGCCATTCTGGTCTCCATGCCAGTTGGCACCGCAGCCTTCAACATGAGTACAGAGAACTTTGGGCCCTACGTCGGTACTGTTGAGGAAGAGTCCTCGATGAGGATGGCCTTGGAGGTCAGAGGCCGGTTGGTGGGAGCCGACTACTCTCCTTGCGGGGCAACTTGGAGGGTCGCTTCTGCCCCGACTCCTCGAACTCACGCCTGGGATTGTGGGACCTGGAGTGGGATTTCACCTTCTTCCTGGATCCGTCCTCTAAGGCGGTTTGAGGATTTTTTCTTCTTATTCTCCAACCTCTGAGGACTTCTGCTTGGAGGAGCCACGGCCATGGGACTCCCAGGAGGCTCTGGCTTCGTGGGGCTCCAGGGCCCCCCTCAGATACCTCGGTGCATGGTGTTACTGGAGACTCCGGGGTGGAGTCAGACTTCTGAAAGAATTTTTCCTGCTGCTGATGGCGGATTTTAAGGCCTTTGGGGTCATGATTCTGCAGAGTTCGCAGTCAGAGTCATCGAGCTCTGGACCAAGACAAAGGCAGCAGTCGCATGGGATGGTGAGTGACAATTTTGCCACACTGGTCACACCTTTTGAAGCCACTGGAGGCCATCAGAAAAAGGGACCCCCACCTTCCAGCAGGCCTTTGGTTGAAAAAAAGGTGTGAACGCTGGTTGAGGAAGACTGATGAAAAGTTACAAAAAAATGAACAGACGAACCAGAGGAGCAACGCAGAGATGAGCTGGCTTGGGGGCGGGAAGGAACAGATATGCAAACCAGCCAAAACGTGAGACTATAATCAGACTTTTTCCAAGGAAAACTGGACAGCGTCCAAAGGGCTCCGTGGAAAAAAGGAGACTGAGGCAAAATGTCACTCTTGGGCGGGAAGTGGACCACGCATGTGTAGTGCATCTCCCAAAGGCTTTCTTTGAAAGCTGGAGAGATGCTTCTGCACGGGCTCAGTCAGCACAGACGTCACCCCGTGTGAGGACTGACTTCCTGCTTGTTCCCAGAGAAAAAGAAGGATCTTACAATTCCCAACACTAGGTTTCAGAGCTAGAAACTACTTCCGCTGAAGCTACATCTGGGAATATGTTCAGCTTCATTCCACAATTAAAATAAAGCTTCAGAATCCTGAGCTTGTCTGCCACGAATAGGATTATTACTAGGAGGGTTGCTTGCTTTGATATATGATCTGTTGATTCCTCCAAGAATTTTGTTAAAACTTGACTTACGTTGGCAACTAATACAGTGACCCCCTCGCCTGAGGTAGCCTCAACCCAAAGTTTACTAGGCAAACAACACCTCTGTATAGGGACAGCATCAGAAATTTGTAGGACCTCCTTAAAGTATTTTTGTAACTATATCTCAGGGGACAACAAGTGCGTAACCGGAAGTTAAGAAACCTCAAGTTATTGGCACTTGAAGAATTTAAGGGCTTCTAACTTTTGATGCAGTACTAAAGAATCTTTTATAGAGGAAATGCTCGACAGCTGCAAATCATGCATCTGGCCATCAATCCTATAAACATTCCGACCTAAACCAGAAAGTCTGTTATCCAAATTCTGAAATGCCCTTGTGGCCTCCTGAGTAAACTCACACACAGACGAAACCATAGATGACCGTTTCACATCTATATTCATTATTGCTGATCATATGTTCTTTAACGTTATCCCCTGAGATAAGTTCTCCACTTTGAGCATCCACCAGCCAAGAGACCGGCTTCGGGATAGGGCACTTAGTGAGGGGGGGGGGGGAAGACACATTAACCAAGGAACTATCCAAAATTATCGTGAAAGACAATAATGGGATCAGTGGTAGTGGTGGAGTCCATTCTGTTGGGCTGAGTCACCTTCTCTGGGTGAGAAAGAAACAGTAAGAAAATGTTTATCCAATGGCTCAACTACCCTATCGGCAGACACCAATGGTGTTGGCCGTAGTATATTCTTTGGCTTCCACCTCCCCGTATCACTAAATTCAAAAAAAGTAAGTTAAAAATACTTTTACAATGAAGCTGTCTGACAAATCCAAATGTTGCTCTGGCGGTGTGCAGAAGGGGTGGGACCTGCCCCCTTTAGACTCACCCATTCAGGCCACAGCTCAGAGGGTCTCTGAGCCAGTTTAAATCTACTGAGGGGGCTTCTGTGTAGATGGTTTCACCAAAAGCTGTCTGCAGATGTGCCGGCTGGCTGCACGCCCGTGCTACAGGCTCTCCTCACCACGAGCGCCTCCCAACAGTTCTTGCTCAGAGCGTGCTGCCATGATGATCCCCAAGATAAGGTTTTAGACAGTTCTGGGGAGGAGCCTGATGTCTTGGTACATATTGGTACCAATGATACAGGAAAGTGTAGGAGAGAGGTTCTGGAAAGAGTAGTTACTAACCTGTAACAGGTGTTCTCCAGGAGCAGCAGGAATCAGTCCTCACAAATGGGTGTCATTGGCGCCGATGAAGCCCCAGAGGAGCATTTCCCCAGCTTTCTATGAAAGCCTTTGGGAATGCAGGCACGCATGCGCGGTTCCCTTCCCGCCTAAAGGTGCCATCTTACCTCAGTCAAATGACATAGCTAAGAACAGCACACAAAAATGAAAAATAAACTATGTACAACTGCAATTCCCAGGGGAGGAGGGAGGGTTGTGAGGACTGATTCCTGCTGTTCCTGGAGAACATCTGTTACAGGTGGGTAACTACTCTTTCTCCAGGACCAAGCAGGAAGTCAGTCCTCACATATGGGTGACTCCCTAGCTCTGGGCTACCAGGAACCCAGGCTGAACAAGAGAACTCCCTCTAGTCTCAGCAGCAAAGAAAGTCTTTTCACTGACACAACCTCCACCGGTAGCCCAGAGGGCAGGAGTTGCCTAAACCTCAAAGAGATTCCGGAGTACTGCTTGGCCAAAAGCACTGTCCCTACGGGACTCCCTCTCCAGACAGTAATGGGCCACAAAAGTCTGGCTTGAAGACCAAGTTGCAGCCCTGCAGATGTCTATGAAGGGCACAGAGCGGAGATGAGCCACTGAGGCGGCCATTGCCCTGACACGGTGGGCCGTAACCCGACCCTGCAAAGGAAGGTCAGCCGCCCTGTAAGCCCAGGTGATACAGTCAGCCATCCAGATGGACAAGGTACGCTTGGACACAGCCAACCCCAACCCCAACTTATTAAGGTCAAAGGATACGAAGAGCTGAGTAGCCCTTCTATGTACCTGATTTCAAGGTAGAAGGATAAGGCCCTCCTACAGTCCAGGGTATGCAAAACTGCTTCAGCCTGGCTTGCATGAGGCCTAGGGAAGAATGTTGGAAGAAGTACCTCCTGGTTAAGGTGGAAGGAGGAGACAACCTTTGGGAGGTACTTTGGATGAGTCCTAAGGACTACCCTGTTCCTATAGAAGCGGGTGTAAGGCCTATCACAGACCAGGGCCTGAAGCTCACTAACTCGCCTGGCCGAGGTAAGGGCCACTAGGAAGAGTGTCTTCCAGGACAGGAAGCGTAGAGGGCAAGTAGCCATCGGCTCAAAAGGTGGGCGAGTCAGTCGCTGCAAGACCACATTCAACTACCACTCAAGAGCAAGAGGACGAATAGGAGGCTTGAGCAAAAGCAAGCCTCTGAAAAACCGGGACACCAAGGCGTGAACCGACAGAGAATGTCCTTCCACTAGTGAGTGGTGAGCTGAGAGGTGGACCCGAACAGAATTGGACTTAAGTCCCTGATTGGATAAGTGCAACAGATACTGAAGCACTACAGGTACAGGACAGGAGAAGGGATCCTCTGTACGTAGCTGACACCACACAGAAAACCTCTTCCATTTAAGTGCATAGGTTTTCCTTGTGGACTGTTTCCTAGAGGCTAGGACAACATCCTCAACTTCCTGAGGCAGGCCCCAGGGAGCCAAAACTACCCTTGCAGCCTCCATGCCATCAAATTGAGAGCTTTGAGGTTGGGGTGCAGAAGAGAACCCTGATCCTGAGACAGAAGGTCAGGTTGCAATCCCAGAGGCAGTGGGGAATCCATGGCCAGCTGAAGCAAAAGTGGAAACCAAGGCCGTCTCAGCCACCTGGGAGTCACCAGCAGGACCGAGGCCTTGTCCTTGAGAATCTTGAATAGAGTTCGGGCCACCAGAAGCGTGGGAGGAAACGCATATAGGAGGCCCTGAGACCATGGAATCAGAAAAGCATCTGCTGCTATCCGCAGAGGATGTGGTTGCTTGGAGCAGAACTTTGGCAGTTTCTTGTTCAGTGGACTGGCAAACAGATCTATCGAAGGGAGACCCCATTTCAGGAAGATTTTCTGAATTACCAAGGGATGCAGCTGCCACTCGTGGGGCTGTAAAATTCTGCTCAACCTGTCGGCCAGGTAGTTTTCCTGGCCTGGAAGGTACACCGCCCTGAGGAGCATGTTGTGCTTGAGGGCAAATGAACAAAGGTCCTGAGCCTCCCGACAAAGGAGCCTGGACCCAGTTCCGCCCTGTTTGTTCACATAAAACATGGCTACCTGGTTGTCTGTCTGAACCAGGACAGATTGATGAGCCAGGGCAGGAGAGAAAGCTTTGAGAGCTAAGCGAATAGCCCTGCGTTCTAGGAGATTGATCTGCTGTGCAGCCTCCCAAGGAGACCACAGGCCCTGGGTGCACCTGTTTAGACAATGAGCACCCCAGCCCTGCAGGGAGGCGTCTGTGGTCAGTACCACTGTGTACCCTGGAAACTGAAAGGGCACCCCTTTTAGCAGATTGGGTGGGTGCAGCCACCAGTTGAGGGAGTCCAGAAATGGTCTGGACACCCTTATTCTGTCTCTGAGGCTGCTTGTGGCCACTGATTCCGAAGGCACTGTGCAGGCCGCATATGGAGCCTTGCATTGGGGGTCACATGAACTGTCGAAGCCATGTGGCCAAGCAGCCTCAGGCAGAGTCTGGCGGAGACCAGTGACCTGCTGAGAAACTGGTTTGCCAAGTTTATCAGTCTTTGGGCTTTGTCTTCTGGCAAGAAAGCCTTTGCCAGCAGAGAGTCCAGCCTTGCTCCTATGAATTCCAAGTTCTGGGAGGGGAGCAAAGTGGACTTTGCAAAGTTTATCACAAACCCCAGGCTTTGAAGCAGAGCAATAGTTCTGAGGGTGGCGTGTCTGGCCTCCTGGCGCATCTGGCCCCTGATAAGCCAGTCGTCCAGGTAGGGAAAGCACAGTTACTTACCTGTAACAGGTGATCTCTGGGAACAGCAGGAATAAGTCTTCACATATGGGTACGTCGGTAACGACGGAGCCTGCGCGGGAACGCTCCCCAGCTTCCCAAAAAAGGAAAGCTTTTGGGAGCATCCCACAGCGCCTGCGCGCTGCCTTCCCACCTTTCCTAACCGCCTCTCCTCAGTTCGAGTTTTAAAGCTGAGACAAAGAGAGAGAGAGGAAAGGAAAGATAGATGGAAAGATACAACTCCTAGGGGAGGTGGGTGGGTTGTGAAGACTTATTCCTGCTGTTCCCAGAGATCACCTGTTACAGGTAAGTAACTGTGCTATCTCCAGGAACAAGCAGGAATGAGTCTTCACATATAGGGACTCCCTAGCTAAGATGCCTGGGAGATCCCCAAGGTTATGAGGCCCAGGGAAGGGCTCTACCTCCTCCTATGGATCTCAGGCATTCATCCAGGGAAGGAGGGAAGGAGTTGATTAAGAATGGAACAGGTGTTTGAGAACAGCCTGACCAAATAAGGCATCCCGGCGGGAGTCCTTGTCCAAGCAGTAATGGGCTGTGAAGGTATGAACTGAGGCCCAGGTGGCTGCTCAACAGATTTGGTCGATGGACACAGAATTTAGATGAGCCAAAGAGGCTGCCATGGCCCTCACATTATGAGCTGTGACATGGCTTTCCAGAGAAAGGTTCTTACTTTGGTAGGCGAAGGAAATACACTGAGCAATCCAATTGGACAGTGTTCTTTTAGAGACTGGAAGTCCCAGATGAGAGGGATCAAAAGCAACAAAGAGTTGGGAAGACTTTCTATGTTGCTGTGTCCTGTGCAAGTAAAAAGCAAGAGCTCTCTTACAATCCAGAGTATGAAGATTCCTCTCTGCACTTGATGCATGAGGAGCTGGAAAAAACACAGGTAAATATACCTCTTGATTAAGATGAAAAGGTGAGACCACTTTAGGCATAAAGTGTGGATTGGTCCTAAGGACTACCTTATGGTGGAACCTTGTATAAGACGGATTAGCCACTAAAGCCTGCAGTTCACTGATGCGGCGAGCTGAGGTGACTGCAATAAGGAAAATAACTTTCCAGGAAAGAAATTTCAAGGAGGTGGTGGCTAAGGTTTCAAAGGGTGGCTTCATGAGCTGACCAAGAAACAGATTTAAGTCCCATGCCACCGGAGGAGGCCTGATGGGAGGTTTAGTTAAAGTTAGGCCTCTCATGAATCTTGCAATAAGAGGATGAGAGGAGATAAGCCCATCAATGGACAGCCTAAGGGATGCTGCAATAGCACTCAAATGGACCCTTACTGAATTCGTTTTAAGGCCTGCATTGGAAAGATGGAGATATTCCAATAGAGAATTCAAAGGCAGTGCTAGAGGGTCAAGACCCTTTTCAGTACACCAAATGGAAAACCTTTTCCATTTGAAAGCAATAGGAACGCCTGGTAGGTGGTTTTCTGGAAGCATGGAGGATATCCTTCACTTTCTGGGAAAGATTCAAACCTTGAAGGTCTAGGCCTTCAGCAACCAAGCTCTGAGGTGAAGTGACTTGGGGTTTGGGTGCCATAAAGTTCCCTCCTCCTGGGACAGGAGGTCTGGAGCAGCTCCCAAGTCCAGGGAGGGGGCTTGGGAGAGATGCAGGAGCAGAGGGTACCACACTTGGCGTGGCCAGCGTGGAGCTATGAGGATCATAGATCTTTGATCCCTCTGGAGTTTGAACAGAGTCTTCGGAATCAAAGGAATGGGCGGAAAGGCATACAGGAAGCCTTGGCCCCAATGAAGGAGGAAGGCATCCTTGGCCTGAACTCCCTGACACGGAATTCTGGAACAGAACCGGGGAAATTTGGCATTCCACGGACTTGCAAAGAGGTCTATGTCCGGGGTTCCCCATTCTTGGAAGATTCTGAGTACCTGGTCCATGTGCAGGGACCATTCGTGTGGAAGCAGAACTCGACTGAGTCTGTCTGCCCAAGAGTTCTGGATTCCTGGAAGGTATACAGCCAGGAGATGGATTTGGTGCTCTCTGGCGAAGGCCCACAATCTTAGAGCTTCGTTGCAAAGCGACAGAGAGCCAGTTCCTCCTTGTTTGTTTATGTAAAACATGGCTACTTGATTGTCCGTGTGAATGAGGACTGTCTTGTAGCTGAGGAGGATATGAAAGACCTTGAGAGCAAGAAAACTGCTCGAAGCTCCAAGTGGTTGATATGAAGAGAGGTCTCCTGTGGAGACAAAGTGCCTTGAGTGGAGAGGTCTTGTAGATGAGCTCCCCAACCTGTTTGGGAGGCATCTGTTGTGAGGGTTGCCTGGGGCAACAACTGTTGGAAGGGAGACCCCAGCAACAGGTTTTTGGTGGACATCCACCACTGGAGAGACCAAAAAAAGACGTTTGGAGGTTGCTATTTGGTCTGAGAGAGCTCCTGATGCTTGAGTCCACTGGTTGGACAAAGTCCATTGAGCTGCTCTCATGTGGAGGCGAGCATAGGGCACCACATGCACTGTGGATGCCATGTGGCCTAGCAGTTGTAGCATCTCCCGGGCAGTTAAGTGGTTCTTTGACTGAACCTGGGAGGCTAACTGAATTAGACGTTGGCAACGGGCCTGGGGAAGGTAGGCCCTTGCAGTGGTAGTATCCAACCAGGCCCCTATGAACTCTAGGGACTGAGTGGGGATGAGTTGAGACTTTGGGAGGTTTACCACAAGTCCCAGATACTGCAGAATGCTCCTTGTGCGGTTCAGGGAAATCTGGGCCTCTGACTGAGATGGAGCTCGGATGAGCCAGTCGTCCAGATATGGGAATATAAATATTCCCAGAGTGCGCAGAAATGCAGCTACTGTTGCCATGCATTTGGTGAACACTCTTGGGGCAGAGGCCAGTCCAAAAGGAAGCACCCTGTATTGATAATGTTTTCCTTGGAAAAGAAAACGGAGGAATCTCCTGTGAGATGGATGGATGAGGACATGTGTGTACGCATCCTTGAGATCTAGAGAACAAAGCCAATTCTGACTTTGAAGGTATGGAAGGAGAGTGCCTAAAGAAAGCATCTTGAACTTCTCCTTGCATAGAAATTTGTTCAATTCCCTGAGATCTAATATGGGTCTGTATCCCCCTGTCTTCTTTGGAATTCGAAAATAGGGGGAGTAAAACCCTGACCCTTGTTGAAGAAGAGGAACTTCCTCTATTGCCCCTTGGGCAAGAAGGGTAGCCACCTCTTGCCCTAGAAGGTCGAGAAGAGATGTTGGAGAATTGAAGTGTCTCACCATGGTGTAAGGAGGAAGGTTTGAGAAATGAAGCTTGTAGCCCTCCCTTATGATGGAGAGGGTCCACTGCTCTGATGTAATTTGCTCCCATCTGGGAGCAAAGTGAGCTAACCTTCCTGGAATGGTGAGAGGTTCTGGCTGTTTTAGAGCCAGAAAGGCTAAGTTCTCTAGCATCAAGTCAAAAACCCCGAGGAGGTTGGGTCTGCTGAGTTGCAGCAACCCCTGTAGACTTAGGCCTGGCCTGTTTAGGCTGCTGACGCTTAGTAGCAAAGCGACCTGTAGAAGATTGTTGGCCAGAAGCAGAAGAGAATCTGACCTTTTTGTAAAAAGACTTCTTGAAAGGCTTTTTCTTGGCAGGGATGGATGTTGACTTTGAAAGTCTATTCAGAGCAGAATTTTCAGCATTCATTTGGGTGGCCTTAATTTGCCATTCTTTGCCAAAAAGGTTTTCACCTGTACAGGGAAGATTCCCTAAGCCATCTTGGACCCAAGGTTCTAAATCAGAAACTTGGAGCCAAGCAATCCTGCGAGCAGCTATGGCAATGGCCAAAGCTCTGCTGGCACCCTCAAAGGAGTCAAACGCTGCACGGTTGGAAAACTTTGAAATGTCTTGAGTATGCTTAAGCCAAAGAAGAAATTCTTCCCTCTTATCCTCTGGAAGAAGAGGGAGGAAAGTGTGCAGTTTATCTGCAACTTCTTTTAGAAACATACCAATATAGAGACTATAGGAGTTGATTCTGGCAATGAGCATACTGGCTTGGAAGATTTTCCTACCAAAAGCATCCAAAGTCCTACATTCTCTTCCTGGAGGGGCAGAGGAGTGTCTTTTTGCACTCTTTATCCTCTTCATAGCTGACTGCACCACAATAGAATGGTGAGGAAGCTGTGTTTTATGAAAACCAGGACAAGGAGGGACACAATATATAGTGTCTAATCTTCGAGAATGAGGAGAAATAGTAAGAGGAGTCTCCCATAAGTCAATCATGTGTTCATAAAGAATCTCATGAATTGGCAAGGTGACTGCCTCTCTGGGAGCCTTAGAATAACCTAAAATGTCCAATTTTTTTGCTCTAGGCTCTGACTCAGAAGTAACTGAAATAGAGAGTCCTTTAGCTACTTCTCTTATGAAGTCTTGAAAGGACAAGTCCTCTGGAGGAGACATCCTTCTTTTTGGAGAAGGTTCCTCAGGAAGAGGTATAGATACTTCAGGAGACTCTTCTGATGTATCAGAATCTTCAGAGGATTCAAAGTATCGCCTGTCAGGGTGTTCTTCTAAAGCTCGATACGCGTATCGAGCGGTATCGACATCGGGCGTCATCGGTGCCGGTTCGGTACCGATGAGCATCCCTGAACAGGGAACCACTGTAGTCAGCATCCTGGTTGATGTCGATGCAGTCGGTACCGGTACTGGTGCTGGAGCCGGTACCAGAGCCGATACCGACACCGGGTTTCGTTGTGGTATCAGTGGCGTCGCAGCTTGAATGAAGGCCGTAATAGCCTGCTGCATGGAGAGGACATTGTGATCCATCGACGCCATGAATGTCTGGAAGTCGGTACCGGAAGGTTGCGCCGGTACCCCAGAGCATTCTAACAGGTGATCGGTCGAGGCCGTGCCATCGATGTCAACCTGTAACCCCATAGGAGGAGCTTTGGAAGCCGGAGCTTCCTGCCGGGGTTGTTTTGCCGGTGCAGGATCCTCGAGGACAAGCCCAGAGGCATCTCGATGCTTAGGAGATTTGCCCTTCGAGGACCGGCTGGATTTATGTTTGGTTACCTGAGATCCATGAGAGGAAGTGGAAGCCATGGAAGATGTCGATGCCACTGAAACTGCATCAGAGGGAAACAGCACATGGAGCTTAGCTGCTCAGTTCTGTAAACCCCGTTTAGACATCAAGGAACAGGATGGACATTCAGAAACGGAATGGTCAGGACCCAAACATTTAAGACACCATTCATGGGTGTCGGTGATAGAAATAGTACCGCTACACTTAGTGCATTTTTTGAACCCGGAGGCTGATTTCTCCATGAGGAAATTACTCGTGAGGCCTAAGGCCCAAAGAGGAAAAACACACTAAGTGAGGGAGTATTAATATATATATATTTTTTTTTTTTTTTTAAAGAAAAAGAAAGAAAGACCGGCGGTACCGGTCCGACGTCGAGGAAGGCAGACGCGCGACCAAAGAAATAAATTAAAATAAAGAACTTCTTCAGGGGTGACAGGAACACGACCTGCTGGCTCCGTGGCAAAAAAGAACTGAGGAGAGGCGGTTAGGAAAGGTGGGAAGGCAGCGCGCAGGCGCTGTGGGATGCTCCCAAAAGCTTTCCTTTTTTGGGAAGCTGGGGAGCGTTCCCGCGCAGGCTCCGTCGGTACCGACGTACCCATATGTGAAGACTCATTCCTGCTTGTTCCTGGAGATAGAAAGATTCCCTGATTTCTCAGGTAGGCCGCCATCACTGCCAGGCATTTGGTAAAGACCCTGGGAGCGGAGGTGAGGCCAAAAGGCAGTACTCTGTACTGATAATGGTTTCCTCCCACAATGAACCTGAGGTACTTTCTGTGGTCTTGATGAATGAGGATGTGAATGTACGCATCCTTTAGATCTAATAAGCATAGCCAATCTCCCTGCTGGAGGTAGGGCAGAGGTGTTCCAAGAGTAAGCATCTTGAACTTTTCTTTCTCTAGGAACTTGTTGAGTTTCCTGAGATCCAAAATAGGTCGAAGGCCACCGGTTCTTTTGGCACCAGGAAATACCTGGAGTAGAATCCCTGACCTTGCAAGTGGGGAGGCACAGGCTCCACCTTCCTGTCCACCAACAGACCTTGCAGCTCTTGGAGGAGATCATCTGTGTGCAGGGGAGGCCTTGGAAGCTCCCCTGGAAAGTATGACGGAGGCAGTTGGTGAAAATGAAGAGCAGAGCCCCGGTGGACTATGTTCAACACCCAACTGTCTCCAGTGATGTGGGGCCACTGGTGGGTAAAGAGGGCAAGGCGACCTCCTGTGCAGGGTTGGGAGAGCAGGGACTGAGAGGCTATGCTCAAGGAGTCAAAAAAAAACCCACCCTGCTGAGTGGGAGCAGGGGCCGGAGGCTTGGGGGTCCTCTGCCTACGGGACCCATTACCCTGCCCCTTGGCTTGCTGACTCTGGGGTGCAGCTTGGGCAGCCTGATACTGAGGGTACTGTTTGTAGGCAGTGCCCTTCCTCGGGTAAAAGGGCTTCTTACCCGAGGCCGCCTTCTTGTGAGAAGGGGCAGAGGTCTTTCTGGACAGCTTTGTCCTTGTAAGGTGCTCAGTCTCGAGCTGTGCGGCCATCTCGGCCATGGGCTTGCCAAAAAGGTTCTCACCTCAGCAAGGGACATCGACCAACTTGTCCTGAACCCATGGCTCGAGGTCCAACGACTGCAGCCATGCCTGGCGTCGAGCTGCGATGCTGGCTGCCGCAACTCAGGCCGAAGCCTCGAAGCCATCGTAGGCGGCGCGGGACAAACTTCGAGCAGTCACGAATCCCCGAGGACAAGGACTTGAATCTCTGCAAGGGCTCCCCGGAGAGACCAGCGGAGAACCCGGCCAACTCCTTGGCCAGGTAATGCAAGTACATGCCCATGTACAGCTGGTAAGACTGGACACGGTAAGCAAGCATCGAGCCCTGGAAGCACTTTCGACCTACACCATCGAGGTTCTGGGCCTCCCTGCCGGGGGGCACCGCGGAGTGCATCATCTGACTTTTCAGGCGATGCATGGCCGATTCCACCACCATGGAAAGGTGTGGTAGCTGTGCCTTTTGAAAGCCAGGGCTCTTCAGGAGTCGATAAATCAAATCGACCCGCTTGCTTAGAACCGGCGCCGAGGCCGGTGCCTCCCACATCTGGAAGAGGAGCCGTTCCAGCATCGGAGGAACCGGGACAGTAAAGGCCTCCTTCGGAGGAGAGTCGTACTGCAGGGCCTCGAGCTTTTTGGCTCGAGGCTCTTCCTCGGGGTCCGCTGGGACAGCCAACGTGGTGGCCATATCCCGGACAAACTCCGAGAACCGGGTATCCTTCGGAGGGGATCTACTCCGGGGCTCAGACTGCGGTGAGTCCGACGGGACACACCGAGTCTTGAAAGTGTCGGGGGACTCCTCATCCTCCGTCTCTCCCAGGCGGACTCGTCCGACAAGGAGTCGCGGTCTGACCCCGCGGGGCCCTGGAGCACCAGCTCTGACGCCGGAGGCACCGGCGTCGACGCCCTCGGTCCCGAACGGGAGGTCGAGGGAGACCGCGACCGAGGTCGACCTCGAGCCATCATGGACTCGAGTATCGGCTTGGTCTCCGGGGTCGACTTCGATGTCCCGGTGGTCGGGGCAGATGCGCCAGACAGGCTGGCTATCAGTGCCCGCTGCTGCTCCATGAAGGCAGACAGTCTGCACTCCAAGGCTGTCATCCTGAGACTCAGCAGCCACCGACTCGGGCCCCGGCGGCGCTGGGCCCGACGTCAGCTCTCTGGGAGGAGAGTCCTCGAGGACTACGGGGCTTACGTGTCTAGCAGACTCCGGCTCCATGCGAGGAACTTTGGCAGGCTTTTCTTGTTCCACGGGCCCGGGGCGACGGTCGGGGGTCTTAGACCTGGCCCTCGAGGAGCCAGGGACCTCCTCCAACAATGCCCTCACGAGCCGCTTCTTCCTCTTGCGTTACCGGTAGGGGGACCCCCTGTCCGAGGAGCTCCGACGGCGCTCGGGATCCGAATCCCGAGATGTCGAGGCCTCAGACGAGGTCCGGGCCCGGCCGGAGGCTGAGCCGGAGAAAAGCCTTTCTTTCTGCTGCTGGCGACTTCGTAGTGCCTTGGAGGACATCTTCCCACATGGTCCACACGTCTTAGGGTCGTGATCAGGACCAAGGCAACGAAGGCAGCAGTCGTGTGTGTCGGTGAGAGACATCAACTTCTTACACCAATCACACTTTTTAAAACCGCTGGAAGCCATCGGGGAAAAAAAAAAAAAAAAAAAAAAAAAAAAAAAAAAAAAATTGTCCCCGCGAGGTCAAAGGACCGGCCTTCCAGGGAAAAAGCATAAAAGGGCGCGAACGCCAGCCACGAAGGGCAAAAACCAAAAAAGAAGAATCGGGCTCGATACCGGTGTACCGAACCCGGTGGGAGGGGAACCGGTGTCGAACAGGGAAGAAAAAAAAATAGCGAAAATCGCCGAAAAATCACACTTTTATCTGGGATGACAGGACACACGTCCGGTGGGCTTCTCGGAAAAAGAGAGACTGAGGTAAGATGGCACCTTTCGGCGGGAAGGGAACCGTGCATGCGTGCCTGCATTCCCAAAGCCTTTCATAGAAAGCTGGGGAAATGCTCCGCTGGGGCTTCATCGGCGCCGATGACACCCATTTGTGAGGACTGACTTCCTGCTTGGTCCTGGAGAAAGAGTAGTTACTCACCTGTAACAGGTCTTCTCCAGGAGCAGCAGGAATCAGTCCTCACATATGGGTGACGTCGGCGCCGACGGAGCCCCCATGCGGAGCATTTCCCCAGCTTTCAAAGAAAGCCTTTGGGAATGCAGGCACGTATGCGCGGTCCCCTTCCTGCCCAAAGATGCCATCTTGCTCAGTCTGATGACATAGCTAAAAGACAGCACAAAAAAAGAACATGAACTATATACAACTGCAACTCCAAGGGGAGGAGGGAGGGTCGTGAGGACTGATTCCTGCTGCTCCTGGAGAACACCTGTTACAGGTGAGTAACTACTCTTTCTCCAGGACCAAGCAGGAAGTCAGTCCTCACATATGGGTGACTCCCTAGCTCTGGGCTACCAGGAACCCAGGCTGAAAAATAGAGCTCCCTCTAGAGCCTCAGCAACAGTGAGAGAATCTTCTCTGAAACCACACCTGAACGATAGCCCAACACCAGGGCCAGAGGGTAGGAGTTGCCTAAACATCAAAGAGATTACGGAGTACCGCTTGCCCGAAAGCGCTGTTCCTACGGGACTCCCTCTCGAGGCAGTAGTGGTCTGCAAAAGTCTGGCTTGAAGACCAAGTAGCAGCCCGGCAGATGTCTGCCAACGGAACAGAGCGGAAGTGAGCTACTGATGCGGCCTTCGCCCCGACTCGGTGGGCCGTGACTTGACCCTCCAGGGAGAGGCCGGCTGCCCTGTACGCCCAGTCGATACAGTCCGCCACCCAGATGGACAATGTACGCTTAGTGACAGGCAACCCCAGTTTATTAGGCTCAAAGGAAACAAAGAGCTGAGAAGCCCTTCTATGGCCCTGCGTACATTCTAGGTAAAAGGACAGCGCTCTTCTACAATCCAGGGTATGCAAGACAGTTTCGGCCCTACTGGCGTGTGGCCTGGGAAAAAACATCGGAAGTACCACCTCCTGGTTGAGGTGGAAGGAGGACACTACCTTTGGAAGGAACTTAGGATGAGTCCTCAAGATTACCCTGTTCTTATAAAACCTGGTATACAGTCTATCCGAGACCAGGGCCTGAAGCTCACTCACACACCTAGCCGAGGTGAGTGCCACAAGAAACAACACTTTCCAGGAAAGGAAACGTAAGTGGCAGGTAGCCATCGACTCAAAAGGTGGGCGAGTCAGTTGCTGCAAGACCACATTGAGATCCCACTCAGTGGCTGGTGGACGAATAGGAGGCTTGAGCAGAAGCAGGCCTCTCAGGAAGCGGGACACCAGAGGGTGGCCCGAGAGGGATTGTCCATCCACCGACGAGTGGTGAGCAGAGGGGGCAGAGGTGGACCCGGACAGAGTTGGACTGAAGTCCCAGGTCAGACAGGTGGAGCAGGTATTGCAGTACCACCGGGACCGAGCAGAAGGGATTCTCCTGCTGTTGAGAACACCAAGTGGAAAACATACGCCACTTCAGAGCATAGGCCTTCTGAGTGGAATGCTTTCTGGAGGCCAACACTACCTCTTCAACCTCCTTTGGTAGGAGCAAGGACTACCTTTCAGCAGCCAGGCCATCAAATTGAGGGATTTGAGGTTGGGATGCAAGAGGGACCCCTGATCCTGAGTCAGAAGGTCGGGTTGCAGCCCCAGAGGAAGTGGAGCATCCACTGCCAACTGCAGAAGAAGAAGAGGGAACCATGGCTGCCTGGGCCACCTGGGGGCTATCAAGATCACCGTGGCTCGGTCCTGCTGGGTTTTGAATAGAGTCTGGGCCACCAGAGGTGTGGGAGGAAACGCATACACCAGGCCCTCTGACCAAGGGATCAGGAATGCTTCTGCCGCTGCCCTCAGAGGATGCGGTTGTCTGGAACAGAACTTGGATAGTTGCCTGTTTAGCGGACTGGCAAAAAGATCCATGGTTACTGCTTGGGTTAGAAATTGGTTGGGTGGGAGGCGACAAAGAGTACAAGTAAATGGAGCTCACTCTGAGGAGAAGGATGTTACCAGTGGTGTGCCCCAGGGATCTGTCCTTGGTCCGATTCTTTTTAACATCTTTGTTAGTGATATAGCGGAAGGGCTGTTGGGTAAGGTTTGCCTCTTTGCGGATGATACCAAAATCTGCAATAGAGTAGACACCCAGGAAGGGGTAGATAACATGAGGAGGGATCTAGCTAAGCTTGAAGAATGGTCTAGAATTTGGCAGCTGGGATTTAATGTTAAAAAATGTAAGGTCATGCATTTGGGCTGCAGCAATCCAAGGGATCAATACAGTATAGGAGGTGAAGTACTTTTGTCCACTAAAGAAGAGCGGGACCTAGGCGTGGTTGTGTCTGATGATCTTAAAGTAGCTAAACAGGTAGAAAAGGCGACAGCAAAAGCTAGAAGGATGCTTGGGTGCATACGGAGAGGAATGGCTAGCAGAAAAAAGGAGGTGATAATGTCTCTGTATAAGTCTTTGGTGCGACCTCATTTGGAGTATGGTGTGCAATTCTGGAGACCGCACCTTCAAAAGGATGTGAACAGGATGGAGTCTGTGCAGAGGGTGGCTACTAAAATGATTAATGGGCTTCATTATAAAGCATATGAGGACAGACTTAAGGATTTTAATATGTACACCTTAGAGGAAAGGCAGGATAGAGGTGATATGATTGAGATGTTTAAATACCTCCGTGGCATAAATGTTCAGGGAGAGAGCCTCTTTCAATTGAAAGCAAGTTCTGCTACGAGGGGACATGGGATGAGGGTGAAGGGAGATAGATTCAGGAGTGATATGCGGAAATATTTCTTTACGGAAAGAGTAGTGGATCCGTGGAATAGTCTCCCAGTGGAGGTGGTAGAAATGAGGACAGTAACTGAATTCAAAAAAGCATGGGACCAACACAGAGGATCTCTAAAGGTAAAAAGTGGACTGTTGTAGTTGTTGTTATGGAAGGAAAGACTAGATAGGCCATGTGGTCTTTTTCTGTCATCATGTTTCTATGTTTCTATGGTTGGAAGTCCCCACTTCAGAAAGATCTGTTGGACTACCCGAGGATCCAACTGCCACTTGTGAGGCTGCAGGAGTCTGCTTAGCCTTTCCGCCAAGTAGTTTTCCTGGCCAGGGAGGTAGACCGCCTTGAGGGTCATGTCCTGATTGATAGCCCAGGAGCAGAGAGCTTGTGCTTCCAAGCACAGGAGTCGGGATCCTGTGCCTCACTGCTTGTTCACATAGAACACAGCCACCTGGTTGTCCATCTGAATTAGGACAGACTGGTGAGAGAGGACCGGAGAGAAAGTCCGTAAGGCTAGTCGAATGGCTCTCAATTCCATCAGGTTGATCTGCTGGGCGGCCTCCCACGGAGACCACAGGCCTCGGGTGCAGGTCCCCTGGCAATGTGCCCCCCCAACCTTGCAGGGAAGCATCGATTGTCAGTACCTTAGTGTGCAGGGAGGCCCAAAAAGGAACTCCCCCGACCAGGTTTGGGAGATGCCTCCACCAGCGTAAGGAGTCCACGAAGAGTTTGGACACCTTTATCCTGTCTGACAACTTCCCTGTGGCCTGTACCCACGGTGCCCTGAGGCACCACTGAGCCGGCCTCATGTGTAGATGGGCATTCGGGGCGACATGCACTGTGGAAGCCATGTGACCCAAGAGCCGGAGGAAGGGTCTGGCAGAGACCAGAGAGTTCGTCTGAAACTGGCCGGCCAACTTCATCAGCCTGTGCGCTCTGTCCACAGGCAAATAGGCCTTTGCATGGATGGTATCCAACCTTGCCCCTATGAACTCCACGTCCTGTGAGGGGACTAAAGTGGACTTTGGGAAGTTTATAACGAACCCCAGGTGCTGAAGCAGGGATATGGTTCGGAAGGTGGCCTGCCTGGCCTCTTGTGGAGACTGGTCCCTGATAAGCCAGTCATCTAGGTAAGGGAACACAAAGATTGCTTGGTTCCTGAGGTAGGCCGCAACCACCACCAGGCATTTTGTAAAAACCCTGGGGGCGGAGGTGAGGCCAAAGGGAAGCCACTCTGTACTGGAAGTGCTTCCCTCCCACCACAAATCTGAGGTATTGCCTGTGACTTGGATGGATGAGGATGTGAGTATAAGCATCCTTCAGGTCTAAGGAGCATAGCCAATCTCCCTGCTGGAGGTAGGGCAGTAAGATTCAAAGGGTAAGCATCTTGAACTTTTCCCTCTCCAGAAACTTGTCAAGATTTCTCAGGTCTAGGATGGGTCTGAGGCCTCCTGTTCTCTTTGGTACCAGGAAGTACCTTGAGTAGAAGCCTTGCCCTTCCAGGTGGTTTTAGTGGGAGATAGTTTAAGGTTAGTTAATTACTTCTAGGTGGTGAGGCACCGGTTCCACCGCCTGGACCTTCCAACTCCTGGAGGAGTAAGTTTCTGTGCAGAGGGGGTCTTGGAGGCTCCCCTGGAAAGTAGGAGGGGGGTATCTGGGTGAAGTGGAGCAGATAGCCCCTCTCGATGATGTTTAACACCCAAGTATCCCCTGTGATGGGGGGCCACCTGTCTGCATACAGGGTCAGCCGACCTCCTGTGCCCTGGAGAGGAGAAGAGGCTATGCTGGCATAGTCAAAAATCCCCTCCCTGCTGAGCAGGAGCCGGAGTAGGAGGCTTGGGGGCCTTCTGCCTACGGGGCCCATGACCCTGCCCCTTGGCCTGCTGGCCCTGTTGGGGAGCTGCAGAGGCCAGGTAGGGAGGGTAGGTTTTGTAGGCAGTGGTCTTCCTCGGGTAGAAGGTCTTTTTTTCCAAAACCCTTCTTCTGAGAAGGGGCAGAGGTTTTCCTGGTCAGTCTTGTCCGGGTAAGAGTCTCGGTCTCGAGTTCTGCAGACTTTTCAGCCATGGGCTTGCCAAAGAGGTTTTCACCTCGACAAGGGACATCGACCAACTTGTCCTGTACCCAAGGCTGGAGGTCTGAGGATTGTAGCCAGGCCTGGCGGCGTGCACCGATGCCGGCCCCTGCTACTCGGGCCGAAGCCTCGAATCCATCATAGGCTGCTCGAGAGATAAACTTCAAGCACTCTCTAATACCAGAAGACAAAGCCTTGAACCTCTGCAAAGGTTCATCGGACAGACCATCAGAGAACCCGGCAATCTCCTTTGCCAGGTCTCGAAGGTACATGCCCATGTACAGCTGGTAGGTCTGGACGCGGCAAGCAAGCATAGAGCCCTGGAAGCACTTTCTACCGAGGGCATCCAGGTTCCGGGCTTCCCTGCCGGGAGGCACCGAGGAGTGCATCTTTTGACTCTTCAGGTGATGCATGGCCAATTCTACAACCATGGAGTGGTGCGGTAGCTGTGCCTTTTGGAACCCGGGGCTCTTGCGGACTCGATAGATGGAATCGGCCCGCTTGCTTAAAACTGGCATCGAGGCCGGCGTCTCCCACATGCGGAAGAGCAACCGCTCCAGCATCGGAGGAACCGGTACAGTAAAGGCCTCCTTGGGAGGACTGTCATACTGCAGGGCCTCAAGCTCTTCGGCTCCTCCTCGGGATCCACAGGGAAGTCCAAGGCTTTGCCCATATCCCATACGAAATCCAAGATCCGGGTATCCTCCGGGGGGGGGGGGGGGGGGACACCTTGTCCGAGGCTCAGATCCAGGTGAGTCCGAAGGGACACACCAGGTCCGGAAGGTGTCCGGGGACTCCTCTTCCTCAGTTTCCCACGCCAATTCCTCCGAGAAGGAATCTAGCGGCTCCGAGTGGGCGGGCACCGACGCCATCCGCCCCGACGCAGAGGGGACCGGTGTCGACGGCCTCGGTCTCGAATGGGAGGCCGAAGGTGACCTTGGCCGAGGATCGACTCGAGTTCACATGGTCTCGAGGATCGGCTCGGCCTCCGGGGTCGACTTGGACGTCGAGGTCCCAGTGGTCGGGGCAGATGCGCCAGTGAGACCGGCAATCAGCACCTGCTGCTGCTCCATGAAGGCAGACAATCTGCTCTCCAAGGCCATCAACCTGAGTCCAAGCTCAGGAGACCCAGCAGCCTCCGACTCGGGCCCCAACAGCGTCGGGCCCGACGTCAGCTCCCCCAGTGGAGAGTCCACGAGGACTACAGTACTCACATGACTCGGGGCCTCCGACTCTACACGAGGATGCTTTGCAGGCCTCTCCGACTCCGAAGACCCGGGACGGCGATCGGGGCTATGCGACCTTGTCCTCGAGGAGCCAAGAGCGTCCACCAATGCCGCCCTCGCAGGTTTCTTCCCTCGAGGGGGACTCCCTCTCAGAGGAGCCCCGACGATGCTTGGGGTCAGACTCCTGAGACGTCGAGGCCTCTGACAAAGTCCAGACGCAGAATCGGAGAAGATCCTCTCACGCTGGTGCTGACGGCTCCGCAATGCCTTCGAAGACATTTTGCCACAGGGACTACAGACCTTAGGATCATGGTCAGGCCCTAGGCACCGGAGGCAGCAGTCATGTGTGTCACTGAGATATATTAGTTTCTTGCACCTATCACACTTCTTAAATCCGCTGACAGCCATCGGGGGAAAAAGGACCCCTGGAAGACCAAAAACCCGGGCTTCCAGGGAAAAGAAAAATTGCGCGAACGCAGTCTCTATGGACAAAAAACGAAAAAAAGAGATCTGGGCTCGGCACCGGTGTACCAAGTCCAGGTGGGAAAGGGAACAGACGTCGAACCGAAGAAAAAAAAACTCGACAATGCAGGAAAATTCACTTTTTTCACGGGTGACAAGGACACATGTCCGTAGGGCTCCGCGGAAAAAAGAAGACTGAGCAAGATGGCACCTTTGGGCGCGAAGGGGACCGCGCATGCGTGCCTGCATTCCCAAAGGCTTTTTTTGAAAGCTGGGGAAATGCTCCGCTTGGGGGCTCCGTCGGCGCCAACGTCACCCATATGTGAGGACTGACTTCCTGCTTGGTCCTGGAGAAAAAAAGGAGACTGAATAAGACAGCACCCTTGGGCGGGAAGGGGACCACGTATGTATGGTGGCATCTCCCTAAGGCTTTCTTTAAAAGCTAGGGAGATGCTTCCGCAAGGGCTCAGTCGGTGCAGACATTACCCATATGTGAGAGCTGACTTCCTGCTTGTTCCTAGAGAAAGCAGTTACTTACCTGTAACAAGTGATCTCTGGGAACAGCAGGAATAAGTCTTCACATATGGGTACGTCGGTACCGACGGAGCCTGCGTGGGAACGCTCCCCAGCGTCCCAAAAAAGGAAAGCTTTTGGGAGCATCCCACAGCGCCTGCGCACTGCCTTCACTCCTTTCCTAACCGCCTCTCTCCAGTTCGAGTTTTAAAGCTGAGACAAAGAGAGAGAGAGGGGAAAGGAAAGATAGAGAGATACAACTCCTAGGGGAGGTGGGTGGGTTGTGAAGACTTATTCCTGCTGTTCCCAGAGATCACCTGTTACAGGTAAGTAACTGTGCTATCTCCAGGAACAAGCAGGAATGAGTCTTCACATATGGGGACTCCCCAGCTAGAGATGCCGGGAGATCCCCAAGGTTGTGAGACCCTGAGAAGGGCTCTACCTCCTCCCATGGATCTCAGGCATCCAACCAGGGATGGAGGGTAGGAGTTGATTAAGCATGGAACAGGTGTTTGAGAACAGCCTGACCAAACAAGGCATCCCGGCGGGAGTCCTTGTCCAAGCAGTAATGGGCCGTGAAGGTATGAACTGAGGCCCAGGTGGCCGCTTGACAGATCTGGTAGATCGACATAGAATTTAGATGAGCCATAGAGGTTGCCATGGCCCTCACATTGTGAGCTGTGACATGGCCCTCCAGAGAAAGGTTCTTACTCTGGTAGGCGAAAGAAATACACTGAGCAATCCAATTTGACAGTGTCCTCTTAGAGACTGGAAGTCCCAAATGAGCGGGATCAAAGGCAACAAAGAGTTGAGAAGACTTTCTATGTTGCTGTGTCCTTTGCAAGTAAAAGGCAAGAGCCCGCTTACAATCCAGGGTATGAAGATTCCTCTCTGCACTTGATGCATGAGGATCTGGAAAAAAGACAGGTAAATATACCTCTTGGTTAAGATGAAAAGGCGAGACCACTTTAGGCATAAAGTGTGGATTGGTCCTAAGGACTACCTTACCATGATGGAACCTTGTATAAGGTGGACTAGCCACTAAGGCTTGCAGTTCACTGATGCGGCGAGCTGAGGTGACTGCAATAAGAAAGATAACCTTCCAGGAAAGAAATTTCAAGGAGGTAGTGGCTAAGGGTTCAAAGGGTGGCTTCATGAGCTGACCAAGAACCAGATTCAAGTCCCATGCCACTGGAGGTGGTCTAATGGGAGGTTTAGTTAAAAGAAGGCCTCTCATGAATCTTGCAATAAGAGGATGCGAGGAAACAGGTTGTCCATTGAGAGGCTTGAGAGATGCTGCAATAGCACTCAAATGGACCCTTACTGAATTCGTCTTGAGGCCTGCATGGGAAAGATGCAGGAGATACTCTAGTAAGGAATTCAAAGGTATTGCTAGAGGGTTAATACCCTTCTCAGCACACCAAATGCATTTAAAAGCATAGGAACATCTAGTAGAAGGTTTTCTGGAAGCATGAAGGATATCCCTTACTTGCTGAGAAAGATGCCAATCTTGAAGGTCTAAGCCTTCAGCAACCAAGCCCTGAGATAAGAGAGATTGGGGGTTTGGGTGCCACAACGTTCCCCCCTCCTGAGACAGGAGATCTGTTGCAGACCCTAAGTCCAGGGAGGGAGCTTGGGAAAGATGCAGAAGTAGAGGGTACCACACTTGGCGTGGCCAACGTGGAGCTATGAGGATCATAGTCCCTCGATCTCTCTGAAGCTTGAACAGAGTCTTGGGAATTAGGGGAATGGGTGGAAAGGCGTACAGGAAGTCTTGACCCTAATGAAGGATGAAAGCATCCCTGGCCTGAACTCCCTGACACGGAATTCTGGAACAGAATCGGGGAAGTTTGGCATTCCACGGACTTGCAAAGAGGTCTATGTCCGGGGTTCCCCAAATTCGAAAGATTCTGACTATCTGGTCCATATGAAGGGACCACTCGTGTGGAAGCAGAACTCGACTGAGTCTGTCTGCCCAAGAGTTTTGAACTCCTGGAAGGTATACTGCCAGAAGATGAATTTGATGCTCTCTGGCGAAGGCCCACAATCTCAGAGCTTCATTGCAAATCGACAGAGAGCCAGTCCCTCCCTGCTTGTTCACATAGAACATGGCTACTTGGTTGTCCGTGTGAATGAGGACTGTCTTGTAGCTGAGCAGGGTATGGAAGACAGAGCCAAGAAGATTGCTCTGAGCTCTAAGAAGTTCATATGTAGGGAGGTCTCCCTGTGGGGACCAAATGCCCTGGGTGGAGAGGTCTTGAAGATGAGCTCCCCAACCCTTTGGAGAGGCATCTGTTGTAAGGATTGCTTGGGGTAACAACTGTTGGAAGGGGGACCCCAGCAACAGATTTTGAGTGGACTTCCACCACTGGAGAGACCAAAAGAGGCACCTGGAGGTTGCTATTTTGTCTGACAGACTCCCAGATGCCTGGGTCCACTGTGTGGACAAAGTCCATTGAGCTGCCCTCATGTGAAGGCGAGCATAAGGGACCACATGCACAGTGGATGCCATGTGGCCTAGTAGTTGTAGCATCTCTCGAGCAGTTAGCCTCTCAGATTCAGTTAAAAACCCATCTAACTGCACTAAGCGTAGGCAACGGGCCTGGGGAAGATAGGCCCTTGCAGTTGTGGTATCCAGCAAGGCCCCTATGAACTCTAGAGACTGAGTAGGGGTGAGTTGGGACTTTGGAATGTTTATAACCAGTCCCAGATACTGCAGGACACGCATTGTGCAGGCTAGGGAAGTCTGGGCCTCTGATTGGGATGAAGTTCGGATGAGCCAGTCGTCCAGATATGGGAATACGAATATTCCTAGAGTGCGTAGAAATGCAGCTATTACTGCCATGCATTTTGTGAACACTCTTGGAGCAGAGGCCAGACCAAAGGGAAGCACCCTGTATTGATAGTGCTTTCCCTGATAAAGGAACCGAAGGAACCTTCTGTGTGCTGGATGGATGAGTATATGGGTATACGCATCCTTGAGATCTAGAGAACAAAGCCAATCCTGACTCTGAAGGAATGGAAGGAGAGTACCTAAAGAAATCATCTTGAATTTCTCATTGCATAGGAATTTGTTCAATTCTCTGAGATCTAATATGGGTCTGTAACCCCCCGTTTTCTTTGGAATCAGAAAGTAGGGGGAGTAGAACCCTGAGCCCTGTTGAAGAAGAGGTACTTCTTCTATTGCCCCTTGGGCAAGAAGGGTAGAAATCTCTTGACCCAGAAGGTCAAGGAGAGATGTTGGAGAATTGGACTGTCTCACCATGGTGTGAGGAGGAAGGTTTAAGAAATGAAGTTTGTACCCTTCCCTTATGATGGAAAGGGTCCACTGCTCTGCTGTGATTTGCTCCCATCTGGGAGCAAAGTGAGCTAACCTTCCTGGAATGGTGAGAGGCTCTGGCTCTTTTAGAGCCAGAAAGGCTAAGTTCTCTAGCTGCAAGTCAAAGGCCCTGAGGAGGCTGAGGCTGTTGGGCTACAGTAGGCCTTGCAGCCTTAGACTTGGCCTGTTTAGGTTGTTGACGCTTTGCAGCAAAACGACCTGCAGAAGATGTCTGCTGACCATATACAGGATAATATCTTCCCTTCTTGGGAAAATATGTCTTTTTGAACAACCTCTTCTGGACAGGATTAGAGGTAGACTTTGAAAGCCTATCCAAAGCAGAATTTTCTGCATCCGAGTGGCCTTTGCTTGCCAATCTTTGCCAAACAGGTTTTCACCTGTACAAGGAAGATTTCCTAATCCATCTTGGACCCAGGGTTCCAAATCCGAAGCTTGTAACCAAGCAATTCTGCGTGCACCTATGGCAATGGCCGAGGCTCTGCTGGCCCCCTCAAAAGAGTCAAAGGCTGCACGGTTAGAAAATTTGGAAACATCCTGGGCATGCTCAAGCCAGGTAAGAAAGTCTTCCCTTTTATCTTCTGGAAGAAAAGGGAGGAAAGTTTGCAGATGATCTGTAACTTCCTTCAGAAACATCCCCATATAGAGACTATAGGAGTTGATTCTGGCAACAAGCATACTGGCCTGGAAGATTTTCCTGCCAAAAGCATCTAAGGTTCTACATTCTCTTCCTGGAGGAGCAGATGAGTGCCTCTTTGCACTCTAACTTTTTCATAGCAGACTCCACCACAATAGAATGGTGAGGAAGCTGAGTTTTATGAAATCCAGGACAAGGAGGGACACGATACATGGTATCCAACCTATGAGAAAGAGAAGAGATGGTGAGAGGAGTCTCCCATATGCCTATCATGTGGTCATAAAGGATCTCATGAATTGGCAAAGTGGCTGCTTCTTTAGGAGCCTTGGGATATTGCAAAATATCCAATTTTTTGGCTCTAGGCTCTGTCTCAGGGGCTACTGAGATAGAAAGCCCCTTGGCCACTTCCCTTATGAAGTCTTGAAAAGACAAGTCTTCTGGAGGGGACATTCTTCTTTTTGGAGAAGAAGGCTCCTGAGGAAGGAGTACCGATGCTTCGATAGAGGCCTCCGATGCATCAGTCTTTGGAGGAATAGAAGTATCGCCTGTCTGGATGCTCCTGTAAAGCCCGATACGCATACCTGGTGGTATCGACATCGGGAGTCATCGGTACCGATAGGCATCATCGGACAGGGTACCGCTGCAGTCGACACCGAAGCCGATGCAACCGGTACCGGCACCGGAACCGATATCGGAGCCGGTACCGACAACGAAGCTTGTTGCGGTACCAGCGGCGTCGCAGCTTGTATGAATGACGTAATGGCACGCTGCATGGTCAGAACATTCTGATCCATCGACGCCATGAATGTCTGGAGGTCGGTACCGGCAGATTCCACCAGTACCCCAGAACATTGCAACAGGTGATCGGTCGAGGCCGTGCCATCGATGTCAACCTGTGACCCCATAGGAGGAGCTTTGGAAGCCGGAGCTTCCCGCCGGGGTACTTTTGCCGGTGCAGGATCCTCGAGGGCAAGCCTGGAGGCATCTCGATGCTTAGAGGGAGATCTACCCTTCGAGGACCGGCTGGACTTATGTTTGGTTACCTGAGATCCATAGGAGGAAGAAGCAGCCCTGGACGATGTCGATGCCACCGAAGCTGCATCAGAGGGAAACAGTGTACTGAGCTTGGCTGCTCAGTTCTGTAAACCTCTTTTAGACATCATGGAGCAGGACGCACAATCCGTGATGGAATGGTCAGGAACCAAACACTTAAGACACCAGTCATGGGTGTCGGTAACAGAGATGGTACCGCTGCACTTAGTGCATTTTTTAAACCCGGAGGCGGGCTTTTCCATGAGGAATTTTTCTGTTAGGCCCAAGGCCCAAAGAAGAAAAAATACACTAAAGTGGAACGGAAGTATTTTTTTTTTTTTTTTAAAGAAAAGACCGGCGGTACCAGTCCGACGTCGAAGAAGGCAGACGCGCGACCAAAGAAATAAAATAAAATAAAGAACTTCTTCAGCGGTGACAGGAACACAACCTGCTGGCTCCGCGGAAAAGAAGAACTGGAGAGAGGCGGTTAGGAAAGGCGGGAAGGCAGTGCGCAGGCGCTGTGGGATGCTCCCAAAAGCTTTCCTTTTTTGGGATGCTGGGGAGCGTTCCCACGCAGGCTCCGTCGATACCGACGTACCCATATGTGAAGACTCATTCCTGCTTGTTCCTGGAGATAGAATGATTCTTAGAACTCTTAATTTGGCGCATCGCCGATTCCACTACCATTGAGTAATGTGGGAGCTGAGGTTTTTGAAAGCCTGGGCACTGTGGTGCTCTGTACATGGTACTGAGTCGCTTACTGACAGGCAGAATCATGAGCGGTGCTTCTCACATGTGGAGGATTAGATCCTGCAGGATACGATGTACTGGTAACGTAGTGGCCTCTGTGGGCATTGGAGGGTACTGAAGTATCTGTAATTCCTTGGCCCTTTCTCCGAGGCTACTACAACAGCAAGCGCTGCTGCCATATCTTGGATGAATTTCTGAAAGGACATATCCTCCGGAGGGGACAGACGCCTCTCTTGAGAAAGTGAAAAGTCTGAAGAGATGTCTAGAATGCCTTGGGAACCAACAGAGTCCCTTTATGATTCGAAAGAACTATCTGAGTCGGGTAAGAAATCAAAGTATCTGTGGATCTTTGGTTCAAACCCAATGCTTCATAAACAAATGTCAATGCCGATATAGATACCCTGAGGAATCTGAACAGAGCATCTGCTGGATACCAGGGTTATCGATCGGTTCCAACAAGGGTAGCGATGATGCAGTTTTGAGGGCTGGCATAGATCCTGGTAGTCTTGGCTGCAGACTCAGTACCCAAGCCTGCATTCCAGAAGTTCTCAATATTATCTGTAACGAGGCTTCTAGGAGTGCTGCCAAACTCCTCTCGAAGGCCAGCATGTGCTGGTCTAGGGAGATTGCTGATGTCTGGGTGGAGTCAACAACGGGGCTCTGTGCCACCGTGCCAGAACGTGGCACTGGTAGCTCTCCAGAGGTCAATGCCTCGGGAACATCCCGGAGCCCAACTTATGCTTTGGAGGAGAGATCCTCCTGCCGGGGCTGTTTGGCTGGTCTGTCTGCATCGGAAGCATCTCTATGCTTATGTTCTCTGGTCTCTGTATCAGTTCTCGATGCCAATGCAGAGACTGTGACGTGCTCTTTCGTTTGGACTTAGGAGAAACCTGAGATCCTTGAGAGGAAGCAGATGCCCTCGAAGTTGAGGCCAATGAAACAGTCCAAGGCGAACGATGATCCCAACTTGTTGGCGCGGTTCTTGAAGCCTGTCATTTGCTGACATAAAAGACAAGAGTAGGGTTGATGATTAGGGCCCAAACATTTTAAACACCAGTCATGTTTATCAGTGACTGAAATAGTGCCAGAGCACTTGGTACATTTTTTACAACCAGTGACTGGGTTTGTCTAAGCTTTCAAAAAGTAAAAAGAGAAGGCAGCTATGGAGGCTTTGAAGCTTTGTCTGGAGGTGAAAACTGAAGAAATGAAAAAAAAAAAAATATATATATATCGGGACCGGTGTCAGGTTCAATGTAACTGGCGTCGATGGGAAGGCAGAAGCATGATGCTATACCAAAAAAGAAATTTTTTTCTGTGGGGACAGAATGGTGCGTCCTGCTGATTCCACGGAAAATGAAGAACTGAGGAGAGGGGTTGGGAAGGCAGTCACACAGGTACAGTCAAGGGTTCCCCAAAAGTTTTCCTATTGGACGCTGTGGAGTGTTCCCACACAGGCTTCATCGGTACTGATGTCACCCATATGTGAAAACTGCATTCCTTCTTGTTCCTGCAGACAGTCCTGTGCTTAGTCACTTCCGTGACTAGGGCATCCATCTTGGGAAACTGCAACCATTTATCCAGATTGATCCAAGACCAGGCATAAATTCTACTTAGCCACTTGGCACTCCTTATGGCTACCTCTGGACAGCTCCACTCTTCCAAAACCATTTGCTGAAACTCTAGTGGGAAAGGAAAACCCTAGAGGGCTTCCTAATGTCCACCAGAATGGGGATGACTGTGACTGACTGTGATATTCCCCACTGAGTCAGGTATATTTATTTATTTATTTTATTTCTTTAGAATACATTTGTATACCGCTACTTCCAGCGATCAGCAGCGGTTTGATTACAGCTTGAGAATTGCCAAATCAAGACAGAAATTTCGGAGTATCAACACATTGATTTGAAAGGAGAGCACGGCACACAGTAATAAGGTCATAGGAGAGGAGTCAGAAATTTACATATGTACATTTTACATAACAGAATTCATGTTGCAAATTGTGACATCTTGTAGTCCCCTGGGATTTACATCAAATTGTAATAACACTGGAACAGATGTGTCTTTAGTTTTTTCCTGAACGCAATAAGGTCTTTGGTCGCTCTTAGCTCAGGTGGTAGTTGGTTCCAGATGGTCGGGGCAGAATAAGAGTATGCTCGGCGGCTAGTACTTGATTTGACGGATCTGATATTGGGCAGAACATGTAGGGTGTCTGAGTTGACTGTTCTTCTGTCTCTGTTGTGTGGTTGCGTGCTGATAAGGGTGGAGAGAAAGGATGGAGCTGTGATATGTATGAGTTTGTGAGTGGTTATCAATGTTTTATATTGTATCCGGGCAGTAATGGGGAGCCAATGCAGCTCGATCAATACAGGCGTGATGTGTTCAGCGATGCTTTTTCGCATGATGATCCTCGCCGCCACATTCTGGGCCATTTGCAGGATGTTTAGCGTTTTCTTTGGAAGACCCTGCAGGATGGCGTTGCAGTAGTCTAAGTGTGGTATAATGAGTGCTTGCGCAACAGTCCTAAAATCGTGAGGTTCGAGGATGTTCCGTAGAGGTTGTAGGACTCTATGTTTGTGGAAGATGGCCTTGTTGGTTTTGCGTAGGTGCTTTTCCATCTTTAGGTTATTGTCAAATGTGACTCCCAGGTATTTTATCTCATTCTTTGTGTGGTACGTATTGTTACAGAGTGTAATTGTCGTGGGAGGTTCAAAGTTTGGTTTACTGGAGATAAACATCACCTCAGTTTTCTTATGGTTGATCGTCATGTTTTGCTGCAACCATTGCAACATCTCATTCAGGCATGTTTCGAGTATCGTATAGTTAGGGTCGACGGTATGAAATGCTGAAGCAATCTGAGCAATCAAGGCTTGGATTTCCTGCCTACAGAACAGCTGAACCATCAGGGAATCACAGTCATCTTCAGGAGGGGAGATCGGTGACATTGGTGGAATAATCCAGAAATCTCCGATCCATGTCAATGTCAGCCAGGAACTCAGCATCTTCCAGTGTCCAGGCCAATGCCTTGGGAGGTCACCTGCATCTACTACAGGTACGATTCCAGGAGCATTTCCACCCTACCCCTGTGGGTCTACTGGGTGCTGAAGAACCAGGCCCCTCTGATCTTGCAGAAGACTGCATCAAACCCTGCCCCCTTTTCTACAGAGCCAAGGCATGCTGAAAAAAATGCTGCAAGATCAGCTTTAGCCAGCTCCAAAACCATGGAAACTGAGACGGAGCAGAGTTGGAGGAGGGCCCAATTCCCCTCTGGGAGTGATCCCAAGGTGTGTCTCCATTTCCGCCAGAGGCGGCGCAGGTGGAACGAGTGAAGGCAGCATAACAGGAGAATCCCTGAAGAAAGGTGAAATGGCTCCCCGAGATTGGCTATGCAAGCGGCACAGAGGTGGGTCCATTAAGAAGCATCATCACTTGCTACAGCCAAGACATCGAAGAAGGCATTTCCAGTGACAGCAAGAAGCATGTGTGCGCGCACGTGCATGGCTTCCAATGTGATCATGCATGCATGTGGCTGCTGAGTGGGAATTAGGCCTCAAGCCTTAAAGAAAAAAAAAAGTGCCATTTGTCCTTCCCTAACAGCTTGCAGCCCCCCATGGGACTCAGTAATGAAGCTCTGGAGGTACTTATGGTCCCTGGCAGTTCTACCTGATGCAATCTGACAGTGAAGTAACTCCACCACTGTCCAAGAGCGAGTCAAATTTTAACCAGACTACTTTTTCAATTCACTGCAAAAACAAAAAAAATGCATATACTAGCACTCTGGCCTAGGGCACTCCCACAGAGGATTCTGCCTGACCCAGGCCACCCCAAAGACTCAACAGGTCCTCTTGACTGGGTATGCAGAACCTCTCAAATTGATAGGATGATCCCAGAGGGGTACCTCAAATACACCATGGAACACCCAAAGAACCGAGCTCTACTGAGACATACCCTCTAGATGGCTGACAGGAGCTCTAGGCCTTAGCTGCACTGGATGGCAACCATCTGCTGGAGACAGAGAAAATGTGACCCTAGCTGCACCGGAATTTATACCACTGAAGAGGTCACAGCAGATCTGGTGTTTTCTATCTCAATTATTTGTTGACAGGGGATCTGGCTGGTTTGCGTGAACCAGTTCCTGTCAAGGGCCAAGTTCGGCGAACTGGACCGAAAACGGCATCCAGGTGCTGGCACTGCACTGGCAGGATTTCCCCTGCCCACTTGTGGTTTGATGGCATCGTGGGAAACCCCGATGCTGTCAAACCACTTGTGGGGGGGGGGGTGGGGGGGGGGGACTGGGCCACTGTGCACCAGGGAGCTGCTGCCCTGTGGTGACCACCAGCAGGCCTGAGCGAGAGGCACAGGCAACGCAAATGCATACCGAACCACCGCCAACACGGTCTTTTCAGTGGTGGCATCGATCCAAACCGGTTATTGTTCACATCGAATCCCGCCACTGGAGATAACCCCACTTGTCTAGACTGGTCTAGCAGGATGCTCAGCAAGCCTATTTTGTAAAGAAAAGCAGGTGCCTATTTTCTTTTTTTTTCTCTTCCTGGAATAAATGCTTTTCCCATATAGTACCCTGGTGAGGGTACGGATGATTTATTTATTTTACATTATTTCTTTCTTACCTTTTGTACTCTGATAATTAAGTTTTTCCTATCAAGTACTATAACTGTGAATTTGTTGAATTATGCAATAAAAAAACAAAAAAACTAGGCATCGGCACTTACACCAGTCCTATGACTGGCCTAAAGATTTTTAAAGAGCATGCTTAAATTATAGTATTTTATAATTTACATGTGTAAATATACATTTTGCCCATGCTCCCACTCAAGCTCTTCCTCTGTGCACACCCATAGTGGAAGTACACACTATCAGCCTAATGTGTGTATTTATAAAACAGCAACTAGCTGAAGTATGCATGTATAGTGTCTTGTGAAAGCATTCATCCCCTTTGTTTTAGCCCTGTTTTGTCATATTACAACCTGGAATGAAAATGGAGGTTCATTTGGATGTTAAGTAATAGATCTATCAATAGAGTCCAAATTGGTGAAGTGGAATGACAAAATACCTTGTATATATATAAAAAACAAGTAAAAACTGATAAGTTGTGAGTGTATATGTATTCATCTCTTTTGCTATCAAACCCCTAAATAAGATCTGGTCCAACCAATTAACTTCAGAAGTCACATATAGTTGATTAGGGTCCACCCGTGTGCAATCAAAGTTACATGAAACGTCACATGACGTCTGTATAAATATACCTGTTCTGAAAGGCCTCTGATTCTGCACCACTAAGCAAGCAACATGAAGATCAAGGAGCACTACAAACAGGTCAGAGACAAAGTAGTGAAGTATAGATCAGAGTTGAGTTATAAAAAACCCCACCAAATTCTGAATATTCCACGGAGCACCATTAAATCCATTATAACAAAATGGAAAAAATATGGCATCACTACAAATCTGACAAGAGAAGGTTGCCCACCAAAACTCACAGACCAGGCAAGGAGGGCATTAATCAGAGATGCCACAAAGACAGCAAGGATAACACTAAAGGAGCTGCAAAGATCCACAGCGGAGATGGAGTATTTGTCCACATGATCACTTTAAGCCATACACTCCACAGAGCGGGGCTTTATAGAAGGAGTGGCCAGAAAAGCACCATTGCTTTAAGAAATAAGAAAACACATTTGGAATTTGCACAACAGAATGTGGCAGACCCCCCAAACACATGGAAGAAGGATCACTGGTCAGATGAGATGAAAACGGAACTTTTTGGTCATCATGGGAAATGCCATGTGTGGCACAAACCCAACACTTACAATCACCCCATTCCCACAGTGAAACATGGTGGTAGCATCATGCTGTGGGGATGTTTTTCCATCGGATGGGAGAGGAAAACTGGTCAAGATGGAAGGAACGATGGATGGCACCAAATACAGGGCAATTCTTGAGGAAAACCTGTTTCAGTCTACCAGATTTGAGATTGGGACAAAGGTTCACCATCCAGCAAGACAATGACCCTAAACATACTGCTAAAACTATATTGGAGCGGTTTAAAGGGAAACATTTAAATGTCTTGGAATGACCTAGTCAAAGCCCAGACCACAATCCTATTGTGAATCTGTGGCATGACTTGAAGATTGCTGTACACCAACGCAACCCATCTAACTTGAATGGGTTGAAGCAGTTCTCCAGGAACAAGCAGGAAATCAGTCCTCACATATGGATCACGTTGGCACCTACGGAGCCCGTGCAGAGCATTCCCCCAGCTTTCAAAGAAAGCCTTTGGGAATGCCACCACGCATGCGTAGTCCCCTTCCCACTCAAAGGTGCCATCTTACTCAGTCTCCCTTTTTCTGCGGAGCCCATCGGATATGTGTCTTGTCCCCGGAAAAAGTTTCTCTTTGTTCCAACTGGAATTTTGCTATACCAGCCTTCCCGGTCCTTTTCCCACCTCCAGAGCGCCTCTGCTTCTGCCCTGGCCTTAAGGTTTTTTCTTTTTGCCTTTTTTGTCCTTTCTGCGCTTCGTGCCTTTTTTAACTGTTAGCCGCATCAAGGATCTTCGACCTTGCAGGATCCTTTTTGCCCCAATGGCCTCTGGTTTTAAGAAATGTGATAGATGCTTCAAAACCATGTTGCTCACGGACACCCAAGACTTGTCTCAGGTGTCTAGGAGCCGACCATGACCCGGAGCTATGCTCCCTCTGTAAAAAGATGTCCTCCAAGGCCATCCAGAGTCATACATAAGAACATACGATATGCCATACTGGGTCAGACCAAGGTCCATCAAGCCCAGTATCCTGTTTCCAATAGTAGCCAATCTAGGTCATACGTACCTAGCAGTATCCCCAAAAGACACAGGTTCCACAATGCTTGTATTAGGTCAAGCATTGATATCCTGAGTCCCTTTTTAATAATGGTTTATGGACCTTTCCTCTAGAACTTGTCCAAACCTTTTTTAAACCTAGCTACACTAACAGAATTTACTGCATCCTCCGGTAACAAATTCCAGAGTTTGATTACATGTTGAGTAAAAAACTATACTCTTATGAGTTTTAAATAGTTTACCCTGTAGCTTCATTGCATGTCCCCTAGTCTTTCTATATTCAGATAATGTAAACAATTGATCTACGTTTACCCATTCCACTCCATTCATCAATTTATAGACTTCTATAATATCTCCCCTAAGCCGTCTCTTTTCCAGGTTAAAGAGCCCAAACCTTTTTAGCCTTTCTTCATAGGGGTATCCTTCCATCCCCTTTACCATTTTGGTGGCTCTTCTCTGAACCTTTTCTAATAACGCTATATCCTTTTTAAGATACGGCAACCAGAATTGCACACAATATTCAAGATGTGGTCGCACCATGGAACGATAGAGGCATTATAATATCCTTTGTTTTATTTTCCATTCCTTTCCTTATGATACCTAGCATTCTATTTGCTCTCTTGGCCGCTGCTGCACACTGGGCCGAGGGTTTTAACATGTTATCCAAAATGACGCCTAAATCTTTTTCCTGGGTGGTGGTTCCTAATGTGGAACCTTGCATCGTGTAACCATAGTTTGGGTTGTTCTTCCCTAGGTGCATAACTTTGCACTTGTCCACATTAAATTTCATCTGCCATTTTGATGCCCAGTCTTCCGATTTATCAAGATCCTCTTGCAATTTTCCACAACCCTCATGGGTTTTAACAACTTTAAATAGTTTTGTGTCATCTGCAAATTTGATAACCTCACTCGTTATTCCCTTTTCCAGGTAATTTATGAATATGTCAAAAAGCAGCGGACGCAGCACAGATCCCTGGCGTACACCACTATTCACCTTTCTCCATTGGGAAAATTGGCCATTTAGCCCTACCCTCTGCTTTCTATCCTTTAACCAGTTCCTGATCCACAATAGTACACTGCCTCCTATCCCATGACTCTTTAGTTTTGCCAAAAGTCTCTGATGAGGGACCTTGTCAAAGGCTTTCTGAAAGTCCAAATACACTATATATCAACCAACTCACCTTTGTCTACCTGTTTATTCACACCTTCAAAAAAACATAACAGATTAGTAAGACAAGATCTTCCTTGTCTAAAGCCACGTTGGCTGTCTCCCATTAAGCCATGACTATCTACATGTTCAGCAATTTTGTTCTTTATGATGGTTTCTACCATTTTTCCCGGTACTGACGTCAGGCTCATCGGTCTGGAGGGAGGAGTGGCCTAGTGGTTGGGGCAAGTTAACTCAGGCCGGAAGGTCAGGGGTTCAAACCCCACTAGAGGACAGCAACCTTGGGCCGGAAGGACTGGGATTTCTAGTCCCATAGGTGCTCCTTGTGGTCTTGGGCAAGCCACTTAACCCTCCATAGCCCATTTTCCCTGTAAAATAGTTATCTCCAAGTTATTATGTGCTGTTCAATGTAATTTCAGTTTGTTCAATGTAAACCGCCTTGATATCATGAAAGGCAGTATATAAGAAATGTTAAATAAAAATTAAATAAACTGGTCTGTAGTTTCCCGGATCACCCCTGGAACCCTTTTTAAAAATTGGCGTTATGTTCGCCATCCTCGAATCGTCAAGTATTACAGATGATTTTAATGATAGTTCACAGATTACTAATAGCAGGTCTGCAATCTCATATTTCAGTTCTTTCAACAGTCTTGGATGAATATCATCCACTCCAGGTGATTTGCTACTCTTCAGTTTATCAAATAGTTGTAATACATCTTCCTGATGTATTGATATTTCCTTCAATTCTTCCGCACCTTTAAATACCATTTCAGTCATGGGTAACATCCCTACATCTTCGTCAGTAAAGACTGAAGCAAATAATTCATTCAGTCTCTCCGCTATTGCCATGTCGCTTCTTAGTGCCCCTTTCACCCCTCTATCATCTAATGGACCAACTGACTCTCTCACAGGATATTTTGCTACGAATGTACTTGAAAAAAAAAGTCTTTATTATGCGTTTTTTGCTTCCGCAGCAAACATCTTTTCAAATTCTCCCTTTGCCTGCCTTATCAATGCCTTGCATTTAACTTGCCAGTGCTTGTGCTGTTTCCAGATTTCATCGTTTGGCTTTTTTTCCCATTTCCTGAAAGATGCTTTTTTGGCAACAGCAGCCTCTCTGACCTCATCTTTAAACCATGCTGGCAGTTTTTTGGACTTCCTTCCACTTTTCTTAATGTGAGAAATACAGCTGATCTGGGCTTCCAAGATAGTATTTTTCAACACCCAAGCTTGATGTAAGTCTTTAACCTTTGCAACTGCTCCTTTTAGATTTTTCTTAACTATTTTCCTCATTTTATTATAGTCTCCCTTTCGAAAGTTAAAAGGTAGTACTGTGGATTTCCTTACCATTCCTCCTCCACTAATTAAATCAAATGCGATCATGCTATGATCACTATTGCCAAGTGGCCCCAACACCCTTATCTCTTGCACCAGACCTGGTGTTCCACTAAGGACTAGGTCCAATATGGCTTCCCCTCTGGTCAGTTCATGAACCAGATGCTCCAAGAAGCAGAAGATGGATAATCTCTTCCATAAGGCAACCCCGGTATCCCTAGTAGCCTCCCGCTCTTTGGTCCCACTAGCTCTGGAGTCTCCCAAGGCTCAATCCAGCCCTGGTGGCACTCTGACCAGGGGTCCCTGAAAGCAAGCGGAAGGAGGCAGCCTCAAGGACTCTATCAGGGGCGCCAGACAGAGTGAAAAGTCACGCGCCCGGTGTCTCAGCTCCCCTCGGCAGTCTCTAGAGTTGGAGAGGGAGCAGACCCCCTCTCCTCGACACCTGACCCGGTCACCTGGGCATCTGTGCCGCAGGCCCCATTCCCGAGTGGGAGGCCCGAATGCTGCCTTGGAATGCAGCGTTTGTGTTCCTCACTGCCTAGCAAGCGCTGCTGCTCAGCCCCACCGGCATGGGTCTCGAGATCACAGGGACCTCGACATCGAGGACTCCCCGGGCCGCCATTGTGACCCTTGAGAGCCAGAAGCCTCATGAGGATCCTCGGTGAGATTCTCCATCTTCGTCCCGTTCCTCGGACGCGAGATTTTCGCGGACAAGCACCTCCGGCTCCGGGCACGTTTGGCCTAGGAGACCCGGCGCGGGTCACCCACCGTTCGAGCCACCTGACCTCGAGTCCTCCATGGACTACTCAGACTGGGAATCTGAAGGGGAGATCTCCCCGGAGACTCGGTCCCACTGGGACCTCCCCTCTGACTCAGAAGCGGCAGTCACCTCCCTAAAACACCTTCTTGGAGTTCATCCAGGATATGGCTCCCTAACAGGGGCTATACAGTTCAAACAACGGACAGCTGGGAAACCGGCTGGAACTTTGGTAGCTCTCTCTCTCTTTTGCTTTAACAGATGCCTAAGCTCCACGAACAAAATAATGGCTGGGAAAAATCGTATCACTAAAACTGTTGCCCCTGTTACAGCTTCTGCCTCTGTCCAGAGGACCCAATGCCAGTTGAAGGATCGGTTCCATGTGCAGGGTGCCTGCACGCTGAAGCTCTGAGGAAACAAGTGGAGGAACTCAGAGAGGAGGTGACGAGGCTGAGGAGCATTCCAGACAGTGAGAAGTACATTGATGAGATGCTTCTTGCAGCAACCAAGCTCTCCAGAAGAGAAGATGGGTGCAGACAGAATGACGAAGGTTGGTCACAAGTCACCAGGGCCTGCAGAATCACCAATCCAACTTCTCCAGCCCTTGAAGTGAAGAACCATTATGCAGCCCTGGAAGTGGAGGAGGTGAAAGCATCCCTAGAAAGGGAAGAACAAGAGCTCAAGTACCCCAAAGTTGCAGAATCAGTGACCACAAGGAAGTGAAGGGTAGTGGTGGTTGGTGACGCTCTTCTGAGGGGTACTGAGGCGTCCATCTGCCGACCAGACGATGTCCAGAGAGGTATGCTGTCTGCCTGGTGCCAAAATCCAAGATGTTATGGCGAGTTTGCCGAGAGACTCATCAAGCCCACTGACCATTTCCAAATATTGCTAATCCATGTCAGAACAAATGATACTGCCAGGTATCCCTCTGAGCGTATCAAAAGTGACTTCATGGCTCTGGGACAGAGGATGAAGCAGTTAGGTGTACAAGTGGTGTTCTCTTCAATCTTCCCTGTTGAGAGTAAAGGCCAAGGCAGAGAGGCTCACATCCTGGAGATGAATGCATGGCTGCGTTGATGGTGTCATCGAGAGCGTTTTGGTTTCCTAAACCATGGGATGCTGTTCCAAGGGTTGCAGAGCAGAGATGGCATCCATCTGTCCAAGAAAGGTCGACGCAGAGATCTACTGAACAGGGCTTTAAACTAGATTTGTTGGGGATGAGTGAAGAAAGCCCCCAGATAAGTGAAAGCCCCCAGGTAAGTGATACATTAAATACCTTTATGGAAATGGGTAACAGGAGTAACATATGGAAAGTAGTGTGTATAAATGCTCGTAACATGGGAAATAAGATCCCCGATGTTGAAGCTTTGGTGGGAGTGGCCGACTTGGATTTAGTGGCAGTTACAGAAACATGGTTCACAGAAAACCATGACTGGGATGTAACTATACCTGGCTATACTTTTTTCAGAAAGGACAGAGTAGGAAGAAAGGGAGGAGGAGGAGGGGCACTATATGTAAAAAATACTGTTAAAGCTTTGGAATTGCAGAGCTTAAAAGGGAGAGAGGAGACATTGTGGATTAAATTAGAAAGAGGGAAAGAGAAATCTATTTGCAGTGGCGGAATATACAAATCTCCCTCACAAGACGAAGAGGTGGACAGAGTTAATTGAAGACATACACAGCATTGCTAGGAAAGGGGAAGTGCTACTGATAGGGGATTTCAATATGCCAGAAGTTGACTGGCACATTCCTGCTGCAGTATCATCTAGAAGTAAAGAGATCCTGGATTCTCTACAGGGAGAACTATTCAGGCAATTGGTAACAGACCCCACACGTGAAGGGGCCATACTGGACTTGGTGCTTACCAATGGTGAAAGCGTTTCTGATGTTATAGTGGGAGATCATTTTGCATCCAGTGATCACCAGAAGGTGTGGTTCAGTATTAGGACTAGGGCTGTTAGAATCCATTCAAAGGTGAGACTTAAGGAAGACTAACTTTGCCAAGATGGGCCAATACCTCAGGGAGTCGTTAGCAGGATGGGAACAGCTGGGGATGTAGAAAAACAGTGGGCAAAACTGAAAGGCGATATTTTAAGGGCAACCAACCTTTTTGTTAAAATGGTAAATAAAGGTAAAAGGACAAGGAGACCGCTATGGCTTTCGAAAGAATCAGCAGAAAAGGTGACGAAAAAGAGGGAGGCCTTCATGAAATACAAAACATCACAGAGAGAGGAAGACAGGCATCTATATTTGGAAAAACTTAGAGAAGCTAACAAAGTAATCAGGAAAGCAAAGATTCAAAAAGAGGAGGAAATAGCCAATGCAATAAAATGAGAGGATAAGACATTTTTCAGATATGTTAGTGAGAAGAGGAAGGGCAAAAGTGGTATTGTCAGACTCAAGGATGAAGGGGAGGAATATGTAGAAGCTGATGAGGATAAAGCGTAGTTACTCACCTGTAACAGGTGTTCTCCAGGAGCAGCAGGAATCAGTCCTCACATATGGGTGACGTCGGCGCCGACGAAGCCCTCCCGGAGCAATTTTCCCCAGCTTTCAAAGAAAGCCTTTGGGAATTGCAGCGCGCATGCGCGATCCCCTTCCCGCCCAAAGGTGCCATCTTGGCCAGTCTGATGACATAGCGAAAAGACAGCAAAAAATTTGCAAAAACTAAATCATATGACTGCAACTCCACGGGGAGGAGGGAGGGTTGTGAGGACTGATTCCTGCTGCTCCTGGAGAACACCTGTTACAGGTGAGTAACTACGCTTTCTCCAGGACCAAGCAGGAAGTCAGTCCTCACATATGGGACTCCCAAGCTTAAGGCTACCGGAGACCCTAAGCACAAAAATGAGCTCCCTCTAGCTCAGCAGCACAGAAGGAAGGAATCTTCTCTGACTAATCTCCAACCGGTAGCCCAACATCCGGGATGGAGGGTAGGAGTTGCTTAAACCTCGAAGAGATTACGGAGGACTGCCTGTCCGAAAGCACTGTCCTTGCGGGACTCCCTCTCGAGGCAGTAATGGGTTGCAAAAGTCTGGCTCGAAGACCAAGTAGCGGCCCGGCAGATGTCTGCCAATGGAACAGAGCGGAGGTAAGCCACTGACGCAGCCTTCGCCCTAACCCGATGAGCGGTGACTCGACTTTCCAACGAGAGGCCTGCCGCCCCATAAGTCCAAGCGATACAGTCAGCTACCCAGATGGACAGAGTATGCTTGGAGACAGGGAGCCCCAATTTATTAGGGTCGTAAGACAGGAAGAGCTGAACAGTCTTACGGTGCTCCCGCGTACGAGCAAGGTAGACGTTCAGCGCCCTTCTACAGTCCAGGGTATGCAAGACCATCTCAGCTCGGCTGGAGTGTGGCCTGGGAAAGAAGGTCGGAAGCACCACCTCCTGATTGATGTGAAAAGGGGAGACCACTTTTGGAAGAAACTTAGTGTGAGTCCGCAGGACTACCCTATTCTTGTAGAACCTAGTGTAAGGGGGATCAGACACTAGGGCCTGCAGTTCACTAACGCGTCTAGCGGAAGTGAGGGCTACCAGGAATAAGGTTTTCCAAGAAAGAAAACGGAGAGGACAGGTAGCCATGGGTTCAAAAGGCAGACAGGTGATCCGCTGTAAAACCACGTTCAGGTCCCAGTCAGGGGCTGGGGGGTGCAAAGGTGGTTTAAGGAGAAGGAGACCTCGGGAGAACCGTGCCACAAGAGGGTGGCCGGAAAGAGGCCTGCCTTCCACCGGCACATGATGTGCAGAAATAGCACTGAGGTGAACTTTGACCGAGTTGGACTTTAGTCCAAGATTGGAGAGGGAAAGCAAGTACTGCAAGACCACTGACACAGAGCAGGAGAAGGGATCTTGAGACTGTTGAGTACACCAGGTGGAGAAACGACGCCATTTAAGGGCGTAGGATTTCCAGGTAGAGGGCCGCCTGGAAGCTAGCACGACCTCTTCCACCTCTGGAGGCAGCAGGAGGGGAGCGAGGACTACCCTTTCAGCAGCCAGGCCATCAGATGAAGAGATCTGAGGTTGGGGTGTAGGAGAGACCCCTGATCCTGGGTCAGGAGATCGGGTTGAAACCCCAGAGGCAACGGAGTGTCTACCGCCAGTTGCATCAGTAGCGGGAACCACGGTTGCCGGGGCCACCAGGGAGCTATCAGGATCACCGAAGCCTTGTCTTGGAGAACCTTGAAAAGTGTTCGAGACACCAGCGGCATGGGAGGAAAGGCATACAGAAGGCCCGTGGACCATGATAGCAGAAAAGCATCCGCCGCTACTCGGAGGGGATGCGGTTCCCGAGAGCAGAACCGAGGAAGTTGCCTGTTCAGAGGACTGGCAAAGAGATCCAGAGTGGGGAGGCCCCACTGGAGAAAGACCCTTTGAACCACCAACGGGTCCAATCTCCACTCGTGTGGCTGGAGGATTCTGCTCAGTTTGTCTGCCAGGTAATTTTCTTGACCTGGGAGATAGACAGCCTTGAGGAGGATTCCTCGGCTGACGGCCCAAGCGCAGAGCTTTTGTGCTTCCCGACAGAGAAGGAAGGAGCCCGTGCCCCCCTGTTTGTTCACGTAGAACATGGCCACTTGATTGTCCATCTGGACGAGGACGGACTGGTGAGTGGTAAGGTGGGAGAAGGCCCGTAGAGCCAGGCGGATCGCTCTGAGCTCCAGGAAGTTGATCTGCTGTGCAGACTCCCAAGGGGTCCAGAGACCCTGAGTACATGTCCCTTGGCAATGTGCTCCCCAACCCAGGAGAGAAGCGTCGGTCGTCAGTACCTGAACAGGCGGAGGAGACTGAAAGGGCATTCCGAGCACTAGGTTGGCCAGATGAAGCCACCACCGTAGAGAAGAGACCAGCGGGCTGGAGATTCATACTGAGTCCGCTAGTCTCCCCGAGGCCTGACGCCATTGTGAGCGAAGGCACCATTGAGCAGGCCGCATATTCAGGCGGGCATTGGGGGTCACATGGACCGTGGAAGCCATATGGCCGAGCAGTTTCAGAAAGTGCCTGGCCGAGACCCGGGAATGGCTGCGGAAGCGGCTGGCCAGAGCCATGAGCCCTGTTGTGCCCTGTCGAGCGGCAGAAAGGCTCGCGCTTGAAGCGTGTTTAACCTGGCGCCGATGAACTCGAGATCCTGAGAGGGGAGCAAAGTGGACTTTTCAAAGTTTATGACAAAGCCCAGGTACTGGAGCAGAGTCACAGTACGTTGCGTGGCGTGAGTGGCCTCCGTGGAAGACAGTGCTCTGATGAGCCAGTCGTCTAGGTAAGGGAAGACAAAGAGGCCTTGAAGCCGGAGATAAGCCGCCACCACTGCGAGACATTTTGTGAAGACTCGTGGTGCGGAGGATAGGCCAAAGGGCAGTACTCTGTACTGGTAATGATTGCCTGCCACCACAAACCTTAGGTATTGTCGGTGGCTTGGGTGGATGAGGATGTGAGTGTAGGCATCCTTTAGATCCAAGGAGCATAGCCAATCTCCCTGCCGGAGGTAGGGCAGCAGGATTCCAAGGGTAAGCATCTTGAACTTTTCCCTTTCCAGTAACTTGTTGAGGTTCCGCACGTCCAGGATGGGTCTGAGGCCTCCAGTACGCTTTCGTATCAGGAAGTACCTGGAATAAAAGCCTTGACCTCTCAGGTGGTGGGGCACCGGTTCCACCGCCTATTCCTGAAGAAGACTTGCCAACTCTTGAAGGAGTAAGTCCCGGTGAAGAGGGGGTCGCAGAGGCTCCCCTGGAAAGTAGGGGGGGGTACCTGGTGGAAGTGTAGAAGATAGCCCTCCCGGACTATGTGGAGCACCCAGGTATCTGACGTGATGTTGGACCACCTGTGGGCAAAGTGGACCAGCCGGCCTCCCGTGCTGAGAGACACCAGCGGAGGGGGAGAGGCTATGCTGAAAGAGTCAAAACCCCCACCCTGCGGAGCAGGGGCCGGTGGCGCAGGATTGGGGGCTTGCTGCCTACAGGACCCGTTACCCCGTCCCTTGGCCTGCTGACCCTGTGGGGGAGCTGCGGAGGCCTGATAATGAGGGTAGTGTTTATAGGCAGCCGCCTTCCTCGGGTAAAAGGGCTTTTTCCCCGAGCCCTTCTTCTTCTGGGAAGGGGCAGAGGTTTTCCTGGACAGCCGAGTCCTGGTGAGAGTCTCCGTCTCGAGTTGTGCAGCCTTCTCGTCCATAGGTTTGCCAAAGAGGTTTTCACCTCTGCAGGGGACATCGACCAACTTGTCCTGCACCCAGGGCTCGAGGTCGGATGACTGAAGCCAAGCCTGTCGGCGGGCCCCGATGCCGGCTGCGGCTATCCGAGCCGATGCCTCAAAGCCATCATAGGCTGCTCGAGAGATAAACTTTGAGCACTCCCGAATACCGGTGGACAAGGCCAGGAACCTCCGCAAAGGTTCCTCAGAGAGACCAGCAGAGAATCCGGCTATTTCTTTAGCCAGGTCCCTGAGATACATGCCCATGTAGAGTTGGTAAGTCTGGACCCGACAAGCAAGCATAGAGCCCTGGAAACACTTCTTACCGATGCCATCCAGGCTGTGGGCTTCCCTGCCGGGAGGCACCGAGGAGTGCATCTTCTGGCTCTTGAGCCTATGCATGGCCGATTCCACCACCATGGAATGGTGCGGCAGCTGTGCTTTTTGGAAGCCAGGGCTCTTGCGGACTCGATATATGGCATCGACCCGCTTGCTTAATACCGGCGACGACGCCGGGCTCTCCCACATGCGGAAAAGAAGTCGTTCCAGCATCGGAGGAACCGGTACAGTAAAATGCTCCTTTGCAGGAGAGTCATACTGGAGGGCATCGAGCTCTTCGGCTCGAGGCTCCTCCTCGGGATCCGCAGGGAAGGCCAAAGCCTTGGCCATATCCCTCACGAAATCAGAGAACCGAGCATCCTCCGGGGGGGGACTGTCTCCGAGGTTCGGACTCGGGGGAGTCTGAAGGGATACACCGAGTCCGAAAAGAATCAGGTGACTCTTCCACCTCGGATTCCCAGGCGGACTCCTCGGAGGAGGAGTCGAGCGGCTCTGGCCGGGCGGGCACAGACGCCGTCCGCCCCGACGCTGAGGGAGTCGGCGTCGACGACCTCGGCCCCGAACGGGAGGCCGAAGGGGACCTCGACCGAGGATCCACTCGAGCCCGCATGGACTCAAGGATCGGCTCGGTCTCCGGGGTCGACGGCGGTCAGGGCAGAAGCTCCAGCGAGGCCAGCGATCAATGCCCGCTGCTGGTCCATGAAGGCAGCCAGGCTGCTCTCCAAGGCCGTCAACCTGAGTCCGAACTCAGGAGACCCAGCAGCCCCCGATGGCGTCGGGCCCGACGTCGGACCCCTCGGAGGTGAGTCCACGAGGACAACAGGACTTACGTGAGCAGACGAGTCCATCTCCAGACGAGGCTGTTTGGAAGGCCGCTCCAGCTCCAAAGACCCGGTACGGCTATTGGGGCTATGCGACCTGGCCCTCGCGGAGCCAGGAGCGTCCACCGACGCCGTCCTCGCGGGTTTCTTCCTCCGATGATGCTCCCGGGTAGGAGACCCCCTCTCAGAGGAGCTCCGACGGTGTTCAGAGCCAGATTCCCTGGACACCAAAGCTTCTGACGAGGTCCGGGTACGGCTGGGGTCAGAGAAGATTCTCTCCCGCTGGTGCTGCCGACTCCGCAAAGATTTCGCGGACATCTTGCCACAGGCTCCACAGATCATTTCTTCATGATCTGGGCCCAGGCAACGGAGGCAGCAATCATGTGTGTCAGTAAGAGACATAAGTTTCTTACACTTAACACACTTTTTAAAGCCACTGGCGGCCATGGGGGGAAAAAGGGCCCCTGCGAGGTCAAACATTCGTGCCGCCAGGGAAAAGTGAAAAAAGCGTGAATTTGTCACGAAGGACAGAAAAACCGAAAAGAAGGGGAGGCCTCGCAACCGGCGTCGCGAGGCCGGACGGAAAAGGGACCGGCGTCGAACCGAAGAAAATATTAAAATAAAGAAAGAAAATCAACTTTTCAGCGGTGACTTGTAGACAGCGTCTGTAGGACTCCGTGGAAAAAAGACGACTGGCCAAGATGGCACCTTTGGGCGGGAAGGGGACCGCGCATGCGCGCTGCAATTCCCAAAGGCTTTCTTTGAAAGCTGGGGAAAATTGCTCCGCGAGGGCTCCGTCGGCGCCGACGTCACCCATATGTGAGGACTGACTTCCTGCTTGGTCCTGGAGAAAGTGGAATTGCTTAACAAATATTTCTGTTCTGTGTTCACAGATGAAGAACCAGGAGCAGGACCTCAGAAAACACCCACAAACAGGAAAAGAAGCGAGGGACATCTTGAGCAATTTTCAGAAGATTGTGTTCATGAGAAACTAGCTCAACTTAAAGTAGATAAAGCGATGGGACCGGATGGGATACACTCTAGAACAGCGTTTTTCAACCACTGCCGCGGCACACTAGTGTGCCGTGAGATATCGTCTGGTGTGCCGTGGGAAAAATTCCAATTTCATCCGTAACATGTGGCCTCGGCTCACAAATTAGGGTTGCCAACCGGCCGGTTTTCAGCCGGCCTGGCCGGTTTTTCCATGGCCAGGCCGGCTGCCGGCACAGTTGTAAAACCGGCCATTGAAAAGCCGGTTTTTTGCTCTGGCCGCAAGATCGGGAGCGGCCAGAGCAAAAAACCGGCTTTTGTGCCGAAGTCCGCGGCGCGAACTCAATTCCCTATAGCAGTGCAGCCGCTGGTTCTGCTTTGTACAGAGCAGCGGCTGCACTACACTTACATTGAAAAGTAAAGAGAAACTGTGTCAGGAGCCCTCCGATCATGCAGAGCCCGAGGAAGTGATGTCATGGGGGCGGGCTCCTCACAGGCTGTCTTTCCTTTTCAAATTAACTTTAGCTGCAATAAAGTTAATTTGAAAAGGAAAGACAGCCTGTGAGGAGCCCGCCCCCATGACATCACTTCCTCGGGCTCTGCGATGACCCGAGGGCTCCTGACACAGTTTCTCTTTACTTTTCAATGTAAGTGTAGTGCAGCCGCTGCTCTGTACAAAGCAGCGGCTTGGGCAGAGGGGTGGTGTGTGTGTGTGTGAGTGAACCAGCAAGGGGGGGGGGGAGTGTGAGTGAACCAGCAAGGGGGGGGGGGGGTGTGAGTGAACCAGCAGTGGAGGGGGGGGTGGTGTTTGTTAACCAGCAAGGGGGGGGGGGGGCGATGGTGTGAGTGAACCAGCAGGGGAGGGAGGGTAAGTGAGTGAGTGACCCAGCAGGAGGGGTGAGTAGTGACAGGGGGGTGGGTGAGTGAACCAGCAGTGGAGGGGGGGGGTGTGAGTGAACCAGCAGGGGAGGGGGGTTGGTGTGAACCAGCAGGGGAGGGGGGTTGGTGTGAGTGTTTGATTCCTATTCAAGAGAATTACTTTATATTTAGTCAATATAGGCACAGAGGTAAATTTTTTAAACATTTTCTAATGGTGGTGTGCCTCGTGATTTTTTTCATGAAAAAAGTGTGCCTTTGCACAAAAAAGGTTGAAAAACACTGCTCTAGAATACCGAGGGAACTTGGGGACATTCTAGCAGCTCCACTGACTGACCTTTTCAATGCCTCGCTGGAGTCGGGAGTGGTGCCAAAGGACTGGAGAGAGGCTCATGTGGTGCCTTTACACAAAAGTGGAAGTAAGGATGTGGTTGAAAACTATGGGCTGGTTAGTTTAACTTCGGTGGTGAGTAAATTATTGGAAACACTTCTGAAAGAGAAAACAGTGAGGTTTCTGGAGTCCAGTGGATTACAGGATCTGAAGCAGCATGGATTCACCAGAAGCAGGTCTTGTCAGACAAATCTGATTGATTTCTTTGACTGGGTGAGCAGGGAGTTGGAACGAGGGAGAGCCCTAGATGTGGTGTATTTAGATTTCAATAAAGCCTTTGACACTGTTCCTTACAGGCGACTTATAAACAAACTGAGCACCCTAGGGATGGACCCTAAAGTTACTACTTGGGTTAGAAATTGGTTGGGTGGGAAGCGAGAGTACAGGTAAATGGAGCTCACTCTGAGAAGGATGTTACCAGTGGTGTGCCCCAGGGATTTGTCCTTGGTCCGATTCTTTTTAACATCTTTTTTAGTGATATAGCGGAAGGGCTGTCGGGAAGGTTTGCCTCTTTGCGGATGATATCAAAATCTGCAATACAGTAGACAGCCAGGAAGGTGTAGATAACATGAGGAGGGATCTAGCTAAGCTTGAAGAATGGTCTAGAATTTGGCAGCTGGGATTTAATGTTAAAAAATTTAAGGTCATGCATTTGGGCTGCAGCAATCCAAGGGAGCAATATAGTATAGGGGTGAAGTACTTTTGTCCACTAAAGAGCGGGACCTAGGCGTGGTTGTGTCTGATGATCTTAAAGTAGCTAAACAGGTAGAAAAGATGACGGCAAAAGCTAGAAGGATGCTTGGGTGCATACGGAGAGGAATGGCTAGCAGAAAAAAGGAGGTGATAGTGCCTCTGTATAAGTCTTTGGTGCAACCTCATTTGGAGTATGGTGTGCAATTCTGGAGACTGCACCTTCAAAAGGATGTGAACAGGATGGAATCAGTGCAGAGGGTGGCTATTAAAATGATTAGTGGTCTTCATTATAAAGCATATGAGGACAGACTTAAGGATCTTAATATGTACACCTTAGAGGAAAGGCGGGATAGAGGTGATATGATTGAGATTTTTAAATACCTCCGTGGCATAAATGTACAGGGGGACAGCCTCTTTCAATTGAAAGCAAGTTCTGCTACGAGGGGACATGGGACGAGGGTGAAGGGGGATAGATTCAGGAGTGATATACGGAAATATTTCTTTACGGAAAGAGTGGTGGATCCGTGGAATAGTCTCCAAGTGGAGGTGGTAGAGATGAGGACAGTATCTGAATTCTAAAAAGCATGTGACAAACACAGAGGATCTCTAAAGGAAAAAAAGGGGGCCGTTGTAGTTGATATGAAAGGACAGACTAGATAGGGCATGTGGTCTTTTTCTGTCATCATATTTCTATGTTTCTATATGGCACAGGCCCTTACGCTCGCCAGTGAGTCAGAGGAAAAGCCCCATGCCGAGGAGCTTGATATTCTGCAATACAAAGCTCCTCCGAGGGAAGCTCTCTCGGTGCCGGGTCCTCCCATTCTGAACTGCCTCCTGCTCCGCATGTGGGAGTCCCTGGCCTCTGTCCCAATTGTAAGCAAGCACCTGGACGCTATGCATAAGGTCCAACAAGGTCCGGGGTTTCGGAAAGCCCAGCTTCCCCACACATCGATGGTTGTCGAATTGGCCATGCAGAAGCTAAAGAGCCCAAAGACTCATTCATCAGTCCCCCTGGGTAGAGTCCCATATCCTCGATACCCTCAGGCACAAGGCTTATCAGGGCTCCATGTTGTCGTGCTGCATCCAAGTTTACCAATTATACATTGGGAATGTTTCTCCATGACCTCACTGGAGAGCTTGGAGGTTTTGCGGCAGGCTTTGACGGAGACCATCTAGTTTTTTCAAGCCCTCTCGAAATTTGTCGGAGAATGATCAAAATATCTCTCGCGAGCAGCGCACGACAGTTTCGAGTCTTCCGCCCGGGTGGCGGCGGCTGGCATAAGAGCCCACCGGCAGGCCTGGCTCCAATCCTCGGACCTGGAACATTGGGTCCAGAAGCTGCTGGACGTCCCCTGCCTCAGGGAGCAGCTATTTGGCAACCCATGGAGGACAAGGCCGTGGAGATTGAGATGGAGTGCGTGACTCACACTTGCCTCTCCTGTAAAACTTCCTCCCACCCCAGGAAGAAGCAACAGAGCAAGAAGCCTTTCTCCCATCCTCTGGTGCTGACCCCCGTTCAGGGCAGCCAGGCCAAGTCCACGGGCCATGGCCCTCACAAGCCAAAGGGCCCCAAGTCCCAACCCCCAGCTCCAGCTCAGCCAGCCTCGGAGTTTTGATGCCATCAGCATAGCCTCTCCCACTCCAGCAGGGCAGCTGTCCATCGGGGATCTCTTGGTCCACTTCTCCCACACATGAGAGTCCATTTCCACTGTTGGCCTCTTCAGCTCCAGGCCCTCCTGAGTCAGGAGCTTGCAGGCCTCCTCAAGGACTGTACAGTAGAACCAATCCCACCGCACCTCCGAGGATGAGGATTTTATTCCCGATACTTCCTCATCCCCAAGCAGACAGGGGGCCTTTGGCCCACCCTCAACCTGCGGAACTTCAACAAGTTCCTGGTGCGGGATTAGTTCAAGATGCTCTCCATACCAGTTTGGTCTTGCAGTACGCTGCTCCACCTCTCGTATTCTGGGCTGAGGTCTAACTCTGTCAGGGTTCACCTGAGTGCCATCTCAGCGAACCACCACCCCATCGAGGGCAAACCCCTTTCGGGGCTACCGCTTGTCTCTTGTTTCATGCGATGCCTGCTTCTTTCTAAGCACTCTACCCACCCTCCCCCGGCGAAATGGGACCTCAATGTGGTCTTCACGCAGCTGACCAAGCCGCCCTTTGAGCCCATGGCTTCTTGCCCACTACAGCACCTGTCGTGGAAGGTGGCCTTCTTGATAGCTCTCACTTCTGTCCGTAGAGTCAGGGAATGCCAGGCGCTGATGGCAGAGGCACCGTACACGAGGCTCTATAAGAACCAGTGGTCCTGCTAACTCAATCTAAGTTCCTCCCGAAGGTTGTCTTGGATTTTCATGTCAATCAAGAGATAGTGCTGCCCACTTTCGTCCCGAAGCCCTACGCTGATCGAATGTCAGCGATTCTCCACACCCTGGATTGTAAGAGGGCTCTCTCCTTTTACCTGCAGTGGGTTTGGGACCACCGCAGATCCAGGCAGCTCTTCGTTTCCTTAGACTCCAGCCACCTAAGGCTGGCGGGTCACCAAGCGGACCTTGTCCATCTCGTTGGCAGACTGCATCGTCTTTGCCCAGACTCAGGCAGGGTTCCCTCTGGAACGTCAAGTCACGGCTCAGAATGTGCGAGCGATGGCGATGTCTGCCGTTAGTCTGTGCTCTGTGTCACTGGCGGACATCTGCCAGACTGCCACCTGGTCTTCCACATAGCTTCACGGTGCATTACTGCCTAGAGAGGGAGTTCCGTTGGGACGTCGCCTTCGGCCAGGCTGTACTCCATAATCTGTTTGGGGTTTAAACAACTCCTGCCCTCCAACCCTTCTTGTTCCAGCTACCGGGGAGTGTGGTCATCCATGGACTCTGGGTTCCTCTGGCTACCTTTGGCTTTAACTAGCAAATGCTCACGGCGATGCCATGCCTTTTTGTACAGGTCCTTGGTAGCCTGTAGCTAGGGAGTCCCATACGTGAGGACTTCCTGCTTGTTCCTGGAGAAAGCGTAGTTACTCACTTTTAATAGGTGTTCTCCAGGGACAGCAGGAATCAGTCCTCACAACCCTTCCTCCTCCCCTTGGATTTGCTGTATGTTTTTATGCCATTTTCTTGAAGGGGCTTATAGCTATGGCACTTTACTGAATAAGATGGCACCCTTGGGCGGTAAGGGGACCACGCATGCGTGGTGGCATTCTCAAAGGCTTTCTTTGAAAGCTGGGGAAATGCTCTGCGTGGGCTCAGTCGGTGCCGACGTCACCCATATGTGAGGGCTGATTCCTGCTGTCCCTGGAGAACACCTGTTACAGATGAGTAACTATGCCTTGAGGAATGGGTGAAAATCCCAGTGGCTAGATGTGCTAAGCTAATAGAGACATATTGCAAGAGACTTGCAGCTGTAATTGCAGCAAAAGATAGCTCTAGTAAGGATTGACTTTGGGAGGCGGGGGTACCTATATGCACACTCTTGATTTCTGTTTTTTTCCCCCCTTAATTATTGTTTGTTTCACAAGAATATTTTGCACCTTCAAAGTGGTATGCATGTTGTGTAAATCACATGGTAATCCCCAAAACGCCATTTTAATTCCAGGTTGTAATGCGACAAAAAAGGACAAACACCGAGGGGATGAATACTTTCACAAGGCACTGTAAAGGCCCATTCGTAAATGCAAGTTACGGAAAATACATAATTTATGTGACTCCTTATAAAATGACTTCCTTTAGGCAACAAGCACTAGGCAGAGGCCAGCTACATAAATGAAAGACAATTTAGTTAGACCAACTCAGGCTAGTTTCTCGGCTAAAAATTATGAGAAAAGAAACCAGTGCTTAAGACAAAAAGGTACACACACAGAAAAAATAAAACAATGAAAGATATACCTGAAGCATTGACTTTGGATGTGGTAGTTCCTCTCCTTGATAGATTTTGATGTAAGCCTTAAAATAAGAAAACATGCTTTTACAATTTAGTTTGAACCAATAGCAAAATTGCTTACTTGTAACACGAGTCATCCTGCTGCCATCAGATCAGTTCTCAAGAAGTAATGTCATCCAAAAGAGCCTGAGGCTAGAGTATTGATTACAAGTTGCTGAGCCTTCTGGAATGCTTCTAGTATCTGCAAGAGTTCCCATACCAGCACCAACATGCAGACCATCTCAGTTCTATTTCTAGCCCTAAAGATGAGAAGCCAATGGATAGGGAGGGGATCGATTTTGTGATGATTTCAATGTCTTGCTGAATTCTGAGAACACATGTTACACGTAAGCAAATTTACTTTTTTATTTTTTTTAAAGAAAACAAGTAGGATAGCAGCCTTGACAAATGGGAATCCATAGCTACAAGTTGCCTTTAAATAAAAGGGGGAAAGAATACAAATGCCAATGAGCAAAGCGAACAAGAGTTCAGTGGGTCATCTGAACCTTCTCCCTTTTTTTTTTTTTTTTTTTTAATAAAGACAACAACAAAAGTGGGGGCTTGTAGACTGTGGAGGAGGCAGGTGAAGTGAGATTCTAAACTTCAAAAGATAACTTCTAGGACAGAGTGACCATCCAAACAGTAATACGATTTGAATGTATGGATGAATTCCACATTGCAATTTTGCCAATGTCTTCCACAGAGGCTGAGCTCAGGTGGGCCACTGAAGTCATCATGGCTCAGTCACAATGAATCTTAAGATTCACTTCCAGAGTTAGAACTGCCTGGGGGATAGCAAAGATGTAATATGCTATAAATTAGACCATGTTTGCTTAGCACCAGGGCTTATTAAAACCTTCTTTCATAGGGGAAAAAGGTACAGTTTGAGAAGCCTGAGAATGTCCAGCAAATATGTCCTGGGCTCATCCTCTTCCTGAAAAGGAAATTAAATACATTTTGCCATTTCCTTGACAAGACTAGCAAAGGCAAGGCCCCCTACTGAAAACCTCTTCCTTTTCAGTGGAAGACATGGGGGGTCTGGAAGGAGGACCTGTGTATGTTTTCTGATCAGAATTGTCTTCAGATCCATAGTTAAAATTCTAGGATATCTTAGACTCTGTATCAGAATACTATTATGATGGAAGTGACTGGAGGAAATGCACTTTCAAACTCACTACTTTCCTGAAAATTTGGGAGCTGTGGGTGAGGAACAAGGTGAATGATTCCATCAAGACATTAAAGAGATGGAAAGGAGATACCAGGGAAAATGGAGCATTACAATGATGGCAGACTACTGTTGGATGCTTCAGAGAGACATTCCAGATGCTACTCACAAGCGTAAATGCACCAAGAGGAGCCTCACAAGGAAGAAGAATCGAGTTTAGTGTGTGTAGGTGAGCTCATTTCAGTTCAAAAAAGGATTTTCATGAAAATATTGTAATAAAACTTTAATTTTATAAGTCTATTTCCATTTATTTTGAGGTATTGCCTTATTTAACATAGTTACCTAAATTGTCAGGAAACGTGATGTCCTTTGACAAAATGGAGGTCATTTTCGGATTCAGCGCACCAAAAAACAAAGATTACGTGGAATAACCAAAACAGCTCTCAAAAAAAATTTTTTGCAGACCTGTATAATTCATCTGGTATAGGACCAGGCACTTCCATTTCCATACTTTCCTCTTCTTCTAATGGCACTGTTGTCCTCTTGCTCCCTTTCCCATTAGCCTTCCGACTCAGTTTCCTAAATCATATACATCTCCACAAATTGTTCTGAGACTCTGTCCTCAGAGAATTGCTCTTACATATGTATCAATTTTCTTATAACTATTTACTGCTCTGAAGGCGCCCTTGGGAAATGTAATTCAGTTTGGTAGCTACTCTTTCTTGTACCGAATGCAATTCAAGTTATGTTTCCATAAACTCAACCCATTTCCCCAATGTTATCCTAAAATGAGGAACATTTGTCCTCATCACATTATTCATTAGGGAAATCCTTAACACTCAGGAATTGTGGCCCTTGAGGACCAAATTGCCATTGGTGCTGGAAACTGAACCAATGAGACTCCGCTATCCAGAAGAGACCACTTGTGTGGCAGCAGTACCCGACTGAGATTGTCTGCCAAGAGATTTTGCGTGCCTGGTAGATACACCGCTAGTAGGTGGATTTGAAGATCTCTGGCGAAGGCCCAGAGGTGTAGAGCTTCGTTGCACAACGCCTGAGAGCCCGTTCCACCCTGCTTGTTCACACAGAACATAGCTACTTGATTGTCCGTCTGGACAAGAACCGTCTTGTGGCTCAGGTGGTCCTGAAAGACTTGAAGAGCACAGAAGATGGCTCTGAGCTCCAGGAGGTTTATGTGAAGACAAGCCTCCTGCTCGGTCCAGAAACCCTGAGTGGCGAGATTGTCCAAGTGAGCCCCCCAACCTAACTTGGATGCATCTGTCATCAAGGTGGCTTGGTGTAGTGGCTGCTGGAAAAAAAAAAAGTCCCTACAAGGTTCTTAAGCGACTGCCACCACTGTAGGGACAAAATGAGGCGTGTAGAGTTTGATTGTGTCTCCCAGATGACCAGACACTTGTATCCACTAAGTTAGGACCACTGGCTGCTCGCATGTGTAGGCAAGCATAGGGAACCACATGGACAGTGGATGCCATATGCCCCAGCAGCTGAAGCATCTCTCGAGCAGTTAGAAACATTCTGATAGCTGCTTGAGAGGCCAGCTGGAGTATTGTGGTTGTGGCAGGAAAGCCCTTGACTACCTTGTGTCTAGAAGAGCCCCCGTGAACTCTAGGGATTGAGAAGGGGTGAGATGAGATTTTGGGAGGTTTATGACCAGCCCCAGATACTGCAGGATTTGCATTGTACAGGAGAGAGTGGAGCTGGCTTCTGGAGCTGTTGATGCTTGGATGAGCCAGTAGTCTAAGTAGGGGAAGACGAATATCCCCAGAGTCCTCAGGAATGCTGCATCTACTGCAATGCATTTTGTGAAGACTCTTGGAGCAGAAGCCAGTCCGAAGGGTAGAACCCTGTACTGGTAATGTCTTCCTTGAAAGAAGAATTGAAGAAACCTCCTGTGATCTGTATGGATGAGGATATGTGTATATGCATCCTTTAGATCTAGAGAACATAGCCAATCCTGACTGAATGTAAGGAAGAAGTGTTCCGAGAGAGATATTCTTGAATTTTTCTCGGAAAAGATACTTGTTCAACTCTGAGGTCCAGTATGGGCCTGTATCCCCCTGTCTTCTTTGGTATGAGGACGTAGGGGGAGTAGAAACCCATGCCCTGTTGGGACATAGGTACCTCTTCTATTGCTCCTTGAGCAAGTAGTGAAGTGACCTCCTGAAACAAGGGAGTGGTGAAGGGGCCCCGAGAATTGAACTGTCTTGTGATGGTGGGAGGGGGCATACTATGAAAATGGAGTTTGTACCCGTTACAACAGAGAGTCCACTGCTCTGATGTTATCTGTTGCCATCTTTCGGCAAAATGGCAGCACCTGCGTTTGCGCCCTTTTTTTCTTTTTCCCTGGAAGACCGGTCCTTTGACCTCGCGGGGACTCTTTTTCCCCGATGGCTTCCAGTGGGTTTAAAAAGTGTGATCGGTGCAAGAAGCTGATGTCTCTCACCGACACACACGACTGCTGCCTTCGGTGCCTCGGTCCTGACCACAATCCTAAGATGTGTGGACCATGTGGAAAAATGTCTTCCAAGGCACTTCGAAGTCGTCAGCACCAAAAGGAAAGGCTTTTTTCTGACTCTGCCTCCGGCCAGGCCCGGACCTCGTCTGAGGCCTTGACATCTCGGGAATCGGATCCCGAGCACCTTCGGGGCTCCTCGGACAGGGGGTCCCCCGACCGGGAACGAAAAAGGAAGAAGCGGCTCGCGAGGGCGTCGTCGGAAGAGGTTCCTGGCTCCTCGAGAGCTAGGTCTCGGACCCCTGACCGTCGCCCCGGGTCCGTGGAACAGGAGAAGCCTTCCAAAGTACCTCGAGTGGAGCCGGAGTCTGCTGGACACGTAAGTCCTGTATTCCTCGTGGACAGAGACCATTCGTGTGGCAGCAAGACTCGACTGAGTTTTTCTGCCAAGAGATTTTGTGTGCCTGGTAGATACACCGCTAGAAGGTGGATTTGAAGATCTCTGGCAAAGGCCCAGAGGCATAGAGCTTCGTTGAACAACGCCTGAGATCCTGTCCCACCCTGCTTGTTCACATAGAACATGGCTACTTGATTGTCAGTCTGGACCAGAACCGTCTTGTAGTTCAGGTGGGCCTGAAATACTTTAAGAGCATAGAAGATGGCTCTGAGTTCCAGGAGATTTAGATGAAGATAAGCCTCTTGCTTGGTCCAGAGACCCTGAGTGGAGATATTGTCCAAGTGAACCCCCCAGCCTAACTTGGACGCATCTGTCGTCAAGGTGGCTTGATTAAGTGGCTGCTGGAAAGGGGACCCTACTAGCAGGTTTTCCAGCGATTGCCACCATTGTAGAGACGAAATGAGACATGTCAAGTTTCTGATTTTGTCCCTTAGGTGACCCGAGGCCTGTGTCCACTGAGAGGTTAGGGTCCACTGGGCTGCTCGCATGTGAAAGCGAGCATAGGGAGCCAAATGGACAGTGGATGCAATATGCCCCAGCAGCTAAAGCATTTCTCGAGCAGTTAGCCAAGTCTTCAGAGCTGCTTGAGAGGCCAGATGGAGTATTCGAGGACAACATAGTTGTGGCAGGAAAGCCTTTGACTGCCTCGTGTCTAGAAGAGCAACTATGAATTCTAGGGACTAAGAAGGGCAAGATGAGATTTTGGGAGGCTTATGACCAATCACAGGTACTGCAGGATTTGCATTGTGCAGGAGAGCACGGAGCTGGCTTCTGGAGCTGTTGATGCTCGGATGAGCCAGTCGTCTAAGTAAGGGAAGACAAATATCCCCAGAGTTCTCAGGAATACTGCTACTACTGCCATGTATTTTGTGAAGACTCTTGGGGCAGAGGCCAGTCCAAAGGGTAGAATCCTGTACTGGTAATGTCTTCCTTAAAAGAGGAATCTAAGAAACCTCCTGTGATCTGTATGGATGAGAATATGTGTGTACGCATCCTTTAGATCTAGGGAACATAGCCAATCCTGACTGAAAGGAAGAAGTGTTCCAAGAGAGATCATCTTGAATTATTCTCGGAACAGATACTTGTTCAACTCTCTGAGGTCCAGTATGGGTCAGTATCCCCCTGTCTTCTTTGGAATGAGGAATTAGGGGGAGTAGAAACCCATGCCCTGTTGGGACATAGGTACCTCTTCTATTGCTACTTGAGCAAGCAGTGAGGTGACCTTCTTGACACAAGAGAGTGGTGAAAGGGCCCTGAGAATTGAATTGTCTTGTGAAGGTGGGAGGGGGCATACTGTGAAAATGGAGTTTGTACCCCTCTGTTACAACAGAGAGAGGCTAGTGCTCTGATGTTATCTGTTTCCATCTTTCGGCAAAGTGACAGTCTGCCTGGGATGGTCAGAGGCTCTGGACCTTTCAGGGGCAGGATGACTAAGTTCTGTAGGAAGGAGTCAAAGCCCCTAAGGAGGCTGTGTCTGCTGAGCTGGTTGAGCTCTGGGGACTTGGGCCTTCCTTTGCTGTCTGGGTTGTTGTTGCCCCTTTTGGGGAGCATGAACTGGGCAGTGGACAGCTTGGGTGTAAGATGGGTAGAATTTCTTTTTCTTTCTTAGCTGCGTTGGCTGTGGTCCTTGGTAATCTGTTCAAGGTGGTGTTTTCGGACTCAAGCTGATTAGCTTTCTCCTGTCAATCCATGTCAAAGAGGTTTTCTCCAGTTCAAAGAATGTTCCCCAGCTTGTCTTGCACCCATTGTTCTAAAGCAGATGCCTGAAGCCAGGCAATGCAACGTGGACTGAATGAAATAGAGGTTCTAGTAATGCACTCAAAGCAATCAAAGGTTGCACAATTCATAAACTTAACACGCATTCTGGGCATGTTTGACCAGAGTGAGGAAGTCTGTTCTTTTATCATCGGGTAGAAGTGGAGCGAGCTTCAGATCTCTTGTAACCTCCTTAAGGAGCATTCCCATATAAGAATGTAGGAGCTGATCCTAGCTAATAGCATTGAGGCTTGAAAGCATCGATGCCCAAAGGCTTCGAGTATCCTCACTTCATGGCCTGGAGGGTTGGAAGAATGTGTCTTAGCACTCTTGATCCTATATATTGCTGATTCCACTACCATTAAATGGAGTGGTAATTGTGTTTTCTGAAAACCAGGGCATTGTGGAACTCGGTACATGGTATCAAGCCTCCAAGAGTGTGGAGACACCGTTACAGGTGTTTCCCACATCCTTAGCATGAGGTCATGCAAAATTCGGTGAATGGGATGGTTAGCAGCCTCCTTAGGAGCTGCCAGGTACTGAAGAATTTCTAATTCTTCTGCCCTCGGTTCCTTCTCAGGGGTTACAGTGATCAAGAGTCCCTGTGCTACATTACGTATGAAATCCTGAAAAGACATGTCCTCCGGAAGAGACATCCTATGCTGAGGAGAGGGATCCTCCGGAAGAATCACTCCGGTACCGGCGGAGTGCTCAGAGTCATCGGAATCAGAGGACTCGAAGTATCTGCGTGCCGGGTGTTCTTGCATTGCTTGACACCTGTATCGATCGAAGTTGACATTGGACTGTTTCGATACCAGACCCTCGATACCAGACACTGTCAAGGGCCGGCATGGGGGGAAGCAAGGAATGAGGCACATCAGTTAAAGCAGGTGCGGTCGGTACCGGTATCTATGACTGCAGAACTGCCTGGAGCGGCTTTAGCGGTACCGAGGCTTCTAAGAGAGCCGCAAGGCTGCGCTCAATGGCCAGGATGCACTGATCCATGGCCCCTGCCAATGCCTGGGTGTCGGTAACGGTGGAGCCAGCCATGACACCAGAACATGGCACCAAGAGTTCTCCGGAGGTGGAAGCTTCAGGAACATCCTGGAGCTCCTTTAATGCTTTGGAAACCGGGGCCAACCGCTGGGGCTGTTTTGCTGGTATGTTTTCCTCAAGGGCAATGCTATTAGAATCTCAATGCTTTGAAGGAGATCTATCCTTTGAGGACCGGCTGGTCTTAGAAGACCTGGGATTAGTTACCTGAGATCCATGGGAAGAAGCAGCAGCCCTGGAAGACGTCAATGCAACGGACATCGCATCTGCAACAAAGAGGGTGCCGAGTTTTGCAGCTCTGTTCTGCAGACCTCTCTTGGTCATCTTTCTACAGAGGAGACACTCCGATGGTAAATGGTCAGGACCTAAACATTTGAAACACCAGTCACAGGTGTCGGTAGCAGAAATGGTACCACTACACTTTGAACATTTTTTGAAATTTCTTCATTTTGGAAGAAAAGAGGGCCTAGTGCCCAAAATGGTGCCTGGCACCAAGAGGGGACAGACCCTCGAAAAGAAATTATTTTTTAAGAAAATAAAGAAAAACACCAGTGGTACCAGTATAGGCATCGACTGGAAGGCAGACGCGACCACAAAAAAGAAGACTGTCTGCGGTGACTGGATTTGCTGCCTGTCGGCTCCACGGAAAACTGAAGAGGGAGAGTTGGAAAGGTGGGAAGGCAGCGGCACAGGCGTAGTGGGATACGCCCAAAAGCTTTCCTATTGGACAATGGGGAGCATTCCTGCACAGACTCCGTCGGTACCGACTATACCCATATGTGACGACTACATTCCTGCTTGTTCCAGGAGATTACCGTTTATCAAAGGTGTATGGCGTGGAGAATAATTGTAGGGAAAACCTCATGTGAGGAATCATGCAGTCCAGCTGTGACACATTTGTTACAGCCTATAAAAAGGGCTAGAAAAATCCAGGCAGGAAGAGAGCTGATGTCTGCCTGGCCAGCGCGTGAGGAATCCAAGACTTTTCTCCAGCTTTCGCTGTGGCTCTCCCAGCTGACAATAAAGGGGCTGCGATGATGTCAGATGTTTAGTGATGCATTGTTCTATTGTCATATCAACTGTTGTGTTGTCCTTGTAATATCACTAACTTATTGTTATATTGTCTAGAAACAGAAATATGACAGAAAAAGACCACATGGCCTATCTAGTCTGTCCTTCCATATCAACAACTACAACAGTCCCCTTTTTTCCTTTAGAGATCCTCTGTGTTTCTCCCATGCTTTTTTGAATTCAGATACTGTCCTCATCTCTACCACCTCCACTGGGAGATTATTCCACGGATCCACCACTCTTTCCGTAAAGAAATATTTCCGCATATCACTCCTGAATCTATCCCCCTTCACCCTCATCCCATGTCCCCTCGTAGCAGAACTTGCTTCCAATTGAAAGAGGCTCTCCCTCTGTACATTTATGAAACAGAGGTATTTAAAGATCTCACCTCTGTCCCGCCTTTCCTCTAAGGTGTACATATTAAGATCCTTACGTCTGTCCTCATATGCTTTATAATGAAGACCACTAACCATTTTAGTAGCCACCCTCTGTACTGACTCCATCCTGTTTATATCCTTTTGAAGATGCAGTCTCCAGAATGGCACACTATACTCCAAATGAGGTCGCATCAAAGACTTATACAGAGGAACTATCACCTCCTTTTTTCTGCTAGCCATTCCATTCCGTATACACCCAAGCATCCTTCTAGCTTTTGCCGTCCCCCTTTCTACCTGTTTAGCTACTTTAAGATCATCAGACACTACCACACCTAGGTCCTGCTCTTCTTTAGTGGACAAAAGTACTTCACCCCTATACTAAATTGCACCCTTGGATTGCTGCATCCCAAATGCATGACCTTACATTTTTTAACATTAAATCCCAGCTGCCAAATTCTAGACCATTCTTCAAACTTAGTTAGATCCCTCCTCATGTTATCTACACCTTCCTGGGTATCTACTCTATTGCAGATTTTGATATCATCCGCAAAGAGGCAAACCTTACCCGACAGCCCTTCCGCTATATCACTAACAAAGATATTTAAAAGAATCGGACCAAGGACAAATCTCTGGGGCACACCAGCTGTCATATTAAATAGCTTATTAAATACCATACACATGTGGCTGTTTGCTCTTGAATTTAATATCCTGGCGTCACAGACAGGATATTGAATTCAAGAACAAACTGATAAAGGAAATGACTGCAGCTGGATTCTGCAGCCGAGGAAAAGAGCTAAAAAACAAACAAAAAAAAGCATGTTTACGAAAATATGTAATCTTGGGATGCAAAGATGTTTAGTTCAGTGCTTTAAACAAAATGACTCTTTCCTGCAGAGCTAGCATTAATTTTTGGGGAAAATCCTTATAAGATTACGAAGCAGCAAAGACTATTACTGAAGACTTCCTCTAGTGGTTCTGGCTGACATGGCATGATGTCAAAGAAGTCTGAAGAAGTTTCCTTTGAATCCACATCTTCTGGTAGGGGGACACAATCCACTTATCTGGACTGGTCTAGTAGGACGATATGGAAGCGTTTTTTAAATAGCCCATTTACCCAGGTAAATGACGTTGGAAATTACCCTCATTATGCACCCCCTGATAGCTAATGTTAAGATTGTCCCACTCGAAGAATGCTTGCTGCATATTATAGGGTGACTGAATTCTGACAGCTTGGTTTCCTGAAATTTTGTCCCATTAATTTTTTATTTAACAGGATTTTTTTTTACCGCTTTATCATTTTAGTCTAAGCAGTTTACATTGTAACTTAAACTTGGTAATGTATGCTGGTGTGAATCAAACCCTGGTCTCTTGGGTCCCCAAAAGCCAGTGCTCGAAACATTAGGCTGCTACTCTATTTATGTGATATGGTCTCTGTGAGAGTACATTTTTTGCTGTGTTCACTACTTTGTTGAAGATAGGGAAGAGGGTAGTCTCTATGCCTTAACATCACAAGATATGCCATACTGGGTCAGACCAAGGTCCGTCAAGCCCAGTATCCTGCCCCAAACAGTGGCCAATCTAGGTCACAAGTACCTAGCAGTTTCCCCAAGACTTGTTCCACAATGCTTGTATTGGGTCAAGCAGTGATATCCCGGGTCCCTTTTAATAATGGTTTATGGATCTTTCCTCCAGGAACTTGTTCAAACCTTTTTTAAACCCAGCTACGCTAACAGCTTTTACTACATCCTCAGGTAACAAATTCCAGAGTTTGATTACATGTCGAGTGAAAAAGCGTAGTTACTCACCTGTAACAGGTGATCTCCGGGAACAGCAGGAATAAGTCTTCACATATGGGTATCGTTGGCACCGACGGAGCCTGCATGGGAACGCTCCCCAGCGTCCAATAGGAAAGCTTTTGGGTGCATCCCACAGCACCTGCGTGCTGCCTTCCCAACTCTCCCTCTTCAGTTGAGTTTAAAGCTGAGAGAGAGAGAGAGAGAACGCCTAGGGGAGGTGGGTGGGTTGTGAAGACATTCCTGCTATTCCCGGAGATCACCTGTTAAAGGTGAGTAACTATGCTATCTCCAGGAACAAGCAGGAAAGCACAGTTACTTACCTGTAACAGGTGATCTCTGGGAACAGCAGGAATAAGTCTTCACATATGGGCATGTCAGCACCGATGGAGCCTGCGCGGGAACACTCCCCAGCGTCCAGGAAGAAAGCCTTTGGAAGCATCCCACACGCATGCACGCTGCCTTCCCGCTCATTCACTTCCCTCTCATCAGTTGGCTTTGTAGCTGAGACCGAAGGAGGGAAGTAGACAAATTAGAGAGAGAGAGAGAGAGAACACAACTCCTAGGGGAGGTGGGTGGGTTGTGAAGACTTATTCCTGCTGTTCCCAGAGATCACCTGTTACAGGTAAGTAACTGTGCTATCTGCAGGAACGAGTCTTCACATATGGGGACTCCCAAGCTAGAGATGCCTGGAGGAGGTCCCAGCATGTTGCAAATCTGATAGATGGGCCATGCTACTTCCCAGAACCTCAGGCATCCCAGGGATGGAGGGTAGGAGTTGAATTAAAAGAAAGAAAAAAGGGGGTGCTGTGGAACAGCTTGACTAAACAAGGTATCCAGAGGGGAGTCCTTGTGTAGACCATAATTGTTAATAAGTGAAAAATTAGTATCAATTTTCTAACGTGGACCTTACTCAGAAGTATTGCGAAGTATTTGTTGAGGTCAATATGGGTCTGTTGTTAAGAGCCATTACAGTATCCTCAAAGAAATTCCTTTACTGTGAAGTACAGGAAAATAATTTCTGCAATACAGGTAGAGATGAGAAGCCTTAATGGCAAAAACCAATCCCAGGAGAAAAAACTGGGGGAGTTCAAATGAGGTTGGACTTTGGAGAAAAAGCTAAAGCTTCTGTAAAGCCCAAAGTTTAAAACTCTTTTTCCTTGGAGCAGAATAAGGCCCTAGAAACATGATGACAGAAAAAGACCACAAGGCCCATCTAGTCTGTCCTTCCTAGGAAAGAAAAGAGAGAAATCTGATTTGGATGAAAAGGTAGAGATACCTTTTGCAGAAAAAAGGATGCGTCTTTAGGACCCTTTTATCCAAAATGAAAAATTTGTACTAGGCGAAATAGCCTCCAATTTCTGAAGCTCAGTAATGTCTCTCATAAGTGACGTCACTTAGCATAATCACTTTACATGTAAAGCTTTAGATGTGACGTAACCAGAAAGGTTACGATAAAAGAAGGTATTTCCTAATATACCATAGAAATTGGTTGTCCATTTAAACCTTATGGTATGCTGTAACAGCATTAATATGGACAGTAACAAATCTTTCAGAGTCAGACATTAAAAAGAGATTCATCTAATAAGAAGGGTTAAGACCTACTTGAGAATATTGATGGAGAATCTTTTTCTGGTTAAAGTGAAAGAACCATTGAGAAAAGTTTCATGGAAACTGGTAGGATGTACTTTACTGATAACGGGAAGTCTAGGTTTTTTTTTAAAAAAAAACCTAGCCCTTGATAACCAGGTCTTGAGACGTACGTGAAGGAGTGCAGAGGAGAACCTTAGTCTTAAGACAGCAAGTCTGGATCCTTCTATAACTTCAGTGTAGTAGCTGGAGAAAAAGACTCAATATAAGGGGATACCATACTTGCCTCTTTATGAGGGCAATATGGGTATCATGCGTTCTTTGTTCATTATAAGCTTCACTGAAGTATTTGGAATTAGAAGGAATACACAAAATAAGGACCAACTGCAGTGAAAAAAGGAATGCATTCCTTTTGTAAGAGTTCCACTGGAGATGTGGAACAACCTAGGGAATTGTGCAATTCCTTAAACTTTCACATGGTCTAAGCACTGGTTTCCTTTCCTTAAAGGAAAACTCTAAGGAAGATGGTAAGAATAGGAGAACCAGTCAGGTGGGAGCATGACTGGGCAGAGTCTACCATCTGAAGCCTTTTTAACCATCTGGGAGCTACCTACTAGGGGTGGCTCCGACGCGCTCTGCCAAAGGCCCTTAGTTGCAGAGCTTTACTGTATAGTTGCAGAGAGCATGTTATAGGTTGCTTAGGTGAGATCTGGCTGTTTGATTGCCAGAGTGCAACCTAATCTATTCTGCTGGAGCCAAAAGAATTGAAGATGGCTAAGAATAGTAGACAGGCCTGTTGCCCTGCAATAAGTTGTCCAAGTGGGTTCTGGAACCTTTCTTGGAGTTATCTGTTATTAAGGCAGCAGAAAAGTTAGCTCCTATAGATTGGAAAAGGATCGACAGACATAATTAGGAGTGGTAATACTCAATTTTTGTCTGATAAGCTGTCTTAAAAGAAGTATTTGAGAAGGTCAGCTGGAAGATACGCAAGCAGCGTAGATTAGGTAGAAACCTTGTGAGCTATATGCTTAAGTGAGCTCATATAACCCATATGGTGGTTTTTTTTTTTTATAAGGTTTTGTAAGTGTTTGAGCTGACTATACTCAAACGAACAAAATAAATCTGGTAAGGATTTCTAGAATGCTCTTCTGCATTTTGTAATAATGCAGAAAAGAAGATCGCAAAAGGGAGAACCCCCTTGCAGTCAAATTATGAGATATCCTCGTACAGGAGATTGTCAAGGTGAAGGGCATAGCTCACCTTGTTAGTTGTTACTCTTCTTTTTCCTTCAAAAAGGAGAGGAGAAACCTGTTACCTTTAGGGCATGATTGTCCTCAATAGCTCTTGGAGCTAGAAGAGTGGATTTCTCTTGTGGCAAGAGATTCATGCCTAGGATTGATTCAGTGTATCACTGATATCTCAGCATGGATGAGATGAACTGTAGATGCTTCTGTTGATAAGAAGTAGATCTACAGGTTCTAAAACTCAAACAGGAAAGAAAGATTTAGTAAAGAAAAAAATCAGAAACCCTGCGACTGCTGGGTTTGCTGAGTCTTTTGAGGGTTTGATTTTCTTAGCCTGGTTTGATGTTGCCCTTTTTGGGAAACATCTGTATGATGGGTAGAAGATGGATAAAACTTCTTTCCCCTAGGGGGATGAAGTTTCTTAGGAGATTTTTTATTTGCTGGGATAGAGGAAAGTTTTGACAATCCTCTGAAAGTAACATCATCAGTGGTTAACTGATTAGCTTGAAATAAAGCATCCTTGTTAAAGAGATTCTCACCAGTACAAGGAGTATTTCCCAGCCTTTCTTGTAACCATTTGTCCAAGTCTGAAGCTTGGAGCCAGGCTATGCGTCGTGCTCCTATGGCTATAGCAGACGTTCTGCTAATAGACTCAAAACAGTCCAGGGAAGCACAATTAAGGAACTTAGAGATATCTTGAGCATGATTGACTAATAAGAAATAGTCTGCTCTTATATGCTCTTGAAGAAAAGAGTTCAAAAGCTTTAAGTTGTTTGTGACCTCTTCAAGAGGGAATCCCATATAGAATATATATGAGAATTCTTGCTGAAAGCATGGATGCCTGGAAGCATCGACGTCCAAAGGCATCTAAAGTCTTAGACTCACGACCTGGCGGATAAGAGGAGTGCTTCTTTGCACTCTTAATACACCTCATTGCTGATTCTACAACAATAGAATGATGAGAAAGTTGAGTCTTTTGAAAACCTGGAGAAGGTGGCACCTTGTACATAGTGTCAAGTGTTTTAGAATGTGGGGGTACCGTTAAGGGAGTTTCCCACATTCTTAATAATAGATCCTGTAAGATCTGATGCAAAGGAAGCATGATCACCTCCTTTGGAATCCAGGGGAATGGCAGGGTTTCTAAATTCCCTGGTATAGATTCTTTACCAGGTGTAGAAATGGCAAGTAACTTTGCCATATCAAGCAGAAAAGCTTGAAAAGAAATCTCTCCTGAGGACCACCCTCTGAAATGAGGGGTAAAAGCTGGAACTGTTGGAAGTTCAGCCTTGGTACCGATGGATTCATCCCAGTCATCGGGATCGGAAGACTCGAAAGGATGAAGCACGGGATTTTCTTTAAAGAGATGGTTTCGGTACCGCTCGAGGCCGGTTCCGAGACGAGTCGGTACCGAATCCTCCATGCTAGAGAGCGATTCCAGGCTTGGCATTGAAAGAAGCGAGTCTGTCGAAGAAAACATTGACGGTACCGACACCGGTGACGATGTCGATACCGAAGCCGATACCGATACTTGGGGAACAATCTGCAGCGACTCTAGCGGTACCGAAGTAGCTGAGAGCGCTAGACTACGTTCATCGGTGAGGAGCGTTTCATCCATCACCATAGATGATGCCGGGGTGTCGGTACCGCCCGAAGTGGCCAGAACCACCGAGCATGGCCCAGGTACGTTCATGGAGGTAAGAACCTCGGGGACAACCTGGAGCCCCGTTAATGCTTTGGAGCCCGAAGACTCCTGCCAGGGCTTTATTGCCAAAACTGTCCGATGGCAATGCCAGAGGCATCTCGATACTTAGGAGATCTACCACTCAAGGACTGGCTAGTCTTAGCAGACTTTTGTTTGGTTACCTGATCCTGGAAGGAAAAAGATATTCTAGCTGGTGACATCGAGTCCGATGTGAACCAGATATCGAGTTGTGCTCGATTCTGAAGACTTCTATCTAAAATCCTGCAGGAGAGACACTCCGAAGGGCAATGGTCAGGACCTAAACATTTTAGACACCAAGAATGAGTGTCTAAAAATATATTTGTACCGCCACACTTTGAGCATTTCTTAAGGATAGTGGCTGGCTTTTCCATAATGGAAAGGATAGAGGCCTAGTGGCCAAAAAAAAAACCCCGTCAGGCACTAATCAGGAAAATATTTCCTAGAAAAAAGAAAAGACTTTTCAAGAAAAGAAAGAAAAGCAATGGCAGTACCGGTGGGCGTCGAATGAAGGCAGGCACGACCACAAAAAATAAGAATAAAAAAGAAGAATTTTCTGTGGTGACAGGGATATGTCCTGTCGGCTCCGCGGAAAATGGAAAACTGATGAGAGGGAAGTGAATAGGCGGGAAAGCAGCGCACATGCGTGTGCGATGCTCCCAAAGGCTTTCTTCCTGGACGCTGGGGAGCGTTCCCGCGCAGGCTCCATCGGTACCGACGTACCCATATGTGAAGACTCACTCCTGCTTGTTCCTGGAGATTGTAGTCTTCACATATGGGGACTCCCCAGCTGAAAGATGTCAGGGGGATGACCCCAGGAAGCTGCAAACCCATGGAGAGATGGGTCATACATCTTCCCATGGATCTCTGGCATCCAAACCAAGGATAGCGGGTAGGAGTTGTACTAAATCTGAAAGAGATGCTGGAGAACAGCCTGGCAAAACGAGACATCCCTACGGGAATCCTTGTCTAAACAGTAATGGGCTGTGAAGGTGTGTACCGAAGCCCAAGTGGCTGCTCTACGGATGTCGTCAATTGACACAGAACAAAGATTAGCCATAGAGGCTGTCATGGCTCTCACATTGTGAGCTGTGACATGGCCTTCGAGAGAAAGTCCCTTATTCTAGTATGCAAAGGATATGCAATTTGCAATCCACCTAGAGAGAGTTCTTTGGAAAATGGAAGTTCCAAATGACTAGAATAAAAAGCAACAAGAAGCTGAGAAGATTTTCTGTGTTGCTTAGTTCTTTGAAGGTAAAAAGTCAGGGCTCTTTTACAATCTAAAGTACGAAGGTTCCTTTCTGCATTAGAGGCATGAGGCCTAGGAAAGAATACAGGAAGGTAAACCACTTGGTTTAATTGAAAAGGCGAAACCACTTTTGGCATAAAGTGGGGATGAGTCCTAAAAACTACCTTATCATGGTGAAACCTTGTATAAGGAGGATCTGCCACTAAAGCCTGTAACTCACTGATGCGTCTCACAGAAATGAGAGCAACTAGGAAGATGACCTTCCAGGAGAGAAGCTTTAGAGCTGTAGTGGCTAAAGGTTCAAAGGGCGTTTTCATGAACTGCCCGAGAACAAGATTTAGATCCCATGCCACCAGCGGTGGCTTAATGGGAGGTTTTGTTAAGAGTAAACTTCTCATAAATCTTGCTACGAGTGGATGAGAGGAAATAGGTTGTCCATCCAAAGGCTTGCAAGAAGCTGCAATGGCACTAAGATGGACTCTTACTGAATTGGTTTTAAGACCAGAATTTGATAAATGGAGGAGATACTCCAGTAGCGATTCCAGAGGCACCGAAAGGGGGTGAAGCCCCCTTTGAGAACACCATACAGAGAACCTTTTCCACTTGAAGGCGTATGATCGCCTTGTGGAGGGTTTTCTGGAGGCCACCAGGATATCCTTTACCTGTTGAGAAAGGTTGATATCGGGAAGCTCTAGGCTTTCAGCAACCAGGCCCTGAGATGCAGGGACTGGGGATTCGGGTGCAATAGCATCCCGTCCTCCTGGGATAGAAGATCTGGAGCATATCCCAACTCCAGTGGTGTGGCTTGAGACGTAGAAGCAGAGGATACTACGTTTGCCCGTGGCCAACATGGAGCTATGAGTATCATACGTCCTCTGTCTCTCTGAAGCTTGAACAGTGTTTTGGGAATGAGGGGAATGGGTGGGAGGGCATAGAGGAAGTCCTGATCCCAGTGGAGGAGGAAAGCATCTTTTGCCCGACAGTTTTGAGTCGGAATTCTGGAACAGAACCGGGGAAGTTTGGCATTCTGTGGACTTGCAAAAAGGTCTATATCTGGGGTTCCCCAGATTCGAAACACTCGAGCAATCTGGTCTGAGTGAAGAGACCATTCTTGTGGCAGCAGTATTCGACTGAGTTTGTCTGCCCAAAGGTTTTGAATGCCTGGAAGATATACCGCTAGAAAGTGGATTTGGAGCTCTCTGGCGAGGGCCCACAGTCATAAAGCTTCGTTGTATAATGACAGAGATCCTGTTCCACTCTGCGTGTTCACGTAGAACATGGCTACTTGATTGTCAGTTTGAACCAAGGCTGTCTTATAGCTGAGCTGGGCCTGGAATACTTGAAGAGCATAGAAAATGGCTCCGAGTTCTAGGAGGTTTATGTGAAGACAAGCCTCCTGTGGGGGGTCCAGAGACCCTGAGTGGAGAGATTGTGCAAGTGAACCCCCCAACCCAACTTGAACGCATCTGTTAGGGTGGCTTGGCATAGAGGCTGCTGGAAAGGAGATCTTATTAGAAGGTTATCCAGTGATCATCACCATTGGAGGAACAAAATTAGATGTGGAGAGTTTCTGATTTTGTCCGATAGGCGACTCGAGGCCTGTGTCCATTGAGAGGAAAGGGTCCACTGGGCTGCTCGCATATGAAGGCGAGCATAGGGAACCACATGGACAGTGGATGCCATATGCCCCAGAAGCTGAAGCATCTCCCGAGCAGTCAAAGTTTCACAGCTGCTTGGGATGCCAGCTGTATTATATGAAGACAGCGCGGCTTTGGCAGGAAAGCCTTCGACTGTCTTGTGTCTAGATGAGCCCCTATGAATTCTAGAGATTGAGAAGGGGTGAGCTGAGATTTTGGGAGGTTTATGACCAATCCCAAATAGTGCAGAATTCGCATCATGCGAGAAAGAGCGAAGATGGCTTCTAGAGCTGTTGATGCTCGAATGAGCCAGTCGTCTAAGTATGGGAAGACTAATATTCCCAGAGTTCTTAGAAATGCTGCTATTACTGCCACGCATTTCGTGGAGACCCTTGGGGCAGAAGCCAGACCAAAGGGAAGAACCCTGTATTGAAAGTGCCTTCCCTGGAAAAGGAACCGAAGGAATTTCCTGTGATCTGTATGGATGAGGATATGCATCCTTTAGATCTAGAGAACATAGCCAGTCCTGACTCTGAAGGTATGGCAGGAGTGTTCCGAGGGAGATCATTTTGAATTTTTCTCGGAAGAGATATTTGTTTAATTCTCTGAGGTCCAGAATGGGCCTGTGTCCCCCTGTTTTCTTTGGGATGAGAAAGTAGGGGGAGTAGAATCCTGTTCCCTGTTGGGTATGGGTACCTCTTCTATTGCTCCTTGAGCAAGAAGTGATGCGACCTCCTGACCCAAGAGATTGTTGGCAGGGACCCGAGAATTGAACTGTCTTATCATTGTAGGAGGGGGCATGCTGTGAAAATGAAGCCTGTACCCCTGTCATATTTATTTATTTATTTTTATTTATTTAGACAGTTTTTGTATACCGCCTTATCCTTCAATCAAAGCTGTCACAACACAATTGGGGAATACACTTAACACGCAGGGATATGACACACTACACTAATACTTACAGGGAACATGGGCAATGGAGGGCTAAGTGGCTTGCCCAAGACCACAAGGAGCATCTGTGGGACTAGAAACCCCAGTCCTTCCGGCCCAAGGTTGCTGTCCTCTAGTGGGATTTGAACCCCCGACCTTCCGGCCTGAAGTACCTTGCCCCAACCACTAGGCTACTCCTCCCTATGATTGACAGAGTCCAATTTTCTGATGTTATTTGTTGCCATCTTTTGGCAAAATGGAATAGCCTGCCTGGAATGGTAAGGGGGTTCTGGACCTTTCAAGGGCAGGAAGACTAAGTTCTCTAGGAAAGATTCAAAGCCCCTGAGGAGGCTGAGCTTGAGTCGGTTGAGTTCTTGGAACTTGTGGCTTCCTTTGCTGTCTGTTCTGTTGCTGCCCTTTTTGGGGAACATGAACTGGACAGTGAGCATGATGGGTAAAACCTCTTTTTCTTGTTGAAAAAGGGCTTCTTGACCGACTTTCTTTGCTAGGTTGGCTGTAGACTGATAGTCTGTTCAAGGTAGTATTTTCAGATTCAATCTGATTTGCCTTGTCCTGCCAATCCTTGCCAAAGAGATTTTCTCCTGTGCAAGGGATGTTTCCCAGTTTATCTTGCACCCATTGTTTTAAGTCTGATGCCTGAAGCCAGGCAATACGACGTGCACTGATTGAAATAGCATAAGTTCTGCTAGTACATTCAAAGCAATCACAGGTTGCACGGTTCACGAACTTAGAGACATCCTGGGCATGTTTGACCAGAGTAAGAAATTGCCCTCTTTTGTCCTCAGGAAGAAAAGGGCTCATGAGCTCCAAGTCTCCTGTAACCTCCTTGAGGAACATTCCCATATAGAGAATGTAAGAGCTGATCCTGGCTGACAACATGGAGGATTGGAAGAATCAACATGCAAAGGCATTGAGAGTCCTCGATTCACAGCCTGGAGGATTGGAAGAATGCGTTTTAGCACTCTTAATCCTACGCATTGCCGATTCCACTACCATTGAATGGTATGGTAATTGTCTTTTGAAAACCAGGACAGCTTGGAACTCGGTACATGGTATCGAGACGTCGGGAGTGTGGAGACACTGTTAAAGGGGTTTCCCATATTCTTTATATAAGGTCATGCAAGATCCTATGAATGGGCAGAGTTGCTGCCTCTTTAGGAGCCTTAGAATATTGAAGAATTTCTAATTCTTCTGCTCTGGGTTCCTTCTCTGGCGTCACCGTGATTGCAAGACCTCGAGCTACATGACGTATGAAATCCTGGAAGGACATGTCCTCTGAAGGAGACATTCTGCATTGAGAAGGAGAGGGATCCTCTGGAAGGATTGCTCTAGTACCGGCAGAATCAGAGTCATCGGAATCGGAGGATTCGAAGTATCTCTGTGCTGGGTGTTCCTGCAACGCACTGTACCAGTATCACTCAAAGTCAGTATCGAGGTGTCTCGGTACCAATCTTTCGATACCTGAAATAGACTCAAGGCTCGGAATGGGAGGAAGTATACCTGCCGAGGCAGGTGCAGTCAGTACCGGCACCGGTACCAATACCTGTGGAACCGTCTGTAGCAGTCTTAGCGCTACCGAAGCTGCTAAGAGAGCCGCTAGACTGTGTTCGATGGCAAGGATTCTTTGATCCATCGCTCCTGCCGATGCCTGAGTGTCGGTACCGGTGGAAACGGCCACAACCGCAGAACTAAAAAACTGCAAGCTCGATCCCCAAAAGGTAGATTCATACAGACCTATATCAAGTACCACTACTCGCGAATATCACTGAAAAAGAGGTCCAACGACAACTACAGGATCACATCGACTCTGCTGCACCATTAGACCCCTGCCAACATGGTTTAAGGGAATTCCACGGAGTGGAAACTCTTCTTACCACCCTCTTCTGCAAGATAATCACTGGCATTGATGACATCTGTCAAGGATTTGCTCTCATCTTTCTGGACATCGCTGCAGCTTTCGATTCAGTGAGTCATGAGCTTCTCTTAGGACGACTAATTGAGAAGGGCGTTAATGGAAGAGCGCTTGAATGGTGCAGATCTTACCTGTCCGGAAGATGGCAGCATGTTCGTTCTGGAGGGATAACTTTGGAACCTTTCCACCAAAGCCAGGGAGTCCCACAAGGTTCCTCCCTTTCTGCCCTCCTGTTCAACATCTACATGCAACCAATTTGCAAGATCATCCGATCCTTCAATGTTGACTGCATGTTATACGCTGACGATGTCCTGTTGTACATACCCTTCTCTACGGAACATCTGGACCTCTCTCCACTGAGAGCTGTTTCAATGCAATATCTGATTGGCTTCTCTCCCAAAACCTCCGAATACAACATAAGAAAACGGAAGTACTCTTCATTACGAGGAACCCTAACTTCACCCCACCACAATTCCTTAAAGTAAAAGAAGCTGAGTTACAATCTAAACCATCAATACGCTACCTGGGAGTCATCTTGGATCAACGCCTGGACATGAAAGCCCACATAGGGAACACAGTCAGAGCAGTATACTACAAGATCCGCTCACTTAGGCATTTACGATCCATGCTGGAACCAAATGACTTCAGGACAATTTACCAGGCGTTGATCATACCTCATTTTGACTACGCCAATGCCATCCTACAAGGCCTGTCCCAATCCACCTTGAACCCGCTGCAGCTCGCCATGAACGCGGCAGCGAGGGTCATCCATGGAGCCTCCAGAAGTGACCACGTGACACCTCTACTGATACAGTTACATTGGCTACCCATCCAAGCTAGAATCATTTTTAAGACCTTGTTACTCACTTTTTAAGCTATTAACAAGCTCTCCTCTGAATCCATAACTGCCCTCATCCATACCACATCTTCAAATAGAGCAAGACGATCCACGGCTATAAACTCCCTAAAAGTTCCGAAAGCATTAACAGATTGCACTACATCCACAGCCAATAGGGCGTTTAGTCTCAGTGTGCCAAGATGCTGGAACGCATTACCTCCAGATATCCGGGCTATAAAGAGCCTAACACAATTTAGGAAAGCCCTCAAATTCCACCTTTTCAATAAGTACCTCATAGAGCCCAACAGCACCCCATAGAGACCAGAGATGCAATCCGCTAAGCAATTATATGGTATCCCAACTACATGCCAAGAAAGATACCCTATCCCTTAGTGGTGCATATGTTTCTATGAAATTCATGTTCATATGACTCTATGTAGCAAGATTTGTAAATAGTTGCCCCTGTTATCCAAGTTATTTGCCCTGTTATCTGTAAACTCATACGTGTTAATTGTACTGAGCATTTTTGTTCCATGTAAACCGCGCTGATGCTGAATAGTGCGGTATATAAGAGACTGTAAATAAATAAATAAATAAATAAACATGGCACCAGTAGTTCTGTAGAGCTGGAAGCCTCTGGAACATTCTGGAGCCCCGTTAATGCTTTGGAGACCGAAGCCTCCCACCGGGGCTGTTTTGCTGGTGAACTTTTCTCAAGGGCAACGCCAGTGGCATCTTGATGCTTGGAATGAGATCTACCCTTTGAGGACCGGCCAGTCTTAAAAGACTTAGGTTTAATTACCTGAGATTCATGGGAGGAAGATGAAGCCCTGGAAGACATCGATGCGACCGACATTGTATCTGCGGCAAAAAGGGTACCGAGTTTTACAGTTCTGTTCTGCAGGCCCCTCTTGGTCATCTTTCTGCCGGAGAGACACTCCGATGGAGAATGGTCAGGAACTAAACACTTAAGACACCATTCATGGGTGTCGGTGACGGATATGCTACCGCCACAGTTAGAACATTTTTTGAAACCACTAGCTGGTTTCTCCATGTTTGAAGAAAAGTGGGCCTAGTGCCCAAAATGGCGCCTTGCGCCGAGAGGGGAGAGGCCCCTGAGAAAAATCTTTTAGAAAGTTAGGGTTTTTTTTGTTTTTTTAAAAGAAGAAAAGAGAACCGGCGGTACCAGTAGGCGTCAAGTGAAGGCAGACGCGACCACAAAAATCAAAAGAATAAGAATAACGTTTCTGCGGTGACAGCGTATGAGACCTGTCAGCTCCGCAGAAAACAAAGAACTGAAGAGGGAGAGAGTTAGAAAGGTGGGAAGGCAGCACGCAGGCGCTGTGGGATGCCCCCAAAAGCTTTCCTATTGGACGCTGGGGAGCGTTACCGTGCAGGCTCTGTCGTTACAGACGATACCCATATGTGAAGACTACATTCCTGCTTGTTCATGGAGATAACATTTTTTCTTATTAGTCTTAAATAGGTTACCCCGTAGCTTCATTGCATATCCCCTACTCTTTCTATATTCTGATGATGTAAACAACCGATCTATATTTACCCATTCCAATCCATTCATTCATTTATAGACCTCTATCATATCTCCCCTCAGCCATCTCTTTTCAAGGTTGAAGAGCCCTAACCTTTTTAGCCTCTCTTCATAGGGGTATCCTTCCATCCCCTTTACCATTTTGGTGGCTCTTCTCTGTACCTTTTCTAATAACGCTATATCCTTTTTTAAGATATGGTGACCAGAATTGCACACAGTATTCAAGGTGCTGTCGCACCATGCAACGATGCAAAAGCATTATAATAGCTTTTGTTTTATTTTCCATTCCTTTCCTTATGATACTTAGCATTCTATTTGCTCTCTTGGCTGCCGCTACACACTGGGCAGAGGGTTTTTAACAGGTTATCCACGATGAAGCCTAAATCCTTTTCCTGGGTGATGGTTCCTAATAGGAACCTTGCATCGTTTAACCATAGTTTGGGTTGTTCTTTCCTAGGTGCACATCTTTGCACTTGTCCACATTAAACTTCATCTGTCATTTGGATGCCCAGTCTTCCAATTTATCATGATGATCTTACAATTTTCCATAATCCTCATGGGTTTTAACAACTTTAAATAGTTTTGTCTCATCTGCAAATTTGTTAACCTCACTCGTTATTCCCATTTCCAGGTCATTTTGTCAGCATATGTATGCTTGTCTGCCCTTTCACTCAGTTCTGTATGTTTTCTCAACATTCATCAGTATGGACATTTATGTACATCTCTTGGTATCAGAATATACACAGACAATTCTTTACAATGTACACAGTGTCGCGTATATCAGCTTAAACTGTATAGTATATCTGCTGCTCTTAGACAAATTATAAATCACTTGTTGTATTTAGTCTTAGTTCTTCTTTCCTCTGCTTCTCACAGGTTGAACTGGATTCCTGAATGTAATTTTCATCTGCCATTCTACGCTGTGACCTTTTACTAATTTAATTATTATATCTTGCCTTTATAATATTGGAGAGGATTAAAATGCCTGTTACAAGAATAAGGATGTCGTCCTGATTTCACATGGTGAGAAAGCAACCTTTGTTTTAGTTAATCATTCTTTTATATCCAGGCTCCAGGAAATCAAACTTAGGCCACAGTTCTTGACTGGTTCCAAACTAACAAAAAGAGTAGTTACTCACCTGTAACAGGTGTTCTCCAGGAGCAGCAGGAATCAGTCCTCACTTATGGGTGACATCGACGTCGATGGAGCCCCCGTGCGGAGCAATTCCCCAGCTTTCTAAGAAAGCCTCTGGGAATACTGCACGCATGCGCAGTTCCCTTCCCGCCTAAAGGTGCCATCTTGCTCAGTCCAATGACATAGCTAAAAGACAGCACACAAAAATGTAAAAATAAACTATGTACAACTGCAACTCCCAGGGGAGGAGGGAGGGTTGTGAGGACTGATTCCTGCTACTCCTGGAGAACACCTGTTACAGGTGAGTAACTACTCTTTCTCCAGGACCAAGCAGGAAGTCAGTCCTCACTTATGGGACTTCCTAGCTTCAGGATACCGGGGACCCAGAGCTGAAAAATGAGCTCCCTCTAGCCGCAACATCAGAGAAAGGATTTCACTGAAACATACCCCCACTGGTAGCCCAACAAGAGGGCTGGAGGGTAGGAGTTGCCTAAACCTCAAAGAGATTCCGGAGCACTGCCTGACCGAAAGCACTGTCCCTATGGGACTCCCTCTCCAGTCAGTAATGGGCCGCAAAAGGCTGGCTTGAGGACCAAGTTGCAGCCTTACAGATGTCTGCCAACGGTACAGAGCAGAGATAAGCTACTGAGGCAGCCATTGCCCTGACACGGTGGGCCGTGACTAGACCCTGCAAGGGAAAGTCAGCTGCCCTGTAAGCCCAGGTGATACAGTCAGCCACCCAGATGGACAAGGTACGCTTGGAGACAGGTAACCCCAAGTTATTAGGGTCAAAAGATACGAAGAGCTGAGTAGCCCTCCTATGCCCCTGCGTACGTTCAATGTAGAAGGATAAGGCCCTCCTACAGTCCAGGGTATGCAGGACTGTCTCAGCCTGGCTGGCATGAGGCCTAGGGAAGAACGTTGGAAGAACCACCTCCTGGTTGAGATGGAAAGAGGAGACAACCTTTGGGAGGAACTTAGGATGAGTCCTAAGGACTACCCTGTTCCTATAGAAGTGAGTGTATGGCCTGTCACAGACCAGGGCTTGAAGCTCACTCACTCGCCTGGCCGAGGTTAGGGCCACAAGGAATAGAGCCTTCCAAGAAAGGAAGCGGAGAGGACAGGTAGCCATAAGCTCAAAAAGGTGGGCGAGTCAGTTACTGCAAGACCACATTCAACTCCCACTCAGGGGCCGGTGGACGGAGAGGAGGCTTGAGAAAGAGCAAGCCTCTGAGAAACCTGGACACCAAGGGGTGAACCGACAGTGTCCTTCCACCAGTGAGTGGTGAGCTGCCAGAGCAGAGAGGTGGACCTGAACAGAATTGGACTTAAGGACCTGATTGGACAAGTGCAGGAGATACCGAAGCACTACTGGTAAAGTGCAGGCGAAAGGATCCTCCTTGCGCTGCTGACACCACATGGAGAACCTTCTCCACTTCAGGGCATAGGTTTTCCTGGTGGATTGCTTCCTAGAGGCCAAGACCACCTCTTCCACCTCTCGGGGTAGGCCCCAGGGAGCCAACACTACCCTTGCAGCCTCCAGGCCATCAAATGGAGAGATTTGAGATTGGGGTGCAGAAGGGAACCCTGATCCTGAGAGAGAAGATTGGGCTGCAACCCCAGAGGTAGTGGTGTGTCCACGGCTAGCTGGAGCAGAAGTGGAAACCAGGGCTGCCTCAGCCACCTGGGAGCTATCAGAAGTACTGAGGCCTTGCCCCGTAGAATCTTGAACAAGGTTCGGGCCACCAGAGGCGTGGGAGGAAACACATACAGGAGGCCCTGGGACCAAGAAATCAGGAAAGCATCCGCTACTAACCTCAGGGGATGTGGTTGCCTGGAACAGAACCTGGGCAGCTGCCGGTTCAGGGGACTGGCAAAGAGATCTATGGATGGAAGTCCCCCATCTCAGGAAAATTTTCTGAACCACCAAGGGGTGTAGTTGCCACTCGTGCGGTTGCAGAATCCTGCTCAACCTGTCCGCCAGGAAGTTTTCCTGGCCAGAGAGATAAACAGCCTTGAGAAACATGCTGTGTTTGAGAGCAAAAGAGCACAGGGCCTGTGCCTCTCGACACAGGAGCCTGGACCCCGTGCCTCCCTGCCTGTTCACATAGAACATGGCCACTTGATTGTCCGTCTGTACCAGAACAGACTGGTGAGTCAAGGTGTGAGAGAAGGTTTTGAGGGCTAAGCGAATAGCCCGGAGTTCCAGGAGGTTGATTTGCTGTGCGGCCTCCCATGGAGACCACAGGCCCTGGGATGCACCTGTCCAAGCAATGTGCACCCCAGCCCTGCAAGGAGGCAGCGGTGGTCAACACCACCATGGAAACAAGCACCGAAAAGGCTCCCCCTGTAATAAGTGTGGGGGGGGGGGGATGTAGCCACCACTTCAGGGAGTCCAGGAATGGTTTGGACACCCGCACTTTGTCTGTGAGGCTTCCTGTCTCATGTGGAGGCGGGCATTGGGGGTCATGTGGCCCAGGAGCTTTAGACAGAGTCTGGCGGAGACTTGTGGCCTGTTCAGAAACTGGTTTACCAAGTCTATGAGTCTTTGAGCCCTGTCTCTTGGCAAGTAAGCCTTTGCTTGCAGGGAGTCCAACCTTGCCCCTATGAACTCTAGGTTCTGGGAGGGGAGCAAAGTGGACTTTGCGAAGTTTATGACAAACTCTAGGTGTTGAAGGAGGGAGACAGTTCTGAGGGTAGCTTGCCGGGCCTCCTGGGAAGTCTGACCCCTGATGAGCCAGTCGTCCAGGTAGGGGAAGACAAAAAAACCCTGATTCCTTAAGTAGGCCGCCACCACCACCCGGCACTTTGTAAAGACCCTTGGGGCGGAGGTCAGGCCAAAGGGTAGTACTCTGTACTGGTAATGGTTTCCTCCCACAATGAACCTGAGGTACTTTCTGCGGTCTGGATGAATGAGGATGTGAGTGTACGCATCCTTTAGATCTAAGGAGCATAGCCAATCTCCCCGCTGGAGGTAAGGCAGAAGTGTTCCAAGAGTAAGCATCTTAAACCTTTCTTTCTCCAAGAACTTGTTGAGATTCCTGAGGTCGAGAATAGGCCTGAGGCCCCCGGTTCTCTTTAGTACGAGGAAGTACCTGGAGTAGAACCTGTGACCTTGCAGGTGGGGAGGTACCGGCTCCACCGCCTGGTCTAGAAGGAGACCTTGAAGTTCGTGAAGGAGGAGGTCTGTGTACAGAGGAGGCCTTGGAGGCTCTCCTGGGAAGTAGGTTGGAGGCAACTGCTGGAAATGGAGCATATAGCCCTTGTGGACTATGCTCAATACCCAAGCATCTCTTGTAATGGGTGGCCACCTGTAGGCAAACAGGACTAGACGACCTCCTGTACAGAGATGAGACAGCAGAAGTGGAAAGGCTATGCTGTGGAAGTCAAAAACCCCCTCCCTGTTGAGTGGGAGCAGGAGCCGGAGGGTTGGGGATCTTCTACCTACGGGGCCCATGTCCCTGCCCCTTGGCCTGCTGACCCTACTGGGGAGATCTGGTACTGAGGGAAAGGTTTGTAGGCAGCCGCCTTCCTCGGGTAAAAGGACTTCTTACCTGAGCCCTTCTTCCTCTGAGAAGGGGCAGAAGTCTTTCTGGACAGCCTTGTCCTAGTCAGGTGCTCGGTTTCGAGCTCAGCCGCCTTCTCGGCCATGGGCTTGCCAAAAAGGTTTTCACCTTGGCAATGGACATCGACCAACTTGTCCTGCACCCAGAGCTCGAGGTCCAATGACTGCAACCATGCCTGACTTCGGGCCCCGATGCCGGCTGCCGCTACACGGGCCGAAGCCTCGAAGCCATCGTAGGCTGCTCGGGACATTCCCGGATTCCCGAGGACAAGGTCTTGAACCTCTGCAAAGGTTCCCTGGAGAGGCCAGCAGAGAACCCGGCAAGTTTCTTCGCCAGGTCCCGTAGGTACATGCCCATGTACAGCTGGTAAGACTGGACACGGCAAGCAAGCATCGAGCCCTGGAAACACTTTCTGCCGAAAGCATCCAGGTTCCGGGCCTCCCTGCCAGGAGGCACCGCAGAGTGCATCTTCTGGCTTTTCAGATGATGCATGGCCGATTCCACCACCATGGAATGGTGCGGCAGCTGCGCCTTCTGGAAACCAGGGCTCTTATGGAGTCGATAAATGGAATCGACCCGCTTGCTCAAAACCGGCACCGAGGCCGGTGCCTCCCACATCCGGAAGAGGAGCCGTTCCAGCATCGGAGGAACAGGCACAGTAAAGGACTCCTTCGGAGGAGAGTCATACTGGAGTTCCTCGAGCTCTTCGGCTCCTCCTCGGGGTCCACAGGAATCACCAAAGCCTTGGCCATGTCCCTGACGAACTCCGAGAACCTTGTGTCCTCTGTAGGGGACCTACTCCGGGGCTCGGACTGCGGTGAGTCCGAAGGGACGCACCGAGTCCGAAAAGTATCAAGGGACTCCTCGTCCTCCATCTCCCGTGCGGACTCATCCGAAGAGGAGTTGGGGGGCTCTGACCGCACGGGCCTCGGTGGCACCCGCCCTGACGCCGAAGGCACCGGCGTTAACACCCTCGGTTCTGAGCGGGAGGTCGAGGGTGACCGTGACCGAGGATGACCTCGAATCTTCATGGTCTCGAGTATCGGCTCGGTCTCCAGGGTCGACTTAGACATCGATGTCCCGGTGGTCGGGGCAGATGCACCAGCGAGGCTGGCCATCAGTACCCGCTGCTGATCCATGAAGGCAGACAATCTGCACTCCAAGGCTGTCAGCCTGAGTCCAAGCTCAGGAGAGTCAGCAGCCACCGACTCGGGCCCCGGCAGCGCCGGGCCTGACGTCTGCTCCCTAGGAGGAGAGTCCATGAGGACAACAGGACTTATGTGTCCGGCGGGCTCCGTCTCCACACAAGGTATTTTGGATGGCTTCTCCTGCTCTAAGATCCCGGGACGGCAGTCAGGGGTCCGAGACCTGGCCCTCGAGGAACCAGGGACCTCCTCAGACGCTGCCCTAAAGAGCCGTTTCTTCCTCTTACGTTCCCAATCGGGGGACCCCCTGTCTGAGGAACCCAGGCGATGCTCGGGGTCAGACTCCCGAGACCTCGGACGAGGTCCGGGCCCGGTTGGAGGCAGAGTCGGAAAAAATCTGTTCTGATGCGGACAGCTTCGTAGTGCCTTGGTGGACATTTTGCCACATGGGACACAGACCTTAGGATCATGATCCGGTCCGAAGCATCGACGGCAGCAGTCTTGTGTATCGGTGAGAGACATCAGTTTCTTGCACCGATCACACTTTTTGAAACCACTGGAAGCCATCAGGGAAAAAAGGACCCCCTCAAGGTCAAAGGACCGGCCTTCCAGGGAAAAGACAAAAAGGGTGCGAACACCAGCCACGAAGGGCAAAAACCGAAAAATAGAAGACGGGCTCGATACCGGTGTACCGAACCCAGCAGGAAGGGGAACCGGCGTCGAACTGGAGAAAAAACACAATGAAATCGCAAGAAAAAACGTCAATTTTTCCGGGTGACACGGACAGACGTCCGGAGGGCTCCACAGAAAAAGGAAGACTGAGCAAGATGGCACCTTTAGGCGGGAAGGGGACCGCGCATGCGTGCAGTATTCCTGAAGGCTTTCTTAGAAAGCTGGGGAATTGCTCCGCACGGGGGCTCCATCGACATCGATGTCACTCTTAAGTGAGGACTGGCTTCCTGCTTAGTCCTGGATAATTTCCACATACATTGCAAAACAACCTTTCTGCCACTTGCCCACTGATTCCCCCCTGAAGTTTCATCATTCCTACACTACCTTTTTTTTAAATCCTTTCTTAACATCACTGACTACTTTTATCCAGTCTTTTGGGTTCAATATCTGAATTGGTTACTGCACAGGAGTAGGCTGAGGCTCAATTGGGGAACAAAGTCCTCTGCTATTAGCAGAAAAAAAGATCTTGCCCCAAATCAATCTGCTCATGACATGTGCTTTGCATCCACCACAGTGAATGCGCTAATAGTGAACAAGACTTGTCAGTCGTACAAGTCCTGGTGCTTTGCAATTTCAATAGGGTAAATTACTGGAGATAGCGCCAATGTCTACGAGAGCTATGTATCTGCACTTTTCCTGTATTTTAGAAGTCATTGTGCAGGGAGGTGGATGAGACTTCAGCCAAGAGGATATGCTGATGTGCAGACTATGTCCTCTTCTTTTTTGGGTGAGAAGCAGCCTCTTCTCCAGTTCATATTGATTTTGAGGTCTTTTCGGGCTCATGGAGACAGACATCAACACTTGCACTCAGCTTAGTTATGGTTGGAGCCCAAACTAAACATTTGGAATGGGTGTCAATGTTCTGGATCCTTCTCCCACAATTCGGACAGGGACATGTACAAAGACCCAAAAAAGAAAAGGAAACATACAATTTTCTCTCTCGTCAAAGAATAAGGCAAGTGTCAAAACAGACTAAAATGTGTCAAAAATGTGACCGTTCTGCTTTCACATCCTCTTGGCAGAGAAGCAAAATCAAATTTGCAGTGATGAGGAGACTGCTGCGTGCACAGAGCCAGCCCAAGGGTCAGTGTAAGGTACTGGGTGCCCTAGGCAAACCTTCAGCCTTATAACCCCTCTCCCCCCCCAGGTCCGATATTTTGGTAAACTCAATCATGATTTGAACACCACCGTCCAAACAATCCTGTAAAAATGTAATTGGACATCATGGTTTTCAATATTTAAAACACTGCTTTCTACATAAATATATACTTGATCTTATTTATTTTATTTATAAATTCTATACAGTTTTATCCATAAATCAAAGAACAATATGTAAATTTACATGGAACTTAGAACAATAACTAACAGCATTAACAGAAGTTGTACATATAAGTATTAACAAGTTATAGATTCAACAGGTAGTAGGTTCAGAGTGGTAATAAGGATGATAATGAGGAACTCAGGGTGGGTGACCTTGCTAGAATAAATGCAGGTAAAAACGTGCTGATTGCTCAGAGTTTGTCTGGCCATCAGAATCTGTTTTGCTTTGAATGCTGCTGCTCTTTGCAAAGGGGAAGGAGGGGGTGAGGGAGACAACTGCCTGGTCTTGTCGGATGGATTACAGTTACTTCAGAACACTGCAGCACGTGTTCGCATACACTCGTCCCGTTTTAACCATGTTTCTCCGCTCTCTGCTCGCCTACACTGGCTTCCTGTCCATTATCGGATTCAATATAAGGTTCTCAATATAACTCATAAGGCTATACATTTATTTATTTATTTATTAGACATTTGATATACCGCTTAGGCCAAAAGGCATTAAAGCCGTTTACAATACTATCATTTCAGGAAATAGGAAAGGAATGCCATTATTAGATAGGACAGAATAGACGAAGAAACATACCTCCAACTCCCCGCTACCTGGCCAACCTCATCCACTTTCATCAAAACCCCCTCCGGCTTTTGCGTTCTTTTCATACCCACCGTCTAGCCCTTCCCTCAGTTTCTCAGGCTCACTTGGGGTGTACTCGCAATGCTGCTTTCTTTTTCCTGGCCCCCGCACTATGGAATTCCCTCCCTCTCTCTGCTCAGAACTTTCTCTCCCCAGATTCAAGAGCCTTGAAAACACACTTCTTTCAACTGGCTTTTAATATTCTCTCATACACCACTCCCTTTGCACAAATTGGTCTTTGGGTATCTGATTTCCGATTTCGTTCCCTGTTATAACTGACTGCCCAGCCCTTATTTGTGTCAGTTTCTCTCTACTCTTTCTTCTCCCCTGTCCTTTGCTGTTCCTGTTCTTTTATTTAATGGCATTCCTTTTCCTTTTCTTTCTTTGCAGCAATTTTATTTTATTATAAACCACTTTATGCTCCGGCCCTAGCTGTATATCAAGAATTGACACAAATAAAATGGTTGGGCCAGCCCTGTACATACGGCATACTGCATATACTGAGAATTTCATATTCAATTCTGAGTTCTGAAAGAGCTAGTGTGTTCTAATGCCATGCAATGTGTGTCTGACTCAATCCTGCCTTTGTAACATGACTTCAGAGGGGTGGGAGACAAAGTGGTATGATGGAGTCACTGAAGTCCTTTAAGCTGTTCTGGGGAAAAAGGTGTTTGTATTTGGTGTGTGGGGGTAAAGGTGTGTGTTTCAACATAAAAAGCATGTTTTACTGAACCAATATTCAAAGGCGGCAGCTAGCACATTTAGTCACTTCTAATGAACGCTAAATCCGGATATTCATTGCTGGGGCCATATATGGTCACCAGCACTGAATATCTGGATCAGCCACTAAAGCAGGAAGCTAACCAGGCAGTGGCGATATTCAATCGTTGCCTGGTCGACTTCAGCAGTGAAAGCGTAGTTACTCACCTGTAACCGTTGTTCTCCAGGGACAGCAGGAATCAGTTGCACCAACAACTTGGTGTACTGTGCTCCCACGTTACCGTCTGTTTCCTTTTCCCCCCATCAAAATCCTCGTCCAACTGCCTTGATAACTTTTCAACTCCTGCTTCTTAACTGCCGCTCTCTTAAGTCTAAAGCATTCTTAGTCCGTGATCTTATTGAACAGCATGATCTTGATCTCTGCTTCCTTACAGAGACCTCGCTTAGAGAGGGTGACCATCCCATCCTTTCTAGCTCCCTTCCCCCTCACTATACAGCGCTTTCCTGTATACGACGGGGTAGATGTGGGGGTGGGGTGGCCCTCCATCGTACCTCTGTTCCAATAGAAGTAGTATCTTCCCCATTGTTGCTCCCTCCAGAGTTTCTTTTGGTAAAACTTACCCCTCCTGTTTCTTCCCCCCCTCTTTATATCCTTCTTCTCTATCTTCCCCCCTCTCTTACTGATTCTCAGTGGGAGACTACTCTCCAATCTCTGTCCGACCTTATCCTCCATTTTCCAAACCTTATTTTACTAGGAGATTTCAACATCCATGTGGACAAGCCTGTTCGAGCAAAGGATCAGGCTTTTCTCCAGTTTCTAAAAGATGTTCCTCTTCAGCAACATGTGACCGGCCCCACACATGCGGCAGGTCACACCTTAGACTTAATTCTGTCATCAGCATCCATGCAACTTGTGTTTTCACCCCCTACACTTCTCCTATTCCCTGGTCAGATCATTTCTGTGTTTTTTCATCATTTTCCTTCCCTCAGACAGCAATGCACCCTCCGATGCCCTCCTCCACCACCACCCTTCTCCGCAAAATAACATCGGAGACACTTCATGCTTTTCCGCCAGCTTCTGCGATTTTTCCTATGGACTTTGCCACCCGCTCTATTCATGATCAAGCTGCTCTTGGACTCTTCTACTGCAATCCCTTGATAATCTAGCTCCTCTTCATTCTACTTCAGGACGTCCCCGTCCTCCTTCATCCCCTTGGTACCACCCCTCCTTGCTCACGCTTCGTTCTCAATTACGTCAGGCACAGCGTCACTGGGTCCGCCACCCCTCACCTGAGCATCACCTGCGTTTCACTCATCTTTCATCTGCTTATCGTTCGGCTATTTGTTCTGCCCGATCAACTTTCTATTCGGCTCAAATTTCTGCTGCTGCTAGCTCCTCACATCAACTCTTTACCATCTTGCGGACACTATCGTCCACTAGGCCTAGTGAATCTTCTGTCCCTGCTGCCCCTGATCCTCAATCTCTCGCTGACTTTTTCGCTAACAAGGTATTATCCCTTTGCTCATCCTTTATCACACCACCTCCGCCCCCTCCTCTTTCCCCTCTGCCCACTCTTCCCGTAGTGGCCCCCAACCCTTCCTTACCCTCCTCTGCTACCTTCCTACAGTTCAGTCCCACACCTGTTGACCCTATCTGCTCTCATACCTGGTCCTTCTTTCAACCAGTTCTCACTGCAGAAGTGCTTCAATCTCTAACCGCTGCAAGGAAAACCACTTGCACACTTGACCCTATCCCTTCTAGATGGCTCTCTCAGAGCCCTCGCTTGAGTTAGTCCCAGTCATCACTACTATCATCAACACCAGTTTTTCCTCCGGGCACTTCCCATCTTCTTGGAAATCCGCTATTCTCCGTCCCCTGTTAAAGCAACCATCATTGGATCCATCCGTTCTCTCCCACTGGCGACCGGTGTCCAACTTACCATTCCTTGCAAAGCTTCTTGAACGGTGCGCTTTTAACCAACTTAGCTCCCATGTCGAAGCTGTTAATGCTCTTCACCCTCGACAGGCAGGATTCCGCCAAGGCCACAGCACAGAGACCGTATTGTTAGCATTACTCAATGAATTACATATTTCTCATGATCGTGGTGACATTACCCTGCTCGTATCCCTTGACTTATCCGCAGCATTCGATTTGGTTGATCATCATACACTTCTCTCCCGACTCTCTAATATTGGTCTTCGTGGTCCCGTCTGGTCATGGTTTCACTCTTTTCTGCTGTCCCGCTCTTTCTCAGTTCATATGAAGAATCAATCTTCATCCACCCTCCCCCTTTCATGTGGTGTCCCACAGGGTTCTGTTCTCTCCCCTTTGTTATTTAATATTTTTCTTGCCCCTCTGCCCCTGATCATACAACAGTATTCAATCTCATCCTATTTATATGCAGATGATATAGTCCTTTTGTTTCACACGTCACCACTCTCCCCTGATATCGCTTCATTGAACCTCTGTCTTTCTCACGTTGCTTCTTGGTTATCGGAGAACTTTCTTCATCTTAACCCAGCCAAATCCTCAGCAATGTGGATTTCACTTAGTGGTGTCTGTCCCACGCTTGCACCCTCTATTGGTTCAACTAACATTCCTCTTACTTCTTCTGTTCGGTATTTAGGTGCGACTCTTGACTCTTCCTTAACTTTTTCTGCTCATCTGTCCAATGTCACTCGTTCCTCCTTTTCTGCTTTACGTCAGATTAGGGCCGTCCGGTCTATTCTGCCTTCCAGTGCCCTCATCACGCTTGTTATCGCCCTTGTAATCAATAGACTAGACTATTGTAATGTATACCTAGCTAACCTTCCCAAATACTCTCTCCAACGACTACAACGTATTCAGAACACCGCCGCCCGTCTCGTCACCTTTTCATGCAAGTATGATCGCATCACTCCAATTCTGCTTCATTTGCATTGGCTCCCTTTCCAATATCGCTACCACTACAAGTTTCTGATTCTTCTTCACCGGGCTATTTACACTTGCACCCCTCGTTATCTCGCTGACTGTATCTCACGGTATACTCCTCACCGGTTGCTCCGCTCCACCCAAACAAATCGGCTATCTCTTCCTTCTCCCTCACAAGCTCGCCTGGAACAGACGCGGCATTCAGCTTGGTTTTTCCTTGGACCCTCACTCTGGAATACACTTCCCACCTCATTACGGCTAGAACCATCCTATTCCCAGTTTAAATCCCGGTTAAAAACCTACTTATTCCACAAAGCTTTCGACCTGCCCTCTGAAGACCCACCCTGAATGGTCCTGTCGATGTGTCTAACTAAGTAATGTCTATGTCCACGTACCTTGTATTTGTATGCCCTGGTTTGATTATTGTTAATTTCTTTTGATTTGTTATGATTTGTTGGTTTGATTATTGTTAATTTCTTTTGATTTGTTATGATTTGTTGTACATCGTTAACATCTGATGTGTCAAATTTATTATGAATTATGGTTTAGTGTCTTGCTTTGGTCACTGTCTTTTCCTTTCCTTTCCTGTTTTGAATTTGGCGTTCTTTTCCTGGACTGTAGTGTTAATCACATTTTATTGTACACCGCTCAATGCACTGCTGTAGCGGTATATCAAATTTTAATAAAGATAAAGATAAAGTCCTCACATATGGGTGATGTTGGCACCAACAGAGCCCGTGTGGAGCATTTCCTGAGCTTTCAAAGAAAGCCTTTGGGAATGCCACCACACACGCGTGGTCTCCTTCCCACCCAAGGGTGCCATCTTGCTCAGTCAGGTGCCATAGCTAGAACCCCACCAAGAAGATGGCAAAAATGGACAGCAACTCCAAAGGGAGGGGGGAGGGTGGTGAGAACCGATTCCTGCTGTCCCTGGAGAACCCCCTTTACAGGTGAGTAACTATGCTTTCTCCAGGAACAAGCAGGAAGTCAGTCCTCACATATGGACTCCCTAGCTACAGGCTACAGAGGACCTGTGGGAAAAAAAAATCACAGCAGAGCTGTGAGCAGTTGCCAGTGAATCTGAAGGCAAGTCCGAGGACCCCAAGTCCATGGAGGGCCACGTTTCCGGTAGCCTCAACAAGAATGGTCGGAGGGCAGGAGTTGCTTAAACCCTGAACAATCTACAGAGAACCGCCTGGCCAAAGGCCGAGTCCCAACAGGACTCCCTCTCCAAGCAATAATGTGCCACAAATGTATTAGCGGAAAACCAGGTGGCGGCCCGGCAGATATCCATCAGTGGCACTGAACATAGGCTAGTGACTGACATCACCATTGCCCAGACATTGTGCACTGTGACTCGGCGATCCAGGGGTAGCCCAGTCTGGGCTTCGGCAAAGGCAATTCAGTCCTCCACCCAAATGGATGTTCGCTTGGTGACCGCCAGCCACAGGCGGCTGGGGTCATAGGAGACAAAAATCTGCCCAGTCCTGTGGCGATTCTGAGTTCGCTGCAGGTAGAAGGAAAGGGCCCTTCTGCAGTGCAGGGTATGGAGAACTGCTGACGCCTTTATTGGTACGGGGCCTCGGGAAGAAGGTGGGCAGCATAACCTTCTGGTTGAGGTGGAAATCCGAGACAACCTTCGGGAGGAACTTGGGATGCGTGTGCAGAATGACCCTGTTCCTGTAGAATCTTGTGTATGGTGCCTCAGCCATCAGTGCCTGGAGTTCCCTGACTCTACGGGCTGAGGTGAGAGCCACCAGAAAGGACACCTTCCAGGACAGGTGTCGTAGGGAGCAGGTAGCCATGGGCTCAAAAGGCAGCTTAGTCAACTGCATGAGAACTACATTTAGGTCCCATTTCGCTAGTGGGGGAGGTGGATGGAGAGCTTGGAGAGAAGCAAGCCCCGCATGAAGCGAGAGACAAGGGGCTGCCCCAAGAGTGGTTTGCCCTCAATGGTACGGTGGTTCGCTAAGATGGCACTCACGTGAATCCTGACAGTTAGATTTTAGTCCAGCCTGCGAAAGATGGAGCATGTATTGCAGGACCAAGTTTATAGGGCAGAAGAATGGGTTCGCTCGGTTCTCAGAGCACCACACCGAGAACTGGTGCCATTTGAAGGCATATGCCTGCCTGGTCGAGTCCTTCTGGGAGGCCAAAAGGATCTCCTCATTCTCCATGAGAAGATAAGGAGGAGATAAGGCTACCCGTTCAGCAGCCAAGCTGTGAGGGACAGAGACCCCAGATTGGGGTGAAGAGCAGGTCCCTTCCCCCCTCCTGCGTCAGGAGCCCCAGTGAGCTCCTGAGAGGGACTGGGGGCTCCGTTGAGAGATGGCGTAGCAAAGGGAAACACGGCTGTCTGGGCCACCAAAGGGCCACAATAATTACAGAGGCCATGTCTCGCTGGACCTTGAGAAAGGTCCAAGCTATGAGCGGTGTGGGGGGGGGGGAAGGGGGGGAGGATGACTGCATACAGCAGGCCTGTTGTCCACGAAAGGAGGAAGGCGTCCGGAGCCACGCTGCCCGGGTGCAGGAGGGGCCACAGAACCGGGGAAGCTGCGTGTTCGTAAGGCTGGCAAAGAGATACAGGTCTGGGCTTCCCCAGCCCATAAAGAGCTGCTGCGCTCAGGGCACAGGCGCCACTCATGCAGCTAAAGAATTCTGCACAGCCGGTGCGCCAAGGTGTTGTCCTGGCCCGGGAGATAGGTGGCTTGGAGGGTTAGGCCCTGACTCACCGCAAACAAGCACAGGGCTACTGCCTCTCTATCTTTATTGTCTCTTAATATACCGCCCTAGGCAGCGAAGGCATCAGAGCGGTGTACAAATGGCAGAGGCTGTAAGAGCCGGTAACCCCGTTGTTCAAGTAGAACATTATGACTTGGTTGTCAGCCTGAACCAGCTCCACATGGTGCCACAGGCCTTCAGCACAAGGACAGCCCAGAGCTCCAGCAGATTGATCTGCTGCTGACTCTCCTCATGGGACCAAGTCCCTCGGGTGCACAGCTCCAAGAGGGAGACATCCGTAGTTAGAACTGCCTGGTGGGTCAGGGTCTGGAAGGGCATGCCGCGGAGCAGGTTCTGTGTGTCCTACAACAGGTCAGGGACTCCCTCAAGCAAGGTGTGACTGAGATGGGATCTCAGAGTCGGCTGGTTGCCTAGGTCCACTGCGTGCAGAAGCACCACTGTGCCGCCTGCATGTTGAGGCGGGCGTTGGGCTCAACGTGGATAGTGGAGGCCATGTGGCTGAGAAGAAAAAGCATCAACCGTGCCGAGACCGTGCAGTGGTTTCGTATGTCGGACGCCAAGGATCTGAGGTGGTCTGCCCTGTCCCGGGGAAGGCAGTCCATGGCCTGAAGAGTATCCAAAGCGAGCCCCTATGAACTCCAGGGATTGTACCGGAGTAAGGCGGGATTTCAGGTGGTTGACCACGAATCCCAAGTGCTGCAGAAGCCAAATTGTGCAGCCTGTGACCTGCAGGGCCTCCGAGATTGTGTCCCCTTTTATGAGCCAGACGTCTAGATGGGGTAGACGAAGGTGTTTATGTTTATTGGAATACTTGATATATCACGCCTTATTAATCCATGGTGGTTTACAATTAACACCACAATGGCCGTAGGCCTTAGAAGAGGAAAGGAACTCCATTAAATGACAGGAAAGAGAAAATAGAAAGCAGAACAGAAAGAGAAGAGACAAGATGCCTATAAGAGTCTGAGGGGCAGAGGTTAGGTAATGGTGGACTGCAAGTCGAAAGCAGTTTCAAACAGGTGGATCTTCAGAAGGGTTTTGAATTTAGTGAAAATGGGCTCCTGCCGTATTGTGGAGGGAAAAGAGTTCCATAGTGAGGGTCCCAGAAAAAAGAATGCAGAGTGCCGGGTGGATTGGAGGTGTGCATGGGAGGGAGATGGGAGCACCAGATGGTTAATATGGATAGAGCGAAGACTGCGAGGGGGAGTATGGAATTGCAATAAGTCAACCAAATACTGTGGAATACCGGTATGTATGTTACGATGAGTTATTGTTAAAATTTTGTATTGAAAGTGATAGGCTGCGGGAAGCCAGTGTAATTGAATGAGAATAGGCGTGATATGATCACGGCAAGAGGAATGAGTTATGATCCGAGCAGCTGTATTGTGTATTAATTGTAAGCAATGAAGTTGAGTTTTAGTAATACCAGAAAAGGCCAAGTTACAGAAATCTATACGTGACATAACTAAAGACAAGAGCAGTGTAGTCAAGCCCTGTGGGGAAAGGAATTGGCGGATAGCGCATATCTGTCAGAGGTGATAAAAGGAGCAACAGGAAAGGAGCGAGATATGTTCTTGAAAGTTAAGCGCCGAGTCAAGAGTCAGGCCAAGATAACGAATAGAAGAAACTAAGGGGAAAGCAGAACGAGCAAGAGTTGGGGCAGCTGTGGGACACGGGGTACCAAAAGTGAACCACATCACGAGAGTCTTAGACAGATTAAGATGCAGATAATTGGAGGTCAGCCAGGAGGAGACGCGTTGCAAGCAGTCACTGAGCATGGAGAGATTTGGGTGATGTGAGGTAGTATGGTGGGGCACAATAATGTTATCCGCATATGTTTAAGGTGCCTTGTAGATGGAGGTGGACTGCTACCGTCGCAAGACACTTGGTGAAGACCTGTGGGGTGGAGGCGAGTCCGAAGGGAAGCACCATGTTCTGGTAGTGGTTCCCGCTTGCCACGAAGCGCAGGTACTGTCTGTGCTTGGAATGGATGAGGATGTGGGTATAAGCATCCTTTAAGTCCAAGGAGCATAGCCAATCGCCCTGCTGGAGGTAGTGCAACAGCGCTCACAGGGAGAGCATTTTGAACTTCTCCCGCACCAGAAATCTGTTCAGGTTCCTCAGATCGAGAATGGGCCAGAAACCTCCTGTTCTCTTCGTGATGAGGACGTATTGGGAGCAAAACCCCCTTCCTCTGAGGTGTGGGGGGGCTGACGTCCTGCTTGTTCCTGGAGAAAGTAAGGATAACCTTTTCTATGCCTAACTTTTGCTGCTGAAGGATAACGAGGCAGCGACTGAATATTGCCGCTGACTGGTTATCCCCAGGTGCTGCTCTCTGAATGTGTTAGTGCCATTGAATATCCCACTTGGGGTTTGCAGGTCCACACTTAGCTTCCCACATCTTCCAATCACATCCTCCTGTTTACCTCATCATTAAAATCATCTGTAATATCTGAAGATTGGCGAATAGCCAATGTAATGCCAATTTTTTTTTTTTAAAGGGTTCCAGGGATGATCCAGGAAACTACAGACCAGTGAACCCGACATCAGTACCAAGCAAAATAGTAAAAACCATTATAAAGAATAAAATGACTGAACATGTAGTTTGTCATGGTTTAATGGGAGAAAGCCAACATGGCTTTAGCTAAGGAAGGTCTTGTCTTACTAATCTATTATATTTTTTTTGAAGGTGGGAATAAACAGGTAGACAAAGGTGAGCCAGTCAATATAGTGTATCTGGATTTTTAAAAAGCCTTTGACAAGGTCCCTCATGAGACTCTTGGCGAAATTAAAAAGTCATGGGATAGGAGGCAGTGTACTATTGTGGATCAGGAACTAGTTAAAAGATAGAAAGCAGAGGGTAAGGCTAAATGGCCAATTTTCTCAGTGACGAAAGGTGAATAGTGGAGTATCCTAGCGATCAGTCTTGGGTCTGCGGCTTTTTAACATATTTGTAAATGACTTGGAAATGGGAAAAACGAGTGAGGTAATCAAATTTGCACAAGAGACAAAATTATTCAAAGTTTTTAAAACACAAAAGGATCTCAATAAATTGGAAGACTGGACGTTCAAATGGCAGAAGAAATTTTATGTGGACAAGTGCAAAGTTATGCACCTAGGAAAGAACAACCCAAACTATGGTTACACGATGCAAGGTTCCACATTAGGAACCACCACCCAGGAAAAAGATTTAGGAGTCATCGTGGATAACACGTTGAAACCCTCCGCCCAGTGTGCAGCGGTGGCCAAGAGAGCAAACAGAATGATAAGAATCATAAGGACATGAAAGGAAAGGAGAAAAAAAAATAAAGGATATTATAATGCCTCTATCATTTTATGGTGCAACCACATCTTGAATTTTGATCGCCATATCTTAGAAAAGATATAGCGGAACTAGAAAAGGTATTAAGAAGAGCAACCAAAACGGCAAAGGGGATGGAAGGATACCCTTATGAGAGGCTAAAAAGGTTAGGGCTCTTCAAATTGGAAGAGATGGCTGAGGGGAGATATGATAGATGTTTATAAATTAATGACTGGAGTGGAACGGGTAAACGTAGATCGATTGTTTACACCATCAAAAAGTAGAAAGACTAGAGGACATGCAATGAACTACAGTGTAACCCATTTAAGACTAATAAGAGAAAATATTTCACTCAATAAGTAATCAAACTCTGAAATTCGTTACCGTAGGATGTAGTAAAAGCTGTCAGTGTAGCGGGGTTTAAAAAAGGTTTTGGCAAGTTCCTGGATGAAAGGTCCATAAACCATTATTAAAGAGGACAGCACAGTTACTTACCTGTAACAGGTGATCTCTGGGAACAAGCAGGAATAAGTCTTCACATATGGGTACGTCGGTACCGACGGAGTCTGCGCAGGAACGCTTCCCAGCGTCCAATCAAAGAGCTTTTGGAAGCATCCCATCACGCCTGCGTGCTGCCTTCCCGCCTTTCCCAACTGCCTCTCCTCAGTTAAGTTTTAAAGCTGAGACAAAGAGAGAGAGAGAGGAAAGGAAAGATAGAGATACAACTCCTAGGGGAGGGTGGGTGGGTTGTGAAGACTTATTCCTGCTGTTCCCAGAGATCACCTGTTACAGGTAAGTAACTGTGCTATCTCCAGGAACAAGCAGGAATGAGTCTTCACATATGGGGACTCCCAAGCTAAGATGCCTGGAGTCCCAGCATGTTATAGATTGGAACATGCTATACCTAATAACACCAGGCATCCTGAGGATGGAGGGTAGGAGTTGAAAAGAGAAAGGTGCTGTGGGAAACAGCTTAACCTAGCATAGGACTGCAGACAAGAAGTCCATGTGGGGATGATAATTGTCATCAATGATATTGAAATGAAATATTGCAATATGAACCTCCCCTAATAGGATTTGACAAAAGTATGGAGGTCCATGGGATCTACTGGGGAACCCAGTAGAGGAATCTCGAAGAGGACCTCACTGTAGGAAAAAACAGTGGAGGTCAGAATCCTGAAAGGTAACAGGTAACCCCAGTAAGAAAAACTGGGGTAGTACAAAAACGGTGGGCCTTCAGCGGAAGGCTTTAAGACAAAAACCGAACTCTTTTGGCGGCAGAGTGGCTCACTTTAGGAGCAAAAAGAGAAAGGCTAACCGATTTGGACAAACAGGTACAGTCCTTATGGGGAGAAAGGGTATGGGAACCCCTTGTATCCCAAAAAGAGCGGACAAATGCCTGAGGCGTTAAGCCTGTGAGTAAAGGAAGATCCGCAATATCTCTCCGAACTGAGGTAAGCTAGGAGAGATATTGGAGCATGGAGAGCTTCAGAGGTACCTAAACCCTAAGGTTATGGTATAAAAGTTGTTGACTACCACAGGAGTGATTGTGTGTGTAGAACCCCAAACCTGCTGGATAGCATAGGAATGGGTAAGCCCATCTGTCGGAATCATATAGCTATATGAGCATAGACAGTCAGATAGATAAGTATGTGGATACATATCTATCTGTAATAAAATATCTCGACAGATACATACATACATATATACATATAGATATATAGATAGACATATAAGAATATATCTATAGTGAGATATGGAAGGGCATAAAATACACACAAAAAAATAGATATGAATATGTGGAGAGGAAAGAGTCATCTAATAACAAGGAGGTGGAACCTACTTGAGAAGATATATAGAGAATCTATTCCTCCTGGTTATGATCTGCAAGGATGCTAGCTAGTGAAATAACCAGGACGTGAAAAACAGAGGATAATCTGAGTCTGCAGCCAGCAAGTCCAGAGTCTTCCAGAACTCTAGCATGGTAAGAGGACAGAAGACGCATAGAGATGAGATACCATGTTGACCTGCTTAAGGGCAAAAGTATCATGCGTTCTTACCATGAGGACGAGCTGCAAGGAGAAAGAGCATATCCCCGATTGGGAATACTATGGACCAAAGCAGGGAATTGGCAACTCCTTAAGTTTTCACGTAAGAGAAGGCCTATGTCCCTTATATCAAAAAGGAGATAGGAAGAGAAGGGAGAACCCTTCTAGTCATGGGAGACATGACTGAAAAGCATTTTCCAACCACCTAGGATAGCTGTTGGAGGAAAAACCCCATGCTCTCTAGCAAGGGCCCACAGTGGAAAGCTTCTCTGTAGAATTGCAGAGAACATGATGCAGGAGAATGAGGAGATAGAACTGGCTGCTGGAAAGCCAGTATCTCTGCCAACTATGCTGCCAAACCCAGGAGAAAGGAGATGGCAGAAATAGAAGACAATCCAGAAAGCTTGTAGTGAGAATCTCCACGACAGAAGAAAGCACTGACTTGGAGCTACTACTAAGATTAGACAGAATGTTAGTGGAGGACAAATCTGGTTGTTTGTGGACAAGAACCAGTGGTCCAAACATTAAGGCTCCTGCATAGGCAGCTGCTAGCAAGACAGCAGAAATAATCTTACTGTTTAAAAACAGAAAGGACAGAACAGGAGTAGAAAACTCTAGACATGTCTGATAAGCTGCCCCAAAGCAAGATTGAAACAGAGGAGTTAACTCAGAGAGGAAAACTCCGCACTGGAAAGTGACAAAATTAGAGAGGCTGAAGAAAAAGTCCTCCAGTGAAGTAATTCCACTCTTACAGGGGAAAAGCTTGGTAAGAGGGTGAAGGGAATGGAGCTGAAGAATGCTTACCAAGTAGTAAGTCTATAGAAGGAAAAAGACATGCTGGCACAGGAAACTATCATTTGATAGTGGTTAAACCTCTTTCCCTAGCAGGAAGAGGAGGAGAAACCTGTGACCTATAGGCATGAACATTCTGACAGCTCATAGAAATATAGAAAAAACGAAGGTCTTTGGAAAGAGAACCATGTCTAGGGGTTAGAATGAAGCGGTGGATTGCCTCTATTGCGAAGAAGCAAACTGCAGATTCTAAACCCCAAGAGTCACAAGCATCTGATGATGATTGATTAGAAACCCTGCGGTTGCTGGGTTTGTTGAGCCTGGTGAGGTTGGATTCTTCAGACCAGGACGATGCCTTCCCTGTTTGGGAACATCTGTATGATGGGCAAGTGATGAATAAAACCTTCTTCTCCTGTGGGAAAAAAGTTTGGTAGGACATTTCCTACCTACTGGGACAGAAGAAGGTGTAGAACAACCCCTAGGAACAGGTAAATCAGTGGACAACTGAGTAACCTGACGTAAAGACTCCTTGTTGAAGAGATTTTCTCCAGTGCAAGGTGTATGTCCCAGTCTTTGTTGTGCCCATTTGTCCAAGTCTGAAGCTTGGAGCCAGGCTCTACGTCGTGCCCCTATAGCTATAGCAGAAGTTCTGCTAACAGACTCAAAAGAGTCCAAGGAAGCACGAGAAAGAAACCAAGAGATATTCTGGATATGCATAAGCAGTGAGGAATAGTGTGCACTCTTGGAATCTGGAAGGAAAGGAGTCAAAAGATGTAATTGCTTTGCGACCTCCTCAAGAGATAGACTCATAAAAAATATATGAGAGAATTCTTGCAGAAAGCATAGATGTCTGGAAGGTTTGACGTCCAAAGGCATCTAGTGTCTTAGACTCACGACCTGGCGGATAAGAAGAGTGCTTTTTCTTACTCTTTACCCGCCTCATTGCTGATTCCACAACTATGGAATGATGAGGAAGTTGAGTCTTTTGAAACCCTGGAGAAGGGGCACCTGATATAAGAAATCAGTTGCTTTAGAAGGTGGGGGTACCCTAAAAGGTGTTTCCCACATTCCTAGAAGGAGATCCTGCAAGGAATGATGCAAAGGAAGCACTATGTTCTCCTTTGCTTTGGTAGAAAGAGAGCCCTGTGCAGGATCATGTCCTGGGATAGGAATGGCAAGAGATCTTGCTATATCCAGGAGGAAACTCTGAAAAGAGGGTTCCCCAGCAGGAATCTCTCTTGGACAGGTTAGATCTGAAGAACTAGCTTGAGCACCGACAGAGCTATCCAAATATATAGGAATAGAAGATCCTGCACAGTGCAGTGTGGAATGCTTAAGGGATGGTCGCCGGTACTGACTGTCAGGAGCAGCAACCGTCATTACCACATTGTCCATGCCAGGTATCGACTCCAAGCTTGGCATAGAAGGGAGCGATCCTGTTGAAAAAAGCATGGCAGGAGTTGGCCACGATGCTACTGTGGATACCGGTACCGATGCCAATACCGGTACCGATGTCGGAATCGAGCCCGACAGACATCGGAGCAGTCATCGGTGACAGTTCAATCGGTACCGAAGTAACCGACAACCTTGGGCCGCTATCCTCGGTACCGAGCCACCGGTATCGATCAGTGTCGGTACCAAAGCGTATTGGTACTGAGTCTTCCAGACTAGAGAGTGATTCTAAACTCGGTATCGATAAGCCATGGAAGGCACCGACCGTAAGGGTAATGAGGACATCGGCACCGACTTTGGTACCGTGTCTGGTACCGGTGAATGAAGGTCAACCAGCGGCAACTCAATGGGCCTCGAGGGAACCGAGAGTTGTGGATCCGAATCATCGGAACCAAGCCTTCGGTACTGCCGAGAGCCGGTACCAAGGCGAGTCGGTACCCAGTCCTCCAGACTGGAGATCGATTCCAGACTCGGCATCGAAGGAAGTGAGGCTATCGATGCACGTCTGGAGGGTACCGACGTCGGTGATAGTATCGGTGCTGGTACCTATAATGGAAGGTCAGTCTGGAGTGTATCCACCGGTCCCGAAGGCACCGAGGACGCCAGATGACCATCCCTGGTGAGGAGTGTTTCATCCAACACCAGTGCCGATGTCGGGGTATCGGTACCGCTCGAAGCGGATGCCACCACCGGACACGGCTCAGGTATGTTCTGTGAGGGGTGAACCCCAGGAACAACCTGAAACCCCTGAAAGGCTTTTGAGACCGAAGACTCCCGCTGGGGTTTTGAAGCCAGTAGGCCCTCGAGGGCAAGGTCGGAGCCGTCTACATGCTGTGCATGAGACCAACCACTCGAGGGCTGGCTAGTCTTAACAGACTGTTTGTGGGTTACCTGATCCTGTGCAGAAGAAGGGGACGGTGCCCCGAAGTTGGAGGGAAACCGTGTATCGAGGGAACCTCGATATTGAAGACCTCTTCTCACCAAACTGGGGTCAGGACCCAAGCAGGTTAGACACCGACTTCGAGGGTCTAAAAATAAAGTTGTACCGCCACAGTTTGAACATTTCTTGGAGAAAGTGGCTGGCAGTTCCATGAAGGAAAAGAAGAGGCCTATAAGGCCTAAGACACTATAAAGAAAAATATTCCTTGAAAAAGGAAGATTTTACAAGAAAAGAAAACACCGGCGGTACCGGTGGCGTCGGAAAGACAGCTGCGACCACAAGAAAATTAAAGAAATAAAAGAAGAATTTTCTGCGGTGACAGGAAGACGTCCTGCCGGCTCCGCGGAAAACGAAAACTGAGGAGAGGCAGTTGGGAAAGGCGGGAAGGCAGCACGCAGGCGTGGTGGGATGCTTCCAAAAGCTCTTTGATTGGACGCTGGGAAGCGTTCCCGCGCAGACTCCGTCGGTACCGACGTACCCATATGTGAAGACTCATTCCTGCTTGTTCCTGGAGATCTGGGAAATCCACTGCTTGTCCCAATGCAAGCATTGTGGAACCTGCTAGGTACTTGTGACCTGGATTGGCCACTTGTTGGAAACAGGATACTGGGCTTGATGGACCTTCATCTGACCCAGTATGGCATCTCTTATGTTCTTATCTTTCCCTGTTTTCCACATCCCACTCCATCATCCCAAACTGTCTCCTCTCTACCATCATCCCCTTTTTCCCCTGCCCTACCTCCTTCATCCAACTTACTCACTCCACAATCCTCCAAACTCCTTACCCTGTCTACTGGCAATTTTTCTCTCCTCCTGTCTTCACTTTCTCCTTACATCCATCTCTAACATCTCTTCCTTTCAGCTTTTTCCATTTGTCTACTTCTCAATCCAGATTTCGCTATTCAACAACCAGTCTTCTATCTTCCTTTTAATACTGCCTCTACCTACAGCTTTCCATTTTTTTCCTTCACCCCAGTCCTTCTTCTCCAATCTCTCATTAACGCCTTCTCTCGTCTCTGCCCTTAGTTCAACATTCCCTCTGTCTCCCCAGCTTCCCTATCCAGCAATCTATTTCTATCTCCCTAGTCTCCTTCCTCCATGGGACATCCCCTCTTTCTCCCTAGCCCTCCTCTTTTCAAGAGGCCCAGCATCTGCAATGTTCCCCTATTCCCCCCTTCTTTGTGGTTCAGCACTTCCCCCATCTGTAGCCCTATTACTCCCCACTCCACGGAACCATCCACTGACAACCCCCTCATGTCCAGCATACTCCCCTCCAATCTCTCTGCCCCTCAGTACAACATCTCCATCTGGGTCTCTATTCCCCCTACCACCGACATGCCCCTTCATGTCCAGCATGCTCCTCCAACTTTTCCACCCTATCTCCAAAATCCAGTATCTCTCCCACCTGTGCTCCTATTCCCCACTCCTATGGTACCCATCATGTCAGGCATGTCCCTTTCTTCCCTCTCCCCTTCAGTCCAGCACATTTCAGCGCAAATGTGTGAAAGTAAGTCCTGCATTCTTAGTTTGACAGGAACAGCAACCTACTGTGAGGTTAGACAGGGAGGTCCACCATCGTAGACTGTTGAGTGGGGGTCACTCGATGTGGGCCAATAGATAGCCAGACACAGAGAGAGATACTGAGCACTGGCACCAGGTGCAGGTGGCACACATTTATTTATTTAGACAGTTTTGCATACTACCTTATCCTTCAATCAAAGTGGTCACAACACAATTGGGGGATACATTTAACACGAGGGGATATGAGACACATACACTAATACGGCATATGCAGCCGTGGCAGCAGTACCGTGTGGACACAGGCAGCAATGGGCCCCAGTAGTCTGAGGCGTGTACAGGCCCGACGCCATGCAACTGGTGACTAGAGTGCTGCTGAGGATTTGTATGGCCTGAACCCGCTCTTTGGGCAGGAAGGCTTTGGCTTGTAAAGTGTCTATATGTACACCGATGAACTCCAGGTGGCTGCTGAGGAATCTGATCTGACTTCTAGGTGTTCAAGAGGAAGCAAACAGCCTGGAGAGCGGCAGAGGCAGCCTCGATGGTGTGAGCTGTGTCCACCCGCGTTATACCCGAGATGAGCCAGCTGTCGAGATAGGGGCATTTGCAGTGACCTCTCCACCAGAGGTCTACGGCTGCCATCACTAGCCACTTCATGAATACTCAGGGCGGACGAGAGGACGAAGAGAAGGACTTTGTACTGATATTGGTGTTTGAGAAATCTCTAGCAGTTATTTCCAATGATAAGGATGGATGGAAATATGGATGTAAGCATCCTTCAGATCGAGAGAAGCAAACCAATCCTGGCAATTGAGTAGAGAAAGGATGGATAGAGTTCAGAGAGCGCATCTTGAAATTTCCCCACTTGATGAAGGTGTTGAAGTGACAGAGGTTGAGAACTGGGTGGATGCCTCTGGATTTTTTGAGGATTAGGAAAAATCACGAGTAAAACCTCTATCCCCTTTCGTCGAGTGGGACCAGCTCGATGCCGGCATTTAGGAACAGTTGGGCGATCTCTTGTGCCAGAATGGGCAAGTGATGGCTGGGGAGGCTGGTGACCCCGGGAGCAGACAGGGAAGGTGGAGACAAAAAAAATGGAGTCTGTAACCAGATCAGACAATAGATAGTACCCAGGAGTCTGTGGTGACAGACTGCCATGCCTCTATGAAGTGACAGATGTGTCCGTCTTCCGGCAGGCATTCTAAGTAGGAGCACGTTTGGGAAGGGGAGGGGGGGTATGATCATCAATAAGATGGCATTGCAGGGCAATGTGCCAAAAAGGTCATTTCTGCTGGTCGAGACGCAAGTTCCTGGACAGTGCAGAAAAAGTAGTTACTCACCTGTAACAGGTGTTCTCCAGGAGCAGCAGGAATCAGTCCTCACATATGGGTGACGTCGGCGCCGACGGAGCCCTCGTGCGGAGCATTTCCCCAGCTTTCAAAGAAAGCCTTTGGGAATTGCAGCGCGCATGCGCGGTCCCCTTCCCGCCCAAGGGTGCCATCTTGCTCAGTCTAATGACATAGCTAAAAGACAGCAAAAAATTAGCAAAAGAAATCATATGACTGCAACTCCAAGGGGAGGAGGGAGGGATGTGAGGACTGATTCCTGCTGCTCCTGGAGAACACCTGTTACAGGTGAGTAACTACTCTTTCTCCAGGACCAAGCAGGAAGTCAGTCCTCACATATGGGACTCCCCAGCTTAAGGCTACCGGAGACCTCAAGTCGAAAAAATGAGCTCCCTCTAGCTCGTCAATATGTAAGGAAGGAATCTTCTCTGAGAATGCCCCCGACCAGTAGCCCAACACCAGGGCCGGAGGGTAGGAGTTGCCTAAACCCCAAAGAGATTATGGAGGACTGCCTGTCCGAAAGCACTGTCCCTGCGGGACTCCCTCTCAAGGCAGTAATGGGCCGCAAAAGTCTGGCTTGAAGACCAAATAGCGGCCCGGCAGATGTCTGCCAACGGAACAGAGCGGAGATGAACCACTGACGCAGCCTTCGCCCTGACACAATGAGCCATGACTCGACCCTCCAACGAGAGGCCGGCTGCCCCATAAGCCCAGGCGATACAGTCATCGACCCATATGGACAAAGTACGCTTGGAGACAGGTAGCCCCAACTTATTGGGGTCAAAAGAAACGAAGAGCTGAACAGCCCTCCGATGCTCCTGCGTACGGTCAAGGTAGAAGGACAACGCCCTCCTACAGTCCAGGTTATGCAAGACCATCTCAGCCCGGTTGGCATGCGGCCTGGGAAAGAAGGTCGGAAGAACCACCTCCTGATTGAGGTGAAAAGGGGAGACAACCTTAGGAAGAAACTTAGGGTGAGTCCGTAAGACTACCCGATTCCTGTAGAACTTAGTGTAAGGGCGATCAGACACTAGTGCCTGCAGTTCACTCACTCGCCTAGCAGAGGTAAGAGCTACCAAAAACAAGGTTTTCCAGGAGAGAAAACGGAGAGGGCAGGTAGCCATAGGTTCAAAGGGCGGACAAGTAATCTGCTGTAAGACCACATTCAGATCCCACTCAGGGGCTGGTGGACGCAAAGGAGGCTTAAGCAGAAGGAGGCCTCTGAGAAAACGAGCCACCAAAGGGTGGTTGGAAAGAGGCCTTCCGTCCACCGGCGAGTGGTGCGCTGAGAGAGCATTGAGGTGAACCCTGACAGAGTTGGACTTAAGGCCTAGATTGGAGAGGTAAAGCAAATATTGCAATACTACCGCTACCAAGCACGAGAAGGGATTCTCGCTGTGCTGAGCACACCATGCGGAGAATCTACGCCACTTAAGAGCGTAGGATTTCCTGGTGGATTGCCATCTAGAGGCTAAGACTACGTCTTCCACCTCTCGAGGCAGTAGTAGGGGAGCCAGGACTACCCTTTCAGCAGCCAGGCCATCAGATGAAGGGACTGGAGGTTGGGGTGCAAGAGAGTCCCCTGATCCTGAGACAGGAGATCATGCTGAAACCCCAGAGGAAGAGGGGTGTCCACCGCCAGTTGCAGTAGAAGCGGGAACCACGGTTGCATCGGCCTCCTGGGGGCTATCAGGCTCATTGAGGCCCCGTCCTTGAGGACTTTGAACAGTGTTCTGGACACTAGTGGCGTGGGAGGAAACACATACAGTAGGCCTGTGGACAACGAGATCAGAAACGCATCCGCTGCTACTCTGAGAGGATGCGGTTGTCTGGAGCAGAATCTCGGGAGTTGCCGGTTCAGAGGACTGGCGAAAAGATCCATGGTGGGGAGGCCCCACCTGAGAAAGATCTGCTGAACCACCAACGGGTTCAATCTCCATTCGTGTGGTTGCAGGATCCTGCTCAGTCTGTCCGCCAGGTAATTTTCTTGACCTGGGAGGTAGACAGCCTTGAGGAGGATTCCGTGATTGACGGCCCAAGAGCACAGCCGTTGTGCCTCCTGACATAGAAGGAAGGAGCCTGTGCCTCCTTGTTTGTTCACGTAGAACATGGCCGTCTGGACTAGTACAGACTGGTGAGAGGCGAGGTGGGAGAAGGCTCTCAGAGCTAGGCGTATCGCCCGTAGCTCTAGGAAGTTTATCTGTTGAGCAGCCTCCCAAGGGGTCCAGAGACCCTGAGTACATGTCCCTTGGCAATGTGCTCCCCAACCTAGAAGAGAAGCATCTGTCGTCAGCACTTGAGAATGCGGAGGGGATTGAAAAAACACTCCAAATACCAGATTTGTAAGATGAAGCCACCATTGCAGAGAGGAGACTAGCAGGTCGGATATTCTTACGGAGTCCGCTAGGCTCCCTGTGGCCTTATGCCACTGAGTGCGAAGGTTCCACTGAGCAGGCCGCATGTGCAGGCGGGCACTGGGGGTGACATGAACCGTGGAAGCCATATGGCCGAATAGTCTCAGGAATTGCCTGGCAGAGACCAGGGAATTGCTGTGAAACTGCCTGGCCAGATCCAGTAACCTGTGGGCTCTGTCCATTGGCAGAAAAGCCTTCACCTGAAGAGTGTCCAGCCTTGCTCCTATGAATTCTAAGTTCTGGGACGGGAGCAAAAAAGTTTGACAAACTCCAAGTGCTGAAGCAGAGCCACAGTGCGAAGGGTGGCTTGATTGGCCTCCTGGGAAGACTGGTCCCTTATGAACCAGTCGTCCAGGTACGGAAACTCAAAAAGAACTTGAAGCCTTAGGTAGGCCGCCACCACTGCCAGGCACTTGGTGAACACCCTGGGAGCGGAGGTCAGGCCAAAGGGTAGTACTCTGTACTGATAGTGGTTTTCTCCCACAACAAATCTGAGATATTGTCTGTGGTCTGGATGAATAAGGATGTGAGTATAAGCATCCTTTAGATCTAAGGAGCATAGCCAATCTCCCTGCTGGAGGTAGGGCAGCAGGATTCCAAGGGTAAGCATCTTGAATTTTTCCCTCTCCAGGAACCTGTTGAGGTTGCGCAAGTCTAGGATGGGTCTGAGGCCTCCTGTTCTTTTTGGTACCAGAAAGTACCTGGAATAAAAGCCATGACCTCTCAGGTGGTGGGGCACCGGTTCCACAGCCTGTTCCTTTAGCAGACTTACTAACTCCTGAAGGAGTAGGTCCCTGTGCAGAGGGAGTCTTGGAGGCTCCCCTGGAAAATAGGAGGGAGGTACCTCGTGAAAATGGAGAAGATAGCCCTTTTGGACTATATGAAGAACCCAGGTAGGTATCTGATGTGACGGCTGACCACCTGTGGGCAAAGTGGGCCAGCCGGCCTCCTGTGCTGAGAGAAGCCAGCTGAGAAGAGGCTATGCTTTCTGAGTCAAAACCCCCCCACCCTGCTGAGCAGGGGCCGGTGTTGGTGGCTTGGGGGCCTTCTGCCCATGACCCTGTCCCTTGGCCTGCTGACCCTGTTGGGGAGCTGCAGAGGCCTGATAATGAGGATATTGTTTATAGGCAGATGGCTTTCTCGGGTAAAAGGTCTTTTTTCCTGAGCCCTTCTTCTTCTGAGAAGGGGCAGAGGTTTTTCTGGACAGCCTAGTCCTGGTCAGAGTCTCGGTCTCGGGTTCTGCAGCCTTTTCAGCCATGGGCTTGACAAAGAGGTTTTCACCTCGGCAGGGGACATCGACCAACTTGTCCTGTACCCATGGCTCGAGGTCGGATGACTGTAGCCAAGCCTGTCGGCGGGCACCGATGCCGGCCCTGGCTACTCGGGCAGAAGCCTCGAAGCCATCGTAGGCTGCTCGAGAGATAAACTTCAAGCACTCTCGAATACCAGTGGACAAGGCCTGGAACCTCTGCAAAGGTTCCTCGGAGAGACCAGCAGAGAACCCGGCAATCTCCTTTACCAGGTCTCGGAGATACATGCCCATGTAGAGCTGGTATGTCTGGTCACGGCAAGCAAGCATAGAGCCCTGGAAGCACTTCTTACCGAGGGCATCCAGGTTCCGGGCCTCCCGGCCGGGAGGCACCAAGGAGTGCATCTTCTGACTTTTCAGTCGATGCATGGCCGATTCCACAACCATGGAGTGGTGCGGTAATTGTGCCTTTTGGAACCCGGGTCTCTGGCGGACTCGATAGATGGAATCGACCCGCTTGCTTAACACCAGCGTCGAGGCCGGGGTCTCCCACATGCGTTAGAGCAGCCGCTCCAGCATCAGAGGAACCGGTACAGTAAAGGCCTCCTTCGGGGGAGAGTCATACTGGAGGGCCTCGAGCTCCTCGGCTCGAGGCTCCTCCTCTGGATCCGTGGGGAAGGCCAAGGCCTTGGCCATATCCCGCACGAAGTCCGAGAACCGGGTATCCTCCGGTGGGGATCGTCTCCGAGGTTCGGACTCCGGCGAGTCTGATGGGACACACCGAGTCTGATAGGTGTCGGGTGACTCTTCGTCCTCTGTCTCCCAGCCCGACTCCTCGGAGGAGGTGTCAAGCGGCTCCGGTCGGGCGGGCACCGATGCCCTCCGCCCCGACGCAGAGGGTACCGGCATCGACGACCTCGGTCCCGAACGGGAGGCCGAGGGAGACTGTGGCCGAGGATAGACTCGAGCCCGCATGGACTCGAGGATCGGCTCGGCCTCCGGGGTCGACTTGGACGTTGATGTCCTGGTGGTCGGGGCAGATGCACTGGTGAGACCGGCGATCAATGCCCGCTGCTGTTCCATGAAGGCAGCGAGGCTGCTCTTCAAGGCCGTCAACCTGAGTTCAAGCTCAGGAGACCCAGCAGCCCCCGACGGCGTCGGGCCCGACGTCGGCTCCCTTGGAGGAGAGTCCACGAGGACTACAGCACTCACGTGTCCAGGAGACTCCATCTCGAGACGAGGTTGCTTGGCAGGCCTCTCCGACTCCGAAGACCCAGGACGGCTATCAGGGCTATGCGACCTGGCTCTCGAGGAACCAGGAGCGTCCACCGACGCCGCCCTCGCGGGTTTCTTTTTCCTGCGCTGTTCCTGCGAAGGAGACCCCCGCTCAGAGGAACCTCGATGCTGCTCGGGGCCGGAGTCCCGAGACGTCGAGGCCTCTGACGAGGTCCAGGCCCGTCTGGACGCGGAGTCAGAGAAGATCCTATCCTTCTGGTGCTGCCGACTCAACGCCATCGAGGACATTTTGCCACACGGACCACAAATCATCGGGTCATGATCGGGTCTGAGGCAGCGGAGGCAGCAGTCGTGTGTGTCGGTAAGAGACATAAGTTTCTTACACCGATCACACTTTTTAAACCCACTGGCAGCCATCGGGGGAAAAAGGGCCCCTGCGAGGTCAAAAGACAGGGCTGCCAGTGAAAAAAGAAAAAATGGCGCGAACGCTAGTCACGAAGGACAAAAACCGAAAAAGGAGAAAGTGGGCTCGATAGGCGTTATCGGGCCCAGGCGGGAAAAGGATCCGGCGTCGAACCGAAGGAGAAGTACAAAAAATAGGGAAATCAACTTTTTCCTCGGCGAAAAACGAACTACGTCCGTCGGGCTCTGCGGAAAAAAGAAGACTGAGCAAGATGGCACCCTTGGGCGGGAAGGGGACCGCGCATGCGCGCTACAATTCCCAAAGGCTTTCTTTGAAAGCTGGGGAAATGCTCCGCACGAGGGCTCAGTCGGTGCCGACGTCACCCATATGTGAGGACTGACTTCCTGCTTGGTACTGGAGAAATGATCTTTTACCTCTAAAACAGCTTCCTGAAACTTTTACCTGAAGAGGCTATTGCCTTGGTAAGGGGCATCAGCTAGTCAATCGTGGAGGTACTACCTGATTCCAGACATGTAGAGCCAAGATAGTAGTGGCTGCAGAGCATGGCACTGAATCATAGATGTCATATGTTGCAAGGGATGTGGTGGTAGAGGGACTCGTGAAGGTTGGTAGCTAACTGGGTTGGGTCCTCTGAGGCAGGGTCATGCAATTGGAGAAGGTGGTCATGGTGATAAGTACTTAAGATATGCCATACTGGGTCAGACCAAGGTCCATCAAGCCCAAGTATTCTGTTTCCAACAGTGGCCAATCTAGGTCAAAGGTACATAGCAGTATCCCCAAAAGACACAGGTTCCTCAATGCTTGTATTGGATCAAGCAGTGATATCCTGGGTCCCTTTTAATAATGGCTTATGAACCTTTCATCCAGGAACTTGTCCAAATCTTTTTTGAACCCAGCTACACTAAACTTTCTTACTATACCCTCCGGTAACAAATTCCAGAGTTTGATTACACGTTTAGTGAAAAAATATTCTCTCATTAGTCTTAAATAGGTTACCATGTAAATTCATCGCATGTCCCCTAGTATTTCTATATTCTGATGACATAAACAATCGATCTATGTTTACCCGTTCCACTCCATTCATTAATTTATAGACCTCGATCATATCTCCCCTCAGCGATCTCTTTTCCAGGTTGAAGAGCCCTAACCTTTTTAGCCTCTCTTCATAGGAGTATTCTTCAATTCCCTTTACCATTTTGGAGGCTCTTCTCTGTACCTTTTCTAGTAACGCTATATCCTTTTTAAGATACGGCGACCAGAATTGCACACAATATTCAAGGTGAGGTCACACCATGGAACGATACAGAGGCATTATATCATCCTTTGTTTTATTTTCCATTCCTTTCCTTATGATACCTAGCATTCTATTTGCTCTCTTGGCCGCTGCTGCACACTGGGTTTTAACATGTTATCCACGATGACGCCTAAATCTTTTTCCTGGCTGGTGGTTCCCAATGTGGAACCTTGCATCATGTAACCATAGTTTGGGTTGTTCTTTCCTAGGTGCATAACTTTGAACTTGTCCACATTAAATTTCATCTGCCATTTGGACTCCGTTTTCCAATTTATCAAGATCCTCTTGAAATTTTCCACAGTCCTCTTGGGTTTTAACAACTTTAGTTTTGTGTCATCTGCAAATTTGATATCTCTCGTTATTCCCTTTTCCAGGTTATTTATGAATATGTCAAAAAGCAGCAGACCCAGCACAGATGCCTGTTGTACTCCACTATTCACCTTTTTCCATTGGGAAAATTGGCCATTTAGCCCTACCCTCTGCTGTCTATCTTTTAACCAGTTCCTGATCTACAATAGTACACTGCCTCCTATCCCATGACTCTTTAGTTTTGCCAAAGGTCTCTGATGAGGGACCTTGTCAAAGGCTTTCTGAAAGTCCAGATACACTATGTCAACTGACACACCTTTGTCTACCTGTTTATTCACACCTTCAAAAAAACCATAAAAGATTAGTAAGACAAGATCTTCCTTGTCTAAAGCCATGTTAGCTGTCTCCTATTAAGCCATGACTATCTACATGTTCAGTAATTTTGTTCTTTATGATGGTTTCTACCATTTTTCCCAGTACTGACGTCAGGCTCACCGGTCTGTAGTTTCCCTGATCACCCCTGGAACCCTTTTTAAAAAAGTGTAGTTACTCACCTGTATCAGGTGTTCTCTGGGGACAGCAGGAATCAGTCCTCACATATGGGTGACGTCAGCGCCGATGGAGCCCTCGTGCAGAGCAAATCCCCAGCTTTCAGAGAAAGCCTTTGGGAATTGCATTACGCATGTGCTGTCACCTTCCAGCCCAAGGGTGCCATCTTGCTTAGTCAAATCACATAGCTAAAAAGATGACAAAAATTAGCAAAAACAATACTAATAAGACTGCAACTCCAAGGGGAGGAGGGAGGGTTGTGAGGACTGATTCCTGCTGTCCCCGGAGAACACCTGTTACAGGTGAGTAAAGCGTAGTTTCTCAACTGTAACAGGTGTTCTCCAGGAGCAGCAGGTATCAGTCCTCACATATGGGTGACGTCAGTGCCAAAGTAGCCCTCGTGTGGAGCATTTCCCCAGCTTTCAAAGAAAGCCTTTAGGAATGTAGCGCGCATGCGCAGTCCCCTTCCCGCCCAAGGGTGCCATCTTGCCCAGTCTGATGACATAGCTAAAAGACAGCAAAAACAAAATGAAATATATGACTGCAACTCCAAGGGGAGGAGGGAGGTTCGTGAGGACTGATTCCTGCTGCTCATGGAGAACACCTGATACAGGTGAGTAACTACGCTTTCTCCAGGACCAAGCAGGAAGTCAATCCTCATATATGGGACTCCCTGCTCTAGGCTACCGAGAACCCAAAGCTGAAAAATAAGCTCCCTCTAGAGCCTCAGCATGCGTGATAAGAATCTTCTCTGAGAACACCCCCCGAACAGTAGCCCAACACAAGGGCCGGAGGGTAGGAGTTGCCTAAACCTCAAAGAGATTACGGAGTATCGCCTGACCGAAAGCACTGTCCCTGCGGGACTCCCTCTCGAGGCAGTAATGGACCGCAAAAGTCTGGCTTGAAGATCAAGTAGCGGCCCGGCAGATGTCTGCCAACGGAACAGAGCGGAGATGAGCCACTCATGCAGCCTTCGCCCTGACACAGTGGGCCGTGACTCGACCCTGCAAGGAGAGGCTGGCTGCCCTGTACGCCCAGGCAATACAGTCTGCTACCCAAATGGACAGTGTACGCTTGGAGACAAGTAACCCCAAGCCTATTAGGGTCAAAAGAGACAAACAGCTGAAAAGCCCTTCGATGCCCCTGCGTACGGTCAATGTAGAAAGACGTCTATCATCAATAGGTATAACAGGGACCCCCCTAAAATGGTTTACAACATATATGTCCAATAGGATGCAACAAGTCCTATTCAACAATGACAAAGCTGTTGCCTTCCCCCAGACGCAGGGGATCCCGCAGGGATCTGCCTTGTCATCTCTACTTTTCAACCTGTATATAAAACCAATCTGTCAGATCTTTCAGAAGTGCAACATCAACTACCACATCTATGCTGACGATGTGATGCTGTACACACGCCTAAACACAACGCAGCCAGATTTCACTCCGTTGGAAAAATGCCTTGACATGTTACAAACATGGCTTCAACAAAACAACATGTCAATAAACCACAAAAAAACAGAGGTCATGTTCATCTCCAAAAAAAACAACTTCTCCCCACCCACCACAGTCACCCTCAACAAAAACATATACCATGCGAAGCCTGCAATAAAGTACCTAGGAGTCCTACTAGACAACAACCTTAAGATGAATAACCATCTCCGAACAGTCAACCGAGCTATCTTTTACAAATTAAAAGTCCTCCAACCACTTCGCAGTATCCTGGAAAAATCTGACTTCAGGACTGTCGCACAAGCGCTAATCATTCCACACCTGGACTACTGCAACGCCATTTATTTATTTATTTATTATATTTATTTATTACAATTTCTTATATACCGCACTATTGTCAGCGCGGTTTACATACAACAAAATGACCATAACAAACTGCTTGGCTTCACATAGAACAGGAGTAACAACTTGGATAACATGTTTATGCTTTACAGAGAACAGGAGTTGCAACTTGGATAACACAGGGAATGCAAACTGAACTAAATACATATGTACAAGGAGATCGAGTCTGAGAATTTAGGGTGTACATGTGTGTACATGTGTGCGATAGGGTTGATATGTTAACTTGAGGAGGTAAGGGAGAGGCAATTATGTAGGGGTTGGGTTAATCTGGTAGTACTGAGTAAATAAATGGAATTTGAGAGCCTTTCTGAATTGTGTTAAGTCAGTAATCGCACGGATGCCTGGTGGTAATGCGTTCCAACATTTTGGGGCATAGATACTGAATGCCCTGCTAGATGTTGCGGTTGTGTACTTTGTTGAAGCCTTTGGTACTACTAGCGCATTCGTTGATGAGGTTCTCCTTATTCTGTTGGGAGGAATGGGTTGAATGATGTCGGTTAATGAGGGGGAGGTAATGCCATGGATGGATTTGAAAGTGAGTAACAAAGATTTGAATGCAAGCCTTCCTTGTATGGGGAGCCAATGAAGTTGTATTAGGATAGGCGTTATATGGTCGCATCTTGCTGCTCCTACTAAGACTCTGGCTGCGGCATTCATGGCAAGTTGCAACGGATTGAGCGTTGATTGAGGGAGACCTTGGAGAATGGCGTTGGCAAAGTCAAAGTGTGGCAAGATCAGGGCTTGGTATATTGTTCGGAAGTCTTCCGGGCTTAGAAGGGATTGCAGGTGTCTGAGTGACCGGATTTTGAAATATATGGCTCTGACTATGTTGGATATATAGGTTTTCATATCTAGTCGTTGATCGAGGGTGACCCCTAAGTACCGAATTGCTGATTTGGTTTGGAGCTCCGCTTCTTTGACCTTTATATGAGGTGGAGGGCAGAAATTCTGGTCTCTGGTGATGAATAGCACCTCAGACTTTTTGTGTTGGATCCTGAGGTTTTGTGACAGAAGCCATTCGGAGACTGCGTTGAAGCAGTCGATCAGTAGCGAAAGGTCCATTTGTTGTGTGGAAAATGGCATGAAGAGGAGGATGTCATCAGCATAAATTAGACAATCGACCTTGAATGATCCGATAATGTTGAAAATAGGTTGCATGTAAATATTAAATAAGAGAGATGAAAGGGAAGACCCTTGGGGGACGCCTTGTCGTTGATGGAAGGGTTGGAAGATCTTGATCCTGATTTTACATGCTGCCATCTGCCTTCAAGGTATGATCTGCACCAATCGAGGGCGGTGCCATTTATGCCCTTTTTTTTTTAGTCGTTCTACTAGCAGACCATGGTGTACAGAGTCAAAGGCTGCCGCAATGTCTATGAAGATGAGAGCGAAACCTTGGTGGATGTTGTCGATACCTGTGACAATTTTATTGAAGAGAGAGGTAAGTAGGGTTTCGACGCCATGGTATTCCCTGAAGCCATGTTGGCGATGGTCTAGTGGGGAGGCTAAATCTATATGGTCTTGTAGTTGCCTTTGTGCTTCCTTTTCGATTATTTTGGCTAGGAGAGGTATACTGGCTATGGGTCTGTAGGATTCAACTTTGCTTGGGTCCAGTTTAGGGTTCTTTAACAGAGGTCTGATGGAAGTTTGCTTGAGTGCTGCAGGGAAGGATCCATTTGTGAAAGATAAGTTCATCATTTTTGTGATAAGTGGGCTGAGTTCTGTTCGTAAATTTTTAATCCAATAAGCGGGGCAGGGGTCGGTTTGTGCAGTCGTGGTGTTGAGGGCTGCGATAGTATCTTCAACAAGTTTCTTGGATGGTGTGGAGAACTTAGAAAGGGAAGTTGGACTGGCGGTGTCTTGTGCTATGAACATATTAACTTTATCAGTTTGAAGTAGCTTGGATTGTAAATGGTTGGCAAACTCTTGTGGGTGGATCTCTTCAGGTTGACATGGGGATGGTTCCTTAGAGAATGATTTAACTAGTTCGAAAAGGTCACGTGGTTTGTTTAGTGATCTTTTGAGGGTGTCGGTATGGTATTGTTTCATATTTGTTAGGATAGCTTCTCTGTAGATTGCAAGGTGAGTTCTGTACGCTGACTGGTATACGGCGGAGTGGGAACGCCTCCATCTTTTCTCTAGTTTCCGTAAATGTGAGCGGGAGACACCTAGTTCAGGAGAGAACCAAGGGGAATGTTTTCTATTCTTTGAGATGTTGTTCTTTGTAGGTTTTTGAGCAACAGAGCTAAGACTCTTATTCCATGAGGAGATTAAGTTGTCGAGGTTGAGGGTTGCATTGTCGTATAGGGAAGAGTTTCTGCCAGTATGAGATCTTTATTGAAGGCTCTGAAGTTTCGAGAAGAGGTGTTGCTTGAAGTTCCATTGTTGTGTAGCGAAATGTTGTTGATAGGTATGCTGAAATTGATTAGCTTGTGGTCTGACCATGGTACAGAGGTGAGTGATGTCACAAGTTTTTCATTTGGTTCTTGTACTGACAGAGGGGCAAAAATCATGTCCAGTATGTTCCCTTTGGTGTGGGTGGGTTTGTTGATAATTTGTCTGTAGCCCAGATCACGAATTGCTTCTAAGAGGGCAGTGGCATGACTTGAGTGAAGTGATGGGAGATTGAAATCTCCTAGTATCCAGTTTGATAGGTTGAGGTTGCGAGTGTTGGCTGCTAGGTCGAGGATGTTGCAGAGATCGTCAGTTGAGGATGAGGGAGCTCTATATAGAAGGTTGATGGCACATTGGTCGTTTGCAATGGATACGATATCAAGATTGTTGGTACTTGAAGAGTCTGTTGTATGAAAATGCAAGTCCGTTTTGGTCAAAATAAGGGCCCCTCCTCCTCTTTTGATTTCTCTGTGCCGGGAGTGGATTGTGAAGTTGTTGGGTAGTAGTTGGTTGAGAATTACATTGTCTACGTCGGATAACCAGGTTTCAGTTATTAAGAGAATATCCAGATTGTGGGATGTAATTAAGTCAGTGACAACTGGCCATTTATTACGAATAGATCTCGCATTTATAAGGGCGCAATTAAGAACTAGAGAGGATTTCTCTGGTTTCGCTTGTTTGGTATGTTGGAGGGCTATGTGTAACAAATATGATTGGCGTGTGTGGGTGTTCTTTAGGTGGTTAGGATAGGAAGAATTTGTCCATGTTCTGGCATGGTGCTGGAGTATTGGAATTTGATTAGTAGCGTGGAATAGGGCTAAGGACTCAACAATCATCCAAGAAAAGATCAGGAGGCAGCTCATTATGGCCGTGATGGGTGGGGCCATTTCAGTGTTGATTTTGAATGCTGAAGGTCTGGTGTCGGCCTTGATGTTAAGGTGATGGTGGTAAGTCTATGCTGTGTTGGTGGGTGTCACTGACTACTGAGAGTTGCCAAAGGGAGATAATGCAATATTTTGAACTAGTTTGGATGTGCGAAGAGGGCAGGGTGTACACAGATGTAAATTATGCAAGTTCTAGTATTGTGCATCAGGCAAAATGGGATCAAACATATCAACAATACAGTAATTTGAGGTAGAGCTAATAAGTAGTACACAAAGTATATGAAAGATTTCAGAATATGTCTATCTCTGACTGAGTTTTAGAGACAAAGGCTGTTCGGTGGGGTACAAATTAGCAGGTACATATTATGTGAGAGCTTTCTGAGAGATGGTTATTCAGCAGTATATAATTACATGAGAGACTTCAGGGATAAGGTTAATTAGCAGAATACATAGGGGTATATATACTCTTACTTGAGGCAGTGAGAGAGAGCAGAATCTTGAAAATTACTGAGCATGCGAGACATGGATGTGAGTCGTGGCCAGCCAAAGCGTTCATGTGGGTGGTGTTGTAATCTCCGGCCCGCTCTACCCCGACTGGTATTCTCCAAGGGCTGCCAAAGAACACCCTAAATATCTTACAAATGGCTCAAAATGTTGCTGCAAGAATCATCATGGAAAAAAAGGTCACAGATCACATAACACCAGTACTTATGGAACTACATTGGCTCCCTGTAGCCGCCCGTATCATCTACAAACTACTCATAACAACGTTTAAACTCATTCACAATATTGCGCCCTCATACCTTGGCAACCTAATCACTAAGCAAGCACACAACAGGAACAGAAGAACCATACATCTCAACACTCTCTGTGTCCCAACCAGCATAAGATACGTTAAAACAGAAACAAGCAACAGAGCTTTCACCTATGCGGCGCCGATCCACTGGAACCAGCTCCCCTCTGAACTCCAAATGTCAAATAACCTGAATGAATTCAGAAGGAACCTCAAAACCCATTTATTCCAGGCATACTACAACCCAACCTAATTACAGCACCTTACCACAACAAGTTCTCTTCTGCCCACCATAATGACACTCGGAATACACGCAGCATATTGACGACTGATATGTAATCCTGTATATATGTATATTATATCCCCCGCCCACGCACCTTTTAATCTAATGTATATTTAAAGTTGTGAAAAGTATCTAATCTCTAATCCGTATGCTATGTAATCATTGCTCTAATCAAAATTGTATTCTTAAAAATTCATTGTATTGTACGATACATGATGATTCTGTAAAGTAATCCGCAGCTGATCGTAGGAAGCAGCGGTATATAAATGTTTGCTAAATAAATAAAGACAACGCCCTCCTACAGTCCAGGGTATGCAAGACTATTTCAGCCCGGCTGGCATGCGGCCTAGGAAAAAAGGTCGGAAGAACCACCTCCTGATTGAGGTGGAAGGAGGAGACCACCTTTGGAAGGAACTTAGGATGAGTCCGTATGACCACCCTGTTCCTATAGAACCGTGTGTATGGTCTATCAGAAACCAGAGCTTGAAGTTCACTCACACGCCTGGCCAAGGTAAGAGCCACCAAGAACAACGCCTTCCAGGAAAGGAAGCATAAATGACAGGTAGCCATTGGCTCAAACGGTGGGCAACTAAGTTGTTGCAAGACCACATTCAAATCCCACTCAGGGGCTGGTGGACAAATCGGAGGCTTGAGCAAAAGCAGGCCTCTGAGGAAGCGGGCCACTAAGGGGTGGACCGACAGACTGGCCCTCCACCGGCGAGTGGTGCACTGATAGAGCACTGAGGTGGACCCGAACAGAGTTGGATTTAAGGCCTAGGTCCAACAGGTAAAGCAGCTACTGCAGCACCACTGGTACCAGGCACGAAAACGGATCCTCTTGGCACTGAGCACACCAAGTGGAGAACCTACGCCACTTGAGGGCATAAGATTTCTGGGTAGATTGTCTCCTAGAGGCCAAAACCACCTCCTCCACTTCCCTAGGTAGACGTAAGGGGGCTAGAACTACCCTTTCAGCAGCCAGGCCATCAAATGGAGGGACTGGAGGTTGGGGTGCAGGAGAGATCTCTGATCCTGAGACAGGAGATCGGGTTGCACCCCCAGAGGGAGTGGAGTGTCCACCGCCAATTGTAGGAGTGGAAACCACGGTTGCCTCGGCCGTCTGGGGGCTACCAGGATCAGCGAGGCCCTGTCCCGAAGAAAGAGTAGTTACTCACCTGTAACAGGTGTTCTCCAGGAGCAGCAGGAATCAGTCCTCACTTATGGGTGATGTCGGCGCCAGAGCCCCCGTGTGGAGCATTTCCCCAGCTTTCAAAGAAAGCCTTTGGGAATGCAGCGCGCATGTGCGGTCCCCTTCCCGCCCAAGGATGCCATCTTGCTCAGTCTGATGACATAGCTAAAAGACAGCAAAAATAGCAAAAAATAAAGCATATGACTGCAACTCCAAGGGGAGGAGGGAGGGTTGTGAGGACTGATTCCTGCTGCTCCTGGAGAACACCTGTTAAAGGTGAGTAACTACTCTTTCTCCAAGACCAAGCAGGAAGTCAGTCCTCACATATGGCTACCAGAGGCCCCAAACTGAAACAATGCGCTCCCTCTAGAGCCTCAGCATGCAAGAACAGAATCTTCTCTGATAATGCCCCCGAAAGGTAGCCCAACACCAGGGCCGGAGTTGCCTAGACCCCAAAGAGATTATGGAGTACCGCTTGCCCGAAAGCACTGTCCCTGTGGGACTCCCTCTCAAGGCAGTAGTGGGCCGCAAAGGTCTGGCTTGAAGACCAAGTAGCGGCCCGGCAGATGTCTGCCAACGGAACAAAGCGGAGATGAGCCACTGACGCAGCCTTCGCCCTGACACGGTGAGCCGTAACTCGACCCTGCAACGAGAGGCCGGCTGCCCTGTAAGCCCAGGCGATGCAGTCAGCTACCCATATGGACAAAGTACGCTTGGAGACAGCCAAACCCAACTTATTGGGGTCATAAGAGATGAAGAGCTGAACCGCCCTCCGGTGCTCCCGCGTACGGTCAAGGTAGAAGGACAACGCCCTCCTACAGTCCAGGGTATGCAAGACCATCTCAGCCCGGCTAGCATGAGGCCTGGGAAAGAAAGTCGGAAGAACCACCTCCTTATTGAGGTGGAAGGAGGAGATAACCTTTGGAAGGAACTTAGGGTGAGTCCGTAAGACTACCCCTGTTCCTATAGAACCTAGTATATGGTGCTTCTGATACTAGGGCCTGAAGCTCACTCACTCGTCTTGCTGAGGTAAGGGCTACCAGAAATAGCGCTTTCCAGGATAGAAAATACAGAGGGCAAGTAGCCATAGGTTCAAATGGTGGGCAAGTAAGCCATTGCAAGACCACATTTAAATCCCATTCAGGGGCAGGTGGACACACTGGAGGCTTAAGCAAAAGCAGGCCTCTGAGGAAGCGAGCCACCAAAGGATGGCTGGATAGAGACTGACCCTCCACCTGTGAGTGGTGTGCTGAAAGAGCACTAAGATGAACTAACAGAATTGGACTTAAGACCTAGGTTGGACAGGTGAAGCAAATACTGCAGCACCACTGGTACCAGGCATGAGAAGGGATTCTCGCTGTGTTGAGTACACCAGGTAGAGAATCTACGCCACTTAAGGGCATAAGACTTTCTGGTGGACTGCCTCCTAGAGGCCAAGACTACGTCCTCCACTTCCCTAGGCAGTAGTAAAGGCGCTAGGACTACCCTTTCAGCAGCCAGGCCATCAAATTGAGGGACTGGAGATTGGGATGCAAGAGAGATCCCTGTTCCTGAGACAGGAGATCGGGTTGCATCCCCAGAGGAAGAGGAGTGTCCACCGCTAGTTGCAACAGCAATGGGAACCAGGGTTGCCTTGGCCACCTGGGGGCCACCAGGATCACTGAGGCCTTGTCCTGGATCTCCTTGAATAGTGTCTTGGACACTAGAGGCGTGGGAGGAAACGCATATAGGAGGCCTGTAGTCCATGGAATGAGAAACGCATCCGCTGCTACTCAGAGGATGCAGTTGTCTGGAACAGAACCTGGGAAGTTGACAGTTCAGAGGACTGGCAAAGAGATCTATGGTTGGAAGACCCCATCTCAGGAAGATCTGTTGAACCACAAAAGGATTCAACTGCCATTCGTGGGGCTGCAGGATCCTGCTCAATCTGTCTGCCAGGTAAAGCACAGTTACTTACCTGTAACAGGTGATCTCTGGGAACAGCAGGAATTAGTCTTCACATATGGGTACGTCGGTACCGACGGAGCCTGCGCGGGAATGCTCCCCAGAGTCCAATCAGAAAGCTTTTGGGAGCATCCCTCAGCGCCTGCGTGCTGCCTTCCCACCTTTCCAACTGTCTCTCCTCAGTTGAGTTTTATAGCTGAGACAAAGAGAGAGAAAGAGGAAAGGAAGATAGAGAGATACAACTCCTAGGGGAGGTGGGTGGGTTGTGAAGACTAATTCCTGCTGTTCCCAGAGATCACCTGTTACAGGTAAGTAACTGTGCTATCTCCAGGAACAAGCAGGAATGAGTCTTCACATATGGGGACTCCCAAGCTGAGATGCCTGGAGCCCTTGCATGTTGCGGATTGAAACATGCTACACCTCATATGGCCAGGCATCCTGAGGATGGAGGGTAGGAGTTGAAAAGAGAAGAGCTGCAGAACAGCTAACGTGAGATAGGACTACAGGCAAGGAGTCCTTGTATGTATGATAATTATCATGAAATATATTGAAATAAACAATTGCAATATAAACCTCACCTACTGGATTGCAGGAAGTAGAGAGGCTGATGGAGTCTACTGGGGATCCAGTTGAGGAATCTTCAAGGTGACCTCACTGAAGTGAAGGTGAAGGTCAAAATCTGGAAGTGACAGGTGACCCCAGGATTTAACTGGGGTAGTACAAAAACGGTAGGTCTTTAGTGGGAAGCTTTATGGAAAAAGCTGAAAAACTCTTTTGGCTACAGAATTATTCACAGTGAGCAGCAAAAGAGGAAGACTGACCGATTTGGACAAAAACTGGCCTAGATCTTGAGGGAAGAAAGGATATAGAAAAAATCCCGTATTCCCCCCCCCAAAAAAAAGGACAGGTGTCTGAGGAGTTGAAACCTCAGATCTACTGAAGATCCACCATGTCTTTCCTAACTGGTGAGAGGTAGGAAGATATTGGAGCATGGAGCTTCAGGGATACTTAACCTAGGGTTACAGTAGGAGCAGGAAAAACCCCGTGACTCAGGGACATGAATATCTTGACAGCTCAACATACCACAGAACAAGTGAATGAAACAGTGAAAAACTTCTGTTGAAAAGAAGTTAACTGTAGGTTATAAAGAGATTAATCAGAACCCCATGGTTGCTGTGTTTATTCAGCCTGGCTCGAGTTTGGATTCTTCAGACCAGGACGAGGCTTCCCCTGTTTGGGAACATCTAAATGATGGGCAGGAGAAGAGTGAAATCTCTTTCTCCTAGGGAAAGAAGGTTTGGTAGGGCATTTCCTACCTACTGGGGAAGGAGAAGGCTTAGGATCGCCTTCAGAAACAGGGAAGTCAGTGGTGCACTGAGCAACCTGATGTAAAGACTCCTTATTGAAGAGATTTTCTCCAGTGCAAGGAGTATTACCCAGTCTTTGTTTTGCCCATTTGTTCAAGTCTGAAGCTTGGAGCCAGGCTTTACGTCGTGCCCCTATGGCTATAGCAGAGGTTCTGCTAACAGACTCAAAAGAGTCTAGGGAAGCACGAGAAAGAAACCAAGAGATATTTTGGCTATGACTAAGAAGTAAGGAATAGTCTGCAGCCTTGGGCTCTGATAGAAAGGAGTCAAAAGAGATAATTTCTTTGTGACCTCCTGAAGGGATAGACTCATATAAAAAATATATGAGAGAATCCTTGTTGCCAGCATAGATGTTTGGAAGGCTTGACGTCCAAAGGCATCCAGTGTTCTAGATTCACGACCTGGCGGGTAAGAATGCTTCTTCTTGCTTTTTACCTTCCTCATTGCTGATTCCACTACAATGGAATGATGGGGAAGTTGAGTCTTTTAAAACCCTGGAGAGGGGGGCACCTGATATAGAAGATCAGTTGCTCTAGAAGGTGAGGAAACCCTTAAAGGTGTTTCCCACATTCTTAGAAGAAGATCCTGCAAGGAATGATGTAAAGGAAGCATTATATTTTCCTTTTCTCCAGAACAAAGAGCCTTGAGCAGGATCATAACCAGGGGTAGGAATAGCAAGGGATGTTGCTATGTCCAGGAGAAAATTCTGAAAAGAAGGATCTCCAACAGAAATCATCCCTGGACAGGCTAGATCTGAAGAACTAGCCTGGGCACCGGAGCAGGCACTTGAGAATGTAGGAATAGAAGATCTCGCCCGGTGCAGAAAAGGATCCCTAAGGAATGGATGCTGGTACTGGAGGTCATGACGTGAGATAGTCAGTACTGCATCGTCCATGCCAGGTATCGACTCCAAACTAGGTATAGAAAGGAGCGACTCTGATGAAAGAAGCATGGAAGCAGCTGACCCCGATGCTACTGCAGGTATCGGCACCGATACCGATACCGGTAGCTGTGCCGGCACCGAAGACGATACCGACATTGAAGCAGTCATCGGAGGCTGCTCAAGTGGTACCGAGGAAACCGAAGGCCTTTGATAATTACCCTCGGTACCGAGCATGCGGAAGCAGTATGCATCGGATCCGAGACGTGTCGGTACCCAGTCTTCCAGACTGGAAATCGATTCCAGACTCAGCATCGAAGGAAGCGAGTCTATCGATGCATGTCTAGAAGGTACCGACATTGTTGGTAGTATCGGCGGTGATACCGATACTGGAAAGTCAATCTGGAATGTATCGACCGGTCCCGAAGGTACCGAGAAAACCAGATGACGATCCCTGGTGAGGAGTGGATCGCTCAACACCAGTGCCGATGCCGGGGTATCGGTACCGCTCGAAGCGGATGCCACCACCGAGCATGGCTCAGGTATGTTCTGTGGGGGGTGAGCCCCAGGAACAACCTGAAACCCCTGAAAGGCTTTGGAGGCCGAAGACTCCCGCCGGTGTTTTGAAACCAATGGACTCTTGAGGGCAAGGCCGGAGCCGTCATCATGCTGTGCATGAAACCTACCACCCAAGGATTGGCTAGTCTTAACAGACTGTTTGTGGGTTACCTGATCCTGTAGAGGAGAAGAAATGGTCGGTGCCCTGCCGCTGGAAGGGAACTCGGTATCGAGGGAAACTAGAAATGGAAAATTTCTTCTCATAACATTGCAGCCTAATGGCTCCGAAGGAAAATGGTCAGGACCCAAACAGGTTAGACACCAGGATTTGGAGTCTAAAAACAGTACTGCACTGCCACAGTTAAGGCACTTCTTAGGAAAAGAAGGTGGCAGCTCCATAATGGAGAGGCCTTAAAGGCCCAAAAGTTTAAAACTGAAACGGAGGGAAAAAAATTTCCTGAATTAAGAAAAATAAAAAGAAAAAACACCGGCGATACCGGTGGAGCCGGGGAGACAGAGCGACCACAAGAAAACAAGAATTTAAGAAAAAATATTTTCTGCGGTGACAGGACGACGTCCTGCCAGCTCCGCGGAAAACAAAAAACTGAGGAGAGAGAGTTGGAAAGGCGGGAAGGCAGCACGCAGGCGCTGAGGGATGCTCCCAAAAGCTTTCTGATTGGACGCTGGGGAGCGTTCCCGCGCAGGCTCCGTCGGTACAGACGTACCCATATGTGAAGACTCATTCCTGCTTGTTCCTGGAGATTTCTCCTGACCTGGGAGATAGAGCGCTTTGAAAAGAATGCCTTGATTGACTGCCCAGGAGCACAGCTTCTGCGCTTCCTGACATAGAAGGCGGGACCCTGTGCCCCCTTGTTTGTTCACATAGAACATAGAAACTTGATTGTCCGTCTGAACCAAGATGGACTGGTGAGAGATGAGATGGGAGAAAGTTCTCAGGGCTAAGTGGATAGCTCTCAGTTCTAATAGATTTATCTGCTGAGTGGCCTCCCAAGGAGACCACAGGCCTTGAGCACATGCCCCCATGGCAGTGGGCACCCCAACCTTGAAGAGAAGCATCTGTTATCAGCACCTGAGAGTATGGAGGTGCCTGAAAAAGTACCCCTTGCATCAGGTTCGGAAGAAGAAGCCACCACTGCAGAGAAGACTGGACACCCTCACTTTGTCCGTGAGGCTCCCTGTGGCTTGGTGCCACTGAGTCCTGAGGCCCCATTGAGCTGGCCTCATGTGTAGACGGGCATTGGGAGTTACATGGACCGTGGATGCCATCTGACCTAAGAGCCGCAGGAATTGTCTGGCAGAGACCAGAGAATTGCTGCAGAAAATTCTGGCTAGATCCATCAATCTGTGGGCTCTGTCCACTGGCAGAAAGGCCTTTGCCTAAAAAGTGTCTAGCCGAGCTCCTATGAACTCCATGTTCTGGGAGGGGTGCAAACTGGACTTTGCGAAGTTTATGACAAACCCCAGAGCGACAGTGCGAAGGGTGGCTTGATTGGCCTCTTGCGGGGATTGACCCCTGATGAGCCAATCATTCAGATATGGAAAGACAGAGGCCTTGAACCCTGAGGTAGGCCGCTACCACCGCCAGGCACTTGGTGAATACCCTGGGGGCGGATGTAAGGCCAAAAGGCAGTACTCTGTACTGATAGTGGTTTCCTCCCACTACAAATCTGAGATATTGTCTGTGGTCTGGATGAATAAGGATGTGAGTATAAGCATCCTTTAGGTCTAAGGAGCATAGCCAATCTCCCTGCTGGAGGTAGGGCAGCAGGATTCGAAGGGAAAGCATCTTGAACTTTTCCCTCTCCAGGAACTTGTTCAGGTTTCGCAAGTCTAGGATGGGTCTGAGGCCTCCTGTTCTTTTTGGTACCAGGAAGTACCTGGAATAGAAGCCTTGACCTCTCAGGTCGTGGGGCACCGGTTCCACTGCCTGTTCCTTCAGAAGACCTGCCAACTCCTGCAGGAGTAAGTCCCTGTGCAGAGGGAGTCTGGGAGGCTCCCCTGGAAAATAGAAGGGGGGTAACTGGTGGAACTGGAGGAGATAGCCCTTCTGGACTATACTTAGAACTCAGGTATCCCTTGTGACGGCTGACCACCTGTGGGCGTACAGGGCCAGCCTGCCTCCAGTGCTGATAGGGGCCAGCTGAGGAGAGGCTATGCCATTGTAGTCAAAATCCCCCTCCCTGCTGAGCAGGAGCCAGAGTAGGAGGCTTGGGGGCCTTCTGCCTATGGGGCCCATGTCCCTGCCCCTTGGCCTGCTGACCCTGTTGGGGAGCTACAGAGGCCTGATAATGAGGGTACTGTTTATAGGCAGATGACTTCCTCAGGTAAAAGGTCTTTTTTCCCGAGCCCTACTTCTGAGAAGGGACAGAGGTTTTTCTGGACAACCTTGTCCGGGTAAGAGTCTCGGTCTCGAGTTCTGCAGCCTTGTCAGACATGGGCTTGCCAAAGAGGTTCTCACCTTGGCAAGGGACATCGACCAACTTGTCCTGCACCCATGGCTCGAAGTCCGATGACTGTAGCCAGGCCTGACGGCATGCACCGATGCCGGCCGCGGCTACTCGGGCCGAAGCCTCGAAACCATCATAGGCTGTTCGAGAGATAAACGTCGAGCACTCACGAATACCCGAGGACAGAGCATTGAACCTCTGGAAAGGTTCCTCGGAGAAAACAGCAGAGAACCTGGCAATCTCCTTTGCCAGGTCTCGAAGCTACATGCCCATGTACAGCTGATAGGTCTGGACACGGCAAGCAAGCATAGAGCCCTGGAAGCACTTCTTACCGAGGTCATCCAGGTTCCGGGCCTCCTGGCCCGGAGGCACCGAGGAGTGCATCTTCTGACTTTTCAGACGATGAATGGCCGATTCCACAACCATGGAGTGGTGCGGTAATTGTGCCTTTTGGAACCCGGGGCTCTTGCAGACTCGATAGATGGAATTGACCCGCTTGCTTAAAACCGGCGTCAATGCCGGCGCCTCCCACATGCGGAAGAGCAACCGTTCCAGCATCGGAGGAACCGGAACAGTAAAGGCCTCCTTCGGAGGAGAGTCATATTGTAGGGCCTCGAGCTCCTTGGCTCGAGGCTCCTCCTCGGGATCCGCGGGGAATGTCAAAGCCTTGGCCATATCCCGCACGAAGTCCGAGAACCGGGTATCCTCCGGGGGGGCCTTCTCTGAGGCTCAGACTCGGGCAGTCCGAAGGAACGCACCGAGTCCGAAAGGTGTCGAGCGACTCCTCATCCTCTGTCTCCCAGCCGGACTCATCGGAGGAGGAATCGAGCGGCTCCGGTCGGGCAGGCATCAATGCCATCCGCCCCAATGCCGAGGGTACCGGCGTCAATGACCTCTGTTCCGAACGGGAGGCCGAGGGGGACCTTGGCCGAGGATCGACTCGAGCTTGCATGGACTCGAGGATCGGTTCGGCCTCCGGGGTAGACTTGGACGTCGATGTCCCGGTGGTCGGGGCAGATGCACCGGTGAGACCGGCGATCAGTGCCCGCTGCTGCTCCATGAAGGCAGCCAAGCTGCTCTCCAAGGCTGTCAACCTGAGTCCGAGCTCAGGAGACTCAGCAGCCCCCAACTCGGGCCCCGGCGGCGCCAGGCACGACGTCGGCTCCCCTGGAGGTGAGTCCACGAGGACTACAGTACTCACGTGACCCGGGGACTCCATCTCCACACGAGGTTGTTTTGCAGGCCTCTCCGACTCCGAAGACCCGGGACGGCGCTCGGGGCTATGCGACTTGGCCCTCGAGGAGCCAAGTGCGTCCACCGATGACGCCCTCCCGGGTTTTTTCTTCTTACGATGCTCCCGCGTCGGAGACCCCCTTTCAGAGGAACCTCGACGCTGCTCGGGGCCGGAATCCCGAGATGTCGAGGCCTGTGACGAGGTCCGGGCCCTACCGGACGCGGAGTCAGAGAAGATTTTTTCCTTTTGGTGCTGCCGACTCCTTAACGCCTTAGAAGACATCTTCCCACACGGACCACAGATCATCGTGTCATGATCGGGTCCGAGGCACCAGTCATGTGTGTCGGTGAGAGACATAAGTTTCTTACACCAATCACACTTTTTAAACACGCTGCAGCCATTGGGGGAAAAAGGGCCCCTGCAAGGTCAAAAGACAGGGCTGCCAGTGAAAAAAGAAAAGATGGCACAAACGCTAGTCACTAAGGACAAAAAACGAAAAAGCGATCCGGGCTCGATACCGGTGTATCGGGCCCAGGCAGGAAAGGGAAACAGGCGTCGAACCGAAGAAAAACAGATCAACGCAGAGAAAATCAACTTTTTCCTCGGGTGAAACAAACATACATCCGTCGGGCTCCACGGAAAAAAGAAGACTGAGCATGATGGCACCCTTGGGCAGGAAGGGGACCGCGCATGCGCGCTGCATTCCCAAAGGCTTTCTATGAAAGCTAGGGAAATGCTCCGCACAGGGGCTCCGTCGGCGCCAACGTCACCCATATGTGAGGACTGACTTCCTGCTTGGTCCTGGAGAACCTTGAATAGGGTTCGGGCCACTAGAGGCGTTGGAGGAAACACATACAGCAGGCCCGTAGACCAAGAGATTAGGAAGGCATCTGCTGCTATTCGCAGAGGATGCGGTTGTCTGGAACAGAACCTGGGCAGCTGACGGTTCAGTGGACTGGCAAAGAGATCGATGGTTGGAAGACCCCATTTTAGGAAGATCTGCTGGACCACCTAAGGGATTCAAATGCCATTCGTGAGGCTGTAGAATCCTGCTCAACCTGTCTGCCAGGTAATTTTCTTGGCCAGGTAGATAAACTGCCTTGAGAAACATTCCGTGCTGGACTGCAAAGGCGCACAGGGCCTGTGCTTCCTGACGCAGAAGCCTGGATTCTGTGCCTCCTTGTTTGTTCACATAGAACATTGCTACTTGGTTGTCCGTCTGAATCAAGACAGACTGGTGAGAGAGGACATGAGAGAAAGTTTGTAGAGCTAACCGAATAGCTCGCAACTCCAACAGATTGATCTGCTGTGTGGCCTCCCAAGGGGACCAGAGGCCCTGAGTGCATGCCCCCTGGCAATGTGCACCCCAACCTTGGAGAAGCATTAGTGGTCAGCACCTGTGTGTGTGGTGGTGCCTGGAAAGGCACCCCTCTGGTCAGGTTCGGGAGATGCAGCCACCACTGCAGGGAGGCCGCTAGTAGTTTGGACACTCTTACTCTGTCTCTTAAGTCTCCTGTGGCCTGAATCCACTGAGCTCTGAGGCACCATTGAGCAGGCTGCATACGCAGGCGAGCATTTGGAGTTACATGGACCGTGGATGCCATGTGGCCCAAAAGCCTAGGAAATGTCTGGCAGAGACCAGAGATCCACTGCGAAACTGCTGGGCCAGAGCCATCAGTCTGTGAGCCCTGTTCCCGGGCAAATAAGCCATCGCTTGTAAGGTATCCAACCTTGCCCCTATGAACTCCATGTCCTCTGAGGGGAGCAAAGTGGACTTTGTGAAGTTTACGATGAAGCCCAGGTGCTGGAGAAGAGAGACAGTGCGAAGAGTGGCTTGTCTGGCCTCCTGTGGAGACTGACTCCTGATGAGCCAGTCGTCCAGGTATGGAAAGAAAGATGCCTTGGTTTCTGAGATAGGCCGCCACCACCGCCAGGCATTTGGTGAAAACCCTGGGTGCGGAGGTGGGGCCAAATGGAAGTACCCTGTACTGAAAATGATTTCCTCCCACTACAAATCTGAGACTCTGTCTGTGGTCTGGATGAATGAGGATGTGAGTATAAGCATCCTTTAGGTCTAAGGAGCATAGCCAATCTCCCTGCTGGAGGTAGGGCAGCAGTATTCCAAAGGTAAGCATCTTGAACTTTTCCCTCTCCAGGAACTTGACATTTCACAAGTCTAGGATGGGTCTGAGGCCTCCTGTCCTTTTTGGTACCAGAAAGTACCTGGAATAGAAGCCTCGCCCTATCAGGTGGTGAGGCACCGGTTCCACTGCCTGCTCCTGTAGAAGACTTGCCAATTCCTGAAGGAGGAGGTTCCTGTGTAGAGGGAATCTTGGAGGCTCCCCTGGAAAATAGGAGGGAGGTAACTGTTTGAAGTGGAGCAAGTAGTCCTTTTGGACTATGCTCAGTACCCAGGTATCCCCTGTTATAGCTGACACATCTGTGGGCGTACAGTGTCAGCCGGCCTCCTGTGCTGAGTGGAGCCAGCTGTGGGGGGAGAGGCTATGCAGTGGGAGTCAAAACCCCGATCCCTGCTGTGCAGGAGCTGGAGCTGGCAGCTTGGGGGTTTTCTGCCTACGGGGCCCATGTCCCTGCCCCTTGGTCTGCTGAACCTGTTGGGGAGCTGAAGAGGCCTGGAATTGAGGGTAGGATTTGTAGGCAGAGGCCTTCCTCGAGTAAAAGGGCTTTTCCCCCCCCAAGCCCTTCTTTTTCTGAGAAGAGGCAGAAGTCTTCCTGGACAGCCTTGTCCTGGTGAAAGTCTCAGTCTCGATTTCTGCAGCCTTTTCAGTCATGGGTTTGCCAAAGAGGTTCTCACCCCGGCAAGGGACATCGACCAACTTGTCCTGGACCCATGGCTCGAGGTCCGATGACTGTAGCCAGCCTGACGGCATGCACCGATGCCAGCCGCTTCTACTCAGGCCGAAGCCTCGAAGCCATCATAGGCTGCTCAAGATATAAACTTCGAGCACTCTCGAATCCCCGATGACAAAGCCTTGAACCTCTGCAAAGGTTCCTCGGAGAGGCCAGCAGAGAACCCGGCAATCTCCTTTGCCAGATCTCGGAGGTACATGCCCATGTACAGTTGGTAAATCTGGACACGACAAGCCAGCATAGAGCCCTGGAAGCACTTTCTACCGAGGGCATCCAGGTTCCGGGCCTCCCTGCCAGGGGGCACCGAGGAGTGCATCTTCTGACTCTTCAGACGATGCATGGCCGATTCCACAACCATGGAGTGGTGTGGTAGCTGTGCCTTCTGAAACCCAGGGCTCTTACGGACTCGATAAATGGAATCAACCCGTTTGCTGAGAACCGGCGCCGAGGCCGGTGCCTCCCACATGCAGAAGAGGAGCCGTTCCAGCATCGGAGGAACCAGTACAGTAAAGGCCTCCTTCGGTGGCGTGTCATACTGGAGGGCCTTGAGCTCCTCAGCTCGAGGCTCCTCCTCGGAATCCGCGGGGAAGGCCAAGGCTTTGGCCATGTCCCTCACGAAGTCCGAGAACCAGGTATCCTCCGGGGGGACTTTCTCCGAGGCTCAGACTCCGGTGAGTCCGATGGGACGCACCGGGTCCGGAAAGTGTCCGGGGACTCCTCGTCCTCCGTCTCCCACCCCGACCCCTCCGAGGAGGAATCGAGCAGCTCCGGTCGGGCGGGCACAGATGCCATCCGCCCCGACGCCGAGAGTACCGGTGTCGACGACCTCGGCCCCATTCGGGAGGCCGAGGGAGACCTTGGCTGAGGATTGACTCGAGACCGCATTGAGTCGAGGACTGGCTTGGCCTCCAGGGTCAACTTGGACGTCGAGGTCCCGGTGGTCGGGGCAGATGCACCGGCCAGACCGGCGATCAGCACCCGCTGCTGTTCCATGAAGGCAGCCAAGCTGCTCTCCAAGGCCGTCAACCTGAGTCCGAGCTCAGGAGACTCAGCAGCCCCCGACTCGGGCCCCGACGGTGTCGGGCCCGATGTCTGCTCCCCCGGAGAAGAGTCCACGAGGACAACAGCACTCACGTGACTTGGGGACTGGCTCCAAACAAGGCCATTTGGCAGGCCTCTGACTCCGAGGACCCGGGATGGCGGTCGGGGCTATGCAACCTGGCCCTCAAGGGACCAAGAGCATCCGACGCCGCTCTCGCGGGTATCTTCTTCCTTCTGTGTTCCTGTGAGGGAGACCCCTGCTCAGAGGAGCCCTGACGATGCTCGGGGTCAGACTCCTGAGAAGTCGAGGCCTCTGACGAAGTCCGGGCTCGGCCGGACACAGATTCAGAGAACCACCTCTCTCGATGTTGACGGCTCCTCAGCACCTTAGAGGACATTTTGCCGCACGGGCCACAGATCATCGGGTCATGATTGGACCCGAGGCACCGGAGGTAGCAGTCGTGTGTGTCGGTGAGAGACATCAGTTTCTTATACTGATCACACTTCTTGAACCCGCTGGCAGCCACCAGGGGAAAAAGGGCCCCTGCAAGGTCAAAAGACCGGGCTGCCAGTGAGAAAGAAAAAAAGCACGAATGCTAGTCTCAAAGGACAAAAAACGAAAAAGTACCTCTGGGCTCGATACCGGTGTACCGTGCCCAGGTGGGAAGGGGAACCGACATCAAACCACAAATCTTCGAAGGAAAAATCAACTTTTAACCGGGTGACTAAGACACACGCCTGCTGGGCTCCGCGGAAAAAAGACTGGGCAAGATGGCACCCTTGGGCGGGAAGGGGACCACGCATGCGCACTGCATTCCCAAAGGCTTTCTTTGAAAGCTGGGGAAATGCTCTGCACGAGGGCTCCGTCGGCACCGATATCACCCATATGTGAGGACTGACTTCCTGCTTGGTCCTGGAAAACTACGCTTTCTCCAGGAACAAGCAGGAAGTCAGTCCTCACATATAGGACTCCCCAGCTATTGCTACAGAAAACCCACAGCTGAAAAACAGGCCCCCCTCTACGAGAGCTGCAAGCAGCCACAATAAGAATCTAACAGAGTAGCACACCGGTAGCCTGAAAGAAGGGTCGGAGAGTAGGAGTTGCCTAGACCTCAACCAGGTTACGGAGTACAGCCTGGCCAAAAGCACTGTCCTGTCGGACTCCCTATCCAGGCAGTAATGGGTTGCGAAAGTCTGTCCCGAAGACCAGGTGGCGGCCCGGCAGATGTCTGCCAGCGGAACAGAGCGGAAATGAGCCACTAATGCCGCCATGGCCCTGACCAGGTGGGCCATGACACGACCCTCCAACGGAAGCTCGACTGCCCTGTATGCCCAGGCAATGCAGTCTGCCACCCAGGTGGACAGCGTACATTTCGAAACAGCCATCCCCAGCTTACTGGGGGTCCTAGGATACAAAGAGCTGAGAAGCCCTTCGATAGCCTTGCATATGCTGAAGATAGAAGGCCAAGGCCCTCTTGCAATCCAGGGTATGCAGAACTGCCTCTGCCTGACTGGCATGCGGCCTGGGAAAGAAGGTAGGCAGCACCACCTCTTGATTGAGATGGAAGGAAGAGACCACTTTCGGCAGGAACTTGGGGTGTGTGCAGAGCACTACCTGGTTCCTATAGAACCTTGTATAAGGCCTGTCAGACACAAGGACTTGAAGCTCACTCACTCACTGAGCCGATGTGAGTGCCACTAAGAACACTACTTTCCAAGAAAGGTAGCGTAGATGGCAGGCTGCCATCGGCTCAAAAGGTGGCAGAGTAAGCCGCCCTAAAACCACATTCAAATCCCACTCAGTCGCCGGAGGGCAGACCGGGGGCTTCAGGAGAAGTAAGCCTCTCAAGAACCTAGCCACCAGAGGGTGAGCCGAGAGAAGCTTTCCTTCCACTGGGAAGTGGTTTGCTGCAAGGGCACTGAGGTGCACTCTGATGGAATTGGACTTAAGGCCCAACTCCGAAAAGTGGAGAAGATATTGTAGTACCACTGCAACCTGGCAGGAGAAAGGATTCACCTTCTGCTACTCACACCACACCCCAAATCTATGTCATTTGAAGGCATAGGTCTGTCTAGTTGACAGCCTCCTTGAGGCCAGCAAGACCTCTTCCACATTCCTTGGAAGGAGGAGTGGTGCAAGCACTACCCTTTCAGCAGCCATGCCATCAGGTTGAGGGAACTGAGATTGGGGTGCAGGAGACTGCCCCTCTCCTGGGACAGGAGGTATGGAAAGGACCCAGGGGGAATGGGGGCCCCCATTGCTAGCTTTAGTAGAAGCGGAAATCAGGGTTGTTTTGGCCATCTGGGAGCTATCAGGATGACCGAGGCCCTGTCCTGAAGAATTTGAATAGAGTTCTGGCCACTACAGGCGTTGGGGGAAACTCATACAGGAGGCCCACAGACCAGGATATCAAACGCATCGGCAGTCACCCTGCTTGGGTGTGGCTGCCTGGAGCAGAATTGGGAAAGCTGGTGATTCTGCGGACTTGCGAACAAGTCCATTACTGGTTGTCCCCAGGTCTGAAAAAGCCACTGGGCTACTCCCCTGTCCAGCTGCCACTTGTGGGGCTGCAGGATCCTGCTTAGTCTGTCAGCTAAGTAATTGTCCGGGCCTGGCAAGTAAACCACCTTGAGGCGCATGCCATGTTGGACTGCAAAGGAGCACAGATTTAGGGTCTCTTGACACAGTAGGCGTGCCCACGTGCCCCCCTGTTTGTTCACACAGAACATGGCTACTTGGTTGTCTGTACCAAGACCGGCTGGTGGGCCAGAGTCTGACAGAAGACTCGAAGAGCCAGGCGGATGGCACGAAGTTCCAGAAAATTGATTTGTTGTGTGCTCTCACACCCCAAGTACAGAGGCCCTGGCAATGGGCCCCCCAGCCCAGCAAGGATGCATCCATGGTTAGGATACTAGTGTGACGAGGAACCTGGAAGGGCATCCCCGCCTCCAAATGTGATGGTTGAAGCCACCATTCCAAGGACTGTACTAGTCTCCTGGACACTTTGATTCTGTCTCTGAGGCAGCCTGTGGCCTGTGTCCACTGGTCTCTGAGGCACCACTGAGCTATGCGCATGTGGAGGCGGGCATCTGGTGTTACATGGACAATGGAGGCCATGTGCCCGAGGAGGCACAGAAAGTGTCTTGCTGATACCTGCGAACTGTGACTTATTTGCCTTGCCAGGGCCAGGAGCCTGTTTGCCCGTTCTGTTAGCAGGTAGGCCCTTGCCTGCAGTGTATCCAGTCTGGCCCCTATGAACTCCAGTTGCTGAGTGGGCACTAGGCTGGACGAGATAATTTATCACAAACCCTAGGTGCTGGAGCACCTGGATGGTGCAAAATGTGGCCTGTTGGACCTCCATGGCTGAAGTGGCTCTGACGAGCCAGTCGTCTAGATAGGGGAAGATGAAGTCCGAGGAAGATGGCCACCACCACCAGGCATTTTGTGACTACCATGAGGGCGGAGGCCAGGCCAAAGGGGAGTATTCTGTACTGGTAGTGATTGCCTCGCACCACAAAGCGCAGATACTGCCTGTGGTCTTGGTCTATCAGGATGTGTGTATATGCATCCTTTAGGTATAAGGAGCATAGCCAGTCTTCCTAGCAGAGGTAAGGCAACAATATTCCAATTGAGAGCATTTTAAATTCCTGGTCAGGGAGAAGTTCATTTAAGTTGCGCAGGTCGAGGATGGGTCTGAGGCCTCCCATCTTTTTTGGTAATCTCCCAGCAACTCCAAATTGACCAGGTTTATTTCTGTTTGTCTACAACCTCCTCTCTATGTCTTGTTTTTATGTCTTTGCTATTTTCTCTTTACTGTCTATATTGTAGTTTTTACTTTTTTCCTCAGGCCTTTGGCCGCAACTTTTGATTATTTTGATTGTAAACCGCCCTGATGTCTTGAAGGGCAATATATCAAATGCAACTAAACTAAACTATCAGAAAGTAATGGGAGTAGAAACTCTTGCCCTGCAGGTGGTGGGGAACCGGTTCTACCGCCTGATCCTCAAGAAGATCTACTAACTCCTTCAGAAGAAGGTCCCGGTGAAGGGGAGACCTGAGGGGCTCTCCTGGAAAATGAGGCGGCGGCACCTGGGTCAAATGGAGGAGATAGCCCTGATGGACTATCTGCAGGACTCAGGCATCGGTGGTGATGGCTGTCCACCTGTGGGCATACAGGGCAAGCCTTCCTCCTGTACGTTGCCCGTCTCCTGTGGTGAGAGGGGCTATGAAAAGAGTCAAAAGCCACTCCCAGGCTGGACAGGAGCTGGTGCCTGGGTTTTTGGGGGCTTTTTACTTACGTGGACCATGCCCCTGTCCCTTAGCCTGCTGCCCCTGTTGAGGATCTGGGGAGAACTGAAATGAGGGGTAGCTTCGGTAAGCAGCACCCTTCCTTGGGTAAAAGAGCTTCTTACCCGAGACCTTCTTCTTAGAAGGGGCAGAGATCTTTGAGAGCTGTGTCCTGGTCATGTAATCTGACTCGATCTCAGCAGCCTTGTCGGTCATGGGTTTGCCAAAGAGGTTCTCTCCCTGGCATGGGACATCGACCAGCTTGTCCTGTACCCATTGCTTGAGGTCAGATGACTGCCGCAGCTACCCGGGCCGCCGACTCGAAGCCGTCATAGGCTGCTTGAGTCATGAACTTCGAGCACTCACGGACCCCGGTGGACAGGCTTTGGAAGCGCTGCAAAGGTCCCTCAAAGAGACCAGTGAGAACCTGGCGAGTTCCTTTGCCAGGTCCCTCAGGTACATGCCCATGTACAGCTGGTAGGCCTGGATCCGACATGTCAGCATAGAACCCTGGAAGCACTTCTTGCCGAGGGCGTCCAAGTTGCGGGCCTCCCTGCCAGGAGGCACCAAGGAGTGCGTCTTCTGGCTCTTCAGCATGTGCATGGCTGATTCCACAACCATGGAGTTGTTTGGCAACTGTCCTTTCTGAAACCCAGGGCTCTTACAGACTCGATACATGTGGAGCATCAGTAGTTCCAGGATCGGAGGCACTGGTACAGTAAGGGCCTCCTGAGGGGGAGAGTCATACTGGAGGATCTTGAGCTCTTCGGCTCAAGGATCCTCCTCAGACTCTGTATGGAATGCCAAAGCCTTTGACATATCCCTTACGAAGTCCAAGAACCGAGTGTCCTGGGGGGGGGGGGGGGGAGTTCTGAGGCTCGGACACCGGGGAATCTGAAGGGATGTCCCTGTGCCAGCAGGTGTTTGGGGACTGGGACTCCTCCGTCCCCCACCCTGAAGCCTGAGGAGGAATTGAGTGGCTCCGACATTGAGGACCCTGGCCTCAACCGTCCCAATGCCGGCAGAACCGGCAGCGACGACCTTGGCCCTGAGCTGGAGGTCAAGGGAGACCTCGGCCAAGGATAGACTCGACCTCTGGGGTCGACTGACGTCGGTGGCCCGGTGGTCAGGGCAGAAGGACCAGTGAGGCTGGCTATCAGTGCCCGCTGCTGCTCCATGAAGGCAGGCATACTGCGCTCCAGGGCCACCATTCTGAGACCGAGCTCAGAAGGCTCCGCAGCTGTTGGGCCCGACACTGGTTCCCCCCGAGAGGAGTCTTCGACAAGAAACGATACCTGCCTTGGCTGCTCTGTATCCCGTCGAGGAAGCTTTGCTGGATACTCCACCTCCGAGGATCCGGGCTGGTGTTCGGGGCTCCGCGACTGATCCCGGGCAGGACCTGGCTGTTCGGAGCCATCCAACGACATCACCTTCGAGGATTTTTTCTTCTTTCAGTGTTCTTGAAGGAGACCCCCATCTCCGAGGAACCTCTACGACGTTCGGGCTCGGAGTGTTCCCCCCGAGATGTAGAGGCCTCAGATGAGGTTCGGGACCGTGAAGGTACAGACTCAGCAAAAATCCTATCATATTGCTGCTGGCAGTTTCTCCGGGCCTTTGAGGACATTTTCCTACACAGGCCACAGACCTTCGGGTCGTGGTCAGGCCCGAGGCACCAAAGACAGCAGTCATGTGTATTGGTGAGGGACACAAGTTTTGTACACCAATCACATTTTTTAAACTCGCTGGCAGCCATCGGGGGGAAAAGGGGCCCCCTGCTAGTTCGAAGCCTTGGGCTGCAAGTGAAAAAGAAAAGAGCGTGAACGCTAGTCACGAAGGACAAAAACGGGAGAAAAATGGCTGGACTTGATACCAGTGTACCGATCGAAGGCAGGAAGGGGAGAAGGTTTCGATCTGGTAGAAAAGATGAACTTTTAAAGTAATTTTTAACACTTTTTCCACTGTGACCAAAGGACCACGTCCGAAGGGCTACGTGGAAAAAAGGAGACTGAGCAAGATGGCACCCTTGGGCGGGAAGGGGACCGTGCATGCGTGATGCAATTCCCAAAGGCTTTCTCTGAAAGCTGGGGATTTGCTCCGCATGAGGGCTCCGTCAGCGGCGACGTCACCCATATGCAAGGACTGACTTCCTGCTTGTTCCCGGAGAATTGGCATTACATTGGTGATCCTCCAATCTTCAGGTATTACAGATGATTTTAATGATAGTTCACAGATTACTAATAGCAGGTCTGCAATCTCATATTTCAGTTCTTTCAACACCCTTGGATGTATACCATCCGGTCCAGGTGATTTGCTACTCTTCAATTTATCAAATTGTTGTAATACATCTTCCCGGTGTAGCGATATTTCTTTCAATTCTTCTGCATTATCACCTTTAAATACCACTTCAATCATGGATAACATCCCTACATCTTCCTCAGTAAAGACCAAAGGAAAGAATTCATTCAATCTCTTCGCTATAGCCATGTCCCCTCTTACTGCTCCTTTTATCCCTCTATCATCTAATGGCCCAACTAATTCTCTGTTTTTTTGCTACGAATGTACTTGATGTCTTTATTACGTGTTCTTGCTTTCCACAGCAAGTTTCTTCTCAAATTCTCTTTGCCTGCCTTATCAGTGCCTTGCATTTAACTTGCCACTGCTTGCGTTGTTTCCTGTTTTTCGTCATTTGGCTCTTTTTTCCATTTCCTGAAAGATGTTTTTTTGGCAAGAGCCTCTCTGACCTCACCTTTAAACTATGCTGGCAGTTATTTTGGACTTCCTTCCACTTTTCTTAAAGCATGGAATATAGCTGGTCTGGGCTTCCAAGATAGTATTTAACCTTTGCAACTGCCCATTTTAATTTTTTCTTAACTATTTTCCTCATTTTATCATAGTCTCTCTTTCGAAAGTTAAAAGGTAGCACTGTGGATTTCCTTACCATCCCTCCTCCATTAATTAAATCAAACGCGATCATGTTATGATCACTATTGCCAAGTGGCCCAAACATCCTTCTCTCTTGCACCAGATCTGGTGTTCCACTAAGCACTAGGTCCAAAATGGCTTCCCTTCTGGTCGGTTCATGAAACAGCTGCTCCAAGAAGCAGTCATTTATTTCATCTAGAAACTATCTCCCTAGCATGTCCTGCTGCGACACTGAGCCAGTCAAAACCAGGGTAATTGAAATCACCCATTATTGTTACTGTTCTGTAACTTTTGTTAGCTTCCCTGATTTCTTTGAGCATTTCATCATCCATTTGCTCATTTTGGCCAGCTGGTCGATAGTACAACCCCACTGCCATTGCCTTCCCCTTTTTACATGGAATTTCAATCCATAAAGATTCTACAGCAAATTTTGTTTCCTGCAAAACTAATCCTTTGTGACTCAATGCCCTCTCTAAAAGAGTGCAACCCACCCCCCAAATTTGATCAGCTATATTATTACAATATAGTTTGTACCCAGGTATCACCGTGTCCCACTGGTTGTCCTCCTTCCACCATTTCTCTGAGATACCAATCATATCTAACTTCTCATTTAGTGCTATATATTCTAACTCTCTCATCTTATTTTTTAGACTTCTAGCATTTGCATACAAGCATTTTAGAGACTGTATTTTATTCATATTAATCTGGTTTTCGGTAGGCAGGGGTAATTTGGCATCTTTAAGCTCTGTCTGCTCTGTACTCAAAGGCATTTGGGCTAACTTTGCCTTTACTGGAACTCTCTGCTGATGTGCCCTAACTTCATTTTTTTGGTAATATCCTTCAAGGATACATTGTTCCGAACCATGCACTCTTGGGAGACTGTCGGCTTTCCCCTATTTAGTTTAAAAGCTGCTCTATCTCCTTTTTAAAGGTTAATGCCAGCAGCCTGGTTCCATCCCGGTTAAGGTGAAGCCCATCCCTTCGGAAGAGCCCCTCCTTTCACCAGAATGTTCCCCAGTTCCTAACAAATCCAGAACTCTCATCCTTGCGCCATCGTCTCATCCAATCTCTGCCTGCCTTTTGGGTCCTGCGCGTGGAACGGAAAGCATTTTGGAGAATGCTACCCTGGAAGTTCTGGATTTCAACTTCCTACCTAAAAGCCTAAATTTAGCCTCCAGAACTTCCCTACCACGTTTTCCTATGTCATTGGTGCCGACCTATACCAAGACAGCAGACTCCTCCCCAGCACTATCTAAGACCTTGTCTAGGTGGCGCGTATGGTCCGCTACCTTCGCACCAGGCAGGCATGTTACCAGGCAATCCTCACCTTCACCAGACACCCAGCTATCTACATGCCTAATGATCGAATCACCAACTAGAACGGCTGTCCTAACCCTTCCCTCATGGGCATATGGCCCTGGAGAAACGTCCTCAGTGTGAGAGGGTTTTACATCACCTGGAGGACAGGTCCTAGCTATAGGATCACTTCCTGCCACACCAGGGTGATGCTCTCCTGTCACGTGGCCTCTCTCCTCCATGGCAACAGGGATGCTGCCAGACTGGAGGTGGGACTTCAGGACTATATCCTTGTAGGTCTCGTCTATGTACCTCTCTCTCTTCCTTGTGTCTTCCAAGTCTGCTACTCTTGCCTCCAGAGATCGGACTTGTTCCCTGAGAGCAAAGAGCTCCTTGAACCTTGTGCACACATAAGACCCCTCACCAACTGGGAGAAAATCATACATGTGACAAGAGTAACATTAGGGAGGGATGCGGGACTAGACGAGTTCCTCAAGGAACAATTAGCAGGTAAGTCTAATTTCATCTTCCTTATCGTCCTTCCAATCTAGTCCCAAACCTCTGGGGATGTAACAGAGCAGTGAAGAAATTAACTGGAGGGACCTGCTAGACCAGCCTGAAGCACTGCTGATCCAAAACAAGAATCCCCTTCCGCCTGAACATCCAACCTGCAATGCTTAAACAAAGGAATTCGACGACCACGTTGCTGCCTTACAGATCTGAACTGCTGGCACTAAACTGAACTTCGCCCAGGAAGCCGCTTGTGCTTTAGTCAAATGGGTTATCAGCCCCTTCGGAACTGCCTTGCCCTTCAAAACATAAGCTGATGCAATAGCCTCCTTAAGCCACCTTGCAATAGAAAACTGATGCCGCTTCTCCTTGTTTTGGCCCCCTAAACAAGACAAACAATCTCTCTGTCCTGCGGAATAGAGCCGTTCTCTGCAAATACTTCCTTAACACTCGCCTTACATCCAGACGATGCAGCCGTCCTTTGGACTCATCCTTGCTATATTTCCCAAAAACTGGCAACGACACCACCTGATTCAAGTGAAATGCCGACACCACCTTAGGTAAGAAAGAACGGTCCTCAAAACTACCTTCTTGTCATAGAACGACAAAAAAGGCTCCCTACATGACAAAGCCTGCAAATCCGAAATCCTTCCAGCCGAACAAATAGCTACCAGAAACACCACTTTGAGAGTAAGATCCTTTAATGTTGCTTTACTCAAAGGCTCAAACGGCTCTCATACCAGAGCCTCCAGCACTAGATCCCACATGGGCACCGCTGCTCTGCATGGAGGCCTCAAAAGCGACACTGCTCGTAAAAACCGTTTAACATATGGATGTGTCCCGAGCCCCATCCCCAGCACTTTCCCCTGATAACAGGACAGCGCTGCCAACTGGACTTGCAGGGATGCAGCCGCCAAGCCCTTATTGAAACCATCTTGCAAGATAGATAGAACTTGCGGGACAGAGGCCTTCAAAGCCGAAGCTAGTCTACCTTCGCACCACGCCTCAGACGCCAGACCCTTACATACGTCATTGAGGTAGATCGACACCTGGACCTCAAAGTAGAAATGACCGCTGGTGAGTATCCCTTCACTCTCAACCTCACCCTTTCAAGAGCCAAGCCATAAGCGAGAATCGATCCACCTGAGGCATATTCAACGGACCCTGCACTAACAGATCTCTCCTGTCCAGCAATCACTATGGTTGTCCCACCAGGAGCCGTATCAGGTCGGCATACCACGGCCTTTGTGGCCAATCTGGTGCAATTAGGATGACTTGACCCTTGTGTCTTTCTGTTCGCTGTAGCACCCGACCTATTAACACCCAGGGCGGAAACACATACAGGAGCTGTTCCTCTGGCCACCTCTGCATCACAGCATCCAGACCTTCCGACATCCTTTCTAGTCTTCTGCTGTAAAACCTTTCGGCCTTTGCTGACTCGAGCGTCGCCATGAGATCCATTACCAGAGTCCCCCACCAAAGCACCAGTAAGTCAAACACCTCCTGATGGAGAACCCACTCTCCTGGGTCCACCTTGACGCAACAAAAAAATTGTCTGTCACGTTGTCCACCCCTGCCACATGCGCCGCCGATAACACCTTGTGATAAGGAAGCTTATCATAGCTCAGGAAGGAGCTATAGAAAAGGTGAAGTGACTCTGAACAAGCAACCTGTCAGTTCTGGTAGAAATAAGAAAACAATTTTCCCATAAAAGACTACCAGTCCCAGAATGCACCAGGTTTCCAACAGCCATTAGAGGAGCTGAAGTGGGGAAACGTGTGTTCAATCAGGAGGGCTATGAGGTAATCCCTAAGCACTCATCTCAAAGGGCAGGGCCTGATTCAGCACAGCTGCGCTGTATTAGGGGGGAGCACTCATCTAGGGAGAATAAAGGTAGAGTTTATTCTACAGAGAATTATCCTTATCCGGAGAATCAGCTTGAGCTTGATCATCTTCATCATCAGAAGGATCATCAGAAGCAGAAGCCAAACCGGACGGACAGAGAGGGAAAGAAACCCTCTGGAAGAAAGAGGAGAAAAGCCTTTGAGAGGTCTAGAAGAGTCCAGAGCAGTACGTATACTGGGAGGCATTCCAAGGGCCAGCATACACCATTGGACTGGGGAAAGCCAGAGGAATGGTGCTGCAGAGCCAGGAATCTCCAGACGTTACCTGTGAGGGAGACGGCTGCACGTGGAAGGGACCCTAAGACCCGTGCCAGAAGGTATGTGAAGAGAGATCCAGTGTCCAGGGATCTGGATTGGAAGGCTGGACATAAGAACTGGACTACATACTGGCCAGGCTATATAGAGAGGAACTCTAACAGCAATGGAAGCTCAGGTATGAACACTGATCTATGCCCTAGCTATAACCTTGAAAGACAGCAGGGAAACAAGTATTCTCCTGAAAGTGCTCCATTGAGAGATTCATCTGTGCCAATCCATGATATTGAACCCATGCTTGTTGAAGAAGGGGGAATAATAGCAGATGAAGATTCTGTTTACATGGACTGCTCTCTGTCTAAACTCCTTTGGTAACTTTCTGTTACAAAGTACAGCAACCATCACAAAGAAATACAAACTTGTTCTTTAATCTACTTAGAAAAGCTCCTGAAGCAGGATTTGACCCACACAGTAGAAAGCAAGCCAGCTAAGGGGTTTCAGCTGGATAACTACTAGCAATTGAGCCTTACCTAATTGCTTGTGAGCTAGGAGAGAATCACTTCTGAATCTATGTGGGAAGTTATCAGAAGTTAACCTGAAAAGAACAGTTTTTTTCTTTCTTTGTGGCTTTTCGGTTGTTTAATATATGCTAAGAAAACATTAGCTAATGCCTGACAAGTTTGAATGTTGTTTTCCTGATTTTGATTTTGTTTTTCCAAGTTAAACACTGGAAGCAAGTAACCTGATTTATGTGCTACCAAGCATATCTGTGTTGGGAGAAATAACCCCATAAATAAATATCTTATTGGCTTTACCCAAGAGCACAACTAAATTATTGTCAGCAGCTGTGTCTAGTGTGAATGAACTACATTGCCCACAATCCCTTGCAAATCATATAGATATATGCACTTGCCAAGACTGTGAAGATTCTCACCCAGGCAGCCGTCTGACAACCTCCAGATAAAATTCAGCCCAGCTTAAGAGCTCCTCTGCCTCCTCTTTGAGAGCAATGGTGCTGGTGCCCCATTGGCGATTGATATAGGCCACCGCTGTGGAATTGTTGGACAGCACTCGGATCGTTTTCCCCTGCAGACAATGTTGAAAGGTCCGAAGCGCTAACGTCACCGCCCTTAGTTCTAATCTGTTGATGGACCAACTCTTTTCCTTTTCCGTCCACTGACCCTGTGTGAACTGTCCTTTGAAGTGTGCTCCCCATCCGAACAGACTGGCATCTGTCGTCAGTGGCATCCAGTTCGGCGACTCCAAAAGCATCCCTTTCTCCAGACATCCGGGGCCTAGCCACCACTGAAGAGCCTTCCTTGTCTCCAGCGGACAGGGCAACCTTTGCAACAACCGATCGGACTGATGCGACCATCTCCTGAGCAAGGTCTTCTGCAGCGGTCGCATGTGGGCCCTGGCCCACGGCACTAACTCGAGCGTAGCCGCCATTCTTCCCAGGAGCTGTAGATAATACCACGCTGTGGAAGCCCTCATTTTCAGAAAGGTTCGGATGAGCTTTCGTAGCCCTTGCGCCCTGAGAAGCGGTAGAAAGACTCTTCCTATACCCGTGTCGAAGCGGGCCCCCAAATACTCCAACTCCTGCGATGGCTCTAGTCTGATCTTTGCTGTATTGACTACCCATCCTAGATTCTGCAGAAATTGCACCACCCGGACGGTAGCCTCCTCGCTCTCTCCCCTCGACTTTGCTTGAATTAACCAATCGTCCAGGTAAGGGTGGACTAACACGCCTTCTTTGTGTAATGCTGCTGCCACCACCACCATCACCTTGGTGAAGGTTTGCGGAGCTGTTTCCAATTCAAACGGCAACACCTGGAACTGAAAATGTCCCATAGGGACAGCAAACCGTAGAAACTGCTGATGCTCCAAGCGAATCGGTATGTGCAGATACGCCTCCGACAGATCTAATGACGTGAGAAATTCTCCCTGCCGTACTGCTACTATGACTGATCTCAGGGTCTCCATCCGAAAGTGAGACACCCTGAGACACCGATTCACCCTTCTGAGATCCAGAATTGGCCGAAAGCTGCCCTCCTCTTTTGGCACCACAAAGTATATGGAGTATCGACCGCATCCGTACTGGTCCGCCGGCACCCGCACCACTGCCACCGCCTTGAGGGCCAGAAGTCTTTCTAAAGTCTCTTGCACTGCTTCCAACTTTGATCGTGCCCTGCAGGGAGAGAAAACAAAGGAATCGACCACTGGGCGCTGGAACTCTAGAGCATAACCTTTCCGAATGACCAATACCCACTGGTCTGACCTAATTTGGGTCCAGGCAGGATAGAACTCCCTTAGCCGACTCCCCACGGGCACCAATCCCACCTGGACCCCCCTCACTTCATTGTGATTTCTTGAGGTTCGAGGACGAGGAAGCTCCAAAACCTCTACCTGCTCCTCTGAACCCTCGAAACCCCTAGGATCTGTAAGGAAAACATCCCCTCTGAAACTGACCAAATCTCGGCGAGCGAAAATGGCAAAACTCCCTTTGCTGATTTTTGGTCGTCCCCAGAGGACGTCCCTGCTTCTGCTTGTCCTCTGGCAACCTTCCGCCCTTAGACTTCCCGAGATCCTTCACTAACTTATCCAAATCCTCTCCAAAGAGGAGCTTACCTCAAAAGGGGAGTTTACCTAGCCTTGCTTTAGAAGAATCATCGACCGCCCAGTTACGGAGCCACAGATACCTCTGCACTGCTACCACTGACGCCATACTCTTCGAAAGGCCTCGAATAAGATCATAATGGATATCTGCCAAATAAGCCACCTGATCTCCAAACGGGCCGCTTCCCCGTCCGTGTCCTCCACCTGCATTCCCCGAATCCTTTGGGACCATCGGAGACAGGCCCTTGCCACCCATGCCCCACAAATAGAAGCATGCATGGAAAGCACATTGACAAAGACTTGCTTTAATAAGGTGTCTAGCCGCCTATCCTGGGCATCCTTCAGAGTGGCACTACCTTCCTACAGGAATCATCGTCTTCTTAGTAACGGCCGCCGCCACCACCACATCCACCTTAGGAGACCTAAAAAGATCCTTTTCCTGGTCTGCCAAAGGATAAAGGCAGGCCATTACTCTGGAGCCTTTTAGCCCTGACTCTGGCTTGTCCCATTCCTCTTGAATCATTTCCCTAACTACTCTATGTATTGGAAAAACTGTGGGACATTCGCACAACCTGCAATAATGGGTCCTCCAATGTGGAATCCTCCGCTGGACCCGTAACCGGCATGTTAAGTGCCTTAAGTGTTTCTGTGATAAGCGCCGGCAATTCCTCTCTTCGGAACACCCAAATAACCCTTGCTTGGTCCTCCTGCTACGTGATCTCACCTTCCTCCAACTCTTCTTCTATCTCCAAATCTTCCAAATTTTCTGACTGATCCTCCGAGCCTACAGCCTGTTCCACACTGTCACTCAGCATCCTAGGCTTCTTGGATGGGGCGCTTCCCGCCCCCGAGTTCAGAGGAGTTCATGGGCGCTTTACCCCCAAGTTCTCCCTCCACGGCAGCGCCTGCTGGCACTCGCAGACCCCCCCCCCCCCCAGAGGGCTTGTTGCAGCAGTGTCAAAAATTCTTGAGAATATATTGCCGCCAATCCCCCTTGTAACAGGGGTTGGGAAGAGGGAATGTCCAGAGCCCAGGACGGCCCTGCCACCGGCTCCTGGGGGGGGGGGGGGGGTGCTGAAGGAGAAAGGGGTTTTGGTGAGGCAGAAGACTTCCCTTTTTGAACCTCTACCGCACTTTCCATTGAAATATCCACCGAGGCCGCTTCCTGCACACCCCGGCTTCCGACACCGACCCTCTTCTGGCCCCACAAGCATTGAGGCCTAGAAGGCATGACCTCTATACCTTTCTCTTTTTTTTTTTAAATGAAAATTACACGGAGACCCGGCTGAGGAGTCTGACAACTAGTCCCTGTCACTCGCAGTCTATTCAGGAAAACATTTCCCGATGACAGGCAAATCGCTGCTCAACGCTTTCCCGTGTTGCTTCCACATAGCCTGGGCCTAACGGCTCCGAAACGCTTAACCATGCTACCCAAACTTTGGCTGATGGCCCCCTGCGCGGCTTGCTTACCTCCTCAGCCGCTTCCTGCTACCAATGCGAGCTGTACTCTGCTCACCCGTGCTCAGCCTTTCAGCAGCATCAGAGTCGGGGAGAGAGGCTCCGCCGGATGAGCTGCTGCTGCTGGTATCGCTGCCACGCTCTCCAAAACCTACTCACTGCTGACTCTCAGGGCGCTCTGTCACACAGCTCCTCACCCACGCGGTGGATTCGGAAGCCGGAGTCCTCGCTTTCAACTCCCGAACTCTTCCCCGCTAGCAACAGGCTTCCAGGGAGGGGGGAAGGGGGGGGGGGAGACAGTTCTTTCAGCCTTTCACTTGAAGTTTAAGGCAATCAAACCTTTGCTCCTCAAATTATACAATATAAAATATAACCTAGCAAAAATACCTCTTTTTTTTTTAACCAAATTACCCTAGCTTCCTCACAAACTAGTTAACTCCTACATCTCCTTATTCATTCCTCCAGTGAGTCCTGAACCTCCTAGGCTCAATACTTCTCCGGCTGCTTGGAGACAGATTACTGGAGCAAGGAGGCGGTTCCTGGTCTATTTATACGGGGGTCACCAAAAGAGTGACGTGCTCAGCTCCAAAGCTGCGGGAGGAGGTTCTAAACCCAAAGGTTCGGGACTAGACTGGAGGGACGATAAGGAAAAGGTTGTTAAACACATGTCCACAGGATGTGCCTTAATGTAGATTTTAACTAATGGTTTATTGCTTCCCAAGATGTTGAACACAGCACTTGTAGTTTGTCTTTTTCACCCATATTGCTTAATGCTTTATCTTTTCTCTTGAGAAAAAAGGATAGATCTGTAGCTACTGCTTCTATGAGACCAAAGGAAAGAAAAATTGTGTGCTGGGCACCAACAACGTTGACTTTTATTTCTCTTTGATGAATTGAAATATTGATGATTACTGCTGGAAGACCTCTTAATTAACCTTTCCAGTTTCATTTTTCCTACTTGACAAATTCTCTTTGCCAGCTCTTATGTTTACTTTATTTTGTGGCCTTCAATTGTTTATTAACAGAGTAATTTATGACACATTCTGCCTACCAAATTTCCTAGACGGCACACAATAATGAATTGCAGAAAAAAAAAAAGCGTAGTTACTCATCTGTAACAGATGTTCTCCGGGGACAGTAGGAATCAATCTTCACATATGGGTGATGTTGGCACTGACGGAGCCCTTGCGGAAGCCTCCCCCCAGCTTTCAAACAAAGCCTTTGGGAGATGCCACCACGCATGTGGTCCCCTTCCCGCCCAAGGGTGCCATCTTGCTCAGTCAGATGACATAGCTAAAAGATGGCAAAAAAAGAAGATAAAGGAGCAAGGGGAGGGTTGTGTGGACTGATTCCTGCTGGCCCCACAGAACACCTGTTACAGGTGAGTAACTACGCTTTCTCCAGGAACAAGCAGGAAGTCAGTCCTCACTTATGGGACTCGCAAGCTACAGGCTACCGAAAGCCCATAGCATAAACAGGGCTCCCTCATGGGGAGCCGGAAGCAGCAGCAATCGAATCTGTGCCCACAGATCACAGTAGGACCCGTGTCCGATGAAACCAGCACTCTGGTAGCCTGAACACAGAAGGGTCGGAGGGTAGGAGTTGCCTAAACCCCAAAAAGGTTACAGAGAACAGCCTGGCCGAAGGCACTATTCCATCTGGACTTTCTTTCCAGGCAGTAATGGGCTGCGAAGGTATGGACCAGGTGGCAGCCCGGCAGATGTCCACAATTGGGACAGAGCACAAGTTTGCCATGAGGCTGCCATGGCCCTGACACGGAGCGCCATGACACGGCCTTCAAGCGGGAGCCTCGCCTGATCATAAGCGAGGGCTATACAGTCCACCACCCATGTGGACAGGGTATGCTTCGTCACCACCTACTACTACTACTACTACTGAGCATTTGTATAGCACTACCAGTCGTACGCAGCGCTGCACAGACATGTAGGAGACAATCCCTGCTCGTCAGAGCTTACAATCTAGTTAAGACAAAACACAGAAGGTAAAAGCAGGGGTAAACAAGGGAAAGAAAAAAGGCCTACTGAGGTCGTAGGGGGATGAAAAGCTGAGCAGCTTTGCTGTGGCCCTGAGTGCGCTGGATATATAAAGACAAAGCCCTCTTACAGTCCAAGGTATAAAGGACCGTCACCGCCCAACCGGAGTGGGATCTTGGAAAGAAGGTGGGAGCACCACTTCCTGGTTGAAATGGAAGGGTGATACTACCTTCAGCAGGAATTTGGGGTGCGTCCAAAGCACCACTCTGTTCTTGTAGAACCTGGTATAGGGTGCCTCTGCCACAAGGGCCTGAAGCTCAATAACACTGTGAGCGGAGGTAAACGCGACCAGGAAAGCCACCTTCCAAGAGAGGTAGTGGAGGTGGCAGGTAGCCAGATGTTCGAAGGGTGGGCAAGTGAGCTGCCCCAACACTATGTTGAGGTTCCATTCGGTTGCCTGATGGCGAACCGGGGGCTTCAATAAGAGCAGGCCCCGAAGAAAATTGGTCACTAACGGCTGGACAGAGAGGGACTTACCATCCACCGGATGGTGGTGTGCTGCCAAGGCACTGAAGTGCACCCAGATGGAGTTAGACTTGAGCACAGAGAGGTGGAGAAGGTACTGTAACACAAAAGCCACGGGAGAAGAGAAAGGGTCAGCACCATGATCGACACACCAAAGAGAACCTGCGCCATTTGAGAGCGTAAGCCTTCCTAGTAGGGGCCTTGTGAGAGACCAGCAGGATGTCCTCCACTTCAACCGGAAGGATGAAGGGGCCAGGGTCACCCTCTCAGCAGCCACACTGTCAGCAACAGGGACCCCAGATTGGAGTGCAAGAGAGCTCCCCCCTCCTGAGATAGGAGTCTTGGGGCAGTGCCCAAAGGGATGGGGGTGTCCACCGTCAACTGCAGAAGCAGCGGGAACCACGGTTGCCTGGGTCACCAAGGAACTATCAGAATGAAAGAGGCCCTGTTGCGGAGGGGTCCTGAACAAGGTTTTAGCGATCAGCGGGGTAGGAGGGAAGGCGTATATGAGGCCTTCCAACCATGAGACCAGAAACACGTCCACTGCCACCCTGGAGGGGTGGGCCTGCCGGGAGATAGAAGCGGGGAAACAAAGTTGCCAGAGCTGGTGAACAGGTCCATCATGAGTTCTTCCCAGAGCCGGAAAAGTCAACTGGCTACCCTGGGGTCCAGCTGCCACCCCCACTGAGCTGGTTGGCTAGCTGGTTGTCCTGATCGGGCAGGTACACTGCCTGCAGGAGGATACCCTATTGGATTGCATTTGAACAGAGGACTAGAGCCTCCTGACAAAGGGTACGAGACTCCATGCCCCCTTGTTTGTTCATGTAGAACATCACCATCTGGTTGTCCGCCCGGACAAGCACCGGCTGGTAATGACAGAAGATCCTCAGAGCTAGGTATATAGCTCGGAGCTCCAGGAGGTTGATCTGCTGGGTGCTCTTGTCCAGTGACCAGTTGCCCTGAGTGCGGAGATCCCCGCAGTGGGCTCCCCAGCCGAGCAGGGAGGCGTCCATGGTGAGGACACTGGAGGGGCTTGGGCCCTGAAAGGCATGCCTGCCTCGAGAATAGTGGGAAACTGCCACCAGACCAGAGAATCCGCCAATTGGCTGGTCATGGAAATCATGTCCCATAGGTGGCCAGTGGCCCGAGACCGCTGGTCTCAGAGACACCACTGCATCACCCTCATGTGGAGGTGAGCGTCTGGGGTGACGTGGACCGTGGAGGCCATGTGCCCAAGGCGGCGCAGGAGAAGCCAAGCGGGCACCGAGGGACAGCACTGCACGTCCTGAGCCAGAGCCCCGAGACGATCAGCTTGGTCCCTTCGATGAGAGTGTCGATCTTTGCCCCAATGAACTCCAGACACTGTCGAAAGGAGGTGAGACTTTTGGTAGTTTATGACAAATTCCAAGTGCTGTAGGAGCTGGATGGTGTGCAGTGGGCTTGCTGCACTTCTGAGGCCGTGCCTCCCTTTATCAGCCAGTCATCCAGGTAGGGCAAGACGAAGACCCCCTGGAGGACGGCAACTACAACCATCAGGCATTTTGTGAAAACATTTGAGGCAAAGGCTAGGCCGAAGGGGAGAACCCTGTACTGAAAATGCTTGCTCCCCACTACGAACCGCAGGTACTGCCTGTGGTTGGGGTGGATAAGGATGTGGGTATAAGCATCACTGAGGTCTATGGAGCATAGTCAGTCTCTCTGCTGGAGGTATGGCAGCAATGTTCCAAGGGAGAGCATCTTTAACTTCTCCCTCACCAGGAATTTGTTGAGGTTGCACAGGTCAAGGATAGGCTTTAGGCCCCCTGTCCTTTTTGGCACAAGGAAGTACCTGGAGTAGAACCCCTTGCCCTTGAGATGGTGGGGCACCGGTTCTACCACTTTGTCCTCAAGAATACCCGACAACTCCTTCAGAAGGTGGTCTCGGTGGAGAGGAGACCAGAGTCAGATGGAGGAGGTAACCCTCCCTGACCACCCAAAGTGCCCAGGAATCAGTGGTGATGGACATCCACCTCTGGGCATAGATGGCCAGACGTCCCCCTGTGGGTTGCTGATCTCCTCAGGGTAGAGAAACTATGCTCAAAGAGTCAAAAGCTCCCCCCTGGCTGGGCCTTCTGCTTACGTGGGCCATGCCCATGTCCCGTGGCCTACTGACCCTGTTGGGGAGCCGGGGAGGCCTGATAAGGTGGGTAGTTTTGGTAAGCAGCTCCTTTCTTCGGGTAAAAGGACTTTTTACCAGAGCCCTTCCGTCGGGGAGGGGCAGAGGTCTTTTTAGAGAGCCTGGTCCTTGTCATGAACTCTGTCTCTAGCTTGGCAGGCTTGTCAGTCATGGGCTTGCCAAAGAGGTTCTCTCCTTGGCAGGCGACAACGACCAATTTGTCCTGAACCCACTGCTCGAGGTCGGATGACTGTAACCAAGCTTGGTGGCATGCACCGATGCCCAATGCAGCTTCTCAGGCCGCCGACTCAAACCAGTTGTTAGAGACATGAATTTGGAGCACTCACGGACTGCCCTGGCCAGGTTCTTGAACCGCTGCAAGGGTTCCTCGGAGAGACCAGCCGAGAACCTGGCAAGTTCCTTCGCCAGGTCTCAGGTACATGCCCATGTACAGTTGGTAGGCCTGGATGCGGCAGATGAGCATTGAGCCCTTGTAGCACTTTCTGTCGAGGGCATCCAAGGTGCCGGCCTCCCTGTCGAGGGGCACAGAGGAATGCGTCTCTTGATTTTTCAGCCGACGCATGGCCAACTCCACCACCGTGGAGTTATGCGGCAGCTGTGACTTTTGGAAGCCCAGGCTCTAGCAGACTCGATACATTGAGTCGAGCCATTAGCTCACCACCGGCACCAAAGTTGGTGTCTCCCACATTTGGAGCATCAGCTGTTCCAGGATGGGAGGGATGAGCACTGTGAACAATTCCCGCAGAGGGATCTCGCACTGGAGGATTTTCAACTCATCCAACCAAGGGTCCTCCTCAGACTCTGTCAGGAATGCCAGGACCTTAGACATGTCCTTGACAAAACCCAGGAAGCCCATGTCCTTAAGCAGAGACTACAGTCGAGGCTCAGAAACAGGAGAGTCAGAAGGGACGTCGCGGTGGTGATGGGTATCGGGGACTCCTAGTCCTCCATCTCCCACGTGGAGAAGTCTCTTAAGGACTCGTAGGAAGACTGCTCTGCAGATCTCAGGGCCCCTGATGCCTTGCGGCTGGTGCCAGGCAACCTTGCCGGGGATGACCGCGGTCCTGTCGAGCAGGACTCGGAGCATGACCTTGGCCGAGGATCGACTCGAGGCCAAAGAACCTTGAGGATTGGCTCGGCCTCCAGAGATGTTTTGGACGTTGAGGGCCCGGTGTTCGGGGCAGATGAACCTGTCATGCCTGACAACAGCACCCGCTGGTCCATGAAGGCAGACAAACTGCACTCCATGGCCGCCATTCTGAACTCCAGACCAGAAGGCTCCGCAGCCTTCAGCACGAGCACCAAGGGACTCGGGACTGATGCCAGCTCCCCCGAAGGGGAATCCTCTACGAGGATGGTGTCTGTGGACCGAGGCCGGTCCACAGTTGGATCCTTCCAAGGGACCTTCGCAGGCTGCTCCTTCTCTGATGCCTCAAACAAATGTCTCGGACTGTGGGACTGGGTCTGGGGAGCCCCCGGGCTTGTCAGAACCATCCAAGGACGCCACCTTCTAGGGTTTCGTCTTCTTCCTGGGTTCCCTCGAGGGAGACCCCATTTCTGAGGACCCACGATGAGGCTCAGGTTTGGAGGCTTCCACCTGAGATGTCGGGGCCTCAGACGAGGCCCTGGCCTTCGGAAGCATCAGGGACTCAGGGAAAAAAAACTTATCGTGCTGCTGCTGGCGGCTCTTGAAGGCCTTGCTGGACATCCTCTTGCAGAGACCGCAGGCTGTCGGGTCGTGGTCTGGCCCAAGGCAGTGGAGACAGCAGTCATGTGTGTCAGACAAAGACATTATTTTAGAGTACCGATCACACTTCTTAAAGCCACTGGTAGCCACGGGGGAAAAAAGTACCCCCGCGAGGTCAAAGGCTCTCCAAGCTGTCAGTGGGAGAAAAAAAGCACAAAGACGCCAGAAAAAGAAAAGAACGAAAGACTACAAAAAATAAACAGAACCAGATGCAGAGGCACCAAGGTTGGTAGGAGGGGAGAGTACTGGTGCAATATCAGAGCAGAGTGAAAAATCAACTTTTTCCTGGGACAAGCCAGACAACGTCTGAAGGGCTCCACAGAAAAAGGAGACTAAGCAAGATGGCACCCTTGGGCGGGAAGGGGACCATGCATGTGTGGTGGCATCTCCCAAAAGCTTTCTTTGAAAGCTGGGGGGATGCTTCCGCAAAGGCTCCATCCGTGCCGACGTCACCCATATGTGAGGACTGACTTCCTGCTTGTTCCTGGAGAAACAGTCGATACATACTTAAAAGCTTTATAAAATTCATTTACAGTAGCCTATCAAAAACCACTGAAGAAAGTTGCTCTCAGAGTTTCTAAACACAACTAGTCTACTAAAACATCCCAAAATATAAAGTCCACAATAAAATACAATGCTGTACACAGCTTTGAGGTAGCAACATGGAACAGGCCCTGTACAAAACAACGCTAGGCGCATGTTGGCTGGTATGCCACCAATGTCTCCTCAAAATATTGGAACGAGCTCTAGAGTCAATATGAAAAACAATGCCAGAATCTAGACACACTCTCTGGCTCAGGGATCCCAGACTAAAAAAGAGACTCCTATTTTTAGAATTTAAAAACAGTGTCAAAAAATGAATGCACATTCTAACTTTACTTCTATTTTTAGTACACGTTTACTCTAGTTTTAGCATACTTCTTGTTTTAAATGTTTCATACATTAGCATGCTATTAACATATCACAAGAGGCACGAAAGTCATGTTAATGCATTAGTTAAGTAAAATGGATATTAATTTTTAGTTTACATATTAATTCATTTTATTATATTAATCTTAGCACGCTGTTAGCCCCCTTCTGCCTTTATTATAGATTAATATGTGCCAGCCTGCTGTTAGAGGAAATGAAATGGTAACTGGCTCAGATCTCCTAAGAAAATGGAGGGGGGTACTCAGTTAGCAAACCTGCTAACCGCACTAATCACCTTGGCTGGGATATTCAGCGGCACTAACAGTTAGTCCTGCTGAATATCCGAGGGTGTCGCCGCATGCCCCATTGCTAGCCAGCTAGCATTAGGGCCTTTTAGGGGCAGCACTCTATAATAACTGGGCAGTGGTGATATTTAGCAGTTACCCTGTTATTGATATGCTGCGAATGTCAGCTGCGGTAAAGGCTGGCCTAACTTTTGCCGCCAAATCTAATTGGACAGTGACTGAATATCACTGCTGCCTGGTTAGTTTTGTCACTATCTAGCTGGTCCAGATAATCAATGCTAGAGACCAGATATGGCCTGAAGAAACTAAGCCTTTTATGTCTAGGCCTAAATATCTACATTCAGTATGACAGTGCAACTACTACGTACCTTAAAGTACTCTACTAGGTCTCTGCATGTTACTTTGGATCCACCTATTTCTTTTTCCACCAACGTTTCTGGAGCAAGCAGCAACGGAACCAGGTTCTCCAATTCCTTTTTGAAGTCCTCGTCAATGTCTGATTAGAGTGAGTAGTTAAAAAAAGAAAAACATTCTTATTGTGGAACCAAGAGCACGTTTCTTCCATTATACAGAATACTGAAAATTGTTTAAGAAGGAATGCATCAAGCTTTTTCTCAAGCAAACTTAGCCAGACAGCTACCACATTCTCAGTTGACAAGCTTTTTTTTTTTTTTAAACAAAACACTGATACCCTCACTTTTTGCTTTATCTGTGGAGTACCAGATTCAAGTACTAAGTTGACATGTTCAGCTGCAATATTTTATTCAGTCACACTTATGTTCCTACTATCATTCGTGCTCCTTTATCTTTATTCAGTTACTTGATATACCCTCTAGGTTGGAACATAAAGCATAGTTACTCACCTGTAACAGGTGATCTCCAGGAACAGCAGGAATATAGTCCTCACATATGGGTATCGCCGGTACCAACAGAGCCTGTGCGGGAACGCTCCCCAGCGTCCAATTAGAAAGCTTTTGGGAGCATCCCACAACGCCTGCGTGCTGCCTTCCCGCCTTTCCCAACTGCCTCTCTCCAGTTGAGTTTTAAAGCTGAGATAAAGAGAGAGAAAGGGAATGAGAAAGAGATAGATATAACTCCTAGGGGAGGTGGATGCGTTGTGAAGACTATATTCCTGCTGTTCCCGGAGATCACCTGTTACAGGTGAGTAACTATGCTATCTCTAGGAACAAGCAGGAATGTAGTCCTCAAATATGGGGACTCCCTAGCTTTAGATGCCAGGGAGAGACCCCAGAGGTTGTGTGCCCCTGTGAAAGGGCTCCACTTCCCCCCATGGATCTCTGGCATCCAACCAGGGTTGGTGGGTAGGAGTTGATTAGGTATGGAACAGGTGTTGGAGAACAGCCTGACCAAGCAAGGCATCCCAGTGGGAATCCTTGTCCAAGCAGTAATGGGCTGTGAAGGTATGAACCGAGGCCCAGGTGGCTGCTCGACAGATGTCATCGACAGACACAGAGTGCAGATGAGACATTGAAGCTGCCATGGCTCTCACATTGTGAGCTGTGACATGGCCCTCCAGAGGAAGATTCTTACTCTGATAGGCAAAGGAAATACACTGAGCAATCCAGTTAGACAGCGTCCTCTTGGAGACTGGAAGTCCCAAATGAGAAGGATCAAAAGCAACAAAGAGTTTAGAGGACTTTCTATGTTGCTGTGTTCTTTGTAAGTAAAAGGCTAAAGCTCTTTTACAGTCCAAAGTATGAAGATTTCTTTCTGCATTAGATGCATGAGGCCTTGGAAAAAAACACAGGCAGGTAGACCGCCTGGTTTAGATGAAAAGGCGAGACCACCTTTGGCATAAAGTGTGGATGAGTCCTAAAGACTACCTTGTCATGATGGAACCTTGTATAAGGTGGATCAGCCACTAGTGCTTGCAACTCACAGATGCGACGTGCTGATGTGATTGCAATGAGAAAGATAACTTTCCAAGAAAGAAATTTAAATGAGGTAGTAAGCTAAGGGTTCGAAAGGTGGCTTCATAAGTGACCAAGAATCAGGTTTAAGTCCCATGCCACAGGTGGTGGCCTAATGGGAGGCTTAGTTAGAAGAAGGCCTCTCATAAATCTTGCTACAAGAGGATGGGAGGAAACAGGCTGTCCATTTAGAGACTTGAAAGCTGCTGCAAGAGCACTCAAATGGACTCTTACTGAGTTAGTCTTAAGTCCTGCATTGGATAAATGAAGGAGATACTCCAGTAATGATTCCAAAGGTACCGCAAGAGGGTTGAGACCCTTCTGCGAGCACCATATGGTAAACCTTTTCCACTTGAAAGCATAAGAGCGTCTTGTGGAAGGCTTCCTGGAAGCATAACGGATATCCTTTACTTGCTGAGGGAGGTTAAGATCATGGAGATCTAGGCCTTCAGCAACCAAGCCCTGAGATGCAAAGATGGGGATTGGGATGCCATAACATTCCGTCCTCCTGAGATAGGAGAACTGGAGCAGACCCTAACTCCAGAGAGGGAGCTTGAGAGAGATGTAGAAGCGGAGGGTACCACACTTGCCGTGGCCAATGTGGAGCTTTGAGAATCATACGGCCTCTGTCTCTCTGAAGCTTGAACAGGGTTTTGGGAATCAGGGCAATGGGTGGAAAGGCATACAAGGAAGTCTTGACCCCAGTGAAGGAGGAAAGCATCCCTGGCCTGAGAACCCTGAGCCGGAATTCTGGAACAGAACCGGGGAAGTTTGGCATTCAACGGACTTGCAAAGAGGTCTATGTCCAGGGTTCCCCAAATTTGAAAAATCCTGGCCACCTGGTCTGCATGTAGAGACCATTCGTGTGGAAGCAGAACTCGACCGAGTCTGTCTGCCCAAGGGTTTTGTATGCCTGGAAGATACACTGCCAGGAGATGAATCTGATGCTCTCTGGCGAGGGCCCAGAGTCGCAAAGCTTCGTTGCAAAGCGACAGAGAGCCTGATCCCCCCTGCCTGTTCACGTAGAACATGGCTACTTGATTGTCTATATGAATGAGGACTGTCTTGTAGCTGAGCAGGGTGTGGAACACTCGAAGAGCAAGGAAGACTGCTCTGAGCTCCAAGAGATTGATATGTAGATGAGTCTCCTGTGGAGCCCAGGTGCCTTGGGTGGAGGGATCTTGCAGATGAGCTCCCCAACCCATCGGAGAAGCATCTGTTGTGAGAGTTGTCTGGGGTAAGGGTTGTTGAAATGGGGACCCCAGCAACAGGTTTTGAGTGGACTGCCACCATTGGAGGGACAAAATACGGCGATTTGTGTTTGCTATTTTGTCTGACAGGCACCCTGATGCCTGGGTCCACTGAGTGGATAAAGTCCACTGGGCTGCTCTCATATGGAGGCGAGCATAAGGAACCACATGCACGGTAGATGCCATGTGGCCTAGTAGTTGTAGGATTTCTCGAGCAGTGAGATGAGGCTTCAGCACTGCTTGAGAAGCTAACTGCACCATGCGAAGGCAACAGGCCTGGGGAAGATAGGCCCTTGCTTGTCTGGTATCCAGCAAAGCTCCTGTGAACTATAGAGATTGAGTGGGAGTTAGACTGGATTTTGGGATGTTTATGACAAGACCCAAATACTGAAGGATACGCATTGTGCAAGTTAGAGAAGTACTAGCCTCTGACTCTGATGGGGCTCGAATGAGCCAGTCTAAGTAAGGGAAGATGAATATCCCTAGAGTGCGGAGAAATGCCGCTATTACAGCCATGCATTTCGTGAACACTCTTGGTGCTGAGGCCATGTCAAAAGGAAGCACCCTGTATTGGTAGTGCTTTCCTTGAAAAAGGAACCGAAGGAACTTTGAGAGTTGGATGGATGAGAACATGGGTTTACGCATCCTTGAGATCTAGAGAACAAAGGCAATTCTGACTCTGAAGGTATGGCAACAGAGTTCCTAGAGAAATCATCTTGAATTTCTCTTTGATGAGAGAGGTCTGAGAATTGAACTGTCTTACCATTGTGGGGGGGGGGGGGCATGCACAGAAAGTGCAGCTTGTACCCCTCTTATAATGGAGTGTCCAATGCTCTGCTGTTATCTGCTCCCACCTGGGGGCAAAGTGACATAACCTTCCCGGAATGGTGGAAGGCTCTGGTCCATTGAGGGCCAGGATGGCTAAGTTCTCTAGATGAAAGTCAAAGGCCTTGTGGAGGCTGAGACTGCTGAGGCGGTTGAGGCTCAGCAATCTTTGCTTTCCTTTGTTTAGGTGGTTGCTGACCTTTTCGGGTAGGCTGACCTGTAGAACGTCCCTGCTGGGAATAAGAGGGATAAAGCCTCTTCTTTTTTGAGAAGAAAGGCTTTTTTAAAGACTTCTTTCTCGCAGGATCAGCTGTGGTTTTGGATAGCCTATCCAAAGTGGAGTGGTCAGCATCTAATTCATTGTTTTTTTCTTGCCAATTTTTGCCAAATAGATTCTCACCTGTACAAGGGATATTGCCCAGTTTGTCCTGCACCCAGAGCTCCAGATCAGATGCCTGGAACCAGGCAATTCTATGTGCACCTATGGCAATGGCAGAGGTTCTGCTTATGCACTCAAAACAGTCAAAAGCTGCATGGTTGACAAACAGACACATCCTGGGCATGTTTGACCAGACCAGTGTGAGAAAATCCTGCCTTCTATCCTCAGGAAGAAGAGGGCTCAAAACCTCTATATCACCTGTGACTTCTTTAAGGAACATTCCCATATATAAAATATAGGAACTGATCCTGGCAGAAAGCATGAAAGCCTGGAAAGTATGATGTCCAAAGGCATTCAAAGTTCTACACTCACGTCCTGGAGGATTAGAGGCATGTCTCTCTGCACTCCTGATCCTTCTCATAGCTGATTCCACTACAATGGAGTGGTGAGGAAGCTGAGTTTTCTGGAAGCCAGGACAAGGAGGGACTCGATACATGGTATCCAGTCTGCGAGAGTGAGGAGAGGTGGTGAGAGGTGTCTCCCACATTCTCAACATGAGATCATGTAAAATCTCATGGCTAGGCAGGGTAGCTGCCTCCTTAGGAGCTTTGGGATATTGTAAAATCTCCAACTCCTCATCTCTGGGCTTTGTTTCAGGAGCCACAGTAATGGACAAACCACGAGCCACCTCCCTGATAATGTCCTGAAAGGAGATGTCCTTTGGAGGAGACATCCTACGTTTAGGAGAGGAAGGTTCCTCCGGGAGAAGTATTCCGGTATCGACAGAGCTATCAGTATCCTCAGAGTCCTCTGAGAATTCGAAGTATCTTCTGTCCGGATGCTCTTGAAGAGCCCGATACCCGTACCGACCGAAGTCGGTACCGGGGTATCGGTACCCGAAGGCATCGCATGACTGGGTACCGGCAAAGCCGACACTGATGTCGATGTCAATGCTATTGGTGCCGGTACCGGTTGAACTGTCTGACGCAGTTCCGAGGGCGTCGATGCCGCAATGAGAGCCGCCAGACTGCATTCAATAGCCAGGAACCTCTGGTCTATCGACACTGCCGATGCCTGGGTATTGGTACCGGACGCAACCGGTACCCCAGAGCATGGCACCAGTAGTTCTGCAGAGGTCGAGGCCTCAAGAACGTCCTGGAGCCCCGATAATGCTTTGGAAGCCGAAGCCTCCCGCCGGGGCAATTTTGCCGGTACAGATCCCTCAAGGGCAATGCCAGAGGCATCTCGATGCTTGGAAGGAGATCTACCCTTTGAGGACTGGCTGAACTTCTGTTTAGTTACCTGAGATCCATGGGAGGAAGATGAAGCCCTGGAAGACGTCGATGCCACCGAAGCTGCATCAGAGGGAAAAAGGGCACTGAGCTTGGCAGCTCGGTTCTGTCGACCCCTTTTGGACATCATGGCACAAGCCATGCACTCGGAGATGGAGTGGTCAGGACCTAAACATTTAGGACACCACTCGTGGGTGTCGGTGATGGTACCGCCACACTTGGTGCACTTCTTAAAACCGGAAGCGGGTTTCTCCATGGTGGAGGAAATTTTGGGCCTAAGGCCCAAAATGGCACGTGCACCTGGAAAAAAAAGTTTGGAGAATGAATATATATATATATATATATATAATTTGTTTTTGTTTTTTTAAAGAAAGAAAGAACCACCGGCGGTACCGGTAAAGCATCGAGGAAGGCAGAAGCGACCACAAAAAAGAATAAGGATGAATAATTTTCTATGGTGACAGGAACACGACCTGCTGGCTCCTCGGAAAATGAAGAACTGGAGAGAGGCAGTTGGGAAAGGCGGGAAGGCAGCACGCATGCACTGTGGGATGCTCCCAAAAGCTTTCTAATTGGACGCAGGGGAGCGTTCCCACGCAGGCTCCGTCGGTACCGACGATACCCATATGTGAGGACTACATTCCTGCTTCTTCCTGGAGATAAGCGGTGTACAATAAACAAAAATGACTGCTTAATAACAAAAAAAAAGGAATGCCAATATCTGATAGGACAGTGTGAGGAGAGATATAGAAAGCATCAAAGAGTGAAAAAGTAAAAGTAACAAAAGACACTCAGGAGGTGGCGTGTGGGAGATTGAAAGCTAGCCGAAAAAGATGCATTTCCAGGCCTGCCTTGAACCAGGTGAAGAAGGGTTCAGAGCGGAGAATAAGCAGGAGAGAGTTCCAAAGGGAGGGGGCAATGAAGAAAAAGGCAGAGAAGTGAGAACGTTCAACGTGCGCCCAAGTTGGGGAGGGGAATACCAGATGATAGTTATGAATAGAACACAGAAGACGGTGGGGAGTGTGACGGTGAAGGTCTGCAAGGTGTTGGACTACACAGATTTAGTTTACAGTAGTTCTCTCCTATACAAGGACAGCTGCATAAGGATTTTCTTCCAACACCTCTCTATGCTTTTGTCTGTTTTTTAATTTGGTCAATTTTATTTTTGAATATTAGACTGTTTCATAAGTCACTTTGATCTTTAAATCACTAGATAATTGGGCTAAAGAAAACTTGTCGATCCAGCAAATTTTGAGAAAAAAATTCAAAAATAATTTCAATACTACAAATTTTAAATCCCAAGGGCTCACGGCCAAAATAAGGTATAACGATTTTCCCTGTTAACCGCCCCCCACCCCCACCCGCGAAACTACAATAAAACCCACTTTTCAGAATTCATAGTTGTACAGGTATCCAATCCCAAGTCAATTTATAGAGGACTATCAAAACTAAATTTGATCAGTACCACATACTGAACAGCATACTAACAAAACAACAAATGACTCACCTGTTGCAGGTGGTGTTCTCCATGGACGGCAGGATAAGACTGCACCTATATGGGTGACAACTGAAACGTTGCATGGGAACCAGTTCCCAATTTTAAAAAATCTTTGGTACCATCCCCATGCGCAACTCAACCCGCCTGCCGCAGCCATGTAGGATCTCCTCAGTCTAGTTAATAGCTGAAGTAGAATACAACTTCAAGGGGAAGGTTTTAAGGACTTAGACTGCTGTTGGCTATCGTGAGCCAAGCACAGTTATTCACCTGTAACAGGTGATCTCCGGGAACAGCAGGAATTTAGTCCTCACATATAGGTATCGTCAGTACCGACGGAGCCTGCGCGGGAACGCAGTGTCCAATTAGAAAGCTTTTGGGAGCATCCCACAGCGCCTGCATGCTGCCTTCCCGCCTTTCTAACTGCCTCTCTCCAGTTGAGTTTTAAAGCTGAGACAAAGAAAGAGAGAGTGAAAGAGATAGAGAAATACAACTCCTAGGGGAGGTGGGTGGGTTGTGAAGACTAAATTCCTGCTGTTCCCGGAGATCACCTGTTACAGGTGAGTAACTATGCTATCTTCAGGAACAAGCAGGAATGTAGTCATCATATATGGGGACTCCCTAGCTTTAGATGCCAGGGAGAGACCCCAGATGTTGTGCGCCCCTGAGAAGGGCTCCACTCCACCCCATGGATCTCTGGCATCCTACCAGGGATGGTGGGTAGGAGTTGATTAGGTATGGAACAGGTGTTGGAGAACAGCCTGACCAAACAAGGCATCCCGGCGGGAGTCCTTGTCCAAGCAGTAATGGGCTGTGAAGGTATGAACCGAGGCCCAGGTGGCTGCTCGACATATGTCGTCGATAGACACAGAGTGCAGATGAGCCATTGAAGTTGCCATGGCTCTCACACTGAGCTGTGACATGGCCCTCCAGAGTAAGATTCTTACTCTGATAGTCAAAGGATATACACTGAGCAATCCAGTTAGATAGTGTCCTCTTGGAGACTGGAAGTCCCAAATGAGAAGGATCAAAAGCAACAAAGAGTTGAGAGGACTTTCTATGCTGCTGTGTTCTTTGTAAATAAAAGGCTAAAGATCTTTTACAGTCCAAAGTATGAAGGTTCCTTTCTGCATTTGATGCATGAGGCCTTGGAAAGAACACAGGTAGATAGACCGCTTGGTTTAGATGAAAAGGTGAGACCTCCTTTGACATAAAGTGTGCATGAGTCCTAAGGACTACCTTGTCATGATGGAACCTTGTATAAGGTGGATCAGCTATTAGTGCTTGCACATCACTGATGCGACGTGCTGATGTGATTGCAATGACAAAGATAACCTTCCAAGAAAGGAATTTCAAGGAGGTAGTAGCTAAGGGTTCGAAAGGTGGCTTCATGAGCTGACCAAGAACCAAATTTAAGTCCCATGCCACAGGTGGTGGCTTTATGGGAGGCTTAGTTAGCAGAAGGCCACTCATAAATCTTGCTATAAGAGGATGAGAGGAGATAGGTTGTCCATTTAGGGGCTTGAAGAAAGCTGCAATAGCACTCAAATGGACCCTCACTGAATTAGTCTTAAGTCCTGCATTGGATAAATGAAGGAGATACTCCAGTAATGATTCCAGATGTATGGCAATGGGGTTAAGACCCTTCTGCAAACACCATATAGTAAACCTTTTCCACTTGAAAGCATAAGAGCGTCTTATGGAAGGCTTCCTGGAAGCAGAAAGGATATCCTTTATTTGCTGAGGGAGGTTAAGATCATGGAGATCTAGGCCTTCAGCAACCAAGCCCTGAGATGCAGAGACTGGGGATAGGGATGCCATAACATTCCGTCCTCCTGAGATAGGAGAACTGGAGCAGACCCTAACTCCAGGGAGGGAGCTTGAGAGAGATGCAGAAGCAGAGGGTACCACACTTGCCGTGGCCAATGTGGAGCTATGAGAATCAGAGCCTCTGTCTCTCTGAAGCTTGAACAGGGTTTTGGGAATTAGGGGAATGGGTGGAAAGGCATACAGGAAGTCTTGACCCCAGTAAAGGAGGAAAGCATCCCTGGCCTGAGAACCCTGAGCCAGGGTTCTGGAACAGAACCGGGAAAGTTTGGCATTCCACAGACTTGCAAAGAGGTCTATGTCCGGGGTTCCCGAAATTTGAAAAATCTTGGTTACCTGGTCTGCATGCAGAGACCACTCGTGTGGAAGCAGTACTCGACTGAGTTTGTCTGCCCAAGAGTTTTGTATGCCTGGAAGATACACTGCCAGGAGATGAATCTGATGCTCTCTGGCGAGGGCCCATAGTCGCAAAGCTTCGTTGCACAGTGACAGAGAGCCTGTTCCCCCCTGCTTGTTCACATAGAACATGGCTACTTGATTGTCCGTATGAATGAGGACTGTCTTGTAGCTGAGCAGGGTGTGAAAGCAAGGAAGATTGCTCTGAGCTCCAAGAGATTGATATGTAGATGAGTCTCCTGTGGAGACCAGGTGCCTTGGGTGGAGAGGTCTTGCAGATGAGCTCCCCAACCCATCGGAGAAGCATCCGTTGTGAGAGTTGCCTGGGGTAAGGGTTGTTGAAAAGGGGGCCCCAGCAACAGGTTTTGAGTGGACCTCTACCACTGGAGGGACAAAATAAGGCGACTTGCTATTTTGTCTGACAGGCACCCCGATGCCTGGGTCCACTGAGTGGATAAAGTCCACTGGGCTGTCCATATATGGAGGCGAGCATAGGGAACCACATGCACAGTAGATGCCATGTGGCCTAGTAGTTGTAGCATTTCTCGGGCAGCGAGATGAGACTTTAGCACTGCTTGAGAAGCTAACTGCACCATGCGAAGGCAACAGGCCTGGGAAAGATAGGCCCTTGCCTTTCTGGTATCCAGCAAAGCTCCTATGAACTCTAAAGACTGAGTGGGAGTTAGACTGGATTTTGGGATGTTTATGACCAGACCCAAATACTGAAGGATACGCATTGTGCAAGATAGAGAAGTCCTGGCCTTTGACTCTGTTGGGGCTCGAATGAGCCAGTCATCTAAGTAGGGGAAGACGAATATCCCTAGAGTGCGGAGAAATGCTGCTACCACAGCCATGCGTTTTGTGAACACCCTTGGTGCTGAGGCCAGGCCAAAAGGAAGCACCCTGTATTGGTAGTGCTTTCCTTGAAAAAGGAACCGAAGGAACCTTCTGTGAGTTGGATGGATGAGAACACATGTGTACGCTTCCTTGAGATCTAGAGAACAAAGCCAATCCTTACTCTGAAGGTATGGCAGCAGAGTTCCCAAAGAAATCATCTTGAATTTCTCTTTCACAAGGAATTTGTTCAATTCTCTGAGGTCCAAGATAGGTTGGTATCCCCCTGTTTTCTTTGGGATAAGGAAATAGGGGGAGTAGAACCCTGTACCCTGCTGATGGATGGGTACTTCTTCTATTGCCCCTTGGGCAAGCAGCATAGTGACCTCCTGACCTAACAGGTTGATGAGAGAGTTCGGAGAACTGAACTGCCTTATCATTGTGGGAGGGGGCATGCTCAAAAAATGAAGCTTGTACACATCTTTTATGATGGAGAGTGTCCAATGCTCTGTTATCTGTCCCCATCTGGGGGCAAAATGGCACAACCTTCCTGGAATGGTGGAAGGCTCTGGTCCATTGAGAGCCAGGAAGGCTAAGTTCTCTAGCTGAAAGTCAAAGGCCTTGTGGAGGCTGAGACTGCTGAGACGGTTGAGGCTTAGCAGTCTTTGCTTTCCTTTATTTGGGTGGTTGCTGACCCTTCAGGATAGGTTGACCTGCAGAACATCCCTGCTGAGAATAAGCAAGATAAAATCTTTTCTTTTTAGAAAAGAATGGTTTCTTGAAAGATTTCTTTCTTGCAGGATCAGCTGTGGACTTGGATAATCTATCCAAGGTGGAGTTGTCAGCATCCAACTCATTGGCCTTTTCCTGCCAACCTTTACCAAACAGGTTATCACCAGTACAAGGAATATTTCCAAGTTTGTCTTGTACCCAGAGCTCCCGATCAGATGCCTGGAGCCAAGCAATTCTACGTGCACCTATGGCAATGGCAGAGGTTCTGCTTATGCACTCGAAACAGTCAAAAGCTGCACGGTTGACAAATTTAGAAACATCCTGGGCATGTTTGACCAATGTGAGAAAATTCTGTCTATCCTCAGGAAGAAGAGGGCTCAAAGCCTCTACATCTCCTGTGAATTCCTTCAGGAACATTCCCATCTATAGACTATAGGAACTGATCCTGGCAGAAAGCATGGAAGCTTGGAAGACACAACATCCAAAAGCATCCAAAGTTCTGCACTCATGTCCTGGTGGATTAGAGGCATGTCTCCTTGCACTCTTGATCCTTCTCATAGCTGATTCCACTACAATAGAGTGGTGAGAAAGCTGAGTTTTCAGGAAACCAGGATAAGGATGGACTCGATACAGAGTATCCAGTCTACGAGAGTGAGGAGAGGTGGTAAGAGGCGTCTCACACATTCTTAGCATGAGATCATGCAAGATCTCATGGATGGGCAAGGTAGCTGCCTCCTTAGGAGTTTTAGGATATTGTAAAATTTCCAACTCCTGTGCTCTGGGCTCTGTTTCAGGGGCCACAGTAATGGACAGACCCCGAGCCACCTCCCTGATGAAATCCTGAAAGGAAATGTCCTCTGGAGTCATCATCCTGCGTTTAGGGGAGGAAGGATCCTCTGGGAGAAGTATTCCCGCATCAACAGAACTGTCAGAATCCTCAGATTCCTCTGAGGACTCTTACCTTCTATCGGGATGCTCTTGAAGAGCCCGATACCCGTACCGATCGAAGTCGGTACCGAGGGGAATTGGTACCGGTGTAACGGTACCGGAAGGCATCGCATGACCAGCAATGCGGATGCCGATGTCGATGCCGATGCTGTCGGTACTGGTACCGATACTGGTGCCAGAGTTGGTGCTGGTACTGGTTGAACCGTCTGATGTGGTTCTGAGGGTGTCGATGCCGCAAGGAGAGCCGCCAGACTGCGTTCAATAGCCAGGACCCTCTGGTCTATCGACGCTGCCGATGCCTGCATGTCGGTACTGGAGAAGATCGCTGGTACCCCAGAGCATGGCACCAGTAGTTCTGCCGAGGTCGAGGCCTCGAGAACATCCTGGAGCCCCGATAATGCTTTGGAATCCGAAGCCGAAGCCTCCCACTGGGGCAATTTTGCCGGTGCAGAATCCTCAAGGGCAACACCAGAGGCATCTCGATGCTTAGAGGGAGATCTACCCTTTGAGGACGGGCTAGACTTATGTTTAGTTACCTGAGATTCACGGGAGGAAGACGAAGCTCTGGAAGACGTCGATGCCACAGAAGCTGCATCAGAGGGAAACAGGGTACTGAGCTTGGCAGCTCGGTTCTGTCGACCTCTCTTGGACATCATGGCACAGGCCATACATTCCAAGATGGAATGGTCAGGACCTAAACATTTCAGACACCACTCATGGGTGTCCGTGACGAAGATGGTACCGCCACACTTGGTGCACTTTTTAAAACCCGAAGAGGGTTTTTCCATTGTGGAAAAAATCTTGGGCCTAAGGCCCAAAATGGCGCGTGCACCTGGAAAAAATAAGAAAAAAAGCACTAAGAAAATTTTTTTTTTTTAAAGAAAAGAAAGAAAAAACGTCAGTACCGGTAAAGCGTCGAGGAAGGCAGACGCGACCACAAAAAAGAAGGAAAAGTTTCTGCAGTGACAGACCACCACCTGCTGGCTCCGCGGAAAACGAAGAACTGGAGAGAGGCAGTTGGGAAAGGCGGGAAGGCAGCACGCAGGCGCTGTGGGATGCTCCCAAAAGCTTTCTAATTGGACGCCGGGGAGCGTTCCCGCGCAGGCTCCATCGGTACCGACGATACCCATATGTGATGACTACATTCCTGCTTGTTCCTGGAGATTGCAGTTTTCTGGGTTATACCACTTCTTAGTAAGTGGAACTGAGATTTCATAATACTATAATACTGTGGCTTTCTCCAGGGTGGAGTGGTTATGCAGTGGTTCTCATATATAGTGGTTCTCAAACCACCTATCTCCCCCTCCTCCCCTTTGCTTCAAAACCACACAAACAAGCAGTTCACCGTTGTTGTCTTGATTTTTTTCCTCTCAAGCCCATCAGGATCCACTACAATCTAGCTTTCATTCTTAACATTCAACAGAAACGGCTCTTGCCAAAGTCTCCAATGAATTGTTCTTCCCCAAATCCAAGAGCCTACACTCGATGCTCATTCTTTTCGACCTTTCTGCTGCTTTTGACACTGTTGACCACCATTCTTCTCAATACCCTATTCCCGCTTAGATTTAGAGGCCCTGTTCTATCCTGGTTTTCTTATCTCTCCCATCACACTTTTAGTGTATGTTCTGGTGGATCCTCCTCTACTGCCATCCCGCTTTCAGTTGGTGTACCCACAGAGTTCTGTTTTGGGACCTCTCCTTTTCTCTCAAAATAAGATGATATGCCATATTGGATCAGACCAAGGTCCATCAAGCTCGGTATTCTGTTTACAACAATGGCCAATCTAGGTCACAAGTACCTGTCAGATTCCCATAAAGGGACAGATTTCATGTTGCCTATCCCGGGTAAGAAATGGATTTTCCTGGTCTTTAATAATGGTTTATAGACTTTTCCTCCAGGAACTAGTCCAAACCTTTTTTAAACCCAGCTGCACCAGCAGCTTTTACTACATTCTCCGGTAATGAATTCCAGAGTTTGATTACACACCAAGTGAAAAATATTTTCTCCTATTAGTCTTAAATTGGCTACATTGTAGTTTCATTGCATGTCCCGTAGTCTTTCTACTTTTTGAAGGAGTAAACAACCAATCTATGTTTACCTGTTCCACTACATTCATTATTTTACAAATCTTTATCATATCTCCCCTCAGTCATTTCTTTTCCAAGTTGAAGAGCCCTAATCTTTTAAGCCTTTCCTCATTGGGGTATCCTTCCATCCCCTTTACCATTTTGGTCACTCTTTGTACTTTTTCTAATTCTGCTACAGCCTTTTTAAGATATGGCGACCAGAATTGCACACAATATTCAAGGTGTGGTCGCACCATGGAATGAAAGAGGCATTATATGCTTGGCTTTATTCTCTATTCCTTTCCTTATGATTCCTAGCATTCTATTTGCTTTCTTTGCCACACTGCATACTGGGCAGAGGGTTTCAACCTACTAGCCACAATGACACCTAAATCCTTTTCCTGGGTGGTGGTTCCTAATATGGAACCTTACATCGTGTAACTGTAGTTCTTCCCTAAGGGGTTTATTCTGTCCCATGAATAGCGGGACTTCGTCCCCTTTGCCGTCCCCGACTAAGCCTCCCTGTACAAACGAGTTTGTACGGGGAGGCTTAAATGGGGGCAGAAGGGGGTGGTGCAGAGGCAGAGTTAGGGCGGGCAGTGGGCGGTCCACAGCCTGAACAATTCTGAAGTCAGCCCTGTACGTCCGGGGCCGGCAGACTGGATGGGTGACTTATTCCACCCTTGGAGGTGGAATAAGTCACCCTAGACATCGAGGGATGGGAGGTCTGGCCAGGAGCGAAAAGGTGAAGGGGTGCAGGAGATTCCCCCGCAGTCAGATATTGGCCATGGGAGGTCAGATCAGGGATCAGGCTGCAGGGAAAGGCGAAAGTGGTCAGCGGCTGGGGATTGCGGCTCCGATGCCATGTCACCATGGCTCCATTCAGGAGCCTGATTGAGTTAGCAGACAGCGGCCTGTACGTGCAGGCTGATGGGAATCTGGTCCCGGCCTGCATGTACAGGCCTAGATGCAATTCTGATCCTGCGGGGGCTTGATGTGCCCTAAGGGATCAGAATTGGAGCTGGGACGCGCAGAATGGAATGTGCCTCTAAGTGTATAACTTTGCACTTTTCCCCATTAAATTTCATCTGCCATTTGGACATCCAGTCTTCCAATTTATCAAGGTCCTCGTGCAATTTTTCATAATCCTCTTGTGTTTTAACAACTTTGAATAATTTTGTGTCATCTGCAAATCTGATCACCTCACATTCCCATTTCCAGGTCATTTATTAATATATTAAAAGCTGCAGGCCTAGCACAGATTCCTGCGGTACTCGACTATTAACCTTTCTCCATCAAGAAAATTGGCCATTTAGCCCTACTATGTTTTCTATCTTTTAACCAGTTCCTCATCCACTACACAACCTCCTATCCCATGAATTTAATTTCCTCAAGGGTCTCTCATGAGGGATTTTGTCAAAGGCTTTCTGAAAATCAAGATATGCTATATCAACCAGCTCACTTATCTACCTGTTTATTCACAACGTAAAAAAAAATAAGATTGGTGAGACAAGACTTTCCTTGGCTAAATTCATGTTGGTTTTCTCACCCATTAAATCATGGACTACTTATATGTTCAGTAATTTTATTCTTTACAATGGTTTCTACCTTTTTGCTCAGTGCACACGTCAGGCTCACTGGTCTGTAGTTTCCCAGATCACCCTTAGAACCCTTTTTAAAAATTGACGTTACAGTGGCCATTCTCCACTCTTCAGGTACTACAGACAATTTTAATGATGGTGCTGAGAGAAATGCAATCTCATACAGTATTTCAGTTCTCTCAGCACCTTTACGCTGCAGACTCTCAGATCTACCTCCGGCACCTGAAATCTCTCCAAGAATCCAGGCCCAGATCTCTGCCTGATTATCCAACAATACTGCCTAGATATCTCACCACCAGCTGAAAACTGAACACAGCCAAAACTGAGTGCCTTATCTTTCCCCACAAACTCATCTCCCCCTTCGTCCCTATTCTGTTTGTGGGTAACATATTCCTCTGTTTCTTCAGTTCACAACCTTGGGGTTGTCTGGTTTGAGCTTAGCATTGCTCAGTCGGATGGCTTCAAGAGACTCCATGAAAATGTTGGTTACCATTGGGAGGGAGGGGGGCAGGGAAGAGGGAAGCCCACTGCTGTGCCTTCTTTGAGTATAATACTGTTCCCACTATTAGAAGAATGTTGGGGAGATATTCAGCAGCAGTGGCTAGTGCTTCTAAAGCTTTCCCTTGACTTTTTGGGATCAAGGGAAAGTGCAGCATAAACTAGCTGCAAAGTGCTGTGCTTTCCTTGGGGGTGGAAAGCACAGTTGTAACAGGTGATCTCTGGGAACAGCAGGAATAAGTCTTCACATATGGGTATCGTCGGTACCGACGGAGCCTGCGTGGGAACGCGCCCCAGCGTCCAATAAGAAAGCTTTTGGGAGCATCCCACAGCGCCTGCGTGCTGCCTTCCCGCCTTTCCCAACCGCCTCTCTCCAGTTCGAGTTTTAAAGCTGAGACAAAGAGAGAGAGAGGAAAGGAAAGATAGAGAGATACAACTCCTAAGGGAGGTGGGTGGGTTGTGAAGACTTATTCCTGCTGTTCCCAGATATCACCTGTTACAGGTAAGTAACTGTGCTATCTCCAGGAACAAGCAGGAATGAGTCTTCACATATGGGGACTCCCCAGCTGGAGATACCAGGGAGATCCCCAAGGATGTGAGTCCCTGAGAAGGGTTCTACCTTCTCCCATGGACCTCGGGCATCCAACCAGGGATGGGGGGTAGGAGTTGATTAGGTATGGAACAGGTGTTTGAGAACAGCCTGACCAAACAAGGCATCCCGGCGGGAGTCCTTGTCCAAGCAGTAATGGGCTGTGAAGGTATGAACCGAGGCCCAGGTGGCCGCTCGACAGATTTGGTCGATGAACACAGAGTTTAGATGAGCCATAGAGGCTGCCATGGCTCTCACATTGTGAGCTGTGACATGGCCTTCCAGAGAAAGGTTCTTACTCTGGTAGGCGAAAGAAATACACTGAGCAATCCAATTTGACAGTCTTCCCTTAGAGACTGGAAGTCCTAAATGAGAGGGATAAAAAGCAACAAAGAATTGAGAGGACTTTCTATGTTGCTGTGTCCTGTGTAAGTAAAAAGCGAGCGCTCTCTTACAATCCAGGGTATGGAGATTCCTCTCTGCACTTGATGCATGAGGTCCTGGAAAAAAGACAGGTAAATACACCTCCTGATTCAGATGAAAAGGTGAGACCACTTTAGGCATAAAGTGTGGATTGGTACTGAGGACTACCTTGTCATGATGGAACCTTGTATAAGGAGGATTAGTCACCAAGGCTTGCAGCTCACTGATGCGGCGAGCTGAGGTGACCAATGAGAAAAATAACCTTCCAGGAAAGGAATTTCAAGGAGGTAGTGGCTAAGCGTTCAAAGGGTGGCTTCATAAGCTGACCAAGAACTAGATTCAAATCCCATGCCACTGGAGGTGGTCTAATGGGAGGTTTAGTTAAAAGAAGGCCTCTCATGAATCTTGCAATAAGAGGATGAGAGGAAATAGGCTGTCCATTGAGAGGCTTGAGGGATGCTGAAATAGCACTCAAATGGACTCTTACTGAATTCATTTTAAGGCCTGCATGGGATAAATGCAGCAAATACTCTAGTAAAGAATTCAGAGGTATTGCAAGGGGGTTAAGACCCTAATTTGCACACCAAATGGTAAACCTTTTCCATTTGAAAGCATAGTAACGTCTAGTGGAAGGCTTTCTGGAAGCATGAAGGATATCCTTCACCTGCTGAGAAAGATGCAAATCTTGAAGGTCTAGGCCTTCAGCAACCAGGCACTGAGATGGAGAGACTGGGGATTTGGATGCCATAACGTTCCCTCCTCCTGGGACAGGAGGTCTGGAGCAGATTCCAAGTCCAGGGAAGGAGCTTGAGAAAGATGCAGAAGTAGAGGGTACCACACTTGGCGTGGCCAACGTGGTGCTATGAGGATCATAGACCCTCGATCTCTCTGAAGCTTGAAGAGAGTTTTGGGAATTAGGGGAATGGGTGGAAAGGCGTAAAGGAAGCCTTGACCCCAGTGAAGGAGGAAGGCATCCTTGGCTTGAACTCCCTGACACGGAATTCTGGAACAGAACCGGGGAAGTTTGGCATTCCACGGACTTGCAAAGAGGTCTATGTCCGGGGTTCCCCAAATCTGAAAGATTCTGGCTATCTGGTCCATATGGAAGGACCACTCATGTGGAAGCAGAATTCGACTGAGTTTCTCTGCCCAAGAGTTTTGAACGCCTGGAAGATATATTGCCAGAAGATGAATTTGATGCTCTCTGGCGAAGGCCCACAATCTCAAAGCTTCGTTGCAAAGCGACAGAGAGCCAGTCCCGCCCTGCTTGTTCACGTAGAACATGGCTACTTGGTTGTCCGTGTGGATGAGGACTGTCTTGCAGCTGAGCAGGGTGTGGAAGACTTGGAGCTAGAAAAATTGCTCTGAGCTCCAAGAGGTTGATATGTAGAGAAGTCTCCTGTGGAGACCAGATGCCCTGGGTGGAGAAATCTTGTAGATGAGCTCCCCAACCCCTTGGATAGGCATCTGTTGTAAGAGTTGCTTGGGGTAACAACTGTTGAAAAGGGGACTCCAGCAAAAGGTTTTGAGTGGACTTCCACCACTGGAGAGACCAAAAAAGGCGACTGGAGGTTGCTATTTTGTCTGATAGGCACCCTGATGCCTGGGTCCATTGGGTGGATAAAGTCCATTGAGCTGCCCTCATGTGAAGGCGAGCATAAGGAACCACATGCACGATGGATGCCATGTGACCTAACAGTTGTAACATCTCTCGAGCAGTTAAATGGGACTTTAACTGAATCTGGGAGGCTAACTGCACCAAGCGTAGGCAACGGGCCTGGGGAAGATAGGCTCTTGCAGTTGTGGTATCTAGCAAGGCCCCTATGAACTCTAGTGACTGAGTAGGGGTGAGATGGGATTTTGGGATGTTTATTACAAGTCCCATATACTGAAGAACATGCCTTGTGCAGGCTAGGGAAGACTGGGCCTCTGACTGGGATGGAGCTCGGATGAGCCAGTCGTCCAGATATCGGAATACGAATATTCCTAGAGTGCGTAGAAATGCAGCTACTACTGCCATGCATTTTGTGAACACTCTTGGTGCAGAGGCCAGACCGAAAGGAAGCACTCTGTATTGGTAGTGCTTTCCTTGATAAAGGAACCAAAGGAACCTTTTGTGTGTTGGATGGATGAGGACATGGGTGTACGCATCCTTGAGATCTAGAGAACAAAGCCAATCCTGACTCTGAAGATATGGAAGGAGAGCACCGAGAGAAATCTTGAATTTCTCCTTGCATAGAAACTTGTTCAATTCTGAGATCTAAAATGGGTCTGTAGCCCCCTGTTTTCTTTGGGATATGAAAATTGGGGGAGTAGAACCCTGAGCCCTGTTGAAGAAGGGGTACTTCTTCTATTGCCTTTTGGGCAAGAAGGGTAGCAATCTCCTGACCCAGAAGGTCGAGGAGAGATGTTGGAGAATTGAACTGTCTCACCATGGTGTGAGGAGGAAGGTTTAAGAAATGAAGCTCGTACCCCTCCCTTATGATGGAGGGGGTCCATTGCTCTGCTGTGATTTGTTCCCATCTGGGAGCAAAGTGAGCTAACCTTCCTGGAATAGTGAGAGGCTCTGGTTCTTCTAGAGCCAGAAAGTCTAAGTTCTCTAGTTTTAAGTCAAAGGCCCTGAGGAGGCTGAGGCTGTTGGGCCGTAGCAGTCCTTGCAGCCTTAGGCTTGGCCTGTTTAGGTTGTTGCTGATGCTTTTCAGAAAAACGACCTGCAGAAGATGTCTGCTGACCATAAACAGGATAATATCTCCCTTTTTTGGGATAAAAAGCCTTTTTGAACAATCTTTTTTTAACAGTAGCAGAGGTAGACTTTGAAAGTCTATCTAAAGCAGAATTTTCAGCATCCATCTGAGTGGCCTTTGCTTGCCAATCCTTTCCAAAAAGGTTTTCACCTGTACAAGGAAGATTTCCTAATCCATCTTGGACCCAGGGTTCCAAATCAGAAGCTTGTAACCAAGCAACTCTGCATGCAGCTATGGCAATAGCCGAGGCTCTGCTGGCACACTCAAAAGTGAAAGGCTGCACAGTTGGAAAATTTGGAAACATCCTGGGCATGTTTAAGCCAGGTGAGAAACTCCTCCCTTTTATCTTCTGAAATAAAAGGGGCTAAAGTCTGTAGATGATCTATAACTTCTTTTAGAAACATCCCCATATAGAGACTATAGGAGTTGATTCTGGCAGTAAGCATGTTGGCTTGGAACATTTTCCGGCCAAAAGCATCTAAGCTTCTGCATTCTCTTCCTGGAGGGTTAGATGAGTGCCTTTTTGCACTCTTTAGCTTCATGGCAGACTCCACCACAAGAGAATGGTGAGGAAGTTGAGTCTTATGAAAGCCAGGACAGGGAGGAACACGGTACATGGTGTCCAACCTACGAGAATGAGGGGAGGTTGTGAGAGGAGTCTCCCATATGCCCAACATGTGATCATAAAGGATCTCATGAATTGGTGAAGTAGCTGCCTCCTTAGGAGCCTTAGGATATTGTAAAATATCCAATTGTTTGGCTCTAGGCTCTGACTCAGGGGCCACAGAGATGGAGAGGCCCCTGGCCACTTCCCTAATGAAGTGTTGGAAAGACAAGTCTTCTGGAGGAGACATTCTCCTTTTTGGAAAAGAAGGCTCCTGAGGAAGGAGTACCGATGCTTCGACAGAAGCCTCTGATTCATCAGAGTCCTCGGAGAAATCGAAGTATCGCCTGTCTGGATGCTCCTGCAGAGCCCGATACGCGTAGCGAGTGGTATCGACATCGGGAGTGATCGGTACCGGTTCGGTACCGATGGGCATCCTAGGACAGGGTACCGCTGTAGTCGACACCGAAGCCAATGTCGATGCAATCAGTCCCGGTACCGGAACCGATACCGACAACGGAGTTTGTTGCGGTACCGGAGGCGTCGCAGCCTATATGAATGCCGTAATGGCACGCTGCATGGTCAGAATATTCTGATCCATCGACGCCACCAATGTCTGGATGTTGATACCAGTGGAAACCACCGGTACCCCAGAACATGGCAACAGGTGATCGGTCGAGGCCACGCCATCGATGTCAACCTGTGACCCCATAGATGAAGCTTTGGAAGCCGGGGCTTCTCGCCAGGTAATTTTGCCGGTGTAGAATCCTCGAGGGCAAGCCCGGAGGCATCTCGATGCTTAGAGGGAGATCTACCCTTCGAGGACCGGCTGGACTTATGTTTGGTTACCTAAGATCCATGAGAGGAAGAAGCAGCCCTGGAAGACGTCGATGCCACCGAAGCTGCATCAGAGAGAAACAGGGTACTGAGTTTAGCCGCTCGGTTCTGTCGACCTCTTTTAGACATCATGGAACAGGACGCACAATCCGTGATGGAATGGTCAGGACCCAAACATTTTGGACACCAGTCATGGGTGTCGGTGACAGAAATAGTACCGCTGCACTTCGTGCACTTTTTAAACCCGGAGGCGGGCTTTTCCATGAGGAAAAATATTTCCTTGGCCTAAGGCCGAAGAAAAAAATTGCACAGAAGTGGGAAACGGTAGGGGGTTTTTTTAAGAAGAAAGAAAGAAAAGACCGGCGGTACCGGTCCGACGTCGAAGGCGGTAGACGCGAGACCAAAGAACTAGAAAAAAAATTAAGAAACTCTTCAGCGGTGACAGGAACACGACCTGCTGGCTCCGCGGAAAAGAAGAACTGGAGAGAGGCGGTTGGGAAAGGCAGCACGCTCCCAAAAGCTTTCTTATTGGACGCTGGGGAGCGTTCCCGCGCAGGCTCCGTCGGTACCGACGATACCCATATGTGAAGACTCATTCCTGCTTGTTCCTGGAGATTTATAGTTACCTCCCCATGTTTTGCTGAATACCTTCACGTGGTGACCCTGTCGTATAAAATCTATACTGAATCCTAGCAAGATGACACTACAATTGAAGTATGGTAGGAACGAAAAAGAAAAATACATACTGGCCGCACGTCACTCAGGACAAAAAGGCGCCCTCCCATAGCTTACACACTAGGGCTAGCGATGGTGGTTGTGACAGTGCAAGCACTACAGATTTAGATAATATCTCTGTCACAGATAAAGGACATGTTGAGCATATTCACGGACCCACTGTGGCAGGCGATAAAGCGTAGTTACTCACCTATATTAGGTGTTCTCCAGGAATAGCAGAAATCAGTCCTCACATATGGGTGATGGAGCCGATGGAGCCTGCGTAGAGCATTTCCCCAGCTTTCAAAGAAAGCCTTAGGGACATGCTACCACACGTGTGGTCCCCTTCCCGCCCAAGGGTACCATCTTGCTCAGATGACACAGCTAGGACGGCAGTAAAGCATAGTTACTTACCTGTAACAGTTGATCTCCAGGAACAACAGGAATTTAGTCCTCACATATGGGTATCGTCAGTACCGACGGAGCCTGCGCGGGAACGCTCCACAGCGTCCAATTAGAAAGCTTTTGGGAGCATCCCACAGTGCCTGCGTGCTGCCTTCCCGCCTTTCCCAAATGACTCTCTCCAGTTGAGTTTTAAAGCTGAGACAAAGAGAGAGAGAGAGGGAAAGGAAAGAGATAGAGAGATACAACTCCTAGGGGAGATGGCTGGGTCGTGAGAATTAAATTCCTGCTGTTCCCGGAGATCACCTGTTACAGGTGAGTAACTATGCTATCTCCAGGAACATGCAGGAATGTAGTCATCACATATGGGGACTCCATAGCTTTAGGTGCCAGGGAGAGACCCCCGAGGTTGTGTCCCCCTGAACAGGGCTCCACTTCCTCCCATGGATCTCTGGCATCCTACCAGGGATGCTGGGTAGGAGTCGATTAGGTATGGAACAGGTGTTGAAGAACAGCCTGACCAAACAAGGCATCCCGGCGGGAGTCCTTGTCCAAGCAGTAATGGGCTGTGAAGGTATGAACCGAGGCCCAGGTGGCTGATCGACAGATGTCGTCAATAGACACAGAGTGCAGATGAGCCATTGAGGCTGCCATGGCTCTCACACTGTGAGCTGTGACATGGCCCTCCAGAGAAATGTTCTTACTCTGATAGGCGAAGGAAATACACTGAGAAATCAAGTTAAATAGAGTTCTCTTGGAGACTGGTCCCAAATGAGAAGGATCAAAAGCAACAAAGAGTTGAGAGGATTTTCTATGTTGCTGTGTTCTTTGTAAGTAAAAGGCTAAAGCTCTTTTACAATCCAAGGTATGAAGATTCCTCTCTGCATTTGATGCATGGGGCCTTGGAAACACCACAGGCAGGTAGACCGCTTGGTTCAGATGAAAAGGCGAGACCACCTTTGGCATAAAATGTGGATGAGTCCTAAGGACTACCTTATCATGATGGAACCTTGTATAAGGTGGATTAGCTACTAGCGCTTGCAACTCACTAATGTGACGTGCTGATGTGATTGCAATAAGAAAAATAACCTTCCAAGAAAGGAATTTTAAGGAGGTGGTAGCTAAAGGTTCGAAGGGTGGCTTCATGAGCTGCCCAAGAACAAGGTTTAAGTCCCATGCCACCGGTGGTGGCCTAATGGGAGGCTTAATCAGAAGAAGGCCTCTCATAAATCTTGCTATAAGAGGATGAGATGAAATAGGCTGTCCATTTAGAGTCTTAAAGGAAGCTGTAATAGCACTCTAATGGACCCTTACTGAGTTAGTCTTAAGTCCTGCATTGGATAAATGAAGGAGATACTCGAGTAATGATTCCAGAGGTATCGCAAGGGGGTTAAGACCCTTTTGCGAACACCATATGGTAAACCTTTTCCACTTGGAAAGCATAAGATCGTCTTGTGGAAGGTTTCCTGGAAGCAAAAAGAATATCTTTTACTTGCTGAAGGAGATTGAGATCATGGAGATCTAGGCCTTCAGCAACCAAGCCCTGAGATACAGAGACTGAGGATTGGGATGCCATAACATTCCGTCCTCCTGAGATAGGAGATCTGGAGCAGACCCTAACTCCAGGGAGGGAGCTTGAGAGAGATGTAGAAGCAGAGGGTACCACACTTGCCGTGGCCAATGTGGAGCTATGAAAATCATATGGCCTCTGTCTCTCTGAAGCTTGAACAGGGTTTTGGGAATTAGGGGAATGGGCGGAAAGGCATACAGGAAAGTCTTGACCCCAACAAAGGAGAAAAGCATCCCCCTGGCCTGAGCCCCCGAGCCGGAATTCTGGAACAGAACCGGGGAAGTTTGGCATTCCACGGACTTGCAAAGAGGTCTATGTCTGGGGTTCCCCAAATTTGAAAAATCTTGTCCACCTGGTCTGCTTGCAGAGACCATTCGTGGGGAAGCAGAACTCGACCGAGTCTGTCTGCCCAAGGGTTTTGTATGCCTGGAAGATACACTGCCAGGAGATGAATTTGATGCTCTCTGGCGAGGGCCCATAGTCGCAAAGCTTCGTTGCAAAGCGACAGAGCCTGTTCCCCCCTGCTTGTTCACGTAGAACATGGCTACTTGATTGTCCGTATGAATGAGGACTGTCTTGTAGCTGAGCAGGGTATGGAACACTCGAAGAGCAAGGAAGATTGCTCAGTTCCAGAAGATTGATATGTAGATGAGTCTCCTGTGGAGACCAGGTGCCTTGGGTGGCGAGGTCTTGCAGATGAGCTCCCCAACCCATTGGAGAAGCATCTGTTGAGAGTTGCTTGGGGTAGAGGTTGTTGAAAAGGGGACCCCAGCAACAGGTTTTGAGTGGACGTCCACCACTGGAGGGACAAAATAGAGTAGTTACTCACCTGTAACAGGTGTTCTCCAGGAGCAATTCTCCCGGAGCAGCAGGAATCAGTCCTCACATATGGGTGACATCGATGTCGATGGAGCCCCCTTGCGGAGCATTTCCACAGCTTTCTATGAAAGCCTTTGGGAATACTACACGCATGCGCGTTCCCCTTCCCGCCTAAAGGTGCCATCTTGCTCAGTCAAATGACATAGCTAAAAGACAGCATAAAAAAAGTAAAAATAAACTATGTACAACTGCAACTCCCAGAGGAGGAGGGAGGGTTGTGAGGACTGATTCCTGCTGCTCCTGGAGAACACCTGTTACAGTTGAGTAACTACTTCTTCTCCAGGACCAAGCAGGAAGTCAGTCCTCACATATGGGACTCCCCAGCTTCAGGCTACCGGGGACCCAGAGCTGAAAAATGAGCTCCCTCTAGCTGCAGCATCAGAGAAAGGATTTCACTGAAACATACCCCCACCGGTAGCCCAACCAGAGGGCTGGAGGGTAGGAGTTGCCTAAACCTCGAAGGGATTCCGGAGCACTGCCTGACCGAAAGCACTGTCCCTATGGGACTGCCTCTCCAGGCAGTAGTGGATCGCAAAAGTCTGGCTTGAGGACTAAGTTGCAGCCCTACAGATGTCTGCCAATGGTACAGAGCAGAGATGAGCTACTGAGGCAGCCATTGCCCTGACACGGTGGGCCGTGACCCGACCCTGCAAGGAAAGGTCAGCTGCCCTGTAAGCCCAGGAGATACAGTCAGCCACCCAGATGGACAAGGTACGCTTGTAGACAGGTAACCCCAAGTTATTAGGGTCAAAAGACACAAAGAGCTGAGCAGCCCTCCTATGCCCCTGCGTATGCTCTAGGTAGAAGGATAAGGCCCTTCTACAGTCCAGGGTATGCAGGACCGTCTCAGCCCGGCTGGCATGGGGCCTAGGGAAGAACATTGGAAGAACCACCTCTTGGTTGAGATGGAAAGAGGAGACAACCTTTGGGAGGAACTTAGGATGAGTCCTAAGGACTACCCTGTTCCTATAGAAGCGAGTGTACGGTCTGTCACAGACCAGGGCTTGAAGCTCACTCACTCGCCTGGCCGAGGTAAGGGCCACTAGGAATAGAGTCTTCCAAGAAAGGAAGCGGAGAGGACATGTAGCCATCGGCTCAAAAAGTGGACGAGTCAGCTGCTGCAAGACCACATTCAACTCCCACTCAGGGGCCGGTGGACGGAGAGGAGGCTTGAGCAAGAGTAAGCCTCTGAGAAACATGGACACCAAGGGGTGAACCGACAAAGAGTGTCCCTCCACCAGGGAGTGGTGAGCTGCCAGAGCAGAGAGGTGGACCCGAACAGAATTGGACTTAAGACCCTGATTAGACAAGTGCAGCAGGTACTGAAGCACTACTGGCGCAGTGCAGGAGAAAGGATCTTCCGTGCGTTGCTGACACCACAAGGAGAACCTTCTCCATTTCAGGGCATAGGTTTTCCTGATGGACTGCTTCCTAGAAGCCAAGACCACCTCTTCCACTTCCTGAGGCAGGCCCCAGGGAGCCAACACTACCCTTGCAGCCTCCAGGCCATCAAATAGAGAGATTTGAGATTGGGGTGCAGAAGAGAACCCTGATCCTGAGAGAGAAGATCGGGTTGCAACCCCAGAGGTAGTGGGGTTTCCACTGCTAGTTGGAGCAGAAGTGGGAACCAGGGCTGCCTCGGCCACCTGGGGGCTACCAGAAGTACCGAGGCCTTGTCCCGTAGAATCTTGAACAAGGTTCAGGCCACCAGAGGCATGGGAGGAAACGCATATAGGAAGCCCTGTGACCAAGAAATCAGGAAGGCATCCGCTGCTAATCTCAGAGGATGCGGTTGCCTAGAACAGAACCTGGGCAGCTGCCGGTTCAGGGGACTGGCAAAGAGGTCTAAGGATGGAAGTCCCCATTTCAGGAAAATCTTTTGAACCACTAATGGGTGCAGTCGCCACTCGTGGGGCTGTAGAACCCTGCTCAACCTGCCTGCCAGGAAGTTCTCCTGGCCAGGAAGATAAACAGCCTTGAGAAACATTTTGTGCAGTAGGGAAAAAGAGCAAAGGGCCTGTGCCTCCTGACACAGGAGCCTGGACCCAGTGCCTCCCTGTTTGTTCACATAGAACATGGCCACTTGATTGTCTGTCTGTACCAGAACAGACTGGTGAGCCAGGGTGTGAGAGAAGGTTTTGAGGGCTAAGCGAATAGCCTGGAGTTCCAGTAGATTGATCTGCTGCGTAGTCTCCCATGGAGACCACAGGCCCTGGGTGCACCTGTCCAAACAATGTGCACCCCAGCCCTGCAAAGAGGCATCAGTTGTCAACACCACTGTGGAGACAGGCACCTGAAAAGGCACCCCCTGTAGTAAGTTGGGGGGGGGGGTGTAGCCACCACTGCAGGGAGTCCAGGAATGGTTTGGACACCCATACTTTGTCGGTGAGGCACCCTGTGGCCTGTTTCCACTGAGTTCTGAGGCACCACTGTACAAGTCTCATGTGAAGGCGGGCATTGGGGGTCACAAGCACTGTCGATGCCATGTGGCCTAGAAGCTTTAGACAGAGTCTGGCGGAAACCCGTGGCATGCCCAGAAACTGGCTTGCGAAGTCCATGAGCCTTTGTGCCCTGTCTTCTGGCAAGTAAGCCTTTGCTCGCAGGGAGTCCAGCCTCGCCCCTATGAACTCCAGGTTCTGGGAGGGGAGCAAAGTGGACTTTGCGAAGTTTACGACAAAGCCTAGGTGATGGAGGGAGACAGTCCGGAAGGTGGCTTGCCTGGCCTCCTGGTAAGTCTGACCCCTGATGAGCCAGTCGTCCAGGTAGGGGAAGACAAAAACACCTTGATTCCTCAAGTAGGCCGCCGCCACCACCGCCAGGCACTTTGTAAAGACCCTTGGGGCGGAGATGAGGCCAAAGGGCAGTACTCTGTACTGGTAATGGTTTCCTCCCACCATGAACCCGATGTACTTCCTGTGGTCTGGATGAATGAGGATATAAGTGTACGCATCCTTTAGATCTAAGGAGCATAGCCTATCTCCCTGCTGGAGGTAGGGCAGAAGTGTTCCAAGAGTAAGCATCTTGAACTTTTCTTTCTCCAAGAACTTGAGATTTCTGAGGTCGCGAATAGGCCTGAGGCCCCCGGTTCTCTCTGGTACTAGAAAGTACCTGGAGTAGAAACCGTGACCTTGTGGGTGGGGAGGCACAGGCTCCCCCACCTTGTCTCGCAGCAGACCCTGAAGTTATTGAAGGAGGAGGTCTGTGTGCAGTGGAGGTCTAGGAGGCTCTCCTGGGAAGTAAGGAGGAGGCAACTGTTGGAAATGGAGCATATAGCCCTTGTGGACTATGCTTAAGACCAAATTGTCTCCTGTAATGGATGGTCACCTGTGGGCAAACAAGGCTAGTCGACCTCCTGTGCAAGGATGGGACAGCAGAGACGAAGAGGCTATGCTTTGGGAGTCAAAAAACCCCACCCTGCTGAGTGGGAGCAGGAGCCGGAGGCTTTGGGGTCTTCTACCTAAGGGGCCCATGTCCCTGCCCCTTGGCCTGCTGACCCTGCTGGGGAGCTGGGAAGGCCTGGTAATGTGGGAACTGTTTGTAGGCAGTCGCCTTCCTCACCGAGCCCTTCTTTTTCTGGGAAGGGACAGATGTTTTCCTGGACAGCCTTGTCCTAGTGAGGTGCTTGGTTTCGAGCTCAGCAGCCTTCTCGGCCATAGGCTTGCCAAAAAGGTTTTCACCTCGGCAAGGGACATCGACCAACTTGTCCTGTACCCATGGCTCGAGGTCCGACTGCAGCCATGCCTGGCGTCGAGCCGCGATGCCGGCTGCCGCAACACGGGCCGAGGCCTCGACGCCATCGTAGGCCGCTCGGAACATGAACTTAGAGCATTCCCGCAATCCTGAAGACAAGGACTTGAACCTCTGCAAAGGTTCCCCGGAGAGACCAGCAGAGAACCCAGCAAGCTCCTTCGCCAGGTCCCGTAAGTACATGCCCATGTACAGCTGGTAGGACTGGACACGGCAAGCAAGCATCAAGGCCTGGAAGCACTTTCTACCAAACGCATCCAGGTTCCGGGCATCCCTGCCGGGGGGCACCGCAGAATGCGTCTTCTAGCTTTTCAGACAATGAATGGCCGATTCCACCACCATGGAATGGTGTGGTAGCTGCGCCTTTTGGAAACCAGGGCTCTTACGGAGTCGATAAATGGAATCGACCCGCTTGCTCAGAACCGGCACTGAGGCCGGTGCCTCCCACATCCAGAAGAGGAGCCGTTCCAGCATCGGAGGAACCAGGACAGTAAAGGCCTCCTTTGGAGGAGAGTCATACTGGAGGGCCTCGAGCTCTTTGGCTCGAGGCTCCTCCTCGGGATCCGCGGGAATGGCCAAAGCTGTGGCCATATCCCTAACGAACTCTGAGAACCGGGTATCCTCCGGGGGGGGGGGGGAATCTACTCCGGGGTTCGGACTGCGGTGAGTCCAAAGGGACGCACCGAGTCCGAAAAGTATCGGGGGACTCCTCGTCCTCCGTCTCCCATGCGGACTTGTCCGAAGAGGAGTCGGGGGGCTCCGACTGTGTGGGTCCTGGCAGCACCCGCCCCGATGCCGAAGGCACCGGCGTCGACGCCCTCGGTCCCGAGCGGGAGGTCGAGGGTGACCGCGACCGAGGACGACCTCGAGCCTTCATGGTCTCAAGTATCGGCTCAGTCTCCGGGGTCGACTGACGTCGATGTCCCGGTGGTCGGGGCAGATGCGCCAGTGAGGCTGGCCATCAGCACCCACTGCTGATCCATGAAGGCAGACAATCTGCACTCCAAGGCTGTCACAGCCTGAGTCCAAGCTCAGGAGACTCAGCAGCTATAGACTCTGATCCCTAGGAGGAGAGTCCGAGGACAACAGGACTTACATGTCCAGCAGACTCCTGCTCTACACGAGGCATTTTGGACGGCTTCTCCTGTTCCAAAGGCCCGGGACGGCGGTCGGGGGTCCGAGACCTGGCCCTCGAGGAGCCAGGGACCTCCTCCGACGCTGCCCTCGCGAGTCGTTTCTTCCTCTTTCGTTCCCGATCGGGGGAATCCCTGTCCGAGGAACCCCGGCGATGCTCGGGATCAAATTCCCGAGACGTCGAGGCCTCAGACGAGGTCGAATCAGAAAAAAGCCTTTCCTTTTGATGCTGTCGACTTTGCAGTGCCTTAGTGGACATTTTGCCACATGGGCCACAGATCTTAGGATCATGATCTGGACCGAGGCACCGAAGGCAGCAGTCGTGTGTGTCGGTGAGACATCAGTTTCTTGCACCGATCACACTTCTTGAAACCACTGGAAGCCAACGGGGAAAAAAGGGCCCCTGCGAGGTCAAAGGACCGGCCTTCCAGGAAAAAGTAAAAAAGGGCGCGAACGCCAGCTACTAAGGGCAAAAACCGAAAAAACAGAAGACGGGCTCAATACCAGTGTACCGAACTCGGCGGGAGGGGGAACCGGCATCGAACCGGACAAGAACCGCGATGGAATCGCAAGAAAAAGCTAACATTTCTCAGGGTGACACGGACAAACGTCCGTTGGGCTCCTCGGAAAAAGAAAGACTGAGCAAGATGACACCTTTAGGCGAGAAGGGGACCGCGCATGCGTGCAGTATTCCCAAAGGCTTTCTTAGAAAGCTGGGGAAACGCTCCGCACGGGGGCTCCATCAACGTCGATGTCACCCATATGTGAGGACTGACTTCCTGCTTGGTCCTGGAGAAAGTTCTTCTACCACCTCTCCACATAAAATTGGGATTGATGAAGCAATTCGTAAAATCACTTCCAAGAGATGGAGAATGCTTCAAATATTTGGTCACCAAGTTTCCAGGCCTGTCTGAGGCAAAATTGAAGGAAGGTGTGTTCGTCGGACCAGACATTAGGCGGCTTATCGTTGATCAAGAGTTTGTCAATACCATGACAGATCCTCAAAAGTAAGGGTGGATTGCATTTAAAGAAGTTGTACAGAAATTTTAGGCAATAACAAAGATCCTCACAACAAAAAGATCGTCGGACGAATGCTGAAAGCATTTCAAGCTTTAGGTTGCCTGATGAGTTTGAAAGTGCATTTCCTCCAGTCCCACCTTGACTACTTTCCTGAAAATTTGGGAGCTGTGAGTAAGGAACAAGGTGAACGATTCCACCAAGACATTAAAGAGATGGAAAGGAGATACCAGGGAAAATGGAGCATTACAATGATGGCAGACTACTGTTGGATGCTTCAGAGAGACATTCCAGATGCTACTCACAAGCGTAAATGCACCAAGAGGAGCCTCACAAGAAAGAAGAATCGAGTTCAGTGTGTGTAGGTGAGCTCATTTCAGTTCAAAAAAGGATTTTCATGAAAATATTGTAATAAAACTTTAATTTTATAAGTTTATTTCCATTTATTTTGAGGTATTGCCTTATTTAACATAGTTACCTAAATTGTCAGGAAACGTGATGTCCTATGACAAAATGGAGATCATTTTCGGATTCAGCGCACCAAAAAACAAAGATTACGTGGAATAACCAAAACAGCTCTCGAAAAAAAGTTTTTTGCAGACCTGTGTAATATAATGCCTCTGTATCGTTCCATGGTGTGACCGCACCTTGAATAGTGTGTGCAATTCTGGTCGCCGTATCTTAAAAAGAATATAACGTTATTAGAAAGGTACAGAGAAGAGCCACCAAAATGGTAAAGGGGATGGAAGGATATCCCTATGAAGAGAGGCTAAAAAGGTTAGGGCTCTTCAACCTGGAAAAGAGATGGCTGAGGGGAGATATGATAGAGGTCTATAAATTAATGAATGGAATGGAACAGGTAAACATAGATCGATTGTTTACATCAGGGGTCCTCAAACTACGGCCCGCTGAGGACTTTTATCCGGCCCGCCGGGTGTTTTTGCCCCCACTCTCTGTCCTCAGGGGCAGCTCCAGGGCCATTGAGCAAGAATGTTTTTTGCACAGGGCCCCACGTTTCAGAGGGCCCCACGTTTCAGGGGGCCCCGCGCAAAGAACATTCTGCTTTAAAAGTAAATTTTACATTTAAAAAAAAAAAAAAAAAGCTGTCTGCTGTCAGCCTGCCGCTGCCTCCGCGGCAGATTCCTGTGTCCCACAGGGCCCCCCCCTGCCCGGCAGAGCCTGCCTTCCCTGCATCAGCTCCCTCTCCGCAGTCGAAACCGGCTTTCAGAGCGCGAAGGGAGAGTTTCCCTTTCGCAGCTCTGTTAAGACTGCAGGGGCTGATGGGAACTTTCCCATCAGCGCGCCCGCGGGCTTAACAGAGCCGCGAGGGAGAAACTCTCCCTTCACGCTCTGAAAACCGGTTTCGACTGTGGAGAGGGCGCTAATGCAGGGAGGGCAGGCTCTGCCGGGTAGGGGGGCCCCGCGGGACACTCGAATCTGCCGCGGCGGCAGGCCGGCAGCAGACAGCTTTTTTAAATTTTACATTTTCCCTAGGCTGGGGGGGAGGGGGGGTTTAGGACTGGTAATGGGCGATGGGGGGGCTAAGTCTGGAAATGGGGTGATGGGGGGAGTTAGGACTGGTAATGGGCTATGGGGGGGGCTAAGTCTGGAAATGGGCTGATGGGATTAGGGCTGGAAGTGGGCTGATGGGGATTAGGACTGGTAATGGGCTATGGGGGGGCTTAAACTGAAAATTGGGTGATGGGGGTTAGGACTGGAAATGGGCTGATGGGATTAGGATTGGAATGGGCTGATGGGGGTTTAGGACTGGTAATAGGCTATGGGGGGGCTAGGACTGTAATGGGCTGAGTGGAAGGGAAGGCTTGAACTGCAAATAGCTGATGGGGACGGAGGCTTGGAATGGAAGTGGGCTGATCCCCCATAGGACTGGTGATGGGGGATTAGGACTGGGAGTGGGCTGACTGGGAGTGGGCTGATTGGATTAGGACTGGGAGTGGGCTGATTGGATTAGGACTGGGAGTGGGCTGATGGGGGGTTAGGACTGGTAATGGGCTATGGGGGGGGGGGGGCTGGGAGAGTGAAATGGAGAGGGGAAAAATATTTTGTGTGGGAGGGAAGACAAATCTACAATTGGCCGGGTATTGGGAGAGTAAGTGGGGATTGAGGATGAAGGGGGAAAATGAGTGGATGAAAAAGGAATGAGGAAAGAGCAAAAGGAGAAAGATTAGTATGTTAAAGCAGATGTAAGAGAATGGAAAAAAACTAGAAGAAAGGACAAATGGACAGCAGACGATGGAGAGTTAGCAGAAGAGACAAACCAGAAGAAAGTGTCTGGAGAAATTGCAACTGAAAAAAAAAATGCACAAAAGGTACAAAGATATCTCCTTATTTTGAATTTATTAACTGGAATATGACAGCTCTGGGAAATGTGCATCAGTAACGTCTGATTTGTTTAGTACAAGAGGAAATTAATTTATAGTTTTATTTCTACATTGTTGTTGTACATTCCAAGTTTGGCTTTTTAGGGTTCCCAGTTTAATTATTGTCTTCCTGTTTCTAAATTGCGATTCCTTGTTTGGTGATGGTCTGTGTTCTGCATGTGTAACTGAGCTGAGGTATTCTGTTTATGTAATTCCTATTTGACATTGCCACTTGCTCTCTTTCACCAGTAGGTCATGTATTGTTGTTCTCTGAAATGTATTGGTTTAATATTTGCAGTGTTGCCTTTTGATAGGTAGGGTATGGTGCTTTGTGAGTCCTGGTAGTGCTGTTATGATACGGCGGGTTTGCTATGGGTTCTAAATGGGCAGTGTTTGTAGTAGTTCCTAATGTGCCTGGCGGTTGGCACTGGATTATAGTAATATAGAAATCTTTTAGTCTTTCTTTATCCATACACTCATGAAGAGGCATGTTTACTAAAAGTTAGTGTATGGTAACATTATTCAAATATTTATGCAAATGAGGTCCCTTATGCAAATGAGGCCCCGCGCTGAGTCTCTGCACATGGCCCCGCACACTTGCATCACTTGTTACAACTAGCAGTGACAGCACAGTTACTTACCTGTAGCAGGTGATCTCCGGAACAGCAGGAATTAGTCTTCACATGTGGGTACGTCGGCGCCGACGGAGCCAGCACGGAAAATGCTCCCCAGCATCCAATCAGAAGCCTTTGGGAACATCCCCCGCACCTGCGCGGTGACTTCCCGCCCCTCCAACAGTCTCTCCTCAGTTGGGTTTCATAGCTGAGACATAAGGAGAGAAGAGGAAGGGGAAATAGACAGATACAACTCCTAGGGGAGGCGGGCGGGTTGTGAAGACTAATTCCTGCTGTTCCGGAGATCACCTGTTACAGGTAAGTAATTGTGCTATCTCCAGGAACAAGCAGGAATGAGTCTTCACATGTGGGAACTCCCTAGCTAAGGATGCCAGGGGAGATCCCATAAAATGCGTATCCCGGACAGGACGGCCTTTTCCAACCTGGATCCCCGGCATCCCCGGAGGGATGGGGGGTAGGCGTTGAGTAGAACAGAGCTGTAGAGGAACAGCGAAACTAAAAACTACAGGGAAAAGTCTTTAGAAGGCATGACAAGCAGCATTAAAATTTTAATGAACTGGCACAAAGTAGAGCTTACCTACTGGAAGTAGACAGTAGATGCAGTAGCAGAATCTTCAAGAGAACTCCACAGCAGTGAGAAGGCCCAGACTGGAATGGGCAGGAGACCCAGGTGTCCACCGGGGCAGGAGAAGATCGGCAGGTCCCCCCACAGGGAGGCTTTTACGGGAAAGCTGGGACTCGTTCAGGCACAGAGTCATCAACAGTGAGGACTTAAAAAACAAAGGGAACTGACCGATCTGGTAATTTGGCCCAGTCCGGGAGGGAAGAGGGGGCATGGAAGAAAGCCCCCATTCCCAAGGAGAACCGAAGGGAACTCAGGAATACGGAAGATGCACACTGTCTTTCCCAACTGGCCAGAGATAGGAAGACATTGAGGGAAGGCTGCATAGACAGGGAGATGTATAACAAAAATAGAAGCTGTTGACGTCACAGCAGTAGTGGTTAGAAAAAACCAGTCCCAGTCACTGAGCCATATAAAAACAGGCAAGGTGACTGTCTGGACCTCATAGAAAAATAAACCTAAGCACAGTCAGTCATGGGGGGAGGCATGACATAGGGCGCTATGGACATCTCCTGACATGTGCATACATATATATGTATATAGATATGCATACGGAAGGCATACACGAAATAATCTTAAGACGACATGCCTGCCACTGAGCCACAGAGAAGACCTTCACATGGGGAATGTGACGGTCCAACAATAGGGGTGAACCCATCGGAAGAGATATGGAGGCTCCCTGTCTGTGAAGCAGGGGTATATTCCGGACAGAATGAGAGCTCCGTGGACATTCAAGCCAAGGAACTTATCTCTTGTAAGAAAAAAACCCCGCAGAGATTAAGATCGATGCTCTGTGGCAAGGGCTAATAAGAAAACTTCTCCGAAGAATGCAGAGGGCATTGCGCGGGAGAATTACAAGATAAACCGACAGCAACTGAACAAAACCATAGAGGGGATTCTCCTGTATAAGGACAGAGAGAAAACAGGCAGGGGGTGGAGGAGACTCCGTCCCTGCCGGATGAGTCGTTCAGAATATGCGTTGGAGGAAGACAACCAGCCTACGCTGGAAAGAAAAAGTAGTATTTCAGTATGGTACCAACTCAAACAGGGGAAACCTGGAAGAGAGGGATTAGGAAAGTGACCCACCATGTGGCAAGTCCGCCGAAGGAAAAAAGTCCAAGTGGGGACCGAAACTATCCTGGGATAGTTGCAACCTCCCTTCATGGTAGAAGAATGGGAGAAGTCAGTGACCCATGGAGAAAACATCCCAGGGGCATAGCATACTGGAAAAGAAAAAAAACCCAGCATAGGGTTCGAGAAAGAAACTTCTACAGAACCTATGGGCGCTGGTACGAGTAGACTGGTTTGAGCCTGGAGACTTCAGGCTAGGAGGAGACGTCCCTCGCTCGGGTACGCCGGAGGAATGGGCAGAAGAAGGGTGAACCCTCCTCCTCTTCGGGAGAGAAGGGTTCGTAGGATATTTCCCACGTCCCGGGGAAAAAGGAGGCTTGGGATGGTCTCCATAGCCAGGGAAGTCAGTGGAGCAGTGAGCAACCTGACGTAAAGCCTCCCTATTGAAGAGATTTTCTCCAGTGCAAGGAGAGTTACCCAGTGTATGTTGTGCCCATCTGTTCAAGCCTGATCCTTGCAGCCACGCAGTACGACGTGCTCCAATGGCAATAGCCGAGGATCTGCTAACAGACTCAAAAGAGTCTAGGGAAGCACGGGAAAGAAACCAAGAGATGTCCCTGCTATGATTAAGAAGCAAGGAATAGTCAGAGGCCTTAGGTTCTGACAAGAAGGGAGACAGAAGAGATAATTTCTCTGTGACCTCCTGAAGCGTAAGACTCATAAAATATATATGAAATGATTCTGGAAGCCAACATAGAAGTCTGGAAGGTTTGACGGCCAAAGGCATCAAGTGCTTTGGATGCACGACCTGGCGGATAAGAAGAGTGTTTCTTCTTACTTCTGACCTTCCTCATCGCTGATTCCACTACAAGGGAATGATGCGGAAACTGGTTGCTCTGAAACCCCGGAGAGGGAGGCACCCGATACAGAACATTCATGGCCGCAGAGGGCGCAGGGACCTTCAAAGGTGATTCCCAAATCCTCAGAAGGAGGTCCTGCAAGGAATGGTGTAAAGGAAGCATGACGGTCCCCTGTTCGGCCGAATCTTGGGTAGGAGCAGGGGCAGGAATAGGAATGGCAAGAAAAGTAGCCATGTCAAGGAGAAATTTCTGAAATGAAGGATCTCCCAGAGAAGTCATTCCCGGGTCGGCCGAGGTCAAATGAGGGCCGTGGACACCAGAAGACCCACGGGACTGGTGCAGGGAAAGAATTCTGCCATATGGGGGACGGTACTGACAGCTCCAATTCGAGGCCGTCAGTATTGCCTCATCAGCACCCGGTATCGATTCCAAGCTAGGCATCGAAAGGATCGATGGCACCGATGGAGCAGCAGGAATCGACTTCGATGTCGGTGCCAGCGGAGGAGGTAGCGAGGATTGCCGAAAGGGCACCGAGCTAACCAAAGGGCTTTGAAGATTACCCTCGGCACTGCGTAGTCGGAGACAACCTGGCCCGGTTTCCCACCGCGTCGGAATCGAATCATCCAGACTAGAGGTCGATTTTAGACTGGGCATCGAAGAGGGCGAGGCTATCGGTGCATGCCGAGAAGATACCGACGTCGGAGGTGGCATCGGCGATGCCGCAACCAAGTCATCTAGACTGGAGATTGATTCAAGACTGGGCATCGAAGCGAGTGAGGCTATCGATGCACGCCGAGAAGGCACCGACGTCGGTGGTGGTATCGGCGATGCCCCCACAGGAGAGATGACTGGGATCGGAGCAGTCAGTGCCGAAGGCACCGCGGACGTCCGAAGACGATGCTCCGGGACGAGAGGAACACTCGACACCGGCCCCGACGCCGGGGCATCGGCACCACCCGAAGCCGGTACCCCCCACGAAGGGAGATGGACGCCCCTCCGGGGCGTATTGATTGGCTCTGACCAGGAAACCCGGTGACAAATCCCAGTGAAGAGTGGGACACCTGACACTGATGTCGATGCGGGGCATCGGCATCGCTGGAAGCCAGCGTCCGCCCCGCGGCCGGCCCGGATACAGGCCCACTACCCAGGTCCGCATCGATCGGGCCCGAAGGTACTGGGGGTTCCAGAGGGCGATCCCTAGTGGAGAGCAGAGCACTCGACACTCGTGGCAATGCCGAGGATCTGGCACCGCTCGAGGGCGGCGGCACCCCCGCGCAAGGCTGGGAGGCCGAAGAGCCAGCCCAGGTCGGGTCAACCGGTCCCGGGGTTACCGAGGACACCGGACGCCGACCCCCGGTGAAGAGTGGAGCACTCAACCACGGGGCCAATGCCGGGGGAGCGGAACCGCTCGAAGACGGTGCCAACCCCGCGCATGGCTGGGATGCAGGCACGCCAGTCGGGGTCGAACCGGCCGGCCCCGAAGGTATCGAGGGCGCCAGACGACAATCCTCGGTGAGGGGTGGGCCCCTCGACACCGGTGCCGATGCCGGGGGAGCGGTACCGCTCGAAGCCAGACCGCCATCCCCGGCGGCGAGTGAAACACTCGACGTCGACGCCGACGCCGGGGGAGCCAGTGCCAACCCTGCGCATGGCTGGGGTGCAGGAAAGCCAGTCTTGATCGAATCGATCGGCCCCGAAGGCACCGAGGACACCAGCTGACGATCCTCGGTGAGGAGTGGAGCACTCGACACCGGTGCCGATGCCGTGGAATCGGTACTGCCCAAAGCAGATACCACCCCCGAGCATGGCTCAGGTATGTTCTGTGAGGAGTGAACCCCAGGAACAACCTGAAACCCCGTAAATGCTTTGGAGCCCGAGGACTCCCGCCGGGGTTTTATTGCCGATGTGGTCTTGAGGGCAAGGCCGGAGCCGTCATCATGCTGGGCATGAGACTTGCCCTTCAAGGATCGGCTAGTCTTAACAGACTGTTAGTGGGTTACCTGATCCTGGAGAGAAGAATAAACCGAGGCCCTCACCCGAGGAGGAAAAGCAGTATCGAGGGATACCCGAAAAAGAGAAGGTCTTCTCCCGAAGCTAAGGCCCCGTGGACCCGGTGAAAAAGGGTCAGGGCCCAAACATGATAGACACCAGGCCTTGGAGTCTAAAAAGAAAACCAAGTCTCCACAGTGGGGGCACTTCGAAGGGGATGAAGGCTCCATGTGGAAAAAAAGGGCCTAGTAGGCCTTAAGGATAAACAAAGAAAAGTTGACGAGGGAAGAGAGAGTGAAGCACCGGAGGAACCGGTATGAACGGGGAAGACCGCCACGACCGCACAAAACAAGAAAAAGTTAAGAATATAAGGATATAAGAAAAAAAGGTTTCTGCGGTTACAGGAGGTACGTCCTGTAGGCTCCGCGGAAAAACGAAAACTGAGGAGAGACTGTTGGAGGGGCAGGAAGTCACCGCGCAGGCGCGGGGGATGCTCCCAAAGGCTTCTGATTGGATGCTGGGGAGCATTTTCCGTGCGGGCTCCGTCGGCGCCGACGTACCCACATGTGAAGACTCATTCCTGCTTGTTCCTGGAGATAAATATGGAACCGGACATTGACCATCTCATTAGCCAAAAGCAGGCCCATAGTTCCCATTGAAATACTGGCAAGTTTGTTGATTTATTTATTTATTTTATTTATTTATTTTAATTCTCTTATATACCGCACTATTCTGCATCAGTGCGGTTTACATTGAACAAACTGAAATTACATTGAACAGGGCATTATAACTTGGAGATAACTATTTTACAGGAACATGGGCTATGGAGGGTTAAGTGGCTTGCCCAAGACCACAAGGAGCACTTGTGGGACTAGAAACCCCAGTCCTTCCAGCCCAAGGTTGCTGTCCTCTAGTGGGATTTGAACCTCCGACCTTCCGGCCTGAAGTACCTTGCCCCAACCAGTAGGCCACTCCTCCACTCCAACTTTACTTGTTCTTCATTTTAAATATTGTATTTGTTCCCGTTTTGTTTTTTTACTTCGAAATAAGATGTGTACATAGGAATTTGTTCATAGTTTTTTTTTTAAACTATAGTCCGGCCCTCCAACGGTCTGAGGGACAGTGAACTGGCCCCCTGTTTAAAAAGTTTGAGGACTTCTGGTTTACATCATCAGAATATAGAAAGACTAGGGGATATGCAATAAAGCTACAGGGTAACCTATTTAAGACTAATAAGGCAACATCCCTTACCATCACATCCCATACCCAAACTGAAATACTACTTGAGTCGCCAACTAAGGATGCACCCATCCTACCCACACACACAAGTTTATCATACCACGTTATTAAATACCCTCATGTTAAATGTTACCTTTAATTGTACTGTCTAAATGCTGTTATGTAACTGTACTGTCTAAATGTTTACACGTACCCTAATGTTAAATGTAACCCTCCAACTGTGATGTGACATGACCACCTTGATTGAAGGATAAGGTGGCATACAAATCTATCTAAATAAATAAAAATAAGAGAAAATATTTTTTCACTCAACGTGTAATAAAACTCTGGAATTTGTTACTGGAGGATGTAGTAAAAGCTGTTAGTGTAGTTGGGTTTAAAAAAAGGCTTGGACAAGTTCCTGGAGAAAAGGTCCATAAACCATTATTAAAAGGGACCCAGGAAATCACTGCTTGACCCAATACAAGCATTGTGGACCCTGTGTCTTTTGGGGAAACTGCTAGGTACTTATGACCTATATTGGCCACTGTTGGAAACAGGATATTGGGCTTAATGTACCTTGGTCTGACCCAGTATGGCATATCTTATGTTCTTACATGAACAGTTGAGGCCATTTGTCCCTGGAGGTGAAGCATTTCCCAAGCTGTTACTAGCCTTGTTGCTTTATGTGTTTTACGAGCTCGATGAGGCAGATAGAACAATCATGTGGAAGGAAAGCTCGGGTCTGCCGAGTGTCCAGAAGCGCGCCAATGAGCTTGATCCTTTGAATTGGAACGAGGTGCGACTTTGGGACGTTTAGGACAAATCATATGTTGGAGCATGGCGATGGTGCAATGCAGGGAGAGTTTTACCTTCTGAGGGGAGTCTCCTCTGATTAACCAGTTGTTTAAGTAAGGAACGATGAAGATTCCCAAAGTGTGGAGGATAGCCTCCACACCACGGGTTTTTACAAAATGCATGGCAGTGACTGTAGCCTAAGCCAGTGTGTCAAAGTGGTTTACAATAAAAATATTAACAAGAAAAAGGAGCACCAATTAAAATTGAGTCCATCAAAGCATTAGGTACACTTAAGAGAGAAATAGGGAGGGAAGAGAAGCAGAAATTACAACATGTTGCAGATGTGGAAGTCATTAATGTCATAAAAAATAATCTGAGGCCAATGTGTTCTAGGTAGTGTCAGGGGTTAGGTTAAAGGTTTGTTGAAAGAGATGGGTTTTGAGTGCCGTTTTAAATTTCAAGAGAGCTTATTCAAGACATAGGGTCTATGGAAGCGAATTCCATAATTAAAGACCCAGGAAAAAAAAAGCAGAGTTTTGTGTGCTGTCAAGATGAGCCTTTGATGGAGGGGTTAATTAGAGTCTATGTGCATGCAATTTAAGAAGGGAATAAATAGGCACATATAGAAAAATGTAAGAGGAGAGATAAACAGGGGTACCGGAGTTAAGAACTGTGTGGATAATCTTAAGAAGCTTGTATAGCGTAGTTACTCACCTGTGACAGGTGTTCTCCAGGAGCAGCAGTAATCAGTCCTCACTTATGGGTGACGTCGGCGCCGACGGAGCCCTCGCGGAGCAATTTTCCCCAGCTTTCAAAGAAAGCCTTTGGGAATTGCTGCGCGCATGCGCGGTCGTCTTCCCGCCCGAGGGTGCCATCTTAGCCAGTCAGATGACATAGCTAAAAAAGACAGCATAAAAAATTTGCAAAAAGAACATAAGCAGACGATTGCAACTCCAAGGGGAGGAGGGAGGGTAGTGAGGACTGATTCCTGCTGCTCCTGGAGAACACCTGTTACAGGTGAGTAACTACGCTTTCTCCAGGACCAAGCAGGAAGTCAGTCCTCACTTATGGGACTCCCAAGCTCAAGGCTACCGGAGACCCTAAGCACAAAAATGAGCTCCCTCTAGCTCAGCAGCACAGAAGGATAGAATCTTCGCTGAATTATCACCCACCGGTAGCCCACATCCGGGATGGAGGGTAGGAGTTGCTCAGACCTCAAAGAGATTACGGAGGACTGCCTGTCCGAAAGCACTGTCCCTACGGGACTCCCTCTCGAGACAGTAATGGACCGCAAAAGTCTGGCTCGAAGACCAAGTAGCGGCCCGGCAGATGTCTGCCAGCGGAACAGAGCGGAGGTAAGCCACTGACGTGGCCTTTGCCCGAACGCAATGAGCCGTGACTCGACTTTCTAAGGCGAGTCCGGCTGCCCCATAAGCCCAAGAGATACAGTCCGCAACCCAGATGGACAGAGTACGCTTGGAGACCGGGAGCCCCAATTTATTGGGGTCAAAAGACACAAAAAGCTGAGCAGCTTTACGGTGCTCCCGCGTACGGTCAAGGTAGAAGTTCAATGCCCTTCTACAGTCCAGGGTATGGAGGACCGTCTCAGCTCGGCTGGCGTGTGGTCTGGGAAAGAAGGTTGGAAGTACCACCTCCTGATTGATGTGAAAAGGGGAGACCACTTTAGGCAGAAACTTTGGGTGAGTCCGTAGGACTACCCTATTCTTGTAGAACCGAGTGTAGGGGGGATCAGACACGAGGGCCTGCAATTCACTTACGCGCCTAGCGAAAGTGAGGGCTATCAAGAACAGTGTTTTCCAAGACAGAAAACGGAGAGAACAGGTAGCCATAGGTTCAAAAGGCGGACAGGTGATCCGCTGCAAAACCACATTCAGGTCCCAGTCCGGCGCTGGCGGGCGCAGAGGTGGTTTAAGTAGAAGGAGACCTCGGAGAAACCTCGCTACGAGAGGGTCGCTGGAGAGAGGTCTACCGTCCACCGGCACATGATGTGCCGAAAGAGCACTGAGGTGAACTTTGACGGAGTTGGACTTAAGTCCCAGATTAGAGAGGTGTAGCAAGTACTGCAAGATCACCGACACCGGGCAGGAGAAGGGATCCTGCGACTGTTGGGTACACCAGACTGCAAAGCGACGCCATTTAAGGGCGTAGCATTTGCGGGTAGAAGGCCGTCGCGAAGCCAGGACGACCTCCTCCACCTCCGCCGGCAGGAGAAGGGGAGCAAGGACTACCCTCTCAGCAGCCAGGCCATGAGGTTGAGAGACCTGAGGTTGGGGTGCAGTAGGGACCCCTGATCCTGAGTGAGGAGATCCGGTTGTACCCCCAGAGGGATCGGATCCTCCACCGCCAGTTGCAGCAGGAGCGGAAACCACGGCTGCCTGGGCCAGCGAGGGGCCACCAGGATCATGAAGGCTTTGTCTCGGAGAACCTTGAAAAGAGTCCGAGAGACTAGCGGGATGGGAGGGAAAGCGTACAGAAGGCTCCCCGACCATGAGATCAGAAAGGCGTCCGCCGCAACCCGAAGGGGGTGTGGCTGACGAGAGCAGAAGCGAGGAAGCTGCCGGTTGCGAGGACTGGCAAAGAGATCCATCGTGGGGAGGCCCCACTTGAGGAAGAGCTTCTGAACTACCAAGGGATCCAGATGCCACTCGTGCGGCTGGAGGACCCTGCTGAGTTTGTCCGCAAGGCAATTTTCTTGGCCCGGGAGATAAACTGCCTTGAGGAGAATGCTGTGACTGACGGCCCAAGAGCAGAGCTTCTGAGCCTCCCGGCAGAGGAGGAAGGAGCCCGTGCCCCCCTGTTTGTTCACGTAGAACATGGCAACTTGATTGTCCGTCTGGACAAGGACGGACTGATGGGAAGTCAGGTGGGAGAAGGCCTTGAGAGCTAGGCGGATCGCCCGTAGCTCCAGGAAGTTGATCTGCTGAGCAGACTCCCACGTGGTCCAGAGGCCCTGAGTACGTGCCTCTTGGCAATGCGCTCCCCAGCCCAGGAGGGATGCATCGGTGGTCAGCACCCGGGTCGGCTGAGGTGACTGGAAAGGCATACCGAATATCAGGTTCGGCTGCCGGAGCCACCACCGGAGAGACGAGACCAGCGGCTCGGAAACGCGCACTAGGTCTGCTAGGCCGCCCGTGGCTTGTCGCCACTGCTGGCGGAGACACCATTGAGCAGACCACATATTCAGGCGGGCATTGGGGGTCACATGGACGGTGGAAGCCATATGGCCGAGCAGTCTCAGGAAGCGCCTGGCGGAGACCAGGGGCTGGCTGCGAAAGCGGTCGGCTAGGTCCATGAGCCGTTGAGCCCTGTCGAGCGGCAGGTACGCTCGCGCCTGAGGAGTGTGCAGCCTTGCGCCGATGAACTCGAGATCCTGTGAGGGGAGCAAAGTGGACTTTGCGAAGTTTATAACAAAGCCCAAGTGCTGCAGCAGAGTCACCGTGCGGCACGTGGCGTTGGTGACCTCCTGAGCGGACGCTGCTCTGATGAGCCAGTCGTCGAGGTACGGAAAGACATAGAGGCCGTGAAGCCGGAGATGGGCCGCCACGACCGCGAGACATTTTGTGAAGACTCGCGGTGCGGAGGACAGGCCAAAGGGCAGTACTCTGTACTGGTAATGATTTCCTGCCACCACAAACCTTAGGTATTGGCGGTGGCTTGGGTGGATGAGGATGTGCGTGTAGGCATCCTTTAGATCCAAGGAGCATAGCCAATCTCCCTGCTGGAGGTAGGGCAGAAGGATTCCAAGGGTAAGCATTTTGAACTTCTCCCGCACAAGGAACTTGTTGAGGTTGCGCAAGTCCAGGATGGGTCTGAGGCCCCCTGTTCTCTTTGGTATCAGAAAATACCTTGAATAGAAGCCTTGACCTCTCAGGTGGTGTGGCACCGGTTCCACCGCCTGTTCCTGCAGAAGACCTGCTAACTCCTGAAGGAGCAACTCCCTGTGCAGAGGGGGGCGCGGAGGCTCTCCCGGAAAATAGGAGGGAGGGACCTGATGGAAGTGGAGAAGGTAGCCTTCTCGCACGACCTGAAGCACCCAGGCATCTGCGGTGATGCTGGACCATCTGTGGGCGAAGTGAACCAGCCGGCCTCCGGTGCTGGGAGGAACCAGCGGGGGGGGAGAGGCTATGCTGAGCGAGTCAAAAGCCCCCACCCTGCTGAGCAGGGGCTGGTGGTGCAGGCTTGGGGGCTTGCTGCCTACGGGACCCGTTACCCCGTCCCTTGGCCTGCTGGCCCTGTTGGGGAGCTGCAGGGGCCTGATAATGGGGGTATTGTTTGTAGGCAGCCGCCTTCCTCGGGTAAAAGGACTTTTTCCCCGAGCCCTTCTTTTTCTGGGAAGGGGCGGAGGTCTTCCTAGAAAGCCTGGTCCTGGTGAGAGTCTCAGTCTCAATTTGTGCAGCCTTTTCCGCCATGGGCTTGCCAAAGAGGTTTTCGCCTCGGCAGGGGACATCGACCAACTTGTCCTGTACCCAGGGCTCAAGGTCTGACGACTGAAGCCAAGCCTGTCGGCGGGCACCGATGCCGGCTGCGGCCACTCGAGCCGAGGCTTCAAAGCCATCATAGGCTGCTCGGGACATGAACTTTGAGCATTCCCGAATGCCCGTGGACAAGGCTAGGAACCTCCGCAAGGGCTCCTCGGAGAGACCAGCGGAGAATCCGGCTAGCTCTTTAGCCAGATCCCGGAGATACATGCCCATGTATAGCTGGTAAGTCTGGACACGACATGCGAGCATAGAGCCCTGGAAGCACTTCTTGCCAAGGCCATCCAGGTTACGGGCCTCCCTTCCAGGAGGCACCGAGGAGTGCATCTTCTGGCTCTTAAGACGATGCATGGCCGATTCCACTACCATGGAATGGTGTGGCAGCTGTGCCTTTTGAAAGCCAGGGCTCTTGCGGACCCGATAGATAGAATCGACCCGCTTGCTCAGGACCGGCGAGGAGGCCGGACTCTCCCACATGCGGAAGAGTAGTCGTTCCAGCATAGGAGGAACCGGCACAGTAAAGTGTTCCCTCGCGGGAGAGAGTCATACTGGCGGGCGTCGAGCTCTTCGGCTCGAGGCTCCTCCTCGGGATCCGCAGGGAAGGCCAAAGCCTTGGCCATATCCCTAACGAAGTCCGAGAACCGGGCATCCTCCGGGGGGGACTGCTTCCGAGGCTCGGACTCCGGTGAGTCCGATGGGACACACCGAGTCCGGAAAGAATCAGGTGACTCTTCCTCCTCAGACTCCCAGACCGACTTCGACGAGGACTCGGTGGGGTCGGCCCGGGCAGGGTGCGGCGCCAGCCGCCCCGACGCCGAGGGAGTCGGCGTCGGCGACCTCGGTCCCGAACGGGAGGCCGAGGGTGACCTCGACCGAGGATCGACTCGAGTTCTCATCGACTCGAGGATCGGCTCGGTCTCCGGGGTCGACTTGGACGTCGACGTCCCGGCGGTCGGGGCAGCGGCGCCAGCGAAGCCAGCGAGCAGTGCCCTCTGCTGGTCCATGAAGGCAGACAGTCTGCTCTCCAAGGCCGTCAACCTGAGTCCGAGCTCAGGTGACCCAGCAGCCCCCGACTCGGGCCCCGACGGCGTCGGGCCCGATGTCGGCTGTCGCGGAGGCGAGTCCAGAAGGACCACAGGACTTACCCGGGCAGGCATCTCCGACTCCAGGCGAGGTCGCTTCGGGATGTGTTCCTTCTCCAAGGACCCGGGGCGGCTGTCGGGGCTATGCGACCTGGCCCTCGCGGAACCAGGAGCGTCCACCAACGCCGCCCTCGCGGGTTTTTCCTTCCGACGATGGTCCCCGGAGGGAGAACCCCGGTCGGAGGAGCTCCGGCGACGGTCCGAGCTGGAGCCTTTCGACGCGGAGGCCTCCGACGAGGTCCGGGTACGGCTGGGGTCAGCGAAGATTCTCTCACGCTGATGCCGCCGACTTCTCAACGCCTTTGAGGACAGTTTGCTGCAGGGCCCACAGATCAGTTCCTCATGATCCGGGCCCAGGCAGCGGAGGCAAAAGTCGTGTGTGTCGGTTAGTGACATATTTCGGTCACACCGACCACACCGCTTAAACCCACTGGCAGCCATCGGGGGAAAAAGGGCCCCTGCGAGGTCAAAGGACCGGGCTGCCAGGGAAAACGAAAACGAAAGCTGACTAAGTCAGAAAAAAACGAAAAAAGTAAGAGGACCCGAGACCGGCGTCGCGAGTCCGGGCGGGAAAACGATCGGCGTCGAACCGAAAGAAAAAAGGATAAAATAAAGAAGAAAATCAACTTTTTCGCGGGGACAAGACGGGGACGTCTGTAGGGCTCCGCGGAAAAAAGAAGACTGGCTAAGATGGCACCCTCGGGCGGGAAGACGACCGCGCATGCGCGCTGCAATTCCCAAAGGCTTTCTTTGAAAGCTGGGGAAAATTGCTCCGCGAGGGCTCCGTCGGCGCCGACGTCACCCATAAGTGAGGACTGACTTCCTGCTTGGTCCTGGAGAATGAGAGTGGTATGATATGGGAAGTTAGTGGGATTCGATAAATAGTGGGGTGAAATGATTGAACCATGAGGAGCAGTGGAGAAAACAGATAGCAATATTTTGAACTGATTGTAGGCGTTTCAGTGGGTAATGAAGTAATTCAGAGTAAATGGTATTACAATAGCCCAGTTTTGAAATAACTAAGGAAAGCAGAATGGTAATAGCAAATGATGGTAAATAGGAACGGAGGGCGCGGATATGACAGACAGAGAAAAAGCAACGGCTGGTAGCACTGATATGGGATTAAAAGTGTGCAATCAAGAATGACTCACAAATATTTGAGTGTTGAAACTGTAGGTATAGTAATGCCTTCAAGAGATGGGGATATAGAGAGAGGCGTAAATGTGCCAGATAACCATAATGCAGAGGTCTTCATGGGGTTGAGCTTAAAATTGTGGGTTCTAAGCCAGGAGAATACCAGGCTGAAACAGACATTAGCAGAGGTAAGATCAGGAGAAATAGGATGGGTGTGAAAGAGAAGCAGGATGTCAACTGCATAAAAATATGCGGCACACCCTGCTGCTGAATAAGCATGGCAAGTGGAGCATGAAAAGCACTGAATAGGAGAGGCCAACATGGATCGCTGCAGGACCCCAAAGGGAAGAGGGACATTAAAAGAGGAAGCAGATTGAAAGGTGACTACCGGTACTGGTAGTGGCTTTGTTGAAACCTGAAACGCAGATATTGTCTGTGCTGAGTATGGATCAAGTGCATGCGTGTAGGCCCTTTTGGGTATAGAGAACAGCCAACCGTACCTCTGGAGATATGGGAGAGTTCCTAAAGAAATCATTTTTTATTGGACCAGAAATTTGTTTAGGTCCCTGAGGTCCAGTATGGGCCTGTATCCTCCTGTTTTCTTTGGAATTAGAAAATATTGGGAGTAGCAGCCCATCCCCTCTTGATGGGGAGGAGCTCTTTCTAAAGTGCCCTGAGATAGCAGGGTGGACAACTCTTCTTTCAAGAGTGTGCTTTGAAGGGAAGGGGGGTTGTGGGGTAGTCCCCTGTGAAGCCTGGGGGGGGGTAAGTCCTGAAAGTGAAGTAGGTATCCCCCTTGGATGATGTTTAGAGTCCACTGTTCTGAAGTGATGAGGTGCCACCTGTGGTCATAGGAACAGAGTACTGCCTGCTATGTTCACGGGCTGGGGATCCTGCAGAGGCAAAGTGGCAATGCTCTCTAGGAAGTAGTCAAAAACTAGGTGCAGGTTGTGCCGGAGCCACTGGCTAGAGCTTAGAAGTCTTAGGCTTCTTTGGTTGGCAAGAGACTTGTTGGCGCTGCTGATGCTGCTGTGGTTGGTAAGTAGCTGCAGGAGTGTAAGGAGGATAATATCAATTCTTTTAAGAGTAGAAAGGCTTCTTTAGCAGAACCTTCAGTTTGATGGGATCAGCCATCTTCCTGGAGAGGCGTTTTAGAGTGAGGCCATCTGTCTCAATCTCACCTGCCTTCTCTCTCCAACCTTTCCCAAAAAGGTTCTCTCCAGTACATGGGATATTAGCCAACTTGTCTTGGACCCACTGTTCAAGATCTGAGGACTGTAACCAGGCCATCCTTTGAGCCCCAGTGCAGATTGCTGAAGCCCTGTAGTTGATTCAAAAGCATCAAAAGAGGCCCTGGTGAGGAACTTTGAGGTATTTTGACCTTGTTTGATAAGAGGAGTGCTTTCCAAGCCCTTATCAGGAAGCATGGAGGTAAACAGCTCCAGATCTCTGGTGACATTGAGGAACATGCCCATGTATAGCATGTAGGAAGTAATCTTTGAGGTCAGCATGCTTGCCTGAAAACATCAACGCCCAAAGGCATCTAGTGTCCTTGAGTCCCTACCGGAGACATGGAAGAGTGATTCTTTGAACTCTTTATTCAACACATGGCCAATTCCACCACCTCTGAGTGGTAGGGGAGTTGAGGCTTTTGAAAACCTGTACTGTCTGGAACTCGGTACATGGCATGACAGGCAGAACAACGAGGGAAGCATCCCACATGCGAAGCAAGAGATCCTGCAAGATGTGATGCACTGGTTAAAGTGGCTGCTTCTTCAGGTGTAGGAGGGTATTGGAGGCTAGAGTTCCTCCGCCCTCTGTTCCTTCTCTGAGGCAATGGTGATTTGCAGCCCTGCTGCCACGTCTCAGATGAACTCCTGGAAAGACACGTCCTCTGGTGGAGACCAGCGCCACTTTTGAGGGGGGAACTGAAGGAATGACTGGAACGTCTTCGGTATCGTGAGAGTCTCCATCAGAATTGGATGAAGGGGAGTCCGAGAAAGACAAGAAATCAAAGTACTGGCGGTCATGTTTTTGACACTGATATTTTGTCGATGTTGAAGATCGATACAGATACCCATGCTCCAAGGTATCAGAATCTGGAGTCCTCACAGTTTTAGCCTGTTGGGTACCGGTGTTTTCAGTTGGATCCAAATGAGGAATCGGAGGCAAGATATCGACCGATACCAACTCAAGGGCCAGCATCAGGGTCAATGCTGTTGGCCAGGTACCAAAGTCTGCACTGCTGGAGCTGTCAATACAGTCGGTACAGATGCTGTCAGGAGCGCAGCCAAATTCCTCGAGAGCCAGGATGTGCTGGTCCAGGGAGATGGCCGATGAATGGGTGGATTCACCTACAGAGCTTTATGCCATCGTCACAGAACACAGTACTGGTAGCTCTCTGGAGATAGATTCCTCAGGAGCATCCTGGAGACCCCTCTTGTGCTTTGGAGGACAGGTCCTCCCACAGGGGCTGTTTTGCTGGCCAGTCTGCATCGAAAGCACCCTTCGGTGAATCCCAGTGCCAATGGTGGGACTTTCCTCTTGACTCAGTATTGGTCTCTGATGCTGATATCTTGGACTTACTTTTATGCTTGGACTTTGCTGACAGCTGAGAACCAGACAAAGAGGTTTATGTTCTCGATGATGTAGAAGCCACAGAAATCGAGACTGGGGCAAATAGGGAACCATACTGTCTGTTCTGTAGGACTCTTTTTGCCATTTGTTGGCACAAAGGACAAGACTTTGGTAAATGGTCTGGGCCCAAACATTTCAAACAGCAGTCATGTTTATCAGTGACCGATATTGTATCAGAACATTTTGTACATTTTTTATACCCTCTGATGGGTTTTTCCATGTTTAAGGGTCTCTTTAGGTAAAGAGAAAAAAATGTAGGCCCAAGGCCTAGTTGGCGGTGAATACTGCTGAAAAGAAAAAGAAAAATTTTAAAAGTAAAATGAAAAATATGCCGGAGCCGCTGTTGGAGTGACAGAACTGGCGTCGACAGAAAGGCAAGCACAGAATTAAATTTAAAAAAAAAAAAAAAAAAAGAAATTTGGCAGTGACAGGATATGAACAACTTGCTGGCTCCACAGAAAATGAACTGAGGAATGGAGTTGGAAAGGCAGATGCGCAGGCACAGTGGATTGCTCCCAAAGGCTTTCCTATTGGATGCTGAGGAGCATTCCCATACGGGCTCCATCAGTACCGACATCACCCATATGTGAAGACTGCATTCCTGCTTGTTCTTGAAGACCGAATGAATTCTTTGCTTCAGTCTTTACAGAAGATGCAGGAAAATTACCCATGCCTGAAAAGTTATATATTGGAAGAAATGAAAGAAAGCGTAGTTACTCACCTGTAACAGGTGTTTTCCGGGGACAGCAGGAATCAGTCCTTACATATGGGTGACATCGGCGCCAACAGAGCCCTCGTGTGGAGCAAATCCCCAGCTTTCATAGAAAGCATTTGGGAGTTGCCATCACACATGCGTGGTCCCCTTCCCGCCCAAGGGTGCCATCTTGCTCAATCAAAAGAAATAGCTAAAAAGAAGGCAAAAAGGATAAAATAATAATAGGACTGCAACTCCAAGGGGAGGAGGGAGGGTCGTGTGGACTGATACCAGCTATCCCCAGAGAACACCTGTTACAGGTGAGTAACTACGCTTTCTCTGGGAACAAGCAGGAAGTCAATCCTCACATATGGGACTCCCCAGCTATAGGCTACCAAGAACCCATAGCTAAAGAAGGTCCCCTCTACGAGAGCTGCAAGCAGCCGCAATAGAAATCCAAACCAAGGGGATAGCACTCCGGTAGCCTGAACACAGAGGGGTTGGAGGGCAGAAGTTGCCTAGACCTCAAAAAAGGTTACGGAGTACTGCCTGGCCGAAGGCACTGTCCTGCCAGGACTCCCTGTCCAGGCAGTAATGGACTACGAAAGTTTGACTCTAAGACCAGGTGGCGGCCTGGCAGATGTCTACCAAAGGAACAGAGCGAAAATGAGCCACTGATGACGCCATGGCCCTGACCCCATGGGCCGTAACTCGACCCTCCATAGGAAGCTCGGCTGACCTCTATGCCCAGGCAATGCAGTCTGCTACCCAGGTGGACAGCGTATGCTTAGATATTGCCATCCCCAGCTTATTGGGGTCATAAGAAACGAAAAGCTGAGAAGCCCAACGATGCGGCTGTGTATGCTGGATACAGAAGGCCCACACCCTCTTACAGTCCAGGGTATGCAGGACCGACTCTGCCCGAATGGCATGCAGCCTGGGAAAAAAAAGACAGGCAGAACCATCTCCTGATTGAGGTGGAACAAGACCACCACTTTGGGAAAGAACTTGGGGTGCGTGCGAAGCACCACCCGGTTCCTATAGAACCTGGTATAGGGTCTTTCCGACACTAGGGCCTGGAGCTCACTCACCTGCCGGATGATGTGAGTGCCACCAGGAAAACCACCTTCCAGAAAAGATAGTGTAGATGACAAGTAGTAGCCATGGGCTCAAAGGGCGGCCTAGTAAGCTGCCCCAACACCACGTTTAGATCCCACTCGGTCGCCAGAGGGCAGACCTGGGGTCTCAAGAGGAGTAGGCCCCTCAGGAACCGAGAGACCATAGGGTGGGCGGAGACAGGCTTCCCATCCACTGAAAGGTGATGCGCCGCAAGGGCACTGAGGTGCACCCTGACAGAGTTGGACTTGAGACCCAAATCAGAGAGATGGAGAAGGTATTGCAGAACCACCCCTACTGGGCAAGAGAAAGGATCTAACTCCCGCTCCTTGGATTATGCCGCAAACCTACGCCACTTCAAGGCGTAAGCTCGTCTGGTCAACGGCCTCCGCGAGGCCAGCAAGACCTTCTCAATATTCCTTGGGAGGAGGAATGGAGCAAGAATTACCCTTTTAGCAGCCACGCCATCAAGTTGAATGAGCTGAGATTTGGGTGCAGAAGAGAGCCCCCCTCCTGAGACAGGAGACTTGGCGAGGACCCCAAGGGGATCAGGGCCTCCACCGCTAGCTGCAGAAGAAGCGAGAACCAGGCTTGCCTGGGCCACCAAGGGGCAATAAGGATAACCGAGGTCCTGTCCTGGAGAATCTTGAACAGTGTCTTGGCCACCAGAGGTGTTGGGGGAAACGCATACAGGAGGTCCCCGGACCATGACATTAAACGCATCGGTGGCCACCGTGTGGGTGGGGTCACCTGGAGCAGAAAAGGGGCAACTGGTGATTGTCCGGACTCACAAACAGGTCCATCACCGGCCGCCCCCAGGTCTGGGAGAGCCAACTGACTACCCCACAGTCCAGCTGCCATTCATGGGGCTGGAGAATCCTGCTTAGCCTGTCTGTTAGCCAGTTGTCCTGGCCCGGCAGGTAGACTGCTTAGAGACAAATGCCATGCCGGGCTGCAAAGGCGCATATTCATAGTATAATGTTGATTGTACATAGTTATCCCTGTTATTCCATGTTATATATTCCCTTGTTCTCTGTAAACTCGATGTTACCTGTACACATTGCAGTATATTTTGTTTTGTACACCGCACTGATTTTAATAGCGCGGTATATAAGAGATGTTAAATAAATAAAATAAATAAATAAATAATAGGTCCAGAGTTTCCCAACATAGGAGACGGGACCCCATGCCACCCTGTTTGTTCACATAGAACATGGCCACTTGTTGTCTGTGTGCACCAAGACAGATTCTAGGGCTAGGAACTGCCTGAAAACTCCTAGCACTAGGCGCATAGCACGTAGTTCCAAGAAATTGATTTGCTGGGCCTTCTCGCTCGGGGACCACAGTCCCTGAGTCCAGAAACCCTGGCAATAGGCTCCCCAGCCCAGCAGTCATGCATCTGTGGTCAGGATCCTCGTTTGCAGAGGGATCTGGAAAGGCATTCCTGCCCCCAAGTAATGTGGTTGGAGCCAACAGGCTAGGGACCGTACTAGGCGTTTGGATACTCTGACCCTGTCCCAAAGGTGTCCTGAGGCCTGAGACCCCTGGTCCCCGAGGCACCACTCCGCATGTGGAGGTGGGCAACCGGGGTCACATGGACCATGGAAGCCATGTGACCGAGGAAGCGCAGGAAAAGCCTTGCTGACACTACAGACTTGCGGCTCACCTGGCCTGCCAGAGCTATAAGTTGGCTTGCCCTGTCTGCAGGCAGATAGGCCCTCGCTTGAAGGGTGTCGAGGCTGGCCCCAATAAACTCTAGCTTTTGAGTTGGGGTGAGGCTGGACTTGGGGTAGTTGATCACGAATCCGAGGTGCTGCAGCACTTGGATGGTGCGAGTTGTGGCCTGGTGTGCCTCGGTGGCAGAGGAACCTCTGATAGCCAGTCATCGAGGAAGGGGAATACAAAGACCCCTTGGAGCACGAGAAAGGTGGCAACCACAGCTAGGCACTTTGTGAACACCCTGGGGGCCAACTCAAGGCCGAAGGGGAGCACCCTGTACTGGTAGTGATTGCCCCCTACCACAAAGCGTAGATATTGCCTGTGGCTTGGGTGTATGAGGCTGTGTGTATACGCATCTTTCAGGTCTAAGGAGCATAGCCAGTCTCTCTGGTGAAGGTAAGACAGCAGGATTCGAAGGGAGAGCATCTTGAACTTCTCCCTCACCAGGAATTTGTTGAGGTTGCGCAGGTAGAGGATGGGTCTGAGGCCTCCTATCCTTTTTGGTACCAGAACGTACCTGGAGTAGAAGCCCCTTCCCTGCAACTGGTGGGGCACCGGTTCAAGAAGACCTGCCAACTCCTTCAGAAGGTGGTCCCGGTGAAGAGGAGACCTGATGGGCTCTCCTGGAAAATAGTGGAGGCGGCACTTGGGCTAGATGAAGAAGATAGCCCTCTTGGACTATCTGCAAGACTCAGGCATTGGTGGTGATGGCTGTCCACCTGTGGGCATACAGAGCAAGCCGGCCCCTTGTGGTCTGCCTTTCTCCTGTGAGTAGAGTGGCCATGCAGTAGGAGTCAAAAGCCACTGCCAGGCTGGGCCAGAGCCGGTGCCTGGGGTCTCTTCTGCTTACGCAGGCCATGCCCCTGTCCCTTGGCCTGCTGCCCCTGCTGGGAAGCCTGAAAATGGGGGTAGCTTTGGTAAGCAGCACCCTTCCTCGGGTAAAAGGGCTTTTTACTTGAGCCCTTCTTGCGAGAAGGGGCAGAGGTCTTCATGGAGAGCCGTGTCCTCGTCATCTACTCTGTCTGCAAATCCGCGGCCTTGTCGTCATGGGTTTTCCAAAGAGATTCTCCCCTTGGCATGGGACATCGACCAACTTGTCCTGAACCATTGTTCGAGTTCCGATGACTGCAGCCATGCTTGGCGGTGTGCACCGATGCCAGCCGCAGCTACCCGGGCCACCGACTCGAACTAGTCATAGGCCGCCCGAGACAAACTTCGAGCACTCATGGACAGCTTTGGACAGGGCCCTGAAGCGCTGCAAGGGTTCCTCGGAGAGACCAGCTGAGAACCTGGCGATTTCCTTCGCTAGGTCCCTGAGGTACATGCTCATGTACAACTGGTAGGCCTGGATATGACAAGTCAGCACTGAACCCTGGAAGCACTTTCTGCCGAGGGCATCCAAGTTGTGGGCCTCCCTGCCGGGAAGCACCGAGGAGTGCGTCTTCTGGCTGTTCAGGCGGCGCATGGCCGATTCCACAACCATGGAGTTGTGAGGCAGCTGAGACTTCTGAAACCAGGGCTCCAGCGGACTCGATACATCGAGTCGAGCCGCTTCCTGACCACTGGCACCGACGCCGGTGTCTCCACATGCGGCGCATCAGTCGTTCCAGGATCGGAGGCACGGGTACAGTAAGGGACTCCTCATACTGGAGGATCTCGACTTCGTTGGCTCCAGAATCCTCCTCTGACTCCATGGGGAACGCCAATGCCTTGGACATATCCCGCACAAAGTCCAAGAACCTCATGTCCTCCGGGGGGAGGGGGGGGAGACATTCTCTGAGGCTCGTATACCGGGGAATCGGATCGTACATCCCTGTGCTGGCGGGTATCCGGGGACAACTCATCCTTGGTGTCCCATGCCGACGCCTCTGAGGAAGAATCAGTGGGCTCCTCGGGCATCGAGGGCCCCGGTGCTGACTGCCCCGACGCCGGCAGACTCAGCAGTGATGACCTTGGTCCTGAACGGGAGGCCGAGAGAGACCTCGGCCAAGGATCGACTCGAGCCCAAAGGGCTTTGAGGATCGGCTTGGCCTCCGGGGTTGACTTCGACGTCGAGGGCCTGGTGGTCGGGGCGGAGGAACCAGACAGGCCAGCTATCAGTGCCCGCTGCTGCTCCAAGAAGGCAGTGAAACTGCGCGCCAAGCCCGCCATTCTGGACTCGATTCCAGAAGGCTCCGCAACCCCCAGCTTGGGCCCCGACATTGTCAGGCCCGATGCCTGTTTCCCTGGAGGAGAGTCCTCAATGAAGACAGTCGGTACTTGCCTCAGCAGATCGGGTTTTCGATGAGGCATCTTCATCGGGCACTCTGTCTCCAAAGATCCCGGCCGGCGCTCGGGACTCCGCGACCGGCCCCAGGATGAGCCGGGTCACTCAGAGCCATCCAGAGATGCTGCCCTCGAGGATTTCTTCTTCCTCTTGTGCTCCCTCAAGGGAGACCCTCTCTCCGAGGAATCTTGACGCTGCTTGGGCTCGGAGACTTCCCCCCGAGACGTAGAGGCCTCGGATGAGCTCCTGGCTCTCGGAGGTACAGATACGGAAAAAATCCTACCATGCTGCTGCTGGCGGCTCTTCAGGGCCTTCGAGGACATCTTCCTACACGAGCCACAGACCGACGGGTCATGGTCGGGCCCGAGGCACCGGAGAGAGCAGATGCGTATCGGTGAGACACATTAACTTCACATGCCGATCGCATTTCTTAAACCCGCTGGCAGCCATCAGGGGAAAAAGGGCCCCTGCAAGGTCAAAGACTCGGACTGCCACTGAAAAAGAAAAAAAAGGCACGAACGCCAGTCACGAAGGAGAAAAAAAACGAAAAACAGACCGACTTGATACTGGCGTACTAAGCCGAAGGCGGGAAGAGGTACCAGTGGTGACCGATCGAAGAAAAAGCAAACACACAACTTTTTTCTCAGGGACACACGGACTACATCTGAAGTGCTCCGCGGAAAAAAGGAGACAGAGCAATATGGCACCCTTGGGCGGGAAGAGGACCGCACATGCGTGATGGCAACTCCCAAAGGCTCTCTGAAAACTGGGGATTTGCTTCGCACGAGGGATCCGTCGGCGCCGATGTCACCCATATGTGAGGACTGACTTCCTGCTTGTTCCCGGAGAAATATTGATAAACCAAGAAGATATGTATTACAACCATTTGATAAACTGAAGAGTAATAAATCACCTGGACAGCACAGTTACTTACCTGTAACAGGTGATCTCTGGGAACAGCAGGAATTAGTCCTCACATATGGGTACGTCGGTACCGACGGAGCCCGCGCGGGAATGCTCCACAGCTTCCCAAGAAGGAAAGCTTTTGGGAGCATCCCACAGCACCTGCGCGCTGCCTTCCATAACCAACTCTCCTCAGTTCAAGTTTAAAGCTGAGACAATAGAGAGAGAGAGAGGAAAGGAAAGATAGAGAGAGATACAACTCCTAGGGGAGGTGGGAGGGTTGTGAGGACTAATTCCTGCTGTTCCCAGAGATCACCTGTTACAGGTAAGTAACTGTGCTATCTCCAGGAACAAGCAGGAATGAGTCCACATATGGGGACTCCCTAGCTAAGATGCCTGGGAGATCCCCAAGGGTATGAGACCCTGAAGGGTTCCTCGTCTTCCTATGGATCTCAAGCATTAATTCAGGGAAGGAGGGCAGGAGTTGTTCAAGAATGGAACAGGTGTCTGAGGACAGCCTGACCAAACAAGGCATTCCGGCAGGAGTCCTTCTCCAAACAGTAATGGGCTGTGAAGGTATGAACCGAGGCCCAGGTGGCTACTCGACAGATCTGGTCGATGGACACAGAATGAAGATGAGCCATAGAGGTGGCCATGGCCCTCACATTGTGAGCTGTGACATGGCCCTCCAGAGAAAGGTTCTTACTCTGGTAAGCAAAATAAATACACTGAGCAATCCAATTGGACAGTGTTCTTTTAGAGACTGGAAGTCCTAAATGAGAAGGATCAAAAGCAACAAAAAGCTGGGAAGACTTTCTATGTTGCTGTGTCCTCTGTAAGTAAAAAGCAAGAGCTCTTTTACAATCTAGAGTATGAAGGTTCCTCTCTGCACTGGATGCATGAGGAGCTGGAAAAAAGACAGGTAAATATACCTCTTGATTAAGATGAAAAGGTGAGACCACTTTAGGCATAAAGTGAGGATTTGCCCTAAGGACTACCTTATCATGATGGAACCTTGTATAAGGTGGATTAGCCACTAAGGCCTGCAGTTCACTGATGCGGCGAGCAGAAGTGATTGCAATAAGGAAAATAACCTTCCAGGAAAGAAATTTCAAGGAGGTAGTGGCTAAGGGTTCAAAAGATGGCTTCATAAGCTGACCAAGAACCAAGTTTAAGTCCCATGCTACCGGAGGAGGTCGAATGGGAGGTTTAGTTAAAGTTAGGCCTCTCATGAATCTTGCAATAAGAGGATGAGAGGAAATAGGTTGTCCATTGAGAGGCTTAAGGGATGCTGCAATAGCACTCAAATGGACCTTTACTGAATTCGTTTTAAGGCCTGCATTGGAGAGATGCAGGAGATATTCCAATAGAGAATTCACAGGAAGTGCCAGAGGGTCAAGACCCTTTTGAGCACACCAAATGGAAAATCTTCTCCACTTAAAAGCATAGGAACGCCTAGTGGAAGGTTTTCTGGAAGCATGGAGGATATCCTTCACTTGCTGAGAAAGATTGAAGTGTTGAAGGTCTAGGCATTCAGTAACCAAGCTCTGAGGTGAAGGGACTTGGGGTTTGGATGCCACAAAGTCCCTTCCTCCTGGGACAGGTGGTCTGGCGCAGCTCCCAAGTCCAGGGAGGGGGCTTGGGAGAGATGCAGAAGTAGAGGGTACCACACTTGGCGTGGCCAGCGTGGAGCTATGAGGATCATAGATCCTTGATCCCTCTGGAGTTTGAACAGAGTCTTGGGAATCAAAGGAATGGGTGGAAAGGCATACAGGAAGCCCTGACCCGAATGAAGGAGGAAGGCATTCTTGGCCTGAACTCCCTGACACGGAATTCTGGAACAGAACCGGGGAAGTCTGGCATTCCACGGACTTGCAAAGAGGTCTATGTCCGGGGTTCCCCATTCTCGGAAGATTCTGAGTACCTGATCCATGTGCAGGGACCATTCATGTGGAAGCAGAACTCGACTGAGTCTGTCTGCCCAAGAGTTTTGGATTCCTGGGAGGTATACTGCCAGGAGATGGATTTGATGCTCTCTGGCGAAGGCCCATAATCTTAGAGCTTCGTTGCAAAGCGACAGAGAGCCAGTTCCTCCTTGCTTGTTTATGTAAAACATGCCTACTTGATTGTCGTATGAATGAGGACTGTCTTGTAGCTGAGGAGGGTATGAAAGACCTTGAGAGCTAGGAACACTGCTCGAAGTTCCAAGTGGTTGATATGAAGAGAGGTCTCCTGTGGGGACCAAGTGCCTTGGGTGGAGAGGTCTTGTAGATGAGCTCCCCAACTTGTTTGGGAGGCATCTGTTGTGAGGGTTGCTTGGGGTAACAAAGGTTGGAAGGGGGACCCCAGCAACAGATTTTGAGTGGACATCCACCATTGGAGAGACCAAAAAAGACGTTTGGAGATTGCTATTTGGTCTGAGAGAGCTCCTGAAGCTTGAGTCCACTGGGTGGACAAAGTCCATTGAGCTGCTCTCAAGTGTAGGCGAGCATAGGGTACCACATGTACTGTGGAAGCCATATGGCCTAGCAGCTGTAGCATCTCCCTGGCAGTTAAGTGGCTCTTTGACTGAATCTGGGAGGCTAACTGCACTAGACGTTGACAACGGGCCTGAGGAAGGTAGGCCCTTGCAGAGGTGGTGTCCAACCAGGCCCCTATGAATTCCAGGGACTGAGTAGGGGTGAGCTGGGACTTCGGGAGGTTTACCACAAGTCCCAGGTATTGCAGAATGCGCCTGGTGCGGTTCAGGGAGATCTGAGCCTCTGACTGGGTTGGAGCTCGGATGAGCCAGTCGTCCAGGTATGGGAAGACAAATATTCCCAGAGTGCGTAGAAATGCAGCAACTATTGCCATGCATTTTGTGAACACTCTTGGAGCAGAGGCTAGACCGAAAGGAAGCACTCTGTATTGGTAATGTTTTCCCTGGAACAGAAAACGTAGGAATTTTCTGTGAGATGGATGGATGAGGACATGAGTGTACGCATCCTTGAGATCTAGAGAACAAAGCCAATCCTGACTCTGCAGGTATGGAAGGAGTGCCTAGAGAAAGCATCTTGAACTTCTCCTTGCATAGGAATTTGTTCAATTCTCTGAGATCTAGAATGGGTCTGTATCCCCCTGTTTTCTTTGGAATGAGAAAATAGGGGGAGTAAAACCCTGACCCCTGTTGAAGAAGGGGAACTTCTTCTATGGCCCCTGGGCCAGAAAGGTAGTCATCTCCTGATCCAGAAGGTCGAGGAGAGATGTGGGAGAATTGAAGTGTCTCACCATGGTGTAGGGAGGAAGGTCTGAGAAATGAGAAGGATGTTACCAGTGGTGTGCCCCAGGGATCTGTCCTTGGTCCGATTCTTTTTAACATCTTTGTTAGTGATATAGCGGAAGGGTTGTCGGGTAAGGTTTGCCTCTTTGCGGATGATACCAAAATCTGCAATAGAGTAGACACCCAGGAAGATGTAGATAACATGAGGAGGGATCTAGCTAAGCTTGAAGAATGGTCTAGAATTTGGCAGCTGGGATTTAATGTTAAAAAATGTAAGGTCATGCATTTGGGCTGCAGCAATCCAAGGGAGCAATACAGTATAGGAGGTGAAGTACTTTTGTCCACTAAAGAAGAGCGGGACCTAGGCGTGGTTGTGTCTGATGATCTTAAAGTAGCTAAACAGGTAGAAAAGGCGACGGCAAAAGCTAGAAGGATGCTTGGGTGCATACGGAGAGGAATGGCTAGCAGAAAAAAGGAGGCGATAATGCCTCTGTATAAGTCTTTGGTGCGACCTCATTTGGAGTATGGTGTGCAATTCTGGAGACTGCACCTTCAAAAGGATGTGAACAGGATGGAGTCGGTGCAGAGGGTTGCTACTAAAATGATTAATGGGCTTCATTATAAAGCATATGAGGACAGACTTAAGGATCTTAATATGTACACCTTAGAAGAAAGGCGGGATAGAGGTGATATGATTGAGATGTTTAAATACCTCCGTGGCATAAATGTTCAGGGAGAGAGCCTCTTTCAATTGAAAGCAAGTTCTGCTACGAGGGGACATGGGATGAGGGTGAAGGGAGATAGATTCAGGAGTGATATGCGGAAATATTTCTTTACGGAAAGAGTAGTGGATCCGTGGAATAGTCTCCCAGTGGAGGTGGTAGAGATGAGGACAGTAACTGAATTCAAAAAAGCATGGGACCAACACAGAGGATCTCTAAAGGTAAAAAGTGGATTGTTGTAGTTGTTATGGAAGGACAGACTAGATGGGCCTTGTGGTCTTTTTCTGTCATCATGTTTCTATGTTTCTATGAAGTTTGTAGCCCTCTCTTATGATGGAGAGGGTCCACTGCTCTGATGTGATTTGCTCCCATCTGCGAGCAAAATGAGCTAACCTTCCTGGAATGGTGAGAGGTTCTGGCTGTTGTAGAGCCAGAAAGGTTAAGTTCTCTAGTATCAAGTCAAAAACCCTGAAGGGGGTGGGACTGCTGGGTTGTAGCAGTCCCTGTAGGTTTAGGCCTGGCCTGTTTAGGTTGCTGACGCTTAGTAGCAAAGCGACCTGTAGAAGATTGTTGGCCAGAAGTGGAAGGAAATCTGTTCCTTTTGTAAAAAAGGCTTTTTGAAAGGTTTTTTCTTGGCTGGAATGGAGGCTGACTTGGAAAGTCTATCCAGAACAGAATTCTCTGCATCCATTTGAGTGGCTTTTATTTGCCACTCTTTGCCAAAGAGATTTTCACCCGTACAGGGCAGATTTCCTAAGCCATCCTGAACCCAGGGCTCTAGATCAGAAGCCTGGAGCTAAGCAATTCTGCGAGCAGCTATGGCAATGCCTGAGGCTCTGCTGGCACCTTCAAAGGAGTCAAAGGCTGCCCTGTTGGAAAACTTTGAAATGTCTTGAGTATGCTTAAGCCAAAGGAGGAACTCATCCCTTTTATCCTCTGGAAGAAAAGGGAGAAAGTTGTGCAGCTTTTGTACAACTTCCTTTAGAAACATACCCATATAAAGGCTATATGAGTTGATTCTGGCAATAAGCATGCTGGCTTGGAAGATTTTCCTACCAAAAGCATCCAAGGTCCTGCATTCTCTTCCTGGAGGAGCAGAAGAGTGTCTTTTGGTACTCCTTATCCTTTTCATAGCTGACTGCACCACAATGGAGTGGTGAGGAAGCGGAGTTTTCTGAAATCCAGGACAAGGAGGGACACGGTACATAGTGTCCAATCTGCGAGAATGAGGAGAAAGGGTGAGAGGAGTCTCCCATAAGTCAATCATATGTTCATGAAGAATTTCATGAATTGGCAAGGTGACTGCCTCTCTGGGAGCCTTAGAGTATCCTAAAATATCTAATTTTTTTGCTCTAGGCTCTGTTTCAGAGGTTATTGAAATAGAGAGTCCTTTAGCCACTTCTATTATGAAGTCTTGAAAGGACAAATCCTCTGGAGGAGACATTCTCCTTTTTGGAGAAGTAGGTTCCTCAGGAAGGGTAATGGATACTTCAGGAGACTCATCTGATGAATCAGAATCAGAGGAATCGAAGTATCGTCTGTCCGCTTCCAACGATCAATACGCGTATCGATCGGTACCGACATCGGGCATCCCCGGTACCGGATCGGTACCGAGAAATAGCCCTGGACAAGGAACCGGAGTCGGTATCCTGGACCATGTCGATGCAGTCGGTACCGGTATCGGCGCTGGTACCGGTACCGGCGCCGGTACTGACAACGGGACTCGTTGCGGTACCATCGGCGTCGCAGCTTTAATAAAAGCCATTATAGCCTGCTGCATGGATTGAACAGTGTGATACATGGACGCCACGACTGCCTGGATGTTGGTACCGGGAGAAAATGCCAGTACCCAAGAGCAGTCTAACAGGTGATCGGTCGAGGCCGTGCCATCGATGTCAACCTGTAACCCCATAGGAGGAGCTTTGGAAGCCGGAGCTTCCCACCGGGGTTGTTTGGCTGGGGCAGGATCCTCGAGAGCAAGCCCGGAGGCATCTCGATGCTTAGAGGGAGATTTGCCCTTCAGGGACCTGCTAGGTTTATGTTTGGTTACCTGAGACCCATCAGGAGAGGAAGACCTGGAAGATGTCGATGCCACCGCCGGTGCATCCGTGGGAAACAGCACATGGAGCTTGGCTGCTCGGTTCTGTAACCCTCGTTTAGACATTAGAGAGCAGGACTGGCAATCCGGAATGGAGTGTTCAGGCCCCAAACATTTAAGACACCATTCATGGGTATCTGTAACAGAAATTGTACCGCTACACTTAGTGCATTTTTTGAACCTGGAGGCTGGTTTTTCCATGAGGGAAAATTTTCTTGTGGGCCTGGAGGCCTAAGAAGAAAAATACACCAAGTGAGGAAAAAAAAATATATCTATATTTTTTTTTTTTTACAAAGAAAAGAAAAGAAAAGACCGGCGGTACCGGTCCGGCGTTGGGGAAGGCAGACACGTGACCAAAGAAATAAATTAAAATAAAGAACTTCTTCAGCGGTGACAGGAACACGACCTGCTGGCTCCGCGGAAAAGAAGAACTGAGGAGAGTTGGTTAGGAAAGGCGGGAAGGCAGCGCACAGGCGCTGTGGGATGCTCCCAAAAGCTTTCCTTCTTGGGAAGCTGGGGAGCGTTCCCGCGCGGGCTCCGTCGGTACCGACGTACCCATATGTGAGGACTCATTCCTGCTTGTTCCTGGAGATCGGATGGTATACATCAGAGAGTGTTTAAAAAACTGAAAGATGAGACTGCAGACCTAATAGTAATCTGTGAACTAATCATTAAAATCATCTGTAGTGCCTGAAGATTGGAGAATGTCCAATGTAATGACAATTTTTAAAAAGGGTTCCAGGGGTGATCCGGAAAACTACAGACTGAGCCTGAAATCAGTACTGGGCATAAGAACATAAGATATGCCATACTGGGTCAGACCAAGGTCCATGAAGTCTAGTATCCCGTTTCCAACAGTGGCCAATCTAGGTCACAAGTACCTAGCAGTTTCCCCATAAGACACAGGTTCCACAATGCTTGTATTGGGTCAAGCATTGATATCCTGAGTCCCTTCTTAATAATGGTTTATGGACCTTTCATCCAGGAACTTGTCCAAACCTTTTTTAAACCCAGCTACACTAAGAGCTTTTACCACATCCTCCGGTAACAAATTCCAGAGTTTGATTACACATTGAGTGAAAAAATATTTTCTCTTATTAGTCTTAAATAGGTTACCCTGTAGATTCATTGCATGTCCCCTAGCCTTTCTATATTTTGATGGCGATAAGTAATCGATCTACGTTTACCCGTTCCACTCCATTCATTAATTTATAGACTTCTATCATATCTTCCCTCAGCTGTCTCTTTTCCAGGTTGAAGAGTCCTAAACTTTTTAGCCTCTTCATAGGGGTATACTTCCATCCCCTTGACCATTTTGGTGGCTCTTCTCTGTACCTTTTCTAATAACGCTATATCCTTTTTAAGATACAGTGACGAGAATTGCACACAATATTCAAGGTGCGGTCGCACCATGGAATGATACAGAGGCATAATAAGATGAAATTAGACTTACCTGCTAATTGTTGTTCCTTAAGGTCTTTTGTTATACTGTAAACCGCGCTGATGCTAAATAGTGCGGTATATAAGAGCCTGTAATAAATAAATAAATAAACTCTAGTCCAGTCCTGGAACCATAGAGTTTAGAATCTCCTCCAGCAGCCTTGGAGACTGAAAGACATCACCGCTTTGCTGGCACCAGTATAAGTAGGCAAGGACCGCCCCCTTCATCCAGTACCTATTGATAAAGCAAACTGAGCAGAGCAACAAATAAGAGCAGCAAAAGTAATAAAACCTGCAACTAACCCGAAACCCCCCCGGGGAGGGAAGGTTTTTTTTTTTTGTATTCTGAATTCTCTATTAGTGCATGTTATGATAGAGTCTATTAAACTGTGCTACGGATCCCCCCAATGGCTCCACCTTCTGCCTGCGGGGAACCCCTAGAGACCCAAGCCGTACGGCCTATCATGTACTTCAGGCTGACAAACCCCAACATTCAGGGTGGGCTCCGGGACTGGACTAGAGTTCCTTAAGGAACAACAATTAGCAGGTAAGTCTAATTTCATCTTCCTTTGCGTTCCTCTAGTCCAGTCCCGAAACCATAGAGGACGTAACAGAGCAGTGAATATTAAACGGGAGGGACCTGCAGGTCCAGCCTGAAGTACCGCTGAACCGAAACGCACATCTCCCTCCGCCTGCACATCAAGTCGATAGTGCCTCACAAAGGAATGCGACGACGACCACGTCGCCGCCCTGCAAATGTCAGCGACCGGAACCAAACTGAACTCCGCCCAAGACGCTGCCTGCGCCCTAGTCGAGTGAGCTCGCAAACCTTCCGGCACCACCTTACCTTTCAAAAGATACGCTGAAGCAATCGCTTCCTTCACCCAACGGGAAAGGGAGGACTTCACCGCAGCCTCCCCCTTACGCGGGCCCCCGAAAGCGACAAAACCTATCCGACTTGCGGAATGGAGCCGTCCTTAGTAGATACTTCTTAAGGACTCACCGAACAACTAACCTATGCAACCTGCCTCCTGACTGCTCCTTTTGCCGGTCCGAAAACACCGGAAGCGACACCACCTGATTAACATGAAACGCGGAGATCAACTTTGGTAAAAACCCCGGAACCGTACGTAGAACCACCTTATGATCGAAAAAAGATAAATACGGCTCCTGACAGGATAACGCTTGTAGTTCAGAAATCCTCCTCGCGAAACAAATAGCTACCAGGAAGACCGTCTTCAACGTCAGATCTTTTAGCAAAGCCTTGGTCAAAGGCTCAAACGGCGCCCCGAGCAACGCCGCCAACACCAAGTTCAAATCCCATGCCGGTACCATACAACGCTTCGGAGGACGCAAGATAACACTCCTCGCAAAAAACGTTTCACATCAGCGTGAGCCCCCAACTGTTGCCCCTGCACCTTAAAGCGGTAACAGGAGAGGGCCGCTAACTGCACTCGCAAAGAGCTTGCCGCAAGGCCCTTGTCCACACCGTCCTGCAAAAAGGAAAGAATGTGCGAAACCGAGGCTCCCAAGGGTCTCAGACCCCGCTCCTCACATCAGGCCTCAAAAATGCGCCAAATCCGAATGTACACCAATGAAGTAGTTCTTCTACGCGCCTGCAAGGTAGAAATGACCGCTGCCGAATACCCTCTGGCCGTCAGCCTAGCCCTTTCAAAAGCCATGCCGTAAGCAAGAATCGATTCACCTGGGGCATTCGCAACGGACCCTGCTGCAACAAATCCGCTCGCTGCGGCAGCCGCCACGGCTTGTCCGCCAGCAGCTGCACCAAATCCACATACCAAGGTCTTCTGGGCCAGTCGGGCACCACCAGGACCACCAAACCGCGATGATGCTCTATTCGCTGTATCACCTGGCCTATGAGCACCCAAGGCGGGAACACAAAGACCCCCTTCTGGCCACCGCTGGGCCAGTGCGTCGAGCCCTTCCGACATTCGTTCCCGACGCCTGCTGAAGAAACGTTCCACCTTCACCGACTCGAACGTCACCATCAGATCCATTAGCGGGCGACCCCAGCGGCGCACCAAAAGCAAAAACACCTCCAGGTGCAGAACCCACTCTCCGGGATCCACCCTGCGCCGACTGAGAAAATCTGCCTTGACATTGTCCATGCCGGCCACATGCTGCGCCGACAGACCCTGCAGATTTCGCTCGGCCCAAGCTAAGAGCCAGCTGGCTTCTGCTTCCAGCATCGCGCTGCCAGTACCACCCTGACGATTGATGTAGGCCACTGTTGTCGCATTGTCCGACAACACACGCACCGCCTCCTGCCTGAAGCTGACCTGAAACTCCTGCAGGGCTAGAAACACCGCTCTCATTTCCAACCTGTTGATGGAGCAAGCCTGCTCTTCCTGAGACCACCGACCCTGAGCAAAGCGGCCGTCGCAATGCGCTCCCCAGCCCAAAAGACTGGCGTCCGTCGCCAGCAGTCTCCAGGATGGAGGCTCGAGCAGCAGTCCTGCCGACAAACTCTCCGGACGCAACCAACGAAGATCCTGACGCACGTCCTGCGGAGAAACCAGCTGATGCGACAAAGCATCCTGTTGATGAGACCAACGCCGAAGAAGTGCGCTCTGCAACGGGCGCATATGCGCCCTGGCCCACGGTACCACCTCTATCGTGACCGCCATCGTCCCGAGCAATTGAAGATAATGCCATGCCGAGGGCGCTGGTCTGGCTAGAAACCACCGCACGAGCTCCCTCAATCCCTGAGCTCGGTGGGCTGGAACACACACCGCTGCCTGTTGCGTCTCGAAACACGCTCCCAAGTACTCTAGGGACTGCGAGGGAACCAAATTGCTCTTTGCAAAGTTGACCAACCAGCCCAGGCTCTCCAACATCTGTATCACCCGAGCGGTGGCCACCGCACTCTCTTCCCGCGAATCAACAAATTGTCTAAGTATGGATGCACGAGCACCCCCTCTTTGCGGAGCGCCGCCGCTACTACTACCATGATCTTGGTGAAAGTCCAAGGCGCTGTCGCCAGCCCGAATGGCAATGCTTGAAACTGAAAATGTCCCATTGGAACCGCAAAGCATAGGAACTGCTGGTGCTCCTGCCGCACCAGGATATGGAGATACGCTTCCGTCAGATCCAGCGAGGTCAGGTATTCTCCCGCCCTGACTGCCGCTATGACGGAACGAAGCGTCTCCATACAGAAATATGTGACCCAGAGACACCGATTCACCCTCTAAGTCCAGAATCGGCCGAAAAGTGCCCTCTTTCTTTGGCACTACAAAGTAAATGGAGTATCGACCATACCCACCCTGATCTATTGGCACGGGCACCACAGCTTTGAGCTGTAACAGACGCTGTAGGGGTCTCCGAAACTGCCCAGCACTTTAGCGGGGCTTTGCAAGGAGACTGAACAAAGGAATCTAACACGGGTCGATGAAGCTCTAACGCATAACCCTCTCGAATGACCCCTCTAGGACCCACTGGTCTGACGTAATTTGGACCCAGGCAGGGTAAAACTCACGCAAACGACCTCCGACCGGGATCACCTCCACCTGAGTCCACCTCATCTCATTGTGACTTAACAGCTGAGGATTGGTAAGGGGCAAAACCTCTACCGGCCCCCCGGAAGCCGCGAAACCCCTGGCTCCTCGTTGGAAATCTCCCTCGCTGAGATTGGATAAAGCGGGAGGACTGAAACCTACGAAAATCCCTGGGAACCCCCCGGGACCCCGCAGCACTCCGTCCTTGCTTAGGCTTATCCTCCGGAAGGCGACCCCCTTTAGACTCACCTAAATCCTTCACCAACTTTTCTAAATCCTCTCCAAACAAAAGTTTACCCCGAAACGGCAGCTTGCTGAGTCGAGTCTTAGAGAAAGTGTCCGCCGCCCAATTACACAGCCAGAGGTACCGTCAGGCTGCAACCACCGAGGCCATACTCTTAGCTAAGCCGCGGATGAGATCATAATGAATGTCCGACAAATATGCGGTACCTGATTCCAGGTGCGCTACATCGTCCAGCCGCCCTTCCAGGTGGTCTCCCTGCAATCTCTGAGACCACCGCAAACAGCCTCTCGCCACCCACGCCCCCGCTATCGAGGCTTGCATCGAGAGGGCACAAACATCAAACACCTGCTTCAACAGAGTATCCAATTTCCTGTCTTGTACATCCTTTAGCGCCGCAGCTCCCTCAACCGGAATCGTAGTCTTCTTAGTGACCGCAGATACCGCCGCATCTACCTTGGGAGAGCGAAAAAGGTCTCTATCCTGATCAGACAACGGGTAAAGTCGAGCTAAGGCCCTGAACCCCTTCAGAGCCGACTCTGGTAAGTCCCACTCTTCCTGAATCATACTCCAAAATACTCTATGAACCGGAAAAACTCTTTGGGACGTCCGAACCACCTGCAGCAACGGATACTCCAAGGAATCCTCTGCCCCCGTCCCTTCCGAGGGCATATTCAAGGTCTTAAGAGTCTCGGCAATCAAGGCAGACAACTCTTCGCGCCAAAACACTCTGACTACCCTGCTCTGCTGTTCCGAATCAGGCAGCTCTCCCTCCTCCAGCTCCTCCCCCGAGAACTCTTTCAGCTCCGTGTCCACGCCTCCCAGGTCTTCCGAGGCGCGACACAGGGCTCTTCTCCCCCCCAGCCATTCTGCTTCTCTTGGCCGAGGGAAGGCCCTCGACAGCCGGATCTACCGATCCCCGCCACTTCTGTGCAGGCGATCCTTGGGGAGGAGTCGACATTGCGGGTTGCAGCAGAGCAAATACCTGCTGCATGAGGGAAAAGAAATTTGGTAGGATCGCCGGAGCAGTCCCACCCAGACTTTGCTGTGGAGACACAGAAGCTGGCTCACTGGAAGACAACCCCGGCAGAGGCTCCGCGGGGTCAAGGAGCAGGGGCAAGCCGTCTGCCCCTGCAGGCGGAACCGCCTCTCGGTCCTCCGAGGACCCCTCCGTCGGTCTCCCCTCCATAATCTGCGCTTCACGGGTGCAAGCCCCACACACACCTGAAGCCAGCACTGTACTCCGCTTAGCGCCACAAACCAGACACCTGAGCTTCGCCAGCATGCCAATGCTAAGCAGCGCCTCCCCCACAGCACCTTTCCGAACAAGCACACTAGTGGAAATTAGCCAAAAGGTACTCAGGCAAGCAGAGCCCAGACCCCAGGCAACTGCCTGCTGTGGGACTCCCGTTTTATTTTTGTTTTTTTTGATACTACGCGCTACACCTAAAGTCCCCAGGCTAGGTTAGACAAGATGCCAGCAAAAACGAGGCTTCTAGCCACCAAAAAACTGCCGAAATCAAAAAGAAACAGGATTCGCAAAGGCGAGGTTTATCTTTAAAATGGCCGCCGCGGTTTCCCGCGTGGAAACACGCGGCGCACCGTTGCTGCTCCCCACGAGCTAGGCGACGTTCCCAAGACTGTCCCTTCACTTAACTTAAAATTTATGCTTACCGGCCAACTCACTCACCGACGGTGAGGAGAGACGCTGCAGCCATGCCGGAGCTCAGCCGAACAGCGGCTTCAGCTCCGGTGCCTGCCTTCCCCTGAGGCAATGCTGCTTTTCGCATCCGGCTCCAGCCGCTGCGATGTAGCCTTCTACCTGCTCCTCACCCTTAATCTCGGGTTCGGGAGCAGGGAGGCAGTACCCATACAGGGTGAACACTGTCAAGACTGTGCCTTTGTCTGCTAATGCTCGTTTAACCCACGGGGAAAGGAGGAGATGGAGGGGGGGAGGAGGAAAAAAGAGGCGAGCAAGCAGGAGAGAGATGGAGCCACAGAAAGGAGCCTCCAGCTACCGCACTGCCCCTGCAAAATAAAGAAAAACAACTTAGGCTATGAAATCAAAACACCCCCCAAATTTAAAGGGACCTAGTAAGCTTTTAGCTCTGCTAATTTGTTTAAACTGAGCCCAGTCCCAGGCTCAGAAACTCCTTCAGCTGCTTGGAGACTAAAAGTACTGGATGAAGGGGGCGGTCCTTGCCTACTTATACTGGTGCCAGCAAAGCGGTGATGTCTTTCAGTCTCCAAGGCTGCTGGAGGAGATTCTAAACTCTATGGTTCCAGGACTGGACTAGAGGGACGCAAAGGAATAGCCTTTTGTTTTATTCTCCGTGCCTTTCCTTATGATACCTAGCATTATATTTGCTCTCCTGGCTGGTGCTGCACACAGGGCGGAGAGTTTTAACATGTTATCCACGACGACGCTTACATCTTTTTCCTGGGTGGTGGTGGTTCCTAATGTGGAAACTTGCACCGTGTCACCATAGTTTGGGTTGTTCTTTCCTAGATGCATAACTTTGCACTTGTCCACATTCAATTTCATCTGCCATTTGGATGCCCAGTCTTCCAGTTTATTAAGGTCCTCTTGCAATTTTTCACAATCCTCATGAGTTTTAACAACTTTAAATAATTTAATATCATCTGCAAATTTATTTGGATGCTTTTCTATACGCCCCTTCCAGCATTCAGGGGCGGTTTACAGTGTATCAAAACGTAATTCAATGAACATCGTGTAACCGGTAAACTATTTACAATAAACAGTTTATTTTTATTTTATTTATTTCTTTTTTATACCGCGCTCTTAGAATCAGTGCGGTTTACATGTATACTAACAGGTACTTTTTATTCCCTTGTCCCCGAAGGGCTCACAATCTAAGTGTACCTGAGGCAATGGAGGGTTAAGTGGCTTGCCCAAGACCACAAGGAGTGGGGCCATGGGACTAAAGACCCCAGTCCCTCTGGCCTGAGGTTGCTTGTCCCCATGTGGGAATTGAACCCCCGGCCTTCCGGCCTGAGGTAACCTGTCCCAACCACTGAGCCATAAATCTCATTTTTATTGTAGGCATATAAGTTTCAGTAATGGTAAGCGCAATGACACATTAATGGGTAGGAATGGGATTATAGTTGGTTTGGTGTATAACAAAGGTTACGTGGTGCAGGGGTCAAGTTGGTAAGTGGGACTTGATCAGGGGTGAAATTAGGGTTATGGATATGCTGGATGAACAGATAAGTTTTTAATTCCTTCCAGAAAACGTGGAGGTCTTTAATTTCTCTCAGACTTTCCGGGAGGGCATTCCATTGTGTAGGTGCAACAAATGAAAATGCACCGTTACTTATTTGTTTAGTTTTTTTGAATAGAGGTAGGGGACTAAAACAGTGTGTTATGGTTCTTCCGTCTTCTAGGTCTGTTTTCAGGGAGCATTTGGATCAAAGTTGATATATTGTTGATTAATTTAAACGTGATTAGTATGGATTTATATTTTATCCTACTGGCAACTGGCAGCCAGTGGATGGTGTACAATATACGAGTAATGTGATCGGATAGTCTGGCTTTCACTATTATATGTGCGGTGACATTTTGGGCCATTTGTTCTTTTTCGTTTGCCTTGAAGTATGCTATTACAAAAAACGAAATAAGGTGTAATTAATGCTTGGACTATAGTTCCGAAGTAATCTATATCAAAAAGGGGTCTGAGTTTTTGAATGGTCCTTAATTTAAAGATGATTGTTCTAGCTGTCTGTTTTATGTGGGCAGTCAAGTTGAGTCTTATCAAGGGTGACTCTTTTGGCAGACTTCAATGAGACGTTGGTTTTGTTAGATGCAGAGGTCTCCAATGTAGACTTGCAGCTGTTCATGGATGCGGCAGGCGGTTTGGGTTTTGGCATTTATTTCCACGGTTCATGGTGCGCGGATTGTTGGCCGCAGACTTGGCATGATTCTGGTGTCACTTGTAACATCACGTTTTTGGAGCTTTTTCCCATTGTGGTGGCAATGGAATTATGGTCAGACAGGCTCCACAACCACAGGGTAGTTTTCTGGTGCGATAATGCGGCGGTGGTCAGTGTGATTAACCACTATTCACCGCGTTGTGCCCAAGTTGCGGCATTAATGGGAGATTTTGTTTTAGCCTGTTTGCATCTGAACGCGTCAGTTAGGGCTTGGAATATTCTAGGGTGTATTAACAAGATTGCTGACTCTTTCCCGTTTCAAGTGGGACCCGTTTCGGACTATGGCACCATAAGCGAACGTTGAGGGCTCTGAGGTCCCAGAGCACTTGTGGCAAGTTGGTCGCCAGAGATGCCGAGTTTGCTGTGGAGACCATTGGCTCCAGCGACGTAGGCAGCGTATTGCCGAGGTTTCAACCAAGTGGCAGCCTTCTTGGTGACGCAAAATTCTTGGACATGGCATACACAATATACTGCTCATCGGGCAGTATATTGTGTATGCCAAGGCCAAAGGGATCTCTAAAATGTGCGAGCTCATTTGGCTGGTTTGCCTTTTTTGCCAGAGCGGCAGGGCTGGGGTGGCCTGGCAGGGGGGTTTCTCGTCCACAAGCTGCTCCAAGGTTGGGAAGCACTCCCTGCCAACCCCGAGGGACTCCAGGTGCCCAATTACACACGACCTGCTCCTGAGACTCTTGTGCGGAGTTGCCCAGGGTAGATGAGTCAACTTAAGAGGCCGCTCTGTTCTGGGCAGTGTTCTGTTTGGCGTTCTTGGGTGCGTTTAGGATCAGCGAGTTGGTGTCCAACTCCAATAGGGCTTTGAGCAACTTGGGTATGTTGCGCCAGCATGCGCTGGCAGGTGGGCAGTTTCATATCCTCTTGGCCAAATCTAAGATGGACCAGTGGGGTAAAAGGATGTGGGTGGTCTTGAAGTCGATGGCCTGCCGACCTGCCTGGTGGCTAGCTTGGGATCTTACTTGGCGGGGCGGCCGGATGCTGAGGGATTACTGTTTGTGCATATGGATTCATGCCCTTTGACTCGTTTTCAAGTTTTAGCTGTCCTGTGGATGGTGCTGCGACGCATGGGCGAGGATACAAGCCTTTTTGCCCCTCATTCCTTCCACATAGGAGCAGCAACCAGGTAGGGTGATGTTTTGCAGACTAATTACGGGAGGGGGTTGAAATCAGGTTTTCTTGAAGTGAACAACACTTCTGTCATATTGAAATTGATGGACATATTCCTTGAACAGAGCCAGTTTTCGGCTTCAGTTAGGCAAGCTGCTAGATAGTTATAATTGGGGTTCGTGATGTCAAATGAGTAGTACAATATGATATCATCAACATATATGCGATATCTTATATTGTGCTTCTTAAAAATGGAACATATGTGTTGAAGATACAAGGTAAACAGGAAGGCGGAGAGTGCAGAGCCTTGTGGGATTCCTTGTTCTTGAGGGAAGGGCAATGATGAATCCTGGTCTATTTGTACATATTGAATGTGGCTAGATAAATATGATTTAAACCAATCAAGGGTTATTTCTTTTATACCTAATTGTTTAAGTCTGGAGATGAGAATGTTATGATTTACATTGTCAAACGCAGTGGAGATGTTGAGAAAAACAAGGATGAAGGTTTGTTTAATATGATCCATACCTCGTATGAAAGTGTCAGATAGCCAAGAGGACGGTTTCCACACCGTGAAAAGGATGAAAACCGTATTGATGCTCATCTAATGGTTCTGTTGTGTCTATAAAGTCCTGTAGCTGGAGTTGAACAACTTTCTCAATGATTTTTGCCAGAAAAGGGATACTGGCAATGGGCCGATATGAGGTAGGATCCTCATTATTTAGGGATTATTCTCATTTCTGGGTCATTTATGAATATGTTAAAAAGCAGTGGACTTGGCACAGATCCCTGGGGTACTCCACTGTTCACCTTTCTCCATTGGGAAAATTAGCCATTTAGCCCTACCCTCTGCTTTCTATCTTTTAACCAGCTCCTGATCTACAATAGTACACTGCCTCCTATCCCATGACTTTTAATTTCGCCAAGAGTCTCTCATGAGGGACCTTGTCAAAGGCTTTCTGAAAGTCCAGATACACTTATCAACCAGCTCACCTTTGTCTACCTGTTTATTCACATCTTCAAAAAAACATAACAGATTAGTAAGACAAGACCTTCCTTGGCTAAAGCCATGTTGGCTGTCTCCCATTAACATAGTAACATAGTAGTTGACGGCAGATAAAGACCAGCATGGTCCATCCAGTCTGCCCAGCGAGATGGCAAGAGTAGGTGCACCTGTCGCTCCGCGCAGGCCACCCCTCTCCATATCCTTGTTCAGGGGTAAACCCACCACTCCATATAGGACACCCCTATTTGTTGAGACGTTATATGGTTCGGAAGTTAGATGGTACCGTTTATTTTGGTTTTTTTTCCTATTTCTGTAAAGGGATCCTCTGTGTTTGTCCCATGCCTTTTTGAATTCCGTCACCGTGTTCGCCCCTACCACTTCCATCGGGAGGGCATTCCAAGCATCCACCACCCTTTCAGTGAAAAAAATATTTCCTGACATTGCCTTTTAATTTACCCCCTTGCAGTTTCATGTTATGCCCTCTAGTTTTACAGATTCCCCGTCTTTGGAAGAGGTTTGTTTGTTCATCATTTCTCTAAGTATTTAAAGGTCTGAATCATATCTCCCCTGTGCCTCCTTTCCTCCAAGGTATACATATTTAGGTCTTCAAGTCTCTTCTCATAAGGCTTCTGACGCAGGCTCCAAATCATTTTGGTCGCCTTCCTCTGAACAGTCTCCAGTCTTTTTACATCCTTTGCAAGATATGGTCTCCAAAACTGAACGCAGTATTCCAAGTGAGGCCTCACCAGTGACCTATACAGTGGCATGAGTACCTCTTCTTTTCTGCTGGTAATCCCTCTTTGTATGCAGCCCAACATCCTCCTGGCTTTTGCCACCGCCTTGTCGCACTGTTTTGCCACCTTGAGATCAGCAGAGATAATCACACCAAGGTCTTTTTCCTGAACTGTGCATACCAACCTTTCTCCCCCTATCTTGTACATTTCTCTTGGATTTCTGCTACCCAAGTGCATGACACTGCACTTTTTTGCATTAAATCGTAGTTGCCAAGCTTTAGACCAGTCTTCCAGCTTTTGTAGATCTTTCTTCATGTTAACCACTCCCTCAGGGGAGTCCACTCTGTTGCAAATTTTTGTGTCGTCTGCAAAAAGACAGACTTTTCCATTCAGTCCTTCAGCAATATCACTCACAAATACATTGAACAGTGCCGGGCCCAGGACCGAACCCTGGGGCACCCCGCTAATCACCTTCCTCTCATCCGAGTGAGCTCCATGTACAATCACCTTCTGTCGTCTGTCAGTCAGCCAATTTCTAATCCAGTTTACCATCTTGGGACCCATCCCCAAGCTACTGAGTTTGTTGATAAGCCTCCTATGAGGAACAGTATCAAAGGCTTTGCTGAAATCCAGGTAGATGACATCCATTGCATGCCCCTGATCTAGTTCCCTCGTCACGCAGTCAAAGAACTCGATCAGATTTGTCTGGCAAGATCGTCCTTCGGTAAAACCATGTTGCCTCGGGTCTTGCAAGCTGTTGGTTTTCAGAAAGTTCACTATTCGCTCTTTCAGGAGCGCCTCCATTACTTTTCCTGCCACCGAGGTAAGGCTCACGGGTCTGTAGTTTGACATTTCTTCCCTGTCACCACTTTTGTGTAGAGGTACGACATCAGCCATTCTCCAGTCCTGAGGAACCTCTCCTGTTTCCAAGGATCTGTTGAAGACATCCTTTAACGGTCCTGCAAGAACCTCTCTGAGCTCTTTCAGTATCCTGGGATGTATCCCATCCGGTCCCATGGCTTTGTCCACTTTCAGTTTAGCAAGTTGTTCTAACACCTCTTCTGCTGTGAATGGTGTGGTATCTACTTCATTCCCATTTTTATATTTGGGAGTCACAGCTGGTCCATCCCCAGGATCTTCTTTAGTAAACACAGAGCAGAAGTAATTGTTTAGCAATTTTGCTTTTTCAGTGTCACTTTCCACGAGTCCTTTCCCAGCACTTCTGAGTCCTGCAATTCCAACTCTGATCTTTTTCCTTTCCCGAATATACCTGAAGAAATTTTTGTTGCCACCCTTAACATCTTTAGCCATCTTTTCCTCTGCCTTTGATTTTGCTATCCTTATTTCTCGTTTTGTCTCTTTGAGTTTGATCCTGTATTCATTTCTGTGTTCTTCGGTCTGCAAGCTTTTGAATTTTGCAAAAGTTGTGTTTTTTGCCTTTATATGAGCAGCCACCTCTTTGGAAAACCAAATAGGTTTCCTTCTCCTCTTGCTTTTATTTACTTTTCTTACATATTTATCTGTTGCTCCTTTCAATGCCTCCTTTAATTTAGCCCATTGCAATTCCACTTCCTTTATCTCTTCCCACCCCGTCATCTCCTCCTTTACATACTCTGCCATTTGATTGAAGTTAGTGTATTTGAAGTTTAGGACTCTGAGTTTGCTATGATTGGCCTGTGCCATGGCTTTTATTTCAAACCACACCGTGTGATGGTCGCTGTTGCTCACAGGGGCACTCACGCAGACATTTGACACACTATCACCGTTGGTGAGCACTACATCCAGCGTTGAGCTTTCCCTGGTTGGTTCCATCACCATTTGTCTAAATAATGCATCTTGGAGAGCATCCACAATTCTTTTGCTTCTTTCCAGATGTGCAGAAGGAGTAATCCAATCCACATCAGGTAGATTAAAGTCACCCAATATGATTGCTTCCCCCTTTGATGCTATCTTGGCAATATCTCTAATCAATTCATTGTCTCTCTCTTCAATTTGAGTCGGAGGTCTATAGACTACAGCAATATGGATGACAGTGCCATCTCCTCTCTCCAACGCAATCCAGAGCGCTTCTTCTTTTCCCCATGTCCCCTGCATTTCAGTAGCTTTAATATTGCTTTTGACATACAAGGCTACTCCTCCTCCTTTTCCATTTTCTCGGTCCCTCCTGAATAGATTATAGCCAGCTATGGCTATATCCCAATCATGTGATTCATTAAACCATGTTTCTGTAATGGCCACAATGTCCAAGTCTGTTTCCGCCGTTAGGGCTTCCAGGTCTGGAATTTTGTTGGCTAAGCTTCGAGCATTTGTGCTCATTGCTTTCCAGCACTTTCCTGGCTTGTGTGTATTTTGCATTGATTTTGTTCTGCCCACTTCTTCCCACATGTTTTTGATGTGTGGTTTAAAAGTGTGGCTGTTTCTGATGTTCTGCTTTTGTTGGGGGTGGCATGCAGATGTTGACCTTCCACATCTGTCACCCCCTTTTCCTAGTTTAAATGCATGTCCACATACTGCCTGAATTTTTCACTTAGGATTCTTTTCCCTATGGAAGAGAGATGTAGTCCATCAGCACAGTATAGTCTCTTGTTGATCCATCTGTTGTCCCAGTTGCCAATAAATCTGAATCCTTCTTTTCTGCACCAGGTCTGGAGCCATGTATTAAAGCTGTTAATGCGATGCAGTCTTTTTGTCCCCTTACCAAGAACAGGTAGAACCTCTGAGAATGCAACAGTGTTAACAACGTGCTTGAGTTTCTCCCCCAGAGATTGGAAGTCCTTTTGGGCTGTAGAGGCACTGTTCCTAGCCAAGTCGTTTGTGCCTAGGTGGATAATAACATCAAGTTTGGAATGTTCACTTTTTGCACTAAGTAATTCAACAACTTGGTTTGTATTCCTGCTGGCTGAAGAGCCTGGTAGGCACATGACTATCTTCTCTCCTTTGAACTGTGTTCCCAAGTTGGTGCCTCTGATGATGGAATCTCCAATTAGTAGTAGTTTTCTGTTTGGTGAGGTTTTCTTCATATTTAGTGCTTTAGCAGGGGATTGGGCATTGTCTGACTCATTTAAAGGCCCTTCAGGTTCTTTGAATTGGGCATCCTCATTAGCCAAGGCATTAAGCCATGACTACATGTTCAGTAATTTTGTTCTTTATATGGGTTTCCTGGGTTCTTGGTAGACGTCAGGCTCACCTTTCTGTAGTTTCCCGGATCACCCCTGGAAACCTTTTTAAAAATTGGCGTTACATTGCCCACCCTCCAATCTTCAGGTATTACAGATGATTTTAATGATAGTTCACAGATTAGTAATAGGTGGTCTGCAATCTCATTTTTCAGTTCTTTCAACACCCTTAGATGTATACCATCCAGTCCAGGTGATTTGCTACTCTTCAGTTTATCAAATAGTTGTAATACAAAATGGTAGAAACCATTATAAAGAATAAAATTACTAAACATGTAGGTAGTAATGGTATAATGGAAGAAAGCCAACATGGATTTAGCCAAGGAAAGTCTCGTCTTACTAGTCTGTTATGTGTTTTTGAAGGTCTGAACAAACAAGTAGATAGAAATGAGCCGGCTGATATAGTGTACCTGGATTTTCAGAAAGCCTTAACAAGGTCCTTCATGAGAGATACTTGGCCAACTTAAAAAGTCATGGAATTGAAGGTAGTGTACTATTGTGCATCAGGAACTGGTTAAAAGATAGAAAGCAGAGAGTAGGGCTAAATGACCAATTTTCTCAATGTAGAAAGGTGAATAGTGGAGTACCCTAGGGATCTGTGCTGTTCCCGCTGCCTTTTAATATTCATAAATGACCTGGAAATGGGAATAACGATTGAGGTGATGAAATTTACAGATGACACAAAACTATTCAAAGTTGTTAAGATGCAAAAGGATTGTGAAAAATTGCTAGAGGACCTTGATAAATCTGGATGTTCAAATGGCAGATGAAATTTAATGTGGACAAGTGCAAAGTTATGCACGTAGCAAAGAACAACCCAAACGGCAGTTACATGATGCAAAGTTCAACATTAGGAACCACCGCCCAGGAAAATGATTTAGGCGTTATTGTGGATATGTTTAAACCCTCCACCCAGTCTGCAGCAACAGCAGCCAAGAAAGCAAAAATAGAATGCTAGGAATCACAAGAAAAAGAATGGAGAAGAAAACTAAGGATATTATAATGCCCATCATTTCATGGTGCACATGCACCTTGAATATCGAGAGCAATTCTGGTTGCCTTATCTTAAAAAGGATATAGCAGAATTAGAGAAGGTACAGAGAAGAGCCACCAAAATGGTAAAGGGGACGGAAGGATACCCCTATCAGGAGAGGCTTAAAAGGTAAGGGCCTTTCAATTTGGAAAAGAGAAAGCTGAGGGGAGATATGATAGAGGTCTATAAATTAATGAATGGAAGGGAACATGTAAACATAGATTGCTTGTTTACGCCATCAAAAAGTAGAAAGACTAGGTGACACACAATGAAGCTACAATGTAACCCATTTAAAACTAATAAGAGAAAATACTTTTTCACTTAATGTGTAATCAATCTCTGGAATTCGTTACCAGAGGATGTAGTAATGCTGGGTTTAAAAAAAGGTTCGGACAAGTTCCTGGATGAAAGGTCCATAAACCACTATTTAAGAGGACCCAGGAAATCCACTGCTTGCCCCTGGATGAGCACTGTGGAACATGTGTGCCTTTTTGGGATCCTGCCAGGTACTCGTAGCCTGGATAGGCCACTGTTGGAAACAGAATACCAAGCTTGTTGGACCTTAGTCTGACCCAGTAAGGCATTTTTTATGTTCTTATGCTACTCGGGAAGGTGCATTTGTGACTGCTTGGGAGGTTGCATTACTGCCAGTACCTCCACTGCTTCCAGCACCATTGGCAGACTGATGACTATGCTTTAGAGCAGTGTTTTTCAACCTTTTTTGTGCAAAGGCACACTTTTTTCATGAAAAAAATCACGAGGCACACCATTAGAAAATGTTAAAAAAATTTACCTCTGTGCCTATATTGACTATATATAAAGTAATTCTCTTGAATAGGAATCAAACACTCACACCAACCCCCCTCCCCTGCTGGTTCACACCAACCCCCCTCCCCTACTGGTTCACTCACACCACCCCCCCCCCCCCCACTGCTGGTTCACTCACCCACCCCCCTGTCACTTACTCACCCTTCCTGCTGGGTCACTCACTCACTTACCCCCCCTCCCCTCCTGGTTCACACTCACACCATCGCACCCCCCCCCCCTTGCTGGTTCACTCACACCACCCCCCCCTCCACTGCTGGTTCACTCACACTCCCCCCCCCCTTGCTGGTTCACTCACACTCCCCCCCCCTTGCTGGTTCACTAACACTCCCCCCCCCTTGCTGGTTCACTCACACCCCCCCCCCCTTGCTGGTTCACTCACACTCCCCCCCCCCTTGCTGGTTCACTCACACACACACACACACCCTCTTCCCAAGCCGCTGCTTCTGCTTTGTACAGAGCAGCGGCTGCACTACACTTACATTGAAAAGAGAAACTGTGTCAGGAGCCCTCCGGTCATCGCAGAGCTCGAGGAAGTGATGTCATGGGGGCGGGCTCCTCACAGGCTGTCTTTCCTTTTCAAATTAACTTTATTGCAGCTAAAGTTAATTTGAAAAGGAAAGACAGCCTGTGAGGAGCCCGCCCCCATGACATCACTTCCTCGGGCTCTGCATGATCGGAGGGCTCCTGACACAGTTTCTCTTTACTTTTCAATGTAAGTGTAGTGCAGCCGCTGCTCTGTACAAAGCAGAACCAGCGGCTGCACTGCTATAGGGAATCGCGATCGCGTTCGCGCCGCGGACTTCGGCACAAAAGCCGTTTTTTTGCTCTGGCCGCTCCCGATCTTGTGGCCAGAGCAAAAAACCGGCTTTTCAATGGCCGGTTTTATAACTGTGCTGGCAGCCGGCCTGGCCATGGAAAAACCGGCCAGGCCGGCTGAAAACCGGCCGGTTGGCAACCCTAATTTGTGAGCCGAGGCCACATGTTACGGATGAAATTGGAATTTTTCCCACGGCACACCAGACAATATCTCACGGCACACTAGTGTGCCGCGGCACAGTGGTTGAAAAACGCTGCTTTAGAGTCTTCATTTGATGCTTTACATAGATGATCATAGGTAATGGTATAAATGTTTGTTAGAGGCCTGGAGCATAACAAAGTTTATTTAGATAAGGGAATTACCTCTAGACAAACAAGCTAGGAATTACATTTTTTTTTTAACAGTAGTAATTAAAGGACTAATTTAACAAGAGAAATAGAGCTCCATACTGCACACAAATGGGAAGCAAGTAAGGAACAATTCACTAGTAAGACATCCCTAATAGCACAAAAAAAGTCAGTGCTAACTAACTCAAATAGTCCAGCACAATAACATGAAACACGCTTCAGACAATGCTGATGAATGCTCCTGCATGCATTGAGGATGGGAGAGAGAAGCTTCCATGATTATAAACCCACCCCTGGAACCAGATTTTGAGAGAAGTACAATGCTCCCTTGATGTTGAACTACAGCAGTCAGTGCAGCTACTAGGTCGTTCAATGCTAAAGCACAAATTTGATCTGAACTATGGATCAAATATTCAAAATAACTTGAATGTTTTACTGCAGCCCAGTATAAGAATAAGTTTGCTGGCCACAGATTTTCAATTGCACTATATGTTCTATCTGTACACTGCTGGGTGGAGTTAGAGTAGTTTGCGGGTGGTAACAACCAGTCATATGTATAGGAATATGCAACTAAGCTGTTTAGTTCTGACCCATGAAATAGCAGTCCTAAAATAAACTCCCTAGCTATACATGCCTGAATATCACCACTATATGAAGAGCCACCAGCTGTCAGCGTATTACACGCATAGTGAGCTCAACTGACTATATAAGGAGTGGTGCTGAATGTGTGTTTTGTTTTGGGTCGTTTATTTTTTTTTTTTTAACTGCCTCTGCTGGCATTAGAAAAAAGAAAATACTTTGACTACACAATTTGAATACTGATGCACATCTTTTTATTGTCTTCATGAGGGGGTCACTACCAGGGACAGAGTGAATCACACTGAGGCACCTCAATTGAATGGTATGGCGGTCAGTGATAGACACCTGATCACATTAAAGACACTTCTCGAAGCTGCTGGCTCTCTTCTATATTGAGGTAAAGCATAGCTACTCACCTGTAACAGGTGATCTCTGGGAACAGCAAGAATTTAGTCTTCACATATGGGTATCATCTGTAAAGACGAAGCCTGCGTAGGAACGCTCCCCAGTGTCCAATAGGAAAGCTTTTGAAAGCATCCCACAGCGCCTGCGTGCCGCCTTCCCGCCTTTCCCAACTGTCCCTCTCCAATTGAGTTTATAGCCGAGACAAAAGAGAGGAAAAAAGAGAAAGAGACAAAGATACAACTCCTAGGGGAGGTGGGTGGGTTGTGAAGACTAAATTCCTGCTGTTCCTGGAGATCACCTGTTACAGGTGACTAACTATGCTATCTCCAGGAACAAGCAGGAATGTAGTCTTCACATATGGGGACTCCCTAGCTGCAGATGCCAGGGAGATGGCCCCAGAAAGTTGTGTGCCCATGTGAAAGGGCTCCACTTCCCCCCATGGATCTCTGGCATCCTACCAGGGATGGTGGGTAGGAGTTGATTAAGTCTGGAACAGGTGTTGAAGAACAGCCTGACCAAACAAGGCATCCCGGCGGGAGTCCTTTTCTAAGCAGTAATGGGCTGTGAAGGTATGAACCAAAGCCCAAGTAGCTGCTCGACAGATGTTGTCGATAGACTCAGAGTGAAGATGAGCCATTGAGGCTGCCATGGCTCTCACATTGTGAGCTGTGACATGGCCTTCAAGAGGAAGGTTCTTACTCTCATAGGCAAAAGATATACACTGGGCAATCCAGCTGGACAGTGTCCTTTTGGAGACTGGAAGTCCCAAATGACTAGGATCAAAAGCAACAAAGAGTTGAGAGGATTTTCTATGTTGCTGTGTCCTTTGCAAGTAAAAGGCCAAAGCTCTTTTACAGTCCAAAGTATGAAGATTCCTTTCTGCATTTGAGGCATGAGGCCTTGGAAAAAATACAGGAAGGTAAACCGCTTTCTTCAAATGAAAGGACGAAACCACCTTTGGCATAAAGTGTGGATGAGTCCTAAGGACTACCTTATGATGGAACCTTGTATAAGGAGGATCAGCCACCAAGGTTTGCAATTCACTGCTGATGTGATTGCAATGAGACAGATAACCTTCCAGGAAAGGAATTTCAAAGAGGTAGTGGCTAATGGTTCAAAGGGCGGTTTCTTGGGCTGCCCAAGTACCAGATTCAAGTCCCATGCCACCGATGGTGACTTAATGGGAGGCTTCGTTAAAAGAAGGCCTCTCAAATCTCACTATGAGAGGATGAGAGGAAATAGGGTGTCCATTTAGTGGCTTGAAAGGAGCTGCAATAGCACTCAAATGGACTCACTGAATTAGTCTTAAGCCCTGCATTTGATAAATGAAGGAGAGACTCCATTAATGATTCCAGAGGTATCGCAAGAGGGTTAAGACCCTTCTGCGAGCATCATATGGTAAATATTTTCCACTTGAATGCATAAGAGCGTCTTGTGGAAGGTTTCCTAGAAACATGAAGGATATCCTTTACCTGCTGGGAAAGGTTAAGACCGTGAAGTTAGTTCTAGGCTTTCAGCAACCAGGACCTGAGATGCAGAGACTGGGGACTGGGATGCCACAGCATCCCGTCCTCTTGAGAAAGAAGATCTGGAGCAGATCCTAACTCCAGAGATGGAGCTTGAGAGAGATGTAGTAGCAGAGGTTACCACATTTGCCATGGCCAACGTGGAGCTATCATATGACCTCTGTCTCTCTGAAGCTTGAACAGGGAATTAGGGGAATGGGTGGAAAGGCATACAGAAAGTCCTGGCCCCAATGGAGGAAGAAAGCATCCCTGGTCTGACAACCCTGAGCCGGAATTCTGGAACAGAACCGGGGAAGTCTGGCATTCAGTGGATTTGCAAAGAGGTCTATGTCCGGGGTTCCCCAAATTTGAAAACTTTTGGCCACCTGGTCTGAATGGCGAGACCATTCGTGTGGAAGCAGAACTTGACTGAGCCTGTCTGCCCAAGAGTTTTGAATGACTGGAAGATACACCGCAAGGAGATGAATCTGATGCTCTCTAGCGAGGGCCCATAGTCGCAAAGCTTCGTTGCAGAGTGACAGAGAGCCTGTTCCACCCTGCTTGTTCACATAGAACATGGCTACCTGATTGTCCGTTTGAACTAGGACTGTCTTGTAGCTGAGCTGGTTGTGGAATACTCGAAGAGCAAGGAAGATTGCTCTGAGTTCCAGGAGATTGATGTGTAGATAGGTCTCCTGTGGAGTCCAGGTACCCTGGGTAGAGAGGCCTTGCAGGTGGGCTCCCCAACCCACCTGTGAGGCATCTGTTGTCAGAATGGCTTGGGGTGGGGTTTTTTGGAAAGGGGACCCCACCAAAAGGTTTTGGGGTGATTGCCACCATTGGAGAGACAAAATAAGACGATCTTCGTTTGCTATTTTGTCTGACAGGCAACCTGATGCCTGAGTCCATTGAGTGGATAAAGTCCACTGGGCTGCCCTCATATGGAGGTGAGCATAAGGAACCACATGCACGGTGGATGCCATGTGGTCTAGCAATTGTAAAATTTCCCGAGTGAGGTGAGGCTTTAGCACTGCTTGAGAAGCTAACTGCACAATGCAAAGGCAGCAGGGCTGTGGAAGATCGGCCCTTGTCTGTCTGGTATCCAACAGAGCTCCTATAAACTCTAGAGACTGAGTGGGAGCAAGGTTGGATTTTGGGAAGTTTATGACAAGTCCCAAATACTGAAGGATGCGCATTGTGCGAGAGAGAGAAATCCTGGCCTCTGGCTCTGAAGGGGCTCAAATAAGCCAGTTGTCTAAGTAAGGAAAGACGAATATTTCTAGGGTGCGAGGAAATGCTGCCACCACAGCCATGAATTTTGTGAAAACCCTTGGTGCCGAGCACAGGCCAAAAGGAAGAACCCTGTATTGGTAGTGCTTCCCTTGAAATAGAAAGCGAAGGAACTTTTGATGAGTTGGATGGATGAAAACATGTGTACGCATCCTTGAGATCTAGAGAACAAAGCCAATCCTGACTCTGAAGGTATGGCAGAAGAGTTCCTAGAGAAATCATTTTGAACTTCTCTTTGAACAGGAGTTTGTTCAATTCTTTGAGGTCCAAAATGGGTCTGTATCCTCCTGTTTTCTTTGTAATAAGGAAATAGGGGGAGTAGAACCCTGTACCCCGTTGGAGAATGGGTACCTCTTCTATTGCCCCCTGGGCAAGAAGCAGAGTGACCTCTTGACCTAACTGGGCATTGAGAGAGGTCTGAGAATTGAACTGTCTTACCATTGTAGGAGGGGGCAAGCTGAGGAAATGAAGCTTGTACCCCTCTCTCACAATGGACAGAGTCCAATTTTCTGCTGTTATCCGCCCCCATCTGGGGGCAAAATGACATAACCGTCCTGGAATGGTGGAAGGTTCTGGGCCGTTCAGGGCCAGGAAGGCAAAGTTCTCTAGATAGGAGTCAAAGCCCCTTTGGAGGCTGAGTCTGCTGAGCCGGTTGAGGCTTAGCAGCTTTTGTTTTTCTTTGCCTAGGTTGTTGCTGCTGTCTCTTTTGGGCAGACTGACCTAAACGATGCCCCTGTTGGGTGTAGGAGGGGTAAAACTACTTTTTACTGAAGAATGGTTTCTTGTAGGATTTTTTCCTTGCAGGATCAGCTGTAGATTTAGACAATCTATCCAAGATGATACTGTCAGCATCTATCTCATTAGCTTTTTCCTGCCAATTCTTGCCAAAGAGATTCTCACCTATGCAAGGAATATTCCCCAAATTATCCTGTACACAAAGTTCCAAGTCAGATGCCTGGAGCCAGGTAATCCTACGTGCACCTATGGCAATAGCAGAGGTTCTGTTTATGCACTCAAAGCAGTCAAAGGCTGCACGATTTACAAACTTGGAAACATCCTCAGCATGTTTGACAAGGGCAAGGTAATCTCCTGCCTCTTATCAGGAAGGAGAGGGCTCATAATCTCTAAATCTCCCGTGACCTCCTTAAGGAACATTCCCATGTATAATATATAGGAACTGATACTAGCAGAAAGCATGGAAGCCTGGAAGGTTCGACGTCCAAAGGCGTCAAGAGTGCTACACTCACTTCCTGGAGGATTAGATGCATGTCTTTTTGCACTCTTGATCCTTCTCATAGCTGATTCCACCACCATGGAATGGTGTGGTAGCTGAGTCTTCTGAAACCCAGGACAAGGAGGAACTCAATACATGGTGTCGAGCCTTCGAGAGTGAGGAGCAGTGGTTAGAGGTGTTTCCCACATCCTTAACATGAGATCATGCAAGATCTCATGAATAGGTAAGGTAGCTGCCTCATTGGGAGCTTTAGGGTATTGCAGGATTTCCAATTCCTTTGCCCTAGGCTCTTTTTCAGGAGCCACTGTGATGGAAAGACCTCAAGCCACATCTCGGATAAAATCCTGAAAGGACACATCCTCTGGAGGAGACATCCTACGCTGAGGAGAAGAAGAACCCTCAGGAAGAAGTACTCTGGTATCGGCAGAGCTTTCAGAGTCTTCAGACTCATCCGAGGATTCAAAGTATCTCCGATCCGGGTGATCGTGCAAGGCACGCTACCGGTACCGATCAAAGTCGGCATCGGAGGGGTCCGGTACAGACTTGTCAATACCGGATGAATAAGCATGACTCAGTCTCGGTAGAATACCTGCCAATGTCGATGCAATTGGTACAGGTACCGAGGTTGGTGCCGGTACCGGTACCGGTTGAATTGTCTGAAGCGGTTTCAAGGGCATTGAAGCCGTGAGAAGAGCCGCCAGACTGCGTTCAACAGCCAAAAACCTCTGGTCTATCGACGCTGCCAATGCCTGGGTATCGGTACCGGATGAAGCAGCCGGTACCCCAGCGCATGGCACCAGTAGTTCTGCCGAGGTTGGGGCCTCGAGAACATTCTGGAGTCCCGTTAATGCTTTGGAAGCCGAAGCCTCCCGCCGGGGCAATTTTGCCGGTACAAGTCCCTCAAGGGCAACGCCAGAGGCATCTCGATGCTTAGAAGGAGATCCACCCTTTGAGGACCGGCTAGATTTATGTTTAGTTACCTGAGATCCATGGGAGGAAGACGAAGCCCTGGAAGACGTCGATGCCACAGAGGCTACATCGGAGGGAAAAAGGGTGCTAAGTTTACCAGCTCGGTTCTGCCGGCCCCTCTTCGACATCATCCCCACAAGCAACACACTCCGAAATAGAGTGGTCAGAACCTAAACATTTGAGGCACCACTCATGGGTGTCGGTGACTGAGATGGTACCGCCACACTTGGAACACTTTTTAAAACCCGAAGCGGGTTTTTCCATTTTAAAGGAAAAGTTGGGCCTAGTGCCCAAAATGGCGCGGGGCACCTGAAGGAGAAAATAGCTGGAAAAGACTCCAGAAGAAAGGTTTTTTTGTTGTTGTTTTTTTTTAAGAAAAAGGAAAGAAGAACCGGCGGTACCGGTATAGCGTCGAGGGTAGGCAGACGCAACCACAAAAAAGAAGAATAAAAGGGAATATTTCTGCAGTGACAGGATGTGCGACCTGTCGGCTCCGCGGAAAATGAAGAACTGGAGAGGGACAGTTGGGAAAGGCGGGAAGGCAGCACGCAGGCGCTGTGGGATGCTCACAAAAGCTTTCCTATTGGACGCTGGGGAGCATTCCCGTGCAGGCTCCGTCGGTACCGACGATACCCATATGTGAAGACTACATTCCTGCTTGTTCCTGGAGATACTGTCGAAGGTGGTTTGGCAAAAAAAGGAAGCAATTCCAAAATGCTGAAAAACCTGATTAGGAAGGCGTGACAGGAGAAATCTGATTTTCAGCAAATTAAAGGATACAAGAAAAAAAAAACTGCAACAAGACATACTGAAATGTGTCTGTAAGGAAGAGTGAATGAGCCCCGTGCAATGACAACACAGGACATTCCAAACATTTACACAGCTTCTGCAGTCTTTGAAGTGAAACCCCAAAAAGGTGACCACATATACAAATGAATAATTAGTTACTAGTTGTGTCCCTTAGAATTTAAAGCTTTTTGTCAGATAGTGCCGAGGGAGGGGAGAATCATAACTCACCCACACCAGACTGCAGTATCCATTTTAATCATCAAAGGTTAAAAAAAAACATCATTATAAAAATTTTGTATCTATGTGAACATTTATCTTAAAGCTTTAGAAGAACTACTGTGGGAAACGGCAGCGTTTAATGGAGATTGGAGCAACACAAAGTTTGTACTACAGCACTTGATACAGGAACATCACCCGAAACGTGCACCTCGTGTACACTTGGCTCCATGTGGATGAATATTTTCACCGCTTTAAGATAAGTGTTCACATAGATAAAAAAAAATTATAATAATGTTTTTGTGAACATTTGATGATTAAAATGGATATTGCAGTCTGGTGTAGGTGAGTTATGGTTCTCCCCTCCCTTGGCACGCTCCAACAAAACCTTTTAAATTCTAAGGGACACAACTAGTGACTATTTTCATTATTCATCTGCAAAGTCTATGGCACAGGCTGCCATCAATAAAATTTCCTAATTGTGGAAACTCATCTTGTTTGAAAACAGGAATACAAAACAGAAATAACACTTTACATACACACAAATGCATATGTATCATACAGACACATATTTCATACACACACACTCAAAGAATCTGCTCTCATTCATGACACACCACTTCCACAGTCAACCTTTCTTTCACTGTTAACACTACAGCTTGAAAGCAAAGCTCAAGAATCAAGAAAATTCTGAAACAAAAAGCAGTCAAAAAATATACCCAAGAGGTCAGAGAAGACTAGTTTAAAACCAATTGAAACAAGAAAAAAAAACAAGCTTCCTACCAATTAACCTGCCATCAAAACTTGGATTGGTTGCAACTTTAAGGCCAGGGTGTGGCAACAGGAAACAACCAAGGTTCGAAAAACAGGAGTGAATATGCTTGCGTACATTCTGGAGCTCTTCGTGTTGGTTTTGTTTTACCTGGGGATGGAGAAAGAATTTGAAAAACATTAGTAAGTACAGACTATAAATTTTAATCCATTCAGTACATTACAATAAAAGTTAAAATGACCATTTAATATAAATCAATACAAAACAGATCAAAATATAAATACAAATGTATATTTAACAGGATGAAGATATCAAACCCAGGCTAGCTTATTTCCTTAATCATACTCATCCAATCCAAATCATCCCCCTTACATTATTTTTCATTAACCAGTTTGTAAATTTCCAACAAAATCAGTACCACTAGAAAAGAGGAAACCAATCATTCCTATCCAACACTACAATTCCCTCCAATCGGTCCTTACATAAGTAATACTATCTACCAATCCTTTAAAAAAACAGCCCTCCCACCCAATGCAGAACTAATATCCACCCTCTTACCTCCCCATTACAAGTCCCATCTAATAAACCTGCTATCTTTATTCGCTCCAACCTCCAGAAAAGAAAAAAGCATAGTTACTCACCTGTAACAGGTGATCTCCAGAAACGGCAGGAAGCAGTCTTCATATATGGGTGACAGCGGTACCGGAGCCCAGCACAAGAACATTCCGTAGGATCCAATAGGAATGCTTTTGGGAGTGTTGCTCCAAGCATGCATGTATGCCTTCCAGACCTCCCAACTGGTCTCCTAAGTCAGGTAAAGCATAGTTACTCACCTGTAACAGGTGTTTTCCAGGGACAGCAGGAATCAGTACTCTCATATGCATGACGTCGGCGCCGACGGAGCCCTCGTGCGGAGCAATTCCCCAGCTTTCAAAGAAAGCCTTTGTGATTGCATCGCGCATGCATGGTCCCCTTCCCACCCAAACGTGCCATCTTGCTGAGTCAGATGACATAGCTAAAAAGACGGCAAAATGAGAAAAAATTAATCGAGGACTACAACTGCAGGGGAGGAAGGAGGGGTCGTGAGGACTGATTCCTGCTGTCCCTGGAGAACACCTGTTACAGGTGAGTAACTACGCTTTCTCCAGGAACAAGCAGGAAGTCAGTCCTCACATATGGGACTCCCTAGCTATAGTCTACCGAGAATCCATAGCTGAAAATGGCTCCCTCTAGAAGAGCCGCAGCAGCAATGATAGAATTTTTCTCCGAGAATGCAACCCTTACGGTAGCCTGACACCAAAGGGTCTGAAGGGTAGCAGTTGCCTAAACCTCGAATAGGTTACGGAGTACTGCCTAACTGAAAACACTGTCCTGCCGGGACTCTCTCTCCAGGCAGTAGTGGGCTGCAAGAGTCTGGCTTGAAGACCAAGTTGCGGCCCAGCAGATGTCTGCCAACGGAACAGAGTGGTGGTTAGCCACTGATGCAGCCTTAGCTCTGACAGAGTGGGCCGTAATTCGGCCCTGCAGCTGGAGGTCAGCTGCCGTGTACGACCAGGCGATGCAGTCTGCCACCCAGGTGGATAACATGCGCTTGGAGACAGGTAGACCCAGTTTACTAGGGTCATAAGAGACGAAGAGCTGGGAAGCTCTCCGATGTCCCCGCATATGCTCCAGGTAAAAGGCGAGCGCCTTCTTACAGTCCAGGGTATGCAGAACCGCTTCTGCCCTGTTGGTATGTGGCCTGGGGAAGAAGGTTGGAAGAACCACCTCTTGGCTGAGGTGAAACGAGGAAACCACTTTTGGAAAGAACTTGGGGTGAGTACGTAGGACCACCCTGTTTTTATAAAACCGTGTATACGGTCTATCCGATACTAAAGCCTGTAGCTCGCTCACCCGTTGAGCAGACGTGAGTGCTACCAGAAAGAGTGCTTTCCAGGAAAGGAAGCGGAGGTGACAGGTGGCCATTGGTTCAAAAGGTGGGCAAGTAAGCCACTGCAAGACCACATTTAAGTCCCACTCTGTAGCCGGTGGGCGAATTGGAGGCTTCAAGAGTAGGAGGCCTCTGAGGAATCGGGATACCAAAGGCTGTGCTGAAAGAGGTTGTCCGTCCACAGGAGAGTGGTGAGCTGATAGCGCACTCAGGTGGACCTTGACAGAGTTAGGCTTGAGGCCTAACTCCGAGAGGTGGAGCAAGTACCACAATACCTGAGGTACTTGGCAAGTGAACGGGTTCTCCTTATTCTGGGCATACCACCCTTCAAACCTACGCCACTTGAACGCGTAGGATTTTCGAGTGGATTGTCTCTTAGGGGCCAGCAACACCACCTCAACCTCTTTGGGAAGGAGTAGAGGAGCAAGTACTACCCTCTCAGCAGCCAGGCCATTAAGTTGAGGGATTTGAGACTGGGGTGTAGCAAGGAACCCTGTTCCTGGGTCAAGAGTTCGGGCTGCAACCCTAGTGGGAGTGGAGTCTCAACCGCCAGTTGAAGGAGAAGAGGGAACCAAGGTTGTCTGGGCCACCTGGGAGCTACCAGGATGACCGAGGCCTTGTCCTGAAGAATCTTGAACAGAGTGCGTGCCACCAGGGGCGTGGGTAGGAACACAGAGAAGGTCCTGTGCCCACGAGATCAAGAAAGCATCCACCGCCACGCTCAGTGGATGCTGCTGCCTCGAGCAGAACTGGGGCAACTGATGGTTCTGCGGGCTGGCAAAGAGATCCATAGATGGAAGACCCCAATGGTTGAAGATCCGCTGGGCTACATCCCAGTTCAGTTGCCATTCATGAGGCTGAAGAATCCTGCTCAACTTATTGGCCAGGAGGTTCTCCTGACCTGGCAGATACACCACCTTTAAGGACATGTGATGTGCCTCTGCAAAAGAGCAGAGGTCCAGAGTTTCCTGGCATAGGATGCGAGATCCTGTGCCCCCCTGTTTGTTAATGTAGAACATCGCCACCTGATTGTCCGTCTGTATCAGCGCTGACTGATGTGCCAGAAGATGACAGAAGGCTTGAAGAGCTACGCGGATGGCTTGAAGCTCTAGAAGATTGATCTGAAGCATGGCCTCGCGCGAGGACCACAGACCCTGAGTGCATGAACCCTGGCAATGGGCTCCCCAGCCCAGCAAGGAGGCATCTGTCGTCAGCACTCTAGTATGAGAGGGAGGTTGGAATGGTACTCCCTGAAGCAAGTTGGGGGGGGGGGGGGGGTGAAGCCACCATTGCAAGGCTGTAACCAGTAACTTGGAGACTGCTACTCTGTCTGAGGCGGCCAGTGGCTTGTGTCCACTGGTCTCTGATGCTCCATAGAGCTGTGCGCATGTGGAATCGAGCATATGGAGTCACATGCACCATGGAGGCCATGTGGCCCAGGAGGCGTAGGAAGACCCTTGGGGAGAGCTGAGGCCTGTGCTGGACCTGCTGAACCAAGTCCAGCAACCACCTTGCCCTGTCCAGTGGTAGGTAAGCCTTTGCCTGAAGTGTGTCCAGTCTTGCTCCTATGAACTCCAAGTGTTGAGTGGGGAGTAAAGTGTACTTTTTGTGATTTATAACAAACCCTAGGTGCTGGAGCAGGGTGACCGTGCGAGCAGTAGCATGCTGAGCCGATTTGCCTCTGATGAGCCAGTCGTCCAGGTATGGAAAGACGAAGACAACCTGGCTTCTGAGAAAGGCTGCCACCACTGCTAGGCATTTGGTAAGTATTCTGGGAGCGGTGGCTAGGCCAAAGGGAAGCACCCTGTACTGGAAGTGGTTTCCTCCGACCACAAACCTGAGGTATTGTCTGTGGTCTGGGTGTATGAGGATGTGAGTATAAGCATCCTGTAAAATCTAAGAGGCATAGCCAGTCTCCCTGGTGGAGGTAAGGCAGTAGGATCCCAAGGGAAAGCATCTTTAACTTTTCCCTCACCAGGAACTTGTTCAGATTTCGCAAGTCTAGGATGGGGCGAAGGCCTCACTTTCTTTGTGGTATGAGGAAATACCTGGAGTAGAAGCCTTGCCCCTGCAGGCGGTGGGGCACCGGTTCCACCGCCTGATCCTTTAGCAGACCTGTCAACTCCTGCAGGAGGAGGTTCCTGTGAAGAGGGGGCCTCAGAGGTTCTCCTGGGAAAAAGGAGGTTTGCACCTGGTGGAAGTGAAGTAAGTAGCCCTGTTGGACTACTTGCAGAACCCAGGCATCGGTAGTAATGGCTGGCCATCTGTAAGCGTACTGGGCCAGCCTTCCTCCTGTGGGCCAAACCATTCGTGGGAGAGGAGCTATGCACCGGGAGTCAAAAACCCCCTCCCGGCTGAGTAGGAGCCAGAGCTGGAGGCTTGGGAGTCTTCGGCTTACGTGGGCCATGCCCCTGTCCCCTGGCCTGCTGCCCCTGTTGGGGAGCTGGGGTGGCCTGATAAGTGGGGTAGTTTCTGTAAGCCGTGCCCTTCCTCGGGAAAAAGGGCTTTTCCCCTGATGCCTTCTTGTGAGAAGGTGCAGATGTCTTCTTCGACAACCTTGTCCGAGTCAAGTACTTGGACTCGCGTTCTGCAGCTTTCTCAGTCATGGGTTTGCCAAAGAGGTTGTCTCCTCGGCACGGGACATCGACCAACTTGTCCTGAACCCATGGCTCTAGGCCCGACGACATGAGCCAGGCCTGACAGCGTGCACCGATGCCCGCTGCAGCTACTCAGACCGAAGCCTCCGTAAGCTGCTCGAGACATGAACTTCGAGCACACTCTGATCCACGTGGACAAGGCCTTGAAGCACTGCAAGGGTTCCTCGGACAGGCCAGCCGAGAACCCCGCAATCTCCTTTGCCAGGTCCCGCAAGTATATGCCCATGTACAGCTGGTAAGTTTGGACACGGAATGACAGCATCAAGCCCTGGTAGCACTTTCTGCCGAGGGCGTCCAGGTTCCGGGCCTCCCGGCCGGGAAGCATCAAGGAGTGCGTTTTTTGGCTTTTCAGCCGGTGCATGGCTGATTCCACAATCATGGAGTTGTGCAGCAGCTGCGCTTTCTAGAACCCAGGACTCTTGTGGACTAGATAGAATTAATTGACCCGCTTGCTGAGTACCGGCATCGAGGCCGGGGACTCCTACATGCGGAGCATCAGCCGTTCCAACATCGGAAGCACTGGTACAAGTAAGGGCCTCCTTCGAGGGAGGGGGGGTGAGGAGTCATACTGGAGGGCATCGAGCTCTTCGGCTCCTCCTCGGCATCCGCAGGGAATGCCAAAGCCTTGGCCATGGTCCCTGACGAAGTCCGAGAACCAAGTGTCCTCCGGAGGGGACCTAGTCCGAGGCTCCGAACCCGGAGAGTCCAATGGGATACACCGGGTCCGGAGAGTCTTCCTCCTCCATCTCCCACCCCGAGTTCTCCGAGGAGGACTCAATGGGCTCCGGCCTTGAGGGCTTCGGGCCCGACTGCCCCGATGCCGAGGGCACCGGCATCGACGACCTCGATCCCGAATGGGAGGTCGAGGAGGACCTTGGCCAAGGATCGACTCGAAACCTGATCGATTCGAAGATCAGCTCGGCCTCCAGCGTTGACTTAGACGTCCCGGTGGTTGGGGCGGATGGACCGATGAGACCGGCCATCAGTGCCCGCTGTTGCTCCATGAAGGCAGCCATGCTGCTCTCCAGGGCCACCAAGGCTCTGCAGCTCCCGGCTCGGGTCCCGACATCGTCGGGCCTAATGCCGGCTCTCCCGGAGGAGAGTCCACAAGGACAAACAGAAGTTACCTTGTCAGACGCCTCCGGCTCCCTGCAAGGTTGTTTAGCCGGCTGCTCAGACTCTGAGGACCTGGGGCGCTGGTCCGGGCTCCGTGGCCTGGAACCCAAGGGCCCAAGCCGATCAGAGGCATCCAGCGACGCTGCCCTCATGAGCTTCTTCTTCCTCCAGTGTTCCCTGGAGGGAGACCCCCGCTCAGAAGACCCATGACGGTACTCGGGCTCTGATTCCCGAGATGTTGTGGCTTCCGACAAGGTCCGGGCCTGGCCGAAGGCGGACTCAAAAAATCCTGTTACGCTGCTGCTGCCTGCTCCTCAAAGACTTCAAAGACATCTTACCACACGGCCCACAGACCACTGGGTCATGGTCGGGGCAGAGGCAACGGAGGCAGCAGTCATGTGCGTGTCTGTGAGAGACATCAACTTCTTACACCGATCACATTTTTTAAACCTGCTGGCAGCCATCGGAGGAAAAAGGGCCACTTGCGAGGTCAAACAACCGGGCTGCCAGTGAAAACTAAAAAGAGCGTGAACGCTAGTCACTAAGGACAAAAATGAAAAATAGGACCGGACTTGATACCGGTGTACCGAGCCGAGGGCGGGAAGGGGAACTGGTGTCGAACCGGGAAGCTGAAAAAAATAAAATCAACTTTTCTACTTTTTTCATGGTGGAAGCAGGACCACATCCGTTGGGCTCTGCGGAAAAAAGAAGACTGCGCAAGATGGCACCCTTGGGTGGGAAGGGGACTGCGCATGCGTGATGCAATCCCAAAGGCTTTCTTTGAAAGCTGGGGAATTGCTCCTCATGAGGGCTCCGTCGGTGCCGACGTCACCCATACGTGAGGACTAACTCCCTGCTTGTTCTTGGAGAAAAAGAAGAGTAAAACTCAACAAAGCAGGAAGAACAACTTGAAGGGGAGATGGGCAGGTTTGGAGACTGCTCCCTGCTGTTACAGGTTGAGTAACTACACTATCTCCAGGACCAAGCAGGAAGTCAGTCTTCACATATGGGACTCCTTAGCCCAAGACAACCAAGAGGAAGGATCCCATGCCTACACAGAGGTTATAGCAAGAATCAGACATACTCAGCTTGTTTGGTACACTCCTCACTGGTAGTCTGAATGGGCGATGGGCTAGATGCTCTATATCTGAAACAGACAACGAAGGACAGATTGTCCGAATTGAGCATCTCTGCTGGATTCCTCGTCCAGGCAATAGTGAACTGCAAAAATATGTAAGGAAGACCATGTGGCTGCTTGGCAGATCTCGGAAACAGAAATTGAACAGAGATTGGCACAGTGGTGGCCATAGCACGGATATTATGGGCTGTGATGTGATCCAGGAGAGACAGTCCAGACTAGGAATAAGTAAAGGAAATGCAGCCCACTATCCAGTTTGATAGACTCCATTACCAAGGCCACAGCATCACAAATCTAAGGGGACTGCAATGCTCAGATGCGCTTCCACGAGCGGAATAGAGCAGTTCTATAGAAGTCTCCTCCGACTACCCAATTGGGAACCACATAACCAACAGAGAATCACTTAACCAAAAGAAAGAGGAACAGAAATCAATCTAAAACATTCCATAAGTATAGCCTGTTGCAAATATTTGCATAGCTTGAGTATAATATAAATAACGTTTACTGTAAATAACTCATGCTGTACAACTTGCTCTAACTACATAGAATGCTCTAACCATATAGAATGCTGCAAACATATGCTATAGATAATCTATGCTGTAGACATCATATGCAGAGCCTGAGCTTGATATAAACAATTGCTGCAAATAACTCATGCTGCTGTAAATAACTCATGCTACTTATACATTGTCTGAGCTTGATATAACGATTGCTGAATAACTCATGTTACACAGCTAGCTCTAGCTAAATTGAATGCTCTAACTGCATAGAATGCTGCAAATAACACATGCTGTAGATAATAGCATATGTTGTTTGCAGCATTTTGCACTATTGCCTGGAAAGGTTAGTTCAACGCCAACTGAATTATCATATCGAGAATAATGCACACCTTGACGCCTGCCAGCATGGTTTCCGAGAGTCGCACAGTGTAGAAACCCTGTTGACTACCCTATTCAATACACTAACCACAGGCCTAGATAACATCAGACAAGGATTTGCTCTCATCTTCCTAGACATCGTGGCAGCTTTCGACTTAGTCAGCCACGAACTGCTCCTATCCCACCTCACCGAGAAGGGAGTCCACGGCACGGCACTGGCCTGGTGTGCATCATACCTGAAAGATAGATGGCAGCATGTCCGCTCTGGCTCCTCCACATCCACACCCTTTCCACAAGAGAAGGGCGTACCGCGAGGATCTTCACTCTCGGCCCTATTGTTCAACGTTTACATGCAACCCATCTGCACCCTCATCCGTTCCTTCAACATCAACTGCCTAATATACGCCGATGACGTCCTGATGTTCACGCCAATATCCACTGAACACCCAGACCTCTCCCGGCTGTCTACCTGCTTCGACGCAGTCTTGGATTGACTGCACACACAGAAACTCAAAATAAATTTCAAAAAAACAGAAGTCCTCTTCATCAGCAGAAACCAAGCATTCACCCCACCCTCATCACTAAAGGTCCACGATGCAGAGCTACTCACCAAGCCTACGATTCGGTACCTCGGTATCACACTCGATCAACATCTCAACATGAACACCCAGATAACCAACATGGTGAAGGTGATATATCACAAAAACCGGACACTGCGCCATATGAGACAGCTTCTAGAGCCGAATGACTTTCGAACAGTCTACCAAGCGCTAGTAATGCCTCATTTTGACTACGCTAATTCCATACTGCACGGTCTTCCTAAGATCTCGCTAAACCCCTTGCAGCTTGCGATGAACACTGCAGCCAGAATCCTTCATGGAGCATCTAGGAAGGATCATATCACCCCAGTGCTAAAACACCTGCACTGGCTCCCTGTCCAATGCAGGATTTCCTTTAAGATTCTAGCAACTCCACTGACTGATCTTTTCAATGCCTCGTTGGAGTCGGGAGTGGTGCCAAAGGACTGGAGAGAGGCTCATGTGGTGCCTTTACACAAAAGCAGAAGTAAGGATGTGGTTGAAAACTACAGGCCGGTTAGTTTAACTTCAGTGGTGAGTAAATTATTGGAAACGCTGCTGAAAGAGAAAATAGTGAGGTTTCTGGAGTCCAGCGGATTACAGGAGCCTAGGCAGTATGGATTCACCAGAGGCAGGTCTTGTCAGACAAATCTGATTGATTTCTTTGATTGGGTGACTAGGGAGTTGGACTGAGGGAGAGCTCTAGATGTAGTGTATTTAGATTTTAGTAAAGCCTTTGACACTGTTCCTCACAGGCGACTTATAAACAAACTGAGCACCCTAGGGATAGACCCTAAAGTTAATGCTTGGGTTAGAAATTGGTTGGGTGGGAGGCGACAAAGAGTACAAGTAAACGGAGCTCACTCTGAGGAGAAGGATGTTACCAATGGTGTGCCCCAGGGATCTGTCCTTGGTCCGATTCTTTTTAACATCTTTGTTAGTAATATAGCGGAAGGGCTGTCGGGTAAGGTTTGCCTCTTTGCGGATGATACCAAAATCTGCAATAGAGTAGACACCCAGGAAGGTGTAGATAACATGAGGAGGGATCTAGCTAAGCTTGAAGAATGGTCTAGAATTTGGCAGCTGTTATTTAATGTTAAAAAATATAAGGTCATGCATTTGGGCTGCAGCAATCCAAGGGAGCAATATAGTATAGGGGGTGAAGTACTTTTGTCCACTAAAGAAGAGCGGGACCTAGGCGTGGTTGTGTCTGATGATCTTAAAGTAGCTAAACAGGTAGAAAAGGCAATGGAAAAAGCTAGAAGGATGCTTGGGTGCATACGGAGAGGAATGGCTAGCAGAAAAAGGGAGGTGATAATGCCTCTCTATAAGTCTTTGGTGCGACCTCATTTGGAGTAAAGTGTGCAATTCTGGATACCGCACCTTCAAAAGGATGTGAACAGGATGGAGTCGGTGCAGAGGGTGGCTACTAAAATGATTAGTGGTCTTCATTATAAAGCATATGAGGACAGACTGAAGGATCTTAATATGTACACCTTAGAGGAAAGGCGGGATAGAGGTGATGATTGAGATGTTTAAATACCTCCGTGGCATAAATGTTCAGGGAGAGAGCCTCTTTCAATTGAAAGCAAGTTCTGCTACGAGGGGACATGGGATGAGGGTGAAGGGAGAAAGATTCAGAAGTGATATACAGAAATATTTCTTTACGGAAAGAGTGTTGGATCCATGGAATAGTCTCCCAGTGGAGGTGGTAGAGATGAGGACAGTAACTGAATTCAAAAAAGCATGGGACAAACACAGAGGATCTCTAAAGGTAAAAAGGGGACTGTTGTAGTTGTTGATATGGAAGGACAGACTAGATAGGCCATGTGGTCTTTTTCTGTCATCATATTTCTATGTTTCTATCCTAACAATCACCTTTAAAGCTATCTACAAATGCACGTCCATCTCCCTCTCAGACCTCATCCACCCCACTCCCCCCCCCCCCAACAGGATGAGAAGATCAGCAGCCACCAACACTCTACTTCTCCCAAAAGCACTTACCAAATGCTCCAAATCCACGCGTAACCGCGCCTTTGCACTCTATGCACCTTCATGCTGGAATGCCCTGCCACCAGACATCCGTGCCATCAACAACCTCCCCCACTTTCGAAAAGCACTGAAGCACCATCTGTTTCTTCAGTACTTTATCAATTCAGACGACTCCACAAAACCATCCATACCACTTGCCCAAACCAGCACCCCCAGAACACCCACCTCACACCCCATTCAGATCAACTAGCTTAACCCTACTCCGTAGCTATCCGTAGCCTAACCCTATTCCGTGGCTATCCCTGTGATATATGACACGAACCTATGTAACGATGGTATGCCCTTACTTTGCAACATGCAATTAGAATGTATCTAGACATGTGTTACCTATTTCTAATATCTGACAATAACCTATATAATGAAGCGTTGTCCCCACTATGCAACTCGCACCCAGATTGTATATAACCATGTTGTTGCTTAACCTGTAAATAATGTCGGGCTGCAATTACGATCTTGACCGACGGTTGTATATAGTTCACATGTTATCCCTGTTAAATGCCCCGTTCATTGTAAGCTCATTGTAGACCTCCTACACTGAACGATTTTGTTACCTGTGAACCGCACTGATGACAAATAGCACGGTATAGAAAAAACAATAAATAAAATAAATATACTGAAGATACTATATGCATAGTTCTAACCGCACAGAATGCTGAAAACACATGCTGTAGTTACTTTATGCTATAGATATATGCATAGCCTAAGCCTGCTGTAAATAACTCATGCTACATAACTAGTTCTAGCTGCATAGAATGCTACAAATAACATACTGCAGATAAATTATATTGCAAATGGAGCAAACATGCTATAGATAATTTATGCTGCAATGCCGCAAATAACACATGCTGTAAATAAGTATGCTGCAATTTAATATATGCTGTAGATAATGTTACATAAACTGCTATAAAAATACAACACATAACCTGCAACTTCCACTATTAACTCTTTACTACCTCAGTAAAACCTCATTGCTGTAAAATAACTTATGCTACAAAATATCAACTCCACCAACATCCCATTGCTCATACACTACCCTACTGCATGTAAAGCATCATAAAACACAGAGTGAAAACCCCATTCCTAGCATAGAGCTATAAGAGAGAAGAAAGGAAAGATCGAACAAAAAAAAAAAAAAAAGGGGGAAAAAAAGCTCATTACAAAATATACTCCATACACAATTATCTCATGGCCTACATCACATTCACATACTGCACACACAGGGCATCGGACCTAATGACCAGATCCCCTTGATCCACCTACATACCACACAAGCCAGATGGGCACCAGGATCATACCTAGCCAATGAACACCAGAATCCTAAGCAGGCAGTACACAAACCACATAATGTCACACGTAATACGACCACTCATCACACAAATAATGTACACACCAACCCAATAATATCAACCAATATAAGGTGTGCATTACTAAACGCCAGATCAATCAGGAACAAAACTAAACACTATCCTTGACTTCATCACCGACAAAACGTTGGATATAATATGCATCACCGAGACCTGGCTAGATGATTCAGACCAGGTCATACTAAACCAAGCAACACCAACAGGCTATACTGCATTTAACTGCATCAGAGCACAAAAAAAAGGAGATGATGTTCCAATACTTGCTAGAAAAGAAAGCGTAGTTACTCACTTGTAACAGGTGATCTCCGGGAACAGCAGGAATTTAGTCTTCACATATGGGAAAGGAATTTCAATGAGGTAGTAGCTAATGGTTCAAAAGGCGGCTTCATGAGCTGGCCAAGAACCAGATTTAAATCCCATGCCACCGGTGGTGGCTTAACGGGAGGCTTAGTTAGAAGGCGGCCTCTCATAAATCTCGCTATGATAGGATGAGAGGAAATAGGTTGCCCATTTAAAGGCTTGAGAGAAGCTGCAATAGCATTCAAATGAACTCACTGAATTGGTCTTAAGCCCTGCATTAGACAAATGAAGGAGATATTCCAGTAATGATTCCAAAGGTATTGCAAGAGCGTTAAGACCCTTCTGCGAACACCATATGGTAAACCTTTTCCACTTGAAAGCATAAGAGCGTCTTGTGGATGGTTTCCTGGAAGCATAAAGGATATCCTTTACTTGCTGAGAAAGGCTAAGACCATGATGTTCTAGGCTTTCAGCAACCAGGCCCTGAGATGTAGAGACGGGATTGCGATGCCACAGCGTCCCAACCTCCTGGGATGGGAGATCTAGAGCAGATTCTAACTCCAGAGATGGAGCTTGAGAGAGATGTAAGAGCAGAGGGTACCACACTTGTCGTGGCCAATGTGGGGCTATGAGAATCATATGGCCTCTGTCTCTCTGAAACTTGAATAAAGTTCTGGGAATTAGGGGAATGGGTGGGAACACATACAGAAAGTCCAACCCCAATGGAGGAGGAAGGCATCCATGGCCTGACAACCCTGTGCCGGAATTCTGGAACAGAACTGGGAAAGTATGGCATTCAGCGGACTTGCAAAGAGGTCTATGTCCAGGGTTCCCCAAAATTCAAAACTTTTGGCCACCTGGTCTGCATGGAGAGACCATTCGTGTGGAAGCAGAACTCGACTGAGTCTGTCTGCCCAAGAGTTTTGAATGCCTGGAAGATACACTCCAAGGAGATGAATCTGATGCTTTCTGGCGAGGTCGCAAAGCTTCGTTGCAGAGCGACAGAGAGCCTGTTCCGCCCTGCTTGTTCACATAGAACATGGCTACCTGGTTGTCCGTTTGAATTAGGACAGTTTTGTAGCTGAGCTGGGTGTGAAACACTTGAGCAAGAAAGATTGCTCTGAGCTCTAGGAGATTGATGTGTAGATCGATCTCCTATGGAGCCCAGGAACTCTGGGTAGAGAGGCCTTGCAAATGGGCTCCCCAACCCATCTGTGAGGCATCTGTTAGAGTTACTTGGGGTGGGGGTTGCTGAAAAGGGGACCCCACCAACAGATTCTGGGGTGACTGCCACCATTGGAGAGACAAAATAGGACGATCTGAGGTTGCTATTTTGTCTGACAGGCAACCTGACGCCCGAGTCCACTGAGTGGATAGAGTCCACTGGGATGCCCTCATATGGAGGCGGGCATAAAGGGACCACATGCACGGTGGATGCCATGTGGCCTAGCAATTGTAACATTTCCCGAGCAGTGAGGTGAGACTTTAGCACTGCTTGGGAAGCTAACTGCACAATGCGAAGGCAGCGGGACTGTGGAAGATAGGCTCCTATGAACTCTAGAGACTGAATGGGAGCTAGGTTGGATTTTGGGAAGTTTATGACAAGTCCCAAATATTGAAGGATACGCATTGTGAGAGATAGCGAAAACCTGGCCTCTGGCTCTGATGGGGCTCGAATGAACCAATCATCCAAGTAAGAGAAGACAAATATTTTTAGGGTGCGGAGAAATGCTGCCACCACAGCCATGCATTTTGTGAACACCCTTGATGCCGAGCCCAAGCCAAAAGGAAGAACTCTGTATTGGTAGTGCTTCCCTTGAAATAGAAAGCGAAGAAACCTTCGGTGAGTTGGATGGATGAGAACATGAGTGTACGCATCCTTGAGATCTAGAGAACAAAGCCAGTCCTGACTCTGAAGGTATGGCAGTAGAGTTCCCAGAGAAATCATTTTGAATTTCTCCTTGAACTGTTCAATTCTCCGAGGTCCAAAATGGGTCTGTGCCCTCCCGTTTTCTTTGAAATAAGGAAAAAGGGGGAATAGAACCCTGTACCTTGTTGATGATTAGGTACTTCTTCTATTGCCCTTTGGGCAAGAAGCAGACTGACCTCGTGATCTAACTAGGAGTTGAGAGAGGTCTGAGAATTGAACTGTCCTACCATTGTAGGAGGGGGCATGCTGAGGAAGTGAAGCTTGAATCCCTCTCTTACAATGGACAGAGTCCAACTTTCTGCTGTTATCTGCCCCCATCTGGGGGCAAAATAACATAACCTTCCTGGAATGGTGCAAGGCTCTGGCCCATTCAGGGCCAGGAAGACAAAGTTCTCTAGATGGGAGTCAAAGCCCCTGTGGAGGCGGAGTCTGCTGAGGCTTAGCAGCCTTTGCTTTTCTTTGTTTAGGTTGTTGCTGACCCTTTTGGGCAGACTCACCTACACAATGCCCTTGCTGGGTATAGGAGGGGTAGAACTTCTATCTAGTGAAGAATGTTTTTTTGTAGGACTTTTTCCTTGCAGGATCAGCTGTAGATTTTGATAATCTATCCAAGGTGAGATTATCAGCATCTAGCTCATTAGCTTTCTCTTGCCAATTTTTGCCAAAGAGATTCTCTCCTGTGCAAGGAATATTCCCCAGTTTGTCCTGTACCCAAAGTTCCAAGTCAGATGCCTGGAGCCAGGCAATCCTACGTGCGCCTATGGCAATAGCAGAAGTTCTGCTTATGCACTCAAAGCAATTAAAAGCTGCACGATTTACGATTTGGAAACATCCTGAGTATATTTGATAAGTGCAAGATAATCTTGTCTCTTATCAGGAAGGAGAGGGCTCATAAGCTCTAGATCTCCTGTAACTTCCTTAAGGAACATTCCCATATATAAAATGTAGGAACTAATCCTGGCAGAAAGCATAGAGGCCTGGAAGGTTTGACGCCCAAGGGCATCAAGAGTTCTAAATTCACGTCCTGGAGGATTAGATGCATGTCTTTTTGCACTCATGATCCTTCTCATAGCCGATTCCACCACCATGGAATGGTGGGGCAGCTGAGCTTTTTGAAATCCAGGATAGGGAGGAACTCGATACATGGTATCGAGCCTACGAGAATGAGGAGAAGTGGTGAGAGGTGTTTCCCACATCCTTAGCATGAGATCGTGCAAGATCTCATGAATAGGCAAAGTAGCTGCCTCTTTGGGAGCTTTAGGATACTGTAAAATCTCCAATTCCTTAGCCCTAGGCTCTGTTTCAGGAGCCAATGCGATGGAAAGACCTCGAGCCACATCCCGGATAAAATCATGGAAGGATATATCCTCTGGAGGAGACATCCTACATTTAGAAGAGGAAGAATCCTCAGGAAGAAGTACTCTGGTATCGACAAGCTGTCAGAGTCTTCAGACTCGTCGGAAGATTCAAAGTATCTCCTGTCCGGATAATCATGCAGCGCACCATACCGGTACCGATCAAAGACGGTATCGACAGGGTCCGGTACTGACTTGTCGGTACCGGTAGTCCACCTGCCAACGTCGATGCAATTGCCCCCCGGTACCGATGTAGGTGCCGGTACCGGTTGAATTGTCTGAAGCGGTTTCAGGGGCATCGATGCCGAGAGAAGAGCTGCCAGACTGCGTTCAATAGCAAAAAATCTCTTGTCTATCGATGCTGCCGATGCCTGGGTATCAGTACTGGGCAAAACGGTCGGTACCCCAGAGCATGGCACCAGTAGTTCTGCCGAGGTTGGGGCCTCGAGAACATCCTGGAGCCCCGATGATGCTTTGGAAGCCGAAGCCTCCCGCCAAGCAACGCCAGAGGCATCTCGATACTTGGGAAGGAGGTCTACCCTTTGAGGACCGGCTAGACTTATGTTTAGTTACCTGAGATCCATGGGAGGAAGACGAAGCCCTGGAAGATGTTGATGCCACAGATGCTGCATCAGAGGGAAAAAGGATGCTAAGTTTAGCAGCTCGGTTTTGCCGACCCCTCTTTGACATCATCCCACAGGCAACACACTTGGAGATAGAGTGGTCAGGATCTAAACATTTGAGGCACCACTCATGGGTGTCGGTGAAGGAGATGGTACCGCCACACTTGGAACACTTTTTAAATCCCGAGGCGGGTTTTTTCATTGTAGAGGAAAGTTGGGCCTAGTGCCCAAAATGGCACGTGGCACCAGAGGAGAAAAAAAGCTGGAAGACTCCAGGATTTATTTATTTTTTTTTTTTAACAAGGAAAAGAAAGAACTGGCGGTACTGGTGTAGTGTCAAGGGAAGGCAGCCGCGACCACAAAAAAGAAGAATAAAAGGGATATTTTCTGCGGTGACAGGAAGTGCAACCTGCTGGATCTGCGAAAAATGAAGAACTGGAGAGAGACAGCTGGGAAAGGCAGGAAGGCAGCACGCAGGCGCTGTGGGATGCTCCCAAAAGCTTTCTAATTGGATGCTGGGGAGCATTCCCGCGCAGGCTCTGTCGGTACTGACGATACCCATATGTGAAGACTACATTCCTGCTTGTTCCTGGAGATTACAGATTTAAGACAATCACTACCTCTAATACGATCGAATCCAACACACTCACCATAGCTAACAAGCATATCCCTCACCTACAGGCCACCTGGAGCCACAACCGAACATCTCTCCACAGTACTTGAAACAATATGTGCACACAACAGAAAACACAAGCCCATCATTGTACTAGGAGACTACAACCTAACTTCCACATCCACCAGAGAAACAGCGTAGTTACTCACCTGTAACAGGTGTTCTCCAGGAGCAGCAGGAATCAGTCCTCACATATGGGTGACGTCGGCGCCGACGGAGCCCTCACGGAGCAATTTTCCCCAGCTTTCAAAGAAAGCCTTTGGGAATTGCAGCGCGCATGCGCGGTCTCCTTCCCGCCCAAGGGTGCCATCTTAGCCAGTCTGATGACATAGCTAAAAGACAGCATAAAAATATGCAAAAAACTTAAGCAGATGATTGCAACTCCACGGGGAGGAGGGAGGGTTGTGACGACTGATTCCTGCTGCTCCTGGAGAACACCTGTTACAGGTAACTACGCTTTCTCCAGGACCAAGCAGGAAGTCAGTCCTCACATATGGGACTCCCAAGCTTAAGGCTACCGGAGACCCTAAGCACAAAAATGAGCTCCCTCTAGCTCAGCGGCACAGAAGGAAGGAATCTTCACTGAATTATCACCCACCGGTAGCCCCCATCCGGGATGGAGGGTAGGAGTTGCTCAAACCTCAAAGAGATTTCGGAGGACTGCCTGTCCGAAAGCACTGTCCCTGCGGGACTCCCTCTCGAGACAGTAATGGACCGCAAAAGTCTGGCTCGAAGACCAAGTAGCGGCCCGGCAGATGTCTGCCAGCGGAACAGAGTGGAGGTAAGCCACTGACGTAGCCTTCGCCCGAACACAATGAGCCGTGACTCGACTTTCTAAGGAGAGTCCGGCTGCCCCATAAGCCCAAGCGATACAGTCAGCAACCCAGATGGACAGAGTACGCTTGGAGACCGGGAGCCCCAATTTATTGGGGTCAAAAGACACAAAAAGCTGAGCAGCTTTACGGTGCTCCCGCGTACGGTCAAGGTAGAAGTTCAATGCCCTTCTACAGTCCAGGGTATGCAGGACCCGTTCAGCTCGGCTGGAGTGAGGCCTGGGAAAGAAGGTTGGAAGTACCACCTCCTGATTGATGTGAAAAGGGGAGACAACTTTTGGAAGAAATTTTGGGTGAGTCCGTAGGACTACCCTATTTTTGTAGAACCGAGTGTAAGGGGGATCAGACACGAGGGCCTGCAATTCACTTACGCGTCTAGCGGAAGTGAGGGCTATCAGAAACAAGGTTTTCCACGAAAGAAAACGCAGAGAACAGGTAGCCATCGGTTCAAAAGGTGGACAGGTGATCCGCTGTAAAACCACATTCAGATCCCAGTCAGGTGCTGGCGGGCGCAGAGGTGGTTTAAGTAGAAGGAGACCTCGGAGAAACCGTGCTACGAGAGGGTCGCTGGAAAGAGGTCTGCCGTCCACCGGCACATGGTGCGCTGAAAGAGCACTGAGGTGGACTTTGACGGAGTTGGACTTAAGTCCCAGATTAGAGAGGTAGAGCAGGTACTGCAAGATCACCGACACCGAGCAGGAGAAGGGATCCTGAGACTGCTGTACACACCAAACGGAAAAGAGACGCCATTTAAGGGCGTAGCATTTGCGGGTAGAAGGTCGCCGGGAAGCTAGGACGACCTCTTCCACCTCTGCCGGCAGGAGAAGAGGAGCGAGGACTACCCTTTCAGCCGCCAGGCCATTAGATTGAGAGATCTGAGGTTGGGGTGTAGTAGAGACCCCTGATCCTGTGTTAGGAGATCCGGTTGAAACCCCAGAGGGAACGGATCCTCTACCGCTAATTGCAACAGGAGTGGAAACCACGGCTGTCTGGGCCAGCGAGGAGCCACCAGGATCATGGAGGCTTTGTCCCGGAGAACCTTGAATAGAGTTCGAGAGACTAGCGGGATGGGAGGAAAAGCATAGAGAAGGCTTTCCGACCATGAGAGTAGAAAAGCATCTGCCGCTACCCGAAGGGGATGTGGCTGACGAGAGCAGAAGCGAGGAAGTTGCCGGTTGAGAGGACTGGCAAAGAGATCCATCGTGGGGAGGCCCCACTTCAGAAAAAGTTTCTTAACTACCAAGGGATCCAGACGCCACTCGTGCGGCTGGAGCATCCTGCTGAGTTTGTCCGCCAGGCAATTTTCTTGGCCTGGGAGATAAACTGCCTTGAGAAGAATGCCGTGACTGACGGCCCAAGAGCAGAGCTTCTGAGCTTCCCGGCAGAGAAGGAAGGAGCCCGTGCCCCCCTGCTTGTTCACGTACAACATGGCAACTTGATTGTCCGTCTGGACAAGGACGGACTGGTGAGAAGTCAGGTGGGAGAAAGCCTTGAGTGCCAGACGGATTGCTCTGAGCTCCAGGAAGTTGATCTGCTGAGCAGACTCCCACGCGGTCCAGAGACCTTGAGTACATGCCCCTTGGCAATGTGCCCCCCCAACCCAGGAGGGAAGCATTGGTCGTCAGCACTTGAGCCGGCTGAGGCGACTGAAACGGCATTCCGAGCACCAGGTTCGGCCGATGAAGCCACCACTGTAGGGAAGAGGCCAGCGGCCCGGAGATGCGTACTAAGTCGGCCAGTCCGCCGGTGGCTTGTTGCCACTGCTTGCGAAGGCACCATTGAGCAGGTCGCATATTCAGGCGAGCATTGGGGGTCACGTGGACGGTGGAAGCCATATGGCCGAGTAGTTTCAGGAAGCGCCTGGCAGAGACCAGGGACTGGCTGCGAAAACGGCCGGCTAGGTCCATGAGCCGTTGAGCCCTGTCGAGAGGCAGGAAAGCTCGTGCCTGAGGAGTGTTCAGTCTTGCGCCAATGAACTCGAGATCCTGTGAGGGGAGCAAAGTGGACTTTGCGAAGTTTATGACAAAGCCCAAGTACTGCAGAAGAGTCATCGTGCAGTGTGTGGCATTGGTGACTGCCGGAGAGGACGACGCTCTGATGAGCCAGTCGTCGAGGTACGGAAAGACAGAGGCCGTGAAGCCGGAGATAGGCCGCCACCACCGCGAGACATTTTGTGAAGACTCTCGGTGCGGAGGCGAGGCCAAAGGGCAGTACTCTGTACTGGTAGTGATTTCCTGCCACCACAAACCTTAGGTATTGGCGGTGGCTTGGGTGGATGAGGATGTGCGTGTAGGCATCCTTTAGATCTAAGGAGCATAGCCAATCTCCCTGCTGGAGGTAGGGCAGAAGGATTCCAAGGGTAAGCATCTTGAACTTTTCCCGCACGAGGAACTTGAGGTTGCGCAAGTCCAGGATGGGTCTGAGGCCTCCTGTCCTTTTTGGTATCAGGAAATACCTGGAATAAAAGCCTTGACCTCTCAGGTGGTGGGGCACCGGTTCCACAGCCTGTTCCTGAAGAAGACTTGCTAACTCCTGAAGGAGTAAGTCCCTGTGCAGAGGGAGTCGAGGAGGTTCTCCCGGAAAATAAGAGGGAGGGACCTGATGGAAGTGGAGAAGATATCCTTCTCGCACGACTTGAAGCACCCAGGCATCCGAAGTGATGTTGGACCACCTGTGGGCGAAGTGAACCAGCCGGCCTCCGGTGCTGGGAGGAGCCAGCTGAGGGGGAGAGGCTATGCTGAGGAAGTCAAAAACCCCCACCCTGCTGAGCAGGGGCTGGTGGTGCAGGCTTGGGGGCTTGCTGCCTACGGGACCCGTTACCCCGTCCCTTGGCCTGCTGGCCCTGTTGGGGAGCTGCGGAGGCCTGATATTGAGGGTGGTGTTTATAGGCAGCCGCCTTTCTCGGGTAAAAGGACTTCTTTCCCGAGCCCTTCTTTTTCTGGGAAGGGGCGGAGGTCTTCCTAGAAAGCCTAGTCCTGGTGAGAGTCTCCGTCTCGATTTGTGCAGCCTTTTCAGCCATGGGCTTGCCAAAGAGGTTCTCACCTCTGCAGGGGACATCGACCAACTTGTCCTGCACCCAAGGTTCAAGGTCAGACGACTGAAGCCAAGCCTGTCGGCGGGCACCGATGCCAGCTGCGGCTACTCGAGCCGATGCTTCAAAGCCATCATAGGCTGCTCGGGACATGAATTTGGAGCATTCCCGAATACCAGTTGTCAAGGCCAGGAACCTCCGCAAAGGTTCCTCGGACAGTCCAGCGGAGAATCCAGCTAGCTCTTTAGCCAGGTCTCGGAGATACATGCCCATGTATAGCTGGTAGGTCTGGACACGACAAGCCAGCATAGAGCCCTGGAAACACTTCTTACCAAGGCCATCCAGGTTACGGGCCTCCCTGCCAGGAGGCACCGAGGAGTGCATCTTTTGGCTCTTAAGCCTATGCATGGCCGATTCCACAACCATGGAATGGTGTGGCAACTGTGCTTTTTGGAAGCCAGGACTCTTGCGGACTCGATAGATGGAATCGACCCGCTTGCTTAATACCGGCGACGAGGCCGGACTCTCCCACATGCGGAAGAGTAGTCGTTCCAGCATGGGAGGAACCGGTACAGTAAAGTGCTCCCGGGCGGGAGAGTCGTACTGAAGGGCGTCGAGCTCTTCGGCTCGAGGCTCCTCCTCGGGATCCGCAGGGAAGGCCAAAGCCTTGGCCATATCCCTGACGAAGTCCGAGAACCGGGCATCCTCCGGAGGGGACTGTTTCCGAGGTTCGGACTCGGGTGAGTCCGAGGGGACACACCGAGTCCGAAAGGAATCAGGTGACTCCTCCTCTTCAGACTCCCAGACCGACTCCGAGGAGGAATCAGTGGGGTCGGCTCGGGCAGGCGGAGGTGTCGGCCGCCCCGACGCCGAGGGAGTCGGCGGCGACGACCTCGACCGAGGATCGACTCGAGTTCGCATGGACTCGAGGATCGGCTCGGTCTCCGGGGTCGACTTAGACGTCGACGTCCCGGCGGTCGGGGCAGCGGCGCCAGCGAGGCTAGCGATCAGTGCCCGCTGCTGGTCCATGAAGGCAGATAGTCTGCTCTCCAAGGCCGTCAACCTGAGTCCGACCTCAGGTGACCCAGCAGCCCCCGACTCGGGCCCCGACGGCATCGGGCCCGACGTCGGACCTCTCGGAGGCGAGTCCAGAAGGACTACAGGACTTACCCGAGCAGGCAACTCCGACTCCAGGCGAGGTCGCTTCGGGAGGTGCTCCTTCTCCAAGGACCCGGGACGGCTATCGGGGCTATGCGACCTGGCCCTCGCGGAGCCAGGAGCGTCCACCGACGCCGCCCTCGCGGGTTTTTCCTTCCGTCGATGGTCTCCAGAGGGAGAACCCCTGTCGGAGGAGCTTCGGCGATGGTCAGAGCTGGAGCCTCTGGATGCCGAGGCCTCCGACGAGGTCCGGGTACGGCTGGGGTCAGCGAAGATTCTATCCCGCTGATGCCGCCGACTCCTCAACGCTTTGGAGGACATTTTGCCACAGGCTCCACAGATCATTTCTTCATGATCCGGGCCTAGGCAGCGGAGGCAATTATCGTGTGTGTCAGTGAGTGACATATTTCTGTCACACTGACCACACCGCTTGAAACCACTGGCAGCCATCGGGGGAAAAAGGGCCCCTGCAAGGTCAAAGGACCGGGCTGCCAGCGAAAAACCGAAAACGAAACTGACCAAAAATCAGAAAAACCGAAAAATAAGGGAAGGACTTGCAACGGCGTCGCGATTCCGGGCAGGAAAACGACCGGCGTCGAACCGAAGTGAAAAAAGAGAAAAACTCACGAAAATCAACTTTTTTTAGCGGGGACACGACGGGTACGTCTGTAGGGCTCCGCGGAAAAAAGAAGACTGGCTAAGAAGGCACCCTTGGGCGGGAAGGCGACCGCGCATGCGCGCTGCAATTCCCAAAGGCTTTCTTTGAAAGCTGGGGAAAATTGCTCCGCGAGGGCTCCGTCGGCGCCGACGTCACCCATATGTGAGGACTGACTTCCTGCTTGGTCCTGGAGAACACATCATTCTTAAAAGCCATGGAATCACTAAATTATTGCCAAACAATCACCGCACCAACACACCAGCATGGTGCACCAGATATGGTATTTATGCCAGTACAAATGATGGAATAGATAAGTGAAATTACTCTAGATAAACTAAGGCAGTTTCCAAGAGGGTTAATAGTTCAACGTCTTCTAACAAGGCACGGAATTGTCTCAGTATATTCGGCTAGTATCTGCTGGAGAGAAAAGATTGCTCTTTCACCAGCCTAGCCTATTAACATCAATGACGTATTCCGGCCTAATTTAACACTTTTAAACTCCCTCTTCCCGTTGTGTTGCTTAATCTTTAACAGTCTTTAGTGAAATGGCACTTAACTTCAAAAGTCTTATCAGATCGTTGTCTTAAACCAATGTAATCCCGTAATCCCGACGCCTCATTGGCAACGTTGTCGCGTTTCACTCATCTACATGAGGTTCTTCAGGGGATAAAGCGCCATCAGCCAAATATTCACTAAAAGAAAAGCCACCATTAAAAACAGCAACCGTTTGCTATATCAGTGCCTTAAAAATCCATAAAATACTGGCAGATAAGAAGAAGATAACATACAAACATACCCAATAAGGCCTCATCAATGCATAGCTTTTTGAGTCGGTCTTGAGTTTCATAAAGTCCTTCATCAATTATTTGGTACTTGTGTCTCACATCCCAAAAACGCTGCGCATGTGCAGAGCTTATTCGTCACTCCCACTTATAGTCCCCACAAGCTACGTCATTCGCATTGGAACGAATCAGCAACAACTTCCCCACTCAATTTCTACATTAAGACCATGTGGAATAAGCGTCTTAAGCCTAAAGATCCAACGTTGTTCTCGAACCACTAGTGTTTGCGCTAGTGACTTCCCGTTCATCGGGGTGGAGATTTGTTCTATGCAGAAACACTGTAGCATTTCAAACGTATGCTGAAAAGTGTGACAATGGGAAACTAGTGGCGCTTGCTGTATATTGTGTTTTAAGCGACTTTTGTGTTCGGCAAGACGTGTTTTAAAAGCCCTGCTGGTCTGCCCAATGTATACAAGAGCACAAGGACAAGTTATCATATAGATCACATTCTGAGATTCACACGTAGTACGGTTCCTCAACACATATTTCTTATGGTGATGAATAAATTCTTGTAGTTCCTTAGTAACACAGCAAATCGAGCAGTGCCCACATTTGTAGTGACCTGGAGGGTCTGCCATTAGTGATGGCAAGGGTATGGGTCGCAGGACCGTCGGACTCAACCGCTCCTTTAAATTTTGATTGCGGCGCCAAACACATCGAATGACTTTCTCATTTAAACTAGGCACCGTGGTGAGAACGGTAGTATGTCGGGAAATGATTTTCTTAATCTTAAAACTCAGTGGAGAGTATTGGGTAATAAAATTAATCACATTAGGATCCTGTTTCTGTCGAAATTGATTGGTATTCAGTAACAGTGACCTGTCATTAAAAAATGCTCGGTGATAAGCTCTCGATATCACTCGGGAGGGGTACCCTCGTTCATAGAAATCGCAGGTCAATTCCTTAGCTTTGTTTTTAAAATCAGAAACATCCGAACAGTTCCTGCGATGTCGCAGGAACTGGGAAAATGGCAAGCCTTTTTTCAAGCGAAGCGGATGGGCGCTGCGGTAATGAAGTAAGGTGTTTCGGGCCACCGATTTGCGATGTAAGGAGGTGTACCAGCCTGCTTCCGTTTTCCTGATAAGTAGATCCAAAAAAATCATTTCAGTTTCATGGATATTATAGGTGAACTGAATATGTGAATCTTGGGCATTGAGCCAAGTCATGAAAGATAAAAGGTCCTCCTGCTGGATCTTTAGGCTTAAGACGCTTATTCCACATGGTCTTAATGTAGAAATTGAGTGGGGAAGTTGTTGCTGATTCGTTCCAATGCGAATGACGTAGCTTGTGGGGACTATAAATGGGAGTGATGAATAAGCTCTGCACATGCGCAGCGTTTTTGGGATGTGAGACACAAGTACCAAATAATTGATGAAGGACTTTATGAAACTCAAGACCGACTCAAAAAGCTATGCATTGATGAGGCCTTATTGGGTATGTTTGTATGTTATCTTCTTCTTATCTGCCAGTATTTTATGGATTTTTAAGGCACTGATATAGCAAACGGTTGCTGTTTTTAATGGTGGCTTTTCTTTTAGTGAATATTTGGCTGATGGCGCTTTATCCCCTGAAGAACCTCATGTAGATGAGTGAAACGCGACAACGTTGCCAATGAGGTGTCGGGATTACGGGATTACATTGGTTTAAGACAACGATCTGATAAGACTTTTGAAGTTAAGTGCCATTTCACTAAAGACTGTTAAAGATTAAGCAACACAACGGGAAGAGGGAGTTTAAAAGTGTTAAATTAGGCCGGAATACGTCATTGATGTTAATAGGCTAGGCTGGTGAAAGAGCAATCTTTTCTCTCCAGCAGATACTAGCCGAATATACTGAGACAATTCCGTGCCTTGTTAGAAGACGTTGAACCATTAACCCTCTTGGAAACTGCCTTAGTTTATCTAGAGTAATTTCACTTATCTATTCTGCATTCGTATTACTCTGAGAGTTAGACCTGCTTTATTTGTGAAGTACAAATGATGGAGCAAGGTAGAACTACAATACCAACAATCACGCCAGTCCCTTGGTCAGACTATGTGATAGAATTCACCCTGACCCCGAGTAACTCAAACGCATAGAAGATGAGAAAATAGCCAGAAGATTTAGAACTTTCAACAAGGACTCATTTATAAATGAAATCACTCCAACTCCAACAAGAATATGACAACTGACAACATAGAAAAATGGAACTCAATATTATCTAACACAGCATCAGCACCTACGAACAGAGAACCATATTCACCACACGCATGCAAGCGACCCAACGCCCCATGGTACTCAAAGAACAGAGATGCAAAGCGCTCTCAGTAGCTCCCAGATACAATACAGAGTCAAACAAGAATATAACAATCTAATAAATGAGCACAAACAGCAATACCATACCAACTTAATCATGAATTCTGCCAACAAACCAAGAGAACTCTTTAGCATTGTCCAAAAGCTCACTAATGACAACACGCAACAGTGTACTCACCATCTTGACCCACAGGAATTTGCGGACTACATGAAATCAAAAAACACCACTCAAACATATTCCATCACGCCACAGATAGATGACCATAAGATAAATGAGAAGCAACAAACATGGGAAGAATTCAGCATACCATCAAAGCAACAGGTAGATAACTGGACTCAACACAACCACCTCACCGTCAGACACATGCCCAGTATCATGGATCAAGGCCACAAAGAGCCAGCTCTCCCATCACATTCAAAAAATCGTAAGAGACTCACTCCAACAGGGATACATGCCACAACCCCTAAAACACGCCATGATACAACCAATAATTAAAAACAGCCTTAACCCCTCCGAACCAAAATCATACCGTCCCATCTCCAGCCTACCATTCCTTGCAAAAATCGTGGAAAAGACAGTACAGAGACAACTTCAGAACCATACTGACATGAATGCACCACTGGACACCCATCAACATGGCTTTAAACCTCAACACGGCATGGAAACGCTCCTCACTTCCCTCTTTGACAGTCTCCTAAGAGGCATGGATAACAAAGAATGGATTCCTATTAGTATTCATGGACATATCAGCAGCCTTCGACACTATATCCCACGCTAAGCTACTACAACGCCTACAGCAGATAGGATTATGCAAGAACACCCTGAAGTGGTTTACTTCTTACTTGGAAGATCGAACACAAGTCAAAAGCGCCCAAATGAAGTTACTGCAGTTCCCCATCATACAAGGAGTACCACAAGGATCAGCTCTATCATCAATGTTATTTAATATTTACATCCAACCCGTATGCATCATCATTAAACACCACAAACTCCATTACCACATCTATGCCAACGACATCATGGTGTATGCACCAATCAACCTACTAGCAATAGATATCACAACAATAACCAAATGCTTGGAAGACATGAATGCCTGGCTCACAGCCAACAACCTAACGGTCAACTTCGATAAAACTGAGGCAATGTTTATCACCAGGAACCGCACCTTCGTTCCACCACAGACTATCAGCATCCTAGACAAACTCATAGTAGTCAAAGATGAAGTTAAGTACCTGGGCGTCACATTGGACAGAGCCTTAAACGAACTCCCACATCTCTAAAACTGCAAATAAGGCCTATCAATGCTTAAGAGTCATCAGAAAGATTAAGCCATTACTCCGTCAGGACCACTTCCGCACAGTATGCCAAGCACTCATCACACCTCTGCTGGACTACGGAAACTCACTATATCAAGGCCTCCCTCAGCAAACCTTACACCCACTCCAGATGGTACAAAACACTACAGCACGCATCATAACAGACACACCAGGAGATGAGCATATCAACCCTGTCCTACAACTGCACTGGCTTCCAATGGTAAGAGCAAAATTTAAAACAATCATGATTATCTTTAAGATCATTCACCATCTCTCAGCAGACGCACTCCAAGACATCATAACAAGAGATATCAGCAATAGACCAAGAAGGACCAGTACTGACAACATGATCGGCACACCTACAGGATATCACAAGACTAAACAAATAACTTCAAAGAGAGCCCAAACACTTCTGGCGTCCACTCTATGGAACTCCCTCCCAACAAGCCTGAGGGCAATGGATAACATCACAGAGTTCCTCAAAGCCCTTAAAACTCTGCTCTTTATTGAAACATATGAACATACCAACAATATTCCCTACCCAAACAATAATACAACACCACAAAGTAATACAACAACCTCCGACAACTAAATACCTCCACCAACTACACACCCACTTAACCTAACTGGACACATGAGTCCATTATACAATGTATTTAAACACCCCTATAACAAATATAACCCTCCAATTGTATTGTCTAAACGTTGCTAAGTACCCACATGTTGTACTGTCTAAATGTTGTTAAGTACCCACATGTTAAATGCAACCCACCAATTGTGATGTAATGTGACCACTTTTATTGAAGGATAAGGTGGTATACAAATCCGTCTAAATAAATAAACCCTTTTGGAACCTGGTAAGCCAAGATGACTTGGATCAAAGGAGACAGTTGTGAGGATTTATGATAACCTTTAGAGCTAGCGCTCTCTTGCAGTCACGAGTATGAACCTTGGAGTCAGCTCAAGAGGCGTGAGGTCTGAAAGAACAATGGAAGCAAAATGGACTGGTTTAAGTGGAAGGAAGTGACCACTTTCAGAAGAAATTTAGGTTGTGTCGGGAGGACAACTGTCATGGTGGAATCTGGTGAATGTAGCGTAGTTCACTAAAGCTTGCAGCTCCCTGCCCTATGGGCCAAAGTTAATGCTAAGAGGAAAAGGACTTTCCAGGTCAGGAACTTTAAAGGAGCCAAAATAATGGCTCAAAAGGGGCCTGCATAAGATGCACCAGAATATTTAGGTCCCACGCAACAGGTGTGGGGACCGAGAGGTGGTTTTATCAAGAGAAGACTCTGCATAAATTGAGCCACCAAAGGGCAGGTGGGTGGAAATAGAGTGGGTCTCCTGGGTAAAGATGGCACATGATGCCTTAGCACCAATAATCCAAAAAATTGTAAACCTCTCCTTAACTCAAGGATACATGCCAAAAGCTCTTAAACGGGCATCTATTTAACCAATACTAAAATCAAGCTCCTATAGGCCAATATCGAGCCTACCATACCTGGCAAAGATAATAGAAAAAGAACAGTTCAAAACCAACTACAGGACCACTTAGACAAGTACTCCTCTTGATCCACAGCAGTTTGGCTTCAGACGGCACCATGTGGTTGAAAGAGTAGTTACTCACCTGTAACAGGTGTTCTCCAGGAGCAGCAGGAATCAGTCCTCACATATGGGTGACGTCGGCGCCGACGGAGCCCTCGTGCGGAGCATTTCCCCAGCTTGCAAGGAAAGCCTTTGGAAATGCAGCACGCATGCGCGGTCCCCTTATCGCCCAAGGGTGCCATTTTGCTTAGTCTGACGACATAGCTAAAAGACAGCAAAAATCAAAATGAATGATATGACTGCAACTCCAGGAGAGGAAGGAGGGTTGTGAGGACTGATTCCTGCTGCTCCTGGAGAACACCTGTTACAGGTGAGTAACTACTCTTTCTCCAGGAACAAGCAGGAAGTCAGTCCTCACATATGGGACTCCCCAGCTCTCGGCTACCGGGAACCCTAAGCTGAAAAATGGCTCCCTCTCAAGAGCCTCAGCATTTGTGATAAGAATATCCTCAGAGAAAGCCCCTGTACGGTAGCCCAACACAAGGGCCGGAGGGTAGGAGTTGCCTAAACCTCAAAGAGATTACGGAGTACTGCCTGTCCGAAAGCACTGTCCCTTTGGGACTTTCTCTTGAGGTAGTAATGGGCTGCAAAAGTCTGGCTTGAAGACCAACTTGCGGCCCGGCAGATGTCTGCCAACGGAACAGAATGGAGATGAGCTGAGACAGCTTTCGCCCTGACACGGTGGGCCGTGACTCGACCCTGCAAGGGGATGTCAGCTGCCTTGTACGCCCAGGTGATACAATCTGCTACCCAAGTGGACAACGTACGCTTGGAGACAGGTAACCCCATCTTATTAGGGTCAAAGGAGACGAAGAGCTGAGTAGCCCTTCGATGCCCCTGCGTACGTTCTATGAAAGTCCACGGACTTTCGGACTGTAGGTGATCGCAGTGGGCTCCCCAGCTCAACTTGGATGCATCCATTGTAAGGATACGTTGCAATGGTGCAGCCTGAAAGGTTGAAGGGATCCCTGCTACCCCAAGCAAGATATGTTGCCAAGGCCGGTGTGACTTGGATGCAAGTCCTCCAAACAACCTGAAGTTTGTGTCCACTGGGTGCTGAGTGTCCACTGAGCCTGACACATGTGGACAATGGATGCCATGTGCCCCAAAAGGCACAGCATCTGCCTGGCTGTAACCGGTGAGCCACCCTGCACCGCCTGAGCTAGGGTGGAGAAGCAATTCACCCAATCCAGTCATAGAAAGGCTCTCGCTTGAGAGGAATCCAGAAAAGTGCGATGAACTCCAAGTGCTGGGTGGGCAGTTGGTGAGACTTTGAAAAGTTCACCACAAAGACCAGGCTCTGGAGCACCCCTATGGTGCACTGTACCATGTTGCCCATCTCTTCCGGTGAGCCGGCTCATATGAGCCAGTTGTCCAGGTAAGGAAGACAAAAACCCCTAGGAGCCTGAGGCGAGCAGCCATGACTGCCAGGCATTTCATGAATACCCGAGGCTAGGTCGATGGGGAGTGCCCTGTACTGAATCTCATCTGCCGCCAAAAAATCAGAGGTACTGACGGTGCCTTGGATGGATCAGGATGTGTGTATAGGCACCTTTGAGATCCAAGAAACATAGCCAATCTCCCTGCAGGAGGTAAGGCATCAAAGTTCCAAGGGATACCATTTTGAACTTTTCCTTGACCAGGAAGCAGTGGAGATACCGCAGATCCAGGGTGGACAAGGAAGTAGCAGGAATAGAATCCCCAGCCCTGATTGATCCTCAAGCAAGAACTTGAGTTGCCATTTGAAGAAGCTCCCTGTGGAAAGGCTCCATGGGTAATTCCCCTGGGAAGAAGGGAGACTGCAGCTGGGCAAAGTGGAGGAGATAACCCTCCCTGACCACCTACAACACCCAGGCATCTGTGGTAATGCTTGGCCACTGTTGTGGAAAGTGGACGAGTTGTCTACCTATGAACCTTAAGCTTTGTACCTCTTGGGGGAAGGCGGCTATGCCAAAAAGTCAAAAGCTCCCCCCAGGCAGTGGCTGGGGCACTGTTTGGGGGCCTTTGGCTTACAGAGGCCATGTCCCTGGCACTTAACCTGCTGCCCCTTCGAGGAGAAAGATAGGTCTGAAACTTGGGGAAGTTCCCATAAGCATTCTTGGTCTTCAGGTGGAAGGGCTTTTTCCCCTGAAGTCTTCCTGAGGGAAGGTTCAGACACTTTCTTGGACAATCTGGTTTTGGTCATGAATTCATTCTCCAGCTCATCGGCCTTCTCCATCATGGGCTTTCTGAAGAGATTCTCTCCTCAGAAGGGACATCGGCCAACTTAGCCTGAATTCACTGCTCCAAGTCTGAGGACTGTAGTCAGGCAAGGCGGTACAAATGATGGAGCACCGCAGTTACCAGAGCCACCGACTCGAAGCTGGAGGCCGTGCGAGTTTGAAACTTGGAGCACTCCTTGATAGATGACACTAGAATCCTGAAGCACTCAAGAGGTTCGCCTGCTAAACCAGCTGAGAACCTGGTGAGCTCCTTCGCCAGGACTCTTAGGTAAATGCTCATGTACAGCTAGTATGCCTGGATCTAGGCTGTGAGCATGGAGCCCTGGAAACACTTCCTGCCAAAAGCATCCATGGTGTGCACCTTCCTGCCAGGGGGCACCGAGGAGTGAATCTTCTGACTTAATGTGACAAATGGCTGACTCCACTACCAAGGAGCTATGTGACAGTTGTGTTTTCTGGAAGCCGGGGCTCTGGCCAGCACGATACTGCAAATCGAGAAGACTGTTCACAATCTGCACCGTCTCTGGGGGGGTCTCATATCCTGAACAGCAAACGTTCGAGGATGGAGGGCATGGACAATGTCAGTGCCTCCAGAGGAGGCGGCTTGTACTGGAGGATCTCAAAATCCTCTGTACACAGCTCACACTGGCACCACAATGATGGCGAGTGACAGACATCTCCCGCACAAACTCCAAGGCAGCTAAATCCTCAGGGAGGTGACCTCTGCCAATGGTGCGGTGGAGACAGATCGGAGAAGATGGCCCTGTGGAGGATGGATAGATTTAATGTTAAAAAAATGCAAGGTCATGCATTTGGGCTGCAGTAATCCAAGGGAGCAATATAGTATAGGGGGTGAAGTACTTCTGTCCACTAAAGAAGAATGAGACCTAGCATGATTGTGTCTAACCATCTTAAAGTAGCTAAACAGCTAGAAAAGCAGACAGTGAAAGCTAGAAGGATGCTTGAGTGCATAGGGAGAGGGATGTCCAGAAGAAGAAAGGAGGTGTTAGTGCCTCTGTATAGTTCTTTGGTGCGACCTCATTTGGAGTATTGTGTGCAATTCTGGAGACAGCACCTTCAAAAGGATATAAACAGGTTGGAGTCGGTACAGAGGGTGGCACACATACCAAACAGCTCTCCCTGCCACCTTTCACATTCCTTCTAGGTCTTAGCCAACATCAAAAAGTAGAGTGGTCAGGAACAAGTCGCGGTCCACCCTGAGATATTTAATGCAGGTACTGTGGCAGTCCGTGCAGGAGATAGTGCAGTTGCACTTGCCACACTGCTTAAATCCACTGGTCGAAGACATAGCAGGAAAAACGAGCTCCGCGAGATTAACGTCAGATGACTCAACTAGCTAGGCCATGAGCAAAAAACCCACGGGCCAAAAGCAAAAGAACAAGTACCAGAGTGAAAAAAAAGATGCTGAGGTGGAGGACTCAGGCAGCAGAAAGGTGATCAAACCGATCCCAGTAGGAAAACAGGAGAAAAATATTGAAGAACAAGTGAAAAAAAAAAATCAGCTTTATTCGGGGTGCACAGACAGCATGTCTGCAGGGCTCTGTGGAAAAAAGAAGACTGAGGTAAGATGGCACCTTTGGGTGGGAAAATGACCACATACGCATGGCGCAACTCCCAAAAGCTTTCTTTGAAAGCTGGGGAGTGGATCCGCGTGGGCTCAGTCGGTGCAGACATCACCCATATGTGAGGGCTGACTTCCTGCTTGTTCCCAGAGAATTGGCTTATCACCCCAGCCTTCCAGTCTTCTGAAGGCAAGAGCTCTTCCTCATCCACATCAGGGTCCAGCACAGAGACATCTGAATTCAAGTCACAGTTCAAATTTCAAACCAAACCGAGATGACCCATTTCCAGTGGACGTCTCTCACCGGCGATGCTTAGCCAAAGGCAGTCGAACAGGGCTTACACTCTTCAGCCTGCCCCCCATGAAACCTCATCTGGGGCACCCAGAGGCTGCAGGGTCTGAATTTCCAGGCCATAAGGACCAGGTCTTTTGTAAAAAGGAAAAGAATTCTGAGGACGACAATCCAGAGTCCAACAGTTCACTTCTCAGAAAAGATCCGAACAGCAGGGAGCATCACCGGCACAAATCCTCTAGAGAATGAGGAGCAGCTCACAGCCCAGTTGATGGACCCTCCAGTCAGCTGGATATCCTTACTCAGAGCACTATCCATCACCTCCTGCCCTGAGGAAGGCAAGGCTGTACTAACCAAATCCCCAGGCTGAGAGAGCAGTCGTCCCTCCAGGGACTCAGAGGTTGCCATACAGGAAGAGCAGAGTCCAGAATCCAGAGCTGAGGCCCCATGCTTACCACAAGTCTAACAACCTTTCCTAGAAGATAGAGTTAAGGCAAATATCACAACAGTGCATGCTAATACCATGGCAGACCGAAAGCATGCAGTAACTGCGCCTTTTTTTTTTTTTTTAGAGCAATGTGCATTATGGGCAGTAGGGAAGGAATGGGTGTTGGTGCCAATTGGGCAGAACGTGCCTTAGGACCTCATGGCACACATTAAGTACAAACCGCTCCTAACGCATGCAGAAAACAGCAAGAAACCCCTGCACTGTGCCAACAGTCACCAGTGGTCTACTGCGCATTGCGTCACAGGAAGATGGAATTGGGAGCCCCCAACAAGGACAGTAACAAGGTCAAGCATTGGTATTCACTCCCTGAGAATCCTAGGCCGAAAGCTTGTGCCAGGCTCAGCTCTACTTCCCAGGAACTGTTCTGCTGGCTTTGCAGCACTGCGTTTAAGGTGGCTAGCAGGCAGATCCCTCTAAGAACCTTCTGCAATCTTAAGGAGTGAGCGGGGGAGGGGAGGAAACCCAGGGGGGGAGGGGCGTTGAGGTTGTGTGAGGCAGTTATACTCTTCCAGATGCTTTCATATAGCGTAGTTACTCACCTGTAACAGGTGTTCTCTAGGGACAGCAGGAATCAGTCCTCACATATGGGTGACGTCAGCACCAGAGCCCTCATGTGGAGCAATTTCCCCAGCTTTCAAAGAAAGCCTTTGGGAATGCCTCGCGCATGCGTGGTCCCTTTCCAGCCCAAGGGTTCCTTGTTTTGAAAGTAATAAGACCTCACTGGCGGGGAGGCAACATCAGTAAGATTCTTTTAAGGACAGAGCAGCGTTTAATATACGAATTGCAGACATTACATCCATTAGGTTTAAACCAAGATATTGACCTCTCCGTTTTTCTATAAGCGCTTCTTTATTCTTCCCTTCATTTTCTTTCCCTTCTCTCCCCTTCCCCCTCCCTTTCTTTCCTCCCTTCCCTCCCCCCTTTCTTTCCCCCTCCCCTTTCTTCTCCTTCCCCCTCCCCCTCCTCCCCTCTCCCCCTTTTCCCCTTCTTCCCTCCCCCCTTCCCTCTTCCCTTTTTCCCCTCTCCCCCCCCTTCCCCCCTTCTCCCCCCCTTCCCCTCTCTCCCCACTTCTCTCCCCTCTCCCTTATCTCCCCTCCCCCCTCTTTTTCCCATTGTTTCCTACTCCCTTCTTTACACACTTCTGTACACTCGAGCAGTACAATGACAATATTGGTATAAGATGACAATTTCCTTTCCTTTATCAGAGTCCTAAAGGAATACAAACTTTAATATAATAACAATGGCGGCTGATGCTGCCTCTAAAAAAAGATTTTTTTTATGTTTAAGAAGCAGCTTTGCTCCGTGAACTTTCACCCAAGTTCGGCGGGAAAACGCCATTAAATAGATCACGGTAGTCGTTCCTTTTCTTTTTACATTGCTTACACAAGGGCTGCTACGCTGAAGCGGTGAGTCAATTTTTTCATTGTAGTTCACCTTTAAGTTCTGAAAAACGGTATATATTAATGCAGCTAGAGATACATTGTTGCATATACATACATATATTGCACATACTTTCATAGAGAGCTATTTTCTTCTTCTTTAACGCGTTCGTAAGTTCAGCTGATGCTCGAGATATACAGCAACTCTTTGCAGTTTTATAAAAGAACACACGCATACACGTAGTTTCTTTGCAAGCAAATATATTACTTCTTCCTTTATTTAATACTGCCAGTATATATAAAAAAAAGTAGTCTGTGATATAGAATTGTTACTAGCTACGATACATTTAGTTTTACTTTTTGGCAGCGCAATGTTATTCAGAGAACCTTTTTTGATCTACATCATTGTGCAAAATTAGTTTTACGGTCTAAACATACGCATAGTGTGTTATCAATTCATTATGTTTTAAAATAACCTTTCATATACTTTTTGCCAATATAAGGGTAATTTTATATCACCAATACTATTATACCTCATATGTTTATTTTCATTCTTTCTTTGACGGCACACATTTTTTCCGGTTTCCCCTCTTTTTCCTTTTTACTGAATACTACTCATAATATACATATATTCTTTGCCGTTTTAAATTTTTTGTTCATAACAATATCTTTTTATTCATTTTTTCAGATATATAAGTAATATTTACTATTATTTTTTATACGAGTCCCTCTGTTTTTCTGGTATTAGCTACAATAAATGGTTAAACATCATAGATGTTTGCATAGACATTCTATAGTAACTATTTTCATTTGACTTGGTTTATCTTGAGCTGCCCCTTTGCTTTCATGTTGCAAGATTTTTTAGACATTTTCATGATATTTGTGTGTCTTGCTGATAATATAAATGAGATATAAGATGTTCTATTTGTTTTTATGTTAGTTATTTGATCATCTGTTATTTTTTTGTATTTTTATTGTCTGTTCCAGTGGTCAGTGTCTATTTATATGAAAGGTTTGATTAAAAGGTACTAGTATTTATTTTATTCTTATGTAATGTTTTTATGGTCACTATGCAATACCCATTTGTTTCATCGCGACACTATATCCTACTCATCTCTTTTCATTTTTGATATATGGTGTTTTATTTATGTTTTATTATTTATTTTTGATATATGGGGTTTTATTACAGACATTAAATAGTAGTACTATTGATTTATTATATGCATATTTCATTATTATTTTTTATATATTTATATTTGTTGTCATATTCTTTTTAATAGAACGTTTATATTTATTGGTTACTCAACATATGTATTTATTAAATTGTTTTTATTATTTTTATTTCTTCTTTTAATGATATATTTTTAAATTTTTATGTATTTAATTTTTTAATGTATTTGGGTTTAATTTTGTATTTGTTTTTTTGAGGTTTGTTTCCTCATTTCGATATCCCCCTGAAGAAGGCCGTTGGCTGAAACACGTAGGGGTCAATAAAAGAGGTTTGACTAAACCTGAAATACTGCCAGTCTTGGTATCTGTTCCTTTGTTCCTGTAGATTCTACAGATACTTTGTTGCTTCTTTTTGTTCTCTCAAAATGTCACAGTGGCCAGAAAAGGAGAGACGTGAGCTGCAGCAATTAAGTCCCAACTGAGAGACTCTTGCAAGACCCAGGCATCCGGTGGAGAACCAGCACTCTGGTAGCCTGAACACAGAAGTATCGGAGGGCAGGAGCTGCCTACACCCCAAAGAGATTGCAAAGTACGGCCTGGCCAAAGGAGCTGTCTCACTGGGACTCCCTCTCCAGGCAGTAGTGAGCTGTGAAGGTATGGACCAAAGACCAGGTGGCAGCCTGGCAGATTTCTGTCACAGGAACGGAACACATTTGTCACGGAAGTAGCCATGGCCCTGACGCAGTGCACCAGGACCTGCTGGTCTAGCGAGATCCCAGCCTGCTCATAAGCGAGGGAAATGCTGTCCGCCACCCAAGTGGACAGAGTTCGCTTAGTCACTGGAAGCCCCAGTTGACAGGGATCATAGGAAATAAAAAGCTGAAGGGCTTTGCGGTGGCCCCGTCTGTTGCAGTCAGGACAAGACCCTTTTACAATTCAAAGTATGGAGGACTGGCTCCACCTTGCTGGTGTTAGGCCTCAGAAAGGTGGTATGAAGCACCCCCTCCTGAGTGAGGTGGAAGGAGGACACCACCTTTGGCAGAAACCTGGGGTATGTGCGGAGCACCACTTCTTGGAGAACCTTGTGTAGGGAGGCTCTGCCATCAGAACCTGTAGCTTGCTGACCCTGCAAGCTGATGCGAGTGCCATGAGACTACCTTCCAGGAGAGATACTGCAAGTGGCAGGTAGCCAAGGGATCAAACATCAGCTTAGTAAGTTGCAAGAGCAGCACGTTGAGATCCCACTCTGCCGCTGGTAGGCAGACAAGGGGTTTGATATGAAGCCCCGCAGGAACCATGATACAAGGGGCTGAGCTGAGAGGGGTTTTCCCTCAATGGAATGGTGGTGTGCTGAAATAGAGGGCACATGTGCACGCTGAGTTGGACTTTAATCCTACCAGCGACAGGTGGAGTAGGTACTAGAGTACCATCGGAACTGAGAACAACTGGTTCACCCGCCTCTCAGCACACCAGACTGAGGATAGACACCACTTGAAGGTGTGCGCCCTTCTTGTGGAGGTCTTGCAGGAAGCCAGAAGAACCTCTTCCATGTCCCATGGTAGATTGAAGGGAGCTAGCACTACCCTTTCATCAGCTAAGCAGTGAGTGACAGGGACCCCAAGTTGGGGTGCAGGAGGAGAGCACCCTTCTCCTGTGATAGTAGTCCTGGGGCACAGCCCAAGGAAATCAGCAACTCCATCAACAGGCAGAGAAGGAGCGGGAACCAAGGCTGCCTGGGCCACCGGGGGGCTATCAGTATCAGTGACTCCCTGTTGTGCTGGACCTTGAAGAGGGTCTTGGTGACCAGTGATGTCAGCGGGATGGTGTAAAGGAGGCCTTCCATCCATGGAATGAGGAATGTGTCCACTGCCACCTGGAATGGGTGCGGCTGACGGGAATAGAAGCGGGGCAACTGCGTGTTGTCTGGGCTGGCGAACAGGTCCACTAGGGGAATGCCCCTGAGCTGAGACAGCTGGGAGGCCACTGTAGGATCCAGGCACCACTCGTGTGGTTGGAGGACTCTGCTCAGCTTGTCTACCAGGGCATTGTCCTGGATTGGGAGGTAGACTGCCCTTAAGAGCATCCCACTGCATGTTGCATATGAGCAGAGGGCTACCACCTCCTAGCAGAGGATATACAAACCCAGTTCCATCTTGCTTGTTCACATAGAACACTGCAATTTGGTTGTCAGTCTGGACCAGCACTGACATACTGCAGCCAGTGGCGAAAGGCTTGGAGATCCAGGAATATTGCCCAGAGCTCCAGAAGGTTGTTCTGCAGCTGGCGTTCCGTCTGGGACCAGCTGCCTTGGGTGCGTAGGTCCTCACAATGAGCTCCCCAGCCCAGTAGGTAGGTGTCTGTGGTGAGGACCCTCTGGGGGAGTGGATGCCTGGAAGGGCATCCCAGCTTGAAGGTGGCAGGGGATCTGTCACCAGTCGAGGGAGTCCACCAGCTGGCGGGTCACTTTCACCCTGTCCCAAAGCCTGCCCATGGCTTGTGTCCACTGAAAATGAAGGCACTACTGGGCCGCCCTCATGTGCAGGTGGGTGTATGGGGTCATGTGGACCATGGTGGCCATGTAACCCAGCAGGCAAAGGAGAAGACGGGCAGGTAGCACCCAGCAGTGCTGTAGCTCTGCGGCTAGCCCCCTGACGTGCTCTGAGCTCTCCTGAGGAAGGCCTTGATCTGGAGAGAGTTTAGCTGAGCCCCTATGAACTCCAAGCACTGAGACGGGGGCAGGTGGGACTTGGGGTAGTTGATGACAAACCCCAGGTGCTGCAGGAGGTGGATGGTACACTTGGTGGCGCAGTGCACCTCTGCAGCAGTGCCTCCTCTTATGAGCCAGTCATCCAGATAGGGAAAGACGAAGGCCCCTTGGAGACTAAGGTAGGCTGTGACCACCGCTAGCCACTTGGTGAAGACCCTTGGCAATGAGGCCAGCCTGAAGGGCAGCACCCTGGTATTGGTAGTTGCCTTCTCCCACCATGAAGCGGAGGTATTTTCAGTGGCTGGGATGGATCAGTATGTGCATATAGACATCCTTTGTGTCTAAGGAGCATAGCCAGTCTCCCTGCTGGAGGAAGGGCAGCAGTGTTCCAAGGGAGAGCATCTTTAACTTCTCCCTTACCAGAATTCTGTTCAGGTCTCGCAGGTCCAAGATGGGCTTGAGGCCCCCTGTTCGCTTGGGAATGAGGAATACCTGCAGTAGAAGCCGCCTTGTCCTCGAGAAGACCTGCGAGCCAGGAGAAGAGCAGAGTCTGGTGGAGGAGAGGGGTCTTATGTGCTCTCCTGGAAAACATGAGGGTGGCGGCTGCTGCAGGTGGAGGAAGCAGCCCTCCTTAACAACTTGCAGTACCCAGGAATTGGTGGTGATGACGGATCACCTGTGGGCAAACAGGGCCAGATGCTCCCCTGTGGGTTGTTGGGGAGCACGAGGAGTCAAAAGCTCCTCCCAAACAGAGCCAGGGCCGGTGGCTGGGACATGGGGTTCTTTTGTTTGCAGGGCCCTTGACATGCCCTTTGTGCTGGTGGCCTTGCTGTAGAGCTGAGAAGGTTTGAAACTATGAAGCATTGCCAAAACCTCCCTTTTTCATCAGGAAGAAGGGCTTCTTCCCCGAGGCCTTCTTACGGGGCTGCACCAAGGTCTTTAGAGTCTAGCTCTTGTCAGGAACTCAGGCTCTATCTCTGCCGCTTTGTCTGCCATGAGTTTCCCCGAAGAGATTCTCTCTGATACAGGGGACATTGAGAAGTTTGTCCTGAATCCATTGCTTGAGGTCAAACAACTGCAGCCATGCCTGGCTTCAGGCCCAGATGTCCGCGGCAGCTACTCTGAGGACTCAAAACTGTCGTAAGCTGCTCAGGATAAAAACTTCAAGCACCCCTTGACCAGAGGCCAAGGACTTGAACCACTGGAGGGGTTCCCCATCAAGGCCTGGCGAGAAACCAGTGAGCTCCCCTACCAGTTCTTTGAGGTACATGCCAATGTACAGCTAATAGGATCAGACTAGGCACGTAAGCATCAAGCCCTGGAAGGCCTATCAGCTGAGGGTTGAGGGTCCAGGTCTCCCTACTGGGGGACATTGAGGAATGGATCTTTTGGCTCTTGAGTCTGAGCATGGCAGACTCAACCACCATTGAGTTTTGGGGAAGTTGGGTAATTCTGAAACCAAGGGCTTCAGCGGACTCTGTACACAGAGTCGAGTCGCATGTTTACAATGGTTACTGCCACCACTATTTCCGCACATATGGGGAAGGCGGACTTTAGGATTGGAGGGACGGGCACCTTGAGGGCTCTTTCAGAAGGGCCTTATACTGGAGGATCTCCAGTTCCTTCATGTGAGGTCCTCCTCTGCCTCTGTCTCGATGGCAAGAGCCTTAGCCATGTTCCGCACAATGTCGAGGAAGGCGATGTCCTCAGGCAGGGAATGGTACCAGGACACCAGGAGAGACGGGTCTGAGGGCATGTCTCAGTGTTGCAGAGTGTCCAGGGACTCCTCTTCCGCAGTCCCTCAATCAGATTTGAAGTCCGACGAGTCCAAGGGCCCACGGTAGAAGCCTGGGCCTGAAGGCCTGCGACCTCTGGAGGACCTGCGGTCCGAGCCACGTACACTTGCTGGAGAAGATCGGTGGTCTTGAGGAACGGGACCTCGTCTGATTGCTCTCTCAAGGCCGGTGGGGAAAAAGGGGCCCTGCCGCGAGTCCAAGGCCTGCGGCCAAAAAAGGGCGTGAATACCTCAAGAAAAAAAAAAACAAAGGAATGAGTCTGAAGAGAGATGCAGAGGCGAGCTGGCTCCGAAAAAACCAGTACGCGCACCAACAAAAACAAGATTTAAAAAAAAAAACACAAGGGTGCCATCTTAGTCAGATGACATAGCTAGAGCAGACAAAAGATGGCAAAAAAATATATAGTACAGCAACTCCAAGGGGAAGATGGGCAAACTCCAACATGTACCCCTCTCTGATGACTTCCAGCACCAACTGGTCAGAATTGATCCTGGTCCAGGCGTTGTAAAAGTCCCACAGCCTACCTCCCATAGGAACCAAACCCTCCTCCTGGATCTTCCTGGCATCAATGCGTTTTCTTAGTAGACAAGGGAGCAGAGGAATAGAAACCCATGCTTCCACCTTGAAAGGCTTGCCACCGGGAAGGGAAGGAATAATCCTCTCTGGTAGTGTGCAAACCAAACCGCAGAAAAAGCACAGTTACTTACCTGTAACAGGTGATCTCTGGGAACAGCAAGAATAAGTCTTCACATATGGGTACGTCGGTACCGACGGAGTCTGCGCGAGAACGCTCCCCAGCGTCCAATCAAAACGCTTTTGGGAGCATCCCAACACGCCTGCGTGCTGCCTTCTCGCCTTTCCCAACTGCCTCTCCTCAGTTAAGTTTGAAAGCTGAGACAAAGAGAGAGAGAGAGAGAGAGAGAAATACAACTCCTAGGGGAGGTGGGTGGGTTGTGAAGACTTATTCCTGCTGTTCCCAGAGATCACCTGTTACAGGTAAGTAACTGTGCTATCTCCAGGAACAAACAGGAATGAGTCTTCACATATGGGGACTCCCCAGCTAGAGATGCCAGGGAGATCTCCAAGGTTGTGAGTCCCTGAGAAGGGCTCTACCTCCCCCCATGGATCTCAGGCATCCAACCAGCGATGGGGGGTAGGAGTTGATTAGGTATGGAACAGGTGTTTGAGAACAGCCTGACCAAACAAGGCATCCCGGCGGAGTCCTTGTCCAAGCAGTAATGGGCTGTAAAGGTATGAACCGAGGCCCAGGTGGCCGCTCGACAGATTTGGTCGATGGACACAGAGTTTAGATGAGCCATAGAGGCTGCCATGGCCCTCACATGGTGAGCTGTGACATGGCCCTCCAGAGAAAGGTTCTTACTCTGGTAGGCGAAGGAAATACACTGAGCAATCCAATTGGACATAGTTATTTTAGAGACTGGAAGTCCTAAATGAGAGGGATCAAAAGCAACAAATAGTTGAGAGGACTTTCTATGTTGCTGTGTCCTTTGTAAGTAAAAAGCAAGTGCTCTCTTACAATCCAGGGTATGAAGATTCCTCTCTGCACTTGATGCATGAGGTCCTGGAAAAAAGACAGGTAAATACACCTCCTGGTTCAGATGAAAAGGTGAGACCACTTTAGGCATAAAGGGTGGATTAGTCCTGAGGACTACCTTGTCATGATGGAACCTTGTATAAGGAGGATTAGCCACCAAGGCTTGCAGCTCACTGATACGGCGAGCTGAGGTGACTGCAATGAGAAAAATAACCTTCCAGGAAAGGAATTTCAAGGAGGTAGTGGCTAAGGGTTCAAAGGGTGGCTTCATGAGCTGGCCAAGAACCAAATTCAAATCCCATGCCACTGCAAATGGTCTAATGGGAGGTTTAGTTAAAAGAAGGCCTCTCATGAATCTTGCAATAAGAGGATGAGAGGAAATAGGATGTCCATTGAGAGGCTTAAGGGATGCTGCAATAGCACTCAAATGGACTCTTACTGAATTCGTTTTAAGGCCTGCATGGGATAAATGCAGCAAATACTCTAGTAAAGAATTCAGAGGTATTGCAAGAGGGTTAAGACCCTTCTCTGCACACCAAATGGTAAACCTTTTCCATTTAAAAGCAAAGGAACGTCTAGTGGAAGGCTTTCTGGAAGCATGAAGGATATCCATCTGCTGAGAAAGATGCAAATCTTGAAGGTCTAGGCCTTCAGCAACCAGGCCCTGAGATGAAGAGACTGGGGATTTGGGTGCCACAACGTTCCCTCCTCCTGGGACAGGAGGTGTGGAGCAGATCCCAAGTCCAGGGAGGGAGCTTGAGAGAGATGAAGAAGTAGAGGGTACCACACTTGGCATGGCCAACGTGGAGCTATGAGGATCATAGACCCCTTGTCCCTCTGAAGTTTGAACAGTGTCTTGGAAATTAGGGGAATGGGTGGAAAGGCATAGAGGAAGTCTTGCCCCCAATGGAGGAGGAAGGCATCCCTGGCCTGAACTCCCTGACACGGAATCCAGGAACAGAACCGGGGAAGTTTGGCATTCCACGGACTTGCAAACAGGTCTATGTCTGGGGTTCCCCAAATTCGAAAGATCCTGGCTATCTGGTCCCCATGGAGGGACCATTCGTGTGGAAGCAGAACTCGACTGAGTCTGTCTGCCCAAGAGTTCTGAACCCCTGGAAGATACACTGCCATGAGATGAATTTGATGCTCTCTGGCAAAGGCCCACAATCTCAAAGCTTCGTTGCAAAGCGACAGAGAGCCAGTCCCGCCCTGCTTGTTCATGTAGAACATGGCTACTTGGTTGTCCGTGTGGATGAGGACTGTCTTGTAGCGGAGCAGGGTGTGGAAGACTCAGAGCTAGAAAAATTGCTCTGAGCTCCAAGAGGTTGATATGTAGAGATGTCTCCTGTGGAGACCAGATGCCCTGGGTGGAGAGATCTTGTAGATGAGCTCTCCAACCCCTTGGAGAGGCATCTGTTGTAAGGGTTGCTTGGGGTAGCAACTGTTGAAAGGGGGACCCCAGCAACTGATTGTGAGTGGACTTCCACCACTGGAGAGACCAAAAGAGGCGACTGGAGGTTGCTATTTTGTCTGACAGGCACCCTGATGCCTGGGTCCACTGGGTGGAGAGAGTCCACTGAGCTGCTCGCATGTGAAGGCGAGCGTAAGGAACTACATGCACGGTGGATGCCATGTGGCCTAACAGTTGTAACATCTCTCGAGCAGTTAAATGGGACTTTAACTGAACTTATGAGACTAACTGCACCAATCGTAGGCAACGGGCTTGGGGAACATAGGCCCTTGCAGTTGTGGTATCCAGCAAGGCCCCTATGAACTCTAATGACTGAGTAGGGGTGAGATGTGATTTTGGGATGTTTATTACCAGTCCCAGATACTGAAGAACACGCCTTGTGCAGGCTAGGGAAGCCTGGGCCTCTGTCTGGGATGGAGCTCGGATGAGCAAGTCGTCCAGATATGGGAATACAAATATTCCTAGAGTGCGTAGAAATGCAGCTACCACTGCCATGCATTTTGTGAACACTCTTGGAGCAGAGGCCAGACCGAAAGGAAGCACTCTGTATTGGTAGTGCTTTCCCTGATAAAGGAACCGAAGGAACCTTCTGTGTGTTGGATGGATGAGGACATGGGTGTACGCATCCTTGAGATCTAGAGAACAAAGCCAATCCTGACTCTGAAGGTATGGAAGAAGAGCACCGAGAGAAATCATTTTGTATTTCTCCTTGCACAGAAATTTGTTCAATTCTCTGAGATCTAATATGGGTCTGTAGCCCCCTGTTTTCTTTGGGATAAGAAAATAGGGGGAGTAGAACCCTGAACCCTGTTGAAGAAGGGGTACTTCTTCTATTGCCCTTTGGGCAAGAAGGGTAGCAATCTCCTGACCCAGAAGGTTGAGGAGAGATGTTGGAGAATTGAACTGTCTCACCATGGTGTGAGGAGGAAGGTTTAAGAAATGAAGCTTGTACCCCTCCCTTATGATGGAGAGGGTCCATTGCTCTGCTGTGATTTGTTCCCATCTGGGAGCAAAGTGAGCTAACCTTCCTGGAATGGTGAGAGGCTCTGGTTCTTCTAGAGCCAGAAAGGCTAAGTTCTCAAGTTGTAAGTCAAAGGCCCTGAGGAGGCTGAGGCTGTTGGGCCGTAGCAGTCCTTGCAGCCTTAGGCTTGGCTTGTTTAGGTTGTTGCTGACGCTTTGCAGCAAAACGACCTGCAGAAGATGCCTGGTGACCATAACCAGGATAATATTTCCCTTTCTTGGGAAAGAAAGCCTTTTTGAATAACCTTTTTCTAACAGGAGCAGAAGTAGACTTTGAAAGTCTATCTAAGGCAGAATTCTCAGCATCCATCTGCGTGGCCTTTGCTTGCCAATCCTTGCCAAAAAGGTTTTCACCTGTACAAGGAAGATTTCCTAATCCATCCTGGACCCAGGGTTCCAAATCAGAAGCTTGTAAACAAGCAAGTCTGCGTGCACCTATGGCAATAGCCGAGGCTCTGCTGGCACACTCAAAAGAGTCAAAGGCTGCACAGTTGGAAAATATGGAAACATCCTGGACATGTTTAAGCCAGGTGAGAAACTCCTCCCTTTTATCTTCTGAGATAAAAGGAGATCAAGTATGCAGATGATCTGTAACTTCCTTTAAAAAACATCCCCATATAGAGACTATAGGAGTTGATTCTGGCAGTAAGCATATTGGCCTGGAAGATTCTCCGGCCAAAAGCATCCAAGGTTCTGCAGTCTCTTCCTGGAGGATTAGATGAGTCTTTTTGCACTCTTTATCTTCTTCATAGCAGACTCTACCACAAGAGTGGTGAGGAAGCTGAGTCTTATGGAAGCCAGGACAAGGAGGAACACAGTACATGGTGTCCAACCTGCGAGAATGAGGGAAGGTAGTAAGAGGTGTCTCCCATATGCCCAGCATGTGATCATAAAGGATCTCATGAATTGGTAAAGTAGCTGCCTCTTTAGGAGCCTCAGGATATTGTAAAATATCCAATTTCTTGGCTCTAGGCTCTGGTTCAGGGGCCACTGAAATAGAGAGGCCCCTGGCCACTTCCCTAATGAAGTCTTGAAAAGACAAGTCTTCTGGAGGAGACATTCTTCTTTTTGGAGAAGAGGGATCCTGAGGAAGGAGTACCGATGCTTCGACAGAAGCCTCTGATTCATCAGAGTCTTCGGAGGAATCGAAGTATCGCCTGTCCGGATGCTTTTGCAGAGCCCGATACGCGTACCGAGTGGTATCGACATCGGGAGTGATCGGTACCGATTCGGTACCGATGGGCATCACAGAACAGGGTACCGTTGCAGTCGACAACGAAGCCGATGTCGCATCACAGAACAGGGTACCGTTGCAGTCGACAACGAAGCCGATGTCGATGCAATCGGTACCGGCACCGGAACCGATATCGGTGCCGGTGCTGGAACCGGTACCGACAACGGAGTTTGTTGCGGTACCAGAGGCGTCGCAGCTTGTATGAATGCCGTAATGGCACACTGCATGGTCAGAATATTCTGATCCATCGACGCAACCAATGTCTGGATGTCGGTACCAGTGGAAACCACCGGTACCCCAGAACATGGCAACAGGTGATCGGTCGAGGCCACGCCATCGATGTCAACCTGTGACCTCATAGATGAAGCTTTGGACGCCGGAGCTTCCCGCCGGGGTAATTTTGCCAGTGCAGGATCTTCGAGAGCAAGCTCGGAGGCATCTCAATACTTAGAGGGAGATCTACCCTTCGAGGACCGGCTGGACTTATGTTTGGTTACCTGAGATCCATGGGAGGAAGAAGCAGCCCTGGAAGATGTCGATGCCACGGAAGCTGCATCAGAGGGAAACAGGGTACTGAGCTTGGCCGCTCGATTCTGTCGACCTCTTTTAGACATCATGGAACAGAACTTACAATCGGTGATGGAGTGGTCAGGGCCCAAACATTTTAGACACCAATCATGGGTGTCGGTGATAGAAAGAGTACCGCTGCACTTCGTGCACTTTTTAAACCTGGAAACGGTAGTTTGTTTGGTTTTTTTTAAAAAGAAAGAAGAAAAGACCGGCGGGGTACCAGTCCGATGTCGAAGAAGGCAGACACGCGACCAAAGAAATAAAGAAAAATAAAGAACTTCTTCAGCGGTGACAGGAACACGACCTGCTGGCTCCGCGGAAAAGAAGAACTGGAGAGAGGCGGTTAGGAAAGGCGGGAAGGCAGCGCGCAGGCGCTGTGGGATGCTCCCAAAAGCTTTCTTTCTGGACACTGGGGAGCGTTCCCATGCAGGCTCCGTCGGTACCGACGATACCCATATGTGAAGACTCATTCCTGCTTGTTCCTGGAGATTGTATATTGCAAAACGTAATCCATCATAGGTGTCAAAACAAACAGCTGAAAGAACTTAGCTTTAAAGACAGCACTGAAGTACAGCTCAATGCAGCAAGATGAACTTCACAGAAACTTCAAGGAACTGCAGCATTCATGGCAACTACCCGGAGCCCCAACAACAGGTGTTTTGCCAGAGCGGCTTCTTCAGGGAGCTCATCAAAACTTTGCTAATCAATGCAAGAAAAAGCAGAGAAATAGCAGTGTTAAGCTTGCCACATGAACCGCCAGCATACTGGAGCTCCTCATACTAGCCAGTCGCTTAGGTAAGGGAAGACTAAAGCCTCTTGGAGACAAAGATAGGTGGCCACTACTGCCAGACATTTGGTAAAGACCCTTGGTGCAGAAGCTAGGCCGAAGGCGAGTACCCTGTATTGGTAGTGGTCGCCCCAACCATGAATCTTAGGTACTGTCTGTGAATGGGATGGATAAGGATGTGGGTAAAGGCATTCTTCAGGTCCAAGGAGCATAGCCAATCTCCTTACTGGAGGTAGGGCAGCAACATTCCAAGGGAGAGCATCTTGAGTTTCTCCTGCACCAGGAATTTGTTCAGGTTTCTCAGGACCAGGATGGGCCTTAGTCATCCTGTTCTTTTTGGGACCAGAAAGTACTTGGAGTAAAACCCCTTTCCTCTCAGGTGGTGTGCTACGAGCTCCACGGCCCTGTCCCTGAGAAGGCCTGCAAGTTCTTGCATTAGCAGAGCCTGGTGCAGGGGAGACCAAGGCAGCTCCCCAGGAAAGAAGGATGGAGGTAGCTGGTCAAGATGGAGGTAACCCTCCCTGACCACCTGAAGTGCCCATGGTGATGGAAGCCCACCTGTGGGCAAAATGAATCAGGCGCCCACAATCAACTGACCCTCCAATGGAAGAGTTTCTATGCTGGGGGCGTCAAACCCCGACCCAGTTTGGGCTGGGGTTGGCGGCTGGGGCTTGGGGCCCTTGAGTTTAACAGGCCCTGGCCAGTTCCCTTGCCCTGGGGACCTGCTGAAGGGTCTGGGTATGGAGGGTAGCCTCGACAGTGCTTGCCCTTCCTGAGGAAAGGGGGCTTCATCCTCTGTGGCTTCTTCCTCGGGAGAGTGGAACATACTCTGTCTCAATTTCAGCCATCTTGTCCTCCATCAGCTTGCCGAAGAGCTGCTCCCCGAGATAAGGGACATTGGAGAGCTTCTCTTGTACCCAATTGCTGAATTTCTGACGATTGGAGCCAAGCCTGGCATTGAGCGCCGATGCTGTTGGCAGCAAACCTCGTGCTGGATTCAAAGTCACCGTAAGCGGCTTGGGACAGATATTTGGAACACTGACAGACTTTGTAAGAGTCTGAACGTTCCAGAGGTGGTCGCCATCGAGGCCAACCACAAAGCCTCTGAGCTCCTTAGCCAGGTCTCAGAGGAACATGCCGATGTAAAGCTGGTAAGTTTCTATATGGCATGCCAGCATCGAGCCCTGGAAGCATTTTTGCCTAAGGGCATCAAGGGTGCAGGACTCCCTGCCCATGGGCACCGATGGGTGCATCTTCGGGCTCTTCTACTGGCGCATGGCCGACAACCACCATAGAGGTGTGGAGGAGTTGCGCCTTTCAGAAGCCTGGTCCTCGCTGAACTCAGTACATCATATCCAGGCACTGGCTGACTATCGGCACCGATGCCGGGGCTTCCCACATCCTGAGAAGGAGCCTATCAGAATCAAGGGGACTGGGACCATCATGGACTCCTTTGTTGGTGCCTCTTACTGGAGGATATCGAACTCCTCTGTACGGGGATCCTCCTCCAACTCAATAGTGAGGCAGAGTGCCCGAGCCATGTCCCTGATGAACTTGAGGAATGAAGTGTCCTTGGGCGGGGATCGGTGCCTCACAGCCAGTAGAGACAGGTCTGAGGGGAGGTCTTGGTGGGCCAAAGTCTCTGGAAATATCTCAACATTGGAGTAGGAGTAGTCCAAGGAAGACTCAAGACCTGACGGCTCCAAGGGTGTTTTCTCCGGTTTTCAGTGTTTCGAAATCGTGGCATGGCCAGAGCCAGAGGCACTTGCCTGTGAGGACCTTGCCCATGAGAATTGGGAGCAAGACCCTTGCCGATGATCCACCTGAGGTGTCTGGCTCTTGGGGAAAGCTTCAGCAGCCCGGGGAGTCCTTGACATTGAGGTCCCTGCGGTCTCGGCAGGGCTGGGTATCAGTGCCCACTGGAAGGCGATGAACACAAATACTGTGCTCCAGTGCCAGCATTCGAGCTTCCCACTTGGGGGTTGCAGCCATTGAGACAGACGCCGGGGTGACCGGTCAGGTGCCAAGGAGGAAAGGGGATCCTCGGTGGGACAGCTCTCGGGAGACCAGGGTCTGTCGCCGGAGGCCTCAACATCAGTCCTGGGTACCTTTTGGGGACGCTCCCGCTCAGACTCATCGGATGCCCGTCGGGGCTGAGGGATCATGCGCAGCATTTTCCATGCTTGTCCGCCTCCCAGGATGAGGCCCTTGAGGTCTTATTTTTTTATGCTCTCGTTCTGGGGACCCTTGCCCGGAATGTCTGCGAACCCGCTCTGGAAACATGGGAGCCTTACACGACTCAGAGGATCCATGCGGGGCCTTTGAGCACGAGGCTACCGGGGATACCAGGGGTAGAGTCTGCCCTGTGGAAGATGTAGTCCTGCTTAAGCCAGCAGTTCTGGATGGCCTTTGCAGACATCTTACACAGGGAGCATTCCTCCGGGTCATGGTCAGCACCCAAATACCGGAGGCAACAGTCGCAAGTGTCGGTGAGGGACATGTTCTTAGAACACTGATCACATTTTTTAAAACCAGTGGCCATTGGGGCGAAAAGGACCCCAGCGAGGTTGAAGATTCTCGACACAGCCAGCAGTTGAAAAAGGTGTGAAAGCGTTTGAGTGGAAAATAACCTAAGAAAAAGTCTCTAGACCCAATGCCAGAGCAACGCGGCTTGAAGGTGAGAAAGGAACTGGTGCAAGCCGGAAGAGGTTACAAAGACGTATGAGAAAAAAATATCAACTTTTTTCTGGGGGAACAAGACAAATGTCTGTAGGGCTCCGTGAAGAAAGGGAGATTGAGCAAGATAACACCCTTGGGCGGGAAAGGGACCACGCATGCATGATGTTTTTTTCCCCAAAGGCCTTCTTTGAAAGCTGGGGAGATGCTTCTGCGCAGGCTCCATTGGCATCAACGTTACCCATATGAGAGGAACTACCACCTGCTTGTTCCTGGAGAATATAAAGTAGACAGCAGAGAAAGTGTTGGATCTTGAGTTGAACAAGTTTACAGTAACTTTTCACAAATTTATTAAATATCTTTTGCAGGAACAAAAATGTCTGCTCTGGCAGAGGCAGCAAAAAGACTCAGCTACTGCAACAAGACTGGAGTGGATACCAGTGGAAACTGGGCTGTTGGCAGTCATGTTGAAGATGTTTATGCACCAAATCTGAGAGTAAGATGCAGTCTACATTGGGGACTGAGGAGAATGCTATGCACAAGGGCCATGCATGCCCAGAACTTTATGCTTGGTTCTGAGCTCAAAAAGCTGTTCTGTCCTGATGCCACTACATGACCTCACCTACTCATGTCCCAACAAAAAGGGCAGAGTTCTGAATTCCTGTACTGCATGTAATGTACTGTAATTACTATATAGCATATCAAAATTTACCTTGATCAGTTTGTGCATGATTACAACAATTTTCTATTTAACTCATTTACCTGCAGTCTCTTTTCTAAGAACCGTCTTCCTCCTTCCAAACCATACGAATGTTCATAAGGATAGCTCCAGTCTCTAATTAAGAACATTAGAGTCTACACAAGGTTAGGAAAAAAACCCCAAACAAACAAAAACTTAAATCAGCTGGTATCAAGTTTAACTGACTGTTGCATCTTATCTTTACTGTTTTAACAGCAAGCTACAATTTTAAACAAAAATGCAATCCGACTGCTGTCTTTACTGGTATTTACAAATATTTTAAAGCACTTGTTTATGTTTATGTTTACTAAAACTTTATATACCGCCCATAAACGATTAGCATCTGGGCGGTTCACATACATAAAAAAGTAATTATGGCATGGCTTCCTGCTCCATGTATTTGCTGATGATCTTAAATCTTGCAAACATTGGCAAGCAGATTTAGTGGAATGGAATATAAAAAATTGTATTCTACTTATGAGCCTTACTTTTCAGCTAAATGGCTAGATCAGCATGTAACAAGCAGATACAAGGAATACTGCTCTTTCAAAACAGATGCAAACATTGCATCCTGTATTGTGTATCTCTGCAACATCTTAATTCCATCTAAAACAAGTAAAGGGACAACAGTACAAAACAAGCGCAGTTACTCACCTGTAACAGGTGTTCTCCAGGGACAGCAGGAATCAGTCCTCACATATGGGTGCCTCACCAACGGAGCCCCCACAGAAGCATCTCCCCAGCTTTCAAAGAAAGCCTTTGAGAGATGCCACCATGCATGAGTGGTCCCCTTCCCGCCTAAGGGTGCCATCTTAGTCAGATGACATAGCTAGAGCCGACAAAAGAAGATTGCAAAAATTGTACAGCAACTACAAGGGGAGGAGGGAGGGTTGTGAGGACTAATTCCTCCTGTCCCTGGAGAACACCTGTTACAGGTGAGTAACTATGCTTTCTCCAGGAACAAGCAGGAAGTCAGTCCTCACATATGGGACTCCCTAGCAACAGTCTAATGAGAACCTCTAGAAAAACATGGCACAGTTGTGAGCAGACACAAGCGAGTCTGAAGAAAGACTAAGGAGCCCAGTATCCAGAGAGAACCATAACTCCAGTACCTGAAGAAGGGTCAGAGGGTAGGAGTTGCCTAAACACCGAACAGATTACAAAGTACAGCCTAGCCAAAGGCGCTGTCCTGTTGGGACTCCCTCGCCAGGCAGCAGCGAGTTGCAAAGGTATAAACTGAAGACCAGGTGGTGGCCTGACAGATATCTGCTATAGGGACAGAGCGCAGGCTTGCAACGGAGGTCATCATAGCCCTGATGCTGTGCGCTGTGACCCGGCGCTCCAATGAGAGCTCCTCCTGATCGTGGGCAAAGGAGGATAGGGTCCGGTTGGTAACAGCCTCCCCCAGTCAACTGGGGTCGTAGGAAACAAAAAGCTGCGAGGCTCTGTGGTGGCCCTGGGTATATTGCAGGTAGAAGGACAGGGCCCTCTTACAATCCAGAGTATGGAGAACGGCTGCCGACTTGTCAACAAGGGACCGTTGAAAGAAGGTGGGAGCACCAGCTCCTGGTTGAGATGGAAGACTGTACCACCTTCGGAAGGAATTTAGGGTGGGTGCAAAGCATGACCTTTTCTTATAAAACCTTGTGTAATATACTCGGCCACCAAGGCCTGAAGCTCACTGACTCTACGGACAGAGGTGGGCACCACCAGAAAGATGACCTTCCAGGAGAGAACGCAAATGGCAGGTAAGAGATGTTCAAAAGGCAGCTTGGTGATCTGCGTCAGAACCATGTTGAGGTCCCATTCTGCTGGGGGCGGGCAGATGGAAGGCTTAGAGAGCAGAAGGCCCTGCATAAATTGGGTAATGAGGGGCTGCACAGAAAGTGGTTTGCCCTTTATGGAATGATGGTGCACAGAGCTCATGCTCAGGTGCACTCTGACGGAGTTGGACTTGAGTCCATTTTGCGAAAGATGAAGCAAGTACTGTGGCACTGTGTGTACCTGGCAAGAGAAAAGGCCAACCCATTGCTCTACACACCATATTGAGAATCTGCACCACTTGAAGGTGTAGGCCTGTCTCGTGGAGCTCTTAGGCAAGGCCAAGAGGACTTCCTCCACCTCCCTTGGGAGGTTGAAGGATGCTAAGGCTACCCGTTCAGCAGTCATGCTATTAATGACAGCGACCCCAGGTTGGGTGAAGGGAGCCCTCCTCCTGGGTCAGTAGCCTCAGTGCGTTTCCCAGAGGGACCGGGAGCTCCATCAAGAGGTGGAGCAACAGGGGAAACCAAAGCTGCCTAGGCCACCGTGGAGCCACCAGAATCATGGAGGCCTTGTCTCGCAGGACATTTAAGAGGGTTTGGGCAATTAGTGGTGTGGGAGGGAAGGCATACAGAAGGCCCTCTGACCATGAGATGAGGAAGGCATTCACCCCTTCCCAGGATGGATGCAGTTGGGAACAGCAGAAAGGGGCAGCTGAGCATTGGTCAGGCTGGGGAAGAGGAACAGACTTGGAGTTCCCCTGAGTCAGAAGAGCTACTGTGCCATCCTGGAGTCTAGTCACTATTCGTGCAACTGGAGAACCCTGCTCAGCCTGTCCGCTAGGGCACTGTCTTGGCCCCGAAAGGTATACCACCTTGAGGAGCATTCCCTGACTGATTGCGTATGAGCAGAGGGCTACTGCCTCCTGGCAGAGATGCTGAGACCCTGTACCCCACTACTTGTTCAGGTAGAACATCGCGACCTGGTTGTCCATTTGGACTAACATCGCGACCTGGTTGTCCATTTGGACTAGCATTGACTGGTTCCGCAGGCTGTAGTAGAAGGCCTTGATTGCCAGAAAAATGGCCTTGAGCTCCAGCAGGTTGATCTGTTGCTGGCTCTCCGCTAGGGATCAGTTGCCCTGCATGCGCAGTTCCTCACAGTGGGCACTCCAGTCCAGTAGGGACGCGTCCATGGTGAGGACCCTCTGTGGATTTGAGGACTGGAAGGGCATGCCCTCCTACAGGTGCTGTGTGCCCTGCCCCCAGTCGAGTGACTCCGCTAGCTGACAAGACACTAAGATCTTGTCCCAGAACCTGCCCATGGCTTGTGTCCACTGTGAGCAGAGATACCACTGAGCTGCCCACATGTGGAGGTGGGCATTGGGGACCACAGACTGTGGATGCCATGTGGCCCAGTAGGCAGAGCATGGACCGCACTGACGCTGCGTGATAGCATTGCACTTCGGTGGGCAGGGCCCTGAGGCAATCTGCCCTGTCCAAGGGATGAAAGGCCCTGGCCTGGAGTGGAGGAACAACTAAGGGAGAGCAACCAAGTACCTGCAGTGTAATAGTAGGAACTAAAGGAACTGGTACACAGACTGGCGGATTTCAGGTTTTTATTAAGCCCCTGTGTGTTTCGGCTGGTAAGGCCTTCTTCAGGGGGAAATAAGGATAAAAGACCTTTTAAAATCCTGCCGTTGTATAAAGACAATTACTGCATACAAAAGCACTGTGGTGATTTCTCATGTCAAATGACCAGAAAGGTATGGGAAGACGAAGGCCCCTTGGAGACCGAGATAGGTGGCCACCACTGTCAAGCATTTGGTGAAGACTCTTAGTGTGGAGGCTAGGCCGAAGGGTAGTACACTGTACTGGTAGTGGTCACCCCCCAATCATGAAACCTAAGTACTGCCTGTGACTGGGATGAATAAGGATGTGGGTGTAAGCATCCTTTAGGTCCAAGGAGCATAGCCAATTCCCCTTCTGGAGATAGGGCAGCAATGTTCCAAGGGAGAGCATCTTGAACTTCTCCTGCACCAGGAACTTGTTCAGGTTTTGCAAGTCCAAAATGGACCTTAGGCTCACTGTTCTTTTTGGGACCAGAAAGTAATGGGAGTAGAACCCCTTGCCCCTGAGATGGAGGGGTACTGGTTCCACAGCTACATCCCTGATGAGGCCTGCGAGTTCCTACAGTAGCAGGGCCTGGTGCAGGAAAGTCCAATGGGGCTCTCTCCTGGAAAGAAAGGGGGAAGCGTCCGGTCCAAGTGAAGGAGATAGCCTTCTCTGAACACTTGGAGGGCCCAGGTGTCACTGATATTGCCAGCCACCGATGGGCAAAAAGGATCAAACACCCCCCTATTAGCAGCTGCTCCCCCCGAGAGGAGAGGCTATGTGCAAAGTCAAAACCCCGACCCAACCTGGGGAAGAGCTGGTATTTGGGCATTAGAGACCTCAGCTTGTATTGGCCTTGGCCCACTCCCTTGCCCTGATAACCCTGCTGTGAGGTCTGGGGGCCTGGTATTGGGGATAGCCTCGGTTAGGCAGGCCTTTTCTGTGAAAAGGGAGCCTCTTCCCTGATTGTTTCTTCTTGGGAAGGGTGGAGGTCTTCCTGGAGAACAGAGTCCTCGTGATGAACTCTATTTCGATCTCCACCGCCTTTTCCTCCATTGGCTTGCCAAAAAGGTTTTCACTGAGACAGGGGATGTCAAGGAGTTTCTCCTGGACCCACTGCTCAAAGTCTGATGCCTGGAACCAAGCCTGGCATTGGGCAGAGATACCTGTGGTGGCCACCCTCACAATGGACTTGAAGCCGTTGTAGGTGGCTCGAGACATGTACTTCGAGCACTCCCCAGTGCACTTCATAAGGGTTTGGAATCGCTGGAGGTGATCTCCGCTGAGACCCGCTGAGAAACCTGTGAGTTCTTTTGCTATGTCTCAGAGATATATGCCGATATACAGCTGGTAGGCTTGGATTTGGCAACCCAGCATCAAGCCCTGGTAGCATTTGCATCCAAAGGCATCGAGGGTGCAGGACTCCCTGCCAGAGGGCACAGAAGAGCTGAATCTTCAGGCTTTTCTGCCGGTGCATGGTTGACTACCACCACAGAGGAGTTGCATTTTTCAACAACCGGAGCCCCGCTGGACCCGGTATATGGTGTCTGCTAACTATCGGCACAGATGCCGTCGTATCCCACATCCAAAGGAGTCATCGCCAAAGGATGGCGGAGACGGGGACCATCAGGGCTTCCTTAGATGGAGCCTCATACTAGAATATTTCAAGCTCCTCCATGCAAGGGCCCTCCTTTGATTCAGTGGTGAGAGAAAAGGCTTTCGCCATGTCCCGGACAAATTCAAGGAACGATGTGTCCTCTGGTGGGACCGGCGCCACAACACCAGGGAAGACAAATCCAAGGGGAGGAGATTGCAGTGTTTACGTGTCTCCAGGGAAGCCTTGTCCTCTGACTCCCAGTCTGAGTAGTCAGTCAAGGACTCTAGGTTGGATGGCGCTTGAGTCGTCGTGTTCAGGTCAGGTCTTTAGTGACCCACAGCAGCCGCTTGGCCAGAACCACAAGCCTTGCCGAAGAGGATCTCGCTCCCGAGGACCGGAAGCAGGATAGAGACCCTCACTGAGGATCAGCTCGAGGCTCTCAAGGATTATCTTGGCAGCCCATTGAGTCCTCTATGTTGAGGTCCCTGCAGTCTCAGTGGGAGCACCAACAGAGTCAGGCATCGATGCTTGCTACGAGGTAAGGAAAGCAGTGACACTGCGTTCTAATGCAGTCATGCTGGCTTCCCACTCAGGAGTTGCAACCTTCGACACGGATACCGGGGTGACTGGATCCAGCATCAGTTAGGAGAGGGAGTCCTTGACTGGACAGGCCTCGGTGGTCCGTGACCTGTCACCAGAGGCCTCGGTGACTGTTCTGGGCACCTTCGCCAACCGCTCCCACTCCGACTCCAACTGGGGACTGCGGGACCTGGCACGGGACTTGCCTTGTATGTCCGATTCCCAGGATAAAGTCCTCGAGGATTATTTCTTCTTCTTGTGCTCACACTCCGGGGAACCCTAGAAGTGTCCGTGGACCTGATCGGGTGCCACAGGGCTTTACATGATTCCGAGGTTCCGTGCAGGGCCTTTAAGTGTGAAGCTACCGGGAATACCAAGGCAGAATCTGACCTGTGGAAGATGTCATCTTGCTTCTGCTGATGACTTTGAATGGCCTTCACAGACACCATTTTGCACACGGCGCAAACCTCTGGGTCATGGTCAGCACTAGACACCAGAGGCAGCAGTCGTGTGTATTGGGTTAAGGACATGTTCTTTGCACACTGATCACATTTTTTGAACCCACTGGCCATTGAGGCAAAAAGGACCCCTGCGAGGTCAAAGACCTTTGACGCAGCCAGTGATTAGAAAAGGGTGCAAAACCATACTGGAAAGAAAAATGAAAAACTGTTCTGCTCAGAGGCGGGAAAGGGACCAGTGCTAACCCGAAAAGGCAGGCAGTTTTATGCACAAAAATATCAGCTTTTTTCCAGGGAAAGAAGACTGACATCTGTTGGACTCCATGGAAAAAGGGAGACTGGGTAAGATGGCACCCTTAGGAGAGGAAGGGACCACACATGCATGGTAGCATCTCCCAAAGGCTTTCTTTGAAAGCTTGGGAGATGCTTCCGCGGGGGCTCCTCTGGCACCGATGTCACCCATATGCGAGGACCGACTTCTTGCTTGTTCCTGGAGAAACCTGCTTTTATAAAGGAATAGGTTGATGCTGTACATAAAACAAAGTTTATGAAGTCTGTGACAGTATACGCACTGGGATGTGAAGGCTTTTACTGTAAATCCCTGCAGTGGAATTGGGCATGCCGATGTTTGGTTTTGTAAAATTATTCTGAATAAGATAAATAGCTTATAAAAGTGCAGGGATGGAAACTTTGAGCTTCAGTATCATGCACAAAGCTTCTAAAATTACCAGATTAGAATATGCAATTTGTGGGAATTGTTTTTATTTCATTTTATTTTATTAAATTTATGGACCGCTAATCACTACATATCCATGTGGCTTAGATGACATTCTCATTTGAAGTTCTTTAATGTGCCATCCTAAGCAATAATATTTTGGTTCCCTTTCAGCAATTTAAATATGTTGAGATTCTCACAATATGCTGATTATGCTGTACTCTGACATGAAGTCAGACCATTTAGTTTAAAATCTTTAGTTCTCTCCCCAGATATTTTTGCCAGTTGGGTAGCATGAATGAGCAGCCAGGTTGGACACACTATAAACCATCACGAAGACAACATAAGTAGTCTTTCAAGAAGTTCCATATATGATGTGTTTGTCATCATTTCAGCTTCATTTAAGAGTCTAATTCATTCATATTATATTTACATGTACACTTTTTTTCCCAAAGGTCCTAGTGAGAGCACTGCTCTTGATATCCCATTCACAGCTAAAAAGACAACATACATGTATTTATAATTAAATAGGTCTGTAAAGTGTGGTTTTTGATGGTAGGAAAGTTGTATTACCTGAAATGGCTTTTCATAAATTTCTTCCATAGCAAGTCTTCCATATTCTGTAAATAACTATTAAGTAAAGCCATTAAGAACAAACATAACAGATGTGTCAAATGTTCTTTAAAAATTACGACTGTGTCTCTGCTGTTAGTGTAAAACAGAAGAGAACAGTATACCTAAGATGATTAACACTATGGAAGAGCACTTTAGAAACACAAAATGAAAAGTTCAGCATATTTACCTGTAAGTGTTGAAGATCATCTTCTTGAATATTTTGAGACAAATTGTACACCTGACAAAAAGATAAGAGTATGGGATTTTGTTTGTTTTTTTGTTGCGACCCCACTCTGTCTCACCATATAATTTTACATAAATTATATTTGAGCAAGTATTTAGAATAGGTCACTTCTTCCTTTTTCTTCAAACAATAAGAAAGCTTGTAATAAGAAAAAAAGTACCATATGTTAAATATATATATTTTGTTGAAAATTGTAAACACTAGCAGCCCATCACAGAATGACAAAAATGCACTGTAAAACTAGTAGCAATTTTACAACTTCCCTAAAGAGAAATCAAGCACTACAGTACTGTGACCACAGCAACAAACACAGCCCCCAAATACAAAATAAGTCATATCACCACCTCTGTCACTTCAACACAGGAAAAAAAAAAAGCTACATATAATGCACCATTTTATTTAATTAGCTGGATTTCTATACCGCCTTTCACCGGGTCAAAACAGTGTACATGGAACAAAACAGTTAATACAGTGTAACATTTAACTATGATTTGCCTGAAGCAAGGTAACATTTTGTTCCTCTTCTTTTCTTGGCCTTCTCTGTTCTTTCCAATCTAATGAAATGTTGGAAAGACCTCACAGGCAAGAGGGCCAAAAATATTTACCTGACTTTCTGGGCCCAACATACTGATAATTTTTACATGGTAGAAAAGCAAGAGGAAGACATGAAATTTCAAAAAAGGGCCAGAATGGACCAGGAGTTCCAAAGAAATTGCTGCTGTTAAGTGCCATCGAGTCTGTGTCAACTCATGGCGACTCTGGATAGTTGACCTAAATTGTGTTTGGTCTTCAGTCAGGCGGATCATTGTTGATAGAGTGGCACCCATAGCTGGTGTTATTGTATCAATCCATCTCATTGCCAGCCTTCCTCTCTTGCGTTGACCTTCTACCTTGCCAAACAAATCTCTAAACATCTCTCTCTTCAGATGTGTCCAAAGTATGGAAGTCAGTGTCTTATCTGAGTTTCTAAAGAAAGCTTTGGTTTGATGATCTCTAGTACTGACTGGTTTGCTCTTCAGGCAGTCCATGACATACATAATATTCATCGCCAGTACCATAATTCAAAGGCATCAATTTTCTGTCTATCTTTTTCACTGTCCAACTTTCTCATGCATATTATTGAAACTACATGGCTTGGACAAATCAAATCTTTGTATGGAGAGAGATCTCTGCTCTTGACAATCTTGTCTAAGTCCTTCATAGCCACTCTGCCAAGAGCAATGCATTATCTAATTTCTTGACTGCTTGTCCTTTTCTTTATTAATTGTTTATCCAAGTAGGTTGAAGTTGTCAAGGATTTCAATTTCTTCTCCATCAATGATGGCAGGAACTTTGTCTTCTTAACGTTAAGGTGCAGGCCCATTTTAAGACTATGTTCCTTGTCTAGAGAAGCAAATTAAGTCTCCAAAAACAAAGTCCAATGCATTTCAGAGGGAGAGATTGTTCCAGTTTCTACAACATAAAACTCTGCAACACAAACAAAACTGAAGGGAGCTATTCCTAACTGCCCCTTCCCTCCTCTTATCAGAGGCATAGAGAACCAATACAGTAGTGTTTTTCAACCTTTTGTCCCATATGACCCCACTTTAACAACTGAAAGGTTACGTGAACATAGAAGATGAAATCAGAGCAGCAGGTCTACAACCTTCTTCTACTCATCTCATGCAGGAAGACAGCAGTGACAGTAAGTAGTGGCAACTTCAGTAGTAGTCAGCACAGGGTCCCTTCTGTCAGTGTAGTACTCAACATGGGTTTCCAGTCCAATAGGAAGCTTACTCAGGAGTGGGCAAAGACTAATGAATGTTCACTGGCTCACAAGCCACATGCTGACTGATGATTGCAAGTACTCGGCATAGGTCACAGTGAAAATCCAGGGAGAAAGTGAAATGGCTGTGTTTGTGACACCATCCACTGATGTGATCCCATTTGGGATTCCAACCCAAAGTTTGGGAACCACTGAAATACAGATAACCCACATAGGCACACACAAAAATAGTGTTGCGATCAACATTGTCACTCGTGAATTTTAGATATGTTGTGTACAATATCTTGAGAAATAATAGTAAATATTCCAACTGTATGTCATCATAATATTTTAAGAACATAAGATATGCCATATTGGGTCAGACCAAGGTCCATCAAGCCAGTATCCTGTTTCCAACAGTGGCCAATCTAGGTCATACGTACCTAGCAGTTTCCCCAAAAGACACAGGTTGCACAATGCTTGTATTGGGTCAAGCACTGATATCCTGGGTCCCTTTTTAATAATGGTTTATGGACTTTTCCTCTAGGAACTTGTCCAAACCTTTTTTAAACCCAGCTACACTAACAGCCTTTACTACATCCTTCGGTAAATTCCAGAGCTTGATTACACGTTGAGTGAAAAAATATTCTCTTATTAGTCTTAAATAGGTTATCCTGTAGCTTCATTAGACGTCCCCTAGTCTTTCTATATTCTGATAATGTAAACAATCAATCTACGTTTATCCGTTCCACTCCATTCATTAATTTATAGACTTCTATCATATTTCCCCTCAGTCGTCTCTTTTCCAAATTAAAGAGCCCTAACCTTTTGAGCCTTTCTTCATAGGGGTATCCTTCCATCCCCTTTACCATTTTGGTGGCTCTTCTCTGAACCTTTTCTAATAACGCTATATCCTTTTTAAGATACAGCGACCAGAATTGCACACAATATTCAAGGTGCGGTCGCACCATGGAACGATAGAGGCATTATAATATCCTTTGTTTTATTTTCCATTACTTTCCTTATGATACCTAGCATTCTACTTGCTCTCTTGGCTGCCGCTGCACACTGGGCGGAGGGTTTTAACATGTCAACAATGACACCTAAATCTTTTTCTTGGGTGGTGGTTCCTAATGTGGAACCTTGCATCGTGTAACCATAGTTTGGGTTGTTCTTCCCTAGGTGCATAACTTTGCACTTGTCCACATTAAATTTCATCTGCCATTTTGATGCCCAGTCTTCCAATTTATCAAGATCCTCTTGCAATTTTCCACAATCCTCATGGGTTTTAACTTTAAATAGTTTTGTGACATCTGCAAATTTGATAACCTCACTCGTTATTCTCTTTTCCAGGTCATTTATGAATATGTCAAAAAGCAGCGGACCCAGCACAGATCCCTGGGGTACACCACTATTCACCTTTCTCCATTGGGAAAATTGGCCATTTAGCCCTACCCTCTGCTTTCTATCTTTTAACCAGTTCCTGATCCACAATAGTACACTGCCTCCTATCCCATGACTCTTCAGTTTTGCCAAAAGTCTCTGATGAGAGACCTTGTCAAAGGCTTTCTGAAAGTTCAAATACACTATATCAACTGACTCACCTTTGTCAACATGTTTATTCACACCTTCAAAAAAAACGAAATAGTAAGACAAGATCTTCATTGTCTAAAGCCACGTTGGCAGAGAAAAAGGAACCCCCACATAACTCACAGCTAGCCAGTGTTATGGAAAAATTTAAACAGCAATTTTATTTTTTTGGTGCTAGAAGCCAGCAAAGAGAGAAGGAATCTGGCTTCCCGCCAAAAACCAGGGCTCATTAGCTATTCAAAATGGCCGCCGGCAAAAATAAACCTCAAAAAGAGTGAATTAAAACCCCCAAAAGCTAAGGAATTAACTTAAAAAGTCAAATGACAAGGTGGGGGGTTGCAGGCATGAGAGAAATGCCTAAAATCGCTGAAAAATCAAGAAAAATAAATCCAGTCACTACAGAGTTGCAGACAGCAGTGGGAGAAAGACAGGTTTTGTACTCACAGTACCGAAAGTGCAGAGAATCCACGGACCGCTGCTGAGAGCACTGCCAGCTGCCTCACCACTAAAATCAGCCCCAGGGGACTGGATTTTAGGAGGCTTACCATCCAGCTAAATAGTCTTCTTGACTAGTGCTGGGAAGTCTGCACATCAGCGAGCTCTACTGTGACCCGCAGGACACAGGAGCTCAGCTGGAATTCATCCTGGTGCCCAGATAAGTACACTGGCAACTACAGGGTATAATCTCTCCCAGAGAAATCAAAGAAATAAAGCATCTTAAATTTTTTTGAAGGAGCAAAAAAAAAAAAGCATCCAGATCTGCTGAAGACAGAGAAAAACTGAGGGAGACCCCTAGGGGTAGGATTATATCACCAGGCTCCAGCCTATCAGAGCTCTGGTAGAATTCTCTGTCTCCAAGATCTGCTGGCAGGGGTGCATAACCCGTTTGTCTGGACTGGTCTAGCAGTATGAACTGGAAGTATGTTTTGGGTCACTGTTCTGCTGGAGAACCCATGATCTTCGACCCAGATCTAGCTTTTGACAGTAGGTAGCACATTTCACTCCAAAATATCTTGGTAGTCCTCTAATATGTTCCAGGCCTCCAGTTCCTGAGGCAGCAAAACAGCCCCACAGCATTATGGAACCTCTACCATATTTAATAGTAGGAAAGGTGTGTTTTTTTCCCCTTATAATCCTCATTTCTTTGCTTGCAAACGTATCACTAGTTTGCATTACCAAAGAGCTCAAGTTAAGTTTCATCTGACCACAGAACATTTTCCCAGAAGGATAGTGGTTTCTCAAGGTGGGTTTGGGCAAAGATCAGGCATGCCTTTTTATGTCTGCCTTTGAGTGGTGGGGTTCTCCTTGGCCTTCACCTATGATGTCCTTTGTTTAGTGCATGGCGTATGGTGTGGTTTGGAACCACCACTCTAGATTGCTCAGATGAGCCTTAAGTTCTTTGAAAGTTGAATGTGGCATTTTTTCAACAGTTCACACCAACCTGTGAGGACTTCTTGAATTTTCCTCTTCCCACCACATTCTGGGAGGTTCGACAGTTCTGTGAGCAGAAAATTTAACTTTGCAAACTATAGAGAAGAATCCCAAGGTCTTTGGAAATGGCTTTGTACCCCTTTGAAGTTTGATGTTCATCAGAAAAGCAAATATCACCAGTCTCAGGCAGCTCTGTCTTCACCATTATGAATACGGAACAAGGAGCAGAAGTGGCAATTTTAAACATTAGAGTCATCATTTTATTGGTTGATTCAAATCATGTGTGTACTAACTGATCACAGGTGCATCTAATTTTACTGCAATGGGAATGTGGTTCTTCTGTTCAAACTGATTTGAACTGTTTATAAGGATGCCAATAATGTCCTGGCTTGTGCACTTTTCTTTTTATTTTAGGAGATATTGCAAGGGTGCAAATGTTGACCACAACTGTTGTCACGCCACCACCGCTTGCCTCAAGCTAAGAGGGGCGTGGTTATTTTATAGGAACTTTTGCTGTTTGCTTTTTTAGCCCTTTTCAACTATTTCCCGTAGTGCCTTCTGGGAAAGGTAGTCTTTGCTTGGCTGTATGTATGCATCAGACAAAAAGCTGTAGTTAGGCTCCAAGGGTTAAGGCAAATGACAGAATTTACTTTACACAATGGTTCGTTATCACCACGTACAGGATATTGGTTCAGGTCTCTGTGAAACAGAGTATTCTCCCAAAAACAAACACAAACTAAAAATGTCTGTTTAAAGGTTTTCCATATTGCAGGATACACAGTCTTTTTAACAGAATGGATAATTCACTTTCTTTGTAGCCTTGCTGGCCAAAAGCACAAACAAAAATCACATTCACTGTCCGTGATAGTATAGCTTCTCTTCACCTGCATAAACCTTCAAGCACCAAATACAATTCAGGGCACAAGAAAAGCTCTGTTACAAAAGCTACTTTCTTACCCCAATGTTCCTTGTTCCTGCAGCAGGTGCTTAACAAGCTTTCCACCGCTTCCAGGGATACTCCTTAGTCCTTGTGACCTTTCCCTTTACCAACATGAGGGAATCAGGGCCATCGGCTTGTAGACTATGGGTTCCCTTCCCTGGTAAAATCTCTCTCAGGGTTGGCTTGTTTTCTCCCTGTTCTTCAGGTTTAAAGCCTTGCACACAGAACAATCCATAGGAATCTCTTCCCCATTTAGCTTTACCTCAGGCTCTCCCAGCTGCATAGGCTCAGACTCTCCTTGTTCACAGTCCTCAGCTACCAGCCTCCCGGGGAATCCTGGAGTCTCTCCTGTTCCTGGCTTCAAACCCTCTGGCAGATGTGCTATATTCCACTTAGCACTTTCCTCTCTTGGCAGCTCAGGGGCTCTGCTCAGATCTGCACCGGTCAAGCTTTTCCAGCTTGCAGCTGTGCCTCGGCTCGTGGCAGTTTGGCTTCCTGCTTCTCCTTCTCCCCTGCTGCTCCTGACAACGCTCCTACTCTCACACTCTGGCTTCAGTTTATACTTCCAGGGCTCTCTCTGCCACCCCTCCCTAACCAGGTGATGGCAATCAGCCTGACTTTGTGTACCTGCATACTTGGAGCACTCCCTGCCTAAGGGGATGTGGACTCTGTATCCTCTTCCCTTGCTTCCACTAGGGGGAGCATGGAATGTGGGCCATGTGGAAGTTTTCTGATTCCTAGCTGTGTTGGTGTCTTTCCTACCCTTCCTTGGTAAAAGGGGGCCCTTTACTAGGGTGAATTCCTTGTCTCTGTCCTCCCTCATACTCTGGATAGGCCTCCTTGCCACACTGTATATCCAAAGATGCACAGATCACACCTTAATATTGTATGCTATTCTGTCCACACATCTAAAAAAGATATATTTGAATTAGAAAGGTTACAGAGGAGCAACCAAAATGATAAAGAGGATGAATGACTCCCCTTTGAAGAAAGGTTAAAAGTGGTTAGGGTTTTTCAGCTTGGAGAAGACAGCTGAGGAAAGATACAATATTTTATGTATTGAATTTGTTTGATATAATGTTGCTCACAATAGTTTACAACGGCAATAAAAATAATTATAATTAAAGACAATGCAGAATATACGTGGAGGGATGGGAAAGTGCAACAGTAAATGACTATATAACAGAAAAACATAAGATAAAAGGGAATAAATTTACACAAAAGCACAGTTACTTACCTGTAACAGGTGATCTCTGGGAACAGCAGGAATAAGTCTTCACGTATGGGTACATCGGTACCGACGGAGCCTGCGCGGGAACGCTCCCCAGCGTCCAGAAAGCAAGCTTTTGGGAACATCCCACACGCATGCACGCTGCCTTCCCGCCCATTCACTTCCCTCTCATCAGTTGGGTTTGTAGCTGAGACCGAAGGAGGGAAGTAGACGAGAGAGAGAGAGAGAGAGGTGGGTTGTGAAGATTTATTCCTGCTGTTCCCAGAGATCACCTGTTACAGGTAAGTAACTGTGCTATCTCCAGGAACAAGCAGGAATGAGTCTTCACATATGGGGACTCCCAAGATAGAGATGCCTAGAGGAGGTCCCAGCATGTTGCAAATCTATTGGATGGGCCATGCTATTTCTCAGAACCTCAGGCATCCAAGGGATGGAGGGGTAGGAGTTGAATCAAAAAAGGGGGTGCTGTGGAACAGCTTGACTAAACAAGGCGTCCAGAGGGGAGTCCTTGTGTAGATCATAATTGTTAGTAAATATTGAATTCCAATTTTCTAATGTGGACCTTACTCAAAAATATTGCAAAAGTATTTGTTGAGGTTAATATGGGTCTGCTGCTAAGAGCCAGTACATTATCCTCAAAAGAAATTACCTCACTGTGAAGTAGAGGAAAATAAATTTTGCAATACAGGTAGAGGTTAGAAGCCTTAATGGCTAGAACTAATCCCAGAAGGAAAAACTGGGGGAGTTTAATGAAGTTGGACTTTGGAGGAAAAGCTAAAGCTTCTGTAAAGGCCAAAGTTTAAAGCTTTGTCCTTGGAGCATAATAAGGCTCTAGGAAAGAGGAGCTAAATCTGACTGGTTTGGACGAAAAGGTAGAAATACGCCTTGCAGAAAAAGGATGGGTCTTTAAGACCCGTTTATCCAAATGAAAGAAAAAAACATTTGTAGTAGGCGCTGTAGCCTCCAATTTCTTGAAGATCAGTAATGTCTTCCCTAAGTGATGTCACTTAGGATAATGACTTTACATGGAGAGCTTCAGATGTGATGTAACCGGAAAGGTTACGGTAAAAGAAAGCGTAGTTACTCACCTGTAACAGGTGTTCTCCAGGAGCAGCAGGAATCAGTCCTCACTTAAGGGTGACGTCGGCGCCGACGGAGCCCTGGCGGAGCAATTTTCCCCAGCTTTCAAAGAAAGCCTTTGGGAATTGCAGCGCGCATGCGCGGTCCTCTTCCCGCCCAAGGGTGCCATCATAGCCAGCCAGATGACATAGCTAGAAAAGACAGCATAAAACTTTGCAAAAAAAGTAAAGCAGACGATTGCAACTCCAAGGGGAGGAGGGAGGGTTGTGAGGACTGATTCCTGCTGCTCCTGGAGAACACCTGTTACAGGTGAGTAACTACGCTTTCTCCAGGACCAAGCAGGAAGTCAGTCCTCACTTATGGGACTCCCAAGCTTAAGGCTACCGGAGACCCTAAGCACAAAAATGAGCTCCCTCTAGCTCAGCAGCACAGAAGGAAAGAATCTTCGCTGAATTATCACCCACCGGTAGCCCACATCCGGGATGGAGGGTGGGAGTTGCTCAGACCTCAAAGAGATTACGGAGGACTGCCTGTCCGAAAGCACTGTCCCTGCGGGACTCCCTCTCGAGACAGTAATGGACCGCAAAAGTCTGGCTCGAAGACCAAGTAGCGGCCCGGCAGATGTCTGCCAGCGGAACAGAGCGGAGGTAAGCCACTGACGTGGCCTTTGCCCGAACGCAATGAGCCGTGACTCGACCGTCCAAGGAGAGTCCGGCTGCCCCATAAGCCCAAGTGATACAGTCCGCAACCCAGATGGACAGTGTACGCTTGGAGACCGGGAGCCCCAATTTATTGGGGTCAAAAGATACAAAAAGCTGAGCAGCTTTACGGTGTTCCCGCGTACGGTCAAGGTAGAAGTTCAAAGCCCTTCTACAGTCCAGGGTATGGAGGACCGTTTCAGCCCGGCTGGAGTGTGGTCTGGGAAAGAAGGTTGGAAGTACCACCTCCTGATTGATATGAAAAGGGGAGACCACTTTTGGAAGAAATTTTGGGCGAGTCCGTAGGACTACCCTATTTTTGTAGAACCGAGTGTAAGGGGGATCAGACACGAGGGCCTGCAATTCACTTACGCGTCTAGCGGAAGTGAGGGCTATCAAGAACAGTGTTTTCCAAGAAAGAAAACGGAGAGAACAGGTAGCCATAGGTTCAAAAGGCGGACAGGTGATCCGCTGTAAAACCACATTCAGATCCCAGTCAGGCGCTGGCGGGCGTAGAGGTGGTTTAAGTAGAAGGAGACCTCGGAGAAACCTCGCTACAAGAGGGTCGCGGGAAAGAGGTCTGCCGTCCACCGGCACATGATGTGCTGAAAGAGCACTGAGGTGAACTTTGACGGAGTTGGACTTAAGTCCCAGATTAGAGAGGTAGAGCAAGTACTGCAGGATCACCGACACCGGGCAGGAGAAGGGATCCTGAGACTTTTGGCCACACCAAACGGAAAAGCGACGCCATTTAAGGGCGTAGCATTTGCGGGTAGAAGGTCGCCGAGAAGCTAGGACGACCTCCTCCACTTCTGCCGGCAGGAGAAGGGGAGCGAGGACTACCCTCTCAGCAGCCAGGCCATCAGGTTGAGAGACCTGAGGTTGGGGTGTAGCAGAGACCCCTGATCCTGAGTGAGGAGATCCGGTTGTAACCCCAGAGGGAATGGATCCTCCACCGCTAATTGCAGCAGGAGCGGAAACCACGGCTGTCTGGGCCAGCGAGGGGCCACCAGGATCATGAAGGCTTTGTCTCGGAGAACCTTGAAAAGAGTCCGAGAGACTAGCGGGATGGGAGGGAAAGCGTACAGAAGGCTCCCCGACCATGAGAGTAGAAAAGCGTCCGCCGCAACCCGAAGGGGGTGTGGCTGACGAGAGCAGAAGCAAGGAAGTTGCCGGTTGTGAGGACTGGCAAAGAGATCCATCGTGGGGAGGCCCCACTTTAGAAAGAGCTTCTGAACTACCAAGGGATCCAGACGCCACTCGTGCGGCTGGAGGATCCTGCTGAGTTTGTCCGCCAGGTAATTCTCTTGGCCTGGGAGATAAACTGCCTTGAGGAGAATGCCGTGACTGACGGCCCAAGAGCAGAGCTTCTGTGCCTCCCGGCAGAGGAGGAAGGAGCCCGTGCCCCCCTGCTTGTCCACGTAGAACATGGCAACTTGATTGTCCGTCTGGACAAGGACGGACTGGTGAGAAGTCAGGTGGGAGAAGGCCTTGAGAGCCAGGCGGATCGCCCTGAGCTCCAGGAAGTTGATCTGCTGAGCAGACTCCCACGTGGTCCAGAGGCCCTGAGTACGTGCCCCTTGGCAATGCGCTCCCCAGCCCAGGAGGGATGCATCTGTTGTCAGCACCCGGGCCGGCTGAGGTGACTGGAAAGGCATTCCGCAGATCAGGTTCGGCTGCTGAAGCCACCACCGGAGAGACGAGATCAGCGGCTCGGAGACGCGCACTAGGTCTGCTAGGCCGCCTGTGGCCTGTCGCCACTGCTGGCGGAGACACCATTGAGCAGGCCGCATATTCAGGCGGGCATTGGGGGTCACATGGACGGTGGAAGCCATATGGCCGAGTAGTCTCAGGAAGCGCCTGGCGGAGACCAGGGGCTGGCTGCGAAAACGGTCGGCTAGGTCCATGAGCCGTTGAGCTTTGTCGAGTGGTAGGTACGCTTGTGCCTGAGGAGTGTGCAGCCTTGCGCCGATGAACTCGAGATCCTGTGAGGGGAGCAAAGTGGACTTTGCGAAGTTTATAACAAAGCCCAAGTACTGCAGAAGAGTCATCGTGCGGCGTGCGGCGTTGGTGACCTCCGGAGCGGACGCTGCTCTGATGAGCCAGTCGTCGAGGTACGGAAAAACATATAGGCCGTGAAGCCGGAGATGGCCCGCCACCACTGCGAGACATTTTGTGAAGACTCGCGGTGCGGAGGACAGGCCAAAGGGCAGTACTCTGTACTGGTAATGATTTCCTGCCACCACAAACCTTAGGTATTGGCGGTGGCTTGGGTGGATGAGGATGTGCGTGTAGGCATCCTTTAGATCCAAGGAGCATAGCCAATCTCCCTGCTGGAGGTAGGGCAGAAGGATTCCAAGGGTAAGCATTTTGAACTTCTCTCGCACAAGGAACTTGTTGAGGTTGCGCAAGTCCAGGATGGGTCTGAGGCCTCCAGTTCTCTTTGGTATCAGAAAATACCTGGAATAAAAGCCTTGACCTTTTAGGTGGTGGGGCACCGGTTCCACCGCCTGTTCCTGTAGAAGACCTGCTAACTCCTGCAGGAGTAATTCCCTGTGCAGAGGGGGTCGAGGAGGTTCTCCCGGAAAATAGGAGGGAGGGACCTGGTGGAAGTGGAGAAGATAGCCTTCTCGCACGACTTGAAGCACCCAGGCATCTGAGGTGATGCTGGACCACCTGTGGGCGAAGTGAACCAGCCGGCCTCCGGTGCTGGGAGGAATCAGCGGGGGGGGAGAGGCTATGCTTAAGGAGTCAAAAGCCCCCACCCTGCGGAGCAGGGGCTGGTGGTGCAGGCTTGGGGGCTTGCTGCCTACGGGACCCGTTACCCCGTCCCTTGGCCTGCTGGCCCTGTTGGGGAGCTGCAGGGGCCTGATAGTGGGGGTATTGTTTGTAGGCAGCCGCCTTCCTCGGGTAAAAGGACTTCTTTCCCGAGCACTTCTTTTTCTGGGAAGGGGCGGAGGTCTTCCTAGAAAGCCTAGTCCTGGTGAGAGTCTCCGTCTCAATTTGTGCAGCCTTATCAGCCATGGGCTTGCCAAAGAGGTTTTCGCCTCGGCAAGGGACATCGACCAACTTGTCCTGCACCCAGGGCTCAAGGTCAGACGACTGAAGCCAAGCCTGTCGGCGGGCACCAATGCCGGCTGCGGCCACTCGAGCCGATGCTTCAAAGCCATCATAGGCTGCTCGGGACATGAATTTTGAGCATTCCCGAATGCCAGTGGACAAGGCCAGGAACCTCCGCAAGGGTTCCTCGGACAAACCAGCGGAGAAGCCGGCTAGCTCTTTAGCCAGGTCTCGGAGATACATGCCCATGTATAGCTGGTAGGTCTGGACACGACATGCGAGCATAGAGCCCTGGAAACACTTCTTACCAAGGCCATCCAGGTTACGGGCCTCCCTGCCAGGAGGCACCGAGGAGTGCATCTTCTGGCTCTTAAGACGATGCATGGCCGATTCCACTACCATGGAATGGTGTGGTAGCTGTGCTTTTTGGAAGCCAGGGCTCTTGCGGACTCGATAGATAGAATCGACCCGCTTGCTCAGGACCGGCGAGGTGGCCGGACTCTCCCACATGCGGAAGAGTAGTCGTTCCAGCATGGGAGGAACCGGTACAGTAAAGTGTTCCCTGGCGGGAGAGTCATACTGGAGGGCGTCGAGCTCTTCGGCTCGAGGCTCCTCCTCGGGGTCCGCAGGGAAGGCCAAAGCCTTGGCCATATCCCTGACGAAGTCCGAGAACCGGGCATCCTCCGGGGGGGACTGCTTCCGAGGTTCGGACCCAGGTGAGTCCGAGGGGACACACCGAGTCCGAAAAGAATCAGGCGACTCTTCCTCATCCGACTCCCAGACCGACTCCGACGAGGACTCGGTGGGGTCGGCCCGGGCAGGGCGCGGCGCCAGCCGCCCCGACGCCGAGGGAGTCGGCGTCGGCGACCTCGGTCCCGAACGGGAGGCCGAGGGTGACCTCGACCGAGGATCGACTCGAGTTCGCATCGACTTGAGGATCGGCTCGGTCTCTGGGGTCGACTTGGACGTCGACGTCCCGGCGGTCGGGGCAGCGACGCCAGCGAAGCCAGCGAGCAGTGCCCGCTGCTGGTCCATGAAGGCAGACAGTCTGCTCTCCAAGGCCGTCAACCTGAGTTCGAGCTCAGGTGACCCAGCAGCCCCCGACTCGGGCCCCGACGGCGTCGGGCCCGACGTCGGCTGTCGCGGAGGCGAGTCCAGGAGAACCACAGGACTTACCCGAGCAGGCAGCTCCGACTCCAGGCGAGGTCGCTTCGGGAGGTGCTCCTTCTCCAAGGACCCGGGGCGGCTATCGGGGCTATGCGACCTGGCCCTCGCGGAGCCAGGAGCGTCCACCGACGCCGCCCTCGCGGGTTTCACCTTCCGTCGATGGTCCCCAGAGGGAGAACCCCTGTCTGAGGAACTCCGGCGACGGTCCGAGCTGGAACCTTTGGACGCGGAGGCCTCCGACGAGGTCCGGGTACGGCTGGGGTCAGCGAAGATCCTATCCCGCTGATGCCGCCGACTTCTCAACGCTTTGGAGGACATTTTGCCGCAGGGCCCACAGATCATTTCTTCATGATCCGGGCCCAGGCAGCGGAGGCAAAAGTCGTGTGTGTCAGTTAGTGACATATTTCGGTCACACTGACCACACCGCTTGAAACCACTGGCAGCCATCGGGGGAAAAAGGGCCCCGGCGAGGTCAAAGGACCGGGCTGCCAGGGAAAAACCGAAAACGAAAGCTGACTAAGTCAGAAAAACCGAAAAGAAGAAGAGGACTCGTGACCGGCGTCGCAAGTCCGGGCGGGAAAAAGACCGGCGTCGAACCGACGGAAAAAGAATAAAATTATGAAGAAATATCGACTTTTTCGCGGGGACAAGACGGGGACGTCTGTAGGGCTCCGCGGAAAAAAGAAGACTGGCTATGATGGCACCCTTGGGCGGGAAGAGGACCGCGCATGCGCGCTGCAATTCCCAAAGGCTTTCTTTGAAAGCTGAGGAAAATTGCTCCGCGAGGGCTCCGTCGGCGCCGACGTCACCCTTAAGTGAGGACTGACTTCCTGCTTGGTCCTGGAGAATGATAATTACACTTACCTGGTAATTGTAGTTCCTTGAGTGACAACAGTGCAGTCCTCTACTTCTGGGTTGTCAACCTCCTCCTGCAGCTCAGAGACTGGCATGTCAGAATTATGACATCACTGGATATAGGCTGCTGCTCTCGCTCCACCTCCCCAGTGTGAACTATTAACAAAGCAGACTCAAAAGAACAACAAATAAGTAGCTACTAAAACATTGTCAACTAAACTGGACTAATCCCAACCTAGGTAAGGCTGTCTTAAACCTTCCCTGCGACATGCAGACGCAGATACTCATATAGTGAAAGCCAAGGAAAATGAAAGCGTATGACAGGTGACCTACCTGAAGTTCTTCTCCACCTGTCACGATGCTTGATCTGAACCTGAATAAAAAGAGAATCCAGGGCGGGACTGAGGACTGCACTGTCGTCACTCAAGGAACTACAATTACCAGGTAAGTGTAATTATCATTTCCTTATCGTTCCTCCAGTGCAGTCCTCTACTTGTGGGATGTACCAGAGCAGTAATCATGGGGCGGGACCTTTCCAGCCGGCACGCAAGATTGCCGAACCGAAACAAGCATCGTTAGCAGCCGCCACATCTATACGGTAATGCCTACTGAAGGTATGCAAGGACGACCAAGTCGCCGCCCTACAAATCTCCCCTGGGGGCACCAAAGCGTGCTCCACCCAGGAAGCAGCCTGCGCTCTGGTAGAATGCGCTCGCAAACCGACTGGTACGGACCACCCGTGAAGGATGTAAGCAGACGCAATCGCCTCTCGAATCCATCTGGCAATGGAGGCCTTAGCAGCCGCCTCCCCTTTGCGGACACCGCCAAACACAAAAAGCCTATCCGACCTACGAAAAGACTGAGTCACCTTCAGATATCGCTGTAACACCCTTTTGACATCCAACCGGTGCAAACGGCGATCCTGATCAGTACCCCCCAGCGAACCCAACACCGGTAAGGTAACCGCCTGATTCAAGTGGAATGCCGACACCACCTTGGGCAAAAAGGAAGGAACCGGTCGCAAGACAACTTTCTCTTTAGAGAAAGACAAAAAGGGATCCCTACAAGACAAGGCCTGCAGCTCCGAAATGCACCGAGCCGAACAGATGGCCACCAGAAACACCGCTTTCAAGGTCAAATCCTTCACAGACGCGTGACACAACGGCTCAAAGGGGGAAGCGGATAAAGCTTTCAGCACTAAATTGAGGTCCCACGGCGGCACTACCACTCTACACGACGGACGCAACTTAGAGACCGCCTTGAGAAACCGTAAAACATCAGAGTGAGTCCCGAGAGCCACTCCCTGCACCTTGCCCCGATAACAAGAGAGCGCCGCAAGCTGAACACGCAGCGAGCTGGCTGCAAGTCCTTTCTCAAAGCCATCCTGAAGGAAACTCAAGACCTCCGGGACAGAGGCTGTAACAGCCCAAATTTGCCGCCGCAAACACCAATCCTCAAACACACGCCAAATTCGCACATACGTTAAAGACGTAGACTGCTTTCTTGCTCGGAGCAAAGTAGCCACCACTGAAGCCGAATAGCCCTTTTTCTTCAGCCGTGCCCTTTCAATGGCCAGACCGTAAGCGAGAACCGATCTACTTGCGGCATGAAGAGGGGACCTTGTCTCAACAGATCCGCTCTCTCCGGCAACCGCCATGGTTCCCCGTCCAGAAGACGCACCAGGTCGGCATACCAAGGGCGTCACGGCCAGTCGGGAGCTACCAGCAGCACCCTTCCCGGATGAGCTCCGATACGCTGGATGACACAGCCTATCAAGGCCACAGCAGGAACACATACAGGAGGCCCGAGACCGGCCAGTGCTGCAACAGGGCGTCTATGCCTTCCAAGGCGCCTTCGCTGAGTTGCAAGTCGCCATCAACTCCATGATGGGGCTCCCCCAACGGAGAACAATCTGATCGAACACGTCCGGATGCAGCTCCCACTCTCCCGCATCTACTCGCACCCTGCTGAGAAAATCGGCCCGCACATTGTCTCTCCCCGCGATGTGCACCGCAGAAATCGCCGACAAGCGACCTTCTATCCAAGCGAAAAGCAGATCTGCTTCCTCTTCCATGGCTGCACTTCCCGTGCCGCCCTGGCAATTGATGTAGGCGACCGTCGCCAAGTTGTCAGAGAGAACCCGGACCGACCGACCCACCACGTAGGTCTCGAACGCCAGTAGTGCTCGAGCTACCGCTCGAAGTTCCAGGCGATTGATGGACCAGGAGGCCTCCAGCGGAGACCACAGACCTTGTGCGAACCTGCCTTCGCAGTGAGCCCCCCAGCCCATCAGACTGGCATCCGTCAAGAGCGGGAGCCACTCCGGTTGTTCCAGCGGCATTACAGCCTCCAGGGATTGCGGCCACAACCACCACCGCAGTGATTGTTTGACTTTGGTCGGAACCGGCAATCGTCTGCCCAGGGAATCCGAATGATGAGACCAGCGACGGAGCAGCGCCCTCTGCAGCAGACGCATATGGAACCTGGCCCAAGGAACCGCCTCCAAGGACGCCGCCATCGTCCCCAGCACCCGAAGGTAGTCCCACGCCGATGGCGCCGGAGAGACCCTGAACTTGCGCACCATGCTCCGAAGAGCCTGAGCTCTCTGGACTGGCAAGAAGACCTGACTCTGCTTCGCGTCGAACCGGACTCCCAGATACTCGAGCACCTGAGGGGGCTCCAGACGGCTCTTGGTCGGGTTGACTACCCAACCGAGACTTTGCAGAAACTCGACAACCCTGCTTGTCCCCTGCCTGCTTTCCGCTTCGGTTTTGGCTCGGATCAACCAATCGTTGAGGTACGGGTGCACCAGAATACCTTCTTTGCGCAAAGCCGCAGCCACCACCACCATAATCTTGATGAACGTGCGTGGCGCTGTTGCGAGCCCAAATGGCAAGGTCTGGAATTGATAGTGACCCCAAGGAAGGGCAAACCGTAAAAACGTTTGATGCGTCGGGCGAATGGGAATGTGTAAGTACGCCTCTGTCAGGTCGAGCGACGTCAGGAACTCTCCCTGCCGTACCGCCACAATGACGGAACGCAAGGTTTCCATACGGAAATGAGGGACCCGCAAGCAGCGATTTACGCCTTTGATATCCAAAATGGGCCGTAATGCTCCGCCCTTCTTTGGCACCACGAAATAAATGGAGTAACGACCCAGGCCGCGTTCCGCTTCCGGAACCTCCACGACCGCACCTAACCGCAGCAGGCGCTCCAAAGTGTTGCGTACCTCCAGGGTCTTCCTCTGTCCCCTGCAGGGGGACATGACGAAGGAATCCCTCACGGGCCGCACCAACTCCAGCGCGTAACCATCCTGAATAATTTCCAACACCCACTGGTCGGAGGTATTGTGGGCCCAAGCAGAGAGAAACCCTTGAAGCCTCCCGCCTATGGAAGGTTCCCCTGCCAGGACCCGCCTCATCTCATTGTGACTTGCGGGCCGCTGGAGAGGCAGTCGAGGAGAAACCCCTATTGGCTCCTCGAAATCCCCGAAACCCTTGGGCTCGGGACTAAAAACGGCCCCTCTGGTAACCGCTGAAGCGAGAGGTACAAAACCTCCGAACGTCCCGAAACTGGCCACGAAAACTGTGCGGGGCCTTACCCTGTTTCGGTCTGTCCTCTGGGAGCCTACCAGCTTTGGACTCCCCAAGGTCCTTTACCAATTTATCGAGATCCTCTCCAAAGAGCAACCTCCCCCGAAAGGGAAGCTTACTTAACCGGGATTTGGAAGAACCGTCCGCCGCCCAGTTACGCAACCAGACCGACCAGAGGGCGGCCACCACGGATGCTGTACTATTAGCTAGAGCCCTTATCAAATCATAATGTACATCTGCCAAGTATGCAGTACCAGACTCCAGCCTGCCGAGTTCTCAGAGTTCCTACGCGGGGACTGGCGTAAACGCTGTACCCAGCGCAAACACGCCCGGGCTACCCAAGCTCCACAAATGGAAGCCTGTAAAGACATAGCATCCGCTTCAAACACCTGTTTCAGCAACCCATCGACCTTACGGTCTTGGATATCCTTTAAGGCAGCACTGCCATCTACCGAAATAGTGGTCTTTTTAGTGACCGCTGATACCACTGCGTCAACCCGCGGGGCACGGAACCTATCCTTGTCAGCCAGCGGGTAGAGCCTGTTCATGGTCCGAATACCTCAAAATCCTGTTTCCGGCTGATCCCATTCATCTTGTATCATCTTGTCAACCACTCTATGCACCGGAAAGAGTAGTTACTCACCTGTAACAGGTGTTGTTCTCCAGGAGCAGCAGGAATCAGTCCTCACATATGGGTGACGTCGGCGCCGACGGAGCCCTCGCGGAGCAATTTTCCCCAGCTTTCAAAGAAAGACTTTGGGAATTGCAGCGCGCATGCGCGGTCCCCTTCCTGCCCAAGGGTGCCATCTTGCTCAGTCTGATGACATAGCTAAAAGACAGCAAAAATTAGCAAAAACGAAATCATAGGACTGCAACTCCAAGGGGAGGAGGGAGGGTTGTGAGGACTGATTCCTGCTGCTCCTGGAGAACACCTGTTACAGGTGAGTAACTACTCTTTCTCCAGGACCAAGCAGGAAGTCAGTCCTCACATATGGGACTCCCAAGCTTAAGGCTACCAGAGACCCTAAGCACAAAAAGGAGCTCCCTCAAGCTCAGTAGCACAGAAGGAAGGAATCTTCTCTGAGTACGCCTCCAACCGGTAGCCCAACATCCGGGACGGAGGGCAGGAGTTGCCTATACCTCAAAGAGATTACGGAGGACTGCCTGTCCGAAAGCACTGTCCCTGCGGGACTCCCTCTCCAGGCAGTAATGGGCTGCAAAAGTCTGGCTTGACGACCAAGTAGCGGCCCGGCAGATGTCTGCTAATGGAACAGAACGGAGGTAAGCCACTGACGCAGCCTTCGCCCGAACACGATGAGCCGTGACTCAACTTTCCAACGAGAGGCCGGCTGCCCCATAAGCCCAAGCGATACAGTCAGCAATCCAGATGGACAGAGTACGCTTGGAGACAGGGAGCCCCAACTTATTGGGGTCATAAGACATGAAGAGCTGAACAGCCCTTCAGTGCTCCCGCGTACAGTCAAGGTAGAAGGTTAACGCCCTCCTACAGTCCAGGGTATGCAGGACCATTTCAGCTCGGCTGGAGTGTGGCCTGGGAAAGAAGGTCGGAAGTACCACCTCCTGGTTGATGTGAAAAGGGGAAACCACTTTAGGAAGAAACTTAGGGTGAGTCCGTAGGACTACCCTATTCTTGTAGAACCTAGTGTAAGGAGGATCAGATACTAGGGCCTGTAGCTCACTAACACGTCTAGCAGAAGTGAGGGCTACCAAGAATAAGATTTTCCAAGAAAGAAAACGAAGATGACAGGTAGCCATAGGTTCAAAAGGCGGACAGGTAATCCGCTGTAAAACCACATTCAGATCCCAGTCAGGGGCTGGTGGGTGCAAAGGTGGTTTAAGGAGGAGGAGGCCTCTGAGAAAACGAGCCACTAGAGGGTGGCTGGAAAGAGGTTTGCCCTCCACCGGCATGTGATGCGCAGAAAGAGCACTGAGGTGGACCCTGACCGAGTTGGACTTAAGTCCAAGATCGGAGAGGCAAAGCAAGTACTGCAAGACCACTGATACCGAACAGGAGAAGGGATCTTGAGACTGCTGAGCACACCAGACGGAGAACCGACGCCACTTAAGAGCGTAGGACTTCCGTGTGGAGGGTCGCCTGGAGGCCAAGACGACTTCCTCCACATCTGGAGGCAGCAGGAGGGGAGCAAGGACTACCCTTTCAGCAGCCAGGCCATCAGATGAAGGGACCGGAGGTTGGGGTGTAGGAGAGTCCCGTGATCCTGGGTCAGGAGATCGGGCTGAAACCCCAGAGGGAGAGGAGTGTCCACTGCCAGCTGCATCAGAAGCGGGAACCAGGGCTGTCTTGGCCACCGGGGAGCCACGAGGATCATTGAGGCTTTGTCCCGGAGAACCTTGAAGAGCGTCCGAGACACCAGTGGCATGGGAGGAAAGGCATACAGAAGGCCTGTGGACCAGGAGAGAAGAAAAGCATCCGCCGCTACTCTGAGAGGATGCGGTTGTCGAGAGCAGAATCGGGGAAGTTGCCGGTTGAGAGGACTGGCAAAGAGATCCATGGTGGGTAGGCCCCATTTGAGAAAGATCCGCTGAAGCACTAACGGATCCAATCTCCACTCGTGTGGCTGGAGGATTCTGCTCAGTTTGTCTGCCAGGCAATTTTCTTGACCCGGGAGATAAACAGCTTTGAGGAGGATGCCGCGGCTGATGGCCCAAGAGCACAGCTTTTGTGCTTCCCGACAGAGAAGGAAGGAGCCTGTGCCCCCTTGTTTGTTCACGTAGAACATCGCAACTTGATTGTCCGTCTGGACCAGCACAGACTGGTGAGAAGTGAGGTGGGAGAAGGCCCTCAGAGCTAGGCGGATAGCTCTGAGCTCCAGGAAGTTGATCTGCTGGGCAGACTCCCAAGGAGTCCAGAGGCCTTGAGTACATGTCCCTTGGCAATGTGCTCCCCAACCCAGGAGAGAAGCATCAGTCGTTAGGACCTGAGAAGGCGGAGGAGACTGAAAAGCCATTCCTAGCACTAGGTTTGGCAGATGAAGCCACCATTGCAGAGAACAGACCAGCGGGTCGGAGATCTGTACGGAGTCCGCTAGGCTCCCAGTGGCCTGATGCCATTGTGTGCGAAGGCACCATTGAGCAGGCCGCATGTTCAGGCGGGCATTGGGGGTCACATGGACTGTGGAAGCCATATGGCCGAGCAGTCTCAGAAATTGCCTGGCAGAGACTAGGGAATTGCTGTGAAAGTGGCTGGCAAGATCCATGAGCCTGTTTGCCCTGTCGAGAGGCAGAAAGGCTCGCGCCTGAAGCGTGTTTAATCTTGCGCCGATGAACTCGAGATCCTGAGAGGGGAGCAAAGTGGACTTTGCGAAGTTTATGACAAAGCCCAAGTGCTGTAGCAGAGCTACAGTGCGGTGCGTGGCGTGAGTGGCCTCTTGGGAAGACTGTGCTCTGATGAGCCAGTCGTCCAGGTATGGAAATACAAAGAGGCCTTGAAGTCTTAGATAAGCCGCCACCACTGCTAGACATTTGGTGAACACCCTTGGTGCGGAGGATAGGCCAAAGGGTAGTACTCTGTACTGGTAATGATTGCCCCCCACCACAAACCTGAGATAGTGTCTGTGGCTGGGGTGGATGAGGATGTGAGTGTAGGCATCCTTTAGATCCAAGGAGCATAGCCAGTCTCCCTGCTGGAGGTAGCTGATGCTGCTGACTCCTCAACGCTTTTGAGGACATCTTGCCACACGGACCACAGATCATCGGGTCATGATTGGGTCCGAGGCAGCGGAGGCAGTAGTCGTGTGTGTCGGTAAGAGACATGAGCTTCTTACACCGATCACACTTCTTAAACCCGCTGGCAGCCATCGGGGGAAAAAAGGGCCCCTGCGAGGTCAAAAGACAGGGCTGCCAGTGAAAAAGAAAAAAAGGCACGAAATCTGTCACGAAGGACAAAAAAACGAAAAATAAAGAACGGACTCGCAACCGGCGTCGCGGGTCTGGGCGGGAAAAAGAACCGGCGTCGAACCGAGAAAAAAGACAAATAAAATCAACTTTTCTAGCAGTGAAGTACAAATAACGTCTTTAGGGCTCCGCGGAAAAAAAGAAGACTGAGCAAGATGGCACCCTTGGGCGGGAAGGGGACCGCGCATGCGCGCTGCAATTCCCAAAGGCTTTCTTTGAAAGCTGGGGAAAATTGCTCAGCGAGGGCTCCGTCGGCGCCGACGTCACCCATATGTGAGGACTGACTTCCTGCTTGGTCCTGGAGAAACACCACTTGCGTAGAGCGCACCGCCTGAATCACCGGATCCTCAACCTCCTCCTCAGCAGCGGCCGGCGTCGCTAGATTTAAGATCTGCAGAGACTCCGTAATCAGAGCCGTCAGCTCCTCCCTACGGAAGACCCGTATGATCTTGGCTTGATCTTCGGGCTCTGGGATCTCACCTTCCTTGAGATCCTCCAGCCCCTCCTCAAGCTGCCAGTCAGCATCCTCGACGTCTAGGCGCTCACCTTCCGCCTCCAATGACGTCTTCGCTTTTTTAGGAGCTGAGGGACCCTCGCCCCCCATCTCCGCCCACTCCAGCTGCGGGGACGGAAGGGAAGGCAGTAAAACAGACGGCAGTCTACCCTGACGACGCAAACAAAAGGCGTGGTGCATCAACAAGACGAAATCCGGGGAAAAATCCCCGAGATCTGCCGGCTGAGTATTCGGGAGAGAATCCAACGATGCCCCCGCGTCCTCAACCGCGGGAACCTGCTCCTCGCGCTGCAATGACTCTAGCCCTACCAACAGAGGAGGCCCTTGCAGCTCAGAGGGCTCTTTATTTATTTATTTATTTAACATGTTTTGTATCCCGCCTTTTCCTTCAATCAAAGCGGTTAATACAGCACAAAGTTAAACAAAGGTGAGGGAAACATACATTGCATTATCATTACATCACAACAAAACACTAGGAGTACAAACAGGGAACACAGTACATAACTTACATTACATTACCTTACATTAACTACAAACAGCATATCGCTGAACAGAATGAGCATATAGCAGCAGATAGTGGGTCCCGCACGGTCCACCGCCTAAGGGCCATGCCAAAGGGCCCTCTTGCGAGGCCCTCAGGCGCGGGCCCGCAAGGCACGGGCGCGCCATTGCTGAAGGGATTTTAAATGATTTGAAAAGTGCTCAGATTGGCTGCAGTTTTCTCTCACACACAGTTCCCAACTAAGTAGGCACAGCTGATTCTCACTCACTGCTCACAGGATCGTTGGAGCCTTTGCTGAAGGGATTCTAAATGATTTGAAAAGTGCTCAGATTGGCTGCAGTTTTCTCTCACACACAGTTCCCAACTAAGTAGGCACAGCTGATTCTCACTCACTGCTCACAGGATCGTTGGAGCCTTTGCTGAAGGGATTCTAAATGATTTGAAAAGTGCTCAGATTGGCTGCAGTTTTCTCTCACACACAGTTCCCAACTAAGTAGGCACAGCTGATTCTCACTCACTGCTCACAGGATCGTTGGAGCCTTTGCTGAAGGGATTCTAAATGATTTGAAAAGTGCTCAGATTGGCTGCAGTTTTCTCTCACACACAGTTCCCAACTAAGTAGGCACAGCTGATTCTCACTCACTGCTCACAGGATCGTTGGAGCCTTTGCTGAAGGGATTCTAAATGATTTGAAAAGTGCTCAGATTGGCTGCAGTTTTCTCTCACACACAGTTCCCAACTAAGTAGGCACAGCTGATTCTCACTCACTGCTCACAGGATCGTTGGAGCCTTTGCTGAAGGGATTCTAAATGATTTGAAAAGTGCTCAGATTGGCTGCAGTTTTCTCTCACACACAGTTCCCAACTAAGGTCCATCTGCTGTTCCACTGTGGAAGAGAGGGAAGCACAGCCACGACAGATCCCGGGAGTCAGCCACCGTCCCCCTCCGGGTGCTGCAAACCACACACTGCGGTCGGGATGCCATCACTGCCCTCACGGCACCCCCCTTTCGTGGTGTGTCTGTTTTGTTCTTTTTTTTTTTTTTTTTTTTGTATATATATTATAGAGAGAGAAGAAGAGGTTTTTTTTGGGGGTTTTTTTTGGTTTTTTTTTTTTTAACAGAGATCAAAATCCGTAAAGGAAACCGCAGAAAGGCAAAAGTCCAATGCTACAAAACCCTGCCCTGCAATAGGACCGAGAAAGAAACAAACCCCCGACACCCAGACCCGGGGGCTGTAACACTAAAAATGAAACGATCCCCTAAAAAAAAGAAAGGAATGCCCAAATAAAAGCAGAGAAAGGAAAATAAACGTTGCCGCTAAAAACTGCTGCCCCTCGGATCAACAGCCCTGAAACGGCAGCCAGCCAGCCATGCGGCTGCCCTGCACCGCTCAAAATGGCCGCCGCAAGACCCAGAGGGGAAAAGAAAAGGGCGCGAAAGTGATCCAGCAGGCCGGCGCAGGCTGCTGAAGAACTCCCTGACGCTCACTAAACAGATGCAGCCTGAACCGATTAGGGGCTTACCAGTCAGGTCTGCTCTGCGGCAAGGCTGCCTTCCGGCTCCGAAATTTGGCGCGGTTCAGCAACCGTGAGCCTGCAGAAGCGCCACGAAGCGCTGTCCCGCTCTGCCGGCACCAGAGACTCCGCGGCTAAGGGAATCCGCGGTCCGGGCAGCTCACTGACCTGATGGAGGGCTCTCCCCCGAAAAGTCCGGGGGGAGAGTTCCGGCGGTCCCCTTTTTGGACAAGGCAGAAAGATATTCAAGGCAGCCTGAAACCTGACAGGGAAGGTGTAAGAGACGCCAGAACCTTACTCCCACCTCCCCTGTGAGGAAAAACTTCACCTGCTGTTTTAATTAAATTTAAAGGGACAGTAACCAAATCAATGACCTAAAATTAAACTAGCTACCCTAACCTATATGCTGCTTATCTGCTCCTCCAGGGAGCCTCAGACGAGACTCATAACGTCCCCCTGCTGCAAGGAGACTGGTCACACTGGGGAGGTGGAGCGAGAGCAGCAGTCTATATCCAGTGATGTCATAATTCTGACATGCCAGTCTCCGAGCTGCAGGAGGAGGTTGACAACCCAGAAGTAGAGGACTGCACTGGAGGAACGATAAGGAAAGGTATTTTCTAATTACCATAGAAATTGGTTGTCCATTTAATGGTATACTGGAACAGCATTAATATGGACAGTAACAAATCTTTCAGAGTCAGATATAGATAGATAGATAGATAGATAGATAGATAGATAGATTCACTTAACAAGAAGGGGTAAGACCTGCTTGAGAACATGGATAGAGAATCTCTTCCTGGTTACAAGTGGAAGAACCATGGAGGTGGTTTCATGGAAACCGGTGGAATGTTCTTACTTAAAAGGAGAGGTCTAGATTTCTTTAAAAATTCTAGCCCTTGAATAACCAGGAATGGAGACCTACATGAAGGGGTGCAGAGGAGATCCTTAGTCTTAAGACAGCAAGTCTGGATCCTTCTATAACTTCAGTGTAGTAGCTGGAGAACAAGACGCAATATAAGGGGATACCATGTTTGCCCCTCTATGAGGGCAATATGAGTATCATGCGTTCTTTGTTCAGCATAAGCTTCAATGAAGTATTGGGAATTAGAAGGAATGCACTAGACAAGGACCGACTGCAGTGAAATAGAATGCATCTCTGTTGTAAAAACTCCACTGGCTATGTGTAACAGCCTAGGGAATTGAGCAATTCTTTATGCTTTCACGTGGTCTAAGCCCTGGTTCCTTTTCCTTAAAAAGAAATTTAAAGGAAGATGGTAAGAGTAGGGAAAAAACAAACAGTCATGTAGGAGCATGACTGGGGAAAGCCTTTTTAACCATCTGGAAGTTACCTACTAGGAATGGCTCTGATGCTCTCTGGCAAAGGCCCATAGTTGCAGAGCTTTTTTGTATAATTGCAGAGAGCATGTTGTAGGTTGCTTAGGTGAGATCTGGCTGTTTAATTGCCAGTGTGCAACCTAATTTATTCTGTTGGATCCAAAAAGAATTGAAGATGGCTAAGAATAGTAGACAGGCCGGTTGCCTGCAATGATAAATTATCCAAGTGGGTTGTGGAACCTCTCTTGGAATTATCTATTAAGGCAGCAGAAAAAGATAGGTCCTATAGATTGGAAAAGGACCGACAGACATAATTAGGAGTGGTAAAACTCAATTACCGTCTGATAAGCTGACTTAAAAGAAATATTTGAGAAGAAAACTCTGTATAGAAACCACTTACTGGAGTAGGTATCCTATGGGCTTAAAAAGTAAGCCCTCCAGTTGAATAGTATCACTCTTAGAGACTGAATGTCTCGACTAAGAGGGATAGAAAGTAATACAGAGTTGAGAAGACTTACAATTTGGTAAGTCAAAACTATGAGATATCCTCGTACAGGAAAACTGTCAAGGTGAAGGGCATAGCCTACCTTGTTGTTAGTTGTTACCCCTCTTTCTATTTCAAAAAGGAGAGGAGAAACCTGTTACCTGTAGGGCATGATTGTCCTCAATAGCTCTTGGAGCTAAAAGAATGGATTTCTCTTGTAGCAAGAGATTCATGCCCAGAGTTGAGGATTGAATCAGTGTATCACTGATATCTCAGTAAGGATGAGATGAATTGTAGATGCTTCTGTTGATCAGAAGTAGGTTACCGGTTCCAAACCTCAAACAGGAAAAAAAGATTTAATGAATAAAATATCAGAAACCCTGCGACTGCTCGGTTTGCTGAGCCTGTTGAGGTTTTGATTTTCTTAGCCTGGTTTGATGTTGCCCTTCTTTGGAAACATCTGCAGGATGGGTAGAAGATTCCCCTAGCGGAATAAAGTTTCTTAGAAGATTTTTTACTAGCTGGGATAGAAAAAAGTTTTGACAATCCTCTGAAAGCAACAATATCAGTGCTTAACTGATTAGCTTGGAATAAAGCACCCTTGTTACTGAGATTTTCACCAGTACAAGGAGTATTTCCCAGCCTTTCTTGTACCCATTTGTCCAAGACTGAAACTTGGAGCCAGGCCATGCATCGTGCCTCTATAGCTATAGCAGACGTTCTGCTAATAGACTCAAAACAGTCCAGGGAAGCACGATTAAGGAACTTAGAGACATTTTGAGCATGACTGACTAATAAGAACTGCTCTTTTATGTTCTTGAAGAAAAGGGTTCAAAAGCTTTAAGTTCTTTGTGACCTCTTCAAGAGATAATCCCATATAGAAAATATATGAGATAATTCTTGCTGAAAGCATGGATGCCTGGAAGCATCGACGTCCAAAGGCATCTAAAGTCCTAGACTCACGACCTGGCGGATAAGAGGAGTGCTTCTTTGCACTCCTAATACGCCTCATTGCTGATTCTACAACAATAGAACGATGAGGAAGTTGAGTCTTTTGAAAACCTGGAGAAGGTGGCACCTTGTACATAGTGTCAAGTGTCTTAGAATGTGGGGATACCATTAAAGGAGTTTCCCACATTCTTAATAGTAGATCCTGTAAGATCTGATGCAAAGGAAGCATGATCACCTCCTTTGGAATCCAGGGGAATTGCAGCGTTTCTGAATCCCCTGGTATAGATTTCTTTACCAGGTATAGAAATAGCAAGTAACTTTGCCATATCAAGCAGAAAAGCTTGAAAAGAAATCTCTCTTGAGGAGGACCCTCTGAAATGAGGGGTAAAGGCTGGAACTGTTGAAAATTCAGCCTTAGTACCAATGGATTCATCCCAGTCATTGTGATCGGAAGACTTGAAAGGATGAAGCATCGGATTTTCTTTAAAGAGATGTCTTCGGTACTGCCCGAGGTCGGTACCGAGACGAGTCGGTACCGAATCCTCCATGCTAGAGAGCGATTCCAGGCTCGGCATCGAAGGAAGCGAGTCTGTCGAAGCAAGCATCGACGGTACCGCACCAGTGCCGATACCGGTACCGAAGTCGATACCGATAGTCGGGGAACGGTCTGCAGCGACTCTAGCGGTACCAAAGAAGCTGAGAGATTCGCTAGACTACATTCATCGGTGAGGAATATCTCATCCATCACCATAGCCGATGCCGGGGTGTCTGTACTGCCCGAAGCGGCCACAACCACCGAGCATGGCCCAGGTATGTCCATGGAGGTAAGAACCTCGGGGACAACCTGAAGCCCCGTTAATGCTTTGGAGCCCGAAGACTCCCGCCGGGGCTTTATTGCCAAAATGTCCGAGGGCAACGCCAGAGGCATCTCGATGCTTAGGAGATCTACCACTCGAGGACTGGCTAGTCTTAACAGACTTTTGTTTGGTTACCTGATCCTGTGAGGAAGAAGATATTCTGGCTGGTGACATCGAGTCTGATGTGAACCAGGTATCGAGTTGTGCTCGATCCTGAAGACTTCTTCTATTTAAGCTCCTGCAGGAGAGACACTCCAGTGGGCAATGGTCAGGACCTAAACATTTTAGACACCAAGTATGAGTATCTAAAAATATATTTGTACCGCCACACTGAGTATTTCTTAAGGATAGCAGCTGGCTTTTCCATAATGGAAAGGATAGAGGCCTCGTGGCCAAGAAATCGTCAGGCACTAAACAGGAAAAAATTCCTTAGAAAAAAAGACGAAATTTTTAGTAAAAAGAAAGAAAAGCACCGGCGGTACCGGTGGCGTTGAAGGAAGGCAGACACGACCACAAAAAAACAAGAATAAAAAAAGAAGAATTTTCTGCACCGACAGGAATACGTCCTGCTGGCTCCGCGGAAAACGGAAAACTAATGAGTGTGAAGTGAATGGGCGGGGAAGCCAGCGCGCAAGCGTGTGGGATACTCCCAAAGGCTTTCTTTCTGGACGCTGGGGAGCGTTCCCGCACAGGCTCCGTCGGTACCAACGTACCCATATGTGAAGACTCATTCCTGCTTGTTCCTGGAGATTGCAAAATGCACACCAAACTGAAGTGGATTAGAATGGGTAAATGAGAATTTGCTTACTATTTTAAAAGTACAAAGACCAGGGGTATATCATGAAGTACTAAGCAGTACATTTAAAAAAAAAACCCCAAAGAGTAAAAACATGTTTTCACTTAACTGGGTTCTAGGAGAAACAGGAAGGCAAAAGGGCACAGTGGGAGCACTTAACCCCCTTATCATGAAGAAATAGCAGGTGCCCGAAGGAGGCGGCTGCTAAATAGCTAGAAACAACTGAACAGCACAGAGTTGTATCAGTAGCTGCAGCACAAGCCATTTGAAAGAAGGGGCCTTAGGGTTCCAGTTGCCTTCAGGGACTGATGGGTTTGCAGATGTAGTCATTACACCATGCCCCCCCATCCAACAGGGCAATGCATCATAAAAATTCAGAGCCCACCATCAAGAAAACACGAGGGGGGGTGGAGAATGCAGAGGCACAAAACATGCCATTGGGCACCAGTGATAGAGGTCTATAAATCAATGAATGGAGTGGAACAGGTAAGCGCAGATAGATTGTTTATGTTATCAGAATAAAGAAAGACAAGGCGACACAATGAAGCTACAGGATAACCTAGTTAAGACTAATAAGAAAAAATATTTTTTCACTCAACGTGTAATCAAACTCTGGAATTTGTTACCAGAGGATGTAGTAAAGGCTGTTAGTATAGCTGGGTTTAAAAAAGGTCTGGACAAGTTCCTGGAGGAAAGGTCCATAAACCATTATTAAAAGGGACCTGGGATATCACTGATTGACCCAATACAAGTATTGTGGAACCTGTGTCTTTTGGAGAAACTGCTAGATTGGCCACTGCTGGAAACAGGATACTGGGCTTGATGGACCTTGGTCTTACCCAGTATGGCATATCTTATGATCTTATGTTCTTAAGCATGCCAAAAAAACTCCCCACAGAAGCAATCCTATAGCACCTGGGACAAAAACGTGCAGCTGTGGGGGGAAAAAGACACTATATGCCACAGGCTGCATCAGGCCACAATTAGGCACAGCAAATGCCTAAAGAAATAAAAACATGAATAAAAGCCCAATGGAAAAAATTGACGAATCATGGTGGAATAAGCAGTCCAAAGGTTAATCTCCAAAAATGTCAGGCTGGCTGGGGAAACCTAAGAGGTCCCAACCATCCCCACAGGCAAGACGGATTATTTTATTTAAAATTCACTACTTTTTCTTTATTATTGTTTTTAAATTTAGTGTGGCTTTATTGCAGAGTAGACTTAACGGACTTTCTTTGAAGTCTGCTAGACCAGTCTAAATTTGTGAGTTATGTTCACTGGCCAACAGGTAGAGGCAGATTTTAGTAACTTTCAATTCTTTAGAGCTGGGACTGTCTCTTACAAATGCATGTCCAGTGCTGCATATGCTTTGTAGCACTACACAAATGTCATCAACTCAGTATATTCCACTGGTGCAGCACAGAGAAGCCAGTATGACATTTGTCAAGCAGTAAGCAAGACAGAAAAACTTCAGAAAAACTCAAATGCAAATTAACAAAAAACAAACTTTGTAACATATCTTGAGCTAGTGTTTGGCTTTAAAATGAAATGCACATCAGACCTCGGTACAGACTAGGCATTCTATGAAAAAACAACAAAACATGTCAGCAGAAAGAGACCATATGGTCTATCTAGTCTGCCCTTCCATATCAAATACTGTAGTCCTTTTTTCCCTTTAGAGATCTTATGTGTGTTTGTCCCATGCTTTCTTGAATTCAGATACTGTCCTCGTGTCTACCACCTCCACTGGGAGACTATTCCACACATCTACCACTCTTTCAATAAAGAAATATTCCTGCATATTACTCCCAAGTCTCTCCTTTCACCTTCATCCTACAACCCCTCGTTGCAGACCTTACTTTCAATCAAAAGCGGCTCTCCTCTCGTGCATTTATGCCACAGACTTATTTAAACGTCTATCATATTTCCTCTATCTCACCTTTCCTCTAATGTATACATATTAAGATCTTTAAGTCTGTTCCCATATGGTTTATAATGAAGACCACTTACCATTTTGGTAGCCACCCTCTGCACAGACTCCATCGTGTTTACAGCCTTTTGAAGATGTGGTCTCCAGAACTGCATACCATACTCCAAATGAGGTCACACCAGAGTCTTATAAAGAGGCACCATCACCTCCCTTATTCTGATGGCCATTCCTCTCCTTATGCACCCAAGCATCCCTCTGGCTTTCTCCATTACCTTTCCTACATGTTTAGCCGCTTTAAGATCAGAAACAAACTTGCCCTGTCCATGCTCGTCTTTCATGGACAGAAGTATTTCACACCTCATGGACTGATCTGCAGGATTGGGGGGGGGGGGGGAAATAGGTAATGTACTCAAGCAATCAAGACCCAGGGTGGGAAATAGGATGATACCCACGTAAGAACTACCTTGCCAAAGGAGATCTCTACCAACGACAAACCTACAGTGCTTCACAAAAAGGTGCGTAGCAAAGACCAGGACGCCACCTTACAAATGCGCTCTAGAAAGATCAAGGCGGACTTACGCAGGCTCACACTTACCAGCCAAAATAAAGACTGACCCAATTGCATCCTTAATCCCATGGGCAAGAGCAGAGCTGGGTGCCACCAGCCCTCTCCTCAAACCACAGAGGACAAAGAATGAGCCAATCAGTGGATGGAATTGAAAATGCCATGTATCTGATCAATAGCCTCTGCACATCCCTTAGATGCGAGGGATTCTTTTGAATATTCTCCTCCAAGAAGAAATGCAGAATGATAGCCTGATTAAGATGGGGATGAGGGGAAGTTAGCATACTTAAGGGAAGAGAAGCCATGGTGATAACTACAAAAGGTTTCCTGCCAAGAGAAGGCCCGTTGGCTCAGAAACCCAATTGGTAGATGACACAGAACCCAGAAATAGCACCTTAAAAGCCAAAATATTCAGGAAGGCCTTATGAATAGGCTCAAAGGGAGGCCTTTACACTGTCTTTCACACCAGACGTAGAATTGACTGAGGCAGATTGGGCACAAAGGCAGAAAGAACTATCTCACTTCAAGGAAACAGGTGTAATCAGGGAGTGCAACCAATGAAAACCTTGGCTGCCACCACTGCAGCCCATCAGCACTGCCAACCAAGCCTTTAGAGTTTGGGGCCAAGCCGTGGTCCAGGCCAAACTGCAAGAAAGCATAGTTACTCACCTGTAAAAGGTGATCTCCGGGAACAGCAGGAATTTAGTCTTCACATATGGGTATCGTCGGTACCGACGGAGCCTGCGTGGGAACGCTCCCCAGCGACCAATTAAAAAGCTTTTGGGAGCATCCCACAGCGCCTGAGTGCTGCCTTCCCGCCTTTCCCAACTGCCTCTCTCCAGTTGAGTTTAAAGCTGAGACAAAGAGAGAGAGAGAGGGAAAAAGATAGAGAGATACAACTCCTAGGGGAGGTGGGTGGGTTGTGAAGACTAAATTTCTGCTGTTCCCAGAAATCACCTGTTACAGGTGAGTAACTATGCTATCTCCAGGAACAAGCAGGAATGTAGTCTTCACATACGGGGACTCCCTAGCTTTAGATGCCAGTGAGAGAACTCCACAATTTGTGTGTCCCTGTGAAAGGGCTCCACTTTCCCCCATGGATCTCTGGCATCCAACCAGGGATGGCGGGTAGGAGTTGATTAGGTATGGAACAGGTGTTGGAAAACAGCCTGACCAAACAAGGCATCCCGGCGGGAGTCCTTGTCCAAGCAGTAATGGGCTGTGAAGGTATGAACAGAGGCCCAAGTGGCTGCTCGACAGATGTCATCGATAGAGTGCAGATGAGACATTGAAGCTGCCATGGCTCTCACATTGTGAGCTGTGACATGGCCCTCCAGAGGAAGATTCTTACTCTGATAGGCAAAGGAAATACACTGTGCAATCCAGTTTGACAGTGTTCTCTTGGAGACTGGAAGTCCCAAATGAGAAGGATCAAAAGCAACGAAGAGTTGAGAGGACTTTCTATGTTGCTGTGTTCTTTGTAAGTAAAAGGCTAAAGCTCTTTTACAGTCCAAAGTATGAAGATTCCTTTCTGCATTTGATGCATGGGGCTTTGGAAAAAACACAGGCAGGTAGACCGCTTGGTTCAGATGAAAAGGCAAGATCACCTTTGGCATAAAGTGTGGATGAGTCTTAAGGACTACCTTGTCATGATGGAACCTTGTATAAAGAGGATCAGCCATTAGTGCCTGCAACTCACTGATGCGACGTGCTGATGTGATTGCAATAAGATAACTTTCCAGGAAAGGAATTTCAACGAGGTAGTAGCTAAAGGTTCGAAAGGTGGCTTCATGAGCTGGCCAAGAGCCAGGTTTAAGTCCCATGCCACCGGTGGTGGCCTAATGGGAGGCTTAGTTAGAAGGCCTCTCATAAATCTTGCTATAAGAGGATGGGAGGAAATAGGTGCCGGAGTCGGTGCCGGTACCGGTTGAACTGTCTGACGCGGTTCCGAGGGTGTCAATGACACAAGGAGAGCCGCCAGACTGCGTTCAATAGCCAGGAACCTCTGGTCTATCGACGCTGCCGATGCCTGGGTATGGGTATCGGTACCGGAGAAAGCAGCCGGTACCCCAGAGCATGGCACCAGTAGCTCTGCTGAGGTCGAGGCCTCGAGAACATCCTGGAGCCCCGATAATGCTTTGAAAGCCGAAGCCTCCCGCTGGGGCAATTTTTCCGGTACAGAACGCTCAAGGGCAACACCAGAGGCATCTCGATGCTTGGAAGGAGATCTACCCTTTGAGGACAGGCCAGACTTATGTTTAGTTACCTGAGATCCATGAGAGGAAGACGAAGCCCTGGAAGACGTCGATGCCACAGAGGCTGCATCGGAGGGAAAAAGGGTGCTGAGCTTAGCAGCTCGGTTTTGTCGACCCCTCTTGGACAACATGGCACAGGCCATACACTCCGAAATGGAGTGGTTAGGATCTAAACATTTAAAGCACCACTCATGGGTGTCGGTGACGGAGATGGTACCGCCACACTTGGTGCCCTTCATGAAACCCAAAGCAGGTTTTTCCATAGTAAAGGAAATTTTGGGCCTAAGGCCCAAAATGGCATGTGCACCTGAAGAAGAAAGGTTTGGAAAAAAATATATATTTTAAAAAAAAAGAAAGAAAGAAAGAACTGGCGGTACCGGTATAGCGTCGATTGAAGGCAGACGCGACCACAAAAAAAGGAGAATAGGAAAATTTTTCTGTGGTGACAGGAACGACAACCTGCTGGCTCCGCGGAAAACAAAGAACTGGAGAGAGGCAGTTGGGAAAGGCAGGAAGGCAGCACGCTGGCGCTGTGGGATGCTCCCAAAAGCTTTTTAATTGGACGCTGGGGAGCGTTCCCGCGCAGGCTCCGTCGGTACCGACAATACCCATATGCGAAGACTACATTCCTGCTTGTTCCTGGAGATAGACATCAGCTAAGGAAGTAGAGGCTCTCTGGGCCATAAATAAGGTGTCTACTCACTGCTCCAGCATACTCTTCTTGGAGAGAGCATGTCTCTCAAAGGCCAGGCTGTAAGACAGAAGTATCTGTGATCCTCCAATATCAGGAGCCCCTGTCACAGCAGGCACTTCTCTTGAGGTAGCAAGCGAGGAGAGACATGCCATCCAGTTCAAGCAATTTCCATACCACAGCCTGTGAGGCCAGTCCAGGCCCTCTAGAATTATGAGAGCCAGATGGGCCCAAAACATATACAGAAGACATCTCCCTCTCATGGCCCATGGTGAACCATACAACATCCCTTCTCAAGGCTACTCCTAAAGGGGGACATACAAGACTGCCATCCACAGATCCTTCCTTCAGCTAAGACAAAGTTCCCCACAGTGGCATTCTCCTAAGTGGCCATGAAGTCAAAAAACTGGAAGGACCCACCTCTGCACTATGAGGTAACATGCACAAGAGCTGAGCTCCCACTCGCCTAGAAACAGAGTGCACACTCAAGAAATCAACTTGCACTTTGTCAGCGCTTATGATGCACACTGAGGTCAGGGCAATTGGATGTTCTGCCCAGCAACACAGTTCTGCAATCCACTTTAAACAAAGACTGCAGTCAATTGCTTAGTAGGCAGCTACGGTAACCACTATACCACCAATGCCTTTCCCTCCAATACTGCAGGTTTTACTTCATTTGTTGACATATGCTACCACCATGGCACTGACCAAAACACCCAGACTGCTTTGTGCCTAGGAGCAGCTTGAAACCCTCCAGGGACAAGCAGATTGTCCTTGCCTTTAGATGAACACGTAGGTGGTTTCTTGAGGGGATCCAAGTCCATGAGCCAACTAGCACAGGCAGTACACATCTCAAGGTCACAAGTACCTAGCAGTTTCCCTAAAAGTCAGGTTCCACAATGCTTGAATTGGATCAAGCAGTGGATATTCTAGGTTCCCTTTAATAATGGTTTATGGACCTTTCCTCCAGGAACTTGTCCAAGCCTTTTTTAAACCCGGTTACACTAATGGCTTTTACTACATTCTCCGGTAACAAATTCCAGAGTTTGATTACACATTGCGTGAAAAAACATTCTCTTAGTCTTAAACAGATTACGCTGTAGCTTCATTGCATGCCTCCTAGTTGTCTATATTCTGATGACGTAAACAATCTATTTACGTTTGCCCGTTCCACTCCGTTCATTAATTTATAGACCTCTATCATATCTTCCCTCAGCCGTCTCTTTTCCAGGATGAAGAGCCCTAACCTTTTTAGCCTCTCTTCATAGGGGTATCCTTCCATTCCCTTTACTATTTTGGTGGCTCTTCTCTGTACCTTTTCTAATAACACTATATTCTTTTTAAGATATGGTGACCAGCATTGTACACAATATTCAAGGTGCGGTCGCACCATGGAATGATAGAGGCATTATAATAACCTTTGTTTTATTCTCCATTTCTTTCCTTATGATACCTAGCATTCTATTTGCTCTCTTGGCTGCCACTGTACACTGGGAGGAAGGTTTTAACATATTATCCACGATGACGTCTAAATCTTTTACCTGGGCGGTGGTCCTAATGTGGAACCTTTCATCGTTTAACCATAGCTTGGGTTTTTCTTTCCTAGGTGCATAACTTTTCACTTGTCCACATTAAATTTCAACTGCCATTTTGATGCCCAGTCTTCCAATTTATCAAAATCCTCTTGCAATTTTCCACAATCCTCTTGGGCTTTATTTCGTCTCATCTGCAAATCTGATAACCTCACTTTTTATTCCCATTTCCAGGTCATTTATGAATATGTTAAAAAGTAGCGTACCCAGCACAGATCCCTGGGGTACTCCACTATTAACCTTTCTCCATTGGGAAATTGGCAATTTAGCCCTACCCTCTGCTTTTTATCAGTTCCTGAACCACAATAGTACACTGCCTCCTATCCTAGGAATGTAGTCCTCACATATGGGGACTTCCTAGCTGCAGATGCCAGGGAGAGACCCCAGAAGTTGTGTGTCCCTGTGAAAGGGCTCCACTTTCCCCCAGGGATCTCTGGCATCCAACCAGGGATGGCGGGTAGGAGTTGATTAGGTATGCAACAGGTGTTGGAGAACAGCCTGACCAAACAAGGCATCCCGGCGGGAGTCCTTGTCCAAGCAGTAATGGGCTGTGGTATGAACAGAGGCCCAGGTGGCTGCTCGACAGATGTCGTTGATAGACACAGAGTGTAGATGAGCCATTGAAGCTGCCATGGCTCTCACATTGTGAGCTGCGACATGGCCCTCCAGAGGAAGATTCTTACTCTGATAGGTAAAGGAAATACACTGAGCAATCCAGTTAGACAGTGTTCTCTTGGAGACTGGAAGTTCCAAATGAGAAGGATCAAAAGCAACAAAGAGCTGAGAGGACTTTCTATGTTGCTGTGCTCTTTGCAAGTAAAAGGCTAAAGCGCTTTTACAGTCCAAAGTATGAAGGTTCCTTTCTGCATTTGATGCATGAGGCCTTGGAAAAAACACAAGCAGGTAGACCGTTTGGTTAAGATGAGAAGGCGAGACCACCTTTGGCATAAAGTGTGGATGAGTCCTAAGGACTACCTTGTCATGATGGAACCTTGTATAAGGTGGATCAGCTACTAGTGTCTGCAACTTATGCGATGTGCTGATGTGACTGCAATGAGAAAGATAACTTTCCAAGAAAGGAATTTCAATGAGGTAGTAGCTAGGAGTTCGAAAGGTGGCTTCATGAGCTGACCAAGAACCAGGTTTAAGTCCCATGCCACCGGTGGTGGCCTAAAGGGAGGCTTAGTAAGAAAAAGGCCTCTCATAAATCTTGCTATAAGAGGATGGGAGGAAATAGATTGTCCATTTAGAGGCTTGAAAGAAGCTGCAATAGCACTCAAGTGGACTCTTACTGAGTTAGTCTTAAGTCCTGCATTGGATAAATGAAGGAGATACTCCAGTAATAATTCCAAAGGTATCGCAAGGGGGTTAAGACCCTTCTGGGAGCACCATATGGTAAACCTCTTCCACTTAAAAACATAAGAGCGTCTTGTAGAAGGCTTCCTGGAAGCATAAAGGACATCCCAAGATAGTAAACTGGATTAGAAATTGGTTGACTGACAGACAACAGAGGGTGATGGTACATGGAGCTCACTCGGATGAGAGGAAGGTGATTAGCGGGGTGCCTCAGGGTTCGGTCCTGGGCCCGGCACTGTTCAATATATTTGTGAGTGATATTGCTGAAGGACTGAATGGAAAGGTCTGTCTTTTTGCAGATGACACAAAAATTTGCAACAGAGTGGACTCCCCAGAGGGAGTGGATAACATGAGGAAAGATCTACAAAAGCTGGAAGACTGGTCTAATGCTTGGCAACTACGATTTAATGTGAAAAAGTGCAGTGTCATGCACTTGGGTAGCAGAAATCCAAGGGAAAAGTACACAATAGGGGGTGAGAGGTTGGTATGCACGGTTCAGGAGAAAGACCTTGGTGTGATTATCTCTGATGATCTCAAGGTGGCAAAACAGTGCGACAAGGCGGTGGCAAAAGCCAGGAGGATGTTGGGCTGCATTCAAAGAGGGATTACCAGCAGAAAGGAAGAGGTACTTATGCCACTGTACAAGTCACTGGTGAGGCCTCACTTGGAATACTGTGTTCAGTTTTGGAGACCATATCTTGCAAAAGATGTAAAAAGACTGGAAACTGTTCAGAGAAAGGCGACCAAAATGATTTGGAGCCTGCGTCAGAAGCCTTATGAGGAGAGACTTGAAGACCTAAATATGTACACTTTGGAGGAGAGGAGGGACAGGGGAGATATGATTCAGACCTTTAAATACTTAAAGAGAAATGATGAACAAACAAACCTCTTCCAAAGACGGGGAAGCTGTAAAACTAGAGGGCATAACATGAAGCTGCAAGGTGGTAAATTGAAAGGCAATGTCAGGAAATATTTCTTCACTGAAAGGGTGGTGGATGCTTGGAATGCCCTCCCGATGGAAGTGGTGAGGGCAAACACGGTGATGGAATTCAAAACGGCATGGGACAAACACAGTGGATCCCTTTACAGCAACAGGATAAAAGCAAAATAAACAGTACCATCTAACTTCTGAACTATCTAGCATCTGAACAAATAAGGGTGTCCTACATGGAGTGGTGGGTTCACCCCTAAACAGAAACAAAAACATGGGGAGGGGTGGCCTGCACAGAGCGACAGGTGCACCTACCCTTGCCATCTTGCTGGGCAGACTAGATGGACCATGCTGGTCTTTATCTGCCGTCACTTACTATGTTACTATGTTACTATGTATCCTTTACTTGCTGAGAGAGGTTAAGATCATGAAGATCTAGGCCTTCAGCAACCAAGCTCTGAGATGCAGAGACTGGGGATTGGGATGCCATAACATTCCGTCCTCCTGTGACAGGAGATCTGGAGCAGATCCTAACTCCAGGGAGGGAGCTTGACAGAGATGTAGAAGCAGAGGGTACCACACTTGCCATGGCCAATGTGGAACTATGAGGATCATACGCCCTCTGTCTCTCTGAAGCTTGAAAAGGGTTTTGGGAATTAGGGGAATGGGTGGAAAGGCATAAAGGACATCTTGCCCCCAGTGAAGGATGAAAGCATCCCTGGCCTAAGAGCCCTGAGCCGGAATTCTGGAACAGAACCGGGGAAGTTTGGCATTCAACGGACTTGCAAAGAGGCTTATGTCCAGGGTTCCCCAAATTTGAAAGATCTTGGCCACCTGGACTGCATGTAGAGACCATTCGTGTGGAAGCAGAACTCGACGGAGTCTGTCTGCCCAAGAGTTCTGTATGCCTGGAAGATACACTGCCAGGAGATGAATCTGATGCTCTCTGGGGCGAGGGCCCATAGTCGCAAAGCTTTGTTGCAAAGCGACAGAGAGCTTGTTCCCCCCTGCTTGTTCACGTAGAACATGGCTACTTGATTGTCCGTACGAATGAAGACTGTCTTGTAGCTGAGCAGGGTGTGGAACACTCAAAGAGCAAAGAAGATTGCTCTGAGCTCCAAGAGATTGATATGTAGATGAGTCTCCTGTGGAGTTCAGGTGCCTTGGGTAGAGAGGTCTTGCAGATAAACTCCCCAACCCATCGGAGAAGCATCTGTTGTGAGAGTTGCTTGAGGTAAGGGTTGTTGAAATGGGGACCCCAGCAACAGGTTTTGAGTGGACTGCCACCATTGGAGGAACAAAATAAGGCGATTTGTGTTTGCTATTTTGTCTGACAGGCACCCTGATGCCTGGGTTCACTGAGTGGATAAAGTCCACTGGGCCGCTCTCATATGGAGGCGAGCATAAGGAACCACATGCACGGTAGATGCCATGTGGCCTAGTAGTTGTAGCATTTCTCGGGCAGTGAGATGAGGCTTTAGCAGTGCTTGAGAAGCTTCCTGCACCATGCGAAGGCAACGGGCCTGGGGAAAATAGGCCCTTGCTTTTCTGGTATTCAGCAAAGCTCCTATGAACTCTAGAGACTGAGTGGGAGTTAGACTGGATTTTGGGATGTTTATGACCAGACCCAAATACTGAAGGATACGCATTGTGCAAGATAGAGAAGTCCTGGCCTCTGACTCTGATGGGGCTCGAATGAGCCAGTCGTCTAAGTAGGGGAAGACGAATATCCCTAGAGTGCAGAGAAATGCTGCTACCACAGCCATGCATTTTGTGAACACCCTTGGTGCTGAGGCCAGGCCAAAAGGAAGCACCCTGTATTGGCAGTGCTTTCCTTAAAAAAGGAACCGAAGGAACTTTGTGAGTTGGATGGATGAGAACATGGGTGTATGCATCCTTGAGATCTAGAGAACAAAGCCAATCCTGACCCTGAATGTATGGCAGCAGAGTTCCTAGAGAAATCATCTTGAATTTCTCTTTGAACAGGAATTTTTTCAATTCTCTGAGGTCCAAGATAGGTCTGTATCTCTGTTTTCTTTGAGATAAGGAAATAGGGGGAGTAAAACCCTGTACCCTGTTGGTGGATGGGTACTTCTTCTATTGCCCCTTGGGCAAGAAGCATAGTGACCTCTTGATCTAACAGGTTGATGAGAGAGGTCTGAGAATTGAACTGTCTTATCATTGTGGGAGGGGGGATGCCCAGAAAGTGAAGCTTGTACCCCTCTCATGATGGAGTGTCCAATGCTCTGCGGTTATCTGCTCCCACCTGGGGGCAAAGTGACATAACCTTCCTGGAATGGTGGAAAGCTCTGGTCCATTGAGGGCCAGGAAGGCTAAGTTCTCTAGATGAACGTCGAAGGCCTTGTGGAGACTGAGACGGCTGAGGCTTAGCAGTCTTTGCTTTCCTTTGTTTAGGTGGTTGCTGACTTTTCCAGGCAGGCTGACCTGCAGAACGTCCCTGCTGGGAATAAGAGGGATAAAATCTCTTCTTTTTCGAGAAGAAAGAAATCTTTCAAGAAGCCTTTCTCACAGGATCAGCTGTGGCTTTGGATAGCCTATCCAAAGTGGAGTGGTCAGCATCTAATTCATTGGCTTTTTCTTACCAATTCTTGCCAAATAGATTTTCACCTGTACAGGGAATATTGCCCAGCTTGTCCTGCACCCAGAGCTCCAAATCGGATGCCTGGAGCCAGGCAATTCTACGTGCACCAATGACAATGGCAGAGGTTCTGCTTATGCACTCAAAACAGTCAAAAGCTGCACGGTTGACAAACTTAGAAACATCCAGGGCATGTTTGACCAGTGTGAGAAAATCCTGCCTTCTATCCTCAGGAAGAAGAGGGCTCAAAACCTCTAAATCACCTGTGACTTCTTTAAGGAACATTCCCATATATAAAATATAGGAACTGACCCTGCAGAAAGCATGGAAGCCTGGAAAGTACGACATCCAAAGGCATCCAAAGTCCTACACTCACGTCCTGGAGGATTAGAGGCATGCCTCTTTGCACTCCTGATCCTTCTCATAGCTGATTCCACTACAATAGAGTGGTGAGGAAGCTGAGTTTTCTGAAATCCAGGACAAGGAGGGACTCGATACATGGTATCCAGTCTGCGAGAGTGAGGAGAGGTGGTGAGAGGTGTCTCCCACGTTCTCAACATGAGATCATGTAAGATCTCAGGGATAGGCAAGGTAGCTGCCTCCTTAGGAGCTTTCGGATATTGTAAAATCTCCAACTCCTTAGCTCTGGGCTTTGTTTCAGGAGTCACAGTAATGGACAAACCACGAGCCACCTCCCTGATGAAGTCCTGAAAGGAGATATCTTCTGGAGGAGACATCCTATGTTTAGGAGAGGAAGGCTCCTCCGGGAGAAGTATTCCAGTACCGACAGAGCTATCAGAATCCTCAGAGTCCTCTGAGGATTCAGAATACCTTCTGTCTGGATGCTCTTGAAGAGCCCGATACCCGTACCGACCGAAATCGGTACCGGGGGGGAATCGGTACCAGGGTATCAGTACCGGAAGGCATCACATGACTGAGTGCTGGCAAAGCTGACACCGATATTGATGCTATTGGTACCGGTAGAACTGTCTGACGCAGTTCCGAAGGCGTCGATGCCGCAAGGAGAGCCGCCAGACTGCGTTCAATAGCCAGGAACCTCTGGTCTATCGACACTGCCGATGCCTGGGTATCGGTACCGGAAGCAGCCGGTACCCCAGAGCATGGCACCAGTAGTTCTGCCGAGGTCAAGGCCTCGAGAACGTCCTGGAGCCCCGATAATGCTTTGGAAGCCGAAGCCTCCCGCCGGGGCAATTTTGCCGGTACAGAACCCTCAAGGGCAATGCCAGAGGCATCTCGATGCTTAGAAGGAGATCTACCCTTTGAGGACCGGCTGGACTTATGTTTAGTTACCTGAGATCCATGGGAGAAAGACGAAGCCCTGGAAGACATCGATGCCACAGAGGCTGCATCGGAGGGAAAAAGGGCGCTGAGCTTGGCAGCTCGGTTTTGTCGACCCCTCTTGGACATCATGGCACAAGCCATACACTCGGAGATGGAGTGGTCAGGACCTAAACATTTAAGACACCACTCGTGGGTGTCGGTGACGGAGATTGTACCGCCACACTTGGTGCACTTTTTAAAACTTGAGGCGGGTTTCTCCATGATGGAAGAAATTTGGGGCCTAAGGCCCAAAATGGCGCATGCACCTGGAAAATAAAAGTTTAAAAAAAAAAAAAATTCTTTTTTCCAAAGAAAGAAAGAAGAACCGGCAGTACCGGTATAGCGTCGAGGAAGGCAGACGCGACCACAAAAAGAAGGGGGGGAAAAATTTTCTGCGGTGACAGGAACACGACCTGCTGGCTCTGCAGAAAACGAAGAACTGGAGAGAGGTAGTTGGGAAAGGCGGGAAGGCAGCACGCAGGCGCTGTGGGATGCTCCCAAAGGCTTTCTAATTGGACGCTGGGGAGCATTCCCGCGCAAGCTCCGTCGGTACCGATGATACCCATATGTGAGGACTACATTCCTGCTTGTTCCTGGAGCTTGAAACTGACCCTGAGCTGTTTCAGAGGCTGAAGCAAACTAGTTAAAAGGGGCTACCACAGAAAGCCTACGGGTTTGCAGATGACACCCCACCAGGCTCCATGTCTGCAGGGACCAAGCAGACATTTCAAATTGTGACAGTGCCTACCAGCAAGACAGAAAAAAAAATGAAGACACAGTAGGGGCCATAGAAACCGCTTCAGGATCCAGGCTCCAAGCCCCCTAAGAGGGTCCCATAATACTGACAAAAAAGATGCCCTGGGCATTCCCTCCATAACCAGGGCAAAAAGAAACAACTGTTTGAGGTAACGGGCTATATCTGCTATATGACTGAACACAACAGCATCAAGGGTTAAAAAAAAAAGGGGGGAGAACCCACTGAAACAAAACAGGGCAGCAGTGAAAAGGGAGTGCTGAAAAGGGAAGGAATCCCGACATCTGTCAGGCTGATCAGGGATACACAATATGCCCAAATAGGCCTGGGAGGCCCAGCAGCTGATCAAAGGGTTTTGGGTTTTTTGGAGCTGCTTTATTTGTAAGCAGCAAGAGAACCAAACAGTCCACTGAAATAAAAGTCAAATAAAAAGGCATGCAGATAGAGAACAGTGCTCAGGAAGGAAGGGAAGCCTGGACCTGACTTACCAGCAGTACCCCCCCCCCCCCCTCAGGGGCCCCCATGGGATTCTCCTACTCTCCTCTCCAGACCACCAGCACTGGACACAAGGCAGTTGTCTGCTCCAGGAGACATGAACATGAGAAATGCAATACTGGGTCAGACCAAGGTCCATCAAGTCCAATATCCTGTTTCCAACAGTGGCCAATCCAGGTCACAAGTACCTAGCAATTACCCAGAGAGAGACACACAAGTTCCATAATGCTTGTATTGGGGCAAGCAGTGGATTACCTGGGTCCTCTTTAATAATGGTTTATGGACCTTTCCTCCAGGTACTTGTCCAGCCCTTTTTTAAACCCAGCTACACTAACAAATGGAAATTACACTAACCTGGTAATTGTAGTTCCTGGAGGGTCCAGTTTAGTCCTCCACAATCGGGTAGTGCCCCTCCTCCTGCAGCCGGGAGACTGGACCAATCAAATCTTCTGTAGTATATACAGCCGGAGCTCCCAGAAGTCCCCAGTGTACTAGTAACAAAGCATACTTAACGAAGCAACACATTAGATTAATATACAAAATGACCTACTTAAAGAACAATTTGTTCCCCCCCAAGGAATATCCAACCCCCTCCCCAAACGAGGAAGTCAGAACACTGCATTGCGCCGGCACCGACGCCTCAGGAATCAAAACACCGCTCCCCACCAGAAGTTCAGGAGCTGCCTGAACCCCCGAGACAGGGAAGAGCCTCAGCAAAATACGCGGCTGCCACAGAGGGACCGAACGGCAAGAGGAACCGTCTTAATATCAACCGTTCGGAAAGGCGCGCCGCACCACATTAGCAGATAGTCGGGAGGGAAGGAGGACTAAACTGGACCCTCCAGGAACTACAATTACCAGGTTAGTGTAATTTCCATTTCCTGTTCGGTAATCCAGTTTAGTCCTCCACAATCGGGATGTAACAGAGCAGTTAAGACCGGGCGGGACCTTGCCATCCGGCGCGCAGAACCGCCGAACCAAAACAGGAATCCCGAGCCGCTGACACATCTAAGCGATAGTGTCTACTGAAAGCATGCAGAGACGACCAAGTGGCCGCCCTACAGATATCTGCCGGCGGAACCAGGCTATACTCCGCCCAAGAGGTCGCCTGAGCCCTAGTGGAATGAGCCCTCAGACCCTCCGGAATAGACCGCTGTTGCAACAGATACGCGGACGCGATCGCCTCTTTGAGCCATCTAGCAATGGAGGCTTTAGCCGCCGCTTCCCCTTTACGCGCACCCCCGAAGAGCACGAAAAGCCGGTCAGATTTCCGAAAAGACTCGGTAACCTTTAAATAACGATGGAGCGTACGACCCACATCGAGCCGGAGAAGACCTTTGTCTGTTGATCCGACAGATTGCGAAGAAAGAACTGGAAGAAACACTGCCTGATTCATGTGAAAGGGAGACACCACCTTCGGCAGAAAGGAAGGAACCGGACGGAGAACGATCCGATCCGCGGAAAAAGACAAGAAAGGCTCTCGACAGGACAATGCCTGCAGATCCGAAATGCGCCGTGCCGAACAGATGGCTACAAGAAAAACCGCCTTCAGCGTGAGATCTTTCAGAGACCCCTGCGCAGGGGCTCAAAAGGTTCACGAACCAGGGCCCTCAGAACTAAATTCAAGTCCCAAGGAGGAACGAAAACTCTGCGGGAGGGCCGCAAATGAAAAACAGCCGTAAGAAATCGGCGGACATCCGGATGAGCCCCGAGCAGGCTACCCAACACCTTGCCGCGATAACACGAGATAGCCGCCAACTGGACTTTTAGGGAACTAGCCGCAAGGCCCTTATCGAAACCATCCTGAAGAAAACTTAAAACGACGGGCACGGAAACTGTCGCCGCCCGGACTCCCCGCCGGGAGCACCAGTCTTCAAAAATTCTCCAAATCCGAACGTAAGTAAGAGAAGTGGACGTTTTCCACGCCCGCAAAAGGGTAGAAATCACCGCTGGGGAATAGCCCTTCCTTTTCAGCCGAGCCCTCTCAATGGCCAAACCGTAAGTGAGAATCGATCCACTTGGGGCATCCGCAAGGGACCCTGAAGAAGAAGATTCGGTAGCGCGGGCAGGAGCCAAGGAACGCCGTCGCGCAGCCGGATCAGATCGGCATACCAGGGCCTCCGGGGCCAATCCGGGGCCACCAGTAACACGCGACCCCGATGGCTCTCGATACGTTGTACGACCCGGCCGATCAGAGCCCACGGAGGAAAGACATAAAGAAGACCGGACGTTGGCCACGGCTGAATGAGAGCGTCGAGCCCCTCGGACATGCGCTCCCTTCGCCTGCTGAAGAAGCGCCCTGTCTTGGCTGATTGAAAGGTCGCCATGAGATCCATGATGGGTGGACCCCACCGCCGGACGATTTGTGCGTAAACCTGTGGGTTTAGCTCCCATTCTCCGGGGTCCACCCGCACTCTGCTGAGAAAATCGGCCTGGACATTGTCTACGCCCGCAATGTGAGCCGCCGAGATTGCTGGAAGGCGAGTTTGCACCCAGTTGAACAAGGCCGTCGCTTCTGCCTCCAGGGCCACGCTGCCGGTACCCCCTTGGCGATTGATGTAAGCTACAGTGGACGCATTGTCCGACAGGACTCTCACCGGCCGTCCGAGAACCAGGGTCTCCAGGTCCACCAGGGCTAGCCGGACTGCCCGCAATTCGAGACGGTTGATCGACCAAGAGGCCTCCAGGGGAGACCATTCCCCCTGAGCAAAGCGGGACTCGCAGTGAGCCCCCCAGCCGGTTAAGCTCGCATCCGTCGTGAACGGAACCCACAGAGGAGGCTCCAAGGGAATCCCTCGCGACAGGTTCTCGGCGGAGAGCCACCACCGGAGGGATCGGCGAACCGTCTTTGGGCAAGGCAATCTCTTGTTCAACGAGTCGAACTGGTTGGACCAACGTCGCAGAAGAGCACTCTGCAGCGGACTCATGTGGAAGCGCGCCCAAGGCACCACCTCCAAAGTCGCTGCCATCGTGCCGAGGAGCCGCAGGTACCACCATGCTGACGGAGCTGGCATCCCCCGGAAGAGACGGACCAGAGCCCGCAACGCCAGCACGCGTCGCTCCGGAAGGCACACCAAGCCCCTTGCTGTGTCGAAGCGGACTCCCAGATACTCGAGATCCTGTGTCGGAGACAGACAGCTCTTGCATTCGTTCACCACCCATCCGAGGGACCGAAGGAGATCCACCACCCTGCTCGTGACTTGCACACACTCCCGACTGGACTTCGCTCGAATCAACCAGTCGTCGAGATACGGATGGACCAGGATGCCCTCCTTGCGCAACGCCGCCGCGACTACAACCATTACCTTTGTGAAGGTGCGGGGAGCCGTGGCGAGTCCGAATGGCATGGCCCGGAATTGAAAATGGCCCCACGGGAGCGCAAAGCGGAGAAACCGTTGATGGGAGGGCCGGATGGGAATGTGTAAATAGGCCTCTGTAAGATCGAGGGATGTTAAAAATTCCCCTTGACGCACTGCTACGATGACTGACCGCAGGGTCTCCATGCGAAAGTGCGGTACTCTGAGAGCGCGGTTCACGCCTTTGAGATCCAAGATCGGACGAAGAGAACCGCCCTTTTTGGGAACCACAAAATAGATGGAGTAGCGACCTGTGCCTCTTTCCAAAGGCGGGACCGGAACCACGGCCCCCAGAGAGAGCAGCCGATCCAGGGTCACGCGGATGTCCCGCGCCTTTTGATCTCCCTTGCTGGGAGACAGAACAAACGAATCCGGAAGTGGGTGCGCAAACTCTAGGGCATAACCTTCTTCTATAATCTGCAGCACCCACCGATCTGATGTAATTTGGGCCCAGGAAGGAAGAAAGTCGCGCAAACGACCCCCGATGACCGGGTCTTCCTCTAGAGCCCGCCTCGTTTCATTGCGGCTTGCGATTAAAGGAAGAGGCCGAGGAAGAGGCGGCTCCGGAGAAGCCCCTTCCCGCTCCTCTGAAACCACGAAACCCTTGATGACGGGTTCCAAAACGACCGCGCTGCGAAGTCCACAGCCGGGAAGAACGAAATCTGCGAGCATCCCGAAACTGGCCGCGCGCTGAGGTGGACGACCTATTAAGCTTAGGCTTATCCTCTGGAAGCCGACCACCCTTAGACTCACCGAGATCCTTCACCAACTTATGCAGAGCCTCACCAAATAACAACCTGCCCTTAAAGGGTAGTTTACTGAGGCGAGACTTGGAAGAACCGTCGGCCGCCCAATTGCGCAACCAGATGGACCGTCGTGCCGCTACCATGGAGGCCATGCTATTAGCTAGGGAGCGTATTAAATCATAAAACAGATCCGCCAAGTAGGCTGATCCCGACTCCACGCGGGTAACGTCCAACAGCCCCTGTTGGTCCATACCGGACCCCGAGCGCAGGTGCTGCGACCATCGCAAACAAGCTCGAGCTACCCACGCCCCACATATAGAAGCTTGTAACGATAAGGCGTTGGTCTCGAAGGCTTGCTTCAACAAATTATCAACCTTTTTGTCCTGAACATCCCTCAGGGCCGCGGCCCCTTCAACCAGGATGGTGGTTTTCTTAGTCACTGCCAAAACGGCAGCATCCACCCGTGGAGACTTAAACAAGTCCCTGTCCTTGTCGGCAAGGGGGTAAAGACGATTCATGGTCCGAATCCCTTTCAAAGCGGATTCCGGTTGCTCCCATTCCGCATGGATCATCTGCTCAACCACTCGGTGCACAGGAAAAACTACCTGGGCATCCCTGACCGCCTGAATGAGAGGATCCTCGAGACCCTCCTCCTCCAGCGGCCGCACCGCAGAGAGGTTAAGTGCTTGGAGAGACTCCGTGACCAAAGGTACCAGCTCGTCCCTTCGAAACACCCGAATGATGCGAGCCTGATCTTCCGGGTCTGGAAGCTCCCCGTCTTCTAATTCCTCCGCCTCAATCTCCGGATCCCCCTCAGCCTCGGAATCCGGGAGGCAAAGGGCATCCTGATCCTGGTCCCCCAACCTGGGCCGCTTGACAGCGGGTTGGGAAGACCGCTGAACCCCCCCTGCGGATGCTGGGGGGAGAGAGGCGGGCCAAGCCTCCGGCAAATGACCAGACCAGCTTAAGCGGAAGGCCTGATGCATGAGAAGAACAAAATCCGGGGAAAAGTCTATAGGCGACGCTACCATAGCCGCCTGCTGGAGATCAGGGACCGACGTATTAGACGCCGGGCCCAGACCAGACGGAAGGATGCTCGGTGAAGGGACACTGTCCCCCAAAAGAGAAGGTTCCCCGGGCACATGCTGTTCCTTAATTTCAATAGGCAGCTCCAGGTCTGAAGAAACTGCAGCACAGCTCTTACAGATTCCAGAGTCAGTCATTGTACCTCTGCGGGACCCACAAATTACACACTGAGGTTTGGCAGCCATGCCAAGGCCACCTGCTCTCAGGGAGAAATAAGGCAACAGGAACAGGGAAGCCCACACCAAGGGGACTAACCTTATTCAATTCAGCACAGTATTAAATTTAAAACCTTTTTTTTTTTTTTTTTTTTTTTTTTTTTACAGGAAACAAAATACTCCCCAGAATCCTAGGGGTGCCCTGAGCAAAATCGCCAGCAAAAGAAACCCCAAAAACACCAGGGGAACCCGTGCGCAAGTGTTAAAAAGTGCCCTTAAAAAGCACACTTTAGAAATCCAAGATGGCCGCCGCACCTTTTCACCCGCGGTAAAAAACGGCGCGAAAATACAAAGGTACCCAAATAATATGGAAAAGAAAGAAAACAACCCTCTAATACAGGGCAAGCGAAAAAAAGCAGGAAAAAGTGCAATTTGGAAGCCAGGGGAGCCGACAGAGCCTCTGCCCAAGCAAAGAACAGAGAGCTGAAAGATTAAAACAAGGAAAATTCCTACCAGCTCTGGGAACAGCAAGGAACTCAGCCCACTTCTCCAAGTGACAGGCAATGTTGCAGCCGGTATGGCTCTTCCCCGAACAGCCTTGGGGAGAGCTCAACCCAGGCTTCAGAGATTCCCAGGCAGGAACCCAAGGCAGGTCTGGCTTCCCCCAGAAAGTCCCCTGTGGCTTTTTTTTTTTTTTTTTTTAAAGATACAGCTACCTAGCAAAAGAAATAGAACATAAAGGACCAGAAATAAACCCCAAAAGAACTAACTAGTGTTGCTCCTTCAAGTGTCACTTAGCGTGCCCAGTAGGGGCACAGAAGTCCTCCAGCTGCAGGGAGACTGGACACACTGGGGACTTCTGGGAGCTCCGGCTGTATATATACTACAGAAGATTTGATTGGTCCAGTCTCCCGGCTGCAGGAGGAGGGGCACTACCCGATTGTGGAGCACTAAACTGGATTACCGAACAGGAACTTTTAATACAACCTCTGATAACGAATTCCGGAGTTTGATTACATGTCAAGTGAAAAAGATATTTTCTCTTATTAGTCTTAAATGGGTTACACTGTAGCTTCAATGAATGTTCCCTAGTATTTCTACTTTTTGATGGCATAAAGAATTGATCTACATTTATCCATTCCACTCCATTCACTAATTTATAGACCTCTATCATATCTCCCGATCAGTCGTCTCTTTTCCAGGTTGAAGAGCCCTAACCTTTTAAGCCTCTCCTCATAGAGGTATCCTTCTAGCCCGTTTGCCATTTTGGTGGCTCTTCTCTGTACCTTTTCTAATTCTGCTATATCCTTTTTAAGATACAGCGATGAGAATTACACACAATATTCAAGGTGCGGTCGCACCATGGAATGATATAGAGGTGCTATGTTTCACAAAAATGTCCAAATCAATGTGCAAGTTCATACCTCATGGCACAGGATGCCGAGCAGGGATTAAATGGTTATGCCGATGATGCAAATTAAAAGTGATATGATGGTCTGTCCAAGGGACCTCACAGTTTATCACATCTTGACCATTCATAGTAAAGCAAGCATCTTTAGCAAAGTCTTCTCTATTATATGAATGCTGTATTCTAAGGACATATTAAGTGGTTGGAAACAATTCCATGAGATATGGTCTACATACTTTCCAAACCATGCAGCCCACCTCTCCCCCCCCCCCCCCCCAACTTTCACCCAATGCTGGTACATACCTATCCCTGTTTGGCTGCCTATTAATTCTGACATATACTTCCATTTTCTTTGTTATAAGTTCTACTGTGAAACCTAGTCAGTGGCCCATATAGCTTTCTAGTGGTTATGTATGTTGACACCAAGAGACTATACATAGTTTGCTACTGGTTGCTATGCCTTCAGTCTCCTACTAATGGGAAAATACCTACTGTTTCAGTACAGTGACACACTGATTTAAATGTTAGAGCTATCCTTTAAATTCAGTTGACAGTTATATCTACTATTTCATCACAGATTCATTTTATTCTTCCCAAACCAACATTTGGGAACGGCTCTATTCAAACTGCCTCCCCCCTCCAGGTGGGAGAGATACAGATACATTCACACAGAAGAAAAACACAAATACATGCAGAGGGATTAAAAGAATTCAATGTGCCATGCGCCACATCCTTTCCCCACTTGTTAATAAAGGTGATCTTTGCAGATAAGGGCACAAACGTGAAGTGATCGAATTTGCAAATGACAGTTATTCAAAGTAGTTAACGTACAAGCAGTCTCAAGAACTGGAGGGCCTTCCCAGACAACTGAACTGGAAAAGAGATGCTGTTATTTACAAAGATAGACAGATAGAGAGAGAGATAGACAGATATAGCCTAAACATGTCTTTGTTTTTCCCTATTGAAGTCCCAGATAAAAGTGCTTTACACAAGTATGACTACATTATTGCAATGGGATGAAACTTAAATATATAACCGAGTAAGAATGAGGAAATCCTACACTATCCCTAAGAAACAGTGATGTTGTGGTAGAGGAATGTGCATTTGGCTCTGCAGTTTATTCATCGAAAGGTTGCCTGGATATACGTGATCTCCAGGAAAAGCAGGAATCAGTCTTCACACAGGCATCCAATAGGAAAGCCTTTGGGAGCATTCCACTGTGCCTGCGTGCCTGCCTTCCCAACGCCTCTCCTTAGATGAGTTTGCAGCTGAGAAGAAAATAAAAGAACCCTACAACTCCTAGGGGAGGAGGGTGGGTTCCCGGAGATCACCTGTTACAGGCGAGTAACTAGACTATCTCCAGAAACAAGCAGCAATGCAGTTTCCACATATGGAACTCACTAGCTCCCTGGTACCAGACTGGTATGGGGGGGGGGGGGAGGGTAATGCGTTCCCTGAAGGAAAAAACATGTAGCCCAAGAGTCTGGAAGAGTTGTGGGCCATTGGACTATTCCAGGAGGCAATACCTCCCCCAATGATCGTTTGATATCTTGTAGAAGTAGGGAGGGACGGTAGGAGTTGAGTTTAAGTCTCAAAAAGGTGCTGGAGTACAGCTTGGCCAAAGACGGTGTCCCGACAAGAGTCTATCCAGACAGTAGTGTGCAGCAGAAGTGTGGATGGAGGACCAGGTAGCAGTCTAGCAAACACCCTCAAAGGCAACTGAACGGAGATTAGCTACAGACGGTGCCACAGCTCGCACATTATGAGCAGTGATATGCATAAGCAAAAGAAATGTAATCCACTATTCATCTAGATAGAGTATGTTTAGTCACCAGTAGGGCCAGGTGAACAGGATCAAAGGAAATGAACAATTGAGAAGCTTTTCTGTCAGTTTTAGTTTTAAGTAGTAGGCCAGCGCTCGCTTGCAGTCTAAAGTGTGCAGTGCTGTCTATGCCCAGACGCATGCGATCTAGGGAAGAAAATTGGATGGATTATTGACTGATTAGGGGGAAGGAGGAAACAACCTTCGAGAGAAAATGCGGATGGGTACGCAGAACTACCTTGTCATAGTGGAAACCAAGTATAGGGAGGATCTGCCAACAGAGCCTGCAGCACACTGATGAGGCAAGCTGAAGTGAGGTCAATAAGGAAGATGACTTTACAAAATAGAGGCTTTAGTGAAGTGATGACTAAAGGTTCAAAAGGTGGCTTTAAAATTAGTGCCAGAACTATGTTCAGATGCCAGAAAACCAGAAGAAGCTTAATGAGCGACTTGGACAGCAGGAGAGCCTACATGAAGCATGACATTAAGGGGTGGGAGGAGATAGCGTAGTTACTCACCTGTAACAGGTGTTCTCCAGGAGCAGCAGGAATCAGTCCTCACATATGGGTGACGTCGGCGCCGACGGAGCCCCCGCGGAGCAATTTTCCCCAGCTTTCAAAGAAAGCCTTTGGGAATTGCAGAGCGCATGCGCGGTCTCCTTCCCGCCCAAGGGTGCCATCTTAGCCAGTCTGATGACATAGCTAAAAGACAGCATAAAAATTTGCAAAAAAACTTAAGCAGATGATTGCAACTCCAAGGGGAGGAGGGAGGGTTGTGAGGACTGATTCCTGCTGCTCCTGGAGAACACCTGTTACAGGTGAGTAACTACGCTTTCTCCAGGACCAAGCAGGAAGTCAGTCCTCACATATGGGACTCCCAAGCTTAAGGCTACCGGAGACCCTAAGCACAAAAATGAGCTCCCTCTAGCTCAGCGGCACAGAAGGAAGGAATCTTCACTGAATTATTACCCACCGGTAGCCCTCATCCGGGATGGAGGGTAGGAGTTGCTCAAACCTCGAAGAGATTTCGGAGGACTGCCTGTCCGAAAGCACTGTCCCTGCAGGACTCCCTCTCGAGACAGTAATGGACCGCAAAAGTCTGGCTCGAAGACCAAGTAGCGGCCCGGCAGATGTCTGCCAGCGGAACAGAGCGGAGGTAAGCCACTGACGTAGCCTTCGCCCGAACACAATGAGCCGTGACTCGACTTTCTAACGAGAGTCCGGCTGCCCCATAAGCCCAAGCGATGCAGTCAGCAACCCAGATGGACAGAGTACGCTTGGAGACCGGTAGCCCCAATTTATTGGGGTCAAAAGACACAAAAAGCTGAGCAGCTTTACGGTGCTCCCGCGTACGGTCAAGGTAGAAATTCAATGCCCTTCTACAGTCCAGGGTATGCAGGACCATTTCAGCTCGGCTGGAGTGTGGCCTGGGAAAGAAGGTCGGAAGTACCACCTCCTGATTGATGTGAAAAGGGGAGACCACTTTTGGAAGAAATTTAGGGCGAGTCCGTAGGACTACCCTATTTTTGTAGAACCGAGTGTAAGGGGGATCAGACACGAGGGCCTGCAATTCACTTACGCGTCTAGCGGAAGTGAGGACTATCAGGAATAAAGTTTTCCAAGAAAGAAAACGGAGAGAACAGGTAGCCATAGGTTCAAAAGGCGGACAGGTGATCCGCTGTAAAAGCACATTCAGATCCCAGTCAGGAGCTGGCGGGCGCAGAGGTGGTTTAAGTAGAAGGAGACCTCGGAGAAACCTCGCTACGAGAGGGTCGCTGGAAAGAGGTCTGCCGTCCACCGGCACATGATGTGCTGAAAGAGCACTGAGGTGAACTTTGACGGAGTTGGACTTAAGTCCCAGAATAGAGAGGTAGAGCAAGAACTGCAAGATCACCGACACCGAGCAGGAGAAGGGATCCTGAGACTGCTGGGCACACCAAACGGAAAAGCGACGCCATTTAAGGGCGTAGCATTTGCGGGTAGAAGGTCGCCGAGAAGCTAGGACGACCTCTTCCACCTCTGCCGGCAGTAGAGCAAGGACTACCCTTTCAGCAGCCAGGCCATTAGATTGAGAGATCTGAGGTTGGGGTGTAGCAGGGACCCCTGATCCTGTGTTAGGAGATCCGGTTGAAACCCCAGAGGGAACCGATCCTCTACCGCTAATTGCAGCAGGAGTGGAAACCACGGCTGTCTGGGACAGCGAGGAGCCACCAGGATCATGGAAGCTTTGTCTCGGAGAACCTTGAAAAGAGTTCGAGAGACTAGCGGGATGGGAGGAAAAGCATACAGAAGGCTCTCCGACCATGAGAGTAGAAAAGCATCTGCCGCCACTCGAAGGGGATGTGGCTGACGAGAGCAGAAGCGAGGAAGTTGCCGGTTGAGAGGACTGGCAAAGAGATCCATCGTGGGGAGTCCCCACTTCAGAAAAAGTTTCTGAACTACCAAGGGATCCAGACGCCACTCGTGCGGCTGGAGGATCCTGCTGAGTTTGTCCGCCAGGCAATTTTCTTGGCCTGGGAGATAAACTGCCTTGAGAAGAATGCCGTGACTGATGGCCCAAGAGCAGAGCTTCTGAGCTTCTCGGCAGAGAAGGAAGGAGCCCGTGCCCCCCTGTTTGTTCACGTAGAACATGGCAACTTGATTGTCCGTCTGGACAAGGACGGATTGGTGAGAAGTCAGGTGGGAGAAAGCCTTGAGAGCCAGACGGATTGCTCTGAGCTCCAGGAAGTTGATCTGCTGCGCAGACTCCCACGTGGTCCAGAGACCTTGAGTACATGCCCCTTGGCAATGCGCTCCCCAACCTAGGAGAGAGACATCGGTCATCAGCACTTGAGCCGGCTGAGGTGACTGAAAAGGCATTCCGAGCACCAGGTTCGGCCGATGAAGCCACCACTGTAGAGAAGAGGCCAGCGGCCCGGAGACGCGCACTAAGTCGGCTAGGCCGCCCGTGGCTTGTTGCCACTGCTTGCGAAGGCACCATTGAGCAGGCCGCATATTCAGGCGGGCATTTGGGGTCACGTGGACGGTGGAAGCCATATGGCCGAGTAGTCTCAGGAAGCGCCTGGCTGAGACCAGGGACTGGCTGCGAAAAACGGCCGGCTAGGTCCATGAGCCGTTGAGCCCTGTCGAGAGGCAGGAAAGCTCGTGCCTGAGGAGTGTGCAGTCTTGCGCCGATGAACTCGAGATCCTGTGAGGGGAGCAAAGTGGACTTTGCGAAGTTTATGACAAAGCCCAAGTACTGCAGAAGAGTCACCGTGCGGTGTGTGGCATTGGTGACTTCCGGAGAGGACGATGCTCTGATGAGCCAGTCGTCGAGGTACGGAAAGACATAGAGGCCGTGAAGCCGGAGATAGGCCGCCACCACCGCGAGACATTTTGTGAAGACTCGCGGTGCAGAGGATAGGCCAAAGGGCAGTACTCTGTACTGGTAATGATTTCCTGCCACCACAAACCTTAGGTATTGGCGGTGGCTTGGGTGGATGAGGATGTGCGTGTAGGCATCCTTTAGATCCAAGGAGCATAGCCAATCTCCCTGCTGGAGGTAGGGCAGAAGGATTCCAAGGGTAAGCATCTTGAACTTTTCCCGCACGAGGAACTTGTTGAGGTTGCGCAAGTCCAGGATGGGTCTGAGGCCTCCTGTCCTTTTTGGTATTAGGAAATACCTGGAATAAAAGCCTTGACCTCTCAGGTGGTGGGGCACCGGTTCCACAGCCTGTTCCTGAAGAAGACTTGCTAACTCCTGAAGGAGTAAGTCCCTGTGCAGAGGGAGTCGTGGAGGTTCCCCCGGAAAATAAGAGGGAGAGACCTGGTGGAAGTGGAGAAGATAGCCTTCTCTTACGACTTGAAGCACCCAGGCATCTGAAGTGATGTTGGACCACCTGTGGGCGAAGTGAACCAGCCGGCCTCCCGTGCTGGAAGGAGCCAGCTGAGGGGGAGAGGCTATGCTGATGAAGTCAAAAACCCCCACCCTGCTGAGCAGGGGCTGGTGGTGCAGGCTTGGGGGCTTGCTGCCTACGGGACCCGTTACCCCGTCCCTTGGCCTGCTGGCCCTGTTGGGGAGCTGCGGAGGCCTGATATTGAGGGTAGTGTTTATAGGCAGCCGCCTTTCTCGGGTAAAAGGACTTCTTTCCCGAGCCCTTCTTTTTCTGGGAAGGGGCGGAGATCTTCCTAGAAAGCCTAGTCCTGGTGAGAGTCTCCGTCTCGATTTGTGCAGCCTTTTCAGCCATGGGCTTGCCAAAGAGGTTCTCACCTCGGCAGGGGACATCGACCAACTTGTCCTGCACCCAGGGTTCAAGGTCAGACGACTGAAGCCAAGCCTGTCGGCGGGCACCGATGCCGGCTGCGGCCACTTGAGCCGATGCTTCAAAGCCATCATAGGCTGCTCGGGACATGAATTTGGAGCATTCCCGAATACCAGTTGTCAAGGCCAGGAACCTCCGCAAAGGTTCCTCGGACAACCCAGCGGAGAATCCGGCTATCTCTTTAGCCAGGTCTCGGAGATACATGCCCATGTAGAGCTGGTAGGTCTGGACACGACAAGCAAGGATAGAGCCCTGGAAACACTTCTTACCAAGGCCATCCAGGTTACGGGCCTCCCTGCCAGGAGGCACCGAGGAGTGCATCTTTTGGCTCTTAAGTCTATGCATGGCCGATTCCACTACCATGGAATGGTGCGGTAGCTGTGCTTTTTGGAAGCCAGGACTCTTGCGGACTCGATAGATGGAATCGACCCGCTTGCTTAATACCGGCGACGATGCCGGACTCTCCCACATGCGGAAGAGTAGTCGTTCCAGCATGGGAGGAACCGGTACAGTAAAGTGTTCCCTGGCGGGAGAGTCATACTGAAGGGCGTCGAGCTCTTCGGCTCGAGGCTCCTCCTCGGGATCCGCAGGGAAGGCCAAAGCCTTGGCCATATCCCTGACGAAGTCCGAGAACCGGGCATCCTCCGGAGGGAACTGCTTCCGAGGTTCGGACTCAGGGGAGTCCGAGGGGACACACCGAGTCCGAAACGAATCAGGTGACTCTTCCTCTTCAGACTCCCAGGCCGACTCCGAGGAGGAATCGGTGGGGTCGGCTCGGGCAGGCGGAGGCGTCGGCCGCCCCGACACTGAGGGAGTTGGCGTCGACGACCTCGGTCCCGAACGGGAGGCCGAGGATCGACTCGAGTTCGCATGGACTCGAGGATCGGCTCGGTCTCCGGGGTCGACTTAGACGTCGACGTCCCGGCGGTCGGGGCAGTGGCGACAGCGAGGCTAGCGATCAGTGCCCGCTGCTGGTCCATGAAGGCAGATAGTCTGCTCTCCAAGGCCGTCAACCTGAGTCCGACCTCAGGTGACCCAGCAGTCCCCGACTCGGGGCCCGACGTCGGACCTCTCGGAGGCGAGTCCAGGAGGACTACAGGACTTACCCGAGCAGGCAACTCCGACTCCAGGCGAGGTCGCTTCGGGAGGTGCTCCTTCTCCAAAGACCCGGGACGGCTATCGGGGCTATGCGACCTGGCCCTCGCGGAGCCAGGAGCGTCCACCGACGCCGCCCTCGCGGGTTTTACCTTCCGTCGATGGTCCCCGGAGGGAAAACCCCTGTCGGAGGAACTTCGGCGATGGTCAGAGCTGGAACCTCTGGACGCCGAGGCCTCCGACGAGGTCCGGGTACGGCCGGGGTCAGCGAAGATTCGTTCCCGCTGGTGCCGCCGACTCCTTAACGCTTTGGAGGACATTTTGCCGCAGGCCCCACAGATCAGTTCTTCGTGATCCGGGCCCAGGCAGCGGAGGCAATTATCTTGTGTGTCAGTTAGTGACATATTTCTGTCACACTGAACACACCGCTTGAAACCACTGGCAGCCATCGGGGGAAAAAGGGCCCCTGCAAGGTCAAAGGACCGGGCTGCCAGCGAAAAACCGAAAAACGAAACTGACCAAAAATCAGAAAAACCGAAAAATAAGAGAAGGACTCGCAACGGCGTCGCGAGTCCGGGCAGGAAAAAGACCGGCGTCGAACCGAAGGAAAAAAGAGAAATAAATCACTAAAATCAACTTTTTCAGCGGGGACACGACGGGTACGTCTGTAGGGCTCCGCGGAAAAAAGAAGAGACTGGCTAAGATGGCACCCTTGGGCGGGAAGGAGACCGCGCATGCGCGCTGCAATTCCCAAAGGCTTTCTTTGAAAGCTGGGGAAAATTGCTCCGCGGGGGCTCCGTCGGCGCCGACGTCACCCATATGTGAGGACTGACTTCCTGCTTGGTCCTGGAGAAAGACTGTGCATCCACTACTCTGTGAGAGACCGCAATGGCACTAAGGTGTACTCTCACTGAGTTGAGTTAGCCTTAAGATCTGTCAAAGAGAGGAGATATTGTAGAAGAGACTCCACCAGGCAAGAAAAGGGGCTAAGGTCCTTTAGGGAGCAAAGGGCAAACTTATGCCATTTAAAGGAATAAGACTGCCTGGTGGTTCATGAACGAACCAGAGAGGAAGCCATATTAGACCTAGTCCTTAGTGGAACACCAGATCTAGTGTAAGAGATAAGGTTGTTGGGGCCACTTAGCAATAGTGATCATAGTATGATCGCCTTTGATTTAATTAGTGGAGGAGGAATAGTAAGGAAATCCACAGTACTACCTTTTAACTTTCGAAAGGGAGACTATGATAAAATGAGGAAAATAATTAAGAAAAAACTAAAAGGAGCAGTTGCAAAGGTTAAAAGACTTACATCAAGCGTGGGTGTTTAAAAATACTATCTTGGAAGCCCAGACCAGCTGTATTCCACGCTTTAAGAAAAGTGGAAGGAAGTCCAAAAAACTGCCAGCATGGTTTAAAGATGAGGTCAGAGAGGCTGTTGCCTAAAAAGCATCTTTCAGGAAATGGAAAAAAGAGCCAAACGACGAAACCTGGAAACAGCACAAGCACAGGCAAGTCAAATGCAAGGCATTGATAAGGCAGGCAAAGGGAGAATTTGAGAAGCTTGCTGCAGAAGCAAAAACGCGAAATAAAGACTTTTTCAAGTACATTCATAGCAAAAAACCTGTGAGAGTTAGTTGGTCCATTAGATGATAGAGGAGTTAAAGGGGCACTAAGAGGCGACAAGGCGATAGAGAGACTGAATGAATTCTGTGTTTCTGTCTTTACTGAGGAAGATGTAGGGATGTTACCCATGACTGAAGTGGCATTTAAAGGTGCGGAAGAATTGAAGAAAATATCGATACATCGGGAAGATGTATTACAACTATTAGATAAACTGAAGAGTAGCAAATCACCTGGGCCGGATTGTATACATCCAAGGGTGTTAAAAGAACTGAAATATGAGATTGCAGACCTGCTATTAGTAATCTGTGAACTATCATTAAAATCATCTTTAATACCTGAAGATTGGAGGATCGCCAATGTAGCACCAATTTTTAAAAAGGGTTCCAGGGGTGATCCGGGAAACTACAGACCGGTGAGCCTGACGTCAGTACCGGGAAAAATGGTAGAAACCATCATAAAGAATAAAATTACTCAGCATGTAGATAGTCATGGCCTAATGACAGACAGCCAACATGGCTTTAGATAAGGAAGATCTTGTCTTACTAATCGGTTATGTTTTTTTGAAGGAGTGAATAAACAGGTGGACAAAGGTGAGTCGGTTGATATAGTGTATCTGGACTTTAGACTTTTGGCAAAACTAAAAAGAGTCATGGGATAGGAGGCAGTGTACTATTGCGGATCATTAACTGGTTAAAAGATAGAAAGCAGAGGGTAGGGCTAAATGGCCAGTTTTCCCAATGGAGAAAGGTGAATAGTGGTGTACCCCAGGGATCTGTGCTGGGTCTGCTGCTTTTTGACATATTCATATATGACCTGGAAAGTGGAATAACGAGCAAGGTTATCAAATTTGCAGAACTATTTAAAGTTGTTAAAACCCAAGAGGATTGTGAAAAATTGCAAGAGGATCTTGATAAATTGGAAGACTGGGCATCAAAATGGCAGATGAAATTTAATGTGGACAAGTTATGCACCTAGGGAAGAACCACCCAAACTATGGTTACACGATGCAAGGTTCCACATTAGGAACCACCATCCAGGAAAAAGATTTAGGCGGATTTAGGTGGATACCATGTTAAAACCCTCAACCCAGTGTGCAGCAGCGGCCAAGAGAGCAAATAGAATGCTAGGTATCATAAGGAAAGGAATGGAAAATAAAACAAAAGATATTATAATGCCTCTATATCGTTCTATGTTGAGACCGCACCTTGAATATTGTGTGCAATTCTGGTCACCATATCTTAAAAAGGATATAGCAATTTTAGAAAAGGTTCAGAGAAGAGCCACCAAAATGGTAAAGGGGATGGAAGGATACTTCTATGAAGAAAGGCTAAAAAGTTTAGGGCTCTTTAAACTGGAAAAGAGACGGCTGAGGGGAGATATGATAGAAGTCTATAAATTAATGAACGGAGTGGAACGGGTAAACGTAGATCGATTGTTTACGTTATCAGAATATAGAAAGACTAGGGGACATGCAATGAAGCTACAGGGTAAACTATTTAAGAGTAATAAAAGGAAATATTTTTTCACTCAACGTGTAATCAAACTCTGGAATTTGTTACCGGAGAATGTAGTAAAGGCTGTTAGTGTAGCTGGGTTTAAAAAAGGTTTGGACAAGCTCCTGGAGGAAAGGTCCATAAACCATTATTAAGAAGGGACCCAGGATATCAATATTTGACCCAGTACAAGCATTGTGGAACCTGTGTCTTTTGGGGAAACTGCAAGGTATGTATGACCTAGATTGGCCACTGTTGGAAACAGGATACTGGGCTTGATGGACCTTGGTCTGACCCAGTATGGCATATCTTATGTTGAATCTCTATGAGACACAAGGAGGACATCCTTGACCACTCTGTTTATATAAAACATTGCAACCTGGTTGTCCGTCTGGACCAGCACAGATCCTCTCCGCATTCTGCTCTCTCTTGTGGAACAGGAGAGGGGGAGGGAGGGAGAGAGGGAGAGAGGGGGAGGGGGAGAGAGAGAGGGGGAGGGGGAGAGAGAGAGGGGGAGGGAGGGAGAGATGGGGAGGGGGAGAGAGAGGGAGAGAGAGGGGGATACCCCCCCCCCCGAGTTCTAGGAAGTTGATCTGTAGTAGAGACTCCTCCCTGAACCAGCAGCCCTGAGTGCGGTGGACTCCGCAATGAGCTCCCCAGCCCTGGAGAGAGGTATCTGTGGTCAGAGTATTCTGCAATGGGGGTGCCTGGGAGAGCATTACTGCCTGGAAGAGGAGTAGGTTTTGCCACTAGTCAAGAAATATCACCAGCTGGCAGGAGACTCTGATCCTGTCCTGGAGTCAGCTCATGGCTGGATCCACCGACAACGCAGGCATCACTGGGCTGTCCACATGTGCAGGTGGGCTAGGGGTGTGACAGATCGTAGAGGCCATGTGTCCCAGTACGCGGAGGAGAAGGCGAGCCGGCACCATTCTGCAGTGTTGGATCTCCCCTGCGAGCTGTTTGAGGTATTCTGTCCTGTCCTGAGGGAGGCGGGCTCTGGCCTGCACCGGGTCCAGCTGAGCACTGATGAACTCTAGCTCTTGCACTGGAGAGAGATGTGATTTGGGGTAGTTGATGAGAAACCCAGGTGCTGCAGGATGAGGATGGTATGTTCTGTGCCTCAACTGGCCTCTGCAGCTGCGATGCCTCTGATGAGCCAGTCATCAAAGTAGAAGAAGACAAACACTCCTTGTAGGCGTAGATGGGTGGCTATCACTGCTAGGCACTTTGTGAACACTCTTGGCGAGGAGGCCAGGCCGAAGGGAAGTACCCTGTATTGGTAATGGCATCCCCCTATCACGAATCTGAGGTATTGCCAGTGAGATGGGTGGACCAGGATGTGGGTGTAGGCATCCTTTAGGTCCAAGGAGCAAAGTCAGCATCCATGGTGAAGATAGGGCACCAGTGTCCCAAGGGAGAGCATTTTTAACTTCTTCCTCACCAGGAATTTGTTAAGGTCTTGGAGGTCCAGGATGGACCTGAGACCCCCGGTTCTTTTGGGGACAAGAGTACCTTGAGTAGAACCCCTTGCCCCAAAGATGCTGGGAAACAGGCTCTACTGCCTTATCCCTTAGTAGACCTGCTAGCTCAGAGTAAAAGGGCCTGGTGAAGGAGAGGTTGCACTGATTCTCCTGGGAAATGTCCCAGAGTTGGCATCTGGAAACAGAGGTGGTAACCCTCCTTCACCACCCGAAATACCCACTGGTCCGAGATGACCTTGAGCCACCTGTGGGTAAAGAGTGTCAGGCGAGTCCTGTGGGCTAGCAAGGGTCTCCCAGGGGGAAGCAGGCCCTGCCCAGGGAGTCAAAAGCTCCTACAAGGTTGAGCTGGAGTCTGCGGGTTTGGGAGCCTTTGCCTTTCTGGGTCTTTGTCCGGGCCCTTGAGCTGGGATCCCTGCTTCTGATGGCTCGGGAAGGCTTGGTAGTGGGGATTCTAATGCAAAAAACCCTTCTTCCTCGAGAAAGCTGGCCTTTTCCCTGAGGTTTTCTTACGGGGAAGGGTAGAGGTCTTCTTTGAGAGCATCTGCCTGGTCACATCGGCCTAAATCTCAGCCGCCTTGTCAGCCATAGATTTCCCAAACAGGTTCTCCCTGGTGAAGGACATCCAGCAGCTTTGCCTGGACTCATTGCTCTAGATCAGAAGTCTGCAGCCAGGCCTGGTGCAGAGCACAGATGCCTGCAGCTTCTGCCCAGGCTGCTGCCTCAAACCCACTGTAGGCAGCCAGGGACAAGAACTTAACAGTCTCGGATGGTGGCCACCAAGGTCTGGAACCATTGCAGGGGGTTCCCCGGTGTGTCCTGCTAAGAAGCCAGCGAGCTCATGAATAAGCTCTTAAAATACATCCCTATGTAGAACTCATAGATTTGTATCCAGCAGCCCAGTATGGACCTCTGAAAACACTTGTGCCCTAGGTACCCTTCCCGCCCAAGGGTGCCTAGGGTGCCTTATTGCTCAGTCAGATGACATAGCTAAAAGACAGAAAAATAAAAGATGCTAAAAAAGCAACTCCAAGGGAAGGAGGGAGGGTTGTGAGGACCGATTCCTGCCACTCCTGGAGAAAACGTGTTACAGGTGAGTAACTACGCTTTCTGCGGGAACAAGCAGGAAGTCAGTCCTCACATATGGCACACCCCAGCTACTGAGAAGCCCATAGCAAAAAAACACGGACTCCCTCTCGGGGAGACGCAATCAGCAGCAATTAAGTCAGTATCCACAGACCACAGTAGGACCCCTGTGTCCAATGAAACCATCACTCCAGCAGCCTGAACATAGAAGGGTCTGAGGGTAGGAGTTGCCTAACCTTTACTGAGAAAGATGTAGGAACGTTACCCATGACTGAAATTCTATTTAAAGGAGATGCTGCAGAAGAATTGAAAGAAATAGCTGGACCGGGAAGATGTACTACAACTATGTGATAAACTGAAGAGTAGCAAATCACCTGGACTGGATGGTATACATCCAAGGGTTTTGAAAGAACTGAAATATGAGATTACAGACCACCTATTACTAATCTGTGAACTATTTGTAATACCTGAAGATTGGAGGATGGCCAATGTAATGCCAATTTTTAAAAAGGGGTCCAGGAGTGATCCGGGAAACTACAGACCGGTGAGCCTGACATCAATACCGGGAAAAGTGGTAGAAACCATCATAAAGAACAAAATTACTCAACATGTAGATTGTCATTGCAAGACTGCCAACATGGCTTTAGACAAGGAAGATCTTGTCTTACTAATCTGTTATGTTTTTTTGAAGGTGTGAATAAACAGGTAGACAAAGGCAAGTTGGTTAATATAGTGTATCTGGACTTTCAGAAAGCTTTTGACAAGGTCCCTCATGAGAGACTTGACGAAATTAATAAGTCATGGGATAGGAGGCAGTGTACTATTGTGGATCAGGAACTGGTTTAAAGACAGAAAGCAGAGGAGAGGACTTAATGGCCAATTTTCCCAATGGAGAAATATGAATAGTGGAGTACCCCAGGGATCTGTGCTGGGTCCGTTGCTTTTTAACATTCATAAATGTCCTGGAAAAGGGAAAAACGAGTGAGGTTATCAAATTTGCAGATGACACAAAACTATTTAAAGTTGTTAAAACCCATGAGGATTGTGAAAAATAGCAAGAGGATCTTGATAAATTTGAAGATTGGGCATCCAAATGACAGATGAAATTTAATGTGGACAAATGCAAAGTTATGCACCTAGGAAAGAAAAACCCAAACTATGGTTACACAATGCAAGGTTCCACATTAGAAACCACCACTCAGGAAAAATATTTAGGCTTCATCGTAGATAACACATTAAAATCCTCCACACAGTATGCAGCGGTGACCAAGAGACCATAGGTATCATAAGGAAAGGAATGGAAAATAAAACAAAGGATATTATAATGCCTCTATCATTTCATGGTGTGACTGCACCTTGAATATTGTCTGCAATTCTGGTTGCTGTATCTTAGAAACGATATAGCGTTATTAGAAAAAGTTCAGAGAAGAGCCACCAAAATGTAAAGGGGGTGGAAGGATACCGCTATGAAGAGAGGCTAAAAAGGTTAGGGCTCTTCAACCTGGAAGAGAGACAGCTGAGGGGAGATATGATAGGAGGTCTATAAAGTAATGAATGGAGTGGAACAGGTAAACGTAGATAGATGGTTTACATCAGAATATAGAAAGACTAGGGGACATGCAATGAAGCTACAGGGTAACCTATTTAAGGCTAATAAGAGAAATAGTTTTTCACTCAACGTGTAATCAAACTCTGGAATTTGTTACCGGAGGATGTAGTAAAAGCTGTTAGAGTAGCTGGGTTTAAAAAAAGGTTTGGACACATTCCTGGAGGAAAGGTCCATAAACCATTATTAAAAAGGGACCAGGGATATCACTGCTTGACCCAATACAAGCACTGTGGAAGCTATCTCTTTTGGGGAAACTGCTAGGTTCTTATGACCTAGACTGGCCAATGTTGGAAATAGGATACTGGGCTTGATGAACCTTGGTCTGACCCAGTATGGCATATCTTATGTTCTTATGCCTAAACCCCGAAAAATATATGGAGCACAATCTGGCTGAAGGCACTGTCCCTTTGGGACTCTCTTTTCAGGCAGTAATAGGCTGCAATGTTATGAACTGAAGATCAGGTGGCGGCCTGGCAGATGTCCACTATCAGGACAGAGCACAGGTTTGCCACACAGGCTGACATGGCCCTAACATTGTGTGGCATAACATGGCCTTCCAGCGGGAGCCCTGCCTGCTCACAGATGAGGGCAATACAGTCCTCCACCCAGGACAACAGCATACGTTTGGTCACCGCATCTCCCAGCCTACTGGGGTCATAGGAGACGAAAAGCAGAGCAGCCTCACAGTAGCCACGAGTGCGTTGGATATAGAAGGATAAAGCCCTCTTACAGTCCAAAGTGTGAAAGACTGTCTGCCCTACAGGAGTGAGGTCTTGGAAAGAAGGTAGAGAGTACTAATTCCTGGCTGAGATGGAAGAATAATATATTCGGAAGAAAGTTGGGATGCGGGCGAAGCACCAATCTGTTCTTCTAAAACCTGGTATAAGATGCTTCCACTAAGGACTGAAGCTCGCCAACTCTACGAGCAGAGATGAATGCAACCAGGAACACCACCTTCCAAGAAAAATAGCAGAGGGGTCAAGTAGACAGAGGCTCAAAGGGTGGGCAAGCTGCCCCAACACCATGTTGAGGTCCCATTCAGTTGCCGGAGGGCAAACCAGGGGCTTTGATCAGAGCAGACCCCTAAGAAAGTGGCTCACCAATGGTTGGACCAAGAGAGGCTTGCCATCCACTGGGTGGTGGTGTGCCGCCAGGGCACTAAGGTGCACCCAGATAGAGTTAGACTTGAGTCCGGATTGCAAGAGGTGGAGAAGGTACTGCAATAAAAGCCCAACTGGGCAGGAGAACGGGTTAGCCCAGTGTTTGGCACACCAGGCCGAAAACCTGCACCATTTGAGGGTGTAAGCTTTCCTAGTAGAGGGTATGCGAGAGGCCAACAAGATCTCTTCTACCTCACCCAAGAGGTTGAAAGGGGCTAGGGTCATCCTTTCAGCAGCCACGCTGTCAGCGACAGGGACCCCGGGTTGGGGTGCAGGAGCGCGCCATCTTCCTGAGACAGGAGTCCCAGAGAGGTCTGCAACGGAATGGGGGTTTCCACCGTTAAGTGGAGGAGCAGCAGGAACCATGGTTGCCTGGGCCACTGAGGGGCTATCAGGATCAGCGAGGCCCTGTCATGGAGGGTCTTGAAAAACGTTTTGGCAATCAGCGGCATGGGAGGGAAGATGCACATGAGGCCCTATGACCATGATACAAGGAATGTGTCCGCTGCCACCCTGGAGGGGTGGGCCTACCGGGAACAGAAGCAGGGCAACTGGACGTTGTCCAGACTGGCGAACAAGTCCATCACGGGCTTCCTCCAGATCTGGAAGAGCCGACCAACCACCCTGGGGTCCAGCTGCCACTCGTGCAGATGGAGGACTCTGCTCAGCCTGTCGGCCATTAGGTTGTTCTGGCTTGGTAGGCATACGGCCTGCAGGAGGATATCCTGTTGGACTGCATACGAGCAGAGGACCACTGCCTCCTGAAAGAGGGTACGAGACCCTGTGCCCCCCTGTCTGTTGACATAAAACATTGCCACCTGGTTGTCAGTCTGAACCAGCACCGGCTGGTGACACAGGGGTGCCAAAAAGCTTGAAGGCTAAGTATATCGCCCGCAACTCCAGGAGGTTGATCTGCTGGGTGCTCTCATCTGGTGACCAGCAGCCCTGGGTGCGGAGCTCCTCGCAGTGGGCTCCCCAACTGAGCAGGAAGGCATCCTTGGTGAAGACCATAGAGGGGCTCGGGGCCTGAAAAGGCATGCCCGCCTCGAGATACTGGAGAGACTGCCACCAGACCAGAGAGTCCGCCAGTTGGCAGGTTTCAGAGATTGTCTTGGAGACACCCCGTGGTTTAAAACCACTGATCCTGGAGACACCACTGCACCATTCACATGAGGAGGCAAGCGTCTGGGATGACGTGGACCATGGAGGCCAGCGTCTGAAGTGGTGTGGACCGTGAAGGCCATGTGTCCGAGAAGGCACAGGAGAAGCCGAGAGAGCACAGAGGGACGGTGCTGTATGTCCTGTGCCAGAGTCCTGAGATGGTCGGCCTAGTCCCTGGGCAGCAAGGCTTTTGACTAGAGTGTCCAGCTTTGCCCCAATGAACTCCAGACATTTGAGTCGGGAGAAGGTGAGATTTGAGGTAATTTATAACAAAGCCCAAGTGTTGCAGAATCTGGATGGTGTGTGAGGAGGCCTGCTGCACTTCTGAGGCTGTGCCTCCCTTTATGAGCCAGTTGTCCAGGTAGGAGAAGACCTAAGACCCCACGGAGGCAGAGGATGGCTGCCACGACTGCCAGGCATTTTGTGAAGGCCCTCGGGATGGAAGCCAGGCTGAAAGGGAACACCCTGTACTGATAGTGCCACCCCCTACTATGAACCACAGGTACTGCCTGTGGTTGGTGTGGATGAGGATGTGGGTATAAGCATCCTTGAGGTATAAGGAGCATAGCCAATTTCCCTGCTGGAAGTAAGGCAGCAATGTTCCAAGGGAGAACATAAGAACATAAGATATGCCATACTGGGTCAGACCAAGGTCCATCAAGCACAGTATCCGGTTTCCAACAGTGGCCAATCTAGGTCATAAGTACCTAGCAGTTTCCCCAAAAGACACAGGTTCCACAATGCATGTACTGGGTCAAGCATTGATATCCTGGGTCCCTTTTAATAATGGTTTATGGACCTTTCCTCTAGGAACTTGTCCAAACCTTTTTTTAAACCCAGCTACACTAACAGCTTTTACTACATCCTCCGGTAACAAATTCCAGAGTTTGATTACACGTTGAGTGAAAAGATATTTTCCCTTATTAGTCTTAAATAGTTTACCTCTGTAGTTTCATTGCATGTCCCCTAGTATTTCTATATTCTGATGATGTAAACAATCTATGTTTACCCGTTCCACTCCATTCATTAATTTATAAACCTCTTTCATATCCCCCCTCAACATCTTGAACTTCTCCCTCACCATGAATTTGTTCAGGTTGCGCAGGTCAAGGATGGGCCTTAGGCCCCCTGTTCTCTTTGGAACAAGTACCTGGAGTAGAACCCCTTGCCCTTGAGATGGTGGGGAATCAGTTCCACAGCTTTGTCCTTGAGAAGACCTGCCAACTTCTTCAGTAGAAGGTCCTGGTGGAGGGAAGACCTGATGGGCTCTCCCAAGAAGTATGGGGGAGGTGTCCGAGTCAGTTGGAGGAGGTAATCCTCCCTGACTAACCAAAGTGCCCAGGAATTGGTGGTGATGGACACCCACCTCTGGGCATAGAGGGCCAGACATCCCCCTGTGGGCTGCTGATCTCCTTGGGGTAGAGAGGCTATGGCTGGGCCGGAGCCAGTGCCTGGGGTTTGGGAGCCTTCTGTTTATGGGGGCTGTGCCCATGTCCCTTGGCATGCTGATTTTTGGGGAGCTGGGGAGGCCTGAAAAGATGGTAGTTTCTGTAAGCAGCCCCTTTCTTCGGCTAGAAGGGCTTTTTACCCAAGCCCTTCCATTGGGGAGGGGCAGCGGTCTTTTTAGAGAGCCTGGTCCTTGTCATGAACTCTGTCTCCAGCTCGGCAGTATTGTCGGTCATGGGTTTGCCAAAGAGGTTCTCTCCTTGGCATGGGACATCAACCAATTTGTCCTGAACCCACTGCTTGAGGTTGGATGACTGAAGCCAAGTTTGGTGGCGTGCATCGATACCCGCCGCAGCTACCCAGGCTGCCGACTCGAACGCGTCATAGGCTGCACGAGACAAACTTGGAACACTCATGGATGACCTTGGCCAAGTCTTGAACCACTGCAGGGGTTCCTTGGATTGACCAGCTGAGAACCCAGCGAGTTCCTTCGCCAGGTCTCTCAGGTACATGCCCATGTACAACTGGTAGGCCTGGCTGCGACCGATGAGCATCGAGCCCTAGTAACACTTTCTGCTGAGGGCATCCAAGGTGCAGGCCACCCTGCCGGGGGGCACCAACGAGTGCGTCTTCTGGCTCTTCAGCAGATGCACATGGCTGACTCCACCACCATGGAGTTATGAGGCAGTTGTGATTTCTGGAAGCCCGGACTCTGGTGGACTCGATACATCAAGTCAAGCTGCTTGCTCACTACCTGCACCGACACCGGTGTCTCCCACATACGGAGCATCAGCTGTTCCAAGATGGGAGGAATGGGCACCGTGAGCAATTCCCTAAGAGGGGTCTCATACTGGAGGATTTCCAACTCATCCGCCCGAGGATCCTTCTCAGACTCTGTGGGGAATGCCAGAGCCTTAGACATGTCCTTGACAAAATCAAGGAAGTCCATATCCTCAGGTGGGAACCACCGTCGAGGCTCCGAGATGGGAGAGTTGGATGGGATGTCAGTGGCGCCGGGTATCAGGAGACTCCTCAACCTCCACCTCCCATTCAGAGCAGTCCGTCGAGGACTCATACAAGGCCTGCTCCATGGGCCTCGGTGCGCCTGAAGCTCCGCAGCTGGTGCCCAGTATAATGATCGCTGTCCCGTCGACCGGGAGTTGGATCGAGACCTCAGCCAATGATAGACTCGAGGCCGAAGGACCTTGAGGATCAGCTCAGCCTCCAGAGGGCCTGGGGGCAGAGGAACCAGTTGTGCCGGACAACAGCACCCACTGCTGGTCCATGAAGGCAGACAAACTGTGCTCCAGGGCCGCCATTCTGGACTCTGGACAAGAAGGTACCGCAGCCTGTAGCGTAGGCACAGAGGGACTCTGGCATGGCGCCTGCTCCGCCGAAAGGGAATCCGAGGACCAAGGCCAGTCCGAGGTCGAATCCTTCCGGGGGACCTTTGCAGTCCACTCCTTCTCCAAAGCCCCGGACGAGCGTCTTGGACTGCGGGATCTGGCTAAGGGAGTACCCGGCTGGTCAGATCCATGCAAGGACTCCACCTTTGAGAGTTTTTTCTTCTTCCTGGGTTCCCTCGAGAGAGACCTCCTTTCTGAAGACCCGCAGTGAGGCTCGGGCTCGGAAGGATCCACCCGAGGCGTCAAGGCTTCTGACGAGGCCCTGGCCTTCAGAGGCATTGGGGACTCGGGGGAAAAAGCTTATTATGCTGCTGCTGGCAGCTCTTGAGGGCCATGCTGGACATCCTCTTGCAAAGACTGCATGCTGCCGGATCATGGTCTGGCCCGAAGCAGCGGAGAAAGCAGTCATGTGTGTCGATCAAGGATATAATTTTTGAGCACCAATCACATTTCTTAAAGCCACTGGTAGCCATAGGGGAAAAAAGTACCCCTGTGAGATCAAAGACCTACTGGGCTGCCAGTTAGAAAAGAGGCACGAAGATGCCAAAGAACAATACTACAAAGTAGATCCAAACTCCACAGCAAGGCCACGCGGTCAGGTGGCAGGAAGAGTACCGGTGTAATACCAGAGACAAGTATGAAACTCAGGGGAAAAAAAATAAACTTTTTCTGATGACAAGGCAGACGAGTATCTGAAGGGCTCCGTAGAAAAAAGGAGATGAGTAAGATGTCACCCTTAGGCAGAAAAGGGACTACGCATGCAGGTGGCACCTCCCAAAGGCTTTCTTTGAAAGCTGGGGGGATGCTTCCATGAGGGCTCCGTCGGTGCTGACATCACCCATATGTGAGGGCCGATTTCCTGCTTGATCCCAGAGAAGAATAACTGTTCCGGCTCTTGGGCTTTTGCATCAAAGACTCCACCATCATAGAACTGTGGGGAAGCTGGGCCTTCTAGAAGCCTAGACTCTTCTTGATGTGGTAGATGGTGTCAAGGTGTCAGCTGACCATCAGCACCGAGGCCAGGGTCTCCCACATACATAGAAGCAGCCGTTCAAGGATTTGTTGCACCGGACCGACATAGCCTCCTTTGGCAGAGACTCATACTGGAGGATCTCCAGTTCTTTGGTGTGCAGGTCCTCCTCTGACTATTGGGACCGAGAGGGCTCGGGCCATGTCCTGAAGTTGAGGAATGCCACGCCCTCTGGTGGGGAGTTTTGTCAGAGTTCCAGGGGAGATGTCTCCGAGGGGAGGTCTCGACATCAGTCTCCCAGTCTGACTCAGAGGGCGTCGAGGAGTTTGAAGCTCGGAGCTCCTGCGCTGTAAGACCTGCATCAGGGAACTGGGATCCCCCGACCAGTCTCGGGTCAGACTCCAGTAAACTAGCCAGGGAGGACTGGACACCCGACGATCGGGATCAGGACCTCAATCGGTGCAGAGGGCTGGCCCGAGGCTGATAGCGCTCGGGGCCTGGCTCAACACATCGGGGTGCCACTGTAGTTGGGGGCCCAGTTGTTGGAGTAGATGATGCAGACAAACCTAACATCGCCTGCTCCATGGTTAGGATGGAAGAGATACTCTGTTCCAAGACTGCCATTCTGATCTCGATGCCAGAAGGCTCCGAAGGTTTCGGGTGTGGTGCAGGCACTCTGGCGAACACATCCTCAACGAGGACCGTGGTCTCAGGAAGTCTCACGCAGTCACTGCCAGCTGAGGTCTCCTTCCTAGAGACCTTAGGAGGCGCTGTTTGGAGTCACTTGAGTGCCTCTGCGGGATCTTACCGGGTTTCCCTGGTGGAAACGCAACTGGCTTCAAGGATTTTTTTCTTTCTTGCCAGGGTCTGGCATCTTTCCAGAGGAAACATCGCTGCGGGACTCTGAAGACACCCAGGCCTCACGGGAGGTGCTCGGCTTTTGGCTCAGTGTTGGGGAAGCCGGGGCTGAACCAGACTACAGGATCATCTTCTCCTGCAACTCCAACCTCTTCTTGTTGGTCTGAGGTGTCATGGCCTGACATGTCGAAGGAGGTACTGTCGTGGTCTAGGCCAAAGCAGTACAAGCAGCAGTCATGGGTGTCTGTGACAGACATAATTTGATTGCAACGATCACACTTTTTAAAGCCACCAGGAGACAAAGGATCACATCTGGTCAGGGTAAATGACACCCAGGCAAAAAAGGGCATGATCGCTGGTCAAGGAAGACCTTGATGAAAACAAGAAAGGGAGCTGAGAACAGCACTGAGGATGGCATTGGCTCGAGGAGGGAAGAGGAACCAGTAAGAAAACCGGGAAAACTCAATTAAGGATTATTTTAAAGGAATTTTTCCAGGGAAACAGGACATGCATCCATTGGGCTCTGCGGAAAAAAGGAGACTGAGCAAGATGGCACCCTTGGGTGGGAAGGGGGACCACACGTGTGGTAGCATTCCCAAAGGCTTTCTTTGAAAGCTGGGGAAATGCTCTGCGTGGGCTCTGTCGGTGCTGATGTCACCCATATGCGAGGACCGAATTCCTGCTTGTTCCTGGAGAAGTAGAGGAAACCACAGTTGAATGGGCCAAAAAGAAGGCTATGGAGAATCATCAAGCACCTGTTAGCCTGTAGCTTGAAAAACATCTTGGATATCAACAGGATGAAAGGGAATATGTAGAGCAGTTCCCATCCCCATTGGAGAAGGAAGGCATCCAGGGCCTGTTGGCGCTGACTCCTCTCAAGAGCCAGCATGCACTTGTCTAGGGAGATGTCTGATGTCTGGGTGAAATGACGTATAGGGCTCGGAGCCACTGCCCCAGTACATGGGACTCGAGCATAGGGGTTGTTTAAATTGTAGAGCAACAGAGACTCTTAATGTTCAACATTTTATTAATTAATTTTATTTTATTTATTTGAACAGCTTTCTATACCGCCCCTTCCAACGATCAGGGGCGGTTTACATAGAACAGTTAACGTTAACATTCCATAGAAGAATAATTAAACTATATACAAAGAACATTTAACATGCCATCTATACCCGGGGTGAGTATAGATGAGTCTCTTGCTGACAGGCAGAACCATGAATGGAGCCATTTGGGCACACATTTGAAGAACTTTCAGTATTTGCAATTGAATACGTTACCCCTACGTATGGGAGGGTGGGAGAGACAGGTGAGTCTTATATGTAAATAACAAAATAGGATTATTATTGTGAAAACAGTAACTCCTGGAGGGTTGAATATGAACATTGATTGGCATTTGTATTGAAGTGGTGAGTGTTTTTTCCCTTGGGATGCGCATAAGTCTTCGTACTCTCATTTAGCTGTTTACATTGGATCCAAACTCATCGTTATCTGTTGAATCAGTGTTTTCTGACTTCAGGTACTTATGTTATGTGAATTATATCATTTTCCCCAGATAAGTTTTTTTTTAAATTTAAATTTTTATAAATTGTGGTTTTAGATGGTTTTAATGATTCTGTGCAGTTGTATTTTTAATAAATATATGTATGCTGTCTCTTATGTGCAAATTGTATCGCAGTGGGGTTGTGTCTCGTTTTGAATTTTTTCATTTGGTTGAACATTAATATATCTAGCCTAATGGAGGAACTCTTTTGGAAGGCGATTGAGATAGCTTGTGGAATTAGTGTTGATATGCTTCCTTCAGATTACTGTTGTTGAGGGCAGTCTTGTGAATCTGGACGTTTTGAATTGGTTCACACTGGTTTAAATGTTTGAGTTGCTTTGGTGCCATTTTATAATCCTGTTGGTGAGATGCTTTAGTAGAATTCCCCTGGGAAAATTTGGATACACAGATGCTGATCTTCTGAATCATAGTGCGCTGTTTGCATCGTGAAGTAAGTTCTTTTAACCATTGTGATCTTTATCTTGAGTGATTCAACAGCTTCAGTCTTGTTTTGTATGTTTGTCAGTGCAGTTGCTGTTTGTGAGCTAACTAATCTGGTTGTTGCACTTATGTTTGTTTCTTAAATAGCCTCCTGATGCAGCTTACAACGCAAAACGCTGCCAGCGGCAAGGCAATTGTTTGAGAAGCTTAAATGTTTTTATAGTGATTTTCTTTGAAGATAAGAGTTTTTCATGTTTTTAAATTGAAGGTGTGGTGGCACTTGATGGTCTATAAATGGTCTATAACGTGGTGACTCTTAATAATGCCACAGAAAATTTTGTATACCATTTTCTACTGATGCTTAACACCTTCTTTGGTGTATTTACTGTAACTGGATTAGTGGTAATTTTTTGATACCCATACAACCCAAAATATCCACAAAATGCTCTCTGTTTTGAGGCTTTTTACATGTCTGTAGACAAAGAATGGGCCCAACAACCAAGAAGGAAAAAAGTTTAAAAAAACCAGGCCTTTATAAGAAAAACTCAAAATAAAATCACTAACTGGATAACACGCACTAACATTTTAACTGCTTCCCTCAAAATGTTGCGAAAGCGTAGTTGCTCACCTGTAGCAGGTGTTCTCCAGAAACAGCAGGAATCCGTCCTCACACATGGGTGATGTCACCGACAGAGCCCACAAGGGAACACTTCCTAGCTTCCAAAGGAAGTATTTGGAGTGTTCTCCACACATGAGAAATTAGACTTGCCTGATAATTGTTCCTTGAGGAACTCCAGTCCAGTCCTGCACCTCTGGGTAATATAGCTCTCACAGCAGCTGAGACTGAGCATCTCATCTTTTGATGATAACCATGTACTTATACAGCTGGCACTGCCTACCAGCCCCAGTAACCTATTGACAAAGCAAACTCACAGGAGCAACAAATAAGTAAAATTTACATGCAACAATTGCTCATCTAAATAACCTAGACGCCCCCACCACCTGGGAAGGAATTCCCCCCCGCCCTCCCAGATGAGGAGACTTACATGTGGTGTGCCTGAACGACGCCCTACAACCTGGAGTGTGAGAGCGACAGCTCTCCCCCTCCCCCTAATTCCTGGCACTCCTTGGCCACTTCTCCCACAAGAACCAGCTTCAGGCCCCGGACGATATGACAGAATATCCTAAACAAACTCCGGGGAGGGATCCAGGACTGGACTGAAGTTCCTCAAGGAACAACGATTAACAGGTAAGTCATTTCTCTTTCCATATCATCCCTGCAGTCCAGACCCACATCTCTGGTATGAAACAGCAGTTAAATTAACGGGACGAACCTGCAGAACTGGCCTGAAGCACTGCTGATCCGAAACAAGCATCCCCTGCCGCCTGGACATCCAGGCGATAGTGTTTGGCAAAAGTATGAAGCAAAGACCAAGTTGCCGCCCTACAAATCTCTACTGGCGGCACTAAACCATACTCTGCCCACGAAGCTGCCTGGGCCCGCATGGAACGTGCCCACAACCCCGCCGGCACCACTTTGCCCTTCAAAACATAGAAACATAATGACAGAAAAAGACCACATGGCCTATCTAGTCCGTCCTTCCATATCAACCACTACAATAGTCCCCTTTTTTCTTTTAGAGATCCTGTTTGTCCCATGCTTTTTTGAATTCAGATACTGTCATCTCTACCACCTCCACTGGGAGACACTTCCATGGATCCACCACTCTTTCCGTAAAGAAATATTTCTGCATATCACTCCTGAATCTATCCCCTTTCACCCTCATCCCATGTCCCCTCATAGCAGGGCTTGCTTTCAATCGAGAGAGGCTCTCCCCCATCCTGTGCATTTATGCCACGGAGGTATTTAAAAGTCTCAATCATATCACGTCTATCCCGTCTTTCCTCTAAGGTGTACATATTAAGATCCTTAAGTCTGTCCTCATATGCTTTATAATGAAGACCACTAACCATTTTAGTAGCCACCCTCTGTACTGACTCCATCCTGTTTATATGCTTTCGAAGGTGCGGTCTCCAGAACTGCACACAATACTCCAAATGAGGTTGCACCAAAGACTTATACAGAGGCACTATCACCTCCTTTCTTCTGCTGGCCATTCCTCTCCCTATGCACTCAAGCATCCTTCTAGCTTTTGCTGTCAACTTTTCTACCTGTTCAGCTACTTTAAGATCATCAGACACAATCACACCTAGGTCCCGCTCTTTAGTGGACAAAAGTACTTCACGCCATATACTAGATTGCTCCCTTGGACTGCTGCAGCCCAAATGCATGACCTTGCATTTTTTTTTATTATTTATCAATTTTATTACAACATTCCAGAAAAACATTCTGAATCAGAATTAAATGTACAATAAAGAACAGAAAAAATAAGAACCGCTAAAAGGCAGCCCTATAGAAATATAAACAAAACCTGGTATAGACCCCAAAAATCCCCCAATAAGGATCCAAGAAAAAAGAAATTAATTCTAAGGTTAATCACCTAACACAATTATAACATTATAGGAGCGTGAATATTATTATATGGCATATGGCAGCCGGTGTGGAAGGCACCTCAGATCCAAGCCCCTCCCTACTTAAGAGAAAAGACAAAAGTTGCTTGGGTTCAAAAAACAAATATTGCTTAGACTGAAAACAAATAACACATTTACAAGGATATCTAAGTTTAAATTGCGCACTCAAAGCGAGCGTCCTCTGGCGCAACTCCAGGAACGCTTTTCGCCTTTTCTGTGTTTCCCTTGCTAAATCGGGAAATATTGATATTCTTGAACCCAAAAACATAGCATCTGACATATGACGGAAATATAATTGCAACACAGTATTCCGATCAGACTCGAAAGCAAATTTTACCAATAAAGTAGCCCTGCTGGTAACCACCTCAAGTGAGCTCTCCAAGAAATCAGAAAGATCCATATGAGGGGGGCCACTATCAGCAGGTTTCCCCAGGTGATTAGCAGCCTCCCCAACCGATATTGAAACATACTGAGCTCTCACTATCGGGGGCAACGATCCTGCAGGCATCTGAAGCACTTCTATAAAGAACTTACGGACCAAGTCAATGGAATCTATCAGAGGTGATCGAGGAAAGTTCAGGAATCTGAGATTGTTCCTTCGAAGCTGATTGTCCAAATACTCCATTTTCCTTGCCTGGACTAACCGATCCTGAACCCCAGCAGTTCCCAGAGACTCCAGGCCCTCCACCCTGGATTCAAGTGAAGAAACTTTTCCCGATTGAATCACAGCCTCCGCAGCTGTCGCATCACACCGTGCTTTAACGTCAACCAATTCCTGAGAAACAACCCCAAATAAGGGCAGGAGGGTTCTTTGAAGAGCCGAGATAGCCTCCCACAAGCTATCCAACGTTACTTGCGCAGGTTTCTCCACCACCTCAGGGATCCGGAATGCCAAAAGACCGGAGGAACTAGGTATCAACTGCTCCACCAGCCGGCCTCCCCTACAAAGAGAAGAGACCATCAAATCTTCTGCGGCAGCACCCAACTCCACTCCAGGTTCCGCTATCGGTAGTTGTGACCTGCTGGGCGAACTCCCAGCAGCCTGCAAAGCCTCGTCTTGCGAAGAAGCCTGACCAGGCCGACCTTTCTCGGGATGGCTCCCGGGCTGAGGAGGAGGCAACTGCTCGGGGCTTAACACCACCCCATCGAAGCTCAGATCCACCGAATCAATTAGTGGGTCCGCCGAAGCCATAGCGCCAGAAGTCGTGCAAAATCCAGCTATAGACGCTTGCACCAATTTACTCGTTGGGGTCGAGGACTCAGGGAGTTTCTGAGCACGCTGTTTTCTCTTTTTCCCCATCGAGGAGCAAGTGTAAAGCCGGTATAGAGCACTGCACCTTGGCGTCTCACTCCTCCACCGCCATCTTGGATCCTAACCTTGCATTTTTTAACATTAAATCCCAGCTGCCAAATTCTAGACCATTCTTCAAGCTTAGCTAGATCCCTCCTCATGTTATCTACACCTTCCTGGGTGTCTACTCTATTGCAGATTTTGGTATCATCCACAAAGAGGTAAACCTTACCCGACAGCCCTTCCGCTATATCACTAACAAAGATGTTAAAAAGCATCGGACCAAGGACAGATCCCTGGGGCACACCACTGGTAACATACTTCTCCTCAATTTACCTGTACCCTTTGTCACCTCCCACTCAACCAATTTCCAACCCAAGCAGTAACTTTAGGATCCATCCCTAGGGTGCTCAGCTTGTTTATAAGTTGCCTGTGAGGAACGGTGTCAAAGGCTTTACTGAAATCTAGGGCTCTCCCTCGGTCCAACTCCTTGGTAACCGAGTCAAAGAAATCAATCAATCAGATTTGTCTGACAAGACCTGCCCTCTGGTGAATCCATGCTGCCTCGGATCCTGTAATCCACTGGACTCCAGAAACCTCACTATTTTCTCTTTCAGCAGCGTTTCCAATAATTTACTCACCACCGAAGTTAAACTAACCGGCTTGTAGATTTCAACCACATCCTTACTTCTGCTTTTGTGTAAAGGGACCACATGAGCCTCTCTCCAGTCCTTTGGCACCACTCCCGACTCAGAGGCATTGAAAAGATCAGTGGAGCTGTTAGAATGTCTCCAAGTTCCCTCAGTATTCTAGGGTGTATCCCATCCGGTCTCATTGCTTTGTTTACTTTAAGTTTAGTGATCGCTTCTCTGATCCAACGTGAAATGGAGGCTTTCGTCACAACCTCTCCCCTGCGCGGCCCCCAAACAGTACAAATGATTAGATTTCCACAACGGCAGTCCACTTCAAATACCGCTGCAGGACTCTTGATATCCAATAAAAGCAAATGGGGATCATCTGCACTCACTTCTGCGGTTATTAGGGCCAGCAGGAAAACAGACTGGTTCAAATGAAAGGCCAAAACTACTTTGGGCAGAAAGGAGGGTACCGGCCGAAGGACCACCTTCTCCCCTGAGAAAGAAAGGAAGGGCTCCTGGCACAACAATGCTTGAAGATCCGAAATCCTGCATGCTGAGCAGATCGCCACAAGAAATACTGTCTTCAGGGTCAAATCCTTCACCGAGGCAAAACTCAACGGCTCAAAGGGCTCACCGGCCAGGGCCCTTAACACCAAATTGAGGTACCAAGGTGGTACCACCAATCTACGCAGAGGTCAAAGGTGGCCCACCGACCTCAAAAATCTCAGGAAGTCAGGGTGGGTACTTAATGCCACCCTCAGACCTTTCCCTAATAGACAATTGCCGCCAATTGAACCTTCAAGGAACCAGCGGCTAAGCCCTTATCAAAGCTGACCTGCAAGAATGCTAGGATGTCCAGCATAGACGCTGTGAGTGGGTGAGACTGCCTATCTGCACACCATGATTCAAAAATGCACCTTACCCGGATGTAAGCTAGACAGGTAGGCCTCTTCCGAGCTTTCAGCAAGGTTGTCTTCACCGGGCCCGAATACCCTTTCTTCATCAGCCTCACCTTTTCAAGAGCCATGCCATAAGTGAGAATCAAACTACTTGAGGCATGTGTACAAACCCCTGCATCAGGAGATCGTCTCAAGCCAGAAACCGCAACAGTTGGTCCACCTGAATCCTTAATAGGTCAGCATACCATGGGCATCCGGTCAATCTGGGGCTATCAGAATGACGTACCCCTGCTGAGCCTCTATTCGTTGCACGACCCGGCCTATGACTGCCCAAGAAGGAAACAGACCACCCTCCTCGGGCCACCTTTGTACTACAGCATCCAGGCCTCTGATATCCTTCTCCTGCTGAAAAAACGGACCACCTTAGCCAACTCAAATGTTGCCATTAGGTCCATGATTAGCATGCCCCACCAGTGCACCATCTGTGTGAACACTTCCTGGTTGAGACTCCACTCGCTGAGCTCCATGTGCACTAGGCTTAAGTAATCATACATCACGATGTCTATGTTTGCTACGTGTGCCGCCAATAAAGCCTGGAGCCAATTTTCTGTCCAGTCGAACAGCAGTTCAGCCTTGTACTCCAAAGCTACACTGCCCATGCCTCCCTGGCAGTTGATATAGGCTACCATGGTCACATTCTCTGAAAGGACCCAGACCGCTTTCCTCTACAACCATGGTTCGAAGCTCCATAGCGTCGGGGCCACCGCTTGCAACTCCAAACTGTTGATCGACCAATGGGCCTCCTATGGACTCCACTGTTCCTGAGCAAAGCAAACTTTGCAATAAGCACCTCATTCAGACAGACTGGCATCTCATCAGCAGGATCCAGCTTGAAAACTCGAGGGGAATGCCCCCCTTCAGGTTCCCCAGGTGAAGCCACCACTGGAGAGCTCTCTTGGTTTTCTGAGGACAGGAAAGCATCCTAGACAAAGGCTGCGTGTGTTGGGACCACCAGCGGAGTAGAGCTCTCTGCAATGGCCGTAGGTGTGCTCCTGCCCATAAAGCATAGTTACTCACCTGTAACAGGTGATCTCAGGGACAAGCAGGAATTTAGTCTTCACATATGGGTATCGTCGGAGCCTGCGTGGGAACACTCCCCAGCATCCAATAGGAAAGCTTTTGGTAGCATCCCACAGTGCCTGAGTCCTGCCTTCCCGCCTCTCCCAACTGTCTCTCTCCAGTTCAGTTTAAAGCTGAGACAAAAGAGATGGAGAGAGAGAGAGAGATATAGAAGGCCTAGTTACTCACCTGTAACTGGTGATCTCCGGGAACAGCAGGAATTTAGTCTTCACATATGGGTATCGTTGGTACCGACGGAGCCTGCACGGGAACGCTCCCCAGTGTCCAATTAGAAAGCTTTTGGGAGCATCCCAAAGCGCCTGCATGCTGCCTTCCCGCCTTTCCCAACTGCCTCTCTCCAGTTGAGTTTTAAAGCTGAGACAAAGAGAGAGAGAGGGAAAGCAAAGAGATAGAAAGATACAACTCCTAGGGGAGGTGGGTGGGTTGTGAGGACTAAATTCCTGCTGTTCCCGGAGATCACCAGCTACAAGTGAGTAACTATGCTATCTCCAGGAACAAGCAGGAATGTAGTCATCACATATGGGGACTCCCTAGCTTTAGATGCCAGGAAGAGACCCCAGAAGTTGTGTGTCCCTGAGAAGGGCTCCACTTCCCCCCATGGATCTCTGGCATCCTACCAGGGATGGTGGGTAGGAGTTTAGGTATGGAACAGGTGTTGAACAGCCTAAGCAAACAAGGCATCCCGGCGGGAGTCCTTGTCCAAGCAGTAATGGGCTGTGAAGGTAAGAACCGAGGCCCAGGTGGCTGCTCGACAGATGTCGTCGATAGACACAGAGTGCAGATGAGCCATTGAGGCTGCCATGGCTTTCACATTGGGAGCTGTGACATGTCCTTCCAGAGAAAGGTTCTTACTCTGATAGGCGAAAGAAATACACTGAGAAATCCAGTTAGATAGAGTTCTCTTGGAGACTGGAAGTCCCAAATGAGAAGGATCAAAAGCAACAAAGAGTTGAGAGGACTTTTTATGTTGCTGTGTTCTTTGTAAGTAAAAGGCCAAAGCTCTTTTACAATCCACAGAATGAAGATTCCCCTCTGCATTTGATGCATGGGGCCTTGGAAAAAACACAGGTAGGTAGACCGCTTGGTTCAGATGAAAAGGCGAGACCACCTTAGGCATAAAGTGTGGATGAGTCCTAAGGACTACCTTTTCATGATGAAACCTTGTATAAGGTGGATTAGCTACTAGCGCTTGTAATTCACTAATGCATCGTGCTGATGTGATTACAATAAGAAAGATAACCTTCCAAGAAAGGAATTTTAAGGAGATGGTAGTTAAAGATTCAAAGGGTGGTTTCATGAGCTCCCATTAACCTTTAAAAAGGAGATAGAGCAGCTTTTAAAATAGATAATAGGGGAAAGCCGACAGTCACCCAAGAGCGCAAGGTTCGGAAGAATGTATCCTTGAAGGATACTACAAAAAGCAGAGAGGTTCCAAAAAAAGAGTAAAGTAGCCCAAATGCCCTCGAGTATGGAGCAGATAGAGCTTAAAGATCCCAAATTACCCATGTCTACCAATAGCCAAATTAATATGAATAAAATACAGTCTCTAAAATGCTTGTATGCAAATGCTAGAAGTCTAAAAAACAAGATGGGAGAGTTAGAATATATAGCACTAAACGAGTGGTTAGATATGATTGGAATATCAGAGACATGGTGGAAGGAGGACAACCAGTGGGACACTGATACCTGGGTACAAACTATATCGTAATGATAGAGCTGATCAAATTGGTGGAGGGGTTGCGCTCTATGTTAGAGAGGGCATTGAGTCAGAAAGGATTAAAGTTTTACAAGAAACAAAATTTGCTGTAGAATCTCTATGGATTGAAATTTCATGTAAAAAGGGGAAGGCGATGGCAGTGGGGGTGTACTATCGTCCGCCTGGCCAGAATGAACAAATGGATGATGAAATGCTCAAAGAAATCAAGGAAGCTAGCAAAAGTTACAGTACAGTAATAATAATGGGTGATTTCAATTACCCCAGTATCGACTGGGTCAGTGTCACGGCAGGACATGCTAGGGAGATAAAGTTCCTAGATGAAATAAATGACTGCTTCTTGGAGCAGCTGGTTCATGAACCGACCAGAGGGGAAGCAATATTAGACCTAGTCCTTAGTGGAACACCAGATGTAGTGCAAGAGATAAGGGTGTTGGGGCCACTTGGCAATAGTGATCATAGCATGATCGCCTTTGATTTAATTAGTGGAGGAGGGATAGTAAGGAAATCCACAGTACTACCTTTTAACTTTCGAAAGGGAGACTATGATAAAATGAGGAAAACAGTTAAGAAAAAACTAAAAGGAGCAGTTGCAAAGGTTAAAGACTTACATCAAGCTTGGGTGTTGTTTAAAAATACTATCTTGAAAGCCCAAGCCAGCTTTATTCCACGCTTTAAGAAAAGTGGAAGAAAGTCAAAAAAACTGCCAGCATGGTTTAAAGGTGAGGTCAGAGAGGTTGTTGCCAAAAAAGCATAGTTACTCACCTGTAACAGGTGTTCTCCAGGAGCAGCAGGAATCAGTCCTCACATATGGGTGACGTCGGCGCCGACGGAGCCCTCGCGGAGCAATTTTCCCCAGCTTTCAAAGAAAGCCTTTGGGAATTGCAGCGCGCATGCGCGGTCCCCTTCCCGCCCAAGGGTGCCATCTTAGCCAGTCAGATGACATAGCTAAAAGACAGCATAAAAATTTGCAAAAAAACTAAAGCAGATGATTGCAACTCCAAGGAGAGGAGGGAGGGTTGTGAGGACTGATTCCTGCTGCTCCTGGAGAACACCTGTTACAGGTGAGTAACTACGCTTTCTCCAGGACCAAGCAGGAAGTCAGTCCTCACATATGGGACTCCCAAGCTTAAGGCTACCGGAGACCCTAAGCAGAAAAATGAGCTCCCTCTAGCTCAGCAGCACAGAAGGAAGGAATCTTCACTGAATTATTACCCACCGGTAGCCCCCATCCGGGATGGAGGGTAGGAGTTGCTCAAACCTCGAAGAGATTTCGGAGGACTGCCTATCCGAAAGCACTGTCCCTGCGGGACTCCCTTTCGAGGCAGTAATGGACCGCAAAAGTCTGGCTCGAAGACCAAGTAGCGGCCCGGCAGATGTCTGCCAATGGAACAGAGCGGAGGTAAGCCACTGACGAAGCCTTCGCCCGAACACAATGAGCCGTGACCCGACTTTCTAACGAGAGTCCGGCTGCCCCATAAGCCCAAGCGATACAGTCAGCAACCCAGATGGACAGAGTACGCTTGGAGACAGGGAGCCCCAATTTATTGGGGTCAAAAGATACGAAAAGCTGAGCAGCTTTACGGTGCTCCCGCGTACGGTCAAGGTAGAAGTTCAACGCCCTTCTACAGTCCAGGGTATGCAGGACCATTTCAGCTCGGCTGGAGTGTGGCCTGGGAAAGAAGGTCGGAAGTACCACCTCCTGATTGATGTGAAAAGGGGAGACCACTTTAGGAAGAAATTTAGGGTGAGTCCGTAGGACTACCCTATTTTTGTAGAACCGAGTGTAAGGGGGATCAAACACGAGGGCCTGCAATTCACTTACGCGTCTAGCGGAAGTGAGGGCTATCAAGAATAAGGTTTTCCAAGAAAGAAAACGTAGAGAACAGGTAGCCATAGGTTTAAAAGGCGGACAGGTGATCCGCTGTAAAACCACATTCAGATCCCAGTCAGGTGCTGGCGGGCGCAGAGGTGGTTTAAGTAGAAGGAGACCTCGGAGAAACCTTGCCACGAGAGGGTCGTTGGAAAGAGGTCTGCCGACCACCGGCACATGATGTGCTGAAAGAGCACTGAGGTGAACTTTGACGGAGTTGGACTTAAGTCCCAGATTAGAGAGGTAGAGCAAGTACTGCAAGATCACCGACACCGAGCAGGAGAAGGAATCCTGAGACTGCTGGGTACACCAAACGGAAAAACGACGCCATTTAAGGGCGTAGCATTTGCGGGTAGAAGGTCGCCGGGAAGCTAGGACGACCTCTTCCACTTCTGCCGGGCAGCAGAAGGGGAGCCAGGACTACCCTTTCAGCAGCCAGGCCATCAGATGTAAAGATCTGAGGTTGGGGTGTAGCAGGGACCCCTGATCCTGTGTTAGGAGGTCTGGTTGAAACCCCAGAGGGAACGGAGCCTCCACCGCCAGTTGCAGCAGGAGTGGAAACCACGGCTGTCTGGGTCACCGAGGAGCTATCAGGATGATGGAAGCTTTGTCTCGGAGAGCCTTGATAAGAGTACGAGAGATTAGCGGTATGGGAGGAAAGGCATACAGAAGGCTTTTCGACCATGAGAGCAGAAAAGCATCCGCCGCTACTCGAAGGGGATGTGGCTGCCGAGAGCAGAAGCGAGGATGTTGCCGGTTGAAAGGACTGGCAAAGAGATCCATCGTGGGGAAGCCCCACTTCAGAAAAAGTTTCTGAACTACCAAGGGATCCAGTCGCCACTCGTGCGGCTGGAGGATTCTGCTGAGTTTGTCCGCCAGGCAATTTTCTTGGCCTGGGAGATAAACTGCCTTGAGAAGAATGCCGTGGCTGACGGCCCAAGAGCAGAGCCTCTGTGCTTCGACAGAGAAGGAAGGAGCCCGTGCCCCCCTGTTTGTTCACGTAGAACATGGCAACTTGATTGTCCGTCTGGACAAGGATGGACCGGTGAGAAGTCAGGTGGGAGAAAGCCTTGAGAGCGAGACGGATCGCTCTGAGCTCTAGGAAGTTGATCTGCTGCGCAGACTCCCACGTGGTCCAGAGACCTTGAGTACATGCCCCTTGGCAATGTGCTCCCCATCCCAGGAGAGAAGCATCGGTCGTCAGTACTTGAGCAGGCGGAGGAGATTGAAAAGGCATTCCGAGTACCAGGTTCGGCTGATGAAGCCACCACTGTAGAGAAGAGGCCAGCGGGTCGGAGATCTGCACTAAGTCGGCTAGGCCGCCCGTGGCCTGTTGCCACTGCTTGCGAAGGCACCACTGAGCAGGCCGCATATTTAGGCGGGCATTGGGGGTCACGTGGACGGTGGAAGCCATATGGCCAAGTAGTCTCAGGAAGCGCCTGGCTGAGACCAGGGACTGGCTGCGAAAACGGCCGGCTAGGTCCATGAGCCGTTGAGCCCTGTCGAGAGGCAGGAAAGCTCGTGCCTGAAGAGTGTGCAATCTTGCGCCGATGAACTCGAGATCTTGCGAGGGGAGCAAAGTGGACTTTGCGAAATTTATGACAAAGCCCAAGTACTGGAGAAGAGTCACAGTGCGGTGTGTGGCTTTTGTGATTCTGGAGAGGACGATGCTCTGATGAGCCAGTCGTCTAGGTAAGGAAAGACAGAGGCCCTGAAGCCGGAGATAAGCCGCCACCACCGCAAGACATTTTGTGAAGACTCGTGGGGCGGAGGATAGGCCAAAGGGCAGTACTCTGTTCTGGTAATGATTTCCTGCCACCACAAACCTTAGGTATTGGCGGTGGCTTGGGTGGATGAGGATGTGCGTGTAGGCATCCTTTAGATCCAAGGAGCATAGCCAATCTCCCTGCTGGAGGTAGGGCAGAAGGATTCCAAGGGTAAGCATTTTGAACTTCTCCCGCACGAGGAACTTGTTGAGGTTGCGCAAGTCCAGGATAGGTCTGAGGCCTCCCGTTCGTTTTGGTATTAGGAAATACCTGGAATAGAAGCCTTGACCTCTCAGGTGGTGGGGCACCGGTTCCACAGCCTGTTCCTGAAGAAGACTTGCTAACTCCTGAAGGAGTAAGTCCCTGTGCAGAGGGAGTCGTGGAGGCTCTCCCGGGAAATAGGAGGGAGGGACCTGGTGGAAGTGGAGAAGATAGCCTTCTCTCACAACATGAAGCACCCAGGCATCTGATGTGATGTTGGACCACCTGTGGGCAAAGTGGACCAGCCGGCCTCCTGTGCTGGGAGATACCAGCTGAGGGGGAGAGGCTATGCCGATGAAGTCAAAAACCCCCACCCTGCTGAGCAGGGGCCGGTGGTGCAGGCTTGGGGGCTTGCTGCCTACGGGACCCGTTACCCCGTCCCTTGGCCTGCTGACCCTGTTGGGGAGCTGCGGAGGCCTGATATTGAGGGTAGTGTTTATAGGCAGCCGCCTTTCTCGGGTAAAAGGGCTTCTTTCCCGAGCCCTTCTTCTTCTAGAGAGCCTAGTTCTGGTGAGAGTCTCCGTCTCGATTTGCGCAGCCTTCTCAGCCATGGGCTTGCCAAAGAGGTTCTCACCTCGGCAGGGGACATCAACCAACTTGTCCTGCACCCAGGGTTCAAGGTCAGACGACTGAAGCCAAGCCTGTCGGCGGGCACCGATGCCGGCTGCGGCCACTCGAGCCGATGCTTCAAAGCCATCATAGGCTGCTCGAGAAATGAATTTGGAGCATTCTCGAATACCAGTGGACAAGGCTAAGAACCTCCGCAAAGGTTCCTCGGACAGCCCAGCAGAGAATCCGGCTATCTCTTTAGCCAGGTCTCTAAGGTACATGCCCCATGTAGAGCTGGTAGGTCTGGACCCGACAAGCAAGCATAGAGCCTTGGAAACACTTCTTACCGAGGCCATCCAGGTTGCGGGCCTCCCTGCCGGGAGGCACCGAGGAGTGCATCTTCTGGCTCTTGAGCCTATGGCATGGCCGATTCCACCACCATAGAATGGTGCGGTAGCTGTGCTTTCTGGAAGCCAGGGCTCTTGCGGACTCGATAGATGGAATCGACCCGCTTGCTTAATACCGGCGACGATGCTGGACTCTCCCACATGCGGAAGAGTAGTCGTTCCAGCATGGGAGGAACCGGTACAGTAAAGTGTTCCCTGGCGGGAGAGTCGTACTGAAGGGCGTCGAGCTCTTCGGCTCGAGGCTCCTCCTCGGGATCCGCAGGGAAGGCCAAAGCCTTGGCCATATCCCTGACGAAGTCCGAGAACCGGGCATCCTCCGGGGGGGACTGTTTCCGAGGTTCGGACTCAGGGGAGTCCGAGGGGACACACCGAGTCCAAAAAGAATCAGGTGACTCTTCCATTTCAGATTCCCAGGCCGACTCCGAGGAGGAATCGGTGGGGTCGGTTCGGGCGGGCGGAGGCGTCGGCCGCCCTGATGCCGAGGGAGTCGGCGTCGACGACCTCGGTCCCGAACGGGAGGCCGAGGGAGACCTCGACCGAGGATCGACTCGAGCCCGCATGGACTCGAGGATCGGCTCGGTCTCCGGGGTCGACTTAGACGTCGACGTCCCGGCGGCCAGGGCAGAGGCGCCAGCGAGGCTAGCGATCAGTGCCCGCTGCTGGTCCATGAAGGCAGCCAGGCTGCTCTCCAAGGCCGTCAACCTGAGTCCAACCTCAGGTGACCCAGCAGTCCCCGACTCGGGCCCCGACAGCGTCGGGCCCCTCGGAGGCGAGTCCAGGAGGACTACAGGACTTACCCGAGCAGGCAATTCCGATTCCAAACGAGGTCGCTTCGTGAGACGTTCCTACTCCAAAGACCCGGGACGGCTATCGGGGCTATGCGACCTGGCCCTCGCGGAACCAGGAGCGTCCACCGACGCCGCCCTCGCGGGTTTCGCCTTCCGATGATGATCCCCGGAGGGAGAACCTCTGTCGGAGGAACTCCGGCGATGCTCAGAGCTGGAGCCTCTGGACGCCGAGGCCTCCGACGAGGTCCGGGTACGGGTGGGATCTGCAAAGATTCTTTCCCGCTGATGCCGCCGACTCCGTAAAGCTTTGGAGGACATTTTGCTGCAGGCCCCACAGATCAGTTCCTCGTGATCTGGGCCGAGGCAGCGGAGGCAATTATCGTGTGTGTCAGTGAGTGACATATTTCTGTCACACTGAACACACCTTTTGAAGCCACTGGCAGCCATCGGGGGAAAAAGGGCCCCTGCAAGGTCAAAGGACCGGGCTGCCAGCGAAAAACGAAACTGACAAGAAAAATCAGAAAAACCGAAAAATAAGAGAAGGACTCGCAACGGCGTCGCGAGTCCGGGCAGGAAAGAGACCGGCGTCAAACCGAAGAAAAAAAGAGAAAATAAACGACAAAAATCAACTTTTTCTGCGGGGACAAGAAGACCACGTCTGTAGGTCTCCGCGGAAAAAAGAAGACTGGCTAAGATGGCACCCTTGGGCGGGAAGGGGACCGCGCATGCGCGCTGCAATTCCCAAAGGCTTTCTTTGAAAGCTGGGGAAAATTGCTCCGCGAGGGCTCCGTCGGCGCCGACGTCACCCATATGTGAGGACTGACTTCCTGCTTGGTCCTGGAGAAAGCATCTTTCAGGAAATGGAAAAAAGAGCCAAACGACAAAACCTGGAAACAGCACAAGCACTGGCAAGTCAAATGCAAGGCATTAATAAAGCAGGCAAAGGGAGAATTTGAGAAGAAGCTTGCTGCGGAAGCAAAAACACGAAATAAAGATTTTTTCAAGTACATTCGCAGCAAAAAACCTGTGAAAGAGTCAGTTGGTCCATTACATGATAGAGGCGTTAAAGGGTCACTAAGAGGCAACAAGGCGATAGCAGAGAGACTGAATTAATTCTTTGCTTCGGTCTTTACTGAGGAAGATATAGGGATGTTACCCATGACTGAAGTGGTATTTAAAGGTGCGGAAAAATTGAAGGAAATATCGATACATCGGGAAGATGTATTACAACTATTAGATAAACTGAACAGTAGCAAATCACCTGGGCCGGATGATATACATCCAAGGGTGTTGAAAGAGCTGAAATATGAGGTTGCAGACCTGCTATTAGTAATCTGCGAACTATCATTAAAATCATCTCTAATTCCTGAAGACTGGAGGATAGGCAATGTAACACCAATTTTTAAAAAAGGTTCCAGGGGTGATCCGGGAAACTACAGACCGGTGAGCTTGACGTCAGTACCGGGAAAAATGGTAGAAACCATCATAAAGAATAAAATTATTCAACATTTAGATAGTCATGGCCTAATGGGAGACAGCCAACATGGCTTTAGACAAGGAAGATCTTGCCTTACTAATCTGTTATGTTTTTTTGAAAGTGTGAACAGGTGGACAAAGGTGAGTCGGTTGATATAGTGTATCTGGACTTTCAGAAAGCCTTTGACAAGGTCCCTCATCAGAGACTTTTGGCAAAACTAAAGAGTCATGGGATAGGAGGCAGTGTACTATTGTGGATCAGGAACTGGTTAAAAGATAGAAAGCAGAGGGTAGGGCTAAATGGCCAATTTTCCCAATGGAGAAAGGTGAATAGTGGTGTAACCCAGGGATCTGTGCTGGGTCCGTTGCTTTTTGACATATTCATAAATGACCTGGAAAGTGGAACGAGTGAGGTTATCAAATTTGCAGATGACACAAAACTATTTAAAGTTGTTAAAACCCAAGAGGATTGTGGAAAATTGCAAGAGGATCTTGATAAATTGGAAGACTGGGCATCAAAATGGCAGATGAAATTTAATGTGGACAAGTGCAAAGTTATGCACCTAGGGAAGAACAACCCAAACTATGGTTACACGATGCAAGGTTCCACTTTAGGAACCACCACACAGGAAAAGATTTAGGCATCATTGTGGATAACATGTTAAAACCCTCGGCCCAGTGTGCAGCGGCAGCCAAGAGAGCAAATAGAATGCTAGGTATCATAAGGAAAGGAATGGAAAATAAAACAAAAGATATTATAATGCCTCTATATCGTTCCATGGTGAGACCGCACCTTGAATATTGTGTACAATTCTGGTCGCCGTATCTTAAAAAGGATATAGCGTTATTAGAAAAGGTTCAGAGAAGAGCCACCAAAATGGTAAAGGGGATGGAAGGATACTCCTATGAAGAAAGGCTAAAAAGGTTAGGGCTCTTTAACCTGGAAAAGAGACGGCTGAGGGGAGATATGATAGAAGTCTATAAATTAATGAACGATTGTTTACGTTATCAGAATATAGAAAGACTAGGGGACATGCAATGAAGCTACAGGGTAAACTATTTAAGACTAATAAAAGAAAATATTTTTTCACTCAACGTGTAATCAAACTCTGGAATTTGTTACCGGAGGATGTAGTAAAGGCTGTTAGTGTAGCTGGGTTTAAAAAAGGTTTGGACAAGTTCCTGGAGGAAAGGTCCATAAACCATTATTAAGAAGGGACCCAGGATATTAATGCTTGACCCATTACAAGCATTGTGGAACTTGTGTCTTTTGGGGAAACTGCTAGGTACGTATGACCTAGATTGGCCACTGTTAAAAACAGGATACTGGGCTTGATGGACATTGGTCTGACCCAGTATGGCATATCTTATGTTCTTATGTTCTTAACCAAGTTTAAATCCCATGCCACCGGTGGTGGCCTAATGGGAAGCTTAGTTAGAAGAAGGCCTCTCATAAATCTTGCTATAAGAGGATGAGAGGAAAAAGGCTGTCCATTTAGAGGTTTAAAGGAAGCTGTAATAGCACTCAAATGGACCCTTACTGAGTTACTTTTAAGTCCTGCATAGGATAAATGAAGGAGATATTCCAGCAAGGATTCCAGAGGTATCGCAAGGGGGTCAAGACCCTTTTGCGAACACCATATAATAAACCTTTTCCACTTGAAAGCATAAGAGCGTCTCGTGGAAGGTTTCCAGGAAGCAAAAAGAATATCTTTTACTTGCTGAGGGAGGCTGAGATCATGGACATCTAGGCCTTCAGCAACCAAGCCCTGAGATGCAGACTGGGGATTGGGATGCCATAACATTCCGCCCTCCTGAGATAGGAGATCTGGAGCAGATCCCAACTCCAGGGAGGGAGCTTGACAGAGATGTAGAAACAGAGAGTACCACACTTGCCGTGGCCAATGTGGAGCTATGAGAATCATATGGCCTCTGTCTCTCTGAAGCTTGAACAGGGTTTTGGGAATTAGGGGAATGGGTGGAAAGGCATACAGGAAGTCTTGCCCCAATAAAGGAGGAAAGCATCCCTGGCCTGAGCTCCCTGAGCCGGAATTCTGGAACAGAACCAGGGAAGTTTGGCATTCCACGGACTTGCAAAGAGGTCTATGTCCGGGGTTCCCAAATTTCGAAAAATCTTGGCCACCTGGTCTGCATGCAGAGACCACTCGTGTGGAAGCAGAACTCGACTGAGTCTGTCTGCCCAAGAGTTTTGTATGCCTGGAAGATATACTGCCAGGAGATGAATCTGATGCTCTCTGGCGAGGGTCCATAGTCGCAAAGCTTCGTTGCAGAGCGACAGAGAGCCTGTTCCCCCCTGCTTGTTCACATAGAACATGGCTACTTGATTGTCCGTATGGATGAGGACTGTCTTGTAGCTGAGCAGGGTATGGAACACTCGAAGAGCAAGGAAGATTGCTCTGAGTTCCAGAAGCTTGATATGTAGATGAGTCTCCTGTGGAGACCAGGTGCCTTGAGTGGAGAGATCTTGCAAATGAGCTCCCCAACCCATTGGAGAAGCATCTGTTGTGAGAGTTGCTTGGGGTAGAGGTTGTTGAAAAGGGGACCCCAGCAACAGGTTTTGAGTGGACTTCCACCAGTGGAGGGACAAAATAAGGCGACTTGTGTTTGCTATTTTGTCTGACAGGCATCCTGATGCCTGGGTCCATTGGGTGGATAAAGTCCACCCAGGTCCACTGAGCTGCCCTCATGTGGAGGCGAGCATAGGGAACCACATGCACCGTAGATGCCATGTGGCCTAGTAGTTGTAACATTTCTCGAGCAGTTAGATGAGACTTTAGTACTGCTTGAGAAGCTAACTGCACCATGCATAGGCAACAAGCCTGGGGAAGATAGGCCCTTGCCCTTGTGTTATCCAGCAAAGCTCCTATGAACTCCAGTGATTGAATAGGAGTTAGACTGGATTTTGGGGTTTTTATTACCAGCCCTAAATACTGAAGGATACACATCGTGCAGGATAGAGAAGTCCTGGCCTCTGACTCTGTTGGTGCTCGAATGAGCCAATCGTCTTAGTAAGGGAAGACGAATATTCCTAGAGTGCGAAAAAATGCTGCTACTACAGCCATGCATTTCGTGAACACCCTTGGTGCTGAGGCCAGGCCAAAAGGAAGCACCCAGTATTGGTAGTGCTTTTGCTGAAAAAGGAACCGAAGGAACCTTCTGTGGGTTGGATGGATGAGGACATGAGTGTACGCATCCTTGAGATCTAGAGAACAAAGCCAATCCTGACTCTGAAGGTATGGCAGCAGAGATCCGAGAGAAATCATTTTGAATTTCTCCTTGACAAGGAATTTGTTCAATTCTCTGAGGTCTAGGATAGGCCTGTAACCCCCTGTTTTCTTTAGGATAAGAAAATAAGGGGAATAGAACCCTGTACCCTGCTGATGAATGGGTACTTCTTCTATTGCCCCTTGGGCAAGAAGGATAGCGAACTCCTGACCTAACAGGGTGATGAGAGAGGTCGGAGAATTGAACTGCTTTACTATTGTGTGAGGGGGCATGCTTGAAAAATGAAGCTTGTAACCCCTCCTTTATGATGGAGAGTGTCCAATGCTCTGCTGTTATTTGCCCCCATCTGGGGGCAACATGACATAACCTTCCTGGAATGGTGGAAGGCTCTGGTCCCTCGAGAGCCAGGAAGGCGAAGTTCTCTAGCTGAGAGTTAAAGGCCCTGTGGAGGCTGAGTCTGCTAGGCCGGCTGAGGCCTAGCAGCCTTTGCTTTCTTCTGTTTGGGTGGTTGCTGACCTTTCTTGGCAAGCTGACCTGCAGAACATCCCTGCTGAACATAAGCAGGATAAAATATTTTCTTTTTAGAAAAGAATGGTTTTTTGAACAATTTCCTTCTAGCAGGATCAGCAGTGGACTTGGATAATCTATCCAAGGTGGAATTTTCAGCATCCATTTCATTGGCCTTTTCCTGCCAATCTTTACCAAACAGGTTCTCACCCGTACAAGGGATATTTCCCAATTTGTCTTGTACCCAGAGCTCTAGATCAGATGCCTGGAAATATCCTCTGGAGGAGACATCCTGCGTTTAGGGAAGGAGGGCTCCTCTGGGAGAAGCATCGGTACGACAGAACTGTCAGAATCCTCAGATTCCTCTGAGGACTCGAAGTACCGTCTGTCCGGATACTCTTTAAGAGCCCGATACCCGTACCGACCTAAGTCGGTACCGGGAGTAACTGGTACCGGGGTATCGGTACCGGAGGTCATCAGATGACTGGGTACCGGCAAAGCAGACACCGATGCTGATGTCGATGCTATCGGTACCGATGCCGGGGCCGGTACCGGTGGAATTGTCTGTCACGGTTCCGAGGGCGTCGATGCCGCAAGGAAAGCCGCCAGACTGCGCTCCATAGCCACAACTCTCTGGTCTATCGACGCCGCCAATGCCTGGATCTCGGTACCGGAAGAGACCGCCGGTACCCCAGAGCATGGCACCAGTAGCTCTGCCGAGGTCGAGGCCTCGAGAACATCCTGGAACCCCGATAATACTTTGGAAGCCGAAGCCTCCCGCCGGGGTAATTTTGCCGGTGCAGAATCCTCGAGGGCAACGCCAGAGGCATCTTGATGCTTAGAAGGAGATCTACCCTTCGAGGACCGGCTGGACTTGTTTAGTTACCTGAGATCCACGGGAGGAAGAAGCAGCCCTGGAAGTGTCGATGCCACCGAAGCTGCATCAGAGGGAAACAGAGTACTGAGCTTAGCAGCTCAGTTCTGACGACCTCTTTTAGACATCGTGGCGCAGGACATACAATCTGTGATGGAGTGGTCAGGACCTAAACATTTTAGACACCATTCATGGTTGTCGGTGACGGAAATGGTACTGCCACACTTTGTGCACTTCTTGAAACCTGAGGCAGGTTTCTCCATTAGAAAAAGCTTTTGGGCCTAAGGCCCAAAAAAGGCGCGTGCACCTGAAGAAAAAGAAGATTTTTTTTTTTTTCAAAGGCAGAAATAAGAAAAGAAAAACCGGCGGTACCGGTAGAGCATCGAGGAAGGCAGACACGACCACAAAAAGAAAGAAATAAAAAAGAATACTTCTGCGGTGACAGGAACACGACCTGCTGGTTCCGCGGAAAAAGATGAACTGGAGAGAAGCAGTTAGAAAGGCGGGAAGGCAGCATGCAGGCGCTGTGGGATGCTCCCAAAAGCTTTCTAATTGGACGCTGGGGAGCGTTCCCGCGCAGGCTCCGTCGGTACCGACGATACCCATATGTGATGACTACATTCCTGCTTGTTCTTGGAGATAGATACAACTCCAAGGAGAGATGGGTGGGTTGTGAAGACTAAATTCCTGCTGTTCCCGGAGATCACCGGTTACAGGTGAGTAACTATGCTATCTCCAGGAACAAGCAGGAATGTAGTCTTCACATATGGGGACTCCCTAGATTCAGATGCCAGGGAGATAGCCTCAGAAAGTTGTGTGCCCTTGTGAAAAGGCTCCACTTCCCCCCATGGATCTCTGGCATCCCACCAGAGATGGTGGATAGGAGTTGATTAAGTCTGGAACAGGTGTTGAAGAACAGCCTGACCAAACAAGGCATCCCGGCGAGAGTCCTTGTCTAAGCAGTAATGGGCTGTGAAGGTATGAACTGAAGCCCAAGTAGCTGCTCGACAGATGTCATCAATAGACACAGAGTGAAGATGAGCCATTGACGTCATGGCTCACATTGTGAGCTGTGACATGGCCTTCAATAGGAAGGTTCCTACTCTCATAGGCAAAAGATATACACTGTGCAATCCAGCTGGACAGTGTCCTTTTGGAAACTGGAAGGCCCAAATGACTAGGATCAAAAGCAACAGAGTTGAGAGGATTTTCTATGTTGCTGTGTCCTTTGCAAGTAAAAGGCCAAAGCTCTTTTACAGTCCAAAGAATGAAGGTTCCTTTCTGCATTTGAGGCGTGAGGCATTGGAAAGAATACAGGAAGGTAAACCGCTTGGTTTAAATGAAAGGGCGAAACCACCTTTGGCATAAAGTGTGGATGAGTCCTAAGGACTACCTTATCATGATGGAACCTTGTATAAGATGGAACAGCCAACAATGCTTGCAATTCACTGCTGCGACGTGCTGATGTGATTACAATGAGAAAGATAACCTTCCAGGAAAGGAATTTCAAAGAGGTAGTGGCTAATGGTTCAAAGGGCAGTTTCATGAGCTGCCCAAGAACCAGATTCAAGTCCCATGCCACCGGTGGTGCTTAAATGGGAGGCTTCGTTAAAAGAAGGCCTCTCATAAATCTTCCTATGAGAAGATGAGAGGAAATAGGTTGTCCATTTAGGAGGCTTGAAGGAAGCTGCAAAAGCACTCAAATAGAATCTCACTGAATTGGTCTTAAGCTCTGCATTTGATAATTGAAGGAGGTACTCCAGTAATGATTCCAGGGGTATCGCAAGAGGGTTAAGACCCTTCTGCGAGCACCATATGATAAAACTTTTCCACTTGAATGCATAAGAGCGTCTTGTGGAAGGTTTCCTGGAAGCATGAAGGATATCCTTTACCTGCTAGGAAAGGTTAAGACCGTGAAATTCTAGGCTTTCAGCAACCAGACTCCAGAGGTGGAGCTTGAGAGAGATGTAGGAGCAGAGGGTACCACGGTTGCCATGGCCAACGTGGAGCTATGAGGATCATATGACCTCTGTCTCTCTGAACCTTTAACAGGGTTTTGGGAATTAGGGGAATGGGTGGAAAGGCATACAGGAAGTCCTGACCCCAATGAAGGAGGAAAGCATTCCTGGCCTGACAACCTTGAGCCAGAATTCTGGAGCAGAACCGGGGATGTTTGGCATTCAGCGGACTTGCAAAGAGGTCTATGTCTGGGGTTCCCCAAATTTGAAAAACTTTGGCCACCTGGTCTACATGGAGACACCATTCATGTGGAAGCAGAACTCGACTGAGTGTCTGCCCAAGAGTTTTGAATGCCTGGAAGATACACCGCAAGGAGATGAATCTGATGCTCTCTGGCGAGGGTCCAGAGTCGCAAAGCTTCGTTGCACAGCGACGGAGCCTGTTCCGTCCTGCTTGTTCACATAGAACATGGCTACCTGATTGTCCATTTGAACTAGGACTGTCTTTGTAGCTGAGCTGGGTGTGAAATACTCAAAGAGCAAGGAAGATTGCTCTGAGCTCCAGGAGGTTGATATGGAGATAGGCCTCCTGTGGAGTCCAGGTATCCTGGGTAGAGAGGCCGTGCAGGTGGGCTCCCCAACCCATCTGTGAAGCATCTGTTAGAGTGGCTTGGGGTGGGGGCTGCTGAAAAGCAGACCCCAACAGAAGGTTTTTGGATGACTGCCACCATTGAAGGGACAAAATAAGGCGATCTGAGTTTGCTATTTTGTCTGACAGGCAACCTGACGCCTGAGCCCACTGAGTCGATAAGGTCCACTGGGCTGCCCTCATATGGAGGCGAGCATAAGGAACCACATGCACGGTGGATGCCATGTGGCCTAGCAACTGTAACATTTTCCAAGCAGTGAGGTGAGGTTTTAGCACTGTTTGGGAAGCTAAGTGCACAATGTGAAGGCAGCGGGGCTGTGGAAAGGCGGCCCTTGTCTGATATCCAGAAGAGCTCCTATAAACACTAGGGATTGAGTGGGAGCAAGGTTGGACTTTGGGAAGTTTATGACAAGTCCCAAATACTGAAGGATGTGCATTCTGCGAGACAGAGAAACCCTGGCCTCTGGCTCTGAAGGAGCTCAAATGAGCCAGTCGTCTAAGTAAGGGAAGACAAATGTTCCCAGGGTGCGGAGATATGCTGCTACCACAGCCATGCATTTTGTGAACACCCTTGGTGCAGAAGCCAGGCCAAAAGGAAGAATCCTGTATTGGTAGTGCTTCCCTTGAAACAGGAATCGAAGGAACTTTCGGTGAGTTGGATGGATGAGAACACGAGTGTATGCATCCTTGAGATCTAGAGAACAAAGCCAATCCTGACTCTGAAGGTATGGCAGCAGAGTTCCTAGAGAAATCATTTTGAACTTCTCTTTGAATAGAAATTTGTTCAATTCTCTGAGTCTAGAATGGGTCTGTGTCGTCTTGTTTTCTTTGGAATAAGGAAATAGGGGGAGTAAAACCCTGTACCCCATTGGGGAATAGGCACCTCTTCTATTGCTCCTTGAGCAAGGAGCATTATGACTTCTCAACCTAACTGGTCGTTGGGAGAGGTCTGAGAATTGAACTGTCTTACTATTGTAGGAGGGGGCATGCTGAGGAAATGAAGCTTGTACCCCTCTCGTACAATAGACAGAGTTCAATTTTCTGCTGTTATCTGACATCTAGGGGCAAAATGACATAACCTTCCTGAGATGGAGGAGGGTTCTGGGCCATTCAGGGCCAGGAAGGCAAAGTTCTCTAGATAAGAGTCAAAGCCCCTGTGGAGGCAGAGTCTGCTGAGCCGGTTGAGGCTTAGCTGCTTTTGGCTTCCTTTGTTGCCTAGGTTGTTGCTGCTGTCCCTTTTGGGCAGACTGACCTGAACGATGTCCCTGCTGGGTATAGGAGGCATAAAACCTCTTCTTCTTACTGAAGAATGGTTTCTTAGAGGATCTTTTCCTCGCAGGATCAGCTGTAGATTTGGACAATCTATCCAAAGTGATATTGTCAACATCTATCTCATTAGCTTTTTCCTGCCAATTCTTGCCAAAGAGATTCTCTCCTGTGCAGGGTATATTCCCCAGTTTGTCCTGTACCCAGATTTCTAAGTCAGATGCCTGGAGCGAGGCAATTCTGCGTGCACCTATGGCAATAGCAGAGGTTCTGCTTATGCACTCAAAGCAGTCAAAGGCAGCACGATTCACAAACTTGGAAACATCCTGAGCATGTTTAACAAGAGTAAGATAATCTTATCTTTTATCATCAGGAAGGAAACGGCTCATAAGCTCTAAGTCTGTGACTTCCTTAAGAAACATTCCCATATACAAGATATAGGAACTGATTCTAGCAGAAAGCCTGGAAGCCTGGAATGATTGACGTTCAAAGGCGTCAAGAGTCCTACACTCACGTCCTGGAGGATTAGATGCATGCCTTTTTGCACTCTTTATCCGTCTCATGGCTGATTCCACCACCATGGAATGGTGTGGTAATTGAGTCTTCTGAAACCCAGGACAAGGAGGAACTCGATACAAGGTCTCAAGTCTTCGAGACTGAGGAAATGTGGTTAGAGGTGTTTCCCACATCCTTAACATAAGATCATGCAAGATCTCATGAACAGGTAAGGTAGCTGCCTCCTTGGGAGCTTTAGGGTATTGTAGGATTTCTAATTCCTTTGCCCTAGGCTCTTTTTCAGTAGCCACTGTGATAGAAAGACCTCGGGTCACATCTCGGATAAAATCCTGAAAGGACATATCCTCTGATGGAGACATCCTACGCTGAGGAGAAGTGGAATCCTCGGGAAGAAGTACTCTGTATCGGCAGAGCTTTCAGAGTCTTCAGACTCATCCGAGGATTCTAAGTATCTCTGATCCAGATGGTCGTGCAAGGTACGGTACTGGTACCGATCGAAGTCGGCATCGGAGTGGTCCGGTACCGAATGGTCGATGACGGATAGAGATGCATGACTCAGTCCCGGTAGAATACGTGCCAATGTCGATGAAGTTGGTGCCTGTTGAATTATCTGAAGCGGTTTCAGGGGCATCAATGTCGTGAGAAGAGCCACCAGACTGCGCTCAATAACCAAGAATCTCTGGTCTATCGACGCTGCCGATTCTTGGGTATCAGTGCTGGTTAAAGCGGCCGGAATCCCAGAGCATGGCACCAGTAGTTCTGCGAGGTGGAAGCCTCGAGAACATCCTGGAGCCCCGTTAGTGCTTTGGAAGCCGAAGCCTCCTGACGGGGCAATTTTGCCGGTGAAAGTCCCTCAAGGGCAATGCCAGAGGCATCTCGATGTTTAGAAGGAGATCTACCCTTTGAGGACCGGCTAGATGTATGTTTAGTTACCTGAGATCCATGGGAAGAGGATGAAGCCCTGGAGGACGTCGATGCCATGGAGGCTGCATCAGAGGGAAAAAGGGTGCTGAGCTTAGCAGCTCGGTTTTGCAGGTCCCTTTTTGACATCATTCCACAGGCAACACACTCTGAAATAGTGTGGTCAGGACCTAAACCATTCGAGGCACCACTCATGGGTGTCGGTAACAGATGATACAGCCACACTTAGAACATTTTTTAAAACCCGAAGCGGGTTTTTCCATTTTGAGGGAAAAAGTTGGGCCTAGTGCCCAAAATGGCGCCTGGCACCCGAGAAGAAAATCACTGGGAGAAAGACTCCAGAAACAAAGGGTTTTGGGTTGTTTTTTTTTAGAAAAATGAAAAGATCCACCAGCAGTACTGGTATAGTGTCGAGGGAAGGCAGACGAGACCACAAAAAAAGAAGTATAAGAAGGGAATTTTCTGCGGTGACAGGATGTGTGACCTGTTGGCTCCGCGGAAAACGAAGAACTGGAGAGGGACAGTTGGGAAAGGCGGGAAGGCAGCACACAGGTGCTGTGGGATGCTCCCAAAAGCTTTCCTATTGGACACTGGGGAGCATTCCCACGCAGGCTCCGTTGGTACCGACAATACCCATATGTGAAGACTACATCCCTGCTTATTCCTGGAGATAATGCTTTCGAGCATGGCTGCCATAGTCCCGAGGACCTGCAGATAATGTCAGGCCGACTGTGCTGCCATTTTCAGAAACTGTTGTACCAAGTGGCACAACCCCCATGCTCGATGTTCTGGAAGGAAAACCTTCCCTATGCGAGTGTCTAAGCATGCTCCCAAACACTCCAGCTCCCAGGATGGCACTTAGTGGCTCTTGATGACCACTCAACAAACTTTGAAGCAACTACACCATCCGCTTCATTGCTCTTTCGCTCTCGTCCCTGGACTTCCCCCTAATCAGTCAATCAACGAGATACATGTGCACAAGAACCTTTTCATTGTGGAGCGCAGCCGCCACCACCGCCATGACCTTGGTGAAGGTACATGGAGCCATTGCCAGCCCAAACAGCAAAGCCCAAAACTGGAAATGCCCTATCGGCACTGCAAAGTGGAGAAACTGTTGATGTTTTGGGTGGATGGGATTGTGCAGATGTGCCTCCATGAGATCTAGAGATGTCAGGAATTCTCCGTTTCTCACTGCTACTATGACAGATCGCAATATTTCCATGTGAAAATGTGGGACCCGCAGACAACGGTTCACCCCCTTGAGATTGAAGAGCGGGAAAAAGGAACCCTCCTTGGGCAACACAAAATAAATGGAGTACTGACCGCAACCGTACTGGTCTCTGGGTACTGGCCCCACGGCTCTTAATTGCAGGAGCTGTGCCAAGTGTCTTTTACCGTCACCACTTTGCCTAGTGCTTTGCAGGGGGACTGAACGAAGGAATGGCCTACTGGATGGCCTACTGGATGAACCCACTCAAGAACCCACTCAAGAGGTGATCCCCAGGCGGAGTAGAAATCCCGCAGACCTCCCACGAGTTTCACCCCCATCTGGGCCCCCTCGCTTCATTGCGCTTTCTTGGGCGCCGAGGTTGAAGTGCGCCAAAACCTCCGCCTGCTCCTTGAAAACCAGTCCTCTAGATGGCAATCTGCCCCTCTGGTAGGGAGTAAAGTGGGACATATGAAAATGCTTAAAATCCCGCAGTTGCCCCCTACTCAACGGTGGAATACGGCTCTGTTTCAGTTTATCCTCGGGCAGGCAACCTCCCTTGGACTCTTCCAAGTCCTTGACCAATTTGTCTAGATCACCTCCAAAGAGAAAGAGTAGTTACTCACCTCTAACAGGTGTTCTCCAGGAGCAGCACGAATTAGTCCTCACATATGGTGACGTCGGCGCCGACGGAGCCCTCGTGCAGAGCATTTCCCCAGCTTTCAAAGAAAGCCTTTGGGAATGTGGTGCGCATGCACAGTCCCCTTCCCGCCCAAGGGTGCCATCTTGCTCAGTCTTATGACATAGCTAAAAGACAGCAAAAAACCACAAAATGAATCATATGACTGCAACTCCAAGGGGAGGAGGGAGGGTCATGAGGACTGATTCCTGCTGCTCCTGGAGAACACCTGTTACAAGTGAGTAACTACTCTTTCTCCAGGACCAAGCAGGAAGTCAGTCCTCACATATGGGACTCCCCAGCTTCAGGCTACCGGAAACCCAAGCTGAAAAAATAAGCTCCCTCTAGAGCGTCAGCATCCGTGAAAGAATCCTTTCTGAAAACACCCCCGTACGGTAGCCCAACACAAGGGCCGGAGGGTAGGAGTTGCCTAAACCTCAAAGAGATTATGGAGTACCGTCTGTCCGAAAGCACTGTCCCTATGGGATTCCCTCTTGAGGCAGTAGTGAGCTGCAAAAGTCTGGCTTGAAGACCAAGTAGCGGCCCGGCAGATGTCTGCCAACGGAACAGAACAGAAGTGGGCTACTGACACGGCCTTCGGCCTGACCTGGTGGGCCGTGACTCGACCCTGCCACTTGAGGGCATAAGATTTCCGGGTGGATTGCCTCCTAGAGGCCAAAACCACCTCTTCCACTTCCTTAGTTAGAAGTAAGGGGGCTAGAACTACCCTTTCAACAGCCAGGCCATCAGATTGAGGGACCTGAGGTTGGGTCGCAGGAGAGATCCTTGATCCTGAGATAGGAGATCGGGTTGCACCCCCAGAGGGAGTGGAGTGTCCATTGCCAACTGCAGAAGGAGTGGAAACCATGGTTGCCTTGGCCATCTGGGGACTACCAGAATCACCGAGGCCTTGTCCTGAAGAACCTTGAACAAGGTGCGGGCCACTAGAGGCGTGGGAGGAAAAGCATACAGTAGGCCCGTGGACCAAGAGATTAGAAACGCATCTGCTGCTATTCGAAGAGGATGCGGTTGCCTGGAACAGAACCTAGGTAGCTGACAGTTCAGTGGACTCGCAAAGAGATTGATGGTTGGAAGACCCCATCTTAGGAAGATCCTTTGGACCACCAGGGGATTCAAATGCCATTCGTGAGGCTGTAGAATCCTGCTCAATCTGTCTGCCAGGGAATTTTCCTGGCCAAGCAGATAAACTGCCTTGAGAAACATGCTGTGTTTGATTGCCAAGGAGCACAGGGCCTGCGCCTCCTGACACAGAAGTTTGGAGCCTGTGTCTCCTTGCTAGTTCACGTAAAACACTGCCACCTGATTGTCTGTCTGAACTAAGACAGACTGGTGAGAGAGGACATGAGAGAAAGTCTGTAGAGCTAAGCAGATAACTCGCAACTCCAACAGATTGATCTGCTGTGTGGACTCCCAAGGAGACCAGAGGCCCTGAGTGCAAGCCCCCTGGCAATGTGCACCCCAGCCCTGAAGGGAAGCATCGGTTGTCAGCACCTGTGTGTGTGAAGGCGCCTGAAAAGGCACCCCCTGGACCAGGTTCAGGAGATGCAGCCACCACCGTAGGGAGGCTGCCAGCAGTTTGGACACCCTTATCTTGTCTTTCAAATTGCCTGTGGCTTGCACCCACTGAGCTCTGAGGCACCACTGAGCTCTGAGGCACCACTGAGCAGGTCGCATGTGCAGACGGGCATTCGGAGTTACATGGACCGTGGATGCCATGTGACCCAAGAGCCTTAGGAAGTTTCTGGCAGAAACCAGAGAACCACTGTGGAATTGTTTTGCCAACGCCATCAGTCTGTGGGCCCTGTTCTCTGGCAAATAAGCCTTCGCCTGGAGGGTATCCAATCTTACCCCTATGAACTCCATGTCCTGTGAGGGGAGCAAAGTGGACTTTGCAAAGTTTATTATGAAGCCTAGATGCTGGAGAAGAGAAACAGTGCAAAGGGTGGCCTGTCTGGCCTCTTGTGGAGACTGACCTCTGATGAGCCAGTCATCCAGGTATGGAAAGACAAAGATGCCCTGGTTTCTGAGATAGGCTGCCACCACCGCCGGCACTTGGTGAAAACCCTGGGGGCGGAGGTGAGGCCAAATGGAAGTACTCTGTATTGAAAATGACTTTCTCCCACTACAAATCTGAGATATTGTCTGTGGTCTGAATGAATAAGGATGTGAGTATAAGCATCCTTCAGGTCTAAGGAGCATAGCCAATCTCCCTGCTGGAGGTAGGGCAGCAGTATTCCAAGGGAAAGCATCTTGAACTTTTCCCTCTCCAAGAACTTGAGATTTTGCAAATCTAGGATGGACCTGAGGCCTCCAGTCCTTTTTGGTACCAGAAAGTACCTGGAATAGAAGCCTCGCCCTATCAGGTGGTGGGGCACCGGTTCCACCGCCTGCTCCTATAGAAGACTTGCCAACTCCTGAAGGAGGAGGTTCCTGTGCAGAGGGAGTCTTGGAGGCTCCCCTGGAAAATAGGAGGGGGGTAACTGGTTGAAGTGGAGCAAATAGCCCTTTTGGACTATGCTCAGTACCCAAGTATCCCCTGTTATGGCTGACCACCTGTGGGCATACAGTGTCAGCTGGCCTCCTGTGCTGAGAGGAACCAGCTGAGGAGGACAGGCTATGCAGTGGGAGTGAAAACCCTGCTCCCTGCTGTGCAGGAGCCGGAGCTGATGGCTTGGGGGTTTTCTGCCTATGGTGCCCATGCCCCTGCCCCTTGGCCTGCTGACCCTGATGGGGAGCTGTAGAGGCCTGAAACCGAGGGTAGGATTTGTAGGCAGTAGCCTTCCTCGGGTAAAAGGGCCTTTTCCCCGAGCCCCCCTTCTTCTGAGGAGGGGCAGAAGTTTTCCTGGACAGCCTTGTCCTGGTGTCCTAGTGAGAGTCACGAGTTCTGCAGCCTTTTCAGCCATGGGTTTGCCAAAAAGGTTCTCACCTCGGCAAGGGACATCGACCAACTTGTACCCATGGCTCGAGGTCCGATGACTGTAGCCAGGACTGACGGCATGCACCGATGCCAGCCGCGGTTACTCGGGCCGAAGCCTCAAAGCCATCATAGGCTGCTCAAGAGATAAACTTTTAGCACTCTCGAATCCCTGATGACAAAGCCTTAAACCTCTGCAAAGGTTCCTTGGAGAGGCCAGCTGAGAACCCGGCAATCTCCTTTGCCAGGTCTCGGAGGTACATGCCCATGTACAGCTGGTAATTCTGGACACGGCAAGCCAGCATAGAGCCCTGGAAGCACTTTCTACCGAGGGCATCCAGGTTCCAGACCTCCCGGCCGGGGAGGCACCAAGGACTGCATCTTCTGACTCTTCAGACGATACAGCGTAGTTACTCACCTGTAACAGGTGTTCTCCAGGAGCAGCAGGAATCAGTCCTCACTTATGGGTGACGTCGGCGCCGACGGAGCCCTCGCGGAGCAATTTTCCCCAGCTTTCAAAGAAAGCCTTTGGGAATTGCAGCGCGCATGCGCGGTCGTCTTCCCGCCCGAGGGTGCCATCTTAGCCAGTCAGATGACATAGCTAAAAAAGACAGCATAAAAATTTGCAAAAAAGAACATAAGCAGACGATTGCAACTCCAAGGGGAGGAGGGAGGGTAGTGAGGACTGATTCCTGCTGCTCCTGGAGAACACCTGTTACAGGTGAGTAACTACGCTTTCTCCAGGACCAAGCAGGAAGTCAGTCCTCACTTATGGGACTCCCAAGCTCAAGGCTACCGGAGACCCTAAGCACAAAACTGAGCTCCCTCTAGCTCAGCAGCACAGAAGGATAGAATCTTCGCTGAATTATCACCCACCGGTAGCCCACATCCGGGATGGAGGGTAGGAGTTGCTCAGACCTCAAAGAGATTACGGAGGACTGCCTGTCCGAAAGCACTGTCCCTACGGGACTCCCTCTCGAGACAGTAATGGACCGCAAAAGTCTGGCTCGAAGACCAAGTAGCGGCCCGGCAGATGTCTGCCAGCGGAACAGAGCGGAGGTAAGCCACTGATGTGGCCTTTGCCCGAACGCAATGAGCCGTGACTCGACTTTCTAAGGAGAGTCCGGCTGCCCCATAAGCCCAAGAGATACAGTCCGCAACCCAGATGGACAGAGTACGCTTGGAGACCGGGAGCCCCAATTTATTGGGGTCAAAAGACACAAAAGCTGAGCAGCTTTACGGTGCTCCCGCGTACGGTCAAGGTAGAAGTTCAATGCCCTTCTACAGTCCAGGGTATGGAGGACCGTTTCAGCTCGGCTGGAGTGTGGTCTGGGAAAGAAGGTTGGAAGTACCACCTCCTGATTGATGTGAAAAGGGGAGACCACTTTAGGCAGAAATTTTGGGTGAGTCCGTAGGACTACCCTATTCTTGTAGAACCTAGTGTAAGGGGGATCAGACACGAGGGCCTGCAATTCACTTACGCGCCTAGCGGAAGTGAGGGCTATCAAGAACAGTGTTTTCCAAGACAGAAAACGGAGAGAACAGGTAGCCATAGGTTCAAAAGGCGGACAGGTGATCCGCTGCAAAACCACATTCAGGTCCCAGTCAGGCGCTGGCGGGCGCAGAGGTGGTTTAAGTAGAAGGAGACCTCGGAGAAACCTCGTTACGAGAGGGTCATTGGAGAGAGGTCTGCCGTCCACTGGCACATGATGTGCTGAAAGAGCACTGAGGTGAACTCTGACGGAGTTGGACTTAAGTCCCAGATTAGAGAGGTGCAGCAAGTACTGCAAGATCACCGACACCGGGCAGGAGAAGGGATCCTGAGACTGTTGGGTACACCAGACTGCAAAGCGACGCCATTTAAGGGCGTAGCATTTGCGGGTAGAAGGCCGTCGCGAAGCTAAGACGACCTCCTCCACCTCCGCCGGCAGGAGAAGGGGAGCAAGGACTACCCTCTCAGCAGCCAGGCCATGAGGTTGAGAGACCTGAGGTTGGGGTGCAGAAGGGACCCCTGATCCTGAGTGAGGAGATCCGGTTGTACCCCCAGAGGGATTGGATCCTCCACCGCCAGTTGCAGCAGGAGCGGAAACCACGGCTGCCTGGGCCAGCGAGGGGCCACCAGGATCATGAAGGCTTTGTCTCGGAGGACCTTGAAAAGAGTCCGAGAGATCAGCGGGATGGGAGGGAAAGCGTACAGAAGGCTCACCGACCACGAGATCAGAAAGGCGTCCGCCGCAACCCGAAGGGGGTGTGGCTGACGAGAGCAGAAGCGAGGAAGCTGCCGGTTGTGAGGACTGGCAAAGAGATCCACCGTGGGGAGACCCCACTTGAGGAAGAGCTTCTGAACTACCAAGGGATCCAGACGCCACTCGTGCGGCTGGAGGACCCTGCTGAGTTTGTCTGCAAGGCAATTTTCTTGGCCCGGGAGATAAACTGCCTTGAGGAGAATGCCGTGACTGACGGCCCAAGAGCAGAGCTTCTGTGCCTCCCGGCAGAGGAGGAAGGAGCCCGTGCCCCCCTGCTTGTTCACGTAGAACATGGCAACTTGATTGTCCGTCTGGACAAGGACGGACTGTTGGGAAGTCAGGTGGGAGAAAGCCTTGAGAGCTAGGCGGATCGCCCTGAGCTCCAGGAAGTTGATCTGCTGAGCAGACTCCCACGTGGTCCAGAGGCCCTGAGTACGTGCCTCTTGGCAATGTGCTCCCCAGCCCAGGAGGGATGCATCGGTGGTCAGCACCCGGGTCGGCTGAGGTGACTGGAAAGGCATTCCGAATATCAGGTTCGGCTGCCGGAGCCACCACCGGAGAGACGAGAGCAGCGGCTCGGAGACGCGCACTAGGTCTGCCAGGCCGCCTGTGGCTTGTCGCCACTGCTGGCGGAGACACCATTGAGCAGACCGCATGTTCAGGCGGGCATTGGGGGTCACATGGACGGTGGAAGCCATATGGCCGAGCAGTCTCAGGAAGCGCCTGGCGGAGACCAGGGGCTGGCTGCGAAAGCGGTCGGCTAGGTCCATGAGCCGTTGAGCCCTGTCGAGCGGTAGGTACGCTCGTGCCCGAGGAGTGTGCAGCCTTGCGCCGATGAACTCGAGATCCTGTGAGGGGAGCAAAGTGGACTTTGCGAAGTTTATGACAAAGCCCAAGTGCTGCAGCAGAGTCACCGTGCGGCACGTGGCGTTGGTGACCTCCTGAGCGGACGCTGCTCTGATGAGCCAGTCGTCGAGATACGGAAAGACATAGAGGCCGTGAAGCCGGAGATGGGCCGCCACGACCGCGAGACATTTTGTGAAGACTCGCGGTGCGGAGGATAGGCCAAAGGGCAGTACTCTGTACTGGTAATGATTTCCTGCCACCACAAACCTTAGGTATTGGCGGTGGCTTGGGTGGATGAGGATGTGCGTGTAGGCATCCTTTAGATCCAAGGAGCATAGCCAATCTCCCTGCTGGAGGTAGGGCAGAAGGATTCCAAGGGTAAGCATTTTGAACTTCTCCCGCACAAGGAACTTGTTGAGGTTGCGCAAGTCCAGGATGGGTCTGAGGCCCCCTGTTCTCTTTGGTATCAGAAAATACCTTGAATAAAAGCCTTGACCTCTCAGGTGGTGGGGCACCGGTTCCACCGCCTGTTCCTGCAGAAGACCTGCTAACTCCTGAAGGAGCAACTCCCTGTGCAGAGGGGGGCGCGAAGGTTCTCCCGGAAAATAGGAGGGAGGGACCTGATGGAAGTGGAGAAGGTAGCCTTCTCGCACGACCTGAAGTACCCAGGCATCTGCGGTGATGCTGGACCACCTGTGGCCGAAGTGAACCAGCCGGCCTCCGGTGCTGGGAGGAACCAGCGGGGGGGGGAGAGGCTATGCATTGTGAGTCAAAAACCCCCACCCTGCTGAGCAGGGGCTGGTGGTGCAGGCTTGGGGGCTTGCTGCCTACGGGACCCGTTACCCCGTCCCTTGGCCTGCTGGCCCTGTTGGGGAGCTGCAGGGGCCTGATAATGGGGGTACTGTTTGTAGGCAGCCGCCTTCCTCGGGTAAAAGGACTTTTTTCCCGAGCCCTTCTTTTTCTGGGAAGGGGCGGAGGTCTTCCTAGAAAGCCTGGTCCTGGTGAGAGTCTCAGTCTCAATTTGTGCAGCCTTTTCCGCCATGGGCTTGCCAAAGAGGTTTTCGCCTCGGCAGGGGACATCGACCAACTTGTCCTGTACCCAGGGCTCAAGATCCGACGACTGAAGCCAAGCCTGTCGGCGGGCACCGATGCCGGCTGCGGCCACTCTAGCCGAGGCCTCAAAGCCATCATAGGCTGCTTGGGACATGAACTTTGAGCATTCCCGAATGCCCGTGGACAAGGCTAGGAACCTCCGCAAGGGCTCCTCGGAGAGACCAGCGGAGAATCCGGCTAGCTCTTTAGCCAGATCCCGGAGATACATGCCCATGTAGAGCTGGTAAGTCTGGACACGACATGCGAGCATAGAGCCCTGGAAGCACTTCTTGCCAAGGCCATCCAGGTTACGGGCCTCCCTTCCAGGAGGCACCGAGGAGTGCATCTTCTGGCTCTTAAGACGATGCATGGCCGATTCCACTACCATGGAATGGTGTGGCAGCTGTGCCTTCTGAAAGCCAGGGCTCTTGCGGACCCGATAGATAGAATCGACCCGCTTGCTCAGGACCGGCGAGGAGGCCGGACTCTCCCACATGCGGAAGAGTAGTCGTTCCAGCATAGGAGGAACCGGCACAGTAAAGTGCTCCCTCGCGGGAGAGTCATACTGGAGGGCGTCGAGCTCTTCGGCTCGAGGCTCCTCCTCGGGATCCGCAGGGAAGGCCAAAGCCTTGGCCATATCCCTAACGAAGTCCGAGAACCGGGCATCCTCCGGGGGGGACTGCTTCCGAGGCTCGGACCCCGGTGAGTCCGATGGGACACACCGAGTCCGGAAAGAATCAGGTGACTCTTCCTCTTCAGACTCCCAGACCGACTCCGACGAGGACTCGGTGGGGTCGGCCCGGGCAGGGTGCGGCGCCAGCCGCCCCGACGTCGAGGGAGTCGGCGTCGGCGACCTCGGTCCCGAACGGGAGGCCGAGGGTGACCTCGACCGAGGATCGACTCGAGTTCTCATTGACTCGAGGATCGGCTCGGTCTCCGGGGTCGACTTGGACGTCGACGTCCCGGCGGTCGGGGCAGCGGCGCCAGCGAGGCCAGCGAGCAGTGCCCGCTGCTGGTCCATGAAGGCAGACAGTCTGCTCTCCAAGGCCGTCAACCTGAGTCCGAGCTCAGGTGACCCAGCAGCCCCCGACTCGGGCCCCGACGGCGTCGGGCCCGACGTCGGCTGTCGCGGAGGCGAGTCCAGAAGGACTACAGGACTTACCCGGGCAGGCATCTCCGACTCCAGGCGAGGTCGCTTCGGGAGATGTTCCTTCTCCAAGGACCCGGGGCGGCTGTCGGGGCTATGCGACCTGGCCCTCGCGGAGCCAGGAGCGTCCACCGACGCCGCCCTCGCGGGTTTTTCCTTCCGACGATGGTCCCCGGAGGGAGAACCCCGGTCGGAGGAGCTCCGGCGACGGTCCGAGCTGGAGCCCTTTGACACGGAGGCCTCCGACGAGGTCCGGGTACGGCTGGGGTCAGCGAAGATTCTCTCGCGCTGATGCCGCCGACTTCTCAACGCCTTCGAGGACAGTTTGCTGCAGGGCCCACAGATCAGTTCCTCATGATCCGGGCCCAAGCAGCGGAGGCAAAAGTCGTGTGTGTCGGTTAGTGACATATTTCGGTCACACCGACCACACCGCTTAAAGCCACTGGCAGCCATCGGGGGAAAAAGGGCCCCTGCGAGGTCAAAGGACCGGGCTGCCAGGGAAAACGAAAATGAAAGCTGACTAAGTCAGAAAAACCGAAAAAACGCTAGAGGACTCGAGACCGGCGTCGCGAGTCCGGGCGGGAAAACGATCGGCGTCGAACCGAAAGAAAAAAGTATAAAATAAAGAGGAAAATCAACTTTTTCGCGGGGACAAGACGGGGACGTCTGCAGGGCTCCGCGGAAAAAAGAAGACTGGCTAAGATGGCACCCTCGGGCGGGAAGACGACCGCGCATGCGCGCTGCAATTCCCAAAGGCTTTCTTTGAAAGCTGGGGAAAATTGCTCCGCGAGGGCTCCGTCGGCGCCGACGTCACCCATAAGTGAGGACTGACTTCCTGCTTGGTCCTGGAGAAATGGCCGATTCCACAACCATAGAGTGGTGCGGTAGCTGTGCCTTCTGGAACCCAGGGCTCTTACGGACTTGATAAATGGAATCGACCCATTTGCTGAGAACCGGCACCGAGGCCGGTGCCTCCCACATGCGGAAGAGCAGCCATTCCAGCATCGGAGGAACCGGTACAGTAAAGGCCTCCTTAGGCGGAAAGTCATACTGGAGGGCCTTGAGCTCCTCGGCTCGAGACTCCTCCTCGGAATCCGCGGGGAAGGCCAAGGCTTTGGCCATGTCCCTCACGAAGTCCGAGAACCGGGCATCCTCCGGTGGGGATCGTCTGAGGCTCTGACTCTGGTGAGTCCGATGGGACGCACCGGGTCCAGAAAGTGTCCGGGGACTCCTCATCCTCTGTCTCCCACTCAGACCCCTCCAAGGAGGAATCGAGCAGCTCCAGCCGGGCATCGATGCCATCCGCCCCGACGCCGAGGGCACAGGTGTCGACGACCTCAGCCCCAAGCAGGAGGGGGACCTTGGCTGAGGATCGACTTGAGACCGCATCGACTCGAGGATCGGCTCGGCCTCTGGGGTCGACTTGGACGTCGAGGTCCCGGTGGTCGGGGCAGATGCACTGGTGAAAACCAGTGATCAGTACCCGCTGCTGCTCCATGAAGGCAGCCAAGCTGCTCTCCAAGGCCGTCAACCTGAGACTCAGCTCAGGAGACTCAGCAACCCCCGACTCTGGCCCAGACGGCGTCAGGCCCGACGTCGGCTCCCCTGGAGGATATTCTATGAGGACAACAGCACTCACGTGACTCGGGATTCCGGCTCCACTCGAGGCAAATTGGCAGGCCTCTCCAACTCAGAGGACCCGGGACGGCGGTCAGGGCTATGCAACCTGGCCCTCGAGGGGCCAAGAGCATCCACCAACGCCGCCCTCACGGGTTTCTTCTTCCTTCTGTGTTCCTGAGAAGGAGACCCCCTTTCAGAGGAGCCTTGACGGTGCTCGGGGTCAGACTCCCGAGATGTCGAGGCCTCTGACGAGATCCGGGTCCGGCCGGATGCAGAGTCGGAAAAAAGTCTTTCACGCTGATGCTGACGGCTCCTCAGCACCTTAGAGGACATTTTGCCGCATGAGACAGACCACCGGGTCATGGTCAGGCCCGAGGCACCAGAGGCAGCAATCATGTGTGTCGGTGAGAGACATTAGCTTCTTACACCGATCACACTTCTTGAACCCGCTGGCAGCCATCGGGGGAAAAAGGACCCTGCAAGGTCAAACGACCAGGCTGCCAGTGAAAAAGAGAGAAAAAAAAAGCGGGAACGCTAGTCACGAAGGACAAAAACCGAAAAACTAGCTCCGGGCTCGATACCGGTGTACCGGGCCCAGGCGGGAAGGGGAACCGGCGTTGAACCGGGCAAAATCCACGAATCCAATGCAGGAAAAAAATCAACTTTTACCGGGTGACGACACATGTCCGTCGGGCTCTGTGGAAAAAAGACGACTGAGCAAGATGGCACCCTTGGGCAGGAAGGGGACTACGCATGCGTGCTGCATTCCCAAAGGCTTTCTTTGAAAGCTGGGGAAATGCTCCGCATGAGGGCTCCGTCGGCGCCGACGTCACCCATATGTGAGGGACTTCCTTCCTGTTTGGTCCTGGAGAAGCTTCCTTTTGAAGGGGAATTTGCTGAGGTGGGATTTGGAGGAACTGTCCGCCGCCACAGATAGCATCAAGCCGCCACTATCGAGGCCATGCTTTTAGATAGTCCTCTAATGAGATCGTAGTGGGTATCAGCCAGGTAAGCCACCCCCAATTCCAATTTGGCTGCTTCCCCGGACAGGTCCGTCTCCAGCTCTCCCCTGCTGTTGAACCTGTTGCGACCAGCAGAGGCAGGCTCTAGCTACCCAGGCCCTGCATATGGAGGACTGCAGAGAAAGGGCGTTAAAACAAGCCTTTGATGTCAGCAAGGTGTCCAACTTCCTGTCCTGGTTATCCTTGAGGGCTGCACTGCCTTCCACCAGGATCATGTCTGTTTAGTGATTGCCAACACCCCACCATTTCCACCCTAGGGGAGCGAAGCAGTTCCCTATCCTGTTTGGGTAGCGGGTACAGGCGTGTCATGGCATGCGCCCCTCTGAGGCCCACTTTTGGCAGATCCCGCTCATCCTGCATATTCTGCCTGGACCATTCTATGCACCAGAAAAACCTTTTGTGTCTTCCATATCGCCTGTAGCAGCAGGTCCTCCAGCTTCTCCTCTACAGCCAGCAGGCTAGCAGGCATATTGTGTATCTGAAAAGACTCCCCAATGAGCGCCGGCAACTCTTCCTGACAAAACACACATACAATATGCGACTGATCTTCCTGCTCCGGGATCTCACCTTCTTCCAATTATTCACCTTTCCAATCGAGCTCCATTTCCAGATCTTCTCTTTCCAGCCCCTCAGACAACTGAGATTGTCCATGCTACTCCTCTGAGAACTAGTCCTCTGAGGGAGTCGCCACCTCCGTCTCAATCCCCTTTGTGTCCGCAGTGCTCTTCATGCAGCATTCCAGCACCGTGGCGCATCCTCCGCAACCTGCTGGTGCAGACAAAACGCCTTGTGAAGCAGCAAGACAAACTCTGGCAAAACAAAATCCCCCAGGATCCTCACATTTCCCAGGCTCTATGCTGCGGAGGGTCCGGGAGTAGCCGAAGGCCCGGAAACTGGCTCTGACGCCAGTGTGGACCCCTCTGTGTCTTGGGCCTCCTGGAGGGAGGGGGGGTTCCTTCCTGCCTAGGCTGGGGGCGCAGGTCGTGCTTCACCAATGTGGCCTCCTGAGTGCAGTCTAGGCATATTTAACATTTTAATTTAACATTTCTTATATACCGCCTTTCATATCAAGGCTGTTTACATTGAACAAACTAAAATTACATTGAAAAGGGCGTTATAACTTGGAGATAGCACAGTTACTTACCTGTAACAGGTGATCTCTGGGAACAGCAGGAATTAGTCCTCACATATGGGTACGTCGGTACCGACGGAGCCCGTGCGGGAAAGCTCCCCAGCTTCTTAGAATAGAAGCTTTTGGGACCTCCCACTGCACATGCGCACTGCCTTCCCGCCTTCCTGAACAGCTCTCCTCAGTTTCGAGTTTATAGCTGAGTCAACAGAGAGAGGACAGGAAGATAGATAGATAGATAAAAGATACAACTCCTAGGGGAGGTGGGTGGGTTGTGAGGACTAATTCCTGCTGTTCCCAGAGATCACCTGTTACAGGTAAGTAACTGTGCTATCTCCAGGAACAAGCAGGAATAAGTCCTCACATATGGGGACTCCCTAGCTTAGATGCATGGGATCCCCTGTAAAGGTTCGCCATCTTCGTATGGATCTCAGGCATCCATTCTGGGAAGGTGGGCAGGAGTTGTTTAGGAATGGAACAGGTGCTTGAGGACAGCCTGGCCAAACAAGGCATCCCGGCGGGAGTCCTTGTCCAAACAGTAATGGGCTGTGAAGGTATGAACCGAGGCCCAGGTAGCGGCTCGACAGATCTGATCTATGGAAACAGAGTGCAGATGAGCCATAGAAGTTGCCATGGCCCTCACATTGTGAGCAGTGACATGGCCTTCCAGAGAAATGTTTTTGCTCTGGTAAGCAAAAGAAATACACTGAGCAATCCAATTGGAAAGTGTACGCTTGGAGACTGGAAGTCCCAAATGGGAAGGATCAAAGGCCACAAAAAGTTGAGAAGACTTTCGATGTGGCTGAGTCCTATTAAGGTAAAAAGCGAGAGCTCTTTTACAATCCAGAGTATGAAGGTTCCTCTCTGCATTGGATGCATGAGGAGCTGGAAAAAAGACAGGTAGATATACCTCTTGATTAAGATGAAAAGGCGAGACCACTTTAGGCATAAAGTGGGGATTCGTCCTAAGGACAACCTTATCATGATGAAATCTTGTGTAAGGTGGATTAGCCACTAAAGCCTGCAGCTCACTGATGCGGCGAGCCGAAGTGACTGCAATGAGGAAGATGACCTTCCAGGAAAGAAATTTCAAGGAGGTGGAAAACATTGGCTCAAAAGGTGGCTTCATAAGTTAACCGAGCACTAGATTCAAATCCCATGCGACCGGGGGTGGTCTGATGGGAGGTTTAGTGAGAGTCAGGCCTCTCATGAATCTTGCAACAAGAGGATGAGAGGAGATAGGTTGTCCATTTATATGTTGCAAGGATGCTGCAATAGCACTTAAATGGACTCTTACCGAATTCGTCTTGAGGCCTGCATTGGATAGATGCAGGAGATAATCAAGAAGAGAATTCAAAGGAAGTGCCAGAGGGTCAAGACCCTGCTGAGCACACCAAATGGAAAAACGTTTCCATTTGAAAGCATAGGAACGCCTGGTAGAGGGTTTCCTAGAGGCAGAAAGGATATCTTTCACTGGTTGGGAAAGATGAAAGTCTTGAAGGCTTAAGCCTTCAGTAACCAAGCACTGAGGTGAAGGGATTTGGGGTTTGGGTGCCACAAAGTCCCCTCCTCCTGAGACAGGAGGTCTGGCGCAGCTCCCAGATCCAAGTAGGATCCCTGGGAGAGCTGTAGAAGTAGAGGGAACCACACTTGGCGTGGCCAGCGTGGAGCTATGAGGATCATAGTTCCATGATCCCTCTGGAGTTTGAACAGAGTCTTGGGAATCAAAGGAATGGGTGGAAAGGCATATAGGAATGCCTGACTCCAATTCAGGAGAAAGGCGTCCGTAGCCTGAGCTCCCTGACACGGAGTTCTGGAACAGAACCGGGGAAGTTTGGCATTCCACGGACTTGCAAAGAGGTCTATGTCCGGGGTCCCCCATTCCTGAAAGATTCGGTTTATTTGGTCCAAATGTAGGGACCATTCGTGTGGCAGCAGAACTCGACTGAGCCTGTCTGCCCGAGAGTTTTGAACTCCTGGGAGATACACTGCTAGCAGGTGAATCTGATGCTCTCTGGCGAAGGCCCATAGTCTTAGAGCTTCGTTGCAAAGCGACAGAGAGCCCGTCCCTCCTTGTTTGTTTATGTAAAACATGGCCACCTGATTGTCCGTCTGAACTAGGACAGTGAGGTTGGCTAGGAGGGAGTGGAAGACCTTGAGGGCAAGGTAAATTGCTCGCAGTTCCAGAAGATTGATATGAAGGGTGGTCTCCTGTAGAGACCAAGTGCCCTGAGTGGAGAGAGTTTGCAGATGGGCTCCCCAGCCTGTTTGGGAGGCATCTGTTGTGAGGGTTGCTTGGGGTAGCAATGGTTGAAATGGAGCCCCCAACAACAGATTCTTGGTGGAAGTCCACCAGTGGAGGGACCAAAACAGACGATCGGAGGTTTGTATTTGGTCTGAGAGCGCTCCTGACGCCTGAGTCCACTGAGTGGCCAGGGTCCATTGAGCTGCTCTCATATGAAGACGAGCATAGGGCACCACATGCACTGTGGAGGCCATATGACCCAGTAGGCGTAGCATTTCCCTGGCTGTCAAGTGAGTGCTGGACTGAGCTTGGGAGGCCAAACTCAGGAGGCGCTGGCCTCGAACATGTGGAAGGTAGGCCCTTGCAGTGATGGTGTCCAACTGGGCCCCTATGAATTCTAGAGATTGAGTAGGGATGAGTTGGGACTTGGGAAGGTTTACTACCAGTCCCAGATACTGCAAAAGGCTCCTTGTGTGGTCCAGGGAAATCTGGGCCTGTGACTGAGTTGGAGCTCGGATGAGCCAGTCGTCCAGATATGGGAAGACAAAGATTCCCATGCCTCTTAGAAATGCGGCTACGACTGCCATGCATTTTGTGAATACTCTTGGAGCAGAGGCTAGACCGAAGGGGAGTACTCTGTATTGGAAATGTTTTCCCTGAAACAGAAAGCGAAGATACTTTCTGTGGGATGGATGGATGAGTATATGTGTATACGCATCCTGTAGGTCTAGAGAACAAAGCCAGTCCTGACCCTGGAGGTAAGGAAGGAGAATGCCGAGAGACAGCATTTTGAATTTCTCCTTGAAGAGAAATTTGTTCAATTCTCTCAGATCTAGGATTGGTCTGAATCCCCCTGTCTTCTTTGGAATGAGAAAATAAGGGGAGTAGAAACCGGACCCTTGTTGAGGAAGAGGAACCTCTTCTATGGCCCCTTGGGCAAGAAGAGAGGAAACCTCTTGACCCAACAGGGTTAGGAGAGATGGGGGAGAATTGAATGGTCTCACCATATGATGGGGAGGAAGGCTGGAGAAATGAAGTTTGTAACCCTCTCGAATGATAGAGAGGGTCCATTGTTCTGTTGTGATTTGTTCCCATCTGGGAGCAAAGTGAACCAACCTTCCGGGTATGGTGAGAGGTTCTGGTTGTGTTAGAACCAGAAGTGGCAAGTTCCCTAGGAGCAAGTCAAAACCCCTGAGGGGTTGGAGCCTGCTGAGCTACAGTAGCTGCTGCAGGCTTAGCTCGTGCTTGTTTGGATTGCTGACGCTTAGCAGTATAGCGAGGTTGAGAAGACTGCTGGCCAGTATTTGAAGCAACTCTGGCCTTCTTATAGTAAGGCCTTTTAAAAGACTTTTTCTTAGTAGGAATTGAAGTGGACTTTGAAAGTCTTTCCAAGGTGGCATTTTCAGCATCCATCTGGGTGGCTTTGATTTGCCACTCTTCCCCAAATAAGTTCTCACCTGTACAGGGCAGATTCCGTAAGCCATCTAGAACCCAAGGTTCCAGATCAGAGGCCTGGAGCCAAGCAAGACGTCGGGCTGCAATAGCAATGCCCGAAGCCCTACTGGCTCCCTCAAAGGAATCATATGCTGCCCTATTAGAGAACTTAGAAACCTCTAAGAGTTGTTTCACTAGGGAAAGGAATCCCTGCTTTTTATCCTCAGGGATAAAGGGGGCAAAATGCCGCACCTTTTTGGCAAGTTCCTCCAGGAACATGCCCATATAGAGACTGTAGGAATTAATCCTGGCTATAAGCATACTAGCCTGGAAAATTTTCCTACCAAAAGAGTCCAAAGTCTTACATTCCCGTCCTGGAGGGGTGGAAGAGTGCCTTTTGGTACTCCTAATCTTCTTCATTGCAGACTTCACCACAATAGAGTGGTGGGGCAATTGAGTCTTTTGGAAACCAGGAGAAGGAGGGACCCTATACATGGTGTCCAACCTACGGGAATAAGGAGACAAAGTCAAAGGATTTTCCCAGAAATCCATCAGTTGTTCTTGAAGGATTTCATGGATAGGCAGGGTAACTGCCTCCTTAGGGGCCTTTGAGTATCCCAAAATATCCAGTTTTTTGGATCTGGGTTCCTTTTCAGAGGATGTGGTAATAGAAAGGGCTGTAGCCATATCTAAAACAAAGTCCTGGAAGGACAAATCCTCTGGAGGGGACATTCTCCTTTTAGGAGAAGAGGGCTCCTCAGGTAAGTTGAGTGAAAACTCAGCAGAATCATCAGAGGAGTGAAAATCCTCAGAGGAATCGGTGCTTTCCTCTAACGCACGATACGCGTACCGATCGGTATCGATATCGGGCGTATCGGGTATGGAACCGGTATGGAGCGAAAGCCCATACGGTACCGACTTGCGTTTAGAGGTGGACGGCCTCGATACCGGCATGGCGGACGATACCGGTATCGGGCCCGGAACCGCTGAAAGCGGAACCGATGGCGTTGCAGCTTTAATGAAAGCCATGACGGCCTGCTGCATGGACTGTACAGTATCGCCCATGGACGCCATAGCTGCCTGGATGTCGGTACCGGAGTGACCCGGTACCCCAGAGCAGGCTAACAGGTGATCTGTCGAGGCCGTAGCATCGATATCAACCTGAGACCCCTGAATTGGCGTTTTTGGAAGTTGGACTTCCCGCCGGGTTGTTTGGCTGGGGCAGGGTCCTCAAGTTCTAAGCTAAGAGCCTCTCGATGCTTTGAAGGAGATTTGCTCTTTGAGGACTTGCCCACAGAAGGTTTGGTTACCTGAGATCCATCCGGAGAAGAAGACCTGGATGACTGTGATGCTGTATTCTCTGAAGCAAACAGCACATGGAATTTGTTGGCCCGGTTCTGCAGCCCACGTTTAGACATGTGGGAGCAAGATGGGCAGTCCGGTATGGAATGGTCAGGCCCCAAACATTTCAGACACCATTCATGGGTGTCTGTGACTGAAATAACAGCATTACATTTGGTACACTTCTTAAATCCAGGGGCTGGCTTCTCCATGAGGAGAAATTGAGTAGGCCGAGAGGCCTCTCTGAAGTGACCAAAAAGCTAAAAAATAAGAAAAAAGAATTATAATTTTTTAAAGAAAGAAAGAAAAGACCGGCGATACCGGTATCGGTATGGGGAAGGCAGGTACGCGGTCTAAAGAAACAAATAAAATAACAATTTCTTCAGCGGTGACAGGAACACGACCTGCTGGCTCCGCGGAAAAAGAGAAACTGAGGAGAGCTGTTCAGGAAGGCGGGAAGGCAGTGCGCATGTGCAGTGGGAGGTCCCAAAAGCTTCTATTCTAAGAAGCTGGGGAGCTTTCCCGCACGGGCTCCGTCGGTACCGACGTACCCATATGTGAGGACTTATTCCTGCTTGTTCCTGGAGATAACTATTTTACAGGGAACATGGGCAATGGAGGGTTAAGTGGCTAGCCCAAGACCACAAGGAGCACCTGTGGGACTAGAAACCTGCATATGCCTGCATCAGAGACCATCCCCCGCCAGGTGCCACAGACCAGGCACTGCAGTCAGGCCGGAATGACTGGAAAACCTACAGCCGTCCTCTGCCTGCCCAAAGAGTGCTGCATAAATTCCTCAGCTAAACTGCAATAAAATTACTTAAATTAAACAAATAAATCAAATAAACTCAAAATCAAATAAGCCAAAGAAAAGTGAAAGCAGGTTAACCAAAGTAAACTACCTTAAGCAGCTTAATCAAAATGCATATAAAAACAGACTCTTTCCCTTACCTCACCCGCATGGTAGACGGCAGGGTGGGTAGCTGCCAAACATTCCACCACCCTCTGAGCAACCCCCACCAAGGGAGGAAACGCAGCGAAGGAGCTGCCGGCCAGGCCGCTGAGGAGGAAAAAGTGTTCTTTTTTTCCCCGCGTGCAGTTGTTGACACGGCCACACGGCTGCAGGCTGCGCACCAGCTCAGCAAGCCTCCCGGCCGAATTGCATTGCTCTGCTACCAGCTCCCAGCCCAAACAAGCAAAAAGCCACCTGAGCCCCGCTTACCTTCTGCTTCTTGCGCTTAGGCCTCAGGACCACAAAATGTTTATTTTCCCCTTGCGCTCAGCCACCCTGCCTGGCTTCGGCACTGAGGGGGACTTCCCAGGGAGCTGCCCGTCTCTACTCAGCAGTATTTGCATGGCGGCTCCTCACCCAGTGATTGGGATCAGGAGCCGCCTGGAGGGAGGAGTGGCCTAGTGGTTAAGACAAGGTACCTCAGGCCGGAGGGCCAGGGATTCAATTCCCACCTGGGGACAGCAATCTCAGGCTGGAGGGACTGGGGTTTCTAGTCCTATAGGCACTCCCCTTGTGGCCTTGGGCAAGCCACTTAACCCTCCATTGCCTCAGGTACACATAGATTGTGAGCCCTTTGGGGACAAGGGAATGTATCCAGTACCTGCTTATAGTGATTGTAAACCGCTCTGATGCCCTTCAGCCTGGGCGGTATATCAAGAAATTGCATAAACATATACCCTAGGAAGACTGTCGTCCCTCAACAAACCCCCCCCCCCCCTTCCTCTCCCTCCGGAACACCAGGGGGGGGGGGAGATGCCTTTTATTCTTTGAAGGTGCTCTCCCTTCCTACCAGTGTTTTTTTTGTTTTAAAGAGACCTTCTAGCCCCTTATAAGTCAAACTAAAGACCTAGCTACCAACTAAAGTCCTTATCTGATCCTTCAGTGAGCCCCACACTTTGGCGCACCACCTCCTCCAGCTGTTTGGACACTGAGCATACTGAGGCTAGTAGGTGGTGCAAGCTGTATAAGTACACGGTTGTCACCAAAGATGACATGTTCAGTCTCCAAGCTGCTGTGACGGATTCATTACCCAGAGGTGCGGGAATGAACTGGAGGGGCGATAAGGAACTACACTTTCTCTGGGACCAAGCAGAAGTCAGTCCTCACATATGGATTCCCTAGCTACAGGCTACCAAAAAACCCTGTAGATAGAGCAGTAGGCAACCAGAAAAAACAGCAGGCGCACAGATTCTGAGAGTCAACACTCGTCCCAGGTATCAACCAATGGTAAACTCTCCAATAGTCTGGATAGACAGAAGGGCCGGAGGGAAGGAGTTGCATTAATTCTCAAAAAGGTGCTGGAGTATGGCTTGGCCGAAGATGCTGTTGCTCTGGGAATCCTGAACTAGGCAGTAGTGGGCTGCAAAGGTGTGGACAGAACACCACGAAGCAGCCCTACAAATCTCCACTGTGGAGACAGAGCTCAAATGAGCCATTGAGGCTGCCATAGCATGAACATTATTCGCTGGGACATAGTGTTCTAAGTCCAGTCCAGTCTGGGCATAAGCAAAAGAGAAGCAGTCAGACACACAGATGGAGAAGGTGTGTTTAAGAGACGGCTACTCTGTTTGTTGGGGTCATAAGAAACAGAGCTGAGTGGAACAGCAATGAGACTTCGTTCATTCAAGATAAAAGGCAAGCACTCTTACTGTCCCGAGTATGAAGAGAGGCCTTTGCCCTGGAGGGGTGAGGCCGTGGGAAAAACACACAAACTGGTTGGGGAGGAGTGCAGAAATTACCTTAGGGAGAAATTTAGAGTGGTGCTGTGCACTCATCCTATTTTTGTAGAACCTACAAGCGCCTGCAGCTCACCGATTCTGCATACAGAAGTGCGTGCCACTTTCCAGGTGAAGAACTTGAGAGGAAAGATGGCCAGCGGCTCAAAGAGTACCAACATCAGCTGTTCCAGGACAATATTGAGATTCCACACCACTGGAGAAGGTCGAACAGGGGGACAAGAAAGAAGGCCCCACAAAGCGTCCTATGAGTAGATGAGCAGAAAGGGATCGGTCCCAAATATTGTGATGATATGACACAAGGGCACTCAGGTGCACCCTGACAAATTTAGACTTCAGTCTTGAGTTGGAGAGGTGAAGCAAGTCAGCACCATCTCCACTGAGCAAGTAAAAGGATTGACTGATTGGTCCACACACCAGACCAAAAATCTACGCCACTTAGGGAGGAAGTGACGTCACCCGATAGATGTCAGCTTAAATTTTGAGCTCCCATCGGGACGCTGATGTAAAGGCGAAATTAGCGATCCTACCCACCTTCCCAACATGCGGAGTGGGCAGACTCGGAGACCTGAAGGTGTGGAGATGTCAGAGAGGAAGAGGTTGGCCAGATTTAAATCTTCATACGGCGAAGTTGGAGAGCGAGCGGGGCTTGATCTCCCCGAACACGTGGCATCTGGAGAGGAGTCCAAGAAAGAATCAGATTGGGCTGGCGAGGGATGCACACATGGTGATATTTGGGTTAGATGAGATCTTTGAAACGGGAGATCATCGCCACTCGAGGGGAGCTTAAAGAGACTTTGGCGGGGATCAGAGATGATGTGAGAGAGTTGGGCCATCGAGTCGAGAAGTTGGAGGAACAGGCTGAGCAGCTGACAGAGAGAGACGTTGAAGCAGAGACCCGTATGCAGAGGATGCAAGCTGAACAGGACTCACTTAAAGATAAGTTAGAGGACCTTGAAAATTGCTCCTGCCATAATATACAGATCCGGGGCTTGCCAGAGACAGAGGCCTATGCTGATACGGCAGCTGTGGTTCAGAAAGTGTGTCAGTTCCTGCTGCGCGACGTGATGGGAGCGGGAGAGAAGGCGCCTGTTCTGTTGGAGGAGGCCCATAGAGCGCTGGGGCTGCCGAGGCAGAGAATGCCTCGGGACATTGTGGCCTGCTTAACATCATATGGCCAAAAGGAGAAGGTGATGCGGGTGGCAAGCAGCAGGAAGAGCTTCTCGTGGGAAGGTCAGAATGTGGAGATATACCACGATTTGTCCGCCGCAAATTTGCAGCGGAGGAGGGATATTCAGCCAGTCACACAGTATTTGCGGGCTGAGAAGGCGAAGTACCATTGGCTTTTCCCCTTTGCTCTGCTGATGGATATAAACGGCAGGGGGTTTAGGGTACGTACGATTGAGGAGGCCTGGAAAATCTTGAGACAAGAGGGGGCACCTAATTTGCCTGAACAGGCCAACTCCAGGGCCTGCCCAGAGAACACAGGGGACTGTTCAGGATGGGAGAGGGTCCCGGTGAAGGGGCAGCGGCTACGGCGGAAGGCTAGAAATCTGGGACGAGGAGAAGAAGCGGAGGAGACTTCCACATTAGTGCCCACATGAACTTTGGGACTGCGAAATGTGATGTTTACATTTCTGAGAGGCGTATGTAGCAAGAGGAGGGAAAATATGGGGGGGGGGCAGAAGGGAGGGGTTAAGTGGGTGGGGGGTTGAACAGATATAAAGTATAAAGTATAAGTTATCAATTGTGTGTTTAAAGTTAATCTACCAAAAGTTAACAGTGCGGGAGGGGGGTTGATATAGCGTCCTCGGGGGGGGGGGTCCCTTCCTCGGTGGTAGGCGGAGAGGAGCTCCGTGTGATGGGGAAGAGGGGGGTGGAGGGAGAGGCATAACATTAGTGTGTATGGGGGTGGATGGACTTAGGGAATGGCTTCTGGATTGAAAGTGGGGTGTTTGAATGTGCCGGGACTAAACTCCCCACAGAAAAGGAAATTGCTGTGGCGGGAGTTCAGGGAATGGCAGTGGCAAGTGGCATTTCTCCAAGAGACTCATCTGCGCCGATGGGATGAGCGATTGCTGAGCTCAGGTAAATTTCAGTGGTTTTTTTGCTGCGGGGGAGGGGGATCACAGGAAGGGTGGAGTTGCTATTTTAATTAGGCATGACGTTCCCTTTATGGGGGGCCATATATATAGGAAAATGGATGGTAGAGCAGTGGGGGTGGTAGGGGAGATAGGAGGAGAGAAGGTCACATTGGTCTCAGTTTATGGACCAAATGGAGCCCAGGGGGAGTTTTGGGAGGGAATGGGAGATTGGCTGGAAGGGAAGATTCAGGGGAAATTTTTGATGGGGGGCGATTGTAACATAGCGTTGGATGGCAGAACCGGGAGTCGAGGGGGGAGGGACCCGGGTCTGAGGAAATTCCAGAGATGTCTGCAAGATTCTGGTCTGGAAAACTTGTGGAGGCTGGCCCACCCATTGGCCAGAGATTATACTTTCTACTCGGCGATACATGCCACATATAGCAGGATTGATTATCTGTTGGGTGATGCTCATTGGAGGGAGGCATTGGATAAGGTTCAGATGGGAACAGCTACCTGGGTCTGACCACGCGCCGGTGGAGGCGTGGTTTGCCCCCTCGGGAGGTTGGGTGGCGCTCTTTTTGGAGGTTGAATGACTATCTGTTTCAGGGAGACGCAGTGGGTCAACGATTGAAGAGGGTGATTGGGGACTATATGGATCTGAATGATAACGGTGGAGTATGGGGGTACTATGGGATGGCTTGAAGGTGGTGGTGAGGGGCCACCTAGTGCAAGAGGGGGCGTGGAGAAGGAGAAAAAGGGAGGAGGAAGTTCAGCAGCTTACCAGGCAACTGGAGAAGCTGGAGAGGGCCCATAAGCAGAGAGGTGGAAAGGGGCTGAGAGGCCAAATGGAGGAGACGCGTCAACAGTTAAATGAGCTACAGTTGGAGTGGGGTGGCCTATCAACTGGAGAGAGTGCATCAGAGATATTATGAATTCAGTAATAAAGCGGGTCCAGCCTTTTGGATAAAGAACCTTCGCAAAGAGCTTGCTCCAATAATATCCAAGATCATTAGGCTATCATTCGACACCGGCTCATTCCCTGCTGCACTTAAACAGACTTCTATCAGACCTTTGCTAAAAAACCTCAAGTTAGATCCACAAAAAACAGACTATTACCGACCCATCTCCAGCATACCCACTCTTGCAAAAATTATTGAAAAAATAGCCTACAGACAACTACAAGACCATATTGACACTGAAGCACCTTTGGATACCTGTCAACATGGATTCAGGGAATCGCACGGAGTTGAAACGCTCCTCACATCACTTCTCAAGAGCCTAAACTCTGGTATCGATAACATCAAACAGGGTTTTGTTCTCATCTTCCTAGATATTGCGGCTGCTTTTGATTCGGTCTGCCACGATCTTCTTATTATCCGTCTAAGAGAAAAAGGCCTTTGTGGAAATGCTCTCGAATGGTGCAACTCATACCTCTCAGAGAGATGGCAGCAGGTGCGCTCAAATGGTGAAACATCAGATCCGTTTCACCAAGGACAAGGAGTCCCGCAAGGTTCCTCTTTGTCATCACTATTATTCAACATATACATGCAACCTATATGCAACATTATCAGGTCCTTCAACGTCAATTATATGATCTATGCTGATGACGTGTTACTATATATGCCGTTCTGCATAGATAAGATGAACCTCACCCCCATAACCAACTGTTTTAATGCCATCTCAAATTGGCTACTAACTCAAAATCTCAGAATCCAGCATAAAAAAACTGAAGTTCTTTTTATCTCAAGGAACTCTAAGTTCACACCTCCCACATTCCTTGAGGTTCAAGATGCCAAATTGCAAGTAAAATCCCATATCCGATACCTTGGAGTGACTCTAGATCAGAATCTGGATATGAAGACCCACATAGCCAACACAGTAAGGGCAGTTTATTTCAAGATTCACTCCCTCAGACACCTACGCCAACTGATTGAGCCAGATGATTTCCGCACGGTCTACCAGGCTTTAATTATTCCCCACTTTGACTTCGCAAACTCTATATTACAGGGGCTCCCCCAATCCACCATTAGCCCGCTTCAACTAGCACTAAACAGTGCAGCAAGAGTACTTTTCGGGGTACCTAAAAGAGAACATGTAACACCTCTCCTAAAACAATTACACTGGCTCCCTATCCAAGCGAGAATCACCTTCAAGACTCTGCTCCTAGCCTTCAAAGCTCAGAAAGGTCTCGCTCCCTCATCATTATCAGAGATGATCCACCCAATTCCTACTAACAGGCTAAGAAGAACCACTGAATTAAACTTGCTAATGGTTCCAAAAGAGTCCTTAAGATACTCCTACGCTACAGTAAACTGAGCCTTCAGTCTATCCGCTCCAAAACTCTGGAACACCCTCCCACCACACATCAGGACCATCGATGATCTCTCCCAGTTCAAAAAGGCCTTGAAACATCACCTTTTCATCAAATATTTCCCAGAGAATATATTAACACAGCCACAATCAAATAGCAACATTCCTGTTCTCAATACGTAACCTCTGCTATCCCAGCAACACTTTATACCTTTCTCTCATACCAACAAGGGTCAGTCCATACAATATGCCTTCCAAATGTAAATAGTTTAATGATTACTATTCATTGTAAATAATTGCCCCTGTTACCCAAGTTATTGTTCCTGTTTTATGTAAAAAGCAGATATGTATCTTATCTGATGTTTTTATTGTTCTATGTAAACCGCGCTGATTATGAATAGTGCGGTATATAAAAAATGTTAAATAAATAAATAAAATAAATAAATTAAAGGCTCAGAGACAGAGGCAGGCGGTGGCAAAAATAAAGGGGCCTCAGGACAAAATGCTGTTTAAAGGGGGTGACATTAGGGATAGGTTTCGGGAGTATTACAAGATCTTTTATGAAGCGGAACCCGGGGGGGGGGGGGGAGAAGAGGCTATTAAACAGTATTTGCAGAATGAGGAGAAAGTGGGAGGTTGGAGGAGTCGGAGGGGGAGGGGGTTAGAAAGGGAAATTGGCCTTGAGGAGGTGATGAGAGTCATTAAGGGGTTGGTGTCAGGCAAGGCACCAGAAATAGATGGATTTTTGAGTGTGTTCTACAAAAAACTCTGAGGTGCTGGGGACTATCCTGACAAGAGCTTTGAATGCTGTACTGCAGGGAGGGGCCTTAACGGCGTCGATGAATCAGGCGGCCATAGTGGTCCATCCCGAAGCCAGGGAGGGATCCGGCGATATGCGGTTCGTATAGACCCATCTCCTTACTGAATATTGATGTAAAAATTCTGGCCAAGGTGTTGGCCTTGCGTTTGGGGTCATGTATGCCGGGCTTGGTCCACCCGGACCAGTATGGGTTTGAGGGTAAACAACCGGCAGATGGGATTAGGAGAGTCCTTCAATTGGGGTGGCTGGCCAAAAAGGAGCAGCAAAAGGCCATGTTCCTATCCATCGAAACCAAAAAGGCCTTTCATAGGGTCAATTTTGATTTTCTAATGGCGGTGCTAGAACATATAGGCTGGGGCCCTAATTTTATGTCTTGGATTAAGGCTTTATACGCAGCGGTCCATGTTAATGAGAGATACTCTGAGTACTTTCCCTTGGGGCGCGGGATGCAGCAGGGATGCCCGCTGTCCCCACTCCTTTTTGTGTTAGTTATGGAGCCATTGGCTGCTAGAATTTGGTCAGTGTCAGATATTAAGGGGATAGAAGGGGGGTCCCTGCAGCATAAGATTGTCCTGTTTGCCGATGACTTACTTTTCACCTTGACACAGCAGATTGTCTCCCTGCCGGTATTAATGAGGGAGTTAGGGGTATATGGGGGGCTTTGGGGTTTTAAAGTCAATTGGGATAAAACTGAGGCTATGTTGCTTACACTGCAGCCCCAGGTGGAGGGGAGTTTGCAGGCCTCCTTTCCGTTTTGCTGGGTCAAAGGTTCTATTAAATATTTGGGAGTTCAGGTTACAACTGATCCAGGAGGGTTGTATGGGGCGAACTACCTGCCTTTATTTGGCCAGTTGAGGAAAAATATGGCTAGGTGGAAAGGGGAGGAGTTGTCGTGGATGGGGAGGATTGCGACCTTGTATTGCCGCGTTTACTTTATCTGTTTCAAACGCTGCCGATTCAGGTTAGGCAGAAGGATTTGCGTCAGTTGCAGAGCCAGGTGTTTGCTTTTGTATGGGGGAACAGTCGACCCAGAGTGAGTAGGCGGGTAAAGCATAGTTACTCACCTGTAACAGGTGATCTCCGGGAACAGCAGGAATTTAGTCTTCACATATGGGTATCGTCGGTACCGACAGAGCCTGTGCGGGAATGCTCCCAAGCGTCCAATTAGAAAGCTTTTGGGAGCATCCCACAGCGCCTGCATGCTGCCTTCCCGCCTTTCCCAACTGTCTCTCTCCAGTTGAGTTTAAAGCTGAGACAAAGAGAGAGAGAGGGAAGGAGAAAGAGATAGAAAGAGAGATACAACTCCTAGGGGAGGTGGGTGGGTTGTGAAGACTAAATTCCTGCTGTTCCCGGAGATCACCTGTTACAGGTGAGTAAATATGCTATCTCCAGGAACAAGCAGGAATGTAGTTTTCACATATGGGGACTCCCTAGCTTTAGATGCCAGGGAGAGACCCCAGAAGTTGTGTGTCCCTGTGAAAGGGCTCCAATTCCCCCCATGGATCTCTGGCATCCTACCAGAGATGGTGGGTAGGAATTGATTAGGTATGGAACAGGTGTTGGAGAACAGCCTGACCAAACAAGGCATCCCGGCGGGAGTCCTTGTCCAAGCAGTAATGGGCTGTGAAGGTATGAACCGAGGCCCAAGTGGCTGCTCGACAGATGTCGTCGATAGACACAGAGTGCAGATGAGCCATTGAAGCTGCCATGGCTCTCACATTGTGAGCTGTGACATGGCCCTCCAGAGGAAGGTTCTTACTCTCATAGGCAAAGGAAATACACTGTGCAATCCAGTTGGACAGTGTTCTCTTGGAGACTGGAAGTCCCAAATGAAAAGAATCAAAAGCAAAGAGTTGAGAGGACTTTCTATGTTGCTATGTTCTTTGCAAGTACAAGGCTAAAGCTCTTTTACAGTCCAAAGTATGAAGATTCCTTTCTGCATTTGATGCATGAGGTCTTGGAAAGAACACAGGCAGATAGACCGCTTGGTTAAGATGAAAAGGTGAGACCACCTTTGGCATAAAGTGTGGATGAGTCCTAAGGACCACCTTGTCATGATGGAACCTTGTATAAGGTGGATCAGCCACTATTGCCTGCAACTCACTGATGCGACATGCTGATGTGATTGCAATGAGAAAGATAACTTTCCAAGAAAGGAATTTCAATGTGTTAGTAGCTAAGGCTTCGAAAGGTGGCTTCATGAGCTGACCAAGAACCAGGTTTAAGTCCTATGACACCGGTGGTGGCCTAATGGGAGGCTTAGTTAGAAGAAGGCCTCTCATAAATCTTGCTATAAGAGGATGGGCGGAAATAGGTTGTCCATTTAGAGGCTTGAAAGAAGCTGCAATAGCACTCAAGTGGATTCTTACTGAGTTAGTCTTAAGTCCTGCATTGGATAAATGAAGGAGATACTCCAGTAATGATTCCAGAGGTATCGCAAGGGGGTTAAGACCCTTCTGCGAACACCATATGGTAAACCTCTTCCACTTAAAAGCATAAGAGCGTCTTGTGGAAGGCTTTCTGGAAGCATAAAAGACATCCTTTACTTGCTGAGGGAGGTTAATATCATGAAGATATAGGCCTTCAGCAACCAAGCTCTGAGATGCAGAGACTGGGGATTGGGATGCCATAACATTCTGTCCTCCTGTGACAGGAGATCTGGAACAGATCCTAACTCCAAGGAGGGGGCTTGAGAGAGATGTAGAAGCAGAGGGTACCACACTTGCCGTGGCCAATGTGGAGCTATGAGAATCATACGCCCTCTGTCTCTCTGAAGCTTGAACAGCGTTTTGGGAATTAGGGGAATGGGTGGAAAGGCATAAAGGAAGTCTTGACCCTAATGAAGGAGGAAGGCATCCCTGGCCTGAGAACCCTGAGCCGGAATTCTGGAACAGAACCGGGGAAGTATGGCATTCAACGGACTTGCAAAGAGGTCTATGTCCGGGGTTCCTCAAATTTGAAAATCTTGGCCACCTGGTCTGCATGTAGAGACCATTCGTGTGGAAGCAGAACTCGACTGAGTCTGTCTGCCCAAGAGTTTTGTATGCCTGGAAGATAAACTGCCAGGAGATTAATCTGATGCTCTCCGGCGAGGGCCCATAGTCGCAAAGCTTCGTTGCAAAGCGACAGAGAGCCTGTTCCTCCCTGCTTGTTCACGTAGAACATGGCTACTTGATAGTCCATATGAATGAGGACTGTCTTGTAGCTGAGCAGGGTGTGGAACACTCGAAGAGCAAGGAAGATTGCTCTGAGCTCTAAGAGATTGATATGTAGATGAGTCTCCTGTGGAGTCCAAGTGCCCTGGGTGGAGAGGTCTTGCAGATGAGCTCCCCAAACCATTGGTGAAGCATCTGTTGTGAAAGTTGCCTGAGGTAAAGACGGTTGAAATGGGGACCCCAGCAACAGGTTCTGAGTGGACTGCCACCATTGGAGAGACAAAATAAGACAATTTGTGTTTGCTATTTTTGTCTGACAGGCACCCTGATGCCTGGGTCCATTGAGTGGATAATGTCCACTGGGCTGCTCTCATAAGGAGGCGAGCATGTGACCACATGCACTGTAGATGCCATGTGGCCTAGTAGTTGTAACATTTCTTGGGCAGTGAGATGAGGCTTTAGCACTGCTTGAGAAGCTAACTGCACCATGCGAAGGCAACGAGCCTGAGGAAGATAGGCCCTCGCTTTCCTGGTATCCAGCAAAGCTCCTATGGACTCTAGGGACTGAGTGAGAGTTAGACTGGATTTTGGGATGTTTATGACCAGACCCAAATACTTAAGGATACGCATTGTGCAAGATAGGGAAGTCCTGGCCTCTGACTCTGATGGGGCTCGAATGAGCCAGTCGTCTAAGTAGGAGAAGACAAATATCCCTAGAGTACAGAGAAACGCTGCTACCACAGCATGCATTTCGTGAACATTCTTGGTGCTGAGGCCAGGCCAAAAGGAAGCACCCTGTATTGGTAGTGCTTTCCTTGAAAAAGGAACCAAAGGAACTTTCTTTGAGTTGGATGGATGAGAACATGAGTGTACGCATCCTTGAGATCTAGAGAACAAAGCCAATCCTGACTCTGAAGGTATGGAAGCAGAGTTCCCAGAGAAATCATCTTGAATTTCTCTTTGAACAGGAATTTGTTCAATTCTCTGAGGTCTAAAATAGATCTGTGTCCCCCTGTTTTTTTTGGGATAAGGAAATATGGGGAGTAAAATCCCATACCCAGTTGATGAATGGGTACTTCTTCTATTGCCCCTTGGGCAAGAAGCATAGTGACCTCTTGATCTAACAGGTTGATGAGAGAGGTCTGAGAATTGAACTGTCTTACCATTGTGGGAGGGGGCATGCCCAGAAAGTGAAGCTTGTACCCCTCTTTTATAATGGAGTGTGTCCAATGTTCTGCTGTTATCTGCCCCCATCTGGGGGCAAAGTGACACAACCTTCCTGGAATGGTGGAAGCCTCTGGACCTTTAAGGGCCAGGAAGGCTAAGTTCTCTAGCTGAAAGTCAAAGGCTTTGTGGAGGCTGAGACTACTGAGACGGTTGAGGCTTGGCAGTCTTTGCTTTCCTTGGTTGCTGACCTCTCCGGACAGGCTGACCTGCAGAACGTCCCTGCTGGGAATAAGAGGGATAAAACCTCTTCTTTTTTGAGAAGAAAGAAATCTTTCAAGAAACCTTTCTTGTAGGATCAGCTGTGGCTTTGGATAACCTATCCAAAGTGTAGTTGTCAGCATCCAACTCATTGGCTTTTTCTTGCCAATTTTTGCCGAATAGGTTCTCACCTGTACAAGGGATATTTCCCCGTTTGTCCTGCACCCAGAGCTCTAAATCGGATGTCTGGAGCCAGGCAATTCTATGTGCACCTATGGCAATGGCAGAGGTTCTGCTTATGCACTCAAAACAGTCAAAAGCTGCACGATTGACAAACTTAGAAACATCCTGGGCATGTTTAATGTGAGAAAATCCTGCCTCTTGTCCTCAGGAAGGAGAGGGCTTAAAATCTCCAAGTCTCCTGTGACTTCTTTAAGGAACATTCCCATATATAAAATATAGGAACTGATCCTGGCAGAGAGCATGGAACCCTGGAAAGTACAACGTCCAAAGGCATCCAAAGTTCTACACTCACATCCTGGAGGATTAGAGGCATGCCTCTCTGCACTCCTGATCCTTCTCATAGCTGATTCCACTACAATAGAGTGGTGAGGAAGCTGAGTTTTCTGGAAACCAGGACAAGGAGGGACTCGATACATGGTATCCAGTCTGCGAGAGTGAGGAGAGGTGGTGAGAGGTGTTTCCCACATTCTCAACATGAGATCATGTAAGATCTCAGGGATAGGCAGAGCAGCTGCCTCCTTAGGAGCTTTGGGATAATGTAAAATCTCCAGCTCCTTAGCCCTGGGCTCTGTTTCAGGAGCCACAGTGATGGACAGACCTCAAGCCACCTCCCTGATGAAATCCTGAAAAGAGATATCTTCTGGAAGAGACATCCTACGTTTAGGAGAGGACGGCTCCTCCGGGAGAAGTATACCGGTACCGGCAGAGCTGTCAGAATCCCCGGAGTCCTCCGAGGATTCGAAGTACCATTTGTCCGGATACTCTTGAAGAGCCCGATACCTGTACCCATTGAAGTCGGTACCGGGGGGAATCAGTACCGGTGTATTGACACTGGAAGGCATCGCATTACTGGGTGCCGGCAAAGCCGACACCGATGTCGATGCTATTGGTACCGCTACCAGTTGAACTGTCTGACGCGGTTCCGAGGGTGTTGATGTCGCAAGGAGAGCCGCCAGACTGCGTTCAATAGCCAGGAACCTCTGGTCTATCGACGCTGTCGATGCCTGGGTATCGGTACCGGAAGTAGCCGATACCCCAGAGCATGGCACCAGTAGTTCTGCCGAGGTCAAGGCCTCGAGAACATCCTGGAGCCCCAATAATGCTTTGGAAGCCGAAGCCTCCCGCCGGGGCAATTTTGCCGGTACAGAACCCTCAAGGGCAACGCCAGAGGCATCTCGATGCTTGGAAGGAGATCTACCCTTTGAGGACCGGCTAGACTTATGTTTAGTTACCTGAGATCCATGGGAGGAAGACGAAGCCCTGGAAGACGCTGATGCCACAGAAGCTGCATCGGAAGGAAAAACAGCGCTGAGCTTAGCAGCTCGGTTTTGTCGACCCCTCTTGGACATCATGGCACAAGCCATACACTCGGCGATGGAGTGGTCAGGACCTAAACATTTAAGACACCACTCATGGGTGTCGGCGACGGAGACTGTACCACCACACTTGGTGCACGTTTTGAAACCCGAAGCGGGTTTTTTCATAGTGGAGGAAATTTTGGGCCTAAGGCCCAAAATGGTGCATGCACCTGGGAAGAAAAGTTTGGAAAAAAATAGATTATTTTTTTTTAATGAAAGAAAAGAGAACCGGCGGTACCGGTATAGCGTCGAGGAAGGCAGACACGACCACAAAAATTAAAGAATAAGGAAACAATTTTCTGCGGTGACAGGAACAACGACCTGCTGGATCCGCGGAAAACAAAGAACTGGAGAGAGGCAGTTGGGAAAGGTGGGAAGGCAGCACGCAGGCGCTGTGGGATGCTCCCAAAAGCTTTCTAATTGGACGCTGGGGAGCGTTCCCGCGCAGGCTCCGTTGGTACCGACGATACCCATATGTGAAGACTACATTCCTGCTTGTTCCTGGAGATTGTATGCTACTAGGCAAGAAGGGGGAATGGGAGTTCCCGACTTGGGGAGATATTATGAGGCGGCACAGTTATGTATGGTGTTTGAGTGGAGGGATAAGGGAGTTCGTCCTAAAGTTTTTCGGGAGGTGGAGCAATATTGGGCGGCGGAGATACTCTTGAAGCACTTACCCTGGATGATGGGCCCACCCCCGGGAGGGCAATGGAGGGAGAACCCCTTCATGTGGCATCTGCTAATGCATTGGTGTAAGGCTCGGAGGAAGTTCGCTCCGAGACTGGTCTTCTCAAAGCTGGCTCCAGTACGGACGACATCTGGTTTCCTTCCAGGTAGGGAGGGTGTATTCAAGCGCTGGGAAAGAGAGGGTTTGGATACATTTGATAAATTTATGGAGAATGGGGAAATGATCCCCTTTCCAGATCTCAGAGTGAAATATCATTTGCATAGTGTGGAGTTTTTTCCCCCCATATGCAAATTACGCACTTTTTAAATCAAAATGCTATCCAAGCGAGCTGAGAGGAGGGTGGAGATGAACGAGAGGCATTGTGGTGGGGTTGGGAGAAGTCAAGGGGGTTGATCACTATTCTCTATAGAGGATTAGGGGGAGTCCCAACCCCGAGTTTCCCTCATCAGGAGTGGGAAAGGGAATTGGGAAGAGAGTTGGACGATCAGGAACGGAGGAGAGTGCACGTAAATATTGGCCAGCAGCTTTTGTAGGTGGCGGTAAGGGAGACATCTTATAAGTTACTCTACCGGTGGTATTACACACCGGTTAGGTTGCATAAGATGTTCCCAGGGGTGTCTGATCGGTGTTGGAGGCAGTGTGGGGGAAAAGGGACGTTTCTGCATGTGTGGTGGGGGTGTCCCTTGGTTGTTATATATTGGAGGGAGGTGGGAAAGCCGATATCTGAGATCTTTGGAGAGGGAATGGGACTGGACTTAGGGTTTTGCTTGTTGGGAATTTGGCCTGATGAGAGTCCTAGGAAAACGAACGGCCCATACGGGCCTGTATCCAGGCAGCCCGTAGTGAAATAGCTCGGGCGTGGAAGCAAAGTCGGCTCCCGGGATTGGATCAGTGGATGAGTCGTTTGCGAACAACTGTTTTGATGGAACAGTTAACAGCATTGCGACGTCAGAAGCAGGAGAAATTTAACAAATTATGGTTACCTTTACTGGAGTACCTCAAAAGTTGAAATGCCTTAAGGGAAGGGGAGGGGATGGGGGGGATAAGGGGGGGATTTCTTGCATTAACATGTATAAAAGAAAGTCTGGAATTATGGCATTTGGAAAAGTTGGTGTCAACATGTAAGTTTCATGATGTTTGCTTCAAACTGAATAAAAAGAAATATTCAAAAAAAAAAAAATCTACGCCACTTGAAGACATATGCCCTCCTGGCAGAATCCTTATGAGATGCTAGGAGAATGTTAGACATCCATGGGCACATAAGAACATAAGACATGTTATACTGGGTCAGACCAAGGTCCATCAAGTCCAGTATTCTTTTCCAACAGTGGCCAATCTAGGTCACAAGTACCTAGCAGTTTTCCCAAAAGAGACAGATTTCACAATACTTGTATTGGGTCAAGCAGTGATATCCTGGGTCCCTTTTAATAATGGTTTATGGACCTTTCCACCAGGAACTTGGCCAAACCTTTTTTAAACCCAGCTACACTAACAGCTTTTACTACCTCCTCCAGTAACAAATTCCAGAGTTTGATTACAGGTTGAGTGAAAAAATATTTTGGTGAATCTTCTCTGTTCCTTTTCTAATAACGCTATATACTTTTTAAGATACGGCGACCAGAATTGCACACAATACTCAAGGTGCGGTTGCACCACGGAACGATACAGAGGCATTATATCCTTTGTTTTATTTTCCGTTCCTTTCCTTATCATACCTAGCATTCTATTTGCTCTCTTGGCTGCCGCTGCACACTGGGCGAACGGTTTTAACAGGTTATCCACGATGACACCTAAATCTTTTTCCTGGATGGTGGTTCCTAATGTGGAACCTTGCATCATGTAACCATAGTTTGGGTTCTTCTTTCCTAGGTGCATAACTTTGCACTTGTCCACATTAAATTTAATCTGCCATTTGGATGCCCAGTCTTCCAATTTATCAAGATCCTCTTGAAAGTTTTTACAATCCTCATGGGTTTTAACTTCTTTAAATAGTTTTGTGTCATCTGCAAATTTGATAACCTCATTCGTTATTCCCTTTTCCAGGTCATTTATGAATATGTCAAAAAGCAGACAGCACAGATCCCTGGGGTACTCCACTATTTACCTTTCTCCATTGGGAAAATTGGCCATTTGGCCCTACCCTCTGCTTTCTATCTTTTAACCAGTTCCTGATCCACAACAGTACACTGCCTGCTATCCCCATGACTTTTTAGTTTTGCCAAAAGTCTCTGATGAGGGACCTTGTCAAAGGCTTTCTGAAAGTTCAGATACACTATATCAACTGATTCACCTTTGTCTACCTGTTTATTCACACCTCCTAACAAACAAATTAGTAAGACAAGATCTTCCTTGTCTAAAGCCATGTTCGATGTCTCCCATTAAGCCATGACTATTTACATGTTCAGTAATTTTGTTCTTTATTATGGTTTCTACCATTTTTCCCCGTACTGACGTCAGGCTCACCAGTCTGTAGTTTCCCAGATCACCCCTGGAACCCCCTTTTTAAAAACTGATACTACCTGAAGATTGGAGGATGGCCAGTGTATTACAGATGATTTTAATGATAGTTCAGATGACTAACAGCAGGATTGCAATCTCATATTTCTGTTCAACGCTCTTGGATGTATACCATCCCGTCCACGTGATTTGCTACTCTTCAGTTTATCAAATAATTGTAATACATCTTCCCGGTGTATCAGTATTTCTTTCAATTCTTCCGCAGTATCACCTTTAAATACTACTTCAGTCATTGGTAACATCCCTACATCTTCCTCAGTAAAAACCGAAGCAAATAATTCAGTCTTTGCGCTATGGCCTTGTCCCCCCTCTTAGGGCTCCTTTTACCCCTCTATCATCTAATGGTCCAACAGACTCTCACAGGTTTTTTGCTACAAATGTACTTGAAAAAGTCTTTATTACGCGTTTTTGCTTCAACAACAAGTTTTTTCCCTGGCAGATGGAACTCTGCCAGAACTACCCGCTCAGCAGCCAATCCGTGAGCAATAGGGAGTGGAGGTTGGGATGCAAGAGGGTACCGTCCTCCTGTGAGAAGAGATCCAGTGCACAGCCCAAGCAAAGGGGTGGTGCCTAAGACAGACATAGAAAGAGGGGGTACCATGGCTGCTGGGGCCACCGTGGGGTAACAAGAATTAAGGAGGCCCTGTCCGCTTGGACCATAAAAGGGTCCTGGCCACCAGAGGAATCTGTAGGTAAGTATAGAGGAGGCTCTTGCACCAGTCCAGGAGAAAGGCATCGGATGTCACCTGATTGGGACAGGGCATCCGGGAGCAAAATTGCGGTAGCTGAGCATTGAGAGTAAAGGCAAAAGAGATCCATGGTGGGGGTGTCCCACGTCTGAAAGATCTGGCAGACCACTTGGGGTTTGAGAGCCCGCTCATGTTGTAGGACTCTGCTGAGCCTGTCCTCTGAGACATTGTCTGCTTCCAGGAGATCCACTGCCTGGAGGAGTATGTGGTGCTTCATGGAGAACTTCCAGAACTGGACTGTCTCCCAGTAGAGGAGGTACAAGCCCATGTCCCCTTGTTTGTTGATTTGGATCATCACTACCTGGCTGTTGGTCTGAATGAGAATGACCTGGCTGGTCAGCTGCGTCCAAAAGGTCGGCAAACATGTTTGCAATGCCTCAAATTTCGAGGAAATTGATCTGGTGGAGGCTCTTGCTCTCCAACCAGAGGCCTTGCGTGCAAAGGCCACCGAAGTGAGCGTCCCAGCCAAGCTTGAAGGCATCCATCATCTGCACCTATTTGTGCAGGGGCACTTGAAAGTGCAGCCCTGCTAGAAGATGCATCAACTGCTGCAACCGTGGTGGATATATGCACTCAGTCAGAGAGACGGTCTGATGCCTGAGGGTCCACTGCACCTGCTGCATATGTAGGCAGGCAAATGGAGTGACATGGACTGTGGAAGCCATGTGGTCAAGGAGGTGAAGCATCTGGTGAGCGGACACCATCGAGCAGCAATGAACCTGGTGCGCCAGAGCAATGAGACAGTGGGCCCGGTCGGTTGGGAGAAATGCTCTGTTCAAAGTATTGAGGAGAGTCCCAATGAACTCGAGGCACTGAGCGGGTTGCAGGCGGGACTTTGGGTAGTTGATCACAAAGCTCAGCTGCTCCGGGACCTAAATGGTATGCTGTGAGGCCTGACAAACCTCGTCCAGAGCACCACCTCACACCACCAGTCGTCCAAGTAAGACGAGACAACAATCCCCTGCACATAGAGAAGAGCGGCCATGATCGCCAGGCACTTTGTGAACACTCTGGAAGCGGACGCGAATCTGAAGGGAAGAACCCTGCACTAATAGTGCCTGCCATTGAGGATGAAGTGGAGGTATTGGTGGTGCAGGGAGTGAATGAGGATGTGGGTGTAAGCATCTTTCAGATCCAAGGAGCACAGCCAATCTCCATGCTGGAGATAGTATCCCTCGGGATGTTGTTGCCCTATCTTGAACTTCTCTGGCTAGGAAGCAGTTGAGATCGTGAAGATCCAAAATGGGTCAAAAGCCACTCATGTTTTTGGGGACCAAGAATATCAGGAGTCCCCTTCTTGCCAGACGGCGGAATCAGTTTCACCGCCCTGGCCTTCCAAAGATTGGCCACTTCCAACTGGAGAAGTTCACGATGCAGAGGATCCAGAGTATATTCCCCTGGAAAGAATGAAGGTGGGATCTTGCTGGAAGTGCAGGAGGTAACCCTCCATTATTTGCAATGCCCAGGTGTCAATGGTAATGCTCAGCCAACGGTGTGCAAAGAACTGGAGGCAACCCCCAATATGCTGCGGAACTGGGCCTGAAAGCAGAGGAAAGGCTGTGGTCCAGGAGACAAAAGCTTTCCCCCCCCCCCCCCAAGCTGCAGTTGAGGTGCCAGTTGGGGCTTTGGGCCTACACTGCTATCTTTGGACTTGGCCTGCTGCCCCTGCAGAGGTGCTTGGTAAGAGTGATGCAGGGGATAGGACCATAGGTCTTCTTTGGGAAGGACTTTTTCCCTGAAACCTTCTGCCAGGAAGGGTCAGCATTCTTTCTGGAAAGCCTGGCCATGGTAAGTTCAGTCTCCAACTCTGCATCCTTTTTTGTCATGTGTTTGCCGAAGAGGTTCTCTCCCCAGAACAGGACATCAGCCAATCTGTCCTGGACCCATTGCTCCAGGTCAGAGGACTGTAGCCATGCCAGGCAGCAGGCACCAATGTCCACCGCAACCACTATGGCCACAGACTCAAACCATCATAGGCTGCTTGAGTCACAAAATTTGGAGCATTCATTGGTTTTACTGATCAGGCTCAAGATGGTCACCAGAAAGTCCAGCCGAGAACCTGGCAAGCTCCCCTACAGGTCTCCCAAGTACATGCCCCATGTACAGCTGCTATGCTTGTATACGGACCACGAGCATCAAGTCCTGGTAATACTTTCTACCAAAGCCATCCATGATGCAGACCCCCTGATCTGGGGGCACCAAGGAGGCATCTTAGTGCTCTTGATGTGGCACATTGCTCACTCCGACGACATGAAGTTATGAGACAGTTGTGTTTTCTCACAGACCGGGCTCTTACGGACTCCATACATGGATTCAAGGTGCCTGCTTACAGTTAACACTGCAAGCTGGGTCTCCCACATCCTCAGGAGTTGCTGCTCTAGAATGAGGTGGACAGGGACAGTGATGGACTCCTTTCACAGGGTGGGATACTGGAGGATCTCGAGATCCTTTGCTCAAGGCTCCGCTTCTGCCTCCAGGGTAAAAGGCAAGGCCTTTCTCACATCCCTTACAAATTCCAGGAAGGCAAGGTCCTCAGGAGGGGACCTCTGGTACTCCAGAGGAAGAGAGGGATCCGAGGGCACATCGCAGTGCCTCGCCAGCCTCCGGAGACTCATCTTCAGTCTCCCAGTCTGAGTCTGATTCACTGAGGAACTTGAAGTACTGACGGGATCAAGGACTCCATAGATAATGGGAAGGGGTCCTTGGTTTCCGATGTTCGGAACTGGAGGCACCAGACTGGCTGCACTGAACGAGATCAGGAACGGTCTTGAGATTCCAAAGTAACCGCAAAGGTTTCGAGGATTGGTTGCACCTCAGCCAGCGAGGCTTCTGCCGTGGATGGGGTCATCACCAGTACAGAGGAACCAGAATTACCCAATCCATGGGGGAGAGGAGGGGGAGTTTTGTACCATAAAGTCAGCAAAGCTGCGCTTGAGAGCTAGCATCCACTCTGCAAGGGGGGGGGGCTCCACAGCTGGTACCAGCACAGACGAAGTTGATGCCAGTTCTTTCAGCAGGGACATAGCCTCAGGAGCCCCATGCTGTTCCTTCAAGGTCTCCACAGGCAACTCCTCTTGCTGGGGTAGCTTGGAGGGCCGCTCTCAGCCTTCACCATTGGAGTTGCATTGTGGGTACCAACACCGATGCCAAGGGGTTTCATCTCTTTAGTCAGCATCGCCCCTTGACACCAACTCAGACGGAGTCAGTTCCTTTCAAGGGCACTCCTCGAAGGTGAGCTGCCTGTCTGATGCCCTGCAACCTCAAGGCTCGGAGGGGGCCCAGTCCCCTTTCGGAGCTGGTGCCTCAAACAGGGCCTCCGAGGGCACTGAAGCAGAAATCGATGTCAGTGACGGTGTCAAGGCCTTGGAACAAAACAATGATTCCTGCTGCTTTTCTCGGTTCTTGAGCCCCTTGCATGTCATCTGCAAGCAGAGCAGGCAAGTCGAAGGCTCATGGTTGGCCCCAAGGCACAAACTGTGGCGGTCGGTGATCAAGATGGTCCAACCACACTGAGTGCACTTTTTAAAGTCACTGGGTGAATTTGACATAATTGGGAGGACAGCTTCCATCAAGTCAAAGGACTACAATGTACACACCAACCGAGGGGGGTGGGTGTGTGAGACAAACCCCCACACCAAAAAAGGAAAAAAAGACACAATAAAAAACATGGGACAGATGAAGGCAGGAAGGGCGACAGCAATCGAGAGAGATACAGTACCAGAATGGCAAAAAACAAACTGTGAAAAAAAAACTTTCCAAGAATCAGACTGATGGCCAAGGGCTCCGTGGGAAAAAAAAAAAAGACTGAGGTAAAGATGGCTCTTTCATGCAGGAAGCCCAGCACACATGCGTGTTGGACATTCCAAAGGCTTCCTTTAGAAGCTGGGAAGTGTTCCTGTGCGGGTTTCGTCAGTGACGTTACCCATAAGTGAGGGTTGAATTTCTGTTTGGTCCTGGAGAAAGGATGTGTTTAAATTTCAGGACTTTAAGGGATCCATAACATGCTAGAATTTTCAGAACAGCAGCAAAAAATATTAAAATAGTAGAGATTTCAGGTGGATGGCTCATGTCTTTCATGATTTTAAACTTAGGAGTTTTTGAAAACCTGCTAAAATAATAAACCTAGTAGAAGAGACTTCCATAGGTATTAACAATGAATTATGGTACCTTTTTTCTACATGGGCCTTAACTCAGAGCAATAAAAATCTTTTGGATGAAGCCCAAACAAGCATAGGGATTCAAGAACTTTATTTCAAACATACAAAATCCAGTGAGATGAGAATGTTTATGGTAACTCATGCATCAGAAATGGTCCAAGAAGATGAGGCTGAAATTTGGACCAACGTAGAATACATATATATCCATCCTTCAAAACTGACATGGAAATTTGTATTTCGATTTTTCAAAGTTCCATATTATAACAAGGCAGCAAGGTGAATAAAGGTTGGAATGTGATTAGGAAATTCTATACATATTTTCTAGAAGTCCCCACAATTTGTGAATTGAGAACATACATGCAAATTAAATCAAAGCTAACATCATACAAATCTAACAGGTGACCAGAAGAATGCTCACCTGGACAGAACTTGTCATAGTGCTCAATGCAAATACTGTTGCACAGTCTTTGATAGTGGACTGACTGTCAAAGGCTCCTTGGGTGTCCATTAACAATACAGCCACCTAAAATTAAAAAAAAGTGCAACACAAAAAAAGTCTTTTAACATACAGTTACAACAGAAAAATAAATCAGACTCGTGCAATGTAAAAGGTACAAAGTTTTAATACTGTAATCAGAGTTGAGATAAGTTTCCGTTACACTATCTTCTTTCATGACGTACAATGCACCGGCAATCACCACGACACACCACACTTTATAGTGTCTATGGGCAAATATTTGTACAGACTTGGTCAGTACATCATCTCTGCTTTGGTAGGAGTTGGTAGAGCAATATCTCATTGGAAATTGCAGATTTGCCACTTCGGACAAATAAAAATAATAATTCTACCAAATTCTAGAGAGGAATAAACTAAAGAAATGTTTACAATTTACTACTCCATGATGTATGCAAGTACTTGGTTCTGCTAAGCAAGATATAAGCATACTGTGTTATATTTTATAGTATAACTGCTCATCTCACAGAGGATGATAAACAACCAAGTGGCCACTGCTTAAAGGTATCCAGACATCTAAGTATATTTCTGCCATGCCTAACTCCCCAATGCAGCCAACCCTTCCTTCCAAATACATTCCAGCCATCCTCATCTTAAATTCAAAACCTCTCACCAGATGAAAATAAGTAGACAAAGGCTAAGTGACAACTAACAGCAAACCAAATTTTCCACAGAAAAATAAATTTATATTGTTAATTTAAAATGTAAACCACCTTGAATATGAACCTCATTGTCCAGACAGCAGTGAGATGTAAGTGCGAATGGAAGACCATATTTCAGCTTTAAATGGAAAGCAAGCACTAAGCAGAAATGGGCAACGTTTCCATAACTCTTGATTTCACATGCTTTCTTCATATCAGTTAGTCGCAACCTTAATAGGCCATAGCAGCATAAACCCTGAGGAATTACACCATTATGTACATGCATAATTTCCCACATAATCAGTGAGCACACACAATCACACAATTCCACATAAAAGTGCCCAGCCACTCTCCAAGCCTCTGACTTTGGACAGAAAGGCGATTTCAATATGTTGGATGTTGACTAGTGCAAATCTGCTATGGTGTCATCTAAAAGTAAAGAGATCCTGGATTCTCTATGGGAAGAATTATTCCAGCAACTGGTAACAGAACCCACATGTGAAGGAGCCATACTGTATTTGGTGCGTACCAATGGGGAAAGTGTTTCCGATATTAAAGTGGGAGATCATCATGCAACCAGTGATCATCAGATAGTGGTTCATTAGGAATAGGGCTGATAAAGTCCATTCAAAAATGGACGGTCCTAGACTAGGATAAAGCTTTGCTGAGAGGGGACAATACCTCAAGGAGTCACTGGCAGGATGTGAACAGCTGGGGGATATAGAAAAGCAATGGGCAAAACTGAAAGGGGATATTTTAACCCTTTCCAGGCCGAGCCCAAAACTCTCGGGATCCAAAAGTCTGACTAAATATTCCTATCAAATGGTATATAATACATGACCATAGCAGAAGGAAAATCACTATTAGAACATATTGAATAAGACGGGTACAATTTTCCTGAAATATGCAAAAATTAACCCGGCTGCAGAATGTGGATTAAAAATTTAAAGTAGGCCTTCAAAGTGTTAAGGGAAACAACCTTTTTGCTAGGAAAGTAAATAAATGTTAGAGGAACAGGAGGCCACTATGGGTCTCGAAAGTAGCAGTTGAAAAGGTGAAGAAAAAGATGGCCTTCATATAATACAAGAGATCACATAAAGAGGAAGACCATCAATATTTGGAAAAGCTACAAGAAGCTAAGAGAGGAGTCAGGAAAGCAAAGATACAAATAGAGAAAACATAGCCAATGCAGTAAAATGGGGCGACAAGACATTTTTCAGATATGCTAGTGAGAGGAGGAAATGCAAGAATGGTACTGTCAGACTCAAAGTTAAAGGATAAAGCAGAATTTCTTAAATATTTTTGTTCTGCGTACACAAATGATCAGTAGTAGCAGCAGTACTAAATGAAAGGCCAGGAGCAGGACCTCAGAAAATACCCACAAACAGGAACAGTAGTAAAGGGGATTGAACAATTTTCAGAAGACTGTTCATGAAGAACTAGCTAAACTAAACGTAGACAAAGCGATGGGGCCGGATGGGATACATCCCAGAGTATAGAAGGAACTTGGGGGAAGTTCTAGCGGCTCCACTGTCTGACCTTTCAATGCTTCTTTAGAGCCAGGAGTGGACCCAGAGCACAGGAGAAAGGTGCATGTGGTCCCTTTACACAAAAGTGGAAGTAAGGATAAGGCTGAGAACTACAAGCCAGTTAGTCTGCCTCTGTGGTGAGTAAATTAATGGAAGCCTTGATACAAGAGAGGATAGTGAGATATCTGGAGTCCAATGGATTGCAAGATCCAAGGCAGCATGGTTTTACTAGGGGCAGGTCTTGTTAGACAAAGTGACATTTTACTTACCAGATAAAGTCCTTTCCTTGAGTCCTGCCAGACCAATCCAGATAAATGGGTTATGTTCCCCTACCAGCAGATTGGTGGAGACAAAGAACCAATGAAATGCCCAGGTTTCAATGACATCACTGCCGTGCCTCAATCTGCCTCAGCTACCAGAGCTCTTCAGTATCTGCCCCAAAGCATATGGGAGAACATGGCAAGCCTCACACAACCTCAATGTGGGCAACCATGACAAACGAAACAGTAGAGAACTGTGTACAGGAAAGCCTAAACAGAAGGCTGTCTGTAGAAGATGGACCTGCAGAGCCAAGTATATAAATCACAGCGGACCCAAGGGTGCTGTCGCAAAAGAACAGAGCCAACAGTTCCAGGTGTGGGCCCTGGACTAGTCTAAGAGGACTCAAGGAAAGGACATTATCTGGTAAGTAAAATGTAACCTTCCATATCATACTGCTAGACCAGTCCAGACAAATGGGATGTACCAAAACTTTGCCTCCACTGGGCGGGAAGTAGACAACAGTTCATGAAAACTTAAGAGACAAAGGCATTGTGCCTGAGTGTGGACATCCAAATAGCAATGCTTGACAAAAGTGGAACGTAATATAATATCACAGTATATAACGGCAAATGAAGACAGTATGGTTCATCTAGTCTACCAAGTAAGATGACTCTAGTGGTTTTAACTGCAGCTCCATGCTATTCATCCCCTTCCCTGCCTGTGTTTAGGGTTCAACCTATTTTGTGCAGGTCAGCCCCCCTCTATATTTAAGCTTGCTTTGATTTCAGTCTCTTGCTATAAAAGGATCCACTGTGTCTGTCACATGCCATTTTGAATTCCATCAATGTATTTGCCCCCACCATCTCCATCAGGAGGCATTCCAAGCGCCCACCACACTTTCAGTGAAAAAGTATTTCCTGACGTTACTTTTAAGTTTACCGCCTTGCAGCTTCAACATATACCCTCAAGTTTTACAGCTTCCCCTTCTCTGAAAGGGGCTTCTTTGTTCATTAATACCCTTTAAGTATTTAAAAGTCTGTATCATATCTCCCCTGTCCCTCCTCTCCTCTAGGGTATACATATTAAGGTCTTCAAGTCGCTTCTCGTATGCTTTCTGGAACAGGCTCCAAATCATTTTGGTCGCTTTTCTCTGAACCGTTTCAAGTCTCTTTATATCCTTTGTAAGATATGGTCTCCAAAACTGAACACAATACTCCAAGTGAGGCCTCACCAACGCCTTGTAAGCGTAGTTACTCACCTGTAACAGGTGTTCTCCAGGGACAGCAGCAATCAGTCCTCACATATGGGTGATGTCGGCGCCGACGGAGTCCTCATGCGGAGCAATTCCCCAGCTTTCAAAGAAAGCCTTTAGGATTGCAGGGTGCCATCTTGCTCAGAAAAATGACAAAGCTAAAAAGACCACAAAATGAATAAAAATCAACAGCAGGACTGCAACTCCAGGGGAGGAGGGAGGGTCATGAGCACTGATTCCTACTGTCCCTGGAGAACACCTGTTACAGGTGAGTAACTACACTTTCTCCAGGAACAAGCAGGCAGTCAGTCCTCACGTATGGGACTCCCTAGCTATGGGCTACCGAGAACCCCTAGCAGAAAAATGGCTCCCTCTAGAAGAGCAGCAGCAGCTGTGATAGGAATTCAGCGGAGACGCCACACCCCCGGTAGCCTGACACCAGAGGGCCGGAGGGTAGGAGTTGCCTAAACCTCAAATACGTTATGGAGTACCACCTGGCCGAAAGCACTGTCCCATCGGGACTCTCCATCCAAGCAGTAATGGGCTGCAAATGTCTGGCTTGAAGACCAGGTTGCGGCCCGGCAGATGTCTGCCAGCGGAACAGAGCAGAAGTGAGCCACTGATGCGGCGGGCCATGACTCGACCCTGCAAAGGAAGGTCGGCCGCCCTGTACGCCCAGGCAATGCAGTTTGCCACCCAGGTGGACAACGTGCGCTTGGAGACAGATAGCCCCAGTTTACTGGGATCATAAGAGACGAAGAGCTGGGTAGCCCTTCAATGTCCCCATGTATGTTCCAGGTAGAAGGCTAATGCCCTCTTACTATCAAGGGTATGCAGAACCGCCTCTGCCCGGCTGGCATGCAGTCTGAGAAAGAATGTCGGAAAAACCACCTCTTGGTTGAGGTGGAATGGAGAGACCACTTTTGGAAGAAACTTGGGATGGGTGCGCGCAGGACCACCCTGTTCCTATAAAACCGTGTATACGGTCTGACAAGAGCTTGTAGCTCACTCTCACCTAGCAGATGTGAGTGCCACCAGGAAGAGCACCTTCCAGGAGAGGAAGCGCAGATGGCAAGCAGGCATCGACTCAAAAGGTGGGCAAGTAAGTTGTTGCAAGACCACATTCAAATCCCACTCGGTTGCCAGGGGACGAACCGGGGGTTTTAGTAGAAGTAGACCTCTGAGGAATCTGGACACCAAGGTGTGAACAGAAAGAGGTTGGCCTTCTACTGGAGAGTGGTGTGCTGACTTGAGGATTAATTCTGAGAGGTGAAGCAGGTACTGTAATACCACCGGTACTAGACAAGAGAAAGGGTTCTCGTTGTGCTGGTTACACCAAACTTCAAATCTACGCCACTTTAAGGCATAGGTTTTCCAAGTGGACTGCCTCCTTGAGGCCAGTAGCACTTCTTCCACGTTCTTAGGCAGGAGAAGCCAGCACTACCTTTCAGCAGCCATACCATCAGGCTGAGGGACCCGAGGTTGAGGTGTAAGATAGAGCCCTGCTCCTGGGACAGGAGGTCGGGCTGCGTCCCCAGAGGGAGTGGGGTTTCCACCGCCAGCTGAAGGAGAAACGGAAACCAAAGTTGCCTTGGCCATCTGGGGGCTATCAGGATGACTGAGGCTTTGTATTGAAGGATTTTGAATAAAGTCCGGGTCACCAGAGGCGTGGGAGGAAATGCATATAGGAGGCCCACTGACCAGGAGATCAGAAAAGCATCTGCAGCCATCCTTTGGGGGTGTGGCTGTCTGGAGCAAAAGTTGTGCAACTGATGATTCTGTGGACTGGCAAAGAGATCTATGTCCGAATGTCCTCAGCACTGGAAGATCTGCTGGGCTACTGCCAGATTCAGTTGCCACTCGTGAGGTTGGAGAATTCTGCTTAGCTTGTCTGCTAGGTAGTTCTCCTGACCCGGCAAGTAAACTGCTTTGAGAGACATACCGTGTTGGATTGTAAAGGAACAGAGGTCCAGTGTCTGACACATTATGCGGGACCCTGTGCCTCCCTGCTTGTTCACGTAGAATATAGCCACCTGGTTGTTCGTCTGTACTAAGACAGACTGATGTGAGAGAACATGAGAAGGTTTGAAGAGCTAGGCATATCGCCCGGAGCTCTAAGAGGTTGATTTGTTGTGTCCTCTCTTGAGGAGACCACAACCCTTGAGTGCATAAGTCCTGGCAATGGGCTCCCCAGCCCAGCAGGGATTTATCTGTCATCAGTACTCTTGTGTACGAGGGAAGCTGGAAATGCACTCCCTCGAGCAGGTTGGATGGCTGAAGCCACCAAGTCAATGACTCCAGTGGTAGTTTGGACACACTGATCCTGTCTCGGAGTCTTCCTGTGGCTTGTGTCCACTGATCCCTGAGGCACCACTGAGCTGTTCTCATGTGGAGATGGGTGTTTGGGGTCACATGAACCGTGGAGGCCATGTGTCCTAGAAGGCGCAGAAAGTGCCTTGCTGATATCTGAAACTTGTGGGTGATGTGGTGTACCAGTTCCAGAAGTCTGAGCTATGCCTTCTGGCAGGTAAGCTTTCGCTTGAATGGTGTCTAACCTTGCCCCTATGAACTAAGTTTTGAGTAGGGAGCAAAGTGGACTTTGCTAGATTTATGACAAAGCCTAGATGCTGCAGTATGTTGATAGTGCGAGCCGTGGCCTGTTGGGCTTCTTGAGGTGACAGGGCCTTGATGAGCCAGTTTTATTTATTTATTTAAAGCTTTTATATACCGCGCTCTTTAATATCAGTGCGGTTTACAATTAACAATTCTTGCACGAGACCAATGAGAACTGCCTAGTGCTTACATAGAACAGGATCAGTAACTTGGAGCTGTAACTGGCTGAACTATTTACATATTCAACCATCAAAGCAGTGGCTGAGTAACTATTTACAAGTTAGATGCTAGGCCCAAACTGAATGGTTAAGGCTGGGTCTTCTGTTAATACATTAATCATTATAGTCATTTTCAGTTATTACAATACTCAATATAGTCAGTATATCAGCACTTGTTGAATGTACCTGATGGACGGTTCTGCAGATCGGTTTGTCTTAGACAGTTTGCAAGGTGTTGGGTCTGATTTGAGTGAGTTGGGGTGTGGGATGTGGTTGTGTTATGTTTGGCTGTGAAAAGTATAGAAGGAATAGGTGATGCTTGAGGGTTTTCCTGAATTGTGTGAGGTCTCTGATTGCTCTGATATTTGGTGGGAGGTTATTCCAGCACTTTGGGGCAAAGAAAGCAAAGGCTCTATTCCTGGTTGCTTGTGTACATTTTGTGGATTCCATAGGGATAATCAACGTATTGGCGGTTACTGTCCTTCGACTTGTTGTTGGGGGTGGGGGGTGAGGACTGTGAGGGATGAGGGGGATATCATGTTAATGGCTTTGAAAGTGAGGAGTAGTGCCTTGTATGCAAGTCTGCAGTTTAACGGTAGCCAGTGAAGGTCTTTAAGAATGGGTGTGATGTGGGTTCTTCTGGATAAACCACAGAGAATGCGGGCAGCCACATTCATCGCAAGTTGTAATGGGTTGAGGGTGCTCTTGGGGAGGCCATGCAGAATGATGTTCGCGTAGTCGAAATGTGGTGTTACCAGCGCCTGGAATATTGTTCTGAAATCGTCGGGCACTAGCATGGGTCTTAGGTGCCTTAGAGTCTTGATTTTGTTGTATATCGTCCTGGTGGTGTTCTTTATGTGCTCTTTGAAGTCGAGATGTTGGTCAAGCATAATACCCAAGTAGCGTATCACAGATTTGCTTGGGACCTCTGCATCTCTCACCTTCAAGGTAGTGGAGGGAGAGAAGTTTGTTCTTTGTAATGAACAGGACCTCCGTTTTCTTGAAGTTAATATGGAGGTTCTAAGCTTGAAGGCAGTCAGTGATTGCATTGAAGCAATCTACTAGAGGGGTAAAGTCGGGATGCATGACTTTGATTGGTGCAAACAGCAAGAAATCGTCTACATAGATCAGGCTGGAGATATTGAATGAGCGAATGATTTTGCATATAGGTTGCATATATATATTAAAAAGAGTAGTGCGGACAGAGAGGAGCCTTGGGGTACTCCCTGATGTTGCTGGAATGCTTCGGATGTTGTGGATCCCATCCGCACATGTTGCCATCGGTCAGCTAGGTAGGATTTACACCTTTCCCAGGCCAGGCCCTGGATTCCCTTCTCATGGAGTCGTGTAAAGAGTTGATCATGATTGACAGAATCGAATGCAGCAGCGATGTTGAAGATAAGTGCAAACCCATTTTCGATGTTGTCTATTCCTCTGCTTAAGGTGTTGGTTAGTGTGACGAGTAAAGTCTCGACTCCATGGGATTCTCGAAACCCGTTCTGGCAGGGATCTAGGGGGGCTGATGTGTTGCTGGATTTGTCTTTGGACACCTTCTCAATTTTGTCTAGTAGGGGTATACTCGAGATCGGACGATATGAATCAGCCTTCATCGGATCTAGTCTATTGTTTTTCAGAAGTGGACGTATGGACATCTGTTTGAGGGATGGTGGGAATATACCTGTTGAGAAGGAGAGTCATGATGTTGGCTAGGATTGGACTGAGCTCAATGCGCATCGCTCTGATCCAGTACGCTGGGCAGGGTCATTTGGTGCTGTGGTGGTATTGATGGTGGCAATAAGGTCTTCGATGTTTTTCTCTGCTGGAGGTGTGAACTCGGTAAGCGGTGGCTGTAGGTAGGGAATATGGCTATGTGTGGTCTTGGTGCAATGTTTGTTTTGAGGATTTTGGTTTGGAGGTAGTCGGCATATAGCTGGGGTTGAATTGGTTCCGGCTGAGGAGAGGAAGGTTCCTTGGTTAAGGATTTTGCTATGCTGAAGAGGTCCCGGGGTTTATTTAGAGAGCGGAGAAGGAGCTGGGAGTGGTAGGTTCTCATTTTGTCAGATATTTTTTCACGGTGAAGTTTTAGGTGGTCAATGTATGTTTGGTCGACCGTGGCACGAGAACGTCGCCATTTTCTTTCGTGCTTCCTTAGGAGGAGCAGAGAAGTCCGCAGTTCCGTAGAAAACCATGGGGCTGTATTTCTTTTTCTTGGCGGTCTGTTGAATGTTGTTGGTTTGTGCGAGGAAGGTAGCTGCGAGGAGGGTTTGTGCAAAGATGGTAGCTGAGAAAATGTTTTCAGAGTGGCGTTCCATCTGGTGATCATATCGGGCCAAGTACGGGAAGACAAATATTCCCTGGTTCCTGAGGAAGGCCGCCACTACCACCAGACATTTGGTGAATACTCTGGGGGCAGAGGCTAGGCCGAATGGAAGTACTCTGTATTGAAAATGGTTTCCTCCCTCTAAAGAACATAGCCAGTCTCCCTGGTGGAGGAAAGGCAGCAATATTCCAAGGGAAAGCATCTTGAACTTTTCCCTCACCAGGAACTTGTTTAAGTTTTGCAGGTTGAGGATGGGCCTGAGGCCTCCTCTTCTCTTTGGTATCAGGAAATACCTGGAGTAAAAGCCTTGTCCTAGTAGGCTGTGGGGCACCGGCTCCACCGCCTTATCCTCTAGAAGACCGGCCAACTCCTGTAAGAGGTCTGAGAGGCTCTCCTGGAAAGTAGGAGGGAGGTACCTGGTTGAAGTGGAGCAAATAGCCCTTGTGGACTATTGGAAAGAGGAAACAATAAAGAACCCTAATCAGACCAAATATAGACACCTCAAAGAAAAGTCCAATTAGATCAAAAATTCCCCCCTTTTTTTGCCTAATTTTTTTGTCGGAGTATCGTCATCCCAGTATCACAAATATGTATTAAGAGATACCACCGTGACTACTCCCTTTTATTAATTAGAACTGTAAAATGGACCGTAGCCCAAAACTTAGCTGTATGCCACCAAGCGCCAAAACTTCCACTGCACGACGGGCGCACGTTTCGGGTTTTAAAAGGGAGTAGTCACGGTGGTATCTCTTAATACATATTTGTGATACTGGGATGACGATACTCCGACAAAAAAATTAGGCAAAAAAAGGGGGGAATTTTTGATCTAATTGGACTATTGGAAAGACCCAGGCATCGGTGGTGATTGCAGGCCATCTGTGGACGTACAGTGCCAACCTTCCTCCTGTGCAAGGCCTCACCCCTGGCTGGAGAGAGACTATGCTGTGGCAGTCAAAAACCCTCTACCGGCTGGGAAGGAGCCGGTGCCTGGGGCTTGGGGGTCTTCTGCTTACGCGGGCCATGCCCCTGTTGGGGAGCCGGGGGAGGCCTGGTGAGTGGGGTAGTTGCAGTAAGCAGTACCCTTCCCCGGGAAAAAGGTCTTTTTATCCGGGCCCTTCTTTTTGGAAGGGACAGAAGTCTCTTTGGAGAGTCTTGTCCACGTCAAGTACTTGGTCTCGATTTCAGCAGCCTTCTCAGTCATGGGTTTGCTAAAAAGGTTGTCACCTCGGCATGGGACAATCGACCAACTTGTCCTGAACCCATGGCACTAGGTCCGACGACATTAGCCACGCCTGGCGTTGGGCACTGATGCCGACTGCGGCTACCCGGGCCGAAGCCTCAAAGCCGTCATAGGCTGCTCGAGACAAACTTCGAGAACTCCCGAATCCCCGTGGACAAGTTCTTGAAACGCTACAAGGGTTCCTCAGAGAGGCCAGCCACATGCCCATGTACAGCTGGTAGGTTTGGACATGGCATGATAGCATCGAGCCCTGGTAGCACTTCCTGCCGAGGGCGTCCAGGTTCCGGGCCTCCCTGCCAGGGGGCACCGAGGAGTGTGATTTCTGGCCCTTGAGCCTGTGCATGGCCGATTCCACAACCATGGAGTTGTGCAGCAGTTGTGCCCTTTGGAACCCAGGGCTCTTGCTTGCTGAGAACCGGCATCGAGGCCGGTGACTCCCACATGCAGAGCATCAGCCGTTCCAACATCGGAGGAACCGGTACCGTAAGGGCTTCCCGAGGGGGAAAAATCATACTGGAGGGTTTCGAGCTCTTCAGTTCGAGGCTCCTCCTCTGTGTCTGCCAGGAATGCCAAAGCCTTGGACATGTCCCTGATGAAGTCCGAGAACCGGGTATTCTCTGGGGGGGGGGGGGGGGGGGCCATACATGAGGCTCGGACCCCGGCGAGTCCAATGGGACACACCGGGTCCGGTGGGAGTCCAGGGACTCTTCATCTTCCATTTCCCATGCCGAGTCCTCTGAAGAGGAATCAATGTGCTCCAACCATGCGGGCTTTGATCTCGACCGCCCTGAAGCCAAGGGTAATGGCGTCAACGACCTCGGTCCCGAACGGGAGGTCAAGGGAGACCTTGGCCGAGGATCAACTCAAACTCAGAGTCTCGAGGATCGGCTCGGCCTCCAGGGTTGACTTGGATGTCGAGGTCCCAGTGGTCGGGGCAGACGAACCGATGAGAACAGCCATCAGTGCCCACTGCTGCTCCATGAAGGCAGACATGCTGCACTCCAAGAACGTCATCCTGAGACCGAGCTCAGAAGACTCCGCAGCCTCTGGCTCGGGTCCCAACGCTGTCGGGCCCGATGCCGGTTCTCCCGGAGAGTCAACGAGGACAACAGCAGTTACCTTCCTCAGCGTCTCCGGCTCCATGCGAGGTACTTTTGCAGTGCTCTCCGGCTCCGAGGACCCGGGACGGTGGTCAGGACTCCACGACCTGGTCCGCGAGGGCCCAGGTCGATCAGAGGCATCCAACACTGCCGCCCTCGCAGGTTTCTTCTTTTTCCTCTGGTGTTCCCGCAAGGGAGACCCCTGCTCAGAAGACCCACGACGATGCTCGGAGTCAGACAGCTCCTGAGACGTTGAGGCTTCTGACGAGGTCCGGACCCAGGTGGATTCAGACTCTGAGAAAATCCTCACGCTGCTGCTGCCTACTTCTAAGTGCCTTAGAGGACATTTTGCTGCACGGGCCACAGGCCTTCGGGTCATGGCTGGCCCCGAGGCAGCAGAGACAGCAGTCATGTGTGTCAGTGAGAGACATTATTTTTTTACACCGATCACACTTTTTAAACCCGCTCGCAGCCATCGGGGGAAAAAGGGCCCCTGCGAGGTCAAAAGACCGGGCTGCCAGTGAAAAAGAAAAGAGCAAACGCTAGTCACGAAGGCCAAAAACGAAAAATAAGACTGGACTAGATACCAGTGTACCGAATCCGAGGCGGGAAGGGGAACCGGTGTCGAACCGAGCCGAAGAAAAATTCTTATGGAGTTTTGATGCACTTTTTCCGCGAGGGAAGTTGGACTACGTCCGTTGGGCTCCGTGGAAAAAGGGAGACTGAGCAAGATGGCACCCTTGGGCGGGAAGGGGTTCGCGCATGCGCGATGCAATCCCAAAGGCTTTCTTTGAAAGCTAGGGAATTGCTCCGCACGAAGGCTCCATCGGCGCAGACATCACCCATTATGTGATGACTGACTTCTTGCTTATTCCTGGTGAATAGGGGCATTAGTATCTCCTCCTTTTGACTGTTTATTCCTCTCTGTATGCAGCCCAGCATTTTTCTGGTTTTGGCTACTACCATGTTACATTGTTTCGCCACCTTGAGATCCTCAGACACTAGTGTCCCAAGGTCCCTCTCCTGGTCCGTGCACACCAATCTTTCCCCCTATCGCATACAATTCCTTTGGATTTCTGCATCCCAAGTGCATGACTGCATGTCTTTGCATTAAATCTTAACTGCCAAGTATTAGACCATTCTTCCAGTGTTTTTAGATCTTTCCTCATGTTGTCCACTCCCTCAGAAGCATCCACTCTGTTGCAAATTTTTGTCTCATCTGCAAAAAAGGCAGATTTTTCCATGAGGTCCTTCAGCAATATCACTCACAAATACATTGAACTGTATTGGTCCCAGGACCAAACCCTGAGGCACACCACTACTCACCTCCCTTTCTTCTGAGCGAGTTCCACTTACCACCACCTGCAGTCTGTCAGTCAACTAATTTCTAATCCAGTTCACCACCTTGGGACCTATCCCAAGGCTACTCAGTTTAGTGCTAAGCCTCCTACGAGGAACAGTACACCGAAGGCTTTGTTGAAATCTAGGTATATAGCGTAGATATTCATCTGAAACAAGTGTTCTCTAGGAATAGCATGAATCAGTCCTCACATATGGATGGCATCAGCGCCGACAGTCTGCATGGAGCATTTCCCCAGCTTTCAAAGAAAGTCTTTGGGAATGCTACCACACATGCATGATCCCATTACTGCCCAAGGGTGCCATCTTGCTCAGTCAGATGACTGAGCTAAGACGGCAGTCAGGCCAAAACAAAAAGATGGCAACTCCAAGGGGAGGGAGGGAGGACTGTGAGGACCGATTCCTGCTGTTCCCAGAGAACACCTGCTATAGGTGAGTAACTACGCTTTCTCCAGGAACAAGCAAGAAGTCAGTCCTCACATATGGGACCCTAGCTCCAGGCTGCCGAGGATTGAACCACGACAGTACCAATGGCAACCAGTCAGGTGACCTGAGTTGCAGGTAAGTCCCTGCTGAGAGACTCTGTAGGACCCTAGCGCCCAGCAACACTAACACTCCGATAGCCTGAACACAGAGGGTCGGAGGGCAGAAGTTGCTTACACTCCAAGAATATTATGCAGCACTGCCTGACCACAGGCGCTGTCCCTACGGGATTTGATTTCCAGTCAGTAGTGTGCTGCAAACATGTGAATGGATGACGAAGTGCCGGCTCTGCAAATTTCTGTCACTGGCACAGAAGGGAGGTGAGCCACCGATGAAGCCATTGCCCTCATGCGATACACTGTGATCCAGTCCTCCAGGGAGAGGCCTGCCCGCTCATAGGCAAGGACAATGCAGTCTGTCACCCAAGAGGATAGGGTACGCTTGGTTACAGGGAGCCCTAGTCTGCTGGGGTCATAGGACACGAAAAGCTGAAGTGCCTTGCAGTGGGGCCCTGGGCCCACTGCAGATAGGACAGGGCCTGTTAAACAGTCCCGTGTGTGGAGTATGAGCTCCTCCCTGACGGCATGAGGCTGTGGGTAGAAGGTGGGGAGCACCACTTCCTGGTTGAGGTGAAATGGGAATACCACCTTCGGGAGGAACTTAGGGTGACTGCGGAACACTACCCTGTTCTTGAAGAACCTTGTGTATGGGGGGGGGGGATCCCCCACCAGTGCTTGAAGCTCGCCGACTCTGCGAGCTGAAGTCAGAGCCACGAGGGAGGTCACCTTCAGGTATCTGAGGTAGCAGGTGGCTAGTGGCTCGAACGGTGGGCGTAGTCAGCTGGGAGAGCACCTCGTTGAGGTCCCATTCTGCTGCCGGAGGGCTGACAGAGGCCATGGAAAGCAGAAGGCCCGTAGGAAACGGAAAACCAGGGGCTGGCTAGATAAGGGCTTTCCCCCCTCTAGGTGGTGGTGAGCAGCTATGGCGCTCAGATGCACCCAGACCGAGTTAGATTTCAGCCCTGTGCGCGACAGATGTACTAGGTACTAGAGTACCAACTGGATGTGGCAGGAGAACGAGTTCTCCTTCCAATCTGCGCACCACAGAGCAAACCTGCCCCATTTAAAGGCATAAGCCTCCTAGTGGAGGGCTTCCTGGAGGCTAGCAGGATTTCCTTAAACTCTTGTGGTAGATTAAGTCAGGCCAAGGTTACCCTCTCAGCAGCCAGGCTGTTAGGGTCAGTGACCCCCTCCCCTTGGGGTGCAGAGGGGAGCCCTCCTCCTGTGTCTGGAGGTCCATGGCTTGGCCCAGGAGTACTGGGAGTGTCGTCACCAGCGAGAGCAATAGTGGGAACCAGGGTTGCCTGGGCCACCTGGGGGAAAGATGCCCTCTCATTCTCAATTTTGAACAGAATGTTGGCATGTAGGGGAGTCTGTGGGAATGCATACAGCAGTCCCTCGGACTATGAGATCAGGAACACATCTGCCGCTACCCTCTGTGGATGCAGCTGCTGGAAGCAGAAGAGAGCCAGCTGCGTGCTATCGGGAGAGGCGAAGAGGTCCATCTCGGGCCAACCCCAAAGACGGAAGAGCTTCACCACTTCAGGGTCGAGACACCACTCATGAGGGTGGAGGACTCTGCTGAGTCTGCTAGGCAGTTGTCCTAGCCAGGAGGAAGACCACTCGCAGAAGCATGTCGCCGTACACTGCAAAGCTGAGGAGGGCTACAGCCTCATGGCAAAGGGAGTATGAACCCGTGCCCCCCTGTTTGTTTATATAGGACATTGTGACCTGGTTGTCTGTCTGGACCAGCACAGGTCTGTTCCGCAAGAGGGAGCAGAATGCAGAGCGAGAGCTACCACCCAGAGCTCCAGGTGGTTGAACTGTAGTAAAGATTCTTCCCTGTACCAGCAACCTTGAGTGCGGTGAAGTCCACAGTTAACTCCCCAGCCCTAGAGAGGCATCTGTGGTCAAAATACATTTCAGTGGGGTGCCTGGAAGGGCATCCGTGCCCAAAGGAGGCCCTGGTTATGCCATCTGTTGAGGGATCACGCCAGATGACAGGAGACTGACCAGGTCCTGGAGTCAGCCCATGGCCTGGGTCCACTGAGAACAGGTACCACTGGGCTGTCCTCATGCAAGTGGGCTAGGGATGTGACATGGACCGTGGAGGCCATGTGTCCCAGCAGGCAGAGAAGGCGAGCCGGCAACGTTGTGTGGTGCTGAACCTCCCCTGCCAGCTCTGAGGCGTTCTGCCCTGTCCTGAGGAAGGAAGGCTCTCGCCCGCACCATGTCCAGCTAAGCACCAATGAACTCTAGATCTTGCACAGGAGAGAGATATGATTTGGGGTAGTTATGACTAACCCCAGGTGCTGCAGGAGGATGGTACATTCTGTGCCCTTACTGGCCTCTGCCGCCCTTGATAAGCCAGTCATCCAAGTAGGTGAAGAACACCACTCCTTGTAGGCGCAGATGGGCGGCTACCACTGCTAGACACTGAACAGTCTTGGTGAGGAGGCCAGGCCAAAGGGAAGTACCCTGTATTGGTAATGACCTTTCCCTACCATGAATCTCAGGTATTGCCGGTGAGTTGGGTAGACTAAGATGTGTGTAGGCATCGTTTTGGTCCAAGGAGCAAAGGCATTCTCTCCCTGGTGGAGGAAGGGCAGCAGTGTCCAAAGGGAGAGAGCATTTTGAACTTCTCCCTCACCAGGGACTTGTTCAGGTCTTAAGAGGTCCAGGCTGGGCCTGAGACCCCCCGCTTCTCTTGGGTGACAAGAGAGTACCTTGATTAGAAGCCCTTGCTCCAAAGGTGCTGGGGAAGAGGCTCCACCACCCTGTCCCTTAGTGGACCTGATAGCTCTGAGAGCAAGAGGGCCTGGTGAAGAAGAGGTTGCAATGGCTCTCCTGGAAAATGCCATGGAGGTGGTAGTTGGAAGCGGAGGTGGTAACCCTCTTTCACCACCTGGAGCACCCACTGGTCCAGGGTGACCTAAGGCCACCTGTTAAGAACATTGACTAAGGTCCCTGGCTTGGGAACCCAGAAACCAGGGTTTGATTCCCACTGGCACTCCTTGTGATCTTGGGCAAGTCACTTAAACCTCCATTGCCTCAGAAAAATCCACATTATCAATGTCCCTGTTTAATGTACATTACCAAGTTTAAGTTTCAATGTAAACCGCTTTGATTAAAATAAAGCAGTATATAAAACCTGTTAAATAAATTAAATAAAATCGGCCCCCTGTGGGCTGGTGAGGGTCTCCCAGAGGGATAGAGGCCCCTCCCTGGGAGTCAAAAGCTCCCACCGAGTTGAGCCGGTGCTGGTGTCTGCAGCTTGGGAGCCTTTGGCTTCCTGGGTCCGTGTCCCTGGTGCTGCTGGCTTGGAAAGGTCTGGAAGTGGTGACTCTGATGGAAAGGGCTCTTCCCCGTAAGAAAGCCTCAGGGAAAAGGACAACTTTCCTGAGGAAGAAGGGCAGAGGTCTCAATCTTGGCCGCATTGTTAGCCATAGGGTTTCCAAATAGATTCTCCCTGGTGCAGGGGACATTCAGCAGTTTTTCCTGGACCCACTGCTCAAGGTCTGAGGTCCGTAGCCAGGCCTGGTGCCAAGTACAGACGCTTGTGGCTGCTGCCCTGGCTGCAGCCTCAAACCCATCATAGGCGACCCGGGACAGGAACTTGCAGCAGCCACGGATGGTGGCTACCAAGGTCTGGAACCATTGCAGGGGTACCCCGGCGAGCCCTGCTGAGAAGCCAGTGAGCTCCTGGATGAGGATATTAAGATACATCCCTATGTAGAGCTCATATGTTTGTATCTAGCAGCCCAGCATGGACCCTTGGAAACACTTATGCCCCAAGGCATTGAGGGCCCTGGCCTCTCTACCCAGGGGTACAGAAGAATAAGTCTTCTGGCTCTTGAGCTTTTGCATGGAGGACTCTACCACCATGGAAATGTGGAGAGGTTGGGTCCTTCTGGAAGCCTGGACTCCTTTTGACATGGTAGATGGTGTTCAGGCATCGGCTGACCACTGGCACAGAGGCCAGGGTCTCCCACATCTGTAGGAGCAGCCGTTCGAAGATGGGTTGCACCAGCACAGATAGAGTATTTTTGGGGGACACTCATACTGAAGGATTTCCAGCTCCTCAGCAGGCGAGTCCTCCTTGGACTCTATGGGGACCAAGAGGGCTCGTACCATGTCCCGGACAAAGTTGTGGAATGCTACATCTGAGTGAGGAGTGGCATCAGAGTTCCGGAAGAGACTGCTCAGAGGGCATGTCTGTGTTGAGAGGTCTCGGGGGAGGCCTTGATGTCAGTCTCCCAGTCTGACTCAGAGGGCATCGAGGCGTTCGAGGCTTGGAGCTCCCACGTCTCAAGGCCTGCGTCAGGGTCAGACTCCCATTAACTAGCCAGGGAGGACCGGACACCTGAGGATGAGGATCAGGATTGGGACCTTGATCGGTGCCAAGGGCTAGCCCGAGGCAAATAATGCTTGGAGCCCAGCTTGACACCCAGGGATGCCAATGCAGTCGGGGGCCCAGTTGTCGGAACAAATGATGCAGACGAACCTGACATCACCTGCTGCATGGTCAGTATGGCAGAGATACTCTGTTCCAGAACTGCCATTCTGGCCTCGATACCAGAAGGCTCTGCAGCTTTTGGCATGGGCACCGAGTGTTTTGGGCCCAGCGCTCTGGCGAGCACGTCATCTAGGAGGACCATGGCCTCAGGGAGCCTCGCACGGTCATCGTCGGCAGAGGACTCCTTCCCTAGAGACCTTAGAAAGGTGCTGCTTAAGAGTCTGAGTCCCGCTGCAGGACCTTACTGGTTTCCCCGGTGGAATCTCGACTGGTTTTGAGAATTTTCTCTTTCTTGCCAGGGTCAGGCGTCTTTCCGGAGGAGCTGCCACTGTGGGATTCTGAAAACATCCAGGCCTCATGGGAGGTGCTCGGCTTCGGGGTAGCCGGAGCAGAGTCAGACCATGGGAACATCTCCTGCAAATGACAGTTTCTTGTTGGTCTGAGAGATCATGGTCTGACACAGGTCACAGAAATTACTGTCGTGGTCCAACCCAAGGTAGGGCAAACAGCAGTCATGGGTGTCTGACAGAGATGATTTGACTGCAATGATCACACTTTTTAAAGCCACTGGGAGACATTGTGGATCACACCCAGATGGGACTGACACCACCTAGGCGAAAAAGGGCATGAATGCCGGCTGAGGCGATTCTCGATGGAAAAAGAGAAAGGAACAGAAAACAGCTCCTGATCCAGGCGGGAAGAGGAACCGATACGCAAACCAGTAAAAGCTCACTAAGGGGATAATTAAGGAATTTTTCCAGGTACACAGGACATGCATCCGTTGGGCTCCATGGAACAAAGGAGACTAAGATGGCACCTTTGGGCGGGAAGGGGACCAAGTATGCACGGTAGCATTCCCAAAGGCTTTCTTTGAAAGCTGGGGAAATGTTCTGCGTGGGTTCTGTCGGCACTGTCGCCGCCCATATGTGAGAACTGACTTCCTGCTTGTTCCTGTAGAACACAGCCATCACATGCCCTTGATCTAGTTTTCTTGTCACCCATTCAAGGAACTCAAATTTGTTTGGCATGATCTTCTGCTGGTAAAACCATATTGCTTCGGATCATGCAATCCATCAGCTTCCAGAAAGTCCACTATTCTTTCTTTCAAGAGCACCTCCATTATTTTCCCACCACAGAGATAAGTTTGCCAGTTCAGTGTCACCACTTCCTTATTACCACTTTAGCCCTTCTCCAGTCCTGCAGAACGTCTGTCTCCAAGGATTTATTAAAAACATCCTTTAAAGGCCCTGCAAGAACTTCTGAGCTCCTTCAGTATCCTGGGATGTATTCCATCTGGTCCCATGCCCTTGTCCACTTTCAGTTTTAGCAAACTGTTCAAAAACATCATCTGTGAATAGTGTGATATCTATTCCATTCCCATTTGTCTGTCTTGGCTTTTTCCTCAAACCATACTGTGTGATGAAAACTGCTACTCAAGTGGACTCCCACCCGGATATTCAACATGCTATCTCCATTGGAGAGTACTAAATCTAGCATCAAACTTTCCCTGGTTGGTTCCATCACCAGTTTTCTCAACAATGCTTTTGGGAAGGCATCCACAATCTTTTTACTTCTTTCCAGATTTGCAGAAGGAACAATCTACAACTGGTAGATTAAAATCACCCAATATGATCACTTCTCCCTTCATTGCTACCTTGCAAATCAATGATCAAATCTCTATCCATTTCCTCAGTTTGAGTTGGAGGCCTATAGACTACACCAGTGTGGATGATAGAAAGAGGAGATGGCACTAACACAATCCACAGCAAGATGCCCATGTTGCCACCTGACAAATGTTTGCAGGAGCTACCGAGCTCTTCTCTCGAGGACGCCTGCGTTCAGGGAGAATTGCTGCATAAACCTCCAAAACAAGACAGTTTTGCAAAAGATATGCCAAGGCAATGGCCTCCTGAATCCAGTGCCCCAAAGCAAACTTAGCTGATGCAGCACTCTTACACAGGCCAGCAAATAGCACAAAAATATGGTCTGACTTATGAAAGGAATTTGTAGCCTCCAAATACTGAAGAAGCACCCTCTGGATATCCACAAGGTGAAGATCCTTATCCTTCCCCCAAACTGCTCCCTAGAGGGGGGGGAGGCAGGCCACGTTGTTCACATGAAAGGGAGAAGTCACCTTAGGCAAATAGGAAGGCAAAAAGACAGACAAATAAGAGTCTCAGCACGACAGAGCCTGCAGCTCGGAAATCTGCCTTGCAGAACAAATCATAACCAAGATGACTGTCTTGAGCATCAAACCCTTCAAAGTAGCACACTTCAATGGCTCAAAGGGCACAGACATGAAGGCCCTGAGCATAAGACCCAGATCTCAGGAAGGGACCACTGATCAGAAGGAAGGATGCAGACACCAAACCCCCTGAAAAAAGCATGAAACAGAGGGTAAGACTATTGACTTACCAGCCACTGGACCTCTGAAACAGGACAAATCTGTCACCTGAACTTTCAGAGAGCTAAGAGTGGCCCTTTTCCAGACCTTCCTGCAGAAAGGCCAGCAGGGACAGCACTTCGCCACTTCAGAGACCAGCTGCTGTGCATCATACTATTGCTAAAAAAGGCACCAAACTTACATGTATGCCTGGTTGGTCGACCTCCTCTGGCTTTGAACAGAGTGGAAAACACCATTGGAGAGTAGCCCTTATGTGCTAGCCATCTTCTTTCAACAGCCAAGCCATTAGCAAGAAGGAAGCCAGGTCTTCAAGGACGATTGGTCATGACACAACAGGCCCCAAGACTGAGGCAAAGAGGTGGTGCTCTCAGGATCCACATCAGATCTCCGAACCACACTCTCGTCTGCCAATCCAGTACCACCAGAACAATCCTTCCCGGGTGGCGCTCTATATACACCAAATCACATGCCCCACCAGGGGCCATGGATGAAACACATCCAGCAGGCACAGACATGGCCAAGAGGTTAACGCCCTCAAACTCTGTCTCCGTGCGGCAAATGAAGCGCCAGCCCACTTTGGCATTGGAATGGGTCACCATCAGATCCATCTCAGGGCAATCCCATCAGCACAGAATCAGCCAAAAAGCCTCCTGACAACTACTACTCTCCTGGATCCAGACAGTGCCAGCTGAGAAAGTTTGCTTCCACGTTATCTATCCTGGACATGTGTGGAGCAGACACGGCTAGGATTTTCTTCTCAGTCCAGGCAAATAGGAGAGCCCTCTCCAGGGCCACCCTGGCACTCCTAGTGCCACCTTGCCAAATGACATTAGCCACTATCCTGGCGGTGTTCAACACTTGAACCGCCTGGCTAGCAACATGGGACAAGAAACACAGCAGAGCCAACCTGGTGGCCCTCACCTTTAAAGCGGTTGGACCACACCATCTCCCTGTGGTTCTAACGGCCCTGGGCCGTTCAGTCTTCGCAGCTGGGCTCCCCAGTCCAAGAGACTGGCATCCATCAGAAAGATCCATGAGTAAATTGTTCAGCAGCATGCCCTCTCCCAAATGACCAAGCTTGCCCTCACTACCACCAGGAGCCTAAGCTCAAACGTCTGAGAGCTCAGGCACCAATGCACAGTCCAGGAGTCCCTCTGTAAGAGGCTGAATCCCTAGGTCCACGAGCTCCTCAAAAGGGCCGAGAAAGAGTCCGAAATCCACAATAAAGGGGAAAAAATGGCTTTCCAGGTGGTGGGAGTCCCGAGACAGCCAGGGATCCGACCAGCACCCACCAGGTGTGGGCAGAGGCTGACTGACCTGTCTTCCAGAAGGCGGTAAAATTTTGTCTTGCCAAGATCCTTCACCAGCTGCTTCAAATTGGCCCCAAACATAAGCTTCCCTTCAAAAGATAGTCAGGACAACCAAGTTTTGGAAGAGGTTTCCACTGCCCCGAACCAGAACCAGAGCCAAATCCAATGCCATGTCACTGTCGACAAGCAGAGTCCCTGGCTGCTAGGTGGACGAGGTCATACATCACAGAGGAAGGCATAACCAACTCCAAAAGAGGGGTAATATCATCCAGAAGAGACCAAATTCACTGGAGCAGGACTTGAGACATCAGGCCTGCATATACCGCCAACTAAAGAACAGCAGCCACAGCGGCAAAATGTTTTTTCAACAAGAAATCCACCTTGCAGTCAAGAGCATCCATTAAGGCCAATCCGCTTTCCACCGGAATGATGGTCCGTCTGGTAACTGCTGTGACATGCGCATCCACCTTGAGAATATCAAACCACACAACACACTCCTTCTCCAGGTGACTGTACATCTTATGCACCCTTAACCCCTTAGGCGGGGAGAGGGGAGTCCTACTCCAACCGGATCATATCCTTGATCATCTCGGAAAAGGGAGGACAGTAGTGGATTTCCACACCCCTTGCAGGAGCAGACGCACCTTTGGCTCCTGCTCTGCGTCTGGAGCACTGAAAATCTCAAGGTGGATGAGATCCAGGCAATCAAAACCACTAGTTCCTCCTTCAGGAACAGGTGGATAACACCGGCCTCTTCATAATATGCCAAAGAGAAAATAACTTCATCCACATCTACAGATTCCAGGTGATCCCCATCTCCAGGGGGCACCCTTTGCTGGGGATGCTTAGACAAAGGCAATCTAACAGGGTTTCCATTCTCAGCCTGCCTTTCACAAGACTGCACCCATGGGGAGCCCAGAGGCCACTGAATATCCATGCCAGAACACAAGGCCTGCGGCAAGAAGGAAAAGAATTCCAGGGAAGACAATTCAGACTCCAGAAGCTCTCGTTGTCAAAATGACACCCCCAACATCCAGGGACATAGCTGCCGCCAAGTCCCTAAAGGATGGGGGTGGCCCACAGCACGGTCACCAGAAACGCCGTCTGGCTGGACATCCTTACCCAAAGTGCCATCCACCACTCCTGCCCTAAAGCAAGAAAGGCCACACTAAGTGAATCCCGGGGCATGGAGAGGGTGAGGGGGAGCAAGCCATCCAGGAACGATTCAGAAGCTGCTATGCAAGAAAGCATAGTTACTCACCTGTAACAGGTGATCTCCGGGAACAGCAGGAATTTAGTCCTCACATATGGGTATCATCGGTACCGACGGAGCCTGAGCGGCAACGCTCCCCAGCGTCCAATTAGGAAGCTTTTGGGAGCATCCCACAGTGCCTGCGTGCTGCCTTCCTGCCTTTCCCAACTGCCTCTCTCCAGTTGAGTTTAAAGCTGAGACAAAGAGAGAGAGAAAGAGAGAGATACAACTCCTAGGGGAGGTGGGTGGGTTGTGAGGACTAAATTCCTGTTTCTGGAGAACATCTGTTACAGGTGAGTAACTATGATATCTCCAGGAACAAGCAGGAATGTAGTCCTCACATATGGGGACTCCCTAGCTTTAGATGTCAGGGAGAGACCCCAGAAGTTGTGTGCCCCTGTGAAAGGGCTCCACTTCCCCCCGTGGATCTCTGGCATCCAACCAGGGATGGTAGGTAGGAGTTGATTAGGTATGGAACAGGTGTTGGAACAGCCTGACCAAACAAGGCATACCGGAGGGAGTCCTTCTCCAAGCAGTAATGGGCTGTGAAGGTATGAACCGAGGCCCAGGTGGCTACTCGACAGATGTCGTCGATAGACACAGAGTGCAGATGAGCCATTGAAGCTGCCATGGCTCTCGCATTGTGAGCTGTGACGTGGCCCTCCAGAGGAAGATTCTTACTCTGATAGGTAAACGAAATACACTGAGCAATCCAGCTATACAGTGTTCTCTTGGAGACTGGAAGTCCCAAATGAGAAGGACCAAAAGCAACAAAGAGCTGAGAGGACTTTCTGTGTTGCTGTGTTCTTTGTAAGTAAAAAGCTACAGCTCTTTTACAGTCCAAAGTATGAAGATTTCTTTCTGCATTAGATGCATAAGGCCTTGGAAAAAACACAGGAAGGTAGACCGCCTGGTTTAGATGAAAAGGCGAGACCATCTTTGGCATAAAGTGTGGATGAGTCTTAAGGACTACCTTGTCATGATGGAACCTTGTGCCTGCAACTCACTGATTCGACGTGCTGATGTGATTGCAATGCGAAAGATAACTTTCCAAGAAAGGAATTTCAATGAGGTAGTAGCTAAGGGTTCCAAAGGTGGCTTCATGAGCTGACCAAGAACCAGGTTTAAGTCCCATGCCACTGGTGGTGGCCTAATGGGAGGCTTAGTTAGAAGAAGGCCTCTCATAAATCTTGCTACAAGAGGATGGGAGGAAATAGGTTGTCCATTTAGAGGCTTGAAAGAAGCTGCAATAGCACTCAAATGGACTCTTACTGAGTTAGTCTTAAGTCCTGCATTGGATAAATGAAGGAGATACTCCAGTAATGATTCTAAAGGTATCGTAAGGGGGTTAAGAGCCTTCTGCGAGCACCATATGGTAAACCTTTTCCACTTGAAAGCATAAGAGTGTCTTGTGGAAGGCTTCCTGGAAGCATAAAGGATATCCTTTACTTGCTGAGGGAGGTTAAGATCATGAAGATCTAGGCCTTCACAGCAACCAAGCCCTGAGATGCAGAGAGTGGGGATTGGGATGCCATAACATTCCGTCCTCCTGAGACAGGAGATCTGGAGCAGACCCTAACTCCAGGGAGGGAGCTTGAGAGAGATGTAGAAGCAGAGGGTACCACACTTGCCGTGGCCAATGTGGGGCTATGAGAATCATACGGCCTCTGTCTCTCTGAAGCTTGAACAGGGTTTTGGAAATCAGGGGAATGGGTGGAAAGGCATACAGGAAGTCTTGACCGCAGTGAAGGAGGAAAGCATCCCTGGCCTGAGAGCCCAGAGTCGGAATTCTGGAACAGAACCGGGGAAGTTTGGCATTCCATGGACTTGCAAAGAGGTCTATATCCGGGGTTCCCGAAATTTGAAAAATCTTGGCCACCTGCTCTGCATGCAGAGACCACTCATGTGGAAGCAGAACTCAACTGAGTCTGTCTGCCCAAGAGTTTTGTATGCCTGGAAGATACACTGCCAGAAGATGAATCTGATGCTCTCTGGCGAGGGCCCATAGTCGCAAAGCTTTGTTGCAAAGCGACAGAGAGCCTGTTCCCCCCTGCTTGTTCACGTAGAACAAGGCTACTTGATTGTCCTTATGAATGAGGACTGTCTTGTAGCTGAGCAGAGTGTGGAACACTAAGAGCAAGGAAGACTGCTCTGAGCTCCAAGAGATTGATATGTAGATGAGTCTCCTGTGGAGTCCAGGTGCCTTGGGTGGAGAGGTCTTGCAAATGAGCTCCCCAACCCATCGGAGAAGCATCTGTTGTGAGAGTTGCCTGGGGTAAGGGTTGTTGAAATGGGGACCCCAGCAACACGTTTTGAGTGGACTGCCACCATTGGAGGGACAAAATAAGGCGATTTGTGTTTGCTATTTTGTCTGACAGGCACCCTGATGCCTGGGTCCATTGAGTGGATAAAGCACAGTTACTTACCTGTAACAGGTGATCTCTGGGAACAGCAGGAATAAGTCTTCACATAAGGGTACGTCGGTACCGACGGAGTCTGCGTGGGAACGCTTCCCAGCGTCCAATCAAGAGCTTTTGGAAGCATCCCACCACGCCTGCGTGCTGCCTTCCCGCCTTTCCCAACTGCCTCTCCTCAGTTAAGTTTTAAAGCTGAGACAAAGAGAGAGAGAGAGGAAAGGAAAGATAGAGAGACAACTCCTGGGGAGGTGGGTGGGTTGTGAAGACTTATTCCTGCTGTTCCCAGAGATCACCTGTTACAGGTAAGTAACTGTGCTATCTCCAGAAACAAGCAGGAATGAGTCTTCACATATGGGGACTCCCAAGCTGAGATGCCTGGAGTCCCAGCATGTCATAGGTTGGAACATGCTATCTCCCAGAACACCAGGCATCCTGAGGATGGAGGGTAGGAGTTGAAGAAAGAAAGATGCTGTGGAACAGCTAACCTAGCACAGGACTGCAGAGAAGGAGTCCATGTGTGGATGATGATTGTCATCAATGATATTGCAAAGAATATTGCAATATGGACCTCCCCTGACAGGATTTCACAGAAGTATGGAGGTTCATGGATCTACTGGGGAACCCAGTAGAGGAACCGTGAAGGGGACCTCACTGTAAAGTGGAGGTAATAACCCTGTAGGAAAACAATGGAGGTCAGAATTCTGAAAGGTAACAGGTAACCCCAGTAGGAAAAACTGGGGTAGTACAAAAACGGTGGGCCTTCAGCGGAAGGCTGTATGTCAAAAACCTAACTCTTTTGGCGACAGAGTGGCTCACTCTTAGGAGCAAAAAGAGAAAGGCTAACCGATTTGGACAAAGAGGCACAGTCCTTGTGGGGAGAAAGGGTATGGGAACCCCTTGTATCCCAAAAAGAGAGGACAAATGCCTGATGCGTTAAAGCCTGTGATTAACTGAAGATCCACAATGTCTCTCCTAACTAGGGTAAGCTAGGAGAGATATTGGGCACGGAGAGCTTCAGAAGTACCAAAACCCTTAGGTTATGGTATAAAAATTGTTGACTACCACAGGAGTGGTTGTGTGCGTAGAACCCCAAACCTGCTGGATAGCATAGGTATGGGTAAAGCCCCTTTGTCAGAAACATATAGCTATATGAGCATAGACAGTCAGATAGCGTAGTTACTCACCTGTAACAGGTGTTCTCCAGGAGCAGCAGGAATCAGTCCTCACTTATGGGTGACGTCGGCGCCGACGGAGCCCTCGCGGAGCAATTTTCCCCAGCTTTCAAAGAAAGCCTTTGGGAATTGCAGCGCGCATGCGCGGTCGTCGACTTCCCGCCCGAAGGTGCCATCTTAGCCAGTCAGATGACATAGCTAAAAAAGACAGCATAAAAATTTGCAAAAAGAACATAAGCAGACGATTGCAACTCCAAGGGGAGGAGGGAGGGTAGTGAGGACTGATTTCTGCTGCTCCTGGAGAACACCTGTTACAGGTGAGTAACTACACTTTCTCCAGGACCAAGCAGGAAGTCAGTCCTCACTTATGGGACTCCCAAGCTCAAGGCTACCGGAGACCCTAAGCACAAAAATGAGCTCCCTCTAGCTCAGCAGCACAGAAGGATAGAATCTTCGCTGAATTATCACCCACCGTTAGCCCACATCCGGGATGGAGGGTAGGAGTTGCTCAGACCTCAAAGAGATTACGGAGGACTGCCTGTCCGAAAGCACTGTCCCTGCGGGACTCCCTCTCGAGACAGTAATGGACCGCAAAAGTCTGGCTCGAAGACCAAGTAGCGGCCCGGCAGATGTCTGCCAGCGGAACAGAGCGGAGGTAAGCCACTGACGTGGCCTTTGCCCGAACGCAATGAGCCGTGACTCGACTTTCTAAGGCGAGTCCGGCTGCCCCATAAGCCCAAGAGATACAATCCGCAACCCAGATGGACAGAGTACGCTTGGAGACCGGGAGCCCCAATTTATTGGGGTCAAAAGACACAAAAAGCTGAGCAGCTTTACGGTGCTCCCGCGTACGGTCAAGGTAGAAGTTCAATGCCCTTCTACAGTCCAGGGTATGGAGGACCGTTTCAGCTCGGCTGGAGTGTGGTCTGGGAAAGAAGGTTGGAAGTACCACCTCCTGATTGATGTGAAAAGGGGAGACCACTTTAGGCAGAAATTTTGGGTGAGTCCGTAGGACTACCCTATTCTTGTAGAACCTAGTGTAAGGGGGATCAGACACGAGGGCCTGCAATTCACTTACGCGTCTAGCGGAAGTGAGGGCTATCAAGAACAGTGTTTTCCAAGACAGAAAACGGAGAGAACAGGTAGCCATAGGTTCAAAAGGCGGACAGGTGATCCGCTGCAAAACCACATTCAGGTCCCAGTCAGGCGCTGGCGGGCGCAGAGGTGGTTTAAGTAGAAGAAGACCTCGGAGAAACCTCGCTACAAGAGGGTCGCTGGAAAGAGGTCTGCCGTCCACCGGCACATGATGTGCTGAAAGAGCACTGAGGTGAACTTTGACGGAGTTGGACTTAAGTCCCAGATTAGAGAGGTGTAGCAAGTACTGCAAGATCACCGACACCGGGCAGGAGAAGGGATCCTGAGACTGTTGGGTACACCAGATTGCAAAGCGACGCCATTTAAGGGCGTAGCATTTGCGGGTAGAAGGGCGTCGCGAAGCCAAGACGACCTCCTCCACCTCCGCCGGCAGGAGAAGGGGAGCAAGGACTACCCTCTCAGCAGCCAGGCCATGAGGTTGAGAGACCTGAGGTTGGGGTGCAGTAGGGACCCCTGATCCTGAGTGAGGAGATCCGGTTGCACCCCCAGAGGGAATGGATCCTCCACCGCCAGTTGCAGCAGGAGCGGAAACCACGGCTGCCTGGGCCAGCGAGGGGCCACCAGGATCATGAAGGCTTTGTCTCGGAGAACCTTGAAGAGAGTTCGAGAGACTAGCGGGATGGGAGGGAAAGCGTACAGGAGGCTCCCCGACCATGAGATCAGAAAAGCGTCCGCCGCAACCCGGAGGGGGTGTGGCTGACGAGAGCAGAAGCGAGGAAGTTGCCGGTTGTGAGGACTGGCAAAGAGATCCACCGTGGGGAGGCCCCACTTGAGGAAGAGCTTCTGAACTACCAAGGGATCCAGACGCCACTCGTGCGGCTGGAGGACCCTGCTGAGTTTGTCCGCCAGGCAATTTTCTTGGCCTGGGAGATAAACTGCCTTGAGGAGAATGCCGTGACTGACGGCCCAAGAGCAGAGCTTCTGTGCCTCCCGGCAGAGGAGGAAGGAGCCCGTGCCCCCCTGCTTGTTCACGTAGAACATGGCAACTTGATTGTCCGTCTGGACAAGGACGGACTGGTGGGAAGTCAGGTGGGAGAAGGCCTTGAGAGCCAGGCGGATCGCCCTGAGCTCCAGGAAGTTGATCTGCTGAGCAGACTCCCACGTGGTCCAGAGGCCCTGAGTACGAGCCTCTTGGCAATGTGCTCCCCAGCCCAGGAGGGATGCATCGGTGGTCAGCACCCGGGTCGGCTGAGGTGACTGGAAAGGCATTCCGAATAGGAGGTTCGGCTGCCGGAGCCACCACCGGAGAGACGAGATCAGCGGCTCGGAGACGCGCACTAGGTCTGCTAGGCCGCCTGTGGCTTGACGCCACTGCTGGCGGAGACACCATTGAGCGGACCGCATATTCAGGCGGGCATTGGGGGTCACATGGACGGTGGAAGCCATATGGCCGAGTAGTCTCAGGAAGCGCCTGGCGGAGACCAGGGGCTGGCTGCGAAAGCGGTCGGCTAGGTCCATGAGCCGCTGAGCCCTGTCGAGCGGGAGGTATGCTCGCGCCTGAGGAGTGTGCAGCCTTGCGCCGATGAACTCGAGATCCTGTGAGGGGAGCAAAGTGGACTTTGCGAAGTTTATAACAAAGCCCAAGTGCTGCAGAAGAGTCACCGTGCGGCGCGTGGTGCTGGTGACCTCCCGAGCGGACGCTGCTCTGATGAGCCAGTCGTCGAGGTACGGAAAGACAGAGGCCGTGAAGCCGGAGATGGGCCGCCACGACCGCGAGACATTTTGTGAAGACTCGCGGAGCGGAGGACAGGCCAAAGGGCAGTACCCTGTACTGGTAATGATTTCCTGCCACCACAAACCTTAGGTATTGGCGGTGGCTGGGGTGGATGAGGATGTGCGTGTAGGCATCCTTTAGATCCAAGGAGCATAGCCAATCTCCCTGCTGGAGGTAGGGCAGAAGGATTCCAAGGGTAAGCATTTTGAACTTCTCCCGCACAAGGAACTTGTTGAGGTTGCGCAAGTCCAGGATGGGTCTGAGGCCCCCTGTTCTCTTTGGTATCAGAAAATACCTTGAATAGAAGCCTTGACCTCTCAGGTGGTGTGGCACCGGTTCCACCGCCTGATCCTGCAGGAGACCTGCTAACTCCTGAAGGAGCAACTCCCTGTGCAGAGGGGGGCGCGGAGGCTCTCCCGGAAAATAGGAGGGAGGGACTTGATGGAAGTGGAGAAGGTAGCCCTCTCGCACGACCTGAAGCACCCAGGCATCTGCGGTGATGCTGGACCACCTGTGGGCGAAGTGAACCAGCCGGCCTCCGGTGCTGGGAGGAACCAGCGGGGGGGGAGAGGCTATGCTGAACGAGTCAAAAACCCCCACCCTGCTGAGCAGGGGCTGGTGGTGCAGGCTTGGGGGCTTGCTGCCTACGGGACCCGTTACCCCGTCCCTTGGCCTGCTGGCCCTGTTGGGGAGCTGCAGGGGCCTGATAATGGGGGTATTGTTTGTAGGCAGCCGCCTTCCTCGGGTAAAAGGACTTTTTCCCCGAGCCCTTCTTTTTCTGGGAAGGGGCGGAGGTCTTCCTAGAAAGCCTAGTCCTGGTGAGAGTCTCAGTCTCAATTTGTGCAGCCTTTTCCGCCATGGGCTTGCCAAAGAGGTTTTCGCCTCGGCAAGGGACATCGACCAACTTGTCCTGTACCCAGGGCTCAAGGTCAGACGACTGAAGCCAAGCCTGTCGGCGGGCACCGATGCCGGCTGCGGCCACTCGAGCCGAGGCTTCAAAGCCATCATAGGCTGCCCGGGACATGAACTTTGAGCATTCCCGAATGCCAGTGGACAAGGCCAGGAACCTCCGCAAGGGTTCCTCGGACAGACCAGCGGAGAATCCGGCTAGCTCTTTAGCCAGATCCCGGAGATACATGCCCATGTACAGCTGGTAAGTCTGGACACGACAGGCGAGCATAGAGCCCTGGAAGCACTTCTTGCCAAGGCCATCCAGGTTACGGGCCTCCCTTCCAGGAGGCACCGAGGAGTGCATCTTCTGGCTCTTAAGACGATGCATGGCCGATTCCACTACCATGGAATGGTGTGGCAGCTGTGCCTTTTGAAAGCCAGGGCTCTTGCGGACCCGATAGATAGAATCGACCCGCTTGCTCAGGACCGGCGAGGAGGCCGGACTCTCCCACATGCGGAAGAGTAGTCGTTCCAGCATAGGAGGAACCGGCACAGTAAAGTGTTCCCTCGCGGGAGAGTCATACTGGAGGGCGTCGAGCTCTTCGGCTCGAGGCTCCTCCTCGGGATCCGCAGGGAAGGCCAAAGCCTTGGCCATATCCCTAACGAAGTCCGAGAACCGGGCATCCTCCGGGGGGGACTGCTTCCGAGGCTCGGACTCCGGTGAGTCCGATGGGACACACCGAGTCCGGAAAGAATCAGGTGACTCTTCCTCCTCAGACTCCCAGACCGACTCCGACGAGGACTCGGTGGGGTCGGCCCGGGCAGGGTGCGGCGCCAGCCGCCCCGACGCCGAGGGAGTCGGCGTCGGCGACCTCGGTCCCGAACGGGAGGCCGAGGGTGACCTCGACCGAGGATCAACTCGAGTTCTCATCGACTCGAGGATCGGCTCGGTCTCCGGGGTCGACTTGGACGTCGACGTCCCGGCGGTCGGGGCAGCGACGCCAGCGAAGCCAGCGAGCAGTGCCCTCTGCTGGTCCATGAAGGCAGACAGTCTGCTCTCCAAGGCCGTCAACCTGAGTCCGAACTCAGGTGACCCAGCAGCCCCCGACTCGGGCCCCGACGGCGTCGGGCCCGACGTCGGCTGTCGCGGAGGCGAGTCCAGAAGGACCACAGGACTTACCCGGGCAGGCATCTCCGACTCCAGGCGAGGTCGCTTCGGGACGTGTTCCTTCTCCAAGGACCCGGGGCGGCTGTCGGGGCTATGCGACCTGGCCCTCGCGGAACCAGGAGCGTCCACCGACGCCGCCCTCGCGGGTTTTTCCTTCCGACGATGGTCCCCGGAGGGAGAACCCCGGTCGGAGGAGCTCCGGCGACGGTCCGAGCTGGAGCCTTTCGACACGGAGGCCTCCGACGAGGTCCGGGTACGGCTGGGGTCAGCGAAGATTCTCTCACGCTGATGCCGCCGACTTCTCAACGCCTTTGAGGACAGTTTGCTGCAGGGCCCACAGATCAATTCCTCATGATCCGGGCCCAGGCAGCGGAGGCAAAAGTCGTGCGTGTCGGTTAGTGACATATTTCGGTCACACCGACCACACCGCTTAAACCCACTGGCAGCCATCGGGGGAAAAAGGGCCCCTGCGAGGTCAAAGGACCGGGCTGCCAGGGAAAACGAAAACGAAAGCTGACTAAGTCAGAAAAACCGAAAAAAGGAAGAGGACTCGAGACCGGCGTCGCGAGTCCGGGCGGGAAAAACGATCGGCGTCGAACCGAAAGAAAAAAGGATAAAATAAAGAAGAAAATCAACTTTTTCGCGGGGACAAGACGGGGACGTCTGTAGGGCTCCGCGGAAAAAAGAAGACTGGCTAAGATGGCACCTTCGGGCGGGAAGTCGACCGCGCATGCGCGCTGCAATTCCCAAAGGCTTTCTTTGAAAGCTGGGGAAAATTGCTCCGCGAGGGCTCCGTCGGCGCCGACGTCACCCATAAGTGAGGACTGACTTCCTGCTTGGTCCTGGAGAAAGATATGTCTCCACATACTTATCTATAATGAAATATCTCGACATATAGATAGATAGATAGATATACATAGATATATATATATACATAGATATATAAGAATATATCTATAGTGAGATATGGAGGGGCATAAAATACACACAAAAGATAAATATGAATATGCAGGCCTAAATATGGGTGTCTGCAATTAAACAGACAGAGATATGCCTACAGCATGGTATTCACATAGGATATGTGGAGAGGAAAGATTCATCTAACAAGGAGGTGGAACCTACTTGAGGAGATATATAGAGAATCTATTCCCCCTGGTTATGATCTGCAAGGATGCTAGCTAGTGAAATAACCAGGATGGTTACAAGAAAACAGAGGATAATATCAATCTGCAGCCAGCAAGTCCCTAGTCTTCCAGGACTCTAGCATGGTAAGTAGAGAGAAGACACAGAGATGAGATACCATGTTGACCTGCTTAAAGGCAAAAAGTATCATGCATTCTTACCATGAGGACGAGCTGCAAGGAGAAAGAGCATATCCCCGATTGGGAATGCTATGGACCAAAGCAGGGAATTGGCAACTCCTTAAGCCTTTACGTAAGAGAAGGCCTAATGTCCCTTATATCAAAAGGAGATAGTAAAAGAGGGGAGAACCTTCTAGTCATGGGAGACATGACTGAAAAGCCTTTTCCAACCATCTAGGATAGATGTTGGAGAAAAAAAAACCATGCTCTCTAGCAAGGGCCCATAGTGGAAAGCTTCTCTGTAGAATTGCAGAGAGCATGATGTAGGAGAATGAGGAGATAGAACTGGCTGCTAGAGAGCCAGTATCTCTGCCAACTATGCTAACAAACCCAGGGGGACGGAGATGGCAGAAATAGAAGACCAATCCAGAAAGCTTGTAGTGAGATAATCTCCAAGATAGATGAAAGCACTGACTTAGAGCCACTACTAAGACTAGGCAGAATGTTAGTGAAGGACAAATCTGGTTGTTTGTGGACAAGAACCAGTGGACCAAACATTAAGGCTCCTGCATAGGCAGCTGCTAGCAAGACAGCAGAAAGAATCTTACTGTTCAAAAACAGAAACAACAGACAGAACAGGAGTAGAAAACTCTGGACATGTCTGATAAGCTGCCTCAAAGTAAGATTGAAACAGGGGAGGTAACTCAGAGGAAAACTCCACACTGCAAAGTGACACAAACTAGAGAGGCTGAAGAAAAAGTCTCCCAGCGAAGTAAATCCGATCTTACAGAGGAATAACTTGGTAAGAGGGTGAAGAGAATGGAGCTGAAGAAGACTTACCAAGTAGTAAGTCCATAGAAAGGAAAAAAATACATGCTGGCACAGGAACATCATTTGATAGTGGTGAGACCTCTTTCCCTAGCAGGAAAAAGAGGAGAAACCTGTGACCTATAGGCATGAACATCCTGACAGCTCATAGAAATATAGAAAAAATGGATGTCTTTTGGAAAGAGATCCATGTGTAGGGGTTAGAATGAAGTGGTGGATTGCCTCTATTGAGAAGAAGCAACTGTAGATTCTAACCCCAAGAGTCACAAGCATCTGATGATGACTGATCAGAAACCCTGCAGCTGCTGGGTTTACTGAGCCTGGTGAGAGGATGGATTCTTCAGACCAGGACGATTTCTCCCCTGTTGGGAAACATCTGTATGATGGGCAAGTGATGAATAAAACCTTCTCCTGTGGGAAGAAAGTTTGGTAGGACATTTCCTACCTACTGGGACAGAAGAAGGTGTAGAACAACCCTTAGGAACAGGTAAATCAGTGGACAACTGAGTAACCTGACGTAAAGACTCCTTGTTGAAAAGATTTTCTCCAGTGCAAGGAGTATGTCCCAGCCGTTGTTGTGCCCATTTGTCCAAGTCTGAAGCTTGGAGCCAGGCTCTACGTCGTGCCCCTATAGCTATAGAAGAAGTCCTGCTAACAGACTCAAAAGAGTTTAGGGAAGCACGAGAAAGAAACCAAGAGATATTCTGGATATGCTTAAGCAGTGAGGAATAGTCTGAACTCCTGGAATCTGGAAGGAAAGGAGTGAAAAGATGCAATTGCTTTGTGACCTCCTCAAGAGAAAGACTCATATGGAAAATATATGAGAGAATTCTTGCAGAAAGCATAGATGTCTGGAAGGTTTGACGTCCAAAGGCATCTAGTGTCTTAGACTCACGACCTGGCGGATAAGAAGAGTGGTTTTTCTTACTCTTTACCCGCCTCATTGCTGATTCCACTACTATGGAATGATCAGGAAGTTGAGTCTTTTGAAACCCTGGAGAGGGGGGCACCTGATATAAGAGATCAGTTGCCCTGGGAGGTAGGGGTACCCTTAAAGGTGTTTCCCACATTCCTAGAAGGAGATCCTGCAAGGAATGATGCAAAGGAAGCATTATGTTGTCCTTTGCTTTGGTAGAAACAGAGCCTTGTGCAGGATCATGTCCTGGAATAGGAATGGCAAGGGATCTTGCTATATCCAGGAGGAAACTGAAAAGAGGGATCCCAAACAGGAATCTCCCTTGGACAGGTTAGATCTAAAGAACTAGCCTGAGCACCCACAGAGTTATCCAAATATATAGGAATAGAAGATCCTGCAGAGTGCAGTGTGGAATGCTTAAGGGATGGTTGCTGGTACTGGCTGTCAGGAGCAGCAACCGTCCTTACCACATTGTCCATGCCAGGTATCGACTCCAAGCTTGGTATAGAATGGAGCGATCCTGTTGAAAAAAGCATGGCAGGAGTTGGCCACGATGCTACTGTGGATACCGGTACCAATGCCAATATCAGTACCGATGTCGGAGTCGAGCCCGACAAAGACATCGGAGCAGTCATCGGTGACAGTTCAATCGGTACCAAGGTAACCGAAAACCTCCGGCCACTATCCTCGGTACCGATATCACCGGTATCGATCGGTGTCGGTACCAAAGCGTATTGGTACCCAGTCTTCCAGACTAGAAATCGATTCCAAACTCGGCATCGAGGGTAGAGAGCCTGATAAGCGAAGCAAGGCACCGACCGTAAGGTAATGAGGACATTGGTACCGACTTTGGTACCGTGTCTGATACCGGTGAATGAAGGTCAACCAGTGGCAACTCAATCGGCCTCGGGGGAACCGAGAGTTGCGGATCAGAGTCATCAGAACCGAGCCTTCGGTACCAGCGCGAGATGGTACCAAGGCGAGTCGGTACCCAGTCCTCCAGACTGGAGATCGATTCCAGACTTGGCATCGAAGGAAGCGAGGCTGTCGATGCACATCTGGAGGGTACCGACGTCGGTGGTAGTATCGGTGTTGGTACCGATAATGGAAAGTCAATCTGGGGAGTATCCACTGGTCCCGAAGGCACCGAGGACGCCAGATGACGATCCCTGGTGAGGAGTGTTTCATCCAACACCAGTATCGGTACCGCTAGAAGCAGATGCCACCACTGTATACGGCTTAGGTATGTTCTGTGGGGGGTGAACCCCAGGAACAACCTGAAACCCCTTATACGCTTTGGAGACCGAAGACTCCCGCCGGGGTTTTGAAGCCAGTGGGCCCTCGAGGGCAAGGCCGCAGCCGTCTACATGCTGTGCATGAGACCTACCACTCGAGGACTGGCTAGTCTTAACAGACTGTTTGTGGGTTACCTGATCCTGTGTGGAAGAAGGGGATGGTGCCCCGAAGTTGGAGGGCAACCGTGTATCGAGGGAACCTCGATGTTGAAGACGTCTTCTCACCAAACTGTTGTCAGGACCCAAGCAGGTTAGACACCGACTTCGAGGGTCTAAAAATAAAGTTGTACCGCCACAGTCTGAACATTTCTTGGAGAAAGTGTCTGGCGGTTCCATGAAGGAAAAAGAAGAGACCTAAAAGGCCTAAGAGACCGTGGGACACTATGAAGAAAAAATATCCCATGTTAAAGGAAGATTTTACAAGAAAAGAAAAGAAAACACCGGCGGTACCGGTGGCGTCGGGAAGACAGCCGCGACCACAAGAAAACTAAGAAATAAGAACAAGAACTGGTCTGTAATTTCCTGGATCACCACTAGAACGCTTTTTAAAAATTGGCGTTACACTGGCCATCCTCTAAACTTCAAGTATTACAGATGATTTTAATGATAGTTCACAGATTACTAATAGCAGGTCTGCAATCTCATATTTCAGTTATTTCAACACTCTTGGATGTATACCATCCGGTCCAGGTGATTTGCTACTCTTCAGTTTATCAAATAGTTGTAATACATCTTCCCGGTGTATCAATATTTCTTTCAATTCTTCTGCAGTATCACTTTTAAATACCATTTCAGTCATGGGTAACATCCCTACATCTTTCTCAGTAAAGACCGAAGCAAAGAATTCAGTCTATAGCCTTGTCCCCTCTTAATGCCCCCCTTTTACCCCTCTATCATCTAATGGTCCAACTGACTCACAGTTTTTTTGCTATGAATGTACTTGAAAAAGTCTATTATGAATTTTTGCTTCCACAGCAAATTTCTCAATTTCTCTTTGCCTGCCTTATCAATGCCTTGCATTTAACTTGCCGGTGCTTGTGCCGTTTCCCAGACAAACTCCAAGGTGGTGTCCTCAGAAGGAGACGCTGCTTCTGGGTCAGTGGGGAGGGGTCGGAGAGGAGGTCTTGGTGGGACAGAGTCTCCGGTGAGGTCTCCTAGTCCGTGGAGGATTCGAGGTCGGGTGGCTCAAGATGGGTGGGTGACCCGCACCAGGTCTCCGATGCAAAAACTTGCCCAGAGCCAGAGTTGCTCGCTCGAAAATATCTTGTGCCCTAGGAACAGGCTAGAGATCGAGACCCTCGCTGAGGATATTCACAAGGCTTCTGGCTCTCAGGGGTCATGACAGCAGCTCAGGGAGTCCTTAAGGTTAATATCCCTGCGGTCTTGAGGCACATGCCAGTGGGGCCGGGCAGCGCCTGCTGGGTAGTGAGAACACAGAAACACTGTGTTCCAAGGCCAGCATTCGGGCCTACGCGACACTGACGCCGGGGTGACCAGGTGAGGTGTTGAGGACGAGATGGGGTCCTCACCGGGACGACCCTCGGGAGACCGAGCGGCTTTGCTGTAGGCTTCCGTATTGGTTCAAGGCACCTTACTGGGCTGCTCCCTCTCCAACTCTAGAGACTGCTGAAGGGGGCTGAGAGACTAGGCGCGAGACTTTCACACTTGTCCGGCACCCCCAACAGAGTCCTCAAGGCCTCCTTCTTCCGCTAGCATTCAGGCAGTCGCCAGAGGAGGAACCCTGGGAGACTTCGGAGCTGGCAGGGCCGAAAAACAGGAGGCTACCGGGGATACCAGGGCTGCCTTATGGAAGAGATCATCCAGCTTCTGCTTATGACTCTGGATGGCTTTGGAGGACAACTTACAGAGGAAGCATAGCCCTGGGTCATGTCTGACCCCTAGACACCCGAGACAAACGTTATGGGTGTCCGTGAGCAACATGTTTTTGGAGCATCTATCATATTTCTTAAAACCAGAGGCCATTGGAGCAAAAAGGACCCCTGCACGTGGCCAGCAGTTAACGGCACGAAGCCCAGAAAGAACAAAAAAGGCAAACAAGAAAAACCTCGAGGCCAGGGCAGGAACAGGGGCACTCAGGAGGCGGGAAGAGGACCGGCGAAGTCCAGTATAGCAAAAACCGGTTTAAACAGAGAAATACTTTTTCCGGGGATGAGACACACATCCGAAGGGCTCCGCAGAAAAAAGGAGACCGAGTAAGATGGTACCCTAAGGCGGGAAGGGGTCCATGCATGCGTGGTGGCATTCCCAAAGGCTTTCTTTGAAAGCTGGGCTCCATCGGTGCAGACATCACCCATATGTGAGGACTGACTTCCTGCTTGTTCCTGAACAACAACAGATTAGCAGATTAGGACAAAAGAAGGCAGGGGGCTGGGCCCAACTTACTGGCTCTCTCAGGAGCTCCCTGGAGTCCTGCTCATCTCAAGCCCAATAGGCTCTAGTAACCCATGGGAAACAGTGCTGGATCTTAGCCAGCTATCAGATCAAGGAGTCAAAGGCACACCCACTCTGAGAGCCACTGGGCTTTTCAGGACTCAAATCTTAAGGCCCACCATAGAGTGGTCCTATCTGCACTGCTGCACCTGTCCACATATCTTGCCACCTGCCAGTGTTGTATCAGATGATATACCAAATGATGACATCACTCAAAGTTGCTCAAGTCTGCCTCCACTTGCTGATAAAGAAGCATAACCCATTCATCTGGGCTGGTCTGTCAGGATAAAGAAGCTGAGATTCCAAAATAACTGACATTTTCATCAAAGGCTCACCTTGAATCATGAACTCCAGGGCAATGCTTGTGGTGTGTGCCACTCTGCTTTGAGAGGGAGAGACCTCTGTGTCTAGGTTCTCTAAAGGAGACATCACCATGGCCCCTCAGGCCTCCTTAACCTCAGCTGCCACTATTACACTCAGGACAGGAGCTATATTTTTCTGGCTCCCTCCCACCAGCCCTGAGAAGGAAAAGGTGGCAAGGCATTCCACCCTGCATGGACACCAATACAGTACTGAACTACCATGGCCTCAGAATAGTCCAATAACGAGTTTGCATCTTGCAGCTCTAGAGCTGATCAATACTCTCAAAGCAGTAATTTACGAAATTTTAAAAACTTATGGCTCCTGGGACATCCTGCCAACCATATTAGCCATCTGTTGCACATGCACCAGAGGAAGGCTATACCCTGTAGAACCTTCATACAACAGGGTGGGATTGATTCAGCTCGTAGTAGTCTGTTTCCCTCAGGAGCACGAGGATCAACCAAAGAATAACCTTGACTGGAAGTCCTCTGGATCAGTCTCTGCTCAAATGGGGAAAAAATATCCTGCAAGTCGTCTAACCAAAAGTTTCACTGAAAAATCTTACTGCACAAATACACACATACCAGTATTTGTCTACAACAGATGGTGGCAAGTCTCCGTGTGTGCACCAACACAAGTGATGTCAGTGAATAACTTGTTCTTAGCCTCCATCTCCTGGCAGGAAGGTATAAATCTGCATGTCTGGACTGGTCTGTCAGGCCAGCCTTTCCCAAATATTTGTAGCACCTCTTATCACACATTTCACTAAGACAGTGATTCCCTTTTGACTCCAGGTGATGAGGAGAACAAAATAGCCAAGCTTCAGTCCCTTCCCATATCTCATTCTCTTCTTCCTCCCCCACTTATTCAAAACAAAAGTCATCAGTGGCAGCAGCAGGGGTAGCAACAGTCAAAGGACCCTGTGTGTAAGTATGCACTCACAGACTCCAGGACTTGGGTCGCCAGTGTAACAGAAAATCCATATAAGAGGAAGGACATGGACTGAACATTCAGCGATTCACAGGCCCCATACTGACTACCTGGCACAGGTCACAGTAGGATCAAGTTTAAGGGGGAGCAGCCTTGTTCTGTGACCCCACCCACTGATGCCGTGATCCCATTTAGGGGGCGGACCTAGCCTATTTGTACCAGTGACATCAAGACGATGACATCATTCAGTCTCCAAAGCTGCTGGTGGAGGTTGACAACTCTACGTTTCCGGGACTGGACTAGAGGGACGCAAAGGAATTAAAGATTTATTTGTATCAGCAAGGAATACTGAACTTTTGAGCCATCCCATATATGAGAAATCATGCTGAGCCAGCTGTTTACTAGCCAGGAGACCAAAGCTGTAAGGAATGACTGACCAGAATTGTTTATTAACTCAGAGAACAAAAAGGCTGGAGAAGGACTGGTCAGAAATTACTATCTAGCAAAGGTGTATAGGGTGGAGAATATCTGTAGGGAAAAGCTCATGTGAGGAGTCATGTGGTCCAGCCGTGACACATTTGTTACAGCCTATAAAAAGAAAGAATCCAGAACAGGTAGAGAGTAGATATCCGCTTGGCCAGGTGCATGCCAATGCGTGAAGAATCCCAGACTTCTCCAGCCTTCACCGAGGATCTCCCAGCTGTTAAAAATGGGCTGCGATGATGGCAGTTTGGTGACGCATTGTTCTGTTCTTGTAAGGGACAGGGAGTTTGGAGATGCAATATCAATTGTTTTATTGTCATTGTAATATCACTAACTTATTGTTCTATTGTAATGTCACTAACTGATTGTCAAGCTGTCATATTAAATAGCTTATTAAATACCATACATGTGCGGTTGATTGATCTTGAATTTAATAGAATCCTAGGCAATACACTGCACTAGGGACTTCAGGGAGCTGCTTTCTTACTTAGCTGTAGTCTGCAGAACGATCAAGACAAACTCAAGGAGGTAGGGATTTTCTTTTTTTGAATCAGCTTTCCCCCTCTTTCGGGTTTCCAATTCATATCAGCAAACCATCAGACAGTAACCTGAAATAGTATGAAGTCACTGCTCTATAATGAAGTCAGGCTAAAATTAAAGAAAAAGGCATGTAAACCTCCTACATGTGCCCAAAGATTTTAAAAAGAAACTCTGCAAAAACGCTCCTGCCAATGTATGCAATGCAAGCCAAGACCCAAGTAAATGCTTCCTATGAGAAAATAAACAGTCATCCATGTTATCAACCTGACCAGGACATTTGGGTTGAGAGGGCAAGGGTATTAGACAGTACAAGGAATTTACCTTGGTTCCATCAGGCTTCTCAACCACAAATACTTCACTCCATATCTGTATGCCAGTTGTTTCTCGCTCACATCCACCTCGCCATGTAAAGCCAGTGAGAGGTTCATTGGTGCCACCTATCCAAGCAGAGGAATTCTGTAAAACAAAGCATACAAAACACAAAAAACACAAGAGTGTACAGTTCATGTCTAGAAAAGCAACAATTCAACAAAGTCCAATTTTTATTTTTTTTTCACTAACACAAGCTTGTGTATTAAACCAGGGCTCGACAAGCCTCGCCATGGTGACTAAAAATCAGACCTGGCACCTGAGGCTCAAGTATACTGTGCCCGAGAGCAATGGGATCTCTGAATAGCCAGAGCCTGTTCTAGCCGCGATTGCAGCCCATTACAGCACTTCTACACATCTCTAACCAGAGGAAGGGGCAGTTTGGGGATAGACTGCTTAAGAAATTTAAAGGGGCAATATCTTAAATAAATAGTGGGGTGGACAGAGGGAAGGGGGGAGAGTGTCTGGGAAAAGAAATGCATGGGAATTAAAGGGCACAAGCTCTATATGCAAATGGTGCACCTCTCTCCCACCACACAAGCAGACACCCCACCACCAGCACCACACAAGTGTAGCATAAAGGGTCAGTGGGACTGGTGGGAGAGGAAGGAGGAGTGGAGCCACTACCTTCAGTTGGCATTGTGCAGTGGCAGATTAAGAGCATGATTTCTTAAGCTTTTTCCCATAGAAATTGGAAAAAACACAAACAAGCAGCTTTTAAGAGGTATGCCATGCATGTGTGCCTGCCTTCCCTGCCCACCACAGCACCATATTCTCCAGTATAATCACATAGCAGGAGCCAAAAAGGCAACTCCCCGGGGAGGTGGGAAGGTTGTTAGGACTTATTCCTGCTAGTCACAGAGAACACATGGTACACGTGAGTAACTACGCTTTCTCCGTGAACAAGCAGAAAGGGGGGCTGTTACTTCTGGAGAGAAATCTGAAATTGTGAGTATATACTTCTGGGAATTTTTCTGAAAGGAATTTTTTTCTTTTAAAGCTAATTAATCTGTGAACCCACTATTTTTTGTTAAATCAGTCAGGGCCTAGTAGCAACCGTTTAAGATTCAATTTAAAACACAGAAGAGAACTTTCTGGTTACCTTTCATACCCAGTAGAGAGCTGTAGTTTAAATTTCATCGTCACTCAGGGCCTAGCATCAGCAAAGTACTTTTAGTTTCAATTTAAAACACAGAAGAGAGCTTTCTGGTTAAATTTAGAATCCAGCAGAGAGCTTGTAGTTTAAATTTCATAATAGGTTAGAGCCTAGCAGCAGCAAAGAGCTATAATTTAAATCAAATCAGAATATAGCTTACCTCAGCAGCACAGGACAGGGTACTGTGTAGCAGCCCTCTTTAATAAGTGTTATATCCCTCCCTCCCTCCCCACACCCACCCTCCCCTGGGATAATCACAGCTTTATAGGTACTTGCACAACTTAAAAGACAGGAGGTGCTCTCAGGTGAAGCTCATTACCCAAATCAGTCATACACTAAGGACCTGAGATTAATTAAGCTTCAGGTGAACAAGGTATATTAAACGTATTAGGTACAGTTTTAGTGGTATAAATATCCATAGCACCCTTTAGTACGTAAAGAACAAAGATCTAAACACAAACTTAAAACTAAGATGCAGACAGCAGTCCAGCAGCGGGATGTGGGCTTTCCAGTCTTTTGCATTGAGTGTCACATGTATGATTTTCTCCCAGCTGGTGAGAGGTCTTACGTGTGCACTAGTGCAAGGAGCTCTTTGCTCTCAGGGAACAAGTCCGTTCTCTAAAGGCTAAAGTAGCAGACTTGGAAAGCATAAGACAGACAGAGAGGTACATAGACGAGACCTACAGGGATATAGTCCTGAAGTCCCACCTCCAGTCTGGCAGCATCCCTGTTGCCATGGAGGAGAGAGGTCACGTGACAGGAGAGCATCACCCTGGTGTGGCAGGAAGTGATCCTGTAACTAGGACCTGTCCTCCAGGTGAAGTAAACCCCTTTCGCACCGAGGAGGTTTCTCCAGGGCCAAGTGCCCATGAGGGAAGGGTTAGGACAGCAGTTATAGTTGGTGATTCGATCATTAGGCATGTAGATAGCTGGGTGGCTGGTGGATGTGAGGATCGCTTGGTAACATGCCTGCCTGGTGCGAAGGAAGCAGACCTCACGCGCCACCTAGTTAAGGTCTTAGATAGTGCTGGGGAGGAGTCTGCTGTCTTGGTACATGTCGGTACCAATGACACAGGAAAATGTGGTAGGGAGGTTCTGGAAGCTAAATTTAGGCTTTTAGGTAGGAAGTTGAAATCCAGAACTTCCAGGGTAGCATTCTCCGAAATGCTTCCCGTTCCACGAGCAGGACCCAGAAGGCAGGCAGAGCTCCGGAGTCTCAATGCATGGATGAGACAATGGTGCAGAGATGAGGGGTTTGGATTTGTTAGGAACTGGGGAACATTCTGGGGAAAGGAGGGGCTCTTCCAAAGGGATGGGCTTCACCTTAACCGGGATGGAACCAGGCTGCTGGCATTAACCTTTAAAAAGGAGATAGAGCAGCTTTTAAACTAGATAATAGGGGAAAGCCGACAGTCGCCCAAGAGTGCATGGTTCGGAAGAATGTATCCTTGAAGGATACTACAAAAAGCAGAGAGGTTCCAAAAAAGAGTAAAGTAGCCCAAATGCCCTCGAGTATGGAGCAGACAGAGCTTAAAGATCCCAAATTACCCATGTCTACCAATAGCCAAATTAATATGAATAAAATACAGTCTCTAAAATGCTTGTATGCAAATGTTAGAAGTCTAAAAAACAAGATGGGAGAGTTAGAATATATAGCACTAAACTGTTCCGTGTCCTTCTCCTTCTCTTATCTGTTTGACTGTTTCTGTCCTCTACTCTGTCCTATCTTATAATGGCGTTCTTTTCTTATTTCCTTAAATGATGTAGTATTGTAAACCGCTCTAATACCTTTTGGTCTGAGCGGTATATCAAATTCAAATAAACATAAACATATGATTGGAATATCAGACACACGGTGGGACACTGTGATACCTGGGTACAAACTATCTCGTAATGATAGAGCTGATCAAATTGGTGGAGGGGTTGCGCTCTATGTTCGAGAGGGCATTGAGTCAGAAAGGATTAAAGTTTTGCAAGAAACAAAATTTGCTGTAGAATCTCTATGGATTGAAATTCCATGTAAAAAGGGGAAGGCGATGGCAGTGGGGGTGTACTATCGTCCGCCTGGCCAGAATGAACAAATGGATGATGAAATGCTCAAAGAAATCAAGGAAGCTAGCAAAAGTTATAGTGCAGTAATAATGGGTGATTTCAATTACCCCGGCATCAACTGGGTCAGTGTCACAGCAGGACATGCTAGGGAGATAAAGTTCCTAGATGAAATAAATGACTGCTTCTTGGAGCAGCTGGTTCATGAACCGACCAGAGGGGAAGCCATATTAGACCTAGTCCTTAGTGGAACACCAGATCTAGTGCAAGAGATAAGGGTGTTGGGGCCACTTGGCAATAGTGATCATAGCATGATCGCCTTTGATTTAATTAGTGGAGGAGGGATAGTAAGGAAATCCACAGTACTACCCTTTAACTTTCGAAAGGGAGACTACGATAAAATGAGGAAAACAGTTAAGAAAAAACTAAAAGGAGCAGTTGCAAAGGTTAACGACGTACATCAAGCTTGGATGTTGTTGAAAAATACTATCTTGGAAGCCCAGACCAGCTGTATTCCACGCTTTAAGAAAAGTGGAAGGAAGTCCAAAAAACTGCCAGCATGGTTTAAAGGTGAAGTCAGAGAGGCTGTTGTTGCCAAAAAAGCATCTTTCAGGAAATGGAAAAAAGAGCCAAATGACGAAACCTGGAAACAGCACAAGCACTGGCAAGTCAAATGCAAGGCATTGATAAGGCAGGCAAAGAGAATTTGAGAAGAAGCTTGCTGCGGAAGCAAAAACACAAAATAAAGATCTTTTCAAGTACATTCGTAGCAAAAAACCTGTGAGAGAGTCAGTTGGTCCATTAGATGATAAAGGGGTTAAAGGAGCATTAAGAGGCGACAAGGCGATAGCAGAGAGACTGAATGAATTCTTTGCTTCAGTCTTTACTGAGGAAGATGTAGGGATGTTACCCATGACTGAAGTGGTATTTAAAGGTGCGGAAGAATTGAAGGAAATATCGATACATCGGGAAGATGTCTTACAACTATTAGATAAACTGAAGAGTAGCAAATCACCTGGGCCAGATGGTATACATCCAAGGGTGTTGAAAGAACTGAAATATGAGATTGCAGACCTGCTATTAGTAATCTGTGAACTATCATTAAAATCATCTCTAATACCTGAAGATTGGAGGATCGCCAATGTAACACCAATTTTTAAAAAGGGTTCCAGGGGTGATCCGGGAAACTACAGACTGGTGAGCCTGACGTCAGTACCGGGAAAAATGGTAGAAACCATCATAAAGAATAAAATTACTCAGCATGTAGATAGTCACGACCTAATGGGAGACAACCAACATGGCTTTAGACAAGGAAGATCTTGTTTTACTAATCTGTTCTGTTTTTTTGAAGGAGTGAATAAACAGGTGGACAAAGGTGAGTCGGTTGATATTGTGTATCTGGACTTTCAGAAAGCCTTTGACAAGGTCCCTCATCAGAGACTTTTGGCAAAACTAAAGAGTCATGGGATAGGAGGCAGTGTACTATTGTGGATCAGGAACTGGTTAAAAGATAGAAAGCAGAGGGTAGGGCTAAATGGCCAATTTTCCCAATGGAGAAAGGTGAATAGTGGTGTACCCCAGGGATCTGTGCTGGGTCCGTTGCTTTTTGACATATTCATAAATGACCTGGAAAGTGGAATAACGAGTGAGGTTATCAAATTTGCAGATGACACAAAACTATTTAAAGTTGTTAAAACCCAAGAGGATTGTGAAAAATTGCAAGAGGATCTTGATAAATTGGAAGACTGGGCATCAAAATGGCAGATGAAATTTAATGTGGACAAGTGCAAGGTTATGCACCTAGGGAAGAACAACCCAAACTATGGTTACACGATGCAAGGTTCCACATTAGGAACCACCACCCAGGAAAAAGATTTAGGCGTCATTGTGGATTCCATGTTAAAACCCTCGGCCCAGTGTGCAGCGGCAGCCAAGAGAGCAAATAGAATGCTAGGTATGATAAGGAAAGGAATGGAAAATAAAACAAAAGATATTATAATGCCTCTATATCGTTCCATGGTGAGACCGCACCTTGAATATTGTGTGCAATTCTGGTCGCCGTATCTTAAAAAGGATATAGCGATTTTAGAAAAGGTTCAGAGAAGAGCCACCAAAATGGTAAAGGGGATGGAAAGATACTCCTATGAGGAAAGGCTAAAAAGGTTAGGGCTCTTTAACCTGGAAAAGAGATGGCTGAGGGGAGATATGATAGAAGTCTATAAATTAATGAACGGAGTGGAACGGGGTAAACGTAGATCGATTGTTTGCGTTATCAGAATATAGAAAGACTAGGGGACATGCAATGAAGCTACAGGGTAAACTATTTAAGACTAATAAAAGAAAATATTTTTTCACTCAACGTGTAATCAAACTCTGGAATTTGTTACCGGAGGATGTAGTAAAGGCTGTTAGTGTAGCTGGGTTTAAAAAAGGTTTGGACAAGTTCCTGGAGGAAAGGTCCATAAACCATTATTAAGAAGTGACCGAAGATATCAATGCTTGACCCAGTACAAGCATTGTGGAACTTGTGTCTCTTGGGGAAACTGCTAGGTACATATGACCTAGATTGGCCACTGTTGGAAACAGAATACTGGGCTTGATGGACCTTGGTCTGACCCAGTATGGCATATCTTATGTTCTTATGTTCTTAAATAAAGTCCTCATGCATGGGACATCCAAGCTCAAGGCTACTGGAACCATCTGTGGTGAGCAGCCTGCAGGGTTCAGTTGGTTGGAACAGGAGGCCCCAACACAAGTTTCTTGGCATGAGCCACCACTTCAGGGACTAAGTGGCGCAGTGACCACCACCCTGTCCTGCAAGCAGCCTGGAAGCATGCTGCCATTGGGTTCACAAGGTCCACTGAGCCTGCTGCATGAAGAGGTGGGTCTGAGGGGTGACATGCACCGTGGCTGACATGTGTTTGAGGTATCTCAGCAACCCATGGGCCGTGGTGTGGCACTGGCACTGCAGTGCGCCCACCACCTCGATGAAATGCTGCAGGCAGTGAGCAGCAGAAAAGCTCTCTCCAAGGTAGTATCGAGGATATCGAGGAGGACCCCAATGAACTCCAGTTGCTGTACCAGCTGGAGGTGAGACTTCAAATAGCTGATCACAAAGCCCAGTCCTTCAAGCACCTGAATGGTGTGCTCTGTGGACTGTTGTACACTGGCTGGTGTGGGAGCTCTTATGTGCCAGTCGTCTAGGTACAGGAAGACAAAGACCACTGGGGCCGAAAGAAGGCAGCCACAACCGCCAGGCACTTTGAGAAGACCCTAGAGGCTGCGGCCAGGGACAATGGGGCGGCAAAGGGGCGGCAGCAAGATGAAATGCAACAGAGCCACTTAGGACTACCTGTAGCGCTCATGCATCAGAGGTGATGAGATGCCACAGGTGGGCAAAGTGGGCAGGCTGCCCTCCCCATCTGCAGGGAGACTTCGGCAGTAGACAGTCAGATGGCTATGCTCCCAAAGACCCCATCAAAAACCCACACCCAGCTTGGGCTGGGGGGCAGGTTGTACCTTTGGCGTTTTCTCCCTCCGCTGTGAGCAGGGAGCCTGGGCCTTAGGGCTGCACCTGCAGCTGGGACAAAAAGTACTCCCATGGGCATGGAAGGAAAGCCTTCTTAGTTTGATGTCTTTTGCGTGGGGTCTGCCATCCTTCTGGAAAGCCAAGTGGGGGGTCACCTGTTCCTTCTCCAGCTCTTTGGCATTTTCCTCCACAGGCTTGCTGAAGAGGTTCCCACCCTGACAGGGGACGTTGACAACCTTATCCTGAACCCACTCTTCTAGGTCAGAGGACTGCAACCAGGCCATCTGCTGCATGGCAATACCCACGGCCACCATCTTATTAGCAGATTTGAAGGCATCAGGTGCTCCAGGACCATAAACATTGAGAAATCCTTGCCATGAGCTACAAGGCCTCAAAAAGACAGGGCTGTCCTCAGGAATGAGGGAAGCAAAGTCCAATGTCCAGCATGACATCCCTTGAGAAACATGGCCATGTAAGTGATAGGCCAGGATCCAGCCCATTAGCATGGAATCCTAGAAGCACCTCCCGAAGGAGTCCAGGGTACTCGCCTCCCACGTGGGTGGCACCAAGGAGTGCGTTTTGGCACTCTTTGCACACTTCAAAGCGGACTCAACCACAATGGAATTGTGGACTAGTTGAGACTTCTCAAATCCCACAGCTTTTTGGACACAGTACAGGGGAGTTGAGCCGGTGGCTGATGTCAGGAAGCATAAGCAGCGGTGCCCACAGCTGCAGCAGCAGCCTCTGCAGGACATGGAGACAGTCAACGCCTCATAAGGAGCCAAAGGGTATTTGAAGAGTTCCATTTGCTCCGCCCTAGGTTCCTCTTCAGATTCCAGAGAAGAGGCGTTTGGCCTTGGTCAGATCCCAAACAAAATCCTGGAAGGACATGTCTTCCGGGAGCAACTTGTCGATCCAGAGGGGGCTATGGGTCGGATGGGAGATCTGGGACTGAAGATCCAACACAGTCTATTCCGCCTCAGTTTCCCATTCTGATAAAGACTTGGAGAAAGTCGAAGTAATGCAGAGTCTCCTCCAAGCATAGACTGCACCGCTCAGGAGACGGTGGTCACCTATGGTCCTCCCTTGCACCTGGCATGCAGAGGGCGATGCCCCAGGGCCTCGAACTCCAATACACTGGAGAGGGAGATGGCTCTGGCCACCAGCATTGATACCAGTCTCCCACTCGATGTCCCAGTCGTGACAGGCAGGGTATAGATCTCCAGAACAGACTGGAAGGTGTGTGTGGTGACATGCTTCGCGCCACGAAGCCTGTGCATCACAGGGCTTCCACCACTGCCAAGTGAGCTTCTAAGGTTCATAGGCATTCCTCCAGAACCCGATGAGAACGTTGATGCCACAGCCATTCCCTGTGACCCCTCGAGTGGGGGACTCCACAATGACTGCAACATCAGGAGATATCCGGCTGCCCTCCTGGGCACTGGATTTCACTAATCGGATGAGGTCCTCCCGCCGGGGAAGCTTGGCTGGCCGTTACCAGCACTCGCTGTCCATCCCATGCCAAGAGGGGTTGCAATGGTACTGCACACAAATCTTCTTGTGCTACTCTTTCGATGTAGAAGAGGTATCTGCAGAGGGTCACCCCTCTCCGCTCAAACCCTTCTGCTCCAACTGAGCCCTCTGCTCTTTTCTCTTGGCCACCTCAGGTGTGGACAGGAGGGGGTGGCTGAGGATGCTGAATCAGATGACCCAAAAAGCAGGGACTCCTGCTTTTCCTGATTTTTCAGCCCCTGACGTGTCATCTGCAAGCAGAGCTTGCAGGACGCTGGCTGATGGTAGGGTCCAAGGCAGAAATGGTGCATTTATTAAAGCCGCTAAAACGGCTTAGACATGCCAAACACACACCGCCTTGGCAAAATCAAAAGTACCTCCTCTAGCAGCTTGGAGACTGATTGACATAATTTTCTTGATGACACTGGTATGAATAACCGAAGGACCGCCTCCTGGCTCCAGTAACCTATTGACAAAGCAGACTCACAGGAGCAACAATTAAGTAGCCATAAGAACTATCAACCTTTTTAACAACTGAAAAATATTAATTTAGTAAAAGAAACTAACTTTAACTGAAACAGAATTTCTAATCACTGTGCTCTGCTAAGGTGCACCCTCCTCCAAAATAGAGGAAAAACGCGTTCCTTAGATTCCCCCATCATCCCACCCTTTATGCACTCTTAGCCTTATTATTACTTCTGTCGTTTACCATATGAAATATCCTACCTGTTTGCTTCAGGCTCTAGTCAACACCACAGAATATTAGGGAGGGATACAGGACTGGAGTTCCTCAAGGAATAACAATTAGCAGGTAAGTCTAATTTCACCTTCCTTATCGTCCCTCCAGTCCAGTCCCGAACCTCTGGGGATATAACAGAGCAGTGACAATTCTTAACAGGAGGGACCAGCTACCCCAGCCTGAAGTACCGCTGATCCAAAACACGTATCTCTTTCTGCCTGAATGTAAAGTCGATAATGCATGACAAAGGAATGCAAAGACGACCAAGTAGCCGCCTTACAGATCTCAATAGCTGGCACTAAACTGTACTCGGCCCACGATGACGCCTGTGCGCACGTCGAATGAGCTTTAAGCCCTTCCAGTACTGTTTTGCCCTTCAACATGTAGGCCGACGCTATAGCCTCTTTGAGCCATCTGGCAATCGACACTTTGGAAGCTGTTTCTCCTTTTCTCACTCCTCCAAACAGGACAAATAGTCAAATTCCGCTGTACTGTGTAAATACTTCTTTAATGCTCTCTGTACATCTAGGAGATGCAGCTGTCTCGAAATTGTGTCCTTGCCTCCACACTCAAAGACTGGCAAAGAAACCACTTGATTCACATGAAAAGTCGACACTACTTTGGGTAAGGATGGGACAGGCCTCAATACCACCACCTTATAGTAAAAGGCCAAAAAAGGCTTCTTGCAAGACAAAGCCTGTAATTCTGAAATTCTGCGCGTCGAACATATAGCCACTAGAAACACCACCTTGAGAGTAAGGTCTTTTAACGATGCTCTTGACAAAGGCTCGAACAGTTTGCGTCTCAACGCCTCCAGAACCAAATGTAAATCCCACGTCAGGACCGTCGACCTACAGGGCAGCCACAACAGAGAAACCGCCCTCAAAAAACGCCTAATATCTGGATGTGCCCCAAGGACCTCTCCGTGAATCTTCCCTCTATAACAGGAAAGTGCTGCCAACTGAACTCTAAGACGTCGCAGCTAAACCTTTCCTAAATCCATCTTGCAAAAATGATAGAATTTGAGAAACCGTAGCTCTCAATGCTTGTTACCCCTTTATCATCACACCATGCTTCAAATATCTGCCAAATCCGAATGTACACCAAGGAGGTCGACCTCCGCCTTGATCTCAACAAGGTGGCAATCACTTCAGGGATATAACCTCTTGCTCTTAGCCTCGCCCTTTCAAGAGCCAAGCCACAAGCGATCCACCTGAGGCATGCGTAACAGACCCTACAATAAAAAGATCCCGCCGATTCGGTAAGTGCCACGGACGGTCAACTAAAAGTCACATTAGATCTGCATACCATGGCCGTCTTGACCAATCCGGGGCTATCAGTATTGCATGTCCACTGTGCAATTCTATTCGTTGTAGAAGCCGACCTATCAACACCCACGGCGGAAAAACCTACAGGAGATGCTCCTCCGGCCACTTCTGAATGAGAGCATCCAGGCCTTCTGACATTCTCTCACCTCCGACTGAAGAACCTGTTGGCCTTTGCTGACTGGAAAGTTGCCATAAAATCCATTACTTGGGGATCAGGTCCACCAAGAAGAGCACCACACCACGTTGCTCAAAGGACACCCAGTCAATAACACGTGGTGGCTCGTTTGGAAAGGATACGTTATTCAAATTAGCAAAACCTGAGAGCCCGACACAGGCCGTGTTTTGTTTTCTACTTCCTCAGGGGATTCAGGTATGCTGCAAACAATAACCATAAATACTGTAATACATTCAAATACATTAAAAATAAAAAAGTAAATAAAAACCATATTTGCAGCTTTTATGGTATGGTTATAATGGGATTAACAAGAATATCAGTAGACATGAAGATGAGAAGTGTCTGGAATTCAAGTCGGATACAGTTAAAGGAAATGGCATAGCTACAATTATACCCCTAGTAATTTTGGAAATGTAGTGGCTATAATTTATATTTTCATATAATGATAAATCATGGGAAGTTTAGGTTTGTCCTTGAATAAGGGACAAGAATATTGACAATTTTTTGAAACCACAGAGAGAAAACACCAAATGGATAAATAAACAGAAGATGATGGTGGCCCCGTAAGAAAATTCTGGCATATGTATGAGAGGGTCCTTATTTGAAAATTCAAGGAATTAGTATTTTTAATATTTTAATATATTCATGTAGGCTGTAATAAGGGTCTTCTACTATATACAATATAAGATTTTCTGATGTAATATCTAATGGTGTAAGGTTTAAAGATAGGAAGGATACTGAATAGTTTCACTTGAGAATACGCTGGTAACAATCTGCCTAGCAACTGATGACGCATACAGGTTTTACATTTCACTACGTCATTTTTCCCGCGTTTAAGAATAGCGCAAGTGCGGGCGTTTTTCAATGCAGAAGCACTTTTGGTGATGGATGGCAGCATTTTGTGACTGGAGGTTACGCCAAAAGTGTGGCAGTAAGTGCCGATTGTTTCTTAAAAAAGTGTGATGTTTCAAACCTGCGATGGCATTTTCAGTCATGTTTTTTACTGATTGAGATATATGTATTGATGGTTGATGAAAAGCATCAAAAAGGATGGTTTTACACTTACTCTAACTTTTGAGACACTCGGGAAATCAGCATGATGTGGTAGTGTGGTGCAGCATCAGAAGTTCTTCAAGAGGATGTAGAGTGCGGCAGTATATAGTTACTAGAAGACCATCGCAAAATCGGCATGGATTTTAGTGGATAATATATGTCAGCAGTCCTTCACTAGAATAGTAGAATGTGTTTAGAAAGCGAATACCATGTTGCAAGTACAACTACAACAAGAGTTTCTATGTTTTTTCATTGATTGAGATATGTGTACTGATGGTTGATAAGAATTAAAAGAGACATGGCTTTACACTCACTCTAATTTTTTGAGACACTCGGGAAATCGGCATGATGTGGTATTGTGGTGAAGCACTAACAGTTCTTCAAGAGGGTGTGGGGTGCGGTAATATATAATTACTAGAAGACTATTGCAGAATCGGCATGATTTTAAGTGGACGATATATGTAAGCAGTCCTTCACTAGAATGGTAGTGAATACCATGCTGCAAGCACAACTACGACAAGTTTCAATAAGGATAGACGGCTAGAGAATGAGCAGTTTCTCTTTAAGTACAAGTAGAAAAGAATCATTATGATGTAGTTTGAGCTCCCGGCCGTCGCACTTAGTCACTACAGTTGATTTAATGCACAGCAGTATTTAACAAAAACTAAAACAGTTGAATTTTACTTATGTTATTTTTTAATTTTTTATTTTTTTATATAGAAAAGGTCTTCAGTCGGCTCTCAGAGAATTTTTTAGACAGTGCATGTTGAACACTTCTACGGGTATGGTACTTTTATTTATTTATTTATTTTTTACATTTACATTCTAGTAACACATACAGGATTTTTAAAGAATGTATTTATATTTTAAAGTTAGGGTATTTAGATTTCATTACATTCACTCCTGAGTAATATGTAATATATAATTTAAGGATCTACAGATACATATGTATCAGTGTTTTAGCGTTATTATACACAGCAAGACAAGACAGTAGTTTTACATCACTCCTGCTTCCATTTATTGATCAGATATGGGCATTTTAAGAAAGTATTGTTTTTAATTTCTAATTTATTGATGGTTTTAATTTTTTATTTATGAATTTAGTGACTTATTATGGTCCTTGTTCAGCTCACTTACTCCTGGCTCCTTATAGTATACACATAGCCTAATGTTTTAGAGCATTGAGTCTTCCACACACCCTTTTGATACTTTAACAATGATAATATAAGATTGTGTAGGGATATAATTATATAATTATATGTATATAGTTTTTAAAGGTTTTATACTTTGATCTCTTCTATTCAGGTTCTTATTGATTTGTGTATGTTTTTTGTTTTTATATTGTTTTTATATTTATACATGCGGCAAATATGGTTTTTATTTACTTTATTTTTAATGTATTTGAATGTATTACAGTATTTATGGTTATCGTTTGCAGCATACCTGAATCCCCTGAGGAAGTAGAAAACGAAACACGGCCTGTGTCGGGCTCTCAGGTTTTGCTAATTTGAATAAAGTATCCTTTCCAAACGAACCACCACGTGTTATTGACTGGGTATCAAATCCATTACTGGCATTCCCCAACGGCTCACTATCATCTCGAACACCTCCGGATTGAGGACCCATTCCCCTGGGTCCACCTTGACCTGACAAAAATCGGCCTCTACATTGTCCAACCATGCAACATGTGAGGTCGACACGGCCGGCAAATTTACCTCGGCCCAAAAGAAAAGTTGCTCGGCCTCGGATTCCACAGCGATACTGCTCATGCCCCCTTGCCGATTGCCACAGCTGTGGCCTACATCATTCTCGGAAAGTACTCGAACGGACCTTCCCTGAAGATATGGTTGAAATGCCTGCAATGCTAGCGTTACCGCTCTTAATTTCATCCTCTTGATTGACCACAGCCTGTCTCTGACCACTGTCCCTGAACAAACTGTCCTTCGAAGTGAGATATCCAGCCTATTAGACTGGCATCCGTCGTTAACGGCATCCAAGCTGGCGACTCCAATGGCATTCCCTCTTCGAAGGTTCCCGGCTGCAACCACCACAGGAGCTCCTCTCGCATCTCTGACGTACAGCGCAGTCTTCAAGACAGAGGGTCCTCTTGATGAGACCATCTTCTGAGCTACGCTCTTTGCAAAGGCCGCATGTGCGCTCCTGCCCACAGAACTAACTCTGTCGCTGCCATCATGCCTAGCAACTGAAGATAAAGCATAGTTACTCACCTGTAACAGGTGACCTCCGGGAACAGCAGGAATTTAGTCCTCACATATGGGTATCTTCAGTACCGACGGAGCCTGCACGAGAACGCTCCCCAGCGTCCAATTAGAAAGCTTTTGGGAACATCCCACAGCGCCTGCGTGCTGCCTTTCCGCCTTTCCCAACTGCCTCTCTCCAGTTGAGTTTTAAAGCTGAGACAAAGAGAGAGAGAGGGAAAGGGAAAGAGATAGAGAGATACAACTCCTAGGGGAGGTGGGTGGGTTGTGAGGACTAAATTCCAGCTATTCCCGCAGATCACCTGTTACAGGTGAGTAACTATGCTATCTCCAGGAACAAGCAGGAATGTAGTCTTCACATATGGGGACTCCCTAGCTCTAGATGCCAGGGAGAGTCCCCAGAAGTTGTGCGCCCCTGAGAAGGGCTCCACTTCCCCCCATGGATCTCTGGCAACCTACCAGGGATGGTGGGTAGGAGTTGATTAGGTATGGAACAGGTGTTGGAGAACAGCCTGACCAAACAAGGCATCCCGGCGGGAGTCCATGTCCAAGCAGTAATGGGCTGTGAAGGTATGAACCAAGGCCCAGGTGGCTGCCCAACAGATGTCGTCGATAGACACAGAGTGCAGATGAGCAATTGAAGCTGCCATGGCTCTCACATTGTGAGCTGTGACATGGCCCTCCAGAGGAAGATTCTTACTCTGATACGCAAAGGATATACACTGAGCAATCCAGTTAGTGTTCTCTTGGAGACTGGAAGTCCCAAATGAGAAAGATCAAAAGCAACAAAGAGTTGAGAGGACTTTCTATGTTGGTGTGTTCTTTGTAAGTAAAAGAGCTCAGAACATCTGTGCGAAAGTAGTCACTAAAGCCAGCCTAGCAGATCATGTAACCCCAATAATGCTAGAACTTCATTGGCTCCCTATAAATAGCAGAATCAGATATAAAATCCTCCTAACCACATTCAAGCTCCTGAACAACATCGCCCCTTCATATCTAACCACACTATTACATGCCCCATCTGAATCAAGAACCCGCAGACTAAACGCAACACACTCACTTGAAATACCAAAATCATTCAAAAGAACTAAAAAATCCACCAGCACCAGAGCCTTCACATTCACTGCCCCCATGCTCTGGAATGATCTCCCAATAAACCTTCGGATCATAAAAGACCTCACCCAATTTAGAAAGGAACTCAAGACATACCTTTTCTCCGAACACTTTGAAATCCCTTACCCCCAAGTCCAACCACATACCATCCCAAGACACTCAAACACAAAGCCCTAAAATTACACTCAACTACCCACACACATACACCCACCACTTACACCCATCACAGACACCCCAAAACACTCTCAAGAGAAAAAGGAAATAAATTCCTCCGCACACATATATGACCCTGACTACCGGTAAACAAGGTAGAATACTCTGATTGACACTACGATACAGAAATTTATAATTATATACAAAATGTAAATAGTTACAACAATTAATGCACAGTTATCTGTATAAAGTTAGAAAGTTATAAAGTTACTAAATATTATCTGTATAAAGTTACTAAATATTATCTGTATAAAGTTAAAAAACTATGTTCCATGTAATGTATACATTAGTGTACAAATTTGTTTACTTTGTTCCATGTAAACCGCCCCTGATCTCTGGAAGGGGCGGTATAGAAGAATTAGATAAATAAAAATAAAAAATAAATAAATAAATAAATAAAAGGCTAAAGCTCTTTTACAGACCAAAGTATGAAGGTTCCTTTCTGCATTTGATGCATGAGGCCTTGGAAAGAACATCGGTAGGTAGACCGCTTGGTTTAGATGAAAAGGCGAGACCACCTTTGGCATAAAGTGTGGATGAGTCCTAAGGACTACCTTGTCATGATGGAATCCTGTATAAAGTGGATCAGCTACTAATGCTTGCAACTCACTAATGTGACGTGCTGATGTGATTGCAATGAGAAAGATAACCTTCCAAGAACAGAATTTCAATGAGGTAGTAGCTAAGGGTTCCAAAGGTGGCTTCATGAGCTGATCAAGAACCAGGTTTAAGTCCCATGCCACCGGCGGTGGCCTAATGGGAGGCTTAGTCAGAAGAAGGCCTCTCATAAATCTTGCTATAAGAGGATGGGAGGAAATAGGTTGTCAATTTAGAGGCTTGAAAGAAGCTGCAATAGCACTCAAATGGACTCTGAGTTAGTTTTAAGTCCTGCATTGGATAAATGAAGGAGATACTCCAGTAATGCTTCCAGAGGTATCGCAAGGGGGTTAAGACCCTTTTGCGAACACCATTATGGTAAACCTCTTCCACTTGAAAGCATAGGAGCATCTTCTGGAAGGCTTCCTGGAAGCATAAAGGATATCCTTTATTTGCTGAGGGAGGTTAAGATCATGGATAGCTAGGCCTTCAGCAACCAAGCCCTGAGATACAGAGACTGGTGATTGGGATGCCATAACATTCTGTCCTCCTGAGATAGGAGATCTGGAGCAGATCCTAACTCTAGGGAGGGAGCTTGAGAGAGATGTAGAAGCAGAGGGTACCACACTTGCTGTGGCCAATGTGGAGCTATGAGAATCATACGACCTCTGTCTCTCTGAAGCTTGAACAGGGTTTTGGGAATTAGGGGAATGGGTGGAAAGGCATACAGGAAGTCTTGACCCCAGTAAAGGAGGAAAGCATCCCTGGCCTGAGACCCCTGAGCTGGAGTTCTGGAACAGAAGCGGGGAAGTTTGGCATTCCATGGACTTGCCAAGAGGTCTATGTCCGGGGTTCCTCAAATCTGAAAAAACTTTGCTACCTGGTCTGCATGTAGAGACCATTCGTGTGGAAGCAGAACTCGACTGAATCTGTCTGCCCAAGACTTCCGTATGCCTGGAAGATACACTGCCAGGACATAAATCTGATGCTCTCTGGCGAGGGCCCATAGTCGCAAAGCTTCGTTGCAAAGCGACAGAGCCTGTTCCCCCCTGCTTGTTCACGTAGAACATGGCTACTTGATTGTCCGTATGAATGAGGACTGTCTAGTAGCTGAGCAGGGTGTGGAACACTCGAAGAGCAAGGAAGATTGCTCCGAGTTCCAAGGGATTGATATGCAGATGAGTCTCTTGTGGAGACCAGGTGCCCTGGGTGGAGAGGTCTTGCAGATGAGCTCCCCAACCCATCGGAGAAGCATCTGTTGTGAGAGTTGCCTGGGGTAAGGGTTGTTGAAAAGGGGACACCAGCAACAGGTTTTGAGTGGACTTCCACCACTGGAGGGACAAAATAAGGTGATTTGTATTTGCTATTTTGTCTGACAGGCATCCTGATGCCTGGGTCCATTGAATGGATAAAGTCCACTGAGCTGCCCTCATAAGGAGGCGAGCATAGGGAACCACATGCACAGTAGATGCCATGTGGCCTAGTAGTTGCAGCATTTCTCGGGCAGTGAGATGAGGTTTTAGCACTGCTTGAGAAGCTAACTGCACCATGCGAAGGCAACGGGCCTGGGGGAGATAGGCCCTTGCCTGTTATGCAGCAACGCTCCTATGAACTCTAAAGACTGAGTGGGAGTTAGACTGGATTTTGGGATGATTATTACCAGACCCAAATACTGAAGGATATGCATTGTGCAGGATAGAGAAGTCCTGGCCCCTGACTCTGTTGGGGCTCGAATGAGCCAGTCATCTAAGTAGGGGAAAGCACAGTTACTTACCTGTAACAGGTGATCTCTGGGAACAGCAGGAATAAGTCTTCACATATGGGTACGTCGGTACCGACGGAGCCTGCACGGGAATGCTCCCCAGCATCCAATCAGAAAGCTTTTGGGAGCATCCCTCGCGCCTGCGCACTGACTTCCCGCCTTTTCCACTTCTTCTCCTCAGTTGGGTTTCATAGCTGAGACAAAGGAGAGAAAGAGGAAAGGAAGATAGATAGATAGATACAACTCCTAGGGGAGGTGGGTGGGTTGTGAAGACTTATTCCTGCTGTTCCCAGAGATCACCTGTTACAGGTAAGTAAAGCACAGTTACTTACCTGTAACAGGTGATCTCTGGGAACAGCAGGAATTAGTCCTCACATATGGGTACGTCGGAACAGACGGAGCCTGCACGGGAAAGCTCCCCAGCTTCCCTGAAAGGAAGCTTTTGGGGCCTCCCACTGCACATGCGCGCTGCCTTCCCGCCTTCCTGACCAGCTCTCCTCAGTTCGAGTTTATAGCTGAGACAATAGAGAGAGGAAAGGAAGATAGATAGATAGAAGATACATCTCCTAGGGGAGGTGGGTGGGTTGTGAGGACTAATTCCTGCTGTTCCCAGAGATCACCTGTTACAGGTAAGTAACTGTGCTATCTCCAGGAACAAGCAGGAATAAGTCCTCACATATGGGGACTCCCTAGCTAAGATGCCTGGGAGATCCCGTTCCAAGGGTTCACCATCTTCGTATGGATCTCAGGCATCCATCCTGGGAAGGTGGGCAGGAGTTGTTCAAGTATGGAACAGGTGTTTGAGGACAGCCTGACCAAACAAGGCATCCCGGCGGGAGTCCTTGTCCAAGCAATAATGGGCTGTGAAGGTATGAACCGAGGCCCATGTGGCGGCTCGACAGATCTGATCTATGGAGACAGAGTGAAGATGAGCCATAGAAGTGGCCATGGCTCTCACATTGTGAGCTGTGACATGGCCTTCCAGAGAAACGTTTTTACTCTGGTAAGCAAAGGAAATACACTGAGCAATCCAATTGGAAAGTGTACGTTTGGAGACTGGACGTCCCAAATGAGAAGGATCAAAAGCCACGAAAAGCTGGGAAGACTTTCGATGTGGCTGAGTCCTGTTGAGGTAAAAGGCAAGAGCTCTTTTGCAATCTAAAGTATGAAGGTTCCTTTCTGCACTGGATGCATGAGGAGCCGGAAAAAAGACAGGTAGATATACCTCTTGATTAAGATGAAAAGGCAAAACCACTTTGGGCATAAAGTGGGGGTTCGTCCTAAGGACCACCTTATCATGATGAAATCTAGTATAAGGTGGATTAGCCACTAAAGCCTGCAGTTCACTGATGCGGCGAGCTGAAGTGACTGCAATGAGGAAAACTACCTTCCATGAAAGAAATTTCAAGGAGGTGGAGTGTAAGGGCTCAAAAGGTGGCTTCATAAGCTGACCTAGAACTAGGTTCAAGTCCCATGCTACCGGAGGAGGTCGGATGGGAGGCTTAGTTAGAGTCAGGCCTCTCATGAATCTTGCAACAAGCGGATGAGAGGAGACAGGTTGTCCATTTATAGGTTTTAAGGATGCTGCAATAGCACTCAAATGGACTCTCACTGAATTCGTCTTAAGGTCTGCATTAGAAAGATGCAGGAGATAGTCTAGTAGAGAATTCAAAGGAAGTGCTAGAGGGTCAAGACCCTGTTGAGCACACCAAATGGAAAAGCGCTTCCATTTGAAAGCATAGGAACGCCTCGTGGAGGGTTTCCTAGAGGCATGCAGGATATCTTTCACTGGTTGAGAAAGATTGAAGTCATGAAGGCTTAGGCCTTCAGTAACCAAGCTCTGAGGTGTAGGGACTTGGGGTTTGGGTGCCACAAAGTCCCTTTCTCCTGAGAGAGAAGGTCTGGCGCAGCTCCCAGGTCCAGGGAGGGTCCCTGGGAGAGATGCAGAAGTAGAGGGAACCACACTTGGCGTGGCCAGCATGGAGCTATGAGGATCATCGATCCGTGATCCCTCTGGAGTTTGAACAGAGTCTTGGGAATCAAAGGAATGGGTGGAAAGGCATATAGGAATTCCTGACCCCAATGCAGGAGGAAGGTGTCGTTGGCCTGAGCTTCCTGACACGGAGTCCTGGAACAGAACCGGGGAAGTTTGGCATTCCACGGACTTGCAAAGAGGTCTATGTCCGGGGTTCCCCATTCCTGAAAGATTTTGCCTATCTGGTCCATATGTAGGGACCATTCGTGTGGGAGCAGAACTTGACTGAGTCTGTCTGCCCGAGAGTTTTGAACCCCTGGAAGATATACTGCCAGAAGATGAATTTGATGCTCTCTGGCGAAGGCCCATAATCTGAGAGCTTCGTTGCAAAGCGACAGAGAGCCTGTCCCTCCTTGTTTGTTTACGTAGAACATGGCCACCTGATTGTCTGTCTGAACTAGGACGGTCAGGTTGACAAGGAGGGTATGGAAGACTTTGAGGGCAAAGAAGATTGCTCGCAGTTCCAGGAGGTTGATGTGAAGGGTGGTCTCCTGCGGAGACCAAGTACCCTGAGTGGAGAGGGATTGTAGATGGGCTCCCCACCCTGTTTGGGAGGCATCTGTTGTGAGGGTTGCTTGGGGCAACAAAGGTTGGAAGGGGGCCCCCAACAACAGATTCTTGGTGGACATCCACCATTGGAGGAACCAAAACAGACGCTTTGAGGTGAGTATTTGGTCGGAGAGCGCTCCTGATGCTTGAGACCACTGGGTGGCCAAGGTCCACTGAGCTGCTCTCATGTGAAGACGAGCGTAGGGCACGTGTACCGTGGAGGCCATGTGGCCCAGAAGTTGCAGCATTTCCCTGGCTGTCAAGTGACTGCTGGACTGAGCTTGGGAGGCCAGGCACAGCAGACGTTGGCCCCGGACTTGAGGCAGGTAGGCCCTTGCAGTGGTGGTGTCCAACTGGGCCCCTATGAATTCTAGAGACTGAGTAGGGGTAAGTTGAGACTTGGGAAGGTTTACCACCAGTCCCAGATACTGCAGAAGGTGCCTTGTGCGGTCCAGGGAAATCTGGGCCTCTGACTGAGATGGAGCTCGGATGAGCCAGTCGTCCAGATATGGGAATACAAAAATTCCCAGACCTCTTAGAAATGCGGCAACAACTGCCATGCATTTGGTGAATACTCTTGGAGCAGAGGCTAGACCGAAGGGAAGTACTCTGTACTGGAAATGTTTTCCCTGAAACAGAAATCTTAGATATTTTCTGTGGGATGGGTGGATGAGTATATGTGTGTACGCATCCTTGAGATCTAGAGAACAAAGCCAATCCTGACTCTGAAGGTATGGAAGGAGAATGCCTAGAGAAAGCATTTTGAATTTCTCCTTGTACAGAAATTTGTTCAATTCTCTCAGATCTAGGATAGGTCTGAATCCCCCTGTCTTCTTTGTTATGAGAAAATAAGGGGAGTAGAATCCTGTCCCTTGTTGAAGAAGAGGAACCTCTTCTATGGCCCCTTGGGCAAGGAGAGAAGAGACCTCCTGATACAACAGGTCCAGGAGAAATGGGGGAGAATTGAAGTGCCTCACCATGGTATATGGAGGAAGGTTGGAAAAATGAAGTTTGTAGCCCTCTCTGATGATAGAGAGGGTCCATTGCTCTGATGTGATTTGCTCCCATCTGGGAGCAAAGTGAGCTAACCTTCCGGGAATGGTGAGGGGCTCTGGTTGTTCTAGAGCCAGAAATGTTAAGTTCTCTAGGGGCAAGTCAAAACCCCTGAGGGGGTTGAGCCTGCTGAGGAGTGGTAGACACTGCAGGCTTTGACTTTGCCTGTTTAGGTTGCTGACCTTTAGTAGCAAAGCGAGGCTGAGAAGATTGTTGGCCAGTATTTGTGGAAAATCTGGCCTTCTTGTAGTAAGGCCTCTTGAAAGACTTTTTCTTGGCAGGAGCAGAGGTAGACTTAGAAAGTCTATCCAAGGTAGCATTTTCTGCATCCATTTGGGTGGCTTTAATTTGCCAGTCCTTACCAAATAAGTTCTCACCTGTACAGGGCAGATTCCGTAAGCCATCCAGGACCCAGGGTTCTAGGTCAGAGGCCTGGAGCCAAGCAAGTCGTCGGGCTGCAATAGCAATGCCCGAAGCTCTACCGGCACCCTCAAAGGAATCAAAAGCTGCTCTGTTGGAGAACTTAGAAACATCTAGAAGCTGTTTCACCAGAGAAATGAACTCCTCTTTTCTATCCTCAGGGATAAAGGAGGCAAAAGGTCGTATCTTTAGGGCAAGTTCTCTAAGAAACATGCCCATATACAGACTGTAAGAATTAATCCTGGCTATAAGCATAGTAGCCTGGAAAATTTTCTTGCCAAAAGAGTCTAGGGTCTTACATTCTCGTCCTGGAGGGGTAGAAGAGTGCCTTTTGGTACTCTTAATCTTTTTCAGTGCAGACTTCACCACAATGGAATGGTGAGGCAACTGAGTCTTTTGAAACCCAGGAGAAGGAGGGACCCGGTACATGGTGTCCAGCCTACGAGAATAAGGAGACAACGTTAGAGGAGCCTCCCATAAGTCCATCAAGTGTTCTTGAAGGATTTCATGGATAGGCAGGGTGACTGCCTCTTTAGGAACCTTGGGGTATCCTAAAATATCCAATTTCTTTGATCTAGGTTCTTTTTCCGAGGATGTGGTAATAGAGAGTCCTTTAGCTAATTCAATAATGAATTCTTGAAAGGACAAATCCTCTGGTGGAGACATTCTCCTCTTTGGGGAAGAGGGATCTTCATGAAGAACTAGAGACAACTCATCAGAGTCCTCAGAGGAGTTGAAATCCTCAGAGGAATCAGAGTATTCTCTATTTGCTTCCAACGCACGATACGCATACCGATTGGTATCGACATCGGGCGTATCGGGTATGGGAACGGTATCGGGTAAAAACCCGAATCCAGCATGCGGAACCGATCTGCGTTTGGAAGTCGATGGTCTCGGTTCCGGTATGGGAGACGATACCGGAACCGGACCCGGTATCGCTGAACGCGATACCGAGGGCGTCGCAGCATTGATAAAAGCCAGCATGGCCTGCTGCATGGTCTGAACAGTATTGCTCATAGACGCCACTGCTGCCTGGATGTCGGTACCGGTATGGGCCGGTACCCCAGAGCAGTCCAACAGGTGATCAGTCGAGGCCGTGCCATCGATGTCAACCTGTAACCCCATAGATGGTGCTTTGGAAGCCAGAGCTTCCCGCCGGGGTTGTTTGGCTGGGGCAGGATCCTCAGACTCAAAAGAGAGAGCCTCTCGATGCTTTGAAGGAGATTTGCTCTTTGAGGACCTGCCCACAGAGGGTTTGGTTACCTGAGATCCATCCGGAGAGGAAGACCTGGATGACTGTGATGCTGGATTATCAGAAGCAAACAGCACATGGAATTTGTTGGCCCGGTTCTGCAACCCACGTTTAGACATCTGGGAGCAGGATGGGCAGTCCGGAATGGAGTGGTCAGGTCCCAAACACTTAAGACACCATTCATGGGTGTCTGTGACTGAAATAACAGCACTACACTTGGTACACTTCTTAAAACCAGGGGCTGGTTTCTCCATGAGGAGAATTTGTGTAGGCCTGAGGCCTAACCGAAGTCACCAAGTTGTGCAGAAAAGAGATTTTTTTTTTTAAAAGAAAAGAGACCGGCGGTACCGGTTTCGGTATGGGGAAGGCAGGTACGCGGTCTAAAGAAACAAACTAAAACAATAATTTCTTCAGCGGTGACAGGAACACGACCTGCTGGCTCCGCGGAAAAAGAGAAACTGAGGAGAGCTGGTCAGGAAGGCGGGAAGGCAGCGCGCATGTGCAGTGGGAGGCCCCAAAAGCTTCCTTTCAGGGAAGCTGGGGAGCTTTCCCGCGCAGGCTCCGTCGGTTCCGACGTACCCATATGTGAGGACTTATTCCTGCTTGTTCCTGGAGATCTGTGCTATCTCCAGGAACAAGCAGGAATGAGTCTTCACATATGGGGACTCCCTAGCTATAGATGCCAGGGGGAGATCCCATAAAATGCATGACCCTGGATCAGGAGTGCATTTTCCACACAGGAATCTCCGGCATCCCATGAGGGATGGAGGGTAGGAGTTGAGAGAGAGGAGCTGTAAGGAAAAAACAGCGAACCTAAGGACTACAGAAGAGGAGTCCTTGGTATGTATGGTAAGTATCATTAAAAGTATTTAATGAACAATTATAATATGGAGCTTACCTACTGGATTTTAGGAAGTAGAGAGCGGGATGGAGTCTACTGGATATGCAGTAGCGGAATCCTCAAGGTGACCTCACAGCAGTGAGGATGAAGGTCCAAACCTGGAATTAGCAGGAGACCCAGGTGTCAACTGGGGCAGGATAAGAACGGTAGGTCTTCAACGGAAAGCTGAAAATTCTTTTAGGTACAGAGTCATTAACATTGAGGACTAAAAGAAGAAGACTGACCGATTTGGACAACTAGCCCAGTCCTAGAGGGAAGGAGGGGTATGGAAAGAAGCCCATATTCCCAAGGAGAACAGATGTGTACTCAGAAGTAATGAAGATGTACACTGTCTTTCCTAGCTGGTGAGAGATAGGAAAGATATTGAAGCCTGACGCTTCAAGGATAGGGAGACTTAGGGCAAAGTGGAAGCTGTTAGCACCACAGCAATGGTTGTGTGCATAAGAGCCCCCACATACTGAGGAACAGTATGAAAATATGGAAGCCCACTGTCTGGAACCTCTAAGGTGGTAAATGTTTTTATAGCATAGACAGGTAGGGAGATAGTATGTAATACATATTGACCTATAAAAGGCCTCCCAACAGATACATATATAGGGGGATATATATCTATATATGTGTAAAAGATAGATAGATAGATAGATAGATAGATAGATAGGCATAATTATGCACACACAGCTTACAGACATATGTATGTAGATGCATATATAGAGATATATACATACATGAATATGAGTCTGCAGATACATGTCCACCACTAAGCCCCATAAGAACATTCACATGGGGAATGTGAAGGGGAAAGATTCATCCAACAACAAGAGGGTGAAACCCACTTGAGAGATATATAGAGAATCTATTTCCGTGGGCTAAGAGGATGCAGGAATGCAATCCAGGAAAATAACCAGGATGGTTGCGTGAAAAACAGAGGATAATATCAATCTGTAAAGAGCAAGTCGGGAGTCCTTTAGAACTCTGACATGGTAGATGGGTAGAAACGCATAGAGAAGATACCAGGAGGACCCACTGGAGGGACATAGGGGTATCATGCGTTACTAATAGCCTTGGATATTCACGCAGAAAAAGCTTATATTCTGAATTATAACAGGAGACAAGAGGGTGTGGAGAAGCTTTTTTCTACTATATAGAATAGCCCTCAGAGACAAAAATCAATGCTCTGTAGCAAGGGCCCATAGTAGAAAGCTTCTCTGAAGATTGCAGAGAGCATTGTGCAGGAGAATTATGAGATAAAACTGACTGAAGTTAGGCGTGTTGCCACATCCTAGGAAAAGGAGATGGCTAGAAAGAAGATAATGTGAGAAGCCTAAAGAGAGTAGGATTATCCAAGATAGATGAGGACTAGCTTGGAATCACTACTGAGGCTAGACAAAAATTGTGGAAGATAGACTGGAACTTGTGGAAAAGTACCAGTAGTTCAATCACTGGAACTCCTGCATGCACAGCAGCTGAAAAAGACAGCAGAGAGAATCTTCCTGTGCAAAACAAAGAGAAACAGACAAAGGGAGAGGAGATATTCCTGTCCCTGCCTGATGAGTTATCTTGAGAATGTAGTCAAGGAAACAAAAAGTCTACACTGGAATGAAAGGCTAGAGAAGCTTTTCAGAATGGTATCACTCAGTCAGGGGAAACCCTGGATGAGAGGGTAGAGAAAACAGGTAATTGGAGGGTGACTTACCCATATGGCAAGTCAGCTGAAGGAAAAAATGTTCATGTTGGGACAGAAACTATCATGGGATAGTTGTAACTTCCCTTCTTGGTAGTAAGAGGAGGAGAATTCTGTAACCCATGGACAAGAATATCCTGACAGCTTAGCATACTGAAAAAGGAAAACCCCAGTGTAGAGCTTTAAGAAAAAACAGTGAACAAACTTCTGCTAGGAAGAAGTTAACTGTAGATTGCAACCTTCAGAACCTATGGTTGCTGGGTATGCTCAGACTGGCTAGAGTTTGGAAACTTCAGACTAGGACGAGGTGTCCCTTGCTTGGGTACATCTGGATGATGGGCAGGAGAAGAATGAAACCTCCTTTTCTTAGGGAAAGAAGGTTTGGTAGGACATTTCCTACCTCCTAGGGAAGAAGGCGGCTTAGAATGGTCTCCAGAACCAGGGAAGTCAGTGGAGCAATGAGCAACCTGACGTAAAGCCTCCTTATTGAAGAGATTTTCTCCAGTACAAGGAGAATTACCCAGTGTGTGTTGTGCCCATCTGCTCAAGCCTGAAGCTTGGAGCCAGGCTCTACGACGTGCTCCAATGGCAATAGCAGAGGATCTGCTAACAGACTCAAAAGAGTCTAGAGAAGCACGAGAAAGAAACCAAGAGATATTCCGGCTATGACTAAGAAGCAAGGAATAGTCAGCAGCCTTAGACTCTGACAAAAAAGGAGTCAAAAGAGATAATTTCTTTGTGACCTCCTGGAGTGTTAGACTCATAAAATATATAAGAAATAATTCTTGATGCCAGCATAGATGTTTGGAAGGTTTGACGTCCAAAGGCATCAAGTGCTCTAGATGCACAACCTGGCGGATAAGAAGAATGCTTCCTCTTGCTTTTTACTTTCCTCATTGCTGATTCCACTACAATGGAATGATGGGGAAGTTGAGTCTTTTGAAACCCTGGAGAGGGGGGGCACCTGATACAGAACATTAGTTGCTGTAGAAGGTGAGGGAACCCTTAAAGGTGATTCCCATATTCTTAGAAGAAGATCCTGCAAAGAATGATGTAAAGGAAGCATTATATTTTCCTTTTCTGCAGGAGAGCCTTGGTTAAGATCACAGCCAGGGATAGGAATAGCAAGAAAGGTTGCCATATCAAGGAGAAATTTCTGAAAAGAAGGATCTCCAATGGGAACCATCCCTGGGTAGGCTAAGGTTGAAGAAGCAGCCTGAGCACCAGAGGCTGTACTGGTCTGGTGCAGAAAAAGAACCCTACTAGATGGATAGTGATACTGGCAGTCACGATTTAAAGCAGTTAGTACTGCATCGTCCATGTCAGGTATCGATTCCAAACTAGGCATAGAAAGGATCGATGGTACCGATGTAACTGCAGGAATCGACATTGATACCGGCAGCTGAGGCGGAATCGGAGACGGTAATGTCATCGAGGCAGTCATCGGAGGCTGCTCAAGCGGTACTGAGGTAACCAGAGAGTCTTGGTGAATATCTTCGGTACTGCGTATCCGGAAACGATAAGGGTCGGTTCCAAGACGCGTCGGTACCCAGTCATCTAGACTAGATATCGATTCCAGACTCGGCATCGAAGGGAGCGAGTCTATCGATGCATGTCTAGAGGGCACCGACGTCGGTGGTGGTATCGGCGATGCCGATACAGGAAAGTCACTCTAGGTCGTATCGATCGGTCCCGAAGGTACCGAGGACGCCAGATGACGATCCCTGGTGAAGAGTGGAACACTCAACACCAGTGCCGATGCCGGGGTATCGGTACCGCTCGAAGCGGATACCACCCCCGAGCATGGCTCAGGTATGTTCTGTGAGGGGTGAGCCCCAGGAACAACCTGAAACCCCTGAAATGCTTTGGAGCCCGAAGACTCCCGCCGGGGTTTTAATGCCAATGGGGTCTTGAGGGCAAGGCCGGAGCCGTCATCATGCCTGCATGAGACCTACCACTCAAGGATTGGCAAGTCTTAACAGACTGTTTGTGGGTTACCTGATCCTGTAGAGAAGAAAAAACCGGTGCTTTCACTGCCGGAGTGAAAACGGTATCGAGGGAAACTCGAAAGAGGGAAGGTCTTCTCACAGTATTGCAGCCTGATGCTTCAGGGGAAGAAGGGTCAGGACCCAAACAGGTTAGACACCAGTTATTGGAGTCTAAAAAGAAAACTGTTTCCACAGTGAAGGCACTTCTTAGGAGAAGAAGGCTCCATGATGAAGAGGCCTTGTTGGCCCAAAAAGTTAAGACAGAAGCAGAGGGAAAAATCTCTCTGAATTTAAGAAAAAGAAAAAGAAAAGAAAAAACCACTGGCGGTACCGGTGGCAGCGGGAAAAACAGCCGCGACCACAAGAAAACAAGAAATGAAGAATTTAAAGAAAAAGGTTTCTGCGGTGACAGGACGACATCCTGCCGGCTCCGCGGAAAAACGAAAACTGAGGAGAAAAAGTGGAAAAGGCGGGAAGTCAGTGCGCAGGCGCAAGGGATGCTCCCAAAAGCTTTCTGATTGGATGCTGGGGAGCATTCCCGTGCAGGCTCCGTCGGTACCGACGTACCCATATGTGAAGACTCATTCCTGCTTGTTCCTGGAGATGACGAATATCCCTAGAGTGCGGAGAAATGCTGCTACCACAGCCATGCATTTCGTGAACACCCTTGGTGCTGAGGCCAGGCCAAATGGAAGCACCCTGTATTGGTAGTGCTTTTCTTGAAAAAGGAACCGAAGGAACCTTCTGTGAGTTGGATGGATGAGAACATGGGTGTACGCATCCTTGAGATCTAGAGAACAAAGCCAATCCTGACTCTGAAGGTATGGCAGCAGAGTTCCAAGAGAAATCATCTTGAATTTCTCTTTGACAAGGAATTTGTTCAATTCTCTGAGGTCCAAGATAGGTCTGTATCCCCCTGTTTTCTTTGGGATAAGGAAATAGGGGGAGTAAAACCCTGTACCCTGCTGATGAATGGGTACTTCTTCTATTGACCCTTGGGCAAGAAGCATAGTGACCTCCTGACCTAACAGGTTGATGAGAGAGGTCGGAGAATTGAACTGCCTTATTGTGGGAGGGGGCATGCTCGAAAAATGAAGCTTGTACCCCTCTTTTATGATGGAGAGTGTCCAATGCTCTGCTGTTATCTGCCCCCATCTGGGGGCAAAGTGACACATCCTTCCTGGAATGGTGGAAGGCTCTGGTCCAAAGGCTTAGCAGTCTTTGCTTTTCTTTGTTTGGGTGGCTGCTGACCTTTCCTGACAAACTGACCTGCAGAACGTCCCTGCTGAGAATAAGCAGGATAATATCTTCTCTTTTTAGAAAAGAATGGTTTCTTGAAAGATTTCTTTCTAGCAGGATCAGCTGTGGACTTGGATAATCTATCCAAGGTGGAGTGGTCAGCATCCAACTCATTGGTTTTTTCCTGCCAATCTTTACCAAACAGGTTCTCACCAGTACAAGGGATATTTCCCAGTATGTCTTGTACCCAGAGCTTCAGATCAGATGCCTGGAGCCAAGCAATTCTACGTGCACCTATGGCAATGGAAGAGGTTCTGCTTATGCACTCAAAACAGTCAAAAGCTGCACAGTTGACAAATTTAGAAACATCTTGGACATGTTTGACCAATGTGAGAAAATCCTGCCTTCTATCCTCAGGAAGAAGAGGACTCAAAGCCTCTAAATCACCTGTGACTTCCTTTAGGAACATTCCCATGTATAGACTATAGGAACTGATCCTGGCAGAAAGCATGGAAGCTTGGAAGACACGACGTCCAAAAGCATCCAAAGTTCTGCACTCACATCCTGGAGGATTAGAGGCATGCCTCTTTGTACTCTTGATCCTTCTCATAGCTGATTACACTACAATAGAGTGGTGAGGAAGCTGAGTTTTTTGGAAACCAGGACAAGGAGGGACTCGATACAGAGTATCCAGTCTACGAGAATGAGGCGAGGTGGTAAGAGGTGTCTCCCACATTCTTAACATGAGATCATGCAAGATCTTATGGATGGGCAAGGTAGCTGCCTCCTTAGGAGTTTTAGGATATTGTAAAATTTCCAACTCCTTTGCTCTGGGCTCTGTTTCAGGGGCCACAGTAATGGAGAGACCCCGAACCACCTCCCTGATAAAATCCTGAAAGGAAATATCTTCTGGAGGAGACATCCTGCGCTTAGGGGAGGAGGGCTCCTCTGGGAGAAGCATTCCTGCATTGACAGAACTATCAGAATCCTCAGATTCTTCTGAAGACAAGTAGTACCGCCTGTCCGGGTGCTCTTGAAGAGCCCGATACCCGTACTGACCGAAGTCGGTACCGGGAATAATCGGTACCAGAGTATCGGTATCGGAAGGCATAGGATGACTGGGTGCCAGCAATGCAGACACCGATATCGATGCTATCGGTATCGGTACCAATACCGGTGCCGGAATCGGTTGAAATGTCTAACGCGGTTCCGAGGGCATCGATGCCGCAAGGAGAGCCGCCAGACTGCGCTCAATAGCCAGGACTCTCTGGTCTATCGACGCTGCCGATGCCGGGATGAAAGTACAGGAGAAGATCGCCGGTACCCCAGAGCATGGCACCAGTAATTCTGCCGAGGTGGAGGCCTCGAGAACATCCTGGAGCTCTGATAATGCTTTGGAAGCCGAAGCCTCCCACCGGGGCAATTTTGCCAGTGCAGAATCCTCAAGGGCAACGCCAGAGGCATCTCGATGCTTAGAAGGAGATCTACCCTTTGAGGACCGGTTAGACTTGTGTTTAGTTAGCTGAGATCCACGGGAGGAAGACAAAGCCCTAGAAGACATCGATGCCACCGAAGCTGCATCAGAGGGAAACAGGGTACTGAGCTTGGCAGCTCGGTTCTATCGACCTCTCTTGGAGATCACAGGCCATACATTCCGAGATGGAATGGTCAGGACCTAAACATTTCAGACACCACTCATGGGTGTCGGGGACGGAGATGGTACCGCCACACTTGGTACACTTTTTAAAACCCGAAGAGGGTTTTTCCATTGTGGAAAAAATCTTGGGCCTAAGGCCCCAAATGGTGCGTGCACCTGGAAAAAATGGGAAAAAAGTACTAAGAATTTTTTTTTTTTAAAGAAAAGAAAAAAACCGGCGGTACCGGTAAAGCGTTGAGGAAGGCAGACGCGACCACAAAAAAGAAGGAAAATTTTCTGTGGTGACAGGAACAAGACCTGTTGGCACCGCGGAAAACGAAGAACTGGAGAGAGGCAGTTGGGAAAGGTGGGAAGGCAGCACGCAGGCGCTGTAGGATGCTCCCAAAAGCTTTCTAATTGGACGCTGGGGAGCGTTCCCGCGCAGGCTCTGTCAGTACCGACGATACCCATATGTGATGACTACATTCCTGCTTGTTCCTGGAGATTGCCATGCGGTGGGATTCTCTCCCAAGGAAACTGCGCACCAGACTTCTCAATCGCAATGCTCGAGCCTGAAGGAGAAACACTTTCCCTACGCTTGTATCGAAGCGAGCTCCCAGGTATTCCAAGGTCTGTGACGGACTCAACAAGCTCTTTGTCACGTTGACCACCCAACCGAGACTCTGTAGCACCTCCACTACTCTCGTTTTTGCCAAATCACTCTCTTTCTTAGACTTTGCACAAATCAACTGGTCGTCCAGGTAAGGTTAGACCAAGACTCCTTCCTTCAGTAATGCCGCCGCCACTACCACCATCATCTTGGTGAAAGTTCGTGGAACTGTCGCCAATCCGAACAGTAACGCCCAGAATTGAAAATGTCCCATGGGCACCGCAAATCTGAGAAATCTCTGATGTTCTTGTCGAATCGGAATATGTAGGTACGCTTCGGACAGATCTAGCTATGTGAGAAATTCGCCTCTTTGAACTGCCATAATGACCGACCTCAGCGTTTTCATATGAAAATGAGTCACTCGAAGACAGCAATTTACCTTCTGGAGATCCAAAATTGGTCGATAAGATCCTTCTTTTTTCGGCATGACAAAATATATTGAGTACCGACTGCAACCGCACTGGTCTAGTGGCACTGGTACTACGGCGTTCAAGTCCAAAAGTCTTTGCAAGGTCTCCCGTACTGCTCCGCGCTCGACTCGAGCCTTGCAAGGAGATTGAACGTAAGATTCGCGTACAGGACGTTGAAACTCCAGAGCATAACCTTTGCGAATGACCTCTAATACCCACTGATCCGAAGTGATCTGAACCCAGGCAGGGTAGAACTTCCGCAGACACCCCCCTATGGATATCTGCTCTGCCTGGAGTCCCTCTGGCTTCATTGTGACTTTCTAAGGTTCGAGGAAGCTGAGGCGGCAAATCCTCTACTTGCCCCTCGAAATCCCCGAAACCCCTGGTTCCTATAGGTGAAATGGCCTCTTTGAAATTGACCAAACCGTGGGGAGCGGAAACAACAAAAGTCCCTCTGCTGACCCCTAGTCTGTTGGGCCGGACACCCCTGCTTCTGCTTATCCTCAGGTAGCCTCCCGCCTTTGGACTCCCTCAAATCCTTTACCAGCTTTTCTAAATCTTCACCAAACGGAAGTTTTCCTCTGAAGGAGAGCTTACCCAGTCTCGCCTTGGAGGAACCATCTGCTGCCCAATTCCACAATCAGAGATACCTCTTAGCTGCAATTACGGAAAGAGTAGTTACTCACCTGTAACAGGTGTTCTCCAGGAGCAGCAGGAATCAGTCCTCATATATGGGTGTCATCGACACCGATGAAGCCCCAACAGAGGATTTCCCCAGCTTTCCATGAAAGCCTTTGGGAATGCAGGCACGCATGCGCGGTTCCCTTCCCGCCTAAAGGTGCCATCTTACCTCAGTCAAATGACATAGCTAAGAACAGCACACAAAAATGAAAAAATTAAACTATGTACAATTGCAACTCCCAGGGGAGGAGGGAGGGTTGTGAGGACTGATTCCTGCTGCTCCTGGAGAACACCTGTTACAGGTGAGTAACTACTTTTTCTCCAGGACCAAGCAGGAAGTCAGTCCTCACATATGGATGACTCCCTAGCTCTGGGCTACCAGGAACCAAGGCTGAACAAGAGAACTCCCTCTAGTCCCAGCATCAAAAAAAGGCTTTTCACTGACACAACCTCCACCGGTAGCCCAACAGAAGGCAGGAGGGCAGGAGTTGCCTAAACCTCAAAGAGATTCCGGAGTACTGCCTGGCCAAAAGCACTGTCCCTACGGGACTCCCTTTCCAGACAGTAATGGGCCGCAAAGGTCTGGCTTGAAGACCAAGTTGCAGCCCTGCAGATGTCTACCAACAGTACAGAGCAGAGATGAGCCACTGAGGCAGCCACTGCCCTGACACGGTGGGCCGTGACCCGACCCTGCAAAGGAAGGTCAGCCGCTGTGTAAGCCCAGGTGATACAGTCAGCCATCCAGATGGACAAGGTATGCTTGGACACAGCCAACCCCAACCTATTAGGGTCAAAGGATACGAAGAGCTGAGTAGCCCTTCTATGCTCCTGCGTACGGTCAAGGTAGAAGGATAAGGCCCTCCTACAGTCCAGGGTATGCAGAACTGCTTCAGCCTGTCTTGCATAAGACCTAGGGAAGAATGTTGGAAGAACCACCTCCTGATTGAGGTGGAAAGAAGAGACAACCTTTGGGAGGAACTTTGGTTGAGTCCTGAGGACTACCCTGTTCCTATAAATTCTGGTGTAAGGCCTATCACAGACCAGGGCCTGAAGCTCACTCACTCGCCTGGCCGAGGTAAGGGCCACTAGGAAGAGTGTCTTCCAGGACAGGAAGCGTAGAGGGCAAGTAGCCATCGGCTCAAAGGGTGGGCGAGTCAGCTGCTGCAAGACCACATTCAACTCCCACTCAGGAGCAGAAGGACGGATCGGAGGCTTGAGCAAAAGCAAGCCCCTGAGAAAGCGGGACACCAAGGGGTGAACCGACAGAGAATGTCCTTCCACCAGTGAGTGGTGAGCTGCTAGGGCTGAGAGGTGGACCCGAACAGAATTGGACTTAAGTCCCTGATTGGACAAGTGCAGTAAGTACTGAAGCACCACTGGTACAGTACAGGAGAAAGGATCCTCTGTACGTAGCTGACACCACACAGAAAACCTTTTCCATTTGAGAGCATAGGTTTTCCTAGTGGACTGTTTCCTAGAGGCTAGGACAACCTCCTTAACTTCCTCAGGTAGGCCCCAGGGAGCCAAAACTACCCTTGCAGTCTCCAGGCCATCAAATTGAGAGCTTTGAGATTGGAGTGCAGAAGGGAACCCTGTTCCTGAGAGAGAAGGTCGGGTTGCAACCCCCGAGGCAGTGGAGGATCCACCGCCAACTGAAGCAGAAATGGAAACCAAGGCTGTCTCAGCCACCTGGGAGCCACCAGCAGGACCGAGGCCTTGTCCTGAAGAATCTTGAACAGAGTTCGGGCCACCAAGGGCATGGGAGGAAACGCATACAGGAGGCCCTGAGACCAGGGAATGAGAAAAGCATCTGCTGCTATCCGCAGAGGATGCAGTTGCCTGGAGCAGAACTTTGGCAGTTGCTTGTTCAGTGGACTGGCAAACAGATCTATCAAAGGGAGACCCCATTTCAAGAAGATCTTCTGAACTACCAAGGGATGCAGCTGCCACGCGTGGGGCTGCAAAATTCTGCTCAACCTGTCGGCCAGGTAGTTTTCCTGGCCTGGAAGGTACACAGCCTTGAGGAGCATGTTGTGCTTGAGGGCAAATGAACAAAGGTCCTGAGCCTCCCGACAAAGGAGCCTGGACCCAGTCCCGCCCTGTTTGTTCACATAAAACATGGCTACCTGGTTGTCTCTGTTTGAACCAGGACAGATTGATGAGCCAGGGTAGGAGAGAAAGCTTTGAGAGCCAAGCGAATAGCCCTGAGTTCGAGGAGATTGATCTGCTGTGCAACCTCCCAAGGAGACCACAGGCCCTGGGGGTGCACTTGTCCAGACAATGAGCTTCCCAGCCCTGCAGGGAGGCGTCTGTGGTCAGTACCACTGTGTACCCAGGAATTTGAAAGGGCACCCCTTTTAGCAGATTGGGTGGGTGCAGCCACCAGCTGAGGGAGTCCAGAAATGGTCTGGACACCCTTATTCTGTCTCAGAGGCTGCCTGTGGCTTGTGACCACCGACTCCGAAGGCACCACTGTGCAGGCCGCATATTGAGCCTGGCATTGTGAGTTACATGAACTGTCGAAGCCATGTGGCCAAGCAGCCTCAAGCAGAGTCTGGCGGAGACCAGTGACCCGCTGAGAAACTGGTTTGCCAAGTTTATCAGTCTTTGGGCTCTGTCTTCTGGCAAGAAAGCCTTTGCCAGCAGAGAGTCCAGCCTTGCTCCTATGAACTCCAAGTTCTGGGAGGGGAGCAAAATGGACTTTGCGAAGTTTATTACAAACCCCAGGCTTTGAAGAAGAGCAATAGTTCTGAGGGTGGCTTGTCTGGCCTCCTGGCACGTCTGACCCCTGATGAGCCAGTCGTCCAGATAGGGGAAGACAAAGATTCCCTGATTTCTCAGGTAAGCCGCCACCACTGCCAGGCATTTGGTAAAGACCCTGGGAGCGGAGGTGAGGCCAAAAGGCAGTACTCTATACTGATAATGGTTTCCTCCCACAATGAACCCGAGGTACTTTCTGTGGTCTGGATAAATGAGGATGTGAGTGTACGCATCCTTTAGATCTAAGGAGCATAGTCAATCTCCCTGCTGGAGGTAGGGCAGAAGTGTTCCAAGAGTAAGCAGCTTGAACTTTTCTTTCTCCAGGAACTTGTTGAGGTTCCTGAGGTCCAGAATAGGTCGAAGGCCACCGGTTCGAGGAGATCGAGGAGAGGGATATAGTCCTGAAGTCCCACCTCCAGTCTGGCAGCATCCCTGTTGCCATGGAGGAGAGAGGTCACGTGACAGGAGAGCATCACCCTGGTGTGGCAGGAAGTGATCCTGTAACTAGGACCTGTCCTCCAGGTGATGTAAAACCCTCTCGCACCGAGGACGTTTCTCCAGGGCCATGTCCCCATGAGGGGAGGGTCAGGACAGCTGTTATAGTTGGTGATTCAATCATTAGGAATGTAGATAGCTGGGTGGCTGGTGGACGTGAGGATCGCCTGGTAACATGCCTGCCTGGTGCGAAGGTAGCAGATCTCACGCACCGCCTAGATAGGATCATAGATAGTGCTGGGGGGGAGTCTGCTGTCTTGGTACATGTTGGTACCAATGACATAGGAAAATGTGGTAGGGAAGTTCTGGAGGCTAAATTTAAGCTTTTAGGTAGGAAGTTGAAATCCAGAACTTCCAGGATAGCGTTCTCCGAAATGCTTCCTGTTCCACGTGCAGGACCCAAAAGACAGGCAGAGCTCCGGAGTCTCAATGCGTGGATGAGACAATGGTGCAAGGATGAGGGTTTTGGATTTGCTAGGAACTGGGGAAAGGGGGGGCTCTTCCGAAGGGATGGGCTTCACCTTAATCAGGATGGGACCAGACTGCTGGCATTAACCTTTAAAAAAGAGATAGAGAAGCTTTTAAACTAGAAAATAGGGGAAAGCCGACAGTCACCCAGGAGCGCACGGTTCGGACAAAGGTATCCTTGAAGGATACTACCAAAAGCAGTGAGGTTCCAAAAGGGAGTATAGTAGCCCAAATGCCCTTGAGTAAGCAGCAGACAGAGCATAAAGATTCCCCATTACCCATGCCTACCAATAGCCAGATTAATATTAATAAAATACAGTCTCTAAAATGCTTGTATGCCAATGCTAGAAGTCTAAACAATAAGATGGGAGAATTAGAATATATAGCATTAAATGAGAGGTTAGATATGATTGCACTCTCAGAGACATGGTGGAAGGAGGATAACCAGTGGGACACTGTGATACCTGGATACAAACTATATCGTAATGATAGAGCTGAACAAATTGGTGGAGGGGTTGCACTCTATGTTAGAGAGGGCATTGAGTCAGAAAGGATTAAAGTTTTGCAGGGAACAAAATATGCTGTAGAATCTCTATGGATTGAAATTCCATTTATGAAGGGGAAGGTGATGGCAGTGGGAGTATACTATCGACCACCTGGCCAGAATGAACAAATGGATGATGAAATGCTCAAAGAAATCAAGGAAGCTAACAAAAGCCACAACAGAGTAGTAATAATGGGTGATTTCAATTACCCCGGTATCAACTGGGACAGTGTCACAGCAGGACAAGCTAAAGAGATAAAGTTTCTAGATGAAATGAATGACTGCTTCTTGGAGCAGCTGGTTCATGAACCGACCAGAGGGGAAGCCATACTGGACCTAGTCCTTAGTGGAACGCCAGATCTGGTGCAAGAAATAAGGGTGTTGGGACCACTTGGCAATAGTGATCATAGTATGATCATGTTTGATTTAATCAGTGGAGGACAGATAGTAAAGGAATCCACAGTACTACCTTTTAACTTTCAAAAGGGTGACTATGATAGAATGAGGAATATAGTTCGGAAAAAACTAAAAGGAGCGGTTCCAAAGGTTAAAGACTTACAGCAAGCTTGGGTGTTATTTAAAAATACTATCCTCGAAGCCCAGACCAGCTGTATTCCACGCATTAAGAAAAGTGGAAGAAAGTCCAAAAACTGCCAGCATGGTTTAAAGGTGAGGTCAGAGAGGCTGTTGCTGCCAAAAGAGCAACCTTCAGAAAATGGAAAAAAGAGCCAAATGATGAAAACTGGAAACAGCACAAGCACTGGCAAGTTAAATGCAAAGCATTGATAAGGCAGGCAAAGCGGGAATTTGAGAAGAAACTTGCTACGGAAGCAAAAACACGAAATAAAGACTTTTTCAAGTACATTCGTAGCAAAAGGCCTGTGAGAGAGTCAATTGGACCATTAGATGATAGAGGGGTAAAAGGTGCAATAAGAGGAGACAAGGCTATAGCAGAGAGACTGAATGAATTCTTTGCTTCGGTCTTTACTGAGGAAGATGTAGGGGTGTTACCCAAGACTGAAGTGGTATTTAAAGGTGATACTGCAGAGGAATTGAGAGAAATATCGCTACACCGGGAAGATATATTACAACTATTTGATAAACTGAATAGTAGCAAATCACCTGGACCGGATGGTATACATCCCAGAGTGTTGAAAGAACTGAAATATGAGATTGCAGACCTGTTATTGGTAATCTGTGAACTTTCATTAAAATCATCTGTAATACCTGAAGATTGGAGGGTCGCCAACGTAACACCAATTTTTAAAAAGGGTTCCAGGGGTGACCCGGGAAATTACAGACCGGTGAGCCTGACGTCAGTACCAGGGAAAATGGTAGAAGCCATCATAAAGAACAAAATTACACAGCATGTAGATAGTCATGGCCTAATGGGAGACAGCCAACATGGCTTTAGACAAGGAAGATCTTGTCTTACTAATCTGATATGTTTTTTTGAAGGTGTGCATAAACAGGTAGACAAAGGTGAGTCGGTTGATATAGTGTATCTGGACTTTCAGAAAGCTTTTGACAAGGTCCCCCATCAGAGACTTTTGGCGAAGCTAAAAAGTCATGGGATAGGAGGCAGTGTACTATTGTGGATCGGGAACTGGTTAAAAGATAGAAAGCAGAGGGTAGGGCTAAATGGCCAATATTCCCAATGGAAAAAGGTGAATAGTGGAGTACCCCAGGGATCTGTACTGGGTCCGCTACTTTTTGACATATTCATAAATGACCTGGAAAAGGGAATAACTAGTGAGGTAATCAAATTTGCAGATGACACAAAGCTGTTTAAAGTTGTTAAAACCCAAGAGGATTGTGGAAAACTGCAGGAGGATCTGGATAAATTGGAAGACTGGGCATCCAAATGGCAGATGAAATTTAATGTGGACAAGTGCAAAGTTATGCACCTAGGAAAGAACAACCCACACTATAGTTACAAGATGCAAGGCTCCACATTAGAAACCACCACCCAGGAAAAAGATTTAGGAGTCATCGTGGATAACATGTTAAAACCCTCCGCCCAGTGTGCAGCGGCGGCCAAGAAAGCAAATAGAATGCTAGGTATCATAAGGAAAGGGATGGAGAATAAAACAAAGGATATTATAATGCCTCTGTATCGCTCCATGGTACGACCGCACCTTGAATATTGTGTGCAATTCTGGTCACCGTATCTTAAAAAGGACATAGAGTTATTAGAAAAAGTACAGAGAAGAGCCACCAAATTGGTGAAGGGGATGGAAGGCTACTCCTATGAAGAGAGGCTAAAAAGGTTAGGGCTCTTTAACCTAGAAAAGAGGCGGCTGAGGGGAGATATGATAGAGGTGTATAAATTAATGAATGGAGTGGAACGGATAAACGTGGATAAATTGTTTACGCTATCAGAATATAGAAGGACTAGGGGGCATGTAATGAAGCTACAGGGTAAACTATTTAAGACAAATAGGAGAAAATATTTCTTCTCTCAACGTGTAATCAAACTCTGGAATCTGTTACCGGAGGATGTAGTAAGGGCTGTTAGTATAGCTGGGTTTAAAAAAGGTTTGGACAAGTTCCTGGAGGAAAGGTCCATAAACCACTATTAAAAAGGGACCCAGGATATCAATGCTTGGCCTAGTACAAGCACTGCAGAACCTGTGTCTTTTGGGGAAACTGCTAGGTACGTATGACCTAGATTGGCCACTGTTGGAAACAGGATACTGGGCTTGATGGACCTCGGTCTGACCCAGTATGGCATTTCTTATGTTCTTATGTTCTTATGGTTCTTTTGGGCACCAGGAAATACCTGGAGTAGAACCCGTGACCTCGCAAGTGGGGAGGCACAGGCTCCACCGCCCTGTCCACCAACAGACCTTGAAGCTCTTGGAGGAGAAGATCTGTGTGCAGTCTCTCTTTTTCCGCTGGGGCTTCATCGACGTCGATGACACCCATATGTGAGGATTGACTTCCTGCTTGGTCCTGGAGAAGCCATACTTTTAGACAGCCCTCGTATCATATCATAATGAATATCCGCTAAATAAGCCGCTCTGGATTCTAACCTGGATGCTTCTGTAGCTGCATCCTCCACCTGCTCTCCCTGAATCCGCTGGGACCAGCGAAGACAGGCTCTGGCTACCCATGCTCCACAAATAGACGCTTGAATGGATAAAGCATTGACATCAAACACCTGTTTCAACAAGGTGTCAAGCTTCCTATCTTGAGTATCCTTAAGAGCGGCACTACCTTCCACTGGGATTGTAGTCTTCTTGGTAACTGCAGAAACCGCTGCATCTACCTTGGGATGCTTAAACAACTCCCGAGCCTGGTCCACCAAAGGGTACAGACGGGCCATATCCCTGGACCCCTTAAGACCTGCCTCCGGCATGTCCTATTCCTGCTGGATCGTTTGTCACTACTCTGTGCACCGGGAAGGCCCTTTGAGTCTTCCTAAAGGCCTACAACAATGGATCCTCTAAGTTGGAATCCTCAGAGGACCAATGGATGGCATATTTAACGCCTTGAGCGTCTCTGCTATCAGCCCCAGCAGCTCGTCTCACCGGAAAACTCAAACCACTCCTGCTTGGTCTTCCTGCTCAGTGAGTTTGCCTTCCTCTAAGTCTTCTTCCATATCAAAATCTGGCTCTACATCTTTGGAATGAACCTCCTCTGAGGTCACCGATTGCTCCTGCCTGTCCTTCCTGCACCTAGCTCTCTTGGAAGGAACTGAACTTTCTCCCAAGTCTAGGGGGGCCCCCCGAGCGCTTCCCACCTGGAGTTCCCCCGAGCGCTTCCCACCTGAGCTCCCCCTGTGGAACTAGCTTCCACATTTTTCAGACCGTCACCAAACACTTGCTGAAGTAGCGTGACAAACTGATGAAAACGCCGCCACCAACCCCCCTGGTAAGAGAGTTTGGGGCAGGGGGCCAATCTGGAACAGAGGATGGACCTGCTACTGGCTCTGGAAACGGTAAGATGGATGAGGCTGACTCTGGCAGAGGTAAAGCAGTCCCTTTTTGACTGTCCCCCGCCACCTCTAAAAGCCTGCTCCATGGAAGCTGCCTCCTGGACACAGACTCTGCACACTCCTGTGTCTGTCACCATTCCCCTTCTAGTGCCACAAATCAAACATTGTGGCCTAGAAGGCATTCCGCCTCTACGTACCTCTTTGCAGTACCTCAGACTAACGAAAAACTAGCGCTGTAAATTTGCTGTCAGCAACGTTATGTGCTCGCACTATCCCTTTAAATTTCAAAATCAATTTTTTTTTTTTTAAACTTAAAAATCAAACATCTTCTTAACTCCTGACCTCCCAAGCACCCTCCGGTGCTGCGTGGAGCAAATCGAGGTACCCCTTCACCAGGTAACTCTCTCAGCCGTGCTCCCCTGAAACCACAGTGCAGCCGCTTCCCATTCAAACGCCACGTGGCATGGCCGGCAGTGCCCTGCTCTAGTCAGCAAAAATGGCGCCAAAAGCAAAACACAGCCCTGCTGAAGCACAGGCCTCTTACCTCCGTTTCGGCTGCTTTCGCTGCGTCCGCCTGCCCCCAGGCTCAGCCGGAAGCACAACTTCGGCTACGAGGGCAAGAACGGACTTCTCTGCAGTGCTGCCTCTGCGTTCTCCGTCTCTGCCGCGGCTGCTATCTGTGCCGCGGCTGAGACTTGGAATAAGGAGCTGTGCTTGTCTATCTGTGCGGTCACCGCGACTACTGGCTCCTCACCCAAATAGGTGGGCTCGGGAGGTGGAGTCTTTCCCCCATCACTGCTGCAGTGTTTTTCCGAAAAAGAGGGGGGGGGGGAGGAAGGAAAAGGTGAGGGGGCGCACCTCAGATTCTTTATGTTAAAAATAAAAAAATATATATTTTGTAAGTCTAGAAAGATTAAATTAAATTTGGGATCCTCTCCTTAATCATCCCTCAGGTGAGCCCTGGACCTCTGGGCTCATACAACCTCCAGCTGCTTGGAGACTGAATAACTGGAGCCAGGAGGCGGTCCCTTGGGTATTCATACCAGTGTCATCAAGAAAATGATGTCAGTCTCCAAGCTGCTAGATGAGGTACTAAACCCAGAGGTTCTGGACTGGACTGGAGGGACAATAAGGAACACTTTAAAAAATAATAATTTGGAGAGCAGAGGTATGCACGACGACCTATGTTTTGGCAGCCGGCTCCTAGATTCCATGAGGCCTGCATTAAAATATGATGTTTGAACTTAATATGTGGCATTCTCTATATGTATACTCAAACTCATTTCTACACTGCTTAGACATATTAATCAATTTTATTTTTTTAATAAAGCAAAATTCTGATAGACTTTAGTGGAGTCATTTATTAACCTAATAAAGCTAAAGCTGTTAACACACGTTATTTGCCACAAGGCCCATTACAGAACAAATAGGTAAAGTATGTGGAACATAGCTCATAGAAATCTTTCCAAACCCTCTGCACATGTGTGGAGCTATACCATCTGTGTGTGCATTACAGAGAAGAGAGAGGGGAGAAGAGGCTTTATTCATGAACAGCAAAAGGGTAGTTGAGAGGTAGAATGGTGTACCGGCACTTCTCCAGCTTAGGAAGTAAGGTCACTCTGCATGGAGTAGAGGTTTATGCAAGTCAATGAAATGACCATGTTAAATTCATTTTTAATCCTGACACGTCATGACAAATCAAAAGTTTTCTCCCCACTTTCAATTCTCAAAGCCTGGCCTCAAACCAGTAACAAAACATTAATAATGGATGATTTCAATTACCTCAGTATCAACTGGGTCAGTGTCACGGTAGGACATGCTAGGGAGATTAAGGTTTTAGATTAACTAAATGACTGCTTCTTGGAGCAGCTGGTTCATGAACAGACACGAGGGGAAGCAAGTCCTTAGTGGAACACAGGATCTGGTACAAGAGAAGGGTGTTGGGGCCACTTGGCAATAGTGATCACAGCATGATCGCATTTGATTTAATAAATGGAGGAAGGACAGTAAAGAAATCCACAGTACCACCTTTAACTTTCAAAAGGGAGACTATGATAAAATGAGAAAAATAATTAAGAAAGAACTAAAAGGAGCAGCTGCAAAAGTTAAAGACTTACATTAAGCATGGATATTGTTTAAAAATACCATCTTGTAAGCCCAGATTAGATGTACTCCCTTCCACTTGTCTTGAAGTGTGAAGGCCAAACCACTGCCAGCATGGTTTAAAGATGAGGTCAGAGAGGCTGTTGTAACCAAACAACAACCTATGAAGACTTCAACTAGCTCAAAATGTTGTAGCCAGAATAACCATGAATATCAATACTATAGAACACATCACTCCCATTGTGTCACCCCTTCACTGGCTATCCATTCAAAGCCATATAATCTACAAAATTCATCAACATTTAAAATAGTTAATAAAATCGCTCCCTCATTCCTCTCCACGTTAATCTCAAAGGCAACCCCCAACCGAAAGCAACGGAACAGGAACAAAAATAAACGTGCTATTCCAACGGAACTCCGGAAATCTAGAAAGTCGAAGAGTAACAAGGCTTTCTTCCACATTGCACCTATCCTCTGGAATGAACTCCCGTAAAAAAAAACTTCATATACCTCTTTACAATCACTTTGGTACCCAAGCTGTGGACAACATACCAGACAGATCCCATTAGTGCATTTTAATACCGTTCCCACACATAGCAACAAAATGCTTCTGTGGAGACCGCCGTTTAGATCTTCCAAACTTCTCCCTCCTATGATTGCATTCATTGTATCCCCACCATTGCATTTAGATCAACACTGTACATATCATGTTTTCAGTTCAATGTATTTTGTTCTTTTGTATATAGTTTACATAGTTCCATGTAACTGAATATGTACCTGTTCCTCCTGTACTATTCATATTTTGTTAACTGTAAACCACACTTGATCCTTTGGAAAGCGCAGTATAGAAATTTCAAATAAAATAAGTGCAAAATTATGCACCTAGGAAAGAATAGAAGCTGGGGAGCATTCCCACATGAGGCTCCAGTGATGTCACTCATACTTGAGAGCTTCATTCCTGCTTGTCCACGGAGAAATCCCATTTCACCCTTCACCCATACTCATGGAATTCTGACACAGAAAGTCAGATTGCACACCAACGATGTGTGCTGCAACTAGGACAATTAGATTCTCCTCCAACAAACAGTCCAGTTGTATGGCTGCAAGAACTCCTCCAGATCCATGAGTTCTGCTACAGTAATAGCCATGTGTGACTGTCAGGTCCATGTCTGAAAATCCACAACCCACTGCTTCCAATAAAGGAGGCATCAACAACCCTCCACCCCCAGGGTCAAACTGATTTTTCTGGCTTCCAGGCAGAACATCCTCCAGGTGCCCCCTGAGTGGGACAGAATCCCTAGGCCAAATGGACCAGGTCACACACTTCCAGCCTTTTCAGCTGGTAGCCAAAAATGACAAGCATCCCCACTGGTGCTTCCAAAAGCCTACTGGTCATGAGGTAGAACAGCAACAACTGCTACTTCAACAACTTCATCTTCTAGGGAAGAGGAAGGACCTGGTCAAATAGTAAACATGGAAACAGAAAACTATGTGGTGAATCAGAAGAGTGCCTATGCATCGTAGACCAAGAATCCACCTCCAAGGTCAATGCTATGCAACCAAAGGCCAGACGAAACTCAGGCCTGTAGTTGACCAAGGATCACATGATCAGAATAAGCTGAGGCTTGAACAAACCCTCTATCAAGAAGAATTTAACTCAGAATAGCAAATTGACCCCTGGTCACTCAATATCCTGGAAGAGAAAGTGCAGTTACTCACCTTTAACAGGTATTCTCCAGACAGCAAAAATCAGTCCTCACATATGAGTAACATCGGCACCGACTGAGCCTGCGCAGAAGCAACGCCCCAGCTTTCAAAGAATGCCTTTGGAAGATACATTACGCATGCGTGGTCCCCTTCACGCCCAAGGGTGCCATCTTGCCTCAGTTTAATGACATAGCTAAGACGGCAAAAAATAAAATACGGTACAGAAGCAATCCCAAAGATAGGAGGGAGGGTTGTGAGGACAGATTCCTGCTGTTCCCAGAGAACACTTGTTACAGGTGAGTAACCGCTCCCTTTGGGAATGAGGGGAAGTCAGTCCTCATATACAGGACTCCCCAGCTACAGGCTACCGAGAACCTGTATAAAATGCCATGGCAACCAGAGAAGGTGAGCTTTGATCAGCAGCAGTTGAGTCCCAACAGACACCACCTTTAGCAGAAACTTGGGGTGTATGTGGAGCACCACCCTGTTCTTGTAGAACCTCATGTAGGGAGGCTCTGCCATCAGAGCCTGTAGCTCGCTGACCCTGCAAGCCGATGTGAGTACCACAAGGAAGACAACCTTCAAGGAGAGGTACCGCAAATGACAGATAGCCAGGAGCTCAAACAGCAGTTTAGTGAGCTGTGAGAGCACCACATTGATTTCCCACTCTGTTGGTGGGCAGAAGAGGGGCTTGGACAGCATAAGGCCCTGCAGGAAATTAAAGATAAGGGGGCTGAGCCGAGAGGGACGTGACCTTGACAGAGTAATGGTGTGCTGCAATAGCACTCAGGTGCACTCTGAATGAGTTGGACTTCAGTCCTACCTGGGTCAGATGGGGTAGGTACTGAAGCACCAGCTGCACCAAGCAGGAGAAAGGGTTTGCCTGCCTCTCTGCACACTACAATGAAAACAGACACCATTTGAAGACGCATGCCCTTCTTATGGAGACTTTACAGGAGGCCAAAAGGATCTCCTCCACATTATGTGTGAGGTGGAAGGGAGCTATCACTATCCTTTCAGCAGCCAAGCCATGAGCACAAGGGATCCCAGGTTGGGGTGCAAGAGAGCCCTCGGGCACAGCCCAGGGGGAATCGGAGGTGCCGCTGACAGAGAAACAGTGGAAACCAGGGTTGCCTGGGCCATTGGGGGGGCTACCAGAATCAGTGATACCCTGTCGCGCTGAACCTTGATGAAGGTCTTGGCAACAAGTGGTGTTGGTGGGAAGGTGTAAAGGAGGCCTTCCATCCATAGCATGAGGAACACATCTGCCACCACCTGGGACAGGTGCGGCTGGGGTAAGCAGAAACAGGGCAACTGTGTGTTATAAGGGCTGGCAAACAGGTCCATTAGTGGGACTCCCCAGAGTTGGAAAAGACAGGAAACCACTCAGGGGTCTAGGTGACACTCATGCAGCTAGAAGACTGCTCGGCCTGTCCGCCAGGGTGTTGTCCAGGCCTAGGTGGTAGACCGCCTGCAAGAGCATCCTGTTGATTGTCCTATATGAGGAGAGGGCTACTGCCTCCTGGCAGAGGAAGTATGATTCTATGCCTCCTTGTCTGTTGACATAGAACATGGAGACTTGGTTGCTCATCTGGAACAGCAGACTGTGCTGCAACTGTTGGCGAAAGCCTTGGATGGCCAGAAATATTACCCTGAGCTCCAGGAGATTATCCGCAACTGGCATGCCATCTGGGAACAAGTGCTTTGGGTGCCTAGCTCCCACGCAATACGCTCCCCACCCTTGTAGGGAGGTGTCCGTGGTGAGGACCCTCTGGAGGAAGGGTAATTAGAAGGGCACCCCAACCTTAAGGTGGCAGAGGATCTGCTGCAAGCTTGAAGGGGCTGCTTCTGTCTTCTCCAATTGTACTGATAAGATGGAAAGAATATGGAGATCCTTGGATGTTCACTTAACTAACCCATGATTGACTGTCATAGAAACAAACATGAAGACAGAAAAAGATCACATGGCCTATCTAGTCTGTCCTTCCATATCAACCATTGCAAGAGTCCCCTTTTTTTCCTTTAGAGACAACAGTCCCCATCAAATGCAGATGCGATGTCTAAAAATACCAGGATGAATGCCCGCTTTATACTGTCCATTTCACGAATGAGGGTGTCGAATAATACTAATAGGAGTGTTTCAACCCCGTGGTAAGGGCAAGAGCCATACTGTTGGTCATCTAGGGATGCATTTAAGTCTATGAAGTCTTGAAGTTGTAATTGGACCGCTTTTTCAATGACTTCTGATACGAATGGGATACTGGTGATGGGTCTTTAAGAGGTTGGGTAATCTTTATTGAGAGTGTTATTCTTTAGTATGGGCTGAGTCGTGCTGAGTTTGGGTTATTGTGGCACGATTCCTTGGTGGAGGGATTAGTTAACTATATTTAATAGGTAAGGATCAAGTTCAGTTTTTGTTGCTTTGATCCAAGCTACAGGACAGGGATCAAGGGGGGAGGTAGTTATATTAATTTTTGTGATTGTATCTAGCAGTTGTCTATGATCTATGAGGTGGAATGATTGCCATTCATTAAGGTTTGTTGGGAGTTTAAGGGTGGGGGTATCTCTGCTGGAATCTCTTTTTAGTTTGTCTGCATAGAAGTTGGCTAGAATTTCAGGGTTAACGGATATTTTGTATGGATAGTTTTATGGGGATTTGGTTAATGATTTTACAGTTTCAAAGAGTTCTCTTGGACAGTTAGGTTCCAATTCTGTCCCGGACGTAGATCCCCTCTGTGCATCCGGAATGAACCAGACACACACAGAAACATGATGATAGAAAAAGACCACATGGCCTATCTAGTCTGTCCTACAATATCAACCACTACAACAGTCCCCTTTTTTCCTTCAGAGATCCTCTGTTTGTCCCATGCTTCTTTGAATTCAGACACTGTCCTCATCTCTACCACCTCCATTTGGAGACTATTCCATGGATCCACCACTCTTTCCGTAAGAAACATTTCCGCATATCACTCCTGAATCTATCCCCTTTCACCCTCATCCCATGTCCCCTCGTAGCAGAGCCTGCTTTCAATTGAAAGAGGCTCTCCTCCTGTGCATTTATGCCACGGAGATATTTAAACGTCTCAATCATATCACCACTATCACGCCTTTCCTCTAAGTTGTACATATTAAGATCCTTAAGTCTGTCCTCATATGCTGTATAATGAAGACCATTAACCATTTTAATAGCCACCCTCTGTACTGACTCCAGCCTGTTTATATCCTTTTGAAGGTGCGGTCTCCAGAATTGCACACAATACTCCAAATGAGGCGCACCAAGGACTTATACAGAGGCACTAACACCTCCTTTCTTCTGCTGGCCATTCCTCTCCCTGTGCACCCAAGCATTCTTCTAGCTTTTGCTGTCGCCGCCTTTTCTACCTGTTTAGCTACTTTAAGATCAGACAAACACACCTAGGTCCCGCTCTTCTTTAGTGGACAAACGTACTTCACCCCCTATACTATATTGCTCCCTTGGATTGCTGCAGCCCAAATGCATGACCTTGCATTTTTTAACAATAAATCTCAGCTGCCAAATTCTAGACCATTCTTCAAGCTTAGCTAGATCCCTCCTCATGTTATCTATGCCTTTCTGGGTGTCTACTCTATTGCAGATTTTAGTATCATCCGCAAAGAGGCAAAACTTACCAACAGCCCTTCCGCTATATCACTAACAAAGATGTTAAAAAGAAATGGACCAAGGACAGATACCTGTACTCTTTGTCACCTCCCACTCAACTAATTTCTAAACCAAGCAGTAACTTTAGGATGCTCAGTTTGTTTATAAGTCACCTGTGAGGAACAGTGTCAAAGGCTTTACTGAAATCTAAATACACCACATTTAGGGCGCTACCTCGGTCCAACTCCCTGGTCACCCAGTCAAAGAAATCAATTAGATTTGTCTGACAAGACCTGCCTCTGGTGAATCCATGCTGCCTCGGATCCTGTAATCTGCTGGACTCCAGAAACCTCACTATTTTCTCTTTCAGCAGTGTTTCAAATAATTTACTCACCACCGAAGTTAAACTAACTAGCCTGTAGCTTTCAACATCCTTACTTCTGCTTTTGAGTAAAGTAACCATATGAGCCTCTCTCCAGTCTTTTGGTACAACTCCCGACTCCAACGAGGCATTGAAAAGGTCAGTCAGTGGAGCTACTAGAACATCCAAGTTCCCTCAGTATTCTAGGGTGTATCCCATCAGGTCCCATCACTTTGTTTACTTTAGGTTTAACTAGTTTCTCACAAACAGTCTTCTGAAAATTGTTCAAGATGCCCCTCGCTTCCGTTGCTGTTTGTGGGTGTTTTCTGAGGTCCTGCTCCTGGTTCTTCATCTGTGAACACAGAACAGAAATATTTGTTAAGCAATTCCGCTTTATTCTCATCAGATTCTACATATTATTCCCCTTCACCCTGGAGTCTTTTGCCCTTCCTCTTCTCACTAACATATCTGAAAAATGTCTTATCCCCCCATTTTATTGGATTGGCTATTTCCTATTTCTGAATCTTTGCTTTCCTGACTACTTTGCTAGCTTCTCTAAGTTTTTCCAAATATAGATGCCTGTCTTGCTCTCTGTGATCTCTTGTATTTCATATGGACTTCTGCCTTATGGTTTTCCCTTTTCTTGGGGGTGGGGGAGTAGATGGGTTTCTAAATGTTTTATTGTATTATGTTATGTTTTCTGAGCTATGTTTGTTGTTGAAAATTTTAAATATATTTAAAAAAAAAAGGCGCTTTCCATATCATCCTACTAGGCCAATCCAGACAAGTGGTACGTACCAAAGCTGTCTCTCCCCTGGGCAGGAAGATATGGCAGCCTTCAAACCTTCCGCACCAAAGGTTGTCCCCTGTCAAGCATGAACATCCAAGCAGAAATACTCTATAAAGGTAGAAAACGATGACCACGTTGATGCCCAAGTAATATCTAAGGCAGCGACCAATCTGCGCTTCACCCAGAGAAAGCCTGAGTGGAATGCGTATTCATACCCTATGAACCAGCCAGTCCACCAACAGATAGATCGAAGTTATAGACTCCTTTATGCAGCAGCCCAAACGCAGCTTCATGGCCGTTCTGCCCTTATGCAGGTCTTCAAACAGGACAAAAAGTCTGTCCAACTTTCAGAAGGCATTAGCAACCTTCAGGTGTCTAAGAAACCCCTCTAAAATCCACCAGGGGAAGGCCCCTATCCCTCACCTGGCACTGGTCCTTTGGGAACAAAGGCAAGCAAGCCACCTGGTTGACATGGAGAACCAATAGGACTTTAACAAAAAGGAAGGAACAGAAATACACAGCCTCTTCCGAAAAGAACAGATAATGATCATAGCCCGATTAGATCTGCAGCTCCTAGATTTGGTCATGATCTGTCCAGCAACAGAGGCAGTCTTAAAAGGACAAATCCTTGAGCATAGCCCTAAACAAGGGCTCAAAATGGCTCAATCACCAAGGCCCAAAGATCCAAACTGAGAACCCACAAAGGCATCACTGAGCACAGGGGAGGGCATAAGTGCAGGAAATTGGCCACTCTAGAACAAACCGTGGCCACCACATGAACCCTCAGCAAACCAAGGGAAAAACCTTGTCAAATCCATCCTGGGGGAAGGAGGTCAGCCCTAACACGCCAGACTTACCAGCTCTGAAGCAGTGCTAATGACACCAGTGCTCAAAGGCACCAGACATGCACATAGGCAAGACAGGAGAGCTTCTTCTCAAATTCAGAAGCACTGAAACCACAGCAAAACAGCCCTTATGCACTAAGCTCCAATTCTCAGGAGACAAACCGGAAGTTAGAGAGGAGCAAAACCATCCAGCAGGACCAGCTCCTGTCTCAGGAGCCCCTGTGCTGATGGAACACAAAGGTGGAAATCCTGCCAGAGGCACAACAAATCTGCATACCACTGCCTCCTCAGCCAGGCCGGTGCCACCAGCAGTACTGGATCCAGATGGCACTCTACACAATGATGCCCTGAGAAGACTACCAGCAGGACAGCAGGGTTCTTTGCCGTGGACACAGTGTGCTCATGCCCAGGGGAACCCTGCGATCATTGCTACCATCGACCCTGTTGGAGGAAGTACCAAGCCTTGGTAAGCTCTGCTTCTGAAACACCCACAGCTGAGAATGCAGCTGTATCTGCCCTCTTCTCAGACAGGAAGCCATGGAGATGGTGACAAACTGCGCTCCAAGGCACTCCAACAACTGTGTAGGCTCCTGGAAGTTCTTATCAACTCTCCAGAAATGGCACCATTTGATCTGACATGTGGGAGGGCTCCACATGCGACCTGACCCAAATAAGACAGATGTCCGGGCAAAGATGCTTCTCAGTCCATTGGACAGCCTGAATGGTAGAATGGAAAACTGGTGTGTGAGCAGAGAATAAGCGCAGGAGGCACGGATGATTCTCGTAGATGAGAATGTGGAAGTACACCTTAGCCAAGTCTTACCAATGCAGGAAACCTTCCTCATTGGCCTGCTCTCAGCATCTCCATGTGGAAGTGAGAAGTCCTTAGGTGAGCACTGATGCCCTTGAGGATCAGGAGGGAAGGACCCCACTAGGGCTGTTAGAATCCATTCAAAGGCGAGGATCTTAGACTTTAGGAAGACTAACTTTGCGAAGATGTGCCAATACCTCAGTGAGTCATTAGTTGGATGGGAACAGCTGAGGGATGTAGAAAAACAGTGGGAAAAAACGAAAGGGGATATTTTAAGGGCAACCAACCTTTTTGTTAATAAAAGGTAAAAGGAAAAGGAGACCGCTATGGTTTTCGAAAGAAGTAGCTGAAAAAGTGAAGAAAAAGAGGGAGGCCTTCATGAAATACAAGAAATCACAGAGAGAGGAAGACAGGCATCTGTATTTGGAAAAACTTAGAGAAGCTAGCAAAGTAGTCAAGAAGGCAAAGATTCAAAAGGAGGAGGAAATAGCCAATGCAATAAAATGGGGGGATAAGACATTTTCAGATATATTAGTGAGAAGAGGAAGGGCAAGAGTGGTATTGTCAGACTCAAGGGTGCAGGGGAGGAATATGTAGAAGCTGATAAGGATAAAGCGGAATTGCTTAACAAATATTTTTGCTCTGTGTTCACAGATGAAGAACCAGGAGCAGGACCTCAGAAAACACCCACAAATAGGAACAGAAGCAAAGAACATCTTGAACAATTTTCAAAAGACTGTGTTCGTGAGAAACTCTCTCAACTTAAAGTAGACAAAGCGATGGGACCGGATGGGATACACCCGAGAATACTGAGGGAACTTGGACGTTCTAGCAGCTCCACTGACTGACCTTTTCAATGCCTCTTTGGAGTCGGGAGTGGTGCCAAAGGACTGGAGAGAAGCTCATGTGGTGCCTTTACACAAAAGCGGAAGTAAGGATGTGGTTGAAAACTACAGGCCGGTTAGCTTAACTTCGGTGGTGAGTAAATTATTGGAAACGCTGCTGAAAGAGAAAATAGTGAGGTTTCTGGAGTCCAGCGGATTACAGGATCCGAGGCAGCATGGATTCACCAGAGGCAGGTCTTGCCAGACAAATCTGATTTCTTTGACTGGGTGACCAGGGAGTTGGACCGAGGGAGAGCCCTAGATGTGGTGTATTTAGATTTCAGTAAAGCCTTTGACACTGTTCCTCACAGGCGACTGAGCACCCTAGGGACGGACCCTAAAGTTACTGCTTGGGTTAGAAATTGGTTGGGTGGGAGGCGACAAAGAGTACAAGTAAATAGAGCTCACTCTGAGGAGAAGGATGTTATCAGTGGTGTGCCCCAGGGATCTGTCCTTGGTCTGATTCTTTTTAACATCTTTGTTAGTGATATAGCGGAAGGGCTTTCAGGTAAGGTTTGCCTCTTTGCGGATGATACCAAAATCTGCAATAGAGTAGACACCCAGGAAGGGGTAAATAACATGAGGAGGGATCTAGCTAAGCTTGAAGAATGGCCTAGAATTTGGCAGCTGGGATTTAATGTTAAAAAATGTAAGGTCATGCATTTGGGCTGCAGCAATCCAAGGGAGCAATATAGTATAGGGAGTGAAGTACTTTTGTCCACTAAAGAAGAGCAGGACCTAGGCGTGGTTGTGTCTGATGATCTTAAAGTAGCTAAACAGGTAGAAAAGGCGACGGCAAAAGCTAGAAGGATGCTTGGGTGCATATGGAGAGGAATGGCTAGCAGAAAAAAGGAGGTGATAATGCCTCTGTATAAGTCTTTGGTGCGACCTCATTTGGAGTATAGTGTGCAATTCTGGAGACCGCACCTTCAAAAGGATGTGAACAGGATGGAGTCGGTGCAGAGGGTGGCTACTAAAATGATTAGTGGTCTTCATTATAAAGCATATGAGGACAGACTGAAGGATCTTAATATGTACACCTTAGAGGAAAGGCGGGATAGAGGCGATATGATTGAGATGTTTAAATACCTCTGTGGCATAAATGTTCAGGGAGAGAGCCTCTTTCAATTGAAAGCAAGTTCTGCTACGAGGGGACATGGGATGAGGGTGAAGGGAGAGAGATTCAGGCGTGATATGCGGAAATATTTATTTACGGAAAGAGTAGTGGATCCGTGGAATAGTCTCCCAGTGGAGGTGGTAGAGATGAGGACAGTAACTGAATTAAAAAAAGCATGGGACAAACACAGAGGATCTTCTAAAGGTAAAAAGGGGACTGTTGTAGTTATGGAAGGACAGACTAGATAGGCGATGTGGTCTTTTTCTGTCATCATATTTCTATGTTTCTTTGATACAACAAAGCAAATGGCATACTGGTCCTTGCCCCTTCCGGCAGGCGGCCTCTGAACTGCAGCCCAGAGGCCAAGGAGTCTATCCAGAACAGGCTGAACAGCAGACCTTCCTAGCCACAGACCCACATGGATAATATCCGGAACACATTTCAGCACATAGCCCAAATGAATGATGTCAGGCTACCACTGGTCAGAGATCGCACAGGTCTATCCCGTCCTTATGTGTGACATGACAGTCCAAATTTGGAGGAAGAGGGAGCCTCATGTGTCCCACAAGTCCCACAAAAGAACTGGGACTGGAAACAGAAGGAAAGATAGCCTCCCCAGACAATCCTTCTGGAAGTCCCTGAACCCCAAGATTCCTGGTGGCAGGAGTGAAGAGAAAATGATACAGAGGAGAGGCCATGCTTTAAAGACCCTTTAGGTCAATCCACCAGACAACAATATGGTTTGGATGCTCCCAGCTCCTTGACCAACTTCTAAGTCATCTCCAAACACAAGCTTCCCCTTGAAAGGAAGTCCAGATAAAAATCAGGACTTGGACACGCAACAGCTGCCCAAAAGCTAAGACAAAACCAGCGACATGTCACCATGGAACAGACAATATCATTGGCCATCAAGCAGACCAAAATGTACATGGCATCTGCCAGGAAAATAGCTGCTAATTCCCAAAGCATCAATGTGTCATCTCGCAGGAGCAAATAGATCCAATGGAGTAATGTACGAGCTGTGAGCCCTCAGCAAACTACAGTCCAGAGGGTAAGGGAGGTGGCTGAAAACTGGCTCTTCAGGAAGCCTCAAACTTGCAATCCAGTTGGGTCTTGAGGGCTGCACCACCCTCCACCAGAATGGTGGTGCTTTCAGCAACAAGCCATCACCTGTGCATCCACCTGGGACAAAAATGCATCCTGGCAGCAAGCTCTGCCTGAAGAGGGCACAGAACAGACTCGTGACCTTGACCTCCTTTCAAGCAGGGCAGCAGGTGAGTCCCATTCAGCATGCACCATGTTTTTCAGGATCTCAGAAAAAGGAAATGCCCTGATGGGATTTCTGATACCCCTGCCAGAATAAACTTGATAAGTGCCGCCAACTCCTCTTTCTGAAACAGACTAACAAGAGGATCATCCTGGGTCGTCCCATGCCAATGGTTTGTTTTCTTCACTGATGAAATCACCAAATGATCCCCTGGAATTAAAGACAGATCGTTGGCACAGGAGAGCTGGAGCAGAACGCCCCAGATCCATTCTCTTCCAGAGGAGCTTCTGCGGGGAGGCTCCTACAGGAGCCAACCCATCTCGCAACGAGAGACTTTATTCTAAGCAAGAGAAGGAGCGAAAGGAGGAGAAGGAGAAGGAGTGGGAGGAGCCCCTCACCCACAAGGCCAATTGGTCTGAATTGCCCTACCAGAAAGCGTAGCTCCTCACCTGTAACAGGTATTCTCCGGGGACAGCAGGTATCAGTCCTCACATATGGGTGACGTCGGCGCCGACAGAGCCCTCGCAGAGCAAATCCCCAGCTTTCGAAGAAAGCCTTTGTGAGTTGCTACCATGCATGCGTGGTCCGCTTCCCACCCAAAGGAGCCATCTTGCTCAATCAAATGGCATAGCTAAAGACGGCAAAAAGAACAAAACCAGTAATATAGGAGGACTGCAACTCCAAGGGGAGGAGGGAGGGTTGTGAGGATCGATTCCTACTGTCCCCGGAGAACACTTGATACAGGTGAGTAACTACACTTTCTCCGAGAACAAGCAGGAAGTCAGTCCTCACATATGGGACTCCCCAGCTACAGGCTACCATGAACCCATAGCCCAAAAAAAAAAAAAAAAAAAGGACTCGCTCATCGAGAGCCGCGAGCAGCTGCAATAGAAACTCTCAGCTGTCAAGGAATTAGCACTCTGGTAGCCTGAACACAGAAGGGTCGGAAGGCAGGAGTTGCCTAGACCTCAAAAAAGGTTACGGAGTCCGGCCTGACCGAAGGCACTGTCCCGGCAGTAATGGGCTGCAAAGGTATGAACTGAAGACCAGGTGGCGGCCCGGCAGATGTCTGCTAGAGGAACGGAGTGCAGATGAGCCACTGAGGTTGCCATGGCCCTGACTTTGTGAGCCATGACACGGCCCTCCAAAGGAAGCTTTGCTTCCTCATAGGCTCGGACAATACAGTCCGCCACACATGTGGATACCGTATGCTTGGGTCACTGCCTGCCCCAGCTTACTGGGGTAGTAGGAAACGAAAAGCTGAGATGCTTTCCGGTGGCCTTGAGTGCGTTGAATGTAGAAAGATAAGGCCCTCCTACAGTCCAGGGTATGGAGGACCGCCTCAGTGTGACCGGCATGCGGTCTGGGAAAGAAGGTAGGGAGGACCACCTCCTGATTGAGGTGGAACGAGGATACCACCTTCGGAAGAAACTTGGGGTGTGTGCGAAGCACCCTCCTATTCTTGTAGAACCTGGTATACGGCCTCTCTGCCACAAAGGTCTGGAGCTCACCCACCCTTCGGGCGGAAGTGAGTGCAACGAGGAACACCACCTTCTAGGAAAGATAGCAGAGATGACACGCAGCCATCGGTTCAAAAGACGGTAGGGTGAGCCGCCCCAACACTACATTGACATCTCATTCGGCCGCCAGAGGGCGTACTAGGGGCTTAGAGAGGAGTAGGCCCTTAAGGAACCGGGGACATTATTGGGTGAACCGAGAGGGGCTTCCCATCCACCAGATGGTGGTTTGCCGCTAGGGCACCGAGATGTACCCTGATGGAGTTGGGCTTGAGCCCTGTGTTGGAGAGGTGGAGAAGGTATTGCAACACCATAACCACAGGGCAAGAAAAGGGGTCAGCCCCCATGCCGCAAACCTGCGCCACAAAGGCATAAGCCCAACTGCTAGACGTTCCGCGTGAAGCTAGCAGAACATCCTCCACTTCCCTCGGAAGTAGGAGCGGGGCTAGTGAGACCCTCTCAGCAGCCACGCCGTCAGCGAAAGGGAGCTGGGGTTGGGTTGCGTTGCAGGAGAGAGCCCCCCCCTCCTAGGAGAGAAGTCCCAGGTCTGTCCCTGGGGGGATGGGAGTCTCCACCGCTAACTGCAAGAGGAGTGGGAACCACAGCTGCCGAGGCCACTGTGGGGCTATCAGAATGACTGAAGCTCTGTTGCAAAGAATCTTTAACAGGGTCTTGGTGATCAGAGGCATTGGGGGAAACGCATACAGAAGACCCACTGACCAGGAAATTGGAAAGGCATCGGCAGCCACCCTGGCAGGATGCGGTTCCTGGGAACAGAAGCGGGGCAACTGGTGGCTGTCCGGGCTGGCAAACAGATCCATCAGCGGCTCCCCCCAGATCTGTAAGAGCCCACAGGACACCTTCAGATTCAACTGCCACTCGTGTGGCTGGAGCAGTCTGCTGAGTCTGTTGGCCAGCCAATTGTCCTGGCCCAGCAGATACACTGCCCTGATGAGAATGCCCTGTCAGGCTGCGAATCAGCACAAGTCCAGGGCCTCCCAGCAGAGGACACAGGTTCCCGTGTCCCCTTGCTTGTTCACATAGAACATGACAATCTAGTTGTCTGTCTGGACCAAGACGGGATCTGTGGCTCAGGGGGTCACTGGAACACCTTTAGGGCGAGGCGGATCGCACACAGTTCCAACAGGTTGATCTGTTGGGCACTCATCTGGGGACCAGATGCCCTGGGTGCGGTACCCCTGGCAGTGGGCTCCGCAGCCCAGCAGGGAGGCATCTGTAGTGAGGACCCTCGAGCGATGAGGAGCCTGAAAAGACATCCCCGCTTGCAAGTGGTGGGGTGACTGCCACCAGTTCAGGGACTGTGCCGGGCACCTGGTAACTTTGACACTGTCCTGGAGATGCCCCGCTGTCTGGGACCACTGATCCCTGAGGCAACACTGCACAATTCGCATGTGTAGGTGGGCATCTGGTGTGACATGGACCATGGAGGCCGTGCCTGAGGAGGCGCAACAGGTGTCTTGCTGGCACTGAGGGACGGCGCTGTACGTTTCTGGCCAGCACCATGAGCCTGCTGACCCTGTCTGCAGGTAGGAAGGCCTTGGCTTGAAGAGTATTGATCCTTGCCCCAATAAATTCCAGTTCTTAAGCCGGGCACAGGCTGGACTTGGGATAATTGATAACGAAGCCCAAGTGCTGAAGGATATGGATAGTGCGTGCCGCGGCCTGCTTCACCTCGGGGGCTGTGGTGCCCCTGATGAGCCAGTCGTTGAGATAGGAGAAGACAAAGATCCCCTGAAGCCTGAGAAAGGCGGCGACCACTGCTAAGCATTTCGTGAATACCCTGGAGGCTGAGACAAGGCCAAAGGGCAGCACCCTGTATTGAAAATGATGGCCCCCCACTACAAAGCATAGGTATTGCCTGTGGTTTGGGTGGATTAGGATGTGTGTATAAGCATCCTTTAGGTCTAAAGAGCATAGCCAGTCTCCCTGGGGGAGGTAAGGCAGCAAGGTTCCAAAGGAGAGCATCTTGAACTTCTCCCGCACCAGAAATCTGTTGAGGCTGCGCAGGTCAAGGATGGGCCTTAGGCCCAGTGTCCCATTTGGCACGAGAAAATTCCTGGAGCACAACCCCTTGCCCTTGAGATGGTAGGAAACTGGTTCCATCGCTCGGTCTTCAAGGAGACCTGCCAACTCCTTCAACAGAAGGTCCCGGTGAAGGGGGGCCGAAAAGGCTCTCCGGGGAAATAATGCGGAGGTACTTCGGCTAGGCGGAGGAGGTAATCCTCCTTGACCACCTGCAATGACCATGCATCAGTGGCGATAGCTCCCCACCTGTGGACGTACAGGGTGAGCTGACCTCCTGTGGGCTGCCCAGCCTCGCTTGGGAGAAGAGCCATGCTGCAGGAGTCAAAAGCTCCCCTCCCCCCCAGGCCTTTTGCTTACGCGGGCCATGCCCTTGCCCCTTCGCCTGCTGCCCCTGCTGGGGAGGCCTGATAAGGGGGGTAACGTCAGTAAGCAGTGACTTCCTCGGGTAGAAGGGCTTTTACCCTGAGCCCTTCCTTTTGGGAAGGGGCCACGGTCTTCTTAGAGAGCCTAGTCCTTGTCATGAACTCGGTCTCCAATTTGGCGTCTTTTTCAGTCATGGGTTTGCGAATAGGTTCACCCCACGGCATGGGACATCAACCAGCTTGTCTTGTAATCATTGTTCGAGGTCTGATGACTGTAGCCAGGCTTGGCAGCATGCACTGATGCCTGCCGCGGCTAACCTGGCCGCTGACTCGATCCCGTCATAGGCTGCTTGAGACAAATTTGGAGAATTCACCGATGGCTCTGGATAGGCCCGTGAAGCGCTGCAATGGCTCCTCGGAGAGACCAGCCGAGAACCTGGCAATCTCCTTTGCCAGGTCTCTCAGGTATATGCCCATGTACAGCTGGTAGGCCTGGATCCAGCAATTCAGCATCGGCCCTGGTAACATTTTCTGCCGAGGGCATCCAAGGTGCAGGCCTCCCTGCTGGGTGGCACCGAGGAGTGCATCTTCTAACTTTTTAGTTGACGCATGGCCGATTCCACAACCATGGAATTATGCGGCAGTTGTGACTTTTGAAAGCTAGGGCTTCGGTGGACCCGAAACATCGAGTCCAACCACTTGCTGATCACCTGCGTCGACGCCAGTGTCTCCCACATGCGGAGCATAAGGCATTCCAGGGATAGGAGGAATGGGCACCGTGAGGGTTTCCCAAGGGGGGGCCTCATACTGGAGGATCTCGAGTTCATCTGCTCGAGGATCCTCCTCGGACTCCGTTGCGAAAGCCAAGACTTTGGACATGTCTCGAAGTCCCGAAAAGCCATGTCCTCTGGAGGAGATCTTCTCCGAGGCTCCCATACTGGGGAATTGGACGGAATATCTTGGCGAAGGCGAGAGTCCGGCAACACCTAGTCTTCGGACCCCCAGATGGAGGCCTCCGAGGAAGACAAGTGACATTCCTCGGGCCCCGAAAGGGTCAGGCCGCTCCAGCGCTCACTGGCTTGCCAGTGACGCTCTCTATCCTGAGGAATGGGAGACAGAGCAGGACCGCTACAGAGGATCTACTCAGACCAGTAAGGCTTTGATGATCAGCTCGGCCTCAGAGATAGACTTCGCCGCCGAACCTCTGGTGGTCTGGGTGGAGGAACCGGACGTGCCGGATACCAGCACCCGCTGCTGCTTCAGGAAAGCAGTGATCCTGCGTTCCAAGGACACCATCCTGGACATGAGTTCCGGAGGTTCCACAGCATCCGGCTCAGGCACCGATGTACTAGGGCCTGAAGCTGGATCCCCCGGAGGGGGAGTCCTCGACTAGGATAGGATGCGCTTGCCAGGGCCGGTCCGTGGCCGGATCCTTCCGGGAAAGATTGACTGGGCGCTCCTTCCGACACCTCGGGCTGGCACTCAGGGCTCTGTGACTGGCTCCACGAGGGACCTGGTCGTTCTGAACCATCCAGAGACGCAGCCGTTGAGGATTTTCTCCTTTTCGGTTCCCTCGAGGGGGACCCCCTCTCTGAGATCCCCCGACAGTGCTCAGGCTCGGAGCATTCCTCCCAAGGCGTGGAGGCCTCGGATGAGGCCCTGGCTTTCGGAGGCATGGGGGAATCAGGGAAAATTTTTCCATGCTGTTGCTGGCGGCTTCTCAAGGCCTTCGAGGACATCAGTTTGTAAAGGTCACAAACAGCCAGGTCGTGGTCCGGGACGAGGCACCGGAGGCAGCAGTCCTGTGTATTGGTGAGGGACATAATTTCACTGCACCTGTTGCACTTTTTGAACCCACTGGTAGCCTGCTTGTTGAAGAAAGGCCACGCTAGAGTACAGTAGCTGTCTAATGGTTAGGGCAGCAGCTTGGAACAAAAAAAAAAACAAAAAAACAAACAAACACAAAACAGGGTTTAAGTCCCACTGACACTCTTGGGGTCTTGGGCGAGTCACTTAAGTACTGTGCCTGAATGTACCTTGCCTTGAACATCTACTGGAAAGGTGCGAGCTAAATAATGCTTGCGGAAGGAGGAAAAGAATTCTGGAGAAGATAGTTGCCAGTCTCTGGCCTGTTCAGCCACCTTGGCTGTCCCCATAGTGGGAAGCAGGCCAGACACTGGGGAATCCCTGAGAAGGTGTTGGCACCCCAGCTCAGGATTCCTCTGTCTGTTCTTTAGAACTTGGCCCACTCTCTCTCTCTCCAGTCAACCCCATTACCAACTCCATAACTGAAGAGGCAGAAGGCGGCCCATGTCAATTAATTGTAAAGATGAAACCTATAAGAGGAAAGAAACCTCCATGCCTGACAGCCAGTCTCCTCCCAGAAGACAAACACTTATGTTACGCAGATCAGCTTCCTGAAGCAAATCTTTCTGTCCAAACAAAGCACACTGAGAGGTTACACTGAAAGTGCACACACTGGAAGCGTGGAGCTACTATGTGCTGCAGAAATAGCACTCCTGGCACACAAAGGGATACACTCACAGCATGTAACAAAAGCATGAGAAAAAGCGTAAACATACCATGCATGCCAACACGTGCAGCAAGGACACATGTTAAGAGTACAGACAAGTGCTGGTAAAGCACAATTACTTACCTGTAACAGGTGATCTCTTTATGCTTTCACGTGATCTAAGCCCTGGTTCATTTTCCCTAAAAGGAAATTTTAAGGAAGATGGTAAGAGTAGGAGAAAACCGGTCATGTGGGAGCATGACTGGGCAAAGCCTTTTAACCATCTGGAAGTTACCCACCAGGAATGGCTCTGACGCTCTCTGGCAAAGGCCCATAGTTGTAGAGCTTTTTGTAGAATTGCAGAGAGCATGTTGTAGGTTGCATAGGTGAGATCTGGCTGTTTAATTGCCAGTGTGCAACCTAATCTATTTTTGTGGGAGCCAAATAATTGAAGATGGCTAAGAATAGTAGACAGGCCTGCAACGATAAATTGTCCAAGTAGGTTTTGGAACCTCTCTTGGAATTATCTGTTATGAAGGCAGCAGAAGAGGTTAGGTCCTATAGATTGGAAAAGGACCGACAGACATAATTAGAAGTGATAGAACTCAATTATGGTCTGATAAGCTGTCTTAAAAGAAATAACTGAAAAGATTGCAAAGGGGAGAAACTCTGTATGGAAATAGCTTACTGGAGTAGGTATTGAAGACAATCCTATGGCTTAAAAGGTAAGCCCTCCAGTCAAATAGTATCACTCTTAGAGTGAAAATCTCGATTAAGAGGGATAAAAAGTAATACAGAGTTGTGAAGACTTACAATTTGTTAAGTCTCTGAAAAAAAGGTAAAGCTCCCCTGCAGTCAAAAGTATGAGATATCCTCGTACAGGACAACTGTCAAGGTGAAGGGCATAGCATACCTTGTAATTAGTTGTTACTCCTCTGTTTGCTTTAAAAAGGAGAGGAGAAACCTGTTACCTGTAGGGCATGATTATCCTTAATAGCTCTAAGAGCTAAAAGAACGGATTGCTCTTGGCAAGAGATTCATGCCTAAAGTCGAGGACTGAGCCAGTGTATCACTGACATCTCAGTAAGGATGAGAAGAACTGTAAATGCTTCTGTTAAGAAGTAGGTAATGGTCCTGAAGCTCAACAGGAAAAAGATTTAATGAACAAAAAATATCAGAAAACCTGCGACTGCTGGGTTTGCTGAGCCTGTTGAGACTTTGGTTTTCTTAGCCTGGCATGATGTTGCCCTTCTTTGGAAACATCTGCATGATGGATAGAAGATGAATAAAACTTTTTCCCTTTAGGGGGATAAAGTTTGTTAGGGGATTTTTTACTAGCTGGGACAGAGGAAAGTTTTGACAATCCTCTGAAAGCAACAATATCAGTGTTTAACTGATTAGCTTGGAATAAAGCATCCTTGTTAAAGAGATTTTCACCCGTACAAGGAGTATTTCCCAGCCTTTCTTGTACCCATTTGTCCAAGTCTGAAGCTTGGAGCCAGGCCATGCGTCGTGCTCCTATGGCTATAGCAGAAGTTCTGCTAATAGACTCAAAACAGTCCAGGGAAGCACGATTAAAGAATTTGGAGACATTTTGAACATGACTGACTAATATGAAAAAAAGTCTGCTCTTTTATGTTCTTGAAGAAAAGGGTTCAAAAGCTTTAAGTTCTTTGTGACCTCTTCAAGAGAATCCCATATAGAAAATATATGAGATAAATTCTTGCTGAAAGCATGGATGCCTGGAAGCATCGATGTCCAAAGGCATCTAAAGTCCTAGACTCACGACCTGGCGGATAAGAGTGCTTCTTTGCACTCATAGAATCAGCAATGAGACGTATTAAAACAATAGAATGAGGAAGTTGAGTCTTTTGAAAACCTGGAGAAGGTGGCACCTTGTACATAGTGTCAAGTGTCTTAGAATGTGGGGATACTGTTAAAGGGAGTTTCCCCACATTCTTAATAGTAGATCCTGTAAGATCTGATGCAAAGGAAGCATGATCACCTCCTTTGGAATCCAGGGGAATTGCAGAGTCTCTGAATCCCCTGGTAGGAATTCTTTACCAGGTATAGAAATAGCAAGTAACTTTGCCATATCAAGCAGAAAAGCTTGAAAAGAAATCTCCCCTGAGGACCCTCCTCTAAAATGAAGGGTAAAGGCTAGACTTGTTATTCAGCCTTGGTACCGATGGATTCATCCCAATCATCGGGATCGGAAGACTTGAAAGGATGAAGCATTGTATTTTCTTTAAAGCGATGTCTTCGGTACCGCCCGAGGTCGGTACCGAGACGAGTCTGTACCGAATCCTCCATGATAGAGATCGATTCCAGGCTCAGCATCGAAGGAAGCGAGTCTGTCGAAGCAAGCATGGACGGTACCGACACCAAAACGTTCATCGGTGAGGAGTGTTTCATCCATCACCATAGCCGATGCCGGGCTGTCGGTACCGCTCGAAGCGGCCACAACCACCGAGCATGGCCCAGGTATGTTCATCGAGGTAAGAACCCCAGGAACAACCTGAAACCCCGTTAATGCTTTGGAGCCCGAAGACTCCCGCCGGGGCTTTATTGCCAAAATGTCCTCAAGGGCAAGGCCAGAGGCATCTCGATGCTGAGAAGGAGATCTACCACTCGAGGACTGGCTAGTCTTTACAGACTTTTGTTTGGTTACCTGATCTTGTGAAAAAGAAGATATGCTAGCTGGCGACATCGAGTGCGATGTGAACCGGGTATTGAGTTGTGCTTGATCCTGAAGACTTCTTCTGTTTGAGCTCTAGCAGGAGAGACACTCCAGTGGGCAATGGTCAGGACCTAAACATTTTAGACACCAAGTATGAGTGTCTGAAAATATATCTGTACCGCCACACTGAGCATTTCTTAAGGATAGTGGCTGGCTTTTCCATAATGGAAGGATAGAGGCCTAATGGCCTAGAAACCGTCAGGCACTAAACAGGAAAAATTTCTAAAGAAAAGAAGAAATTTTTTTAGTAAGAAGAAAGAAAAGCACCGGCAGTACCGGTGGCGTCGAGGGAAGGCAGACGCGACCACAAAAAAGTATGAATAAAAAGAAGAATTTTCTGCGGTGACAGGAATACGTATTGCCGGCTCCGCGGAAAACGGAAAACTGATGAGAGGGAAGTGAATGGGCAGGAAGGCAGCGCGCATGCGTGTGGGATGCTCCCAAAAGCTTTCTTTTTGGACACTGGGGAGCGTTCCCGTGCAGGCTCCGTCGGTACCAACGTACCCATATGTGAAGACTCATTCCTGCTTGTTCCTGGAGATCACAACAAACACCAGCATGAGGTGGGAGCCGGCAGGAAAAAAGACCATGAATACCAACAGTTCCAATCCCTCACCTGACAACCATCAGGTGAGGGATTGGAACTGTTTGTATTCCTTCCACAAGCATTATTTAGCTCACACCTTTCCAGTAGATGTTCTAGGCAAGTTACATTCAGGCACAGTACTTACGTGACTCACCCAAGACCCCAAGAGTGCCAGTGGGACTTAAACCCTGTTTCGTTTTTTTTTGTTCCAAGCTGCTGCCATAACCATTAGGCAGCTAATCCACTCTAGCGTGGCCTTTCTCCGGGAACAAGCAGGCTACCAGTGGGTTCAAAAAGTGCAACAGGTGCGGCAAAATTATGTCCCTCACCAATACGCATGACTGCTGCCTCTGGTGCCTCGTCACGGACCACGACTCAGCTGTTTGTGACCTTTGCAAACTGATGTCCTCGAAGGCCTTGAAAAGCCGCCAGCAGCAGCATGGAAAAACTTTCCCCGATTCCCCCATGCCTCCAAAAGCCAGGGCCTCATCTAAGGCCTCCATACCTCGGGAGGAACGCTCCGAGCTGGAGCGCCAATAGGCAATTTTGAAGAAGCATAGAACAGAGGTTTGCCACAGAAAGCAGGAACTTAAATTTGGCACTTGACCCCAGTGAGCCCCAGTAGTAAACTGTGCAGGGCTCAATGCTACTCCCCTGCTGCCAAGGTTTACAGAGACATGCATCTCAATCTTCATGAACAGGGAAATGAACCAACACCACTCCTTGGCAAACCCAGGAAGGAAACAGTTTTACAGATAACCCAATGGGTGTCTCCCATGTCACGTTCAAGTGGCTATTCATAAACTAAAACACAATCTGTCCTAAAGTTTTCACAGAGCTGCTCCACTCTGTTGGAGACAGATAAAAGTTGTATGCCCTCTAAGCTGCTCCCGATATAGTACAGGATGAGGTCACCAGAAGATGCTGAATTTTTGGCTCCAATTCTGCAGGTAGAGAACACAACCCGTTTGTCTGGGCTGGCCTAACAAGGATATTGAACAGCCAATTATTTCCAATGAAATCAATGAGGGAAAGGAGGAACTCTGAGGGGGAGGGGGGGCAGGAGGGGAACCACACACACACACACCCCAAAAATAATTGCAAGAGGACCTTGAAAAATTGGGAGACTGGGCATTCAAAATGGCAGATGAAATTTAATGTGGATAAGTGCAAAGTCATGCACTTGGGGAAGAATTCCTCAAACTATGGTTACATGATTCATGTTTCCACATTAGGAAGCCCCACTCAGGAAAACAATCTGGGCGTCATATTGACTAGCACACAAACACTGTCCAGTGTGCAGCCACAGCCAAGAAAGCAAATATAATGCTAGGAATCATAAGGAAAGGAATATAAAATAAAACCAAAAAGATATTATAATGCCTCTTTATCGCTCCATGGTGCATTTACACCATAAATACTGTCTGCAATTCTGGTCACCATATCTTAAAAATATGATATAGCAGAACTGGAAAAGGTAGAGAAGAATGATCTCTATGAGGAAAGGCTTAAGAAGGCTCTTCAAATTGAAAGAGATGGCTGAGGGGAGATATGATAGAAGTCTATAAAATAATGAATGGAATGGAACGGATAAATGTAGATCGGTTGTTTACTCCTTCAAAAAGTAGAAACACTAGGGGGGACATGCAATGAAGCTACAAATGTGGCACATTTAAGACTAAGACTAATTGGGGAAAATATTTTTTCACTCCACATGTAAATCAAACACTGGAATTCATTACTGGAGGATGTAATAAAAGCTTTTAGTGAAGCTGCATTCAAAACAAGTTTGGACAAGTTCCTGGAGGAAAAACCCATAAAGGTGACATTTTACTTACCAGTTAATGTCCTTTCTTTGAGTCCTGCTAGACCAGTCCAGACAAGTGGGTCGTGTTCTCCTACCAGCAGATTGGTGAAATCAAAGAACCAACGAAAAGCCCAGGTATCAATGACATCACTCCCATGCCTCTACTTACCTCAGCCATCAGAGGTACCTTCAGTATTCATCCCAAAGCATATGGGAGATACAGAGCAAGCTTCACACAACCTCAAATGTTGGCAACAATGAGTATTCAACAGTAGAGAACTATGCACAGGAAAGCATAAACAGAAGGCTGTTGGAAGATGAGCCTGTAGAACCAAGAATAAAAAATCATGGCGAACCCAAGGGTACTACAGCAGAAGAACAGAGCAGAGCAAATACAGTTCTAAGGGCACGCCTTGGACTGGTCTAGCAGGACTCAAGAAAGTAGTTACTCACCTGTAACAGGTGTTCTCCAGGAGCAGCAGGAATCAGTCCTCGCATATGGGTGACGTCGGCGGAGCCCCCATGCGGAGCATTTCCCCAGCTTTCAAAGAAAGCCTTTGGGAATGCAGGCACGCATGCGCGGTCCCCTTCCCGCCCAAAGGTGCCATCTTGCTCAGTCTGATGACATAGCTAAAAGACAGCACAAAAAAGAAATGAACTAAATACAACTGCAACTCCAAGGGGAGGAGGGAAGGTCGTGAGGACTGATTCCTGCTGCTCCTGGAGAACACCTGTTACAGGTGAGTAACTACACTTTCTCCAGGACCAAGCAGGAAGTCAGTCCTCACATATGGGTGACTCCCTAGCTCTGGGCTACCAGGAACCCAGGCTGAAAAATAGAGCTCCCTCTAGAGTCTCAGCAACAGTGAGAGAAGCTTCTCCGAGACCACACCTGAACGGTAGCCCAACACCAGGGCCGGAGGGTAGGAGTTGCCTAAACCTCAAAGAGATTACGGAGTACCGCTTGCCCAAAAGCACTGTCCCTATGGGACTCCCTCTCGAGGCAGTAGTGGTCCGCAAAAGTCTGGCTTGAAGACCAAGTAGTGGCCCGGCAGATGTCTGCCAACGGAACAGAGCAGAAGTGAGCTACTGATGCAGCCTTCGCCCTAACTCGGTGGGCCGTAACTCGACCCTCCAGGGAGAGGCCGGCTGACCTGTACGCCCAGACGATACAGTCTGCCATTCAGATAGACAATCTACGCTTAGTGACAGGCAGCCCCAATTTATTAGGGTCAAAGGAAATGAAGAGCTGAGAAGCCCTTCTATGCCCCTGCATATGTTCAAGGTAAAAGGACAGCGCCCTTCTACAATCCAGGGTATGCAAGACAGTCTCTGCCCTACTGGCGTGCGGCCTAGGGAAGAACGTTGGAAGTACCACCTCCTGGTTGAGGTGGAAGGAGGACACCACCTTTTGAAGGAACTTAGGATGAGTCCGCAAGACTACCCTGTTCCTATAAAACCTGGTATACGGCCTATCCGAGACCAGGGCCTGAAGCTCACTCACCCGCCTAGCCGAGGTGAGTGCCACAAGGAACACCACCTTCCAGGAGAGGAAACGTAAATGGCAGGTTGCCATGTGCTCAAAAGGTGGGCGAGTCAGTTGCTGCAAGACCACATTGAGATCCCACTCAGGGGCAGGTGGACGAATAGGAGGCTTAAGCCGAAGCAGGCCTCTCAGAAAACGGGACACCAGAGGGTGGCCTGAGAGAGATTGTCCATCCACCTGCAAGTGGTGAGCCGAGAGGGCACTAAGGTGAACCCGGACAGAGTTGAACTGAAGTCCTAGGTTGGAAAGGTGGCGCAGGTATTGTAGCACCACCTGGACAGAGCAGGAGAAGGGATCCTCTTGCTGTTGAGAACACCAAGTAGAGAACCTACGCCACATTAGAGTATAGGCCTTCCTGGTGGAATGCTTCCTGGAGGCCAACACCACCTCTTCAACCTCCCTAGATAGGAGCAAAGGAACAAGGACTAGCCTTTCAGCAGCCAGGCCATCAAATTGAGGGATTTGAGGTTGGGATGCAAGAGGGACCCCTGGTCCCGAGTCAGAAGGTCGGGTTGCAACCCCAGAGGAAGTGGAGTATCCACCGCCAACTGCAGAAGAGGGAACCACGGCTGCCTGGACCACCTGGGGGCTATCAGGATCACCGTGGCTCGGTCCTGCTGGATTTTGAAGAGAGTCCGGACCACCAGAGGTGTGGGAGGAAAGGCATACAGCAGGCCCCCCAGCCAAGGGATCAGGAATGCATCTGGCACTGTTCTCAAGTGATGTGGTTGCCTGGAACAGAACCAGGGAAGTTGCCTGTTGAGCGGACTGGCAAAAAGATCCATGGTCAGAAGACCCCACGTCAGAAAGATCATTTGAACCACCAGAGGATCCAACTGCCACTCGTGAGGCTGCAGGAGTCTGCGGAGTCTGCTGAGTGTCCGCCAGGTAGTTTTCCTGGCCTGGGAGGTAGACCGCCTTGAGGGTCATGCCCCGGGTGACAGCCCAGGAGCAGAGAGCTTGTGCTTCCAGGCATAGAAGCCTGGATCCCATGCCTCCTTGCTTGTTGACGTAGAACATAGCCACCTGGTTGTCCGTCTGAACTAGGACAGACTGGTGAGACAGGATCTGAGAGAAAGTCCGCAAGGCCAGCCGAATGGCCCTCAATTCCAACAGGTTGATCTGTTGGGTGGCCTCCCATGGAGACCACAGGCCTTGGGTGCAGGCGCCCTGGCAGTGAGCCCCCCAGCCCTGCAGGGAAGCATCAGTCGTCAGTACCTGAGTGTGTGGGGAGGCCTGGAAAGGAACACCCCTGACCAGGTTTGGGAGATGCCTCCACCAGCGTAAGGAGTCCACCAAGGGTTTGGACACCTTTATTCTGTCTGACAACTTCCCTGTGGCCTGCAGCCACTTCATCCTGAGGTGCCACTGAGCTGGCCTCATGTGTAGCATGTGGCATGACATGCACCATGGAAGCCATGTGACCTAAGAGCCGGAGGAAGTTTCTGGCCCAGACCAGAGAGTTCGCCTGAAACTGGCCAGCCAACTTTATCAGCCTGTGAACTCTGTCCACAGGCAAAAAGGCTTATGCTTGGATGGTATCCAATCTTGCCCCTATGAATTCCACGTCTTGTGAGGTGACCAAAGTGGACTTTGGGAAGTTTATAACGAACCCCAGGTGCTGAAGCAGGGATATGGTTCGGAAGGTGGCCTGCCTGGCCTCTTGTGGAGACTGGCCCCTGATTAGCCAGTCGTCCAGGTAAGGGAACACAAAGATCCCCTGGTTCCTGAGGTAGGCCGCAACCACCGCCAGGCATTTTGTAAAAACCCTGGGGGCGGAGGTGAGGCCAAAAGGAAGCACTCTGTACTGAAAGTGCTTTCCTCCCACCACAAATCTGAGGAATTGTCTGTGGCTTGGATGGATGAGGATGTGAGTATAAGCATCCTTCAGGTCTAAGGAGCATAGCCAATCTCCCTGCTGGAGGTAGGGCAGTAAGATTCCAAGGGTAAGCATCTTGAACTTTTCCCTCTCCAGAAACTTGTTCAGATTGCGCAGGTCGAGGATGGGTCTGAGGCCTCCTGTTCTTTTTGGTACCAGGAAATACCTGGAGTAGAAGCCTTGCCCTTCCAGGTGGTGAGGCACCGGTTCCACCGCCTGGTCCCTTAGTAGACCTTCCAACTCCCGAAGGAGTAAGTTTCTGTGCAGAGGGGGTCTTGGAGGCTCCCGTGGAAAGTAGGAGGGGGGTATCTGGGTGAAGTGGAGCAGATAGCCCCTTTCGATGATACTTAACACCCAAGTATCCCCTGTGATGGCTGGCCACCTGTCTGCGTACAGGGTCAGCCGACCTCCTATGCCCTGAAGAGAAGGAGAGGCTATGCTGGCATAGTCAAAAACCCCCTCCCTGCTGAGCAGAAGCCGGAGTAGGAGGTTTAGGAGCCTTCTGCCTCCAGGGCCCATGATCCTGCCCCTTGGCCTGCTGGCCCTGTTGGGGAGCTGCAGAGGCCTGGTAGTGAGGGTAGGTTTTATAGGCAGTGGTCTTTCTCGGTAAAAGGTCTTTTTCCCCAAGCCCTTCTTTTTCTGAGAAGGGGCAGAGGTTTTCCTGGACAGCCTTGTCCGGGTAAGAGTCTTGGTCTCGAGTTCTGCAGCCTTTTCAGCCATGGGCTTGCCAAAGAGGTTTTCACCTCGGCAAGGGACATCAACCAACTTGTCCTGTACCCACGGCTCGAGGTCCGAGGATTGTAGCCAGGCCTGATGGTGTACACAGATGCCAGCCCCTGCCACTCGGGCCGAAGCCTCAAATCCATCGTAGGCTGCTCGAGAGATAAACTTTGAGCACTCTCGAATACCAGAAGACAAGGCCTTGAACCTCTGCAAAGGTTCCTCGGACAGACCAGCAGAGAACCCGGCAATCTCCTTTGCCAGGTCTTGAAGGTACATGCCCATGTATAGCTGGTAGGTCTGGACACGGCAAGCAAGCATACAGCCCTGGAAGCACTTTCTACCGAGGGCATCCAGGTTCTGGGCTTCCCTGCTGGGAGGCACCGAGGAGTGCATCTTTGACTTTTCAGGCGATGCATGGCCGATAACACCATGGAATGGTGCGGTAGCTGTGCCTTCTGAAACCCAGGGCTCTTGCGAACTTGATAGAGAGAAAAGACCCGCTAGCTTAGAACCGGCATCGAGGCCGGCGCCTCCCACATGCGGAAGAGCAACCGCTTCAGCATTGGAGAAACCGGGACAGTAAAGGCCTCCTTGGGAGGAGAGTCATACTGCAGAGCCTTGAGCTCCTCGGCTCGAGGCTCTTCCTCGGGGTCCGCAGGGAATGCCAGTGCCTTGGCCATGTCCCGTACGAAATCCGAGAACCTAGTATCCTCTGGGGGGACCTTGTCCGAGGCTCGGAGCCCAGTGAGTCTGAAGGGACGCACTGAGTCCGGAAGGTGTCAGGGGACTCCTCCTCAGTCTCCGTCTCCCACGCCGATTCCTCCGAGGAGGGCGGCACCGACGCCATCCGCCCCGACGCCAAGGGAACCGGCGTCGACTACTGGTGTCGACTCGAGTTCGCATGGTCTCGAGGATCGGCTCGGCCTCCGGGGTCGACTTGGACGTCGATGTCCCGGTGGTCGGGGCAGATGCGCCAGTGAGACCGGCGATCAGCACCCGCTGCTCCTCCATGAAGGCAGACAATCTGCTCTCCAAGGCCGTCAACCTGAGTCCGAGCTCAGGAGACCCAGCAGCCTCCGACTCGGGCCCTGACAGCGTCGGGCCCGACGTCAGCTCCCCTGGAGGAGAGTCCACAAGGACTACAGTACTCACGTGACTCGGGGCCACCGACTCTACACGAGGATGCTTTGCAGGCCTCTCCGACTCTGAAGACCCGGGACAGCGCTCGGGGCTATGCGAACTGGCCCTCGAGGAGCCAAGAGCGTACACTGATGCCGCCCTCGCGGGTTTCTTTTTCCTTCAGTGCTCCCTCGAGGGGGACTCCCTTTCAGAAGAGCCCCGACGATGCTTGGGGTCAGACTCCCGAGACGTCAAGGCCTCTGACAAAATCTGGACCCGTCCAGAGGCAGACTCGGAGAAGATCCTCTCATGCTGGTGCTGACGGCTCCGCAATGCCTTGGAAGACATTTTGCCACAGGGACTACAGACCGTAGAATCGTGGTCTGGACCCAGGCACCGGAGGCATCAGTCATGTGTGTCGGTGAGAGACATCAGTTTCTTGCACCGATCACACTTCTTAAAGCCACTGACAGCCATCGGGGGAAAAAGGGCCCCTGCAAGATCAAAAAATTGGGCTGCCAGGGAAAAGAAAAAGGGCGCGAACGCAGTCTCTAAGGACAAAAACCGAAAAAGAGATCCAGGCTCGGCACCGGTGTACCGAGTCCAGGCGGGAAAGGAACCGACGTGGAACCGATGAAAAAAACTCGGCCCAACAAGAGGAAAAATCGACTTTTTTCATGGGTGACAAGGACAGGTGTCCGTAGGGCTCCCGCGGAAAAAAGAAGACTGAGCAAGATGGCACCTTTGGGCGGGAAGGGAACCGTGCATGCGTGCCTGCATTCCCAAAGGCTTTCTTTGAAAGCTGGGGAAATGCTCCGCATGGGGGCTCCGTCGACGCCGACGTCACCCATATGTGAGGACTGACTTCCTGCTTGGTCCTGGAGAAAAGGACATTATCTGGTAAGTAAAAATGTCACCTTCCATATAGTCTTGCTAGACAAGTCTAGACAAGTGGGATGTACCAAAACTGCACGCCACAACTGGGCAGGAAGAAGACAAAGCAGCTTGCAAAACACCGACGCCAAAAGGTCATGCCTGCCTATGCATGGGCATCCAAGTGCTAATGCTTGACAAAAGTGGAAAACGATGCCCACATTGCTGACAGATGTTTGCAGGAACTACCGAGCTCTGCTCCGCCGATGAGGATGCCTGTACTTGGGTAGAATGGGCACACAAACCCTCCAGAAAGCGTAGTTACTCACCTGTAACAGGTGTTCTCCAGGAGCAGCAGGAATCAGTCCTCACTTATGGGTGACGTCGGCGCCGACGGAGCCCTCGCGGAGCAATTTTCCCCAGCTTTCAAAGAAAGCCTTTGGGAATTGCAGCGCGCATGCGCGGTCGTCTTCCCGCCCGAGGGTGCCATCTTAGCCAGTCAGATGACATAGCTAAAAAAGACAGCATAAAAACATTTGCAAAAACATAAGCAGACGATTGCAACTCCAAGGGGAGGAGGGAGGGTAGTGAGGACTGATTCCTGCTGCTCCTGGAGAACACCTGTTACAGGTGAGTAACTACGCTTTCTCCAGGACCAAGCAGGAAGTCAGTCCTCACTTATGGGACTCCCAAGCTCAAGGCTACCGGAGACCCTAAGCACAAAAATGAGCTCCCTCTAGCTCAGCAGCACAGAAGGAAAGAATCTTCGCTGAATTATCACCCACCGGTAGCCCACATCCGGGATGGAGGGTAGGAGTTGCTCAGACCTCAAAGAGATTACGGAGGACTGCCTGTCCGAAAGCACTGTCCCTGCGGGACTCCCTCTCGAGACAGTAATGGACCGCAAAAGTCTGGCTCGAAGACCAAGTAGCGGCCCGGCAGATGTCTGCCAGCGGAACAGAGCGGAGATAAGCCACTGACGTAGCCTTTGCCCGAACGCAATGAGCCGTGACTCGACTTTCTAAGGAGAGTCCGGCTGCCCCATAAGCCCAAGAGATACAGTCCGCAACCCAGATGGACAGAGTACGCTTGGAGACCGGGAGCCCCAATTTATTGGGGTCAAAAGACACAAAAAGCTGAGCAGCTTTACGGTGCTCCCGCGTACGGTCAAGGTAGAAGTTCAAAGCCCTTCTACAGTCCAGGGTATGGAGGACCGTTTCAGCTCGGCTGGAGTGTGGTCTGGGAAAGAAGGTTGGAAGTACCACCTCCTGATTGATGTGAAAAGGGGAGACCACTTTAGGAAGAAATTTTGGGTGAGTCCGCAGGACTACCCTATTTTTGTAGAACCGAGTGTAAGGGGGATCAAACACGAGGGCCTGCAATTCACTTACGCGTCTAGCGGAAGTGAGGGCTATCAAGAACAGTGTTTTCCAAGACAGAAAACGGAGAGAACAGGTAGCCATAGGTTCAAAAGGCGGACAGGTGATCCGCTGCAAAACCACATTCAGGTCCCAGTCAGGCGCTGGCGGGCGCAGAGGTGGTTTAAGTAAGTAGGAGGAGACCTCGGAGAAACCTCGCTACGAGAGGGTCGCTGGAGAGAGGTCTACCGTCCACCGGCACATGATGTGCCGAAAGAGCACTGAGGTGAACTTTGACGGAGTTGGACTTAAGTCCCAGATTAGAGAGGTGTAGCAAGTACTGCAAGATCACCGACAGCGGGCAGGAGAAGGGATCCTGAGACTGTTGGGTACACCAGACTGCAAAGCGACGCCATTTAAGGGCGTAGCATTTGCGGGTAGAAGGCCGTCGCGAAGCCAAGACGACCTCCTCCACCTCCGCCGGCAGGAGAAGGGGAGCAAGGACTACCCTCTCAGCAGCCAGGCCATGAGGTTGAGAGACCTGAGGTTGGGGTGTAGTAGAGACCCCTGATTCTGAGTGAGGAGATCCGGTTGTACCCCCAGAGGGAACGGATCCTCCACCGCTAATTGCAGTAGGAGTGGAAACCACGGCTGTCTGGGCCAACGAGGGGCCACCAGGATCATGAAGGCTTTGTCTCGGAGAACCTTGAAAAGAGTCCGAGAGACTAGCGGGACGGGAGGGAAAGCGTACAGAAGGCTCCCCGACCATGAAATCAGGAAAGCGTCCGCCGCAACCCGAAGGGGGTGTGGCTGACGAGAGCAGAAGCGAGGAAGCTGCCGGTTGTGAGGACTGGCAAAGAGATCCACCGTGGGGAGGCCCCACTTTAGGAAGAGCTTCTGAACTACCAAGGGATCCAGACGCCACTCGTGCGGCTGGAGGACCCTGCTGAGTTTGTCCGCCAGGCAATTTTCTTGGCCCGGGAGATAAACTGCCTTGAGGAGAATGCCGTGACTGACGGCCCAAGAGCAGAGCTTCTGTGCCTCCCGGCAGAGGAGGAAGGAGCCCGTGCCCCCCTGCTTGTTCACGTAGAACATGGCAACTTGATTGTCCGTCTGGACAAGGACGGACTGGTGGGAAGTGAGGTGGGAGAAGGCCTTGGGAGCTAGGCGGATTGCCCTGGACTCCAGGAAGTTGATCTGCTGAGCAGACTCCCACGTGGTCCAGAGGCCCTGAGTACGTGCCCCTTGGCAATGTGCTCCCCAGCCCAGGAGGGATGCATCCGTGGTCAGCACCCGGGTCGGTTGAGGTGACTGGAAAGGCATTCCGAATGTCAGGTTCGGCTGCCGAAGCCACCACCGGAGAGACGAGATCAGCGGCTCGGAGACGCGCACTAGGTCTGCTAGGCCGCCTGTGGCTTGTCGCCACTGCTGGCGGAGACACCATTGAGCAGGCCGCATATTCAGGCGGGCATTGGGGGTCACATGGACGGTGGAAGCCATATGGCCGAGTAGTTTCAGGAAGCGCCTGGCGGAAACCAGGGGCTGGCTGCGAAAACGGTCGGCTAGGTCCATGAGCCGTTGAGCCCTGTCGAGCGGTAGGTATGCTCGTGCCGGAGGAGTGTGCAGCCTTGCGCCGATGAACTCGAGATCCTGTGAGGGGAGCAAAGTGGACTTTGCGAAGTTTATGACAAAGCCCAAGTGCTGCAGAAGGGTCACTGTGCGGCGCGTGGCGTTGGTGACCTCCAGAGCGGACGCTGCTCTGATGAGCCAGTCGTCGAGGTACGGAAAGACATAGAGGCCGTGAAGCCGGAGATGGGCCGCCACCACCGCGAGACATTTTGTGAAGACTCGCGGTGCGGAGGACAGGCCAAAGGGCAGTACTCTGTACTGGTAATGATTTCCTGCCACCACAAACCGTAGGTATTGGCGGTGGCTTGGGTGGATGAGGATGTGCGTGTAGGCATCCTTTAGATCCAAGGAGCATAGCCAATCTCCCTGCTGGAGGTAGGGCAGAAGGATTCCAAGGGTAAGCATTTTGAACTTCTCCCGCACAAGGAACTTGTTGAGGTTGCGCAAGTCCAGGATGGGTCTGAGGCCCCCTGTTCTCTTTGGTATTAGAAAATACCTGGAATAAAAGCCTTGACCTCTCAGGTGGTGTGGCACCGGTTCCACCGCCTGTTCCTGCAGAAGACCTGCTAACTCCTGAAGGAGTAATTCCCTGTGCAGAGGGGGTCGTGGAGGTTCTCCCGGAAAATAGGAGGGAGGGACCTGGTGGAAGTGGAGAAGATAGCCTTCCCGCACGACTTGAAGCACCCAGGCATCTGCGGTGATGCCGGACCACCTGTGGGCGAAGTGAACCAGCCGGCCTCCGGTGCTGGGAGGAACCAGCGGGGGGGGGAGAGACTATGCTTTGTGAGTCAAAAACCCCCACCCTGCTGAGCAGGGGCCGGTGGTGCAGGCTTGGGGGCTTGCTGCCTACGGGACCCGTTACCCCGTCCCTTGGCCTGCTGGCCCTGTTGGGGAGCTGCAGGGGCCTGATAATGGGGGTATTGTTTGTAGGCAGCCGCCTTCCTCGGGTAAAAGGATTTTTTTCCCCGAGCCCTTCTTTTTCTGGGAAGGGGCGGAGGTCTTCCTAGAAAGCCTGGTCCTGGTGAGAGTCTCAGTCTCAATTTGCGCAGCCTTTTCCGCCATGGGCTTGCCAAAGAGGTTTTCGCCTCGGCAGGGGACATCGACCAACTTGTCCTGCACCCAGGGCTCAAGGTCTGACGACTGAAGCCAAGCCTGTCGGCGGGCACCGATGCCGGCTGCGGCCACTCGAGCCGATGCTTCAAAGCCATCATAGGCTGCCCGGGACATGAACTTTGAGCATTCCCGAATGCCAGTGGACAAGGCCAGGAACCTCCGCAAGGGTTCCTCGGACAAACCAGCGGAGAATCCGGCTAGCTCTTTAGCCAGATCCCGGAGATACATGCCCATGTATAGCTGGTAAGTCTGGACACGACATGCGAGCATAGAGCCCTGGAAACACTTCTTACCAAGGCCATCCAGGTTACGGGCCTCCATGCCAGGAGGCACCGAGGAGTGCATCTTCTGGCTCTTAAGACGATGCATGGCCGATTCCACTACCATGGAATGGTGTGGTAGCTGTGCCTTTTGAAAGCCAGGGCTCTTGCGGACTCGATAGATAGAATCGACCCGCTTGCTCAGGACCGGCGAGGAGGCCGGACTCTCCCACATGCGGAAGAGTAGTCGTTCCAGCATAGGAGGAACCGGTACAGTAAAGTGTTCCCTCGCGGGAGAGTCATACTGGAGGGCGTCGAGCTCTTCGGCTCGAGGCTCCTCCTCGGGATCCGCAGGGAAGGCCAAAACCTTGGCCATATCCCTAACGAAGTCCGAGAACCGGGCATCCTCCGGGGGGGACTGCTTCCGAGGCTCGGACTCCGGTGAGTCCGAGGGGACACACCGAGTCCGGAAAGAATCAGGTGACTCTTCCTCTTCAGACTCCCAGACCGACTCCGACGAGGGCTCGGTGGGGTCGGCCCGGGCAGGGCGCGGCGCCTGCCGCCCCGACGCCGAGGGAGTCGGTGTCGGCGACCTCGGTCCCGAACGGGAGGCCGAGGGTGACCTCGACCGAGGATCGACTCGAGTTCTCATCGACTCGAGGATCGGCTCGGTCTCCGGGGTCGACTTGGACGTCGACGTCCCGGCGGTCGGGGCAGCGGCGCCAGCGAGGCCAGCGAGCAGTGCCCGCTGCTGGTCCATGAAGGCAGACAGTCTGCTCTCCAAGGCCGTCAACCTGAGTCCGAGCTCAGGTGACTCAGCAGCCCCCGACTCGGGCCCCGACGGCGTCGGGCCCGACGTCGGCTGTCGCGGAGGCGATTCCAGAAGGACCACAGGACTTACCCGAGCAGGCATCTCCGACTCCAGGCGAGGTCGCTTCGTGAGGTGTTCCTTCTCCAAGGACCCGGGGCGGCTGTCGGGGCTAGGCGACCTGGCCCTCGCGGAACCAGGAGCGTCCACCGACGCCGCCCTCGCGGGTTTCACCTTCCGACGATGGTCCCCGGAGGGAGAACCCCGGTCGGAGGAACTCCGGCGATGGTCCGAGCTGGAGCACTTGGACGCGGAGGCCTCCGACGAGGTCCGGGTACGGCTGGGGTCAGCGAAGATTCTATCACGCTGATGCCGCCGACTTCTCAACGCTTTTGAGGACATTTTGCCACAGGGCCCACAGATCAGTTCCTCATGATCCGGGCCCAGGCAGCGGAGGCAAAAGTCGTGTGTGTCAGTCAGTGACATATTTCGGTCACACTGACCACACCGCTTAAACCCACTGGCAGCCATCGGGGGAAAAAGGGCCCCTGCGAGGTCAAAGGACCGGGCTGCCAGGGAAAAATCGAAAACGAAAGCTGACAAAGTCAGAAAAACCGAAAAAAGTAAGAGGACTCGTGACCGGCGTCGCGAGTCCGGGCGGGAAAAAGATCGGCGTCGAACCGAAGGAAAAAGAATAAAATAATGAAGAAAAATCGACTTTTTCGCGGGGACAAGACGGGGACGTCTGTAGGGCTCCGCGGAAAAAAGAAGACTGGCTAAGATGGCACCCTCGGGCGGGAAGACGACCGCGCATGCGCGCTGCAATTCCCAAAGGCTTTCTTTGAAAGCTGGGGAAAATTGCTCCGCGAGGGCTCCGTCGGCGCCGACGTCACCCATAAGTGAGGACTGACTTCCTGCTTGGTCCTGGAGAACCAATCAGTTCTGTAAATACAAGAGATCACAGAGAGAGGAAGACAGGCATCTATATTTGGAAAAACAGAGAAGCTAGCAAAGAAGTCAGGAAAGCAAAGATTCAAAAAGAGGAGGAAATAGTCAATGCAATAAAATGGGGGGATAAGACATTTTTCAGATATGTTAATGAGAAGAGGAAGGGCATAAGTGGTATTGTCAGACTCAAGAGTGAAGGGGAGAAATATGTAGAAGCTGATGAGGATAAAGCGGAATTGCTTAACAAATATTTCTGTTCTGTGTTCAGATGAAGAACCTAGAGCAGGACCTCAGAAAACACCCACAAACAGGAAAAGAAGTGAGGGACATCTTGAACAATTTTCAGAAGATTGTGTTCGTGAGAAACTAGCTCAACTTAAAGTAGACAAAGCGATGGGACCGGATGGGATACACCCTAGAATAATGAGGGAAATCGGGGACATTCTAGCAGCTCCACTGACTGACCTTTTCAATGCCTCGGAGTCAGGAGTGGTGCCAAAGGACTGGAGAGAGGCTCATGTGGTGCCTTTACACAAAAGCGGAAGTAAGGATATGGTTGAAAACTACAGGCCAGTTAGTTTAACTTCAGTGGTGAGTACATTATTGGAAACTCTGCTGAAAGAGAAAATAGTGAGGTTTCTGGAGTCCAGCGGATTACAGGATACGAAGCAGCATGGATTCAACAGAGGCAGGTCTTGTCAGACAAATCTGATTGATTTCTTTGACTGGGTGACCAGGGAGTTGGGCCGAGGGAGAGCCCTAGATGTGGTGTATTTCGATTTCAGTAAAGCCTTTGACACTGTTCCTCACAGGCAACTTATAAACAAACTGAGCACCCTAGGGATGGACCCTAAAGTTACTGCTTGGGTTAGAAATTGGTTGGGTGGGAGGCGACAAAGTGTACAGGTAAATGGAGCTCGCTCTGAGAAGGCTGTTACCAGTGGTGTGCCCCAGGGATCTGTCCTTGGTCCGATTCTTTTTAACATCTTTGTTAGTGATATAGCAGAAGGGCTGTTGGGTAAGGTTTGTCTCTTTGCGGATGATACCAAAATCTGCAATACAGTAGACACCCAAGAAGGTTTAGATAACATGAGGAGGGATCTAGCTAAGCTTGAAGAATGGTTTAGAATTTGGCAGCTGGGATTTAATGTTAAAAAATGTAACGTCATGCATTTGGGCTGCAGCAATCCAAGGGAGCAATATAGTATAGGGGGTGAAGTACTTTTGTCCGCTCGGACCTAGGCATGGTTGTCTCGGATGATCTTAAAGTAGCTAAACAGGTAGAAAAAGCGACGGCAAAAGCTAGAAGGATGCTTGGGTGCATACGGAGAGGAATGGCTAGCAGAAAAAAAGGAGATGATAGTGCCTCTGTATAAGTCTTTGGTGCGACCTCATTTGGACTATAGTGTACAATTCTGGAGACCGCACTTTCAAAAGGATGTGAACAGGATGGAGTCAGTGCAGAGGGTGGCTACGAAAATGGTTAGTGGTCTTCATTATAAAGCATATGAGGACAGACTTAAGGATCTTAATATGTACACCTTAGAGGAAAAGCGGGATAGAGGCAATATGATTGAGATGTTTAAATACCTCCGTGGCATAAATGTTCAGGGGGAGAGCCTCTTTCAATTGAAAGCAAGTTCTGCTATGAGGTGACATGGGATGAGGGTGATTCAGGAGCGATATGCGGAAATATTTCTTTACGGAAAAAGTGGTGTATCCATGGAATAGTCTCCCAGTAACTGAATTCAAAAAAGCATGGGACAAACACAGAGGATCTCTAAAGGAAAAAAAGGGGGACTGTTGTAGTTGTTGATATGGAAGGACAGACTAGATAGGCCATGTGGTCTTTTTCTGTCGTCATATTTCTATGTTTCTATGTAACAGTGTGAGGCAATGACCTCCTTAATTCAGCACCCCAAAGTCAAGTTGGCCGCCACTTCACCCTTGCGTGGGTCAGCAAACTGCACAAAAAGATGGTCTGACTTGCAAAAAGAATTTTTAACCTCCAGACAACCACAAGGCGAAGATCCTTATCCTTCCCTGGCTACTGCTCCTTAGAAAAGGAGGGCAGGCAAACCACCTGGTTCGCGTGAAAGGGAGAAAGCAAGAAAGAAGGAACAGGCTGAATGGAAATGACCTCCTTTGAACAAGACACAAAGTTCTTGGCAAGACACAATGCAGCTCGGAGATCTGGTTTGCAGAAAAAAATCACGACCAGGACAGAGACACTCGCATGTCAAATCCTTCAAGGTAGCGTGTTTTAAGGTTCAAAGGGGGCCACCATCAGGGCCCTGAGTACTAGACAGATCCCAGGACGGGATCACAGATTGAATGGGAAGATGCAGACGTCAAAACCCTGGAGGAAAAAAAACAAACAAACCATGAGAGGCCTGGGTGTAAGGCCAAACGTTTGCCTGTCACTGGGCCAGTTGCCACCTGAACCTTTAGGGCGGTAAGGGAAAGATCCTTCTCTAGGCTATACCGCAGAAAGGCCAAAGACACCATGGTCACCTCAGGAGCATCATGCTGTGCACCGCAACAGTGGTCAAAGAGGCACCATATCCATACATATGCTAGCTTGGTAGACCTTCTCCTGGCACAAAGCTGAAATTAGACTTACCTGCTAATTGTTGTTCCTTGAACTCCAGTTTAGTCCCAAACCGCCTACTCACTCCAGTTACCTCAGTCTCCAAAGAGCTGGAGGACTGGTGAGCCCAGAGGTTCAGGGTTCGCTAGTGGAACAATTAAGGAGAGTTAGAGTAGCTTGGGGTGATTTATGCAGACTGTGGTCAAATTTTTTATGATACATTGGTAAAAGGGTAAAGTTATCTGTAGCTTTAAGAGCAAGTGGTGTTGTACGGCCCCCCTCCTCCTCTCCCACAGAGCGGAGAAACAGGCGGGTGTAAGGGAAAGGCTCCAGCTCCCGAACCCACATTTATGGGCGAGGAGCTGGTGGCTTATACACAGAGCCACGATAAGACGACTTGTCTGGGAGCGCTGAGGGCCGACATCGGCAATTCTGCTGGTTCGCGGCAGCAGTGCCTCTGTTCAGTTCTCCCGCCCGACGCTGAAGCTGAAGTTCTTTTCTCGGCTGAGTGCGGGGGGAGCAATAACGAAGCAGAAGAGAGTATCTGGGGACAGACGGTCCCAAAAGGTAAGGGGATGCTGAATCGTGCGGAGCAGCAATTTTTAACAGGGCTCAGACTAGACTCCAAAAGCCGCGAGTAGAGTGCAGTGCAGGCCACCGCTGCGTGTCAGCAGCACGGGAAAAGCAGTTGGTTCACTAGGAGTACAGGGGCTCTTGTTGCATCGGGAGTTCTTCCGTTTCCCTGTTTTTACCACATAACTTGTGGTATTATTATGGCTAAGTGAAGGCTCCACATTAAGTTCAGTTTAAAAAAAAAATTTAACAGAAGAGAGTTTCCCTCTGCACAGGCCAAATTGGTGTCAGTCAAAGGTGACAGTTGCTGGAACACACCTAGAGTGGTGGACGAGCCTGTGTGGTAAGAAGGGGATCCCGCTCAAATCGGGATGCCTGCTAGGCTGCAGTGTTTGCTCTGCGGTTCTAGACGGGGAGCGCTGTCCAAGACTGGAGTCTGTAGGGGGTGCGTCCATGGCCTTGCACCCAGGCCATGGAGCAGGCATTGAAAGTAGGAGAGGAGTGTTACAAAGGGACTCCAATAGGCCTTCCGGAGCCGGTTTCTCCCGCTTTACCATTTTTGGAGCCGGTGGCGGGGGCTTCTTACGCTCCAGATCCCCCCCCTTCACAGGCACCTTTGCCGGGTGGTTTGGCGGCAATATTTTCCCCAGAGTTTGTTACGATGATTCAACAAGCGTTCGGTGGTGCGCAGAAAAAGCGCTCTGCCAGTCCCACAGAAGGGGTCCTAGGGGAATAAAAGCCAGGAACCCCCCTGAGCGTTGCGGCTATGGGGATCCTCGCAAAGAAGCCCAGGACCGTAAAGGATCGACTGGAACTGTATGTGGCTTCGGAGGGTCTTCTCTGAGGCAGGCGGATCCAGACTTGGAGTTAGATGACGACTTAGGAGAACTCACGGAACAGGAGGACCAAGCTAGGGTGATTCGCGTTTTCCGGAGATGAGTTACCGGCGCTCATTACTGAGACTCTTAAGGCGCTTAATATTCCTTCGGTGGGTCCAGCGGAGCGTTTTGTAAGATTCGGAAGGCTTTTCCGGTACACAGAGTTGTGAGGGAAATGATTCAAGAAGAATGGGATACACCAGAAGCGGATCTTAAAGGGTCCAGAATTATGGCCCGTCTTTATCCACTAATGGACCAGAATCGAGAATTATTTAGGTTGCCAAAGGTAAATGCAGCGGTCTCGGCGGTGACCAAGAAAACTACCATTCCGGTTGAAGGTAGCTCTGCTCTCAAGGATACCCAAGACAGGAAGTTGGACACCTTATTGAAGCAGGTTTTTGATGTTAATGCGCTGTCCATACAAGCGTCTATCTGTGGGGCTTGGGTGGCAAGAGCTTGTCTTCGCTGGTTGTTGCGGATTCAGGGAGAGCAGATGGAAGAAGCAGCCGCAGAAGCGTCCAGGTTGGAATCTGGGGTGGCTTATCTGGCCGATATTCATTATGACCTTATTCGTGGGTTGTCTAACAGCATGGCATCGGTAATAGCGGCAAGAAGGTATCTTTGGTTGCACAATTGGGTGGCAGATGGCTCTTCTAAGGCTAGATTAGGTAAGCTTCCGTTCAGAGGAAAGCTACTGTTTTGAGAAGATTTGGATAAGCTGGTAAAGGATCTAGGCGAGTCAAAGGGCGGAAGACTGTTGGAAGACAAACAAAGGCAGGGACGGACGGCCAGCTCTGGCTAACAAAGGTCAGCAGAAGGAGTTTCGTCGTTTCAGTTTCCCAAAGTTTGATCAGTTTCAAAGATGACATTTTCTCTATAGGAACCGGGGCTTTCGAGGAGCAGGTAGGGGGATTTGCTGCCTCCTCTGCCTTGAATCTTCAAAAGTCACAATGAAGCCAGGGGGACCCAGATAGGACAGGTGTCCGTGAGAGGTCGGTTATGAGATTTTTACCCTGCCTGGGTCCGAATCACATCAGATCAGTGGGTGCTAGAGGTCATTCGAGGTGGTTATGCTCTGGAATTTCAGCGTCCAGTCATCAATTCTTACGTGCAATTCCTGTGCAAAGCACGTTCCAAGTACAAGGTGGTACAAGAGACCTTAGGGAGGCTGCTCACCCTCAAAGCAGTAGTACCGGTGCCGCCAGACCAATGCGGTTGCGGTCGATACTCCATATATTTTGTCATACCAAAGGAGGAAGGATCTCAAAAAGAGTAAAATCTATGTCTGCGGGTGTCGCATTTTCATATGGAGACCCTAAGGTCGGTCATCGTGGCAGTAAGGAAAGGGGAGTTTCTTACTTCCCTAGATTTGTCAGAAGCTTACCTGTACATTCCCATTCAGCGGGAGCAGAGGTTTCTCAGATTTGCAGTACCGATGGGACATTTTCAATTCCAGGCGTTACCGTTTGATCTGGCTACGGCGCCAAAGTGATGGTTGTAGTAGCGGCAGAATTGCGAAAGGACGGTCTGTTGGTGCACCCTTATCTGGACGATTGGTTGATCAGAGCAAAGTCCAGAGCCGAGCGCGAGGCGGCTACAGCCAGTGTGGTAGCTTTTCTGCAGAGCCTCGGTTGGGTGGCCAATATGTCAAAGAGCAGGTTGACTCCGTCGCAGAACCTAGAGTATCTGGGGGCTCGATTCGATACAAGCGTAGGAAGAGTTTCTGCTACAGCGGCGAGCACAGGGGCTGAGAAAGCTGGTCCACAAATTTCTAGGCAGAAGGAATCCCTTAGCATGGCATTATCTGCAGTTGCTTGGTACCATGGCAGTGACAATCAAGCTGGTTCTGTGAGCAAGAGCCCACATGAGGCCGTTGCAGAGAGCACTGCTCAGGCGGTGGTCGCACCAAGAGGATCCTCTGACGCGGAGACTTCCCTGTCCACTGGAGACTCGGCAGGCACTTCAATGGTGGCTACAGCCGCAGATTCTGGAAAAGGGGATGCCGTTAGAGGCACCCTAACGACGGACACCAGCCTATTAGGCTGGGGAGCTCACTTCGAAGGTCGATTCGCCAAAGGGGAATGGACCGAGCTGGAGAAGCACTGGTCGATCAACAGGTTAGAGTTAACGTTGGCACTTCTAGTGTTTCAAACTTTATTTATTTTATTTATTTATTTAACTGCATTTATATCCCGCTTTTCACCGGGTCAAAGCGGTGGAACACGTAACATAGGACGGGGTAATTTTTTGGGTGGGGCCATCACCAAGGTCAACAATTAATGATTTGGGTAGACATAGACATAATTTACTCCTGTTGAATCTAAGTATTAGGTCATGGTGGTAAAAAGATGTTCACGGAATAGGATTGTCTTCAGCTGTTTCCTAAATGATGTGATGTCAGCGTTGTTCTTGATGTGATTTGGTAGAGAGTTCCAGAGGGATGGAGCATAAAGTTCGAATGCTCTGTTGCAGGTCCGTTGTGTGGATTTGGTTCTTTTGTGGGGGACAACGATAGAGTTATTGGAGGAATGTCTGGTTGATCTGTTGTGGGATGGTCGAGGCAGTAAGGGGTGTAGTGAGGTGTTCTGTGTGTGGTGGATTGTTTTGTGGATGAGTAAGATAGCTTTGTACTTGATTCTTGCTTGCACTGGAAGGAGGTGAAGGTCTCTTAGGGTTGGGGTGATGTGGTCCCGTTTTTTTGCATTTTGAACAATCCTTGCTGTAGTGTTCAAGGCTGTACGGAGGGAGTTGGTGTGCGAGGCAGGAAGTCCATGATAGATTATGTTGCAGAAGTCCAGGTGAGGGAGTGTCACCGCTTGCATTACTGTCCTGAAGTCGTGATGTTCTAGGAGGGGCCGGAGGCGTTGAATAGTTTTGGCTTTGTGGAATATCATCCCGGCGGTTTTGTTGATTTGTTGTTTGAGGGTGAGAGCTTGGTCAATGACGACGCCTAGATATCTTATTTGAGGCTGTATTTGTATTTGTGTGGTACCCATGTTGAGGTGGGTAGGTGGTTTGAAGTCCGGTTCTTTTGTTACTATTAGGGCTTCGGTTTTCTTTATGTTGATGGATAGATTGTTCTCCTGTAGCCAGTTGGCCACGTCGTTGAAGCAGGCTGATAGCTGTTCGTTTTTTGGGTTGGTGGTTGTAATTGGTGCGTAGAGCATTATGTCGTCCGCGTAGATGTGGAAGTTGATGTTGTGGGTGCGTATGATTGAGCATAGTGGACGGAGATAGATGTTGAACAACATGGCAGATAGGGTGGATCCTTGGGGTACTCCTTGTAGTTGTTGATAGGGGGGCGAAGTTGCAGAGAGGGTGCGGATCCGTTGCTGTCTGTTAGTTAAGTAGGATTTGAACCATTGGAGTACAGTGTCTTTGATTCCAATTGTTTGTAGTCTGTGTATGAGGATTTCGTGTGAGATTGTGTCAAAGGCCGCTGATATGTCTAGGAAGATCAGGATGTATCCCGAATCTTTTTCTTGAGTTCCGATGATGAGTGTGTTCATTAGGATGGTCATGAGGGTCTCAACTCCATGTAGTGGTCGGAAACCGTGTTGCTGTGGGTCGAGTATGTCGTTGGTGTCTAGATGATCTTGAAGCTGGTGTTGGACTATCTTTTCTATTATTTTGGCGGTGAGGGGGAGGCTTGCCACTGGCCTGTAGGAGGTGGGGTCCATGGGGTCCAGGTTGTTCTTTATGGTTGGTCGGATGATTGATGTTTTGAGGGCATCCGGTATGTATCCTTGTTTAAAGGATTCGTTTACGATGTGAGTTAGTGGAGCACTCAGGTCTTCCTTGGTTTTCTTTATCCATTCGGTAGGGCAGGGGTCTAGTGGAGAGGTGGTGGTGTTCAGACAGGAGATGGTGGAGGATATCTCTTCTTTTGAGGTTTCGTTGAATGTATCCCAGTCAGCGTTTATGGTGATTCCGGGGTACGTTTTTGTGGCTGTAGCACAGCGGTAAGGTTGCTGAGGTTGCTGAAATTGTTTGTATTGTCGGGCCAAGAGATCTGAGGGGATATCTGGGGGTTGATCGGACGTGGTTGGTGCCTTTGTCAGTTTTTTGGCAATTTGAAAGAGTTCTTGAGGTTTGTTTGCAGCAGACGTGATGATTTTGGTGTGGTAGTTTCTCTTTGCGTTGTCGGTTTCTGAGTGGTAGGCAGCGAGTTCATATAGGTATTGCTTTTTGTCTTCGTCATTTTTGGTTTTCCTCCATTTTCTTTCTGCTCTTCTAAGTTTTGTTTTCAGTTTCCGGTGGTCAGGGGTGAACCAGCGGGCCTTTGAGGAGATGAGTTTGTTGCTGGTCTTGTTTATATCTGCTTTGGATGCTGTGGAGATTGTGGTGTTCCAGTTGTCCATGAGGTCATCAAGGTTGTTTGAATTCATATGTAGATTAGGTAGGGTCAGTGTCAGGAAGTCTTCTTTGTTGAATGCTTTGAATCTCCGTGTTTGTTGAGCGTTTCCTCTGTTTTTGGTTGATATGCATGGGAGAAGTGGATGACGTAGTGGTCTGACCATGGGACTGGTGAGATTGTTGGACTGCTGCATGAGGTGGATGTTTGGGAGTTCAGAAATATGAGGTCCAGTGTGTTTCCTTTTTCGTGTGTTGGTTCGTTTATGATCTGCGATAGGTTCATTGCTGTCATGGCGTTCAGGAATGTTTCCGTTTGTGTGTCTTGGAGGGATGGGAGATTGAAGTCTCCTAGTATAATTGGTTCTTTTGATGGGTCGATGCTCTCAGAGATCAGGTGCAGTATCTTTGGTAAGTCAGAGTTTGCGGCAGGTGTTCTGTAGACCAGACATATTGTGAGGTTTTTGTTAGTGAGGGTGAGGATGTCTGCTTCGTTGGAGGTTTCGGAGGTGATGGTTCGCAGGTGGAGGTTGTCCTTTGCGATGATGGCTACTCCTCCGCCCTTTGCGTGCGTTCGGGAGCAGTGATGGAAGCTGTATCCGGTTGGCGTTAGTTGGTTCATTATTACTGTGTCCGTTTCTGTTAGCCAGGTTTCCGTTATGCATAGGATATCAGTCTTCTCAGATATGATCAGGTCTTGGAGCATGTGGTATTTGTTCCTGGTGGAGCGTGCGTTTATGAGTGTGATGGAGAGGTGCGGGTGGCTGGTGTGTTTGGTGTTTTTGGCTGGCGTGTGCTTTGTGTGCGTTGGGTTGTTCCTGTTGTTGTTGATGTTTGTGGGTTGCAGTTTTGTGGTTCCTGAGTATGGGAGGTCTGTAGTTGCGGTGGGGGTGCTGTGGGGGTGCAGTGTTTGTGTGGAGGATGGTGTGCCAGTCAGTGTGTCTGCGTAGGGAAGATTGCTGAGTGTGCTTGTGTGGGGGTATAGCGTTAGGAGAGGGGTGAGAAAGTAGATGGGGGTTAGGAAGGGTGGCATGTTGTGATAGAGTACCTGGTGGTTTTCTTGTCGATTTGCTGGAGCTTTTTGTATATCCGGTGATTTGCCTTGTTGAGTTGCTTGTTGCACTGGGTTTGCCTTATCTCCAAAAGGGCCATTCGGGTGTTTTCCGACAAGGCAAACGCAATAGCCTACGTCAATCGGCAACAGGGCACCAGTAGTATAGCACTAGAAACCGAGGCTGAGCAGCTCTTCGATTGGGCCGAGATGAATCTGCTGGCGTTGTCGGCGGCGCATGTCGCAGGCATGGACAATGTGGAGGCCGATTTGAGTTGAGTAAAAGTAGATCCGGGGGAATGGGTTCTCCATGCAGAAGTGTTCAAGAGTTTGGTTCAGCGCTGGGGGATGCCAGTGATGGATTTGATGGTGACTTTCCAGTCAACAAAGGTCAATCGGTTCTTCAGCAGAAGGCAGGAGAGAATGTCGGAAGACCTAGATGCTCTCATTCAGAAGTGGCCAGAGGAGCAACTCCTGTACATTTTTCCACCTTGGGTGTTAATAGGTCAGTGTTGCAACGCATAGAGGTTCACAGAGGACAGGTGATTTTGATCACGCCCGATTGGCCAAGAAGGCCTTGGTATGCAGATCTGAGGAGACTCGTAGCAGAGAGGCCATGGCATCTTCCTCTAAGGGACCTGTTATCTCAGGGTCCACTGTACATACCCTTAGGTGGATCAATTCTCGTTTACGGCATGGCTCTTGAAAGGGTGAGGTTGAGAGCGAGGGGATATTCCGTGGCAGTAATTTCTACCTTGTTGAAGGCACGGCAGAGATCTACCTCGCTAGCATACCTTTGTATCTGGCGGGTGTTTGAGGTATGGTGTGTGGACAGTAAGGTAGAAGCGTTGAGAGCTTCGGTTCCGCAGGTTCTAGCTTTCTTACAAGGGGGTTTTGAGAAAGGCCTAGCAGCGGCGTCCTTAAGGGTGCACTTGGCGGCGATATCCTGCTATGGAGGAAAGGTAAAAGGTGAGGCGCTGGGAGGTCATCCAGATATTAAATGTTTTTTGAGGGCAGTGTCTCTGCTGAGGCCACCATGTAGACATGTGGTTCCAACATGGGATCTCCATTTGGTTCTGCAGGCGTTGGTGCGCAAGCCTTTTGAGCGTCCCTAAAGGATCTTACTCTCAAAGTGGTGTTTTTAGTGACGATCTGTTTGGCTCGAAGAATCTCAGAGTTGCAGGCTTTGTCTTGTCAAAAGCCTTTTCTGTCCTTTTATAAGATAAGATAGTTTTGAGGCAAGTGCCGTCCTTTTTGCCCAAAGTAGTGTCAGTTTTTCATGTAAATCAAGTTGTCCCATTGCTGGTTTTCAGTGGAGCTGGTGACGCTACAGCCTCGGAGAAGTTACATTTATTGGATGTTCGCGCTTTAAAGAAGTATATCCGAAGAAAGGCAAGTTTCGGCAGATCGGATAGGCTGTTTGTCCTCTTTGGGGGACCGAGAAAGGGAGAAGCAGCATCAAAAGCTTCCATTGCAAGATGGCTTAAGGAGGCGATTGCGTCAGCTTATATTTTAAAAGGCAAAACCATTCTAGAGGGGCTTAGAGCTCATTTGACTAAGGCACAAGCGGCGTTGTGGGCAGAGTACAGCTTAGTGCCACCGGTTGAAATTTGTAAAGCGGCTACCTGGTCATCTTTAAATTCCTTTGTCAAACATTACCGCCTGGATGTTCAGGCGGAAAGGGATACCTGTTTTGGAGCAGCGGTGCTTCAGGCTGGTCTAGCAGGTGCCTCCCGTTGACTTCTTTCACTGCTCTGTTACATCCTCAGAGGTTCGGGACTAGACTGGAGGAACGATAAGGAAGGTGAAATTAGACTTACCTGCTAATTGCTGTTCCTTGAGGAACTCCAGTCTAGTCCCATATCCCCCCCCCCCCCCCTAGTAATTTCGTCTGGACTGTAGCCTGAAGCAAGAGATATTTCACAGGTAAGCTGGAAAAGCAGCCGTGTAGGCTGTAGTCCATAGGGGGAGGTTGAAAACATTGAGGATTCTGGTAGGGTCCAAATTCTCCGTAATAGGGGGAGGGCGGGCCTACACAAATTGGGAATAGGTATTATAATGAAGAACAGAAGACGACAGTTTCTTTTGCAAGTTAATAGTTGAGTTAGTTACAGTTTTGATAGTATTTTCTACTTAATTGTTGCTCCGGTAAGTCTGCTTTGTCAATAGGTTACTGGAGTGAGTAGGTGGTTCCTGTGGTTTTATACCAGTGTCATCAAAAGGATGACTTTCCTCAGTATCCAAGCTTCTGGAGGAGGAGCAAAACCCAGAGGTTCAGGATAAGACTGGAGGAACGATAATGAAGCAGAGATTGCTAGCACGTGAGGGCTATTCTCCAGCAGAAGTCTCCTTTCAGGAACCATGCCATAAGCAAAAAGGGAGTCAGGTCCTCCAGGACAATCTGTCTCTGGAGCAAGAGTCCCCAAAATGGAGACAGCCAAAAAGGAGGAATCTGCAGGAGCCACATCAGATCTCTGAACCATGCTTTTTGGTCAATCTTGTACTACCAGAACAATCTTGCCTGGGTAGTGCTCTATGCGCTGCATCACTTGCCCCACCAGGGACCACAGAGGAAACATGCACAGCAGCTGCCGACTTGGCCAAAGCTGGGTCAGGGTATCAATGCCCTCAGACCCCATCTTTGTGTGGCGAATGAAGAAGCAGCAAACTACGACACTGGAGTGGACTGCCATCAGCAGAGACACCTCACAACTCCCACTCGCCAGGATACAGGAGTGTGCCGGCTGAGGAAGCCCTCTTCCACATTGCCTACCCTGACAATGTGCTGAACTGACAAGGCTAGGAGGTTCTTTTTCACCCAGGCAAACAGAAAATAAATCCAAGGCCGATGCTCCTTGTGCCATCTTGCCAACTGACATGGGAAATAAGATCTCTGAAGTTGAAGCTTTGGTGGGAGTGGCTGACTTAGATTTAGTGGAAGTTACAGAAACATGGTTCACAGAAAACCATGACTGGGATGTAACTATACCTGGCTATACTTTATTCAGAAAGGACAGGGTAGGAAGAAGGGGAGGAGGAGTAGCACTATATGTAAAAACTACTATTAAAGCTTTGGAATTACAGAGCTTAAAAGGGAGAGAGGAGGCATTGTGGGTTAAACTAGAAAGAGGGAAAGAGAAATCTATTTGCATTGGTGTGATATACAGACCTCCCTCACAAGAGGAAGAGGTGGACAGAGAGTTAATTGAAGACATACGCAGCATTGCTAGGAAAGGGGAAGTGCTACTGCTAGGAGATTTCAATATGCCAGATGTTGATTGGCACATTCCTGCTGCAGTATCATCTAGGAGTAAGGAGATCCTGGATTCTCTACAGGGAGAACTATTCAGGCAATTGGTAACAGACCCCACACGTGAAGGGGCCATACTGGACTTGGTGCTTACCAATGGTGAAAGTGTTTCTGATGTTGTAGTGGGAGATCATTTTGCATCCAGTGATCACCAGATGGTGTGGTTCAGTATTAGGACTAGGGCTGTTAGAATCCATTCCAAGGTGAAGATCTTAGACTTTAGGAAGACTAACTTTGCGAAGATGGGCCAATACCTCAGGGAGTCATTAGTGGGATGGGAACAGCTGGGGGATGTAGAACAACAGTGGGCAAAACTGAAAGGGGGTATTTTAAAGGCAACCAACCTTTTTGTTAAAATGGTAAATAAAGGCAAAAGGAACAGGAGACCGCTATGGTTTTCGAAGGAAGTAGCTGAAAAAGTGAAGAAAAAGAGGGAGGCCTTCATGAAATACAAGAGATCACAGAGAAAGGAAGACAGGCATCTGTATTTGGAAAAACTTAGAGAAGCTAGCAAAGTAGTCAAGAAGGCAAAGATTCAAAAGGAGGAGGAAATAGCCAATGCAATAAAATGGGGAGATAAGACATTTTTCAGATATATTAGTGAGAAGAGGAAGGGCAAAAGTGGTATTGTCAGACTCAAGGGTACAGGGGGGGAATATGTAGAAGCTGATAAGGATAAAGCGGAATTGCTTAACAAATATTTTTGTTCTGTGTTCACAGATGAAGAACCAGGAGCAGGACCTCAGAAAACACCCACAAATAAGAACAGAAGCGAGGGACATCTTGAACAATTTTCAGAAGACTGTGTTCGTGAGAAACTAGCTCAACTTAAAGTAGACAAAGCGATGGGACCGGATGGGATACACCCTAGAATACTGAGGGAACTTGGGGACGTTCTAGCAACTCCACTGACTGACCTTTTCAATGCCTCGTTGGAGTCGGGAGTGGTGCCAAAGGACTGGAGAGAGGCTCATGTGGTGCCTTTACACAAAAGCGGAAGTAAGGATGTGGTTGAAAACTACAGGCCGGTTAGTTTAACTTCAGTGGTGAGTAAATTAATGGAAACGCTGTTGAAAGAGAAAATAGTGAGGTTTCTGGAGTCCAGCGGATTACAGGATCCGAGGCAGCATGGATTCACCAGAGGCAGGTCTTGTCAGACAAATCTGATTGATTTCTTTGACTGGGTGACCAGGGAGTTGGACCGAGGGAGAGCTCTAGATGTGGTGTATTTAGATTTCAGTAAAGCCTTTGACACTGTTCCTCACAGGCGACTTATAAACAAACTGAGCACCCTAGGGATGGACCCTAAAGTTACTGCTTGGGTTAGAAATTGGTTGGGTGGGAGGCGACAAAGAGTACAAGTAAATGGAGCTCACTCTGAGGAGAAGGATGTTACCAGTGGTGTGCCCCAGGGATCTGTCCTTGGTCCGATTCTTTTTAACATCTTTGTTAGTGATATAGCGGAAGGGCTGTCGGGTAAGGTTTGCCTCTTTGCGGATGATACCAAAATCTGCAATAAAGTAGACACCCAGGAAGGTGTAGATAACATGAGGAGGGATCTAGCTAAGCTTGAAGAATGGTCTAGAATTTGGCAGCTGGGATTTAATGTTAAAAAATGTAAGGTCATGCATTTGGGCTGCAGCAATCCAAGGGAGCAATACAGCATAGGAGGTGAAGTACTTTTGTCCACTAAAGAAGAGCGGGACCTAGGCGTAGTTGTGTCCGATGATCTTAAAGTAGCTAAACAGGTAGAAAAGGCGACGGCAAAAGCTAGAAGGATGCTTGGGTGCATACGGAGAGGAATGGCTAGCAGAAAAAAGGAGGTGATAATGCCTCTGTATAAGTCTTTGGTGCGACCTCATTTGGAGTATGGTGTGCAATTCTGGAGACCGCACCTTCAAAAGGATGTGAACAGGATGGAGTCGGTGCAGAGGGTTGCTACTAAGATGATTAGTAGTCTTCATTATAAAGCATATGAGGACAGACTTAAGGATCTTAATATGTACACCTTAGAGGAAAGGCGGGATAGAGGTGATATGATTGAGATGTTTAAATACCTCCGTGGCATAAATGTTCAGGGAGAGAGCCTCTTTCAATTGAAAGCAAGTTCTGTGACGAGGGGACATGGGATGAGGGTGAAGGGCGATAGATTCAGGAGTGATATGCAGAAATATTTCTTTACGGAAAGAGTAGTGGATCCGTGGAATAGTCTCCCAGTGGAGGTGGTAGAGATGAGGACAGTAACTGAATTCAAAAAAGCATGGGACCAACACAGAGGATCTCTAAAGGTAAAAAGTGGACTGTTGTAGTTGTTGTTATGGAAGGACAGACTAGATGGGCCTTGTGGTCTTTTTCTGTCATCATGTTTCTATGTTTCTATAACCCACAACCATGGCACTTTTCTGAAAACACTAACTGCTCAGCCCTCGACCAGGAGTCAGAAACACATGACAGCCAACCAGATGGTCTCTGCCTTGAGGCAGTTGGACCACACTGCTTCCCTGCGGTTTCAATGGCACTGGGTCAAATGGACCTCCCAGCCCAAGAGACTGGCATCTGTCATCAGCGGTCTACAGGAGAAAGCGTCCAGCGGTACACCCTTCCTCAGATGACAGGGCTGCCGCCACCACTGCAGGTTGGTCTTCACCATCAACAGGAACAGAAGTCTGCACTCCAACTGAGAACTCTGGGAGTAATGAGTCAGTCAACAAGGACCACTGGAGCAGTCAAATGGGAGCATATGCCTACAGCAACATTTCTATGGTTGCCGCTGTCAATCTGATGACCTGAAGATAATCCCAAACTCTGAGGGTCTGCTGTGCACAAAACAATGCCAGGCAATTCAACAGCTTTCTTTTTCCTCTGGCAGGAAAATGTAGTTACTCACCCATAACAGGTGTTCTTGGGGGACAGCAGGAATCAGTCCTCATATTTGGGTGACTGAGAGCCCATGTGGAAGCATCTCCCCAGCTTTCAAAGAAAGCCTTTAGGACAGATGGCACTCTTGGGCTGGAAGGGGACCACGCATGTGTGGTGCATCTCCTAAAGCAGGGGTGGGCAATTCCAGACCTCGTGCCCCACAATCCAGTCTGGTTTTCATGATGTCCCTAATGAATATTCATGAGAACTATTTGCATCCACTGCCTTCCATTGTATGGAAATAGGTCCATGAATATTCATTAGGGACATCATGAAAACCAGGCTGGATTGTGGGGCACGAGGGCCGGAATTGCCCACCCCTGCTTTAGGAGATGCACCACACATGCGTGGTCCCCTTCCAGCCCAAGAGTGCCATCTTGCCTCAGTCTAATGAGATAGTTAAGATGGCAAAATTAAAATATGGTAAAGAAGCAACTCCAAGGGGAGGAGGAAAGGTTGTGAGGACTGATTCCAACTGTCCCTGAGTACACCTGCTAAAGGTGAGTAACTATGCTTTCTCTGGGAACAAGCAGGAAGTCGGTCCTCACATATGGGACTCCCCAGCTACAGGCTACAGAGGACCTGTACATCGGTCTTTTGCTATTTCCTCCACCCTCTCTTCCTCTGATCGCTTTTCACTCCCCTGTGGTGTCCCCCAGGGATCAATTCTGGCTCCCTTATTGTTTAATATCAATCTTGCCCCCCTGGCTCTACTCATTCAGCAATCCGGGATCTCAAGTTACTTCTATGCTGCTGATATTCTTCTGCTACATCACACTTCATCATCTCACCCTGATATCTCACCTTTAGAAGACTGTCTGTCCATTGTTTCCTCCTGGCTCTCTTCGAATTGCCTGGTGCTCAATATTTCAAAGACTGCTGCAATTTGGTTCCCGCACACCTCTCCGACCCCTTCTCTTGCCCCATCGCTCACAGGCTCCATCATTACTTTAGTCTCTAAACTTCGCTACCTTGGAGTTTTCCTTGACAGCACTCTTAGTTTTCACGACCATATCTCTCTCATCTCTCGGTGCTCTTTTTTTGTGTCTCCGACAAATTCGTGCTATTCGCCCCTTCTTATCCGCTCAGGCCATCACCACTCTTCTTCTCTCTTTAATCATAACTAGATTAGACTTTTGCAATACTATTTTTGCCGGACTCCCCCAATATCAAAAACGCCGTCTCCAACTCATTCAAAATACCGCTGCTCGCATGATCCTCCACGCATCTCCCCGTGACCATGTCACCCCTCTGCTGCACCACCTTCACTGGTTGCCCATTGACTTCCGGATATCTTTTAAGATCCTCACCTTAACCCATAGAGCCATTTATCTTTCTACACCTGCCTACCTTTCGGATCTACTGACTTACCATACACCCTCCCGCAGTCTTCGGTCCATTCATATTAACCGCCTTCACCTTCCAGCACCTTCCAAAGCCCATCTGCAATCTACCCGGAAATCAGCATTCTACTATCTAGGACCTTCTCTCTGGAACTCCCTGCCTACCAACCTCCGCACAGAAGAATCATATCCCAAATTCCGCTCTCTCCTTAAAACCCATCTGTTCTCCCTGGCTTTCCCCACCTGACTTTTCATTTCTCTGTCTCCTATCTTATGGTCTTATCTATTGTTCTATCCTTACTTTCTTCTCTTTCTATCATTTATTGTAACTTCTTTTTCTCTTTCTATAATTAATAATTTTTATTTTTGTAAACCGCTCCGATGTTATGGGGAGCGGTATATTAAGTGTGAAATAAACAAACAATAAAATGCCACAGCGACCAGAGGTGGTGAGCCAAGAGCTGCAGTAGTTGAGTCCCAACAGACTCTCGCAAGACCCATGTGTCTGGCAGGGAAGCAGCACTCCGGTAGCCTGAACACAGAAGGGTCAGAGGCAGGAGTTGCCTACACTCCGAAGACATTGCCAACTACGGCCTGGCCAAAGGTGCTGTCCTGTCAGAACTTCCTCTCCAGGCAGTAGTGAGCTGCAAAGGTATGGACTTAAGACCAGGTGGCGGCCTGGCAGATTTCAGTCACGAGTACGAAACAGATTTACCATGGTGTAAGCCACAGCCCTGACGTGATGTGCCATGACCCTGTGGTCTAGTGAGATCCCAGCCTGCTCAAAGGCGAGGGCAATGTAGTCCACCACCTAAGTGGACAGAGTACGCTTGGTCACTGGACGCCCCAGTCGACCGGGGTCATAGTATACGAAAAGCTGAGTCCGCTGCAGATAAGAACAGGGCCCTCTTACATGCCAGAGTATGGAGAATGGTCTCTGCCTTGCTGGTATGAGGCCTCAGGAGGAAGGTGGGGAGCACTACCCTCCTGAAGGAGGTAGAAGAGGGACACCACCTTTGGCAGAAACTTGGGGTGTGTGCAGACCATCACCCTGTTCTTGCAGAACCTCATGTAGAGAGGTTCTGACATCAGAGCCTGGAGCTCGCTGACCCTGCGAGCTGACATGAGTGCCATGAGAAAGACAACCTTCCAGGAGAGATACTTCAAGTGGCAAGTAGCCAGGGGCTCATCGGCAGCACAGCAAGCTGTGAGAGCACCACACAGATCCCATTCTACCATTGGTGGGCAGACAGGGTCTTAACATAAGGCCCCACAGGAAACGAGAAACAAGGAGCTGAGCCGAGAGGGACTTGCCCTCAACGGAGTGATGCTGCACCACAACAGCACTCAGATGCACTCCGAGTTGGACTTCAGTCCTACCTGGGATAGGTGGATTAGGTACTGTAGTACCAAGCTGCACTGAGCAGATCAGATTTACCCTCCTCTCTGCGCACCACAAAATAGATGCCACTTGAAGGCTTATGCCATCCTCATGGAGGTCTTGTGGGAAAGCCAGAAGGACCTCCTCCACGTCTCATGGGAGGGTGTAAGGGAGCTAGAGCTACCCTTTCAGCAGCCAAGCCGTGAGTGACAGGGATCCCAAGTTGGTGTGCAGTTGAGAGTCCTCCTCCTCTGAAAGTAGTCCTGGGGCACGGCCCAGAGGAATCAGACACGCCGCCAACAGGCAGAGAAGCAGCAGGAACCAAGGTTGTCTGGGCCACCGGACCTTGCAGAGGATCTTGGCGACCAGTGTCAGCGAGAACGCCTGCTGTCCATGGAATGAGGAATGGATCCTCTACCAACCAGGACGGGTACAGCTGGCGGGAGCAGAAGTAGGGCAACTGCGTGTTGTCCTGGCTGGAGAATAGGTCCATTAGGGGGATGCCCCAGTCGGAAAAGCTGGAGGTCCAGGCACCACTCATGTGGCTGGAGGACTCTGCTCAGCCTGTCTGCCAGGGCAATGTCCCAGCCCAGGAGCTAGGCCGCCAGCAGGAGCATCCCATTGTGTATCGCATAGGAGCAGAGGGCTACCACCTCTTGGCAGTGGGAGCGCGACCCTGTGTCCCCTTGCTTGACGAACACTGCAACTGTTGTCTGTCTGGACTAGCACCAATTGATGGCAGCAATCAGTGGCGAAAGGCTTGGAGGGCCAGAAGGTTGACCTGTAGCTACCACTCCATCTGGGATCAACTGCCTTGAGTGCAGAAGCCCTCGCAATGAGCTACCCATCACAGCAAGGAGGCCTCTGCGGTACGGACCCTCTTTGGGGGGTGGGTGCATGGAAGAGCATCCCGACCTGAAGGTGGCAGGAGAGCTGCCACTAGTTGAGGAGTCTGCCAGCCAGCGGTGCTGCACCTCGTGCCCCGAGGTGTTCTGTCCTCTCCAGAGGGAGGAAGGCCTTGGCCTGGAGGGTGTCCAGCTGAGTTCCTATGAACTCCAGGCACCGAGCCGGAGAGAGGTAGGACTTGGGGTAGTTTATGACAAACCCCCCAGAAACTGCAGGATGTGGATGGTGCACTCAGTGCAGCTGTGCCTCCCCTTATAAGCCAGCTGTCCAAGTAGGGAAAGACAAAGGACCCTTGGAGATGAAAGTGGGCTGTAACCACCACCAGGCACTTGAAGACCCTTGGTGATGAGGCCAGCCCAAAGGGTAGCATCCTGTACTGGTAGTGGCCTCCTCTCACCATGAATTGGAGATATTGTTGGTAAATAGGATGATCAGGATGTGTGTATAAGCATCCTTCAAGTCTAGGGAGCATAGAGAGCATCTTAAGCTTCTCCCTCAGAGATCTATTCAGGTCCCGCAGGTCCAGGATGGGTCTGAGGCCCCCTGTTCGTTTGGGAACGAGCAAATATCTGAAGTAGAAGCCTTTGCCTCAAAGATGCTTGGACACTGGCTCCACCGCCTTGTCCATGAGGCCGCCTGCGACCTCAGTGAGGAGCAGTAAGGTGAAGGAGAGACCTTCTAGGTTCTCCTGGAAGAACGAGGGTGGCATCCATTGCAGGTGAAGGAGGTAACCCTCCTTGACTACTTGCTGTACCCAGGAATTAGTAGTGATTGAGGACCACCTGTGAGCAAACAGGGCCAGACACCCCCCCCCCCCCACTGAAGGTCTCCTAGGGGAGAGGAGGCCATGCCCAAGGAGTCAAGAACTCCCTCCGGGCTGGGCAGGGGTCAATGCCTGGGTCTTAGGCTTGCGGGGGCCATGCTCTTGCCCCTTGAGCTGTTGTCCTTGCTATGAGGCAGAGGCAGCTTGGTACTTGTGGGCATTACCAAAATTCCTTCCCCCCCCCCCCTCATGGAAAAAAGGCTTCTTCCAAGGCTCTTATGGTGGTGCATAAAGGTCTTCTTAAAGAATCTGACAGAGTTCCTGACCAGGACCTCAGCCTATCCCTGCAGCCTTGTCAGACATGTGTTTTCCAAAGAGGTTCTCTCCGGTGCAAGGGACATCAATGAGTTTGCCCTGGACCTACTGCTTGAGATCAGATGACTGCAGCCACTCTGGCTAAGGATTCGAAGCCATCATATGTTGCTCAAGATAGGATCTTCGAACACTCCTTGACTGCAGAGGCCAGTGATTTGAACTGCTGGAGAGGTTCCCCATCGAGGCCTGCAGAGAAATGGCAAGCTCCCTCACCAGTTTGAGGTACATACTGATGTACAGCTGGTAAGATTGGACTTGGCAAGCCAGTTTTGAGCCCTGGTAGCATTTTCAGCTGAGAGCTTCCAAGCTCCAAGCCTCCCTACCCAAAAGCACCAAGGAATGAGTCTCTTGGCTCAAGTCGACACATGGCCAACTCGATGACTGTAGAATTGTGAGGGAGCTTAGTTTTTTGGAACCCCGGGCTTTGGCGGACTCTGTACATGGAGTCAAGCCATCTCCTCACAACGGGCACATATGCCGGTATTTCCCACATACGGAGAAGGAAGTGCTCAAGAATCGGAGGGATGGGCACTGTGAGGGCCTCGTACTGGAGGATCTCAAGTTCCTCCGTGCAGGTGTCCTCCTCCACCTCTGTCTCAAATGTGAGCGCCTTTGCCATATCCCGCACAAAGTCAAGTAAGGCAATTTCCTCGGGTGGGGAACGGTGCCGAGACACCAGTGGAGATGGGTCCAAGGGCATGTCTCAAGCTCCCAGACATCTGGCAACACCATCTTCAGTCTCCCAGTCTGACTCAAAGTCAAAGGGAAATCCAAGACTCTGTGGCTCCTGTAGTCAAGGCCCAAGCCTGAAGGTCCATGATCCCCAGAAGACCTGTGGTCCAAGCCGCATGCACTCATCGAAGTGGACCAGTGTCCCAAAGTATGGGACTGGGATCTTGTCCGATGCCAATGGCTCTCTCGAGGCCAGTGGCACTCAAGGATCAGCTTGACAACAGGGAAAGCCCCCGAAGTAGAGGGTCCAGTCGTCAGGGCAGATGAACCAGAGGAACTGATGCCTGCTGCTGGGCCAGGAAGGCAGTGATACTGTGCTCCAAGACCACCATCCTAGTCTCCATGCCAGATGGCTCTGCAGCCTTCGATGCAGGCACCGATGGCTTCAGGCCTGGCGTCTGTTCCACTGGGGGAAGGGGTTCTAGACCAAGATAGCCTCGGAGGTCCGAGGCTGGTCACCTAATGCTGCCAAGTCCTTCTGGGACAGCTTATGAGGCCGCTCCTGCTCCGACCCCTGGGACTCACACCAGGACTGCAGGGCCTGGTGTGGGATTTCTCCACTTTTCCAGACCTGTCTTCCGAGGTGGCCTTTGAGGTTTTTGAGCTCTTCTTGTGTTCCACCTCTGGGGAGTTCCTCTTGAAAAGCTTGTGGCCACAGGACTCCGAGGCAGGCCAGCATCGTGGGGCACAGAGGTACCAGAGGGGGCCCTGGAGCATGGTGTCAACAAGGACTCCAGCACAGAATCTAATTTATGGAAGAACAACTCCTGCTGCAACTTAATGCTCTTGATGGCTGTTGCGGACATGGACTTGCAAAGGTCGCAGCCCGAGTTGTCATGGTACGGCCCAAGGCAGCAGTCCTGTGGGTCGTTGAGGGACATCTTACTGCACCAATCACATTTTTTTGAAGTTACTGGAGGCCATGGAGAAAACTCTGGAGGGTCTGAGGTCTACTGGCCAAAATAGGGCACGAAGCCCCAGTCACGGGACACCGAGAAAAACAAAGAAAATGAATCCGAGGAGCGATGCAAAGGTGAGCTGGCTCAGGGGCAGGAAAAGAAACTGGTATGTGTACCAGAAAGAGGATAATTTAAGACGACCACAAGAACAACAACTTTTTCAAGGGAAAAGGGAGAGATGTCCGGTGGGCTCCACGGAAAAAAGGAGACTCAAGCAAGATGGCACCCTTGAGCGGGAAGGGGACCACGCATGCATGGTATATCTCCCAAGGCTTTCTTTGAAAGTTGGGGAGATGCTTCTATGTGGGCTCCGCCAGCGTCGACATCACCCATATGTGACAACTGACTTCCTGCTTGTTCCTGGAGACAACGCTGCCCACTGAAGTGTTGAAACATGCTTCCAGAAACTGCAAGGACTGGGAAGGAAAAAGCTGGCTCTTTGTCCTGATTGATTACCTAGCTGAGGCCTTCCAAGAAGGACACCGCTCAGGACATCAGCCCAGATGCTTCTAATTTTCTGTTATCAATGAAACTCTTGTCATGGGAGAAAGGCAATATTACTCACAGTATCACTCGATCTTTCCAGTGCCTTTGATTTGGTTCACCACTCTTTACTTCTGGCCATGTCTTTCTTCCACTGGTCGGAGGTCTACAGTACTCCAACGATTCTACTCCTTTCTTTCTTCATATATACTATGTCACTAGGGTGTGTCAATTTTGGAGATCTCAATTTTGAAAAGCACTAAAAGTGGTACAATTTCATGTGGCAAATCAACATATTACACAAAACGTAAAGCTAATTGTTATCTACCCGTATGCAAATTATGCAAAAATACACTAATTACTGTTGGAAATAGGACCTGCGTCACATAGCAGATGACTTACAACAGCTGTAAGATTCATGAGAATATCGATTTCCAAGCATAATCTGAAAGGAAAGAATCTGAAAAACTTAAGAATGATTGTAGAATTCTGTGTTGCAGTTTAAATGGTGAACTGGTTCACTATAAAAATCAATGGCAATTGGACACAAAGTCCCAGGCATCTCCTTTTCCAGCTACAACTATTGAAAGAACAGTGTGAAGAGGTAAGGAAGATAGTTGTGCCTACAGTGAGCTTGGTATGGTTACAGCGAGTCTGTTCTGCAAGCTATGTTGTGCAGTGAAGAGGAACAGGAGAGAGGAGATGCAGTGGAGAAGATATTGAAGATCAGAAGTGAAAGAGTTGAAAAGACTCAGCTTGGAGACAGTAGTGTGAGACCCAAGAAAACACCATCCATCAATGAGGCAACTACACTCACCCAATTACTTGACTGGAGGTCTGGAGTCTGAGTCTCCTCTTAGCTGTACCATGACAGCAGCAGAGATCAAGGCATTTCTAAGCAAGCCCAGGATGGTTCCAGACTGGCCATCACACACGCAGTCCATAGAAAGGTGTGTAAAAAGGACAACCAAGGCTGCTGGTCATGTGTGCAATCAGGAGAGGAGGAAACATATTAGGGTTCAGATGGTCAGCAGGGAGCTCATGTGCCGAAACAGTAAACAAGATCAAGCTTCTTTGCTGTATTTTGTTAAACATTAAACTGCATAAATGACAGGTGTTCAGACTATTTGTACATTCAAATAAATGACTTAATTTCCACATATTTCAACTGTGATTTGATGCAGGTAAGACTCACTTTAAGCAGTTTCTGAAGATAGCTTTAGATTCAGCATGCAAAACTGCATAATGTGTTACTAGCAGTTTGTAAAATTTGGAAAAATAAAAATCTGCCTCTAAAATTGACACCTTCCAATCTGCTTCCTCTTAATTTCCTTCTTCCCTGTGGGGTCCGTGTTGGCCCCTCTGCTATTCAGTGCTTTTCTTGCTCCAATTGCCATGCTTATTCAGCAGCATGGTGTGTCCACATATTTATGCGTGGTGCCATCATGCTGTTCTTTCACACTCATCCTATTTCTCCTGATCTTATCTCTGCTAATGCCTGTCTCCTGATCTTATCTCTGCTAATGCCGGTATCCTCCTGGCTGAGAACCCAAAATTTGGTCAACCCCATTAAGACATCGGCGTTATGGTTATCTGGCACTTTTACACCTCCCTCTGTATCCCCATCTCTTGAAGGCATTGCTATACCTACAGTTTCAACACTCAAACATTTGGGAATCAAACAATTATTCTTAATTGCACTCTTTCCAATCCCACATCAGCACTATCTGTCACTGCTTCTTCTCTCTCTGCCAAATCTGCACCACCTGCTCCTATTTACCATCTGCTATTGCCACCCTTCTGCTTTCCTTAGTTAGTTCAAAACTGAACTACTGTAATACCATTTACTCCTGGCAGTTCGATCATGTCACCCCTTATTTATCCAATCCCACTGGCTTCCCTTACCCATATCGCTCTCAATACAAGCTTCTTACCATTATCCACAAGATTCTTAACTCCAGTACCTATGTTTCTCTCTCCTCTTACATTATTCCATATGTGCCTACTCATTACCTTTGCTCCTTGCATGCTCATAGACTCTAATTACCTCCTCCTTCAAAGGTTCATCTTGACAGCACACAAAATACTCCACATTTTTTTCCCTCGTTATGGAATTCACTTCCACTGACCCTATGTCTTAAATTATTTGTTTTGAAATTTAAAACAGCACTCAAAACCCATCTCTTTCAACTAGCCTTCAAATTAACCCCTGATACCACCTATAACACATTGGCCCCAGACTTCATGACTTTAATGACTTCCATACCCGGAGCATGTTGTAATTTCTGCTTCCCCTCCCATTTGCATTAAGTGTACCTAATGCTTTACTTTAAGTAATTTTAATTGGCAATCCTTTTTCTTGCTCTTAATGTTTTTATTGTAAACCGCTCTGACACACTGTAGAAAGGCCATATATATCAAGTTTTTAAAATAAACCATAGGGATGGACAGAGCCCTCTGTGCCGCATCAACTACTATGACCTTGGAAAACGTCCATGGGCCGGTGGATAGCCCAAAAGGGAGGGAGGAAAACTGATAGTGAGCCAAGCATGGCAAAACAGTTATTTCTGCTAATCTGCCCAGATTGGGATATGAAAATACACCTCGGCCAGATCCAGAGAAGCCAAGAATTCTCTTCAGCGCACTACTTGAATCACAGAGCGCAAGGTTTCCATCCAAAAGCGCAGGATGCTCAAGTGCTCATTGACCCCCTTTGATGTCTAAAATGGGCCAGAAGGAAGACAAAATAGGTTTAGTATCTGTCCTTAACCCTTCCCGGGTGTCCGGGGAGACAGGCACCACTGCCTGCAGGCATAACAACTTGTCCAAGGTGGTCCACACAGCAGTACCTTTGATCGTAGACCCACACGGGAGAGATGAAGGCATCAGAAATCAGCTCTCTGCATTCCAGGACACAGCCAAACCGAATGGTATCTAGCACCCAGCGATCCTTGGTAACCCGGGCCCATTCCTGAAAAAAGGTGAAGCCTGCTGCCCCCAGAATGGGTCCCCCAAACCTTCAAAGCACAGCCCAGGAGGGTCCTCCTCTGGAGGGGACAGAGTCCCTGGGCCCACGTGCTCCACAAAAAGACTGAGAATGAGCCAGAGGCCCTGAAGCAGAAGGGAAAAAAGGTTTAACAGGTCAGTAATGACGATAGTCCCAAGACCCCTGGGAATCTGGCCAATGTGCCCTTGGTGGTCAGGCAGAGCTGATGAGACAGTGGCACTAGCTTGCTTCACAGCCCCCTTGGATCCGTCTAGGTCCTTCACAAGCTTCTCCAAATCAGTTCCAAACAGAAGCTTCCCTTTAAAGCCAGTTGCGTCAACTGGGCTTTAGGAGGATGTGTCCGCTGCCCAATGCCAGAGTCAAACCCAACACTATAACACTGTCATCAGGGCACCATCCCTGGCCGCTAAAATGTAGCAGGTCATAAATGGCATCAGAAAGGAAAGCCATAGCTGACTCCAGAGGAGGTAGTATCAGGCGGAAGAAACTGAATCCACTGGAGCAGGGCCCAGAGACGTCAGGCTGTTACATACCACCAGCTGTAGGATAGCTTCTGCCACCATGGCAAACTGGCTCCTCAGCAAGGAATTTGCCTTGCAGTCCAGAACATTCTTTAAGGCCAATCTGCCTTCCACAGGAATAGTGGTCCAACTGGTAACTGCCAAGACTTGTGCACCTACTTTAGGAATTTCAAACCACTTGCCACGCTCCTCCTCTGGGACAGCGTAAATGATCTTATACACCCTTAATCCAGATTAGGAGAGCAAGAGGGAAAGGAGGCCTGGGCCCAAATTACCAATGCCTCAGTGTCCCCGTAGGTCTCTCCTGCTCTCTAGCACAGCAGCACTCGTAACCTGCAGGAAAGAGAAATTAGACTTACCTGCTAATTGTTGTTCCTTGAGGAACTCTAGTCCAGTCCCGCACTTCTGGGTAGTGCACCTCCTCCTGCAGCTTGGAGACTGAACATGTCAGAATCTAAAGTCACCCATACTAGTGCCGCTGGCACCTCCCACTAGCTCCCAGTGACCTAATGACAAAACAAACTCAGAGGAGCAACAAATAAGTAGCCAAAGTAACAACAAAACAAAGAACCTACTTAACATCTACCGCCCCCTACCATCCAAAGGGAATCCCCCCTAAAAAAAAAAAAAAGAAAAAAAAAAAAAGAGCAAGAGCACGCCAGAGAGCACGAAATACAGAAAAGACAGAGAAAGGGCAAAAATCCCTGGACCCTATCCGGTTATCAGCCTGCCACGTAAGAGAGGCAGAAAGATCATAACCGGCCTCAAATCTTCCGAAAACCTTGCAAAACCTCGTCACCTCAGGCCGCAGCAACCGATTCAGAGAAAAAAAAAGCCCGGGTGGGATCTGGGAGTGGACTGGAGCTCCTCAAGGAACAACAGTTAACAGGTAAGTCTAATTTCTCTTTCCTTATCGTCCCTCCAAGCCCGTCCCGCACCTCTGGGATGTAACGGAGAAGTAACCTAATGGGGAGGGACCTGCCAGCCCAGCACGCACAACCACAGACCCGAAAACAGGCATCTCCTGCCGCCTGAACATCCAGACGATAATGCTTACTGAAGGTGTGTAGAGAGGATCAGGTAGCCGCCCTACAAATCTCTAACGGAGGCACCAAACTATACTCGGCCCATGACGATGTCCGAGTTCTGGTATAATGAGCCCGCAAACCTAACAGCACTTGCCGCCCCTGCAAAATATAAGCTGACACGATTGCCTCCCGAATCCATCTGGAAATGGAGGCCTTGGCCGCTGCTTCGCCCCTGCACAGCCCACCAAAGAGGATGAACAAACGATCCGACTTGTGAAAACTCTCCGACAAACTCAAATACTGCTTAAGAACTCTCCGCACATACAGCAAGTGCAGACTGTGGCAGAAGGCACTCTCCTCCGAGCCCCCCAGTAATGACAAGGATACCGGCCGATTCACATGAAAGATTTTTTTGGTAGGAAAGACGGAACGGGACACAATACCACCTTTTCCCGGGAAAAGGATAGGAACGGTTCTCGGCAAGACAAAGCTTGTAACTGAGATTCGACGCATAGAACAGATCGCTACTAAGAAGACTGTTTTCAGAGTTGTCCTTTAATGAGGCCCGGCTTAAGGGCTCGACGAGTTCCCTAGTCAATGCCTTCAGGAATAAATTGAGATACCATGGTGGAACCACTGCCCGAAGAGGGCGCAAACGGGTCATCGCACTCAAAAAACGCAACACGTATAGGTGAGAGCCCAAGGACGCGTCTTGGACCATCCCGCGATAACAAGCCATTGCTGCCAGTTGCACCCTCAACGAGTTGGCCACCAGACCCTTATCAAATCCATCCTGCAAAAAACTCAAGATTTCCGGGACAGTGGCTGAGACTGGCCGCAACGGCCTTGCCGCACACCAAGCCTCAAAAATACGCCAGACGTGAACGTAGGTCAGCGAGGTCAACGTCTTCCTGGCCAAGAGCAAGGTTGAGATCACGGAACCCGAATATCCCTTCTGTCTCAGCATCGCCCTTTCAAGGGCCAGGCCATGAGCAAGAACCAACCCACCTGAGGCATTCACAGCAGCCCCTGCCGAAGCAGATCCTCCCGCCCCGGGAGGAGCCATGGTCGACCGTCGAGGAGACGCACCAAGTCTGCATACCACGGGTGCCGCGACCAATCCGAAGCGATTAGTATGACCCGCCCGCGATGCACCTCGATTCGCTGCACCACTCAGCCTTTGAGAGCCCAAAGAGAAAGACATACAGAAGACCCTCCGTGGGCCAAAGTTGTAACATCACATCCAGTCCCTCAGACATCCTTTCCCATCTCCTGCTGAAGCAGCGGCTCACCTTGGTGGACTTGAACATAGCCATCAGATCCATAACAGGCATCCCCCACCTGCGCAATATAGGGGCGAAGACATCAGAGTGAAATTACCATTCCCCGGGATCTACGCGGACCCAGCTAAGAAAAATCTGCTGTCACATTGTCAACTCTCGCAATGTGTGCCACTGACAATGCCTGGAGATGAGACTCTGCCCAGCTGAATGACGTTTCTGCTTCCTCCGAGGCCTGCGCTGCCTGTGCCCCCTTGCCAACACATTGTCTGACAGCACTGACTGCCCTTCCTAGCAGGCTGGGCCCAAAGGCGCGGAGCACCTGAAAGTATGCTCACAGTTCTAGCCGGTTGATCGACCACCCGACCTGCTCGTTCCAGCTCCCTTGGGCAAAGAGCACCCTGCAATGAGCCCCCCAACCTGCCAGACTGGCATCAGTCAGCACCGGGACCCACTGCAGAGGCTCGAGAGGCATGCCCGCCACCAAATTCTGTGGACAGAGCCACCATTGGAGAGCCTTCCTGACTGCTAGCTGACAGGGAAGTCACTGGGCCAGAGAATCCCTCTGCTGTGACCAGCGACGGAGTAAGGCCATAGGCAACGGACGCATGTGCGCTCTCGCACATAGTACTACCTCCAGTGCGTCTGCCATAGTTCCCAGCACCCGAAGATACTGCCAGGCTGTCTGTTCCGACAGTCTCAAAAAACTGCGCACTAAGTGACACAGCCCCTGAGCCTGCTGCTCCGGTAGGAAGACTGCGCCCACTTGCATGTCGACGCGGACCCCCAGGTATTCCAGAACCTGAGAGGGGTTCAAGCGGCTTTTGGTGAAATTGACCACCCGAGACTTTCTAGGAGCTGTATCACCCTGACTGTGGTCTGCACACTCTCAGTCCTGGACTTTGCCCGAATCAACCAGTTGTCGAGATAAGGGTGTACCAACACCCCCTCCTCGCGGTCCATGACCATCACCTTGGTGAATATGCGAGGCACCGTTGCCAGCCCGAATGGCAACGCCTGGAATTGGAAATGTCCCATAGGCACCGCAAACCTTAGAAATCATTGATGGTCCGGTCTGATAGGAATGTGGAGATACGCTTCTGTGAGATCGAGGGACGTCAAACACTCCCCCTTTCTTACCACTACTATTACCGACCGCAATGTTTTCATGCAAAAATGCGGTACTCTAAGGCACTGGTTTACCCAAGTGAGGTCCAGAACTGGGTGGAATGACCAGTCCTTTTTGTGAATGACGAAATAAATGAGAGTACCGACCGTAGTCACACTGCTCCTGAGGAACCGGAACCATGGCTCTCGGCCAAAGTAGCCGAGACAGGGTCTCCTTTACCGACTGTGCCTTGCAGGGAGATGACAAAGGACTCACTCACAGGCCGGACGAATTCAAGGGCATAACCCTCGCAAATGATTTCTAGAGCCCACTGGTCGGATGCGATCTAGACCCAGGCTGAGAAAAAAAACCTCCCGAAGCTGGCTTCCCATGGGCTGCTCCACAGTCTGGGTCCCCCCCCCCCCCCCCATTGGGTCTTTTTAAAACCCGAGGAAGGAAGGACCAGCAAAGCTTCTGCCAGCTCCTAAAGCCTTGACCGCGGAAGGGAAACCTCCCCCCTCTGGAATCCACCCAGGCGGGAGGAACGAAAACACCAGAAATCTCGCATCTGCCTCCGAGGAACTGTTGCCGACCGACCTGGCTTTGGCTTATCCTCCGGTAGGCGTCCCCATTTGGAATCCCCCAAGTCTTTAACCAACTTGTCCAGGTCCTCTCCGAACAAAATTTTCCCCTTAAAGGGGAGCTTACTAAGACGGGACTTTGAGGAACCGTCCACTGCCCAATTTCGCAGCCAAAAAAGGTAGCGCCGAGCCACCACTACCAACGCCATACTCTTATTTATTTATTTATTTATTTATTTACATACATTTGTTATATACCGCGCTATTTTAATCAGTGCGGTGTACATTTGAACATAACACACCACAATGTGACAGGCAACATTGGGTTTACAATAAACAGGGGTAGCGAACATGGAGGTAACCAGGGGGAACTATTTACATGTTATGATAATTATAGTGTACTCATCACAATAGGCAAAAGTGGATCTTTTTAGAGGGGAAAGCATAAAGGCATGGAGAGCAGGAAGGGAGAGCAGCTTAACCATTCTCCAAAGGGGGCATAGATATGGAGCGGTCTAGGTGGGAGGGCGGGGTGGAGTCAGTGTGTTCTCTGGTGTTAGATTCAGAGTAATATATTAGGAACAGGTGATATTTAAGAGCTTTCCTGAATAGCGTTATGTTCGTGATGGCTCGGATTTCAGGTGGGAGGGCATTCCATGCTCTGGGTGCGAATAAGGAGAACGCTCTGCTGTCTGTTGTCTTAGTGCACTTCGTCGACAATTTAGGGACTTCAAGTGTGTTCATCGATGGGGACCTTCTGCACCTATTAACTGGGGTGCTGTGTATAAGACTACTGATAGGCGAGGGGGGCTGGTTCTTTGAGGACTTGAACGTCAGGACTAGACTCTTGTAGATGATTCTGGCCTGCAGAGGTAGCCAGTGAAGGTTCTTCAGGACTGGCATTATGTGGTCTGATCTTGATACTCCTGCAAGTACCCTTGCCGCTGAATTCATGGCAAGACGGAGTGGGCTTAGAGTTGCTTGTGGGAGACCGTGAAGGATGATATAAGCAAAGTCCAGGTGTGGGATAACCAAGGCTTGGAATATTGAGTGGTAATCGGAGAAGTCAAGTAACGGACGGAGATGACGCAGTGTTCGAATCTTATGATATATTGCTTCTGTGGTGTTTTTAATGTGCGCTGACATGTCAAGTCGCTGATCTAGGGTAATGCCTAGATAGCGAATTGTGGGTTTTGCCTTCAGTTCCGTATTGTTGAATTTTAGTGCAGACGGTGGTGTGAACTTTTGGTTCCTCATGACGAACAGGACGTCTGTTTTGCTGTGGTTAATACGCAGGTTTTGAGTGAGGAGCCAATCTGCTACGGCTTCAAAGCATCTTAATATTGGTGAGAAGTCTGGTTGATCAACCTTGAAAGGTGTGTAAATCAGGATGTCGTCCGCATAGGCCAGACATTGGATATTGAAGGAGCGGATCAAGGCACAGATGGGCTGCATGTAAATGTTAAACATTAGAGCAGATAGGGATGAACCCTGAGGTACACCTTGCTTTAGAGGAAAGGGTTCTGATGTCGCTGAGCCTATTCTGACTTGTTGCCATCTGTTGTACAAGTAAGATTTACACCAGGTTAGAGCTAGGCCTTGTATGCCTTTTTCTTTGAGGCGAAGTAGTAGTGTCTCGTGGTTCACCGAATCAAAAGCAGCCGCAATGTCCATAAAGATGAGGGCAAATCCTTGATGGATATTGTCAAGTCCTATGGCCAGGTTGTTAAAGAGGGTTGCGAGGATGGTGTCCACACCATGTGCTTCTCGGAAGCCGTGTTGAGAAGGGTCGAGTGGTGCTTCGGTGTCGACGTGCTGTTGAATTTGTCGCTGGACTACCTTTTCGATGATTTTGGCTAGCAGGGGGATGCTTGAAATTGGTCTGAATGATTCGACTTTAGATGGGTCGAGTTTGCTATTTTTCAAAAGTGGGCGGATAGATGAGTACTTCAGGCTCTGAGGGAAGGTCCCTGTTGAGAAGGACTGGTTCAAGATTCTGGATATGGATGGGCTGAGATCGTGGCACAGTTCTTTAATCCAACTGGATGGGCAGGGATCATTGGGTGCAGTGGTGAGGTTAATAGAAGAGATGATATCTTCGATCTCTTTATTGGATACCTCACAGAATTTCCATAGAACAGCTGGCAGGGTAGTGATGTGTGGGTTAGAAAGGGATGTGGTGGAGGATTTCATGTTGGTCTGGATCATCTTTGATTGTAGATAGAGTAGTCCTGCAGGTGCGGCATGGATGGTTGAGGTAGGGCTGGATCACCTGTTAAGGATTTTACAAATACTGAATAGGTCATGTGGTTTGTTTATTGATCGCTTTAGAATCTCCGAGTGGTATTGTTTTCTCTTTTCCATCGTCTTTTTTCGGTGTATTTGTAGGTGTGGAACATACTCTTAGCCAGCCCACGAATGAGATCATAATGGATATCGGCCAGATAAGCCGCCCCCGACTCTAGTCTGGCTATATCTGCCAACTGCTCCTGCGTAGCATCTCCCGTCTGCTGCAGTCACTGCGACCAACGCAGGCAGGCTCTTGCTACCCAAGCCCCACAAATTGAAGCCTGTAGGGATAGGCATTGACCTTTAAGGTCTGTTTCAACAAGGCGTCCAACTTCCTGTCCTGCCCATCCTTCAGGGCTGCGCCCCCCCTTCCACCAGGATGGTTTTCTTTGTGACTGCCAAAACCACTGAATCCACTCTTGGAGAACAAAACATCTCGCATTCCTAATCCAAAAGCGGGTAGAGTCGAGACATTGTCCTAACCCCCCCAAAGACCCACCTCTGGCAAATCCCATTCATCCTGGATCTGCTTGACCACCCGGTGCACTAGAAAAACTGCCTGCAGATCTTCTAGTACCTCCTCCTCTGCCAGTTGGGTGGCGACAAATTGAGGGCTTGCAGAGATTCTGCAATCAAAGCCAGCAGCTCTTCTCGCCAAAAGACTCGGAAAATCCTAGCCTGGTCCTCAGGCTCTGGAATCTCGCCCTCTTCGAGCTCTTCACAGCCCGGCTCCAACTCGAAGTCGTCTGTTTCCTGCCACTTGGACAAGGAAGGATTTTCCTCCAAGGACCGAGCTCTTTTGGCCGGTCCTGCTCAAGAATTCTCTACTTTATCCATGGAAGCCCAACCTGCCCTGACCTCCTGTGTCAAGGGAGCTTCCCCCGAACCCTGCTGGCGCAAGCAAAAAGCCTAATGCAGCAGTAGCACAAACTCAGGGGAAAAACCAACCAGCACGCTCCCCACCAAACCTTGGGGGTTAGAAGGACCTGGGACCGCCAGAGCAACCCCCCACAGCGAGGTAGGAGCCTCCAGCAGTGGGAGAATCTCTATAGGAGCCTGTGCCCCCTGGCCAGATGAGGTAGTGGCTCCCCCAGACTTATCCAGGATTTCCTTTTCTATGCTGGTGGCCTGCGCAGTGCAGCCATGGTACACCCCGGTCTCAGGGACCGACCCCCGACGAGTACCACAGACAAGGCACTGCGGACTTGCAGACATTGGCCCCGGACCCCTGCAACCCGAATGCAACACGTCTGGAGCCAAAGGGAAGGATATGAGGTACCAGTGTACCGTCTCCCCTCTCAAAACCTATGAATCAAAGCAAAAGGAAACCTGTTTTTTTTTTTTTTTATATACCATCACTCCCCAATGGGAAGAAAGTGTTCCTCAGCAGCTGGGGAGCAGCGGGTGGCCTATCAGCCCTGCAAACACCAGGCCCTCCGACAGTGATGTAGAGACAAAACACAGGGAAAACTGAGCTGCTCAGATGTGAGGGGTAACAGGCAGCACCACGCCGAAGGGACTCACCCCTCTGATGCCTGCTTGTTCTGCTTCCCCTCATCGAATGGGCTCCGGAGTCTCTGCTGCCTTAGGGTGACTTCAGATTCTGACATGCTTAGTTTCCAAGCTGCGAGAGGAGGTGCTCTAACCCAGAGGTGCGGGACTGGACTGGAGGGACGATAAGGAAAACAGCATTGACACAGGATGGCTATCCACTCCAGGAGATATGGGTGTACCTGCACTCCAAGCCATTGAACCTTGCGTGACTCAGTTAAAGGCCTCTGCAGTGTAGTGTGGGTGAGGAAAGCCAGACCTATCTTTCACTGCTATTCAACTCCACACACCTTGCCACCTGCTGGAAGCAGACAATACTGGCTTATCTCAGCTGTACCAGAGGATATAACAAGTGATGACATCACTGAAAGTTGTTCAAGTCTGCTTCCACCTGCTGGCTGGGAAGCATAAACCACTCATCTAGACTGGTCTAGCAGGATAAAACATTTTGTCTTAGAAATGATCACACTGTAGGGAGACACACTGTTACAGGATTTGAACAAACAAAATAAAAAAAACACACACACAGAACTGTGGCCCCATGTGTCAGCACTGGCACAGAACTCGCACACACTCACTAGAGCACTCCAGAAAGCTTTAACAGTTCATCAACACATCAAAATGTGAACATTGCATATCTTGCCTGTGCTCCGAGAAGCAAGCTTGTGGAACTTTTCTGGCTATCACCACACAAACACTTGATTAAAAAGTAAAGTTCAATACAACGGTTCAGTTATAATTAGTAAGGAATCCACCCCTAAACATTGTTGCATAATATACGCATGACTGAACAGATCTCTTCACTAAACAGTTTGGAACCTTTACTGGACTACATTTTGCTTGAATATTTCTAGGAGGCAAAAAAAGAGCTGTATGCGTAAAGGTAAACATGTTGTAGCTTGATTTACCTTGTTGTACATATATCGAAGCATAAAGTCCAGAAGAAATGATTTGCCTTTCCGGAAGGCTCCAGCCACAGACACTACAACTATGTTCAGATCACGTATGTGCTCCTGTAGCAAAAGCTGCTCCAAGGCCGTCTCATCCAAGTCAAAATCATGGTCATCTTCTTGAGCAAGAACTATCTGTACTGGATGTGGTTCAGTCATAAATATTTCAGAGTCAACTAGTACATCCTCCATCTGATTTTCCCCTGCAAGACAACATTTAAAAAAAATGTTAAGCTAGGGTGTTTTGAATTAATATTAGTTAATATACTTCATATAAAATTAATAGTTAAATGAAATAGTGTATAATCAAGCTGCAGAGTAATAAATGTACAAATAAAGGTGTCTGCTCGTCCATACTAAAAACACCACACCTGCACTCTCTCACACTAGATCACTGCTGCTGCAACAAGATGATTAAGCTCTTAAGGAGAGATAATCTCCTTTCCTTGAACCTGCTAGACCAGTCCAAACAAGTGGGTTATGTCCCTGTGCCAGCAGGTGGAGGCAGAGCTGAGCAACCTCCAGCAATGTCAACACCTGACATATCCTCTGGTACAACACTAAGAAGCCAGTATGACACTGCCCAAGCAGAAAGCAAACTGGAAAAAAACCCAAAAAACATTCCTCCTCAGGGAACAAACTAACATTACTAAAACACACACATCTTTGTCACTAAGACCGACCAAGTACTTGGCTGTCTTACTATGAAAAGGTAGAGCCAGCCCACAAGGCCAACTAGACCTTTCACTGCAACAGAAATTCCTAAAACCTGCAGAAAGAATCTCCCAAGCAGAGGCATTTCTAATGTGACTAAAAGGCAGCAGGATTTTCAGCCTGCAAAAGGAGTCTTCTCAGGGTAGTTTCTCCAAAGGGGCTAGTTTTGCGCATACCATGACAGCCATGAACCTCACTTCTAAGCAAGGGTATGTGGGGGGTATGATCTTAATCACTCAAATTTTGGCACTAATGCTCAGCATGGTACTTGATCGTGCCAAAGACAGCCTCCTTCTGGAATTCCTAAGATATTACGGGTATGGGTAGTTTATCAAGGTGTGCTTAGAAATTCCTCTTAATTAAGCCTGTGGCCCAGTGTGGGTACTGGAATGGTCTAGGAGGATTCGAAGAAATGAGATGATCGGGTATTTTAAAATCTTTCCTTATCCTGCTAGTCCAGTCTAGACAAGTGGAATGTACCCAAGCAGTCAGGACTCAGAGTGAGGGGAAGACTTAACAGGACAGACTACCCCCCCTGCCAAAGGAGTCATCCAAATAATCTCCCCAAGCACCTTGGGGGCCTCACAAATGTGAAAAGCTGAAGCTAGAAGGGCTTATAACTATCCACATAGGTGTCCCCAGAGGACTCCACACAAGACGGTTGTATGAGCTGCAGCTCACTCCTGTACAAGGCAGGATGCACACTGCACCCAAATGTCTCTAGAGATGAACGGGTGAGAAAACGACCTCTGCCAGTACCTCTGAAAAACTGCCATGGATGAAGATGGTCTGATTGACAGGGAGCATAAGAAATTGTGATGAACACCCTCCACCCAATGCAGTGAGGAGTCCATCTGAAGACCCTTCTCTATGAAGGAAGGCAGACCCACAATCCACTCAAAATGAGAAAAGGGGAGAAGACTCCATGAAGAAAAAGATGAAGGCTTCACGGCAAAAAGGAGTGGTACAAAGAACCAGAAAGGCATATCTGAAACAAAGGCCGCAGCATAGACACCCTTCAGATGGCAGAGATGCTGGAAATGGATCATAAAGGATCAACCCCCCTCATGCAGGTCTCACACAAACCCCCCTGAAAGGTATCTCCAGGGCCCTCTACCCACTAAGACCCAACAGGCATGCAGAACTGCTTCACTCCTGCTGAAAGAAGCCTTACTGAGAAACTCCCCCCTCCCCCTCCTCAAGGCATCCCTTGGAGGCAAGGCCTGTAGCAGAACAGGACCACCACTTGGACCAAGTAATTCAAGGTCAAACCATTGTCCAGGTGAACTGCTAAAAAGCTCTAACAGGTGCTAAAGGCATCAAGACTCACCAGGTCTCAAGTGGGGAGGCACCAACATAGCAGCATGTGGCCACCACGGCCAGGCCCTAAGCGAGAAGGTGCCAGGAAACTGCCTTACCAGAAGCCCCTGCCATGCTTCTTCTGTAGGTCCTTACTTGACAAGAAAGAAAAACCACACCAATTGGCCCAAGTATCCATAAAACACAGTGCACAAATTCAATTTGGAGCTGCTGTGTGCAGAAGATAGTTCACCCAGGATCAGAGAAGAGGCCACACAGCATTTATTTTTTTTATTTATTTAGCTGTATTTATATACCGCTTTTCACTGGGTCAAAGCGGTGTTACATAGGGGGTGGGGGAATTAAGTACAAGGGTAGGGCCATCACCGGGGAGGCAACACTGATGATTTGGACATAGGACAGACGTTGGACATAGGACAGACGTTGGACATAGACAGGTTAGGGTAGCTTGAGTTAGAGGTTCATTGTGGGTGAGATCAGGGGTTTGTGGGTTTTTCGGTGGGATTCGAGTTGAAGTATTCCTGGAAAAGGATGGTTTTTAGCTGTTTTCTGAAAGATAGTAGGTCGGCATTGTTTCTGAGATAGCTCGGTAGAGAGTTCCATAAGGATGGAGCATAAAGTTCAAAGGCTCGATTGCAGGTCCGTTGCGAGCATTTGGTTCTTTTGTGAGGGACGGTGAGGAAAATGCTGGAGGCTTGTCTAGTAGATCTGCCGTGGGCTAGACGAGCCAATAGGGTGCGAAGCTGGGTGTCCTGTGTTTGATGGATAGCTTTGTGGGTGAGTAGGATGGCTTTGTATTTTGTCCGTGCTTCGAGGGGGAGAATGTGTAGTTCTTTCAAAATTGGGGTGATATGGTCGGTTTTCTTTGCGCTCTGAATGATTCTCGCAGTGGTGTTTAATGCAGTTCGGAGGGGGTTGGTGTGTGTGGCTGGAAGGCCATGGTAGATTATGTTGCAGTAGTCCAGATGTGGGAGTGTCATGGCTTGCATCACTGTTCGGAAGTCTTGATGTTCCAGGAGGGGTCTGAGACGTTGCACTGTTCTTGCCTTATGAAATATAGTTCGAGGTTTTAGTGATCTGTTGCTTTAAGGTGAGGGCTTGGTCAATAATAATGCCCAGGTATCTTATCTGTGGTTGTATTTGGATGCTTGTAGTTCCTATGTTGAGGTGTGTGGGTGGTGTGAAGTCTGGGTCCTTTGTCACTATGAGGGCTTCAGGTTTTCTTTATGTTGATGGATAGGTTGTTTGTTTGTAACCAGTCAGACACTGCGGTGAAGCATGCTGATAGGTGGGTGTTTGTTGGGTTTGTGGTTGTAATGGGGGCGTAGAGCATGATATTGTCAGCATAGATGTGGAAGCTGACGTTGTGGGTGCGTATGACTCTGCAGAGTGGCTGGAGGTAAATATTGAAGAGTATGGCTGATAGTGTGGATCCTTGGGGTACTCCCTGGTGTTGTTGGAATGGGGGGGGAGGTTGAGGCACTGGTGCGGATTAGTTGTCTGTTAGTTAGTTAGGATTGAAACCACTTCAGCACTGTGTCCTTGGTCCCAATAGTCCGTAGTCTGTGTATGAGGATGTTGTGGGAGATAGTGTCAAAGGCTGCAGATATATCGAGGAAGATCATGGCGTATCCGGAGTGTCTTCCTTGAGTTCCTGTGAGAAGGGTGTTCATCAGCGTGGTCATGAGGGTCTCGACTCCATATAGCGGGCGGAAGCCGTGTTGTTGAGGGTCCAGTATGTTGTTAACATCCAGGTGTTCCTGAAGCTGCTGCTGGACGATCTTCTCGATTATTTTGGCTGTGAAAGGTAGACTTGCTATGGGTCTGTAGGATGCAGGGTCGAGGGTCCAGGTTTTGCTTTTTCAAGGAAGGTCGGATGATCGTGGTTTTGAGTGCGTCTGGCATGTGTCCTCTGGAGATGGATTCGTTGACGATACGGGTTAATGGTGTGCTCAGTTCGTTTTTTGATTTCTTTACCAGTCAGTGGGGCATGGGTCCAGCGGTGAGGTGGTGGTGTGGAGGCAGGAGATAGTGATTGAAATTTCTTCTGTTGATGTTTCTTTGAAGGTGGTCCAGTCACTGTGCAAGTTAGGGTGGAAGTTCTCTGTAGTTGACTGTGAGGTTAGCTGCGGGTTTTGTGGTTGTTGTAATTGCTCCCCCCATTGCTCCCCTAGGCTGTTCCTAAAGGTTTCCCAACCTGTCATCCTCAGAATATCCCTGTGCCTGAAACTGCTCTGCAACTGACATCTGCCAGAGAGGCAGACACATAAGATACTGGAAGGCCAACTCTTTGTGCTAAGATATCCTCTATGTGGAAGGGTTGAATTCTCACTTCACCCAAACTTATTTCTGACAGACAGACCGCATGCTAATGAAGCTTCTGATATGTGCTGCAGCTAGGGCAATCAGATATTCCTCCACCAAACAACTAAAGCTGCAAGAACTGCTCCAAACCCATAAACTCTGCTGCAGTAGAAGACATGCATGACCATGAGGGCCATGTTCGAGAACATTCAGCCCTTTGTTTCCATTAAAGGTGGTGTAAGTTGCCACAGGGCTTTTTGGTGCCCTATGAAGGGATAGTCTCTGGGCCAACTGGTCCAGGTCTCACACCTCCAGCCTTTCTGGCTGGAAGCCAAGCTGTCAAGCCTCTCCTAAGGTGCTTCCCACAGCCTACTAGTCAGGAGATGGAACTGTATCCACTACTTCATCTGCTCCTTGATCTCCTGGGGAAGAGAGAGTAGGAGCTTTGACGACGGACAGGAAACACTGGAGAGCCAGCTAGGCCATGCATCTCAGTCGAGTGCCTGTGTATCCTAATACAAGAATCTGGCCATAAATTGATGCTACATGCCAGAGAGCCAGAGCAATTCAGACCCAATGAACTGCCAGAGGATCAGACACTGAGTCAGCAGCATCTTATTTTATTTCTTTAGCAGGTTTTTTTTTATACCACTATCATATAGTCAAAACAATTTACATTGTAACAAACTTGGTAATGTACATTAAAACAAGGACACTGATAATCCTCCATTGCCTCAGAAAAATCAGTTAAGTGACTTGTCCAAGGCCACAAGGAGTACTAGTGGAAATCAAACCCTGTTCTCCTGTTCTAACCATTATGCTACTCTTTCACTCCAGCTACTCCACATCTTGAACAAACCTTCTGTTGACCAAATCTACAAAGGAGAGTAGTAACCAACCCACAGGATCTCACCACCTCCTGGGAGTTAATCAGGCTGCTCTTAAGACAGCCGTCTGGACCCCAGACTTTCCAACCTGAGCTCTATAGGCTTGTGCCCTTTGCACCCTTCAAAGACAATAAAGCAGGTGGGTTGATATCCAGACATGAGCAACCAGACCCTCTGCCCTACTGAAAGTATTGATATCCCCATTACCACCTTGAGAAAGGTACAGGAAGCCACAAAGTGAGAAATGCCCTGAGAGGTGGGAGCGCCCTCCACTAGACCAATGCAACAGCAGACCCAAAGTGCCTCATATGAAAATGACAGCCTGAATCCAAAGACAACCAGCTCTAGGACCAGAAAATGCTGTAAGGAATATCCCTACCAGAATTTGTATGTATCCAGGATAACATCCCTGGTCCTGCTGTGGAGGGGATGGGAAAGCACAGTTACTTACCTGTAACAGGTGATGTCTGGGAACAGCAGGAATAAGTCTTCACATATGGGTACGTCGGTACTGACGGAGTCTGCGCGGGAACGCTCCCCAGCGTCCAATCAGAACGCTTTTGGAAGCATCCCAACACGCCTGCGTGCTGCCTTCCCACCTTTCCCAACTGCCTCTCCTCAGTTAAGTTTTAAAGCTGAGGCAAAGAGAGAGAGCGAGCAAGAAAGGGAAAGATAGAGAGAGAAAAGCAACTTCTAGGGGAGGTGGGTGGGTTGTGAAGACTTATTCTCTTGAAGTAGGGAGGAGTAGCCTAGTGGTTGGGGCAAGGTACTTCAGGCCGGAAGGTCAGGGGTTCAAATCCCACTAGAGGACAGCAACCTTGGGCCGGAAGAACTGGGGTTTCTAGTCCCACAGATGCTCCTTGTGGTCTTGGGCAAGCCACTTAACCCTCCATTGCCCATGTTCCTTGTAAGTATTAGTGTATGTGTCTCATATCCCCGCGTGTTACATGTATCCCCCAATTGTGTTGTGACCGCTTTGATTGAAGGATAAGGTGGTATACAAAAACTGTCTAAATAAATAAAATAAATTAGACTTCCGGTTTTGGCAATGAGCTGACCTGACAGGGGTCGATCGGCTCCAGGATATCTACCCCACAAACCTGCAACATTTCTTTTATAAACGTGGTGGATCATCGCGATTCTCTTTGACTAATACTCACTGAACCACCGGGCACACAGAGGAGGAAAATCCGAGTGCCAACGATGGCCACAAAAGCACTTCGTAGGGAGAAACCACGTGCCCCAGAGAGCAAGATGGCGGAGGGGTCACCTCGCAGCCCTAAGCCCGGGGAAAATCAGAGCCTGGTAGCCGAAGTCAGTGCCGCGGTGGTACTAGCCCTGGACGCCCGCTTTCAGGACTTAGCGGAGACGCTGCAAAATGTCAGCCAGCGATTTGCAGACTTCTCAGGGCGCATGGAGCAGGAAGAAACAAGAATTTCGGCTGCTGAGGACACGCAACTCTCTATGCGGGCCCAGATTGAAGCACTCGAAAAAACGGTGAAGCAACAGGGTGAAAAACTTGACGACCTCGAGAATCAGGGTCGTCGGAAGAATCTCCGCTTCGTCGGCATCGCAGAAACCGTGTCAGATGGAGCCCTGATGGGTTTTGTCGGCGCTTGGATTGACAAACTTATGAGCGGCAGAGGAGAGGGCCCCATTCGTTTGGAGCGGGTCCACCGGCTGGGCCAGAAGCGCGATCAAGCATCGAAGCCGCGTGCGGTCATTGCAAGGTTCCTGGATTTTCGCCAGAAGGAGGAGGTGTTAAGGGCTGCCCGAACCCGCAAGCAACAACCTGGGGATCCAGACCGGCTACTTGTCTTTCAGGACTATTCTGCTCTGGTGAGTCAGCAACGCCGTGCCTTCTCCCCTGTCTGTACCCACCTGATCAACCGGGGAGTGCGTTTCTCTCTGCTCTACCCAGCTCGTCTACGGGTGGAGTTTCAGGGCCGGACCCGATTTTTGCTGACTCCAAGTGAGGCCCAGTCTTTTCTGGATGGTCTGCCGGCTACGATGGAAGCTGCCCAGTGAGCGTGGGGGAGAACGGAGCCGATTGATGTAAGCCTGAAGTAGGCCTGGACCCTGGACTTAGGTTACCACCATCGGAGGGCCTGTGCAGAATACAAGGCCCTTCCCGTGCTCCGGAGCCTGACCCTACCAACGGGGAAAGCCTGGCCTGCAATCAAAGAGGGAGGTTTGGGGATCCTAGAGGGCTGTGTGTGCTTAGTTAATCTTAGTAGTGTGCTGTGTGCTTAGTGAGAATGTTTATTTGATACATTTTGCTACATGTCTACCATTGCTTCTTTGTATATCCTTCCCTGGGTCATAGCAGTTACATTGTTGATTATTGTATCAAGAATAGATTCCTTTTACTTTCCATTCTAGGAGGGGTAGCGAAGATTGTTTGTGTCTGCTATGGGTGGAAGGGGGGATTGTTTAGATTGTATGGGTTTCTTACTGGGTTCCTGATGGTGGGGGGGGGGGGAGGCACTCAGTGTTCGGGCTGATCGGGGAGGGTGGCACAGTCCTGGGGTCATGATGAGGGATAGAGGTGGCCTTAGCATTGACACAATGGGCCCGGTGTTAAGATATGAGGTGATCTGGGAAGAGGGGCGGACCCGACTGCCATAGGAAGTCAGCACGGTCCATGGAGGGACATAGGGGGCATGCAGAGGGGAGGATGGGAGGGGTAAAAGGGGGAGGGAGGGTAGGGAGGGGAGGGGGCTTTGTGGGTGGGGTAGCACACACTCCGTTATTCTTTTATGGTCAGATTAGTAGACAATCAACTACTAGAGGGAGGGGGCTCCAGGCTGGGGGGGCCCCTTCTGGGCAGGTAGGATTTGGCTTATTGACACATCGTGACACTGCCCCGTGCCTCTGAAGATTATCACATGGAATGTCTGTGGGTTGGGGAATCCCATCAAACGTTATAAAATATTGCAGGCATTAAATAGACAACGGTGTGACATAGCATTTATGCAAGAGACGCACCAGACGGCTGAAGAGCACAGTAAACTGCGTAGAGACTGGGTGGGACAAGTGTGGGGTTCACCTGCTCGGGGTAAAAAAGGGGGCGTAGCTATTCTAATCCATAAACGTATTCGTTTTGAGATGATCTCTGCTGCAGGAGATGACGAGGGGAGATTCATATTGGTGTATGGAAACTTAGAGGGTAAACCTGTGATCTTAGGGAATCTTTATGGACCTAACGTGCTCGATCCAAGTTTCTATAGTGCTTTGGCCTCGCGGGTGGAGAGCTTGCCGGAATGCCCCCTGCTTCTCGGCGGAGATCTTAATGGAGTCCTTGATGTGGACTTGGACACATCTCGGGGTGAGGAGGCGAGGGAGCGTGTCCCCACAGCTCGGATGTTGCAACGTTTTTGTAAAAGGCTGGGCTTAGTGGATCCATGGAGGCTGGTCCACCCACTAGAGCGTGACTATACTCATCAATCTCGGGCCCACAGCTCCAGTGCGCGTCTTGATTATTTGTTGTTATCCGGGGGCTTATTCGCCCAGGCGGGCGATATTCAGATCGGTCCCACCGAGATCTCCGATCATGCGTGGGTCTGGATGGAGTTAAGTTGGGGGACGAGGCAGGTGCGACCACAACTATGGCGCTTCCCGCTGGAACTATATCATGATGCTCGATTCCGAAGCTTCCTCCTTCAGCGATGGCGGGAGTTCGAGAGTGATCATGGCTCCCATAAAGAAGACCCTGAATTAGTCTGGGAAACGGCCAAGGTGGTATTTCGGGGCAAGATCATTGGCTACATGGCTCGGAAGCGTCGGCTGATCGCGGAGCGTATCATACGTTTGGAACGTCAGGTGTCTGGTCTGCGACGACTGTCTGCGCGCAACCCGACGGGGGGAAATAAAAAGAGGTTTTGGGAAGCCCAGGCGGATCTTAACGAACTTTTACACCAGCGGGCCAAGAAGTCGGCCCTCTATTATCGCTACCGGTTGCATTGCCATGGAGATAAACCAGGGAAGATGTTAGCCAGATGCCTTAAGGGCCATAGAGGCTCCTCATTGGTTGCGGCGCTTCGGGATGGGGGGGGGGGACGCTTCATCGGGAGAGCACCGAGATTGCTCGAGTATTCCGTGTGTTTTTCCAATCCCTCTATACGGCGGAGCCTGCTCCGGATGCGGAGCTGCAAGACTTTCTAAGCAAGTCGAATTTGCCCCAATTGTCTGAGACTCAGAGAGCACTCTTGGAGCAGCCGATTACCGGTCAGGAGATCTGCTCAGTTATCTCAAGTGCCAGTTGTTACAAGGCACCAGGACCAGATGGCCTAGGTGCAGAGTTTTATAAGATTCTTCAGGAGTCTGTCAGTCCAGTATTGGTTGAGGTGTTTGGACGCCGTGCGGAGCAGGGAGGGTTTCGGTGGGGACAGAATCAAGCCCATATCACACTCATTCCCAAACCGGGTAAAGATCCAGTTCAGGCCTCGTCATATCGGCCTATCTCGTTGCTCAATTTCGACCTCAAATTATTGGCGAAGATCCTTGCAGTGCGCCTAGCCGAGGTGCTGGGTGACCTGGTACATGAATCCCAGGTGGGCTTTGTCAAGGGGCGTTATACAGTCCGAAATATGCGCAAGCTGCTGACTTCTTTGGAATGGGTGCAGAACCATCAGTTGTCTTCTCTATTAGTTAGTTTCGATGCCGAAAAGGCTTTTGATAGGGTTGACTGGCGGTACCTGCATTGTCTACTCCCACAATATGGTCTGGGCGGCTATTTTTGTCGCATGGTGGATAGCCTATATGCGCAGCCGACGGCCAGGGTTCTTTGTAATGGGGTGCTCTCCGACACCTTTCCCCTGGAAAGAGGCACCCGGCAGGGCTGCCCACTTTCACCTTTACTGTTTGTCCTCTCTCTTGACCCCTTGATACGGCTTATAGAGGCTTCTCGGGAGATAAAAGGAATCCGGATTGGGACGACAGAGTTCAAGATTGCGGCCTTTGCTGATGACCTGCTGGTGCATTTGCTTGTCCCTGATCGATCGTTGCCGTGTTTATTGCTGGAAATTACACGTTTTGGACGAATTGCGGGGTTGCGCATCAACAAAGATAAATCTGAGGCTTTGGATATCTCGGGTCGGCTGAGAGGGGGGTGGGAGGGGTTTCCCCTAAAATGGGCCGATACGGAGTTTAAATATTTAGGTATAGTGTTGCCCCGGCAAGTTAACGCCCTATATGGGCGCAACCTGAACCGCATCCTTAAGGGACAGCATATCCAGTTGAAAGACTGGGGTCACCTCCCGCTTTCTCTGATGGGACGGGTAGCAGCCGTCCAGATGGTGATACTTCCGAGGATCCTGTACTGGCTGCAGACGCTGCCGGTATGGCTGTTGAGCCGTGATTTGCGCCGGGTAGAAGCCCTCATAAGGGCATTCTTGTGGAAGGGGGGAAGGGCCCGTATACCTTGGAATCGGATGCTGGGGACCTGTAGGGAGGGGGGACTGGGACTGCCCAATCTAAAGGTCTATGCTTTAGCTTGTCAAGCCAGACACATTGGAGACTGGCTGGGAGGGACTGAGGTGTATACGCCGAGAGCGCTGGAAGAGGGGTTGGTGGCCCCCCATACTTTGTTGGGAGTCTTACATGGGGCGGACCGCGATTTGCCTAACCGGATAGTGCAGAGTGCATTGATTAGCTCGGCCCGACGAACCTGGACACACCTCAATAAACTTTGGAACATTTCGTGGACCGCTTCTAGCTGGCTACCATTACAAGGGAACGTACAATTTACCCCGGGCTCTGAAACGGCGATTTTCCGGGACTGGAGTGACAGAGGCATTCAGAAGCTGGGGCACTTAGTGGACCCCACCGGTTCCTGTAAATCTTTTTTAACTCTGAGCGGGGAATACGATCTCTCCTCTCGACATTGTTTTGCGTACATTCAGGTATCTCACTATGTGTCCTCTTTGCCGAAGGAAGCGCTCAGCTTAGAACGATCGGCACAGATCATGGAATTTTTTGGGATAGAGGGGGATTGCCCGCCTTCGATCTCGATCTTAAAGAGCCGCCTGGATCGTAACGGGGTGTTTCCAGATTACGGACCGGTGGAAGAGGCTTGGGCGGCGGAGTTACATGGGCAGGTACTTCCAGGGACGGTTCGCATGGCTCTAAAACGGATAGTAAAACTTACTTCTGGGGCGCGATGGAAAGAAGTACAGTTTAAATGTATCACTAGAGCCCATATATCCCCGCGGCGGGCGTTTCGGAGCCGTATTACAACGGACGGCCGTTGCCCTCGATGTTCTGAGGCCATGGCCACTCTATTGCATATGTGGTGGGAATGCAGGTTTATCCGGCCCTACTGGGCTAGGATCTCAAGGTTTATGGGGATCCTCTTGCAGCAGAGATTGCGGTGGTCTGCCTCCCTGGTAGTGTTAGATTGGTTGGACTCCCCCGGTCTCTCGCGAGCTGGGGAACAGCTGCTGGTGCGCAACGCCTGTCTGGTGGGGAAGGGGCCTATTCTTCGCCTATGGCAGGAAAGGGAAGCACCTACCTTCGGGGAGTGGCGGAACTATTTTCACCAATTCATGTTGACGGAGAGATGGAGTGCACGGGGTAGTGTCAAAAGATGGATGGCCTTTATGCGTGTCTGGGAACCTTACATTCAAAGCCTGGGGGCTCGATGCCGGAATGAAGTGTTACATGTAGGTAGTTGATGGAGGTCTTGTAGGGGGATGGGGGTGGATGCAGGTTGACCTCATGCTAGTAGTTCTCTTTTATCTGCTGGAGGAGTGTTGCTACGGGTGGGGGTGGGGGGTAGAGGAGGGGGGCGGGAGGGAGGGGGGGAGGGTTTAATGGGTTATAATCCACCTGCTCTTATATCTTTGTTGTAACTCTCTGGAGGGGGATAAGAGTTCCACCCCCCCTAGAGAGTCCTGTTTTCCTGTATATTGTATAATTTTGTGGTGGTCTATAAATAAAGCATTCAAAAAAAAAATAATAAATTATTCCTGCTGTTCCCAGAGATCACCTGTTACAGGTAAGTAACTGTGCTATCTCCAGGAAAAAGCAGGAATGAGTCTTCACATATGGGGACTCCCCAAGCTGAGATGCCCAGAGGGAGTTCTAGCATGTAGCGAATCTAGAAAGAGCCATGCTACTCCTCAGAACCTCATGCATCTTGGGGATGGAGGGTAGGAGTTGAATTACAGAAAGGTGCTGTGGAACAGCTGGAGTAGAACAGGACTTCTATGGAGGAAGATCCTGTATAGATGACATTTAGTAGTAAAAATATTGAGTGCAATATTCTAATATGGACCTCCCTTGGTGGTATTGTAAAAAGTCTATTGAGGTTCATGTGGATCTGTTAGAAGAGCCAGTAGAAGATCCTCAAGGAGTACCTCACTGTGAAGTAGAGGTAATAAACTGTAGGAAAAACAAGTGGAGGTCAGAACCCATCAGGGTGAGAAATAGCCCCAGGGGAACTGGGGTAGTAAAATGAGGTAGGGCTTCAGCTGGAAACGCAGAAGGTACTATTAGACAAAGCTTAAGCTCTTTTGGCTGGAGAAAAGTACAATGCTAGGACCAAAAGGAAAATAAGTCTGACCGATTTGGACTGACAATAGAAATAGTCCCTGTAGGAGAGAAGGGGTATGGAGACCCCTATATCCGATAACAAAGTAAGGACAGACTTATGAAGCGTTACAGTTTTAGATTAACTGAAAATCTGTGAGGTCTTTCCCAAATGAGGTCAATTAGGAAAGAAAAAAGGTACATGGAAAGCTTCAGAGGTACCTAAACCTGAAAGGTTATGGTAAGAGCAACAAAAAATTTGTTAATTACCACAGGGAGTAGTTATATGTGTAGAACCCTAAACATGCTGGCACAGCATTGATAGGGGTAGTGCACATCCGTCAGAGTCATATAGGAATATATGGATATATGAACCTAGACAGACAGATAAGTACGTAGATACATATCTACCTAGAAGATATCTCAACATATACGAGGGTCATTTTTAAAGTAAGAACCGATTGCGCATCGTATCCGCGCGATCTGTCAAGTGACGTCCGTTCAAGGTCAGCCACTCTTGGCCAGTCTCTCACTACGCCGCCATTACGTTTCACGTCTCTGCCAGTGTTGATTGTATGGTTATACTGCTTCGTTTGTCGCCATGTCAATCAGTAATCCCTCCGATTGTGAAGTGCGCTCGGTTATCCGGTTTTAATGCAAAAAAAAGTTCATCCAGCATTTTCGGCACCCATCTCGCACACATTTTTTTGTAGTGCAGTTTGTCAGTAACAATGTGATAAACTACTGATCTTGAAACTTGTGGAAATGTCTGATGCAGCTCGTCTATAGTGAAGCACCTGTTTTGACGAATTTCCTCATCAACTTCTTTTGTCAGGTCTTCATTCATGACAGTAGGCCGTCCAGATCGATCATCATGAACACTTGTCCTTCCTTCAACATCATTCATTACACCTTCCCCATACATTTCAACAAGCTGCCGGTGAATTTCAGCTGGACGAACTTGTTTTGCATGTAAAAAACGGATAACCGAGCGCACTTCACAATCGGAGGGATTACTGATTGACATGGCGACAAACGAAGCAGTATAACCATACAACCAACACTGGCAGAGACGTGAAATGTAACGGCGGCGTAGTGAGAGACTGGCCAAGAGTGGCTGACCTTGAACGGACGTTACTTGACAGATCGCGCGGACACGATGCGCAATCGGTTCTTACTTTAAAAATGACCCTCGTATAGATAGATCTATCGAGAGAGAGAGACACACAGAGAGAGACATATAGACACGTCTCCATGTAAGTAGATGGAGACATGGCCATATAACTAGATCCCCATAGGGATATGGGGATAGAGGGAAGATTCATCTAATAGCAAGAAGGGTGATACCTGCTTGAATAGATGTATAGAGAAAATTCTTTCCCAGGTTATAATTGACAGAGTTAGAGGAATGGTCTCCCTGACAAGGAGGAGTCTAGATTCCTTTAAGAATTCGAGCTCTTGAATAACCAGGATGGCCTACGTGAAAAATGCAGAGGATAACTTCAGTCTGCAGGCAGCAAGTCGAGATCTCTCTAGAACTGCAGTATGGTGAATGGATAGAGGACACCACTGGAATAAGATACCATATTGACCCGCCTATGAGGGCAAGATGGGTATCAGGCGTCCTTGAGCAACTGAAAGAAAACTATCCCTGGCGAGAAGTCCAAAGAAGATGTGGACCAAGCCAGGGAATTGGCCATTCTTTAGGTTTTCACGTGATGTAAGGCCTGTGTCTTTTGTCTCGAAAAGAGATTTTAGATGAGATGGTAAGGGTAGGGAACACCTACCAGTCATGGGAGCATGACTGGGTGAACCCCTCCAAACCATCTGGGATTATCTGCTAGGCAAGATACTAATGCTCTCTAGCAAGGGCCCATAGTGCAAAGCTACTCTGTAGAGTTGCAGAGAGCATCTTACAGGTTGGTTAGAAGAAAAAACTGGCTGCTTAAAGCCAGTAGGTAAAACTATTCTGCCAAAAACAAGGGAATTGGAGATGGCGAAGAATAGAATTCAAACCAACAAGTCTGTGATAATAGGGTTTCCAAAAAAGGTTGATAACCTGTTTTGGGTTTAGCACTGAGGCCAGAAGGATTGCTAGTGGAGGACAAACCCTGGTTGTGTGGTGAACAGAACCAGTGGCTTAACCACTAGGAATTGCTGCATTTGCAGCAACTACCAGGGCAGCGGAAAAAAAATTATTTTTCCTTTTTTTAGATTGGAAAAAGAAGCAACAGACATAAGTAGGAATGGTAAGACTTCCTTATTGTCTGATAAGCTGCCCTAAAGTAAGAATATGAAAAGGGGGGGGAGACAATTCTGGAAGGGAAAACCCCTTTGTGGAATAGGTAGAGAACCATAGGGGCTTACCAGTGTAATAGAGCCACTCTTACAAACCGAATGTTGTAGTAAGAGGGAGGTAAGACAGAGCTGAAGGAGACCGACTATGTAGTAAGTCTCTGAAAGGTAAGATAATACATGCTAGTACAGGGAAAACTGTCTTATTGATAGTTGTCACATCTCTTTTTCCTAGAAGGAGGAAAAAAAACCTGTTAACTATAGGCATGATCATCATAAAAACTCTTAGCAAAAAGAAAGGGATGTCTCGTGAAGAGAGATCCATGGGAATTTAGGATGAAATTAGTGTAGATGCTTCAAGTGAAAAGAAGCAGACTGCAAACTCTAACCACCAAACAGGAGATGTAATGATAAAGCACAGTTACTTACCTGTAACAGGTGATCTCTGGGAACAGCAGGAATTAGTCCTCACATATGGGTACGTCGGTACCGACGGAGCCCGTGCGGGAAAGCTCCCCAGCTTCTTAGAATAGAAGCTTTTGGGACCTCCCACTGCACATGCGCACTGCCTTCCCGCCTTCCTGAACAGCTCTCCTCAGTTTCGAGTTTATAGCTGAGTCAACAGAGAGAGGACAGGAAGATAGATAGATAAAAGATACAACTCCTAGGGGAGGTGGGTGGGTTGTGAGGACTAATTCCTGCTGTTCCCAGAGATCACCTGTTACAGGTAAGTAACTGTGCTATCTCCAGGAACAAGCAGGAATAAGTCCTCACATATGGGGACTCCCTAGCTTAGATGCATGGGATCCCCTGTAAAGGTTCGCCATCTTCGTATGGATCTCAGGCATCCATTCTGGGAAGGTGGGCAGGAGTTGTTTAGGAATGGAACAGGTGCTTGAGGACAGCCTGGCCAAACAAGGCATCCCGGCGGGAGTCCTTGTCCAAGCAGTAATGGGCTGTGAAGGTATGAACCGAGGCCCAGGTAGCGGCTCGACAGATCTGATCTATGGAAACAGAGTGCAGATGAGCCATAGAAGTTGCCATGGCCCTCACATTGTGAGCAGTGACATGGCCTTCCAGAGAAATGTTTTTGCTCTGGTAAGCAAAAGAAATACACTGAGCAATCCAATTGGAAAGTGTACGCTTGGAGACTGGAAGTCCCAAATGGGAAGGATCAAAGGCCACAAAAAGTTGAGAAGACTTTCGATGTGGCTGAGTCCTATTAAGGTAAAAAGCGAGAGCTCTTTTACAATCCAGAGTATGAAGGTTCCTCTCTGCATTGGATGCATGAGGAGCTGGAAAAAAGACAGGTAGATATACCTCTTGATTAAGATGAAAAGGCGAGACCACTTTAGGCATAAAGTGGGGATTCGTCCTAAGGACCACCTTATCATGATGAAATCTTGTGTAAGGTGGATTAGCCACTAAAGCCTGCAGCTCACTGATGCGGCGAGCCGAAGTGACTGCAATGAGGAAGATGACCTTCCAGGAAAGAAATTTCAAGGAGGTGGAAAACATTGGCTCAAAAGGTGGCTTCATAAGTTGACCGAGCACTAGATTCAAATCCCATGCGACCGGGGGTGGTCTGATGGGAGGTTTAGTGAGAGTCAGGCCTCTCATGAATCTTGCAACAAGAGGATGAGAGGAGATAGGTTGTCCATTTATATGTTTCAAGGATGCTGCAATAGCACTTAAATGGACTCTTACCGAATTCGTCTTGAGGCCTGCATTGGATAGATGCAGGAGATAATCAAGAAGAGAATTCAAAGGAAGTGCCAGAGGGTCAAGACCCTGCTGAGCACACCAAATGGAAAAACGTTTCCATTTGAAAGCATAGGAACGCCTGGTAGAGGGTTTCCTAGAGGCAGAAAGGATATCTTTCACTGGTTGGGAAAGATGAAAGTCTTGAAGGCTTAAGCCTTCAGTAACCAAGCACTGAGGTGAAGGGATTTGGGGTTTGGGTGCCACAAAGTCCCCTCCTCCTGAGACAGGAGGTCTGGCGCAGCTCCCAGATCCAAGTAGGATCCCTGGGAGAGCTGTAGAAGTAGAGGGAACCACACTTGGCGTGGCCAGCGTGGAGCTATGAGGATCATAGTTCCATGATCCCTCTGGAGTTTGAACAGAGTCTTGGGAATCAAAGGAATGGGTGGAAAGGCATATAGGAATGCCTGATTCCAATTCAGGAGAAAGGCGTCCGTAGCCTGAGCTCCCTGACACGGAGTTCTGGAACAGAACCGGGGAAGTTTGGCATTCCACGGACTTGCAAAGAGGTCTATGTCCGGGGTCCCCCATTCCTGAAAGATTCGGTTTATTTGGTCCAAATGTAGGGACCATTCGTGTGGCAGCAGAACTCGACTGAGCCTGTCTGCCCGAGAGTTTTGAACTCCTGGGAGATACACTGCTAGCAGGTGAATCTGATGCTCTCTGGCGAAGGCCCATAGTCTTAGAGCTTCGTTGCAAAGCGACAGAGAGCCCGTCCCTCCTTGTTTGTTTATGTAAAACATGGCCACCTGATTGTCCGTCTGAACTAGGACAGTGAGGTTGGCTAGGAGGGAGTGGAAGACCTTGAGGGCAAGGTAAATTGCTCGCAGTTCCAGAAGATTGATATGAAGGGTGGTCTCCTGTAGAGACCAAGTGCCCTGAGTGGAGAGAGTTTGCAGATGGGCTCCCCACCCTGTTTGGGAGGCATCTGTTGTGAGGGTTGCTTGGGGTAGCAATGGTTGAAATGGAGCCCCCAACAACAGATTCTTGGTGGAAGTCCACCAGTGGAGGGACCAAAACAGACGATCGGAGGTTTGTATTTGGTCTGAGAGCGCTCCTGACGCCTGAGTCCACTGAGTGGCCAGGGTCCATTGAGCTGCTCTCATATGAAGACGAGCATAGGGCACCACATGCACTGTGGAGGCCATATGACCCAGTAGGCGTAGCATTTCCCTGGCTGTCAAGTGAGTGCTGGACTGAGCTTGGGAGGCCAAACTCAGGAGGCGCTGGCCTCGAACATGTGGAAGGTAGGCCCTTGCAGTGATGGTGTCCAACTGGGCCCCTATGAATTCTAGAGATTGAGTAGGGATGAGTTGGGACTTGGGAAGGTTTACTACCAGTCCCAGATACTGCAAAAGGCTCCTTGTGTGGTCCAGGGAAATCTGGGCCTGTGACTGAGTTGGAGCTCGGATGAGCCAGTCGTCCAGATATGGGAAGACAAAGATTCCCATGCCTCTTAGAAATGCGGCTACGACTGCCATGCATTTTGTGAATACTCTTGGAGCAGAGGCTAGACCGAAGGGGAGTACTCTGTATTGGAAATGTTTTCCCTGAAACAGAAAGCGAAGATACTTTCTGTGGGATGGATGGATGAGTATATGTGTATACGCATCCTGTAGGTCTAGAGAACAAAGCCAGTCCTGACCCTGGAGGTAAGGAAGGAGAATGCCGAGAGACAGCATTTTGAATTTCTCCTTGAAGAGAAATTTGTTCAATTCTCTCAGATCTAGGATTGGTCTGAATCCCCCTGTCTTCTTTGGAATGAGAAAATAAGGGGAGTAGAAACCGGACCCTTGTTGAGGAAGAGGAACCTCTTCTATGGCCCCTTGGGCAAGAAGAGAGGAAACCTCTTGACCCAACAGGGTTAGGAGAGATGGGGGAGAATTGAATGGTCTCACCATATGATGGGGAGGAAGGCTGGAGAAATGAAGTTTGTAACCCTCTCGAATGATAGAGAGGGTCCATTGTTCTGTTGTGATTTGTTCCCATCTGGGAGCAAAGTGAACCAACCTTCCGGGTATGGTGAGAGGTTCTGGTTGTGTTAGAACCAGAAGTGGCAAGTTCCCTAGGAGCAAGTCAAAACCCCTGAGGGGTTGGAGCCTGCTGAGCTACAGTAGCTGCTGCAGGCTTAGCTCGTGCTTGTTTGGATTGCTGACGCTTAGCAGTATAGCGAGGTTGAGAAGACTGCTGGCCAGTATTTGAAGCAACTCTGGCCTTCTTATAGTAAGGCCTTTTAAAAGACTTTTTCTTAGTAGGAATTGAAGTGGACTTTGAAAGTCTTTCCAAGGTGGCATTTTCAGCATCCATCTGGGTGGCTTTGATTTGCCACTCTTCCCCAAATAAGTTCTCACCTGTACAGGGCAGATTCCGTAAGCCATCTAGAACCCAAGGTTCCAGATCAGAGGCCTGGAGCCAAGCAAGACGTCGGGCTGCAATAGCAATGCCCGAAGCCCTACTGGCTCCCTCAAAGGAATCATATGCTGCCCTATTAGAGAACTTAGAAACCTCTAAGAGTTGTTTCACTAGGGAAAGGAATCCCTGCTTTTTATCCTCAGGGATAAAGGGGGCAAAATGCCGCACCTTTTTGGCAAGTTCCTCCAGGAACATGCCCATATAGAGACTGTAGGAATTAATCCTGGCTATAAGCATACTAGCCTGGAAAATTTTCCTACCAAAAGAGTCCAAAGTCTTACATTCCCGTCCTGGAGGGGTGGAAGAGTGCCTTTTGGTACTCCTAATCTTCTTCATTGCAGACTTCACCACAATAGAGTGGTGGGGCAATTGAGTCTTTTGGAAACCAGGAGAAGGAGGGACCCTATACATGGTGTCCAACCTACGGGAATAAGGAGACAAAGTCAAAGGATTTTCCCAGAAATCCATCAGTTGTTCTTGAAGGATTTCATGGATAGGCAGGGTAACTGCCTCCTTAGGGCCTTTGAGTATCCCAAAATATCCAGTTTTTTGGATCTGGGTTCCTTTTCAGAGGATGTGGTAATAGAAAGGGCTGTAGCCATATCTAAAACAAAGTCCTGGAAGGACAAATCCTCTGGAGGGGACATTCTCCTTTTAGGAGAAGAGGGCTCCTCAGGTAAGTTGAGTGAAAACTCAGCAGAATCATCAGAGGAGTGAAAATCCTCAGAGGAATCGGTGCTGTCCTCTAACGCACGATACGCGTACCGATCGGTATCGATATCGGGCGTATCGGGTATGGAACCGGTATGGAGCGAAAGCCCATACGGTACCGACTTGCGTTTAGAGGTGGACGGCCTCGGTACCGGCATGGCGGACGATACCGGTATCGGGCCCGGAACCGCTGAAAGCGGAACCGATGGCGTTGCAGCTTTAATGAAAGCCATGACGGCCTGCTGCATGGACTGTACAGTATCGCCCATGGACGCCATAGCTGCCTGGATGTCGGTACCGGAGTGACCCGGTACCCCAGAGCAGGCTAACAGGTGATCTGTCGAGGCCGTAGCATCGATATCAACCTGAGACCCCTGAATTGGCGTTTTTGGAAGTTGGACTTCCCGCCGGGGTTGTTTGGCTGGGGCAGGGTCCTCAAGTTCTAAGCTAAGAGCCTCTCGATGCTTTGAAGGAGATTTGCTCTTTGAGGACTTGCCCACAGAAGGTTTGGTTACCTGAGATCCATCCGGAGAAGAAGACCTGGATGACTGTGATGCTGTATTCTCTGAAGCAAACAGCACATGGAATTTGTTGGCCCGGTTCTGCAGCCCACGTTTAGACATGTGGGAGCAAGATGGGCAGTCCGGTATGGAATGGTCAGGCCCCAAACATTTCAGACACCAGTCATGGGTGTCTGTGACTGAAATAACAGCATTACATTTGGTACACTTCTTAAATCCAGGGGCTGGCTTCTCCATGAGGAGAAATTGAGTAGGCCGAGAGGCCTCTCTGAAGTGACCAAAAAGCTAAAAAATAAGAAAAAAGAATTATAATTTTTTAAAGAAAGAAAGAAAAGACCGGCGATACCGGTATCGGTATGGGGAAGGCAGGTACGCGGTCTAAAGAAACAAATAAAATAACAATTTCTTCAGCGGTGACAGGAACACGACCTGCTGGCTCCGCGGAAAAAGAGAAACTGAGGAGAGCTGTTCAGGAAGGCGGGAAGGCAGTGCGCATGTGCAGTGGGAGGTCCCAAAAGCTTCTATTCTAAGAAGCTGGGGAGCTTTCCCGCACGGGCTCCGTCGGTACCGACGTACCCATATGTGAGGACTTATTCCTGCTTGTTCCTGGAGATCACAGGTACACTAAAAAAAATTTTTTTTAAACTGCCTCTAATGTTTCGATTGATTTTTACGTTTTTTGGTGCGCTGAATCCAAATCTGGTAACCAATTTGCTCCATCACGTACAGATTTTTTGCTACATTGGGTTAGCAGTTTGAGGTGAACGTTTCAGATTGAGTGCGATCGAGATAAAAGTTTCTTGGATGAATTCTTTATACTAATTGTTTAGTAGTTATTCAAATAAGAATAAAGAAAATTGTAACAAGGCAGCACATAAGAATAGAGTAATGTCAACAAAACACACTGTGATGGTAGCAAAATTGTCTGCACTTAAAACAGCCACATACATGTGCACAAACATTGAGCATATAAGAGCGAGGTTAGACACAAAGCAAAGCAAAGAAATGTGCAAAAATGTTGTACAGGTATGTATGTAAGAATAGAAAACGCAAACCGCACCATTGCAATACATGAAGACAAACACCCGATGGTGTGAAAATAAAATTCTAATAAATGAGATCCGACACTGTGGTAATAATTAGCAAATTTTTATTTCAAAGTTTAGTAAAAACACGATATTTGTCAACACAGTTTAGATTTTAAAGTCATTCTTGGGTCAATCAATCTCCTGGTGGGCCCGTTTCTTCTTCCCCCGAATGCTTCTCTTGGTGCGCTGCTTGGCGTATTTTTCATCTGAGGTTTCCCGCAGCAGCAACCAGCAGAAATCAGCCATCATAGTGGTGTTCCATCTTCCTTGGTACCTTTCTCTCTGCGTCCTTGATATCCTGGTGAAACCTTTCACCTTGTTCTTCACTGTACGCCCCCAGGTTTTCGGGAAAGTAGTTCACATGGGAGTGCAAGAAATGGACTTTCAGGCTCATGTTACAGCCTTGTTCTTTGAAGGCATTGAGCATCCTGGCAACAATATCCTTATAGTTCTCATCCCGCCTGTTCCCCAAGAATTTGAGAACATCCTTGAAGGAATCCCAGGCTTCTTTTTCCTTCTCAGACATCGTTTCAGCGAATGCTCCATCTGAAATGAGTTTCCTTATATCAGGGCCAACAAACACTCCTTCCTTTAGCTTTGCTTCAGAAAGTCGGGGGAACTTTGAGCAAAGGTACCGAAAGCACTCACCATCTTTTGGAAGGGACTGGATGAATTGCTTAATGAGACCCAACTTAATGTGGAGAGGTGGTAATAGAATTTTATCACGAGGTACCAAGCTCTCATGAAGAACATTTTTCTCACCGGGTCTCAAATACTCCCGAATTGGCCAGTCTTTTTTCCCCCAGTGTAGGTCGCGGGCCCGGCTATCCCACAAGCAAAGGAAGCAGGGATATTTGGTGAAACCGGATTGCTGCCCTAATAGCATGGATAGAATTTTAAAGTCTCCACAAATCATCCACTTATGCTCATCATAACGAATCTTCTGAAGAATCAGGGCCAAATTCTCGTATTTTTCTTGGAGAATAACAGAGTGAGCAATAGGAACTGAAGCGAATGTGTTGCAATTATGAAGAAGAACACCTTTTATGCTGTCTTTTGACGAATCAATGAACAGCCGCCATTCAGCAGGATCATACTTGAGTTTAAACTTTTCCATCACTCCGTATATATCGTTGCAAAATTCCAAATCTTCCTCTTTGCTGAAATACTTCAAAAATTGTGTCTCGCGGTTGCGGTACCAATAAAAAGTTGTTCCTGGTGACAATAGATTTTTCTGTTTAAGCCGAGAACCTAGCAGTTGGGCAGCATCTTTTGGGAGTCCTAACTCCCGGACTAAATCATTCAATTCAGCTTGAGAGAAAAGTTCAGGTTTCGGATCTGGTTCAGTTTCAAACTCGGAAGTACTGGACTCATCGGGAAAAGCCATCTGATGAGTCTCATCATGATCAGAACCGTCCACACAAATATGATCCAAAGATTTTGGTGGTTCAGGCACAGGTACTTCGTTGCTATGAGGCATAGGCCTAATTGCTGAGGGAAGGTTGGGGTAACTTATTACGTTCTTATTTTTTAAGTTGTATCCCTTCACAATGCAAGAGCAAAAATAGCAGTCACTGCTGTGGTCTCTTTGTTCACGCCACATCATAGGTATTCCGAAACGAAATGCTTGTTTTTTACCTTTCATCCATAAGCGTAGATCTTCCTCACATGTCTTGCACACTTTGTGAGGAGCCCACGGTTTGTCTTGATCGCCTAACTTCAAACCGAAATAGGCGAAATATACTTTTTTAATAAATGCAGAAATGTTCCTCTGCTGCTTTTTCACGGTATATTCCCCACAAATAAAACAAAAACTGTCCGGAGAGTTGACGCAACCTCTGGCTCTGTGAGCCATCACAAATACACAGCACTGCAAACTACAACTGTAGTGAACCACTTCGGAATAAAGCTGGATTACGACTGAGCAAACAAAAGGTAATAATGAACTTGCAAGAAACTGAAATTTGACAGGAACGTTCATGTCGCAACCACCGTGTTTGAGCGAGCGAACGAGGCGAGGCGAACAGGAAAGAACATGCGCCAGCGCGAGTACTGGATTTAGCCCCCCGCCTCCCAATTGTCCTGTTAATGTATAAAATGAATACAAAACACTCTAAAATATCACGAGGGAGTGTTTCTAGTTAGTTAACCATTACAACCTCTATTTTGGGCCAAGAAAATAAACTGCAGTCGGCTAAAAAGAAATTATGTGAACATTCCTTATATGGGTAAGAAATCTAATTTTGCAAGAAAACGTGACGTGATGGAACATTTTGGCTATTTTTCCTGGATTCAGCACCCCAAAATCTATAGGAATCAGTTGCAAAACTGGAGGCAGTTTTTTGGTAGTGTACCTGTGTAATCTATCTGAAACCCTGCGACTGCTGGGTTTGCTGAACCTGTTGAGGTTATGGTTTCTTTAGACCAGTGCGATGTTTCCCCTGTCTGGGAACATCTGTATGATGGGTAGAAGATGGATAAAACATTTTCCCCTTAGGGGAACAAAGTTTGTTAGGAAATTTCCTACCAACTGGGAAAGAGGAAGGCGTAGAACAGCCTCTGGAAACAGCAATGACAGTGGTTAACTGAGCAACTTGGAGTAAAGACTCCTTGTTAAAGAGATTTTCTCCAGTGCAAGGAGTATTTCCCAGTCTTTCTTGTGCCCATTTGTCCAAGTCTGAAACTTGGAGCCAGGCTTTACGTCGTGCCCCTATAGCTATAGCAGAAGTTCTGCTAACAGACTCAAAGGAGTCTAGGGAAGCACGAGTAAGGAACCTAGAGATATTTTGAGCATGACTAACCAATAAGGAATAGTCTGCTCTTTTGGGCTCTTGAAGAAAAGGGGTCAAAAGTAGTAATTTCTTTGTGACTTCAAGAGATAATCCCATATAGAAAATATATGAGAGAATTCTTGCTGAAAGCATAGATGCCTAGAAGGTCTGGCATCCAAAGTCATCTAAAGTCTTAGACTCACGACCTGGCGGATAAGAAGAGTGCTTTTGAGTCACGTGATGCGGTGAGCGCAGCAGACGTGGTCTGTGTGCGCTCTGGTCTTTGCCGGCCCAAACCGGGTTTTTAGTGCCGTTTGGTGGGCAGCTTGTCCCCTAAAGTACATCTGTGCCTGGGCGCGACGCTGGAGAGGAGTTTTATGGTGTCCGGCGGGCTGTAGAGGCGCTATGGCAACCGCAGTTAAGTCTGCACGAAAGGAGAAGGAATGGGGGATGGCCGTGTCTAAGATGGCCGACAGCCATGTGCAGCTTCCCTCACCTGCTACCCCAGAGTATATTGCAGAAGTCTCTGGTGCAGTGGCGGCGGCGCTGGCCACACAATTCACAGCCCTGCACGACAAAATGGATATCCTGCAGAGCTCGGTGAGTGCGTTGGGGTGCAGGCTGCAGGAGGCGGAGGATCGCATCGGGAAAGCTGAAGACAGCGTGCTCTCTCTCGTGCAGGAAGTGGCAGCCCTGAAATCGACCGTGCAGGCCCAGATCTCTAAATTGGATGATCTAGAAAATAGATCTAGAAGGAACAATTTGAGGCTGATGGGCATACCTGATGCTATTGCCGACAAAGATTTAAAAAAGCATCTGGAAAATCTTCTCCCGCAGCTAGTTGACGGCCTTGAGGGAGGCAACAAAATGTTGATCGAACGTGCGCACCGCGTGGGAACTAAGCAGCCCCGCGATCAGCGGCCTCGCATTGTTCTTGTCAAATTTCTGTATTTCCCACATCGGGAGGCCATCCTCCGAACGGCAAGACAGAAAGGTGGCCTGCTGCACGAAAATGTAAACATTCGAGTGGCTCCAGATTACTCTGTCTCCTTGAGTCAGCAACGGAAAGCCTACGCCCCGCTGTGCCAAAAGTTGATTGAGGCTAATGTTAAATTTTCCGTGCAGTACCCGGCACGGCTACATGTATTCCACGGCGGTGATCATCGGTCATTTGCTTCGGCGGAGGAGGCGACCTCATATATTGAGGGGATTGTGCAGCATAGAAGCCTTCCTCAGCGCAGCCCTTGAATTATCAAGACACCCATCGGGGAGGAACTGCAGCACCAGGTGCCTTGGGACTGATGGCAGGTGCCTCTTGTCTGCCGGGCTGTTTGCCCTAGCCGAGGCCAGGGGGCCCGGAGTGGGCTGCTCCACAAGGATTGTGGGGTGGTTTAATTGAACTTATCGGCTGAGAGAGCTTCACACAACTGCTGGAGGCCTTGAGGGACTGTGACTGTGGTTTGTATGAGGACCTGTGATGGGCCTGCCCAGTGGAGTGGCGGGAGCAGGGTGGAAGCTGAGGCCTGTTCCCGTCCCCTCCTGGGTGTTGTTGTTCACCTTCTTACACCACTCTATGTGGGCTTGTGGGTTGTGGGTGGCAGGGGGGGGGGGGAGATTCGCTGATCCTCGGGTCCTAGATCGGGGGTCTGTTTTGTTTTGTTACCCACTCGGTCCCCCGCTTTCCTTTCTCCTGGCAGGGGGTGGGGGGTTGCTGCTTTAAGGGTTTTTTCTTTTTATTGTTCATCTCTAACCGAATTGTGAACCCTAGACTTCCCCCGTGGGGAGGGAATGTGGGATTAACATGTGCTTTATTATGTGATGCCTATGTTCCTTGTTATTATATTGATGTATGCCTTGCCTTATAATGTTTTACCATGCGGCGTCCTGGGTCAATGGGTCGGATTTGGGATAATGGGGAGGAGAACTGGAGCGGGAGGTCGGGGGAGACCACACGCATCTATACTGATTCCACAGGGGGAGTATAATGCTACCCGATAGTGAGTGGGTAGGGTATAGATTGCTAGGGGTACGGGGAGGGGGGGGTTGGGGGAGAAGTCACGCTCGGGACCTAGGGAGGAAGCCAGTCCCATACAAGGAGAGGGGAGGATGGGGGGAGCTCCAGGCTGGGAGGGCCCCCCCCTGGAATTTGGTCATGGCCTTATTGTACTGTGGTGATATGGGCCTACTGACCTGAGGATAATCTCCTGGAATGTTTGTGGTCTGGGAAGCCCCATTAAGCGCTCTAAGGTGCTGCGGGCCCTGGCCTGCCATAAAGCAGATATTGCCTTACTCCAGGAAACCCACCAGACGGCTGAAGAACATGGTAAACTACACAGGGAATGGGTAGGTCAGGTATGGGGTGCTCCAGCCCAAGGGAAGAAGGGTGGTGTTGCTGTCTTGATTCATAAACGAGTTCGCTTCGCAGTTGCAAAAGAACTGGCGGACCCCTCCGGCCGCTTTGTATTCCTGCAGGGCACTCTTGAGGGGAAATCGTTAATATTGGGTAATTTGTATGGTCCTAATGTACTAGACCTAGATTTTTACAGTCGGGTGGCGACTAAACTTGCTTCATTGCCTGAATGCCCAATGATACTAGGTGGAGATTTTAATGCTGTCATGGATGTGCTGGTGGACACATCGCAGGGGAGTGGACCTCGGGAACGATTCCAGACGGCAAAGGCTATGGTTCAGCTCTGTAATAGACTGGACTTGGTGGACCCTTGGCGGCTGTTGCACCCGTCCGAACGGGATTATACACACCAATCTCGGGCACATAATTCTAGCGCCCGCCTCGACTATGTGTTGGTTTCCACGGGTTTGTTTGCTAGAGTGGCGGAGACGCAGATTGGTCCCACCGAAGTGTCTGACCATGCGTTTGTGTGGCTGGAGCTCTACTGGAGCGGGACCGACCCAAAGGCCAGGATTTGGCGTTTTCCCCTTGAGCTATATCGTGACGCTCAGTTTCGTCCTTTTTTGCAAAAGAGGTGGCAGGAGTTTGAGTCTGACCACCGTGGCCATCGCGATGATCCCGAGTTGCTTTGGGAAACGGCTAAGGTGGTTCTCAGAGGGGATATTATTGGCTTCCTGGCAAGGAAACAGCGATTGATGGCAGAACGGATCATATGTCTGGGGAAAATGGTGACGAAGCTGCGGCGCCAATTGGCGCGAAGCGCTACTGCGGAGTTTCGGCAGCGCCTGTGGGACAGTCAAGTGGAGCTCAACGAACTCCTACACCAGCGGGCCGTGAAGTCTGTTTTGTACTACCGATACCAATTGTATCGCTATGGTGACAAGCTGGGGAAGTTTCTGGCCCGTTGTCTGCGAGGTCCTCGGGGTTCTAGATTGGTGACTGCGCTTAGGGATTCCCACGGAGTGGTCCGCAGAGAGAGCCCAGAGATAGCTCGTATCTTTCGGGCCTTCTTTCAGAAGCTATATACGGCTGACCTGCCTTCCCCTACGCATATGAAGGATTACTTAGGAGGCTTGGAGTTGCCCAAGTTAACGGAGTCACAAAGAAGGCAATTAGACCAGCCTATTACGGTCGAGGAAGTACAGGCAGTGATAACAAAAGCGAGCTGTTTTAAGTCCCCAGGCTCCGACGGATTCGGGGCAGAATTTTACAAGATTCTTGGCGATCTGATCTCTCCTACCCTGGCGGCTGTACAGAATCGAAGGACGGAACAGGGTTATTATCGCTGGGGACATAATCATGCACACATAATTCTTATTCCAAAGCCAAATAAAGATCCCCTGCAGGCGGCCTCTTATCGACCCATTTCCCTCCTTAACTTTGATCTTAAAATAATGGCTAAAATTTTAGCGGACCGCCTGGCGGGTTTTTTGGGTCAACTGGTACATGAGTCACAAGTCGGTTTTGTCCGAGATCGGTATGCGGTTCGCAATCTGCGCAAAATAATAACTTCTTTGGAATGGGTTCAGCATCGGTGCCAGTCATCCTTGCTTGTCAGCTTCGACGCCGAAAAGGCCTTTGATAGAGTGGACTGGCACTATCTGCAATATTTACTCCCGTGTTATGGTATTGGAGAAACCTTCTGCCAAACGGTGGCTAGTTTGTATGTGCTGCCAACAGCGGCGATTTTCTGTAATGGGGTGCTATCCGTGGACTTTCCGTTGCAGCGGGGTACCCGACAGGGATGTCCTCTGTCTCCCCTCCTTTTCATTTTATCCTTAGATCCCCTTATACGAAGAGTGGAATTGACCCGAGACATCAAGGGGGTGAACATTGGGGGATATGAGTTTAAACTAGCCGCGTTCGCGGATGACCTGCTGGTACACTTGCTTTCACCTCGTGAGTACCCCGATTGTTGCAGGAATTTCATCTTTTTGGGACTTTTGCAGGTCTTAGTATTAATCACGATAAATCGGTGGCGCTGGATGTCTCCGGTCAGCTGAGGGGTTGTTGGCCGGGAGACTTCCCCCTGCGATGGGCGGACGATCAGTTTGTGTACTTGGGGATTGTGCTCCCGCGTCGTGTCTCCCGTCTCTATGAGAGCAACCTTGATAGGGTGCTATCTAAGGTGAGGACCCAGTTACAGTCGTGGCGCTATCTCCCTTTATCGCTTTCAGGGCGCATTGCAGCAATTAGGATGGTCATTTTGCCGCGGATACTGTACTGGCTGCAGACACTCCCTGTTTGGTTGTTGCGTCGGGATATTCGGCGGTTCGAGAAGGAATTTCGGAATTTTTTGTGGAAGGGAGGGCGAGCCCATATTTCTTACTGGCGATTGCGAGGGAGGGGACGCTGCGGCGGTTGGGGGCTTCCAGATTTGAGTAGCTATGTCCTGGCCTGCCAGGCGAGTCACCTGGGCGACTGGCTGGGAGGTACTGAGAATTATACCCCTAGAGCCTTGGAAGAGGCGTTTGTTGCACCGCATATGTTGCAAGCGTTGTTACACCATGAGAGTCGTCTGGTCCCCCGACATTTGTCGGAAGGGGTCTTGGTGGCCCCGGTGAGACGGACTTGGAGACAGCTTAATACTTTCTGGGGCCGCGATTGGAGAGTGTCGAGTTGGCTGCCAGTGCAGGGTAACCTTTGTTTTCCCCCCGGTTTGGACACCGCGGCATTTCGTGTTTGGGCCGAGAGGGGTATTAGCAATCTGGGGCATGTAGTTGGTCCTAATGGGAACTGTAAATCGTTTGTTTCTTTACGTCAGGAATATGACCTGGGGACTAGACACTACTTTGCCTACATGCAGATTTCTCACTATGTGGCTTCCCTCCCTGCAGCAGCGCTGCACAGTGACCGTTCGTTGCAGATTTTGGAATTCTTTAGTTTGGGGACGGAGGAGGTGCCCTCTATTAGTGTGTTGAATCGGCGATTTGAGACCCTTCGTCCGGGTCCGGACTATAGTGTGGTGGAGAGGGCTTGGGCTGATGAGTTGGGTCGGGAGATCCCCTCGGGGACCGTTCTCCTGGCTTTACGGCGGATCGGGAGTCTTGTCGAGGGTGTACGATGGCGGGAAATGCAGTTTAAGTCTATTACCCGGGTACATCTGTCGCCTCGCCAGGCCTTTCGCTGCCACTTGACTTTGGATGGGAGCTGCCCACGGTGTTCTTCCCCCCTGGCAACGCTGCTGCATATGTGGTGGGACTGCAGGGTTATTCGCCCATACTGGCTGCGAATTTGCTCGTTTATGATGCGTATCTTGGGACAGCAAGTAGACTGGGATGCCCCCTTTGTAGTCTTGGATTGCCTGAAGGCTAACCACCCTAAAGGGAAATGGGAGAGGTGGTTAGTGCGTAAAGCTTGTCTGGTGGGTAAGGGCCCTCTTGTGTAAATGGCGGGAGAAGGGCCCTCCGTCCTTTTGGGAATGGCGGAATTCTTTTCACCAATTGATGCTTCTGGAGAGTAGGGGAGCCAGGGGTAATCCCAAATGATGGACCAGCTTTCAGTTGACCTGGGATCCCTATCTTCAGGCCCTGAGTCCCCGAAGCCGTAATCTTATTCTCCAGCAGGGAAGTTAGGGAGTGGCTTCTGTTTGCATGGCATGGTTGGAGTGGCCATTTGCGCCTGCTCCAGGGTCCTGAGCGTGACGGGGTGGGAGGTGGGGGGGTGGGGGGATGGGGAGTGGGGGGGTGCTATGCTACTGGTAAAAATCACCTGTAATTATGTGTGTCCTCTGCCTGGGGATAAGAATCCACCCCGGCGGACGGCTATTGCCTGTTGTACTTATGTTTCATGGTGTTTCTAAATAAAGTTCTAAAAAAAAAAAAAGTGCTTTTTAGTACTCTTAACACGCCTCATTGCTGATTCTATAACAATGGAGTGGTGAGGAAGTCGAGTCTTTTGAAAACCTGGAGAGGAGGGCACCTTGTATAGAAGATCAGTTGCCCTAGAAGGTGGGGGATACCGTTAAAGGAGTTTCCAACATTCGAAAGAGGAGATCCTGCAAGGTCTGATGCAAAAGAAGCATGATGTCCTCCTTTGGACTCCAGGGAATATACAGAGATTCTGTATTCCCTGGTGCAGGATTCTGACCAGGTATAGAAATGGCAAGTGACTTTGCCATATCAAGCAGGAATGCTTGAAAAGAAAAATCCCCAGAGGGAAGTCCTCTAGAAATCTGTTGAAGAACTAGCATTGGCACCCAGGGATCTATCCAAATTTAGAGGAATAGAAGACCCTAAAGGGTGGAGTATCGGAACCTTAGAGGATGGTCGCCGGTACCGCAGGAGGTTGGGACCAGCAACAGTCGGTAGCGCATCGTCCATGCTAGGGATCGATTCCACTCGGTACCGAGGGAAGCGAGCCTGATGAAACAAGCATGGAAGGTACAGACAGCAATGGTAGTGTGGATACCGGCACCGTATCCGATACCGGTAGATGAAGGCCAGGCGGTGACAGCTCTAACAGTATCGAAGAAACCGAGAGTGCCCGACCTGGATCATCGGCACCATGCCTTCGGTACCGTCCGGTGTCGGTACCAAGGCGAGTCAGTACCCAGTCATCCAGACTGGAGATCGATTCCAGACTCGGCATAGAAGGAAGCGAGTATCGATGCACATCTGGAGGGTACCGACGTCGGTACCAGTACCGGTACTGGGATAGATACCGATACTGGAAGATCGGTCTGCAGAGTATCCAATGGGCCCGCAGGTACCGAGAATGCCAGACTACGATCTTTGGTGAGGAATGTTTCATCCAACACCATTGCCGATGCCGGGGTATCAGTACCACTCGAAGCGGATGCCACCACCGAGCACGGCTCAGGCATGTTCGAAGAGAGGTGAACCTCAGGAACAACCTGAAACCCCACTAAGGATTTGTAGGCCGAAGACTCCCACCGGGGTTTTAAAGCCAGTGTGTCCTCGAGGGCAAGACCAGAGGCATCTCTATGCTGTGCATGAGATCTACCACTCGAGGACTGGCTAGTCTTAACAGAATGTTTTTGGGTTACCTGATCCTGTGAAGAAGAAAGGGTGGTCGGTGCCCTGAAGTTGAATGGGGACCGCGTATCGAGGTGAACTCGATACTGAAGACTTCTTCCGACTATACTGTTGCAGGAGGGACACTCCAGCGGATAGTGGTCAGGACCCAAGCAGGGTAGACACCAATTATGAGGGTCTAAGATGAATTTTGTACTGCCACAGTTTGAACATTTCTTAGGGATAGTGGCTGGCGCTTCCATGAGGAAGAAGAGTAGGCCTAGCAGGCCGAAAAAAAACAGTCAGGCACTAAGAAGGAAAAAAGTATTCCTTATAAAGGAAAATTTAGAAGAAAAAAACACCGGCGGTTCCGGTGGCGTCGGGGAAGGCAGAAGCAACCACAAGAAAACCAAAAAATAAAAGAAGAATTTTCTGCGGTGACAGGACGACGTCCTGCCGGCTCCACGGAAAAACGAAAACTGAGGAGAGGCAGTTGGGAAAGGCGGGAAGGCAGCACACAGGCGTGTTGGGATGCTTCCAAAAGCGTTCCGATTGGACGCTGGGGAGCGGTCCCACGCAGACTCCGCCGGTACCGACGTACCCATATGTGAAGACTCATTCCTGCTTGTTCCTGGAGATTGGTTAAGACCATGAAGTGCTAGGCTTTCAGCAACCAGGCCCTGAGATGTAGAGACTGGGGATTGGGATACCACAGCATCCCGTCCTCCAGGGATAGGAGATCTGGAGCAGGTTCTAACTCCAGAAATGGAGCTTGAGAGAGATGTAACAGCAGAGGGTACCACACTTGTCATGGCCAATGTGGGGCTATGAGAATCATATGGCCTCTGTCTCTCTGAAGCTTGAATAAAGTTCTGGGAATTAGGGGAATGGGTGGGAAGGCATACAGAAAGTTCCAACCCCAAAGGAGGAGGAAGGCATCCCTGGCCCGACAACCCTGAGCCAGAATTCTGGAACAGAACTGGGGAAGTATGCAATTCAGCGGACTTGCAAAGAGGTCTACGTCTTAGCAGTTGTAACATTAGCAGTCTATGGCCTAGCAGTTGTAACATTCCCGAGCAGTGAGGTGAGGTCTATGTCCGGGGTTCCCCAAAATTGGAAAATTTTGGCCACCTGGTCTGCATGGACCATTCGTGTGGAAGTAGAACGCGACTGAGTGTCTGCCCAAGAGTTTTGAATGCCTGGAAGATACACTGCAAGGAGATGAATCTGATGCTCTCTGGCAAGGGCCCAAAGTCGCAAAGCTTCGTTGCAGAGCGACAGAGAGCCTGTTCCGCCCTGCTTGTTCACATAGAACATGGCTACCTGGTTGTCCATTTGAATTAGGACAGTTTTGTAGCTGAGCTGGGTGTGAAACACTCTAAGAGCAAGAAAGATTGCTCTGAGCTCTAGGAGATTGATGTGTAGATCGGTCTCCTGTGGAGTCCAGGAACCCTGGGTAGAGAGGCCTTGCAAATGGGCTCCCCAACCCACCTGTGAGGCATCTGTTAGAGTTACTTGGGGTGGGGGTTGCTGAAAAGGGGACCCCACCAACAGATTTTGGGGTGACTGCCACCATTGGAGAGACAAAATAAGACGATCTGAGGCTGCTATTTTGTCTGACAGGCAACCTGACGCCTGAGTCCACTGGGCTGCCCCCATATGGAGGTGGGCATAAGGGACCACATGCACGGTGGATGCCATGTGGCCTAGCAGTTGTAACATTTCCCGAACAGTGAAGTGAGACTAGCATTGCTTGGGAAGCTAACTGCACAATGCAAAGGCAGCAGGAGTGTGGAATATAGGCCCCTTGTCTGTCTGGTATCCAGCAGGGCTCCTATGACCTCTAGAGACTGAGTGGGAGCTAGGTTGGATTTTGGGAAGTGTATGACAAGTCCCAAATATTGAAGGATACGCATTGTGCGAAATAGAGAAAACCTGGCCTCTGGCTCTGATGGGGCTCGAATGAGCCAATCGTCCAAGTAAGGGAAGACTAATATTTTTAGGGTGCGGAGAAAAGCTGCCGCCACAGCCATGCATTTTGTGAACACCCTTGGTGCCGAGGCCAGGCCAAAAGGAAGAATTCTGTATTGGTAGTGCTTCCCTTGAAATAGAAAGCAAAGAAACCTTCGGTGAGTTGGATGGATGAGAACATGAGTGTACGCATCCTTGAGATCTAGAGAACAAAGCCAGTCCTGACTCTGAAGGTATGGCAGTAGAGTTCCCAGAAAAATCATTTTGAATTTCTCTTTGAACAGGAATTTGTTCAATTCTCCGAGGTCCACAATGGGTCTGTGCCCTCCTGTTTTCTTTGGAATAAGGAAAAGGGGGAATAGAACCCTGCACCTTATTGATGACTAGGTACTTCTTCTATTGCCCCTTGGGCAAGAAGCAGACTGACCTCGTGATCTAACTGGGAGTTGAGATAGGTCTGAGAATTGAACTGTTACCACTGTAGGAGGGGGCATGCTGAGGAAGTGAAGCTTGTATCCCTCTCTTACAATGGACAGAGTCCAACTTTCTGCTGTTATCTGCCCCCATCTGTTTATGCACTTAAAACAATCAAAAACTGCACGATTTACAAATTTGGAAACATCCTGAGCATGTTTGATAAGTGTAAGATAATCTTGTCTCTTATCAGGAAGGAGGGGGCACATGAGCTCTAGATCTCCTGTAACTTCCTTAAGGAACATTCCCATATATAAAATGTAGGAACTAATCCTGGCAAGAAGCATAGAGGCCTGGAAGGTTCGACGCCCAAAGGCATCAAGAGTTCTACATTCACGTCCTGGAGGATTAGATGCATGTCTTTTTGAACTCTTGATCCTTCTCATAGCGGATTCCACCACCATGGAACAGTGGGGCAGCTGAGTTTTTTGAAATCCAGGACAGGGAGGAACTCGATACATGGTATCGAGCCTACAAGAATGAGGAGAAGTGGTGAGAGGTGTTTCCCACATCCTTAGCATGAGATCATGCAAGATCTCATGAATAGGCAAAGTAGCTGCCTCTTTGGGAGCTTTAGGATACTGTAAAATCTCCAATTCCTTTGCCCTAGGCTGTTTCAGGAGCCACTGTGATGGAAAGACCTCGAGCCACAATCCCGGATAAAATCCTGGAAGGATATATCCTCTGGAGAAGACATCCTACGTTTAGGAGAGGAAGCATCCTCAGGAAGAAGTACTCTGGTATCGACAAAGCTGTCAGAGTCTTCAGACTCGGAGGATTTAAAGTATCTCCTGTCCGGGTAATCGTGCAGCGCATGATACCGGTACCGATCGAAGTCGGTATTAACAGGGTCCGGTACCGACTTGTCAGTACCGGGGGAGCACAGCATGCATCAGTACCGGTAGTCCACCTGCCGACGTCGATGCAATTGCCCCCGGTACCAGTTGAATTGTCTGAAGTGGTTTTGGGGGCATCGATGCCGAGAGAAGAGCCGCCAGACTGCGTTCAATAGCCAAGAATCTCTGGTCTATCGATGCCGCCAATGTCTGAGTATTGGTACCGGTAGAAACGGCTGGTACCCCAGAGCATGGCACCAGTAGTTCTGCCGAGGTTGGGGCCTTGAGAACATCCTGGAGTACCGATGATGCTTTGGAAGCCGAAGCCTCCCGCCGGGACAATTTTGCCGGTGTGAGTCCCTCAAGGGCAATGCCAGAGGCATCTCGATACTTAGATCTACCCTTTGAGAATCGGCTAGACTTATGTTTAGTTACCCGAGATCCATGGGAGGAAGACAAAGCCCTGGAAGATGCTGATGCCATAGATGCTGCATCAGAGGGAAAAAGGGTGCTAAGTTTATCAGCTCGGTTTTGCCGACCCCTCTTCGACATCATCCCACAGGCAACACACGCGGAGATAGCGTGGTCAGGACCTAAACATTTGAGCCACCACTCATGGGTGTCGGTGACGGAGATGGTACCGCCACACTTGGAACACTTTTTAAAACCCAAAGCGGGTTTTTCCATTGTAGAGAAAAGTAGAGAAGAAAAAAAGCTGGAAGTCTCCAGGAAAAGATTTTTTTTTTTTAACAAGGAAAAGGAAGAAAGAACTGGCGGTACCGGTGTAGCGTCGAAGGAAAGCAGACACGACCACAAAAAAGAAGAATAAACGGGATATTTTCTGCGGTGAAAGGAAGTGCAACCTGCCAGCTCGGCGGAAAACGAAGAACTGGAGAGAGACAGTTGGAAAAGGCGGGAAGGCAGTACGCAGGTGCTGTGGGATGCTCCCAAAAGCTTTCTAATTGGACACTGGGGAGCGTTCCCGCGCAGGCTCCGTCGGTACAGACGATACCCATATGTGAAGACTACATTCCTGCTTGTTCCTGGAGATAGGAGGATCAAGCAGGGTTTATTCCGGGCAGACAAGCGAGTGATAATATATGTAAATTGTTGAATTTAATATGGCAAGTACTTAGGGATCAGACAGCATCTATAATGATGGCAGTGGATGCGGAGAAAGCCTTTGATAGAGTAGAATGGGCTTTCATGTTTGCAATTATGAAGATGATGGGTCTGGGAGAGAACTTCCAGAAATGGATAGAGGCACTTTACAGAGAACCTAAGGCACATATACGGATAAAGAGTAGTTACTCACCTATAACAGGTGTTCTCCAGGAGCAGCAGGAATCAGTCCTCACATATGGGTGACGGCGCCAACGGAGCCCTCACGGAGCAATTTCCCCAGCTTTCAAAGAAAGCCTTTGGGAATTGCAGCACGCATGCGCGGTCCCCTTCCCGCCCAAGGCTGCCATCTTGCTCAGTCTGATGACATAGCTAAAAGACAGCAAAAAAATTAGCAAAAACGAAATGATAGGACTGCAACTCCGAGGGGAGGAGGGAGGGTTGTGAGGACTGATTCCTGCTGCTCCTGGAGAACACCTGTTACAGGTGAGTAACTACTCTTTCTCCAGGACCAAGCAGGAAGTCAGTCCTCACATATGGGACTCCCTAGCTTAAGGCTACCGGAGACCTCAAGCGGAAAAATGAGCTCCCTCTAGCTCAGTAGCACAGAAGGAAGGAATCTTCTCTGAAAACGCCCCCGACCGGTAGCCCAACATCAGGGCCGGAGGGCAGGAGTTGCCTAAACCTCAAAGAGATTATGGAGGACTGCCTGACCGAAAGCACTGTCCCTGCGGGGACTCCCTCTCCAGGCAGTAATGGGCCGCAAAAGTCTGGCTTGAAGACCAAGTAGAGGCCCGGCAGATGTCTGCCAACGGAACAGAGCGGCCGGCCACCCCATAAGCCCAGGCGATACAGTCAGCGACCCATATGGACAAAGTACGCTTGGAGACAGGTAGCCCCAACTTATTGGGGTCAAAAGAAAAGAAGAGCTGAACAGCCCTCCTATGCTCCCGCATACGGTCAAGGTAGAAGGACAAGGCCCTCCTACAGTCCAGGGTATGCAGGGCCATTTCAGCCCGGCTGGCGTGCGGCCTGGGAAAGAAGGTCGGAAGAACCACCTCCTGGTTGAGATGAAAAGGAGAAACCACTTTTGGAAGAAACTTAGGGTGAGTCCGTAAGACTACCCTATTCCTGTAGAACCTAGTGTAAGGAGGATCAGACACTAGGGCCTGCAGTTCACTAACGCGCCTAGCAGAGGTAAGGGCTACCAAGAACAAGGTTTTCCAGGAAAGAAAACGAAGAGGGCAGGTAGCCATAGGTTCAAAGGGCGGATAGGTAATCCGCTGCAAGACCACATTCAGATCCCATTCAGGGGCTGGTGGGCGCAAAGGAGGCTTAAGGAGAAGGAGGCCTCGGAGAAAACGAGCCACCAAAGGGTGGTTGGAAAGAGGCCTGCCATCCACCGGTACGTGATGCGCAGAGAGAGCACTGAGGTGGACCCTGACAGAGTTGGACTTAAGGCCCAGACTGGAGAGGTAAAGCAAATATTGCAAGACCACTGCCACCAAGCAGGAGAAGGGATTCGCAGACTGCTGAGCACACCACACGGAGAACCGACGCCACTTAAGAGCGTAGGACGTCCGGGTAGAGGGCCGCCTGGAGGCCAAGACGACCTCTTCCACCTCCCGGGGCAGCAGGAAGGGAGCAAGGACTACCCTTTCAGCAGCCAGGCCATCAGATGAAGGGACCGGAGGTTGGGGTGTAGGAGAGTCCCCTGATCCTGTGACAGGAGATCGGGTTGAAACCCCAGAGGAAGAGGAGTGTCCACCGCCAGCTGCATCAGAAGCGGGAACCAGGGTTGCCTCTGCCACTGGGGAGCCACCAGGATTATCGAGGCTTTGTCTCTGAGAACCTTGAAGAGCGTCCGAGACACCAGTGGCATGGGAGGAAAGGCATACAAGAGGCCTGTGGACCATGGAATCAGAAAAGCATCCGCCGCAACTCTGAGAAGATGCGGTTGTCGAGAGCAGAATCTGGGAAATTTCCGGTTCAGAGGACTGGCAAATAGATCCATGGTAGGGAGACCCCACTTGAGAAAGATCCGTTGAACCACCAATGGGTCTAATCTCCACTCGTGTGGTTGGAGGATCCTGCTCAGCTTGTCTGCCAGGTAATTTTCTTGACCTGGGAGATAGACCGCTTTGAGGATGCCGTGAAGGACGGCCCAAGAGCACAGTCTTTGTGCCTCCTGACAGAGAAGGAAGGAGCCTGTGCCGCCTTGTTTGTTCACATAGAACATTGCAACTTGATTGTCCGTCTGGACCAGCACAGACTGGTGAGACGTGAGGTGAGAGAAGGCTCGCAGGGCTAGGCGAATGGCTCTGAGCTCCAGGAAGTTTATCTGCTGAGCAGACTCCCAAGGAGTCCAGAGGCCTTGAGTACATGTCCCTTGGCAATGTGCTCCCCAACCCAGGAGAGACGCATCGGTGGTCAGTACCTGAGAAGGCGGAGGAAATTGAAAATCCACTCCCAGCACCAGGTTTGGCAGATGAAGCCACCACTGCAGAGAAGAGACCAGCAGGTCGGACACCTGTACCGAGTCCGTCAGGCTCCCTGTGGCCTGATGCCATTGAGTGCGAAGGCACCACTGAGCAGGTCGCATGTTCCGGCGGGCATTGGGGGTCACATGGACCGTGGAAGCCTTATGGCCAAGCAGTCTCAGAAATTGCCTGGCAGAGACTAGGGAATTGCTGTGAAAGTGGCTTGCGAGATCCATGAGCCTGTGGGCCCTGTCTAGAGGCAGGAAGGCCCGCGCCTGAAGTGTGTTCAACCTGGCGCCTATGAATTCGAGATTTTGAGAGGGGAGCAAAGTGGACTTTGCGAAGTTTATGACAAATCCCAAGTGCTGGAGTAGAGTCACAGTGCGATAAGTGGCGTGAGTGGCCTCTTGGGAAGACTGGGCTCTGATGAGCCAGTCGTCCAGGTATGGAAACACAAAAAGGCCTTGAAGTCTTAGATAGGCCGCCACTACTGCTAGGCACTTGGTGAACACCCTGGGGGCTGAGGATAGGCCAAAGGGCAGTACTCTGTACTGGTAATGATTTCCTCCCACAACAAATCTGAGCTATTGTCTGTGGTCTGGATGAATAAGGATGTGAGTATAGGCATCCTTTAGATCTAAGGAGCATAGCCAGTCTCCCTGCTGGAGGTAGGGCAGCAGGATTCCAAGGGTAAGCATCTTGAACTTTTCCCTTGCCAGGAACTTGTTGAGGTTTCGCAAGTCCAGGATGGGTCTGAGGCCTCCTGTTCGTTTTGGTATCAGAAAGTACCTGGAATAAAAGCCTTGACCTCAGGTGGTGGGGCACCGGTTCCACAGCCTGTTCCTGAAGACGACTTGCTAACTCCTGAAGGAGTAAGTCCCTGTGCAGAGGGAGTCTTGGAGGCTCCCCTGGAAAATAGGAGGGAGGTACCTGGTGAAAGTGTAGAAGATAGCCTTTTTGAACTATATGAAGCACCCAGGTATCTGATGTGATGGCTGACCACCTGTGGGCAAAGTGGACCAGCCGGCCTCTTGTGCTGAGAGAAACCAGCGGAGGGGAAGAGGCTATGCTGATGGAGTCAAAAACCCCCACCCTGCTGAGCAGGGGCCGGTGTTGTGGGCTTGGGGGCCTGCTGCCTACGGGACCCATTACCCCGTCCCTTGGCCTGCTGACCCTGTTGGGGAGCTGCTGAGGCCTGATAATGAGGGTATTGTTTATAGGCAGCCGCCTTCCTCAGGTAAAAGGGCTTTTTCCCCGAGCCCTTCTTCTAAGAAGCGGCAGAGGTTTTCCTGGACAGCTTAGTCCTGGTCAGAGTCTGATCTCTATCTGTGCAGCCTTTTCAGCCATGGGCTTGCCAAAGAGGTTTTCACCTCTGCAGGGGACATCGACCAACTTGTCCTGTACCCATGGCTCGAGGTCGGATGACTGAAGCCAAGCCTGTCGGCGGGCACCGATGCCGGCTCTGGCTACTCGAGCCGATGCTTCGAAGCCATCGTAGGCTGCTCGAGAGATAAACTTCGAGCACTCTCGAATACCAGTTGACAAGGACTGGAACCTCTGCAAAGGTTCCTCGGAGAGACCAGCAGAGAACCCGGCAATTTCTTTTGCGAGGTCTCGGAGATACATGCCCATATAGAGCTGGTAGGTCTGGACTCGACAAGCAAGCATAGAGCCCTGGAAGCACTTCCTACCGAGGAAAACAGAAGTGCTAAAACTAAGGTTTGACTCACAGGAAGAGGGTATGGTTCGAAATACATTCCCGTTTAAGTGGGCTAATAAAAGTGTGAGATACCTGGAGATTCAAATCAGTGCAGAGGGGTCTGTACAAGTTGAATTATGAGTCAACTGTAAAGAAAGTGCTAACGGATTTAGTAAGACGGGACAAACCCATTTTCTCTTGGATGGAAAGGATTGTCATAGTGAAGATGAATATATTACCCAGACTACTTTTTCTGTTTATGACCTTGCCTATAGAGATCCCCACTGCAATGTTAAATTTGGTGCAGAGAAGAATCTTCTCCTTTATTTGGAGATGCAAGTCCCCTAGGGTGCAAAGGAAAATAACGTATAGAGAGAAAAAGGAAGGAGGTCTGGCGGTCCCTGAGATTTCAAGGTATTATGAGGCGGCACAGATGCGAGCGATAATGGGGCGGAGGTTGGAGAAGGATGGGCCTCAACGGAGTAGAATAGAACAGGAGCTAGTAAGACCTAACTACATTAAAGATTTGATGTGGAAGAGAAGGGAGGAGAGATGAAGAGGCTCAGATAAGAACCCATACATGACAAGTACATTTCAAGCCTGGGACAGGAAACATAAGGTGCTAACACATGTGGGAGGAAATATTAGGGCATAATGTATCACATGTGAGGGGTTTTTGGTGGGAGAAAGTTCTGAGATATTTCAAAAATGGCATGAGGAAGGGTTACAGTGTATGGGACAGGTAATATCTGAGGAGGGCCATTTAAGGCCGTGTGAGGAGCTTCAGCAAGAGTTCCAAATAGAAAAGAGTGATTGGTATGGTTATTTCCAACTGGCACACTTTCTGGGGGGAAAACAAATAAAGTATGCCTGAGCAGCAAAGAGAATTTCAGAAGATGTTTAGGTTGGGAGATTTATCAAGAGGTGTGATTTCTAGGCTCTACAAAGCACTGAGTGGACCCATGGACCAAGGAGCCTGGGAGATGGACTTGGGGAGGTCAATGGGATTCTCGGAGATGGGAAAAAAAAATATATGAAGGGGTAAAAATACCTGTGGTCTCGGCAGCAATCCAAGAACATTGTTATAAGACACTGTTCCGAATGTATTTAACCCCAGTCCGATTTTGTAAGATGGGGAGATATGACTCGATGTGTTGGAGGAAGTGTGGGGGGAGGGGGGAGTATATGCACAGTGCTACAGTAAACGTGGCAGTGGATGTCGGGAGATGGTGGGCTGGGTGGGAGCTATCATACCGGCTGGAGTGTTAATGAATGAATGGGGGGGGGGGAATCCGAAAAGTGATCTAGTGTATGTTGAAGATGCTTGCAATTGGGGTGAGGATGGAAATAGCGAAGGGATGGAGGTCAGAGAGCACCATTTCCTGAAAGGATATTAAGTAGACTAGCCTATATTTATAGGATGAGTGAGATTACTGCATATAAAATGCACAGGATTGAGATCTTTCAAAGGAGATGGGAAAAGTACACTGAGTGGTTACAAAGGGTGGATAACGAATTAATGGGTTGAAACTAATCAAGCTCAAAGAAGGGAATAGTAAAAAGAGGAAGGGTGCATCACAGGATCGGGGGGGAGGGGAGAAGGGGGGAATATTAAAACAAAAATGTACAGGTACATGGACAGAGTATATAATGAAAAATAAGGCTAGAACGGTAATTAGGTAAATGTTGGGCTGATGGATACAGCCCAATGCATGTTATGCCATTGATTGTAAAGAAGAAGAAAAATTGTGTGTTAACCTGTGCTGTACCAAATAAAAATCTAAAGTTTAAAAAAAAATTGAATTATAGGGCTGTTTTATTTTTTTCTTCTTCGTCTCAGCTACAAACTCAACTAAGGAGAGAAGCTGGGAAGGAAGGAAGGCACGCAGACATGCAGGCACAGTGGAGTGCTCCCAAAGGCTTTCCTATTGGGATGCTGGGGAGCGTTCCTGTGCAGGCTCGAACTGCACCGACATCATCCATACATAAAGACTGATTCCTGCTGTTTCTGGAGATCACCTGTTACAGGTGAGTAACTATGCTCTCCCCTCCAGCTCCTCACATGCTTCAAAAGGGCTCCAAAGGGGCAGCATCTGCTCCTTTGGACACACCCCTTCAGGCATACACCCACAGCAGGGCTGAATGTTAAAGCCCTTCCAGTGACATCAGAACAGACATGCTTACTCACATGGGTGCAGGGAGCCTACCAGGAAAGAGTTGAAGCAGCTGCAATGAGGAACAGGTAATAGCATCCACTGGCCCAAGCAGCCTTCTGAAGTGGTAGCAGTGCTCACCAGGGAGGGGGTGTGGAGTTAAGGATCAGCAGGAATCACAGGCACTGCATCAGGTCCTGGGCCACCCACACACACTAGGGACTGCAAGCTGCATAGCTCAAGCCACAAGTAGGAAAGGCAAAGTAAAAAAAAAAAAAGAAGGAATCTCAAGGCCTGTCAGCCTAACCAAGGAAACCTGTATAGAGAAAACACAGAGGCCCACACAAGCCCAAGCAGCCCAGCTGCCAATCAAAACAAAATATAAATTACACTTACCTGGTAATTGTAGTTCCTGGAGGGTCCAGTTTAGTCCTCCACATCTGGGTAGTGCACCCTCCTCCTGCAGCATGGAGACTGGACCAATCAGAATCTTTCCCTCTCAGGATGTATGCTGCTGGAGCTCCCATCAGCCCCCAGTGAACTAGTAACAAAGCAGACTCAAAGAAGCAACACATGAATCAAGTATAAATAGCTAACCAAACTACAAGCTATACCCCCTTTTTTTTTTTTTTCCTGTTTAGGTAATTTGCATTTGACCCCCTCCCCAAACGAGGAAGCCAGAACCCTGCACATCGCTTCTGCTTCCATACCGGAAGCCAAAAACAGTCAGCGCCATCGAAAAAAATTAACGTAATCGCTGGCAAACCAGAGAGAGAAGAAGGACCCTACTACAGGGACCCGACGAAAATATCGGAAACTTCTCGCTCCCTTGCCAACAGCGCGCCGCACCAACGACCTGATACTTGGGCGGGACGGAGGACTAAACTGGACCCTCCAGGAACTACAATTACCAGGTAAGTGTAATTTCTATTTCCTGAGCGGTCCTCCAGTTTAGTCCTCCAGATCCGGGATGTAACAAAGCAGTCAAAAATGGGCAGGACCTTTCCACCCGGCGAGCAAAACAGCTGAGCCAAAAGACTCCCCCCGCGCGCAGCCAGCACATCTAAGCGGTAATGCTTACTGAAGGCATGCAAAGAGGACCAGGTAACCGCTCTGCAAATTTCCACCGGCGGAACAAGACTATGCTCAGCCCAAGACGTTGCCTGCGCTCTAGTAGAGTGGGCTCGTAAGCCCAGTGGAGCCAGCCGACCCTGCAAAACATACACCAAAGCAATTGCCTCCTTAATCCACCGAGCAATGGATGCCTTTGCCGCCGCCTCCCCCTTGCGGCTCCTGCCAAAAAGAACAAACAACCAGTCTGTCTTACGAAAGGACTCTGACACTCGCAAGTAGCGACGAAGAACACGCCACACGTCCAAGCGATGTAAACCACTGTCCGACGAATCCGCCGAATCGGAAGGAAAAACCGGTAGAAAAACGGGCCGATTCAGATAAAAGGGAGAAACAACCTTAGGCAGAAAGGAAGGAACCGGCCGTAGAACAACTCTATCTCTGGAAAAAGACAAGAATGGTTCTCTACACAAAAGCGCCTGCAACTCGGAAATGCGCCTCGCCGAACAGATGGCCACCAGAAAAACGGTCTTCAGAGTCAAATCCTTAAGGGACGCCCAGCGAAGAGGTTCAAAAGGCGGACAAGCCAAAGCTTGTAACACCAGATTCAAATCCCAGGGGGGAACTAACACCCTGCGCGAAGGACGCAGCTTGCACACCGCCCTCAGGAAACGCTGCACGTCCACGTGAGTTCCTAGGGGCACACCCAGAACCTTGCCCCTGTAGCACGCGATCGCTGCCAACTGCACTTTCAGGGAACTGGCCGCCAAACCTTTGTCAAAGGAGTCCTGGAGAAAACTGAGAATCCAGGATACTGAAGCCGTCGCTACCCGAACACTATGGCGCGAACACCAGTCCTCAAAGATCCGCCACACTCGCACATACGTTAGTGACGTGGAGCTTTTCCGGGCCCGAAGGAGAGTGGCAATAACCGCCGACGAATAACCTTTCTTCCTCAAGTGAGCCCTTTCAATGGCCAAACCGTAAGCGAGAATCGAGCCACCTGAGGCATCCGCAACGGTCCCTTCAGCAGCAGGTCCAGCAAAGGAGGGAGAGACCATGCCACGCCGTCGAGCAACCTCACCAGGTCCGCATACCACGGCCTCCTGGGCCAATTCGGGGCAACTAGCAACACCTGTCTCCGGTGCGCTTCGATGCGCTGCACGACCCGGCCGATCAACGCCCAGGGCGGGAAGACAAAGAAGGCCGGACTCCGGCCACGGCTGAATGAGGGCGTCGATACCTTCGGACGTGTGCTCCCTCCTTCTGCTGAAGAATCGACCTGTCTTGGCCGGCTGAAACGTTGCCATCAGGTCCATGATTGGCAGTCCCCATCTGTGAACAATTTGGGCGTAAATCTGTGGGTGCAGCTCCCACTCCCCGGGATCCAACTGCACTCTGCTGAGAAAATCTGCCATCACATTGTCTTTTACCGCGATATGCACTGCTGAAATGGCCAGCAGACAAATCTCCACCCATTCGAACAATGCGTCTGCCTCTTTTTCCATGGCCACGCTCCCGGTGCCTCCCTGCCGATTGATGTACGCCACCATCGCCGAGTTGTCCGACAGCACTCGTACCGCTCTCCCCGTTACCAACGTCTCGAGGGCCTGCAGCGCCTGTCTCACCGCTCACAACTCGAGCCGGTTGATCGACCAAGAAGCCTCCAGGGGAGACCACATTCCCCTGTGCATACTGACCCTCGCAGTGGGCATCCCAGCCCACCAGACTCGCATCCGTTATGACCGGGATCCAACTGGGTTGCTCCAAAGGCAGACCCGCTCGCAGGGAGTTCGAGCACAGCCACCACCGGAGACACAGCCTCACACTCCCCGGGCAGCGCAGCCGTTTGTTGAGGGAATGCAACTGGTTCGACCAGCGCCGTAACAGGGCTCGCTGGAGAGGACGCATATGAAACCTGGCCCACGGCACTACTTCCAACATTGCCGCCATCGTTCCTAACAGCCACAGGTACCACCAAAGCGGACGGAGCGGACATCCTCAAAAAGGTGCGAACTAAACGCTGCAAGGCCAGCACGCGGCGCTCCGGCAAGCACACCAAACCTCTCGCTGTATCTAAACGAACCCCAAGGTATTCGAGGGACTGAGTTGGCACCAAATGGCTTTTCTTTGCGTTGACCACCCAACCGAGGGACAACAAGGCTACCACTCTGTCCGTGGCCTGCACGCTCTCCTCCTCGGACTTTGTCCGAATCAAACCAGTCGTCGAGATACGGGTGGACCAAAATGCCTTCCTTTCGCAAGACCGCCACTACCACCACCATGACTTTGGTGAAAGTACGCGGAGCCGTGGCGAGTCCGAATGGCAATGCCTGAAACTGAAAGTGACCCCACGGAAACGCGAACCTCAGAAACCTTTGATGAACCGCTCGGATTGGGATGTGGAGGTAGGCCTCCGAAAGATCCAGAGAAGTTAGAAACTCCCCCTGGTGCACCGCCACGATGACGGACCTCAAAGTCTCCATTCGAAAATGCAGGACCTTGAGACAACGATTCACGCTCTTGAGATCCAGGATAGGACAGAGCGACCCGTCTTTCTTTGGCACCACAAAATAAATGGAGTAACGGACCTACGCCGCACTCGGACGCCGGGACGGGAATCACCGCCCACAAGGCTATGAGTCGATCCAATGTTACCTGAATTGCTAGCGCCTTCTGCTGGTCCTTTGCTGGGGGAAAAGGACGAAGGAATCCCGAAGCGGACAAGCAAACTCCAGGGCGTAACCCTCTCTGACTACCTCCAGCACCCACTGATCTGAGGTAATTTGGGCCCAGGAAGGAAGAAAGTCCCGCAGCCGACCCCCAATGACTGGACTTCCCCCCAGGGCCCGCCTCGCTTCATTGTGGTTTGCGACCAAAGGAAGAGGAAGAAGAGGACACCGCTGCAAATCCTCTGCCTGCTCCCCGAAAACCTCGAAATCCTTGGGACCGGGCCCCGAAACGTCCGCGCTGTGAGCCCCAGACGAGAAGATCGAAACCTCCGAAAGTCCCAAAACTGTCCCCGCGCGGCAGGCAAATTACGAGCCAGCTTAGGCTTATCCTCCGGTAGCCTACCACCCTTGGATTCGCCGAGGTCTTTCACCAACTTATCCAGATCGTCCCCAAACAATTTGCCCTTAAATGGGAGCTTGCTGAGACGAGACTTCGAAGATCCATCAGCCGCCCAATTTCGCAACCAAATAGATCGCCGCGCCGCCACCAAGGAAGCCATACTATTTCACCAACGTTCTGATCAAGTCATAATGTACGTCTGCCAAATAAGCGGAGCCGGACTCCAACTGGGTCGCCTCCAGCAAGCCCTGCTGATCCAAGCCGGAAGCTTGCCGCAACTGCTGAGCCCACCTTAAGCAGGCTCTAGCCACCCATGCCCCACAAATAGAGGCTTGCAACGATAGGGCATTGGTCTCAAAGGCCTGCTTCAACAAGCCGTCTACCTTTCTGTCTTGTGTATCCTTCAAGGCCGCACTGCCTTCAACGGGAATGGTGGTTTTCTTGGTCACTGCTGACACTGCCGCGTCCACCCACAGTGACTTAAACTTGTCCTTGTCCGCCAACGGATACAGGCGGTTCATAGTCCGAATGCCTTTCAGCCCTGATTCAGGTTGATCCCACTCAGACTGAATCATCTGCTCAACCACCCTGTGTAGTGGGAAGACCACCTGAGACTCTCGTACCGCTTGAATGAGGGGATCCTCCAGCCCATCCTCTTCAGCCGGATGAGCTGCCGCAAGGTTGAGCATCTGAAGAGACTCCGTAATCAAGGGCACCAGCTCCTCCCTACGAAACACTCGAATGATCCGGGCTTGGTCCTCCGGCTCTGGGATGTCACCCTCTTCCAGCTCCTCGCAGTCCTCCTGAGGATCCACCTCTGCCTCAGGCTCCTGCCAATCCATATCTTCCTGCTCTAATTCCGCACACCTAAACCGCTTAGATGGCTGCCGGACAGTCCGCCTGAGCTCTTCTCCTTTAAGGGACGGCAGAGGCGAGATTACTGCCTCCGGCAACTTGCCCAAACGTCCCAAGCGAAAAGCCTGATGCATAAGGAGGACAAAATCCGGGAAAAAATCTGTCAAGGAAGACTCTGCTGCTTCAACCGGAAGCGGGTTCCCCTGCCCTCTTGGGGTAACAGCCGAAGAAGAAGCATGCGGACCCGGAGAAGGCTCACGCTCTGTCTGCCCGACCGGGCTATCAGGGTTGGATAGCGCCTTACCCTCCATTTGTTGCTCTAACTCAGAGGAGACCAAGGCGCAACCCCTGCAAATGCCAGACTCAGATACTGCCCCTCTGCGAGAACCACAGATAACGCACTGCGGCCGCGCCGCCATTCAAATACAGGGAGCCACTAATGTGGAAAGAAAAGGCTAAACTAAAATAAAGCAAGAGAAATTTAAAGCAAAAGAAACTCCCCCCGTTTTGTTTTGTTTTTTTAAACAAACCAGACATCTGAACTTCAAGTCCCAGAAAACAAAAATGCCAGCCCGAAACGGAGCTAAATGCAGTGGAAAAAAAGAAACCCCGCTGCAGAGCTCTTAACACCGGGCGGGAAAGCAAGGGCTAGAAAATGGCCGCCGAAAACCAGCAGTTGGAGGGAAAAGAAAAAGGCGCGAAAACAAAACCGCAAAGGAAAAACAGCCCACGAAAGAGCGAACTTTCAGGAGCCCACCGGAGCTAAGGCAGCAACTCACCCCGCTTGCACAGATCCGCCTTAAGCCGGGAGACCGCTTGAATCATGAGCGACGAAACTGGCACCGCTCCGGGCTGTCAACAGTAGAGAACAACCTGCCAGTATTGATTTCACTCCGGTCCAAAGACCGGGAGCCGGCCGCCAACGCCGAGGCCCCCTGAGTCTGAACAGGCAACTGGCAATAGCAGATCTCTCCCCCGTACCATCCAGGAGGAGAGATCTAACAGCACTGACTAACACTTCTGCCGGCAATAAAAGCAGAAAGGCAGTGCAGAACAGCTCCTCAAGTGTTGGCTCAGATTTAAAGGCACAGCTACCTATTAGAAAAGAAATTTAAAGTGAGTATAGGAGAACCAAACAAACCCCAAAAAACAAACAAACAATCTAACTAGTGTTGCCTCCAAAGTCCCTAAGTGAGCCTAGAGGCAGGCTCACACGTCCTCCAGCTGCAAGGAGACTGGACACACTGGGGGCTGATGGGAGCTCCAGCAGCATACATCCTGAGAGGGAAAGATTCTGATTGGTCTAGTCTCCATGCTGCAGGAGGTGGTGCACTACCCGGATGTGGAGGACTAAACTGGAGGACCACTCAGGAATTCTTATTTGTTTGTTACTGCACATTTCCACCTTTAAGGTATCCACAAACTGCTCCCTCATACAGACCTTCAAATATCTCAATTCCTTTTAGCTAGGCCCATTTTAAATCTCTCCCTCTCTCCTTCCCAATATGCTTTCGTCAGTGCTTCTTTTCTGTCTGATTGTATGCAGTCAAGAAACGGTTTTCGTGCGTCCATAAAGCACACGCTGTCAGTAAGAGCAAGAAAGAAAATGTAAGCAAATTAAAATAAAACCCCAAACACACAAAACACAAGCTTTCTATTATACATCCTGAACTAAGGAAAAAGTCTAAAGTTCATCTAAGGAGGTGAGCATGAGCATTTCTACATGCAGGCATACAAAGCCAAATAGATAATGCACTGTTTTTCATTTTATTGTAGTGCTAATGAGACTGCACTTCTTCTGGGTACCTGAGCAGCCATCTTCGGAGGGAGTGAGCAGGAGCTCCTCCTCGCTTCCCCTGCATGCCTATCAGCAGCCCCTACCTTCAGCATAAAAACCGCCGCTTCTGAGGCGTGCCAAGAGAACGGGAGCAGCCATCTTCGGAGGGAGTGAGCAGGAGCTCCTCCTCGCTTCCCCTGCATGCCTATCGGCAGCCCCTACCTTCGGCATAAAAACCGCCGCTTCTGAGGCACGCCCGCGCCTTGCGGGCCTGCACCTGAGGGCCTCGCCAGAGGGACGTTTGGCGTGGCCCTTAGGCGTAGGGCCGTGGCGTCTGTGGCTGTGGGTTGATCTGAAGACATGGACTGGGTCGACTTATTTATTTATTTATTGGTTCTTATATACTGCACTCTTAAAAATCAGCGCGGCTTACATAAAACGAATATTGTGCCGGTCGACACAATGAAACAGGGGAATGAAACTTGGACTTGAACAAGGGAGCTATATACAATATTCAGAGAAATAACTACAATATGTATCTACAGTATGTACATTCTTAGGCAGGTATTGAGTTGGTTGCTATTGTCTACATAACAGAAGGTGTTGGATTGGTGTATTGAGAGTAGTGTAGGAGAAATAGGTGATGTTTTAATGCCTTTCTGAATTGTGTCAGGTTCGTTATGGCTCTGATGGGTGCTGGGAAACAATTCCAGCAGCTGGGTGCATATAATTTGAAGGCTCTGTTTCTTGTTGATTTATTGCATTTCATTATCTCTTTGGGGATCTGTAGGGTATTGGCAGTGCAGGATCTTCTATCCCTGTTTGCTGAGATGGGGTGAACAAGGTCTATTAAGGCTATAGGGGCTAATTTGTTGATTACCTTGCATGCTATGTTTACTTTATAGGCTAACCTACAGTATATTGGGAGCCAATGTAGGCTCTTGAGGATGGGGGTAATGTGATTCCCTCTAGAAGCTCCACTTAGGACACGGGCGGCCGCATTCATGGCTAGCTGTAGGGGGTTTAAGGTGCTCTTGGGTAGGCCATGTAAGATCACGTTGGCGTAGTCGAGGTGAGGCAGAATCAGGGCCTGGAACACTGATCTGAAGTCTTCGGGTTGCAACAATGGTCGAAGGTGTCGTAGAGTTCGTATCTTGTGGTATATTTGTTTGATTGTATTGTTGTGAGCTTTGAAATTGAGCTGTTGGTCCAAGGTAACGCCTAGGTAACGCATGCTGGGTCTGCTTGAGAGTTCTGCATCTCTTGTCTTCAGGGTTGGTGGAGGAGTGAATGATTGGTCTCTAGAGACAAATAGTATGTCGGTTTTGCTGAAGTTGATCTTGAGGCCTTGTGAGTGAAGCCAGTCGGTTATGGCATCAAAACATTTGGTCAGTTAAGTGAGGTCGGGGTTTTCAGTCATGAACGGCATATAGAGCAGAACGTCGTCAGCGTAGAGTAGACATGAAATGTTGAATGAGCGGATTAAGTCACATATAGGTTGCATGTAGATATTAAATAGGAGAGCGGAGAGAGACGAGCCTTGGGGGACACCGTGCTGTTGAATGAATGGATGCGAGGTTGCAGTACCGATTCTAACTTGCTGCCACCTGTCGGTAAGATAAGATTTGCACCATAGCCATGCTGATTCACATATCCCTTTATCTTTGAGTCAAATTATTTTGTGGTCTATTTTGTGGTAACTCGCTGTTCCTTGCTCCTCTCCTTTTCTTTTCTGTCTGACTGTCTCTGTCCTCTATTCTGTCCTATCATATAAATGGCGTTCTTTTCCTATTTCCTTGAATGATATTGCATTGTAAACCGCTCTAATGCCTCTGGCCTGAGCGGTATATCAAATTCTAAATAAACAAACAAACATAATAAGTTGCTCTATACAGTAATAATACTGTCTGTGCTCTAGAACCCCCTGCACCTAACATGAATTCCAAAACATATCCCAAAACACCCTATTAGGATTAGAGAAATAAGATTCCTGGAAGTCTTGATGTGATTAGGATTTGGGAGGGGGGGGGCTGAGGTTCCCCTACAAAAACTAAAATTTTTGGAAAGCTGGACAACCTACCCAAAGCTTGTAACTTTTTTTTCTTTTTAGATTTTCAAAATTTGTATTGCTTTCAAGCTAGTTAACACATCTTTAAACATTTAGGCAAAAATAATTCAACCCAGCCCAACTTCTTACCCTGTTCTCACGCAAACCTCCCACCCTCTCCCATATCCTTTTTGTATCCAATTCCATAGAGCCGACCACTGTCATCCAATTTGATCCAATCTTTTACATATAGCAGCAAGCTTATGCACACAGCATAAAATCACTCACCCTTTCCACAAATCCACCTTCTTCATCCATATAGTGCTTCCTAATTGCAGTGCATTACAATCTAAGTGAGTAGCCACTACGAGATGCTTTAATAATTAAGCCTTCTTAAGTAAGCACCCCCTGTCTTGTTTATGCAATAAAACAGCTGGGCATCTTGATGAAGCCCCCAAGATCTGCTCTAAAAGCCCAATTACTTCTTACTACCGGGCATCCCGACCACTTATGTATACAACTCCCTTTGTTGCAACACCCCCACTAACTGTCAATTCGAGCAGTAAAAATAAGTTTACGGGAACATGCCTGTCGCATTGGTTCACAAACTCGGACGGCTCCGATGGTGGAACATTGCTTGGGGCTCTGACAAATTTGAGGATTTTACATGGACCATAATATGTAAGGACAGACTAGATAGAAAAAGACCACATGGCCTATCTAGTCTGTCCTTACATATCAACAACTATAACAGTCCACTTTTTTCCTTTAGAGATCCTCTGTGTTTGTCCCATGCTTTTTTGAATTCAGTAACTGTCCTCATCTCCACCACCTCCACTGGGAGACTATTCCATGGACCCACCACTCTTTCTGTAAAGAAATATTTCCGCATATCACTCCTGAATCTATCCCCCTTCACCCTCATCCCATGTCCCCTCATAGCAGAACATGCTTTCAATTGAAAGAGGCTCTCCCCCTCAACATTTATGCCACGGAGGTATTTAAACATCTCAATCATATCACCTCTATCCCGCCTTTCCTCTAAGGTGTACATATTAAGATTCTTAAGTCTGTCCTCATATGCTTTATAATGAAGACCACTAACCATTTTAGTAGGCACCCTCTACACCGACTCCATCCTGTTCACATCCTTTTGAAGGTGCGGTCTCCAGAATTGCACACTATACTCCAAATGAGGTTGCACCAAAGACTTATAAAGAGGCACTATTGCCTCCTTTTTTCTGCCAGCCATTCCTCTCCGTATGCACCCAAGCATCCTTCTAGCTTTTGCCGTTGCCTTTTCTACCCGTTTAGCTACTTTAAGATCAGACACAACCACGCCTAGGTCCCGCTCTTCTTTAGTGGACAAAAGTACTTCACCCCCTATACTATACATATTGCTCCCTTGGATTGCTGCAGCCCAAATGCATGACCTTACATTTTTTAACATTAAATCCCAGCTGCCAAATTCTAGACCATTCTTCAAGCTTAGCTAGATCCCTCCTCATGTTATCTACACCTTCCTGGGTGTCTACTCTATTGCAGATTTTGGTATCATCTGCAGAGAGGCAAACCTTACCCGACAGCCCTTCCGCTATAACACTAACAAAGATGTTAAAAAGAAACGGACCAAGGACAGATCCCTGGGGCACACCACTGGTAATATCCTTCTCCTCAGAGTGAGCTCCATTTACCTGTACTTTGTTGCCTCCCACCCAACCAATTTCTAACCAAAGCAGTAACTTTAGGGTCCATTCCTAGGGTGCTCAGTTTGTTTATAAGACGCCTGAGAGGAACAGTGTCAGAGGCTTTACTGAAATCTAAATACATCACATCTAAGGCTCTCCCTCGGTCCAAATCCCTGGTCACCCAGTCCAAAAAATCAGATTTGTCTGACAAGACCTGCCTCATGTCCCTAATGACCCCCGGGGTGGCAATCGTCTGTTCAAACTTCAGTGGCTGGAACAGCGTTGGATATATCAGCTCAATATGGTTCATCCTCATGGACTCAAAAGGGAGATTGGTCCACCCTACATCAAGCTAAGCCAATCAGTGTAGGGTTTCCCCTATGATGTGGGGAAATTACTTCATTCTGATTGGTGGCTCAAATGGATGTACGTAATACCAAGTGGCCAATGACATAGCATGCAGACTTCTAAAATACAGAAACTTTGGCGTTTTGTGGCAGTTTGAAAAAAGCCCTTTAACTGGATACTTCCCAGCAGCACTTGATACAGAGTCCATATCTAAACATAAGATATGCCATACTGGGGTCAGACCAAGGTCCATCAAGCCCAGTATCCTGTTTTAAAACAGTGGCCAGTCAAGGTCATACGTACCTAGCAGTTTCCCCAAAACGCACAGGTTCCACAATGCTTGTACTGGGTCAAGCATTGATATCGTGGGTCCCTTCTTAATAATGGTTTATGGACCTTTCCTCCAGGAACTTGTCCAAACCTTTTTTAAACCCAGATACACTAACAGCCTTTACTACATCCTCTGGTAATAAATTCCAGAGTTTGATTACACGTTGAGTGAAAAAATATTTTCTTTTATTAGTCTTAAATAGTTTACCCTGTAGCTTCATTGAATGTCCCCTAGTCTTTCTATATTCTGAAAACGTAAACAATCGATCTACGTTTAACCATTCCACTCCGTTCATTAATTTATAGACTTCTATCATATCTCCCCTCAGCCATCTCTTTTCCAGGTTAAAAAGATCCCTAACCTTTTTAGACTTTCTTCATAGGAGTATCCTTCCATCCCCTTTACCATTTTGGTGGCTCTTCTCTGAACCTTTTCTAATAACGCTATATTTATTTTTATTTATTTACATTCTCTTATATATCACAATATTCTGCATCAATGCGGTTTACACTGAACAAACTGAAATTACATTGAAAAGGGCATTATAACTTGGAGATAACTATTTTACAGGGAACATGGGCTATGGATAGTTAAGCGGCTTGCCTTTTTAAGATACGGTGACCAGAATTGCACACAATATTCAAGGTGCGGTCTCACCATGGAACGATAGAGGCATTATAATATTTTTTGTTTTATTTTCCATAACTTTCCTTATCATATCTAGCATTCTATTTGCTCTCTTGGCCGCCGCTGCACACTGGGCCGAGGGTTTTAACATGTTATCCACAATGACACCTAAATCTTTTTCCTGGGTGGTGGTTCCTAATGTGGAATCTTGCATCTTGTAACCATAGTTTGGGTTGTTCTTCCCTAGATGCATAACTTTGCACTTGTCCACATTAAATTTCATCTGCCATTTGGATGCCCAGTCTTCCAATTTATCAAGATCCTCTTGTAATTTTCCACAATCCTCTTGGGTTTTAACAACTTTAAATAGTTTTGTGTCATCTGCAAATTTGATAACCTCACTCGTTATTCCCTTTTCCAGGTCATTTATGAATATGTCAAAAAGCAGCAGACCCAGCACAGATCCCTGGGGTACACCACTATTCACCCTTCTCCATTGGGAAAACTGGCCATTTAGCCCTACCCTCTGCTTTCTATCTTTTAACCAGTTCCTGATCCACAATAGTACACTGCCTCCTATCCCATGACTCTCTAGTTTTGCCAAAAGTCTCTGATGAGGGACCTTGTCAAAGGCTTTCTGAAAGCCCAGATACACAATATCAACCAACTCACCTTTGTCCACCTGTTTATTCACACCTTCAAAAAACATAACAGATTAGTAAGACAAGATCTTCCTTGACTAAAGCCATGTTGACTGTCTCCTATTAGGCCATGACTATCTACATGCTGAGTAATTTTGTTCTTTATGATGGTTTCTATCATTTTTTCCGGTACTGACGTCAGGCTCACTGGTCTGTATTTTCCCAGATCACCCCTGGAACACTTTTTTAAAATTGGCGTTACATTGGCCATCCTCCAATCTTCAGGCATTACAGATGATTTTAATGAAAGTTCACAGATTACTAATAGCAGGTCTGCAATCTCATATTTCAGTTCGTTCAACACCCTTGGATGTATACCATCCGGCCCAGGTGATTTGCTACTCTTCAGTTTATTTAATAGTTGTAATACATCTTCCCGATGTATCGATATTTCCTTCAATTCTTCCACACCTTTAAATACCACTTCAGTCATGGGTAACATCCCTACATCTTCCTCAGTAAAGACCGAAGCAAAGAATTCAGTCTCTCCGCTATCGCCTTGTTGCCTCTTAGTGCCCCTTTAACCCCTCTATCATCTAATGGACCAACTGACTCTCACAGGTTTTTTGCTATGAATGTACTTGAAAAAGTCTTTATTTAGCATTTTTGCTTCCGCAGCAAGCTTCTTCTCAAATTCTCCCTTTGCCTGCCTTATCAATGCCTTGCATTTGACTTGCCAGTGCTTGTGCTGTTTCCAGGTTTTGTCGTTTAGCTCTTTTTTCCATTTCCTGAAAGATGCTTTTTTGGCAAAAGCCTCTCTGACCTCACCTTTAAACCATGCTGGCAGTTTTTTGGACTTCCTTCCACTTTTCTTAAAGCGTGGAATACAGCTGGTCTGGGCTTCCAAGATAGTAGTTTTCAACACCACCCAAGCTTGATGTAAGTCTTTAACCTTTGCAACTGCTCCTTTTAGTTTTTTCTTAACTATTTTCCTCATTTTATCATAGTCTCCCTTTCGAAAGTTAAAAGGTAGTACAGTGGATTTCCTTACTATCCCTCCTCCACTAATTAAATCAAACGCGATCATGCTATGATCACTATTGTCAAGTGGCCCCAACATCCTTATCTCTTGCACAAGATCTGGTGTTCCACTAAGGATTAGGTCTAATATGGCTTCCCCTCTGGTCGGTTCATGAACCAGCTGCTACAAGAAGCAGTCATTTATTTCATCTAGGAAATTTTAGCAGTCTTTTTGTCTCCCTAGCATGTCCTGCTGTGACATTGACCCAGTCGATACCGGGGTAATTGAAATCACCCATTATTATTACTGCGCTGTACCTTTGGTTAGCTTCCTTGATTTCTTTGAGCATTTCATCATCCATTTGCTCATTCTGGCCAGGCGGTCGATAGTACACCTCCACCGTCATCGCCTTCCCCTTTTTACATGGAATTTCAATCCATAGAGATTCTACAGCAAATTTTGTTTCCTGCAAAACTTTAATCCTTTCTGACTCAATGCCCTCTCTAACAGAGCACAATCCCTCCACCAATTTGATCAGCTCTATCATTATGATATAGTTTGTACCCAGGTATCACAGTGTCCCACTGGTTGTCCTCCTTCCACCATGTCTCTGATATTCCAATCATATCTAACCTTTCATTTAGTGCTATATATTCTAACTCTCCCATCTTATTTTTAGACTTCTAGCATTTGCATACAAGCATTTTAGAGACTATTTTATTCATATTAATCTGGCTATTGGTAGACATGGGTAATTTGGGATCTTTAAGCTCTGTCTGCTCCATACTCGAGGGCATTTGGGCTACTTTATCTTTTTTGGAACCTCTCTGCTTTTGGTAGTATCCTTCAAGGATACATGCTTCTGAACCATGTGCTCTTGGGCGACTGTCGGCTTTCCCCTATTATCTAGTTGAAAAGCTGCTCTATCTCCTTTTTAAAGGTTAATGCCAGCAGCCTGGTTACATCCCGGTTAAGGTGAAGCCCATCCCTTCGGAAGAGCCCCTCCTTTCCCCAGAATGTTCCCCAGTTCCTAACAAATCCAAAACCCTCATCTCTGCACCATTGTCTCATCCACACATTGAGACTCCGGAGCTCTGCCTGCCTTTTGGGTCCTGCGCGTGGAACAGTAAGCATTTCGAAGAACGCTACCCTGGAAGTTCTGGATTTCAACTTCCTACCTAAAAGCCTAAATTTAGCCTCCAGAACCTCCCTACCACATTTTCCTATGTCATTGGTACCGACATGTACCAAGACAGTAGACTCCTCTCCAGCACTATCTAAGACCTTATCTAGGTGGCGCATGAGGTCCGCTACCTTCGCACCAGGCAGGCATGTTACCAGTCGATCCTCATGTCCAGCCACCCAGCTATCTACATGCCTAATGATCGAATCACCAACTATAACGGCTGTCCTAACCCTTCCCTCATGGGCACATGGCCCTGGAGAAACCTCCTCGGTGCGAGAGGGTTTTACGTCACCTGGAGAACAGGTCCTAGTTACAGGGATCACTTCCTGCCACACCAGGGCGATGCTTTCCTGTCACGTGACCTCTCTCCTCCATGGCAACAGGGATGCTGCCAGACTGGAAGTGGGACTTCAGGACTATATCCCTGTAGGTCTCGTCTATGTACCTCTGTCTTTCTTATGTTTTCCAAGTCTGCTACTCTAGCCTCTAGAGAACGGACGTTCCCTGAGAGCAAAGAGAGCATGGACTTGAAACGTGCATGTCGTGATTTAGGGATCTGTCCTTCAGATTTGGATTTGGGCTATCTTTGGAACGCTTTTCCACAAAAGCTGTTGCTTTCATAAGATAAGTGTGGTGTTTTAAGCCTTTATTGAAAAAAAAATGGATGTTATCAACATTCGAGAGAGAGAAAATTTTTTCTCCTGCTGAACCATCTGACAAAAATTATAACATATAGATCTTGGGAGTTTCTGCAAATTAGGTGATTTCCTTTGAAAAGGAGGGCAGGCAGACCACCAAGATCTCATGAAAGGAAGAGTGTATCTTAAGCAAGAAGGAAGGCACAAGCCAAATAGAAATGGCCTCCTTTGAAAAAGACAGATAAGGATCTCTGAAAGACAGCCTACAGCTTGGAAATGCACATTGCGGAACAAAGAAAATCGCAACCAAGACAACTGTCTTGAGTGTCAAATCCTTTAAAGCAGTGTGCTTCAATGGCTCAAAGGGTGCTGCAATCAGGACCCTGAGCACAAGACACAGATCCCAAAAAAGGATCACAGACTGGAGGGGAGGACACAAATGCTGAACCCCCTGGAGAAAGCACGAGACGTCTGGGTGCAACGTTGCATCAACGCTAGAGACTGACCAGCCACTGGACCTTAGAAACAGGCCAAAGCTGCCACCTGAACTTGCAGGGAGCTAAGGAAAAGACCCTTCTCCAGGCCATCTTGTAGAAAGGCCAACAGACAAGGCATCTTGGCCATCGCATGAGCCCCACCGACGAGCACTGCACCAGATTCACACTTACTCAAGCTTGGTAGACCTCCGCGGGCTCCGAGCAGAGGCCCCGAGACAGAGGCAGCCAGAGGAGGCGCCTGCAGGAGCTGCATCAGGTCTCCAAACCATGCTCTCCTTAGCCAATCCAGCACCAACAATCCTGCTCAGGTGGCGTTCTATATGCTGAATCACTCGTCCCACCAGGAGCCATGGAAGACGACATGTACTGCCAGGGCTGACTTGGCCAAGTTTGGGTCAGGGCATTGACGCCATCGGATCCTGTCTCCATGTGGCGAACAAAGCAGCAGCAAATTTTGGCATTGGAGCAGGTTGCCATCAGATCCATTTTGGGGCAACTTCAGCGGCACAGAATCAACTGAAACATCTGACTCAACTCCCACTCTCCAGGATCCAGAGAGTGCTGGCTAAGGAAATCTGCTTCCACACTGTCCATCCCAGCAATATGCTGAGCCGACAAGGTTAGAAGTTCTTCTCCACCCAAACAAGAGAGCCATCTCCAGAGCTACACCAGCACTCCTCGTGCTGCCTTGCTGATTGATACAAGTCACTGCCGTGATGTTGTCTGAAAACTCGAACCACCTGGCCCTCGAACAGGGACCAGAAACAGAAAAGCCAGCCTGATGGCCCTCACCTCGAGGCGCTTGATGGACCACACTGCTTCCCTGCAGTTTCAATGGCCCAGGGGCACTGTCTTGGCAATGGAATCCCAGTCCAAGAGACAGACATCAGTTGTCAGAAGGATACAGGAAAAATCTCCAGCGGTATGCCCTTCCTCAGATGACAGGGCTGCTGCCACCACCACAGGCTGGACTTCACCATCAATGTGAGCAGGAGCCTGTGCTTGAACCCCTGAGAACTTGGGGACCACCAAGTCAGTAAAACCACTGAAGCAGTTGCATGGGAGCATGTGCCCACAGCACTGTCTCGATGATTGCTGCCATCAATCCAAGGAACCGAAAATAATCCTAGACTCTGGGAGCCTGCAATGTACAGAACAGTGCCAGGCAATTCAACAGTCTTGACTTTCTCCTTTGGCAGGAAAACTCTGCCCACTAGAGTGTCAAAACGTACTCCCAGAAACTCCAGGGACTGGAAAGGCAACAGCTGACTCTTTCCCTAATGGATCACCCAGCTGAGGCTTTCAAAAAAAGGACATTGCTTGGGATGCCACCCGAGACTCTTCTAAAAAGGGAATAGGTCCGGATGAACCAGTCATCCAGATATGGATGGAAAAATGCCCTGGCACCATGGCCGCCACCTCTATGATCTTGGAGAACATCCTTGGGGTGGTGGACAGCCCATAAGGGAGGGCGGTGAACTGAAAAGTAGAGCCAAGCACGGCAAAATGCAGACACACTTGCTGATCCGCCCAGATTGGGATATGAAAATACACCTTGGCCAGATCCAGAGAAGCCAAGAATTCCCCTGGATGCACTGCTTGAATCACAGAGTATAAGGTTTCCAACCGGAAGTGGATGCACAAGTGCTCGTTAACACCCCTGAGGTTCAAAATGGGCAGAAAGGACCTGTCCCTTTTGGGCACCACAAAACACATGGAGTATCTGCCCTTGTCCTCCTAGTCCAGGGGGACAGGCATCACCATCTTTAAGCACAGCAACTTGTACAAGGTGGTCCACATGGTGGCACTTTTGATCGCAGACTCATAAGGGTAGATGACCAAGGCATCTGGAATCACCTCTTTACATTCCAGGACATAGCCTAACTGAACAGTGTCCAGCACCTCGAGATCCTTAGTAACCTGGGCCCATTCCTGAAAGAAGAGGCAAAGCCAGCCACCACTGGAGCCACCAGGGAATGGGTCCCTAAACCTTTATTGTGCAACTCGGGAGGGTCCTCTTCTGAAGGAAGAATCCCTGGGCCCACACGCTCCATGAAAGGACTGAGAATGAGCCCAAAGTACAGAAGCAGAGGGGTAGAAAGGTTTAAAAGTAGGTAACAAGAGTCCTGAGACCCACAGGCATCCAAGCCAGCACCCCCTCGGTGGATGGGCAGAGGCTGATGAGAAAGCGTAGTTACTCACCTGTAACAGGTGTTCTCCAGGAGCAGCAGGAATCAGTCCTCACATATGGGCGACGTCGGCGCCGAAGGAGCCCTCGCGGAGCAATTTTCCCCAGCTTTCAAAGAAAGCCTTTGGGAATTGCAGCGCGCATGCGCGGTCCCCTTCCCGCCCAAAGGTGCCATCTTGGCCAGTCTGATGACATAGCGAAAAGACAGCAAAATAATTTGCAAAAACTAAATCATATGACTGCAACTCCACGGGGAGGAGGGAGGGTTGTGAGGACTGATTCCTGCTGCTCCTGGAGAACACCTGTTACAGGTGAGTAACTACGCTTTCTCCAGGACCAAGCAGGAAGTCAGTCCTCACATATGGGACTCCCAAGCTTAAGGCTACCGGAGACCCTAAGCACAAAAATGAGCTCCCTCTAGCTCAGCAGCACAGAAGGAAGGAATCTTCTTTGACTAATCTCCAACCGGTAGCCCAACATCCGGGATGGAGGGTAGGAGTTGCTTAAACCTCGAAGAGATTACGGAGGACTGCCTGTCCGAAAGCACTGTCCCTGCGGGACTCCCTCTCGAGACAGTAATGGGTTGCAAAAGCCTGGCTCGAAGACCAAGTAGCGGCACGGCAGATGTTTGCCAATGGAAGAGCGGAGGTAGGCCACTGACGCAGCCTTCGCCCTAACCCGATGAGCCGTGACTCGACTTTCCAACGAGAGGCCTGCCGCCCCATAAGTCCAAGCGATACAGTCAGCTACCCAGATGAACAGAGTACGCTTGGAGACAGGGAGCCCTAATTTATTAGGGTCGTAAGACAGGAAGAGCTGAACAGTCTTATGGTGCTCCCACGTACGATCAAGGTAGAAGTTCAGCGCCCTTCTACAGTCCAAGGTATGCAAGACCGTCTCAGCTCGGCTGGAGTGCGGCCTGGGAAAGAAGGTCGGAAGCACCACCTCCTGATTGATGTGAAAAGGGGAGACCACTTTTGGAAGAAACTTAGGGTGAGTCCGCAGGACTACCCTGTTCTTGTAGAACCTAGTGTAAGGGGGATCAGACACTAGGGCCTGCAGTTCACTAACGCGTCTAGCGGAAGTGAGGGCTACCAGGAATAAGGTTTTCCAAGAAAGAAAACGGAGAGGACAGGTAGCCATGGGTTCAAAGGGTGGACAGGTGATCCGCTGTAAAACCACGTTAAGGTCCCAGTCTGGGGCTGGGGGGCGCAAAGGTGGTTTAAGGAGAAGGAGACCTCGGGAGAACCGTGCCACGAGAGGGTGGCCGGAAAGAGGCCTGCCTTCCACCGGCACATGATGTGCAGAAATAGCACTGAGGTGAACCTTGACCGAGTTGGACTTTAGTCCAGGATTGGAGAGGGAAAGCAAGTACTGCAAGACCACCGATACCGAGCAGGAGAAGGGGTCTTGAGACTGTTGAGTACACCATGTGGAGAAGCGACGCCATTTAAGGGCGTAGGATTTCCGGGTAGAGGGTCGCCGGGAAGCTAGCACGACCTCTTCTACCTCTGGAGGCAGCAGGAGGGGAGCAAGGACTACCCTTTCAGCAGCCAGGCCATCAGATGAAGAGATCTGAGGTTGGGGTGTAGGAGAGACCCCTGATCCTGGGTCAGGAGATCGGGCTGAAACCCCAGAGGCAACGGAGTATCTACCGCCAGTTGCATCAGAAGCGGGAACCACGGTTGCCTGGGCCACCAAGGAGCTATCAGGATCAGCAAAGCCTTGTCCCGGAGAACCTTGAAAAGTGTTCGAGACACCAGCGGCATGGGAGGAAAGGCATACAGAAGGCCCGTGGACCATGAGAGCAGAAAAGCATCCGCCGCTACTCGGAGGGGATGCGGTTCCCGAGAGCAGAATCGAGGAAGTTGCCTGTTCAGAGGACTGGCAAATAGATCCAGCGTGGGGAGGCCCCACTGGAGAAAGATCCTTTGAACCACCAACGGGTCCAATCGCCACTCGTGTGGTTGGAGGATTCTGCTCAGTTTGTCTGCCAGGTAATTTTCTTGACCTGGGAGGTAGACAGCTTTGAGGAGGGATCCCTCGGCTGACGGCCCAAGCACAGAGCTTTTCTGCTTCCCGACAAAGGAAGGAGCCCGTGCCCCCCTGTTTGTTCACGTAGAACATGGCCACTTGATTGTCCGTCTGGACGAGGACGGACTGGCGAGTGGCAAGGTGGGAGAAGGCCCGGAGAGCCAAGCGGATCGCTCTGAGCTCCAGGAAGTTGATCTGCTGGGCAGATTCCCACGGGGTCCAGAGACCCTGAGTACATGTCCCTTGGCAATGTGCTCCCCAACCCAGGAGAGAAGCGTCGGTCGTCAGTACTTGAACCGGCGGAGGAGACTGAAAAGGCATTCCGAGCACTAGGTTGGGCAGATGAAGCCACCACCGCAGAGAAGAGACCAGCGGGCTGGAGACTCGTACTGAGTCCGCTAGTCTCCCCGAGGCCTGACGCCATTGTGAGCGAAGACACCATTGAGCAGGCCGCATATTCAGGCGGGCATTGGGGGTCACATGGACCGTGGAAGCCATATGGCCGAGCAGTTGCAGAAAGTGCCTGGCCGAGACCCGGGAATGGCTGCGAAAGCGGCTGGCGAGAGCCATGAGCCTTTGTGCCCTGTCGAGCGGCAGAAAGGCTCGCGCTTGAAGCGTGTTTAACCTGGTGCCGATGAACTCGAGATCCTGAGAGGGGAGCAAAGTGGACTTTTCGAGGTTTATGACAAAGCCCAAGTACTGGAGTAGAGTCACAGTACGTTGCGTGGCGTGAGCGGCCTCCGTGGAGGACGGTGCTCTGATGAGCCAGTCTTCTAGGTAAGGGAAGACAAAGAGGCCTTGAAGCCAGAGATAAGCCGCTACCACTGCGAGACATTTTGTGAAGACTCGTGGTGCGGAGGATAGGGCAAAGGGCAGTACTCTGTACTGGTAATGATTGCCTGCCACCACAAACCACAGGTATTGTCGGTGGCTTGGGTGGATGAGGATGTGAGTGTAGGCATCCTTTAGATCCAAGGAGCATAGCCAATCTCCCTGCCGGAGGTAGGGCAGCAGGATTCCAAGGGTAAGCATCTTGAACTTTTCCCTTTCCAGGAACTTGTTGAGGTTCCGCAAGTCCAGGATGGGTCTGAGGCCCCCAGTTCGCTTCGGTACCAGGAAGTACCTGGAATAAAAGCCTTGACCTCTCAGGTGGTGGGGCACTGGTTCCACCGCCTGTTCCCGAAGAAGACTTGTCAACTCTTGAAGGAGTAAGTCCTGGTGAAGAGGGGGTCGCAGAGGCTCCCCTGGAAAGTAGGGGGGAGGTACCTGGTGGAAGTGTAGAAGATAGCCCTCTCGGACTATGTGGAGCACCCAGGTATCTGACGTGATGTTGGACCACCTGTGGGCAAAGTGAACCAGCCGGCCTCCTGTGCTGAGAGACACCAGCAGAGGGGGAGAGGCTATGCTGAAAGAGTCAAAAACCCCCACCCTGCAGAACAGGGGCCGGTGGTGCAGGCTTGGGGGCTTGCTGCCTACGGGACCCGTTACCCCGTCCCTTGGCCTGCTGACCCTGTTCGGGAGCTGCCGAGGCCTGATAATGAGGGTAGTGTTTATAGGCAGCCGCCTTCCTCGGGTAAAAGGGCTTTTTCCCCGAGCCCTTCTTCTTCTGGGAAGGGGCAGAGGTTTTCCTGGAGAGCCGAGTCCTGGTGAGAGTCTCTGTCTCGAGCTGTGCAGCCTTCTCGTCCATAGGTTTGCCAAAGAGGTTTTCACCTCTGCAGGGGACATCGACCAACTTGTCCTGCACCCAGGGCTCGAGGTCGGATGACTGAAGCCAAGCCTGTCGGCGAGCCCCGATGCCGGCTGCGGCTACCCGGGCCAATGCCTCAAAGCCATCATAGGCTGCTCGAGAGATAAACTTGGAGCACTCCCGAATACCGGTGGACAAGGCCAGGAACCTCCGCAAAGGTTCCTCGGAGAGACCAGCAGAGAATCCGGCTAATTCTTTAGCCAGGTCTCGGAGATACATGCCCATGTAGAGCTGGTAAGTCTGGACTCGACAAGCAAGCATAGAGCCCTGAAAACACTTCTTACCGATGCCATCCAGGCTGCGGGCTTCCCTGCCGGGAGGCACCGAGGAGTGCATCTTCTGGCTCTTGAGCCGATGCATGGCCGATTCCACCACCATGGAATGGTGCGGCAGCTGTGCTTTTTGGAAGCCAGGGCTCTTGCGGACTCGATAGATGGCATCGACCCGCTTGCTCAACACCGGCGACGACGCCGGGCTCTCCCACATGCGGAAGAGAAGTCGTTCCAGCATCGGAGGAACTGGTACAGTAAAATGCTCCTTTGCAGGAGAGTCATACTGGAGGGCATCGAGCTCTTCGGCTCGAGGCTCCTCCTCGGGATCCGCAGGGAAGGCCAAGGCCTTGGCCATATCCCTCACGAAGTCCGAGAACCGGGCATCCTCCGGAGGGGACTGTCTCCAAGGTTCAGACTCGGGGGAGTCCGAAGGGACACATCGAGTCTGAAAAGAACCAGGCGACTCATCCACCTCGGATTCCCAGGCGGACTCCTCGGAGGAGTCGTCGAGCGGCTCCGGCCGGGCGGGTACAGACGCCGTCCGCCCCGACGCCGAGGGGGTCGGCGTCGACGACATCGGCCCCGAACGGGAGGCCGAAGGCGACCGCGACCGAGGATCGACTCGAGCCCGCATGGACTCGAGGATCGGCTCGGTCTCCGGGGTCGACTTAGACGTCGACGACCGGCGGTCAGGGCAGAAGCGCCGGCGAGGCCAGCGATCAATGCCCGCTGCTGCTCCAAGAAGGCCGCAAGGCTGCTCTCCAAGGCCGTCAACCTCAGTCCGAACACAGGAGACCCAGCAGCCCCCGACTCGGGCCCCGACGGCGTCGGGCCCGACGTCGGACCCCTCGGAGGCGAGTCCACGAAGACAACAGCACTTACGTGAGCAGAGGAGTCCATCTCCAGACGAGGCTGTTTGGACGGCCGCTCCAGCTCCAAAGACCCGGGACGGCTGTCGGGGCTATGCGACCTGGCCCTCGAGGAGCCAGGAGCGTCCACCGACGCCGCCCTCGCGGGTTTGGTCTTCCGGTGATGTTCCCGGGTAGGGGACCCCCTCTCAGAGGAGCTCCGATGGTGTTCAGAGCCAGATTCTCTGGACACCGAAGCTTCTGACGAGGTCCGGGTACAGCAGGGGTCAGAGAATATTCTCTCCCGCTGATGCTGCCGACTCCGCAAAGATTTCGCGGACATCTTGTATGCAAATGCTTGTATGCAAATGCTAGAAGTCTACAAAACAAGATGGGAGAGTTAGAATATATAGCACTAAACGAGAGGTTAGATATGATTGGAATATCAGAGACATGGTGGAAGGAGGACAACCAGTGGGACACTGTGATACCTGGGTACAAACTATATCGAAATGATAGAGCTGATCAAATTGGTGGAGGGGTTGCGCTCTATGTTAGAGAGGGCATTGAGTCAGAAAGGATTAAAAAGTTTTGCAAGAAACAAAATTTGCTGTAGAATCTCTATGGATTGAAATTCCATGTAAAAAGGGGAAGGCGATGGCAGTGGGGGTGTACTATCGTCCGCCTGGCCAGAATGAACAAATGGATGATGAAATGCTCAAAGAAATCAAGGAAGCTAGCAAAAGTTACAGTGCAGTAATAATAATGGGTGATTTCAATTACCCCGGCATCGACTGGGTCAGTGTCACAACAGGACATGCTAGGGAGATAAAGTTCCTAGATGAAATAAATGACTGCTTCTTGGAGCAGCTGGTTCATGAACCGACCAGAGGGGAAGCAATATTAGACCTAGTCCTTAGTGGAACACCAGATGTAGTGCAAGAGATAAGGGTGTTGGGGCCACTTGGCAATAGTGATCATAGCATGATCGCCTTTGATTTAATTAGTGGAGGAGGGATAGTAAGGAAATCCACAGTACTACCCTTTAACTTTCGAAAGGGAGACTATGATAGAATGAGGAAAACAGTTAAGAAAAAACTAAAAGGAGCAGTTGCAAAGGTTAAAGACGTACATCAAGCTTGGGTGTTGTTGAAAAATACTATCTTGGAAGCCCAGACCAGCTGTATTCCACGCTTTAAGAAAAGTGGAAGGAAGTCCAAAAAATTGCCAGCATGGTTTAAAGCTGAGGTCAGAGAGGCTGTTGTTGCCAAAAAAGCATCTTTCAAGAAATGGAAAAAAGAGCCAAATGATGAAACCTGGAAACAGCACAAGCACTGGCAAGTCAAATGCAAGGCATTGATAAGGCAGGCAAAGAGAGAATTTGAGAAGAAGCTTGCTGCGGAAGCAAAAACGCGAAATAAAGACCTTTTCAAGTACATTCGTAGCAAAAAACCCGTGAGAGAGTCAGTTGGTCCATTAGATGATAAAGGGGTTAAAGGAGCACTAAGAGGCGACAAGGCGATAGCGGAGAGACTGAATGAATTCTTTGCTTCGGTCTTTACTGAGGAAGATGTAGGGATGTTACCCACGACTGAAGTGGTATTTAAAGGTGTGGAAGAATTGAAGGAAATATCGATACATCGGGAAGATGTTCTACAACTATTAGATAAACTGAAGAGTAGCAAATCACCTGGGCCGGATGGTATACATCCAAGGGTGTTGAAAGAACTGAAATTTGAGATTGCAGACCTGCTATCAGTAATCTGTGAACTATCATTAAAATCATCTCTAATACCTGAGGATTGGAGGATCGCCAATGTAACACCAATTTTTAAAAAGGGTTCGAGGGGTGATCCGGGAAACTACAGACCGGTGAGCCTGACATCAGTACCGGGAAAAATGGTAGAAACCATCATAAAGAATAAAATTACTCAGCATATAGATAGTCATGACCTAATGGGAGACAGCCAACATGGCTTTAGACAAGGAAGATCTTGTCTTACTAATCTGTTATGTTTTTTTGAAGGAGTGAATAAACAGGTGGACAAAGGTGAGTCGGTTGATATTGTGTATCTGGACTTTCAGAAAGCCTTTGACAAGGTCCCTCATGAGAGACTTTTGGCAAAACTAAAGAGTCATGGGATAGGAGGCAGTGTACTACTGTGGATCAGGAACTGGTTAAAAGATAGAAAGCAGAGGGTAGGGCTAAATGGCCAATTTTCCCAATGGAGAAAGGTGAATAGTGGTGTACCCCAGGGATCTGTGCTGGGTCCGCTGCTTTTTGACATATTCATAAATGACCTGGAAAGTGGAATAACGAGTGAGGTTATCAAATTTGCTGATGACACAAAACTATTTAAAGTTGTTAAAACCCAGGAGGATTGTGGAAAATTGCAAGAGGATCTTGATAAATTGGAAGACTGGGCATCAAAATGGCAGATGAAATTTAATGTGGAGAAGTGCAAGGTTATGCACCTAGGGAAGAACAACCCAAACTATGGTTACACGATGCAAGGTTCCACATTAGGAACCACCACCCAAGAAAAAGATTTAGGCGTCCTTGTGGATACCATGTTAAAACCCTCGGCCCAGTGTGCAGCGGCGGCCAAGAGAGCAAATAGAATGCTAGGTATGATAAGGAAAGGAATGGAAAATAAAACAAAAGATATTATAATGCCTCTATATCGTTCCATGGTGAGACCGCACCTTGAATATTGTGTGCAATTCTGGTCGCCGTATCTTAAAAAGGATATAGCGATTTTAGAAAAGGTTCAGAGAAGAGCCACCAAAATGGTAAAGGGGATGGAAGGCTACTCCTATGAAGAAAGGCTAAAAAGGTTGGGGCTCTTTAACCTGGAAAAGAGACGGCTGAGGGGAGATATGATAGAAGTCTATAAATTAATGAACGGAGTGGAACGGGTAAACGTAGATCGATTGTTTACCTTATCAGAATATAGAAAGACTAGGGGACATGCAATGAAGCTACAGGGTAAACTATTTAAGACTAATAAAAGAAAATATTTTTTCACTCAACGTGTAATCAAACTCTGGAATTTGTTACCGGAGGATGTAGTAAAGGCTGTTAGTGTAGCTGGGTTTAAAAAAGGTTTGGACAAGTTCCTGGAGGAAAGGTCCATAAACCATTATTAAGAAGGGACCCAGGATATCAATGCTTGAACCAATACAAGCATTGTGGAACCTGTGTCCCTTGGGGAAACTGCTAGGTACGTATGACCTAGATTGGCCACTGTTGGAAACAGAATACTGGGCTTGATGGACCTTGGTCTGACCCAGTATGGCATATCTTATGATCTTATGTTCTTATGTTCTTATCTTGCTACAGGCCCCACAGATCATTTCTTCATGATCTGGGCCCAGGCAACGGAGGCAGCAATCATGTGTGTCGGTAAGAGACATCAGTTTCTTACACTTAACACACTTTTTAAAGCCACTGGCGGCCATCGGGGGAAAAAGGGCCCCTGCGAGGTCGAACGAGCGGGCCGCCAGGGAAAAAGTGAAAAAACGCGAATTTGTCACGAAGGACAGAAAAACCGAAAAAGGAAGGGGAGGCCTCGCAACCGGCGTCGCAAGGCTGGACGGAAAAAGGACCGGCGTAGAAACGAAGAAATATTTAAAATAAGAAAGAAAAATCAACTTTTCAGCGGTGACTGTGAGACAACGTCTGTAGGGCTCCGCAGAAAAAAGAAGACTGGCCAAGATGGCACCTTTGGGCGGGAAGGGGACCGCGCATGCGCGCTGCAATTCCCAAAGGCTTTCTTTGAAAGCTGGGGAAAATTGCTCCACGAAGGCTCCGTCGGCGCCGACGTCACCCATATGTGAGGACTGACTTCCTGCTTGGTCCTGGAGAAAGAATGGTTTCTTAAAAGATTTTTCTTGCAGGATCAGCTGTGGACTTAAACAATCTATCCAAGGTGGAGTTGTCAGCATCCAACTCATTGGCCTTTTCCTGCCAATCTTTACCAAACAGGTTCTCACCAGTACAAGGGATATTTCCCAGTTTATCTTGTACCCAGAGCTCCAGATCAGATGCCTGGAGCCAATTCTACGTGCACCTATGGCAATGGCAGAGGTTCTGCTTATGCACTCAAAACAGTCAAAAGCTGCAGTTGACAAATTTAGAAACATCTTGGGCATGTTTGACCAATGTGAGAAAATCCTATCTTCTATCCTCCGGAAGAAGAGGACTCAAAGCCTCTAAATCACCTGTGACTTCCTTCAGGAACATTCCCATCTATAGACTATAGGAACTGATCCTGGCAGAAAGCATGGAAGCTTGGAAGACACGACGTCCAAAAGCATCCAAAGGTCTGCACTCACGTCCTGGAGGATTAGAGGCATGTCTTTGCACTCTTGATCCTTCTCATAGCCGATTTCACTACAATAGTGGTGAGGGAGCTGAGTTTTCTGGAAACCAGGACAAGGAGGGACTCGATACAGAGTATCCAGTGTACGAGAATGAGGAGAGGTGGTAAGAGGTGTCTCCCACATTCTTAACATGGGATCATGCAAGATCTCATGGATGGGCAAGGTAGCTGCCTCCTTAGGAGTTTTAGGATATTTTAAAATTTCCAACTCCTTTGCTCTGGGCTCTGTTTTAGGTGCCACAGTAATGGACAGACATCAAGCAACCTCCCTGATGAAATCCTGAAAGGAAATGTCCTCTGGAGGAGACATCCTACGTTTAGGGGAGGAAGGCTCCTCTGGGAGAAGTATTCCCTCATCGACAGAACTGTCTGAATCCTCAGATTCCTCTGAGGACTCTAAGTACCTTCTGTCAGGATGCTCTTGAAGAGCCTGATACCCGTACCGACCGAAGTCGGTACCAGGAGTAATCGGTACCGGAGTATTGGTACCGGAAGGCATTGGATGACTGGGTGCTGGCAATGCGGACACTGATGTCGATGTTATCGGTACCAGTACTGGTTGAAAAGTCTGTCGCGGTTCCGAGGGCATCGATGCCACAAGGAGAGCCGCCAGACTGCGCTCAATAGCCAGGACTCTCTGGTCTATCGACGCTGCCGATGCCTGGATGTCGGTACCGGAGAAGACCGCCGGTACCCCAGAGCATGGCACCAGTAGTTCTGCCGAGGTCGAGGCCTCGAGAACATCCTGGAGCCCTGATAATGCTTTGGAAGCCGAAGCCTCCCGCCAGGGCAATTTTGCCAGTGCAGAATCCTCAAGGGCAACGCCAGAGGCATCGCGATGCTTAGGAGATCTACCCCTTTAGGACCGGCTAGACTTATGTTTAGTTACCTGAGATCCACAGGAGGAAGACGAAGCCCTGGAAGACGTCGATGCCACCAAAGCTGCATCAGAGGGAAACAGGGTACTGAGCTTGGCGGCTCGGTTCTGTCGACCTCCCTTGGACATCATGGCACAGGCCATACACTCCGAAATGGAATGGTCAGGACCTAAACATTTCAGACACCACTCATGGGTGTCAGTGACGGAGATGGTACCGCCACACTTGGTGCACTTTAAAACCCGAGGGTTTTTCCATTATGGAAAAAATCTTGGGCCTAAGGCCCAAAATGGCGCATGCACCTGGAAAAAAAATGGGAAAGTACTAAGAATTTTTTTTTTTTTTGTGTGTTTTAAAGAAAAAGAAAGAAAAAACGGTGGTGCCGGTAAAGCGTCAAGGAAGGCAGACGCGACCACAAAAAAAGAAGGAAAATTTTCTGCGGTGACAGGAACACGACCTGCTGGCTCTGTGGAAAATGAAGAACTGGAGAGAGGCAGTTGGGAAAGGCAGGAAGGCAGCACGCAGGGGCTGTAGGATGCTCCCAAAAGCTTTCTAATTGGACGCTGGGGAGCATTCCCGCGCAGGCTCCATCGGTACCGACGTACCCATATGTGAAGACTACATTCCTGCTTGTTCCTGGAGATAAAGTTGTTATAATGTAAACCACCTTGAACGGAGGATATTTATTTATTTAGACAGTTTTGTATACCGCCTTATCCTTCAATCAAAGCAGTCACAACACAATTGGGGGATACATTTAACACGCGGGGATATGAGACACATACACTAATACTTACAGGGAACATGGGCAGAGGAGGGTTAAGTGGCTTGCCCAAGACCACAATGAGCATCTGTGGGACTAGAAACCCCAGTCCTTCCGGCCCAAGGTTGCTGTCCTCTAGTGGGATTTGAACCCCCGACCTTCCGGCCTGAAGTACCTTGCCCCAACCACTAGGCTACTCCTCCCTCGATAGCGAGATATAGGCGACCTGTTAAATAATTCAAGCTCTGCTATGAGAGGACATGGGATGAGGGTGAAAGGGATAGACTCAGGAGTAACATGCAGAAATTTCTTTACGGAAAGAACGTTAGATGTGTGAAATAGTCTCTCAGTGGAGGTGGTAGAAACAAGAACAGTATCTGAATTCAAAAAAGCATGGGACAAACACAGAGGACCTCAATGTAAAAAGGGGTCTATTGTAGATGATATGGAAGGGCAGACTAAATGGGCCATGTGGTCTTTCTACATCACTTTTCTATATTTTTATGGTGTTTCCATTGCCCATTACCGGAGCCAAATCCAACACAGTGACACCACTGGCAGAGCACCATCCCTGACCGCCGAAGAGTACCAGGTCATACATAGCATCAAAAAGGAAGGCCATAGCAGACACCAAAAGAGGCATGGTATCCAGCAGAAGAAACTGAATCCACTGGAGCAGGGCTCAAGACATCAAGCTGGTACATACCACCAGCTGCAGAACAGTTGCTGTCATGGCAAACTGGCTCCTCAACAACAAAGCCACCTTATACATAGCAACATAGTATATGATGGCAGATAAAGACCAGTATGGTCCATCTAGTCTGCCCAGCAAGGCGGCAAGAGAAGGTGCACTTGCCGCTCCGTGCAGGTCACCCCTCCCCATGCCTTTGTTTAGAGGTGTACACACCACTCTCTGTAGGTCACCCCTATTTGTTCAGATATGAGAGAGAGTTCAGAAAATCCTTTTAAGTCCGATTCTCCTTTCACAGGAATGATTGTCTGTTTGGTAACCACCGTGACCTGCGCATCCACCTTGAGAATGCCAAACCACTCAATGCACTCTTCCTCTGGGAGAATGTAGAGCCCTTAACCCTTTATTTAGGGAGTCAGGGGAATCCCACTCTGACCAGATCATATCCTTGATCACATCCGGGAATGTGAAGACAGTAGTGGATTTTTGCACCCCTTGGGGAGGAACAAAAAAAAGAAAAAGAAAAAGAGAAGAGTGCACCTTTTGGCTCCTGCTCTCTGCCAGAAGCATCCATCACATTCAAGGTGGATGAAACCCTAGCTATCAACACTGCCAGCTCCTCCTCCTGGAATAGGCAAGTCACTCTGGCTTCTTCACAGTCTTCTGAAGATGGGAGTACTGCTTCATCCACATCAGTGCCCAGTACTGAGCATCTGAATCAGTCAGTCAAAATCTCCAGGGATGCTCAACCAAAAGGTAATCAAACAGGGCTTACACTTTCAGCCTACCCTCCATAAGAATGCCCCTGGGGGCACCCAGAAGCTGCAGGGTCTGAATTTCCACACCAGAAGGACCAGGCCTGCTGCAAGAGAAGAGAAGAGTACCACGGAGGACAAGTCAGAGTCCAAAACCTCTCCTCTTGGAAATATCCACCCCCCAAACCAGGGGGCACAGCCACTGCAGACCTCCTAGAGAATAATGAGCAGCACACAGAACGGTTGCTGGATCCTCCAGCTGTCTGGATATCCTTACCCATAGCGCCATCTGTCAACACCTGCCCTGAGGCAGGCATGGCCAGACTAACCATCTCCTGGCTGGAAGGAGAGGTTAAGCAGGCCTTTCAAGTAAGACTCAGAAGCTGCCATGCAAGAAGAGCAGAGTCCATCTGGAGACGAGACACTTCACTTGCCACAGGTCAAATGTTGTTTCCTGGAAGACAGATAGTTAAGGCAAGTATCACAACAGTGCACACTAAAGCTGCAGCGGCCCAAAAGCACATGTAGGATCCACTTGGGCAGAACGTGCACTAGGACCAGGTGACCACCAGGTGCACAATAGGTAGAAGTCCTACCAACACATGCTGAAAGTGGCAGGAAACCTCCACACCGCACCAATGGTATATCAGTGGTCCACCCTGAATTGCGTCCTAGGAACATAAGAACATAAGACATGCCATACTGGGTCAGACCGAGGTCCATCAAGCCCAGTATCCTGTTTCCAACAGTGGCCAATCTAGGTCCTACGTACCTAGCAATATCCCCAAAAGACACAGGTTCCATAATGCTTGTACTGGGTCAAGCATTGATATCCTGGGTCCCTTTTTAATAGTGGTTTATGGACCTTTCCTCCAGGAACTTGTCCAAACCTTTTTTAAACCCAGCTATACTAACAGCCCTTACTACATCCTCCGGTAACAGATTCCAGAGTTTGATTACACGTTGAGTGAAAAAATATTTTCTCTTATTTGTCTTAAATAGTTTACCCTGTAGCTTCATTACATGTCCCCTAGTCTTTCTATATTCTGATAGCGTAAACAATTGATCCACGTTTATCCGTTCCACTCCATTCATTAATTTATAGACCTCTATCATATCTCCCCTCAGCCGTCTCTTTTCCAGGCTAAAGAGCCCTAACCTTTTTAGCCTCTCTTCATAGGAGTAGCCTTCCATCCCCTTCACCAATTTGGTGGCTCTTCTCTGAACTTTTTCTAATAACGCTGTCCTTTTTAAGATACGGCGACCAGAATTGCACACAATATTCAAGGTGCGGTCGTACCATGGAGCGATACAGAGGCATTATAATATCCTTTGTTTTATTCTCCATCCCTTTCTTTATGATACCTAGCATTCTATTTGCTTTCTTGGCCGCCGCTGCACACTGGGCGGAGGGTTTTAACATGTTATCCACGATGACTCCTAAGTCCTTTTCCTGGGTGGTGGTTTCTAATGTGGAGCCTTGCATCGTGTAACTATAGTGTGGGTTGTTCTTTCCTAGATGCATAACTTTGCATTTGTCCACATTAAATTTCATCTGCCATTTGGATGCCCAGTCTTCCAATTTATCCAGATCCTCCTGCAGTTTTCCACAATCCTCTTGGGTTTTAACAACTTTAAACAGTTTTGTGTCATCTGCAAATTTGATAACCTCACTAGTTATTCCCTTTTCCAGGTCATTTATGAATATGTCAAAAAGCAGCGGACCCAGTACAGATCCCTGGGGTACTCCACTATTCACTTTTTTCCATTGGGAATATTGGCCATTTAGCCCTACCCTCTGCTTTCTATCTTTTAACCAGTTCCCGATCCACAATAGTACACTGCCTCCTATCCCATGACTTTTTAGCTTTGCCAAAAGTCTCTGATGGGGGACCTTGTCAAAAGCTTTCTGGAAGTCCAGATACACTATATCAACCGACTCACCTTTGTCTACCTGTTTATGCACACCTTCAAAGAAACATATCAGATTAGTAAGACAAGATCTTCCTTGTCTAAAGCCATGTTGGCTGTCTCCCATTAGGCCATGACTATCTACATGTTGTGTAATTTTGTTCTTTATGATGGTTTCTACCATTTTCCCTGGTACTGACGTCAGGCTCACTGGTCTGTAATTTCCCGGGTCACCCCTGGAACCTTTTTTAAAAATTGGTGTTACGTTGGCGACCCTCCAATCTTCAGGTATTACAGATGATTTTAATGAAAGTTCACAGATTACCAATAGCAGGTCTGCAATCTCATATTTCAGTTCTTTCAACACTCTGGGATGTATACCATCCGGTCCAGGTGATTTGCTACTATTCAGTTTATCAAATTGCTCTACCAGGAAGACTGAATCAGGAGCCCCCAACAAGGACAATGATGAGGTCAAGCCTTGTACTCACCCCGAGAGCCCCAAGTAGAGAGTTTGTGCCAGGCTCAGTTCTACTTCCCTGAAACTGTTTTGCCGACTGTGCAGCACTGCATTTAAAGGTGGCTGGCAGGCAGATCCCTCAGAGAGCCTTCTGAAATCTTCAGGAGAGAGCAGAGTGGGAAGGGCAGAGAAGGGAGGGGGCACTGATGATGTGTGAGGCTGCTGCACTCTTCCAGATCCTTCCAATTTCTGGTTACTCAACAGGCTCTTATCCAGGGTAAAAGCGTGGAACTGAACCAATTTTTCCTCCTCTGACTACCGAAAAGACTGCAGTCTTGTGGAGTCTCCCATGTCATGCTCATGTGAGAGATAGAGTCACCCTCAAGGTGGTTGTTCATGAGCGTTTAATCAATCTTCTCCTCTCAATCTTCAGATTTTCTTCAGAGGAGAAAATCCATCCACCATTTGCTGAAAACAAAGAAATACTAAAGGGACTTCTGGTAGATGAGGCAAATAGAAGCACAGGAGTGATGTCAATGAAATCTGTGCTTTTCATTGGTTCTTTGTTTCCAACAACCTGCAGGTAGAGCAATACAACCCACTTGTCTGGACTGGTCTAGCAGGACAATATGGAAGTTTCTCTTAGTTAGCAGAACATGTCCCGCAATCCTTCATAGATAAGCAACTCCCCCTATTGGACTAACAGGGCCACATACACCAATCCTTTCCTCCCCTACTTATTTATTTTTATTTTATTTATTTTTCTATACCGCCTTTTCATTCAATCAAGGCGGTTTACAATAAACTAACTTATACAAAGAACTTGCAAATATCAACGGTAATAACTTCAAAAATTTGGATAGACTCTTGTAACATCAACTAAACTATATACATCTTAATGAGAGTAATGGGATGTTTGAATGGGGTAGGTGTCAAGGCTTGTGTAAATCCGCTTGTGGAGTGATTGGTGACTGGTAGTCTTTGTTGAATTGTTCAATGAATAGGGTGGTTTTGAGCAACTTCCAGAATTCTTTTATATCTGTTGATTTTAGATTATCTGGGAGGACATTCCAAATAGCAGGAGCAGCAAGAGAGAAGGCTCACAATGGATGTGGATTTGTTGGTTCTTGTAAATAGACTAGGTATTGGTATATTGTTTTTGGTGCTGTTTCCGTCTGGTCTTTTGCTTGCTTTGGTTCCGATGAGTTCCTGTAGTATTCCTGCTGACATATTGTTTTTAATTTTGAAGATGGTGATCGCCGATTTATATTTTGCCCGTGAAGAGATTGGTAGCCAGTGCAGATCATGTAGTATTGGAATTATATGGTCTTGTATCGAAGCGCTAGAAATAATGCGGGCAGCGATGTTCTGGACTATTTGTAGGGGACGGGTAGTTTGTTTAGGTAGACCTTGGAATAGGATATTATAGTAGTCCAGCACAGGTGTAATGGCCTGGCATACTGTGCGGAAATGTTCTTTGAGGAGAGGTTTTAGTCTCCAGAGCGTTGCGAGTTTGAAGAAGGCTGTTTTGGATATCTTGTTGATATGTGGTTGGAGGGTAAGTTGCTTGTCTAGCATTACTCCAAGATATTGGACTTCGTCTCTTGTTGTAATCGGTGTATTGGATATGATGATAGAAGTAGGAGGAATGAATGTGGAATCTCTCATAATGATTGCTTCAGATTTTTTTATGTTGATGTTTAAGTTGTTGTTAGTAAGCCAAACTTATCTGTTTGGCCCGGCCTGCTCCTTCCAAGAAACAAGCCCTGATCATATGCAATAGGGATATCCTCTTATCTGCTAACAGTCTATCCTGATGCCTAGCATATGCTGCCCAAATGGGGTCCCATTCCCCCTCCTTATCTTACCTGCTTTCTCCCTATTCTGCTCTACTGCACACCCACTGCTTCTCCTCCTCCTGAAAGTCTGAACCACCACTCATAACTGCTCTGACAAATAATATATCTTCAGTCAGAGAGCGACAAAACCCCTTCTCGCTTATTCCACTGCAGTGCTCACCTTGTCACTCTAGGGGCACCTCCCATTACAAACAAATCTCATTTGCATATTCTTAAAAAAAAACTCTGGTATTGGCGCAGACAATGCCTGAAACCAAGAAATTACGGCAGCCTCACCATTTTAATACTGGAGATCCTCTGTAACCGTGACAGGTGTAAGCGTACCCACGGTCCTAACAAAACCTCTATGTCTATCAATCTTGTGAAATACATCTCCAACAGTCCACAATAATCCTGCACCCCCAGATAATGTACCCCTTTAGCCACTCATCTAACTTGAAAGCTCATCTTCAGACTTTCCACAGTCTTTTCGGCCACTTTCAAACTAATATCTTCAACTCTCTTATATTCAATTTAAACCCTAATAATTGACTATACTCTGTTCCCACACAATCAAGGGCAAGGAGATCAATGGTCAAGTCACCACAAAAAATTATATCCAGAGAAAGGCAAAAGAACGATAATCTGATCCACCCACCTTGATCCCCTTATATGCTCGCTCATTTGTAGCCTCTCCACCAAGGGCTCCATCGAGAAAACAAGTAGAAGGGTGGAGAGCTGGCACCCCTGTCACATTTCCCTACCCAGGTCGAAAAACCCAGAATATCCTCCATTTATCTTAATGCAGGCTTTCATGTTTGCTTACATCACTTTTATCCATCCCCTAGAAGGCTCTCTCAGTATCAATAGTTAGAATTAGGGCAGTCTCCCCAATCTCTCTTTAGCCAACCAGATTAAGTTCAATACATTCCTAATGTTATCAGTAGCCTGTCACCTTGGCATAAATCCTGCTTGATCAGAGAGTGGATCAATTTCATCATTACTGTATTGAAATAGTCAAGTCTTCTCATCCAAGGGGTTCCCACCACTCCCCCCCCCAATTAAAATTTGATAACTGCAAGTCTTTCGCTTCCTTGGGTATTAGTGAGATCCCTGAGTGCACCATAGTTTTAACCCATACTCCCTCCCCCCATACCTACTGAGTTAAACAGGGCCACAAGATGATCTTAAGCTGCTCTCCAAATACCTTGTAAAAACTAATAATGTAGCTGTCCAAACCCAGAGCTTTTTCAAATTTGAGGAAGTCAACTGCTTTATGCATTTCCCACTCCAAACCCGTCCCCCTCCTCACTGTTTCCTCAGCTGTATGGAAAGAGTAGTTACTCACCTGTAACAGGGGTTCTCCAGGAGCAGCAGGAATCAGTCCTCACATATGGGTGTCATCGACGCCGATGAAGCTCCAGCGGAGCATTTCCCCAGCTTTCTATGAAAACCTTTGGGAATGCAGGCACGCATGCGCGGTTCCCTTCCTGCCTAAAGGTGCCATCTTACCTCAGTCAAATGACATAGCTAAGAACAGCACACAAAAACGTAAAATAAACTATGTACAACTGCAACTCCCAGGGGAGGAGGGAGGGTTGTGAGGACTGATTCCTGCTGCTCCTGGAGAACACCTGTTACAGGTGAGTAACTACTCTTTCTCCAGGACCAAGCAGGAAGTCAGTCCTCACATATGGGTGACTCCCTAGTTCTGGGCTACCAGGAACCCAGGCTGAACAAGAGAACTCTCTCTAGTCTCAGCAGCAAAGAAAGGCTTTTCACTGACACAACCTCCACCGGTAGCCCAACAGAGGGCAGGAGTTGCCTAAACCTCAAAGAGATTCCGGAGTACTGCTTGGCCAAAAGCACTGTCCCTACGGGACTCCCTCTCCAGACAGTAATGGGCCGCAAAAGTCTGGCTTGAAGACCAAGTTGCAGCCCTGCAGATGTCTACCAAGGGCACAGAGCGGAGATGAGCCACTGAGGCAGCCATTGCCCTGACACGGTGGGCCGTAACCCGACCCTGCAAAGGAAAGTCAGCCGCCCTGTAAGCCCAGGTGATACAGTCAGCCACCCAGATGGACAAGGTACGCTTGGACACAGCCAACCCCAACTTATTAGGGTCAAATGATACGAAGAGCTGAGTAGCTCTTCTATGTCCCTGCGTACGGTCAAGGTAGAAGGATAAGGCCCTCCTACGGTCCAGGGTATGCAGACCTGCTTCAACCTGGCTTGTATGAGGCCTAGGGAAGAATGTTGGAAGAACCACCTCCTGGTTAAGGTGGAAGGAGGAGACAACCTTTGGGAGGAACTTTGGATGAGTCCTAAGGACTACCCTGTTCCCATAGAAGCGAGTCTAAGGCCTATCACAGACCAGGGCCTGAAGCTCACTAACTCGCCTGGCCGAGGTAAGGGCCACTAGGAAGAGTGTCTTCCAGGACAGGAAGCGTAGAGGGCAAGTAGCCATCGGCTCAAAAGGTGGGCGAGTCAGTTGTTGCAAGACCACATTCAACTCCCACTCAGGAGCAGGACGACGAATAGGAGGCTTGAGCAAAAGCAAGCCTCTGAGAAACCGGGACACCAAGGGGTGAACCGACAGAGAATGTCCTTCCACTAGTGAGTGGTGAGCTGCAAGAGCTGAGAGGTGGACCCGAACAGAAAGCACAGTTACTTACCTGTAACAGGTGATCTCTGGGAGCAGCAGGAATAAGTCTTCACATATGGGTACGTCGGTACCGACTGATTCCGTGCGGGAACGCTTCCCAGCGTCCAATCAGAAAGCTTTTGGAAGCATCCCAACACGCCTGCGTGCTGCCTTCCCGCCTTCCCAACTGCCTCTCCTCAGTTAAGTTTTAAAGCTGAGACAAAGAGAGAGAGAGAGCAAAGAAGGGAAAGATAGAGATAGAGAAATGCAACTCCTAGGGGAGGTGGGTGGGTTCTGAAGACTTATTCCTGCTGTTCCCAGAGATCTCCTGTTACAGGTAAGTAACTGCGCTATCTCCAGGAACAAGCAGGAATAAGTCTTCACATATGGGGACTCCCAAGCTGAGATGCCCGGAGGGAGTCTTAGCATGTTGCAAGTGTAGAATGAGCCATGCTATTCCTCAGGACCTCAGGCATCCTGGGGATGGAGGGTAGGGGTTGAATATAGAAAAGGAGCTGTGTAACAGCTGGCTAGAACAGGGCTTCAAAAGGGGAAGACCCTGTATCGAGGGCATTTAGTAACGAAATATTGTAATCTGGGCCTCCCATGTTGGCATTGCACGAGTGCACTGAGCTACATCTGGATCTGATAGGAGAGCCAGTGAATGTGCTCAAGGGGTACCTCACTGAGAAGTAGAGGTAAAAAGTAGAAGACAAACAAGTGGAGGTCAGAACCCGTCAGGGTGAGAAATAGCCCCAGGGGAAAACTGGGGTAGCATAAGAGGTAGAGCTTCAGCGGAGACGCAGAAGGTACTATTAAGAAAGCTTAAGCTTAGAACAACTGAAGCTCCGCAATGTCTTTCCTAAATGATATATATCTATACATATCTATATATACCTATATGAATAGGCAGGCATATAGACACATGTCTCCAGGTATAAGGATGGAGAGATGTGCATAAAACCTCATCCCCCCTAGGGATTTAGTGAGAGAGAAAGAATTATCTGACAGCAAGAAGATTGATACCTGCTTGAATAGAGACATAGAGAATCCTCTTTTCCTGGTTATGACTGGCAGAGTAAGAGGAGAGGTCTCCCTGACAAGAAGTCTGAATTCCTTGCAGAATTTGAGCTCTTGAATAACCAGGATGGCCTACGTGAAAATTGCAGAGGATAACTTCAGTCTGCAGACAGGAAGTCCAGATATCTCCAGAATTGCAGTATGGAGAATGGATAGAGGACGCCTCTGGAGGAAGATACCCTAGTGACCCGCCTATGAGGGCAAGATGGGTATTAGGCATCCTCTAGCTGCTATTGAAGAAATTTACCTCTGACGAGAAGACCCAAGGAGATATGGGCCAAGCCAGGGAATTGGCCCTCCTGTAGGTTTTCACGTAATGAAAGACCTGAAGCTTATGCCTCAAAAGAGATTTAAGATGAGATGGTAAGGGTAGGAAATACCTGCCAGACATGAACATGACTGGGGGAACCCCACCTAACCATCTGGGGTTATCTGCTAGGCAAGACACTAATGCTCTCTAGCAAGGGCCCATAGTGCAAAGCTACTCTGTAGAGATGCAGAGAGCATGCTGCAGGTTGGTTAGAAGAAAAAACTGGCTGTGAAAAGCCAACAGGTAACCAGCTATTCTGCCAAGGACAAGAATAGAAGTTAACCAACCAGACTGTGAGAGAGTAGTTACTCACCTCTAACAGGTGTTCTCCAGGAGCAGCAGGATCAGTCCTCACATATGGGTGTCATCGGCGCCGATGAAGCCCCAGCGGAGCATTTCCCCAGCTTTCTATGAAAGCCTTTGGGAATGCAGGCACGCATGCACGGTTCCCTTCCCGCCTAAAGGTGCCATCTTACCTCAGTCAAATGACATAGCTAAGAACAGCACACAAAAATGAAAAATAAACTATGTACAACTGCAACTCCCAGGGGAAGAGGGAGGGTTGTGAGGACTGATTCCTGCTGCTCCTGGAGAACACCCGTTACAGGTGAGTAACTACTCTTTCTCCAGGACCAAGCAGGAAGTCAGTCCTCACATATGGGTGACTCCCAAGCTTTGGGCTACCGAGGAACCCAGGCTGAACAAGAGAACTCCCTCTAGTCTCAGCAGCAAAGAAAGGCTTTTCAAGGACACAACCTCCACCGGTAGCCCAACAGAGGGCAGGAGTTGCCTAAACCTCAAAGAGATTCCGGAGTACTGCTTGGCCAAAAGCACCGTCCCTATGGGACTCCCTCTCCAGGCAGTAATGGGCCGCAAAGGTCTGGCTTGAAGACCAAGTTGCAGCCCTGCAGATGTCTACCAAGGGCACAGAACGGAGATGAGCCACTGAGGCAGCCACTTTCAAACTGCAAAGGAAGGTCAGCTACCTTATAAGCCCAAGTGATACAGTCAGCTACCCAGATGGACAAGGTACGCTTGGACACAGCCAACCCCAACTTATTGGGGTCAAAGGATACGAAGAGCTGAGTAGCCCTTCTATGCCCCTGCGTATGGTCAAGGTAGAAGGCTAAGGCCCTCCTGCAGTCCAGGGTATGCAGAACTGCTTCAGCCTGGCTTGCATGAGGCCTAGGGAAGAATGTTGGAAGAACCACCTCCTGGTTGAGGTGGAAAAAGGAGACAACCTTTGGGAGGAACTTTGGATGAGTCCTGAGGACTACCCTGTTCCTATAAATCCTGGTGTAAGGCCTGTCACAGACCAGGGCCTGAAGCTTACTCACTCGCCTAGCCGAAGTAAGGGCCATCAGGAAGAGTGTCTTCCAGGAGAGGAAGCAGAGTGGGCAAGTAGCCATCGGCTCAAAAGGTGGGCGAGTCAGTTTCTGCAAGACCACATTCAGCTCCCACTCAGGAGCAGGGGGATGGATTAGAGGCTTGAGCAAAAGCAAACCCCTGAGAAAGTGGGACACCAAGGGGTGACCCGACAGAGAATGTCCTTCCACCAGTGAGTGGTGAGCTGCTAGAGCTGAGAGGTGGACCCAAACAGAATTGGATTTAAGTCCTTGGTTTGATAAAGCACAGTTACTTACCTGTAACAGGTGATCTCTGGGAACAGCAGGAATAAGTCTTCACATATGGGTACGTCGGTACCGACAGAGTCTGCGCGGGAACGCTTCCCAGCGTCCAATCAAAGAGCTTTTGGAAGCATCCCACCACGCCTGCGTGCTGCCTTCCCGCCTTTCCCAACTGCCTCTCCTCAGTTACGTTTTAAAGCTGAGACAAAGAGAGAGAGAGAGGAACGGAAAAATAGATAGAGATACAACTCCTGGGGAGGTGGGTGGGTTGTGAAGACTTATTCCTGCTGTTCCCAGAGATCACCTGTTACAGGTAAGTAACTGTGCTATTTCCAGGAACAAGCAGGAATGAGTCTTCACATATGGGGACTCCCAAGCTAAGATGCCTGGAGTCCCAGCATGTTATAGGTTGGAACATGCTATCCTGCACAACACCAGGCATCCTGAGGATGGAGGGTAGGAGTTGAAGAAAGAAAGGTGCTGTAGAACAGCTAACCTAGCACAGGACTGCGGAGGAGGAGTCCATGTGTGGATGATAATCATCATCAATGATATTGAAGAAATATTGCAATATGGACCTCCTCTAACAGGATTACACAGCAGTAAGGAGGTTCATGGGATCTATTAGGGGACCCAGTAGAGGAACCTCAAGTATGACCTCACTGTGAAGTGGAGGTAATAAACCTGTAGGAAAAAAAGAGTGGAGGTCAAATTCCTGAAAGGTAAGAGGGGACCCCGGTGAGAACTGGGGTTGTACCAAAAACGGTGGGCCTTCAGCGGAAGGCTTTATGATAAAAGCCGAACTCTTTTGGCGACAGAGTGGCTCACCCTTGGAAGCAAAAAGAGAAGGCCGACCGGATTGTACAAACAAGCACAGTCCTTGTGGGAGGAAAAAGTATGGAAACCCCTTGTATCCCAAAAGAAAGGACAAACGGCTGAGGCGTTAGAGCCTGTGATTAGCTGAAGATCCGCAATGTCTCTCCTAACTGGGGTCAGCTAGGAGAGATACTGGAACATGGAGAGCTTCAGAGGTACCTAAACCTTAAGGTTATGGTGGAAGTTGTTAACTACCACAAAAGTGGTTGTGAGTGTGGAACCCCAAACCTGCTGGATAGCATAGGTATGGGTAAAGCCCATCTGTCAGAATCATATAGCTATATGAGCCTGGACAGTCAGGTAGATAAATGCAGGATACCTATCTACCGATAGTAAATATCTCAAGAGATACATATATATACATATATATATCATATAGATAGATAGATATATGAGAATATATCTATAGTGAGATATGAAGGGCATAAAATACACACAAAGATAGACAGACATCTGTAAGATGTATGCTACAGATATGAATATATAGGCCTCTATACGGGTGTCTGCAATGAAGCAGAGATATGCCTACAGAACGGTATTCACATAGGAAAATGTGGAAAGATTCATCTAACAAGAAGGTGGAACCTACTTGAGAAGATATATAGAGAATCTGTTCCCACTGGTTATGAGCTACAGGGATGCTAGGTAGTGAAATAACCAGGACGGTTACGTGAAAAGCAGAGGATGATATCAGTCTGCAGCCAGCAAGTCCCGAGTATTCTAGAACTCTAGCATGGTAAGTGAACAGAAGACGCATAAAAATGAGATACCTTTTTTGCCCTTAAGCAGGTCAGCATGGTATCATGCGTTCTTACCATGAGGACAAGCTGCAAGGAGAACGCCTATGTCCTTTATCTGAAAAAGGAGAACCTTTCTAGTCATGGGAGACATGACTGAAAAAGCCTTTTCCAACCATCTAGGATAGCTATTGGAGAAAAAAACCCCATGCTCTCTAGCAAGGGCCCATAGTGGAGAGCTTCTCTGTAGAACTGCAGAGAGCATGATGCAGGAGAATGAGGAGATAGGTACTGGCTCTCCAGCAGCCAGTTCTATGTCAACTATGCTGCCAAACCCAGGGGAATGGAGATGGCAGAAAAAGAAGACAATCCAAGTCTGTAGTGAAAAGATTTCCAAGACAGATAATAGCACTGACTTGGAATCACTACTAAAACTAGACAGAAAGTTAGTGGAGGACAAATCTGGTTGCTGGTGGACAAGAACCAGTGGTCCAAACATTAAGGCTCCTGCATAGGCAGCTGCTTGCTAGACAGCAGAAAGAATCTTACTGTTTAAAAACAGAAAGAACAGAAAGAACAGAACAGGAGTAGAAAACTCTAGACATGTCTGATGAACTGCCTCAGCAAGATTGAAAAAGAGGAGGCAACTCAGAGGAAAACTCCGCACTGGAAAAGTAACAAAACTAGAGAGGCTGAAGAAAAAGCCCTCCAGTGAAGCAATACCGCTCTTACAGCTTGGTAAGAAGGTAAAGAGAATGGAGCTGAAGAAAACTTACAAAGTAGTGAGTCTATAGAAAGGAAAAAAGGCATGCTGGCACAGGAACTATTGTTTGATAGTGGTTAGACCTCTTTCCCTAGCAGGAAGAAGAGGAGAACCCTGTGCCCTATAGGCATGAACATCCTGACAGCTCATAGAACATAGAAAAAATGGATTTCTTTTGGGAAGAGATCCATGTCTAGGATTTAGAATGAGAGCAGTGGATTGCCTCTATTGAGAAGAAGCAACTGCAGATTCTAACCCCCCGAGTCACAAGCATCTGATGAAGACTGATCAGAAACCCTGCAGTTGCTGGGTTTGCTGAGCCTGGTGAGAGGTTGAATTCTGCAGACCAGGACGATGCTTCCCCTGTTTGGGAACATCTGCATGATGGGCAGATGATGCATAAAACCTTCTCCTATGGGAAGAAGGTTTGGCAGGACATTTACTACCTACTGGGACAGAAGGTGGTGCAGAACAGCCCTTAGGAACAGGTAAGTCAGTGGACAATTGAGTAACCTGACGTAAAGACTCCTTGTTGAAAAGATTGTCTCCAGTACGTCCCAGTCTTTGCTGTGCTCATTGGTCCAAGTCTGAAGCTTGGAGCCAGGCTCTACGTCGTGCCCCTATAGTTATAGCAGACGTCCTGCTAACAGACTCAAAAGAGTCTAGGGAAGCACGAGTAAGAAACCAAGAGATATTCTGAAGATGCTTGAGCAGTGAAGAATAGCCTGCACTCTTGGACTCTGGAAGGGAAGGAGTCAAAAGATGTAATTGCTTTGTGACCTCAAGAGATACTCATATAAAAAATATGAGAGAATTCTTGCAGAAAGCATAGATGTCTGGAAGGTTTGACGTCCAAAGGCATCTAGTGTCTTAGACTCACGACTTGGCAGATAAGAAGAGTGCTTTTTCTTACTCTTTACCCGCCTCATTGCTGATTCCACTACTATGGAATGATGAGGAAGTAGAGTCTTTTGAAACCCTGGAGAGGGGGGCACCTGATATAAGAGATCAGTTGCTCTGGAAGGTGGGGGTACCCTTAAAGGTGTTTCCCACATTCCTAGAAGGAGATCCTGCAAGGAATGATGCAAAGGAAGCATTATGTTCTCCTTTGCTTTGGTAGAAACAGAGCCTTGTGCAGGATCATGTCCTGGGATAGGAATGGCAAGAGATCTTGCTATATCCAGGAGGAAACTCTGAAAAGAGGGATCCCCAACAGGAATCTCCCTTGGACAGGTTAGATCTGAAGAACTAGCCTGAGCACCGACAGAGCTATCCAAATATATAGGAATAGAAGATCCTGCACGGTGCAGTGTGGAACGCTTAAGGGATGGTCGCCGGTACTGGCTGTCAGGAGCAGCGACCATCATTACCACATTGTCCATGCCAGGTATTGACTCCAAGCTTGGTATAGAAGGGAGCGATCCTGTTGAAAAAAGCATGGCAGGAGTTGGCCACGATGCTACTGTGGATACCGGTACCGATGCCAATACCGGTACCGATGTCGGAGTCGAGCCCGACAGAGACATCGGAGCAGTCATCGGTGACAGTTCAACCGGTACCAAGGTAACCAAAAACCTCAGGCCGCTATCCTCGGTACCGAGCCACCGGTATCGATCGGTGTCGGTACCAAAGCGTATTGGTACCCAGTCTTCCAGACTAGAGATCGATTCCCAACTCGGCATCGAGGGCAGAGAGCCTGATAAGCGAAGCATGGAAGGCACCGACCGTAAGGGTAATGAGGACATCGATACCGACTTCGGTACCGTGTCTGATACCGGTGGATGAAGGTCAACCAGTGGCAACTCAATCGGCCTCGGGGGAACCGAGAGTTGCGGATCCGAATCATCGGAACCGAGCCTTCGGTACCGCTGAGAGCCGGTACCAAGGCGAGTCAGTACCCAGTCCTCCAGACTGGAGATCGATTCCAGACTCGGCATCGAAGGAAGCGAGGCTATCGATGCACGTCTGGAGGGTACTGGGAAAAATGGTAGAAACCATCATAAAGAATAAAATTACTCAGCATGTAAATAGTCATGACCTAATGGGAGACAGCCAACATGGCTTTAGACAAGGAAGGTCTTGTCTTAATAATCTGTTATGTTTTTTTGAAGGAGTGAATAATCAGGTGGACAAAGGTGAGTCGGTTGATATTGTGTATCTGGACTTTCAGAAAGCCTTTGACAAGGTCCCTCATGAGAGATTTTTGGCAAAACTAAAGAGTCATGGGATAGGAGGCAGTGTACTATTATGGATCAGGAACTGGTTAAAAGATAGAAAGCAGAGGGTAGGGCTAAATAGCCAATTTTCCCAATGGAGAAAGGTGAATAGTGGTGTACCCCAGGGATCTGTGCTGGGTCCGCTGCTTTTTGACATATTCATAAATGACCTGGAAAGTGAGGTTATCAACGAGTGAGGTTATCAAATTTGCAGATGACACAAAACTATTTAAAGTTGTTAAAACCCAAGAGGATTGTGGAAAATTGCAAGAGGATCTTGATAAATTGGAAGACTGGGCATCAAAATGGCAGATGAAATTTAATGTGGACAAGTGCAAGGTTATGCACCTAGGGAAGAACAACCCAAACTATGGTTACACGATGCAAGGTTCCACATTAGGAACCACCACCCAGGAAAAAGATTTAGGCGTCATTGTCGATACCATGTTAAAACCCTCGGCCCAGTGTGCAGCGGCAGCCAAGAGAGCAAATAGAATGCTAGGTATGATAAGGAAAGGAATGGAAAATAAAACAAAAGATATTATAATGCCTCTATATCATTCCATGGTGAGACCGCACCTTGAATATTGTGTGCAATTCTGGTCGCCGTATCTTAAAAAGGATATAGCGATTTTAGAAAAGGTTCAGAGAAGAGCCACCAAAATGGTAAAGGGGATGGAAGGATACTCCTATGAAGAAAGGCTAAAAAGGTTAGGGCTCTTTAACCTGGAAAAGAGACGGCTGAGGGGAGATATGATAGAAGTCTATAAATTAATGAACGGAGTGGAACGGGTAAACGTAGATCGATTGTTTACCTTATCAGAATATAGAAAGACTAGGGGACATGCAATGAAGCTACAGGGTAAACTATTTAAGACTAATGAAAGAAAATATTTTTTTCACTCAACGTGTAATCAAACTCTGGAATTTGTTACCAGAGGATGTAGTAAAGGCTGTTAATGTAGCTGGGTTTAAAAAAGGTTTGGACAAGTTCCTGGAGGAAAGGTCTATAAACCATTATTAAGAAGGGACCCAGGATATCAATGCTTGAACCAATACAAGCATTGTGGAAACTGTGTCCCTTGGGGAAACTGCTAGGTACATATGACCTAGATTGGCCACTGTTGGAAACAGAATACTGGGCTTGATGGACCTTGGTCTGACCAAGTATGGCATATCTTATGTTCTTATGTACAGACGTCGGTGGTAGTATCGGTGCTGGTACTGATAATGGAAAGTCAGTCTGGAGAGTATCCACCGGTCCCGAAGGCACAGAGGACGCCAGATGACCATCCCTGGTGAGGAGTTTTTCATCCAACACCAGTGCCGATGACAGGGTATCGGTACCGCTCGAAGCGGATGCCACCACCGGACACGGCTCAGGTATGTTCTGTGAGGGGTGAACCCCAGGAACAACCTGAAACCCCTGAAAGGCTTTGGAGACCGAAGACTCCCGCCGGGGTTTTGAAGCCAGTGGGCCCTCGAGGGCAATGCCGGAGCCGTCTACATGCTGTGCATGAGACCTACCACTCGAGGGCTGGCTAGTCTTAACAGACTGTTTGTGGGTTACCTGATCCTGTGTAGAAGGGGACGGTGCCCCGAAGTTGGAGGGAAACCATGTATCGAGGGAACCTCGATGTTGAAGACCTCTTCTCACCAAACTATTGTCAGGACCCAAGCAGGTTAGACATCGACTTCGAGGGTCTAAAAATAATGTTGTACCGCAACAGTTTGAACATTTCTTGGAGAAAGTGGCTGGCAGTTCCATGATGAAGAAAAAATATCCCTTGAAAAAAGAAGAAGATTTTACAAGAAAAGAAAACACCGGCGGTACCAGTGGCGTCAGGAAAGACAGCCACGACCACAAGAAAACTAAAGAAATAAAACAAGAATTTTCTGCGGTGACAGGAGGACGTCCTGCCGGCTCCGCGGAAAACGAAAACTGAGGAGAGGCAGTTGGGAAAGGCGGGAAGGCAGCTCACAGGCGTGGTGGGATGCTTCCAAAAGCTCTTTGATTGGGCACTGGGAAGCGTTCCCGCGCAGACTCGGTCGGTACCAACGTACCCCTATGTGAAGACTTATTCCTGCTTGTTCCTGGAGATATGATAATTACACTTACCTGGTAATTGTAGTTCCTTGAGTGACGACAGTTCAGTCCTCTACCTCTGGGTTGTCAATCTTCTCCTGCAGCTAGGAGACTGTATGTCAGAATGACGACATCACTGGATATAGCCTGCTGCACTCCTACTTCCATCCCAGTGTGAACTATAACAAAGCAGACTCAAAGGAGCAATAAATAAGTAGCTAAACATAACATCCACAAACCATAAACTATCCACCCCTTCCGACCAGGCTTTCTTACTGCCTGCCCTGCCATCGAGAAGGGAACCACCAAAGGAATTGAAGGAATCCAGACTCACCTGTAACCATCTGCTGCCTGCCACCAATCGGGAACCCCCTCGACACATCCGGGAACTCGTCACTCAAGGAACTACAATTACCAGGTAAGTGTAATTATCATTTCCTTATCATTCCTCCAGTTCAGTCCTCTACCTCTGGGATGTACCAGAGCAGTAATCAATGGGAGGGACCCTTCCAGCCGGCAGATAAAAACGCCGATCCGAAACAAGCATCCGAAGCCACTGCAACATCCAGTTGGTAATGCTTGCTGAACGTATATAGAGACGACCAAGTCGCCACCCTACAAAGGTCCCCTGGTGGAACCAAACTGTGCTCCGCCCAAGACGACGCCTGCGCCCTGGTAGAATGCGCCCTCAGCCCCACAGGCACAACATGACCTTGAAGCAAATAAGTGGATGCAATCGCTTCTTTGAGCCAGCGGGCAATGGACGCCTTAGCCGCTGCCTCACCTTTGCGCACTCCTCCGAACAGAACAAACAACCGCTCGGACCTGCGGAAGGACTCCGTGACCCTTAAATACTGACGCAAGGCCCTCTTCACGTCGAGACGACGAAGACTGCGATCCGAGTCGCCGCCCCCCAATGACCCCAGAACGGGCAAACACACCGCCTGGTTCAAATGAAAGGGAGATACCACCTTAGGCAAAAAGGACGGGACCGGACGTAAAACCACCTTTTCCCTGGAAAAAGACAAGAATGGCTCTCGGCACGACAATGCTTGTAGTTCCGAAACTCTCCGCGCTGAACAAATCGCCACCAGAGAAATACCGTCTTCAACGTCAAATCCTTCACTGATGCACGACGCAACGGCTCAAAGGGGGACTTGGCTAACGCTGTGAGAACGAGATTTAGATCCCACGGCGGAACGCACACCCTGCGCGCCGGGCGTAAACGAGCGACCGCCTTCAGGAAGCGACCTATGTCAGGGTGAGCCCCTAAAGGCACTCCACTGACGATGCCAACTGGACGCGCAAGGAACTGGCCGCAAGACCTTTGTCAAATCCGCTCTGTAGAAATTCCAACACCAACGGGATCGAAACTGAGGCCGCCCGAACCTGACGCTGCGAACAACCAATCTTCAAAGATACGCCAGACGCGCACATACGCCAAAGAGGTCCAATGCTTACGAGCCCTAAGTAAGGTTGCCACAACCGCCGACGAGTAGCCTTTCTTCATGAGCTTAGCCCTCTCAATGGCCATACCGTAAGCGAGAACCGATCCACCTGAGGCATGAACAGAGGCCCTTGGAGCAACAGATCCGACCCCGCCGGCTCCCCGTCCAAGAGACGTATCAGGTCCGCGTACCAAGGACACCTCGGCCAATCGGGTGCCACCAAAAGAACTTTCCCTGCATGCGCCGCGATCTTCTGAATCACTCGGCCTATCAACGCCCATGGTGGAAAGACAGAGGCGGCTGTCCAACGGTCACTGACGAAGCAACGCGTCGATGCCCTCCGACATTCTTTCCCGCCGTCTGCTGAAGAAGCGTCCGACCTTGGCAGACTGGAAGGTCGCCATGAGATCCATGACCGGAGTCCCCCAGCGCCAGACTATCTGTCTGAAAACCTCGGGATGCAATTCCCACTCCCCTGCATCCACCTGCACTCTGCTGAGGAAGTCCGTGATGACATTGTCTTTCCCTGCAATGTGCGCTGCCGAAATCGCGGACAAGCGAAGCTCTACCCACGCGAATAACTTGTCGGCCTCTTCCTCCATCGCGGCACTCCCGGTGCTGCCCTGGCAGTTGATGTACGCCACCGTTGCCGAGTTGTCGGAGAGCACTCGCACGGGCTGACCGTGTACTAAGTCTTCGAATGCCTGAAGGGCCCGGAACACCGCTCGAAGCTACAAGCAGTTTATCGCCCATGAGGCCTCCAGGGGAGTCCAAAGCCCCTGCGCAAACTGGCTCCCGCAGTGGGCTCCCCATCCTACTAGACTGGCATCCGTCAGCAACGGAAGTCATTCCGGCTGTTCCAGTGGCATGCCGGCAGCCAACGACGAGTGGCGAAGCCACCAACGAAGAGACTGCCTGACTTTGCTCGGGCAAGAGAGACGCTTGCTCAACGAATCGTTCTGATGCGACCAACGGCGGAGCAGTGCTCTTTGGAGAGGTTGCATATGAAACCTGGCCCAAGGCACCGCTTCCAATGTCGCCGCCATGGTGCCCAGCACCCGGAGATAATCCCACACCGATGGCGCCGACACCAACAGGAACTGCCACACCAGGGCCCTCAAGCCCTCGGCCTGTTTGTGCGGCAGAAACACTTGCCCCTTCTTTGGATCGAACCGGACCCCCAAGTATTCGAGGTCCTGAGTGGGCTGCAAACGACTCTTGGCCGGGTTGACCACCCAACCAAGCTCTTGCAAAAAATTCACCACCCTGTCTGTCACCCGGAGACTCTCCTCCGTGGACTTGGCTCGAATCAACCAATCGTCGAGATAAGGGTGGACCAGAATCCCTTCTTTGCGCAACGCCGCCACTACCACCACCATAATTTTGGTGAAGGTCCGCGGCGCTGTTGCCAAGCTGAACAGCAACACTTGGAACTGATAGTGGCCCCAGGGAAGGGCGAACCACAGAAACCGCTGGTGAGCTTCTCAAATGGGAATGTGTAAATACGCCTCTGACAGATCTAGAGACGTCAAGAATTCTTCGCGCCTCACCGCCACTATGACTGACCTCAACGTTTCCATTCGAAAGTGCGGTACCCTTAAGCACCGGTTCACCCCCTTCAGGTCAAGTATGGACCTTAACGTTCCGCCCTTTTTGGGCACCACGAAATAAATGGAGTAGCGACCCATGCCGTAATCGGTTTTGGGAACTTCCACCACGGCTCCCAACCGAATGAGTCTTTCCAAGGTCTTGTGAACCGCCGCCGTTTTCTTGGGACCCCTGCAAGGAGACAAGACGAAGGAGTCCCGCACGGGCCGAGCCAGCTCCAGCGCGTAGCCGTGTTGAATTATTTCCAAGACCCACTGGTCTGAGGTGATGTGGGTCCAGGCGGAAAGAAACTCCCGAAGCCGTCCACCTATGGGAGGCTCCTCCGCCGGGACCCGCCTCGCCTCATTGAGTCTTACGTGAAGTGGACGCAGGGTTGGAGGAGAATCCTCTATTCGCTCCCCGATACCCGCGAAAGCCCTGGGCTCGAGAGGGAAACCGCCCCCTCTGGAAAGTACCGAGCCGCGTCGACCGGAATCTTCTGAAATCGCGAAACTGACCCCGAACGCCTTGGCCAGACTTGGCTTGCTTCGGTTTATCCTCGGGCAGCCAGCCCACCTTGGACTCACCCAGGTCCTTCACCAACTTATCCAAATCCTCTCCAAACAGCAAACCTCCCTTAAATGGAAGCTTGCAGAGACGGGATTTAGAAGGGCCGTCTGCCGCCCAATTGCGTAGCCACAAAGATCTACGGGCAGCTACCACCGACCCCGTGCTGTTGGCCAGCGCCCTAATCAAGTCGTAATGCACATCTGCAAGGTAGGCGGCCCCGGACTCCAAGCGATCCAGCTCCTTCACCTCGAAATCCACGTGCGAAGATTGGCGCAGCCACTGGGCCCAGTGCAGACACGCTCTGGCTACCCAAGCTCCGCAGATGGAGGCCTGCAGCGAAATAGAATCCGCTTCAAAGGCCTGCTTTAGTAGACCGTCAACTTTACGGTCCTGGGTATCCTTCAAAGCCGCACTCCCTTCAACCGGGAATGGTGGTCTTCTTCGTAACAGCCGACACCACCGCGTCTATCCACGGTGCCCGGAACCTGTCTTTATCCTTATCCGCCAAAGGATATAATCTATTCATCGTCTGAATGCCCCGAAGCCCTGCCTCCGGCTTATCCCATTCGTCTTGAATCATCTTCGACGACCCGGTGCACCGGAAACACCACCTGTCTGTCGAACCGCCTGGATGACAGGATCCTCCACGTCGTCCTCCACCGCAGCCGGCGGAGCAAGATTCAACATCTGCAATGCTCCAAAATCAAGGCTGCCAACTCCTCTCTGCGGAACACCCTAATGATTTTCGCTTTGACCCTCGGGTTCCGGGATCTCACCTTCTTCCAGGTCCTGCGAACCCTCTTCAGGATCCCAGTCCGGATCTTGGGCTTCCGGCCAGGCGCCCTCCACCGGGTCTCTAAGTTTTGCTCGCTTCGGCGCTGGCGGATCCTCGCCTACCACCCCATCCGCCACTAGCTGCGGAGGTTGGGACGCCGGTGACGCGGAGCGCGTCCTCTTGCCCTGTTGCCGCAGACAGACAAACCAGAATTTCCCCCGGGGCTTACCTTAGCCTCTGACCCCGCTGATGAGGTTGGCTCTGGCTTGGTCGTGTTTTTTGTTTGTTTGATTTGTGTTGTTAAATAAACTCGCTCCTGGGCAACGATCCCCCCTCAGCCCCCACCCCCCGAACCTAAAGGTATGACTGAAGAGGCCTAAACTACAAAAGAACAAAACCAATCAAACAAATAAAATAAATCAAATCAAACAAATCAAAAGGAAGCCCCCCAAATACCTAAACAACGAAAATAAACACTTAGCGGTGCTCTGTCCCGGGAACGGGAGAGGATTAGCTGACACGCAGCTGCTTTGCGGCTAAGAAAATGGCCGCCACAAGTGCCGACAGTGAAGGAAAAAAAGGGCGCCAAAAGCACCGCAGCGCCTCTGCCCTCCCGGACCAGCTTTTCCTTGAAAAAAAGGGCAGCTGGACACCGGCTAATCACTTACCGGCCCGGTCTGCCACTCTCCAGCAAAGATCGCCGCTGGTAGTGCCTTGAAACCCGGGCCCGAAGCTCAGCCGGTGCAATGTACTGCCGTCCGCTCACCGCCGGAGTACAGACACTGCAGCTCCAAGATGCACACTGCAAAAGAAGGGCTCACCCCCGTAAAGTCAGGGGGGTGAGACCTCTGGGCCACCAGGGGGGGGGGGGAAGAACTCGAAGGCATGAGTCAGAACCCCCAGCACAGGCACAGGCAGGGAACAAGAAAGCCATGCAGTTCTTCTTTTCTGCTTTTTTTTTTTTTTTTTTAAAGAGACACTGCCAATAACCAATCTAACCCACTTAGCTATCCTAATTTCCTCCTGGCTCCTTATCCATTCCTCCAGAGAGCCTCTCCCCAAGGCTCGTCAAATCCTCCTACTGCAAGGAGACTGGTTACACTGGGATGGAAGTAGGAGTGCAGCAGGCTATATCCAGTGATGTCATCATTCTGACATACCAGTCTCCTAGTTGCAGGAGGAGATTGACAACCCAGAGGTAGAGGACTGATCTGGAGGACTGAACTGGAGGCACAGTACAGGAGAAAGGATCCTCTGTACGGAGCTGACACCACACAGAAAACCTCTCCCATTTGAGAGCATAGGTTTTCCTAGTGGACTGTTTTCTAGAGGCTAGGACAACATCCTCAACTTCCTGAGGTAGGCCCCAGGGAGCCAAAACTACCCTTGCAGCCTCCAGGCCATCAAATTGAGAGCTTTGAGATTGGGGTGCAGAAGGGAACCCTGGTCCTGAGTGAGAAGGTCGGGTTGCAATCCCAGAGGTAGTGGAGGATCCACCGCCAGTTGAAGCAGAAGAGGAAACCAAGGCTGTCTCGGCCACCTGGGAGCCACCAGCAGGACCGAAGCCTTGTCCTGAAGAATCTTGAAGAGAGTTCAGGCCACCAAGGGCGTGGGAGGAAACGCATAGAGGAGGCCCTGAGACCAAGATATCAGAAAAGTATCCGCTGCTATCCGCAGGGGATGTGGTTGCCTGGAGCAGAACTGTGGAAGTTGCTTGTTCATGGGGCTGGCAAAGAGATCTATCAAAGGGAGACCCCATTTTAGGAAGATCTTCTGAACCACTGAAGGATGCAGCTGCCACTTGTGGGGCTGCAGTATTCTGCTTAACCTGTCCGCCAGGTAGTTGTCCTGGCCTGGAAGGTACACAGCCTTGAGGAGCATGTTGTGCTTGAGGGCAAATGAACGAAGGTCCTGAGCCTCAAGACAAAGGATCCTGGACCCAGTTCCACCCCGTTTGTTCACATAAAACATGGCTACTTGGTTGTCTGTCTGAATCAGAACAGATTGTTGAGCCAGGGTAGGAGAGAAAGCTTTGAGTGCTAATCGAATAGCTCTGAGTTTGAGGAGATTGATCTGCTGTGCAGCTTCCCAGGGAGACGAGAGGCCCTGGGTGCACTTCTCCAGACAATGAGCTCCCCAGCCTTGTAGGGAGGCATCCATTGTTAGCACTACTGTGTACCCTGGAATCTGAAAAGACACCCCTTTCAGCAGATTGGGTAGGTGTAGCCACCAGTTGAGGGAGTGCAGAAAGGGTCTGGACACCCTTATTCTGTCGCTGAGGCTGCCTGTGACCACTGAGCCTGAAGACACCACTGTGCAGGCCTCATATGGAGCCTGGCATTGGGGGTCACATGCACTGTCGAAGCCATGTGGCCTAGAAGCCTCAGGCAGAGTCTGGTGGAGACCAGGGACTTGCAGAGAAACTGATTTGCCAAGGCCATCAACCTTTGGGCTCTGTCTTCTGGCAAGAATGCCTTTGCCAGGAGAGAGTCCAACCTTGCCCCTATGAACTCCAAGTTCTGGGAGGGGAGCAAAGTGGACTTTGCGAGGTTTATTACAAACCCCAGGCATTGTAGAAGAGCAATAGTCCTGAGGGTGGCATGATTGGTCTCCTGACATGTCTGACCCCTGATGAGCCAGTCGTCCAGATAGGGGAAGACAAAGATTGCCCGATTTCTCAGGTAGGCCGCCACCACCGCCAAGCACTTTGTAAAGACTCTGGGGGCGGAGGTGAGGCCGAAAAGCAGCACTCTGTACTGATAATGGTTTCCTCCCATAATGAACCTGAGGTACTTTCTGTGGTCTGGATGGATGAGGATGCGAGTGTACGCATCCTTTAGATCTAAGGAGCATAGCCAATCTCCCTGCTGGGAGGTAGGGCAGAAGGGTTCCGAGAGAAAGCATCTTGAACTTTTCTTTCACTAGGAACTTGTTGAGGTTCCTGAGGTCCAGAATGGGTCGAAGGCCACCGATTCTTTTGGGCACCAGGAAGTACCTGGAGTAGAAACCGTGACCTTGTAAGTGGGGAGGCACAGGCTCCACCGCCCTGTCCACCAACAGACCTTGAAGCTCTAGCAGGAGAAGGTCTGTGTGAAGGTGAGGCCCTGGAGGCTCCCCTGGAAAATATGGTGGAGGCAGTTGGTGAAAATGCAGGGCATAAACCCTTGTGGACTATGTCCAACACCCAACTGTCCCCGGTGATAAGGGGCCACTGGTGGGCAAAGAGGGCGAGACGACCTCCTGTGCAGGGTTGGGAGAGCAGTGGAGGAGAGGCTATGCTCGAGGAGTCAAAAGCACCCATCCTGCTGAGTGGTAGCAGGGGCCTGAGGCTTGGGGGTCCTCTGCCTACAGGGCCCATTACCCTGCCCCTTGGCTTGCTGACCCTGGGGGGCAGCCTGATATTGTGGGTACTGTTTGTAGGCAGTGCCCTTCCTCGGGTAAAATGGCTATTTACCCGAGCCCTTCTTTTTATGAGAAGGGGCAGAGGTCTTCCTCGACAGCCTTGTCCGAATGAGGTGCTCAGTCTCGAGCTGAGTGGCCTTCTCGGTCATGGGCTTGCCAAAAAGGTTTTCACCTAGGCAAGGGACATCGACCAACTTGTCCTGAACCCATGGCTCGAGGTCCGATGACTGCAGCCATGCCTGGCGTCGAGCCGCAACTCGGGTTGAAGCCTCGAAGCCATCGTAGGCGGCACGGGACATGAACTTCGAGCAGTCCCGAATCTCCGAGGACAAGGACTTAAATCTCTGCAAGGGTTCCCTGGAGAGACCAGCAAAGAACCCGGCCAACTCCTTGGCCAGATCCCGCAAGTACATGCCCATGTACAGCTGGTAAGACTGGACACACGGCAAGCAAGCATCGAGCCCTGAAAGCACTTTCTACCGACGCCATCGAGGTTCCGGGCCTCCCTGCCAGGAGGCACCGCAGAGTGCATCTTCTGGCTCTTCAGACGATGCATGGCCGATTCCACAACCATGGAATGGTGTGGTAACTGTGCCTTCTGAAAGCCAGGGCTCTTCCGGAGTCGATAGATCGAATCGACTCGCTTGCTAAGAAACGGTGCCAAGGCCGGTGCCTCCCACATACGGAAGAGGAGCCGTTCCAGCATCGGAGGAACCGGGACAGTAAAGGCCTCCTTCGGAGGAGAGTCGTACTGCAGGGCCTCGAGCTCCTCGGCTCGAGGCTCTTCCTCGGGGTCCGCCGGGATAGCCAACGCGGTGGCCATATCCCGGACAAACTCCGAGAACTGGGTATCCTCCGGGGGGGGGGGGGGGGGCCCTATTCCGGGGCTCAGACTGCGGTGAGTCCGAAGGGACGCACCGAGTCTTGAAGGTATCAGGAGACTCCTCGTCCTCTGTCTCCCAAGCCGACTCGTCCGAGGAAGAGTCGGGGTCCGATCCCGCGGGGCCCTGGAGCACCCGCCCCGACGCCGGAAGCGCCGGGATCGACGCCCTCGGTCCCGAACAGGAGGTCGAGGGAGACTGCGACTGAGGTAGACTCCGAGCCACGATGGACTCGAGTATCGGCTCGGTCTCCGGTGTCGACTTCGACGTCGATGTCCCGGTGGTCGGGGCAGATGCGCCAGACAGGCTGGCCATTAGTGCCCCCTGCTGCTCCATGAAGGCAGACATTCTGCTGTCCAAGGCTGTCATCTTGAGACTCAGCTCGGGAGACACAGCAGCCGCCAACTCGGGCCCCGGCGGTGCCGGGCCCGACATCGGCTCCCTGGGAGGAGAGTCCACGAGGACTACGGGGCTTATGTGTCCAGCAGACTCCGGCTCCACACAAGGAACTTTGGCAGGCTTCTCTGGTTCCACGGGCCCGGGGCGACGGTCGGGGGTCTTAGACCTGGCCCTCGAGGAGCCAGGGATCTCCAACGACGCCGCCCTCGCGAGCCGCTTCTTCCTCTTGCGTTCCCGGTCGGGGGACCCCCTGTCCGAGGAACTTTGATGGCGCTCAGGATCGGAATCCCGAGATGTCGAGGCCTCAGACGATGTCCGGGCCCGGCCAGAGGCTGAGTCCGAGAAAAGCCTTTCCTTCTGCTGCTGGCAATTTCGTAGTGCCTTGGAAGACATTTTTCCACAGGCCCCGCACGACTTAGGATCGTGGTCGGGGCCGAGGCACCGAAGGCAGCAGTCGTGTGTGTCGGTGAGAGACATGAGTTTCTTACACCGATCACACTTCTTAAAACCGCTGGAAGCCATCGGGGGGAAAAAAAAAAAAAAAAGAGTCCCCGCGAGGTCAAAGGACGGCCCTACCAGGGAAAAGGAGAAAAAAAGGGCGTGAATGCCAGCCACGAAGGGCAAAAACAAAAAAGAAGAATCGGGTTCGATACCGGTGTACCGAACCCGGCGGGAGGGAACTGGTGTCGAACCGGAAGAAAAGAGCAGAAAAATCGCTGAAAAATCTAATTTTAACTGGGAAAAAACTGGGCACACGTCCGGTGGGCTTCACGGAAAAAAAAAGAGACTGGAGTAAGATGGCACCTTTAGGCGGGAAGGGAACCACGCATGCGTGCCTGCATTCCCAAAGGCTTTCATAGAAAGCTGGGGGAAATGCTCCGCTGGGCTTCATCGACGCCGATGACACCCATATGTGAGGACTGACTTCCTGCTTGGTCCTGGAGAAAATAGGGTTTCCCAAACGAGGTTGATAACCTGTTTGGAACTTAGCACTGAGGCGAGGAGGATTGCTAGTGGAGGAGAATCCCTGGTTATGTAGTGAACAAAACCAGTGGCTTAACCCCTAGGAATTGCTGTATCTGCAGCAACTACCAGGGCAGCATGGAAAATTTCTTTTCCCTCTTTCCTTTTTTTTTTAGACTGGGAAAAACAAACAGACATGGTAGGACTTCCTATTGTCTGATGAGCTGCTGTAAGGTAACAAGGGGGGGAGACAACTCCAGAAGGGAGAATCCCCTGGTAGAACAGGTAGAGGACCATAGGGGCTTACCTGTTTAAAGAGCCACTCTTACAAAGCAAATGTTGTAGTAAGAAGGAGGTAAGACAGAGATGCAGAGAGACCGACTATGGAGGAGGTCTCGAACAGATGAAATGATACATGCCAGTACAGGGAAACAACTGTCTATTGATAGTTGCTACCTCTCTTTCCTCCAAGAGGAAGAGGAAAATCTATTGATTATGGGCATGATCATCATAGACTCTTAGAGTTAGAGAAAGATGTCTCATGAAGAGACATCTAGGTAGGTTAGGATAAAATTAGTGCAGATACTTCAAGTGAAAAGAAGCAGACTGCCATCCTAACCCCCAACCAAAAGGGACAATGATCTATTTGAAACCCTGCAACGGCTGGGTTTGTTGACCCTGTTGAGGTTGTGGATTCCTCAGACCAGGGCGATGTTTCCCTGTTTGGGAACATGTGAATGATGGGCAGATGATGGGTAAAACCTTCTCCCCCTAGGGGAAGGAAGTTTGGTAGGACATTTCCTACCTACTGGGAAAGAAGAAGGCGTAGAACAGCCTCTGGAAAAAGGAAAGTCAGTGGATAACTGAGTAACCTGGAGTAAAGACTCCTTGTTGAAGAGATTTTCTCCAGTGCAAGGAGTATTTCCCAGTCTTTCTTGTGCCCATTTGTCCAAGTCTGAGGCTTGAAGCCAGGCTCTACGTTGTGCCCCTATAGCTATAGCAGACGTCCTGCTAACAGACTCAAAGGAGTCTAGGGTAGCACGAGTAAGAAACTTAGAGATATTTTGAGTATGACTAACCAGTGAGGGATAGTCTGTACACCTGGGCTCTTGAAGAAAAGGAGTCAAAAGATGTAATTGCTTTGTGACCTCCTCAAGAGATAGACCCATATAAAAAATATGAGAATTCTTGCTGAAAGCATGGATGCCTGGAAGGTTTGACGTCCAAAGGCATCTAGTGTCTTAGACTCACGACCTGGCGGACAAGAAGAGTGCTTTTTATTACTCTTCACTCGCCTCATTGCTGATTTTACCACAATGGAATGATGAGGAAGTTGAGTCTTTTGAAACCCTGGAGAGGGGGGGGACCTGATATAGAAGATCAGTTGCTCTAGAAGGTGGGGGTACCTTTAAAGGAGCTTCCCACATTCGTAGAAGGAGATCCTGCAAAGAATGATGCAAAGGAAGCATTATGTTCTCCTTTGCTTTGCTAGGAACAGAGGGGTATTCTGTATTCCCATGTGTAGGATCTTGTCCAGGAATAGGAATGGCAAGTGATTTTGCCATATCCAGGAGGAAAGTCTGGAAAGAAGGATTCCTAGAGGGAACTTCCGTTGGATAGGCTAGATCTGATGAAGAACTAGCATTGGCACCGAGGGATCTACCTAAGTATATAGGAACAGAAGATCCTGAATGGTGCAGTATGGGATCCTTAGATGGTTGTCGCTGGTACTGCAGGTCAGGACCAGCGACAGTCGGTAACAGATCGTCCATGCTAGGGATCGATTCCAAACTCGGCATCGAGGGAAGCGAGCCTGACGAGAGAAGCATGGAAGGTACCGACAACAAAGGTAATGTGGATATCGGTACCGACTTCAGTACCGTATCTGATACCGGTGGATGAAGGCCAGCCGGTGGCAACTAACGGTATTGGAGGAACCGAGAGTTGCGGATCCGAAGTATCGGAACCGAGCCTTCGGTACCAAGGTGAGTCGGTACCCAGTCCTCCAGACTGGAGATAGATTCCAGACTCGGCATCGAAGGAAGCGAGTCTATCGATGCACGTCTGGAGGGTACCGACGTCGGTACCGATACTGGAAAGTCGGTCTGAAGCATATCCACCGGGCCCGTAGGTACCGAGGACGCCAGACGATGATCCTTGGTGAGGAATGTTTCATCCAACACCAGTGCCGATGCCGGGGTATCGGTACCGCTCGAAGCGGATGCCACCACCGGGCATGGCTCAGGTATGTTCTGTGAGGGGTGAACCTCAGGAACAACCTGAAACCCCCACAAAGGCTTTGAAGGCCGAAGACTCCCACCGGGGTTTTGAAGCCAGTGGATTCACGAGGACAAGGCCGGAGCATCTCTATGCTGTGCATGAGAACTGCCGCTCGAGGACTGGCTAGTCTTAACAGACTGTTTTTGGGTTACCTGATCCTGTGGAAAAGAAGATATGGTCGGTGCCCTGAAGTTGGAGGGGGACCGCGTGTCGAGGGGAACTCTATGTTGAAAACTTCTTCTCACAAAATTATTGCCCGAGGGCTCCGAAGGAAAATGGTCAGGACCCAAGCAGGTTAGACACCAATTGTGAGTGTCTAAAAATAAAGTTGTACCGCCACAGTTTGTACATTTCTTGGGGAAAGTGGCTGGCGGTTCCATGAACGAAATGCAGAGGCCTAGAAGGCCTGAGAAACCGTGAGACACTAAAGGAAGAAAAGATATTCCTTAAAAAGGAAAATTTTACAAGAAAAGAAAAAAGAAACACCGGCGGTACCGGTGGCGTCGGGGAAGGCAGCCGCGACCACAAGAAAAATAAAAAATAAAAGAAGAATTTTCTGCGGTGACAGGAGGACGTCCTGCCGGCTCCGCGGAAAACGAAAACTGAGGAGAGGCAGTTGGGAAAGGCGGGAAGGCAGCTCACAGGCGTGGTGGGATGCTTCCAAAAGCTCTTTGATTGGGCACTGGGAAGCGTTCCCGCGCAGACTCGGTCGGTACCAACGTACCCCTATGTGAAGACTTATTCCTGCTTGTTCCTGGAGATATGATAATTACACTTACCTGGTAATTGTAGTTCCTTGAGTGACGACAGTTCAGTCCTCTACCTCTGGGTTGTCAATCTTCTCCTGCAGCTAGGAGACTGTATGTCAGAATGACGACATCACTGGATATAGCCTGCTGCACTCCTACTTCCATCCCAGTGTGAACTATAACAAAGCAGACTCAAAGGAGCAATAAATAAGTAGCTAAACATAACATCCACAAACCATAAACTATCCACCCCTTCCGACCAGGCTTTCTTACTGCCTGCCCTGCCATCGAGAAGGGAACCACCAAAGGAATTGAAGGAATCCAGACTCACCTGTAACCATCTGCTGCCTGCCACCAATCGGGAACCCCCTCGACACATCCGGGAACTCGTCACTCAAGGAACTACAATTACCAGGTAAGTGTAATTATCATTTCCTTATCATTCCTCCAGTTCAGTCCTCTACCTCTGGGATGTACCAGAGCAGTAATCAATGGGAGGGACCCTTCCAGCCGGCAGATAAAAACGCCGATCCGAAACAAGCATCCGAAGCCACTGCAACATCCAGTTGGTAATGCTTGCTGAACGTATATAGAGACGACCAAGTCGCCACCCTACAAAGGTCCCCTGGTGGAACCAAACTGTGCTCCGCCCAAGACGACGCCTGCGCCCTGGTAGAATGCGCCCTCAGCCCCACAGGCACAACATGACCTTGAAGCAAATAAGTGGATGCAATCGCTTCTTTGAGCCAGCGGGCAATGGACGCCTTAGCCGCTGCCTCACCTTTGCGCACTCCTCCGAACAGAACAAACAACCGCTCGGACCTGCGGAAGGACTCCGTGACCCTTAAATACTGACGCAAGGCCCTCTTCACGTCGAGACGACGAAGACTGCGATCCGAGTCGCCGCCCCCCAATGACCCCAGAACGGGCAAACACACCGCCTGGTTCAAATGAAAGGGAGATACCACCTTAGGCAAAAAGGACGGGACCGGACGTAAAACCACCTTTTCCCTGGAAAAAGACAAGAATGGCTCTCGGCACGACAATGCTTGTAGTTCCGAAACTCTCCGCGCTGAACAAATCGCCACCAGAAATACCGTCTTCAACGTCAAATCCTTCACTGATGCACGACGCAACGGCTCAAAGGGGGACTTGGCTAACGCTGTGAGAACGAGATTTAGATCCCACGGCGGAACGCACACCCTGCGCGCCGGGCGTAAACGAGCGACCGCCTTCAGGAAGCGACCTATGTCAGGGTGAGCCCCTAAAGGCACTCCACTGACGATGCCAACTGGACGCGCAAGGAACTGGCCGCAAGACCTTTGTCAAATCCGCTCTGTAGAAATTCCAACACCAACGGGATCGAAACTGAGGCCGCCCGAACCTGACGCTGCGAACACCAATCTTCAAAGATACGCCAGACGCGCACATACGCCAAAGAGGTCCAATGCTTACGAGCCCTAAGTAAGGTTGCCACAACCGCCGACGAGTAGCCTTTCTTCATGAGCTTAGCCCTCTCAATGGCCATACCGTAAGCGAGAACCGATCCACCTGAGGCATGAACAGAGGCCCTTGGAGCAACAGATCCGACCCCGCCGGCTCCCCGTCCAAGAGACGTATCAGGTCCGCGTACCAAGGACACCTCGGCCAATCGGGTGCCACCAAAAGAACTTTCCCTGCATGCGCCGCGATCTTCTGAATCACTCGGCCTATCAACGCCCATGGTGGAAAGACAGAGGCGGCTGTCCAACGGTCACTGACGAAGCAACGCGTCGATGCCCTCCGACATTCTTTCCCGCCGTCTGCTGAAGAAGCGTCCGACCTTGGCAGACTGGAAGGTCGCCATGAGATCCATGACCGGAGTCCCCCAGCGCCAGACTATCTGTCTGAAAACCTCGGGATGCAATTCCCACTCCCCTGCATCCACCTGCACTCTGCTGAGGAAGTCCGTGATGACATTGTCTTTCCCTGCAATGTGCGCTGCCGAAATCGCGGACAAGCGAAGCTCTACCCACGCGAATAACTTGTCGGCCTCTTCCTCCATCGCGGCACTCCCGGTGCTGCCCTGGCAGTTGATGTACGCCACCGTTGCCGAGTTGTCGGAGAGCACTCGCACGGGCTGACCGTGTACTCAGTCTTCGAATGCCTGAAGGGCCCGGAACACCGCTCGAAGCTACAAGCAGTTTATCGCCCATGAGGCCTCCAGGGGAGTCCAAAGCCCCTGCGCAAACTGGCTCCCGCAGTGGGCTCCCCATCCTACTAGACTGGCATCCGTCAGCAACGGAAGTCATTCCGGCTGTTCCAGTGGCATGCCGGCAGCCAACGACGAGTGGCGAAGCCACCAACGAAGAGACTGCCTGACTTTGCTCGGGCAAGAGAGACGCTTGCTCAACGAATCGTTCTGATGCGACCAACGGCGGAGCAGTGCTCTTTGGAGAGGTTGCATATGAAACCTGGCCCAAGGCACCGCTTCCAATGTCGCCGCCATGGTGCCCAGCACCCGGAGATAATCCCACACCGATGGCGCCGACACCAACAGGAACTGCCACACCAGGGCCCTCAAGCCCTCGGCCTGTTTGTGCGGCAGAAACACTTGCCCCTTCTTTGGATCGAACCGGACCCCCAAGTATTCGAGGTCCTGAGTGGGCTGCAAACGACTCTTGGCCGGGTTGACCACCCAACCAAGCTCTTGCAAAAAATTCACCACCCTGTCTGTCACCCGGAGACTCTCCTCCGTGGACTTGGCTCGAATCAACCAATCGTCGAGATAAGGGTGGACCAGAATCCCTTCTTTGCGCAACGCCGCCACTACCACCACCATAATTTTGGTGAAGGTCCGCGGCGCTGTTGCCAAGCTGAACAGCAACACTTGGAACTGATAGTGGCCCCAGGGAAGGGCGAACCACAGAAACCGCTGGTGAGCTTCTCAAATGGGAATGTGTAAATACGCCTCTGACAGATCTAGAGACGTCAAGAATTCTTCGCGCCTCACCGCCACTATGACTGACCTCAACGTTTCCATTCGAAAGTGCGGTACCCTTAAGCACCGGTTCACCCCCTTCAGGTCAAGTATGGACCTTAACGTTCCGCCCTTTTTGGGCACCACGAAATAAATGGAGTAGCGACCCATGCCGTAATCGGTTTTGGGAACTTCCACCACGGCTCCCAACCGAATGAGTCTTTCCAAGGTCTTGTGAACCGCCGCCGTTTTCTTGGGACCCCTGCAAGGAGACAAGACGAAGGAGTCCCGCACGGGCCGAGCCAGCTCCAGCGCGTAGCCGTGTTGAATTATTTCCAAGACCCACTGGTCTGAGGTGATGTGGGTCCAGGCGGAAAGAAACTCCCGAAGCCGTCCACCTATGGGAGGCTCCTCCGCCGGGACCCGCCTCGCCTCATTGAGTCTTACGTGAAGTGGACGCAGGGTTGGAGGAGAATCCTCTATTCGCTCCCCGATACCCGCGAAAGCCCTGGGCTCGAGAGGGAAACCGCCCCCTCTGGAAAGTACCGAGCCGCGTCGACCGGAATCTTCTGAAATCGCGAAACTGACCCCGAACGCCTTGGCCAGACTTGGCTTGCTTCGGTTTATCCTCGGGCAGCCAGCCCACCTTGGACTCACCCAGGTCCTTCACCAACTTATCCAAATCCTCTCCAAACAGCAAACCTCCCTTAAATGGAAGCTTGCAGAGACGGGATTTAGAAGGGCCGTCTGCCGCCCAATTGCGTAGCCACAAAGATCTACGGGCAGCTACCACCGACCCCGTGCTGTTGGCCAGCACCCTAATCAAGTCGTAATGCACATCTGCAAGGTAGGCGGCCCCGGACTCCAAGCGATCCAGCTCCTTCACCTCGAAATCCACGTGCGAAGATTGGCGCAGCCACTGGGCCCAGTGCAGACACGCTCTGGCTACCCAAGCTCCGCAGATGGAGGCCTGCAGCGAAATAGAATCCGCTTCAAAGGCCTGCTTTAGTAGACCGTCAACTTTACGGTCCTGGGTATCCTTCAAAGCCGCACTCCCTTCAACCGGAATGGTGGTCTTCTTCGTAACAGCCGACACCACCGCGTCTATCCACGGTGCCCGGAACCTGTCTTTATCCTTATCCGCCAAAGGATATAATCTATTCATCGTCTGAATGCCCCGAAGCCCTGCCTCCGGCTTATCCCATTCGTCTTGAATCATCTTCGACGACCCGGTGCACCGGAAACACCACCTGTCTGTCGAACCGCCTGGATGACAGGATCCTCCACGTCGTCCTCCACCGCAGCCGGCGGAGCAAGATTCAACATCTGCAATGCTCCAAAATCAAGGCTGCCAACTCCTCTCTGCGGAACACCCTAATGATTTTCGCTTGACCCTCGGGTTCCGGGATCTCACCTTCTTCCAGGTCCTGCGAACCCTCTTCAGGATCCCAGTCCGGATCTTGGGCTTCCGGCCAGGCGCCCTCCACCGGGTCTCTAAGTTTTGCTCGCTTCGGCGCTGGCGGATCCTCGCCTACCACCCCATCCGCCACTAGCTGCGGAGGTTGGGACGCCGGTGACGCGGAGCGCGTCCTCTTGCCCTGTTGCCGCAGACAAACCAGAATTTCCCCCGGGGCTTACCTTAGCCTCTGACCCCGCTGATGAGGTTGGCTCTGGCTTGGTCGTGTTTTTTGTTTGTTTGATTTGTGTTGTTAAATAAACTCGCTCCTGGGCAACGATCCCCCCTCAGCCCCCACCCCCCGAACCTAAAGGTATGACTGAAGAGGCCTAAACTACAAAAGAACAAAACCAATCAAACAAATAAAATAAATCAAATCAAACAAATCAAAAGGAAGCCCCCCAAATACCTAAACAACGAAAATAAACACTTAGCGGTGCTCTGTCCCGGGAACGGGAGAGGATTAGCTGACACGCAGCTGCTTTGCGGCTAAGAAAATGGCCGCCACAAGTGCCGACAGTGAAGGAAAAAAGGGCGCCAAAAGCACCGCAGCGCCTCTGCCCTCCCGGACCAGCTTTTCCTTGAAAAAAAAGGGCAGCTGGACACCGGCTAATCACTTACCGGCCCGGTCTGCCACTCTCCAGCAAAGATCGCCGCTGGTAGTGCCTTGAAACCCGGGCCCGAAGCTCAGCCGGTGCAATGTACTGCCGTCCGCTCACCGCCGGAGTACAGACACTGCAGCTCCAAGATGCACACTGCAAAAGAAGGGCTCACCCCCGTAAAGTCAGGGGGGTGAGACCTCTGGGCCACCAGGGGGGGGGGGGGAAGAACTCGAAGGCATGAGTCAGAACCCCCAGCACAGGCACAGGCAGGGAACAAGAAAGCCATGCAGTTCTTCTTTTCTGCTTTTTTTTTTTTTTTTTTAAAGAGACACTGCCAATAACCAATCTAACCCACTTAGCTATCCTAATTTCCTCCTGGCTCCTTATCCATTCCTCCAGAGAGCCTCTCCCCAAGGCTCGTCAAATCCTCCTACTGCAAGGAGACTGGTTACACTGGGATGGAAGTAGGAGTGCAGCAGGCTATATCCAGTGATGTCATCATTCTGACATACCAGTCTCCTAGTTGCAGGAGGAGATTGACAACCCAGAGGTAGAGGACTGATCTGGAGGACTGAACTGGAGGCACAGTACAGGAGAAAGGATCCTCTGTACGGAGCTGACACCACACAGAAAACCTCTCCCATTTGAGAGCATAGGTTTTCCTAGTGGACTGTTTTCTAGAGGCTAGGACAACATCCTCAACTTCCTGAGGTAGGCCCCAGGGAGCCAAAACTACCCTTGCAGCCTCCAGGCCATCAAATTGAGAGCTTTGAGATTGGGGTGCAGAAGGGAACCCTGGTCCTGAGTGAGAAGGTCGGGTTGCAATCCCAGAGGTAGTGGAGGATCCACCGCCAGTTGAAGCAGAAGAGGAAACCAAGGCTGTCTCGGCCACCTGGGAGCCACCAGCAGGACCGAAGCCTTGTCCTGAAGAATCTTGAAGAGAGTTCAGGCCACCAAGGGCGTGGGAGGAAACGCATAGAGGAGGCCCTGAGACCAAGATATCAGAAAAGTATCCGCTGCTATCCGCAGGGGATGTGGTTGCCTGGAGCAGAACTGTGGAAGTTGCTTGTTCATGGGGCTGGCAAAGAGATCTATCAAAGGGAGACCCCATTTTAGGAAGATCTTCTGAACCACTGAAGGATGCAGCTGCCACTTGTGGGGCTGCAGTATTCTGCTTAACCTGTCCGCCAGGTAGTTGTCCTGGCCTGGAAGGTACACAGCCTTGAGGAGCATGTTGTGCTTGAGGGCAAATGAACGAAGGTCCTGAGCCTCAAGACAAAGGATCCTGGACCCAGTTCCACCCCGTTTGTTCACATAAAACATGGCTACTTGGTTGTCTGTCTGAATCAGAACAGATTGTTGAGCCAGGGTAGGAGAGAAAGCTTTGAGTGCTAATCGAATAGCTCTGAGTTTGAGGAGATTGATCTGCTGTGCAGCTTCCCAGGGAGACGAGAGGCCCTGGGTGCACTTCTCCAGACAATGAGCTCCCCAGCCTTGTAGGGAGGCATCCATTGTTAGCACTACTGTGTACCCTGGAATCTGAAAAGACACCCCTTTCAGCAGATTGGGTAGGTGTAGCCACCAGTTGAGGGAGTGCAGAAAGGGTCTGGACACCCTTATTCTGTCGCTGAGGCTGCCTGTGACCACTGAGCCTGAAGACACCACTGTGCAGGCCTCATATGGAGCCTGGCATTGGGGGTCACATGCACTGTCGAAGCCATGTGGCCTAGAAGCCTCAGGCAGAGTCTGGTGGAGACCAGGGACTTGCAGAGAAACTGATTTGCCAAGGCCATCAACCTTTGGGCTCTGTCTTCTGGCAAGAATGCCTTTGCCAGGAGAGAGAGTCCAACCTTGCCCCTATGAACTCCAAGTTCTGGGAGGGGAGCAAAGTGGACTTTGCGAGGTTTATTACAAACCCCAGGCATTGTAGAAGAGCAATAGTCCTGAGGGTGGCATGATTGGTCTCCTGACATGTCTGACCCCTGATGAGCCAGTCGTCCAGATAGGGGAAGACAAAGATTGCCCGATTTCTCAGGTAGGCCGCCACCACCGCCAAGCACTTTGTAAAGACTCTGGGGGCGGAGGTGAGGCCGAAAAGCAGCACTCTGTACTGATAATGGTTTCCTCCCATAATGAACCTGAGGTACTTTCTGTGGTCTGGATGGATGAGGATGCGAGTGTACGCATCCTTTAGATCTAAGGAGCATAGCCAATCTCCCTGCTGGGAGGTAGGGCAGAAGGGTTCCGAGAGAAAGCATCTTGAACTTTTCTTTCACTAGGAACTTGTTGAGGTTCCTGAGGTCCAGAATGGGTCGAAGGCCACCGATTCTTTTGGGCACCAGGAAGTACCTGGAGTAGAAACCGTGACCTTGTAAGTGGGGAGGCACAGGCTCCACCGCCCTGTCCACCAACAGACCTTGAAGCTCTAGCAGGAGAAGGTCTGTGTGAAGGTGAGGCCCTGGAGGCTCCCCTGGAAAATATGGTGGAGGCAGTTGGTGAAAATGCAGGGCATAACCCTTGTGGACTATGTCCAACACCCAACTGTCCCCGGTGATAAGGGGCCACTGGTGGGCAAAGAGGGCGAGACGACCTCCTGTGCAGGGTTGGGAGAGCAGTGGAGGAGAGGCTATGCTCGAGGAGTCAAAAGCACCCATCCTGCTGAGTGGTAGCAGGGGCCTGAGGCTTGGGGGTCCTCTGCCTACAGGGCCCATTACCCTGCCCCTTGGCTTGCTGACCCTGGGGGGCAGCCTGATATTGTGGGTACTGTTTGTAGGCAGTGCCCTTCCTCGGGTAAAATGGCTATTTACCCGAGCCCTTCTTTTTATGAGAAGGGGCAGAGGTCTTCCTCGACAGCCTTGTCCGAATGAGGTGCTCAGTCTCGAGCTGAGTGGCCTTCTCGGTCATGGGCTTGCCAAAAAGGTTTTCACCTAGGCAAGGGACATCGACCAACTTGTCCTGAACCCATGGCTCGAGGTCCGATGACTGCAGCCATGCCTGGCGTCGAGCCGCAACTCGGGTTGAAGCCTCGAAGCCATCGTAGGCGGCACGGGACATGAACTTCGAGCAGTCCCGAATCTCCGAGGACAAGGACTTAAATCTCTGCAAGGGTTCCCTGGAGAGACCAGCAAAGAACCCGGCCAACTCCTTGGCCAGATCCCGCAAGTACATGCCCATGTACAGCTGGTAAGACTGGACACGGCAAGCAAGCATCGAGCCCTGAAAGCACTTTCTACCGACGCCATCGAGGTTCCGGGCCTCCCTGCCAGGAGGCACCGCAGAGTGCATCTTCTGGCTCTTCAGACGATGCATGGCCGATTCCACAACCATGGAATGGTGTGGTAACTGTGCCTTCTGAAAGCCAGGGCTCTTCCGGAGTCGATAGATCGAATCGACTCGCTTGCTAAGAAACGGTGCCAAGGCCGGTGCCTCCCACATACGGAAGAGGAGCCGTTCCAGCATCGGAGGAACCGGGACAGTAAAGGCCTCCTTCGGAGGAGAGTCGTACTGCAGGGCCTCGAGCTCCTCGGCTCGAGGCTCTTCCTCGGGGTCCGCCGGGATAGCCAACGCGGTGGCCATATCCCGGACAAACTCCGAGAACTGGGTATCCTCCGGGGGGGGGGGGGGGGGGGACCTATTCCGGGGCTCAGACTGCGGTGAGTCCGAAGGGACGCACCGAGTCTTGAAGGTATCAGGAGACTCCTCGTCCTCTGTCTCCCAAGCCGACTCGTCCGAGGAAGAGTCGGGGTCCGATCCCGCGGGGCCCTGGAGCACCCGCCCCGACGCCGGAAGCGCCGGGATCGACGCCCTCGGTCCCGAACAGGAGGTCGAGGGAGACTGCGACTGAGGTAGACTCCGAGCCACGATGGACTCGAGTATCGGCTCGGTCTCCGGTGTCGACTTCGACGTCGATGTCCCGGTGGTCGGGGCAGATGCGCCAGACAGGCTGGCCATTAGTGCCCCCTGCTGCTCCATGAAGGCAGACATTCTGCTGTCCAAGGCTGTCATCTTGAGACTCAGCTCGGGAGACACAGCAGCCGCCAACTCGGGCCCCGGCGGTGCCGGGCCCGACATCGGCTCCCTGGGAGGAGAGTCCACGAGGACTACGGGGCTTATGTGTCCAGCAGACTCCGGCTCCACACAAGGAACTTTGGCAGGCTTCTCTGGTTCCACGGGCCCGGGGCGACGGTCGGGGGTCTTAGACCTGGCCCTCGAGGAGCCAGGGATCTCCAACGACGCCGCCCTCGCGAGCCGCTTCTTCCTCTTGCGTTCCCGGTCGGGGGACCCCCTGTCCGAGGAACTTTGATGGCGCTCAGGATCGGAATCCCGAGATGTCGAGGCCTCAGACGATGTCCGGGCCCGGCCAGAGGCTGAGTCCGAGAAAAGCCTTTCCTTCTGCTGCTGGCAATTTCGTAGTGCCTTGGAAGACATTTTTCCACAGGCCCCGCACGACTTAGGATCGTGGTCGGGGCCGAGGCACCGAAGGCAGCAGTCGTGTGTGTCGGTGAGAGACATGAGTTTCTTACACCGATCACACTTCTTAAAACCGCTGGAAGCCATCGGGGGGAAAAAAAAAAAAAAAAAGAGTCCCCGCGAGGTCAAAGGACCGGCCTACCAGGGAAAAGGAGAAAAAAAGGGCGTGAATGCCAGCCACGAAGGGCAAAAAACAAAAAAGAAGAATCGGGTTCGATACCGGTGTACCGAACCCGGCGGGAGGGAACTGGTGTCGAACCGGAAGAAAAGAGCAGAAAAATCGCTGAAAAATCTAATTTTAACTGGGAAAAACTGGGCACACGTCCGGTGGGCTTCACGGAAAAAAAAAGAGACTGGAGTAAGATGGCACCTTTAGGCGGGAAGGGAACCACGCATGCGTGCCTGCATTCCCAAAGGCTTTCATAGAAAGCTGGGGAAATGCTCCGCTGGGGCTTCATCGACGCCGATGACACCCATATGTGAGGACTGACTTCCTGCTTGGTCCTGGAGAAAATAGGGTTTCCCAAACGAGGTTGATAACCTGTTTGGAACTTAGCACTGAGGCGAGGAGGATTGCTAGTGGAGGAGAATCCCTGGTTATGTAGTGAACAAAACCAGTGGCTTAACCCCTAGGAATTGCTGTATCTCTGCAGCAACTACCAGGGCAGCATGGAAAATTTCTTTTCCCTCTTTCCTTTTTTTTTTAGACTGGGAAAAACAAACAGACATGGTAGGACTTCCTATTGTCTGATGAGCTGCTGTAAGGTAACAAGGGGGGGAGACAACTCCAGAAGGGAGAATCCCCTGGTAGAACAGGTAGAGGACCATAGGGGCTTACCTGTTTAAAGAGCCACTCTTACAAAGCAAATGTTGTAGTAAGAAGGAGGTAAGACAGAGATGCAAGAGACCGACTATGGAGGAGGTCTCGAACAGATGAAATGATACATGCCAGTACAGGGAAACAACTGTCTATTGATAGTTGCTACCTCTCTTTCCTCCAAGAGGAAGAGGAAAATCTATTGATTATGGGCATGATCATCATAGACTCTTAGAGTTAGAGAAAGATGTCTCATGAAGAGACATCTAGGTAGGTTAGGATAAAATTAGTGCAGATACTTCAAGTGAAAAGAAGCAGACTGCCATCCTAACCCCCAACCAAAAGGGACAATGATCTATTTGAAACCCTGCAACGGCTGGGTTTGTTGACCCTGTTGAGGTTGTGGATTCCTCAGACCAGGGCGATGTTTCCCCTGTTTGGGAACATGTGAATGATGGGCAGATGATGGGTAAAACCTTCTCCCCCTAGGGGAAGGAAGTTTGGTAGGACATTTCCTACCTACTGGGAAAGAAGAAGGCGTAGAACAGCCTCTGGAAAAAGGAAAGTCAGTGGATAACTGAGTAACCTGGAGTAAAGACTCCTTGTTGAAGAGATTTTCTCCAGTGCAAGGAGTATTTCCCAGTCTTTCTTGTGCCCATTTGTCCAAGTCTGAGGCTTGAAGCCAGGCTCTACGTTGTGCCCCTATAGCTATAGCAGACGTCCTGCTAACAGACTCAAAGGAGTCTAGGGTAGCACGAGTAAGAAACTTAGAGATATTTTGAGTATGACTAACCAGTGAGGGATAGTCTGTACACCTGGGCTCTTGAAGAAAAGGAGTCAAAAGATGTAATTGCTTTGTGACCTCCTCAAGAGATAGACCCATATAAAAAATATGAGAATTCTTGCTGAAAGCATGGATGCCTGGAAGGTTTGACGTCCAAAGGCATCTAGTGTCTTAGACTCACGACCTGGCGGACAAGAAGAGTGCTTTTTATTACTCTTCACTCGCCTCATTGCTGATTTTACCACAATGGAATGATGAGGAAGTTGAGTCTTTTGAAACCCTGGAGAGGGGGGGGACCTGATATAGAAGATCAGTTGCTCTAGAAGGTGGGGGTACCTTTAAAGGAGCTTCCCACATTCGTAGAAGGAGATCCTGCAAAGAATGATGCAAAGGAAGCATTATGTTCTCCTTTGCTTTGCTAGGAACAGAGGGGTATTCTGTATTCCCATGTGTAGGATCTTGTCCAGGAATAGGAATGGCAAGTGATTTTGCCATATCCAGGAGGAAAGTCTGGAAAGAAGGATTCCTAGAGGGAACTTCCGTTGGATAGGCTAGATCTGATGAAGAACTAGCATTGGCACCGAGGGATCTACCTAAGTATATAGGAACAGAAGATCCTGAATGGTGCAGTATGGGATCCTTAGATGGTTGTCGCTGGTACTGCAGGTCAGGACCAGCGACAGTCGGTAACAGATCGTCCATGCTAGGGATCGATTCCAAACTCGGCATCGAGGGAAGCGAGCCTGACGAGAGAAGCATGGAAGGTACCGACAACAAAGGTAATGTGGATATCGGTACCGACTTCAGTACCGTATCTGATACCGGTGGATGAAGGCCAGCCGGTGGCAACTAACGGTATTGGAGGAACCGAGAGTTGCGGATCCGAAGTATCGGAACCGAGCCTTCGGTACCAAGGTGAGTCGGTACCCAGTCCTCCAGACTGGAGATAGATTCCAGACTCGGCATCGAAGGAAGCGAGTCTATCGATGCACGTCTGGAGGGTACCGACGTCGGTACCGATACTGGAAAGTCGGTCTGAAGCATATCCACCGGGCCCGTAGGTACCGAGGACGCCAGACGATGATCCTTGGTGAGGAATGTTTCATCCAACACCAGTGCCGATGCCGGGGTATCGGTACCGCTCGAAGCGGATGCCACCACCGGGCATGGCTCAGGTATGTTCTGTGAGGGGTGAACCTCAGGAACAACCTGAAACCCCCACAAAGGCTTTGAAGGCCGAAGACTCCCACCGGGGTTTTGAAGCCAGTGGATTCACGAGGACAAGGCCGGAGCATCTCTATGCTGTGCATGAGAACTGCCGCTCGAGGACTGGCTAGTCTTAACAGACTGTTTTTGGGTTACCTGATCCTGTGGAAAAGAAGATATGGTCGGTGCCCTGAAGTTGGAGGGGGACCGCGTGTCGAGGGGAACTCTATGTTGAAAACTTCTTCTCACAAAATTATTGCCCGAGGGCTCCGAAGGAAAATGGTCAGGACCCAAGCAGGTTAGACACCAATTGTGAGTGTCTAAAAATAAAGTTGTACCGCCACAGTTTGTACATTTCTTGGGGAAAGTGGCTGGCGGTTCCATGAACGAAATGCAGAGGCCTAGAAGGCCTGAGAAACCGTGAGACACTAAAGGAAGAAAAGATATTCCTTAAAAAGGAAAATTTTACAAGAAAAGAAAAAAGAAACACCGGCGGTACCGGTGGCGTCGGGGAAGGCAGCCGCGACCACAAGAAAAATAAAAAATAAAAGAAGAATTTTCTGCGGTGACAGGAGGACGTCCTGCCGGCTCCGCGGAAAAACGAAAACTGAGGAGAGGCAGTTGGGAAAGCGGGATGGCAGCACGCAGGTGTGTTGGGATGCTTCCAAAAGCTTTCTGATTGGACGCTGGGAAGCGTTCCCGCGCGGACTCCGTCGGTACCGACGTACCCATATGTGAAGACTCATTCCTGCTTGTTCCTGGAAATTTGGACTTAAGTCCCTGATTGGATAAGTGCAACAGATACTGAAGTATTACAGGCACAGTACAGGAGAAGGGATCCTCTGTACGTAGCTGACACCACACAGAAAACCTCTTCCATTTGAGAGCATAGGTTTTCCTTGTGGACTGTTTCCTAGAGGCTAGGACAACTTCCTCAACTTCCTTAGGCAGACCCCAGGGAGCCAAAACTACCCTTGCAGCCTCCATGCCATCAAATTGAGAGCTTTGAGGTTGGGGTGCAGAAGAGAACCCTGATCCTGAGACAGAAGGTCAGGTTGCAACCCTAGAGGCTGTGGGGGATCGACAGCCAGCTGAAGCAAAAGTGGAAACCAAGGCTGTCTCGGCCACCTGGGAGCCACCAGCAGGACCAAGGCCTTGTCCTTGAGAATCTTGAACAGAGGTCGGGCCACCAGAGGCGTGGGAGGAAACGCATACAGGAGGCCCGGAGACCATGGAATCAGAAAAGCATCTGCCGCTATCCGCAGAGGATGCGGTTGCCTGGAGCAGAACTTTATACGAATGCCAATCCCCAATTCAGTGATACTATATTGTACTATCAAAAACAATCACCAAAAAAAAAACCCCGTGGAAAATGTAATACAAAACAATGTTCTTTTTGTCGGATGTTACAGGAAAGGAACATGTACAAATACTATGTCCACCACTCAGTTACATCCCTTTTATTAAATTTCTTATTAAAATTACGTCTACTTAGCTGAATAAGACGGTTGTCCAAAGTCCCAAGTCCTTATCAAGCACCAAAATCCTTATCAAGCACGACGTGCACGTTTCGGGTCTGTAGCCCTGTCTCAAGTGCTACCAGTACTGTGCTTTCAACTGCCATTAAACGCCGAAACCGGCTGTTTCCTCAAAAGGGTCCGGATCTTCAAAGAATGGCTATAATCTGTCGTCAATCACTCCTCACAACCAATGAAAACTCCAAGGATACCCCACTGAATAGGGGAAGCCCTGAGGTCATCAGAGCTACGTCAGCGTATGCTTAGCCAATCGATCTCCTTGTTGAGACCAGAAGGATGTACTGATTGAAGTTGGAAAATCCACCGCTGTTCACAGCTTTGCAAACTATTAATACGATCTCCCCCTCGAGGATTAGGAGGTATATAATCAATGACAGTCCAACGTAATTCTTGAAAATTATGGCCTAAGGCCAAGCAATGGTCCACCATTGGAGCTGTCTCAATCCGTTGTCGAAGGCGAGACGCATGTTCACCAAGCCGAAGTTTAATTTTACGTGTAGTTTGACCCACATATATCAACGGGCAGGGACAAAAAATCAGATACACAACAAAAGAAGAATTACAATCGGTTTCCCACCGTCTTTTGAAGTGTTTCCCCGTACCTGGATCCGTCCAATTTAGCCCTGTTTCTGCCAACGGGCAGTATTTGCAAGAGCCACAAACACCATGTCCATTATGTGAGAAAGTAGGTGAAGGAGGCCGGTCCTGACAAACTGTAGAGTTAGCCACCAAGTCCCCCAAATTTGCCCCGCGTGTAAAAGCCACTGATAAAGGTTTTTGAAAACAAGTATGTAGTCCCAATATCGGCCAATGTTTCTTAAGAATATGAATCACATCTTTGCTAGATGTCATGTAAGGTAGTATACCTACCAAAGGTGGTGTGGATGGTTGTGAAGATTCACTCGGTCGTTGATCCGTCAGTAACCATTCGCGATGAGTGTAAAGAGCACGCCGATAGGCCATTTTCACTACCTTAACTGGATAACCCCTATCCAAAAGACGCTTGCTCAAATCCTGAGCTTGTATCCGAAAATCCCCCGTAGAGGAACAAATACGACGTAATCTCAGAAACTGGCCATACGGAAGACCTTTCTTCAATGGGCCAGGATGAAACCTCTGAAACTTTAGCAAACTGTTACGTTGGATCGATTTTCGGTATAAGGTAGTTCTAAACTGGCCTTCTTCAAACAATACTGTAACATCAAGAAAGTCAATCTGACGATCAGCCACTTGTGCCGTAAAGGTCAAATTTGGTTTAAGGCTGTTAACTTTGAGAGCCAGAAAGATTGCTCGAAGTTCCAAGTGATTGATATGAAGGGTGGTCTCCTGTGGAGACCAAGTGCCCTGAGTGGAGAGATCTTGGAGATGAGCCCCCCAACCTGTTTGGGAGGCATCTGTTGTGAGAGTTGCTTGGGGCAACAATGGTTGAAAGGGGGCTCCCCAACAACAGATTTTGAGTGGATATCCACCATTGGAGAGACCAAAAGAGACGATTGGAGTTTGCTATTTGGTCTGAGAGAGCTCCTGATGCTTGAGTCCACTGGGTGGATAAAGTCCATTGAGCTGCTCTCATATGTAGGCGAGCATAAGGCACCACATGCACTGTGGAGGCCATGTGGCCTAATAGTTGTAGCATCTCTCTGGCAGTCAAGTGGCTTCTGGACTGAGTCTGAGAGGCTAAGTGCACTAGACGTTGGCAACGGGCCTGAGGTAGATAGGCCCTTGCAGTGGTGGTATCCAACCAGGCCCCTATGAATTCTAGGGATTGAGTAGGGGCGAGTTGGGACTTTGGCAGATTGATCACAAGTCCCAGATACTGTAGAAGTCGCCTGGTGCGATCCAGGGAAGTCTGAGCCTCGGACTGAGATGGAGCTCGGATGAGCCAGTCGTCCAGGTATGGGAAGACAAAAATTCCCAGGGCGCGTAGAAATGCAGCTACTATTGCCATGTATTTGGTAAATACCCTTGGAGCAGAGGCTAGACCGAAGGGAAGTACTCTGTATTGGAAATGTTTTCCCTGGAACAGAAACCGTAGGAATTTTCTGTGGGATGGATGGATGAGTATATGTGTGTACGCATCCTTGAGATCTAGAGAACAAAGCCAATCCTGACTCTGTAGGTATGGAAGGAGAGTACCTAGAGAAAGCATCTTGAAGTTCTCCTTGTATAGAAATTTGTTCAATTCTCGGAGATCCAGAATGGGTCTGTACCCCCCTGTTTTCTTGGGAATGAGAAAATAAGGGGAGTAAAACCCTGACCCCTGTTGAGGAAGAGGAACCTCTTCTATTGCCTTTTGGGCGAGAAGAGTGGTCACCTCCTGACCCAACAGGTCTAGGAGAGATGGGGGAGAATTGAAACTTCTCACCATGGTATGGGGAGGAAGGTTGGAGAAATGTAGTTTGTAGCCCTCTCTGATGATAGAGAGGGTCCATTGTTCTGATGTGATTTGCTCCCATCTGGGAGCAAAATGAGTTAACCTTCCTGGAATGGTGAGAGGTTCTGGATGTTTTAGAGCCAGAAAGGTTAGGTTCTCTAGTTTTAAGTCAAAAACCCTGAGGGGGTTGGGACTGTTGGGCTGTAGCAGCCCCTGCAGGTTTTGCCCTGGGCTGTTTAGGCTACTGACGCTTAGGAGCAAAGCGAGCTGCAGAAGATTGTTGGCCAGTATTTGTGGCAAATCTGGTCTTCTTGTATAAAGGCTTTTTGAAAGATTTCTTCTTAACAGGGGTAGAGGTAGACTTAGAAAGTCTATCTAAAGCAGCATTTTCTGCATCCATTTGAGTGGCTTTGATTTGCCACTCCTTACCAAACAGATTCTCACCTGTACAGGGCAAATTTCCCAACCCATCCTGGACCCAGGGTTCTAGGTCAGAGGCCTGGAGCCAAGCAATTCTGCGAGCCGCTATGGCAATACCTGAGGCTCTGCTAGCACCCTCAAAGGAGTCAAAGGCTGCTCTGTTGGAGAACTTTGAAATATCTTGGGTATGCTTCAGCAAAAGAAGGAACTCCTCCTTTCTATCCTCTGGGATAAAGGGGAGAAAATGGCGTATTTTTAATGCAATTTCCTTCAGGAACATGCCCATATAGAGGCTGTTGAGTTGATTCTGCCAATAAGCATACTTGCTTGGAAGATTTTTCTTCCAAAAGCATCCAGAGTCCTACATTCTCTTCCTGGGGGAGTAGAAGAGTGTCTTTTAGTACTCTTGATCCTTTTCATAGCTGACTGCACCACGATGGAGGGGTGAGGGAGCTGAGTTTTTTGAAACCCAGGAGAAGGGGGGACACGATACATGGTGTCCAGACGACGAGAATGTGGAGATGGACTTGTGGGAGACTCCTCTCACCCTATCATGTGTTCTTGAAGAATTTCATGGATAGGCAAGGTGACTGCCTCTTTGGGAACCTTAGACTATCCTAAAATGTCTAACTTTTTTGCTCTAGGTTCTTTTTCAGAGGATACAGAAATAGAAAGACCTTTAGCTACTTCAATGATGAAGTCTTGAAAGGATAAATCCTCTGGAGGAGACATTCTCCTCTTTGGAGAAGAGGGCTCCTCAGGTAGAGTAAGGGATACTTCAGCAGAGTCATCTGATGAATCAGAATCATCAGAAGACTCAAAGTATCGTCTGTTTGCTTCCAGGGATCTATAAGCGTATCGACCGGTATCGACATCGGGGGTACCCGGAACCGGATCGGTATCGGGAAAAACCCCGGAACCGGAATTGGTATCCTGGTCGATGTGGATGGCCTGGGTACCGGTATCGGTTGTGGTACCGGAACCGGAGTCAGTACCGCAGGGTGCGGTACCGAGGGCGTCGCAGCCTTAATAAAAGCGAAAATGGCCTGCTGCATGGATTGAACTGTATGATCCATGGACGCCACGACTGTCTGAATGTCGGTACCGGATGATTGAGCCGGTACCCCAGAACAGTCTAACAGGTGATCGGTCGAGGCCGTGCCATCGATGTCAACCTGTAACCCCATAGGAGGAGCTTTGGAAGCCGGAGCTTCCAGCCGTGGTTGTTTGGCTGGGGCAGGGTCCTCAGGGTCAAGCCCAGGGGTATCTCGATACTTAGAGGGAGATTTGCCCTTTGAGGACCTGCCAGAGGAATGTTTGGTTACCTGAGATCCATCAGGAGAGGAAGACCTGGAAGATGTCGATGCTGGAGTATCTGTAGAAAACAGCATGTGAAACTTGGCTGCCCGGTTCTGTAAGCCACGTTTAGACATCAAAGAACAGGATGGGCAATCCGGAATGGAATGGTCAGGCCCCAAACCTTTAAGACACCATTCATGGGTGTCTGTGACTGAAATAGTACCGCTGCACTTGGTGCATTTTTTAAACCCAGAGGCTTGTTTCTCCATGAGGGAGAATTAGTGAAGGCCTAAAGGCCTCACAGAACAAAGACATCAAGTGAGGGAAAAAATATATATATATTTTTTTTTTTAAGAAATAAAGGAAAAAAGACCGGCGGTACCGGTCTGGAATCGGGGAAGGCAGACACGCGGCCAAAGAAATAAATTAAAATAACAACTTCTTCAGCGGTGACAGGAACACGACCTGCTGGCTCCGCGGAAAAAGAAGAACTGAGGAGAGTTGGTCAGAAAGGCGGGAAGGCAGCGCGCATGCGCAGTGGGAGGCCCCAAAAGCTTTCCTTCTGGGAAGCTGGGGAGCTTTCCCGCTCAGGCTCCGTCGGTACCGACGTAACCATATGTGAGGACTTATTCCTGCTTGTTCCTGGAGATAGCCTTTGGGAATGCTACCACACATGCATGGTCCCCTTCCTGCCCACTGGTGCCATCTTGCTCAGTCAAATGACATAGCAAAAGGAACTTAAATAAAAATGTAGGAAGGCAGCTCTAAGGGGAGAAGAGAGGGTTGTGAGGACAGATTCCCGCTGTCCCTGAAGAACACCTGTTACAGGAGAGTAACTACGCTTTCTCCAGGAACAAGCAGAAGTCAGTCGTCACATATGGGATCCCTAGCTCCAGGCTGCCGAGGACCAAACCACAACAGCACGACCGGCGACCTGTCAGATGGCCGTAAGTTGAAGATGAGTCCCTACAGAGAGGCTCTGCAAGACCCTTGCGTCCAGCAACAACTTCACTCTGGTAGCCTGAAAACAGAAGGATTGGAGGGCAGGAGTTGCCTATACCCAGAGAATATTGTGGAGTACTGCCTGCCCGATGGCACTATCCCTGCAGGACTCGCTCTCCAGGCAGTAATGAGCTACAAACCTATGACCATGTGGTTGCCCAGCAAATTTCTGTCACCAGCACTGAGCAGAAGTTGGTTACCAATGTGGCCATAGCCCACACGTGATGTGCAGTGATCCGGTGCTCAAGGGGGAGGCAAGCTCACTCAGACAAGGGCAATGCAGTTCGCCACCCAAGTGGACAGAGTTTGCTTTGTTACCGGGAGCCCCGGCCTACTGTGGTCATGACGCAGAGCTGAGGAGCTTTGCGATAGGCCTGGGTCCGCTGCAGGTAAAAGGACAGGGCCCACTTACAATCTAGTGTATACAGTATGAGGCCATGGGAAGGTGGTGGGAAGGACTATCTCTTGGTTGAGGTAGAAGGAGGATATCACCTTGGGGGAGGAATTTAGGGTGTGTGGAGCATCACCCTGTTCTTATAGAACCTTGTATATGGCGTATCTGCCAACAAGGCCTGAAGTTCGCTCACTCTCCAAGCGGAAGAGGGCCACCAGAAAAAACACCTTCCAGGATAGGTATCATAAATGGCAAGTGGCCCGGGGCTCGAACGGTGGTCTGGTGAGTTGGGAGAACACCACATTGAGGTACCATTCTGCCGCAGGGGGGGCAGAGAGGGGGCTTTGATAGCAAGAGACCCGGCAGGAGCCTGGAGACCAGGGGCTGGTTTGAGAAGGGTTTTCCCTCTATAAAGTGATGATGTGCGGCTCTGGTGCTCAAATGCACCCTCACCAAATTTGACTTCAGACTGGTGTGTAAGAGGTGCAGTAAGTACTGCAGCATTAATTGCACACAGCAGGAGAAGGAATTCTCTTCTCTTTCTGCACAGACAGAGAATCTTCTCCATTTGAAGGCATACATCCTTTCCTGCAACTCCGACCTTTTGTTGGGGGTCATGGCATGGTACAAGTCGCAGGTGGCACTGTCGTGGTTTGGGCCGAGGCAACCAGTCATGGGATGTCTGTAACAGATATGGTCTGTTTATTTATTTATTTAGCTGTATTTATATCCCGCTTTTCACCGGGTCAAAGCGGTCAATTGGGGGATACATTTAACACGAGGGGATATGAGACACACACACTAATACATACAGGGAACATGGGCATTGGAGGGTTAAGTGGCTTGCCCAAGACCACAAGGAGTGCCTATAGGACTAGAAATCCCAATCCCTCCAGCCTGAGATTGCTGTCCCCCAGGTGGGACTTGAACCCCCGACCCTCCGGCCTGAAGTACCTTGTCCTAACCACTAGACCACACCTCCCTCTGTTTGCATCAGTCACACTTTTTGAATCCACCGGGAGACATGGAGACACCCAGTCAGGTCGGTGACCACCAAGCAAAAAAGGGCGCAAACATTGGTCAAGGCAAGCCTCATCAAAAAAGAAGGGAGAGCCGGGGAAAGCGCAGCTCGAGGCAGGAAGAGGAAAAAACAAACCATTAAGGACAAGTTTGAGGATTTTTCTGGGGAAAGTCTTCACTATAAAGCATATGAGGAGAGACTTAAGGATCTTAATATGTATACCTTAGAGGAAAGGCGGAATAGAGGCGATATGATTGAGATGTTTAAATACCTCCGTGGCATAAATGTACAGGGGAGAGCCTCTTTCAATTGAAAGCAAGTTCTACTACGAGGGGACATGGGATGAGGATGAAGGGGGATAGATTCAGAAGTGATATGCTGAAATATTTCTTTATGGAAAGAGTGGTGGATCCGTGGAATAGCCTCCCAGTGGAGGTGGTAGAGATGAGGACAGTATCTGAATTCAAAAAAGCATGGGACAAACAGAGGATCTCTAAAGGAAAAAAGGGGACTTTTGTAGTTGTTGATATGGAAGAACAGACTAGATAGGCCATGTTGTCTTTTTATGTCATCATATTTCTATATTTCTAAATAGGACAAGCATCCGTTGGGCTCCATGAAAAAAAAAGGAGACTGAGCAAGATGGCACCCTTGGGCAGGAAGGGGACCATGCAAGCATGGTAGTATTCCCAAAGGCTCTCTCTGAAAGCTGGGAAAATGCTCTGCATGGGCTCGGTCGGTGCAGACATCATCCATATGTGAGGAATGACTTCCTGCTTGTTCCTGGACAAAGTATGCAATACTGTCAAGAGCTGGGGTGCAGCACACCAGACATCTAAAACCACCATATCCCTCAAAAACCTCCCCATACCCCTTCTTTCCTTCCATGCAATCCTTGCTGGCATCCCCCTCACCCACCCTAATAAGAGTACCCTCACCCAAACCTGGGCTCATATATCTTTCATCTTCACATAGAAATCTCCCTGTGGGCCATTTGTGGCATAAATTGTACAGTTAAACCTTTCCACCTCCACCCTTATCCTTGCCATGATATACCTCCCTCCTTTTCCCTGAGCATCTCCCGTATTTCCAACAATCACTGTGGAAAAGAGAATCCCCAACCCCTCCCACCCTCCATTTTCTATTCCACCCTGTTAAAGCAAATAACATGGTGCTGTAAATTCTTAGAAGTAATCTCTCTCATGTTTAGGGAAATGCGTTTCTCGTATCATGTATAGTAAGGCAGCCAACCTAGTAATTTCTTTATAAACATTGACTTTTCAGGGGCGAGTTCAAACTCTTTACATTAAGGATGACAATTTTCAATCCTCCCCCTTTAAAACCTCATCCATCCATCTCAGCAATCACCGTTACCACTCACATTCCCATCCCAAATACTTCTTATTCCCCCTCCTCCCCCATTTCCTCCTCTCCACAGCTGCAGGACACATCCAGTGAGACCAAAATGCACTCCCCAACTTGTACCTCCCTTGCCCCTCTTCACCCCATTCCCTATACTCCTAATTTCCCAAGCATAGTCATGTCAATACCTTCCCCCTCCCAAGGAATAGAATACTTCCCTACCTTCCCTCAATGACACACAGGAAAAAAGAACACAACATCTTCCCACCCAAGAAATTGCACTGCTCTTCACCATCAAAAGTGTGCTAATGAGGGAAAAGGGTCTATACTCCTAGCTTCCAAAAAGTCAGCTGAACCAGTTTTTGTGCAGACCTGGAATAGAAAAGAAAAAAAAAAGGTGGGGGGGGGGGGCACAGAGAGAAGAGCAAAAACCAAACCAAACACTTAGAAAGCCACCACATTCCTTTAGGCTAACCTCTAGCCATTCTCCAAAGTCTGAACGTTCAGGCCCCCATGCCCTTGTCTCCTCTTTTCAGTCCAAACTCTACTTTAATCTTCAGGTCCAACATCATCCTGGTCCATAGTGAACAACATCCCATGAACTTAACTCTACAACCGTTACCAAATCAGAGTTAAGTCAGATACAGTACGAGGTCCAAGTCCCAACTCTTCTCAGCTACCTCCTTCTGTGGGCTACTCTGCCATTTCAGGTATTCACAGCACTCTTTCTCCCTCTCTCCCTTCAAAACAGAGTCCAGGCAGACTATCCAGCTTCCTTTGGTATTCACACCACCTCTATCGTGCAGTGTCTCTTCCCTTTCAGGGCAAACTTCAAGCCAAAATGAAAGGCCTGGCTCTTCTTGCAGCTTTTGCAGTACATCACCCATCTCTCACCTTCTGCATAGCGTAGCTGGGGACAGGTCAGCAAACTCTTCCATCTTGCATCGCTCCCAATGGAGCATTCAAGGTCCTGAACCTACTAGCCACCCAATTCAACTCCAAAATCATGATAGCAAGCTCTTATGTCTCAATGGGGTTTTTGTTTTGTTTTTTAGAAAGTCCCACTGGACCCAGTTCTGTGCATGCGATTAATTCTTATGTCCAGCCCCTCAATGTCAGCCCCCAGATCCTGTCGTTCTGCTTCCTGCTCACTATCAAGAACTCTTGCCTTCTCTAGAATACCCCTAATCCTCAAGTTATTAGACCTTGAGCAGTTCGATGTCCTCAATTTTGTCTATCACCTCTTCCATCTTATGCTCCAGAGCCACCACTGCTTCTGCCTGCTCCTCAATATGCGACTTTTCCTCCTCCACCCAGACCCCAAACTCACCACCGTCTTGATGCATGTCCACAAGGCCACTCTTCAAGTCCACTGACCTGTGCAGTTGGGGCGTCTCCCCTCTCCCCTTTTATAGCCACACTTACTCACACCACCACCAGTGCTGTCACAGCCACCATCTTTCTTCCTGTTCACCACGGAGTTAGGCTGCTCTGGTGTGAAAACTCCTTCAGATCTGACAATTTTCTCTTGGAGCATTCCCAGTGGTAGAGACTCACCCTTTTGATGTGATTCTTGCCCAATTACTTATATTTATGTACTTGTTTATGTTTATTTAACTTAATATACCGCCCTTCATTACACCAGGGCGGTTTACATAATACAAGCTAACTGGGATGGGCACAAGCCCTATAGCAAGAAAGGAAATATAAAATTGGGACAGGAAAGAAGAAAAAGAGAAATAGAAGATGGGTTAAAAGGGTACATAGGGAGGGCAAAGACAGAAAGAAAGACATGAGTAGACATGAATAAACCAGGTCAACTGGGTACTTGGGATTAAGATACTGATTATGCACAGTCTCAGCAGAGTTCAGGCAGCTGCAGCCATGTTGGTGAGTGATGTCATCAGTCTCTTGTTCTGTATATTTTAACTTTAATGTTTCGAAGATACAAAAGGTGAAATTAGGCCTTAACTGCTAATTTTCTTTCCTGAAGTCCCTCCAATCCAGTCAAGTGGTTACGCACACCAACCAGCAGGTGGAAACTGAGCAACACTCTCTCAGTGCAGCCTGTGCCCACTAAATTGAGCAGTACTGGATACTCCAAGCAGAAACCACAGGATAGGGCTCCCAGCTTCAATTCCACACTGGCTCCCCAAAAGAAGAACCAGAACCAAGAGTCACCCCAACCTGCAAGAACCTGGTATCTCACATCCCTGTACCATCAGAGGTTACCAGGCCACCCCAAGAGGCGGCCAAAACAGAAGAGGCACCCACTGATACTTCTCTCGACAGAAGTGTGTGCATTGTGTCTTTCTTGTAAAAGAAAAAAAAATTACACCTACACACTTCTTCGATGGGAATCAGTCATCACGCGCATACCCAAAACATATTTATTCAGTGGAATAACATGCCAAATTCCCACAAAAAAAATGAAAAACAGAAGGGGGGTCCTGGTCTGGACTGACTACAGGAAAGAAAATGAAGTCCAATTCAGACAAGGGGACATAGCAGAGCAGTACCAACTACTGGAGGGAATCAAAACCCCTGCCCGCAGCACTGCTGCCCCAAAACACACATCTTGCTGGGCCTGAAGATCCAAGCAGTAGTACCGCATGAAAGAATGCAGAGAAGACCAAGGGGCTCCCTGACAGATATCTAGGGGAGCACCCTCCCCAGCTCAGCCTAGCACGAGGCCTGACCCTAGTTGAGTGGGCCCTAATGCCCCTAGGCATCTGCCTGCCCTTCAACAGATAGGTCAACTTGATTGCCGTGTGGATCCAACAGGTGAGAAAGGCCTTAGAGGCAGTTTCCCCTTTCTATGGCCTGCCAGAGAGGATAAACCACCTCTGAGCACCTGAAAGCCTGAGTCATGGCCAAATAAGGCTTCAGAGCCCTGTGAAAGTGCAGCTTACACAAGAGAAGAGTCCAGAGAGTCCCACTGCCCCGCAAATGAGGGAAATGCGACACCCGATTGAGGTGAAGCCTGAAACCACCTTAGGCAAAAAAAAAAAAAAAGGGGGGGGGGGGACCGTTCGCAGACCTACCTTCTCCTTGAAGAACACCAGGAAGGGCTCCCTGCAGGGCAGCACTTCCAGCTCCGAGGTCAATCAGGCTGAACAAATGGCTACAAGGTAGACTACCTTCAAAGTCAAATCCTTGCGCAGTCCTGCAAAGTGTCCGCAGGGCAGACCGCTGAGTGCAGACCAAACCAGGTTGAGGTCCCAAAGCCGGAATGAGCAGTCTGCTAGGGGACCACAGGTGCTTATTGTCCCACAAGAATTGAGCCACATCGGAATGGGATACTAGGGACACACCCTGCACCCGGCCCCACCAGGACCCACAATGAGCCCAGCACCAAATCCTTGTCCAAAGCAACTTGTAAGAACCCCAAAATAGCAGACAGATGCCCCAAAGGAACGGATGTCATGGTCTGCACACCAAGCCTCGAAGAGTCTTCAAACCCGCATATAAGCCAGGGAGGTAGAATGCTGCCGTGCTTGCAAAAAGGGTTGCTATGACTAGCTCCGAATAACCACAGCACTTCAGTCATGACCTCTCAAAACCTAGGCCATAAGCAAGAAGAGATCCACTGCCGGCATGCACAGGGGACCCCCAAGTCAGAAGCAGCTTCCCCCAGGAAGTGGAACACCGCCTCCAAAAGGGACCACTTCTCCCGGATTCAGGGTGTGACAACGCAAATAATCCGCTTGCACATTCACACATTGGGAGGAGAAGGATAGCCTCTGCCAGCTCTGGGTAAAAGAAGCCGCACCTCCATAGACTGCTCCAGTAGAGACCAACGGGCTGGGCCAGATGATGTGCCTGGAGAGCCCGCATGTGAAGATGGGCTTACAGGACCAGCTCCAGGGAGGCTGCCATGGAGCCTGTGATAAGAAAGCTTATCAAAGCTCAGGGAGTAATGGCAATAGAGGAGAATTTGCTCTGATTAAGGAACCTGTGCTGGCAGGTTATAGAAATAAGACAGCTTGTTTCCCTAAAAGACTACATGTTCCAGAATGCACCAGTATGCAGAAAGTCCCTAGGGGAGGCTAGAGTGGAAAAGCATGAGTCTAATCAGAAAAAGCATTATGTCATCCCTAATAAAACAGCCTCTAGAAGAATGCTTAACCCACAACACCTGAAGAATGCAAGGGAGGAGTTGCAATCTAAGCCCTTTAAAACTAGAGGGGAATCTTCAGGAAGAAAGAAGGAGAAGGAGACGGAGACAGAGAAGGGGAATCAGAGGAACAGAAGGAAGAATAAGCGGAACCTGAAGGAACAAGGACAAGGATGCAGACGGTCCAAGAGAGGAGCTCAGAGCAATACCTATGCCTGGAGAGATACCTGGGAGAAAAGGAGCCCAAATACCTCTTGGAGGACGTCTAGAAAAAAGATCCTGAGGTCCAGAGATACCAACTGGAGGACAGGACACAGCAGCTCTATTGCATACTGGCCAGAATACCAGAAGCAACCTGACGCTTGCCTGGATTCAGGTAGGAATTGTGAACGTTTCTCTAGCTTTGAGCAGTGCAAACAGCAGGGAAACAGTTTCTCTCCGTGTAGGAAGTCAGTTCCTAAAGCCCTCTGAGTCAGACGGAGAAACTGAATCTATGCAATTTCAAGAGCAAGGTTTAATATCTGATACAGAGGATGATTATATGGACTGTTCTTAGAGTAGGTTGTTATTTTAGGAAAATCCTAAATATCAGAGCAAACATCAAAAGGAAATATTCTAAATACTGGCTTCCCATAAAGTTTTGTTGAAAAGAAAAAGCTTTTGGGAAAGTTTTGCAAGTGTGCTGAAATCAAGCTACTGATTACAGTTAATTGTCACCTGTTGGTAAAGGAGAGCCCCAGCACAAGCCGTGCACACATGGGTTTTAAAAGTTCTTTTCTGTATGGAGAAGTGAGCTATGTTTTGTATAATGAAGTTTTCCTTTTTGATTTGTTTTTCCCCCAGCACTGCTAAGGAGTTTATTAGCAGTGGCTGAAAGAAAGCCTTTCTGTTCCATAAAGGACTTTGATTCTTATTTGCATAAGATTTTCAGTTGCCTTATTTTGTGTTGAATAAACCCTGGAGAAGTTATCTGGAAGGTGTTACCAAGCATATCTGTGTGTGGGATATTCGCCCCATAAATAAATTCTAATTTTGCCTTACACTCGACCAACTACAAGAGTCTTCATTATTTTAAAAAGGCAAGCTTTGTGTGAATGGACTTCAATAACCACAATCCTTTGCAAGACAGTTAATTTACATACTTGCCAAGATGATGGTTCCTTCATAACAAGCACCCCCTTTTACAAGCTTAACACTTGCAGATAGTCCCAGGCCCGGGGACATGGAGTCTGGCACAGCCCCTGAACGTGTGCCTGTAACTTCCACATACAATCCTCTGGGAGAAACACAATGCCCCAGCATGTGTAAGCAGGCCCCTAGGATCAACCAGTCATCCAGGTACGGATGGACCAACACTCCCTGTTTGCAAAGATGGGCTGCCACTACCACTAGGACTTGGTGAAGACCTATGGTGCCGTAACAAGGCAAAAGGTGGTGCCTGAAACTGGAAGTGCCCCTGAGGCACTGTAAAGCGAAGGAAGTATTGATGCTCCAAGCACATCAGAATGTGCAGATAAGCTTCTGTGAGGTTTGAGATGGTAAGAAACTTGCCTTGGCGCATGGCCACAATCACAGATTGCAAGGTCTCCATGCAAAAACACAACACTCAGAGACTTGTTGATCCCTTTGAGATCTAAGATGAGGGTGCCAGGACCCCCTCCTCCTTCGGTACCACAAAGTAGATGGAGTACCAGCTCAGGCCCCAGTTGGTCTGCAGGGTCAGCACCATCCCCTCGAGCTGCAACAGGTGCTCAAGCATCTCCACTGTACACACCTGAGCCAACCTGCAGGGGAAGAACATGAAGAGATCCGACAGTGGCCGGGCAAATTCGAGAACATAGCCCTCAGGAATGACCTCTAAGACCCAGGCATCCAAGGTAATCCAGGCCCAGGAGGGAAGGAAGTGCCTTAGGTGACCACCCACCAGGGCCCCCAAACCTTCCCTGGGAGGTTTTGGTTGCAGCCAGAGCAAAGCCCCGACCAGCCTCGGCTCCTCTTCAAAAGGATGAGGCCCACTGTAAGAACTGGGTCCTCTGGGAGTTTCCTCCCCGAGATGGCTGGAACCCCCTGAAAGTTGTGACCCTAACCAAGATACCTCTACACAATTAGGGCTTATTCTCCAGCAAACGGGGCACCTTGAACTTCTCCAGGGCCTTCTCCAACTTCTTCAGATCCTCCCCAAAACAGCCTACAAAGAGGGAGTTTAGCAAGCTTTGTCTTGGAAGCCACATCTGCCAACCAATTATGTAACCACAGAAGTTGGTGAGCTGTCACCACCATTGGCAGACACCCTCAAGAGATCATACAAGTCTGCCAAGAAGCCAGTCCCAGACTCCAGACGGGCATCCCTTGCATGACCAGTCGCCTCCTGCAGTCCCTGCGAGCAGTGGAAAAAAAGCACAAGTCCCGTAGGCGCTACAGATTGTGCCCTGCAAGCCTAGGGCAGATACTTTGAAGACTTGCTTGAGTAATGCTTCCATGAGCCAGTCCTGCAGATCCTTGAGGGCTGCGCCCTACTCCACCAGAATGCTGGTATTCCACATGACCGCAGCCTTTGGAAGGCACAGCTTCTCCTTGGGTAGGAGAGGGCAGAGCTGAACCATACTACGTCTCACCTGGAGTCCCACACTCCTCAATCATGGCCTGCAGAGCCCTGTGGACCAGGACAGACTGAGGGGGATGGCAGATTCCCCTCCATAAAGGGATCTTCATCCGGGTCTAGGACCACCAGCCCAGGCTCTGCAATCTGCAGGGTCGCAAGCAACTCTGTAATTAGGACTGGAAGCTCATCTGTGAAAAATTCGGACGGCAGAGGGATCCTCCACTCCAGGGAACTTGCCCTCCTCCACATCCTCCTAGAACTGGTCCAGAAAGCCCACAGACCCTTCTGAGGAGTTCCGCAGCTCCAGGAAGATGAAGGAGCCAACCTCTTGCTCCTCATCCCAGCATTCACACCTGGGACGCTTGGCGAACAGAAGTCCCTGGTCCTGCCCCACAGGGGCCTGGAGGAGACACCTCCACAGTCCTTTGCTTCATTAGAAAAGCCTGATGAAGCAGAAGTACAAATTCTGGGAAGAAAGGGGCCTTCCTAGCCATCACTGTACTGACAGGCAGGCTAGGGACCTTCCTCCTGCAAAGAAATGCAGTATTTTGGCAACACTAGAGGCCCCAGATCATCTGCAGCAGGCAAGAGTGCACTATCCAAAATGGTGGCTGTTCCTGCCAAAATCACAGGACCGCCACCATTGCTGGCAGACTCCCTGCAGCCAAAATTCATCCCTAGCCTCCTCTTTTGACCCCTTTTGGGCCCTCTGCTGCCATTTCCCCTGATTTGTGGCAGCTGCGGCACAGCCTGATATCAGAAAGATGTGCCCTGTAGCTGCTGCACAGAGCATACTGGCTCTGATCCATGCAACCACAGTATGTTCTGTCTGCCCCCCAGCAAGGTACAAAAACATGCTAAAGAAAAGCTTCTAGAGCCTACAGGATTTACCATTGGCTCCCCCTCCGTGCGAACCGCCGATTGCCAGATCCTCATCTAAATTTACTGTACTTTGATGTTCCTCTGTTCCTCTGTTCCCTCCCCCCCCCCCCCCCCCCGTCAATCAGCTTTAAAGGCCATATTGCAGCAGAGAGCAAGCAGGCAACAATACTACCACCTCCAGCCCCCTCCCAGAGGTTGGGGAGGAGGAAAGGAGGGAGCTAGAACCTCCAGGCTCAAACTAGGCTGCAAGCAAAGTTCCATACTGCTGGAGACTAAGAAATACCGGTCAGTTCAGTGGGCACAGGCTATTTATTACTGCAGAGTTTCTCAGTCTCCACCTGTTGGTTGTTGTGCATAACCCACTTTTCAGGGCATCCCTCAGTCCAGACATGAACTATGTACAGAGTCATCATCTAATATTAACGATAACTTTTTGTACATACTCTTAGCACACAGCTTTAAGTGTAAATACCTTAAGTATCAGTTATTACAGATATATCCAATATTAGGATTTGACCTACAAGCTGCTGCAACTTGAGTATCAGAACAGGTCTGAGATTTTGCTTGCCGAAAATAGAAACACTGTAATAAAAGATGTCTTCTCTGAAATTAAGAATAGTTTTCCTGCAGTCAGCATTATCCAGATTATAAGTAGTAACTTATTTTCCGAGAGCTCTCAAACATCATGATAGCAATCCCTCTTTAAAGTTGCTCTAAAAGTCAGCCTTACAAATCACAGTATTTACTAGCCATTAATATGGATACTCAATTAAAATTCATAACCAGGAACATTAGTGTATCACCTAACAGAACACACTAAAGATAAATGATGTTGTGTTACAGTCTATATTTTATAGTGCTGTTTAATTGATTTTGTATCTACAATTTTGTAAGCCACTTTGGAATGTGCCAGGAAAGAGATATAGTGCACAAAACTAAAGGGGGGAGGAAGAAAAAAACAAAACAGGGAAGCAGAAAAAAAAAAGTTATGAAAAAGGGAGGAATTTTACCTTGATAAATTAATTTCCTTGAATTCTGCTAGATCACTCCAGACAAGTGGTTATTCTCCCTTGCCACAGGTGAAGGCAGATTTCAGCAACTTTCAGCTATGTCATCACTCCATATATCTACTGGTGCAGCACTAAGCCAGTAAGGACATTCCCCAAGCAGTAGTCAAGACTGAACTCAAACTCAAAGTTATCAACCAACAAAACCATTTTAACACGTCTTGAGCTATGATTTCTCTCTTACCAACCAGCATCAGACTTTGGTAGAGACTAGACTAATGCAGCTAGACTCCCAAACCTACAAAAAAGGATCTCCCAGGGCAGGTATTAGACTGATCTAGCAGCATTTGAGGAAAGAAAATCAAGGCAGTTTCTCATTATGGTCCTGCTATACCAGTCTGGATGAGCAAGTTGTACTCAAGCAGTCAGGACCCAAGGTGGGAGGAAGACTATGTTCAGGACAGAGTGTGATTAAACAGCTGAGAAGAGAGACCAGAGGGTTATCAGGTACCACTGCAGCAGCGCATGTATGCCATGATCCAAGGAACCGGCTCTAAAGGTGATGGCTAGGGATTGGAGAATCTGGGAGTAGTCCACAGCCCATGGAGCTGCTAGAGGACAAAATGCCCCGAGAGTTGGCTTAAGTTTGAGGGACCTCTGTCATAAGAAAACTATTCAAGAGTATGGAACATAGCCCCCAGGAACTCCAGAACAGCCTGCTTTTGTCCCAGGCTTTGGATAGTTGACCACCAACCCTAGCACTCCCAACCAAGAAACCATAGGGCTCTGGTTTGATCAGTTAGTTGTCCAGGTACAACTGAACACAGATCCCTTGCTTTCATGGAAATGTCACTAGAAACAAAATGATCTTGGAAAGGATGCAAGAATAATAGCTAGGGCAAACAGGGCCCAGAACCAGACACAGTGGTACAGATCACAAAATCAGAAAGATATTAATATGGTTGCCACATGGGAATGTGGCAACATGCCTTGGTGGGTCTAGGGAGGCAAAGAACCTCCTCCCCTGCCTGACCAAAACAATAGCAGACCAGATAGTCATATGGAAATGAGGAACTCTAAATTTGGAACCAACTGCCTGTAGGTCCAGGGTAGGCCAGAAGAAATCTCCCTTCTAGGGCACCATGAAGCAGAAGGCATAACTTCCCTGGTCCTGCTCGGTGGAGGGCATGGGTAAAGTTTCCTGCAACTGCAGGAGGCGGCCATCAAGCATCTGTTTGAGCAGGTAGCCATAGGGAGATACTACAAAGGAATCCCACTGAAGCACCACCATAATTAACTGAATGAAAAAAAGTTGACATTTTACTTACCAGTCCTTTCCTTGAGTCCTGCCAGACCAATCCAGACAAGTGGGTTGTGTTCCCTTACCAGCAGATTGGTGGCAACAAAGAAACAATGAAAAGCCCAGGTTTCAATGGCATCACTCCCACGCCTCTTTGCCTCAGCTACAAGAGGTTCCTTCGGTATTCATAAGCATATGGGAGAAACATGTTAAGCCTCAGAGAGCTATCATAGGCCCCCAGGCCTACCAGCTTCATAGAAACAGACACAGAAATATGACGACAGAAAAAGACCACACGGCCTATCTAGTCTGTCCTTCCATAACAACTACAACAGTCCCCTTTTTTCCTTTAGAGATCCTCTGTGTTTGTCCCATGCTTTTTTGAATTCAGTTACTGTCCTCATTTCTACCACCTCCACTGGGAGACTATTCCTCGGATCCGTAAAGAAATATTTCCACATATCACTCCTGATTCTATCCCCCATCGCCCTCATCCCATGTCCCCTCGTAGCAGAACTTACTTTCAATTGAAAGAGGCACTCCCCCTGAACATTTATGCCACGGAGGTATTTAAACATCTCAATCATATCACCTCTATCCTGCCTTTCCTCTAAGGTGTACATATTAAGATCCTTAAGTCTGTCCTCATATGCACTTTATAGTGAAGACCACTAACCATTTTAGTAGCCCCCTCTGCACCGACTCCATTTGGTTCACATCCTTTTGAAGGTGCGGTCTCCAGACTTGCACACTATACTCCAAATGAGGTCGCACCAAAGACTTATAGAGAGGCACTATCACCTCCTTTTTTCTGCTAGCCATTCCTCTCCGTATGCACCCAAACATCCTTCAAGCTTTTGCCGTCGCCTTTTCTACCTGTTTAGCTACTTTAAGATCATCAGACACAACCACGCCTAGGTCCCGCTCTTCTTTAGTGGACAAAAGTACTTCACCCCCTATACTATATTGCTCCCTTGGATTGCCGCAGCTAAAATGCATGACCTTACATTTAACATTAAATCCCAGCTGCCAAATTCTAGACAGTTCTTCAAACTTAGCTAGATCCCTCCTCATGTTATCTACACCTTCCTGGGTGTCTACTCTATTGCAGATTTTGGTATCATCCGCAAAGAGGCAAACTTTACCCGACAGCCCTTCCGCTATATCACTAACAAAGATGTTAAAAAGAATCGGACCGAGGACTGATCCCTGGGGCACACCACTGGTAACATCCTTCTCCTCAGAGTGAGCCAAATACATAAAAAGTGCTGAAATATGAAAGACACCCAGAATCTGTCTCCATTGTCAAACTTGGACAAGTATTCTAACACTTAGAGGGAATGAGTGAGAATCCATAAGCACACACAGAAAAGGAAGCAACAGAATTCAGAAAACAAGAAAAAACACCCCAAAGCACTCCTTAAGAATTATATCAAACAAAGAAAAACAAGTGGCAAATGCACATATAGTGGGAAATACAATGAGTTATTCCAGGAATCCTTTGTCGATCACAAGTGGACAGATGAACGGTTAAGGAAAGGGTGAACTGAAACCAAAAGGAGGAGAGATTGATAAGCACAGCCCAGGGCAGTCAATTACAGACATGATTAGTTTACAGTGAGCATTGAAAAAACTGGCAACACAGACATGCCAATTCTGTAAGAAAGACCTGGAACAGTGACTCACCTCACAGCTGGCTGGGAAGTTCTGATGGCAGAAAATTTCTGTACAGAAGGGCACAAAGTAGCACACCTCATCCACTGCAACCTCTGCAAACACTACATCACTAGGCCTGAAAAGTAATGGGATCATGACCCTACGAGAATTACAAGGAAAGAGGAGGTTATGATCACCTGAGACCAGACATGCTCATTCCGACAGATAGGAAACCGAACACAAGGAAATCAGACAGTGGTAAAGGAGAAAAACACCAGAACGGCACTGAAGAGGTATCTGTTCCGAGTGATTGTTCTGTGAATCACATGGAGAGGCAGAAGATCCTGAAGTACCAAAAAATGCAATAAGAAACCTAGATAAATGTGGCAGAAACATACAGAAATATTACACACTGTATTAGGAACCACAGGTGTAATAAAGAATTTCCAAGCACATCTTGACAAACTACCCATACATGTTACAACTTACAAACTCCAGAAGGAAGCTCTCTTTAGTACCATGCAAGTACTACACTGAGCATTAGCAGTAAATTTAAGAGACCATACTCCACATACCCCAACTTAGAAGTTAGGTTCATGACTGTCATGGTATGCGCAAAACTAGCCAACTAGTGGTTGGTTAGAGAATTGTATACGCTTTGTGTGAGTTAAGTTGGGTAATTTGTCTTCTGGAAGGTTGCAGATTTTGTCTTGCCCAAGGTCCTTCACCAGCTTCTCCAAATCTGCTCCAAACAGAAGCTTCCCCTTAAAAAGGGCCAACCAGACTTTGGAAGATGTGTCTGCTGCCCAGTGCTGAAACCAAATCCAATTCTGTGACACAGTCATCAGGGCACCATCTGTGGCTGCCAAACATACCAGGTCATACATGACATCAGAAAGGAAGGCCATAACAGACTCCAAAAGAAGAGTATTATCATTTGGCAGAAGAGACAATCCATTGGAGCAGAGTTTGAGGAGTCAAGCTAGTCTATACCACCAGCTACAGAATAGCCACCACCATGGCGAAACTGGCTCCTCAACCTCAACCACAAATCCACCTTATGATCCAGAAAATCCTTTAAGGCTGTCTGGTAACCACCGTGACCTGCGCATCCACCTTGGGAATGCCAAACCACTTAATGCACTCCTCCTCCAGGAGAGTGGAAATCATCTTACACACCCTTAACCCTTTAAGGCAGGGAGTCAGGAAAGTGCCACTCCGACCAGATCATATCCTTGATCACATCTGGAAATGGGAATACAGTAGTGGATTTTCACACTCTTTAAAGGAGCGGGTGTACCTTCAGCTCCTGCTCCATGCCAGAAGAATCTGCAAGTTCAAGGTGGATGAGATCCTGGCAATCAATGCTACCAGCTCCTCCTTCCGGAATAAGCGAATCACATAGGCTTCTTCACAATCATCTGAAGGCAGGAGTACTTCTACATCCACATCAGATCCTACTACCGAGCCATATGAATCAAAGTCATAGTCAAAATCTGACAGCTCCCAGCTGTTCCCCATCTTCAGGGGGCATCCCATGCCAATGACGCTTAGTCAAAGGCAATTGAACAGGGCTTCCACTCTCTGCCTGCCCTGCATGAGACTGCCTGTGGGCACCCATAAGACATAGGGTCTGATTTTCCATGCCAGAAGGACCAGGCCTGCTGCAAATAAGAAAGAATTTCGGGGAGGACAGTCTGGAGTCCGGAAGCTCTCCTCTCAGAAATGACCCAACACTAGGAGGCACAGCTGCTACAAGCTACCTAGAGGACAATGAGTAGATTACAGCACGGTCGCCGGATCCTCCGGCTGGCTGAATATACCATATCCCATCAGTCACCTCCTGCCCTGAGACCAGATTAAGCATCCCCAAGTTGAAAGAGGGAAAGCAGGTCGTCCAGGGACAACTCAGAAGCTGCCATGCAAGAAGAGCAGAGTCCAGAATCTGGAGATGAGGCACCTCACTTATGAAAAGGTCAAACAATGTTTCCCTGAAGAAGCCAGTTAAGGCAAGTATCACAACAGCATGCGCTAAGACCGCACAGCTTTGGGCTGCTGCAATAACTGAGCTCTTACTGCAGCACATGTTAATGGTGCTATTTGGCGCAACGCTCATTACAGTTGCTAGGGAAGGAATGCGTGTTGGGGCCACATCAACTACCAGGTACACATTAGGTAAAAAGGCTAAACCCCCACATGGCGCCAACGGTCACCAGCGATTCACCCTAAATTGCATCCCAGACAGAATCAGGATCCCCTAAACAAGGACAGTGATGACGCCTAGCCTTGGTACTCACCCCCTAAGAGCCCCAGGCTGAAAATCTATGCCAGGGTTCATCAGCTCTACTTCCCAGGAACCGTTTCTCTGGTTTACAGCACTGTGTTTAAGGTAGCTGGCGGGCAGATCCCTCGGAGCCTTCTGCAATCTTCTGGAGAGAGCAGGGGGGACAGAGGAAGAGGGAGGAGGCACTGAAGTTGTGTGAGGCAGTTGTACTCTTCCAAATCTTTCCAATTTCTGGCTGCTCAATAGGCTCTTATCCAGGGCAAGAGCATGGAGCTGAACCAATTATTCCTCCTCCTATGGCTACCAACAAGATTGCAGTCTAGTGGAGCCTCCCACGTCATACTTAGTGCGAGATCAACCCGCAGGCTGTTGCTCACAAGTGTTCCAAATCTATCTTTTGATCTCAAATCTTTGGAATTTTCTTCAGAGATGAGAAAATCCATCTGCTGGAGATAAAAATACTGAAGGGACTTCTGGTAGCTGAGGCGAATAGAGGCTTGTGAGCGATGTCACTAAAACCTGGGCTTTTCATTAGTTCATTGTCTCCAAACTGCTGGTAGGGGAACCCACTTGTCTGGACTAGTCTAGTAGGACGATATGGAATTATGCTTTGTTTTAATAAAGACTGACCTGAACCGGTAACTAATGTTAGAAGGCAGGTGTTTTGCTGGGGAAGCCAACATGATTGAGGACCCTGAGGACCCACTAGTCTGAAGTAGCATGGGTTCCTTCAGAGAACATCAGAGCCATGCCCCAACCAGCTACATATTGGAAGGTACTGCAGGAAAGCACTTAGGGGAGGATCACTGGCTCCAACAGAGCCATGGTTGTAATCAGAGCCCACAGAATGCTCCAAAAGGACTGCCCTTTCTTGGGCTGCAACCCAAAAACTGAACAGTACCTAGAAGATAGAGGGCTCTACATGAGGTACTCCTGGCACCTCTAGGCCAATTTTCCAGAGTGGGCAAGTCTCCCCACAAGGATTTAATCATTTCATCAGGCCTGCCACAAAGAGCAACAGGCCCATAAAGGGGAGTCTGCTCAGCCACAGCTTAGAGACAGCATCCACTCACCAAGCACAGAGCCAGAGTTATTATCTGGCTACTACCACTGCCACAATGGATTTGGAACAAATTCTGATCAAGTCTTAAGAAGGTCACATTCATCTAGAGACTGTCCTCTTCCAACCTTATAGCCAACAGGTTACCCAGCAAACAGTTTGATCTACCATCAGAGGGCTTGACATCAGATAGCACACAGCACCAAGAGTCTAAGGGCAGCAGCTATCAAGGCACAGAATAGAAAAATGACAACAGATAAAGACCATGCAGCCTATTCAGTCTGCCTTCATTACCAACTATTAAGCTTTACAGTTCCTATTTTTCTCCTTAGAGACCCTCCGTCTCATGCTTTTTTGAGTTCAGATACAGTTCTTATCTGTACCTCCTCCACTGAGAGGCTATTCTACGCATCTCCCACTCTTTCCATTAAAAAAAAAAAGGATTTCCTCAAAATTACTCCCAAGTCTATTCCCCTTCATCTTAATCCTATTCCTCCCTCAGTGCAAAGTTTGCTTTCAACTGAAAGAGGCTCTCCTACTGTGCATTTATGCCATGGTGGTATTTAAACGTTTCTATCATATTTCCCCACTCTGTCTTCCTTCCAAAGTATACATATGCCTTAGAACAAAGGCAACCAACCATTTTAACACCACCATCTACACAGACTCCATCCTATTTATATCCTCCTGAAGGCGTCTCCAGAATTGCACACAGTACACGAAATAAGGTCTCAAAAATTTAATACAAAAGCACTATCATCTCCTCTCCTGCTGGCCATTTCTCTCCCTATACAACCAAGCATCCTTCTGACTTTTGCCTTTACTTCTACCTATTTAGCTACTTTAAGATCAGAAACTATCACCCCCAGGTATGGCTCCTCTTATAGGCAGAAGTACTTCACCCTCCATAATGTACCGCTCCCTTGTATGTTCGAGGTCCACATGCACAACCCCGTATTTGTTTTTACACATTAAATTTCAGCTGCCAAATTCATGGCCATTCAAGCTTTACTAGATCCCTCCACACAATATCTAAACCTTCCTGGATATCTACCTAGTGCAGGTTTTGTGGTCATCCTCAGAGGCAATCTTACCACACAGACCTTCCGTAATATCACTTACAAAATTGTTAAAGAACCAGACCGAGGACTGATCCCCATGGCACATCACTGGTAACATCCTTCTCCTCAGAGTGAGCTACATTTACCTGTACCTTTTGTTGCCTCCCACTCAACCAGTTTCTAACCCAGTCTGTCCCTAGGCGCTAAATTTATTTGTAAGTCACCTGTGCAGAACAGTGTCAAAGGTTTTATTAAAATCTAAATACAGCACATCTAGTGCTCTCCTTCAGTCCAACTCTCTGGTTACCCAATCAAAGAAATTAGTCAGATTTGGCTGACAAGGTATTCTTAAAGAGACTCCTTAGGCACAGCATCTCCCTCCACATGGAAGGGCATGTATTGTCACAGCATGCCCAAGGCTCCCACACAAAAGAGCATGAAAAGCTGATCCTGCTTGCCCTAGATCAGAGAGTACAGCAGAGACAGAGCCTTAAAACCTTTAGTGTCCATTCTTGGGGATTTCCTTCCTAAAACTCTATATACTGCCACAGAGGATCAGATAAAGGAATGAATGCAGCAGGAGCCAGAAATCCCCCGGAAAAATAAATTATACTTACCTGCTAATTGTTGTTCCTTGAGGAACTCCAGTCCAGTCCCGCACCTCTGGGTAGTGTACCTCCTCCAGCAGCTTGGAGACTGAGCATGTCATCCTTTTGATGACACCCATGTACCTATGCAGCTGGAACTGCCTACCAGCCCCAGTAATCTATTGGCAAAGCAGACTCACAGGTGCAACAAATTAGTTAAACAAGAATAAGCCAAAAAAACTACAGTTAAACCAACTAACCCTCCCCCTCACCAGGGAAGGAATCCTCCCTGTTTCTCTCCAGATGGGGAGGCTTACCTGTGGAGTATCTGGGCAGCGCCTTCAAGCACGGAGCACAAGACCAGCAGCTCTCTTGGTGCCCCCCCCCCCTTGATGCTCACTCATGCATACTCCTTGGCACCCCTGACCCCTGCCATTATGCAGAGCAACAGTATCCTAGATGGAGGTGCTGCAAGCTTCTCCTAAACACTCAGGGTGGGATCCTGGAACTGGACTGGAGTTTCTCAAGGAACAATAATTAAAAGGTAAGTCTAATTTCTCTTTCCTTATTGTCCCTCCAGTCCAGTCCCGCCCCGCATCTCTGGGATGTAAGAGTAATCAACTTAATGGGAAGGACCTCAATACCAGCCTGAAGCACTGCCAATCCAAAATGGACATCTCCCGCTACCTGGACATTCAGGTGATAATGTCTCGCACAGGTATGCAGAGAAGACCAAGTTGTCACCTTACAGATCTCCGTTGGTGGCACCAAGCTATACTTTGCCCATGAAGCCGCTTGGGCTGTGGCATGTGCCCACAATACCGTCGGTACCAGTCTACCCTTCAAGATGTAGGCCGACATAATTGCTTCTCTAATCCATCTGGAAAGAGGCCTTGGCAGCCGCCTCTCCACTTCACAGCCCCGCAAACAAACCAAACAAGTGCACAGACTTCCTGAAAGGTGCTGTTCGCTTCAAATAATGCTGCAATACTCAACATCCAAGAGGCACAATTGCAAGCTTGGAGGAGCCCACTTCCGCGATCTTCAAGGTCAGTAGGGAAACCGACTGGTTCAAATGGAAGGCCGAGATCACCTTTGGCAAGAAAGAAGGTACAGGCTGAAGGACCATCTTCTGGGAAAACAAAAGGAAGGGCTCCTGACAAGATAAGACTTGAAGCTCCAAAATCCTGCGTGACAAACAAATAGTCACGAGACAAACAGTTTTCACAGTCACATCCTTCAACGAAGCCAGACTCAGCAGCTCAAAGGACTCCTTGGTAAGCACAGTAAGTGCCAAATTGAGGTCCCAAGGCAGCACCACCAACCTCCATGGAGGCCAAATGTGACCCACCATCCTCGGGAATCTTAGCACATCCAGGTGCATGCCTAATGCCACCCCTTGAAGCTTACCCCTGTAACAGGAAATCGGTGCCAGTTGCACCTTCAAGGAGCTAGTGGCTAAGCCCTTGTCAAAACCAGCCTGCAGGAATGCTAGGATGTCCGGAATGGAAGCCATGGATGGAAAAGACTGCCTATCCCCAAACCATGACTCAAAGATACACCATACCCAGATACAAGCTAGACAGGTAGAAGTCTTCTGGGCCTTCTGCAAGGTTGCTATTACTGGACTGGAATACCCCTTCTTCAGCCTCGCCCTTTAAAGAGCCATGCTGTAAGCGAGCATCAATCCACCTGAGGAATGTGGACTGGTCCTTGTGTCAAGAGATCATCTCTAACTGGAAGGCGCCACAGTCAGTCTGCCAGAAGTCACACCAAATCCAATGTTTCCTGTAAAATAGTTATCTCCAAGTTATAATGCCCTGTTCAATGTAATTTCAGTTTGTTCAATGTAAACCGCACTGATGCAGAATAGCGCGGTATATAAGAGAATGTAAATAAATAAATAAATGCCTCAGCCAATCCAGGGCGATCAGAATAACGAACCCCTGGTGGGCTTCTATCTGCTGTATCACTCTGCCTATGGAGCACCCATGGTGGGAAATGTGTAGTTACTCACCTATAACAGGTGTTCTCCAGGGACAGCAGGAAAGAGTCCTACATCTGGGTGATATCGGCACCAACAGAGCCCTCATGGAAGCATCCCCCCAGCTTTCAAAGAAAGCCTTTGGGAGATGCCACCACGCATGCGTGGTCCCCTTCTTGCCCAAGGGTGCATCTTGCTCAGTCAGATGACATAGCTAAAGACGGCAAAAAAGAAAAAAAAAATATAAAGAAGCAACGCCAAGGGGAGGAGGGAGGGTTGTGAGGACCAGTTCCTGCTGTCCCCAGAGAACACCTATTACAGGTGAGTAACTACACTTTCTCTGGGAACAAGCAGGAAGTCAGTCCTCACATATGAGGCTCCCCAGCTACAGGCTACCAAAAGCCTATAGCAAAAACAGGGCTCCCTCATGGGGAACCGCAAGCAGCAGCAATTGAGTCTGTGTCCACAGACCACAGTAGGACCCCTGTGTCAGATGAGATCAGCACTCTGGTAGCCTGAACACATAAGAGTCGGAGGGTAGGAGTTGCCTAAACCTCGAAAAGGTTACGGAGCACAGCCTGGCCACAGGCACTATCCCATCGGGACTCTTTCCAGGCAGTAATGGGCTGCGAACATATTGACTGAAAACCCGGTGGCAGCTCAGCAGATGTCCACCATCGGGACAGAGCGCAAGTTTGCCACTGAGGCCACCATAGCAATGACACGGCGTGCCATGATGCAGCCTTCCAGTGGGAGCCTCGCTTTCTCATAAGCGAGGGCAATATGGTACGCCACCCAGCTGTTTTAGGAAGAAACAGCAGTATATCAAACTAATAAACAAACACCCATGTGGACAGCGTATACTTGGTCACCACTTCCTCAGCTTACTGGGATCATAGGAGACGAAAAGCTGAGAAGCTTTGCGGTGGCCCCGAGTGCATTCGATGTAGGACAAAGCTCTCTTACCATCCAAGGTGTGAAGGACCGTCTCCTCCTGACTGGCGTGAGGTCTTGGAAAGAAGGTAGGGAGCACCACTTCCTGGTTGAGAAGGCAGGGTGACACTACCTTCAGCAGGAATTTGGGGTGCGTGCGAAGCGTCACTCTATTCTTGTAGAACCTGGTTGGTATAAGGCGCCTCCGCCACAAGGGCCTGAAGCTCGCTAACTTTGCAAGCGGAGATGAGCACAAACAGGAAAACCACCTTCCAAGTGAGGTAGCGAAGGTGGCAGGAAGCTAGAAGTTCGAAGGGTGGGTGAGTGAGCTGCCCCAACACTACATTGAGGTTCCTTCCATTCAGTTGCCAGAGGGCAAACCAGGGGCTTTGATAAGAGCAGGCCCCGAAGGAAACAGGTCACCAACAGTTGGACCGAGAGGGGTTTACCATCCATCGGATGGTGGTGCGCCACCAGACTGGAGCCCGGACAGAGAGCTGAAGAAGGTACTGTAACAGAGCCACCGGACAGGAAAACAGTGTGCCAAACACAGGGCTGATCCTAACAGAGAACCTGCACCATTTGAGGAAATAAGCCTTCCTAGTAGAGACCTTGAGAGGCCAGCAGGATCTCCTCCACCTCAACCGAAAAGTGGAAGGGGGTCAGTCACCCTCTCAGCAGCCATGCTGTCAGCGACAGAGACCCCAGGTCAGGGTGCAGAAGAGAGCCACCCCCTCCTGAGATAAGAGTCCTGGGGCGGTTCCCAAGGGAATAGGGGCCTCCACCATCAACTGTAGAAGCAGCAGGAATCACTGTTCACTGGGCCACAGAGGAGCCATCAGGATGAGTGAGACCCTGTCATGGAGGGTCCTGAAGAAGGTCTTGGCGATCAGCAGCTTTGGAGAGAAGGTGTACATGAGGGCTTCCGACCACGATACCAGGAATGTGTCCACTGACACCCTGAGGGGGTGGGCCTGCTGGGAGCAAAAGGCAACTGAAAGTGAAGGCTAGTGCCTCCTGACAAACGGTATGAGACACCGTGTTTGTTCATGCAGAACATTGCCACCTGGTTGTCCATCTGGACCAGCACCAGCTGTTGACACAGATGGTGACAGAATACCTTAACGGCTAGGTGTATGGCTCGGAGCTCCAGGAGGCTGATCTGCTGGTGCTCTCATCTGGTGACCAGTTGCCCTGAGTGCAGAGATCACAGTGGGCTCCACAGCCAAGCAGGGGGGTGTCCATGGTGAGGACCCTTGAGGGGCTTAGGACCTAAAAAGGCATGCCTGTCTTGAGATTGCTGGGGCGACTGCCACCAGTCCAGGGAGTCTGAAAATTGGTGGGTCACCAAAACTCTGTCTCGGAGGCAACCTGTAGCCGGAGACACCACAGCATCGCCCTCATGTGGAGGTGAGCATCTGGGGTGACGTGGACCATGGAGGCCATGTGCCCGAGGAGGTGCAGAAGTCGTCGGGCGGGCACTGAGGGACGGTACTGTATGTTCCGATCTAGAGATCCGAGACAACTGGCTCTGTCCCTGTGCAAGAAAACCTTCAACTGAAGAGTACTGAGCCTTGCCCCAATGACTCCAGACAGAGTGGGGAGGAGATGAGATTTGGGGTAGTTTATGACAAAGCCCAAGTATTGCAGAACCTGGATGGTGCATGCAGTGGCCTACTGCACCTCTGAGGCCGTGCCTCCCTTTATGAGCCAGTCATCAAGGTAGGGAAAGACAAAGACCCCCCTGGAGCCAGAGGAAGGCGGCCACAACTGCCAGGCATTTTGAGAAGACTCTTGGGGCAGAGGCTAGGCCGAAGGGAATCACACTATATTGAAAATGCCTGACCCCACTACGAACCACCAGGCCTGTGGTTGGGATGGATGAGGATATGGGTATAAGCATCCTTGAGGTCTAATGAGCATAGTCAGTCTCCCTGCTGGAGGTATGGCAGCACGGTTCCAAGGGAGAGCATCTTGAACTTCCCTCACTAGCAATTTGTTGGTTGTGCATGTCGAGGATGGGCCTTAGGCCCCCTGTCCTCTTTGGCATAAGGAAGTACCTAGAGTAGAACCCCTTGCCCTTGAGGTGGTGGGGCACCAGTTCTACCACTTTGTCCTCGAGAAGACCTGCCAACTTCTTCAGAAAGTGGTCCCAGTGGAGAGGAGACCTGGGGGCTCTCCCGGGAAATAAGGGGGAGGTGTTCAAGTCAGATGGAGGTGATAACCCTCCCCGACTACCCTTAGTGCCCAAGAATTGGTGATGATGGTCACCTCTGGGCATAGAGGGCCAGACGTCCCCCTGTAGGCTGCTGACCTCCTTGGGGTAGAGAGGCTATGCTCAAGGAGTCAAATGCTCCCCCCTGACTGGGCCGGAGCCTGGTTGTTTCGGAACCTTCTGCTTATGTGGGCGATGCCCATGTCCCTTGGCCTGCTGACCCTGTTGGGGAGCTGGGAAGGCCCGATAAGGTGGATAGTTTCTGTAAGCAGCTCCCTTCCTGGGCTAGAAGGGCTTTTTACCCGAGCCCTTCCATTGGGGAAGGGCAGCAGTCTTTTTAGAGAGCCTGGTCCTCATCATGAACTCTGTCTTGTTGGTCATGGGTTTGCCAAAGACATTCTCTCCTTGGCAGGGGACAATTGACCAATTTGTCCTGAGGCCGAACGACTACAGCCAAGCTTTGCAGCATGCACCGATGCTAGCCACCACTACTCGAGCTGCCGACTCGAACCAGTCATAGGCCACACGAGAGATGAATTTGGAGCATTCACAGATTGCTTTGGCCAGATTCTTGAACCGCTGCAAAGGTTCCTTGAAGAGACCAGTCGAGAACCCGGCAAGTTCCTTTGCCAGGTCTCTCAGGTACATGCCCATGTACAGCTGGTAGGCCTGGATGCAGCAGATGAGCATTGATTCCCGATAGCACTTTCTGCTGAGGACGTCCAAGGTGCTGTCCTTCCTGCCGGGGGGGGTGGGGGGGGGGGAGGAGCACCAAGGAGTGCGTCTTCTGTCTTTTCAGCCAACACATGGCCGAATCCACCACCATGGAGTTATGGACACGAGTCACCATGGACACAAGTCATCAGGGCCTGCAGAATCACCAAACCAACTTCTCCAACCCTTGAATTGAACCACCATTATGCAGCCCTGGAAGTGGAGGAGATGAAAGCATCCCTGGAAAGGGAAGAACCAGAGTTCGAGCACCCCAAAGTTGCAGAATCAGTGACAAAAAAGAAGCAAAGGACAGTAGTGGTTGGTGACTCTGAGGGGTACCAAGGCATGCATCTGCCAACCAGACATGATGTCCAGAGAGGTATGCTGTCTGCCAGGTGCCAAAATCTGAAATGTTACAGAGTTTGCCGAGACTCATCAAGCCCACAGACTATTACACCGTTGTTAATCCATGTCGGTACAAATGATATTGCCAGGAATCCCTCCAAGCATATCAAAAGTGACTTCATGGCTCTGAGACCGAGGGTGAAGCAGATAGGGGCGCAGGTTGTGTTCTCTTCAATACTTTCTGTTGAGAATAAAGGCCAAGGCACAGCCGCTCACATCCTGGAGATGAATGCATGGATGGCGTTATCTAAAGTGTTTTGGTTTCCTGGACCATGGGATGCTGTTCCAATGGTTGCAGAGCAGAGATGGTGTCCATCTGTCCAAGAAAGGTCAACATGTCTTTAGTACCAGACTGGCTAATCTACTGAAGAGGGCTTTAAACTAGATTCGTTGGGGATGGGTGAAGAAAGCCCCCAAGGGTAAGTGAAACATTAAATACTTTTATGGAAATGGGTAAAAAGGGAAAACACATGGAAAGTGGTGTGTATAAATGCCCATAGCATGGGAAATAAGATCCCAGATGTTGAAGCTTTAATGGGAGAGGCTGACTTGGATTTAGTGGCAGTTACAGAAACATGGTTCACAGAAAATCATGACTGGGATGTAACTATACCTGGCTATACTTTATTCAGAAAGGACAGGGTAGGAAGGAGGAGGAGTGGCGGCACTATATGTAAAAAACATTATTAAAGCTTTGGAACTACAGAGCTTAAAAAGGGAGAGAGAAGGCACTGTGGGTTAAACTAGAAAGAGGGAAAGAGAAATCTATTTGCATTGGCATGATATACAGACCTCCCTCACAGGAGGAAGAGGTGGACAGAGATTTAATTGAAGACATACGCAGCATTGCTAGGAAAGGGGAAGTGCTTCTGATAGGGGATTTCAATATGCCAGATGTTGACTGGCACATTCCTGCTGCAGTATCATCTAGAAGTAAAGAGATCCTGGATTCTCTACAGAAGAACTATTCAGGCAACTGGTAACAGAACCCACATGTGAAGGGGCCATACTGGCCTTGGTGCTTACCAATGGTGAAAGTGTTCTGATGTTATAGTGGGAGATCATTTTACATCCAGTGATCATAAGACGGTGTGGTTCGTTATTAGGACAAGGGCTGTTAAAATCCATTCAAAGCGAAGGTCTTGGTTTTCCTAAAGTCTAACTTTGCCAAGATGAGCCAATACCTCAGGGAGTCGTTAGCTGGATGGGAACAGCTGGGGGAATGTAGAAAAACAGTGGCCAAAACTGAAAGGGCATATTTGAAGGGCAACCAACCTTTATGTTAAAATGATAAATAAAGGTAAAAGGAAAAAGGAGACCACTATGGTTTTTGAAAGAAGTAGCTGAAAAAGAGGGAGGCCTTCATGAAATACAAGAGAACACAGAGAGGAAGACAGGCATCTATATTTGGAAAAAACTTAGAGAAGCTAGCAAAGTAGTCAGGAAAGCAAAGATTAAAAAAGGAGGAGGAAATAGCAGGATAAGACATTTTTCAGATATGTTAATAAGAGGAAGGGCAAAAGTGGTATTGTCAGACTCAAGGGTGAAGAGGAGGAATATGTAGAAGCTGATGAGAATAAAGCAGTATTGCTAACAAAATATTTCTGTTCTGTGTTCCAGATGAAGAACCAAGAGAAGGACCTCAGAAAACTCCCACAAACAGAAACAGAAGCGAGGGACATCTAGAACAATTTTCAGAAGACTGTGCTCATGAGAAACTAGTAGACAAAGCAATGGGACCAGATGGGATATACCCTAGAATACTGAAGGAACTTGGGGATGTTTCTAGATGCTCCACTGACTGACCTTTTCAATGCCTCGGAGTGGCAGTGGTGCCAAAGGACTGAAGAGAGGCACATGTGGTGCCTTTACACAAAAGCAGGAATAAAGATGTGGCTGAAAATTGAAGGCCGGTTAGTTTAACTTCGGTGGTGAGTAAATTATTGGAAGCGCTGCTGAAAGAGAAAAAAAGCGAGGTTTCTGGAGTCCAGCAGATTACAAGATCCTTGGTAGTATGGATTCACTAAAGGCAGGTCTTGCCAGACAAATCCGATTGATTTGACTGGGTGATCAGGGAGTTGGACCGAGGGAGAGCCCTAGATGTGGTGCATTAAGATTTCAGTAAAGCCTTTCCTCACAGGCGACTTATAAACAAATTGAGCACCCTAGGGATGGATCTTAATATTACTGCTTGGGTTAAAAATTGGTTGAATGGGAAGCAACAAAGGGTACAGGTAAATGGAGCTCACTCTGAGGAGGTGGTGGTTACCAGTGATATGCCCCAGGGATCTGTCCTTGGTCTGATTCGTTTTAACATCTGTATTAGTGATATAGCAGAAGGGCTGTCAGATAAGGTTTGCCTCTTTGCGGATGATACCAACAGCTCAGCTAACTATAATGGGTTTGAATTTAGGTTATACCAGATGGTCTTGAATTTTCCTTTTGATGAATATTTTTTTCCTTATTTGATATTTTCAAAGGATGTTTCATGCTCTTCTCTAGATGTGGGCTTGTGAGCTTCAATTTTCTTAAGGGTTTTGTGACTGTTTAGTTTCTATTTCAATTCTGTATGTTTTTTTGTAAACATTTGATATATTTAATAAAAAAAAGGGAAAGAGGGGACTATTATTGTAGTCTAAATGGAAGGGCAGACTAGATAGGCCATGTGGTTGGTCTCTGTCGTCATGTTTCTATGCTTCTATATTCTGGGAATCCCTCAAAACACATTTTGAATACTCACCGAGTAGTTGAGAGAGTTGGTTTTCCACGGACGGTGTGCAGTTACTTTGAGTTAAAGAACTTACTCTTGGGGTCCTGTTTACTAAGTATTTTCCCCATAGACACAAAATGGGAAAATCCTTTAGTAAACAGGCTCCGTGGTCTGGCTTCCATTTAAATGGAGAATCACTTCCCCCCCCAGAAGACCCAGATCCTAGTTCAACTGCCAAATCCAGATAACAAATGACCCAATATTTAAGTCTTGCTGATATATTTTTAATGTACAGCTTTGAACAAAGAAAACAGGACTATACAGGTGTCAAAAAAATTAAAAAATATATATCTATATTAATTAGTTAATCAAAAAAGGGGGGGTGCAGTTGTTGCCATAAAATAAAAATATATGTATTAATCACCTAGAGATGAATGGCGATCAGAGAAGAACTGTATGCCACCATTCTAAGCAGAACTTGCAACAATCTCAAAAGCAGATATCATTGCCCAAATGTTCATAGGTCTGTGCGGTAGATATATAGAGATATAGAGATTTTTTTTTTTAAACATTCAACTCAATTGATCGAAGAAAGGATAGTGGCCCTAATATTCATAGATTCATGCTGTCTGTGCTAGTACACTATTGATCAAAAAAAGCAGGTTTTAAATTCCGAAGGGTTACCCACTGCTGAAACCAGGAGTAACCATACGTTACCTCTCTAATGATTCCCTGATGGTGTGTAACAGTATTTAAGAAACATGATGTGTTATAAGTCCTGCTTAAAATGTGATATGCTGCAAGTGTGCTGTAATATGTAAGTTGTGGGGGAAGGGAAGGAGAAGGGGAGAGGGGAGAGAGAAGGGAGAGGGAGGGGAAAAGAACAAAAAGGAAAAAAAAAAGTGAGGGGGATAAAATACTTGTTGCTTAAAAATGCAACACAATTTAAAATTGTTCATAACACTGATACAATCAAAAGTTCGAAAGAATAAAAAGTGGCCAAATTAAAAACTGAATCATATAAATCATGCAGCACATGATTAAAAATAAGAGAGACTAATAGGAGTAAAATCTCCATTCTGAGTGGAAAAGGGTTATCCAAAAACTAATAATATCCAAAATGGGGTAAAAGAATAAAAATGATAGAAAAATAAATTTAAAAAGTATCATAAAAAAAAAAAAAAAAAAATCAAATTCTTGGTTAAAGCCACACGGGTTTATGTTCTGAGCTTAAAAATGTACCTTTGTTCTATGCACAATAGTTTGGCCAAATCGCCTCCAGTTTATTTTATGTATTTATTTATTTATATATATTTTTTTTTTTATACCACGCTCTTTAGAATCAGTGCGGTTTACACGTACTACAGGTACTTTTTATTCCCTTGTCCCCGAAGGGCTCACAATCCAAGTGTACCTGAGGCAATGGAGGGTTAAATGGCTTGCCCAAGGCCACAAGGAGTGGCCATTGGACTAGAGACCCCAGTCCCTCCGGCCGGAGGTTGCTTGTCCCCATGTGGGAATTGAACACCTGGCCTGAGATAACCTGACCCAACCACTGAGCCACTCCTCCTGCCCTTTCCAGAGATCAGGGGTGGTTTACATTTTAACACAACATATTACAAAGAACAGTGGTTGAACTATTTACATAGAGCCAAAAGGTACATTTAACAAGAAGCAACTGCTTCATATACATTGTTGTCTGAACTGACAACTAGTAACTATTTACAGTTTGCTGTTTGCGTGTATTTCTGTGAATTTAGATATGAATAGGGTTATTGATTGGGGGGGTATGGGGGCTGGGTGGTGATCATAAGGTGTGGTGAGTAAACTTAGATTGTAAGCTCTGATGAGCAGGGACTGTCTCTTACATGTTTCTGTACAGCGCTGCATACGACTGGTAGCGCTTTATTAATGCTCAGTAGTAGTAGAAGTAGAGAGTTGGGCGTTTGTGAGGTAGGGTTATCATTGGTGTTTCCATAGTGTTTAGTAAATAGGTACATTTTGATTTCCTTTCTGAATAACTGTAGGTCTTTGGTTGCACGAATTGATAATAGCAATAAGTTCCAGAGACTAGGAGCACTGAAGGAGAAGGCTTTGGAACTGGTGGTCTGGTTTGTCTTGTGTATAGAGTTTGGTGTTACCAGTGAATGTTTTGCATTTTGCCTACGGGACCTAGAGTCTGGTTGGGCTTGGATGAGAGTAGATAACATTCAAACTGATCAACAACATAGGTATGATGGGGCTTATCAGCAGCTTGTATTTTATTCAGCTCCCTGCTGGGAGCCAGTGAAGGTCATACAGATCGGAGTTGTGTGTTCAGTCAGTCGAGCCTTGTATACTATTCTGGCTGTCACGTTTTGTGCTCTTTGGAGAATTGTTAAGGTTTTGACTGGTAAGCCCTGTAACAGGCTATTACAGTAGTCTACATGAGAGCATGGACTACTGACCTGAAATCTTGGATATGAAGTAGGGGTCTTAGGTGTTGGATAGTTTTTAGCTTGAAGTAGACTGTTCTGTTTGTTTTAGATGGGGAATAATGCTGAGGGATTGATCTAATACTATTAAGAGGTATTTCACCTCTTGCTTAACTGGGAAAGTCACGTCGTTAATTGTGATTGTTTTGGGGGGGGGGGGACATTTTGATTCCTTGATACTAATAGGACTTCTGGGTTTTTTTGAAATTTATATTCAGGTTGTTGGCGATCAACCAGGATTGAGTTTTTGATTAATTCTGGGAGTATGTTGCATTTAATGTTGTTTATATCTATTGGGAGGCCAACATAATGTCATCTGCATAAATATAATATTCAATGTTATATTTTCTGGCTGCAGGTAAAGATTGAAAAGTAATGCTGAAAGTGCTGATCCTTGCGGTATCCCTTGGTCTTAGGGGAATGTATATTATGTTTCCTGACCTACTTGGGACATGTAATTTACGGTTTGAGAGGTATGAAAAACTAGTGTAGGTCTGTACCTGCTAATCCCATTTGTGACAGTCTTGTAATCAGGGTGGTATGGTTAAGGTTGTCAAAAGCTGATGAGATATCAATAAAAAGGAGGATAAATGCTCAATTAAGGTTGTCCGTGCCTCTGATAAGATAGTCCATTAGGGATATCAACAGGGATTTCCACTCCGTGGAAAGGGCAAAATCCAAATTGCTATGTATTCAGGGGGCCATTTAGAGTGATGAAATCCTGGAGTTGTATTTGGATTACTTTTTCATTTTTGCAAAAAATGGGATACCAGTTATATATGTCTGTATGCATTCGGATCTTTTGTATCCAGTGACTTATTCTTTAGAATAGGGCAAATGGATGTGCATTTCAGATCATCAGGCATAATACCTTGGGAGAGGGACCGGTTGACTATGTGTAAGAGATAAGGCGCTAATTCAGTCTTCACGGATTTGATCCATGAAACCAGGTATGGATCGAGGGGGGAGGTTGTGGTGTTTATTTTAGAAATTATGTTTAGTAGGTGTTTTCAGTCAATTAGGGAAAACTTTTGCCAATTGTTGATGTTTGTTGGGTGTTCAGTTTGGGGGAGAATACAGTTGAGGTTTTTATTTATTAATTAGTTTTTCTGCAAAACGGTTAGCAAGAGTTTGTGGGTTAATATTACCCGTTTCTGATTCAGCCTGACCAGCTCTTGTAAGTGATCTGACAATTGCAACTAGTTCTCTGGGACAGTTTCGGGAAGAGTTTATGATCTTAGTGTGGCATTTCCTTTTCGCATTAATGGTGTTTTTGTAAGTTATAAGAAGGTTGAGGTAGAGTGTTTTGTTTTCTTGCATTTTGATGAGTCGCCACTTTTTTTTTCTTGCTTTCTTAGTTGTCTTTTTAGTTTTACGAGTACGTGTGTGAACCATTTTTTCGATCTTTTTGTTGCTTGCCAGGTCGGTCTGATAGGGGGGCAATGACACTTTTTGTATGGAGTTGTTCCATATAATTATAGAGTTGTTAATGTCAGAGGAATCAGTTGTAAGTTGTGGCAGAACTATAGCTAAGAGAGCTTCTTTATTGAAGTGGGCAAATTTCCTTTGTTGTGGTTCTGTGTCTGATGTAGAAGTAAAGGCTATGTGTATAGGTAAATGTCACAAGGTGGTGATCAGACCAGGGTACTCCAATTATTATGCAGTGATTTATAGTGGGGGTTGGCAGGAAAATTAGGTCAAGCAAGTTTTCCTTTGTGTGCATTGGGGAGTGTACAATTTGTTGGAATCCCATTTCTGACATTGCATCTAGGAAGTTAGATGTGTGGGAGGGATTGAGGTATGGGAGATTTAGGTCTCCAAGTAGTATGAATGGTTTGAGTGCTACTGAGCAAGCTGCTTCTAGGACTGGAGTCAGGTTGTTGTCATGTGAGGGGGTCTGTAAATGAGACAAATGGATATATACCTGTTTTCTACTTTAAGAACATCCACTCCGGACTTCCGGTTTGGCAATGAGCTGATCGGACGGATTACGATCAGCTCCGGGCATCGCGCCCCACAAAACGGCTAAAAAATCCTTTTTAAACCTTATTTCACCACCTACATTGACTCTCCCCTCACGAGGTATTAAACCTCCAGCGACGAAGAGAGCCACAGCCATCCTTGCCTAATCGGGGCAGACAACTAAGTTTAACAGAAGGCGTGCTGGGGCCGATCGGGCACTCCCCCCGCCGCCACCATCAGCTTCTTCATCACGGAGTTTTGTGCCTCCAACGGTGCGGGGATCTGAGACCATTCCTGCAAGATTGACAAAGACAATTGCACAAATAAAGAGTGAGCCGGGGTACGATCGGGCATCCCCCCCACCGTCGGCATCAGTTTTACCCCCGGGCGGTATTGTGGGTTTTTTTGGGAGGCCTGCGACCCTTCCTGCCCAATCTGGACAAGCAACTTTATTTCATAGACAGCGCGATCGGACATCTCCCCCGCCACTATTGTCAGCCTTTCCAACACGGGGTGCTGAGCCTTCAGCGGTAAAGAGACCTGCCGCTGCCTTGCCCGGCCGGGGCAGATAATTACAGGTGGGGGACAGAGCACCGAGACGCGATCGAACACCTCCCCCACTGCTAATATTTGCTATTTCCTCAAGGGGTACTGTGCCTCCAGCGGAGAAGGGGCCTGCGACCTTCTTTGCCTGATCGTGGCAGGCAATTGCAGATAAAAGAAAGCGCGATCGGGCACTTCCTTCGCCGTCGGTATCAGCTTTCTCCTGGTGTGGTGAGGTGCCTCTAGACATTTCTGCTACTGCCTTATTTACCACAATCCTGCCGGGGTATTGAGCCCCTAGCGGTGGAGAGGCCTGCGGCTCTACCGACCCGGTTGAGAAAGGACACAGCGCAGGAGAGGAGGCACGCTTGAGGTGGGGCTGTGATCGACGGGTCTGTGCCTGGGGGCCTGGCCGGAGAGCTTCCTATCAAAGGACAATTGTGAACAACGGGACATACTGTAGACTGACCCTGCCAGGTACCTAAACTCGCTGAGTGGGTCCTTTCTCCATATATCTTGATCCTTGCCAAGGGGTGTGCTCACCTAGTGCTGAAAGCAGCTTTCCCCTCCCCCCCCCCACCCCGCTACGAAATCGGATGACGACGAGGGTGCCACGAAAGGAAAAGCCAAGGGCCACGGAAGGAAAGATGGCGGAGGGGACGCCAGCTAGCCCGAAATCTGGTGACACTTCAGATCTGGTCAAAGAGGTGAGTGCTGCGGTGGTCCAGGCGCTAGATACCCGATTCCAAGACCTGGCAGACCAGATACAGACTGTCAGTCAACGCTTTACTGACTTTACCGGGAGGCTGGACCAAGTAGAGACCCGAGTCTCAGATGTGGAGGATACCCAGCACTCCCTAGTAGCTAAAGTGGAAGCCTTGGAGACTCTGGTAAAGCAACAGGGTGACAAGCTGGACGAGCTTGAAAACCGGGGGAGGCGTAAGAACCTGCGTTTCATCGGGATACCGGAGAGTGTGGCGGATGGCGCCCTTTTCGGTTATTTGCAGACCTGGATTGGAAACCTGCTGCATAACCAGGATGAAGATCCCGTAAAGTTGGAGCGCGTGCATCGACTTGGTCAGAGGAGGGAACAGGCGAGACGACCGCGTGCGGTTATTGCACGCTTTTTGGACTATCAACAAAAAGAGGCTGTGTTAAAGGCCGCCCGGAGTCGGAAGCTTCGACCACAGGATCCGGAACCGATACTTGTGTTTCAAGACTACTCGGCCCTAGTTAGTCAGCAGCGCCGGGCCTTCTCAGGGATCTGCACGCAGGTGCTGAATAAAGGAGTGCGGTTCTCGCTGTTGTATCCTGCCCGGCTCAGAGTGGAGGTCCAGGGACAGACCCGCTACCTGACGACACCAGCAGCGGCTACTGCTCTTTTGGAAACTCTGAATGCCCCGGCTGCTTCGCCCTCGTGAAGCTTGGCTTGCCAAGGGGAATGGCATTTTTTGGATGTCTCGCTGACAGAGAGGGGCCTTAGGGCCTAATGTAGCTCTGGACTGCAACAGCTAGTTTTTTGCTCTTTTTTTTTTTGGTCTGTTTAAGAGTGGACTTGTTACATTTGGCCATATTGTTTTCACTGCTTTTTTGTTTCGGCTCTTTAGATGGCAACATTGTTAAACTGTTACTATGTTTCAATTGTTTGCTGAGCAACTGTATGTGCAAGTTTACCATTGTTTCAGCTGGATGTATGGCATATTTGCATGTGTAGCCGGGTGAGGATCTGACTGTGGGAGGGGGGGGGGTGTTTTGTGGTTTGGGTGTAAGCGTGGACTGAGTGGATGAGTGGGTTGTTTAGGTTATACTTATGCCACTTTCTAGATGTTTCAATTGGCTCCCGTGGTGGCCTTTAGAGGTTTGATGATGCCCCCCCTCTTTTTGTGACTACTAAGATGGCAGCCCTACTGACTTGAGGAGTGGGGGTATGGTACGGGTAGATTTAATATGGTGGCCTTCGATTTTGTTTCGAAGGCGAAATGTGGTTCTATTAACTGTCAGTGGGGGAGGGGGGGCGATATAGAGGGGAGGTGTAGGACCTTAGGATTGAGGATAGATGGGATAGGAGATCTGGGGACAAAAGCCAAAAGTTAAAAGGGATATTGGATGGGGGGAGGGGCCTGGCGGTACTAAGTCTTAATATTTAATGGCGTAGGTTAAGGAGCGCTGGGGCCTTAGGGATGAACGGAGGGGGGAGTGGTGGGAACTCTATCAGATAGTTAGGTCTAATGTTGGATTCGGGGATGTATGGGGCGGGCCCGACTGCCATAGGGAAGTTGTCCAGCCTGATGGGTGGATTTGCTAGTTTAGGGGTGGGGAAGCGGAGGGGGATGGGGGGGAGGGAGGGGGAGAGGGATGGGGGGATAGGATAGTGCACACTCCGCTGTTTGTTTGCAGGTGGCTTTGCTTTTTTCCGTTGGCTGGTGGGAGGGGGGGGTTCCAGGCTGGGGGAGCTCCTCTATTGTGCTTAGAGTTCTCTGCACGGTTCGGTCTTGACGCTGCCCCATGCCTCTGAAGATTATTACTTGGAATGTCTGTGGGTTGGGGAATCCTATAAAGCGATATAAAATCTTACAGGCCCTGGCCCGACAGCAGTGCGATATTGCCCTTCTCCAGGAAACGCACCAGACGGAAGAACATAGTAAACTTCGTAGAGGCTGGGTGGGGCAGGTATGGGGGGGGCTCCTGCGCGAGGGAAGAAGGGAGGAGTAGCAGTCCTGTTCCACAAACGAGTCCGCTTTGCCCTGGAAAAAACTATTGTTGCGGAGGATGGGCGATTTCTTTTGTTGGCCGGTCGGCTAGAGGGGAAACCGGTGATTATAGGGAATCTTTACGGTCCCAATGTGCTGGATCCTAGCTTTTACAATGGCCTGGCCTCCAAAATAGAGCAGCTCCCGGAATATCCGCTGCTTCTTGCTGGGGATTTTAACGGGGTGTTTGATGTGGACCTTGATACTTCGAGGAGGGGAGGCGCGCGATAGGTTTCAGACGACTCGGATGCTGCAGCGGTTTTGTAGTAGATTGGATTTGGTTGACCCCTGGCGCCTATTACATCCTTTAGAAAGGGATTTTACCCACCAGTCTCGGGCACACGGTACTAGTGCTCGAATAGACTATATATTGGTGTCGGGGGACCTCTTTGCTCATACGAGTGAGGTGCAGATTGGCCCACTAGAGATATCCGATCATGCGATGGTCCGAATGGAGCTGCAATGGGGGATAGACAATGCCCGGGCACGACTTTGGAGGCTTCCCATGGGGTTGTGTCAGGATGTTCAATTCCAGCAGTTTCTGCGGCAGCGCTGGAAGGAATTTATGAGTGATCACCAGTGCCATAGTGAAGACCCTGAGTTGGTGTGGGAGACGGCAAAGGTAGTGTTACGAGGCGATATTATTGGATTTGCAGCCCGGAAACGTCGGTTGTTAGCAGAACAAATTGGTTTAGAGCGCCGGGTTACTAGGTTACGCAAGCTCTGTGCGCGTTGTTCGCTGCCCGCAAATAAGAAAAGGCTTTGGGAGGCTCAGGTGGATCTCAATGAGCTGATACACCAGAGAGCTAAAAAATCTATTCTTTATTATAGATATCAGCTACATTGCTACGGGAATAAACCGGGGAAGTTGCTAGCCCGTTGTTTGAAAGGCCAACAGGGATCCTCGTTAGTGGCAGCGGTCCGAGATGATCAGGGACAATTACATCGAGAATCCGTAGCAATCACCCATGTCTTTCAAGGTTTTTTTCGGGATTTATACAATGCAAAATCTACATCAGCCACAGAGTTGGGGGATTATTTGAAAGAGTTGGATTTACCGCAGCTCACTGTTGAACAGAGGGAGATGTTAGAACAGCCTATAACCTCGCACGAGGTGCACTCCGCGATTCTGGCCGCTCAATGTAACAAAGTGCCTGGGCCTGACGGTTTGGGGGCCGAGTTTTATAAACTTCTAGACGAGTCTGTGAGCCCTGTCCTGGCAGAGGTCTTTAATAAGCGGGCGGAACAGGGGGCCTTTTGTTGGGGACGTAATCATGCCCATCTCACGCTGATCCCTAAACCGGGTAAGAATCCTTTGTTAGTAGGATCATATCGCCCCATCTCATTGCTTAATTTTGATATCAAATTAAATGCAAAAGTGTTGGCAATACGACTGGCAGCCGTTTTGGGGCATTTGGTGCATGCCTCGCAGGTGGGGTTTGTCAAGGGGCGTTATGCGGTTCGGAACCTGCGACAAATCTTAGCTTCTTTGGAATGGGTGCATGCTCATCGGTTGCCGTCCCTGCTTATCAGTTTTGACGCAGAAAAGGCCTTTGATAGGGTGGACTGCCAATACCTACGTAACCTTCTCCCACGATACGGATTGGGTGTTCAATTTTGTAAAATGGTGGAGAGCCTGTACGCCCAGCCAACAGCTGGAGTTTTGTGCAATGGGGTACTCTCTGAAGACTTTCCCTTGGAACGGGGTACGCGTCAGGGATGCCCTCTTTCCCCTTTGTTCGTCTTGTCACTCGACCCCCTGATACGGACCATCGAAGCCTCCCGCGAGATACAGGGAATACGAATGGGGACCCAGAAGTTTAAAATCTCCGCTTTTGCGGATGATCTTTTGGTGCACCTGCTCACCCCGGATCAATCGCTGCCGAAGCTGCTGGAGGAGTTTGAGATTTGGTGGTATTGCGGGGCTGCGGATCAATAAGGATAAATCTGAAGCCTTAGATGTATCGGGCCAGCTGCGGGGGAGTTGGGTGGGAGCCTTTCCTCTTAAGTGGGCGATCGATGAATTTATCTATCTTGGCATAGTGCTGACCCGTAATCCACGGGCCCTATATATGCATAACCTTGAGCGCACACTGCGACGGCTGCAAGTGCAGTTGAAAGCCTGGGATCCCCTACCTCTCTCCTTGTCAAGGAGGATTGCGGCGGTTAAAATGGTGCTCCTACCGCGGCTGTTGTATTGGTTTCAGACATTACCTGTTTGGTTACTGCGCAGAGATGTGCGTCGCTTGGAAGCTGCCATTAGATGTTTCTTGTGGAAGGGAGGGAAGGCACGTATTTCTTGGTCGCGGCTTCCGGGGACGTGGCGTGATGGAGGAATGGGTCTTCCGGATCTTGTAGATTATGCTCTGGCCTGCCAGGCTCGACATCTTGGAGATTGGTTGGGAGGGACAGATGTGTATACGCCCCTGGATCTAGAGGAGTGCTTTGTGGCGCCATCGACGCTGTTGGGAGTCTTACATGGGGCACAGCAGACTCTCCCTAGTCACGCAGTGCGAAGTGAGTTGATTAGTTCGGTTATTAAGACTTGGAAACAACTTAATGTCCACTGGGCTACGGCCTGGAAGGTTTCTAGTTGGTTGCCCTTGCAGGGCAATGCTGCTTTTATGCCTGGTTCCGACACGGAGACCTTTCGGGACTGGAGTGCTCGGGGAATTCGGAATATTGGCCACGTAGTAGAGCCGTCAGGACAGTGCAAGTCCTTTTTGACCTTGAGTAGGGAGTATGATTTGCCCCCTAACCATTCCTTTGCTTATATGCAGATTGCTCATTATGTGTCCTCTCTGCCACGAGAGGAGTTGCACGTTGATAGGTCGGTCCGAATACTGGAATTTTTTGGGTTGGGGGGGGAAGTCCCCCGATCAAAGATCTTAGGAAGCGCTTGGCTCGGCTTCATATAGGCTATGATTACCGAGGGGTAGAGGTGACTTGGGAAGGGGAGTTGGGAGAAATCTTGCCCCCCGGGTCAGTTAGGCAGGTTTTAAAAGGAATAGCGAGGCTGACGCAGGAAACATGTTGGCGGGAGATACAATTTAAGTGTGTAACCAGAGTGCACTTTTCCCCAAGGCGGGCGTTTCGTAGTCGACTGACCACCGATGGCAGTTGCCCTAAATGCGCCGAACCTCTAGCAACCTTGCTACATATGTGGTGGGGTTGTAGAGTATTGCGCTCCTATTAGGCTAAGATCTGTGCTTTTCTAAACCGTCTGCTACAGAGATGGGTGTGCTGGTCCGGGGCCCTTGTGGCACTGGATCGGCTTGATCCCCCTTGTCCGGTGGTGGAGGGGGAACGCCTGTTGGTGCGCAAGGCCTGTTTGGTGGGGAAGGGGCCCATCCTTCGCCTTTGGAGGGATTGTAGCGCGCCTACCTTTGGGGAGTGGCGTAACTGCTTCCACCAAATGATGTTAACTGAACGTTGGGGGGCGCGGGGCAGTGTCAAGCGTTGGACAACCTTCATGCGTGTTTGGGAGCCCTACATCCAACAGTTAAGTGCCAGGAGTCGTAATGAGATTTTACAAGTTGGTAGCTGAGCCATCGGTGGGCGATGAGCGGTGGGTGTTCCACCAGGGGTCCTAAGTTGTGGGGAGTGTGCTAAGGGGGGAGGGGAGGTGGGGGATGGGGGTGGGGGGAATGTAAAGGGGAAAAAATGATCTTCCACCTCCTTTGTTCTGTTTTGTTGCTACTCCGAGAGGGGATCAGAGTCCACCCCACTTGGAAATGTATACATCTGATGTAATGTATCTGTTGGTGGTTATTAAATAAAATATATTAAAAAAAACGAACATCCATTCCATCTAAGTTGGCGGAGATTGAGGGGGTAAGTTTAAGTTCTATTTTACTCAAAATAAGAATTCCCCCACCTCTTTTGGAGTCACGGTGGCAGTAGAATAGGTCATATCCGTACCACTGTAGTTTATTAATATATTGTCAGCTGGTGACAGCCATGTCTCAGTGATGCAAAGGATGTCTGGTCTGGCATCTTTAATTAGGTCACTGATTAGTGGTATTTTATTTCGTACTGATCTTATATTGCTAAGATGCAAGATCAGTACGAAATAAAACTTAGCACCATGAATTTAAGGTCCGAGATTCCGACCAACGGTTTATCTGCAGCTTTTTGTTTTAGACAACTTTTGTGTTTGGTAATGTGTGTTCTGATGCTACGTTTAGTTTTACCCACGTAGCACATATTACATGGGCATATAATCAAATAGACCACCTGTTGCGTTTCACAGTTGATCACTGAAAGTTGCGGAAATCTGCCTCTACCTGCCCGCAGGGACACTTAACCTACTTGTCAGAGCTGTTTTGGCAGGATAAGAAAAAGCATTTAGCCCCAAAGACTGCAAAACGGCAACAGTGTAATACACAGGGTTTAGCAACAGGGCAAGGAGAGCCACTGCTTACCCAGGAACTGGAAGTGTCATTCACCCCTTCTAACAGGTGCCACTACATCCAGGAGGCTCCCAGGTTGGGAGCCCATGGTCTGAGCCACTTCAGACAACAGTTGTTGAAGTTGGCGCAACTTATCTGATTATTATATTGCAATTTTGTTTTATGTATCCTGTGTAAACCACTTTGGATAACTTTGGCCATTAAGATGGTAGTTAATTAATGTATTAAAGAACTTACATAACTTCCCTGATGTGAAGTCTAATGGTACAGTAATAGCTGTGTAGGCAGATGAGATTTCCTCGGAAGAGTCGACAGCCCCCACCGCTGTTGTAGAGAATTCTGTGGTGTCCAATTCTGTAACCCAGGGAGTACTCTGCGGGAAAGTCTAGTCTCTTAACACAATGCAAATATGTCCACTGTTTCAAAGTTAAAAAAAAAAAAAAACACCACACAATAGAGGTTAACTAATTGGGAGACTTTGGATACAACTTCCTCAGATAACTTCCATTGCATTATAATTTCAGTCTCAATCTGCTCTGTTTATAGAGATGAAAAAAATGTCCAAATTAATTAACTTTATTTGTACTGTAAACTGCTTTGTTGCTACTTGCTAAAAGTGGTATAGCAAGTAAAAAAACATAAAAACAAAACATTAAAGTTAGCAAGTAACAGGAGACTCAATCCCCTGGTTAAAAGGAATTTGTATGTATTTACAGAATATAAAGTCTTTGGAGAATGCTTGCTGTAAGAATTTATATTTAATTAATTTCTCCAGACTGAAGTTATCACCTGCAGATATGTTCTACATGTATTTAACTTAAGTACTGAAAACTTTGTGCCCTGCTTGTCTACTATCTAGAACATCTCTGCCCCTTCCCAAGAAAGTAAAGAGGCAAGACCAAGAGAAAGATGGATTATCTGGGGGACTTTGTGAACCTGACTGCTTTCCTAGAGACAGAGAAAGGAAAATATATTCCTTGTACTTATCTTAGTGGTGGACTCAAACTTTACATAAGACAAGAAATGCCATACTTGGTCAAGAGGTCCATCACTCCCAGTATGCTGTTTCTAACAGTAGCCCATCCAGGTCACAGGTACTTGTCAGGTTCCCAAAGAGATACATAGATTCTACAATGCTTGAGCCGGGGCAAGCAGTGGATTTCCCGGGTCCTCTTTAATAATGGTTTATAGACTTTTCCTTCAGGAGCTTCTCCAAATCTTTTTTAAACCCAGCTACACTAGCAGCTTTTACTACATCCTCCGGTAACAAATTAGAGTTTGATCATATGTAGAGTGAAAAAATATTTTTTTTATTACTCTTAAATGGTTACACTGTAGCTTCATTGCGTGTCCCCTAGTGTCTCTACTTTTTGATGAAGTAAATAACTTATTTATCCATGCTACTCAATTCATTAATTTATAGACCTCTATCATATCTCCCCTCAGCCGTATCTTTTTCCAAGTTGAAGAGCCATAACCTTTTAAGCCTTTCCTCACAGGAGTATCCTTCCATACTCTCTACCATTTTGGTGGCTCTTCTCTGTACCTTTTATAGAGTTATTAGAAAAGGTACAGAGAAGAGCCAGCAAAATGGTAGAGAGGATGGAAGGATACTCTTATGAAGAGAGGCTAAAAAGGTTAGGGTTCTTCAACCTGGAAAAGAGACAGCTGAAGGGAGATATGATAGAGGTCTATAAATTAATGAATGGAGTGAAACGGGTAAATGTAGATCGATTGTTTACGTCATCAGAATATAAAAAGACTAGGGGACATGCAATGAAGCTATAGGGTAACCTATTTAAGACTAATAAGAGAAAATATTTTCTCACTCAACATGTAATCAAACTCTGGAATTTGTTACCGGAGGATACAGTAAAAGCTGTTAGTGTAGCTGGGTTTAAAAAAAGATTTGGACAAGTTCCTGGAGGAAAGGTCCATAAACCATTATTAAAGATGGCCCAGGTAATCCTCTGCTTGCCCCAATACAAGCACTGTGGAACCTGTGTCTTTTGGGGGTACTGCTAGATACTTATGACCTAGATTGGCCACTGTTGGAAACAGGATACTGGGCTTGATGGACCTTGGTCTGACCCAGTATGGCATCTATGTTCTTATGTTCTAAATCTGCTATATCCTTTGAGGTATATTGACCAGAATTGTACACAACATTCAAGATGCGGTTGCATCATGGAATACAGAGGCATTATACCATCCCTAGTTTTATTTTCTATTCCTTTTCATATGATTCCTAGCACTCTATTTGCTTTCCTGGCCAATGCTGCACACTGGGCAGAGGGTTTCAATGTATTGTACACGATAACGCCCAAATTCTTTTCCTAGGTAATGGTTTCCAATATGAAGCCTTGCACCGTGAACTGTAGTTTTAGTTGTTCTATTCCTAGGCGTATAACCTTGCCTTGTCCATGTTAAATTTCAACTACCTTTTGGACATTCTCTCTCAATGTTTATCAAGCAAGTTTTCACAGCCCTCTTGTGTTTTAACAACTTTGAATCATTTTCTGTCATCTGCAAATTTGATCGTCTCAGTTGTTATTCCTATTTCATCCACTCTGCAAGGAGTGCAAAATCCACTATATTCTTTCCAGTCCTGGAGGTGATCAATGTCATGATCTGGTTGGAGTGGGGTTCTCCAGACTCCCCGCCTAAGAGGCTAAGGGTGAATTAGAAGATGAATGCTCTTTTGAAAAAGGAGTGCATTGTGTGTTTTGATATTCAAGATGGATGCACAGGTCATAGTGATTAGACGGATCACCATTCCTGGCAAAAGGCAGATTGGCCTTAAAAGATACTCTGGACCGAAAGGTGGATTTGGTGTTGAAGAACCAGATCGCCACAGCTGCTCTTCATTTGGCAGTCTATGCAGGCCTGATGTGTTGATCCCTGCTCCAGTGGATTCAGTCTGTATGGCCAGCCAATACCACTCCTCTTTTGGAGCCAGATGTAGCCTTCCATTCTGGTATATCTAGCGGTCAGGGATAGTGCCCTGTCAGCAATGACACTGCATTGGATTTGGCTCAGATATTGGGCAGTAGACATTTCCTAAAACCCAGTTGACCCTACTGGGATGATATGGAGTAGATGAAGGACTTCGACAAGAAAAAAACCTACTGCCTTCCAGAGGACAAGTCCAAGGGGCCTGTTAAGCAGGCAGGAGCCCTTTTGCTATTAACTTCCATCAGCTTTTTGCAGACGCACTAGTTGAACCCCTGGAGATCTCAGGACTCCCGTCGTTACCAGTCTGAAAAGCCTTCTTTTCCTCTGCTCCCAGATTTCAGGTTTGTTTTCAGTCCTTCTGAGGAGCTCATGGGCCCAGGGACTCTGTCCCTTCCAGAGGAGGTCCCTCCCAGGCTGTGTGTGATAAAGGTTTGGGGGCAGATGCCCTGGTTCCCCCAGCTGGGAGCAGGCTTCATCTCTCCTCTCAGGAATGGGCCCGGATCACCACGGATTGCTGGGTGCTAGACACCATTCAGTACAACTATGTCCTGGAATGCAGAGCCGATCCGGAACATTTGTCATCTCCCTGCAGATCCACGAATAGAAACATGACAGAAAAGGACCACATGGCCTATCTAGTCTGTCCTTCCATATCAACAACTACAACATTCCCCTTTTTCCCTTGGGCAAATTGCTGCCAGGGCAGATACTCCATCTATTTTGAGGGTCAGAGGAAAAAATAAATAAATAAAGGATGGATCATTCCAGCCTATTCCAGACCTCAAGGATGTCAACGCACACTGGTGCAGCCTGCGCTTCTGGATAGAACCTTTGCCGTGATTCAAGCAAATCATATCTTCATATCCCCATCCAGCAGGATCAGCAGAAATATCTGCATATTGCCGTGCTTAGCTCTCACATTTTGCAGTCCTCCCATGTGAACTCTCCATTACCCCAAGGATGTACTTCAGGGTCATGGTGGTGGCGGCTGCGGCACTACAGCACTAAGGAATTTGTATGCACCTATGCTGGATGACTGGTTCATCTGAACTCATTCTCTGTCAGAGGTGTCTTGGCCTCTGGAAAGCTCCGGCTGGGTGGTCAATCAGGTGAAGAACCTGGGGTTTTTCTGCCTTCCCAGTCCCTGGTGTTCCTAGGAGCACATTTCGGTACCCAAGTGGGTAGAGTTCTTCCTGTCAGAGGAAATTAAAAAAATAAACAGAAATCAGAAAGGTTGGAGTGCCTGGCACTGTTGTGGTCTCTACAAGCTCCCAGAGTCTAGGATTTTCACAGCTCCCTGGATTGACGGCAGCAAATGATAATTACACTTACCTGGTAATTGTAGTTCCTTGAATGACAACAGTTCAGGCCTCTACCTCTGGGTTGTGCTGCTCCTCCTGCAGCTTGGAGACTGGGCATGTCAAATTCATGACATCACTGGATGTAGTCTGCTGGCGTCTCCCATCAGCCCCAGTGAACTATTGACAAAGCACACTCAGAGCAACAAATAAGTAGCTGACATAACTTCTAACCGTACTAATCTCTTACTATCAAAACAGTAAACTTTGCCCCGTGCGGTTTCCTCCTGCCTTCTTTAGAACAAAGAACGAAGAACAAAGAGAGAAATAGACAGAGCAGAACTACCCAAACAGGGTCCACTGGAATTCATACATACCTGTAAATGCATAGTTCCCTCTACTGAAGTTCCACTGCCAACGACACCACCCCGAGCGGGATTGAGGACTGAACTGTCGTCACTCAAGGAACTACAATTACCAGGTAAGTGTAATTATCATTTCCTTATCGTTCCTCCAGGTCAGTCCTCTACCTCTGGGATGTAACAGAGCAGTGCTCATTGGGAGGGTCCCTTATAACCGGCTCGTAAGACTGCCAAACCGAAACAGGCATCATTCGCTGCTAGCACATCTAGGCGATAGCTTCAGTAAGCACTATGGAGAGACGACCAGGTAGCCGCTCTACAGATTTCCCCTGGCAGAACCAAGCTGTGTTCCGCCCAAGAGGCAGCCTGCGTTCTGGTATAGTGCGCTTGCAACCCTGATGGAACCGAACGTCCTTGAACCACATACGCTGAGGCAATCGCTTCTCTAATCCATCTAGAAATAGACGCTGTCGCAGCCGCCTCACCCTTCCGAGGACCCCCAAACAACACGAAAGACGGTCAGATTTGTGAAAAGGTTCGGAAACTTTCAAATATCGCCGCAGCATCCGCTTGACATCCAAGGAGACGCAAGGTGCGATCTGACGTGGTTCCCTCCCTTGGAGGCAAGAACCAGAAGCGACACCGTCTGATGTAGGTGAAAAGGGGAAACGACTTTTGGCAAAAAAGGATGGCACTGGCCACAAAACCACCTTTTCTTTCAAAAACGCCAGAAAGGGTTCTCTACAAGACAACGCCTGTAGCTCCGAAATTAGTCTCACCGAACATATGGCCATGAAAAAAAAAAAGTTTTTAAGGTTAAATCCTTCACTGTAGCTTGAAGTAATGGCTCAAAGGGCTCCTTCACTAATGCCCCTAAAACCATATTAAGATCCCACAGAGGCCCCACGATTTGACGAGAGGGCCTAAGCCTGGTCACCGCTTTCAGGAACCGCAATACATCCGCATGCGACCCTAAAAAGGTATATCCTGCACTTTGCCCCTATAGCAGGCTAGAGCCGCCAACTGTACTCAAAGAACTGGCTGCTAGACCTTTATCGAATCCATCTTGTAGGAAAACTCACCACCACGGGCACGGAGGTTGTAGCCGCGCGGACTTGCCGCCTTGAACACCAATCCTCAAAAATACGCCAGACACAAACATATGCCAGAGAGGTCGACCTTTTCCTAACTCGAAGCAGCATCGTGATTACCAAGCCCAAGTATCATCTTTTCTTCAGCCGCGCTCTTTCAATGGCCAAACCGTAAGCGAGAACCGACTCACCTGAGGCATGCGAAGCAGACCTTGGCGTAGGAGATCTTCTGAGACTGGCAACCGCCAAGACTCCCCGTCTAACAGTCGAACGAGATCAGCATACCACAGCCGCCTTGGCCAGTCCAGGGCTACCGAGAGCACTCTCCCACGATGAGCTTTGATTCGCTGCACCACGCAGCCTATCAGCGCCCACGGAGGGAAGACGTAGAAAAGACCGAACGCCGGCCACGGCTGCATCAGGATGTTGAGTCCTTCAGACATCCTTTCCCGCCGCAAAACAGACTCGCCTTCACCGAACAAAAAGGTCGCCATAAGATCCATGATCGGCGGCCCCCATCTGCAGATCAGAGCAAACACGTCCAGATGCAATTCCCATTCCCCAGCATCTACTTGCACCCTGCTGAGGAAATCTACCGTCATTGTCCTTCCCTGCAATGTGCACCGCCGATAATGCTGGTAGATGTTTTTTCCACCCAAGCGAACAGCATCCGTCAACAGCAGGAGCCATTCCGGCTGCTCCAGGGGCATCCCTGACTGCAAGAATCCGGGAAGGAGCCACCACTGTAGGGAATGCCTGGCCTGGAGAGGACAGGGAAGACGCTTGTTCAACGAGTCGAAGGAGGAGCACTCGCTGTAAGGGCCACATATGGAATCTGGCCCAGGGAACAGCCTCCAACTTCGCCGCCATCGTGCCTAACACATGAAGGTAGTCCCACGCTGCCCACTGGTCGGTCGTTATTTGGGTCCAGGCAGAAAGAAACCCCCCAAAGCCTCCCGCCTATTGGTTGTCTTTCCACCAGGACCCGCCAAACTCAAACTTACCATCCCTGGTGGAAACGACTACAAGTCTGCTGCACCCTTCAGCACCATCTGCACCCAACGTAAACAGGTACAGGCCACAAAGGCCCTGCACACTAAGGCCTGCAAGGTTAAGGCATTAATCTCAAACACCTGCTTGAGAAGGGTCTCCAACATCCTTCACCAAACTGCCCTCCACTGGGCTAGTGGTCTCTACTGCGACTACCGCCACTATGGCATCAACCTTGGGAGAGAAGAGCTCCTTATCCTGATCCGTTAGAGGATAGAGCCACGTCATAGCTCACGCGTCCTTCAAAGTCACCTCTGGGACATCCCATTCACCTTTAATAATTTGTCTCATCACCCAATACAGCGTAAAAACAGTCTCTTTCTGACCACTTGAAACAACGGGTCCTCTAGAGGCTCTTCCTCTGCAGGGCATCAGCCGCCATATTAAGGGCTTTAGCAGAATGTGCAATCAATGCCGCTAACTCCTCTCTATGGAAAACATGAACAATGTGAGATTCTTCCCCTTGTGGGACCTCTTCCTCAAGCTCTATAGTCTCTGCTTCCATGCCTGCCTCCACCACTGGGTCCTCCCATAGGTCCGTTTCCATATGTTTTCTACTAGGGCCAGGCTCCCCTTCTGCCCTCATCCCCAAGGCGGCCTCAGACAAGACTCGCTTCCTAGCTCGTTCCTAGGAGCCAACCGGCCCCTCCACCCCACGCTGCACGTTCAGGTTCATTATTACTCTGACGGGTCGCGTTAATTGCCAGAAGAGGGCTTGTGAGTTAATACAACATATGTATTTTCAACAAAGATCTTTCAATTTTGCTCCCTTATCTCTTCAGTATACCATTTTCTCTCATTGGTGCTCTAGTTCCACTGCTTCCATGCGCATTTCCCTGTCAAACTGTTTTTTGGCACGTAAATCAGGTTATATAACAGATGCCTACATTCAGTTTCCCTTCAATATATATATCGCACATATTGCTTTGTTGTGAACACAAAACAAGTTGGATCTCTACGATTGACTGGGTAACGTACATATGACTTGTCCAGCAATTACAGGATACTCTGCATTTATTGTACAAGGGCTGTTTTCATCGTACAGGGTTTACCCTCCCCTTTTTTACTTTTGGTTTTCACATAAGTTTTTGTGGCACTTAATTCTAAATGTGCTCTTATTTTCCTCATGGACTTTAAAATACAATATTTGTATTGACAGACAATATAATTTACAGGGTTTTTTAGTTTATATTTCATTTAGGACCAAATTTAATTTTTGTCCCTTCTCATGTTCTGGCTCTGTGTTCTTTAATATTAAAAAGACAAAGACATGATTTTGCTACTTCATTATACTTTCACTTTCCTTTTTAGCCTTTGAGCTATAATCCGAAAGGGGTCTTTTTAAAGACCATATTCCTCACTAGGTGCCTCAAGTACCACTGCTGTAGTCCTCCTTCTCCTTGTTGCACTACAAATAGGAATTACACTTACCTGGTAATTGTGGTTCCTTGAGTGACTCCAGTTTAGTCCTCATCCTCTGGGTAGTGAACCTCCTCCTGCAGCTTGGAGACTGGGTATGTCAAAAACTCATGACATCACTGGATATACACTGCTGGTCTCTCCCATCAGCCCCCAGTGAACTATTGACAAAGCAGACTCAAAGGAGCAAAAAATCAGTATTTTTTTTAAACATTATATTCAAGGGCATGCAGAACATATAACCTATCTACCTACTACTCCCCTTCCAAAAGGAAAGGGACTGCTTCTTGCATGCTCTCCTTTCCGTCGAATGCCTAGCCATAAACAATCCAGACCAATATAGCAATAACACAATATCATAATATAATATAGTGCAAAACAAATGGAAGCATCAAAACGACTGAACACCAGTGAAGGCCTATATCCACTTTTAACCTTACACTTCCCCCAACAGAAAAACCACTGCTAAGACCCCATCCCCGGGGCGGGAATGAGGACTAAACTGGAGTCACTCAAGGAACCACAATTACCAGATAAGTGTAATTCCTATTTCCTTATCGTTCCTCCAGTTTAGTCCTCAACCTCTGGGATGTATCATTGGGAGGGACCTTTCCAGCCAGATCTCAACACCGCCTCCCTGAAAACGGCATCTTTAGCCGCTAGAACATCTAGGCGGTAGTGCTTACTGAAAGTATGGAGAGACAACCAAGAGGCCTCCCTACAGATGTCCACTGGCGGAACCAAACTGTGCTCTGTCCAAGACGACGCTTGCACTCTGGTAGAGTGAGCTCGTAAGCTCCGTGACTGTACGGTCCCGTAGAAGATAAGCCGATGCACTAGCCGCTCCAATCCATCCAGAAATGGACTCCTTCGCCGCTGCTTCCCTTTGCGGGGCCCTCTGAACACACCGAAGAGAGACGATCCACCTTACAAAAGTTTCTGAAACCTTTAAACACTGCCACAGCGCTCTCTTGACATCCAAACAGCGCAAGCTATGGTTCAATATGCTCCCCTCCACCGCACCTAGCGCTGGAAGAGAGACCATTTTAGTTAGGTGAACGTAGAAACCACCTTTGGCAACGACGGAACCAGCCGCCAGGCCACCTTCTGTCTGGAGACAAACAAAAAAAACGATTCCTGACAGGTCAACGCCTGCAACTCCGAAAATCGGCTCGCCGAACAGATGACCATCAAACATACTGTCTTCAAGGCAAAACCCTTAACCTATGCCTGTTGCAAGGACCCCAATGGTGCGCTAGCTAAACGCTCCTAAAACCAACTTGAGCTTCCCCGGTGGAATTAATATCCTACGACAGGGCTACAGTCTGGTAACCGCCTGAGAAAGCGTACCACATCGACCTGTGCTTGAGAGCCACTCCCTGTCTTTTGCCCCTATAGCAAGACAGAGCTGCTAACTGAACTCTCCAGGACCTGCCCCTTTACCAAACCCATCCTGCAGAAAACTTAATACCAAGGGAACTGACACTGTTGTCGCGTGAGCGTGACTCCGCAAGCACCCGTCCTCAAAGATGTGCCATATACGGACATATGCAAGGGACGTAGACTTTTTTTTTTTTTTGGCAGCAAGGTGTCAAAGACTGCTGTCGAGCAGCTCTTTTTCCTTAAGCTTGCCCTTTCAATGGCCCCCCCGTAAGCAAAAACCGATGCACCCGAGGCATTCGAAGGGAACTCTGTAGCAACAGAATCTCCAATGTCGGAAACCTCCATGGATTCCCGTCAAGCAACCATATGAGGCAGGCATACCACGGGCACTTCGACCAGCCCAAGGCCCCCAACCACATGTTTCCCTGAAGCGCTTTGATACGCAGAACCACTTGACCTATGAGTGCCCCCGATGGAAAGAAACAGAGAAGACCGGACGACAGCTGCCGTTGAAACAGTACACCGATGCCTTCCGACCTCCTTTCGCGTTGTCTGCTGAAGAAGCGACCCGTTTACGCAGAGTGAAACTCCGCCATGAGGTCCATTACTGGCTGTCCCCATATGCGACCGATCAGTGCGAACACCTCCGGATGCTACTCCCATTCTCTCAATAATAATATTATGTGATTCTATATGAAATGGCCCGTTCTACAACACCTTATTAAAAATGATTTTATATTTTGAATATTTTTTATCTTAAAGTTAGATTTTTTTCTTAGTTTCCCACTTTTTTTTAATGTTTTCTTCAATGTGAACAAAAGGGTATATGAGTCTCAGACTTCTTGTAGCAGCGGTTTAGATGTTCAAAAATCTGTAACCTAACTGCCAAATCGCATCAACGACTCATTTCTGTATATACCCTTCAGTATTCTTATGATGTTGCATACGGTAAGTATAAACTTTCATGAACTGTAATGAGGTAATTATGCCAAACTTATCTTCAAAAAGAGCAGGCGACCCCGACTACAAACTTCAAAGTCTTGAAAATGGCAATTGATACTTTTTAGATGCGTATACATGAATCGTTATCTTCAAATCATCTCTTCAGTGTCGGCATTCATTCATAGTTTAAAAATGGCTGACAGCAGTGTCCAGATGAGCTGTCAGCCATTTTTAAACTATGAATGAATGCCGACACTGAAGAGATGATTTGAAGATAACGATTCATGTATACGCATCTAAAAAGTATCAATTGCCATTTTCAAGACTTTGAAGTTTGTAGTCGGGGTCGCCTGCTCTTTTTGAAGATAAGTTTGGCATAATTACCTCATTACAGTTCATGAAAGTTTATACTTACCGTATGCAACATCATAAGAATACTGAAGGGTATATACAGAAATGAGTCGTTGATGCGATTTGGCAGTTAGGTTACAGATTTTTGAACATCTAAACCGCTGCTACAAGAAGTCTGAGACTCATATACCCTTTTGTTCACATTGAAGAAAACATTAAAAAAAAGTGGGAAACTAAGAAAAAAATCTAACTTTAAGATAAAAAATATTCAAAATATAAAATCATTTTTAATAAGGTGTTGTAGAACGGGCCATTTCATATAGAATCACATAATATTATTATTGAGGGGTTTCGTCGTTATATATAATCTTAACCCTCTGCAAACTGACTTGATATCTAAGTGTTACTCCCATTCTCTGGCATCTACTCGGACCCAGCTGAGGAAATCCGCCGTCAATGTCCTTACCCGCAACATGCACCACCGAAAACGCTGACAGCCAAAGCTCTATCCACACACACACACAGATCCTCTGCCACGGCCTCTATGGCAACACTTCCGGTTCTGCCCTGCCGATTGATGTAGGCCACCGCCGTGGAGTTGTTGGACAGTACTCACACAGCTCGACCTGTCACCGTAGCTTTGAACGCCTGCAATGCCCAGCGTATCGCTCGCATTTCCAGTCGGTTGATTGACCACTGGGTCTCCTGTGTACTCCAAGAGCCTTGTGCAAAACGATCTCCAAACTTAGCGGAGTTTAACAAAGTTTTTTGGCCAAGCTCCCAGAGGAAAGGTCCATAACTTTTTATTAGAGAGAAGCTGGAAAATAATTTTTTTTTATACCAACTTTCACCAATTCAAGATGTTCTACAAGGCACAACCCAACAGAGCGTCACATCCGTTGTATATGCAACGGAACCCTTAAAATATGAGCATACATGAATCCACCGCTTGCCCCGATACAAGCATTGGAGTAGCCTATTCTTTTTGGAAACCAGCCAGGTCCTTAAGACCTGGATTGGCTACCCTAGGAAACAGGATACTGGACCTGAAAGAACTTGGTCTGACCCAGTATGGCATTTCTCGTATCCTTATGAACGGAACCTCCCCAAGGTCTCTGCCTTGGAAGTAACAGGCTGCGCCTGGCCCTATGGCTAGCTCACATGAAGCAGTGCAGCCTAGTGGTTGAGGCAAGTTGCCAGAGGACCAAGGGTTTGAATTCCAATCGAGACCACCAACCTTAAGCCATAAAAACTGGGGTTTCTGGTCCCACAGGTGGTCCTTCTGGCCTTCGTTAAGAGACTTAACCCTCTGCCTCAGGTACCAAAACAAATTGTGAGCCCTTCAGGGACAAGGGAAATAGAAATACCGTAATCGACTGTATGCCACCCTGACCTGTAGGCAATCAGTATACTCAAATAACTGACTGGGAATGTGTGACCGTAGCAAACACTGGCAGTGAAGAGCCAGAGCTGGTGCTGGCTCCTGGTCTTCCTTTCTCGCTCTCCCAGTCCTTTTGCCAGCATTGAGAAAAAGGCTGAGACTAGATTGTCCAGTGGGCCAGGGACCTTGCATCCTGGACATCAGAGAGAAAGAGGGGCTAGGATCTGGGAGCAAAGCCCAAAGAGAAAGGGAAACTGGTGACTGACACTGTAGCTCCTCCGGACGGCTCACTCCACAGCAGATACCACGACTGCATCTCCAACCCCATGAGGACCTCACGCACTTTATTACAATCGACATCCCCCCCATTACTGGAGAAATTACCTTAGTCTGATAATACAGTCTGAGCAAAGAAATGCAGTCTCACTCTGCAAAGAGTGCACCCAAAAATCATGCCTAAGCAATTGTGAGCACATACAAAAGGCACATCTACATATACGGGTGACCCAGCAGCTGTCACCCAAACACAGTGCAGTGAGCACGCTTGAACATAAGGCTGAATGCATGGAGCATACACAGAGTATTGACTTCCTCTATGAAACCTTTCAGTGCCCTGGAGCGCTAAGTCCCAGACTGTGCTACCTAGACATCCTTCTCTTCACCCTCAGCACGGGCCCTTTAACAATATGGCACAGACGGGTCAGTGCCCCTACTAAGTACTTAAAGCCCTGCTCTGACAGCACAGGCTCTAGAAATAGATGAGAATTTCCTGGGAAGGGCATGCTAAGTGGAGCTATGAAACACACAGGCACACACACACCCCCCCCCCCCACCCCGGCCTTCCTGCAGTCAGAGAAATAGCAGTGGGATACACCGACAACCTTGCAAGTGGAGGTCTTAGAGGTTGCTGCCTGTGTAAACCTGATGAGGAATATGATTTTGTATTTTACCACCCCCCCCCCCCCCCAGGGATGGGGGCACTGAATCCTATATGTGATTCATGAGCAGTGCTGCCATCCGGTGGCCTTTAGGGCACCAGAGCCCGACAAACGATACAGAAGTTAAGAGTTTTAAATCTTGGTCATATAATCTTGATTTGCAGTTGCTTGTTTAGTCACTAACCCCTGAGTTCCCATGAGGTGGCCCTGTGGTTATTTCTTCCCTGACTTGCAGAGATCAATCTGATGATGGCCGCATATACACGGTCACAGAAAGGCACTATTGAGTGTACCAGCTGCCCTCTGGTGACCATAGATCGTAGCACAGGCACTTCTTGGTTGACAGTTTAACTGTCATTATTATATATTTTTTATATCCTAAGGTTTCCTAAACCTGTCCCTGTGAAACCACAGGCGTTCGGGCAACTCACTATAGAATACACAAAAACACACTTCCAGCCTGTCCCTCCTTTCACCTACAAGTTAGGGCTCTGCTCTTGAAGAAGCTAAAAGCTGGCAATTTGCCTAATAATCCCGGGACTTAACAGATGCTCCTCAGAGACACAATTAGGAGGGAAAGAACATGTAGCATCAGAGATCAATGCCAAAACTGCTGTCCTATAAAACTAAGAATAAACTTAAAAATAAAGAGGACTAACAACAGACCCCTTAAGGCTGAGGAACCCCCCGAGCCTCAAAAAACCTACAAACAAAAGAAAGAAACACTAGACCTAAAAATCTAGCTATTCTGCCTGTCGTCTTCCTCACACAGGCAGCTCATTGTAACTCTCGCCATGCGGTCCAAATACCTAGAGAGAAAATGGCCACCCCTTTGACAACAAATTTCAGCGCCAAGAACAGCCGCTGCAAAAAGGAGGCCTCAGCAGACCGACAGAGCCTGAAGGCCTTACCTGCAGGGCCGAAAGCCACGCAGCCTGCTCCTACCACCTTGAATTCATCCGATCCTCAAACCGCACTGCTGCGCCCGGCAGCCGCAGCGAGGACCGCTCAGCCGGTTCCACAGAGTAAAATTAAAATCCCGCAGCAACGGAGAGGCTCCGTCTCACACAGCTTCAGTGTGGCTGTACGGGTCCCGGAGCTCTCTCCCGTACCGTCCAGGGAGATCCACACCGGCAAATGCCTGCAGCAAGTGAAAATAACTGACAAGGAGGGAAGGCGAGAGCTGCTGCTAATTTAAAGAGCCAGGCTCAAATTTAAAATTATTGTAAATAAGGAAATTTGCTCCTAACAACTAAAGGAAACTAATCCCCGATTGCCAATTAACCAAAGGTAACTTAATTAAAAGTAAAATTAAAAGTAAAACCAGAATAGAATTTGTCACACTAAATGTTCCTTATCTGTTCCCCCAAATGAGCCCAGAAGCTAGGCTCACTACGTCCTCCTGCTGCATTGAGACTGGACACACTGGGGGCTGATGGGAGAGACCAGCAGGCTATATCCAGTGATGTCATGAGTTTTTGACATGCCCAGTCTCCAAGCTGCAGGAGGTTCACTACCCAGAGGTTGAGGACTAAACTGGAGGAACGATAAGGAATAGTCCTGATTTATTTGGCTTTGCTTTTGGTTTTAATTATATATTTATTATATACATATTTTTAACCATTATATTTGTTTTTACCTGTTTTTATCTTTAAGTGGTGAATATTTTATTTACCATTTGTATTTGCTGTTTGACGATGTACTTATGTTTAAAAATGTTATAATTTCTATATAATTTTTATGTTTTTATTACTAAATGTTATTTCATTGTTTTTATTTATTTATTGATTGTAGTTTGTGATTGTTTCATTTTTAAGATGCATACTCCCCCCCCCCCCCCCGAGGAAGGCTTAACGCCGAAACGCGTAGGGGTTTCTACTAAATAAAATTAGCACCTGTGACCCTTTACTGGCCTTCGCCCGTTGTGTGAGCCTGGAGGGAAAGGGCATTGACTTCGAACGCCTGCTTCAACACATCCAACTTCCTATCTTGTGCATCCTTGAGCACTGCTGCCCCTTCCACTGGGATAGTAGTTTTCTTTGAGACCGCCAAAACTGCTGCATCCACCTTCGGAGACCGAATCAGCTCCTTATCCTGATCCGACAAGGGGTAAAGATGGTTCATGATCTTAGCCCCCCCACAGGCCATTCTCCAGCAGATTCCACTCATCTGCTGCACCACCCTATGGATGGGAAAAACCGATTGTCGTATGTGTTGTCCGCAGAAGAGGATCCTCCAAGGTCTCCTCCTCTGCTGGAGGACCTATCAGCATGTTTAGCGCCCTAAACGATTCCATGATTAGCACCGATAACTTCTCTACAAAACACCCGGACTATCCTGGCTTGATCTTCCTGCTCGGGTATTTTGCCTTCCTCAAGCTCCTCATCCACATCCAAATCTGTGTCCAGGTCCTCACCTTCAAGGCCCTCCAAGATCGAAGAGCGCCTGAGCCACCCCCCCCCCCCCTCAGAGGGCTTAGGAAACTTTGCCAGAACCAACCCCGGTTCCTTAGAGAAACACCCCAGATGCTTCCTGCCCTGCTCCACTATCGGAGATGTTCCTCCCGCCCCCCTGTTGGTGCAAGCAGAACGCCTGGTGGAGCAATAGGATAAAATTGGGCGAAAAGAATCCCAAAATCCCCTGCTCCTGGCAACCCCTCGGAGGAGGAAGGTCCAGGAACGGCCTGGGAGCCCGAGGGCAGGCGCCGGTCCTGCCACCCCCTGTGCGATCAGAGACGGATCCACAAAGCCTCCCTGTATGGACTCTTCCTGAAGGGATTGTTCCATGGCGGTGGCCTCCTGAGCGCAACCCCTACAAATACCCACCTCTGAAATGGTGCCTCACCTGGTCCCGCAAATCAGACACTGCGGTTTAGCAGGCATGCCCCCACTGGGATCAAGAAACCAGCTGCCTGACCCTACCCACGAGCTTAGAGAGTCAAGCGCACCTATTCTTGTAGAAGCCTCTTTTATATTTTATTATTCCTTTTTTTTTTCTTGAAAATTAAATAAAAGGAAGCAGAGGAACAGCCTTCAGCTAAAAAACACACTTACCCCTAAAACCAAAGCCCCGAAGAACCGAACAAACAAGAAAAAAGAAACTTAAAAGAAATTGAAAGCCTACTTGTTCCCTGACCAGCCCAGCCGCAAACCTTTCCTGCACGACTGCCATTTGCATGGGGGAAAAAAAGCTGACAAACCGCTGCCGGAATTGCTGGCCTCCCCACACTGCCTGTCTTGTTTCTACGGCCTGTGCTGTACCCTGCAAGCACCAGGAAACCTGTAAGAATGAGCTCTACTCTGCACTGTTGAAGGAATTGTGCCGTGCTATGCCGAGCAGCTCTCTCCTCCCCTGCGCTCAGCCGGAAGTGAAGGCTTTGGCACTGGGACCTCTGAGGCAATACACTGCTGCTGAGATTGCCCAAGGAGGAAGTGTATCTGTTCCTGGTGAAAGAGTATGCACGGCACCGCAGGCTACCACCACCCCACCAAATCAGATCAAAGGGGAGGGAGGGGGGCCTCCTTTCAGCCATTTTTTTTTTTTTTTTTTTTTAAAGAAAGAGCCCTCAGACTTACAATTTAAAGAAAAATACCCCCAAAAATCTAACTAAACTAAACTCCTTGGTTGTCCTCAGTGAGCTGAACCAACTGACTCACCATCTCCAGCTACTTGGAGACTGAGTGTACTGGTCAGAAAGGGCGGTGCTTGCTCTTCTAGTACTGCTCTCATCAAATGAGGACATACTCAGTCTCCAAGCTGCAGGAAGGGGTGCATTACCCAGAGGTTCAGGACTGGACTGGAAGGACGATAAGGAAACTCTTATACAGAAATGAATTGTATAGGTTATATCTCTTAGCCTGAGCCAGAAACTTTAGGGACTGAAGGAAGGCGGCTTGTAGAAGACGACAAAATTAGAGAGTTACCTGCTAATTGTTGTTCCTTCAGGAACTCTAGTCCAGTCCCGGAACCAGTGAGTTTAGAATCTCCTCCAGCAGCTTTGGAGACTGACACCTGTCATCGCTTTGATGATCTCAGCCTATATATACAGTAGGATCGCCCCTTCACCTTCAGTACCTATTGACAAAGCAAACTCAGCAGAGCAACAAATAAGTAGTTAAACACGGCAATCTATAACTTAGAACTAAATTTCATCCAGTCTTCCCTGTTCTTCTCTTTTAGTTGTATGTTTTTCTTCTTTCTTTTTTTTTCTTCTTTTTTTTTTAAAATATATTTCCTTATTCAAGGACTAGGGATGAAGCAGCGCTGCAACCGGAACTCAGCCGGCCAGGATAACACAGGAGAAACAGCAGAAAGAAGCCTAGAAGGCAGTGCAGACTGGACCCCTAACCCTAACAAATCTTGGGCGGGCTCTGGGACTGGACTAGAGTTCCTTAAGGAACAACAATTAGCAGGTAAGTCTAATTTCGTCTTCCTTTTCGTCCCTCTAGTCCAGTCCCGGAACCAGTGAGGATGTATCAGAGCAGTAAGTCATTTAACGGGAGGGACCAGCCAAACCAGCCTGAAGCACCGCCGCCCCAAAACGGCCATCCCCCGCTGCCTGAACAATCGAGCCTATAATGTTTAGCGAACAAATGCAACGATGACCATGTAGCCGCTCTACAAATGTCCGCCGCCGGCACCAAACCGAACTCCGCCCATGAAGTAGCCTGCGCTCTAGTCGAATGAGTCCTGAGCCCAGCCGGCACCACTCTGCCCTTTAACAGATAGGCCCCTGCAATTGCTTCTTTCAACCACCGGGAAATAGAGGACTTAGCCGCCGCCTCTCCTTTTCGTGGACCTCTGAAGGAAATAAACAACCTGTCCGATTTACGGAAGGATTCTGTACCACGAAGGTAATACCGGAGTGTCCGCCGGACATCCAACAGCCGTAACAGACGATCCGACTTAGTATCCGGACTGCCCGCAAACACCAGAAGCAACGCCACCTGGTTCACATGAAACACCAAAACCACCTTAGGCAAAAACGCCGGAACCGTACGCAGCACCACCTTGTGCTCATAAAAGGACAGATAAGGTTCCTTGCAAGAGAGGGCCTGAAGCTCCGAAATGCAGCGAGCCAAACATATAGCTACCAGAAACACAGTCAGATCCTTTATAGAAGCTGTCCCCAACGGCTCAAAAGGTTGCCGCAGCAGCGACTCCAACACCAAGTTCAGATCCCATGCCGGAACCGCACCTCTACGAGGAGGCCGCATAAGCAAAACCGCTCGCAAAAACCTGCGGATGTCACCATGCGTCCCCAACACCAGGCCTTGCACCTTACCCCGAAAGCAAGAAATTGCTGCCAACTGAACCCGCAAGGAACTTGCCGCCAAACCTTTCGACACCATCTTGTAAGAAGGAAAGAATCTTGAGGCACCGAAGTCCGCAAAGGCCGCAAGTGCCACTCTTCACACCAGCCTTCAAAGATACACCAGACCCTAACATAAGCCAGTGACGTAGAACGCCTACGCGCCCTCAACAAGGTCGAAATAACCGCCGTGGAATATCTGTGAGCTCTCAGCCTAGCCCGCTCAAGAGCCATGCCGTAAGCGAGAATCGAGCCACGTCCGGCATCCGTAACGGCCCCTGACGCAACAGATCCGGTCGTAGAGGCAGTCTCCAGGGCCTTGTTTTGTTTTGCTTTTGATGAGAATGCATCTGATATGCCTTTCACTATCTTTGCAAGCTAACTGACCTTGCAAGACTAGCGAAATATACAGAAGTATTATGTTTAGTGTTATGTCTACCAAGACCAGGACCAATAAGAAGTTTTGCCTGTATTGGACTGGAGAAGAAAGGTATATAAACTGTCATTTTTCTGAGCTCTGGGCTCAGACATTTTGTATGCCAGTGCTGAGACTGTATATACAATAAAAGGGAGTTGAATCCTCGTCCATTGACTCCGGGTATTATTGGGGTTGCGGGCCCTTCGCTATTACATTTCTTGGTGCGTTGGCCGGGAAACGCGTAATACGAATTGAACGCAAGCGAATAATACCGCGTATTACCGCCTCTAGGTTTGGTCTGGCTGGGACCGCAGCCGACAGCGGAGAGGATCCCAGGCGCCGCCGGTCCCTTGTATCGGAGGGTTCCACCCTGCCTCGGCGGCCTGCCGGGTCCAGCTGGCCAACACCTCGAACCCTGGTTGAGGGGAGTCCAGGATTCAACCCCAGGTGGAACGGGCTGCACAGCGCATTAGCTACCGGATCCGGTGAGTACTGATTTTCCTGGGTTTTTAGTCAGATAGCTTTGGGAAAGTCTCGAGACACTTCTGGTACAGTAACAGGTAAAGGAAGTCTGATCAACTTCCACAGGCGATCCTAGTACCCCTACAAGTAGTGCGCGGGGCGAAACCATCAGCCCTTTCGGTTTCAGTAATTCTGGTTTAGTCAGTTAGCCCGGGAATATTAGAATTTGGGAAATGCTAGCATGTTTGGTTGTGTGAAGTGTGTTTGAGAGGCTTTGCAACACAGGCCAAGCGAGAGCGGACTCCTCAGTAGCGCAGTTCTTGACCGGGCGACTGCGTTCAAGTCGCGAACAGGAGGAAGCGTCTGTTTGTCCCCCTTATTGTTCTGTGGGCTACGCGGACCCCTTACCCGTAGCCATTCTACCTACCCTTTCTGTTTGCTGTCTTATACGTTGTATGTCATCATGGGAGGGGCAGAGTCTGTGCAAACTTCGTTAAACTGTATGATCACAAATTTTAAGAAAGGTTTTAGTGGTGATTATGGGATCAAAATGACAGCGTCCCTTTTAGAAATATTGTGTAGCAGAGTATGGCCAGCGCTAGATGCTGGGTGGCCACTAGAAGGTACTTTTGATATCCAAACTGTGTCCCGAGTGCACAAGATAGTACGCAGCTATAGTCCTGAACAGTTTTCTTATATAGACTCCTGGTTAGGCATATGTGAGAAGCAGCCCCCCTGGATGAAGAGTTGCAGTGAGGGACAGAAAAGGATTATGTTAGCCACTACCACAAGAATCCCTGCTAAGACAGAGAAGCTTCCGATTTATGCAGAGCCAGAGCCCCCAGAGGTTCCGGGATATCCACCTGCCTTTCTGTATACCCCAGTCCCGTCAGCTCCACCCCGAGTACCCCCGCCAGTATCCCGAGTAGAGCCAGAAGTAGCAAGCGTGCCTCCAGCCGAAGTGCCTCCCCTTGAGCATCCACCTCAAAAACTTGAAGAGCAGACCCCTCCTCGTAGAAGTCGGAGCCCTAGTCCTGAGCAGTACTCTGATGCGGAGCAGTCACCCCATGAGGACTAATCATCAGCTCTAGCCCCAGGCACCTCAGCGCAGAAGGCTGAATTGATAGCTCTTACACGTGCACTCAGAATCGGGGCCGGAATCAGTCTGAATGTGTATACAGACTCTAAATATGCTTTTACAACACTACATGCCCATGGGGCCCTGTATAAAGAACGTGGATTGATCACCTCAGGAGGCAAGTCTGTCAAGTATGGCCCAGAAATATTGACTTTGTTGGAAGCAGTTTGGGCCCCTAAACGCGTTGCTGTAATGCATTGCCGAGGGCATCAGACTGGAGATGGAGAAGTGTCCCGAGGAAACAGATTTGCCGATGCCTCTGCCCGAGAAGCAGCCATTGCAGGACAAATTACCACCCCAAATGCCACAATTCAAGCAGCCATATTTCCAGTACCTCTTAGTGCATGGACCCCCAGATATACCAAAGTGGAGATGGACCATTACTGTCAAAAGGAGGGGGGGAAATTATCAGACACTGGGTGGATTGTGTTGCCACTGCCTGAAGGGAGCTCAACCCCTGGTATGACTGTAATTCCTGAAGCATTAGGCCCCAGAGTTCAGGGAAAGTAGAGAGAATGAACCGGACCCTGAAGTCACAGATATCCAAACTCTGTCAGGAAGCCCACCTGAAGTGGCCCCAAGCTCTCCCCATTGCCCTTCTCCGAATACGGTCAGCACCCATCACGCCATTAGGGGTGTCCCCATTTGAGATCCTGTATGGGAGGCCCCCGCCTATAATTCAGAGGATAAGGGGAGATATGAATCAAATTGGAGCGCAAATCACTAGGCAAGAATTGCTGGCTTTAAGTTCTGTTTTGCAGGGTCTTCATACCTGGGTGCAGGACCAGTTGCCTATCAATCTAACCGAACCCTTGCACCCTTTCAAGCCTGGAGCCTCGGTGTGGGTAAAAGAGTGGAAGAAGACACCGTTGGCGCCTCATTGGAAAGGCCCATATATCGTTTTGCTGTCAACCCCAACAGCAGTGAAAGTGGCAGAGATCGACTCCTGGATCCACCACAGTCGAGTGAAACCAGCAACAGTTCCTGAGAGTCGCCCCTGGACTTCGATCGCTAATCCTGCATCACCGTTGCGAATCACACTGCGAAGAAGAGATCCATCATCGTAGAGAACGTTGCCAACTTGTTTCTGAACATCGCAGAGACGTTCTTCAGTTCTGCATTTACTACATTCCAGACCCTATCAATTCTTACCTATCAACTTCAATCAACCATCATTTACCTCAGTAATCCTCAGAGACTATAATCATGATGATTACCAATTGCTGCTATTTCCTTCTTGCGGTAGCCCTAGGACTTTTAAGAACCACTCTTGCCTTGCCCCCTTGTGCAGCCTGTATAACCACCACCCGAACTGGCATGCAAGTCACCCAGACTCTACTTTACCACTCGTACTATACTTGCACTGGCATAGTCAGCCAGTGTATTTATAATGGTACCGAACTGAATGTTTGCACTAAGGGAAAGACTCGTACTTGTTTCACACCCCGACAGAATCCATCTTACGTCGTCTTAGAATTGAGATGGAATGATGAAGATGGAACCCTTATCAATGCTACCAGTCAACTTTCTGATCCCAATCAACCTGCGCACCTGTATTTTGATGCTTGTGACTTGATTGACAGAAATAATTACTACAGGTGCGGATCATGGGAACAAGCCTACTACTATGATGAGAAATATATGTGTCCTGAAGGTGCGTACAACTGGGGAGTATGTACTGGGATGCATTCCCCAACAACCTACAGCAAATCAACGGAAGCAGATTACTTCTGTCCGAAATGGGATTGTGTGTACTATGCTACCTGGTCTGGCAGCCCTACAGGACAGACTGGAGACAATCGCAAAGCGCTGCTAGAAAGATTACCTTTACTGAAACCTGAACAGTGCAAGAAACGTGCTTGCAATCCTCTACGACTTCAAATCTTCTATCCCAGCCAGTGGAAGCAAGGAATTTGATTTGGCCTGCGCGTAGCAGGAGGTGGAGCTGACCCTGGAACCATCAGATTCATCCAGCTGAATGTCAAGACTCATGTTTCCTCACCATATCGCATACATCATACCTTCCATGAGGCCATGAAAGCAGAATTTGTTGTTCCCCACACTTCGCAGAATTTATTCATTGAACTGGCTGGAGCTGTGGCATCCAGCCTCCATGTCTCGGACTGTCTCTTCTGTGGAGGAACTCAAATGGGAGACCAATGGCCTTGGGAAGCACAAGAACTGAACTATTCTGTGCCATATAACCAGACTGATGTGCACAATACTACCAATGAATGGGTCCTAGCCCACTCCATAGTGGGTAGACTGTGTTTTGTACGAGCAGGACCGCAATTGACTGCATTGGTAGGACAATTGGTCTGCCTGAACCAGAAATATTATAATGCCACTACGGGAATGACTTCTTGGTGGTCAGGTGCCAATACTCCAGAACCGTCTAATCCTCTGATCATCTTTCCTTATTTGGCCAGGATATGGACAGATCTGGCCACACACAGCACTTGGCAAGCTCCACCTGGACAATATTGGATTTGTGGCACCCGAGCATTTGCTAAACTCCCTGCTAACTGGGGAGGAGCGTGTGTTCTTGGAACAATACGACCATCTTTCTTTCTTTTGCCCCTTTCCCATGGAGAACAATTGGGGTTCCCTGTATATAAGAGTCGACAGAGACGAGAAGCTCTGAGAATTGGCCAATGGGACAAATGGGATGCATCCTCTGAAGAATGGCCACCAGAGCGCATTGTTTCTTATTATGGCCCAGCTACCTGGGCACAAGATGGTTCTTGGGGCTACCGCACCCCTATATATATGTTAGATCGTATTATACGTTTGCAAGCTGTTGTTGAAATTATAACCAATGAAACTAGTAGAGCACTAACCTTGTTAGCCAAACAAGCCACTCAGATGTGTACAGCCATTTATCAGAACCGCTTAGCTTTAGATTACCTGCTTGCAGCTGAAGGAGGAGTTTGCGGGAAATTGAATTTAACAAACTGCTGCTTACAAATAGATAACGAAGGACAGGTTGTCGAAGACATAGCCAACCACATGAGAAAGCAAATGTATGTCCCAGTCCAAACATGGCATGGCTTGCAACTAGATGGCTGGTTTGGTTCTTGGTTTTCAAGCCTTGGCGGCCTGAAAACACTCATTATACTTGTATTCTTGATTGTGGCTATTTGCATATGTATCCCATGTTTCCTGCCCTTATGCTTGCGCATGCTGAACTCTATTATCGATAGTACTATTGACCGCAAGGCAGCGGCACATATATTAGCCTCGTGGGATTATTACCCTATACCACGCAGTGATCCCTCCACTATGGTCTGAAGTATTATTGCTATTTGTGTGATTAGATTCTCACCCTTCCTCACTTGCGGGTGTGAATAATCAAAAGGAGGGAATGTGATAGGCGATGGTCTAGCATGTAGCAGAGCTAGGTCTGAAGCCCTTTTTCTCCTGCTTTAAAATGTGATTGCTGATTTTGGAAAATTACAGAATGCTGTTAGCTGTTAGAAAGAAATACTGTTCTATTCTGGTTTGATAACATGTTCTGCTCTCCTGGAGATAAGAGAATTAAAACTTTTACTGTTTATTGTTTAGGTAAGCCAGATGTCTGCTTTAGTAGGAATGTCCTCCACTGTATCTTTGCTAGATGTGCACTGACCTCGTAATTAGGATGAAAATATAGCAGAGAAGCCGAACAGTGTAAGAATGTTTTGTCTAGCATTATGAAGATTGTTTAGTGTTTTGAGCCAAGGCTAGAGATACGTCTTAGCCTTGCTTTGTTTGGCCTTGTTTTGTTTTGCTTTTGATGAGAATGCGTCTGATATGCCTTCCACTATCTTTGCAAGCTAACTGACCTTGCAAGAGTAGCGAAATAGTGTTATGTCTACCAAGACCAGGACCAATGAGAAGTTTTGCCTGTATTGGACTGGAGAAGAAAGGTATATAAACTTGTCATTTTTCTGAGCTCTGGGCTCAGACATTTTGTATGCCAGTGCTGAGACTGTATATACAATAAAAGGGAGTTGAATCCTCGTCCACTGACTCCGGGTATTATTGGGGTTGCGGGCCCTTCGCTATTACAACTGTAGGAGAGCCAGGAACACCGCCCTCAACTCCAACCTGTTGATGGAGTAACTCCGCTCCGTCAGAGACCAGTGACCTTGGGCGAACTGTCCCTCGCAATGCACGCCCCAGCCGAGCAGGCTGGCATCCGTCGTTAACAACCTCCAGGAAGGAGGTTCCAGTGGGACTCTGGAGCCCAACGACGGCTTCCGTAACCACCACTGGAGTTCCCGGCGCACCTCCGCAGAACACACTAGACGACGGGACAAGGGATCCAATTGATGGGACCAGTGGCGAAGAAGAGATCTCTGCAACGGCCACATATGAGCCCGCGCCCAGGGTACCACCTCTATCACAGCCGCCATTGTCCCAAGCAGCTGAAGGTACTGCCACGCCGATGGAGCCTGCCTCGCCAGGAATTTTCTCACTAGTCCTCTCAACGAGCGCGCCCAACGATCCGGCAAAAACACCTTGCCCAAGCCCGTCTCGAAACGCGCTCCCAAGTACTCCAGAGACTGAGAGGGAACCAGACTGCTCTTTGCTCAATTGACCACCCAGCCCAGGCTTTCCAACATTTGCACCACCCTGGCCGTGGCCTTCACACACTGTCCTCTCTCGACTTTGCTCGAATCAACCAATCGTCCAAACACGGGTGGACTAACACTCCCTCTTTTCGCAGCGCCGCTGCCACCACCACCATTATCTTGGTGAAGACCCGCAGCGCCATTGCCAGCCCAAAAGGCATCGCCTGAAACTGGTAATGCCCCATGGAAAGTGCGAACTGAAGGTACCGCTGATGCTCGGGCCGAATTGGGATATGCAAATAGGCCTCCGTGAGGCCTAACGATGTGAGAAACTCCCCTTGACGGACTGCTGCGATCACCGACCGCAATGTTTCCATTCGAAAATGCGTTATTCGGAGACACCGATTTACCCTCTTTAAATCTAAGATCGGCTGGCCGAAAGGAGCCCTCCTTCTTGGGAACCACAAAGTAAATGGAGTAACGACCGGACCCGCACTGGTCCGAGGGAACCGGAACTACCGCCTGGAGCTGTAGCAGCCTTTGCAACGTCTCCGCCACCGCGCTTATCTTGAGCGGAGACTTGCAGGGGGAGAGCACAAAGGAATCATAGACGGGTCGATGGAGCTCTAGAGCATAGCCTTCTCGAATGACCTCTAGAACCCATCGATCCGTGGAAAGTTGGACCCAGGCAGGGTAAAACTCCCATAAGCGACCGCCGATGGGTAGCACCTCCACCTGAGCCCGCCTCATCTCACTGTGATTTCTTAACGGCAGAGGACTGATAGGGAGCAAAACCCCTACCTGCCCCTCGAAACCCCCAAAATCCGTGCCCTCGCATGGGAAACCTGCTCCGCTGCGCCTGGCCTAACCGAGAGGACCGAAACCGACAAAACTCCCTTTGACCACCTTTGGAACCTGCGGGCGCCTTTCCTTGCTTAGGTTTATCCTCCGGCAAACAGCCCTTGGACTCCAAGATCCTTCACCAACTTTTCCAAATCCTCGCCAAACAGCTTTCCCCTAAAGGGCAGTTTACTAAGGCGGGCCTTTGAAGAAGAGTCCGCCGCCCAATTCCTTAACCACAAATAGCTTTCGCCAGGCCTCGAATAAGGTCATAATGAATGTCTGCAGATACGCGGATCCAGATTCCAGACGCGCTATTTCAGTGTCCTGCACCTCCAACCAATCCCCCTGCAGCTTGGGACCAGCGGAGACAGGCTCTAGCAACCCACGCTCCCGCTACCGAGGCCTGCATGGATAGAGCACTTATATCAAATACCTACTTTAATAAAGTATCCAATCTCCTGTCCGACATCCTTGAAGGCCGCAGCCCCCTCTAACAGAATGGTAGTCTTCTTAGTGACTGCCGAAACCGCCGCATCCACCTTTGGAGAGCGAAAGAGATCCTTATCCTGGTCCGAAAGAGGGTATAACCTAGCTATCGCCCTAGACCCCTAGACTCTTCCTGGATCATCTGCCTAAATACCCTATGCAGGGGAAAGACACGCTGGGGGGTGAGGACAACCTGTAACAAAGGGTCCTCCAGAACCTCATCCGAAGCTGGTTCCACCGAAGGCATATTTAACGCCTTAAGCATCTCCACAATCAGAGCCGGAAGTTCTTCCTTCCTAAACACCCTGACCACTCTACTGCGCTGTTCCTCATCGGGCAATTCACCTTCTTCGAGCTCCTCCTCTGAGAAACCTGCCAGCTCCCCATCCGCTGACGCCAAGTCCTCCCAAAGAGAAGGGCCAGGGTCCCCCAAGCTCTCCTCCCTACACCTTTTGTGCGGGACCGGCTGTCCCCCTGCAAGCACCGGACGCTTCTGACCCCGAGGATGCTGAGGGGCCGCTCCTAAAGCCGGCTGTAACAGCGCAAATGCTTGCTGCATCAGAGCAAAAAAATCTGGCGGAATGTCAGCTGCAGATCTAGGCTGGCTTGCTGGTGGTGGGGGAACCACCCTCTCCCCCTCCGTAGGACCCGGGAGCTGTTCCCCTGAACTGTCCAGGGAAGGCAGAGGGCCAGAAGCGGACTCTGCATGATCCCTGCTTGTGCCTTCAAGGAGATTTTCCATGAGGGCCGCTTCACGGGTGCAGGGCTTGCACACACCCACCTCCAACAATTCACTGCGCCGCGTTCCACACACGAGACAGCGCGGCTTAGGAGACATAATCCCCTAACAAGCAATCCAGGCCTGATACCAGCAAGACTATTGTAAATTCTGCTTTTTTTTTTTCTTGTGTTTGTGCTCTCTTGTGATTGCTTACCAACCCCCAACCTGTTAGCAACCGAACCAGCCTGAATTTACTTAATAAACTGTGACCTAACCTGTCTAGCTAGAAATCCCCAACGGAGAAAGCCTGTGCAGCTACCCCGTAAAGCAGCCCGCGGTGGGGAAAATGACCGCCGCTCCGATTTTCCCGCCAAAATCGGGCGGGCGGCCTGCACCCTCACGGAGTGCTCCCGCTCTGCCCCACTTCAAACACACCGATGTCCCCTGCCGGACTCACCTCCTTGGGCCTTGAACCGGACAGAGAGGGCTCACCGCACGCCGGAGCACAGCCGGACCACGGCTTCAGCTTCCGGCAGCCAGGGACTGCCTTGCTGCAGGTGCTGTGCCTACAACCTGCTCCTCACCCGTAACCGCGGGTTCGGGAGCAGGGAGGACGAGGCAGAGGTGCTGGGCTAAGACCACCCCCAAGGGCTCGTTTGCACGCTGAGGAGACACAAAGGGCCAAAATAAAGAAAATCGAAAGGAAAGAGAATGGTGGGGGGGGGGGCACTAGAGGAGAGGGAGAGCGCAAAAGAACCGCTCTAACCAGCCGGTCTGTCTTCCAGCCGCAGCACCACCTGAAACAGAGAGGAAACCCTCATTAATCAATTATGGAAAGTAAAGAAATTCAAAGAAGAACTATGCTACTCTGCTTATTTGTGCTGAGCGAGCCTAGAGCTCAGAAGCTTCTTCAGCTGACATACTGAAGGTGAAGGGGCGGTCCAACTGTATATATAGGCTGAGATCATCAAAGCGATGACAGGTGTCAGTCTCCAAAGCTGCTGGAGGAGATTCTAAACTCACTGGTTCTGGGACTGGACTAGAGGGATGAAAAGGAAGCTAACATTTCTAACCTTCCCTAAGGACCCCAAAGGCCCATCAGCCTAATGAGGCACAGGTCCATCCAGAGAGAACACAGAGTTAAACCCCAACTGGCTGCACTATGGGAGGGACCGCTGAAATCACTGAGGGGGGATTATAGGCTCCCAAAAGGAGTCGTGGAGGCCCTACTGCCAATGAGGTCCAGAAGGACTCACAAGGCCCCTTAGACCATCTAGGCCTGCCTTCCAAGGACTCCTTGTGGACAAGCTTCTCCACTCAGACAGAAAGTGACCCTTAAGGGAAGTTGCTCTGCCACAGATCAAAGCCAATCCCTGTCGACTAAAGGGTAATGCCAGCACTATCAACTGGTCAATACCACCACCACCATAGAGTTTGAAGAGACTAACCAGTAGTCATCACCTAGGCAGTCTGCTGCAGAGTCTAAGTATTTGACAGAGACTGGGCTTAAGATGAAATTGGATCTTACCTGCTAATTGATGTTCTTCAAGTTCCTCCAGTCCAGTCCGGGTACCTGTGGGTTTGTCTCACCCCTCCAGCAGCTTGGAGACTGAGCATGTCTTTTCCATGACAGACTGGATAAGCAGCTGGCACCTCCCACCAGCCTCCAGTGTTCTATTGGCAAAGCAGACTCACAGGAGCAAGTAAGAATTATGCCAAAACACATCCCAGCAGCATCCTGAGGGACACCTCCCCCACTCCCCACCAAAAAGGAGGAAAAGGGCTCACCTACTACAGGCGGACAGCAAAGTGGTGTGCCGGAGACCAGTCACTTTGCTCCCAAACCGAAAAGCATTAAGTCTGCCCTCTGTTTTGCACATTCTACTCTCTCTCCTCCAAAGGGAAAACATTCCATCCTCACAATTTCAGCCTTGAAATTCAAGATCTACCTATAGCATTAAAAAAAAAAACCCTCATGAGCAAGTTATGCAATCAACAAAAAAGGGAGGGTTCAGGACTGGAGGAACTCAAGGAACATTAATTAGCAGGTAAGGTCTAATTTCACCTTCCTTATTGTTCCTGCATTCCAGTACTTGTGGGATGTACCATAGTAGTACTACACTCAGGAGGGATTCGTAATCCCAGCCTGGAGCACTGCCGAACCAAACCGGGCATCAGCCGACACCTGCACATCTATGCGGTAATGCTTCACAAAGGAATGCAAAGAGAACTCAAGTTGCCACTCTAGAGATGTTCATTGGTGGCACCCAAACTGAACTCTCCCAAGACGCCACCTGCGCTCAGGTCAAATAGGGATTCTACACCACAGGAGACGGGCCGAGGAGATGGCTATTTCTCAATGGGTGCAGGAGGCCTTGGAAGCCGCCCCCCCTTATGTAATCTGTCAAAAAGGCCAAACGCTCCCATTTCCAAAACATTAAGTCCTCTTCAAGTACCTCCACAGAACACGGCAAATGTCTAGACGTTGCAGGAGGGGGTCATCCATTGCTTCTCCTGCCCCTGAAAAACACTGGGAGCGTCACGGAGCAATTCAGACAGACAGATGCCCTCCTTTCTGCCTAAGGTTACTGGTTTCAGGACCATTTTTTCCTTGGACATCACCAGAAAGAGTCCAGCAAGACAGCTCTTGCATCTCAGAAATCCTCTTGGCTGAGCAAACCACCACCAAGAAAGCCAGGAACAGGTGAACAGTGGCTTGAAGGGAGCCTGTCAAAACAGATAACACCAAATTTAAATCCCAAGGAGGCACCATCGACCAAATAGGCAGACACAGCTACCTCAGTGCTTTCATAAAACAGATGACATCCAGGTGGGTTGCCAAGGGTCTACCCCAGATTCTGCCCCAGAAGAAGGCTGCCACCTGTACTCTGGGGGAACTGCTCACCAATCCCTTCTCTAGATACACCTACAAAAAGGCGAGGATCTAAGGCACCCTAGCTTTAAGGGGACAGGCACTTCTTTCTCCACACCATGCCTCAAAAACTCTACACTCAAACATGCACCAAAGAAGAACACCACCTGTGAGCTGTCAGTAGCCTCCAACAGTTACTCCTCTGCTGGTGCCTCTGCACGATTATTGAGGGCCTTGGCAGAGTGGGTGATCAAGGCCACCAATTCCTTCCTGTGGAAGAGCCGAATAATATGCGATTTCTCCCCGGGGAGATCTCTCCCTTTTCCAGATCAGACTGCCTCCTGCTTGGCTTCCAGATCCTCCGCTTCTTACAAATTCACAGACTCCAGCTCCTCCCAGGAGGTCATCCTCCAGATGTCACCTGCTCGGACCAGGTTCCCCTTCTGCCCTCTCCCCCGAGGAAGACTGAGGGGAAAGACATGCTTCTGGGCTTTGTCCTGGTTTCCAGAAGGCTCCTCCCCCACACGCTGGCACATATGAATGTCCTCATGCATGAGGACAAATTCCAGAGAAAACCCCTCTGAAAGGGTCTCAGCCAGCCCCCCTTTAGAGGAGGAAACTACCTATCTTCTTTTCTTTTCCTTTGCGGCTCTGTACGGGAGGAGATGCACTCTCACCTCCTTCCCCCTTCCCGGTCACCCACAGACCTGGAGAAAGTGCCCTGTCTGCCCCGGGGGGCAGCACTGGTCTGTCCATCATTCCACGAGTCCTTTGGGACTGCTTTGTGTTCTCTTCTAGGAACTCTGCCTCTAATGGACAGAGATTCGGCTTCGCAGCTGCGGCAGAACCCCACTGTGGACACTGAACCCCTGTGGACCCACAGGCCAAAACATGTCTGTCCAGCCAGTATGCCGAGTCCTACGGAAATTGTGTACCATCCTCTCCTTCCTTTCTCTTCCCCCCCCCCCCCTTTTACAGGCTTAAAACAAACTGATCTATTGCAGAAAAACCTGTGCCCACTAAAGTAACAAAATATGGAGGAGAATGCCCCTGCATCCGAGATTACTCTCCCTGAGCACAAGCAATCACATGTTAACAGAAAATGGCTGCAATTCCCATGCTCAAGGGAAAACAGTCATGCAGCACCATGCAGTCAGGAAATGGGCCTGCTATCCCCTCTGGCTCCCGCATTGACCTGCTTTGCAGCTTGAGCTGCAATAGGAAACTCCGTTCCAAATTAAAGCTTCCTGAGAGACCGAGCTGCCGCTCAGATGCTCGGCCTCCTCTCGGGCTTTGGCATATGGCAACTTCAGTAACAGGCTTCATGCCGATGACTCCGCACTGAATCAGGGCTCAAGTCATCGCATGCCTTCCCATCCGCCACAGGCAAATCCTCTCCTCGGCCCAAGCTGAGCGCTTGCCTAGAAAAAGAGGACATTTGATCCTACCTGCTAATCGATGTTCCTTGAACTCCAGTCCAGTCCCGGCATCTGCAGGTTGTCTCCCCTCCAGAAGCTTGGAGACTGAGCATGTCACATTTTGATTACATCAATCACAGATAAGTAGCTGGCAACTCCCTCCTGCCTCCAGTATCCTATTGACAAAGCAGACTCACAGGAGCAACAAGTAAGAACCATACCAGCCCGAGTAATCCACACGGCAACCTGAAACTATATGAACTACATTAAAACCATATGAAACAATGTTACCCCAGTTGAACTAATTGCTCACCTGTTAGATGAGGAATGCAACTTGCCACTCTGGTAGTCAAGCCCTCAAGCTACCAATGGGTTTTTACGGAAAGAGTGGTAGATACGTGGAATAGTCTCTCAGTGGGGGTGGTAGAGATGGACAGTATCTGAATTCAAAAAAGCATGGGACACAGAGGCTCTCTAAAGGAAAAAAAGGGACTCTTATAGTTGGTGATATGGAAGGGCAGATTAGATAGGCCATGTGGTCTTTTTTCTGCCGTCATGTTTCTATGACCTTATTTGCTGTTTATCAAAAGGGTATAGCCTTGGTGGTAGCCGCCAAGCACTACTTTTGTCTCCATAATTGATCAGCAGATGTTTCCTCTAAGTCCCGCCTCACTAAGCTCCCTTTTAGGGGTAAGCTTCTTTTTGGGGAAGATTTAGAGAAGTTGGTGAAGGAGCTGGGTGAGACAGAGTGAGAAAGTACAGAGGATAAACAAAGGCCCTCCTTATTTCAGGGACAAGGGCAGCCTTGAGACTTGAGGTGTAAACCTGACCAGACAAACACCTGATTAGAGGGGACGCTTTCCAGCCAGAGGTCACACCTTTCAAGGCTTCAGGGGAATAGGTAGGGATTTCTTCCGCTCTGCTTCTTCGGGGCCCAAAAAGACAATGAACTGAGGCAGGCCCAGGCAGAGGTAGTTCATGGGACTTTTACGACTCCAGGACCGAGATCACTTGCAACCAGTGGGTGCTGCAGGTCATCAAGGAAGATTATTCCCTGGAGTTTGCATGACCGCACCGGGACGCCTTTGTCAACTCCCCATGCGAGGCGTCCAATAAACGTCAGGTGGTACCACAAATGTTGTTGCAGCTCATGGACCTATGCATGGTGGTGGCAGTTCCACCAGACCAATGCGAATGTAGTCGATATGCCATTTATTTTATCATCCTGAAAAAGAGAGGGCTCCTTCCGACCCATTTTAGACCTCAAGTGGGTAAATCGGTGTCTCAGAATGCTGTGTTTCCACATGGACTTTCACCAAGATCATCGTGGTCATAGCTGCGGAACTCTGCCAAGAAGGCATTCTGGTACACCTGTATTTGGATGACTGTCTCATTCGAGCAAAGTCCAGAGTGGAAAGTGAAAATGCCTCAGAGTAGTCACCTGTTTACAGGACCTCGGCTTGGTGGTAAATGTGGCAAACAGCTGGCTTCAGCCATAAGACCTAGAGTATCTGGGTGCTTGTTTCCAGACTGGGTTTGGTCAGATATCATTGCTGCCAGACAAGGGGAGCTCACCTGAATGCCCAGCATTTTCTGCAGGCGGTGAAGCGAGTCTGGCCTCCGGTGCGCTCAATCGTCCCTCCATGGGATCTGAATCTCATGCCGTCTATCTTAATGGAGGCTCCATTTGAGCCTCTGTCAACTTATTCCTTGAAGGATCTCACCTTAAGACCATTTTCCTTGTGGCCATATGCTCAGCAAGGAGAATCTGAGTTTCAAGCTCTGTCTTGCCAGGCTCCATTTCTGATTATGTCCAAAGAGAAAGTGATTCAAATGAAATTCCAACAACACTTTGGGCAGAAAGGAGGGTACCGACCTTAGAATCAATTGGTTATCACTACCCGTTTTTTTAGGGGCCCAGAGAGACGTTGGACAACCCGCTTCTGCGATGCCTCAATATTCACCTCACACTGTGGTGGTATCTACAGAGGACACTGATCATACGTAAAACGGATCGTCTGTTTGATTTTTATTTGGAGACCCTCGGCAGGGGGAGACTGCGTCTAAAGCCTCCATCTCTAGGTGGATAAGAGGCCATTGCTTCGGCTTACCTGCTGCGACTTCAATCTTTTCCTGAAGGTTTGAGACCTCATTCAACCAGAGCTCAGGCTTCGCCCTGGGCCAAGGCCAGTTTGGTGCCGCCAGTGGATATCTGTAAGGCAGCGACATGGTTTTCCTTGCATTCTTTTGTGAGACATTACTGACTGGATGTGCAAGAGGCAGGGGATGCCCATTTTGGTTTGGCAGTGCTTCAGGCCGAGCTCATGGGTCCCTACCGAGACTAGGACTGCTATGGTACATCCCGCAGGTGCTGGGACTGGACTAGAGAGTCAATAAGGAAGAGAAAATTAGGTCCTACCTGCTAATTGATGTTCTTGAGGAACTACAGTCCAGTCCCGGATTCCCTCCCAGACAGTAGCATACTATCATGGGAGTGTTCCCGGATCTGAAGAAGTAGTTTGTAGGTGGCAAGGTTCGGGATAACAAAGTAGAGGAGGACCGAGTGCGAGAATTCCTTCAGACAAAAAAAAACCACAAACCCACACAAAAACACACCACACAACCCAAACACCTCAAAGATAGAAATATTTCCACATATTACTCCTGAGTCTATCCCCCCTTGTAGCAGAGCTTGTTTTCAATCGAAAGAGGCTCTCCTCCTGTGCATTTATGACACAGAGGTATTTAAACATCTCAATATCACCTCTGTCCCACCTTTCCTCTGAAGTATACATATTAAGGTACTTAAGTCTGTCCTCATATGCTTTATAAAAAATATCATTAACCATTTTAGTAGGCACCCTCTGCACCAACTCCAACCTGTTTATATCCTTTTGAAGGTGCGGTCTCCAGAATTGCACCCTATACTCCAAATGAGGTCACAACAAAGACTTATACAGAGGCACTATCACCTTTTTCTGCTGGCCATTCCTCTCCCTATGCACTCAAACATCCTTTTTAGCTTTTGCAGTCGCCTTTTCTACCTGTTGAGCTACTTTGAGATCGTCAGACACAATCATGACCCTACATTTTTTAGCATTAAATCTCAGCTGCCAAATTCTAGACCATTCTTCAAGCTTAGCTAGATCCATCCTCATGTTATCTACACCTTCCTGGGTGTCTACTCTGTTGTAGATTTTGGTATCATCTGCAAAGAGGCAAACCTTACCTGACAGCCCTTCCACAATATCACTAACAAAGATGTTAAAAAGAATCGGACCAAGGACAGATCCCTGCGGCACTCCACTGGTAACTTCCTCCTCAGAGAGCTTCATTTACCTGTATCCACAATTTACCCATGTCTGCCAAGTACGCCACTCCCGACTGAAGCATGGCCACTTCTGGAGGTTGTGGCACAGAACCCCCTGAATTCTCCACGATCCCGTGTGCCCATCGTTGGCGTGCCTGCACCACAAAGGCACCACAGACTGAGGCCTGCAAGGAGAGGGCATTAATATCAAAAGCCTGCTTGAGAAGCATCTCCAACTTCCAATCCTGCACATCCTTGAATCCAGAGCCACCTTCCACAGGAATCATAGTCTTCTTTACATCTGCTGCAACTGCAGCGTCCACCTTGGGTATGCACAAAAGTTCTCTATCCTTTTCCGGTAATGGGTAAAGGCGAAACATCGTTCTTGTGCCTCTCAGAACGGCCTCTGAAAAATCCCATTCATCCTGCATCATCTGCCTGACCACTCTGAAAGAGTTTTTCCGCTGCACAATGTTTAGACTGCCTGCAAGAGCAGATCCTCCAAAGGCTCCTCTTCCCCAAGATCTTCTACTCTCACATTAAATGCCTTAGCGGAATGCGCGGTCAACACTGTCAATTCCCCTCTCTGGAAGGCTGACAGACAATCTGGGCATCCTCCCCCTGAAGGATTTCACCATACTCCAGATCTGACCCAGGCTCCTGATCTACTTCCAGATCCTCTCTCTCCTCTGAAAGCAGATATCCCTATGCCTCCCAGGGATCCCCCTGTACTTTATGCTTTCTTGGCCCCCATTCCTCCTCTAGGGGAACCTGCGCAAAGAGTTAAAAAAAAAAAAAAACACACACCACAACTCTTCTGTGCCTTGCTCTTAACCTGTTCCGAATCGTCCTCCCAACGCTGCCTCATACAGAAGGCCCTATGCATGAGGATGACAAATTCCAGGGCAAATCCCTGTGGAGGTGAAGTGTCATCTCCCTGCTTTACCCCAGTGGACTTGTGGTTCTTTTTTGCCTTTGCTTTTCTGGCCTTTGCTAAAGATGGCACCTTGCCATCAGTCCCCACCCCCCCTCACCGATCTCAGGAGGGCCCTGCAGCCCTGGGCCACTGTCAACTCCCAGGGGCTGAGCAGAGGAGTTCCTCACCTCCAGTGGTGCTATGCTCTCTGCCAATGTCCTAACAACTCTGCCTCTAGAAAAGTGGCTTCGGACCTGCAACCGTGGCAACAATCAGGGGCCGAGATGGGTTCAGAAAGGGGCCTACAAGCTATAAAAGCAGTCTTCGCTGGTGTACTGTCCACTCTTTCTAGCAGTTACCGGTGTAACTGGCCGTCTGCGCCTTTTTTTCAAGCTTGCTGGTGCTTGTAAGAGCCCCTTTCACACACCCAAACACAATAAAACGCAAAGTCAATCCCCCAAGCATCCAACACATTGAAAAGAAGTGCTCCAAATTAAAATTACGTTTGTGTCAAGATGCAGAATTTCCCCGCTCGCTGGGAAATGGCCTCCAACCACGAGGTTCGATCAAAGCTTCCTCACACCTGGCCTGACCAAAGCTAACTCGGCGCAGGGCTCCTCCAGTTGACAAAATGAATTTAAAAAGGCTTACTTCATGCTGGAACCTGTTGCAGCTCCCAAATGCTGAGCCAACCCTCGCAGCTTTGGCACCAGATTGGCAAAGAGACAGGAGTGACAGGCAGGGGCAGGCCAAGGGGGGGTTGTGGGACAATGTGCAGAGATTATTTGCATGGGGCCTCATTTGCATGGGACCATGCAAATGAGAGGAGGGGCTCAGTGGTTGGGACAGGTTACCTCAGGCCGGGAGGCTGGGGGTTCAATTCCCACATGGGGACAAGCAACCTCAGGCCGGAGGGAATGGGGTCTAGTCCCATGGCCACTCCTTGTGGCCTTGGGCAAGCCACTTAACCCGCCATTGCCTCAGGTACACTTAGATTGTGAGCCCTTCGGGGACAAGGGAATAAAAAGTACCTGTTAGTATACATGTAAACTGCACTGATTCTAAAGAGCGCAGTATAAAAAAGAAAGAAAAAAAAGAAAAAGGACCTCATTTGCACCATGTTAACGTGCACTAACTTTTAGTAAACATGCTTCTTAATGAGTGTATGGATAAAGAAAAGAAAAGAAAAAAAAAAAAAAAAAAAAAAAAAAATAATACCAGATTTCTATATTACTATACTCCAGGGCCAACCGCCAAGCACATTAGGAAGTACTACAAACACTGCCCATTTAGAACCCATCAGAGTAACAGTAATTACACCCCCCCAAAAATCAATCCTAATTCATCCAAAAAATACTTTGATTTCTGCTTTGTAAAGGAACCCCTCCTAACTCCCATAAATCACCACAAGGTGAATGAAAGCTACACCTTTAAGTCCCTCAATTTTTGTTGGATCACTCACCATGAACAGGAACCTTCCTGCTCTCGAAGTGAGCCCTCCTTTTTAATCAATTTTAACCAACCCGAGGGTCTTCTTAAAAAACAGAAACAGCACTAATCAGCTGTCTGATCCGTTAAAACACTTAATTGTCCATTGACCATAGTAGACACTAGATATGAGACATTTCCCACTTTGACAAGTTCAACTCAAGCTAAGTGGGAAATGTCTCATTATCTAGTGTCGACTATGCTGTTTCTGTTTAAGACCACCCTCGGGTTGGTTAAAATTGATTAAAAAGGAGGGCTCACTTCGAGAGCAGGAAGGTTCCTGTTCATGGTGAGTGATCCAACAAAAATTGAGGTGTAGATTTAAAGATTTAAAATTAAAGGTGTAGATTTCATTCACCTTGTGGTGATTTATGGGAGTTAGGAGGGGTTCCTTTACAAAGCGGCATTTAGAACCCATAGCAAACACGCCATATCATAACAGCACTACCAGAACTCACAAACACCATACCTTACTTATCAAAGGCAACACTGAAATATTAAACTAATACATTTCTAAGAATACCAATACATCTCCTACTGGGGAAAGGGAACAAGTGGCACTGTCAAATAGTCTATAGGAACAGAATACCTCAGCTCCGTTACACATGCAGAACATAGACCGTCAAACAAACAAGGGATCACAATTTACAAATAGGAAGACAAATAAACTGGGAACCCCAAAACACAAAATTGGAATGTACAACACTGGAGAAATAAAACTAAATTAATTTCCTCTTGTACTAAACAAAACTCAAAGATGTTAGCAATGCACATTTCCCAGAGCTGACATATTCCAGTTAATAAATTAAAAATAAAAAAAAAAGAGTTATATATTTTTCTACCTTTTGTTGTTTTGAGCTTTTTAATTTTTCAGTTGCAATTGCTCCAGTCACTTTCTTCTGGTTTAGTCTGTCTCCTGCTAACTCTCCATTGTCTGCTATCCATTTATCCATTCTGTCTACATCTGCTTTTACATATTGATCTTTCCCCTTTTGCTCTTTCCTCCATTTCTTTTATTCTTTTCATCCACTCAAAATTTCACTCCTCCATCCCCACTTACTCTCCCAATCTTAGATTTTTCTTTCCTCCCACACACTATTTTTTCCCTCTCCATCCTCACTCCCCCAGCCCCATCCTATTCTATTCCTTCCTCATCAGCTTCCTTCTAGTTCCAGATCCACCCAGCTTCTGCTCCCTTCTACTTACATTCCCCCCCATCAGCTCTTTGCATTCCTATCCTAGCCCATAGGTCTGTTTCCAGTCCTATCCTAGCCCCCCCTCTATCAGCCCATCTCCAGTCCTAGCCCCCCCCCCCCCCCATCAGCCCATTTCCAGTCCTTGCCCCCCTAACAGCCCCACGGCTGTCCAACTGGCTTTAGAGGGCTCCCGGCAGGCCCCAGCTCACCTCTCTACAGCCGCCGAAGTGAAGAGTGCCATTTTTCTTCACTTCAGCAGCTGTCTTCTAATGTAGGCCGACGGCGCACAGCGCCAGGAAATGTCCTTTGACCTCCGGCATGCCAGCAGCCTACATTAGAACACAGCTGCTGAAGTAAAGAAAAACAGTGCTCTTCACTTTGACAGCTGTAGAGAGGTGCACCGGGGTTTGCCGGGAGCCACAGTAGGGAGTTGCACCAGGGCCTGCCAAGAGCCGAACAGCACGTGCGGAATGTTGTTGGCAGCAGGCTCCCTGAAGCGCAGAACCCTGTGCAAACAACATTCTCGCACAAAGGACGGGCTGGCCCTGGTAACAAACTGTATTCCCACTGAAGCTCCTCACCTGAGATTAGCTCCTGAGCCACTGAACTAAGCAAGTTTTTTTGTTGGGAAGCCCCCCTCTCCACGGGTAATGCTCTCCCGTACAGCCCAACTTCAGCCCAGCCTTTTTTTTTTTTTTTAAATAAACTTTACCACCAGCCTGCTGACTAAAAGCATCTCAAAGGCAAGAACTACCTGTCAACCCAATTTAAAGAACCCCTAACACCATTAAGTCCTAACTGTCCCTTCAGCGAGTCTCTGAATCACACTCTCCAGCTGCTTAGAGAGATACTGGAGGCAGGAGGGAGCTTTCAGCTGCTTATCCAGGGTTGATGTAATCAAAATGTGACATACTCTGTCTCCAAGCTGCTGGAGGGGAGAAACAACCCGCAGGTGCTGGAACCAATGTTCCCTCTAATTTTCTGTAGGCTGTGTGCGCATAAAATATCAGCTGTGCAGCTTTTGAAGGAAGGTTACATTTTTGTGTGCCACATAACGGCACTCGGCGCATGTCAGAATACAGTATGTACACAACATTGATTTTAATCAAATTAAATGAAAATAGATGATTACTAAATGAAGCGGAAAATTTCTAGTAATTACAATCACAACTTTTAAATTTTAAGATGTTTGTGTTTTCTATCAGAATCAGAACCATAATTTTTGTGCGCTCTGTTGTAAAGTATGTGCGCTTGCTCGGCGAGGTGTGTGCACACGCGCACAGCTTAGAGAGAACAGTGGCTGGGACTGGACTGGACTGGAGGGAGGATAAGAACAAAGGTCTGTACTCCCCTACCCCTCTCCATGGTTTTATTGCAAAATCCCCTGGCAATTCAGAAACAAAAGGATCTGTTGCAGTTAAATCAAATTAAGTTCCAAATAGCCTAACTGTTCTAGATTGTTCCTTTGAGTCCCCTTAGGGGAAGTCACATCTCACCAGCTGCTTGGAGATCGAGAACACTGGAGGCTGGTGCCAGCTGCTCATCCAGTCTGATGTCATGGAAAAGACGACATGCTCGGTCTCCAAGCTGCTGGAGGGGTAGCCACCCACAGATACTGAGAAAGAACTGGAGGAATGATAAGGAATGACCATTTGGCCCTGGCAATGCTGTAAAGCACAGTTACTTACCTGTAACAGGTGATCGCTGGGAACAGCAGGAATTAGTCTTCACATATGGGTACGTCGGTACCGACGGAGCCTGCACGGGAATGCTGCCCAGCTTTCAATCAGAAAGCTTTTGGCAGCATCCCTCGCGCCTGCGCAGTGACTTCCCGCCTTCTCCACAGCCTCTCTTCAGTTGAATTTCAGAGCTGAGACAAAGGCGAGGAGAGAAAAGGAAAAAAATAAAAAAGATGCAACTCCTAGGGGAGGTGGGAGGGTTGTGAAGACTAATTCCTGCTGTTCCCAGAGATCACCTGTTACAGGTAAGTAACTGTGCTATCTCCAGGAACAAGCAGGAATGAGTCTTCACATATGGGGACTCCCTAGCTGGAGATGCCAGGGGGAGATCCCATAAAAATGCAAGTGCCTGGATCAGGGGTGCATTTTGTCTCCAGGAATCCCCGGCATCCAATATGGGATGGAGGGTAGGAGTTGACAATAAAGGAGCTGTGAGGGAAGAAGAAACAGCATAGTCAAGGACTAGAGGGTTCTACAGACTACAGGAGTCCTTGGAAGATATGATGAGTAGCATTAAAAAACATTTAATGTACACTGAAAATATGCAGCTTACCTACTGTATTGTAGGAAGTAGAAGCATGATGGAGTCTACTGGATAAGCAGTGGCTGAATCTCCTCAGTAGTGAGGAGGAAGGTCCAGACCTGGAGGTAGTAGATGATCCAGGTGTCAACTGGGTAGGAGAAGACGTCAGGTCTTCAATGGAAAGCTTTATGGGAAAAGCTGAAAACTCCTTTAGGCATAAGGTTATTAACATGGAGGACGGAGGAGTTTTGCTGGTTCCTGGATTTGTTTTCTTCCTAATCTGATTGGTGTCCGGAGCCTGGAGGCCGCTCCCTGCCGTGGGCAGAGCTTACCTGGGCTATAACAACTTGCCCTGCTCGCGGGACGCCGAGGAGTTTTGCTGGTTCCTGGATTTGTTTCCTTCCTAATCTGATTGGTGTCCGGAGCCTGGAGGCCGCTCCCTGCCGTGGGCGGAGCTTACCTGGGCTATAACAACTTGCCCTGCTCGCGGGACGCCGAGGAGTTTTGCTGGTTCCTGGATTTGTTTCCTTCCTAATCTGATTGGTGTCCGGAGCCTGGAGGCCACTCCCTGCCGTGGGCGGAGCTTACCTGGGCTATAACAACTTGCCCCGCTCGCGGGACGCGTCCCGTGGGCGCGTGCCCGAAGGGGCGTGACCAAAGGGGCAGGCCTGCCCCTTTGGCGCCCCTTCGGCGTTAGTTCGCCGCAGGAGGTTTCTCTTTAATGGGGAAAAGAAGGAAACACTTTACTCAGGCGGCCCAACCCAAGGCAGTAAAAGTGATAGGACCGATGGATGCCCATATCACTGTGGGAGAAAAACCTGCCTCACCCTGTCCTGCTACCTTGGTGGAGGATGACGCTGCGGCTAACTTATCTGTAAGTACTGTTTCCTCTTGCGACGATTCCCGTGGAATGGGTTTATCTCCTCCCATTCAAGAGGCTGAGCAATTGACTGCTTCAGAGTCTTCTCTACCGTGTAAGAACTGTTTGGTTGAGGAGACTGATATGTTACCAGGTTCCTTTCTGCGGTTAGACAATGAACTTCCTCCCCCTTTACCTTCAGTGGTTACCTTTATATTGCCTGGTGAAACTCAAGTGCCGCCTGCAGACTTGTCCCTAAAGGATATTTGGATGGCTATTTCTCGTGTTGAATCTGTTTTGGGGTCTTCGCTGCAGCGTGTCTCTGAGTTCACCAAGGCTACTATACAGAAACTTGCGGATCATGACAAACGGATGTTGTCTCTTGAGCAAGGAGCTGCTTCCATTAAAGTGGACGTTTTAGCTACTAAAGATGTTCTAGCTTCTATTACTCAGGATTGTATTGCTTTACATCGTCAAGATGAGGTGCTAGAAAATGTGATGCGTGCCAGGAATCTTCGTTTGTTGAATTTTCCTCGCACGCATTACTTGTCGCCTATGATCCTTTTCCAAAAATATTTAAAAGAAATACTGTTGATCACTGATTTCCAAGTTTCTTCAGTTTCTAAAATATATTACTTACCTGTGCGGAGTTTAACTCAGCATTCTGGGGGGGTAGGAGAAGCTCTTGCTACTGCAGGTTTAGTGACCACTGATAAAGTTCTTTCCTCTACCCTAGATATTTCAGCATTTTTAGAAACTACTTCCGATGATATTTCCTCCAGGGCAACTTTGTTAGTCTCCTTCACCTCTGAATTGGATAAAGAGAAAATATTGCGTGCTTATTTTCCCAAGAAATCTGAGAAGTTTTGTGGTCAAGCAATTCAAATTTTCCCGGATGTATCTAGGGCCACTCAGGTATGGCGCAAGGCTTTTTTAGACTTGCGCCCTCAAGTGTTGGCCGTTGGAGCTGTTTTCCATCTTAGGTTTCCATGCAAATGCCTTATTGTTTTTCAGGGTAAAAGGTATTTATTTTTTGAGCCTGAGCAGTTGATTGAATTTTTGAAAGATAAAGTTTGAGTCAGTCTCTTTAGGAGTATTGAATTGGTCTTCGGGGCCTCTCAGGTTTTTTTTTTTTAGCATAACTCCTTCTTGAAGTGGTCTGTTAATTGGTGGTTTCGTTTTTTTTCTTTGTATTAGTTATTATGTGCTTGTAACATAATCGTTTCTTTGTAACATGTATAAAACTTTATAAATAAAAAAAAAAAACGAAAACATGGAGGACTAAAGGAAGAAGACTGACGGAGTTGGAGAACTAGCCCAGTCCTGGCGGAAAGAGGGGGACTGGAAAAAACCCCTATTCCCTCAGAAAAACAGTGGTGTACTCGAAGATAAAGATGTACACTGTTTTTCCTAGCTGGCGAGAGATAGGAAAAATATGGAAGCTTGATGCTTCAGGGACATAAAGAAAAAATGGAAGATGTTAGCACCAAAGTGGTTATTGGTGCCTAACAGTCTCTGTATCGTAATATGGTATGGGACGTAGGGCGACAGACTGTCTAAAACCTCTAGGAGGTAAATCATGTAGTATAGACAGTAAGGGTGACAGTGTATAAGACAGATCAACCCTTAAGAAGCCTCCCATCAAACACACACATACACATATATATACATACACACATACACACACACACATATCTCTCTCTATATATATCTATATCTATAGATATAGATATGTAAATTTGTGGGGCATGGTTTAGCACCACCAGAGTAATGATATAGGTATGTAGACATATATGGAGATACTACATATAAGACAAGAGATTGAAGAGACATGTCTACCACCCAGCTCCATAATTGCACACGGGGAATATAAAAGAAAAAGATTCTGCGTTCTACAAGAGGGTGAGCCCACTTGGGATATGCACAGAGAATCTATTTTCGTGGGTTGAGGGATGCAGGAAAGCAATCCAATGAGATAACCGTGATGTTCGCGTGAGAACAGATGAAGATATGAATCTGTAGGGAACAAGGCAGGGAGTTCTACAGAACACTGACATGGTAGATGCCTTGGATTTTCACGGAGAAGAACTGATATCTCGTGTTAACACCCCAGGCTAGAGGGGGTGTGGAGAACCCTCACAGGTGTAGGAAGGGTTAAGTTTCTCTCTAATAATAGAGGAACTTCAGAGACAAGGACAATGCTCTATAGCAAAGCCCTATAGTAGAAAGCTTCTCTGAAGACTGCAGAGAGCATTGTGCAGGAGAGCTATGAGATAAACCGACTAAAAGTCAGTTATGTTGCCATATCCTAGAAAAGGAGATGGTTAGAATAATGTGAGAAAACCTAACGAGTAGGAGGATCCAAGATAGTTTGGAATCACTACTGAGGCTAGACAAAATTTTGAACAAGGGACTGGAACTTGGAAAAGTCCCAGTAATACAATTACTGTAACTCCTGCAGGCAGAGCTGCTGACAGAAACAGCAGAGAGATTGTCCTGTGCTGAATAAAGAAAACCAGACAAGAAAAGAGAGGGGATATCTCTTCTCACTGTCTGGGGAACGACCAGAGAAGTAGTTCAGTATGGTAGCCCTCAAGTAGTTGGAGGGTGACGTACCCATGGGGTAAGTCAACTGAAGGAAAAATGTTCAGTTGGGAAAGAAACTATCAGGTGATAGTTGCAACTGCTCTTCTGGAGAGTAAGAAGAGGAGAAGTGTGTAGTACCTGAACAAAATAATATTTTGACAGGTTAGTACACTGAAAAAGAAAAGCACAGTGAATAAACTTTTAATATGTAGAAGTAAAGTGTAAGTTACAATTCCCGGCCCCTATGGTTGCTGGGAATGTTGAGACTGGCCAGAACTGGAGGACTTCAGACTAGGCTGAGGCGTCTCTTGTTTAGGTACAGCCGAATGATGGGCAGGAGATGAATGAAACTTTCTTTTCTTAGGAAAAAGAAGGTTTGGTAGGACATTTCCTGCTATTTGAAGAAGGAGGTGGCTTAGAATGGTTTCCAGTGGAAGAAGAGTCAGGGGAGCATTGAGCAACCTGACGTAAAGCCTCCTTATTAAAAAGACCTTCCCCTGTACAAGGAGAATGAGCTAGTATAGTTTGTGCCCATTTGCTCAAGTCTGAAGCCTCAAGCCAGGCTCTGCGACGTGCTGCAATGGCAATAGCAGAGGATCTGCTAATGGACTCAAAAGAATCTATAGAAGCACGAGACAGAAACCAGGATATATTCCGGCTGTGATTGATGAGCAAGGTATAATCAGTAGCCTTGGGCTCTGGTAAAAAAGGGGTCAAAAGAGACAATTTCTCTGTGACTTCCTGGAGTGTTAGACTCATGTGAAAAATATATGAGAGAACTCTAGAAGCCAGCATAGAGTTTTGGAAGGCCTGACGGCCAAAAGCATCGAGTGTTCGTGAAGAACGACCTGGCGGAAAAGAAGAATGCTTCTTCTTGCTCTTAACTTTCCTCAGTGCCGATTCCACTACAAGGGAACGATGAGAAAGTTGAGGTTTTTGGAACCCTGGAGAGGGTGGCACTCGGTACCAAACCTCAATGTCTGGAGAAACTTGAGGAAGTCGTAAGGGCGATTTCCAAACCCTGAGAAGGAAATCCTGGAGAGCAGGATGTAAAGGAAAGTTGATATTCTCCATTTGTGCCGGTGAGCCATGAGTAGGATCACAACCAGGGATAGAAATATTAAGGAAGGTTGCCATATCCCGTAGAAAAGCCTGGAAAGACTGATCTCCTACGGGAACTATCCCTGGTAAGGCTAAAGAAAAAGCCTGAGTATCAGAGGACGTACAGGGTACCGTACCAATGCCAGGTATCGGTTCCAAACTAGGCATCGGTGGAAGAACAGGCATCAACCTCGCTACTGATAAAGGACTAGCAGGTGAAGTAGTCATCGGGAACTGCTGTAGTGGTACCGAGATCATAAGGGAGTTATGGCTAGGATCTTCGGAACTACCTATTTGGAAACGACAGGAGTCGGTTCCGGGACGCGTCAGTACGCAGTCCTCGAGACTCGATATCGACTCAAGGCTCGGCATCGAAGAGAGCGAGACTATCGATGTATGTCTCGACAGTTCCGACGCCGGTGGCAGTATCGGCGATGCCGATACCACTAAGGCAGCCTGGGTGACATTGATCGATCGATACCGACGGTACCGAGGATACCCGATGAGCACCTATCCATCCCGATGCCGATGCTAGGGTATCGGAACCGATCGACGCCGGTACCGTCCCAGAGCATGGCTGAGATTGAGGGAAGTCAATGCGGTGCGTATCGATCGGTCCCGAAGGTACCGAGGATGCCCGATGACGATCCCTGGTGAAGAGTGGGGTACTCGACACCGGTGCCGATGCCGGAGGCTCGGTACCACTCGAAGCGGATACCACCCCCGCGCATGGCTCAGGCATGTTCTGTGAGGGGTGAGCCCCAGGAACATCCTGAAACCCCTTTAACGCTTTGGAGCCCGAAGACTCCCGCAGGGGTAATGTCAATGGACTCTTGAGGGTAAGGCCGGAGCCGTCACCATGCTGGGCATGGGACATACCACTCAAGCATTGACTAGTCTTAACAGACTGTTTTTGGGTTACCTGATCCTGTGAAGAAGAGAAACCGGGTACCCTCACTGCCGAAGAAAAAACGGTATCGAGGGAAACTCTAAACACTGAAGGTTTCCTCACAAAATTATCTCCTGACAAGTCAGGGGAAAAAGGGCCAGGACCCACACAGTTGAGACACCAACTATTGATGTCTAGAAAGAAACAGGTGTTTCCACATTGGATGCACTTCTTAGGAAAAGAAGGCTCCATAATGAAAAGGCCTAGTAGGCCTAAAATGTTAAGGCAAAAAAAAACTGAAAAAAAGTTTTACAGACTTTAGCCAAAAAAACACCGGGGGTAGCGGGAAAAACAGCCGCGACCACAAGAAAACAAAAAACTAAAATTAAAGCAATTAAAATGAAAAGTTTCTGCGGTGACAGGAGGACGTCCTGCCGGCTCCGCGGAAAAACGAAAACTGAAGAGAGGCTGTGGAGAAGGCGGGAAGTCACTGCGCAGGCGCGAGGGATGCTGCCAAAAGCTTTCTGATTGAAAGCTGGGCAGCATTCCCGTGCAGGCTCCGTCGGTACCGACGTACCTATATGTGAAGACTCATTCCTGCTTGTTCCTGGAGATCAAGGAACAAACCTGCAACCTTGAGAACAAGGAGCTACAAGATACTAGCAGAGGATGGAGCCCTCATCCAAGGGCTAGCCTGCAGGCATGCACACAGCTCTGCCAGAGAGCCTGGCTACTACTGCCAGGTGTTTTTAAAGACCTCCACCAGACTCCTTGCATGCAGAACCTTCCTTTACCAAAACTGTTGTGCTTAGTCACAGCTGTAAACAGGACCCAAAAGGCTGATACTGCTCATCTTGTGAGCAAGAGAACAGCCCAAACAGGACCTTAGGACAATGATGGCCCAGTTTGGGGTTTATCTCCCTAAAATCCTATGTGCTGGCCCATAGGGTTGGGAAGAAATACAAACACAACAGAACACCACATTCACCAGGCATAAAGGGGACCTGCTGAACCGCTCTAATGTCCTGAAAGGGCATGAACAGGGCCCAGCAAAGAAAAAAAAATATCACTAGCCCATGGGAGAACCAGCACTACATCATCCTCCGATTTACCTTCCGGTGACAGCAACTTCACTCGAGTTCTTCATCAGCCCCCATCGGGAAAAGGTTGGGCACCTGGAGAATTACAAGGGTGAAAGCTGAGATTGTGAACCTTCTAGTTTCCCACGACAGGAGTACTCTAGGGCTCCCAATTCTTGAAGCAGAATCCTTGGCCTCAAGCTCCCATGAAGAGAACTGCTAAGCAGCTAGTCTGACTGAACATGATTCTTGAGCTGTTGCAGGTGCTGCAGCGCAGACCAGCTGACAAGTAGAGCCCTGGAAGCCTTTACAAGGACGACTGGGTATGCAGCTAGGGCCAGTACACTATGTTCCACTTCTACTGTGCCCAGATTGCCACCTCGAGTAGCTGAAGTGCTCACCGGTGAGAAAAGAAAGAGAAAGGAGCAAGGGCCACAGGAATGGCATCAGCCTCCAGGACCTCTGCAGAGGGCTCAGAATGCTGGAAAAGAAATTGCCCCAGGCTTTGCAGACCTAACAGGGAGCTGAAAGAAGCAGACAAGGTTAAACAAAACAAAACAAAAAAGACAAAAAAAAAAAAAAAAAACACACTCAATGGGGGCACTGTTCCCTCTAAGCTGTGCGCGTGTGCGCGCGCACACACCTCGCTGAGTGAGCGCACATACTTTACAACAGAGCGCACAAAAATTACGGTTCTGATTCTGATAGAAAACACAGACATTCTTAAAATTGAAAGGTTGCTGTGTATTTACGGTTTTCACAAGTTCTACAATATTTTCTAGTGCAATCAATGTGGTGTACATACTGTATTCTGACATGTAGTCAAATTTTAAAGTATAGAACTCCGAGTGTCGTTAAGTGACGCACAAAAATTTAACCTTCCTTCAAAAGCTGCACAGCTGATATTTTATGTGCACACAGCCTACAGAAAATTAGAGGGAACATTGAATGGGGGGGGGGGGGAGAGAAAACACTTAGGGAAAAATAAAATCTAACACACACAGAGCATATAGATAAGGACACAAGAGGGAAGGGGAGCCTGGGCCCAGTTTACCAACCTGCCTCAGAGGCCCCATGTGGTCTTCCTGCTCCTCTTCAAACCACTAAGCACTAGCAGCCCATGGGAAACGGCAATGGATCCCGGGCAGCTGTCAGCTCAAGAAGTCAAGGGTGTATCCTGGTTCCAAACACAATTGGGCCCTTCAGGGCTCAATCCTAAGGCCACTGCACTGTAGCGTAGGCCAGGAGAATCAGGCGTATTTGCACTGCTGCACCAGTCCACACATCAAGCCACCTGCTGAAGGCAGAACCTACAGGTTTCTCTCAGTGCTGCACTAGATGAACAACCTTAAGTGATGTCATCACTTGGTATATCAAGTCTGCCTCCATCTGATCGCAAAGGATCACAACCCACTCACTTTTCTTAACTTGTCTAGCAGAATAAGGAACTTTTGGTACACAAAATATAGGTGCTACTAACAGAGACCCTCATGCACATGTGCTTGCCTTGCTCAGCACAGACCTTTTGCATACAGTTCTCCGGCATACTATGATACAGATATTAAGCTAATGTTTCTGCATGTACTTAACACTACCACAATACAGAAAGCAGATTGACAGACAAATGGATGCTCAGTTAGTAGCATGCCATTGATTAAAATTAATTCAAATAACACAGTGACTAGGTCATTACTGTAGTTTTTCCATCCAGATTCAAAAAATGTAGGTAAAAGACCAAAAGGCACAGACTTCAAACAGCGATCGGAGATGAAGTAAAACTTTGACACATGTAGGAGAAAACATATTGGTGTAGAATAGAAATGTTTCCTGGTGGATTTGTAGCTAACCATGCCTTATTGTGCCTACAAATTTTATAGACACCCTCCAGGGCTGGCACTACCATTAGGTGAACTAGGTAGTTGTCTAGAGCGCTGGCCCTCTGGAGGCACCCACTGTTGCCCCTCTTCAGGGCCAGCAGCAACAACAATTGCTCTGAAACCGTGGTGCAGACCTGGAGGCAGTAGGCGATGCTACATCATGGTTTCTCTCTTGCACAATGTTACCCCCACCACACCACAGATGCAGGCTTTTGGCTCTGGCACCATCCACAATCTCAGGCACTAGACTTAAGCACACAACTTTACCCACCACCATGTGGCTAAACCCTGTGTTGAAAATTTTTAATTTTAAGAAACTGTTACATGAAAAATATGATGGCAGAAAAAGACCATATGGCCCATCCAGTTTGCCCTTCCATACCAACTACTATAGTCCCTTTTTTGCCTTCAGAATATCAATAAAGGAAAAAGATGACTATTGTAGTTGGTATGGAAGAGCAGACTGGATGGGCCATATGGTCTTTCTGCCCTCATGTTTCTGTTCGTAAAAGTACCTCACCCCCTATACTGTAGTGTTCCCTTGGATTTTGGCAGTTCAGATGCAGGACCCTACAGATATTCACTGCTAGCACATAAGCTTTCTGCGCATGCTCCTGGTGCCTACTGTACATTTAGCACATAAGTTTCGTCCCTCTCATTTACATATATGTTTTGCTTCTAACAAACCGGCACACAATTTTGGCGGTAGTCTCGTATTAGGAAACACACAGTTCTTAGTGCTTGGCTCCAAAGCAGACTTTCTGCATCGGCTTATCTGTTTACAAAATACTGAAAAACCCCACTGATTTAACACGTTAAGAGCACTTGCACAAGTTTTCTGCATTGGGCTCTACTTGTCTTTTCAGTCCCCCCTCCCCCAAGTTTCATCCTACTCCTATTTTTAAAGATAGGCGAGCAAAGGGCCATGTCTCCATTGGGCTGAAAAGAATATTATAAGTCAGTCAAACCGCAACAACTTTGATAACTAAAAAAAAAACCACACACAGACACACAACTTTATAGATCTCTTTCTCTAGTATAACTGCACAACTTTGGATTCAAAGTCAACTTACTCCACTATTTTTATCGAACTGTCAGTTCACGCCCGCACACGCTCCCCACTGTCCCCAGCGCACTAGTTTCCTTTGCGTGTATTTAAAGAGCGTATCACTCTACTCCAAGTGGTACTGCGTTTTGAAAAGTAGGTCAGAATCCACGAGGAGCCGCCTCCGAGTAGGTACATGAAATAAAGGCAGCAGCAGTGAGGTTCGATTTCACTCTCACCTCTCTAGACAAGTTACTGCCTCCTACGCCTCCCCCTGCCGGCTCAACACATGTCATCCAGCTCACAAAATACTAAACTAATACAAGGACTGTTCCCTCGAGTACCCCCGTACGTCCCGGAGATGTTTCTTCTTAGAAAAAGAATATAGCGAAACTTCAGCGCGCGCATGAAAGAGGCTGTAGACCTCTAATAAACAAAACCGCTAGGAACATGCGCCCAAGCATGCAGGATTCACAATCGAACGGCATAGACAGGGTTCGTTACGGAAGGCAGGAGGAATAAACTGCCCCGAGCAAGGAGAACGGGGACCGAAGGCCCCCTTGGAGAGGGCACGAACTTAAGCCCACAGACAGAAGACACGAGCCGGCAACCGGAGGGTACACAGGGCGCCTCAACGCTATGACCGCGCAAAGTTGGGCTCCATACATGGAGCGCATAAAAAAGCGAGGGCTAAAGGCATGAGGGATCAGCACAGAGTGCAAGGAGAGTTAAGAAGAGCGCGCGTGACAGGATAGGTGAGAGAGAGGGGCGCGTGAACATTAACCAAACGGCCCCCGCCTCACAGCAGTGCATTCCGCTCAATCACCTCTTCTGCTTCAACCGAACGGCAGCCGTCCTTTCTCCCTCTTCAGATCGGGTGCCCTCTCTCCTCCCTCCTTTCACACACACGCCCGCCCACAGAATCACTCGTCCTTAGCGGTTACTTCTATTCATCAGCAAACTTGCCTTCAGCGTAAACGTGATTTATTTCTTTGCTGCTGTTGAACTGTGACCGATTCCTCTGTACGCTCCGTTCCGCCATCTTGTTCTGTTTTAAAATTAACTACCTACTGACGTCAAACGTCACTGCCCCTTCAGCAGCCTGCTGCGCCGTTGTTGCCCTAAAGTCCTAGCTCACTTAGCGAGTACCTCTGTTTGAACCGTGCTCGCCCTGACGGTGTCCGAAGCGGGACAATCCCAGCTCTGCGCGAACTCGTCTCCTGGTCGTCTAGTTTGAAGAGTTGAATGGGAGGGTTGGTTGAGCTTCGTCGCTCAGACATACGTTGTAAGGCAGGATTAAAGCATAGGCAAACTAGGAAGGTGTCTACGGTTCACATGTTCAATAGGGGCCCTCTCAGACGTGCTAATGCACTGGCCGCCATCCAAATGGCAGTTTTTGCCTTAAGTCAGCAGTTGGGGGGCAGAACTTAAGAGCCATCCTTGTGTATATGTCTTCCTCTTCCAGGTAGCAGGTAGGGTAACCAACTGATTGGTTTCAACCAGAAAGTCCAGTTTTACCACCATTTGAACAGAGTCTAATTACAATTTGTAACCAGACACTGTACTATTCATTCAAGCCAAAAGCTGGGCATAGGCAGGCCCTCTCTCCCTCCCACTGCAGTTACTATCCACCATCACCACAGTGTCTTGCCTCTTCCTTTCCCCCACTATAGCCCAGACCCCCTCTCAAACTTTTTTCTCTGTCATGGCTGCAGGAGCAGAAGAATAAAAACCCCTGCAGAATTTTTGACCTGGTGTACTCTTGAAGGCTTTTCTGTGTCCTGCCCCTCTGATGCACACTCCATATTATTGTGGGAGCAAGATGTAGAAGAGCATTCAAGCATGTGCCAGCTCAAAGGCTCTATCCAGAGCAGCATTGCATTTGTTAGTTCTTCTGTTGCCACTGCCATAACATGGAGTGGAGGAGTAGTCTAATGGTTAGAGCACTGGCTTTGGCACCCAGAGACCAAGGTTCAGTTCCCACTAGCACTCCTTGTGGCCTTGGGCAAGTCACTTAGCCATCCCATTGCCTCAGAAAAAATCCAAGTTATAAATATCCATGTTTAATGTACATTACCAAGTTTAAGTTACACTATAAGCTGCTTTGATTGAAATGATAAAGCAGTATATAAAACCTAATAAATAAATGGAAAAAGATTAAAGAGGCAGAAGGTACATAGGAGAGAGAGAACAGGAAATGCTGGACCATACAGAGAAGAAAAGGGACAGTGCTGGACCACATGGGAGGAGAGAGGAGAAATGCTGGACCACAAGTGGGCAAGAGATAGGGGTTTTGTCTTGATTAGATTGTAAGCTCTGATGAGTAGGGATTGTGTACACTTTGTAGCATTATACAAATGATTAGTAGTAGTTGCTGTTAAGTGCCATTGTGGTAGGCGAAGGCCTATGATCCATGTTGCTTGAACTAAACAGACAGGCCTAAGCAGCTTGACCTGTAAATGAAGCCTGTGGTTAGGCCCAGAGGAATGAAAACCCCCCTGAATGCTGCCTCCATAGAATCGAAACTTAACTAAGCATAGCCAAGCATAGCTAAGCAGAATCGAAACTTAGAAAAGATAGAAAAACAGCTTTAATTGGTACTGATAAGAATGTGAGAAGCTTCTATGGAATTAATTAACTTTGTTGAAAGAAAGGTTACAGTGCCCTGCTTTCACACATATGTGACCTTGGAGAAGAGATGTATCAAGAGTCTAAGAACTGACCATTGTAATGAGGGCTGTAAGGGGGGGAAACAGGTGCTGAGCCCAGACAAAGGTCCTCATTGGATAGCTACATAACGGCACCGGGACCAATAGATGGGGCAAAAGGGGTTACTGGGACCAATGAAAAGTTTGCCTATGTTCAGAATGGAGAAGAAAGGTATAAAAGTTGTTGTTTTGCTAGAAACCATTGCTCAGCCATTTTGAATGTGATTCTGCTTGAGTCTTGTGCACAATAAATGATTTGGACCTTCTGAACAGACTCCTGGTATTATTGGATTGTTTGCGCTCTGCCGCTACACCATCAAGTCAGTGTCAACTCATGGTAACCCTCTGAATAGTTGTCCTAAACTGTGTTCAGGCTTCAGTCAGGCAGCTCATTGTTGATAGATCATCTTTTTGCATGATGTGTCCAAAGTATGAAAGTCAAAAGTCTTGTCATCCAAGCTTCCAAGGAAAACTTAGGTTCGATCTCCTCTAGTACTGACTGCTTTATTCTTCGGGCAGTCCATGATATACATAGTATTCATTGCCAGCAAGGCATTGATTTTCTTCAAGTCTATCGTTTTCACTGTCCAACTTTCACATCCATATGACTTTATTGAAAATACCATGGCTTGAACAAGTTGAATGGGAATGCCATCAATGCCCGGTGCTTTGCTCTTTGATAAGGCTTTCAATGCTGCTTTGACTTCTTCTTTCATCACCAATAGTTCCTGATCATAACGTACAAGTTGAAATGGCTGTTAGTCCACTTGATCTTTATGGTTTAATGATTCTGTATATTCTTTCCACCTTTTCTTGATCTTCTCAGCATCATTCACCATGGATCCTTGAGTATCTCGTAGCATTCCGAGGCTGGGATATTTTCTTTAACTCTCATAGCTTTAGGAAAGCCAATCTTGTTCTTCCTCTAATAGTTTCTGATTCTATTTCCCTGCATGTGTCAATGTAGTACTCCTTGTCTCCTCTTGTTGCACGTTGGAAATCTTTGTTGAGTTCTGTGATTGCTTCTCTTTCTCCTCTGGCTTTAGCTTCTCTGAATTTTTGGGCAATTTTCAGTTTCTTCGGTCATCCATTTTGGCCATTTTTGCTTTTATACCTTTTGTAGAGACTTCTCACTTTCTTCCAACACAGCCTTCTTGATGTCATCCTCTGGAGCTCTGTCATTTGTATCTGAAGCAGCAAATCGATTTTGCAGGCAGTCTTTAAATTCTGGTGGTATATTCTCGAGGTTATATTTTGCTACATTCATGAGTGACTTGCTCTTTTTCAACTTTAGCTTGAGTTTGCATACTAGTTGGTGATCTATACCACAGTCAGCTCCAGGTTTTGTCTTTGTTGATGTTATAGAGCTTTTCCATCGTTGACTTCCACAGATGTAGTCAATTTGATTTTTGTACAGTCTATTGGGTGAAGTCCATATGTACAATCACCATTTGTATTGCTGGAAGAAGGTATTTGAGATGAATAGATCATTGGTCTTGCAGAATTCTATCAGTCTTCGGCTTCATTTCTGTTGCCAAGTCCATATTTTCTAACCACTTTGCTTTTTTCTTTGTTGCCAACTTTTGCGTTCCAGTCACCCATGACTATCACATTCTGTAAATTTCAGCTTGTACTTGTTCATGGAACTCATCAACTTCATCCTCTTTTGCAGCTGTTGTTGAGTCATATACCTGAATTATAGTTGTGTAGATGGGCATTCCTCAGACAAATAGAAATTAAGCATTTGCTGATTGCATTGTATTTCATTACAGTTCTTGGAAGTTTCTTCTTGATTATAAATGCAACACCATTTCTTCTTTGTCTTTCATTTCAAGCATAGTAGACCATGTGATCATCAGATGCAAAGTGCCCAATGCCAGTCCATTTCAGTTCGCTGATACCCAACAGATCGAGTTGTACACGTTCCATTTCATTCGTGACCACCTCCAACTTCCCTTGGTTCATGCTTTGAACGTTCCATGCACCAATATGTAAAACATATTTGCAGCTTCTGACTCTCATTTCATGCGCAGCTACATCAGCAGTCAAACGTCCCAAGGGCTTTGATGCATTAACATCATAAATGCTAGCTTTACTCTGAAAAGTCTTCAGCTCCTAGCCAGTTTAGTGCCTTCCAACCTGGGGGTCTCATCTTTCAGCACTATATTGCAGTTTGTTTTGTTGTGACTATTCATTTGGTTTTCTTGGCAAGATACGGAAGTAGATTGCCAGGCCTTTCTTCTGCACATGTAATTCTAGTGTTGTTGCCATTGTCACAGAAATATGATCCTTCGCCATTAACACTGTCCCATTCTGCTGCTGCCCAGATGGGTGGCTTGTCTTGATTTGGCACCTCAGCTGAGACCTGTCCAGCTTGGGAGACCCTGCCAGTAGTTAAGCTACCGATAGCTTAGTTCTCAGTGATGCACACAAGCCCTAACAGCATGACAAGCTGCAAACCAAGTGAGAAATTAATAAGTAGTAGTAGAGAAAGAGAGAAATGCTGAGACATGAGCAAGGGGAATGAGAGGAGAGAGGCAGTAGATACTGGATGAGAGGAATAGAAGAAAAAGGGGGACATGCTGGACTGTGCAGGGGAAGGGGAGGAGAGAAAGAGAGAAGACATGCTGGACCACATGAAAGGGAGAGGGAAGATTTTGGTTTGGACAGGGAGAAAGAGAGAGACACAAGGAGGCTGACTTCGGTAGATGGTAAGGCGCCAGAAGGGGGAATCATGTTAAGAGAGAGGTTTTCCTGATGCTGCAAGAAGGAGGCTGACAGTGGTAGATGATGAGGGTGAGAGATGGGGGTTGGATTTAGGAGAAGGATGATGCTAGTTTGAGAGAAGGGTGTTGAAAACTTATGATGGCATATTGGTGTTGAGGGAAAAGTGTTAGGGCTAGGGATGGGAGAAGGCAGCTGATACTAGCAGATGCTGAGAGGAAGGATAGTGCGGTAGGGAAGGAGAGATGCCAATGCTGGGTGGAATAGGGAAAACAGAGGAGGAACGAATGCTGGTGAAGATGTAAAGAGAAAGAGAGGAGAATTTGCTTTTACAGCAGACCCCCCCACTCTCAGCTGATCCCCTCCTCCCCCATTTTCCTCTAAAAAAGAAAAATGGTGAAAACTATACAGAATATTTCTGCGGATATGGCCACTACTATTCTCTTTCCTCCCAATTTTACTACTTTAAATCTGAATAGTCATATTTCCAACTGGAACTCCAGCCTGTCTCAAGCTTTAAATGAGTTAGCTCCTTCAAACACTCTAGAGATTAAGCCAGTCCACATTAACAAATGGTACCATCAAGGACTCCATATTTTAAAGAGACAGGTTAGACGTGCAGAGTGTCTGTGGCAAAAATCAAGGGGCCAGCTATTCAGCAGCGGTGGCTAGCCATTCTAATGCAGCTAGCCACTGGTGCCGAACTGTAAACTTAGATATTCAATACTGGGGTCATATCTGGCTGCCGATCCTCCATTTGGTGGTGGTTCCTGCTTCTGAGAGCACCCTCATTGCAAGCCTCAGCTAACTTTTGTATGCTCTGTCTTTTCTATCCCCTTCCTCTTCGGATTGCTGTCATTTATAGACTTCCTGACAAGTCCATTTCTTCCCTTCTCACTGATTTTGACTCTTGGGTTCTCCTTATTCCTGGATACTTCCTCCCCCTCCCTTATTCTTGGTGATTTTAATTTTCATATTGATAAACCCCTCTGACCCCTATGTGTCTAAGCTCCTTTCCCTTACCTCTTCTTTCAACTTTTATCTTTGCTCCTCTCCTCCTACTCAGCTTGGTCACTGCCTTGACCTCGTTTTCTGCTCTAATTATTTACCTACTAATTTCTGCATCTCAGTTCTTCCCTTATCTGAACACTACCTCTTAAGCTTCATTCTTCATCACTCTCCACCTTAATCTCGCCCTATCTCCTCCTATTCTTTTAGGTATCTTCATGATATTGGTCCTCTGATTCTATCTGCTTCTGCCTCTTTCCTTCTTTCTCCTACTTTGTCCTCTAAGTCTGTTGATGAGGCCATTATTTCCCATAACACCGCTCTTTCCTCCTTCTTGGATATGCTTGCTCTACCCATTCCACGTTCTGTGAGGCGCACTTCACCTCATCGCTTGCTATCTTCTACTACCCACTACCTTCACTCCTGTGCCACTTAGCTGAATGAATTTGGCTTAAATCTCGCTCCCTTTCTGACTTTGTCCACTTTAAATTCATGCTTACCTCTTTCCAGTCCACCTTTGCACTTGCTAAGCAAAACTATTTTATCCATCTGACCAACTGTCTTGCCTCTAACCCCCATTGTCTCTTCTCTACTCTCAATTCCCTTCTTAAGACACCTCTGCCTTCTATCCTTCCTTTTCTCTTTGCCCAGACCCTAGCAGACTATATCCACAACAGAGTCCTTAATTTCACTCTTCAGTTCCCTATTATTCCTTCTTCACCCCTCTTCCCTCTTTGCAATATCAACTTTTCCCCTCAACTTCCCCCAACATTTCATCCTTTTCTAAAATCTCTGAAGAGGAAATTTCCCTTCTCCTTTCCTCCTCTAAACTCACTACCTGCTCTTCTGATTTATCCCCTCCTATCTCCTCAATTCCATCTCCTCCTCCATCATCCCTTCCATCTCACATATTTCATCTTCACTGCAACCTTCCCTGCAGCATTCAGCATGCTGTGATCGCTCCTCTCCTCAAAAAAACTTCTCTTGACCCTACCAATCCTTCTAGTTATCGACCCATCTCCTTCTCCCCTTCCTCTCCAAGCTTCTTGAACATGCAGCTCTCTGCCACTGTCTCGATTTTCTCTCTTCTCATGCCCTCCTTGATCCCCTCCAATCTGGTTTTCAACCTCTTCATTCTACTGAAACGGCTCTTGCCAAAGCTTCCAGGTACTTGTTCCTGGCTAAATCCAAAGGCCTTTATTCAGTTCTTATTCTTCTTGATCTTTCTGCTGCTTTTGATACTGTTGATCACTCTCTCCTCCTTGATACGTTATCCTCTCATGGTTTTAGAGACTCTGCGCTGTCTTGGTTCTCTTCTTATATTTCCAACCACTCCTTCAGTGTTTGTTCTGGTGGTTCCTCCTCTACTGCTATCCCTCTTTCAATTGGTGTACCCAAAGGGTCTGTTCTAGGCCCTCTCCTTTTCTCTCTCAGTCCCTTGGTGCTCTCATTTCTTCCCATGGCTTTCAGTATCGTTTTTATGCTGATGACTCTCAAATCTATCTGTCTTCTCCTGTCACTTCTCCTGCACTTCAAGCTCGTATCTCTGCTTGTTTATCTGACATTGCTACTTGAATATCTCACTGCCATCTGAAATTGAACATAGCTAAAACCAAACTTCTTATCTTTCCCCCTAAACCCTCCTCCCACCTTCCCTCTTTCTCCACCACTGTTGACAATACTCTCCTTCTTCCTTTTTCCTCAGCCCGTAACCTTGGGGTCACCTTTGATTTCTCTCTCCTTCTCCTCTCATATTCAATAGATTGCTAAAACCTGTCATTTCTTTCTCTATAATATTAGCAAAATTTGCCCCTTTCTCTCTGAACACACAACTAAAAGTTTTGTCCACTCTTTAGTTACCTCCCGTCTTGATTACTGCAACCTCCTCCTTGCTGAACTCCTTCAGAGTCATCTTTCTCCTCGTCAATCCATTCAGAATTCAGCTGCATGGCTAATCTTCCACCAGCCCTGTTACACTCAAATAACCCCTCTTCTGAAATAACTTCACTGGTTCCTCTTCCGTTCCTGTATCCATTTCAAACTTCTTCTAACCTATAAATGCATTCACTCTACTGCCCCTCTTTACCTTGCCTCTATTCTCGCTCCCTACTCCCCTCCTCGTGAACTTCACTCCTCCTCTGGTTTCCTTCCCTCTGTGCCCTTTTACTCTAATGCCAACTCCAGACTTCGTTCCTTTCACCTTGCTGCTCCTTATACCTGGAACAAGCTTCCTTTATACTTATGTCAAGTCTCTCTCCCTCTTCAAATCTATGCTAAAGGCTTACCTCTTCAAAGCCGCTTTTGGATCCTAATCTCTTGTTTCCCTTGTGTTTCCTCTCCATATTGAACCCTTAATTCTCTTGTATTGTGTTGTTGTTCTTAAGTGCCGTCGAGTCAGCATCGATTCCTGGCGATCCTCTGGATAGTTGACCTAAACTTTGTTCAGTCTTCAGTCAAGTGGCTCATTGTTGATAGAGTGGTATCCATAGCTGCTGTTATTTTATCAATTCATCTCATTGCTGGCCTTCTTCTTTTACTGTGACCTTGCCAAGCATTATGTCTTTCTCCAATGATCTTTATCTTCACATGATATGTCCAGAGTATGAAAGTCAAAGTCTTGTCATCTGAGATTCTAAGGAAAGCTTAGGTTTGATCTTCTCTAGTACTGACTGGTTTGTTCTTCGGGCAGTCCACAGTATGCACAGTATTCATTGCCAGCACCATAATTCAAAAGCATCAATTTTCTTCCTATCTTTTTTACTGTCCAACTTTCGCATCCGTGGCCTGCACAAATTAAATCTTTGTATGAAGAGAGATATCTCTGCTCTAGAGGATCTTATCTTGGTCCTTCATAGCCATTCTACCAAGAGCAATACGTTGTCAGATTTCTTGACTGCTAGTCCTTTCTTTATTGATTGTTGATCCAAGTGAGTTAAAGCAGTCAACTATTTCAATTTCTTCTCTATCATTGATGAACTTATTGATTTTTCCAGTTTTCAGGATCTTTGTCTTCTTAATGTTAAGGTGAAGACCCATTTTAAGACTATATTCCTTGATCTTGAGAAGCAAATGTTTGAAATCATCTTCACTTTCAGCCAGTAATGTGGTATCATCAGCATAGCGAAGTTTGTTGATGAGTCTTCCACCAATCTTCACAGAGTCCTGTTTCTCTAATGATTTGTTCTGCATATAAATTAAAGAGGTAGGGGGAAAGTATGCAGCCTTGTCATACACCTTTGCTGATTTGAAACCATTCTGTTTCTCCTAGTTCCGTTTGAACTGTTGTGCTTCTTGATCAATGTAAAGGTTGTGCAAGAGAACGATCAGGTGTTCTGGTATACCCATCCTTCTTAATGTGGCCCAGAGTGTCTCATGGTTTGCACAGTCAGAAGTCTTGCTGTAGTCAATAAAACACATGTATATCCTTTTGGTATTCTTTTGTCTTTTCAAGGATCCATCTCACATCCACGATAATGTCTCTTGTTTTTTGCTTTTTCCTGAACCCTGCTTGCACTTCAGGCAGTTCTCGTTCCAGGTATGGTTGTAGGCTCTGCTGAATGATCTTGAGTAGAATCTTGCTGACATGTGGGATCAGAGTGATTGTCCAATAATTTCCACAGTCAGTCAGGTTACATTTCTTCAGTATTGGTATAAACACTGATTTTTTCCAGTTAGTTGGCCATGAATTTGTCTTCCAAATTTCCTGGCAGAGCCTTGTAAGTATGGTAACAGCTTCATCCAATTGCTGTAATACTTCAATGGGAATTCTATCAGTGCCTGGTGCTTTGTTCTTTCATAAGGTTTTCAATGCTGCTTCGACTTCTTCTTTCATCACCAATGATTCCTGATCATAAGGTATAGGTTGAAACGGCTGTTGGTCCACTTCCTCTTTATGGTATAATGACTCTATATATTCTTTCCACCTTTTCTTGATCTTCTCAGCATCATTCAACATGGATCATTGAGCATCTTGTAGCATTCCAATTCGAGGCTGGAATTTTTCTTTAACTCTCGTAGCTTTCTTCCTCTAAAAGCTTCTGATTCTATTTCCTTGCATGTTTTATTGTAGTACTTTCCTTGTCTTGTCTTGCTGCACGTTGGAAATCTATGTTGAGTTCTGCGATTGCCTCTCTTTCTCCTATGGCTTTAGCTTCTCTGGGTTTCTGGACAATTTTCAGAGTTTCTTCATTCATCCATTTTGGCCGTTTTTGCTCTTTCACTTTCTTCCAACACAACCTTCTTGATGTCATCCCATAACTCTTCTAGAACTCTGTCATTTGTATCTAAAGCAGCAAATCAATTTTTCAGGCAGTCTTTAAATTCCAGTGTTATATTCTCAAGGTCATATTTAGCTACATTCATGAGTGGCTTGCTCTTTTTCAACTTTAGCTTGAGTTTGCATCCTAGTAGTTGGTAATCTGTACCACAGTGTGTTCCAGGTTTTGTCTTTGTTGATGTTATCGAGCTTTTCCATCGTTGTCTTCCACAGATGTAGTCAATTTGATTTCTGTACAATCCTTTAGGTGAACAGTCCATGTGTACAGTTGGCACTTATGTTGCTGGAAGAAGGTGTTTGAGATGAATAGATCATTGGTCTTGCAGAATTCTATCAGTCTTACTCCAGCTTCATTTCTGTTGCCAAGTCCATATTTTCCAACTACTTTGCCTTCTTCTTTGTTGCCAACTTTTTCATTCCAGTCACCCATGACTATGAGGATATCTTGTTTGCATGTTCTGTCAATTTCAGCTTGTACTTGTTCATAGAACTCATCAATGTCTTCCTCTTCTGCAACTGTTGTTGGGACATATACTTAAATTACAGTTGTGTTGATGGGCTTTCCTCGTACACAAATAGAAATTAAGCATTCACTGATTGCATTGTATTTCATTACAGTTCTTTCAAGTTTCTTCTTAATTATAAATGCAACACCATTTCTTCTTTGTCTTTCATTTCCAGCATAGTAAACCATGTGATCATCAGATGCAAAGTGCCCAAAGCCAGTCCATTTCAGTTCACTGACACCCAACAGTTCGAGTTGTACATGTTCCATTTCATTCTTGACCACCTCCAACTTCCCTTGCTTTATGCTTTGTACATTCCATGTCCCACTATGTAAGACATCTTTGCAACTTCTGACTGTTTTCATATGCAGCTACATCAGCAGATCCAACCACATCATAGATGCTGGCTTTCTTCTGAGAAGTCTTCAGCTCATCCCCAGTAGCCATTTGAGTGCCTTCCAACCTGAGGGTCTCATCTTCCAGCACTATAGTGTAATTTGTTTTGTGATTATCCATTGGGTTTTCATGGCAAGATACAGAAGTAGATCTGCCAAGCCTTTCTTCCGCACAGTTAATTCCAGTGTTTTTGCATTCGTCATAGAAATATGATTCTCCGCTTACAACACCGTCCCATTCTGCTGCTGCCCAGATGGGTGGTTTGTCTTAGTCTGGCACCTCAGCTGAGACCTGTCTATCTTGGGTGACCCTGCCAGTAGCTAACAGTAGCTTAGCTCACAGCAGCACCTATGCGCATAAGCCCTTACAGCACGGCAAGCTGCAAACAAAGTGAGGGTCTTGTATTGTATTATTTGTATTTTCAGTCTTAACTAGATTGTAAACTCTTCAAGCAGGGATTGTCTTTTTATGTGTTTGTATAGTGCTGTGTATGCCTTGCATCACTTTATAAATGATAAATAGTAGTAGTAGCAGTAGTAGTTGTCCAGGCATTTTCCTGTGCTTGTTCAGAATCTAGCTTGTTATTTATTGTTCTGCCTATATTTCTGTTTTGTCAGTGTGTATCCTATATTTTCTCTATCCTTTACCCAGCTCCTGCCTTCTGCAGTGCTGTGACTTCCTTCTCAACACTTTATTACCCACCCATCCACGGCCTAACACTCTTTCATAGCCCTCCTCTGCTCATTGACGCAATTACCTGGTGCACCTGAAGCTACCAAGGATTTTCTCCTCTTTCTCCATCTATTTCTCCTTTGATATACATTCTTTCCTATTCTCCCTCTCCTATGGCTCCACATCACTTTGTATTCTTGATATTAACTCTCCCTAATCTTTTCTGCTCATTCCCACAGCTCCATGGCCCTACTTCTTATTACCCACTCCTTATTGTGCCCACCTCCCCTACCATTTTGTCTTCTATCTTATCATCTGCCCTTGAGCTTCAACTTTTTCTTCCTCTCATTCAGCCATCTCTCACTGAAGGAACTTCACCCTCACTTCCATCGTGCCCCCTCCTGGAGAAGGCGTGTGTTATGTGGTTTGATATTCCCAAGGTGGATACACAGGTCACGGCAATTTCCAGATGGACCACCATTCCTGTGGAAGGCAGATCGGCCATGAAGGATTTTCTGGACCGAAAGGTGAATTCATTGTTGAAGAACCAGTTCACAGTGGCAGCTGCCCCCAAGGATCTAGCCTCTCTGCTCTACTTTTCAATATTTTCCTTCAACCTGTTTGCAACATCTTTCAGAGCTTTGGCATCCAGTATCAACTATACGCGGATGACATGATGTGCTTCACCCCATTTAATCTCTCTAACCCTGACTTCTCAAAATGAAACGCTTGCTTATTGGCACTGAAATCATGGCTATCCCAGCATAACCTTCTAATTAATCAAACTAAGACTGAAGTACTTCAAGTGTTCTCCGCTACCTCTTACAACCCTCCTCCAACCATCACTATTGCTGATTTCACTCTTACCATAAAAAAACAAGTGAAATATCTTGGCATCATCCTCGATCAGAACCTCTCCTTCACTAACCAAATAAAGAAAACCACTAATACAATATATGCTAAGCTACGTACCCTCCGGAATCTTAAACCCCTCTTAGGTCCCACTTCCTTTCGATCCGTCTGTCAAGCCCTCACAACCCCCTCTCTTGATTACTGCAACCTAATCTATCAGGGTCTTCCTAAACATACTTTACAACCACTCCAACTTGCCCAGAACACGATAGCAAGGCTCATAACCAGTACTCCCAAGCGTTCACATATCACACCAGTTCTATATGACCTTCACTGGCTCCCTATCTACTGCAGGATCAAATTCAAAGTGCTTACTCTCATACACAAAATCATCTCCAACGAATCTGCCCCTTGCCTTTCCCCTCTCATTCCCCTCTCTTCTAGTGCTAGAACCTGCCGTACCATCACCAAAAACCTCATCTCTATCCCAGCAACCATAAGACATAGTAAACAACTTACCTGTAACAGGACCTTTTCCCTCTACGCCCCTACCCTATGGAACTCCCTCCCTCATGAGCTGAGCTGCGGAATTCTAGAACTCACCTTGAGTTCCGTAAGAACCTAAAAACCTTCCTTTTTCAGGAACATTTTTCCCTTCCACCTTAGTCTCGCACTAACCTACCTCCACCTTGTCCCTACTACCACCTCTAAACCTACTTAACGGCCTCTGATACCTTGATAATTACCTTGTAAATAGTTCTATCTTTATGCTTAGTTATTTATAGACATGTTATATACATTTTTTACTTGGTTATATGTTCTATGTAAACAGTGGAAACACTATCTTAAATGTTCTATGTAAACCGTCTTGATTTGTAGAAAGATGGTATATAAATTCAGTTAAATAAATAAATAAATAAATAAATAATTGATAGTATGTGCAGGCCTGACATCTCGAGCCCTGTTCCAGTGGATTCTAGATGATACTGCCCCTCTTTTGGAATTAGTTATGGCCTTCCTTTCTGATGCTATGTCTGACCTGGTACTTTTAGCAGCCAGGGATAGTGCCCTGTTGAAAGTGACACAGTGCTGGATTTGGCTCTGATACTGGGTGGCAGACATATCCTCCAAAGCCCGGTTGGCCCAACTGGCCTTTAAAGGGAAGCTGCTTTTTGGGGCCAATTTGAAGAACCTGGTGAATGATCCAGGTGAGATGAAATCTTAACGCATTCAGGAGGACAGGTCCAGGGGGCCCATGAAGCGAGCAGGAGCCCCCTTCCCATCAGCCTCCACCCGCTCCCCATGGGTGCACTGGCCAGACTCCTGGGGGTTTTGGGATTTTTGTCATTACTAGTCTGGAAAGCTTTTCTTCCCTGCTGCTTCTGGATCTTTGACTCATTCTTTTTTGGAGTGCATGGGCCAAGGGACTCAGTCCTTTCTAAAGGAGGACCCTCCCGGGCTGTGCAATGAAGTTTTAGGGGGTCATTCCCTGGTTCTTCCAGTTGGGGGCAGGCTTTGCCTCTTCTTTCAGGAATGACCCAGGTCACTGCTGGGTGCTAGCACCATTCAATATGGCTATGTCCTGGAATGCAAAGACCTGATCCCGGACTCCTTTGTCATCTCCTCTTGTAAATCTGCAATCAAACGGGCTGCTGTACAGACCACCTGGATATGTTGCTGCTCCTGAAGGCAGTGATGGCTTTCCTCTCAGGTGAGTGGAGCAGGAGCAGATACGCCATCTATTTTGTGGTGCCAAAAAAAGGATGGACCCTTCTGGCCCATTCTAGACCTCAAGGGTGTCAACGAGCACTTGCGCATCCTGCATTTCTGAATGGAAACCTTGTGATCCGTCATTCAAGCGGTGCACCGAGGGGAGTTCCTGTCATCTCTGGATTTGGCCGAGGTGTAATTTCATTTCCTCGGGAGGATCAGCAAAAGTATCTGTATTTTACTGTGCTTAGCTCTCACTTTCAGTTTGCCATTTGCCACACCAAAGTTCTCCAGTGTCATAGTGGTGATAGATGTAGCACTACAGTGCCATGGGATTTGTGTGCACTCATATCTCGGCGACTGGCTCATCTAAGCCCGTTCACTTTCAGAAGCGTCTCGGGTAGTGACCAGAATGGTATCCTTTTTGGAAAGCTTCAGCTGGATAATCAATCAGGGGAAGAGTCAAATGTTGCCTTCTCAGTCCTTGGAGTTCCTGGGAGCACATTTCGATACTAGAATGGACTGAGTTTTCCTACTGGAGGAGAAAGTCAAAAGGCTGTTGGATTACCTGATGCTGTTCTGTTCGCAGCAGACTCTCAGAGTCTGGGATTATCTTCAGCTCCTTGGATGGATGGCAGCGACATTCGAGATGGTGCCATGGGTGCATGCTTACATGCAGCTGCTCCAACAGTCCTTGCTGACTCGGTGGTCTCCAAGTTCTCAGGAGTTCGAGCTCAGGCTCTCACTCCCAATGATGGTGAAGGCCAACCTGTGGTGGTGACAGCAGCCCTGTTACCCGAGGAAGGGCATGCCACTGGACGATTTCTGATGGATCCTTCTACCAACAGATGCCAGTCTTTCAAGCTGGAGAGCCCATTGCCAAGACTGCACAGCCCAGGGCCATGGAACCGCAAGAAAGCAATGTGGTCCATTAACCACCTCAAGGCGAGGACCATCAGGTTGACTCTGCTGTGTTTCTCACCCCTGGTTGAGGGTTGAGTGGTTTGAGTGTTTTCAGACAATGCCATGGCAGTGGCTGATGTCAATTGACAAGGCAGCACAAGGAGTGCTGGGGTAGCCCTGGAGATGGCTCTCATATTCTGATAGGGTGCACAGAGGCCTGGACGCACATGTTGGAATGTGCCTCCATGTGCGACGGTGGTGGAAGGATGATGGTAGGCATATCTTGGCTTTGGAGAAGGAGTTGCAGATGGTGTGTCGCTGATATGGGGCGCAGATAACTATGTTGGTACTCCAGGTGGAACTCAACACACTGCTTCACCACCATACTCCTAAAGCCATTTGGTACTGTAGATATAAGTTATATTGCTATGGAAACAAGATTTATTTATTTAGACAGTTTTGTATACCATCTTATCCTTCAAAGTGGTCACAACACAATTGGGGGATACATTTAACATGAGGGGATATGAGACACATACACTAATACTTACAAGGAACATGGGCAATGGAGGGTTAAGTGGCTTGCTCAACACCACAAGGAGCACCTGTGGAACTAGAAACCCCAGTCCTTCCGGCCCAAGGTTGCTGTCCTCTAGTGGGATTTGAGCCCTCGACCTTCCGGCTTGAGGTAACTTGCCCCAACCACTAGGCCACTCCTCCCTCTAGAGAAGCTCTTGTTTTCCTTGGTGAAAATGGGTGGGGGGCAGCGGCAAATTATACCAGACTCTTTATCAAGTGGAAGGGGGTGACGAGGCTGCCGCACGAGCCTACCTGAGCCATTGTTGTCTCCCTCATCTTTCCCCAGAACATTTTGGTATGCTTAATGCCGTTATTTTACCGCAGGAGATCTAGCGATGTATTCATATGCTGCGGACTTATGGAACTCTGGGCCCTAATGGGTATCAAAATGAATTTTACCGGCTCCTTTCCAATAAGGCGGCAGCCCTGCTCGCAGACTATTATTCAGATCTTGTCCATCGCCAACAATTTCTGTATGAACCAAACAAGGAGGTCATTACCATGTTGCCCAAGCTGGGTAGGGACCCTTTCCTACCACCCCATCTTGCTCCTTAATGTTGACCTTAAGTTGCTGGCTAAAATAATGGCCAGGCATTTGGCCCCTGATATACTTGGTCTTATTCAAGCATTGCAGGTGGGCTTTGTACAGGGACAGAATGTGGCATTAAACCTGCAGAGGATTCTGACCTTGGTTTATTCTCTTTTAGAACACCGAACACCTTCCATGCTAATAAACTTTGATGAGGAGAAAGGCTTTGACCAAGTACAATGGGAATATATGTATCTGGTCTTAGAGGCGGTGGGCATCAGTAGCTTCTTTGTGGAGGTGGTCCGGTTGCTATATTCTGATCTGCAAGAGGCGGTCCTTGTCAATGGTTCTTTGATGACAGATTTCCCACTTCAGAGGGAAACACGGCAGGGTTGTCCTCTCTCGCCCCTCTTCTTTGTGCTTACTGTGGAACCCCTTTTGGGACGACTTCACATGCACCTCCAGCTGACTGGAGCTTGTGTTGGGGGGGGGGGTGATTTTTGGGTTGTAGTGTTCCATGATGACCTTTTGGTTTATTGAGGCATTTTATTTTGTGCCTTAGTGCTGCATCGCACCCCAGTATTGGACCCCACTCTGTCTATTGAATCCTAGGGCCTCTCTGGTGGTTCTCCATCAGGAGTTCATGGATTTTGGCATTTTTTTGGGCCTGAAATTGAATTTAGCCAATCTGAGTCTCTTCCCCTGCAGGAGGATCTCTGTCGAGAATGGGGGGCAGCTTTTCCTCTACGGTGGGCTGAGGGATCTTTTAAATATCTGGGTATTCACTTGCCGAGTTGTCCATCCCGATTCTATGAGCTGAATGTGCCTCTCCTGCTGCAGGACATGGAGAAGCACATGAAGACTTAGGAGGAACTCCCCTTCTTGAGCAGGTGCATTAGCTTATATAAGATGGTTATCTTCCCAAAATGGCTTTATATGTTGCAGGTGCTTCCTATACTTCTGTGTTGGAAGGATGTTCGGCTTTTGGAGCACTTCCTATCCTTTTTTCTTTGGCGTGGACAGCAACCACGGATTCATCTGAAGGTGCTCCAGCATCCTTGGGAGATGGGAGGATTAGGTCTGCCTGACTTGGAGGGGTACAATGAGGCATGTGTGGTACAGCATCTCCTGGAGATGGAGGCAGCATTGGTGTCCCCTTGGTCCCTAAAGTATGCGGTGAACCCACTGTATAAGGCTGCGATTAATAAAATTGTCTCTCTTAGCTCGGAATGGTGGGTATGGTCGTCTCTGTGCTCCAAATTGCGGTGGTCGGCCCATACGTCCCCCTATCTCCCTTTTGTGGAAATGGGGCTTTTCTCCCAGTGTTGCGGGGGGGCCTATACCATCATTGGCTTGGTCTTGGGATTGAAGGGGTGGAGCAGTTAGTTGCAGAGGATGGGAGCCTGCTGATGTTTACGGAACTTAGGATGCAATACGGGTTACAGGCTGGTAATGTTTTTATGTATATTCAAGTCCACAGTTATATTTGCAGTCTGCATAAGGAGGATCTGTGTAGTCTTATCTGCACAAAGCTGGAGGAACTATGCCTGTCTGAGGATGGGGGGAGGGCTTGCATAGCTTTTTTATGTTGGGCACTGGGTGCGCTTGTGGAGCCACCTGGTTTGGTGGACCTGGTGACTGCATGGAATGCGGAATTGGAATCCAGTGTATCAGGGGCAGATCTTCTTCGGTCCCTTGCAGGCATTCCTGCTTTGACTACTAACTCGGACCTGCAGGAAATGCAATCTAAGGTTTTTGGCGGCTGTATTTGTGCCTCACCGTGCATTCCTTGCTGGTTTGGCGAACTATGCGGGCTGTCCTCACTGTCCAGAAAAGCGGACCACTTTCGGGCATATGTTTTGGTGCTCCCTGGTGTTGGTTCCTTATTGGGAGGAGATATACTGATTTGTGGGCAAGGTGGCTGGGGAAGTGGTTCTTAGTAGCCCCAAGGTAGCAGTTCTGGATGTTTGTGGGGAGTTGGAAGGGTAGACCACAGGGCTCCAACTTTGGATATGGCGAGTATCATTGGTGGCGCATCGATGTGTTCTTAGGGCTTGGCTATCAACTGAGGGACTCTCCTTTTGGCAATGGAGAAATGCGGTCCACTAGCTTATGTTATTTCAATGGGAAGGAACCCGGGGGAGTGCACAATCCTGGGAGCGGTTTTTGGGAGTTTGGGGAGCCTTTATACAGGTTCTGCCTCCATGGGTGCAGAGCCAGGTTCTTAATTACTTTTAGGGTGGGTAGGGAGGTGGGGGGTACTTTCCTTTAGTTCCTTCTTTGCTGTTGGGTTAGTGGTGAGCGGGGGTAGGGAGTGGAGTGCCCCCTCGGTTAGCTGGGGGCATAGGTCGGAGGACTCTACTTGTTCAGGTTCTTATTCCTGGGCTCCTAGTAGGGTTTAGTGGTGGGGGGTGAGGTCCTTCATGGCGACTGGGGGGAGGTGGATCATATCGGGGGCCACAGCTTCATGGGACCTTCAGAAACTTCCTTCCTGCACACCTTCTCTTGCTCGTTGTCAACGAGGTTCTCCACAGGTAGAAGGGGGGTTTGCACTTGGGTTGTGCTCTCCTGGCTGTATATCCTGTAGGAAAGGTGGGGGGACATTACATTTTCATATTCATATTACATTTTATCATATTTTTATATTTATAGTTTTATACGTAGTTTTATATTCTCTTTTTCTGTTTCTTTGTTTGACCAGGAAGCCTACCCTTCTTGCCCCACTGGTAGGGGCTGGCGTAGTTTTTATTCTATGTCTTGCCAGGGGTTGATTATGCTATGGGTGTGATGTATTGTGTTGTGGGGTGTGATGTATTGTGTTGTCAGGTTTGGCTGGGGGGGACAGGGGGTGTGAGATAAAATGTTGAAAAAAAACCCCTTTTTGTTGTCAGTTTACGTTGGTATGTGTAAGTGCTCCCACATGCTGACATTGTTCATTGTTTTATTTCTCAATAAATAGTGTTAATTATAAGACACAGTCCCTGCTCATCAGAGCTTACAATCTAATCAAGACAAAACACATGGAGCCTGATTCTAGCAGGGGCACGTCTGGGCTGTCAAGACAGCCCTGAGCAGGACAGGCCCATTAGGACCTGATTCTGTACCACGGGAACAAAATGTTCCTGCGATATACAGAATCGGGCCTGAGGACAGCCCAGTATGCCCCTGCATGCCTGCGGGGATGTCCTCCCCGCAGACTCCCCAGGCTCCCACGGCTCAGACCTCCCTCTTCCCCACCGCCTGACTCACGGTTGGGCAGCTGAGGCCTGGATCGGGCAGCGGGGACCTCCCTCCATCCAGCCCCGGCCCCGATGACACCATTTGTGCTGATTATTCCACCTTTGAGGTGGAATAATCAGCACATCCCCCATGACCCCGCAGGATGTACAGGGCCATGACCGGAATCGGTCCTGTATGTCCTGCCTCCTCGGCCTGCCCCTGTTCCACCCAGACTCCGCCTCCTGCTGGCTCTTCCTGTCCTACTGCTCTAGCCATGCCGGGAGAGCTGGAGGGGGAATCGGGGCAGAACAGCCTGCGGGGCTGTCTTAGAATCAGGCCTATAGTGAAACTGGGAGACTAGAGTATGGTAAGATACACATAAGTAGTCTCCACCTATTTGTTGGTAGGGAAACACAACCCACTTGTCTGGACTAGTCTAGCAGGACTCAAGGAAAGGACATTATCTGGTAAGTAAAATATCACCTTTTTCCTTTTATGATTTTTGTTTTAATGAGGCATATTAACATTTTTTCCTTTCTGATTTTAAATGTTTATACTGTAAACTGCTCTTAAGTAGTATATCAAATTTGCAAATTCAACTAAACTAAATAATGCTTCTTACCTGCTTTTTCCTCCTCTGTCCAAAGAGTTATTCACCGAGGACAAGCGGGATAACAAGTCCTCATACATAGATGGGTAAAATCATTTAATGGCCAGGGCTGGCCCAGATATATCATATTATTTTTCAATTTTATCTTTATTAAAGAAATTCAGCATAAATATACATCAGATTTCTTCAGGTTATAACAAGATTTCTCTCTTTTCCTCCCTTCATCACCTCCCCCTCCCCCCATACCAACCCCCCTGCACTACATACTTTCTCCAACATGATTAACAACAACAAGAAATTAATGATCGTCTAGTAAGACCATCCATGCTATAGGCAACAGAATGGGGTGGGCCGCCGGGGCCATGGGCCCATCAATAATTTGCTCAACACATCATTATCAAATTTTTATTATTTTTTTATTTACAAGTGTTTAAACCCCATTCTGACAATACGTCAATCAAGAGGGTGTACAAGCATAAAAAGAAACAGCGAAAACATACAGTCAAACAGAGAGCTTTGAAACAGGGTTGGATATTGGTTTGTTTGGCCTCTCCATCCAAAAACAAAAGGAGCAACTGCAAAGGTTAAGGGGTATGTTTTTACTAAAGAACATTAAGGGAGTAAAGGCATTATCGGCACCTGTGAGCGGTTAACACTGTGGAAAGCGCCAATAATGCTGGATTAACGTGCGGAAGCTGGTCCCTTAGTGTTAAGGTAAAAGGAGGTGGAGAGTGGGCGTTAATGGGGCAGAGACTGGGCAGGATAGCGTGTTCCCCTTTAATGCTGGTTTGTGTTACCGTGCGTTAGCAGCCCCACCATTGTGAACCCTAATGCTATCTGAAAGCTCACATTAAGGGCTATTTCTGAGGGGAGAGAGCCCATTTAAATGTATGCAAAGTGCTTCTCCCACTGTAGCTCTCAAATTAGTGATAGTAGTGCTCTATTGACAGTAACAGCATGGTTCCCTATTAATAAAGGGCACTATGTTGTTGGTGCCAAATTGTCTAAGGAGGTGTCACGTGAACAATGCAGTAGGGCTGGCTGGTTCGCTAGGCTGACAAGGTGGCTGCCTAAGGTATACATCTGAGATGTCTGGTATGACTCTGCTGTGACAGTGGCAGCATACATACATGCTGCCACAGTCAAAAAAGGGCTGCGTCACCCCCACTGCCACCATGTTGCCATGTCAGCATTGTGTGATGGTGGGGATGGCTGTTGCAGTGGCTGTGGTCTGCTGCAGAAGAAATCTGTGTCTTTTCCCTGTGTATCAGGTGCAACACTGCAGTTGGCAATGTCAGTGGCAGGCCCAGCATGTCATCAGCAGGTACAGCGGAGCAAATGGTGATTCCCTCCCTTCCGAAGTCTAAGGCAGCAGCACACGTGCCCACATCCCCCACTGGAAGGGGGCAAGAGCAGCATGCTGTGACTAGCTGCATGTGTGCAACTGCAATAAGGTGCCTGCAGTACTGAACCGGCGGCTGTGCCACGCTTGCAGGGAGGAATGGAGGGAGGGAGGGATTGGCCGGCATGCTGTCTACCATGATTGATAGACCCTGGCACTTTGCTAGTTTGCCTAGTAGGTGGACTGGCTCTGGGATCAGGATGCTCCCCACTTGCACATATTGAGTGGATATGTGCATGGGTGAAAAATAAACCATTGAGGCAGGAATACTATGCAATATGATTACAGTCCATGTCAGAAGAAAAATGACCACCCTGCTCTCTCACCTGCAAAATGATGACCATAATCTGTACGTGAACTGGTGACCCCTCCATAAGTAAGTACTTAGTCAGTTACAACCATCGAAGACACATGTGAATCTAAAGTAGTTATTGTGGTCTGCAAAATATGAGATTATTCCATGACTGGCCCACAAGCATACACCTGGAAATGGGTATGTTGGTCATTCTGCTAGGTCACCCATAGTCTGGAATGTGTGTGTTCATGTATCATGGCCTGCCCCTTTGGCTGGACAGATCCCATATGTAAGACATTAATATCAGTTGAATTAGCAACATATCAATGCAGTGCAACATACAGACTTAGCAAGATGTCCCTCTCCCACACCTGACAGCATACCTTGACAGACAAGTATGGTACAGAGCCTGCAGAGATCTAAGCAGACATAAGCATACCCCAACTCATGCCCTCATGCATCCTAACAATGACCACACATATACCCATGGATTGATGAACCCACATGGATGCTCTGTGGCTGCAAATACATGGCCAGTGTGTATATGAGCAAAGGGTCATGGGTTCATGTGGATCAGGAATAGTATGTCTGGGTGTGTTAACTTTATCCTATATTTCCAGAACTGTATCATTATATGCTATCATCAACGTTTCATTCAGTATGAGTCCTCACACTCAGCTGCCACATTGAGAAGCTGCACCACCAATGGCTAGATGGCAGAGCATGCCAATAGCATGGCACACTGAGCATTCTAGAGTGCGCTAATAGCGCCTGCACACTGAGCAGGCATTGACAATGGTGGAGCATTAAAAGAGGCCTAAGAGGCAGGTAAAAATGCCAACTTGCACCACTTTTGGACAACGGGGTCATGTGTGTATATGTGTCTTCAGAGGACTCTAAGCTGCAGCAATGTACTGTGTATGCACGTGATGCCCAGGCTTTATGGCTGTGCATACAACATGCTGCAGGTCACCTATTCAGCAACTCCACATACTGTGTGAGACCCCATTTACAAGCAGAAGGTTAGTTTTCAGTAAGTAGTTGCAAATTTTGGCTGTGACACTAATGCATTCCTAGTTACACCATCGTCAAGGCCCATTCCCACAGCATTCCCCTACACTTACTACCAACATGACACTGCTGTGCAGCTCCCATATTGCCTGCTTATTTGACTGGAATGAGCAGGGGGAATATGTGTGTATGTTGCACTACTTACCTCTGCCTGAGTCTCCAGGCCTCAGGACACACCAATTTGCACAGTTGAAAGGCTTGGTTAATGCCAACTGCCATAACAGCTGTATCTGTGGCAACACTGTCACCCACTTGGTGCAGCTGCAGCCTATAGAGAACTAGGCTCAAGTGGAGGGCTGGTCTCTGTGAATGTCCAAGTCAGTCACTTAGTTGGTGACACTGGAAAGATTCTGCAATTTATCTGCATGCACATTGCTCTTGTCCTATGCTGCAGTCTCAGAGTGCAATCTGGGGGACTCTTTGCTCCATGCACAGTATACACATACAGGCAGGTCCATATCAGGCAAATTTGCACACAGTATATGCCATCTCAACACCTATTACTCCAAAAGAGAGTCAAAATGTACTTCTGTGCCTGATTCCAACTGTGGGACATTGACTTCTGAATGGTGCATGCACAATTCCAGCTGCTGAAATTTGCCACAGGATGTCATATTGGTCTCTACATCACCTGCCACCATATGGGAAAGCAGTGCCTGGAGTTAAATGTTTGGGTGGGGAGAACAGTATCTTACATGTTTAGAATGTGCCCTTCATAGGTGGCATTGCTGGCCAAAGCCTATGTTCACATGCCAGAAGCTATGAGGGTCCACTCAGTGCATGAAGTGGACCCGCATAGAAGGCCTGCATCAGCCTTACCCGCTCCCCATAGACACTGAGTGTAACAGTCACAAGGATGTTGTTAGAGTACAAAGAGGCATGTGATGGTGGCTTATTGTATAGCCAACAACTGTACCAACATCTATCCCCATGTCCAATCTGCCATGCTTCCATGTGCTCTTGGGAGGGCCCACTGTGTCTGTAGCTTGGGAAAATACATGTGCTGCACTGGACAGTTTTGCAGTGTCCATGGCTAAAGACATACAGATTAAAATCCTGAATGGTTGTGATTACCCTTGTTTTTAATACATTTTCTTGGACTACTCACTTTTGTACTGGTCTCTCTTTGTTCCTGCAAGGTCCCTGTGTTTTTCTTCATTGGCATGGCTAAGGACATGACATTATATGGATGTATAAGCATCACACTATGTGCAATGCTCACTGCCACAAGCTGCGTAGGGGGACTCAGTATTTGGGGATGTATCAGACGTAGGTCACTGTGGGGCAGCAAGCACTCACAGTCTGTCTGTGGCCCAATTTCCAGTGGCATCTTGCATTGCATTAGCATCCACAAGTTCAAAATAAAAGGGTATACAAATAAAGAGAAGATGATTCTGGGTATTGTCTAAATCAGAGCAGTTTGCACAGGATGTATATGAGTTAGAGGTTAGGTAAATGGCTGAGCCAGCTTAACATGGGTCAGATACAAGTATGGTGTGGGTTCATACATTTGTACATGCTGAGAAGCCACTCTCAACCTCACCAAGCTAAGACCATGTCATGGCTAGGTATCCATTCTGCATTGTGCAATATAAGGTTAAATGGGAATATCATGGGTGTAGTATTTTCACATTCTGTAGGCCAGTCACTAGGCAGGCTGCTTGATATCCATGCTGTTTGTACCAAGCCAACATCTTCATTGTGGTTATGTGTCACTACAGTGAGTGATGACCAGCAGACCAGGCACAGATGTCATGTGAATGGCTGATACTGTGCACCACTGCCTAATATATGGCGGCAGACTGTGGTTGATCTTGTGGATGAGATATCTTATGAAGGAGATGTAATCCTCTTGTCCTGTGTGCCTGGGAACCTGAGTCTGTCTATGGGTTATGCAAGCCTGCAGGTTAGTGTCAGCATTGCCACTTCTTGGCCACTCAACACTCCCTGAATGCAGATTTTTGGAACATAGATGCAGTTACCCTAGGGCATGATACAACACAGTCCTTGGCCAGCAGTTGCACAGCATAATGGCTTCCATGGATATGACATTACCACATTCTGCAGTAAGATAACATATCAATTGGCCAGCATCACACACTGCATACAACACTTACAGCAGCCTAGCAGTGAAATAGATCTTCTCCAGAACCTGGAGAGAGCACCTATTTTAGTGTAGATACATGGACCAGGTGATGTGTGGACCTCCTCACATTTAGGGTGGCTCTTGCAAAAAAACACTTGCCTATGGGCTGCTTGTCAGGTGCACGAAGCACACAATGTCCCTGCATATCACAGATCTGATGTGATGGTTCACACCAATTTCAATATAGTCAAACATGGGTGAAACAACAATGGCAAAATGTGAATCGAGCTTATCTGAATGTGTGAGGTACATCATGGGAACATGAGGAGGCTATACAATACAGATGTACATGAACTCTACAACAGCCACAATGGTGACTGTGATGACTGGAGCAGTAGCCACTGTCTGCATGTCATGTATGATAGTGTAGGAAGTGTGCTTGGCCCCCTAGACAGAGCAGGATAGTATCGAAAGGACCTCATGGGTCATGCATGAGGTTTGAGTTCGTGCTATGAGCAAAAGTATCTGCCAGTGTACAGCAACTCACAATGGGAATGCATGGCCTGCACATGTCCAGTCTTGGAATGGTGCCACAATGCAGCCCAGCACACCAGTGTGTATGACAGTTATGTGGCTTCAGAGGTATACTGGTGGGATGGGCAGTGTGATGTCAGATGTAGCTTGGTCGTGGGAGAAGAAATGTATACTGACGATCAGTAACAGTAATGTTGATGCAGTACTGAGTGTCCAGTGCAGTCCATACAGCATGTGTACTGCTGCAGGCAGTCCCTAGGTGTGGTTTCTGACTGCCTCTGTATGTGGCAGCTAGTTTGTGTCCTGTACTGGGCTGTACCCATTTCATGCAGGGACCTGATGTCAGTTTGGGTCCAGACAGTGCAACAATGTGAGGTTCTGTGCTGTAGCCTAATGGTCACAGCAGGACATTAGTAAGGCCTGGGTTCAAATCCCAGTTGTGCTCTGTATGAGTTTGGGAAACCTACATGAAGATACTGATGGAACACCTTGGAGGTGTCATTGATTATAGGGCTGCCACCAGCATGATCTTTGTTTTGGGTCTGCCCACATGCATATAGCATGCGGGGTCCAACATATATGGCATTCTGGTTGTATGAATACTGATAATTATGTTATATGTTATGGAATATGCCCACTGCCCACTTATTTCCATCTCAAGGCCTGCTGCTGGAGGTCAAGCAGTGTCCCCACGATATGCCAGCACAATATGTTATGGCACAGTTGTGTGAGCAAAATGTGAACATAAAGCATACACTGTGGACTTCCAACTATGAAGTGATTCTAGGAATGGGCTAGAGACACACAATTGAACATGTTATGGGTTTTCACTCATTTAGGTCACCCATGCACTGATATGGCACCTTATAGTGGCTGTCCACTCCCTATGGCTGCTCACATCTCATGTCAAACATAAATGCCACCAGCATGGAATGGCTTGCAATGGTTTGTACATTCAGATGTTGCAACATGTCCCATCACCACACCAAGCAAAGATAATTTGCAAGACTGGTGTGACACAGGTCCAGCAGTCTGTGAGTTTGACACATACATATCTCAGCTTTAACTCTCAGTCATCCTCACAATGACCACATAGATATATATATATTTGGAGTGATGTACCCATACTCCCATGTGACAGATAGGTGGCCATTCTTTGAGCGACAGAAAGGTGAATGTCTCATCACAGCCAACAACAGAACAATGAAATGCCTAAGTGGGTTAGGTTTGCCCCACCTTCCAACCTCAACAAATGCAGGGTCATGACTCCACATTGCATGTTGCCCGTCTTGAGCTGTCTTGTTGATGCATGCTGCAGTAGCACATGCAGCTCCCACACTGGTTCCCTGTTAGAGCACGCTAATAGCATGTGCTACTGCAGCATGCATCAACAAAACACGTTGCCCAGTAGGCATTAATGGAGCAATGCCTGAAGATCGCCTATGAGGCCATTCACTGGACAACAGTCACGTGTCTTATGTGTGCTGCCCTTCCCCCCACACCCACCCCTCAGCATTTATATATCTGCATCATTGCTGTTACTCTCCCTTTGCTACACCATGGCTCACCAGTTTGTCGCACAAGTTCTGAGTGTCCTTCTTGCTGAGGAAAATGCTATTCCAAGGCCAGTAGACTAGACTCGGCCCACTGGCCCTCCACAGCTACGGCCTGCCAATGTGCAGGTACAGCGGCCTGGAGATGAGAGGTACGTCCCAGAAGACCACATATTTTACTTTATTTTATTTTATTTTTTTTATTTATTCAAATTTAATGAATAATACATCCAAGTATTCACATTGAATGAAAAGAAAATGGTCATCAAAAATAAGGAAAACAAATCATGAAAAAACAAAACCAATTTACATATTAGTTCACAAGTACGTAAATGTAGAGGAAGTACCAGGAAACAAAAAAACAAAGAAAGTAAAGGCACCAAATGGCCCTAAACTACCTAAGAAGCTAAATTACAAGGCAGGCAGAGACTTAAGTATCAGCCGAATGGAACGGCACAGCAACTTCAACCAAAACATCCTCTCTAGCTTCTAAGAACTCCAAAGGTTGTCTAGGCTCAAAGAACAAATACATTTTCTCTTTATATGAAACACATCTAGCAGGAAATTTTAACTGAAAAGTTGCCCCCAAAGCCAAAACCCTGGGGCAAAGGGCCAAAAGGTCCTTCCTTCTCAGCTGTGAAACACAAGACACATCAGGAAAAATCCTCACTTGAGAGCCCAAAAAAACCTCATTGAAGTTCTTTAAATATAACCTAAGAATAAAAAATGTATCAGACTCCAGCACCATGGTGGCAAGGAAGGTAGATCTTTCCGTAATAACCTCCAAGGAGTTTTCCAAAAACCCCATGAGGTCCATCATCCCAGGAGACACGGGAGGAGCAGCAGTAACATGGTCCCCTGCGCCCAGAGACAAATACTGAGCCCTAGTCAAAGGCGGAAAATGCTCTGGGGGGATCTTTAAAATTTCCCCAAAGTACTTCCTCACCATCTCCTTAGGTGACAACACTGGAGACCTAGGGAAATTCAGGAAACGAAGATTACATCGTCGAACCTGATTTTCCAGATATTCTATTTTCCTAGCAAGCACAGTTCTGTCTTTAATCTGAGCAGCAACCAAGTCCTGAAGCTGCCCAACATCCTGTTCCATCTTGGAGATTCTCCGCGTCTGCTCCTCTTGGCCACTGGAGAGATTACCCCAAGTAGTTTTCATTCCTAAAAGTTCAGAACTTACAGAACCCATCACATTAATCAGGGAGGTGTTCAGAGCTGCCAAACCGTCCCACAGCGCATCCATTGTAATCGCTGCTGGTCTCACCAACTTACAAGCACCAGAAGACACCTCCTCTCGTGTCTGTACAGGTGTAGCCTCCACCTCCAATGATTCAGCTCCCACTGCTACTCTTTGCTGTACCATGGCACCAAGAGAAAGAGTTACTGCTGCTGAAGTGCTACCTTCGCCCTCCTTCAATGGCGTGCTCAACGGCAGACCAGAAGGAAGCACTACTCCAGCTGGCGAAAAGCTTCCGGGTTGTGGCGGGGGGGGGGGGGTGTTCTGCTGATCAGGAGAAAGCCAGACACTTGATGCGCTCAGGGTCGACACATTATCCGCCGGCCCTGACAAAGACACTGCTCCGGCGTCCACTGCCAAGCCGCATGCATCCAAAGTTTGCTGACCAAGGGTGCTCGGCAAGACTGGTCCCAGGGGTAAGACCGCCTGCTTCTGCTTCTTCCGCCCCATACTGCGAACAGTGAGAGCAGCACCCTGGAACCTGAGAACAAGGGAGATGCAGCCTCATAGCTCCGCACCTCCTGCCGCCATCTTGTTTTTTCCTCAGGCCATGTATTTTCAGGCCCAGAGCCACCCTCCTCAGTCTTTCTGAGGACCAGATCATCTCCCTCTACAGGCTGAGCTCAGGGGCAATAAGAGAGCTCTATGAGAATCTAAGACCTGACCTCGAGCCTCTGACTGCCTGGTCACATGCCATACCAGGGTTGGTCAAGCTCCTGAGTGCTCTACATTTGTTTTGCCTCTGGCTGCTTCCAAACATCTGTGGCTGCAGTGGGAGGAATGGGGCGCTCCACTTTTTCACGATGCCTCCACCAGGTATTGCAATCCATGGTCAGCCAGGTAAGGAATTACATTGTATTTCCCAATTCCAGGCAACAAGGGGTGACCATCAACCAGCAGTTTGAGGGAATAGCAGGGATACCCCACGTGATGGGAGCAATTGATTGCACATATGTGGCACTTGTCCCACTGAAAGATGGAGAAGCAGTGTACCACAAGGACTTCCATTCCCTGAATGTGCAGGTGGTGTGTGATGCCAATATGCACATACTGAATTTGGTTCCCAGGTTTGCAGGGTCCACCCATGACTCCTATATTCTCCAACACTCCACACTATTCCATCAGTTTGAAGATGGCCAATATGAAGACTGCATATTGTTGGGTGAGTACATTCTGAAGTTTCCCATTATGGCTTGTGTCAGGGACATAATGACAGGCTGTCCACACCTTAAAGTAATAAGACAGTAGAGTATGTACTGTGAAACACAGTCACATGTCATTTTTCAGAGCAAGGCAGACCAGGGCTAGGCCGCAAATATGTATGTTGTGAATTTTCATGTACCGTGTTCCAAAGCCTTACACCCTTCACCCATCTGTGACTGAGGGCAGCTGTGCATGTATCTCAAGCTCATCTTGTCTGCTAAGTGGCTAAGTTATGTACTACCAATATCCTCAAGGTGTGACTCTATTGTGTCTGTCGTTTACATTGACATCCGTCCCAATGTGCAATACACTGATGGCATTTCAATGTATATGAACTGTAGCATACATAATAAGACTGCAAGGACAGCAAGAATGTGCAAGCATTTGCAGAGTGTATCCTCATGGGAATGGTAGTGAAACAGCACTGCCTGGAATGAGCACTCTGGAAACTGCACAGATTGAACCCCTGCAATATCATTTGTGTCTTAACACAGCTGTGTGCTACTCATAGGGAAGACAAGAAAAGTGGCCTGTTCATACTGAAGTTTGTAACAATGTGCCATTCTGAATGGAGAGCACAGCACTCATCATAACAGTACATTCACATCGGATCTACAGTTACAATATCACATGTTCTGTCTGCAAGCGATGCTGGATATGGATGCAGAGCATGGTTGCTGACTCCAGTGTGTTTCTCAAGGTCACATGCAGAGACCAGGTACAATGAGGCCCATGCCGCTACCTGCTCTGTCATTGAGCACAGCTTTGATGTATTGAAAAGTCGCTCAGGTATGTGGATAAAACAGGTGAGGCCTTACAATATCAACCTCTGACTGTGATTAAGATCATTCTGGCCTGCTGCATTTTACACAACACCATAATCAGGTATCACATCCCAGATCCACTGTGCCATCCTGCACATGATTGAGAGAACACACGGGTGGGCTCTGAGATCAGGTAACTCTTGATACAGCAGCTGTTTACATGTAAGTGCTGTCTAGGTAAAGCTATGGATATGTGTAATAATCGCATTAACAACATTCATGTTTAATGTCAGCAATCTTGCCAGGTCCTCTGCATTCTATCTCTTGCTTTACAGGACCTCAGGATATGCTCATACGGCAGTACACTGCACCACTCTGGTGACCTGAGGTACATATTGCCAATCACAAAGACCAAGGATGTAAAAAAGTGAGCCCATCCTGTTATGGGTTCCCATTTTACAGCATGATGTATTGTGTTATACAGGATTGACCTCCCCAAATCTGCCATGAATCTTGGTTCCACTAAGACATCTTCTTGTATTGGCTGTGAGGGAAGTGAGAAGGGCAGTGTTGTAATGGGATGTGAAACACATCATAAATGTAGCAAATTGCATGCTGAACATTTTTAGTGTACTTTGGAGGAGTCTCACCTGATAATTATTATCTCTCATGTTCCAATATAGTGTCAGCAACACCTATCTGACTTGTGTGCGATGCATAATACTACCGTCCAGTGTGCACTGTGAGGTAAGATGCAAGTCCAGAGATGGATCATCACTGCACAAGAGTACCTGAAGATCTTATGAGGTCACCAGACTTGGATAACATAGCTCAATGGGGTAGGGCATGTAGTCTACCACACCAGAGTCAATGAGGCTCCAATGTTGATATGGTATGATCCAGTGTGCTGGACCACACAGTCCACTCCAACTTGTCTGAATCTCTGTAGGCATATATGCCATATCACCACACAAAGACATCAAGTGCTCACTTATTGTAACATTTTTTTGGGAGAAGCACTTTGCCCAATAACAGCAATGTAGAAGGTTCTGATGCAGTGGCTGATATGATGTTGCTATGCAGATAATGTCTTTTTCGTTTTTTATTGTTACTATAGTGGTAAATTAATTACATGGTCTATCCTGGGCTCCACTACTCAGTATTCTGACAGGTCGATCTTTTAGGAACACATACTTATGCAGTTTTTGGCCATTTTAATTCACTTTTTCATTCTTTTTTTAAGCATTTTCCTTTTATGCATAATCCCGTTTTAAAGCTCAATTAGTACCCATTGCACAAATTTTTTTTTATTCACCGGCTTCTCTTGTGTGTATATAATGCCAGGTAGGTATGTTTGATGTTGCTTTACATTCTAACAAAATCAGTACAGTGCTTTATACTGTTTAAACATGCCTTATCCATGGCATTAATATGTTTTTTGATTTTGTATTTCCTGATGTATTTCAATCTTTTGCATTTTTGCATTCATATATACTCATCTACGCTTACATACATCCAACAATTTAGTATAACAAGGTACATAAGGTATTTTCTTTTTACAAGTTTTTCACTACGATGTTCACCATATGAAAGCATATTCTCCTGCTTATCTGGCTTATGGCAAGCATTTTTTAATATTATTCTAAGTTTAATTTTTTATTGCTTCCACAGTGCTAATTTAACTACGTGGTTAGTACTGGGCTCCACAACCCTCCATAACCCAGCTATACACTTTGCCCCCATCTTTTGGTGTGAAATCCTTTAGTTTTAAATAAGCAAGATATCTGCCTCACACTTTCTAACTTTGATTGGCATCCGAAGTGCATATGGTCTCTTTAAAAAGGCAAGTTTTCCTATTATTAATTTTCTAGTCACTGTGGTTTTATGATGTACCTTTAGTTTTCAATTTTGAGTTCTATTATGGCTGCTTTCCTTTTGTTTTCTGTGGTCACTTTTACTAGTTTTCTTTTACTTAATCTTGCTGCTGCTTTATACTACAGGACTGCTAAATATGGCATAGCAACAGTTTTAACAAATTGGTATGTGCAGCGACATGAGTGAGTTTTTCCCATTTGCATATAGATTTTATCTCTCCTCCTCATCCCTCTACTTTCCATTGTTTTGGGTTTAACATGATTCACACGCGTAGTGCTGATTTACGTTTTGATGTTGTAGTGGGAGATCATTTTGCATCCAGTGATCACCAGATGGTGTGGTTCAGTATTAGGACTAGGGCTGTTAGAATCCATTCAAAGGTGAGGATCTTAGACTTTAGGAAGACTAAGGGGTATGTTTACTAAACTGCGTTAGTGCAATTCGCGTTAGGAGCCGCGTTAGTGAAAGGAAAGCCAAAAAAGGACATGGGCGGGACATCATAACCAATAACGCGCAGTTATGCGCGTTATTGCGCGCCGCGCAGCAACGATCGTTACAGCGCGTTACTGCACGCACGCTTAAGACAGCGCGCAGACACCCAAAGACAGAAACAGAGCTGTAGCACAATGGTCACTACACAGACTGATGGTACAAGAGTCATGGGTTCGATTCCCCAGTGTGCCCAATGAGTAAGGCTGGCTGAGGCATCCTGTGTAACCCTTTGAAAGCCAACTATAATATTTTAATCCGCAGTCTGCAGGCGGGTTACAGTTTGCATATGTCAGGAAAAGTGTACCCTTCCTATGAAATATGTTCCAATAGTGACGTTTTCTCTGACATGGTCATGTATTATATACCAGTTGATAGGAATATTTAGGCGCTCCCTATAAGGCGAAGTGTAAGGCGCGCCCTATAGGGAGCACCTAAATATTCCTTTCAAATGGCATATAATACATATAATATAGGGCGAAGTGTAATGTGCGCCCTATAGTGCGCCGCGTAATGTGCGCCCTATAGGGCGGCGCGTAAGTCACGCCCTATTGGGTGCCGCGTAAATCGCGCCCTATAGGGCGCTCCATAGGGCGCCTATTGAGCTACCCTAAGGTGACAGTACCCTGAGGGTGGTTCTGCTGGCAGCACTAATATACAGTAAAAATAGACAATGCCTAAGACAGCCCTATCAATGAACCCCACTGTGGGTTGTGAACCTATGACCACTGGCTCCATGGGCAGTGAAGTAACCAGTGGGCTAGAGCTGCTAATAAACACATGGCTGGCTACAGGAGAACTGCACGGTACCACACCCACATTCTGCTGTGGTTACCAGGGAGATTACATACCACCACCCAACACACCCTCTAGGGCTCAGGGTGGGGGACAGGATCTCCCGCCCACAGATCCACTTCCAACCCTCTGCAATGGTGGCAGTAGAGGGGACCATCACCCCAGTCCCACTCGGAATCAAACACCCTACAGGGCAGGCAATGCAGAGCAGTACACACCCGTACAGCAAGAGCAGACAGACAGCAGGTCTGGAAGTGCTCAGCTGCCCCCCACCATTATCTGACATTCCCCAGCAGCAAGCCTCCAGCCACTGCACGGTGTTCCAGCAAGACACATACTAGCTGCAGACAGTCCGCCAGCTAGTCCATAGTGCATGGTCCTGGAGGAGATGCATGTACCCAGAACGAGGATATTAGCATACACACCAAGCAGATAAGTCCGTGATTGGTCCCCAAAAGGAAACCCACATATATCACATAAGAGAAATGCTATATAGCACTATGGTGGAACCTAGCCATGCCATGGTCACTGCTCAGTCAGGGTGAGAGTGACCTCCCAGCAGGACATGCTATGGCCACCCTGTCCGTGCAGGTGGTACCGGGCACTACAATGTCCAGCCATTGCCCTATGCCCTGTGCAGATGCGGACAGGCCAGGTCACCCTATCCAGGCTATTCCCACGGTACCTTGCTCCTCATTATGCACATTGGCAGGCCAATACTGGCAACTGTGCTAGCAGTGTGGGCTGTGGAGGGTGTTGGAAGCCACCACACACTGGATAGACAGACAAGCACTCCCCACACCTATGCAAGCACTGTGCAACACTAGAGGTGTTGGGCAGCCCAGGCCACCACACCAGTCCTGGGCACAGTGCAGGCATGGCTATGGTACGCAATACTGTCGGAGTCACTCCCCAGATTGGTAAACACTGTTAGACAGAGGACCTGTAGCACACTCCACAGACATCACAAAGGTTGCTATGATGCAGCTCACTCAGGAAATTGTACTTAACCTAGGAATTGCTATCTGCCAGTGCTCATAGCAACCTTCTGATAGCTGTGTAACATATTCCCAGGTTTAGGGTGGCATTAATACGGTATGCATGTGCTAGTATTGGGAGATGCACGCAGAGCCCAAAGTCCTGCCTCTCCAGGAGGCTTTGGATAATGGGGCCTGTGGGTGCGGGTGTGTCTGCCCCTGTTGGCTGCTGCTTTACGGCAGAGGTTCCCAACTCCAGTCCTGCGGTGCCAAACACTGTTCGGGATTTCATGCTGTCCCTCATGAATATGCATGAGATACATCTGCATACCATGGGGGTGGCGCATAGAAATGCAGCACAGGCATCTTTATCAGAGGCAGCATGGAACCGGGATGGTGTTTGGCCCTCCAGGACTGCATTTGGGAGGCTCTGCTCTAGGTAATGTGCATGTTTATGGTGTCTGTGCTCTGTAGGGTAAAATGTGGGTGTTTTAGGCATGTTTACGTCATCTGCAAGACCGGTTCTGTCTGTATTAGCCCGTTCTAGTAGTGGGTAAAATATGAGGACTGGGTTGGCGGAAACCACAGCTGGGACCTGAACCTGTGACCCTCTGCTTCTGAATACACTGGATTTGTGCACTGCACCACCATGTTCTCACAGAGATGGTGCGTTCCCTGGTGATAACATGACTGTTGGTCAGACAGGGCCTGTCTGTTGGAGTGCACTGTACCCACGTGAAGGGGGCTAGGCCACGGTCTGCTCTGGGCAGCTGCCACTGCCCCCTCCACCACCAGTATCCCTCAGCCACCATGCTGACATGCCCTTCTGCTGGTGGTGTGCGGTCTCAAGCCATACAGTGTGCAGGTAGGCGGCTGCCTATGGTGCGTGTTCTGGGGTGGGGGTGCCCGCATAGCTGCCCACGCTTTCCCCCAGCACCGCCTGCCAATGTTCCGTGCCATTGGGGGTACCTGCTGGGTACTATTCCCTGTGACACTGTGGGAAGCACACTCTTGCCCATGTTGGGCCCTCAGCAGTTGCTGTCTGGCTGCTCTACTGTTTCAGCATTCCTATGGGCCAGCTAGGCATCACCCTAGTCCCCACTGTGGCCCAGCTGCTCCACAGCATGTGCCGCCTGCAGCCCTCTGTATCCCCTTCTCCAGCATCTGACCAGTTGCCTGTTCCGACATGCCCGCCCTGATGTTGCGGGACATGTGCACGCCATAGGAACCCTGTCCGATGGTGGGGAAGTCCCTGAACAGTGCTATTTCACTGTGGGCCCGTGCACCTTGTATGGGGACGGGGTATGGACCCTTCCGCGGTTTATAAATACATAACTAACATAAAGAAATACATAAATATCTGTTCAATGGAGCTTACTCGGGGGGGGGGGGAGGGGTTGATGTTTCTCATTGATACCACTATTGGCCAGCTTGGTTGCTGTTTTTTTCCAGTTTGTTGGGGTCATTTTCAGTGTTTCTGTGCCCTTTTGTTTTGTGCACATGTATCACACTTATCACCTTTTTTTGGTTTCCCTGCCTAGGCTGTACATTGCTGACATTTAATATGCCTTTAATGCTCCCTTTTAATATGCCTTTAATGGCAGGTTTTCATTCGCGTTGGAATTCAGCTCTGAAATTCAGTGCATTAGTGTAATGGGAGCCTCTCCCGCCCACTCTCCGCCCATTGACCCCTTCTCTCCGCCCTCTCTCCGCCTTCTGCATTGTTTTACCGCGCCGCAGAGCATCACGTGCGTTAGCGCGTTTATGATCGTTAATGCGCTACAACGCACGCTATAGCACGCTAACGATCGTTAACGTCATACAACGCGCGTTATTCACGTTTACTGCAGTTTAGTAAACATACCCCTAACTTTGCCAAGATGGGCCAATACCTCAGGGAGTCGTTAGTGGGATGGGAACAGCTGGGGGATGTAGAAAAACAGTGGGTAAAACTGAAAGGGGATATTTTAAGGGCAACCAACCTTTTTGTTAAAATGGTAAATAAAGGTAAAAGGAAAAGGAGACCGCTATGGCTTTCGAAAGAAGTAGCTGAAAAAGTGAAGAAAAAGATGGAGGCCTTCATGAAATACAAGAGATCACAGAGAGAGGAAGACAGGCACCTATATTTGGAAAAACGTAGAGAAGCTAGAAAAGTAGTCAGGAAGGCAAAGATTCAAAAGGAGGAGGAAATAGCCAATGCAATAAATGGGGGGGGGGGGATAAGACATTTTTCAGATATGTTAGTGAGAAGAGGAAGGGCAAAAGTGGTATTGTCAGACTCAAGGGTGCAGGGGAGGAATATGTAGAAGCTGATAGGGATAAAGCGGAATTCCTTAACAAATATTTCTGTTCTGTGTTCACAGATGAAGAACCAGGAGCAGGACCTCAGAAAACACCCACAAACAGGAACAGAAGCGAAGGACATCTTGAAGAATTTTCAGAAGACTGTGTTCGTGAGAAACTAGCTCAACTTAAAGTAGACAAAGCGATGGGACCGGATAGGATACACCCGAGAATACTGGGGGAACTTGGGGACGTTCTAGCAGCTCCACTGACTGACCTTTTCAATGCCTCGTTGGAGTCGGAAGTGGTGCCAAAGGACTGGAGAGAGGCTCATGTTGTGCCTTTACACAAAAGCGGAAGTAAGGATGTGGTTGAAAACTACAGGCTGGTTAGTTTAAATTCGGTGGTGAGTAAATTATTGGAAATGCTGCTGAAAGAGAAAATAGTGAGGTTTCTGGAGTCCAGTGGATTACAGGATCCGAGGCAGCATGGATTCACTAGAGGCAGGTCTTGTCAGAAAAATCTGATTGATTTCTTTGACAGGGTGACCAGGGAGTTGGACTGAGGGAGAGCCCTAGATGTGGTGTATTTAGATTTCAGTAAAGTCTTTGACACTGTTCCTCACAGGTGACTTATAAACAAACTGAGCACCCTAGGGATGGACCCTAAAGTTACTGCTTGGGTTAGAAATTGGTTGGGTGGGAGGTGACAAAGAGAACAGGTAAATGGAACTCACTCTGAGGAGAACTATTTTACCAGTGGTGTGCCCCAGGGATCTGTCCTTGGTCCGATTCTTTTTAACATCTTTGTTAGTGATATAGCGGAAGGGCTGTCGGGTAAGGTTTGCCTCTTTGCGGATGATACCAAAATCTGCAATAGAGTAGACACCCAGGAACATGTAGATAACATGAGGAGGGATCTAGATAAGCTTGAAGAATGGTCTAGAATTTGGCAGCTGGGATTTAATGTTAAAAAATGTAAGGTCATGCATTTGGGCTGCAACAATCTAAGGGAGCAATTATAGTATAGGGTGTGAAGTACTTTTGTCCACTAAAGAAGAGCGGGACCTAGGCGTGGTTGTGTCTGATGATCTTAAAGTAGCTAAACAGGTAGAAAAGGCGACGGCAAAAGCTAGAAGGATGCTTGGGTGCATACGGAGAGGAATGACTAGCAGAAGTGATAATGCCTCTTTATAAGTCTTTGGTGCAACCTCATTTGGAGTATAGTGTGCAATTCTGGAGACCATACCTTCAAAAGGATGTGAACAGGATGGAGTCGGTGCAGAGGGTGGCTACTAAAATGATTAGTTGTTTTCATTATAAAGCATATGAGGACAGACGTAAGGATCTTAATATGTACACCTTAGAGGAAAGGCGTGATAGAGGTGATATGATTGAGATGTTTAAATACCTCCGTTGCATAAATGTTCAGGGAGAGAGCCTCTTTCAATTGAAAGCAAGTTCTGCTACGAGGGGACATGGGATGAGGGTGAAGGGAGATAGATTCAGGAGTGATATGCGGAAATATTTCTTTATGGAAAGAGTACTGGATCCATGGAATAGTCTCCCAGTCGAGTTGGTAGGAGATGAGGACAGTAACTGAATTCAAAAAAGCATGGGACAAACACAGAGGATCTCTAAAGGTAAAAAAGGGACTGTTGTAGTTGTTGATATGGAAGGACAGACTAGATAGGCCATGTGGTCTTGTTCTGTTGTCATATTTCTATGTTTCTATCTAAGATTGTTCTCTCCTTGGATTCAGGAAATAGACATTGTTTTTGCTCCATCAGCCTTACTTTTTTTTAGAATGTTTTATGGTTTATTTATGTACTTTTATATATATTTCAGTTGTTACGGTTTTTGCTTATTTATTATTGTTAATTTTTTATATATTTATTGATTTTTAGTGTTTTATATTTGTATTTGAGGCTTATACCCCCTGAAGAAGGTGTCAGCTGAAATGCTCTTTGGCTCCAAACACAAGGGCTGTGTGTATAAGCAGGGGGTCATGGGTTTAACCTCAGGCTGTGGATCAGGAATGATAGGTCCACATTTGTTAACTTTATTGGGATCTCAAATGATTTTCAGAAGACTGTGTTCATGAGGAGCTAGCTAAACTAAAAGTAAGCAAAGCGATGAGTCTGGGTGGAATGTTGTTGTTGTTGTTACGTGCCGTCGAGTCGGAGTCGACTCATGGCGACCCTCTGGATAGCTATCCTAAATTGTGTTTGGTCTTCAGTCAGGCGGCTCATTGTTGACAGACTGGTACCCGTAGCTGCTGTTATTGTATCGATCCATCTCATTGCTGGCCTTCCTCTTTTGCGTTGACCTTCTATCTTGCCAAGCACGATGTCTTTCTCTAATGATCTCTCTCTCTGCATGATGTGTCCAAAGTATGAAAATCGAAGTCTTGTCATCTGAGCTTCTAAAGAAAGCTTAGGTTTGATCTCCTCTAGTACCGACTGGTTTGTTCTTCGGGCAGTCCATGGTATACACAGTATTCGCCGCCAGCACCATAATTCAAAGGCATCAATTTTCTTCCTGTCTTTTTCACTGTCCAGCTTTCACATCCATATGATGTTATTGAAAATACCATGGCTTGAACAAGTCGAATCTTTGTATGGAGAGAGACATCTCTGCTCTTGAGAATCTTATCTAGGTCTTTCATAACCATTCTGCCAAGAGCAATGCGTCGTCTGATTTCTTGACTGCTTGTTGCTTCTTTATTGATAGTTGATCCAAGTAGGTTAAAGTTGTTCACGATTTTAATTTCTTCTCCTTCAACGATGAACCTGTTGATTATGCCAGTTGTCATGATCTTTGTCTTCTTTACATTAAGGTGCAGGCCCATTTTGAGACTATGTTCTTTGATTGTGAGAAGCAAATGTTTCAGATCATCTTCACTTTCAGCCAGTAATGTGGTATCATCAGCATAGCGAAGGTTGTTGATGAGTCTTCCACCAATCTTCACACCTCTGTTGTCTTCATACAATCCTGCTTCTCTGATGATTTGTTCTGCATATAAATTAAACAGGTAGGGGGAAAGTATGCAGCCTTGTCTTACACCTTTGCTTATTTTAAACCATTCTGTTTCTTCTTGTTCCGTTCTAACTGTTGCTTCTTGATCAATGTACAGATTGTGCAAGAGTACGATCAGGTGTTCTGGTATACCCATGCTTCTTAATGTGGCCCAGAGTTTCTCATGGTTTACACAGTCAAAAGCTTTGCTATAGTCGATAAAGCACAAATAGATATCCTTTTGGTATTCTTTAGTCTTTTCAAGGATCCATCTCACATCCGCAATGATGTCTCTCGTTTCTCGCCCTTTCCTGAACCCTGCTTGCACTTCAGGTAGTTCTTGTTCCAGGTATGGTTGTAGTCTCTTTTGAATAATCTTCAGTAGAATCTTGCTGGCATGTGGGATCAGAGCGATTGTACGATAAGTTCCATAGTCAGTTGGATCACCTTTCTTTAGTATTGGTATAAACACAGATCTTTTCCAGTCAGTTGGCCATGATGCTGTCTTCCATATTTCTTGGCAGAGCCTTGTAAGTACAGTAACAGCTGCATAAGATTGCTGTAATACTTCTATGGGAATGCTATCAATGCCTGGTGCTTTGTTCTTTGATAAGGCTTTCAATGCTGCTTCAACTTCTTCTTTCATCACCAATGGTTCCCGATCATAACGTACAGGTTGAAACAGCTGTTGGTCCACTTGATCTTTATCGTATAAAAGCTCTGTATATTCCTTCCATCTTTTCTTGATCTTCTCAGCATCATTCAACATAGAACCTTGAGCATCTTGTAACATTCCAATTCGAGGCTGGAACGTTTTCTTTAACTCTCGTAGCTTTAGGAAAGCCGATCTTGTTCTTCCTCTAATAGTTTCTGCTTCTATTTCCTTGCATGCGTCATTGTAGTACTTTTCCTTGTCCTGTCTTGCTGCACGTTGGAAATCTCTGTTGAGTTCTGTGATTGTCTTTCTTTCTCCTCTGGCTTTAGCTTCTCTGCGTTTCTGGGCAATTTTCAGAGTTTCTTCCGTCATCCATTTTGGCCGTTTTTTCTTTTTCACCTTTTGTAGAGACTTCTCGCTTTCTTCCAACACCACCTTCTTGATGTCATTCCATAACTCTTCTGGAGCTCTATCATTTGTATCTAAAGCAGCAAATCGATTTTGCAGGCAGTCTTTAAATTCCAGTGGTATATTCTCAAGGTCATATTTTGCTGCATTCATGAGTGGTTTGCTCTTTTTCAAGTTTAGCTTGAGTTTGCATACTAGTAGTTGATGATCTGTACCACAGTCAGCTCCAGGTTTTGTCTTTGTTGATGTGATAGAGCTTTTCCATCGTTGACTTCCACAGATATAGTCAATTTGATTTTTATACAATCCATTGGGTGAAGTCCATGTGTACAGTCGCCGCTTGTGTTGCTGGAAGAATGTGTTTGAGATGAATAGATTGTTGGTCTTGCAGAATTCTATCAGTCTTTCTCCAGCTTCATTTCTGTTGCCAAGTCCATATTTTCCAACTACTTTGCCTTCTCCTTTGTTGCCAACTTTTGCGTTCCAGTCACCCATGACTATCAGGATATCCTGCTTGCATGTTCTGTCAATTTCAGCTTGTACTTGTTCATAGAACTCTTCAATTTCATTCTCATCTGCAGCTGTTGTTGGGGCATATACTTGAATTATAGTTGTGTTGATAGGCATTCCTCGTAGGCGAATAGAGATTAAGCGTTCGCTGACTGCATTGTATTTCATTACAGTTCTTGCAAGTTTCTTCTTTATTATAAATGCAACACCATTTCTTCTTTGTCTTTCATTTCCAGCATAGTAGACCATGTGATCATCTGATGCAAAGTGCCCGATGCCAGTCCATTTCAGTTCGCTGACACCCAACAGATCAAGTTGTACACGTTCCATTTCATTCTTGACCACCTCCAACGTCCCTTGGTTCATGCTTCGTACTTTCCATGTTCCAATGTGTAAGACATCTTTACAGCTTCTGACTCTCATTTCATGCGCAGCTGCATCAGCAGTCAGACGTCCCGAGGGCTTTGATCCAACCACATCATAAATGCTGGCTTTACTCTGAAAAGTCTTCAACTCTTCCCCAGTAGCTAGTTGAGTGCCTTCCGACCTGGGGGTCTCATCTTCCAGCACTATAGCACAATTTGTTTTGTTGCAACTATCCATTGGGTTTTCATGGCAAGATACAGAAGTAGATTGCCGGGCCTTCCTTCCACGCAGTTTAAGTTTGGTGTTGTTGCCGTTGTCACAGAAATGTGATCCTCCGCCGTCAACACTATCCCATTCTGCTGCTGCCCAGATGGGTGGTTTGTCTTGGTCTAAAACTAAAAGTAAGCAAAGCGATGAGTCTGGGTGGAATACATCCAAGAATACTGAAGGAACTTGGGAACGTTCTAGTGGCTCCACTGTCTGACCTTTTCAATGCTTCTTTGGAGTCAAGAATGGTGCCAGAGGACTGGAGAAAGGCACATGTGGTCCCTTTACACAAAGGCAAATGTAAGGATGATATTGAGAACTACGGGCTGGATGGTCTAACCTCTGTGGTTATTAAATTATTAGAAAGGCTACTAAAAGAGAGAATAGTGAGGTTTCTGGAGTCCAGTGGATTGCAGGATCCAATGCAACATGGATTCATCAGAGGTAGGTCATGTCAGACAAATCTGATTGATTTCTTTGACTGAGTGGCCAGGGTGTTGGACCAAGGGAGAACCCTAGATGTGGTGTATTTACATTTCAGTACAGCCTTTAGCATTGTTAAGCATAGGTGACTTATAAACAAACTGAGCACCTTAGGGATGGACTCTAAAGTTACTGTTAGAAATTGGTTGTGTGGGAAGCAACAAAGGGTACAGGTAAATGGAGCTCACTCTGAGGAGAAATAAGATACCAGTGGTGTGCCACAGGCATCCATCCTTGGTCCAATTCTTTTTAACCTCTTTGTTAGTAATATTGCGGAAGGGCTGTCGGGTAAGGTTTGCTTGTTTGCGGATGATACCAAAATCTGCAATAGAGTAGACACCCAAGAAGAAGTAGATAACATGAGGAGTAGATAACTGAGCTTGAAGAATGGTCTAGAATTTGGCAGCTGAAATTTAATGCTAAAAAATAAAAGGTCATGCATTAGGACTGCAAAAATCCAAAGTAGCAGTACAGTGTAGGGGGTGAGATACTTCTGTCCATAAACAAAGAGCGGGACCTGGGCATAATTGTGTCTGATGATCTTAAAGTAGTTAAACAGATAGAAAAGGCGACTGCAAGAGCCAGAAGGATGCTTGGGTGTATAGGGAGAAGAATGCCCAGCAGAAAAAAAGGAGGCGATAATGCCTCTGTATAAGTCTCTGGTGCGACCTCTTTTGGAGTATTGTGTGCAATTCTGGAGACCGCACCTTCAAAAGAATATAAGCAGGTTGGAGTTGGTGCAGAGGGTGGCTACTAAAATAGTTAGTCGTCTTCATTATGAAGCATATGAGGACAGACTTAAAGATCTTAATATGTATACTTTAGAGGAAAGGTGGAATAGGGGAGATATGATAGAAATATTTAAATACTTCCATGGCATAAATGCATAGGGGGAGGGTCTCTTCCGATTGAAACCAAGTTCTGCCACAAGAGGACGTAGGATGAGGGTGAAAGGGAATAGACTCAGGAGTAATATGTGGAAATATTTCTTTACGGAAAGAGTGGTAGATGAGTGGAATAGTCTCTCAGTGTAGGTGGTAGAAACAAGGACAGTATCTGAATTAAAAAAAACTTGGGACAAACACAGAGGATCTCTAAAGAAAAAAGGGCACTATTGTAGTTGATGGAAGAGCAGACTAGATAGACCATATGGTCTTTTTCTGCCATCATGTTTCTATGTTTCTAATAAAACTGCTTGAACCCACTACTATTTGTGCACCTGCTCTTGGTGTTCCTGCTGCTTCCTTGTGGGTGTTTATGCTCTCCTTTGTACCTCAACATATTTGCACTATCATATCTTGTCTGCACACATCTCCCCATGAAATGATCACATAGCAAGCATGATCTGCATTTGCGCATGTCATGAGTAGGTATCCGCTGAGTCCTATTATGTGTGATTTCCATGCTGTCTCTGAGATGGATAATGGCCTGGAGAGGTATCATTTCTGCATCTTCATTGGGCCATTTCTGTTCCCAGAATTAAAGGTTTGCATATGTGCCCTGTGGTGGCGCAGAAGAGAGAGAGCATAAGAAAGAAGGGAAAAATCAAGCGTTTTCCCCAGAGAAGGGAATCAAAACCAGACGTTCAGGGGTTAAAACTCCTGGTTTAGAAAAAAACTCCTCACAGAAAGTTTGTAGTCAAGAGACACGCCCTAGCTCCCTAGTTACCAGCCCTGCTCACGAGGGACAGCTGGGGAAGGAGCTATCAAGCAGAAAGGGAAACTACAGATATAAACGCGAGGAATCTGGAGAGGAGAGAGGAAGTAGAGGGAGTGAAAGAAGTGCCAGAAATCCTAGAATCACCGAGGAGAAAGGAAGTGCAAGGAAAGCCCAGCAGAGAGATCCTCAAACTGCCCAGCAAAGGAGTGCCCGAGAGTGAGGTGCTCAGAGTGCAGGAAAGAGGTACACTGCAGGAGAAAGTAGCCTTAGGGAAAGGTGCTTTGGGAGACTGACTTCCAGTGACGGTGAATCTTCTACCGAGGGAGAGGGGAGAAGGAGGAGCTCTAGTTCCGAGCCCAATGCTGAAGTGAATGGGTCAGAGAATCCTAGAAGGGGAAGAGGCCCTAGGAGCTCGGCAAGACTACACAAGGAAGGCACCCAGAGAGTGAAGGAAACTTTACCAGAAGCTCCGTGGAGAAAGGCAGAACCAGCCAGAGGTTTTAAAGCTTACCCAGGGAAGGTTGCAAGCCATGTGAGTAACCGACAGCATTCTCCAGAAATTTACATGGAAACTGAGCAGTCAGCTGTAAAGCCAGCTAGAAGCTTATTTCCTCAGAATAGGGTGAGCAAGGTTAAATCCTCTAATAAGCCTTTGAAAGTTGAGGAGTTACCTAAAGGTATAAACGTTCCTCAGAGAAGAGAAGAGTCTGCATTAAACAGAGTCTTACAAATCTTAGAAAGCTTAAAGCAAGATAATTCTGAGTTCAAATCCAATGCTTCTCTGGTAGAATCAGACGTCGAGAGCATGGAGTTTGAAACCTCTATGAGAAAGGAACCTAGCTCTGACATGGAAATATAATGTTCTCTAGTTTCCATACAGTAGCTGAAAGCTAGAATATTTTCCTGAAGCCTAGAAACTAGCAGCTGTTTTCAAAGACGCCGAGCTGAAAAGAATATGCAAATTAGGATTGTCGAGATTCTGAAAGCTTAACCCTTTCTTTGAAAGACTGTATGCAAAAAGTATAGAGCCTGCCAGACAGCAGGTAGAGAAAACATTGTTTTTGAGAAGAGAGAAAACATTGTGCAGTTGAAGTTTTGCATTGCTGGATTACTTAAAGCTGTACCTGTTTTAAAGTCACCTTTTGAGAAGAAGGTTTTTTTTTGAGCACCAAATTTGCTTTACTGTTTTTGTATGAAGAAATACTTTGTTTGAGTTTGCTGACAAGTTGAATGTAGAAGCCTCTTACCTTGTGGCTTTACTCTGGAAAATATCCATACCTTATGTTTGATATCTGGAACTGTTTATAAGAAGTTCCTTTGGCCTGAAGAATAATAAAAATCCTGCATGCCTATATCCCTTCTCGGCTGAAGTTATTTCAACTGCACAACTACAATTATAGGCATTTTTCAAATAAATAAAGACTATCACCATTCCCAACACCTAGGCAACTGCCTGGGGCGAAGGGCGTGGTGACAGGATTGGCGTAGTTCTTGGACTTTTCTCAAGGCCTATATCCAACACAAGGAGCTCGTGGGAGGAAGTCCGGAGAACCCAAGGTGGAACCACAGCAACCCTGAGACCAGACCTCCAGCCGAAGGAAGGACCGGAGCAGAGTGTCCAGAGGGTGCCTCCCTTGCTGAGCCTGAGTCTACCCGTCCGGCAGGTAACCCGTAGATAAACTGGGTTATTTTAGGATTGCCTGCCAGGGTGGGGTGCTGTAGTCCTCATAAGTAGTGGGAAACAGCCTCTGTGTGAAAGAGCCGCACTTGGTGTGTTTCTGTTTGTTTGTGTTTCAGCATCACCGGAGAGATGGAGCAGCCCAATCTGCTTAGCTGGGTAGCAGACCGCTTCAGGGAGCAGCAGGAAGAAGCCTCTAAAGCCCAGGAGCGTGTGGCCTGCATGCTGAGAGACCAGCAACAACCGCTCCTATCGATGATGGCTGACTGGTTAGGGGAGCAAAGGAAGACATCAGATGCCCTGAGGAGTATGACTGGTTCCTTAGGAGCCTCACAGAGACTGGGACTACCAGGGAAGGGTATTTTTTCTTTTGGCCATCTAGCAAAAGATGATAACATCGATGACTATATAGAGGTCTTTGAGAGAGTCGCTCAACTCAGCGGTTGGCCCGAAGATCAGTGGGCAGTCCGCTTTGCAGCTTCCCTCACCGGTGAAGCTTTGGCTGCCTATCGCGCAATGCCCAATGATCTAGCCTCCTCTTATGTTGATGTTAAGAGTGCCATAAGGGATAGAATGGGTCTCACCCCGATGGTATATAGACGCCATCTAAGAGCGTGTAAGTTAAAGCTAGGGGAGACGCCACGAGCCTTATGTCAAAGGATCAAGAGTCTAGTTTGGAAGTGGTTAGAACCACAGGGAAAGTCTATTGATACTCTTCTAGACTGCATAATATTGGAACAATTTGTGGAAGTTGTTCCTAATGATTTAAAATCTTTCCTGATCCTCCAGGGCTGTAAGACCACCCAAGAAGCAACCTCGCTAGCGGAGCGGTTTTTAGAGGCCAGGTTGGTCGGCCAGACGAAGGTGGGTCTTGCCCCAAGTCCTGAGAAAGGAGGTTCAGAAAGGATGGGGAACACACTGTTAGGAGAAAGCCTAGGATTGAAGCCCAGGAAGAATTGTTCACATGCTCAAAGTAAATGTTTTACTTGTGGGGAGGTGGGGCATTTTGCTAGGAATTGCAAGGCCAGGACAGCGCTGGTATCCACCCATGGTAAGGATGGGGAGGGATTTTTGCTGACTGTGGAGGTCGAGGGCATTCCTACGGAGGCGCTTTTAGACTCAGGTGCAGAGCAATCTATGTTGTCAGCCAAGATATGGGCTGATATACAGGAACAGAGTGATAAGGCCCCAACCCCATCTGGGCATTCAATTAAGATAAAATGTGTGCATGGCTCCACATCCGCTTACCCTTTAACAAAGGTGAGAGTGAAAGGCTTAGGGTTGGAACGAGAAGTGGTAGTTGCCATAGTCCCTAAGCTCCCCCATCCCTTAGTGTTAGGGAAGGACTGGCCGCAGTTCAGACGTGGCCTGGAAAAAGGTTTACTAGGAGAAACTAAGGAGCCAGAGGAGAACCATACGCCCAGTAAAGAACAGAATAAGGTATCCCGTTCCCCTAGAAAAACTCAGACAAAACTTAACCCAGTATTAGCCCCCTTGTTTGGAAAGAAACCGGAAGGGAGAGTAGCCAAAAAGGAGTCCCCAGACAATAAACCTAGGTTTATTTTGAAAGCCTGTAGGACTACTCCGAGCGCTAGAATACCCAAACGGGCGACTGAACAGGCTGCGAGGTTCGATCTCTACAGTGCGGAGGACAGGGTCATCCCCAAACAAGGTAGGGCGCTGGTGGAAACCGGCATTCAGGTGGAGATACCCCCTGGATGTTATGGGAGGGTCGCTCCACGATCTGGCCTGGCCGTGAAAAACTCCATTGATGTAGGGGTGGGGGTAATAGACCCCGATTTCCGAGGGGCGATAAAGGTTTTATTGCTCAATTCATCCCATACTGATTTTAAAGTAAATACAGGGGATAGGATAGCGCAGTTGATCTGCGAAAGAGTAGGATTCCCACCAATAGAAGAAGTGGAGGAAGTGAGCACCACTCTGAGAGGGTCGCAGGGATTAGGTTTCTCTGGCCGTGCCGAATTTAAAGGGCTAGCGGCCACATGTGAAGATAAAGCAGACGTGGACCTAGGCCCTCAACTCGCTGACTGCAGGACAAAGCCTATTCCTAAGATAGGGGATGAGTTATCATGGCACCAGCAACAGGCCTTATCAAGGTTATTGAGTAGATTCCCAGATGTATTAACACCCATCCCGGGGAAGACTAACCTCGTAAGCCATACAGTGGTGACCCCTCCGGGGGAAATTATTCGCCAAAGGCCCTATAGGTTGCCCACATCGAAGCAACAGGTGGTAAAAGAGCAGGTACGGGAAATGTTGGCTTTAGGGGTTATTGAAGAATCCGTAAGCCCATGGAATAGCCCGATTGTTTTAGTTCCCAAACCTGATGGCAGTACCCGGTTTTGTATAGACTTTAGGAAAGTCAATACAATTTCGCGTTTTGACACCTATCCTATGCCTAGGATCGATGAGCTCTTAGATAGGTTAGGTAGGGCCGCATATCTAACAACGTTAGATATGACAAAAGGGTACTGGCAGATTCCCCTCACAAGGGAATCTCGCCCAAAAACTGCTTTTAGTACCCCGCTAGGCCTGTACCAGTTCCGCCGTATGCCCTTCGGGCTACATGGGGCAGCGGCTACATGCCAGCGTCTGGTAGACAGGGTCCTACGACTGCACCAACTGTACGCTACGGCGTATATGGATGACGTTGTAATTCACAGCGACAGTTGGGACCAGCATCTATTTCACATAGGCAAGGTATTGGAAGCCATGAGAGAGGCATGTATCACCCTCAACCCCACGAAGTGCATGTTCGGGGGAAAGGAGGTAAAATACCTTGGGCACATAGTAGGAAGAGGGGTGATAAAGCCTTTAATAGACAAAATAGAAGCTGTTAGGACTTTCACAAAACCCCTAACAAAGAAACAGATTTGCAGTTTCCTTGGGTTAATTGGGTACTATCGGAGGTTTATACCTAACTTTGCCACTGAAAGCGCCCTTTTGACGGACATGCTTAAAAAAAATGCTCCGAATCAAGTAAGGTGGTCACCGGAGGCGGAGCTTGCTTTTGAGCAATTAAAAGGAAAACTTTGTTGTGAGCCCATTTTGAAGGGCGTAGATTTTAAGCGCCCGTTTATAGTACAAACGGACACCTCCGAAACCGGGCTGGGGGCAGTTTTATCCCAAAAGATAGAAGGGGTAGAACATCCTATAATGTTTTTAAGTAGGAAATTGGCACCACCCGAACGGAAATATTCAGCGGTCGAACGTGAGTGCTTAGCTATACGCTGGGCGATAGATGCTCTCCGATTTTATCTTGTGGGCCGTAAGTTTCTCCTCGTCACTGACCATGCCCCTTTAAAGTGTCTTAATAAAATGAAAGATCATAATCCGAGGCTCACACGTTGGTACCTGACCCTGCAGGCCTATGACTTCCAAATTGAACATAGCGCAGGTAGGCTCCACACCAATGCGGACGCCCTTTCGAGGATTCCGTGCTGTGCCGACAGTAGTCGGCCAGCCCGGAATATCTTAAGGGGGGGGGGAAATCTGTGGTGGCGCAGAAGAGGGAGAGCATAAGAAAGAAGGGAAAAATCAAGCGTTTTCCCCAGAGAAGGGAATCAAAACCAGACGTTCAGGGGTTAAAACTCCTGGTTTAGAAAAAAACTCCTCACAGGAAGTTTGTAGTCAAGAGACACGCCCTAGCTCCCTAGTTACCAGCCTTGCTCACGAGGGACAGCTGAGGGAGGAGCTAGCAAGCAGAAAGGGAAACTACAGATATAAACGCGAGGAATCTGGAGAGGAGAGAGGAAGTAGAGGGAGTGAAAGAAGTGCCAGAAATCCTAGAATCACCGAGGAGAAAGGAAGTGCAAGAAAAGCCCAGCAGAGAGATCCTCAAACTGCCCAGCAAAGGAGTGCCCGAGAGGGAGGTGCTCAGAGTGCAGGAAAGAGGTACACTGCAGGAGAAAGCAGCCTTGGGGAAAGGTGCTTTGGGAGACTGACTTCCAGTGACGGTGAATCTTCTACCGAGAGAGAGGGGAGAAGGAGGAGCTCTAGTTCCGAGCCCAATGCTGAAGTGAATGGGTCAGAGAATCCTAGAAGGGGAAGAGGCCCTAGGAGCTCGGCAAGACTACACAAGGAAGGCACCCAGAGAGTGAAGGAAACTTCACCAGAAGCTCCGTGGAGAAAGGCAGAACCAGCCAGAGGTTTTAAAGCTTACCCAGGGAAGGTTGCAAGCCATGTGAGTAACCGACAGCATTCTCCAGAAATTGACATGGAAACTGAGCAGTCAGCTGTAAAGCCAACTAGAAGCTTATTTCCTCAGAATAGGGTGAGCAAGGTTAAATCCTCTAATAAGCCTTTGAAAGTTGAGGAGTTACCTAAAGGTAAAAACGTTCCTCAGAGAAGAGAAGAGTCTGCATTAAACAGAATCTTACAAATCTTAGAAAGCTTAAAGCAAGATAATTCTGAGTTCAAATCCAATGCTTCTCTGGTAGAATCAGACGTCGAGAGCATGGACTTTGAAACCTCTATGAGACAGGAACCTAGCTCTGACATGGAAATAGAATGTTCTCTAGTTTCCATACAGTAGCTGAAAGCTAGAATGTTTTCCTGAAGCCTAGAAACTAGCAGCTGTTTTCAAAGACGCCGAGCTGAAAAGAATATGCAAATTAGGATTGCTGAGATTCTGAAGGCTTAACCCTTTCTTTGAAAGACTGTATGTAAAAAGTATAGAGCCTGCCAGACAGCAGGTAGAGAAAACATTGTTTTTGAGAAGAGAGAAAACATTGTGCAGTTGAAGTTTTGCATTGCTGGATTACTTAAAGCTGTACCTGTTTTAAAGTCACCTTTTGAGAAGAAGGTTTTTTTGGAGCACCAAATTTGCTTTACTGTTTTTGTATGAAGAAATACTTTGTTTGAGTTTGCTGACAAGTTGAATGTAGAAGCCTCTTACCTTGTGGCTTTACTCTGGAAAATATCCATACCTTATGTTTGATATCTGGAACTGTTTATAAGAAGTTCCTTTGGCCTGAAAAATAATAAAAATCCTGCGTGCCTATATCCCTTCTCGGCTGAAGTTATTTCAACTGCACAACTACAATTATAGGCATTTTTCAAATAAATAAAGACTATCACCATTCCCAACACCTAGGCAGCCGCCTGGGGCGAAGGGCGTGGTGACAGCCCCTATAGCTGCTCATGTCTGGCAGCTGTGGGATGTACCATGGGTTGTGTGTTTATACTTTAACATGACTGTTTGCTGGTAGCTGCCTGTCTACCCCAGAGCACAGACACAAGGCCTATGTGCTCACTGCCTTTGCAGGGAGCACCTAGACGACTGGCCGGAGAGTGTGATGTGTTGGCAGAAACACATCATGTGGGTGATTTAGGAGGTTATGTGTGTTGACAGATCGAGAAAGTGAGAATGCCTGGCAGGCCACAGAGATTTTTGTTAATGTGTGTAAAGCCATTGTTGTTCGGCATGCTAGTAGTATTTGTTACCAGTTATCATATGTTCACAACAGTTGAATCAACTACTGGCTGCAGCAGCAGCAGACTGGTTTGAACCATTCCTGCATGTGGGCCATTACAGATGGAGACCTGTACCTCTTTTTTTGGCAGGCAGTGCAATGCTAAACACATGCAGCTATATGCCTGCATGCAATGGTGTAATCCCAACACCAGTTCATTCCTGTGGTTGGCATGAGGAGACAGTTGTAAACCATAGACATCAATGATATATATATGCTGCGTTAGGAGGGAGACTATGCAGGTACTGTGAGGCCTTGCATGCACTAATGCATTTGGAGCTAGTTCAAATAGCATTTGTGAGTTGACATTTACCTTCCCAGGCTACATAAATTTTGCTGGTCACACACTCTGTACTGGCTGTTCACTCTCACCCAAGGGATACTTCCATCAGTTGTTTGCTAGTTGCAACCACTTTATGTCACTGCAACATGCTTTGCGGCTGTGTAGCGTGTTTTGTTGTGACATTATATGTTTTGTTGTGAAGTAAGGCTTTTTGCTCACAATGCATGTTGCTGATGTGCAAAATGTCTGACATCAGTAAGGCAGATGCATATTGCACGAGGAGAGCATGGCAGCCCGATCTAGGAAGCTGCGCTTCAGCGATGGGGATCTGTACCTATTGGCCACCCTCTTTGCCGAAAGCAGAAGAGGCTCTTCCCCACATCCAGCGTGCACCATGACATGGCAAAGCTGCAGTGCTCATGCATGTGGGAGAGAGGTTCAATGCCAGCGGTGACTACCCACAGATAGTAAGTACATGTGCAGAGGAACCCTTTACGCATATGTCTACATTATGTCCATCACACAGATGATGCATTTCAAACATGCATGTGTATTTAGCCTGGCTCACAAGGACTGGGGAACCTCCATGCAGGGCCAGGCCAAGGGTTTCTTCAACCAAGCCAAGGTCTGCAGCTATGCTGCCACCCCCATGCTGTGCAGGCCCCCAAACCCTAGCGTGCATTGCCACATCCCCACAGTGCCACTCATTCCAGCAACAGGGTCAGGGGAGGGGCCACCGCTCAGCTCTGCTGCACACCATGACCCCCCTCTGTTGGAGGGGGGTCAGGTATGGCAGGCCATGGGTGGTAAAAATTAATGAATGGAGTGGAACGGGTAAACATAGATCGATTATTTACACCATCAAAATATACAAAGTCTAGGGGACATGCAATGAAGCTACAGTGTAAACTATTTAAGACTAATAAGAAAATATTTTTTCACTCAACGTGTAATCAAATTCTGGAATTTGTTACTGGAGGATGTGAAGAGTTTGCAATAGCAGAGAGGGCACAGATAGACGCGATTTGCCAGAAGATCAAATTCCCAAGGAAGGGTGTAGAGTGTAGGGAGAGACAATTGCGTTGGGTAATTTATGTCACACGTTTACATATGTGCATATCATGTCATATACCTCAGTTGAGAATTGAGTTCATTACAGACACATGGAAATATTAATGTGGGAAAAAACAAAGTAACACATTCCAGATGGCTTGATGTCCCAATCATGTATATCACAGGCGACACCCTTAGGGCTCAAACTAAGGCTCTAACTGCTGGCCCCCCCCAATGGCTTTACCAGTGACATACACACACATTTACACAGGGGCGGCCCAAGGATGATGCGGGGCCACATGCGGAGACTCATTGAGGGGCCTCTTTTGCATAGCCACTGGACCTCGTTTGCATACATTTAATTTGTTTTATTTTAAAATGTATTTGTTGTCCATCTAAAATTATAGGCGGCTTTCATAGGAGCCCTTCACAAGCCTCTTTTTTGTCCTGCAATGACTTGGGGGCATGTTTACTAAATATTAATGTGCGTTAAGTGCCACTGCGCCAATAAAAATAAATGGACGTTGCTGCACTTAGTGCACCTTAACATTTGTGAATACGCAGACATGTCTCTTAATGAGTGTCTCAATACCATTTGCATGGGCAGTGAGGATAAAGAGACTACCAGATTTCTACAGATTTCTACTCCATTTAACCTCCCGGTACTCAGCACGCTGGCGGGCTTTTTATCACAGCCGCAGGAGAGAAGGCAAACATCGCTCTTTACAACCACAGCTCCTCAGAGGTAAGCCAGGGTTTTGGGCCTCCCCGGCTGTCTTTGCAGCTAGTCAGGTGCAGGGCCCCACGAGATGCAGGGCCATGTGCGGGCAGCATTCCCGTACAATGGATGGGCTGGGACTACACAAGGGGACTGCTACTTCTGGGGAGAGATCTGCAATTGTGAGTATATACTTCTGGGAGTTTTCTGAATCTTGGGGAGAAGGGAATTCTTTGGATTAAAGCTGATTAATCTGCGAACCCAGTGTATTTTTTAAATCAGTCAGGGCCTAGTAGCAGCAAAGAGTTTTCAGTTTAAATTTAAAACACAGAATAGAGCTTTCTGGTTAACTTTATAACCCAGCAGAGAGCTTCTAGTTTAAATTTCATATTCAGTCAGGGCCTTGTAGCAGCAAAGAGCTTTAATTTAAATCAACTCAGAATATAACTTAGCATAAAAGACAAAACAGGGTCAGTATTCTTCAAGCAATAATTTATTCTAGAGACCTTTACAAAGAGGCCTTCTACCTAGGGGGCAAGAGACCTGTGAAACTTTTAAGTAGGTGTTAAAGCCAGGTGGCAGATCAAAGGGCCATTTTGAAAGACTCCTTCTAGCCATGCAAGGACTGTTAATCACCCAGGAAATTGGTCACAGATTACCTTAGAACAGCGGTTCTCAACCTGTGGGTCGCGACCCCCATTGGTGTCGCCACAGGATTTAGCAGGGGTCACCACGCCTCACCTCACTCCGCCGTTAAAAAAAAGAAAAGCACCCAAGTTGCTGCCGCTGCCGAGTGCTTCTCGGCAGTGGCAAACTCACCGTCTCCCTGTCCCTTCTAATGCAGCCACGGCTCCCTGCCTCTTAGGGAACCACGGCTATGCCAGTAAAACCATTGTGGAGCCTTCCTGTCTCTTGACGGGCTCCGTGCAGCATTGTCCCACCTCCAAAGGAAGTTGTTTACCACTTCCTTTGGAGGCGGGACACTGCTGCACGGAGCCCGTCGAGAGACGGGAAGGCTCCACAATGGTTTTACAGGTATAGCCGCCGTTCCCTAAGAGACAGGGAGCCGCAGCTGTAGAAGAACAGCAGGGCAGTAGCAGGCAGACAGGGAGAGGGGAGGAGGGGGAAGGGAACCTGCAACAGGGCTGACATGGAGGGATGGATGGAGGGAGGGAGGGGTCTGACATGGACAGGGGAGCTGACACGGAGAGGGGGGGCTGATATGAATGGAGGGACGGAGGGAGGGGAGGGCTGACATGGAGGGAGGGGGCTGACACTGATGGATGGAGGGAGGGGGCTGACATGGACAGAGGGGGGCTGACATGGAGGGAGGGAGGGAGGGGAAGGCTGACATGGACGGGGGGCTGACATGGAGGGAGGGAGGGTTGACATGGAGAGAGGGGGGGGCTGACATGGATGGAGGGAAGGAGTGAGGGTGGGGCTGACATGGAGGGAGGGAGGGAGGGGTGGCTGACATTGATGGATGGATGGAGGGAGGGAGGGGGCTGACATGGACAGAGGGGGGCTGACATGGATGGAGGGAGGGAGAGAGGGAGGGGGCTGACATGGAGAAAGGGAAGAGACAGGGGGACATACTGTACAGGCGGGTAATAAATGCTGGACAGAGGGGAGAGACAGTGCGGGTTAGGATTATAATGGGCAGATGGGGGGCTAGGACTGGTAATGGGTTGATTAGGGAAGGCTAGGACTGGGAATGGACTGATCAAGGGGGGGTTGGGACTGGTAATGTGCTGATAGGGGGGTAGGACTGGTAATGGACTGATGGGAGGCTAGCACTGAAAATGAGCTGATCGGGGAGGTTAGGACTGGTAATGGGCTGATTAGGGGAGTCTAGCATTGGTAATGGGGTTGAGGAGGGACTAGCACTGGAAATGAGCTGATTGGGGAGGCTAGCATTGGTAATGTGGTTGAGGAGGGACTAGCACTGGAAATGAGCTGATCGGGGAGGTTAGGACTGGTATTGGGCTGATTAGGGGAGGCTAGCACTGGTAATGGGGTTGAGGGGGAACTAGCACTGGAAGCGAGCTGATTGGGGGGCTTCGACTGGGAATGGGCTGATTGTGGGGAGGGGAGGATAGAGCTGCTGGCCCTGGAAGAAAACCAGGCTACAAATGGGCTGATACGAGGGGATGGGAGAATGGAACTGGAAGAGAGTGGATCTGAGAGGGGCTGCCATGGTATTTGTACTAGAAGGGACTGCTCAGTGGGGAAGGAGGGGGACTGGAAGGGAATGGACACCAGTGGCAGTGATGGGAATGCAAGTTGAAATTGGAAGGTACTGAGAGTGAGGACTGGAAAGGGGCTGATATTGGGGATGGATACTGGGACTGGAAATAGGCTGATGGAAAGAAGTGAAGAAAACGAAAGAAGAGATAAGAAATGGCAGATGGACCATAGACCACAGAAAGAGAGATAAGAGAAGACAGGAAAGCAGAAGCCTCAGATCGGGACCAGCATGATCAGAGAATAAATTGGTCCGACAACAAAGGTAGAAAAAATAATTTTATTTCATAGTAGTGATTTGACTACAAAATCAGCATAATTTTGAAATCAAATATTGTTACTTGTTATTGTGATTAATTATTGTGGTTTAAATAAGTAAATTTTATAAATAAAAACATATTGCAAAGGCCTATAATATATTAATAATTCAACAAATGATTACAGCGACAATGCGTTAACGGTAAAGGAAGAGAGACGCATTTGATTTTATCATTGGGGGTCACCACAAGTTGACCAATGGTAAAAGGGGTCACGGTACAAAAAAGGTTGAGAACCGCTGCCTTAGAAGCATAGGACAGGGTACTATGTAGCAGTCAGCTTTTAATAAGTCTTCTTTCCCTCCCTCCCTCCCCAACACCCATCCACGCCTGGGATAATCATAGCTTTATTGGTACTTACACATCTTAAAGGAAAGGAGCTGCTCTCAGATGCAGCTGTATATCCAAATCACGCATACATTAAGGACCTGAGATTAATTAAGCTTCAGATGAAAAAGGTATATTAAACGTATTAGGTATAGTTTTATTAGTATAAGTATCCCCAGCAACCCTTAGTAGGTAAAGAAATTAAATATCTAAACACAACCGTAAAACTAAGATGCAGGCAGCAGTCCAGCAGCGAGATGGGGGCTTTCCAGTCTTTTGCATTGAGTGTCACATATATGATTTTTTCCCAGTTGGTGAGAGGTCATACGTGTGCACTAGGTGCAAGGAGCTCTTTGCTCTCAGGGAACGAGTCCATTCTCTAGAGGCTAGAGTAGCAGACTTGGAAGACCTAAGGAAGACACAGAGGTACATAGATGAGACCTACAGGGATATAGTCCTGAAGTCCCACCTCCAGTCTGGCAGCATCCCTGTTGCCATGGAGGAGAAAGGTCACGTGACAGGAGAGCATCACCCTGGTGTGGCAGGAAGTGATCCTGTAGTTAGGACCTGTCCTCTAGGTGATGTAAAACCCTCTCGCACCAAGGAGGTTTCTCCAGGGCCATGTGCCCTGAGGGAAGGGTTAGGACAGCCATTATAGTTGGTGATTTGATCATTAGGCATGTAGATAGCTGGGTGGCTGGTGGACATGAGGATTGCCTGGTAACATGCCTGCCTGGTGAGAAGGTAGCGGACCTCACGTGCCACCTAGATAAGGTCTTAGATAGTGCTGGGGAGGAGTCTGCTGTCTTGGTACATGTCGGTACCAATGACATAGGAAAATGTGGTAGGGAGGTTCTGGAGACTAAATTTAGGCTTTTAGGTAGGAAGTTGAAATCCAGAACATCCAGGGTAGCATTCTCCAAAATGCTTCCCGTTCCATGTGCAGGAACCAAAAGACAGGCAGAGCTCCGGAGTCTCAATGCGTGGAAGAGACAATGGTGCAAGGATGAGGGTTTTGGATTTGTTTGAAACTGGGGAACATTCTGGGGAAAGGAGGGGCTCTTCCGAAGGGATGGGCTTCACCTTAACCAGGATGGAACCAGGCTGCTGGCATTAACCTTTACAAAGGAGATAGAGCAGCTTTTAAACTGGATAATAGGGGAAAGCCGACAGTTGCCCAAGAGCGCATGGTTCGGAACAATGTATCCTTGAAGGATACTGCCAAAAAAATGAAGTTAGGGCACATCAGCAGAGAGGTTCCAATAAAGAGTAAAGTAGCCCTTGAGTATGGAGCAGGGAGAGCTTAAAGATTCCAAATTACCCATGCCTAATGATAGCCAGATTAATATGAATAAAATACAGTCTCTAAAATGCTTGTATGCAAATGCTAGAAGTCTAAAAAATAAGATGGGAGAGTTAGAATATATAGCAGTAAATGAGAGGTTAGATATGATTGGAATCTCAGAGACATGGTGGAAGAAGGACAACCAGTGGGACACTGTGATACCTGGGTACAAACTATATCATAATGATAGAGCTGATCAAATTAGTGGAGAGGTTGCACTCTATGTTAGAGAGGGCTTTGAGTCACAAAGGATTAAAGTTTTGCAGGAAACAAAATTTTCTGTAGAATCTCTATGGATTGAAATTACATGTAAAAAGGGGAAGGCAAAGGCAGTGGGGGTGTACTATCGACCGCCTGGCCAGAATGAGCAAATGGATGATGAAATGCAAGATGCAAGAGATAAGGGTGTTGGGGCCATTTGGCAATAGTGCTCATAGCATGATCACATTTGATTTAATAAGTGGAGGAGGGATGGTAAGGAAATCCACAGTATTAACTTTTAACTTTCAAAAGGGAGACTATGATAAAATGAGGAAAATAGTTAAGAAAAAACTAAAAGGAGCAGTTGCAATGGTTAAAGACTTACATCAAGCTTGGGTGTTGTTTAAAAATACTATCTTGTAAGCCCAGAACAGCTGTATTCCACGCTTTAAGAAAAGTGGAAAGAAGTCCAAAAAACTGCCAGCATGGTTTAAAGGTGAGGTCTGAGAGGCTGTTGTTGCCAAAAAAACATCTTTCAGGAAACGGAAAAAGAGCCAAATGATGAAAACAGGAAATAGCACAAGCACTGGCAAGTTAAATGGAAGGCATTGATAAGGCAGGCAAAGAGAGAATTTGAGAAGAAGCTTGCTGCATTAGCAAAAACATATAATAAAGACATTTTCAATACATTCGTAGCAAAAAACCTGTGAGAGAGTCAGTTTGTCCATTAGATGATAGAGGGGTAAAAGGGGCACTAAGAGGAGACAAAGCCATAGCGGAGAGACTGAATGAATACTTTGCTTCAGTCTTTACTGAGGAAGATGTAGGGATATTACCTATGACTGAAGTGGTATTTAAAGGTGATACTGCAGAAGAATTGAAGGAAATATCGATACATCGATATTTGATAAACTGAAAGTGTAGCAAATCACCTGGACTGGATGGTATACATCCAAGTGTGTTGAAAGAACTGAAATATGAGATTGCAGACCTGCTATTAGTAATCTGTGAACTATCATTAAAATCATCTGTAATACCTGAAGATTGGAGGATGGCCAACGTAACGCCCATTTTTAAAAAGGGTTCCAGGGGTGATCCGGGAAACTACAGACCGTTGAGCCTGATGTTAGTACCAGGAAAAATGGTAGAAACCATCATAAAGAACAAAATTACTGAACATGTTGATTGTCATGGCTTAATGGGAGACAGCCAACATGGCTTTAGACAAGGAAGAGCTTGTCTTATTGATCTGTTATGTTTTTTTGAAGGTGTGAATAAACAGACAAAGGTGAGTCAGTTCATATAGTGTATCTGGACTTTCAGAAAGCCTTTGAGAAGGTCCCTCATCAGAGACTTTTGGCAAAACTAAAAAGTTATGGGATAGGAGGCAGTGTACTATTGTGGATCAGGAACTGGTTAAAAGATAGAAAGCAGAGGGTAAGGCTAAATGGCCAATTTTCCCAATGGAAAAAGGTGAATAGTGGAGTAATGTAGGGATCTGTGCTGGGTCCGCTGCTTTTTGACATATTCATAAATGACCTAGAAAAGGGAATAATGAGTGAGGTTATCAAATTTGCAGATGACACAAAACTTTTTAAAGTTGTTAAAACTCATGACGATTGTGGAAAATTGCAAGGGGATCTTGATAAATTGAAAGACTGGGCATCCAAATGGCAGATGAAATTTAATGTGGACAAGTGCAAAGTTATGCACCTAGGAAAGAACAACCCAAACTATGTTTACACGACGCAAGGTTCCACATTCGGAACCACCACCCAGGAAAAAGATTTAGGTGTCATTGTGGATAACATGTTAAAACTATCATAAGGAAAAGAATGGAAAAGAAAACAAAGGATATTATAATGCCTCTGTATCGTTCCATGGTGCAACCGCACCTTGAATATTGTGTGCAATTCTGGTCACCGTATCTTAAAAAGGATATAGCGTTATTAGAAAAGGTTCAGAGAAGAGCCACCAAAATGGTAAAGGGGATGGAAGGATACCCCTATGAAGAGAGGCTAAAAAGATTAGGGCTCTTTAACCTGGAAAAGAGACGGCTGAGGGGAGATATGATAGAAGTCTATAAATTAATGAACGGAGTGGAATGGGTAAATGTAGATCGATTGTTTACGTTATCAGAATATAGAAAGACTCGGGGACATGCAATGAAGCTACAGTGTAAACTAGTTAAGACTAATAAAAGAAAATATTTTTTCACTCGACGTGGAATCAAACTCTGGAATTTGTTACCGGACGATGTAGTAAAAGCTGTTAGTATAGCTGGGTTTAAAAAAGGTTTGGACAAGTTCCTGGGGGAAAGGTCCATAAAGCATTATTAAAAGGGACTCAGGATATCACTGCTTGACCCAGTACAAGCATTGAGGAACCTGTGTCTTTTGGAGAGACTGCTAGGTACTTATGACCTAGATTGGCCACTGTTGGAAGCAGGATACTGGGCTTGATGGACCTTGGTCTGACCCAGTATGGCATATCTTATGTTCTTATATTCTTATGCATATACATACATCATGGTAGAATTCAACCACGCTCTGCTGCGGTCACACAATGCCCCTAAGACATGTCTGTTGAGCAGTACTACTGAGGAGTGTTCTGTGCTAATCACAGTTAGGGAACAAAGCCATAACTGAACAGTTAAGATGGGTAGAATGTTTTGTACCATGAAAGACCAGCTTTCACATCCAGATCTGCCACATAGACATGTATGATGCATTAGCTAGATGGACCGATATGTCACACAGTACGTTGATTATGCTTGGGGCTCCCATCAACTGAGCACATAGACAGATTCTCTTTTTTTTTTTTTTTTCAATATTTTATTTTGAACCATCAAACAAAACATCAAATACAGAGCATAAGACAATCGCTCCCTGGGGTGGGCTCTGATCCCCAAGGTGCAAGATACATAGATGGTTACATAGTTTTTAAGATAATACCCCTATTTCCCCCCCTCCCCCCCCAACCTCCCCCCCCATAAACCCTTCCCCCCCCTCCACCCAGACGCAATACCCACCCGGACCAGCATATATAACAGTGCCGAACCTCTGTAGGTCTCCACATACATCCAGGGCTATCAACAGCCTAATTGCAGGGTTACATTACGTGTCTGAGGACTCAACTTTTGAATATAGGGCTCCCACAGTAACCAGAAAGCAGACCATCGCTTCACATGACCTCGTGCAGCCCGACACTCCAGGAGCATAAGTTGATGGAAGGAGTTCCGCCACTCCCAAAAAGAGGGAGGGTGGCTGTCCCTCCACCCACGTAGAATGGGGCCCTTACCCACCAGACATGCCTTCCGCACCAGCCAACGACTCCATTTCCCCTTTGGAGAGGTGAGACCCAGGAGATCCAAGACGGTCAAGGCCGCATCCCAGTATACAGGTTGTCCAAGGAGGTCGGCCATATAGAGGGCAATTCTATGCCAATAGGGGCGTATGCGCCGGCAGCCCCACCACATATGGTACAAGGTCGCCAGGGGCTCCGCACAGCGTGGACAGCTACCATCTGCAGTCAAATGGCAGCGAAGGGCTCGCCGCGGGGAGAAATGAACCCTAGTTAAACACTTAATTTGAATTTCTCGCCAGCGAGCACCATCTGCCAGGCTCGCCACCCTCCGGAGGGCCACCAGAATAGTACCATGGGGAATCTCTCGACCCAATTCCACCCCCCAGGCTCTTTCCACACCGCTGTAATCTGGCTGTGGTCGAAACTGCTCCAACCGAAGATGGAAGGTCCGAATAGACGGCCGCTCAACGTCGCCAAACCCGAAAAAACGCTATTATCTGGGCCGAGCGGTCGCCACAGAGTTCCGACCGTGGAATGGAAGCCACGTAATGGGCCACTTGCATGTATGCAAAGAAGTGTAGGGGCCCCAATTTATATTCGCGGGATAGCATGGGAAAGGGCTTAGGTTTACCCGCCAGGTCCACCACATGGCCCAGCGCCCGCACTCCTCTCTCCCCCCACTGACGAAACGCTGCCGTTTCAGTCCCCGGGGTAAAATTGGCGTTGCCCCAAATAGGTAGCCAGCTCGACACCTGCCACCGTCGGCCCCAATAGACATTCAATTTCCGCCAGGTTTTATATACCGGGGCCAATAACACGCTGTCCGCTAAATGCGTAGGCCACCTACTCACCTCCAAATGCAAAAGGGCCCGTAGAGAATGGGGTGCCACGTACGCCTCCTCAAACGCTCTAGGGGTATAAAGATCATTATCCCCGAGCCAGTCCCCCAAATGGCGGGCTTGACAAGCCAGCACATAAGCACCAAGATCTGGAAGCCCCCATCCCCCCCCACGGATCCTCCCCATGAGTCTACGGTACGAGACCCGAGCTCTCGACCCCCGCCATAGAAAGCCCCGAAATTCCGCCTCAAAGCACCTGATATCCCGACGAAGGATCCACACAGGGAGGGTCTGTAGCCAGTATAAGATCCACGGCAGGAGGACCAATTTGATCGCCGCAATCCTCCCCATAAGGGATATGGGGAGGGACTGCCACGCCTGCAGCTGAGTCCTCACCTTGGCCAGCATCCGTCGCAGGTTAGTCCTATATAGGCGACCCGGTTGACAGGACAGTACAATTCCCAAGTATATGAACTGGCGCTCAGCCCATCGGAGGGGAAATTCGCCCACCCAGCTACCCCGAAGTCGGCCAGAAACATCAAGGGCTTCAGACTTATCCCTATTGATACTAAACCCCGCAATCTGCCCGAAAACGCGGAACTCCTGCAACAGAGGGGGTAGGGAATCCCCGGGAGAAAGCAAGTGCACCAACAAGTCATCGGCAAAGGCCAAAATCTTAAATACCTGAGGGCCAATACTTACGCCCCAGATTGTCCGCATACCCGCCACTCGGCGTAGAAGAGGGTCCAAAGAAAGAACAAAAAGGAGAGGAGAGAGGGGGCAGCCCTGACGGGTCCCCCTCTGCAATGAAAAAGGCTCTGAGATGACTCCATTACAGAGTATCGCTGCGGTAGGATTGGCATACAAACTGTCGACCATGTTACAAAACGACGGCCCCAAACCATACTGAGGGAGGATGAATCTCAGGTATTGCCAGTCCACCCTGTCAAAGGCTTTTTCTGCGTCAAAGCTAATCAAGAGAGAGGACAGGTGTCTATACGGGGCGCTCCTTGGGGCCGCTCCGGCTGCAGAGGCCAGGACTCTAACTTTATGTTGCATGTTTGCTTTGTTTCAGCTCTCACTCTCTTCACTGCAAGTGGGTCCGGATTCACCGCGGCGCCACCTCTTCACACTCCCTGCACTCCTCTCCAGCTTCACCAGGTATCAACTCTCTTGCTTCCACTGTCTCTTGTTGCTTCTCCTGTTTTTCCCTCCATGTCCAGCATACCAGTCCACTGGGGTCGCCGCCCAACCCCATTTCCCCGCTGGCGCTCTCGCTCCCCTTCCAATCTTCTCCTCTGCGCCCCCTATCGCTCTACCCTTCCCAGGTCCACAGCTCCCCCCTGCGTCGCTTCCCAACCCTCTGCTCTCTCCAGTGCCTCCCACTCTACCCTTAAGCTTGGCCTTCTTAACTGTCGCTCCCTCAGGACCAAGTCCCTCCTCATCCAGGACCTGATTTCTCAGGCTTCCTTTGACCTGACGCTCCTCACTGAGACCTGGCTGAAGGAAGGGGAGGATGCTCTTCTGGCTCGCTGCCTCCCTGCTGGGTTTTCGGCTACTTCAGTTTCCCGCACTGGTCGCTCAGGCGGCGGCGTGGCCGCCATCCTTGCCCCCTCCCTCTCTTTCACTCAGATTTTCTCTCCTTCTCTGTCCTACCCCGAGGCCCTTCTCCTCCATCTTCACACTACACCCCCTATTCATGTTCTTCTTGTCTATGCGCCCCCCGCTCTCCGATCCGATCTTTGGGACTCCCTCCTTCGTTCCCTCTCCGACCTCTCCTTGCTTTTTCCCCACCTCATCATCGCCGGTGACTTTAATCTTCACCTCGACTCTCCTTCATCCCCCAGAGAGCATGCGTTCCTCTCCCTCTTGCATGACCTGGCTCTCCTACAGCATGTTTCTTTTCCCACCCACTCCGCCGGCCATACTCTTGATCTTCTCCTGTCTCCCTCCTCCTCTCCACTCTCCTTCTCTAACCTGTCCTCACTTTCCCTTCCCTGGTCAGACCATCTCTGCATCTCAGCCTCCTGCTCCCATCCTATTCCCTCCCTCCCTTCTCTCGTCCCTCCCTCCACCCCACGTCTCTCACGTTCTATTACCCCATCACTGGCCCAGCAACTCCCTCCAGCCTCAGATCTACTCCCTGCCAATTTCGCCTCCTTATCTCCAAACTCGCAGGCCTCTACCTGGTTCTCTTCCCTCTCAGCCGCTCTTGATCACATTGCCCCTCTCCGCCCGTGCCCCCCTCCTCGTCGTCCTTCTCACCCCTGGTACCATCCTGGTCTACTCCTCCTTCGTTCCCAACTTCGCAAAGCCGAAAGGCAATGGCGTAGGTCCCCCTCTCCGGTTACCTTATCCTTCTTTAAGGCCCAGCACTCTCATTATCGCTCCCAGATTCATCTCGCCAAGTCTTCCTTTTTCTCTAACGCCATTGCCTCTGCCCCCAACCAGACCCGTCATCTTTACTCTACCCTTAAATTTCTTACCTCCCTGCACCCCTCTGCCCCCTCCGTACCTTCCCACCCTATCCCTGCCCCTTCTCTTCTTGCCTCTGCCTTCAGCAACAAAGTTTCTACCTTACGAGCTTCCCTGCCCTCACATCCCCCGCCCATTTCCTCTCCCCCCCCAATTGCCTCCCCCCCCCCTGTTACACAACTGTCCCACACATGGTCTTCCTTTGCCCTGACCACCACCACAGAGCTCCATCACCTTATATCTGCATCCAACAAAACCTTCTGCTCCCTTGACCCTGTCCCTTCCTCCTGGCTACTGACACCCTCTCAGTCTTTCCTCCCCTACATTCAAACCATCCTGAACAGCAGTCTCTCCACTGGAACTTTTCCCTCCCCCTGGAAACACGCTCTCATTCGCCCCCTTCTTAAGAAACCCTCACTTGATCCTCTTGACCCCAATAACTACCGTCCAGTCTCCAACCTTCCCTTTCTATCTAAACTTCTTGAGAAGGTTGTCTTTGCCCAGCTATCCCATCACCTTGACTCCACCAATTTCCTTCACCCCCCGTCAGTCTGGTTTCCGTCCTGGGCACAGTGTTGAGACTACTCTTCTTGCCTTCACCAATGCCCTGCATGTTGCTCACGACCGTGGTGAAATCTCGGTGGCGGTGGCCCTCGATCTTTCCGCTGCTTTCGACCTTGTAGATCACTCCCTTCTTCTCTCCCGGCTGCATGATGCTGGCCTCCGTAGCACTGTTTTTCAGTGGTTCCATTCCTTCCTCTCCTCCCGGTCGGGTGCTGTTCTGTCCTCCTCCCCTTCTTATCCCTCATCTAACCCCTTTCCCATCCCCTGTGGGGTCCCTCAGGGTTCTGTACTGGCTCCCCTCCTCTTCAATCTCTTCCTGACTCCTCTCACACTTCTTATCCAACAATCTGGTATCTCAGCCTTCTACTACGCTGACGATATCCTCCTTCTCTATCACACATCTCCAGCTTGTCCTGATATCACTCCCCTCAACTCCTGCCTTGCCGCCATCTCTGACTGGATGACCCATAACTGCCTGCATCTTAATCCCTCAAAAACCACAGCTATCTGGTTCCCCCACAGTCACCAGCCCCCGGCACGGGCCCCCGCGGTCCCCACGGCCCCGATCTGGCTGGTCTCCACCTTTCGATACCTTGGGGTAATTTTCGACTCTGATCTCTCCTTCTCCTCCCATATCTCTCACGTGTCTAAATCTTCCTTTTTTTATCTTAGGCAGATCCGTGCTGTTCGCCCCTTCCTCTCACCTTCCGCTCTTGCCACCCTGCTTCTAGCCCTCGTCATCTCCCGGATCGATTTTGCTAACTCTATTCTTTCTGGCCTATCAAAGCTCCACCTCTCTCGTCTACAACGCATCCAAAACACCGCCGCTCGTCTCGTTTCTTCCGCCTCCCACAGGGACCATGTCACACCCCTCCTCCTCCATCTCCACTGGCTTCCCGTTACCTTCCGGATTCAATTCAAGCTTCTCACACTCGTTCATAAAGTTCTTCACACCACCACGCCACAGTACCTTGCCGACCTCATCTACTTCCACACCCCTCGGCACACTCCTCGCTCCTTTCACCTCAACCGTCTCACTCTCCCCCCCCCTCACATGCTCATCTCCAATCCACCCGCTCCTCTGCTTTCTTCTTTGTAGGTCCGGCCCTCTGGAACTCCCTTCCCTCCACTCTCCGCCTGGAGCCCCATCACCCCACTTTCAAGCACGCTTTGAAAACCCACCTCTTCTCCCTTGCCTTCAACCTCTCTCCCTCCTAGCCTTTCCTTTTCCTTTATTGACCCTCTTCTCTTGTCCTTGTTTCTTTACTTTTACTGAATTGTAACTTCTTTTCCCTTTTCCGGCCTTGTGCCCACTGTACTGAAGATATATTTTGTAAACCGCTCTGCTTACCAATGAAGGGCGGTCAATCAAGACAATAAACATAAACATAAACATATACTGAACCCATTCTAAAGACGCTATGATCTTACGTAAGTTACGGACCGCGTATCGCCCCTTAACAAAACCGACCTGCGACTCATGGACCAACTGCCCCAAAAACTCCGCCAGGCGGTCTGCCAAGATCTTAGCCATTAATTTAAGGTCGAAGTTGAGCAAGGAAATCGGACGATACGAGGCTGCAGAAAGGGGGCCTTTGGCCGGTTTGGGGATAAGAACAATATGAGCATGATTAACCCCCCACCGAAAAGAGCCCTGCTGCGCTCGCCGATTATGTACAGCAGTCAGCGTCGGGGAAATCTGTTCCTTGAGGATTTTGTAGAATTCGGCACCTAGACCATCGGATCCTGGGGATTTGTAGCAGCTGGCCTTGGAAATGGCCCCTTGCAGCTCGGCCACCGTAATTGGCTGATCTAACTGAGCTCTTTGCTCAGTGGAAAGGCGGGGCAAGTCTAGTCCCCTCACATAATCCGCCATCTTCGTGGGAGAAGTCGCCTCCGCAGTGTAAAGTTTCTGAAAGAAAGAGCGAAAGACACGCGCTATCGCCGGGCTTTCCCTTTGCAAAGTCCCAAGATCATCTCGCAAGGCGGGCACCAATTTAGAGCCCCTGGGTCCACGCAGGCACCGAGCCAATAACTTTCCCGGCTTGTCCCCATAACGGTACAATTGATAGCGATAATACAAGACTGACTTCTTTGCTCTCTGGTGTAAAAGTTCGTTTAATTCCATTTGAGAATCCCATAGCTGCTTTTTTAAGCCCGCAGTGGGAGTATGAGCCCAGCGGCGTCGCAAGTTCGTCACCAATCGCTCTAAGACCATAATACGTTCGGCCCTTAATCGTCGTTTTCTGGCAAGAAACCCAATTATATCTCCCCTCAGTACGACTTTCGCCGTTTCCCAGAGCAATTCGGGGTCATCTTGATGACCCCTATGGTCGGCCTCGAATTCCTGCCACCGCCGCTGTATAAATGCGCGAAATTGGGCGTCTCTGTATAATTCCAATGGAAAACGCCATTGAAAGGCCCGTGACGTACTCCCACTCCAAAAGACTTCCATCCAGACAAATGCATGGTCAGATATCTCTACAGGCCCTATCTGGGCGTCCCCCACCTTGGCAAACAGCTCAGCGGATAACAACAAATAGTCTATACGTGCACTTGTGCCGTGGGCCCGGGATTGGTGTGTGTAATCCCGCTCGCCCGGATGTAGTAATCGCCAGGAGTCCACTAGCCCCAGTCTGGAACAGAAACGTCGCAGTGCCTGAACCGTCGCCCGTCTTTCTCTTTGCTCCCCCACTTTAGAGGTATCGAGATCGATATCCATGACCCCGTTGAAGTCTCCCCCCAAAATAACGGGGAGCTCCGGCAGCGTCTCAAGTGTGGAGGCAATGCGCGCATACAGGGACAAATCGAGTACATTGGGACAATACACGCTACCAAGAACTACTGGCCTCCCCTCAAGGACTCCCTGCACCAGTACATATCTGCCCGTCGGATCAACGAGTTCCTTCACCACCTCCATCCTTACCCGTTTGTGAATCAAAAGCACTACCCCACCCTTCTTACCAAGCGCTGGGGCCCCCCAGACCTGTCCCACCCACTCCCGGCAAAGTTTACGGTGTTCGTCGGCAGTCTGGTGGGTTTCCTGAAGCATAGCGATGTCTGCTCCCTGCCTAGCCAGGGCCTGCAAAATTTTTGCCCGTTTAATCGGACTACCCAGGCCACAAACATTCCAAGAGATTATCTTAAGTGGCATACATTATTAAACTGGGCACACAAATGTCTGTTAAGTACCATACAAAATATAGGGAAGACACCCCCCCAGCCCGGGGTCCTCCCCCATAGCCCTTCAAAGACCGTCCTCGGCCCGTCACTACCTCAACTGGTCCCCAAAAATACAGTGTTCCGACTCCCCCCCTCCCCCTACCCCTCTTCCCCCCTTCCCCCCCTTCCCCCCCCTTAGCTTCTGCCTCTCCCTCTCCACCCCTCCCCCTCCCTCCCTCCACCCCCCTTCGATTCCTTAATTCTACTACCATCCTCCTCTCCTCTTCAGTGAATTCCTAGATGCGTGCGGTACCCCCCACTCCTCCAACGCCCCCATTCCACTACAAACCACCCCTCCCCCCCGGCCCCCCCAAAGACACAGCCACCACCCGGACTGCTCCCCACCCGTCCCCCACACCCAGAGGAAACCAACATTTCTACTTAAAGCAGTCAAGACAATCCCAGCAGCCCTCCACCCCCACAACAATTACCATCACCTTCACTTTACAGTCCAAAGCAAGTAACTCTTAGCTTGTTCATCAGGGCATTAATCTTCTCCTCCGATCCTCAGGACTCGGCTGCCACTGCGGCCCTCCGCCGTATCTCCTCCACGTAGGGCGTTGCTGCTAACGCGGAGTCAAAAGTCCGACGGATCCCGTCATGGGTGAAGACCAATCGGGCGGGATATTGCACCATGAACTTAATATTATTGTCTATCAGGGTCTGGCACAGTGGTCCATAATCTCGTCGCCGCTGTCCTAGGGCTGCTGAGTAATCCTGAACAATACGTAGCCGGGCATTGTCCTTCTGAATGGTCCCTGTCTTATGCGCTGCACGCAAGACCGCTTCTTTCTGTGGAAATCTCAGGAACCGTGCTATTGTCACCCTGGGTCGGGTATCGTTAGTCCTCCTGGGTCCAACCCGGTGCGCTCTCTCTATTTGTACTGAGGCACCTTCGGGTTCATTCGTCAGTAGTTGTTTCACCAGATCTTCTAAGTAAGGTTGCAGGTCCCGATCCTCGACGGTATCTGGGATCCCAAGAAATCTCAGGTTGTTACGGCGGGATCTATTTTTCTAGGTCATCTAGTTTGGCTTCCTGCCCCTGAAGCAGTTTTTTCACCCGAACCATCTCCCGCTGTAGCTCCAGCACGTGCTCATCGGACTTCTCTATCCGGTGCTCCGCCTCCTGTAGGCGGCCGCCCAAGGCCTCCACTGAGGTCTGGACAAGGTCCATACGGCCCCGTAGGTCCTCGAACTGAGCAGACAGCGCTCCCGCTACAGCTATGGAAATTTCGTCCACCATCTCTGCTGTGGTCTTGGCCTCCCCCCTCAGCGGTGAGGGTTGCTCCCCCCCCTGGGCGGCAGGGGAGTCTTCTCCTTCTCCACCCGACGGCCTCCCTTTGCCGCCATCACCAAGGCCTCTGTTGTAATCCACTCAGGGGGAGGGGGGGTCCCCCTCCCGTCCCCGCTCCACACGCCGGGCGATGAGGGCCTCCTTCGTCGACCTCCCTGGTTCGCAACACAGTCCCAGATCCGAGCCTCAGGTGTCACCGGGGCTACTCAGGCCTCTGTACACAGGAGATAAAGTATGGGTTCAGGGCTCTGAGGCACTAAATGAAAGGCAGGGATCCCGGTCAGCTGCGCTCTGGAGGGAAAGCCTGGGCCACGGGTACTGACGCCCCGTAGTTAGGTGCAGTTCTGAGGCCCCTAGGTGTCAAAGGTGGGGCAGTGCGCTGAAGAAGGAACACCAGTCCCGGGCCCTACACTCAGCGGGGTATAAGCTTCAGTCTCGGGCTCCTATACACCGGAGGCCAGGTGCAGGGCGCAGGTTACAGACTCTTCAATGGTGAGAGCAGGGCTCCGGTCAGAGACTCCAGAATGCCAGAGGCAGGGGGGGGGGGCAGGATTCAGTCCAGTATGTCCCAGTGCAAAAGGATAAATCTCAGGATCTCAGCTGGCAGAAAGAGGCATGGGTCACTGGCTCCGATGGAGGGGAGAGGAGGGCTCCGGTCATATCCACTCGGCCCTTTGCAGGTCCCCTGGGGTGGGGGTGGAAGCAGGCAAAACAAGGGGCATTCCACAGCCGGGCCCAATAAGGGATCTTAGCCTCCCCCGATCTTTCCCGCGTCAGGCAGCCATACGGGGCACAGGCTGGAGACAAGCTGGAGGCAAAAACAGGGGGGGGGGGGGAGGAGCACCAGCCGTAAGGCCGCGGCTGCCGCAGGGATCCCCCTGCAATCCCGTGCAGGTTGTCTTGGGTCGCCGACTGCCTACTCACCCCACCACGTGGCTCTCAGCGCGGCGCCTGCAACATGAGCCGCGCTGGTCCAGGCCGCCTCCAGAAATCTTCAAACGCAGGTGAGAGGGGAGCGCCGGATCATCTCTCCCGGCTGCGGCTTGTGTAAGGGAGCTCGGGGGGTGTGTGGGAACCCCGATTTTAGCCCCGAATGAGCATTTGGCGGCGCCGGAGGAGCAAGGGGGCCCAGAGCTCGAGCGGCGTGCGTCCGCTCGGGCTCACCGCATCACCGGAAGTCCAGACAGATTCTCTTTTAACTGAACCACATCTGTCACATCTAATCATGAGGACAATATATGCAATTTCTGATGGGTCATACATCGAGAGTTGTCTTGTAGTACATGCCAGTTGCATGTTTACCATGTGACATGATCTCTTGAGTGGCTTGGTGTAACAGTGCAGACCTTCAGTGCTTGTAGCGGATATGCTGACAAGAACATCATGGCTACTATTGCCATGATTCGCAGTCCTAGGAACATAAGGAATCTGATTACCTTGCACAGCACCTGAACATTCCAAGATCAATACATGCTGGAACACTGTATTTATTCTCATGCAACCAGACTCACATACATAATGTTACATTGAAGTACATTATAGATCACAGCTTGTTATGTTATTCCTCACCTCAGAACATTCATGATCTTCATCCATGTCCATCCATTTGGTCTGGTGTGTGAAAGCTCTACTGTGAACCATTCTCAGCTATGTGGCCCAGTCCTCGTGAATATGACAGATATCTGCTAGAATGTGGAACTCAGAAACAATTGTTGAACTACACTACACCCCACACTTAAGCAGCATATACAGCAGATAAACACATAAGAGCACATGTGAGTTGCATCACATATGCACAGTGGGCACCATGGGACCAAGAGCTGCATTGTGTGCAATTCTGGAGACTTCACCTTCAAACGGATATAAACAGGTTGTTAATGGTCTTTGTTATAAAGCATATGAGGTAGACTTAAGGACCTTAATATGTATACTCTCTACGAGCTCTGCTATGAGGAGACATAGGATGAAGGTGAAAGGGGATAGACTCAGGAGTAATATGGAAAGAGTGGTAGATTCATGGAATAGTCTCTGAGTGGAGGTGTAGAGATGAGGACAGTATCTAAATTCAAAAAAGCACTGGACGAACATAGTGGCTCTCTAAAGGAAAAAAGGGGACTCATAGTGGGTGATATGGAAGGGCAGACTAGAAAGGCCTTGTGGTCTTTTTCTGCCATCATGTTTCTATTATTTGGTATTATCAGTTTGGGAGCAAAATTGAAGCAAAGAGTATGCAGAACACATCTATCTCAGTCTGCCACGATTGCACTGTGACACAGTCTTCATGGCTTTCATGGTGTTGTGGTGTAAGATTTACATTGGCTGTAGTTCCAGCATGGCCCTGATGACATTTATATGTCCTTCCCAGGTGAAGAATCTGCATAAGAAGGCCCAGGAGTTGCGGCGCAAGAGGCCTGGATTCATCCAGCAGGTGTGGGAGGAACTTTGCCCTGTATCAGATGATGAGTCACTGTAACACACATGTGGCCGCAGGACATTATCACAGCTGTTTAATGTGCAAGAGATTTTCCCATGTCCACATATTGCCATGCATGTCATAACCTTAGGTGACTATCCTAGCTCATGTGCTCCAGGAATTGCATGCATGCAGGTTGTGGTGGACCTGGGAACTGTTTGGCCCTTATAGCTATGCAGCTCAATATCATACCCTTTACATGATGTCCTATATTTTCAATATGTACATGTCAGACATGTTTTCTGTCTCAACATGTTTCTCCAACATAATGGCCAATGTGCGTGTATGATGTGGCAGCCCAACCCACAAACACTGTTCACACACCAGACGTGTTTTGGACAGAAACAACTCCTCCCCAGGGGCTACATATATCCCTTCATAGCACCACACTTGAACCTTGTGATAAGGAAGCTTATCAAAGCTCAGGCAGTAAGGACAAAAGAGGGGAATTTACTCTGATCAAGGGACCTGTGCTGGCAGGTCAGAGAAATAAGACAGCTTGTTTCCCTAAAAGACTACATGTTCCAGGATGCACCAGTTTGCAGAAAGTCCCTAGAGGAGCTAAAGTGGAAAAGCATGAGTCTAATCAGAGAAACCATTATGTCATCCCTAATCAAACACCTTCTAGGAGAGAGCTTAATCCACAACACCTGAAGAATGCAAGGGAGGAGTTGCAATCTAAGCCCTTTAAAACTAGAAGGGAATCTTCAGGAAAGAAGGACAGGAAGAGGAGCGAGAACAAGAGCAAGAAGGAGGAGAACAGGAACAAGCGGAACCTGAAGGAACAAGGACAAGGAAGCAGACGGTCCAAGAGAGGAGCTCAGAGAAGTATGTATGCCTGGAGAGATTCCTGGGGGAAACAACCTTCAGAGGACTGGAGAAAGCCAGAGGGCTGGAGATCCACAGCCAGGGACCCTCAAGCAGTACCTAGAAGGAATACTGCTGCAGCTAAGGAGAAAAGGAGCCCAAATAATAGTATACAAATGTATACTAAATAAAAATAAATAAATAAAATAAATACCTCTTGGAGGACGTATGGAGAAAAGGCCCTGAGGTCCAGAGATAACAGCTGGAGGACAGGACACAGAAGCTGTATTGCATACTGGCCAGAATACCAAAGGAATCAGCCTGATGCCAGCCTGGATTCAGGTATGAACTGTGAACGTTTCTCTAGCTCTGAGCAATGCAAACAGCAGGGAAACAGTTTCTCTCCGTATAGAGGTCAGTTAATAAAGCCCTCTGAGTCAGACAGTGAAATTGAACCCATGCAATTCCAGGAGCAAGGTTTAATGTCTGATGAAGAGAATGTTTGTATGGACTGTTCCCTGGGTAGGTTGTTAGTTTAGAAGAATCCTCCAAATAAGAGCAAACATCAATAGGAAACATTCTAATTATTGGCTCCCCAGAAAGTTTTGTTAGAGAGAAAGCTTTTGGGGAAGTTTGCCCGTGTGCTGAGAACAAGCTGTTAATAGCATTTGGATTGTCACCTGTTGCTAGAGCAGAGCAGAGCACAAGCCAAGCACACGTGGAATGTAAAAGTTCTTTTCTGTGTGGATAAAGAGAGCTGTGTTTTTTTGTATAAAGAAGTTTATCCTTTTTGGTTTGTTTCCACCTCAGCACTGCTACGAAGTTTGATAGCAGTGGCTGTAAGAAAGCCTTTCTGTTCCATAAAGGACTTTGATACTTATTTGCATGAGCTTTTCAGTTGCCTTGTTTATGTTGAATAAACCCCGGAGAAGTTATCTGGATGGTGTTACCAAGTATATCTGTGTGTGGAATATTCACCCCATAAATAAACTCTACTTTTGCCTTACACTCGACCAACTACAAGTTTCTTCATTTATTTAAAAGGCAAGCTTTGTATGAATGGACCTCAATAACCACAATCCTTTGCAAGACAGTTAATTTACATACTTGCCAAGGAGATGGTACCATCATAACAAGCACCCCCTTTTACAACCTACATCAGCAGCACATGTCATGTGAGCACTCACCTAGTACTCCTGAATCAAAGCACTGTAAGCAGGAATCCAGATGTTAATGTTCTATAATCACATTGATCATTTACCACTTCCCTGGTCATCAAACATATTGCTCATCCATCATAGCATGCATGATGGTATGCCCTTGACATGACATTGCTCCAATGTCCAGCTCAATGTCATCTACTGGGAGGGGCACAATGATTCCTACATATATGCCTACATGTGTGGAGTGCCATGAGACATTATCTGCTGGTGCCTTCTCTGGGACTTTTGTAGGTTTCTCTTATTCACCACATGACATATTTTCTGTAGAGGCATTGTGTACAATGACACCACATTGGAGAGGGAGCCTGAGCTACATCAGAGCTGCCCCATCATGTACACACAACCTGCCATGTTTACATATTTCCCAAAGATGACGCAGCCTACAGATATTGCATTTTCAGGACACAATTGCAATTGCAATTGTGGAAGACTTCTCAGCTCTTACTTGCTTTTTCATTGGATGTGAATGTATATGTGGATGACGTGTGGGCTCCTATGGCCATTTGTTCACATGGAAGTGTATGTAGAGCCACCTTTTTGAACTCATACCATACTGACTGCAGCCCGGCAATGATGTCCTGGCCTAAGGAATTACATGTGCATGATCAGACTAATGTCATGCACAGGCACTATCCCCCCACATGACTGGATAGGCTTTCAAGTGATATACATCATCATGTAACACACTTACAGTCCACAGGTCAGCACCTGTGATATATGTTTGCTAAGGTGTTGACAAACCTGCAGCTGTGACACCAACACACATGAGACATTCTCCATCACAAAGCCTACAGAGTCCATGCACATAATGTTCTCCAGCTACACAGACTCACCAACTAGTACACACAGTGTCCTCACATTGTGACTAAAATTTCCTTGGACGAATGTTGCCATGCTACAGGGGTCTGCCATTGTAACAGCATTAGGGTGCTGTTTAAGGTATGTGCATAGATACCTGTTTTGCCCAAGTTCTGTCATACTTTCCCACATTCATTTATAGCATGGCCCATTGAGGCAGCATCTTCTTAATGATTGAGGCAATTGGTTTGTTGATACACATGCTATTGAGGTCAGGTGTTAGAGGTTAGCACATCTACTGTCCACCCAGGTCTCTGCAGCCATCCTGCTGGCACAAAGTTAATGTCTTCTACATCAGTGTCCTTTCAATGGTGTCTCACAATAGTGATAGCCTCCAAAATGTTCCTTATAGCACAGCTCATGATCGTGTGGGCAGGACATGGGGAAATTATGTGATCTTTGGCCTATGTACCCCACAACAGATGTAGAAGGACAGTTATAACATCATGTCATTTTGCCCTGCGGGCTTAACAGAGACGCGAGGGAGACACTCTCCCTTCGCGCCTCTCAAAGCCGGCACGGAGGGGCTCAGCCGGGCAGAGGGGGCCCCGCGGGACAGTCCATGCTGCCGCGGTGGCAGCGGCCAGCGTTTTATTATTTTTTTATTAAAGTTTACTTGAGCCGATGGGGGGGGCTAGGACTGGAAATGGGCTGGGGGGGTTAAGACTGGAGTTGGGCTGACATGAAGAAACCAGAAGAAAGTGGCTGGAGCAATTGCAGCTGAAAAAAAATGCACAAAAGGTAGAAAAATATCTCTTTATTTTGAATTTATTAATTGGAATATGTCAGTTCTGGTAAATGTGCATCATTAACGTCTGCACTTTGTTTAGTACAAGAGCAAATTAATGTATAGTTTTATTTCTACAGTGTTGTACATTCCAAGTTTGGCTTTTGGGATTCCCAGTATATTATGACGTCAGGGCCAACAGCGCGCAGCTGATCCGGCGTGCTCGTTTTTATCTTTTCTGGGGGCCCACAATTTTTGTAGGCGTAGGGCCTCACTCAAGGTAAATCCGGCCCTGCCGCCCATTGTTCTTTTGGCCAATTGGCTATCTGAGCGACCCTCTCAAATGCTTCTAAGAAGTCGTCTATGTTATCTCCCTCTTTTAACTGTCCAAAGTTAAGTGTCTCTTTGGACCACGGTCCAAATGTGCGGGCTAACCCCAGTCCTGCAAAACCTGTATTGGCTGGGTCAGGCTCTGGCGTCTTCTTGGTCTCTTTCAACCACGCCTCCATTAATTCCACCAACGGTTTCTGCTGGGCCTCCAATCTGACTGCAGCTCTCTCCTGGAGCTCCAAGGACAACTCCTTCTGGCGGTCAAATTGGGACGCCATCCACGTAAGGACTTCTTTTACCTCCATGGTCATCTTTGTATCTGTAGAAATGACAAAAAGAAAACACACCACCCAAGTGCGGCACAAACACCTGGTATTGTTCCTTGTCACCTGCTCCAACCGCCCCACCCAGTACCGGTATCCTTAACTACCCTTAGTTAAATACCCTGTACCTGGTACTGGTGGTGCGTCACGTCTAGCAGCAGCGTAGGGCCTCCGTAGGACCTCTGACTCTCCGGACCAGCCGAACTCCGCAGACTCTCGCTCCTAGTCTCAGCTGTTCGCACTTCCACCCGGCGTCCTCCTACAGACCTCTGGATACGCTGTGTAGCTTCTTCTTTGCGCATGCGTGTTCAGCACTGCATCTGTAGCAACTACGCCACTCTGTCGCCACCTCCTGGCCGAGCGTATAGCCGGGCAGCAGGAGAGTGTCGCCTTGTTGCCCTTTGAATAAGGTTCACCAATATGGCCGCCAGCTAGGGCTACTGGGTACTGTAGTTTACTTATTCTATCAGGCAAAGTAGTGTGAGCACAAGTGGTTAGGCGAAAACAGAGAATATTTTATTTTCTTGGGATTTTTCCCCCTCGCATCAAATTAACAGTGCTGAACTCAAAAATTGATTCTTCTCCAAAAACAAAGAATAAAGCTCACAAGTTGTATTCACAGGTAGGTCAGTTTAAGCAGTTAACTTTGACACCGGAATTGGCTTCCAAAGCTTGGGCTGTAAACTTTCTTTAAAGCAAGTTAACTTCCCAGGAAGACTGCTTTACTCACAGCTTCCTCACATACAGACAGCTTCAAAATGTCCATTAAGTTTCCATTTCACTTCCAGGCATATAAGAGAAACAGCTTGGCTTAAAACCTCCAGTTATTTTCCTTTGCTGTATCTCTCATTCAAACAAGCTTCATTACTTTAAACATTCATTCATTCACGTGTGCTTTAGGCTTCAGCACACCTCAAGCTTGTTTGCCCTACAAAATGAGCATTGTATTTCTTCAGGCTCATTATCATAAGATTCTACTTCCATCTCCTCTACAGATTCATTGCAGCAGTTTTCAGAGGGTACCTGGTCGTAGAGCTTACTATTCTGCTTCTGCAACAGTTCATTTAATTTTTCTAGCAATAGTTTCTTCTGCTCTATTTCTTCAGAGAGACTTAGATTAGGGAATGCAGACAAGCTATTCTCTCTACTTTTACAGCTTAGCTGGCTAGCTGAGTTACTTCCTCCAGTAGGAACTAACTCCTTCAACTTTCTCTTATGCAGGGACTCTGGAACATACACTTGCCTGAACTCTGGGCCTCTTAGTTGTTCCACTCCTTCCTGCTCAAAGCCATGCTGCCTTCTCTCTTCAGACGCTTGTCTCCCTCGTGGCAATTTCCCTGTTAGCTGTGTCTGCCTTGGACCTGTTTCTCCTAGATCCCACAGCTCGTCTCTGCTCTTAGTTCCAGCTCTGCTCAAGCCTCCCAAGGCTCCTCTGCTGCTTTCTGGAGCTCCTCTCGAGACTCCTTTCCTTGCACTCTTGCCTGTCCTCGTGCCAGGGCTTGTGCCTGTTCTCGTGCTTGCGCTTGTTCTAACTGACTGCTCAAACTCAGCAGTTTTAAACTGATCTTTCCTAGGGACCACACCCTTCTCCCAACACACGTGGGAGCTGCTAGGATTCCACCTAGCTCTGACGTGCTGACGTGGGCGGGGCTTGATGCTGGCTGTACTCTGACTCAGAGGTCTTTGGTTACTAGGGAAACCCTGAATGCTAGCATTTTTAAAGGAAAAGGGTTCACTTTTCTGCCATTCCATTTCCTCTGAACTGCCTTCGTCATCACAGTACCTCTTCACAAAAGTGGTGACAGGAAAGAAGTGACAAACTACAGGCCGGTGAACCTTACTTCGGTGGCGGGAAAAGTAATGGAGGCGCTCCTGAAACAGCAAATAGTGGACTTTCTCAAAACCCACAGGTTGCATGATCTGAGGCAAGATGGTTTTACCAAAGGACGATCTTGCCAAACAAATCTGATTGAGTTCTTTGATTGGGAACCAGAGAACTAGATCGGGGCAGGCGATAGATGTCATCTACCTGGATTTCAGCAAAGCCTTTGATACTGTTCCCCATAGGAGGCTTATCAATAAATTCAGTAGTTTGGGGATGGGTCCCAAGGTGGTGAACTGGATCAGAAATTGGTTGACTGACAGACGACAGAAGGTGATGGTAAATGGAGCTCACTCGGATGAAAGGAGGGTGATTAGCAGGGTGCCCCAGGGTTCGGTCCTGGGCCCGGCACTGTTCAGTGTATTTGTGAGTGATATTGCTGAAGGACTGAATGGAAAAGTCTGTCTTTTTGGTGAAAATCGCAACAGAGTGGACTCCCATGAGGGAGTGGATAACATGAGGAAAGATCTACAAAAGCTGGAAGAATGGTCTAATACTTGACAGTTAAGGTTTAATGCGAAGAAGTGCAGTGTCTTGCACTTGGGAAGCAGAAATCCAAGGGAAATGTATGCGATAGGGGGGTGAGAGGTTGGTGTGCATGGACCAGGAGAAGGACCTTGGTGTGATTATTTCTGAGGATCTCGAGGTGGCAAAACAGTGCGACAAGGCAGTGGCAAAAGCCAGGAGGGTGTTGGGCTGTATACAAAGAGGAATTACCAGCAGAAAGGAAGCAGTACTAATGCCACTGTATAAGTCACTGGTGAGGCTTCACTTGGAATACTGTGTTCAGTTTTGGAGACCATATCTCACAAAGGATGTAAAAAGACTGGAAACTATTCAGAGGAAGGCGACCAAAATGATTTGGAGCCTGCGTCAGAAGCCTTATGAGAAGAGACTTGAAGACCTAAATATGTACACTCTGAAGGAGAGGAGGGATAGGGGAGATATGACTCAGACCTTTAAATACTTAAAGAGAATTAATGAACAATCAAACCTCTTCCAAAGACGGGGAAGCTGTAAAACTAGAGGGCATAACATGAAGATGCAAGGGGATAAATTGAAAGGCAATGTCAGGAAATCATTTTTCACTGAAAGGGTGGTGGATGCTTGGAATGCCCTCCCGATGGAAGTGGTGGGGGCAAATACAGTGACAGAATTCAAAATGGCATGGGACAGATACAGTGGATCCCTTTACAGCTACAGGATAAAATCAAAATAAACTTAACTATCTAATTTCTCAACAAATAGGGGTGTCCTACACGGAGCGGTGGGTTCACCCCTAAACAAAGACATGGGGAGGGGTGACCTGAACGGAGCGGCAGGTGCACCTACTCTTGCCATCTTACTGGGCAGACTAGATGGACCATACTGGTCTTTATCTGCTGTTATATACTATGTTACTATGACAGTTGATCACATGTGCATCTAATGTTACTGCAGTGGGATCGTGGTTCTTTCTATTATGCGAATAGTTTATAAGGGTGGCAATACTCATGTCCTGGCAATGTCACAGTTTTTCAAATCTTTCCGACTAATGTCTCTTTTAATTGGTCTTGTTTTATTTGATTCTTTTATGTCACATATCCATGCAAATATCGTCCCAAGCCATTTCAATGGCCACTTTTCTATAGGAGATATTGGACATTTAGTGGTTGAACTGAAAGGCTGCCAATATTGTTGACCACAACTGTACTGATGCTGAACAAGATACTGGTAATCCACAAAAACTGTGATCATGACATTCACATAGCTCCTCCCCTAGCATCCATTATCAAGTTTGGGAGAATCTGGAGTCTGACATTGTGAGGAATGACCCTTAATTTCTGAGTCATATCCATACATCCATGATAATTGACCATTGATAATCATTTGGATGAACACAGAGTCATTTTATGCACATTTCAACAACTCCCTGGCTGCTGGCAGGCCATCTTTATTTTGTTCAGGGTCCAGAACATTCTGCAGAGACTCTCAGACACACATCTCATTCACAAAGTGTCAATATGACTGTACTTTCGCAGCAGAAAATGCTTTCCATATCCTCAGCAAGTGCATAATGCAGCACACACTGCCTCAACTTTGTCTTCATTCCTGCTCATGTGTGGCCTTCCAGAGCATTCAGTGTGCAGACTTTGGCAGACTTCCTGAACACATTTGGACCAGTCATGGAGGGGGCACAACTCCAGCATTCATCCCCATGCACTGGATATAATTTGCCATACATTTCTTTGCAGGCATCTCCCCAACTCACGCAGAGTTGAACTCAAATTGGCAGTTCACCTTTTCTCAGTCATCATCTATGTCACAGACTGCTTTGACAGAATACCCAACATCATGGGATTACTGCAACATACTGTTCAGATGCAGGCATGCCACATTCAGGAAATGCACAGCACATATCAGTGCATGCCTCATATCATAGTGGTGCAATAAATGTCGTTCTACATCAACACATGTTGTTAATTTTGGATTACACCTCATATGGCCCGCCCCTCCCTTGACTACCCTACCCACATATTCACATTCATATGTTTGTGTTGATTTGCCAGAGAGGCTGTAAATAGTGTTGAAATACATATTTTTCTATGTTATTCTATTTTTGACTCACATGTGTGCTTCATTGGGTTCATGTTAGTTCACTGTTTCACACACATGGCAAGTGGTATCTGGTGATGTGATATGCACTAATTTGAGACACACATAATGGTGTCCATTCAATGTACCTTTTAATAGGTGAATGCATACTGACAGCTGCATCATACTGGGACATACATCAGAAAGTATGTTGACATGATCCAGTCCTTGTGAGTGACATGTAGAAACTGTACCCACGTATGTACTGGCAAACGTGCAAATTAAATATTAGAGCCATCATTACACGTTAGCCATTCCGCCTAACAAACGGCATACATTTAGATATATATACCCTTGATATCTTGAGGTAGTATATCCATGATAAACATTTTCCTGGACCCAATATGGCATACCTTTACTGCATGTTGAAAGATTGGCATGACATCTGCTGTAAACACACCTCCACAATTCTATGCAGCAGCCCATCACCATGCATGCATTCACCTGGCCATCCCTTGCAAAGTCAAGAGGATATTGTCCTTTAGGCACACCACATCATTTATTACAATGCCTCCTCTGAGTCACAAGACGTAAAGTGCTGCATTTGACACGTGATACATATGACATGGCATTTACTGAGATATTGAATGACACTGCATCACATACCATCCTACTCACTCAAGGCACTGCCATCCCAAGGTATTGAAACTGCATGCTGACAGCAAATGATAAGTAGCAGACATATATCTGACCAGCCAGGTTTGTCAAATGTACAATGAGTGCACATAAACTCCATATCAAATAATTTGTGTACACAACTTCAAATTGCTCCTATCAGGATGTATGAGCAATCAGTTAGATGCCTTCAGCCCAGCAATGCACAGTGTTACACAGCTCCTTTATGAACAGTGCATTTCAGACAACCAACAGTGATGCTCATGTTTCTTCACAGATGATGGAGCAACATAGCAGGCATAATTGTGGTCGGACATGATAATCTCACTGACTGCCATTCCTTGCTGCAAACAGATCCAGGTTCCCTATGACGTTGCAGCTCTGATCGTTGTATGCATGTAATTCATAGATCACATATTTTGATTTGTCTCTTGTTTCTGCCACAGGCTGCTTCACACAAGGGACCCATGTTGGATTCCCAGTAGCACTCATGGTGCCCATTGACCAAACTATTAGACCTTGTGATAGAGCTGAAGCTAGTGAAGCTATGAACTTAGAAAAAAACACTGTTTTTCATAAAGCAACTGACTTGCAGAGGGTGCAATTACCTAGCAGGACAGCTAGAGGGAGCAGGCACGAGCCTGCAGATGCTGAGCTGACACACCCAGGTACTGATGAAGCAGAAGCTAATCAGGTGCACCTGAGGAGAGGGTCAGAAAACTCAAGGGAAAAAGGGCTTTATAAGCAGGGCTCTGCAGGAAGGAAGCAGAGAGAGCCACGGCAAGAGAGAGAGCCACGGCTAGAGGGAGAGCCATGGCAGCAGAGAGAGCTCCGGCTAGAGAGAGAGCCATGCCTAGAGAAAGGCCTACGCATAGAGAGAAGCTCTGAGAAAGGATCTGGAAAGGAACCCAAGGATACTGGGAAGAAAGGACCTGATAGAGGAACCTCCTATACTGCAAAGCAGAGGAGTTTGGAATCCTTACGTGGCAGAGCTAAGCTCCAGGGAAGACAAGCCCAGCCCAGAGAACTCCAAGAAACAGTCTTCAGAGAAGACGGTATCAGAAGGAGGGTGCCTGGTAGGGGGAATACCAGGGGCACAGACTTCAAGGAGCCAAGGTACAGTGATACTTTATTTCTCACAAAGAAGCCAGGTCCTAGAAAAACTTATAACTCAGATAGCAATACTGAGAGGAAAGAAAGCTGGCAGAAGTTTTGGAAACCACTACAAAGAGGCATAGGAACAAGACATACCACTTGTTTGCAAAACCCAGAACTGCCAGGCTGGAAACTAGGGAAGAGAACTTCTGAACTGCAAACTATTTCAGCCAGGGAAAGCTCAGGTGTAGAAGAAAGCATGGCTGAGCTGGAACCCATGCAGATTGAGCTTGGGGAACCAGAGCCGTTGATGCATGAAGAACAAATGGACTGTTCGATGTGTATTGCTGAAAGCCTAGAGTCTCTCCCAGAGCTGTAATTACCAGAACGTGCTTTAACAATATCTTTTGCCTGTGTTGAGCTAAAGAAGAGCTTGTTTATTTGTTTTACTACAGTGTTGAAAACCCTGTGTATTTTTACAAGGAACTGTGAAGCTCTCATAACAGTTTTCTTGCTCTGTAATTACTTTGGCATAAACCTGAAAATAAGGTAAATTCTACTTTTGGTTTCTTAGCGAACCTTAGTGCTAAAGGGGAATAAAAAGCCTTTTGTTTGACCCTACACAAGGCGTACACAACTCATTTCTTTAAGAAGAAGGACTACAAGGACCCTGATCCCTCTGGTCCAAAAAGGGTTTCCTACTTCTACAAAATAATTAAAATGTCCACCTTGTCCCTTCAACAAGCTACCAGCAGGGGGCGTGGTGACAACCTCCATTATGTTTGAGGAGACCACAGACTATTCTGTCAAATCAGTAGAGGGCAGGGGCTTCTGCATCTGCAGGACTCCTTACCGACATCAGGACACACATATGTTTAGGGTCTTGCCTTCATAGTTGTTTGGGCAGCACATTGTGTCTGCAAGCACATCACAATCATGTCCTGCAGACTGCATGACTATCTGGCGGCTCATGCAGCACATTGCAATTTCACATGCTCCTGCAGTTATTTGTCCAAGATACCTGAATTTGATATGTCAGTGATAGTGCATGATACCTGCAGTCCAAGGACTTTGCCTCCTTCACATATGTACAGTACACACTGCCACATCCCACATCCTTTCTTTGCTTCATATGCACAGTATGACCGACAGTTCATTTCACAGACATGACTGGACAACAGTGGAGTCAATTCATGCGAGTGAGTCTGTGACACCATGACATATCACAGTACAGCTGCTGGGCTAACACCCCCAATGTGGCCAGACCCTATTTAGTCACAGAGCATTTGGCGTTTGCATGCTACATGTACATATTAGTCACTATCATCTCCTGTCATCATGGCCTACTTAATTTGTCAGGCAGTGTATACATGTATGTCCCACTAACTGCTTATTACAGCACCTAATGCAAATATGTGGGGAAGCTGCTGCAGGGCAATGTGACCCATACGGTTTCCAAGATTTGTGGCACACAATGAATCAAATGACAGCAACATTATTTATTTATTTATTTTATTTATTTAAACATTTTTTATATACCACCTCTTCCATCAATCAGGGGTGGTTTACATTGAACAACGTTCCAGAGTTCTGGCTACAGAGAGCATTTAACTATAAAACAATAAACTATTTACATGTCAGCTAGGCACTAATATCGAAGTATCATGGAAGCTGGGTCTGAACTATATACATGCTATATTGACAACAGAGCAGAAAATATAGGGTTTATTTATACCTGGGGGGGGGGGGTGTCATAGATAGTGGAGGGATAAGACAGAGTGGAGGTTGATGAGGTGTAGTATTCTGAGGAGTAGGGGTGTAAGTAGTTTGTGAAAGTCCTGTAGGTCTTTAGTTGATCTGATAGAGTCGGGGGGAGAGTCCACAGAGAAAGGGCAGAGTATCTGAAGGCTCTGTTGCTTGTGGCTTTCTTGGTTTTCCTTACTGAGGATGGTATGGCTAGGAAGTCTTTTGTACATTTTCTTCTGTTCCTGAAGTCAGCTTGTGGATGGATCAGGGTGGGAAGGTAGGAGGGTGAGATATTATTTTGTAGTTTAAAGGTTGTGACTAACATTTTGTATTTTACTCTGAACACTATGGGGAGCCAGTGGAGATTGTAGAGTATCGGGGTGATGTGGTCAGTAAGCTGTGCTTTAGTAATGATTCTAGCGGTTACGTTTTGCACAAGTTGGAGTGTGTGGAGTGCCGTTTTAGATAGGCTATTTAGTAGACTGTTGCAGTAGTCCAAGTGAGGGGTAATCAAGGCTTGGACTACCGTTCTGAAGTCATGTGGTTTGAGGATGGGTCTGAAGTGTTGTATGGTTTTTAGTTTGAAGAATATTGCCCTCACAGTATGCTTGACTTGTGCAGTCATAGTGAGTGCCCTGTCTATAATGACACCTAGAAACTTTACTTCCTGTTTGACTGGAAGTTCAATGTCCTGAATTTTGAAGGTAGAGGGGGGTGTAAAGTTCTGGTTTCTAGTCGTGAATAAGATTTCAATTTTCTTGAGATTAATTTGCAGGTTATTTGCATTTAGCCATGATCTTGCGTCAATTACGCAATCAGTAATGTTGTTGTAATGAGGATTTTTATGTCGACTGGGGCATAAACCATAGTATTGTCAGAATAGATGTGATATTTTTTAGCTAGATTTTTTTAGATATTGTGCAAATAGGCTGGATGTATAGATTAAATAGTAATGCTGAGAGGGCTCAGCCTTGGGGTATACCCTGTTCTTGGGGGAATGTTGCCGATGCTTCTTGGTTGATTTTTACAAATTAATGGCGGTTAGATATGTAGGATTTAAACCAATTTAGAATTGTTCCAGCAATACCTGAATTTGCTAGTCAATCAAGGAGGATGGTGTGGTTAACATTGTCAAAAGCAGAGGAGATATCTAGAAAGATCATGATGAATGCTTGGTTCGAATCATCAAGCCTGCAGATGAGTGTATCAAATAAGACAAAGAGGAGTGTTTCAACACTGATAGGGATGGAAACCATATCGATGGGGATCAAGTGGTGCGTTAAGATCAATGAAGTCTTGTAACTGTAACTGGACTAATTTTTCAATTATTTTTGCTAGGAACGGAATACTCGCAATCGGTCGGTATGAGGAAGTGTCATCCTTGTTGAGTGATACGTTTTTAAGTAAGGGACGATGATGGATAATTTGAGTGAGTTTGGCATAATTCTTTGGGAAAGGGAGTAGTTGATGATGTTGAGTAGTACAGGTGCTAGTTCAGCTTTAGTCGCCTTTATCCAGGAGACTGGACATGGATCAGGGGCATGGTCCATGCTTGTCAGACTGTTTGACAGAACAGTCTTACATCTGAGAATCCCTAACCATCATACATTCTATATATACTGTGGACAGCAATTTGGCAGTGTCCACTGCATTAACATCAATTCCTATCACACTATCAATTGTCTTCAACATCCACTATAATGTGTTCACATCTATATTTGTACAATCCTTTCCCCTTCTTCCCTTCCTTGGTCATTACACATCACACCTCTATCAGATAGCATTTGCTACTGTGGGCCAAACATACGCATAACACATGCTCACATGTGATATGGGCATCAGGGATGTCCTAATGAAATTTGCCACCCTTGGCAGACCTTCAAGACAGACCCCCGCATCTCATCTCATCTTGGAGAAGGGCATAATAGCACTCATTCAATGGAGCAGATGCACAACTGAATGCCTTGCAGGGGTCCAGGGCTTACAAGTTCCAGCACACAGTACATAGCACCATGACCCATGATCCTTAAGATTCCCCCCAAGCCAAAGTATTGTCAATCACCATCAGCTTCATTTACACCACTAGTTTCAATATGCTACACGCATTTCCTCTCAGGGCCGGTCTCTCCCAATTCCTGGCCTTCATACACACTTCCCTCTGACAGGATATTCTTTTGGAGGGGCATCAGCAGCAGGCCACGAGGGCATCTGCATGCAACAGTATTGATCCAGTTGCAATGTTGCAAATGCTGGTGCTTGAAAAACGTTTTTCTTACGTGTGCTTTCACTAATAGGTAGGCCAGCTCTGCTTGGTATTGTTGAGTCTTGAACTCCCAACCTTGGATGTATGAGGCAGGCAAGAGCAGCCCAAGGGGGTGCAGAGCCATGTGCGGGGCCTCATTTGCATAAATATTTGCATAATGTTAATGTGCACTAACGTTTAGTAAACATGAGTGTCTGGATAAAGAAAGACTACCAGATTTCTACATTACTATACTCTAGTGCCAACCATCAGGCAGATTAGGAAGTACTGTAAACACTGCCCATTTAGAGCTCATAGCAATCCCACCGTATCATAACAGCACTAGCAGGACTCACAAAACACCAAGCCCTACCTATCAAAAAGGCAGCACTGCAAATATTAAACCAATACATCTCAAAGAATACCAATACATCTTCTACTGGGGAAAGAGAACAAGTGGCACTGTCAAATAGAAATTACATGAACAGAATACCTCAGCTCGGTTACAAATGCAGAACATAGACCGTCATCAAACAAAGAACAAGGGATCACAATTTAGAAATAGAAAGATAATAATTAAACTGGGAACCCCAAAAGCCAAAATTGGAATGTACAACAACATTGGAGAAATAAAACTAGAAATGAATTTCCTCTTGTACTAAACAAAAACGCAAAGACATTAGCAATACATATTTCCCAGAGCTGACATTCCAGTTAATAAATTAAAAATAAAAAGTATTTTTCTACCTTTTGTTGTTTGGGTATTTTATTTTTCAGTTGCAATTGCTCCAGTCACTTTCTTCTGGTTTCTTCATGTCTTCGGCTAACTCTCCATTGTCTGTTGTCCATTTGTCCTTTCTTCTCTCTTCTAGCTTTTTTCCATTCTCTCTCTATATCTGCTTTAATATACTGATCTTTCCCCTTTGATCTTTCCTCCATTTCTATCTTTATTTCTTTTTCAGCCACTCAAATTTCACCCTTCCATCCTCAGTCTCCACTTACTCTCCCAATACCCGTCCAATTGTAGATTTTTCTTCCCTCCCACACAAACATCTTTTCCCTTCTCCATCCTCACTCCTCCAGCCCCATCACCTTCTAGTCCTCCCCCAACATCAGCTCCCTTCTAGTTCCAGCCCCACCCAGCATCCGCTCCCTTCTAGTCCCATTTTCCTATCCCCCGCATCAGCCCATTTCCACTACTAGCACCCCCCATCAGTCCATTTCCAATCCTAGCTCCCCATTAGTCATTTCCAGTCCTATCCCAGCCCCCATCAGCCCATTTCCAGTCTAATCTCCCCCATCAGCCCATTTCCATTCCTAGCCCTACCATCAGCCATTTCCAGTCCTATCCTAGCCCCCCATCAGTCCATTTCCATTCCTAGCCCCCCCATCAGCCATTTCCAGTCCTATCCTAGCCCCTCATCAGCCATTTCTAGTCCTATCCCAGCTCCCCATCAGCCCATTTGCGGTCCAAGCCCCGCATCAGCCCATTTCGAGTCCTATCCTGGCCCCCCACTATCAGCCCATTTCCATTCCTAGCCCCCCATCAACCATTCCTAGTCCTATCCTAGCCCCCCATCAGTCCATTTCCAGTCCAAGCTCCCCCCATCAGCCCATTTCCAATCCTAGCCTCCCCCATAAGCCATTTGCAGTCCTATTCCAGCCCCCCATCAGCCCATTTACAGTTCAAGCACCCCCATCAGCCATTTACAGTCCTATTCCAGCTCCCCATCAGCTCATTTCCAGTCCAAGCCCCTCATCAGCCCATTTGCAGTCCTATTCTTACCCCCCCTTAGCCCATTTCCATTCCTAGCCCCATCAGCCATTTCCAGTCATATCCTAGCCCCCACTCCCACCTCAAAGTGCCCCGTGCCTGTCTATGATGCTGCCCGCGTTTATCCTCCTTCTTTCAACTACGGATAAACGCGGGCAGCATCATAGAATGATAAAGGTCTCCTGATGAAAATATGTTTTGAAACGCCATAGAGGCGCCAGAGTTGAGCGTCGAGACCCGAGACCCTGGAGATTAAAGTTATAAATCAGTACTTCAGTATACTACAGTTTACCTGGGAATCACTTTGAAGATTAGAAAGAGTTGCATATTGAATATTGAATGATATGTTTCTTTGAAGAAAAACCTGGGATATACTGTGGTTTCAACACACGTTGATGAAATTTTAGAATTATGAGAAAAACCAATAAAGCTAATTTCTTACATAAGTTACTTTTTGGACGTATCATTTTTTGAAGATTTATTAGCGTTCAAAGAAAACGGACCGTACGTTGAAATAATAGGCAGATAAAGACTGGCATGGTCCATCTAGTCTGCCCAGCAAGGTGGCAAGAGTAGGTGCGCCTGCTGCTCCATGCAGGTCACCCCTCCCCTTGTCCTTGTTTAGGGGTGTACCCACTGCACCATGCAGGTCACCCCTGTTTGTTGAGATATAAGAGATAGTTACGTTTATTTCAATTTTATCCTGTTGCTATAAAAAGATCCACTGTGTCTGTCCCATGCCATTCTGAATTCTGTCACTGTATTTGCCCCCACCACTTCCATTGATGCAGGGCATCCAAGCATCCACCACCCTTTCAGTGAAAAAGTATTTCCTGACATTGCCTTTCAGTTTATCCCCTTGCAGTTTCATGTTATGCCCTCTACAGCTTTCCTGTCTTTGAAAAAGTGTTGTTTGTTCATTAGTACTCTTTGAGTATTGAAAGGTCTGTATCATAGCTCCCCTATCCCTCCTCTCTTCCAGAGTGTACATATTTAGGTCTTCAAGTCTCTTCTCATACATCTTCTGGCTCAGGCTCCATATCATTTTGGTCGCCTTCCTCTGAACCATTTCCAGTCTTTATATCTTTTGCGAGATATGGTCTCCAAAACTGAACACAATATTCCAAGTGAGGCCTTACCAACAACTTGTACAGTGGCATTAGTACCTCTTCCTTTCTGCCGGTAATTCTTCTCTGTATGTAACCCAGCAACTCTGTATGCAATGCCTTCATACTGATTGCATTTGGCTATGTTGCCATACTACAGGGGTTCAGACATGTAGCCCAGTTTCTCTCCCCCCAAACTCCACCCCAAGCAGACCACAGCACACCACAACAGGCCAAGCTCCTACATTTGATGGAGTTGTGGCAAATTTGCAACTGCTGTCATGCCATCTGCAGGGGCTGCACTGCTATATCACACCACAACTGTATCAGGGACAGAAGCTGTGTTAACTTCTGTCACGCAACAGATTAATTTAGTGACATTCACGCTCTCATAGTTTGGATCAACATTATGCCTGTGTAACCCTAAGATTAGTACACAGGTCAGTACTGCGGATGCTTCTGCTCACCCAGATATTTTCTTGGCAGGAATTTGGTTTTGAGCATTTTCTGAATGCCACATTGGATGAGGATGAAGGGGGATAGGCTCAGAAATAATATGCAGAAATATTTCTTTACAGAAAGAGTGGTACGTGTGTGGAATAGTCTCCCAGTGGGGGTGGTAGACACAAGAACAGTATCTGGATTCCAACAAGCATAGGACAAGCTAAGGAATTAGTAACAGAAATAAGGCAAGAATTGTAGTTGATATGAATGGGCAGACTAGATTGGGCATGTGGTGATTTTCCGCCATCATGTTTGTATGTTTCTATTGTTTTCTATGCACCCCATGCACCATTGACAAACATACATAGTGCAGCTGGCTTACAAGGGAGGCTCTATTACAGCAAACTGCATCTGTGACATACCCATAAACATATATCCTTCATTTGCACATAGGCACTGCATCACCTTGACATGACACTCATCCCTTCCTTGTGCCATTGTAATTCATAAACCAAAGGTAGGAGCTCCACGTGAGAGGGATGACATCATAATGATCATAAATGATTCTTTCTTGACATTTTCAAGGCATATTAGAAACATAGAAACATGACGACGGAAAAAGACCAAGTGGCCTATCTAGTCTGTCCTTCCATATCAACAACTACAACAGTCCCATTTTTTCCTTTAGAGATCCTCTGTGTTTGTCCTATGCTTCTTTGAATTCAGATACTGTCCTTATCTCTACCACCTCCACTGGGAGACTATTCCATGGATCCACCACTTTTCCATAAAGAAATATTTCCGCATATCACTTCTGAATCTATCCCCTTTCACCCTCATCCCATGTCCCCTCGTAGCAAAGCTTGCTTTCAATCGAAGGAGGCTCTCCTCCTGTGCATTTATGCCACAGAGGTATTTAAATGTCTCAATCATATCACCTCTATCCCGCCTTTCTTCTAAGATGTACATATTAAGATCCTTAAGTCTGTCCTCATATGCTTTATAATGAAGACCACTAACCATTTTAGTAGCCAACCTCTATACTGACTCCAGCCTGTTTATATCCTTTTGAAGGTGCGGTCTCCAGAATTGCACACAATACTCCAAATGAGGTTGCATTATCACCTCTTTTCTTCTGCTGGCCATTCCTCTCCCTATGCACCCAAGCATCCTTCTAGCTTTTGCTGTTGCCCTTTCTACCTGTTTAGCTACTTTAAGGTCATCAGACACAATCACACCTAGGTCCTGCTCTTCTTTAGTGGACAAAAGTACTTCACCCCCTATACTATATTGCTCCCTTGGATTGCTGCAGCCCAATGCATGACCTTGCATTTTTTAACATTAAATCTCAGCTGCCAAATTCTAGACCATTCTTCAAGATTAGCTAGATCCCTCCTCATATTATCTACACCTTCCTGGGTGTCTACTCTATTGCAGATTTTGGTATCATCCGCAAAGAGGCAAACCTTACCCGACAGCCCTTCCGTTATATCACTAACAAAGATGTTAAAAATATTCACATACATATACATATTTCATTATTACAAGGAAAACAACAGTTCCCCCAGTCTTGAGGGATTTTATTTAGAGCTCATGTACATTGTCACAACATACACACACACCCCTGTCATGTTGCTACATACATCATAGCTCATAAGAACATAAGAACATAAGACATGCCATACTGGGTCAGACCGAGGTCCATCAAGCCCAGTATCCTGTTTCCAACAGTGGCCAATCTAGGTCATACGTACCTAGCAGTTTCCCCAAAAGACACAAGTTCCACAATGCTTGTACTGGGTCAAGCATTGATATCCTGGGTCCCTTTTTAATAGTGGTTTATGGACCTTTCCTCCAGGAACTTGTCCAAACCTTTTTTAAACCCAGCTATACTAACAGCCCTTACCACATCCTCCGGTAACAGATTCCAGAGTTTGATTACACGTTGAGTGAAAAAATATTTTCTCTTATTTGTCTTAATAGTTTACCCTGTAGCTTCATTACATGTCCCCTAGTCTTTCTATATTCTGCTAGCGTAAACAATTGATCCACGTTTATCTGTTCCACTCCATTCATTAATTTATAGACCTCTATCATATCTCCCCTCAGCCGTCTCTTTTCCAGGCTAAAGAGCCCTAACCTTTTTAGCCTCTCTTCATAGGAGTAGCCTTCCATCCCCTTCACCAATTTGGTGGCTCTTCTCTGTACTTTTTCTAATAACGCTATGTCCTTTTTAAGATACGGTGACCAGAATTGCACACAATATTCAAGGTGCGGTCGTACCATGGAGCGATACAGAGGCATTATAATATCCTTTGTTTTATTCTCCATCCCTTTCCTTATGATACCTAGCATTCTGTTTGCTTTCTTGGCCGCCGCTGCACACTGGGTGGAGGGTTTTAACATGTTATCCACGATGACTCCTAAATCTTTTTCCTGGGTGGTGGCTTCTAATGTGGAGCCTTGCATCGAGTAACTATAGTGTGGGTTGTTCTTTCCTAGGTGCATGACTTTGCACTTGTCCACATTAAATTTCATTTGCCATTTGGATGCCCAGTCTTCCAATTTATGCAGGTCCTCCTGCAGTTTTCCACTTTCCTCTTGGGTTTTAACAGCTTTAAACAGTTTTGTGTCATCTGCAAATTTGATAACCTCACTCGTTATTCCCTTTTCCAGGTCATTTATGAATATGTCAAAAAGCAGCGGACCCAGTACAGATCCCTGGGGTACTCCACTATTCACCTTTTTCCATTGGGAATATTGGCCATTTAGCCCTACTCTCTGCTTTCTATCTTTTAACCAGTTCCCGATCCACAATAGTACACTGCCTCCTATCCCATGACTTTTTAGCTTTGCCAAAAGTCTCTGATGGGGGACCTTGTCAAAAGCTTTCTGAAAATCCAGATACACTATATCAACCGACTCACCTTTGTCTACCTGTTTATGCACACCTTCAAAAAACATATCAGATTAGTAAGACAAGATCTTCCTTGTCTAAAGCCATGTTGGCTGTCTCCCATTAGGCCATGACTATCTACATGCTGCGTAATTTTGTTCTTTATGATGGTTTCTACCATTTTCCCTGGTACTGACGTCAGGCTCACCGGTCTGTAATTTCCCGGGTCACCCCTGGAACCCTTTTTAAAAATTGGTGTTACGTTGGCGACCCTCCAATCTTCAGGTATTACAGATGATTTTAATGAAAGTTCACAGATTACCAATAGCAGGTCTGCAATCTCATATTTCAGTTCTTTCAACACTCTGGGATGTATACCATCCGGTCCAGGTGATTTGCTACTATTCAGTTTATCAAATAGTTGTAATATATCTTCCCGGTGTAGCGATATTTCTCTCAATTCCTCTGCAGTATCACCTTTAAATACCACTTCAGTCTTGGGTAACATCCCTACATCTTCCTCAGTAAAGACCGAAGCAAAGAATTCATTCAGTCTCTCCGCTATAGCCTTGTCTCCTCTTACTGCCCCTTTTACCCCTCTATCATCTAACGGTCCAATTGACTCTCTCACAGGCCTTTTGCTACGAATGTACTTGAAAAAGTCTTTATTTCGTGTTTTTGCTTCCGCAGCAAGTTTCTTTTCAAATTCCCGCTTTGCCTGCCTTATCAATGCTTTGCATTTAACTTGCCAGTGCTTGTGCTGTTTCCAGTTTTCATCATTTGGCTCTTTTTTCCATTTCCTGAAGGTTGCTTTTTTGGCAGCAACAGCCTCTCTGACCTCACCTTTAAACCATGCTGGCAGTTTTTTGGACTTTCTCCCACTCTTCTTAATGCGTGGAATACAGCTGGTCTGGGCTTCGAGGATAGTAGTTTTTTTTTTTTTTTTTTTTTTTTTTTAATTTTTTTTATTTAAACCATTTCCAAACAGTAACACAATTTGAACATATTTCAATTTGTAGATGAAGAAACATGATATATAAGACAGGCGTGTAATTTAAACAACATAGAAAAACTAAACAAAACATAAATTAAAATCTAAAGTATCAAGATCTAAAAAAATAAAGGGCATTCCAAGCTAGCCGCGCATCAACGTGTCTTGTGGGAGTTAGTGTTCTTGTGCTCCCATTGCTGCCTTGTTAAGCATGCAACCAGTATGTCCCATCGGGGAATGAGGGGTGCCCAGTTTCAAGTATGCATTGACAGGCTCCCATTTTACGAGCATCCTAACCAGGTCAGGCCTTTTATGCACATAGAACTCTTCGTATAACTTGTGTTGACAGACTAGGTTCCACCAGTGATCACAGCTCAGCTTATCAAAGCTCTTCCAATTGAGTAGGAGAGCCTTAAGGGCTATGCTAAGCAGGACATCTAAGAGCCTTGATTCTTGGTGATCAAGCATAAGACCAACCATCGTGGATTTGTATATAATTATCTGGTAAGATAGGGGAATGTGAACCCCGAGAATTCTGGATATTCTACCCAGCACTTTCTTCCAATAGTCTTGGAGGTACACGCAATAGTACAACATGTGTGACAAAGTTCCCATCTCTACTTTACAGGACCAGCAGATATTACCGGCTTGTGGTGCCCATTTCATTATCTTGACGGGAGTCAGGTATGCTCTATGGGACAGGAAAAACAGCGACTGCGTTAAAGATGCCGCTCGAGATACTCTCGTGAGGGCCCAAAAAGCGTCCCAATCCTCCTGCTGCGTATAATTCCTAGCTTCTTTTGACCAAGCTGATTGCACGCTGTCACATTTCTTATTGGTGCCCGTCCGAAACAAGTGAAGAAATTTGGATAGGATTCGAGAGTCCTGCTGTAGTTCACGGAATTTTTGGAGCAAGGGCCATCCAGGTTTCAGCAGCACCGGGGAAACTCCGGCCTTGCCCAGGCAACTACGGAGCTGGCACCATTGAAAAAGGCACATCTGGGGTAGGCCAAATTCAGCAACCAACGTGTCAAAAGTTTTGAAGGAGGAACCGTGTATGAGCTGACCAAGAACAGTGATCCCACAGCTCTTCCATGTCTTCCATAAAAATGGTCTACCTCCTATAAGGATATCTCGATTCAACCAGAGTGGGGTCTGCAAGGCAAATTCTGCACCTCCTTCAATATATGATGACACCATCCGACAGGCCTGTTGGGTCGCCGTGATAACCGCATTTCGCCGCCTGCTTACGGTGCCAATCATCATACTCATGTCGGCTAAATCATTCATGGCTGCTTCGACTTGCCGCCATCGTGGGGGTTCAACATCGACTTCCTCAGCCACCCATTGCACACTTTGTTTTAAAATGGCTGCGTGATGCAACCATTCAGCATCCGGGAACTGCAGCCCGCCTTCCTCCTTGGGTAGCTTGAGTTTCCATGCAGCTATCCTGGGAACTTTCGCGTTCCACAGAAAGGACAATAACATGCGATTTATCGTTTTGTAGAAACCTTGCGGAAAGAGAATTGGTATCATGCCAAGTATATAGCTGAGTTTCGGAACTAGCACCATTTTAATCGTCTCCAGTCTTCCCCACCAGGTAAAATTTAGAGGTGACCAGGCATTGGTACAGGAGCGGACGATATCCTTACAGCATTCGATTGCGTGGGTGACAGTCTCAGCCATGGTACGGCCATATTCGACACCGAGGTATTTGAAGGATGAGTGGGCGTACTGAAAAGGATACGCAGTGAACATTTCCGGTCGGACCCTAGAATTAAGGGGAACAATTATAGTTTTGGATCGGTTAATCTTGTATCCAGAGACTGCAGAGTACGCATCAATCAGGTCCATGGCTACAGGTAAGGAGGCTGGTTGCATAAACAGTAGGAGATCGTCAGCATAGGCTGATAATTTGCATGGACCATCGGCCAGGGTAATTCCAGTGAGCCGATCAAGTTGCCGAACAGATAGCAGCAATGGCTCTAGGGCGAGGTTGAATAGTAACGGGGATAAAGGACATCCTTGCCTGGTGCCCCTGTGAAGAACAAAAGTCCCGGAAGTAGCCGAGTTAGCTGCAATCCGTGCAATGGGGTTGGCATACAGGACCATAATCCTCTTGATAAAGGCCTCTTCAATACCAAACCATTTGAGAGTCTGGACCAGGAAATTCCATTCCAGCCGATCAAAGGCTTTTTCAGCGTCCAGTGATAAACCTATCAGCGGTTCGGAAGACTTCTCGGCTGCGAGCATCACATGAGCAAGTAATCTTCCATTATCAGTAGTGGACCTGCCGGCCATAAAACCGCATTGGTCTATATGTATTAGCGAACTAAGCACCTTGCTAAGTCGATTTGCAAGCAGTTTCGCATAGATTTTATAATCTGCGTTAAGCAGTGAGATAGGCCTATAATTCTCAATTTTCTGGGGATCTCGTCCTGGTTTAGGGTGGATCACGATGGTCGCCTCCGCAAAGGTTCCAACCTCTCGAGTATCAGATGCCAGACCACTGTAGTATGTATATAGCAGCGGTACCAGGCAAGTTTGGCATTTTCGGTAGAATTCAAGGGGAAGGCCATCTGGACCGGATGCCTTACCCGTGGCCAGTTGGCCAATGGCCTGCTGTATCTCCTGGAGGGTGAAATCCGCCTCTAGCATTTGCACCTGGGCACCCGTTAATTTGGGGCCAACAATATCAGAAATGAAATCTTGAAATTTCTCAGACTCACAGGCCACTTCAGAGGCGTATAGCGTTTCATAGAATTCTTTGCAGCGCTGTAGGATCTGATCGTTTTGCAGCAGGAGAGTTCCTTCTGCACTGTGCAGGGCCGGTATGTGAGCCATGTTTCTCTTCGCCTTTAGCAGTTTGGCCAGGAGTGATCCCGCACGGTTGTTTTCATGGTAATAGGTGCTATGCTGCAGCCCTACGCCAGCCTGTGCTCGCGCTGAAAGGATAGCATTATATCTACTTCGCAGTTTCTGCAGCCGTAACAGTATCATGGAGTCCTTCCGCTTTGCCAGTAGACGTTCGCCCGCTTTGATCTGGTCCTCCAGCTCCTGTAGTTCTCGTCTTTGGGCTTTACACTTCTGAATGGAGTAGGTGGTTATGTGCGCCCGAATGGTCGCCTTAAACCCCTCCCACCAGGCCCATATTGGTGTATCAATGGGACTGTTGAACTTGTCGTATGTTTCAATTTCCTTGTTCATGTAAGCAACAAAGTCTAGATCAGATAACAAGGCCTTGTTGAAGGTCCATCGCCGGGATGTCTGGTGCGTTTGCCCAGAATCAAGGACCAATGTGACCGCCGAGTGGTCGGAAACTGTTCCCGCCTTGATATCAGAGGTTATTACCTGCTTGATCAGCCTACTGGTGACAAGGAAATAGTCGATCCTCGTCTGGGTAGCGTGTGGCAACGAGTAAAAGGTGTATTCTCTCTCTGTGGGGTTAAGGAGACGCCAAGCATCACTGAGATGTAATTCGTTGATCATGCTCAGTACAACTGCATGAGATTTCACCTTATGGACCGGTCGATATGGAGTCCTGTCCATAAGGGGGTCTAAGATCATGTTGAAATCTCCTCCTAACACTAGTTCCGTATGGGCCATGTCTAATAACACCTTGGCAACGGTTCTGAAAAAGGAGGGGTCATCTGTGGTTGGGGCATATATGTTCATGAACGTATAATAGGTCTGTGCTATTTCCATGGTGGCACTGACCCACCTGCCATCAGGATCTGATTTAGTTTCTTTGACAACTGCAGCGAAGGATTTTCGCATCAGAATCAGCACTCCACCTTTCCTTTTCACTGCAGGTGCTGCTGCTACCAAATGATAATACGCCGAGGTCACCTTTAAGGACTCAGTACCTGACAAGTGTGTCTCTTGTAGGTATACTAGGTCGGCACGCTTCTGTTGGCAGTAATTAAGGATTTTCTTGCGCTTTACTGGGTTTGTGATTCCTTTGACATTGAGGGTCAGCAGCGTTATTCTATTCATTGTATGGGTCATATTGGGACAGGACAAGACATGGGAGCTCTATGATAACATACGCGAAAGATTCTGTACAGTTAATGCAGCGTACTAGATTGGATTGCCCACATTTAACAAAAAACTTAATATTGAAACATCTGTTGGCGAAGGACCAACCTCTCTGAGCAGCAGGTTCCATACAAGAGCCTCCTCCCTGCCCTGTATCACACAACTTTAAATTACATAGCGCTCCTGCAGGTGCAAGTCTGAGTGCAGTCAAGCTATACTAAACTAGGCAGCGCTCAATAAACCGGCAGCTCTACTTGTGCTATAGCACGATAACTAGATACTACATGCACACAATATTAAACACACGTTTGCTTTATCAGGCAATCTATAAGGTACAGGTACGTAGGGGTAACATAGTCAAGGCCTAACCATACATCCCTGTATATTGTTAACCCATATACTTAGCAATGCAGTCTCATCTCCGGGGATTTTCAAGTGTCCATGGCACTATTCTCTTGCAGGAAGGCGCGTAGTGCGCTCGCGTCAGTGAAGTTCCTGGTGGAGTTATTTAAAGTGACCCTCATAGTGCCAGGATAATAAAGGCCGTATCGTGCCTGCAGTTTTTGAAGCAGCGGCCTACATGCCAGCAGTTCCTTCCTGCGGTCCATCGTGGGCTTGCTCAGGTCCGGAAAGAAAGAGATTCTCTGTCCCTGTAGTTGTAGTGGCCCCGCGTTCCTTGCCGCTTGAAGGATTTGCAGAACCTGGGGATAGCGCATTATTTTCAGCACGATTGGTCTCGGGTACCGGCTGGTTTCGGTTTTATGCATAGGCACGCGGTGGGCCCGCTCAAGCTCAAAAGCCTTGTCGAAGGAGATGTGCAGCAGCTCAGGGATCATTTTCTCGAGGAACACTGTCATATCCGTTCCTTCCATGCCTTCAGGGACTCCGATCAGGCGAATATTGTTCCGCCGTGAGCGGTTGTTTTGGTCCTCTAGTTGTGCCTCCATATGCTTGACGCGCTTAGATAAAGACCCGACGCAGGAAAGCATGGCGTCATGTTTTTGTACAAGGCCCTCCGTTGCGGTCAGCCGACTGTTTAAATCTCGCATTTGTCCTTTCAGCTCGCCTAGGTCTTCTTGAATCGCTGCCAAGGACGTTGTATTGGTAACAATTAGCTCCTTCACGTTCCTCAGTTCTAACAGGATCTCCTTTATGCCTTCTCCTGTCGGCTCCGTGCTGGGCGGCGCCATTTTTTGAGGAGAGCCGGCCTCCGATTTCGGCCTCTTTGACGCCGGACTGGTGCCTTGGTGAAACTCCAAACGTGCAGGCTTTAATGTTGCCATCTTGCCCTGCATTCACTTATAGCAATGGTTAGTTCTAGGCGCTGTGGGAGCTGGTAAATGGTCAGGATTCTGTACGGGCACCGGGAGCTCTAAGCTTACACTTCCATCTCGCTCTGCGGCTGGCTCCGCCCCCTAGGATAGTAGTTTTAAATAGCGCCCAAGCTTGCTGTAAGTCTTTAACCTTTGGAACCGCTCCTTTTAGTTTTTTCCTAACTATATTCCTCATTCTATCATAGTCTCCCTTTTGAAAGTTAAAAGGTAGTACTGTGGATTTCTTTACTATTTGTTCTCCAATAATTAAATCAAACATGATCATATTATGGTCACTATTGCCAAGTGGTCCCAACACCCTTATTTCTTGCACCAGATCTGGCGTTCCACTAAGGACTAGGTCCAGTATGGCTTCCCCTCTGGTCGGTTCATGAACCAGCTGCTCCAAGAAGCAGTCATTTATTCCATCTAGAAACTTTATCTCTTTAGTTTGTCCTGCCGTGACACTGACCCAGTCGATACCGGGGTAATTGAAATCACCCATTATTACTACTCTGTTGTGACTTTTGTTAGCTTCTGTGATTTCTTTGAGCATTTCATCATCCATTTGTTCATTCTGGCCAGGCGGTCGATAGTACACCCCCACTGCCATCACCTTCCCCTTCATAAGTGGAATTTCAATCCATAGAGATTCTACAGCAAATTTTGTTCCCTGCAAAACTTTAATCCTTTCTGACTCAATGCCCTCTCTAACATAGAGCGCAACCCCTCCACCAATTTGATCAGCTCTATCATTACGATATAGTTTGTATCCAGGTATCACAGTGTCCCACTGGTTATCCTCCTTCCACCATGTCTCTGAGAGTGCAATCATATCTAACCTCTCATTTAGTGCCATATATTCTAACTCTCCCATCTTATTGTTTAGACTTCTAGCATTGGCATACAAGCATTTTAGAGACTGTATTTTATTCATATTAATCTGGCTATTGGTAGGCATGGGTAATTTGGAATCTTTATTCTCTGTCTGCTCCTTACTCAAGGGCATTTCGGCTACTATACTCCCTTTTGGAACCTCATTGCTTTTGGTAGTATCCTTCAAGGATACCTTCGTCCGAACCATGCGCTCCTGGGTGACTGTCGGCTTTCCCCTAATTTCTAGTTTAAAAGCTTCTCTATCTCCTTTTTAAAGGTTAATGCCAGCAGTCTGGTCCCATCCTGATTAAGGTGAAGCCCATCCCTTCGGAAGAGCCCCCCCTTTCCCCAGAATGTTCCCCAGTTCCTAACAAATCCAAAACCCTCATCCTTGCACCATTGTCTCATCCACGCATTGAGACTCCGGAGCTCTGCCTGTCTTTTGGGTCCTGCACGTGGAACAGGAAGCATTTCGGAGAATGCTATCCTGGAAGTTCTGGATTTCAACTTCCTACCTAAAAGCTTAAATTTAGCCTCCAGAACTTCCCTACCACATTTTCCTATGTCATTGGTACCAACATGTACCAAGACAGCAGACTCCTCCCCAGCACTATCTACGATCCTATCTAGGCGGTGCGTGAGGTCCGCTACCTTCGCACCAGGCAGGCATGTTACCAGGCGATCCTCACGTCCACCAGCCACCCAGCTATCTACATTCCTAATGATTGAATCACCAACTATAACAGCTGTCCTGACCCTCCCCTCATGGGCACGTGGCCCTGGAGAAACGTCCTCGGTGCAAGAGGGTTTTACATCACCTGGAGGACAGGTCCTAGTTACAGGATCACTTCCTGCCACACCAGGGTGATGCTCTCCTGTCATGTGACCTCTCTCCTCCATGGCAGCAGGGATGCTGCCAGACTGGAGGTGGGACTTCAGGACTATATCCATCTCCTCATATCCATCTACATATGACCATCTGCTTAATTCATGTCTACCTCTGTCAGCTGCTACACCATGCACAACCCAGTTAGCTTTTTACCATAACTACACATCACTCACATCTATCATGTGCCTACTGCACACAACAGCACTCCTGTACTGTCATGTCTTTCATGGACACATCAGGGTCTTGGAGCCTCTTTGTAGGCACATTTACAAATGATCTGAGACCACACATTGACATCAGGGCACATTCATAGGCTACCCATTACTTCAACAGTATAACTGGGTGAACATTATCCTCCCATGTACTGTGTGACACATAAGAACCATTTGGATCATTGAGGTCCATCTCCTCTTACTTTTCCTTCCATGCAGCCAGGGCCAGCCCTAGAGTTGGTTCAGAGTGTTGGTGCCCTAGGTGAACCTCAAGCTTTACACCCCCTCTTGCTGTCAAACTGTTATTTAGCTTAGATTACCCTGCTTTTGCTGTCCTCTGGAAGTTGCTGCCATAGGTGACCGCCTAGTTTGCCTAATGGCTGGGCCGGCCCTGCATGCAGCCCCTGATACGTCACTTTCAGACAGGCTCCCTTATCTTGCATTAAGATGACTGCCTTTTTCGGGCAGTAAGGTGCATGATTGGCACCTTAACACATGGTGTCCTCTTAGCATCCGATAAGTGCTGCCTTGTTCCCTTAACCCCAGTATGCCTACTCCCTGCCCTGTCCTTTATTGCATGCAAATATCCTTAATGCTGCTGTTTATGCTTGTAATCCGGTGCTCCCTTATTGCTCTTTAGTAAACATATCCCTAAAAGTTAATGGGCCCATTTTTCAAAGGCATTTACACTGGTAATTTCCCTAGTTACCCGTGTAGATGGCGTATCTGGGATTTTCGAAAGGCACCTACACGGGTAGTGCCCTTAAAAAATCCCAGGTAAGTCCCTAACATGCACAGATGCTATGCAGTTATAGCATCGGGGCGTGTTAGGGTGTTCTGGGGCAAAGCAGGGATGGAGGAAAGGGCTAAGTGGATAGTAGTGATTTTTGATGCTACCTGCTTAGCCCTCTGCGCCTTAAAGATAGGCGAGGTTTTTCCTTGCCTATCTTTCAGGCACAGGGACTAAGCGGGTAGTATCGAAAATTGGTGCTATCCTGGCTAGCTCCTGTGGCTTCCAGATTGTGCGGTGAGAGACGGATTTTCAATGCCAGGGCCGTATATGACCCCAGTATTGAAAATCAGGGTTAGACGGATGGCGGACGGGCTATGCGCTGATGTGGCGCATAGCAGCACCCAGATGAAAATCAGGCCCAATACTCTTAATAATACCCAGGCCTGATATAATCTTGTAAACCCAGGCCATATGTATTCCAAGCTTAAAAAGAGGTGAAAGAAAGGCCAAATAACAGCCAGCATGGCTTAAAGGTGAGGTCAGAGAGGCTGTTATAGCTAAGAGAGAATATTTCAGAAAATGGAAAAAAGAGCCAAATGATGAAAACAGGAAACAGCATAAATACGGGCAAATTAAATGCAAGGCATTGATAAGGTAGGCAAAGAGAAAATTTGAAAAGAAGCTTGCCGTGGATGCAAAAGTGGATAATGAGAACTTTTTCAATCATATTCGTAGCAAAACACCTGTGAGGGAGTCAGTTGGACCTTAAGATGATAGTGGGGTGAAAGGTGCACTGAGAAAGGACAAGGCCATATTGGAGAGACTGAATGAATTTTTTGCTTCAGTGTTTACCGAATATGTAGGAAACTTACCCATGCCAGAAATGATATTTAAAAGTGATATATCAGAGGAATTGAAACAAATCTTGATAAATCAGGAAGATGTAATACAACTAATTGATAAACTAAATGCAGTATCTGGACCGGATGGCATACTTCCTAGGGTGCTGAAAGAACTGAACTATGAGATTGTAGAACTACTATTAGTAATCTGTGATCTATCATTAAAATCATCTGTATTATCCAAAGATTGGAGAGTGGCCAGTGTAATGCCAGTTTTTAAAAAGGGTTCCAGGGGTGATCTGGAAATTACAGACCAGTGAGCTTGATATCAGTAGCAGGCAAAATGATAGAAACCATTATAAAAAGCAAAATTACTGAACATGTTGATAGTCATGGTTTAATGGAAGAAAGCCAATATGGATTTAGCCAATGAAAGTCTTGTTTTACTAATCTGTTATATTTCTTTGACGTTGTGAATAAACAGGTAGACAAAGGTGAGCAGATTGTATCTGGATTTTCAGAAAGCCTTTGACAAGGTCCTTCATGAGAGACTCTTGTGGAAATTAAAAAGCCATGGGATAGGAGGCAATGTACTATTGTGAATTAGGAACTGGGTGAAAGATAGAAAACAGAGAGCAGGGCTACATGGCCAATTTTCTCAATGGAGAAAGGTGATTAGTGGAGCACGCCAGGGATCTGTGCTGGGCCTGTTGCTTTTTAACATAATTATAAATGACCTGGAAATAGGAAAAATGAGTGAGGTGATCAGATTTGCAGATGACACCAAATTATTCAAAGTTGTTAAAACACAAGAGGATTATAAAAAAATTGCAAGAGCTCCTTAATAAATTAGGAGACTGGGCGTCCCAATGGTAGATGACAATTAATGTGGACAAGTGCAAAGGTATGCACTTAGGAAAAAAACAACCCAAACTACAAATCCACATTAGGAACCACCAGCCAGGAAAAGAATTTAGGCGTCATCATGGATAATATGTAGAAACCCTCTGCACAGTGTGCAGCGGCAGCCAAGAAAACAAATAGAATGCTAGGAATCATAAAAAAAGGAGTGGAGAATAAAACAAAGGATATTATAATGCTATATTGTTCCATGGTGCAACCACATCTTGAATACTGTGTGCAGTTCTCGTCACCATATCTTAAAAAGGATATAGCAGAATTAGAAAAGGTACAGAGAACAACAAAAATGGAAATGGCATGGAAGGATATCCCTACAAGGAAAGACTTATGTAAAGGTTAGGGCTCTTCAACTTAGAAAAGAGACGGTGTAGGGGAGATATGATAGAAGTCTATAAAATAATGAATGGAGTAGAACAGGTAAATGTAGATCAGTTGTTTAGTACTTCAAAATTATAAAAGACTAGGGGCAAACAATGAAGTTACAATGTAGTACATTTAAGACTAATCTGAGAAAATAGTTTTTCACTCAATGCGCAATCAAACTCTGGAATTTGTTAGCAGAGGATGTAGTAAAAGCTGTTAGTGTAGCTGGATTTAAAAGAGGTTCGGACACGTTTCCAGAGGAAAAGTCCATAAACCATTATTAAAGAGGACCGAGGAAATCCACTGCTTACCCATTGGACAAGCTGTATGGAATCTGTGTACCTTTTGGAAATCTGACAGGTACTTATGATCTAGACTGACCACTGTTCGAAACAGGATACTGGACTTGATGGATCCTTGGTCTGACTTAGTATGGCATATCTTATGTTCTTATGTTCTTAATCTGGCATAAAACAATGACATGGCAGGGCAAGAAGATTGCTTCCAAGATATGGCAACTTTGCACCCAACTGCCATGATAGAGGAAATAGCAAGACTACACTGCATCTCACTGCAGTTCTCAGGTATGAGCAGTAACATACCTTATATACTTCAGGAACCATGGTTAGCCGAAGTCCCACCAATAAATAGATTATTTTTCAGTACACTTCCAGAATTTGGCAGTTTCTAGGCATGACCACCAAACATGCATCAATGTGCCTAAATGGTCACAGCCCTCCCAATACAAATTGAAGACTCCTAGAAAAAGCTATTGCAGTGAAATACTAGTGTGAAATCAACTTATATCCATTTTTCACTATACTCGCCAATACTGAGATTCAGAAGAAGTTGTCAAAAATCTCAGTCCATATTTTATCCAAAAAAGCCCATCCACAATCTGCCTCCCTAGGGTATAAAATTTAACCGCTTCCCACCTATCTCCTCAAGTTTGTTGTATATATAAGTGATGACTTTTCTCATGTAAACCGCACTGATTTTAAAGAGCGTGGTATATAAAAGCAATAAAATAAAAAAATAAAAAAATAAAATACTTAATCCCCCCAATCAGCCCCTCATAAAATGTTGGCTCCTTAAGGAGATCTACCTGAACCTGCCTCTGAGATACAGTATAACAGATTTACAAATATACATAAAAGTCAGTATTATCTAAATGAAATATATCTTTCAGAGCCTCAGAACCATGGAATTGACCTTTCTCAAACATCTGGGCTACAAAAGCCAGGCCCTTAGCCTTCCATTTTTGAAGAACTAGGCCTGCTATAGTTGACAAAAGGTCACCTATATGACATAGTTGCATAAGAGGAGAATATAGCTTATCATGTAAAAGTCTAAATTTTAGTTGAGACCACATCCTAACAAGGCAAGCCACCTAAGGATCCCTCCTCTGTCTTCCCAAATGCCCATCTCTATCTCTATCCCACATTCCTGGGCCAAGTGCAAGAGCCACCTGCGCCCATTGTTTTCCTTCTCCTTTCACTATATCCAATAATGTCCCCAGTTGTGCTGCCCACCAGTACCTTTTAGAGTCAGGGACCCCTAACCCCTCTCACCCCTCCACAAAACCAAAATTTTTCTGGCCACCCTTGGTGATCTGTGCCTCCAAAGATATGCAAAGACCTTTCTTCTCAACATCACAAAGGCCTTCTCAAGTACCGTGATAGATAATACCTGGAAAAGAAATGGGAGTTTTGGCAAAATGGTCATTTTAACTACAGCTATGTGCCCTAACTAGGAGTGCCTCAATCCCTCCACCTATCTAAATCCCGATATATCTTAGAAAGTAAAGGTGTATAATTTAGATCATAAAGATCCTCCGGCTGCTTCTATAATTGAACTCCCAAGTGGCATATTCAAAGGGGAGCTGTGCTGCAAGTTTCTGCCACTGGCTATCTGATAGCGTATTACATCAAAAGTTCAGACTTTGCCATATTCACTTTTAATCCAGTCAGTCAGCCATAGCCATGCAACACCACTGGCAGAATCTAATGAGGAGCAGTCACAGAAATTGCAAACATAAAAGCCCATTTAACTCTATCGAAAGCTTTTTCTATGTCAATTGCCAAATACACCACAGGGATCCCTGTCTGCCACAAATATCATGGTAGAAGCAGAGTCCGCTTAATATTGTCTCCTACTTGCTGGCCAGGGATGAACCCGGCTTGATCTTAATGGACCAGAGACCCCCCAATGTGCTGCAAGCGGATGGCTAGGATCTTCGCTAATAACTTTGCATCTTTGTTTAATAGTGAAATTGGATGATACGACCCACATTGGATGGGATCCTTCCCATCTTTCCAAATCAAAGAGAGCGCAGGCACCAGCATGGTGTCTGCCAGGGCTTCCCGCTGCAAAACAGCATTATAAAGCCTCATTAGAGGACCTACCACTCATGGGGCAAATTGCTTATAAAACTGGCCTGTAAATCCATCTATTCCTGACACTTTCCCTGGTTATAGGGCCTTACTGGCCAACAGAATTTCCTCCTCCCAAATGCCACCATCCAACATATCCTAATCTCTCTCCGGTATCCTTGGCAATTCAACACGCTCCAGGAAAGTCTGAATGTCGACACGGGAGCCCAAATTCCCAGAGGCATACAGCTCTCTATAAAATTGAGTAAATCTGTCCTTTACAAATCTAAATAAATAAAAAGTCTGGGGGCAGTTAATAAATCGAAATAAATAAAAAGTCTGGCAGCTGGCTGGATGCAACTCCCAGGAGCTCCTGCGGCACCATGATTTTCTGCATTTTTTACTTCCAAAATTTCAACAGCCAGGGATTAAAGGAAGGGGAAGACTTCAGTGTTTTCACCGGAGTCTGTTTCTAATCCTATGAAGATTCAGCTGACAATAGTGGGGTTCAGCTAAGGGCAATGTCTTGGAGGGCAGAGTTGAATCAGGAGCACAAGCCGCCAAGGATGTATGATTGTGAGCCAGAAATTCTCTCGAAAGAAGGATCTACAGGCTTACCATTGCACTCTTTTCCTCCTCATGAGAAACAAAAGCCCCTTGTAAAGAGCTCACCAGGGCCAGTGCAAGGATATCAGGTGTCCCCCCCCACCCCTGCAACCCAGTATCTCCCTGCTCCCCTGCCCCGCAGAGCAGCAATTCTTCCCTTCTTCTCTTTCCTCTCTCTCGGCAGTCCAGCATCCTTTGTCCCCGCCTACCCCGTGGTCCAGAATCTCTCTTTGCTCCTTTCACTGTCCCATTGCAAAAATAAGCAAGCAAGCCAGCAACTAAGAAAGGAAGCATGGGGCTTTAGGCCATGTGTGTGCTGAAGGCTGCTGTGTCTCCATGTACTCTGTACTGGGAATTTTGTGTCAGAGTGGGCAGGGACACGGCAGGCCTGTAGCACACATGTGTAAAGGCCTTGTGCATGCTTTCTTATTTAACTGTCAGCTTGCTTACTCGTTCATGCTGTTCCTCCAGCCACTGATTGGGGGGAGAGGACTTCAATGCTTGTTCAGGCTGCTGCTATTTTGCTGCCCCCCCCCGACCCCGAAATCTAGATGACTGCCTAATTTGCCTATTGGCTGCTCACATTCACTGATTTTCTGAGGGAACTGGCTAAGTCCATTCCATTTAAGTTAGAGATGGAGGAGGAGCCCAGGGCAGAAGTATTGCAAATCCTCCAATTCCTTTATCCCCTGAAAAATGCTGTTACAGTGCCCTTTCACAGAATCCTTAAGGATGTGACAAGGAAAATATGGGAGCCCCCCTCACCTCCATACAGCCCATTAATAACAAGGTTGAATTAATGTATTGAGTCCAAAAGGTTCCCAGATTCGAGAAGCTTCCGTAATTGCACTCCGTTGTAGTTAAAACCGCACTCAAAAGTGCCAGAAGTACCACGATTCAGGGAGGGAGGGGGGAGGCTAGGACATTGTAATCTTTTGGGAGAAAGTTCTTTAAGAACCCTATGCTCACTTCCAGCTTAGCTTTCCACCAGCTCTTTGTAGGCATGCACTTGCAGAATATCACGAGCAAATTCAGGATTTTGCTGACAATCTCCCTCAAGAGAGGGACAAATGATTACTTTTGCTAGTGGGCAAGGGAAAGGAGTGTGAAAATACATGATCCAAGTTACCTATGATATTTCTGAAACAGCATCAATGAATATTGGTACTCAGAGACTCTTGCGGCTCCAGGTTTCAGATACTCGCTGAAAACAGAAAAATATAAATATAATAAAGTTATTACAATATCACCAAGAACAGATAGCCTACATCAAGGGAGACAGGTACTAGATGTTCACAATAACTACTAAGCTAAACTACTCCCATATGGCAATAATCCCAAAGGCACAATAAATCAAGAAAGAGGGGTCACATTAACCCCTAATTACCGATCACAAATCTCACCTTAACCCTACTGATCTTTAAAAAAACACCTTATCCCTAAGAAAATCTTCCAACAGTAAAGAATCAAACAAAATTAACTGATTCCCCTAAAACACAACAAGGCATTTACAGGGAAACCAAAGGAAAACGCTTGCCGCAATGGCAAGAACCTTTTGCTTCAGTAACAAAAAGGATTTCCTCTGCATCTGTGTTGCATGGGAAACATCAGGAAAAGCGATTAACCTCTGGTCACAGAATAAGTCCTGCTTCTTTTTAAAATACAATTTCAGTATAGAAATCCTATCTTCTTCAGTGGCAAAGGTTGCCACGAGAGTAGCCCTATTTGGAATATTTTCAGTAGAAGATTCTAGGAAATTAGTTAACTTCAAAGATTCCAACAACAGTGCTTCCCCTGCAGCAGCTGAGCAATCTGTTTCTTGGGAATATAATAGCATCCAGAAATAATAATCTGTTCAGAATTAGAAACACATAACACTTCCTTAAGGTACTCCCTTAACAAAATTAAGGGAGATAGGTCATGAATATTAGGAAAATTTAAAAACCTAAGATTTTTTACTCCTAGACATATTTTCTATAGATTCTAACTGTCTATGGATAAAAATACTGGGTGGCATTTTCGAAGGCATTTACATGGGTAGTGCCTTTCGAAAATCCCAGATAAGTTCCTAATGCTCCCAGATGCTATGCGGTTAGCATTGGGGCGTGTTGGAGGCGTGTTGGGGCGTTCCGGGCCCTCTGCACCTTAAAGATAGGCAAGGTTTTTCCTCGCCTATTTTTAACGCGCAGGGGCTAAGTGGGTATCATCGAAAATCGCTGCTACCCGCTTAGTCTTGGTGGCTGCCGGCGCATCCGGCATAACCCAGATTTTTACTTCCATCACTGCGGAAGTGAAAATCCAGGTTAAGGGGGTCAGCGGGCAGGCTATGCACTGATGTGGTGCATAGCCTGCCTAAATCAAAATCGGGCCCACTCTCTTTTATGATAGAAGTAGCTATCTTCTGACTATGAGACACTTGGATCGATAGCTTATCCAGACCAGACTTTAAATGCTGAAGCTGGGCTTCATGTGCCTGAAGAGTAGAAACTATTTCTTTAGAACAAACTGACACTTGCTCCACAATCTCCCCTAAGTAGGAAATTGCTCTAGGCAACCATATTCCAAATATACAACATGGGAACATTCCCAGGAGACTTAGGGGCAGATACAGGCACAACTACAGCAAGAAATTCAATTGGCTTTGGGAGGGTGGCTTTAATATCAGCAGAGAGGAGCATAACATTTGGGAAAGCATTCACTCCCACAGCACTGCTTTTGCTGGAAGGAGCTACCTCAAAATGAGGGGTAGTACGAACCTCAGGAGGTGGGGGTGGAATCCTAGAAATGAGACTCAGAGAAACCCCGAATGAGGAAAGGGAAAATACTTGTTCAACAGGTGATGAATGCAAAAGTGAACTTACAGTCATATGTTTATCCATTGATCCCTGTATCTTTGTAGCGGGTGTTATAGCTGCAGAAGACATTTTTCCCTTGTTTTTCTGTTAACAAGAACCCTTGGGCATAGTCACCAGAACAAAAGGATCTCGATAACTGGAACCAAAGGGACATTCCCTTTTGTTCATGCGCCCTTTGGTCGCATGCCCACATCTGCATGGCTCGCAGCATTCTTTTTATGGGTCCGGCAGGCTTGATGATATTGTCAAGGGGGTAGAGCCACAACCGTCACTCAACAAGCATTCTTCCTGCACTGGCTCTGCAAGCTTAGATCGATCGTTTACGTTATCAGAATACGGAAAGACATGCAATGAAGCTGCAGGGTAAACTACACGCAGCCCAGGCAATCCTGAGTCCTCTGGGTAAGTTCCTTCCAAAGGACTTTGAAGAATGCTCAGGCTGCCTGCAAGGAACTTCAAAGAAACTAATCGTTTTAAGGTAATTGAATGAAAACAAAGAGAGGTGTGTGCTACTGGATGATGACCCATCCGATGCTGCTGATGCACCCGCAATTCAATCAATCCTACTCTGTCTCATAGCATTGATTGAATTACCAGTGCATTGACAGCATCGGGTGAGGATTTGATCACTCCTTCATTTAATTCTGCCGCCCTAGGCAGATGCCTAGTTTGCCTAGTTCTAGGGCCATCTCTGGACACCCTTCAATAGACTTATTCACCATTCTTCAGAACAGGAAAGCATCTCAGTTCTGCTCCTGAGTAGGGACATATGGCAAACTAGCTTCAGGTTTCTTTCTCCTGGATTGAAAAGAAGGTCTTCTCTATGTTATCCTCCAATTCCTCTCATAGCAAAACTCTCCTAAAACTCAGTAACGACTAGAGAACCATGATTCTGATAGCTCCTTACTGACTGAGGCAACCATGTTTTCCCCTTCTTCCATAACTCTCCATCAATAGGCCTGTGAAACTAGGCAGTTTGCCTACAATGATTAGGCAAGCTGTTGCATCCTAACATTGAGTACTTATTCCTTACAGCTTAGATGTTGAAGGATTCCCTTAACCTGCCTGATGGTGTCTTGTAGATCATTTGGCTTCCAGAAGAGATTCCACTAGAAGGCTACACAATTTCAAATGAAATCACATGTGACAGAAAAGTCCTAAATCTTTTCCCCTGTCCTACAAAAAAACTGCTTAAATGCCTTCTGCATCTCTATGAATTAGGTTTAAAAGCCAACTTTGTTATGGTCCACCTAAGTGCAATTAGTGCATACCACCATCATTAGAAGGTAAACCCATCTCTGCTCAGCTTTTAGTTATTCATTTCATGTGCTCTTGCTTCTATTGAAGCCTCCTGTAGTATCATGGGACCTCAGCAGCATCTTGACTCAGTTGATGAAAGCTCCTTTTGGTCCACTAGATATCTATGGACTAAAGTGCCTGACCTGGACCATATTTGGTGGTGGTAACTTCAGCATGCAGAGTTAGTAAGCTCCAGGCTCTGATAACTGATCCACCCTATACTAATTGTTTTAATAATAGGGTGGTTCTATGCACTCATCCAACATTCCTTCATAAGGTTGTGCTGGAATTCCATCTTAACCAGTCAATTGTTTTGCCAACATTTTTCCCTAGGCCTAATGGCCAGAAGGGTAAAAGTGCATTGTATGTATTGGACTATGAGAGAGCCTTGGCCTTTTATTTGGAGCAGACTAAAGTCCTTAGAAAGTCTACCCAACTTTTTGTTTCTTTTGACCTCAATAGACTAGATGCTGCTGTCAACAAACACATTAATTGGCAAGAAGATTACCTTCAAGAGTCAAGCCTGCCTGGAGATAAGTGAAGGAGATGTAATGTCATGGCTCACAATGTCAGTAGCCCACTTGTGGCTAGTCTCCCTGGAGGAGATACAATAAGCAAGGCTGCAACACGGATATCAGCTTATATATTCACAGCACATTACTGTCTAAAAAGAGACTCCTGATGCAACAGTAGGTTAGGTTAGGCCAATCCATTCTCCAGAATCTATTTTGGGAATCAAATCCAACTCCATCTCCCCAGGCCCATTTATTTTGGTTTCCAGGCCACCTTCTAAAATAAAAAGGAAAAAAACCCCAGAAAACGAGTTAGTTGTCAACAAAAATATTCTTTGTCTACGACTTGCAACATTTATACAATTACATACATTTTACCCTTTTTTAAGGCAGGATTCACTGTCATGCTTGTCCATGGAGAAAACATTTACCTACCTGTAGCAGGTGATCTCCATGGACAACAGCATATGAGTCCTCACAAACCCCCCACCTCCTCAAAGAGTTGTATTCTGAAACAGTCCCATACAATAGTGGTGGACAGGAATAGGCGCACATGTGCAGTTTGGCACTTTCAAATGCTTCTAAAACATGAAAGCTAAGAAGCTGTTTCTGCATTGGGCTCTGTTGGTGGCCTCACCCATATGCAAATACTCATATCTACCTGTCCACAGAGGACAACTGCTACAGGTAAGTAACTTTATTTTATGGAAAGCGTGGTGGATGTCTTGAATGCCCTCCCGGAAGAGATGGTGGAAATAAAAATGGGATGGATTTCAAAAAGGAGTGGAATACATACAAAGGATCCCTAAATGGCAAGAGGATAGAAACCAAGAATTGAGTATTCCTGTTCAAAAACAGCAGTGAAATGATTTTTGCACTTCTAAGATGACATGGGGTAACTTCCCAGAATGGCAGTTACAATTCTCAAAAAGGGATGGGGTAACCTGCACAAAACAACAGTTATAACCCTGAAGACTAGATGGACTATTTTGGTCTTTTTCTTCTGTTGTGTATTATGTACAGGGCTCTGGGACAGCCAGGTGATTCTCCAGTGCGACAACATGGGTGTATGTGTAGTCAACAGGCAGATAATAAACTGTAAGTTTTAGTGAACTCAATTGGGGGATTAGTACTGGAATGTCTACAGCATAATATTAAGACCTGAACAGAGCATGTACCAGGAATTCATACTGATATGGCTGATTCTGTTTCTTTTTTTAAGTGGCCTCCTAGCAGATGGAGCACAAAACACCAGCCCGAACCACCTACAAAATTTGGAGCTAAGTAGTATGGGAGTTGTTTTCCTGATTCATAGCTCCAGCAACAGGTGTGTGTGTGGGGGGGGGGGGGGGGGGGAGGAGTATTTAACCACAGAGTTTAATTTTCTCTTCACAGTGAAGAGTATTCTGTCATCCCAAACCCAATTAGGCTAGGTGTCAACTAGGCTATTCAGGACATGGGGCTACATAGGATAATCCTACATTGCGTCCTCATTCTTTTCAAAATTGCAGGAGGCGAGTGAACCTACCCAGAGTTTCATAATCATTCCAAAACTGTGCTATTCAGTATGCCTCCAAATTAGTGAATTGGTTGCCACATCAGTGATTATAAGAGAAGGTAATAGGATTAGGATTGCAGTGAAAGGTAAACATGAAAAGTAAAGGTTTCTTTGTTAATACATTCCTTGGCTGACCTATATGGCAGTGGAAGATAAGTAATAGTTCAGACAAGAGGGTAGTTTTGTAATTTGCTTAGTAGAGAATGCTAGTGATTACATAGCATGTGACTTAAGGGAGGAGCACAGATTTAATATTTATCAATTTGGCCCCTCCCATGTGACAGTCTTTTAGCAACTACCTTATAATAATTACCATTGGCTTGCCACCTCTTCAGAATCTGTTTTGCTACTTGGGCAGCTGTCTCTGGGGTATCCCTGCTATCCATATCATTTTTAGGCACTTCCTCACACTGCCTCAAATTTGGCCCCTTCTTTTGTGGATAGTGTTGGGCTCCAGCTCGATACTATCCATATAAGTTTCACAAGTTTACAGACAGTGAAGTTAAACATTCACTGGCCATCGGGGTACATGCCAGTTGTTGATCTTTTCATAGCATAGATACAGTTTTGGTGTTGTAGGTTTGTATTTCTGTCAAAAGCTGCAGCCTTTGCTTGGTTGTGTTTCTGTTGTATCAAGCATGGGGGCGATAGAGGTACAGGTGGGCAGGGGCTTGGTAGACATGGTTGCCTGTGTTAATAAAAGAAGTCAGTAATAAGGGAATTTTCAAAGCTATTTCCATGGCTAAAGCAGTTCTTTACATGTGGAAATGGGCTTTTATAAAACGTGGTAAAGACACACATGTACAGCCTGGGATTTGAACTTACATATATATTTTGGGTTTTCAAAAGTATGCATGTACTTTACCTCATAAAAACATGCAAACCAAGAAAACAGGCATAAACGTGTGCACATAGGTTTCCGGGGTTATTTGTTGAAAGGAAAGTATGCACATTTTTTCACTACTGTGGACAGTTATTAAAGCCCACCCCCATTTCCATCCAAATCCAGTAGATCTAAATGGGAAGTCACAGAGTAACTGCACACAGGCAACCTGGGCATCTTATTGTTACAAACAGCAAGAAGATGGATTCAAAACAAACTTAAATATATTTTATACTTCAACAAACAGGTGGGTGACCTGCAGAGAATGGTAGGTACAACCACTCCAGCCACCTTACTGGACAGACTAGATGGACCATCCTGGTTTTTATCTGCTTTCATCTACTATTCTACTATGACTTATTTCTTTACATTTAGGGGTATGTCTACTAAAGAGCATTAGCTGCTACCATGGGGCTAATGCACATTTACAGTACCACTCTACAGTAGCAGCTAACATGTGAGAAAATCATATATCGCAGGCACTTTTCTGCAATATCTGGTTTTCATGCCGCGAAGGGATTTAGGGGCGGGATCGGGACAAGGAGTAGGCTGGCGATGGATGGCAGCCACTGTGCGAAGCATAAGATCTGTTTATGTTGCAGTGTGGCCGCTGTCTGCCCTGGAAGCAATCGGGCCTCCAAAAAGTGATCTTTGCCCCTCAACCATATTGTCAGTGCCCTGGTATTGTGACCCACAGCACCGACAGTATGAATGAAAAAAGTCCTGGGCCCCCTGCAACACCGATCCCCCCTGGACAGCTCCCAATCCCCATCGGGAGCTACCCGAAGGGATTAGTGCACCCCCTGGTCAATCTAACATTCTGGCTAGGCAGTCAGGGAGAGTCTTCTCCCTCCTCAGCCCCCCCAACCCACTAACAAGAGCCTTGGCTAGCCAGTCGGTAGTAGCCCCCTCCCCTTCTCTCCTCAGTTGTAAAACAAAATCCTCAGCTAGCCAGCTGGCAAAGGTAGGGCCCCCATGGACCTCCACTCCCCAAAACCCTTCAAAGTCATACCTTATCAAATCCCGGTGGCCTAGTGGGTCTACAGAGCAGGGCTCCTGCCCTTGGGCCATTTCAAAATGGCCACAATCATTGAGTGCTGCCCTCTAGCCTCATGCCTCATAGTCTCACTCTTTTTAGTAGCCCTCCCTTTGCTAGCTGGCTAGCCGGGATTTTTGTTTTATAAAGCTTGCCATAGATACCTTTTTATCGGACTAACTTAATGCATCACATATAACTTCTTTGACATATCATTTGATATGTTCACAATTTTGAAATATTTCGTGTATTTAGAATTTTTTAAATTGGTGGTTCTGATTAGCTACTTCCGCCCCCATCCAAACAGAAAGTCGGCATCGAGCACCAGAGGGGGCGGAAGCACAAACAGCCCTGCAGTGCCAGAGGTTTAGGTAAGCTCGACGGAACTGTTTGAAGTTAGTGCCATTGCTGTAGTCCAGATTGGGGCAGCAGCAGTGGCAATATTCTGCTCTTGGACCATTGGCGCTCTAGGAGACTGCCTAGTTGCCGTGTTGACCCTGGCCTCTGGTGATTTCAAGGTATCCTTGATGACTATCTGGCAGTATCTAGACTGAAAAATGTTGACAAATACAGTTTCTCAGCTTTGCGTTTTTGCCCAAGAGGCCGTCATCAAATTTAAGGACTTGGATGGTCAAACAGAGATTTTTGATAAGAAGACTTCTTCTTTGGATTCTCATGTTAAGGTATTGCAGTCTGTTTGATTATTCACTACCACATGGATTCTCAGAAAACACAGCTGGAAGTAAGAATCTACAGTTCTTGAATTTTCCCTGTATTCTTCTTCTCTCTTCAGAGATATTACTTTGTAAATATTTCTAGGACGTGTTGAATATTCCTAATACGGATACCATTCCCCTATCTAGGTGATATTATATACTGAAAAAAGTTAAAGTGCCTCTTGATTCTGAGGAGATGGACACTCTAGTGGCTAATCCTAATTCTAATATTAAAATACTAATTTTACTGCTTTTTTAGAGGACTCGCAAGACATTATATCCACCAGAGGTACTCTGCTGGCTTCATTTATCTCTGAAGATGATAAAATGCTTTTTTTAAAGCTTTTCTTTAAAAAGGACTTACTGTTCTGTGGGGCTACAATACAGATATTCCCTGTGCTGCCTAGATGCATAGGACATTACTTCTTTCTTCTATGTCATGTGTGCTAGTGCTTGGAGCTACAAGGTGCTTGGTATCCTATCAGAATAGATTTGTATTTCAGGATCCAGCTTAGCTTGAGAAATTTCTTCTAGATAAAGAGAGGGGAGGAACTCAAGTGAGTTCCTCAGAATGATCAGGAGGGTAATTGTTGTGCTCTTGTTTGACAGCTATTATGTGATAATATGGATTAGTCCCCGTATTGTATTCCTTATTTTTCTTTTTCCTTTAACAACTCAGGTTTGCTTCTCCCATCCCCCGTACAATCATTTTATTCCCACATCCTCCTCCTCTTGTGCTCCACCCCCCCCCCCCACACACAATCATCCTTCCTGCCCTTATCTCTGTCCTGCTGCAGGCTCAAGAAGGTACTTGATAAGAATTAGCTGGAATTGCTCCTGAGTCTCTCTCAGCAGAAGCTTTTAAATCCTGAAGCTGGCATACACCAGGCAGGATTTAAAAGCCATAGTAAACACAGCAGAAGTGCCTGGCAGCTGTTGCATCTGTTCACGGTCCCAAGTTGTGCAGAGTGGGAGCAGGCAAAAATAAATCATTTTGCATTTATAAATTTTCATTTCTGGCCAATTTTGTTATTTAAGAGGCAGCTATTGCTGCAGCCCAAACATCCCCTTTTCCCTTCATTATAATCTGGCCTTGAACTAGTAACACTTTGAATTGAAATGCAGGGAATTTACAAGAGGAGCTTTTATGTTTCCAGGCAGGACAAGCTTTAGCCAGCCTACTCTTAACTCTTGGGGGTATATTTACTAAACTGCAGTAATGTCATTCGCGTTAGGTTCCACGATAAAGGTACAGATGCCCATATAAAGGCGTGGGTGGTGCATCGTTACAGCAAGCCGTATTAGCTAACGCATGTTATAAACTAACGTGCGCTACAATGCGCCTCATAAGGCACCTTACAAGGCACATTACAAGGCGCCTTGTAAGGTGCCTTATAAGGTGCCTTATAAGGTGCCTTACAAGGTGCTTTGTTAGGTGCCCTATAAGGTGCTTTATAAGGTGCCTTATAAGGTGCCTTGTAAGGTGCCCTATAAGGTGCCTCATAAGGCGCTTTGTAAGGTGCCCTATGCAGTAGGGCTCCTTAGGCTAAGCGCCGTACTAAGCACCCCTGGACAAGGCACCTTAGAAGGCACCCTGGGTTATGGAACCATAGCTTAAGGTGGCCTAACAAGGTTATGGTGCCCTAGGTTAGTGTGGCCTAAGGGCTGCAAGGTGCCCCAGGATGACATGCATGACCTGTGAGGAACAGAGACAGATGTAACCCTAACACTAGATAGAGCACTCAGGAAAGGCAATGAACAGGTGAGTGAAGGAGGGAGAGCTGGGAGCCGCTGGACCTGCCATATCTGCGGGCATCCCATGTGGCTTGCGAGTGCTGATGACAAACATGCTGGGTGCAACTGTACCACAGCACAGGGTGCTGGCAATGTAACGTACTGGAAAGACAGTTGGTGGCAGACGATGGGAATACGTGTCCCCCAGTGGAGGCGGAGGTGGCAAGATAGGTACAATGATGGGTGGACAGAGGAGTGGTGGTGCCATGCAGATCAGGCACAGGCGAGGCAAGCATGAAGAGGCGCAATGCAGGAAAGGGTAGCAGTGCAGGACATGGGGTGACAGCCCACACAGGCAGACAGGACTCTACACAGCTGACAGACGCAGATAGACGGACCGAGGGAATGTTGGCAATTGTGGTGAGGGTATTATGGGCTGGCAGCACAAATATGCCTGTTACAGGCATGCACATTATTTGAGTACGACAGGCATGAAAGGAGGGAACAATGAGGAATTGAACCCATGAATACTGCCAAGAATGGCATTGTATTAACCAGTAGGCTATACCTCCGTGGTGTATGTCATAGCAATGGCTGGGTACAGAAGGACTGCAGGTCACTGCACAAACTGTCTGCTCTGAGTGCCAGGATAGGGTAACCCCACCAGTACCCATGATGCAATGCACATGCTGAATAGCTGTCTACAGCTGATCAGCAAATGGGGTCTGCACCTCTCCGGTACCTCAGCTTGGAAAGACGAACTGACAGTGCGTGATACTGGCACAGCGTAGCTACAGACCATGCCATTGTGCAGGTTTTGTGTTCTCCCTGAGGCATAGTATGGGTGCCCAGCACTAGGTCCGCAGTACATGTGGTGCTAGAGATAGGCCCTGCTGTACGTCCCCATCACTACCAGTGTGTGACAGGTGTTCCTTGCAGTGCAGCTGAAGGTAATTCGGTGTCCTTCTGTGTTCTGCAGTCACATGTGGCCCTCTGGTACCAGACACCACCCAGATTAGTGTGTACCCTGTGTTAGGGTCTGGCTGACATGGGAACCTGTTATCAGGGCAGAGGGGTTTCCAGACTTGCATGAGGTTTGCGTAGCAGTGCCCTTATAGGTCAAAGTGGTATACACTACATACCCCAAAGGGCTCACATCACCCTTTTTGTAGGTAAGGGACAGGTGCTCAAGCCCCCATGAAGCAACCTCTATCCTACTGGTATATGACAGCCCTCCAGGGATGGTGGGCCAGAGCCATACCTGTGGCTGGGGCAGTAGCAGACCAGCAGCAATGATGGGGTTAGCTCTGGAAAACCCCAACTGCCTCACACCACTGTCTGCCAGTCACCAGCAGACAGCACAGTCAGACTGCACCGTTTAGGTGTTCCGACCACACACAGTCTAACTGCAGACAGTCCATTAGCCAGTGCATAGTGCATGCTCACAGACAAACTATGTGCACCAAGCAGACATCTCAGTGATTGGGACCACAGCACTAGAAATACAAAAGTATCACTGGAGACAGCTAATGTAGAGTGCTATGTGGGAACCTAGACATGCCATGGTCACTGCTCGGTCAGAGTGAGTGCCCTCCCAGCACGCCATGCTGTGGCCACCCTGTCCATGCAGGCAGTGGTCGGGCACTACAGTGTCCCAGCCACTGCCCCACACCCTGTGAAGATGCATCCTGGCCAATCCGCCCTGTCCAGGCCATACCCACAACACCTTGCTCCTCATTATGCACATATTCAGGCTAACGCTGGTAACAGTGGGACATTGTGGGCCCAGTGAGGTGTGGGCAGCCACAAAACAATGGATAGACATACACACGCACACTCCTATTGCAGCATTGTGCAAAGATAGGGATGGTTGGCAACCCTGCCTGCCACACTGGTCCTGATCACAGTGCCGACATTGCTAAACTGTGCAGGAGGTAATAGTAGTGCTCTGGTGATAACTGCAGCTCAATGCTGGGGCCAACAGCCTGACTCTCCATGCATCTTTGGATTGTGGAGCCTGTGTGAGTGGGTGTTTGTACCCCTGTTTGCCGCTACTTTGGGCTTTGCACATGTTGCTGTTGTATCTGCATTGTAGGGTAAAACATAGGGACATGCTCTGCAGGATCCACAGCTGGGGCTTGAACTTGTGACCCTCTGCTTCTGAACATACTGCTGGGTGTACTGCACCACACATGCATGGTGGTCCCTGGGGCTACCTGTACATTTCCTCAGCCAGACCTTTTATGTTGCACTGCACACCACGTACTGGTATAGGGCATGGCCTAGGTCCACTGCAGGCAGGTGCCACTGCCCCCTCCAGCACGCCCCCCTCCCCGCCATGCTGACATGACCATATGCTGTCGGTGCTGGTAGTGCGCAGTCCCAGGCCATCCACTGTGTGGGTAGGTGGTCGCCTAGGGAGCGGGGTCTGGGGCATGGGGCAAACATGAGCATCCTCGTATCCCCCCCATCACCGCCTACCAATAGTCTGTCCCTTCCGCTTGTGGGAGGGTTGGCTGGGGGGATGTCAGGTCAGTGTCCTGGCAACTGTTAGCTAGGATGGACCTGGTAGATGTAGGTGGATTATGTTTGGCCTTTGTCAGCTGCTGTCATGCTGATTTCCGGTTTCTGTGTTCCTATGTGTCACATAGGTGCCCGCCTAGTCCACCCTGTGCCCCAGCTGCTCCCGTTACATGTCTCGCCTGCAGCCCACTATGCCCCACTTGCACCATTGCCATAGTGGCCTTTCATACTTGGGCACTATGCTGTTGCTGGAAGTGTAGCACTACTATCATGGGTCTTGGGCTCCCTGTCTATGCTGTACATTGCTGATACTTAAATGGTTTCTCTCCTGCAAATGTGCATCTAACGGCAGGTTTTCATTTGCGGTAGGATTCAGCCCTTCAGTTCAGCACGTTAGTGTGCAGGGGGCCTCTCCCCGCCCACTCTCCACCCATTGACCCCTTCCCCCCACCCTCTCTCCACCAACTGCGGTGTTTACCATGGCCGGGAACGTTAACGATCGTTAGGTAACGTTACATAACGCGGTCTGTAATGTTACCGCAGTTTAGTAAACATGCCCCTTGGTGAACTTAGCTCCTGTTTCTTGACTGACCCAAAGTTTGTCTGGTCTTGAATTCTATGGAAAACACTAATTGGATTTTTTGTCCTGTGAATCTATTGACTCCTGTTTTAGAGACTTACTCCAAAGACTTTCTTTTGCCATGTTTGTGCCAGAAAGTCTGTGAAACCATGTGTAAGTATACTGCCAGAGACATTTCCCAAGCCTAATCCAGACCCTGGTTGTCCACAACCAGGCAAAAGAAAAGTATTACATAAACAAACTTTGGGCTAGTCAGCAAAGAGGAACGAAGAGCACCAGAAATACAAGACACATTTAAGAGAAGATTGGCTAGAACCACCCCCCTCCCCACTGCCATTGTATACGCAAACCTAACCCATTTGGAGAAACTACCCCGAATAAAATAATAGCTCTTCTTCAAGATTCATAGAAACATAGAAACATGATGACAGAAAAAGACCATATGGCCTATCTAGTCTGTCCTTCCATATCAACAACTACAACAGTCCACTTTTTACCTTTAGAGATCCTCTGTGTTGGTCCCATGCTTTTTTGAATTCAGTTACTGTCCTCATCTCTACCACCTCCACTGGGAGACTATTCCATGGATCCACTACTCTTTCCGTAAAGAAATATTTCCGCATATCACTCCTGAATCTATCTCCCTTCACCCTCATCCCATGTCCCTTCGTAGCAGAACCTGCTTTCAAATGAAAGAGGCTCTCTCCCTGAACATTTATGCCACGGAGGTATTTAAACATCTCAATCATATCACCTCTATCCCGCCTTTCCTCTAAGGTGTACATATTAAGATCCTTAAGTATGTCCTAATATGCTTTATAATGAAGCCCACTAATCATTTTAGTAGCCACCCTCTGCACCGACTCCATCCTGTTCACATCCTTTTGAAGGTGCGGTCTCCAGAATTGCATACTATACTCCAAATGAGGTCGCAGCAAAGACTTATACAGAGGCATTATCACCTCCTTTTTTCTGCTAGCCATTCCGCTCTTCTTTAGTGGACAAAAGTACTTCACCTCCTATACTGTATTGCTCCCTTGGATTGCTGCAGCCCAAATGCATGGCCTTACATTTTTTAACATTAAATCCCAGCTGCCAAATTCTAGACCATTCTTCAAGCTTAGCTAGATCCCTCCTCATGTTATCTACACCTTCCTGGGTGTCTACTCTATTGCAGATTTTGGTATCATCCGCAAAGAGGCAAACCTTACCCGACAGCCCTTCCGCTATATCACTAACAAAGATGTTAAAAAGAATCGGACCAAGGACAGATCCCTGGGGCACACCACTGGTAACATCCTTCTCCTCAGAGTGAGCTCCATTTACTTGTACTCTTTGTCGCCTCCCACCCAACCAATTTCTAACCCAAGCAGTAACTTTAGGGTCCATCCCTAGGGTGCTCAGTTTGTTTATAAGTCGCCTGTGAGGAACAGTGTCAAAGGCTTTACTGAAATCTAAATACACCACATCTAGAGCTCTCCCTCGGTCCAACTCCCTGGTCACCCAGTCAAAGAAATCAATCAGATTTGTCTGACAAGACCTGCCTCTGGTGAATCCATGCTGCCTCGGATCCTGTAATCCGCTGGACTCCAGAAACCTCACTATTTTCTCTTTCAGCAGCGTTTCCAATAATTTACTCACCACCAAAGTTAAACTAACCGGCCTGTAGTTTTCAACCGCATCCTTACTTCCGCTTTTGTGTAAAGGCACCACATGAGCCTCTCTCCAGTCCTTTGGCACCACTCCCCATTTTCTTGCTTTCAGTCTTAGGTCCATTTATCTCTGCCTGGAATCTGGTCCTTGCTGCCAGTCTGGGTTCCACTGTTGTCTCTCTCTATTGCTGGTATTTGGGAAGAAGAGCTTCTCAGTTCCTTTTCACTCCACCTCACCTGTGTTGCCAGTGAGACTAGAGTCTCTGCCCACTCAACACTCTATCCCCAGAGCCCCATTGGTCTGCTCCTTGAAGATTTCTGGAATTCATAATCCTGCTCTTATACGTGCTTGCAGTGGCGTAGCGTGAGTTGTCAGCACCCGGGGCAAGGCAAGTAATTTGCGCCCCCTAACCCGTGGATTTTAGCCGCCGGGGAGCTTCTTTGTGCGGGGGAGCCGACCGTGATCCTACCCCGGGAGGGAGCGATCGTCAGCACTGACCTCGCTGAGCCGGAGTCCAGGGAAACGAACAGCACAGCAGCAAGAGCCCGACAAGCATGGTTAAACGCCCAACAGCAGGGAAGAGGAGGAGATCTGGAACCAGAAACTCGCGATGCCGCCCTGCAGCTCCGCCTTCTCGAGCGCACAGGGCGATCCGACCCCAACCCCAGCTTTACATTGAGATCGAGGGGCGACGACGCGATAAACAGTCCCCTCCCACCCCGCCCCGGCAGCTTGTGTGAAATAGCTACCTAGAGGGGGTCAATCGCATCGCCTGCGCTTTGTTGCCGAGGGTTTGCCAAGAACAATGCGACTCCCAGGACTGCGGGCTCGAGGGCTATAGCGCAAACCTCTTTGCAGTGCCACCACCAGATGGCGTACGCGCCAACATGTATCATAGGGACCTGCCTTTCCCCCTCATCGGCAACAGAGAGCTGCGAGTGCGAGCGCCCTGGCTGCACCACCACATCTCCTTTAGTGCTGCCCTTGTTATTTCTTTTTCCCATGAGTGTCCATATGATGATACGGACTCCCCTGGTATGCTCAGGAACACCGAAGGGGCGCCAAATGGTCATGTCCAGCCCTTTGCATCATGCCCCTTTCGTCATGACACGTGGCCACGTGTAGCAGCCATGTAGTGCTGAAGAGGGGGTCATTACCAGTCCAAGCTGCCCTCCTGGTGCCTGCTTGCTGGAAGCTGCAGGGAGACCACTCCTCAGCCACACAGCCCAAGCGCTGCTCCGGCAGCTGATGACAAGCCGCAAACAAGGCTCCCCACGCTGCCAACTCCTCCCACTGGGTTATACTTTATTCAGGAAGGACAGGGTAGGGAGAAGGGGAGGAGGAGTGGCACTATATGTAAAAAAATAACATTTAAGTTATAGAATTACAGGACTTAAAAGAGAGCGAGGAGGCATTGTGAGTTAAACTAGAAAGAGGGAAAGGGAAATCCATTTGCATTAGTATGATATACAGATCCCCCTCACTGGGAGAAAAAGTGGACAGAGATTTAATAGAAAACACACAGTATTGCCATGAAAGGAGAAGTGCTACTGATAGGTGATTTCAATATGCCGGATGATGATTGGCACATTCCTGCTGTTGTGTCATCTAGTAAGGAAATCCTGAATTCTCTACAGGGAGAACTATTCCAGCAACTGGTAACAGAACTCACACGTGAAGGGGCCATACTGGACCTGATGCTTACCAATGAGGAAAGTGTTTCTGATGTTATAGTGGAAGATCATCTCACATTCAGTGATCTTCAGATGGTGTGGTTCAGTAGTAGGACTATGGCTGAAAATGTCCCTTCAAAAATGAGGGTCTTAGACTTTAGGAAAACTAACTTTTTCAAGAAGCGAAAATACCTCAAAGAGTTGTTAGCGGGATGGGAACAACGGGGGGGGGGGGGGGGGGGTATATAAAAGCAATGGGCAAAACTGAAAAGGGATATTTTGAGGGCAATAAACCTTTTTGTTAGGAAGGTAAGTAAAAGGAAAAGGAGGCCCCTATGGTTCTCAAACAAAGTAGCTAAAAAGGTGAAGAAAAAGAGGGTGGCCTTTATAAAATATAAGAGATCACAGAAAGAGGAAGACAAAAATCACTATTTCGAAAGAGAAGCTAGGAAAGTAGACAGGAAAGCAAGGATACAAAAGGAAGAAGAAACAGTCAATGCAATAAAATGGAGGGACAGGATATTTTTCAGGTATGTTAGCAAGAGGAGGAAGTGCAAAAGTGGTATTGTCAGACTTAAGAGTGAAGGGGAGGAATATTTTGAAGCTGATGAGGATAAAGCACAATTGCTTAACGAATATTTTTGTTTTGTGTTCACAGATGAAGGACCAGGAGCAGGATCTCAGAAAACACCCACAAATAAGAACCAAAGCAAAGGGGATTTTGAATGATTTTCAGAAAACTGTGTTCGTGAGGAACTAGTTAAACTAAAAGTTGACAAAGTGATGGGGCCGAATGGGATACATCTGAGAGTATTGAAGGAAAATGGGGAAGTTCTAGCAGGTCCATTCTCTGACCTTTTCAATGCTTCTTTAGAGTTGGGAATGGTCCCAGAGGATTGGAGAAAGGCACATGTGGTCCCTTTACACAAAAGTGGAAGGAAGAGGTTGAGAATTACAGACCAGTTAGTCTGACCTCTGTGGTGAGTAAAGTATTTGGAAATGCTGCTAAAACAGAGGATAGTGAGGTTTCTGGAGTCCAATGAATTGCAGGATCCGAGGCAGCATGGGTTTACTAAAGGCAGGTCTTGTCAGACAAATTTGATTGATTGACTGGGTGACCAGACAGCTGGAATGAGGGAGCGCCCTAGATGTGGCATACTTAGATTTCAGAAAAGCGTTTGACACCGTTCCGCACAGGCGACATAAATAAATCGAGCACCCTAGGGATGGATCCTAAAGTGACTGACAGGGTTAGATATTGGTTGAGTGGGAAATGACAAATGGTACAGGTAAATGGAGCTTACTCTGAGGAGAAGAAGATTACCAGTGGTGTGCCACAGGAATCTGTCCATGGTCCGATTCTTTTTAACATCTTTGTTAGTGATATTGCAGAAGAGCTGTTCGGTAAGGTTTCCCTATTTGCGGATGATACCAAAATCTGCAATAGAGTAGACACCCAGGAAGAAGTAGATAACATGAGGCAGGATCTAGCTAAGCTTGAAGAATGGTCAAGAATTTGTCAATTGAGATTTAACACTAAAAAATGCAGAGTCATGTATTTGGGCCACAAAAATCCAAGGAAGCAGTATTGTATAAGGGGTGAAGTACTTCTGTTCACTAAAGAAGAGTGGGACCAGGGCATGATTGTTTCTGATAATCTTAAAGTGGCTAAACAGATAGAAAAGGTGATGGTGAAAGCCAGAAGGAGTTTGGGTGCATAGGGAGAGGAATGGCCAGCAGAAAAAAAGGAGATGAAAGGGCCTCTGTATAGCTCTTTGGTGCGACCTCATTTGGAGTATTGTGTGCAATTCTGGAGACCGCAACTTCAAAAGGATATAAACAGGATGGCATCGGTGCAGAGGGTGGCTACCAAAATGGTCAGTGGTCTTGGTTATAAAACATATGGGGACAGACATAAAGATCTCAATATGTATACTTTAGAGGAAAGGCGGGACAGAGGAGATATGATAGAGACATTTAAATACCTCCATGGCACAAATGCACAGGAGGAGAGCCTCTCTCAATTGAAAGTAAGCTCTGCAATGACGGGTCACAGGATGAGGGTGAAAGGGGATAGACTCAGGAGTAATATGTGGTAATATTTCTTTATGGAAAGAGTGGTAGATTTGTGGAATAATGTCCCAGGGGAGGTAGTAGAGAACATGCTGAAAAAATGTGTTCTAAGGCTCTGCTAGAGCCCTTGGGGCAAAAAATTCCAGCCATGGAAAAAACCACTGGGTCACAGGCTGCATTGGGCTACGCAGCTCAGCACTGCAGTTACAAGGCAAACAAGCCGTGAGGGAAAAAAGCTGACAAAAAAAGAAAACTGCAGTGAAAAAGAAACTTCGACTGGTAAAGGGAATCTAAACAGCTGTCAGATCAGCTGCCTACACAGCTTTTGGGAAAGCCTGGCTACTTTAGAGAGCTTTTTTTTAAAAGCTGCTTTAATCAAGCAGCAAAGCAGAGTCAATTAAAATTATAAGGAAAAAAAAGAGAAAACAAAGAAAGGAACAAAGCTTGCAGACAGAGGATAGCAAAAGGGAAGAGGGCCTGGGCCTGGACTTACCAACCCCTTTCAGGAGCCCTGTGGGGTCCTCCTGTTTGCTCTTCAGCCCACTAGTGTTGGAACCCGTGGATAACAGCGCTGGACATAAGGCAGCTGTCGGCTCAAGGAGACAATGGTGTACCCAAACTCCGAAAAATGTTGGGCCTATAGGTCTCAATCTCAGGCCACAAAACTATGATCTGAGCCAGGGGAGATGGGCCTATCTGCATTTCTCCACACCCCCTGCCACCTGTTGGAGACAGACAATACTGGCTTTCTCAGTGCTACACCAGCATATATACAAGTGATTACATCACTGAAAGTTGCTCTGATTTGCCTCCACCTGCTGGCTGGGGAGCAGAACCCACTTGTCTGGGTTGGTCTAGTAGGATGACAAGGAAGTATTATTATCATTAGAATAAGTAATGAAATGTATATAGGGAGTAGGCAAGTAGGCCAGCCAGCTGTGTGTGGAGAGCTTTAGCCCTTCCCTCCCCCATAGTCTAGTATTTCCCTTTCCCTTTTACCTACCCACCCCAGCATAGTCCCGCATCTTCCCTTCCCTATCCCCCTTGTGTCCCGCATCTTCTCTTCCCTACCCTATCTCCTATGTCCCACACTTCCCCTTCTCTTCTTTACCTCCACCATAGCCAGCACCTCGCTTTTGCCTCCTACTTCCTCCCCCATGGTGGCCAGCTTCTCTCTTTCCCTTCCCTTATCAGGTGCCCAGTATCTCCATTTCCTGTACACTCCTCCCCCCCCAAGGGCCGACCCAAAGGTTTCTGCCGCCCTAGGCAGAACCGCAGCCTCGCTGCCCCCTCCCACTGATGCCACCCCCCAATGATGCTGTTTCCACCACTGCCCCCCCCCCCCAGCTGCTGCTGCTGCTGATTCCATCTTGGGAGGGAGAGGTGGGCAGGGGCAGCGTTTCCAAAAGCGGCGGCTTTTGCCACTGCTTTTATTTATTTAATTTATTTATTTGAACGGTTTTTTATACCGCTCCTCCAGCAATCAGGGGCGGTTTACATGGAACTACAACACAGTGGTACATGGAACATATTTAACCAATACAATTTAAACGAAGAACTTAGAACTTAGATCAAAAATACTGCTGCTGTCCGCCTCCCCCCCAAACAGAATCGGTGGTAGCTGGGGGGAGGCGTGGCCGTCCATGTGTGCCGCTGCCACCGCCACCTCCACCGCCCACCCATGCCGCTGCTGCTGCCCACCCAGGCCGGCTGCCCTAGGCGGCCACCTAGCTTGCCTAGTGGACAGGCCAGCCCTCTTCCCTCCCGGCAGGTGGCCAGCATGTCCTCTCTCTTCCCTCCCTCTGCTGGGCCTGCTTCCAGTACCATCATCCTACCTCCACCTAGACCAGAAGAAGCAAAAGTAAATCAGCAAGGAGTGGCTAAAACTCACTTCTTTGAGCTATTGTTGGATCCCAATCACTCTAGTCTTCTGTTCACCTCCTATGTGTTTCCTTATTGTTCCCCTAGATAGATCCTAGTCCTCAGTCGTGTTGTCAGTCTTGACTAGATTATCGGCTCTTATTAGCAGACTGTTTCTTATATGTCACTGTACAATGCTGCATACGCCTTGTAGTGCTATACAAATGATAAGTAGTGGGTAATAGCAATAATAGGGCCTTCCAGACACAAGGATATAAGATATACCATTCTGGGGCAGAACAAAGGTCTACCAAGCTCAAGGTCAATTCAGGTCACAAGTACCTGTCAGGTTTCCAAAAAGTAAAGAGATTCCATGCTGCTTATTCCAGGGGTAAGCTGGGAATTTTCCCAATCTACTTTATGGTTTATGGACTTTTTCTCCAGGAACTCATTCAAACCTTTTTTAAACCCAGCTACAGCAATGGCTTTTACTACATCCTCTGGGAATGAATTCCAGAGTTTGATTACGCATTGAGTGAAAAAAATATTTTCTCTGATTAGTCTTAAATGTGCTACATTGTAGCTTCATTGTGTATCCCTAGTCTTTATATGTACAGAAGGAGTAAAGAACCAATCTATGTTTACCTGTGATACTCCACTCGTTATTTATATACCTCTATCATATCTCCCCTCAGCTGTGTCTTTTTTTTTTTTTTTTAATTTTTTATTTATAAAAGTTTTTCAAATTTACAAGAAAACAATCATGTACACAGAACATAATTTATAGCAGAAAACAGCTAAAAGAAACAGATCAAATATTAAACCACTTCAAGGAGGGGTGCTGCATAATTTGAACAAAACTGAAATGGTTCCTAGAGGAATCTAGCAAATACTCCTAGAAAGAGACACTACTCAACTTTATCCTTAAGAAATTCAATCAGATGTTTAGGATCAAAAAACAAATATCGGTTACCCTGATATATAATAAGACATTTACATGGAAAACGCAAATGAAAGACAGCGCCAGCGGCCAACACACACGGACGCAACTCTAAAAACGCTTTGCGCCGCTGCTGTGTGGTCCTGGACACGTCAGGAAATATTTGAATTGATTGACCACAAAGCTTTTCAAACTTTTTTGGAAAATAAGCCCGCAATATTTTATCTTTATCCAATTCCGAAATGAAGGAGACTAAAAGAGTAGCTCTAGAGGAAATATCATCGGATGTGGTTTCCAGAAAAGCTGAAATATCCAAGGCAGAAGAAAAAGCTTTATCAGTTATAGCCTTCCCAGAAACAAGGGAAACACCTCCCTCACCCCTAGATTGTTGATTTAAATTCCTCAAAGGAACATAATAAATTTTTGAGATTGAAGAAACTTGAACATCAGTAATCAGCAGAATCTCTTTTAGATATTTTTGAAAAAGAATCATTGGTGATAAATAGTGTGTACAGGGAAAATTCAATAACCGAAGATTCCTAGATCTCATCAAATTCTCAAGAGCCTCATCTTGGCGGTGCAAGGAACTAAAATTTTGAAATGAGGAAGCTATCAAACCTTTGTTAGCATAACAATCCGCCTCAAGTGAATCAACTTTACATTCAACAGACATCAACCTTTTATCATGATCTGAAAGTTTCCAGACCGTTGCCTTGGAGAACTCAGAAACCCGCTGCAGAGAGGCCCCCAGTACCGATTCAATGCGTGAAATAGCCAACCATATATCTTTTAGGGACAAGTCTGCAGGCGGGGTTTGAGGTTCCCCTGGCAATGGAAAAGATATCACAGAGGGTAAAGGAGGAGAGAGGTCACTTTCCAATCGTAAAAAGGAACCCGGTAGCTCAACAGTCTCCCCAACGTCACAACCATTTTGAATTAAAGACGACTCTAATGCAGGCGATAGCTTGGCCTCTTGAATGGGGGGAGACAACCCCATTCTTCGGGAATCATCGCAGGAGGACACAGTACTCACAGAAAGAAGATTTTCAGCTCCAGCGTCCAATAAGGCAGCAGACGAAGATGAAACCAGCTTCTCTCCCATAACAACATGGGCATCCATCGGGCCTACCACTTTTACTGCCTTAGATTGAACCGCTTGAGAAAAATGTTTTCGTCGTTTCCCCATCACAGAGAACCTCCTGCACCGAACTGATGCCGAAGGGGCGCCAAAGGGGCGGGCCTGCCCCTTTGGTCACGCCCCTTCGGGCACGCGCCCACGGGACGCGTCCCGCGAGCAGGGCACGCTGAAATAGCCCTTAGAAGGCCCCGCCCACCGCGGGGAGCAGCCTCCAGCCTCGGGGAACCAATCAGGTCTCAGGTACAAAGTCACAGGAACAGTCAGCACTCCTCGGCGTCCCGCGAGCAGGGCATGCTGAAATAGCCCTTAGAAGGCCCCGCCCACCGCGGGGAGCAGCCTCCAGCCTCGGGGAACCAATCAGGTCTCAGGTACAAAGTCACAGGAACAGTCAGCACTCCTCGGCGTCCCGCGAGCAGGGCACGCTGAAATAGCCCTTAGAAGGCCCCGCCCACCGCGGGGAGCAGCCTCCAGCCTCGGGGAACCAATCAGGTCTCAGGTACAAAGTCACAGGAACAGTCAGCACTCCTCGGCGTCCCGCGAGCAGGGCACGCTGAAATAGCCCTTAGAAGGCCCCGCCCACCGCGGGGAGCAGCCTCCAGCCTCGGGGAACCAATCAGGTCTCAGGTACAAAGTCACAGGAACAGTCAGCACTCCTCGGCGTCCCGCGAGCAGGGCACGCTGAAATAGCCCTTAGAAGGCCCCGCCCACCGCGGGGAGCAGCCTCGGGGAACCAATCAGGTCTCAGGTACAAAGTCACAGGAACAGTCAGCACTCCTCGGCGTCCCGCGAGCAGGGCACGCTGAAATAGCCCTTAGAAGGCCCCGCCCACCGCGGGGAGCAGCCTCCAGCCTCGGGGAACCAATCAGGTCTCAGGTACAAAGTCACAGGAACAGTCAGCACTCCTCGGCGTCCCGCGAGCAGGGCACGCTGAAATAGCCCTTAGAAGGCTCCGCCCACCGTGGGGAGCAGCCTCCAGCCTCGGGGAACCAATCAGGTCTCAGGTACAAAGTCACAGGAACAGTCAGCACTCCTCGGCTTCCCGCGAGAAGGGCACGCTGAAATAGCCCTTAGAAGGCCCCGCCCACCGCGGGGAGCAGCCTCCAGCCTCGGGGAACCAATCAGGTCTCAGGTACAAAGTCACAGGAACAGTCAGCAGTCCTCCCCCTCAGCTGTGTCTTTTCCAAATTGGAAAAGCCCTAGCCCTTTAAGCCTCTGCTCGTAGAGGTGTCCTTCCATCCCATTTATCATTTTAGTCGCTTTTCTCTTTCCCTTTCTAATTCCACTATATCCTTTTTAAGATATGGTGACTAGAATTGCACACAATATTTGAAGTGTGGTCGCAGCATGGAGAAATTCAGAGGCTACTGAAAAAATGCTTACGCTCAGTAACAAAGAATGGAGTCCACTATATAGAACTCAGAGAGGGGAGAGAAGGAGGAATAGGAGAAAAAAAGACCCCAGTGTCATACGAGCCAGGAAATTTCAGACCTTTCTTAAAGTCATGCCAGTCTTATGGCTCTTCCACATCACATCACCGGTCAACAAAAACCTCCTATCAGGGGCGGCTCAAGGGGGGTGCGGGGCCATGTGCGGAGACTCGGGTGCGGGGCCTCATTTGCATAAGGGACCTCATTTGCATAAATATTTGCATAATGTTACCATACACTAACATTTAGTAAACATGCCTCTTAATGAGTGTATGGATAAAGAAAGACTAAAAGATTTCTACATTACTATAATCCAGTGCCAACCGCCAGGCACATTAGGAACTACTACAAACGCTGCCCATTTAGAACCCATAGCAAACCCGCCGTATCATAACAGCACTACCAGGACTCACAAAGCACCAGACGCTACCTAATACATGACCTACTGGGGAAAGAGAACAAGTGGCAATGTCAAATAGGAATTACATAAACAGAATACCTCAGCTCAGTTACACGTGCAGAACATAGACCATCACCAAACAAGAAATCACAATGTAGAAACAGGAAGACAATAATTAAACTGGGAACCCCAAAAGCCCAACAACACTGTAGAAATAAAACTATAAATTAATTTCCTCCTCTTGTACTAAACAAAGCGCAGACGTTAATGATGCACATTTCCCAGAGCTGGCATATTTCAGTTAATAAATTCAATAAAGAGATATTTTTCTACCTTTTGTGCATTTTTTTTCAGTTGCAATTGCTCCAGCCACTTTCTTCTGGTTTCTTTGTGTCTTCTGCTAACTCTCCATTGTCTGCTGTCCATTTGTCCTTTCTTCACTCTTCTAGTTTTTTTTTCCATTCTCTCTCTACATCTGCTTTAACATACTAATCTTTCTCCTTTTGCTCTTTCCTCATTCCTATTTCATCCACTCAAATTTTACCCCGCCATCCTCAATCCCCACTTACTCTCCCAATATCCGGGCAATTGTAGATTTGTCTTCCCTCCCACACAAAATATTTTTTCCCTCTCCATTTCACTCTCCCAGCTCTATCCCATTCTAATCCTCCCCCAAAATCAGCTCCCTTCTAGTTCCAGCCCCACCCAGCATCCGCTCCCTTCTAGTCCCCGCATCAGCCCATTTCCAGTCCTAGCTCCCCCATCTGAGTCCCTCCATCAGCTCATTTCCAATCCCAGCCCCCATAAGCCCATTTCTAGTCCTATCCTAGCCCCACCATCAGCCCATTTCCAGTCCTAGCTCCCCCATCCGAGTCCCTCCATCAGCTCATTTCCAATCCCAGCCCCCCATCAGCCCATTTCTAGTCCTTTCCTAGCCCCACCATCAGCCCATGTCAAATCCTAGCTCCCCTCCACTCAGCCCAATTCCAATCCAAGCCCCCCATGAGCCTACTTCCAGTTCTAGCCCCTCCATGAGTCCATTTCAATCCAAGCCCCCCCAACAGCCCATTTCCAGTCCTATCCTAGTCCCCCATCAGCCCATTTCCTGTCCTAGCCCTCCCCTCACGCAGCCCATTTCCAGTCCTAGCTCCCTCCCCTCACAGCCCATTTCCATTCCAAGCCCCCCTCCCCATCAGCTATTTGTAGTTCAAGCCTTCCTTCCACTCAGCCCTTTTCCATTCCAAGCCCCCGTCCCCATCAGCTACTTGCAGTTCAAGCCCTCCTTCCACTCAGCCCATTTCCAGTCCTAGCCACCCCCCAGCCCATTACCAGTCCTAACCCCATCAGCACATTTCCAGTCCTAGCCCCCCCTATAGCCCATTACCAGTCCTACCCCCATCAGCCCATTTCCAGTCTTAGCCCCCCCATAGCCCATTACATCCTAACCCCCCCTCCATCAGCCCATTTCCAGTCTTAGCCCCCCCATAGTCAATTACATCCTAACCCCCCATCAGCCCATTTCCAGTCCTAACCCCCCCATCAGCCCACTTCCAGTCTTAGCCCCCCCCATAGCCCATTAGTAGTCCTAAGTCCCCATAGCCCATTACCAGTCCTAACCCCCCCATAGCCCATTACCAGTCCTAACCCCCCTCCCCATCAACCCACTTCCAGTCTTAGTCCCCCCATAGCCCATTACCAGTCCTAACCCCCCTCCCCCCATCAGCCCTGATAGATTTTAAAAAACAAACTGGTTGCTGCTGCTGCTGCCGCTGCCGCCGTGGCAGCGGCAGAATCAAATGTCCGGCCGCGGGGCCCCGCCTGCCCGGCAGAGCCTCCCTGCAGCATCAGATCCCGAGTCCCAAAGCGCGGGCTTTCAGAGCCGCGAGAGTTTCCCTTTCTTCTCGCGGCTCTGTTAATCTTGCTGGGGCTGATGGGATTTCCCATCAGCCCCGGCGGGATTAACAGAGCCGCAAGAGGTCAGAGAAGCTCTTCTTTCGCGGCTCTGAAAGCCTGCGCATTGGGAGGGACTCGGGAGCTGATGCTGCAGGGAGGCTCTGCCGGGCAGGCGGGGCCCCGCGGCGGGACATTTTATTCTGCCGCTGCCACGGCGGCAGCGGCAGCAGCAGCCAGTTTGTTTTTTTAAAAAATCTACTTGTGCTAATGTAGAATGTTTTTTGCGCGGGGCCCTGTGCAAAAAACATTCTTGCTCAATGGACGGGCCGGCCCTGCCTCCTATGTACAGCATGTTGATTCTGGCGGTGGGATTGGGGGGCAGCTCAGCTTAGTGGCAGGGGTAGGCTACGTGCTTTGGCACACATGGCCTGCTGCTTCTGACCCCACTCCATCACAACGCTGATGAGCCTAGCTGCTCCCTGATCCTGCTGCCGAAATCAGCGGCAGCTGGGGCGGCAGCACGGCTCAGCCGATGGGGTGGGGGGAGAGTGTGCTATGTGTGCTGAAGCACATGGCCTGCCGTGGGCACCATGCTGCCTATGCCTAGCCCGCTGAGTGGACGGGCCGACCCTGCTGACATGAGTTGTGTGTTTTTGTGCAGGTTGGGGAAGGGGGTGTGCACGGGATATCCCAATTAATGAAGGTGGCCTGAAAAGGCACAGAAGACTCTAGAGAACTCTGAAACCAACATAAGTGCTATAGTGTATGGTTGGAGCATCCTTCTGAGACTTCCTCAGGACTAACCAATCAAAACCACAATTATTGAGCCCTACCAGATTTATTCATGAAACAATTTTTTTATTGGACCATATCACCACAACACTTAGCAGGATTCATCCAAAGTGCTTACTAAGGGGCATAGTTACTAATGTTTGCTACTCTGGTAGCATGGGGTTAACGTGCGGTATCAGCATCATGCTAAAAGGTAGCAAAGGGCCCAAGTTAAAAACGCCATCCCACCTGGGTAGTGCACATCTGGGTGGTGACTGGGATGGTTGGGGGTGTTTCTGCCGCAGTGCTACTAGCGCTAGGTGCAGGTAGGGCGGATGCAACTAGTGCCACTTAAATGGGTGGCGTTAGTTGCTCCAGCGGAAGGGGGGGTTGCCATAGCGACCCGCGTTAACTGCAGGGTTATGGCCCTACTCACCCTGCCTGAAGTTAGTGTGAAGCCATGTGCTAGTAACGCGGCCCAAACCCATATTACCAGCGCAGGGCTTAGTAAAATACCCCGAAGCCACCTATAATGTCTTTTTTACCGAAAATATTCCTTCAAGATAACTTGTATCAAAATCTAAAATCAGTTGTAACAAAGTGTATCCCAATAGAGCCGGGTATATCAAAATAGAACTTAAAGGACTGCCCGATACAGCTTTAATAAAAAGAAGAGTACGAACTGATTTATATGTATTTGCAGTAAAAAGGACCTTATAGGTGGATTAGCAAGAAGTTACTAAAGTGCACTGTGCAGGTAGCAGGGGTTTCAACACATGCTAACCGCATGCTGGGACCCATGGTAACTGTTAACAGGGGACCAGCTCAATTAGCACAGCCTGATTTCTGCCCACAATCCACGCATTGGGGTGGTAAGTCAGCATCTTAGGGGCAGAGAGTGGGTGTGGTGAACGCCTTGTAGTCAGAGGTAAATGCACCCATGCTAATTTTGTCCTGTGATGTTTGTAATAAGGCATAGTCCAGCGCATTAACTGATGGGAACATGCTGCCCATGCCTCAGACAGTTAACACAATGGTGTGCACCTAACACACCATGATTTTGTGCGCTATTGGCACGTTAGGTGCAAAACCACAATGCACTTTAGTAAAAAGGCCCCTAAGTGTTGTGATGATATGATTTGACAAAAAATGACTCCATTGATGAATTTGATAGTGCTCTACTAAGACTGTATTTATTTAACAAGTTTTATATACTGCTTTGTCATTTCAATCAAAGCAGTTTACATTGACACTTAAACTTGGTAATATACATTAAACAGGGGCATTGATAACTTGGATTCTTCTGAGGCAATGAAGAGTTAAGTGACTTGCCCAAGACCACAAGGAGTGCTAGTGGGAATTGAATGCTCTTCTCTTGGTTCCCAAGCCAATGCTCTTAACCATTAAGCTACTCCTCCACGCCATTGTTGAAACGTTGACCCCTTAATTAAGAAGACTGAATATTTGGTTGTTTATCACCAGGACTAACCTAAACAGCAGCAAAGAGAGGATAAAAAGTAGCAAGCATAGGAAGAACCCTGCTTATATCTTTCCTTCCCCATAAAAAACACATTTCAAAAATTGTAGTGGGGCATTTTGAAAGTGATTAACATGGTTCACAGACCAGCTAACCATGTTAATTGTGGCAAGCTGGATATTCCGTGGCATTAAAGCTGAATATCCCTGAGTGCCGCTACTGAATGTCCAGATGCTGGTGGGTGGTGTTCCCAGGGCAGTTCGGAAGTGGCCCCAGGGATAACTGGTTAGCGGCGATATTGAGCCACTAGCCGGTTATTCTTCAGCGGTGAAAGTTAGGCACCAGAAAAGCTTGCCTAACTTTCGCTGCTGAAGCTAACTGAATATGGCCCTGGCATCAAATATTGAGGTTTAAAGTTCAGCGGCGATGGCTAGTCACTGTTGTAATGCTAGCCGCCATTGCTGTATATCCCCCTGTAAGCTTTTGTCAATAATAAAGGAAGTTTTGTATTTTAATTTCACATCAACATGTGTTTGTTGGTGCAGATGCTGGCAAGTGTACATATGGGAGACAGTGCAGCACAAGAATCTTAGAAACAGTTTGTAAAGATTTAGAGGAAAATAGCAAATATCCAAGTGTGAAGGTATTAAAGGGACAACTTCATAATGGGATGTCTAGGTTGATAGGGCAGGAAAGTGCTTATATTTAGCCTACGTGTCTTTATAAAATACTTGCACAAATCCCGGAGTAATTGCACCTAGATTAAAGGCACAGACGTTACAGCAGGTATAAAAGTCAGCCCATACTTTACATGTGTATGCACGTATTTTATAAAATATGTACGTAAATCAGGACTCCTCTCACATACTGCCCAGACTCTGCCTCTGAGCACACCTGCTATGTCGGCTTGCACTGTGCATACTTTTAGGCATGACCTAATTTTATAAGAGCTCATTTGTGCTGGGAAATCAGCATTTTACACATGAATATGGTTTGCAAAATTGCCCTCTAAGTTTTGGGATGGGAATAGGGGTATAGAAAAGTGCAGTGGCAAAAGGAAGGAGTAGTCCAGGGAAATGATAAAGAAAGGCCGTGGAGGAGGGAAGATGTGTTAGAAGGAGCACAAGAAAGTGGCTAATAGGTCGATGTATTTCATTATTGTAGTATTTTGTTTATTGTAAATGTCTTGGAAAGACAGAATAAAAATATAAAACATGACTTCTCATGAAGGAATATGGAAATATACTTTTGCTTTCTTTACAGAGTTTGTAATTATTACATACTCAAAGGGCGCTATGTTACACTATCCTTAAGTCTCCATAAATGTTTCAGCCAACATGTTTTCTAGGCAAAAGTTCAGTCTTTCTACTAATGCACTTGTTCAATAAGTGCAAGGTACGGAATTGTGCTGGAGTTTTATGTGACTAATGAGGAAGCAAAGCAAAGTTCAGCTGAGGAGTCTGGTCCAAAGCTTCTACTGCAATGATTTACTCTGCAGCTTTAAACAAGTCGGGGGGGCTGTCACACCGCCCCCCCTGGTGGAAATGGCGGGTCACAGCAGAAAGGGGGTGGACATGCAAAGTTTGTTTGTGGAGGAGTTTAGCTCAATTACAGGGCCCAGGTTTTTATAGTCCCGGTAGCCTTCTGTGTAACTAAAAGCTCCCAAGAATATCACAGTCCGAGGGTAGGGAAAAATAAAAGGCTTTTATTTCCCGTGTTGCAAATAGGTTCAAATAGCACAGCTTACATCAACACAAAAGAATGTCCTTGCTCCAGGTTAAAAGCAAACATGAACTGAAGAAAACCTGTTAACTTCACAGCAATACCAAACGGAATACAGAATCAAACTTTTACCCCAGACCACAGCTATTCCTCCGCTAAGGGCTCAATTCTTTCGGCCAGGCAATAGCTACAATCCATCGGGAGGTCCGAGGGATCATCCGGGAATTCCACCTGCATTGGCTCGCAGTCTGGAATGTCTAGGGGCTCGCCTTCAGGCTTTTTGTATAATGCTTGTATGATGCCCCAATGTTCAGCATCTAAAGGTAAGCCTTTGCTTTGTACACTTTTAGCATGTGGACAGTCTCTCCTGCACACTGGTCCTTCTCTAGAAAGTCTCCTGTTTGGTACAGGTTTGTATTTTGTAGCATGAATGCATCTAGAAGGACAGCATTCTCCAGTGCCTTGCTCCTTCTGCTTCACAGCATTCGTAAAATCATAGTCAGTAAAATAGTAATTACCTTTTCTCCTAAGGTTATCACAGTGAGGTGAGGGCTGAGGCCTGTTCCTGCTGGGGCTTGGCTTCTCTGGCACCCAGGTAGGCCTCCGGTTCTCAGGTCGGCCTTCTGCTGGGGTTAAGCCGCACTTGCAACACAGCTTCTTTCTCCCAGGGCCTTGAAAGTTGCCTTTCAATATTCCTCTTTCACCTCTTTCCTGGTTACTCCCTGGTGCGCCTTTCAACACTTGCTGGCAGTTGCCATACTCAGGCCTTGGATTCTCTGGTACATTCCTTCTCCTTCCAAAGTTAGCTTCCTTCCTGGATCTGGATCTCCATGCGAATCTGGAACTGGAACTCCTTGCACAACTCCCTGCCAGTCTGACTTTCTCCAGTCATCTGGGCTTTTAAAAGGAATCCTTCCCTTTCTGGATTGGGTGCAGGCCGGTATTGCATCATTGGCTCTAGGGCGTGGTTCCTCAGTCCTCCAGAGGTCCCTCTTGCTCCCCCTATATGGCTCCTCGTGATGCTGCAGCCGGTGTCTGCCTCTTTTTTCTGAGTTTAAAACATTTTCTTCTGCCTGCAGAGGGTCTGCAGTACCACAGGGCATAGTCAAAGGTATTTCCGTGGTTTGCAGACCAGAGGACCATGTAAATGCCACTTCAGTGGGATATCCCCACATGCCTCAATGCTAACCACTTAGCAGTAGGGTGTTCCGGGGCAGGCAGTAAAGATTAGCGGGTCAGTGGCGATATTGAGCCACTAGCCGGCTAACCTAAAATGGCTAAAATTAGGCAGAAAAAAAGGCTTTCCTAACTTTAACCAGTTCAGCTATCTGGCCAGAGGCTGAATATCACTGCTGACCAGATATCTAAAATGCTATCCGGCAAAATCAGATATTCAGTGCCGCTGCTTGGATATAGCCCTGACACTGAATATCCAGGGAGAATTTAACACGGCAACATCTGTGCTGGTCGCAGCCACTGAATAAGCTGCCTGCCATTTTTTCACCATATTAACATTGCAAGAAAGTTGCTTGTGGCACAATGAAGAATAAACTGCCTATGGAGCAGCTATTATATACAGATAACAAACCAGACATGTCAGGAACAACTACCTTAATGCATGTGGGCAAAACCTCTATATAATATTTAGCTTTATTTGATGCCTTTAGAACAGTGAAACAATATATACACGGTCCACCAGTACCTTCTTGTCAATGCTGATGTATCCATACTGGGCTAACGTAATTAATTCTAGTATTCCACAAAAGCTTCACCAAATTGTTATTGCAGCAAGAGAGCTATATATAGTCCTTGAAATGGCATTTTAGTCAGAGAAAATGTTTTCTGATGTTTAAAAGGAGTACTTTAGTGTAAACCTAGATGGGTTCTACCTAATTGCCAGCTGTTGGTGACACTGGGGAGCCTGAACTACTAACCCTGCCTGAGTTGCCTTCAGGATACAATGAAAAGAAAAAAACCCCAATTATGTGAACAAAATAAAGTACTATCACAAAAAAGTTCACCATAAATACCCCCAAAAAGACTTTTTTATTTCATTTTTGTCGAAGCTGACTGTAGGAGAGGTGGTATGGGTTTAACCACTCACGCCAAGCAGTAAGCTGCCTTTTATTCAAAAATGGTTCTTCACCACTAAAATTGATATATTGTATATTATATTTATATTTTTTAACTTATCTGATTTAAAACACTCCACCGGAGAGAAAAGTTGCTCAAGAAGAAGTCCCTTTACACGCGCGCGTCGTGTAAAGGGACTTCTTGGAGGGAGGAGTGGCCTAGTGGTTGGGGCAAGTTACCTCAGGCCGGAAGGTCAGGGGTTCAAATCCCACTAGAGGACAGCAACCTTGGGCCGGAAGGACTGGGGTTTCTAGTCCCACAGGTGCTCCTTGTGGTCTTGGGCAAGCTACTTAACCCTCCATTGCCCATGTTCCCTGTAAGTATTAGTGTATGTGTCTCATATCCCCTCGTGTTAAATGTATCCCCCAATTGTGTTGTGACCACTTTGATTGAAGGATAAGGTGGTATACAAAACTGTCTAAATAAATAAATAAATAAATAAACCTGATTAGTGCCACTGAATATCTCTGGTTCGTGCTGCTTAGCATCGGGGCATTGTGGGGGCGGAGCAGGGGCAGCACCAAGGGTTAACCGGGCAGCATCAGTATTCAGCTGGTACCCAGTTAACCCTAATCGGCTGAAATTAGGAGAGCCGAATGGCTGTTCTCCAGCAGCTGGAGTTGGTTTTGCAATCTGGGCAATCCAGTTGATCAATGTTGGGGTCCAGATATGGCCTCAGAACTGAATATCGGGTGAACTTAAAGCCGGGATGGCCAGCTGCTTTAACTGTGCTGGCTGTTGCTGCTGCTGAAAATCCCCCCCCCCTACTCTCCCCTCCCAGTAGGTCCTCTTCCTTGTACTGGCAGCCTGGTGGCTTTCTTTTCACACCAGGAACATTGATCTTTGTAGTCATGTCCTCTCAAATTAATGCTGCCTCCATCCTAAACTTGTCTTCTATGGCATGTCCAGCAGAACTGGCAATGCTGTTAGCAAAACAAATGTCTGCATTTTTGTTAGAAATCTTTCCATTGTGATAGTCATGGTCTAAATCTCAAGGAAAGACTAACATAGGGATGTGCATTACTTTTCATACAGATGAGAAAATTAACAAAAATCACCAAATTCACTTAGTTCCAGGTCCGACTAAGCAACTCTGCATGTCACAAGCCAAGCAGTAGTAGTTTTGAGGGTGGTGACACGATGCATTGGGGAAACGATAGCCTTGGATGACCGTCCCCTGAAGATGGTTGAGAAGGTGGAGTTTAAAAGGTTCTGCATCTCTTGGAGTGGAAGGAGTAAACTTAATGGTTAGAGCACTGACTTGGTAACCAAAATTCCAGCCTTCGATTCCCACTAGCACTCATTGAGGCCTTGGATGAGTCACTTAACCCTCTATTGCCTCAGGCCTGGCAACTACTTTGGATCACACTGCCAAGGTAACCCAGGAGCTCCTGCAACACCAGGAGTCAGCTTTGGCTTGAAGGCACACATTACATTTTTGCATCTCATAGCTCCCAATTATCAAATGCCCTGCAGAATACCTTTTAGTAGGCAGATAAACCCCAGCCTGCATAATCAGTTACATGCCTAGCTGCAGGAAGAACTAGCAAAGGCAGAGGCCAGTAGTAGCGTGCATTTTACCACTGACATCTGAGCTAGTCAGAACGCTACACATGCCTACCTCTCCCTGACAGCACAGTGATGGTAGCTGGACAAGGTAGGGACATGCTGTAGGTATAATAGGGGAGCAACAGGAGAAGGGTACTGATAGGCTGTGCTGCACAAACAGGTGATGGATGATAGCCCTACTTGGGCCCATATCTTAGCAGACCATAAACAGAGCACTGTGCTTCCAGGTTTCTTTGCAACAGATGGTGGAATGAAGTTGGACATGGCAATGAAAGAGGGGGACTTTCATGGGATCATATGCTTTGCGCACTTGCTGCACCTGGTTGTCAGAGATTCCCTAGGCAACTGATTGAGAAGTGCCGACAAATAGCAGACTATTTTCATCGGAGTGTGAAGGGTGGGCACGAGCTGTGTGAGAAATAGGAAGCAAAGGATGCACCTGAGAACCAGCTCAAGCAGAATATAGGCACCAGGTGGAATTTCACTTCTGAAATGCTGGAAATCATAGTGCAGCAATGGAAGTCCTGCATCAGATGGCATTGGAGACCAAAACTGGGATTGAAAGCCCGCTGCCTTACCAGGAATTGACACATATCACTCAGGTGATAAGTCCTAAAGCCCTTTCAGAATGCCACGGAGGAAATGAATTTCTCAAGGGTCATCCTGAGCTTTCTCATCCTGGAAGTGAATTTTTTACAGGCAAAATTAGAGGGTTTTCAGCAGCAACGGGCATTCACAGCAGAGGTTTTGGCGATGGCGGACTTCTTGCATTTCTAATGAAAAAAAGGCTGCAAACCCTTATGAAGGAGGATGCTTACATATGCTAGCTGGTCTCTAGGACCCGTGGATGAAAGGAGCAATGCACTGATGTACTGGAAGTTAAAGCTGGTTATTGACATGGAGGAAACTGAGTGCTAGAGGCGAGGATCGTGGTAATGCAGCATGGGAAATAGCACTAGGCATGCAGTCAAGCAGTACTAGTACCATTGGCACCACCCTTGCACCAGTACTCACCCTCTCCCAGCTCTACATGCCAATGGCCCATAAGCCCCAGCAACAGGAAATCTTTGATGACTGAAGCCCTAGCTACAGTGCTAAGCAGCAGAGATCATTCAGCCACAAGTCAGACTCCTGCACAGATTTCAGTGACATGCTACTTTGCACAGTCCATTGAGGCCATGCACACTCGTAGATCCCTTGGCATACTGGGCACATAGGCTGGCAGTCTGGCCAAGGTTGCTAAGTATTCCTGTCCTACCCTCCAACCAGTGTGCCCAGTGAACATATATTCTCCATAGCAGGGGATATTGTGACTCCCCATTGTCCACAGCTAGCACCGGAATTGGTGGAACAGCGAGTGTTTGTTTTGCTCATATTCTCTGCCTTCAGTGTCTACCTGTGTTTTTGACAGTTTCCACTGCAATTTCTCCTGGATGGTGCCCATTTCCAGTGGCTACCTTTCAGCCCCCCCATGCCTAAACTTAAAAGAAAATTCAAGAAATAAAAAAACAAAAGCAAACCCCAAAACAAACAAAGGAAATAAAAGGAACTGAAAAAAGTTTCCCTCTGCTGCTGGTGCCAGTCTCACTCTGTTGCCATTTCTGTCACATACTGCTCCTTTGTTGCCAATGCTGTTCTCGAGATCTGAACCACAGTCAAATTTCAGCGATTGCAACTCCCCGTCCTGCCTGCACAGCTGCTCTGTGTTTTGCTATCATGTTTCCACTGGGTCCCTTTAGGCTCACATGGCAAGATAAAAAACAAAGAAAGGCCTCTTTTCCCTTTGCCCCTCTCTGCTGCTGCAAGCTGCGTCATTCTGTTGGCATAGCTGGTCTCGCTGCTGCGTTTTGCCCCTCCCCTACTGATGTGGATAGTTCATGCCACCTTATGGCTCTGCAGTCAGTGTGCTTTAAGTTTTTTTGGGTCACTTCTCATCCTCCTCCTTTGCCTCTTCGTAGGTGAATTTCAGAAAATCCAAAAAATTAACAAACAAAGCTTTCTCACACTTTGCACCAATCCTCTGGAACGATCTACCTGAAGACCTCAGAGAACTGAAAGACCTCAAGACATTCCGCAAAAAAACTAAAAGCACACCTTTTTACTCTGCACTATGGTTCACAACCAAATACTGACACACAAGCAGACAACAACCCATCACACACACGCCGCAACAGTGCAAATAGAGCAACAAACATCTTACAGCAACATGATAGTACCGTCTTGTTAACGTAACCCAAGACACCTACCATATGCTCTACTACTGTATATAGATTTTACAGTTATTTGTTTTCTGTTTTGCATTTGAATCATCAATGTAAATAGTTCCTTAAAGTTCCATGTAACTGAATAAGTACTCGTTTTATTTGTACTATTCTTACCTTTTGTTTTTTCGTAAACCGCGCTTGATCCATTGGAAAACGTGGTATAAAAATGTTCAATAAATAAATAAATAAATGTGAGTTATCATTCTATGGCACTTTGGGTGTTCTCCCACTGCTATGGCATGCGGTTCCCAACGGCCCCAGTCCAGGAGTAACTGGTACTGTCCATCGCTGATGAGGCTTCAGCTCTCTCTTCAAAGTTCTTTTCAAATTTCTATGATTCTACTTGTTTGGAGGTTCCTGCAGGGGAGCGCAGCTGCTGCTATACCCCTGACTGAATAATGGTGCTTCTTCTATTGTGAAAGATGAGCATGGAGAGCTGACAGAGGAAGGGGGCAGCCACCTAGCCAGCCTGGCAGTCACCCATGGCATTTAAATATCGGCAGGATGTTCAGTGGCAGTATCTGTGTAGGAGATGTCGCTGCATATCCGCTTTGAGCAGTGCCGGCATTTATCTACGTCAGAGTCAGGGCCGGATTTAGCTATACGCCATGTACGCCATGGCGTAGGGCCCACAGCTGCAAAGGGCCCACAAAAATTGAACTAGTTAGGCTTTTTTTTTTTAATAAAATAAAAAAAAACTGCTGGCTGCCGCCGCGGGGCCCCCTCTGCTGCCGCGGCAGCATGGACTGACCCGCGGGGGCCCCCTCTGTAAGCTCGGTCCCTCCCTCCGTGCCTCCGTGTCTCCCTCCGTGCAGGCTGTTAGAGACGCGAAGGCAGACGGGCCGCTTCCGCCTTCCCGCCTCTGTTAAGCCCGCAGGGGCTGATGGGAATTTGCCCACCAGCCCCTGCGGGCTTAACAGAGACGCGAAGGAGACAGTCTGCCTTCGCGTCTCTCACAGCCTGCACGGAGGGAGACACGGAGGCACGGAGGGAGGGACCGAGCTTACCGAGGGGGCCCCCGCGGGTCAGTCCATGCTGCCGCGGCAGCAGAGGGGGCCCCGCGGCGGCAGCCAGCAGGTTTTTTTTTTTAAATTAAATTTTACTTTAGGCCGGGGGAGGGGGAGGGGGTAGGACTGGTAATTGGGGGGCTGGGACTGGGGCTGGAAATGGGTTGGGACTGGGACTGGAAATGGGCTGGGACTGGGACTGGAAATGGGTTGGGGGGATTAAGGCTGGAGGTGGGCTGATGAGGTTAGGACTGGTAATGGGCTGTGGGCTGTTGGGGGGGGGTTAGAACTGTTAATGGGCTTTGGGGGGGTTAAGACTGGTAATGGGCTGTGGGCTGATGGGGGCTGTCTGGTAATGGGCTATGGGGGGGGCTAGGACTGGAAATGGGCTGGGGTGTTAAGACTGGAGGTGGTCTGATGGTGTTATGACTGGTAATGGGCTGTTGGGGGGGTTTAGAACTGGTAATGGGTTTTGGGGGGTTTAGACTGGTAATGGGCTGTGGGCTGATGGGGGCTGTCTGGTAATGGGCTATGGGGGGGCTAGGACTGGAAATGGGCTGGGGGGTTAAGACTGGAGGTGGGCTGATGGGGTTAGGACTGATAATGGGCTGTTGGGGGGGTTTAGAACTGGTAATGGGCTTTGGGGGGGTTAAGACTGGTAATGGGCTGTGGGCTGATGGGGGCTGTCTGGTAATGGGCTATGGGGGGGGGGGTTAGGACTGGAAATGGGCTGGGGGGGGTTAAGACTGGAGGTGGGCTGATGGGGTTAGGACTGGTAATGGGCTGTGGGCTGATGGGCTGATGGGGGGGGTTAGGACTGGCAATGGGCTATGGGGGGCTGACTGGAAATGGGTTGATGGGGTTAGGACTGGAAGTGGGCTGATGGGGGGTTAGGACTGGTAATGGGTTATAGGGGGGGCTTAAACTGAAAATGGGGTGATGGGGGGTTAGGACTGGTATTGGGTTGGGGGGTTGCTAGGACTGGAAATGGGCTGATGGGTGGCTAGGACTGGAAATGGGCTGATGCAGGGACTAGAAGGGAATGGATGCTGGGTGAGGCTGGAACTAGAAGGGAGCTGATGTTGGGGGAGGATTAGAATGGGATGGGGCTGGAAGAGTAAAATGGAGAAGGGAAAAATATTTTGTGTGGGAGGGATAAAAAAATCTACAATTGGCCGGGTATTGGGAGAGTAAGTGGGGATTGAGGATGGAGGGGTAAAATTTGAGTGGATGAAATAGGAATGAGGAAAGAGCAAAAGGAGAAAGATTAGTATGTTAAAGCAGATGTAGAGAGAGAATGGAAAAAAACTAGAAGAGAGAAGAAAGGACAAATGGACAGCAGACGATGGAGAGTTAGCAGAAGACATGAAGAAACCAGAAGAAAGTGGCTGGAGCAATTGCAGCTGAAAAAAATGCACAAAAGGTAGAAAAATATCTCTTTATTTTGAATTTATTAATTGGAATATGTCAGCTCTGGTAAATGTGCATCATTAACGTCTGCGCTTTGTTTAGTACAAGAGCAAATTAATGTATAGTTTTATTTCTACAGTGTTGTACATTCCAAGTTTGGCTTTTGGGATTCCCAGTTTAATTATTGTCTTCCTGTTTCTAAAATGTGATTACTTGTTTGGTGATGGTCTATGTTCTGCATGTGTAACTGAGCTGAGGTGTTCTGTTTATATAATTCCTATTTGACATTGCCACTTGTTCTCTTTCCCCAGTAGGTCATGTATTGTTGTTCTCTGAAATGTATTGGTTTAATATTTGCAGTGTTGCCTTTTGATTGGTAGAGTATGGTGCTTTGTGAGTCCTGGTAGTGCTGTTAGGATACGGCGGGTTTGCTATGGGTTCTAAATGGGCAGTGTTTGTAGTAGTTCCTAATGTGTCTGGCAGTTGGCACTGGATTATAGTAATGTAGAAATCTTTTAGTCTTTCTTTATCCATACACTCATTAAGAGGCACGTTTACTAAAAGTTAGTATATGGTAACATTATGCAAATATTTATGCAAATGAGGCCCCTTATGCAAATGAGGCCCACACCCCCCTTGGGCCGCCCCTGCTGGGGGCCCACAATTTTTGTTGGCATAGGGCCTCACTCAAGGTAAATCCGGCCCTGGTCAGAGTGATGTTCTGCTGGTACTTATCTGGATTGCAACTTAGGTCTACTTCTTATGCAGCCCAAGTCAACTGGATAGGTGCTGGATGAATATTGTGCTCAGTGGATAAGTATCAGCACTTATCTGGATAGCACCAACAGATGAGATTGCAAACCTGCTATAATCTGTGAACTATCATTAAAATCATCTGTAATACCTGAAGACTGGAGGACGGCCAATGTAATGCCAATTTTTAAAAAGGGTTCCAGGGGTGAACCGGGAAAAATGGTAGAAACCATCATAAAGAACAAAATTGCTGAACATGTAGATAGTCATGGCTTAATGGGAGACAGCCAACATGGCTTTAGACAAAGAAGATCTTGTCTTACTAATCTGTTATGTTTTTTTAAAGGTGTGAATAAACAGGTAGACAAAGGTGAGTCAGTTGATATAGTGTATCTGGACTTTCAGAAAGCCTTTGACAAGGTCCCTCATCAGAGACTTTTGGCAGAACTAAAGAGTCATGGGATAGGAGGCAGTGTACTGCTGTGGATCAGGAACTGGTTAAAAGATAGAAAGCAGAGGGTTGGGCTAAATGGCCAATTTTCCCAATGGAGAAAGGTGAATAGTGGAGTATCCCAGGGATCTGTGTGAGTCCGCCGCTATTTGACATATTCATAAATGATCTGGAAAAGGGAATAACGAGTGAGGTTATCAAAATTGCAGATGACACAAAACTATTTAAAGTTGTTAAAACCCATGAGGATTGTGGAAAATTGCAAGAGGATCTTGATAAATTGGAAGACTGGGCATCAAAATGTCAGATGAAATTTAATGTGGACAAGTGCAAAGATATGCACCTAGGCAGGGCCGTACCGAGGGAAGATCCCGCAGCGGAAGAAAAGAGGCGTGCCCGACGTGCAAGTCGCTGGCATGCTAAGCAGATCTTTCCCTCCCTGCAAGAGCAGGGAGGGAAAGATCTGCTTAGCATGCCGGCGGAACACTTAAGGGGTGCATCTTAGCTGCACTGCCATTGCCTGCCGCCGCTGAGAGAAGAAAAAGTGGTGGTGGCAGGCAACGAAAGACAGCTAAAATGTGCCCCTTAAGCCTTTGCACCCTGTGCGGCACATCGCTCGCACAGGGTTAGGTATGGGCCTGCACCTAGGTAAGAACAACCCAAACTATGGTTACACGATGCAAGGTTCCACATTAGGAACCACCATCCAGGAAAAAGATTTAGGCGTCATTGTGGACAACATGTTAATCTCCTCTGCCCAGTGTGCAGCGGCATCCAAGAGAGCAAATAGAATGCTAGGTATCATAAGGAAAGGAATGGAAAATAAAACAAAGGATATTATAATGCCTCTGTATCATTCCATGGTGCAACTGCACCTTGAATATTGTATGCAATTCTGGTTGCCATTTCTTAAAAAGGATATAGCATTATTAGAAAAGGTTCAGAGAAGAGCAACCAAAATGGTAAAGGGAATGGAAGGCTAACCCTATGAAGAAAGGCTAAAAAGGTTAGGGCTCTTCAACCTGGAAAAGAGACGGCTGAGGGGAGATATAATAGAAGTCTATAAATTAATGAACGGAGTGGAACCGGTAAACGTAGATCGATTGTATACGTTATCAGAATATAGAAAGACTAGGGGACATGCATTGAAGCTACAGCTATTTAAGACAAATAATAGAAAATATGTTTTCACTCATCGTGTAATCAAACTCTGGAATTTGTTACCGGAGGATGTAGTAAAAGCTGTTACTGTAGCTGGGTTTAAAAAAGGTTTGGACAAGTTCCTGGAGGAAAGGTCCATAAACCATTATTAAAAAGGGACCCAGGATATCAGTGCTTGACCCAATACAAGCATTGTGGAACCTGTGTCTTTTTGAGAAACTGCTAGGTACGTATGACCTAGATTGGCCATTGTTGGAAACAGGATACTGGGCTTGATGGACCTTGGTCTGACCCAGTATGGCATATCTTATGATCTTATGTTCACTTCGCCCACAGACTGCCACTGCACTAACCAGATAATGCTGGGTTGGTCTGTGGAGATAGTGCCACTGAATATCATGGTCAGCACCCTTATCTGGACGGCCTCCTATTGGCTTACTGACTAAGGGTTCTGAATATTGGCCCGCTTGCTTTTTCTGAAAGACTGGACTGCATTCTATGAATGCTTCTTTCACCCTGGCACCTCTTCCATTAGAAAGAATGAGCAAGGAGTGGTGAAGGAGGGACACCTGCCTAGCCAGCCTAATTTAACCCTAACTACCATAGGGTGACAGAGTGCCCTCACATCCACTATCCTTCATTACTGTACTTGTCGACTATCGTTCTTCTGCCACAAGGACCTGTCTTGCTACTGAGTTGGTCTTCCTCAGCTTTTCTGAGCTGTCACTGCCAATGTGCCACTCCTACTGCTTTTGGGGCTTTCATCATGGTGTATCTTAAATCTCTCAGCAGGCCATCTAAGCAGTTCATGAAAGCGTCTTCCACGCCAGGGTGATCTTCCTCTCTAAGGTTCCTATACTAGGACGAAAGTCCTCAGTTACCAGAACTTTAACTTGCAGACACACAGCTTAGCTGAACTCACCTCACTCCTGTGGCTTGGACTTGTACCACTTCTTCTGCTGTTGTATTGGTTCTCCTCTGGTGAGTTAGGGCCTTGCAACTGGTCTTTGTGATGTGCTGGTCCTCTTGGTGTGTTTAAGGGCCTTATGGCCAATCAAATACTCTGCTGGTCCTCTTGGTATGTTTTAGGATTTTGCAATCAATTGAGGTGCTGTGCCAGTCCTCTGGGTGCTTTAGGGCTGATCAAGATGCTCTGCTGGTCCTCCTGGCATGTTTTAGGACCTTGCAGCCAATCAAAGTGCTGTGCTGGTTCTCTTGGCAGAATTTATGGGCTTTCTGAACTGGGTGCTGGGCTGATCCCCCTCGTTGTTTTTTAGAGCATTACAGCCAATCTGGGTACTGGGCTTGATCCCTTGGCATGTATTAGGGCCTTGCAGCCAATCAGGATGCTGTGCTCCTGCTTTTGGCATGTTTTAGGACCTTACAAATAATGAGGTGCAGTGCTTGTCTTCTTCGTATATTTTAGGGCTTTGCAATTGACTTTGGTGCTGTTCTGGTCTCCTTGGTTTGTTTTAGGGCCTTGTGGTCAATCTGGATGCTGTGCTTGTCTCCTTGCTATTTTATGCCTTTCATAGTGCCTTGTGCTTCCACCAATTGTGGTACTGCATTGCCCTCTTGCACTATTTTGAGATGTTCATTCCATTCTTTGTACCCATTGTGCTTCTGATGGTGGCTTCTGGTACTCATCCTGACACTGTACATTCTTGATGGCATGGAGTACTCTTAGAAGTGCCTGCCATCAAGTTTCAAGCAGGTTTGATTGAAAATAGATCGCAAGCCTCACTGTTCCAATATCAAATAGCTTCTCCCATAGATTTTAATGGGGATGGATGGGACAACTGTTTGGCTTCTGAAGACTATCCAAACAGGTGAATTCTGACAAACACAAATGAGCACAAAATTATTTTTGTGCACATGGCTAATAAATATTTCCTTTGTGGGTTATTCTGAGGCACGAATGGTGGGGATGGACGTCCATCCCCGCTATTTGTGCTGGCATCTGTCCCTGTATAATTTCCCCACCGGTTGTTCGGGGAAGTTATACGGGGGCAGGGAAGGGGCGTCATGTGGAGGGGGAGAGTGGGCGGGCAGCGGGAGGTCGCCGGCCCTGGATGTACAGGGCCGATTCTGATGTCAACCCTGAAGAAAACTCCATGATCTGACCACAATACCACGGCTCTTTAGGTCTCTGGTCCATCAAGCAGTGAGAGACAGGCAGAGAGTAATACAGAACACAATCACACACACAAAGTGCTATTTTCTTTGAGCTCAGAGGGAAGATGGCAACAGACGGTCTATGGACACGCATAGTTCCACGCCTGCCGAATTCAAATTCCTCTCCCTAAAAGCTCCTTTTTATTAGAGAAAAAGAGGAAGTAACAGTCATTTATTATAACCATGAAATAACACAAGGTGTCGCCAAAGTTCTTTTTACAGAGTAAGATCTGATTACAGTATATTAGATGAAATTTATAATTGCAAAAGTTGCAAAAATTATGTTGTGTCAGCAGGGACTTCCAGTTGACTGTACAATGAACTTTATGCTTGCACAGGTCATAGCCTATGTTCTTTTTGCTTGCGTTAACACTGTTCCATCTATTTTAAAGATGGTTACACAGAACCCATGATCATGACATCCTATTCTATTTAAAAGGAAGTAGGTGAGAAGTCAAACTTCTAAACACATTTTGTATCAAGAAATTCATCCATCTTCAATTACATATTGGGGATTCTGGTATCCCTTTATCTGTCCATTCCTACAAACCCTGTATGTCCAGGGCCGGTGAAATGTCCGGGAAAGTTATTCCACCCCTTGGGTTGAATAACTTTCCTGGACAGGTTCTTTCAGCAGCTCCGGGGCGCGGAAGGGGCTGGGGGTGGGGGGGGGGGGGAGTGAATTTCCCGCAGCCTGATCCTGGCCTTAGGAGGCCGGATTAGGGGTCAGGCTGCGGGGACTTAACTTTTTAGAAGACGGCCGGCATTGTGGCATTTAAATGGAGCTGCGTCGCCATGACAACATGACGCTATGGCACCATGGCTCCATTTAAATACCCTGACTGAGTTAGTCAGGCTTTGCTGTACATGCAGACTGGGACTGAATTGCGATCTCCTTTGTATGTCCAGGTCAGCCCAGATGTACAAAGGATATCTACGTCGGGATCAGAATCAGGCCCTTTGTGTATGAAAATACTGGATTCTCAGCTATCTTGCACTCAGGGGAACATTTATTTGGTTGAAGTAGATCCCAGAGCAGCAGAATCCCCTCATTTTTCACTTTTGGGGAACTGGCTTAGACACTCCCCTTTCTCCCCAATGGCTAAAGATACAGTAAAATGGAAATGCTGATTTCTCGATAACCCAGTATTTTTTTTCTATATTAGTGATATCCTATCCTGGGAGAACTTCAACCAGTCCAATTTTCAGAATATCCACAATGAATATGCATGAGACATACAATTTACAAACAATGGAGGCAGTTCAGGCAAATCTATCTCATGAATATTTATTGTGGATTGGCCCCTAGAAGAGGTTTGGGAACCACTGATCAGTATTGCTTTGTGAACTGCTTTGAATTTCTTTCATGGAAAAGTGGTTAATCAAACAACAAATTAAACTAAACTAAACTAATGGCTTCAAAGGGAGTTGATAGAGAAGGATCAACAATCTTGAATCTCCATCAATACCTATGTAGAGACTACTTGTAATTTGCAGTTAGCAGCAGCAGCAAGTGTCCCTACTTAAGAATTGGGATTTTATAGAGATAGGTATAATCTTTTTCAGAACCGTAGGGGAAGTTCTGCCTGCCAGTCAAAATCAGACTGGGAGGGAGTCCTCTGGTCAGGAAAAACCCACTTCCTATAAAAACCTCAATTCAGAGGGAGTGTGTTTTTGAATAGGTGGCTACCCTAAAGGGGCAGGTGCTTCTGTCACCCCTTGCCAGAGGCAGAGACCATGCAGTGGGAGAAGGTATTAGTCATCTTCCATGTTCCCTGTAAAATAGTTCTCTGTGTGCTGTGCTTTCCTGTCTAATCAATGTGTTTATACCTAAAAAATTTCCTGTCATGATTTGACAATTTCCAATCTGTAATCAAAAACCGCTGCTGATCGCTGGAAGTAGCGGTATACAAATGTATACTAAATAAATAAAATAAATAAAAATCTTGACCAGAATAGAAGAAGATTTAAGAGGCTTAAGCCACTGCAGCCATCAGAACAGCTCAGCCTGAAGTGACCCAAAACAGTCCAACTAGACTGAGGATAGAGAGAAGCATCCAAATCAAAGAGTACACGTGCAAAGAGGTGCTCTACCACATAGAGCCAGGGAAATGTGAGTTTTAAGACACTGAGCTCCAAGTTGTTAGGAAAGAGACGAAATCAGGGAAACAGGGAACCCAAGAATACTGAATACTAGCTACTCTGAATAGATCACTGCTGCGTATATTGTGTTACCTATAACCAGGCAATGTTAAGGGCTGTTTGCTTACTGTTACTTAACTCCCTGTTACATGTTCTAACTACTCAAATGTACTGTAACCAACACTATACGACTTATTTAGCACCCTTGCAAACATACTGATGACCCATTCTCACGCTGATACTATTACCAGCTGATACTGTTAACTATTACATGCTGATGCTGTACTACTGTAACTATTACATGTGATATTGTATCTATTACATGCTGCTGCTGTTCTACTGTGTGCTGAGACAATAACACTTACCACTGTACCAAGTTTTACCTACTGATACCACAACCGTTACATCTGTCCTACGATTAGCATTAGATACTAAGCAAATTGTATTGCACTGTTGCACACCCACACCTAAACATGCATCTACTAAAACTGGTATTAGGGATTAGCCTGATCACCCTAATCTCAACTTACACAACTGAAGCAAACATCTACCAACCTACCCCACTTATATGTGGCCCAATATACATCCTGTATGCCATCCATACCCCTCATGAACCCCCTCCCTCAACCTACCTCACTACCAATATAGGACCATCACTCATGACCTATCAAGGGCACACAGGCAGAAAACATGCGGGAGCACCGAAGCGCAACAAGCCAAAATCAAAAAGGCAACGGATTCAGAAACCCCGCCGACCCCTTGCTCAACAAAACCTTGCGCAATCAGAGCCTTCAGTGATCTGTAGCATCACCCTCATAAACGCCCGATCAATCAGAAACAAGACCCACATTATCTTTGACTTAATCAAAGATGAACAACCTGACATCCTCTGCATAACAGAAACCTGGATAACAAACACCGACACTGCCTTACTGAACCAGATAGACAGACCAGGCTACAACCTGTACAACTGTCCACATTCCAACAAAAGAGGTGGAGGAGTGATCATAATTGCACGATCACACTTGAAACTCTCATGCACGTCCCTGGACTCAAACCCGGATATAGACCTGATCAAAGTGGAGAACTCAGCAATATCCATCTGCCTAATATACAGGTCCCCCTCACCGAATCATGAAGGACTTGCTGCAGCGTTGGAAAACATATCCTCAACACAGCCAAGGAAATTCCAAATCATCCTCGGTGACCTAAACCTAGCATCAACAACAGAGGTGCACGCCAACACATTCCTCGAAGCTATGTCACAACTTGGGTATCATCAAATAATAAAGGAGCCGACACACGAAAAGGGACATACACTGGACATGGTTTTTGCTCCCAAAAACAAGCCACCCAACCATGTTGAACCCCTGATTAAAATCAAAGCAATACCCTGGTCTGACCATCACCAAATAGACCTACGGATGAAACTCCCATTGGCACCAAAGAATGCGGAAGCCCAACGAGAAACCCGTCAGCAGAGATCTTTCAATAAGCTTGAACTGGATAATCTCACGAGTAACATCAAAGCGCACATCGATTTGGAGTCTACAGACCTCGATGCCCTAACAAATAGCTGGAATGAAGGGATCCAGGCATCAGCAAACCCGAAATGGAAAAACACAGCAAGCACAGACAAACAAAGGTCAGAGCCCTGGTACACGACTACGCTGTCCAAAAGGAAGAGGGAACTAAGAAGATGTGAAAAAAAGTGGAGACGCAACAAAACTTCGGAACTCAGAGCTGAATACCTCAACACCCTCAGAAAATACAAAGACGAGGTAGATGATGCAAAAAGGAAACACCACAACAACCTGTTGAATAAAGCCAACAATAAACCACGGGAACTATTTCGAATAGTGAAAACACTAACCAAAACAAACCAACCAGAACAGCAGAGCGATACCATTCAGCCCCAAACCCTAGCTAACCACTACACAAGCAAGCTGACCACAACTGCAACCACGCTATCTTTGGCCAAACCCAACTTGACAACTGTAGAGAAGCATGAACAGACGTGGAATGAATTCTGCAAAATTGATGATAAGCAAGCAGTGGCAATAATAACCAGCATAAATACCACCACCTCACTGCTTGATCCATGCCCAGCTACCTGGATTAAAGCGGCAAAAAAGGACATTGGCCACCAAGTCGCTCACATTGTGAACCAATCACTGTCCCAAGGAATCATGCCTAACCAGCTCAAAAAGTCTATAATAAGACCAATACTAAAAAACAACTCGCTAAACAAAGAAGATCCATCTTCCTACCGTCCAATCTCCAGTATATCGTTTTTAGCAAAAATCATTGAAAAAGCAGCCCTCATCCAACTGCAAGAACACCTTGAAGACAACGAAATACTGGACAAACAGCAATACGGATTCAGAAAAAATCATGGGGTTGAAACCCTGCTTTTAGCCCTGTTTAACAACCTCCTCAAGGGGCTGAAGACAGGAAGAAAATGTTTATCCTCATTTTCATCGACATATCCGCTGCATTTGACACTGTCCATCACTTAACCCTCCTGAACAAGCTGGAATCAATTGGAATTATAGGAACCGCCTTGAAATGGTTCTCCTCCTATATAACGGGCAGAAAGCCACAGGTCCAGTTCAATGGAGAGAAAGCTGAACCGTTCATCCAAACACAAGGCATTCCTCAGGGTTCGGCACTCTCGGCGCTACTTTTTAACATTTACATGCAACCACTCAGTGAAATATTCAGGAAATATGGCATAAACTACCACATATACGCAGACGATATCATGCTGTACACCCAACTAGAGACCACCGACCCGAACTACGCCCAGCTTGAAACCTGCATGGGAGAGATGTCGGGATGGCTACAACAAAATAACATGTCGATTAATCATAAGAAGACCGAAGTAATGTTTATATCAAATACCTTGGGCTTCGAACCACCTCCAACAATCACATTGTGCAACAATACATACAATACTAAGAAAGAAATAAAATATCTGGGAGTCACAATTGATAACAAACTGAAAATGGAAAAACACCTCAACAACACCAAGAAAGCCATCTTCCACAAGCTTAAAGTGCTACGACCCCTGCGGAACATACTAGATCCGTGCGATTTCCGATCAGTTGCTCAGGCTCTCATCATGCCCCACCTGGACTACTGCAACGCCATCTTGCAGGGGCTACCAAGGAAAACAACCAACATACTACAGATGGCCCAACACGTAGCAGCAAGGATCATCATGAGAACTAGCGTCACCGAACATATCACACCTGTATTGATGGAACTACACTGGCTTCCAGTCGTTGCAAGGATTCAGTACAAAACATTGGTAACTACATTCAAGTTAATTCACAACCTGGCCCCCTCATTCCTCTCCACCCTGATCTCCATGCAACCTACAACCAGAAGCAGGAGAACCATGAACTCTGACACACTAAGAGTTCCAAACAGCTTTAGGCACGTAAAGGTCAGTACTAGTCGCAGAGCGTTCTCCTTATCTGCCCCCACGTTATGGAACCAGCTCCCACACGAGCTGAGAGAAATTAAAGACATAAGCAACTTCAGAAAACAACTGAAGACGCACCTGTTCAATTGTCATTATACCAGATGAAAATCCAAAAGGACAAAAGAAATTGAATTGCAGTATGTACAAATGTAAATAGATGGTGGTTAGTGCCTGTGTAAATGTATGATAATAGCTAAGGTCTTTATATGGACCCGCATATGTGTGCTGTGTATCCCCCTGCTCTCTCTATCTAATTCCCAAATAATTCTGTCTGTAATTTATGACAAATCCCGTAATTGTAATCAAACCGCTTCTGATCGCTGGAAGGAGCGGTATATAAGTCCTTACTAAATAAATAAATAAAATAAAATAAAGAAGTGATACAGTTAACTGGTCAAATGCATATTAAGAGGTGCTTTAGGAATGAAGGCAGAACTGAATGTCCTTAACCAGAAGGAAGGGGGTAGGAACTCATGGATAATATAGCGAGTGTGTAATATAGTTCTATAAGAACATAAGATATGCCATACTGGGTCAGACCAAGGTCCATCAAGCCCAGTATCCTGTTTCCAAGAGTGGCCAATCTAGGTCATACGTACCTAGCAGTTTCCCCAAAAAACACAGGCTCCGCAATGCTTGTACTGGGTCAAGCATTGATATCCTGGGTCCCTTCTTAATAATGGTTTATGGACCTTTCCTCCAGGAACTTGTCCAAACCTTTTTTAAACCGAGCTACACTAACAGCCTTTACTACATCCTCCGGTAACAAATTCCAGAGTTTGATTACACGTTGAGTGAAAAAATATTTTCTTTTATTAGTCTTAGTTTACCCTGTAGCTTCATTGCATGTCCCCTAGTCTTTCTATATTCTGATAAGGTAAACAATCGATCTACGTTTACCCGTTCCACTCCGTTCGTTAATTTATAGACTTCTATCATATCTCCCCTCAGCCGTCTCTTTTCCAGGTTAAAGAGCCCTAACCTTTTTAGCCTTTCTTCATAGGAGTATCCTTCCATCCCCTTTACCATTTTGGTGGCTCTTCTCTGAACCTTTTCTAATAACGCTATATCCTTTTTAAGATACGGCGACCAGAATTGCACACAATATTCAAGGTGTGGTCTCACCATGGAACGGTATAGAGGCATTATAATATCTTTTGTTTTATTTTCCATTCCTTTCCTTATGATACCTAGCATTCTATTTGCTCTCTTGGCCCCCGCTGCACACTGGGCCGAGGGTTTTAACATGTTATCCACAATGACGCCTCAATCTTTTTCCTGGGTGGTGGTTCCTAATGTGGAACCTTGCATTGTGTAACCATAGTTTGGGTTGTTATTCCCTAGGTGCATAACTTTGCACTTGTCCACATTAAATTTCATCTGCCATTTTGATGCCCAGTCTTCCAATTTATCAAGATCCTCTTGCAATTTTCCACAATCCTCTTGGGTTTTAACAGCTTTAAATAGTTTTGTGTCATCTGCAAATTTGATAACCTCACTCGTTATTCCACTTTCCAGGTCATTTATGAATATGTCAAAAAGCAGCGGACCCAGCACAGATCCCTGGGGTACACCACTATTCACCTTTCTCCATTGGGAAAATTGGCCATTTGGCCTTTAAATACCACTTCAGTCATGGGTAACATCCCTACATCTTCCTCAGTAAAGACCGAAGCAAAGAATTCATTCAGTCTCTCCGCTATCGCCTTGTCGCTTTTTAGTGCCCCTTTAACTCCTCTATCATCTAATGGACCAACTGACTCTCTCACAGGTTTTTTTGCTACGAATGTACTTGAAAAAATCTTTATTTCGCGTTTTTGCTTCCGCAGCAAGCTTCTTCACAAATTCTCCATTTGCCTGCTTTATCAATGCCTTGCATTTGACTTGCCAGTGCTTGTGCTGTTTCCAGGTTTCGTCATTTGGCTCTTTTTTCCATTTCCTGAAAGATGCTTTTTTGGCAACAACAGCCTCTCTGACCTCACCTTTAAACCATGCTGGCAGTTTTTTGGACTTCCTTCCACTTTTCTTAAAGTATGGAATACAGCTGGACTGGGCTTCCAAGATAGTATTATTCAACAACACCCAAGCTTGATGTAAGTCTTTAACCTTTGCAACTGCTCCTTTTAGTTTTTTCTTAACTATTTTCCTCATTTTATCATAGTCTCCCTTTCGAAAGTTAAAAGGTAGTACTGTGGATTTCCTTACTATCCATCCTCCACTAATTAAATCAAAGATTTAACACCTTAATATCCGAGCAACCAATCATCAGAAACAGAAGAACAGTAAATAGCAACACCCTCCATGTCCCGAATAGCATGAGAAATTGTAACGCAAACACCACCAACAGAGTGTTCTCATTTACTGCACCAACACTCTGGAACCAACTGCCCTATGAACTAAGAGCAAACAAAGACTTGAAGGACTTCAGGAAGAAGCTGAAGACTCACCTCTTTAGGACTCACTTCAACCTGACCTAGTCAGAGTATGTAATATACGTGTATATGGATACATGAAAAGCCTCCACTAGTACAATCCAATGTAGATACGTAAAGTCTCCTCTTATACAATCAATGTAAAAAAATTGTAATTGCTTGTTGTGCCTTCCACCCCCCCTGAAATCAATGTATGTTCAAATTCCGGCCTGTACAGCCGCCCCATTATGTATAGAATACCGCTGCTGATCGCTGGAAGCAGCGGGATACAAGTGTACACTAAATAAATAAAAATAAATAAATAAATAAAATAAAGGTGATCATGCTATGATCACTATTGTCAAGTGGACCCAGCACCCTTATCTCTTGCACTAGATCTGGTGTTCCACTAAGGACTAGGTCTAATATGGCTTCCCCTCTGGTCGGTTTATGAACCAGCTGCTCCAAGAAGCAGTCATTTATTTCATCTAGGAACTTTATCTCCCTAGCATGTCCTGCCGTGACACTGACCCAGTCGATACCGGGGTAATTGAAATCACTCATTATTATTACCCCGCTGTAACTTTTGTTAGCTTACTTGATTTCTTTGAGCATTTCATCATCCATTTGTTCATTCTGGCCAAGCGGTCGATAGTACACCCCCACTGCCATTGCCTTCCCCTTTTTTTTTAATAATTATATTTATTAGAATTTTACAATTCTGACAACACAATATCAGAAAACAAGAAACACAATAAATACATAACCAAAATCAGCATATAGGTAATCCAAAAGCAAGGTACATCAGCCCACATCACGGGGATAAAAAGAAAAAGAAACAGAATTACAAGAAATCTAAGTCAGGTACAACAATCAAGAGTCCCTGACTAACATCATTAAACTAGCCTACATATACCCTCCAGATTCAGATTACTCATCCCGAGGAGAAGAAGAAGAGGAAACCTTCAATGCCTGTTTTTCCTTTTCTAAGAGCCATCTATCTAAATCAGTGAAAGACAAAAAAAACTAATTTATTCTGATCCATAGTAATTATACATTTGCAAGGGTAGCGAAGGAAAAAGGTAGCCCCAACAGCGACAACTCGAGCTTTATAAGCAAGAAAAGACTTCCTGCGAAGTTGCGTCGACCGTGACACGTCAGGAAAAATGGAAATCTTTTCTCCACAAAAAAGAAAATCTTTCTTCCGAAAATAAGCCTTAAGAATTGATATTTTCTCTTCCTCAGAAGACAAAGTGGTTAATAAAGTAGCTCTAGTAGAGATATTATCCTGTGTGTCTTCCAAAAAAGCAGTTAGATCAAACGCAACAGGGGGAGAGATTACCGCTGTTGCTTCTGAGTGGAGGGGGTGAATCCATTTGGTCTCCGCGGCTTGCCGGCTTCTTCGGGGCAGCTCCACTTACGTCATCGGAAGGCCCCTATTTAAAGATCCCAGCGGCCCCTGGATATCGGGAGAGATTACCGCTGTTGCTTCTGAGTGGAGGGGGTGAATCCATCTGGTCTCCGCGGCTTGCCGGCTTCTTCGGGGCAGCTCCACTTACGTCATCGGAAGACCCCTTGCAGTCACCTCCTTGGTGTCCCTGAATAAAGCTGAGCTGCGCTCCTTCGGCGTCTGCTGTCGGCGTCTGTAGTGGGCGTTTCCTAAGGGGCGTATCGAAAGGGGCAGGACACGCCCCTTGGGAGCCCCTTAGGAGCAACTTTGGAGTGAGTTTGCTGTGTTGCCCTTATGCCTGGGGGCAAAAGGAAGAAAAAAACAACTGCTGCTGAGACGACAACGGGCCCCATGGACAGGCATATTGTGTCGATGCCGGCTCCCGCAAAACCAGGTACCATCGTCACTGTCCCCTCTGTAGAAGGCGCTAGCCTCAGTTCGGTGGAGCATACTCCACCTTTACCTCCGGGTTTCTTGGAACTTTCTGACGTGTCTCTTTCCTCCTTGGAGCCTCTGGAAATCGGTGTGTTACCGAAAGTTGTCAACTGGAAGGAGCCGGTTACTGCGGCTGACAGTCCCTCTGGGACTTCAGTTTCTTTAGTGGATATTTGGCGAGTAGTTAAAAGAACTGAGCGTGTTTTATTGGAGACGGTTCCTTCTCTTTGCCATTTCACTAAGGATGTTAACTGTAAGTTCCAATCAGTGGACTTGCAAGTTAAGAACTTATCTTCTAGTTTTGTACAATTAGATACCCAGGTTAAAGCATTATCGTCATGGCAATCAGATAGTGTTAAGGATAGTTTGGTTTTCTCTCAGAAGTTGGAAAATCTTGAAAATATGCATAGATCTAAAAATCTACGGCTGTTAAATTTTCCCTGTATTTCATTACTTTCTCCATCTATTCTTTTTAGGAAATATTTGAAAGATATACTGCAGGTATCTAATGCAGATACTTTAATATTGCTTAAGTGTTATTACTTACCATCTAATTTATTTATTTTATTTATTTAACAGTATTTCTAAACCGCCTTATCATGATAATCAAGGTGGTATCACAGCAAACAATCTAGTAGTGTGAGTGTGTTATACATGCAGTGAGGGTGGAAATTTAGTTGGGTGTGTGTTGTGTTGTGAGCTAGATTGGTTTGAGCTATGTACAATGTGGGCTATATACAGTGGTGCTAAAAACATTTTATATATACATATGGTGTTAGTCGGTAACGTGTGCTGCTATACATTTACCAGTAATGGTGTGTCCCAATAGCGACGATCCGGTTGTATCTGATGAGCCTGTTGCCTTCCCCTTTTTACATGGAAAATTCAATCCATAGAGATTCTACAGCAAATTTTGTTTCCTGCAAAACTTTAATCCTTTCTGACTCAATGCCCTCTCTAAGATAGAGTGCAACCCCTCCACCAATTTGATCAGCTCTATCATTACGATATAGTTTGTACCCAGGTATCACAGTGTCCCACTGGTTGTCCTCCTTCCACCATGTCTGTGATATTCCAATCATTTCTAACCTCTCATTTAGTGCTATATATTCTAACTCTCCCATCTTATTTTTTAGACTTCTGAAGAAGTGTTGATAAATGTTAAGTGATTACAGGCCCGATTCTGAGACACGGACCTGCATCCTGCAAGCCATCCAGGCCCGATTCCCCCTCTGGCTCTTCCTGTACATCCTGAGCAGCAGGGACAGGGAGAGCCGGCAAAGGGGGGGAGGATGGGAGGGTGGAATCTGGGCGGGGCAGGCCAACCCGGCAGGACGTTGTGATAAGGAAGCTTATCATAGCTCAGGAAGGAGCTATAGAAAAGGTGAAGTGTCTCTGAACAAGCAACCTGTCAGTTCTGGTAGAAATAAGAAAACAGAATTTTCCCATAAAAGACTACCAGTCCCAGAATGCACCAGGTTTCCAACAGCCATTAGAGGAGCTGAAGTGGGGAAACGTGTGTTCAATCAGGAGGGCTATGAGGTAATCCCTAAGCACTCATCTCAAAGGGCAGGGCCTGATTCAGCACAGCTGCGCTGTGTTAGGGAGGAGCACTCATCTACGCAGAATAAAGGTAGAGTTTATTCTACAGAGAATCATCCTCAGTATCCTGAGAATCAGCTTGAGCTTGATCATCTTCATCATCAGGAGGATCATCAGAAGCAGAAGCCAAACCGGATGGACAGAGAGGGAAAGAAACCCTTTGGAAGAAAGAGGAGAAAAGCCTTTGAGAGGTCTAGAAGAGTCCAGAACAGTACGTATACTGGGAGGCATTCCAAGGGCCAGCATACACCATTGGACTGGGGAAAGCCAGAGGAATGGTGCTGCAGAGCTAGGAATCTCCAGACGGTACCTGTGAGAGAGACGGCTACACGTGGAAGGGACCCTAAGACCCGTGCCAGAAGGTATGTGAAGAGAGATCCAGTGTCCAGGGATCTGGATTGGAAGGCTGGACATAAGAACTGGACTACATACTGGCCAGGCTATATAGAGAGGAACTCTAACAGCAATGGAAGCTCAGGCATGAACACTGATCTATGCCCTAGCTATAACCTTGAAAGACAGCAGGGAAACAAGTATTCTCCTGAAAGTGCTCCATTGAGAGATTCATCTATGCCAATCCATGATATTGAACCCATGCTTGTTGAAGAAGGGGGAATGATTGCAGATGAAGAATGTGTTTATATGGACTGTTCTCTGTCCAAACTCCTTTGGTAACTTTCTGTTACAAAGTACAGCAACCATCACAAAGAAATACAAACTTGTTCTTTAATCTACTCAGAAAAGCTCCTGAAGCAGGATTTGACCCACACAGTAGAAAGCAAGCCAGCTAAGGGGTTTAAGCTGGATAACTGCTAGCAATTGAGCCTTACCTAATTGCTTGTGAGCTAGGAGAGAATCACTTCTGAATCTATGTGGGAAGATATAAGAAGTTAACCTGAAAAGAACAGTTTTTTTTCTCTTTGTAGCTTTTGGTTTGTTGTTTGATACTTGCTAAGAGGATATTAGCTAACTAAGCCTACAGAAAAAGACCAGTTTATTATCAACCAGGTCTTATTTCTTTTGCTTTTGATTGCCTGACAAGTTTAAAGGTTGTTTTCCTGATTTTGTTTTTTTTCCAAGTTTAACACTGAAAGCAAGTAACCTGATTTATGTGCTACCAAGCATATCTGTGTTGGGAGAAATAACCCCATAAATAAATATCTTATTGGCTTTAACACTTGAGCACAACTAAATTATTGTCAGCAGCTGTGTCTGGTGTGAATGAACTACATTGCCCACAATCCCTTGCAAATCATATAGATATATGCACTTGCCAAGACTGTGAAGATTCTCACCCAGGCAGCCGTCTGACAACGTACAGGGCCGATTCAGGTCATGGCCCTGTATGTCCTGTGGGGTCCATGGCGACATGCTACTTATTCCACCTTGAAGGGGCCGGGGCTAAGTGCAGGGAGTCCCTGTCACTTGATCCAGGCCCCAGCTGGCCAGTCGTGGGTCCGGCGGTGGGAAAAAGGGGGGCGAGCCGCAGCAGCCAGGGGAGCCTGTGGGGAAGATGTCCCCGCAGACAGGCAGGGGCACGCCAGGCCGAATGTTTTGTTCCCGCGGTCCAGCATCGGGTCCTAATGGGGCTGTCCAGATGGCATGGGTGGCCCTTTGTGAATCGGGCTCCACATTTTCTTAGTGGTCCTAAAATTCTAAGTAAATCCTTGGTTCAGAACACAAACTTCTAGCCTGGACTAGAGAGTGTTTCAAGTGCTTAAACTTTAAATATTGGTTGCCATTAAGAGATTATTCTCTCCCTCAGGTCTGAACCCTGATATTATTAGACCAAGGGTTCAGAGAACCTCTGGCTAATAGCTCTTGGATCTCGTGTGCTCCTCTTGTCTGACATAGCATTTGCATGGACTTCACAGAAATGGGATACACCTGCATGTTGTCTGTTAAAGAAATCTGTATACTTTACATGCTAAAGCCTGTGTTGAAACTGAATTGTACTGAATCCAGTTTACCAGATGATTCCAAAAAGTCTTGCAATTGATCTTTAACACGGGATTCAATCATCTTGACTAGGTCTGACAGGTTAGATAGAAAGAAATAATTGTGTAAGAACATGTGATGCGTTAGAGGAAGAAGCAGGAAGTTGGACAGGCTGCAATTTTCCCCTGGGGTTTAAAGTATTTTTTTTCTTAAAATTTGGCTGATCTTTTGATACAATGTTGAAAGAATCATGGAAAGGCTCTGTCCCAAAGGTTTGGGTGGATAAAGTGGCTCAGAAAATGATTGCTAAAAGTGCTCCAGGAAAAAGGGCAGACAAGGCCAATGCGCATGGTGATGAATCGTTGGTGGTTTTCTTTTTTAGTTTGTCTTGAAAATAGTTAGAGTTTGCACATTTATGCTGGAGGAATTTGTGTCATTCTGAGTTGTGTTAGTTAATGATTTGACAATTTTGAATAGTTCACGTGGGCGGTTGAGGGAGTTAGTTTTTTGGTGTGGTAGTCTTTTTTTTAGCTTTACAGATGACATCCTCGTAGGAGTTCAGGGTTGACATGTATTTATGTTTGTTTTCTGGGGATTTATTTTGTCTCCAGTTGCTTTCACATTTTCTTAGATGCTTTTTTGAATTAGTCAATTCTTTGGTGAAACATTTTTCTGATGCTCTTCAGGGAGTTTTTGAATAATTGTGGGTTGTGGTAGCTGCATTTTGGATAGAAGTATTCCAGTTATAAAGGGAGCGGTTTAAGTCTGTTTGTGTTGAGTTTAAGTTCGGTAATATTTCATTTAGAAAGTCTTCCTTGATGAAGTGTTTGAACCTTTGTTTTGGTGGTTCTGCATTTTGCATTGGTGATGGGAGGGAAGTGAGTATAGTGAAGCTAATTATGTGATGGTCTGACCAAGGGACTTGCTAAGACTTCAGAGCAGTGTGTAGGACTGGGGTTGAAGATGGGAGGAATGCAAGATCTAGGGTATTTTCCTTTGTATGAGTGAGCATATTTATTATCCAGGAGTCACCCATGTCAGTCATCGTGTCAATGAATGATGTATTGTAGGTTGAGTGATGGTAGGTTAAAGTCATCCATAATGATAAGAGGTTTGTTCAGGGGGGCCTTGCATTTCAGATTCAAGAATTGTGGTCAGGTTTTCATGGTAAGGGGAGGGAAGTCTGTAAAGCAAGCATATAGTGAAGTTTTTATTTTCCACTTTCAGAAAGTGTATTCCATCTATGTGTGTGCATATGCTTGGGGTGGTTTTGTTTATGCTTGCTGATTATTATACTTATTAGGTATAATTGTAATGGTGCAAGTATCCCTATTCCCCTAGCAACTTTACATAACTTAACAACTTTAAGTATCTAAACAAAATCTTTAAATTTAAGCTGCAGACAGCAGTCCATCAGTGAGATGGGGATTATCCAGTCTTTTGTATTGAGTGTTACATGTATGATTTTCTCCTAGTTGGTGTGAGGTCTTATGTGTGCACTAAGTGCAAAGAGCTCTTTGCTCTCAGGGAACAAGTCCAATCTCTGGAGACTAGAGTAGCGCACTTAGAGGAGCTGAGGCAGACAGAGAAGTATATAGACAAGACCTACAGGGATTTAGTAGAGTAGTCACACCTCCAGTCTGGCAGCCTCTCTGCTACTATGGAGGAGAGAGGCCATGTAAAAGGAGTATATCACCTTGGTGTGGCAGGAAGTGATCCTGTAGCTAGGACCTGTCCTCTAGGTGATATAATACCCTCTCGCACCAAGGATGTGTCTTCAGGGCCATGTGCGCATGAGGGAATGGTTAGGACAGCTGTTATAATTGGTGATTCATTCATTAGACATGAAGATAGTTGGGTGGCTGGTGGATGTGAGGATTGCCTGGTAACATACCTGCCTGGTACAAAGGTAGCAGACCTCATGCACTACCTAGACAAGGTTTTAGATAGTGCTGTGGAGGAGCCTGCTGTCTTGGTACATGTTGGTAACCAATGACATATGAAAATGTGGGAGGGAGGTTCTGAAAGCCAAATTTAGGCTTTCAGATAGAAAGCTGAAATCCAGAACTTCCAGGGTAGCATTTTCAGAAAAGCTTCCCATTCCAGGTGCAGGACCCAAGAGGCAGGCAGAGCTCTGGAGTCTCAGTGCGCATATGAGACAATGATGTAAGGAAGAGGATTTTGGATTTATTAGGAACTGGGCAACATTCTGTGAAAGGGGGGTAAGGGCTTTTCCGAAAGGATAGGGTGGAACTTGGCTGTTGGCATTAACCTTTAAAAAGGAGAGAGAGCAGCTTTTAAACTAGATAATGGGGGAAAGCTGAAGTCGCCCGAGATTGAATGTTCAGAATGATGTATCGTTGAAGGATACTAGCAAAACAGGGAAGTTAGGGCCTTCCAAAAGAGAGGTAAAAGTATCCCAGGTGCCTTTAAATATAAATCAGACTGAGTTGAAAGAGTCCAAATTAACCCTGTCATCAAATAACCAGACTGTTCATATTAGCAAAAAACAAACTCTGAAATGCCTGTATGCAAATTCTAGAAGTCTAAAAAATAAGACGAGCGAGTTAGAATATACAGGGTGGCCCAAAAAACAGTGAGAACATCTCGTAGCATATAAGTTATTTAAAATTTTAAAAAGACAGATGTAAACGATTCACAAATTAAAAAAACAAAGATGGCGACCGAAAATTGTCAAAATAAAGACGTTATTTAGCTAAAAAAGGTAATTAAGTAAACTATTTAAGCTTTTAATTTACGAGATGTTCTCACTTTTTTGGGCCACCCTGTATAGCAATGAATGAAAGGTTATATATAATTGGCATTTTAGAGACCTGATGGAAAGAGGAAAACCAATGGGACGCTCTGATACCAGGCTACATTGGTGAAGGGATGGCTCTATATGTTAAAGAAGGCATTGAGCCAAACAGGATAAAGGTTCTGCAGGAAACAAAATGCACTGTAGAATCTCTACGGATAAAAATTCCATGTAAGAAGGGGAAGAGAATGTTAGTGGGGGTATACTACTATCTTCCTGGACAAAATAAACAGATAGATCATGAAGTGCTAAGAGAAATTAGGGAAGCTAGCAAAATTTACAACACAGTAATGGGAGATTTCAATTACCCTGGTATTGACTGGGTCAATGTCACATGAGGACATGCTAGTGAGATAAAGTTTCTAGATGAAGTAAATGACTCCTTTATGGAGCAGCTGGTTCAGGAACCGACACACGGGGGTGCTATTTTAGACCTAAGGCCCGCTTTTCAAAGGCATTTACACAGGTAACTGCCCTAGTTACCCATGTAAATGCCTTAACAGGGAATTTTCGAAGGCACCTACACAGGTAGTACCTTCGAAAATTCCCTGCTTTGTCCCTTATGCGCCCTGATGCTTTGCAGTTAGGATCAGGGCGTGTTGGGGGCATTCCGGGGTAGTGAGGAGGCAGGCCATGGCACTACCTGTGTAGCACCGATTTTTGATGCTACACAGTTAGCGCTCTGCGCCTATTTGTAAGGTGCCGGAACAAACTGTGTAGCATCGAAAAACGGTGCTACTGGATAACTCCTGCAGCCTCCTAGCTGTGCTGTGATACCCAGATTTTTGACACCGGGGCCGCATATGACCTCGGCATAGAAAATCCAGGTTATGCAGGAGGGGAGTGGGCTATATGCTGACGCGGTGCATAGTACTGCCCAGATCAAAATCGGGCCCCTAGTCCTCAGTGGAATGCAGAATCTAGTGTGAGAGGTAGCTATTTTGGGCCGCTTGGCAATAGCGATCATAACATGATCACTTTTGATTTAATAAATGGAGAGAGGATAGCAAGGAAATTGACTGCATTAGCATTTAACTTTCAAAGAGAAGGCTATAATAAAATGAGGAAAATGGTTAAGAAAAAAGAAAAAGGAGGAGCCAAAAAGGTTAAGAGTTTATTTCAGGCCTAGGCGTTATTTAAGAATACTATCTTGTAAACCCAGGCCAGATGTTTTCCATGCTTAAAAAAAAGTGGAAGGAAGGCCAAACGACTGCTAGCATGGCTTAAATTTGAGGTCAGAAAGGCTATTATAACTAAGAGAGAATCTTTCAGAAAATGGAAAAAAAGAGCCATATGTCAAAAATGGAAACAATATAAATACTGGCAAGTTAAATGCAAGGCATTGATAAGGCAGGCAAAGAGAAAATTTGAAAAGAAGCTTGCCGTGGAAGCAAAAGTGCATAATAAAAACTTTTTTCAAGTATATTCGTAGCAAAACATCTCTGAGGGAGTCAGTTGGACCATTACATAATAGAGGGGTGAAAGGTGCACTGAGAGAGGACAATGCCATAGCTGAGAGACTGAACAAATTTTTTGCTTCAGTTTTTACTGAAGAAGATTTAGGAAAGTTACCTATTCCAGAAATGAGATTTAAAAGGTGATGTATCAGAGGAATTGAAACAAATCAATAAACCGGAAAGATGTAATACAGCTAATTGATAAACTAAAGAGCAGAAAATCACCTGGACCAAATGGCATACATCTCAGGATGCTGAAAGAACTGAAATATTAGATTGTAGAACTACTATTAGTAATCTGTGATCATTAAAACCAAGGGGTATGTTTACTAAAACCCCGTTAGGTGCGCGCCACGCTATTATGCAGGATGCCATATAAGGAGTGGGCATTTCAGTCAGAAAAAAGCAAAACCGGGATTAATCATGCGCTGATGTGTGCTGCACTCATGTGCGCCGTGCACATTAGCGCATGAGAAACTTGCACGGGAAGCATAAGTGGCGCGCTGATGTACAAGCACAGGAACAGAGCCACAGTGCAATGGTTAAGACACTGACTGTTGGTGCAGGGATCATGGGCTCAATCCCCCACTGTGCCAAATGAAGAAGGCTGGCTGAGGCATTACCTATTATGGGGAAGATTGCTTTAGGAAGCATTTTATTTATATTTTAATTACTTCTACTAGCAAACGCACTCTCAAAGCGTGTTAACATAAGGCGCCCCATAAGGCACATTTTAAAGTGCACTGTCCGCCAAGGCACCCTAGAATGTTGCTTATAGGGCGCTTTATAGGGTGCTGTATGAGGTACCGCAAGGTCACCGCACTGTTTTTGATGGCAGCACTGTGCAGTTTAAGGAATGAAAATCATAAGTAGGTGTGCTGACACACAAGGAGGAGCAGCAGTGTAGCACCCACTGACCAATGATGCATGAGTCATGGGTTCAATCCCCCACTGTGCCTAATGAAGAAGGTTGGCTATACTAGGTAATAGTGCTGTAGGGGGCATTTTATTTTTATTTTAATTGGTGCTGCCAGCAAACACACCCTCAAAGTTTTGTAACATAAGGTGCTGCATAAGGTGCCTCATAGGGTACCCCAGATGGCACATTCTAAAGTGCACTGTCCGCCACGGCACCCTACAATGTTTCTGAAAGGGTGGCCTATAGGGCGCCATATAGGGTGCCCTATGAGGCACAGCAAGGTCATAGCACTGTGTTTGATGGCAGCACTGTGCATTTAAATGCATGGAAATCTGAAGTAGGTGCGCTGACATGCAAGGAGGAACAGCAGTGTAGCACAATGGTTGAGGCACTGACTGCTGATACAGGGGTCATGAGTTTGCTCCCCAGTGTGCCTAATACGTAAGGCTGGCTGAGGCATCAGCTTTGCAATGTACATATTGTTTCCTGCAGCACTTCATTTGTATTTTATTAATTGCTGCCAGCAAACATGCCCTCACGTGCCGTAACTGAAGGTGCCGCATAAGGCACCCTATAAGGCACTCCATAGGGCACATTATAAAGTGCACTGTCTGCCATGGCACCCTAAAATGTCCCCTATAGGGCACCCTATAAGTCGCTCCACAGGATAACGTATAGTGCACCTTATATGGACGGTAACCATAAGGTGCCCTATAGGGCACCCTCTGAGGCACCTTATGGGTACAGTACGCAGAGAGTGTTTTTGCTGGCAGCAATAATGTACATTAAAAAGAGATAATGCTTTGGGCAGTCCTATCAAATAACCCCACTGTGGGTTTGAACCCATGACCTCTGGCTCCACAGGCAGTGAATTAACCAGTGGGCTACAGCTCTATAGCTACTAGCAAGCCCCTGGCTGGCTGTAGAGGGACTGCACATCACCACACAGACAGTCTGCTGTGGTCACCAGGATAGGGTTAGGCCACCCGTACCCATGATGCACTGCATATGCAAATCAGCTGTCCACAGATGAACACAAGATGGGGTATGCACCCCCACAGCACCTCGGCCTGGTAGGGGGAACTGACCATGTCCACCCCCACAGCACCTCGGCCTGGTAGGGGGTACTGACTGTGTGTGTTACTGGCACAGAGTAGCTACACACCGTCACATTGTGTGGGTACTGTGCTCACCCTGAGTGTGCGGTGGGGCGCCCAGCACCAGGTCCACAGCACCTTCCATGGCAGAAATAGGCCATGCTGCATGCACCAGCAGTGCTAATGTGTGAGATAGGTAGTTTCTGCAAAAACACCTTGGATATATCTGTCTGCCTCAGTCAGGTGTAGCTTATGGACCCCTAGGAGGATCATGTACCACCACCCTCCTCCAGGGCTGAGGGTGGCAAACATAGTCTCCCATCAACTGATGCACACTCTACCTCCCTGCAATGGTGGCAGTAGAGGGGACCATCAACCCCAATCCTGCTGGGGAACAGACACCCCACAGGGCAGTCAATGCAGCTCTGTACACATCCATAACACAATAGCAGACAGACATTAGGCCTGGATATGCTAAGCTGCACCCCACCACTATCTGATATTCTCCTGCAGCAAGCCTTCAGCCACTGCACCCTGCAAGGCACTCCATCAAGACACAAACCAGCTGCAAAGTCTGCTAGCTAGTCCATAGTGCATGTTCCTGGTGGAAATGCATGCACCCAGAATTGGGATGTCAACATACACAACAAGCAGATAGGTCAGTGACTGGGCTCAAAAATGAAAGCCATAAATATTACACAATAGAAATACTATAGAGCACTATGGGGGTGCCTAGCCATGCTGTGGTCACTGCACAGTCAGGGTGAGAGTGATCTCCCAGCAGGACATGCTGAGGCCACCCTGTCTGTGTAGGTGGTGGCCGGGCACTGCAATGTCCCAGCCAGTGCCCTATGCCCTGTGCAGATGCATCCTGGCCAGGCCACCCTGTCCGGGTTATACCCATGGTACCTTGCTCCTCATTATGCACATTGGCAGGCCAATACTGGCAACAGTGCTGGCAGTGTGGGCTGTGGAGGGTGTTTGCAGCCACCACACACTGGATAGACAGACCCACACCTATGCCAGCATTGTGCTACTATAGAGGAGTTTAGCAACCCTGGCCACCACACCAGTCCTGGGCACAGTGAAGGCATGGATATGGTACGCAATACTGTTGGGGGTCACTCCCCAGGGTGGTAAACACTGTCAGAGACCAGAACTGAAGCACACTCCACAGACATCAGAAAGGTTGCTATGATGGAGGTCAATCAACAAACTGTGCTTAACGTAGGAATTGCTATCTGCCAGTAATCACAGCAAACCTTTGATAGCTGTGTACCGTATTCCCAGGTGTAGGGTGGCCTTGCTAAGGTATGCAAGTGCTAGTATTGGGAGATGCACGCAGGGCCCAATGTCCTGCCTCTCCAGGAGGCATTGGCTAATGGAGCCTGTGGGTGTGGGTGTGTCTGTCCCTGTTGGCTGCTGCTTTACGGCAGAGGTTCCCAACTCCAGTCCTGGTGTGCCAAACACTGTTCGGGTTTCCATGCTGTCCCTCATGAATATGCATGAGATACATCTGCATACCATGGGGGTGGTGCATAGATATGCTGCACAGGCATCTTTATCAGAGGCAGCATGGAACCTGAATGGTGTTTGGCCCTCCAGGACTGCATTTGGGAGACTCTGCTCTAGGTAATGCGCCTGTTTATGGTGTCTTTGCTCTGTAGGGTAAAATGTAGGTGTTTTGGGCATGTTTACGTCATCTGCAATAAAGGTTCTGTCTGTAGTAGCACGTTTCAGTTGTGGATAAAATATGGGGACTGGGTTGGCAGGCACCATAGCTGGGACTTGAAACTGTGACCTTCTGCCTCCAAACACACTGGTTGTGTGCACTGCACCACCATGTTGCCACAGAGACAGTGCATTCCCTGGTGATACCATGACTGTTTGTCCGGCAGGGCTTGTCTGTTGCAGTGCATGGCACCCACCTACACAGGGCTAGGCCATGGTCTGCTCTGGGCAGCTGCCACTGCCCCCTCCACCACCAGTACCCCTCCGCCACCATGCGGACATGGCCTTATATTGGAGACAGCATAAAACCTGAATGATTTGTGGCCCTCCAGGACTGCATTTGGGTGACTCTGCTCTAGGTAATGCGCATGTTACTGGTGTCTGTGCTCGGTGGGGTAAAATATAGGTTTTTGAACCATGCGTATGTTCTCTGCAATAAAGGTTTGTCCTTACTATCATGGTTTAGTAGCGGGTAAAATATGTGGACTGGATTGGCAGTAGCCCCAGCTGGGACTTGAACTTGTGACTTTCTGCTCCTGAACACACTGGCTGTGTTCACCACACCACACTGTGTTCACAGAGACAGTGCAGTCCCTGGAGATACCATGGTTGTTTGTCAGACAGAGCCTGTCTGTTGCAGTGCATGGCACCCACCTACACAGGGCTAGGCCATGGTCAGCTCTGGGCAGCTGCCACTGCCCCCCTCCACCACCAGTACCCCTCTGCCACCATGCTGACATGCCCTTCTGCTGGTGGTGCTGGTGGTGTGCAATCTCAAGCCATCCAGTGTGCAGGTAGGCGGCTGCCTATGGTGCGTGTTCTGGGGTAGGGGTGCCTGCATAGGCGTCCACGCTTTCCCCCAACACCGCCTGCCAATGTTCTGTGCCCTTGGGGGTACCTGCTGGGTACTATCCCCTGTGACACTGTGATAGACACTCTCGTGCCCATGTTGGGCCCTCATCAGTTGCTGTCTGGCTGCTGTTCAGTTTCAGCATTCCTAAGTGCCACCTAGGCATCTGCCTAGTCCGCACTGTGCCCCAGCTGCACCACAGCATGTGCCGCCTGCAGCCCTCTGTATCCCCTTTCCCAGCATCTGTCCAGTTGCCCATTCCGAAATGCCCGCCCTGCTGTTGTGGAACATGTGCATGCCATAGGTAACCTGTCCAATGGAGAGGGAAACCCTGATCAGTGCTATTTCACTGTGGGATCATTCACCATGTATGGGGACGGAGCGTAGCCCCTTCCAAAATTCATATTTTATTTATTTATTTATTTACAGTCTCTTATATACCGCACTATTCATCATCAGCGTGGCTCACATGGAACAAAATGCTCAGTACATTTAACACGTATGAGTTTACAGGTAACAGGGCATAAATAACTTGGATAACCGGGGTAACTATTTACAAAACATACTACATGGAATCATATGCGGCTTTCTTGGGAGTGTTTTTTGATGTTTCCCATTATTATCATTATTGCCCAGCTTGATTATGATTTTTTTAAATTTTGTTGGGGTCCTTTTCAATTTATTTGTACTTTTGTTCTGTGCACATGTATCACACTTATCACTTTTTTGTAGGTTTCCCTGGTTTTGCTGTACATTGCTGACAGAAATGGTTTCTCTTCCCTTTAAATCGGCTCTAACGCGAGGTTTTCACTTGCGTTATTTTTGGCCTCGAATTTCAGCTCGCTAGTGTGCGGGGAGCCTCTCCCCTCCCACTCCCCACCCATTGACCCCTTCTCTCCGCCCCTGGGGAGCCTTCTTCCGCCCTCCAGGAGCCTTTCCCCGCCTTCAGCGCTTGTGTGCGCCGCTGCGCGCATGAGCGCGCACTAAAGCACATTTTTGCCCCGTAAAGCGTCATTAGCGTGCGCTCATGTGCGCCATGCACGTTAAGAAGGTTTAGTAAACATACCCCATAGAGGGGGATATTCAGCAATGGCGGCTAGGGCTTGTAAAGTTATGCAGCTAGGAAATAACATCCCAAACCATGGTTACACTATGCAAGGTTCCGCATTGGGAATCACCACCCAGGAAAAAGATTTAGGCATCATCGTGGATAACACATTGAAATCCTCCGCCCAGTGTGTAGCAGCGGCCAAGAAAGCAAATAGAATGCTAGGAATAATAAGGAAAGGAATGGAGAATAAAAGAAAGGATATTATACTGCCTCTGTATCGTTCCATGGTGTTAATGCGCCTTGAATATTATGTGCAATTCTGGTTGCCGAATCTTAAAAAGGATATAGCACAATTAGAAAAGGACCCAATGGCTTGTTTGAACACTCAGCTGGGGAGTTTCATTGATGAGAACATTGATAGCCTGAGTGGTCTTGTGAAGGGTGGAGGAAAAAACAGAATGTTCTACTTTAGATTGAGTTCATCACAGGCCACGGCTTCCCACTGAATTCATCAGATGAGTCTCCTGATTTTCTTGGGTGATACAGACTTTATGTTTGTATACATGAAATCGTGTTCTCATCGAACTGGTATTAGAAATAACAGGTTCTCTTGAAACTTCATTTGAGTTGGCTGGGTCAGAGGACCATATAGCCTCACACGAGGTGGGCTTAGTCGGCCTTTTAAATTTGATTAAAATGGAGGGTCTGTAGCATGAGTATGTTTGTGCATCCTCAATAACAGACGATCCGACAAAAATATAAATTAAACATTGGTAGTCCTGTCCATTAGATTACGGGAATCTTCAGTTGGTTAAATAGAGATTGAATGTTGAGCACCTTTTTGGATGAAATAATCATGTCCTCGCAGTGTTCCAGTTTTTATACTAGTTCCTTGTTTAATTGGTCTTGTTTTATTTGATTCTTTCATGTGTCAAATATGTGTGCATCTATAGTCCAAAGCCATTTCACCGGCCACTTTTTTAAAATGATATATTGGACATTAAGGGGCTGAACTGCAAGGGTGCAGATAATATTGACCACAACTGTGGTGTATTTGTAACTGAGGGATAGTTAATGGCAGCAGTAAGGTCATTTAAGGCGGCTGGCCGGCCCTGCTTTAACATAGCCCCGGATATTTAATGCTGGGATCATATCTGGGCCATGGCATTCAATGTCTAGTATGCCTCGATAGCATGCTAGCTAACTGGGCAGTGGCAATGTTCACCCGCTGTGTGGTTACCTAACCCAGCTAAAGTTAGGTGAGCCTTTCAATTGCCTAACTTTAGCCAGTTTATGATAACCAGCCAACAGCTGAATATTGCCGCTAACCGGTTATAGTGAGGGGGATATTCAGTAGCACAAATGGGCTCTGTGCCGCTGAATATCCTGGTCACCTTGTTTAACACGGTTAGCGGGTCGCCTAACTGAAACATAGAAACATGACGGCAGGAAAAGACCACACGGCCTATCCAGAATGCCCTTCCATAGCAAGTACTAGAGTTCCTTCTTTTTCCTTTAGAAATCTTCTGCGTTTGTCCCATGCTTTCTTCAACTCAGGCACTGTCCTCGTCTCTACCACCTGCATTAGTCACTCTGAATATGCCTCCCTAAGATCATTAAGAAATGATGAGGGTAATTTTATAACTGGTTGCTTAGGTCTGAGGGCAGAGAAGGCAGCCATTTTTACCCTATGTGCTCTTATAAAATACTAGTGGTAGACCGGCAGAAATCACAGCTTAGACTAACGGCAGAGGAATTTCCCTGCTTAGTAGCAAGTGTCAATGCTCATATGCATGTTATAAACTATCGGGGTGGGGGGATATTCAAAGACATTTAGGCACTTTGCAGACTTGCTAACCACCTAAAAGCTGCTCCAGCGGGATACTCAGTGGTACTAATATGGTGAGTGCCCCTGAATATCACTGGGTGCAGACTTGCAGCCACTAAGCGCGCCAAGGCTAGACGTCTAGCATTGGGCATTCTGGGGGCAGATCAGAGGCGGCAGCCAGGAATAACCAGTTAGCAGCAATATTCAGCCTAAACAGCTAATGTTAGGACAGCTCAACATCTGGCCAGATATAGCCTCGCAGCATGGAATATGCAGGTTCATGTTTCAGCGGCGGCGGCTAGCCACTGTAACTGCATTCTCCACCACCACTGACTATTCCCCCCATGTGCAGAAATTGCAATTCTGCCTTTGCTTCCCCCAAACTCCACCCCAGAACATGCCTGTACATAAATCTCATGTAATTTTGTACATGCCTTCTTGCCACTGCAATGACTTTTCTGTGTGTAACCCATGGGGCCATTTTATAAAAATTCTTTCAAGTCCATAAACCAGGATTTCACACACGAAAGTTTATAAAATTAGGGCCCGATATTCAACGCAGTTAACACAGTTACTGTAGCAGAACTCCTAACTGTGTTAATGGCAGTGACTGAGATATTCGGCAGTACTAACGTGTTTAGTGCTGTTGAATATTCACAGCTGCCACGGTTGAATGCCCCGATGCCAGTCAGATAGCACTGGGGCATTATGGGGGCAGGGTGGAGGTGGCATCCAGCAATAACTGGGCACCGGTGATATTCAGTTAACACTAAGTGGCAGAGGTTAGGCACCTTAAAGGGTGGTCTGAGTGAATATGGCCGCTGTCCGGTTAGCTTCTCTGCTATCCTGTTGACCTGGATATTCAGTGCTGGTGACCGAATATGATCCTGGGCCTGACTGTCCGGGTCTTAGGTTCTGCAGCAATGGCTAACCGCTGCTGCTGAATATTGAACTCGTACCTTTTAAAACTCCCCTAATCTCTGCCAAAGTCTTTGAAGTCCTCCGGGGGATAATCAGCAGTGGCAGCTAATGCTACTAACGCGGCTTGCCATCGCTGATGAAAACTATTCCTGGACAGTCAATGCCAGGGCTATATCCGGCCACCGGTATTGAATATCCAGCTCGCTGCACACCCCAGAAGCTAATCGAGCAGCAGAGATATTGTGCCTCTGCCTGGTTAGCCTCTGAGGGTACAGTTAGAGCAGCCTTTGCCGCACCTTTACCTGTGGGTAACTAACCAGGCAGCGGTTCGATATCGTCGCTGCCTGGTTAGCCAGGGGTACCACCTCTGCTTCACCTTGGAACTGTGTAGCACTGGGGCACATAGCGCCGGCACCCGCTGATATCAGCAGTACTAACTATGTTAATGCCACTGAATATCCCTCTTAGTGGCATTTACATGGTTTGCAGGTCTGCAAACTGTGTAAATGCCTTTGAATATCCCCTCTGCTTCCTTCCAATGGATCTGCAAAAGAGCAAACAGCTGACCAGCTAAAGACATAAAGGCGGCAGAGTCAGCAGCAGCTGCTTTAAGTTTAATATCAGATATTCAGTGCCAGGCCATATCTGGTCACTGACAGTGAATATCTGGGTTGCCCAGATTGCAAGCTAGCTATCCGGTCAGCAGTGATATCTGGCCAGTGGGTCAATAGCCAATCCTGCTAAAGTTAGGTCAACTTTTTTTTGGCCTGACTTTAGCTGATTAGGGTTAACCGGCCAGAGGCTCAATATCGCCGCTGACTGGCTAACCCTCGGTGCCGGCCCTGGAACCCCCTGCCACTAAGCAGTGAGCATCGGAGCAGAATTAAGAGGGGATATTCACTGGCACGGATTGGGTATGTACCACTGAATATCCCACTCAGCAGGACTGACATGGTTAGCAGGTCTGCTAACCATGTTAATCCCTTTGAATATGCCCCCAATAAGTGTGTGAATCGGGGGTGGAGTGAGGCCCTTTTCTTTGGGGGGGGGGCCCCAAGCACTGCCCTAACTCTGCCCTGCTGGCAGAGACCCTTCCTGTTCTACCTGTGAGGATCTGATCTCCCACGGGCAGGCAGGAAAGGTCTTTGCTGTGATCACAGATTTTCTTCTTCTGCCGATGGGCGATGGGATCCCCACGGACAGCAGCCTGCTGCCTGCCAACCACGATCATAGCAAAGACCCTTCTTCTGAGTTCCACTGATCATAGAAACTAAAGTCCATTTTACACTGACTCAGTGGACTTTGCACTTTTCACTGCAACACCATTTTGAAAACATGCTTGTCGTTTCACAAGACAGCTTAAACAAAAAATGTTCATATGTTTAAAATCTTTCATTATCTTTTTTTTTTTTTTCTATTACTTTGTTTTGATTTCCTTCTATGCTCCCTAAATGGACAACCCTGGAAGCAACACCTGTCAGGCCATCAGAATAGGATGGGAGCATATGAGGGCACCAGACCCTCCCTCTGCGTGGGGAGAGGGCACCAGAGTAATATTAAAAATAAAGAGCTCAAAACCTTAGGCTTCATAGCTAAAAAAGCCTGTCTCCTAAGTTGTGTGGTTTTGGTCTTATCGGCAAGTTTTTTTCTTCGTTATCCCTGTAAATGTTTAATTACATTTCAGGGGTCTAAGTATATCTTTGTTGATCCTTCTCAATTGCAGGTATTTTTGGATAGTAAATAATTGTGCACACTTATGTTAGGAGAAGTGGGGACATTAGGTTTGTGCTGTCATAGTAGTAGGACTTTCGTTCCTGATTATTTTGTTGTATTAATTACTTTGTAATTCTCCCCTTTATAGTGGGCTAAGAATATGATTGCTGATGTGTTCTTTTCTTTTATATATGGATGGTTTCCTGTTTTTTTTGTTTATGGAATGACATTGGCATCTTGATTACTTGTGTACTTCTTTTGTAAGTATGTTTAAAAATTTCAATTAAAAAAAAAAAATAAAGAAAAAAAAAAAATAAAGAGCTCAATAGTCAGCAGCAGCTGTGGGCAGAGTTTATTTTATTTATTTATTTATCAGATCCCCACAGGCAGAACAATTACAGTGGCTAGCCGTTGCCGCTGAACGCTAAACCTGGATATCCAATGCCGTGGCCATATCTGGCCACCCACATTGAATGTCAATGCTCAGCTGGGCAACCTTCTGCAAGCTGTGTAAATGTCTTTGAAAGGATGCAAAAAGGAAAAAAAACACACTACGATCAATACAGCACCACTAAACTATTAGCAAATCAGCAACATAAAGAAAAATGGAAGAAAAAGTATGCAGCAATAACTGCTGAGGCAACCTCCAGAGGTGATCCTTGCAAAGGGAAAACAATGATTAAATGTAATTAATTACTCTGTATAATGTCAAACACTATTCTTTCAGGGTTATTCCCCTGCCCAAATCCACTAGAAAGATTTCTCTTGCCCCTTTGCCCCTCCACCCTCCCGTACTTCAAAGCGTATCATTTTCCCTTCTCAAACTCACACCTTAAAGACTTAGGGCCTGATATTCTGTGGTGATGGCTAGTGCTGCTATAGCGGACAGCCATTGCCGCTGAACATTAGACCTAGATATTCAATGTCGGGGCCACATCCAGGTTCCCAGATAGTGCTGAAATTAACTGGGCAGCGGCAATAGTCAACCACTGCCCGCTTAGCTTCAGCGGTGAAAGTTAGGCTAGTCTTTGCAGCTCCTGATTTTCGCTGCTTTGCAATAATCGGCAATGGCTTAATATTGGGTTAGCATCGGATGGTGCAGCAGCAGCACCTGGGGATATTCAGCGGTACTAACCCATTCCCAGTGCTTTCTTAAAGCCTATTTCTAATCTCCCAGGACCCTACCAAGCTAGAAATGTGCCCTGTGTGACTAATGAATCTGGTGCACCTCCCCCTCCCAGCGACGCCCACTAACTCACTCTTTCGAGCTTCCTGGAAGCTCATTGATAATATCAGTGGCCCCCTTTTTGCATGTGCTTGTGCTCTGTGTAACTGCAGCATTTGCACAGCCCTTGGTATCGCACTGACCCCTCCCATAACAACACTGCAAAAAATGCATAACTGGACATCAAGGACCTGATATTTCAAGAGGCGCAGAAGAAGCTGATAACCGGCTAAAGAAACGAGTTAGCAGCCGGACATGCGGGTGTGCATGGAAAATGGCCAGCTATGGGAGATCTCCCACCGCTGGCCAAATCTGGGTATGCTGATGAGAAGCATGCGCCGATATTCAATATACCCATGCAAAGCGGAGTAAATGTAAAATGCATGAATAAGAAGTGCAGGACACAGAGGGAAGACCATAACCGTTCAGTGATGAAAAGGCGGGCAAGGTCAATATCACATCATACCCAGGTCGTGCTGCGATAACTGTGTACTATAGAAAATGTGCCACCAGTGGATTGCTGGGTGTACCAGCGGCTCCACAGAGAGCCCATAACTGGTTATGATATCACATGCCCTCAGTGCAACATGTGTGCAGTCAATGATACCAATGGCAGATGGGAAGCCAGTTATATCATAGGAGATGATGCAGGCATTTAATGATATAGCTGGCTTCCCATCTGCCATTGGTATCATTGACTGCACACATGTTGCACTAGGGCACCAAGTCAGGACCAGAGGGCTTTCCAAAATGGCCACAATTATAAATCCATGAATATGCAAGTTGTAGTCAATGCCACAAGCGGACTGATGTACGTGCCCATTTCCGGGCTCCTGCCGCAATGCCTTCATCCTGTTGCAGTCTGGCCTGGGATACTTGCCTTTGCTCAGGTGTGGTGGGGAAAGTGATGTAGGTTTGCATCCTTCTCATCAGGACCCTGAGTTTCTTTTTGTTTCTGGTTTATTCTCTCATTTTTAATATTTATTATTTATTACATTTTATTGTTTTTTGCAATATTGTTTTTATAATATAATTTTATCCTTTTTAGTCGCTCAGCCTACATTTATGTTTTTAATCTTTTATTTACTTTTACACTTCTTTTATTATCTGTCATTATTTGTTCTTACCCATCATTTTTTTATATCTATTTTTATTTTTCTTACTTTTTGCCATTTTAGCCAGCGTTGATGCGTGCTATGTGTCCTCTTATTGTACACCCCTTTGATTAGTATGCCTGGTTTCCCCCGTGCCCTCTTTTTGCATTAAGGTTATTTTATTTCCATTTTTATTTTTGGTTTTATCTTTTTATCTTGGGCAGTTTTTAACTAAGAGGTTTGGTTTTATTGCATTACAGTAATGTTTAGGGGACTATCTTGGCATTGTTTTTTTATTCCTTTTGCTTTTATTTCTGTTTTATCTTTGAACCAATGGCTCCCCCTGGTGGTTTTTACTTATATTTTTATTTACACTTTCACTTATAATTTTACTTACATTGTTAGTTTTAATTTGCTTCAGTAGTACCCCTTGGACTGGAGTAGTAGCCTAGTAGTTAGAACAACTGCCTAGTACCCAGACAATCAAGGGTTTGATTCCCACTGACCCTCCTTGTGACCTTGGGCAAGTCACTTTACCTTCCATTGCCTTGGAAGAAAAGGCCAGGCAATCTACTTCTGGTGATATATTGCCAAGAAAACCCAGAGGCAGCTGAGTCACCAGGAGACAGCACAAAAAATAAATACCCCTTAATTCTGACACACTTGCGCTGTCAATTATAAGTTACATCTTACAGCTTGCATTTGTAAGCAAGGCTAGATTTACTTCTGGTATTGTATATACACGGTTCTCATATACAGCAGAAGTCAAGGTGTCCTGTCTGATTTATTTTCATCATGATCGCACACTCAGAGGAACTTAATTTTATTTATTATCATTCCTTCAGATTCCCACATGCTATGTTTTTTTGTTGCGAGTCACTGCAAGAAGTTTTTTAAAAGTTACAAATTCACAATTGTTCCCCTCACCCCTGAACATTGGTTATCCCCTTTGTGGTTGTAATAGGGGCTTCAGTTTTATAGGGAGACGCACAAAATAGGTAATCCAGACAGTTAGGATAATGTGTTTGGCTTGATTCTTTTATGATTGCTCCATAGTTGACCGATATGAAGATACACTCATATATATTATCTTTGATTTTGACACAGGCACTCACACACATTATATGGCTCCTTAGTGAGCCCCCACAGTCCTCCTTAAATTTACAGTTACAAGTCTGGCTGCCCTTTCACCCGATTTTGGCGTGAAAAGCCTTTTAAAGGTATGGACGTCTTCCTCGGTGTCCCCTCACTTGTGCAGCATGGAGACTGTACATTTCTGAGTGTTCACCAGTAAGGTGGGTAAATTGTTTCATCTGATACGGCCCTCGGTCCTTCACGGCATATACACTGGCTAGTCATTGCTACAATATAGGATAAGTAGGATTGGTCTGCACTTGTTTGCTCCCTGGCAATAATGGATAATGTCCCTTCTTTAAATGCACACATTAACGAAACATACATAGCTAGACAGGATTGCATGAGTTCTCTTTCAATACTGACACTAGAGTGTGCTACTTTTAAATAGCCCGATGGTCACTATCGCTTTTATTTAACATTCAGACAGATGTACACTTTATGGGAAGTATTCTGTTATGGTTCCCTTCAGGTCCGTTTCCACCAATTATTACACACACTATAACTAGGATATGTGTTGTTCACATACATAGAGACTAGCTTGTCACAATATAAGACCCTTACCCTATTTGCTGTTCCCTTTGTCGACTCTTATCAGACATGCTAATCCATGGAGACTTTTACTTTGTAGGTTGCCAATTGAAAACGTACGAGTTATAACCAAGGTGTTCATTATAAAGTGAGCACATACGAGCAAATTAGAGTATTCTACTTGCCATCCATTTCTATAGTCTCTCATCTATTAATTTGAGAAGCACAATACAGTAATTTTACTTTTATAAAGAGCCATTGTTTTTATGGTTTGTATTGTTTTACTTATTATTAGTTACTTTGTCTTAACGGTCTCAATACGATCCTATTTCATTACAGCTCCCTCTTCATTTTATGATTTTTATGCCCACATTTGCTATTTATTATACTATATATTAATGTCAATTATGATTAACTATGGGGTATGTTTACTAAACAGTCTTAATGTGCGCCCAGCGATAGTGTGCAGGCTGCCATAAAAGGAGTGGGCGTTTCAGTCTTAAAGTAGCAAAATGGGATTATCGCACGATAACGTGCGCTGCTGCGCACATTAACGGGCTAAGTGCCGCTAAGCGCGTTAACGCGCGGTAATCTTAAGTAGGCGCTCAGACATACAAACACAGAAACAGAGGTGTAGTACAATGGTTAATACACTGACTGATGATACAGGGGTCATGAGTTTGATCCCCCAGTGTGCCTAATGCATAAGGCTGGCTGAGGCATCAGCTTTGACATGTAAGTATTGTTTCTTGGGGCATTTTATTTGTATTTCAATTATTGCTGCCAGCAAACACACCCTCATGTGCCATAACCTAAGGTGCCACATAAGGCACCCTATAAGGCACTCCATAGGGCACATTATAAAGTCTGCCACGGCACCCTATAATGTCCCCTATAGGGCACCCTATAAGGCGCTCCATAGGACAACTTATAAGGCACCTTATATGGACTGTAACCATAAGGTGCCTCAAAAGGCGCTTTATAGGGCACCCTATAAAGCGCCTTCTGAGGCACCTTATGGTTACAGTACTCTGAGGGTGTTTTTGATGGCAGCACTAATGTACATTAAAAATTGACAATGCTCTGGATAGCCCTATCAAATAACCCCACTGTGTGTTTGAACCCATGACCTCTGGCTCCACAGGCAGTGAAGTAACCAGTAGGCTAAACATATTAACAAGCCCCTGGCTGGCTACAGAAGGACTGCATGTCACCACACAAACAGTCTGCTGTGGTTACCAGGATAGGGGTAACCCACTTGTACCCATGATGCACTGCACATGCAAATCAGCAGTCTACAGATGATCACAAGATGGGGTATGCACCCACACAGCACCTCGGCCTGGTAGGGGGAACTGACCGTGTGCACCCCCACAGCACCTCGGCCTGGTAGGGGGAACTGACCGTGTGCACCCCCAAAGCACCTCAGCCTGGTAGGGGGTACTGACCGTGTATGTTACTGGCACAGAGTAGTTACAGACCGTCACATTGTGCGGATACTGTGCTCATCCTGAGGGTGAGGTGGGGCACCCAGCACCAGGTCCACAGCACCTTTCATGGCTGAAATCGGCTATGCTGCATGTCCCCTTCAGTGCTAGTGTGTGTGATAGGTAGTTCCTGCAGACACATCTGTATTTCTCACTCATGTCTAGCCCTTATGGGCTATGATGCACCCAAAATAGTGCATATCCTGTGTTGGTACCATGGTCACGTGATGTAGGTGAAGGGGGGGTATTTGGACCCAACCCACTCGCTGTGGGAAACAGGATCTCCCACCAACAGAGCCACACTCTACCTCCCCGCAATGGTGGCAGTAGAGAGGACCATCAACCCCAGTCCTGCTGGGGAACAGACACCATACAGGGCAGGCAATGCAGATCTGTACACATCCATAAGGCAAGGCAGACAGAAGGCCTGGAAATGCTCAGCTGCCCCCCACCACTATCTGACATTCTCCAGCAGCAAGCCTCCAGCTGCTGCACCCTGCAAGATGTTCCATCCAGACACATACTAGCTGCAGACAGTCTGCTAGCTAGTCCATAGTGCATGTTTCTGGAGGAGATGCATGTACCCAGAACTGGGATGTCAGCATACACACCAAGCAGATAAGTCAGTGATTGGGCCCCAAAAGGGAACCATAAACATCACATGAGAAAAACACTATATAGCACTATGGGGGAACCTAGCCATGCAGTGGTCACTGCTCAGTCAGAGTGAGAGTGACCTCCCAGCAGGACATGCTGTGGCCACCCTGTCCATGCAGGTGGTTGTCAGGCACTACAATGACCGAGCCATTGCTCTATGCCCTGTGCAGATGCATCCTGGCCAGGCCACCCTGTCTGGGCTATACCCATGGTACCTTGCTCCTCATTATGCACATTGGCAGGCTTACACTGGCACAGGCTTACACTAGCAACAGTGTGGGTTGAGGAAGGTGTTGGCAGGCACCACACACTGGATAGACAAACACACGCTCCCACACCTATGCCAGCATTGTGCAAATATAGAGGCTCTTGGCAGCCCTGGCCACCGCACCAGTCCTGGGCACAGTGCAGGCATGGCTATGGTACGCAATACTGTTGGGGTCACTCCCCAGGGTGGTAAACACTGTCAGACATCAGACCTGAAGCACACTCCACAGACAGCAGAAAGGTTGCTATGATGCAGCTCAATCAGCAAATTGTGCTTAACTTAGGAATTGCTATCTGCCAGTAATCATAGCAACCGTTTGATAGGTGTGTACAATATTCCCAGGTTTAGGGTGGCATTGCTAAGGTATGCAAGTGCTAGTATTGGGAGATGCACGCAGGGCCCAACATCCTGCCTCTCCAGGAGGCTTTGGATAATGGAGCCTGTGAGTGAGGGTGTGTCTGCCCCTGTTGGCCGCTGCTCTAGGGCAGAGGTTCCAACTCAGGTCCTGGTGGGCCAAACACTGTTCGGGTTTTCATGCTGTCCCTAATGAATATGCATGAGATACATCTGCATACCATGGGGGCGGTGCATAGACATGCAGCACAGCCGTGTTTATTAGAGGCAGCATGGAACCTGAATGGTGTTTGGCCCTCCAGGACTGCATTTGGGAGACTCTGCTCTAGGTAATGTGCATGTTTATGGTGTCTGTGCTCTGTAGGGTAAAATGTAGGTTTATTGGGCATGTTTCTGTTATCTGCAATAAAGGTTTTGTCTGTATTAGCACGTTTTAGTAGTGGGTAAAATATGGGGACTGGGTTGGTAGGAACTTGAACCTGTGACCTTCTGCTCCTGAACACACTGGCTGTGTTCACTGCACCACCACAGAGATAGTGCATTCCCTGGAGATACCATGACTGTTTGTCAGACAGAGCCTGTCTGTTGCAGTGCACGGCACCCACCTAAATAGGGCTAGGCCATGGTCTGCTCTCTCTCACTTGGTTTGCAGCTTGTCGTGCTGTGAGGGCTTGCGTGCATCAGTGATGCTGAGAGCTAAACTATTGGTAGTTTAACTACTGGCAGGGTCTCCCAAGATGGACAGGTCTCAGCTGAGGTGCCAGACGAAGACAAACCACCCATCTGGGCAGCAGCAGAATGGGATAGTGTTGACGGCGGAGGATCACATTTCTGTGACAACGGCAACAACACCAAACTTAAACTGCGCGGAAGGAAGGCCCGGCAATCTACTTCTGTATCTTGCCATGAAAACCCAATGGATAGTTACAACAAAACAAATTGTGCTATGGTGCTGGAAGATGAGACTCCCAGGTCGGAAGGCACTCAACTAGCTACTGGGGAAGAGCTGAAGACTTTTCAGAGTAAAGCCAGCATTTATGATGTGGTTGGATCAAAGCCCTCGGGAAGTCTGACTGCTGATGTAGCTGCGCATGAAATGAGAGTCAGAAGCTGTAAAGATGTCTTACACATTGGAACATGGAACGTACGAAGCATGAACCAAGGGAAGTTGGAGGTGGTCAAGAATGAAATGGAACGTGTACAACTTGATCTGTTGGGTGTCAGCGAACTGAAATGGACTGGCATCGGGCACTTTGCATCAGATGATCACATGGTCTACTATGCTGGAAATGAAAGACAAAGAAGAAATGGTGTTGCATTTATAATAAAGAAGAAACTTGCAAGAACTGTAATGAAATACAATGCAGTCAGCGAACGCTTAATCTCTATTCGTCTACGAGGATTGCCTATCAACACAACTATAATTCAAGTATATGCCCCAACAACAGCTGCAGAAGAGAATGAAATTGAAGAGTTCTATGAACAAGTACAAGCTGAAATTGACAGAACATGCAAACAGGATATCCTGATAGTCATGGGTGACTGGAACGCAAAAGTTGGCAACAAAGAAGAAGGCAAAGTAGTTGGAAAATATGGACTTGGCAACAGAAATGAAGCTGGAGAAAGATTGATAGAATTCTGCAAGACCAATGATCTATTCATCTCAAACACCTTCTTCCAGCAACACAAGCGACGACTGTACACATGGACTTCACCCAATGGATTGTATAAAAATCAAATTGACTACATCTGTGGAAGTCAACGATGGAAAAGCTCTGTAACATCAACAAAGACAAAACCTGGAGCTGACTGTGGTACAGATCATCAACTACTAGTATGCAAACTCAAGCTAAAGTTGAAAAAGAGCAAACCACTCATAAATGCACCAAAATATGACCTTAAGAATATACCACTGGAATTTAAAGACTGCCTGCAAAATCGATTTGCTGCTTTAGATACAAATGACAGAGCTCCGGAAGAGTTATGGAATGACATCAAGAAGGTTGTGCTGGAAGAAAGCGAGAAGTCTCTACAAAAGGTGAAAAAGCAAAAACGACCAAAATGGATGACGGAAGAAACTCTGAAAATTGCCCAGAAACGCAGAGAAGCTAAAGCCAAAGGAGAAAGAAAGACAATCGCAGAACTCAACAGAGATTTCCAACGTGCAGCAAGACAGGACAAGGAAAAGTACTACAATGACACTTGCAAGGAAATAGAAGCAGAAACTATTAGAGGAAGAACAAGATCGGCTTTCCTAAAGCTGCGAGAGTTAAAGAAAAAGTTCCAGCCCCGAATTGGAATGTTACAAGATGCTCAAGGTTCTATGTTGAATGATGCTGAGAAGATCAAGAAAAGGTGGAAGGAATATACAGAGTTTTTATATGATAAAGATCAAGTGGACCAACAGCCGTTTCAACCTATACCTTATGATCAGGAACCATTGGTGATGAAAGAAGAAGTTGAAGCAGCATTGAAAGCCTTATCAAAGAACAAAGCACCAGGCATTGATAGCATTCCCATAGAAGTATTGCAGCAATCTGATGCAGCTGTTACCGTACTTACAAGGCTCTGCCAAGAAATATGGAAGACAACATCATGGCCAACTGACTGGAAAAGATCTGTGTTTATACCAATACTAAAGAAAGGTGATCCAACTGACTGTGGAAATTATCGCACAATCGCTCTGATCCCACATGCCAGCAAGATTCTACTGAAGATTATTCAAAAGAGACTACAGCCATACCTAGAACAAGAACTACCTGAAGTGCAAGCAGGGTTCAGGAAAGGGCGAGGAACGAGAGACATCATTGCGGATGTGAGATGGATCCTTGAAAAGACTAAAGAATACCAAAAGGATATCTATTTGTGCTTTATCGACTATAGCAAGGCTTTTGACTGTGTAAACCATGAGAAACTCTGGGCCACATTAAGAAGCATGGGTATACCAGAACACCTGATCGTTCTCTTGCGTAATCTGTACATTGATCAAGAAGCAACAGTTCGAACGGAACAAGGAGAAACAGAATGGTTTAAAATAAGCAAAGGTGTAAGACAAGGCTGCATACTTTCCCCCTACCTGTTTAATTTATATGCAGAACAAATCATCAGAGAAGCAGGACTGTATGAAGACAACAGAGGTGTGAAGATTGGTGGAAGACTCATCAACAACCTTCGCTATGCTGATGATACCACATTACTGGCTGAAAGCGAAGATGATCTGAAACATTTGCTTCTCACAATCAAAGAACATAGTCTCAAAATGGGCCTGCACCTTAATGTAAAGAAGACAAAGATCATGACAACTGGCATAATCAACAGGTTCATCGTTGAAGGAGAAGAAATTGAAATTGTGAACAACTTTAACCTACTTGGATCAACTATCAATAAAGAAGCAACAAGCAGTCAAGAAATCAGACGACGCATTGCTCTTGGCAGAATGGCTATGAAAGACCTAGATAAGATTCTCAAGAGCAGAGTTGTGTCTCTCCATACAAAGATTTGACTTGTTCAAGCCATGGTATTTTCAATAACATCATATGGATGTGAAAGCTGGACAGTGAAAAAGACAGACAGGAAGAAAATTGATGCCTTTGAATTATGGTGCTGGCGGCGAATACTGTGTATACCATGGACTGCCCGAAGAACAAACCAGTCGGTACTAGAGGAGATCAAACCTAAGCTTTCTTTAGAAGCTCAGATGACAAGACTTCGACTTTCATACTTCGGACACATCATGCGAAGAGAGAGATCATTAGAGAAAGACATCATGCTTGGCAAGATAGAAGGTCAACGCAAAAGAGGAAGGCCAGCAATGAGATGGATCGCTACAATAACAGCAGCTACGGGTACCAGTCTGTCGTCAATGAGCCGCCTGACTGAAGACCGAACACAATTTAGGATAGCTATCCAGAGGGTCGCCATGAGTCGACTCCGACTCGACGGCACTTAACAACAACAACAACATGGTCTGCTCTGGGCAGCTGCCACTTCCCCCTCCACCACCAGTACCCCTCTGCCACCATGCTGACATGCCCTTCTGCTGGTGGTGCTGGTGCTGCGCAGTCTCAGGCCATCCAGTGTGCGGGTAGGCGGCTGCCTATGGTGTGGGTTCTGGGGTAGGGGTGCCTGCATAGCTGTCCACACTTTCCCCCAGCACCGCCTGCCAATGTTCCGTGCCATTGGGGGTATCTGCTGGGTACTATTCCCTGTGACACTGTGGGAAGCACACTCTTGCCCATGTTGGGCCCTCAGCAGTTGCTGTCTGGCTGCTCTACTGTTTCTGCATTCCTATGGGCCACCTAGGCATTACCCTAGTCTGCATTGTGCCCCAGCTGCACCACAGCATGTGCCACCTGCAGCCCTCTGTGTCCCCTTTTCCAGCATCTGTCCAGTTGCCCATTCCGACATGCCCGCCCTGCTGTTGTGGAACATGTGCACACCATAGGAAACATGTCCAATGGAGAGGAAAACCCTGATCAGCGCAATTTCACTGTGGGCTCATTCACCTTGTATGGGGACAGAGCATAGACCCTTCCAAAATTCATATCTTTTTTTTGGTGCTTTTTGGGGGTGTTTTTTGATGTTTCCCATTGATATCACTATTGCCCAGCTTGGTTATGGTTTTTTTACATTTTCTTCTGGTCATTTTCACTGTTTCTTTGCCCTTTTGTTCCGTGCACATGTATCACACTTATCACTTTTTTGTAAGTTTCCCTGGTTTTGCTGTACATTGCTGACAGAAATGGTTTCTTTTCCCTTTAAATCAGCTCTAACGCCAGGGTTTCACTGGCGTTAGTTTTGAGCCTCGGCTTTCACAGCGTTAGTGTGCAGGGAGCCTCTCCCCTCCCACTCTCCGCCCATTGACCCTCTCTCTCCGCCCCTGGAGAGCCTTCCTCCGCCCTCCGGGAGCCTTTCTCCGCCTTCAGCGCTCGTTTGCGCCTTATCACGCGATAAGGCGCCTTATTGTGCGATAACGTGGGAGAGCGCACATTAAGACGGTTTAGTAAACATACCCCTATGTCTATATGTCATTTTAGTATTTATTATTTCATTACCTTAGGTTTAAACTTTATGTTATTTATTATGGGCTTTATGGGCTTTTAAATGGTGATAATATTGTTTTTAATTGTGTTTATAATTTATGTTTATTAAGTCTTTTCAATGCTTTTGACCCCTGAGGAAGGCTTAGCCAAAACGTGTAGGGGTTCCTCACCAATAAAGCTTTAGACACCAGCTGCTATTACACCTCGCTCCTTGTTGTGTTTCCTTGTTGTCTGCGAGAGTGTGTACTCTTGGACAGGACCGTGGTCACCTTCGGAGCCACTGGTAGCATGCGGCTTCAGGCAGTGGCTGGCTCCAACTCCCTGCACAGCATCCTACACAGTTCTGTTATAGTGTCACTGTCCAGCCAGTAGAATTGGTACACCTCCTCCTCCAACGGTTGCAGGTATGTTACCCTCAGTCTCTGCGCCTCTCATGCTGGGTCAGTGGCTACTGTTGCTGCTGCACATAGTGCTGCCTCCTTTGTCCCCTGGCCGCACATTGCATGGGCATACAGCTAATACCCGTTTTTGCTGATGCTCCGCTTGATGTGTGCTGGCATATTATCAGGCCAAATGTGCCCAAAACCCTGGCCTAAAGATATGCGGCTTATGACGTTCAGCTCAGCATCCTGCACAGCTGAATATCTTTGCTAACTGGGTATGGTGTGGCCACATCCCCATTACACCCTGTTACGCCCCTGCGGATATCCAGTTTACACCATGTGCATTGTGTGAATATTCGTCCATCGGCAGCTGATTGAGGATGCTGGATATGTGCCACTTACACAGGTAACACTGCTTTTTTGCTGCCTTAATGCCACCTAAGGGTTGGAGTACAGGGCCCCATACTTTTAGGGCCCGATATTCAGTTGCGGCAGTTAGTGCAATTACAATGGCTAGCCATCGCCGCTGAACCTTAGACCCGGACATTCAATGCAGGAGTCATATCCCACCACTAACATTGAATATCTGGGTCAGCTGGATAGCAAGGAAGCTAACCGGGCAGCAATGATACTCCCTGTTAGCTTCGGTGGCAAAAGTTAGGCCAACCTTTACTGCGCCTGGTTGTCGCTGACAAGGGATAACCAGACAGTGGCTAAATATTGCCCCTGCTCTCCCCCCGGAATGCCCGTGCAGCAGCAGCACCTGTGTTAATGCCACTGAATATCCCTGCCAAGGGGATTTATATAGTTGGCAGGTCCAATGTGTGCCTTTGAGTCAATGCTGACTTCTGGTGACCCCAGCAGCACTTGGGCTTATCAGGTCCTTAAATATTAAACTTTGGGGGCATTTCCTCTAAATGGCAGTCATGAACCTCACTTCTAAGCCAGGGTATGTGGAGTATCATCTGAGTCTCTCAAATTTACTGCTAATGCTCAGCGTCATACTTGCATCGTGCCAAAGAGGGCCTTCCTCTGGAGCTTGTAAGATGTTATGTGTATGGGTAATTTATCAAGATGTACTTGGAAATTCCTCTTACTTAAGCCTGTAGCACTCAACACAATGGGAAATAGCCTGGTATCTTTCTACCACATTTTCTTGGTCTCCAACTGCATTTCTTGGTACTTTGAAGATTTTCTCCCTCAATGCGATTCACAGAAGTCGCTTGGGACTGAAACCTCTATAATCAGTGCCATTCTGGTGTTTTTCTCCTTAATCACTATATCCGCCTTCCTCACATCCAGCTTTTTATTGGTCAGAATGGGAATTTTCCAGGTGATCATAACCTCCTCATTCTCTGTAATTCTCTTATGGTCATGATCCCAGTGCTTTTCCTGCGCAGTAATGTTGTAGTGTTTGCAGAGTTTCCGATGGATGAGGCACGCTACTTTATTGTGTCTTTCTGTATAGAAATTTTCTGCCATCAGAACTTCAGTCAGCTATGAGGTGAGTCACCGTTTCCAGCTCTTTCCCAAAGAATCAACATATGTCTGTTTTTTGCCAGTTTTTTCAATGCTCGCTGTGAATCATCTCTGTAAACTTTGCTTTTATACAGTATATCTGTGTGCTCAGTCTCCCTGTAGCTAAATGGCTCTTTGAGTTTGTATGGCCTTCAGGTTCTATTGTTTTACTTTGACTGCTGTTATTCTTTCCTGCGCTTCAGAGGTTGCTGCCCTGTGTGACTGCTTATTGTAGCCTAAAGGTCAAGTCAGTCCTGGCACGAGTATCTTCTGCTTCAACAAACGAGCAGGGAGGATGTTCCTCAAAAACAATATTTTTATCTGTAAATACCAAATACCAAAAGATTTCGGGCCTGATATTCAAAGCCATTTACACGGATTATAGACCTGTAAATCACGTAAATGCCTCTAAGTGGGATTTGCAGCGAACCTGTCATGGTTAGTGCCGCTGAATATCCTTGGGTACCACTGCTATATGCCCTGATACTATGCAGTTAGGATTGGGGTGTTCCAGGGGCGATACCCGTTGCTAACCAGTCAGTGGTGAGATTGAGCCACTGCCTGTGGGTAAAGAGGCCCGTCAAAAGCTGTCCTTTCTTTACCTGCAGAAGCTAGCCAGGCAGTGGCTCAATATTGCCGTTGCCCAGTTAGCTTACCCAGATATTCATTGCTGGTGGCCAGATATAGGTCTGGCGTTGAATATCCAGGTTTTGAGTTTGGCAGGGATGGCTAGGCGCTGTAATCGTGCTAGCTGCCTCTGCTGAATATCTGGCCCTTTTTCTTTGTTTTAGATATGTCTTACTGGGTCAGACCAAAGGTCCAGCAAGCCCAGAATGCTGTTTTCAACAGCAGCCAATCCAGGACACAAGTACCTGTCAGGTTCCCAAAAAGATATAGATTCCACGTTTCTTATCCTGAGGTAAGCAGTGGTTTCCCCAGTACCCTTTAACACAGGTACACTACCAAAAAACTGCCTCCAGTTTTGCAACTGATTCCTTTAGATTTTGGGGTGCTGAATCCAGGAAAAATAGCCAAAATGTTCCATCACGTCACGTTTTCTTGCAAAATTAGATTTCTTACCCATATAAGGAATGTTCACATAATTTCTTTTTAGCCAACTGCAGTTTATTTTCTTGGCCCAAAATAGAGGTTGTAATGGTTAACTAACTAGAAACACTCCCTCATGATATTTTAGAGTGTTTTGTATTCATTTTATACATTAACAGGACAATTGGGAGGCGGGGGGCTAAATCCAGTACTCGCGCTGGCGCATGTTCTTTCCTGTTCGCCTCGCCTCGTTCGCTCACTCAAACACGGTGGTTGCGACATGAACGTTCCTGTCAAATTTCAGTTTCTTGCAAGTTCATTATTACCTTTTGTTTGCTCAGTCGTAATCCAGCTTTATTCCGAAGTGGTTCACTACAGTTGTAGTTTGCAGTGCTGTGTATTTGTGATGGCTCACAGAGCCAGAGGTTGCGTCAACTCTCCGGACAGTTTTTGTTTTATTTGTGGGGAATATACCGTGAAAAAGCGGCAGAGGAACATTTCTGCATTTATTAAAAAAGTATATTTTGCCTATTTCGGTTTGAAGTTAGGCGATCAAGACAAGCCGTGGGCTCCTCACAAAGTGTGCAAGACATGTGAGGAAGATCTACGCTTATGGATGAAAGGTAAAAAACAAGCATTTCGTTTCGGAATACCTATGATGTGGCGTGAACAAAGAGACCACAGCAGTGACTACTATTTTTGCTCTTGCATTGTGAAGGGATACAACTTAAAAAATAAGAACGTAATAAGTTACCCCAACCTTCCCTCAGCAATTAGGCCTATGCCTCATAGCAACGAAGTACCTGTGCCTGAACCACCAAAATCTTTGGATCATATTTGTGTGGACGGTTCTGATCATGATGAGACTCATCAGATGGCTTTTCCCGATGAGTCCAGTACTTCCGAGTTTGAAACTGAACCAGATCCGAAACCTGAACTTTTCTCTCAAGCTGAATTGAATGATTTAGTCCGGGAGTTAGGACTCCCAAAAGATGCTGCCCAACTGCTAGGTTCTCGGCTTAAACAGAAAAATCTATTGTCACCAGGAACAACTTTTTATTGGTACCGCAACCGCGAGACACAATTTTTGAAGTATTTCAGCAAAGAGGAAGATTTGGTATTTTGCAACGATATATACGGAGTGATGGAAAAGTTTAAACTCAAGTATGATCCTGCTGAATGGCGGCTGTTCATTGATTCGTCAAAAGACAGCATAAAAGGTGTTCTTCTTCATAATGGCAACACATTCGCTTCAGTTCCTATTGCTCACTCTGTTATTCTCCAAGAAAAATATGAGAATTTGGCCCTGATTCTTCAGAAGATTCGTTATGATGAGCATAAGTGGATGATTTGTGGAGACTTTAAAATTCTATCCATGCTATTAGGGCAGCAATCCGGTTTCACCAAATATCCCTGCTTCCTTTGCTTGTGGGATAGCCGGGCCCGCGACCTACACTGGGGGAAAAAAGACTGGCCAATTCGGGAGTATTTGAGACCCGGTAAGAAAAATGTTCTTCATGAGAGCTTGGTACCTCGTGATAAAATTCTATTACCACCTCTCCACATTAAGTTGGGTCTCATTAAGCAATTCATCAAGTCCCTTCCAAAAGATGGTGAGTGCTTTCGGTACCTTTGCTCAAAGTTCCCCCGACTTTCTGAAGCAAAGCTAAAGGAAGAAGTGTTTGTTGGCCCTGATATAAGGAAACTCATTTCAGATGGAGCATTCGCTGAAACGATGTCTGAGAAGGAAAAAGAAGCCTGGGATTCCTTCAAGGATGTTGTTCTCAAATTCTTGGGGAACAGGCGGGATGAGAACTATAAGGATATTGTTGCCAGGATGCTCAATGCCTTCAAAGAACAAGGCTGTAACATGAGCCTGAAAGTCCATTTCTTGCACTCCCATGTGAACTACTTTCCCGAAAACTTGGGGGCGTACAGTGAAGAACAAGGTGAAAGGTTTCACCAGGACATCAAGGATGCAGAGAGAAGGTACCAAGGAAGATGGAACACCACTATGATGGCTGATTTCTGCTGGTTGCTGCTGCGGGAAACCCCAGATGAAAAATACACCAAGCAGCGCACCAAGAGAAGCATTCGGGGGAAGAAGAAACGGGCCCACCAGGAGATTGATTGACCCAAGAATGACTTTAAAATCTAAACTGTGTTGACAAATATCGTGTTTTTACTAAACTTTGAAATAAAAATTTGCTAGTTATTACCACAGTGTCGGATCTCATTTATTAGAATTTTATTTTCACACCATCGGGTGTTTGTCTTCATTTATTGCAATGGTGCGGTTTGCGTTTTCTATTCTTACATACATACCTGTACAACATTTTTTGCACATTTCTTTGCTTTGCTTTGTGTCTAACCTCGCTCTTATATGCTCAATGTTTGTGCACATGTATGTGGCTGTTTTAAGTGCAGACAATTTTGCTACCATCACAGTGTGTTTTGTTGACATTACTCTATTCTTATGTGCTGCCTTGTTACAATTTTCTTTATTCTTATTTGAATAACTACTAAACAATTAGTATAAAGAATTCATCCAAGAAACTTTTATCTCGATCGCACTCAATCCGAAACGTTCACCTCAAACTGCTAACCCAATGTAGCAAAAAATCTGTACGTGATGGAGCAAATTGGTTACCAGATTTGGATTCAGCGCACCAAAAAACGTAAAAATCAATCGAAACATTAGAGGCAGTTTAAAAAAAATTTTTTTTAGTGTACCTGTGTAATTGTTTATGGACTTTTCCTTCAGCAACTTGTCCAAACCTCTTTTAAACCCAGCTACACTAACAGCTTTTACTACATTCTCCAATTACGAATTCCAGAGTTTGATTACACGCTGAATGAAAAAAAATATTTTCTTCTATTTGTTTTAAATGTGCTTCATTGCGTGTCCCCTAGTCTTTCTGGGTCCAATATATTCAGTGGCAGCGACTAGTGCGATTACAGAGGCTAGCCCTCACCACTGAACACTAAACCCAGATAGTCAATGCGGGGGCCGTATGCAGCCATTGGCATTGAATATCTGGCTCAGTTGCCAAAGCAGGAAGCTAATCAGGCAACGGCAACATTCAGCCTCTGCCCGGTTAGCTTCAGTGGCGAAAGCTAGGACAGCCTTTAATGTGTCTAACTTTCACCGCCAAGGGATAACCGGACAATGGCTGAATATCGCTGCTGACCAGTTATCCTCAGGTGCCGCCCCTGGAACGTGCTGATGCTAACCGGCTGCCATTGGGGCACATAGCAGCGGTACCTGTGAATATCCTGCTTAGCGGCATTTACATGGTTTACAGGTCTACAAACCATATAAATGCCTTTGAATATCAGGCCCTCTACTTTCTGAAGGAGTAAGTAATCGATCTACGTTTACCCGGTCCACTCCATTCATTACTTTACAGACCTCTTTCATATCTCCTGTAAGCCATCTTTTTTTCCAAACTGAAGAGCCCTAACCTTTTCAGCCTTTCCTCATAGGAGTATCCTTCCATCCCCTTTTACATTCTGGTCGCTCTTCTCTGTACCTTTTCCAATTCCTTTTTTCAATATGGCAACCAGAACTGCACAAGGTACAGTCATGCCATGGAGCGATGCAGAGGCATTATAATATACTTGGTTTATTCTCCATCCCTTTCCTTATGATTCCTAGCATCCTATTTGCTGTCTTGGTCATTGCTGCACACTGGGCGGAGGGTTCCAATGTTTCATCCACCATGCAGGGGTGATTCTATAATGAGGCGAAGTGAGTTGACTGCCTCAGGCAGCAAAGTTTTGAGGGTGGCAAAAAATGCTACCAAAGCAGCCAAATGGCCGCTGCCTCACTCTGCCTCCTATTGTACAAAAATATAGACTTGAATGGACTAGCTGCTGTCGCTGCCACCTCTGCTTCTCCTGCAAGCGGCAGAATCACTCCCCTGCCCCCCGCTACCCCAGATCGGAGGGAAAAAAAGGGAAAGCCGGTTCTTATGACTCGCTTGCTTTTAAGTCCCTGCTGGTTCCCCTCCCCGACGCAAACAGCATCATCAGAGGAGGCAGGAACCTCCAGGGTCTTGCAAGCACGCCGGAATCGCAAGAGCCAGCGCTTTTGCTTTCAAAGTTGATGGTTTGTTGCTGCTGCTTGTCCAGCTCTGAGGATAAGCAGCGGTAGCCTAGTGGAGAGCTTGCCCACAGGACACACTGCTCTGCAGGCAGAAGGCTGTGGCTAGTGATTGCAGCCTCTCACAGCCTTCTGTCTATGGAACAGCATGTCCTGCAGGCAGCTCTCTAGGCCACCAGTGCTCCGCAGGTCATCCTGAATGGGGAGCGGGGGCAGCCAGCCAGTGACGGCTCCCTCCTGATGTTGACTCCTGTGGGTAGGTTCTATTTCTCTGGCCTGCAGTCACAGCTTGCACAGCCCCTGCCTGCAAGACATACTGCTCCCACAGGCAGAAGGGTGTGGGAGGCAATGATTGTGGCCCAGAGAAGCAGAGCCTGCCCAAGAGATCAGTGTATCCTGCAGGAAGGGGCTGTGCAAGGCCAACTGCGCCCTGCCACTGGGCTTGGATCACAGCCTGCAAAGCCCCTGCTCATGGGACATGCTGCTCCGTGGGCAGACTCTGCCTCTTGTACATACAGTGGAAGGGGGCAATGGGAAGGGGGGAGTGACATGAGGGGGCATTGGGAGGTGGAAGTGAATGGGCACAGGGAGTCCAAAGGGAGATATTGGGTGCGGGGGGGGGGGGGGAATAGGGAGGTAGTGGGGATAAGATTGAGGTGGGGGGCTGCTAGGTAGATACTGGACATGGAAAAGGACATAGGGAGAAGCAAGGAGGGGAGATGTAGTGGTGATGTTGGCCAGGGGATTATAGGGGGACTATGGGAAAATGATGGACTTGTGGAGGGGGGAGTCAGAGGGGAGATACTGTACACTGGGTAATAAGGAGAGAAAGAAATGCAGGACAAGGGGGTAATAGAGAGAGAGATGGGAGAAGACGGACATAGGGTAAATAGGTTGAGAAGTAGACAGAGAGATGCTGGACATGGGAGTAATAGGGAGGGGATGGTATGATATGGAGATGGGGTAGATGCTGGTTGCAGGGGGATAGGAAGGGAGATGGCAGACATGGAAAGAAAGAGAGAGAGGAGGTACTAGATGGAGGGAAAGAGAAAGTCTGAGAGAGAGAGAGAGAGAGAGAGAGAGACTGGATGGGTGATGAGAGATGCTAGACATGGAGAGTGAGCAAAAGACTGGGAAATAATGGACCAGGGAGGAAGAGCTGGGGAATGGAAGGACTGGAGTGAAGGCTGAAAAGCAGTAGGTAGATGGCGTAAAAAAGAGGGAGACTGAGAACTGGATAGTATGGAGTAGTAAAATCTGGGGGGGACAGAGAAAGAGAGAAATAAATGGAAGAAAGGTGGAAGGAACAAAATCAATATCCAAGATAGAAGGAAGTGAAGAAAACTAACGGAGAGACAAGAAATGGCAGATGGAGTAGAGACCGTAGAAAGAGATCTAAGAGAAGACCAAAGAAAGCAGAAGCCTCAGATCAAGACTAGCATGATCAGAGTATAAAATGGTCAGACAACAAAAGTAGAAAAAAATAATTTTATTTTCAAATGAGTGATTTTTGTGCTATTTTTATATTTTACACAGTATAGTGAAATGCATCTCTTTTATTTCTCTGGTGTTGAACCCCTTGCAGAGTCTGGCTTCTTAGGCTTTCAGTTTAATTTTTGTCTATATATTTTTATTTTTACTTTAGGTTATTGTCAGTTATTCTGTACTTGGTGAGGGTTTGTGTTCTGAGTGTGTGACTGAGTCCAGGTATTCTGTTAACATGGAGTTTGTACGAAGGGATCTGAACTCTAGTAATTTGATTTGTTCAGCTTTTCAAATAGGTGTTTGGATGTTTTAGGCCTGCTGCAGGATTTATAGTGCTGCTTTTTTCTAGGTAGGCCTCTTGTTGTATGAGCTTTGGAAGTTTATGCTAGTATGGTATGGTTGATTTGGCCTTATAGATCATTGGTGATTTTTGTAGGGTTTTGTATTAGTTCACAATATGCTTAGTACTGGAAATGATTAGAATCAGAATGTTTTTTAATATATTGAATTCTGTGGGTGAATGTCCTACCTCTGCTCTGCACCCATTATCGAGGGAGAGGTTTCTGTGGATGCAGAATATATATTCAAAAAGAAAAAGAGAACTTTAATGCAGTTTATAACAAAATAAAATGAGTTATAATTTTATAATTTGGTATTATAAACTGCACTGTGGTTCTCACTTTTTTTTTAGTTCTTTGATGTGCAAGCATCTTGCATTTCCTTTATTTTTTGAGAAATATATATTTACATTAACACTATGCTGGTCCAGTGTGCAGTTCCAGGAGTACGTTGGGGTTGCCAAGCCCTTCTTGGTGTTTATGTTGGAGTGTGTGTGTGTGTGGGGGGGGGGGTTGTATTGGGGGTCACAAAGTCCCTCTTTTTTCAGAGGGTGGGAAGTGCTGAGTTATTGTGCTAAGTCGCTTTTATTATGTGGAAGTGGGAGGTGCTACATGATGCTGTTGATCCACTCTTGTTTGGCATATTTAGCAGTATGTTTCCTAAGTTTTGCGCTGGTAACATATGAACATAAGAACATAAGAAATGTCATACTGGGTCAGACCAAGGTCCATCAAGCACAGTATTCTGTTTCCAAAAGTGGCCAATCTGTCTGTACACCTGGGAGGTTCCCAAAAATGTACACAGGTTCCACAATACCTCTCTTAGGACAAGCAGTGGATTTCCTAGGTGCTCTTTAATAATAGTTTATGCACCTTTCCTCCAGGAACTTGTCTAAACCTTTTTTGAAACCAGCTACACCAACAACTTTTACTATGATCTCTGGTAACTAATTCCAGAGTTAGATTATGCGGGGCCGTAGGTTAATTGCAGGGAGGCTGTTACATCCCCCTGCAGTTACTGCATTTCAACGTGGCAAAATGGCTGCCGGTGCAACTAAGACCACACACTGAGGTGGCATTAGTTGCCCTCACGCTACTTGTGCTGAGCCATTATGTTAGTTTCTGCTGTGATGTGAGAGTTCTTTCTCTCGCCTCACTCTGGAATAAAGTATAATTTTGGGAAAGAAATCCTGTAAACCTAAGAGGTATGTTTACTAAAACCCCGTTAGGGTGCGCGCCGCGCTAGTGTGCGGATGCCATATAAGGCGTGGGCGTTTCAGTCAGAAAAAAGCAAAACCAGGATTAATCATGCGCTAATGTGCGCCCCGCACATTAGCACATGAGAAAGTTGCGCGGGAAGCATAAGTGGCGCGCTGATGTGCAAGCACAGGAACAGAGCCACAGTATAATGGTTAAGACACTGAACAATGGTGCAGGGATCATGGGTTCAATCCCCCACTGTGCCCAAAGAAGAAGGCTGGCTGAGGCATTACCTATTATGGGGAAGATTGCTTTAGGAGGCATTTTATTTTTATTTAAATTATCTCTACTAGCAAATGCACTCTCAAAGCGTGTTAACATAAGGCGCCCCATAAGGCACATTTTAAAGTGCACTGTCCGCCAAGGCACCCTAGAATGTTGCTTATAGGGCGCTTTATAGGGTGCCGTATGAGGTACCGCAAGGTCACAGCACTGTTTTTGATGGCAGCACTGTGCAGTTTAAGGAATGAAAATCATAAGTTGGTGTGCTGACATGCAAAAAGGAGCAGCAGTGTAGCACAATGGTTAAGACACTGACCAATGATGCAGAAGTCATGGGTTCAATCCCCCACTGTGCCTAATGAAGAAGGCTGGCTGAGGCATTACCTGTTATAGGTAATATTGCTGTAGGGGGCATTTTATTTTTATTTTAAATAGTGCTGCCAGCAAACACACCCTCAAAGTATTGTAACATAAAGTGCTGCATAAGGCGCCTCATAGGGTACCCCAGAGGGCACATTTTAAAGTGCACTGTCCGCCACGGCACCCTACAATGTTGCTGAAAGGGTGGCCTATAGGGCGCCATATAGGGTGCCCTATGAGGCACAGCAAGGTCATAGCACTGTGTTTGATGGCAGCACTGTGCATTTAAACGCATGGAAATCTGAAGTAGGTGCGCTGACATGCAAGGAGGAACAGCAGTGTAGCACAATGGTTAAGGCACTGACTGCTAATACAGGGGTCATGAGTTTGCTCCCCAGTGTGCCTAATACGTAAGGCTGGCTGAAGCATCAGCTTTGCAATGTACGTATTGTTTCCTGCAGCACTTTATTTGTATTTTATTAATTGCTGCCAGCAAACACGCCCTCACGTGCCGTAATTGAAGGTGCCGCATAAGGCACCCTATAAGGCACTCCATAGGGCACATTATAAAGTGCACTGTCCGCCACGGCACCCTAAAATGTCCCCTATAGGGCACCCTATAAGTCGCTCCACAGGATAACGTATAGTGCACCTCATATGGACGGTAACCATAAGGTGCCCTATAGGGCGCCCTATAAAGCGCCCTCAGAGGCACCTTACACAGTACGCAGAGAGTGTTTTCGCTGGCAGCAATAATGTACATGCAAAAGAGATAATGCTTTGGCCAGCCCTATCAAATAACCCCACTGTGGGTTTGAACCAACAACCTCAGGCTCCACAGGCAGCAAAGTAACCATTGGGCTACAGCTCTATAGCTGCTAACAAGCCCCTGGCTGGCTGCAGAGGGAGTGCACGTCACCATACAGACAGTCTGCTGTGGTCACCAGGATAGGGTTAGCACACCCGTACCCATGATGCACTGCACATACAAATCAGCTGTCCACAGATAAACACAAGATGGGGTATGCACCCCCACAGCACCTCGGCCTGGTAGGGGGAACTGACCATGTGCATCCCACAGCACCTCGGCCTGGTAGGGGGTACTGACCGTGTGTGTTACTGGCACAGAGTAGCTACACACCGTCACATTGTGCAGGTACTGTGCTCACCCTGAGTGTGCGGTGGGGCGCCCAGCACCAGGTCCACAGCACCTTCCATGGCAGAAATAGGCCATGCTGCAGGTCCCCAGCAGTGCTAATGTGTGAGGTAGTTAGTTTCTGGACCCCCTCCCCCTCCCTAGGAGAATTATGCACCACCACCTTCTTCCTCCAGGGCTGAGGGTGGTAAACAGGTTCTCCCATCAACAGATCCACATTCTACCTCCCTGCAATGGTGGCAGTAGAGGGGACCATCAACCCCAGTCCTGCTGGGGAACAGACACCCCACAGGGCAGTCAATGCAGCTCTGTACACATCCATAACACAATAGCAGACAGACATTAGGCCTGGATATGCTAAGCTGCACCCCACCACTATCTGATATTCTCCTGCAGCAAGCCTTCAGCCGCTGCACCCTGTAAGACACTCCATCAAGACACATACCAGCTACAAACAGTCTGCTAGCTAGTCCATAGTGCATGTTCCTGGTGGAAATGCGTGCACCCAGAACTGGGATGTCAGCATACACAACAAGCAGATAAGTCAGTGACTGGGCCCCAAAAGGAAACCCATAAATATCACATGAAAGAAATACTATATAGCACTATGGGGGTGCCTAGTCAGGGTGAGAGTGATCTCCCAGCAGGACATGCTGAGGCCACCCTGTCTGTGTAGGTGGTGGCCGGGCACTATAATGTCCCAGCCAGTGCCCTATGCCCTGTGCAGATGCATCCTGGCCAGGCCACCCTGTCCAGGCTATACCCATGGTACCTTGCTCCTCATTATGCACATTGGCAGGCCAATACTGGCAACAGTGCTGACAGTGTGGGCTGTGGAGGGTGTTTGCAGCCACCACACACTGGATAGACAGACACCCACACCCACACCTATGCCAGCATTGTGCTACTATAGAGGAGTTTAGCAGCCCTGGCCACCACATCAGTCCTGGGCACAGTACAGGCATGGATATGGTACGCAATACTGTTGGGGGTCACTCCCCAGGGTGGTAAACACTGTCAGAGACCAGACCTGAAGCACACACCACGGACATCAGAAAGGTTGTTATGATGGAGCTCAATGAGCAAACTGTGCTTAACGTAGGAACTGCTATCTGCCAGTAATCCTAGCAAACGTTTGATAGCTGTGTACCGTATACCCAGGTGTAGGGTGGCATTGCTACGGTATGCAAGTGCTAGTATTGGGAGATGCACGCAGGGCCCAATGTCCTGCCTCTCCAGGAGGCATTGGCCAATGGGGCCTGTGGTTGTGGGTGTGGGTGTGTCTGCCCCTGTTGGCTGCTGCTTTACGGCAGAGGTTCCCAACTCCAGTCCTGGTGTGCCAAACACTGTTCGGGTTTTCATGCTGTCCCTCATGAATATGCATGAGATACGTCTGCATACCATGGGGGTGGTGCATAGATATGCAGCACAGGCATCTTTATTAGAGGCAGCATGGAACCTGAATGGTGTTTGGCCCTCCAGGACTGCATTTGGGAGACTCTGCTCTAGGTAATGCGGCTGTTTATGGTGTCTGTGCTCGGTGGGGTAAACTTTAGGCGTATTAACCATGCGTATGTTCTCTGCAAAAAAGGTTTGTCCTTACTATCACGGTTTAGTTGTGGGAAAAAATATGTGGACTGGATTGGCAGTAGCCCCAGCTGGGCTTTGAACCTGTGACCTTCTGTTCTTGCACACACTGTCTGTGTGCACTGCACCACCGTGTTGCCACAGATATGCTGCATTCCCTGGGGAGTCCATGACTGTACATCCGACAGGGCCTGTTTGATGCAGTGCACGGCACCCACCTGGACAGGGCTAGGCCATGGTCTGCTGTTGCTACCAGCTGCTGCCACCTCCACCACAGGTACCGCTCCATCCTTAGATTGGAGACAGCATAAACCCTGAAGGATTTGTGGCCCTCCAGGACTGCATTTGGGGGAATCTGCTCTAGGTAATGTGCACGTTACTGGTGTCTGTGCTCTGTAGGGTAAAATAGAGGTGTTTGAGCCATGCTTATGTTCTCTGCAATAAAGGTTCGTCTTTACTATCACGATATAGTTGTGGGTAAAATATGGGGACTGGATTGGCAGGAGCCCCAGCTCCTTGAACCTGTGACCTTCTGTCTCCAAACACACTGGTTATGTGCACTGCACCACCGTGTTGCCACAGAGACAGTGCATTCCCTGATGATACCATGACTGTTTGTCCGGCAGGGCCTGTCTGTTGCAGTGCATTGCACCCACCTGGACAGGGCTGGGCCATGGTCTGCTCTGGGCAGCTGCCACTGCCCCCCTCCACCTCCAGTACCCCTGTGCCACCATGCTGACATGCCCTTCTGCTGGTGGTGCTGGTGGTACGCAGTCTCAGGCCATCCTGTGTGCGGGTAGGCGGCTGCCTATGGTGCGGGTTCTGGGGTAGGGGTGCCTGCATATCTGTCCGCACGTCCCCCAATCACCGCCTGCCACTGTTCTGTGCCCTTGGAGGTACCTGCTGAGTACTATCCCCTGTGACACTGTGATAGACACGCTCATGCCCATGCTGGGCCCTCATCAGTTGCTGTCTGGCTGCTGTACAGTTTCAGCATTCCTAGGTGCCACCTAGGCATCTGCCTAGTCCGCACTGTGCCCCAGCTGCACCACAGCATGTGCCGCCTGCAGCCTTCTGTATCCCCTTTCCCAGCATCTGTCCAGTTGCCCATTCCGACATGCCCGCCCTGCTGCTGTGGAACATGGGCATGCCATAGGAAACCTGTCCAATGGAAGACGTAGCCCTGATCAGTGCTATTTCACTGTGGGATCATTCACCTTGTATGGGGACGGAGCGTAGACCCTTCTAAAATTCATATTTATTTTTTGGGGCTTTCTTGGGAGTGTTTTTTGATGTTTCCCATTACTATCACTATTGCCCAGCTTGCTTATGATTTTTTTATATTTTGTTGGGGTCATTTTTAATGTTTATTTGCCCTTTTGTTCCGTGCACATGTATCACACTGCTCACTTTTTGTAGGTTAACCTGGTTTTGCTGTACATTGCTGACAGAAATGGTTTCTCTTCCCTTTAAATCGGCTCTACCGCGAGGTTTTCACTCGCGGTATTTTTTTGCTTGAATTTCAGCCCCGCTCGTGTGCGGGGAGCCTCTCCCCTCCCACTCTCCACCCATTGACCCCATCTCTCCGCCCCTGGGGATCCTTCCTCCGCCCTCCGAGAGCCTTTCCACGCCTTTATCACACATCAGCGTGCCGCGCACATGAGCGGGCACTTTAGTGCGGCGCGCACGTGTGCGGGGCACAAAAATGCATCATTAGCGTGTGCTAAGGTACCTTAGTGTACGCTATTGTGCGCCGCGCACTTGAGCGCAGTTTAGTAAACATACCCCTAAGAGTAATGGGGTAAAAGCATTTTTTGTCTACATATGTCTGTTTTTAGTTTATATTGATATATTTCCTACTTGGTGAAGATCTATCTCTGTTCTGCATGTGTGATGGAGGCTGTGGGTTCTATTAGCATGGAGTTTCTATATAGGGATCTGTCGTAATCCGGCTTGTTCGGTTTTCTGAATAGGAATATGGATGTTCTAGCGCCCACAGCAATATTTGTGGTGCTGCTCTGTTCTGGGTATGCTCCATGTTGTGTGAGTTTTGGCAGTTAGTGCTGTTATGGAATAGTAGATTTGCTCTATAGGTCCTGTATTTTAGGTTCTTGGTGTAGTCAACTGTAGGGTGAGGGTTGGGGGAATACTAGAATATGGATTGTTTGTGAGATTTGCAGTTTTGCATTCTTTCTGCTGCCAGACTGAAATTTTAAATATTTTATAAATTCAGATTCAAGAAAATTTCAAATTTTAAGGGAACATCTCAGTTTAATTTTGTTTAGTAGCCTGATAGGATCACTGCTGCTGAGTTCTAGACTTTTGAGTTTGTATGTAGGGATCTGTACTGTAGTAATCTGGATCGTTCAGCTTTTAAAATAGGTGTTGGATGTTCCAGGGTCCGCTGTGGTATTTACAGTGATGCTTTTTTTTGGGTAGGCTTCTTATATGAGTTTTGGAAGTTGGTGCTGGTATGGTATGGTAGATTTGTTCTATAGATCATCAGTGATTTTTGTAGGGTTTTGTATTATTTTAAATATTTAACAGGTTTTTATACTGTTTTTATCATACTTAATCAAAGCAGTTTACATTGTAACTTAAACTTAGTAATGTATATTAAAGAGAGACATTGATAACTTGGATTCTTCTGAGGCAATGGAGGGTTAAATGATTTGCCCAAGGCCACAAGGAGTGCTAGTAGGAATCAAACTCTGGTCTGTTGGGGCCCAATTTTCAAAGGACTTTACATGGGTAACTTCCCTAGTTACCCGTGTAAAGGTCTTATCTGTTTTTTTCGAAGGTCACCTACATGGCTAGTGCCCTTCGAAAATCCCGGATATGTCTCTAATGCGCCCAGATGCTATCCACATAGCATCGGGGCGTTTTGGGCGCATTCCAGGGCAGAGTGGAGGTGGGCCATGGCACTACCTGTGTAACACTATCAATGCTACATGGTTAGCACTCTGTGCCTTAAAGATAGGTGTGGGAAAACCTCACCTATCTTTAAGGCGCTGTGGCTAACCGTGTAGCATTGAAAACTGGTGCTACACGAATAGCTCCTGTGGCTTCTTGTCTGTGTAGCGACACCCGGATTTTCGATACTGGGTTGCATATGACCCTGGCATGGAAAATCCGGGTTAGGCGGTTGGTGGGCGGGCTATGCGCCAACTGAAATTTGGGTCCTTGGTTCTTAAGTCAGGGCCCTATCCATTAGGCTACTCCTCCATTCCTTTTAATTCACAATATGCCTGGTACAGGAGAATGTTTGTTAGTAGGCTGGTCAGAATCAGATGATTTTTTTTTTTAGATATTGAGTTCTGTGGGTGAATGTCCTAGTCCTACTCTGCATCCATTGTTGAGGTAGGGTGTTCTGTAGATTCAAAATATATATTCAAAGAGAAAAAGGAAGAACCATAACAGTTTATAGCAACAAAATAAAAATAAGTTATAATTTGGTGTTATAAACAGTTCTCACTCTTTCTTTTAGTTCCTTGGTGTGTGAACATCTTGCATTTCCTCCACATTATCTAATTGGCTTTTTGATTTGGTTCAGTCCCTGATTGGAGTTTTGAGGAAGCCTCCCCCCCCCCTGGCTCTGGGTGCAGAGGGGGCACCATCTCATCCCTCGCCTCAGGCAGCAGATTGCCTTGAGCCGCCTCTGTCACCATAACAGCTAGACCCTTTTCCTGAGTGGTGATTCATAATGTGGAACCTTGCATCAGGTAACTGTAATTTGGGGTTCTTCCCTAAGTACATAACTTTCCACTTGCCCACATTAAATTTCATCTGCCATTTGGATGCCCAGTCTCTCAAGGTCCTCTTAAAAGTTTTTACAATCCTTTTCTGATTTAACAGCTTTGAATAATTTTGTGTCATTCACAGAGTTGATCATCTCACTCGTTCCCATTTCCAGGTCATTTATGAATGTTAAAAAGCAGCAGGCCTATCAGAAATCCCTGTGGTACTCCACTATTCAACTTGCTCTACTGAGAAAATTGACAGACCGCATTACAAGAATTACTGCTAAACCCGAGATTTGGTTCTATACGTAATTTTGGATTGTGTTCATTACCCCTGATGCAAGCAGACTGTGCAGAAACACGGGCGTGTTGTGCTGAATAAATATATCCTGTGGTTATTTATCTGCTATGCAGCTTTTTCAATTATCCCTACAGACTTCCAAATAAACCCCCAGTTAAAACCAGGGTGGTCTGTGGGAAGAATGGTGGTGACAGCCGCAATCCAGTTAGAGGCTATATTCAGCCGCCAACTGGATAGCTTAGCGGTTAAAGTTAGGACCGGTGAACGGCTGTTCTAACTTTAACCAGTTAGCATCTCTGGTGCCCAGCCAGCCCAGATATTCAGTGGTGGAAACTGGATATGTCCGCCACTGAATATCTGATTTCAATTAAAGCGGCAGTGGCTAGGCATTTTATTTAGCCTAGCTGTGCTGCTGAGTATGCCCCCTCCTCTGGTTTTTATTTTAGTTTCAGATGGGAAATGACACAAAATGAAACAGAAAGTTTTGTTGGCGTTTTCATGTCATTATAAAATGACAGCACAAGTCACATGATGCCAGCACAAGTCACGTGATGTGGCAGAGCTGAGAAGGTGTATCTCTCTGAGTTCCCAGGCCCTCCTGGCTCAAATTTAAATTTAATACTAGAAGCCCCAAAGTGCGTCAATTGATGCAAATGCATCTTCGAAGTTGTATACCAGTGCCACTGCTAGAACCATGTCAGTCATGTTCCATGACTTTGTTAGCAAGGTCAAGATGTTCAAATATGTGCATCGAAAGACAGATGCACCACCTAGCAGGAAAATGAATTTATACCTAGAAGCCCCAAAGTACGTCAGTTGAAGCACTCAATTGTCTTGGATGCATCAATTGACATTCTTTGGGGCTTCTAGGTATAAATTCATGTTCCCACTAGGTGGCGCATCTCAATCACTGTTTACAGTTTTACTCCGACATTACAAACAATAAACACATGATGACGTCATGTAATGACATCACATACTGCACGTATTTAACAAATAAGTAACTTCACATTAATTCACATCTGTATTTCATGCTAAATGCAGTCATCGTGATAATGCGTCAATTGACGCACTTTGGGGTTTCTAGGTAAAATTCCTTTTGAGACTTCTAGTGTTAAACTCATTTTAATGCTTCTAACGGTACCTGATTGAGGCAGCCAGCAACCCTGAACCTTCCTGTGGATTTTGTTGAGAGTCCCAGTCTAATGGCAGCTAAGGCACACAATGAGAAAAATGGCAGACCTTCCGACTCCTATCTCTGTCTCTCCCCGAATGGGGGCTCTTGTGAAAGACATATCAGAGATAGTCGTCAAAGCTTTGGAGAGTCAATTTAATCATGTTTATGAAAAGTTGGACAGTGTTACCCAAACTGGGGTAGCAGAGCTAGAATATGTGTCACTGGTTAACTGGAAAGTGTCTTTTTTTTAGGAATTTTACTGTTGTGCTTCTCACTCACTTACCCATTGTATCCTGTCCTGTGTTTATGCTGATCTATGTTACTCTGTTCTGGGCTTTTTGGATTATCGCAAACCAATGTGATGGCTGTTCCAAAACAAATGGCGGTATATCAAATCTAGTCAAATAAATGAATAGAATTTATTTTTGTCAAGGAGGATGTGGCCCACTGCATGGACACTGACCTACTCACAATGAAAGCTCACATACTCCACATACCCTGGCTTAGAATTGAGGTTCATGACTGTCATGATAAGCACAAAACTCACCCATTTGGAGAAATTGCCTCGGAGAAGGCAATCTTGGCACAGCACACAGAAACACTTGATGGCCTTGAAAATTGCTCCTGCAGGAATAATCTATGTTTTGTGGGAATAGCGGAATCAGTATTACATGAAGAGCTGCAGGAGATTCTTGGAATGTAGCTGCTGCTGCACTTGCAACTCAAGCAAGGCTTAGGTCCAATGTTGTTGGAACGTGTGCATTGGGTGAGCCCTCAACAGGAAAACAATGCGAAACCAATGGTGGTTATTGCCCAGTTTCTTAATTTTGTGTAGAATGAAGCTGTTCTGTGAGCAACTAGGAAGCATTGTCAAGAGTTTTATGACAACCACAAGATGTTCGTTTTTTAGGACTACTCTACACATATGATAGTGCGGCAGCATGAGTTTACGTCAATCTGTTTGCAATTGCATGCATATCGTATTCATTTTGCACTGCAGTACCTGGCATTTCTGTAAATACATCGCAACGGTTTCATATAGATATTTGAGTAGCCCAAGGACACCCCAGCCTTTTTGGACAAGGAGTTGCTTGACCAAAACATGTAGTAAGTACCCTAAGGTATATGTTGACTGTGATGCGGTGACATTTGTTTGGGCTTTGCTAAACAGGTAGCAGAGTTCTTTTGTGACATGGGACTCACTTGCTAAAACTCTTTGATGTTGTGGTGCTGAGGGCACGTTGCCCTAAAGGTTTGCTTCTATGTGGATATTAAAACTTTGCTGCCAGTTTTCCAGAGGCCTCTGGGGCCAATAATGTGAAAGGGCCTTGATCTAAATAGGATTCCTTCAATGCAAACTGTCAGATGCAGCGAGATCCGGAGTCCTAATGGTATTTTTCTTTGTTTATTTGATTTTGCGTCCACAGGCCATGTGTGACTTGCGGTTGCTTGCCAGCATTATACTTTTGGATTTGAGATCCAGAAGCCCAGGGCCATTTTTCGTTGCCATATAGCTATGTTATCTCCAGCATCTGCAACTGTTGTTTCTAATGATGTAGATCACACTGTTTGCATAGGTGGGTCTGTCTGCTTCATGTTGCCAGCTGATGGAGATTGCCTTAAGAGGCATCAAGGAACTTGGACTAAGTGAGGCTCCTCACCTCACTATTTACTTTTGTTTTAATACTTCAGGGCTATGGAATGGAGGGAATCCAAATGATCGATAATTGCTGTGTGTGTGCTGGGTTGGTATGAATGTGAGAGGGTTAGTGGGGTGTCGGAGGGGTGTGGAAGAACTGTTGATGTTTATGTGACTGTAAGGGGCTGAGAGGGCCTGAACACATTTGTAGTGACTAGTTTGCAATGGAGACCAAACAGATAGTTTATTGGGGTAGTTCAGGGAAGGGAGGCTGAGTTGGGGAGGGAGGGAAGTTGGATGGTAAGAGGGCTGAGATGGGAAATGTGTCAGCATGGTCAGTTTGGTGAGATCAGAAGGAAAGGGTTAGACTCATGATGTGGACTGGATTGTATCTTTTTATTTTAATAAATGCATAAATGGATAAAAAAAAAAAAGAAGGAAAGGGTTAGTGTATGGTTATGAGAGTGTGTCTGGGGGTTTGATAGGAGTGAAAAACTGGGTTGCCCTAGGCTGGGGGGGGGGGGTACCCTTTTTCATATACGATTATGGGTGGCATTTATATACACCTGTTTTGATACTGGGTAAAGCGCTTTGCATTCCCTCATGGAATGTATGTGGAATAGGCACAAGGTGCTGCACACATGATAAAATCACAGCACTGTTACTACCATGCTTCAGGAAACACATCCATTGGAGATAGGACATGACAAGCTACTGTAAGACATGGGTGGGTGGGTCAGGTTTATGGTGTGCCTGCTATAGGGAAAAAAGTGGGTATGGTGACTCTTATACAGAAAGAGATTCTGTTTCCCCATGGACAAGCAGGAAGCGTCAGCCACACCAGGTGCCGTCCTCTGGGCGGCGCCATCTACGGAAGTATTCTCTCTCAAAGCTCAGGTTTCTGAGCAGGTAGGAGACCCCACCTCCCCGGCCCACCCCTAGCCCAGCCAGTTTCACTTCTTCCGCGTTGCCATCAAGACGGATCCTCTCTCACCTCTTCACTTCTTACCTGAAGATGCCCAAGCCTGGCTTCAAAAAGTGCCCACGATGTGGGAAGAAGATGAATTCTACGGACACCCATGACTGCTGTGTTAGATGCCTTGGTCCAGATCACCAGGTACAAGATTGCTCTAAGTGCTCCCGCATGTCTCCCAGAGCACGGAAGAGCAGAGGACATGCTCTCCAGGAGTTCCTGGCTTCTACTGTGCAGTCGGTAGCCTCCGGTTCCACTCCAGCTCCCCCGCAGCGAAATTCAATGGCCCGGGACGTGCCTCACTCAGCCACTGTCCCCAGCCTCCAAAATGTACAGTCTTTGGCTCTCCCGAGCCCTCAGGAGCTGCAGGAGTCCCTGGCTCAACCCTTACAAGATGGTGCCGGCAACTTGTATCTAAGCTCCGCCCCCCCAGCTGCTCATTGGAGGGAGACCCAGCCAATCGGCTAGTCCGCTTCGCACCGGCTCTCCCCGCCGGCAAACGGAGCCCCCACTGCAAGCACCACGCCAGAAAGGAAGTTCCCCGTTGGCACAGAAGAGAGAGCAGCAGCAGCCCCGATGATCAAAGGGCACACCGGCATCGCTCTCGGCAGAGAAGACATGACAGCAGATGGAGGAGCAGGCAGCACAGCTCTAACAAGCATCGCAGCTCCAAACGCTGCAGGCACAATTCAAAAAGCAGGATCACTTCCTCTTTGAACAGATCTCCCTCCAGCACTACTGAAGACGAATGGGCTCACTCGGGGAACAGAAAAAGGCTCTACAGCAGTGGTTCTTAACCTTGTTGGAGGTACTGAACCCCACCAGTTTCATATGCACATTCACTGAACCCTTCTTTATTGAAAAATAAAATATGATTTTTTTTCAAATTCAAGACATAGGTATGTTTTACTGGTTCACAAAATGAATCGTGTATTAACATCACTGTGTTCAAAACACAAAACCAATACAATGCATGAACTTACAACAAATTACATACATAACTTTTCACAAAGACATGACCTTTTTTAATACTACCACACTGAAATGGTTTTAATTTTTAACCTTATGTATTCCAATAATGAACTTATTATATTTATGCTATTTATTATTTTTAACATTTTAACACACCGCTACAATAATAATGAATATTTACTGCAAATCAGTGTGACTTCTGCTGTTGCCTTTGAGAGACCAGTTCAGAAATGTGTGGCTTCATCTTGGCAAGTGCTACTCTCATGTCATTTTCACAGCAAAATCTGTTCCTTTTCTTCGTTTTTATGTCCAGCATCCTCGAAAAGGATTGCTCGCAAAGATATGTTGTAACAAATGGTATAACAATTTCCAGGGCTTTCCTAGCAATAACAGGATACGTTACCATTTGTCGACACCAAAACGTTGAGAGTGTTGTTGTTCTGAAGAGTTGCTGTTGAACCTGGCTCTGCTGAATTTCAATGATTTCGTTGAGGTATTCATCATTGACATCTGCTGTCTCAACACCAAACGTGAATGGCTGTCTCACCCATGCTGGATATGACTCTCTTGTAGGGAAGTATCCGTCGAGAGACTTTGCAAGCTCATCTAAGTGCATGGCAATTGCTTGCTTCAGTTCCGTGGGTACAGAAATGTCTCTGATTCCAGACACATCTTCGATCTTACTTACACAGTCGTCCAGCAGGGGAAAGTTTGCGAAGTTATCATTCTCTGTTCGTCGTTTCCATAACGGTAGCTTTTTTTGAAAAGCTTTCAGGTTTTCTTCCGCTTCGATGATGTTGACTCCACCACCCTGCATCTGCTGACTGAGATGATTGAGAGATGCGAATATATCAGCCATGTACGCTAAAATGAGAATGAACTTAGAATTTTTGAAGCAATCTGCATGACGATGTTGGTGCTCTTGCAAAAACAGGGCTAATTCCACACGCATGGCAAAAACACGATTCAGCACCTGTCCCCGGGATAACCCACCGAACGTTAGAATGGTACAGAAGTACCTCAAATTCAGAGCCCATTTCTTTACACAGCTCACTGAAGATGCGGTGCCTCAGTGCACTATTTCGCACATAGTTCACACATTCCACTACAATTTTTAATACTTCTGTCATTTCAGGAGGCAAGGTATTTGTTGCCAGCGCATGCCTGTGCAGAATACAATGCGTAACAATGATGTGTGGTGCATCGGCTTTCACTAGCGCACCAAAACCAGGCTTTCTTCCCAAAATGACTGGAGCTCCGTCTGTACAAACTGCAGAAACCATATCCCACGAAAGATTGTTGTCTCTGAAGAAGTCATCCACAAATTTCTTCACATTGGCTGCCTTAGTTGTTGTTGTAAGAGGCTTACAAAATAAAAAATCTTCCTTTATCATGTCGTCTTTCACATAGCGCACAAATACAGCAAGCTGACTTAGATTAGAAACGTCTGTGGTCTCGTCGAGTTGGAGGCTGAATTTTGCCGGGCTTGAAATTAGATCTGCAACTACTTGAGCCAAGATGTCTTTGCTCATGTCCTCTATTCTGTCGTTGATGGTGTCATTTGAAAGAGGAATTTGGGATAATTTAACTTCGGCCACTTTTCCCAGCATCAGATTCGCCATCTTCAACACAGCTGGTTTTATGAGTGTTTCACCAATGGTGTGTGGTTTGCCCTGCTTTGCGATCAGGTAAGCAACTTCGTACGATGCTGTGAGGATCGGTTTGTTGATGGGTACAAAGCCGAGAGCAGGCAGAGTAGCCTTTTCATTGAATCTGGCTCTCTTCACCTTGAATTCAGCAAGCGTTGTGTTCTTGTATTCCCCATCTCCATGCAGGTTAAGGAAGTGTTCCTTTAGTTTTGCCGGTACTAGACTAGAATTGCGTAACTTGGCATTGCAAATCATGCAGATAGGACGCTGACTCCCATCACATTCTGTTATATATGCGAATCCATGTTGTACATATTCGTCCGACCACTTTCTTTTTTTGCTCGACATAGTTAGTATGGATTAAAATATTAAGAAAGAAATCACACGACATACCATCACGACAGTCACAAGTCGACTATTGAGTGCACCAAATTCCCTGCAGCACAGATTGGCCAAGCAATGTAGCGTGATCACCTGCAGCCAATGATGGCCAAGCGGGGCGTGTCATCACGAATCATATGAGTCAGGTGCGTGTCTTGTGTCTTGACCTCCGCCGAACCTCTGAGACTGACTCACCGAACCTCTAGGGTTCGATCGAACCCAGGTTAAGAACCACTGCTCTACAACATCAGCTCCAGCAACAGCTCCCCCTACAGGTACAGCAAAGCATCTTTCTCTAAAGACAATTCTGCCATCATTATTGAACTTCTCTCATGACTGGTCAAGCAGGCTACCCCCAAGGGTCGAACGCTGACCTGCCTGTGTCAACACACGCTCCGCTGGCTGCGGACAGCCTCTCTGTGGCACCTGCCACCTCTGGGTTTCTCCAGTCTCCTTCGGGATCTCCTCCCTCTGATAAAGATCCCGCGTCTGAGCCCAGTGATGGGGAGATTGTGGATCCAACTCCCCTAGGCTCCACAGCCTCCAAGGAGTCCCCCGACTCGGAACTGCCATCCAACAACTGTGAGGACTCAGCCACTAAAAATCTTCCGGAGGACCTCACCTATCCGAAATTCCTCAAAAACGTGGCGTCAGTTCTAAGCCTTACGGCTGACACAGGGGAGGAACAGGTGCCGGATGTCCTGAGATACCTTCAGACCCCGAAGCTGGCCATGGCATTGCTCATTCACCAAAAGCTGCGGGACAAACAGTCTTCACTTTGGCAGACCCCTGCCTCCGCCCAGGCGTGTGCAAGACGTCTGGATGCAAAATATCAAGTGCACCCTGCGCCCGGCTTCCACAAACAACAGCTACCTCATCAGTCTATTGTCGTCTCTTCGGCCCTGAAAAGGGTCAAGTCCTCCCGGACTCAGGCCAACCATCCGCCAGGGAAGGACTCTAGACTCCTGGATGACGTGGGAAAGAAAGTCTTCCAAGGGGCCATGCTCAGCGCCAGAATTGCAGCACACCAATTCCAACACGTCCTTTTCCAGGATGGGGTGCTGGCGGGCCTCAAAGACAAGCTCTCAGCCCTGCCTAAGGAACTTCAGGCGGACGCCACTTCATCCATCCAGGATCTGACTGAATGCAGCCGGCATTTAGTTGCTACCGCCTTTGACTCCTTTGACACCGCCATCACAACAGCTGGCACCGCCATATCTGCGCGAAGGTGGGCCTGGCTAAAGGCCTCCGGCCTAAGGGAGGACACCCAAGACAGAATTTCCGACACACCCTGCACGGGAGATTCGCTATCACAGATGCTGTCAACATCCTCAAGGAGGATTGCAACACCCTCCAGACCTTGGCAGTGGATGGCCTCGAGTGCCACTCTACCACGCACAAAGGCAGCTACCACCAGAAACCCTATTACAATCATAAGTGCTACAACTCCACTCGCAAGTGGCAGGCCCCGAAGAACTACAGGCAACCCTACCAGCCCTCTAGCTTCCAGAGGCATGCCCAGAGAGAACGCAAAGCCAAGAAGCAGCCATCTGCACAGCCGCCTAAGACCTCCTTTTGACATAGTGGGTCTGGCACCCAGGACGGACAAGGGCAAGACTCCTCCCATGGGGGGCCGATTATCGGGCTTCCTTCCAGTCTGGCAGGCCATCACCACGGACACTTGGGTGCTGCAGATCCTGAAGGAGGGGTATCGTCTAAGATTCACATCCCCTCCCTGCCAACGCTCAAGGCCCTTAAGCAATACACCCACGCACCTCCACAGCACCATGTCCGCCCTGCTGCAGTGTCTCCTCGCAGCGTGGGCCATCGAAAGAGTTCCAGACAGCGAGGTCAACTCTGGCTTCTACTCCAGATACTTCCTCATCCCCAAGAAATTGGGAGGGGTTCGTCTAATTCTAGACCTCCGCAAACTCAACCGGTTCATCATGAAAGAGTGCTTCAGGATGTATTCCCTCAACTCCATCCTACCTCTAATCTGAACAGGGGACTGGCTCGCCTCCCTGGACCTTCTGGAGGCGTACTCGCACATTCCCATCCACCATGCTCACAGGAAATTCCTTCGCTTCAAGGTCGGGGATCAGCATTACCAGTACAAGGTTCTCCCCTTCGGACTGTCTCCAGCACCACGGGTCTTCACGAAGTGTGTCGCTGTGGCTGCAGCACACCTCTGCAAACAGGACATTGCCATCTTCCCATACCTCGACGATTGGCTCCTCGCAGCTCAATCTGCCCCGGAGGCACGGGTAGCGATGCGGAGGACCACCAAGCTCCTATCAGATCTCGGATTCCTTCTGAATTTGGAGAAGTCCCAACTGGAGCCACACCAGAAGGTGCTGTTCATAGGCGCAGTCATCGACACTGGAGTCATGAAGGCCTTTCTGCCCGAGGATCGCGCTCTGACTATCAGATCCTTAGCCACAAAGATGTCAGCATCCAAACGGACTTCGGCTCGAGCTGTCCTTCGCTGCCTTGGGCACATGGCCGCAACTACGTTGGTCCTCCCACTGGAGAGGCTCCACATGCGATGCCTCCAGTGGCACCTTCGTGACTACTGGAAACAGCTGTCACAGCCTCTGACCATGCGGGTGTCCCTGTCCAATCGGGTAAAGGAAAGTCTCCATTGGTGGACTCTCAAATCCAGCCTCACACAAGGAAGGAGTCTCCAGCAGTGCCCGCACCAGATTGTCCTCACAACGGATGCCTCTTCCACAGGTTGGGGGGCACACTTCCTCCACCTCAACATGCAGGGGGCATGGACCTGTGGAGGAACGGACCTTCCACATCAACCTGCTCAAGCTCAGGGCCGTCAGGTACGCCCTGATGGCATTTCAGAATCAGCTCAGAGAGAAGGTCATTCTTATCCAAACCGACAACCAAGTAGCGATGTTCTATCTGAACAAACAAGGGGGCTCGGGCTCCCGATCCCTTTGCAAGGAAACACTAGCGATTTGGTCCCTCGCTCTCTCCATCGGATCCCAGATACAAGCTTCTTACCTCCCTGGGGAGGAGAACGTCCTTGCCGACAAGCTCAGCAGACAGTTGGAGCCTCACAAATGGTCCCTGAATCTGGAAGTGGCCCAGGACATCTTCCAGCATTGGGGGACCCCATGCATCAACCTCTTTGCGATGGAGAGCAACACGAAGTGCCGCCACTTCTGCTCAAAGTGCCCTTCCAGCACTTGCCTAGCGCTGGATGCATTCGCCATGTCATGGGGGGACTGGTCTCCAGCGTATGCCTTCCTCCCCAGCCCTCTGATCTCTGCGACACTGCAGAGGGTCATCTCGGACAAGGCACGGATCATCCTGATTGCCCCGTACTGGCCCTGCCAGATGTGGTTTCCCCTCCTTCTCCGCCTCTCCCTGGAACCCCCAGCGAGGCTGCTCTTGTGCCCGGATCTCCTCACCCAGAACAACGGGTACACCCTACACCCCAACCTACAAGCCCTCGCCTTGTCAGCATGGAGATTGAGCGGGGACACTTGTCAAACTTAAATTTGCCGGTTGAAGTCCAGGATGTAGTCCTGGCAGCAAAACGCCCATCCACACGCAAATCCTACGGTCTCAAATGGAAATGTTTCTCCATCTGGTGCAATTCCCGAGGCCTGGACCCGGGATCATGCCCCATTCCCATGATCCTCAAGTACCTCACTTCTCTCTTCGAGAGCGGCTTGAAGACGCAATCCATCAAGGTACACCTTTCGGCAATTGCATCTCTCCACTCCTGAGGAGCGGGGGATAAGGCCTCCATGGCATCCCTCCCCATTGTGGCTCGATTCATGAAAGGCCTGGCCAACCTTCAGCCCCCACTGCATCCACCGGTGCCAGCCTGGGACCTTAGCACCATCCTCCAACAGCTGACACTGTCACCTTTTGAGCCGCTGTTGACATTGGAGATGAAGTTCGTCTCTTGGAAAGCGCTCTTGCTCATCGCAATAACATCTGTTCGGAGGATCAGCGAGCTGCAGGCTTTAGTGTCCCACCCGCCATACACCCTAATCCACCGCAACTGCGCATTCCTGTGCACAAACCCAAAGTTTCTTCCAAAGGTGGCTTTCTCCTTTCACATCAACCAAGCCATCGACCTTCCTTCTTTCCTCCCAGAACCGCATGAGTCTGATGAAGAGCGGAGGTTCCACACCCTAGACTGTGTCAGGGTCCTGCGCGTCTACCTGCGGAGAACAGCAAGCATCAGACAAGGGTCTCAACTCTTTGTGTCCTACGACCCCAACAGGCCCGGAAGGCCCGTCACCAGGCGGACACTGACCACCTGGATTTCGAGTTGCATTGCCTTCTGCCTGGATCAGGCCGGAGCCCTCGCAGGGGACCGTTTGGGAGCGCACCAACTAAGGGCGCTAGCAGCATCCTTTGCCAATTTACGCTCTGTCCCTGTGGCTGACATTTGCAGAGTTGCCACATGGTCCTCTACACTAATATTTCAAAAACATTACTGCCTGGACCTGGAAGCGCAGTCCGACAGTGCCTTCGGTCGTGCTGTCCTCGCAGCGAACGTGAGGAATGTCCCTGACGTGGATCAGAGTGGCCAAGGACAGAAGGCGCGCTCATCCTAAGGACTGTTGTTATGGACTCTATTGACACTGACCCTATCTGCACTGCTAGTGCATAGGCCATTTATGCCCTTTTGCACACTGTTTTGCACATTGTCACCTTAAGTTTTTTTGCACACTGTTTGTGCATTGTCACTTGCACGTTGTATGTTTGGTTAGCCACTGTTTGCACTTCATAGCCTGTGCACTTCTCCTGCACTGGTTTTTGTCATGCTCTATATGCACTGTATTGGAATGTTCCACTTAACAATAAAGCTACCTCATTTACTGTTCTGGCTGCACATGCGGAGCTAGGGAGTCACCTGGTGTGGCTGACGCTTCCTGCTTGTCCATGGAGAAAGCGAGGTTACTTACCTGTAACGGGGGTTCTCTGTGGACAGCAGGATAAGTCAGCCACACATTCCCGCCCACCTCCCCTGTCTGAGGGTGACCGACCGGCTTGCACCCTAGCCTGAAGGCTGAGCTAGTTACGTACTGGCTGGGCTAGGGGCGGGCCTGTGGGGTCTCCTACCTGCTCAGAAACCTGAGCTTTGAGAGAGAATACGTCCGTAGATGGTGCCGCCTGGAGGACGGCACCTGGTGTGGCTGACTTATCCTGCTGTCCACGGAGAACCCCCGTTACAGGTAAGTAACCTCGCTTTCCCCGTCAAAGGGAAATAAAAGATCCTGCTATATTATTGTGCTGCACACTTTATATACAAAACCTCTAGTATTATGTAATGTGTACATCCTAAATATACTTGAACCTAGATTGTTTGTTTGCCTTGTTAACGCTGCTCTGGGTGGAGACTTTATTGGGATTAGGGATCCCAGTCTGGATAGGACTTTTGCCCCTGTGAGTAGTGACTGTGTGGGGGATATTCAGCGGTGGTGGCTAGTGCTTCTAAAGCGCATTGCCGTCACTGCTGAAGTTTAACCCTGGATATTCAATGCCAGGGCCATATCTTTCCACCGGCATTGAATAAACGGGTCGCTGCACAGCCTGGAAGCTAACCAAACAGGGCGATATTGAGCAGTTAGCTCCTGCTGGTAAAAATAGGCCAGCTTTTGCCACGCCTATCTTTACCCATGGGTTGCTAACCGGGCAGTGACTCGATATCGCTGCTGTCCTGTTAGCGACAGGTGCCATCTCCGCTCTGCCCCAGTACACCTAGGACACTTCCTGATGCTAACCGCAGTGTTGGGGTATGTAGTAGTGGCACCCACAGATATCTAGTGGCACTAACCATGTTAGTACCTCTGAATATCAGGCTAACCAGCATTTACATGGTTTGCAGGTTTGCAAACCGTTTAAATGCCTTTGAATATCTCCCCCCCCCCCCATATTTCCCAATGGCTTGTATAATTTTGTGCATATTTGGAGCTGGTACTGTAGATGCCTGGTGGATACTACATGCCTAGGAGCACGACTCTACACACCTCTTGAAAGCTCATAATTCCCTCTCATGAATCAATTATTTACTGCTGGTTGCATTGCTCTTTCCGCTTGAGGTTTTGGATTATCTTCCCATTTGGCTGGCACTGGATTGTGGGGAGGCAGAACTGGACTCATGATCATGGTGATTTCCCTTGGGCCTCTACAGTGATGAGACATTTGAGGCCCGATATTCAAAGGCATTTACCCAGTTTGCAGACCTATAAACTGTGTAAATGTCACTAAGCGGGTACCACCACTACATGCCCCAATGTTAACTGGTTAGCATCAGAGTGTTCCGGGGGCAGCACCCAGGGATAACCAGTCAGCAACGATATTCAGCCACTGCCCAGTTATCCCTCGGCAGTGAAAGTTAGGCACATTAAAGGCTGCCCTAACTTTCACTGCTGAGGTCCACCGGGCAGTGACTGAACATCGCTGCTGACTGGCTAGCTTCCTGCTTGGGTGGCCGACCCAGCTATTCAATGCTGGTGGTGTTCACTGGCGATGGCTAGCTGCTGTAATTGTGCTAGCCACTGCCGCTGAATATCGGGCCTTTAGAGTTTATCTCTGAGGCAGGTGGGAAGAGTGTGTGAACCATAGTGACTTACACATGGATCCCCCACCCTGTTTGTGGAAAAAAGGTAGCACTCTGAGATGAAATTATAGCTTATAATGCAAGGAAGCAGAAAGAGATTAGTGCCTGGTTACTCCAATTGGAGAGGGATGATTGGTAACCTGCAAAACACAGTCTAGAATAGGGCCGATTAAATTAAATTAAATTAAATTAAATTAAATTAAATTAAATTAAATTACATTAAGTACACTGATTCACCTAGTTAAGAAATGTTTAACAGACTATAAATTTATATTGTTTAAGTATGGAGATGAGGATGGTTGGTAGACTTTCTACCTATCTAAGAGGTAATATGACCCGTGGTATGTTTCTGTGTTGTGAGACACTCAGGGGAGATGTTATGTACAGCAATAGATAAGATTAATATGCAACACTTTACTCTGAAGAAACAGCCTCCTCAGTTCACATAAGAGCTTATTTATTCCAGTTAGGCCTCCCTAGAGTGTCACCAGGGCCGGCCCGTCCATTGAGCAAGAATGTTTTTTGCACAGGGCCCCGCGTTTCAGGGGGCCCCGCGCAAAAAACATCTTGCATCCCATTAAAGTTTAAAAAAAATCATAAACCGGCTACGGCTGCCGCTGCCGCCGTGGCAGCGGCAGAATGGAGAATCCCGCGGGGCCCATTTACAGTCCTTACCACCCCCCCCCCTCAATCAGCCCAACTAAGTTTAAAAAAAAAACCCCAGAAACCGGCTGCTGCTGCCGCTGCCGCCGTGGCAGCGGCAGAATGGAGAATCCCGCGGGGCCCCCCTGTCCGGCAGTCTTCTCTGTGGCCTCCGTCGGCTGTCAGAGCTGCGCGAAGAGAGAGAGCTTCTCTTCTCGCAGCTCTGTTAATCACGCCGCGGGGCTGATGGGAAATCCCATCAGCCCCGCGGCGGGATTAACAGAGCCGCGAGAAAGGGAAACTCTCCCTTCGCGCGGCTCTGAAAAGCCCGCGCTGAGGCCGCATCAAAGACTGCCAGACAGGGGGCCCCGCGGGATTCTCCATTCTGCCGCTGCCACGGCGGCGGCAGCGGCAGCAGCAGCCGGTTTCTGGGTCTTTTTTTTTTTAAACTTAGCTGGGCTGAGGGGGGGAGGACTGTAAATGGGCTGATGGGGGGGGGGAGGGAGGGAGGGAGGGGGTAAGGACTGTAAATGGGCTGATGGGGAGGGAGGGAGGGGGGGTAAGGACTGTAAATGGGCTGTGGGGGAAGGGGGGGTAAGGACTGTAAATGGGCTGATGGGGAGGGAGGGAGGGGGGGTAAGGACAGTAAATGGGCTGATGGGGAGGGGGGAAGGGGGGTAAGGACTGTAAATGGGCTGATGGGGCGGGGGGGTACGGACTGTAAATTTGCTGATGGGGAGAGGGGGGGGGGTAAGGACTGTAAATGGGCTGATGGGGGGGGGGAGGGAGGGAGGGAGGGGGGTAAGGAGTGTAAATGGGCTGATGGGGAGGGAGGGAGGGGGTAAGGACTGTAAATGGGCTGATGGGGAAGGGGGGGTAAGGACTGTAAATGGGCTGATGGGGAGGGAGGGAGGGGGGATAAGGACTGTAAATGGGCTGATGGGGAGGGGGGGGGTAAGGACTGTAAATGGGCTGATGGGGAGAGGGGGAGGGGGTAAGGACTGTAAATGGGCTGATGGGGAGGGAGGGAGGGGGGGTAAGGACTGTAAATGGGCTGATGGGAGGGGGGGTAAGGACTGTAAATGGGCTGATGGGGAGGGGGGTAGGACTGTAAATGGGCTGAGGTGGGGGAGGACTGTAAATGGGCTGATGGGGAGGGGGTAAGGACTGTAAATAGGGAGGGAGGGAGGGGGTAAGGACTGTAAATGGGCTGATGGGGGGTTAGGACTGGTAATGGGCTATAGGGGGTTCGGACTGGAAGTGGGCTGATGGGGGGGGGGGTTTAAGACTGGGAATGGGCTATGGGGGGTTAGGACAGGTAATAGACTATGGAGGGGCTAAGACTGGAAATGGGCTGATGGGGGAAGTTATGACAGGTAATGGGCTATGGGGGGCTACGACTACAAGTGGGCTGATGGGGGGGATTAGGACTGGAATTGGGCTATGGGGGGGTTAGGACAGGTAATGGGCTGATGGGGGGTTACAACAGGTAATGGGCTATGGGGGGGCTAAGACTACAAGTAGGCTGATAGGGGGTTAGGACTGGTAATGGGCTGTGGGGGGCGTAAGGACTTGTAATGGGCTGTGGGGGTTAGGACTGGTACTGGGCTATGGGGGGGCTAAGACTACAAGTGGGCTGATGGGTTAGGACTGGTAATGGGTTGATGGGGGGGGGGTAAGACTGAAAATGGGCTGATGGGAGGGTAAGGACTGGAAGTGGGCTGATGGGGGGGTTAGGACTGGTAATGGGCTATAGGGGGTTCGGACTGGAAGTGGGCTGATGGGGGGTTAGGACTGGTAATGGGCTATAGGGGGTTCGGACGGGAAGTGGGCGGATGGGGGAGCTAGGACTGGTAATGGGATGGGTTGCTAGGACTGGAAATGGGCTGAGTGGAAGGGGGGCATGAACGGCAAATAGCTGATGGGGACAGGGGCTTGGAATGGAAATGGGCTGAGTGGAAAGGGGGCTTGAACTGCAAATAGCTGATGGGGAGGGGGGCTTGGCATGGAAATGGGCTGTGAGGAGAGGGAGCTAGGACTGGAAATGGGCTGAGTGGGGGGGGGGGGGGGGGATAGGACAGGAAATGGGCTGATGGAGGGGCCAGGATAGGACTGGAAATGGGCTGTTGGGGGTGCTAAGGTTGAAAATGGGCTGTGGTGGGGGCTTGAATGGAAATGGACTCATGGAGGGGCTAGAACTGGAAGTAGGCTCATGGGGGGCTTGGATTGGAAATGGGCTGAGTGGAGGGGAGCTAGGATTTGACATGGGCTGATGGTGGGGCTAGGAAAGGAATAGAAATGAGCTGATGGGGGGCTGGGATTGGAAATGAGCTGATGGAGGAACTGATAGGACTGGAAATGGGCTGATGAGGGGCTGGGATTGGAAATGAACTGATGGATGGACTCGGATAGGACTGGAAATGGATGGGGGAGCTAGGACTGGAAATGGGCTGATGGTGGGGCTAGGATAGGATTGGAAATGGGCTGATGGGGGACTAGGACTGGAAATGGGCTGATGCAGGGACAAGAAGGGAGCAGATGCTGGGTGGGGCTGGAACTAGAAAGGAGCTGATGTTGGGGGAGGATTAAAATGGGATGGAGCTGGGAGAGTGAAATGGAGAGGGAAAAATATTTTGCGTGGGAGGGAAGACAAATCTACAATTGGCCGGATATTGGGAGAGTAAGTGGGGATTGAGGATGGAGGGATAAAATTTGAGTGGATGAAATAGGAATGAGGAGGAAAGAGCAAAAGGAGAAAGATTAGCATGTTAAAGCAGATGTAGAGAGAGAATGGAAAAAAAAAAACAAGACAGAAGAAAGGACAAATGGACAGCAGATGGAGAGTTAGCAGAAGACACGAAGAAACCAGAAGAAAGTGGCTGGAACAATTGCAACTGAAAAAAAATGCACAAAAGGTAGAAAAATATCTTTATTTTGAATTTATTAACTGGAATATGTCAGCTCTGGGAAATGTGCATCATTAATTTTTGCGCTTTGTTTAGTACAAGAGGAAATTAATTTATAGTTTTATTTCTACAGTGTTGTTGTATATTCCAAGTTTGGCTTTTGGGGTTCCCAGTTTAATTATGGTCTTCCTGTTCCTAAATTGTGATTCCTTGTTTGGTGATGGTCTATGTTCTGCATGTGTAACTGAGCTGAGGTATACTGTTTATGTAATTCCTATTGACATTGCCACTTGTTCTTTCCCCAGTAGGTCATGTATTATTGTTCTCTGAAATGTATTGGTTTAATATTTGCAGTGTTGCCTTTTGATAGTTAGGGTATGGTGCTTTGTGAGTCCTGGTAGTGCTGTTAGGATACGGCGGGTTTGCTATGGGTTCTAAATGGGCAGTGTTTGTAGTAGTTCCTAATGTGCCTGGCGGTTGGTACTGGATTATAGTAATGTAGAAACCTTTTAGTCTTTCTTTATCCATATACTCATTAAGAGGCATGTTTACTAAAAGTTAGTGTATGGTAACATTATGCAAATATTTATGCAAATGAGGCACCTTATGCAAATGAGGCCCCGCACCGAGTCTCCGCACATGGCCCCGCACCCCCCTTGGGCCGCCCCTGAGTGTCACCCAACAGTTGGAACAGCTCTGTGAACCTGCATTAGCTGAGGAAATACAGTACATTATAAAACAGGCAGCCCATCGTAAGATTCTGGGACCTGATGGATTTACTGGCAAAGTCTACAAAATTCTGCAAGATAAAATATGCTTCCCTGTGAAGGAGCTTTTCAATTGGTTGGCTGAGCATGGTGCCTTCCCTTATGTTAATCATACCCATATCACCGTGATTCCTAAACCAGGTAAAGATACAACTGCTCCAGAGTCTTATTGCTCAATTTCTTTATTGAATTTTGATTTAAAGCTGTTAGCCAAGGTATTGGCAAATTAACTGAGAGCAATACAGGACAAACAGTTGGGGTTTGTCCAAGACTGGCATTCTGTGGGGAATCTTCATAGAGTTCTTGCCTCCATAGAACAGGCTTGTCAGGTCAAGGCATCTTCTCTGCTAATCAGTTTTGATGTGCAGAAGGCGTTTCACTGGGTGAATTGGGACTATATGTTTGACATTTTGGAGGCATATGGATTGGAAGGATGGTTCCATATTCTACCTCCAAAGCGTTAGTGTTGTCAAGGGAGACCTGGCAGAGCTTCCCCTTGTCCCTGCTGTTGCTGCTTTTGACCTTAGAGCCATTACTGTGTAGGATTCAAGAGTGGGGAAACATCAGGGGAGTAAGGATGGGCGAAATCCGAGTTTAAATTAGCAGCATTTGCAGACCATCTCTGGGTCCACTTAACAAAAACCTAACACTCTATGGCAAATATTATGGAATAGATCCATCAATTTGACCCTTTTGCCAGTCTCAAATTCAAAATTACTAGATTGGAGGCTTTAGATTTAGGTAGGGCCTTAAGGAGGACTTGAGATGGGGATTTCTCATTGCAGAGGGCTCCTGTAAATCTTTAGCAATCTGTTGCTACCTGCAGACCCTGGTCACCTTTATAAATTAAATGTAGATAGCTTGGCAAGAGTGATCCATGAGAAGTTGTGGGAGTGTCAGCCTCTTCCTTTGTCACTTCTAGGGAGGGTAGCTTTATATGAGATGACTCTTTTTCCAAAACAACTTTATGCCCTTTAGATTCTACCCTTACACCCGTATCAGAAAGATACTGCACTGATAGAATGGGAACTCAATAAATTTATTTGGAGGGGGGAGTGAGCAAGAACCTTTTGACTTGCTTAAAGAGGGAATGAAAGGGGAGGGGGAGTGGGACTCCTAAATATGACCTGATTCAATCAGGCCTGTATTTTCCAACACCTAAGAGATAGGGAAGACCTCTGGTTATATGTCTTTAGAGATAGAGCAACACCTAAGAGATAGGGAAGACCTCTGGTTATATGTCTTTAGAGATAGAGCAACTCTAAAGTCCTTATATTTGACATATGCGATGCATGCTAAATCAGTCTCTCCCCCCTTTGCTGAGAAAGTGCTCTTTTGGTACCTGTAAGATATACATGACAATATCTATACTCTTCATTGCAACAGAACCTGAATGAATCATTTTTCTCCCACTATAGGGCATGAAGTCAGAGGTATTTGAACTTTGGGCTCAAAGGAGAGACAAAATTTAGCTTAAGTAGTAGATGAAATGGGGGCGATGCTCTCCTTTCAACAACTCAAATGTATAGTTTGAATCCTAAACACATCTATGCTTGCTTACAGACATGATACTGTGTATTGTTGTCAAATCTCTCGAAGAGAGCCTTGTGAGCAAGTAGAAGCTAGAAGACAGGGATTCATCATCTCATAGTAAATTGGCCAATGTAGAACCAGATCAGCAGCTGGATAAAGTGACTAGAAAATGGGCAGGTGAGCTTCAAGCACTCATGGTGAGTGCCAATATTATTAGGGGGATTGCCCAAATACCAGGGTTAATAGATGTGATGCATCTAAGGCAACGCTAATGCAAAGTACTCTTTATGGTTTATATTTTGTGACTCTGGACTCATAGGGGTATGTTTACTAAACCATCTTAATGTTCCCGGCGCTAGTTGCAGCGATAATGTGAAGGATGCCATATAAGGAGTGGGCGTTCCAGTCTTAAGGTAGCAATCGTGGGTTATCGTGCAATAAAGTGCACCATGTCCATTATCGCGCCACAGAGGGAGCTGCGCATGTTACCGCGCGTTAACCTTAACTTCGTGTGCTGACCTGCAATCACAGCAATAGAGGTGTAGCACACTGGTTAATACAATGCCTGCTAAAACAGGGGTCATGAGTAAGGTTGCCTGAGGCATTGCCCTTTGCTTTAAATCAGTGCTGTCTGAGGCATTTTCTTTTTTAATTTAAATTGCTGCCAGCAAACACACCCTCACAGTGCCGTAACCTAAGGTGCCGCATAAGGCGCCCTATAAGGCACTCCAGAGGGCACATTATAAAGTGCACTGTCCGCCAAGGCACCTTATAATGTTCCCTATAGGGCGCCTTATAAGGCGCCTTATGAGGCACCTTAAGGTTACAGCACTGTGAGGGTGTGTTTGCTGGCAGCACTAATTTAAATTAAAAAAGGAAATGCCTCAGACAGCCCTATCAAATAACACCACAGTGGGATCAAACCCATGACCTCTGCCTCCACAGTCAGTGAAGTAACCAGGGGGCTACATCTCTATAGCTACTAACAAACCCCTGGCTGGCTACAGCAGGACTGCAGGTCACCACACAAACTGTCTGCTGTGTTTACCAGGATAGGGTTAACCCACCCGTACCCATGATGCACTGCACATGCAGATCAGCAGTCTACAGATGATCACAAGATGGGATATGCACCCCCACAGCACCTTGGCTTGGTAGGGGGAACTGACCGTGTGTGTTACTGGCACAGAGTAGCTACAGACCATCACATTGTGCGGATACTGTGCTCACCCTGAGGGCGAGGTGGGGCACCCAGCACCAGGTCCGCAGCACCTGACATAGCTGAGATAGGCTATGCTGCAGGTTGCCATCAGTGCTGGTGTATGATAGGTAGTCCTTGCAGACACACCTAGGATACACCTGTGTCCATCCGTATTTCCCAGTCACGTCTAGCCCTTGTGGACTATGATGCACCCAGAATAGTGCATATTCTGTGTGGGTGCCATGGTCACATGATTTAAGAGAAGAGGGGTGTTTGGACCCATAAGCGGATTATGTAGCACCACCCAACCCGCACTTTGGGGCTCAGGGTGGGGGACAGGATCTCCCACAAACAAATCCACATTCTACATCCCTGCAATGGTGGCAGTAGAGGGGACTATCAACCCCAGTCCTGCTGGGGAACAGGCACCCTACAGGTCAGTCAATGTAGATCTATACGCCTCCATAAGGCAATGGCAGACAGACAGTAGGCCTAAAAATGCTCAGCTGCCCCCACCACTATCTGACATTTTCCAGCAGTGAGCCTCCAGCCACTGCACCCTGCAAGGTGTTTCAGCCATACACATACTAACTGCAGACAGTCTGCTAGCTTGTACATAGTGCATGTTCCTGGAGGAACTGTGTGCACCCAAAAATGGGATGTGAGCGCACACACCAAGCAGGTAAGTCAGTGATTGAGCCCCAGAAAAGGGAACCCATAAATATCACTTGAGAAAAATACTATATAGCACTATGGGGGAACCAAGCCATGCCGTGGTCACTGCTCAGTCAGGGTGAGAGTGACCTCCCAGCAAGACATGCTGTGGCCACCCTGTCCATGCAGGTGGTGGCCGGGCACTACAATGTCCCAGCCATTGCCCTATGACCTGTGCAGATGCATCCTGCCCAGGCCACCCTGTCTGGGCCATACCCACAGTACCTTGCTCCTCATTATGCACATTGGCAGGCTAACACTGGAAACAGTGCAAGCAGTGTGGGCTGAGTAAGGTGTAGGCAGCTGCAACACACTGGATAGACAGACACACACTCCCACACCTATGCCAGCATTGTGCAAATATAGAGGCTTTTGGCAGCTCTGGCCACCACACCAGTCCTGGGCACAGTGCAGGCATGACTATGGTACGCAATACTGTTGGGGTCACTCCCCGGGGTGGTAAACACTGTCAGAAACCAAAACTGAAACACACTCCACTGATATCAGAAAGGTTGCTATGGTGCCGCTCTATCAACAAATTGTGCTTAACTTAGGAATTGTTATCTGCTATTAATCATAGCAACCTTTTGATATATGTGTAACGTATTCCCAAGTTTAGGGCGGCATTGCTAAGGTATGCAAGTGCTAGTATTGGGAGATGCTGCTGCACGCAGGGCCCAACAGCCTGACTCTCTATGAGGCTTTGGATAGTGGAGCCTGTGGGTGTGGGTGTTTATGCCCCTGTTGGCCGCTGCTCTAGGACAGAGGTTCCCAACTCCGGTCCTGGTGGGCCAAACACTGTTCAGATTTTCATGCTGTCCCTAATGAATATGCATGAGATACATTTGCATACAATGGGGGTGGCGCATACTAATACAGCACAGGCATATTTATTAGGGACAGCATGAAACCTGAATGGTGTTTGGCCCTCCAGGACTGCAGTTGGGAAACTCTGCTCTAGGGATTGCACATGTTTATGGTGTCTCTGCTCTGTAGGGTAAAATATAGGCATTTCAGGCATGTTTATTTTATCTGCAATAAAGGTTCCGTCTTTATTACCATGGTTTAGCACTGGGTATAATTTGGGGAAAGGGTTGGCAGGAGCCACAGCTGGGACTTGAACTTGTGACCGTCTGCTCCCAAACACACTGGCTGCGTGTACTTCACCACACTGTTGCCACAGGGACAGTCCATTCCCTGGGGATAACATGACTGTTCGTCAGACAGACCCTGTCTTTTGCATTGCACGGCACCCACCTAAACGGGGCTAGGCCATGGTCTGCTGTGGGCAGATGCCACTGCCCCCTCCGCCACCAGCACCCCTCCGCCATCATGCTGCCATGCCAATATGCTGGTGGTGCTGGTGGTGTGCAGTACCAGGCCATCCAGTATGCCAGTAAGCAGCTGCCTATGGTGTGGGTTCTCGGGTAGGGGTGTCTACATGGCCATGCGCGCTTCCCCCCCTGCACCGCCTGCCAATGTTCTGTGCCCTTGGGGGTACCTGCTGGGTAATCTCCTCTGTCACACTGTGGGAACACACTCGTGCCCATGTTGGACCCTCGTCAGTTGCTGTCTTGCTGCTTTACAGTTTCGGCATTCCTATGTGCCACCTAGGCATCTGCCTAGCCCGCACTGTGCCCCAGCTGGACCACAGCATGTGCCGCCTGCAGCCCCCTGTATCCCATTTACAGCATCAATACAGTTGCCCTTTCCTATGTGCCCACTCTGCTGTTGCTGCACATGTGCACACCATAACAAACCTGCCCAATCCAAATGACAGAAACCCTGATCAGCGCTATTTCAATGTGGGATCATTCACTTTGTAGGGGGACAGAACATAGACCCTTCCAAACATGATATCTTAATTTATACGCTTTGTCAGTAGTGTTGCTTTATGTTTATCATTAATATCACTATTGGCCAGCTTGGTTATTAGGATTTTAGATGTGGTTCTGGTCCTTTTATATGTTTATTTGCCTTTTTGGTCCCTGCATATGTATCACAACTATCATTTTTCTGGGTTTCCCTGCCTTTGTTGTACATTGCTGACTGAAATGGCTTCTCTCTCCTGCAAATGTGTCTCTAACGCGAGGGTTTCACTGGCGCTAATTTTCAGACACTGATTTCACGGCGTTAGTGTGCATGGAACCTCTCCCCGCCCACTCTCCGCCCATTGACCCCTTCTCTCCGTCCTCTGGGAAGCCTTACGCCACCCTTCAGGCCCGGATTTCACAGCGTTAGTGTGCCTTAGCACCGCCGCTGCGTTATCGCGCAATAAGTGACATTATCACATCATGCGATATAATGTCACTTATCGTGCGATAATACCACCGCTGCGACGTTAGAACATAAGAACATAAGATATGCCATACTGGGTCAGACCAAGGTCCATCAAGCCCAGTATCCTGTTTCCAACAGTGGCCAATCTAGGTCATACGTACTGTCATGAGGCTGGAGCTAGAGAAGAAACAGTGTTGAAAAAAACTCCTGATTTTCATGGAACTCAGAAAAGTCAGAGAGCGCAGTTCCAGCGCAGCTCAGCCAGAGGGCGCATGAACAATTACACAGTACCTGAAGCAACGTGCTCTAGCACTGATCACATTAGTAACAAGCAGTTTCACCTGTCCTCAAACTCAGAACGGGCAAACCAGAAATCCCTTTATAAAGGAAACCAGATGATCAGTGAGAGGAGCAGGGGCGGAAGAGAGGAAGGCAGAGACGAAGGCAAGAGAGGAGAGGAAGGCAGAGGCAAGAGCCGGAGCAGTGAGAGAAGCCTGGAACAGAAAAGCTTCCATATGCAGCCAACTCAAGGAGACAGAGTCCAAAAGAGGTATACTCAAAGAGATAAAGTCCAGAGAGGCCAAAAGTATTGGAACGGAGTCCAAAGCCAAGCAAACCAAAGAAGCAGCTTGCCTGATGAAAACAACCCTCCTAGCCCAAGTAAGTCTCCTATGCTAAACCAGAAAGGAACAAGGAAAGGAGATTCCTTCTACAGTGATACTTTTACCAAGAAACATAGAGAGTGGAAATCCACGTCAGGTTTTCCTGGTAACCCTGATTGTAGAGCAGTGCACAGAACAGCTTGTCAGCCTGAGAAGCTACGTCACAAGCTGAATCCTGGCTGTGGCAGCCTGCGGAAGCCAAGGTATGAAAAGCCTTTCATTATAAGGGAAAGTTTAAGTGATGAAAACCTTATGCAAATAGATAAGCCTCAGAAAGTTAGAAGAAGTAGAGCTAACCTTTTAAAAGTACTTCCCAACAGTGTGCTAAGGAAGTTGTATGAGAAACAGAAGAACCCCTGTGAGGAGTTAGCAGATACTGAAGACAGTCATAGCATTGAAGAAGGGAGTGACCCAGAATCAATGGACTTTGATTGTGAAACCAGTGTTCCCATTCCTCAGAGTGAACCCATGGAATGTAACTTCTGTTCAAGAACTAGCATGATTGCCTTGCTAGATGTATAGATAAAGGAGAACTTTGCATATGGTGAAGTTGATAACCATTTGTTTCCGGATGTTAATTTCCATTGATTTGAAAGAAGCCTTAACCCAGATAAACAGTTAATTGTGAAGCCTACAACCCTTAACTGTTTATATAACGGTGGAACCTTTTTGTTAGAAGAAAGAATTACCTTCATTTTCTTTTGTGTCTTATTGAACCTAAGCGTTTATCGGGGAAATAAAGCCTTATTACCCTACACTTTGGCGTAGATTGTCCTTTATAAGGAGTTCTGCACTACAAGGACCAGAATCCTCTTGGTCCTTCAGCTCAACCACTCCTTAATATAAATTAAATGTCACCGGACGCCCTTATTTCCTACGCCAGTAGGGGCGTCTGGGGACAGTACCTAGCAGTTTCCCCAAAAGACACAGGTTCCGCAATGCTTGTACTGGGTCAAGCATTGATATCCTGGGTCCCTTCTTAATAATGGTTTATGGACCTTTCCTCCAGGAACTTGTCCAAACCTTTTTTAAACCCAGCTACACTAACAGCCTTTACTACATCCGCCGGTAACAAATTCCAGAGTTTGATTACACATTGAGTGAAAAAATATTTTCTTTTATTAGTCTTAAATAGTTTACCCTGTAGCTTCATTGCTTGTCCCCTAGTCTTTCTATATTCTGATAACGTAAACAATCGATCTACGTTTACCCATTCCACTCCGTTCATTAATTTATAGACTTCTATCATATCTCCCCTCAGCCGTCTCTTTTCCAGGTTAAAGAGCCCTAACCTTTTTAGCCTTTCTTCATAGGAGTATCCTTCCATCCCCTTTACCATTTTGGTGGCTCTTCTCTGAACCTTTTCTAATAACACTATATCCTTTTTAAGATACGGCGACCAGAACTGCACACAATATTCAAGGTGCGGTCTTACCATGGAACGATATAGAGGCATTATAATATCTTTTGTTTTATTTTCCATTCCTTTCCTTATGATACGTAGCATTCTATTTGCTCTCTTGGCCGCCGCTGCACACTGGGCCGAGGGTTTTAACATGCTATCTACAATGACGCCTAAATCTTTTTCCTGGGTGGTGGTTCCTAATGTGGAACCTTGCATCGTGTAACCATAGTTTGGGTTGTTCTTCCCTAGGTGCATAACTTTGCACTTGTCCACATTAAATTTCATCTACCATTTTGATGCCCAGTCTTCCAATTTATCAAGATCCTCTTGCAATTTTCCACAATCCTCTTGGGTTTAACAACTTTAAATAGTTTTGTGTCATCTGCAAATTTGATAACCTCACTCGTTATTCCACTTTCCAGGTCATTTATGAATATGTCAAAAAGCAGCGGACCCAGCACAGATCCCTGGGGTACACCACTATTCACCTTTCTCCATTGGGAAAATTGGCCATTTAGCCCAACCCTCTGCTTTCTATCTTTTAACCAGTTCTTGATCCACAGTAGTACACTGCCTCCTATCCCATGACTCTTTAGTTTTGCCAAAAGTCTCTGATGAGGGACTTTGTCAAAGGCTTTCTGAAAGTCCAGATACACTATATCAAACGACTCACCTTTGTCTACCTGTTTATTCACATTTTCAAAAAAACATAACAGATTAGTAAGACAAGATCTTCCTTGTCTAAAGCCATGTTGGCTGTCTCCCATTAGGCCATGACTATCTACATGCTGAGTAATTTTATTCTTTATGATGGTTTCTACCATTTTTCCCGGTACTGACGTGAGGCTCACCGGTCTGTAGTTTCCCGGATCACCCCTGGAACCCTTTTTAAAAATTGGTGTTACATTGGCGATCCTCCAATCTTCAGGTATTAGAGATGATTTTAATGATAGTTCACAGATTACTAATAGCAGGTCTGCAATCTCATATTTCAGTTCTTTCTACACCCTTGGATGTATGCCGTCCATCCCAGGTGATTTGCTACTCTTCAGTTTATCTAATAGTTGTAATACATCTTCCCGATGTATCAATATTTCCTTCAATTCTTCCACACCTTTAAATACCACTTCAGTCATGGGTAACATCCCTACATCTTCCTCAGTAAAGACTGAAGCAAAGAATTCATTCAGTCTCTCCGCTATCAGCTTGTCGCCTCTTAGTGCCCCTTTAACTCCTCTATCATCTAATGGACCAACTGACTCTCTCACAGGTTTTTTGCTATGAATGTACTTGAAAAAAATCGTTATTTCGTGTTTTTGCTTCCGCAGCAAGCTTCTTCTCAAATTCTCCCTTTGCCTGCTTTATCAAATTCTCCCTTTGCCGTTAAGATGGTTTAGTAAACATACCCCATAGAGTGGGATGTGCCTGTACGAATTCCTTTGGGGGCGGAACGCTGCTGAACGGGAAGGCTCCGCAGTGGCTGGCTGATCCTCGGCGCTAGTATAGCCGCGGCTCCAAGAAGCAGGAGCCGCGGCTGCTATAGAGGAGAGGTGAGTTTGCTGCTGCAGAGAAGCGGACTTGGCAGCAGCAGAAATTTGAGCGTTATTTTTTTCCTGGGGGCCAGGACTGGAAAGGGGGGGGGGGGGGTCTAGGACTGGAAATGGGCTGATGGGGAGGAGAGGTTAGGACTGGATGGGGGTTGTTTAGGATTGGTAATGGTAATTGCTCCAATCTCCAAGATACAAAAAATACCGTAATAAGGGAACAGGTCTCAGACTCGAAGGGGTGGAACCCAGGAGGTAAACCTTTACTGTGGTTAACCAACCCCGTATTTTGCATTAGGACCCTTCCGTTCCCCCTCTCTATAATATTAAGCATAAAATCCGCTTCAAATAAACTCAATTAATTCTTTGAGATTACTTCCAAACAAGTGAATAAAGATGTTCTCTTCAGTGAAAATACAACATAACTTTTCTGTTTGTGCAAACGCTGAAAAACTGAAGAGTAAAGTTTTATACTCTATTAGACTGGCTGAAATAAATTCAGTATGAACAAACTTAGCTTCAATCCCGACGCTGATCCGGCGCGCTTAGGCGTTTCACCGCGCAAGCGTTTTCTTCGGGGGATTCAACCTTCACACTGTGCCAGATAAACAAGTAATCATGCGGCTCAAACTGTATGCTTCCTTAGATAGCTTTCCGCTCCTCTGAAATGGAAAAAGCATCTTGATCAGTATTTTTCGACAATACATGATGGACATTGCAACAGAAAAAACTCACTCCTACCATTCATCTCACTCCTCCATATTCCTCTCAATGAAAAAACGCTGCGCATGCGTGTAACTTCCCACCTACTCCTATTTAAAGGCAGACCCATTCAATTGAACAAAAAGAAGTGGCATCCGGATTCTCACGTAGAGTTACACGACTCCTAAAAAAATCATGAGCACCCAAAGAGCTTCAAATGCATACTGCCCAGTCAATCTGAGCATTTAATCCTCCTGGATAAATTGTGCCCAAAGTGTATTACGGTATTTTTTGTATCTTGGAGATTGGAGCAATTACTATTTAATTTTGGTTATTTGCTCTAGTAGACCCAGCGATTTTTTTGTGCTTTTAGGATTGGTAATGGGCTATGGGGGTCTAGGAGTGGAAATGGGCTGATGGGGGGGGGGAGGTTAGGACTGGATGGGGGTTGTTTAGGACTGGTAATGGGCTATGGGGGGCTAGGACTGGAAATAGGATGATGGGGGTTAGGACTGGAAGTGGGCTGATGGGGGTGTTTAGGACTGGTAATGGGCTATGGGGGGCTAGGACTGGAAATGGACTGATGGGGGGATTAGGACTGGAAGTGGGCTGATGGGGGTGTTTAGGACTGGTAATGGGCTATGGGGGGGGGGGGGGGGTTAGGACTGGTAATGGGCAGATGGGAGGCTAGCACTGGAAATGAGCCAGGACTGGTAATGGGCTGATTGGGGGGCTAGGACTAGAGTGGGCCGAAGGGGGATAGGACTGGAAATGGGCTAATGGGGGAGGGGAGGAGAGTGCTGCTGGCCCTAGAAGAAAACTAGGGCGAGGGTACAAATGGGCTGATGTGGGAGGATGGTAGAACAGGACTGGAAGGGAGCAGATAATGAGAGGGTGTGCCAGGGGAAGGAGGGGGCACGAAGGGAGCTAACACGGGGGAAGGAGGGTGCTGGAAAGGAGCTGACACCTGGGATGTACTGAAGGGGGACTGGAAGGGAGCTGACATTTGGGGATGGGAGTGGTAGGTGGTTGGGTAATGGGGAGGAGGCTGGAAGGGAGCTGACATGCAAATGGCACTGGAATGGGGATGGACAGAGGGTAGGGCGACTGGAAGGGAGCTGACTGGGGGGTGGCACTGAGAGTGAACGTGAGCTGATATCTGGGATGGTATTTGGACTAGAAGGGGCTGGACAGTGAGGAAAGAGGGGGACTGAAAGGGAATGGACACCAGTTGCAGTCATGGGAATGCAAGGTGGTTGACATTGGAAGGTACTGGGAGGGAAGGACTGGAAAGGGGGCTGATACTGGGGAGGGTTACTGGAACTGGAAATGGGCTGATGGAAGGAAGTGAAGAAAACAAAAGAAGAGATAAGAAAAGGCAGATGGACCATAGACCACAGAAAGAGAGCTAAGAGAAGACAGGAAAGCTGAAGCCTCAGATCGGGACCAGCATGATCAGAGAATAAAATGGTCAGACAACAAAGGTAGAAAAAATAATTTTATTTAATTTTAGTTATTGGACTTTGTGCTATTTTTATATTTTACACAGTATTGGGGAACTGCATCTCTTATTTATCTGATGTTGCACTGCATGTAGACTCTGGCTTCTTGTGGTTTCAATTTAAATTTAGTCTACATATTTTTATTTTTACTTTAGATTGTGGTTACTTATTCTATACTTGGTGAGGGTCGATGTTGCGAGTGTTTGACTGAGGTCAGGTGTTCTGTTAACATGGAGTTTGTACATAAAGATCTATACTGTACTGTAGTAATTTGACTTGTTCAGCTTTTCAAATGGGTGCATGGATGTTCCAGGGCCCACTGTAGTATTTACAGTGATGCTTTTTTGGATGGGCTCCTTATGTGAGTTTTGGAAGTTTGTGCTGATATGGTATGGTATGGTAGGTTTGCTCTTTGTTGTAGGGTTTTGTATTAGTTCACAATATGCCTGGTACTGGAAAATAGTGGTTGTTGTTGTTGTTGTTGTTAGTGAGATGATCAGAATCAGATTTTTTTTTTAAATATTGAGTTCTGTGGGTGAATGTCCTGGTTCTGCTCTGCACCTACTGTGGCTGAAGAATATATGTTAAAAAAGAAAAAGCAAGAACCATAATGCAGTTTAGAACAACAAAATAAAAATGAGTTATAATTTAGTTTTATAAACTGTGCTGTTGGTTCTTGCTGTCTTTTAGTTCCTTGGTGTGCAAACGGGACCATAACTAGCCCTGAGCAAGTGGTGCAGCCGCACAGGGCAGAAAGGTTTGTGGGATGCATTTTGGCTCTCTGCTGTTGCCCTGCCGCTGCTGGCAAGACAATAGCAGGTAGACAAAATGAGCTCCCTAAGCCTTTTTGCAGCACTTTAAGCAGGTCTGGTCCCTCCCTTCTCCGATGCCATGTCAGAGTAGGGAGGGACAGATCTTCTTAAAGTGCCGGCGCCTTTCAGATTGGGCACATGCCCCCTCCTCCTCCCCATACCTCCGTCCAGCATTGCCTGCTCTTTCCCTGCTGCCGGCACCTCTGTGAAAAAAACAGAGGGCGGCAGTAGCAGGGAAAGAGCAGGCAGTGCTGGACGGAGGTATGGGGGAGGGGGGGCGTGTGTCCGAGCTGCAAGTCACACAGGGTGCGATTGCAGCTCGATATGGCCCTGTGTGCAAAGATCTTGCATTTCCTCCATATAATCTAATCGGCTTTTTGGTTTGGTTCAGTCACTGACTGGATTTCTGAAAAAGCCCCGCCCCCTCTAAGGTGTGTGTGTGGGGGGGGGGGGCCTTTTCATAGTTCGCCTCAGGCAGCAGATTGCCTTGAGCCGCCCCTGTATAAATTGTGTTATGGTTGTTATTTTTTCTTTTTGAACAAATATTCTGCATTCACAGAACCCCCTCCCTCAACAACAGGTATATAGCAGAACTAGGACATCCACTCACAAAACTCAATATCTAATTAAAAACAAAATCTGATTCTGGCGAACTCACTAACATTCTCCTGTACCAAGCATATTGTGAACTAATAGGAGTGGAGGAATAGCCTAATAGGGCACTAGCTTAGGAACCAAGGGCCCAATTTTCAAAAGGTACCTACACGGTTTACAGCCCAGTTAACGAAATGCTGCCCAGTTAGCAAAATGCGTCTTAAAGATAGGCGAGAAAAGCCCTCGCCTATTTTTAAGGTGCAGATCACTAACAGGGCAGCATCCAATATCACTGCTGCCCGGTTAGCATCAGCAACTTCTGGCTTTTGTGGTGATCACCCGATATTCAGTGCCATTGCCGCAGCATTGAATATCAATTTTAGGGGTCAGCAGGGACAGCTATGTGCCGGCAAGGCTCATAACCCTTACAAAATCAGCACAGGGCCCCAAGAGACCAGGGTTCAATTCCCACTTTTACTCCTTGTGGCCTTGGGCAAGTCACTTAACCCTCCATTGCCTCAGAAGAATCCAATCTATCAATGTTCCTGTTTAATGTACATTAGCAAGTTTAAGTTAACTAAAAATGATAAACATAGTGTAAAAAATGGTTAAATAAATAAAATACAAAACCCTACAAAAGTCACTGAGGATCATTAAAGCAAATCTCCATACCATACCAACACCAACTTCCAAAACTCACATAAGGAGCCTACCCAAAAAAAGCATCACTGTAAATACAGCAGCGGGCCCTGGAACATCCAACACCTATTTGAAAAGCCAAACAATTCAAATTACTACAGTACAGATCCCTACATTCAAACTCCAAAGTTGGAAAAGTCTGGAACTCAGCAGCGATGATGCTATTAGGCTACTAAACAAAATTAAACTGAGATGTTGCCTTAAAAATTGAAATTTTCTTGAATCTGTAAATTTCAGTCTGGCAGTATACAGAATGCAATTCATATTCCAGTATCCCCCCAACCAGTACCCTACAGTTGACTATACCAAGAACCCAGAATACAGGACCCATAGAGCAAATCTACTATTCCATAACAGCACTATCTTCCAAAACTCACACAATATGGAGAATACCCCAGAAAAGGGCAGCACCATAAATACTGCTGTGGGTGCTAGAAATCCATATTCCTATTCAGAAAACTGAGCAAGCCGAATTACTACAGATCCCTACATAGAAACTCCATGCTAACAGAACACACAGCCTCAGTCACACATGCAGAATAGAGATAGATCGTCACCAAGTAGGGAATATATCAATACACACTAAAAACAGACATATGTAGACAAAATATGCTTTTATACCTTAGGTTTAAGAGTACCATTACTCTTAGGTTTACAGGATTCTTTCCCAAAATTATACTTTACTGCAGAGTGAGGGGAGAGAAAGAACTCTCACACACAGAGGCATCTGTATTGTTGACAGAAACTAACATAATAGTTCAGCACAAGTAGCATGAGTGCAACTAATGCCACCTCAGTGTGTGGTCTTAGTTGCACCAGCAGCCGTTTTGCCACGCTGAAATGCAGTAACTGCAGGGGGATGTAACTACCTCCCTGCAGTTAGTCTATGGCCCCGCGTACTCAAACTCTGGAATTAGTTACCGGAGGATCATAGTAAAAGCTGTTAATGTAGCTGGGTTTTATAAAAGGTTTGGACAAGTTGCTGGAGGAAAGGTGCATAAACTATTATTAAAGAGGACCCAGGAAATCCACTGCTTGTCCCAAGAGAGGCATTGTGGAACCTGGGGACCTTTTTGGGAACCTACAGGTACATAGATAGATTGGCCACTATTGGAAACAGGATACTGGGCTTGATGGACCTTGGTCTGACCCAGTATGGCATTTCTTATGTTATGTTCATATGTTACCAGCACAAAGCTTAGGAAACATACTGCTAAATATGCAAAAAAAGAGGGACTCAACAGCACCATGCAGCACCTCCCAATTCCACATAACATGAGTGACTTGGTGTCCCAACACAGCACTTCCCACCCTCTGAAAAAACAGGAAATGCAAGATGCTCACATGCCAAGGAACTAAAAGAAAAAGTGAGAATCACAGCGCAGCTTATTAATGTCAAATTATAAAATTATAACTCAGTTGGTGAGAGGTCTTACGTGTGCACTACGTGCAAGGAGCTCTTTGCTCTCAGGGAACAAGTCCGTTCTCTAGAGGCTAAAGTAGCAGACTTGGAAAACATAAGACAGACAGAGAGGTACATAGACGAGACCTACAGGGATATAGTCCTGAAGTCCCACCTCCAGTCTGGCAGCACCCCTGTTGCCATGGAGGAGAGAGGTCACGTGACAGGAGAGCATCACCCTGGTGTGGCAGGAAGTGATCCTGTAACTAGGACCTGTCCTCCAGGTGATGTAAAACCCTCTCGCACCGAGGAAGTTTCTCCAGGGCCATGTGCCCATGAGGGAAGGGTTAGGACAGCCGTTATAGTTGGTGATTCGATCATTAGGCATGTAGATAGCTGGGTGGCTGGTGGACGTGAGGATCGCCTGGTAACATGCCTGCCTGGTGCGAAGGTAGCGGACCTCACGCGCCACCTAGATAAGGTCTTAGATAGTGCTGGGGAGGAGTCTGCTGTCTTGGTACATGTCGGTACCAATAACATAGGAAAATGTGGTAGGGAAGTTCTGGAGGCAAAATTTAGGCTTTTAGATAGGAAGTTGAAATCCAGAACTTCCATGGCAGCATTCTCCGAAATGCTTCCTGTTCCACGTGCAGGACCCAAAAGGCAGGCAGAGCTCCAGAGTCTCAATGCGTGGATGAGACAATGGTGCAGAGATGAGGGTTTTGGATTTGTTAGGAACTGGGGAACATTCTGGGGAAAGGAGGGGCTCTTCCGAAGGGATGGGCTTCACCTTAACCGGGATGGAACCAGGCTGCTGGCATTAACCTTTAAAAAGGAGATAGAGCAGCTTTTAAACTAGATATTAGGGGAAAGCCGACAGTCGCCCAAGAGCGGATGGTTCGGAAGAATGTATCCTTGAAGGATACTACCAAAAGCAGAGAGGTTCCACAAAAGAATAAAGTAGCCCAAATGCCCTCAAGTATGGAGCAGACAGAGCTTAAAGATCCCAATTTACCCATGTCTAACAATAGCCAAATTAACATGAATAAAATACATTCTCTAAAATGCTTGTATGCAAATGCTAGAAGTCTAAAGAATAAGATGGGAGAGTTAGAATATATAGCACTAAATGAAAGGTTAGATATGATTGGAATATCAGAGACATGGCAGAAGGAGGACAACCAGTGGGACACTGTGATACCTGGGTACAAACTATATCGTAATGATAGAACTGATCAAATTGGTGGAGGGGTTGCGCTCTATGTTAGAGAGGGCATTGACTCAGAAAGGATTAAAGTTTTGCAGGAAACAAAATCTGCTGTAGAATCTATATGGATTGAAATTCCATATAAAAGGGGGAAGGCAATGGCAGTGGGGGTGTACTATCGAGCACCTGGCCAGAATGACCAAATGGATGATGAAATGCTCAAAGAAATCAAGGAAGCTAACAAAAGTTACAGAGCAGTAATAATAATGGGTGATTTCAATTACCCCGGTATCGACTGGGTCAGTGTCACGTCAGGACATGCTAGGGAGATAAAGTTCCTAGATGAAATAAATGACTGCTTCTTGGAGCAGCTGGTTCATGAACCGACCAGAGGGGAAGCCATATTAGACCTAGTCCTTACTGGAACACCAGATCTAGTGCAAGAGATAAGGTGTTGGGGCCACTTGGCAATAGTGATCATAGCATGATCGCCTTTGATTTAATTAGTGGAGGAGGGATAATAAGGAAATCCACAGTACTACCTTTTAACTTTTGAAAGGGAGACTATGATAAAATGAGGAAAACAGTTAAGAAAAAACTAAAAGGAGCAGTTGCAAAGGTTAAAGACGTACATCAAGCTTGGGTGTTGTTGAAAAATACTATCTTGGAAGCCCAGACTAGCTGTATTCCATGCTTTAAGAAAAGTGGAAGGAAGTCCAAAAAACTGCCAGCATGGTTTAAAGGTCAGAGAGGCTGTTGTTGCCAAAAAAGCATCTTTCAGGAAATGGAAAAAAGAGCCAAACGACGAAACCTGGAAACAGCACAAGCACTGGCAAGTCAAATGCAAGGCATTGATAAGGCAGGCAAAGAGAGAATTTGAGAAGAAGCTTGCTGCGGAAGCAAAAATGCGAAATAAAGACCTTTTCAAGTACATTCGTAGCAAAAAACCTGTGAGTCAGTTGGTCCATTAGATGATAAAGGGGTTAAAGGAGCACTAAGAGGCAACAAGGCGATAGCGGAGAGACTGAATGAATTCTTTGCTTCGGTCTTTACTGAGGAAGATGTAGGGATGTTACCCATGACTGAAGTGGTATTTAAAGGTGCGGAAGAATTGAAGGAAATATCAATACATCGGGAAGATGTCTTACAACTATTAGATAAACTGAAGAGTAGCAAATCACCTGGGCCAGATGGTATACATCCAAGGGTGTTGAAAGAATTGAAATATGAGATTGCAGACCTGCTATCAGTAATCTGTGAACTATCATTAAAATCATCTCTAATACCTGAAGATTGGAGGATCGCCAATGTAACACCAATTTTTAAAAAGGGTTCCAGGGGTGATCCGAGAAACTACAGACCGGTGAGCCTGACGTCAGTACCAGGAAAAATGGTAGAAACCATCATAAAGAATAAAATTACTCAGCATGTAGATAGTGTGACCCAGTAGCTCCTCAGGAACCTATGGACACAAGTGAGCATCCGGTGGTGGAAGCCGGTAATGCTAGAGAGAGCACAGATTGCTTTAGAGAAAGAAAAAACACACTTCCAATCAAGCTAAACAGCACTCCTCGGGGGAAGGGAGTGAGGAAGCCTGTGATTGGGCACGCCCCAAAGGAAGGCGGGCAGTGCAGGCTAGAGCCAGCTGCTTAAATATAAGGAAACCAGGAAGTCAGAGAGAACTAGTGAAGGACTCGAGAAAAGTTCTAAAGGAAGGACTAGAAAGGAGAATAACAGGACAACTGGTTCCAGACACGCTGAGAACACGAGAGAAGCTATCTGAGTTCCCAGAGGGAGATACAAGGATTGCAGAAGGCAAGTCTGTATGGGATTATCCTTGCTATAGAGATTCCTGTGACAAGCTGCACCTGGAAGGTACCGTGGGAGAGGATTCAGTAGAGAGAGAGAACTGCTGCAGGCAGAGGTCTTTTAACTACGCTGAAAACCCAGGGCTACAGAACCAGGCAGAGCTGTGGAAGAAGGACAGAAGGATAAGGTATTCCCCAGATGAAAAGCTTCTGTATCAGGTACCCAAGAAAAGAAGTGTTTATGCTTTTAAACCAGGCAGTCTCTGTTCCACTTTTAAAAGCACAGCTAAACAAGATGGTGGCGTCTGTTATCAGCCAAGGGAAGCTTTAAGTAATCCTGAATATTCTTTTAAGCTAGCTGATATACCTAACCTGGAGAAGGCTGAATGTGATGCTTTTGATTATTCTCCTGACATTGCAAAGTTGGAATACCAAGCACCCACGTGTAGAGAACGTTTAGGAGATAAACGTAGCCCAGCACATGTGTTTGTTCCCAGTACAAACAAACTTAAGTGGCAGCCTGAGATTGATAAGCTCAGTAAACAGTTACTCATTGAAGGGACGGGAGATCAGACATACTTGGGGAAGTTACCGGCTGAGTCACTTCTAAAGGACTTCCAAGACTTCTTAAAGCAGAAGAGAAGTTTTAATCCGGTTGTGCCAGACATTGAATGTATGGAAGAAACTTCTACCCCTGATTCTTTATTGCCCCCTGATAGCGATGACATGTTAATGGATTGCTCAATCTGTTTAATTGACAGAGACAATTAAACAGCTAAGTTTTTGTACTGTTCTATGAGGTAATAGGACATTGACAATTAACCTCATTTATACAAGAAAACTTGAGTGAAGAGACTTTCTCTGTTTCCTTCCTGTATGATAAAGCACATGAGAAGAATGTGTAATAATACAGCGCAACAAGCAACTAGATAAGATTCAGTTATTCCTGTATACTTTTGGATTTAATTTCTTCTGCACCGTCTGTACTTTGCATATTGAACTGCGCACTGGCAAACTAAGCCACGAGCAAATAAACCAGTTAAAATAAATAATCCTTTGCCAAGCCTTATCACTCGTCGCACCACAACACAACTACAACAATTGCCCACGGGCGTCGCAAGTCAACCCCTCTTTAGCCCTCAAGGTTAAGGAGCAGGTGGGGCTGGCTGACAATAGTCACAACCTAATGGGAGACAGCCAACATGGCTTTAGACAAGGAAGATCTTGTCTTACTAATCTGTTATGTTTTTTTGAAGGAGTGAATAAACAGGTGGACAAAGGTGAGTCGGTTGATATTGTGTATCTGGACTTTCAGAAAGCCTTTGACAAGGTCCCTCATCAGAGACGTTTGGCAAAGCTAAAGAGTCATGGGATAGGAGGCAGTGTACTATTGTGGATCAGGAACTGGTTAAAAGACAGAAAGCAGAGGGTAGGGCTAAATGGCCAATTTTCCCAATGGAGAAAGGTGAATAGTGGTGTACCCCAGGGATCTGTGCTGGGTCTGCTGCTTTTTGACATATTCATAAATGACCTGGAAAGTGGAATAACGAGTGAGGTTATCAGATTTGCAGATGACACAAAACTATTTAAAGTTGTTAAAACCCAAGAGGATTGTGAAAAATTGCAAGAGGATCTTGATAAATTGGAAGACTGGGCATCAAAATGGCAGATGAAATTTAATGTGGACAAGTGCAAGGTTATGCACCTAGGGAAGAACAACCCAAACTATGGTTACATGATGCAAGGTTCCACATTAGGAACCACCACCCAGGAAAAAGATTTAGGCGTCATTGTGGATACCATGTTAAAACCCTCGGCCCAGTGTGCAGCGGCGGCCAAGAGAGCAAATAGAATGCTAGGTATGATAAGGAAAGGAATGGAAAATAAAACAAAAGATATTATAATGCCTCTATATTGTTCCATGGTGAGACCGCACCTTGAATATTGTGTGCAATTCTGGTCGCTGTATCTTAGAAAGGATATAGCGATTTTAGAAAAGGTTCAGAGAAGAGCCACCAAAATGGTAAAGGGGATGGAAGGATACTCCTATGAAGAAAGGCTAAAAAGGTTAGGGCTCTTTAACCTGGAAAAGAGATGGCTGAGGGGAGATATGATAGAAGTCTATAAATTAATGAACGGAGTGGAACGGGTAAAAGTAGATCGATTGTTTACGTTATCAGAATATAGAAAGACTAGGGGACATGCAATGAAGCTACAGGGTAAACTATTTAAGACTAATAAAAGAAAATATTTTTTTACTCAACGTGTTATCAAACTCTGGAATTTGTTACCGGAGGATGTAGTAAAGGCTGTTAGTGTAGCTGGGTTTAAAAAAGGTTTGGACAAGTTCCTGGAGGAAAGGTCCATAAACCATTATTAAGAAGTGACCGAAGATATCAATGCTTGACCCAGTACAAGCATTGTGGAACTTGTGTCTCTTGGGGAAACTGCTAGGTACATATGACCTAGATTGGCCACTGTTGGAAAGAGGATACTGGGCTTGATGGACCTTGGTCTGACCCAGTATGACATATCTTATGTTCTTATGTTTATTTTGTTATAAATAGCATTATAGTTCTCTTTCTTTTTGAATGTATATTCTGCATCCACAGAAACCTCTCCCTGGACAATGGGTGCAGAGCAGAGGTAGGATATTCACCCACAGAATTCAATATATTAAAAAACATTCTGATTCTGATCATTTCACTAACATAAAAATTCTTCAGTACCAGGCATATTATGAACTAATACAAAACCCTACAAAAGTCACCAAATGATCTACAAGACCAAATCAGCCATATCATACCAGCATAAACTTCCAAGGGGCCTACCTAGAATAAAGAAATGTAAAGTAAAAATAAAAAAAATGTAGACAAAAATTAAACCGAAAGCCCAAGAAGCCAGACTCTGGATGCAATGCAATACCAGAGAAATAAAAGAGACATATTTCCCTCTACTGTGTAAAATATAAAAATAGCACAAAAATCACTCATTTGAAAAGACAATTATTTTTTCGACTTTTGTTGTCTGACCATTTTATACTCTGATCATGCTGGTCTCGATCTGAGGCTTCTGCTTTCCTCTGTCTTCTTTCTATGGTCTGTAGTCCATCTGCCATTTCTTGTCTTTTCTTTTGTTTTCTTCACTTCCTTCCATCTTGGATACTGTTTTTTGTTCACCTTTCTTCCATTTATTTCTCTCTCACTCTGGCATCAGATTCCATTCCTTATTATCCAGTTCTCAATCTTCCTCTTTTTTACACCATCTACCTACCACTTTTCAGTCTTCTCCCCAGTCCTTCCATTCCCCAGCTCTTCTTCCCTGGTCCATTATTCTCCAGTCTTTTGCTCACTGTCCATGTCTAACATCTCTCATCAGCCATTCAGTGTCTCTCTCTCTCTGGCTTTCTCTTTCCCTCCATCCAGTACCTCCTTTCTCTCTTTCTTTCCATGTCTGCCATCTCCTTTCCCATCCCCCCTGCAACCAGCATTTACCCCATCTCCATACCATACCATCCCCTCCCTATTACTTACACGACCAGCATCTCTCCGTCTTTCTCAATCTATTTACCCCATATCCATATTCTCTCCTCTCTCTCCCTATTACCCCATGTCCTGTATTTCCTTCTCTCCTTAATACCAGTGTACAGCATCTCCCCTCTGTCTCCCCCCTCCACAAGTCCAGCATTTTCCCATAGTCTCCCTATAACCTCCTGACCAACATCACCACTCCATCACTCCTCCGTGCCTCTCCTTATATCCATTTTCATGTCCAGTATCTGCCTAGACCCCCACCTCAATCTTATCCCCACCACCTCCCTATTCCCCCAAACCCTCCACAGCACCCAGCATCTCCCTTCTGACTCCCTGTACCCATTCATGTCCACCTCCCAATGCCCCCTCATGTCCACACCCCCCTTCTCCATTTATGTACAAGAGGCAGAGTCTGCCCACAGAGCAGCATGTCCCATGACCAGGGGCTGTGCAGACCGTGATCCAAGCCCAGAGTGGCAGGGCATAATTAGCCTTGCACAGCCCTTGTCTACAGGACATGCTGATCCCATGGGCAGGCTCTGCTTCTCTGGTCCATGATCGTTGTCTCACACACTTTCTGCCTGCGGAAGCAGTATGTCTTGCAGGCAGGGGCTCTGCAAGCTGTGACAGCGGCCCAGAGAAATAAAGCCTGCCCATAGGAGCAGACATCAGGAAGGCGCCATTGCTGGTTGTTCGCCCCCACTCTCCATTCAGGATGACCTGCGGAGTGCCGGTGGCTTAGTGGAGAGCCTGCCCACAGGACATGCTGCTCCCGTGGGCAGAAGGCTGTGAGAGGCCGTAATCGCTAGCCACAGCCTTCTACCTGCAGGAGCAGTGTGTCCTGCAGGCAGGTTCTCCACTAGGCCAATGGCGCTCCACAGGCCATCCTGAATGGGAGTGGGGGGTGGGCAGCTAGCGACAAGAACCCTAGTGACATTGGTGCCCCCTGTCATGCTTATCCAGCTTACTGGGTAGTGCTTGCCCTAGTCCAGAATTTGTCTTCTAGTTTCCCCCCATCTAGCATTTGTCTTCCTACTTCCCTCCCCTGTTGTCCAGCACTTGTCCTCCTGTCTCCCATCCTCATTGTCCAGAATTTGTCGTCCTGCTTCTCCCCTCCAGTATTTGTCTTCCTGCCCCTCCCCTGTTGTCCAGCATTTGTCCTCCTGTCACTCCCCCATTTTCCAGCACTTGTCCTCCTGTCTCCCACCCTCATTGTCCAGAATTTGTCTTCCTGCTTCTCCCCTCCAGTATTTGTCTTCCTGCCCCTCCCCTGTTGTTCAGCATTTGTCCTCCTGTCTCTCCCCATTATCCAGTATGTCTCCCTATTTCCCCTCCCCCCATTGTTTAGCATTTGTCCTCCTGTCTGCCCCCGTGTTGTCCATCATTTGTCCTCCTGTCTCACCTCCCCGTTGTCCAGCACTTATCCTTCTGTCTCCCCCATTGTCCAGCATTTGTCCTTCTGTCTCCCCCCGTTGTTGAGAATTTGTCATCCTGCCCCTTCGTTGTCCAGCATTTTTTCTCCTGTCTGCCCCCCATGTTGTCCAACATTTGTCCTCCTATCTCCCCCCCCATTGTCCAGCATTTGTCCTTCTGTCTCCCCCGTTGTCCAGCACTTGTTCTTCTGTCTTCCCTCCCATTATCCAGCATTTGTCCTCCTATTTCTTCCCCCTGTTGTCCAGCATTTGTCTCCCTGCTTTCCCCTCTCCAGCATTTGTCTTCCTGCCCTGCTCCCCATTGTCCAGCATTTGTCCTCCTGCACTCCATGTTATCCAGCATTTGTCCTCCTGTCTGCCCGCCCTCTGTGTTGTCCAACATTTGTCCTCCTGTCTCCCCCCTGTTGTCCAGTACTTGTCCTCCTGTCCCCCTCCCTCCACCTGCACCTCTCTTCCTGCCACTAGGATGTTCCTGCAAGCCTTCGGGCTGATTCATCCGGCAGCTGCACGCCGGCTATTTTTATTTTAGATTTTGCCATCTCTGGTCTCCCACTGCCTTCCTGCCACTTTTCTTTTCTCAAGAATGCTTGAGTGAGAAAGAAAAGCGGCGGGAAGGCAGAGACAGGCCAGAGGCGGCAAAATCTAAAATGAAAACAGCTGGAGTGCCGCTGCCGGACAAATCAGCCTGATCACTAGCAGGAATATCGTAATCAGAATGATTTGTCTGCCAGAGTCAGAGTGCTGCTGCCGGATGAATCAGCATGATCACTTGCAGAGTTTCTGCAAGTGATCAGGCTGATTCGTCCGGTAGCGGCACTCCAGCTCTGTTTTAATTTTAGATTTTGCCGCCTCTGGCCTGCCTCTGACTTCCCATGTGGGAGGTCAGAGGCAGGCCAGAGGTGCAAAATCTAAAATTAAAACAGAGCCGCAGTGCTGCCGCTGTTGGAGTGCCACCCCCTGAAAACTGCCACCTGAGGCAACCACCTCAGGTGGCCTAATGGTAGAACTGCCCCTGGCTGCGCAGCAGAGTGTTGAACAGATTGAAGGGAGAGAGATGATTCAGAGGGAGATCAGCAAGGTGTAGGTTACAATAGTCTAGACAGGAGGTGACTAAGGAGTGGATAAGTGTCTTAGTAGTGTGTTCAGAAAGGAAGAGGCGAATTTTGTTGATGATGTCGGGATGATTGAGTCAAATGGTAAGCTTGATTCCCATGGGTGTCTTTAAGGATATCCCTGAGGCACTAAAGCTCAAGGGAAAATATCAATGCCTTTTGTTTCGCAAAGCCTCTTTGGTGGAAAAACAACATATACTTGTTAATTGGAAGGAAGTTACCTCCCCCTTCCTTTTGGGCTTGGCGCAGCTTCTTCCATAGGCTCATGCTGATGGAACGGATGATGACACAGAAGTCTAAACTCTGTAAGATACACTTCTTGGAAATAGGAGGCAAATCCATAGCCACTCTACCATCTATAGCATGATACTGTATGATGTGTTAATTATACGGGAGGTGGGGGAAGGAATATTCAAAGGCATTTGCAAACCATGTAAATGCCATTCCGCAGGATATTCGGTGGCACTAACTCAGTTAGTGCTGCTGAATAGCCGTAGGTGCCGCCATTACATGTCGTGATGCTGGGGCATGCTGCAGGCGTTCCGGGGCGGCACCCATCACTAACCGGGCAGCGGCAATATTGAGCCATTGCCCAGTTAACGATATGCTTAGCTTAACGGCAATCCAGATATTCAGTGCCGGACCCTGGGTATGGCCCTGATATTGAATGTCTGGGTTTTAAGTTCAGCGCCAGCAGCTAGCCGCTTTAGCAGCGCTAGTCGCCAGCACTGAATATCGGGCCCATGGCCTTTTGGGCAGTATAGCAGAGAATCTTAGGAGACTGGAGCTGGGGTGAGTAGAGACCCTTAAATTTTGGCGATCAATAATTTTCTCTAACACAACTCACCAGCGATGGCTGCTGTGGAGATATGCTCTTAATTCACACTTGCTCCCCCTTATTGGACTGAAGGAGCAAGTGAAGTCTGATAATTAAGGATAGGCCTGAAAGGGCAGAGATGCTGTCAGTGTTTAGACTGTACCCAGCCAGCAGTTGTGTTTTGTAGCAAGGACACCATGTGGGAGGTAGCGACCATGGCTATGTCACTTTGGGAGCAGGTTAAGGAATTTTTAGGTTGACTTTATGAGGTGTATTAGCCATTTTAACAGTAGAATATAGTCCTATGTGCAATAATAAAGAGTGTCAGCAGGGGTCACTGTATGTACAGTGTTCTGCTTCGTTTGCTGTGACAAGTCAGATATGGCTGCAATGAAAATGGCTACATTTCACTGGGAATGTGGTGTAAGTGGCTTCCTGGAATTCTCCATTGTTGTCAAAGCAAAATGAAAACAAACTTGAATGTGTACATGCTGACATTAAGAGTCACTGTTTTGCCTCAACAACTTTCACAGATAACTCCAAAAAATCTTCAAGGGATTTATTTTGGTTTCTTTTTTATCCACGATAAAGATGGAATTATAAGAGAATCCTCAATTACCTGGAAGAGAACTGAATTTTATTGAGTCTGTAAGATGCTTCAAAAAGCCAGCGGCTTCTTTCCAACAAGAAGCAATCAGTGTTGGTTCCTATGATAAACTTATTGAAACAGTGGTCTGCTTCCTACTTAGACCACGAAGGTGGTCAGAGTGATCACATTGCCCTAGACAGGACTGTAGCAAGCTAGAAATGGGCCCTGTGTACCTCGTGAACCTGGTGGCTCCTGTCCTCTGGCTTCATGCAGGAACTTGCTCTAATCAGGCTTCCTGGAAGCCCAATGAAGAAATCAGCATTCCTTCTGTACTTGCAACCACACCATTCACCCAGCCCTTGGTACAGCTCTGGCCCTAAACAAAGGTGCATTTTGTCTTTCTATAAATCAAACCAAATCATAGTTTTGGGAAATAGGAGCCATTAGCAGGATGGGAATAGCTGGGAGGGGGGGGGGGGGGGGGCGGGGCGGGGCGGGGAGAGGGGTGTAGAAAAGCAATGGGCAAAACTGAAAGGGGATATTTTAAGGGCAGCAAACCTTTTGAATAAATGGAAAAGGAAAAGGAGGCCACTATGATTTTCAAAGAAGTAGCTGAAAAGTTGGAGAAAAAGAGGGTGGCCTTCATAAAATACATTAGACAGGAAGACAAGCATCAATATCTGGAAAAACAGAGAAGCTAGGAAAGTAATCAGGCTCAAGGGTGAAGGGGAGGAATATGTAGAAGCTGATGAGGATAAAGCAGAATTGCTTAACAAATATTTCTATTCTGTGTTCACAGATGAAGAACCAGGAGCAGGACCTCAGAAAACATCCACAAACAGGAACAGAAGTGATGGGCATCTTGAACGATTTTCAGAAGTCTGTGTTCATGAGAAACTAGCTCAACTTAAAGTAGACAAAGCGATGGGGCTGGATGGGATACATCAGAGTGTATTGAAGGAACTTGGGGAAGTTCTAGTGGCTCCACTGTCTGACCTTTTCAATACTTCTTTAGTCGGGAGTGGTCCCAGAGGACTGGAGAAAGGCATGGAAAGGACTGGAGTGGTCCCTTTACACAAAAGTGGAAAGGATGAGGTTGAAAACTACAGGCTGGTTGGTCTGGCCTCTGTGGTCAGTAAATTAATGGAAGCGCTGCTAAAACAGAGGATAGTGAGGTTTAAAAGAGGCAGGTCTTGTCAGACAAATCTGATTGATTTCTTTGACTGGGTGATCAGAGAGTTGGACCGAGGGAGAGCCATAGATGTGTAAAGCCTTTGACTTGTAAATAACTTGAGCAACCTAGTGATAAACTCTTAAGTGATTGACTGGGTTAGAAATTGACTGAGTGGGAGGTGAGAAAGGGTACAGTTAAATGGAGTTTACTCTGAGAAGAAGGATGTTATCAGTGGTGTGTAGAGGGATCTGTTCTAGATCCGATTCTTTCTAACATTTTTGTTAGTGATATTGCGGAAGGGCTGTCGGGTAAGGTTTGCCTCTTTGCAGATCATAACATGAGGAGGAATCTAGCTAAGCTTGAAGAATAATCGAGAATTTAGCAGCTGAGATTTAATGCTAGAAAATTCAGCGTCATGCATTTGGGCTGCAAAAATCCAAGGGAGCGTAGGGGGTGAAGTACTTTTGCCCATGATAGAAGATCAGGACCTGGGCATGATTGTTTGTGATGATCTTAAAGTGGCTAAACAGGTAGAAAAGGCGACAGCGAAAGCCAGAAGGATGCTTGGGTGCATAGGGAGAGGAATGGTAAACAGAAAAAAGGATGTGATAGTGCCTCTGTGTAAGTCTTTGGTGAGATCTCATTTGTAATATTGCGTGCAATTCTGGAGACCGCACCTTCAAAAGGATATAAAGAGGATGGAATCGTTGCAGAGGGTGGCTACCAAAATGGCCAGTGCTCTTCATTATAAAGTATATGAAGATAGACTTAAAGATCTCAATATGTATACTTTAGAGGAAAGGCAGGATAGAGGAGATATGATAGAGAAGTTTAAATACCTCTGAAGCATAAATGCACAGGAGGAGAGCCTCTTTCAATTGAAAGAAAGCTCTGCAGTGAGGGAGCATAGGATGAAGGTGAACGGGGATAGATTTAGTGTTGTCTTGACTAGATTGTGAGCTCTGATGAGCAGGGACTGTCTTTACATGTATTCTGTACAGCGCTGTGTGCGTAGCGCTATATAGGTGCTAAATAGTAGTAGTAGCAATTTAGGAGTAATATGCAGAAATATTTCTTTACAGAAAGAGTGGTAGATGCATAGAATAGTCTTCCAGTGGAGATAATAGAGATGAGGATAGTATCTGAATTCAAGAAAACATGGGACAAACACAGAAAATCTCTAGAGGAAAAAAGGGACTATAGTAGTTGATATGGAAGGACAGACTAGATAGACCATATAGTCTTTTTCTGCCATCAAGTTTCTTAATACAGTAAACTGCACTATGCTTTAGCACAGCAGTTTACTCAAGATTTTCTCATGAGTCAGAACAAAGGTCCATCAAGCCCAGTATCCTGTTTCCAAGTGTGACCAATCCTGGTCACAAGTACCCGACATATAAAAAAAAATAGCCAGATTCCATACTACTTATCCTGAGGGATAAGCAGTGGTTTCTTCCAGTTTACCTTAATGGTTTATGGACTTTATCTCCAGAAATTTATCCAAACCTTTTTTAAGCCCATCTATACTAACTGCTTTTACCACATCTCCCAGCATTGACTGAAAGCTATGCAATGACTGAAAAATATTTTCTCCTTTTTGTTTTAAATGTATTATTCTCTGGGAACAAGCAGAAGTCAGTCCTCACATATGGGTGACATTGGCGCCGAAGGAACTCGTGTGGAAGCATCTCCCCAGCTTTCAAAGAAAGCCTTTGGGAGATGCACCACACATACATGGTCCACTTTCTGCCCAAGGGTGCCATCTTGCCTCAATCTCCTTTTTTCTGCAGAGCCCTTCAGGCGTTGTCTGGTTTTCCCAAGAAAAGGTTTAATTTTTATTTTTGAGTTTTGTCCGGTTTGAGTACCGGTTTCTTCCTGCCCCTGAGCCAGCTCACTTCGGCTTCGCTCCATGGATTCGTCTGTTTTCTCTTTTTTATTAGGTGTTTCTCAATTGGTGTTCTTGACCTTTTTCAGCCGAAGGCCTCTGACCCCTGCCAGGAGGTAGGGACCCCTTTTCCCTATGGTCTCCAGTGGCTTCTAAAAGTGTGACCAGTGTGGCAAAATGATGTCACTCACCGACCCACACGACTGCTGCCTCGGCCAGGAGCACAACAACTCCAACTGCGAGCTCTGCAGAACCATGACCTCAAAGGCCTTGAAGAGCCGCCACCAGCAGCAGAAATGTTTTTTCAGAAGTCTACTACTACTACTACGGAGCATTTGTATAGCGCTACAAGTCATACGCAGCATTGCACAGACATGTAAGAGACAGTCCCTGCTCATCAGAGCTTACATTCTAGTCAAGACAGACAACACAGAAGGTGAAGGAAGGGATAAAACAAGGGGGAAAGAAAAAGAAAAGGAGATCAGGTGAGTCAAGATCCAAAGGCAGCAGCGAAGAGGTGAGTTTTCAGCCTGGATTTGAAGAGGGTTAGGGAAGGTGCCTGGCGTACAGACACAGGTAGTTTGTTCCAGGCGTAAGGTGCAGCAAGGTGAAAGGAGTGAAGTCTGGAGTTAGCAATATAAGAGAAGGGCACAGATAGAAGCAGTTTGCTAGAAGAGCGGAGTTTCCGAGGGGGGTTGTAAGGAGAGATAAGAGAAGAAAGGTAGTGAGGAGCCACAGAGTGAATGCATGCAGAAACGGATAGGGAGCCAATGAAGTGACTTGAGAAGAGGAGTAATATGGGCATGACGAGGCTGGCGGAAGATTAGCCGTGCAGCAGAGTGTTGAACAGATTGACGGGGAGAGAGATGATTCAAAGGGAGACCAGCAAGGAGTAGCTGGAATCTCTGGTGACACCACGCTCCAGGACCTCCTCCGATACCCCTCCATAAGTGGAGCAGAAGAAGAAGAAACCCTTGAAGACTGCCTCAGAGGACAGATCCGTGAAAAGAGAAATCCCACCCCAGGACCCTCAGTCCCAGGTGTGAGTCCAAGGAGTCGGGGAAGGAGTGGCCTGCCAAACTGCCCCGAAAGGAGTCTTCGGCACCTGCCAACCAGCCTCGAACCTCCAAGGCCATCCTCATTGAGGACTCCCCCTTGACAATACCGACGCCAGGCCTGAAATCCTCGGTGCCCACATCAAAGGCTGCAGAGCCAACTGGTATGGAGACCAGAATGGCAGCCCTAGAGAGCAGCATATCTGCCCTAGTGGCCATGCAGCAGGCATTCATGTCTGGCTCATCCGCCCCGACAATGGGACCCTCGACATCAAGGACTTCCTCGGATGTCGAGCCAGTCCTCAAGTGCATTGGCCTCAAGAGAGCTCCAGCCCCAGATGAGATCCTGGTCCTCTTTTTCAGGACACCGGTCCTCCCCGGCAAGCGCCCATGGCTCAGACAGACAATCCTCTGGAGGGCATGGACCGCCGAGTGCGGTCCTCAACCGAGGTGATTGCGCAGCATCTGACTTGTACTTGTACTTCGAGTCTGAATGGGAAACTGAAGATGAAGTGTCCCCGGACACGAGGCAACACCATGATGTGCCCTCGGGCCGATCTCCCCCAATAACCTGACACCATTCCCCACCTGAGGACATCACATTCCTCGATTTTGTGCAGGACATGGCCAAGGCTCTCACTATCGAGACCATGGCTGAAGAGGACCTGCACACTGAGGAATTGGAGATACTCCAACACAAGGCACCCCCTAAGGAAATCCTCACAGTACTGGTGCCCCTGATTCTCGACTGCCTCCTCCTCCAGAAGTGGGAAACACCAGTTTCAGTTCCAATCATTAGTAGGCGCCTTAATACCATGTACCGGATACGCCAAAGCCCTGGGTTTCAAAAGACACAGCTTCCCCACAACTCCATGGTTGTAGAATTGGCAATGCGCTGGCTTAAGAGCCAAAAAACCCATTCATCATTGCCACCCGGTAGGGAGGCCGAAGTCCTTGATGCTCTCGGCTGGAAGGCCTTTCAGGACTCAATGCTAACATGCCGGATCCAGTCATACCAGCTCTTCATCGGCATGTATCTGAAGGAATTGTTGAAGGAGCTTGGTGGATTCTTGATGGGGAAGCCCTACAGAGGTTCAAGACCCTGACCTTGGCAGCAAAAGAATGCTCAAAGCTTTTGTCCTGAGCAGCCTCCAATGGCTTTGAGTCATCGGCCAGGGTGTCTGCTGCAGACATCGGGGCATGACTGCAGTCATCCAACCTGGAACAATGGATGCAGGACAAACTGACAGATATCCCGTGCATAGAAGAAAACCTATTCAGGAAACCCATAGTGGATAATGCAGTGGAGATAGAGATCGAGTACATGATGAGAACCGGGCTCTCAAAGAAGACCTTGGTGCAACCCTGGAAGAAAGCCCTATGGAAAAAGCCCTTCTTCCCGAGGTAGAAAGGGGGTTTTAGTGGTACTCCTTACTTCCAGGCCTTCTGAGCCTTTCAACAGGGCCAGCAACAAAAAGGCCAGGGACATGGTCCCAGAAAACAAAAGACCCTGAAGTCCCAGGTGCCGGCTCCGGCCCAGTCTGGGGGGAGCTTTTAACTGCCTGGGTGCGACCTCCCTATCCCCAGTGCACCTAGCCCTGTATGCCCACAGGTGGACAGTTATCACCACTGATATCTGGATGCTACAGGTGGTCAAGGAGGGCTACCTCCTCCACCTACAGTGGGTGCCATCCTCATACTTCCCAGGTAAGCCCCCCAGGCCTCTCCTTCACTAGACCCTGCTCCTCACCGAGCTAGCGGGCCTAATCAATGACAAAGCAATGGAGCCAGTGCTGAAACATCTCTGGGGCACAGGCTTCTATTCCAGGTATTTCTTCTTCCCCAAGAGGACTGGGGGCTTCAGGTCCATCCTGGACATGTGAGAGCTCAACAGATTTATGGTCAGGGAGAAGTTCAAGATGCTCTCGCTTGGGACACTACTGCCATTCCTCCAGCAGGGAGATTAGCTATGCTCCTTAGACCTAAAGGATGCCTACACTCACATTCTAATTCACCCCAGCCATAGAAAATACCTCTGGTTTGTGGTGGGAGGACAGCACTACAAATACAGGGTGCTGCTCTTCGGTCTGGCCTCATTACCAAGGGTCTTCACAAAGTGCCTCATGGTGGTCGCAGCCCTCCTCTGGCTCCAAGGGGCCTTTGTTTTCCTTTATTTGGATGACTAGCTCATAAAGGGGGACATGAATGCAGAAGCATAATGCGCCACCGGGTGCACCATCAACGCCCTGCAGCACTTGGGGTTTGTCATAAACCTCACTCCGGCCCAGCGCCTAGTGTTCATAGGGGCACAACTAGATACCCTCAAGGCAAAAGCCTTTCTCTACTACTACTACTATTCAGCACTTATAATGCGCCACGCACACAGCGTTGTACAGCTAACCTACAAGAGGTAGCCAACATACAAGAGACAGTCCCTGCCCGTCAAAGTCATGCTCATCGGAGCTTACAATCTACTTTAAAAAGTACAGAGTCAGTTCTGCGCAAGGTATGGTGTGGTACAGTTTGGTCTATAGTTTGGTCATAATACGTCGACGGGGGTTAGGGTAAGATGAGGATGGAGTCAGGATCTGAATGCAACGGTGAAGAGGTGTTTATGTTTATGTTTATGTTTATTTAGAATTTGATATACCGCTCAGGCCAGGGGCATTAGAGCGGTTTACAATACTATATCATTCGAGGAAAATAGGAAAAGAACGCCATTTATATGATAGGACAGAGTAGAGGACAGAAACAGATAATAGAAGGAGAAGAACATGCAACAGCAAATCACCACAAACTATAGGCAGGACACCCCAATCCATACCATCGGTGTAACCTTCAGCAACAGACGCCACGGACCACCGCCTAAGGGCCACACCAAAGGGCCCTCTGGCGAGGCCCTCAGGCGCGGGCCCGCAACGCGCGGGCGCGCCCCTGCAATGGCGGTTTTAAGCCGTGGGTCTTCAACCTGGATTTAAAGAGGGCCAGGGAGGATGCCTGGCGCACAGATGCAGGTAGGCTGTTCCAGGCGTATGGTGCAGCAAGGTGAAAGGAGCGCAGTCGGGAGTTTGCAGAGCGGGTGAAAGGCAATGATAGAAGTAATTTGTTAGCGGAGCGCAAATTTTGAGAGGGGACATAGGGAGAGATAAGAAATAAGAGATAAGAGGTATTGAGGGGCCATAGAGTGAATGCATTTATAGGTCAGTATGAGAAGCTTGACTTGGATGCGGAATTGGACAGGGAGCCAGTGAAGCAACTTGAGAAGAAGGGTAATGTGGGCATGGCGAGGCTGGCAGAAGATTAGTCGAGCAGCGTGATTTTGTATGGATTGAAGGGGAAGGAGGTGGCTCACGGGGAGACCAGCGATGAGTAGGTTGCAGTAATTGAGGCGAGAGGAGACCAAGGAGTGGACAAGCGTTTTGGTAGTGTGTTCAGAGAGGAAGGAGCGGATTTTGCTGATGTTGTAGAGAAAGAAGCGGCAGGTCTTAGCTACAAGCTGGATATGAGCAGAGAAGGAGAGAGAGGTGTCAAAGATAACCCCTAGATTGCGGGCCGAGGGAACAGGAAGGATAGTAGATCCATCCACATGGACTGAGAGAGGGGGACGTGGGGGGAGGAGTTGGGTGGAAAGATAAGGAGTTGAGTCTTGGCCATGTTCAGTTTCAATTGGCGATGAGACATCCAGGCAGCAATGTCCGAAAGACAGGCAGAGATCTTGGACTGGGATGTTGGAGAAATATCAGGTGTAGAGAGGTAGATCTGGGAGTCATCGGCATAGAGATGGTACGGAAAGCCATTGGAGGAGATAAGCGCGCAAAGGCCTTGGGTATAGAGAGAGAGGAGAGGGCCCAAGACAGATCCCTGGGGTACACCTACATGGAGCGGGGTAGGGGAGGAGGAGAAGCCAACAGAGCATACACTGAATGAGCGATGGGAGAGGTAGGAGGAGAACCAGGATAGTACGGAGTCCTTGAAGTCAAGCGAGGAGAGGGTGGTGAGGAGAAGGTTGTGGTCAACGGTGTCAAAGGCAGCAGAAAGGTCAAGAAGGATGAGGACAGAATAGAGACGCTTAGATTTAACCAGGAATAGGTCATTGGTGACTTTTGTGAGTGCCGTTTCAGTGGAGTGTAGGGGACGGAAGCCGGATAGTATGGGGTCCAGGAGGGCCTGGGAGGTGAGGAATTCGAGGCAGCAAAGGTGGACTGCTCATTCTAATAGTTTGGATATGAAGGGAAGGAGGGAGATGGGTCGATAGTTAGAAGGGTATGTGGGATCAAGTGAGGGTTTCTTGAGGAGGGGTGTGACAACAGCATGTTTGAAGTCAACGGGGACAGTTGCAGTGGAGAGTGAAAGGTTGAGGATATCAGTGATGGAGGGGACAATGGTGAGGGAGATGGAACGGAGGAGATGGGTGGGGATAGGGTCTTATGAACAGGTGGTGGGTTTGGAGGAGGAAAGAAGGAGTGTGGTTTCTTCTTCAGAGATCGGAGGTAAGGAGGAGAGGGTGGCAGGGGGAGTATGGATGGGGAGGAGGGGAGGTAGATGAGGGGTAAGGAATTGGAGGGTAATCTTGTGGATTTTGTCGTGGAAGTAGTCGGCTAGGGTTTGGGCAGAAAAGGAGGGTGGGATCGAGGGTGGGGGGACCTTGAGCAGAGAATTGAGGATATTAAAGAGACGGCGAGGATCAGAGGCAAGGGAGTTGGTCAGATGGATGTAGTAATCTTGTTTAGCAAGTGCTAAGGCTGACTGGATGGAACCAAGCATGAATTTGAAGTGTAGAAGGTCTTCCGGAGAGCGGGATTTGGACTAAGCTCGTTTGGCAGAACGGGTGGAGATGCGTAGGTAATGGATTGTGGGTGAAAGCCAGGGTTGAGGAGTAGATTGTTTGACAGGACGTGGGGTGGGAGGGGCAAGAGTGTCAAGGGCTGAGGATAGTGTAGTATTCTATGAAGATAATGCCACATCGATAGACTTGGAGGATAAAATGGAGGAAAGAGATGGAGAAATGGTGGAGGAGAGAGTCAGGGGATCAATATTATGAAGGTTTCTAAATAGGTTGGAGGAGACAGGACGAGGTTGGGACGGCGGAAGCTGAAGAGTAAATGTTAAGAGGTAATGGTCAGATGAGGGAAGGATTGATTTGTGGAAGTTTGAGGGAGAGGAATTGGTGACGAGTATTAGATCAAGGCAGTGGCCATGTAGATGTGTGGGGGCAGTGGTACAAAGTTGGAGGTCGAACGAGGAGGTAAGAACGAGGAACTTTGAGGCATGGGGGTCGGAGGGGTTGTCGATGTGAATGTTGAAATCGCCAAGAATAAGAGTGGGGGAGGAGGGATCCATAAAGACAGAAAGCCAGGAGTCGAAGTCGGTGAGGAAGGTTGATTTGGATTTGTCAGGTGGGCGATAAATAGCAGCTATTCGGAGGGGAAGTGGTGTGAGGAGGCGAATGGAGTGGACTTCGAAGGAGAGGGGGGAGTGAGATTGGGGTGGCAGGAGGGGTTGGAATTGGCAGGAGGGAGAGAGTAGGAGGCCAACGCCACCACCGCGACCAGTAGATCGAGGTGTATGGGAGAATTGGTAGCCCCCATAGCAGAGAGGCAATAAGTGTGGTGACCTCTGGGGGAGCCAGGTCTCGTTCAGGGCAAGGTGTAGGGCATTAGAGATAAAAAGATTGTGAATAAAAGGGTTTTTTTTAATGACTGAGCATGCGTTCCATAGGGCGCATGAAAATGGGAGAGTGGAGGGGGGAGGAGAGGGATATGGATAAGGTTGGATAGGTTACGTGTGGATTTCTTATCAGGGTAGTGTGGGGGTCTATTTCTAGCGTAATACCGAGATTTAGAGGGAGCAGGGTGTGGGAGGGTATGTCTGGGTGTGTGTGCTCTCCAAGAGGGACATGAGGGAGGGGAAATGAGGGGTAAGTTGATGGTATCGGGTAGGTTATATGAGGGATTATTTTTGGGGGTAGGGTTGGAGTTGATATCTATGGATGAGTGATTGTGGGATGAATGAGGGAGGGCGGAGGGAGGGGGAAGTGGGATGTGGATGAGATTAGATAGGGTACGTGAGGAACTTGTTTTAGTGTGAGAAAGAAATGGGGGGGGGGGCAGGGTTGGGGTTGATGTTACCTGATGAGAGAAGGAGAATGAGTATTAGAGAGTGAGGTAAATTGGAGATAGTATGGCGGAAGCGAGGGTGGAGTTGCCTTAAAGAGAGGGGGGCTGGTTGAATGCAGGGGATAGTGTGAAGAAGCTCAAGAGCAGATGCTAGGCTAGGGGGCAGAATGGAGGGAGAACTGAGGAAGGTAGGGGGAGGGTAGGGGAAAGAGGAGGGAGGGTGTTGGTAGGAGGGGAGACAGTTGGGGAGGATGAGGAAGAGAAGGACAATGAGATGTGGGGCCTGGTAGTGGGCAGCAAGGTCTGAGCAAGCAATGGGTAGCAAGTTCTAGGCACAGAATGGGTAGCAAGTTCTATGCAGTCAATGGGTAGCAAGTAATATGCAAACAAGCAGGTGATGGGTAGCAGTACTATGCAAGCAATGGGTAGCAAGCAATGGATAACAGTTCTATGCAACAATGGGTAGCAGTTCTATGCAACAATGGGTAGCAATTCTATGCAACAATGGGTAGCAGTTCTATGCCCAGCAATGGGTAGCAGTATGATGCAGGAAATGGGAGCAATACTAGGCAGGCAGTGGGTAGTAGCAGGTGATAGGTAGTAGCAGGTAATGGGTAGCAGTTCAATGCAGACAATGGGTGACAGTTCTGTGCAGGCAGTGGGTAGTGGAACTATACCAGTTCAATGCAGACAGTGGGTAACAGTTCAATGTAGACAATGGGTAGTAAGTTCTAAGCGGGTAATGGAAGGGAAGAACAATGCCAGCAGTGGGAAGCAAGTCGAAGGAGAGATACATGAAGGTAAAGGGGTGGTGCTCGTGAGATGGTGGTGGTCAGGAGGCAAAGTGTGGAGGAGCGGTCGGGGCTGCTCGACCCTGGCAGCTACAGAGATTTGGGGAGCAGGGTTAAGGGCTCACGGCAGAACGCCCCCGGGCCTGCGCCTAAGGGCCACGCCAAAGGGCCCTCTGGCGAGGCCCTCAGGCGTGGGCCCGCCAGGCATGGGCCGCCTGTGGTGGCAGCAGCAAGCTTTAAAGCCCAGGTAGGGCCGTGGTGATTGGTCAGTCCGGTGGGGAGCGGGAAGGAGCTTACCTTCCCGCTCCCTGCAGGTCTGGCTGATCGTCGGTGGCCGGCATGGTGGAGAGGGTTTCCCTGCAGCGGCGGCGAGCTTTAAAGCCCAGGGAGGGCCACGGTGATTGGTCGGTCTGGTGGGGAACGGGGAGGAGCTTACCTTCCTGCTCCCTGCAGGGCTGGCTGGTTGTCGGTGGCCGCCGTTGTGGAGAGGGTTTCCCTGCGGTGGCGGCAAGCTTTAAAGCCCAGGGAGGGCCGCGGTGATTGGCCGGTCCGGTGGGGAGTGGGGAGGAGCTTACCTTCCCTCTCCCTGCAGGGCTGGCTGGTCGTTGGTGGCCGGCATAGTGGAGAGGTTTTCCCTGCGGCTGCAGTGAGCTTTAAAGCCCAGGGAGGGCCGCGGTGATTGGTCGGTCCGGTGGGGCGAGGACAGAATGCCTCAGGGAGTTAGCAGCAGAGGTACATTGACGCCAGGCGCTACTTGCTCAACACCTACTCTGCCTTTTGGGACACAAGGCCTCCACAGTTCACATGATCCTTTTGCCTACCTGCACATGAGAGCAGCCCAGTGGTGCCTCCGCTCTTAGTGGACACAAGCCACAGGCAGGCTCAGGGAAGTGAAGGCAACCCGTCAATTGGCAGACTTTCTTGGATGGTGGCAGATCTCACATCATCTTTAGGCCTGGATGCCCTTCAAGGCACCCAACCCCAGAAGGTCCTCATCATGGATGCCTCTCTAATGGGCTGGGGAGCATATTGCGGGAGCCTCCATATGCAAGGTTGCTGGTCCCAGAGGGAATCCTGGATGCAAATCAACCTGCTATAGCTCCGGGCAATATACCTAGTCTTCTGAGCCTTCCGCTACCAGCGCCAACACCACTCAGTGCTGATCCAGACCGACAATCAGGTCAGAATGTTCTACGTGAACAAAAAGGAAGGAACAGGGTCGTACCCCCTCTGCCAGGAGATGGTAGCCCTCTGCTCCTATGCTGCATGCAGAGGGATGCTCCTAAGGGCAGTGTACCTCCCAGGCCAGGACAATGCGCTGGTGGACAAACTGAGCAGGGTCCTCCAGCCGCACAAGTGGCATGTGGATCCAGTGGTAGCCTCACTGCTGGTTCGTCTCTGGGGCATTCCTCGATGGACCTGTTCGCCAGCCCAGACAACATGCAGTTGTCTCGATTCTGCTCTCGCCAGCCACACCCGTCCCGGGTGGCAGCGGATGCGTTCCTCATCCCATGGACGGAAAGCCTCATGTACACCTTTCCACTGACAATGCTAATAGCCAAGACACTATTCAATGTGCAGCATGACAGAGCATTGCTAATGCTGGTAGCCCCTCAGTGGCCCAGGCAGCCCTGGTTCCCACTGCTCCTCTCCCTATCGGCACCGTCATCGATTCCCCTGGGCTGAGCTCCAGGGCTACTCTCACAGGAGCAGGGCTCTCTCCTACACCCCAACCTGGGGTCCCTCTCACTCACAGCTTGGCTGCTGAAAGAGTAGCTTTAGCCCCCTTCGACCTCCCATGTGAAGTGGAAGAGATTTTTCTGGCCTCTCGTAAGGCCTCCACAAAAAGGGCGTATGCCTTCAAGTGGCGCCGATTCTCGGCATGGTGAGCGGAAAGGCGGGCGAACCTATTTTCCTGCTCAGTACAAGTGGTACTCCAATACCTGCTTCACCTATCGTTGGTGGGACTGAAGTCCAATTCAGTCAGAGTACACCTGAGCACCATCACAGTGCATCACCATTCTGTTGAGGGAAAACCCCTCTTGGCTCAGCCCCTTGTGTCCCGATTCCTGCGGGGCCTCATGTTATCCAAACCCCCCGGCGGCGGAGTGGGATCTCAATGTGGTGCTCTCGCAGCTCACTAAGCCTCTGTTTGAGCCTCTGGCTACCTGCCGCCTCTGGCTACCTGCCACCTCCGGTACCTGTCCTGGAAGGTTGCCTTCCTGGTAGCACTCACATCAGCACACAGAGTCAGCGAATTCCAGGCTCTGATGGCGGAACAGCCCTACATGAGGTTCTACAAGAACAGGGTAGTGCTCTGCACACACCCCAAGTTTCTGCCGAAGGTCGTGTCCCATTTCCACCTCAGCCAGGAGGTGTTACTCCCCACCTTCTTTCCGAGGACTCATGCCGATAGGGCAAAGACCGTTCTCCACAATCTGGATTGAGAGAGACCCCTATCCTTTTATCTGCAATGGACTCAAGGCCACCGCAAAGCACCACAGCGTTTTGTATCCTACAAACCCAGCCATCTGGGGGGGTCTCAATGACTAAGCTAACTCTGTCCAGTTGGGTGGTGGACTGTATTACCCTTGCCTACGAGCAAGCAGAGATCTTACTGGACCAGAGGGTCATGGCATACCGTGTCAGAGCTATGGCTACTTCTGTGGAAAATCTGCGTTCCGTCCCCATGACAGAAATCTGCTGGGCTGCCACCGGTCCATACTTTCACAGCTCACTACTGCCTGAAGAGGGAGTCCCAATGGGACAGCGCCTTCGGCCAGGAAGTACTCCGTAATTGCTTCAAAGTGTAGGCAACGCTTGCCCTCTGACCCTTCTGTGTTCAGGCTACCGGAGTGCTGGTTCTCTGCCAGAAACTTGGGTCTTGCGAGAGTCTCTCAGTAGAGACTCAACTGCTTCTGATCATGGCTCACCCTAAGAGGTTGCTGTAGAATTTTTGTTTTACAGCTTCTCGGTAGCCTGTAGCTGGGGAGTCCCATATGTGAGGACTGACCTCCTGATTGTTCCTGGAGAAAGCGTAGTTACTCACTTGTAACAGGTGTTCTCTGGAGACAGCAGAACTCAGTCCTCACAACCCTCCCTCCTCCTCTTAGAGTTGCTTCTTTACTGTATTTTATTTTTTCCTTGGCCATCTTAGCTATGTCATTAGACTGAGGCAAGATGGCACCCTTGAGCGGGAAGTGGACTACACATGCGTGGTGCATCTCCCAAAGGCTTTCTTTGAAATCTAGGGAGATGCTTCCACGTGGGCTCTGTTGGTGCTGATGTCACCCATATGTGAGGACTGATTCCTGCTGTCCCCGGAGAACACCTGTTACAGGTGAGTAACTACGCTTTTTGTGATGCCATGGTGCGTTCCCTAGTCTTTGTACTTTTTGAAAGAGCAAACAATTGATTCACATTTACCTGTTCATTCAGGCGTTTGTAGATCTCTATCACACTTCCCCTCAGCTGTCTCTTCTACAAGCTGAAGAGCCCTGACCTCTTTAGCCTTTCCTTATAGGAGAGTTGTTTCATTCCCTTTACCTTTTGGTCATCTTTCTCTGTACCCTTTCTAATTCTGTTATGTCTTTTTGAGATATGGTGATCACAATTGCACACAGCACTCAAGGTACTGAGACATTATGATATCCTTTGTTTTATTCTCTATTCCTTTCCTTATAATTCCCAGCATTCTATTTGCTTTTTTTGCCACTGTTGTACACTGAGCAGTGGATTTCAATGTATTAGCCACAAGAACACCTAGATCCTTTTCCTGAGTGATGATGCAGAAATTACCTGTGTATCAGCTTGTATGGGAGAATCTGTGGTAAAAGAACTGCAAAAGGATAGTACAATGGGCATGCAAATCACATGCATACAGCTGAACAGGAAATAGCTCCGGATATAAAAAACTGGACTGAAACAGTGCATTTTTGTGTGTTCTCTCAGCTGTGAATCTTTTTATGCCAGCACAGGGCTGAAATTAAGATGTTGCATGGGAGCAAAGGGGTCACCTGAGCAGGACCAACCCAAGGGTTTCTGCTGCCCTAGGCAGAAACCACAGCCGCACTGCCCCTCTCCAGCTGCCGCCAACAATTCTGTTTCGGGAGAGAGGTGGGCAGAGACCGCTTTTGGAAATACTGCCGCTGACGCTGCCTGCTTTCCCCTCCTGAGATGGAAAAGGCGGCAGCTGGGTGGGGCGGTGCGGCTGGTCATGTGTGCCTCTGCTGTCCTCACCTGGGCTGGCTGCCCTAAGCAGCCGCCTAGCTTGTCTAGTGGATGGGTCAGCTCTGCATATGAGGTAATATCAGCACTTTACTTCAGATGATCCAAAATTCCTGGTGGTCCAAGTGGGTCTCTGAACCCCTGACCCCATAAAAGTCCTGGTGGTCTAAGTGTCTCCTGGATCACAACCAGCCACCCTTAAAGATTTCCCTGGTGGCCCAAGTGGCTCTTGGATCCCCAACCACTCATCCCAAAGATCTCAGTGGTGGCCAAGTGACCCTTTTCCCCACCTTTCCCCCTCCTCTTCTTCCATAAAAAAGAGCCTGGGGTGGGGTCATCTGCTGGATTGGGGGGAGGGTGGGGGGTATTCGGCCGGGTGGGAGGGGAGGGTGAAGGCATAGGTTTGGATCTAGTCCGGGGCATGTAAGGGCTACCACGCCCGGACTAGTAGTAGGAGTAACGATAGGGGTAAGGGGAAAGGGAGGATCAGTGGGGGCACTGGTAAAGGGAGGAAACGCGGAGGGGGAGGAGAAAAATGTAAAACTGTATCTTGGATCTTTGTTAACATACTTGGATGTCACTGGTGTAGTTTATGTATGTTAATGTTTGTTCAGTGGTTGTTGAAATAAACAGTTTTGAATATTAAAAAAAAAAAAAAAGAACCTGGGGTCCCAACCAGACACCTGATAAATCCCAAGCTCTCCTCCGGAGTTGAGAGGCAGAAGCGATGCCCACTCACTGCATTTGACCTTCCTATACCCCCCACGTAGTCCTGTGTCTCCCTCTCTCTCAGTATTGTCTTCATCTATATGTCTGGTATGCTTGATTGTACTATCCGCTATCCTGTCAAATATTGCAACTTCTTTTCTTTTTCTCAGCTATTTGCCCTCTCTGTATTTATAAAATTGTGAACCACCTTCATTTTCTTATTGAAAGGCGGTATATCAAATGAAATAAACATAAACATAAACTAGTACCTCTGTGCTGCCATCTTGGATAATGGCAATGCCTGACCCCTCATAGTGTGTCAGGATGCACCGTGTGGGGTCAGTCTGCCAAATAAGAGAAGCATTGCCTTGTTTGACAGATCAACCCCTCATGATGCGTCCTGACACACCACAAGGATTCAGGCACTGCCATTTTCCAAGATGGCAGCACAGAGAAAAGACCTACTTGATATGTCCATGGATCAATGAACAGGAAAATATTTTGGTGTTTGCTGGCCCTAGGAACTTTCACTCTGAAATTCAGACTTTGAAGACATTATTAAAAACTATTCTGAAAGAGAACTTTCTTAGAAAATCCCTAGAAATTCTGAAATTATGTTTTTGAAATGTAATTTTGAAGTTTTAGTTGCATTAAATTTGTCTCACACTCTTTTTTTATCTTTTTCCTATTTTTCTTTTTTTTTTTTTTAATGTTTTCCCTCCTTTGTAGGCCCTAAACATTTCATAGGTTCTACAGTGCTTAATGAGAGTTCTGTTAGTGGAAATCTGGAATGAAGTAAAAAAATTGTGAATGCCTTCCAAGATGTACTACTTAGACAAATGGTGATGGATCTGATCAGGGGAAGCTTGATGCAAGATTTAGTACTCACCAACAGAGATAGTGTGTCAAATATTCGGGTGGGTGCCCAGATGAGCAGCAGCGATCATCATATGGTGTGGTTTGAAATAAAAGCCAAGGCGGAGTCCAATCACAGTAAGCTCACAGTCCTAGACTTCAAAACCACTGACTTCAGTAAAATGGCCAAGTACCTGAAGGAGGAGTTGGCAGCATGGGAGGAGATAAGGGAAGTGGAATTGCAATGGGCTAAACTAACAGAGGCAATAAAAGGGGCAACTGATACATATGTAAGGAAAGTTAAAAAAAAGCAAGAGGAAAAGGAAACCTATTTGGTTCTTCAAAGAAGTGGCTGCACAAATAAAAGCAAAAAACACATTCACAAAATTCAGTAGTTCACAAACAGAGGAACACAGAAAAGAATACAAGATAAAACTAAAAGAGACAAAAAGAGAAATAGGGATAGCAAAATCCAAGGCAGAAGAAAAGATGGCTAAAGATATGAAGTGCGGCGACAAGACTTTTTTTTAGGTATATTCGGGAGAGGAGGAAAATCTGAGGTAGAATTGCAGGACTCAAAAGTGCTGGGAACAGAAAAAGCAAAAATGCTAAACAAATACTTCTGTTTTTACTAAAGAAAATCCTGGAGAAGGACTACCTGTGATTGACAAATATACAAATGGGAATGGAGTAGATACCACACCATTCACAGAAGATGATGTGTTAGAACAGCTTGCAAAACTGAAAGTGGACAAAGTCATGGAACCGGATGGGATACATCCCAAGATACTGAAAGAGCTCGGAGAGGATGTTTTTAATAGATCCTTGGAGACAGGAGAAATTCCACAGGACCGGAAAAGGGTTGATGTGGTACCTCTTCACAAAAGTAGTAATAGGGAAGAAGTGACAAACTATAGGCCGGTAAGCCTTACCTCAGTGGCGGGAAAAGTAATGGAGGTGCTCCTGAAGGAGCGAATAGTAGACTTTCTTGAAACCAACAGGTTGCATGATCCAGGGCAACATGGTTTTACCAAAGGACAATCTTGCCAAACAAATGTGATTGAGTTCTTTGACTGGGTGACCAGAGAACTAGATCAAGGGCATGGAATGGATGTGATTTACCTAGATTTCAGCAAAGCCTTTGATATTTTTCCTCATAGGAGGCTTATCAATAAACTCAACAGCATGGGGATGGGTCCCAAGGTGGTGAACTGGATCAGAAATTGGTTGACTGACAGACAACAGAAGGTGATGATAAACGGAACTCACTCGGATGAAAGGAAGGTGATTAGTGGTGTGCCTCAGGATTCGGTCCTGGGACCGGTTCTGTTCAATGTATTTGTGAGTGATATTGCTGAAGGACTGAATGGAAAAGTCTGTCTTTTGCAGATGACACAAAAATTTGCAACAGAGTGGACGCCTCTGAGGGAGTGGATAAGATGAGGAAAGATCTACAAAAGCTGCAAGAATGGTCTAATGTTTGGCAGTTAAGATTCAATGTGAAGAAGTGTAGTGTTATGCACTTAGGAAGCAGAAATGCAAGGGAATTGTATGTGATAGGGAGCGAGAGGTTGGTGTGCACGGACCAGGAGAAGGACCTTGGAGTGTTGGTTTCTGAGGATCTCAAGGTGGTGAAACAGTGTGACAAGGTGATGGCAAAAGCCAGAAGGATTCTGGGTTGCATACAGAGAGGAATTACCAGCAGAAAGGAAGGGGTACTAATAATTTTAGCAATCTCCTCAAAAAAAAAAAAGAGAAAGTCTCAATGATGGCAACCAATTTATTTAAAAAAGATCTGGTTCAGTGTTACTTCAAGATTTAAAGTTTAAACATGTGAGTAGACAGCATAAAAGCTTCATCCGTGTGTCATCTGCAGACTTTGAAAACCTATTAAATGAGGTAGGATACAGGATTGCAAAAAAAGGAAACAAGTTTTCAAACAGCCATTTCAATTCAAGACAGGTTAGCTGTAATTCTACGGTTCCTAGCCACTGGTGATTCATACACAAGCCTTCAGTATCTATTCAGAATATTCACTCTGTTGGAAGAATAATTCTAGAGGTTTGTGCAGCACTTACTAAGGAAATTTTAAGGTAAGTTTACAAATATTTTCTTAATTTCTTATCTCCATTTAGCTGAATCATAATTATCATTTATAAAATCATTTATCGTACATAATTAGACAAATCACTGGAAAATTCGGATGCTTGAGGAGGTGGAGTGCATGTGGAATGACGTGGAGATGGAATGCAAGTGGAATTGTGTGGAGACTGAGTGGAAGTGGACTGTTGTGGAGGGGGTTCCGAGGGTGGTATATATGACAATACATGAGTAGACTGATGTGAAGATTGTTGCAGTAGTTGCATTTGTGGACATGGGCTTGGGTTTGGCACTTGCATTGTATGATCTGGTCATTGTGGTTGATTGAACCAATAGTTCTATTGCTGGAAGTCATAGAAACCGCCGTCTGCTTTTACTATGATGTCAAATATAGCATGCTGAACACTTTTCCTAATTTGTTGTGAATACAAATTCATTTTGGTTGTCACAAAAAGCAAAGAATGATTTTCTCTCTTCATTGACAGAGGAAGAGGTTTCTAAATTATTTGCTGCAGTTTTTAAAATCCCCAGAGCTCCTCTATCAATGCGTCCTTTATCTCTTTTTTTGGTTCTGGGAGATTTCGGTGCTACAAACTCAGCTGAATCTGACCGATCTGCGCTGCCTTCATTGTCTTGTTCCTCATTTTCTCCTTCGCCTTCATTATTTTCTTCACCTTGTTCCTGGAAATGAATAATTAATAAGGAAATGTATGCTAAAAATGACTTATTTTTTGCGTTTCCAGCTTCCTACTACTCCTATGGCCTGGATGGAAATTAGCAAGATACTTAAGGACATCTGGCACCTTCCTCACTGTGTTGGGGCTATGGATGGGAAACAGTTGTATTACAGGCACCAATGAATACTGGTACTGAGCTTTACAATTACAAAGCACAGTTTAGCATTGTGTTATTTGCATTAGTTGATGGAGATTTCAATGTCTTATTTGCAGACGCAAGATGTCAAGGAAGAATTTCAGATGGTGGGCTTTTTTAAAGACACTAAACTACACAACATGATCCAAGATGGCAGCTTGGGATTGCCTCCCCTGGAGGAACTTCCAGGACGACACACAAAATTGCCCTATTTTTTTTGCTGCGGATAGTGCATTTGCGCTTAATGAAAATGTCATAAAACCATACCTAGGAGATCATGAACATGGTTCTACTAAACGAATATTCAATTATTGATTCAGCAGAGCTCGCAGAGTGATGGAGAATGCTTTTGGCATAATAAGAGCGGTATTTAGAATTTTATGAAAACCAATTCTTTTGGAACCGGAGACAGCAGAAACAGTTGCGATGACTATTAGTCGTTTACATAATTATCTTAGATGATAGTCACGCAACATTTATTGGGTAAGCCACTTAACCCTCCGTTGCCTCAGGTACACATAGATTGTGAGCCCTTTGGGGACAAGGGAACATATCCAGTACCTGCTTGTAGTGATTCCATAATGTAAACTCCTTTGATTGAAGCATAAGGCGGTATAGAAAATTGGTTAAATAAATCAATAAATAAATATACTCTACAAGGATCACTGAACTATGAGCAAGACGGAGTTTTAATGGAAGGTTCCTGGCCCAGAATTGAAAACATGGCTTCCATGTTTCCCCTGAGGAATATACTTGGAAGATCTCCTGCTTTTCTTTGTAAAATAAGGGATGAGCTAGCTGATTATTCTGTAAAAGAAGGAGTTATATCATGGCAACATGAATATGCTTAATTATATTTTATTACTCACCGTAGGTTTGCACTTTCTGGGCTTATCCCTATTTCCCAAGAAATGGAGCACTTCATATGCAAATCATCAGCTAGAGTAAACTTCTGATGCACCTTTAAAGAGCTAAAATTGTTATTAAAACCTGGAATGTGATCCTAATTGTTCTGTATGAAAAGCTTTTGAATAAAATCACTTTATTTACCTTTTCCTGTCCCCTTGGACTTATTCTCCTTTGCTCTCTCTCTTTGGTAGGATGAGAATAAACGTATCATTTTGTTTTGACATCTATCTTCTGTTTGCCCAAGTACGGTGGCTATTTCCCTCCATGCGTCTTCCTTCGGTTTCTTTTTGGAGTAATTTATGTCCTTCAGATCCCACAACACCGTATGGTATTTATAAATCTCTATCAGGTGCAGGGCACTTTCTTCCATCCCATTGTCCATGTTCACGAACACGTACTAATTCAGAGGAATGCCACAGCAACATCCCAACTGGCACTGCACACCCCTTTGTGTTCGCGGCAAAAACAGACAAAATTTGGATCACAATGTACATGAAGCGAATGCGCATAGCGTGCATGCGGGCCATTCGCGAACACGTCCCAACTAGGCAAAAATGTTGCAGGCTAGGTTGCAATGCATGTTGTATATGCAGCTTTAAAAATAGCTTTTCCAAGGCTAATTACCAAGCCGTAGGGTTGGACTCTGCTTAGAATTTCAAAGCCAGTAATAGGTTTAATTATTAGGCCTAGCAATTATTAGTTACCCTTCTCAAACATGGTATGAGGCCATATGAACTGAGTTTTCTTTTTCCTGTGTTTATTTAACAACTATTTGCTCTATTATCCTTTATTTGCTTTCCTAATCAACCTGATAAATTGATATTTATTTCTCTTTCTCTCACTATTGATAAGGGCTAGCAATAAGCCTTGCAGTACAAGAAAGTTAGACTTGCCTTGTCTTGAATGTTATCAGCAGATGTGGAACAGTGTTATGAAAACTATCAGGCCAGATATGGGCACAGTCCATTCATTTTGTGCTATTTGTAACTACATAGTCGTTATGTAAAAACTGGAATTTGTGACAGTTCAGTCAGCATCTGAAGATGGGATCTACGCGGTTTCCAAAGCTCCCATAATACAATACCTGTAAATTCAGATATATTTTCTCCAGGACCAAGATGTCAGTTAGTAAAAAAAAATGTGTTTCATTTCAGATTTATGTTGTGAATATTGCTTTATTTTCCCATTTATATTGCGTGTTTCCTTTGTTTCCCATTTTATTTTAACATGTGCTATTTTTTTACAATTTTCTATAGTACTTGCATATATTTCACAATTAATACAAAAGCATTTAGCACATATTCAAACTCTTTAGTGCATATTGAAATGCCATAAATTCTATTTTGCTAGTTTTTCTATGTCATTTAGGATGGGAAACAACAAAAAGCAATATAATAAATATTATTCATGCTTTCGTGTCATTTTAAAACAACAGCACATCCCTAAGGCCAACTAAAACTCTGCAGCCAGTATAGAACAATTGAACCTATCAATATGATGTAATTTTTGGTCCTTATGGTAAAATTACCACATCCAAGAATATCAAGGACCTATGGGACAAATACAAATAATGATTTAATATCATTCAGTGGCATAACAAGGGTGGGGTGAGTGGGGTTGCTGCCCCCCCCCCTTTTGCCTGAAAATTCTTAAGGTGGGAGAAATAATCTTGTGAGAAGGAGGAAACAGAGCCTGTGAGCCCACTTTAGTTCAGGCCTGTTGCTACCAGAGCAGTCCTAACAATTTCCCTCGCTACAGGGGGAGGAGAGGTGGCACCCTCAGGAAAGAAGGGAAATGTGAAGTCCCATAGAGAATGGGAGGCAGAGTAGCTTGTAGTGCAAAAATATCTCGATATTCTTCCAATGACCCAAATATCAATATGCTGATATTGATGTCATGCTTAACCTTACCCTCGTCCTGCCTGCAGTGTTTGATTCACAGCCTGTTCCCCTAGCTGGAACACTATCCTTGATTCAGCTGATTCCTGTCTCTATAATGATATCGTCAAACCCTCAAGCATGTTGCACCATGTGAAGAACAGTCATCAGCAGAGCTAAAAAACCCATTTTATTATTTTTTTCATATTGTAATTACATGCGTGTGCACGGACACATTTTGGCTACATGTAATGGATATACAGCTCCAAAAAAGAGCAGAATGATATGAAGAAACCAGCATTAACATCTGCTATAAAATCTTCATTCATCTCCAGAATTTCACAAGACAGACTATGATTTTGCAAAGGGATTGAAATTATTTTACAGTTTTGATTTTTTTGAGTATTTTAATTAAAGAGCATGGTCACCATTCATCTGTTTGAATTTGTCTGTCTACTTTTGTATTCATCTCCTCATATATGTATTTCAATTAGAATAATATAGTTCATAATGGAACTTAAGAAAATCAAAGTTTGATGACTGATTTTACGATGGCCAGCACAATAAAACCACCCTTTGCAAGATGTCAACAATAGAAGTAGTGTGATGCTTGTGTTCATTCAGTAATGGGGGGAATATTCTTTAGCATTCCTATACTACTACTACTGAGCATTTGTATAACACTACAAGTCATACGCAGCGCTGCACAGACATGTAAGAGACAGTCCCTGCTCATCAGAGCTTACAATCTAGTCAAGACAAACAACACAGAAGGTGAAGGTAGGGATAAAACAAGGGGGAAAGAAAAAGAAAAGGAGATCAGGTGAGTCAAGATCCAAAGGCAGCAGCGAAGAGGTGAGTTTTCAGCCTGGATTTGAAGAGGGTTAGGGAAGGTGCCTGGCGTACAGACACAGGTAGTTTGTTCCAGGCGTAAGGTGCAGCAAGGTGAAAAGAGCGAAGTCTGGAGTTAGCAGTATAAGAGAAGGGCACAGATAGAAGCAGTTTGCCAGAAGAGCGGAGTTCCCGAGAAGGGGTATAGGGAGAGATAAGAGAAGAAAGGTAATGAGGAGCCGCAGAGTGAATGCATTTATAGGTCAGCAGGAGAAGTTTGAATTGGATGCAGAAACGGATAGGGAGCCAAGGAAGTGACTTGAGAAGAAGAGTAATATGGGCATGATGAGGCTGGCGGAAGATTAGCCGCGCAGCAGAGTGTTGAACAGATTGACGGGGAGAGAGATGATTCAAAGGGAGACCAACAAGGAGTAGGTTACAGTAGTCAAAACGGGAGGTGATTAAGAAGTGGATAAGCATCTTAGTAGTGTGTTCAGAAAGGAAAGGGCAGATTTTGCTGATGTTATAGAGAAAGAAACGGCAGGTCTTAGCTATCAGATGTATGTGTGTGGATAAAGAGAGAGAGGAGTCAAAAACAATCCCAAGATTGCGGGCCGAGGAAACAGGAAAGAGTACAGAGTTATCGACAGAGACTGAAAAAGGAGGAAGAGGAGAGGAGGTTTTAGGGGGAAAGATAAGAAGTTCAGTCTTGGCCATGTTCAGTTTCAAGCGGCGGTGAGACATCCAGGCAGCAATGTCAGAATGGCAGGCAGAGATCTGGGTCTGGATTGCCGGAGAGATTTCAGGCGTAGAGAGGTAGATCTGGGAGTCATCAGCATACAGATGGTACTGAAAGCCATAAGAAGAGATAAGCGCACCAAGGGACTGGGTACAGAGAGCAAAAAGGAGCGGAGCGAAGACAGATCCTTGGGGTACACCAACTGGGAGCGGGATAGCAGAGGAGGAGGAGCCACCAGAACACACACTGAAAGAGAGATGAGAGAAATAGGAGGAGAACCAGGATAGTACAGAGCCCTTAAAACCAAGCGAGAACAGGGTATCGAGGAGAAGGTTGTGGTCAACAGTGTCAAAAGCAGCAGAGAGGTCAAGAAGGATGAGGACAGAGTAGAGGCCCTTGGATTTTGTCAGGAACAAGTCACTGGAGACTTTGGCAAGAGCTGTTTCAGTAAGTGTAAAGGACAAAAGCCGGACTGTAAAGGATCCAGGAGGGCATGAGAGGAGAGGATGTCGAGGCAGTGGCGGTGAACCGCACGTTCAAGTAGTTTAGAAATGAAGGGAAGGAGGGAGATGGGTCGATAATTAGAAGGACAGGTGGGATCAAGTGAGGGTTTCTTGAGGAGAGATGTGACCACAGCATGCTTGAAGTCTGCAGGGACTGTTGCAGTGGAGAGCGATAGGTTGAGAATATCAGAGATGGGAGGGACAATGGTGGAGGAGATGGGGCTTAGGAGACAGGTGGGGATAGGATCAGAAGAGCAGGTGGTGAGTTTGGAGGAAGAAATAAGGTGTGCAGTTTCCTCTTCAGAGATCACAGGAAAGGAAGAGAGGGTAGCAGAGGTGGGGGGGGGGGGGAGTTGGGAGTGAAGAGGGGGAGGAGGAGAAGTAGCTGACTTGTGGGGAATTGGAGGGTGATCTTGTGGATTTTGTCATAGAAATAGTCAGCCAGGGTTTGGGCAGAAAGGAAGGGAGGGATCAGAGGTGGAGGCACTTTGAGGACATAGCTGAGAGTAGTAAAGAGATGGCGAGGATCAGAGGCAAGAGAGTTAGTCAGATGGACATAATAGTCTTGTTTGGCAAGAGCTATGGCTGACTGGAAAGAGACAAGCATGAATTTGAAGTGTAGAAAGTCTGCAAGGGAGCGGGATTTGAGCCAAGCACGCTCAGCAGAATGGGCACAGGAATGTAGATAGCGGGTAGTGGATGAAAGCCATGGCTGGGGTGCAGTATGCTTCACAGGACGTGGCATGGGCGGAGCAAGAGCATCCAGAGCAGAGGAGAGTGCAGCGTTATAGGAAACTACTGCCTCGTCAACAGACTTAGATGACATAGTGGAAGAAAGAGATGAAGAAATAGTGGAAGAGAGAACCTAGGGATCAATAGCATGAAGATTTCTAAATAGGTTGGAGGAGACAGGACGAGGTTGAGGCAGCGGGTGTAAAGATTAAAGCTTATAAGGTGATGGTCAGATAAGGGAAGAACTGAGCTACAGACGTTCGAGGGTAAGCAACTAGAGAAAAATACCAGGTCAAGGCAGTGGCCATGCTGGTGAGTGGGGGCAGTGGAACAAAGCTGGAGGTCAAACGAAGAGGTAAGGGAGAGGAGCTTTAACGCATAAGGATCAGAGGGATTATCGACATGAATGTTAAAATCCCCAAGAATAAGAGTGGGGGAAGAGGAATCCAGAAAGAAGGAAAACCACTGAGGAACGTGGGGGAGTATTTAGTGGTGTAGAAACAGAAACAACAAAATGAGATAAAAGTAGAGCTGAGGAGAAGCCTACTAGTTAAAGCAGTAGGCCGAGAACTAGGAAATTGGGGTTCAAATCTCAATTCTGCCACTGATGCTTCTTGGGAGGTTAAATTGTAATAGCGAAGCGCCCGCAACCCAATAATACCTGGAGTCTATGGACGAGGATTCAACTCCCTTTTATTGTACATACAGTCTCAGCACTAGCATACAAAATGTCTGAGCGCTGAGCTCAGTCAAACAACAGCATTTATACATTTCTTTGACTGGGCATACCCCCTTGCCCTCCCTCTGTGCACAGTTCTCTAGCCCTGGCTCAAAACGCTAGACAAAATATTCTACACTTTTCTGCTTTTTCTGTTGTTTTTCATCCTAATTGCAAGGTCAGAGCACATCTAGCAGAGATACAGTGGAGCAGCATTCTACTGAAGCAGACATCTGGCTTACATAAACAAAAACAGTAGAAAAGTTTTATTCTCTTATCTACAGGAGAGCAGAACATGTTATCAAGCCAGAATAGAGCGGTATTTCTTTCTAACAGCTAACAGCATTCTGTAATTTTCCAAAGTCAGAATTAGTACACTAAGGCAGGGGAAAAAGGGCTTCAGGCCTAACTCTGCTACATACTAGGCCATCGCCTATCACATTCCCCCCTTTTGATTATTCACACCCGCAAGTAAGAAAGGGTGAGAATCTAATCACACAAATAGCAAAATACTTCAGACTATAGTAGAGGGATCACTGTGTGGTATAGGGTAATAATCCCATGAAGCTAATATATGTGCCGCTGCCTTGCGGTCAATAGTACTATCAATAACGTAGTGTAGCATACGCAAGCATAAGGGCAGGAAACATGGGATACATAAACAAATAGCCACAATCAGGAATACAAGTATAATAAGTGTCTTCAGGCCGCCCAGGCCTGAAAACCAAGAACCAAACCAGCCATCTAGTTGCAAGTCATGCCATGTTTGGACTGGGACATACGTTTGCTTTCTCATGTGGGTGGCTATATCTTCTACAACCTGTCCTTCATTATCTATTTCTAAGCAGCAGTTAGTTAAATTCAATTTTCCACAAACTCCTCCTTCAGCTGCAAGCAGGTAATCTAAAGCTAAGCGGTTCTGGTAAATGGCTGTACGCATCTGTGTGGCTTGTTTAGCTAACAAGGTTAGTGCTCTACTAGTTTCATTGGTTATAATTTCAACAACAGCTTGCAAACGTATAATACGATCTAACATATATATAGGGGTGCGGTAGCCCCAAGAACCATCTTGCGCCCAGGTAGCAGGTCCATAGTAAGACACAATGCGCTCTGGTGGCCATTCTTCAGAGGTTGCATCCCATGATCCGCACCTGTAATAATTATTTCTGTTAATCAGGTCACAAGCATCAAAATACAGGTACGCAGGTTGACTGGGATCAGAGAGTTGACTCGTAGCGTTGATAAGGGCTCCATCTTCATCATTCCATCTCAGTTCCAGGACATAGTAAGATGGATTCTGTCGAGGTTTGAAACAAGTACGAGTCTGTCCCTTAGTGCAAACATTCAGCTCTGTACCATTATAGATACACCGGCTGATTATGCCAGTGCAAGTATAGTAAGAGTGGTAAAGTAGAGTCTGGGTGACTTGCATTCCAGTTCGGGTGGTGGTTATACAGGCTGCACAAGGGGGCAAGGCAAGAGTGGTTCTCAAGAGTCCTAGGGCTACCGCAAGAAGGAAATAGCAGCAATTGGTAATCATCATGATTATAGTCTTTGATGACTACTGAGGTAGATGATGGTTGATTGAGGTAGATAGATAAGGATGGATAGGGTCTGGAAGATAACTAATACAGAACTGAAGAACGTCTCTTTCTTTGATGTTCAGGAATAAATGGGCAACGTTCTTTACGATGATGGATCTCTTCTTCTCAGCGTGAGTCACAACGGTGATGTAGGATCAGCGATCGTCGTCCAGGGGCGACTCTCAGGAACTGTTGCTGGCTTCACTCGACTGTGGTGGATCCAGGAGTCGATCTCTGCCACTTTAACTGCTGTTGGGGTTGATAGCAAAACGATATACGGCCCTTTCCAATGGGGCGCCAACAGTGTCTTCTTCCACTCTTTTACCCACACCGAGGCTCCAGGCTTGAAAGGATGCAATGGCTCTGTTAGATTGATAGGCAACTGGTCCTGCTCCCAGGTATGAAGACCCTGCAAAACAGAACTTAGAGCCAACAATTCTTGCCTAGTGATTTGTGCTCCAATTTGATTCATATCTCCCCTTATCCCCTGAATTATAGGCAGGGGCCTCCCATACAGGATCTCAAAAGGGGATACTCCTAATGGCGTGATGGGTGCTGACCATATTCGGAGAAGGGCAATGGGGAGAGCTTGGGGCCACTTCAAGTGGGCTTCCTGGCAAAGTTTGGATAACTGAGACTTCAGGGTCCGGTTCATTCTCTCTACTTTCCCTGAACTCTGGGGCCTATATGCTGTGTGTAACTTCCATTGTATCTGTAGGGCATGGGCTAGCTGCTGAGTCACTTGTGATATAAAAGAGGGCCCATTGTCAGACCCCATGGTCAGTGGTATTCCAAATCTGCGGATGATCTCATGAAGCAAGGCTTTGGTGACTTCTCTGGCCTTCTCAGTCCTGGTGGGGAAAGCTTCCACCCATCTAGAAAAGGTACAAACTAGGACTAACAAGTAGCGATATCCATTTGCTCATGGCATTTCTGCAAAGTCTATTTGGATATTTCCCATGGGGGTAACTCCCACTGACTGAATTCTTGGGGGTAGGACAGGACCTTGTCGGGCATTGTTTTTGGCACGGGTCACACAGCTTCGGGCTACTGAGGTGGTTAAAGGTCCTAACAATGAGATATAGAAATATGGCTTCAGAGCTTCTGCCATCTTAGTTTTACCATAGTGTGTGGCCTGATGAAAAGCTTGGACAAAGGCAGGGCCTAGTGCTTCAGGAATTACAGTCATTCCAGGGATTGTGCTCCCTTCAGGCGGTGGCAACACAATCCATCCAGTGTCTGATAATTGCCCCCCCTCCTTTTGACAGTAATGGTCCATCTCCACTTTGGTGTATCTGGGGGTCCATGCACTAAGAGGTACTGGAAATATCGCTGCTTGAATCGCGGCAATTGGGGTGGTAATTTGTCCTGCAATGGCTGCTTCTCGGGCTGAGGCATCAGCAAATCTGTTTCCTCGGGACACTTCTCCATCTCCAATCTGATGGCCTCAACAATGCATTACAGCAACGCGTTTAGGGGACCAAACTGCTTCCAACAAAGTCAATATTTCTGGGCCATACTTGACAGACTTGCCTCCTGAGGTGATCAATCCACGTTCTTTGTACAGGGCCCCATGGGCATGTAATGTTGTAAAAGCATATTTAGAGTCTGTATATACATTCAGGCTGATTCCTGCTCCGATTCTGAGTGCACGTGTGAGGGCTATCAATTCAGCCTTCTGTGCTGAGGTTCCTGGGGCTAGAGCTGATGATTCTACTACCATGTCCAGAGTCACCACTGCATATCCAGCACATTGTTGTCCTTCAATTATGAGGCTACTCCCATCCACGAAGAAGGTTCTGTCTGGGTAGCTCAAGGGAACATCAGTCAAATCTGGGCGACTTGAATATACAGTGTCCATTACGTCTAAACAATCGTGGTCAGGAGGGCCTGGGCCGGTTGGCAGTAGGGTAGCTGGGTTCAGAGTTTGGCTAACACTCAATTGCAAGTTAGGATTCTCACATAGCATACTTTGATACTTCAGCATTCGGGCGTTGGTGAGCCAATGGTTTCCTTTGTGTTCCATCAGGGTTAAAACAGAGTGTGGTACAGTGACTTGAAGATTTTGTCCTAAAGTGAGCTTGTCAGCTTCGCTCACTAAGAGGGCTGTGGCTGCTACAGCTCTTAGGCAAGGTGGCCAGCCTTTGGCAACAGGATCCAATTGTTTCGACAGGTAGGCCACAGGTCGCTGCCAAGACCCAAGAGGCTGGGTCAAGACTCCCAAAGCATTTCCACATAACTCATGGACATACAGACAAAATGGTTTCTGCACATCCGGTAGGCCCAAAGCTGGGGATGACATCAATGCTGTTTTCAGCGATTTGAATGCTTTATCTTGTTCTGGGCCCCATTCCAGGGGAGATCGTTCCAGTCCCTGTGTGACTTGGTACAAGGGTTTTGCCATGAGCGCAAAATTTGGTATCCATATGCGACAATAGCCTGCAGCTCCCAAGAAAGCTCGCACCTGTTTTCTGGTTGTGGGGGTTGGAATGCGGCATACTGCTTCTTTTCGCTCGAGTCCTAATTTCCGAGTTCTTTGGACAGGTGGAACCCTAAGTATTTCACTTCTGTCTGGCATAGCTGCGCCTTAGCTCTTGAGACTTTGTATCCAGCTTCATTCAAAAGGTGCAGAAGATCACTTGTAGCTTGTATACAATCAGATTTGCTGTTGGTGGCTATGAGCAGATCATCTACATATTGGAGCAAAATTCTTTTTCCTGGAGTCACAGAGTAGCTTGACAGATCTTGACTGAGAGCTGCACTGAAGATAGTAGGTGAATTCTTGAATCCTTGGGGCAGTCGAGTCCAAGTGAGTTGTCCTCGTCGTCCTGTGGTAGGGTTTTCCCATTCAAATGCAAACAAAAGCTGACTGGCCTCTGCCAGACGTATACAGAAAAAGGCATTTTTAAAGTCCAAAACAGTACAGTGAGTGGCTTCTGCTGGAATCAGTCCCAGGAGGGTGTAAGGATTTGGTACTACTGGATGTATGGTTTCAACTGCACTGTTCACTCGATGTAAATCCTGCACTGGGCGGTAGTCACCTGTCCCAGGCTTCTTGATTGGGAGAAGGGGGGTGTTCCAGGTTGATTGGCATTCTCTGAGAAGTCCATACTGCAATAATTTCTTCAAATGGCGATGAATACCTTCAATTGCTGTTCTTGGGAGGGGATACTGACGCACATGCACTGGTTCTGCTCCGGGCTTAAGGGTAACAAGTACAGGAGCTATATTCTTCACTAGGCCAGGTGGATTATTCTCTGCCCATACTCCAGGTGGGGCTGCAATGCTGGTAAGTATACAGGAACTTGCTGCTTTGGATGCAGGTAAATAGAACCGCCATTCTTCTTCTCGGGGGACAGTTAACACCATCAGGCCAGCAGATTTTGAGTTTACAGTCATTTCCATTTTTCCCCCTTCAACAAAGGATATCTGGGCTTGTAGCTTTGCAAGCATGTCTCGGCCCAAGAGAGGAACTGGGCATTCAGGCATGTACAGGAACTGGTGTGTTATCTGCTGCCCCCCTAGTTCACAGGCGCGGTTCTGCAGGAAAGGTCTTGTGGTTCTAGTTCCAGTAGCTCCCACAATTGTAACAGATCGAGAGGACACAGGGGCCACAGGCTTGGCTACTACTGAATGCTCAGCTCCTGTGTCTACCATAAAGTCCATATGCTGGTCTCCAATTTTTAATTTGACCATAGGCTCCTGGAGACCCAAGAAGAACTTGGAGCCCGGTCTGGCCTAGTCCTCATCATCCATGAAATAGCCCTCGGCGACTATTCCTTCCATGGCAGTCTCATTCTGCTGAGTCTGTTGAAACTGTGCACGCTGCATCCCCCCTCGCTGCTGGAATTGCCCCCCCGCTCTCCTGGTGCTCCCATGTCCCCTCCAGGGGGTGGAGCTGCGTTTTGGGCACGTATCCTTCCAATGTCCTTCCTCTTTACAATAAGCACACTGATTTGCACCTAAGGGGGGCCGAACGCTCCCTCGGGCCCTTCCTCGTCCTCTGGCTCTTCTGTTAGGACATCCTCCTCCACGTCCTTCCACTAGTGCTGCAGCAAGCAGATCCACTTTTCTCCTCATCCTTCTGTCACTTTCCCTTTTGCATTCTTCATCACGATTCACATATACCTTTTGTGCGACTTCCATTAGCTGTGCTGAGTTCATGCCTGCAAATCCTTCTAATTTTTGCAGTTTTCACTTTATGTCTCCCTGGGACTGACTCACAAAGGCGGTATTTACCATGCGTAAATTCTCTTCGGCTGCTGGGTCATATGGGGTGTAAAGTCTATAGGCTTCAGATAATCGTTCATAGAAAGCAGCCGGACTCTCATCTGGGCGCTGAAGAACTTCTGCTACTTTCCCAATATTCATAGCTTTCTGGCCTCCCTTCCTCAGGCCCTGCAGTAAAGCCTGGCGAAACCGGGTGAGGGCTTTCTCTCCTATATCACTATTTGGGTTCCACTTGGGATCTTTATTAGGAAAATCCGCAGCGGCTGCCTGTTGGGGATCTAGATTTTGGTCTCTCCCAACTACAGGGTTCTCCTCCAACCATTTAGTGGCTGCCCGCACTATCCGTGCCTGCTCCTCCGTAGTGAAAAGGGTAGCCAGGAGCTGGCGGCAATCAGACCAGGTGGGCTGGTGGGTTTGCATAATACTAGTCATTAACTCTGTCAAATCCTGGGGCTTTTCAGTATAGGAAGCATAATGTGTTTTCCAGTTTAATAAATCTGTTGTGGAAAAAGGCACATAAACTAAGCTGGTCGGTCCGGGCACAACCTGACCCTTTTCATTCTTGAAAGGTAATCCCGGGACCTGCCGCAGTGGCAATTGGCGGGCTTCTTTCTGGGCTCCTTTTCGGGGTCTGAGGGCGTCCCACAGCATGGTGGATCTAGGGGTGACTCTGCTACTGGCGTCTGGACTGGTGGATGACTCTGGACTGGCATCTGACTCTCCACTAGCGGATTCCTCGGGGGGTGATTGCTCCGCATCAGAGTACTGCTCAGGACTAGGGCTCCGACTTCTACGAGGAGGGGTCTGCTCAAGTTTTTGAGGTGGATGCTCGGGTGGAGGCACCTCAGCTGGAGATACCCTTGCTACCTCTGGCTCTACTCGGGGTACTGATGGGGGTACTCGGGGTGGAGCCGACGGGACTGGGGTATACAGAAAGGCGGGTGGATATCCCGGAACTTCTGGGGGCTCTGGCTCTGCATAAATCGGGAGCTTCTCTGTCTTAGCAGGGACTCTCGTGGGAGTTGCTAACATAATCCTTTTCTGTCCCTCACTGCAACTTTTCATCCAGGGGGGCTGCTTCTCACATATTCCTAGCCAGGAGTCTATATAGGAAAACTGTTCGGGACTATAGCTGCGCACTATCTTGTGCACACGGGACACAATTTGGATATCAAAAGTACCTTCTGGTGGCCACCCGGCATCTAGCACTGGCCACACCCTGCTACACAATATTTCTAAACAGGGCGCTGTCATTTTGATCCCATAATCACCACTAAAACCTTTCTTAAAATTTGTGATCATACAGTTTAACGGAGTTTGCACAGACTCTGCCCCTCCCATGATGACGTACAACGTATAAGACAGCAAACAGAAAGGGTAGGTAGAATGGCTACGGGTAAGGGGTCTGCGTAGCCCACAGAACAATGAGGGGGACAAACAACAGACGCTTCCTCCTGTTCGTGACTTGAACGTGGTCGCCCGGTCAAGAACTGCGCTACTGAGGAGTCCGCTCTCGCTTGGCCTGTGTTGCAAGGCCTCTCAAACACACTTCACACAACCAAACATGCTAGCATTTCCCAAATTCCAAAATTCCCGGGCTAACTGACTAAACCAAAATTACCAAACCAAAAGGGCTGATGGGTTCGCCCCGCGCACTACCTGCAGGGATACGAGGATCGCCCTGGAAGCTTATCAAACTTCCTTTACCTGTTACTGTACCAGAAGTGTCTCGAGACTTTCCCAAAGCTATCTGACTAAGAACCAGAAAAATCAATACTCACCGGATCCGGTAGCTAATGCGCTGCGCAATCCGTTCCACCTTGGGTTGAATCCTGGACTCCCCTCAACCAGGGTTCGAGGTGTTGGCCAGCTGGACCCGGCAGGCCGCCAAGGCAGGGTGGAACCCTCCGATACAAGGGTCCGGCGGCGCCTGGGATCCTCTCCGCTGTCAGTCGGCTGCGGTCCCAGCCGGACCAAACCTAGAGGCGGTAATACGCGGTAATATTCGCTTGCGTTCAATTTGTATTATGCTTCCCGGCCAATGCACCAAGAAATGTAATAGCGAAGCGCCCGCAACCCAATAATACCTGGAGTCTATGGACGAGGATTCAACTCCCTTTTATTGTATATACAGTCTCAGCACTAGCATACAAAATGTCTGAGCGCTGAGCTCAGTCAAACAACAGCATTTATACATTTCTTTGACTGGGCATACCCCCTTGCCCTCCCTCTGTGCACAGTTCTCTAGCCCTGGCTCAAAACGCTAGACAAAATATTCTACACTTTTCTGCTTTTTCTGCTGTTTTTCATCCTAATTGCAAGGTCAGAGCACATCTAGCAGAGATACAGTGGAGCAGCATTCTACTGAAGCAGACATCTGGCTTACATAAACAATAACAGTAGAAAAGTTTTATTCTCTTATCTACAGGAGAGCAGAACATGTTATCAAGCCAGAATAGAGCGGTATTTCTTTCTAACAGCTAACAGCATTCTGTAATTTTCCAAAGTCAGAATTAGTACACTAAGGCAGGGGAAAAAGGGCTTCAGGCCTAACTCTGCTACATACTCTAGGCCATCGCCTATCACAAAATAAGTCACTTCACCTTCTATTACCTCAGATTTACTAACGTATAGTAATGTTTTAATATAGATTATTGCATATCAACACACACTAATGCAAAGGCATGTGTTTAAGTAGTAAATAGACCCCAATGACAATAATGGGATTCACAACCAATGAAGTTAAAACCTTCTCTAGCTGACCTGATCCCTCCTGAATTGTTGAAGGAATTACTCCCTCTGTTTTCAAACTTTTTTTAGATCTTTTTAATTCAAGTCTTCAGCAAGGTTCATCCCCTTTTGCTGGAAAAAATGCAGTTTTATATCCACTTCTGAAGAATGAAAAGCAAGATCCTGAAAACCTAGCAAGCTACCAACCTATCTTGAACCGTCCCTTTGTAGCCAAGCTGATGGAAAATTTTGTTTCTCAACAACTGTCTTTTATCAATGCTAATAATTCACTTCATCCTCACCAATTTGGCTTTAGATTGGTCCACAGCACAGAACCTGTTCTTCTAGCAACGCAAAATAACATTTTCTTACGCATTGATGAAGGTTCGGAGATTATTTATTTATTTATTTTAAAGTGCTTTTATACTGCTTTTCAGGAATCATGATTTTTCAACTTCGTTTATCTGCCACCTTCAATCCGGTGGATCACCAACCACTTATGGTGGATCACCGATCCGGTGGATCACCAACCAGATTATAGGAAGTGGACATTACTGGCTCTGCCCCTAGTTGGTTTAAATCCTATACGTTTTGTGCACTTTCATAGTCATCAATGGTCAAATCTTCTCCCAGGAATATTCTCTTCCCTGCAATGTCCCGCAGGGAACAATCCTTTCCCTCCTACTTTCTAATCTCTTCCTGGCACTTCTGTCTACATTAATACAGGATTTAGAATTCAGCGTACATATGTATGCTGATGATATTCAAATCATTATTTCTCACTCATCTTGGGACTCTGGGCAATGTTCAGGAAGTAAATTTGGCTCTCTGCACAATGTCCAGGGTGTGAATTTGTTCCTGTCATTGCTGGGAATCTCATCTCGATTCTCAGTTTTTCTTTAGTCCTTAAATCTCTGCTGTTACAAAAAAAATATGTTTTTTTTCGCACTTGGATTCATTAAATCAGTTAAGCATTCTGTGAACCTCAAAGCCCTCAAAGCTATCATTGATGCTCTTATGTTAAACCAACTAGATTATTGTAATTTGTTATTCAGTAGGCTCCCAGAATACCAGATCAAACTTCTATAACTTATTTAAAGCACTGATATTAAATTACTCCACAGTGCTAAGCACTTGGACCCCATCAACCCTCTTCTCATCACACTGGTTACAGCACTGGTTGCCTATATTAAGCAGAATTTGGTTGAAGGTCATTATGCTTTCTCATCACACATTTTATACTAGATTTTAGGCATGTGCTCACCAAAGATTTTCAGGCTCATTTTGGTTCATCAGAATATACCCATTCAGTTAGTCTTCAGGACTCAAATCATTTCTGTATTTGTCCCATTCATCCCTATCAAAGTCTATGGGAGATGCTACTTTGCAATGAAATTGTCAGATTTGCCATACATTTTCAAACAAACCTGCCTGAAACTTGATGTCAGACATCTGTACTAGCACTACATGAGTGTCACAAACTCCTCCAGAGGCACCAGAAGAGGGGCAAGGAGAACATACAATGGCTAAATGAGTACGAGAAGCCACCAACAGAATGGCAAACCGGTACAAAGTACACAATGAACCCCTCAAGATAGTCAAAAAAGGCAAAGAAACACCTCAATTGGTGCAGGCACACCAAGGCAATCTGAGAGGAGTAAAATGGCAAGGAGCATCCAGATCAGTTTCAAGGCCCTAAATTATACCAGGAGGACCAGCACAGCTCAGGATCCTGGTTGCCTGGAAGGCCCTATGACAGCAGAGGAGAACCAACATGAGCAGAAGAGGCAGCACAAGCCCAAGTCATAGAAGTGGGGTGTGTTAAGCTTAGCTGTATGCCCATAAGTTAGAGTTCTAGCACTGAAGAGTTTGGTCCTGACATTGGAACATTAAGTACAGAGGAAGATCCCTCCAAGGTGGAAGAATCATTCATGGAGTGCACTCCAGTCATTCTGAAAACTAATCTAAGGGTTTCTGAGTCAGTGACTCAACAAGTACAGTTTCTTAGTCAACAAGTACAATAATGGAGGGCTGTAGATGTGAGGGCAATCTGTCTCCTCATGATAACTAGGGTTGATATGACTATCAGGCTAGCTAGTCAGGTTTCCCCTTTCTCCGTTAGTACTCCATATTCATCCTCCTGACAGAAATATCATGCTCAAGTTAAACAGTAGCAGTGCTCCCCTGCTAGAACCTCCATAGAAGTACAGTAATGAAAATTTGAAACAAATTCTGAAGAGAGCTCAAGGATCGTCAACAGTTGTAGGCAGGTAGTATCTCCCCACCGCACCAGGTTGTTTCTTCCAGACTCAGGAGCTGCATGTTAAAGTGGGTAGTGGAACAGAGGTGTATAATGGCTAAAACACCCACAAAGGTACAAAGCTACAGGACAAAGAGGAGTGGCCCAGGAAATGCCAAAGCACATTGGTTGCAGAGTCACACAGCTAGAAGGGTGGCAACAAACTGACCTGGCATTGAGGGAGGGTGAAAGTTGTACAATGACATGCCTAATGCACCCATAGAGGTACAAAGCAGCAGGATGAGGAAGTGTGGCCCAGAAAAAGCCAAAGCAATGAGGGCATAGAGGCAGAGAGCCACTGTGTCCCTGATCTAAGGCGAGCCAGTATAGTTTAACATGGGAGTAATCTGCTGGAACCCATCTGTCCTACCTTTACTGAGCATCTGTCCTTGCACATCCAACAGAGAAGGACGGATAAAGGAGGAAGATGGCTGCCACTCTGAGGGGAATCTCTACCCCTGATCCAAAGAAGAGAGAAGTCAGGACTAGTGACAGAGCTGCTCCCTAAATAGGCATACAGCTAAAGCAATAGGTGGCAGCACTGTGGGACGTCTTTATCCAGATGTTCAGCATTAAAGAATTTGGGGTGAAAGCATCTTGTTTCAGGTTGTGGCAGCCTCCTTTATCAGGCTTTTCCAGAAGTGATTGAATCCCAGGGATTTATTCATTCTGAGATTGTCTGGGCTCATATGGCCAGCTGAATCCAAGACTATGACCTTGATGTGGTTCAAAGCAGCAGCAGCAGTGATTACCAGGCTTATACTCTGTTGTACTCCTACCTGAAGAACAAGCAGAGATACAACACTGTGACCAGTAACAGGGTGGAAGGGTATATTATACCTCTACCAGCCTTCCAACCAGTTCCATCTAAACTGCATTCACTTGGAGACCCAGGACTGGAAGCAACACACAGCAGCCTGCTATTGGCACTCATCCTGTCTCAGAGCTCCTACTTGACTCCTGCTGCAGAATGTCGGGTCTGATAAGCTGAGACAGAAAGAGACTGTCACATTTAAAGAGCAGCCCATGAGGAAACATCAGATCTCACCTTCTGCCTAGCTGTAGACCAACAGTAGACCAAAACAGCTGTTATTACACACAGAGTTCTGCTGTGTGCCTCCAGACTCTTGCCCCTTTAAGGAAGAGCCCCTGAGGCTGGGAGAGGAGTGACCATTCCATACTGGGCTCTTCTCTGGTAGTTTCCCCTAGTACAGAGACAGTCCATCAGTTCTGTACTGTCTTTTCAGATCTTGAAGAGTGTCTAGCCAGTGAGAGTGCAGCAGGGGAAGCCAGCAAGTCAGGTTTACATGATGTGCTGCAATCACTTAGCAATAGCCTTTTGCTGATGAGAAATAAATAAATAAATAAAACACTATGGCTTGCCATCTGAAGTACCAGGGGGGATCCAGAGCATGAAGCCTGAGAGACCAGCAGAGTTCCAGAATGAATAAAGGCAACCAGTGACCTCTGACTACACTTTATCAGAAATGCTGCCTTTGTTCCCTCTGAATCTCTTAGACTGTAACAGTTATTTTTCTCTTGCATTTTGATGCTAAGTTTGGTATGCGGAAAATAGCCATTGGAAATGGGCACCATCCTAGAAAGACTGAAGTGCCAAGTTAACTGTCAAATGCACAGCTGGTAGATACACTGAAGGCAGAGAGTGTGCATGCTTTCTGACTTCTGGCCACAAACTGGGTATTGCCTTCAAGGGACTAAGAAACAGCGGAATATGACAAGTAGAATTCATGGCTAGCACTGGCTTTTGGTACCCCTCAGCATAGCTGTGCACTTCTTCCTTCTCCTAGTAGCAGAATAAAGGGAAACCAAGCAAGGGGAGGTTTGTCTTTAGAAACAAACACTGGCTTTTCCACCAAGTCCACTGCTTTCTATGAACAATGGGGAGCCATGATATCCCCTGTCATGGAGAAGAAAAGTTCACTGGGCACACTGGTTGGAGGCTAGGACAGGAAATGCTGTGCAACACTGGCCAGGTCTGGCCAGACTATTGACTCTTGTATGCTATATGCCAAGGGATCTTTGTGCATAGACTTGACGGGCTCTGCAAGGTCGTGTGTCACTGAAATCTGTGAAGTCTGACTTGTAGCAGGCTGATTTCTGCAACTTAGCAATGTAGCTAGGGTTACAGTTACCAAAGATTGTTCCTGGCTGAGACTCGTGGACCAAAGGCATGTAAAGTCGAAGGAGGGAGTGGTAAATGACAGGGCGATACTCATGCTAGCAATACCACTTGTCGGCATACATGGTATTTTCCTTGCTCAGTAAGTGTGCAAAGCATCTGATCCAATGGAAGCCCCCTCCTTCACTGCCCTGATCATGTTCGTCCCACCACCTATTACGAAGAAACCTGGATGCATGATGTTCTGTTTATGACCTATGTGCCAGCCCTGCAGTATTGCCCATATTTCCACTAAAATGTGGATCCATGTATGGCTGTTATCCATTACCCGTGTGCCCATTATTACCCTCCGGCTGTTGCTCCCTGTTAGACCTACAGCATCTTTCTCTGCCAGCTGCCACTAATATGCTGTCAGGGAGAGGTAGGCATGTGTAGCCTTCAGACTAGTCCAGATGTTAGTGGTGAAATTCTACCTGCAGCTGAAGACCCAGGCTGGGGATGACCTGCTTACTAAAAGCTGTCCTGCAGGGCACTCGGTAAGTGGGAGCTACGAAAGGCAGCAGCCTTTAAACCCCACCTTCTCAACCATATCAGGGGATGGTCATCCAGGGCTATAACTTCCCAAAGCACCAAGTCATTACTCTTAATGTTACCTGCTGCTTGCCCTGTGACAATGCCAACAAACAACATCCCTTGTCTTCCATGGTGGCTTGCTTCGATGTGCATCGGTCCCGCTGCCATGTCATCTGACTGGTGGAATAGGATAGGGACTCTGCTTGGGAAAGGGATTTTGTTTTTCCTGTACCTTTCACATCATTTCTATTCCACTCCTGGATGGAGTCCCCAGCCAAGGACAAGCGCCCTCCTTTGCACCAAACTGTAAATGGTGCTGTTTTTCTAAATAATGCAGCCTGCCACTGTTTGCAAGGTGACTTATCAGCTTCCCTACAGTAACTGCACTCTGCATGTCTCAGGGCATCAAGCACTTTACAATTCTTCCACACCGGTGTGGTTTTATGAGATTTCTCCTGTATTTCCTAGGGAAGGGCTGCTGCTCTTGGTGCTGCTGCTGACCTGTGACTGGAAGCAGACAAGATGAAAGACCAGTGGCATCATTCCCGCTCTCTACTCCTCTGTACCTGTGTGGTGCTCTTGACCTTGGCACTGCCAGGATCACCTTCTATTTTCTCACCATTTGGTATGCTAACAACAACCTCTTCAACAGCCTCTTCGACTAGTCCACTTTAAGCATCTGATGTAAATCCCACCTATGCAGATCCCTCAGATTCTATATCTGCCAAGACCATCTCGAAACACTTTTAAGCAGGGAATACAGTGCACCTGCTGTGAGGTTGATTTGCTTTCACCTGCTGTTTCTCTCTTGTCGTCCTACCCTGCAACGTGTCAATCTTCTTAGGCCCCTCTGCAAAAATGTCATTGGACACTTCATCTTCTACATTGGCACTCAGAAACTGCCAGCTCTTTCTACTCTCCTTGTAAAGATAACTCTCTTTAGCTTGGGATGGTGGACTAAAGGAGCCCATAATCATACCCCGGGAATGCGCTGTCTCTTTCTGCACACTCATGCCAGTACTGCTCTCCTCTTTCTTTCTATGACCACTTAATTTTCTAGATGCATGATAATGTACAATAATGGGCATAACACATTAATCCACATTAAGAACATAAGATATGCCAGACTGTGAGCAGGGCTGGCCTGTCCACTAGGCAGGCTAGGTGGCTGCCTAGGATGGCAGATCTCTGTGGGCAACAGGCCGTGTGCTTTGACATACATGTCCTGCTGCCCCCCCCCCCTTTGTGCCACCCTTCCCCCTCGTGCTGAGCTGTGCTGCACTGCTGCAACCCACTACCACTGATTCCAGCAGCGGGAGGTGGGGGGGGGGGGGGGTTGGGGGAGGAAGCTTAGCTTAGCAGCAACATGGCCTGTTGCTTTTGAACCCCCAAAGTTCTATTGGCAGAAACTCTTGAGCCATTATCCTAATAGTGACCAATCCAGGTTTCCAAAAAGTAGACAGAACCCAAGCTGCTTATCTCAGGGGTAAGCAGTGGATTTCTCCAGTCCACTTTAATAATTGTTTATGGACTTTTCCTCCAGAAACCTGTCCAAACCTCTTTTATACCTGGCTACACTAACTGCTTTTACTACATCCTCTGGCAATGAATTCCAGAGTTCAATTACAAGCTGAGTGAAAAAATATTTTCTCTGATTAGTCTTAAATGTGCTACATTGTAGCTTCATTGCATATCCCCTGGTCTTTCTACTTTTGGAAGCAGTAAAGAACCAGTCTATGTTTACCTGTTCCACTCCACTCGTCGTTGTTGTTAAGTGCAGTTGAGTTGGTGCTACCTCATGGTGACCCTCTGGATAGTTGTCCTAAACTGTATTTGGTCTTTTGTCAGCTGTTGTTACTGGCCTTCCTCTTTTGTGTTGACCTTCAACCTTGCCAAGCATGATGTCTTTATCTAATGATCTCTGTCTTCGCATGATGTATTCAAAGTTGAAGTCTTGTCATCTCAGCTTCTAAAGAAAGCTTAGGTTTGTTCTCATCTAGTATCGACTAGTTTGTTCTTCATGCAGTCCATGGTGCACATAGTATTCTTTGCCTACACCATAATTTGAAGGCATTGATTTTCTTCCTGTCTTCTTCACTGTCCTATTTTGGCATCCATATGACATTATTGAAAATACCATGGTTTGGACAAGTTGAATCTTTGTATGGAGAGATACATTTCTGCACTTGAGAGTCTTGTCTAAGTCCTTCATAGCCATTCTGCTAAGAGCAATGTGTCATCAGATTTCTTGACTGCTTGTTGTTTCTTTATTGATCCAAGCAAGTTAAAGTTGTCCATTATATCTATTTCTTCAACATCCAGGAGGAAATTATTGATTTTGCCAGTTGTCAGGATCTTTGTCATCTTCATGTTAAGATGTAGGCCCATTTTAAGATTATATTCCTTGATCTTGATAAACAAATGTTTCAGATCATCTTTACTTTCAGCCAGTGATGTGGTGTTGTCAGCATACCACCTAGAATGCATTTGCAGACGGGAGATATATAAATGCATTAATAGAATAGAACACCTCAGTTGTCTTCGTACAGTCCTGCTTCTCTGTTGATTTGTTCTGCATATAAATTAAGCAGGTAAGAGGAAAGTATGCAGCTTTGTTGCACACTTTTCTGATTTTAAACCATTCTGTTTCTCCTTGTTCCATTTGAACTGTTGTTTCCTGATCAATGTAAAGGTTGTGCAAGAGAACGATCAGGTGTTCTGGTATACCCAAGCTTCTTAATGTGGCCCAGAGTTTCTCATGAGTTACACAATCAAAGACCTTGCTGTAGTCAATAAAACACATAAAGATATCCTTTTGGTATTCTTTTGTCTTTTCAAGGATCCATCTCACATCCGCGATGATGTCTTTCGTTCCTCGCCTTTTCCTGAACACTGCTTGCACTTCTCGTTCCAGTTATGGTTGTAGCCTCCACTAAATTATCTTGAGGAGAATCTTGCTGGCATGTGGAATCAGAGCAAATATGCGATAATTTCCACAGCCAGTTGGATCACCTTTCTTCAGTATTGATATAAACACAGATCTTTTCCAGTCAGTTGACCATGATGTTGTCTTAAAAATTTCCTGGCAGAGCCCTGTAAGTATGGTAACAGCTGCATCTGATTGCTGTAATACTTCAATGGGAATGCCATCAATGCCTGGTACTTTGTTCTTTGATAATGCTTTCAAAGCATTATGGGGCTCAGGGCTCTGTTATCTAAAGGAATTAGTACAATAGTGGTGGTGGTTTGGGGGTCCTTCTGGGAGGGGCTGGTGGGAGAATATCATATTGTTGTTTTGTCTGCTGTACACCACCTTGAATGTCGTGTGCCATGGTTAACAAATTTATTTATTTATTTAGCATTTCTTATATACCGCCTTTTGGTTTTATCAAGGTGGTTTACATTGAACATAACCATTTTACATGGAACAACTAATGTTACAATTATATATAGCATAATTTAAACAGTGTAACATTTCAATAACAACTAAATAAATTTAAAAAATATAGCAGATTTGACTTCTTCTTTCATCACCAGTGGTTCCTGATCATAAGGTACAGGTTGAAATGGCTGTTGATCCACTTGATCTTTATGGTATATTTTTTCCACATTTTCTTGATCTTCTGAGCATCATTCAGCATGGATTCTTGAGCATCTTTTAGCACTCCGGTTCAAGGCTGGAAATTTCTTTTTAAGTTGTATAGTTTTAGGAAAGCTGTTCATCCTCTAATAGTTTCTGATTCTATTTCCTTGCATGCATCATTATAATACTTCTCTTTGTCTGGTCTTGCTGCACATTGGAAATCTCTGTTGAGTTCTGCGATTGTCTTTTTTTCTCCTCTGGCTTTAGCTTCTCTGTTTTTCTGGGCAATTTTCAAAGTTTCTTCAGTCATCCATTTTGGCTGTTTTTGCTATTTCACCTTTTGTAGAGACTTCTCACTTTCTTCAAGCACAACTGTCTTGATGTCATCCCATAACTCTTCTGGTGCTCTGTCATTTGTATCCAAAGCGGCAAATCTGTTTCACAGGCAGTTTTTAAATTCTGGTGGTATATTTTCAAGATCATATTTTGCTACATTCATGAATGTCTTGCTCTTTTCCAGCTTTGGCTTGAGTTTGCATACTAGTGATCTCTATGACAGTCCGCTCCAGGTTTTGTCTTTGTTGATATTATTGAGCTTTTCTATCGTTGACTTCCACAGATGTAGTCAATTCGATTTTTATACAATCCACTGGGCAAAGTCCATGTGTACAGTAACCACTTGTATTACTGGAAAACGTTGTTTGAGATGAAGATTGTTGGTCTTTCAGAATTCTAGCAGTCTTTCTCCAGCTTCATTTCTGTTGCTAAGTCCATATTTTCCAACCACTTTACCTTCTTCTTTGTTGCCAACTTTTGCATTCCAGTCATGACTATGAGGATATCTTGTTTGCATGTTCTGTCAATTTCTGCTTGTGCTTGTTCATAGAACTTATCAATTTCTTCCTCTTCTGCAGCTGTTGGCATATATACCTTGTGTTGATGGGCGTTCCTCGTAGACGAATAGAAAGTAAGCATTCACTGATTGCACTGTATGTCATTAGAGTTCTTGCAAGTTTCTTTTTAATTATAAATGCAACACCATTTCTTTTTAGTCATTTTTTTTCCAACATAGTATACCATGTGACCATCAAATTCAAAGTGCCCGATGCCAGTCCATTTGAGTTTACTGACAACTAACAGATTATTCATCATCTCCACCTTCCTCTGGTTCATGCTTCATATGATCCATATGCTAATATGTAAGAGATCTTTACAGTTTCTGATTCTCAATTCATGTGCAGCTACATCAGCAGTCAGACGTCCTGAGGGCTTTGTTCCAACCACATCATAAATGCTGGCTTACTCTGAAAAGTCTTCCGCTCAGCCCCAGTAGCATGTTGAGTGCCTTCTGACCTGGGGGTCTCATGTTCCAGCACTAAATTGCAATTGTTTTGTTATGACTATCCATTGGGTTTTCATGGCAAGATATGGAAGTAGATTGCCAGGCCTTTCTTCCATTCAGGTAATTCTAGTGTTGTTGCCATTGTCACAGAAACATGATCCTCCATTGCCAACACCATCCCATTCTTCTGCTGCTCGGATAGGTGGTTTGTCTTAGTTTGGCACCTCAGCTGAGATCTGTCTATCTTGGGAGATCCTTCCAGTAGTTAAATTACCGATAGCTTAGCACTCAGCATCACTGATGCACACAAGCCCTCATAGCAGGACAAGCCGCAAATCAAGCGAGGATTATTTTATAGTAAATATAGACCCTCAGATTACAAACTATCAGGCACAGAGGAAAGTTCACTGTACCTTAGCTTGGATTTGGAAAGATAAATAATCAAATCTGAAAAGCCTGTGAGTGCCAGAAAGACAGGGCTGGCCCCAGGCTGGTGCATGGTACTGGATGCCCTGGGCAAACTTTCATCATTGTGCCCCCCACCAAGATTTTAATAATTAAACTCAATAATCATGATCATCTGAACAGTACCCTTCCGACAATAAATCCTTAAAAATGCATAACTGGGCATCATGGGGGAGCTATGCAAAGGCATTTACATGGCTTGCAGACCTGAATATCCCTGGTTTGGGCTGCTAAATGCCCAGATGCTAAACACTTAGGGAGTCATTCTGAATTGCGAATAGCAGGGTTGGATGTCCAGGTTGGACATACAACCCCCGCTATTCACTTGGAGTGTATTCCAATTCAATAGCTCCCCACATGCACAGGGCCTTTGTGTGGGGAGCTCTGGAAGGGGGCAGGAGGGGGTGGCAACCGGGCAGACAGTGGGTGGAGCAGAGGCAGGCCCATGACCCTGGACGTACAGGGCCTATTCAGGTCATGGCCCTGCATGTCCAGCGATGGCAGGATGGATGGGAAACTTATTCCACCTTGGAGGTGGAATAGGTCCCCCCGAAGATGGCAATCGGCACTAGTAGACCCCTACAATGAGGTGAGCAGCAGCATGTGGTTCCCCTCCACCTGATCCTGGCCCTGGCAAACCCTTCCGGGGTTGAAGCAGTGGGGAAATGATGTTTTTCAGAGGTGGGGGGACTTGGGGCCCCTGCTGGGCATCCTGGTGCCATGGCAATAGGATGCCATGGCACCGGCACTCCAGCAGGAGAATAGAGAGTGCTGGCCGTGCAGGGCAAAGGACGTCTCCCGCAGCAGAATTGGGGCACATTCGGGCGTCCAAGTGTTTCGATTCTGCAACAGCGGGAATGTATAGATCCTGTGATTGCAGAATCAAGTGTCTTTGGAGCACGTCCAATATTTGGATGTCCGGACAGCTGGGATGTCCCCTGGTCTGAATTGGCCTCTTAGCGTGAGGGCATCCATGCCTGCTCATGCCCACTCTTCACCCCAGCTCCACCCTAACTCCACCTATTTATGCGCTGCTTGGTTGGCGTGGCATTATAAGCACAGGAGCTTTCTAGCAGTGCGCTCCCAGCTACTGTGGGCTGAAAATGTGTGTTAGCCCCATGCTAATCCTCACGCTCCTGGCTACCGTGCTCTAATAAAAATGCCCCACTGATGACCTGCTGAGTCCTCTGTATCCTGCTGCAGTCTCAGCCATACTTACGATCATCAATGGCAACTAGGCACCACAGGGTCCATACAGCATCACCCATCTTCTCCCATTTTTAGTTTATCAGTACTGACATGGCACTACTAAGGTGTAATTAAGTTTTGTATATTATTGTTAGTTTGCACCTTTTTAACATTTAATTTTTCACCATGTTAATAGGTAATGCACCATTTTGCACACTTTTGCATCTCATTAGCATAGATTTTATATTAACTCAAGCTAGTTTACACCTATGTAATTGCTTGTAGTGTTTAACAATGGTAAAGCCTGCATTACTGTTAATGCAGTTTGAAACGTTCCGCTTACTGTTTGCCTCATTGCATGAATAAACAGTAAAATCTGCAATCGATAGAGGGTATTAATGATTGTTACGTATATTTTTGAAATACTGCACACTGCACAAAGTGTACAGTAGGGTTAATTTTATGCAGTGGGCCAATAAGATATCCATTTAAAGTTATACAGATTTTCAGTAGTGCTGTTCATGCAAGTGAAACCATTAACAATCCATATCGAATGTTAAACACATACTTTGCTTATAATTATGCCTACTATTTGTATAAAAATGTGTAAGGTATTCATTTGGTGACTGAATTTTGCCACTGTACAGACAACTTGTATTACTGTCCTTGGTCATGGGTAATGTTGGCCATATAGCCATTCTACTGGCCAAAGTTATTGATGCAAGTGCCCCAGATTTAAACAAATTGAAATGTGTCCACATATAGTGAAACAAAATGGCATCTTTCCCTTTCCTCAGATAACCAATAACCAAAACAGATATCAGCAGTCTACTATACTGTCGATCTATGAAAAGACATGCTGTTGACAAGCCAATGCAATTCTACTTAACACATCTCTTTGTTTCAGTATTACTAGAGGAAAAAAAAACTCAGAATATATCTTATAAAATCCTTTCTCATACCATCAAAAATTATCTTTAGAAATTCTTTCTGTGGAAATCAGGATTAATCTTCACAGATCATAAAAAACTCCAGAGAAACTTTAGATATATTTTTCTCAAAATGACAATATTAATAATATTGATTTATTTTATTTATCTTATGTGAAAAACCAAATTGTCAATTTAAACACCCAAGTATTCTATGGTGGCCAACGTGTAACATAGTGCTGAAGCCAATTTCCTTTCTGATGAAGCAAGCAATGCGAAACATTGGTAGGTTGAATTTCCAGAATTGCTCTGTATTTGTGAATGACACTCATTGCAGTTCCAGCTGTGACATAAAACAAAAGGAGGGAAAAATAAGACTAGGGTGCCAATATTTAATGGGGACGTTGCCATAGAAAAATATCTGGATTCTCTGTTAGCCTATCTGTATAATTTGGACCGCTGAATATGTAGCCCTAAACTTAAAATGAATGACTCATCCATTAAAGTTGTCCAGATAGCAAATGAATATTGCCTCTATCTGCATAACCTTTGGCCTCACTCCTAGGGTTATGTTTACAAAGCAGCGGTAGCGGCTTCAGTGCGATACTGGAGCCACAGCCCCATTGAATTCATATATATTTTTGTTGTATATAGACTGCTACAGATTTTATTTATTTTTATTTATTTAGATGGATTTGTATACCACCTTATCCTACAATCAAAGTGGTCACATCACAATTGGAGGGTTACATTTAATGTGAGGGTACTTAACAACATTATACATTGAACTTATATGTCTAGTTGGGGTGGGTATTGAGATGGTGGAGGTAGTTGCATTACTGTTCGGGTGGGGTTTGTTGGTTGTCTGTTTGTTCATAGGTGTCTGTGAAGAGCAGGGTTTTGAGGGCCTTGTGGAAGTCTTTGGAATCGAACAAAGGAGCGAGCAGGATAAAAGTCACTTGTACTTTATTAATGAACAAACCCCAACGCGTTTCGGCAGGTGCCTTCATCAGGGGGCTAAAAGGACTGCAAACCAGATAAAAACATAAACAATAAATCAATAAATACATACTAAAAAAAAATAATAATAATAATAAGTATTAACATAAATATATGATCACAAGTAAAAGAAAATTATACTTACACGTTGTACTCTAGTCATGCATTAAATGCAGCGCATAAACAATGTGTGACCAATAATACAATAGATAATGCTGAAAGAACAATAAATACATTAAAATATAAAACTGCATATGACTTCAAATTAATAAACAGTAGAAAATAAAGGAAAATGAGAGACCCAGACCAAAAAACAATTTAATGTATAAATATATATATATATATATAATGTAACAAAAACAAATAAAATATAACATTAAAAAGAATAAATATAACATTAAAAAGAATAATAACTATTATAAAAACCAATAAATACGACAAATCTAAGACACAAAATGCTTAAATACATCATTATTGGAATAAAAACATTCAAAAACATCACAAATAAAGCACAAAAACATATTAGCATTGGTGAAATGGAAGCCAATTTATATTTAAAAACCAACTTAAGGCTCAAAAACGATGATGAATAGAATAATTGTAAAATAAAACCAATAAAAACCACTCGATATATAGACCATTAGACATCTGTATAATAACACCACCAGATCATACACTTTTTTTATATATAAAAAAATGCCAATGCTTTGAGCTATAACATAAGGGCAAAGTTTAGCACATTAAAGAATAAAAAAGTGTCTAGAACATCTCAACCTAAAATAGATGCAAAACCATGCATTGTATAGAGAAAAGGGGCCCATGGCAGCTGACGCCAGGGAAACAGAACCAAAATTGTAGACAACCCATGAAAAAAGCAAACACTCGTACCTTAAGCAATAGCATGAGAAGTTAAAACAGCCTTAAAAAACGTAAAATGGCACGTTTAAAAGTCAGATGACTAAATATTAGCATATATGCATATACATTAAAAAAATGATTAAAAGGCTATATCTGGCTAATGGTTAAAACCACAAAAAATTGTATAGATAAATCCTGTCATGATTGCTAGATGTGACCTAGCATGCTGACCGGGCTTATAAAAGAGTGTAGCCGTACACACGGTAAAACTTTAATAAGGTAAAAACCGAAATAATACCATGAAAAGAAAGAAAAATGGTACAAAACCTACATTAAGGATGCAAAAAATAAATAATTAAAAATAAAAGAAAAAACATGACTGCTCATATAATAGTAAACAGAATTTTTGCAAGAATCACTAAATATCACCTCATTCCTTTTATATTTTTGTCGAAGCTATGCTGTAGGAGGGACAGTAATGTCGACTGTCCCACACCAAGCAGCTAGCTGCCTTTTTTTCTTTTATATGTGATCCTGTGTCACTTCTCAAATTATTTTATAACCACAACATTGTACTTAGCTGAAGCCTCTTAACTTTCACTCATCCTTCCGTTAATCCTGAAGAGGAAGATGGAACATGACGCGCGCGTTTCGAGCCCTAAGGCTCTGTATCAAATGTTGGACTCTTCTTCATTCAAAAAACGGAATCCCAACTAGACGCCGTCGTCGCGGCTGAGGCATACGTCTCTCCTCTATCGGATTAACGGAAGGATGAGTGAAAGTTAAGAGGCTTCAGCTAAGTACAATGTTGTGGTTATAAAATAATTTGAGAAGTGACACAGGATCACATATAAAAGAAAAAAAGGCAGCTAGCTGCTTGGTGTGGGACAGTCGACATTACTGTCCCTCCTACAGCATAGCTTCGACAAAAATATAAAAGGAATGAGGTGATATTTAGTGATTTTTGCAAAAATTCTGTTTTATGTGTTTCACTTTTTGGGGGTGGTGATTAATTCATATAATAGTAAAGTCAGAAGGCACAGTACCCTCAAAAATGCATGAAAAACTGACACAGCCTTAAATGAACGCTGAATTTGGCGCGTTTTAAAAGTCACAAGACTCGATAATACATATATGCCTATGTATTAAAAAACGTAGTGGTACCAGAAAAATCTAATGTTATATCTAGCTTATAAATAAAAATAAAAATACTTAGGGGCATGTTTACTAAACATTCCTAACGTGCGGGGCCGCGGTAGTGTGCCTGTGCCATATAAGGAGTGGGCGGATCAGGCTGAAAAAGGAAAAAAAATGACCGTACGTGTGCGCGTCGCGTTAATGTGCGGGGCTCACATTAGCACGTGGGAAGGCTAAGTGGGGCGCAGCTGAGCACATATAGGAACAGAGCCGTAGCACAAGGGTGAAGACAATAACCAATGATGCAGGGGCCATAGGTTCAATCCCCCAGTGTGCGCAACCCAAAAAGGCTGGCTGAAGCATCACCTTGAATGTGGAAAAGTATGTCAGGAGGCAAAGTAATTTTGTACGACATAAGGCGGCGCACTGTCCATTTTGCACGGCATAAGGCGGCGCACTGTTCATTTTGCACGGCATAAGGCGGTGCACTGTTCATTTTGGGCGGCATAAGGCGGCGCACTGTTCATTTTGGGCAGCATAAGGCAGCGCACTGCTCATTTTGGGCGGCATAAGGTGGCGCACTGTTCATTTTGGGCGGCACAAGACGGCACGCTGATGGGCACAAGGCGGCACGCTGATGCTAAAGCAAAGGAACACAGCCACAGCACAATGGTTATGACACTGACCAATGATGCAGGGGCCACAGGTTCAATCCTTCACAGTGCCCTGTGAAAAAGGGTAGCTGAGGCAGTATGTTTTATGTTGTGGAGTGCTGTAGGAGGCTTATTAATTTTATTTTGTGATAACTACTAGCAAACCCACTCTCACAGCATAAGGCACATGTTACAGTGCACCGTCCGCCAAGGCACCCTAGAATGTCCCCTATAGGGCAGCATGTATGCTGCGACACAGGATAATGTATAGTGCACCCTATATGGATGGCAACCATAAAGTGCCCTATAGGGCGCCCCATAAAGCACCCGCAGGGGCATCTTATGGGTACAGTACGCTGAGGGTGTAATTGCTGGCATCAACATATGTACAGTAAATTAAAATAAAAGCTTTGGACACCCCTATCACAAAACCCCACTGTGGGTTTGAACCCATGACCTCTGGCTGTACAGGCAGTGTCATAACCATTGTGCTATAGCTCTATAGTGCTAAGCAAGCCCTGGCTGGCTGCAGATAGCGTGCACGTCACCTCACAGACAGTCTGCTGTTGTACACAGGATAGGGTTAGGCCACCCGTACCCATGATGCACTGCAAATGCAAATCAGCTGTCCACAGATGCACACAGGATGGGAAATGCACCCCTAAAGCTCCCCGGCCTGGTAGGGGGACGTGTCCGTGTGCACCCACACAGCACCTCGGCCTGGTAGGGTGTTCTGAGTGGGTGGACAAACGGCAAAGAGTAGCTAAACAACATCACATTGTGCAGTAACTGTGCTCACCCTGAGTGTGTCATGTTGCGCCCAGGACCAGGTCCACAACACCTTGCATGGCTGCCAGAGCTCCAAAGCAGCAAGAACCTGTGAAATAGGTAGGTGCTGCATAAACATCTTGGAGATTCTCCCACCCCCTGCACCGATGGCAGCAGAGTGGACCATCAACCCCAGTCCTGCTGGGGAAACAGACACCCTACAGGGCAGTCCAAGCAGCTCCACACACATCCATAACACAATATCAGACAGACATTAGGCCTGGATATTCACAGATGCACCCCACCACTATCTGATATTCTCCTGTAGCAAGCCATCAGCCACTGCACAGCACTCCATCAAGACACATACCATCTGTGCACAGTCTGCTGGTTGGTCCTGATGGAAATGCATGCACCCACAACTGGGGTGGCAGCACACACAAGCAGATAAGTCAGTGAAGAGGCCCCAACAGGAAACCCATATATATCACATGAGAGAAACACAATATAGCACTATGGGGGTGCCTAGCCATGCTGCCATCACTGCACACTCAGGGTGAGAGTGATCCCCCAGCAGCACATACAGAGGTCACCCTGTCTGTGTAGGTGGTGGCCAGCCACTACCATGTCCCTGCCAGTGCCCTATGCCCTGTGCAGCTGCATGTCAGCCCACCCTGTCTGGGATGTACCCATGGTCCCTTGCTACTCATTATGCACATTGGCAGGCCAATACTGGCAACAGTGCTGGCAGTGTGGGCTGTGGAAGGGGCTTGCAGCCAACACCCACTGTATAGACAGACACACACTTCCACACCTATGCCATCATGGTGCTACTATTGTGGAGGTAATTAGCCTTGCCCACCAAACCAGTCCTGGGCACACCAAGGCATGGATATGGTACGCAGTACTGCTGGGGGTCACTCCCCAGGGTGGTAAACACCGTCAGAGGCCAGGCCTGGAGCACGCACCACAAACACCTCACAGATTGTTCGGATGGGGTCAACTAGCAGTATGTGCGTAACGTATGGATATCTATCTGCCAGTACTCCTAGCAAACGTCTCAGAGCTGTGTACCATATACATCAGGTGTAGGGTGACATTGCTAAGGTATGCAGGTGCTAGTATTGGAAGATGCACACAGGGGCCACTGTTCTGCCTCTCCAGGAGACATTGGCCAATGGGGCCTGTGGGTGTGGGTGTGGGTGTGTCTGGCCCTGTTGGCTGCTGCTTTACAGCAGAGATTCCCAACTCCAGTCCAGGTTTGCATCACACTGTTTGGGTTTTCCTGCTGTCCCTCATGAATATGCATGAGCTACATCTACATGCCATGGGGATGGTGCATAGATATACAGCACAGGCATTTGTATGAGTGGCAGCATGGAACCTGACTGGTGTGTGGCCCACCAGAACTGCATTTGGAAGATTCTGCTCTAGGTACTGCCCCTGTTCATGGTGTCTGTGCTCAGTGGGGTAAAACATAGACGTAGTACCATTGCATATGTCCTCGCCACGAAAGGTGTGTCCTTACTATCACTGTTTAGTTGTGGGAAAAATATGTGGGCAGGATTGGTGGTAGCCCCAGCTGGGCTTTGATCCTGTGACTTTCTGTTCTTGCATGTATTGTCTGTGTGCACTGCACCACCATGTAGCCACAGATTGGCTGGATTCCCTGGAACATCCATGACTGTGGATCCGTCAGGGCCTGTCTATTGCAGTGGACTGTGCCAGCCTGCACATGGCTAGGCCTCTGTCTTCTGTGGCTAGCAGCCACTGCCCCCTGCACCACATGTACTTGTCCGCCAACATGCTGGCATGAGCTTCTCTCAGAAAAAGCAGATGACATGATTGCAATGTGGCAGTACGGGACTGCATTTGGAGGACTTGGCTGTAGGTAATGCCCATTGTTGTGGTGTGTGTGCGGTGTTGGGTAAAATATGGGTGTTTCCCCCATGCTTATGTTCCCTGCAATACAGGGGTGTCTGCGCTATCTTTGTTTAGTGGTGGGTAAAATATAGGGACTGGGCTGGCAAGTGCCCCAGCTGGGATTTGAACCTCTGGTCCTATAGGTACTGGCTCTGTCTGCTGCACCACACTCTGCCCACAGAAATAGTGCAGCCCCTGGAGGTAGTAAACCTGGCAGGATGGAGTCGCAAACCCTGCTCTACGCATTTTTACTGTGGGCACATGCACCCTGTCTGGTGACAAAAGTGCACATAAACCCCGGAAATGACCACGGAAAATGGGGGACACAATATCATCATGCTGGGCAACAGTGATATTAATGGGCAACCATTGAAACCACTCCCAGGAAAGCTCCAACAAAAAGGAAATGTTTTTTGGAAGAGTCTCCGCTCCGTACACCTTTCCAAAAATCATTTCTTTTTGTTGGAGCTTTCCTGGGTGTGTTTTTTAGTTTTGCCCATTACTATAACTGTTCCCCAGCTGAATTCCTATTTTTACAATTTTTGTTGTGGTCCTTTTCTATTTTTAATTCCACTTTTGGGCTGTGCACATGTATCACACTGCTCACGTTTTGCAGGTTTCCCCGGTTTTGCTGTACATTGCTGACGGAAATGGTTTCTCTTCCCTTTAAATGCATTCTACTGCGAGTGATTCACTCGTGCTATTTTTCCTTTGAAATTCAGCCCCGATAATGTGCGGGGCGCCTCTCCCCTCCCCTTCCCCGCCCATTAACCCCTTCTCTCCGCCCCTCCGGGGCCTTCCTCCGCCCTCCGTTAGCCTTTCCACGCCTCTATCGGACATTTGCGGGCCCGTACTTGTGCGGCACCCGTTAGTGTGACGCGCAAGGGTGCGGGGGTTCCTCGCACATTTGCGGGGCGCTTAAGCGCTCTTAAATACGCTTTTAGTGCGCTATTTTGCGGCTGCGCACATTGGCGGTTTTTAGTAAACATGCCCCTTAGTATATGAGTGTATCTAAACATGAACGCAAAATGAAACCCGAACGTATGAAGTGGTGTGACCATGCTTGCAGTGAGACCTTAATGCAGGAAGCACAAGAATGAGAAATACCATGAAGAGTATAAGAAAAATAATAATGTAAAGCCTACAATAGGCTGCAAAAAAGCGGTTGCTCAAAAAGCCTGATAACATTGCATTGTGTAAAAAAGGGGGGTTTAAAAATGCCGCGTTTTAAAAGCCAACGACCTATAAAATGAAAACGTGTATATACCTTCATGGCAACTGAACCTAAAGTGTGAAGTAACTATAAATCAATACGAAAGGGAATTGGAAAAAAGGAAAAACATGAAAATCATACTCCTTACACGAAGAGATACACGTACCTTCAGAACCAGCGTGAGGAACTGAAACAGCCTTGACCGACACGCTGAATTTTGGCGCGTTTTTAAAAAAATCACAAGACTCAATTTAGCATATATGCATATGTATTAGGAAACGTGATAGCACCAGGTGATTACAAAAGCCTAATGCTGCAGCTAGCTTGTAATGAAAGAACAATGTGTAAATATATCTTATCTTATCATTGTTGCTAATTGCAACCCGACCGCATGAAACAATGTAGCCATGTTCGTGATAAAAACATTAATGCAAATGAAAATAAACAAACCATGGAAACTAGAATGCAAACTATATATTAAGGCTGCAAGGAACCGTTACACAAAGTCTGACTCAAGACAATATATGCCGATGACTGTAAGTGCAAAACTGAAAAGAAGGGGGCAGCTATGGCACTGTCAATAGCATAAGGAGTCAAAAAAGCTATGATGGAAACGCTAAATGAAGTGACCTTTATCCTGCTCGCTCCTTTGTTTGTTTTGGACGCTCTGCGAGTTTGTGCTCTTTTTTGTGTCTTTTAGTCTTTGGAATCGTTCATGGCCCTCAGGCCCATCGGGAGGGAGTTCCAGAGTGTGGACGCCAGCATCGAAGGAGCTCTTCTTGAGGTTGCTTGTTTAGTCTTGTGATATCCTGCTGGTGTGCCGATCCTGTTGTCATTATTGGTTCTTCTTGGTCTATTGCTGATATCCCTTGTTATGATATCTTGGAGTGCATCTGACAATTGATGGTGAAAGATTTTAAAGATCATGATTGTTTGAATTTTGCCCTGGCAATCATTGGGAGCCAGTGCAGCTGCTGTAAAATGGGGGTGATGTGCTCTGTTCTTGCAGTGTCCGTAATGATGTGTGCTGCAGTGTTTTGTACCACTGTGGGGTACTGTGGGGTATTGTGGGGCAGTCCCTAGCCCCTTCCATCTGGCCACCTACTTTGCCACAAAGGTTCAGAACCTCTCTTTCTCCCTCTCAGGTGTCCCTGCCCCACTCTCGTCCCCTCCTCCTCCCTCACCTCCTCCTTCTTCAACCTTGTCCCTTACCTGGTCCTCATTTCAGCCTATTGTTTCCACCAAACTCTGTAAGTCCATTTCTGCCACTCGGAAAACAACCTGCCCTCTTGATTCTATCTCATCACATTGGATCTTAGAACCATCTCTGACTCTCCTCCCTTCCCTGCTCACCATGCTTAATTCCTGCCTTTCATCTGGTACCTTCCCAACCCCCTGGAAACATGCTTTGGTTCGCCCCCTTCTCAAACAGTCCTCTCTTGACCCCAGTAACCTTGCCCACTACCACCCAGTTTCCAACCTTCCTTTCATTTCTAAAATCCTTGAAAAGGCTGTGTTCTCAGTTTTCTGTGTACTTGGATTCCACTCACTTTCTTCACCCACGTCAATTGGGTTTCCGTTCAGGGCACAGCAAAGAGACTATCCTGCTATCCCTTCTCAATGAGCTTCACATCTCTCACGATCGTGGTGAAATCTCTTTAGCTGTCTCTTTGGATCTCTTGGCTGTCTTCGATCTCGTTGATCACACTGTCCTTCTCTCTCGTCTCAGGGATGCAGGCCTTTGGAGAACTGTACTTCGTTGGTTTCACTCCTTTCTTTATTTCCGCTCTTTCTCTGTTATCACTGGCTCCTTCACTTCTGATCCCATGCCCCTCTACTGTGGCGTGCCTCAAGGTCTGTCCTTGCACCCCTTTTCTTTAATATCTTTCTGGTTCCCCTCACTCTTTTAGTGAAGCAATCTGGTATCTTGGTGTACTACTACGCTGATGATATTATTCTGTTCCACCACACCTCTCCTGTCAACCCTGACCTTTCATCCCTCAACACCTGTATGTCTCATATTGCTACTTGTCTGTCCATGAATCTTCTTCACCTTAACCCTGCGAAAACCTTAGCGATGTGGTTCACTTTTGGTAACTCTTCACCTACAATATCTCCTGCCCTTTTCAGTGCCCCGATCCCACTGGTCACCTCCTTTCGTTACCTTGGGGTAATCCTGGATTCAGACCTATCCTTTCATGACCACATCTCTGCTCTTACCTGTCGTTCTTATTTCTACCTCCGACAAATCCTCCATTATCTTTGCAGGTCTCCTCCGATATCAGCTCCGCCATCTACAAATGATCCAAAACTCTGCTGCAAGAGTTCTTTCCCATTCCACTTGGTACAATCACATTACGCCTCATCTCATCAATTTGCACTGGCTGCCTGTTTCCCACTGTATCACTTACAAACTTCTGATCCTGACCCATAAGGCACTTCACTCGCATACCCCACAATACCTTGCCAACTTAATGCAATTCCATTCCATACCCCGTAGCCTCCTTTCTGTTCATATCCACTGACTACATCTCCCGTCCCCAGCACGTGCACACCTGGAACAAACTCGCCATTCAGCCTTTTTCTTTCTCAGACCTTCTCTGGGGAACTCACTTCCCTCTGCTCTCCGTCAAGAACAGTCCTACCCCAAATTCAAGGCCCTTCTCAAAACACATCTTTTCTGTTTGGCCTATGACCTTCCTCCTCCTGACCCTTGAAGATGCTAACTCCCTGTACCTTCTGTGTTTCTCCTCCTCTTTTCTTTCTCCCCACTAGTGTGAATGAAATCTTTTGTGTCAAAATTGTAGTTATTTTCCATTTCTGGCCACAGCCACTGTGCATTTTGACATATTGTAAACTGTTCTGAAGTTGCGAAGGCACGGTCAATCAAGTTTAACAATAAAGAAAAAGATAAAGATAAAGATTGCCCCTATCTGCATAACTTTCGGCCTCACTCCTAGGGGTATGTTTACAAAGCAGCAATAGCGGCCTCCATGCAATATCGGAGCTGCAGCCCCATTGAATTCATATACATTTTGGTTGTATATAGACTACTACAAATAAAAAGAGTTATTTTAGAAGCCTTATTTGCAGGGCTGGCATTGAGGAGTAGCCTAATGGTTAGAGCACTGGTTTGGTAATAACAGCATTCAATTCCCACTAGCACTCCTTGTGGCCTTTGGCAAGTCACGTAACCCTCCATTGCCCCAGAAGAAAGGCCTGGCAATCTACTTCCAATCACACTGCCAAGAAAACCCAGGAGCTGCTGGGTCAGCATTGAATCAAAAGCATCCTAGGCAGACCTTAAGCCTTTCATCTTCCCTTGGCTGTCAAAATCTTTTGTTTCTTTGAATGGCTCTGCTTATTTGCTAGTGCATACACATGTAAATGTCAGCCATGTATACATGGGGGCATGTTTGTATAATGAAAGCTTTTTCCTGAAGACTCAAGGATTACTACAGAATCCTTGAGTTCTTGTGTTGGACATCTGCAGATAAGTTACGTTATTCTTTCTATTGTTTGCTTCTGAGATTATTTTACTCCAGTGTGATATGCGATTGTGCTTGTCTTCACAGAAGTGACTGTATTGTATGAAACTTTGGTAAATACAAGGAGGAGATTGAAACAAATATTGAAATTTATGAACTTGAATTTTGTAATTGTGATTTTTCATGAGGAGTTTTCTTTTACCTGTGATGTCTATAAAGCGGGATTACTTACCTGTAACAGGGGTTCTCCGTGGACAGCAGGATAATTCAGCCACACCTGGTGACATCATCTGATGGCATTATGGATGGAAGTAGTTCTCCCAGGGCTCAGACAGGCAAGCCTTTCTGAGTATGTGCCAGGTAGCCCTATCTTCCGGGCCTACCCCTACCTAGCCCAGTACCTCCCAGAGCATTGCCCTTGGAAGCTAGGCTGGCAGGCCACTGAGTTGCTGTCCATGGAGAACCCCTGTTACAGGTAAGTAACCCTGCTTTCTCCATGGACAAGCAGGATGAGTCAGCCACACCTGGTGACTCTGTAACTGCGACAGTGGCTGCCTTAGCACTGTGGTGGATGAAGCAGATGACCCAAGTAGTTAAAGAGGTTTTATTGAACAGGTTCATTAACTTACAATCCCCAAAACACAATAACAACAGGAATGGCTCCTGGTGCAAAGGAGTGCAATAACAGTAGTTCGAGAACAAGAGCACATAGTACAGTGGAGAACAGGTTCAATCATGCTAACTTGTCAGTGTTACAAAGGATGCAAAACCAAGAACTGTGCAATGTCACAATGCATGCAAACAACAGAGAACTGTGCAAGCGTAAGTGTGACTGTACGACATGGAGTCCAACGAGTCTCAACAGTGCAAGTGTGACCATATGACACGGAGTCCAACAAAGAGTCTTATGGGTTAATATCATGGACTGACTCCAAGGTCAGTTCCACTCAGTCGAAAGAGCTGTCTGTTAGGGTGCCCTGTTCCAGACAGTAGTGCTTCTGGAAGGTATGCAAGGATGACGAGGTAGCTGCCCTGCAGATGTCCAACACAGGGATGGAGTATAGGTTGGCAAATATGGCGGCCATGCCCTTGAGTTGATGGGCGCGCACACTACCTGCTGACTGGGCTCCTGCCTAGGCATAGCAGAAGGCTATGCAGTCTAACATCTAAAAGCGGTAGGGTCCTTTTGGTGACGGGATGCCCCGGCTTGTTGGGGTCGAAGGAGATGAATAGCTGGGCTCCTTGTCACTGGGGTTCTATCCTGTGAATGTAGGTCCACAGGGCATGTACACAGTCATGGAGCCGCTGCTTCTCGGGAGACTGAGCCTGAGCGCTAGTCTGACCGGTGGCTCCTGCACAAGATGGTGGAGGAAGGGGAACCACATCTGCCTTTGCCTGAGGATTGCTCTCCTCCAGTTTCAGTGCGAGGGGGTTCTAGGAGGCTTCCCCTGCATGGGGGCGAGAGATCCTCACTGGCGCAATGACACACGTCAGAGGGATGATGCGCATTCTCTGTTTTTCCACTTCCTGGTTCTCATCCAATCACTGCAGGGCAGGCATCGTCTTGCAGGGCAGAGCTATCAGAATGTTCAGGAGCAGCAAGGCCTCAGAGGAACCATGCAATTACGGGAGGGCCAGGGTTGCAGGAGGAGACTGGAACAGATTCAGAAGTGCTCTTTCAGCAGATGTGGGCTGGATCAGGCCCGGGGTCAATCTGCTCACTGGGCTAGGGATGGAGGCCTTCCCTGGCACATCCCGTACTGTGGCAGGGTGCTGCTTCTTGGTACTTCAGGATCCTTTGTCTCTCCACGCGATTCACAGAGTAATCACTTGGTACCAACAATTCTATTATTATCAATGCTGTTCTGGTATTCTTCTCCTTTACCACTATGTCAGGTTTCCTGGCATCCAGTTTCTTATTTGTCAGATGGGAATGTCCCAGGTGATCATAGCCTCTCCATTCTCTGTTATTATTTTAGGGTCATGATCCTAATGCTTTTCAGGGACAATGATATTGTAGTGTTTACAGAGTTTCCAATGAAGGAGGTGTGCTACTTTGTTGTGCCTTTCGATATAGAAATTTTCCACCATCAGAACTTCGCAGCCTGCTATAAGATGAGTCACTGTTTCCTGCTCTTTCTTACAGAATCGACATATATCTGTTTTGCCAGTATTTTTCAATACTTGCTGTAAATCATCTTGTCCGTAATCTGCTGTCCTGGACTGCAACTATCAATCTTTCATTCTTCGGTTTCAGTTCACCTCTCCTTAACCATTCATGTGTCTGTTCTTGATCGACAAAAGGTTTTTGGAGTAACACTGTATTTTTCACTGTATTTGTGGACTTGCCACTTGTTTTTCCTTGCCTGCTGATCTAATTCTTTGAAAAGTTTTTTCTCTTGCTTTGCAAATTCTGTTACTTCCTTTGCCTGTGAATTCTCACTCATTCCTTCTAATTGTCTGAATGCTTGGCCAAGTTTGATGATAGAGATAGATTCTGGACACCTACTTTAATATTTCAATACTTTTTGCATATTTGGATCCGATGATGCTGTCAGGTAGACCTGGAGGCCTATGATAGTAGCTCTGTAGGTGTAATCAATTTCTATAAGTCCTAGCCCGCCTTCAGCTCTAGGAATGTACAGTCGTGGCATACACTGATTCTTGGTTTTCACACATCCAGTTTTTCAAGATCTTTATGAGGCCAGTCCACAGTCCCAAAGCTGTAAGAGAGTACAGTAATTGCCAGTTGATTGATGGCTTGTATCTTATTCCATGATGTTAAAGCACTTTTCAATAACAACTTTAATCTCCTGTAATAATATTCTTTACTTATCTTCTCTCTCAATAGTTTCTGCTCGAGTGATATTCCTTCCTCTATTCCAAGATACTTATATATGCCTTCCTGTTCAAGGTCCTTGATGTCACAGCCCTTAGCAAGGGAGCTGTTTTAGGTTTTGCTCAATATTCTTCTGAAAAAGGTTGCCTTAGCACACGTGTCAAGACCAAAAGCTATCCTGATTCATCAGAAAAGCTTTTCACCACATGAAGTTGCTCTCTAATTGTTGGTCACTGGAACTGTAGAGCTTCAAATCATCTTTAAACAGAAGATGTGAAGTTGCTTCTGGATTGTTACCTTCTTTATGATTCAGGCTAAATTCATATCCCAAAGAATTGATGAAAGCACTCATTGGATTAAGCGCCAAACAAAACAGAAGTGGCGACAGGGAATCTGCCTTGGCCATGTGTGAGGTCTTGGAATGCGGATCGGAGGACGTGAGTGTCTTGGCATAGTCCTGGAGAGTGTGACTTGTGACCTTCATGCCTGCAGTGACATGTGGGCACAGCTTGGGCAATTTTCCATGTGATGGTTTACTCCAAGGCACTAGAGGCACCGATTGTGGGCATCGGTGCTGTTCATTTTCCTGTTGCACTTTGAGCACTTTTTGAAACTCGGTTTTGAGCTCATGCCACAACTGCTGGTCCTTGGAGATTTTTTTTCTTCTCTTTTCCTTCTTTTTCTCTGTTTTTTTTTAAGTTGTAGGAGAGCTGCAGTTTTGTCCTTGCTGACCATGCTCTGGGATGTATTGGTCTAGGTAGGGGTGGGCCCAGGAGGTAGGGCTTCCTGGCAAGCCTTTCTGAGCTCTGGGAGAGCTACTTCTGTCCATGGCACTGTTGTATGATGTCATCAGGTGTGGCTGACTCATCCTGCTTGTCCATGCAGAAAACCAACTTCCCTGTGGCAAGGGATTTTTTCCTATTGCTTCATAAAAGGATAGAAAACAATATAACACTGAGGTCTTTTTTTTCCTCGTGTTTGTTTGTTGTCTGAATATCCTTGGGAAGGTTTTCTACTAATTTTCTAAAGTATTTTGTAGGGTCTTTTTTTGTATTTGATGGAGCCATGTGTACATAGCCATTTTAGAATGGGCATAATCATAAGTGGTCAGTGACTCAGCTGTTTGGAGAGGACAAACTGGGCCAGAGCTTGAGCGGAGCGGAGCGCAACACTTATGTCAGCAATAACAGTATTAACTTCTAAGGGTTACATAACAAGGGCCTACCTAGGAAAAGGTAGCACAGTAGACATTGCAGTGGGTACTAGAACATTAATAGACCTATTGGGAAACTGCTCAAGCCAGACTACTACAGATCAGTCCTATACAGATATTGAATCCTAATAGAATGCCTGGCCTCTCACACATTCAGAACACAGACCTTCACCAAGCGCAGAACACGGAACCATAAACTAAAATTAGAAAAAAAATATGTTAACAGAAATTAAACTGAAAGTCCAAGAAGCAAGACTGCTTGCAGTGCAGCACCAGATAAATAGAAACAGTGGTGTATTTCCCCTGTACTGTGCAAAATATAAAGGTGCAGATGCATTAAATTAGAAAATTTTCCTAGCTTTATTGTCTGCAATTTTATTTTTCTAATTGTGTTGGTACAAATCTCTGATTTCTGCTTTCCTCTGTTTTCTCTCAACTCTTTTTCAAAGGTCTCCTGTCTATTTGTCATTTTTATCTCTCTTACTGTCTTCTTTACTTCCTCCCCTATATCTTTCTCTGATATTGGCCTTTTACTTTCAGCTTTCTTCCATTTTTCTGCCTCTCTATCCACTCAGGTTTCATTCCTTCTTCAATTTCCATCTTTTTACTGCATCTATCTACAGTTATCCATCTTTCCCTTACTCTGACCCTCCTGCTCCCTTTTTATCTTATTCTCCAGTCTTTAACTATTTCTCCTCACTCTCTCCACCCCCCTTCCATCCGGCATCTCCCCTTTGTCACCCAGCTTCCCTTGTGTCCAGAACCTCCCCTCTGTATTCCAGCTTCCCTTGTGTCCACCACCTTTCCAGTCTCTGCTTCCTTATTCCACCCTGTATTCAACATCTCCTGTCTACTTCTGTACTCCATGACCCTATGTCCACCATCTTTCCCATTTCCCTACTTACTCCTCCCTATATATCCAGCATCTCCTCCCCATCTCCCTACATTCTCCCAATGTCCATTCTCACCCCTCTGTCTCCCTACTTCCCCCTCATGTCCTGCATCTCTCTTGTCTACCTACTCTCCCATGTCAAGCATCTCAGTATCCCCCTTTTCCTAACCCCTCCCCATCTCCATTCCCCCCTCATCATTCATATTTGTATCCAACAGGGGCGGCAGACGGGCTTTTTCTTTGGAGAGCCCAAGCACCACCCCAAACTCAGCCCTAACTCTACCTCAAGCTCCACTCCATGGACAGAGACCCTTCTGCCCATGGGGATCAGATCCTCACGGGCAGACAGGAATGGTATTTGCCATGATCATGGCTTCTCTTCTTCTTCTGCCCACAGGGGATGAATTCTCCAATGGCAGCCTGCTGCCTGCCGGCCATGATCATGGCAAAGACCCTTCCTGTCTGCCCGTGGGAGGATCCCAGGGCAGACAGAAAGAATATTTGCGATGATCGTTGCCGGCATGTAGTAGGCTTCCCATGGGGATCCCACCCCTTGTGGCAGAAGAAGAAGAGAAGCCATGATCGCGGCAAAGACCCTTCCTGTTCTGCCCGTGAGGATCTGATCTCTTGTTATCAGACATGAAGGGTCTTCGCTGAGATTGCAGTTTCTCTTCCTCTTCTGCCCATGGAGATGGGATCTCCGCAGGCAGCTTGCTGCCTGCTGGCCGCGATTTTGGTGGGGCCAGGGCCCTTGTGGTCTACCTCTTTCTATCACCTATGGTGCCCAGATCATTTCCCTACTTTCAAGCCATCATATCCCCTCTATCACCGTACTCCTCTTGTGTCCACCCCCAAGCCTGCAGCAACTATATCCCTTTTCTTCCCTCTACCAGATCCAACATCTCTCCTTACTTCTCTCTACCCTAGTCCAGCATGTTCCCTCCCCCTACCACTCCCACCACTGCCATTTCCTGGGATCTGTGGTAGTGGCAAAAAGCAGCTAAAAGACATGGAGCCATTCAATAAGCAGCACATCCATGCTGCTGACAGTTCTGCCTGTCTTGCCCTTAGAAAAAAGAAGTTAATGTCAGAGAGTGGGACCGTCAGCAGTGCGGAAGTGCTGCATACGGAACGTCCTTGTGCTTTTTAGCTGTGTTTTGCTGCCGCTGCAGGCTCTGAAAATCAGCAGCAGTGAGGGGAAGGAAAATGCTGGCCAAGCACTAGGACGGCTTTATCCTATGCACCTTGATGTCAAACTGGCAGCAGGGCCACAGGGGACCCCAAGCTTGCCTTAAGCTGGATGAGGCATAGCCGGCAGGTGGGTTTTGGGGTCCATCACCACTTTCTGCCCTGGGCCCCTGGATGTCTAACACTGACCCTGACTGGCAGGCAGGTAATAAGCAGTGCTGCCGTTAGTTTGACTCAGGTTGTTGACGGTTTGAGCTAGGGAGGCTAAGCTTCCCCAAGTCTCTTATACAGAGAGCAGAAGAATGGCCTAGTGGAGAGGGCAGAAGCCTAGAGCCAAAAATACCAGTGTTCCACTGGCACTCCTTATGGTCTTGGGACAAGCCACTTAGCCCTCCATTGCCTCAGGTACAAACTTAGATTGTGAACCTTCTGGGGACAGGGAAATACATACTGTACCTGAATGTAACTCTCACCTTGACCATCTCCTGGACAAGTGTGAGCTAAATACCAATAATAAATAAATTATACAGGGAACCTATGGGTGCAATTTGCACATGGCTATCCTAATCATGTCTGAGTTACACAGAGCCATGGTTAGGATGGGTCAAAAATGTACATGTGTAGTCCCCATTTCAGATAGCACTTTGTTGGGATTTACACCTGTTTCCTGTCACATGCAGGTGTTTAAAAAGTGCTTGTTTTGCCCAGCCCTTTAGAGGAAGGATTAAGGGTGTTTCCTCCAATAATCCTGCCTTATTTATTCCTCACTTCAAATTATATTTAGATTAAAATAGAGGCTTCTGTAGTTAAGAAGCAGCAGCTACACTTTATGTTAGCAAAATGGCCCTGCTGCATGTATAAGTGCTGACATTTACATGTGCAGGTTGTGAAATGACAGCTTGTATTACTCTACAAGGTACTTGCACATTTAAGTGGCCAGGTCTCCTCCACTGATTTTCCAACATGCCAGTTTGAAAAAGCGCTCCCTGTGCTGCACGTGAATACCTATTTTAAAAACAGCTCCACACTTAGCAGAGCTGTTGCTAAACTACCATTGGAATTATGTCCTGACCTCAAGGTCTCAATTCTGATTTCCATGTACTATCCAAAATATGACTAAAACGTATCCATTCGCTAGCAGAACATTTTAAAAGCAAAACAGTTGCATGGCTAGAACTCAATGCTCAGCATATAAGTGTTCTTGAATATCGACCAGCAGGTTTTGAATCTGAAAGTTCGCTTGGAAGAGATGTGAAAATGGTGTTGAGTCTGTGCTTCTCCTGGGTGACAGCTTCTGTGAGGTCATCGTTCCCTGCTGACATGCCGAGAGAGGCGCTCCCTATTGCAGCTGAAGTCATTTCTCAGGCAGGATCTTTCGAGTGTGTGAACCACAGCAGGGTTGTGCACTTCTGACTCATAACTAAGGCAAACAGGAACTATTTTGCCTCTAGCAGCACCAACTAAAAATAACAAGAACTTGACAATTATCTATTTGTGATTTCACACAAATGAAATAAGTTTCCACCTTAAAGTGTTAGGTTTAATTTGTGGCTACTGAAATTAAAACATGTTGAATACATAAGTAATATTTGTGGCATGTAATAAGCAAGAATGAACAATTTTTTTTCTTTTAAATCTCTTTCTTTTCTCTTGGCTTACTTATTTTGTTTTTATTTTTATGTGCTAGATTTATAACTTGTTAACCAAGGAGCGCCCTAAGCAAGGAACAGCAGATATAAAAAAGGATGTGATCCTTATACTTCTGGCTGTGTGGGCCATGTCTCACGCACCTCTGAAGTGTTTGAGAGTCCAGAAGCAGAAGCAGCGCTCTGTGGGAGGTGCAGTGGTAAGGAAAGTAACTGGGAGCAGAATCCACCAGCCATGTCCTGCAGCCGCCACTGCTGAAAATCTACTTTTGTGTGAGAGTGTGTGTGAGAGAGAATGAAAACACCTAATTCGTGCAGTGCAGCTAGGGGGCGCTGTACCAGTTACTGTTCATTGCAAAAGACAAAATACAAGAAATGAGAAATTATATTATACAGAATACAACCAACAGCAAACAACCATAATTCATAATACATAAAAGAGAGGATGAAAATACATTCATGTTCCAACAATCTAAGGCTCAAAAACAAATTTAAAAATGGTTTTCAGCGCCAATACCCCAACCCAGAAAGCCAGGTGCAAAGCAATCAAAACATTAAAAAGTTAAAATAAGCATAAACCAACTAGATATTCAGCTACAGGATGCTACGGAATCAAGTATATTATATCATCATCAACTGATATATCATTCCACAGCTATGGAAATAGAAAGTTTTTGTTAATCTAAATATACACATTTTTGCCCATGCTTGTATTTCCCTGGCTACCTTTGCCTCTTCCATATTTTTTGTCCAATTAAAAAGAATGATGCCTTATTCCAAAGTTCCCAACTAAGGAAAGGCAAGTAAAATATTTAAGCGGCTAATTCTGTACGTAAAGGTATTTTGGCATCCAGAAGGTTCACTCTATCAATCTTTCAGCTCTTTCACCTGAAATGAAGTATACATTAAATAGCCTTGAGCTGGAAAGTGCAGTGTGCAAAACCTGGGGCAATAACTCCTAGCTGCACTGCATGAACTAAGGGGTATGTTTACTAAAGTGCGGTAAACGTGAATAACGCGCGTTGTACGATGTTAACGATCGTAAGTGCAGTATAACGCACGTAATCAAGCGCCAATGACCGTTAACGTCATACTACGCGCGTTAACCATAGTTAATGATCGTAAAGCCCCGCGGCGCGTTAAAACAGCGCAGAAGGTGGAGAGTGGGCGGAGAGAAGGGGTCAATGGGCGGAGAGTGGGCGAGGAGAGGCTCCCCTCACACTAACGCGCTGAAGTGCAGAGCTCAATTCCATCACGAATGAAAACCTGTCGTTAAAGGCATATTAAAGGGAAGAGAAACCATTTCCGTCAGCAATGTACAGCAAAACCGGGGAAACCTACAAAACGTGAGCAGTGTGATACATGTGCACAGAACAAAATTGCAAATAAAACTTTAGAATGACCACAAGAAACAGTGTAAAAATTATAATTCAGCTGGGCAACAGTGATAGCAATGGGCAACAATAAAAAACACTCCCAGGAAAGCTCCAAAAAAAGAAATGATGTGTGGAAGGGTCTACACTCCGTAGACCCTTTCAAAAATCATTTCATTTTATTGGAGCTTTCCTGGGAGTGTTTCTTATTGTTGCCCAGCTTGGTTATGGGTGTGTGCCCCTTTTATCGAGGTCTTTTTTGAGATTTATGTGCACGTTTGTCTTCATACAAGGTAAATGAGCCCACAGTAAAATTGTGCAGAGCAGGGTTTCCGACTCGTCAGGCCAGTTTTCCTACCTCTAGGGACTGCACTGTCTCTGTGGCCACAGTGTGGTGCAACAGACACAGCCAGAGCCTGTAAAACCAGAGGGTCACAGGTTCAAATCCCAGCTGGGGCTCCTGCCAACCCAGTCCCCATAGTTTTACCCACCACTAAACAGTGATAGTAAAGACACTCCTTTATTGCAGAGAACATACGCATGGTTAATACGCCTATATTTTACCACACCAAACACAGACACCATAAACAGGCGCATTACCTAGAGCAGAGTCTCGCAAATGCAGTCCTGGAGGGCCCCACACCATTCAGGTTCCATGCTGCCTCTAATAAAGATGCCTGTGCTGCATATCTATGCACCACCCCCATGGTATGCAGATGTAGCTCATGCATATTTATGAGGGACAGCATGAAAACCCGAACAGTGTTTGGAACACCAGGACTGGAGTTGGGAAACTCTGCCGTAAAGCAGCAGCCAACAGGGCCAGACACACCCACACACACACCCGCAGGCCCCATTGGCCAATGCCTCCTGGCGAGGCAGGACATTGGGCCCTGCCTGTTTCTCCCAATACTAGCAGTTGCATACCTTAGCAATGCCACCCTACACCTGGGTATATGGTACACAGCCATCAAACGTTTCCTATGATAACTGGCAGATATCAATTCCTACGTTAAGCACATTTTGCTCATTGAGCTCCACCATAACAATCATTCTGATGTCTGCGGTGTGTGCTGCAGGTCTGGTCTCTGATAGTGTTTACCACCCTGGGGAGTGACCCCCAACAGTATTGCGTACCATATCCATGCCTGTACTGTGCCCAGGACTGGTGTGGTGGGTATGGCTGCTGAACACCTCTATAGTAGCACAATGCTGGCATAGGTGGGGGGTGGCTGTCTGTCTATCCAGTGTGTGGTGGCTGCAAACACCTTCCACAGCCCACACTGCCAGCAATGTTGCCAGTATTGGGCTGCCAATGTGCATAATGAAGAGCAAGGTACCATGGGTATAGGCCGGACAGGGTGGCCTGGCCAGGGTGCATCTGCAGAGGGCATAGGGCACTGACTGGGACCTTTTAGTGCCTGGCCACCACCTACACAGACAGGGTGACCTCAGTATGTCCTGCTGAGAGATCACTCTCACCCTGACTGTGCAGTGACCACAGCATGGCTAGGTACCCCCATAGTGCTATATAGTATTTCTCTCATGTCATAGATATGGGTTTCCTTTTGGGGCCCAGTCACTGATTTATCTGCTTGCTGTGTATGCTGACATCCCAGTTCTGGGTGCATGCATCTCCACTGGGCACATGCACTATTGACTAACTAGCAGGCTGTTTGTATGTGTCTTGATGGAGTGGCTTGCAGGGTGCAGCGGCTGATGGCTTGCAGCAGGAGAATATCAGATAGTGGTGGGGTGCAGCTTAGCATATCCAGGCCTAATGTCTGTCTGCTATTGTGTTATGAATGTGTACAGAGCTGCATTGACTGCCCTGTGGGGTGTCTGTTCCTCAGCAGGACTGGGGTTGATGTTCCCCTCTACTGCCACCTTTGCAGGGAGGTAGAATGTGGATCTATTGTTAGAGGACCCTGTTTGCCACCCTTGGCCCTGGGGGAGGGGGGTGGTGGTCCCTGGGGGCTACACCTGACTGAAACAGACAGAGATATCCAAGGTGTTTCTACAGAAACTACCTATCTCACACATTAACACTGCTTTGGACCTGTGCCATGGCCTCTTTCAGCCATGGACGGTGCTGTGGACCTGGTGCTGGGCGCCTCACTGCACCCTCAGGGTGAGCACAGTACCCGCACAATGTGACGGTGTGTAGCTACTCTGTGCCAGTACAACACACGGTCAGTACCCCCTATCAGGCCGAGGTGCTGTGGGGGTGCACATGGTCAGTTCCCCCTACCAGGCCGAGGTGCTGTGGGGGTGCATTCCCCATGGTGTGTATCTGTGGACAGCTGATTTACATGTGCAGTGCATCATGGGTGTGACTGGCACAATCCAACCCTGTGAGAATCCAGCACCTGCTCACAGGCTCTGATAAACCATAGGCCATCACACGTACATCTGTTGGCATAATGCATAGGTGCAAGACACCCTAAAGAGTCTGTAATATAGGGTGCCCACGCTGGTAAAAACACACGTACCCATGCACGATTGTACGCACGCACCAATGCACACAGCTACGCACGGGGCTACGCCCGTACCAACGCACGCAGCCACGCACGCAGCCTCGTACGCACCAACGTACGTGGCTATGCACACTCCGAGGGTGTGTTTCTGACACCACTACTCAACGTAAAGAAAAACATGCCTCCTCATTCCCTATGTAATGTACAGGGTGATGCCTGGGCCAGGCTTCTGCGTTAGGCACACTGGGGACTCAAACCCATGCTGCCTGTAACAGCGGTCAGTACCGTAACCATTGTGCTACAGCTCTGTTTCAGTGCTTTGTGTCTGTACGCCTTCTTACGATTAACGCGCAGTAATGTGCCACGGCGCCCTGTAACGCTCATTAGTTTTTGGAACGCGCGTTAGTGGTAACGATGTACCGCCCATGTCCTTATTTGGGGTTTCTGTCACTACCGCGGCTCCTAACGCGAATTGCACTAATGCAGTTTAGTAAACATACCCCTAAGTGTTCTCATTTGTTCTCTCACACACAGTTACTCTCACACAAAAGTATGTTTTCAGCAGTGGTGGCTCCAGGATATGATCACATGTTGGGGAGTTTCCACTCCCAGTTACTTTCCTTCCTCCCACCACTGTGCCTTCACACGGTGCTTCTGCTTCTGATGATATGCTCCAGAAGTGGGTGAGAAGTATAGGAATCACATCTCTCTCCCTTTTTCATAGCATGCAATTGATGGAGGTATAAACAGACACGGGAGCCCTTTTACAAAAGTCTGGTAAAGCTGTGCACTTAGCATGTGTTTGCACGCACATTAAGTGCAAAGCCTCCGTGTTAAGCATTGGAGGCATGATCAGCATGTTCCCGACAGCTAATGCACGACAGAGTACATTAACATGTGGTACAATTAACATGGGTGCACCAAACAATATCCATAGAGGTATCACAAGGTACAACTGTGCTAACTGCCATGCACGCCAAAGGGTTCTCCACACACAAACTCTGCCTCTAACCCACCCCCTCTCCACATTAACACACCCACACCCTGCCTCTAACCCACCCCCTCTCCACATTAACATACCCACACCCTGCCTCTAACCCACCCCCTCTCCACATTAACACACCCACACCCCGCCTCTAACCGACCCCCTATCCACATTAACACACCCACACCCCGCCTCTAACCCACCCCCTCTCCACATTAATACACCCACACCCCGCCTCTAACTCACCCCCTCTCCACATTAACATACCCACACCCCGCCTCTAAACCACCCCCTCTCCACATTAACACACCCACACCCTGCCTCTAACCTACCCCCTCTCCACATTAGCACACCAGTGCCAGTTAAGGTGTGTTTTGGTGGTTGGAAGCTGGCATGCTCGCATGTTGGCATTCACTGTGGCCAGTTACCACACACTGTAATGCATATTATCTGGTTAGGGGTGCTTAGAAAAGGGCCCTACAGTGAAGACAAAGCGCACACTTGGGGCCGATACTGAAATAGGTTAACACAATCAGCAGCCCTGCTAACCATGTTAATCCTCTTATCCATGTTCAGTGGCACTAGCAGTTAGCATCAGGGCGTTGTGCGGGTGGAGTGGGGGATGGCGCCTGGGGATAACGGGGCTGTGGCGATATTGAGCCACTGCTTGATTATCTCACAGCGGCAAACGTCAGGTGCAGCAAAGGCTGCCGTAACGTTTGCCATTGAAGCTAATTGGGCAGCGGCTGAATATTGCTGCTGTGCAGTTAGTTTCCTGTCTATCCGACTGACCCAGATATTCAATGCTGGAGCCATATCTGGCCTCCGGCACTGAATATCTGGGCCAATCAGATGGGCATTGAATATCCAGGTCTAGCATTCCGCGGGGTGGCTAGCCGATGTAATTGCGCTAACCGCTGCCATCAGGCCCTTGGTCAAGAAACATGTTTAAAAACTGGATTAGACCATTCAGTGGGTTTTTAGCCTGGATTGAAGAGGATCAGAAATAGAGCCAGACATACTGACTCAGAAAGTCGATTCCTGGCTTAAGGTACAACAAGGTGGAATGAAAGGAGTCTGGAGTTGGCAGCAGAAGTGAAGGGCATAGATAAAAGTGATTTCCTTGATAAAGAGAGTTCCTGAGGAGGGGTGAAGGGAGAGATAAGAGAGGAGCTGCAGAGTGAATGCACTTGGAGGTAAGTAGGAGTTTGAACTGAATACAGATAAGGAGACAATTAAATCACTTGAGAAAAGGGCTCATGAAACTACAACATTCTTCTGAGTTTTGATTGGATTGAAGGGGAGAGAGATAAGGGGAACTGGATTTAGCTCATGGCTTTTCTCAGAAGTTCAAAGCGAGTTACATTCAGGTGTAGTAGGAAGATTAGCCATTCAGCTGAGTTTTGAATGGATGAGCAATAAGAGGAAATGGATTTCGTCCTACCTTTTCTCAGAGGTTACACAATGCAATGTGTGCCTTGGAGTCAATGCTGACTCAGCAGCTCCTGGTTTTCTTAATAATGTGATCAGAAGTAGATTGCCAGGCCTTTCTTCTGAGGCAATGGAGAGCTAAGTGACTTGCCCAAGGCCACAAGGAGTGCTAAGGGGAAATCAAACCCTAGTTTCTTGGTTACCAAGCCAATGCTCGAACCATTAGGCTACTCCTCCACTCCAACTCAGATGTTATATTAAGGCACAGTAGCTAGTTTGCTGCCCCAAAGGGTTTATAATCTAAGGGAGGGATATTGAAAGGAATTAACATGGCTAGCAGACCTTTTAATGCCACTGCATGCCCCCAATGCTAACCGGGGGCGGCAATATTGGAGCCACTACCTGTTTATTGCCATGTGGCGAAAGTCAGGTGCAGTAAAGACTAGCCGAGCTTTTGCCGCACAAGCTAACCGTGCAGAAGCTGAATATAGCCACTGCTCGGTTACCTTCCTGGCAATCCAGGCAACCTGAATATTCAATGCTGGGGCCCAGATATGGCCCTAGAATTGAAACTACGGGTTTAAAGCTCAGCAATGGCAGCTGAATATCAGGCCCTAAGTTTGTACCTGATGCAATGAAGAATTAAATGACTTGTTCAAGATCACAAGGAGCTGCAGAGGGACGCAAACCCTGGCTTTGCTGATTCTAGCTTTCAATTACTCCTCCACTCCATTGGGGACTAGTGAAGAGCAGATTGCAGTAGTCTAAATGGGAGGCGACAAGAGAATGGATCAGGGTCTTGGTGGTGTGTTCTGAAAGGAAGGGATGAATTTTACTGACGTAACAGAGAAATAAATAAAGGGCTTGATATCTGAAAGGTGTAATGCACAGCAGACCTTCTAATCGTGTTAATCGCCTTGGCCAAGATATTCAGTGGCACTAACATGGTGCCGTTGCTGCATGCCCCGGTGCTAGTATCCAGGGGCAGAGCGAAGGTGGCACCCAGCGATAACTGGGCAGCAGTTCCATATTGACGCTGCCCGGTTATCACAATGCAGTAAAAGTTAGGCTCTTTAAAGGCTAGCCTAACTTTTGCCACAGAAGCTAACCAATCAGCGGTGTGGTATCTACTCCATTCCCATTTTTATATTTGGGAGTCACAGCTGGCCCATCTCCAGGATTTTCTTTAGTAAAAACAGAGCAGAAGTATTTGTTTAGCAACTTTGCTTTTTCAATGTCACTTTCCACGAGTCCTTTCCCAGCACTTCTGAGTCCTGCAATTCAGAGTTGGACTCGCAGGACTCAGAAGTGCTGGAAAAGGACTCGTGGAAAGTGAGATTGAAAAAGCGAAATTGCTAAACAAATACGTCTCTGTTTTTACTAAAGAAAATCCTGGAGATGGACCAGCTGTGACTCCCAAATATAAAAATGGGAATGGAGTAGATACCACACCATTCACTGAAGATGATGTGTTAGAACACCTTGCTAAACTGAAAGCGGACAAAGCCATGGGACCGGATGGGATACATCCCAGGATACTGAAAGAGCTCAGAGAAGTTCTTGCAGGACCGTTAAAGGATGTCTTCAACAGATCCTTGGAAACAGGAGAGGTTCCTCAGGACTGGAGAATGGCTGATGTCGTACCTCTTCACAAAAGTGGTGACAGGGAAGAAGTGTCAAACTACAGGCCCGTGAGTCTTACCTCGGTGGTGGGAAAAGTAATGGAGGCGCTCCTGAAAGAGCGAATAGTGAACTTTCTCAAAACCAACAGGTTGCAAGATCCAAGACAACATGGTTTTACTGAAGGACGGTCCATTTACAGAAATGGAGTTTGGAGGAAGGGAGGAAGTGTGTTTAGGGGAAAAGATAAGAATTTCTATCTCGGCCATGTTCAGTTTCAGATAATGGTGGGACATCCAAGGAACAATATCAGACAAGTGAACTGAGATATGGGCCTGGATTCCTGGAGGTATTTCTGGCATAGAGAGGTAAATCTGTGAGCCTTCTGTGTAAAGATGATACTGAAAACCATGGGGGGAGATCAGGACATCAAGAGAAGTATAGAGAGATAAGAGAAGAAGTCTGAAGACAGAGCCCTTAGGTACATCGACTGAAAGTGGGATAGCAGTGGAGGAGGATCCACTAGAGCATACATTGAAAGTGCAATGGGAGAGAGAAGAAGAAAACTGAAACAGAACAGAGCCACAAAACCCAAGTGAGAGCAGGGCATAAAAGAGAAGGTGGTAATCAACAGTGCCAAAAGCAGCAGATAGGTCAGGATGGATAAGGATTGAATTAAGGTTCTTTGGTTTGGCCAGGAACAGGTCACTGGAGACTTTGGCAAGGGCCATTTCTGTAGAATGTAGAGGACAAAGCCAGATTACACTGGATCCAGAAGGGCTTGACATGAAAGAAAATCAAGACAGCATTGGTGAACTGTAGTTTGAGTAGTTTGGATACAAAAAGGAGGAGGGAGATAAGCCAATAATTAAAGGGCAGGTAGGGTCCAGTGAAGGTTTTAGAGGAGCGCTGTAACCACAGCATGTTTGAGGGCAGCAGGAACAGTTGCAGTGGAAAGTGATAGGTTATGAAAGATGGAAGGGATGCCAGCTGGGGACATGGAGCTTAGTAGACAGGTGGGATCTGAGGAGCAGGTGGTGATTTTGGAGGAGGACAGAAGATATGCAGTCTCATCCTCAGTGATTTTAGAAGAGGAAGAAAGGGTGGCAGGGGTTGAAGGAAGGATTTGAGAATGAAGTGGAGATAGGGGAGATGGTGGGGATCTGTAGAGGACTCAAGACTAATTTTGCAAACCCTGTCATGAAAGTAGTTTGCCAAAATCTGGGCAGAAAGGGAAGGAGGGGTCGGAAGCAGAGACACTTTGAAGAGAGAGCTGGGTGTGGCAAAGACATGGGGAGGGTCAGAGGCAAGAGAGTTTGTCCAATGGAGTTCTGGTCTACTGAAAATGGCTTCATTAAAAACGGGGGTAATTGATAAACACTAATGGGTCAATTTTCAAACGGATTTATGGGGGGGCATATTCCAAACAACATGGTTAGCAGACATTTACATTTTACATTTACATTTATTCAGGCTTGATATACCGCCCAAGACCGGAGTATCAGGGCGGTGTACAATAAAAGACAGCCACAGAAAAATAAAGAGAGAAAGGAACGCCATTAGATAATAGGAAAGAATGAGTGAGAGATAGAAAGAAAAAAAGGACAGAGACTGGAGAGCTAGACACAGAAACGCAAAGAGAAAGGAGGGGTAGGGGGGTAGCAGTCGAGTGGGACATGGCGGGGAGGAGTGTTGCATGATGGTTATAGTCTGGGGGAAGCTGGAAGATCAAATGCTTGAGAGAAAAGGTGAGTTTTGAGGAGAGCTTTAAATTGAGGGAAGGAGGGTTCAGTACGGAGGGTGTGAGGAAGAGAATTCCAGAGGGCGGGGGCTAAGAAGAAGAAGGCGGAATGACGGGTAAGTTCAAGGTGGGCCTGAGATGGGGAAGGAAGGAAGAGGCGATTGGTATGAAATGAACGGAGGAGACGGGGGGCAGGTTGATGAAAGATAAGATCAGAGAGATACCGAGGAGTGCTAGTATAGAGAACCCTGTGAGTGATGATCAGATATTTATAGATGAGCCGAAATTTAATGGGGAGCCAGTGAAGGGAGAAGAGACAGGGTGTAATGTGATCAGAAGGGGAAGAAAAGGTGAGGAGACGGGCGGCAGTGTTTTGGAGGAGCTGAAGGCGATGGAGTTGACAGGAAGGGAGGCCAGCAAGGATGGAGTTACAGTAGTCCAGACAGGAAGTTACAAGGGAAAGAACTAGAGTGGTGAGGGATTGAGAGGAAAGAAAAGGCCGAAGAGAACGAATATGGCGCAGGTGAAAGTGACAAGTACGGACAAGGAAGGAGATATGAGGATGAAAGGAAAGGGAAGAGTCGAGGGTAACACCCAGATAGCGGAGGGAGGAGACGATGGGAATGTGGAGGGAGGACATCACAGGGGCTAAGCTGGGCGAAGGAGAAGAGAAAGAGAACCAAATAGCAGAGGATTTAGAAGGGTTAACACAAAGAAAATTTTCGGAAAACCAAGAGGCGACACGGGATAGACAGGTATTGAGTGTAGAAAGGTCAGGGAAAGCAGAACTAGTGTGATGGACGAAGAGAATGTCATCAGCGTAAAAATAGAAAGAAACACCGGATTGCTGGATGAGAAAGGCTAGGGGAGCAAGAAAAATATTGAAAAGTAGGGGGGCAAGGATGGAACCCTGCGGGACACCACAGTGCAAAGAGAAAGGAGCAGAAGTAGAGACACCAGAGCGAACTGAGAAGGAACGATGGGAGAGAAAAGAATGAAACCAGTGTAGTACGGTGCCGTGGATACCAGAATCGGACAAACGAATGAGAAGGGTGCGGTGATCAATGACATCGAAGGCAGCGGAAAGATCTAAAGAAACAGCAATAGATAAGTCACCACAATTGTGAGAACGGTGAAGGTCACTGAGGAGGGCGAGGAGGACAGTCTCGGTACTGTGACCAGATCTAAAACCAGATTGGCGAGGGTGAAGGTAGAGGGTAGAATCGAGATGTGCTGAAAGTTGTGCAAAGACCAGTTTTTCAAGAACCTTAGAAAGGAAGGGGAGGTTAGAGACGGGGCGCCAATTGGCAGGTAAGCTAGGGTCAAGAGAGGGTTTTTTCAAAAGAGGGCGGACTAAGGCGTGCTTCCAGGAGGTGGGAATGGTACCAGAGGAAAGACTAGTGTTGACCATAGCGAGGATGTACGGAAGAAGATGAAGAGAGGGATCAAGAAGCCAAGTGGACGGAAGAGGGTCAAGTGGACAGGTGGTTTTATGGGAAGAAGAGATTACCTGAAAAAGCTCAACGGAGGAGACGGGAGTGAAGGAGCACCAGGTATGAGAACAGACATTGGAGGGAGGCGGGGAAGGAATAGAAGAAGCAGAAGGAGAGGGGGGGTGAGGGGAGGGGGGCAGAGAGGGAAGAAGGAACGAAGGGACTGAATTTTGTGTACGAAGAAGGAAACAAGAGCTGTTGGACTGGGGGCAGTGGGGGGGAGCTCTGATGAAGAAGAGCAAGTTGACAGAGAGGACAGAAAGTGGAGAACCCGATATAGGCAGCGAGAAGAATTAGAAGAGGTAGAGATGAGATCTGAGAAATAGGCCTTCTTTGCCGTATTAATCATAGCGCGGTATGAGCGGTGGACGCAGCGGCAGGGGAGGGATGTTTGCGCCAGTAACGCTCAGCGCGCCGAAGCTGGGCGCGCTGAAGGTAGAGACCGGAGTGATACCAGGGGTGATGGGGAGAAGAGCGACAGGAAGTTGGGCGAAGGGGTGCAAGCATGTCAAGAGTGCTGGAGAGGACAGAAGACCAGGAATCAGCTTGACGGTTGACAGGGAGAGAAAAAAATTCAGAGGAGAAAAGAGAGTCGGCAGGAGGGAAGGTTTGCAAGGTAAGAGGAGTGATGCGGCGCTTAAGAGCCTTAAATGAGGTGGGGACATTGGAAGCAGGGGTTTGCACAGGAGGGAGGGTAAAGGAGAAGGACAGGCAGTAATGATCGGACCAGGGAAGAGGGGCAGAAGAGATAGCAGAGGGTACATAGGGGGAAGAGGAGGACGTAAGAATAAGGCCTAGTATGGAGCCAGAGGAGTGAGTGGGACAAAGCACATGTTGGTGAAGGTCCAGGTTTGAAAAGAGTGAGCTGAGGGCCTTGTCACATGCTAACTACATTAATCACGGTAAGCAGGATGTTCAGAGGCACACAGCCAGTTTGAGCTGCTGAATGTCTCCTCCTAACCCTGCTAAATGCCCTGATGCAAACTGTGGAGCACTGGGGTGTTGCGATGTGGAGCTTGAGATAACTGGTCAGTGGCAATATTTAGTCGCTGGCTGGATATCTTAAACCAGCTAAAGATAGGCACTTTAAAGGCTGCCCTGATTTTAGCTGTTTTAGCTAAGTGGGCTGTAGCTGAAAATTGCCGCTGCTCAGCTAAAACCCTATAGAAGTAGACCAGGTATTCAATGCTGGTGGCTAACTATGACCCCAGCATTAAATATCTGGGTCTAGGTTAAAGTGGCGATGGCCAGCTACTTTAAATGCGCTGACTGCTGTTGCTGAATCCCCCCTCCCTACACTTAACAACTAGCCCCCTAATATGACAGGCCAATTTGTGGGAATGAGTGCTAGAGAAACACCACCTGAACCCGCTTCTTTGAGCAAGCCACTATCGGTCCAATATTCAGCGGTGGCAGCTAGATGTTACTGCTGAAGAGCCACCGTGGATATGCAACGCTGGGGTCATATCCAGCCCCCGGCACTGAATATCCGGAATAGCCACAGAACTCAGAAGCTAACCGGGCAGCGCTGATCTTGAGCCACTGCCCGGTAAAGCTAGGCCAGCCTTTGCTGCAACTGAACCAGGCAGAAGCTCAATATCGCCACTGCCCGGTTAGTGATGGGTGCCAGCTCCGCTCTGCCCCGGAACGCCCCACCATGCTCCCATGCTAGCTGCTTGGCATCGGGGCGCGTAGCGACAGCACCTGCGACTATTCAGTAGGCACGAACCGTGCAAATGCCTTGGACTATCCCCCTATATTTGTCATTAATTTCCATCAAAATGAAAGGCAAAATAGGCAAGTTGTGTGTGTGGACTTAGTGTCCCAATCCTCCAGCCCTCAGGAATACGTCTCTCAGGATCACAGTCAGTAGGTGTGTATTTTTCCCATCATTGAAAAGTGCATGCGCTGTTAAAATGGGGGTACGCTGTTACCCACAGAGAAGCTGGACTATGCTCCATAGTGTGGTTTAGCATATACTTATGCACACACCCATGGGAAATGCATGAAAGGTAAAACTGATTTTACGACTGCTTATCATTTTAATGGTATTTCTCCTTTAAGTCCTGATTGTCTAAGGCCTCTTCCCTATTCTGTGGTTATAGGGGGAAAAGCTCACGGGCTGATATTCAGAACCCTTAGCCAGATGGTCAATGGGAGGCTGTCCAGATAAGGGAACTGAGTGAGATAAGTGGCACTATCCAAATAGTTCCACTAAATATCTTCAGACTGCGGTGGCACTATCTAGTTAGTGCAGGGGTAGTCTGTGGGCGGAGCGAGAGTGATGGCGACGCTAGCCAAATAAGTCCTGACTTTACCGGCTAGTATGATTTTCAGGCAGCACTTACATGGATAACAAGAAAGGCAGGCCAAAGTTGTAATATGGATAAGCGTGCAACGGAAAATTGTACTAACCAGATACGCGCTGGCACTTCTCTGGATAGCGTCGCTCAGCCAAATATTCAGCAGCAGCTTCTAGCGGTTGAAAATCCTTCTTATTGAAGCATTGCATTTGTGCTCTGTGACATTTGAATATCAGCCTTTTAAAAAATCGAGCCTTTAGATAATAAGGCCCTAGAATTGCTCATGATTTCTAAAGGACAATTTGGGCTGGGCTACCAAGCGAAGAGGGTACAGAACTAGTGTGAAGCATCAAGTAACTTGAAAAGACAGCACAAGCATTTCTGAGTGACCAACAGCATGGTCTGCTAAGGCTTTTTCCTCATAGACAGAGAACAAGGAAAAGGTCTTAGTAAATGAGACCCTAACACCGCCAGTGACATTCGAAAAAGCATGTTTGTGCTGCCGTTCCAGGGCATGTGATGCTTCTTTCAAGTTCCATAGCCTTTCCATCCAGTGCCTCGCTCAAAATTATCCAAGAATCATAATTAAGGGCTTTATTTATTTGACCCAAGTGTCATTGACTGATTCAGCCATAGGAGATTTTTTTTTTCTGTTGACCATTCACGGGTATTACAGGCCTTGAAATGACCATAGACTAATTTGCCTAGGAATTTTTTAGCTGCATTCTCTGTAGGGAGGTTGGTTCTAGGGGTTATATAAACAGCGCTTTAGAGGGAAAGGAGTCTTTTGCCTTTTTTTTCTGCCAAGCTGACAGCTGAAGGATAAGGTTACCAGATTTTTTGTAGGCAAATCTAGGACATGCATCCAAATGTGTGAGGGACAAAGTGGGGAGGCGGGCATACCTTAGTTCCAGGTTTGAGTGACAAGGCATGGAGGAGGGAAGAAGAGTCAATATCCTGCCCCCACCCATCCATCCCATGAGAGAAAAAATATCTCTTCCATGCAGACAAATAAATACAAACAGTGATGCATTTCTCCCGTACTGTGAAAAATATAAAGATAATGAATATAAATTCTAAAAACTGATATATTCACATCACTAAATTGAAAATAATTTTTGTTCTATTCCTTCTGTTCCAAATGCTGAAATCTTGGACATGAGGCTGCCAAACATGTGGGAATGAGGGACACAGCTCTAAAACCAAGAACAATCCCTGAAAATCAGGGACATCTGGCAACCTTACTGAAAGAGTAAGCTCCAGTGTCAAGTGAAGGTGAGGTGCTGAAGAAGGCCTGCACCAATAAAAAAAGGGAGAAGGATATCGGGGTCTATCTTAGCCTCAGTACAAATATGAGAAGAAAAGAGGAGAGTTTGGGGTAAGCACTTTATTCTTACTGTATGAACAAAGACTAAGAGGCAGCCAGTGCTGTCCTGGGTGCAAATCAGGTTGAGGCTGAAAGAGACAGCCATGAGGCCTGCAAGTGTCAGGAAACTGAATACCCAGAGAAGATTCCAGAGAGGACCGATAGAGTAAACTCGCTGAATGTAAGTAGTTGACAAGTGTTGGAGAAGGTTCATCTACCGAGAGTGTAGAAGCACCAGTTGAGATGTGCAGTGAGGAGCAAGAAGCTGGACGGTGGAGCCCTAATAGAAAAGCCAGAGAAGAGAGGAGATCACCCTGAAGGTAGTGTCAGAAAGCACGAAAGATTAGAAAACGTTTTATCCATTCCAGATTCCAGCAGGTTGAAAAGTGCCCACTTACAGTGTGACATAAAAGTGCACTTCCCTTCTATTCGCAGAAAAGACTGTCTTCTCAGTGTCTCGCTAGAAAGAAAAATAGGGGCTTGTTTACAAAGCCGTGGTAGCAGTTCGCGATCGTTATCGAAGCCGCGGCCCCACAATGGGGCCGTGGCTCTGATAACAATCGCGAACTGCTACCGCGGCTTTGTAAACAAGCCCCATAGAGTGTACTTGCGTTCTATGCCCCGACGTGTTGGAATAACCTCCCTCCCAATATCAGAGCGATCACGGACCTCACCCAATTCAGGAAGGCCTTGAAGCATCATCTATTTCTTCTACATTACTCACAGCCCAATGACGCAACCCAAACTGCCACACCCCAGCCCACCCCGGCAGCACCCCCTGCACACCCGATGCAGACTAAGACTACTATAGGCACTAACCCAACTATCTGATAGGACAATGAATCTCAAACAAATGTAAATAAACTGAGATTGTAAGTAATTGTAAATAATTGACAAGTTCTGTACATAGTTTTGAGACCCAGTCATGCTGGTGTACAGCATGGCGATAAAGGGCTCAGCCTGTTTATAGTTACCCCGGTTATAAATCCAAGTTACTGCGCCTGTTCAATGTAAGCACAATGCAGGTCCTCCCTGCACTGTACAAGGAAATGTTAATTGTAAACCGCACTGATTTCAAAGAGCGCGGTATAGAAAAGCTTTTAAATAAATAAATAAACCCTGCTCTCGTCCCTCACTTTATATCACTCTTCTTACACTCATCCTCCCCCCCTTGCACTCTCCCATCCCTCCCCTTCCCTCAACCTTGCACTCACTCGTCCTGGCATTAAAGCTTTCATCCCCTCTTCCTCCTCTTGCCTTGCCATCCTTCTTCCCCCTCCCCTGTACATTATCCTGCCATCTCTCCTCTCTTTTCCCCTCCCACTACCCTTCCCTTTGCACTTCTTTGCCCTCCCTCTTATACTGCCCTGTCCTCCCCTGCACAATCCTGACCTCCCCCTTCCCTTCCCACTACCCTCCCCTTCCCTTCCCTGGACTACTCTGCCATCTCTCCTCCCCTTCCCCCTCACATTATCCTGCCCTTTCCCTTCCTACTACCTAGCTAGCCCCCTCCCCCACTCTACTCTGCCCTCTCCCCTTCACATTATCCTGCCATCCCCCTTTCTCCTCCCCTTTGCACTATTGTATCCTCCGCCTCCTCTCCCCTTCTCACTACCCTGCATCCTGCTGTCTCCCATAGCACTTGTGTTGTCTTTCTTCTCATCTTCCCTTGCATTTCAGCTTCTCAGTTCCCGCTACCTCGCTCTGCTGTATTCTGGCGATGGATCCAGCCTTCCCTGTGTGACTGTAGCATGCTTCACTCTCTTCCACTAGCGGGTGGATCTTCTGTAAGGGCTCAGCTTATTCTTTCAGGTCCGCTGCACTCCTTACTCTCTGTCACTGAGAGTTGGGTCCCCAGCAGTCCTGGAATTTTGTTCCACACGAGGCCCTCTTCCTTCATTGCTGCCAGGGGTTGGGTCCCCGATGGCAGTCCCAGAATTTCATGCTGCATATGTGGCTACATAGTAAATGACCTGTTATAAAATAGCAACCAGCGTAAAAATATGCGCTTTGGTATAAAGGTAGATACTTTGCCTGTAGAAGTAATGGGAGGCATGGACTGGGCAGAGTTTTCACATATTCATGAACATGACAACATAAGAACATTGAGACTTGTCATAAAGTGTCAGACCAAAGGGTCATCAAGACCAGTATCATTTTCCCAACAGTGGCCAACCCCAGTAACAAGCATCTAGCAGGATCCCAAAAGGTAGACAAAGTCCATAATGCTTAATAATCAGTAAATTTTCCCCAGTCCACCTTAATAATGGTTATGAACATTTCTCCAGTAACTTCTCCAAAATCTATTTAGATCCAACTACACTAACAGTTTTTACTCAGGGCCAGTCCAACCACAAGAAAACAGGGCAGTTGCCTAGGGTGGCAGCTTCTTTTGGTGGGGAGGGGGAGGGGGAGCAAGGAGCAGCTACAGTCAAAACAAAGCAGTGGGTCCTACCGCTACACAAATTCAAAGAGTCGACAATGAGTACTCTTACCTGTAGGAAGAATGGGCAATATGGAAATAATCCAATTACCCTGGTAGGTGGCTTTTTGAAATATCACTCATTATGCATATATTTACAAAACAACATTAAATATATTTAAAAGTGTGATAGCCAAATATGCATATTATTGGACTGTTCTGGGAGGGATTCGGTTGAAATGATTGCACTTGAATTCAATAATCAAAATCATTAGGGAGGGGTGGGGGATGGTGCTAGGGGGCTAAAGCTATTTGTGAAGAGGCACAAGGCTGAAGTTTGCCTAGGGTGCTGGACCTGCTTGCTTTTGCCAAATTATTGTTGACTGTCTTCCTCTTTCTGTGATCTCTTGTAATTTATGTTCACCTCTGTTTCCTCTTACCTTTATTCAGTTTCCTAACAAAAAAGATTGGTTGCCCATACAATATCTCCTTGCACGTTTGCCCACTGCTCCTCTACTTCTTCTAGATTTAATCATTCAGCTGCTGACTCCTGGAGGTACTCCCCCATCTTAACAAAGATATTTTTCCTGAAACTTAGTACCCTTGCCTGTGAATGAACCATCTCTATCTATGCTCTAATACTGAACCACACTATCTTATTGGATCCCAGATTATCACCCACTCTGGCATTAAAAAATACCCGCTCCCATTTCATAATTACCAGGTCCAGTTTCCCTCTCCCATGTGTGTTTCCTTTACCAGCTGCCAGAACAATTCTCCCTGTAGAGAATCCAGGATCTCCCTATTTTTAGATAACACTGCAGCTGGGATGTCCAAATCAACATCCAGCAACATCTGTACCCCATCTCTGCCAATGGAACAGGTGCTTCATTCTGTGGATAAAAATGTGTACAGCTGAACAAATTGCAGACTTTTGCCTGTGGACAGTCTGGACAGTATACAAAGTCCTACGAAGGGATATTCAACGGTGGTGGTTAGCGCTGATAAAGCAGCTAGTTGTCGCCGTTGAACCCATATCTAACCACTGGCAATGAATATCAGCCGCTGCCCGGTTAGCTTCAGTGGCAAAAGTTAGCATAGCTTTTGCTGCGCCTAACTTTCGCTGCTGAGGGATAACCGGACAGTGGCTGAATATTGCCCCTGACCGGTTATCCCCAGGTACCACCCACAGAATGCCCCAGTGCTAACCACATAGCATCGGGGTGTATAGCGGCGGTATCCGGGGATATTCATTAGCACTAACCGTGTTATTGCTGCTGAATATCCTGTTTAGGAGCATTTACACGGTTTACAGGTCTGTAAACCATGTAAATGCCTTTGGATATTGGGCCCATTGTACTTTTGGAGACATTGTGATTAGTACAAACCTCTAAATTGTTTTAGCTACAATATTAACAGAGAAGCAAATAACTGTGCTAATTCTGTAAAATTAGTGCAATTATATAGACTTCTGTTCTGCAAAATTCCTGAGCCATGTAAATGGCTGACCAGTTTATAGTTTATTAAATACTTTAGATACTGCTTTTCGGGATCTGTCAAAGCGATTTACAAATAAAATACTATAAGGGGGCGTGGTTGCTGTCAAGATGGCTGTGCGAGGCTGTACTTATTTCCTTGACCTATGCCGAAGAGAAAGGGCAAGATGAGGGTGTTCCCTGCAGCGCCCCTACCTGCTGTTGCCGGTCCTATGGACCATTTTGTGAAAGTCACGGAGGCAACGCGATGGGAGATTAGAACAGGCATGGAAAGGGAGCGATTGCAGGAGTCATTTCTCTCCTTGGGCATGGATACCACTCTCTCCCCAGAGGCACGGTGTCCGCTGACGCTCCTTGATGATGCCGCATCCCTGCCGGTTGACTATGCTTTGACAGCGTCAGAGATCGCCATTGAAGGTGAGCTTGATCTGGGAGTTGTTCTGGGGTTGAGTGACGCGGTGATCTCTGGTACTTTCAGAGGATTCCTGGGTGAGATAGTGGTGGCTGTGCAACCCCTGGCTGATGGTTTTGGCACTGGTGAAGATTTGGTGACTCCTGTGGCTGCACTTCTCCTGCTCCATTCACTTTGATCTGCCCTTACTTTACTTTAGATAGAACTTGGGAAGCCTTTAATAGCCTATCAGATACAATTTTTCATCAGACAGCTGGAATTTCTGCTCATTTATCGGAAGTGACTGTAACCTGGAGAAATATGTGAGTGTAAGTGATACTCTTAAGGAGAAGGTGGAAGACACTGTAAAGAATTTGCATTACGTTTCTGAAACAACTGTGGCTCTAGCGAAAGATAATGTTGCTTTAAGGGCCAAGTTAGAAGTATTTGAGAATGCTGTCTGGGCCTCAGATTTGAGATTATTTAATTTTCCTGTGATTTTTGGTATTACGCCGATTGATTTATTTAAAAAATATCTATCTGAGAACTTGGTTCCACAAGAATTGATGCCCCCGATTTCCAGAGTGTTCTATCTACCTACAGGGAAGAAGGAGCCGGGGTCAACTAAAGTGGACAATATGAATATAGTGTATTAAATGTCTCTGAGTTATTGGATTCACCTAATATTAGTACCATGAAAGTCTCCACTTTGTTAGTTACTTGTGCATTAGTTTCTGACTGGGATTGGCTACTAAAATTATATTTTAAGAAGCGTTTGTCTCCTTTTTATGGATCAAATGTTTCAGTGTTCCCAGATCTAACTAAGGAAACTCAGAGAAGGAGGAAACAATGTCTACTTTTAAAATCAGATGTTTTATAGCTGGGAGCTTCCTTCTATCTCCGTTTCCCATGTAAATGTTTAATTGTTTATAACACCCAGAGGTTTATATTTTTCCAACCTAATGACGTTTGTGTATTCCTCAGTGCTAGATTGCCAGTCACCCCTGTTCCATCGATTAATTTGGGGTGATAGGACCATGTGTATGTTTAATATGATTTGATACCTCCGTATCTATCTTGTTCTTTTGTATACTTCTCCCTGCCACCCAGATACGCAAGAGTTCACAACGTACTTGCACAAGAGCCTTCGAATTCTACACTCTCACTATTTGGAACCAGCTACCTCCCACATTACAGAGCATTCAATCTCATAACTTATTCAAAAAACACTTTAAAATGTACTTTTTAGAAGAATACTATGGTGCTTCCTTTGCAACAGACCCCCAGCATGACCATCCCCCTCACCCTGATACCATCCCCATTACCCCCCTCCTTAAATACCAAAGGATGTCCCATCCCTCACTATTCATCCCTCCCCCTCCCTATCCCATCATAAGACCACCCCCACAAACAGTAGTCCAACTCAAGCCTACCATACCTCAAGCCCCCTCCACTGCCTCATAAGGTCACTGTAACATAGTTGCTAAAGTTTTACTTTTTCTGCATTTATCCCCTCCCTTTCGTTATTTGCTGTTGCAATTTAAAGTTGCCTGTATTACTACACGTTTTATTTAGTCCATGTAAACTGTGCTTTTTTGTTCCATGTAAACCATTTTGCCTGGTAGAAAAATGGTATATTAAAACCAATTAAATAAATATTTTACCTTGATTATTACAGTTGGTACATTTCTCCTGTCCAGCTGCTATCTCTCCACAATCTATCGTTTGTGTGGACTACAGGCATTCCCAATGACATTTACTTTTAATATAGGATGTTTTCTTTATATTATGTGTATGGATGTAATGCCTTTCTGTACAAGTTTTGTCTTGGAAAAATTGTATATATTTTGCAAAAATTATAACTAAAGAAAATACTATAAAATAGATAAAAGTAATAACAATCAGAAAGTTACAGATTCATAAGAGATAGGCAAGAATGCCAAGGTTAAAAACAGATGCAGAAAGCAAAGAGAAGAGAGAGAGGGGAGGGAAAGGGGGGGGGGTTAAAAATATTACACTATTTAAAGGGAGTTCAAGTGCCATCAAAGTTGTTTTCTAAATCAAAGGCCAGCTGGTAGTAATACGCTTTAAGAGTCTTCTCAAATATATTCAGAGAGGTGCCTTCCTGAATGGAGAGGGGAATGTGGGGTGGGGTGAATTTGAGTCTAGTTTAGTGGGTATGACCAATAGGTGTGCATTTAAAGACTGTAATATTCACCTGGGAGTACATGGTAATATATGGCGATCTAAGTACTGAGAGATTCCAGTATAGAGCTTTTGTTACCAGAGGATGTAGTAAAGGCTGTTAGTGTAGCTGGGTTTAAAAAAGGTTTGGACAAGTTCCTGGAGGAAAGGTCCATAAACCATTATTAAGAAGGGACCCAGGATATCAATGCTTGACCCAGTACAAGCATTGTGGAACCTGTGTCTTTTGGGGAAACTGCTAGGTACGTATGACCTAGATTGGCCACTGTTGGAAACAGAATACTGGGCTTGATGGACCTTGGTCTGACCCAGTATGGCATATCTTATGTTCTTATGTTTTGGGTGTGCTAGTTCAAGGTGGCTAGCCCATAGCATTTCTTCTCAAGCTATAAAATAGATTTTGAACCAACAAAACTTGTGGGGAAATATGAAGGCAAGTAAAATTTAGAAATGCATCATGAAGAAAATCTGAGAGAGGACCTGCCTCTGCTTGTCAGGAATCTGTACTCTTCCAATAACGGTAACGGTTCCTTGATGTTGCGTATCCCAATTTTACCTTCACTCTTTAGTTTAGTCAGTGTATGCCCCCCTGTCTCTGTTCTCCCTTCTTGTGTCTGGTAACCGCTTTGATTTAAGGAAAAGGCGGTATAGAAAACCTGTTAAATAAATAAATAAATAAATAAATATTGGCTTGCTGGGAAATATCTTAAACATAGGGAAAAGAGAAATGGTGGGTTAAATTGATAAATTATGTCTATATTCAATTGGCTGGCCTTGTATGTGCCCAGCCTGGTCCATGAGTCTGAAGCAGGCTTTGTCAAGGGTTGGAGCATGTGGTGAGGTGTGTTTCAGCGTCAATGCAATGCAGCTTACAGGAGTCACGTTCTTCTGTGCTCATCAGCTTCGATGCTGAAAAGGTCTTTGATGGGGTCAACTGGGGCTACATGTACCTGGTTCTTGTGGAAAACGGGGATCCAGAGATTTTTTTGTGGATGCGGTGTGACTGCTGTACTCCTATCCCAGGGGGGCAGTGTTGGTTAATGGCTCTTTGACACAGGATTTCCCCCTATGGTGGAGGACTCGACATGGATGCCCCTTATCCCCTCTACTTTTTGTGCTGACCTTTGAGCCCTTGCTGTGTAAGATTGGGCTGACTCTCAGATTAGTGGAGTGTGGATGGATTGGGAGGAGTTTCGGGTTATTGCCTATGCCGATGATACACTGGTGTACTTGGGGGAACTTGAAAGTGAGGTGCTGATCTTAATTCAGATGACTGAGGAGTTTAGGCGGTTCATGGGACTGAAACTCAACCTGGACAAATTGGAGGCTCTCCCACTTCATCCTGATATATGGTGGGGTTGCAGAGGTGTCTTCCCTCTCAAATGGGTGGAGGGACAGATCAAATACTTGGGGATTCAGTTGCCCAATTGTTTGGAGAATTTATATTAGGTGAATATGTCGGGTTTATTGGCGGATTTAGGGCAGCGGATACAGCAGTGGTGAGAGGAGCTGTCTCTGGGCGGATATGTGGCACTATTTTAAATGGTACTCTTTCCGAAGTGACTATATGCTTTACAAACATTACCTCTTGTGCTTAAGAAGAAGGCTTGCATCTGTTGGAGCGGCATGTCAACATATTGTTGTGGCGGGGACAGAGGCCCCGGGCTCTGATTGGGGTGTTGCAGCGGCCTTGGGCAGCAGAGGGTATGGGTCTTCCTGACATGGTATAATATGGATTGCCTTTTGTGGCATCTGTGGGATTGGCTATGAGGTTTGATGGATTATACTCCCCTTTCCTGGGAGGCTATAGTACGTCCTTCATACCATGAATGTGCATTATCTCCCTGCCATTTAAAGAAATATTTTATTGCACCCTGTGAGGCAGACCTGGTGATACTTGTGTATCCAGATGAGATAAGTGAGTCACAGTATGCCCTACCTGCTGCTGCATAGCAATGGAAATTTCCTCCCTGGGATGTCTGGGGAGGGGTTCAAGTGATGGGAAGGGGTAGGTATTTTAGGGCTTGAACAACTGGTTGAGGAAGATAGGTCATTGATGCCATTTGGTGAATTGTGGACATGATATGGGTTATCTGGTAGCGACATTTTCACGTATATGTAAGTTCACAGTTACATTCTGAGCTTGCCGCCAGAGTCGGTGTAGTCGCATTTGTTCCCGATTAGAGGAGCTGCTGATGGGAGGGACAGGAGGGTTCACATTACTCATTCACACAAGGCACTCTTGAGTGTGATCTGTACTGTGGATGAGATGACCTTGGCGACTGCTTGGACTCGTGACTTCAGAGTTTCTGGGAAGGAGCTTCAGGAAGTGTTTTTAGTTGACTATAAATGCTGATATCTGTGACATGCAATTTAAGTTGGTCCGTCAGTTGTTCTTTGCTCTGGTTAGGGCTCGGAAAGAGGGGATTATGTAATCTGTGGATTGTCCTTGTTGTGGGGAACCTGAGGCGCCTCTGGGCCATATGTTTTGGCATTGTAGAGTAATTCCTTGGTAGTGGGAGGGGGAACTTGGGTATCTAGGAGTTACTGGTACGCTAGTCCAGTTGCAGCCTCAGGAGGTCATTTTGTATATTTGGGGTGGACAGGATGACCCCTCTGGCCTTGAGCGGTGGTGGTTTCGCCAAGCCCTGCTTATAGCGAAAAAAGCAGTCTTGCAAGCTTGGTTGACGGCAGAGGGACCATTGTTTTGGCAGTGGTGGAATGCCTTGCATGGGCTTCTGACGTTTGAGTGCGAGCAGGCTCGGGAACATGTGTCACGCTGGATTCACTTTCTGGCAGTATAGGATCCCTATGTCCAGGCTTTGTCACTTAGGGCCCGGAGCTGGGTGCTTAACCATTGTCCATGAACTTGGTGTCAGGGGGCCTGATGAATTGCAGTGCTCCAGCTTCACACAGGCCCTGGTGAGGGGAAAGGACGAGGGTGAGTGGGTGTGGAAGGGATCAGTTGGTCTGGATGTTGTATGCGAGATTGCCTGTTTAATTGTGCACCTATCTTCCCCTGTCTGGGGCTCAGGTGCTCCTGGGGGTGTGCAGAAACTCCATGCGCTGGGAGCCCTAGGCCCGCTTATGGTCGATCTGCTGGCAGATGAGGCTGGGGGTACTTTAGTGGGGTAAGGGAGGGGGTTGGGGGGAAGAGGGATATGAATAATGTTATTGAACTTTGAAAAATGAATGGCAATGCTATTGGCTTTTGCTGTGCTGTATTTGTTGGCTGTCACAGATTGTTGTAAGTTGGTACGTTTGTTGTTTGTTTCAATAGAAAGGTTTTGACTCTAAAGCTAGAAGGGAGCTTAGTTCAAAAATCTTAGTGGATTTAAAAATTAGATTCGTTTTTAAAGTCTTTATGTTTGATTCCTACCCTCCTTCCCCTGGCTCCTAACCACCCCAGGCAAATTCCTTGATGTATAGGCCATCTCAATTAGCAAATAATTGTTTTCAAGTTGTTTTTGGAGCAGGAGATTTAAAGATTCAGATAAAAACTGCCTTGCCCTGAAGCAGAACCTATATTGAAGTTGTGGTTCAAAATGTACTGGCTTACTGGCTAAATTATGGCAGATTTTAGATGCATGATCACTTTAAATATATTAAAAAGGACATACTGAAGGACATTTTTTTAATAGCACCCTCATTTTGAGTGTCCAACAAAAAAGTGTCCCGATACTGTATTGGGCAGGCTATGTACCACTATGGCGCATAGCCCTGCCTGCCGACCCTTAACACCAGATATTCAATGTTATGGCAATGGCATTGAATATCCGGCATCACAGCACATGCCCCGGAGCCGCTGAGGCTAACCGAGCAGCGGCAATATTGCACCGTTAACCAGTTAGTATCCGTGGCTAAAACTAGGCGAGTCAAAAGCTTGCCTAGTTTTAGTCACGGATCGCTAACCAGGTAGTGGTACAATATCGTCGCTACCCGGTTAGTGGCAGTCTCCACCTCTGCTCCGCCCCGGAACACCCTCAACCTGCCCCGATGCAACTGCAGAGCTTTGGGGCGTGTAGTGGGCTTTAAAGGGGATATTCAACGGCACTAACTGTGCTAGTGCCCTTGACTGTCCCGATTTAGGGCACGTACACAGTTTACTGGACTGTAAACTGTGTAAATGCCCTTCGAATATCAGGCCTAGTATTTTCTTAGGAGCCTTTTATATTAGGTATAGGATTTTGGGTTGTGGGAATAATCATGTCCTGGCAATGTCCCAGTTTTTATACTATTTCCTACTATTTCCTTTTTTAATTGGTCTTGTTTTATTTGATTGTTTTGTGTGTGAAATATGTGTGCAAATATAGTTCAAAGCCATTTCACTGGTGACTTTTTTAGGAGATATTGGACATTAAGGGGTTGAACTGCAAGGATGCCAATAAAAATTTATTAGTAGATTAATTGTAGTCTACATTAGTTTAAATAGCTCTATTCCCTTAGCAACTTTAAACAGCTAGCAACTCAAAAAACAGTTATTCTGCTCTGAGATGGAACTACTCAGATTTTTTTTTACCAAGTGCCAACTTCCAGTTGGTGAGGTTATAAGTGTATCCTAAATGCAAAGAGTTCCTGGCTCTGAAAGAACAAGTCTGATCTCTGGAGGCTATTCGGACAGAGACAGACAGAGAAGTATATAAAAGAAACCTTCAAACATATTGTGGAGTAGTCACACCTCTTGTTTGGCAACTTCTGTGCAGCCTTGGAGGAGGAAGATCAGCATTATGTCAGTGTGACAGGAAGTCATTCTGTACCTAGGGCCTGCCCCCCCAGGTAATGCAATATCCAGGATATATCTCCAGGGGCATGTGCCCAGGAGAAAAGGGTTAGGATGGCCATTATAGTTGGCTTTTCGATCATTAGGGATGCAGACAGCTGGGTGGCTTGTGAGTGTGAAGATGAGTTGATAATGTATTTGCTTGGTGCGACACCTAGATAGGATTTTAGACAGTACTGAGGAGGAGCAAGCTCTCATGATATATCTGGGTACCAACAAGATAGGAAGGTGTGGGAGGGAGATTCCGAAAACCAAATATAAGCTTTATATATTAACCCATTGGAAAAAATAAAAATGTTTGGTTTATGGATTTAAGTAGTCAAAAAGCTGTAATTTGAATGAGTTGTAAAGAGCCTGGGTTCCGCCTCTAGGGACGCCTGGGTACCTTACAGTGGGGCACTCCCTGGATGGAGTAAGTCTGGGGTTTCTGAGGCATCTTGTGGGTGAGTGGGAACCTGTTCCCTTGTTGGCTGTCTGGAACATTTGTACCCTCACTGTCTGGGGCCTAGAGTGCAGAAACGGGCATGGTGGCACTCTAGTGATGTGCTTTAATTCCACGACATAATTCACAACTTGATCTTGAACTTAGGACCTTCTGCTCATATATACCTGCCTTGTGTGTGTTGAGCCACAGTGCTGCCATTGGTTTGACTGATGGAGGACCTGTCCTGGGTGGGATTCTTTCTGTAGGATCATCATAACTAGAGCCTGTTGCCCCCGTTTCCATAGGGGTGAGTGTGGCGAGTGGCTACAGGTATCGGATCTGCCATAGGCATTGGCATCTGTGTAGTTTAGCTGGTGGTGCAGGCTTCGCATGGTAGGTCATGGTATTTAGGAGATGCTCTACTGGGTCAAGGAGGTGTCCCACATCATGATGATGGTGGCATCTCACCGATGTTGTGGGAAGATAGCCTTGGACATTGAGGTGTCAATGTCCACCTTGAAATTGTGGTATCAATGTCCGCTCCAACATGGCCCAGTCATTGAGAGGGAGCGCAATGGAAAAAAAGGATTGCTGGATCGCTGCATGGGGCTCCTGAGATGTTGAGGCAGAGCTTGGCTCATCAGTGAGGTATGGGGAGACACCAATACCTTTTTTTTTTTTACAAAAGGTGTGCTTCCACCACACGCTCTGAGGAGCACCTATGGGGTGAGCAGCATGGACTCTCTATGTCAGGCCATGATCTGGTCCTGCACATACTATTTCTTATTTTTTTGTGAGCCCATAGAGGACATGCTGTCCCGATAGGGGTCCAAATTAAGCATGGATTCCCTGGGCTTGACAAGAGAGACAATGCCTAGGAACAGGCATGGGAGGTATTCCCTGTAATCCGCTGCTGGTTTCTCAATCAAGGTCTGATGAGGAGGCAGCTCCTGTAGAGGAATGCACGGCACGTGACCAGGCCAGCATAGAGGAGCAGCTGTCCCCTGGCAGCGAGGGTAGCGTGGCCAAGTCTGAAGGAGGAGAGCCTGAAGAGTAGAGTCCCAACGAGATGGTGGAGGCTATGTTTGCCTCGTGGTTGCCGGCTTCAGCCAAGGGCATGGAGTTCTCCTCTTTTTTTTGTAATAATGGAGGCTGGCTGCCTTCTCTCTTTGGACAACCTCCGTGGTCATCCTCCAGGGAGCGGAGGCTTCTTGCAGGTGGAGATGTACGGGGACCTATGCCATCTGTGGTAGGGAGAACAAGTGGGAATAAACCCAGGACCTTGCTTATGGAGACAGTGCCCTAGCATTAGGCTACAACTCCATACCAAATTGAAAATTCAGGGTTCACAATGTATATCTCCACTAAATAGCGGATGTCACAGGTCTGTCAGACCCATGTTGAAGTTGACCTGTGCAAGGAATGGGGGTGGGAATTTATTTATTTATTTAGCTGTATTTGTATCCCGCTTTTCACCGGGTAAAAGCGGCGTTACATAAAAGGGTGGGGAAATTAAGTAAGGGCGGGGCCATCACCGGGGAGGCAACATTGATGATTTTGACATAGGACAGACTTTGGACATGGGACAGACTTTGGACATGGGCAGGTTAATGTAGCTTTGAGTCAGAGGTTCATGGCGGACGAGATCAGAGGTTAGTGCGCTTTTTGGTGGGGGTCGTGTTGAGGTATTCTTGGAACAGGATGGTTTTCAGCTGTTTTCTGAAAGATGGTAGATCGGCATTGTTTCTGAGACAACTCGGTAGAGAGTTCCATAGTGATGGAGCATAAAGTTCAAAGGCTCGATGGAAGGTCCGTTGCGAGCATTTGGTTCTTTTGTGAGGGATGGTGAAGGAATTGCTGGAGGTTTGTCTGGTAGTTCTGCCGTGGGCTGGACGAGACAGTAGGGTGCGAAGCTGGGTGTTCTGTGTTTGATGGATGGCTTTGTGGGTGAGTAGGATGGCTTTGTATTTTGACCTTGCTTCGAGGAGAAGTATGTGTAGGTCTTTCAGAATTGGGGTGATGCGGTCGGTTTTCTTTGCACTCTGAATGATTCTTGCTGTCGTGTTCAGAGCTGTTCGGAGGGGGTTGGTCTGTGTGGCTGGAAGGCCATGGTAGATTATGTTGCAGTAGTCCAGATATGGGAGCGTCATGGCTTGCATTACAGTTCGGAAGTCTTGGTGTTCAAGAAGGGGTCTAAGACATTGCACTGTTCTTGCCTTGTGGAATATAGTTCCAGAGGTTTTGGTGATTTGCTGCTTTAAGGTGAGGGCTTGGTCAATAATAATGCCCAGGTATCTTATTTGTGGTTGTATTTGAATTCTTGTGGATCCTATGTTGAGGTGTGTAGGTGGAGTGAAATCTGGGTCTCTTGTGACTATGAGGGCTTCAGTTTTCTTTATGTTGATGGATAGGTTGTTTGCTTGTAACCAGTCGGACACCTCGGAGAAGCATGCAGATAGATGGGTGTTTGTTGGGTTCGTGGTTGTGATGGGGGCGTAGAGCATGATATCGTATGACTGAGCAGAGTGGTTGAAGGTAAATGTTGAAGAGCATGGCTGATAGTGTGGATCCTTGGGGCACTCCTTGGTGTTGCTGGAATGGGGGGGGATGTCAAGGTGCTGGTACGGATTAATTGTTCTCTGTTAGTTAGGTAGGATTGGAACCACTTTAGTACGGTGTCTTTGATCCCAATTGTGCGTAGTCTGTGTATGAGGATGTTGTGGGAGATGGTGTCAAAAGCTGCAGATATATCAAGGAAGATCATGGCATATCCAGAGTGTTTTTCTTGTGTTCCTATGAGGAGAGTGTTCATCAGTGTGGTCATGAGGGTCTCGACCCCATGTAGGGGGCGGAAGCCATGTTGTTGCGGGTCCAGTATGTTGTTGATGTCCAGGTGTTCCTGAAGTTGCTGCTGTACGATCTTCTCGATTATCTTGGCAGTGAAAGGTAGGCTTGCTATGGGTCTGTAGGATGCTGGATCAAGGGGATCCAGGTTTTGCTTTTTTAAGGATGGTCGGATAATTGTAGTTTTGAGGGCATCTGGCATGTGTCCTTGGGAGAAAGATTCATTGACGATATGGGCTAATGGCGTGCTCAGTTCATTTTTGGATTTCTTTATCCAGTCAGTGGGGCAGGGGTCTAGTGGGGAGGTGGTGGTGTTGAGGCAGGAGATGGTGGTTGATATTTTGTCTGGTGAAGTTTCTTTGAATGCGGTCCAGTCACTGTGTAAGTTAGGGTGAAGGTCTGTTGTAGTGGTCCCTACGTTTAGCTGGGAGTTCTGCGGTCGTTGTAGTTCTTTGTATTGACGGGCCAGTAGCTCTGGTGGGATCTTCAGTAATTGGTCAGAGTTCTGGGGTGCCTTTGTCAGTTTTTTGACCCCTGTTTCCCAGTTCATGAAGCCCATGCGCTAATCAGAGGGCTATGAGGTTCTTCATCTGTATGTCCATGCACCAACTAATGGGCTATGAAGCTCTTCCTCCGTATGCCCTAGGAGATGTGAATGCCAACCTCCACAATGCGAGCGACTCTTGATTTTCTTGGCCATGCGACTGGAGGAGGATCGCCAAGCCTCCCTTTGGAGGACACAAGGGGTGCAGGGGTATCGCATCCAAGTCTCTTGGTCTGAGAGGGCACCTCTGTGGCCCTTTGGCTACCCTTCTACCCTCTTGGGCAGGAACTCAATGTACCACATGCATCAGAGGGATCTGTGCATTTTCTTTAGACTTATGTGAAGCCTTTTTTTGTTTGTTTTGCACAGGGGTTCTAACCTTTCATGCAGGTTCTGTAAAGATATGTGGCAAAAATTGTTTTTCCACTTTTGTTTGTTGAGGGCTACTGGAGATGCTGACAAGTAGCCATGCGCGGAAGACCTACTTTGAGCGAAAGTCGGGTGAAATGTGTTGCCCGAAGGAGAGGCTTGATTGATGCACTGGAGGGTCAATTGACTTGCTGTTGTTCGGGAATCAAGTCTTGGCTGATGACAGAGAGTTGCCCGTTTCAACCTTGGCTGTGCCTGCGGGCCCTTAGCGGGCTCTGTCGGTATCACGGGTCCAGCAATGGGTGGCAGAATCGTGTGCCCCCGTGGGACAAGTGGGAGCCAAAACAAAGCCTGTTGCTTAGCAAGCCAGTGGTCTAGCCATTAGGCTACACCTCCACTGGCAGTTCTGTGCACCCTGAGTTCTGCTTGGTGCACTCTCAAGGGCCTCAGCAGGAGCCAGCATGAAGCAGTGATGAAGATCTGCAGCTTCATTCCTTACTTTTCGCTCATGTAGTTGTTGTTATTGGCTGATAAGAGCTGATCAGGAAGTGTAGTTGCGGTGACTGTGCGAGCTTTTCTGGACCCAGAGCAGGAGGAGGGTCCTTTGGCAGCTGCATTTCCTTTGCCGAATAGGGCGGGGACTCAGAACATTCCACACATTCGGCACTATCCTGCCCACACTGGAATTCCCCGTCTGGCCTCAGTAGGACAATCAATGCACTGACACGACCCGCTGTGGAGAAGGGCAGAACAATGCATTACATCATTCTGCTGGAGGAGGAGGCTCAGCTTTGGGAGATTCTGGCACCAAGAGGAAGGTGGAGAGGGGGAGGGGGGCCTGATGATCATCTGTGTCGGTGATGTGTTCCCATGTCGGCACAGCACTACTTTGTGATTTACCTGTTGCCATGGCACCAGCCAATGGTGCCATGGGGGGCAGAGATGGACTTGCTGACCTCACCTCCTCAATTCAATGTCAGCACGGTGTTACTTCATGATTTATCTGTTGCCATGGCGCCAACCAACAGCGCCATGGAGGGCGGAAGCGATAGGCCGGGGCTCTATGGCAGAGTTGGAAGTGCTGCTTCGGGTTACCCTTGTTGCCATGGCGCCGGCCAATGGCGTGACAGGGTCAGAGTTGGACATGCTGACCTCACCTCCTCAATATGGCAGAGGGCAGTGGCTCTGGAGACAGGCGAGGCTGCGGTCAAGGGAATGGGATTCAGGGCGCTCCTGAAGGCCAAGTCCATGCCCTTGTGAGTCATCGGATGCCTGTGGCTGGGGATGGAGGCCTTTGAGGCACATCCTGAGTGGCGGCAGCTGCTGCAGCGACAGTCCCTCGGTCCCACATGCAGCATGTTCCTGGCTGGAATGGTGAGCGTCTGTTTTAAAAACTGTGGCCAGGGTTCCGATGGTCTTTTTATCAGCGGCATCACCTGGGAGGTATTGCACTCATCTGCTGCAGGCTGTAGCACATGGTCGGTAGGTACAGGGGCTCTGAGCCCAACACTTTTGGTCAGAAGAAGTCGCCAAACTGATCTGAAAGCAAAAACGGCAATAGAGACACAGCATTAGAGACATTGTAATTTGTACATGTATAATAAGTAAAAGGAGAAGAAGCAATTCCTCTTCTCTTGGAATTAAGTGTGAATTAGATAGATTTCAGTTGGAGAGTGGAGAGGTGCGTCTTGCTGGCAAGGCGGAAGAACTGAAAACTGGATAGCTAGGGGCGGACCAGGGGGTAGGGCCAGTTGGCTCATGCTCAGAAGGGTGAAAGTACTTCCGTCTCAGCACTGTCAGATGACATCACCATCAAGTGTGGCTGACTCATCCTGCTTGTCTTAGGAGAATTTTATTTCAGATGTATACTGAAATTTGAACACTTAAATATAAAATGTGGCTGGAAAAAATACAAATATAATTTTGTCATGTAACAGATTTAATCTTTACCCATTTTATTTCCGTCTTGGAATACCCTTTAACTGCTGATATAATAATAAACATCCTCATAAGCCAAATCCATTAGTTCGTTTATTTTGTTTCCTGCCTGTTGTTCCTTCCACCTTGAATGGGTGTGTATTCCAGTAGGATGCAGTTTCTATGCGCCCATCACCTCTGAGAGAGTAAATAATTACAATACCACTCTGGCCTCACCTTGATTTAATAAAGGGGAACTTTAATTATATTACGCTCAGAGACGTGATGAGGGTGGCATATACAAAGCTGAAATCCAGATTCTCCAGGGTAGCATTCTCATAAATACTCTTCATCCCATGCACAGGACCCCAGAGGCAGGCACAGCTCTGGAATTACAATGCATGGATGAGACAATAGTGCAGGGAAGAGGGGTCTAGATTTGTTAGAAATTGGCCAACATTTTGGGGAAGAGGGAGCCTATTCTGAAAGGATGGGCTTCACCTTAACCAGGGCACTACTTAAAAAAAGAGACAGAGCAATTTTTAAACGAAATCTTGTGGGAAAACTGACAGTTGCTCAGCAGTGCATGGCTCAGTATAAGGTATCTTCAAATGATATTGGCAAAATGCTGATGTCAGATTATCTCAAGAAGATGTGGTAAAGGTGAAGTAGTCCAAGAACATTTACATAAATAACCGACAGAGGTACAGTAAATGATTCCAAATTACTACCATCAACTGCTAGACAGGTTGTAAATGCAAATAAAAAAGCATACTTTACAATGTCTGTATGCCAAGTCCTTAAGTAAAAAAAAAAAAAGATATATATAAATAAAACAGGCACCTCAGAGACCTGGTGGAAGGAGAATAAGCAATGGGATACTGGAACAGCATGGTGCAAGCTATATTTAAATGATAGAATGGATCAAATTGGTGGAGGGATAACACTATTGGGAATATTTTAGAAGTCTTTTTCGCCATTTACAAGTATAATCAGGCTTATACACGTGCAAATGGCCATTTTAGAAAGAGCACAATTTACACATGGATATCCTTAGTACAGGGAAGTTTAAGTAGATGTGTCAAAGGCATGGAAGTGGACAGGGCAGGTCAAAAATCTACACGTGAATTCCCCATTTCAGACAGGGAATGCATGTGTATGGCCAAAATTGTGCAACTCGGAATTTACATGTGTTTCCTGGCACATGTAGGTTTCTAAAAGTATGGGTGGGATATTCCGTGCCAGAGGCTAGTGTGGCTAATGCGGCTAGCCACTAGGGCTGAAAGTTAAACTGGGATATTCAATGCTGGGGTCATATCCGGCCCCAGCCTTGAATATCCAGGTTCACCACATTGCCACAAGGCTAAATGGGCAGCAATGAGCCACTGCCCGGTTGGCTAACGCAGTTAAAGTTAGGCCAGGGTTTCCTGCACCTCACTTTCATCTTGTATCGCTAACAGGGCAGTGACTCAATATCGCCGCTACCCAGTTAGCAATAAGTGTGGCCTCTGCTCTGTCCCAGAACACCTCGATGCTAACCGCTTAGCATCAGGTCGAGTAGCTGCGGCACCCGGGGATATTCAGTGCCGCAGAATATCCCACAGAGCGGCATAAGGCCCGCTATATATTCTGAAAGATTTAACATTGTAATCTGCTTCCTGTAGGACTTTCATCCCATTGACTGTATGCCATCCTATCATATAAGGTACATCTTAGAAAAGACACAAAGATGAGAACTGAGACGTAGAGGTTGTGATGTTTACAGTTCTTCCACTATTTTAGAAAGGGCTCTGCTAAACGTGGAGGCTTTTCTAAAATACGAATAAGGAGGTGCAGGCGTGTACATGCACGTGCTGATATGTGGAGCCAGAGCAGCCATTTTAAGAAATTATACATTGGAAAAATCAATGACCACTCTGCACCTCCCACGTGTAAGTGCCAACAATTACACAGGGAGGATGGCATTTTGGAGCTTCCAGTCAACGGGATGAAAGTCCTACAGGAAACAAATTACAATGTTAAATCTTTCAGAAGTAGAAATTCCTTGTGTGATGGGGAATAGTATAGTGGTAGGGATATACTGCTCTGCACCAGAAAAAGAATAGGAAACACAATGAAATGCTAGCAGAAATTAGGAAAGTGAATACATTTGGTAAACAATAATACAGAGAGATTTCAATCATCACAATCAGAACATGCTAGATAACATTTCTAGCTGTTGTCAATGACTGCTTCATGAAGCAGCAGGCCCTGGAACTAATGAGAGGGGCAACTGCAACTAAATCTAGTTCTTAGTGGAACTCAGGACCTGATGCGAAGGGTAATGATGGTGAGGCTGTTTGGCAAGAGTATTTGCAAGATAATAAAATTTGTCATAATTGTTGGAAGGAGGACACTAAAGAAGACTACTGCTATAGCATTTAATTTTAGCAAAAAAATTGTGGCAAAAAAGGTGCCCTAAGTGCTATACAGATTAGCTATTGAGATAGAGGCTGAATATCATTGCTAACTAGATACTGACGCTGAATATCCAGGCTGTCTTTATCCGCAGCAGCTGCTGTTTAAAAAAAATATTAACAACCACAGCTGAATATTGACCCCACAGCATCTAAATTGCAGATGAAATGTAATGAGGACAATTTCAAAGTGATAAACATAAGGAAAAATAGATCCAGCTACAGGTACAAAACGCCTGGTTCCAAGTTAGGGTTCACCACCCAAGAATAAGATCTTGGAATCAGTGTGGATAATATGTTGAAGTTTTTAGCCCAGTGTGCCACGACTGCTGAAAAAGCAAGCAAAATGTTAGGGACTATCCAAAAAGGAATTGGCTACAAAACTGTGAATATCATTATGTCTCTATATAGGTCCATGGTTTGTCAGACGGCTGCCTGGGTGAGAATCTTCACAGTCTTGGCAAGTGCATATATCTATATGATTTGCAAGGGATTGTGGGCAATGTAGTTCATTCACACCAGACACAGCTGCTGACAATAATTTAGTTGTGCTCAAGTGTTAAAGCCAATAAGATATTTATTTATGGGGTTATTTCTCCCAACACAGATATGCTTGGTAGCATATAAATCAGGTTACTTGCTTCCAGTGTTTAACTTGGAAAAAACAAAGTCAAAATCAGGAAAACAACATTCAAACTTGTCAGGCATTAGCTAATGTTTTCTTAGCATATATCAAACAACAAACGAAAAGCCACAAAGAAAGGAAAAAAACTGTTCTTTTCAGGTTAACTTCTGATAACTTCCCACATAGATTCAGAAGTGATTCTCTCCTAGCTCACAAGCAATTAGGTAAGGCTCAATTGCTAGCAGTTATCCAGCTGAAATCCCTTAGCTGGCTTGCTTTCTACTGTGTGGGTCAAATCCTGCTTCAGGAGCTTTTCTGAGTAGATTAAAGAACAAGTTTGTATTTCTTTGTGATGGTTGCTGTACTTTATAACAGAAAATCACCAAAGGAGTTTGGACAGAGAGCAGTCCATATAAACACATTCTTCATCTGCAATCATTCCCCCTTCTTCAACAAGCATGGGTTCAATATCATGGATTGGCACAGATGAATCTCTCAATGGAGCACTTTCAGGAGAATACTTGTTTCCCTGCTGTCTTTCAAGGTTATAGCTAGGGCATAGATCAGTGTTCATACCTGAGCTTCCATTGCTGTTAGAGTTCCTCTCTATATAGCCTGGCCAGTATGTAGTCCAGTTCTTATGTCCAGCCTTCCAATCCAGATCCCTGGACACTGGATCTCTCTTCACATACCTTCTGGCACAGGTCTTAGGGTCCCTTCCACGTGCAGCCGTCTCCCTCACAGGTAGCGTCTGGAGTTTCCTAGCTCTGCAGCACCATTCCTCTGGCTTTCCCAGTCCAATGGTGTATGCTGGCCCTTGAAATGCCTCCCAGTATACGTACTGCTCTGGACTCTTCTAGACCTCTCAAAGGCTTTTCTCTTCCTTCTTCCAAAGGGTTTCTTTCCTTCTCTGTCCGTCTGGTTTGGCTTCTGCTTCTGATGATCCTTCAGATGAAACTGATGATCAAGCTCAAGCTGATTCTCAGGATAATGAGGATAATTCTCTGTAGAATAAACTCTACCTTTATTCGGCCTATATGAGTGCTCCTCCCTAACACAGCGCAGCTGTGCTGAATCAGGCCCTGCCCTTTGAGATGAGTGCTTAGGGATTACCTCATAGCCCTCCTGATTGAACACACGTTTCCCCACTTCAGCTCCTCTAATGGCTGTTGGAAACCTGGTGCATTCTGGGACTGGTAGTCTTTTATGGGAAAATTCTGTTTTCTTATTTCTACCAGAACTGACAGGTTGCTTGTTCAGAGTCACTTCACCTTTTCTATAGCTCCTTCCTGAGCTATGATAAGCTTCCTTTTCACAGGTTTTACTGCTGTTTGAACATTGCATGCAGTTTTGATCGCCCCATGGATACAGTAGAGCTAGAAAAGGTTCAGAGGGCAACAAAAATGATAAACAGGAAGGAACACTTTTCTTGTGAAGACAAATTAAACAGGTTAAGACTATTCAGCTTAGAAAAGAGACAAATGGGAGGGGATAAAATAGAAGTTTGTAAAATCATGAGTGGGGTAGAATAGTTAAATAGGGGATAGTTGTTTAATCTTTCCAACAATACTAAAGCAAGAGGGTACTTCATGAAACTAACCATCAGTACTCTGAAAATAAATTGTAGAAAGCACTTTTTCATGTAGTAAATCTGAATCTATTGCAAGACGAAATGGTCAAGACGCATAACATGGTGGAGTTTAAAAGAGGTCTGCACAAATTCTTGGGGGAACTGCCTATAAAAAATTATTATCCAGATAGACTTGAGAAAGTCATCCCTTATCCCTAGAAATAAGCTATAAGAAATACATCTACCTTTTGGAACTTGCTAGGTACTGGTGACCTGGACTGGCAACTGCTGGAGACAGGATGCTAGATTCGATTGGCCTTGGTCTGACTCAGCATGGTTTTTCTTAGCTTCTTATGTTTTAAGGGGACAATTTTATAGCAGGTAACTTGCTATAAGAGGTTGAAAGAGCAAGTGGGTGCTTATTTGCAGCCAATTTTATAAAGACAAATAGGTGCCTGACAATGTTCCCTCTAATTTTCTGTAGGCTGTGCGCGCATAAAATATCAGCTGTGCAGCTTTTGAAGGAAGGTTACATTTTTGTGCACCACATAACGACACTCGGAGTTCTATACTTTAAAATTTGACTACACATCAGAATACAGTATGTACACCACATTGATTGCACTAGAAAATATTGTAGAACTTGTGAAAACCATAAATACACAACAACTTTTCAATTTTAAGAACGTCTGTGGTGTTTTCTATTAGAATCAGAACCATAATTTTTGTGCGCTCTGTTGTATAGTATGTGCGCTCACTCGGCGAGGTGTGTGCGCGCGCACACGCGCACAGCTTAGAGGGAACAGTGGTGCCTGTGTATCTCTATAAAACATTGAGGGAGGGGGGCCATATTCAGTGGCAGCAGATATCCAATGCCAAAGTCCTGTCTGGTCACCTGCATTGAATATCCGGTGTGCCTGGTTAGCTAAAGTGGCTAAAGTTAGGACAGCCTTTATTTCACCTAACTTTAGCTAGTTCAGATTAACTGGTCAGCAACTGAGTATTGCAGTTAATCAGCTAACCTAAGTTGCCAACCCCATTGCACTCCTGGAACGCCCTCACGTTAGCCTGCTAGTGTTGGGGGAGTTTAAAACCTGGTAGAAGGGGATATTCAGTGGCTCTAAATGGTTTAGTGCTGTTGAAAATCCTGCTGGCCACAATTTAACCGATTGGCAGGTCTGTCAACAGGTTGAATCGCTTTGAATGTGCATCCCTAGGAATAAACCAGCTGAAATCATGGTCAGATTGAAGCAGAAGGCATTTGTCTTCAATCTGACCATTTGTCTATATGTCTGCTTGAGAGCAGTTATAAATGTTAGCACATAAAGTACATGCATATATAGATATGTTGTTTGTTTAAAATGTTATATACACATGAGTAGTTCATGACTCCGCCCTCACTTCATCCAGAACATGCAAGTTGCATAAAAGTATGCTCCTTCTTGCCACCGCATGTACTTTTATACACATAACTCCAGAGATAATCTTATAAAAGCCATTCTACTCACAGCTGATAAAATTACCCCCGTGTGTCCATCTAAGGAAAAAATGGGGTATCAGAGAAATATGCTAAGATAGCTTTGGGACAGTTCTGGTGAGATGCAGCTCTGCCCTGCAGATATTTATTCTGCCCTTACGTTTGTTCACCTCCAAGTGGTGCAGACCAAAGACACACTAAAAATATCTTTGATTATAATTAAAGGGCTACACATTAACTAAACACACGTGGTAAATAGTTTTAAGGCTGACAAAAAGTCTATGCAGGTGGCAAATTATTGGACTAAAGTAACTCAAAAAGCAATGTTCAGAGCCTATTAAATGCTGGTTGTGATGCTATGAATGTTGTTTTTCTAGAAACCAAACTACTTATTAAGTAAGACAGATAGGAAATGCTTTAATATTTAAATTATTGCTTATTTAAACAGTGGTCATATTGCACTATATGAAAGTCAGTTGCACATGTTCTGTCATGCTAGACCGCGATGACAACATGTATTATTGGGCAGTAACAAATATGTTGATAAACTCAAAAATATTTGGTACATAAAATTTCACTCTGAAAAGAGCAGGTTTTAAGACACCTTTAATAAATACACGGGCATGTTTACTAAAGTGTGCTACCAGGTTGAGCGGTGTTTAGAGCACCAAACAGCTAGCACTGGGCTACTGGTAACCGGGAGCATGCACCAAAAAGGTGCATGTGCTAAAAATCCCATGCTACCAGAGTACTGTGCGAATGGGCAGAGAATCAGCGTGGATGGCAGCACATGGCTAGTGTGTGCACGTTAGTGACACTCCCCAATGCAAATGATGCCACTAGCATAGGTGCAGATAATGCCAGTCCCCCGACCAGGTGCTGACAACATGCTCCCAACACATGGTACAGGAGTGAATCCTACCAAATTCAGTGCCCTGGCCATCCCCCATACATGCTAGCCAATAAAACAGCTGCAGGCTCACAGCTGTGTTCCCAGGCAACATGCCAACATCTGCAGATGAAAGCAGATGATGCAGCAAGACAGTGTGCCAACCAGGTAGCAGAGGGAGGGGCTGAAGCAGTAGCAGCCACCATAGCATGGGCAAGAGATGGAGCAGGATCCACCACCGGAGCTGAAGCAGCAGCTGGCGTGGAGGTCACGGTGTCCTTGGAGAAAGGAGTTAGGGCCCAAGTGGCCACACATATGCAAATACTGTGCCACCCTCTTTGCCCTTTCTGTGGACCAGGTGATTTCTCTCTATTGGCTGAGCACAGAGGTCCTAACAACATTGTATGAAGTGCTCAGGCTTAATCCAGATCCTTTCATTGACAGGACCCATGCCGTATCTGTTCTAGTGAAGCTGCTGAGCACTCTCCATTTCTCTGTCTCTGGCTCGTTCTAAACATCCATGGCTGTAGTCAGTGGAATGAGCCATGGCACTTTTCCCTGATAACTCCAACAAGAACTACAGGCCATAAGGAGCAGGGCTAAGAATTACATTGCCCTCCCCAGTGAGAGGCAATAGTGAGGGGGCCTAAAGGAACAGGTCAACAGCTTAACTGGCCTACTGAATGTGATGGAAGCAAAAGATTGCACGCTTGTTGCATGCATACCACCTGGGAAGAGGGAGGTGACCTTCCAGAACTGCAAACACATCCATCTCCTGAATGTGCAGCTGATGTGTGCTTTATATATGATCGTTCTGACCGTGGTGGCTAGGTTCCCGGTGTCAACCCATGATTCCGAGATCCTGCACCATTCAGCCATCTTCCAGCAGTTAGAGGATGGGAGGTATAGCACTGGATGGCTGCTGGGTAGGTAAACTCTGAACACACCCATACCCCTGCTCTGATCCAGAGGTGGCATGGCCTTACATATGTGGGTAGGAAACAATGCTGAGGTGCCTCATTACCCCCAGAGCACAAATGTCCATCTCATTTGTGTTCCTCTCTGTGCAGATTTACACCACTCAGTGGCACAGGTAGGGCATGTCCCTCTCTTAGTATCACATGCAACACAAATGTAGGGTCTGCCCTCTGATGCTGCATGTCACAATGTGTGTCGTGGTCAACAGTCCATCCAGGTCCAGAAGAGAGGCAACGGGCCATCCCTGGTGCATTAACCATTCCATATGGATGCACATTGAAATCAACATGATTGATTCCAAAGTACATGCCCCATCACTATGGAACTCCCTCCCAACCAGAAACCTCACCGACCTTGCTTCCTTTTGGAAACAATTGAAGGAGAGTAAAGCTTAAGGTTTGCCCAGGGCAGCAACACCTTAAGCTGGCCCTGCTGACCTGTATATTGCATCCTAGGTTGTCAGGTACCGTGGGTGCTGCAGGGTGAAGAGGTGTCAATCTCTAGTGCCCACATACTGGCAACACAGACACAATACCTCCAACAGACTGGGGTCCCCTGCTAGTATTGATGCTGTATTCTTAATGTGGCACCCAGCAGTCACTGCTGGAGTGCATTCTCTACCCATGAGTAACACATATCTGCATGTCCCACCCCCTTATGTTGGCCCATTTCTGAGCTATAAGCAGGGTGCACATATCCTCCTGTTGCCTTTCTCTGTGTGCTATCACTGGCTATCTGCTATTGCTACTACTATTACTACTTTTCATTTGTATAGTGCTACAAGGTGTATGCAGTGCTGCACATATAGATGTCAAACACAGTCCCTGCTCTCAGAGCTTATAATCTAATCAAAATGAAGAACAGCACAAAACTGGAGACTAGAGTATGTAAGAGGCACATAAGTAGTGAGCAAAAGAGTGAAGAGCATTAGAATCCAAAAGCAGCTTCAAAGAGATGGGTTTTTTTAAGTCAGGATTTAAATAGGGTTAGAGGAGCCCAGTGTACTGACTCCGGTAGTTTGCTCCAGGCATGTGGAGCAGCAAGATGGAATGAATGAAGTCTGGAGTTGGCAGTGGCAGAGAAGGGCACAGATAAAAGCAGTCTACCAGAGGAGCGGAGTTCTCAAGGAGGGGTGTAGAGTGAGATAAGAGAGGAAAAGTAGTGAGGAGCTATAGAATGAATGCACTTGTAGGTTAGTAGAAGTCTGAACTGGACACAGAAATGGCTAGGAAACCAGAGAAGTGACTTGAGAAGAGGGGTTACATGGCTAGTGGTATAGGTGGCAAACATTTCATTTTGTCTACTCTCTATGAAGTGGTCTGGTGGACTGCATCCTAACATACCACTGCTCTTACTCCTCTTTCCAGCATTGTATGGCACTGGTTTCATTAGTGGTGCATATCCTTGGAAGTCTCCTGCTGGGCTTGTGTGAGTGTCTCCTCATATTGTCTCCTGCGGTGCTCCATACAGGCACATGAGGATTATGGACAGCTAATGGACAATGATGCATGTAGCTGCGGGTGTACCAATATGCTCATGCCCACATAGTGTCATGTTGGAATGGCAGTCCTTTAATGATTCTGAATCCTGACCCATCTACTCCTCAGCATTCCCCCATAAGGGATAAGTCTGAGCTCCCAGAGGAATGACAGGTGAAAATGAAGAACAAGAATGTTTAGGGCCCTTACCGCCAGAGAGAAGATCTCGGAGGGCCCCAAGCCCCCACAGAGGTCAGAATCTCGGACCCTTGAGAGGGGAACTGCCAGGCAGCTACCAAAGACTGAAAACAGTCTGTGACACATTTTTCTAAGCTGTTGCTCAAAACTGGCTGAAAATGGGTCCTGGGGCGGCTGTCTCACCTTACTCCTCTTCATGGGGCCATTATTCTTGCTGGTAGGAAAATTGCAGGAGACTTGGCAGAGGCAGCAAAATTGCCATTAGGTCCTGGACCCCAAGTGGGGGGGTCCCGACATTGTTGAAAAATGTGCCCCAGAGGCTTCTCCATTGCACTTGGGACAAAAAGTCAGTCACAGAGCTCATCCAATGGGATCTGCAAAAAGCACACCTCCATGTACAACGCATAACTTGCAGAGCTCAAATGTGCTAGAAAAAGAAAAAAGAACACAGTGAAAAAGGGAACCTCCAATCGGTAATGGAATTCTGTCATTAGAGAAATCCAGTAAGAACCTCTCCAGCTGTCCCCACAGGCCTGGGAAAGCGCAGCTGCCTGAAAGTTTTTTTGTTTTGTTTTTTTTTCAATTTTAAATTTGAAGCTGCTTTACTCGAGCAGCAAGGAGAAAGCCAATTAAAACAGAAAAACTAGAAAAAAGACATAGCATGCAGAAATAGAATAGCGAGAGGGAAGGGGGACCTGGGCCAGGACTTATCAACCCTTCTCAGGGGCCCTGTGGGACCTCCTTCCACAGTGTTGGATGTAGACCAGGGGAGACAGGCTTATCTTCACTACAGTACTAGTCCACACAGTTTGCTATGTGCTAGAGGCAGACAAATAATACTGGTTTCGCTCAGTGCTGTACCAGAGTATATACAAGTGATGTCATCACCGAAAACTGCTCAAGTACGCTTCCACCTGATGGGGAGCAAATCCCACTTGTCTGAACTGGTCTAACAGGATGATAATGAAATAGCTGTTTTTACACATGGAGAAATGAACACAAATGTAAATTCAATTTTAGAAAGCTGTTATTTACACATGCCAATAGGTATTTACATCCATGCCAATAGGCAGCTGCAGATAATGTCACCTCAAAAGGTGATGGAAAGTGCAGATGTGCTATCAGTAGTGAGGTCACTATCAATCACAGTAGGGCAGTGGTGGAGACCCCCCTCCTCCTAGGGTGAAGACCAGTACCGTAGATCAGAAGACCTGTGGTACCCATAAAGCCCCGCCCCCTCTCCAAATATCAGCATCAAGCTGACTGGATAGCACCCACATTAGGTATCTTCCACTAGGGGTCAGCACTGGGAGACAGGCATCATTTTGACAGCTGCCGGAAACAGGGCAAAAGCTAAGGGGGATTGTTCTTGCTCCGATCACCAAGGGACCACTAGGGAGCCCCCAGCAAGATGTAGTGGGGGATATGAGGGCAAGCCTTTGATCTCTTACTCTCTGGAGTAGGCTGGTGGGGGGGGGGGGATGTTTACAGACACCTGCCTGATATGGGGTGCTGACCAGGGGAGTTGATGCTGATGGTTGGGGGAACACAGGGAGGACACTATGGGTCTTCCAATTCGCAATCTTGATCCTATAAGGAAGGGGGTTGGGGGGCTAAGGGGGGGGGGGGCACAGCTACCACTGAGGGAGAGAACAAAGAGGTTACTGCCACTTGTCCCTACTCTGCTTCCTCTCTCGGACTGTGTTCCCTGCATCAGTAGATACTGCGGTGCTCACATGCTGCCTGTGCTGACATTGCATGGAACGCGGGCCTGTGCAGTAACTGTCAGCCCTGTGCTGTAACTGCAGCGTAGATACTGAACACACTCCCTGCATTTACTGTATAGGATTTGCACCTAGCATGCTACATTTGGGCATATGCCACACAGCAAAACCTGGATTTAAGCTTAGGCAACATAGGTAACTGACTAGGGTACCAAATTTTGAAAATGCCAAATACCCAGATAAAAGAGAAGCCTGCTCCTGCTTACTTTATGGCCATATGTATGTGCTGCTCTGAAGGGTTACCATTGTAGCACTGTGGCCTTCATGTGCTGGCTCCCTAATCTTCTGGGGCCCTCTGACAGATGACACCCTCCCTTCCACAGCTCTCTGGGATCTGCTGTTCGCTCTTGCTTATGGTTGTCAAAATCATAAATAAGGTCCTACACACAGCAGATGCAAATCCATTACTGCAGCTTAGGCACCCTACTCTTCCAAAATGAAAATTAGCACAAATTATGGGCTCAGTACTTTACTGGCAGTACTTATATGTGTAGGTTTCAAAAATGGCCCAGCTACATGTGACATGGAAGTTGCAAAATCACCACTTCCACCTGGGAGCACCAGTAATCCCACGTGGAAGCAGCCAAATTAAGTATACTCAGTTTCTCCCAAGAGCAGATTTGTAAAATGGCTCCTCTTTCTGTACTTGAGAGGGAATCCATATGCACACCTACATGTCCTTATACTTATTTTACAAAAGCTCCATGTTTAGCCTGCTCTGGGGGGAGAAAAAAGGGCAACAGGGATGTCTTGTGTTCTTCTGGTGAATAAGGTTCTGTCTCCATCAATTTATCTGCTTGGAAGTGATATTGTTGCTGTCATGGGATGAATTGAGGGGAGGGGGCGGGGTGTCAGAGTAATGCTTTCTTCCTCCCTCCAGGCCTTATTAATCAAACCTGGAATTCGGGTGTCTCTTCCTCCCCTCCTCCTCCATACACACACTTCAGATAAGTGTTCCAGATGAAAATCTAGTAACCTTACTGATGAAGCAAGTGCACTCAGGACAAAACGAAACATATACAGGGATTTTGCTCTTTGGAACCCATCCCCACCCATCCTATTTTGATATAAACATGGTTTTCCAGCAAAGTTGGATTAAGGGTGTTGCTTAAATTCTTAGCACGCTAATGTCTCTATCATTTTTTGTTGTTCTTGTTTTATTTTTTAGTGAGGGGCTCTGCTTCAGCAGCCTGAAACTCTATTGTGTGGCTAGAAAATATTTTAAGGAGGGTCCCTTCCAGCACACCTGGGAGGGGACAGTTTCCACTTTCCAAGGCTTCGTCACCTCAGAGCAGAATGGGCGAGGGGCGGAATCTCGCGCCGCTTTCGGTCTGTGCGAAGTCCCCTAACGCCACCCGCTCTCGGAACTGACATATATGGTATTGACGGAGCAGGTGAGACTTAAGTCACCGCCCTCCTCGAGTTTCGTCCAGGTAAGCGCTGACGTCATGCACCGCGGGACCTACATAACCAGCCCCCCTGCAGAAAAACATCTGAATCGTGGCACTGTGTTAGGCGGCCGAGTGGATTTTAGCTTTTTAATCGTTACTGCTTCGATCTTTGTCAAGCAAGCAACAAGACGCCCCGCTGCTGTGATTGTAAAAGGTTCAGCTTGTCTCTGGGATTTGTTTGTGTCAGCGGAGAACAAGAGGAGGAGGAGGGGAACCTGCCGGACCGGTCTCACCTGGGAACCCCCCGCCCCGCCCCAGCAACGGCACTAGCAGAGACAAAGAGCAGACGAGAGAAGCAACTCCTGCCGCCGGCGCCCGCTCCGAGCATGACTCTTCGGCTGGCAGCCCTGCTGCTCGCGGCTCTGGTGGCCGCCGCCTCCGCACAGACCCCCGTACCAGGAGGTAAAGTGAAAGGGACAGGGATTGGGGGGAGGGGGTAGAACCCGCTTTGTTCTTGAAGTCACTGCGTCGTGTATCTCTCTCTCTCCGCGCTTCTTCCCCACCCCTGCTAGTTTTCTTACTTTCCCGCTTAAAACAAGAAGAGAAAAATCCGCTTTTTGAGCGGTTTCTCGTGGCCGGATGGGCCACCGGGTCTTCTAGACGTTGCCCCTGTTAAGAAAGCGTGGCTTGAGCAAGGCGCTCGATTCCCAGCTTCGAGGGAGAAGGAGACTCTATCGCTACTGCCCGCGAATATGTCTTGCGCCTCTTGGCAAGATGGCGCCAGAGTATGGGGGGTAGGGGGTAGGGCGGGGTGATTTGCAATCGGCGATACTGAGAGCTCGGGCCACCGCGGCTCCCGAAAGGGGGCGCTCTAGTGCTCTCTCCTCTGGCACAGAGCAGCCGTAGTCACACCTCCAGCACTTCCTATCGGAGTCGACTTATAGGAAAGATTAAGGCACAAACGTCTAGCAACCTCCTAAAAGTTCAGGTATCCCCACCCCTCGCCGCCACGGCTGTTCACACTGAACTGCCTCAGCCCCTTTTTTCTACTATTTTTCTCTTTTCGCCCCACACCACCTGTGGATCCTTCTGCTTTATTTTGGGGTTCTACAGATCCCCAGGGGTCAAGCACCACTAGGAACTGTAGGGTGTGGTGTTTAAACAAGGGTTAAGTCTTAATAATAATGTAAATTTGATTCCTTAAAGGAAGACCCCCCCCCCCCCTGCTTAGATCTCAGGTGGATGCGCTCCTTACCACCCTGTGGGGGAGGGGGCACTACACATTTCCTGTATCTGCAGAGGCCAGTCTGCCTTGTAACACCAAGGACTTGCTGCCATCACCTATTCAGATTAAAGGCAGACAGGTGGCCTGGGTAAGAAATGCTGTTTACTTTGGGAGGTGCTTAAAATATCTGCTTGGGGGAGTGTTATAAAATTGGCCATAGATGTAATTCAGATGTTGTAGAAAAGTACAGCAGAGCTTACAATCTTTTCAAAACAAAGGGGCTATGGCATCCATGAAGGAACAGGATTAAGAACTCTAGGGCATTTAAACTGGGAAAAAATGGTCTCCAAGATTGGTTTAGTTTAAGTTCAGGCTAAAAACCTATCTAGGAAACCTATTCTAAGCATAAGGTATAGTAGACTGAACCAGTCTGGAGTTGATGGAAGAGAAGTGATTTGCTAGATGTATAGGGAGATGTATAGTGATTTGCTAGATGTATAGGGAGAGACCAGATAGGCATGCAATTAAGTGCCTCGAAAGGGTTTGAGCATACCAAAACTAGTGGGGAAAGTGGTCATGCAGCCTCTTGAAGAGCCTGAAGGGGGAGGGTGCCTCAATGGGAGACAGCAAACATGATTTGCAATAGCTGGAAGCAGGAGGTGATGAGAAGGTGGATACGTCTTGGGAGTGTGTACAGCAAAGTCTAATTTCATGACATTTTAGAACAATATGACAAGTGTTAGCTGTCTGGGTATGTGCAGGAGTCGGATGACCCCCAAGACTGTGCCTAGAGGACAAGGACTGTCTCCCCCTCAGAAATAGAGGAAGGGGGTGGCTTTAGGGGCCGCCTTGACTATTTTGCATTTCAAATGGCAGTGGATTTCTGGCGAGATCTCTGGTGCAGAGGGGTATACCTGGGGGACCATCGACATAAAGATGATATCAAAAACATGGGAGGAGAGAAGGGCACAAGGGACATATCTATACTCTTTGCCTAATACAGATCTCTGAAGTATGCTTCCAGAAAATGGGATGGATAGTGGAGGAGGAAGAAAACAAGACTGAAAAGAAAAGTTTAAACTTCAATGCCAAGTCACTCTAAAGTATGACTTTGGCTTTTTCCTTTCTGATATTTAACTCTTAACCTAGTATCTGACTTAGTGATCAGTCGTCCCCCCCCCATTTTTTTTGTAAACTACAGATATGCTTATCTTGGTATACCCAAATACACAATGCAAAAAAAAACAAAACAAATAAAATGAATTTCACAAATATATTTACACATTAATAATTCATAGATAATTCATATGTAATCTAATTTAATGTGGTGAAATTACTATATAAATTTTAATAACCGTTTTCTATTGGTTTTATTTATATGAAAGATTTACTCAACTTCAAAACTATACAAAAATACACAGCTTTGCTTAACTAAACAATGTAAAGAATCAATACAAATAGTCTGCCATAAAATGAAACAAATATACATAACTATGCACAACTGCCTCATAAATACAATATTCAAAATGAGTCCCCTTACTTTATCCTTCATACTCCAAGTAAACATAACAAAATTCATAATTCTTTAACAGGTTTTCAATTACCTCATATCTCATATGTAAGAAAATAACAAAATACACATTGCACACCGCCACGCCAATCATATTACTTATCTTGGTAGCATGATACATTCTGCTTCTGTTTTTTCCCCTGCAGTTAGAGTTGTGGCTTTTTTTGGCCTGCTTTGGGCCAATATGCAAATCTTCTTCCTCCAGCTTCTTTCCCACTTACAAACTTGCAGTACCTCAGCACATCTGTTGAACAGGGAATGACTAGGGTTAGGCTGTGGTTTGAGCATGGCTCCTGATTTTTTTTTCTTTTATTTTTCCCTTTTCACCTTCCTCCCCCCCCCCCCCTTCCCCAAAGAGCTGGGGCGAGAACACAGACCAGAACCTGGAAATTTGTTCTAATTCTTGTACACTTGAGGTATAGTGTTAACTAGCATTTTCTTTCTGCTCTAACTACATGTAGAATGGTCATACTGATAAAGTAATGTGAATCTGCTCATAGTCCCCTCCCTTCCCCCATGCTCCAGCAGGCTAAAACTAAATATATCTCTATATGGGAGGGAGTAGGAGTTGTGCACAGTGTGGCTCTCTACTCAACACAACAAGCAGCATCTCAATTTAGTTGCACTGTCCCTGGTTCTGCACTCCTGACTATATGCATTTCTAAGTAGTGGTAGGTGTCTGACCCACTCCTACTTTCCCCTTAAGGCTGCTGTTCTGTGCCAATTGGCCACCACTATATGCAAGCATGTTTTTCCTGTATCTATAGCTGCACAATACTCTGGTTTCTGGCCCTGAGGGGTAACTACTCTGCTCTCAGTAGGGGGGTGTGTGAAGAGTGCAGGGAGCTAGCTATGTGGTCTATTTGCCTATCTCCAGGATGCCGGAAGCTGTTGGGATCAAGCTATTTTCTGGCTTGATCTGGGGGGGGGGGGGTGTATGGTGGACTTAAACAAGTAGAACATTTGCAAATGTTCAGCAAATATTCATTTTAGGAAAGTGCTTTGTTTGTGGCTATATCACTTAGCCTTGTCTTATACACTAGCTCATTACTACAGCAATCTGAGTTGATGCAGGGGAGACTCTACTAGTTAGTGCTGGAACCACAACTAAAGAGTGGTTTCCTGTTCACAGGTACCACACTTCTCTAGATGTTCAACAGCTTAATTGTGTTAATTTTAAATAGGCTGCTTTTAATATTTCATCACTGGCTGGATGCTATAAACTTGAAAGGTAGTTTTTTAAAAGGAAAATGGCAGCTTATCTTTCTCAGTTTTAAGTTATTGCTACCCTATTCCCTGCCACTCCTGTTAAATGGTAATTTGTAAAACTGTTTTATGTAATGTTCTCGTTTTGAAGTTTTCTGTAAACCGCTTTGATTCACTAAAAGCAGTAAACAAGCACAAATGGATGCATTCTATATCTAGCTTTCAGATAAAGCAGTTACTTACCTGTAACAGGTGATCTCTGGGAACAGCAGGAATAAGTCTTCACATATGGGTATCGTCAGTACCGACGGAGCCTGCGCGGGAACGCTCCCCAGCATCCAGTAAGAAAGCTTTTGGGAGCATCCCACAGTGCCTGCGCGCTGCCTTCCCGCCTTTCCCAACCGCCTCTCTCCAGTTCGAGTTTTAAAGCTGAGAGAGAGAGAGAGGAAAGATAGAGATACAACTCCTAGGGGAGGTGGGTGGGTTGTGAAGACTTCCTGCTGTTCCCAGAGATCACCTGTTACAGGTAAGTAACTGTGCTATCTCCAGGAACAAGTAGGAATGAGTCTTCACATATGGGGACTCCCTAGCTGCAGATGCCAGGGAGAAACCCCAGGTTGTGTGTCCTTGAAAAGGACTCTACTTCCCCCCCCCCCCCCCCCCATGGATCTCTGGCATCCGACCAGGGTAGGTGGGTAGGAGTTGATTAGGAATGGAACAGGTGTTTGAGAACAGCCTGACCAAACGAGGCATCCTGGCGGGAGTCCTTGTCCAAACAGTAATGGGCTGTGAAGGTATGAACCGAGGCCCAGGTGGCCGCTCGACAGATCTGGTCGATGGACACAGTTTAGATGAGCCATTGAGGCTGCTATGGCTCTCACATTGTGAGCTGTGACATGGCCCTCCAGAGAAATGTTCCTACTCCTGGTAGGTGAAAGAAATACACTGAGCAATCCAGTTGGACAGTGTTCTCTTAGACTGGAAGTCCTAAATGAGAAGGATCAAAAGCAACAAAGAGTTGAAGACTTTCCATGTTGCTGTGTTCTTTGTAAATAAAAAGCGAGAGCTCTCTTACAATCCAAGGTATGAAGATTCCTCTCTGCATTTGATGCATGAGGTCCTGGAAAAAAGACAGGTAAATATACCTCTTGGTTCAGATGAAAAGGTGAGACCACTTTAGGCATAAAGTGTGGATTGGTCCTGAGGACTACCTTATCATGATGGAACCTTGTATAAGGAGGATTAGCCACCAAAGCTTGCAACTCACTGATGCGCGTTGCTGAGGTGACTGCAATGAGAAATAACTTTCCAAGAAAAGAATTTCAAGGAGGTGGTGGCTAAAGGTTCAAAGGGTGGCTTCATAAGCTGGCCAAGAACCAGGTTTAAGTCCCATGCCACTGGAGGTGGTCTAATGGGAGGTTTAGTTAAAGAAGGCCTCTCATGAATCTTGCTATAAGAGGATGAGAGGAAATAGGTTGTCTATTGAGAGGCTTGAGGGATGCTGCAATAGCACTCAAATGGACTCTTACTGAATTCGTTTTCAGACCTGCATGGGATAGATGCAGGAGATACTCTAGTAGAGAATTCAGAGGTATTGCAAGAGGATTTAGACCTTTCCCTGAACACCAAATGGTAAATCCTTTCCATTTGAAAGCATAGGAACGTCTAGTAGAAGGCTTTCTAGAGGCATGAATAACATCTGACTTGCTGAGAGATGAAAATCTTGAAGGTCTAGGCCCTCAGCAACCAAGCCCTGAGATGGAGCGACTGGGGGTTTGGGTGCCACAAAGTTCCCTCTTCCTGGGACAGAAGGTCTGGTGCAGAGCCCAAGTCCAGGGAAGGAGCTTGAGAGAGATGCAGATGTAGAGGGTATCACACTTGGCATGGCCAATGTGGTGCTATGAGGATCATGGTCCCTTGATCTCTCTGAAGCTTGAATAGTGTCTTGGGAATTGGTGGAAAGGCATAAAGGAAGTCTTGACCCCAGTGAAGGAGGAAGGCATCCTTGGCCTGAACTCCCTGACACTGAATTCTGGAACAGAACTGGGGAAGTTTGGCATTCCACAGACTTGCAAAGAGGTCTATGTCCGGGGTTCCCCAAATTCGAAAAATCCTGGCTACCTGGTCCATATGGAGGGACCACTCGTGTGGAAGCAGAACTCAACTGAGTCTGTCCGCCCAAGAGTTTTGAACGCCTGGAAGATATACTGCCAGAAGATGGATGTGATGCTCTCTGGCGAAGGCCCACAGTCGCAAAGCTTTTTTGCAAAGTGATAGAGCTAGTCCCGCCCTGCTTGTTTACATAGAACATGGCTACTTGGTTGTCTGTATGGATGAGGACTGTCCTGTAGCTGAGCAGGGAATGGAACACTCGGAGCTAAGAATATTGTTCTGAGTTCCAAGAGATTGATATGCAGAGAAGTCTCCTGTGGAGACCAGATGCCCTGGGTGGAGAGATCCTGCAGATGAGCTCCCCAACCTATTGGAGAAGCATCTGTTGTCAGTTGCTTGGGGTAGCGACTGCTGAAAAGGGGACCCAGCAACCGATTTGGAGGGGACATCCACCACTGGAGAGGCCAAAATAGGCAACTGGAGTTTGCTATTTTATCTGACAGGCAACCTGATGCCTGAGTCCATTGGATGGACAAAGTCCATTGAGCTGCTATCATGTGAAGGTGAGCATATGGAACCACATGCACGGTGGATGCCATGTAGCCTAATGGTTGTAACATCTCTCAAGCAGTTAAATAGGACTTTAACTGTATCTGGGAGGCTAACTGCACCAAGCGTAGGCAATGGGCCTGAGGAAGATAGGCCCTTGCAGTTGTGGTATCCAGCAAGGTCCTTATAAACTCCAGAGACTGAGTAGGGGTGAGATGGGATTTTTGGGATGTTTATTACCAGTCCCAAATACTGAAGGACACGCATTGTGCAGGTTAGAGAAATCTGGGCCTCTGACTGGGATGGAGCTCAAATGAGCCAGTCGTCCAGATATGGGAAAACGAATATTTCTAGAGTGCGTAGAAATGCAGCTACTATTGCCATGCATTTCGTGAACACCCTTGGTGCAGAGGCCAGACTGAAAGGAAGCACCCTGTATTGGTAGTGCTTTCCTTGAAAAAGGAACCGAAGGAACTTTCTGTGTGTTGGATGGATGAGGACATGGGTGTACACATCCTTGATCCAGAGAACAAAGCCAGTCCTGACTCTGAAGGTATGGCAGCAGAGTACCAAGAGAAATCTTGAATTTCTCTTTGAATAGAAACTTGTTCAATTCTCTGAGATCTAATATGGGTCTGTAGCCCCCTGTTTTCTTTCGAATAAGAAAATGAGTAGAACCATGAGCCCTGTTGAAGGGGTACTTCTATTGCCCCTTCGGCAAGAAGGGTAGCAATCTCCTGACCCAGAAGGTTGAGGAGAGATGTTGGAGAATTGAACTCTCACCATGGTGTGGGGAGGAAGGTTTAAGAAATGAAGCTTGTACCCTTCCCTTACAATGGAGAGGGTCCATTGCTCTGCTGTAATTTGCTCCCATCTGGGAGCAAAGTAAACCAACCTTTCCTGGAATGGTGAGGGGCTCTGGTTCTTCCAGAGCCAGAAAGGCTAGGTTCTCTAGTTGCAAGTCAAAGGCCCTGGGGAGGCTGAGGCTGCTGAGTCGTGGGAGGCCTGGCAGCCTTTGACTTGGTCTGTTTAGGTGGTTGCTGACGCTTTGCAGCAAAACGACCTGCAGAAGATGCCTGCTGACCATAAGCAGGATAGTATCTTCCCTTTTTAGAAAAAGGTGTCTTTTTGAACAACCTTTTCTTAGCAGGAGCAGAGGTAGACTTTGAAAGTCGATCCAAAGCCGAGTTCTCAGCATCCATCTGAGTGGCCTTTGCTTTCCAATCCCTTTATCTTTATCTTTATTTTACACTTGATAAACCGCTTACGTCAAGACATTAAAGCGGTGTACAAATAAAATAAAAGGCAGCACTGCAAACTACGGAAAAGAATGCCAAAAATAATAGGAAAGAAAAGAATAGCACAAAGTAAAAACCTTATAAACATTAAACAATCAACAACTGAACAGACAAAAGACAACCGACAGACAGACAAGGGGGGGTAACAGGACCAAACTTAGCTAGGACAGGACAGCAACCTGAGGCGGTATCAGGGAGGAAAATCAGGGGGGAGATCAAACACTTTTTGAAACGGATGGGTTTTAAGTGAAGCTTTAAACTGAGAATAGGAGGGTTCTAAACGAAGAGACGGAGGCAGGGCGTTCCACAGCCAGGGACCGAGAAAGAAAAAAGCAGCGTGACGGGTCTTTTCAAGATGTGCATGAGACGGGGATGGTAAAGCCAGACGGTTTGCATGAAGGGAGCGGAGCTGACGGTAGGGCGTGTGGAGAGAGATTAGATCAGCCAGGTACAAAGGAGTAGTAGTATAAATTGCACGATGGGTGAGGATAAGAAGTTTATAGTGAAACTGAACACGGAGGGGTAGCCAACGTAGGCGAATGAGAATGGGGGTAATGTGATCAAAGCGACAGGCGAAAGTGATAATACGAACAGCAGTATTCTGAATGAGTTGAAGACATTGAAGTTGGTAATTGGGAAGATTGGCCAGAAAGATATTACAGTAATCGAGACGACTAATAATGAGAGCAAGGACGAGAGTAACCAGGGAACCGAGAGGAAGAAGTGAACGAACAGCCCGAAGTTGGCAGAGGATAGCAAAAGAGCGCCTAGTAAGGGAGGAGTCAAGAATTACCCCGAGATACCGAAAAGATACAAGAGGGATGGGGATAGAGTCAATCATGGGGGCAACAGACGGACATGACCCACTCAGTGATACCCACATAGCAGTGGACTTAGATGGATTAAGACGGAGGAGGTGCTGAGAAAGCCAAGAGGCCACATGAGAGGTAGGAATTTAGGGGAGAGAGATCCAGAGAAAGTGGAGAGGTATGATATAGCAAAATAATATCGTCTGCGTAAACATAAGGACACTGGGTATTGCTGTAATAAAAGAAGCAGGGGAGCCAGGAAAATATTAAACAGCAAAGGTGATAGTACAGAGCCTTGGGGGACACCGCAAGTGAGAGGAAGAGAACCAGATGACTTACCATTTAAGGTAACAGAAAAGGAGCGAGCAGTGAGGAAGGAGCGAAACCAAAGAACCGCACCACGTAGCCCCACCTCAGCGAGACAAGTGAGAAGAAGAGTGTGATCAATTAAAAGCCGCAGATAAGTCAAGAGAAACCAGCAGAGTGACATCACCGTGATCATGAGCAACGTGTAATTCATTTAGAACCGCCAAGAGGACAGTCTCAGTGCTGTGACCCTGTCGAAAGCCGGCTTGCCAGGGGTGAAGGGTGTTCGTGGACTCAATGTGAGAAGACAACTGAATGAAAACAAAACGTTCCAGAAGTTAGGGGAGGTTTGAGACGGGACGCCAGTGGGCAAGGACAGATGGATCAAGGGAAGGTTGCTCTAGGAGCGGATGGACAATGGCTGACTTCCACGGAGAGGGGAACAAACCAGAGGAAAAACTCGTATTGATGATAGGGACCAGCTGCAGCAAAGGTTCAGACAGCCAACAGGAGGGAATTGGGTCTAGGGAGCATGTGGTCTTCCGAGAAGTGGATAGTATCGCAAGAAGTTCAGCAGGGAGAACCGGATGAAGAGGACCAGGTGTGGGTAAGGGCCCGATTGGGCATAGGGGAAGATGGCAGAGATGCATGATCAACAGCAACTGGGTTGCAGGGGGAAGCAGGTGGTGAGAGGAGGTGGAAGGGGAGTAGAAAAGGAAGCACGAAGGTTAAGAACTTTGTCAGAAAAGAAGGCAGCCAGAGAATGAGGATCCAGGGCCTTCACAGCCATGGCACGGGGAGAACTGGTGGATGAAAGTTTGTGCAAGATGGTGAAGAGCTGACGAGAAGAGTTTGCCTGCCAAAAAAGGTTTTCACCAGTACAAGGAAGATTTCCCAGTTCATCTTGGACCCAAAGTTCCAAATCAGAGGCTTGTAACCAAGTAATTCTGCGTGCACCTATGGCAATAGCTGAGGCTCTGCTTACACACTCAAGAGTCAAAGGCTGCACGGTTGGAAAAATTTGGAAACATCTTGGGCATGTTTAAGCCAAGTGAGAAATTCCTGCCTTTTTATCTTCTGAAATAAAAGGGGCTAAAGTCTGCAGATCTGTGACTTCTTCTTTTAGAAACCATCCCCATATAGAGACTATAGGAGTTGATTCTGGCAGCAAGCATATTAGCTTGGAAAACCCTTCAGCCAAAAGCATCAAGGGTCCTGCATTCACGTCCTGGAGGATTAGATGAGTGCCTCTTTGCACTCTTTATTTTCCTCATGGCAGACTACCACAATAGAGTGGTGAGGAAGCTGAGACTTATGAAAGCCAGGACAAGGATGGACACGGTACATGGTGTCTAATCTATGAGAATGAGGAGAGGTGGTAAGAGTCTCCCACGTGCTCAACATGAGATCATAGAGAATCTCATGAATAGGTAAAGTAGCTGCTTCTTTAGGAGCCTTAGGATATTGCAAAATATCTAGTTGCTTGCCTCTAGGCTCTGACTCAGGGGCCACTGTAATGGAGAGGCCCCTAGCCACTTCCCTAATGAAGTCCTGAAAAGACAAGTCTTCTGGAGGAGACATTCTTCGTTTTGGAGAATCAGACTCCTGAGGAAGAAGTACCAGTGCATCGACAGAAACCTCCAACTCATCAGTCTTCGGAGGAATCGAAGTATCGCCTGTCTGGATGCTCCTGTAAAGCCCGATACATGTACCGAGTGGGATTGACATTGGGAGTAAGCGGTACCGGTTCGGTACCGATGGGCATCATAAGACAGGGTACCGTTACAGTCGACACCGAAGCCGATGTCATCAGTACCGGCACTGGGAACAATGTCGGTACCGGCAACGGAGACTGCTGCGGTACCGGAGGCATCGAAGCCTGCATAAACGCCATTAGGGTGCACTGCATGGACAGAATCTTCTGATCCATCGACACCACCACCAGAGTCTGGATGTCTGTACCAGTGGAGGCCACTGGTACCCCAGAACATGGCAACAGGTGATTGGTCGAGGCCGAGCCATCAATGTCAACCTGTGACCCCATAGACAATGCTTTGGAAGCCGGAACTTCCTGCTGGGGTAATTTTGCTGGTGCGGAATCCTCGGACAAGCCCGGAGGCATCTCAATGCTTAGAGGGAGATTTGCCCTTCGAGGACCGGCTAGATTTGTTTGGTTACCTGAGATCCATGGGAGGAAGAAGCCTTGGAAGACATCGATGCCACCGAGGCTGCATCAGAGGGAAACAGGGTACTGAGCTTGGCTGCTCGGTTCTGCCGACCTTTTTTAGACATCATGGTAAGGACACACAATCCGTGATGGAATGGTCAGGACCCAAACATTTTAGACACCAGTCATGGGTGTCTGTGACGGAAATAGTACTGCCACACTTCGTGCACATTTTGAACCTGGAAGCGGGCTTCTCCATGAGGAGAAAAAAAAAACACTTAAGAAAAGACCGGCGGTACCAGTCTGATGTCGAAGAAGGCAGACGCGAGACAGAAAAATAAAGAATTCTTCTGCGGTGACAGGAACATGACTTGCTGGCTCCGCGAAAAAGAACTGGAGAGAGGCGGGAAGGCAGCGCACAGGCGCTGTGGGATGCTCCCAAAAGCTTTCTTACTGGACGCTGGGGAGCATTCCCGCGCAGGCTCTGTCGGTACCGACAATACCCATATGTGAAGACTCATTCCTGCTTGTTCCTGGAGATCTCCTTTCTCTGCATTCATTTAGTCCAATAGAAAGAAACTGCTATTTCTTTCATTAACCTGTCTTAAAATGGACTTCTAGAAGCCTCGCTATTCCATTAAAAGGAAAGTTCTAACAAAGGTGTTAACCAGACCATAACCCCTGGAACTCATTGTTCTAACTCTCCATGCTTTTTACTGCCTCTAGCTAAATCCACCCTAACAGGGAAGTGGTTTGGGTTTGGTTGTGATCGCAAACAAACCCCCCCCCCCCCCCCAACAAAACCACAAGTAACAAATGTAGGGTTATTTCCTGTTACATTACATCAACTTGGGGACCCTCTGGACTGACTTTCTGGTCTGTTTAGTAGTCTTTCTGAGACTGGGGTTGCCAACTCTGAACCTGGAGCTTTATATGATGTCCTTTTGATATGAAATACGTTCTCTTAGACCAGGGGTCTGCAACCTTTAAGACGTAAAGAGCCACTTGGACCCGTTTCCGAAGGGAAAAAAAAAACTGGGAGCCGCAAAACCATTGCGACATTTAAAACAAATCTAACACTGCATATATTGTTTCTTACCTTAATGCTATATACGACCCCCTACTTTTCCTGTTAAAATATAGGTGTTTGGCCTATACTCGCCGTATAAGACTACCCCTCTTCCTTCACACACCAAAAAAAAAAACGCCAGAAAATATCACAACAACAAGTAACAATATTTGATTTCAAAATTATGATTTTGTAGTCAAATCACTAATATGAAATAAAATTATTTTTCTACCTTTGTTGTCTGACCAATTTATTCTTTGATCATGCTGGTCCCGATCTGAGGCTTCTGCTTTCCTGTCTTCTCTTAGCTCTCTTTCTGTGGTCTATGGTCCATCTGCCATTTCTTATCTCTTCTTTCGTTTTCTTCACTTCTTTCCATCAGCCTATTTCCAGTCCCAGTAACCCTCCCCAATATCAGCCCCTTTCCAGTCCTCACTCCCAGTACCTTCCAGTGCTAATCCCCCCTCAACCCCATTACCAGTGCTAGCCTCCCCTAATCAGCCCAATACCAGTCCTACCCCCCATCAGCTCATTACCAGTCCTAGCCTCCCCTAATCAGCTCATTTCCAGTGCTCGTCCCCTCAACCCCATTACCAGTGCTCCATCCCTCCATGTCAGCCCCCTCCCTCCCTCCATCCATATCAGCTCCTTCCCTCCATGTCAGCCCCCCTCCCTCCCTCCATGTCAGCCCCCCTCCATCCCTCCATGTCAGCCCCCCTCCCTCCATCCATATCAGCTCCTTCCCTCCATGTCAGCCCCCCTCCATCCCTCCATGTCAGCCCCCCTCCCTCCATCCATATCAGCTCCCTCCCTCCATGTCAGCCCCTCCCTCCCTCCATGTCAGCCCCTCCCTCCCTCCATGTCAGCCCCTCCCTCCCTCCAGGTCAGCCCTGCTCCCTCCCTCCATGTCAGCCCCCTCCATCCATCCATATCAGCTCCCTCCCTCCATGTCAGCCCCCTCCATCCCTCCATGTCAGCTCCCTCCCTTCTGCAGCCGCGGCTCTCTGCCTCTTAGGGAACCGCGGCTGTGCTTTTAAAATCATCTCGGAGCCCTTCCTGTCTTGACGGGCTCCGTGCAGCATTGTCCCGCCTCCAAAGGAAGTGGTAAACAACTTCCTTTAGAGGCGGGACAATGCTGCACGGAGCCCGTCAAGACAGGAAGGGCTCCGAGATGATTTTAAAAGCACAGCCACGGTTCCCTAAGAGGCAGAGAGCCGCGGCTGCAGAAGAAGGGAGGGAGCCCATAACGCCATAAATACCGGGCGGGCAGTGTGCTCCGGAGCCGCGGCAAAGGTGAGAGAGCCGCAGGTTGCCGACCCCTGTCTTAGACCAACTTACTTGGAGGATGTAACCAGTGTGAGAATCTGCATCACTCTAATGCAGGCGTTTTACTTGGAATGTAATAAAAGTATTTGTGCTTGGTTAAATGGAAAAATAACTTTTTAACCTTTCAGGCTTAAAGTACAATGCTAAACATCACAAGCCATTCGTTCTAGAGTATCTGCACCAGGAAGAGCTTTAGCTATCTGTTCACCCACCCCATCTACCTACACCCTAGGGTGTTTGTGTGGGGGAAGGGAGATAATAAGCACTTTATTGTACAACAGAAGTAGATGGATTGTCAAAAGGAAACTACAGCTTTTTAACTTTCTCTAATCTCAAATCAGTGGTTTTAAGTACATTGAGTCCGAGATGACAACAGGTAGCATAAATGAACAGGTGCATTTAGCATAATTGTGTAGGAACTTGCATGGACAGGTGTATATCCCCTGTAACACACTGGATTTCCCTCTCCCCAGAATGTAGCACATGTGCAACACACTTTGATGGCAAGTGTGATAATCTTGGTGGTACATCTGGGTGTGACTGTACGTTAAGGATTGGCCCAGACACAAGGAAAGTAGACTGTACAAAATGTAAGTATAACTGTTTAGTATGCTGTCAGTTATAAAACCTGTGTAGGGTTTTTCTTGATACTGCCCTTGGTGCATCTACAGCTCAAAAGTTGATTTACAGGACTCAACAAATCCTGTTTGCTCTTTTACCATGGTGCATATAAAAAGCAACCTGTTGCCCAGGATTCATATCACCAAATCTGTGGAGCTGCTTAAAACAAAGTATGCTTGCTACTTTTTTTTTTTTTTTCCTGCTGCAGTCTGGCACTCTGCTAGCTTGAATCATGTGTTGGACAATTTAAGTAGTAAGCAGTTTGCTTCAGCAGCTGCAAACAAGGTGAGGGAAACAAATGGCAGTCTCAGAAGTACATAAGACTGGACAAAAGGGGTGTGTGTGTGGGGGGGGAGTGGTGTTGGTATAAAAAAACATAGTAAAGGCTGGGGAGGGGTGTATGAAAGGCAGACTAGTGGGAGCCAGGCCATGGTGATACTTGATAAAGTGAGATTACCTAACTAATGGGAGTTCCTGGACAGCAGGATAAGTCAGCCACGCCTGGTGATGTCCTCTGACAGGTACCATACAGAAGTGCTCTCCAGAGCTTAGAAAGGCAAGCCTTTTTGAGTATATGTAGGTGGCCAACATACCAGCCTGCCCCTAGCCAGCCCAATACATACCTAGGCAGGTGGTGCCAGGTTGAGGCCAATCCCCTCCAGGGGAGGTTGGTGGGATTTTGTGGCTGGCTTATCCTGCTGTCCATAGAACTCCTCCTGTTACAGGTAAGTAATCCTTTTTCTCTATTGACAAGCAGAATTCATCAGCCACACCTGTTGCCTCCCTAGCTGTGCATTCACATGCTGTGGTGGATGAGGGAGGCTAGTGATTGTTTAGTGTTTTATTGCAGTACTTTGCAGAACTCAACAGAACTGCAGTAGGATGGCAACACCAAAAGGAGCATGGTAACCGTGCAGAAATGGTGACCAATATGGCATGCAATAACTTAGGATATTAAGTGAACCACTAGTGACAGACCCCTGGCAATAGGTGACTTGAGTTTGACACTGCCTGTTGTGTGAGTGATCACAAGTCCAAGGGGATCAGTCGTTCAGTTCAGGGCTCTGCCTCCCATTGGTTTGCTGTGGTACAGGCCACTTGGCCCGTGCTTTTTAAGTCAAGACAGTTCCTTTGGCTAACATGTTTCTGGAAGGTATGGACAGAAGATCAGGTGGCAGCTTTGCAGATGTCAGAGGCACAGAACACAGGTTGGCAACAGATGTGGCCAGTGCTCTGATCTTTGTCAGCATCTGGGTGCCCACCTTATTGTGGCAAAAGGCAATGTAGTCTGATATCCACTGCAATAGTTTCCACTTCGTGACATGCTGTCCCAGCCTATTTGGGTCAAAGGAGACAGAGCTGATCCCTGCCTTAAGAGCTCTGGCTTGTGGTGGTAGGTATGCAGGGCCCTGGTGCAGCCTAGAGTGAAGTCTCTGCTCTGCCACAGAGGCATGGGGCTCTAGGTAGATGGGCAGCTCAATCGCCTGGTTGATGTGGAAGGTGGAGGCCACTTTGGGACAAACTTCAAATCTGCACAGCATGGTGCAGTTGTGCAGCTGCATGTATGTGGGTGAACCACAAGGGTCTGCAGCTTGCTGATTCATCTGGCAGATGTGATTGCAATGAAGACTGGATGCTTTCCAGGAGGTGTCCTTAAATGCTGTGGACTGCAGGGGCTCCAACAGCTCCTGCATCAGTTGATGGAGGACAGTGGTGAGCCTTCAAGGCAGGACAGAGGGCCACACCATGGGCCTCAGGCTGGCCAGCCCTCTCATGATGTAGGTGACCGGAGGCAGCATGGCAATAGCTAATGTTTGTGCAACCATGAAAGGCTGTTATTGCCAAGAGGTGGACCCAGATGGATAACATCTTCAGGCTGAGGTTGAAAAGGACAGTGAGGTATTGGAGGACCTTGGATAGGGCAGGACAGGCCCTGCCCTTGTGAGGCACACCAGATGCTGAAGTGCTTCCACTTAAGGCCATATGATTTTTCTCAAGGACAGCCATCTTACTATAAGGATGGCTTGTTGGACATCCATGGGTATGCTGAGGGAGGAAGGGATCAGCTGCTCAATCTCCAGGCCATCAGCACTAGGACTTTCAGGTTGGGGTGGAGGGTGTTCCTGTTTGTCCTAAGTGAGGTCTGATTTGTGGGGAAGCCAAAGCAGTGGCTCCCAGGCAAGGTGGAGATGGGGGGGGGGGGGGGGGCCTCACAACTGCTGGGGCCAGTGGGGAGGGGGGGGGGTTAGGATGACCTGTGCTTTGTCCAGGACAATCTTTTGAAGGGTTTTGGAGATGGGCAGGGGTCAAGACATACACTAGTGACCACTCCCTCAGAACACATCAAAAGCATCTGGCTATGTTCTTTTATGATGGGCTCTTTGAGCAGAAGAGGTGGCACTTCTGTTCTGCTTGGTGGCAGAAGTCTACTTGGGGACATCCCAGCATTGGAAGAGGGCTTCTGCCACCTCATGGGGAAGTATCCATTCATGGGGATTAGTTGGCAGCTCAAACTACTTGCTAGGCTGTTTTGCCAGGAAAGTAGGAGGCTTGTAGCCAGTTTGAGCACAAAAGACCAGATTGCAAGTGCTTCCCCGCATAGCATGCATGAGCCAGTGCCCCCTTGCTTGTTGATGTAGAACATGGCTACTTGGTTGTCTGCCTGCACCAGGATTGTCTTGTTGGTGATGTATAGCTGGAAGGTTTGCAGCATGTATCAGGTCGCCTGGAGTGCCAACAGGTGGCTGTGGTGTATTCTCCCCCACCATCCAGGCTCCCCATCCTACCATGGAGGCATGTGGTGATGGGGCTGTTATGAGGTTCCCTGGTCCATGCATCCAGCAGGGTGTGCATGAACAGGGGTTGTAAGTGATTCCAATGGCCTGCAGTTGCCACTGCAGGTTGCACATGTGCAGTCGTACAAGAGGTGGAACTTTAGTTGTTGCTGCTATGTGACCCAGGAGACAGTCTGCCATGGTGCAGCCAGTCAGACCTCCCATGCCAGTGTGGTGGAGTTGCCCACCTGCTGTGCAGGGAGGAAGGCCTTGGAGGCAGTGGTGTCCACATCAACAAATTCTAGACACTGGGAGGGCTTTACATGTGATTTCTGGTAGCTCACAAGGAATCTGAGGGAGGACAGCAGTCTGGTTTTTGTGGACCACTGCCTGCACTCATGATGAAGCAGGAGTCAGTCATCAAGGTATGGGAAGATGTGGGTTCCCCGTTTGCAAAGGTCAAAGTATGTGGTCATTGCAGTGGTGCAACACCCATGGTGCCAGGGACAGACTGAAGGTGAGGATTCTGTATTGGTAGTGATAGCCACACACCTGGGAGCATAGGTATTGTCGTATGGATATAGGCATCCTTTAGGTCCAAGGAAGCTAGCCAGTCCCTTGCTTGGGTTGAGTGGTAGGATAGAACCCAGATAATACATCTAGAACTTCTCCTTGAGTATGAATCTGTTCAGTTGCCTGAAGTTGAGGATGGGGCGGACCCCACCTGACTTCTTGATCAGGAAATATATGGAGCAGGGGTGGTCCCTCCAGACAATTGCCTGCATCAGGAGGTGCGGCAGTTCATTGCCTAGGTGAGGTGGGTCTTGCTTACAGGCTTGGAACATTGGGGGAAGGGATAGGAATCAAATGCAGTATCCCTCCTGTACAATTTGGAGGACTCGCTTGTCAGCTGTGATGTGTTTCCAGGAGTCCAAGAAGGCCAATGGCCCCTCCCTGCCCCCCACTGGAAGTTCAGCCTGTAGTTTTGTAAAAAGGAAGGTGTGCTCTTCCTACAGAGGGAGCAGCCTGCTTTTTCTATTTGTTCCCTTTGGTGCTTCTGCTGGTATGGGGCATGGTATGATTTTGTACCATGGGGCCTGCCATTTGCAATGTGAATTGTACTTCCTGGAGGTGGAGTATGGCTTGTGGTGGTAGCTCCTTTTTGGGTGCTGGTGTTGTGCTGAAGGCTATCCTGTCAATGTCTGCAGGGGGTGCCTCCCTCGTGTCAATGGTATTGACCTTATCACTGAACAGGGAGTCTCCCAAGCAGATTGTGTCTGCTATGCAGTTGTCTCACAGCCCCAATGCTCATAGGCATGCCAGGCATCTCACAGATGGCTGTATCAGCAGTCTAAATAGCAGTCAAATACAGCAAGCATGGCATTTACCTTCAAGATCTGAGGATGGCTGTAGTGGTCACTTGTGACTCCTGGGAAGGGCCAAGATGGTGTTCTTTAGCTTTCCCAGCAGGACATCCTGGAAGATAACATGTTGGAACTGGTGTGCAGCAATCCTGGTGCTGAGCATGGCTCCTTGGAAGGCTTTCCCACATCCAGGACTTTTGGACCTCTGCAGAGTGGGTTGTTGTGATTATGAGAAGATTTTGCATGCTTTAGGGTGGACACAACAGATGGGGAGTGTTGTCTTTATGAATCCTAGGGCCAGCTGGACCTGGTATTTTGCCTCTAAATTGTGTGAACATGCAGGACTCTGACATAGCTTGTTCTGGTGGTGCTGATGGATTGGTAGGCTTGGGTGTGCCCAGATATTTGAGCACCTTAGGGCCCTTGGTCTGGTGTCAGAGGGTGTGAGGGCTAGCAAAGTTGCCACTTTCCTTAGGAAATTCAGGTAGGTTACCTTTTCTGGAGGGGGGGGGGGGCCTGCAGTTGTGCCCAGTGATGGAAGAGGCCCCTGTGGCATCCCTCAAAGCAGTCAAGAGGTCCAGGGAATGGCCTGAGGCCACAGCAGAGGAGGCCCCCCCCCCATAGGGGTACAGGCAGTGATTGGCAGGGCTCATAGTAGGCAACGCAGGGCTGGAGGCTGTGAGTTGGGTGTCCTGGCCTATCTGTGCCTCCTGTGGTGCTGGAGGGGGTGTGGAGCTCCTACTGATTTAAGAGCAACTGCAGTATCTGAGTTGGTGGCTAGGGGCTAGACAGATCTGACCTGGTTGTAAGTCTTGTGCAGACGATAGGTGATGTGGGAGGGGACAAGCTAGAGCTGGACATCCCTGGTGCATCCATCGTCATGTACCTTCTCCAGGGGTTGTGATCACTGCTGCTGGAAGAGCACACTTCTCCTGTAGCTCCAGTCATGCTGAGAGGCATGGTATGGTGGCTGTAGCTGATGCTATAGTGCAGATGGAGAGTTGCCATGTTGGCACAGTGACATCTATCAGGGCTTCCCTTGCTGCTATGGTGCTGACCAATCAATTCACAAGGAGCCTTGAGCCACTGAAGCCTCTTCAAAATAGCATCTCAGGAGGACCAGGGGTCAGCTGCCCTGAGGTGGTGAGGAGGCCCACTTGTGGAGTCAGGGCAGCAGCATTTTTCCCTCTGGTGGTACCCTCACCAGCTGCATGGCCAGGGATGGAGGCCTGGGGCCACACCCTGTGCCATAGGTGGTCATCCTCCATGTGGTTGGCCCAGGCATTCAGAGATGAGCAGGGTGGCAGCTAGGCAGGGCTGTACCAAGCATGAATCTTGCCCTGTGTGACTTGCACATTGGGCACATGCCCCCTACACTGCCATCCAGCCACTTTCTGGACAGCAGCAAGAGGCGTGCCTGATGTGTAGTCATGGCACTCTAAGCAGATTTTCTCTCTTGCATCAGGAAGGAGACCAGACCTGCTTAGAGTGCTGCAAGAAGGCTTAACGGGTGCATTTCAGCTGTCTGTCATTGCCTTCCACCGCTGAGTGAAGAAAGTGGTGGCAGTAGACTGCTGAAATGCACTCTTTAAGCCTGTGTGGCCACACTGCTCGTACAGGCTAGGTACAGTCCTACAGCCCAGGTAATCCTGGGGCACATGGCTCCTCAATTTGCAGGCTCTGGGAGACATCCTGGAACAATGGCTGGCTCCCAAGCACCAAATGCACTGGTTATGTGCATCAATAGTACTAATTTTTCTCCCACACCTTGGGCACTTCTTAAATTGCAGTTTAGGCATGTTTATAGATTTCTCCTCAAATGTCCTTTTTGGTAAATTTATTGGAGAGCTCTGCAGTCTGTTGCTGGCAAGGAACACTGAGCTGGCTAGAGGCAGGCTGGTGGGTTGGGCTACTTGCACATGCTCAAAAGCTTGTCTTTCTGAGCTCTGGAGAGAACCTCTGTATGGTGCCATCAAAGGGCATCACCAGGTGTGGATGACAAACCCTACCTATCCATGGAGAAGCAGTTGCCTTTTTGCTTGACAAGTACTGAGAAAATGTTTGGGGGGGGGGGGGGGGGGGAGGTTGTGTGTTTTACACCAGTGACGTGCAGAAAGGGACTGATCTACTAAACCCTTGGCCCATAGATTTAGCCACAGCTCTTAAGTCTTGCTGATTCTCTTACCTGGAGATTACCTCTTTCCCCATTCCCCTTCACTGGAGACAACAAAGTGTCAGCCCCAGGCTGTCAAGTTCTTGGGCAAGCTCCTAGATTCATTGACTTTGTCACTCTGTATTAAGACTTGTTCTGCAGCATAATGAAAAGCTAAGACTTGGGTAAGTTGGGTTTAAAGTCATCTAAAACTAGATATTTATCTCCTTTAAAGTGGAGTTTGTGCTTGCATTGAAACTGGCTTCCAACTGAGCAGCTGGAGGCAATTTGAAAGTAAAAACTGAACTTGCAATATTTGTGTGTGACACTTTAAACATATAATCAAACTTCACTATAGAATAGTGAATAGACTAGTTACAAATGAAATCAAATGCTCCTGTTTGCTTGCTACCTATAAATGAGGGCTTTTTATTGTAAGAATATCTACTGTGAACTTACACTCCCCTCTTCTCTCGCTGCTTTAAGTGATTTCCAAATGCTTCTTGATGAAGAAAGAAATGCTTGGAATTAAGGGAGGACGCAGGATCAGACCTGACAGTGCTGTTGTAGATAATGATGGCATTTACCATGCTGACTGTGAAGATAATGGTGTCTTCAAAGCAAGGCAGTGCAATCTGACTGAGGAATGCTGGTGTGTCAACAGTGCAGGAGTAAGAAGAACGGATAAGGGCAATATCAAAGATTTGAAATGCTCAGAACTTGTCAGAACTTTGTAAGTGTCCTGTCTCGTGGATAGTAGCAAACTTGATTGCAGCTTTCACTTTTAGCTTCTATAAAATCTTAAGTTGCAACACGTTACTGCCTAGGCTGTCAGATCTAATTGTCAACATTTTGCCCACTTCCCAAATAATTTGAAACATGCTAATTGGCATCGCCATCGGTCAAATTCAGTGATGCACTCTATCTTAACACACATTTGAGATTGCACCCCTTAATCACCATTTTCAATGCAGGGCATAGCTTTCTGAAAAGGCATACAAAAAATGTGGACCTACCTGAGGTAAACCTCTTCCTAGTTTGTCATGGATCCGCTAGGTCACTCTTCCTGCTCTATGGCATCTGCTGGGCCACTTATCAATTTGTCCATTTGCCGCTTCTAAAGAGCAGTTTCCCAACATGTTGGCCAGTTAGCAACAGGTTGGCCTTGTTGCCACATCACTTTATCCATGTCCTGTGCTACCAGTCAGGACCCATTATGTAATAGGCAAGATGCCTTCCACTCCCACCAGGTATACTTACATTCTGCCCTACTATTTTACAACCTCCTTCTGTTGGGAATGAGAAGCCAAAAGGAAGGAGGACTCCTACCCCAATATCAGTCCATGTAACGCCATTTCTCAAAGCTACTTCCTTGGCCTGAGTGTGGAGGATATGTCCTCAGCCTTGAAAAGGATGTCCACTACTGCTCTAAAGTAGCCCTTCATGGACAGTCTTTCCTATGGCCTGGCCCTTGTGAGGCATAGAAGGGAATGCGATCCTCCATATAAGGGGCCCTTACCACAAGGACCCTCCTGAGGAAGCAAGAGAAGTGGCTTTTTGCCTGTAGACTGTTAGCTGCTAAGATGCATGAACTCCCATGACTCCTGTCAGCATAATTTTTTTTTTTGTTCTGCAGCTGGGTTCAGATTGAACTAAAACAGAATGGAACTGCAAAATTGACACAGCCTGCTCTTACACAGTGAGTCTACATTCTGTAGTCATAGAATAGCTTAGAACAACTTTTGTATGGTGTACAAAACTTTTTTTTTTTTTTCCTCTTGGCAGAGCATTAAAGAAGACTATTTCTAAGCGGTATGGTTTAAAGGAAAAATTTGTGGAGGAAGTTGAGGTGAGAAACTACTGTTTTTTTTTTTTTGTTTGTTTTTTTTTTTTTTTTTTCTATATTGTAATAGATTTTCTGTATCTTAGGATTTAAAGCATGATCTAGAGAATATTGAGCTTGATGTACAAAAATCTATAGCTCCTCTTTAATAGGTAGTCACAACACTATTCCTAGATGAGACATCTCATTTCTCCCTCATTTGTATTGTCTAGTTGTGCCAGACTTAGTTATGTATCTACGTAAACAATTTCAGAACTTAATTTAAATACTCCTCCCCTCTTAAGGTGTCCCATTAGTTTCCTTTTCTGATTACATTTGGTATAAATGTAGTAAAGTTCACCTATCCAGCTGAGATGGCTTATTTTGGGCTGGCAAAACTTGGGCAGACAACTTTAACACCAATGTACCTAAATGTGTGCTTTCTTTCTCCTAGTATAAAGATCCTTACATCTTTATTGATCTTGTGCAAAACAGTACTGAGAAAACTCCAGCTGATGTGGACATAATTGAAGTGGCTTATTACATGGAAAAAGATGTGAGTATATTCACCAACTTAGCATAAATGCAGACCAATTTTTAGTTTGTGTTCAGAACTGCTTGCTTTCAGCATAAGCTCAGTCTTAAATTTAATTCGTGGGAGATGGAGCTAGGTCTAGTTGTAAGCAACTGGTTGGAGGGGGGGGGGTGTATACTCTAGCACCATTTTATCCTATGGTCAAAGTAGTTTACAGCTAACATAATATAGGAGATTACATTAAACAAAACATTTGAACTTGGAATGTAACTTGGGTTAACATTAGGAAAGGTTACTGTATATAGTTTGGCAGGGTATAGCTTGTACATGGTGGGCTATGTGGTGGTTCCAAAGTGTTCTGCAAACAAAGGTTTGGTGTCTTCATCTAAAGTCTTGGTTAGAAGTTGTATCATATTTGCAGGAACTGGACTGGGGCTATACATAATCTGCAACTCTAAAATTGAAAAGCTTGCATATATGGCATTCTCCTAAGACTGGAAAAAGCTGTATAATGCACTGCAAAAGTGTGCATTACAGCTGTGCAGCCAAGCTTTTTTACAGAAACACACTAATTTTGTAATTGAAGTGAGGTGTATGCATGGGCAGATCCACACGTTAACATAATGTGGTGACTGTCCCCCAAAAGAATTATGCTACGTTCATAGTCCTTCAGTGTCTGTAGTAGGAATTGGACCCATATCCTCCATAGAATTTCACTTATATTTAAATATGCTTTTTCTTCCCACTTCAACCCTGTCTAGCCTGTATGCTGACCCTGCCACAGCACCTTTTTTTAAGGAAATTGTGTGGGGTCTGCTAGTCCTCATATTGCCTGATCAGCACCCCTCCTATCATGCAGATTTCCAGAATGGTGAAACCAATGCAAAAAGGGAGAGGGTATCACTAGGTCTGCTAATACACAAGGGGACAGCAGACAAATTTAATTGTGCAGAGTTGTTGGTGCTGAACTAGAGAACAGACAAACCAACACAGTTGGTAACATTGCATCAGTGGCAGACTGGTGCATATCAAAACTTCATCGACTAGACAGGGTCCTAGGAGGCCATTTTTTTTTAAATAGTTGCATGGTGTTAACTTTGGGGGAGGAGGGAGTGTTAATATAATACCAAATTTCTCGGGCCAATAGTGTTCACCCAGGCAGGTATGTTTAACCTTGGTGCCACTTATTTAAAAAAAACAAAAAAATAAACTTATCACAGCATTGTTTCTGATCCTAATTTTGACAGTACCATGTTTAAAGCTATCTGGATTGAGTTCTGCATCAGATTTCTGTTTTAGTTCTGACTCCATTCCCAATTCCTTTGTTTCTAGCTGTGCTGTAGGAATTGACAAGACTTAACGTTGCTTAAATTTACAGGTGTCAGCTCTTTCCTGTTTGGTTTCTGGTCCGCTGAGCTTTCCCTCTTAATTCAATGAATACCAATACAGTTACTGTGGGGAGTGATTGTCACATTAAAGCTATCTTTGATAATTTAAAGATCTTTATAATGGTGTCTACCTTGCCAATGTGGAGGGCTTGGTTGGCTTTCCTCCACTAAACAAACTTGTATTTATGTTGGATGAAATATGGTGGTAAAATCTGGTCAAGCATATTATACTAAAGATGACCTGCATAAACAAATTCATGAATATATGATCATACAGAATCTTGCTGTAAAATCCTTGTCAGATGTAACCAACCAACTACAAAAATCACCAGTAGTTTTGGCATACAAAAACAACCTACAGTTCCTGAACTAAAAGCCTATTTTGTTATCCAATAGAATCTTTCCAATACTTGTTGGCTATTGCTGGATGTTAAGTCTTGGAACTTCAATTCACAAATGTTTCTCATTTTAGTTGCCTTTTTGTCTGAAAGGTAGCACATGTAAGTAGGGTTGCCAACTGGCTTCAGATGCCCCAACAAGCTTGATCCAGTCCTGGGTTTACCCCCATTATATGCAAGGACATACTTGTAGTTCTGATTTCCTATTATGCCATGAAAAAAGCAAGACCAAGTCACTGCATACAATGGGGGTAATCAAGCCTGTTGAGTACATCTGAAGTCAGTCGACAACCCTGTATGTAAGATTGATACAACAGTAACTGTCTGAGCATCAAAGGCTTATTTATATCTCCCCTTAAAACTGCCCACTATGGGGTATCCTCCAAATTACAAGCAACATAATTTCTCTGAAGAGCAGAGACTCAGCTGATTAGTCTAGCTTTTAGCCTACCAGGATGGTGACTTGTAACAATTTCTCCTTAGGATTACTAGATTATTTGGAAAACCTTTCATTTCTGTTTAATCAACAAGTCTAAACTTTGACTCTTTATTTGGAATTTTTAGGAGTTACACTGAATTTATCCAGCGCTTGAGCCACTACATGTATAAATCAATGCCACACTGCATTTACAAGACTGATACTGTATCACTGTAGCCAGTAACTGCTACTGTCCCTTCTGAATCATCAGCACAAGCTTTGTATCTAAAAGTTCATTATACTAGAAGTACTACTAGAAAACTGCACACAGTAGTTTTGGTAGCTCTTCCAATAAACTCAGTTGACAAAGCTTTTGTTTTAATTAGTCCTCAATAGATATAGTGGAACTAAATCACCTCTTCACCAAACTCATCTACTTCAAATGGTATAAACGCTGCCTATACAGTTAGCCTTCACTGCCACTGAACTTGGAGAGCTAAAGATCTAAACAGTGGCTCAGTTCCTCCCAGACACCAGTCTTCTGGTAGCTTTAATGACACAGAACAATGTACAGTTGGGATCTTTGGATATTTAAATCTTTCTTGCTGTTCTGTTGTGTCCTCCATTTCTTGAGTGAGTTCTACTTTTTGAGGTAGAGTGAAACTCTAGCATGTCAGTTAGTACCTACCTGCCAGTAGGCACCTACCTTGTCAGCATTTTTTTTTCTACCCATCCTGAATTCTCTTAGCTTGTGTTTGTCTTAATGTAATGACTTTCTCTGCATTGTCCGTTTCCTTAGGATTGTTATGTAACAATAGGACAGACCTAGACTCATTTTATTGACATGTAAGAGCCAGCAGCTAAGACCTAGGTTGGTGTCTCCTCCACCCCTCCAGAAAAACTAAAACCAAACCAATACATTTGGGGGGAGGGGCGGGCAAGGGCAGTGACTCACCAAATGTACCCCCCCCCCCTTTTTTTTTTTTCTTTCTCTGAAAAACTTAACTCTGGTCATTTTAAATGACACTTCATTGTACCAACAGAAGGCAGCTTCCCTTTGCTAAGTATCACCATGGCCTGGTGATTATATGAAATAGACCAAGTAAGGCAGGATATGAAAGTCTGTCTCTGTTTAGCTGTTTGTAGCGGCTGAGGCACTATCTTCCTTTTTCAGTTTGCTTTATGCAAGCTTAAGCTGCATGGTGGAAGCAGATCAGACTGATTTTCATGATTAAACTTTTTTGGATTTTAAATTCTTTAGTTTCCGTTTCAGTAGTTGGTAACGGGTTTAGTCATCTCAAAAACAATAGGTCACTTTACATGTCAAACTTCTGACTTTTGTAGTCTATTTGAAGGAGAGACTTTACTATATCCAACTCAAAAGTTAGATTCTAGATTAATTTGATATGCCCCTGTGATCTTCTAATATAAGGTGATCTAGTAGTATGTAAGACAAGTGTGTGGCCTCTTTACATGGATTCCTCTTAAACACAGAAAACTAAGGGTGCTGACTCAGTTAATGGAACTGTAAGAAGGATCAGCCATTCCTGAATTAAAATGGAGGATAATGTAACAAATACTCCCAAGTGGGCAAAGTAGAGATCAAAAGATCTTGGATTAACCATGTAACACTTCCCCATGGTGAACTAAGTTGGTATCCATAGACTTCAAATAAGAGGTGTAATGAGATGAGCTGATGCCAAATAATGCCTAGCTAGAAACTGAAAAAAAATTGGGAATGGAGTCGGAACCAGAGCTAAAAATGCAGGTGGTTAATGTGTCAAGCTAATTAGAAATAATGCACTATTGTGATAAGAAGGTTTAAAGCCAAAATATTGGACTAAATGAGCATAATTGCCTAGATGAGAACTTTTTTGGCCTCCAACTTGAAATTTTGCTAAAATCTCTGCCATATTAATGTAGCTAATACATTGATGCAGTTGCTTATGCCCAATGTAGGCCTGTTGAACACTGGGCCAGCCATGACCTCTTTCCCTAGTATGAATCAACTAGGACAGGGGCATAGATTGCTCTTCAGTAATTCCACTGATTGAAAAATTCTTTATTTCCCCCTTTTTAGATTAAAGGAGAGTCTCTGTTTCCTGTAGAGAAACTTGAAATACCTGTTGATGGTACACCCCTGTCAATTGAGCAAGTTAAAATCTTTTACATGGATGAGAAGCTACCAGAATTTTCTATGAAACACCTGACTCCTGGTGTGATAGCTGTCATTGTGGTGTTGGTATTGGCCGTTATTGCTGGAATTGTTGTCTGTGTAAGTATCACAGTGAAAGTAGAAAATGACATTGTCCTTGCATGCCTGTATATCTATAGGATACAATGTAAAGTAACAGGATTACTATGGAAACATTTTTCTTTTTAAGAAGGAAGCTTTTAATATTAAAGCAGTGGGGAAAGTTGGGCTTTAAAAAAAAGCCTTAGATTCATTAGGAAAAAATCATTAGCTTGTGCATTTTTGGGACCGCCTTAAGTAGTCACTTTTTAGACCTAATTATTTTGTTCTATTGATAGGTTTTTACCAGAAGACGGAAAACTGGGAAATACCAGAAAGCAGAGGTAAGGTTGCTTTTGACTTCTGAAATTAGTACCATGCAAAACTTGTTAAATGTCTCTGCTGCCAAACAGTATATTGGACAAGACCAATGACCATTGCAGGTCATGGGTAGCTGCCAGGATCCCAAAAGGTACAGACCTCATGCTGCTTATCTAAGGGATAAGTGTGGATCTTAGATCCACATTCATAATTTTCACATCTTTTTAAATCCAGCTACACTAACTACTTTTTGCAATGTTCTCCAGCAACAAATTCACTGCTTAATGATGTGACTTTCCTCATTTCTTATGTTCTAATTTAACTTCATTGTATGTTACTTGTTAGAATAGATATGAATTTACCTGTTACATGTCACTCACTTTTTATAAACGTCATTTCCCCTCAGTCTTGGAGCTAAATAGCCCTAACCTTTAGCCATCCCTTGGTCATTCCATCCTCTATCATTTTTGGCACCATCCCTTATTTCTAATTCACTATTTTGTGTTTGATATGAGGCGAGGACTGCATACAATATTCAAGGTACCATTGCATCATGAAGTAATACAGATGTATTATGTTTTCATTCACCATTCCTTTCCTTATTCCTAGCATTTCCATTTGATTTCTTGGCTACCAACTCACATGGGGCAGGGTATTCAGTATAGTCACAATGATGCCTAGATAATTTTCCTGGGTGGTAACTCTAATGTGGAAGGAGGCATTGTATAGCAAAATTGTATCAATATCTTGTCATTTTGATACCCATTCTGTTTCTTTGGGTCTTTTTCATAACTTTAGAAAATCTTATCTAAATTTGATCTCACTAGTGAGCCTAGTACTGATCCATGGGGCACTACTACAGTAATTCTCAATTGAGAATTGACTGTTTTAGCCCTCTTCTTTGAACCAATTTCCAATAAGCAGGAAGATGTTGCCTCCTATCCCTTAACTTTCCTCAAGAGCCTCCTGTGAGGGACTTTCTGGATTTTTTGACAGGTACTTTATGTACTAACATTTTCAGATATGGGGAATCCTTTTCCTAGAGCTGTATTGTCCCCTTAATCCATTGTTACTAGTTCTAATTGACATCTCTGCTCTAGTTGAGACCTGTCTGGGACAATAAGCTAACTGGAGTCTTTAGGGTGTGGTGTATTGCCTACCATTAACAGCAGTAGTATACCAAACCTGAGGCTCCACTAATGTAAGGCTGAAAGCTTTTTGTGGTGGTTTCATTTAGGCAAATAAGTGAGGAAGGCAAAGAACTATATAAAAAGGGCATGTAAGGTCTCAAAGCTTATGATGGGAGAATAGCTCCCTTGGCTCTTGACACTTGAATCTATAGTTGCTGTGCTGCATTTGACACTTGCAGGTATTACTAAGACTTGAGCTAATGTCTCCTACTTCAGTTGACACTTGTCTCTTTAAACTGCTCATCAGAGGCAAAGCGTGGGCAGAACTTCTGCTATGGTTATGAAATGGTCTCTTTCCACAATTAACTACTGGCTTTTTTTTTCTTTCCTAGGTGAAGGAGATGGGAGAGATGCAAAGCCAATTAACCTCATAAGTTTAAATGTGACCTTTCCAAATCAGCTTGGAGGAAGTAGCAAGGACATAACTGTACAGGCTGACTTTTTTTGCTGTGACCTAAATGACAAATTACATTAGGAACTACACTTGAGGGATAGGAGTTAATTTGGGCTTGTAACAACTGGGTATCTATAGTAAAGCATTAGTGCCTTTAAAAGGATACTGTTCTGCATTGTGGATATCATTTGTAACTACTTTGACAAATGTCTTGTAATTAACCAGTCCATGTTTTTGTAAAAGGTTGAATGTATCTTTTTTAAGATGTTTGTACATATGTTTTTTTTTAATGGGAGATTTGAACTCAATAAAACATATAAAAGTCAGGTGTGTGGCTTATGTGTGGGTTTTTTCTTTGTTTAGTAGTGTCAAGTCTCTGCTGACTCCTGGCAACCTAGCTGCCTCTGTTTCCTTGGCAATGTATCTCTGGAAGTAGATTGCCAGGCCTTTTTCTTCCAAGGCAATGGCGAGTAAAGCACCCTTGGGTAAATCACAAGGATTTCCAGTGAGAATTCAACCCTTTACCTTCTGGGTACTAGGCAGTAGCTCTAACCACTAGGTTGCTACTCCACTCCCTTTATTGTCTGTAGATAATACTTTATCATGTATTATGTATAGTGGCTTACTTTTTTCTTGGGTGAAAGCCTTGGCAGTTATAGAAAACCATGGATGGATGGATCCTTTGAAAGCTCTTGATCTCACTCATCCTATAAATATGCTATTCTGCTTAAGTTTTGCAGGTGTAGGTGCTCTCACAGACCTCCATCCCTCTATTTCCATCCGCACTCCAATTGCAATCATCTTCAACACATACACCATATCACTCTTCGAATCTCCCCCCCCCTTCATTAACACACCCGCTGGTGTAATGTCTCCTACCCAGTCCACCATCTCTCCCGCATGAGATCCTTCATCCACTGCTGCATTTGTTGTAGGACAGGGCAGCTCCACCATATATGCATATACATCCCCTGGTCACCACATCACATATCTCCCCATCTTACACAACCTTACTGGGGTTAGATACATTCAGAACCTCATCTTATAACAATGTGCTTGGATTGCTGCTGAAACTACTGGTATTGTAACCCCATCATATACATTTTCCCATCTCTATGTCCCAATAGCCCCAGGTTTGCCTCCCAGGCCCTCATGCTTTCCTTGAACCATAGGGCTACTCAAGGCCTTATATAACCTAGATATTACCCCTCTTGATCAAGTTTTTCTCCACCCCCCCCCATCCTAAACATCTTAGTGTCTCTTTTTCAGGCCTTCCTTTATATCTCTTACCCTAAAGAGTGTGCCGGTTGAAAATAGCCCAACCAATCACTTTTTTTTTTTTTTTTTTCTATTTGGAACTCTTGCTGAAGCTCATCAAATGGCTTTAATTGCCCATCTTCAGTTAGTACCTGCCCCATATATTGTAATCCTTTCACTTACCATCTTTGAAATATCCAGGAACTTTCTCCCACCAGAAACCCCTCACATGTAATCTGCTGTGCCCTAATATTTCCTCCAATATTAAACACCCTATGCTTCCTATCCCCAGGCTCTAAAATGTACTTATTATATATGGGTTCTTAACTAGGCCTTGTTCTCCCTTGTTCCACAACAAATCTGTAATGTAGTTCTATTCTGCTCCATTGAGGCCCATCCTTTTCCAATCTCCATCCCAATATCGCTGGCAATTGAGCTGCCTCATATCTTCCAATCTCAGGGACTGACAGACCACTGTCCTTCGTGCTATACATTATATTCCTTTGCATCATAGGGGGGTCTGTCTCCAGATAAAGGAGACCATTCTTCTCTGCACCAAGCTTATCATGACTGAAGGCACTTCTTCTATAGGCAAATTCATAAACAAAGTAACCTGGGCAGTATATTCATCTTCACTATAGCTATCCTTCCCAACCATGAGAAAATGGGTTTCAGTTTCTTTACAGTTGCCTCATAGTTCAGACCCCTCCACACTAATCTGGATCCCCAGATAGTTCACACTTTTTTATTAGCCCATTTAAATGGAAATGTTTTCCTTATCCTATCCTCTTCCTGTGAATTCAGCCTTAATTTAAGCACTTCTGTTTTTTTCCTTATAGTGTGGTATCAGGCTGTAAGATGAATATTTCATAATCTCCTGAACTAATGCTGGTATCATGTATTTTTTTTTCCCAGGTTGTTCTAATGCATACATCACATCTGCAAATTTTATATTCCTCCTCACCCACCTTTATTCCATGTATTTCCTTAGTCTGCCTAACTCTTTCAGCCAGTGGTTCTATTACCATTGCAAACAGCAGAGGAAAAATCAGGCAGCCCTGCCTTGTACCCTGGCCTAACTTAAATTGTTCTGAGTACACCCCATTTATGCATATACGTGCCTTAGGCTCTTTGTAGAGTACCTCTATCCGTTTCTGAAAGTTTTCTCCCAATCCCATCTTCATAACTGCGCAAACAAAAGCCCATTCTACTATATCAAAAGCCTCCACCTACTGCAACATTATAGATTCTGTCTGCTCCCTTTGCGCTTGCCATATTAAATTCAACAGTTTACACACATTATCACTCGCTTGCCTACCCAGAATGAACCCTGCTTGATCTTCTATTAGCCCTGGAATATATTTCTGCAATCTAGCCACCAATATCTTAGCATACAAATTTTATAAGTGAACTGGGTCTATAAGACTCACTTACCATGGTCCTTCCCAGGTTTAGGTATAACTACCACTCCAGCTGTTTCCATAGAGCTAACTCCCCCCCCCCCCCCCTTCAACATTTCATTAAAAACATCCTGTAAGATCGGACTAATCTCACAGAATCTTTTATAAAACTAGGCTGTAAATCCATCCACTCCTGGTGCTTTACCCTCCAAGCTCTGTATAGCCTCTGCTGCTTCTTTACCTATTGCTCTATTCATCAACCTCCGTTGCTCTAAAGCCAATTGTTTCAATGTAGTCTTTGCCAGATACCTCTATCTACTCCCTCTTCTAGCTGATTCATACAGCTTACCATAATATTTCCAAAATACTTTCTGAATATGTTCTGTACCCCAAACCCACTGTCCTTGTTCATCCTTTATTTTCAGGATCTGCTGATGCACCCTTTTCTCCCTTAATTTCCTGGCAAGGTATCTGCCTGGCCTATTACCCTGTACATAGAAGTCATGTTTTAGTTGACTTAACCCATAGGCCGCCTCAGTTTCATGCAAGTCCCCTAACTGCTTTTTACCCCCTCTGCTTGTGTATTGAATCTTCTGATCTCAGCTCTTTTAACAACTCCTGCTCTTCTTTTCCTCTCTTCTGTCTCACCGCCAAGGCTATACACTATCCCCTCACAACCGCTTTCAGCCCATCCCATATACCAGCTGGTCCCACTTCACCCCCTTCATTGTGACTCATACTCCCTTAGTGTTCTGTATACTTTTTTGCCCTTCTAACTCATCTATAAGGGATCCATTCATTTTCCAAAAGCACAAACCACCACCTTTCTTTTGTAACTTAAAGGAAACCTCCACTCGTGCATGGTCTGACCAGCTTATAGGCCTGATTTTATACCACCTTAGCCTGTTCCATAATACTTCCATCCACCCATACAGTAGAATAGATATATCTTATGTGGGTGAGTAATATGTATATTCACTTATTGCCATGTATGTGCCTCCAAACATCCACCAAATCCAATTTATGCAACAGCCTCCCTACCCCCTTGGCCCATATTTATTATCCCCTGTGGTGTCTATTCTGGGATTCAGTGTTGCATTAAAATCCCCACCTCCTATTACTGGACTTTGCATCACCTCCTGCAACTTCCTATAAAACTGCCCTTGCTGTGCATTTGGCGCACATACTCCCCACTACAACAGGCCTTTCTTCTATTTTCCCTTTCCACAAAATGTAACACCCTCCCGGGTCTCTCCACATTCAATCCTTGTGCAAAAATATGCCCACTCCTCCTCCCCGTTTTGGTGATCCCCAGTTATGGGCCAGATCCACCTATCATATTCTTTACTCAACAACCATTTTTCTTTTAATTTTTTTTGTTTCTTGTATAAGTGGAACATCAGCTTGTATCCTGCTGCCCTCTTTCAATAGGGTCTGTCTTATAAGCCAGGAATTAAGTCCTTCCACATTTTATGGTTACAATCTTACATTCATCCATTTTGTTTGATTACTACCTGTAACTCAGTCTCTAAATACCCTCTTCTGACACCCACAGGATCCAGGTTCCCGACATCTCCCCTTCCCCATACTGGCTACCATCTAGTAGCTTCCACTTCCTGACATCAAACCCCCCCCCCCCCCCCCACTTATGTTACACAAGTCACATTATATTCTCTTATCTTAATCTCCCCTTCTTATCACTTCACATTCAACTTTACACCCCTCTCCCCATACATCACACACTTGGTCCTGCTTTGCGGCTTCTTCAACTTTGCTGTTCATTATTCTGGTTCTCTTTCCACTGCTAATTTACTCAGTCCCATGTCTGTGTGGTTTGGTGGGTTTTGTTTTTTTTTGCATTACACGTTTACTCTTTTTCTCTTTGCTCTCCACTCTCTGCCATCTGGTCTGTCCCTTCACAGGTTTACTCATTTCTCCCACTTCTGGTAAACATGTCATTCCTGCCTCCATCTCTGCTACCAATTGCATTGCTGTAAACACCTGCCTTGTCATGCCATGACAGGTAAATGCAATTCCTGCAGGGTACAGCCATTTATATTTAATGTTCTCTTAAACACATTGTAAATCCTCTCCATTCTCTTTGGCGTTGTAACATGGCTGCAGCCAAGTTTGCAAAGATGGCTACTTGATTGCCATTCCACTCTAGGGGTCTGCTTCCCCTTATTTTTCCTTAATTTTGAAGTCATGGAGACAATGTCCTGTGGTACCTCCCCTCTCCTTGGACCCAGTGTGCTCTATTTTTACTTCCAGTGCCTGCCCACCATCCTCAGGCTCTGCCAGGATTGCCATACATATATGCCATACAGTCTCTGTAATCCTCATGCTCTGGCACCCTCTTTACTTGGAGATTTTGCCGCCTTGTATGATTTTCTAATTCTTTTAACTTTAACTCTATTTGCTCCTTCAAAGCTTCTAGGCTGTGCACAACTTTATTGTGCTCACATTGCTTTGCACTTCCTCCACTTTTCCCCCCAGCTCCTGCACATCAGTCTGAAATTCCATTATGGCTGCCTCCATATCAGTTCTGAATCTTGCCATTTCAGACTTCAGTTCACCAAACCATGACCAGAGCTCCTTTGAAATTTGCACTACGGCACTTCTGCTCTGCTCCTCTTCCAAGGTATTCAACTGCTCATCAGTCTCAGCTTTGTACACTTCACCTCCCCATTTTTCCTCACTGTCGTCAATACCTCTGCTCCCAATGACTGTTCCCCATATAAGGTTGAATAAACATCTCAGGTGGAGTGGATCACTTTAATGGGAATGAATGGCGGAGTTTGTTTTCAGCTGTCTGGTTTGGTGACATCACCAGAAGTCTGCATAACTTTTTTCTAAAGAGAAATTTTTGCAATTCACATTTTAGGGGAAACCTTACAAAGCTTACATGTCATTTTAACTAAGCTTTTTTAAAAGCGCCATATAATTCTTTTTTTGTAGTTTTGTTCTTTATTCATGTTTCCAGTATTGATATACATCTCACAACGTAAGACCACCACTGGTCTGTCAAACTCTTCCATCTTATACATCAACCATCTGACTACCACCCACTCCAGTAATACAGATGTTACATACAATACAAATAATCCCAATGATACAAATAACCCCCATTACTCATATACAGCATATTGAACTTATTACACCTTCTCTTTTTCCTTTTATTCCCATTCCCCCCCTTAGCCCCTCCCTACCCATCCCACTACCCCATCCCCTCAACTATTCCCAAACACAATAAATAGCACTATCTCCCATATAACCATGTATATGTACATTAAGCAACATACTTGTATCGATTGTACACAGTGAGCATTTTAAACTTCTAGCACGCTTCAACAATGATACCTTAATGTAGATAAAACACCAAACCAGAGACATTTACTTTGTTGCCCCACCACCTTCTGACGTCCCTCACCAATAGTTCACCCCTCTCCACTCTACATACTGCTCCCATACCTTATTGTACTTTGTAAGAGTGTGCTATCTCACAAAAGCCCCATAACTGCTCCATTCTCCCCACCACCACTTTCATTGGGGGTACCTCTGTATTTTTTCCACCACCTGAGGAGACTCATCCTTGCAGCAATTTCACAGTACCCCTGTAGCTTCCCCAAGTCTCCCCCCCCCTTTCCCTCCACCTCTTCATTCAATATTACCATAGCTGGTGTAAATTGTACCTCTACCCAAGTTATATCCTTTGAGACTTTCCACAGCTGTCCAATATCTTCGTATACTGGGGCAACTCCAGATCATATGTAGGAGGTCCCCCCCCTTGCCCCACATCCCTTCCAACAGCTCTCTGAACTTCCTGGAAAAAGTGCATGGAGCCACACCGGAGTCCAATACATTCTCAACCTTACTTTATAGCTATTTTCTAACATTGCTGTCCCTGGGGCCAACCTGTGTGTTCTGATATAAATACTATCCCACCTCGTGGGGTCCCACTGACCACCTAGCTTCTCCTCCCACTGATTTTGACTCTGAATCAGCCCTGGTTTATACTCCCCCCCCCCCCCCCCCATACACCCTTGATATTATCGGAGTGTTCGTCCCCCTTTCCCCATCATCTCCTCAAAGGGAGTGGGCTGAGCTGTTAGATCCTTTTTCACCTCCTTCCGCTGCAACCAATACCACATGCCCATATACACGTACCTATCTTGCCCCTCCAGCTGATACTTCTCCTGTAAGTCCTCAAATTTCCGGATCCTCCCCCGATCTACCATTTGGCCCAGTTTCGTTAGCCCCTTTCTCCCCCACCTCTTAAAGACCCCCACCACTTCCTCCATCTCCCCCTCTGCCACTGTCTGGATGTAAGTCTCCCTGGAGTACTTCTTCCCCACCCCCAATCAAGTGCCTCTTCCACTTCCACCAGACCTGTTTAGTGTGTTCCAGATCCCGATTCTTCTCCCCCCCCCCCCCCCTTCTAGCCCCAGGATCCCATATCCAGGCCTCTGTACCTGCCTCCCCTTCTCCTTTCATGCGCACCCACCCTGGTTCCTCCGGTCCCTCTTTCCATGCAAATAGAGCCTGAAGTTGCGCCGCCTCATAGTATTGAACCAATGACGGGATCCCCAACCCCCCCTCTTCCCTTGTCCTAGACATGGTAGCCCTAGCTACCTTCAGCCGCTTCCCATCCCAGATAGGATGCAAAACCTGCTAATGCAGTTTATCTATTTCTTTTTTCCCCACTCTACACGGTAAGGACATATACACAAATAGAAGTCTCGACAATATATTCATTTTTACCACCACTATGCAGCCTATCCATGATACAGTCCCTTCCATCTAGAAAGGTCCTGCCGGATACTTTCCACCAATCCTTGATAGTTCCATTGTTTAATCCTAGATAGTGGAGTCCCCAGTCTAATTCCCAGATACCGGAAACATCACCCACTGGAATCTAAAGCTATGCCTTATACTCTCCTCCACTCTAGGTGCCAGGTTGAACCCCAGCATTTCGGTTTTACCCTGATTCATTTTGTAGCCTGCTATTCGGCTATACCTCTGAATGCTCTTCAACACTGGCAATGTTTGTTATTGGCTGTGTCAATGTAAAAAATATCATCTGCGAACAACCCAAAGCTTTTCCTCTTGCCCCCTCTATGTCCACCTCCCGCCTGATGTATGTGGCCAGTGGTTCTATAGCTATTGCGCATAGCAAAGGAGACAGTGGGCATCCCTGTCTAGTACCCCTATGAAGCTCAAAGCTGTCTGAATACCCACCATTTACTCTAGCTCTTGGCCCCTGGTATAATGCTCTTATCCAGTTGATGTACTGCATTCCAAACCCCATTTTCTCCAGTACCCAAAACACATATGGCCACTCCACTCGGTCAAACGCTTTTTCTGCATCAACAGTTACCATCACTGTTGATTCTTTAGATCTCTGAAGTTGCCAGGCTATATTCAAGATCTTTCTCACATTGTCGCTCCCCTGCCGCCCCTTGACAAACCCGATCTGATCATGATGAATTACTTGTGGCACCACCTCCTGGATCTGGTTTGCCAGCACTTTTGCCAAAAGTTTTGCATCTAGATTTATTAGGGAGATTGGTCTATAGGATCCACATACCCCCCTATCTTTACCCAGCTTCGGCAGCACTGTGATACCGGCCTCCGCCATGGACTTTGGAAGACTATCGCCTTGGAGAACACTATTCATTACTTGAGTGAGGATAGGTATGATCGATTCAGACAGCACTTTATAGAACTTTGCAGTATACCCATCCAAGCCTGGTGCTTTCCCAAGTTTTAGTGTGGCTATAGCCCTCCTTACCTCCTCCTGAATCTCCTGCCCCAAGCATTACCTCTCCTCCTCATTAACCTGGGGAAGGTGACACTCATTCAAAAACTCCTCAATGTCCTCCCCCTCCGCCGTGGTTTCACTTTTGTATAGGTTCTCATAGAAATCCCTGAATATCTTCCTGATGCCCTTAGTTCGATGTTCCATTTCCCCTTTATGATTTCTAATCCTGTCTATAAATGCTGCCTTGCCTTTAGGTGACAAGTTAACAACTTTCCTGCCCCGTTTTCCCCCCCCCCCTTCGAAGTGTGCCTGCTTCAACACCGCCAGGTGGTGCACCATATCCTGTGCTCGCAGTTTACTAAGTTCTGCCCTTACCTTAATGAGCTCTGCTATAGTATGTGGGTCCTGCACCGCTTGATGCGCGTTCTCAAGTTTTACCAATTTCTGCAGCAATTCCCATTCCACTGCCCTTTTTCCCCTCTTCACTTGTACCAACTTACTCACCAGCTGCCCCCGGATCACTGCCTTTAATCCATCCCACAGATTCCCCATAGTCACCTCCCCTGTGTTGTTCAGCCTAACGTATTCGTTTATATTATTCTTAAGCTTCCCCACGTACCACTCTTCAAGCAGGGAATCATTTAACCTCCAGAATTTTAAACTATCTTCTGCTGTCCCTAGTGTGAACGTGACACATACTGGTGTGTGGTTCGACCAGGTGATTGGGCCATGGTCCACTTGCTGCACCCTCTCCACCCAATGCCCCCCCCCCCCCATATATCATATCCAACCTACTATAGGATCCATGTACTAGGTATACTTCCGCTCTCCCGGATGCCAGCTTCTCCACACATCCACTAATCCTAATCTCTCCCTCATTTTGTGCAGTTGGCGCCTATCTCCTCGCCCCCCTCCCCCCTGTCCTCCACTAGTGTCTAAGTGGCGGTTGCATGCCAGGTTGAAATCCCCTCCCAATATTATGGAAGTATTCCCAAATTCCTCTAGCTCCCTCAAGATTTGCTCATACGCCTCCCCCTGCTTCTCATTTGGCCCATATAGGCTAATCACCCACACCACCTCCCGCTCTATTTGAAGTTGCACCCCCACCCATCTGCCCTCTTCCCCCCCTACGGGTACATTTCACCATATGTTGATATTCACCACCCACCAGAATCCCCCCCCCTTCCTAGGATTCTTTCTCTGTCCCACCAGGACTACCTTAGGGTATTGCCTGGATTCCAATAAGTATTCCTGCCCCACCCGTACATGGGTTTCCTGAATGCACAAAATTTCCGCCCCCGGTCTTCTACCACCATGTTCAACCATTTTCCGTTTCTGCCACGTACGTAACCCCTTTACATTTAATGTCGTCATTGTTAACGTATTCCTCCTCTGGTCTACCTTACCTTGTCCCCGTACTCCCTTTCTTTCACCCCCCTCTTCTGTCCCCCTACCCAGCTCCCCCACTGCCCCTCACTCGTCCCTGCTCCTAAATCCCTCCCCTGCTTCCCCTTCCTCTTTGCCCTCCCCCCTCCTCCTCCAGAGGATCACTCGGAGTAGTGCGCCCCTACCTCCCTCCCCCACTTCTCGCTCCCCCCTCCCTCCTTATCCGTACTCCCCTTCTCCCACTTCCTATCCCTCCCTCCAACCTGCCCTCCCCCTCACCCTGTTCTGCCTCCTAACCCCTTCTTTCTCTCTCCCGATGCTTTCCCTTCCCCAGCGTTTACATCTTTACTCCCTCTTTATCCTCGCTTCCCCTCCCTTCACCCTCCATTCCTACCCACCCTGCCCCTCCCAATCATGCAGTGCACATTATATTCCCTCGCCTCCTCCCCAATGTCTACATCACATATTATTTGAGTCCTCAGGTCCCTTCTGCGATCCGATCCTCCCGCTGCTCCTGCCTTATCTTCCCGTTGGTCTGCCTCTCCTGGCTCTCTCCTTGCTGCTGTAGTCTCCTCTGCTCCTTTGAGGCTGTCACCTTGGAGGCGCCCTGGGGCTCCAGCCCAGTGTCCCGTAACACCCCCATTGCCTCCTCTGGCGTTTGTAGTCGCCATGTCCGCCCTTTTAGGGTAAAGCATATTCCAAACAGGTGTAGCCATCTGTACTTGATTTCTGCTTTCCTTAAAGCTTGTGTCACATGTTGCATTGCCCTCCTCCGCTGTAAAGTACCCGTAGTCAGGTCTTCATATATTTGCACAGTATATCCCTGCCACATAAGTGCTCCTGCGCCCTTCATGTTGTTGACAATTCTCTCCTTTGTTTTGTACCGTGCCAGGCAGATTACAATGTCGCTGGGCCTGTTCCCTACTGGTGGTCCTAGAGCTCTGTGCGCTCTCTCAATTTGTATGTCCACGGCTTCCGCCCCCACCTCTCCTTCCCTTAACGCCTCTAGGCACACTGACACCGCCACCTTTTCACTATCTTGAAATTCTTTCTCCTCGGGGATTCCACAAATTCTCAGATTGTTCCGTCTCGACCGATTCTCCAAGTCTTCCAATTTGTACAGCAGTGCCTCCTGCTGGGAAGTTAGTTTTGCTCCACTTTGTATCCCTTCCTCCTGCCGCTGCTCAATTTTCTGCAGGCAGTTTTTGTGTTCTCCCATCCTGCACATCAGCTCTCCAATTTCCTCCTTCAATGGTCCCAGGAGCTCTGTTAGTTCACTTTTTACTGACTGCACCTCTTGTTTTATTTTGAGGAACCAGTCCCTGAGCTCCGCTCTAGTAATATTTTGAGGAGGATCCTTTCCCTTTACTTTCTCACTCTCCATTTCCACCACCTCCACTCGCCCTTCAACACCTTCTTGCTGTTGAGTATTCTCACTTGGCACTTTATCATTTTTCCCTGTTTGCGCTCCCGAGTAGGCATATTCTCTAAGATCTGCTGCTTTCCTTCTTGTGGACATCTCAGCTGCCCTTGTCTCTTCCTCTCCCCCGGCTGGTTTCCACTTGCTTGCAGTTTACAGCTCCTCTGTCTTTGTGCCCTGTTTCAATGCTCCTCCACCGCCTCTCTCAGCCTCCTCAAGCTTCTGTAGAGAGCTTCAATAGGGGACACCACCTGCTGCCTCCCTCGTGCAGCTCTCCTCCAGCTCCGCTCACCTCCCTTCTGGTTCCACTGCTGCCCTTTTGCACTTTTCGCCTCCTACTTCTGTCGCTGTCCTGCCAGCCACTTCTCTCCGGCTATCGCCGCTGGTTACCTCTGCTTCCTGTGCACAGCCGCTGTCTCCATACACATCATGCCTTCCTATCTGGGGCTCCAGGTGCCATTTTGCCCCCTACACGTGGTTGACCTCTGCTCCCGCTGCTTCAGTTCGCCGCCAGGTCCCCCCGTGTCTCCACGGTTCGTTTTTTTTTTTTATTTTAAAGAAAAACTTCTCCGCTGCCTCCTGGCTTCCTCGGCTGCTGTTTCAGCTCCATATAATTCTAAGCCTTGAAGTAAGGCTGTCACATGTTTAACTTTACTAGAATAAATGTTTGCCTATCCCCTTCCTGTCTTTAGCTGTTAAAGTGTATGACAATACTGCAATAGTTAATCTCAGAAGGAAACAGCTTTAAAAGGGAAATGGGTTTGAGAGGTGGCATGTGTGTTTAAGGAATTTGTATTTAAATTTGGAATTGTAATGTTCTAGTAAAAAAAAACAACTTGTCATTTAGCAGGTAGCCAGAAACAAAATGTCATTTATCACTAGCCAAACTTGCAGTCAAATTCATGTTAACCTATATCTTAGGATACTGTGAGCCTGGGTAATAGGCACTGCATAGTCAGCTGTAAGTGCCACCCTAAGCTGATTATATAAGTAGAGCTTCAGCTTTTCTGGTCTAACAAATGCCACAACCTTCCTTGGGGCTGGGGCGGGGGGGAGAGGCATGAAGGCTCCGTTAGCCTGGCTTCTCTATTGACTCCTGCAGTTGCTCTTAACCTGAATTAAATACCTGGGCCTGCCATCTTGAGGGCTGATGCTTGTTCATGCTGCTTGCTGCAAAAGGGGACCACTGAGTGCCATTCTCAAACATACTTAGCTTGCTCACTGAGGCTAGTTTCTAGTTTGCTAGCACTGCTCCATCTGAAGACTCAGATGAGGCAATGCCAGCCTACCCCTTAAAGTAATTAAACCACACCGCTCCAAGGAAACACTACCTATAACCTCAAATACCCTGGACTATAGTATATTTATCCTTGGATCTATACCATAGACATGCAAAAACCCAACATTAATGCTAAATACAAAATTTAAAAATAGAGGAGAAAAGATGTTGGATAACAATTTTTTTAGCCCTCTAATCAGTGGTTACCTGTCAGCAGGGGAAAGGTCTTGAATAGAATCAATGATCTCAAACTCTTCCATATAATTACTTTATTGAGTTCCTAACAACTAGATGAACAAGAAGCTCCTCCGCTTTGTCCTTAATTTACTACAGTGTCCATGCCAGCTATTATGTTGGTAAAACAACTCATCAGTTTAGGATACAGCTATCAGAACATAAATATAGTTAGCAAAGAGGAGAGACTTCTATCCTTATCTTATGCCTTGCACTGAACTAACTTTTGCTCTGTATTATTCTGACTAGATTGTAAGCTCCGATGAGCATGACTCTGACGGGTAGGGGCTGTCCTCTGTATGTGGGCTACCTCTTGTAGGTTAGCTGTACAGCGCTGTGTGCGTGGTGCTCTATAAGTGCTAAATAGTAGTAGTATGCTCCTTTAGTAACTTGCTTTCAAGCATTCTACTATGTTTGAAGAAATTTGCTGCATAATACTGTTCTTGAGACTTGGGGGGGGTTGTGATTGTGGGAAGTTAATAAGAAAGGAGCAGCAATGGATATATAAACTTTATTCTTTAGAATCATTTTGCCTTAATAGTAAGAGTGGGGTGTGTTTGAGTATAGCGATTATTTTTAAAAATAGGGGATGTGTTTGGTTTTGAGTAGGTAGCAATGACATCAGACTAGGGGGTAGGCAATTCTGGCCCTTGTGCACCACAATCCAGCCTGGTTTTCATGATGTCCCTAATGAATATTCATGGACCTATTTCCATATGATGGAAGGCAGTGTATGCAAATAGATCTCATGAATATTCATTAGGGACATCATGAAAACCAGGCTGGATTGTGGTGCACGAGGGCCAGAATTGCCCACCCCTGGAGTAGGCCAATGCGTCTCTTTGGTTGAGAGATCCTTCATAAACTTCACTTGACATATGTTTGAGAAGTGAATGTGTTCACCTCAAAGAGGCCAACCAGACTGCTGGCCCCGATGAAGCCATTTGGTGAAACAAGGACCTTGTAAAGCAGTGGTTCCCAACCCAATCCTCGGGTACTCCCAAGGTCAGTCAGATTTTCAGGGTATCCACAATGAATATGCATGAGATAGTTCTGCATGCACTGCTTCCATTGTATACAGAACTATCTCATGCATATTCATTGTGGATATCCTGAAAACCTGACTGGCCTGGGGGTACCCAAGGATTGGGTTGGGAACCACTGTTGTAAAGCAAGCTCTTTCTGAAAATCCATGAGGGACAACAATACAAATGAAAGATAAATGTGGAATTGTGCTGTGGCAGAAGATTTTCACTTTTGTTTCAGGTGTGGTTTGCATGACTAGCTGGTTGCAGCGTCTGTTATGCCTTAAACTTTATGTGAACTGTTTAAAAAGCAGACTCTCCGCTCACCTTGACTCCACTCTTTCCCTTCACCCCAGACAGTCCGGTTTTCGTTCTGGTCATACTACAGAAACCATCCTCACCTCCCTTCTGAATGAAGTGCACCAATCTCACGACTGTGGTGACCTTTCCCTTGTGGTTTCTCTTGATCTGTCCTCCGCCTTTGACATTGTCGACCATCACACCCTTCTCGCCCGTCTGGCTGATCTTGGGATCCATGGTTCTGTTCTTTTGTGGTTTTGTTCCTTTCTCTCCTCCTGCACCTTCTCAGTCCGGACCAGCTCAGCCACTTTCGCTCTCTGCTGTGGGGTACCTCAGGGTTCAGTGCTTGCCCCCTCTTTAATATCTTTCTCGCCCCCTTGCATTCATTGTTCAGCAGTCCGGTATCTCTGGTTACTTCTATGCAGATGACATCTTTCTTGTGCACCATATTAGCTCCCTCACCCCTGATCTCTCTGCCCTCAGTGCCTGTCTTTCCCGTGTTGCCTCTTGGCTAAGCAGTAACTTCTCCACGTCAACCCTTCAAAATCCGCTGCCCTTTGGTTTTCCTTTAATACGCCCCTCCTACTTGCTCCACCCTTTTCCTTTCCACCCCAATCCCCCTTGTTTCTTCCCTCTGCTATCTTGGGGTTTCCCTTGACTCTTTTCTCTCTTTTCACCCTTTTCACCAGCACATTTGCACGCTCATTCGCTGTTCTTTCTTTTGCTTGCGTCAAATTCGTGCTGTCCGCTCCTTTCTTCCTTCCTCTTCCCTCACCACTCTGGTCCTTTCTCTCGTCATTTCCAGGCTGGACTACTGCAACACTGTTCTGGCCGGCCTCCCTCAATGTCAGCTCCGGCGGTTGCAGTTGGTCCAGAATACAGCTGCACGTCTGCTCACGCACTGTTCCCTTACTGATCATGTCACTCCCCTTCTCAGTCTGCACTGGCTCCCATTCAACTTCCGTTTCATCTATAAACTCCTCATTCTTACCCACAAAGCACTTCACACCGACACCCCTCAATACCTCGCAGATTCTATCTGTCTGCAGCCTCCCTCCCGCCGCTTCCGCACAGCTCATGGCAACAGCCTTTTCCTTCCTTCCCCCTCCCTGGCCCATCTGGAGTCAACCCGTCACTATGCCTTTGTCTTCCTGGCCCCTGCCCTTTGGATTTCCCTCCCTTCTACCCTACGCACAGAACTTTCTTACCATCGCTTTAAGAGTTCACTCAAGACCCAACTTTTCCAGCAGGCATTTGACCTCCCTGACTCCTAATGTCCGTCCTCCCGGTTTAGTCTCCTCTTGTCTGCTCACCCCTCCTTCCTACCCTCCTTTCCGCTAGCTTTTTCTGTTCTCTGCTCTCATCTTGCCTCCCTCTTTCCTTTCTAATTATTGGAGTTCCTTTCCTTTCATCTCTACTAGTTTGTTTTAATTGTACACCGCCCTGACGCATACGGTTGGGCAGTATATCAAGCGATCAAATAAAGATAAAGATCATATTCATACTTCATGAAATCTTCTCGATTCATTTGATTTATAATTTGAATTGGTATTTAGTGTATTGCGTATTAGGTTGAAGAAGCTAAGCTTAGCTCCTTGGCAGTTAGGAATTCAAAATAATTATATGGAGGAGTTTTTGAGATCATTGATGGTATTCAAGACCTTTCCCCTGCTGGTAGGTAACTGCTGAATAGAGGGATGAAACTGTTATCTGAGATCTTTCCTCCTCTATTTTTAAATGTTTTACTTAAACATTAACAACCCAACATTAATGCTTATCATATAAGTCCCTGAGGATAAACATAGTATAGTCCAGGGTAGTCTCGAAGTTTATAGGTCTACCCCTTAAAGTAGCCATACCTCGCAGGATCCAAAAGGCAGGCAGAGCTCCAGAGTCTCAGTGTGTGGATGAGTCGATGATGCAAGAATGAGGGTTTTGGATTTGTTAGGAACTGGGGAACATTCTGGGTAAAAGAGGGGCTCTGCCAAAGGGATGGGCTTCACCTTAACCAGGCTACTGGCATTAAAATTGAGAGAGCAGCTTTTAAACTAGATGATAGGGGAGAGCAGACAGTCGCCCAAGAGTGCATGGTTCGGAACAATGTATCCTTGAAGGATACTATCAAAAGAATGAAGTTAGGGCACATCAGCAGAGAGGTTCCAATAAAGACAAAAGTAGCCCAAATGCCCTTGAGAATGGAGCAGACAGAGCTTAAAGATTCCAAATTACCTCTGCCTACTGATTAATATGAATAAAATACAGTCTCTAAAAATGCTTGTATGCAAATGCTAGAAGTCTAAAAATTAAGATGGGAGAGTTAGAATATATACCACTAAATGAGAGGTTAGATATGATTGGTATCTCAGAGACATGGTGGAAGGAGGACAACCAGTGGGACACTCTGATACCTGGGTACAAACTATATCATAATGATAGAGCTGATCAAATTGGTGGAGGAGTTGCACTCTGTTAGAGAGGGCATTGAGTCACAAAGGATTAAAGTTTTCCAGGAAAGAAAATTTGCTGTAGAATCTCCATAGATTGAAATTCCATGTAAAAAGGGGAAGGCAATGACAGAACATAACATATGCCATACTGGGTCAGACCAAAGTCCATCAAGCCCAGTATCCTGTATCCAACAGTGGCCAATCTAGGTCATTAAGTACCTAGCAGTTTCCTCAAAAGACAAAGGTTCCTCAATGCTTGTATTGGGTCAAGCAGTGATATCCCAGGTCCCTTTTAATAATGGTTTATGGACTTTTCCTCCAGGAACTTGTCCAATCCTTTTTTAAACCCAACTACACTAACAGCTCTTACTACATCCTCCTGTAACAAATTCCAGAGTTTGATTACACGTTGAGTGAAAAAATATTTTCTCTTATTAGTTCTAAATAGGTTACCCTGTAGCTTCATTGCATGTCCCCTAGTCTTTTTATATTCTGATGACATAAACAATTGATCTACGTTTACCCGTTCCACTCCATTCATTAATTTATAGACCTCTATCATATCTCCCCTCAGCTGTCTCTTTTCCAGGTTGAAGAGCCCTAACCTTTTTAGCCTCTCTTCATAGGAGTATCCTTCCAACTCCTTTATCAGTTTAGTGGCTCTTCTCTGTACCTTTTCTAATATTGCTATATCCTTTTCAAGATACGGTGACCAGAAATGCACTCAATATTCAAGGTGCAATCGCACCATGGAACGATATAGAGGCATTATAATATCCTTTGTTTTATTTTCCATTCCTTTCCTTAAGATATTTGCTCTCTTGGCCGCCGCTGCACATTGGGCGGAGGGTTTTAACATGTGTAATGGGGAAAAGATATCCTGTGATAGGAAAGCAGAGGAACCTATGAGTAATAGGGCTGTTTCTAGCAGGAAGGAAGATATCAGGACACCCAGTTGCCAAGAGCAACATAAACATTCCCAGCCACGAGGGAAGGAACCCTGCACAGCTGATAGGCATTCCCCAGCTCTTAGCTCTAATAGCTTTCACCTGGGAGGGGAAAGGGCTGGAGTAGAGCCTCAGCAAACGTATAAGGGACGTTCATTAGAGAATAGTAGCAATGGTAGGAGCAGCAATAGCAGGAGCTGGAGAAGGAGTTCTGACTTTGGCTTTGGTAGCTCCGGTAACTCCAGAGAAAGCAGTTGGGAAGATTCAGTGAAACCAGTAACTGGAAGCAGGAGACGTGCTGAATGAGAACCAGCTGGATACTAAGTGCAAGCTGAGGTTTGAATCTGGGAAGCAACGTCTGCTTTGGGCTGGTAGGAAAACTGATGTGAATGACTTTGATTCTGAATGTGAAAGAGAAAGGCAGATAACAGCTGATAGTCTTAATTGGAGGAGAAAGGCTCAAAACCCTTTTAACCAAGCCTCCAAACATATACCTTATCGTGAAGGCATTTATAAGGAGAAAGTACCAGTCAGAATAACTGGAAAGCAATTACAGGCTTCAGGAAGGAAAGAATATACGGTGCAAGACATCTGTATGTTGGAAGAGGGTGACAAACAGCCTAAGCATAGAGAAAAGCCTCTGAGATTTAAACCCCGACTGAATGAAGCTGTGCATAGCTTTTCTCCTGCCTCAAACCCCGAAGGTGGCCTAATTAACCAAGGTAAAGCTGTTTACAAGTCTTTTTCACCTAGAAGTTATAAAGGACGTAAGTCTTATTGGAATTGTATGCCAAGATATGGTGACTCTGACCCTTACCTACTGGAGGAAATAGTAGGGAGGTCAAGGGAGCTGGCAGAGGAGAATAATCTGCCAACACTCTATAGGCAGCAATGTTATGCAGATGATAGTCAGATTGAATCAATGATAATTGATCCGCCGGAGCCTGAATTATCTGACTACCAGATGGACTGTACATTGGCTATGATAAATGATAGAATTTCATTGTGCTGAAGATATACAATGCTGGAAGTGATTTAACTGCCTGTTTAAAAGCACAAGAATTTACTTTATCCTTTTTGCCAGAGTATATGGCTTTTGTTCTTTTGTTACCTGTGTTATAATCCAAACCCCGGGAGGGGAAATAAAACCTTGATTTGACCTTACCACTCGGGTCTCAATTACCTTATTGCAAAGGAGCCCAACTACAATCCTTTCAATAAAAGGTCCCCCTGTAGCCCAACCAGTATACTACACTGTTGGCCGAGCAGGGTGTGACACATGTTATCCACATTGACACCTAGATCTTTTTCCTGGGTGGTGGTTCCCAATGTGGAACCTTGCATTGCGTAACCATAGTTTGGGTTCTTTCCTAGGTGCATAACTTTGCACTTGCCCACATTAAATTTCATCTGACATTTGGATGCCCAGTCTTCCAATTTATTAAGATCCTCTTGCAATTTTCCACAATCCTCTTGGGTTTTAACAACTTTAAATAGTTTTGTGTCATCTGCAAATTTGATAACCTCACTCGTTATTACCTTTTCCAGGTCATTTATGAATATGTCAAAAAGCAGCAGATCCAGCACAGATCCCTGGGGTACTCCACTATTCACCTTTTTCCACTGGGAAAATTGGCCATTTAGCCCTACCTTCTACTTTGTATCTTTTAACTAGTTCCTGATCCACAATAGTACATCACCTCCTATCCCATGACGTTTTAGTTTTGCCAAAAGTCTCTGATGAGGGACCTTGTCAAAAGCTTTCTGAAAGTCCAAATGCACTATATCAACTGACTCACCTTTGTCTACCTTCAAAAAAACATAACAGATTAGTAAGACAAGATCTTCCTTGTCTAAAGCCATGTTGGCTGTCTCCCATTAAGCTATGACTATCTACATGCTGAGTAATTTTGTTCTTTATGATGGTTTCTGATTTTTCCCAGTACTGACATCAGGCTCACCGGTCTGTAGTTTCTCAGATCACCCCTAGAACTCTTTTTAAAAATTGGCATTACATTGGCAATCCTCCAGTTTTCAGGTATTACAGAGGGGGTGTACTATTGACCGCCTGGCCAGAATGAACAAATGGATAATGAAATGCTCAAAGAAATCAGGATAGCTAACAAAAGTTACAGTTCAGTAATAATAATGGGTGATTACAATTACCCTGGTATTGACTGGGTCAGTGTCACAGCAGGACATGCTAGGGAGATAAAGTTTCTAGATGAAATAAATGACTGCTTCTTGAACTGACCAGAGGGGAAGCCACTTTGGACCTAGTCCTTAGTGGAACACCAGATCTGGTACAAGAGATAAGGGTGTTGGGGCTACGTGGCAATAGTGATCATAGCATGATCATGTTTGAAATCCACAGTACTAACTTTTAGCTTTTGAAAGGGAGACTGATAAAATGATGAGAATAGTTAAGAAAAACTAAAATGAGCAGTTGCAAAGGTTAAAGACTTACATCAAGCTTGGGTGTTGTTTAAAAATTCTGTCTTGGAAGCCCAGACCAGCTGTATTCCACGCTTTAAAAAAAGTGGAAGGAAGTCCAAAAAAACTGCCAGCATGGTTTAAAAGTGAGGTCATAGAGGCTGTTGCCAAAAAAGCGTCTTTCAGGAAATGGAAGAAAAGAGCCAAATGACAAACTGGAAACAGCACAAGCAGTAGTAAGTTAGATGCAATGCCTTGATAAGGCAGGCAAAGAGAATTTGAGAAGAAGCTTGCTGTGAAACCAAAAACACGTAATAAATACTTTTTCAAGTACATTCATAGCAAAAGGCCTGTGAGAGTCAGTTGGACCATTAGATGATAGAGGGTTAAAAGGGGCACTAAGAGGGGACAAGGCCATAGCAGAGAGACTGAATGAATTCTTTGCTTTGGTCTTTACAGAGGAAGATGTAGGGATGTTACCCATGACTGAAGTGGTATTTAAAGGTGATACTGTGGAAGAATTGAAAGAAATATCAATACATCTGGAAGATATATTACAACTATTAGAAAAACTGAAGAGTAGCAAATCACCTGGGCCGGATGGTATACATCCAAGGGTGTTGAAAGAACTGAAATATGAGATTGCAGACCTGCTATTAGTAATTTGTGAACTATCATTAAAATCATCTGTAATACCTGAAGATTGGAGTATGGCCAATGTAATGCCAATTTTAAAAAGGGTTTCAGGAGTGATCTGGGAAACTACAGACCAGTGAGCCTGATGTCAGTACCAGGAAAAATGGTAGAAACCATTATAAAAAACAAAATTACTGAATATGTGGACAGTCATGGCCTAATGGGTGACAGCCAACATGGCTTTAGACAAGGAAGATCTTGTCTTACTAATCTGTCATGTTTTTTTGACGGTGTGAATAAACAGGTAGACAAAGGTGAGTTGGTTGATATAGTGTATCTGGATTTTCAGAAAACCTTTGACAAGGTCCCTCATCAGAGACGTTTGGCAAAACTAAAAAGTCATGGGATAGGAGGCAGTGTACTATTGTGGATCAGGAACTGGTTAAAAGATATAAAGCAGAGGGTAGGGCTGAATGGCCAATTTTTTGAATGGAGAAATGTCAATAGTGGATTCCCCCTGTGATCTGTGCTGGGTCCACTGCTTTTTGACATATTCATAAATGACCTGGGAATGAGAATAATGAGTGAGGTTATCAAATTTGCAGATGCAACAAAACTATTCAAAGTTGTTAAAACCCATGATAATTGTGGAAAATTGCAAGAGGATCTTGATAAATTGGAAGACTGGACATCCAAATGGCAGATGAAATTTAATGTGGACAAGTGCAAAGTTATGCACTTAGGAAAGAACAACCCAAACTATGGTTACACGATGCAAGGTTCCACATTAGGAACCACCATCCAGGAAAAAGATTTAGGTATCATTGTGGATAATATGTTAAAACCCTCCGCCCAATGTGCAGCGGCGGCAGCCAAGACAGCAAATAGAATGCTAGGTATCATAAGGAAAGGAATGGAAAATAAAACAAAAGATATTATAATGCCTCTGTATCGTTCTATGGTGTGACCGCACCTTGAATATTGTGTGCAGTTCTGGTAGTCGTATCTTAAAAAGGATATAGCGCTATTAGAAAAGGTACAGAGAAGAGACACCAAAATGGTAAAGGGGATGGAAGGATACACCTATAAAGAGAGTCTAAAAAGGTTAGGGCTCTTCAACCTGGAAAAGAGACGGCTGAGAGGAGATATGATAGAGGTCTATAAATTAATGAATGGAGTGGAACAGGTAAACGTAGATCAATTGTTTACATCAACAGAATATAGAGAAACTAGGGGACATGCAATGAAGCTACAGCTATTTAAGACTAATAAGAGAAAATATTTTTTCACTCAACGTGTAATCAAACTCTGGAATTTGTTACCCGAGGAAGTAATAAAAGCTGTTAGTGTAGCTGGGTTTGAATAAGATTTAGACAAATTCCTGGAGAAAAGGTCCATAAACCCTTATTTAAAGGGACTCAGGATATCACTGCTTGACGCAATACAAGCATTGTGGAACCTGCTAGGTACTTATGACCTAGATTGGCCACTGTTGGAAACAGGATCCTGGGCTTGATGGACCTTGGTCTGACCCAGTATGGCATATGTTATGTTATGTCCTTTAACCTCGGCATAAATTCTTTAGCAGATCCTTTCTCCATTTTCAGCTGATGTGCCTCTTGGTATATTAATAAAGAACATTATAAAGCCCCCCCATTCCAAAAGCAAAATCAGTTGTTATCTGCTTCTATTGAGTGATAGAACAAAATGCATGTAAATGGCATTTGCTTAAAGTGCACTTTCTAATATGATATTGAGTTATGACCACCATCCCAATGGCATGGGAAATCTTAGTACATGCCACAACTATATGTTTAGGTATGTAGTCATTCTGAACTTTATCTATGGTCCTTAGGAGTTACAAATGCTTTTTCTTGCTACAGGCAAATCGTTAAATCTTAGGTTTTAAGATTAACTACTATTGTGATGAAGAAGCCCCATTCTCCACCTTAAAAGCACAAGATTCACGGCATTTTAGTCCTGAAACTGACAGGCAAGCAGGCCATGTGAGCAGCTGTTGTCAGGGACAACAGAAACAAACTCAGCCACGAGGTCTGAAAAAACACTCAGCTGAGAAACATTCCCCAGTTCCTAATAACGTACACCTGGAAAGGGGAAGAGCTTACAGCCGTTATAAGGGCTGTGCAGGGAACTCAGAGGGAGGAATACAGGGAATACAAGGACTACAAGGACTAGTAGAGCTGACGAAGCAAAGAGAACAGGCTGTCTTACCTGAAGCAGCTGGCCGAGAGGAAGCAGGTGGAGTTTCCTACTTTGACCCAGGAAGTGAGTCAGTTAGAGCCAGGAAGAGCTCACCAGAGAAACTATTCAGAGTCCTATGGGAGGAAGCAGCTAGCAAAGGCAGAGAACAGGTGTGAATGTTCTGCTGATTGCAAACACTTTGGAGCACGGAGGCAACATTCCAGACGGAGTGAGTGGAAGCCTAAAGCCAAATTGCATGTATCAGGAAGCTGTGACCTGAGGAATGAGTATGGTGAGAAGTTAAAGTTTGTGAATGATAGAAATTCCTACAGTGTGAATGCAGAGAAGCCTCATGCAGGAAGTCCTAGGTGGGGGGCAGGGCTGTAACTCCCAACCGAGGGATTTGAGCAGAGAGCTGAGCAAAGAGCATTCAATACCTTCAGAGAAAGAAAGATATTACCCAGAGGATGTGTGCATGTCTGAAGATGACCTTATAGAAGTTCCTAAACCTCAAAGGAAACCCTGCAGGCTGAAACCTGATATTAAGAGGGGAGAAGGACATTATCTTTCCCAACCGGAGGATAGAAGCAGTAAGCTCACCAGGGGTGGAACCTCCTACAGGAAGGGAGTTTGTAATAACCCTGAATGGTGGCTTCCCTCTCTCCCAGACACAAAAGAATACAAGAGCAGTTATTCCAGCCCTAGAGGGAGTGCTGCCGAGAGACACTGTGACGGCACGGCACAGGGGAACTTGCAAGCTCATTTTAATAAGGAAAGTTCTGAATGCATACAAGAACCAATGATTATTGACACACTCAGTGAGTGTTCTTCCAACAGTGACCCAATGGACTGCACACTGATTTTGTCAGATAAAATAATGTCTTTGTGCTAGTCAGGGCTGTGCATAGTGTGAAGGGAAAACACTATAACTACTGAATGCTGGTTTCCACACAGTGAAACTGTGTGCTGAATTTGAATGCCTAACTTTATACTTTACTTTGAAGCAAGAGGAAGTTGTCCTATTTTTCTCCTTTATGTTTTTGCCAGAAAGCATGGCTCATTTCTTTTGAAGTATTGTGTTCTGTTTATTTGAATGATCCGACCCCGGGAGGGGAATAAATCCTTATTTGCCTTCAACCACTCGTGTCGTGCAACTACATTCTTTGCCATCAGACGCAGGCCTGCTAGCCAGGAGGCAGTCTGCCCACCTGGTGGTGACATAACCTGGCGTAGTCTATCGGATTTTTTTCAAGCAAAGAAAAAAACAACACAGTACCGAAGATACATAAAGGATTACTTGCTGAAAAGAGGAAAACGTTTTCTGTCTGGACGGGAAAAAAGAAAAACCGGAGCGGATTTTTCCAAGTTCCTGACCTGGAGGGCAGCAGAGACACAGCTTTCTCAACGCACGATCCTGCACCGTGCTAAGGTGCGTGACGCAGTGGAGGAATGGATCCACAGCAGATGAAAGACTGGATGGAGGCCCAATGGAAAGCCCAAGGGGAGCTGGCCAGACTAAGCCAAGAAAGGATGATCGCCGCGATGACCGAGCAGCAGCAGCCGCTGTTGGAGTTACTTGGGACTCTCATCAAGAGGACTGGTACCGCAGGAGAAGTTAATCCCGCAGTGTCTAAGGCGGTAGGACTTAACGACTGTAGTGCTTTGTCATTGGGACAGCTAAAGTCATACGACAACTTCGATGACTTTACAGACGCTTTTGAACGGATCGCAGAAGTGGCTAAATGGCCAAACGATCAATGGGCGGTAAGGTTCGCTATGACCTTGTCTGGTGAAGCGCTAGTGCCCTACAAAACTATGCCTGTCGGTCTTTCGTCCAGTTACCCTGAAGTAAAGTCAGCCATCAGGGATAGGCTGGGTTTAACACCCATGCACTATAAAAGGGTCTTTAGAGAAGCTAGGCTGATGCATAGAGAGACACCTAAAGCATTGTTACAAAGGTTGAGAGGGCTAGCAACCAAATGGCTTGCTCCAGAGAGGGCGACGGTGGAGTCATTATTAGACACCGTCATCCTAGAGCAATATTTGGAGGCTATACCACCCGAGATAAAAGCTTTTATAATGTTGCAAAAGTGTAATTCTACCCAAGACGCAGCCAACCTCATGGAGAATTATTTTGAGGCTGAATTAGCCAGCACCTCCGGAGGCAGTATTTTAAAAGTGGCCGGTCTTGATAGAATGAGTGGTATAAGAAAGTCCTTAAAGGGAAATGCATATGGTGAGAGTGTATATAAGGGAAAGATGTCTGGTAAAAATGTGGAAAAGAATGTTCATATGAAATGCTTTAACTGTGGCCAGCCTGGTCATGCATACAGGCAATGTAATGTGCGCACTGCTCTAGTGTCGGGAGGAGAGAACCACCTAGAGAAAGGCATTTTGTTAAAAGTCCAGATAGACGGGGTAGAGGCTTTGGCACTCCTAGATTCGGGAGCCAGCCAAAGCATGGTCTTACAGGAAATGTGGCAGACCATCACAGCCCGTAACCCATTCACCCTAAATACAGTAAGGGACAAAATAAAAGTGAGGTGCGTGCATGGCACATCTATATGTTACCCACGATATAGAGTGTCTGTGGAAGGAGTGGGCACTCAGGAAACAGTACAGGTAGCTGTAGTCCCACATCTCCCTTACAAGCTTGTTTTAGGACGTGATTGGCCACCATTTAACCAAGGTCTAAAAAAGGCTTGGGTAGAAAAACTAACTTGGTTTCTACCAGATCCCAGGCCAGGGCCTCAGAAGTAGGGGCAGATCCCGTAGATGAGGAAGAAACCCCAGAGGAGGAGGAGGGCCTAGGGGATGAGCTAGTTAATGTACTCCCCTCTCATGATGATCTGATTAACCTTCCCTCTAAAGAGAGAAAGGGAAAGGCAGAGAGACGTCGGGAGCAAAGGAATAGGTCCCAGGGGAGAGCAGAGCTGGTAGCGGGGGAAGATTTACCATGGGTCCCTGCTGAACTGGTTCAGAAATTCCCGTCCTTCCCAAGGGAGCAGAGGGCAGATCCTGCTCTAAAGAGAGCTTTAGAATTTGCTCAAGAGGATAGGGCCATCTTGCCTCGATTCTTATTAGAGGGTGAGTTATTATATAGGGAAAGTGCAGACCCATATACTGGGGCTATCCGAAAGCAGGTAGTTGTGCCAACCACTTTTAAGACGATAGTGATGCGATTGGCACATGATCATCCAGTGGGCAGCCACAAGGGCATACAAGGCACGTTAGACCAGATTTTGGCCCAATTTTACTGGCCGGGAGTCTTTAAAGAGACCACCCGTTATTGCCAGTCTTGTCCCGCTTGCCAAAAGGTCACTGCCACAAAGCCAAAACCTGTGCCCATGATTAGCACACCCACTATTTCCACGCCAGTTCGTCGCCTGGCTATGGACATAGTCGGACCCTTAATTAGGACGCCAAGGGGCTTCCAGTACCTATTGGTAATTGTAGATGTGGCCACTAGATTTCCGTGGGCCATTCCGCTGCGGAATATCTCGGCTAAGACAATATCCCTAGAACTCATCAAATTATTCTGTGAAATCGGGTTTCCCCAAGAGATCCTAACAGACCAAGGGAGTAATTTCACATCCAAATATTTAGCCTTGGTGTGGGACGCATTTGGGATACGACATATCCGAACCTCCGCCTATCATCCCCAGTCTAACAGACTGGTCGAGAGGATGAACCAGTCGATTAAACAAATGTTACGACGTGGCCTGGAGGGAGAGATGGGGGAATGGGATAATTTACTTCCATTTGTGCTTTACGCATGCTGGGAGCGTAGGCAGGCATCTTTAGGGGCATCGCCCTACGAGCTACTATTTGGTCGGGCTCCAAGGGGGATTTTAGATATCCTAAGAGAGCAATGGGTTGAGCCCGAGGCAGAAGAGGTAGGGGTACCCCAGTTTCTCAGGGACCTTAGGAACCGCCTGGAAAGAACTTCCCGGGTGTCCGTAGAGAATTTGCAGGCGAGCCAGCGCCGGCAAAAGCGGTACTATGACGGGGGACCAAAGAACGTTTTTTTGCTGCGAATGTACTTGAAAAAATCTTTATTTTGCGGTTTTGCTTCTGCAGCAAGCTTCTTCTCAAATTCTCCCTTTACTTGCTTTATCAATGCCTTGCATTTGACTTGCCAGTGCTTGTGCTGTTTCCAGGTTTCGTCGTTTGGCTCTTTTTTCCATTTCCTGAAAGATGCTCTTTTGGCAACAACAGCCTCTCTGACCTCACCTTTAAACCATGCTGGCAGTTTTTTGGACTTCCTTCCACTTTTCTTAAAGCGTGGAATACAGCTGGTCTGGGCTTCCAAGATAGTATTTTTCAACAACACCCAAGCTTGATGTAAGTCTTTAACCTTTGCAACTGCTCCTTTTAGTTTTTTTCTTAATTATTTTCCTCATTTTATCATAGTCTCCCTTTCGAAAGTTAAAAGGTAGTACTGTGGATTTCCTTACTATCCCTCCTCCACTAATTAAATCAAAGGCGATCATGCTATGATCACTATTGCCCAGTGGCCCCAACACCCTTATATCTTGCACTAGATCTGGTGTTCCACTAAGGACTTGGTCTAATATGACTTCCCCTCTGGTCGGTTCATGAACCAGCTGCTCCAAGAAGCAGTCATTTATGTCATCTAGGAACTTTATCTCCCTAGCATGTCCTGCCGTGACACTCACCCATTCGATACTGGGGTAATTGAAATCACCCATTATTATTACTGCGCTGTAACCTTTGTTAGCTTCCTTGATTTCTTTGAGCATTTCATCATCCATCTGTTCATTCTGGCCAGGCGGTCGATAGTACACCCCCACTGTCATCGCCTTCCCCTTTTTACATGGAATTTCAATCCATAGAGATTCTACAGCAAATTTTGTTTCCTGCAAAACTTTAATCCTTTCTGACTCAATGCCCTCTCTAACATAGAGCGCAACCCCTCCACCAATTTGATCAGCTCTATCATTACGATATAGTTTGTACCCAGGTATCACAGTGTCCCACTGGTTGTCCTCCTTCCACCATGTCTCTGATATTCCAATCATATCTAACCTCTCTTTTAGTGCTATATATTCTAACTCTCCCATCTTATTTTTTAGACTTCTAGCTTTTGCATACAAGCATTTTAGAGACTGTATTTTATTCATATTAATTTGGCTATTGGTAGACATGGGTAATTTGGGATCTTTAAGCTCTGTCTGCTCCATACTCAAGGGCATTTGGGCTACTTTACTCTTTTTTGGAACCTCTCTGCTTTTGGTAGTATCCTTCAAGGATACATTCTTCCGAACCATCTGCTCTTGGGCGACTGTCGGCTTTCCCCTATTATCTAGTTTAAAAGCTGCTCTATCTCCTTTCTAAAGGTTAATGCCAGCAGTCTGGTTCCATCCCGGTTAAGGTGAAGCCCATCCCTTCGGAAGAGCCCCTCCTTTCCCCAGAATGTTCCCCAGTTCCTAACAAATCCAAAACCCTCATCCTTGCACAATTGTCTCATCCACACATTGAGACTCCGGAGCTCTGCCTGCCTTTTGGGTCCTGCATGTGGAACAGGAAGCATTTCGGAGAACGCTACCCTGGAAGTTCTGGATTTCAACTTCCTACCTAAAAGCCTAAATTTAGCCTCCAGAATCTCCCTACCACATTTTCCTACGTCATTGGTACCGACATGTACCAAGACAGCAGACTCCTCCCCAGCACTATCTAAGACTTTATCTAGGTGGCGCGTGAGGTCCGCTACCTTCGCACCAGGCAGGCATGTTACCAGGCGATCCTCATGTCCACCAGCCACCCAGCTATCTACATGCCTAATGATCGAATCACCAACTATATCGGCTATCCTAACCCTTCCCTCATGGGCACATGGCCCTGGAGAAACTTTCTCGGTGCAAGAGGGTTTTACATCACCTGGAGGACAGGTCCTAGTTACAGGATCACTTCCTGCCACACCAGGGTGATGCTCTCCTGTCATGTGACTTCTCTCCTCCATGGCAACAGGGATGCTGCCAGACTGGAGGTGGGACTTCAGGACTATATCCCTGTAGGTCTTGTCTATGTACCTCTCTGTCTTTCTTATGTTTTCCAAGTCTGCTACTCTAGCCTCTAGAGAACGGACTCGTTCCCTGAGAGCAAAGAGCTCCTTGCACCTAGTGCACACGTAAGACCTCTCACCAACTGGGAGAAAATCATACATGTGACACTCAATGCAAAAGACTGGAAAGCCCCTATCTCGCTGCTGGACTGCTGTCTGCATCTTAGTTTTAAGTTTTTGTGTAGATCTTTAAGTTCTTTACTTACTAAGGGTTGCTATGGATATTTATACCAATAAAACTGTACCTAATTCGTTTAATATAACTTGTTCACCTGAAGCTTAATTAATCTCAGGTCCTTAGTGTATGACTGATTTGGGTAACGAGCTTCACCTGAGAGCACCTCCTGTCTTTTAAGATGTGTAAGTACCTATAAAGCTATGATTATCCCAGGGGTGGGTGGGTGTGGGGAGGGAGGGAGGGAAATAACACTTATTAAAAGAGGGCTGCTACACAGTACCCTGTCCTGTGCTGCTAAGGTAAGCTATATTCTTATTTGATTTAAATTATAGCTCTTTGCTGCTGCTAGGCTCTAACTTATTATGAAATTTAAACTACAAGCTCTCTGCTGGGTTCTAAATTTAACCAGAAAGCTCTCTTCTGTGTTTTAAATTTAAACTAAAAGCACTTTGCTGATGCTAGGCCCTAAGTGACTATTAAATTTAAACTACAGCTCTCTGCTGGGTTCCAAATTTAACGAGAAAGATCTCTTCTGTGTTTTAAATTTAAACTAAAAGTGACTATTAAATTAAAACTACAAACTCTCTGCTGGGTATGAAATGTAACCAGACAGTTCTCTTCTGTGTTTTAAATTTAAACTTAAACTGCTGCTACTAGACCCTGACTGATTTAACAAAAAATAGTGTGTTCACAGATTAATTAGCTTTAATAGAAAGAATTCCTTTCAGAATATTCCCAGAAGTATATACTCACAATTGCAGATCTCTCTCCAGAAGTAACAGTCCCCTTTTCTAGTCCTTCAAGACTGAGGATCACAGAGCTCTGGTTGAGCTATTTATGCCTGTGCTGCTGAGGTATGCTGTGACCAACTTCCTGGATGATTAACAGTCCTTGCTTGGATAGAAGGAGTCTTTCAAAATGGCCTTTTAACCTGCCACCTGGTGTTAACACCTTTTGAAAACGTTTCACGGGTCATTGCCCCCTAGGTAGAAGACCTCTTTGTAAACGTCTCTAGAATATTTTATTTGCTGCTCAAAGAGTACTGAGCCTGTTTTACCTTTTGTGCTAATCTATATTCTAATTTGATTTAAATTATAGCTCTTTTCTGCTGCTAGGCTGTAACTTATTATGAAATTTAAACTACAAGCTCTCTGCTGGGTTCTAAATTTAACCAGAAAGCTCTCTTCTGTGTTTTAAATTTAAACTAAAAGCACTTTGCTGATGCTAGGCCCTGAGTGACTATTAAATTTAAACTACAGCTCTCTGCTGGGTTCCAAATTTAACCAGAAAGCTCTCTTCTGTGTTTTAAATTTAAACTATAAGTACTTTGCTGATGCTAGGCCCTGAGTGACTATTAAATTAAAACTATAAGCTCTCTGCTGGGTATGAAATGCAAGCAGATTCTCTTCTGTGTTTTAAATTTAAACTTAAACTGCTGCTACTAAGCCCTGACTGATTTAACAAAAAATAGTGGGTTCACAGATTAATTAGCTTTAATAGAAAGAATTCCTTTCAGAATATTCCCAGAAGTATATACTCACAATTGCAGATCTCTCTCCAGAAGTAACAGTCCCCTTTTCTAGTCCTTTAATTGGCCTAAACATCCAAAATTTGGGCTACTTTAAGCATCCCCTCAGTGAGTTGATTTAAAGTTTGAGCCTTCTGGCCCCAAAGTCCCCCATATTCCCAGGCCCCCTGCCTTATTTTAATGAAATTGGGCCTTCTGACAGGCTCCTCTAGTTATTTTGGCTAACCGGATCCAACTTCCAGGGCTTCATGCCCCTCACTGTAGTTTGGGTCTCTCCAGTCCCACTACCAAGTTCCTCCAGCCCCTCTCCCTGACATTGGGGACAGCTGCGGCCCTTGCAGCTTCTCGTGATGCCTTTAGGGCTCTCCCATGCGATTGGTGGCAGCTGCAAAGACCGCAGCTGCAACCGATCGCAGCCGGCACTCTCCCGGACCTCCAGGGTTCACCGGCTGGGTCCCCTGACAGCTGTGAAAATGTGGCTAAACAAAGATCCATGCCCACGGGCCCCCTCCCTCATGGCAGCCTTTCAATTTAAAAAACAAAAACTCTACCACCAGCTTTCTCGGGCTGCTCCTGCAACCCCAATGATGTTTTTTTAAATTTAAAAACACGGCACTTCCTTGCTACTCCACAGCCACAGGGAAGAAACAAAAAAAGCCCATTCTGCCATAAGCAGCCCTAGCAAATGGATCCAAACCCTCCTGAACCAAGTAAATATTTAACCTACTGGTTACACTAAAAAATAAGATGGAAGAGTTAGAATATATAGCACTGAATGAAAAGTTAGATATAATTGGCATCTCAGAGAGCTGGTGGAAGGAGAATAACCAATGGGACACTGTGATAATCAGGCTACAAACTATATCGAGTAGATTTTGTAGGTGGAGAGATGGCGCTATATGTTAGAGAGGGCATTGAGTCAAACAGGATAAAGATTTTGCAGGAAACTGTAGAATCTTTATGGATAGAAATTCCATGTAAAAAGGGGGAGGGAATGGCAGTGGGGGTATACTACCGACTGGCTGGCCAGAATTAACAGACAGATGATGAAATGCTAAAAGAAATTAGGGAAGATTTCAAAGTTTACAACACAGTAATAATGGGAGATTTCAATTATCCCAGTATTGACCAAGTCAATATTACATCAGGCCATGCTAGGGAGATAATTTTCTAGATTAAATAAATGACTGCTTCATTGAGCAGCTGGTTCAGGAAGTAATTTTAGACCTAAGCCTTAGTGAAATGCATGATCTAGTGCAAAAGGTAATGGTGTTGGGGCTGCTTGCAATAGCAATCATAACATGATCGCATTTCATTTAATAAATAGAGGGAGGATGACATGGAAATCCACTGCACTAGCATGGAACTTTCAAAAAGGAGACTAATAAAATGAGGGAAATGGTTGAGAAAACTAAAAGGAGCAACTGCAAAGTTATGAGTTTACATAAGGCCTGGGCATTATTTAAAGATACTGTCTTGGAAGCCCAGACCAGATGTGGTCATTGCTTTAAGAAAGTTGGAAGAGAGGACAAATGATAGCCAGCATGGCTCAAAGAGGCTGTTATCGCTAAGAGAAAATTCTTCAGAAAATGGAAAAAAGAGCCAAATGATGAAAGCAGGAAACAATATAAGCACTGACAAGTTAAATTCAAGGCATTGATAAAGCAAGGCAAAGAGAGAATTTGAAAAGAAACTTGCTATGGAAGCAAAAGCGCATAATAAAAACATTTTCAAGTACATTTGTAGCAAAACATCTGTGGGAGAGCTAGTCGGACCATTAGATCATAGAGGGGTAAAAGGGGCAGTAAGAGAAGACAAGGCTATAGTGGAGAGACTAAATGAATTCTTTGCTTCAGTCCTAAGAACATAAGATATTGTGGTAGGCTATGGCCTATAATAGCCTGTAAACGTATGAGAGGCCTGTAAGCTAGGCCTGAGCCCCCACCCCCACTTGGGAATAATAGTGCTGAGAAAACCAAAGTCTGTGAAAGTTTGAGAAAACTGCTTTTAAGAAGTTTTTATGAAATTATGAATCCTTTATTATTCTCTTGTGTCCTGATGATAGATATGTTCCAGCACTCTGCATGCTCTCTGCATTCCTAGAGCCAGAAATGACCTTGCAGTAGAAATGTATCTATGTCTAGAAACTGTGTCTTTGTTAGAATAGCCTGGGAAGGGGGAACAGGGTGCTAGGCCCAGAGAGGGTCCCCGATTGGACAGGTGCAGGGGGCGTTGGGACCAATAGAAAGTTTGCCTGTATCAAACTGTAAAAATTGTATATAAGGAATTTGCTTCTGTTCTCCATTGCTCATTCCTTTTTGGATGCTTTTCTGTCTGAGCCTTGTGCACAATAAATTGGCTTGGACCCTGCAATTGACTCCTGATATTATTTATTGCATGTTTATCAGCTGCTACATATTCTGGTGCATTGGCCGGGAACGTGTGAGTAGTGTGATGGTATTCAAGTGAATATACCACAACTTCTCGCCTCAAAGGTTTGGTCCGGCTGGAACCATGTCTGGCCGACCGCAGGGGAAACCTCAGGCGCCACCGGTCCTCTTGCATCGGAGAGGATTCCTCCTTGCCTTAGCAGATTACTGGATCCAGCTGGCCAACATCTCCGAACCCGAGGGGAGTCCAGGATCCAACCCATGTACTAGTTCTGTATCGGGTACTGGATCCGGTGAGTAGAAATTTCTTTGTTCTGCAGTCAGTTCTGGAGAAGTCTCGCATGAGTATGCGCGAGCCGTCTCACATGAGTATGCGCGAGACTGATTTGGTATGGTAAATGAGAGCCTGATCTCCTCTCAAGGGTGGTCCTAGTACGCTTCAATTGGTGTTCGCGAAGCAGAAGCCCCCGACCCTTTGGTATGGTTAGTCAGTAAGGCCTTGGGAATTTGGGAAAACGTTGCTAGCATGCTTATCTGTGTGTGAATGAGAGGTCTGGAATGGCAGACCAAGCGAAAGCGGACTCCTGAGTAGCGCAGTTCCTGGCCGGGCGACCGCGCCCAGGTCGCAAAAAGGAGGAAGCGTCTGGTGTTTGTGTCCCTCACTGTTTCTAGGGCTGTACGGACCCCCTGTCTGTTGTTTGTATTTGGTTTTGTTATCTGTTGAAACCACTGGTTTCTCTTCTGGTATAATGTAAGATTATTCTGTTGGGTAATTTATGAAACAGTTTACGGATTAAGGAATAGTACTGAGAAAGGAAGAGGGAAAAAACAACTCAGGAGTCACTTCTAAGTACAAAGACAGCTGTCTCACTGATTTTATTGTTTTCAGCACAAGCCGAGAGACTGTATCTTTAGCAGGCAGAGGGAGAAGGGGTGTGTCTTTCTGCAGAAAAGAATGTTTTAGTATCCTTTAACCCTTTGAAGGCTTACTTTCAATTTTAAATTCACATTCTGCTGCTGGGTTAATTTGTGCATATTTCAGGAAAATTGTACCTGTCTTATTCAATATGTTCTAATAGTGATGTTCCTTCTGCTATGGTCATGTATTTATTTATTTATTTAACATTTCTTCTATACCGCGCTATTAAAATCAGTGCGGTGTACATTGAACAAAACATACTGCAATGCATACAAGCAACATTGAGTTTACAAATAACAGGGAAAAATAACACATGGGATAACCGGGAGAACTATGTACAGTTAACTTTATACTATATATACTTTAACTATATACAATATTCTAAACTCTTTTGGATATTGTGCGTGTATTCATGTGGGTGGTGCAGGTAAATGGTTATCATGTGGGTTATCGTGTATTCTAACCATTTTCTGATTGTATTAGGGTGCTAAGGCGTCTGGGGTATGTGGGAAACTTGGTAGATGTGTGAGTGTCCGGGATAACTTCTGAGTAACATTTTGTGAACAGATGGTGTTTCACGGCTTTTCAGAATAGTATTAGGCTTTTGATGCCACGGATTTCATGGGTATTCCAGTTTAGAGGAGCGAATATTGAGAAAGCTCTGTTTGACGTAGCTTTAGTACACGATGTCATCATCTTAGGAACTATTAAGGTGTTCATAGCAGTAGTCCTCCTGTTTCTATTTTCGAGGGTGCTGTGAATTAGCTTGCTGATTGGTGTAGGTGGGTAATTATTCATAGCTTTGAAGGTCATGACTATTGACTTATAGTGGATTCTGGCTTGTAGAGGTAGCCAGTGTAGGTCTTTCATGATAGGCGTTATGTGAGCAGATCTTGGTGACCCCGAGAGGACTCTTGCAGCTGCATTCATAGCCAGACGAAGCGGATTTAAAGTTGATTGAGAGATCCTGTGGAGGATGATGTTCGCAAAATCTAGATGTGGGAGGACTAATGCCTGGAAGGTTGATCGGTAGTCAGTATAATCAAGTAGGGGGCGGAGGTGGCGTAGTGTTCTGATCTTATGGTATATAGTCTTTGTCACATTCTTCACATGCATTGCCATATCCAGGTGTTGGTCCAATGTGATGCCGAGATATCGGATTGTGGGTTTGGACGTCAATTCTACGTTGTTGACCAGTAATGATGGAGGAGGTACGAACTTATGATTCCTTGTAACAAAAAGAACATCAGTTTTGCTATGATTGATTCGTAAGTTTTGTGTCAGCAGCCATTCAGCTACTGCTCCGAAACAATTGATTATTGGGGAGAACACTGGTTGGTCAATTTTGAACGGCATGTATAGGAGGATGTCATCTGCGTATGCCAGGCATTGTACGTTGAAGGATCGGATCAATTCACATATCGGCTGCATATATATTGAACATTAGTGCCGATAAGGAAGATCCTTGCGGTACACCTTGAGATTGTAGGAATGGTTCCGAGGATTCCTGGCCTGTTTTGACTTGTTGCCACCTATTGGAAAGGTAGGATTTACACCATTCCAGTGCTGTGCTTCAAATCCCCTTTTCTATCAGGCGTTGTAGAAGTATATCGTGATTCACAGAGTCGAAGGCGGCAGAGATGTCTAGGAAGATGAGGACAAATCCTTGTTGGATGTTGTTTATTCCTGTGACCAGATCATTGAATAGGGTTGTAAGGATTGTGTCGACTCCATGTGCTTCTCTGAATCCATGTATTATATATCATTTGGTAGGAATATTTAGTCAGAATTTTGGATCCCAACAGTTTTGGGCTCAGCCTAGAAAGGGTTAAGTTCTTATTAACCCCTTTCGATCTCCTCAACTGTTTCCATATTTCTAAGTCAACTGGGCCTGTTATATTATTGTTACCTTTCAGAACTATCCAGGGGGGAGGGTCTAGTTCAGTTTTAGTGTGCAGGGTGGGGTGAGATTCCTTAAAAGAAATACCTTATTCTGATCAGATAGGCTGTTAGGTATAATGCATTTGTGGGCTTAGCTTTGTCTTGTGTTTTTATGTTTTAGTCTTCAGCAAACATGATTACAGTTCTTTAGCTAAATAAAACAAACAGAAATGATAGAAAATTAAGGAAACTGCTTTTGTTTTTCCTTTGACCTTCGAAGTAGAGGTTAAGAGCCCTGACAGGACAATGAAGCATCCTGAGCCAGTAATTACCAGATTGCGACTTGAAAATTATTTAAATCCTGAGTGAATGAGGGGTTAATCGTGCTTGAATTTTATCTCTAATGAAAAAGTATCCGTTTCATGTCCTTTGGATATCTGCTTTCTGAACTGTAAGATTTAAAGTAATTTCTTTGCATTGTTCAGCTTAGTGCTGATGGTTGCTGGCAGTTAGTTTCATGCTAAGTATTTTTACGTTTTCTACAGCATTCTCACTGAGAACAGTGTATATGATAGACTCTAGTCATACGTAACAGATATGTGGCCGTCATGTTAGGAGCCATATTTCTTTCTATTGGGATTGATGTTATAACATGTTGCAAAATAATAGTTTTATATTTTAAGGACTTTATCTAAATTGTTCCTATTTAGAATGAGCACATACATCCATTATGCTTATTGCAACCAATCTAAGTTTATGTTTTCTGCCTACCCTTTGTTTACAGCAGTAATAAGTTTTTTAAATAAATGCACCCAGAGGAACACTGTTGCATAGTTCTGACTCGTAGTCCACAGGAAAATGCAGCCTGACTGCCCGTCCCCTCTGTCTGTTGTCAAGTACGTCGTCATGGGGGGGGGGGGGTCAGAGTCCACGCAGATTCCGTTGAAATGTATGACTAGGAATTTTAGCAAGGGATTTGCTGGAGACTATGGAATAGAAATGTCTCCGTCCCGATTAGAAATGCTTTGTGATAGGGAGTGGCCGGTACTGGTCTCATCATGGCCCCCTGGTGGTACCTTTGATGTTAGTATCATATCCTTAGTTCACCAGATTGCACGAAAAGAACATCCTGACCAGTTCCCTTATATAGACTTCTGGTTAAATGTTTGTGAAAAAGATCCCTCCTGGATGAAACGTTGTTATGAGGAATAGTGTAGGATATTTGTAGCAAGAAACTGCCTGTCTATTCAGCCCCAGAGTCCCCAGATATACTGACTCGTTTACCTCAGTATCCATGTAGGTTAGTTCTTACGGCTCCGCCACTTGTGACAGAGCCCAATGTAGAAGCCCAGCGATCACCGCCGCAGCGGCAAAGAGAGTCCCCTCCCCCGATAGATAGCCCCGAGTCTGGCCCGAGTGCATCAGGAGGACCAGCGTCCCCTGATGATACCGAGAGCAGAGACTCTCCTGCCAGTTCAGGGTCACCTGTTAAGGAAGCCTATACCCGGCAACCGTATGATTTAAGAAGTGCAACCCCTAAGAAGAAGAAAGAGGGACGCCTAATGCCTTTGCATCAAGTGCTTGGTTTACCTATCCTGAATGAACAGGGCCAGATGGTGCCAGGACCAGCCAGTCTAATCTATGTACCCTTTTTCCACTACTGATTTATTGAACTGGAAAACGCATTATGCATCCTATACTGAAAAGCCCCAAGAATTGACGGAGTTAATGTCTAGTATAATGCAAACTCATCAGCCTACCTGGTCTGATTGTCACCAGCTCCTGTCCACTCTCTTTACTACTGAGGAGCGAGCGTGAATTGTGCAAGCAGCTACCTGCTGGTTAGAAGGGAACCCTGTAGAAGGAGCAGATATGAATCTTCCACAAGCAGCCGCCGCAGCTTTCCCAAATGAAGAACCTCGATGGGATCCGAATAATGAAAGGGGGGCGGTGGCCCTAACTCGATTTTGCCAGGCCTTGTTGCAGGGCCTGAGGAAGGGAGGCCAGAAAGCTATGAATATCGGGAAGGTATCCGAAGTTATCCAGGGTCCAGATGAGAGCCCAGCGGCCTTATATGAGTGATTGTCTGAAGCCTATAGATTGTATACCCCATACGATCCAGCAGCCCAGAAGAATTTGCGTATGGTAAACGCAGCCTTTGTCAGTCAGTCCCAGAGAGATATAAAACGAAAATTACAGAAAATGGATGGATTTGCGGGCATGAATACAGCACAGTTAATGGAAGTTGCTCAGAAAGTGTTTGTGAATCGTGAAAATGAGCGTTACAGAGAAAGTGAACGTAAAATGAAGAGGAAAGCAGATATTCTTGCTGCCGCTTTAGTTGGAACAACGTGGAGGAGGTTTTCCTAACCGAAGGAGCAGAGGATGTGGAAGGGGCCGTGGAAATAGTTGGCCCCCACTGGGTGCGAATCAATGCGCCCATTGCAGAGAAGAAGGACATTAGAAAAATGAATGCCCGCATCTTGACTCCACCCCCCGGAGGGGAGGAGGGAGCACCTGGAGAAAAGGAGGTCGATTCCAGAGTCGGGGAGGAATAAACTGAGCACAGTTCCAGCAAGAGAGGGAAGAAGCTATTGAGGGAGTGGCAGTTGCAGAGGGCTATGACATGGATGAAGACTAGGCTGGACTGGGCTCCAAGTTTACCCTGGGTCCCCAGGAGCCTATGGTCAGTTTGAAAATAGGGGACCAATATATGGACTTTATGGTGGATACAGGAGCAGAACCCTCAGTGGTGGCAAAGCCAGTGGCCTCTCTTTCCTCTCGAACTGTAACTGTTGTTGGGGCCACTGGGGCTAGAGCCACCAAGCCTTTCCTGCAGAACTGCACGTGTGAGCTAGGGGGACAGAAAATAACGCACCAGTTCCTGTATATGTCTGAATGCCCTAATCCACTTTTGGGCCGAGATATGCTTGCCAAGCTCCAGGCGCAAATATCCTTTGCTGAAGGATCCAAAGTCTGCTGGACTGATGGTGCTGACTGTCCCCCGGGAAGAAGAAGAATGGCGGTTCTACAGTGTATCTCCAACCAAGTCAGCCAGATCCTGTATACCCACCAACCTTTCAGCTCCGCCTGAAGTATGGGCGGAGGATAATCCATCTGGCCTAGCGAAGAACATAGCCCCCATCGTTGTCACCCTCAAATCAGGAGTGGAACCAGTGCATGTGAAGCAGTATCCTCTTCCTCGACCAGCTATTGAAGGTATCCACTGTCATCTGATGAAACTGCTGAAGTATGGACTTCTCAAAGAGTGCCAGTCACCTTGGAATACCCCCCTTCTCCCAGTCAAGAAACCCAGGATGGGAGATTACCGCCCAGTACAAGATCTGAGGCGAGTGAATGATGCAGTTGACACTATACACCTAGTGGTACCAAATCCTTATACTCTCTTGGGACTGATCCCCGCTGAGGCTACTCATTTCACTGTCCTGGACCTGAAAGATGCCTTTTTTTGTATACGCATAGCCCCACCAGTCAACTTTTGTTTGCTTTTGAATGGCAAGACCCTACAACAGGAAGGCGAGGTCAGCTCACTTGGATTCGATTACCCCAAGGATTCAAGAATTCACCTACCCTCTTCAGTGCTGCTCTAAATCAGGATCTTTCAAGTTACTCTGTGAACCCAGGGAAAAGGGTTCTTCTCCAGTATGTGGATGACCTGCTGATAGCCACCAATTCGGAATGTGAATGTTTACAAGCCACCAGTGATCTCTTGCACCTTCTGAATGAGGCTGGATACAAAGTCTCAAGAGCCAAGGCGCAATTATGTCAAACTGAAGTTAAATATCTAGGATTCCAATTGTCCAGCTGAATCCGACGCCTGGGACCGGAACGCAAAGAAGCTGTATGCAGTATTCCTACCCCAACCACCAGGAGGTAAGTGAGAGCCTTTTTAGGGGCTGTAGGATCTCCAGGAACAAGCAGGAATGAGTCTTCACATATGGGTACGTTGGTACCGACGGAGCCTGCACGGGAACGCTCCCCAGCGTCCAATCAGAAAACTTTTGGGAGCATCCCTCAGTGCCTGCGTGCTGCCTTCCCGCCTTTCCAACTGTCTCTCCTCAGTTTTCGTTTTTCCGTGGAGCCGGCAGGACGTACTCCTGTCACCGCAGAAAATTCCTTTTTTAATTCTTTAATTCTTTGTTTTCTTGTGGTCGCGGTTGTTTTTCCCGCCTCCACCGGTACTGCCGGTGGGTTTTTTTCTTTTCTTTTTCTCAAACTCAGGGAGAGTTTTCCCTCAGTTTCTGTCTTAAAGTTTTGGGCCTGTAAGGCCTCTCCATCATGGAGCCTTCTTCTCCTAAGAAGTGCCTTAACTGTGCAAATACAGTTTTCTTTTTAGACCCCAATAACTGGTGTCTCACCTGTTTGGGTCCTGACCCTTTTCCTCTGGAGCCATTAGGCTACAATTTTATGAGAAGAAATTTTCCATTTCGAGTTTTCCTCGATACCGAGTTCCCCTCCAGTGTCAGGACACCGACCAATTCTTCTCTACAGGATCAGGTAACCCACAAACAGTCTGTTAAGACTAGCCAATCCTTGAGTGGTTGGTCTCATGCCAAACATGATGACGGCTCCGGCCTTGCCCTCAAGACCCTATTGGCTTCAAAACCCCGGCGGGAGTCTTCGGTCTCCAAAGCCTTTCAGGGGTTTCAGGTTGTTCCTGGGGCTCACCCCTCACAGAACATACCTGAGCCATGCTCGGTGGTGGTATCCGCTTCGAGCGGTACCGATTCCCCGGCATCAACACTGGTGTCGAGTGATCCACTCTTCGCCAAGGATCGTCATCTGGCGTCCTCGGTACCTTTGGGACCGATCGATACGTCCCAGATTGACTCTCCAGTATCTGAGCCATGCTCGGTGGTGGCATCCGCTTCGAGCGGTACCCATACCCCGGCATCGGCACTGGTGTTGAGTGATTCACTCTTCGCCAGGGATCGTCATCTGGCGTCCTCAGTACCTTCGGGACCGATCGACATGTCCCAGATTGACTTTCCAGTATCGGCAGCATCGCCGATACCACCACCGACGTCGGTACCCTCTAGACAAGCATCGATAGACTCACTCCCTTCGATGCCGAGTCTGGAATCGATATCTAGTCTAGAAGACTGGGTACCGACGCGTCTCGGAACCGACTCTTATCGGTTCCGGATGCCTAGTACCGAGGATACTCACCAGGGCTTTTTGGTTGCTTCGGTACCACTTGAACAGCCTCCGATGACTACTTCGATGGCGTTCTCACTTTTGATTCCGGCGCAGCTACCGGTATCGGTATCGATGCCGATTCCTGCAGTAACATCGGGACCAACCACTTCCATGCCTTTTTCACCAGGATCACTCCTTTCTATACCTAGTTTGGAGTCGATACCTGGCATGGACGATGCAGTACTGACTGTCTCAAGTCGAAACTGCCAGTACCAGTATCCATCTAGTGGGGCTCTTTTTCTGCACCGGACCAGTACCTCCTCCGGTGTCCAGGCTACTGCTTCAACTTTACCCTATCCAGGGATGGTTCCCATTGGAGATCCTTCTTTTCAGAAATTTCTCCTTGACATGACAACATTCCTTGCTATTCCTATCCCTGGCTATGATCCCACTCATGACTCTCCTGCGGAAAAGGAAAATATAATGCTTCCTTCACATCATTCTTTGCAGGATTTTCTTCTGACCATATGGGAAATACCTTTAAGGGTTTCCTCACCTTCTACTGCAACTAATGATCGGTATCAGGTGCCCCCCTCTCCAGGGTTTCAAAAGACTCAACTTCCCCATCATTCCATTGTAGTGGAATCAGCAATGAGGAAGGTAAAAAGCAAGAAGAAGCATTCTTCTTATCCGCCGGGTCGTGCATCTAGAGCACTTGATGCCTTTGGACGTCAAACCTTCCAAACATCTATGCTGGCAACAAGGATTACACAGGTACACTACCAAAAAACTGCCTCCAGTTTTGCAACTGATTCCTATAGATTTTGGGGTGCTGAATCCAGGAAAAATAGCCAAAATGTTCCATCACGTCACGTTTTCTTGCAAAATTAGATTTCTTACCCATATAAGGAATGTTCACATAATTTCTTTTTAGCCGACTGCAGTGTATTTTCTTGGCCCAAAATAGAGGTTGTAATGGTTAACTAACTAGAAACACTCCCTCATGATATTTTAGAGTGTTTTGTATTCATTTTATACATTAACAGGACAATTGGGAGGCAGAGGGCTAAATCCAGTACTCGCGCTGGCGCATGTTCTTTCCTGTTCGCCTCGCCTCGTTCGCTCGCTCAAACACGGTGGCTGCGACATGAACGTTCCTGTCAAATTTCAGTTTCTTGCAAGTTCATTATTACCTTTTGTTTGCTCAGTCGTAATCCAGCTTTATTCCGAAGTGGTTCACTACAGTTGTAGTTTGCAGTGCTGTGTATTTGTGATGGCTCACAGAGCAGAGGTTGCGTCAACTCTCCGGAAAGTTTTTGTTTTATTTGTGGGGAATATACCGTGAAAAAGCGGCAGAGGAACATTTCTGCATTTATTAAAAAAGTATATTTTGCCTATTTCGGTTTGAAGTTAGGCGATCAAGACAAACCGTGGGCTCCTCACAAAGTGTGCAAGACATGTGAGGAAGATCTACGCTTATGGATGAAAGGTAAAAAACAAGCATTTCGTTTCGGAATACCTATGATGTGGCGTGAACAAAGAGACCACAGCAGTGACTGCTATTTTTGCTCTTGCATTGTGAAGGGATACAACTTAAAAAATAAGAACGTAATAAGTTACCCCAACCTTCCCTCAGCAATTAGGCCTATGCCTCATAGCAACGAAGTACCTGTGCCTGAACCACCAAAATCTTTGGATCATATTTGTGTGGACGGTTCTGATCATGATGAGACTCATCAGATGGCTTTTCCCGATGAGTCCAGTACTTCCGAGTTTGAAACTGAACCAGATCCGAAACCTGAACTTTTCTCTCAAGCTGAATTGAATGATTTAGTCCGGGATTTAGGACTCCCAAAAGATGCTGCCCAACTGCTAGGTTCTCGGCTTAAACAGAAAAATCTATTGTCACCAGGAACAACTTTTTATTGGTACCGCAACCGCGAGACACAATTTTTGAAGTATTTCAGCAAAGAGGAAGATTTGGTATTTTGCAACGATATATACGGAGTGATGGAAACGTTTAAACTCAAGTATGATCCTGCTGAATGGCGGCTGTTCATTGATTCGTCAAAAGACAGCATAAAAGGTATTCTTCTTCATAATGGCAACACATTCGCTTCAGTTCCTATTGCTCACTCTGTTATTCTCCAAGAAAAATACGAGAATTTGGCCCTGATTCTTCAGAAGATTCGTTATGATGAGCATAAGTGGATGATTTGTGGAGACTTTAAAATTCTATCCATGCTATTAGGGCAGCAATCCGGTTTCACCAAATATCCCTGCTTCCTTTGCTTGTGGGATAGCCGGGCCCACGACCTACACTGGGGGAAAAAAGACTGGCCAATTCAGGAGTATTTGAGACCCGGTGAGAAAAATGTTCTTCATGAGAGCTTGGTACCTCGTGATAAAATTCTATTACCACCTCTCCACATTAAGTTGGGTCTCATTAAGCAATTCATCAAGTCCCTTCCAAAAGATGGTGAGTGCTTTCGGTACCTTTGCTCAAAGTTCCCCCGACTTTCTGAAGCAAAGCTAAAGGAAGGAGTGTTTGTTGGCCCTGATATAAGGAAACTCATTTCAGATGGAGCATTCGCTGAAACGATGTCTGAGAAGGAAAAAGAAGCCTGGGATTCCTTCAAGGATGTTGTTCTCAAATTCTTGGGGAACAGGCGGGATGAGAACTATAAGGATATTGTTGCCAGGATGCTCAATGCCTTCAAAGAACAAGGCTGTAACATGAGCCTGAAAGTCCATTTCTTGCACTCCCATGTGAACTACTTTCCCGAAAACTTGGGGGCGTACAGTGAAGAACAAGGTGAAAGGTTTCACCAGGACATCAAGGACGCAGAGAGAAGGTACCAAGGAAGATGGAACACCACTATGATGGCTGATTTCTGCTGGTTGCTGCTGCGGGAAACCCCAGATGAAAAATACGCCAAGCAGCGCACCAAGAGAAGCATTCGGGGGAAGAAGAAACGGGCCCACCAGAAGATTGATTGACCCAAGAATGACTTTAAAATCTAAACTGTGTTGACAAATATCGTGTTTTTACTAAACTTTGAAATAAAAATTTGCTAGTTATTACCACAGTGTCGGATCTCATTTATTAGAATTTTATTTTCACACCATCGGGTGTTTGTCTTCATGTATTGCAATGGTGCGGTTTGCATTTTCTATTCTTACATACATACCTGTACAACATTTTTTGCACATTTCTTTGCTTTGCTTTGTGTCTAACCTCGCTCTTATATGCTCAGTGTTTGTGCACATGTATGTGGCTGTTTTAAGTGCAGACAATTTTGCTACCATCACAGTGTGTTTTGTTGACATTACTCTATTCTTATGTGCTGCCTTGTTACAATTTTCTTTATTCTTATTTGAATAACTACTAAACAATTAGTATAAAGAATTCATCCAAGAAACTTTTATCTCGATCGCACTCAATCTGAAACGTTCACCTCAAACTGCTAACCCAATGTAGCAAAAAATCTGTACGTGATGGAGCAAATTGGTTACCAGATTTGGATTCAGCGCACCAAACAACGTAAAAATCAATCGAAACATTAGAGGCAGTTTAAAAAAACATTTTTTTAGTGTACCTGTGTTATCTCTTATATTTTTTATATGAGTCTATCTCTCCAGGAGATCACAAAGAAATTATCTCTTTTGACTCCTTTTCTATCAGAACCCAAGGCTGCAGACTATTCCTTACTTCTTAGTCATAGCCAGAATATCTCTTGGTTTCTTTCTCGTGCTTCTCTAGACTCTTTTGAGTCTGTTAGCAGAACCTCTGCTATAGCCATAGGAGCAAGACATAGAGCCTGGCTCCAGGCTTCTGACTTGAACAGATGGGCACAACAAAGACTGGGTAATACTCCTTGTACTGGAGAAAATCTCTTCAATAGGGAGGCTTTACGTCAGGTTGCTCATTGCTCCACTGACTTCCCTGTTTCTGGGGGCTATCCTAAGCCTTCTCCTTCCCCAGTAGGTAGGAAATGTCCTACCAAACCTTCTTTTCCTAGGAAAAGGAGGTTTCACTCTTCTCCTGCCCATTATACAGATGTTTCCAAGCAGGGGAAACCTCGCCCTAGCCTGAACAATCCAAACTCTAACCAGGCTAAACAAATCCAGCAACCATAGGTTCCTGAAGATTACATCCTACAGTTGACTTCTTTTTAGCAGAAGTTTTTTCACTGTTTTTTCCTTCAAAACTCTACACATGGATTCCTTTCTTCAGGACATCCTTTTCCTTCTAGATATGCTGAGCTGTCAGGATATTCATGTCTATGGGTCACAGGTTTCTCCTCTTCTTCCTACCAAGAAGAGAAGTTAACAACTATCCCATGATAGTTTTTCTGTCCCAACATAAATTTTTTCCTTCCGCAGACTTACCATATGGTAAGTCACCCTTCAGCTCCTCTTTCTCTACCCTCTCATCCAGGGTTCCCCCTGAATGAGTGGTACCATATCACTGCAGGGCTTCTCTAGCCTTTCATTCCAGTGTAGAGTTTTTTCCCTTGAATAAATTCCCTTCTTTTCTCTGGGCAGCTCATCAGACAGGGACAGGAATTTCTCCTCTCCTTTTGTCTGTTCTCTCTGTTTTACACAGGAAGATTCTCTCTGCTGTCTCATTCAGCAGCTGCCCATGCAGGAGTTCCAGTGATTGGACTACTGGTACTTTTCCACAAGTTTCCAGTCTGTCTTCCACTACTTTCTGTCTGGCCTTAGTAGTGATTCCAAGATAGTGCTTCCATTTATCTTGGATAATCCTAATCACTTCAGGCTTATCACACTATCTTCTTTTCTTGCCATCTCCACTTTCTTGGATTTGGCAGCAAAGTTGACCTGCAGCCAGTTTTATTTCCTAATTCTCCTGCATAATGCTCTCTGCAATCTTCAGAGAAGCTTTCTACTATGGGCCCTTGCTAGAGAGCATGGGGTTTTGTCTCTGACTATTCTATATGGTTGGGAAAGGCTCATCAGTCATTTTCCATGACTGTGAGGGTTCTCCACACCCTGTTATCTCCTGTTATAATACAGGATATCCTTTTCTGCGTGAATGTCCAAAGAGTTTTCAATCCTGCAGGAATATGCTCTTTTTTTTCCTTGCAGCTTGTCATCATGGTATCCTACTCCTTTATGGACAGCACATATTCTACTAGTAACGCATGATACCCCTTGTGTCCCTCCAGTGGGTCAACCTGGTATCTCCTCCTATGCGTTTTCTGTCCATTTACCATGTCAGAGTTCTACAAGACTCAGGACTTGCTGTTTACAGACTGATATTATCCTCTGTTTTTTCACGCAACCATCCTGGTTATTTCACTGGATAGCATTCCTGCACCATCTTAGCCAGGAGGAATAGATTCTCTATATATCTTCTCAAGTAGGTTCCACCTTCTTGTTATTAGATGAATCTTTCTCCTTCACATCCCTCATGTGAATGTTCTTATGGGCATATCTCTATCTGCTTAGTTGCAGACATGTATCTTCAGACATACATATTCATGTATGTAGATATCTCTATATACTTCTATAGATACATATGTCTGTAAGCTGTGTGTGCATATGTTATGCCCCTATATATATATATATATACACACACACACACATATATATATATATATATATATATATCCCTATATATATATATGTGTATCTGTCGAGATGCTTCCTTATAAGTAGATATGTATTTACATACTTATCTCCCTAACTGTCTATGCTATAAAGGTTTTTATCTTCCTAGAGGTTACAGACAGTGGGCTTGCATATGTTCATACTGTCCCTCAGTATGTCGGGGGCATTATGCACACAACCACTACTGTGGTACTGACAGCTCCCACTTTACTCTAGGTCTCGCTATTGTGATGAGGAAGTTCCATTTCCTACCTTAAAAACACAGGATTCACTGAACTCTAGTCTTGAAGCTGACAGGCAGGCAGGACATGTGAGCAGAAGTTGTCAGGGGCGACATAAACAAACCCAGCCACGGGGTTTGCAAACACGCCCAGCTGAAAAACATTCCCCAGCTTCTAATAGCTTGCACCTGGATAGGGGAAGAGCTAATAGCTATTATAAGAGTCACGCAGGAAATACAGAGCAGGAACTGGCTGGACGAGGTGAACTGTTAGAACTAGCTGAACCAGCTGATCTAGAGGAAGAAGGAGGAGTTTCAGACTCTGACCCAGGACGTGAGTCAGAACCAGAACTAGGAAGAGTTCACCACAGAAACTACCCAGAGTACTGCAGGAGAAAGCAGCTAGTGAGGTCAGAGAACAGCTGTAAGTGTTCTGCTGATAGCAAGCCGTTTGGAGCTCAGAGGCAACGTTCCAACTGGAGTGATTGGAAGCCTAAAGACAAACAGTATGTATTTGAGAGCTGTAGCCTGGAGAATGATTCTGGTAGAAAGCTAAAGTTTACTGATAAAAGAAATACCTGCAGAGTTAACGCTGAGAAGCCTCGTGTGGGAAATCCTAGGTGGGGGCAGGGCTGTAACACCCAGCCGAGGGATTTGTGCACAGAGCTGAAGAGAGAGCAGTTAACACCTCCAGAGAGAGAAAGATATTTCCCTGAAGATGTGTGCATGTCTGAGGAAGATATATTAGAAGTACCTAAGCCTCAGAGAAAACCCCGAAGGTTTAAACTTGGTGCTAACAGGGGAGAAGAATATTGTTTATCAAAGCCTGAAGCTAGAGCCAATAAGCATTACAAGGGTAGAACCTCCTACAAGAAGGTGGACTCTAAAAACCCTGAATGGTGGCTTCCCTCTCTCCCAGACACCGAGGAATACGGTAGCTGTTATTCTAGCCCTAAAGGGAGTTGGGCAGAGAGACACTGTGACGGCACGTTACAGGGGAACTTGCAGAGATATTGTGACAAAGAGAACCCAGATAATACTGAATGCATGCAAGAGCCTATGGTCATTGATACACTCAGTGAATGTTCATTTGATGGTGACCCAATGGACTGCACATTGATTTTCTCTGATAAAGTGACGTCTTTTTGCTAGTCAAAGGCTGTATAGTGTGTAAAGCAAACACTATAAGTGAAGAGTGCTGTTTGCACATAGAGAAACTATGTGCTGAGTTTGCATGTTTAACTTTGACCATTTACTTTAAGAAGCAAGAAGAAGCTGTTCTAATTTCCTTTGTGTTTTGCCAGAAAGTATGGCTTATTTGTTTTGAGTATTGTGTTATATTACCTGAAGAATCTGACCCCGGGAGGGGAAATAAATCCTTTTACCTTAAACCACTCGTGTTCACAACTACTTAATCGCCATCAGACACAGATCTGCTACCCTAGGCGGCAGCCTGCCCACCTGGTGGTGACATAACTGGCGTAGTCTCTCGGATTTTTCAAGCAAGGAAAAAACAACACAGTACAAGAACGTGCATAAAGGATAACATGCTGAAAAGGAAAAAAGTTTTGCTGTCTTGGACGGAGAAAAGGAAAAACCCGGAGCGGATTTTTCAAGTTCCTGACCTGGAAGGCAGTCAAGACACAGCTTTCTCAATGCACGATCCTGCACCATGCTAAGGTAATGATAGGAAGGCACGGGGGTGACTAGGATCAGGGAGAAAGGGGGGAGCTGTGGTGCTAAAGGAAGCAAATAAAAAAAAAAAGAGAAAAAAAAAAAAAAAAAGAGAAACACATAGTTTGTGCCGCACTTGGTGGGCCCTGTCTTTCTTTTTTCTTTGCAGGTACGCGACGGAGCGACGGAATGGATCCGCAAGACATGAAAGACTGGATGGAGGCTCAATGGAAGGCCCAGGGAGAACTGGCTAGACTGAGTCAAGAGAGGATGATGGCCGCGATGACCGAGCAGCAGCAACCACTGTTGGAATTGCTAGGGACTCTGATCAAGAGGACTGTTACAACAGCAGAGGTTAATCCCACGGTGTCCAAGGCGGTAGGACTAAATGATTGCAATGCTTTGACATTGGGACAGCTAAAATCATACGACAACTTTGATGATTTTACGGACGCCTTTGAGCGTATCGCAGAGGCGGCTAAATGGCCGATTGACCAATGGGCCGTAAGGTTCATTATGACTTTATCAGGTGAAGCACTAGCGGCCTACAAAACAATGCCTGTCGGTCTATCGTCTAGTTACCCGGAGGTAAAATCAGCCATAAGGGATAGGCTGGGTTTGACACCCATGCACTACAAAAGGCTCTTCAGAGAAGCTAGGCTTATGAATAAAGAAACGCCTAAAGCGTTATTACAGAGGTTAAGGGGACTAGCGACCAAATGGCTTGCTCCAGAGAGGGCGACGGTAGAGTCATTGTTAGACACCGTCATCTTAGAGCAATATTTGGAAGCTATACCGCCTGAGATAAAGGCTTTTATAATGCTACAGAAGTGTCATTCTACCCAAGACGCTGCCAACCTCACGGAGAATTATTTTGAGGCCGAATTAGCCAGCACCTCCGGAGGCAATGTTTTAAAAGTGGCCGGTCTTGATAGAATGTGTGGAGTAAGAAAGACATTTAAGAGAAATGTATGTGGTGAGAATGTATGTATGAAAAGGTGTTTGGTAAAAATGTAGAGAAAAATATTTCTAGGAAATGTTTTAACTGTGGCCAGCCTGGACATTTATACAGGAAATGTAATGAACGCACTGCCCTAGTGTCGGGAGGAGAGAACCACCTAGAGGAAGGGTTTTTGCTAAAAGTCCGGGTAGAAGGGATAGAGGCTTTGGCGCTCCTAGATTCTGGAGCCGACCAAAGCATGGTCTCCCAAGAGATGTGGCAGACCATCACGGCCCATGACCCCTCTACCCTAGGCCAAGTAGACGGAAGAGTGAGTGTAAAATGCTTACATGACACCTCTTCCCATTACCCGCTGTACAGAGTGTGTGTGGAAGGAGTAGGTACTAAAGAAGAAGTACAAGTAGCAGTAGTTCCCCGACTCCCTTATGAGGTAGTGTTAGGACGCGACTGGCCCCCATTTGCTAGAGAGATGAAGAAAGGCCTTAGCGAAGAACCCGAGGTATCAAAAACTGAGGCCATAGCACAAAAAGTTCCCAAACCCTTATTTGAGAGGACACAAAAGCCCAAGGGCCACACAAAACCACAGGTAGTGGAGGGAACCTCTCTAAAGAAAAAGTTTGTCTTACGTTTCTCCAGAATATCTCCGCTAGCTCAAAGTCCAAAGAGGGCTTCTGAAGCCGCGGCAGGTTATGACTTGTTTAGCATAAGCGATAGTGGTTCCGCGGGAAGGAAAAGCCCTTATTGATACCGGATTACAGATCCAGATACCTGAAGGCTGCTACGGCCAAATAGCCCCGCGGTCCGGATTAGCTGTTAAAATTTTTCTGGACGTAGGAGCGGGGGTGGTAGACCCCGACTATTGGGGGGAAGTGAAGGTCCTGCTCTTTAATTTTAGTAAAGAGAATTATAGGGTCAGGAAGGGTGACAGAATTGCCCAATTAATTTGCGAACGTGTAGGTTTTCCCCTGGTAGAAGAAGTCCCTTCATTAACTTCCACAACCCAAGGTACGGGTGGATTTGGTTCCACAGGTAAGGGGGAGGTGAAAAGCCTGACGGCCATGGCAGATGGAAAAAGAGAGGAGGACTTAGGCCCCCAACCTGCTGATTGGAGGGAACAGCCGGAGCCGCGCATAGGCACGGACTTGTCAGTACCACAGCAAAGGGAACTGACCCAGATGCTAGGTAAATTTACTGATGTTCTCATGACGAGGCCGGGAGAAATGCGCATCGTCGCCCATGAAATCATCACCACCCCAGGGAAAATAGTGCGACAACGTCCCTACAGGCTACCTGAGGCAAAAAATACAGAAGTGATAGCCCAGGTAAAAGAAATGGCTAAAATGGGCATCATTGAGGAGTCCAGAAACCCGTGGTCAAGCCCAATCGTGCTGGTCCCAAAACCAGATGGGATGCTTCGATTCTGTATCGATTTTAGACAGGTTAACAGCATATCACAGTTTGACGCCTATCCGATGCCACGGATAGATGACTTGCTAGATCGGTTAGGCCAAGCCCGATTTTTGACAACACTGGATTTAACCAAGGGATATTGGCAAATCCCGTTAACTAGAGATTCCAAGCCAAAAACTGCTTTCAGCACGCCGGTGGGACTATATCAATTTAGGCGTATGCCATTTGGCCTTCATGGCGCAGCGGCCACGTGCCAAAGGCTTATTGATCAAGTCTTGCGGCCTCACCAAAATTACGCGCTAGCGTATATGGATGATGTAGTCATCTACAGCAACACATGGGCTGAGCACTTATTCAGGGTAGAGGCTGTATTACAAGCCATCCGAAAGGCCGGCCTAACCTTAAATCCCGCAAAATGCCTATTTGCCACCAAGGAGGCCAAGTATCTAGGACATATAGTGGGAAACGGGCTGGTCAAACCCCTCACGAGCAAAATTGACAGTGTCCGAAATTTTCCCTGGCCCCTGGATAAAAAGCACATCCGTAGCTTTTTAGGCCTTGTAGGATACTACAGGAGGTTTATCCCTAGGTTTGCGGAAAAGAGCATGATATTTACAGAAATGCTCAAAAAGAATGCGCCGAACATTGTACGGTGGACTCCGGAGGCGGAGGAGGCTTTTGTTTCTCTTAAAGAAAAACTTTGTAAAGCTCCAGTCCTAAGAGGGGTCGATTTTCGGCTGCCTTTCATCGTGCAGACCGACGCCTCCGAGACAGGTCTAGGAGCTGTCATGTCACAGACATTCGAAGGGATAGAGCATCCCGTTACTTTTCTCAGCCGGAAACTGTCCGATGCTGAAAAAAAATATTCCACTGTGGAACGCGAATGCCTCGCGATCAAATGGGCTGTAGAGGCATTACGGTTCTACCTGTCAGGGCGCAAGTTTGTTCTAGTCACGGACCATACGCCGTTGAAATGGCTCAGCCATATGAGAAATGATAACGCTCATTTGACCAGGTAGCACTTAGCCTTACAGGCCTTTGACGTCGAGGTACAACACAGGGCAGGCAAGTTGCACGGCAACGCAGATGCGTTATCAAGGCTTACATGCTGTCAGACGAGGGCGTCAGCAGCCCGTAAGGTTTTAAGGGGGGGGATATGTGATGAGGAAGTTCCATTTCCTACCTTAAAAACACAGGATTCACTGAATTCTAGTCTTGAAGCTAACAGGCAGGCAGGACATGTGAGCAGCAGTTGTCAGGGGCGACATAAACAAACCCAGCCACGGGGTTTGCAAACACGCCCAGCTGAAAAACATTCCCCAGCTTCTAATAGCTTGCACCTGGATAGGGGAAGAGCTAATAGCCATTATAAGAGTCACACAGGAAATACAGAGCAGGAACTGGCTGGACGAGGTGAACTGTTAGAACTAGCTGAACCAGCTGATCTAGAGGAAGAAGGAGGAGTTTCAGACTCTGACCCAGGACGTGAGTCAGAACCAGAACTAGGAAGAGTTCACCACAGAAACTACCCAGAGTACTGCAGGAGAAAGCAGCTAGTGAGGTCAGAGAACAGCTGTAAGTGTTCTGCTGATAGCAAGCCGTTTGGAGCTCAGAGGCAACGTTCCAACTGGAGTGATTGGAAGCCTAAAGACAAACAGTATGTATTTGAGAGCTGTAGCCTGGAGAATGATTCTGGTAGAAAGCTAAAGTTTACTGATAAAAGAAATACCTGCAGAGTTAACGCTGAGAAGCCTCGTGTGGGAAATCCTAGGTGGGGGCAGGGCTGTAACACCCAGCCGAGGGATTTGTGCACAGAGCTGAAGAGAGAGCAGTTAACACCTCCAGAGAGAGAAAGGTATTTCCCTGAAGATGTGTGCATGTCTGAGGAAGATATATTAGAAGTTCCTAAGCCTCAGAGAAAACCCCGAAGGTTTAAACTTGGTGCTAATAGGGGAGAAGAATATTGTTTATCAAAGCCTGAAACTAGAGCCAATAAGCATTACAAGGGTAGAACCTCCTACAAGAAGGTGGACTCTAAAAACCCTGAATGGTGGCTTCCCTCTCTCCCAGACACCGAGGAATACGGTAGCTGTTATTCTAGCCCTAAAGGGAGTTGGGTAGAGAGACACTGTGACGGCACGTTACAGGGGAACTTGCAGAGATATTGTGACAAAGAGAACCCAGATAATACTGAATGCATGCAAGAGCCTATGGTCATTGATACACTCAGTGAATGTTCATTTGATGGTGACCCAATGGACTGCACATTGATTTTCTCTGATAAAGTGACGTCTTTTTGCTAGTCAAAGGCTGTATAGTGTGTAAAGCAAACACTATAAGTGAAGAGTGCTGTTTGCACATAGAGAAACTATGTGCTGAGTTTTGCATGTTTAACTTTGACCATTTACTTTAAGAAGCAAGAAGAAGCTGTTCTAATTTCCTTTGTGTTTTGCCAGAAAGTATGGCTTATTTGTTTTGAGTATTGTGTTATATTACCTGAAGAATCTGACCCCGGGAGGGGAAATAAATCCTTTTACCTTAAACCACTCGTGTTCACAACTACTTAATCGCCATCAGACACAGATCTGCTACCCTAGGCGGCGGCCTGCCCACCTGGTGGTGACACTATCCCTGAAGCACCATGCTTCAATATATTTCCTATCTCTCACCAGCTAGGAAAGACAGCGTAGATCTTCAGTACTTCTGAGGTTTCAGCCCTTCACACATCTGTCCTCCTTGGGAATACGGGCTTTTTCCCATATCCCTTCTTCCCTCCAGGACTGGGCTAGTTGTCCAAATCGGTCAGTCTTCCTCTTTTACTCCTAAATGTTAATGACTCTGTAGCTAAAAGAGTTTTCAGCTTTTTCCCATAAAGCTTTCCACTGAAGACCTGCCATTTTTATACTACCCCAGTTGACACCTGGGTCACCTGCTAATTCCAGATTTGGACCTTCACCTTCACTGCTGTGAGGTCACCTTGAGGATTCCTCTACTGAATCTCCAGTAGACTCCATCAGCCTCTCTACTTCCTGCAATCCAGTAGGTAAGGTCCATATTGTGATTGCCCATTCAATATTTTTAATGGTAATTATCATACATACCAAGGACTCCTCTCCTGTAGTCCTTAGGTTAGCTGTTTTTTCCTACAGCTCCTCTCTTTTCAACTCCTACCCACCATCCCTCATGGGATGCCAGAGATCCATGTGTGGGAAGTGCAGTCCTGTCCCAGGGACACGCATTTTATGGGATCTCCCCCTGGCATCTACAGCTAGGGAGTCCCCATATGTGAAGACTCATTCCTGCTTGTTCCTGGAGATTGCACAGTTACTTACCTGTAACAGGTGATCTCTGGAAACAGCAGGAATAAGTCTTCACAACCCACCCACCTCCCCTAGGAGTTGTATCTCTCTATCTATCTTCCTTTCCTCTTTCTCTCTCTTTGTCTCAGCTATGAAACTCAACTGAGGAGAGACAGTTGGAAAGGCGGGAAGGCAGCACGCAGGCGCTGAGGGATGCTCCCAAAAGCTTTCTGATTGGACGCTGGGGAGCGTTCCCGCGCAGACTCCGTCGGTACCGACGTACCCATATGTGAAGACTTATTCCTGATGTTCCCAGAGATCACCTGTTACAGGTAAGTAACTGTGCTTTATTGTCGAATATGGATACCCAACTTCGCGCTGTTGGCAAAGCCATTGTATCAAGTTACCAAAGGAATAGAGAGGTCTCCAATGGCATGGGGACCTGAACAGGATGCAGCATTTCGATCTTTGAAGGCCGCCTTGATGTCATCACCAGCTCTGGGTCTGCCAGATGTCCAGAAACCCTTTCGTCTCTATGTTCATGAGTCACAAGGAAATGCTTTGGGAGTGTTGACTCAATCTCTTGGATCCTGGCAGCAACCAGTGGCCTATTTATCAAAACAACTGGATGTGGTTGCAAAAGGCTGGCCCCCTTGTTTGAGAGCTGTTGCAGCCACAGCCCTCCTAGTGAGCGAAGCAGACAAGCTCACATTGGGACAAAATCTTCAAGTTACTGTACCACACTCTGTCTTGACCCTTATGGAGCACAAAGGAAACTTCTGGCTCACAAATTCACGAATGTTGAAGTATCAGAGTATGCTGTGTGAGAATCCTCGATTGCAATTGATGGTCAGTCGAGCTTTGAATCCTGCTACATTGTTACCCATTGGTCCTGGCCCCCCTGATCATGACTGTCTGGAAGTTATGGACACTGTATTCTCAAGTCGCCCGGATTTGACGGATGTTCCTTTGGAGAACCCTGAACGGACTTTTTTTGGGGATGGAAGCAGTCTTGTCATCAATGGACGTCGTTGTGCCGGGTATGCAGTGGTGACCCTTGATCTGGTAGTTGAGTCCTCAGCTCTGGCCCCGGGGACTTCAGCACAGAAAGCTGAACTGATAGCTCTCACTAGAGCACTGATAATAGGAAAAGGGCTCCGTCTAAATGTGTACACAGATTCCAAGTATGCCTTCGCAACCTTGCATGCACACAGGGCCCTGTACAAGGAACGAGGGTTGATAACCTCAGGATGCAAGTTCATTAAGTATGGCCCCGAGATATTGACATTGTTAGATGCTGTGTGGGCCCCTAAGCAAGTTGCAGTCATGCACTGCCGAGGTCATCAGGCAGGAGAAGGAGAAGTTACACAAGGGAATAGGTTTGCCGATGCCACTGCTCGAAAAGCGGCCACCACTGGACAAGTTTTGGCCCAAGATACCCCAGTTCAGGCAGCCTTATTCCCTGTGCCCCTTAGCTTATGGGCCTCCCGATATACCACAAAAGAGTTAGACTATTTCTGTGAAAAGGAAGGGGGGTGTCCTAACAGAAAAGGGCTGGATAGTGTTGCAACCTCCAGAGGGTGACTCACCTCCAGGTCCCACAGTGATTCCTGAAGCGTTAGGTCCAGCCTTTGTCCGTGCTTTTCATCAGGCCACACATTATGGGAAAACTGCCATGGAGAAAGCTCTAAAACCTCATTTCTGTATTCCATTATTAGGACCCCTGTCTGCCTCAGTGGCCCATCAATGTTTAACATGTGCTAAGAATAATGCCAAGCAGGGTCCTAACCCACCCCCAAGAGTTCAGTCAGTAGGAGTCACCCCCATGAGTAATATCCAGGTGGATTTTACTGAAATGCCACAAGCAAATGGATATCGTTACCTGTTGGTCTTAGTTTGTACCTTTTCCGGGTGGGTAGAAGCTTTCCCCACCAGAACAGAGAAAGCCAGAGAAGTCACTAAAATTCTGCTCCATGAGATTATTCCCCAATTTGGAATACCATTGACTATAGGATCAGATAATGGGCCCTCATTTGTGTCTCAGGTGACCCAACAGTTAGCACGAGCTCTACAGGTACAATGGAAATTGCATACTGCCTACAGACCTCAGAATTTAGGAAAAGTAGAGCGTATGAATAGAACCCTAAAATCTCAGTTGTCTAAACTTTGTCAAGAAGCTCACCTGAAGTGGCCCCAGGTTCTTCCTATAGCCCTTCTTAGGATACGTTCAGCCCCTACTAAGTCTTTAGGAGTTTTCCCTTTTGAGATTCTGTATGGGCAGCCCTCGCCTATTGTACAAGAAATAAAAGGAGATATGAAACAGATTTGATCTGAAATTACTAGACAAGGACTATTGGCTTTAAGTTCTGTTTTGCGGAGTCTTCATACGAGGGTACAAGATCAACTGCCCATCAGTCTGACCGAACCTCTGCATCCTTTCAAGCCTGGAGTCTCGGTGTGGATCAAAGAGTGGAGAAAGACACCGTTGGCACCGCACTGGAAGGGACCTTATGTTGTCATCTTATCAACCCCAACTGTAGAATGGAAGACAGCTACAAAAGTATTAGCTATGTGGCAGTATTACTCTATACCCCAAAATGATGCTTTTACGCAGGTCTAATATGTGATTTAATTCTCACCCTTTCTTTGTTGCGGGTGAGAATAATCAAAGGGGGGAATGTGGTAGGCTATGGCCTATAATAGCCTGTAAACGTATGAGAAGCCTGTAAGCTAGGCCTGAGCCCCCACCCCCACTTGGGAATAATAGTGCTGAGAAAAACCAAAGTCTGTGAAAGTTTGAGAAAACTGCTTTTAAGAAGTTTTTATGAAATTATGAATCCTTTATTATTCTCTTGTGTCCTGATGATAGATATGTTCCAGCACTCTGCATTCCTAGAGCCAGAAATGACCTTGCAGTAGAAATGTATCTATGTCTAGAAACTGTGTCTTTGTTAGAATAGCCTGGGAAGGGGGAACAGGGTGCTAGACCCAGAGAGGGTCCCCGATTGGACAGGTGCAGGGGGCGTTGGGACCAATAGAAAGTTTGCCTGTATCAAACTGTAAAAATTGTATATAAGGAATTTGCTTAAGTTCTCCATTGCTCAGTCCTTTTTGGATGCTTTTCTGTCTGAGCCTTGTGCACAATAAATTGGCTTGGACCCTGCAATTGACTCCTGGTATTATTTATTGCATGCTTATCAGCTGCTACAATATGCCATATAGGGTTAGACCAAGGTCCATCAAGCCCAGCATCCTCTTTCCAACAGTGGCCAATCCAGGTCACAGGTACTTGTCAGGGGGAGAGTTTTGGACTTTTTCCTGCATATTCACTGAATCATTGCTGTGAAGAGAGTTGTCCGGTGGTGTCTGCCATAATTGTAAACATCACCAAATATAGAACAAATGAGCACAATTTAGAAACATGAAGACTAATTGAACTGGGAACCTCAAAAGCCAAACTCTGAATGCACAACACTGTAAAAATTAAACTTTGAAATTAATTTCCTTTTATACTGAACAAAGCGCAAAGACATCAGTGCACCTTTCCCAGAACTGACGTATTCCAGTTAATAAATTCAAAATAAAATACTTTTCCCTACCTTTTGTTGTTTGAGTATTTTATTTTTCAGTCGCAAAATGCAGGAAATGCCCCTGTTTAAACTCTACGTATTGAGTCACGCTGGCAACTACAACTTAGCACAACTGCTGGAGAAAAAATGCTCTGGTGGCTCTTTACTCTCATGGCTGTGCACATGTGAGTTGGGAGCAAGGCTTCGGGCTCCCTCTTAAGGTGGTCAGGCGCGCGCAGGGCCCCTCAAAGTGTGGGCCATGTGCGGGTGACATTCCCGCACATGCCTTGGGCTGGCCCTGAGCCAGAGTTAGAGGTACCGACAGGGAGGACTCTGATCCAGTTCCTTTGGAGGAAAGTCTTGATGTTCCAGCTTAGATAGAATCCTCCCTAGATGAGATCCTGATATGTGCTACATCATTAGTTACCTTTCAATCTGTGTTAGAAAAGAATGCAATTTTGAAGTTGTTTTTCCAACACAAAGATAAATTATTTTGTGGTCAGAAACTGAATGCATTTCCTGATGTAGCCAGAGTTATTCAGTTATGCCCGAGAACATTTCTGGAATTAAAACCTAAGTTCTTAGATATGGATACCACTATTTTAAAAAAATACCCATGTCAGTGTTTGATCGTGTATCGGGGTAAGTGGTTTGTTTTTCTGGATCCTTCCCAGCTGCACTCTTTCTTGCTGAATAAGTAATTTTCTTCTTTGCTTATTTATGTTCCACAGGTCTGCGACTAAAAAGCTGTTTGATTGTTTTCATCTAATTTCCATGTATTTTGGTGTGCTGAAAACAAATAAAATATTGAAAAAACTCCTAGACGTCATGATTTGCCACAACATGCAAAATTGTCTTCAAATTTATCAATTTTTTTCAAATTACTATTAATTAATTCAAATTACTATTAATTAATTCACATAAGTGCATTTAAGATATAAAATGCCAAAAAAAACTTAAAGGGTTTGTCCGAGTTATGTAAAAAAAATATAGCACTGTAAATCTGATGGTCAGCAATATATACATAAACTAAGCAAGTTTTAAGTCCGTGCTTCTAATGGTAGAAGGGGTTAATCTTTCCTGAAGAATCCAGTGGGAGGGAGACACAGGGCAGATAGCAGCAGCTCCGGTCAGTGCAGGGGGGCATGGCCAGCACTGTGACGTCTCGTGTACAGACACAAAGCTGCTCTCTCCTGCATGCCACACTTGTGCACGAATCATCATCAGGTTCTTGGTTCTAGGCTGTTCACACTTTTTCATCGCAATTCGTGTTAGCTCGTCATTCTTCAACTGTTATGTTATGGCTCCGTGAAAGTGTATTAATTCGCCAGACAGTTTCTGTTTCATCTGTGGTGAATATACAGTGTTGAAGCAACAGCAGAATATTACAGACTGTGAAAAAAGTATACTTTGCATACTTTGTACTAAAAATTGGAGATCAAGATAAAGTCTGGGCGCCTCATAAAGTGTGTAAACGGTTTGTTGAGGACCTCTGAAACTGGTTCAAGGGTAAGAAAAAATCTTTCCGTTATGGGATTCCTATGGTATGGCGAGAGCAAAAGAACCATAGTGACGACTGTTACTTTTGTTCATGCGATGTGAAAGGGTTTAATTCCAAATGGAAGCATTCCATTTCATACCCCAATCTTCACTCGGCAATTTGTCCCATCCCACATGGCACAGATATACCAGTACCCAAGCCCCCTGCTACCTTGGAAGAGATACCTAGCTCCGATGAAGGGAAGTCATACCTGAACCATATGACGAATCAAGTTCTGACTTTGAAGATGATACAAGACCAAAATTGTTTTCTCAGGAGGAGATGAATGATTTGGTAAGAGACTTGAATCTTCCCAAAGATGCCGCTGAGTTACTCGGATCAAGGCTGAAAAGCAGGAATTTATTGTTGCCAGGAGTGTCATCTTCATGGTTCAGACATCATGAAAAGGAGTTCGTTCCTTACTTCGCCCAGGAAGACAAGTTGGTTTATTGCATTGATGTCGAAGGTCTGATGGGTCAATTTAAAATCCAATATGATTCAGAGCAATGGCATCTTTTTATAGATTCTTCAAAAAGAAATCTCAAAGTAGTTTTACTCCACAACGGCTTTTACGTTTCCATACCTATAGGTCATTCCGTACACTTGAAGGAAAACTACGAGAACTTGGAATTGGTTCTTCGTAAACTTAAATATGAAGACCATGGTTGGCAAGTGTGTGGGGACTTGAAGGTCTTGTGCATGCTGCTCGGGCAACAAGCTGGGTATACCAAATATCCTTGTTTTCTGTGTCTATGGGACAGTCGAGACCGACAAAATCACTGGACCAAGAAGAGTTGGCAGCCGAGGGTGCTAACAGTCGGTGAAAAAAATGTCCTCCGAGAAACTTTGGTACCTTCCCATAAAGTTCTTCTACCACCTCTCCACATAAAATTGAGATTGATGAAGCAATTCGTAAAATCACTTCCAAGAGATGGAGAATGCTTCAAATACTTTCTTTGAAAGTGTGAATAAACAGGTGGACAAAGGTGAGTCGGTTGATATAGTGTATCTGGACTTTCAGAAAGCCTTTGACAAGGTCCCTCATCAGAGACTTTTGGCAAAACTAAAGAGTAATGGGATAGGAGGCAGTGTACTACTGTGGATCAGGAACTGGTTAAAAGAAAGCAGAGGGTTGGGCTAAATGGCCAATTTTCCCAATGGAGAAAGGTGAATAGTGGTGTACCCCAGGGATCTGTGCTGGGTCTGCTGCTTTTTGACATATTCATAAATGACCTGGAAAGTGGAATAACGAGTGAGGTTATCAAATTTGCAGATGACACAAAACTATTTAAAGTTGTTAAATCCCAAGAGGATTGTGGAAAATTGCAAGAGGATCTTGATAAATTGGAAGACTGGGCATCAAAATGGCAGATGAAATTTAATGTGGACAAGTGCAAAGTTATGCACCTAGGGAAGAACAACCCAAACTATGGTTACACGATGCAAGGTTCCACATTAGGAACCACCACCCAGGAAAAAGATTTAGGCGTCATCGTGGATACCATGTTAAAACCCTTGGCCCAGTGTGCAGCGGCAGCCAAGAGAGCAAATAGAATGCTAGGTATGATAAGGAAAGGAATGGAAAATAAAACAAAAGATATTATAATGCCTCTATACCGTTCCATGGTGAGACCGCACCTTGAATATTGTGTGCAATTCTGGTTGCCGTATCTTAAAAAGGATATAGCGCTATTAGAAAAGGTTCAGAGAAGAGCCACCAAAATGGTAAAGGGGATGGAAGGATACTCCTATGAAGAAAGGCTAAAAAGGTTAGGGCTCTTCAACCTGGAAAAGAGACAGCTGAGGGGAGATATGATAGAAGTCTATAAATTAATGAACGGAGTGGAACGGGTAAACGTAGATCGATTGTTTCAGAATATAGAAAGACTAGGGAACATGCAATGAAGCTACAGGGTAAACTATTTAAGACTAATAAAAGAAAATATTTTTTCACTCAACGTGTAATCAATCTCTGGAATTTGTTACTGGAGGATGTAGTAAAGGCTGCTAGTGTAGCTGGGTTTAAAAAAGGTTTATGTGTTTATGTTTATGTTTATGTTTTATTGCACTTGATATACCGCTATTACATTTAGAACATAGCGGTGTACAGCAAAGCAGAACCTTATATAGAGGGACCAATAGGTCGGAGAAAAAGAAAAAGAAATGAAGTTACAATGTAAGACAGGAAAGCACCCAAGACATTTAAATAGACAAGACTACAGGTGAGGAAGGAAAGGGAGGGCAGGGAGGGAAAGAGGCTTGTTATGTAGGAGGCAGGGGGAGGTCAAAAGCAACAGAAAAGAAGTGCGTTTTTAAGTCTTTTTTGAATGTGGGATAATGTTGTTCTAGCCTGAGGGAAAGGGGTAGTGAATTCCAGTAGGCTGGACCAATAAAAAAAAGGCAGAAGAACGTGTGGACTGTAAGTGAGCGAGGGATGGAGAGGGGAGGTGAAGGCGATTTATGTGGACGGAGCGGAGGGAGCGGGTGGGGATGTGAAAATGGAGTAAATCTGCTAGGTATTGGGGGGTATGGGTATATAAAACTTGGTGAACCAGTATAAGGATTTTGTAACGAATACGGAATTGTAGAGGCAGCCAGTGTAAATGAGAGAGAAGTGGAGTAACATGATCGCGGGGGGAGGAATGGAAAATAAGACGTGCAGCAGTATTCTGGATGCGTTGAAGCCGATGAAGTTGTGAAAGGGGACAAGTTCCTGGAGGAAAGGTCCATAAACCATTATTAAGAAGGGACCCAGGATATCAATGCTTGACCCAGGACAAGCATTGCAGAACCTGTGTCTTTTGGGGAAACTGCTAGGTACGTATGACCTAGATTGGCCACTATTGGAAACAGGATACTGGGCTTGATGGACCTTGGTCTGACCCAGTATGGCATATCTTATGTTCTTATGTTCTTATGTACTTGGTCACCAAGTTTCCAGGCCTGTCGGAGGCAAAATTGAAGGAAGGTGTGTTCGTCAGACCAGACATTAGAAGGCTTATAGTTGATCAAGAGTTTGTCAATACCATGATGGATCCTCACAAAGAAGGGTGGATTGCATTTAAAGAAGTCGTAGAGAAATATTTAGGCAATAAAAAAGATCCTCACTACAAAAAGATCGTCGGACGAATGCTGAAAGCATTTCAAGCTTGAGGTTGCCTGATGAGTTTGAAAGTGCAATTCCTCCAGTCCCACCTTGACTACTTTCCTGAAAATTTGGGAGCTGTGAGTGAGGAACAAGGTGAATGATTCCACCAAGACATTAAAGAGAGGGAAAGGAGATACCAGGGAAAATGGAGCATTACAATGATAGCAGACTACTGTTGGATGCTTCAGAGAGACATTCCAGATGCTACTCACAAGCGTAAATGCACCAAGAGGAGCCTCACAAGGAAGAAGAATCGAGTTTAGTGTGTGTAGGTGCGCTCATTTCAGTTCAAAAAAGGATTTTCATGAAAATATTGTAATAAAACTTTAATTTTATAAGTCTATTTCCATATATTTTGAGGTATTGCCTTATTTAACATAGTTACCTAAATTGTCAGGAAACGTGATGTCCTATGACAAAATGGAGGTCATTTTCGGATTCAACGCACGAAAAAACATAAAGATTACGTGGAATAACCAAAACAGCTCTCGAAAATTTTTTTTTGCAGACCTGTGTTCTTAGTCTCTTGGGATGGTTTTCTTTTATTGTATTCTCAGGATAGGAATAGTTAAAAAGGGACTTAAGGGACTTCTTTCTTCTATTCTTTGTTTCCTTATCTCCCCTTGATGTACATTATTTTATTTTATTTATTTATTTTTATTCTCTTATATACCGCGCTATTCTGCATCAGTGCGGTTTACATTGAACAAACTGAAATTACATTGAACAGGGTATTATAACTTGGAGATAACTATTTTACAGGGAACATGGGCTATGGAGGGTTAAGTGGCTTGCCCAAGACCACAAGGAGCACCTGTGGGACTAGAAACCCCAGTCCTTCCGGCCCAAAGTTGCTGTCCTCTAGTGGGATTTGAACCCCCGACCTTCCGGCCTGAAGTACCTTGCCCCTTTCTTTTTTATGATATTTAGTTAATATTTTATCTTATATTGTCCTTGTAACAATTCAATGGATTGTTTCAATATAAATTTTTCAATTAAAAAAACACAAACAAAACAAAACAGCAAATACCTGTTAGGTTCCCAAAAAAGTACATAGATTACACAATGCTTGTCCCAGGGTAAGCTGGTCCTCTTTAATAATGGTTTATGTACCTTTCCTCCAGGAATTTGTACAAACTTTTTGTAAGCCTAGTTAAACTAATAACTTTTACTACATCCTCTGGTAATGAATTCCAGAGTTTGATTATGCGTTGAGTGAAAAAAAGAATTTCTCTGATTAGTCTTAAATGTGCTAGATTGTTTGTCCCCTAGTTTTTCTATTTTTTGATGGAGTAAACAACCAAACTACCTTTACCCGGTCTACTTCATTTATTAATTTGTAGACCTTTATTGTATCTCCCCTCAGCTGTCTCTTTTCCAAGTTGAAGAGCTCTAACCTTTTTCCTCATAAGTGTATTCTTCTATCCCATTTACCATTTTGGTGGATTTTCTCTGTACCTTTTCTAATTCTGCCATATCCTTTTTAAGATATGCTGGCCAGAATTGCACACAATATTCAAGGTGCGATTGCACCATGGAACGAAACAGAGGCATCATAATATCCTTGATTTTATTCTCCATTCCTTATGATTCCTATTTGCTTTCTTGGCCATTGTTGCACACTGCGCAGAGGTTTTCAGTGTATTATTTACTATGACGCCTAAATCCTTTTCCTGAGTGGTGGTTCCTGATGTGGAACCTTAAATTGTTAGGTGCATATCTTTGCACTTGTCCACATTAAATTTCATCTGCTATTTGGACATCCAGTCTTCCATTTTATCAAGGTCCTCTTGCAATTTTTCACAATCCTTTTGTGTTTTAACAACTGTGGGGATAATTTGGTTTAGGTCTAGATTTCAGGTCAGCCTTTTGCTTTCTGCAACTGCACCCCTGTCTGCTTGAACTGTACACAGTCTAACATGAATGGCACAAGAAGAAACAGCGCTTGTGGGCTACAAGAGAGAATATGCGGCCTACTATAATACAGCCTACAGAGCCATACTTTGGGCAGAAGTGTGCAAAGATATAGCCCTAGGTCCAGAAAATACAGGCCAAGCTAGGAATTCAAAACTAAACTAATGAGCAAACAAATTCTCTTAGCCCTGAAGATTACAGATGGTGCCAGGAAACTGAGGTAACATGTACAGAACAAAGGAAGGAGCAGAGGGCTGCAAGACGGCTACAGATAAGGCAGACCTTGAAACAACAACTGCAAAAGAATGATTAACAGGCGAGGGTCCTAGGGTCCCGAGAAAGAATTTATGCAGAATTTGCTAGAACTCTGAGACAGAGGGGTATATAACAAGACAGCAACAGAAGGGCGTGGGCAGTGTTTTTCTCCCCTTGCAGAGAGAACGCTGCCCGTCACCTCTCAGACAGACACTTGCTATCTGCATTTATAAATTATTTTGCTATGCCAAATAAAGAGATTTGTAGCTAAGCAACTGTTGTCTGAGCTATTTATTGGTAATTGGTAATATTTGGGGAATTTTGTGGGGAAACCAGGCCCACAATTGGTGCCGAAACCCACCCCTAAATTGAGTGTAGCCACTCCTAAATTTTTCTAAATTGCCCAAGGATTCCTCTGACTGCACTTTTGGCTGCGTTTTCATCAGAGAGGATACCTCCTGTTTTAAAAGACAAAACAGGAGATGGGGATACCATCTCATTAGGAGATGAGGATACCTTCTGCTGTCCCAGAAAATGAGGATACCTCCTGCCGGTCCAGGAGATGAGGATACCGTCCTAGTGAGGATGAAGAAAAAAAAAAGAGAAAGGATACCGTCCTGAGTGGTGACGAGAGAAAAAGGATACCCTAGGAATACTCCAGTGGTGAGTATTGCTGCGTTACCTGCCTACAAACAAGGACAGAAGACTTACCCAGGTTCGATTGGTGGGTGAGTACCAAATTTACACATATGCATATGTATTTTATGTAATTAATGTTGTTTTATTGTGTAGAAAATTGTTAAAGTGTCTCTGTGTTTAGTTGTAATATTAGGGAAAGAAAGTTTGAAAGTTTGCCCAGACATTAGGTCTTCATAACTTCAGGATTGCTTGGTGAATGCGTGAGACTGTATGTGCCATTGGTGCGAAGCGACTGTGTGTCCCTATCCACGGTTCCGTACTCCCACGAGGGGGACGGCTGGGTTTGGATGAAGCGCAAGGACTGTGTGTCTGTATGAGTCCTGGATTTGTAACTTTGCACCTCTGTAAGTAAAGAGGTTTGAATTTCCATCTCTAATAGCGAAGTTACCAGCTCCTCTGCAGATAAAGAGGTTCGATTTTGAATCGGTAAAAGGCGAAATTATTATACAGGATCTTTCCTGTAATTAAAGTGTCCCCAAACAGTGAAAACACCAGGTTTACAGATTATAGGAAGAGGGACAGTTAAGGAGAATTTTTAAGAAAAAAATCCAATGAGGGAATTGATAATAAGAAAGGAGCTGAACCCTGCCCTTCCCCTATAGATTGCCTCATTAAACAGAACCCCCTGTTGGAATCCTCAATTTTATTTTTATTTATTTATTTATTATAAATTTGTATACCGCTACTTCCAGCGATCAGCAGCGGTCTACTTGAGAGGAAGGATGTACAGTGCAATTTAAGCATACAGACTGATTACAGAGAGGAGAACGGCACAATTTAAGCATACAGACTGATTACAGAGAGGAGAACAGCACAATTTATGCATACAATCTGATTACATGGGGGAGGACACATAATGTACAGTTAAAATTTGATCAGAGGGGGAGCATTTAATCTAAGAGGAGTTGGGGGTTAGAATATCTACATATATACATCAACTTAGGGGGGTTAGAATATCTACATTAACATATATATATATATATATATATATATATGTTATATATAACATATATACATTATGTTATATAACATATAACATATATAACATATATACATAAAAAGATTGTTCTAAAATAAAAGATTGTTCTAAAAAATGGGAGAAATGGGCAAAAAAGGATCCTACTCTCGCCTGGCCAGCAGGAGGATCATTCGACCCGCTCATTTTAGCAAAAATTAGGAGTCTCTTCTGGGGATGGATGCATCGCCTAGAGAAACTCCCGACTGAGAAGTCTCTCTTGTCTGGTTGAATAGGAGATCCATTCAATCGAAGTGTGACAGGAGATGAAATTCAGAACTCTTTCAGTCAAGTATCATTCTTCTGTAATTAGCTTTCTAGTTATCTTTTTCTTCTGTAATTAACTGCTTTTAGTTATCATTATTCTAATAGCTTTCTAGGTGTCTTTTTAACTAATTATAGGTAAATAAATACAAACTGTTTAGGAAAATATGTACCCTTGTGATGCAAAGATGTTTAGTTCAGTGCTTTAAACAAAATGACTATCCTGTAGAGCTAGTATTAATTGTTATGGAAAATCCTTATAGGATTGTGAAGAAGCGAAGACTTTATTACTTGTTTTAGCTGTTTAAGGCATGTTGCTTTTCAGAACTATCCAGGGGGGAGGGTCTAGTTCAGTGTTCAGTATGCAGGGTAAAATCAGATAGGCTGTTAGGCATAATGCACTTGTAAGCTTAGCTTTGTCTTGTGTTTAAATGTCTTAGTAAACACTGTTCTTCTTTCATTACTGGCTACTCCAGTAGATTTTATGGTCCCTGGTGCTGAACTGCCTAGAATTCTTTACTAATGCTAAATGAAACAAACAAAAACAACCTCAAATAGCAAATTAAGGAAACTGCTTCTGTTTTCCTTTGACCTTCAAAGTAGAGGTTAAGAGTCCTGACAGAACAATGGGGCATTCTGAGACAGTAGTTACCAGATTGCAACTTGAAAATGATTTAAATCCTGAGTGAATAAGAAGTTAATCGTGCTTGCTTTTATCTCTGGTATATATATATATATTTGAATTTGACTGCATATGCTATCGAGCAAATTTAACGTTAAAAGGCTCTTTCTCTTGTTCAGCTGCATTGTAATTTACAGTTGCTTTGAAGAACAGAAAAGAAACCTACTGTTTATCTGTGTTTAAGATAACGTCAACGTCAACATCAACGTTAGCTGTAACTCTAAGTAATTTGCTTTAAAATAACTTAAAAGGGGAGTGTTTGCATTCCAGATATCCACCAACCTTTTCATGAAAAGGTATGTTTCATGTCATGCCTAAACAGACCACGCGATCTCTTCAATTTAGTAAAAACATTAACCAAAGATCCATCGCCACCGCATCAAGAATCCATACAACCACAATTATATGCTAATTTCATCCAAGCCAAAATGATCAAGGCGAACACAACGTCATCACAAATACTAATCCAACTCCCACAGGCCCAAGCATCACTCGATAAATTCTCACCACCATCAAGAAAAACCATCGAAGAAATTATCGCTACCATAAACACCACCACAGCACCAAATGACCCATGTCCAGCACACTGGATCAAAACCTTACGTGCCGAGCTTAGCCCTTACATAGCTAAGATCGCAAATATCTCCTTTCTAACTGGCATCTTCCCTACCGCCCTTAAACAAACATCAATTCGCCCTCTGCTAAAAAACAACCAGATGGACCCAACGAAGGAAGAATCCTACCGCCCAATCTCCAGCATTCCCTATCTAGCCAAGATACTTGAAAAGGAAACTCAGAGGCAGATCCAACACCACATTGATACAGCAGCCCCGTTGGACCCATGCCAACACGGATTCCGAGAAGCTCACGGAACAGAAACACTCATGACTTCACTACTTAACAAACTCATTTGTGGGATTGACAACATTCACATGGCCATTGCAATGATTTTTCTGGAAATATCAGCGGCATTCGACTCAGTCGACCATAAGATCATGCTAGCTAGACTCCACGAAAAAGGCATCCGCAACCAAGCCTGGAACTGGTGCAAATCTTACTTAGATGAGCGCTGGCAACAGGTCCGTACAGGCAACATTACTTCTGAACCCTTCAAACAGAAACAGGGAGTACCTCAAGGCTCATCTCTATCTGCATTGCTTTTTAATATATACATGCAGCCTATCTGCCAAATCACCAGAGATTTCGGTATATCTTGCCTATTGTACGCAGATGACGTGCTAATATTCACACCGATCAATATATCAAATCCCGACTACTCTCCACTAATCAACTGTTTCAATGCAATAACTGACTGGCTCCTCAATCAAAACATGAGAATAAACTTCAAGAAAACCGAAGTACTCATAGAAACAAGCAATTTGCTCCGCCAACCACCCTCACAGTAAGAGACGCAGAACTCCCAATCAAGGCCTCCATAAAGTACCTCGGTGTGACACTCGATCAACAACTCAATCTTAAAGAGCACATAAAGAACACAGTAAAGTCAATTTACTACAAAATAAAAACACTGCGCCACCTGAAACCAATGATGGAGACCAAGGACTTCTGTACAGTTTTCCAAGCAATAGTCACACCGCATTTCGACTATGCAAATATCATCCTTCATGGTCTCCCCAAGAATACACTAAATCCACTTCAACTGGCGATGAACGCGGCAGCCCGCATCTTATCTGGAGCTTCTATAAGAGATCATATAACACCAATACTGATCGATCTGCACTGGCTTCCGATAAACTGCAGAATAACATACAAAACCCTCCTCATCACATTCAAGGCTATTAATAATTTATCTCCTGCATCGATCTCAAATCTCATCACCCACACACCAAACAACAGACCCAGGAGACTAGTAGCAGAAAAACACACTAGTTACTCCTAGTATCTCCACAAAATGGACACAACAAACTACTAACAGAGCTTTTGTGTCCTATGCTCCCCAGTGCTGGAACAGACTACCTCCAAACATCAGATCAATCAGGGATATCACCCAATTTAGAAAGTCCATCAAGCACTATTTATTCACTTTACACTTCAAGCTACCATACACACAATAGAACCGGCTCCCGTATTACTCAGAAAACTTTCTGCAACTGCACCCCTGTCTGCTTGAACTGTACACAGTCTAACATGAATGGCACAAGAAGAAACAGCGCTTGTGGGCTACAAGAGAGAATATGCGGCCTACTATAATACAGCCTACAGAGCCATACTTTGGGCAGAAGTATGCAAAGATATAGCCCTAGGCCCAGAAAATACAGGCCAAGCTAGGAATTCAAAACTAAACTAATGAGCAAACAAATTCTCTTAGCCCTGAAGATTACAGATGGTGCCAGGAAACTGAGATAACATGTACAGAACAAAGGAAGGAGCAGAGGGCTGCAAGACGGCTACAGATAAGGCAGACCTTGAAACAACAACTGCAAAATAATGATTAACAGGGGAGGGTTCTAGGGTCCCAAGAAAGAATTTATGCAGAATTTGCTAGAACTCTGAGACAGAGGGGTATATAACAAGACAGCAACAGAAGGGCGTGGGCAGTGTTTTTCTCCCTTTGCAGAGAGAACGCTGCCCGTCACCTCTCAGACAGACACTTGCTATCTGCATTTATAAATTATTTTGCTATGCCAAATAAAGAGATTTGTAGCTAAGCAACTGTTGTCTGAGCTATTTATTGGTAATTGGTAATATTTGGGGAATTTTGTGGGGGGTAATATTTGGGGAAACCAGGCCCACACAACATAGAATAATTTTGTATCATCTGCAAATTTGATCACCTGACTCATCGTTCCCATTTCCTGGTCATTTATGAATATGCTAAAAAGTAGCAGGCCCAGCACAAATCCTTAGGATACTCCACTGTTCACCTTTCTCCATTGAGAAAATTGTCCATTTAGCTCTACTCTTTGCTTTTTGTCTTTTAACCAGTTCCTGATCCACAATAGTACACTGCCTCCTATCCCATGACTTTTTAATTTCACCAAGAGTCTCTCATAAGAGAACCTGTCAAATGCTTTCTGAAAATCCAGATACACTATATCAAATGGCTCACCTCTATCTACCTGTTTATGTACACCTTCAAAAAAATATAACAGATTACTAAATAAGACAAGACCTTCCTTGGCTAAATCCATGTAGGCTTTCTCCCATTAAACCATGACTATCTACATGTTCAGTAATTTTATTCTTTATAATGGTTTCTACCATTTAGCCCAGTACTGACGTCAGGCTTACCAGTCTGTAGTGTCTCAGATCACCTCTAGAACCCTTTTTAAAAAGTGCTATTACATTGGCCATTCTCCAATCTTCAGGTACTATAAATGATTTTAATGACAGTTCACGGATTACTAATAGGTCTACAATCTCATATTTCAGTTCTTTCAGCACTCTTGGATGTATACCATCTAGTCCAAGAGACTTGCTACTCTTTGGTTTATCAAATAATTGCAGTCTTCCTGCTTTATCAAAATTTGTTTCAATTCTTCTGATACTGTGGTGGAGAAGCAGGCTCAGAGTGCAGGAAAAGAAAGGGGAAAAAGTCTTTTTTTTCTAAACCCAAAGAAACTGCAGGCACAGGAAGGATTAACACCCAAAGTAAAGCCAAAGATCTCCTGCAGAGGAGTGCAGGGCCAGAGACACACCCAGTTCCCATGGAGACCGAGGGAGGAGATGGGAGTGTTTCGGGGGCGGAGTCAAGAGCCATAGGACAGCCCCAAACATTTAGGCAGGGATGTTTCACTCAAAAACAGATTGCACAGAAGTGGAAGGAGCCACAGGAAGGGATTGCACAGAAGTGGAAGGAGACAGAGGAAGGGATTGCACAGAAGCAGATTGCACAGAAGCAGAAGGAGACACAGGAAGGGAATGCACAGAGATGGGCATGGAAGGAGAAACAGACGGGAGCTGAGAAGGAGGATGAGATTGAAAGCAGACACAGAGGCACTGGGACAAGCAGAGTTGTGGCAGCGCCACTGGGACGAAGGAAGCTGACCAAGGACAGGAACAGAGAGGTGAGAAGGCAAGAGGAGAGCTCGAGGGAAGATTCGTCTGAGGAGGAGATATTTTCCAGAAGCACCTGGTCTGGCCCTTCTCAGTATAAGGGGCCTACAGGAGGACAACACACTACTGGCAAGGTGAGCCCTTTACAAACCTTAAAGAAGCTTTTAAATAGGGAAACCTTTTCCTGCCCTTCCCCCACTAGCTCACGTACTGAGAAGCATAATTGGGAACAAGTGTTGAAAACTTTACAGCGTGTAAAGGCTCCTCAGGCAGACGCTGAGGAGAACAAATATCTGAAAGAGCCCAGTGAGGAAGAAATGGAGCTAGGAGACACTTTTTATGAAAGTGGGGTTTCAGATATGGAAATTGAATGTGCTATCTGTGCCAAAAAAGAATAAGGAACTGAACAGGGTTTTAGTAACTGGAGAAAAAAACCCAGGAGTTCTTAATAAGGACATTCTATGCAAAAGCCCATAACCTTTAGCTAGGCTGATCAATGACTGCTTGGCTGATAAAGCTGCATGGTTAACGAAGCCAGAAAGGAGCTAAAAGTATAACTTGTATCTTGAAGAAATATTATTGAATTTTAAAGCCTGTTGGTGGACCAGGGAATGTTATGCTATACCAGCTGTGAAACAAACAGTGAAGTATTGTACTGCCTCCTGGGGACCGGAGAACAGACTGCTGTTGTAAAGGATTTTTACTTGTGAAAAAGGTGTGTTTAAACTAAGCCAAGCCAAAGACTGTTTAACCAGGCTTACGTTTATGACTGGAGAAGTATCCTGAACTTTATGTTTTGTAGTCTTCAACATTCTTGCCAAAGAATTTAATTTGGTTGGGAAAATCTTATTTCTTGAATAAAAGAAATTTCCTGCGACCTTTGATCTTGGCTCTAATCTATTTAAGACACAACTACATGCTATTGGGCTAACTTTCTATACAAAGGACGATCGGAGCCCTCTCACACTAGTAGGCAACTGCCTGGCCACACGGGGGAGCTCCGACAGGTGGCATAGTTATTGGATAAGAGAAAAACCTACCAACCGAAGCTACAACAACATCAGGATTTACAAGGTGGTCGGAGAAGACATCCTGAAAGCCTAACTCAAAGCTCCTGCAGAGAAAACCTGAACTGGAGACTCAGCAGAGCAGACCGGAGTTGGAGAGCCCAGCTGGTACCGGCGGTGCTGAGAGGCCTGATTCACCACTTGCAGCAGGTAATCCCGTATTTAGAGGAGTTGATCCAGGACTGCTGCAAGGGGGGGAGGTTCTGCAGTTGGAGGAGAGGGGGTGCTGTGTCTATAAGGGCCGCACTTGGTGTGTCTTTTTCTTTCTGTTTTCATTCCAGCATCGCAGGATGGAGCGAGCAGAACTCCTCAACTGGATGGCAGACTGCTTCCGGCAACAGCAGGAGATCGCTGTGAAGTCTCAAGAACGGATGGCTGCCATGATGAGGGAACAACAACAGCCGCTCCTGGACATGATGACTGCGTGGATGGGGGAACAGAAGAAGATGTCGGAGGAGCTAAGGACAGTGTCTGGTTCCTTAGGAACTTTGCCAGGACTGGGACATGGGGGTAAAGGAACTTTTTCCTTTGGGCCTTTGACCCAAGAGGATGATGTTGACGATTATTTCGAGGTATTCGAACATGTGGCAGTCTTAAGTGGATGGCCAGAAGAGCAATGGGCCATACGTATAGGAGCCTCCCTTACAGGGGAAGCTCTCGCAGCTTATAGGGCCGTGCCCGCTGAGCCTGCCTCCACTTACGACGAGGTAAAAAAGGCCGTGAGAGACCGATTAGGATTGACTCCAATGGTCTACCGCCGTCTTTTTCGGGCTTGTAAACTGAGGCCAGATGAGACGCCTCGTGCTTTGTGTCAGCACCTCAAAGCATTAATGTATAAGTGGTTGTTGCCTGAAGGGAAAACAGTTGACACCATTTTGGATGTGATTGCTTTAGAACAGTTTATAAAGGCTGTGCCACAGGAAATGCGATCTTTCCTGGTTTTACAGGATTGCAAAAGTACAAAAGATGCAATTTCTTTGGCAGAGCGGTTCTTAGAAGCTCGAGTGGTAGGCCAAATGAAGGGTGCAGGGTTGAGCCAAGCAACTGTAAGGGAACCGGAGAGAATGAGCAGGACCATGCTAGGAGAAGTTACCCGAGGTAAATCCCTAGGAAGGTCAGGGTATGAGCAACGAAAATGTTATGGTTGTGGAACTAAGGGCCATCTCAGAAAAGATTGTCATGCCAAGACAGTATTAATGACTAACCCATCCAAGGAAAGGGGAGAGGGATTTTTACTGTCAGTGGAGGTGGAGGACATCCCAGCAGAGGCGCTCTTAGATTCAGGCGCCGACCAGTCGATGGTTTCCCAACAGCTGTGGGCGGAGATACAAGCCAGGGGAGGTCACACAGGAAAACACTCAGAGGGGAACATAAGAATTAGATGTGTGCAGAAGGTAAAGGTGAAAGGCCTAGGCTTGAAGAAAAACATCACTGTAGCCATAGTCCCAAAACTTCCATATTCAATAGTTTTAGGGAGAGACTGGCCACAATTTAAACGTGGGCTAGCCAAGGGTTTGGAGTCCAAGACTGGGTTAGTGTCTACGAGGGCCAAGACCAAGGCTAGGGAGGAAGAAAAGGACTCGAGTGGAGATCCTATGTGTAGTCTGCCCACACATGAAGAATTAATAACACCCTCTAGGGAAAGGAAAAGAAAAAGTAAGGCAGATAAATGCCGTGGAAGGCAGGCCAGGGCTCAGAATCGGGCGGACTTAGCCGATGGAGAGGGATTGCCTTGGGCTCCTGCGGAGCTGGTAGGAAAGTTCCCTTCTTTTCCTAATGAGCAAAGGGAGGATCCTTCCCTAAGGCGAGTGTTTGAATATGCCAACACGGGCTCGGAGACATTGCCACGATTTGTGCTAGACAGGGAAATACTTTACCGCGAAAGTTTAGACCCTCATTTAGGAACCATAAGGAAGCAATTAGTAGTCCCTACTACTTTTAAAAATTTGATCCTAAGGTTAGCCCATGACCACCCGGTGGGGGGGCATAAGGGTTTCCATAGCACCTTAGATCAAATCATGGCCCGCCTCTATTGGCCGGGCGTATTCAAAGAGACTGCAAAGTTTTGTGAAGCTTGCCCAGCATGCCAGAAGGTCACCATGGTTCATCCAAAAAAGGTGCCATTAATTCCCTTGCCCCTGATAACAAAACCCGTGGACAGGTTGGCTATGGACATAGTGGGGCCCCTAACCAAGACCCCTAGGGGATATCAATATATACTGGTCATTGTGGATCAGGCGACGCGCTTTCCGTGGGCCATTCCCCTACGCAATGTGTCAGCCCGAACCATGGCCACGGAGATCATAAAGCTCTTTTGCGAAGTTGGTTTTCCGAGAGAAGTTTTGACTGACAGGGGCAGTAACTTTCTCTCACGTTATCTTGCCCAAGTCTGGGATGCCTTTGGCATCAGACACATAAAAACTACTGCCCATCACCCGCAAACTAACGGCCTTGTAGAAAGACAGAACCAGACCCTTAAACGAATGTTGAGAAGGCGTCTGGAAGGCAATATGGCGGAATGGGATATAATATTACCATTCACCTTATATGCCTGTAGGGAGCGCCGGCAGACTTCAATGGGCGTCTCTCCATATGAACTGATGTACGGGAGAGCTCCCAGAGGGGTACTGAATATCTTAAGAGAGCAGTGGGTGGAACCCCAGCTAGAGGAGATAGAAGTACCAAAATTTCTAAGGGATTTAAAGGGACGTTTAGAGCGGGCATCCCAAGTGGTAGTAGACAATATGATGGCGAGCCAAGCCCGCCAGAAGGGTTACTACGACCGGCACACCCGACCACATCAATTGGAGGTGGGTGAAAAGGTACTGGTAACTGTGACAGGACCTACTTCAAAATTCGAGAGCAGGTGGAAAGGACCCTATAGAGTCCTCAGACGGGTAGGACCAATCTCCTATGCCGTAGGGACTGGGAGAGGGAAGGAACAAATCTTCCACATTAATGTACTGCATCCATGGCACGAAAGAGTGGCACTTGCCCGGCTGGCTGCAAGAGAGGACAGGTTAGATAGGTATCCCGCAGGCCCACAGACCCAAAGAAGGATTCCGTGCTGTGCGCTAGAAACGCCAGCCCGGAATATCTTAAGGGGGGGTTATGTGCTGGAGAAGCAGGCTCAGAGTGCAGGAAAAGAAAGGGGAAACAGTCTTTTTTTTCTAAACCCAAAGAAACTGCAGGCACAGGAAGGATTAACACCCAAAGTAAAGCCAAAGATCTCCTGCAGAGGAGTGCAGGGCAAGAGACACACCCAGTTCCCATGGAGACCGAAGGAGGAGATGGGAGTGGTTTGGGGGCGGAGTCAAGAGCCATAGGACAGCCCCAAACATTTAGGCAGGGAAGTTTCACTCAAAAACGGATTGCACAGAAGTGGAAGGAGCCACAGGAAGGGATTGCACAGAAGTGGAAGGAGCCACAGGAAAGGATTGCACAGAAGCAGATTGCACAGAAGCAGAAGGAGACACAGGAAGGGAATGCACAGAGATGGGCATGGAAGGAGAAACAGACGGAGCTGAGAAGGAGGATGAGATTGAAAGCAGACACAGAGGCACTGGGACAAGCAGAGTTGTGGCAGCGCCACTGGGACGAAAGAAGCTGACCAAGGACAGGAACAGAGAGGTGAGAAGGCCAGAGGAGAGCTCGGGGGAAGATTCGTCTGAGGAGGAGATATTTTCCAGAAGCACCTGGTCTGGCCCTTCTCAGTATAAGGGGCCTACAGGAGGACAACACACTACTGGCAAGGTGAGCCCTTTACAAACCTTAAAGAAGCTTTTAAATAGGGAAACCTTTTCCTGCCCTTCCCCCACTAGCTCACGTACTGAGAAGCATAATTGGGAACAAGTGTTGAAAACTTTACAGCGTGTAAAGGCTCCTCAGGCAGACGCTGAGGAGAACAAATATCTGAAAGAGCCCAGTGAGGAAGAAATGGAGCTAGGAGACACTTTTTATGAAAGTGGGGTTTCAGATATGGAAATTGAATGTGCTATCTGTGCCAAAGAAGAATAAGGAACTGAACAGGGTTTTAGTAACTGGAGAAAAAAACCCAGGAGTTCTTAATAAGGACATTCTATGCAAAAGCCCATAACTTTTAGCTAGGCTGATCAATGACTGCTTGGCTGATAAAGCTGCATGGTTAACGAAGCCAGAAAGGAGCTAAAAGTATAACTTGTATCTTGAAGAAATATTATTGAATTTTAAAGCCTGTTGGTGGACCAGGGAATGGTATGCTATACCAGCTGTGAAACAAACAGTGAAGTATTGTACTACCTCCTGGGGACTGGAGAACAGACTGCTGTTGTAAAGGATTTTTACTTGTGAAAAAGGTGTGTTTAAACTAAGCCAAGCCAAAGACTGTTTAACCAGGCTTACGTTTATGACTGGAGAAGTATCCTGAACTTTATGTTTTGTAGTCTTCAACTTTCTTGCCAAAGAATTTAATTTGGTTGGGAAAATCTTATTTCTTGAATAAAAGAAATTTCCTGCGACCTTTGATCTTGGCTCTAATCTATTTAAGACACAACTACATGCTATTGGGCTAACTTTCTATACAAAGGACGATCTGAGCCCTCTCACACTACTAGGCAACTGCCTGGCCATACGGGGGAGCTCCGACAATACATAACCTTTAAATACCTTTTCAGTCATTGGTAACTTCCCTACATCCTCATCAGTAAAGACCAAAGCAAATAATTCATTCAATCTCTCCACTATGACCTTGTCCTCCCTTAGCGCCCCTTTTACTCCTCTATCATCTAATGGTCCAATTGACACTCTCATCCTTTTTTTGTTACGAATGAACTTGAGAAAGTTTTTATTGTGCATTTTTGCTTCCACAGCAAGCTTTTCTCTCTTTGCCTGCCTTACCAATGCCTTGCATCTAACTTGCCACTGCTTATGTTGATTCCAGTTTTCATCATTTGGCTTCTTTTTCCATTTCCTGAAAGATGCTTTTTTGGCTACAACAGCCTCTCTGATGTCACCTTTAAACCATGCTGACAGTTTTTTGGCCTTTCTTCCACTTTTCTTAAAGCTTGGAATACATGGGGTCCGGGCTTCCAGGATAGTATTTTTTTCTAAATACTTCTTATTGAATAAACAACTGCGCAACTGTACATGAAAACAAATCATTTTGTTCCATTTTTCAATCATTGCAAACCAAATAGCAAACAGTTAACATTTTCTTTCATTTTATTTTACACCCTCCCCCATCTCCATCCCTTTTGTCTGTTGGGTCCTGCCCCACCAAATACACAGACCGGAGGGCCTACTGAGTACTATCTTAGTTCCAGGGCATTGTGGGAATTCTTATATATACCCTGTGTTCTATTTATTGCAGGACGGGAATCCATGCATTCCTCCACCTCCCCCCCCTACTCTCCCCCACCCAGCCCTTCCTCTAACTCTTACATTCACATTTAACCCACACTCCTTCATCCAATCCCACCTGCCTGCTACCTTTTGCGTTTCCCCTCCAAGCATGAGACTATGGGGAACAGAGCTCATTGCGGGCATGGGGTGTCAAGGTGTCTATGTATGTCCCCCCGGTTTCTATGAAATAATTCCATTTCTTCAGGGACCCCTAGCAACCTGCTGTTCCATTAACATAAACTGGTAGAAGCAATTGTGCCACTCCCAAAAGGAGGGTGGAGTTGCCTACTGCCAGTGCCACAAAATAGGTTGCTTGCCAGCCACACAAGCCTTGTGAATCAAATTACGAGGTCCCCGCCCCTTCGGTTTGCCAGGTGTCAGGAGATCAAAAATGACCAGAAGGCAGGACCACTCCAGAGGTTGGTTCACCAATGTGTTCAGATACTCATGCACCCTGTCCCAGTAGTGCTGGACTGCTGTACCGCACCACTACATATGTCCCAGGTCCGCTAAGGGGGTCCGAAATCTAGGGCCGTCTCCCCCTGGGGTCACCCTGCTTCTCCATGTGCACCGTGGAAAAAATTACACTCTGTTTATTGCTCAAAACTGAATCTCTTGTAGCCTGGCCGACCCGACCAGATGGGGAATTCGTTTGATAGCCCCCTGCAGGCCTCCTGCTGGGATTTCCACCCCTAGTTCCTTTGCCCATTTATTCTCCCATTCCAAATAATCTATTGCAGGACCTTCTTTTTCTAATTTCCAGGAGACCTGGTTTTCTTTCTTCTATTTCAAAAAACTGAAGAACTTTGGCCGGCACTGTTGCCTTGTGAGGGCCCGGACATAGTGACTTACCTGTATATATTGTGATGATGCAGAGGGCTCAGACACCAGAAATAGGTTTTTAAAGCAGCTTCTTTCCCCAAAAGTAGATAGCAATACAGGCAGGGAAAGGGTTAAAGCTTCAGCCCAGAGAAACTCTCTGCATAGAAAGTCAGTGAGAGAGCCACACCCCAGCTCCATGACAACCCCGGGAGCTGACATAAGAGGCAAGGGGGCGGAGTCAAAGCGGATAGGGCAGCCCCATGCTCTTAACCAGGAAGGAGATTCAGATAGGAAGGATGAGAAAGGAACGAGGAAGAAGGAGAATAGAGACAGAGTTTTGGACTCTGGCTCAGGTTCTGGTTCGGATGCAGATCCAGAGGGAGACCTGAGGAACCGAGGAAGCAAAGGAAGGAGCAACCATTACCAAGGTAGCACACGGTGCTTGGGGAGTTGCCAGCAAGACTGCTTAGAGAAAGAAAGGTCTCTGGAAAAGCGTCTGAGAAAGCTTCCTGTAAATGAGAGGAATTGCCACGGGCCAAGAAGCAGAGAGAAGCAGGTCAGAAGTAACTTTAAACCTCGAGGGGAGAGGCTGGAAACCTTACCCAGGAGAGACAGGAGTTCTTCCCCGGAGTCTTCTCTGGAAGCTGTGGTTACAGGTGGGAGATTAGACTGGTCTAAAGTTCCAGGTGAAAAGCTGCAGAAACGTTCCCAGGGCAGGCAGCGTGTCTCTAGCTCAAGCTCTGAGAATAGCCCAGCTGCTCATAAGCAAACAGCTGATTGTGTGCTACGGAGACGGAGGTTAGAGCCAGACCCTGCTGAGCAGTTTGCCACACGGGAGATAGTGAAGCAGTATCAGGACAAATACTTACCTTTTAACCAAACTGGGAAAGCCAGACATACCAGAAGAAAGGTGAGCCCTTTTTCCATTGATTCAGTTTTAAAGGAAGCTGGTAATTTTAATTCCTCACATATACCAAGAAGTAAAAAGGATTCTAAATGGAAACAGCTTAAAAGCTTACTAGAGCAGTGGAAGCCAGTTGCTCTGCAAAACCCTGACTATAACCAGGACATATCAGACTCAGAAGTAGAACCAATGCAGACTGAGCCAGCTGGGATAGATAGCAGTTATTCTGATATGGAGACAGAGTGTGCTTACTGTCATAAGGAGTGAAAGCTGTATACCTTTGTGCAAGTGATAAGTGCTGGAGAAGTCCAACTTCATGCAATTGAGCTTTTACACAGGGAGAGGCAGAGTACTGCCTAAGTGTAAAACTCAACCTCATTAAGCAGCTGTGAAAAGCAAATGCAATGCTATTGAGTTATCTGCAAAGTAAAATTGTTACATGAAAGTAAAGCTTCTAGTGTGAAGAACAGACCTTGTTCAGAGCTGGAAAGAAGTTGGGATAACTTGTTTGGAACTGACAACCCTGAGAAGTATCAGGTGGACTTTGTTACATCTTTGACTTTATTTGGTTTGAAAAAGTATCCACATTTTGTTTCTGTTATTTAGGGGTAGTAGATGCAAAATTCCTGTGCTAACAATAAAGTTATTGTTACCCCAATTAACCTTGACTGTCCACATCTTGGCCCACAACTACAAGGAACCCAGACATCAGCACTTACAAGGATCTATAAATTTACGTCCCCCCTCTTCCAGGCAACCGCCTACACGGGGGAGGAGGGCGTGACAGCTGGCATAGTTTTTAGGATAAAGCTACTACCTCACAGAGATGAGAGTCTGATACTTATAAGCCAGTGAAGTTTTGAAAGAAGAAAAGCTTTTGGAAGTTTTGGAAAAAAAAAAAATTCCAACACACACAGAGGTACCTCCTGAAGAGCTTACCAAGTCTGCAAAAAGGAAACTCGGAGTGGAGTGTCGGCAGAGGCGGACCGGAGCAGGTGTTCCTGGATACTGCAGTGCTGATGAGCGAGACTCACCACTTATAGCAGGTAACCCGTAGATGAGAGGGGGCTATCTTGGATACTGCTACAAGGGGGTGGAGGTATTGCAGAACCGGTTTGGAAGCGGAGTGAGGGTGTGATTGTGTGTGAGCCACACTTGGTTTTTGCTTTCTGTTTTCTTGCAGCCTAGACAGCGATGAAACCAGCACAGCTGTTAAGCTGGATGTCCGAGAGATTCCAACAGCAGCAGGAAATGTCAGCACAGGCCCAAGAGAGAACAGCGGAGATGCTGCGGGCCCAACAAAAGCCGCTGATGGATCTGCTGGGTACATGGATGGGCGAACAGAAGCAGACCATGGAAGCGCTGAGGACTGTCTCAGGTTCGCTAGAAAGCCTATCAGGACTGGGAACCTTAAGCAAGGGCATATTTTCTTTGGGGCAATTGTCAAAAGATGATGATGTGGATGACTACTTGGAGGTATTTGAACGCATTGCGCTCATGAGTGGTTGGCCGAAAGACCAATGGGTCATAAGGTTAGCAACATCCCTAACGGGAGAGGCTCTTGCAGCCTATCGAGCTATGCCCAATGATCTTGCCAACAACTATGAAGCAGTGGTCAAAGCCATTAGAGACCGAATGGGTTTATCTCCTCGGCTTTTGCGAGGGTGCAAGTTAACCCCAGGCGAAACACCACAGGCCTTATGCCACCGGATTAGAACACTAGTATACAAGTGGCTAACTCCAGAGGGGAGGAGCATTGATACCATTTTGGATGATGTTGTTTTAGAACAATTCCTAGATGCTGTACCAGGGGAATTACAATCCTTCCTGACTTTGCAAGCCTGTGGAAACACGAGAGATGCCATCTCGCTTGCTGACCGCTTCTTAGAGGCTAAGGCCATCGGTCAGGGGAAGATGGGCGTTTTGGATCCAGCAGTCTTGAGAAGGCCAGGAATGAAGGAAAAGGTAATGGCAGGGGAATCTGTACCCAGAGGACCCTTACCGAGAACTGGTTGGGAGCAACGAAAATGTTTTTCATGTGGTCAGAAAGGTCACCTAAAAAGGGATTGTAGAGCCAAGCTTGTGTTAGTAACCACCCAGTCCAAGGAGGTTGGGGAGGGATTTTTACTAACTGTTGAGGTTAACAATATCCAGGTCGAAGCGCTCCTAGATTCAGGCGCGGACCAATCAATGATTTCCGAAAGCCTGTGGAGGGATATAAAAGCTCAGAGTGAGGATTCTTTAGGACACCCAGAGAGAAAAATAAGAATTAGATGTGTGCACGGCGCTGCTTCGTCGTATCCTCTGCACACAGTTACTGTTGAAGGGCTAGGATTAAGGAAAAATATCCCAGTGGCAGTAGTACCAAGACTACCACATTCCTTAGTCTTAGGTAGGGACTGGCCTCAATTTAGGAAGGGCCTAGTTAAAGGACTAGCTGCCATCACTGAAGCCAAAGCCCCTAATCCAGCAAAGTTAGAAAAGGAACCCGTAAGGAGGGAAATAAAGGGAAACCAGGTGACACCTTCCCTGAAGGAGAGGTCTAGGTTAGGCCTGGTGTCCACGCGGGCTCAAAGTAAGGCCAGTAAGGAGGGACAGGACCCCATTAATGATCCTATGGCAGGGTTGCCCTCGCACAACGGTTTAGTGACTCCTCCCAGCGAGCGTGTAAAGCATAAGAAAGGGGAGAAGCGTCGCGAGAAACACCGCAGGGCCTACAATCGAGCAGAGTTAGTGGCCGGACAGGAACTACCATGGGCTTCGGCCGAATTGGTGGAAAAATTCCCTTCATTTCCTGAGGAACAAAGGCAAGATCCAGCCTTGACTCGTGCCTTTGATTACGCTAATAAGGGAGCGGGATCATGGCCCCACTTCTACTTAGAGGGGGATATATTATATCGTGAGAGCTTAGACCCCCATTCCAGCGGTATCCGGAAACAATTAGTGGTGCCTAATACTTTTAAAAATTTGGTCTTAAGGTTGGCCCATGATCATCCTTTAGGGGGGCACAAAGGGGTCCAGGGCACTTTGGACCAGATTTTAAACCGTTTTTATTGGCCTGGGGTTTTCCGGGAGACTGCAAAACTTTGCGAAGCATGCCCCTCGTGTCAGAAGGTTACCCCCTTTCCACCAGGGAGAGTACCTTTGATGCCCATACCCCGCATATCACGACCAATAGAACGTTTAGCTATGGATATGGTAGGACCATTGATTCGGACTCCCAGTGGGTTTCAGTACATTTTGGTTATGGTGGATCAAGCCACGCGATTTCCCTGGGCAATTCCCCTAAGGAATACGTCGGCACGCACTATTGCCGCTGAATTGTTAAAGCTTTTTTGCGAGGTAGGATTTCCTCGAGAAATTCTAACAGACAGGGGCACTAACTTTCTATCCCAATATCTTGCTCAGGTCTGGGATGCCTTTGGCATTCAGCATATTAAAACGGCCGCGTACCATCCTCAGACCAACGGTCTGGTTGAACGGCAGAACCAGACCATCAAAAGAATGTTGAGAAGAAGTCTAGAGGGGGAGATGACCGAGTGGGACATGATGCTCCCCTTTATATTATATGCCTGTCGAGAGAGGAAGAAGGCTTCCTTAGGCGTCTCCCCATACGAACTCCTGTACGGGCGAGCGCCTAGAGGTGTACTAGATATCTTGCGGGACCAATGGGTGGAACCCACTACGGACGAAGTAGAGATACCCAAGTTCTTAAAAGATTTAAGAGGGCGTTTGCAGCGTACGTCCCAGGTAGTGGAGGACAATATGACAGCCAGTCAAGTACGTCAAAAAAAATATTATGACCGCCGCACCCGGCCCCGTCATTTGAACATAGGAGAAAAGGTCATTATAATGGTGCCCGGGCGTAGGCCAAAATTTGAGAGTACCTGGAAAGGACCCTGCCGGGTTGTCAAACAGGTAGGGCCCGTCACATACACGATAGAAACTAGGAAGGGAAAGCAACAAAATTTCCACGTAAACGTTTTACGGCCATGGCACGAGCGGGTAGCCCTAGCTCGTTTGGCTATAAAAGAGGATAGCTTTGTTAGTTACAGTCACCAAGATAAGATTCCGTGCTGTTCTGGAAGTAACCAGCCAGCCCGGAATATCTTAAATGGGGGGTTATGTGATGATGCAGAGGGCTCAGACACCAGAAATAGGGGCTTAAAGCAGCTTCTTTCCCCAAAAGTAGATAGCAATACAGGCAGGAAAAGGGTTAAAGCTTCAGCCCAGAGAAACTCTCTGCATAGAAAGTCAGTGAGAGAGCCACACCCCAGCTCCATGACAACCCTGGGAGCTGACGTAAGAGGCAAGGGGGCGGAGTCAAAGCGGATAGGGCAGCCCCATGCTCTTAACCAGGAAGGAGATTCAGATAGGAAGGATGAGAAAGGAACGAGGAAGAAGGAGAATAGAGACAGAGTTTTGGACTCTGGCTCAGGTTCTGGTTCGGATGCAGATCCAGAGGGAGACCTGAGGAACCGAGGAAGCAAAGGAAGGAGCAACCATTACCAAGGTAGCACACGGTGCTTGGGGAGTTGCCAGCAAGACTGCTTAGAGAAAGAAAGGTCTCTGGAAAAGCGTCTGAGAAAGCTTCCTGTAAATGAGAGGAATTGCCACGGGCCAAGCAGCAGAGAGAAGCAGGTCAGAAGTAACTTTAAACCTCGAGGGGAGAGGCTGGAAACCTTACCCAGGAGAGACAGGAGTTCTTCCCCGGAGTCTTCTCTGGAAGCTGTGGTTACAGGTGGGAGATTAGGCTGGTCTAAAGTTCCAGGTGAAAAGCTGCAGAAACGTTCCCAGGGCAGGCAGCGTGTCTCTAGCTCAAGCTCTGAGAATAGCCCAGCTGCTCGTAAGCAAACAGCTGATTGTGTGCTACGGAGATGGAGGTTAGAGCCAGACCCTGCTGAGCAGTTTGCCACACGGGAGATAGTGAAGCAGTATCAGGACAAATACTTACCTTTTAACCAAACTGGGAAAGCCAGACATACCAGAAGAAAGGTGAGCCCTTTTTCCACTGATTCAGTTTTAAAGGAAGCTGGTAATTTTAATTCCTCACATATACCAAGAAGTAAAAAGGATTCTAAATGGAAACAGCTTAAAAGCTTACTAGAGCAGTGGAAGCCAGTTGCTCTGCAAAACCCTGACTATAACCAGGACATATCAGACTCAGAAGTAGAACCAATGCAGACTGAGCCAGCTGGGATAGATAGCAGTTATTCTGATATGGAGACAGAGTGTGCTTACTGTCATAAGGAGTGAAAGCTGTATACCTTTGTGCAAGTGATAAGTGCTGGAGAAGTCCAACTTCATGCAATTGAGCTTTTACACAGGGAGAGGCAGAGTACTGCCTAAGTGTAAAACTCAACCTCATTTAGCAGCTGTGAAAAGCAAATGCAATGCTATTGAGTTATCTGCAAAGTAAAGTTGTTACATGAAAGTAAAGCTTCTAGTGTGAAGAACAGACCTTGTTCAGAGCTGGAAAGAAGTTGGGATAACTTGTTTGGAACTGACATCTCTGAGAAGTATCAGGTGGACTTTGTTAGATCTTTGACTTTATTTGGTTGGAGAAAGTATCCACATTTTGTTTCTGTTATTTAGGGGTAGTAGATGCAAAATTCCTGTGCTAACAATAAAGTTATTGTTATCCCAATTAACCTTGGCTGTCCGCGTCTTGGCCCACAACTACACGGAACCCAGACATCAGCACTTACAAGGATCTATAAATTTGTGGTCACGTCTCCCCTCTTCCAGGCAACCGCCTACACGGGGGAGGAAGGCGTGACAATATACAAATATGTGGTTAGCCTTTAAATCGAACTTCTTTCACAGTGTCATGAAGGGTTTTATTTGTCCTTGAATGTCTACTATATGCCCTACTTGGCATAAGCTCAAAGTCTCCCAGTCCCGAAAAATCTTATGATCCATGCCTGGGATTAAATACGGGTTGCCTTGTATAGCAAGGAAGCTGGATACTACCAGGGAGTGTTTCCAGTGAGTGCATACATGTCTCCATACCTCTTGTAATGGTCTCACCAACAGTCTAGTGCTTAGCAGCTTGGGCAGGTCAGAGGTCTTGATTGAAGCAAGGACATCAGGCTATAGGGGGTGGCGAAGTCCTCCTTTAAGTTCCTGAGGATAAACACCTCTATATGCCCTATCCAGTTGCATAAATATCTAAGTTGGCAGGCCTCGGAGTATTCTGCGATGTCTGGTACCCCAGCTTCTCCCCTCCACCAAGGTCCACGCAGGTGGTTGTAGGCCACCATGCCAGTTTGCCTTTCCAAAAGAAAAAGCAAGCAACTCGTTCATTAGCCTTCACATCCTGTCACAGGAGGTGCATGGGGAGTGTTTTCAAAATGTACAGTAACCTAGGAAACATGATCATTTTGAAGGCTGCTATCCAGCCCATCAGTGAGAGCGGTAGGGGCAAACAGTCCCTCACTTTATTGCATAAAGTGTCTAAGAACGAATCTATGTTTAGGTGATATAGCCTTCTCTGGTCTCCCGGGAGCCTAATTCTTAAACAGTGAAAGTCCCGCTTTGTCCACTGCAGTGGGAACCCCTGGCCTCATTGTCCGTACAAACCCCCAGCACGTCTATAGCCTCAGACTTAGCCACATTCAGCCTGAAGCCTGCCACCCTACCAAATTCAGCAAACTCAGTTAGTAATTGTGAAAGAGACTGCTGGGACTCTATGAGATGAACCAGTATGTCATCCGCAAAGATGGCAAGCTTGAATTCTGATCCCCTCATTACTACATCCTTCACCGTCTGACAATCCACCACCCGTTGCAGAAAGGGATCTAGGGATAAAACAAAAGAAGTGGGGGATAAGTGACATCCCTGGTGTGTACCCTGTCTCAGAGCAAAGCTTTCAGAGAGGAGACTATTGACTAATACTGCCGCTGTTAGGTTAGTGCAGTGTTTTTCAACCTTTTTTGTGCAAAGGCACACTTTTTTCATGAAAAAAATCACGAGGCACACCACCATTAGAAAATGTTAAAAAAATTTACCTCTATGCCTATATTGACTATATATAAAGTAATTCTCTTGAATAGGAATCAAACACTCACACCAACCCCCCTCCCCTGCTGGTTCACTCACCCCACCCCCCCCTCCCTCCACTGCTGGTTCACTCACCCACCCCCTGTCACTTACTCACCCCTCCTGCTGGGTCACTCACTAACTTACCCCCCTCCCCTGGTGGTTCACTCACACCATCGCCCCCCCCCCCTTGCTGGTTCACTCAAACCACCCCCCCCCTCCACTGCTGGTTCACTCACACTCCCCCCCCCCCTTGCTGGTTCACTCACACTCCCCTCCCCCTTGCTGGTTCACTCACACACACACACACACCCCCCTCTGCCCAAGCCGCTGCTTCTGCTTTGTACAGAGCAGCGGCTGCACTACACTTACATTGAAAAGTAAAGAGAAACTGTGTCAGGAGCCCTCCGGTCATCGCAGAGCCCGAGGAAGTGATGTCATGGGGGCGGGCTCCTCACAGGCTGTCTTTCCTTTTCAAATTAACTTTATTGCAGCTAAAGTTAATTTGAAAAGGAAAGACAGCCTATGAGGAGCCCGCCCCCATGACATCACTTCCTCGGGCTCTGCATGATCGGAGGGCTCCTGACACAGTTTCTCTTTACTTTTCAATGTAAGTGTAGTGCAGCCGCTGCTCTGTACAAAGCAGAACCAGCGGCTGCACTGCTATAGGGAATCGCGATCGCGTTCGCGCCGCGGACTTCGGCACAAAAGCCGGTTTTTTGCTCTGGCCACTCCCGATCTTGCGGCCAGAGCAAAAAACCGGCTTTTCAATGGCCGGTTTTACAACTGTGCTGGCAGCCGGCCTGGCCATGGAAAAACCGGCCAGGCCGGCTGAAAACCGGTCGGTTGGCAACCCTAATTTGTGAGCCGAGGCCACATGTTACGGATGAAATTGGAATTTTTCCCACGGCACACCAGACAATATCTCACGGCACACTAGTGTGCCGCGGCACAGTGGTTGAAAAACGCTGGGTTAGTGTATAAGGTTTGAATCATCTGTATGAAGGCTTCTCCCATCCCGTAGTGAGGCAAAAGTTGAAAAAGGTATTCCCAACCCACCTGATTGAAAGCCTTTTCGGCATCAAAACTAATTAATAAGGATGGGAAGTGCCTCTCCTGGACCCATTCTAGAGAGGCAATGATCTGTCGCAAATTATTTGTGGCATATCGGCCTCTCACGAAGCCCACTTGGCAAGAGTGTAACAAGGTGGGAAGGTATAGGGCTAATCATTCTGCCAACATCTTTGCTAGAAGTTTCAAGTCAAAGTTCAGGAACAATATTGGGCGATATGAACTGGCCTGCACTGGGTCCTTGCCTGGCTTACATAAAAGCATGATGTGTGCTTTATTGTCTCCCCATTTAAAGCCTCCCTAATCTGTCCGAACCTGGAACATATCTACCAGTGGCGTCTTTGCCAAGTCAGTGACTAATTTATAAAAGTCTGCGTTGTAGCTATCTGGCCCTGGGGTCTTAAAGTAAGGGGCCTGATGGATCTCTTGTTGGACCTCCTGCGCTGTTAATGGGGCTTTCCAGTGTTTTCACCTGCTGTGGCGTGATTTGGGGCAAAGATACTTTTGTCAGGTAGGCCTTAATCCTACTTGAAGACACACTCGGAATAACCGTGTTATCCCTAATGAATCTTTAAAGATTTTCCCTTTGTCATCCTGAAGGGCAGGGATCATCCTGCTGTTCCCTCCCAATCTAAGGCACCTAGCCAGAAGTCGCCCTGTCTTGTCACCATATTGGTGAAGTTGAAATTTGTAGTAGAGGGTCGATTTCTTCGCATTTTGGTGTAGCACTTCATTAAGCGCTGCATGTATCTCTAACATGCAGGCTCTGGATTGGCTAGTGTGTTGGTGAGCATGTTGTCTGCACCCTTATGTCACCTGTATTTCTAGTCTTATCTGTGTGTTCAGCATTTGGCATCGTTGAGCCATGTACACAGTGTCTCCCTTAATCACTACCTTGGCTGTCTCCCAGAATAATTCTGGTGCTTCTTTGTGTTGCTTGTTCATTTGCGTATATGCACTCTCTAATGTATGCTCGGAAATGGTTGCCCCTCACTAGTTCAATTGGGAAGTGCCAAAGCTGGATAACAAGCTGGAAGGCCTCCCAGTCCAACTCAAGCCAAATGGGTGCATGGTCTGAGATTTCCATCTGACCTATTTGTGCTTCTCCCACACATTCAAACAGGCTGCCAATACTAGTAGGTAGTCAATACATGCACTCATGCCATGCACTTGAGATTGATGTGTATAGTCTCTCTCCATGGGGTGAAGCAACTGCCAGGGGTCAATCATCCCCAGGCATTTGAGAAAACGTTGTAAGATCCTTGTAGTCCCCTCTCTTGTCGATGGTTGTCATGAAGATGTGTCTAAGGTGGCATCTAGGAACCCATTAAGATCCTCCTCTATGATGAGGCCATGATCATCCCTCTGTTCAAGGAGTTTGGCCAGTTTTGTGTTAAATACACTGTTGAGGTCATTTGGGCCATATATATTCTCTAGTATTTCTGGTCTGCCATAAAGTTCCCCTTCCAAAATGATGTAGTAGCCCTTTGCGTCTGTGTGTTTAGTTTTAACTACAAGTTTATTTGTTTGTGTACCAATATAACGGCATCTCCCTTACGTCCCTGTTTAGGGGTCCCATATTGCTAGCCTACCCAGTCCCAGCAAAGTTTAGCATGCTCTCCCTCATTTTTGGTGAGTTTCTTGGAGAAAGGCTATGTCACTTTTGTAGTGCGTGATCGCTTTAAGAATCTTATAATGCTTTATGGGGGGTGCCCAGTCCGTAAACGTTCCAAGAAACCATTTTCACCCCCAGTCCCCCTTGTTCTGACAGATCTGGCATAGAGACAGCTGGGCACTATGGGGAGTGCCCTCCCAGCCTGGAGCCCCTCCTAGTGCTCTCTCTTTGTTCAGAGTGTGACATCGTGCTTGGACTGTGTGGCAAAATGAAGTGGGTATATAGTGAATGCCCCTCCCTTCTAACTGCCCCCTTCCTGTCCCATCTTCCCTTTTGGGTCCTGGTGCTGTTCCCTTTCCTTGTATCCAAGTTCCCTAACACCAGGCCTACCACCTTCCCCTCTATCTGCTCCCATGGCCTTCCCTTTGCTGCTAGAAGCATTCCGGATGTTTGGTGCAAGGATCCTCTTCCCTCTCCCCTCTCCAGAAGCGTGAATGGGGTCCACCCACGCAGCCTATGCCAGTGGGGGTGGTTCTCTCTGTGCGTCTGCTTATGATGGATGTAGGGAAAGTGCATCCAGTCTGATTTCTTAGTCCTTGACTTTGATCACCCAGTTTTATCCCTTATGCTCCTTGGATTTCACTTTACGTATGCCTTGCATTACCTTCTACTTCCCCTCTCACATACTTTGTTCATTCTACATTCCATCCACACTACTCACTCTCTGCCCCCATTAGCAATTACTTGCTGCTCCCCTATTCCCCCTGACCAAAACCCAATACTCCCCCCTCCTCCAGGTGTCTGAGAATCAAAGTGCCCTTGCCACATACACCTGGGTCAGTTTGCTTCTTGGCCGATCTTCTGCTGGCCCATTAGCATGCAGCAAGTTTACAGCAGTGCTGCCGTTCAGCTCTGACGCATTTACATAAAAGCGATTCCCAAGTTGGGGAAGGCTGCCCTCATATCTGTAATTTTGGCACCAGAGATCCCCTCGCTTTGTGCTAGTTTTGAATAGTCTCTCAGTTGTTTAAATGGGGATGTAAAGTTACCCCTAGAGAGGCCTTCTGGCAGTCCTGGGCCTCTTAAAGTTCTGTTATTCTCTCTTTCAGTCTTGTCTTTGTGCTTCGCACTATTATAGTTTGTAATCCACCGTCCATTCAGTGTCCCGTATACATGTGTTATTTCAACATCTACAAAGCTGTCGCAGTGTTACCAGTCCTGATCTTTAAAGTCTTTATGTCTTGCCAATGTGAGGATGTCTGTGTTTCATAGCGCATTGGAAATCTTGTCTCCTTCCTCTTTGACATGTCCATGCCATCCCATTCAGGAGTCCAGGCTCACGTTCCCTTGAGAGTTGCCTGTCCAAAAGGCCTTGACTGCTTCCGGGATATGAAATGTCTGTTGCTGTCCTTGAACTATTGTGGTAGGCTATGGCCTGTAATAGCCTGCAAATATATGAGAGGCCTGTAAGCTAGGCCCTGATCCCAACCCCCATCTGAGAAAAAAACAAAGTCTGTAAAAGTTTGAGAAAATTGCTTTAAACTGCTTAACAAGAGGTTTTTCATGAATTTATAAATCCTTTATTATTCTTTTATGTTCTGATGGTAGAAATGTTTCAATACTTGCATTCCTGGAGCTAGCAATGACCTCGCAGTAGAATTGTATCCATACCTAGAAACTGTGCCATTGTTAGAACAGTCCTAGAAGGGGGAACGGAGAGCTAGGCCCAGAGAGGGTCCCCGATTGGACAGGTGCAAGGGGCGTTGGGACCAATAGAAAGTTTGCATGTATCACACTGAAAGAAATGTATATAATGAATTTGCTTCTGTATAATTTTGCTCAGTCCTTTTTGGATGCTTTTCTGTCTGAGCCTTGTGCACAATAAATTGGCTTGGACCCTGCAATTGATTCCTGGTATTATTTGTTGCATGCTTATCAGCTGCTACATATTCTGGTGCGTTGGGCCAGGAATGTGTGAGTAGTGTGATGGTATTCAAGTGAATATACCACGACTTCTCGCCTCAAAGGTTTGGTCCGGTTGGAATCGTGTCTGTGCGACCGCAGGGGAAACCTCAGGCGCCACCGGTCCTCTTGTATCGGGGAGGGTTCCACCTTGCCTCAGCGGACCACTGGGTCCAGCTGGCCAACACCTCCGAACCCGAGGGGAGTCCAGGATCCAACCCATGTACTGGTTTGGTATCGAGAACCGGATCCGGTGAGTAGCAATTTCTTTGTTCTGTAGTTAGTTAGTTCTGGAGAAGTCTCGCATGAGTATGTGCGAGCCGTCTTGCATGAGTATGCGCAAGACTGAATTGGTATGGGAATACGGTACCGAGAGCCTGATCACCTCTCAGGGCACGTCCGAGTAAGCCTTGCATGAGTATGCGCGGGGCCCAAACCACTGCCCTTGATTAATCAGCAGTCCGAGTACATCTCGCATGAGTATGCGCGAGACCGGCTGCTGTTGGTTAGTAAGGTAGGCCTGGGAATTTTTGGGAAAACGTTGCTAGCATGGTTGGTTGTGTGTGTGAATGAGAGGTCTTGGAACATAGACCAAGTGAGAGCGGTCTCCTGAGTAGCGCAGTTCCTGGCCGGGCGACCGCGCCCAGGTCGCGAAAAGGAGGAAGCGTTTGGTGTTTGTCTCCCTCATTGTTCTTTGGGCTGTATGGACCCCCCCTTGTTTATTGTTTGTATCTGATTTTTGTTATCTGTTGAAACTGCAGGTTTCCCTTCTGGTATAATGTACGATTATTCTGTTGGGTAATTCGTGAAATAGTTTACCGATTAAGGAATAGTACGGAAAAAAAAAAAAGGGAAAAAAACAACTCAGGAGTCACTTTTAGGCACAAAGACAGCTGTCTCACTGATTTCATTCTTTTTTCAGCACAGCGTGAGTCTCTAGCAAGCAGAGAGAGAAGGGGTGTGGTCTTCACACAGTCTGTAGAAAGGACTGTTTAGTATCCTTTAACCCTTTGAAGGCATACTTTCAATTTTTAATCCACATTCTGCAGCTGGGCTAATTTGTGCATATTTCAGGAAAATTGTACCTGTCTTATTCAATATGTTCTAATAGTGATGTTCCTTCTGCTATGGTCATGTATTATATATCATTTGGTAGGAATCTTTAGTTAGAATTTTGGATCCCGACAGTTTTGGGCTCAGCCTGGAAAAGGTTAAGTTCTTATTAACCCCTTTCGAGCTCCTCAACTGTTCTTGTAATACCAAGTACGGACCAAGTGAGGAGGATTTTGTAGAGCTAGTATTACTTGTTACGGCATCTTACCTTTCAGAACTATTGTCACCACCCCTTGGCCCCAGGCGGTTGCCTAGGTGTTGGGAATGGTGATAGTCTTTATTTATTTGAAAATGCCTATACTTGTAGTTGTGTAGTGGCAATAAACATCAGCCGAGAAAAGATATAGGCACACAGGATTTTTATTATTCTCCAGGCCAAAGGAACTTCTTATAAACAGTTCCAAGTATCAAACAAAGATGTGGGTATTTTTCCAGAATAAAGCAACAAAGTAAGTAGCTTCTATATTCAACTTGCCAGCAAACTCAAATAAAGTATTTCTTCATACAAACAGAAAAGCAAGCTTGGAGACAAAAACCTTCTTCTCAAAAATGGCTTTAAAACAGGTACAGCTTTAAGCAGTTCCAGCAATGCAAAACTTCAACTGCACAATGTTTTCTTTCCTCACTCCAAACCACGTTTCTCTACCTGCTGTCTGGCAGGCTCTATACTTTTTGCAAGCAGTCTTTCAAAGAAAGGGTTAAGCTTTTAGAATCCCAGCAATCCTAATTTGCATATTCTCTTCAGCTTGGCGTCTTTGAAAACAGCTGCTAGTTTAAGGCTTCATGAAACATTCTAGCCTTCAGCTACTTTAAGGAAACTAGAGAGCATTCTATCTCCATGTCAGAACTAGGTTCCTGTGCCATAGAAGTTTCAAACTCCATGCTCTCGGCGTCTGAATCTATCAGAGAAGCATTGGATTTGAACTCAGTATTATCTGGCTTTAAGCTTTCTAAGATTTTCAAGACTCTCTTTAAGGCAGATTCTTCTTTTCTCTGAGGAATGTTTTTACCTTCAGACAACTCCTTTACTTTCAAAGGCTTATTAAAAGATTTAACCACGCTCACCTTATTCTGAGGAAATAAGCTCCTAGCTGACTTTACAGCTGACTGCTCAGTTTCCATATAAACGTCTGGGGAATGTTGTCGGTTACTCACATGGCTTGTGAACTCCCCTGGGCAAGCTTTAAAACCTCTGGCTGGTTTTTCCTTTCTCCATGGAGCTTCTGGTGAGGTTTCTTTCACTCTCTGAGTGCCTTTCTTAGGTAGTCCTGCCGAGCTCCTAGGGCCTCTTCCCCTTCTAGGACTCTCTGACCCATTCACCTCAGTATTGGGCTCAGAACTAGAACTCCTCCTTCTCCTCTCTCTCTCAATGGAGGATTCACCGTCACTGGAAGTCAGTCTCCCAAAGCACCTTCCTCTAAGGCTGCCTTTCCCTGCAGTGTACCTCGTTCCTGCACTCTGAGCACCTCCCTCTCGGGCACTCCTTGGCTGGACAGTTTGAGGACCTTTCTGCTGGGCTCTACAGGCACTTCCTTGTTCTCCTTCTTGACTTGCTTCTTCACCTTTTCTCTGACCTCCCTGTGCTCCTCTCTGTACTCCTCTTACTACTCCAGATTCCCGGTGTTTATATCTGTAGTTTCTCTTATTGCCTGCTAGCTCCTCCCCCAGCTGTCCCTCGTGAGCAGGGCTGGTAACTAGGGAGCTAGGGCGTGTCCCTTGACTACCACCTTTCTGTGAGGAGTTTTTTTCTAAGCCAGAAGTTTTAACCCCTGAACTTCTGGTTTTGATTCCCTTCTCTGGAAAAAATGCTTGATTTCTCCCTTCTTTCTTGTGCTCTTTCTCCTCTGTGCCACCACACTATCCAGGGGGAAGGGTTTAGTTCAGTTTTAGTGTGCAGGGTGAGACTCCTTAAAAGAAATACCTGATCAGATAGGCTGTTAGGTACAATGCATTTGTGGGCTTAGCTTTGTCTTGTGTTTTTTATGTTTCAGTCTTCAGCAAACACTGTAGTGGTCCAAACAGAAATGATAGAGGAATTAAGGAAACTGCTTTTGTTTTTCCTTTGACCTTCGAAGTAGAGGTTAAGAACCCTGACAGGATTATGAAGCATTCCGAGCCAGTAGTTACCAGATCGCGACTTGAAAGTGATTTAAATCCTGAGTGAATGAGGAGTTAATCGTGCTTGAATTTTAATTCCTGATATATATATATATATATATATATATTTGGTTTTCACTGCGTATACTATCGAGCAAAATTAAAAGTAAAATGGGAATAAATATATACTGTGGCAAGCACCTCATAGAGGACATACTTATTGTTTAAAAAAAAAGGGAAAAAGGGAGTATATGCATTCCAGATATCCACCAACTTTATGAAAAAGTATCCGTTTCATGTCCTTTGAATATCTGCTGTCTGAACTGTGTGACGACGAGAGTGGTGTTGAACAGATGGAAACAGAGGAAAATAGGGAATACGCCTTTAAGACAAGAGACAGGCAAGGTTTCCACAAGGTTCAAGCTTCAGGTAAACCGAAGAAACAAACACTAGCTGAGGCTGAGCCACGCCCAAGCCCTAACGTAGGTGCAGGTTTGAACTCTAATCACAGGCACATGTGCAGGGAGCAGGGTGTGGTAGCTGGAAAGCAGCGTTTTAAGCCAGCCTCAGTGGCAGCAGAGAGAGGAGGAGAGAGAGCAGCAGAGAAGGCAGCAGAGTGGACAACCGAGAGTCCAGCAGCTGTGAAGCCAGAGGGTTCAGGAGTAGTGAAGCCTGGTTCAAGGAAGCCAAGAGAAGGCAGATGTGGAAAGCTTTACTCCACGTGGGAAAGAGGTTTTAGCAACAAAAGAAGCAGTTCTAAGGTGAAAGGTACGCCTGCTTCAGAGTCCAGCAGATGGATAGCTGGAGACATTGCTAATGAACTGAGCCAGACTGCAGAGCAGAGTGTGCAAAACCCGGTTCCTGGAAACCAAGCTGAGAGAAGGTGGGTGCAAGCAGTTAGAGACAGAGATAACCAGAACCCAGCCTCGAGCAGAGAGATAGACCTGAATACAATTAAAGTATTAAAGAAACTCTTCCAGGACAGAAAAGCCTACTCTCAAGGTACAGCCATTTCTTATCAAGCAGAGCAGCTTTTAGAGGAACTCCAGAGGTTTCTACAAGACAGTAAGTTTGAACGTGTGGTTGAAAACCCAGGGGAAGATAAGCAATGTAAAATGCCAGAGGACATGCAGATTGATCCTTGTGAGGAAGATTCTGTGTTTAATGAATTACCGATGGATTGCTCTCTTTGTAGAAGGAAAGTTTAATTATTGCTAAGGAAAAAGACTGAGAAAGGAAGTCTTTGAAGAGCAATATTGTGCTTAGCTAGAAGAAAGCTAAGACCTTCTGTTAAGCTAAAGAACATTGACTGAACCCTGAGTTTATTAACTAAAGATACATTGGTGTGGTGGCGAAGCAGGTTTAGAGTGGAAGGAAAAGGGGGAAAAACAGTCTTTTTTCCCTGAGCCCAACAGAACTGCAGGCACAGCAAGGGTTAAAACTCTAAACAAAGCTAAAACCTCCCTGCACAGAAGTGTAGAACCAGAGACACACCCAGTCCCCATGGAAACCGAGGGAGGTAATGGGAGTGGTTTGGGGGTGGAGTCTAGAGCTATAGGACAGCCCCAAACATTTAAGCAGGGAAGTTTCAGTCACAAGAATCATCAGCGTGGCAGAGAGGAGAATCAGTGTGGCAGAAAGCAGCGTGGAAAAGAGGAGAGATCCAGGAGGAGCTGAGAGAAAGCTGGAGAAAAGGGCAGAGGCAAGCTCTGGGGAGGAATCTTCTGAGGAGGAGATATTCTCTAGAAGCTGGTGGACTGGCCATACAAAAAGGGATTCCTCTTGCAAACAGTACAGAGACAGCTCAAGCCTAGAACGCAGTTCAGCTGAGAGGAAGTCTGCAGCTGACGTGGAGCCTTGGAGAGCCTGTTTTAAACAAGGTACTGTTGGGGAGCAGGAGAAAGAAATATTCCTGGGAAGACCAGAAAGCAAGTGTACATCTGTGGCAGGGTCTGAAAGGAGACACACTACTGCTAGCAAGGTGAGCCCATTACAAGCTCTTAAAAAGCTTCTGAATAAGAAAGCTCTTTCATGCCCTTCCCCCACAACCTCATGTAGCGAGGGATCTCAATGGGAACAGCTGAAAACAGTGTTGCAGCAGTTGAAGCCTTCCCATGCAGACGCTGTGGATAGCAAGTCACTGAGGGAAGCCAGTGAAGAGGAAATGGAAATAGGAGACAGTTATATAGAGGAAGATTATTCTGATATGGAAATAGAATGTTCTTTCTGTGCCAGTCAGAAGTAAGAAACTGAAGGGTTTTAAAGTAATTGGGAAAACCCAGAAGTTTTAAATGGAGAACATTCTCTGCTGAAGCTCATGACTTTAATTAGGCAATTAATGAGAGCTGGTTGAATAAGCTTCAAGAGTTAATGGATGCCTGTGAAAACTAAAGTCTGAAAGCACCTTTGGAAAAAGAAAATGTCATAAGTTTTAAACTGATGGTGTACCAGGATGTTAAAGTTCTGTTAAAACCTGTGAAAGAAACAGTTAGGTGCTGTGCTGCATCCTGGAGACCTGGAAACCGATTTCTGTTTGTAAAGGAATGATTTTGGAGGCGTGTTTAAACTAAGCCGCAGAAACAAAGCCAAAGCATGGACTGTGTATCAAGGCTTATGTTTTTGTGAATGGAGAAGCATCCTGAGTTTTGTTTGTAGTAGCTGAATTCCTAACCAAAGAATTCAATTTGGTTATGTAGAACTTTATTTTCCAAATAAAAGAAATTTTCCTGTGACCTTCAATCTCGGCTATAATCTGTAAGACACAACTACATGTGAAGAGGCCAGTTTCAGTAAGAAGGACGATCGGGGCACCCCCTTACACCTAGGCAACTGCCTGGCCACAAGGGGGAGCGCCGACAGGTGGCGTAGTTATTGGATGGAAAAAAAAAATCTACTAACCTAAGTTACAAGGACATATCAGGATATACAAGTGGGCAGAGAAGACATCCTGAAGTTATCCTCAAGAAAGTTTCCTGCAGAAAAACCTGAACCAGAGGGTCAGCGGAGCAGCGGAACGGAGTTGGAGAGTCCAGCTGGTACTGACTGTGCTGAGAGGCCTGATTCACCACTTGCAGCAGGTAACCCGTATTTAGAGGGGTTAATCCAGGATATTGCTGCAAGGGGGAGGTTCTGCAGTTGGAGGAGAGGGGGTGCTGCTTCTATAAGGGCCGCACTTGGTGTGTTTTTGTCTTTTTGTCTCTCTACAGCATCTGGGGATGGAGCGAGCGGAATTACTCAACTGGTTGGCAGACAGCTTCCGGCAACAACAGGAAATCACTGTGAAGACATAGGAACGGATGGCTGCCTTGTTGAGAGAACAACAGCAACCGCTCCTGGACATGATGGCTGCATGGATGGGGGAACAAAAGAAGACATCAGAGGCGCTAAGGACAGTATCTGGTTCCTTAGGAACATTGCCAGGACTGGGACATGGGGGTAAAGGGATCTTTTCCTTTGGGCCTTTGACCCAGGACGATGACATTGATGACTATTTTGATGTATTTGAACGTGTGGCAGTCCTAAGTGGATGGCCAGAAGATCAGCGGGCCATCCGCATAGCGGCCTCCCTTACAGGGGAAGCTCTCACAGCTTATAGGGCCGTGCCTGCTGATCTCGCCTCCACTTACGATGAAGTAAAAAAGGCCATGAGAGATCGATTGGGATTGACCCCAATGGTCTACCGCCGTCTTTTACGTGCATGTAAACTAAGGCAGCGTGAGACACCACGCGCTTTGTGTCAACGTATCAAAGCGCTGATGTGTAAATGGTTAATGCCGGAAGGGAAAACGGTTGACTCTATTTTAGACAGTATTGCCCTTGAACAGTTTATAGAGGCTGTGCCACCGGAAATGCGATCTTTCCTGATTTTACAGGATTGCAAAACCACAAAAGACGCAACTTCTTTGGCAGAGCGTTTCTTAGAAGCCCGTGTTGTTGGCCAAATGAAGGTGGGGGATTTGAGCCAAGCAGTTGTAAGGGGATCAGAAAAGATGAGCAAGACAATGCTAGGGGAAATTACTCGAGGTAAATCCCTAGGCAGGACAGGATATGAGCAAAGAAAGTGCTTTAGTTGCGGAGCTAAGGGACATCTAAAGAAGGATTGTCAAGCCAAGACAGTATTAATGACCACCCAATCCAAAGAGAGTGGGGAGGGGTTCTTATTGTCAGTAGAGGTGGAGGACATCCCAGTAGAAGCCCTATTAGACTCCAGCGCTGACCAATCTATGGTTTCCCAGCAGCTTTGGGCAGATATACAAGCCAGGGGAGGTCACATGGAAAAACACTCAAGAGGGGAATATAAAAATTAGATGCGTGCATGGCGCAGTGTCATCTTACCCCTTATATACAGTGAAGGTGAAAGGCCTAGGCTTGAAGAGGAACATTACTGTAGCCATAGTCCCAAAACTCCCCCATTTACTAGTTTTAGGGAGAGACTGGCCGCAGTTTAAACGAGGTCTGGCTAAGGGTTTGGGGTCCAAGACAGGTTTAGTGTCTACTAGGACCCATACCAAGGCTAGGGATGAAGAACAGGATCCACTGGGTGATCCTATGTGTAGTTTGCCCACACATGAAGAGCTGATAACATCTCCTAAGAATAAGACTGGACAGGAGAGACGGTTCACATCCTCCCGAGAACCAAAGGCAAGGTCCAAGGTAATGCCGGCTCCATTGTTTGAGAATTCTCATAAGAAGCAGAATAGGAGGGTAACCCAAAAACAAGACCACGATAGTAAGCCCAAGTTTGTATTAAAATGTTGTCGCACCACTCCAAATGCGAGAATACCCAAACGCGCATCAGAACAAGCGGCAGGGTTCGATCTCCATAGTGCAGAGGATATCAGTATTCCCAGGCAAGGGAGAGCATTGGTGGAGACAGGGCTACAGATAGAGATACCTCCCGGATGCTATGGCCGGATTGCTCCATGCTCCGGCCTAGCTGTAAAGAACTCTATCGATGTAGGGGCAGGGGTCGTGGACCCTGACTTCCGGGGACCCATCAAAGTCTTGTTGCTTAACTTTGCGAAAACAGACTTTAAGGTAAACACCGGGGACAGAATAGCTCAGCTAATTCTTGAGAGGGTTGGGTTTCCTCCCGTTGAAGAAGTGATGGAGCTAAACGCTACGGTAAGGGGGTCAGCGGGATTTGGTTCTACTGGACGGGCAGAAATAAAAGGTTTAGCAGCAACTAGTGAGGAGGAAAAAGCCGATGTGGACCTTGGTCCTCAGTTAGCCGATTGTAAAGCTAAGCCCATTCCGAGGGTAGGGGACGAACTTTCGTGGCACCAGCAGCAGGCCCTGTTAAAGTTGCTGCGAAGGTTTCCAGATGTCTTAACCCCTGTATCCGGGGAGACAAGACTGGTGGCCCACGAAGTGATAACCCCTCAGGGTGAGGTAATATGGCAAAGGGCGTACAGGCTTCCAGAAGCAAAACAGCGAGAGGTCATTAGGCAGGTACGGGAAATGTTAGACATGGGCATCATAGAAGAGTCAGTTAGTCCATGGAATAGCCCAATAGTGATGGTCCCAAAGCCTGACGGAACGATACGATTTTGTATCGACTTCCGAAAGGTTAACGCCATTTCTAGGTTCGACACTTATCCTATGCCTAGGATTGAAGAATTACTAGACCAGCCGGGGCAAGCCGCTTACCTCACCACACTAGACATGTCTAAGGGGTACTGGCAGATTCCCCTTACACGGGAATCTCGCCAAAAAACTGCCTTCAGTACCCCTATAGGCCTGTATCAATTCCGCCGCATGCCCTTTGGGCTACAAGGGGCGGCGGCCACGTGTCAAAGACTAATAGACATTGTCCTACGCCCACATCGCCAGCATGCCATAGCCTACATGGACGATGTGGTCATTCACAGTAATAATTGGGACCAACATTTGACCCATATTGCTGCTGTATTAGAGGCAATGAAGAAGGCAGGTATCACCTTAAACCCTACCAAATGCATGTTCGTAGGGAGGGAGGTGAAATATCTCGGTCACATAGTGGGACGGGGGGTAGTGAAGCCCCTAATTGATAAAGTGAAGAGTGTGAGGGACTTTCCGAAGCCGGTAAACAAAAAGCAGGTACGCAGCTTTTTAGGCTTGATAGGGTACTATCGAAGATTCATACCCCATTTCGCGACGGAAAGTGCGCCCCTCACTGACATGCTTAAAAAGAATGCGCCTACTCAAATAAGATGGTCAGCGATGGCAGAGCAGGCATTTGTACAACTAAAGGAATGGCTATGTTCGGCGCCAGTCTTAAGAGGGATAGACTTTAATAAGTCCTTCATACTACAGACTGATGCGTCAGGGACAGGGTTGGGCGCTGTCCTAACACAAAAACAGGAAGGGGTAGAACACCCGGTAATGTTTTTAAGTAGGAAACTGGCACCCGCAGAACAAAAATATTCCACGGTCGAGAGGGAATGCCTCGCCATCCGTTGGACCGTAGAGGCACTCCGGTTTTATCTAACTGGCCGTAGGTTCCTTTTAGTTACAGACCATGCGCCATTAAAATGGTTGACCAGCATGAAAGATCATAACCCTCACCTCACAAGATGGTACATGGCCCTACAGGCATACGATTTCCATATTGAGCACAGGGCGGGAAGGTTACACACTAACTCTGATGCCCTTTCAAGGATTCCGTGCTGGGCAGAGGAAAAAACGCCAGCCCAGAATATCTTAAGGGGGGGGGGGGGTTATGTGGTGGCGAAGCAGGTTTAGAGTGGAAGGAAAAGGGGGAAAAACAGTCTTTTATCCCTGAGCCCAACAGAACTGCAGGCACAGCAAGGGTTAAAACTCTAAACAAAGCTAAAAACTCCCTGCACAGAAGTGTAGAACCAGAGACACACCGAGTCCCCATGGAAACCGAGGGAGGTAATGGGAGTGGTTTGGGGGTGGAGTCTAGAGCTATAGGAGAGCCCCAAACATTTAAGCAGGGAAGTTTCAGTCACAAGAATCATCAGCATGGCAGAGAGGAGAATCAGTGTGGTAGAAAGCAGCGTGGAAAAGAGGAGCGATCCAGGAGGAGCTCTGAGAGAAAGCTGGAGAAAAGGGCAGAGGCAAGCTCTGGGGAGGAATCTTCTGAGGAGGAGATATTCTCTAGAAGCTGGTGGACTGGCCATACAAAAAGGGATTCTTCTTGCAAACAGTACAGAGACAGCTCAAGCCTAGAATGCAGTTCAGCTGACAGGAAGTCTGCAGCTGACGTGGAGCCTTGGAGAGCCTGTTTTTTTTTTTAAACTTTATTTATGGTTCAATACCAAAAAAAAAAGACAACCAGTACAGTATCAGACAACAAGCCCCCCGGCCGGGTGTACTCTTATCCCCGCCGCAGGGTAAATCACATATGGAACCAGCAGAAACAGTAACAAATATTAGCAAGAAAAGAACCAATTTTTTTAAATTGTTTGTCCCCCCCCTACACCCCAAGAACCCCCCCCACCCTCCCGCATTCTTCAGCTTCTGCATAACCAGAGTAGCTGTCTACAGGAGGAAATGCACAAACTCCACTCCTACGGGCCTCCGCCACTATGCCCGACACTCTAGGGGCCCACATGTAGTATTTCATTTTGACAGTAGGGCCCCAACTTCTGGATATATGGTTCCCAAATCAGCATAAAGTTGGCCCAACGTTTGACATGACTCCTAGCTCTCCAACACTCCGCCAACATCAATTGATGAAAGCTATTGCGCCATTCCAGGAAAGTCGGTGGGAGCTGCTCACGCCAGCTGTGGAGGATGGGGCCTTTCCCCACCAAGCACGCCTTTCGCACCAAAAGTCGTGCGCCGCATGGAAATCGTAGGAAAAAAGTTGCCCCCAGAGCAAGAACTCGAGGTTTCAGAACTAAAAACTGACGCCTGCGCAACTGGGTGGCACGCGCCACATCTGGAAAAACTGAAACTGTTTGTCCACAAAATTTAGCAGCTTTAACTTTGAAATAAGCCTTAAGAATACACTGTTTAAATGATACTGTAGTAAAGGTAACTAAAAGAGTGGAACGCATAGCAATCGTATCTGAAGAATCCTCAATAAATGCAGTGAGATTTGCAATAGTAGGAATAAGCTCATCTATCCCACCCTCAGCAGAGCTCTCCTTTCTAGACATAGAAGGTACATAATAAATCTGGGAAATACCAATAGGTTCAGATACAGCCAATATTTCCTTGAAATACTTTTCCAAGAGAATAGTAGGAGAAAGTAGCGGAGATTGTGGGAAATTTAAAAAACGTAAATTACAGCGTCGTATAGAGTTCTCCATAGCTTCCACCTTAGCATGAAGCACAAGGGAATCCTTAATAGCTGAAACATTAACGGATTGTAAGGTAGGAATGTGGGACTCTAATTTAGAAACGGCTGCATCTAACAAAGTCACCTTATTATCCAGTTGCTGCATAGCAATTGCAGCCTCCTGGGTAAAAGTTGCCAAGGAATTCAATTTAGTAGATACTTTCTGATCTATAATTTTAACAGCCCTTAGAACATCTTTAAGAGTAACATCCGCCTCGGCGGAGAGATCAGATGTCTCCAAAGAGGCATTCTGATCTATTCCGGGAACTGGGATAGGTAATAAAATAGGTGATCTCACTAAACCACATTCTTCAAAAGAAACCCGAGGATCTAAAGGAATCGCAGAACCTGGACAGGGGGGCGGAGATCTCCCCCCGGGGCTTAACGAAGCACCATCGGGAGAAGATTGCGCCAAGGGTTTAGATGGAGACAGCTCCGATAAATAGAATGCACCTCGTATAGTTTTGGCCCCTAGGGGTCTTGTTTGCCTTATCATGTTTATTGCCTAAGTTGTATCAGATTTGTTCTCTCTTGATGTGGACTTTATCGTTTGCTTGTTTTCTTGCTGCTTTATGTTATGTACATGGTTTCCCATGTTTTGTTTTCGTTGCTTAGATTGACCTTTATCTCTATTGAATCATGTAATTGATTAAAACTTCAATAAAAAAAAAAAAAAAAAAAAAAGTCGTGCGCCGCGCCCGCTAGGACAAGACTGATGCAGCTTGTCCACCACTACCAAAGACCCTGTCCACGGGAAACGCTGCTGTAAGAGCTCAATAATGTAGTTGCTAATACGTGTCCAATAGGGGCGAATACGCTTACAGGTCCACCACATGTGAGCTAAGTCTGCCAAGGGGGCTGAGCATCTAGGGCAAGACCCGTCTTGAGTGATATGACTCCGCAAGGCTCGCCGAGGCGAAAAATGTACACGGGTCAACGCTTTATATTGAATTTCCCTCCAGCGAGCCCCCTCCGTCAGCCGAGCAATCCGCCCCAAGACCTTCTGGATTGTCCCAGCGGGTATCTCCAGCCCCAATTCCCTTGCCCAAGTCCTCTCCACGCTACCATAATCCGGCATCACCCGGAAGCAATCCAACCGTGCCTTCAATCCTGCTATCGAGGGGGGAGTATCCCCTCCGAGGCCGAAAAATTCAATAATCTGCGCCGAACGATCCACCTCAAGGTCTTTCCTGGACAATGAAGCCACATAATGAGAGAGCTGCAAATATGTAAAATATTGAGATGGCTGTAACTCATACTCTACACGTAATTCCTGAAACGATTTACACGCACCCTAAGGTATGTATTCCCTGTTCTCTCCACGAGTGAAACCCACGAGACTCGGAGCCGGGCAGAAAATTTACATTCCCCCAGAGGGGCAGCCAACTTGAAATCCTCTAATTTTGCTTCCAATAACTGTTCAATTGTTGCCATGTGCGTCGTGCAGCAGACACCATCAGACTACGTTTAACACTGTTAGGCAACTGGGCATGTTCCGCATGTAGCACACCAAACAGGAAAAGAGGGGCCACCGCCGCCATCTCCTGTTGCCTAGGGGTATAAACGTCTGTCTCACCCAGCCAGTCCCCCACATGACGCGCCTGGCACGCCAAAGCATACGACCCCAGATCCGGTAGACCAATACCCCCATTACGCCAAGGTCCAATCATACGAGTTATCGATATACGAGCTCTAGCTCCCTTCCACAAAAATCTCTGGATCTCAGATTCCAATCGATGAAGATCACGACGCCACAGCCAAACTGGTAAGGTCTGCAACCAGTACAGAATTCGAGGTAAAATCACCATCTTAACGGCAGCTACCCTCCCTAACAAAGACAAGGACAGGGGATTCCAAGCTCGCATCTGAGTTCTCATGTCAGTCAAAATTTTTTCATAGTTAGTACAATAAAGATCTTGAGGCAATCGTGTCAAAATGATACCTAAATACACAAATTTCTGACCTGCCCATTTCAAGGGGAATTCCCTGGGCCAACTGCCTCGCAGCTGGCCCGACACATCTATAGCCTCCGATTTATCTTCATTGATACGAAGGCCTGCAAAACTGCCAAAGGTCAGGAACTCCCTCATTAATCTCTCCAGAGACTCCCGAGGCGCGAGTAAATGTACTAGCATGTCATCAGCAAAGGCTGATATCTTGAACTCATAACGCCCCACCGCCACCCCCTTTATCTCCCTGGCCGCTTCTATGCTGCGAATTAAGGGGTTCAGGGTCAAAACAAATAAGGGAGACAGCGGACACCCCTGTCGGGTTCCACGATGTAAGGAAAATGAGTCCGATAAAACCCCATTACAGAGCACGCGGGCCGTAGGCTGCACATAAAGGCTGTTTACCATCCCACAGAAGGGGGTCCCCAATCTATAGCGAGGTAAAAAGTATTGGAGGTAGTGCCAGCTAACCCTATCGAATGCTTTTTCAGCGTCAAAACTCACCAAGAGAGAAGGCATTTGGTGCCGATGCACCCACTCCAAAGATGTTAAAATTTTACGTAAATTGCGCACCGCGAAGCGCCCCCGAATGAACCCCACCTGCGATTCATGCACTAGATCGCTCAAGACGACCGCCAGCCTGTCCACTAAAATTTTTGCCAATAACTTCATGTCAAAATTCAATAAGGAGATTGGCCGATATGAAGATGCTTGTAGCAGATCCTTACCCGGTTTAGGAATCAGGGCGATATAAGCCTGATTATCTCCCCATCGCCTCCCTCCCCCTTCCGTCCACTGCCAGTAAGTCTCCACTAAAAGGGGGCCTATCCCAACAGAGAGTATCTTTTATAATTTGGCCCCAAAGCCATCGGGGCCTGGCGCCTTATAACAACTCGCATTGGATATCACCTTCTGCACCTCCTGCAAAGTTATGGGTTGTCCTAAGGTCTCCCGTTGCTGCTCCATCACCTGAGGTAAATCTAATTTTCGGAAATAATTTTCCATGCAAATGGGGTCTATCTCCTCTGCCGTATAGAGAGCTTGAAAGAAATCTTTAAAGATGGCACTAATCGCCGTCTTATTATTTTGCAGCTTCCCCTGATTGTCTCTAATAGCAGCCACCAACCGCGAACCCCTCTGACCCTTCAAACATCTCCCCAACAATTTACCTGGCTTATTTCCAAAGCAATACAATTTATATTTGTAATACATTATAGACTTCTTAGCTCGTTGATGGAGCAATTCATTGAGGGCAACCTGAAGTTCCCACAAGCTCTTTCTATTTTGGGCCGTAGAGGCGCGCCCAACGAGGCGCCTCGCATGAGCTACCCGCTGCTCAAGCCGAACAATCTGTGCAGCCAATAATCTTCGCTTCCGGGCCGCATAGCCAATTATATCCCCCCGTAGGACCACTTTGGCAGTCTCCCACACCAATTCGGGATCATCTTGATGTCCTTGATGATTCACCTCAAATTCACACCAACGGTGACTTAAAAACTGCCGAAAGTGGGTATCTTTATATAATTCTAGAGGGAACCGCCACAGGTGGGTCCAGCCCTGTCCACCACCTCCAGACCAGTCGATCCAAACCATGGCATGATCAGATATCTCTAGCGGGCCAATCTGGGCATCCTCAATGCTCACAAATTGAGCCGCCGACACCAACAGATAATCAAGGCGGGCACTGGTACCATGTGCCCGCGAGACATGGGTAAAGTCCTTTTCGGAGGGGTGCAGTAATCGCCATGGATCTACTAGGCTCAATCTAGCTCGGAACCTTTGCAACGTCCTAGATAGACTCTGTCTCTCTCGAGTTCCCATGTCTCTCGAGGTATCCAGGCCCACTTCAAAAACCCCGTTAAAATCACCGCCCAGAACCAGCGATACTTCCGGCAGCTGCTCTACTTTCGCTGTTATGTGATTAAAAAAGTCCGGATCTGGTTTGTTAGGACCATATAAATCACCCAGGATGACCTCCCGATCATTAAACATTCCGTGCAAAAACAAAAAGCGCCCTCGAGGATCCAGAACCTGTCTTAATAACGTAAACCGCACTCTCTTATGCACCAAAATGGCAACTCCCCCCTTTTTTCCTACTGCTGGGGCCCCTCAAACCTGTCCCACCCAGTCTCGGGCAAGCTTGGCGTGCTCCTCTGCTGATTGATGAGTTTCCTGCAATAGCGCAATGTCACACTTCTGTCTGGCTAAAGCTTTGAGTATTTTATATCCCTTAATAGGAGTTCCTAGGCCACAAACATTCCAAGATATGATCTTCACCACACAAAAGGTATAGCCTGATCTGTCTGCCGACCTGTTAAATTCTTTCTGAGGAAAGACCCCCCCCCAGCCTAGAGTCTTCCCCCACACTCCTCCTGACACCCCTCAGTAGTGTGTTGTTAACGCTGAAGATGGTGACCCATTCCCTTGCCTCAATCGCCACCCCCCAATATCCTTCCCTCCCCTGCCCTCTCCCTTCCTCCCCGGATATCCCTTCTATCTTACCCTACTATCACCTAACCCCAGAACACCCCGAATCCACTAACCTTAGGTCTCCCTCCCCTCCCTTCCCTTGAGAAAGACAACTGAGGTCCCACTGAGCTCGACCCGCTCCCCCCCCACCCATAAACTTCAGAACCTAACCCCTCCCCCCTCCTCTCCTCCCCACTAAGAAAGAACAACCCACCTCCCGCCTAGGCCCCGACAATGAAACCCAGCATCAACAAACTTTATACTACCTAAAATAGAAAACCGAATCCACCAACCCCACATATATTACCCCCATCCAGGCAATTGCAATCAGTAACATTAAAATAAATTGAAACAGAAGGGGGGGGGGGGGAACCATCGAGGAACAGGCCACGGTGGCTACCCCGTCATGCACGACGGCATACATTCTGCCATGAGCAGAAACAATCAAGCCGCCTATGGCTGTGGGCAGGGACCTCTCAACTCGACCTCTCTAAAAGAGCGGCATAGCCAAGCTCCTCTACAGGTATCTAAGGGGTCTACAGGGTCCCCCCTCCCTGCGGCCCCCCGGGCCAACCTAATATGTCGGCCTGGTCCACACTGCAGTATGAGACAGTCCAGTTTGAAGTCTATATAAACTTAAGTCCCTTCCAAGGCAGGCGATAACACTGTCCCGTGTGCATTAGGGAGACGGTGAGACCGCTCTCGCCTGCGTCACGACTTGCTCCACATAGGCCCCAGCTGCTGCAGCAGACTCAAATACTCGGAGTGCACTATTATAGAGTACATGTAGCCTGGCTGGATATTGTACCGAGAATCGAATCTTTGCACTAATGAGTTTTTCACATAAAGGCGCATATTCTCTTCGCTGCCGGCTTAGCGCAACCGAGTAGTCCTGCGCTATGCGTATTTTCACATTGTTATAGATGAAGTCACCCTTCTGTCTCGCCGCCCGCAGGATCTTCTCTTTGAGGGGGAACCGCAGAAATTTGGCAAGTACAATCCACGGCCTGCGATCTCGGGTTTGCGTGTTTCCCACCCGGTGGACCCTTTCAATACATAGCTGCTCCTCTGGGTCCAGATCAACCAGCAAGTTATTTAGCAAGGCTTCCAAGTAGCCGCGGAGGTCCTTATCTGCCACAGTTTCGGGAATCCCCATTATCCGCAGGTTATTCCGGCGCAAGCGGTTTTCCAAATCATCAATTTTAGCCGCTTCCAGTCTGACTTGTGTCTTCAGACCTGCTACCTCTTGAGCCAGCGCTGCAACGCCATCTTCGGCCTGTCCAAGACACTCCTCGACCTCCCGAAGCCGGCTTCCCTGGGTATCCACCGAGGTCTGCAGTCCATCCATCTTTTCGTGTAGTGCCGCAAACTGGGACGATAGAGCCGCCACTACCGCTTCCCGACACTTCGTCAAGGAATGCGGAAGATTCTGGTGAGTTCAGCGCCCCCGCTATTTCCGCCATCTTACTTGTGCCCGCCATGCGCTCCTTGTCTCTTCGAGCGGCTTTCACAGCCGTCGCCATGCCGAGCTCCGTCTGCCACAGATATTTAGGCTCTATTGGCCCTTAGACACACTAAGCTCCAAATGGCACCTGGGTTTCACAGGTTTAAAACGGTCCAATTTCGCCGGTTTGGGCTAAGGGGAGCAGAGCGCGCTCAGGATGCGGCCACTACCTTGCCCGCATCACGTGACCTCTCGATCCAGAGAGCCTGTTTCAAACAAGGTACTGTTGGGGAGCAGGAGAAAGGAATATTCCTGGGAGGACCAGAAAGCAAGTGTGCATCTGTGGCAGGGTCTGAAAGGAGACACACTACTGCTAGCAAGGTGAGCCCATTACAAGCTCTTAAAAAGCTTCTGAATAAGAAAGCTCTTTCATGCCCTTCCCCCACAACCTCATGTAGCGAGGGATCTCAATGGGAACAGCTGAAAACAGTGTTGCAGCAGTTGAAGCCTTCCCATGCAGACGCTGTGGATAGCAAGTCACTGAGGGAAGCCAGTGAAGAGGAAATGGAAATAGGAGACAGTTATATAGAGGAAGATTATTCTGATATGGAAATAGAATGTTCTTTCTGTGCCAGTCAGAAGTAAGAAACTGAAGGGTTTTAAAGTAATTGGGAAACCCCAGAAGTTTTAAATGGAGAACATTCTCTGCTGAAGCTCATGACTTTAATTAGGCAATTAATGAGAGCTGGTTGAATAAACTTCAAGAGTTAATGGATGCCTGTGAAAACTAAAGTCTGAAAGCACCTTTGGAAAAAGAAAATGTCATAAGTTTTAAACTGATGGTGGACCAGGATGTTAAAGTGCTGTTAAAACCTGTGAAAGAAACAGTTAGGTGCTGTGCTGCATCCTGGAGACCTGGAAACCGATTTCTGTTTGTAAAGGAATGATTTTGGAGGCGTGTTTAAACTAAGCCGTAGAAACAAAACCAAAGCATGGACTGTGTATCAAGGCTTATGTTTTTGTGAATGGAGAAGCATCCTGAGTTTTGTTTGTAGTAGCTGAATTCCTAACCAAAGAATTCAATTTGGTTATGAAGAACTTTATTTTCCAAATAAAAGAAATTTTCCTGTGACCTTCAATCTCAGCTATAATCTGTAAGACACAACTACATGCGAAGAGGCCAGTTTCAGTAAGAAGGACGATCGGGGCACCCCCTTACACCTAGGCAACTGCCTGGCCACAAGGGGGAGCGCCGACAATTGGATATAAATGGAATGAATTTACCTGGTTTGGATGAAAAGAGGTAGCTGTGAATTAACATGCTGAAGAATTAGCTGGGAGCAGCTGTGATGAAAGAAAAGTGTTTTCAGTTCTGAAGCTCCAGATGCATTTTTTGTTCCTGTTATCTTTTGGAGACTAATCCTATTTTTGCCTTGTGTTTGAATTTGATGCGAAAGGAGAACCCAAAATAAATATTCCTGTTTTGCCTGAACAAACCCAAGTGGTCACACTACTTTGTCTTTAAGTAAGAACTACAACTCCCAGAATTCCCTGGTGGAGAAAACCAGTGACCCTTTATTTAAGGAAAAATATGGCGGCCCTTTTTGCCCTAAGCCTCTGGCCTGGGCAAGGGGGTACGACAACTGTAAGATTTAAAGTAATTTCTTTGCAAAGACATTGTTCAGCTTAGTGCTGATGACGGCTGGCAGTTAGTTTCATGCCAAGTATTTTTATTCTAGTCATACGTAACAGATATGTGGCCGTCATGTTAGGAGCCATATTTCTTTCTATTGGGATTGATGTTATAACATGTTGCAAAATAATAGTTTTATATTTTAAGGACTTTATCTAAATTGTTCCTATTTAGAATGAGCACATACATCCATTATGCTTATTGCAACCAATCTAAGTTTATGTTTTCTGCCTACCCTTTGTTTACAGCAGTAATACGTTTTTTAAATAAATGCACCCAGAGGAACACTGTTGCATAGTTCTGACTCGTAGTCCACAGGAAAATGCAGCCTGACTGCCCGCCCCCTCTGTCTGTTGTCAAGTACGTCATCATGGAGGGGGGGGGGGGTCGGAGTCCATGCAGATTCCGTTGAAATGTATGACTAGGAATTTTAGCAAGGGATTTGCTGGAGACTATGGAATAGAAATGTCTCCGTCCCGATTAGAAATGCTTTGTGATAGGGAGTGGCCGGTACTGGTATCATCATGGCCCCCTGGTGGTACCTTTGATGTTAGTATCATATCCTTAGTTCACCAGATTGCACAAAAAGAACATCCTGACCAGTTCCCTTTTATAGACTTCTGGTTAAATGTTTGTGAAAAAAGCCCTCCTAGTTAAAGGGTTGTTATGAGGAACAGTGTAGAATATTTGCAGCAACTACCCAAGGGGAAAAGAAACTGCCTGTCTATTCAGCCCCAGAGTCCCCAGACATTCTGCCTTCAGAAGTACAACTACCAGTAAAAGGGATGGTCACGTTATACCATTGCACCAGGTCCAGGGCCTACCCACCCTTAATACCGAAGGCCAGGTCGTGGTAGGACCGACCAGCCTTGTTTATGTGCCTTTTTCCACCACTGATTTACTGAACTGAAAGACGCATTATGCCTCCGACACTGAGAAGCCTCAGGATTTGATTGAATTAATGAACAGTATAATGCAAACTCATCAGCCTACCTGGTCTGATTGCCGCCAGCTCCTGTCCACCCTTTTCAGCACTGAAGAGCAAGCGCAAATTGTGCAGGCCTCCATTAGATGGTTAGAAGAAAATCCTGTAGGAGATGTAGGCCTGGACTCTCGGCAAGCAGCCGCCACGGATCTCCCAAATGATGGCCCCAAGTGGGATCCAAATAGTGCAGACAGCCCTCAATCGGTTCCTCCAAGCCCTCATGCAAAGCCTAAAGAAGGGAGGCCAGGAAGCCATGAATATTGGAAAAATATCTGAAGTTCTCCAACGACTAGATGAGAGCCCAGCAGCCTTCTATGAATGATTATCTGAAGTCTACAGACTATATACCCCATACGATCCAGCAGCCCAGGAGAATTTGCGTATGGTAAACGCAGCTTTTGTCAGTCAGTCCCAGAGAGAAATGAGATGAAAATTACAGAAAATGGATGGATTTGTGGGCATGAATACAGCACAGTTAATGGAAGTTGCTCAGAAAGTGTTTGTGAATCGTGAAAATGAGCGTTACAGAGAAAGTGAATGTAAAATGAAGAAGAAAGCAGATCTTCTTGCTGCCGCTTTAGTTGAACGACGTGGAGGAGGTTTCCTAGCCGAAGGAGCAGAGGACGTGGAAGGGGCCGTGGAAATAGTGGGCCCCCACTGGGTGCGAATCAATGCACCCATTGCAGAGAAGAAGGACATTGGAAAAATGAATGCCCGCATCTTGACTCCACCCCCCGGAGGGGAGGAGGGAGTACCTGGAGAACAGGAGGTTGATTTCAGAGTCGTGGAGGAATGAACCGAGCACAGTTCCAGCGAGAGAGGGAAGAAGCTATTGAGGGAGTGGAAGTTGCAGAGGGCTATGTCATGGATGAAGACTAGGCCAGACCGGGCTCCAAGTTCACCATGGGTCCCCAGGAGCCTATGGTCAGTTTGAAAATAGGGGACCAATATATGGACTTTATGGTGGATACAGGAGCAGAACACTCAGTGGTGGCAAAGCCAGTGGCCCCTCTTTCCTCTCGAACTGTCACTGTTGTTGGGGCCACTGGGGCTAGGGCCACCAAGGCTTTTCTGCAGAACCGCACGTGTGAGCTAGGGGGATAGAAAATAACGCACCAGTTCCTGTATATGCCTGAATGCCCTGTTCCACTTTTGGGCCGAGATATGCTTGCCAAGCTCTAGGCGCAGATATCCTTTGCTGAAGAAGGAGAAATGCAGATGACTATAAATCCAAAACCCGCTGGACTGATGGTGCTGACTGTCCCCCGCAAAGAAGAATGGCGGTTCTACAGTGTAGATCCAACCAAGTCAGCTAGTTCCTCTATACCCACCAACCTTTTAGCCCCGCCTGAAGTATGGGCAGAAGATAATCCACCTGGCCTAGCGAAGAACATAGCCCCCATTGTTGTCACCCTCAAATCAGGAGCGGAACCAGTGCATGTGAAGCAGTATCCTCTTCCTCAACCAGCTATTGAAGGTATCCACTGCCATCTGATGAAATTACTGAAGTATGGACTTCTCAAAGAATGCCAATCACCTTGGAATACCCCCTTCTCCCAGTCAAGAAGCCTGGGATAGGAGATTACCGCCCAGTACAAGATCTGAGGCGAGTGAATGATGCAGCTGAAACTATACACTCAGTGGCACCAAATCCTTATACTCTCTTGGGACTGATCCCCGCTGAGGCTACTCATTTCACTGTCCTGGACCTGAAAGATGCCTTTTTTGTATACGCATAGCCCCCACCAGTCAACTTTTGTTTGCCTTTGAATGGCAAGATCCTACAACAGGAAGGTGGGGCCAATTCACCTGGACTCGGTTACCCCAAGGATTCAAGAATTCACCTATCCTATTCAGTGCTGCTTTGAATCAGGATCTTTCCAGCTACTCTGTGGACCCAGGGAAAAGGGTTCTTCTCCAGTATGTGGACGACTTGCTGATAGCCACCAATTCGGAATGTGAATGTTTACAAGCCACCAGTGATCTCTTGCACCTCCTGAATGAAGCTGGATACAAGGTCTCAAGGGCCAAAGCACAGCTATGCCAAACTGAAGTTAAGTATCTAGGATTCCAACTGTCCAGTGGAATCTGACGCCTGGGACCGGAACGCAAAGAAGCTGTATGCAGTATTCCCACTCCAACCAGCAGGAGGCAAGTGAGAGCCTTTCTAGGAGCTGCAGGTTATTGCCGAATATAGATACCCAACTTTGCACTGATGGCGAAGGCATTGTATCAAGTTACCAAAGGAACGGAGAGGTCTCCAATGGAATGGGGACCTGAACAGAATGCAGCATTTCAATCTTTAAAGACCGCCTTGATGTCATCACCAGCTCTAGGTCTACCAGATGTCCAGAAACCTTTTCACCTCTATGTTCATGAGTCACAAGGAATTGCTCTAGGAGTGCTGACTCAATCTCTTGGATCTGGGCAACGGCCAGTAGCTTACTTATCAAAACAATTGGATGTGGTTGCAAAAGGCTGGCCCCCTTGTTTGAGAGCTGTTGCAGCCACAGCCCTCCTAGTGAGCGAAGCAGACAAGCTCACTTTGAGACAAAATCTTCAAGTTACTGTACCACACTCTGTTCTGACCTTTATGGAACACAAAAAAACTTTTGGCTCACAAATCCGCGAATGTTGAAGTATCAGAGTATGCTGTGCGAGAATCCTCGATTGCAATTGATGGTCAGTCAAGCTTTAAATCCTGCTACGTTGTTACCAATTGGTCCTGGCCCCCCTGATCATGACTGTCTGGAAATTATGGACACTGTATTCTCAAGTCGCCCGGATATGACTGATGTTCCTTTGGAGAACCCAGAACGGACTTTTTTTTGTGGATGGAAGCAGTCTCATCATCAATGAACATCGTTGTGCAGGGTATGCAGTAGTGACCCTGGACATGGTAGTTGAGTCCTCAGCTTTGCCCCCAGGGACTTCAGCACAGAAAGCTCACTAGAGCACTGACAATAGGAAAAGTGCTCCGTCTAAATGTGTACACAAATTCCAAGTATGCCCTTACAACCTTGCATGCACATGGGGCCCTGTACAAAGAATGAGGGTTTAAGTATGGCCCCGAGATATTGACATTCTCAGATGCATACTGCCTACAGATCCCAGAATTTAGGAAAAGTAGAACGTATGAATAGAACCCTGAAATCTCAGTTGTCTAAACTTTGCCAAGAAGCTCACCTGAAGTGGCCCCAGGTTCTTCTTAGGATATGCTTAGCCCCTACTAAGTCTTTAGGAGTTTCCCCTTTTGAGATTCTGTATGGGCGACCCCCGCCTATTGTACAAGGAATAAAGGGAGATATGAAACAGATTGGATCTGAAATTACTAGACAAGAACTATTGGTTTTAAGTTCTGTTTTGCAGAGTCTTCATACGTGGGTACAAGATCAGCTGCCCATCCATCTAACAGAACCCCTGCATCCTTTCAAGCCTAGAGTCTTGGTGTGGATCAAAGAGTGGAGAAAGACACCGTTGGCACTGCATTGGAAGGGACCTTATGTTGTCATCTTATCAACCCCAACAGCAGTTAAAGTTGCAGAAGTCGAACCCTGGATTCATCACAGTCAAGTAAAGCCAGCAGCCGTTGATAGCACTGTAGAACGGAAGGCAGCTACAAAAGTTTTAGCTATGTGGCAATATTACCCTATACCTCACAATGATGCTTTTACGCAAGTATAATATGTGATTTAATTCTCACCCTTTCTCACTTGCGGGTGAGAATAATCAAAGGGAGGAATGTGGTAGGCTATGGCCTGTAATAGCCTGCAAATATATGAGAGGCCTATAAGCTAGGCCCTGATCCCAACCCCTATCTGAGAAAAAACCAAAGTCTGTAAAAGTTTGAGAAAATTGCTTTAAACTGCTTAACAAGAAGTTTTTCATGAATTTATAAATCCTTTATTATTCTCTTATGTTCTGATGGTAGAAATGTTTCAATACTTGCATTCCTGGAGCTAGCAATGACCTCCATGTATCCATACCTAGAAACTGTGCCATTGTTAGAACAGTCCTAGAAGGGGAACGGAGAGCTAGGCCCAAAGAGGGTCCCCGATTGGACAGGTGCAAGGGGCGTTGGGACCAATAGAAAGTTTGTATGTATCACACTGAAAGAAATGTATATAATGAATTTGCTTCTGTATAATTTTGCTCAGTCCTTTTTGGATGCTTTTCTGTCTGAGCCTTGTGCACAATAAATTGGCTTGGACCCTGCAATTGACTCCTGGTATTATTTGTTGCATGCTTATCAGCTGCTACACTACCACTTTTAACTTGGCTGGATACACTAAGGAAAATTTTATACCTCTACAGACTAGATAGGCTATGTGGTATTTTTCTGTCGTCATGTTTCTATGTTAGCAAAAGCTTTTCTCTTCGGGGCTACCGTTGCTGAGAAATCTTGAAAAACAAGAATTTTCTGTCACTCATGTTCCAAATTGTGCTGATTGCGGGCCTTTGGAGCAAGATCTCTTTTTGTTGATAGCTTAGAAAATGCACCAACACCGGTCTGGGTCGGGAGTCACCATCCCTATGGATACCTATCTGGGGGGCATGCTCATTCTGGATCTTTCCTGTTAGATCGGGGAGGTGGAGGCCTAATGGCAACCATGTCTCCAAGAATCCCCCACAGTTCTCTGGCACCCATTGACTCCGGTATACCAATCAGGTGAAGATTCTTTCTCATCCCTCAGTTCTCTAAATCATCTATTTTTTGGTCCTGCTGCCGTACCTGTTCTTCCAGGCCTTGGAGCTGTTGTTCTGTGGCTGCGCCGCCATCTTCCAGGCCTGATACTCTTTGCTCCAGGTGCTGGATGTGGCCCGTGAAATCCACCACTGACGTGGTAAGCAGGTCAAGCTTGGAGATAAGACCCTGAAACTGATTGTTCACTGCCCCAACCATCGCTACTGTGACTACTTTGACGAGCATTGTCACCGCCACATCAGGGCTTGCCGGGGCTGCAAGATCCACCATTTTGCTATCTGCCACTTGTGGTTTCTCACATCATTGTGGTTTTGCTGCCATCTGTTCCCCACTGTCGGGGGGATTCTTTTTTAGCACCAAGTGCTTACTTCTCTATACCAACTATGTTGTGGGGGCTTAGCAGTCCTGTTTTACTGGCTCATTTGGGGGGGATAAGGTCCTAAGCCCTGGAGCTGAGTCAGCTACGTCTGACCCTGCTCATTGCCAAACCAGAAGTTATCCAAGATAGTATTTTTAAACAAAGCCCATGCTTGATGTAAACCTTTAACCTTTGCAGCTTCTCTTTTATTTTTTTCTTATTTTCCTCATTTTATCATAATTTCCCTTTTGAAAGTTAAAAGGTAATACTATGGATTTCCTTGCCATCCTCCCTCCATTTATTAAATCAAAGGCAATCATGCTACGATCACTATTGCCAAGTGGCCCCAACACCATTATCTCTTGCACCAGATCCTGTGTTCCACTGAGGACTAGGTCCAAAATAGCTTCTCGTCTTATCGGTTCATGAACCAGCTGCTCCAGGAAGTGGTCATTTATTTGATCTATACATTTTATATCTCTAGCATGTCCTGCTGTGACATTGACCCAGTCGATACTGGGGTAATTTAATTTACCCATCATTACTGTGTAGTAACTTTTGTTAGCTTTCCTGATTTCTTTTAGCATTTCATCATCCATCTGTTCATTCTGACCAGGTGGACAGTAGTACACCCCCACTGCCATTACCTTCCTTTTTTTCATGGAATTTCTATTCATAGAGATTCTACGGTATATTTTGTTTCCTACAAAACTTTTATCCTGAGTGACTCAACACCTTCTCTAACATAGAGGTCAACTCCTCCACAAGTTTGATCTACCCTATCATAGTTTGTACCCTATTATGTTATCCCATTGATTGCCCTCTTTCCACCAGGTCTCCGAGATGCCAATTATACCTAACCTTTCATCTAGTGTTATATATTCTAGCTTTCCCATCTTATTGTTTTAGACTTCTAGCATTTGCATATAGGCATTTTAGAGGTCATATTTTATTTATATTGACAATCTGGTTATCAGTTGATGAGGTAATTTGGAATCTTTCAGCTCTGCACGTAAAGGCATCTGGGTTACTTTTATCTTTATTGGAACCTCCTTTTTAGGATGTCCTAACTTGCCGCTTTTGCTAGTATCCTTCAAGGATACACTGAAACATGACTGCAGAAAATGACTACATGACCTGCCTAGTCTGGCCTTCCATGTTAACTACAATAGTCCCCTTTTTTCCTTTAGAGATCTTCTGTGTTTGTCCCATGTTTTGTTTTGTTTTTTTAAATTCAGATACTGTCCTCATCTCTACTACCTCCACTTGGAAATTATTCCACGGCATTTACCACTCTTTCTGTAGAGAAATATTTCCGCATATTACTCCTGAGTCTATCCCCTTTCACCCTCATCCTATGTCCCCTTGTACCAGAGCTTGCTTTCAATTGAAAGAGGCTCTCCTCCTGTGCAATTATGCCAGAGAGGTATTTAAACGTCTCTATCATATCTCCTTTATCCCGCCTTTCCTCTGATCTTTACGTCTGTCCTTATCTGCGTTATATTGAAGACTACTAACCATTTTAGTAACCACCCTCTGCACCAATTTCATCCTATTTATATTCTTTTGAAGGTGTGGTCTCCAGAATTGCACACAATATTCCAAATGAGTTCCCACCAGATACTTATACAGAAGCACTAACACCTCCTTTTTTCTGCCTACCATTCCTCTCCCTATGCACCCAAGCATTCTTCTGGCTTTCGCCGTTGCCTTTTCTACCTGTTTAGCCACTTTAAGATCATCAGAAACAATCATGCTCAGGTCCCACTCTTCTTTCATGGACAGAAGTACTTCACCACCTTCCACTGTACGGCTCCCTTGATTTTTGCAGCCGAAATGCATGACTCTGTATTTTTTAGCATTAAATCTCAGCTGCCAAATTCTGAACCATTCTTCAAGCTTAGCTAGATCCCTCCTCATGTTATCTACTCCTTCCTGCATATCTACTCTATTGCAGAGTTTGGTATCATCTGCAAAGAGGTAAACCTTACCCGATGGCCCTGCCGCAATATCACTAACAAAGATGTTAAAAAGAATTAGACCAAGGACAGACCCCTGTGGCACAACACTGGCAAACTCCTTCTCCTCAAAGTGAGCTCCATTTTCCTGTAACTTTTGCTGCATCTAACTCAACCAATTTCTAACCCAATCAGTCACTTTGGGGTCCATCCCAAGGGTGCTCAGTTTGTTTATGTCGCCTGTCCAGAACAGTGTCAAAGGCATAGTCCAAAAACGTGATAATAGTGGAAAAACAGTTTTATTAACAAAAGCCTCTTGCCAACCCGACACAGGCCGTGTTTCGCAAACCTTCGTCAGGGGTTGATCAAGTAAAATCCTAAAAACATAAACAACATAAACATGCAATATGAACTCATAATTAAAATAATGTGAAAGAACAGATCAATAATTATAATACATAAAACGTAAAACATTTAATCAAATGCATATATGTATATCATAAATAATTAAAACAATAAATATAATAATATAATGTAAAACAGATAAGAAGAATAAAAAGTGTGGATACATGATTATGATCAATTAAATTGAATCTTAGTGTAAAAATACAACTGGTAAAACTAAATACAAAACAGAATATAAAATAAATAAGAACAAATTAGAAGACAAGACAGGGATGTGACAAACAATAGGTACCTCTGTGTGAAGATCCAGCAACTCGTGGCCTTCTAAAAGAAATTGTGCTTGTATAGCTAAAAAGCCACAGACAAATAAATAAATAAATAGAATAGCACTATTCTGTAAACATACATAATAAATATCATAAATATAAGACCAACTAAATAGAATTAGGGACAAAGCTAACTAATGGAAAACAGAAGCAGGCAGCAGGAGCGAAAAAGGGGGAGAAGGGGTAATTTCAAATGTGGACTTCATTTCGCTAAGCAAATTTGCTAAATATTATCCTCAATATATACAATCAAAACAATAGCTAAATTTGTTGGCTAAAGTGGAAGGGTAGGAGGAAATGATTGCGAATGCAGGCTTCATTCCACTAACTATATTAAAAATGATAACTTAATTGTTGCTGGCTAGGAGACGATGTAAAGATGAAAACAATAGATTGCACCAGAGCAACGATCTTGTATAAAAAATAGCCCAAAGTAGACATCGTATAAAAAATTAAACACAAGGACACCACGTTAGTGTCGATCCGTAATAAGGAAAAAATAACTACTCCAGAGGCTCTATTCTTTTCGAGGAAAAGACAACAAACGTGCCAAAATGGTGACACTAAAACCGGCGATGGTATTATGAACAATCTACTTGTATTATGCATTCTCTTTGTAACATACCTCAGTCGCATAGCAAGCTCATAAAAAATGGAAATCCTCTTGGCTCGCAGACCGGTAGCCGTGCCTATTTCTCTGATAAACAAATTGTCTTAAAAACGTCGGCTCATGCACATACGTATTTTAAAGTCACCGAGGAGCGGGAAGAAAGGGGGCATGTCGGAAGGAGGGGCCAAATCAAAACCTGCTAAAAACAATAAGGATTATCGCCATCTACATTTGGTTCTACATAAATGAAACCTTGCAAAAAGTAATTCAAATACGGCTATTCTTTACGAAAGAAAAGTAAATCTGGCAATTGAAAAAACTGCTTCTCAAATACCATACCCAAATATCTCGAGAAGAACTAAAAGTGTGCCATTATCTATTGAACTGGCAAGGAAAACAAACCAGATAAAGAATATTAGACCATGATGGAAGACAATATGTAGTGGACTTGATAATAAAACTCTATATAATAGGAGGATCTTAATAAAAACAATAGAATGTTGTATAGCAACAAAGTGGGAGACGAACTAATGTATAAAAAAATTTTTTCAAAGAAAAACAGAAAAATCTCTATCTAAGTTGAGGCCATTTGGAACAAGTGAATCTAATAAAAATATATATCTTTGCTCGAGCCTCAAAATAGTTTTATTCATATCGCCACCTCTCCAGTTGGATCTAACTTTTTTTATAACAAAAAATTTTAAAGCAGTAACCTTGTGTTGATAATCTTGCCAATGGGACAAACAGAACACCTCCCGCACTGGAAATGGCCTTTATATTGTGATAGATATCTCTTTTCTGTAAAAGATGAGGGCACAAGTAAATTACGCAGATTAACATTGCCAGCATTTCAAGATATGAATCTGATAATTACACATAAGCGCAATGTTAATCTGCGTAATTTACTTGTGCCCTCATCTTTTACAGAAAAGAGATATCTATCACAATATAAAGGTGTTCTGTTTGTTCTAATGTTTTACCTATTAGAGATGTATTTACTCATCCCACGGGAGCAAGCAGAGTGTGGGTCACTTGCGCTTTATTGAAAACCAAAACCCCGATGCGTTTCGGCGAAAGCCTTCATCAGGGGGCTAGAGGACTGCAAACAAATTAAAAACAATATATCTCAATAAAACATAATAAAAACATAAAAGTATAAATATAAAATCAAAAATATAAAATCAACATAAATAATTTAAAAGGACAAACATCAAAAATGGGTATATCATATTATACTCACACAATTGGTAAAACCAATACAGTAGATGAAGCGCATAGGAACGTATAACCAGTAATGTGGTTAATAATGCTGAAAAACAACAGACATATACAAATACCAGATCAGGTGCAAATAGTAAACAAACCATGCAGTAGGAAAGACGAATGGGAAACCCAGACCAGGACAAGCAAAAGTACATACACTTAAACTACTAAAAAATACTAAAATTAAAAGAGCAAACAAGGACTAATACATATATTTAATTAAAACATAAAAACTTAATAACACATCGCATATCCATAGTGAACTCTAAGATAACAAAATAAAATCAATTACAAAATTGAACAAAATTAGAAATGAGCAATTGGTCATAAAAAGAAAACCTAAATGGGAGCCAAGATACCATGTTGTAAGAATATAATATGTAAAAAAGGGGCTAGTAGATATAAAAAAGTTGGCTAAACCTATCTGGACAAACAGTTCTTATTAAAAGAGTGTCATACTGAGTAGACATCAAATATGTGAAAAAAATAAATAAATAAAAAGCAGATACAATTAGAACCATATTTAAAAAACAAATGCTTGGCTGAAATTAGCAGCAATTAATTACATCATATAAATAAATAAAACCTCTAAAAAAGAGTAGGCAGAGGGTTAAAAATGATGTGATTAAAAAAATGGTTAAAAAACAGCGGTACAAGCTCTTTCAGCACTGACAAAAAAAACAACCCTTCATGATGCGCTGAATATTAGCGTACTTAAAAGACGTAAAGTAAATGGAGTAGAATAAGTTTATATATATATATAGTAAGGCCAGAACGGCCCAGAAAAATAGCTAGGCTATATTATCCTAGAACATCACTCAAAAGGGGAGCCGGGACCCGTCAAATTGGGCACAAGGAAACTGCTAGTGTTGTGTATATTATGTAGCCAGCATTGCCCGGCTGTGGTATCAAAGAACACAACTCAAAGGGACAACAAAACCCGCCAGATCGGCAAATAGCAACTGCTCGTGTTGTATTCTAGAACATCACTCAAAAGGGGAGCCGGGACCCGTCAGATTCGGCAAAGGCAACTGCTAGTATTGTATAAAAGGAAAGTAGCATGCTAAAAAAAGGTTTAAAACAAAGCACATAATAAACCATTATGCATAGGAAACCTAACTTTCAAACATTTGGAGATTATAAATGAATACTTGGAAGAAAATGAAACAAAACAAAGCTATGATCTAAAACGCGAAACAATGAAAACATATTGCAGCGTAAGAGAGAAACTAAATTCTGCAAAGATGAAGCTGCACATACCTTCAGCACGATCAGTGAAAGCAAAATCAGTCTTTCATGTGACGCTGAAATTGGCGCGTTTTTAAAGGTCAGAGAACATAGTTAACATAAATGCATATGTATGAAACCTAAAAGCGCTAAAAAAAGGGGGGGAAAGGGATTTTGTACTCAAACAAATGCTAAGCTGATTAAACAGCCAAAGATTAGCATATATTAATTATACCATATGGATAAAAAAGGGGAGACAGCAAATCAAAAGTAAAGTTAAGGAAACCCAACTGAGCAAACTGAAATAGAGTCCAGCGTTGCGTGCTATATCAGCGCTGACAACGAAAATAAAACCCATCATGGTACGGTAAATATCGAACAAACACGAAGTAAACGGGGTTGAATATCCCGTAATAATAGATGTATATAATGTGGCCAGCATGGCCCGGCTGTGGTATCAAAAAACATAACTCAAAGAAAAACAAACCCCGCCAGAACGGCAAGTAGCAACTGCTCGTGTTATAAAAAATACACCGAAGACCATGAGAATCCATTTCAAGTACGAAACCTGAACATAGTTAAAAATTGTATAGTGTACCTGCATAAAAATAAATAAATAAAGAAATACTTAAAGAAACATGAAGGCACACACAACGAGACCATGTTACAGCATTGAGCGGGACTGCATGGCAATAAAAGCAAACAAACAGCTAGAAAAGCTAAAATAAAATTGCACATACCTTCAGCACCGTCAGTGAAAGTAAAACAAACCTTTCATAAGACCCTTTTGAGTGATGTTCTAGAATACAACACGAGCAGTTGCTATTTGCCGATCTGGCGGGTTTTGTTGTCCCTTTGAGTTGTGTTCTTTGATACCACAGCCGGGCAATGCTGGCTACATAATATACACAACACTAGCAGTTTCCTTGTGCCCAATTTGACGGGTCCCGGCTCCCCTTTTGAGTGATGTTCTAGGATAATATAGCCTAGCTATTTTTCTGGGCCGTTCTGGCCTTACTATATATATATATTACTACGGAATATTCTACTCCATTTACTTTACGTCTTTTAAGTACGCTAATATTCAGCGCATCATGAAGGGTTGTTTTTTTTGTCAGTGCTGAAAGAGCTTGTACCGCTGTTTTTTAACCATTTTTTTAATCACATCATTTTTAACCCTCTGCCTACTCTTTTTTAGAGGTTTTATTTATTTATATGATGTAATTAATTGCTGCTAATTTCAGCCAAGCATTTGTTTTTTAAATATGGTTCTAATTGTATCTGCTTTTTATTTATTTATTTTTTTCACATATTTGATGTCTACTCAGTATGACACTCTTTTAAAAAGAACTGTTTGTCCAGATAGGTTTAGCCAACTTTTTTATATCTACTAGCCCCTTTTTTACATATTATTCTTACAACATGGTATCTTGGCTCCCATTTAGGTTTTTCTTTTATGACCAATTGCTCATTTCTAATTTTGTTCAATTTTGTAATTGATTTTATTTTGTTATCTTAGAGTTCACTATGGATATGCGATGTGTTATTAAGTTTTTATGTTTTAATTAAATATATGTATTAGTCCTTGTTTGCTCTTTTAATTTTAGTATTTTTTAGTAGTTCAAGTGTATGTACTTTTGCTTGTCCTGGTCTGGGTTTCCCATTTGTCTTTCCTACTGCATGGTTTGTTTACTATTTGCACCTGATCTGGTATTTGTATTTTAATATGTCTGTTGTTTTTCAGCATTATTAACCACATTACTGGTTATACGTTCCTATGCGCTTCATCTACTGTATTGGTTTTACCAATTGTGTGAGTATAATATGATATACCCATTTTTGATGTTTGTCCTTTTAAATTATTTATGTTGATTTTATATTTTTGATTTTATATTTATACTTTTATGTTTTTATTATGTTTTATTGAGATATATTGTTTTTAATTTGTTTGCAGTCCTCTAGCCCCCTGATGAAGGCTTTCGCCGAAACGCGTCGGGGTTTTGGTTTTCAATAAAGCGCAAGTGACCCCCACTCTGCTTGCTCCCTTGGTGTTTTTTTTGGACTCTCTGCGAGCCAGTGCTCTTTCTTGTGTCCCTTTACTCATCCCACTACACAGAAAAAGTTTTATATTAATGATTTTTCTAATTGTGACACATCTAATGTCATCTATGTAATACAATGTCCTTGTAACCTACTGTACCTTGGTAAGACCACACGTAACATTAAGATCAGGATCATGGAGCACAAGAGTTGCATCAAGAGGAATGTAGAAGACAAACCCCTGGTTGCCCATTGGCAAGATTATCAACACAAGGTCACTGATTTAAATTTTTTTGTTATAAAAAAAGTTAGATCCAACTGGAGAGGTGGCGATATGAATAAAACTATTTTGAGGCTCAAGCAAAGATATGTATTTTTATTAGATTCACTTGTTCCAAATGGCCTCAACTTAGATAGAGATTTTTCTATTTTTCTTTGAAAATTTTTTTTTATACATTAGTTCGTCTCCCACTTTGTTGCTATACAACATTCTATTGTTTTTATTAAGATCCTCCTATTATATAGAGTTTTATTATGCAAGTCCACTACATATTGTCTTCCATCATGGTCTAATATTACTTATCTGGTTTGTTTTCCTTGCCAGATAATGGCACACTTTTAGTTCTTCTCGAGATATTTGGGTATGGTATTTGAGAAGCAGTTTTTTCAATTTCCAGATTTACTTTTCTTTCGTAGAGAATAGCCGTATTTGTTTTACTTTTTGCAAGGTTTCATTTATGTAGAACCAAATGTAGATGGCGATAATCCTTATTGTTTTTAGCAGGTTTTGATTTGGCACCTCCTTCCGACACGCCCCCTTTCTTCCCGCTCCTCGGTGACTTTAAAATATGTATGTGCATGAGCCGGCATTTTTAAGACAATTCGTTTATCGGAGAAATAAGCACGGCTACCGGTCTGCGAGCCAAGAGGATTTCCAGTTTTTATGAGCTTGCTATACGACTGAGGTATGTTACAAAAAGAATGCATAATACAAGCAGATTGCTCATAATACCATCGCCGGTTTTAGTGTCACCATTTTGGCACGTTTGTTGTCTTTTCCTCGAAAAGAATAGAGCCTCTGGTGTTGTCTTTTCCTCGAAAAGAATAGAGCCTCTGGAGTAGTTATTTTTTCCTTATTACGGATCGACACTAACGTGGTGTCCTTGTGTTTAATTTTTTATATGATGTCTACTTTGGGCTATTTTTTATACAAGATCGCTGCTCTGGTGCAATCTATTGTTTTCATCTTTACATCGTCTCCTAGCCAGCAACAATTAAGTTATCGTTTTTAATATAGTTAGCGGAATGAAGCCTGCATTCGCAATCATTTCCTCCTACCCTTCCACTTTAGCCAACAAATTTAGCTATTGTTTTGATTGTATATATTGAGGATAATATTTAGCAAATTTGCTTAGCGAAATGAAGTCCGCATTTGAAATTACCCCTTCTCCCCCTTTTTCGCTCCTGCTGCCTGCTTCTGTTTTCCATTAGTTAGCTTTGTCCCTAGTTTTATTTAGTTGGTCTTATATTTATGATATTTATTATGTATGTTTACAGAATAGTGCTATTCTATTTATTTATTTATTTGTCTGTGGTTTTTTAGCTATACAAGCACAATTTCCTTTAGAGGGCCACGAGTTGCTGGGTCTTCACACAGAGGTACCCATTGTTTGTCACATCCCTGTCTTGTCTTCTAATTTGTTCTTATTTATTTTATATTCTGTTTTGTATTTAGTTTTACCAGTTGTATTTTTACAGTAAGATTCAATTTAATTAATCATAATCATGTATCCACACTTTTTATTCTTCTTATCTGTTTTACATTATATTATTATATTTATTGTTTTAATTATTTATGATATTTAATCAAATGCATATATGTATGTTTTACGTTTTATGTATTATAATTATTGATCTGTTCTTTCACATTATTTTAATTATGAGTTCATATTACATGTTTATGTTGTTTATGTTTTTAGGATTTTACTTGATCAACCCCTGACGAAGGTTTGCGAAACACGGCCTGTGTCGGGTTGGCAAGAGGCTTTTGTTAATAAAACTGTTTTTCCACTATTATCACGTTTTTGGATTGTGTCTCTGGTATTTACGTGATTTTTTGCCTTTTTTGTTGGACAGTGTCAAAGGCATTACTGAAATATAAGTACACCACATCTGGGCCTCTCCCTTGGTCCAACTCTCTCTTCACCCGGTCAAAGTAATCAATCAATTTTGTCTGACAAGACCTGTCTCTGATAAACCCATGCTGCCTTGGATCATGCAATCCATTGGACTCCAGAAATCTCACTACTCTTTCTTTTAGCAGCGTTTCCAATAATCTACTCGCCACAGAGGTTAGACTAACCAGCCGGTAGTTTTCAATGTCATCCTTACTACCGCTTTTATGTAAAGGATCACATGTGTCTTTTTCCAGTCCTCTGAGACCACTCCTGACTCTAAAGAAGCATTGAAAAGGTCTGACAATGGAGCTGCTAGAATGTCTCCAAGTTCCTTCAATATTCTTGGATATATCCCATCTGGTCCCATTGCTTTGTTCACTTTTAGTTTAGTTAGTTCCTCACAAACACAGTCTTTTGAAAATCGTTCAAGATCCCTGTCACTTCTGTTCCTATTTGTGGGAGTTTTCTAAGATCCTGCTCCTGGACCTTCATCTGTGAACACCAGAGCCGGCCCGTCCATTGTGCGAGAATGTTGTTCGCACAACTAACCACGCTTCAGGGGCCCTGCGCAAACTTCATTCTGCTCGGTTTGCAGGGCCGACTTCAGAGAGAGCCGGGAAGGCCCAAAGCCCCGGCTCACCTATGCACAGCGCTGGAGTGAAGAGCAGCATGTTACTTCACTCCCACTGTGTCCTTGTGAAGGGTGCTGAGCTCCAGGAAACAGGAAATACCCTTTAACCTTTCCCGGCACTCAGCGTGCTTCACGAGAACACAGCAGGAGTGAAAGAACAGACTGCTCTTTACTCCAGTGCTGTGCAGAGGTGAGCCGGGGCTTGAGGCCTCCTCAGCTTACTCTGCAGCCACTCAGACAGGCACAGGGCTCTTCTGAGGGGGGGGGGGAGTAGGGGCAGGATAGGACTGGAAATAGGCTGATCAGGGGGCTAGGATAGGACTGGAAATGGCTGAAGGGAGCTAGGTTTGGAAATGGGCTGATGGGGGGGCTAGGATAGGATTGGAAATGGCTTATGGGGGGAGTTTGGACTGGAAATGGGCTGATGGGGAGCTAGGATAGGACTGGAAATGGCTGATGGGGTGGCTAGGACTGGAAATGGGTTGATGGGGGGGGGGGGCTAGGAAAGGAATGGAAATGGCTGAAGGGGAGCTAGGATTGGAAATGGACTGATGGGGGGAGCTCGGACTGGAAATGGGCTGATGGGGGGCTAGGATAGGATTGGAAATGGGCTGATGGGGCTGGGATTGGAAATGGGATGGTGGGGGAGGCTTGGGCTGATAGGTGCTAGGATAGGACTGGAAATGACTGATGGGAGTGGCTAGGATTAGAAATGGGTTGATGGGGGGACTTGTACTGGAAAGGGGGTGATGGGGGCTAGGAAAGGACTGGAAATGGCTGATGGGGGGCTTGGACTGGAAATGTGCTGCTGGGGACTAGGATAGGATTGGAAATGGGCTGGTGGGGGAGGCTTGGGCTGATGGGGGGTTAGGATAGGACTGGAAATGGGCTGATGGGGAGCTTGGACTGGAAATGGGATGATGGGGGGCTAGAATAGGATTGGAAATGGGCTGGTGGGGGCTGGGATTGGAAATGGGCTGGTGGGAGAGGCTTGGGCTGATGGGGGCTAGGATAGGACTGAAAATGGCTGATGGAGGACTAGGATTGGAAGTGGGTTGATGGAGGGGGGCTTGGACTGGAAAGGGGCTGATGGGGGATAGTATAGGATTGGAAATGGGCTGATGGGGGCTGGGATTGGAAATGGGCTGGTGGTGGAGGCATGGGCTGATAGGGGGCTAGGATAGGACTGGAAATGGCTGATGGGGGGGCTAGGATTGGAAATGGGTTGATGGGGGGCTTGGATTGGAAAGGGGCTGATGGGGGGTTTATTTATTTTATTTATTTATTTATTTAACAATTCTTATATACCGTGCTATTTGTTATCAGTGAGGTTTACATTCAACAACAAGAGTTCAGAGCAGTCAAGACTGTTTGAGTTTTATATTATAACAGGAGTTAGAACTTGGACCACACAGGGTAACTATTTACATGTTGCAATAGCTTTAAATAATACAGATAAAGATTAACTATTTACACGTTGAGTTTGGTCCGAATAGACAAGGAATAAATAGGATAGGATAGTACTGGAAATGGCTGATGGGGGACTAGGATAGAATTGGAAATGGGCTGGTGGGGGAGGCTTGCGCTTATGGGGGGTTAGGGTAGGACTGGAAATGGGCTGATGGGGGGCTAGGATAGGATTGGAAATGGGCTGGTGGGGCTGGGATTGGAAATGGGCTGGTGGGGGAGGCTTGGGCTGATAGGGGGCTAGGATAGGACTGGAAATGGCTGATGGGAATGGCTAGGACTGGAAATGGGCTAATGGGAGACTGGGATAGGACTGAAAATGGCTGATGGGGGCTAGGATTGGAAATGGGTTGAGGGGGGCGTGGACTGGAAAGGGGCTGATGGGCTAGGATAGGACTGGGAATAGCTGATAGGGGCTTGGACTGGAAATGGGCTGATGGGGGGCTAGGATAGGATTGGAAATGGGCTGTGGGGAGGCTTGGACTGATGGGGGCTAGGATAGGACTGGAAATGGCTGATGGGAGACGGGGATAGGACTGAAAATGGCTGGAGGGCTAGGATTGGAAATGGGCTGATGGGGGGCTTGGACTGGAAAGGGGCTGATGGGGGTTAGGACTGGAAATGGGCTGATACGGAGGCTAGAACTGAAAATTGGCTGATGGGGGGGGGCTTGGACTGGAAATAGGCTGATGGGGGCTAGGATAAGACTGGAAATGGCTGATGGTGGGCTAGGATTGGAAATAGGCTAATGGGGAGCTAGAATAGGACTGGAAATGGCGGATGGGGGGCTAGGATAGGATTGGAAATGGCTGATGGGGGTTTGGACTGGAACTGGGCTGATGGGAGACTGGGATAGGACTGAAAATGGCTGATGGAGGGCTAGGATTGGAAATGGGCTGATGGGGGGCTAGGATAGGATTGGAAATGGCTGATGGTGGTTTGGCCTGGAAATGGGCTGATGGGAGGCTAGGATAGAACTGGAAATGGCTGATGGGGTGGTTAGGACTGGAAATGAGATGATGGTGGGGCTAGGATAGGCCTGGAAATGGGCTGATGGGGGGCTAGGATAGGATTGGAAATGGGCTGGTGGGGCTGGGATTGGAAATGGGCTGGTGGGGGAGGCTTGGGCTGATAGGGGGCTAGGACAAGACTGGAAATGGCTGATGGGAATGGCTAGGACTGGAAATGGGCTAATGGGAGACTGGGATAGGACTGAAAATGGCTGATGGGGGCTAGGATTGGAAATGGGTTGAGGGGGGCTTGGACTGGAAAGGGGCTGATGGGCTAGGATAGGACTGGGAATAGCTGATAGGGGGCTTGGACTGGAAATGGGCTGATGGGGGGCTAGGATAGGATTGGAAATGGGCTGGTGGGGGAGGCTTGGACTGATGGGGGCTAGGATAGGACTGGAAATGGCTGATGGGAGACTGGGATAGGACTGAAAATGGCTGGAGGGCTAGGATTGGAAATGGGCTGATGGGGGGCTTGGACTGGAAAGGGGCTGATGGCGGTTAGGACTGGAAATGGGCTGATAGGGAGGCTAGAACTGAAAATTGGCTGATGGGGGGGGGGGGGCTTGGACTGGAAATAGGCTGATGGGGGCTAGGATAAGACTGGAAATGGCTGATGGTGGGCTAGGATTGGAAATAGGCTAATGGGGAGCTAGAATAGGACTGGAAATGGCGGATGGGGGGCTAGGATAGGATTGGAAATGGCTGATGGGGGTTTGGACTGGAACTGGGCTGATGGGAGACTGGGATAGGACTGAAAATGGCTGATGGAGGGCTAGGATTGGAAATAGGCTGATGGGGGGCTTGGACTGGAAAGGGGCTGATGGGGGGGGTTAGGACTGGAAATGGGCTGATGGGGAGGCTAGAACTGAAAATAGGCTGATGGGGGCTAGGATAAGACTGGAAATGACTGATGGTGGGCTAGGATTGGAAATAGGCTGATGGGGGGCTAGAATAGGACTGGAAATGGCTGATGGGGGACTAGGATTGGAAATGGGCTGATGGGGGGCTAGGATAGGATTGGAAATGGCTGATGGTGGTTTGGCCTGGAAATTGGCTGATGGGAGGCTAGGATAGAACTGGAAATGGCTGATGGGGTGGTTAGGACTGGAAATGAGCTGATGGTGGGGCTAGGATAGGACTGGAAATGGGCTGATGGGGGTTAGATTGAAAATAGGCTGATGGGGGGCTTGGACATGAAATGGGCTGATGGGGGACTAGGATAGGAATGGAAATGGCTGATGGGGGGCTAGGATTGAAAGTGGGCTGATGAGGGACTTGGACTGGAAATGAGCTGATGGGGGGCTAGGATTGGAAATGGGCTGATGGGGGGCTGGAATAGGACTTGAAATGGCTGATCGGGGGGTAGGATTAGAAATGGGCTGATGGGGGGAGCTTGGACTGGAAAAGGGCTGATGGGCTTGTACTGGAAATGGGCTGATGGGGGCTGGAACAGGACTGGAAATAGCTGTTGGGGTGCTAGGTTTGGAAATGTTCTTTTGGGGGGGTCTAGGACTGGAAATGGGCTGATGCGGGGGCAAGGGAGAATGGGACTCTAAGGGTGCGGATGCTGGGTGGGGCTGGAACTAGAAGGAAGCTGATATTAGGGCAGGACCAGAAGTGGATTGGGCTGGGGGAATGATGATGGAGAGGGGAAAAGATATTTTGTGTGGGAGGGAAGAAAAATCTATGTTTGGCCAGGTATTGGTAGAGTAAGTGGGGATTGAGGATGGAAGGGTGAAATTTGAGTGGATGAAAAAGAAATAAAGAAAGAAATGGAGGAAAGAGCCAAAGGGGAAAGATCAGTATGTTAAAGCAGATGTAGAGAGAGAATGGAAAAAAAAGTAGAAAAGAGCAGAAAGGACAAATGGACAGCAGAAAATGGAGAGTTAGCAGAAGACACGAAGAAACCAGAAGAAAGTGACTGGAGCAATTGCAACTGAAAAATAAAATACAAAAACAAGAAAAGGTAGAAATGTGCATCACTAATGTCTTTGCGTTTTTGTTTAGTTTTAGGTTTTTTTTTTATTGCTGTCAAGTCAGTGCTGACTCCTAGCAACCCAGCTGTCTCTGAATTTCTTGGCAATTTATCTCTAGAAGTAGATTGCCAGGCCTTTTCTTCCAAGGCAATGAAGGGTAAAGTGACTTGCACAGGGAAATTAATTTATAGTTTTATTTCTCCAGTGTTGTTGTACATTCCAAGTTTGGCTTTTGGGATTCCCAGTTTAATTATTGTCTTCCTATCTCTAAATTGTGATCCCTTGTTCTTTGTTTGGTGATGGTCTATGTTCTGCATGTGTTACCAAGCTGAGGTATTCTGTTCATGTAGTTTCTATTTGACAGTGTCGCTTGTTCTCTTTCCCCCAGGAGATGTATTAGTTTAATATTTGCAATGTTGCCTTTTGATAGGTAGGGTTTGGTGCTTTGTGAGTCCTGGTAGTGCTGTTATGATATGGGAGGTTTGCTATGGGTTCTAAATGGACAGTGTTTATAGTACTTTCTAATGTGCCTGGTGATTGGCACTGGAGTATAGTAATGTAGAAATCTGGAATCTTTCTTTATCCAGACATTCATTAGGATGTTTGCTACAAGTTAGCACACGTTAATATTATGCAAATATTTATGCAAATGAGGTCCCTTATGCCAATGAGGCCCGCAATGAGTCTCCGCACATGTCCCCGCAACCCCCATGAGCCGCCCCTGGTGAACACAGAACAAAATTATTTGTTAAGCAATTCTGCTTAATCCTCATCAACTTCTATATATTCCTCCCCTTCACCCTTGGGTCTGATCACTTTTACCTTTCCTCCTCTCACTAACATATCTTAAAAATGTCTTATCTCCCCATTTTATTGCATTGGCTATTTCTTCTTCTTTTTGTAACTTTGCTTTCCTGACTACTTTGCTAGCTTCTGTAAGTTTTTCCAACTAGAGATGCTTGTCTTCCTCTCTCTGTGATCTCTTGTATTTTGTGAAGGTCATCCTCTTTTTTATTCACCTTTTCAGCTACTTTTTTTGAGAACCATAGTGGCCTCTTTTTCTTTTTACATTTATTTACCTTTCTAACAAAAAGGTTTGTGGTCCTAAAAATATCCCCTTTCAGTTTTGCCCATTGCTTTTCTACATCCCCCAGCTGTTCCTATCTCACTAACAACTCCTTGAGATATTGTCGCATCTTAGCTTTCCTAAGTCTAAGACCCTCGCTTTTGAATGAACTATTAGCCCTAGTGCTAATACTGAACCACACCATCTGGTGATCACTGGATGCGAGATGATCTCCCACTATAACATCTGAAACACTCCTCATTGGGAAGCAACAGGTCCAGTATGGCCTCTTCACGTTTGGGTTCTGTTACCAGTTGTCAGAATAGTTCTCCCTGTAGAGAATCCAGGACTTCTAGATGACACCACAGCAGGGAAGTGCCAATCAACATCCGGTATATTGAATCACCTATCAGTAGCACTTCTTTCATGGCAATACTACATATGTCTTCTATTAAATCCCTGTTGACTTCTTCTCCCAGTGAGGGAGATCTGTATATCACACCAATGGAAATAGATTTCCCTTTCCCTCTTTCTAGTTTAACAACCAGTTCCTTCTCGCTCCCTTTTAAGCCCTGTAATTCTATAGCTTTAGTATTATCTTTTACATATATTGCCACTCAATCCTCCCCTTCTTCCTCCCCTTTCCTTCCTGAATAAAGTATAGCCTAGCATAATTACATCCCAGTCATGGTTGTCTGTGAACCATGTCTCCGTGACCGCAACTAAATCCAAGTCATCCTCTTCCATTAAAGACTCAAAATCTAGGATCTTTTTCCCATGCTACGGGCATTTATACACACCGCTTTCCAGATATTGCTCCTTTTACAGATTTCTATGCAGGAAATTCATGCTGACAGAATATCTGTCCTTGGTCACACACAGGACATAGATGGACCATTGCCAAATACAAAATAAGTGACCAAAAAGTGAAAAAAGAAATATATAGACAAAAGTTAAACTGAATTCTCAAGAAACCAGATGCTGCATGCAGTGCAACACCAGAGAAATAGAAAGTGATTGCCCTCCTGTAGCGCAAAATATAAAGACAGCAGATGTCAGGGTGCAAACAAGGCAAGTGCCATGGACCCCCAGGCTAGAGAGGGTCCAAGCCTGCCTGAAGCTGAAGAAGGCAGAGCCTGCTAGTGGTCTTTGAGACCCCCTCCAAAATTTTTGCCCTGAACTAGGCTCTAGCCATGTCTAATACTTGTCCTGGCAAATGTATGTTCCAAAACCCCACATATTCCAGTCACTAAATAGAAAATAAACGGATTTTTTTCTACCTTTGTTGTCTGGCCATTTTATTTTTCTAACTGTGTTGGTCCCAGGCGCTGGTTTCTACTTTCCTCTGTCTTTTTTTTTAAACTCATTCCAAGGTCTCCTTCAATTTCACATTTCTTAACTCTCCTCCTGCCTTCACGTCCTCCCCTAAATCTATCTTTAACACTGAACTCTTCCTTTCAGTTTTCTTCCATTTATTTTTCTGCTTCTCTATCCAGATTTCACTTCTCTTTCTTACCATTCAGTCCTCAATCTCCCTTTTTACTCAGGGCCAGCACTACTGGGTGTGCAAAGTGTGCGACTGCACAGGGTGACACACTGGGAGGGGCAGCAGCAGGCCCAGCTTAATTATTTATTTATTTTAAAGTTTTTTTTTATGCCTCCTTATCAGTCAGTCAAAGCGGTTTACAGATAACTCAAACAATTACATCATAACAGGGTTAACTCTTTACATCAAAAGAGTCAATAACTATGTGCATGGTAATCAAGCTGACCAATATTAGCTGTTGGCACCCCTGCCCAGCCACTAAATCTGAGTGCTTTTTAAGCCGCAGCTGTGGCGGCAGAGGGAGAGAGTGTGGGCTGGCAGCGGCAGAGCATTGGCGGCAGGGCAGCTTAACAGATGAGCCAGTGAGGCTGCCTCACTGACGTCCCTTCACAGCAGATTTAAACAGCCATAGAAGCATTTTTCTTTGCTCCCGCAGCTGTGCTGCCTTCCAAAGTTTCAGCACTGCAGCATTTCTAAAGGCAGCATCAAGCATTTCCTGTTTCCCGCGTATCTCTGATGACTTTGTATTTTGCTCAGTACATGAGGAAATACATTTCTGTTTGTTCAGTGATGAACATCATGCAGATCCTGACTTCTTGGGGTTTTCAGTTAAATTTTTGTTTGCATATTTCTATTTCTAATTTGTGGTTTCTTGCTTTGTATTTGGTGAAGGGCTGTTTGTGTTTTTATGTGTGTAACTGAGGTACAATGTTCTGCTACTGCTGCTTTCTGTGCAGGAATCTATAGCAGTCCTACTTGTTCAGTTCTCTCAATATGACGTGTATTGTTGTCCTCAGGCCCAATATAATATTTGTAGCGCTGCCTTTTCATAGGTAAGGCTGGTGCTCTGGGAGTCCTGACAGTTCAGGTTGGCTATAGGCTCTGAATGAGCAGGGTTTTATAGTACTTCATGGCATCAGAGGGAAGTTGTGTAGAAATCTTGTAGCCTTTCAGTACCTCACTACATGTGTAAATGGTGTTCAAGCACTTAGTATTGGATCAAAAGAGAAGCTCATGAAGGGCTCCATTGGACTCCACTGGGGTGGGGGGTGGGGGGGGGGGGAGGGGAGCACAGTAATGGTTTGTACAAGGCAGCAAAAAAGGTAGCACCAGCCCTGCTTTTACTGCATCTGCAAACAGTTTTTCATCTTTCTCCTAGGACAAGCAGGATGAGTCAGCCACACTTGGTGATGTCATCCGACGGCGCCGAGACGGAAGTACTCTCCATAGCTCAGAAGGGCTTTCGCCCTTCTGAGCATGAGCCCACTAGCCCCACTCCCAGGCCCGCCCCTAGCCAGCCAGTTTCAGTTCTTCCGCCTTGCCAGCAAGACGGACTTTTCTACTCTCCACCGAATCTAAACAATTAAGAAATTCTCATCTACTTCCGTAAAGCCTTTGACACTGTTCCTCACAGGCGACTTATAAACAAACTGAGCACCCTAGGGATGGACCCTAAAGTTACTGCTTGGGTTAGAAATTGGTTGGGTGGGAGGCGACAAAGAGTACAAGTAAATGGAGCTCACTCCGAGGAGAAGGATGTTACCAGTGGTGTGCCCCAGGGATCTGTCCTTGGTCCGATTCTTTTTAACATCTTTGTTAGTGATATAGCGGAAGGGCTGTCGGGTAAGGTTTGCCTCTTTGCGGATGATACCAAAATCTGCAATAGAGTAGACACCCAGGAAGGGGTAGATAACATGAGGAGGGATCTAGCTAAGCTTGAAGAATGGTCTAGAATTTGGCAGCTGGGATTTAATGTTAAAAAATGTAAGGTCATGCATTTGGGCTGCAGCAATCCAAGGGAGCAATACAGTATAGGAGGTGAAGTACTTTTGTCCACTAAAGAAGAGCGGGACCTAGGCGTGGTTGTGTCTGATGATCTTAAAGTAGCTAAACAGGTAGAAAAGGCGACTGCAAAAGCTAGAAGGATGCTTGGGTGCATACGGAGCGGAATGGCTAGCAGAAAAAAGGAGGTGATAATGCCTCTGTATAAGTCTTTGGTGCGACCTCATTTGGAGTATGGTGTGCAATTCTGGAGACCGCACCTTCAAAAGGATGTGAACAGGATGGAGTCGGTGCAGAGGGTTGCTACTAAAATGATTAATGGGCTTCATTATAAAGCATATGAGGACAGAATTAAGGATCTTAATATGTACACCTTAGAGGAAAGGCGGGATAGAGGTGATATGATTGAGATGTTTAAATACCTCCGTGGCATAAATGTTCAGGGAGAGAGCCTCTTTCAATTGAAAGCAAGTTCTGCTACAAGGGGACATGGGATGAGGGTGAAGGGAGATAGATTCAGGAGTGATATGCGGAAATATTTCTTTACGGAAAGAGTAGTGGATCCATGGAATAGTCTCCCAGTGGAGGTGGTAGAGATGAGGACAGTAACTGAATTCAAAAAAGCATGGGACCAACACAGAGGATCTCTAAAGGTAAAAAGTGGACTGTTGTAGTTGTTGTTATTGAAGGACAGACTAGATAGGCCATGTGGTCTTTTTCTGTTATCATGTTTCTATGTTTCTACTTCGTATGTATATAGTCAGTTTTATACTTGCCATTAATGTTTCCAAAGCTTCTTTTCAGAGCTGTTCCAGCAAAGCACGGATTCCTGCGGGCCGTGTGATCCCAGTCTCGGCAACTGTCCCACAGGCCATGTGCTCTTAGTCTCAGCACAGCCAGCCCAGCAGCAGACACCTTGGAGGGTCTCCCCTCCGCTGCAACACCGATCATCATATCATCGATAGAAATATGGCTGAGAAAGAAGCAGGAAGCTCCCAGAGAGCAGTGGCCCGTGGCAACCCAGGACGTGCCAGGTAGACCTCTGTCCCCAGTCAGCCTCCTTGGACCTCCGGTACTGCTAGCCTCCTACCTCGCTTTCTTCCGATGGCAGAAGGATCCCAAGAGAAAAGGAGAAGGAAGCCCGCAGAAGGTAGCCCTCTCGGCAGCCCGGGACGTGCCTGAGAAGGCCTCTGTCCCCGGCCAGCCTCCTCCACTCACCGACACTGCTGCTACTTCGGGGAATTGGATCGATGACATTGCTGCTGCCTCTGCTGACTACCCCGGCGGCTCTGAGTGTGCCCTCAGGGGCCTCCGCTCACAGCCCCGTGGCCCTGGACAATGCTGTTCCTCCGGGTGATCTGCTTTGCCTGCTCACAGCCCCAGCAGCTCCAACCGGCCACGAGGCTCCCCTGGCGGTGGCCATCTTGCTGATGACATCACAGCTCCCGGCTCCTCCCCTTTGGTGGCATTGGTCGGCGCCGATCCAAGCGTCATCAGGAAAGGAGGAGCCGCTCATTCAGGAGACACGCCCACCGCCAACGGCCCCGTTCAGCGCCGGCACGCCTGCCTCAACGCCAATCGTGCCGGCCGGTGTGCCTGCCTCAGCACCGATCGTGCCTGTGACCCTGCCTCGGTGCCGATCGCGCCTGCCTCGGCGCCTATGGGGAGGAAATCGCCCAGCGGAGAATCGCTAGTCCCCACGGCGCCATTGGCTGGAGCCACGCCAATGGATGGCGCCGCAGCAGCTAGCACCCTGGTATCTATGCTGCCAACGCCTCTGTGCCAATGTGGGAACCAGCCCCCACAGCACCACGCCAGTCAATGCCGCTGCAGCAGTCAGCACTCTGCGATCTGCGTCGCCAAAGCTTCCGACGTAGGAACGTCTCTGCGCAGGAATCGCACGAAGCAAGGCACTGTCCTTGATGCTTCATACAGTCCTGCTACCCTATGAGAGCACACCCCGCTAATCCGGAAGCAGCGCCCCTGGACTGCTGAACATCCGGCAGCAGCAAGCATTTGACTTGCCCCCCCATGCCAACATCAGGCGGTAGCGAGGATCTGTCTTGCTCTCCATTGCGGCTCGATCTCTCGGTCCAGATCCGTCTCCATGGAGGCAGCAAGCAAGTTTGCCTCTGATCGACATGGATGGACTGCTCCTTGAGCCAAGTGCCTCGCCTCCCATTTGCAGTCAAATCTATATTAGGTTTTGCATAGCGCTCAGCAACAGGACTACACATGGACTCCATTGGCGCTCCCGGGCCCCACATGGACTCCATCCGCGCTTCCTCTAATACAGACCAGTTCAACCCTCATCTATGCCGAGGAAGGGGAAATTAATGAAGGCCTCGGCTTTGGTGCAGCCCCCTGCACCATCCCGAAGCGGGTTCAGTGCAGCTCCCTGCACCATCCCCTTCAGGGTGATCTCCACAGGCAGGACCTCACTTCGAGCCCAACTTGCACGCTTAGTCCCCTGTGCTGATTTCTGGGGAAAGAGCCTCTCTGATGACTGTCTACATCCCTGCAGCCATCGGCCCTCCCGGCGAGGGCCCTCGTCGACCTCCCAAGAAATCAAGGTCACATAACAGTGCTGGGTCTGTGGGCGCAATTAGACACAAATGGAGCCTGCACCTAATCCGGTTAGCCTGATGGAAGGCAGTGGCTCCTACCTGGCTGTGGATAGTCCCCATACCCAAGGGCACAGTGCAGATCAGATGCCTTGGAGAATAAAGTATCGGCAAGCGCAGGCATACCCCATACTTTCCTCACGGGACCGCATGGATAAGAGCCCCTGGGCCCTCCTGCCTTCTTCCAGGAAGGCTGGAAAGATGCACAAGAGCTAACAGTGGCAGCAGTGTAGTGCAGCACACACAGCCAGTGTGTCATGAAACAGAGGGTCACAGATTCAGGTCCCAGCTGAAATATGTAAAGTGAAATAAGAAGGGATATGGGTGGTTAAAGTGCCCTTCATTGCCATCAAACAGATACAGGGAACAACACAAGGTTTTTTTTTTTCACCCACCCAGTCAAAGCTCTGCGTGAGACTATAGTTGTAACAGTGGTGCAGTACACACTGCCAGCGTGTCCAGAAACAGAGGGTCACAGGTTTAAGGCCCAGCTGTGGATCCTGCAGAGCATCCCCGCATTAGAACACAATGACACAGGCGACAACTCGGTTCGCTCACCCTTGGATCCAAACCCAAGCCTCAGACGCCCCTTGTGTCCTCCAGTGGAAGGCTTGGCAATCCACTGGTTAGTGCTGGAGCTTCAGGATCCAGGAAGCTAATAGATCCCCAACCCTTTCCCCTTGATAACCAAGGCAGCCAGTGACATCCGCCACACAGGGGGCACCCCTTGCAATGGCAAGGGTCGGAGTTCGATCCCGCTTGTTCTGCCAACCCCCGCACCTCAACAATGAGCCGACCACTGCCTTGCCATCATGGGAAACCCAACAAACTGGGCTCCCTGGTGAACCACCACATGTCTCACATCGACTACATGCTGTTGGAGTGAACACCAACTCCACAGCGTCCGTGTCAATCCTACCGTTACAACGGAGGAACACCATCATCATCATGATATGGGGTGCCTCCCCGACCCTGTCCCAGCCTCCGTGTCTTAGGGCACAGAGCCACAGGTCTAAGTCCTAACCGCAGATCTTGGAAAACATGGCCTACCAGGTGAAGCCTTCATCTCTGTCGAAACTTTGCAAGGCCAATAGCAGAACCTCATCAGCAGCAGAACCAAGATCCGCAGTTCCCAGCTGCGCCTGGCCCTCCAGACCAGGAGCAACAGGTTTTCACCTGTGCTCCAAAGAAAAACAGGGGCAACAGGCTACCACCAACAGCATCCCGCACAAGACAGGCCCTGCGACCTGTGACAAGACAATCCCTGAAGTCCATGACATTAATCCTAAGTGACCTGTGACACTGAGTGCAAAGGGGCAGGGACCCTCCTTTATGATAATAGGAACAAAGGTCACAGATTCAATACCTGGCTGCCGGTCCGGTTGGGATATGAACTCACAGCCAGAGTCCGCTCTCTACAGCCTGCCCATACAGGCAACAGTGCCACAACAGACATGCAGCAGTGCCACAATGTCTCTGCTCTCTAAAGCCTGCCCAGACAGCACAAGGCAACGAGGTGGCCATAGTCCCGTGCCTGCGCACTAGGGATTCAGGGAAAGCCGCCAAGCAGACTCAGCTGCCATCGACCTGCCCACCAAGTGGTGGACATGAAGGGCACCTGTTAAAGTGGGCCAAGCCCTGGCCATTTCCAATACCAGTGCTATTCCCTAAACACATGGCTCTTGGGCCCCAAGGGCCCCTGGATACCCCCCCCCCCCCGACAGGGTGGGTGGGCTATGAGTAACTCAAGAACCGGATCCAGTCATCATGGAAGCCCTATAATTCAGACCTGACCTGTCGTCTCTTCCTACAGATCTGACCTGTCGTCTCTTCCTACCAATGCGGTACGAATGAAACTCCATCATGCAAGTCCTGCAACGCCTGGCAGCAACCAGCAGGGCAATCATGGCCTCCGACGTCTGCACTCAACAGCTTCGCTGCTACCCTACTCAGCTCGCCATCACATCAAGGATTCCCCCTCTTGCTAATATGGTCATGACCTCAAGGACTCCCCTTATGACAGCCACGCAGCCATAACACTGCAGGCAGAACTGGGGTAGACCGCCAGTAGGATTATTGCATAGCGGTCCAAGCTACTAGCCCTATGGCATCCTGGATAGCGCTCCAAACTGCTACTCCTGTCCATCGGACTAAAGGAGCAGAGACTCCGTACTCGGGATATCTTCAAAGCCCTACGCAACTACATGCACATGCACAGAACAATGTGCCAGCAACAAGGGGCCCAGCCCTTCATCGCATGTGACCCCAATAAAAACCTGGCCAACCGATCTCCCTCTGGGGATTCCCGCATGCTCCTTCATCTGCCCAAAGGTGGCCAGGGGCACAAGCAAGGCCTCCAGCATCGACTGAGCTCGAGTGATGCAACTTAAGCATTGATACCACGACGGCTAGCCTGGTCGGGTGTGCCCAGGCAGGAAGTAGCCGTCCAGATCTTGAGGCAGCTAGGTGTTTGTCCGTGTGGCCTGCACGGGTCGCAGTTTGGCGATGGACCTTTGGCGCAGCTTGAGTCCTGTGTTCGCAATTCCTATCCTTCTTGTGGCGGTTCTTGTAGCATGCTCAACATTGAGGCGGCAGCTGTCCCTGCTCGCAGTGGCTACCCCAACGCTACTACTCATTGGACTCTATCACCTGCTCTCTGGGGCTGCCCGTTGAGATCATACACTCTCACAATCACCGCAACGACAGATGCACTCCTGCAATCGCAGCGGCTGCACCTGCATGCATGGCGACTGCATGTGCCACATTCACTATCACAACCAAGCGCTGCATCTCATAAAAAAAAAAGAAAAAAAAAAAAGAAACAAACCACCATTGTCGCTACGCGTTTTGTACTGACCCCACTGGCACACTACGCTACAATATCGTGACACCAATATAACTTTCAGCCTTGGTAAAGTGTCCGCCATAAAGGAATAGCCCACTGGTTAACACAGTGGCTCCCAAGGCAGAGGTCATTTATTTATTTATTTAGGGTACATTTGTATCCCGCTGCTTCCAGTGATCAGCAGCGGTTGCTATACATGGTGAGATTGACTGTACGGGCCAGTAATTAGGGATATATACATTGCGATTAGGGAGGGGGAGGTAGAACACAGCAAAGATATGGTTACAGATTTACAGTTGATTGATGTTAAGACTTCACACAGGTTACATTATATACATATTTACACATGGTACTTATATACATTTTTACACATTGGTGACTTTAGGACCTCACACTGGAGCAGGCTACATATTTACACATGACTGAGTGAATTTCATGAGGTTAAATTGAAATGTGATTGGAAGAGGTGCGTCTTAAATTTTTTTCTGAAGTCTTTCAGATCACAGTTTGCACGCAGATCACTTGGTAACCGGTTCCAGAGTGCTGGGGCTATAAATGAGAAAGCCCTGTTACTGGTACAAGCATTAACCTTTCTGATGCATTTCGGGAGACAGAGGTCATGGGCTCAATCCCTCAGCCTCATTTTCGAATTTCCAGCCTCGGCCATAGAGGTATAGCCCTATTACTACAATGGCTTCCAAGGCATAATGCTACGGTATCGCCCTACCTAACGCTACGGTGTCACCTGGCCTTCCGCCATAGATGTATAGCCCACTGGTTAATACAATGTCTTCCAAGGCGGAGGTCATGGGTTCGATCCCTCGGCCTCATTTCAAACTTCCAGCCTTGGTAAATTGGCAGCCATAGAGGTATAGCCCTCTGGTAACTGCAATGGCTTCCAAGGCATTGGTCATGGATTTGATCCCTCAGTGGCCTCATTTCTGATCTGGCCCTCAGTCTTCCCCCCTTCCACCGCATCACTTGCCAGCTTGGGAGGCACCAAGTGTGGCTGACTCATTCTGCTTGTCCTAGGAGAAAACGGAGTTACTTACCTGTAACAGGAGTTCTCCGTGGACAGCAGGATAAGTCAGCCACACCTACCCGCCTACCTCCCCTAAAAGGGGGTCGACCTCCGACCGGTGCCCGCCTCCTAGCGGCTAAGTCTCAGCTAGGAACAAACTGGCTGGCTAGGGGCGGGCCTGGGGGTGGGGCTAGTGGGCTCATGTTCAGAAGGGCGAAAGCCCTTCTGAGCTATGGAGAGTACTTCCATCTCGGCGCCGTCGGATGACATCACCAAGTGTGGCTGACTTATCCTGCTGTCCAAGGAGAACTCCTGTTACAGGTAAGTAACTCCGTTTTCTCTCATCACATTGAAGTGCTAGACTGCCAAGGGAGGGGGGAGTAGAAAGACTGAGAAGGGGGATAGACAGGGACATAGAATTTAGGTGCTGGATACACAGAAGGGATATGCTGAACATGGGGGGGGGGGGATGGGGGAGGAGAATAAGGACAGGGACACAAAGGGGATATGCTGAACCAAGGGGAAACAGGGACACCGAGGGGATATGTTGAACATGGGAGAAAGATAGGAACAGGGACATAGAGGGAGACGCTGGACACAGGAGGAAGATAAAGACACAGAGGAAACAACTGCACATGGTGGGAGGGTAGAGGGCTGGGACAGTAACATAGAGGGAAGATGCTGGACACAGAGGGAGGATAAAAACACAGAGGAAGCCACTGCACATGGTGGGGGCGAAAGGACATAGAGGGATGATACTAGACACAGGGGATAGGGACAGAGATATAGAAGGGAGATAATGGGCATGGGGAGGATAGGGATGGGGGGCTGTCTGTGGATGCAGAATATTTGTTTGGCTTTAACACTGTATTGGGGAGCATAGGTATGCTGGGGGATTGAGAAGATCTGACCTGTAGACCAGTACTTTTCAAACTTTTAACCCATATGACCCCATTTTAACAGCTGAAAATGTACAGGACCCCACATGATGATGAAATAAAAATAGCAGGTCTCTAGTCTCTCCCTCTACTCATCTAAAATAGAAAACTGTGGCAACAGTAGCGGCAGCAGTTAGCACAGGGTACTTTCTGTCAGTGTGCAGTATGTACTTACATACCCCAGTACTTGGCATGGGTTTCCAGTCTAACAGGAAGCTTATCCAGGAGGGGTCAAGGACCTATGAATGTTCACTGGCTCACAGGCCACATGCTGATGACTGGCGATTGCTCCTACTTGACACAGATCACAGTGAAAGTCCAGAGAGATGTGGAAATGGCTATGATTCTGTGACCCCCATCCACTGATGATGTGACCCTAAGTTTGGGAATCACTGCTGTAGACATTAAAGCCTGCATTGCTTGTGTTATTGCAATTATTTTGGGTGGTGGGCAGAGACAGGTTTTTCTCTTTCAAAATGTTTGTCAACCCTACATGCAGAAAAACAGATCAGTTGAACACCAGCTGGTTGATAATCTTATGCAGGTCCCACAATACAAGAAAATGAGGTTGTCAGACATTCAGCACCCATTTAAAATCTCTGTCCTGGAAATGGGTAACTACTTGATAGCTCTGTACTTATCTGTATAGATTAATAGGCAGGAGGTTTCTCTTTTCTGGTGAGTAACCATGTTAGTTGTGGGCACGTACTGCAAAATACTTCCCTTCCATGAAAAAGAGGAAACTGAAAAGCAAAACAAAACAAAACAAAATCTATTGCTGGACACTGGCAACGAGCAGAGAACTGATGGTGGCCTATAGCTCCCGCTTTCCATTCCTTAAAGCCCTTTCAAACTAATGACGTTCTAACACTAGTTATTTCAACATTATAATTCTGTAAAGCTTTAAAACCACATTCAGACTATTTCCCCAAATCAAAGATGGCCACAAAGGTTTCGCCAGTACTCAGTACATCTGGAGGAAATCTGACAGGCGCACTACGTTGTGTCGTGACGTCAACACGCCTTTACCTGGTAACCTTTGACCCGGTAGCTTCTGGCTTCTGTGGCGGGAGATTCCAGCATGGCGGTGCAGCCTAAGGAGAAACTGTCGTTGGATGGCGGTGCGGAGAGCGGATTTCTGCAATTTTACTTCTCCATGCCCGAGAAGCCGGACACAACGGTGCGGATATTTGACAGGAGCGATTACTACACGGTGCACGGCAGTGATGCGCTTTTCGCAGCAAAGGAGGTGTTTAAGACTAATGGCGTTATTAAGTACCTTAGTTCAGGTAAGGAGCTCTGCGTTTTCGTATCAGTGGCCGTTTATGCATGGAGGTCAGTGAAGATCTGTCGTGCAGGCTGTGACTTTGGGTACAGAGGCTAAGGAACTACCCAGTGACTCGGTTCCTGGCGGGGCGGAGGTTTTGAGCCCGTCTTGGATTTCTTTTATAGTTTGCATTCTTTGCATTTTGGTGCTAATGATGTTTGTTCATTTCATGTAGAAAAAACCCCCAAGTACCTCATTATTTTAGAGTTTAAGGTAAACATTCAATAGTGACTAAAACAATTTCTCCAGCTATTCTTTTACTTGGCAGCGTAAATACTCAGATGAGCTGAATAAGCATTTGAAATTATCCTTTAATGCATTCACGAGTGTAAGGGCTTTCCAGCGGAGCCGTACCAAACCATAAATGCGACTTGCAAACATGGTGCCTCTCCCTCCCTTCCCCCCCCCCCCCCCTCTTCCCGAGCCATCTGCTGTTTTTGACACAGTTGATCACCAGCTTTTCTCCGAGTACCCTGTTCTCACTTGGCTTTAGGGGCTCTGTTCTGTCTTGCATTTTTTTCTTATCTCTCCCATTGCACTTCTGGTGGATCTTCCTCCACTGCCATCCCCTTTTCAGTTGGTGTTTCTCTCTGTTCTCATTCACTTGGTGCTCCGCTCTGTACCTGAAATTTCTCCAGGAATTCAGGCCTGTATCTCAGCCTGATTGTCTGTCTGTCTGTTGCTGTCTGGATGTCCTGCTGCCATCTGAAATTGAACATGGGGAAGGTGGCGCTCATTATCTTTCTCCATACCCCCCCCCCCCCCCCACACACACGCACTTTCCTTCTGTCTCTGTTTTGGTAGATAACACTATAATCCTCCCTGTTTCCTTGGCTTGCAAACTTGTCATCCTTGAAGATTTTTCTTTCTCTACACATATCCAACTTATAGTTAACCTGTTTCTTTCTCTATAACATTAGCAAAACTTGTCCTTCTTTTCTGAACATACCATCAAGACTCTCTTATCCAATCTCTAGTCACCTCTGGTTTTAAACCATTTTTAACTTGCTTTTCTCTGGTCTCCCCTGAATCATTTCTCTCCTGTTCAGTCCATTCAGAACTCAGCCACGCTAATCTGCTAGTGTTGCTATGCTTTGGTAATTGCTCTCCTCAAAGTCACTTTGTTGACTCCCTATCTGTTTCCACATCTAGTTCAAACTTCTCCTACTGACCTGCAGGTTCATTCATTCTGCTCTCCTCCATTACTTCTCCTCTTATCTCTCCTCCCAACCTTCTTCTGCTTATCAGCCGAATCCCTTCTATCAGTGCTAACTCCAGACTTTGTTCATTCCACCTTGCTGCACTATAGTCAGGAACAGGCTCCATCTATGGTCTTATTCAAATCCAGGCTAAAACACATCTCTTGGATGCTGCTTTTAGATCCTGACCCTTTATTCTACTGTTTATTACCCAAGTGCGTTGAAACCATTGCTAGCCCCCTGTTGTGTTTTTGTCTTGCATAGATTGTAAGCACTACTGATCAGGAACTGCCTCTCATGTGTATATGTACAGTGCTGTATACACCTTGTCGCGCTATACAAAGGATTATAGTGGTAGTATCTACGTTATAATTTGGCCCAGGTTGAGAAAAGTGAACTGTCAATTTGTTTCTTTGCTCACTACTATGAAATAGTTCATCCTGGTTAAGATATAACACATTCACTACTGCATGTCCAAAATATTTAGTTGGGGTATTGGCTGTTTTTATTTTCTAAGTGCAGTAATTCTCTGCATGCATGTGAACTATTGTATGGGTTGAATGTTGTTTGCCTTCTTTTGTAACAGTTTAAATAGCTTTAAAATATTTTCTAAATATTGAATGTGGTTCTTGTCTCCCTCACCTTCAGTATGTGCACGTGTAGTTGTTCTGCTTTCTGCTGGTATTTGGTGGACATTTAGGAGATCTTGTGCATTTTTCATTTTTTTTTCTTTAAGGAAGCAAGAAACTTGAGAGTGTTGTGCTCAGTAAGATGAACTTTGAATCTGTTGTGAAGGATCTGCTTCTTGTTCGTCAGTATAGAGTTGAAGTCTACAAGAATAAAGCTGGCAGCAAATCATCCAAGGAGAATGACTGGTACTTGGCTTATAAGGTGCGCTTTTCTTACTTTATACTGTTTTAGTTACTGTGAGTGTGTGTGGCAAGTGAGTGCATTTGCTTTGGGATAACTTTAACGTTTGGCAATTTAATGAAGAAACCCTGCGCTAGAGCCCAGCACTGAAGCTCTAGCACAGGGTTTCCTAATGCAAGTTTAATGCAGAATTGTTGCACAGAGATGATGTACATACGCAGCATGCAAATAAACTGTGTGCAGAAAGCCTGCACTAAACAAGGGGAGCAAGCCACCTGCATGTGCACAGGGATCTGCGTTAAGTCTGGCACCTGTGCACATGTATTTTTATTTTTAAACAGAAATCCAACATAAAAAACCAAAACAAAACAGGTAAAGTTTGACGCACACTGCCTGTTCATGGTTCCCACTTCTCCTACCAACCCTGAACCCACCGTTATATCATTGGTGGCCCTGGTGTTGTGTGTCCTGGGAAGCACCCCAGAGTCATCTGCTGTTTAAGACAATTTTTACCTTATATGGCAGACCATTTCCTTCCTCGTGCATCGTGTGGGGTTAGGTGCCACTATTTTTCCAAGATTGTGGGGCAGGAGCATGAGCATGTGGAAATTGCTCCTGCCCCCAAACTTTAGGTCCTGGGTGTGGTAGTTCGGGGGGTGGGGAAGTAGGTACACCAGGGAAATTTCTTGGGAGGTTTGTGGGGGCTGCTGGCCACTGGGCCACCAGGGATGTTTCTTGGTTGGTTACGGACGGAGGGAGGGGGGATTTGTGGGCGCTGGGCCGCCATTGTTTTATTGGTGGTAGTGGGGTTAGTAGGAGATGGAACTGTGCTAGGAATTCTTAGTCATTTGGTGCTGAAGCACCAACCTTCATCTCTGATCTTTTGCTCCCTGCTGCATCTTTACACATGCCCAAAGCTGGCATAAAGCTCCAGTGTTAACTGAGAAAACTGTGCTAAGTTTCAGCACAGTTTTTACATTGGGAGCAGTTAAATTCATTCTTTTGCACGTGGTTAGCATACCCACTGTGCTGTATGTTAACATGGGAAAATCTCTAGCAAAGCTCTGCTAGGGCATAAGCACAACTCTCTGTAGAGCTATGGGTGCGCACACAAAGTTGAGGATATCTAATCATTTAGGAAGTGTGGTGATTTCATGTAAATGGAGATATACCACTGCTATTGTGCTGCTCAGAGTGTTCTTGCACCTCTAGGCCCGTGGGTTGGGACCACTGTTCCCTCTAAGCTGTGCGCGTGTGCGCGCGCACACACCTCGCCGAGCGAGCGCACATACTTTAAAACAGAGCGCACAAAAATTACAGCTCTGATTCTGATAGAAAACAACACAGATGTTTTAAAATTTAAAAGTTATGATTGTAATTACTAGAAATTTCCCGCTTCATTTAGTAATCGTCCATTTTCATTTAATTTGATTAAAATCAATGTGGTGTACATACTGTATTCTTGTGTAGTCAAATTTTAAAGTATATAACTCCGAGTGTCGTTATGTGGCGCACAAAAATTTAACCTTCCTTCAAAAGCTGCACACAGCTGATATTTTATGCGCACGCAGCCTACAGAAAATTAGAGGGAACATTGGTTGGGACCCCAAATGGGGTTACAGAAACAAGATGGTTTTCCTGGACCTCCACTGGGACATCTGCACTGTGAGTCGGTGAATGTTCACAGGACCTGCCTTTCTCCCATGTATGCTTTGTTAGACTGGAAACCCATGCAGAGTACTGGTATTTGTGAGAGCACACTGACTCACAGGGCTCTGCGCTGACTGCTGCGACTTTGCTACTGGTGGCGGCGGCTGCTGCTACTTTCTTCAAGCTTTTGGGTAACTGAGGGAGAAGGGGAGGGGTGAAGAGAGCCTGCTGCTGTTTTATCTTCACCATCATCATCTGGGATCATGTGCATGTTAACGTGAAGTCATACTAGACATAAGTATGGGCAGCACTGCCCTAGGGGCATAAGAGTATCACGGGATAGTTTGGCATAGTTACTAGTTGTATTGTTTCTCTTTATTTTAGCTTTTCTATAACTTATGTGCATAGATGTTGAAAAAGGATGACCGAAAAGGACTATAAGCCCTTGCTACCTCTGCACATAAATTTGTATGTTTTTTTTTTTTTTTTTTACATATGGAGAGGCATAAGAATTATTTTTTTCTGATATATTTGCAGTCTCATGATCTCATCAGCCATACTGAAACTGTCCAGACTATCCCCAGTTCACTTTTTTTTTTCTGTTGTTCACTTTTTTCCTTTGGCCTTATCCTCTCTCAAAGATTCAAACTAAAGTTTGCCTTTTTTTGAGGTTGTCATTCAGGGTCAGAGAAGGTATGACCAAAAGAAAAATAGCATATATTATAAATACTACCAAAGAGTCAATTTTATATGTGCTTTGAAGTTGGATCTAAAATGAAACATAAGTGAACATGTCTCTGTAAAGATGCCAGAGAAAGCAGGTGAAAAACATTAAGGGGGTCATTTTACTGTGCAATAACTATATTTAGTGTGTGCTGCTATTAAATGACCCCTTCATGCAAGAAAATGAAAACAACAAATGTAAATATGGAAACGTTTAAAGTGAAAGAAATGTAGCTGCTGATAAACGTTTGGTGGAATCTGTGCAGTAGTGGTACAGTAGATGTGATTTTGCTTGTGGTTCTCTGTAGGCTTCCCCGGGTAACCTTACCCAGTTTGAGGAGATCCTCTTTGGCAGTACTAACATGGCAACTGCACTTGGGGTCATGGGCATTAAGCTGGCCACTGCTGATGGGCAAAGATTAGTTGGCGTTGGCTACGTGGATTCGATGCTGAGGAAGCTGGGGGTGTGTGAGTTTCCAGATAATGATCAGTTTTCCAACCTGGAAGCTCTGCTGGTTCAGATTGGTCCCAAGGAATGTGTGCTGCCGAGCGGGGAGACTGCAGGAGACATGGGGAAACTGAGACAGGTGAGTGGAACAAAGGCATGCAAATTCTGTGTTTTTTGTCTGCATTTTAGGATTCAGGAGGCTTTATGCAGTTGGTGACTTAGACATTGAAATAAACAAGGTTGGAGAGTTTCCGTTTAGTATTTTACACAACACTACCGGTCTTACACAGAAAGAACTTCACAAATGGCCCCTGGTTCTTGAAGGTTTCAGTCTAAAAGATAGACGAAACACTGGGGGATGGGAGTTGAGGTGGGGGACTAGGGTAGTTTAAAACAGCTGAGCCAGTTGCAAGGAATATGGCCTCTTGAGAGTGTTGGAGTTAAAATTGTGGGTGGAGTCCAACTGAAGATAAGTCTAGAGCTATTCGGTGAAGCGTGTTGTCTTTCAGAACTTTAGCATCAATATTATGCTTTCATTTAACATCTACCACCACACAGCATCTTCCATATCAGCTGCTGTGTGGACTTGTAGTCCTGTTGGATTCATCCTTGAAGGCTTCCTTGATAACTGTAGAACTCAATGTCTTTTGCGTGCACTCTTTAAACCACCCTTCCGTGCTTTATATGACTATGACTCTATTCTGTTCTATGTAAATATCTCATGTATATAGTTTAACCCGGTTCTCCAAGTTGGTACTCCTGTTCGATGTAAACCAAACAGCTTGTTGTTATGGTCTTTATGTTATAATGTAAACCGCGCTGATGCCGAATAGTGCGGTATATAAGAACTTGTAATAAATAAATAAATAAATAAATAAATTTGATGTGAGTGGAAAGTCTTCAGAGATTGTGATTGTAGAGACTTCTACCCCATTACATTTCTCCTGGAGGCTAGTTGAGCATCTTCGCTGGTGTTTGAAGTAGCTTGTGACCTGGATTTTGTGACATAATGAACCAGGGGAATGCCCCACCTGCAGTAGAACGAGGTACAGAACGAGCAGAAAAACCACACGCCACTGGATGACAAGAGCTTTATTGGTGTCTACTTGGTCAGCCCAACACGTGTTTCGGCCAATGGCCTTCAGGGGGACAGTGATCAATCTGAAAAAGACACACAGGAAGCACTCTATAAAACTAAGTCAATTGCTGAATAGCTCACTAAGACCTTTGGAGTGAGCTACGCAGCAATTGACCAAGTAGACACCAATATAGCTCCCATCATCCAGTGGCCTGTGGTTTTCCTGCTCGTTTTGTGACATAATGGGCAGTTTTTGTGGCCACAGCAACTCACAGAAACTCAGGATGTTGGCCCTGCAGAGCACCTATTTAAAGGGTATACCTATTGAGTGTGTGGTTTTTGTATTTTAAGTATTGCTTTAGACCAGGAGTTCTCAATCCAGTCCTCGGGGCACACGTAGCCAGTGAGGTTTTCAAGTTAACCACAATGAATAGTGCATGCAAATGTTTCTGATGCATATTCATTGGGGTAACTTGAAAACGTAACTGGCATGTGCCCCGAGGACTGGGCAGAAAACCACCGTTTTAGACTATCCAGAGGGTCGCTATGAGTCGACACTGACTCGGCACTTAACAACAACAAGGTTGAATTCTGCAAAACTGGCACTATAAATTCCCAGATGGGTAAACTTAATTATATTTCGTGCCTGGAGAGTGCACCAAGAGCATTTTTTGTAAACTTAGATAAGGCCCACCCGGTGCTGCAGGTGGTAAGGGCTCTGGAATTTGTTGCCGCAGGATGTGGTAAGGGCTGTTAGTGTAGCTGGGTTTAAAAAAGGTTTGGACAAGTTCCTGGAGGAATGGTCCATAAACCACTATTAAAAAGGGACCCAGGATAATCAATGCTTGACCCAGTACAAGCATTGTGGAACCTGTGTCTTTTGGGGATACTGCTAGGTACGTATGACCTAGATTGGCCACTGTTGGAAACAGGATACTGGGCTTGATGGACCTCGGTCTGACCCAATATGGCATATCTTATGTTCTTATGTCTTACTTGAGATGCTGGCTGCTTCTTCCCTTTTTGTATCTGGCCCAAGCATACTTAAATTCCGCCACTGTTTTGATGCTACCTTCACTGGAAGTCCATACAAGCTGTCAACTATCTTGTTGGTGCAAAAAAAACTTTTTCTTTCAGTTCTTTTTAGCCTTCACGCACACAGGCAATATTCTTCCAATTTTTACTACTGATATACATAGAGAGATTATTAGCTTTCTTACTGCTTTTGTACTGTCTTTCATCATAGGTGACTTACCAGCCCCTCCTACAGCATCACAGCTGATGGCTGCCATTATTCCCTGCCTTCCGTAGAGCCTGTGCAGGCCTAGTTATAGTGCGGGCCCAATGAGAGGCATAGGCTGAGGGTGTGTTTTTGACCCACCTGCATTATGACGCCAAATACAGCTTTCGTGACCCGCAATTTGGAAAATGCTGGACTAAAGAAATGACTGAGACACCAGAATTCAAATCCTTATGACTGGGCAAGTCACTGTATCTCTCATAGCTTCAGGTGTCCACTTAGGCCGTAAGAAGGTTTTTGGTCAGGAATTTGATTATAGACTCCTAAAACATGATGGCAGGTAAAAAGCATGTGACTGATCTAGCCTACCTATCCACAACTCCTGTTTAGCTTTACAATCCCTTCTTTTCCCTCAGATCCTCTGCTTGACTCTTTCTTTATTCAATTCTGATATTTGTTGTCAGCTCCACTGGGAGACTGTTTCCTGCATCGATCACGATTTCTGTAAGGAAACATTTCCTTAGATCACTCCTGAGTTTACCCTCTCTCATAGTTCAAAAGCTTTACGTAGAATAATATAAAAAGTACAAAACGCTTAACTATACTTACAACAAACATGTGCACTGGACCAGGTTAATGAGAACATACATCTAAAGATAGACTAGGACCAAAGTTATCATTCAAATAACAAATAGCTCAGGAATTGTCAAAACTATTCAATCAGAGAGCGAGAGAGAAACCTGCTCTCAAAAAGAACAGAAAGAAAAGGAAGGAAAAAAAAGAAAAGACATTGAAGGGATGAAAAACAGATCAAACTAGTTATACCCCCCCCCCTCCCACGGTTTCTGCTCCACCCACAAACCCCAGGGACCTTATTGAAGGTAGATATCAAATGGTTTCCAGTTTCTTGGCATACGCTGACCTACCAGGCACAAACCACCTCCATTTTATAACATAACAAGAGGGTGCCACCAAAAATGAATAGTGAGGAAGTTAACATCCTTACACAAAGGTATTGCAGAACACTGCATTATATTATATTATGTTAAAATGGTTGGATCTTGCATCTAAAGACCCGAGGCATAACATGTGCCACTTCATTCCAAAAGACTGATTTTTGCACACTCAAAAATACAGGTGTACACAAGTACCAATTTGACTATGATTGTGCGAACATAAATTAGAATTTAACAATCCAGCTCCTATACATTTTCATAGATGTCCATTTGAGCACGATGTGCAAGGAAATAGAGAGATTGGCGCAGATTGTATTCGTCCAGACCTGTCCCTCATAAATGCATGTCTCTCTGCGATTGCATTATGGTTATCTAATAGACTCAAACTGAACGTTTCCAAAACCTCTGCCATTTAGCTTGTCTCCAAACTACGATACCTTGGGATTATTCTGGACTCGCTGCTCTCTTTCCATGATCACATTAGTGCAGTAGCTAAGATTTTGTTCTTGGCCCTGTAGCGTATACATTCTATTTGCTCTTTTTCTTTCTTTCTTTCTTCCGATGCCCTCACTACTATGCTGCCTACCTGGTTTACCTAATTTTCAGATCAAGACTTCAAAGCTTTCAGAACAGTCATTCACACACTCGCCATGCTTCTAAATTTTACCACATTACTCCTCTTCTGTACCATTTTCATTGGCTGCTTGTCTCATTCCAGATCCAATTTAAGATTCTTATGCTAACCCACAAAGTTTTCCACTCTGGTACCCCTGTGTACCTCTCCTCTTTATTCATTCCTTATGCTCCTTCCTGTGTACTATGCTCCGTCTGTCTTCCTTCTGTCTCACAGGTCAGATATAAGTCTACTAAACATTTGGTCTTCTATTTTCTGGCCCCTCATCTATGGGACAGTTTACCCCTTGAACTTCAGTTGGCATCCTCGTTTAACAATTTTAAGACTTCATTGAAGACTCAGCTGTTCCTTGCTGCCTCTGAACATTCCATCTGCTAAACTTTCTTACTGCATAGCCTGCGCTTCCCCCGTCCCCTCTTCTCTCCCCTTACTCCTCTTCTCCTGCCTCCCCTCTATGACCTCTGTTCTGTTTTATTATGAAAGTCTCCGTCCTGTCTTGTACTGGTAGGTTTGTTTTGGTTTTTTTTTTCCTTCTTTTGGATTCTGAGATTGTAAATCGCTCTGACACTACGAAGGGCAGTATATCAAGTTTTTTTTAATAAACCATTTACCATAAGCTAGCTGAGCAAGAAAAACTAACTGATTTATGCCAGAAGAATGTCCAGCACACACCATAATCCATCTGAATGGGGCATTCCTTTTCCCAGACTGAATGCAAGGTCTTGGGCTCCTGATAAATCACATTCCTGGGGAGTTTATATGCTTGAGAACCAATGTTTCCAGTTTCCCAGAAGCGAACAGCATACAATTTAATATCGGAGCAGATCTATGCCACCCTGTTTAAGACTGTAAGAGTTGTAACCATTTAAAGTGATCGACTGGCTCCAAATCAAACTTTGAGGTGAGCTGCTCCCATGTATGGAATTTCCTTCCTGTCAACACATGATCTAAAGACCTGTTGGCAAAAAGATACGTTTGGATCCAATCTTGAAACACGGGTTTGCTCTTAATGGAATAAAGGTCTATATATCCAAAAATAAGATAGCTTATCTAAGTACAAGAGAGCTTGTTTAGTTCTGGATATTATAAGGATTTGAAATACTTCATGAGAAGGGGAAATCCCCCATAAGCAAGCGTATTGGAAATGGATAGGCAAAATATTGCTCAAGTTATAATCAACATGGAGATTCAACTTCTAACAAATCTGAAGTCATCCAACATAAACTATATTTCATCAAAAAAGCCCTCTGATATTGAGCAAAGTCAAGGAAACCTACCTCACCCATTCTTTTTGGTGCCTTCAACTGCTTAAGAGAGATCTTGGGCTTCTTTCCTTTCCATAAGTAACAACGCAATAAGCTATCTAATCTATGGAAGAACTTCAGTGGATAAAGCTCAGGCAGAAGGGAGAGAAGATAATTTAACTTGAGGGGCTGTAGTCATTTTCATAGATTCCATTCTACCCCACTAGGAAAGAGTGAGCAGATTCCACCTAGTAATGTTACTCTCAACCAACTCCGCATATTCTCCATATTAACATCCATAGCAATTTCAAGGTCATTAAGGACATGCATGGAGTGGAGGAGTAGCCTAGTGGTTAGAGCAACTGCCTAGTACCCAGAAGATCAAGGGTTCAATTCCCACTGGCATTCCTTGTGACTTTGGGCAAGTCACTTTACCCGCCATTGCCTCGGAAGAAAAGACTGGCAATCTACTTCCGGTGATACATTGCCAAGAAAACCCAGAGGTAGCTGGGTTGCTATGAGTCAACACTGACTCGATGGCACTAAAAAAAAAAAGGACATGCATCCCTAAATACTTGATTCCCCCCCCCCCTTTTTTTTAAATTGTAAATAGCCCTATTGCCAGTTTAATGGGCAGTATATCAAATTTTAAAATAGATAAAGATGACTTCCAAACAGTTTTTCAGTGCAAAAGAATCGAGTGGCATAACTTACAATTTAGTTGGATAAATTTTATGCTTGGTCAAAGCTGCATATCTTGAAGTTTTTATCTAAAAACGTTTCTAAGGATGAGCATGGAGATGACAGTATCAACAAGACATCGTCGGCATCAACTAAGACTTTATATTCCCTTTTTCCTTAACCTTCAGACCCTAAATGTTGTCATTTTGCCGGATATCCAGCAAAAATTGCTCTGCAGCAATATTGAATAAAAGGGGCAACGGAGGACACCATTGATGTGTACCTCCTGGATAAGCTAAATAGATCTGAAAGAATTCCATTTACTATAACTCTGTATTTTGGAGGGGTGTAAAGAGCTTGAGTAGAATTAATGAAACATGAGCCACAACCAAATTATGCCATTGCTCAGAACAGGAAGCTCTATTCTACCCCATTGAAGGCTTTCTCGGCATCCAAGATGAGAGCCGCTAGAGGAGCATTCTGGGACCATGCAAAAGTGATAAGGTCCATAAGCAATCTAACATAGACAAATTAGTGACAATCTTTTAAGAAGCCCACCTGATATTTTAATTATCTTGTCTAAAACTTCCCTCATTGCTAAAATTTTAATATAGCGCTTACAATCTACAATGGTTTTAAGGTTCTCTTCTTTAGAATCATCCCACCCTCCCTCCTGGATTTAGGTATGTTGGTAGTAATCGCTCCATCTGCAAACTCCAGGACCCAACAAACCCAAGGTCATATAAGTCCAACATCTGAAAAAGAAAGGGACCAAGGGTTGGAAGAAAACCTAAAATTCTATCGGGAACCCATCCGGCCCTGGAGTCTTACGGACAGGTGTAGATTTTAAAGAAGCGTCAATCTTGGAATTGGCAGGAAGCTTATCTGGAGAGGCCTTATCTTCTGAGAAAACAGGATGACTGAGGTTTGAGAGAAAATCATCATCCTCTCTAAGACTTGCTGAGGAATCGGGAAGATATAAAGTTTGATAGAATTCCTTACATTTTTGCGCAATCTGCGAATTAGGACAAATGTCTTGGGAGTCATGATCTCTGATAGTAGCAGCTCTAACCTGAGCTTTCCTAACTTTCAGCTTCTGAGGTTATAATCTGCCAGATGTGGTGGAATGCATCTAATAAGAGGATTGCTTCAGAAAAAGGTCAGTGGAAACCATCTGGGAAGTAAGTATATGATACTGAAATGTGATGGGGTCTGTAGAATGCTACCTGTCCCTCTCCAAAGGGATTATCAACAGATATCAGAAGATTTAGATAATGCTGGGTTTTTGTGTATAGTAGGTGTGTTTTTCTTTGTCTGATATCTGCTAAGATATCATTTCTGGACAATCATCTGTTTCCTTTTGTAAGGATATCCTTCCAGGAGGATTTTTCTCTGTTCTGATTCTATCGGAGCCGGATGTTAACCCTTTCCACTCGGCTGTCCCACATCACGAGACATTTAAATTTTCCCATTCCAATTGTCTGTCCAACCCTGGATATGCTAGTTTATGTTCTGTAAGTCCAACGTGCCTGGTTACTGTAGAATGTGTATATCATATTGGTGGTAATTTGGCCTGTTTCTTTTTAAAATGTATTCTGATCTGGCATGAGCAACATAGGAAATTTTATCAGAGTGATTCTTGAACCCTATTGCGAGAGTGTCAAGTTATGTGGAAGCTGTATAGTGAAGGAGGTGTTTTTCATATTGGTCATTCCTTGGCGTAGGGTTGACTTATTCTTTCTTTTTTTCAGTGCTCATAGCTGCAGGCAAATGTGATGCCCTGCATTTATAGCCATTTAGTTGCATATTTCATTGTCTCTATTTCTACTGTAAAACAGATTGTGTGTACTGCCAAATCAATTGCTGTGGGCAGGACCAGATAAGGCACATACCTAGGCCCAAAGTTTTTAGAGGAACCCTGTCAGATAGGTTCAGGCTTCTGTAGGCTAGAACTGACAATAGTCTTTTATTTTTTAGATTCTGCAGACTTTTACATTTAATGTCTGGAAGCAAGAAGGATGGCTAATGTGTGAACATTTCTTAATTTTAAGCTTTTAATATAGCAAAAAGCTAAGAGAACAAATCTGAACATTTTTTCTGAATTAAAACCTCTGTATGTAGACCTCCAGTCCTCTGCCCTGCCTGCTTCTAGTGCAACTAACAGCAGAAACTGTGGGTAGGATCCAGCCAATGGGAAGGCAGTGGGGGAGAAGCACTGGAATGCTGCTCCACTGGTAGGAGGTGAGCTGGGGCCATGCCTGGTGCCCAGATATTTGAGGGGTGAGGCGCAAGTTGGGCCCTGTTAGATGTTCTCAGGAGATTAGGATTACCAGCAGTCTGACTTTTTTTTTTTTTTTTTTTCCTCAGGATTCTACAGAATTAAGCACTGTCGGGGAAACTAAAATTTATGGGTAACTTGTTCTGCCATTTTTCAGAGCTGAAAACCTCTATTTGCAGTAATCCAATCCTCCTCCGCTTTGTCCCCCCCCCCCTTCCACTCCTCCCAGCCTGCCCTCCTTGTTTCCTGTGTCACTAACATCAGAGACTGGGAAGGTACTGGGAGCAGGAGCAGTGGAAAGCAGTTCTAATCACAGGAAGGAAGGGATGATTGGGGGGGGGGGGGGGGCGCGCCCTGTACTGTAGAAGTGAAACTTCTGGATGGGGAAAGGGTATGAGCTCTGTAAGACACTGGGTTGACCCTGGAGAGAGCGAGCGAGTGTCCTGTGGGTGGTACTGAGAAGGGGTTAGTATGGGAGAGGAATGAGGTGAAAGGTGAGGCGGGAGGGAGGGGCTGCTGCAGGCTGAGGTAAAGCTGTCAGTAACTGCCAAGAACTTTGCCATCAGCTCCTCCCATCATTATGTAATGTGGGAGGGGGTCACTCGCTGATAAATTTGGGCTGGAGAAGTCTACTACTGCAGATATGCATATTAGGTGGAAGGAAGTTTTCAGTCTGGGAAGTATACTCCGATAACTATTTGGTTACATGGGAAAATGCCTTTGAAAACTGTCCTAATACTGTTTCCACTCTTTTCATAGGCAACAAAGAAAGCAAATATTATTTTCTGGTTCTTCCATTTTGACACTCAAATCTTTCTAGATTTATATCTCTGACACATCACCTGTAAATCTCACTTCCATAGCGTCTCTCCAGTCCAGATTACCGGGTCTCCTTCCCCCTTCCAGCAGGTGGAGACTGAGAATTCCAGACTTTTGGTGATGTCACACTAATTAGGAGCCCAAACTCCTCCCACCAAGCCAGTATCCTTAGTCTCTAGCAGATGGGGGGCAGTTCTGTGTAAGCCTGGACTACATTGCTGGGAATTTCATTAGTTGGAGAACCCCCCCCCCCCCCAAAAAAAAATAAACCCCTCCAATATTTTAGGGACGGAGGATAGAAGTTAGAGGCTCTTTCTGTTGGTGCTGGACTGCCTTAGAGCCACAGAGGAGAGGAGTCTGGCGGGAGTATGGTTCCTTCTCTAGGATGTAGATAGTTACTAGTCACCTTGGCGGCTGCTCATTGGCATCTGCTTTGTTATTCACATACTGACTTGGTGGGAGGAGTTTGGACTCTGAAATTCTCAGTCTCCACCTGCTGAAAGGAGGAGAAGACCTGGTAGACTGGACTGGAGGGACTAAAGGGAGAGAAGCCATTCTATCAGCGGTGAGAGCAGGAGCTCCCCCTTCCTCCTTAAGCCACCAATAGCACAGAATGCTCAACGGCATAAAAACCGCCGTTTCCAGCGCTGAGGGAGAGAAGCCATTCTATCAGGGGTGAGAGCAGGAGCTCCCCCTTCCTCCTTAAGCCACCAATAGCACAGAATGCTCAACTGCATAAAAACAGCCGTTTCCACGGCACACCCACGCCTTGCGTGCCCGCGCCTGAGGGCCTCGCCAGAGGGCCCTTTGGCGTGGCCCTTAGGCGTTGGTCAGTGGCGTCTGTCTCTGAAGTGGTTTCCTACTGTTATGGTTTGGTTTGCCTTTGGGCGAGCTGCGGTGGCTGGGACTGTTTCCACCCCTTCCAGATCGTATGTAATGTATAGTTATTCTATGTATGTACTGTAACATATTCCTTGTGTTATGTAATCCCTTTTATTACCGCTCTGATTTTATTAAGAGTGGTATATGTTTCATTCACCTCTGTTTAACCTTGTATTGTATTGTTCTGTGACCGCTTTGATTGAAGGAAAAAGCGGGATATAAATCTGTTTAAATAAATAAATAAATAAATAAAGAAAAGAATTAGCAGGTAAGGTCTAATTTCACCTTTTTGGACAGTCTCATCCTTGGCAATTGTGTTTTATATGAAAGACAATGGAGGATAAAAATGGCATGTCCACTACTCTGACCACTATACCACTCCTTTTAAAAGCATCTGCTTGCACAGACCCCATGCTCACTCATAACCTACTGCTGCCGTCACATGCAGAAATAGGCTCTGTACTTTCCCTATGCTACTTCAGGCGAGATGAGTTGTGGGCGAAAGCCATGAACAAAGATCCCATTGGTGGGGGAATGGAAGGAGTGAATGAGACTCCTAGGTTGAGAAAATAATTAATCTGGCCCTGGCCATGAGATAGTGACACCCAGTGTTTAACTCTGGCCTTGACAAATTTTCTTGGAATCTAGAAGTCAAGTTAAGCATTTAGGAGCCTGCTGCCGATACCTCTGTCACAGTGCTCCCCATCCCCCAAAAGGTTACATCGCAGCTCCTTTTAAGCGCCCGATTTACTGTTTTCCCATTTTCTATGAGACAAAAAGCTTAATGAATCAGGATCTTAAAATACCATTAGACAGTGGCAACAGAAGGCATCAACCTCATTCATTCATTCTCTCCCTCTCCCTCTCTCCCAGCCATCACCCAATATCTTACCCTTCCTGTTGCATTGTTAGCTGCTCTACTGTGATTGGCTTTGTGGGTAGCGGGAGTTTCTCGGTGCACACTTGAAATTGCAAGATCAGCACACTTTCTCCACATCATGGCGGAGCAGCAAACAACACGATAGGAATGATAAGATATATATTAGCTGATGATTATGAGAGGAGGGCAATGAAATCTAGGGCACCAGTTTTTAATTTTTTATTTTAACATTTCTTATATACCGCCTTTCATGATATTAAGGTGGTTTACATTGAACAGGGCATTTTAACTTGGAGATAACTATTTTACAGGGAATACTCAATTTCAAGCCATTTATAGTCACTATGGTGACTTTGTGCCTGGAATTTGTTGAGCTCTGGTTTAACTGTAAAATCTATGATCTGAAATCTGATGCCACTGACGTCTTATGGTTTGATACATTTACACATGGCTTGAAAATAATAAAATATAAATGAACTGAATGTTTGGGTACTGCACCATATTCATGATTATGTAATGCAAAGTTGTTTTGAGCTGCATATTGCCTTCTAAGCTTGTGAAACTAAATTTCTTTTGGATAAGAGAGATGCAGGAGCTAACTTTGTAAGGTGGTGGTTTTTTTTTTGTCTTTCATTGTTGGCATGGTGCATTTTGTAGAGTTTTAGTAACATTGCGTTGAAAGTTGACTTTGTGTTCATATACACAGATCATTCAGAGGAGTGGAATTCTGATAACAGACAGAAAAAAAGCAGAGTTCACCACTAAAGACAATGTCCAGGACCTCAACCGGCTACTGAAAACAAAGAAAGGAGAACAGGTTACAAGTGCTGTGTTGCCTGAAATGGAAAAGCAGGTGGGCGTGCCTTAGATATGCAGGAGCTTAGTGTTATGTTGGCTTCTGCGTCTGCGTTATTATGCATAATCTGTTACTGTCATAGTGTGTGTGTCATGCTAAATAACAACAAATTAGTCTTCTGCTGGGCTGAAGTCTTGAGCTGTTATTGCAAGACTTGGTCTTGGCAGTGGGTAGCAATAGTGGCCGGGCAAGAAAAGTATTGCTTACAAGTAGGGATGGGAGGCAGTATGGCAAACCTCTGTCTGGCTGCTGCAGAGTGGGTCCTAGGGATACGTGGGCTTACCCCCCCCCCCCCCCCCGCCGCACTGTGGATGATTTCTGCAGTCTTTCCCTTTCCTTAGCAACAGCTTGCCGGGGAGATTCGGGGAACACGTTAACTGGAGAGTTTGAGATGATTCACCCTTAGAGTTCTTCATTGTTAGTGTCAGGTATCTTCTCTCGCTTCTTGAGCTTAAGTGCACTATCTCTGCAGCTTGCTCAGGTCTTACTGTTTCTGCTGGATGACTGATACCATTGCGTCTGTCAAAGGGCCCATGCAGATTTGTATCTCAACTGAGTTTAAAAGGGGGGAGGGTGGGATTGCGAGAGTCCAGCCTTTGATTATGACTGACCCAATGGCGTTTTCTCTGGTATAAGCAGCCAGACAGAGCAGGGATCTGGGCCAGTCATACCTTCACCCTTGCATTCCTGGACTGAAGGCAGTAGTGTGCTCGTGTCCATCCCCACCTCCTGCCACAGCCCTGAACTTGGACCACTTGTGTTGAAGTGTAAAACACTGCAGCTTCTCACAAGGCCAGCCCTGTAACTGCTTTTTTAATGGCAATAAAAAAACCAACATATTCCATACAGTATGCTGCTTTGGGTTAATTTTTGGAAGTTCTGGCATCTAAGGAATGTTTTTAAATAAATAAATTAGAATAGTGACTATTTGTGGACAATTCTTAATGATTAAAAATTGTTTTGATTATATGGTTGACTAATAATTGATCTTACTTTTCATACTGCTATGTTTGGTTGGTTTGTTTGTGTTTTTTTAATTTTTTTAATATTTGTTGTACATATTGTCTGTCTGGAGCAAATTTTAGGATAAGTAACTTAATAGTAAATGTCTGGGAAGTGATGTTTTGCCTGTCAGTCTCTGAGCCCTTTGAAGTCATTTGCAGTTTGCAATAGCTGGTGACCTTAACCCATTGTTCTTCAAACTTTTATCCAGTATGAACCTTCTTAACACTTGAAAATTTGTGTAACTCCAAACATTGATGAATGGAATATGGAGGTCGGCTATACTGTTTTCATTCCCCCCCCCCCCATTTACAGCAGGAAAGCAATGACAGCAGCAATCTGAGCACGGCCTGTGAGCCAGGATGTACTTATATATCCTGATTCTCCAGGACCAAGCAGGAAGTCAGTCCTCACATATGGGTGTCATCGGCGCCGATGAAGCCCCAGCGGAGCATTTCCCCAGCTTTCTAAGAAAGCCTTTGGGAATGCAGGCACGCATGCGCGGTTCCCTTCCTGCCTAAAGGTGCCATCTTACCTCAGTCTCTCTTTTTCCGAGCAGCCCACCGGACGTGTGTCCTGTCATCCCGGATAAAAGTTTGATTTTTCGGCGATTTTTGCTATTTGTTTCTTCCTGGTTCGATGCCGGTTCCCCTCCTGCCGGGTTCGGTACACCGGTATTGAGCCCAATTTCTTCTTTTTCGGTTTTTGCCCTTTGTGGCTGGCGTTCGCGCCCTTTTTTGATTTTTCCCTGGAAGGCCGGTCCTTTGACCTCGCGGGGACTCTTTTTTTTTTTTTTCCCCGATGGCTTCCAGCGGTTTCAAGAAGTGTGATCGGTGTAAGAAGTTGATGTCTCTCACCGACACACACGACTGCTGCCTTCGGTGCCTCGGTCCTGATCACAACCCTAAGACGTGTGGACCATGTGGGAAGATGTCTTCCAATGCACTCCGAAGTCGCCAGCAGCAGAAAGAAAGGCTTTTCTCGGACTCAGCCTCCAGCTGGGCCCGGACCTCGTCTGAGGCCTCGACATCTCGGGATTCGGATCCTGAGCGCCGTCGAAGCTCCTTGGACAGGGGGTCCCCCGACCGGGAACGCAAGAGGAAGAAGCGGCTCGTGAGGGCGTCGTCTGAGGAGGTCCCTGGCTCCTCGAGGGCCAGGTCTAAGACCCCCGACCGTCGCCCCGGGCCCCTGGAACAAGAGAAGCCTGCAATGCAAAAGTTCCTCGCGTGGAGCCGGAGTCTGCTGGACACGTAAGCCCTGTGATCCTCGAGGACTCTCCTCCCAGAGAGCCGATGGGTGCCGGGCCCTGAGTCTGTGGCTGCTGCGTCTCCCGAGCTGAGTCTCAGGATGACAGCCTTGGAGAGCAGATTGTCTGTCTGCCTTCATGGAGCAGCAGCGGGTACTGATGGCCAGCCTGTCTGGCGCATCTGCCCCGACCACCGGGACATCGACATCGAAGTTGACTCTGGAGACCGAGCCGATACTAGAGTCCATCATGGTTCAAAGTCGACCTCGGTCGCGGTCTCCCTCGACCTCCCGTTCGGGACCGAGGGCGTCGACGCCGGTGCCTCTGGCATCGGGGAGGGTGCTCCAGGGCCCTGCGGGGTCCGACTCTGACTCCTCGTTGGACGAGTCCGCTTGGGAGACGGAGGATGAGGGGTCCCCTGACACGTTCAAGACTCTGTGCGTCCCGTCGGACTTACCACAGTCTGAGCCCCGGAGTAGATCCCCTCCGGAGGATACCCGGTTCTCTGAGTTTGTCCGGGATATGGCCAACGCGTTGGCTATTCCGGTGGACCCCGAGGAGGAGCCTCGAGCTGAAAAGCTCGAGGCCCTACAGTAAGACTCTCCTCCGAAGGAGGCCTTTACTGTCCCGGTTCCTCCGATGCTGGAACGGCTCCTCTTCCGGATGTGGGAGGCACCGGCCTCGGCGCCGGTTCTAAGCAAGCTAGTCGATTCGATTTATCGACTCCGGAAGAGCCCTGGCTTTCAGAAGGCGCAGCTACCACACCATTCCATGGTTGTGGAATTGGCCATGCATCGCCTGAAGAGTCGGAAGATGCACTCTGCGGTGCCCCCCGGCAGGGAGGCCCAGAACCTCGATGGTGTCGGTAGAAAGTGCTTCCAGGGCTCGATGGTTGTTTGCCGTGTCCAGTCTTACCAGCTGTACATGGGCATGTACTTGCGAGACCTGGCCAAGGAGTTGGCCGGGTTCTCTGCTGGTCTCTCCAGGGAGCCCTTGCAGAGATTTAAGTCCTTGTCCTCGGGGATTCGGGACTGCTCGAAGTTTATGTCCCGTGCCGCCTACGATGGTTTCGAGGCTTCGGCCTGAGTTGCGGCAGCCAGTATCGCGGCTCGACGCCAGGCATGGCTGCAGTCATTGGACCTCGAGCCATGGGTTCAGGACAAGTTGGTCGATGTCCCTTGCCGAGGTGAAAACCTTTTTGGCAAGCCCATGGCCGAGAAGGCCACACAGCTTGAGGCTGAGCACCTTACAAGGACAAGGCTGTCTAGGAAGACCTCTGCCCCTTCTCACAAGAAGGCGGCCTCGGGTAAGAAGCCCTTTTACCCGAGGAAGGGCACTGCCTACAAACAGTACCCTCGGTATCAGGCTGCCCAAGCTGCACCCCAGGGTCAGCAAGCCAAGGGGCAGGGTAATGGGCCCCGTAGGCAGAGGACCCCCAAGCCTCCGGCCCCTGCTCCCACTCAGCAGGGTGGGGGGTTTTGACTCCTTGAGCGTAGCCTCTTGGTCCCTGCTCTCCCAACCCTGCACAGGAGGTCGCCTCACCCTCTTTGCCCACCAGTGGCCCCTCATAACTGGAGACAGTTGGGTGTTGAACATAGTCCAAAGGGGCTATGCACTACATTTTCACCAACCGCCTCCACCATACTTTCCAGGGGAGCCTCCAAGGCCTCCCATGCACACAGATCTGCTCCTCCAAGAGCTACAAGGTCTGTTGGTGGACAGGGCGGTGGAGCCTGTGCCTCCCCACTTGCACGGTCAAGGGTTCTATTCCAGGTATTTCCTAATACCCAAAAGAACAGGTGGCCTTCGACCTATTCTGGATCTCAGGAACCTAGAAAAGTTCAAGATGCTTACTCTTGGAACACTTCTGCCCTACCTCCAGCAGGGAGATTGGCTATGCTCCTTAGATCTAAAGGATGCGTACACTCACATCCTCATTCATCCAGACCACAGAAAGTACCTCAGATTCATCGTGGGAGGAAACCATTATTACTACTACCTTTTGGCCTAACCTCCGCTCCCAGAGTCTTTACAAAATGCCTGGCAGTGGTGTGGCCTACCTGAGAAATCAAGGCATCTTTGTCTTTCCTTATCTGGACGACTGGCTCATCAGGGGTCAGTCGTGCCAGGAGGCCCGCCAGGCCACCCTCAGAACTATCGCTCTCCTTCAAAGCTTGGGATTTGTAATAAACTTTGCAAAGTCCACTTTGCTCCCCTCCCAGAACTTGGAGTTCATAGGGGCAAGGCTGGACTCTGTCCTGGCAAAGGCATTCTTTTTTTTTTTTAGAACTTTATTTATAAACACCATGAAACATAACAGATACAACAGGCAATAGCGGTCTGCCGGGGTGAACTCTTATCCCCAGGCGGAGGACACTCACAGTTACAGGTGAATTTTTCCCACTAGCATAGTACCCCCCCGCTCCCTATCCCCCCACCCCCTCCCCCCTCCCCCCTCCCTGTCACGCTCAGGACCCTGAGAAGGCTCAAATGGTTAACGCCATCCAGGCCTTTCAATCAGACGCCACTCCCTAACTGCCCTGCTGAAAAATAAAATTGCGGCATCGGGGGCTCAGGGCCTGAAGGTAGGGGTCCCAGGTCAACTGAAAGCTGGCCCAGCGTTTGGGATTACCCCTGGCTCCCCTACTCTCCAGAAGCATCAGTTGGTGAAAAGAATTCCGCCATTCCCAAAAGGACGGAGGGCCCTGCTCCCGCCATTTACACAAAAGAGGTCCCTTACCCAGCAGACAAGCCTTACGCACTAACCACCTCTCCCATTTCCCTTTGGGGCGGTTAGCCTTCAGGAAATCCAAGGCTACAAGGGGGGCATCCCAGTCTACTTGCTGTCCCAATATACGCATCATAAACGAGCAAATTCGCATCCAGTACGGGCGAATAAACCTGCAATCCCACCACATATGCAGCAGCGTTGCCAGGGGGGAAGAACACCGTGGGCAGCTCCCATCTGAAGTCACATGGCATCGAAAGGCCCGGCGAGGCGACAGATATACACGGGTAATAGACTTAAACTGGATTTCCCGCCATCGCACTCCCTCGACAAGATTCCCGATCCACCGTAAAGCCAGGAGAACGGTCCCCAAGGGGATCTCACGACCTAGCTCGTTAGCCCAAGCCCTCTCCACTGTACTATAGTCCGGTCCCGGACGAAGGGTCTCAAATCGCCGATTCAACATGCTGATAGAGGGCACCTCCTCCGCACCCAAGCTAAAAAATTCCAAAATCTGCAACGAACGGTCACTGCTCAGCTCTGCCTCCCACATCCGGAAGAGGAGCCGTTCCAGCATCGGAGGAACCGGGACAGTAAAGGCCTCCTTCGGAGGAGAGTCTTACTGTAGGGCCTCGAGCTTTTCAGCTCGAGGCTCCTCCTCGGGGTCCACCGGAATAGCCAACGCGTTGGCCATATCCCTCAACCAGGAGGTGGTTCTTCCAACATTCTTCCCTAGGCCTCATGCAAGCCAGGCTGAAGCAGTTCTGCATACCCTGGACTGTAGGAGGGCCTTATCCTTCTATCTTGACCGTACGCAGGGGCATAGAAGGGCTACTCATCTCTTTGTATCTTTTGACCCTAATAGGTTGGGGTTGCCTGTGTCCAAGCATACCTTGTCCATCTGGGTGGCTGACTGTATCACCTGGACTTACAAGGCGGCTGACCTTCCTTTGCAGGGTCGGGTCATGGCCCATCGTGTCAGGGCAATGGCTGCCTCAGTGGCTCATCTCCGCTCTGTGCCCTTGGTAGACATCTGCAGGGCTGCAACTTGGTCTTCAAGCCAGACTTTTGCGGCCCATTACTTTCTGGAGAGGGAGTCCCGTAGGGACAGTGCTTTTGACCAAGCAGTACTCCGGAATCTTTTTGAGGTTTGGGCAACTCCTGCCCTCTGTTGGGCTACCGGTGGAGGTTGTGTCAGTGAAAAGCCTTTCTCTGCTGCTGAGACTAGAGGGAGTTCTCTTGTTCAGCCTGGGTTCCTCGGTAGCCCAGAGCTAGGGAGTCACCCATATGTGAGGACTGACTTCCTGCTTGGTCCTGGAGAAAGAGTAGTTACTTACCTGTAACAGGTGTTCTCCAGGAGCAGCAGGAATCAGTCCTCACAACCCTCCCTCCTCCCCTGGGAGTTGCAGTTGTACATAGCTAATAACAGCACACAAAAATGAAAAATAAACTGTCATTTGACTGAGGTAAGATGGCACCTTTAGGCAGGAAGGGAACCGCGCATGTGTGCCTGCATTCTCAAAGGCTTTCTTAGAAAGCTGGGGAAATGCTCCGCTGGGGCTTCATCGGCGCCGTTGACACCCATATGTGAGGACTGATTCCTGCTGCTCCTGGAGAACACCTGTTATAGGTGAGTAACTACTTTTACTCTACATGGATTGCTAGTCTAAAAGGAGCTGGTAGAGTTCGTAAATGTTAATTGGCTCATAGGCCCCATATTGACTGTCGTTGCCAGGCACAAGCATGGATGTAATTTGACTACTTCATTTGGGGGAGCAAAGTGTGGCAGTAACAAATATGCATATTCATTATGGTTATCTTTAAAAAAACAAAAAAACAAAAAAAAACTAGATGGATAGGAGGTCAATGTATTAAACAGGCAAGGGATGAACTGGTGCCCCAAAAATATTCAGAGGGAGCAGAGAATCTCATTCAATGGCTTTGCAAAAAAAAAAAAAAAAAAGTAAAAGTAAAGCAATATATTCCCAGGCTATATAAGTAAAATGCAGCAAAAATTGTAGCTGTTACATTATTTAGTCTGGCATTCTAAGATTAAAAAAAATACTAACACCTGTAAATATATAGTCTGTAAAATACAAAGGTGATATAAGGCGCTCGCAGGCTAAGGGTTCAAAAGAGAGAGAACCACGATGCAGTTTCTAACACCAAAAGAAATTATAACTAATTGTGTTTTGACATTAGAAACTGCTATAGTTCTCTTTTGAACATCTATTTTGTGTCCAACAAAACCCTTCTCCAACAGAAGTGCAAAGAACTACGACATTTTACCATAAAACCCAACATACAAGAAAAAAAATCAGATTCCAGTGTCCTCTCATTAACAGCCTCTCCAGTACCAGGCAGATTGTGAACTAACGGAAAACCCTACAAAAGTCACTCAAGACCTGTAATGCAAATCTACCATACCATAATGACACCAGCTTCTAAAATTAACACAGTAAAGGAGCTTACGATGAAAACAGCAGTACCATAAATATTGCAATGGGCCTTGGAACGTCCTCACACCTATTCAGAAAACTGAACAAGCCATATTACCACAGATACTACATAGAAACGCCATGCTAACAGAACTGCTACTACTATTACTACTACTACTACTGAACATTTGTATAGCGCCACAAGACATACACAGTGCTCCACAGACACATGTAAAAGACAGTCCCTGCTCATCAGAGCTTACAGTCTAGTCAAGACAGACAACTTAATAGCTGTAGACATGGGAATAGTAAGGAAATTCAAAGAAGATCAGATGAGTTAAGATCCAAAAGCGGCAGTGAAGAAGTGAATTTTCAGCCTGGATTTGAAAAAGGTCAGAGAAGGTGCTTGACGTACAGACTCGGGTAGTTTTGTTCCAGGCATAAGGATCAGCAAGGTGAAAGGAACGGTCTGGAGTTAGCAATAGAAGCAATTTGCTAGAAGAGCGGCGTTCCCAAGGAAGGGTGTAGGGAAAGATAAGAGAGGAAAGGTAGTGAGGAGTTGTAGAGTGAACACGCTCATAGGTCAGCAGGAGAAGTTTGAAATGAACACTTGGGGGCTTGTTTACAAAGCCGCGGTAGCGGTTTGCGATCGTAATCGGAGCCGCGGCCCCATTGATTTCAATGGGGCCGCGGTTGCGATCGCGAACCACTACCGCAGCTTTGTAAACAAGCCCCTTGGTCTCGTTCACACAGCAGAACACAGTTAGACCCTACCAAGTACAGAATAAATTATTCTCCGAGAACAAGCAGAAAGTTTGTCCTCATATGGAGGTGACATCGGTGCCGACTGAGCCCTCGCAGAAGCATCTTTCCAGCTTTCAAAAAAAGCCTTTGGGAGATGCCACCACACATGCTTGGTACACTTCCTGCCCAAGGGTGCCATCTTGCTCAGTCTCCTTTTTTCTGCAGAACCCCTCGGACATCTGTCTGGTTTCCCCGTAAAAAGTTGATTTTATTTATATTTTTTTTTTTTTCATCTCCACCTGAGTTTCATACTCACTCTGGTTGTGCACAGGTATTCTTCCTGTCACCCAAGCCTGCTGTTCCAGCATTGAGTCTCGAGTTCATACATTTCTTTTCTTTTTTTTTTCTTCTTGGTGCCTTCGTGCCCTTTTTCCAGCTGGCAGCACTGCAGGTCTTCGACCTTGCTAGGATGCTCTTTTTTTCTCATGGCTACCAGTGGTTTTAAGAAGTGTGATCGGTGTGCCAAAATGATGTCCCTCACAGATGAGCACGACTGCTGCCTAGGGCTGAACCATGACCCCGTGGCATTCGGTCTCTGCAAAAAGAGTCCACCAAGGCCCTCAAGAGCTGCCAGCAGGAGCGCAATAATTTTTTTTTTTCCCCCAGAGTCTCTAGTACGAAGACCAAGGCCTCCTCTGAAACTACAGAATCCCATGGCACCTTTGTGGACCCCAGTCAACACCATGGCACCTCAGAAAAGGGGCATCCTTCGAGGTAGCATGAGAGAACTTCAAAGGCTGCATCTCTGGATGGTTCCAGCAGGTCCCGCATTCCAAGATGCTCATCCAAGGGATCTGAGCAGGAATGGCCTATCGAGGTCGCCCGGAACGAATTGACCACACATTGACCTTGGATGCCAGAACCTATCCTTTTTGAGGAACCTCCCCTCTCAGAGGAACCAGCACAGGGCCCAGAGTTCTTCGGTGCCTGTGCCAATGACTGCGCAGCCTTCTGGACTCTAAACCAGGACTGCCAATCTGCCTTCATGAATCAGCAGTAGGCATTGTCTGGTTCTACTGGTTCCTCTGCCCAGACCACCAGGCCATCGATGTTGAGGACATGCCTGGAGGCCGAACCGAACCTCGAGACTATACGGCATCGAGTTGATCCTTGGCTGAGGTCTCAATTTGGTTCCATTTTGATGGGACCAAGGATTATCTCCGGCTAGCATGCATGGCACCAGCCATGGGGCCTCTGAGGGACATGGACAGGGCTCAGGTCCAGAGCCTGTGGGCCGCCCTTCACTTGAGTTTTCGACTGACTTCTTGGAATGGGAGACCAAGGACAAGGAATTGCTGGACATCCGTCAACACCATGACGTCCCCTCAGACTCTCCTCTCTCCAAGCCCCGGTGTCAATCTCTGCCTGAGGACATGGTATTCCTCAACTTCGTGTCAAAGGCTTACAAGGCCCGATGGAATCTGAGGAGGACCCTCAGACAGAGGAGCTAGACATCCTCCAATATGAGGCTCCCCTGAAGGAATCACTCATGGTACCCATTCCACCCATCCAGGAACAGCTAATGCTGGTTGTGAGCAAGTGGCTCGACTAGATGTATTGGGTCCGCTGGAGCCCTGGCTTCCAAAAGGCACAGCTGCTGCATAACTCCATGGTGGTGGAGTCTGCCATGCATTGGTTGAAGAGCTAAAAGACACACACCTCTGTTCCCCCAGGTAGGGAGGCCCGCATCTTGTATGCCCTCAGCAGAAAGTGCTACCAGAGCTCAATGCTCATCAGCTGGATCCAGGCCTACCAGCTGTACATGGGCATGTACCTGAGAGACCTGGCAAAAGAACTCGCTGGTTTCTCATCTTGTCTCTCTGAGGGACCTCTTTAGCGGTTCAAGAAACTGGCCAAAGCCATCTGTGAGTGCTCCAAATTCATGTCTTGGACATGCTATGATGGCTTTGAGTTGGCCGCTCGAGAAGCGGTGGCAGGCATTGGGGCCCAACTCCAGGCTTGGCTACAGTCTTTCAAACTGGAGCAGTGGGTTCAGGACAAATTGGTTGATGTCCTATGCCAAGGGGCGAAACTCTGACCATGACGCAGACCAGGCTCTCCAAAAAGACCATTGTCCCTCCCTGACGGAAGGGCCCAGGCAAAAAGCCCTTTTACCCAAGGAAAGGGTCTGCTTACAAAAACTACTCATATTTCCAGGCCTCCCCAGCAGGGTCAGCAGGCCAAGGGACAGGGACATGGACAAGGCCCTCATAAGCAGAAGGCTCCCAAGCCCCAGGCGTCTGCTCTGGCCCAGCTAGGGGGGAGCTTTTGACTCCTTGGGCATAGCCTCTCTATCCCAAGGAGGACAGTAGCTCACAGGAGGATGTCTAATCCTGTATGCCCATAGGTGGCCAGCCATCACAACCGTCTCCTGGGCTTCCTCCGTTCTTCCTGGGAGAGCCCCCCCCCCCCCCCGGTCTCCCCTTCACCGGGACTTCCTATTGAAGGAACTCGGAGGCCTTCTCGAGGGCAAAGCAGTAGAACCAGTACCCCAACATCTCAGGAGCAAGGGGTTGTACTTCAGGTATTTCCTTGTGCCAAAAAGGAATAGGGGTCCTAAGGCCCATCCTGGACCTGCGCAACCTGAACAAGTTCCTGATGAGGGAGAAGTTCAAGATGCTCTCCCTTGGAACATTGCTCCTTACCTCCAGCAGGGAGACTGGCTATGCTCCTTGGATCTGAAGGATGCCTATACCCACATCCACATTCGCCCCAGCCACATGCAGTACCTTCTCTTCTCTTCATTTTATTTTATTTATTTATTTACATTCTCTTATATACCGCACTATTCGGCATCAGCGCGGTTTACATGGAACAAAATGCTCAGTACAATAACATGTATGAGTTTACAGATAACAGGGAACAAAAAACTTGGATAACAGGGGTAACTATTTACAAAACTTACTACATGGTAAAATCAAAAGATTCATAGAAGACACAAACACTACCAGTACAGGGTACTACACTTCGGCATGGCCTCCGCCCTCAGGATCTTCACCAGATGCCTGACACTGGTGGCCTCCTTTCTCAGTCTCCAGCAGGTATTTGTTTTCCCCTACCTGGACAACTGACTCATAAAAGGAGGCACAGCCACAGAGATGCAGTAGGCCACAGCATGCACCATCCAGGTCCTGCAGCATCAGGGTTCGTGATAAATTACTCCAAATCCCACCTCCTCCCGACACAATGTCTGGAGTTCATAGGGGCAAGGCTGGACACTCTTCAGGCAAAGGCCTTCCTTCCCCCCCCCCCCCTGGACTGGGTTGACTGTCTCAGGGTACTGGCTGCAGATGTACAGCACCGTCCCTCTGTGTCGGCTTGGCTTCTACTGCGCTTACTCAGGCACATGGCCTCTACAGTCCATGTCATCTCAGATGTCCGTCTGCACATGAGGGCTGCTCAGTGGTGCCTTCGGGACCAGTGGACACAGGTTACAGGCAGTCTCCAAGACAGTGACCTACCAGCTGGCAGAATCTGACTTGGTGGCAAAATCTCCAACACTTTTAGGCAGAGATGCCCTTCCAAGCCCTCTAAAGGTCCTCACAACTGATGCCTCCCTGCTGGGATGAGGAGCCCACTTCGAAGAACTCCGCACCCAGGGCAGTTGGTCGCAAGCTGAGGGCAACCAGCAGACCAACCTCCTGGAGCTTCGGCCAATATATCTAGCCCTCCGAGCATTCTACCAATGCCTGAGGCACCGGTGCTGATCTAGACAATCAGGTGGCAGTGTTCTAGGTGAACAAGCAGGGAGGCATAGGGGTCTTGTACCCTCTGCCGCGAAGCAGTGTTACTCTGCTCCTAAGCAGTTCATCAGGGAATACTCCTACAGGCTGTATACCTGCCAGGACAATGCTCTCAGGACCAACCTGAGCAGGGTCATACAGCTGCTTGAGTGGCAGCTGGACCCCAGATTAGCCACCTGGCTCTTTCGTCTCTGGGGGACTCCATGGGTGGATCTCTTTTCCAGTCTGGACAGCTACCAGTTGTCCTGCTTCTGCTCCCGGCAGCCCCACCCGTCCTGGGTGGCGGCAGATGCATTTCTCATTCTGTGGTTGTAAGTTCTCATTTATGCCTTCCCACCCACACCATTGATTGCCAAGACCGTTTTCGAGGCTCTTTGCGAAAAGGCATTGCTGATTCTGGTGGTTCCTGCTTCGCCTCTGTTTGTCAGTGGAGACTCCGATCACCCCTGGGGAACTCCCCCAGGAGGAGGGCCCTCTCCTGCACCCTAACCTGCGGTCTCTATCATTGATGGCATGGCTGCTGAAAGGGTGACTCTAGCCCCTTTCAACCTCTCAGGAGAAGTGGAGGAGTTCCTACTGGCCTCCCGCAAGACCTCCAACAGGAGAGCTTACGCTTTCAAATGGCAGAGGATCTTGGTCTGGTGTGCAGAGCAAGGGGTGAACCCATTCTCCTGCCCGGTGCAGCTGGTGCTGCAGTACCTTTTTCATCTCTCACAATCTGGGCTCAAATCAAACTCCGTTAGTGCACCTCAGTGCCCTGGAGGTGCATCACCACCCTATTGAAGGCAAGCCCCTCTTGATGCAGCCTGCTTCTTGAGAGGATTCCTGCTGTCCAAACCCCACCCCTCCTTTCTATCCTCCGGTGACGGAATGGGACCTCAATGTAGTTTTGGTGTAGCTCACTCGCCCACCATTTGAGCCTCTGACTACTTGCCACCTGAGATGCCTCTCGTGGAAAGTTGTGTTCCTGGTGGTGCTAATCTCTGCTCACAGGTTGGCGAGCTCCAAGCCCTAGTGGCAGAAGCACCGTATACCAAATTCTATAAGAACAGGGTTGTGCTACCTGCACACCCCAAATTCATTCCAAAGGTGATATCTCCTTTCCACCTCAACCAGGAGATGGTGCTACCCACTTTTATCCCAAGGTCTCACTCTAGCAAGGCAGAGACCGTTCTTCACACTTTGAACTGTAAGAGGGCCCTGTCTTTTTATATTCAGCGTACCCAGAGTCACTGGAAAGCTGCTCAGCTTTTTGTTTCCTATGATCCCAGTTGACTGGGGGAAGCAGTGACCAAATGGACACTGTCCACTGGGTGGCAGACTGTATTGCCCTAGCCTATGAGCAGGCTGGGCTTATGCTGGATTGCTGGGTCATGGCTCATAGTGTCGGGGTCATGGCGGCCTCTATGGCACACCTGCGCTCCGTCCCGATGATGATGGATATCTGCTGGGCTGCCACCTGGTCTTCAGTCCATCCCTTTGCAGCTCATTATTGCCTGGAGAGGGAATCCCAACGGGACAGTGCCTTTGTCCAGGCCGTGCTCCGTAACCTTTTCGAGGTCGGGCAATTCTTACCCCTGACCCTTCTGTGCTGGTTCCCATTGGATACACGGGTCCTACTCTAGTCCATATCTGCAGACTCAATTGCTGCTGCTCATGGCTCCCCTTGAGGATAACCGTGGTTTTTTCCTACAGGGTTGTGGTAGCCTGTAGCTTGGGAGTCCCGTATGTGAGGACTGACTTCTGCTTGTTCCCAGAGAAAGCGTGTTCTCTGGGGACAGCTGGAATTGGTCCTCACAATCCTCCCTCCTCCCCTTGGAGTTGCTTTACTATCTATTAGCTATGTCATTTGACTGAGCAAGGTGGCCCTCTTGGGCAGGAAGGGTACCACGATGCATGGTGGCATCTCCCAAAGGCTTTCTTTGAAAGCTGGGGAGATGCTTCCATGGGGACTCTGTCGGAGTTGATGTTGCCCCATATGTGAGGACTGCTTCCTGCTGTCCCTGGAGAAGACCCGTTACAGGTGAGTTACTATGCTTAATTCAAGTAAAAATATGTAGTTTATTTAAAATACCACCATATTGAAACAAGAAGGCAGTTTACAATAAAAACATAAGGAAACCGAAAGGAACTCCAATTGCATAGGAAAGAACGCTTGTACCATACAAGGAGGAAATGAGGAATAAAAGAATGAGAGAGAGAGAAAGATAAGGCAATGGCAGGCCATCAGGTTATGATAACACAGAAAAGGCTAATTGGAACAGGTGTGTTTTTGAGAGAGGCTTTGAACCTAGCATAGAAAGGCACCAGACAAAATTAAACACAATTAAATTGAAATCCCCCCCCCCCCCCCAACCAGCTAGGCTGTGCAGGCAGTGCAACACAAGAAATAGAAGAGGCAGGTGACATGTTACCTCACCTTTATGCTGAGCAATAGCATGAGATGCTCAGGCCTTTCTGGTTCTACTTACAGGTGGCTCGGCCTCTCCCTACAGTCTTGCTTCTCCATCGCTATCAGCGCCACTTGCTAAGAGGTGGCTGTGTCGTTGATTAGGTGCAGTGCTGGCTCTCTCTGCAGTCCATTTTTGAACAAGAATCACTGGTATTGAAGGAGGGGACGGACCATGGGGAGAGGCAGTGTTGCATGCATGTGGGATCAGAGAGAACTGTGATACATGTTACTGCTCAGCAAATATAAAAGCAGCAACAAGCAGAGAGGTGGACATGGTGATGGGAGTTTATTTGTGCAGCCTATAGCTGGTGCCAAAACTCCAAATGTGCTGTGCCTCTATTGCAGGCATTGACAAATTTTGTGTGGATTTAGGAGCCAGTGCTTGCGTCCTTCTTGCGCCCCCCATCCCCCCCCCTCACACTGGGGTCATGTTCTCATCTCATGAGACTAGCATGGCATCTCTAGACAGAAATACAGATAACAGTTTATAGCTTCAGATATTACATGCCTGTATGTGTGTGTTGATGCAGAGGTGAGGTGCTTGTGTGAGTGTCTGTCATGTTATATATATTTTTTAATTTTAGGTGGATTGGAAGCTGGTATATCAAACAGGCAAGGGATGAGCTGGTGTGGGGATGGGTGCTGGGGGGTGGGTATATGTGCTCTGAGGGGAGGGGAATGTACCTTTTTGGCAACATCTTGCACTCTTCCCTCCCTCTCCAACCCCTTTTGACTTCCCTCCTTTTGACTTCCCTCCTTTTGTTATCCTTCCAGACTCTCTTCCCTTCACCAACCTTCCTAGCATTCCCTTCCCATCCTCCTTTTTTAATAGGCTCACTGCCCCTCTAAAGCTTCCCTTCTGTACCTCACTTCCTCCCCCCCCCCCCCAAAACTGCTGAAGGCCATGTCCGCAGCCGCCGCCTCTTCTGCCCGTGTTTCATCTGATCTCCTGTAGGCAGAGAGAAGGGGTCTTTGCCACAATTGCAGTCAACCTCCTCTTCTGCCTGTGGGGATGGGATCCCTGTGGGCATAAGAGAAGGGAGAAGCTGCGATCATGGCCCAGATGCATGCTGTCTGCCTACAGGGGATGGGATCCCCATGGGCAGACAATTGGTCGTGGTCATCAGGGTAACTCGTTTGGGGAGCAGTGCCCCCCCCACCTTTGCCAGACTATGCCTATGGGCACAAGTCTCAATGGAGGCTCAGATGGAGTGGGATCAGTCTTGTTGTGACCCTGCCCATGGATATTGTGACCCCATTTTGGGTAATTACTTCTAGTTTGGGGACCAATGCTTTAACCTGTATTTGCACTGAAAATATTAAAGCCTGACAGATGGTAACTGAGACTTTTGTGATCCTAGATTGCTATGTCTTCATTGTCTGCTGTTATCAAATACTTGGAGCTGTTATCAGATGAATCTAACTTTGGACAATTTGAACTTGCCACATTTGACTCAAACCAGTATATGAGACTGGATAATGCAGCTGTGAGCGCACTTAATCTCTTTCAGGTAAGAAGTAATTGTGCTCAAGAGGAAGCTATGCCGGATTTAACACCTGCTGTTATTTTGTGCATCTTGCATAGATGTTAATTTTTTATAACAATCTTTCTCATGGGATGCTTCCTCCGACTGATTTAGTTTTAGGTTTAGCAATGTGACTTAGTGTTCTTCAAAAAAAAAAAAAGAAGAGGGGGCATACTAGAGTGTAGAATTTTTTTTAGTAGGTAGGGCCATTTGTATGTCAGGATCTTGACTCCAGAGTTGGCTGATTTGTACTTCTGGGCAAGGCCTTTGGAATACAGTGGGGAAAGCTGAGAGCAGACAAAACCTTTGTGGGTAAGTGAACATTACTTTGTTGGCAAACTTGAAGACTTAAAGCTTAGGGTAGAGGAGAGATTGTGGGTTTATTTTGAAAAGACTGATTTTGATTTCATTAAAAAAACAAAACAAAAATAGTTAGCGGTTTAAATTAATATCAGATCTAGACAGGCTCTAAGCAGGCACATTGCTTGTTTTATAGGTTTTAAATGAATTTCTTTTAGTCTATAACGGCCTACCCAAATCTATGTACGACCCACCCCAGGCACATTTCTTAACTTAAAGTTCATTATCACAATTAAGAGAGTGAAAGTTTGACACCACAATGTATTACCATCAACTAGTGATTAACCCTTAACCCTTAACAGATTATAGTGATTCATTGGAAGCAAACAAAAAAAAAATTAATAGCATAAAATAACACAGGTCTGCAAAAAATTTTTTTTCGAGAGCTGTTTTGGTTATTCCACGTAATCTTTGTTTTTTGGTGCACTGAATCCGAAAATGACCTCCATTTTGTCATAGGACATCACGTTTCCTGACAATTTAGGTAACTATGTTAAATAAGGCAATACCTCAAAATAAATGGAAATAGACTTATAAAATTAAAGTTTTATTACAATATTTTCATGAAAATCCTTTTTTGAACTGAAATGAGATCACCTACACACACTAAACTCGATTCTTCTTCCTTGTGAGGCTCCTCTTGGTGCATTTACGCTTGTGAGTAGCATCTGGAATGTCTCTCTGAAGCATCCAACAGTAGTCTGCCATCATTGTAATGCTCCATTTTTTCCCTGGTATCTCCTTTCCATCTCTTTAATGTCTTGGTGGAATCGTTCACCTTGTTCCTCACTCACAGCTCCCAAATTTTCATGAAAGTAGTCAAAGTGGGACTGGAGGAAATGCACTTTCAAACTCATCAGGCAATCTAAAGCTTGAAATGCTTTCAGCATTCGTCCGATGATCTTTTTGTAGTGAGGATCTTCGTTATTGCCTAAAAATTTCTGTACGACTTCTTTAAATGCAATCCACCCTTCTTTTTGAGGATCCGTCATGGCATTGACAAACTCTTGATCAACTATAAGCCTTCTAATGTCTGGTCCGACGAACACACCTTCCTTCAATTTTGCCTCCGACAGGCCTGGAAACTTGGTGACCAAGTATTTGAAGCATTCTCCATCTCTTGGAAGTGATTTTACGAATTGCTTCATCAATCTCAATTTTATGTGGAGAGGTGGTAGAAGAACTTTATGGGAAGGTACCAAAGTTTCTCGGAGGACATTTTTTTCACCGACTGTTAGCACCCTCGGCTGCCAACTCTTCTTGGTCCAGTGATTTTGTCGGTCTCGACTGTCCCATAGACACAGAAAACAAGGATATTTGGTATACCCAGCTTGTTGCCTGAGCAGCATGCACAAGACCTTCAAGTCCCCACACACTTGCCAACCATGGTCTTCATATTTAAGTTTGCAAAGAACCAATTCCAAGTTCTCGTAGGTTTCCTTCAAGTGTACGGAGTGACCTACAGGTATGGAAGCGTAAAAACCGTTGTGGAGTAAAACTGCTTTATAGATTCTTCAAAAAGAAGTCTCAAAGACGCCATTGCTCTGAATCATATTGGATTTTAAATTGACCCATCAGACTTTCGACATCGATGCAATAAACCAATTTGTCTTCCTGGGCGAAGTAAGGAACAAACTCCTTTTTACGATGTCTGAACCATGAAGATGACACTCTTGGCAACAATAAATTCCTGCTTTTCAGCCTTGATCTGAGTAACTCAGCGGCATCTTTGGGAAGATTCAAGTCTCTTACCAAATCATTCATCTCCTCCTGAGAAAACAATTTTGGTCTTGTATCATCTTCAAAGTCAGAACTTGATTCGTCATCTGGTTCAGGTATGACTTCACCTTCATCGGAGCTAGGTATCTCTTCCAAGGTAGCAGGGGGCTTGGGTACTGGTATATCTGTGCTATGGGGGATGGGACGAATTGCCGAGTGAAGACTGGAGTACGAAATGGAATTCTTCCATTTGGAATTAAACCCTTTCACATCGCTTGAACAAAAGTAACAGTCATCACTATGGTTCTTTTGCTCTCGCCATACCATAGGAATCCCATAACAGATTTTTTTCTTACCCTTGAACCAGTTTCAGAGGTCCTCAACACACCGTTTACATACTTTGGACTAAAAATTGGAGATCAAGATAAAGTCTGGGCGCCTCATAAAGTGTGCAAAGTATACTTTTTTCACAAAGTCTGTAATATTCTGCTGTTGCTTCAACACTGTATATTCACCACAGATGAAACAAACTGTCTGGCGAATTAATACACTTTCGCGGAGCCATAACATAACGGTTGAAGAATGACAAGCTAACACGAATTGCGATGAAAAAGTGTGAACAGCCTAGAACCAAGAACCTGATGATGATTCATGCACAAGTGTGGCATGCAGGAGAGAGCAGCTCATTGTCTGTACACAAGACCTCACAGTGCTGGCCACGCCCCCCTGCACTGACCGGAGCTGCTGCTATCTGCCCTGTGTCTCCCTCCCACTGGATTCTTCAGGAAAGATTAACCCCTTCTATCATTAGAAGCACGGACTTAAAACTTGCTTAGCTTATGTATATATTGCTGACCATCAGATTTACAGTGCTATATTCTTTTTTACATAACTCGGACAACCCCTTTAAGGTTTTTTTGGCCTTTTATATCTTAAATGCACTTATGTGAATTAATTAATAGTAATTTGAATTAATTCATAGTAATTTGATAAATTTGAAGACAAATTTGCATGTTGTGGCAAATCATGACGTCAGAGTTTTTTCAATATTTTGTTTTCAGCACACCAAAATACATGGAAATTAGATGAAAATAATCAAACAGCTTTTTAGTCACAGACCTGTGTAATTCAAGTAATTCTAAGGGCCTTTGGATTAGTTTAGGTATGTCTATTTCTTTAACAACTCTGCATCTTTTTATTAATGAGTTTAGTTTAGACAGCAGCCTGGCAGCGAGATGGGGGGTTATCCAGTCTTTTGCATCGAGTGCCACTTGCATAATTCTCTCTCAGCTGGTGAGATGTCTGCACTCCGTGTACAGAGCACAAGGCTCTCAGGGTATGAGCCCAATCTCTGGAGGCTAGAGTGGCAAACAGAGGTATATAGAAGAGACCTACAAGGACATAATAGAAAAGTCATACCTCCAGTCTGGCAGCCTTAGTACTCCCTTAGAGGAGAGACATCACCAGGAAGGGGAGCATCATCTTGGTGTGGCAGGAAATTATCCTGTAGCCAGAATCTGTCATCCTGGGGATGCAACCTCCTCTTTCACCAAGAATGTGTCTCCAGGGGCTTTTGCCCAAGAGGGAAATGTTAGGATGGCCATCTTAGTTAATGATTTAATCGTTTAGCTTTTAGCTGGATGGCTGGTGGGCATGAGGATTGCTTGGTCATTTGCCTGCTTGCTGTGAAGGTGGTAGACCTACACATTATGTAGATAGGATTCAAGACTGTGCTGGTGAGGAGTTGGCTGTCTCGGTACCTGCATGTGCCAATGACATAGAAAAATGTGAGAGGGAGGTTCTGGAAGCCAAATTTTAGGCTTTTAGATAGTTGAAATCCAGGACCTCAAGGATATCATTCTCAGAAATGCTCCCTGTTCCATGTATAGTACTTGAGGCAAGCAGAGCTCTGAAGTCGCAATGTGTGGACAAGACGATGGTGTAGGGTAGAAGACTAGATTTCTTAAGAACTGGGCAACATTCTGGGGGACTTTTTTTTTTTTTTGAAGGATGGGCTCCACCTTACCAAAGTAGAACCAGGCTATTAGCATTAACCTTTTAAAAAGGAGAGCAGCTTTTAAACTAGACTTTGGGGGAAAGCAGACAGTAGCCCAGGAGCACATGGTTTGGAAATGTATTTTTGAAAGATGCTGCAAGAACAAAGGAGGTTAGGATATCCCAATAGGTTGCTATAAAAGTAAAAGTAATCCAGGTGCCTTTTAGGTAAAAAGCAAATAGAGCTAAATAATGCCAGTTTACCCCTGTCGACTGATGAGCAGGTTGCCAATATGAAGAAAAACATACTTTGAAATGTATCCAGATGGGAGAGTTAGAATATGTAGCATTGAATGAAAAGGTGGATATAATTGGCATCTCAGAGACCTGGTTGAAGGAGGATAACACAGATACTAGGGTATGAATTATATCGTAATGATAGTGCCAACCCTCCACCAATTTGATTAACTCTGTCTTAAAGAGGGCTTTGAGTCAAATAGGATAAAAGTTTGCTAATAAAATGTATTGTAGAATCTCTATAGATAGAAATGGGGAAGAGAATAATAGTAGGAGTGTACTGTTGTCCACCTGGCCAGACTGAACAGATAGCTTCCCTGATTTCTGTTAACATTTCATCATCTAACGAAATAGGCAACACAGTAGTAATGGGTGATTTCAATTACCACAGTACTGATTGGGTCATTTCACTTCAGGACATGCTGGGGAGATCAAAGTTTTAAATGAAACAGCTGGTTCAGAAACCAACTTGGAGTTATGTTCCACTAAGGAGTAAGTACAAAATAGGTTTTGGTATGAGAGGTGATTGTGTTGGGGCCACTTGGCGATAGTGATCATAACATGATCAAATTTGATTTAATAAATGGAGTGAGGACAGCAAGGAAATCTACTGTGTTAGCATTTAACTTTCAAAAGAGAGACTATGAGAAAATAGGAAAAAAACTAAAAGGTTGTGTTTACAACAGGCCTAGACATTGTTTATAAAATACCATCTTGTAAGCACAGAGTAGATGTATGCCACGCTTAAAAAAAAAAAAAAAAAAAAAAAAGGTGGGAGGAAGGCCGGCCAAGTGACTGCTTGCTGGCATGATTTAGTTTCTCTGCTTTGGTCTTTCTCCATGAACAAGCAGGAAGTTGGTCCTCAAATATGGGTGACGTCTATGTCGACTGAGCCCTTGCAGAAGCATCTCCCCAGCTTTCAAAGAAAGCCTTTGGGAGATGCCCCCACGCTTGCATGATCCCCTTCTCACCTAAGGATGCCATCTTATTCAGTCTCCCTTTTTCCACAGAGTCCTGCAGATGTCTGATTTTCTTCCCTGGAAAAATGTTGATTTTTTGGGCACCTCTGTGTGCCATCTGGTTAGCACTGGTCCCTTTCCCTGCCTCTGAGCCCCATCGCTTCGGGACTCAGAACCTGTTTGGTTAGATTTTTTTCCCATCTATTGCGGTTTCGTACCTTTTTCTAAATGCTGGCCGTGTCAAAGGCCTTCAACCTTGCTGGGGCCCCTTTTGCCCCAAGGGCCACCAGATTTAAAAAGTGTGATCAGTGCTCTAGGAACATGTCCCTCACCAACACACATGATTGATGCCTCATGTGTCTGGGTGCCAACCATGACCCAGAGGCATGCTCCCTGTGCAAAATGATGTCCACTAACGCCATCCAGAATTGCCGGCAGAAGCGGGATGACATCTTCCACAAGGCATTCCTAACAGGGGCTCTACAGGTCAAACAATGGTAAGAATTTGAGGGTTTATTTTTATTAAATTGCTAGCTCTCTGACTGGGAGCTCTTAAAAGGGTTTTGGTATATTTTTAAAGCAAAGTTACATTCTCTTTGGTGCTTTAGTAGAAATATTTTCTGTAGTGGAGTAGGTTTTAAACTCTAGTAACAGTCTCAGCTTTTGGGAACTGCTGACTCCTAATCAGGAGTTAGTTCCCTCCCTACCCACCCCAACTCCCACCCACCCCTAGCGAGCAGCCTTGCTTTATAGGGCACGTCCCCATTTAACAAAAGGGACTTGGAAAAGCACATTTTTGAATATAATTAAAGAGATTTAACTGCTTTTCTCTGAAAGGACAGCTGGGAAACCGGCTGATATTTTGGTAGATCTCTCTCTTTTTTGCTTTAACAGATACCTAAGCTCCACGAACAGAACAATGACTGGGAAAAATCGTATTGCTAAAGCTGTTGCCCCCGTTACAGTTTCTGCCTCTGTCCAGACAGACGTCCCAATGCCAGTTAAAGGACCGGTTTCATGTGCATGGTGCCTGCATGCTGAAGCTCTGAGAAACAAGTGGAGGAACTTGGAGAGGAGGTGGCGAGGCTGAGGAGCATTCAAGACAGTGAGAAGTACATTGTGATGCTTCTTGCAGCAACCAAGCTCTCCAGCAGAGAAGATGGGTGCCAACAGAATGACGAAGGTTGGACACAAGTCACCAAGGCCTGCAGAATCACCAATCCAACTTCTCCAGACCTTGAACTGGAGAACCGTTATGCAGCCCTGGAAGTGGAGGAGGTGAAAGCATCCCTGGAAAGGGAAGAACCAGAGCTCAAGTACCTCAAAGTTGCAGAATCAGTGACCAGAAGGAAGCGAAGGGTAGTGGTGGTTGGTGACTCTCTCTTCTGAGGGGTACTGAGGCGTCCATCTGCCAACCAGACTTGATGTCGAGAGAGGTATGCTGTCTGTCTGTCTGTCTGGTGCCAAAATCCAAGATGTTACGGAGAGTTTGCCGAGACTCATCAAGCCCACTGACTATTACCCAATGTTGCTAATCCATGTCTGAACAAATGATACTGCCAGGTATCCCTCTGAGCGTATCAAAAGTGACTTCATGGCTCTGGGACAGAGGGTGAAGCAGTTAGGTGCACAGGTGGTGGTCTCTTCAATCCTCCCTGTTGAGGGTAAAGGCCAAGGCAGAGAGGCTCACATCCTGGAGATGAATGCATGGCTGCGTAGATGTCGTCATTGAGAGTGTTTTGGTTTCCTAGACCATGGAATGCTGTTCCAAGGGTTGCAGAGCAGAGATGGCATCCATCTGTCCAAGAAAGGTCAATGCGTCTTCAGTAGTAGACTGGCTAATCTACTGAATGGGGCTTTAAACTAGATTCGTTGGGGATGGGTGGTGAAAGCCCCCAGGTAAGTGATATATTAAATACTTTTATGGAAATGGGTAACAGGGGTAACATATGGAAAGCAGTGTGTATAAATGCCCGTAGCATGAGAAAAAAGATCCCTGATGTTGAAGGTTTGGTGGGAGTGGCCGACTTGGATTTAGTGGCAGTTACAGAAGCATGGTTCACAGAAAACCATGACTGGGAGGTAACTATACCTGGCTATACTTTATTCAGAAAGGACAGGGTAGGAAGAAGGGCGGGAGGAGTGGCACTATATGTAAAAAAGAAATACTATTAAAACTTTGGAATTACAGAGCTTAAAAGAAAGAGAGGAGGCATTGTGGGTTAAACTAGAAAGAGGGAAAAAGAAATCCATTTGCATTGGTGTGATATACAGACCTCCCTCACAAGAGGAAGAGGTGGACAGAGTTAATTTAAAACATATGCAGCATTGCTAGGAAAGGGGAAGTGCTACTGATAGGGGATTTGATACTGAAAACACTGATAGGGGATTTCAATATGTCAGATGATGTTTGGCACATTCCTGCTGCAGTATCATCTAGAAGTAAAGAGATCCTGGATTCTCTACAGGGAGAACTATTTAAGCAATTGGTAACAGACCCCACACGTGAAGGGGCCATACTGGGCTTGGTGCTTACCAATGGTGAAAGTGTTTCTGATGTTATAGTGGGAGATCATTTTGCATCCAGTGAGCACCAGATGGTGTGGTTCAGTATTAGGACTAGGGCTGTTAGAATCCATTCAAAGGTGAGGGTCTTAGACTTTAGGAAGACTAACTTTGCCAAGATGGGCCAATACCTCACGGAGTCGTTAGCAGGATGGAAACAGCTGGAGGATGTAGAAAAACAGTGGGCAAATCTGAAAGGGGATATTTTAAGGGCAACCAACCTTTTTGTTAAAATGGTAAATAAAGGTAAAAGGAAAAGGAGACCGCTATGGCTGTTGAAAGAAGTAGCTGAAAAAGTGAAGAAAGAGGGAGGCCTTCATGAAATACAAGAGATAACAGAGAGGGGAAGACAGGCATCTATATTTGGAAAAACATAGAGAAGCTAGCAAAGTAGTCAGGAAAGCAAATATTCAACAAGAGGAGGAAATAGCCAATGCAATAAAATGGGGGGATAAGACATTTTTCAGATATGTTAGTGAGAAGAGGAAAGGCAAAAGTGATATTGCCAGACTCAAGGGTGAAGGGGAGGAATATGTAGAAGCTGATGAGGATAAAGCGGAATTGCTTAACAAATATATCTATTCTGCGTTCACAGATGAAGAACCAGGAGCAGGACCTCAGAAAACACCCACAAACAGGAATAAAAGCGAGGGACATCTTGAACAATTTTCAGAAGACTGTTTATGAGAAACTAGCTCAACTTAAAGTAGACAAAGTGATGGGACTGGATGGGATACACCCTAGAATACTGAGGGAACTTGGGGACGTTCTAGCAGCTCCACTGACTGACCTTTTCAATGCCTCGTTGGAGTCGGGAGTGGTGCCAAAGGACTGGAGAGAGGCTCATGTGGTGCCTTTACACAAAAGCGGAAGTAAGGATGTGGTTGAAAACGACAGACTAGTTAGTTTAACTTCAGTGGCGAATAAATTATTGGAAACAATGCTGAAAGAGAAAATAGTGAGGTTTCTGGAGTCCAGCAGATTACAGGATCCGAGGCAGCATGGATTCACCACAGGCAGGTCTTGTCAGACAAATCTGATTTCTTTGACTGGGTGACCAGGGAGTTGGACCGAGGGAGAGCCCTAGATGTGGTGTATTTAGATTTCAGTAAAGCCTTTGACACGGTTCCTCACAGGCGACTTATAAACAAACTGAGAACCCTAGGGATGGACCCTAAAGTTACTGCTTGGGTTAGAAATTGGTTGGGTGGGAGGCGACAAAGAGTAGAGGTAAATGGAGCTCATGTGGAGAAGGATGTTACCAGTGATGTGCCCCAGGGATCTGTCCTTGGTCTGATTCTTTTTAACATCTTTGTTAGTGATATAGCGGAAGGGCTAGGTCATGCATTTGGGCTGCAATAATCCAAGGGAGCAATATAGAATAGGGGGTGAAGTACTTTTGTCCACTAAAGAAGAGCAGGACCTAGGCGTGGTTGTGTCTGATCTTAAAGTAGCTAAACAGGTAGAAAAGACGACGGCAAAGCTAGAAGGATGCTTGGGTGCATAAGGAGAGGAATGGCTAGCAGAAAAAAGGAGGTGATAGTGCCTCTGTATAAGTCTTTGGTGCGACCTCATTTGGAGTGTTGTGTGCAGTTCTGGAGACCGCACCTTCAAAAGGATGTGAACAGGATGGAGTCTGTGCGGAGGGTGGCTACTAAAATGGTTAGTGGTTTTCATTATAAAGCATATGAAGACAGACTTAAGGATCTTAATATGTACACCTTAGAGGAAAGGCGGGATAGAGGTGATATGATTGAGATGTTTAAATACCTCTGTGGCATAAATGTACAGGGGGAGAGCCTCTTTCAGTTGAAAGCAAGTTCTGCTACGAGGGGACATGGGATGAGGGTGAAGGGGGATAGATTCAGGAGTGATATGCGCAAATATTTCTTTATGGAAAGAGTGGTGGATCCATGGAATAGTCTCCCAGTGGAGGTGGTAGAGATGAGGAATGTAACTGAATTCAAAAAAGCATGGGACAAACACAGAGGATCTCTAAAGGAAAAAAGGGGACTGTTGTAGTTGATATGGAAGGACAGACTAAATAGGCCATGTGGTCTTTTTCTGTCGTCATGTTTCTATGTTTTTAAGTCAGACTCTGCCCCAGTATCCCCGGTGGCCATGCTCTCTAAGGCCCCGCACAGATCCTCTGAGTCGCTGAAAGCCCTTGTGGTGTCTGAACGAAAGACACTCCTTGAAGGGTTCTGCAGAGGAGAGCATAAGAAAAAGAAGAAAGCTTTGAGAACCCCTTCCTGGGAAGGCGACACGCCCGGCAAGTCCTGTGCGAGGTCCCACAGCCTTTGGAGGGTTTCCAAGGAGTCTGAGCTAGGATAGGTGCTGAGGCCGCTGGCGATGGATCTTGGACCTTTTGAGGCCTGTCCCATAGAGGAATCCCACTTCTCCCCAAGACATAAACTGGTCACCCTGGCATCGGCGTCGAAGGCTGCAACTCCTGAGTGGGAAGCTAGGATGGTGGCATTGGAACACAGCGTCTCTGCATTCCTTGCCTCATAGTATGCATCGATGCTCAGCCCCACCGGTGCACATGTAGAGACCGCGGGGACCTTTATGTCAAGTACTCCCCAGTCCGCCGAACAGATCTTCTAGAGCCCCATGCCTCAAGTTGTTCCTTGACAAGGGTCTCTATCCCGCTCCTGGTCCTCGGGAGTATGGTCCTCCCCAGCAAGCACCTCTGGCTCAGGCCAAGGTTTAGCCGCAGTCCTTCGAAGGCCAGACCCATCAACGCCCCTGGAGCCATCTGGCCTCAAATACTCAATGAACTACTTGGACTGGGAGTCCAAAGACGAGACTTCCCTGGAGACACGAGCAGACCATGATCTTCCATCATACCCATTCCTGCCGCACTGAGGTGCCGGTTCTCGCCTGAGGACACCTCGTTCCTCGAGTTTGTCCGGGACATGGCAAAGGCACTGTCCCGTCCCACTGTGTCAGAGGAGGACCCCCACACAGAGGAACTCTAAATCCTCCAATACGAGGCTCCACCCAAGGAGGCCCTTGCGGTCCCCCTCCCTTCCATCCTCGGGCGCCTCCTTCTCTGAATGTGGGCAATGCTGACATCTGGGCTGATTCTTAGCCGATGCCTGGATGCCATGTACCAGGTCCAGCGGGGACCCGGCTTCAGAAAGGTGCAACTCCCCCACACCTAACAAAAAAGCCCAGTGTCTCACTCCTTGGTGCCTCTGGGCAGGGCTTCCCATGCCCTCGGTTTCAAATGTTACCAGGGCATCGGCATGCACCTCCAAGATCTCACCAAAGAATTCTGGTTTCTTGGTGGGTCTCAGTGGGGACCATCTCCAACACCTCCAGACCCTCACAATGTCTGTCGACTTGCTTGAAGTATTTGTCTTGAGTGGCCTACCATAGCTTAGAGTCCAGCATGAGGGTAGCTGCTGCAGGCATCAGTGCTAGATACCAGGCCTAGCTCCAGGCATCGGATCTCTAGCAATTGGTCCAGGAGAAACTCTTCGATGTCCCTTGCCTCGGCAAGCTGATGGAGCACAAAGTGATGGAGATAGCGACAGAGTATGTGACTAGGACTCGACTCTCGAGGAAGACTCCCCTCTTACCAGGAAGAAATCATTTGGGGAAAAGGCCTCCTTTCCACCGGAAAGGCCAACCTTATTGAAGTTATCCCCCAGGCCCCTCCAGCAGGGTCATCGGGGCAAGGGATCAGGCCAAGGGCCTCAAGCCCAGACACCAGCTCCACCCCAGAATGGGTCAGGGTTTTGACACCTAGAGCATAGCCTCTCCACCCATGGGGGACCAGCTACCAACGGGGGGGGGGGGGGGGGGTGCACGCCTGGTTCATTTTGCCCACTGGTGGGCTGCCATTACCAGCAACTCCTAGGTACTTCAAGTGGTCAGAGAAGGTTATCTCCTTCATTTGAACCAAACGCCTCCCCCTTTCTTTCCAGAAGAACCCCCTTAGACTCCCCTGCACCAGGCCCTGCTACTGCAGGAACTTGCAGGCCTTCTCAGGGACAGGGCTGTGTAGCCCGTGCCTCACCATCTCAAAGGAAAAGCATTCTACACCAGGTACTTTTTGGTCCCAAAAAGGAGGCCTATCCTGGACTTGAGAAACCTGAACAAATTCCTGATGTGGGAGAAGTTCAAAATGCTCTCACTTCTAACACTGCTGCCCTACCTCCAGCAGAGAGATTGGCTATGCTCCTTGGACCTAAAGGATGTTTATACCCATATCCTCATTCATCCTAGTCGCAGACAATACCTAAGGTTCATGGTTGGGGGTGACTGCTCCCAGTACAGGGTACTACTCTTCGGTCTAGCCTCCGCACCAAGAGTCTTCACCAAATGCCTAGCAGAGGTGGCTGCCTATCTCCGTCTCTAAGGGGGTCTTTGTCTTCCCATACCGGGACGATTGGCTAATAAAAGAAGACACTGCCTCAGAGGTGCAACAGGCCATAGCCCTCGCCATCAAGGTCCTACATCATCTTGGGTTTGTGATCAATGTTCTCTCTAATTTTCTGTAGGCTGTGTGCGCATAAAATATCAACTGTGCAGCTTTTGAAGGAAGGTTAAATTTTTGTGCACCACATAATGACACTCAGAGTTATATACTTTAAAATTTGACTACACGTCAGAATACAGTATGTACACCACATTGCACTAGAAAATATTGTAGAACTTGTGAAAACCGTAAATACACAACAACTTTTAAATTTTAAGACATCTGTCGTTTTTCTATCAGAATCAGAACCGTAATTTTTGTGCGCTCTGTTGTAAAGTATGTGCGCTTGCTCGGTGAGGTGTGTGCACGCGCACACGCGCACAGCTTAGAGGGAACAGTGTTTGTGATAAACTACCCCAAATTCCACCTTACTCCAACACAGGACATGGAGTTCATAGGGGCTCGCCTGGACACCCTCCAAGTCCCAGGGCCTTCCTCCCCCCGGACAGGGCGGCTTGCCTCGGGGCCTTGGCAACCAAGGTGCAGTGCCATCATGCCATGTCGGAGCAGTCAATTCTTCGCTTGCTTGGCCACATGGCTTCCACAGTCCATGTGGCCCTCAACGCCCACCTCCACATGCAGGCAGCTCAGTGGTGCCTCTGCTCACAGTGGACTCAGGCCACAGGCAGGCTTCAGGACAGGGTCTCGGTGTCCTGTCAACCAGCAGAGTCACTCAACTGGTGGTAGGACACACAACACCTGCAGAAGGGCATGCCCTTTAAACGTCCAGTCCCCCAGAAGGTCTTCACCACAGACTCCTGCCTACTGGGCTGGGGTGCCCACTGCGAAGGACTGCGCACACAGGGCAACTGGTCTGTTAAGGAGAGCCAGCACCAGATCAACCTGCTGGAGCTCAGAACCATTTTTCTGGTGCTCCAGGCCTTCCAGCACTGCCTGCAGCACCAGTCGGTACTGATCAAAATGGACGACCAGGTTTTGATTTTCTATGTGAACAAACATGGAGGCACTGGGTCTCATAACCTCTGTCAGGAGGCAGTGGCTCTCAGTTGATACGCGACCAGTCAGGGAATGCTCCTCAGGACAGTATACCTTCCAGGCCAGGAAAATGCTCAACTGCTCCGCTTCTGCTGTCCCCAGCCGCATCCATCCTGGATAGCAGCGGACGCCTTGCTCATCTCATGGTTGGGGGCCAAGTTATATGCCTTTCCTTCCATGCCACTAATAGCATGGACCCTCTTCAAGGTCCAGCAGGACAAGGCTTTCATGATCCTTGTGACCTTGCAGTGGTCCAGGCAACCTTGGTTCCCTCTGTTGCTCTACCTCTCGATGGAGCTCCCGGTCTCTGGTGAATTCTTCAGGACTACTGACTCAGGAGGAAGGCTCGATTCTCCACCCCAACCTGGGGTCCCTGTTGCTAACAGCATGGCTGCTGAATGGGTCGCCCTAGTGTCCCTCTACCTCCCCAGGGAGGTGGAAGAAGCCCTCCTCGCCTCTTGTAAGGACTCCATAAGATGAGCCTACACCTTCAAATGGCACTGGTTCTCGGTATAGTGTATGAAGCCATGAGTAGATCAGTTCTCCTGCCCAGTGCATACGGTGCTGCAGTACTTGCTCCATCTTTCACAGTCTGGACTCAAGTCCAACTCTATCAGGGTACACCTGAGCGCCTTCTCCGCAAACCATCACTCCGTAGAGGGCAAGCCTCCTTTCTGTGCTGCCTCTCATTACCTGATTCATGTGGGGCTTGCTACTCTCCAAGCCTCCCATTCGGCCACCCCTGGCGGAATGGGACCTTAACATAGTTCTGGCACAGCTTACCAAGCTGCCCTTCAACGCCTTGGCCTCCTTCCATTTGCACTACCTCTCCTCTTAGCAGGTTGCCTTCCTGGTAGCGCTTGCCTCTGCCCACAGAATCAGTGAGCTTCAGGCCTTGGTGACTGAGTCACCCTGTACCAGGCTCTATAAAAATGGTCGTGCTCCGCACCCACCCTAAATTCCTTCAGAAGATGGTATCCACCTTTCACCTCAACCAAGAGATGGTGCTCCCCACCTTCTTCCCTTGGGCCCCCATGCCTACAAGGCATCGGCCATCCTCCATACCCTAGACTGCAAAATGGCCCTGTACTTCTACCTGCAATGCACTTAGGGCCACCACAAAGCCTCACAGCTTTTCATTTCATACAACCCCAGTCAACTGGGGGAAGCTGTTATTAAGTGGACCTGTCTACTTGGGTGGTGGACTGCATCGCCTTAGCCCAGACTGATTGTGGGCAATTGCTGTAGCGCCGGGTTACGGCACACATCTGCCTGATTTGTGAACCTATGCTCTGTCCCTATAGAAGACATTTGCCGGGCTGCCACCTGGTCCTCAGTCCACACTTTTGTAGTTCACTACTGCTTGGAGAGGGAGTCCTGACGGGACAGTGCCTTTAGCCAGGCCCCACTCCATAATCTGTTCGGGGTTTAGACATCTCCTTCCTTCTGACCCTTCTTGTTCAGGCTACTGGGGCCCTCAGAGTCTGTCCTAGATTCACTTGCGGCTGCTCATGGCTGGGCCATGTGTTTTTTTTTCTACAGGCACTCAGTGGCCTGTAGCTAATGAGACCCATATGTGAGGACTGACTTCCTGCTTATTCTTGGAGAAAGTGTAGTTACTCTGTAACAGGTGTTCTCCATGGACAGCAGGAATCAGTCTTCACAACACTCCCTCCTCCCCTTGGAGTTGCCATATAATTTTTACCATCTTCTTTGGTTGGCTCTAGCTATATCCATCTGACTAAGATGGCACCCTTAGGTGGGAAGAGGACCACGTGTGGTGGCATCTCCCAAAGGCTTTCTTTGAAAGCTGGGGAGATGCTTCCGCGAGGGCTCCATCAACATCACCCTGCTGTCCCTGGAGAACACCTGTTACAGGCGAGTAACTATGCTATACTGAAGATGAGATAGAGGAGATACTTGTGCCAGAAATATTTAAAGGTGATGTAATGGAATTAAAACAAATCTTGGTGAACCTGAAAGATGTCATAGGGCAATTTGACAAACTAAATGGTAACAAATCACTTGGCCTGGATGGCATACATCTCAGGGTGCTGAAAGAACGCAAATGACCTAATTTTAATGATAGTATCTATAGTACGTGAAAGGGAAGTTAAATCCAACTCTTATCTTTTTTTTTCTCTCAGTTCAGCTGGTGTTTTCTTGTCCCTGGAGGGCTTATAATCTGTTTATACCTGAAGGAATGGGGGGTTAAGTGACTTGCCCAAGATCACAAGGAGGGGCAGTGGGATTCGAACCGTGCTTCCCTATTTTTAGCCTGCTTCTCTAACCATTAAATGTATACAGCCTGAAGACTGGAGCATGGCCACAAATTTAAAAAAACACAAATTTAAAAAAAAAAAATTCCAGGGGTGATACAGGAAACTACAGACCCCAGTGAGCCTGACATAGACACCAGGCAAAATAGTAGAAACCGTTATAAAGAACAAAATTACTGAAGATATAGCTAGTCATGGTTTAATGGGACAAAACCAATGTGAATTTAGCCAAGAGAAGTCTTGCCTCAGCAATCTGCAATTTTTTGAAGGTGTGAATAAATAGGTGGATAAAGGTGAGCCAGTTGATATATAGTGGGGAGTGAGTTTATGAACACTCCTCTGAATTATTCTAATTTCTGATTTGTGTTTGACTTTGCAAATAAAATATACATCATATGCTTGGTACATGTGTTAGTGTGGTGGTTTCTAGTCAGTAAGCATTAATAACTGCCCATTATGAGGGATAGTAGCCTGCAGGTCTTGTAGGAAGGGGTAATTTTCCACCATTTAATATTTATTTAGTCAGAAGCTCACATAAACCATGCAAATAATTACAAAGTCCTGAAATGATGGATGGATGTATACAGTATATGCTTGTATGTATGTATGTATTGATGCATGTATTAGCAAGTTAGATGCAAGGCATTGATAAGGCAGGCAAAATGAGAATTGGGGAAAAAAAGCTTGCCATAGAAGCAAAAATACATAATAAAAACTTTTTCAAGTATGTTTGTAGCAAAGCACCTTTGAGAGTCAGTTGGACCATTGGATGATGGGGCACTAAGAGGGGACACAGCCATATCAGAGAGGCTGAATGAATTCTTTGCCTCTGTCTTTACTGAGGAAGATGTAGCGAAGTTACCTATACCTGCTATGGTATGTAAAGGTGATGGACTGGAAGAACTGAAAGATTGATTAAATTGGGAAGATGTATTACAACTATTTGACAAACTGAAGAGTAGCAAATCACCTGGACCTGTTTTCACCTACAACCTTCTTTTTACCAGGTATTCATAAAGTTCCTAACTATAGAGTATCTGGATTTTCAGACAGCCTTTAACAAGGTCCTTAAAAGAGGTTTGGATGAGTTCCTGGAAGATAAGCTCATAAACCATTAAAGAGGACTGGGGAACTCCATTCCTTATCCCTGGGGCAAGCAGTATGGAATCCCTATATTTTTTGGAAACCTAACAGGTACTTGTCACCTGGATTGGTCACTGTTTGGAAACAGGATACTGGACTTGGTCAGATCCAGTATGATATATCTTATGTTCACGAGAGATTCTTGAGGAAATTAAAAAGGAAGCAGTATACTATTGTGGATTGGGAACTGGTTAAAAGATAGAAAACAGAGTAGGGCTAAATGGCCAAATTGTTCAATGAAGCAACAAAAATAGTGGAGTACTCTGAGATTTCTGCTGGTCCTGCTGCTTTTCAACATGATTATAAATGAACTGAAGGTGATGAAATTTCGCGGATGACACAAAATTATTCAAAGTTGTTAAATCACAAGACGATTGTAAAAAATTGCAAAATGATGCTCCTTATGGAAGCACAGTCTAAACTATGGTTACATGATGCAAGGTTCCACATTAGGAGTCAACACCCAAGAAAAGGATCTAGGAGTCATTTTGGATAATACTTTGAAACCCTCTGCTTAGTGTGCAGTGGTGGCCAAGAAAGCATGTAAAATGCTTGGAATTGAAAGGAATGTAATATAAAACTGAAGATATCATCATACCTCTGTATTACACAAACATGCATATGCATTTAAAACAGGGCAATCAAAATGATATAGGGGATGGAAGGATACTCTTATGAGGAAAGGCTTAAAAGGCTGGAGCTTTTCAACTTGAAGAAGAGATGGCTGAGGGGAGATATAATCAAGGTCTATAAAATGATGAGTTGAGCAGTATGAGTAAACATGAATCGGTTGTTTACTCATTCAGAAAGTACAAAGACTAGGAGACTAACACAGAAAGCTACAAAGTAGTACGTTTAAAGTTAATTGGAGAAAATATTTTTCCACTCGGTGTGTAATTTAAATTAATTCTGCAATTTGTTGCTTGCGTATGTAGTAAAAGCTGTGAGTGTTAACTGGAGGAAAAATCCATAAACTATTATTGAAGTGGATTGGAAGAAATCCCCTGCTTACCCCTGGAATAAGCAGCATGGAATCGGTCTACCCTTTGAGATCCTGCCAGGTTCTTGTGATCCGGATTTGCAATTGTTAGAGTATTGGGCTTGATGGACCTTTGGTCTGATGCAGTATGATAATTCTTATGTCCTTACATTTCTAGGCTATGTGCAGCTTGATGCACATCCCTACAGCTGCAGTCAGAAGCTCCTCTTGTAATACGTGCCATGCACCTTGACTTCAGCGTGGTGCTATGAATCCACTTTCTCATAGTGCTTATGGACAACTCTGTGCAAACTATTGTGATCTTTACTAAAGGATGAAAATGACTTAACCTAGTCCCCTGGTCTCATATTATCCCAGCTCATGATAACTGTGCTATCCTGACTTTCTACTTAAGATATTCCCCGCTCTGTTTCATCCTTTCCTCAAATCTTAATTTGGCTATTTATTAAATGTTGGTCCTTTTATGCCTCCTTTATAAAATTTACGAGATGGAGGAAGACATCACTGTCTTTTAATTTATGATTTCAGCTTACTGCTATTCTCATTGGTACGTTCTGCCCTCAGTTTGTGATTTTATAAATGACACCTGGACTGGGGAATTTTTGCCCTGTTGGCTCTTAGAGGTGACATTGGAGTTACAGTGCTGAAAATCCTTGTTGGATGCTTTTTGAATCACAGGCTCTGTTCTTGCTGCTGTCTATAATTTGGGTATGACCAATGAGTGCTTGTGAATGAGTCACATGATGGCAGACAGAAATAATTACTAGGAAATTGTTACATGTTAAAATTAAAAATTATGCGTGATGGTCTGTCCTGGACAAACAAGCTGCAATATTGCTGTGTGAATAATTGTTTCAGTTTCTGAACTGCTTGTTTAAGTCTAAATCACTTCAAACTTTAGTCTAACTGCAAGTAAACATCCTCCATCTAATAGAATAAAACAATATATTTAAACAGAAAATGCAAATCAACACTAAAACACAGACTAAGCAAGTAACCTAAATAAAAGCTGAAGAAAATAACTAGGCTTTCACCTTTTTTGCAAAACTGCTGATAGTTGCATATCAGCCTGATATCCTTTATGCTTTTTGGTGGCTACATTTTTGCTAGCATAATAAAGCAGAAATATGTAATCTCTTATTTTCTGCACCTGCTGTGACTTGGTCTGGTTTATTTATTATTTTTTTAATTGGATAGTGGGTTCTCTGCCCTCAAAGGATGTTTCTGTGTAACCCTGAAAGCTCGGACTGCTCCTTGCTAATGGGGGTTTAGATGGCTAGGTTTGCTAGAAGAGGAAAGAACCTGTAATTTCACAAATCGGTATTTTTTTCAGAAGTCATTTAAAGTATCTTAACGGTGAAACAATACTTATTTCCCTTTCTGATTCTTGATGGATGCTTTTAATCATTTGTTTAATGGTTCGATCCTTCTGGCGAGGCCTGTGGTGCTGCTTTCAAATCACTATGCTTGTCAGAACTTAAATGGACACTACGCAAACACGCTTTCTTTCCTTTTTCCACAAAACAGGGTTCAGCAGAAGATACAAGTGGCACTCAGTCGCTGGCTGGACTGTTAAATAAATGTAAAACTCCCCCGGGGCAAAGGTTGGTTAATCAGTGGATCAAGCAACCACTTATGGACAAGAACAGAATCGAGGAAAGGTAAATATAAATGTCACAAAGATAGGTTTGACTTGGAAGTACACCTGGCTGGCATGTCGTATGAGCACCTGGCAAAGTTTAAGGGTTCTACTGACAGCAGCGATTGTGATCCAGGCTCTAATATAGTAAACCAGCAAATGTAATCTGTTTCCTGCCTGCATCATCTCATCTGAGGCTGGATTTACTCTTTGGGACTTGGATCAATTCCTAGGAATACTCCCAGGTAGTTGTGACCCAGATTGGCCGCTGTCGGAGGTAGACAGGTGGCTTGATAGGTAAACCCAAAAACCTAACATGGCGCATCTTATGTTCTTACTGCTGCTTGCGCTGTTTTCAGGGGGCAGCTTTCTGGGATTTTGTTTACTTAGTATTTGCTTGTCACTGTGTTTCTTGGAGAAAGCGGGTGGCTGTTTCTTTTCTTTTCATTCTTTCTAGCTGTTTACATGATTAATTTTCTTTTACTTTTCTGTTTGACACACTATTTTATTGCTCAATTACAGCTGAGCCAAAAAAATCTCCAAGCCATTAATCTGCTTCCTAATGTGAGCCCTAGTTGACTGTTGGATCCAGATCGCCAGCGCAGCCTGATTGCCCGCTGTAGGGATTGGTGGAGCATTCAGGAAGAGCTAAAAATGAATGAGAGAAGTTATCACTTCACCAAGAGGCTGATTTTAGTGCTGAGTTGATCTGTCATGTTAACTACTTCAAAGTACCATGTGGACAAAGGACTGACTCTTTGGTCTACCTTTAATCTTTAATTGGGAAGAAGTGATAGCAGAGCTGGAGTAGGAGCTTGAGCTGATACCTTGCTGATGGTTTGGTGATTATCCCCTAACTTGGCATTCTCCCTCCCCCCTACTGCTGTGGAAAGAGGACGGGATATGGGGGACCTAGTATGTGTCTTCCATAGTTTGTGATTCTTGTTCTCTGAACCTTGATATCTCATCAATGTGGACTTGCTCAGTCTGCACTTGTATGGTAGATAGTTGGGTTAAAAAGTAATAGAGCAGAAAAAATCCTCGCTTAATGGCAGGTGTAACTCAAGGGACCTTGACCAGATTGTTTTACTGTCTGCAAGAAGCAGGTCTGTGGCAGAGATCTGTCGCTGTATATTGTTGGCCATCTCATTAAACTCCAGAAATTCCTGCTGCTTTTCACAAGGATTATACAGCTACTACTACTGTTAAGCATGTCTATAGAGCTGCTGGATGTACGCAGCATGTTTATCCAAGATTAACATAGTAAACATAGTAAATGACGGCAGATAAAGACCAGCATTGTCCATCCAGTCTGCCCAGCAAATATACGGCAAGAGTAGGTGCACTCGTTGCTCCGTGCAGGCCACCCCTCCCCATGTCTTTGTTTAGGGGTGGACCCACCACTCTATGTAGGACACCCCTATTTGTTGAGAAGCTAGATGATTCAGTTTATTTTGTTTTTATCCTGTTGCTATATAGGGATCCGCTGTGCTTGTCCCATGCTGTTTTGAATTCCGTCACCATGTTTGCGCCCACCACTTCCATTGGGAGAGCATTTCAAGCATCCACCACCCTTTCAGTGAATAAATATTTCTTAACATTGCCTTTCAATTTTCCACCTTGCAGCTTCCCCGTCTTTGGAAGAGCTTTGTTTGTTCATTGTTCCTCTAAGTATTTAAAGGTCTGAATCATATCTCCCCTATCCCTCCTCTCCTCCAAAGTGTACATATTTAGGTCTTCAAGTCTCTTCTCATAGGGTTTCTTACACAGGCTCCAAATCATTTTGGTCACCTTCCTCTGAACAGTTTCCAGTCTTTTTACATCTTTTGCAAGATATGGTCTCCAAAACTGAACACAGTATTCCAAGTGAAGCCTCACCAGCGACCTGTACAGTGGCATAAGTACCTCTTCCTTTCTGCTGGTGATTCCTTTTTGAATGCAGCCCAACATCCTCTTGGCTTTTGCCACCGCCTTGTCGCACTGTTTTGCCACCTTGAGATCATCGGAGATAATCACATCAAGGTTGTTCTCCTGAACCATGCACACCAACCTCTCACCCCCTATTGCGTACATTTCCCTTGGATTTCTGCTACCTAAGTGCATGACACTGCACTTTTTCGCATTAAATCGTAATTGCCAAGTATTAGACTATTCTTCCAGCTTTTGTAGATCCTCATGTTATCCACTCCCTCGGGGGAGTCCACTCTGTTGCAAATTTTTGTGTCATCTGCAAAAAGACAGACTTTTCCATTCAGTCCTTCAGCAATATTCCTCACAAATACAATGAACAGTGCCGGGCCCAGGACCGAACCCTGGGGCACCCCGCTAATCACCTTCCTTTCATCCGAGTGAGCTCCATGTACCATCACCTTTTGTCGTCTGTCAGTCAACCAATTTCTAATCCAGTTCACCATCTTGGGACCCATCCTCAAGCTACTGAGTTTGTTGACAAGCCTCCTATGAGGAACAGTATCAAAGGCTTTGCTGAAATCCAGGTAGATGACATCCATCGCATGCCCCGATCTAGTTCCCTGGTCACCCAGTCAAAGAACTCAGTCAGATTTGTTTGGCAAGACCGTCCTTCAGTAAAACCATGTTGCCTCGAATCTTGCAACCTGTTGGTTTTGAGAAAGTTCACTATTCGGTCTTTCAGGAGCGCCTCCGTTACTTTTCCTGCCACCGAGGTAGGGCTCACGGGTCTGTAGTTTGACACTTCTTCCTGTCACCACTTCTGTGTAGAGGTACGACATCAGCCATTCTCCAGTCCTGAGGAACCTCTCCTGTTTCCAAGGATCTGTTGAATACATCCTTTAACAGCCCTGCAAGAACCTCTCTGAGCTCTTTGAGTATCCTGGGATGTATCCCATCCGGTCCCATGGCTTTGTCCACTTTCAGTTTAGCAAGTTGTTCCAACACCTCATCTTCTGTGAATGGTGTGGTATCTACTTCATTCCCATTTTTGTATTTGGGAGTTACAGCTGGTCCAGCTCCGGATTTTCTTTAGTAAAAACAGAGCAGAAGTATTTGTTTAGCAATTTCGCTTTTTCTATGTCACTTTCCACAAGTCCTTTCCCAGCACTTCTGAGTCCTGCAATTCCAACTCTGATCTTCTTCCTTTCCTGAATATACCTGAAGAAAGTTTTGTCGTCACCCTTAACATCTTTAGCCATCTTTTCCTCTGCCTTTGATTTTGCTTTCCTTATTCCTCTTTTTGATTCTTTGAGTTTGATCCTGTATTCATTTCTCTGTTCTTCTGTTTGCAAACTTTCGAATTTTGCGAAAGCTGTGTTTTTTTATTTGAGCAGCCACTTCTTTGGAAAACCAAATAGGTTTCCTTCTCCTCTTGTTTTTATTTACTTTTTTTGCATATTTATCTGTTGCCCCTTTTATTGCCACCTTTAGTTTAGCCCATTGCAATTCTACTTCCCTTATCTCCTTCCACCCTGTCATCTCCACCTTTAGGTACTCTGCCATTTTTTTGAAGTCAGTGTTTTTGAAGTTTAGGACTTTGAGCTTGCTATGTTTGGCCTGTACCTTGGCTTTTATCTCAAACCACACCGTGTGATGATCGCTGTTGCTCACAGGGGCACTCACACAGACATTCGACACGCTATCACCGTTGGTGAGCACTAAATCCAGCGTTGAGCTTTCCCTGGTTGGTTCTATGACCATTTGTCTAAGTGATGCATCTTGGAGAGCATCTACAATATTTTTTTGCTCCTTTCCAGATGTGCAGAAGGAGTAATCCAATCCACATCAGGTAGATTAAAGTCACCCAAAATGATCGCTTCCCCTTTTATGGCTATCTTGGCAATATCTATAATCAATTTGTTATCTATCTCTTCAATTTGAGTCGGAGGTCTGTGGATGACAGTGCCATCTCCTCTTTCCAACGCAATCCAGAGCGCTGCTTCTTTTCCCCATGCCCCCTGCATTTCAGTAGCTTTAATATTGCTTTTGACATACAAGGCTACTCCTCCTCCTCCTTTTCCATTTTCTCTGTCTTTTCTGAATATATTATAGCCAACTATGGCTATATCCCAATCATGCGATTCATTAAACCATGTTTCTGTAATTGCCACAATGTCCAAATCCATTTCCACCCTTAGGACTTCCAGATCCAGAACTTTGTTGGCTAAGCTTTGAGCATTTGTGCTCATTGCTTTCCAGCGTTTACCTGGCTTGTGTGTATTTTGCATTGATTTTGTTCTACCCACATTTTCCCACTTGTTTTTGATGTGTGGTTTAAAAGTGTGGCTGTTTCTGATGATCTGCTTTTGCAGGGGGTGGCGTGCAGGTCTTGACCTTCCACATCCATCACCCCCTTTACATAGTTTAAGTGCATATCCACATGCTGCCTGAATTTTTCACTTAGTAATGTCGCAGGGAAAAGAATTCTATCTCTTCATTTAGCTAAACTGACAGTCTTTAGTGACAACCCAAGACAGAGCAGTGTAAGCTGAAACATGATTTGAAAGCGGTGAAATATGGGTGGCGCTGGGTCGGGCTGCATAGAAGCCTGAGCTAAGCTAATGCTGTCCTCCCAGCACTCGCCCTCTCTTCCCCTCTCCTGTCATCGAGTATTGTCCTCCCCCTCTCCTTCGAAGTCCACTCCATTCGCCTCCTCACACCACTTCCCCTCCGAGTAGCTGTTATTTATCGCCCCCCTGACAAATCCAAATCAACCTTCCTCACCCACTTCAACTTCGACTCCTGGCTTTCTGCCTTTATGGATCCCTCCTCTCGCAATTCTTATTCTTGGTGATTTCAATATTCACATCGACAACCCCTCCGACCCCCATGCCTCAGAGTTCCTCGCTCTTACCTCCTCGTTCGACCTCCAACTTTGCTCCACTGCCCCCACACATCTTCACGGTCACTGCCTTGACCTAATACTCTTCTCCAACTTCTCTCCTTCAAACTTCCGCAAATCAATCCTTCCCTCATCTGAGCATCACCTCTTAACATTTACTCTTCAGCTTCCGCCGTCCCAACCTCATCCTGCCTCCTCCAACCTATTTAGAAACCTTCATAATATTGATCCCCCTGACTCTCTCCTCCACCATTTCTCCATCTCTTTCCTCCATTTTATCTTCCGTCGACGAGGCATTATCTTCATACAATGCTACACTATCCTCGGCCCTTGACACTCTTGCCCCTCCCACCCCACGTCCTGTCAAACGATCTACTCCCCAACTCTGGCTTTCAGCCACAATCCGTTACCTACGCATCTGCACCCATTCTGCCGAATGAGCTTGGTCCAAGTCCTGCTCCCCAGAAAATCTTCTACACTTCAAATTCATGTTTGGCTCCTTCCAGTCAGCCTTAGCACTTGCCAAACAAGATTACTATATCCATCTGACCAATTCCCTTGCCTCTGATCCTCGCCGTCTCTTTAATACCCTCAATTCTCTCCTCAAGGTCCTCCCGCCCCCGATCCCACCCTCTCTTTCTGCCCAAACCCTAGTCGACTACTTCCATGACAAAATCCACAAGATTACCCTCCAATTCCCTACCCCCCATCTACCTCCCCTCCTCCCCAATTCTCCTCCCCCATCCATACTCCCCCTGCCACCCTCTCCTCCTTCCCCCCCCAATCTCTGAGGAAGAAACCGCACTCCTTCTGTCCTCCTCCAAACCCACCACCTATTCTTCAGACTCTATCCCCCACCGATCTCCTACGTTCCATCCCCCTCACCATTATCCCCTCCATCACTCATATCCTCAACCTTTCACTCTCCACTGCAACTGTCCCCGTTGACTTCAAACATGCTGTTGTCACACCCCTCCTCAAGAAACCCTCACTTGATCCCACATGCCCTTCTAACTATCGACCCATCTCCCTCCTTCCCTTCATATTCAAACTGTTAGAACGAGCAGTCCACCGTCGCTGCCTTGACTTCCTCACCTCCCAGTCCCTCCTGGACCCACTACAATCTGGCTTCCGTCCCCTACATTCCACTGAAACGGCACTCACAAACGACCTGTTCCTGGCTAAATCCAAGGGCCTCTATTCTATCCTCATCTTTCTTGACCTTTCTGCTGCCTTTGACACCGTTGACCACGACCTTATCCTCATCACCCTCTCCTCGCTTGGCTTCAAGGACTCCATACTATCCTGGTTCTCCTCCTACCTCTCCCATCGCTCATTCAGTGTATGCTCTGGCGGCTCTATGCCGATGACTCCCAAATCTACCTCTCTACACCTAATATTTCTCCGGCAACCCAGTCCAAGATCTCTGCCTGTCTTTCCGACATCGCTGGCTGGATGTCTCAACGCCGATTGAAATTGAACATGGCCAAGACTGAACTCCCTTGTTTTTCCACCTAACTCTTCCCCCCCCCCCCCCCCATTTTCCCCTCTCTCAATCCATGTGGATGGATCTTCTATCCTTCCTGTTCCTTTGGCCCGCAATATAGGGGTTATCTTTGACACCTCTCTCTCCTTTTCCGCTCATATCCAGCTTGTAGCTAAGACCTGCCGCGTCTTTCTCTACAACATCAGCAAAATCCGCCCCTTCCTCTCTGAACACACTACCAAAACGCTTATCCTCTCCTTAATCTCCTCTCGCCTCGATTACTGCAACCTACTTCTTGCTGGTCTTCCCGTGAGCCGCCTTCTTCCCCTTCAATCTATACAAAATCACGCTGCTCGACTAATCTTCTGCCAGCCTCGCCATGCCCACATTACTCCTCTTCTCAAGTCGGTTCACTGGCTCCCTGTCCAATTCAAACTTCTCCTACTGACCTATTAATGCATTCACTCTATGGCCCCTCAATACCTCTTATCTCTTATCTCGCCCTACGTCCCCTCTCGAAATTTGCGCTCCGCTAATAAATTACTTCTATCAATGCCTTTCACCTGCACTGCAAACTCCCGACTGTGCTCCTTTCACCTTGCTGCATCTTATGCCTGGAACAGCCTACCTGGCCCTCTTCAAATCCAGATTGAAGACCCACCACCTCCACCATTGCATTCAGATTCTGACTCCTTCCTCATCTTACCTTAACCCCCGTCAACGTTATGACCAACTATAGACCAAACTGTATCACACTGTACCTTGCGCAGAATTGACTAATGCTCTGTACTGTTCTTACTAATGTACTGTTCTAATTAGATTGTAAACTCCAACGAGCATGACTCTGGTGAGCAGGGATTGTCTCTTGAATGTTGGCTACCTCTTGTAGGTTAGCTGTGCAGCGCTGCGTGCGTGGCGCTTTATAAGTGCTGAATAGTAGTAGTAGTCTTTCCGTCTGACTTTGCTGTAGTTTTGATGTTCCCAGTCTGATCATTGATCTGGGCCTACTGTGGGCAAACTTTGGTATAAAGAAAACCCAGGTCAGTGGGGGAGGATGAAGGAAGGTCTTGGCTCCTTTGTGATGTGTGGTTCTCTGACGTTACCTCCTTGTATTATAAAGAGTAGTTTACGCATTATGTCAAGCTTTGAGGAGGCATCTGAGGGGGATCTTGGGAGTAAACTGATAAGGTGCTACCCTGCTGGAGGACTATCCTCTTTCTCAGGCCAGCAGTGTGGAGCTGAACTAGCAGCAACTTGGGGGCTTGCCATCACTCGGCTGGTAGGTAGCGCAGAACTTGCAGTTCTGTAGAATGTGACCTAGGGTAATCTAACTGGTAAGATATCCTGGGGCTTTACATAGGATCAGGGACTCTTCTGCTGGCCAATAGGTGGGCACTGAGGCAGCTTGGGTTAGCAAGTGCTGAGGCATCTTCTGGTGAACTGACCCACTAACCCTTAAAAGCACAGAGCACCTTGTTCTGATCGGCTTTCCTCCATGCTCGGTGGCGTTTCCCAACTATCAAACTGCTTTTCCAGCATAGTTGATGAAGCCTGGACATGTATTCTGGTTTCTTTTTTTTTTTTTGTTTGCTCTTTTTTTCTCTTAGTTTGATAAGAGTTCAGTGTTTTTTCTTTCCTTTAGCAGCACATTGCTTTGGCCTGGGGCAAATAGCTGCTTTCCCTCTCAAGGAGCAAGACCAGTTTTTGTGGTGTTTATGCTGCAGGAGAGGCAAGACAGATCTACACATGGGCGGGGTGGGGGTGGGGGGAAGCAGCAGGAGCATCATGTCAGTGGATCATCACAAAATGATCAGTATGTGAACTTGGGAAGCAGGTCGTAAACGTTTTTCTTTGCAAGTGTCTGACTCGCTGAACCCAGCCGGGAGCAAGTAAAGTGGGATGAAGCTGGTTCATAATGATCATGAATGGCGCTGAGCTCTCTGCTACGCCAATAGAGAGATGTATGTGTTGCTTAGCATGCTCTCTGTTGCTGTGCCTTGAAAAAAAGTTAGTATACACTAAATCTGTTTAATGGGCACAAATCTGTGAATTAACATGCGTTAAATTTTTACATTAAAATGGGTGTCTATCAATCCCCAAAAAGTCTAAACAGGAAGAATATCCCAAACAGGAAGTAAACTGAATCTGTGCCCTGTGCATCTCTCTATAGGTTAAGTCTCTCCCCGAGGGGCATTTGCACACTGAGGAACACGGGCAGATGTTTCGGGCAGCAGTGGGGTGGGGGATTGGCCTAACTAGGAATCGTGCAAAGAGTGGCTCGTGCTGGAAGCTTGGTGCCTTTAGGATTATTAGTTTGGACTTTAGACTTATTACTTAACCTGCCTGACACTAGGATTTGGAAAAGGTAACTTGCGTATCTTAATTTTATTTCTCCTTGTCCAAGCAGGGGCATAATCCTGTTGCACCTGAGGCCACGGAGGATTGAGTGACTTATCCAAGGTCACAGTGTGTCAGTGGAATATTTAATTTATCTCAGCAGAACCTCCCAGCAAAGTTTTTTTTTCCTTTTTGGCTAACGAGAGGGGATGCGTACTTGGGGATTTTTCAATCAAACAAATTAGACTAGTTGTTTAAGCTATATCTTCTTGATGCACCAAATTTGGGGGGGGGGGTGCTTAGATAAATGGCGCTTACTTTGCGTTGGTGGGGGAGAACAGCAGCTATAAAATGGTGGTTCTTCCTAAAGTTTCTCTTCTTGTTTGTGTAGCTCTTGGTGTGCATCCCTGATGTCTATGCTAAGAAATGGAATAAAAAGCTTCCTGATTTTATTTGGAATAGTAGAAAATCAAGAATCATTAAGATAGGATTACAACAGGAAAAAATGAGGGGAAATAGATTTGTCCTAGTTAGTTTAAAGCAACATTACAGTGCTGCAACTTCAGGGAAATTCATGGGTGAGATTAGAGAAAAAGATACTACATCCATGTTCTGTTTGAATTGGTGGGGGGAAGAGGTTCCTCTGATAAAAGCATAGTGGGCACTGGTGGGGGGAAAGCTGGATTGGAAGGGATGCTTGTTTCCACAGTCTTCTGGGGGACTTTCATCCCACTATGTCGTCTTTCTTTAACAGTAGCATCATGCATTATCTGTGGTGGGGAATACTGAATTTAGGAATCTGCATAGTCGAGGCTTGCCTCTTTAAATGAGTCGGCTGGAAACCTTGGTGGACGGTAAGATTCCCTTGTTATCGGTATTTCCAGTTGTGACACCTCTTAGTGAGCCAGGATGCTCGTGGTATTGTTTAACGGAGGATCCAGTAAACACTTAGTCTTGAAATTTTATAATTTCCTTACCTCATTTATTTCATATCCCCAGTACATAAAAAGGAGTAGGAGGTTTGGCTAAGGAGACCCTTGGGGGATAGAGGCTGGATGTGTGTAAATGCTCAACAACCAGTAACTGCAGGCAGATGGAAGCGAGTGTAATAGTATATGGATTATATTTTACCCCCTTAAGAAGGTTTAAGCTGAGGAATGCTGAAACTAATTCATGCTGGATGGCTTATGGACAAATGGAATCTTTTAATCATATGTGGGGTAATTCAAAGACTTTGGGGGGAAAGGTTTGAGATTAAATTCAGGCATGGGGGTGGTTGGGTTGGAGAGAAATTCTGGGTATGTACCAGAAGATTATATTCCTTGTGAAATATAAATTGATGTTGCTTCTAGCTGCCCAAATGGCAATTGCAAAAAGATTGAAAACACAGTCTGGAGCGAGGGTGGGGGATTGGATTGAAGTTTGGGGTGAAATGTTGAGATATACGTAAGCCGGGATATTGAAGGGAAGTAAGGGACTCTCTCTAGTTTGCTCATCTTGCTCACTCATGTATGTTAGCATGAGGTATATTAGGGGAGTGGTAAATCGGTGTGTACTGTTTTTTGTCCTAACTGGATATTTGAGCTAGGATGTGGCAGTGTATCCTTCTGTTGCAGGATTTCATTCAGTAGCTGGGCTTGGTGGCGGTCATATACTTTTGAACTGAAAGCTTCTGATGGAAGCTAGATTTCCATCTATGTATAAGAAACTTGTTCTGTTGAGTAGGTGTTGGGTCTATTTCTTGTGCCTGCTGTGCAAATCTGTACTGTTCTGCTGTGATACCAGTAAAATGTTAATGTTAAAAACAGAAAGTATTGGTAGAAGTGGAATTTGAGCCCGGCTTCCCTGGTTGGCAGATTGCTTCTCTTATCTAGTAAGCGGCTGCTCCTTTATTGAGGGGGTGTAATTAAGGGAAGGGCTGATTCTTGTTAATCAGTGACTGGAAAATACAGCTCTTCTCTCCTGGCTGATATTTCCCATCCCTTCCCCCACACCACAACCACAGCACTCGCTCTCCCCAGCCTCAAAGGTTTGGCATCTTTTTGGCTGGTCATAGCACCTGAAGGCACAAGAAGCATCGGATTTGCAGTTTTTGGGGAGTAGGATGTTCTGGGGTGGGGATTGCAGCGGATAGAAGACTCCAGAGGGGCCTAATGCATGGTAGTGGCTGATTTGCAGTTGAATGAGATAACTGACTGTTTCATAGAAAGTAATAAATCTGGCAGATGGCCTCATATTTGTTAATGGATGACTTAGGATGTGATAATGAAATGGGAACTTCTTATGAAAGCAGAAGCATGATTAAGGGTTTGTGTATGTCTACCAGTTCTGAGTCAGTGTCTCTTGGTTTCAGGACTTTCCGAGAATGCTTTGCTTTTATTGGGAGCCATGAGGAGGGTGCATAGTCCTCTGTAGTTTTTATTTTGGGGTCTTCTGAACATTTTGGCGTGTGTGTGTGTATATGCAGCCTCTGAGGTTTGGGCACTCTTAACATATTTGCTGTAAAATGCAGGGAGTCTTATGGGCTTCATGTTTGTTTTAGTGTTTATTGTTTTTTGTTCTTGCTTGAAGAAGCTATTCAGAGTTGTATACCTGTTCCAAATCCTTCTGAAAGAGTAGACAGACAGGGTCGGTTGTACCCAAGTCTGAAAGCAGAATTCAGTTGGGACAAATTCCACACAAATCGTTGAATTTTTACCTCCCCTGTGCATGCAAGTGACAGATTCAGACAGGCTGTAGAGCTCTTTGGGTGACAAGCGGCTGCATCGTTCAGGTACAGTGGGAAACATGTAAAGCAGAATTTGCATAAAGCACAAAGCAAGATTTGAAGGTGAGAGACAGAACCTGTTTGAGCAAGTTTCTGCTTGCACAATCCCCTCTGGTGTGACTAGGGAAGGGCGGTTTCAGTGGCGGTTTCTCCGTGAAAGGTGTGCTAGCACCCTCTCGTTCACTAGCTTTCCTGCTCACAGGGCAGTTGGAGATGGCGGCAGATGGTGGACATCTGATTGTGCCGAGAGAGAATTTTTAATGAAATGTTCAGAAGGTTACGTTCAGCAATATTTAATGCTGTGCCAGTCAACACCACAAATTAACTGTGGTCTGCGGCTCCGTGTTGTGGTGATTTTCTCACCAGTATCTTGGTGCAATGTGAACATCTGTCCTAAACTGAACTGAAGAACACCAAGGAGATCCTCGGAGAAGTGATGTTTTAGAGATGAGGAATCTCCAGGGTTTTCTCTGTAGCTAGTGTGTGTTTTGGACTCTTGTACTCCAGCTAGAGTATGGAAGCTGATTTCTGTTGCTTTCAAGAAGGGGACTGAAATTCCCTTTCTCTCTTGAGAGCTGCACAAAGGGCTAGGGAACACATTACAGAATCTCTTTGAAGAAAGAGTGTTTAAGGTCTTGATAGCTCATGTCCCCCATCTTTATCTTTTCTCTGTCTCCCACCTGTGCTGTCATTGTCTGTGTAGAGTCCCAGGAACAGCAAATTCATGGCCATTGACGTCACCTCGAAGGCTTTTGAAGGCTGCCTTCAAAGCATTAAACAAATGAAAACAAAAGCAGTAATTTTCTACTTATATTTTGGTAAAAAAACGGGTTATTTTTGTTTTACTGTATTTGATTATATTCTGAAACTGCACAGGAAGGAATACTTTATTTGTAGACTATGCAGCAGTGCTCGGCGCTTGAGCTGAAGTGAAAAATAAGAGAGCTGAATGCATTGCAGCACACATGCAGTGAGAAGTATTTGGTTTATTGAGAGGTGTACTGCAGCCGTCTGACCGATGTACTGTCACTTGCTGCTGGTGGATAGCATTTGTTGGCCTAGCAGGAAATCCTTTGTTCTGAAACCTTTCATTTGGTCTGCTGAAACTTCCAGGTGCTTTGAGCTGCCTGGTTTAGGGGAGGGCCTTCTTGCACTGTAAACAAAAGCTTTCTCAAGTCAGAGCAAGCCCTGGAATTGATATGCCCATATCTCATAGATTTGGTTCCCTTTCCCTTTTGTAAACCTGTCTGCTGTCCGGGACTATGTGCTGGGGCTGCCAGCTTTATTTGTCAATCTTTTGCCCTACACATCCTGTTTTTTATGGTGTTTTTGCACAGAGGCAGCACAGCGATTCTCTTTTCCTTATCCAGATTGATTTGCCAGTCATCTCGGTGCACCCAGTGTCTTTGTGCAGCCGAGGTTCGCCGCCCCACTTTGTCATTTTACCCCCTATGAAGGATGTGATCTGGGAGAGGGGAAAGATAGGCTCCTTCGTCTGTTACCTGCTGCCTGTACACCAGAGCTGGCTGAACAAGCTCCAGCGAGTGTAACTGCACTTTGATCACATTTCCATAAAATTCCAGCATACTAGAAACACGTATGAGTGAAGGCAATTCCAGTACTCTGTATCCGCGGTGTTTCTTGCTGCCTCTTGTGCTATTGCCCCTTCTGAAAAGGTGAATTTCTGCTTCTGGTAGTTTCCAATTGTTTCCTTGATGTCCTAGAAATCACCTGATTAAATGCACAAAGGATGGATAGATAGATATCTATCTATATCTCTATTTTTTTTAATATTCATAAACAGAACTAGAAGAAAAATTGTGATGGCAAAATAGCCATCAGACCTAAAACTATTTCTTTAAATGCAGCCTTGGTCTCTTGAAAGTGGACTGGTAGCACACCAGAAGAGCAATATGGCATCCGTTTGTTTTTTAGTCGTGACCATCAAGAATTTGTTTAAAATTTGTTTAAAAAAAAGAAAAAAAACCCCCTTGTGCCAGGACATCTTGGCGTGGTGGTAATGTCTGTCTGATGTTGAAACTGGTTATCGGGGAGAACAGGCTGTGGTGCTGTAGCACTTTGACAAAGTCTGTGCTGGGGTAGCCCTGATCTTTCTGCTGGGTCACTAAGGGCAGATGGTGCCATCTCTATAGGAGATGCACAAGTATGATATCTTTGGAGCCATGCTTTCAGCATCTAGGCTGTACACTTTCATGGCTCATGGAAGATTTGGTACAAGATTGCAAACCGCAGACCCAATTCGGTGACAGATAATCTACAGTTGACACTAAATATAAAAAAAAAAAGAAAAAAAAAAAAGAAAATCAGCATTGTAAACAAAATTCACAGAATCGAAAAAATTTGCTTTTCCTTTTTTAAACAAGGTAAAATTTAAATGTGGAAAATCTCTAGATGAGTTCTGAAAGACAGGCCTTGACTAATTTTTCTTGGAATCTAAGAGCCAGCCTTAAAAATCTAGGGGCCAGCCACCAGAACTTAGGTAAATGTGCATGCCCCCGCTGACACCAAAAGGTGTATTGAGTTACTTTTTTAGGTTTCAGGGCCTGATTTACTAAGACTATTTTCCCATTTTCTATGGGGGAAAAAGCTTAATAAATCGGGCCCTACTCCTCCTTCCTCCCCTACCGTCATTGATCTTTTAAGTTACTCTTCTGTATGTGTGTATCTGTGTGTGGTGCGGAGGTGTGAGGTGCCTGCCTGCGGGGTGCTTCACCCTACAAATACTTGTACTCTTCCTTCCTCCACACCACTACCATTTTTTTCCTTCCCAAATACTCTCCCCTTCTCCCTTCCCCCCCATTCTTTCTTAAATTAAACCTGCTTCCCCTTTACATTTTTCTTCAGCCTCTGCACTCTGACTTTTTTTTTCTATTTTATTTTTTTTCTCTTGCAGGCCAGCGATTGCAGTACCTCTGCTTCGGTTGTGGCCTATTGCAACACTTCTGCCCATGGGAGAAAGGATCCCCATGGGCAGAAGTGCTGCAAGGCCTCATGGCCGAGACCGGCCCTGTCTACTCACGGGAATCCCATCTCCTGCCATCAGACGGCTCTGGTCTCGGCTGTGATCAAGGGCTTTTGCAGTACTTCTTTCTGAGGGAGATGAGATCCTTGTGGGCTGAAGTGCTGCAAAAGCCTGCTGAGAATGGTACTGTCTGCCTTTGGGGGTACCATCTCCTGCAAGCAGACAATGTTAGTTTCTGTCTCGATTATGGGCTTTTGTAACATCTGCCCGTGGGAATCCTATCTCCTGCGGGCAGACAGTGCTGGTGTGGACAACCCTTCTCCCCACATGTGCTCTGAGCCCCAGGTGCCAAGTCTGATTAACTTTTTTATCGCCATGGCGACCGATGCCTGGGGTTTGTCAAGCCCTGCTGTAAGGAGTATTCTGGAAATGCAGATCAAAAGGGCTTAAACCCCCCAGTTTCTAAATCCAGTCCTGGTAACAGGAGGGCAACCAGGTTATTCACATTAGACTGCTTCTTAAGTCCAAACATATGCAAGTATGTCTCATAAAACATTAATTGCAGATGTCCTAAAAGCCAGGCATGTTGCACTGTTTTAGGCTGGGGTTTGGGGACCCCCTTTATTTCTGTAGATTGAGGCTGTAATTTGATGCTGCATTGCTTCATGTACTGGCTGTTGGCTAGGGCCCTAGTCTCCTTTCATTCCATGTTTCTGGTTAGGCCCAAAAACCTGGCTGTTGCAGGGATGGAGGGTCAGGGCTGGCCCAAGGGTTTCCACCACCCAGGCAGAGCCCCCGCTGTGGGATAACCCCCCTCCCTGTGCACCGCTGCTGCCCCTTGCTGAGCCATGCCACACTGCTGCCCCCTGCCCTGTGGTGAGCTGTGCCGCTACCACTGATTGGGATGGGGCAGCAGCTTGGCACGGTGGCAGTGGCTTGCAACAGGCCATATGCTCGGCACTTCTGACCCCCTCTGACACAATTTCAGAGGGTCAGAAGCAGCAGGGCATGTGTGCCAAAGCATATGGCCTGCCATGGGCACTGTGCCATGCTGCCCACAGAGGTCTGCCAATCTATGTGGCCATCTAGCTCGCCTAGTGAACAGGCCATCCCTGTGGTTGGTCTCCACAGAATTGCAGGGCCAGTTGGAATGGACAGAGGCAGACAGTTCATCTCATTTCCCCTCTTGTCAATTGTGCCAGTCCTGGCTTGGCATTAAGGTCGACAATGGGCGTGTGATTTTTGGGCCATGCCTGCCTTCCTTTGTAGCTTGAAGTTGGAGTATTGCATTTGAATGATGGGGGCTACTGTAGTGTTGTATAACTTGGTGTGGCAATCTCTAGCCCAAGCAGTAGAGGAAGAGGAGGACCAGGCTTGCCACACTGCCACTGTCCAAGCCACAACTGGAGTCGTGATTGGAGGGAATGCGTAGACAAGGGCATGAGAGACGGGGGAGAGAATGAGTTAATGGCATTGGAGGGTGAGGGGTGTAGAGTGAGCAAGGAGAGGACCTCGGTGGATGTGACGTTCTGAGTGGAGGGGGGGTAGTAAGGGAATCAAAGTGGTTGTGAGAATATGAATGGATCCTTCTCCTGATCCCGGATATCTCCTTTCTCCCATCCAAGATAATCTCCTCCTCATTTAGGATCCCTTCCCTCTCTCTCTCTCTCTCTCTCGCTCTCATATTCTCTGATGTCTGCCATGAGACCTTAAAATTCCCTTTCTACTTCATAGCCTCCTTCCCCCTCATCCCCCAAGTTTCCCTCTGTTTCTGAGGTTCTCCCCTCCACCAAGAACTAAGGCACACAGGGGAAATTGGAAAGTTGCTTTAGTTCATAAAGTAAAATGCAGATCTAGCAGATAATTATTGCCTTTTGAAACTTTACCATACGGTTTGCAGATTCTTGTCTCGGTCTACCCTTGAGCTTCTGCTGGAAACTGAAGGCTGTGTTTTTGCAAATAACTTCTTGAAAGGAAAAGCAACGCCTCCATTTGTCCCATTGTATGTGTGACCTGAGGTCGCTATGGTTATAAATATTTTGATCTCTGATGCCTTCTGGTGGCCTTTAGAAGGAACACATCAGCTGTAAATATATTATCACCACTCCTGTGATCAAATGAAATTATCTAATCTCCTAAAGATTAAATCATTTGCGAAAGGAGAAAACGACCTCTGACACACAATCCTTTATTTAGAGATTGTATTGTATCAATCATTTGTCAAAAAATTCCTTTTAGATGACTTCATAATTACGGATGAGTGGAATTTAATTCACTGTATTTTCTTCATTTGTTACAATTTACTAAACTCAGGTTTACGAGTAGATGACTGAAGAAACTCTGCATTTCTTCTCAATTTGGATCCCTCTGACAGCTCATGCCACATATCACAGAATTTAGGCTTATTTCTTTGGGCAATATGTAAGTTGCTTCAGTTCATTGCCTTATTTTGGCAACAGTCTTAGCAAGTGGTTTTAAACCCCAAAACAATCTTTAACTTGCACCAATCTTACTTCTCTATTCTGTTGCCCAAAAGGACTGCTCATAATACATCACTCTATCTTCCAAACCGTTCTTATTCCTCATTGCTTCGACATTTAAATGCCGACATCATGGCAGGTACTTACTATAGCTGTCTGTGGATCCCTTTGATTTTAAGCAGTAATTATAGACTCAGATTATTGCCATATATCCATTGGACTATTGTGCCTCAATCTGATGATGTAGGGCCCCTTGTTTCATCTACTGACTGCTTCAGGGGTTTACTATTTGAAGATACAAACACAGTTATGTTCTAACACCTCTCCTCAACGTAAAAGATAAATCCTAACACTTTTCAGTGGTGGTTTTCATTTACTGAATGTTTCACATGATTTCCACATAGCAAGTTCCTCTTGCAGGTAATTTCCAGTCTTTTATGTTTTCTAAATAATGATGAGGCGAGACATAATTAAGCTGTCTCACATTACAGGAACAAGCTTTTTACTCTAATTACTGATTTCAAATAATTTACTCTAACGTTTTTAAATCTAAGAAACCACCTTAATTTCAAAAGAGAGCCTTCCACTCTGTTGGTTCAATTCCTGTTGGCTCTTATGTGTTCAATCTGAAAATTAGTTGCAGGTAAGTAACCTCGTGAGTTCTCCGTGGACAGCAGGATAAGTTTGGCCACACCTGGTGATGTCATCCGATGACACCGAAGACAGAAGTACTCTCCATAGCTCAGAAGGACTTCGCACTTCTGAGCATCAGCCCCCTTGGCCCCACCCCTAAGTCTGCCCCTAGCCAGCCACTATGTCACTAGCTGAGCCTAATAGCTAAGGGTGATGACAGGGTAGGGGAGGTGGGAGGGAATGTGTGGCTGACTTATCCTGTTGTCCACTGAGAACTCCCTTTACAGGTAAGTAACCTCATTTTCGCCTAGGACAAGCAGGATGTGTCAGCCACACCTGGTGCCTCCCAAGCTGTGCTGAGCTGTGGCATAAGGGGCTACGTCAGTGTCATGAGGCAAAGAGAACAGACGCAGAGGCCCAGGTATAAGGAAGCTTGGGATGTTTGTTGCAGATTGCATTACAGCCCGGGTGTTGTTCAAAAGCCGTTGTGCAAAACCGGCTAATACCAAAGTGCAGATGCGGAGTAGAGCAATGTTCAACAAGAAGGTGCAGAATAATGCTGTGTGCAATAATAACAACCCTAACAGCATTGAGGTGCAATACCAAGGAACACAATAACCATGGCAATGGTAGGGTGCATTACCAAGGGACAACAGAGGAGTAACAGCATGGTCCAAGTACTGGCCGCACTGAGGTAGAGGTACTCGAGCAGTCAATAGGATAGTCAAAAATTAGGTGAGTGGGTATCTGCTTTGGATAGGGACCACCTGTCCGAAGGAGGGGTCTGCCCCTGCTGTGAGGTCGAGGCAGTAATACCTCAGGGAAGTGTGGAGGGAGGACCAGGTGGCTGTTTTGCAGATGTCTGCCACAGGCACAGACTGCAGGTTCGCAATAGTGGTAGCTAGCGCCTTGAGTTGGTGTGCATTGACTGGGGGTGTCACTCCAGTTCCAGCTTGGTCCAAGCAGAAGGCAACGCAAGATGAGATCCATAGAGACAGGGTCCGTTTGACAGGTCGGCCAGGCTCGTTTTGGTCATAAAAGACTGAGTTGAGTCCCTTGCTGATGGGTTGCAGTCCAGAAGAGTTAGATGCATAGGACCCTTCCACAGTCGAGGGTTTGTAGCCTCTGCTGCTCTGGGGAAGAGTGAGGCTCCGGGTGGAAACTAGGAAGTTCTATGATCTGATATGGGTGCACCACCAGAGCTTGTACTTGCTGATCAGTCTTCCAGGAGATGTACTTCATGTCTGCTGACTGCATGGGCTTGAAGGGCAGCAGTGTGAGTTGGTTGAGGACCGCGTTGAGGTCCCAGTGCGGCACGGGATCTCTGATAGGTGGGTGAAGGTTATGAAGCGGGCAAAAATGGGCTGAGATGCAATGGAGCTGTCACCCGTGCAGTCATGAAATGCCAGGTGCACCCAGATGGATTGTGTCTGCAAGCCCTGCTGAGAAAGTGAAGTGAGGTATTGCAGTACTTGTGGCACAGGACATGAGAGAGGGTTTAGGTCCCGAGCAGAACACCAGGAGCTAATACGCCGCCTATTGAGGCTGTATGACTTTCTTGTCGAAGAGCACCGTGCTGCGAGCACCACCTGTTAGACTTTAGGTGGCAGAGGCGCAACAGTGCTAACTACTCAGCCTCCATGTTAAGGACAGGATCCGCAGGTTGGGGTGAAGGGTGTCCCTGCCATTCTGGGAGATCAGGTCCGGGGAGGTGTACTGGCGCTCCCTGAGCTAGGCAGTTGAGGTAGGGAAACCACACTTGGCACAGCCAGTGGGGCACTGTGAGGTTGGCCTGTACCCTGTCTGATGAGATGCACTATAGGGTCATTGATATCCTGTGGGAAGGGGGGAAAAAGCGTACACCAGTGAATACCCCCTTCCCCATGACATGTCAAATGCATCCGCTGCAAGACTGTAGGTGGAGGGGCCTTTGAGCAAAAGATGTCCCACTTCGCATTCTCCTCCATTGCGAAGAGGTCAATCTGCAGATGTCCCCATCATTGGAAAAGGGAGCAGGCTTATCCGATGGTTGAGGGTCCACTCGTGCGGGTTGAGTTGATGGCTGGGTCTGTCAGCCAGTTTGTTTTGGAGCCCCGGGAGGTAAGAGGCCCAAGTGAGGCAGTGTTTGGAGACAGCAAAGGTCCAGATCTGGAGGGCCTCCCTGCAGAGGGACCAGGAGCCTGTCCCGCCCTGCTTGTTGATGTAGAACATAGCCACTTGGTTGTCTGTCTGGAGGAAGACTACTTTTCTGTAGATCAAGCACTGAAAGGCCTTCAAGGCATGTCGTATCGCTCTGAGTTCCAGGAGGTTGATATGACATACCCATTCCTTTGCTGTCCAGGCCCCTTGGGTGTGGAAGTGAAGACAATGTGCCCACCGGCGAGGCAAAGGTAGTGATGGTCAACTGGTGGACAGGTTGCCTTAGGGGTCGGCCATGTGCTAAGTTCTTCTTGCATGTCCACCAGCAGAAAGAAGCCATTACTGCTGTGTCCAGGGGGACGGGTGTGCTCAGGGATTGGGAATGCTGGCTCCAGTGTGTCCACAGGTGCCATTGCAGGTGGTGTATGTGGAGTTTCGCTAGTGGCACCACCTGGGTGGATGCTGCCATGTGGACCAGGAGGGGAAGCAACGTCCGAGTGGTAGTGGGGCTGCTCAGAGATGCACTGTACCATTCTGGTGATGGCATCCCTCCGGTGTTGAGGGAGGCAGGCTTTGAAGACGGTGGTGTCTGACTGCCCCAATGAATTCCAGGCATTAGGAGGGGCTGCAGGTTCACCAGAAACCCCAGTGATGACAATAGGGAGATGGTCTGGTGAGTCGCTGCTGTGGCTTCCTGTGAAGAGGGTGCGGAGATCAGCCAATCGTCGAGGTATGGGAATATACATATACCCCACTTGCAGAGGTGTGCAGCCACCACTGCTACACACTTGGTGAACACCCGTGGGGCAGGTGAGAGGCCAAAAGGAAGAACTCTGTATTGGAAATGATTCCCCAGAATTTGAAAGCGGAGGTATTTGTGATGGTCCGCATGTATGGGAACATGCGTGTAGGCATCCAGTAAGTCCAGGGAAGTCAGCCACTCCCCCGGGTTGGATGAGAGGAAGGATTGATCCGAGGGAGTGTGTTCTGAATTTCTCCTTGACAATGAACTTGTTGAGGCTGAGATTGAGGATGGGACAGATGCCACCCAACATCTTGCACACTGACCTCTGCTCCAGATACTTCCTGGTGCCCATCTCCTGTCGGCACAGGTTTGATCACTCTGGATGCCAGGAGGGATAAGAGCTCTGCCTTCAAGGTGGGGAGCGAAGGGGTTGGTGTATCATTGGGAGGCAGTTTGCATAGCCAAGGGGGTGAGAAACCTGATACGGTATCCCTTTGACAATCTCAGAACCTACTTGTCCATGGTGATCGACTCCCAGGTTGCTAGGAAGGCGGTTAGTTGACCCCCCTCCCCTAGCACCCCCCTCCCCCCCCCGAAGAGAGATTGGCCTTCGCCTTTTTGTAAAAAGGCCAGGATGGCCTTTCCTGCTCCGGAATGCAATGCTTTTTGCTGTTTCCTTTTTTGTTGGCGAGGCTTTTGGTGGTAGGAGGACTGGTGAGTCTGACTTGTAACATGGTGGCTGCCATTTTTGGTATGAGCTGTATTGGTGCCTGGAGGAGGATTAGGGCTTTTGGTGATAGGAACCCTTGTGGTTGGATCGCTCTAAGCCCTCGTCCGTGAGGGTTTGCAGCGTGATGCAGTGATTCTTCATGGCTTTCACGGTGTCATTCACGTTGTCGTCGAACAGCGTATCACCCACACAGGGAACATCTGCAATGTGGTCGTGCGAGTTTTCTCGGAGGCCTGAAGCTTGGAGCCAGGCTAGCCGGTGTGCAAATATAGCAGTCCCTGTCGTGCGTGCAGCTGTGTCGAAGGCCACTCAGACCAGATGTTTCATACACTCCTGGAGGTCCAACAAGGAGGCAGTGGCGGCTCCTGCATTTCCTGGTTAAGTGTTGAGTTAGTGGCTTTCAGTTTTTCCATGAGGATGTCCTGATATAGGGCATGTTGTACCTGGTGGGCAGATACTCTGGTGCATAGCATGGTGCCCTGAAAGATCTTTTTCTTGACATCATTGAGGAGCTTAAGGTCCCTGCCTGGGAAGTTGTTGGCGTGTGTCTGTGTAGACTTGGATCATTTGAGGGCAGACTCCACCACTATAGAGTGGTGGGTTAGCTGCATCTTGTTGAATCCTGGTGTGGGTTGAACCTGGTATTTTGTGTCCAGCTTCCAGGACATGGGTGGCCCAGTAGTGAGGTTTTGCCACAACTTAAGGAGGCTTTCATGCAGTAGAGGATGTACTGGTATAGGTGTGGGTGCTTTTGGCACCTCTAGGAATTTTAGTGCTGCCTGCATCTCGGGTCACTGGTCAGAGGTGTTGCAGGTGGTGGTTGTTAGATTCAAGGCTGCCGTGACCTTACGGAGGAATTTCAGATAAGTCAGGTCCTCAGGATTGGAGGAGAAACAGCCGCTGGCATGGAGTCTTCTGGTCCTGCTGCTGGGAGGGGTTCTCCAGCAACTAGGGATACTGGAGCAGTTGCCTCTTCACCATCACTAGGGGCCCTCGCATGGCTGGAGGGGTGTGAGGATGCAGAATCTGTGGCGCGGTGTCTTGAGCTGGTATAGGTGATTCCTGCACGTTGCTTGAGGGGCCGTGCCCGGGTGCTGGCAATCCTGGGGTAGAGGTACATGGCTGCAGGTTGGTTGGAGGTGCATGGGTCCATTGTTGGAAAAAGCTGTAGAGCAGGCTGAAGAACAGTTGCCTTAACTTCATACCGGCTGTCCCTTGCTGTCCCCCGCGATAATCTGCTCCAGGTAGCCCATTTGAGGGTATTCCTGCTGCGAGTCTGTTTCCTACTCTGACCTGGAGGGAAAAGTATACCTGCTTCTGACATGTCTGCCTGGACTGCTGCTGTTGCTATTGCTGAAGACGGGAGAGGGGCTGCTGGGGTCATAGTGGTAGCGCCGATAGTGTCATATCCTTGTTCGGCGGTGTCTTTTGTGGTGGGGGGCTGCTGCTGTGCCATTTGCACATCTTTTGCCGTTTTTCAGGCCTCTGCTGCATCGGCACGGGCTGGAGCTGTGCTTCCACACCGACTTGAGAGGTCTACCAGAGGGAGTGCCTGCGTTTGGAGCTTTGTTCTTTGCTGGGTCTGTTGCCTTGGTGCCAACCAATGGCGTTGCGGTGGGAGGAGTTCAGAGCTGATTCATTAGAGGGCAAAATGGCCACCATCAGGGGAGCAATGTGTTCCCTCTAATTTTCTGTAGGCTGTGTGCGCATAAAATATCTGCTGTGCAACTTTTGAAGGAAGGTTTAAGTTTTGTGCGCCACATAACGACACTTGGAGTTATATACTTTAAAATTTGACTACATGTCAGAATACAGTAAGTACACCACATTGATTGCACTAGAAAATATTGTAGAACTTGTGAAAACTGTAAATACACAACAACTTTAAAATTTTAAGATGTCTGTGTTTTCTATCAGAATCAGAACCATAATTTTTGTGCGCTTGCTCGGCGAGGTGTGTGTGCGCGTGCACACGCGCACAGCTTAGAGGGAACAGTGCAGGGGAGCCCTTGCTGATCTGTGCATTGTAGAAACTTCCACCGGGGGAAGATCTGGAGGAAACAGCTGCCTGAGAAGGAGTTTTTGCAAGGGAAGGGAGGCCAGGAACAGAGTGGCTGCAGATGGAAGCCTAAGAGGGTGCATCCAGAGCCATGAGAAGTGCCGGAAGAGCAGAAGTAGTCACATGGGGGAACATGTGGTCTTGGGCAGCATCGGCCTGGACTCTGGGGTCAGCAGTGAGAGGAATCCCTGGTAAGAGGTCCTGCAGGGCATGCCTTTGCAATTTTCTGGCATGGGGGACATCTTTGCGCAGTCCTCGACCCTGTGGCGTGCCAAGGGGGCTCATACTCAGAAGGGTGAAGCCCTTGTGAGCTATGGAGAGTACTTCAGTCTTCAGTGCTATCGGATGACGTCACCAGGTGTGGCTGACTCATCCTGCTTATCCTAGGAGAGCTACCTTTGTTCCCACTGTAATATAACTCTCGCCCTATCACAACATCTCTACACCTTGTTAATCACTTTTAACCCACTGCATTGTAGTAATACAAACACATGACCTTTGCCTTTAAAATATTGTTTGTTCTCACCTTCCCCCACTCTCTATTTGTCATGTAATTTGTCCTATATAGACTTTTTTGCAAGGACATACTGTCACATTAGCCACAAATTCATTGTAGCAAGAGCTAAATTGTATAAATGCAATACTTCTCCCCTCTAAAGGATTCAAAAAGTTTGGTCTGTAATATTTGACTTGTGGAACAAAGTAACATTTAAAATGTCTTCTTAAAGGACCCCTTTCTAATCTTACCCCAGCATTTTCAGATTTACGTTCTTAAGTTGAAGATAAAACTTCTAAAACTTTTGCCAGTAGCTAGTCTTCAAGGGTTTTTTTGGCCAGCATTTTTTTTGAGACACTTGCTATATTGTTAGTGGTGGCCCCAAAGGGTTTGCATCTCAGCAGTTTACAATACTAGCAATACCTGTAGTCAATGAACATGCAACACCCCATACACATGAAAAAACATATAAACGAAGAAACACAAAGGGAAAATGAATAGGACAACAAAAAATCTCCAAAAACACCAGAATACATAATACTGTCATTAAACAAAAGAGTAGACAAGGGAGTAGGCTGTGCTAGTGCTCTAGATTCAGAAAGTCTGGCAGAACCTTTTTTCTAAGCTCCCTAGCAACTTCGATACAGTCCTTTAGGTATATCAAGGCTTTATTATTACTACTACTACACATTTGTATAATGCTACAAGATGTACGCAGCGCTGCACAGACACATGTAAAAGATAGTCCCTGCTTATCAGAGCTTACAATCTAGTCAAGACAGAAAACACAGTAGCTGTAGACACCAGGATACATCTAGGGGGAATGGTAAGGAAACAAAAAGGGAGACCAGGTGAGTCAAGATCCAAAAGCAGTAGTGAAGAGATGAGTTTTCAGCCTGGATTTGAAAAGGGCTAGAGAAGGGCGCCTGACGTACGGACTTTCAGGTAGTTTGTTCCAGGCATAAGGAGCAGCAAGGTGAAAGCGAGGTCTGTAGTTAACAATAGAGAAGGGCACAGATAGAAGCGATTTGCCAGAAGAGCGGAGTTCCTGGGAGGGGTGTAGAGACAGATAAGAGAGGAAAGGTAGTTAGGAGCTGCAGAGTGAATGCACTTATAGGTCAGTAGGAGAAGTTTGATCTGGATGTGGAAATGGATAGGGAGCCAATGAAGTGACTTGAGAAGAGGGATAAAAATAAGAAGCTCAGTTTTGGCCATGTTCAATTGCAAGCGGCGGTGAGACATCCAAGCAGCAGTGTCAGAAAGGGAGGCAGAGATCTGGGTTTGGATTGCCAGAAAGATTTCTGGTGTAGAGAGGTAGATCTGGGAGTCAGCAGGACAGAGGACCTGAGCACCCCACACATGCCGCCATCATCAAAGCTCCCAGATCGGGGTCGAGCGCCTGAGTGGGAACTTTAAACCCTCCCGCTTAGAGGCTCCAGCCCAATCGGGGCTGTGGGAGATCAGGAAAGCAAACTTAAAAGGAAGCCGCTGGCAGGCGTGCCCGCGCCAGAGGGCCTTGCCAGAGGGCCCTTTTGGCGGGAGCCCTGTCGCGGGAGCAAACCACTTGCAGCAGGAGACTCGCGGGCTCAAGGCATATCGCAGCAACGGAAGGGGATTCCACATCAGGGAGTCAATGGCTCCTGCACCATACATTGCTGGTAGGTGTAGCACATACTGCATGACATGTGGATCCCTCTTCTACTGCACTACTACCTCCTCTGCTACATAACTGCTTGCAAACTCGCATCTCCTACCTAGCCCGTGGACTACACTGCTGCCTCATTGCTTGCAAATACATCTGTTGCACAGCCTATAGACTGTAGACTCACTAATACCTCATTGCTATAAAGATAATATATGCTGCATAACCTGCTATAGATTATAGATGTATGTACATGTATTGTAAATAACATATACTGCTTAAGCTGCTGTAGACAACATGTGCTGTAAATAACATATGCTGTAGATAACAAATACTGCTTAGCCGCTTTAGATAACATATGCTACTCAGCCTGCGTATTCCACTACCACCTCTTTGCTGCCCCACTAATAACTCACTACTTTGTGGATAGCATATGCTGCGTAGCCTTTTGACTCCATTGCTACCCCATTGCTTGTTTGCCTGTTTACTACCTCACTGCTTGTAAAATTACATACTGCACAGCGTACAGACTCTTACCAGTCTAGAACCACATGAGAGGAGGAGACACCGACTAAAGAGAACAGGCAAGTTTAGAGATACAAGAGAAGGGTCAAACACCTACCACCACTGAGCCACAATTCAAACAGATCCCAGGTCAGTAATTTACAAAAATGCACTCCACTCCCCACTACCTCATTGCCTACCTTACACTCCTCCACGCATTCGCACCCTGCTCACAGGGCATCGGACTCAACCAGCAAATCCCCTTGCCCCACCTACATACCACCCAACCTGTATGGACACTAGGCTCATCCTTCCCTAAAGAACACAAGCATATACTAAGCCTACAATTCACAAACTGCATAATGCCACACGTTCTACGCCCACTAATCCCACAAATAGTGTACATACCAACCCAGTCATAACAGCCAACATTTAGGTGTGCTTTAATAAATGTGAGATCAATCAGGAACAAACCGAACACTATCCTAGACCTCATCCTCGATTTAAAAAAGAAAAAAACCCTGCATATAATCTGCATCTCCAAGACCTGGCTAGATGACTCAGACCAGGTAATATTAAACCAAGTAACCCCTACAGGCTACTCGGCATTCAATTGCATCAGAGAACAAAAGAGGAGGAGGTGTGCTAATACTGGCCAGAAAGGAATACAGATTTAAAACAATCTCTACCACTGATACGATTGAATCCAACACAATTGCAATAGCTAACATGTACTTAAGCATCTCCCTCACCTACAGGCCTCCTGGAGCCACAACTGAACATCTCTCCACGGTACTTGAAGCAATATGTGCACATAGCACAAAACATAAACCCCTCATTGTACTAGGAGACTACAACCTGACCTCCTCACCCACCAAGGAAGCTGCAACATTCTTAAAAGCCATGGAGTCACTAAAATATAGCCAGCCAATCAACGCCCCAACGCACCAGCATGGCACAACTCTGGATATGGTCTTTATTCCAATGCACTTGGTGGAACAGGGCAAGGCCACAACACCAACAATCACTTTGGTCCCTTGGTCAGATCATCACGTGATAGAATTCACCCTGACCCTAAACAACTCCACCCAACACATGGAAGATGAGAGTATAACCAGGTGGTATAGAGCCTTCAGTAAAGACTCATTCATAAACGAAATCATCCCACAACTACAGCAAGAATGCGACACCCTTGACCTAAGCATAGAGAAATGGAACTTGTGACAAGGAAGCTTGTATTGAGCTTATGGAAATAGGAAAAGGTGATGAATTTGCTTTGAGGAAAAGTGAAATCCCTGCAGTGCATAGATTTCAGCTTCTACATAAAGAAAGTAAGCTGAGAGAAACTAAACCTAGGCTGCCACACCCAAGCTCTGCTGACGTAGTTGCAGGCTTGAGAGATTACAAGCACTTGAGCAGAGAGGGAAAGTTAGTGCCCTGGAAGCAGGGATATAAACCTTTGGTAAAGTCAAAGCAGGAGAAGAAGCAGGAGAGGGAGAAGAAACAAGAACTGCAGGAAGCAGAGGAGCAGGAATGGGTTCAGATCCAGGTTCCTGATCAGAAGGTTCGGAGAGCTCAGAGGAGGGAGCCCAGGACTCAGCACAGGAGTCAAAGGAGCCAAGCCTGGAATAGGGAGCATTGGCAGAGCTCCAAGAGGGAACTCAGAAGCGAACCAAGAACTGTTTCCGAGAGGCTGGAGAGAGGCAAGTGAATACAGCCAGGGAGAAGTGTCCACAGCTTCAGGTACAATCTATCCGTATCGGGTGGAGCTGGGCTCAGGAGAGACACGGGGATCCTCAGAGAGAATACACCCGGAGACATACTTTAAGAGCTCAGAGCAGGGCACTGCATTATCAGAGCCAGAGGAGATGCAGGTTGAGCCTATTGAGCAGGATTTACTGTCTCCAGAAATGCCCATGGACTGTACTCTATGCCAGGTTATTAGCGTTGAATCCCTATGCTAAAGAATAGCTGGAAAGGTGAAAGTCTCCTAGAAGCAGTGTATTGAAACCTAGCCTGAAGTGAAGGTAGGAACTTGCTCTTCTAATGGGGAGATACCTGTTACATGTGCTATTAAATGCTTAGCGAAGACAAAGTTAAAAAGAAGACATTTTTACTTTGTTGAGGGAAGAAGCTGTGTTTCCCATATCAGTTACATTGTTAAGCAGCTGCATATAGTTAATGACTGTGAAGCCATAGTGAAGCTCATCAATGCTGCGTTGTAAATAATCCTGAGCGAATGAATGGAGAAGTATCCTGTTACGGTCTACATGGACTTTGTTTGCATTTTGAAATAAATTCTGTCATTTGCTTTCACCTTCGGTTTCATGACTACACTTCATCTTAAAAGGCCAAACTACAACTCCCAGCATGCTTCAGAGGGAAAGATAGTTTATCTAAGCTTTATAAGAAGTTAACCGCAACCTCGCCCCTCTAAGCCTGAGGCAGGGGGCAAGGATGTGGCAAACGCCATAATATCTAATGCAGCATCAGCCCCTACGAGTACAAAACCACAAGCATGAAGGAGACCCAACGCCCCCTGGTACTCAGATGATATTAGAGATGCAAAGCGCACTCTCCGAAGACTGGAGAGAAAATGGAGGCGGAAGAAGTCGCATAACTCCCTGACTCTATACAGAGCCAAGCTACTGGAATATAACAATCTGTTAAATGAGCGCAAACAGCAGCACCACACCAACCTAATCATGAAATCTGTCAACAGACTGAGAGAACTCTTTTTAGCATTGTCCAAAAGCTCACTGAGGACACCACGCAGCACTGTACCCACAGGAATTTGCGGACTACATGAAAGCGAAAAACACCACTCTGACATGCCACATCACACTACAAACAGATGGCCATGAAATAGCAACATCAAACCTGGGAAGACATCAGCATACCATCAAAACATCAAGTAGAGGACATAATACATGGACTCAACACAACAACCTCACCATCAGACCCTTGCCCAGTGGCTTGGATCAAAGTCACAAGAAGCCAGCTCTCCCAGCACATTCACAAAATCGTCAAAGATGCACTCCAACAAGGACACCTGCCGCAATCCCTCAAGCATGCCATGATATGACCAATACTTAAAAGCAACAACCTAAACCCATCTGAACCAAAATCATACCGTCCCATCTCCAGCCTGCCATTCCTTGTGAAAATCGTTGAAAAGACAGTGCAAAGACAACTTCAGGACCATATTGACATGACTGCCCCACTGGACATCCATCAGCATGGCTTTAAACCCCAGCACAGTGTGGAAACGCTATTCACTTCCCGCTTTGACAACCTCATAAGAGGCATAGATAACATAAAAAATGGATTCCTGCTAGTGTTCATGGACATCTTGGCAGCCTTTGACACAGTGTCCCACGCCAGATTACTGCAGTGCCTGCAACAGATAAGACTACGCAAGAATACTCTGGAAGATCGAACGCAACAAGTCAAATGCGCCCAAAAGAAATCATTGCAGTTCCCCGTCATGCAGGGAATACCACAGGGATCAGCCCTGTCATCAATGCTCTTCAATATTTACATCCAGCCCATATGCAACATCATCAAACACAAACTCCACTATCACATCTATGCTGACGACATCATGGTGTATGCTCCAATCAACCTACTAGCACTTAACACCATAACAATAACCAAATGCCTTGAAGACATGAATGCCTGGCTCACAGCCAGTAACCTGACGGTCAACTACGATAAAACTGAGGCAATGTTTGTCACCAGGAACCCTACCTTCATTCCACCACAGACTATCAGCATTCTAAACAAACTCATAGTAGTCAAAGATGAAGTTAAGTACCTGGGCATCACAGTGGACAGAGCTCTGAACCTGAAATCTCATATCGCCAAAACCGCAAACAAGGCCTATCAACGTTTGAGGGCCATAAGAAAGATCAAGCCATTACTCTGCCAGGACCACTTCCGCACAGTGTGCCAAGCACTCATCACACCTCTGCTTGATTACGGAAACTCGTTATATCAAGGCTTCCCTCAGCAGACCCTACACCCACTCCAAATGGTGCAAAACACTACAGCATGCATCATTACAGACAATCCAAGAACTGAGCACATCACCCCCGTCTTACAGCAACTACATTGGCTCCCAATGGTGGCCAGAGCAAAATTTAAAACAGTCCTGATCTTCAAAATCATACACCATCTCTCAGCAGATGCACTCCAAGAAATCATAACAAGGGATATCAGTAATAGACCAAGAAGGAGCAATAATGACAACATAATTGGCACACCTGCAGGATACCACAAGACTAAACAAAATACTTCAAGAAGCGCTCCATCACTACTGGCATCCACACTATGGAACTCCCTCCCAACGAGCGTAAGGGCATTAAAAGACATCAGACTTCCGCAAGGCCCTTAAAACCCTGCTCTTTACAGAAACATATGAGCAGATAGACAACAGTCCCCACCCGAGCGGTATTGCAACTACCCCTGCCAACTCAATACCCAATCAACCCAACTAGACTCACGAAAGTACCCTCATGCTGAATGTAACCCTCCCAATTGTGCTGTCTAAATGTTGTTAAATACCCTCATGTTAAATGTTGTAAAGCACCCACATGTTAAATGTAACCCCAGTTGTGATGTGATGCAACCACTTTGATTATAGGATAAGGTGGTATACAAATCTGTCTAAATAAATAAAGATGGTACTGAAAGCCATGGGAGGAGATGAGTGCACTAAGGGACTTGGTATAGACAGAGAAAAGGAGAGAACCAAAACAGATCATTGGGGTACACCAACTGAGAGGAGGCTAACAGCAGAAGAGGATCCACCAGAACAAACACTGAAAGAGTGGATGGGAAAGAAGAAGAGAACCAAGATAGCACAGAAAACCAAGCAAAGGACAAGGTATCGAGGAGAAGGCTGTGGTCAATGTCAAAAGCAGCAGAAAGGTCAAGAAGGATGGAGAAAAGGCCCTTGGATTTTTCCAGGAACAGATCCCTGGAGACTTTGGCAAGAGCTGTTTCAGTAGAATGTAAAAGACGAAAACCAAATTTGTAAAGGATCCAGGAGGGCTTGAGAGGAGAGAAAGTCAAGGCAACGGTGGTGAACCGCACCTTTTTAAGTAGTTTAGAAATGAAGGGGAGGAGGGAGATGGGTCCATAATTAGAGGGACAGGTAGGACCTAGTGAGGGTTTCTTGAGGAGAGGAGTGACAATAGCATGCTTGAAGGCTGCAGGGACAGTTGCAGTGGAGAGCGATAGGTTGAGAATATGAGAAATGGAAGAGACAACAGTGGAGGAATAGGATCCAAGGATCATATTTATTTATTTTTTAAATTTTATTTGGACAGATTTTCTATACCGCCCCTTCGAGATCAGGGTCGGTTTACATGGAACAAGTTACATAGAACAGAATTGAACTATATACATTGTAACTCAAATATAACTATGTACATTGATACACGTTAACTATATACATTGTGATCAAGTTGTAACATTGTTGTAGTTACACCAGGACTGTTTACCTATACTACTGCTGGATGTGTATTGCTACTAAGACAAGGGGTTGCCTGTTGCGGATGTAGAGATTGTGTCAGTTACAATTTGTGCTTTTTGGAGAGATTGTATAGTGTAGGGACCTAGGGGATGGGGCTGACTAGGTGCTGCTGATATTGTGGTTGCTGTAGTGTTCGATGAAGAGAAGGGTCTTTAATTCCTTCCTGAATGCTTGTAGGTCTTTGATCGTAGTGAGTCTGGCAAAGAGTTCCAAAGGACAGGGTCTGTGAAGGTGAATGCTCTGTTGCTTGTTGTTTGGTTTTGCGGATAGATGTTGGAACGTTGAGGAGATTCTGCTTGTTTTTTCTTCTGTTTCTGGTGTCAGATTGAACATTTTAAAAGGGATGTGTTGGGACAGGTTACCTCAGGCCCTAGGACCAGGGGTTCAATTTCCGCATGGGGACAAGCAACCTCAGGCTGGAGGGACTTGGGCCACTTAACCCTCCATTGCCTCAGGTACACTTAGATTGTGAGCCCTTCAGGGACAAGGGAATAAAAAGTACCTGTTAGTATGCATGTAAACCGCACTGATTCTAAAGAGCGTGGTATAAAAAAAAAAAAAAAAAAAGAGATAGGAAGGTGCAATATTGAGTAGCTTGAATGTAGTTGATACTAAGTGTCCTGACCTCTTGTCTGTAAACTCCTGCCTGGCTGACATGTCTACTTGGTTAGAAGAAAACAGGTTAAAACACAATTTTAATAAATATTTTAACTATGTGGGTACTTGGTCACTTTGAGACTCCATCTCAAGCCCCATTATTGTTGGGAGCTCCATTTATGCTGGTGGACACTATAAAAATATTGGGCTGCCTCTTTGACTCGAAGCTTAATTTTGAGAGACAAATTTCCACAGGAGTTGCATTGTGTATCTTTGCACTGTGGCAGCCTTGTGCAGTTCTTTCAGACCTTGATCCTCTCCTTGCTGCTTTTCATGATTACTGGAAATGTTCTTTAGCACAGTGCAAGATAGTCAGCCCTTAAGACTTCAGACCATTCAGAATATGGCCATTCCTGCACATAAGTATGAGCATGTCACCCTACTGCTGATTGCAGAACGCTGGTTTCCGGTAAGCCATGAGATCCCTTTTCAAATTCTTCTCTTGACACACACTTCTTCTTACACAGGCTTACTATTATGTCTTTTTAAGAAATTAGTCCCTAAAGATCACCAACAAGATCCTGAAGTGAGGATCTTTGTCACCTGCCCTCGGTAGCTGGAACCTGTCAATGAGGACACACAATACTGTCTTTTTAACTTGACCCTTCTATTATGGAATTCCCTACAGAATCATCTTACATTAAGATTAAAAGGCATCTTCAAATCCTTTTCTTTATCTGAGCATTTGGGGAGGTATTGGGACTGCAGGATAAGCCAATGCCAAGTTCTTTTTCTCTTTCCTCTCCTGAACCAGCTGCGTCTCTCATATTGTCTATATTGGCTGCATTGTTGGTGTTGATTCCCTTTATCTATCTTTCCCCGTCTTTTCTAATCAGGGCCAGCCCAATAGTCTAGGGCAGCAGCTTCTTTGTTGGTGGGGAGGGCATGGCAAAGAGAAGGGCATTAAAGCTAAACAATAGATTCTGACAGTCAGGGGGGAGTGACAGGCCTAAGGTTTTGCCTAGGGCGCCAATAACTTGAACCAACTCTGGGGCCTGCCCTGTTTCTAATACTTTGATATTATAAACCATTTTGATGCATAAACTATGAAGTGTGGTATAGCAAATGTGTAAATAAGCTAAGTAAACTAAATGGAGTGAAAATATTCTAAGACTGTGCATGCTTAACATTTTCTGAAGTTATTACAAGGACAAACAAAATGGAGAAAACAGTTTCCAGATATTCTTTACATATGCTGCCAAAGCTGCTGCAGCACTCCATGGGCTCCTTGTCAGCATGCCATACCCTCCATCTCCATTGCGAGGGTCGAGCGGGTTATCTGCGCTTTACCTGTGGGGATCCTTCACATTGTGTGTGAGAGACAGGAATATATACGTTCCTTCAGGAGTTACTTGCCAGGGATGAAATGCATTCATTTTGTGTACATTTCCCCTACCCCCTCTTGTATATTTTTTGTGCATGGGTTTATATTTTTTTTCTGGAGGTGGCAGGGAATGCATGATGAGTGCTGTATCCTCTGCTCCTCCAGTCCCCATCTGTACACTCAATACAGTCCTCTCCTCTCCTCCCCAATCCACTTTTCTTGTTCTCTTCCTCCCCCGACCCTGCTGGTATCTATTGGGCCCTGATTAAGGGGAGAGAGCATTTGCCACTGCTGCCTCTGACCCTGACTGAAGTCCAGGTAAAGACGTTTAAATACCTTTGTGACATAAATGCACAGGAGGAGAGCCTCTTTCAATTGAAAGAAAGCTCTGCAACGAGGGGACATATAGGATCAAGGTGAAAGGAGAGTGACTCGGGAAGAATATGTGGAAATATTTCTTTACGGAAAGAGTGTTAGATGCGTGGAATAGTCTCCCAGTGGCGGTAGTAGAGACTAGGACAGTATCTGAATTCAAGAAAGCATGGGACCAATACAGAAAATCTCTAAAAGGGGGGGGGGGGGGGGACCTGTAGAGCTTAGCAGTTGGTATGGAAGGGCAGACTGGATAGGCCGCATGGTCTTTATCTGATGGCCTGTTTCTGTGTTTCTATGTAATATGCTTAAAGTAATAGCGAAGAGCAGCATTACTCTCCCAGGTATCTCCTGCAAAGAGCTTTCAGGCTGGGTTGTAGACATCCCACTCGCTCCTGTATTCTCACCTGAAAGACAGAAAGCTCTTGCAATAGGAAGCAGATCATCTGATGGCATCTTCAAAACTTTTTTTTTAAATACCTCCTCGCCATATTGGTTGGTCCTATAGCGGGTGGTTTTGGAAAATTTAAGAAACTTAAATTATTTCTTACTCACATTTTCTAGATATTCAAGCTTTTTTCAGTTACATCTCTTTCTTTAATCTGGGTACATGCAGATTCTTATCCACTAGCTGTCTTTACACACGTTGAATTCTGGTCTCATGATGATCCATGATCACTTTCTGACCCTTACACTTAATTACAGTAGAACCATTTTTATCACAAAGTATAGCCATAGCTCTTTGAGAGAGAAATCCGTGCTCTGAACTGCTTCTCATAAGAGGTCTAACGTGACAACAACTAGTTTACACACTAAGTTGCTCCTAGTCACCCTCGGGCTGCTTACTCCAGAAGCCATACTTCCAGGCACATCTTCATTCAGTCTCTCTCCATGTTCTTTTGGGGAAGAGAATGCTAGTGGGAGTCGGTTTGATGCAACTGCAGCTCCACTCATTGGTGGTCTGCTTTGCTCAGCCTCTCAAACGCTGAAGCTATTACGTCAAGTTACGGGGGTACTGACCTATAATCCGGGGAAAGAAATCCCTCATGGTGCTCCTCTTCACAGAAATATCTGCAGGGCTGCTCAAAGCAAGGGATCTAACTTTTGGGGTAGCCTTGCACATCTCCAGGGTGGTCTGCACCAGATGAGACAGAGCTCCCGACATAGAGGGGTTAGTACGAAGTATGTTCTTTGTCTTCTCCATATCTCCTCTGGAGACGGAGAAAACTCAGGAGCTCCCTGCTCCATTTCTCTTCATAATGCCCTATTTGCCACAACATGCAGGTTCTTCTAGTTTCTGGTCTGACCCTTCCTTTCTTGAGGAAGTAGCTCTAGCCTTTTCTGTTCTTTCCTGTCTAACTTAAATTTCACCCTTTCTAATTTCACATAATTTTAATCAGCAAGAATATGTAACTTCCTTTTCATTTTATGCCTTGTTTATTGTTGCTAAGTGCCGTCGAGTCTGTTCGACTCATGGCGACCTTCTGGATAGTTGTCCTAAATTGTGTTCGATCTTCAGTCAGGCGGCTCATTGTTGACAGAGTGGTACCCATAGCTGCTGTTATTGTATCGATCCATCTCATTGCTGGCCTTCCTCTTTTGCGTTGACCTTCTATCTTGCCAAGCATTGTCTTTCTCCAGTGATCTCTCTCTTCACATGATGTGTCCAAAGTATGAAAGTCAAAGTCTTGTCATCTGAGCTTCTAAAGAAAGCTTAGATTTGATCTCCTCTAGTACTGACTGGTTTGTTCTTCGGGCAGTCCATGGTATACACAGTATTCGCTGCCAGCACCATAATTCAAAGGCATCAATTTTCTTCCTGTCTGTCTTTTTCACTGTCCAGCTTTCGCATCCATATGATGTTATTGAAAATAACATGGCTTGAACAAGTTGAATCTTTGTGTGGAGAGAGACATCTCTGCTCTTGAGAATCTTGTCTAGGTCTCTCATAGCTATTCTGTCAAGAGCAATGCGTCGTCTGATTTCTTGACTGCTTGTTGCTTCTTTATTGATAGTTGATCCAAGTAGGTTAAAGTTGTTCACAATTTCAATTTCTTCTCTTTCAGTGATGAACCTGTTGATTTTGCCAGTTGTCGTGATCTTTGTCTTCTTTACATTAAGGTGCAGGCCCATTTTGAGGCTGTGTTCGTTGATTGTGAGAAGCAAATGTTTCAGATCATCTTCACTTTCAGCCAGTAATGTGGTGGTATCAGTATAGTGAAGGGTGAGTCTTCCACCAATCTTCACACTTCTGTTGTCTTACAATCCTGCTTCTCTGATTTGTTCTTCATATAAATTAAACAGGTAGGGGGAAAGTAATGCAGCCTTGTCTTACACCTTTGCTTATTTTAAACCATTCTGTTTCTCCTTGTTCCGTCCGAACTGTTGCTTCTTGATCAATGTACAGATTGTGCAAGAGAATGATCAGGTGTTCTGGTATACCCATGCTTCTTAATGTGACCCAGAGTTTCTCATAGTTTACACAGTCAAAAGCCTTGCTATAGTCGATAAAGCAGAAATAGATATCCTTTTTGTATTCTTTAGTCTTTTCAAGGATCCATCTCACATCTGCGATGTCTCTCGTTCCTCGCCCTTTCCTGAACCCTGCTTGCACTTCAGGCAGTTCTTGTTCCAGGTATGGTTGTAGTCTGTTGACCAATCTTCAGTAGAATCTTGCTGGCATGTGGGATCAGAGCGATTGTGCGATAATTTCCACAGTCAGTTGGATCACCTTTCTTTAGTATTGGTATAAACACAGATCTTTTCCAGTCAGTTGGCCATGATGTTGTCTTCCAAATTTCTTGGCAGAGCCTTGTAAGTATGGTAACAGCTGCATCAATGCCTGGCGCTTTGTTCTTTGGGTAAGGCTTTCAATGCTGCTTCAACTTCTTCTTTCATCACCAATAGTTCCGGATCATAAGGTACAGGTTGAAACGGCTGTTGCTCCACTTGATCTTTATCATATAAAAACTGTGTATATTCTTTCCACCTTTTCTTGATCTTCTCAGCATCATTCAACATAGAACCTTGAGCATCTTGTAACATTCCAGTTAGAAGCTGTAATTTTTTCTTCAACTCTCGTAGCTTTAGGAATGCCGATCTTGTTCTTACTCGAATAGTTTCTGCTTCTATTTCCCTTGCATGTGTCATTGTAGTACTTTTCCTTGTCCTGTCTTGCTGCACATTGGAAATCTCTGAGTTCTGTGATTGTCTTTCTTTCTGCTCTGGCTTTAGCTTCTCTGCGTTTCTGGGCAATTTTCAGAGTTTCTTCAGTCATCCATTTTGGCAGGTTTTTTGCTTTTCACCTTTTGTATTGACTTCTCACTTTCTCCCAACACAACCTTCTTGATGTTTTTCCATAACTCTTCTGGAGCTCTGTCACTTGTATCTAAAACAGCAAATAGATTTTGCAGGCAGTCTTTAATTTCCAATGGTTTATTCTCAAGGTCATATTTTGCTGCATTCCTGAGTGTTTGCTCTTTTTCAACTTTAGCTTGAGTTTGCATACTAGTAGTTGGTGATCTGTACCACAGTCAGCTCCAGGTTTTGTCTTTGTTGATATTATCGAGCTTTTCCATTGTTGTCTTTGTAATAGCGAAGTGTCTGCAACCAATAAAACCCGGAGGCTATTGACTAGAATTCAAACCAGTTTAATGTGCACAGACTCAGACAATGATTACATACAAAATGGCTGAGCCCAGAGCTCAGAAAAATGACAGTTTATATACCTTTCTTCCCCAATCTAATACAGGTCAACCTCCTCATTGGTCTTGGTGGCCCAGCTACTTTCATCCAATAGCCATCTGTGACTGGGCTTACCCCCATGTTCCCCCCCGTGCACATCTCTCGCGCCATGGCTCAAAACTTTAGACATAATATATTCTGCTGAATTTCAATCTGCTTCTCTCTACAAGGTCAGTGTATTAGCAAGAATACAGTGTGCAAGCAATAATACTGACACAGACATCTGTGCTTAAAACATAACAAAAACAGTGGAAGAGTTTTACGTTCTTATCAGAGGACATTCTTATCAAGGCAAAGCAAAGCTGAGAAGTGTTTCTAACAGCTACTGGTAATTTCTGTGATATTCCAGAGTCAGTTATAATACTCTGAGGTGGAGGGAGGAGGACTCACGCAGAGCTGACAGGCAGGCAGAGACAGGCCTCTGCCACATTCTTACATTTTACAAGATGAAGTAGGCCATCGCCTATCAGTCTTCCACAGACATAGTCAATTTGATTTCTGTACAATCCATTGGATGACGTCCACATGTTTGTTTGTTTTTTATTTCATTTGATAGACCGCCCTTCTGTAGTAATCAAAGCGGTTTACAATGCGCAAGGCCAGGAAAATGGCAAAGAATTTACAATCTTTGATAGAACCGAGGAGAAAAGAGGAGTATATAACTATAAGCATAGGAGGAGAGATTACACAAAGGGAGAGGGAAGGTTAAAGGCCAAGGAAAAGAGGTGGGTCTTTAGGTCACATTTAAAGTCGGTGTGACGGGGTTCTAGACGAAGGGAGATGGGGAGAGAGTTCCAGAGGGCAGGGCCTGCGGATAAAAAAGCTGAGGAACGGGTGGACTGGAGGTGGGCAAGGGAGGGGGGGGGGAGTGTAAGTCGGTTAAGGTGAAATGAGCGGGGGGTATGTCTGGGAGTGTGGAAATGGATAAGGTCTGCCAAGTATTGTGGGGTGTTGGTGTGAAGAGCCCTGTGGACGAGGGTGAGCAGTTTAAACTGAGTGCGGAAGAAAACAGGCAGCCAGTGAAGATGGAGAAGATGGGATGTTGCGTGATCTCCGGGGGAGGAGTGGGTGATAAGACGAGCAGCAGTGTTTTGAATCCTCTGAAGTCTGTTCAGTTGAGATTTAGGAAGACCAGTGAAGACTGAATTAGAGAAATCAACGCGTGTCATAACAAGTGATAGTAGTAAAGTAGTAAGGGCAGATGGGGAGATCACACAGATTTGGCAAAGGAAGTAGAAGGAGGTCTTGGTAATGTGAGAGACGTGAGCTTGAAAAGTAAGATCGGAGTCAAAGAGTGCACCTAGATATCGGAAGGTAGAAACCAGAGGTATGGGAGTACCGGAGAAAGATGGGACTAATGGGGGGTGGGGGGGGGGGGGTGGCTGGGCTACCGTGAGGAAACCAGATTGCAGTGGTTTTAGTTTGGCTGACCCGGAATTGCCTTCATCTCAACCTATCAGCAACAGTGGAAAGGCAGGAATTAAGTGTAGAGAGGTCAGGGCAGGAGGGGGAGGTGTGATAAAGATGTACAGTCGGCGCTTGTGTTGCTGGAAGAAGGTGTTTGAGATGAATAGATCATTGGTCTTGCAGAATTCTATCAGTCTTTTTCTAGCCTCATTTCTGTCGCCGAGTCCATATTTCCAACCACTTTGCCTTCTTCTTTGTTGCTCACTTTTGCATTCCAGTCACCCATGACTATCAGGATATCCTGTTTGCATGGTCTGTCAATGTCAGCTTGTATTTGTTCATAGAACTCATCAACAGCTTCCTCTTCTGCAACTGTTGTTGGGGCATATACCTGAATTATAGTTGTATTGATGGGCTTTCCTCGTAGACTAATAGAAATTAAGCATTCACTGACTGCATTGTAATTCATTACAGTTCTTGCAAGTTTCTTCTTAACTATAAATGCAACACCATTTCTTCTGTGTCTTTCATTTCCAGCATAGTAAACCATATGATCATCGGATGCAAAGTGCCCGATGCCAGTCCATTTCAGTTCATTGACACCCAACAGATTGAGTTGTACACGTTCCATATACTTGCATATATGTCTTTTAATAGTTTGGGCCATTTTGTGCTTTCGCTCCTTCAGCATACTTGTGCCTTGGCATTTCCACTCTGGGAGCGTCCAAAGATAGTTCACAGCAACTCTCAGAGGGAGGAAAGACAACCAGGATCGGAGTCCTTTCTCACCAGTCTGGCTAAGATGCCTTGTAGCTGTTAGTATTTGAGCAGTGCTTTTAAGAGTTTCATATTTAAATGGTATTGGCTCCATCTGCTGGATGTCTGTGGAACTGCAAAATCCCTTTCCTGCATTGTTTTTTAAGCTCATACTGCAAGTGGTCTGCATATTTGGCCAGGTCTTTCAGTTCTTTCTGTATGACTGCATTTCAGACATATTACATGCATATTATAGGGCAATGGATTTCAGGAATAAAAACCTGACTGCATTGAGTAAGCCTGGCTGCAGCTTAGCTAGTGCAGTGTTTTTACCCTCTAATTCCTCATTCCTTCTCTTGTTTGTTCATGTCTCTCATACAGTGCCTGCCCTGTCATCATGATTCCTTTTCCACTACATGCTTGCCCTCCCAGCTCTCCCTTTTCTCTTTTGTATCTTCTTTGTCTCCTTTTGACATCCAATTCCGTACTGACATCTCCTCCTGAATACCATTTCTTCCCAGTGTACTGTCGCCACTACCTGTGTTTGTGGCCTTGGGTTAGCGTGTCATGTGGCTCACCTTCAGAAGCTTAATTTTTCATTACCTATAACTATGGGCACATGGTAACAATTAAGAAGTGTCCAGTCTGAGTCACAAGTACCCGCAGATCACAAAAAGTAGATCTATTTCCCATAGCTCATGAGCAATGGCAAGTCTGCCTAGCTAACGACTTGTTAGCTTGAAGTGATTAGCTCTGAACTTGTCCCAAACCTCTTCTGAACCCTGTTATATTCACTTTGACCACGTCATCCAGAAATAGTGGCTACAGATTAACCATGCAGTGCATAAAAAAACAAAAACAAAAAAAACCCTTTCTATGATTTGTTTTTGATGTATTGATCATTAGTTTTCATGTATCTGCTTAATTTTGTGTTTGACAGGTTTATAAAACATTTCTTATTGACGGTTCTACCCAACTCATGATTTCATTAAACTCCTACCATCCCCTGTCATCTTTTCTCTAAGCTGAGGAGCCCTAACCTGTTTAGCCCTTCTTCAAAAGGGAGATGTTCTGTCTCCATGATCACCTTTTGGCACCTTTCTCTGAAGCTTTTCTAGTTTCCCCTATACTGTGGCTAGAACTGCACACAGTATTCAAGATGCAAGGAGTGGCATACTGGGCGATTTCACACAACTAGCAGACCTCTTAATCGTGCTGACTGGGATATTGAGTGCTGTTGAGTATCCGCAGATGCTGCTGATATACACCCCTGATGTTAGTGTTGGGGCGTTCCGGGGTGCGGTGGAGCAGAGGCTGCAGCTAGGGCAGTGACAATATTGAGCCACTACCCGGTTATCACTAAACGGCAAAAGCTATGCACTTGAAAGGGGTGGCCTAACATTTACCTCAGAAGCTGGCCGGATCTTCTGTTCAGTGGCAACAGCTAGCCGCTTTAGCAATGCTAGCCACCACCGCTGAATATCTGGCCCCTGATTTTTTGTAGCCAAACTTGTGGTGCTCTTTCCATCAGGTATTGGCTAACTGTGTGCTCAAGCAGTGAGCTCTGAGGTGCACAAGGGCATCCTGCTGTGTCTGCCTCCAGAAGATGCTCCATCCTACGGCTGCACAATGCCATAAACCAGCCTCAGTGACCATGGAGAATCCAGTTGCTTGGTACCTTGTGCAGGGGAGGAACAAAGGTTCTCTCAGAGCACACAACCCTTAAACGTGCTTGCTTTCCTCTTTCAAGAAGTGCACCGCTCCATGTTTGATTATCGACCTGCTAGCATGCACCCCTGCAGGGCTCTTTTGAGTTTGGTAAGCTTAAAGCCTGTCTAAAAGTTCTCTATGTACTTGGAAGGAAAGTGGAAAAGAGAACAAAGTCCTTGAAGCCCACTGTTATGCCTGCTTCATATTAGTTTGCTTTCAGGCTACCACAGAGCGTTTCTAGGTTTAGGAACTTAGCAATTCAGGAGCTCAGTAAAGTACGAGCTATGCCTGCAGTTACGAGGGGTGTCTGATATTAAAGCTACAGGCCAAAATTACACGAACATTTGTATTTAAAGAAATTATTCAATACATTCCACCAATAACTGCATACTTTTGTTTACTTCTCCACATAATCGCCGTAAACATTGAGACATTTATCCCAGTGTGACACTAGTTTGAACATCCCTTCACGGTATAGTTGCGTGTCAAGTTGCTTGAAGTAGTCCATAACGGTGTCTTGCAATTCCTCCTGATCTTGCGGAAGTTGAGATCGCATATGATTTCATGAACAGAACTCTTAGGAATGCCAGTCATTTCAGCAAATTCACAAACTTTAACGCGACGATCCTTCCTAATCCGACGTTTGACAATTGCGCAGTTGTCATCCATGTGTGAGGTCCTTGGTCTGCCTCTTTTCTTTTCCGGATCATCATTCAACTCTGTTCGGCCATCTCTAAACTTGTCACACCAGACGCTGACTTCTTTTAGGCTTAATATGTTCGGGCCATACACGCCCTCTATTCTGCGATGAATTTTGCTCTGCTTAACTCATTCGGCTTGCAAAAATCTGATAACTCCAGGCACCTCAAACTTCGAATACTCTTCGATTACACACGCCATGTTTGTTTGCTTCCCGAAAACTACTCATAATTTGGGTGTTTAAAAAATCAATGCTACAGGCTCTCCTACTATGAGTACAAGTAGTCCTGCATATGACGGCACTATTGCACATGTGGAGCTGGTATGATTGCCACCTGTACCTTTAATATCAAACACCCCCTCGTATTTTATGGAATGTGTTTCAAGCTAAAAGTATTAGCTTTGCTCTTTCTGGATACTATGTTACAGATGTACTGTTCACCCAGATGCTATCCATGTTGTCTGCAGTCTGCCTCTTAGCAGAAAACAGCCTGAAACTCTGATTTCTTCACCTGGTCAGTCTTGTGTTCACAGCCAGCGGTTACTAGAGACCAATAAACCCTGGAGCAGAGGTGTTGAGAAAGAAAGAAAGGATATAATGTGCATTGGACACACAACTGCATACTGGAAAATAGTTGAATTTAAACACAGCTTTGATCCTTTTGAGTAGTACTATCAGTCACTGGGGTACCAGCATAGTTGTGTGTTTTTCTTAATCTCCAGGAACAAGCAGGAATGAGTCTTCACATATGGGTACGTCGGTACCGACGGAGCCTGCGCGGGAACGCTCCCCAGCGTCCAAAAAGAAAGCTTTTGGGAGCATCCCACGCGCATGCGCGCTGCCTTTCCACCCATTCACGTCCCTCTCATCAGTTTTCAGTTTTCCACGGAGCCGGCAGGACGTATTCCTGTCACCGCAGAAAATTCTTCTTTTTATTTTTAGTTTTTTGTGGTCGCGTCTGCCTTCCCTCGACGCCACCGGTACTGCCGGTGCTTTTCTTTCTTTTTTCTAAAGAATTTCTCTCTTCCCCAGAAATTTTTCCTGTTTAGTGTCTGACGGTTCTAGGCCACTAGGCCTCCATCTTTCCATTATGGAAAAGCCAGCCACTACTCTTAAGAAATGCTCAGTGTGGCGGTACGGATATTTTTTCTGACACCCATACTTGGTGTCTAAAATGTTTGGGTCCTGACCATCGCCCACTGGAGTGTCTTTCCTGCTGGAGCTCAAATAGAAGAAATCTTCAGAATCGAGCACAACTCGATACCCGGTTCACATCGCACTCAATGCCACCAGCTACAATATCTCCACAGGATCAGGTAACCAAACAAAAGTCTGTAAAGACTAGCCAGTCCTCGAGTGGTAGATCTCCTTCCCAGTATCGAGATGGCTCTGGCCTTGCCTTCGAGGACATTTTGGCAATAAAGCCCCGGCGGGAGTCTTCGGGCTCCAAAGCATTAACGGGGCTTCAGGTTGTTCCCGGGGTTCTTACCTCGATGAACATACCTGGGCCATGCTCGGTGGTTGTGGCCGCTTCGAGCGGTACAGACACCCCGGCATCGGCTATGGTGATGGATGAAACACTCCTCACCGAGGATCGCAGTCTAGTGCTCTCGGCTACTTTGGTACCGCTAGAGTTGCTGCAGACCGTTCCTCCGGTATCGGCTTCGGTACCGGTACCGGTGTCGACATCGGCATCGGTGTCGGTACTGTCCATGCTTGCTTCGACAGACTCGCTTCCTTCGATGCCGAGCCTGGAATCGATCTCTAGCATGGATGATTCGGTACCGACTCGTCTCGATACTGACCTCGGGCGGTACCGAAGACATCGCTTTAAGGAAAATCCAATGCTTCATCCTTTCAGGTCTTCCAATCCCGATGACTGGGATGAGTCTATCTGTACCAAGGCCAAATCTTCAACAAGTCTAGCCTTTACCCCTCATTTTAGAGGGTCCTCCTCAAAGGAGGTTTCTTTTCAAGCTTTTCTGCTTGATATAGCAAAGTTACTTGCCATTTCTATACCTGGTAAAGAATCCTTGCCAGGGGATTCAGAGACCCTGCAATCCCCCTGGATTTCAAAGGAGGTTATCATGCTTCCTTTGCATCAGATCTTACAAGATCTACTTTTAAGGATGTGGGAAACTCCTTTAACGGTATCACCACATTCTAAGACACTTGACTCCATGTACAAGGTGCCACCTTCTCCAGGTTTTCAAAAGACTCAACTTCCTCATCATTCTATTGTTGTAGAATCAGCAATGATGCGTATTAAGAGTGCAAAGAAGCATTCTTCTTATCCGCCAGGTCGTGAGTCTAGAACTTTAGATGCCTTTGGACGTCGATGCTTTCAGGCATCCATGCTTTCAGCAAGAATTATCTCATATATTTTCTATATGGGATTATCTCTTGAAGAGATCACAAAGAACTTAAAGCTTTTGAACCCTTTTCTTCAAGAACATAAAAGAGCAGACTTTTTCATATTAGTCAGTCATGCTCACAATGTCTCTAAATTCCTTAATCATGCTTCCCTGGACTGTTTTGAGTCTATTAGCAGAACTTCTGCTATAGCCATAGGAGCACAACGCATGGCCTGGCTCCAAGCTTCAGACTTGGACAAATGGGTACAAGAAAAGCTGGGAAATACTCCTTGTACTGGTGAAAATCTCTTTAACAAGGATGCTTTATTTCAAGCTAATCAGTTAAACACTGATATTGTTGCTTTCAGAGGATTGTCAAAACTTTCCTCTGCCCCAGCTAGTAAAAAATCTCCTAACAAACTTTATTCCCCTGCAGGGAAAAAGTTTTATTCATCTTCTACCCATCATGCAGATGTTTCCAAAGAAGGGCAATATCATACCAGGCTAAGAAAACCAGTGTCTCAACAGGCTCAGCAAACTCAGCAGTCGCAGCGTTTCTGATTTTTATTCATTAAATCTTTTTTCCTGTTGAGTTTCAGAACCACTACTTCTTAACTACAGAAGCATTTACAATTCTTCTCATCCTTATTGAGAGGTCAGTGATACACTGCCTTAATCCTCCACTTTAGGCATGACTCTCTTGCTAAGAGCAGTCTATCCTTTCAGCTCTTAGAGCTATTAAGGATAATCATGCCCTACAGGTAACAAGTTTCTCCTCTCCTTTTAAAAGTAAACAGAGGAGTTACAACTACTTATAAAGTATGCTATGCCCTTCGCCTTGGCAGTTGTCTTGTACGAGGATATCTTATACTTTTCACTGCAGGGGAGCTTACCCTTTCAGAGACTTACTAAATTGTAAGTCTTTCTAACTCTGTATTACTTCCATCCCTCTTAGTTGAGATTTTCAATCTAAGAGTGATGCTATTTGACTGGAGGGCTTACCTTTAAGCCATAGGATTGTCCCTAATACCTACTCCAGCAAATAATTTCCATACAGAGTTTCTCCCCTCTGCAATCTTTCAAATATTTATTTTAAGACAGCTTATCAGACCATAAGTGACAGTTATCACTTCTGTTCGGTCTCTCAGTCCTTTTTCATTCTATAGGACCTAACCTCTTCTGCTGCCTTAACACATAATTCCAAGAGAGGTTCCAAAACCTACTTGGACAGTTTATCGTTGCAGGCAACTTGTCTGTCTGCTATTCTTAGCCATCTGCAATTCTTTGGCTTCCACAGAATAGCTTAGGTTGCACACTGGTAATTAAACAACCAGATCTCACCTGGGCAACCTACAACATGCTCTCTGCAGTTCTACAAGAAGCTCTGCAACTATGGGCCTTTGCCAGAGAGCGTCAGAGCCATTCCTGGTGGGTAACTTTCAGAAAGGCTTGCCCAGTCATGCTCCCACATGACCGTTCTTTTTTCCTATTTTTACCATCTTCCTTAAAATTTTCTTTTTAGGGAAAATGAACCAGGGTTTAGATCACGTGAAAGCGCAAAGAATTGCTTAATTCCCTGAGGAGTTCCACATCTCCAGTGGATCTTCTCCAACAGGGATGCACTTCTTTTCACTGCAGTCTGTCCTTGTCTAGTGCATTCCTTCTAATTCCTAATACTTCATTGGAGCTTATGTTGAACAAAGAACGCATTATACTCATTGCCCTCATAGATGGGCGAATATGGTATTCCCTTTTATTGCGTCTTTCTCCACAAGTTATAGAAGGATCCAGACTTGTCTTAAGACTAAGGTTTTCTTTGCGCGTAGATCTCCACTTCCTGGTTATTCAAAGTCTAGCATTTTAAAGAAATCTAGACCTATCCTTCTGACTAGGAACATTCCACTGGTTTCCATGTAACCACCTTCATGGTTCTTCCACGTGTAACCAGTAAGGGGTTCTTGCAAGCAGGTCTTACCCCTTCTTGTTAAGTGAGTCTCTTTTTTTTATATCTATCTGTCTATCTCTGAAAGATTTGTTACTGTCCATATTAATGCTGTTCCAGCATGCCATAGGGGTTTAAATGGACAACCAATTTCTGTGGTAGTCGCAAACTACCTTATTTTACTGTAACCTTTCTGGTTACGTCACATTAGGATGACTTTACATGGAGAGCTTCAAAGTGACATCACTTACGGAAGACATTCCTGATCTTCAAGAAATTGGAGGCCACACCGCCTACTACAAATGTTTCTTTCTGTCTTTCATTTGGATAGAGGGGTCTCAAAGACCCATCCTTTTTCTGCAAACCAGTCAGCTTTATCTCCTCTCTTTCCTAGAGCCTTTTTCTGCTCCAAGGACAAAGAGCTTCAAACATTGGCCTACAGAAGCTTTAGCTTCTCATCTAAAGTCCAATCTCATTAAACTCTCCCAGTTTCTTTTTCTGGGATTAGTTCTAGCCTTTTAGGCTTCTGACCTCTGCCTGTATTGTGAAATTTATTTTCCTCTACTTTCCAGTAAGGTATTATCTCCAGGAACAAGCAGGAATGAGTCTTCACATATATGGGTATGTCGGTACCGACGGAGCCTGCGCGGGAACGCTTCCCAGCTTCCCAAAAAGGAAAGCTTTTAGGAGCATCCCACAGCGCCTGCGCGCTGCCTTCCTGTCTTTCCTAACCATCTCTCCTCAGTTCTTCTTTGCCGTGGAGCCAGCAGGTCGAGCCCTGTCACCGCTGAAGAAGTTCTTTATTTTATTTCATTTCTTTGGTCGCGTGTCTGCCTTCCCCGACTCCGGACCGGTACCGCCGGTCTTTTTCTCTTTCTTTCTTTAAAAAAAAAAAAAAATCTATTTTCTCTTCACTTAGTATATTCTCTTCTTGGGCCTCCAGGCCTACAAGAAAATTTCCCTCATGGAAAAACCAGCCTCCGGGTTTAAAAAATGTGCTAAGTGTAGCGGTACTATTTCTGTTAGATACCCATGAATGGTGTCTTAAATGTTTGGGTCCTGAACACTCCATTCTGGATTGTCCGTCCTGCTCCCTAATGTCTAAACGGGGTTTACAGAACCGAGCAGCCAAGCTCCATGTGCTGTTTCCCGCTGATGCACCGTCGGTAGCATCGACATCTTCCAGGTCTTCTTCTCCTGATGGATCTCAGGTAACCAAACATAAACCTAGCAGGTCCTCGAAGGGTAGATCTCCCTCTAAGCATCGAGATGCCTCCGGGCTTGCCCTCGAGGATCCTGCGCCAGCAAAACAACCCCGGTGGGAAGCTCTGGCTTCCAAAGCTCCTCCTATGGGGTTACAGGTTGACATCGATGGCACGGCCTCGACCGATCACCTGTTAGAATGCTCTGGGGTACCGGCACAATCTCCTGGTACCGACTTCCAGGCATTCATGGCGTCGATGGATCACAATGTTCTGTCCATGCAGCAGGCTATTACGGCCTTCATTCAAGCTGCGACGCCGCTGGTACCGAAACAAACTCCGTTCTCGGTATCGGCTCCGGCACCAGCACCGATACCAGTACCGACTGCATCGACATCGACCAGGATACCGGCTGCTGCGGTTCCTTGTCCAGGGCTGCTTACCGGTACTGATCCGGTACCGGGGACGCCCGATGTCGATACTGCTCGATACGCGTATCGAGCGTTGGAAGAGCACCCTGACAGGCGATACTTCGATTCCTCTGATGATTCTGATACATCAGACGAGTCTCCTGAAGTATCCATAGCTCTTCCTGAAGAGCCTTCTCCAAAAAGAAGAATGTTTCCTCCAGAAGATTTGTCCTTTCAAGACTTCATAAGAGAAGTAGCTAAAGGACTTTCTATTTCAGTAACTTCTGAATCAGAGCCTAGAGCTAAAAAATTGGATATTTTAGGCTATTCTAGAGCTCCTAAAGAGGCAGTCACCTTACCAATTCATGAGATTCTTTATGAACACATGATTGATCTATGGGAGACTCCTCTCACTCTCTCTCCTCATTCTCGTAGACTGGACACTATGTATCGTGTCCCTCCTTGTCCTGGATTTCAGAAAACTCAGCTTCCTCACCATTCCATTGTGGTGCTGTCAGTTATGAAGAGGATAAAGAGTACAAAGAGACACTCTTCTGCTCCTCCAGGAAGAGAATGCAGGACCTTGGATGTCTTTGGTAGGAAAATCTTCCAAGCCAGTATGCTTATTGCCAGAATCAACTCATATAGCCTTTACATGGGTATGTTTCTAAAGGAAGTTGCACAAAAACTGCACACTTTCCTCCCTTTTCTTCCATAGGATAAAAGGGAGGAATTCCTCATTTGGCTTAAGCATACCCAAGACATTTCAAAGTTTTCCAACAGGGCAGCCTTTGACTCCTTTGAAGGTGCCAGCAGAGCCTCAGGCATTGCCATAGCTGCTCGCAGAATTGCTTGGCTCCAGGCTTCTGATTTAGAGCCCTGGGTTCAAGATGGCTTAGGAAATCTTCCCTGTACAGTTGAAAACCTATTTGGCAAAGAATGGCAAATAAAAGCCACTCAAATGGATGCAGAAAACTCTGCTCTGAATAGACTTTCAAAGTCAACCTCCATTCCTGCCAAGAAAAAGCCTTTTAAAAAGTCTTTCTTTAAAAAGGGCAGATTTCCTTCTACTTTTGGCCAACAATCTTCTACAGGTCGCTTTGCCACTAAGCGTCAGCAACCTAAACAGGCCAGGCCTAAGCCTACAGGGACTGCTGCAACTCAGCAGTCCCAACCTCCTCAGGATTTTTGACTTGATGCTAGAGAACTTAGCCTTTCTGGCTCTAAAGCAGCCAGAACCTCTCACCATTCCAGGAAGGTTGGCTCATTTTACTCCCAGATGGGAGCAAATAACATCAGAGCAGTGGACCCTCTCCATCATAAGAGAGGGCTACAAGCTTCATTTTTCAGACATTCCTCCCCACACCATGGTGAGACACTTCAATTCTCCCACATCTCTTCTCGACCTTCTAGGTCAAGAGGTAGCTACCCTTCTTGCCCAAGGGGCAATAGAAGAAGTTCCTCTTCTTCATCAAGGGTCAGGGTTCTACTCTCCCTATTTTCTCATTCCAAAGAAGACAGGGGGATACAGACCCATTTTAGATCTCAGAGAATTGAACAAATTTCTATGCAAGGAGAAGTTCAAGATGCTTTCTCTGGGCACTCTCCTTCCATACCTTCAAAGTCAGGATTGGCTTTGTTCTCTAGATCTCAAGGATGCGTACACCCATGTCCTCATCCATCCCTCTCACAGAAGATTCCTACGGTTTCTTTTCCAAGGAAAACATTACCAATACAGAGTTCTTCCTTTCGGTCTGGCCTCTGCTCCAAGAGTGTTCACCAAATGCATGGCAATAGTTGCTGCATTTCTACGAACTCTGGGAATATTTGATTGAGGGCAGAGTATTAAGGTGCAGATGGTGGTCAATGTGTTGAAAGCAGAAAATTGAGAAGGATTAGGATTGAATAAAATCCCTTGGATTTGGCAAGGACTAAGTCACTTGGGCATGGGCTGTTTCTATGGAATGTGTAGGATGAAAGCCAGATTGAGGTGGATCAATAATGTCTTCAGATGAAAAAGTCAAGACAGAGTTAAATTGCATGTTTGAATACTTTGGATGCCTTTTGAAAGTAAAGATTAAGAAGTTTAAGAAAAGTAAAGCTTGGTCAAAGACAATATCTGTATAAACAAAAAAATAAACTACTTAAAACTAATGTTGCAATTTGGTCAACTTCCAAAGATCCACAGCGGTACCATCTTTGAATATGCCTAAACAATATTTTATAGAAATTTAAAATTTTGTTTGAAATTATTTCCCTCCCTTTCTAAGAAGAATTGAGTATAGGAGCAACTTGGGCCATCCTTGGCTACCTTTGATAGTTTGGATTTAAGACATTCTCAAAAGACAAGAAGGATATCCAGTCACAGTTGAGTGATGTCATCAACGGACCCATGTGGCTAAGTCTCTTCAACTTAGAAAAAAGTTCTGGAAGCCTTTAAGAGGTGCTATGCACATATGCCGGACTTCATGCTTTATGGTATCATGAAGGACCTTAGTCTTCTTTTTTTGTTTTTCTGCAGAGCTTGTAAGATGTACCTGCTAATTTTCTTTCCTTGAGGCCCTCCTAGACCAGTCTAGATGCATGGGTCAATGTACCCCCACCAGTAGACATACTGAGAACCACTGGCCTGATGATGCTACACCACATGGTATCCTCGAACAAAGAACATGAAAGAAAATTTATAACTCCTCCCCTTAGCAAGAGGACAGTGGACCAACTATGACAATTAAGAGAGCCGCACAACTATAAACAAGTCAACAAGATGCAGAAACAACAAAATCAAGGACTCTAATCTGCATTACTGACCAAAACCAGGATCTCTTATCTGTTCATTCCAGGTGGGTTCTGGACTGCTCTGGAGGGACTTGAGCAAAGAAAATTAGATATATGGAAGTACCCAACTAGGGAGGGAACCCAGCAAGCCGGCCTCTAAAAGTTGAGCCTGAAAGACTGCATCTTGATGAGCATGTATGTCCAACCTGTTGTGACGCACAACAGAATGCAGAGATGCCCAAGTGGCTGCTTTTACAAATTTTCTGCAGAGGAACGTGACAATTCTCCATCCAAGATGACATTGGGACCCTTGTAGAATGAACTGTCAATGCTGCTGGATTTTATAGTTCTCAGATACTTGGTCATCTTCCCTGGAGTTGTTTCCAAACTAATGCTTTTCGAAGACTAAGAAGGTTCCACGTGATGGCAAAAGTGTTAATTGTTCTTTTACTTGATGTCTAAATTTTAAAACATTGTAAATACAAAGATCAGACATACAGAACAGAATAGTCCCAATCCCAGATCTCTCCTTTCATATTAAAGCAGAAGGCCATGACAGCTAAAAATGTTGGTCAGGAACAGTATTTATGTTCCTACTTTCCTGTGCTATGTGCTTCTAAAGTCAAGGACCAAATACCTGTTTGAAATTCTGTGGCACATTTTCCTAACTCTTAAACGCAATTTTATTATGTAATATGAAAAACATTTTTCTGTATTATTCCCATATAAGAAGCCCATAGCAGGATGGGGTAGGGCCATCATGAGGCCTGGGAGTCTGCATTAGCTCAGTCGCTGCATATGATATGATCCTATGGTCCATTTAGTTTGCCCAGTTTGTTTCCTGGTGCAGACTACTTCATTGACTTGTTGCTACAAATGTAAAAAGCTGCCAAATCCCAATGGCAGGGAGACTGCTTAGAAAATCTGCAGCTGTGCTGTTGAGAGGGATAGTTGAGAATGCTGTGCTGGTGGGTTCTCCGCCTGGAACGGAAGCCTGCAAAGGGAATGGAGTGAAGTGAAGGTCTGCTGGGAGATGCAGGAGTGACCTAATGGTTATAGAACTGGCTTGGGTAAACCAAGAGACCAGGGTTCGAGTCCCACAAGTTTCCTTTGTGGCCTGGGCGACAAGTAACTTAACTTGAATTCTTCTGAGGCAATGGAGGGTTATCAATGTCCCTGTTTAATGTGCATTACCAAGTTTAAGTTACAATGTAAAGTGCTTTGACTGAAATGATGAAGTGGCATAAAAAAACAAACTGTTAGATAAATGTTACAGGCAAATGCCCTAGCAGGCCTGGTGGGGTGGGGGGAGGGGGCAGATTTGCTGCATACAAGAATGGATTATTTAGCAATCTCTCTCTCTCTGTGACACTGCAGCCAGCCCCACCACTTCAAGGCTGCTGTCTGTAAGATGGAACCCCTGCCAAGCTGCTTTAAAGCATGGGTACAGGCAGGGCTGGCGTTACCAATAGGTGAACTGGGTGGTCACCTAGAGCACTGCCCTTCTCCAGGATGTGCAGCAGTGGCAGTGGGCACAAACATCTCCATGGTGCTTACCTTTTAAACTTTGGCGTCAAGGGGCTGTTTGCTTCTGCCCCTCTGACACCCGATGCAGACTTCTTGCTGCAAGCAGGAAGTTGGCATCAGAGAGGGGGCACAGGGCTGTTTGTGCCCATTGCTTTTGCTGCACAATGGGCACGGGTGGGGGGGGGGAGGGAGAGGGTGCAAGGGATGAGGTTTACTTAGAGTGCCATCTCCTTTCACCAACCCTTGGTACAGAGAAGTTCATGTGTCCTTAGCTGATGGGAGCTCAAAGGCAAGATACCAAGAAATGTGCAGGCTGCCCTCAGTAGTGCCGTACGGGGCTTCATTTGCATCAGGACCTCACTGATAGTACCTCAAAGGTGCAAATCCAGCAGAATGGAGAGCTTCACTGAATCCAAAGCTCACAGTAAGAGTTACGCTAGAAGTCTCTCACACAGCATAAAGAGAGACACAAAGAGAGAGATTTCCCCCCCCCCCACAGAAGTCTCCATAAAAGCCTTTCACTTCATTTTATAAACACAATCTTCTTCATTGTGTATATCCAAGAGCAAATGGTATGATTGGCTATACCACAGTACATGGACACCAGACAAATAGAAATTTTCTGTTTCCAGATAGTTGTAGAGAGGCTCTTCTTCATTGTTCAGCTAGAACTTCATAGAATGTAATGCTCAAATAAAATCATGAGAACACGGTGAAGAAACTACAAGCTGAAGCCCGCCAGACTCGAGTAATGTTTGACACTTGATACAGAGACAGTTCCATGCAGACAGTTTGGTTAAGCAGAAGCACTTGTATTGTGATTTTGCTTGTTAATCATTCTCTCCCTTACTAAATACCTGTTGCTAATTTAGGTTGCGCTCAATCTGCATGTCTGAGAAATTGGGTAGTACCAGTTGCAATTTGAGTTTTAGCACCTACAGATTATAAACCCTTCCTTATACTTTTCTTGATTGGAGTCTGACTGTGGCCATGCTTAGTGATCAGGAAGCATGGAGAATAACTAAATGTATAGAGCAAGTAACTTATTTCAAGTTGCCTTCTGTTTTGAAGGATGCGTTTACTACGACTACTGTCTTGAATAGATAATCCCTGCTTGACAGAGTCTGCAGTCCCTTATGTTTGTGTAGAGTAATGCATATGCCTACTAGTGCTATACAAATGACGAGTAGTGGTAGTTTATTTTTAAATGCACTTAAACTCAGAGATGCAATGTTCATGTATGTTTGCAGGGTTCATTCTCGTACGGCAATAGTCCTGTCTTGCTCATGGCTCGCCACAGGCGGTGTATTGCGGGCCACAGTTACTTAGGACCTTCATTCCTGAAGTGGTTTTTTGAAGCACGAGCCCAAGAGCTCTAAGGCATCAAGCACTTGAGAAGCGTCAGTTTTCATAATTAAGATATTGCCTTGATGCAATTTGCTATTTTTATAAAGTGGGTTTCTGAAATGATAGTTTTTTTCATATCTATCTATGGAACTAAAGAAGAAAATCTTGACAGTTGAAGGTCCTGGCTGCTTGTGTTTATTTTTAAGCACGGATTTGGTGTTCTAGGTAGGAAAATTTCAATAGCCTGCCTAGGTGCAAAGTTAGCAGTTTTTATACCCTTGGATCTGGCAGGACATTTTTGAGGGAAACTATGCATATAGCTTTTCTTTTTCAAAATTGTCTGCATGAAGAGTAAAGAGAGCAAAACACAGATGCAGATTAGAAAATGCTGGTCTGTGTGCAGACTCTTGCCCACCCCCCCACACACAGCAGGACCAAACCTCTACAGTTAAGCTCCTATTTAATATAGCTTAAAAGTTGACATACTAGTCTTTTTGAAGAAGTCCTTCTTTTTTCAAATAGCTTACAAGGCCAATTTACCGAGATAAATGGCTTATCTTCATCACTGGAAACTGAAATTTGCATAACAATCCACCTCGCACAGTTACATTTCTTTGTAGTCTCCTACTCATTTGTGAAGATAGGATTTCCATTCCCACGTGGTGTTTCTGATCCATTACACCAGCAAATATCAAAGGAATGGAATTAGCTATTTCCTTGAGAGAGTAATTTCATAAGCCATTGCTGTGGGTAAAACCATTTTTTAACTGCTGGAAATGGGCTTTTAGAAAACCAGCCTCCACAATGCGTCATTAGTGTAACTCTACCTGTAAAGAGAAGAGGGGTGCAAGGGGATGGGGTGTTGGGGAGGAGGTTGCAGTATGCACCCTTTTAATTTTCAGAAGTATATGTGCGTGTGTTCTCAGAAAATTGCTCAGCCATATTAGCAGGCTAAATTTGTGCAGGTAGTTTTCCTGAGAACTTCCAAACTGAACCTATGTACCTGCATGAACTTTGAAAGTTGGGGTGAAGTCTATGGGTGAAAAGTATCGACAGACTTTGCACTGTGTGGGCAGTTAAAAAATTATTTCCTGAACCATATGGGTGTTGCGTAATAACATTTTTTTTTGTTTTTAGGAATCTTGCTAGCTAAACTAGTTAAACATTTTACTTGCCTGGTTTTGTAGTAGCTCTAGTTAATGTTCAGGTGGATCGCTTTACATTTACTAATATCTTATTGGTCTGATCTAGCCCATTTTTCACTTTGTGGTCAGTCACTGGGCGTTCTCTCATGCACTTGCTGCATGCACTGGAGTAGGCTGGTAAACATTCAACACTTAGTAAAGACCAATACGTATAAGTGAAGCATGGATACATTGCAGCAGCAATGTTTCGCAAGCAGAGTTGGGTTCAGTTTCCTCCTTCAGGCTGTGCTGCTACATGTTTCATCTCTCAAGGGCCTATAGTTGACCTGTTTGATCACATTTTAACACTTTCAAATTATACAAAGGACTGATTATTTTTTGGAGCTGGCAATTTCACTGACATTTGACAGATGCACTTGTTTCATTGTAACACACTTGATATCATTAGACTTGCACATTTGGCATGGCAGAAGGAGAAGCAGTTTCCTGTCCTGTCTAAAGTAGTGTGGGGACTAGTAGCCTCGGAGCCCTCGGAGACCTCAGCAGTGGCCTCATGATGACAAGTGCCGTCGAGTGTGTCGACTCATGGCGATCCTCTGGATAGTTGACCTAAACTTTCTTCGGTCTTCAGCCAAGCGGCTCATTGTTGATAGAATAGTATCCATAGCTGCTGTTACTGTATTGATCCTTCTCATTGCCGGCCTTCCTCTTTTACAGTGACCTCCTACTTTGCCAAGCATTGTGTCTTTCTCTAGTGATCTCTCTCTTCGCATGATGTGTCCAAAGTATGAAAGTCGAAGTCTTGTTATCTGAGCATCTAAGGAAAGCTTAGGTTTGATTTCTAGAATTGACTGGTTTGTTCTTCAGGCAGTCCATGATATACACAGTATTCATCGGCAGCACCATAATTCAAAGGCATCGATTTTCTTCCTATCTTTTTCACTGTCCAACTTTCGCATCCATATGTTGTTGAAAATACCATGGCCTGGACAAGTTGAATCTTTGTGTGGAGGAAGACATCTCTGCTCTTAAATATCTTGTCTAGGTCCTTCATAGCCATTCTGGTTAAAAGATAGAAAGCAGAGGGTAGGGCTAAATGGCCAATTTTCCCAATGGAGAAAGGTGAATAGTGGAGTACCCAAGGGATCTGTGCTGGGTCCACTGCTTTTTAACATATTCATTAATGACCTGGAAATGGGAATATTGAATGAGGTTATCAAATTTGCAGATGACACAAAATTATTTAAAGTTGTTAAAACCCATGAGGTTTGTTGAAAATTGCAAGAAGATCTTGATAAATTGGAAGACTGGGCATCAAAATGGCAGATGAAATTTAATGTGGACAAGTGCAAAGTTATGCACCTAGGGAAGAACAACCCAAACTATGGTTACACGATGCAAGGTTCCATATTAGGCGTCATCGTAGATAGCATGTTAAAACCCTCTGCCCAGTATGCAGCAGCGGCCAAGAGAGCAAATAGAATGCTAGGTCTCATAAGGAAAGGAATGGAAAATAAAAAGGATAGTATAATGCCTCTGTATTATTCCATGGTGCAACTGCACCTTGAATATTGTGTGCAGTTCTGGTCGCTGTATATTAAAAAGGATATAAGAACATAAGAACATAAGATTTGCCATACTGGGTCAGACCAAGGTCCATCAAGCCCAGTATCCTGTTTCCAACAGTGGCCAATCTAGGTCATACGTACCTAGCAGTTTCCCCAAAAGACACAGGTTCCGCAATGCTTGTACTGGGTCAAGCATTGATATCCTGGGTCCCTTCTTAATAATGGTTTATGGACCTTTCCTCCAGGAACTTGTCCAAACCTTTTTTAAACCCAGCTACACTAACAGCCTTTACTACATCCTCCTCCGGTAACAAATTCCAGAGTTTGATTACACGTTGAGTGAAAAAATATTTTCTTTTATTAGTCTTAAATAGTTTACCTTGCAGCTTCATTGCATGTCCCCTAGTCTTTCTATATTCTGATAGCGTAAACAATCGATCTATGTTTACCCGTTCCACTCCGTTCATTAATTTATAGACTTCTATCATATCTCCCCTCAGCCGTCTCTTTTCCAGGTTAAAGAGCCCTAACCTTTTTAGCCTTTCTTCATAGTAGTATCCTTTCATCCCCTTTACCATTTTGGTGGCTCTTCTCTGACCCTTTTCTAATAGCGCTATATCCTTTTTAAGATACGGCGACCAGAATTGCACACAATATTCAAGGTGCGGTCTCGCCATGGAACGATATAGAGGCATTATAATATCTTTTGTTTTATTTTCCATTCCTTTCCTTATGATACCTAGCATTCTATTTGCTCTCTTGGCTGCCGCTGCACACTGGGCCGAGGGTTTTAACATGCTATCCACAATGACGCTTAAATCTTTTTCCTGGGTGGTGGTTCCTAATGTGGAACCTTGCATCGTGTAACCATAGTTTGGGTTGTTCTTCCTTAGGTGCATAACTTTGCACTTGTCCACATTAAATTTCATCTGCCATTTTGATGCCCAGTCTTCCAATTTATCAAGATCTTCTTGCAATTTTCCACAATCCTCTTGGGTTTTAACAACTTAAAATAGTTTTGTGTCATCTGCAAATTTGATAACCTCACTTGTTGTTCCACTTTCCAGGTCATTTATGAATATGTCAAAAAGCAGCGGACCCAGCACTGATCCCTGGGGTAGACCACTATTCACCTTTCTCCATTGGGAAAATTGGCCATTTAGCCCAACCCTCTGCTTTCTATCTTTTAACCAGTTCTTGATCCACAGTAGTACACTGCCTCCTATCCCATGACTCTTTAGTTTTGCCAAACTGATGAGGGACCTTGTCAAAGGCTTTCTGAAAGTCCAGATACACTATATCAACCGACTCACCTTTGTCCACCTGTTTATTCACACTTTCAAAAAAACATAACAGATTAGTAAGACAAGATCTTCCTTGTCTAAAGCCATGTTGGCTGTCTCCCATTAGGCCATGACTATCTACATGCTGAGTAATTTTATTCTTTATGATGGTTTCTACCATTTTTCCCGGTACTGACGTGAGGCTCACCAGTCTGTAGTTTCCCGGATCACCCCTGGAACCCTTTTTAAAAATTGGTTGTTACATTGGTGATCCTCCAATCTTCAGGTATTAGAGATGATTTTAATGATAGTTCACAGATTACTAATAGCAGGTCTGCAATCTCATATTTCGGTTCTTTCAACACCGTTGGATGTATACCATCCAGCCCAGGCGATTTGCTAGTCTTCAGTTTATCTAATAGTTGTAATACATCTTCCCGATGTATCTATTTCCTTCAATTCTTCCGTACCTTTAAATACCACTTCATTCATGGGTAACATCCCTACATCTTCCTCAGTAAAGACCGAAGCAAAGAATTCATTCAGTCTCTCCGCTATCGCCTTGTCGCCTCTTAGTGCCCCTTTAACTCCTCTATCATCTAATGAACCAACTGACTCTCTCTCAGGTTTTTTGCTACGAATGTACTTGGAAAAAATCTTTATTTCGCGTTTTTGCTTCCGCAGCAAGCTTCTTCTCAAATTCTCCCTTTGCCTGCTTTTCAATGCCTTGCATTTGACTTGCCAGTGCTTGTGCTGTTTCCAGGTTTCGTTGTTTGGCTCTTTTTTTTCCATTTCCTGAAAGATGCTTTTTTGGCAACAGCCTCTCTGACCTCACCTTTAAACCATGCTGGCAGTTTAGTGTTAGGAAAGGTACTGAGAACTCTGAGCCACCAAAATGGTAAAACGGATAGGATACCCCTATGACGAGAGGCAAAAAAGGTTGGGGCTCTTCAACCTTGAAAAGAGACGACTGAGGGGAGATATGATAGAGGTCTATAAATTAATGAATGGAGTGGAACGGGTAAACTTAGATTGATTGTTTGCACTATCAAAATATAGAAAGACTAGGGGGCATGCAATGAAGCGACAGGGTAACCTATTTAAGACTAATAAGAGAAAATATTTTTTCACTCAACATGTAATCAAACTCTGGAATTTGCTACCAGAGGATTAGTAAAAGCTGTTAGAATAGCTGGGTTTAAAAAAGGTTTGGACAGGTTCTTGGAGAATAGGTTCATAAATCCATTATTAAAGTGGACCCAGAATATCCACTGCTTGCCCCAATCTTTTGGGGAAACTGCTAGATGCTTGTGACCTAGATTGGCCACCGTTGGAAACGGGATACTGGGCTTGATGGACCTTGGTCTGACCCAGTATGGCATATCTTATGTTCTTATGAATGATCTTGAGTAGAATCTTGCTGGCATGTGGGATCGGAGTGATTGTGTGATAATTTCCACGCTCAGTTAGGTCACCTTTCTTCAGTATTCGTATAAACGCAGATCTTTTCCAGTCAGTTGGCCATGCTGTTGTCTTCCAAATTTCCTGGCAGAGCCTTGTAAGTATGGTAACAGCTTCATCCAATTGCTGTAATATTTCGATGGGAATGCCATCAATGCCCGGTGCCGGTGCTTTGTTCTTTGATAAAGCTTTCAATTCTGCTTTGACTTCTTCTTTCATCACCAGTGGTTCCTGATCATAAAGTATAGGCTGAAACGGCTGTTGGTCCACTTGATTTTTATGGTATAATGACTCTGTATATTCTTTCCACCTTTTCTTGATCTTCTCAGCATCATTCAGCATTGATCCTTGAGCATCTTGTAGCATTCCATTTCGAGGCTGGAATTTTTTCTTTCTCTCTCGTAGCTTTAGAAAAGCCAATCTTTTTCTTCTAATAGCTTCTGATTCTATTTCCTTGCTTGTGTCATTGTAGTACTTCTCCTTGTCTTGTCTTGCTGCATGTTGGAAATTTTTGAGTTCTGCGATTGCCTCTGTTTCACCTCTGACTTTAGCTTCTCTGCATTACTGGACAATTTTTAGAGTTTCTTCAGTCATTCATTTTGGCCGTTTTTGCTTTTTCATATTATGTAGAGACTTATTGCTTTCTTCCAACACAGCCTTTTTGATGTCATCCATTAACTCTTCTGGAACTCTGTCATTTGTATCTAAAGCAGCAAATCGATTTTTCAGGTAGTCTTTAAATTCCAGTAGTATATTCTCAAGGTCATATTTTACTGCATTCATGAGTGGCTTGCTCTTTTTCAACTTTAGCTTGAGTTTGCATACTAGTAGTTGATCTCTACCACAGTCAGGTCCAGGTTTTGTCTTTGTTGATGTTGTTGAGCTTTTCCGTTGTTATCTTCCACAGATGTAGTCAATTTGATTTCTGTACAATCCACTGGGTAAAGTCCACGTGTACGGTTGGCACTTGTGTTGCTGGAAGAAGGTGTTTGAGATCATTGGTCTTGCAGAATTCTATCAGTCTTTCTCCAGCTTTGTTTCTGTTGCCAAGTCCATATTTTCCAACCACTTTGCTGCCTTCTTTGTTGCCAACTTTTGCATTCCAGTCATCCTGTTTGCATGTTCTGTCAATTTCAGCTTGTACTTGTTCATAGAACTCATCAATGTCTTCCTCTTCTGCAGCTGTTGTTGGGTCATATACCTGAATTATAGTTGTGTTGATAGGCAATCCTCATAGACAAATAGAAATTAAGCGTTCACTGACTACATTGTATTTCATTACAGTTTTTGCAAGTTTCTTCTTAATTATAAATGCAACACCATTTCTTCTGTGTCTTTTATTTCCAGCATAGTAGACCATGTGATCATCAGAAGCAAAGTGCCCAAAACTAGTCTCAGTTCACTGACACCTGACAGATCGCGTTGTACATGTTCCATTTCATTCTTATCCACCTCCAACTTCCCTTGGTTCATGCTTTGTACGTTCCATGTCCCAGTATGTTAAGACATCTTTGCAGCTTCTGACTCTTTTCCTGCACAGCTACATCAGCAGATCCAACCACATCATAAATGCAGATTTACTCTGAAGTCTTCAGCTCATCCCCCAGTAGCCATTTGAGTGCCTTCCAACCTGGGGGTCTCATCTTCCAGCACTATAGTGCAATTTGTTTTGTGACTGTGCATTGGGTTTTCATGGCAAGATGAAGTAGATTTGCCAAGCCTTTCTTCTGCATAGTTAATTCCAGTGTTGCATTTGTCACAGAAATATGATCTTCTGTTTACAGCATCATCCAGTTCTGCTGCTGCCTAGATGGGTGATTTGTCTTAGTCTGGCACCTCAGCTAAAACCTGTCTATCATGGGAGACCCTGCCAGTTGTTGAGCTACTGATAACTTAGCTCTCAGCATTACTGATGCACACCAAGCCCTCACAGCACGACAAACTGCAAACCATGTAAGGGGTAGCCTCATAAGAATGCTTTTTTTGAATGGATGCTTGCTCATATTGCATTAATGCATGCAGATCAAGGACAGATTTCTTCAGAATTGCATGTCGTTTAAATGCAGGTTGCTGTAATAAGCTCGTGCAATTTTTCTTTTTCTTAATGGTATTTGACACTTACTTTTTTTATCACCTCAGATTGGATCTCGATGCTGCTGCTCCTCTTGTTCACTACCTATGTGCATCTTACCATACTCTAGCCAACAGTTTTGTGGTGATCTTCATCTTGTAAGCTCTGATGAGCGGGGACTGTCTTACGTCTTTTACATCCATATGTTGAGTGCTGCGACCTCCTTGAAGTGCTATGCAAATGATTAATAGTAGTAGTTATAAATTCTTTCATTTTGAAAGTTAAGATGTGCACTGACTGGATCATTGGTTCAGTGGCAATGCTGTATATTGCCAGGTGAAGATGGTGGAATTGAGTCTACTACTAGTTAGCATTTCTATAGTGCTGCAAGGCTGGGTTGGATTTTTCTCCTCTAGCTGGCTATAGCTGGAGAGGCTGCTGAGGCAAGAATCTGTCAACCATTGCATGACAATGACAGCTAATGGCAGATTTGTGGAATATGTCCTAACTGGTTGCATTACGGTTGTGTTAGGAGGATAGGTGGCTATAAAGTTAGAAGCATCCCTGAGTAGCGAGCGATGGCTCATAGTGCTGTAGCTTACTACAACTCAGTTTCCTGCTGCACTTCTGGCCTTCCAGCACAACTGAAGATATCATTCCAAATATGTGTGTTTATTTTTTAAATCAATGTAGTGAAAGGTATATTTTTGTCATTTTACACAGGCTATTTGTTTTATTCACTGCAGTTCTTGGTCTCGCCCGCCAATCAAGTCAGCCCCATTTTTCTGAAACATCTATCCCTCTCCCTGTACGAATTTGGGTGACATATGACAAGTGTTGCCTCCATAGAAGGGCTGGTGCTACCACTAGTCAAATGAGGCTGTTGCCTAGAGTGCTGGCCCTCCAGGGGCCCCCATTGCCACCGCTGTGGCAGATTGGGCTGAATGAAACCATAACATGGCCCAAAGGCAGAGGATAAGTGCTGCATCAGTTCCAAGGAAAGTTGCCACTGCTGTTGGCCTGAGAGAGGGGTGGCAGTAGGGAGGGGGGTAGCAGCATGGCAGCCCTGCCTAGGGTGCCTCCAGTCCTTGCACCAGCCCTGCTCCATAGGACAGCCTTCTATCAAATTTCAGCCATCACAGAGAGCCATGCTTACTAGAGCCAGACACAGTAATTGCCTTTTAGAGATGAAATGCACCTTAGAAAAGGTGACACGCGCAAGTTGTTTGGGATATGTTTTGCAGTTTGTCAGAATATGGAACTGGCTTAGGACCTGTAGATTTTCACGGTTTCACAGCCAATGCTGCAGAATTTGCATTTTCCCCCTTCCTAGCTGGAAACTGCTAGTCGGCCAAGTTCTACCCACTGCTGTTGTCACTTTGGCAGTCTACTAGAGGCAGTGGCTTGCTAATGAACATTCAGTTTCTTCTCTGTGGTCCTGATAACTCCAGTCTCCTCCTGCCATATGGACAGTGACATCACTTACTACCCTAATCTTCCACCTTCATTGTAGGGTGACTGCAGACAGAACTTCCTGTTCAAAACAGAAATGTGAAGGGGCTGTGGAGGGGTCGGAAGCACTGTATATGCTCTGCCCAGTGGAATTGCTCACATGATAGTACTGCAGAGAGATGTGGAGCACTGCTAGTCCTGCTTCCTGGGCCTACTGGCACATGATGGTGTTGGAAGGGTGAGGTTGTTATGGGTAGAAGTATCAAGGAGAGAGAATGCTAGAAACAAAGGAGAGAAATGGAGAGAAGGGAGTTTTGAGCAGGAGAGAAAAGTGAAAGAGATAAAGGGACAGGAGGAGAGGGAAGAGATGTGAAGGAAGGAGTTAGTAGTAAGGGGGAAGTGAATGAGAAATGGACAAAGGAGGAAGGGCAGGTGAGAGGAGAGAGTATGGGGAAGAGGAAAAAAAAAGGAAAGGTGGATGGGAAAGATAAGTGGGCCATCTCCAGTAACAAGCAGGAATATAGTCTTCACATATGGGTATCGTCGGTATCAACGGAGCCCGCGCAGGAACGCTCTCCTGCGTCCAATAGGAACGCTTTTGGGAGCATCCCACAGTGCCTGTGTGCTGCCTTTCCCACTGTCCCTCTTTAGTTCTTCATTTTCCGCGGAGCCGACAGGTCACATACCCTGTCACTGCAGAAAATTCCTTCTTTATTCTTTATTTTTTGTGGTCGCATCTGCCTTCGTTCGACGCCTACCTGTACCGCCGGTTCTTCTTTCTTCTTTTCTTTAAAAAAAAAAAAGAAGAAAAATAGTTCTGAGATTTTTCTTCAGAAACTTTTTTTCCTCGGTGCTAGGCGCCATTTTGGGCACTAGGCCCATTTTCCTTAAAAGTGGAAAAACCAGCTACTGGTTTAAAAAGAAAATGTTCTATGTGTGGTGGTACTATATCCATCACCAACACCCATGACTGGTGTCTTAAATGTTTAGGCCCTGACCATTCTACATCGGAGTGCCTCTCCTGTAGGAAGATGACTAAAAGGGGCCTACAGAATAGAGCTGCAAAACTCAGTACCCTTTTTGCTTCAGATGCGATATCCGTTGCATCAACATCTTCCAGAGCCTCATCTTTCTCCCATGGATCTCAGGTAGCTAAACATAAATCTAGCCAGTCCTCAAAGGGTAGATCTCCTTCTAGGCATCGAGAGGCCATTGGCGTTGCCCTTGAGGAAACTTCACTGGCAAAACAGCCCCGGCGGGAGGCTTTGGCTTCCAAAGCACTAACGGGGCTCCAGGATGTTCTCGAGGCCTCCACCTCGGTAGAACTACTGATGCCATGCTCTGGGGTTCCGGCCGTTTCTACCGGTACCGACACCCAAGCATTAGCAGCGTCGATAGATCAGAGGTTTCTCACTATCAAACACAGTCTGGCAGCTCTTCTCATGGCTTCGGTACCGTTGATACCGCTACAGACTGTTCAACAGGCACCAGTACCGATACCAGTACCGATGGCACCGGCTTCGGCTGGTATACCCCCCATGCATCAACAGATCGGTACCGAGACACCTCGATACTGACTTTGATCGATACTTGTACTGTGCTCTGCATGAACACCAGGATCAGAGATATTTCGAATATTCCATTGATTCTAATGACTCTGCTGATACTAGGGTATTTCTTTCGGAGGAACCATCTTCTCCCCAACGCAGAATGTCTCTTCCAGAGGACATGTCTTTTCAGGATTTTATTCGTGATGTGGCTCGAGGCCTTGCAATCACAGTAACTCCTGAAAAGGAACCTAGGGCACAGGAATTGGAAATTCTTCAAAACTCTAAGACTCCCAAGGAAGCAGCTACTCTGCCTATTCATCAGATCCTACATGATCTTATGCTGAGGATGTGGGAAACACCTTTAACCACATCTCCTCACTCTCGGAGGCTCGATACAATGTATCGAGTTCCACCTTGTCCTGGCTTCCAAAAAACTCAGTTACCACACCATTCAATGGTAGTGGAATCGGCTATGCGTAGGATGAAGAGTGCAAAGAAGCATGCTTCCAATCCTCCAGGCCGTGAGTGTAGGACTCTCGATGCCTTTGGGCGTCGATGCTTCCATGCTCTCAGCCAGGATCAGCTCCTATATCCTATATATGGGAATGTTCCTCAAAGAGGTCACAGGAGACTTGGAGCTTATGAGCCCCCTTCTTCCTGATGATAAACGACAAGACTTTCTTAATCTTGTCAGACATGCTCAAAATGTTTCCAAGTTTGTAAACCATGCAGCCTTTGACTGCTTTGAATGCATCAGCAGAACCTCTGCTATTGCCATTGGTGCACGTTGGATTGTCTGGCTTCAGGCATCCGACTTGGAACTTTATTTATTTAACTGTATTTATTTAACTGTACAAGATAAATTCACAGGAGAAAATCTCTTTGGCAAGAATTGGCAGGAAAAGGCTAATGAAATAGATACTGACAATATCACTCTGGATAGATTCAAAATCTACAGCCAACCCAGCCAAAAAGAAATCCTATAAAAAACCTTTTTCAGCAAAAAAAAAAAAAGGAAGTTTTATCCTTCTTATGCCCAGCAGGGGCACGGTCCAGTCCAGGCTGCCCAAAAGGGACAACAGCAATGCACTAGACAACAAAAGAAGCCAAAAGGGCCAAGAGCTCAGCCAGCTCCACAGGCTCAGCCTCCTCAGGGGCTTTGACTCCTACCTAGAGAACTTAGCCTTCCTGCCCCTGAATGGTCCAGAACTCTTAGCCATCCCTGGCAGGTTGTGTCATTTTGCCAACAGATGGCACCAAATAACAGCAGAAAATTGGACTCTGTCCATTGTACGAGAGGGGTACAAGCTTCATTTTCACAGCATACCCCCTTCCACAATTGTAAGACAGTTCAATTCTCAGACCCCTGTCAACAATCTCTTAGGTCAGGAGGTCACAACACTCCTTGCTCAAGGAGCAATAGAAGAAGTACCCATTCTACAACAGGGTACAGGGTTCTACTCCCCCTATTTTCTTATCCCAAAGAAAACAGGAGGACACACCCATTTCAGACCTCAGGGAATTGAACAAATATCTGTTCCGAGAGAAATTCAAAATGATCTCTTTAGGAACTCTTCTGCCATACCTTCAAAGTCAGGATTGGCTTTGTTCTCCAGATCAAAGGGATGCATATACTCATATTCTCATCCATCCAGATCACAGGAAATTCCTGCAGTTCCTTTTCCAGGGAAAACACTTCCAATACAAAGTTTTTTTCCCTTCGGTCTGGCTTCGGCACCAAGAGTATTCACAAAATGCATTGTGGTAGTAGCTGCATTCCTGCGAACTCTAGGGATATTCATCTTCCCTTACTTAGACGACTGGCTCATTCGAGCTCCCACAGCTCCAGAAGCCAGCTCTGCTCTGTCTCGCACAATGCAAATCCTTCAATATTTGGGATTGGTCATAAACCTCCCAAAATCCCATCTTGCTCCTTCTCGGTCCCTAGAATTCATAGGAGCTCGTCTAGATACCAGACAGTCAAGGGCTTTCCTTCCACAACCCTGCTGTCTGCGCATAGTGAATTTAGCTTCCCAAGCAGCAGTGAAGACTTACCTGACTGCTCGAGAAATGCTCCAACTACTGGGACACGTGGCATCCCACTGTACATGTGGTTCCCTATGCTCGCCTCCACATGCGAGCAGCCCAGTGGACCCTATCCACTCAGTGGACACAGGCCACATGTCACCTGTCGGACAAAATAACAAACTCACAACGTCTTGTTTGTCCCTCCAATGGTGGCAATCACTGGAGAACCTTCTGGTGGGGTCTCCTTTCCAGCAACCCCTATTCCAGGCCACCCTAACAACAGATGCATCACAGGTGGGATGGTGGGCCCACCTGCACGAACTCTCTACCCAGGGTACCTGGACTCCACATGGAGGCTTGTCTTCACATAAACCTCCTGGAACTCAGAGCAATCTTCCTTGCTCTTCAAGTATTCCAAGCCCAGCTCAGCTACAAGACAGTCCTAGTCCATACGGACAATCAAGTAGCCATGTTCTATGTGAACAAGCAGGGCGGAACGGGCTCTCTGTCGTTATGCAACAAAGCTTTACGACTATGGGCCCTCGCCAGAGAGCATCAAATTCACCTCCTCATGGTATATCTTCCAGGCATTCAAAACCTTTGGGCAGACAAACTCAGCCGAGTACTGCTGCCAAACAAATGGTCTCTCCACTCAGACCAGGTTGCCCAAATATTTCAAATCTGGGGAACCCCAGACATAGACCTCTTTGCAAATCCACTGAATGCCAAACTTCCCCGGTTCTATTCCAGAATTCCAGCTTGACATTGTCAGGCAAGGGACGCCTTCCTCCTTCAGTGGGGTCAAGACTTCCTCTATGCTTTCCCACCCATTCCCCTCATCCCCAAAACACTATTCAAGCTTCAGAGAAACATAGAAACATGATGACAGAAAAAGACCACATGGCCTATCTAGTCTGTCCTTCCATATCAACAACTACAACAGTCCCCTTTTTACCTTTAGAGATCCTCTGTGTTTGTCCCATGCTTTTTTGATTTCAGTTACTGTCCTCATCTCTACCACCTCCACTGGGAGACTATTCCATGGATCCACTACTCTTTCTGTAAAGAAATATTTCTGCATATCATTCCTGAATCTATCTCCCCTCATCCCATGTCCCCTCGTAGCTGAACTTGCTTTTGATTGAGAGTCTCTCTCCCTGAACATTTATGCCACGGAGGTATTTAAACATCTCAATCATATCACCTCTATCCCGCCTTTCCTCTAAGGTGTACATATTAAGATCCTTCAGTCTGTCCTCATATGCTTTATAATGAAGACCACTAATCATTTTAGTAGCCACCCTCTGCACCGACTCCATCCTGTTCACATCCTTTTGAAGGTGTGGTCTCCAGAATTGCACACCATACTCCAAATGAGGTCGCACCAAAGAGAGACAGAGGTCGTTTGATTCTCATAGCTCCACGTTGGCCACGGCAAACGTGGTATCCTCTGCTTCTACATCTCTCTCAAGCTGCACCTCGGGAGTTAGGATGTGCTCCAGATCTTCTCTCCCAAGAGAATGGGACACTATGGCACCCGAATCCCCAGTCCCTGCATCTCAGGGCCTGGTTGCTGAAAGCCTAGAACTTCAGGATGTCAACCTTTCTCAACAGGTAAAAGATATCCTACAGGCTTCTAGAAAACCTTCCACAAGGCGATCATACGCCTTTAAGTGGAAACGCTTTACCATATGGTGTTCTCAAAAGGGACTTAACCCACTTGCGATACCTCTGGAATCGGTACTGGAGTACCTCCTTCATTTATCAAATGCTGGTCTTAAGACCAGTTCAGTAAGAGTCCATCTTAGTGCTATTGCAGCATCCTACAAGCCTCTAAATGGACAACCTATTTCCTCTCATCCACTTATAACAAGATTTATGAGAGGTCTTCTATTAACAGAACCACCCATTAGACCACCACCGGCGGCATTGGATTTGAATCTTGTTCTCGGGCAGCTCATGAAACCGCCCTTTGAACCTTTAGCCACTACATCTCTGAAATTCATTTCCTGGAAAGTCATCTTCCTAATTGCAATCACCTCTGCATGCCGCATTAGTGAGCTGCAAGCTCTAGTGACTGATCCTCCTCATACGAGATTTCACCATGATAAGGTCGTTCTTAGGACTCATCCACACTTTATACAAAGGTGGTTTCACCTTTCCATTTAAACCAAGCAGTTTACCTTCCTGTATTCTTTCCGAGGCCTCATGCCTCCAATGGAGAAAGGAACCTTCATACCTTGGACTGTAAAAGAGCTTTATCTTTATCTCCAGGAAGAAGCAGGAATGTAGTCCTCACATATGGATATCGTCGGTACCGACGGAGCCTGTGCGGGAACGCTCCTCAGCGTCCAATAGGAACGCTTTTGGGGGCATCCCTCAGCAAATGCGCGCTGCCTTCCCTCCTTTCCAACTGTCCCTCTTCAGTTCTTCGTTTTCCGCGGAGCCAACAGGACCTATTCCTTGTCACCGCAGAAAATTCCGTCTTTAAAATTCTTTCTTGTGGTCGCGTTTGCCTACCGCACGATGCCTACTGGTAGCACCGGTTCTTTTCTTTTCTTTTCTTAAAAAAAAAAAACCCTTAGACTTAGACTGTTTCTTTTCAGTAACTTCCCTTTTTGGTGCTAGGCGCCATTTTGGGCATTAGGCCCCATTTTTCCAAAATCATGGAAAAGCCAACTAGTGGTTTTAAAAATGTACTAAGTGTGGTGGTACCATTTCCGTCACTGACACCCATGATTGGTGTCTAAAATGTTTAGGACCTAATCATTCTCCATCTGAATGTCTCTCCTGCATGAGGATGACGAAAAGAGGAATGCAGAACCGGGCCGCAAAGCTCGGTGCCCTCTTTTCTTCAGATGCCAGATCCATTGCATCAACATTGTCAAGGGCCTCTTCTCCCTCCCATGGATCTCAGGTAACTAAACACAAAAGCTGGTCCTCAAAGGGTAGCTCTGCTGCTAAGCATCGAGAGGCCATTGGCATTGCCCTTGAGGGAACCACACCGGCAAAACAGCCCCAGCGGGAGGCTTCGGCTTCCAAAGCATCAATGGGGCTTCAGGATGTTCTCGAGGCCTCAACTTCGCAAGAACTACCTGTGCCATGCTCAGGGGTTCCGGCTGTTCTTACCGGTACCGACACCCAGGTATCGGCAGCATCGATAGACCAGAGGTTTCTTGCTATCGAACACAGTATCGCAGCTCTTCTCTCAGCTGCGGTACCGGTGGTCCCAAGGGCACCGGTGCCGACATTGACACCGGCTGGAGTGGATAAAAGTGGTACCGGGTCATCTTGGTACCGACTTCGATCGGTACCGGGATCGTGCTTTGCAGGAGCATTGGGGTCAGGAATACTTTGATTCCTCCGATTCCGAAGACTCTGACAATTCTGCTGGCACTAGAGGGTTTCTCCTAGAACAGGGGTTCTCAACCCTGTCCTCGGGACCCACCTAGCCAGTCGGGTTTTCAGGATAACCACAATGAATATGTATGAGAGAGATTTGCATACACTGCCTCCATTATATGCAAATCTCTCCCTGCATATTAATTGTGGTTATCCTGAAAACCCGACTGGCTAGGTGGGTCCCGAGGACAGGATTGAGAACCCCTGTCCTAGAAGATCCCTCTTCTCCCCAACGCAGAATGTCACCTCCAGAGGACATATCATTTCAGGATTTCATCCGTGATATGGCCAAAGGTCTTTCAATCACAGTAGCTCCTGAAGAGGAACCCAGAGGAAAGGAATTGGAAATCCTCCAATATCCTAAAGCTCCTAAGGAGGCAGCTACTCTGCCTCTCCATGAAATTTTGCATAGCTTGATGCTCAGAATGTGGGTGAGACCTCTGACTACTTCTCACTCTAGGAGACTTGATACTATGTATCGAGTCCCACCATGTCCTGGATTTTAGAAAACTCAGCTGCCACTCCATTCAATGGTAGTGGAGTCAGCTATGCGTAGGATGAAAAGTGCAAAAAGACATGCATCCAGTGTTCAAGGTCGTGAATGCAGGACTCTGGATGCTTTTGGACGCAGAACTTTTCAAGCTTCCATGCTTTCAGCTAGGATCAGCTCATATATCCTATATATGGGAATGTTCCTCAAAGAAATCACAGGAGACTTGGAACTTATGAGCCCATTTCTCCCAGATAAGAGACAAGACTTTCTTACTCTAGTTAAGAATGCTCAGGATGTCTCCAAGTTTGTCAATCGTGCAGCCTTTGACTGCTTTGAATGTATCAGCAGAACTTCTGCTATTGCCATTGGCATACGACGGATTGTCTGGCTACAGGCATCAGACTTGGAGACTTGGGTACAGGACAAGTTAGGCAACATTCCTTGCACAGGGGAGAATCTCTTTGGCAAGAACTGGCAGGAGAAGGCTAATGAGTTAGATGCTGACAATTCTACCTTAGATAGATTGTCAAAGTCTACATTCACTCCAGCCAAAAGGAAGCCTTACAAAAAACCCTCTTAGAAAAAAGAGGACGTTTTATCCTTCCTATACCTATCAGACTCAGACTCCAGGTCAGGTTGCCCAAAAGGGACAAACTATACAACAAAAAAACCAAAAGGCCCGAGAGCCCAACCAGCTCTCCAGGTTCAGCCCCTTCAAGGGCTTTGACTCCTTCCTAGAGAGCTTTGCCTTCCTGCCTCCGAGGGGTCCTCAACCCTCCAATATTCCCGGCAGGATATGCCACTTTGTCAACAGATGGCATCAGATAACAGCAGAAGATTGGACTTTGTCCATTGTAGGGGAGGGGTACAAACTTCATTTTCACAGCTTACCCCCTCCTACAATTCTAAAGCAGTTCAATTCACAAACCTCTGCAGACAATCTGCTAGATCACGAGGTCTCCACACTTCTTGCCCAAAGGGCAATAGAGGAAGTACCCATTCTTCAACAGGGTGCAGGGTTCTACTCCCCCTATTTTCTTATTCCCAAAAAAACAGGAGGACACAGACCCATTCTAGACCTCACAGAATTGAACAAATATCTGTTTCAAGAGAAATTCAAAATGATTTCTCTGGGAACTCTTCTGCCATACCTTAAATGCCAGGACTGGCTTTGCTCTCTAGACTTAAAGGATGCATACACTCACATTCTCATCCATCCAGATCACAGGAAAATTTTACGTTTCCTTTTCAGGGGAAGACATTTCCAGTACAGAGTTCTTCCTTTTGTTCTGGCTTCAGCACCAAGGGTATTCACGAAATGCATGGCAGTAGTATCTGCATTTCTACGAACCCTGGGGATTTTCGTCTTCCCTTACTTAGACGACTGGCTCATCCGAGCCTCCACAGTGGCAGAGGCCAGCACTGCACTGTCTCGTACAATGCGAATCCTCCAATACTTGGGATTGGTAATAAACCTCCTGAAATATCAACTAGTTCCTTCCCAATGCCTGGAATTCATAGGAGCCTCTCTGGATACCAGACAGGCAAAGGCTTTCCTTCCACAAGCCCGGGGTCTTCGCATAGTGCAGCTAGCTTCCTAAGCAGCAGGCAAATCCTCCCTCACTGCTCGGGAGCTACTGCAGTTACTGGCACACATGGCATCCACAGTTCATGTAGTCTCATATGCTCGCCTTCACATGCGAGCAGCTCAGTTGACCCTCTCCACACAGTGGACACAGGCCACGGGTCATTTGTCTGACAAAATAACAGTCTCTCAACGACTAATTTTGTCCCTCCAATGATGGCAATCACTAGAAAATCTGACAGTAGGGTCTCCTTTCCATCAACCCCTCTTTCAGGCCACCCTAACAGATGCATCACAGGTGGGTTGGGGAGCACACCTGAATCATATCTCTACCCAGGGCACCTGGACTCCACAGGAGGGTTGGTTTACACATAAACCTCCTGGAATTAAGAGCAATTTATTTAGCTCTTCGAGTGTTCCACGCCAAGCTCAGCTACAAGACAGTCCTAGTCCAGATGGACAATCAGGTAGCCATGTTCTATGTGAACAAGCAAGGCGTGACAGGCTCTCTGTCGTTATGCAATGAAGCTTTTCGACTATGGGCCCTTGCCAGAGAGCATCAAATTCACCTTCTAGTGGTATATCTTCCAGGCATTCAAAACCTTCGGGAAGACACACTCAGTCGAGTACTGCTACCTCACGAGTAGTCACTCCACCTAGACCAGGTGGCAAAGATATTTCATCTTTGGGGTACTCCAGACATAGACCTCTTTGCAAGTCCACTGAATGACAAACTTCCCCAGTTCTGTTCCAGGATTCCGGCGCACAACTGTCAGGCAAGGGATGCCTTCCTCCTTCACTGGGGTCAGGACTTCCTTTATGCCTTCCCACCCATTCCTCTCATCCCCAAAACACTCTTCAAGCTTCAGAGAGACAGGGGTCGCATGATTCTCATAGCACCACGATGGCCACGCCAAATGTGGTATTCCCTGCTTCTGCATCTCTCTCAAGCGGCACCTCTGGAGGTAGGGCATGCTCCAGATCTCCTTTCTCAGGAGAACGGGATGCTATGGCACCCGAATCCCCAGTCCCTGCACCTCATGGCCTGGTTGTTGAAGGCTTAGACCTCCAGGATTTCAACCTGTCCCAGCAGGTAAAAGATATCCTTCAGGCTTCTAGGAAACTTTCCACAAGAAGATCTTATGCCTTCAAGTGGAAACGTTTTACTATATGGTGCTCCAAGAAGGGATTAAACCCCCTGGTCATACCCTTAGAATCGATACTAGAGTATCTCCTTCACTTATCAAATGCTGGATTAAAGACCAATTCGGTAAGAGTCTATCTTAGTGCAATTGCAGCTTCTTATAAGCCTCTAAATGGACAACCAATTGCCTCTCATCCACTCCTATCAAGATTTATGAGAGGCCTTTTATTAACTAAACCTCCCATCAAGCCACCACCGGTAGCATGGGATCTAAATCTAGTTTCTCGGGCAGCTCATGAAGCCGCCTTTTGAACCTTTGGCCACTACAGCCCTTAAGTTTTTGACTTGGAAGGTCATCTTCCTAATTGCAATCACCTCTGCCCGTCGCATTAGTGAATTGCAAGCTTTAGTGGCTGATCCTCCTTATACTAGATTTCATCATAAGGTTGTTCTTCAAACTCACCCACACTTTATGCCAAAGGTGGTTTCGCCTTTTCATTTAAACCAATCAATTTATCTTCCTGTATTTTTTCCCGAGGCCTCACGCCTCTAATGCAGAAAGAAACCTTCATACTTTGGATTGTAAAAGGGCCTTAGCCTTTTACATTCAAAGAACACAGCAACATAAAAAGTCCTCACAACGTTTTGTAGCTTTTGACCCTAGTCATTTGGGACTTCCAGTCTCCAAAATAACTTTATCTAAATGGATTGCCCAATGCATATCCTTTGCTTATGAGAGTAAGGGTCTTCCTCTCCATGACCATGTCACAGCTCATAATGTGAGAGCCATGGCAGCTTCTGTGGCTAATCTCCACTCTGTGTCTATCGATGACATTTGTCGAGCAGCCACCTGGGCTTCGGTACACACCTTCACAGCCCATTACTGCCTAGATAAAGCCTCCCATCGGGAAGCCTTCTTTGGACAAGCTGTTCTTCAAAATCTCTTTCAAACCTAAACCAACTCCTACCCACCAACCCTGGTGGGATGTCAGAGATCCATGGGAGGAAGGATTCTCACCTTCGACGGCAGCTTCCTGGGGCTATCTCCCTGGCATCTTCAGCTAGGGAGTCCCCATATGTGAGGACTACATTCCTGCTTGCTCCTGGAGATAGCGTAGTTACTCACCTGTAACAGGTGATCTCCGGGAACAGCAGGAATTAAGTCTTCACAACCTACCCACCTCCCTTAGGAGTTGTTTCTCTATCTCTCTCTCTTTCTCTCTCTCCCTCTCTCCTTTGTCGGAGCTATAAACTCAACTGAAGAGGGACAGTGGGAAAGGTGGGAAGGCAGCATGCAGGCGCTGTGTGATGCTCCCAAAAACGTTCCTATTGGATGCTGGGAAGCGTTCCCGCACGGGCTCCGTCGCTACCGACGATACCCATATGTTAAGACTAAATTCCTGCTGTTCCCGGAGATCACCTGTTACAGGTGAGTAACTACGCTTTCCTGGTTGTTTTTTTTTAAACTCAGGTACACCATCATTTTTGTTCAGTAAATGGTATTGTAGTTTAGAAGAATCAGTTTTTTACATGTCTGACTTTAATACACCTTGAAAATAATTGTATTGAGGCCAGTTCTGAAGTTAGATGAGCTTCATATTACCTGGTTTCTGTCATATGGCATTAGGGGGGGGACTCCCCCCCACCCCCCAACAAACCTTGACAATATAAATATTTTAAAAATCTGTTTGCATACTTGGTCCTTGTGAGCTGTGATGCATTTCTTGGACCAGATTCATATAATCTAGTAATTTTGCAGTTGCTGGCTTGTTTTGTACTTATGTGACCAAATTCATTCATATATTTGATTCATGGTATGCCTCTGTGCAGCCAATGCAAAGCTGTAATCAGCTGATAGGATTTCATAGTAACGCTTCTGTCCAGAGATGGGACTCACTGCTGCATGTTGATGTCTTGTGTGAATGAATAGAGCGTTATTAGTTAATGGAGTGATTTAACAGGCCGCCTAGGTTGCCTTTATAAATTACTAGGGCTAACTCGCAGAAATTGGTAGCTGGTGTAAATGTACAGATTGAAATTGGTAGCTGGTGAAAATGTAGTGAAGAACACGTCTACTTCATGACTCTACCTGCATTCTGTCTGAGCTCTGTCACTGAATGCACCTACACATGTGGGTCACCTACAAATATGTGCGTACCCTATTACTACTATTAATCATTTATACAGCACTACAAGGCGTACACAGCGCTGCACAGACAAATACAAAAAAGAATCCCTTCTCATTAGTGCTTGCAATCTAATCAAGACAGACTATACAATAGCTGAGAACAAGGATAAAATTAGAGTAGGGAAGAGACAGATACAAGAACAAGGGATCAGCCTCAGAGTTGAGCTTTTAGCAAGGATTTGAAAAGAGCCAGAGATGAAGCCTGGTGCAAAGACTCGGGTAGTTTGTTCCAGATATAAAAAGCAGCATGGTGAAAGGATTGAAGTCTGGAGTTGGCACTGGAAGAAGAGGGCATAGAGAGAAAAGCAACCAGTAGAGGAACGGATTTCACAAGGAGAGGGGTGCATGGAAAGAGGAAAGGTAGTGAGGAGCAGTAGAATGAATGCATTTATAGGTCAGAAGGAAAAGTTTGAATTGGAAATGGAAGCGGAAAGGGTGCCGATGGAGTGATTTGAAAAGAGATGTTATATGAGTATATCGGGGGTGGTGGAAGATTAGCCAGGCAGCTGAGTTCTGAACAGATTGAAGGGGAGAGAGATGCACCTCAAAGGGAGACCAGCAAGTAGGAGATTACAGTAGTCTAGACGGGAGGTGACTAGAGAATGGATGTGTCTTAGTAGTGTGTTCAGAAAGGAAGGGGTGAATTTTGCTAATGTTAGAGAAAGAAATGACAGATTTTAGCAATCAGTTGGATGTGTGTGGAGAGGGAGGAGTCAAAAGATGACCCCAAGGTTATGGGCTGTAGAAACACGAAATAGAAGAGTATTATCCACAGAGATAGAGAAAGGGGGGAGGTGGGTTTAGGGGGGAAAAATAATAAGTTTGGTTTTGGCCATGTTCAATTTCAAATGGCAGTGAGTCATCCAGGCAGTGATGTCAGGCAGGCACAGATTTGGGCCTGGAGTGTCGGAGAAATATCAGGTAGAGAGAGAGAGAGTTGTCAGCGTAAAAATGGTACTGAAAGCCATAGGAGGAGATGAGAACACCAAGGGATTGGGTATAGAGAGAGAAAAGGAGAGGGCCCACAACTAGACCCTTGATATACACCAACTGAGTGTGGGATAGCAGTAGAGGAAGAACCATTAGAATAAACACTGAAAGAGCGATGGGAGATATTAGAAGAGAACCAGGACTGCACAGAGCCCTTAAAACCCAGGGAAGGGAGAAGGTGTCGAGAAGAAGGTGGTGGTCAACAGTATCAAAAGCAGCAGAAAGGTCAAGAATGAGGACTGAGTAAAGGCTCTTGGATTTAGCCAGGAACAAGTCACTGGAGACCTTTGCAAGAGTTGTCTCAGTAGAATGTAAGGTACAAAAGCCAGATTGTAGTGGACCCAGAAGGGCTTGAGAGAAGAGAATTTCAAGGCAATGGTGGAAAACTGCATGTTCAAGAAGTTTGGAAATGAAGGGAGATGGGTCGATAATTAGAAGGACAAGTAGAGTCAATTGAAGGTTTCTTAAGGAGAGGTATGACCATAGCATGCTTGAAGGCTTCTGGGACAGTTGCAGTGGAGAGTGAAAGGTTGAGAATATGAGAGATGGAAGGAATGACAGAGGAGGAGATGGAGTTAAGGAGACAAATGGGGATAGCATCAGAGGAGCAGGTAGTTAGTTTAGAGGAGGAAAGAAGAGTGGTTTCCTCTTCGGCAGACTTAGGCAAGGAAGAAAGGGTAGCCAAGATTGAGGGGAAGAGTTGGCATGGAAGAGGGGGATGAAGCTGATCTTGTGAACTTTACCATGGAAATAGTCAGCTAGGGTTTGGGCAGAAAGAGAAGGAGGGGGGCGGAGGCACAGACACCTTGAATTGAGAGTTGAAAAGAGACAGTGAGGGTCAGGCAGGAGAATTAGTCAGATGGACATAGTAGTTTTGCTTGGTGATGCTATCACTGATTGGAAGGAGGCAAGCATGAATCTGAAGTGAAGAAAGTCATTCAGAAAGGGTATGGGATTTGAGCCAAATGTGCTCAGCTGAGCAGACACAGGAGCGTAGATAACTGGTAGTTCCAGACAGCCAGGGCTGAGGTATAGTGCGTCTCACAGGACATGGAATGGGTGGAGCAAGAGCTTCCAGAGGAGAGGAGAGTGCAATATTATAGGAAGCCACAGCTTCATCAACAGATTTAGAAGACAAGGTGGAGGAAAGAGGTAATGAGACAATAGTTGAGAGAGCCAATGGATCGATAGAATGAAGATTTCTTAAAAAAAAAAAAAAAAAAGACACGACTGGTTGAGATTGAGGCAGGGAGTGATTAAGAGTGAAGCTTAGTAGGTGATCAGATAAGGGAACTGAGATATGGATATTAGAGGGTAAACAATTGGAGAAGAAAACAACAAGGTCAAGGCAGTGATCATGCTGATGAGTGGGGTCCGCTGGCAGATTCCAGAGTTTGATTGCATATTGAATGAAAAAATATTTTCTTCTATTAGTCTTAAATGGGCTATATTATAACTTCATTGTGTCTTTTTATTTTTTGAAGCAGTAAACAACTGATCTACCTTTACCTGTTCCACTCCATTATTTTATAAACTTCTATCATCTCCCCTCAGCCGTCTTTTTGCCAAGTTGAAGAGCCCTATCCCTTTAAGCCTTTCCTCATAGGGGTACCCTTCCATCCCTTTTATGATTTTGATGGCTTTTTTCTGTACCCTTTCTACTTCTGCTATATCCTTTTTAAGATAGGGCGACCAGCATTGTGCTCAATATTCAAGGTGCGGTTGCATTATAGAATGATACAGAGGCATTATAATAACCTTGGTTTTATTCTCCATTCCTTTCCTTATGATTCCTAGCATTCTATTTGCTTTCTTGACTGCTGCTGCACACTGGGCGGAGGGTTTCAATGTATTATCAATTGTGATGTCAAAATTATTTTCCTAATATGGGACCTTGCATCGTGTAACCATAGTTTGGGTTGTTCTTCCTGAAGTGCATAACTTTACACTTATTTATTTATTTGCATTTCTTATATACCGCACTATTTGCGATCAGCGCGGTTTACATTAAACAAAACAGTGTCCGACAAACAAAAGTCCACATTAAATTTCATCTGCCATTTGGATACCCAGTCTTCCAATTTTTCATGGTCCTCTTGCAATTTTTCACAATCCTCTTGTGTTTTAACAACTTTGAATAATTGTCTCATCTGCAAATCTGATCACCTTATTCATTTATTCCCATTTCCAGGCCATTTGTGAATATTAAAAAGCAGCAGTCCCAGCATCGATCCCTGGGGTACTCCACTATTTACCTTTCTCAATTGAGAAAATTGGCCATGATACTATTTAAGGGTTTTTGTTATACAATAATATAATAAATGATAGAAGATGATGATCAAATTGTCCCATTCCAGTCTGCCCTTATGAGATTCTTTGGTTAGATAAGCACACAGCACTCGTATGCAATCCACTACCAGTCTTCCTCCCTTCAACGTATGTCTGTATCTGGTCCTTCAGTACTTTTCCTGTCATTGCTGTCCATATGAGTCCCAAGTATGCTGAGAATCTGTGAAGGCGCTGGCCTGACTTGGCATTCCATTTCAGGCCTTCTCTTCCTGTTTGTTTCTTACAAGACCTAAAACCTGAGCACTTCGCTTTCCTTTCATTTGCTAGCAATCTACCCAGCCACCAAAACCAGAATGGCTGTGATCAGAACCAGGCTCCCCATATTTATTGAATTATGGGGTATGTTTTTACTAAAGCGTGCTAATCAGATAGCATGCGCTTTTGGTGTCATGTTACCTGGTTGCATGCATCTGGACGTGGTGTGGCTATTCTCCTGCAGTGCCATTAGCACAAGCCTTGAAAACCTGCACCTGGCAGTGCACAACTTTTGCCAGCTCAATGGGTGGGCAGTAGTTGCTTCCGTTAGTGGTATTGACACCACAAGCTGTTCTAGATTCAGGGGACAGCTGTTTTTCCACCTGCATCTGGTGCAGTGCTTCACACTAGTAATGCGACCCAAATCCATGTCACTAGCGTGGGGCTTAGTACACATGCCCCTATGGGTTTTACGTGTAGTCATTCGATGCATATTACCCTAGTGCTGCCTTACCACTCCTGCTGGGGTCATAACTGTCATTCCACAGGACATAACTGTGTCTGTTAAAAGCCTGATGCAATGATACCGTTGCTTTTCAGATGGTAGCCATGGCTCCATGTAGATGACGCCTGTTGCATACCCTGATGGTCTGTGGTGCCAGTGATTCATGCTTGCAAATGATTCAGTTCATTCTAAGCAATTCAGTTGAGTGAAGCTCAAGTTAGTTTTTACTATTTTGGGAAAATAAACAGAAGCATTTCAAAGTCAAATATGACATTTCAAGCTAAATTTGAGTGTTAGCCAGTCAGATTGTTTGGAATGAACAATTTGTGACCAGATATTTTTTTTTTGTTCATTTTATAGAATACTTATGCAAATTATAGTTGTTAGGATTAATATTAGTGCCAATAGAGAGAATGAGTAGCTTGTGGAAAAACTGTCCAAGTTTGTAAAAAAAAAAAAAAAAAAGGAAATAAAAAATGAAATTTGTCCTGATTCTCTCTTCTCTTAACCCTTTGCAGGCCTACTTTAAATTTTTAATCCACATTCTGCAGCCGGGTTAATTTTTGCATATTTCAGGAAAATTGTACCTGTCTTATTCAATATGTTCTAATAGTGATTTTCCTTCTGCTATGGTCATGTATTATATACCATTTGATAGGAATATTTAGTCAGAATTTTGGATCCCGAGAGTTTTGGGCTCAGCCTGGAGAGGGTTAAGGTTGACGACTGTGAATCTTAGGACCTGCAAATGATACAGCATTCCTCTTGGCTGTTTAAGGTTCTACAGCAAACAGAATTAAACATTAAAATCTAGATGATATCAGCAGATGAAGCACCCAGTCTACACACTATGCTGCCTGCTGTGCTTCCCCAGTTCATATCAGTACCTAGGTTTTTTTCTTCTTTCTATTTCTGCCTCTAAAGACCCCTTTTTGTTTGTTCCAGGATGCTTGAATTCTACCTGTTTTTTGGCTCCTGTTGTCATAAAGTCTGTTCTTGGTGTTCATTACCCTTTCAATGAAAGAGAGAGAAAAAAAGGAAGGGGGAGCTCTTCTTTGCATTTTTTAAAAATATTTCTAAATCACAAGAGCTTCCATGCTGATAAATGAAATTAATATTTAAAAGGATCCGGTGCCTTTTCTTAGTCTTCCTTCTGTTTCATCATTTTTAATTTAATTCATTCCTGTGCTGAGTTAGCCAGCTTGCAGCAATAATGAAAATGTATGTGCGCGAGTTCTTTAATGTTAGCCTCCTTTAAACCTTGCTTAGGCCAACAAGCTTTCATAGAATTAATTGGAGCAGAGTAAAATTAGATAATAGATTTCATGAAAAGAGAAATTGAGGATGGGGGATAAAGATAAAATAAATACAATATTATCTTATTTTTTTTGCAGTCTGAACATTTTGCATGTCTCTTGCACTGTTCACTTTAGAGCTATCATGTCAATCATTCTGCTTATTTGAGCCAAACTATAATCAACAATGTGATGTCGCATTTGTTCAGGGTTACTAGCACAGTAGCCTTCATCTCTCGTACAATCCTTGCCGTGCTGGAGATGAATGATTCCAGTCTGTCCACTATCAGCTGACACTAAGGGACTTGTCTGCTAAAGTACGATTTATTGCCCTGCAGTAACAGCTAATCTCCAGGAACAAGCAGGAATGAGTCTTCACATATGGGCACGTCGGTACCGACGGAGCCTGCACGGGAATGCTCCCCAGCATCCAATCAGAAAGCTTTTGGGAGCATCCCTCGCGCCTGCGCACTGCCTTCCCGCCTTTTCCACTGCCTCTCCTCAGTTTTCGTTTTTCCGCGGAGCCGGCAGGACGTCCTCCTGTCACCGCAGAAACTTTTTTCTTTAAATTCTTTATTTCTTGTTTTCTTTTGGTCGCGGCTGTTTTTCCCACCGCCACCGGTACCGCCAGTGGGTTTTTTCTTAAATTCAGGGAATTTTTCCCTCATTTTCTGTCTTGAATTTTTTGGGCCTGCAAGGCCTCTTCATCATGGAGCCGCCTTCTCCTAAGAAGTGCCTTCACTGTGGAAACACAGTTTTCCTTTTAGACTCCAATTCCTGGTGTCTAACCTGTTTGGGTCCTGATCCTTTTTCCCCTGAACAATCAGGCTACAAAACTGTGAGAAGACCTTCCCTCTTTTGAGTTTCCCTCGATACCGTGTTCCCTCCCGACGTGCGGGCACCGGGTTTTTCTTCTCCACAGGATCAGGTAACCCACAAACAGTCTGTTAAGACTAGCCAATTCTTGAGTGGTAGGTCTCATGCCAAGCATGATGACGGCTCTGGCCTTGCCCTCAAGACCACATTGGCATTAAAACCCCGGCGGGAGTCTCCGGGCTTCAAAGCATTTCAGGGGTTTCAGGTTGTTCCTGGGGCTCACCCCTCACAGAACATACCTGAGCCATGCTTGGTGGTGGCATCCGCTTCGAGTGGTACCGATACCCCGGCATCGGCACAGGTGTTGAGTGATCCACTCTTCACCAGGGATCGTCATCGAGCGTCCTCGATACCTTCGGGTCCGAGCGATATGACTCAGATTGACTTTCCTGTATATGAGCCATGCTCGGTGATGGCATCCACTTCGAGCGGTACCGATTCCCCGGCATCGGCACCGGTGTTGAGTGATCCACTCTTCACCAGGGATCGTCATCGGGCATCCTCGGTACCTTCGGGACCGATCGATATGACCCAGATTGACTTTCCTGTATCGGCAAGATCGCCGATGCCATCACCGACGTCGGTACCCTCCAGACATGCATCGCTAGACTCGCTCCCTTCGATGCCGAGTCTGGAATCGATTTCTAGTCTAGATGACTGGGTACCGACGCGTCTCGGAACCGATGTTTACCGATTCCGAATGCACGGTAGCGAGGATAATCACCAAGGGGTTTTACTTACCTCGGTACCGCTTGAGCTGCCTCCGATGACTGCTTCGGTGTCGGTTTCGCCTTCGATGCCGGCACAACTACCGGTATCAGTATCGATGCCGGTACCTGCCGTATCATCGGAACCAGCTCCTTCCATGCTTTTTTCACCTAGATCGCTCCTCTCTATACCTAGTTTGGAGTCGATACCTGGCATGGACGATGCACTACTGACTGTCTCAACTCATAATTGCCAGATCCAGTGTCCATCTATTACAAATCCTATTCTACACCGGACAGGTACTTCCTCCAGTGTCCAGGCTACCTTTTCAAACTTAGCCTGTCCAAGGATGGTTCCCATTCGAGATCCTTCTTTTCAGAAATTTCTCCTTGACATAGCAACCTTCCTTAATATTCCTATCCCTGGCTATGAGTCTTCTCAGGATTTTTCTGCAGGGAAGGAAGATATAATGCTTCCTTTACATCACTCTTTGCAGAATCTTCTTCTGAGGGTATGGGAAAAACCTTTAAGGGTTTCTTCACCTCCTGCAGCAGCTGATCTCCGGTATCAGGTGCCCCCCTCTCCAGGATTTCAAAAGCCTCAACTTCCCCATCATTCCATTGTAGTGGAATCAGCAATGAGGAAGATAAAAAGCAAGAAAAAACATTCTTCTTTCCCGCCAGGGCGTGCATCTAGAACACTGGATGCCTTTGGACGTCGAACCTTCCAAACATCTATGCTGGCAACAAGGATTCTCTCATATATTTTCTATATGAGTCTATCCCTTCAGGAGGTCACAAAGAAATTATCTCTTTTGACTCCTTTTCTATCAGAGCCCAAAGCTGCAGACTATTCCTTGCTTCTTAGTCATAGCCAAAATATCTCTTGATTTCTCTCTCGTGCTTCCCTAGACTCTTTCGAGTCTGTTAGCAGAACTTCTGCTATAGCCATAGGAGCACGTCGTAAAGCCTGGCTCCAAGCATCTGACTTGAATAGATGGGCACAACAAAGGCTGGGAAATACTCCTTGTACTGGAGACAATCTCTTCAATAAGGAGTCCTTACGTCAGGTTGCTCATTGCTCCACTGACTTTCCTGTTTCTGAGGGCCATCCTAAGCCCTCTCCTTCCTCAGCAGGTAGGAAATGCCCTACCAGATCTTCTTTCCCTAAAAGAAAGAGGTTTTCCTCTTCACCTGCCCATCATTCGGATGTTCCCAAGCAGGGGAAGTCTCGCCCTGGTCTGAAGAATCCAAACTCTAGCCAGGCTGAATAAACACAGTAACCATAGGTTTCTGATTAATCTTTTTATAACTACAATTAATTTCTTTTCAGCAGAGGTTTTTCACTGTTTTTTCCATTCAAAACTCTGCTCCTGGATTCCTATTCTCAGGAAATCCATTTACTCTTCACTATGCTGAACTGTCAGGTTATTCATGTCTATAAGTTACAGAGTTTTCCACCTCTTCCAAACTAGGAGAGGTTTAGTAACTATCACATGATAGTTTCTCTGTACCAGCATGAATTTTTTCCTTCCATGGACTTACCATGTGGTAAGTCCTTCTTCAGCTTCTATCTCTACCCTCTTCGCCAGGTTTTCCCCTGTACGAGTGGTACCTTACCATTGAAAGACTTTTCTTGTCTGTCTTTTCACTGTAGAGTTTCTTCTCCTGAATAAACTTCTTTCTTTATCTGGGCAGCTCTCCAGACAGAGACAGCTTGCTCTCTTTGCTCAGTCTGTTCTCTCTGTTCGACACAGACACATTCTCTCTGTTGTCTTTTTTAGTAGCTGCCCATGCAGGAGTTCCAGTGCTTGCCTACTGGTACTTTTCCACAAGTCCCAGTCTTGTCTTCCACCACTCCTGTTTGGCCTTAGTAGTGATTCCAAGACAGTTTTTCTACATTTTTCTTGGATAATCTTTTCACTACAGGCTTCTTTCACTGGGTATGGCACACAATAAACGTGGCTGTCAGTTTCTCCATCAGCCAGTTCTACATCCCACTTCTCCTGTATAATGCTCTCTGCAATCCTACTGAGAAGCTTTCCACTATGGGCCCTTGCTAGAGAGCATAGAGTTTCTCGAATGACTATCCATCATGGTTGAAAAATGCTTCCTCAGTCATCCCCTATGACTGTGAGGGTTCTTCATACCCTGCTATCTTCTTTTAAAAAAAAAAAAGAGGAGGGAGAAGGACATAAGCCTTCTCCACATGAAAGTCTGAGAGTTATCCCATCCTCAGGAAATATACTCTTTTTTTTTTTTTTTTTTTTTTTTCTTACAGCTTGTCCTCATGGTATCCTAATACTTCAAGGACAGATCATATTACTCTGAAAAATGCCCGATACCTCCCTTGTCCCTCATGTAGGTCAACCTGGTATCTCATTCTATGCGTTTCTGTCCTTTTACCATGCTGGAGTTCCACAGGACTCTGGACTTGCTGTTTACAGACTAATATTATTCTCTGCTTTTTCACATAACCATTTTGGTAATTCACTGGATAGCATTCCTTTTATCATCATTCCTGAGGGACTAGATTCTCTATATATTATCTCAAGTAGGTTTCACCTCCTTGTTCTTGAATGAATCTTTTCCCTTCACATCTCCATGTGAATGTCCTGATATGCATAACTCTGTCTGCTTCGCAGGCATCTATCTTTAGACCTATATATCCAGGTATATATATCTATATATACATATGTATATACCTATCTACATCTCTATAGATGGATATGTCTGTCAGCTAAGTGTGCATATGCTACGCCCTTCAGATCTTATTTTAGATCTGTCTGTCTGTCTGTATATCTGTATATCTGTCCAGATACTTATTATAGGTAGATATGTATTTCCATACTTATCTCCTGACTGTCTATGCTCTTAAAGGTTTTACCTTCCTGCATGTTTCTGACAGTGGGCTTGCACAATTTCATACTGTTCCACAGTATGTTTCGGATGTTTTGCATTCAACCACTACTGTGGTGCTGACAGCCCTACCGTATCCTAACTTTACGTATCCCTGAAGCTTCATGCCCCAATGTCTTCCTGCCTCTCACCAGTTAGGAAGGACATGGTGGATCTTCAGTGGATTTCAGATTAAATTCCTCAAACATCTGTCCTTTCTTGGGAGTATAGGGTTCTTTCATGCCCTTTCCTCCCTCAAGGTCTAGATCTGTTTATCTAGTTCGGTCAGTCTTCCTCTTTTGCTCCTACCTCTGAATACTTCTGTAGCCAAAAGAGTTTTCAGCTTTTCATAAAGCTTCCCACTGAAGACCTGCCGTGTTTGTGTTACCCCAATTAAATCCTGGGGTCACCTCTCACTTCCAGATGTGGACCTCCACCTTCACTCCAGTGAGGTCACCTTGAACATTATTCTACTGGATCCCCAGTAGACTCCATCAGCCTCTCTACTTCCTGCAATCCAGTAGGTGAGCATCATATGGTAATTGTTCATTCCAATATTATTGTGGTTGTTCATTTCAATATATCTTTTGATAATGATCATACATACAAGGACTCCTTCCGGGTAGTCCTTTCTTAGCTTGGCTGTTTTTTCAGCAGCTCCTTTCTTTTCAACTCCTGCCCTCCATCCCCAGGATGCCTGGGCATATGAGGTATAACATGTTTTCAATCTTCAACATGTTAGGGCTCCAGGCATCTTAGCTTGGGAGTCCCCATATGTGAAGACTCATTCCTGCTTGTTCCTGGAGATAGCACAGTTACTTACCTGTAACAGGTGATCTCTGGGAACAGCAGGAATAAGTCTTCACAACCCACCCACCTCCCCTAGGAGTTGTATTTTATCTTTCTATCTTCCTTTCCTCTTTCTCTCCTTTTGTCTCAGCTATGAAACCCAACTGAGGAGAGGCAGTGGAAAAGGCGGGAAGGCAGTGCGCAGGCGCGAGGGATGCTCCCAAAAGCTTTCTGATTGGATGCTGGGGAGCATTCCCGTGCAGGCTCCATCGGTACCGACGTACCCATATGTGAAGACTTATTCCTGCTGTTCCCAGAGATCACCTGTTACAGGTAAGTAACTGTGCTATATGCGAGAACTGTAGATACTGCAGACACTTTTCTGCGATATCTGCTTTTCCTGCTGTGCAGGGGTGGCCTTATATTTAAGTGGAAACCTTTTTTTGTGTGTCCTGTAGCTGTGGAGATATTAAGGTTAGCCTGCTGGTATGGATTTATAGATGGAGCATCTGGTCCCTTCATCGTTCCTGTTGTAGTCCAGGGGAGCAGTTGGCTCTGTAGGCCTCTTTCAAGGTCCCTAGAAGAGCAGGCTTTTCTAGATTTCTTTTTTTAAAACTATCTTCCTCCTCTGGCTAACTTCTGTTTGGAGCTGCAGCCCTTCTAGTATGTTCCTGAGAGGCAATGTGGTCATGCAGCTTGAGCTCTAGGGATGTTACAGCCATGGAGAAGGGGCTCCCCAAGATAGTGGTAGATTCTTGAAAGCTGGTTACAGTGGACAGTTTTAAAGCATGCCCCTAATGATGGCAGGACCTGTTACATGCCACTTGTTCTGGACTGATTTGATAAGTTAAGGGAGGTCAAATTTGATCTTGCCTGCTAATTTTAGTTCTTTTATTCTACCAAGTAGTCCATAGACCTGCCCTAAACTATCACCGGTGGGTGGTGGTGTTTGCTTATCCTTCCTACTGTTTTAAGTAGTTTTCAGTTTACATTGTCAAGGTTTCTCTGTTCTCCCTTCCTTGCCTTTCTGGTACTGTCAGGGTCTCTCCCTCCCTCCCTTTTGTGTGGGGTGGGGTATGTTTTATAGTTGGGATTTTGTTTTTGCCTTCTGTTTTGTTATGGGAAATGCTGAGGAACATGTGGCTGCAAGGCACCCTATAGGGAAGAGCTAACAGGCTTTTGTTCTGTCTCCATCTGCTAGCTGACAGGCGTAATCCACTCATTCTGAACTGGTCTGGCAGACTCAAGGAAAGAAAATTAGCAGGTAAGAGTAAATTTTTCCTTATTCTCCATAACGCCCCTCCTAATCCCCATTCTGAAGACCTTCCATCACTGTGATGTGCTTGTTCCTGTTTTATATAGCTCTTCCAGATCTCCTCACAGGCCACTAACCGGCCTTTCTGTAGAGCCGTGAGTCTTATAAGGAGATAATGCCCCTGCTGGTTTTGTATCCCTGCCCCATTCAGGCCTATTCTCACTTTTACATGCACATGCAATCCAACTACATGCAGCTACTGCACAGTACTTAAGTAACTCCCATTGCTTTTTGATGGAATTGGCTCCAGAGTTGGTTCAAACTGTTGGCATCCTAGGAAGCCCTTAATCTTTACAACCCCCCCCCCCCTCCACAGCTATCAAAATCTATTGTTTAGATTTGACTGCACTGCTCTTAGTTGCCGTAGGCAACTGCCTAGTTTGTCTTATGGTTGGGCAGGCCCTGCTTTTTGAGGATTTCATGCAGTATATAACAGAGTGAATAAAGCTTAGGATCTTTCAGCAAAGAACATTATATTAATTTCTCCAGGAAATCATGCATTTCACTCAGTACTCCTGAATCCAAGGACAGCTCCACCATAAGGGGAAGAAAGTTCCCCATCTCACCACATTTACTCCAGCACATGCATTTTGAGTAGGTTTTATGCAGTTGTTATGGGGTCAGGTGCCATCTGTATAGGAGCTTGTACTCTGCCACATAGACAAAGTGTTTTGCTTTGTTGTTGTGGATATTTTTCATATTCCATCGGGTAGCGAAACCCCCAAATCTTTTTCCCTTGTTCCCCTGTTTGCCTGAGCAAGGTACTTGAATAAATTAGGTCCTGATCAAAATCTTCCCATATTGCTTTGGAGAGCACATAATGCCTAAGTTGAAGGTAAGCATAAGTATCATGGGCTAATCCCATATTGATCTTGGAGAGCTTGAAAAGGATCCGTTTTCAACTGAGTAAAAATCCGATTTAAGCGCATAACACCTCTCTCCTTCCAGTGTTTAAAAACTTGTCTTACTGTTGCCAGGGGCAAAATTAGGGTTGTATCGAATTGCAATTCATCTTATAAGCCGCTTCTTTTCCATAAGGCACATCCAAATATGAGCACGTAACACCAGTTCTCCGACAGCTGCACTGGTTACCCATAATGCTACGGGCAAAATTCAAAGCAACACTAATTATTTTCAAGGCCATACAGCAATGCTCAGCAGAAATTCTACAAAACACTGTAACCAGAGACATTAGCAGCAGGCCCAGACAAACCCAAGGCAGCAATAGACTCCTCACCCCAGCCAGAAACCACAAACAAAGCAATCAACATCCAGAAGAGCTATGTTGCTTTCGGCACCGGACCTTTGGAACACCCTCCTTGAGGAACTAAGAGCACAAAGGGACCTCAAAGACTTCTGAAAATCCCTCAAAACCCACCTGTTCAGGGCCTCATTTGAACAAGGACCTTAACTCCGACCCTTGCCTATACAGCCATCAAGCACCATCATCTCAGTCCTGGGGCACAACCTCCAGAAATACTTGTATGTCTTGTTACCTCTGTTGAATGTAGAGCCTCGTCCCATCCCTAACCACTTTGATTGAAGGATAAGGTGGTATACAAAACTGGCTAAATAAATAAATAAATCGAGAGGCACACCATGAAACACATCATGAGGGGGTAAGCTGAGGCAAGGCGCTAGTGATTAGGATCAAGAGAGCAGGCCTAATCTAGTCAATAAGTTAGGTTTAGGATTAAGTGCAGGCAGGTTCCATTTCCCGCTGGAAGGGAATCAAGCCTCCAGTGAAAGAAAGCCAGTGCAAAGCCTTTGATCCAGCTCAGGTCTACCATGGAGGTCCGCCGTGAGTTTCTCCATGTGATAAACATCCCAAACTTTAATCATCCTTTCCATGTGTGAGGGTGGCCAAGCCCTCTTCCAGTGGTGCAATAAGGCACTGGGCTGCCAGAAGTAGGCAGTTAGAGTTGGCGAGGTGCCTCCGGTAGAAGCCTCTAGCATAAGGGATCATATTTTCTCCCCCATCAGAAGAGGTTAAGTGGAGTGACTGACATTCTCAGTAGAATGTGAAGCTGTATGTTCTCCAGGGATAGAGAAATTGAACATAAGTGAGAATATTGGTACACCTCCCAAAAGTCCTCAAGCTTTTCACCCTCTGTCATGCTTGTGCTCCAGTCCAATCTATGTGGGAGAGCATGTGCAGGAGTTGGGGAGTCCATAGTGGAAGCCCAGTATTAGAAGACCTAAGAGAGTTCAATCACTTGGACTCAAAAACGCATTTCCATTGTTGGGGGGGGGGGGGTGGTGTGTATGAAAAGTCTCAACGAATTGGGAAGGGACCCTGAAGCAGTGGTGCAATTGGAAGTATTGGAAAGGGGTCAGAGTGGTGCCCCATAAATGCTCCAGCCATGTCTTGGAGATAAAGGCAAAGCCGACAGTGAGAAAACTCGAAGGTTGCCCTCCAGATTTAGGACCCTCCCCACAAAATCTTGTACAAAAGCATAGGTGGCTAACAGTGTGTAAAGTGAGAACTGCGGGGACGTGTTATGCCAGTTAGAGGGCATTCTAAGCTCTCCATGTGTCCCAGGAAGGGATGGGAGAGCAGTGAACCTGTTTCAGTTTGTCTTGCAAAAATAAGATGGCGGTAGTGTGAATTGGGGAAACCCATGCACTCTGCAGAATCATCTAGTCAGAGCTAGTTGCCTGTGCACCATCTATTTTTGAACAGCTATGAACAGCAATAGTACAGTTCCAGGTTGGAGAAGAAGAGACCCCCTGCATGTTTAGGTCATACAATAATGGGCCAGCTGACCCAAGGTCTTTTATTCTGTCAAATACAGCTAGTAAGAGCTTGGCGTACTGATTTTAAAGAAACTGGAGCATCTGTATATGCAGTTGCGTGGACAGGAAGATGAGTTTAGAGAGGAGAAATACCTTAACAGTATTAATGCGGCCAAGACAAGTGACAGAGACAGCTTTCCAGCCTTCTAGGTCCTTGTGAAGGCCCTCTGAGAGATCCATAATTTAGCGAGAAGAGACAGGAGAGGTCCTGGTGGATGTGTATACCTAGATAGCGGAACTGATCAACCCGGAGAAAGCTGCCTGGTAATTCAGGAGGCACAGACAGGGCCACAGTCCTACACAAGAGCAAAGCAGATTTTTGCCAATTTATGGTAAAGCCAGATACCTTAGAAAAACAATCAAGGGTATCCATAATATTTGGAAGCGTGGACTCTGGGTCACGGATGTATATAGGGGGGTGTCTGCATACAGAGAAATTGCATGTGAACGTCCTCCCAGATCATGCCCGTCTCAGGTGCCTGCTTGTGAATGTGAGAGGCAAGGGGCTCAATGGCCAACACAAAGAATAGGGGTGACAGAGAACATCCTTTTTGAGTTCTGCATCTGAGGTGGAAGGGGCTGGAATGGAAATCATTAACTAGGACTAAGGCCATGGGGTTGGCATAAATGGCTGCTATCCAGTCGTGCAAATTAGGGCCAAAACCGAATTGCTCCAAGACCTCTAGCAAGCCAAGCCAGGCCATTCAACCTTGTCAAAGGCCTTTTTGGCATCAAGCGATAGAATGGCATAGTGCTTCAATTTGACTCTGACTCTATGTAAGACATCAATTAATCTTTGGACATTTTCCTGTCTGGTTCAGATGAATGAGGTCGTGAATTTTTGACTCTAACCATGCACAGAAAATTTTGGTAAAAATTTTATAATCTCTTTAGTAAGGCCTGTAATTACTACAGCTAAGTGGATTTTTGCTTTCTTTCAGTATAACTGACAGTGGCCTGCTAAAAGGATGCTGACAAAGGCCTTTTAGGTAGGATGTCATTGAAGACATGAACCAAAATGGGGGCAAAAAGCTCGGGTAGGGACTTTGTACATTTTGGTTGGGAGGGAATTGGGACCAGATGCTTTTGCAGCCTTTAAGCTGCGGATGGCCACGTGTACCTAGTCTAGCAAAATAGGGTGCTTTAGTGAGCTTCAGGTAGAAGATGTGGGAGGTTGGCAGACTCCACCCACCATCGAATCTGCACATCATCAACCTCTAAGTAGGAGGAATAAAGATCCTTGTAAAAGTGAGCAAAGGAGTCTATTTCCTGTGACTGGTGAAACAGGGTACCTTGAGTGGAGGAGAGGACGTGCATGCAGTAACAGATGATCTGCTTTATTCCCATGCTCAAAAAATGGTGCTTGGTTTGAAGCAGTCAAGGCAATGGCCTCAGTTTCTGGGTGGCTAGTTCCCCCTCCCCCCCCATGATCCAAGCACTGGCACACTTTGGAAGATCCCCCTTTACAGTGCAGCTGTTTCAGCTCAAGGATGTCCTTTCTAATACCCTCCAGGTGAGCTTGAAGGCTTTAGATAGCAGCATTGTGTCCCTGGAGTACTGCCTTGCCAGTCTGTTTTCGCATTGTCATTAAATGAGGTATTCTCGCCAACCCCATTGCACAGCCTGCAAGAATTCATTTTTTTAAGAGGCCTCTATGAAGAGCCCAAATACAGGGCAGGTCTCAGAAGCTTCGTCAAGTAAATCTAGGGAGATAAGTGTGTGATCAGAGACTCCCATAGTTCCAATTGTGGCATCTGACAGCATGGAGAGCAGGCTCGGCGACACAAGCCAAAGATTGATCCTGGAGTGGCTCTGATGAGCCAGAGAATAATATGTACAATCTCATTATCTTCCATGGGAAACTCTCCTGGCATCACTGATATCCAGGTCATCTATGAGCTGTCTAAGCTGATACAGGTTCATGGAGGCCTGACTCCCCCTGCCTGTTCTACCAATACCTGACAGAACACAATTAAGGTCACCTCCCATCAGTTCCTCCCCCTTCAGGTGGGACTAACGCTTTAAAAATGTTTGTCTGCCAGCATACTGAATCTGAGAAAGGGAGAGGGGAGGGGGGTTATAAACAGTAACATTGTAATCGAGGTGTCCTTTAAGTCACCAGAGAGACTAAGAACCCTACCTTCAGGGTCACTATACTGCATGGTGAGCTGGAAAGAACAAATCTCCAGGAACAAGCAGGAATGAGTCTTCACATATGGGTATCGTCGGTACCGACGGAGCCTGCGCGGGAACGCTCCCCAGCGTCCAAAAGGAAAGCTTTTGGGAGCATCCCTTGCGCCTGCGCGCTGCCTTCCCGCCTTTCCTAACTGCCTCTCTCCAGTTCTTCTTTTTCCGCGGAGCCAGCAGGTCGTGTTTCCTGTCACCGCTGAAGAATTTCTTATTTTTTCTTTTATTTCTTTAGTTGCGTGTCTGCCTTCTCGACTTCAGATCGGTACCGCCGGTTTTTTGTTTCTTTCTAAAAATAAATAAATAAATAAATAAACTACTCTCTTCTACTTCAGTGCATTTTTTCTTTGGCCTTAGGCCTACAGAAAATTTTTTCTCATGGAAAAGCCCGCCTCCGGGTTCAAAAAGTGCACTAAGTGCAGTAGCACTATTTCTGTCACTGACAACCACGACTGGTGTCTTAAATGTTTAGGTCCTGACCATTCCATTGCGGACTGTGAGTCCTGTTCCATGATGTCTAAAAGAGGTTTACAGAATCGAGCAACCAAGCTCAGTACCCTGTTTCCCTCTGATGCAGCTTCTGTGGCATTGACGTCTTCCAGGGCTGCTGCTTCCTCCCATGGATCTCAGGTAACCAAACTTAAATCTGGCCGGTCCTTGAAGAGTACATCTCCCTCTAAGTATCGAGATGCCCCCGGGCTTGCTCTCGAGGAATCCACACTGGCAAAATTACCCCGGCGGGAGGCTCCGGCTTCCAAAGCTTTATTTATGGGGTCACAGGTTGACATCGATGGCTCAGCCTCGACCGATCACCTGTTACAATGTTCTGGGGTACCGGCAGTTCACACCGGTACCGACATCCAGACATTGGTGGCGTCGATGGATCAGAATATTCTGACCATGCAGCGTGCCATCACGGCATTCATACAAGCCGCGACGCCTTCGGTACCGCAGCAAACTCCGTTGTCGGTACCGATTCCGGTATCGGACCCGATATGGGTTCCGCTGCCGGTACCGATTGCATCGACGTCGATGGCAGTGGTACACTATCCTGTGATGCCCATCGGTACCGATCCGGCACCGAGTACTCCCGATGTCGATATCCCCCGGTATGCTTATCGGGCTCTGCGAGAGCATCCAGACAGGCGATACTTCGATTCTTCTGAGGACTCTGATGAATCAGAGGCCTCTATCGAAGCATCGGGGATCCTTCATCAGGAACCCTCTTCTCCAAAAAGGAGAATGTCTCCTCCAGAGGACTTGTCTTTTCAAGACTTTATCAGGGAGGTGGCCAGGGGCCTTTCCATCTCAGTGGCCTCTGAGACAGAGCCTAGAGCCAAAAAATTAGATATTTTACAATATCCTAAGGCTCCCAAAGAGGCAGCCACTTTACCAATACATGAGATTCTCTATGATCACATGTTGGGCATATGGGAGACTCCTCTTACCACCTCCCCTCATTCTCGTAGGTTGGACACCATGTATCGTGTTCCTCCTTGTCCTGGTTTTCATAAGACTCAGCTTCCTCACCACTCCATTGTGGTGGAGTCTGCTATGAAAAAGATCAAGAGTACAAGGAGGCACTCTTCTACTCCTCCAGGAAGAGAATGCGGAACCTTAGATGCCTTTGGCAGGAGAATTTTCCAGGCCAGTATGCTTGTAGCCAGAATCAACTCCTATAGTCTCTATTATGGGGATGTTTCTAAAGGAAGTTCCAGATCATCTGCAAACCTTATCTCCTTTTATGTCAGAAAATAAAAGGGAAGAGTTTCTCACCTGGCTCAAACATGCCCAGGATATTTCCAAATTTTCCAACCGTGCAGCCTTTGACTCTTTTGAAGGTGCCAGCAGAGCCTCGGCTATTGCCATAGGTGCACGCAGAGTTGCTTGGTTACAGGCCTCTGATTTGGAATCCTGGGTTCAGGATGGGCTAGGTAACCTTCCTTGTACAGGTGAAAACCTGTTTGGCAAAGACTGGCAAGCAAAGGCCAACCAGATGGATGCTGAAAATTCTGCTTTAGATAAACTTTCAAAGTCTACTTCTGCTCCTTTTAAAAAGAGATTGTTCAAAAAAGGATTTTTCCCCAAAAAAGGGAAATATTCTTCTGTTTATGGTCAGGCCTCTTCTGCAGGTCATTTTGCTACAAAGAGGCAACAACAACCAAAACAGGCCAAGCCTAAGGCTGTGAGGACTGCTACGGCCCAACAGCCTCAGCCTCCTCAGGGCCTTTGACTTATCACTAGAGAACTTAGCCTTTCTGGCTCTGGAACATCCAGAGCCTCTCACCATCCCAGGAAGGTTAGCTCATTTTGCTCCCAGATGGGAACAAATCACAGCAGAGCAATGGACCCTCTCTATCATAAGAGACGGGCACAAGCTTCACTTCTTAAACCTTCCTCCTCACACTATGGTGCAACAGTTCAATTCTCCAACATCTCTCCTCACCCTTCTAGGTCAAGAGATTGCCACCCTTCTTGCCCAAGGGGCAATAGAAGAAGTACCCCTTCTTCAACAGGGCTCAGGGTTCTACTCCCCCTATTTTCTCATTCCAAAGAAAACAGGGGGCTACAGACCCATTTTAGATCTCAGAGAATTGAACAAGTTTCTATGCAAGGAGAAATTCAAGATGACTTCTCTCAGAACTCTCCTTCCATACCTCCAGAGTCAGGACTGGCTTTGTTCTCTAGATCTCAAGGATGCGTACACCCATGTCCTCATCCATCCAACACACAGAAGGTTCCTTCGGTTCCTTTACCAAGGAAAGCACTACCAATACAAAGTGCTTCCTTTTGGTCTGGCCTCTGCACCAAGAGTGTTCACCAAATGCATGGCAATAGTTGCTGCATTTCTACGCACTCTAGGGATATTTGTATTCCCATATCTGGACGACTGGCTCATCCGAGCTCCATCCCAGTCAGAGGCCCAGGCTTCCCTGGCCTGCACAAGGCGTGTTCTTCAGTATCTGGGACTGGTAATAAACATTCCAAAATCCCATCTCACCCCCCCTACTCAATCTCTAGAGTTCATAGGGGCCTTGCTGGATACCACAACTGCAAGGGCCTATCTCCCCCAGGCCCGTTGCCTATGCTTGGTGCAGTTAGCCTCACAGATTCAGTTAAAATCCCATTTAACTGCTCGAGAGATGTTACAACTCTTAGGCCACATGGCATCCACCGTGCATTTGGTTCCTTATGCTCGCCTTCAGATGAGAGCAGCTCAATGGACATTGGCCACCCAATGGACCCAGGCATCAGGGTGCCTGTCAGACAAGATAGCAACCTCCAGTCGCCTCTTTTCCTCGCTCCATTGGTGGAAGTCCACTCAAAATCTGTTGCTGGGATCCCCCTTTCAACAGGTGTTACCCCAAGCAACCCTTCCACAGATGCCTCTCCAAAGGGTTGGGGAGCTCATCTACAAGATCTCTGCACCCAAGACATCTGGTCTCCACAGGAGACATCTCTACATATCAACCTCTTAGAGCTCAGAGCAATCTTTCTGGCTCTCAAAGTCTTCCACACCCTGCTCAGCTACAAGACGGTCCTCATCCACACGGACAACCAAGTAGCCATGTTCTACGTGAACAAGCAGGGGGGGACTGGCTCTCTGTCGCTTTGCAACGAAGCTCTGAGATTGTGGGCCTTCGCCAGAGAGCATCAAATCCATCTCATGGCAGTGTATCTTCCAGGAGTTCAAAACTCTTGGGCAGACAGACTCAGTCGAGTTCTGCTTCCACACGAATGGTCCCTCTATGGGGACCAGATAGCAAGGATCTTTCGAATTTGGGGAACCCCAGACATAGACCTGTTTGCAAGTCCGTGGAATGCCAAACTTCCCCGGTTCTGTTCCAGGATTCCGTGTCAGGGAGTTCAGGCCAGGGATGCCTTCCTCCTTCATTGGGGGCAAGATTTCCTCTATGCCTTTCCTCCTATTCCCCTCATTCCCAAGACACTGTTCAAGCTTCAGAGAGACAAGGGGTCTATGATCCTCATAGCACCACGTTGGCCACGCCAAGTGTGGTACCCCCTACTTCTGCATCTCTCTCAAGCTCCCTCCCTGGACTTGGGGTCTGCTCCAGATCTCCTCTCCCAGGAGGAAAGAATGTTGTGGCACCCAAATCCCTAGTCTCTTCATCTCAGGGCCTGGTTGCTGAAGGCCTAGACCTTCAAGATTTACCTCTTTCTCAGCAAGTGAAGGTTATCCTTCATGCTTCCAGAAAGCCTTCCGCCAGATGTTCCTATGCTTTTAAATGGAAGAGGTTTACCATTTGGTGTGCAGAGAAGGGTCTTAACCCTCTTGCAATACCTCTGAATTCTCTACTGGAGTATTTGCTGCATTTATCCCATGCAGGCCTTAAAACGAATTCAATCAGAGTCCATTTGAGTGCTATTGCAGCATCCCTTAAACCGCTCAATGGACAGCCTATTTCCTCTCATCCTCTTATAGCAAGATTCATGAGAGGCCTTCTTTTGACTAAACCTCCCATTAGACCACCTCCAGTGGCATGGGACGTGAATTTGGTTCTTGGCCAGCTTATGAAGCCACCTTTTGAACCCTTAGCCACTACCTCCTTGAAATTCCTTTCCTGGAAGGTTATTTTTCTCATTGCAGTTACCTCAGCTCGCCGTATCAGTGAGTTGCAAGCCTTAGTGGCTAATCCTCCTTATACAAGGTTCCATCATGACAAGGTAGTCCTCAGAACTAATCCACACTTTATGCCTAAAGTGGTCTCACCTTTTCATTTGAACCAGGAGGTATATTTACCTGTCTTTTTTCCAGGACCTCACACATCAAGTGCAGAGAGGAATCTTCATACCCTGGATTGTAAAAGAGCACTTGCTTTCTACTTACAAAGGACACAGCAACATCGAAAGTCCTCTCAACTTTTTGTTGCTTTTGATCCCTCTCATTTAGGACTTCCCGTCTCTAAGAGAACTCTGTCCAATTGGATTGCTCAGTGTATTTCTTTCGCCTACCAGAGTAAGAACCTTTCTCTGGAGGGCCATGTCACAGCTCACAATGTGAGAGCCATGGCAGCCTCTATGGCTCATCTAAACTCTGTGTCCATAGACCAAATCTGTCGAGCGGCCACCTGGGCCTCGGTTCATACCTTTACAGCCCATTACTGCTTGGACAAGGACTCCCGCCGGGATGCCTTGTTTGGTCAGGCTGTTCTCAAACACCTGTTCCATACCTAATCAACTCCTACCCTCCATCCCTGACTGGATGCCTGAGATTCATGGGTGTAGGTAGAGCCCTTTCCAGGGGCTCACAACCTGGGTGATCTCCCAGGCATCTCTAGCTGGGGAGTCCCCATATGTGAAGACTCATTCCTGCTTGTTCCTGGAGATAGCACAGTTACTTACCTGTAACAGGTGATCTCTGGGAACAGCAGGAATAAGTCTTCACAACCCACCCACCTCCCCTAGGAATCTATCTTTCCTTTCCTCTCTCTCTCTCTCTCTCTCTTTGTCTCAGCTTTAAAACTCGAACTGGAGAGAGGCAGTTAGGAAAGGCGGGAAGGCAGCGCGCAGGCGCTGTGGGATGCTCTCAAAAGCTTTCCTTTTGGACGCTGGGGAGCGTTCCCGCGCAGGCTCCGTCGGTACCGACGATACCCATATGTGAAGACTTATTCCTGCTGTTCCCAGAGATCACCTGTTACAGGTAAGTAACTGTGCTTTATGGAAAAAGAGGGTCACCACCCCACTTCTGAGAAGAGAAGATAGATGCAAAGACCTGTGGGAACATATGAAACTGAAGCCATAAGTGGTCTTGTCCAGTATGATGAGTCTCCTGTAATAGAACTGTCAGCCTTCTCCCTCTTCAGCTGGTCCAACACCCACTTGCACTTAATGGGATTGTGGAGACCACCGACATTTCATAAAACAAGCTTACCATAATCTTTCAAGAGGGCTACCACAACTGGACCTGCTCGCTGGCATTGGAAAGTATGTGAGATCAAGCGCAAATCGCCCTGCTTCCCCTCGTGGTGTACTCGACTCTCCCAGTAGAGGTCTTCTGCTTTTGGTTCACTCCTACCCCTCCCCCTCCCCCTCCCCCTTCCAAATTATGGTCCTATTGAGGGCAAGATTTTGGAAAGACAAACTTGAAATATGCAAATTGGCAAAGAGAGAGCCGTATTAGGGAGTGCTGATGTTCAGTGACAGAAGCTCCCCTTGTATCTAGCCTGCCTCCCATAGGAGGCCTCCCCAAGTGGACCCCCGACAAATACAATCAACCTTTGACCCCTTCCTACCCGTCCCATGGCCCAAAAGAAACCATCCCCCAACAGAGTAGGTAAGATTACTGCAGCTCTGAATGTGCCAACTGATATTCTGGGCCAGCTGGCTGCCACCTGTGCCGAAATTCCTAGGGACCAATCCACCAACCCCAGTATCTAAAGAAAATTAGCATAGTAGTAGTGTGAAGCGGAAGAACCCTTTAACAGTGCACCCTCTGAGAGCAGAAGACAACAAAGAATTGTCAGATAAGGGGGAAGGACAAGGCAGCAGAGAGATAAAAGTATCAAAAGTAGAGAAACCATTCCTAACTGAGTCAGGGTGGCTTTGGTAGTGCCCATATCTCTGCTCTGAGTGTCCTCTGGTTCACTGTCAGTGCCTTTGAGCCCCAGGTATCTTATGTCTATTAGGAGTGGAGATTTCCCAATCTTGCTACTCACTGTGCTTCCTTGGAGTACGACTTCCTTCATTTTTCATTATGTCTAGCAAGTCCAAGCAATTGACTAGCTCTGAAATTTTGTGCTATGTGTGGTTCCATTTGAATATGAAGCTGAAGGGGAAATTCCATCTATATTTGATGGACTTTTTTTTATTTTAATTTTATTTTTAATTTTTGCAGCAGCTGTGTCGAAGGTTTGAAGCCCTTCCTCCTCTCCAGTGTATACTGAGAGATCCTGGAATACCTGAATCTCATGACTTTGAAAAGTGATGGAATGCTTGCCTCTGAGACTGCTGAGAAAGGGGTATCTTGTTCTTGAAGGAATGGAAACATGTTATAATAGGGTGAGGCCGGGACCAGAGCCTCCCCCCCCCCCCCCCAGGCCCGAGACTTTGGTGGGTTCTCAAGTTTAACTGGGCCAGGTGCCCCAGGGACAAGAAAGTATACAGCTCCCGGATTAGCTCTTTGGTGTTATCCTTTCCTCCGTGTTCTGGGATACTGAGGACTCTGATATTATTTTGCCCTTGGCAGTTTTCAAGGTTGTCATGTTCTTTCAGATCTCTAGCAAGTTGATACAGTTTATGGAGTTTGGACTGGAAGAGGGCCGTTGCATCTAGCTGTTCGCCAGTACTTATTTCATTCTGAGTGACACAGTCATCCAGTGACTTATTGTTCATTTTGATATCACTGATAGCTTTAGAAAAGTCCATCTGGAAAAGACAAAGCTCCTGCAGGATCTCCATGAGGTCAGCTTCAGTTGCAGGTGGAGAGGGTACCACAGGGTCTTCAGAGGTTATAGTGAGATTACAGGCTGAGTCTGAAGCAGGCGCAGCAGTGACTGTGGAATCAGCGGTCTGGGAGAACTGGGACAGAGCCGCAGCATAAGAGCCCTTGTCTAACAAGATGGCCCCGGATGATTTTGTGTGACTCAGAGTACTTGTGTGGGCAGAATTCCTTCACTGTGTGAAGAGAACAGAGCTGATTCCAAAGCCTGAATTACAGGGAAATCAGTTCAGGGAGGGTAGGAGAAATCCCCACAAACTAAAAGGCTTGCTGATTTTGGTCTCTTAAAAGTCCACTGTGAAGGATGGTTTGCCTCTCTTTGCGATGAAATCCACTTAGTACATAGGCACTGACAGAGAATGGTCTTTCACCCGGATCCTCTGACCACCCCCCCCTGCTCTCCCGTCTCTCACCAGGTAAGTCCCACTTACAAATACCATATCGGACTGGCTACAAGCACAAAACCTCCGCATCCAGCACAAGAAAACGGAGGTACTGTTCATCGCTAGAGACATAAACTTTACCCCACCAACACATATAAAGGTCAAGGAAGCGGAATTACAAACCAGAGAAACAATAAAATACCTGGGAGTCACCTTAGACAGACACCTTGACATGAAATACCATATAGGCAACGTCGTGAAAGCGGTCTATTTTAAGATCCGTTCACTCAGGCATCTGCGCTCCCTACTGGAACCAGATGATTTCCGGACTATATTCCAAGCTCTGATACTACCGCACTTTGACTTTGCTAACTCCATCCTACAAGGGCTCCCGCAATCCACACTAAACTCGCTACAACTAGCCATGAATGCCGCAGCAAGGATTCTCCATGGAGCTACCAGAAGCGACCATGTGACTCCGATTCTAAAACAGCTTCATTGGCTACCTATACACGGAAGGATTATCTTCAAAACATTAATCCTCTCATTCAAGGCCATCAAGCGCCTGTCCTCCACAGCACTTACTGATCTCATTCAAACAGTGCCCCCCAACAGAGCCAGGAGGTCAACCGCCTTAAATCTATTAACTACCCCTAAAACATTGACTAAATGCAATAACATGACAGCGAATAGGGCCTTCAGCCTTTACGTCCCCAAAATTTGGAATACACTCCCACCAAACATTCGAGCCATTGCTGACCTGATCCAATTCAGGAAGGCTATCAAATATCACCTCTTCCTCCAATACTACCCAGCCAGCGATGGTTCCAGATAACACCAACTAAGAAACACAGCCAGCGTTGTTTCTAGATAACACCACCAAGAAACACTGCCTTTCTTACAGCCCATTCTCACAATGTATTTTGTATTTGAAACGGACTTATTTTATACTGTTCAATTCAATCATGTTATAGGTCTTTTACGTCATGCATTTGACCTATTTCATGTTTATATTTCATGTATATAGTTCATGTATATAGTTCAAACCCCCCCTGTTATCCAAGTTTATACCCCTGTTCGATGTAAAACCAAACAGAAGTGTGTTTTGGTCATTTTGTTATACTGTGAACCGCGCTGATGCCGAATAGTGCGGTATATAAGCAACTGTAATAAATAAATAAATAAATATCCACAAACGATCTCAAGCTCCATATAGCCTTACCGGTGCCCCTCAGTGTTAGTCTTTGATTGCAGCAAGGCAACTGATGGTTTGAGTCGCAGTCTGTGGCCCTCTGAACTCGCATGCATGTATCTTGCCTTTCCCCCTATTTGATGGACCGAGCTCCCTGACTGCTGTGGACAAGGCAAACCTGCTGATCAGAAGCTTCTGTCCTCCAATGCTGCTGGTAATAAGTCGCTCCAGGTAAATGTTGAAGACAAGTGAGCTTTCCTGTCTTAGTCGAGCATGTAGGAGAGAGATGCTCTCGATGGCTGATGCTCTGCCCCGATTCTCTTGCCACTTTCTCCCCAAGCATGCCAACAACAGACTGCTCTCTCTTCAACACCTGTGTATTAAGATGCGTGAATGGACCCCCCTGCCCCTTTCAGTGTTGGTTTGAGTTGCAGTCTATCTAATCTCACTGTTTCCTAAACTGCTTTACATACTACAAATGCTCCCTGTATGCTTACTACAGAAGGACATAATTCTATTTGAACGAGATCTTTGCTGTTTTCTATGGTGAGGGAAATTAGCGAGAATATCCTTGGCCAAACTTAAGGGCTCTTGGAGACAGGGGGATTGGGGGTCCCAGATATCTGGCATTATGCATGGGTGTGTCAGGTACGACACCTGAGAGATTGCCTGGGGCACATGGAAATATTTACCCCTCCTCCAAGCTTTGGAAGAATAATTTTTTGCCTTATACATTACTAGCAGTGTTGCACTTGGAGGGTCAAGCTCCCCCACCCCTGATCATTAATATTCTACTTGTGCGACCACTCCAAAAATGTTTGGAGATTTTTATGCTCTAAGTGGGGTATATTCTTGATTGTAACTAGTTTCATGCCATGGCAGGGTAATCCACTACTATTACTAGGTGCGAGAGCTGCACCTTTTAGGAGTGGAGAGAGAAGGGGTGTCCAGCTTGGGGAATGTGGTGGACTTGGAAGAATGCATTAAATCATATCATGTGTTAAATGTAGAATTTGGCCTGAACATATCTTCAGCTCCGTCACTATGTCTGCTCCCTGCCATGGGAGGGCCTGGTGGCGGAGGCCTCAGCAAGAGTTGTTGTTAAGTGCTGTCGAGTCGGAATCGACTCATGGCGACCCTCTGGATAGCTATCCTAAATTGTGTTCGGTCTTCAGTCAGGCGGCTCATTGTTGACAGACTGGTACCCGTAGCTGCTGTTATTGTATCGATCCATCTCATTGCTGGCCTTCCTCTTTTGCGTTGACCTATCTTGCCAAGCATGATGTCTTTCTCTAACTATCTCTCTTCGCATGATGTGTCCAAAGTATGAAAGTCAAAGTCTTGTCATCTGAGCTTCTAAAGAAAGCTTAGGTTTGATCTCTTCTAGTACCGACTGGTTTGTTCTTCGGGCAGTTCATGGTATACACAGTATTCGCCGCCAGCACCATAATTCAAAGGCATCAGTTTTCTTCCTGTCTGTCTTTTTCACTGTCCAGCTTTCACATCCATATGATGTTGTTGAAAATACCATGGCTTGAACAAGTCGAATCTTTGTATGGAGAGAGACATCTCTGCTCTTGAGAATCTTATCTAGGTCTTTCATAGCCATTCTGCCAAGAGTAATGCGTCGTTTGATTTCTTGACTGCTTGTTGCTTCTTTATTGATAGTTGATCCAAGTAGGTTAAAGTTGATCACGATTTTAATTTCTTCTCCTTCAACGATGAACCCGTTGATTATGCCAGTTGTCATGATCTTTGTCTTCTTTACATTAAGGTGCAGGTCCATTTTGAGACTATGTTCTTTGATTGTGAGAAGCAAATGTTTCAGATCATCTTCACTTTCAGCCAGTAATGTAGTATCATCAGCATAGCGAAGGTTGTTGAGTCTTCCACCAATCTTCAAACCTCTGTTGTCTTCATACAATCCTGCTTCTCTGATGATTTGTTCTGCATATAAATTAAACAGGTAGGGGGAAAGTATGCAGCCTTGTCTTACACCTTTGCTTATTTTAAACCATTCTGTCTCTCCTTGTTCTGTTCGAACTGTTGCTTCTTGATCAATGTACAGATTGCGCAAGAGAACGATCAGGTGTTCTGGTATACCCATGCTTCTTAATTTGGCCCAGAGTTTCTCATGGTTTACACAGTCAAAAGCCTTGCTATAGTCGATAAAGCACAAATAGATATCCTTTTGGTATTCTTTAGTCTTTTCAAGGATCCATCTCACATCCGCAATGATGTCTCTCGTTCCTCGCCCTTTCCTGAATCCTGCTTGCACTTCAGGTAGTTCTTGTTCCAGATATGGTTGTAGTCTCTTTTGAATAATCTTCAGTAGAATCTTGCTGGCATGTGGGATCAGAGCGATTGTTCGATAATTTCCACAGTCAGTTGGATCACCTTTCTTTAGTATTGGTATAAACGCAGATCTTTTCCAGTCAGTTGGCCATGATGTTGTCTTCCATATTTCTTGGCATAGCCTTGTAAGTATGGTAACAGCTGCATCATATTGCTGCAATACTTCTATAGGAATGCTATCGATGCCTGGTGCTTTGTTCTTTGATAAGGCTTTCAATGCTGCTTCAACTTCCTCTTTCATCACCAATGGTTCCGATCATAAGGTACAGGTTGAAACGGCTGTTGGTCCACTTGATCTTTATCATATAAAAACTCTGTCTATTCCTTCCACCTTTTCTTGATCTTCTCAGCATCATTCAACATAGAACCTTGAGCATCTTGTAACATTCCAATTCGAGGCTGGAACTTTCTTTAACTCTCATAGCTTTAGGAAAGCCGATCTTGTTCGTCCTCTAATAGTTTCTGCTTCTATTTCCTTGCAAGTGTCATTGTAGTACTTTTTCCTTGTCCTGTCTTGCTGCACGTTGGAAATCTCTGAGTTCTGTTATTGTCTTTCTTTCTCCTCTGGCTTTAGCTTCTCTGCGTTTCTGGTCAATTTTCAGAGTTTCTTCCGTCATCCATTTTGGCCATTTTTGCTTTTTCACCTTTTGTAGAGACTTCTTGCTTTCTTCCAACACAACCTTCTTGATGTCATTCCATAACACTTCCGGAGCTCTCTCATTTGTATCTAAAGCAGCAAATCGATTTTGCAGGCAGTCTTTAAATTCCAGTGGTATATTCTGTCAGACGGCTGCCTAGGGTGAGAACTTACACAATCTTGACGATGCATATATTCATATGATTCTTGCAAGGTATTGTGGGTAATGTAGTTCATTCACTCCCAAACACAGCTGAAGACAATAATTGAGTTGTGTAACCAGTGGTAAAGCCAATAAAATACTACTTTTATTGATGGGGTTTAATTCACCCAGCACAAGTATGCTTGGTAGCAATATAAATGAGGATACTTGCTTGCAGTGTTTAAATGGATAACATAAAGTCACAAAGCAAATCAGAAAACAACCTTCAGCTTGTCAGGCAATTAGCTAATGTTTTCTTAGCAAATAATTACCAAATAAAAAGGCACAAAGAAATGAATGAACTTTGCTTGTTAGGTTAACTTCTGCTTATTTTCCACGCAGATCCAGCAGTGATTTTCCCTTGCTCACACACACAATCAGGTGCAGCTTTAATTACTATCAATTGTCCAGCTGAAACCCTTTAGCTGGCTGGCTGCTACTGTGTGAACCCAAATCCTGCTTTAAGAGCTGTTTGCAGTGAAAATAAGAACAAAATTAGGTTTCTTTGTGATGGCTGATGTGTTTGCTCACAGAAGGCTAGCAATAGCATTTAGATAGAGAACAGTCCATGTAATTAATAGTTTCATCTGCTGTATCTTCCCCTTCATCAATCAGCATAGGGTCACTATCATACATTGGCACAGACGAGTCTTTCATTAAGGCACTATCATGAGAATGCTTATTCCCTTGCTGCCATTCACTATTATAGATAGGGTCTGGATCAGTGTTCATACCTGAGCCTCTCCTGCTATCATAATTCCTCTCTGTATAGCCTGGCCAGTATGTAATCCAATTCTGATGTCCAGCCTTCCAATCTTGATCCCTGGACACTGGATCTTTCCTCACATACCTTCTGGCATAGGTCTGAAAGTCCTTTCCACGTGCAGTCTTCTCTCTTCCAGGTAGCCACTGGTGATTCCTATCTCTGCCATTCCATTCCTCTGGCTGACTCCAGTCCAATGGACTCTGCTGGCATTTGGAATACCTCCCAGTATAGGTACTGCCTTGGAATCTCCCAGACCTTCCAATGGCCTTTCTTCTCTTCCTTCCAGAGAGTTTCCTTCTCTCTCTATCCGCTTGGCTTGGCTTCTGCTTCTCGAGATGATGTTGGTGCTTGAGCTTGAAGCTGTTGCTGTATCTGTTCCTGAAGCTGGGCTGGAGCTTGTAGCCGTTGCTGTAGCTGTTATCTGTAGAATAAGCTCTATTCTTATTCTGTCTTAATGTGTGCTCCTCCCTAACACAGCGCAGCTGTGTTGAATCAGGCCCTGCCCTTTGAGATGAGTGCTTAGGGATTACCTCATAGCTCTCTTGATTGCACACACGTTTTCTCACTTCAGCCCCCCTCATGGCTGCTGGAAACCTGGTGCATTCTGGGACTGGTAGTCTTTTATGTGAAAACTCTGTTTTCTTTCTTCTACCAGAACTGACAGGTTGCTTGTTCAGAGTCACATCATCTTTTCTATAGCTCCTACCTGAGCTATGATAAGCTTCCTTATCACAATTCTCAAGGTCATATTTTGCTGCATTCATGAGTGGTTTGCTCTTTTTCAACTTTAGGTTGAGTTTGCATACTAGTAGTTGATGATCTGTACCACAGTCAGCTCCAGGTTTTGTCTTTGTTAATGTTATAGAGCTTTTCCATCATTGACTTCCACAGATGTAGTCAATTTGATTTTTATACAATCCATTGGGTGAAGTCCATGTGTACAGTCGCCGCTTGTGTTGCTGGAAGAAGGTGTTTGAGATGAATAGATCATTGATCTTGCAGAATTCTATCAGTCCTTCTCCAGCTTCATTTCTGTTACCAAGTCCATATTTTCCAACTACTTTCCCTTCTTCTTTGTTGCCAACTTTTGCGTTCCAGTCACCCATGACTATCAGGATATCCTGTTTGCATGTTCTGTCAATTTCAGCTTGTACTTGTTCATAGAACTCTTCAATTTCATTCTCTTCTGCAGCTGTTGTTGGGGCATATACTTGAATTATAGTTGTGTTGATAGGTAATCCTCGAAGACGAATAGAGATTAAGCGTTCGCTGACTGCATTGTATTTCATTACAGTTCTTGCAAGTTTCTTCTTTATTATAAATGCAACACCATTTCTTCTTTGTCTTTCATTTCCAGCATAGTAGACCATGTGATCATCTGATGCAAAGTGCCCGATGCCAGTCCATTTCAGTTCGGTGACACCCAACAGATCAAGTTGTACACGTTCCATTTCATTCTTGACCACCTCCAACTTCCCTTGGTTCATGCTTCGTACGTTCCATGTTCCAATGTGTAAGACATCTTTACAGCTTCTGACTCTTATTTCATGCGCATCTACATCAGCAGTCAGACTTCCCGAGGGCTTTGATACAACCACATCATAAATGCTGGCTTTACTCTGAAAAGTCTTCAGCTCTTCCCCAGTAGGTAGTTGAGTGCCTTCTGACCTGGGGGTCTCATCTTCCAACCCCATAGCACAATTTGTTTTGTTGTAACTATCCATTGGGTTTTCATGGCAAGATACAGAAATAGATTGCCGGGCCTTTCTTCCGTGCAGTTTAAGTTTGGTGGTGTTGCCGTTGTCACAAGAATGTGATCCTCCGCCGTCAACACTATCCCATTCTGCTGCTGCCCAGATGGGTGGTTTGTCTTGGTCTGGCACCTCAGCTGAGACCTGTCCATCTTGGATGACCCTGCCAGTAGTTAAACTACCGATAGTTTAGCTCTCAGCATCACTGATGCACGCAAGCCCTCACAGCACAACAAGCTGCAAACCAAGCAAGAGTAGTGCAGTTCTTTTACTTGGATGCACAGGACTGTCTTACCATCTCACAATTTTTTTAAGAGGCTAGGGGCGGTGGTCTCCATGGCCAGATTTCTCAGCAGTGGAGCAGAAATGGGCTGAGAAACTGGGTACTTCCGTGGACCTGGGAGTGGTGTATAAGGCAGTAGCCCAAATACCAGGCTTGGTAAAGACCAGTAAGGTTGCAAGAAATTCAATATCTGGTGCTTTGTCGTCAGTTTTCTCCCAAGGGGGCCTTTTGCAGTGGGGTGACCCAAAGTGACTGTTGCTTGTGGTGTGGAGATTGTGGTGTAGCTGATTTGGGACATGTGTGGTGGAGCTGTAGGAAGATTCAACAATATTTGAGTCAGATTCAAACCTATGCGAGCTTTCTGGTGGGACAGCAGGTGGAGTGGACAGGGGTATTAATGATACTGGATGTTTTGCACTCTAGTAATCCTAAAGTATATTGGCCGTGGCTTTTGGTGTGCAAGGTCTGTGTGGTAGGGAAACCAGCGATGCTGTACCACTGGCGAGAGGTGTCCATTCCAACCTTCTGGGAATGACTGAATCATTTCCATCAGTTGATGCTGATGGCGTGTATGGCTGCTAGAGGCTGTGCCAAGAGGCAGGATAACTTTTTAATGCGTGTATGGCTGCTAGAGGCTGTGCCAAGAGGCAGGATAACTTTTTAATGCTGTGGAGTGACTATATCAACAACTTTGGGCCCATAGCTTGCAACGAATTGCTAACATTCTAGATTATACAGATAGTTTAGAGGGAAGGGGACAAGGAGTATGCTTAGATAACGTGAGAGAAGTGGAGCTATAATCCCCTCTGTAAGAGGGTCAGAGTGATTGAAGAGTTGGGTGGGGGGGAGGGGGTGGCACCAATGGGGACCGAGAAAGGGGAGGGGGTTGGAAGAAAGACAGACATAGAGAGGAGGTAGACTCTGTGGAGTTCAGCTTCTTCGAGCTTTGAATCTGAGGTGATGTGTAAGGGAAACCACAGTGCTTCTGGGATTAGTGCTCAAGAGATAGTAAGGAAGGGTGGAGGGAGGAGGGATTAAGGGGAGGTTATAACAGAAAATGAAACCACACACTGTTAGTCAATTGATTTACATTTTATGTGATTTGACATGTTGTATATATTGGACATCATGTCGTTGTGGTTAATAAACAAGTTAAAAAAAAAAACCAAACAAACCAAGAGGCCAGCGTTCAATCCACACAAGCAGTTAAAAAAGAATTGAAATGTCCAGAAGTTGGCCAAAAAGCACTGAGGCACTTGTATGCCAGATGCCTCAGAATTGCAGAAATCTCCAATTTAAATCTTACAAGAAAGAAGAAAGGCAAAAAAAATGTTAAACGTTTTTCATCTTGAAAGACTGGAATTAGCTATCCACAGTGTGAGCTTTCTTTTGTGTTGTGTCTCCAGACTGCTTTCGAAGGGCATAACATGAAGCTGCAAGGTGGTAAATTGAAAGGCAGTGTCAGGAAATATTTCTTCACTGAAAGGGTGGTGGATGCTTGGAATGCCCTCCCAAAGGAAGTGGTGGGGGCAAACACGGTGATGGAATTCAAAACGGCATGGAACAAACACAGTGGATCCCTTTACAGCAACAGGATAAAAGCAAAATAAACAGTACCATCTAACTTCTGAACTATCTAGCGTCTCAACAAATAGGGGTGTCCTACATGGAGTGGTGGGTTCACCCCTAAACAGAAACATGGGGAGGGGTGGCCTGCACAGAGCGACAGGTGCACCTACTCTTGCCATCTTGCTGGGCAGACTAGATGGACCATGCTGGTCTTTATCTGCCGTCACTTTCTATGTTACTATGAAGCCCTTGATCGCCATGGTGCATGCATTGCTACTTGATCCACTCCTATAGTTTAGCTGCAGACTCCTCTGCCTGCTTTTCCACATTGACCACACCAACCTCAATTAGTGCCTGTTGTGCTTTGACTCTATTGTGAGCTCTAACCATTTTGCCTTTAATTGTAAAAGATAAACCAAAAGGATATGCCCAATAGTATCTGATCTTCTCAGAGTGAAGTTTGCCAGTAATATCTGTCAGCTCCGGTCTTTTGTGCAGGGTAGTTGGTGACAGATCTGCAAACATGTCTGTGTTAAAGGAGTCCATCACTAATGGGCTCTGGAGTCTTGGCCTCTTTGCCACCTGCTCATTAAGTTGGCATTCATGAAAACATACTACAATGTCCTTAGGTAAGTTACCCCTTGCCTAGCCTGTTGCCTGGTGGGTCTGATCTAGCTTAATACTAGTGAAATCTATGCCCTGCTAGTCAGTCACAAAAAAGTCTGAAATCCATTTCTCCCCGCAGTGAAGCATATTTGGGTGCTTCTGGGATTTATTTATTTATTTGGTTTTATATACTGCGCTATTTTAGTTCAGTGCTGTTTACAGGATACCATAGAATCTAAGATTCTGCCGCTGTGTGTACTTTTTAATATCTTATACTTTATCAATAAGCTCTGCATTGTGTCTCTGTTCCTCTCCTCAATGCTCCAGGGCTCTAAAGAGACCTCTTGCTTACCCAACCTGTACTTCGAAACCTCCACCTGCTGTGCCAGTTCAGTCATCTCACCTCTAAATTCTGCCATTGCATCAGTTATTCCTCTTACCAAGGCAGTTGCTTTTCAACTCAAACCAAAATTTTGATTTCTTCTCACAGTAGATTCTCCTCAGTACTCTTACTATTGCTCTTTGAGCCTTTCTCCAGCAGGTGACTCAGTATCTCCAGTTCTTGTTTTGGCTGCTCCAACCTGAGCTTCTGTAAGCAAAGTTTTAAAGATCAGATAACTTCTTAACTGACATAATATCCCAATTTTCAACCTTGAAAGCAGCAGGAATTAATCCTAAGGAGAGGCTGGGAAAGCTATACAGTTCAGTACAACACTTGAGCTTCATGTTCAGGCAGCTATTCAGGACGGTGATGTCCCTTCCCCCAGCTTCATATATTTTTGAGGACTTTCAAGCTGTAGTCAACTCGGTGATTTAGAATAGAAAGTGAATAGTGAGGATGACATGTGAAATGTGATACTGCTAACACGCACAGAATCCAAGGGGTCAGTAGTAAACTCAAAAATATAAGCAACCCCCTTATAGTAAGTGATAAGCAGTTTTTTTGTCAGACCATCACAAATCTGCCACTGTCAGTATGTGTTGTCATCCAATTTCAGGTCCATTTCACTATGTTAAGTGCCGTGGAGTCTGCATTGACTCATGGCAACCCTCTGGATGGTTGACCTAAACTGTGTTCGGTCTTCAGTCAGGCGGCTCATTGTTGATAGTGGCATCCATAGCTGCTGTTATTGTATCAATCCACCTCATTGCCAGCCTTCCTCTTTTAAGTTGACTTTCTACTTTGCCAAGCATTTGTCTTTTTCCAACGCTCTCTCTCTTTGCATGATGTGTCCAAAGTATGAAAGTCGAAGTCTTGTCATCTGAGCTTCTAAGGAAAGCTTCGGTTTGATCTCCTCTAGTACTGACTGGTTTGTTTTTTGGGTAGTCCATGTTATACATAGTATTCGTTGCCAGCACCATAATTCAAAGGCATTCATTTTTTTGCTGTCTCGTCTTTTTCACTTTCCAACTTTTGCATCCATATGATGTTATTGAAAACATCATGGCTTGAACAAGTCAAATCTGTGTGTGTGTGTGTGTGTGTGTGTATATATATATTCTACAAAAGCTTAGAAGCAACATTTTAAGCTTCAACAATTTTTTTTTTAATTTATATTTTATCAACCAATACAACCATTGCTCCTCATGAACCAATTTTCTTAACATTCATTATCCCCCTGCTTCATCTCCGATCTTGTCCATATCCACATCATTAACATGGTAACATTTATCATTTTCATCCTTCTTCCCCCCCTCATCCCCCCTCCCTTCCCCCCTTCCCTGCCTTCCTTGCCGTATTCTTCTCATTAACACCAATCAACTATTCTCTGCCCACCTTATATACTTCCCCCACACTTTTTGAAACGTTGGTAACCTGTTATTCTTCATCGCTGTTAACTTGCTTAACAGGTATACCTGGGCTAAATATGCCCTATATTCCCCCAGTTGCGGCACGGTGCTCTGTTTCCATCTACGTGCTATCAAGATTCGAAATGCAACACACCCCAAACTGAGGAACATACCTTCTTCATTATTCAAATTCCCTGGTTTGGTTCCCAGCATTGCCACCGCGGGTTGCAGTGGGACATCCTTCTCCAATATTGTACTTAATAATTGGAACACCTCCTCCCGTATTTTATGCACAATTCCACAATGCCACCATATGTGGAGGTATGCCCCCTTCGCCCCATATTCTCGCCAACATTTATCATCCCCCTGTTTATACATGCGGTACATTTTGTCCGGTGTCAAATGCCACCTGTACATTACTTTGTAGTTATTTTCAATAAGATTAGCTGCTAACAGCTCCTTATATCTGTTGCAGAATATATGTCCCCACTGAGACTCATCCCAGCATTCACCCACATCTTGTTCCCAATTTACCTGAAGCCTCCCTTAGGGCCCTCCCCCTCCATCATATTATAAATCCTGGTCACAATTTTCTTACTTTGCCCCATCAACACTAATTTTTCAATTTCAGTCAGGTCTCCCCGTAGCTCTGGTATTATCTCATGTCTTATATAGTAACAAATCTGGGTGAAGTGGTACCTGTCCGCCCCCGCTAGGCCATATTGTTTCTGAGCTCTTTGTAATTCCATAGTCTTTTTCCCCTCCAGCAGCTGCCCTACTTGGTTCAATCCCTTCTTGCTCCATTCCTCGAATACACTCTTCCCCATCGAGGGAGGGAAGCCTGGGTTCCTACAAATAGGAATCAGTCTGCATACCCCTTTAGCCCCCAGCCAAATAGATTTCCATTTCTTCCACAAACTCCAAACCCTCTGCATATAGGGATTTTGAAACCGTTTCCCCCCCTTTTTTTTCTCCCTTGGTAGTCACATCCATTCTCCTACCTCCCCCCCCCCCCCAATAATTCCTCGGTTTCCATTGCTACCCATTCTTTTACCTCCTCGTCCCCCCAATCCACAATTGCACTCAACTGTGCCGCTTCGGTGTATCTTTGCATGTCAGGTATGGCTATCCCTCCATTCTCCCTCCTCCTCGTAAGAGTCTTCCAAGCCACTCTGTTCTTCTTCCCCCCTCCTATAAATTTCATAATCGCCCCTGTACTAGTGCTAAAAACTTTTAGGCAGTTGCAGTGGTAGGGCCCTAAAAAGATAACGCCATTGTGTACTATCATCATTTTAATTGCTGAAATCCGCCTTCTCCATGACAGTCCTCTGCTTCCCCAGAGGTCGAGCTCTTTTCTCATCTTTTTCTCCATTACCCCAAAGTTGTCCTGAAACAGATCAATCTCTTTGGCCGTTACATATACTCCCAGATATTTCACACTATGTTTGGCCCACCTAAATGGAAATTCCCCCTGTATACATTGCCTTGTCAAAGCTGTTGCTGTAATGTTCAATATTTCGGACTTTGAAGCATTTAATTTAAAACCAGAATATGTCCCAAATTCTTCCAGAATCGCATAGCTGGCCTTCAAGGATCTTTCTGGGTCTGTCAGCATGAATAAAATATCGTCCGCAAAGAGTGATATTTTACTCTCTGATTTTCCTTCCTGGACCCCCCTGATATCTGGGCAATCCCTCACCCTCTGTGCCAGTGGTTCCATGAAGAGTACAACAAGGAGGTGCGACAGTGGGCACCCCTGCCTAGTTCCCCTTCCTAGCTCAAATGTTTTAGTATATGCCCCATTAATGGCAATCTGTGCTAGGGCCGGCGTGTATATTGCTTTGATCCAATTATAATATCCCCCTTCGATCCCCATATGTTTCAACACTTTTAGCAAATATGGCCAGGCCATGCGATCAAATGCTTTTTCCACATCTATTGTCAATAGGATCATTTGCTCTTCCCTCCTCCTCCCCCTCCAGACAGTATTTAATACCTTCCGGATATTATCTGCCGTTTGCCTACCTGGCACAAAACCCGCCTATTTGTCGTGTACTAGTCGCGGCATAAAGGGTAACAATCTATTGGCCAGGATCTTTGTAAAAATTTTAAAATCTGTCCCTAGCAGAGAGATGGGTCTATACGACCCACAGACACTGGGGTCTTTCCCCTCCTTTGGTAATATTGTTATTCCCGCTGTTCTCATGGTCGATGGTATGTGCCCTCCCTCCTTAAAGGAATTATATAGCCTGGCCAGGGGTTCACATAAAATCTCTTTGAAAACCTTATAAAACCTTTTAGTATAACCATCCATCCCTGGAGTCTTATTCGCCGGTAAGGCCTGAATCACCTCACATTTCCCCCTTCTGGATAGGTTCTGAGATCTTGGCAGCTTCTGCTACTGTCAACTTAGGTAAGTCCATTTCTAAATATTTGTCTATGTCCTTCCCCCCCCCCCCATGCCGTATACAACTGCTGATAGAATTGTACAAACCGTTCTTGAATCTTTTTCCTCGTTCTTACCTCCTGCATCTTGGATTTTGGTTATGTAATTCTTATTTTGGTGTTGCTTTAACCTATATGCTAGCCATTTGGTGGGTTTATTACCTAATTCAAAGAATTGCTGCTTTAATTGGTCTTGGGCAAATTTAATGTCTGCTAACTCTAATTCCCCCAGCTGTCTTCTCGCTTTGCTTAACTCCTGCCAGTTTGTTTCACTTAAATTCTGTTGTTTTTGTACTCCCTCTAACTCCCTAATCTTCCCCCTTAAAGCTTCTTTGTGTCCTTCTTTAACTTTTTTCATATAGGTCCCTGCTGATATCAACTCTCCCCTCACTACTACTTTCAAACATTCCCACAGAGTCTCTACTTTACAGTCGTCGCTATCATTTATCTCCAAATAATTCTTTATGGACTGCTTTATTTTTTCTACTATCTCGGGCTGCTCTAGTAATGACTCATTTAGTATCCAGCCCCTCTTCTGCTTCCCCTGATACCCCATCTCCCAGTCAATCCATACTGGTGCATGAACCGTCCAGATATGTTCCCCAATTCCGCAGTCCTCAATCCTCTCTAGCAAAGCTTTAGAGACCCAGATCATATCTAACCTGGAGTATGACTTGTGGACTGGGGAATAGAACGTAAAGTCCTTTTCCCTTCCCTTCCCTTCAACTCCCTCCAAGTATCCTGTAATCCTAAAATTTTCCCCATTAATTTTAACTTCCACCTACTTTGTGCTCTTCCCTCACTGTGCCCCTTGGAGTTATCTAACTGGGGGTTGATAGATTAAAATCACCCCCCATCACCACCTGGCCTTCCGCAAACTGCTCTGCAGCAGTTGTCAGACTCTCGTAAAATACTTCCTGTGAAGCATTCAGGCCATATATATTCATTAGCTTGATCCATTGCTCTTGAATTTTCAATTTAGAAGAATGAATCTGCCTCCTTTATTCTGCTGTACTACTGCTCCCCCCATATGGAATTCTTTCATTAATCAAAATTCCCACTCTCTCCCCCCCCCCCCTTTTTCAAATAGATTCTGTTGGACGCATACCATTGCCCCGGAAACTTCCTACGTGCCATCCTCTACTCATCCTTTTTTCTCAGATGAGTTTCTTGTATGAAGATAATGTCTCCTTTGAGCCTGGTAATTTCTTTATACATGCGTTGACGCTTAATTGGTGAGTTTAACCCCCTCACATTCAAGGTTAATACTCTTATGTTGCCCATTTTCCATTAGAAACGGCCTTTCAACTATGGCTTCTAGATTGGCAAGAAGGTCCCCCTTCCCCCTTCCAACCAGGCCAACTCCCGCCTTCCCCCTCCTGTAAGGCATATGACATACCAGACCCCCAAACTATAAACACACACTTCTACCTATACCTGTCAATATTACACCATTCATACACCTTATCTCTTTGCAAACTCCTTACACATTATTTGTACATAGGACTACTCCTTTTAACACTTTATCCCCCGCTGTATGTCCTTTCAGCCTCTGTCTCCTTCTTGTGCCAGGTTCTTCTTCTGTCTTCGCAGCCGCTTGTCCCCTTGGGGCGCCCACCTCCAGCTGCCGCTGTCCTCTGTCCTCTTCACCGCCTTTGGATCCATGGCTTCTGCCCCCTCCATCCATCCGGCCCGTCGCAGAAAGGTCTGAGCCTCCCCCACAGTATGGATGTGGGAGGTCACACCCTCCATACTGAATTGTAATCCAAAGGGATAGGTCCATTTATACTTAATTTGTTCCTCCTGCAGCCTCTTTGTTAGGCCTGCTAAATCTCCAGGAACAAGCAGGAATAAGTCCTCACATATGGGTACGTCGGTACCGACGGAGCCTGCGCGGGAAAGCTCCCCAGCTTCCCAGAAGGAAAGCTTTTGGGGCCTCCCACTGCGCATGCGCGCTGCCTTCCCGCCTTCCTGACCAACTCTCCTCAGTTCTTCTTTTTCCGCGGAGCCAGCAGGTCGTGTTCCTGTCACCGCTGAAGAAGTTGTTATTTTAATTTATTTCTTTGGCCGCGTGTCTGCCTTCCCGATTCCAGACCGGTACCGCCGGTCTTTTTTCTTTTATTTCTTAAAAAAAAAAAAAAAATCTTTTTTTCTCACTTGGTGTATTTGTCCTGTGAGGCCTTTAGGCCTTCACAAATTCTCCCTCATGGAGAAACAAGCCTCTGGGTTTAAAAAATGCACCAAGTGCAGCGGTACTATTTCAGTCACAGACACTCATGAATGGTGTCTTAAATGTTTGGGGCCTGACCATTCCATTCTGGATTGCCCATCCTGTTCTTTGATGTCTAAACGTGGCTTACAAAACCGGGCAGCCAAGTTTCACATGCTGTTTTCTACAGATACTCCAGCATCGACATCTTCCAGGTCTTCCTCTCCTGATGGATCTCAGGTAACCAAACATTCCTCTGGCAGGTCCTCAAAGGGCAAATCTCCCTCTAAGTATCGAGATACCCGTGGGCTTGACCCTGAGGACCCTGCCCCAGCCAAACAACCCCGGCGGGAAGCTCCGGCTTCCAAAGCTCCTCCTATGGGGTTACAGGTTGACATCGATGGCATGGCCTCGACCGATCACCTGTTAGACTGTTCTGGGGTACCGGCTCAATCATCTGGTACCGACATCCAGACAGTCGTGGCGTCCATGGATCATACAGTTCAATCCATGCAGCAGGCCATTTTGGCTTTCATTAAGGCTGTGACGCCCTCAGTACCGCACCCTGCGGTACCTTCTCCGGTTCCGGTACCACAACAGATACCGGTACCCAGGCCATCCACATCGACCAGGATACCGATTCCGGTTCCCGGTTCCGGGGTTTTTCCCGATACCGATCCGGTTCCGGGTACCCCCGATGTCGATACCAGTCGATACGCTTATCGATCCCTGGAAGCAAACAGATGATACTTTGAGTCTTCTGATGATTCTGATTCATCAGATGACTCTGCTGAAGTATCCCTTACTCTACCTGAGGAGCCCTCTTCTCCAAAGAGGAGAATGTCTCCTCCAGAGGATTTATCCTTTCAAGACTTCATCATTGAAGTAGCTAAAGGTCTTTCTATTTCTGTATCCTCTGAAAAAGAACCTAGAGCAAAAAGGTTAGACATTTTAGGATACTCTAAGGTTCCCAAAGAGGCAGTCACCTTGCCCATCCATGAAATTCTTCAAGAACACATGATGGACTTATGGGAGACTCCTCTCACTCTATCTCCACATTCTCGTCGTCTGGACACCATGTATCGTGTCCCCCCTTCTCCTGGGTTTCAAAAAACTCAGCTTCCTCACCACTCCATCGTGGTGCAGTCAGCTATGAAAAGGATCAAGAGTACTAAAAGACACTCTTCTACTCCCCCAGGAAGAGAATGTAGGACTCTGGATGCTTTTGGAAGGAAAATCTTCCAAGCAAGTATGCTTATTGGCAGAATCAACTCATACAGCCTCTATATGGGCATGTTTCTGAAGGAAATTGCATTAAAAATCCGCCATTTTCTCCCCTTTATCCCAGAGGATAGAAAGGAGGAGTTCCTTCTTTTGCTAAAGCATACCCAGGATATTTCAAAGTTCTCCAACAGAGCAGCCTTTGACTCCTTTGAGGGTGCTAGCAGAGCCTCAGGTATTGCCATAGCGGCTCGTAGAATTGCTTGGCTCCAGGCCTCTGACCTAGAACCCTGGGTCCAGGATGGGTTGGGAAATTTGCCCTGTACAGGGGAGAATCTGTTTGGTAAAGAGTGGCAAATCAAAGCCACTCAAATGGATGCAGAAAATGCTGCTTTAGATAGACTTTCTAAGTCTACCTCTACCCCTGCCAAGAAAAAATCTTTCAAAAAGCCTTTCTACAAGAGAACCAGATTTGCCTCAAATACTGGACAACAATCTTCTGCAGCTCGCTTTACTCCTAAGCGTCAGCAGCCTAAACAGGCCAGGGCAAAACCTGCAGGGGCTGCTACAGCCCAACAGTCCCAACCCCCTCAGGGTTTTTGACTTAAATCTAGAGAACTTAACCTTTCTGGCTCTAAAACCAGAACCCCTCACCATCCCAGGAAGGTTAACTCATTTTGCTCCCAGATGGGAGCAAATTACATCAGAACAATGGACCCTCTCTATCATCAAAGAGGGCTACAAACTACATTTCTCCAACCTTCCTCCCCATACCATGGTGAGAAGTTTCAATTCTCCTAGACCTGTTAAGTCAGGAGGTGACCACTCTTCTCGCCCAAAAGGCAATAGAAGAGGTTTCTCTTCCTCAACAGGGATCAGGTTTTTACTCCCCTTATTTTCTCATTCCCAAGAAAACAGGGGGGTACAGACCCATTCTGGATCTCAGAGAATTGAACAAATTTCTATACAAGGAGAAATTCAAGATGCTTTCTCTAGGTACTCTCCTTCCATACCTACAGAGTCAGGATTGGCTTTGTTCTCTAGATCTCAAGGATGCGTACACACATATACTCATCCATCCATCCCACAGAAAATTCCTACGGTTTCTGTTCCAGGGAAAACATTTCCAATACAGAGTACTTCCCTTCGGTCTATCCTCTGCTCCAAGGGTATTTACCAAATGCATGGCAATAGTAGCTGCATTTCTACACGCCCTCGGACTTTTTTTTTTCCCATACCTGGACGACTGGCTCATCCGAGCTCCATCTCAGTCTGAAGCTCAGACTTCCCTGGATCGCACCAGACGCATCCTGCAGTATCTGGGTCTTGTGATCAATCTGCCAAAGTCTCAACTCACCCCTACGCAATCCCTGGAGTTCATAGGGGCCTGGTTGGATACCACCACTGCAAGGGCCTATCTACCTCAGGCCCGTTGCCAACGTCTAGTGCACTTAGCCTCTCAGACTCAGTCCAGAAGCCACTTGACTGCCAGAGAGATGCTACAACTATAAGGCCACATGGCCTCCACAGTGCATATGGTGCCTTATGCTCGCCTACATATGAGAGCAGCTCAATGGACTTTATCCACCCAGTGGACTCGAGCATCAGGAGCTCTCTCAGACCAAATAGCAAACTCCAATCGTCTCTTTTGGTCTCTCCAATGGTGGATATCCACTCAAAATCTGTTGTTGGGGGCCCCCTTTCAGCCACTGTTGCGCCAAGCAACCCTCACAACAGATGCCTCCCAAACAGGTTGGGGAGCTCATCTTCAAGATCTCTCTACTCAGGGCACTTGGTCTCCACAGGAGACCACCCTTCATATCAACCACTTGGAACTTCGAGCAATCTTTCTAGCTCTCAGAGTTTTTCATACCCTCCTCAGCAACATGACAGTCCTTATTCATACGGACAATCAAGTAGCCATGTTTTACATAAACAAACAAGGAGGGACTGGCTCTCTGTCACTTTGCAACGAAGCTCTAAGATTATGGGCCTTCGCCAGAGAGCATCAAATCCATCTCCTGGCAGTATATCTTCCAGGAATCCAAAACTCTTGGGCAGACAGACTCAGTCGAGTTCTGCTTCCACACGAATGGTCCTTGCACATGGATCAGGTACTCAGAATCTTCCAGAAATGGGGAACCCCGGACATAGACCTCTTTGCAAGTCCGTGGAATGCCAAACTTCCCCGGTTCTGTTCCAGAATTCCGTGTCAGGGAGTTCAGGCCAAGGATGCCTTCCTCCTGCATTGGGGTCAGGGCTTCCTGTATGCCTTTCCACCCATTCCTTTGATTACCAAGACTCTGTTCAAACTTCAAAGGGATCAAGGATCCATGATCCTCATAGCTCCACGCTGGCCACGCCAAGTGTGGTACCCTCTACTTCTGCATCTCTCCCAAGCCCCCTCCCTGGACTTGGGAGCGGCTCCAGACCTTCTGTCTCAGGAGGAGGGGACTTTGTGGCACACAAACCCCAAGTCCCTTCACCTCAGAGCTTGGTTACTGAAGGCCTAGACCTTCAACACTTCAATCTTTCGCAGCAGGTGAAGGATATCCTACATGCCTCTAGGAAACCTTCCACTAGGCGTTCTTATGCTTTTAACTGGAAAATGATTTTCCATTTGGTGTGCTCAAAAGGGTCTTAACCCTCTAGCACTTCCCTTGAATTCTCTTTTGGAATATCTCCTGCATCTCTCCAATGCAGGACTCAAAACGAATTCAGTAAGAGTCCATTTGAGTGCTATTGCGGCATCACTTAAGCCCATCAATGGACAACCTGTTTCCTCTCATCCTCTTATTGCAAGATTCATGAGAGGCCTAACCTTAACTAAACCTCCCATTCGACCTCCTCCGGTGGCATGGGACTTAAACTTGGTTCTTGGTCAGCTTATGAAGCCACCTTTTGGACCCTTAGCCACTACCTCCCTGAAATTTCTTTCCTGGAAGGTTATTTTTCTTATTGCAGTCACCTCAGCTCGCCGTATCAGTGAACTGCAAGCCCTAGTGGCTGATCCACCTTATACAAGGTTCCATCATGACAAGGTGGTCCTTCAGACCAATCCCCACTTTATGCCTAAAGTTGTCTCCCCTTTTCATCTTAATCAAGAGGTATATTTACCTGTCTTTTTTCCAGCTCCTCATGCATCCAGTGCAGAGAGGAACCTTCACACTCTAGACTGTAAAAGAGCTCTTGCCTTTTACCTCCACAGGACACAGCAACATCGAAAGTCTTCTCAGCTTTTTGTTGCTTTTGATCCTTCTCATTTAGGACTTCCAGTCTCCAAACGAACACTCTCCAATTGGATTGCTCAGTGTATCTCTTTTGCTTACCAGAGTAAGAACCTTTCTCTGGAGGGCCATGTCACCGCTCACAACGTGAGGGCCATGGCCACCTCTATGGCTCATCTAAACTCTGTGTCCATTGACCAGATCTGTCGAGCAGCCACCTGGGCCTCGGTTCATACCTTTACAGCCCAATACTGTTTGGACAAGGACTCCCGCCGGGATGCCTTGTTTGGTCAGGCTGTTCTCAGACACCTGTTCCATTCTTGAACAACTCCAACCCACCTTCCCTGAATGGATGCCTGAGATCCATAGGAAGATGAGGAACCTTTCAGGGTCTCATACCCTTCGGGGGATCTTCCGGGCATCTTAGCTAGGGAGTCCCCATATGTGAGGACTTATTCCTGCTTGTTCCTGGAGATAGCACAGTTACTTACCTGTAACAGGTGATCTCTGGGAACAGCAGGAATTAGTCCTCACAACCCGCCCACCTCCCCTAGGAGTTGTATCTATCTCTCTCTTTCCTTTCCTCTCTCTATTGTCTCAGCTTTAAACTCGAACTGAGGAGAGTTGGTCAGGAAGGCGGGAAGGCAGCGCGCATGCGCAGTGGGAGGCCCCAAAAGCTTTCCTTCTGGGAAGCTGGGGAGCTTTCCTGCGCAGGCTCCGTCGGTACCGACGTACCCATATGTGAGGACTAATTCCTGCTGTTCCCAGAGATCACCTGTTACAGGTAAGTAACTGTTTTCTCTCCGCTTCCTCATGGTGATTGCGGACAGGTCTGCATAACCTCTGTTTTCTGGTTCTCCCAGGTTATTTCTGTAAGTTTCCTTGCTGCACTCATCACCGTGTTTTTGGTGGCATACACTTGGAAACAGGCTATTATGTCTCTTACTCTCCCTTCTCTCCACGGGCCCAGCGCCCTGTGTGCCTGTTCAGTCCTCCAGCATAGCTCAGTCCCATCCACACCAGCCAGCTCCATTATTCATTATCCAATTTTATACAGTCTTCTTTATCTTTACTCTCAGGCACTCCCCGTATTCTTAAATTTATCCGGCGTGATCTATTTTCTAGATCTTCCATTTTTGACCACATCTCTTCCTGCTCTCCTACCAGGGCCTTTACTGCTTCTTGCAAATTTTTAATAGTGCCTTCTTGCTCCTCCACTTTATTCTCCACTTCTTCCAGCCTCTGCCCCACCTCCCTCACATCCACTCGCAGAACTTCCATCCAGTTGTGCACCTCGGCCTTAAAATGGGCTAGATCCTGTCTTATGGTCATGAACCAAACTTTTAGCTCTCCTTTCAGGCCCTCAATCTCACTTTCTCTTTGTTTCGCCACCATGCCTGCTGTGCTCGTCTCTGCTCCCGTTATCGCACATGACGCTGCCATCTTGTTTTTCCCCGCGGAGCTCCCACTCGCGGTTTTAAGCGCATAGATTTTCAGTTCTGCGGTGCTTTTTTTTCGGTGTGGTCATCTCTCCGGATGTTGCCCAGCCTCTCACCCTGGGTCCCGGGCTGCCCCCTTTGCCGGAGTCTGCTTTTTATCCAGGTAATTAGATTTTACCGACAGAGCTCTACTCTTAAGCTACCGTCTCGTCCAGTGACGTCATTTCCTCTCAGCTTCAGCAAATTCTTAAGCATCCATCCAACATAGTTTCAAATCGTATAACAGCTAACAAAATATCAGGATCTGTAAGGGATAATCAATACTTAGCTTTTCTGTAACAACTTTTTCAGCCAAACATTGTCTGTAAACATAAATTAAAGTAAAGAGAAGAACGGAGTACAAATACATTTGTGACTAGCTGTTGAACTTTATTTCCTTTGTCAGGTCAGTGTCTACATCGAGTAATGCAAATTCTATTTTCACTGGGAACTGGAAAGTTTGTCCATCTGGTTCCGTACTAGGAAACATGTGCCTCACAAGGTCATATTGCAACTGGCAAGAGTCAGCAGTAAGATGATATCATTTCAGACACCTTCTATAGGGTGTTCTCTGATGATGAAGATGCTGCCATCATTTTGGACAGTTTAGAGAGGAGCATTAACCCAACACTTACATCTCAAGAAGCTGAAAAGGGAAAGAGTGCAAGGTGAGAATAGATCTTTACCTTTTGGAATATGAGTACAAGGATAGTCTCAGAGCAGTAGGGAGGCCTAGTACCATTTATTTACTTCCATTATATTCAGGAGGGACTTGCAAGTAAGTGTTTATGGTGAATGCTACACTGTGCCTGAACATAGGATTCTTCTTCCAACACTGTATATTATCATTGTTATCACGGCAAGTATTTGTTAAAAAACAAACAAACACCTGATTTATTATTTTGTTGGAACATCAGTTGCTGAATGAATGATAATTCAAGGCTGGTATCAAGTGTTTTAATGTGAACTGTTAAATGAATGTTCTACTGCATTGTTTTAATCTGTACAGTGCTGACGCTATCATATTCTTATTACTATTGTCCATTGTTTATTTTGTCTATTGGCAAATTCACCTCACTACTCTGTGTACTTGGTTGATATTTGAGTATTTTATGGCCATGCTGCTACTATAACTATGAATTGCCTATGTCCAGTTTACATTGTACATTGCCTTGAACCCCCCCTCCCCCCCCCCACTAAAGAAATGTTAATAAGCCACAAACAAAAGCCTTCCTAGTAGTAAGTTATACCCATTTCCTTTCCTTTGCCTTGGGGAAAAAAAGGCCTGGCAAATTACTTCCGGTCGTACCTTGCTAAGAAAATACAGGGGCTGCTGGGTCGCGAGGAGTCGGCATTTACTTGACGGCACTTACAATAAAAAGAATTCTGTAGCGACTCCCCTCATTTTATAGACTTTATTGTTGCTGAGGATGGAATGGAGGAATAGCCTAGTGGTTAGAGCACTGGCTTGGTAACCAAAAGACCATGGTTTGATTCTCACTTGCAGTCTCTGTGGCCTTGGGCAAGTCACTTAGCCCTCCATTGCCTCAGAAGAAAGGCCAGGCAATCTATTTCTGGTCACACTGGCAAGAAAATCAGGAGTTGCTGAGTCGCCAGGAGTTGGCATGGACTGGAAGACACACATTGTATTTGCATTCTTATTGAGATGTGCTAATAAGTATGCTTCGCATGCTTTATAAACTGGTATTTCTGTGGACAAAGGGGGAGTGTTATCAGAGCAGTCTTGGCCTTCAATAAATCAATAAATCAATAAATCGTGTAATGCGTTGTGGCAGACTGCTTCTGGCATCATGATCTCAGTGACCTGTAGGAGGCTTTGCAGTGATATGTTGTCTAGAGGAATTTCCACAAAAGTTTCTTTTCAGTAATCTGGGTTGCCTGGCAATGAAAGATCAGAGATGGCTATCTTAATTTATTGTAGGAAAAAATTGTCAGACTTGATAAAAGAAGGCAGTAATATCTTATGTCTTAGAAAAGGTAATTCCTGTAACAAGCAAAGCTCTTATTAAGCAAAACTGATAAAATCTTACCAATTTCCCTAGCAAAACCTAATTGTCATTATGTCACAGTGTCTACTTTACACTTACAGTGACAATTTGTTCCCTGGTTAACCTGAAGATGCTGAAATGTAAAGTAACTAGCTATGCATTCTGTTACCAAATTGTAAACCCTGAATCAATCCCCCAGTGAATCTTCATAACATTTTTGTCGGATCACATCTAGGGAGGGTAAGAATTGCATCTTAACCCCCACCAGATGAGGTCCCTTTTATTCGTATAAAGTTCTTTGTAGATTAACATTGTGAAGGTGAAAACCAAAAAATCTTATCTCAAATGATGTCAGAAAACGATCTGAATGCTGACACATGATGTGCACGTTTCGGGGCAAAATCCCTGTATCAAGTGGTCCAATGTAGATCTATTGAATGGCATCCTTCTACCTCCAACCAGCAGACATGTGGCCAGATGTCAATCCAGACCTGGAGGCAATCTCTGCTCCACAATCGGTTATTCAGCCAAGCTTCATCAGCAGTTATACGAGTTGGCCAGGAGTCCAAAGGTCAGGCAGATGGCTTACAAGGAGGGTAGGTCAGCACCAGGCGCAGTTCAGCCAGTGTTCCTGTAGTAAGGTTTTATTGTGTTTGGCTGTATGGATAATGACCAATGAAAACTCTGTGGCCAAAATAAAGGTGCGCCAGTCTGAGAGCTAAAGGGGGAAAAATAAATAGCCTTTCTTCCCTCTAATCTTTTTGAAACTTTCTCCATCCTTGTAGGCAGGAGGTCCTTGCTCCAGCTGGCTGGGCCCAAGCTCTCTAGGATTTGATGGTGAATAAGAAGTCAAGTGCCAGTGAGATTCAGGGTGTCCTTTGCGGTGAGAGATCGATTCAGGTGGTTGTGCTTTCTTTCTCATTTCGTTTTTATTTTTTTAGTGCTGGTTTCATGGTGATTGCAACACTATAGCATCTTAAAGGTCTTCACAGCTGGTCTAAGGGCTCATCCCTCTCTGCTTGTGCACAGCAGGAGACTAAAGAACAAGCGGACCGATGCAGAAAGACTAGCATACCGTTTGCGTGCAATTAACGCAACTTATACGCACAAGTTCCACCATGCCAAATGCAGAAAGAGCTTGACACACATAAAGAGGGAGTAAAAGTATGCGCGCACAGCAGCGCCAAGGGTATGACAATTATAAGCAGATGAGCTGCATGTATTAAAATCAGATGGTAATAAGGTCTGTGCGCGATGCAGAGAAACGTATAGAGGATTACATAATCAGCAAGAGCACCAGTATCGCTACGCTTGGTCTGAGGTGTCTTAAACATCTTGCACATATAGAGAAGGAGAAGGAGGAGTGGCCTAGTGGTTGGGGCAAGGTACTTCAGGCCGGAAGGTCGGGGGTTCAAATCCCACTAGAGGACAGCAACCTTGGGCCGGAAGGACTGGGGTTTCTAGTCCCACAGATGCTCCTTGTGGTCTTGGGCAAGTCACTTAACCCTCCATTGCCCATGTTCCCTGTAAGTATTAGTGCATGTGTCTCATATCCCCGTGTGTTAAATGTATCCCCCAATTGTGTTGTGACCGCTTTGATTGAAGGATAAGGCGGTATACAAAACTGTCTAAATAATTAAATAAATATAGGGAAAGACTGTTTCAGGGTTTGTACCGGTGAACAGTTAGTTACCTTAGACGTGAACATTTTCTGCGTGTATTTTTCAGCGTATAAGCGAAAGTTTGGCATTCAAGAACAAATGTCTTTTGCTTCTTATCCTTGTGTGTTTTTTGGACTCCCTTATATCATTTTCCATTTACCATTGGGTCTCTCTCTATTTTGGGTGAAATAGTGTTGATTATTATGGGCTAAATGCCAAAAGAACCTGCACATTCCAGGCCCATAACGTGAACGTTTGACATTTACATGCATGTGCACATGGCCACGTGTAGCATGTCTGTGCATGCGTTGGCTCCCTTCCTTTCAACTTTACACCGAAATATTGTGTGCAGATCATTTGCATACATACCCTTTGCTGCATCCTGGCGCCGAAGTCTCGCGCTGTCGGCGTGCTACAAAAAGCACGAACTGTACACAACTAATAGTGCATGACTTCAGCGCTAACTTTCTGCATCGGCCTGAACATCGTCTTTCAGTAATGCATACCAGCAGCTTGCAGTTTCTGCAACGTCGTAGGTCTTTAGTGAAGGGAAGCGATGCCAGTTTGGTTCAGCTGACCTCAGACAGTTTGCATAGTCTTTTATCCTACAGACCATATTTAAAGGGTGTGACTAGAGATAGCCAGGAGGCTAGTAAATAAATGTTATACTACAAAAGGGATGCACTTAAAGCTAGTGAGAGAGAGAAAAAGGGAAGGAAAGCAATGGCAGCTGTTGCACTTCCTTCCACAGACTGGTGTTGAGGAAATATGCCTAAAGAGGTGTTCTTCCAGGCCTCAAGATCTCTGGTGCTGTCCTAAGCGAATCCACTGAAAAGGGGCTGAGGAATGCATTGGTGTGTGTTATGTTTAATTATGTATGTTTTTTGTACTCTGCCTAAGTTGTTGTGCGTCTTATACATTTTTGAAATAGTGCTACACTATGAGGCTGATTCTGATTGGCTGCACATCCAGCCACATACCTGGCTAACTCAGCCAGGCCCCTGAATGGAGCCACAGTGCTATGGTGTCCCCCATCGCCATGGCACTGCATCTTCTTTCAGGGACTGCTCTCCCTGGCCACAATTGACGTGCCTCTATCTCCAGGAACAAGCAGGAATAAGTCCTCACATATGGGTACGTCGGTACCGACGGAGCCTGAGCGGGAAAGCTCCCCAGCTTCCCAGAAAGGAAGCTTTTGGGGCCTCCCACTGCACATGTGCGCTGCCTTCCCGCCTTCCTGACCAGCTCTCCTCAGTTTCTCTTTTTCTGCGGAGCCAGCAGGTCGTGTTCCTGTCACCGCTGAAGAAATTGTTAATTTTATTGTTTTCTTTAGACCGCGTACCTGCCTTCCCCATACCGAAACCGGTACCGCCGGTCTCTCTTTCTTTCTTTAAAAAAAAAAAAAAAAAAATCTTTTATTTTTCCTCAGCACAGCTTGGTAGCTTTTGTTAGGCCTTCAGGCCTACTCAAATTCTCCTCATGGTGAAGCCAGCTCCTGGTTTCAAAAAGTGTACCAAGTGCAGTGCTGTCATTTCTGTCACAGACACCCATGAATGGTGTCTTAAATGTTTGGGACCTGACCACTCCATACCGGACTGCCCATCCTGCTCCCAGATGTCTAAACGTGGGTTGCAGAACCGGGCCAACAAGTTCCATGTGCTGTTTGCTTCGGATAATCCAGCATCACAGTCATCCAGGTCTTCCTCTCCGGATGGATCTCAGGTAACCAAACCCTCTGTGGGCAAGTCCTCAAAGAGCAAATCTCCTTCAAAGCATCGAGAGGCTCTCTCTTTTGAGTTTGAGGATTCTGCCCCAGCCAAACAACCCCGGCGGGAAGCTCTGGCTTCCAAAGCACCATCTATGGGGTTACAGGTTGACATCGATGGCACGGCCTCGACTGATCACCTGTTGGACTGCTCTGGGGTACCGGCCCATACTGGTACCGACATCCAGGCAGCAGTGGCGTCTATGAGCAATACTGTTCAGACCATGCAGCAGGCCATGCTGGCTTTTATCAATGCTGCGATGCCGGGTCCGGTTCCGGTATTGTCTCCCATACCGGAACCGAGACCATCGACTTCCAGACGCAGATCGGTTCCGCATGCCGGATCCGGGTTTTTACCCGATACCGATTCCATACCCGGTACGCCCGATGTCGATACCGATCGGTATGCGTATCGTGCGTTGGAAGCAAATAGAGAATACTCTGATTCCTCAGAAGATTTCAACTCCTCTGAGGACTCTGATGAGCTGTCTCTGGTTCTTCATGAAGACCCCTCTTCCCCAAAGAGGAGAATGTCTCCACCAGAGGATTTGTCCTTTCAAGAATTCATTATTGAATTAGCTAAAGTACTTTCTATTACCACATCCTCAGAAAAAGAACCTAGATCAAAGAAATTGGATATTTTAGGATACCCCAAGGTTCCTAAAGAGGCAGTCACCCTGCCTATCCATGAAATCCTTCAAGAACACTTGATGGACTTATGGGAGGCTCCTCTAACGTTGTCTCCTTATTCTCGTAGGCTGGACACCATGTACCGGGTCCCTCCTTCTCCTGGTTTTCAAAAGACTCAGTTGCCTCACCATTCCATTGTGGTGAGGTCTGCACTGAAAAAGATTAAGAGTACCAAAAGGCACTCTTCTACCCCCTCCAGGACGAGAATGTAAGACCCTAGACTCTTTTGGCAGAAAAATTTTCCAGGCTAGTATGCTTATAGCCAGGATTAATTCTTACAGTCTGTATATGGGCATGTTTCTTAGAGAACTTGCCCTAAAGATACGACCTTTTGCCTCCTTTATCCCTGAGGATAGAAAAGAGGAGTTCATTTCTCTGGTGAAACAGCTTTTAGATGTTTCTAAGTTCTCCAACAGAGCAGCTTTTGATTCCTTTGAGGGTGCCGGTAGAGCTTCGGGCATTGCTATTGCAGCCCGACGACTTGCTTGGCTCCAGGCCTCTGACCTAGAACCCTGGGTCCTAGATGGCTTACGGAATCTGCCCTGTACAGGTGAGAACTTATTTGGTAAGGACTGGCAAATTAAAGCCACCCAAATGGATGCAGAGAATGCTACCTTGGATAGACTTTCTAAGTCTACCTCTGCTCCTGCCAAGAAAAAGTCTTTCAAGAGGCCTTACTACAAAAAGGCCAGATTTTCCACTAATGCTGGCCAACAATCTTCTCAGCCTCGCTTTGCTGCTAAACGTCAGCAACCTAAACAGGCAAAGTCAAAGCCTGCAGTGTCTACCACTCCTCAGCAGGCTCAACCCCATCAGGGGTTTTGACTTGCCCCTAGAGAACTTAACATTTCTGGCTCTAGAACAACCAGAGCCCCTCACCATTCCTGGAAGGTTAGCTCACTTTGCTCCCAGATGGGAGCAAATCACATCAGAGCAATGGTCCCTCTCTATCATCAGAGAGGGCTACAAACTTCATTTCTCCAACCTTCCTCCATATACCATGGTGAGGCACTTCAATTCTCCCCCATTTCTCCTGGACCTGTTGGGTCAGGAAGTCTCTTCTCTCCTTGCCCAAGGGGCAATAGAAGAGGTTCCTCTTCTTCAACAAGGGACAGGATTCTACTCCCCTTATTTTCTCATAACAAAGAAGACAGGGGGATTCAGACCTATCCTAGATCTGAGAGAATTGAACAAATTTCTGTACAAGGAGAAATTCAAAATGCTTTCTCTAGGCATTCTCCTTCCATACCTTCAGAGTCAGGATTGGCTTTGTTCTCTAGATCTCAAGGATGCGTACACACATATACTCATCCACCCATCCCACAGAAAATATCTAAGATTTCTGTTTCAGGGAAAACATTTCCAGTACAGAGTACTTCCCTTCGGTCTAGCCTCTGCTCCAAGAGTGTTCACCAAATGCATGGCAGTTGTTGCCGCATTTCTAAGAGGTCTGGGAATTTTTGTATTCCCATATCTGGACGACTGGCTCATCCGAGCTCCATCTCAGTCAGAGGGCCAGATTTCCCTGGACCGCACAAGGCACCTTCTGCAGTATCTGGGACTGGTGGTAAACCTTCCCAAGTCTCAACTTACCCCTACTCAGTCTCTAGAATTCATAGGGGCCCAGTTGGACACCACCACTGCAAGGGCCTACCTGCCTCAAGTCCGGGGCCAACGTCTGCTGTGCTTGGCCTCCCAAGCTCAGTCCAGCAGTCACTTGACAGCCAGAGAAATGCTGCGACTTCTGGGCCACATGGCCTCCACGGTACACGTGGTGCCCTACGCTCGTCTTCATATGAGAGCAGCTCAATGGACCTTGGCCACCCAGTGGACTCAAGCATCAGGAGCGCTCTCCGACCAAATACTCACCTCAAAACGTCTGTTTTGGTGCCTCCAATGGTGGATGTCCATCAAGAATCTGTTGTTGGGGGCCCCCTTCCAACCTTTGTTGCCCCAAGCAACCCTCACAACAGATGCCTCCCAAACAGGGTGGGGAGCCCATCTACAATCCCTCTCCACTCAGGGTACTTGGTCTCCGCAGGAGACCACCCTTCACATCAACCTCCTGGAACTGCGAGCAATCTTCTTTGCCCTCAAAGTATTCCATACCCTCCTTGTCAACCTGACCGTCCTAGTTCAGACAGACAATCAGGTGGCCATGTTCTACGTAAACAAACAAGGAGGGAGAGGCTCTCTGTTGCTTTGCAACGAAGCTCTCAGATTATGGGCCTTCGCCAGAGAGCATCAAATTCATCTTCTGGCAGTATATCTTCCAGGAGTTCAAAACTCTCGGGCAGACAGACTCAGTCGAGTTCTGCTCCCACACGAATGGTCCCTACATATGGACCAGATAGGCAAAATCTTTCAGGAATGGGGAACCCCGGACATAGACCTCTTTGCAAGTCCGTGGAATGCCAAACTTCCCCGGTTCTGTTCCAGGATTCCGTGTCAGGGAGCTCAGGCCAACGACGCCTTCCTCCTGCATTGGGGTCAGGAATTCCTATATGCCTTTCCACCCATTCCTTTGATTCCCAAGACTCTGTTCAAACTACAGAGGGATCACGGATCCATGATCCTCATAGCTCCACGCTGGCCACGCCAAGTGTGGTTCCCTCTACTTCTGCATCTCTCCCAGGGACCCTCCCTGGACCTGGGAGCTGCGCCAGACCTTCTCTCTCAGGAGAAAGGGACTTTGTGGCACCCAAACCCCAAGTCCCTACACCTCAGAGCTTGGTTACTGAAGGCCTAAGCCTTCATGACTTCAATCTTTCTCAACCAGTGAAAGATATCCTTCATGCCTCTAGGAAACCCTCCACGAGGCGTTCCTATGCTTTCAAATGGAAACGCTTTTCCATTTGGTGTGCTCAACAGGGTCTTGACCCTCTAGCACTTCCTTTGAATTCTCTACTAGACTATCTCCTGCATCTTTCTAATGCAGGCCTTAAGACGAATTCAGTAAGAGTCCATTTGAGTGCTATTGCAGCATCCTTAAAACCTATAAATGGACAACCTGTCTCCTCTCATCCGCTTGTTGCAAGATTTATGAGAGGCCTGACTCTAACTAAGCCTCCCATCCGACCTCCTCCGGTAGCATGGGACTTGAACCTAGTTCTAGGTCAGCTTATGAAGCCACCTTTTGAGCCTTTACACTCCACCTCCTTGAAATTTCTTTCATGGAAGGTAGTTTTCCTCATTGCAGTCACTTCAGCTCGCCGCATCAGTGAACTGCAGGCTTTAGTGGCTAATCCACCTTATACTAGATTTCATCATGATAAGGTGGTCCTTAGGACGAACCCCCACTTTATGCCCAAAGTGGTTTCGCCTTTTCATCTTAATCAAGAGGTATATCTACCTGTTTTTTTTCCGGCTCCTCATGCATCCAGTGCAGAGAGGAACCTTCATACTTTAGATTGTAAAAGAGCTCTTGCCTTTTACCTCAACAGGACCCAGCCACATCGAAAGTCTTCCCAGCTTTTCGTGGCTTTTGATCCTTCTCATTTGGGACGTCCAGTCTCCAAACGTACACTTTCCAATTGGATTGCTCAGTGTATTTCCTTTGCTTACCAGAGTAAAAACGTTTCTCTGGAAGGCCATGTCACAGCTCACAATGTGAGAGCCATGGCCACTTCTATGGCTCATCTTCACTCTGTCTCCATAGATCAGATCTGTCGAGCCGCCACATGGGCCTCGGTTCATACCTTCACAGCCCATTACTGCTTGGACAAGGACTCCCGCCGGGATGCCTTGTTTGGTCAGGCTGTCCTCAAACACCTGTTCCATACTTAAACAACTCCTGCCCACCTTCCCAGGATGGATGCCTGAGATCCATACGAAGATGGCGAACCGTGTAACGGGATCTCCCAGGCATCTTAGCTAGGGAGTCCCCATATGTGAGGACTTATTCCTGCTTGTTCCTGGAGATAGCACAGTTACTTACCTGTAACAGGTGATCTCTGGGAACAGCAGGAATTAGTCCTCACAACCCACCCACCTCCCCTAGGAGTTGTATCTTCTATCTATCTTTCTTCCTTTCCTCTCTCTATTGTCTCAGCTATAAACTCGAACTGAGGAGAGCTGGTCAGGAAGGCGGGAAGGCAGCGCGCATGTGCAGTGGGAGGCCCCAAAAGCTTCCTTTCTGGGAAGCTGGGGAGCTTTCCCGCTCAGGCTCCATCGGTACCGACGTACCCATATGTGAGGACTAATTCCTGCTGTTCCCAGAGATCACCTGTTACAGGTAAGTAACTGTGCTTTCCCTGCAGCCCAATCCCTGATCCAGCCTCCCATGGCCAGGTTCAGGCTGCAGGATCCCCCTGCATCTCCTTGCCTCTTTGCTGCCCCCCAGCTCCTGCATCCCCCGTCTAAGCGGCTGACCTCTGCATCAGCCCTGTATGTCTGGGGTCAGTCGTCGCCCACAGCCCTCCCCCTCCTGCCTACGAACAGAGCTCCCCATACAAACTGGCAATACATGTGGGGAGCTCTATTGCAGTCAGTGCGATCCAGGCATTTAGCAGGTCTGGACATCGACCCGCTAAACGCGGTTCAGAATGACCACCTATGTGTCTTAGAAGCACAAAAGTTGAACATGTCAGTTAGGGACATCCAAGCCTCCATTAAGTGGCACAGTTTTGTTCGATCTTTATGCTCCAAATTGACTTTGGTGACAGCTTGTCATTGAATTGTGCTTGCTAATGGATACCTGGCAACTGGCCCTTCCCTTCCCTGCTGTGCAAAGCAAGTTTGTTGGGATGGTTAGTTCTTCAGTACTCGCTGATAATGACCTTCACTGTCTGTCCCTTACACCTTGACAGTTCACTATATCTGTGCTGGTGTCCTTTAATCCCTTTAACATAGTGTTTGCATTTGGCACCCCTGTTCACTCTAGGGAACCTCGTGCACATTTTCAAATTCTTTTGATATGTTTGAAGCACTTATTTAGTGAAATCTCAAATCTAGTAAAGAACATTGTCATCCATCTTAAATTCTTATATAATGTTTTCATTGACCTTCAAACGCTGAAATATGGTCAAAGTGGAGAGCAGTTAAAATCTGCATTGTTTGGAACAGAGAAACTTGAACATAATGCTTTTTTTCTTAAGCTGATTGAACAACTTCTGTAATGTTGAGGCTCCTGGGAGGAGATGCATTAGTTTTATTTTTGGACTGAATACTGTTTTCACAGACCCTTTCTTGGTGACCATTTACAGCATTGAGATCTGCAGTGGAGACTGATGCTCGTGTTGACCCGTCTCTCCTTTAGCTGAATTTTCCAACCTGCTTTCTTGACCCTACTACCATTTTTTTTCATAAGTCGCAATGAGTTTGCACGAGATGGTTTAAGACCAGTATATGCAAATGCACTTCATGTATATTCATTGTGGATATCGGCTAGACTTTTTTGTGAAGGTGTTCATAAACGCGTGAATAAAGTTGAGCCAGTTGATTTGCTGCGTCTGGATTTTCAAAAGAGATTTGGCAAGTTCTCCGAGTAACTTCTGAGGAAATTATAGTGTCGTGTTAAAGGAACCTATGCCCTATTGTGGAGTGGGAACTGGCTAAAATATAGGAAATTGAGAATAGGACTAACAGTTTAGTTTTCTCAATAGATAAAGATATATAGACAGCCTTTATAGACATAGCTGCAGCAGTCTAGCCTCGTACCTTGTTGTTTGCAGTAGGAATAGTAGCTCTGCATTGCAGTATGTTTATAATTGCTTTGCTATACCAGGAAAACAGTTGCTGGATCTCAATTCTTTCATGCTGCTTTTCTTAAGCAAAAAAATAACTTTTGCTGTTACGAGATCTTAATGTTTATATTTTGTTGATGTAGAAATAGTCCCTACTACAATTCATGTATTACTTTGATGATATCTAACTGTGCTCTATTGCCTCAGGAGCATAACTTTGCTCGCTAGTGCCAAGAGTTATTTTTATTTACAACTTGTAACCTGGGTAGCTCATAGCTGTGCGGGAGTCTGGGTTCAGGTCTCATGGGGTATTGTCCCTAAATGGTCTAATTCCATGACAGGAATAAACCTGCTCCCATGCCAGGGTATGTGTGTGTATTTTATTTAGTTGCATTTATATACCGCTTTTTCCAGTGATAAAATGCAGTTTACATTGAACAATAATAATAAATGGTTACATGTAACATTTCTATAACTATGTACAGTGAATTCTGAACATCAAACTTGGGACTGGGTTAGCAGTGCTATTGTAAACTATGTACAATGAGCCATGATGTCAATGTGGGCTTCAGTTATTGTAGTAAGCTAATTACAGTTAGTATATATAATAGTTGAAGATCTCACTTTCTGAATCATTACTCATGCTCATTTCAACCTTTTACATTTGTTCCAAATAGTCCTACCTCCTGTAGTTCATGAGAAGTAATATGCACAGGTAACATATCAACATATACCAGGAAATTTATTTTAATCAAGCCATTGGTGTCAAATACAGTCGCACATATGACTAGAAAAAGTCATTCTGTCATCTAGTGGTAAAGATTTTTTCTAGGAGTAGTTTCATTAGTGATCAGTGCAAGAGCTATATAGCCTCAAATGATCAATGAATGGTAAATGTGATGTGATCTGATGGCCATCAGCTCCTCCTAGGTTAAAGTAAAATCCATGGCATAACAAATTACTTAGAGTACGCAATGGAGTTAATGCCAGACAGAACAAGAGTGGTGACAAGGAATCACTCTGAAATATTCCTTGTTGGATCTTGATGTTGAGTGACAAGCTGTCTTCATAATTTCCATGGAATATAGTTTACGTTGTGTACTGTAAAAACATGGCACTTCGTTTCATTGAGTACATTTTGAAGGTAATTTGTTACTCAAGTGTGGGATGCTATCCAGAAGTTTCTTGTCTCAACCTATGCTGTACTGAGGTTTCTGTTTTTCTTATAGCATTCATCAACTGGTTCCATATGCTTCTCTTATTCAGGGCTGGCCCATCCAGTAGGTGAACTAGGCGGTTGACCACCCCCCCTCCTGCCTGCCATGATGTCCCTCCTGCATCTGTCTGTCTTGCCTGGGGGAGTGGACAGCACGGCAATCCCTTTGCTGCATCAGGAAGTTGTGTATGAGGGAGGTAGGAGCGGTAGGTCATGAATGCACTAGTGTGGGCTCTTTAAGGCCCAATGCAGCATAGGGATCACTGTGCCATCCCCTCTCCCCCAGGTAAGAAGTTGGATGCCGTGGGCTGCCATCGCAATCCTTGTGGGACGGCAGAAACCCTCAGGCCAGCCTTGCTCTTTCCTTTCTGTTCTGCCACCATACTATTAGAATTTGTGTGATTATATATTATGCCTATTTCTATTGCAGTGAAGAACTTGTAAAATTTAACTAAGAAAATTATGGGGTAGTAGTTTTTGAGGATGTTAGTTGGGTCTCCTTTTAAAAGGAGGAAGTAATGTTGTTCTTTAACTATTGTGGTGGTAATTTTGGCCCTGGTGGAGGCTTGTTTTTGAGCCAAATATTAGGCACTCCTTCAGGGCAGGGCTCTACTCCATTTAGTTTTTAATTCTTTAGTTCAGGACAATTCGTAATTGTTAGCCTTTTCCATTACCACCTCTATGTTGAGTAGCAATTTCCACTTCTGTTGTGTTCTTCAGGATCTTCATGTAAGTTTCTCCAAAGTCGGCTTTATTTGGTGATATTTCAGTAGTATTCCACAGTTCCCTGTAGAATTGCTTAGGATTCTGCCTAATTCATTATCATATCTCTCCGTTTATTTTCCTTGTTCTCCACAACCTTTGTCCTTTTGCTATTTTTAGTTTGATTATTGGAGGAAATGAATTAAAGGTCTAATGCTAGTTTGCTTCAGCTTGAGAATTTGACTTTCATTATTTTAGGCATCCTCTTTTCTCAACTCTGCATGCAGTGATTTAATTTTTCTTCCATATGTTTTTTTCAAGGGGGAGCTGTCTATCTCCAGGAACAAGCAGGAATGAGTCTTCACATATGGGTACGTCGGTACCGACGGAGCCCGCACGGGAATGCTCCCGAGCATCCAATCAGAAAGCTTTTGGGAGCATCCCTCGTGTCTGCGCACTGCCTTCCCGCCTTTTCCACTGCCTCTCCTCAGTTTTCGTTTTTCCGCGGAGCCGGCAGGATGTCATCCTGTCACCGCAGAAACTTTTTTCTTCAAATTCTTTATTTCTTGTTTTCTTGTGGTCGCGGCTGTTTTTCCTGCCGCCACCGGTACCGCCGGTGGATTTTTCTTTTCTTTTTCTTAAACTCAGGGAGACTTTTCCCTCAGTTTCTGTCTTTAAAATTTTTGGGCCTACAAGGCCTCTCCACCACAGAGCCTTTGTCTCCTAAGAAGTGCCTTCACTGTGGAAGCACAGTTTTCTTTTTAGACTCCAATTCCTGGTGTCTAAACTGTTCGGGTCCTGACCCTTTTTCCCCTGAACACTCAGGCTGCAAAACTGAGAAGAACTTCCCTCTTTCGAGTCTCCCTCGATACCGTTTTCCCTCCCGAAGTGCGGGCACCGTTTTTTTCTTCTCTACAGGATCAGGTAACCCACAAACAGTCTGTTAAGACTAGCCAATTCTTGAGTGGTAGGTCTCATGCCAAGCATGATGACGGCTCCGGCCTTGCCCTCAAGACCCCATTGGCATTAAAACCCCGGCGGGAGTCTTCGGGCTCCAAAGCATTTCAGGGGTTTCAGGTTGTTCCTGGGGCTCACCCCTCACCGAACATACCTGAGCCATGCTCGGTGGTGGCATCCGCTTCGAGCGGTACCGATACCCCGGCATCGGCTCCGGTGTTGAGTGATCTACTCTTCACCAGGAATCGTCATCGGGCGTCCTCGGTACCTTCGGGACCAAATGATATGACCCAGATTGACTTTCCTGTTTCGGCAAGATCGCCGATACCATCACCGACGTCGGTACCCTTGAGACATGCATCGATAGGCTCGCTCCCTTCGATGCCGAGTCTGGCATCGCTATCTAGTCTAGATGACTGGGTACCGACGCGTCTCGGAACCGATGTTTACCGATTCCGCATACATGGTACCGAGGATAATCACCAAAGGGTTTTACTTACCTCGGTACCGCTTGAGCTGTCTCCGATGTCTGCTTCGGCGCCTTCGCTACCGGTATCGGTATCGATGCCGGTTCCTACAGCATCATCGGAACCAGCTCCTTCCATGCTTTTGTCACCTGGATCGCTCCTCTCTGTGCCTAGTTTAGAGTCGATTCCTGGCATGGATGATGCACTACTGACTGTCTCAACTCATAATTGCCAGTTCCAGTATCCATCCATTGCAAATCCTGTTCTGCACCGGATAGGTATATCCTCCTGTGCCCAGGCTTCCTTTTCAGGTTTAACTCGTCCAGGGATGGTTCCCATCGGAGATCCTTCTTTTCAGAAGTTTCTCCTTGACATGGCAACCTTCCTTAATATTCCTATCCCTGGCTATGAGTCTTCTCAGGGTTTTTCTGCAGGAAAGGAAAATGTAATGCTTCCTTTACATCACTCTTTGCAGAATCTTCTTCTGAAGGTATGGGAAAAACCTTTAAGGGTTTCTTCACCTCCTACAGCAACTGATCTTCTGTATCAGGTGCCCCCCTCTCCAGGATTTCAAAAGCCTCAACTTCCCCATCATTCCATTGTAGTGGAATCAGCAATGAGGAAGGTAAAAAGCAAGAAAAAACATTCTTCTTTCCCGCCAGGGCGTGCATCTAGAACACTGGATGCCTTTGGACGTCAAACCTTCCAAACATCTATGCTGGCAAAAAGGATTCTCTCATATATTTTCTATATGAGTCTATCCCTTCAGGAGGTCAAAAAGAAATTATCTCTCTTGACTCCTTTTCTATCAGAGCCCAAGGCTGCAGACTATTCCTTACTTCTTAGTCATAGCCAATATATCTCTTGGTTTCTTTCTCGTGCTTCCCTAGACTCTTTTGAGTCTGTTAGCAGAACTTCTGCTATAGCCATAGGAGCACGTCGTAAAGCCTGGCTCCAAGCATCAGACTTGAATAGATGGGCACAACAAAGACTGGGTAATACTCCTTGTACTGGAGAAAATCTCTTCAATAAGGAGTCCTTACGTCAGGTTGCTCATTGCTCCACTGACTTGCCTGTTTCTGAGGGCCATCCTAAGCCCTCTCCCTCTTCAGCAGGTAGAAAATGCCCTACCAGACCTTCTTTCCCTAAAAGAAAGAGGTTTTCCTCTTCACCTGCCCATCATTTGGATGTTCCCAAGCAGGGGAAGTCTCGCCCTGGTCTGAAGAATCCAAACTCTAGCCAGGCTGAATAAATACAGTAACCATAGGTTTCTGATTCATCTTTTTATAACTACAGTTAACTTCTTTTCAGCAGAAGTTTTTCACTGTTTTTCCATTCAAAACTCTGCTCAGGGATTCCTATTTTTAGGAAATCCATTTACTCTTCAGCTGAACTGTCAGGTTATTCATGTCTATAAGTTAGAGTTTTCCACCTCTTCCTGACTAGAAGAGAGGTTAGCGACTATCATATGATAGTTTCTCTGTACCAACATGAATTTTTTCCTTCCATGGACTTACCATGTGGTAAGTCCTTCTTCAGCTTCTATCTCTACCCTCTTAGCCAGGGTTTCCCCTGTACGGGTGGTACCTTACCATTGAAAGACTTTTCTTGTCTTTCTTTTCTCTGTAGAGTTTCTTCTCCTGAATAAACTCCTTTCTTTATCTGGGCAGCTCTGCAGACAGAGACAGCTTGCTCCCTTTGTTCAGTCTGTTCTCTCTGTTAGACACAGACCGACTCTCTCTGTTGTCCTTTTCAGTAGCTGCCCATGCAGGAGTTCCAGTGCTTGCCTACTGGTACTTTTCCACAAGTCCCAGTCTTCTCTTCCACCACTCCTGTCTGGCCTTAGTAGTGATTCCAAGACAGTTTTCTACATCTTTCTTGGATATTCTTTCACTACAGGCTTCTTACACTGTGCCATCTCCAATCCCTGGGTTTGGCACGTAATGGACGTGGCTGTCAGTTTTCTCCTTCAGCCAGTTCTACATCCCAGTTCTCCTGCATAATGCTCTCTGCAATCCTGCTGAGAAGCTTTCCACTATGGGCCCTTGCTAGAGAGCATAGAGTTTTCTCGAATGACTATCCATCACTATGGCTGTGAGGGTTCTTCATGCCCTGCTATCTTCTTTAAAAAAAAAAAAAAAAAAAAAGAGGGAGAAGGACATAAGCCTTCTCCACATGAAAATCTGAGAGTTATCCCATTCCTTAGGGCAGTGATGGCTAACCTTTTTGAGCCCGAGTGCCCAAACTGCCGCACAAAACCAAAGAATTTCCTCAAAGTGCCAGCACGTCAATTAAACCTCAGCTCAGTTACACATGCAGAACATAGACCATCACCAAACAAGGAATCACAATTTAGAAACAGGAAGGCAATAATTAAACTGGGAACCCCAAAAGCCAAACTTGGAATGTACAACACTGTAGAAATAAAACTATAAATTAATTTCCTCTTGTACCAAACAAAGCACAGATGTTAATGATGCACATTTCCCAGAGGTTTCATATTCCAGTTAATAAATTCAAAATAAAGAGATATCTTTCTACCTTTTGTGCATTTTTTTTCAGTTGCAATTGCTCCAGCCACTTTCTTCTGGTTTCTTCATGTTTTCTGCTAACTCTCCATCGTCTGCTGTCCATTTGTTCTTTCTTCTCTCTTCTAGTCTTTTTTTCCATTCTCTCTCTCTACATCTGCTTTAACATACTAATCTTTCTCCTTTTGCTCTTTCCTCATTCCTATTTCATCCACACAAATTTTACCGCTCCATCCTCAATCCCCACTTACTCTCCCAATACCCGGCCAATTGTAGATTTTTCATTCCTCCCACACAAAATATTTTTCCCCTCTCCATTTTACTCTCCCAGCCCCATCCCATTCTCATCCTCCCCCAACATCAGCTCCCTTCTAGTTCCAGTCTCACCCAGCATCCATTCCTTTCTAGTCCCTGCATCAGCCCATTTCCAGTCCTAGCCCCCCATCAACCCATTTCCAGTCCTAGCTCCCCCATCCATTTTCAGTCTGAGTCCCTTCATCAGCTCATTTCCAATCCTAGCCCCCCATCAGCCCATTTCTAGTCATTTCCTAGCCCCATCATCAGCCCATGTCAAATCATAGCTCCCCTCCACTCAGTCCAATTCCAGTCCAAGCCCCCCCCCATGAGCCTACTTCCAGTTCTAGCCCCTCCATGAGTCCATTTCAATTCAAGCCCCCACCACAGCCCATTTCCAATCTTAGCTCCCCCCAACAGCCCATTTCCAGTCCTATCCTAGCTGCTCCATCAGCCCATTTTCAGTCCTAGCTCCCTTCCCTCACAGCCCATTTCCATTCCAAGCTCCCTCCCCATCAGCTATTTGCAGTTCAAGCCTCCCCTTCCACTCAGCCCATTTCCAGTCATAGCAACCCCCCAACCCATTACCAGTCCTAGCCCCCCATCAACCCACTTCCAGTCCTAAACCCCCATCACCCCATTTCCAGACATCCCCCATCAGCCCAAAGCCCATTACCAGTCTTAACCCCCCCATAGCCCATTATCAGTCCTAACCCCCCCATAGCCCATTACCAGTCCTAAACCCCCATCAGCCCACTTCCAGTCTTAACCCCATCAGCCCATTTCCAGTCAGCCCCCCACAGCCCATTGCCATTCCTAAACCCCCCCCATCAGCCCACAGCCCATTACCAGTCCTAACCACATCAGCCCACCTCAAGTCCTAACCCCTCCCCATCAGTCCATTTCCTGTCCTAGCCCCCCCCCTTAGCCCATTATCAGTCCTAACCCCCCCATAGACCGTTAGCAGTTCTAACTCCCCATCACCTCATTTCCAGACAGCCCCCATCAGCCCACAGCCCATTACCAGTCTTAACCCCCCCCTAGCCCATTACTAGTCCTAACCCCCCCAACAGCCCACAGCCCATCCAGTCCTAACCCCTCCCCATCAGCCCATTTCCTGTCCTAGCCCCCCCCATAGCCCATTATCAGTCCTAACCCCCATCACCCACCCCATTTCAGACAGCCCCCATCAGCCCAAAGCCCATTAGCAGTCTTAACCCCACTATAGCCCATTACCAGCCCTAACCCCCCATCACCCCATTTCCAGACAGCCCCCATCAGCCCACAGCCCATTAGCAGTCCTACCCCCCCTATCCCATTTGCAGTCCTACCCCCCCCCTAGCCCATTAGCAGTCCTCCCCCCCCAGCCCATTAGCAATCCTACCCCCCCCCTAGCCCATTAGCAGTCCTACACCCCCCCCTAGCCCATTAGCAGTCCTAACCCCTCCCCCCCTAGCCCATTAGAAGTCCTAACCCCCTCCCCCCCCTGGCATATTTAAAAAAAAAAAAAAAAAAGCTGGCTTTGGCTGCTGCCGCTGCCGCAGCAGCGGCAGAATGCAATGTCCGGTGGGGCCCCCTCCGCCCGCTAAGCCCCTCTGCAAGGGCTTTCAGATTCGCGAGGGAGAGCGTCTCCCTCGCGTCTCTGTTAAGCCCGCAGGGGCTAATGGGAAATTTCCCATCAGTCCCTCGCGTCTAAAGGGGCTGATGGGAAATTTCCCATTAGCCCCTGCGGGCTTAACAGAGACGCGAGGGAGACGCTCTCCCTCGCGAATCTGAAAGCCCTTGCAGAGGGGCTTAGCGGGTGGAGGGGGCCCCGCGGGACACTGCACTCTGCCGCTGCCGCGTCCGCGGCAGCAGCCAGAGCCAGCTTTTTCTTTTTTGCAGACCTACCCGCGTGCCAGCTGCAAGGCCTTCGCGTGCCACAGCTGGCACGCGTGCCATAGGTTCGCCATCGCTGCCTTAGGGAATATACTCTTTTTTTTTTTTTTTTCTTGCAGCTTGTCCTCATGGTATCCTAATGCTTTATGGACAGCACATATTACTCTGAAAAATGCCTGATACCTACTTTGTCCCTCATGTGAGTCAACCTGGTATCTCATTCTATGCGTTTCTGTCCTTTTACCATGTTGGAGTTCCACAGGACTCCGGACTTGCTGTTTACAGACTAATATTATCCTCTGTTTTTTTCTCATAACCATCCTGGTCATTCACTGGATAGCATTCCTTTATCATCATTCCTGGGGGAATACATTCTCTATTTATTTTCTCAAGTAGGTTTCACCTCCTTGTTCTTGGATGAATCTTTTCCCTTCACATCTCCATGTGATTGTCCTGATATGCATAATTCTGTCTGCTTATTGCAGGCATCTATCTTTAGACCTATATATTCAGGTATATATATCTATATGCATATATATATATATATATATACCTATATACATCTCTGTAGATGTATCTGTCTGTCAACTAAGTGTGCATATGCTATGCCCTTTAGATCTTTTTATAAATCTATATATATATCTATATACTTAGATATCTATCTATCTATATACTTAGATATCTATCTATCTATATACTTATGTAGATAGATAGATAGATAGATATCTATCTATCTCTACATATATGAGTGTGTATCTGTCCAGATACTTATTATAGGTAGATATGTATTTCCATACTTATCTCCTGACTGTCTATGCTCATAAAGGTTTTTACCTTCTTGCATGTTTCTGACAGTGGACTTGCACAGCTTCATACTGTTCCACAGTATGTTTCAGATATTTTGCACACAACCACTGCTGTGGAACTGACAGCCCTACCGTATCCTAGGTTTACGTATCCCTGAAGTTCCATGCCCCAATGTCTTCCTACCTCTCACCAGTTAGGAAAGACATGGTGGATCTTCAGTGGATTTCAGATTCAATTCCTCAAACATCTGTCCTTTCTTGGGAGTATGGGGTTCTTCTCATATCCTTTCCTCCCTCAAGGACTAGGTCTGTTTGTCAAGATCGGTCAGTCTTCCTCTTTTGCTCCTACCTCTGAATACTTCTGTAGCCAAAATAGTTTTCAGCTTTCCATTAAGCTTCCCACTGAAGACCTGCCGTATTTGTGTTACCCCAATTAAATCCTGGGGTCACCTCTCATTTCCAGATGTGGACCTCCGCCTTCACTCCAGTGAGGTCACCTTGAACATTATTCTACTGGATCCCCAGTAGACTCCATCAGCCTCTCTACTTCCTGCAATCCAGTAGGTGAGCATCATATGGTGTTTGTTCATTCCAATATTATGGTGATTGTTCATTTCAATATATCTTTGATAATGATCATACATACAAGGACTCCTTCCGGGTAGTCCTGTCTTAGCTTAGCTGTTTTTTCAGCAGCTCCTCTCTTTTCAACTCCTGCTCTCCATCCTCAGGATGCCTGGCCATATGAGGTGTAGCATGTTTTCAGTCTTCAACATGTTAGGGCTCCAGGCATCTTAGCTTGGGAGTCCCCATATGTGAAGACTCATTCCTGCTTGTTCCTGGAGATAGCACAGTTACTTACCTGTAACAGGTGATCTCTGGGAACAGCAGGAATAAGTCTTCACAACCCACCCACCTCCCCTAGGAGTTGTATTTATCTTTCTATCTTCCTTTCCTCTTTCTCTCCTTTTGTCTCAGCTATGAAATTCAACTGAGGAGAGGCAGTGGAAAAGGCGGGAAGGCAGTGCGCAGGCGCGAGGGATGCTCCCAAAAGCTTTCTGATTGGATGCTGGGGAGCATTCCCGTGCGGGCTCCGTCGGTACCGATGTACCCATATGTGAAGACTTATTCCTGCTGTTCCCAGAGATCACCTGTTACAGGTAAGTAACTGCTTTCTCCATTCCTTCTTCCCTTTTATTTTCAGTCGTTGGACTTTCTTGGTAATAATTTTTGCTGCACAATATTGTATCTGATTTTTTTAGCATAATAATAGGTGGGTTCTTTATTTAGGTTGTGGCCATATTCATCATTTTACTTATCCTGCGGTTTGCTTTAGGTGTAAGTTTTTACTTTAGTCTTTCCCTCTCATGCAGCACAGCAGAGTTATCCACTGCCACATATGCTAGGAGCTCAACCACCAAGTCCTGTATATCTGGATCTTTCTCTTGTCTGTCTTCCTTCCTCTTCACTTGAAATCCTGGCTTGGTCTTTTTTAATCTCACCGTCTTGTGCTAAATCCTGATTTTCATCAGTGTATTATCTATTACCCCCTTTTGATTTCAGTGGCTGTGTGAGTACCTTCTTTCTGGAACTCTTTTTCTACCTCTCTGTCTCTTGGCGTACTCCTTTCTGTGCAGCAGCAGAATGGGATGGTGTTGGCATCAGAGGATCACATTTCTGTGACAATGGCAGCAACACTAGAATTACCTGCATGGAAGAAAGGCCTGGCAATCTACTTCCATATCTTGCCACGAAAATCCATAGATAGTCACATCAAAACAAATTGCACTATAGTGCCGGAAGATGAGATACTTAGGTCGGAAGGCACTCAACTGGCTACTGGAGAGGAGCTGGAAACCTTTTAGAGTAAAGCCAGTATTTATGATGTGGTTGGATCAAAGCCCTCGGGACGTCTGATTGCTGAGGTAGCAGTGCATGAAATAAGTCAGAAGCTGCAAAGATGTCTTACATATTGGGACATGAAACATATAAAGCATGAACCAAGGGAAGTTGGAGGTGGTCAAGAATGAAATGGAACGTGTACAACTTGATCTGTTGGGTGTCAGCAAATTGAAATGGACTGGCATTGGGCACTTTGAATCTGATGATCACATGTTCTACTATGCTGGAAATGAAAGACACAGAAGAAATGGTGTTGCATTTTTAATTAAGAAGAAACTTGCAAGAGCTGTAATGAAATACAGTGCAATCAGTGAACACTTAATTTCTATTCATCTATGAGGAATGCCCATCAACACAACTATAATTCAAATATATGCCCCAACAGCTGCAGAAGAGGATGAAGTTGATGAGTTCTATGAACAGATACAAGCTGAAATTGGCAGAACATGCAAACGGGATATCCTGATAGTCATGGATGACTGGAATGCAAAACTTGACAACAAAGAAGAAAGCAAAGTGGTTGGAAAACATAGACTTGGCTGTAGAAATGAAGCTGGAAAATGACTGATAGACTTCTGCAAGACCAACGATCTGTTCATCTCAAGCACCTTCCAGCAACACAAGTGGCGACTGTATACATGGACATCACCCAATGGAACTGTACAAAAATCAAGTTGACTACATCTGTGGAAGTCAATGATAGAAAAGCTCAACATCAACAATGACAAAACCTGGAGCTGACTGTGGTACAGATCACAAGCTGCTAGTATGCAAACTCAAACTAAAGTTGAAAAAAAGCAAGCCACTCATGAATGTAGCAAAATATGATCTTGAGAATTAACCACTGGAATTTAAACTGCCTGCAAAATAGATTTGCTGCTTTAGTTACAAATGACAAAGCTCCAGAGGAGTTATGGGATGACATCAAAAAGGTTGTGTTGGAAGGAAGTGAGAAGTCTCTACAAAAAGTGAAAAAGCAAAAATGGCCAAAATGGATGACCGAAGAAACTCTGAAAATTGCCCAGAAATGCAGAGAAGCTAAAGCCAGAGGAGAAAGAGAGGCAATTGTAGAGCTCAACAGAGATTTCCAATGTGCAGCAAGACAAGACAGGACAAAGAGAAGTACCACAATGACACATGCAAGGAAATAGAATCAGAAGCTATTAGAGGAAGAACAAGATCGGCTTTCTTAAAGCTGCTAGAGTTAAAGAAAAAATTCCAGCCTCGAATTGGAATGTTACAAGATGCTCAAGGATCCATGTTGAATGATGCTGAGAAGATCAAGAGGTGGAAAGAATATATAGAGTCATTATACCATAAAGATCAAGTAGACTAACAGCCGTTTCAACCTGTACTTTATGATCAGGAACTATTGGTGATGAAAGAAGTCGAAGCAGCATTGATAGCCTTATCAAAGAACAAAACACTTAGCATTGGTGGCATTCCCATTGAAGTATTGATGCAGTTCTTACCATACATACAAGGCTTTTTCAATCGTCGTCATAGTCAACTGACTGGAAAAGATCTGTGCTTATACCCATACTAAAGAAAGGTGATCCAACTGTGGAAATCATCACACAATTGTTCTGCATCCACATGCCAACAAGATTCTACTCAAGATTATTCAGCAGAGGCGCCAGTTATACCTGGAACGAGAACTACCTGAGGTTCAAGCAGGGTTCAGGAAAGGGCAAGGAACAAGAGACATTGCGGATGTGAGATGGATCCTTGAAAAGACAACAGAATACAAAAAGCATATTTATATGTGGTTTATTGACTACAGCACAGCTTTTGACCTGTGTAAACCATGAGGAACTCTGGGCCACATTAAGAAGCATATGTATACCAGAACACCTGATCGTTCTTATGCACAATCTTTACATTGATCAAGAAGCAACAGTTTGAACGGAACAAGGAGAAACAGAATGGTTTAAAATCAGCAAAGGTGTATGATGAGACTGCATGCTTCGCCCTACTTGTTTGATTTATATGCAGAACAAATCATCAGAGAAGCAGGACTGTGTGAAGATAACAGAGGTGTGAAGATTAGTTGGAAACACATAAACAACCTCTGCTATGCTGATGATACCACATTACTGGCTGAAAGTGAATGCTATCTTAGACATTTGCTTCTCAAGATCAAGGAACGTAGCCTTAAAATGGGCCTGCACCTTAATGTAAGGACGACAAAGATCCTGACAACTGGCAAAATCAGTAAGTTAATCGTTGATGGAGAAGAAATTGAAATAGATCACTTTAACCTACTTGGATCAACTAACAATAAAGAAATGACAAGCAGTCAAACCAGATGATGCTTTGCTCTTGGCAGAATGGCTACAAAGGATCTAGACAAGATACTCAAGAGCAGGAATGTCTCTTTCCATACAAAGATTCGACTAGTTCAAGCCATGATATTTTCAGTAACGTCATATGGATGTGAAAGTTGGACAATGAAAAAGATGGACAGAAAGAAAATTGATGCCTTTGTACCATGGTGCTGGTGACTAATACTGTGTATACCATGGACTGCCAAAGTACAAACCAGTCGGTACTAGAGGAGATCAAATTTAAGCTTTCTTTAGAAGCTCAGATAAGACTTTGACTTTCATACTTTGGACACATCATGCAAAGAGAGAGATAGAGAAAGATGTCATGCTTGGCAAGGTAGAAGGTCAACGCAAAAGAGGAAGGCCAGCAATGAGATGGATAGATACCATAACAGCAGCTATGGGTGCCAGTCAACAATGAGACAACTTTCCAGAGGGTTGCCAAGAGTCGACACAGACCCAAAGGCACTTAACAACAACCCCTTTCTGAGCATCCTCTGTTTCTGCATCAGCTTTTCTTGTCTTCCTATTCAAACCTCTCTTCGTTTTTTTTCTTTCTAAAGACATTCTCAATTGCTTGGGGATCTAAATAGAAATATCTATCTAGAATTTGCTTCAGTTGCTTTTTGCAGCTTGTCCTAGGACAACATTTCTCTTTCTTCCAATTTTCTTTTGCCTGTCTCTCTTGTATACCCTTTTGATTTAAATATAGAATTTGTAGCATAAAAGTAGCAGCGTGTCTCCCTTTTTGTCTAATTTTCCATTAACTTTCATGGTCTATCTCCTGCTGCAGTGGGGTACATCAGCTAGTTCCCCATGTCCTGTATTTGCACTAGGGATGTTGCCTTCATCTGCAATGTCTGAACTATTACAACCAACCCTCATTTGCCCTAGTACTTTTGCTAAGGTGGACACCTTTTTATGCAGGGTGCAATGCGACTTCTGCCTGTCATACTTGAATTCTAAATGGTTGTCTTAAAGAGATTTGATATAGATCAGTGGTTCCTACTTGTGGTCTGTAGACCCCAGGGGATCCATGAGACCATTACAGAGGGTCTGCAGGATACAAAAGAGAATGGAGAGGTGGGTAGGGATTGGCTGAGGGGAAGAGAGACTCTCTGGAGAGAACTGGCCAGGGGAGGGAAAGAATTGTCTAGAGCGAGAGAGATTAATGGAGACAGGAACATGAAGGAAGATAAAAGTGGCTATTGGGGATAGGGAGGGGATCTGAGAAGAGTGGGGGAGGGGGGATAAATGGAGGGTCCCTGAACTTTTTGGACCTAGTTCACAACCAAAAAATGTTGGGTCTCTTTTGGTATATATTTTATACAGCAGGGACACCATGTGAATAGACTCAGTAAGACTTGACAAGAACAGTTTGTCCTTCCATCCCATACCCACCAAAAGGTTCAGAGCAATTAACCAGCTTTAATGTTGAACTTTGTTATGCTTTTTGATACCCTGATCTCCTGTCTGGGCTTAGTGAAGTGTGGGTGTGCCGTGGAGTTGGTATGCTTAAGTCTTGGAAGGAAGATGGTTGCTCTTTCTGTGGTAGTCCCTGCTAGTCAACGATTTGCATTTCAGAGGTGTTCTCTAACTCTTGGAGTTGCTGAGTCCCTTGAGTTGCTTGGACATGCCATCTGGGGAGGGAAATGAACCCAAGTAAACTCTGTTCCCACTAGACATCAGAAACTCTGGTAAAAGCTGGGGATAGGATTGAGGGGTAGGGTGGGAGCTGTAACAGGGGATACAGGATGTGAGGGGCTTGAGGTAGATGTCAAGGAGTAATGAGGAGGGGGAGCAGATGCCAGGGAGCTTATTCTGCTGGTGGGGGGGGGGGGGGGGGGAGGGGATGAATCAGGGGTTGTTGATATTCGGAACAGGGGTTCTTTTTACAAAGCTACTCCCATGTACATGTGGAGTAAAGCTATGTGTTAGGTTTTTTTAGCTTACAAAGATGCAATGCTCAAGGATATTGCAAGAAACATCCCATTCAATAAATAAAAAATAAAAACATTTGTATCTTGTGTGTTTGTGTATTTTAAGCCCAGGTCAAGGAGCGAGTAAACTAACCCACCTGGGTAGAATAATATACTTAATCCCTAGATAAACACTACCCTAATTCAGTAAACAGAGAAGTAAAAAGAAAGGAAAAGATCAGAAAGGCCTTGGACCATAAACAGGAAAGTTTCCACTTGAGCAGTATCGGTAGAGCTATATCTAACTCCCTGGTACAAAACTAAACATTTACAGGGAAAGTGTAAAGCAAAAGGCCCCCAGAGCCAAAACTCGAGGTTTCAACTGAAGGAAACTTTCTTCTCAGTTATGTAGCTCTTGCTATGTCAGGAAAGAATCATAAATATCTCCAGGAACAAGCAGGAATGTAGTCCTCACGTATGGGTATCGTCGGTACCGACAGAGCCTGCGCGGGAACGCTCCCCAGCGTCCAATAGGAACGCTTTTGGGAGCATCCCTCAGCACATGCGCGCTGCCTTCCCGCCTTTCCAACTGTCCCTCTTCAGTTCTTCGTTTTCCACGGAGCCAACAGGACCTATTCCCTGTCACCGCAGAAAATTCCGTCTTTAAAATTCTTTTTTTTTGGTCGCGTTTGCCTACCGCATGACGCCTACCAGTACCGCCGGTTCTTTTCTTTTCCTAAAAAAAAAAAAAAAAAATCCCCAAACCCTACACTTTGACTGTTTCTTTTCAGAAACTTCCCTTTTTTGGTGCTAGGTGCCATTTTGGGCATTAGGCCCCATTTTTCCAAAATCATGGAAAAGCCAAAAGCCGGTCCTCAAAGGGTAGCTCTCCTGCTAAGCATCGAGAGGCCATTGGCATTGCCCTTGAGGGAACCACACCGGCAAAACAGCCCTGGCTGAAGGCTTCAGCTTCAAAAGCATCGATGGGGCTTCAGGACGTTCTCGAGGCCTCAACCTCGCAAGAACTACCTGTGCCATGCTCAGGGGTTCCAGCCATTCTTACCGGTACCGGCAGCATCAATAGACCAGAGATTTCTTGCTATCGAACGCAGTATCGCAGCTCTTCTCTCAGCTGCGGTACCGGTGGTCCCAAGGGCACCGGTGCCGACATCGACACCGATGCCGGTACCGACGCCGGTACCGGCCCCGATGGTAACTCTTCCCATTTCACCTCCAGCTGGAGTGGATAAAGTTGTACCGGGTCACCTCGATACCGACTTTGATCGGTACCGGGATCGTGCTTTGCAGGAGCATCGGGGTCAGGAATACTTCGATTCCTCCGATTCCGAAGACTCTGACAATTCTGCTGGCACTAGAGGGTTTCTCTTAGAAGATCCCTCTTCTCCCCAACACAGAATGTCACCTCCAGAGGACATGTCATTTCAGGATTTCATCCGTGATATGGCTAAAAGTCTTTCAATCACAGTAGCTCCTGAAGAGGAACCCAGAGCAAAGGAATTGGAAATCCTCCAATATCCTAAAGCTCCTAAGGAAGCAGCTACCCTGCCTGTCCATGAAATTCTGCATAACTTGATGCTCAGAATGTGGGAGACACCTCTGACTACTTCTCCTCACTCTAGGAGACTTGATACTATGTATCGAGTCCCACCATGTCCTGGATTTCAGAAAACTCAGCTGCCACACCATTCAATGGTAGTGGAGTCAGCCATGCATAGGATGAAAAGTGCAAAAAGACATGCATCCAGTGTTCCAGGTCGTGAATGCAGGACTCTGGATGCTTTTGGACGCAGAACTTTTCAAGCTTCCATGCTTTCAGCTAGGATCAGCTCATATATCCTATATATGGGGATGTTCCTCAAAGAAATCACAGGAGACTTGGAACTTATGAGCCCATTTCTCCCAGACGATAAGAGACAAGACTTTCTTACTCTAGTTAAGCATGCTCAAGATGTCTCCAAGTTTGTCAATCGTGCAGCCTTTGACTGCTTTGAATGCATCAGCAGAACTTCTGCTATTGCCATTGGCGCACGACGGATTGCCTGGCTACAGGCATCAGACTTGGAGACTTGGGTACAGGACAAGTTAGGCAGCATTCCTTGCACGGGGGAGAATCTCTTCGGCAAGAACTGGCAGGAGAAGGCTAACGAGTTAGATGCTGACAATTCTACCTTAGATAGATTGTCAAAGTCTACATTCGCTTCAGCCAAAAGGAAGCCTTACAAAGAACCCTCTTAGCAAAAAGAGGAAGTTTTATCCTTCTTATACCTATCATACTCAGACTCCAGGTCAGGTTGCCCAAAAGGGACAAACTATACAACAAAAGAAACCAAAACGCCCGAGAGCCCAACCATCTCTCCAGGTTCAGCCCCCTCAAGGGCTTTGACTCCTTCCTAGAGAGCTTTGCCTTCCTGCCTCCGAGGGGTCTTCAACCCCCCAATATTCCTGGCAGGTTATGCCACTTTGTCAACAGATGGCATCAGATAACAGCAGAAGATTGGACTTTGTCCATTGTAGGGGAGGGGTACAAACTACATTTTCACAGCTTACCCCCTCCTACAATTCTAAGGCAGTTCAATTCACAAACCTCTGCAGACAATCTGCTAGATCACGAGGTCTCCACACTTCTTGCCCAAGGGGCAATAGAAGAAGTACCCATTCTTCAACAGGGTGCAGGGTTCTACTCCCCCTATTTTCTTATTCCAAAGAAAACAGGAGGACACAGACCCATTCTAGACCTCAGAGAATTGAACAAATATCTGTTTCGAGAGAAATTCAAAATGATTTCTCTGGGAACTCTTCTGCCATACCTTCAAAGCCAGGACTGGCTTTGCTCTCTAGACTTAAAGGATGCATACACTCACATTCTTATCCATCCAGATCACAGGAAATATTTGTGTTTCCTTTTCAGGGGAAGACATTTCCAGTACAGGGTTCTTCCTTTTGGTCTGGCTTCAGCACCAAGGGTATTCATGAAATGCATGGCAGTAGTAGCTGCATTTCTACGAAGCCTGGGGATTTTTGTCTTCCCTTACTTAGACGACTGGCTCATCCGTGCCTCCACAGTGACAGAGGCCAGCACTGCACTGTCTCGTACACTGCGAATCCTCCAATACTTGGGATTGGTAATAAACTTCCCGAAATCTCAACTAGTTCCTTCCCAATGCCTGGAATTCATAGGAGCCTGTCTGGATACCAGACAGGAAGGGCTTTCCTTCCACAAGCCTGGTGTCTTCATATAATGCAGTTAGCTTCCCAAGCAGCAGGCAAATCCTCCCTCACTGCTCGGGAGCTACTGCAGTTACTGGGACACATGGCATCCACAGTTCATGTATTCCCATATGCTCGTCTCCACATGCGAGCAGCTCAGTGGACCCTCTCCACACAGTGGACACAGGCCACGGATCATTTTATCTGACAAAATAACAATCTCTCAATGACTAATTTTGTCCCTCCAATGGTTGCAATCATTAGAAAATCTGACAGTAGGGTCTCCTTTCCATCAACCCCTCTTTCAGGCCACCCTAACAGCAGATGCATCACAGGTGGGTTGGGGAGCACACCTGAATCATCTCTCTACCCAGGGCACCTGGACTCCACAGGAGGTTGGTTTACACATAAACCTTCTGGAATTAAGAGCGATCTATTTAGCTCTTCGAGTGTTCCACGCCAGCTCAGCTACAAGACAGTCTTAGTCCAGACGGACAATCAGGTAGCCATGTTCTATGTGAACAAGCAGGGCGGGACAGGCTCTGTCGTTATGCAACGAAGCTTTACGACTATGGGCCCTCGCCAGAGATCATCAAATTCACCTTCTAGTGGTATATCTTCAGGCATTCAAAACCTTTGGGCAGACAAACTCAGTCGAGTACTGCTACCTCACGAGTGGTCACTCCACCTAGACCAGGTGGCAAAGATATTTCATCTCTGGGGCACTCCAGACATAGACCTCTTTGCAAGTTCACTGAATGCCAAACTTCCCCGGTTCTGTTCCAGGATTCCGGTGCACAACTGTCAGGCAAGGGATGCCTTCCCCTTCACTGGGGTCAGGACTTCCTTTATGCCTTCCCACCCATTCCCCTCATCCCCAAGACACTCTTCAAGCTTCAGAGAGACAGGGGTCGCATGATTCTCATAGCACCATGATGGCCACGCCAAACGTGGTATTCCCTGCTTCTGTATCTCAAGTGGCACCTCTGGAGTTAGGGCATGCTCCAGATCTCCTTTCTCAGGAGAATGGGACGCTATTGCACCCGAATCCCCAGTCCTTGCACCTCATGGCCTGGTTGTTGAAGGCTTAGACCTCCAGGATTTCAACCTGTCCCAGCAGGTAAAAGATATCCTTCAGGCTTCTAGGAAACTTTCCACAAGAAGATTTTATGCCTTCAAGTGGAAACGTTTTACTATATGGTGCTCCAAGAAGGGATTAAACCCCCTGGTCATACCCTTAGAATCGATACTAGAGTATCTCCTTCACTTATAGAATTCTGGGTTAAAGACCAATTCAGTAAGAGTCCATCTTAGTGCAATTGCAGCTTCTTATAAACCTCTAAATGGACAACCAATTTCCTCTCATCCACTCCTATCAAGATTTATGAGAGGCCTTTTATTAACTAAACCTCCCATCAAGCCACCACCGGTAGCATGGGATCTAAATCTAGTTCTCGGGCAGCTCATGCTTCCTTTTGAACCTTTAGCCACTACAGCCCTTATGTTTTTGACTTGGAAGGTCATCTTCCTGAATGCAATCACCTCTGCCCATCGCATTAGTGAATTGCAAGCTTTAGTGGCTGATCCTCTTTATACTAGATTTCATCATGATAAAGGTTGTTCTTTGAACTCACCCACACTTTATGCCAAAGGTGGTTTCGCCTTTTCATTTAAACCAATCAATTTATCTTCCTGTATTTTTTCCGAGGCCTCACGCCTCTAATGCAGAAAGAAACCTTCATACTTTGCATTGTAAAAGGGCCTTAGCCTTTTACATTCAAAGAACACAGCAACATAGAAAGTCCTCGCAACTTTTTGTAGCTTTTGACCCTAGTCATTTGGGACTTCCTGTCTCCAAAAGAACTTTATCTAAATGGATTGCCCAATGCATATCCTTTACTTATGAGAGTAAGGGTCTTCCTCTTCAGGACCATGTCACAGCTCACAATGTGAGAGCAATGGCAGCTTCTATGGCTAATCTCCATTCTGTGTCTATCAATGACGTTTGTCGAGCAGCCACCTAGACTTCGGTACACACCTTCACAGCCCACTACTGCCTAGATAAAGCCTCCCGTCGGGATGCCTTCTTTGGCCAAGCTGTTCTTCAAAATCTCTTTCAAACCTAAACCAACTCCTACCCACCAACCCTGGTGGGATGCCAGAGGTCCATGGGAGGAAGGATTCTCACCTTCGATGGTGGCAGCTTCCTGGGGCTATCTCCCTGGCATCTTCAGCTAGGGAGTCTGCATATGTGAGGACTACATTCCTGCTTGTTCTTGGAGATAGCGTAGTTACTCACCTGTAACAGGTGATCTCTGGGAACTGCAGGAATTTAGTCCTCACAGCCCACCCACCTCCCCTAGGAGTTGTCTCTCTCTCTCGTTGTCTCTTTCCTCTCTCCCTCTATCTTTTCACTCAGCTACAAACTTAACTGAAGAGGGAAAAGGTGGGAAGGGAGCGCGCATGTGCTGAGGGATGCTCCCAAAAGCATTTCTATTGGATGCCGGGGAGCGTTCCTGCGCAGGCTCCTTCGGTACCGACAATACCCATACGTGAGGACTAAATTCCTGCTGTTCCCGGATATCACCTGTTACAGGTGAGTAACTACGCTTTCCTGACCACAGAACAAAGTCTTTCTTTGAAAAATACGCCTTCATGATTCTGGATTTGTCTGCATTATACAGAGAGTAACAATTAACGTGTCTCTAGAAGAAATTTAGTCAGCAGATGCTTCCAGAAACCCTGGCAAATCCAGTTCAGGTGATCCTTCTACCACTGAGGCATCTACTTCCTTACCCTGAACTAGGACCTAGTTGGTAAATAATACATATTAGAAACTAACACAGTCTCTGCATCAGTAAACAGCAATACTTCCTTTAAGTACTTCAGAAACAAAATAAAAGGAGACTAAAAACCTTGTTTTTTTGAGATTGCTTTTGGATCCTTATCCCCCTAGTCTCCTGTTCACTTCCTATGTGTTTACTTACCATTCCCCTATATATCTCCTCGTCCCCAGTTGTATTGTCTATCTTGACTAGATTGTAAGCTCTTATGATCAGGGACTGTCTCTTACATGTATGTCTTGTAGCGCTATGCAGATAAGTAGTGATAGTAATACAATACATGTATCTTAGGAAAATTAAACAAATGTAAATTTCTAGCCTGCATAGAATTTTCCAGCGCCTCAAGCTGCATATGTATTCTCAAACTATTTTTAATATTAGATACCCCAATGGATTGCAAAGAATCAATCAGAGTGGAAAGTTTTTTTTATCTATTTTATCTATTTTCTGAAGAGCAGCAGCAATCCAGAATCATACTCCTGAAATTTAAGTGTCAACAGAAAACCTCATTGTTTGGCCAGTACCCCCCCCCCCCTCCCAGTAACATATTAGTCTGGGTGACTGCCTTCAATATATCCATTAAGTTAATTGATCGGGTTAATATCTTTTAGGTCGACCACTGCTAGGGAGTTAGAACATTGAATAGGAACAGGCATTAAAGCACCTCCCAAAGGAGCCTGTGGTGTGTCCTTATGAAAGGGAGGATCCTCTCTTCCTAAAGGTGACATTAAGGGAGTAATAACACTCCCACTCTCTGACCCAAGCCTTTCTGCAGGAGGGGGTCCTATGTGATGAACTTAAAGAAACTCCAGAGCCTTCCAAGGAAGAAGGAGCAACTGAATCAGATTGAGGTGTAGCAGAGGGCTTGTGCTGCTGGCGGGAGGGAATCGGAGGGTGTGTATGGATATTGGGAATATGGATTCTTTTTAAAAACGCTGCTCCCTTGTGTATGTGGTGTAAAACTGTATGTCATCCCTCCCCCCCCCCCCAACATGCAGCTTTTTAAAATAGTTGCTCCTGCTGGAGGTGGTGAGACATCAATGTGCACACCTGCATGTCCCTACACGTATCTACAAAATACAGTAGGAATTTTCCATGTCCTGACCTGGGCATTCTAATTCCCCTTTCCATGTCCTGTCTAAAATTGGCCTTATGATTTAATAGGCATTACATTTTACTTTGTACTGAGTAGTGGAATTTTTAAAGCTCTTTAAAATGCATTTCATCAAAGTTTGTCACTGCAGTGTAGACTAACAAGTAACACAATATTTATTTTATTTTTTTTTTTGGGTGGGGTTTTTTTATACCGTCCCTTCCATCGATCAAGGGCGGTATAATAAAGGTCTGATAAAGGCCTGGTTAGGGCTCCGTGCGGCTTACCTCCCTCCATCATTTATAGCAAAGTTTTAACTGTTTCCATATTCTTGTTTAGGTTAAACTTGGTGGAGGCCTTTGTGGTAGATGCAGAGCTGAGACAGTGCCTTCAAGAAGACCTCCTTCGCCGTTTCCCAGATTTCAACCGTCTGGCAAAGAAATTTCAGAGACAGACTGCAAATTTACAAGACTGTTATAGATTATATCAAGCTCTCAACCAGCTACCTACTGTTGTCCAAACACTGGAAAAATATGAAGGTAATGAAAATGTTTCTTTTTGTATCATCCTTTGTGTTGCACCTTATCTCAAATGCACAAAATAGATGTCCATTTTTTTCCTAAAGGTAGTTGAAGCATAGAGCAATCAGACCTAACTATCTCTTAAGTGATTTTTGACATCAAATTTAGGGGATGGGGCCTACCCATAAGACTGTAAAAGACAGCATAGGCATCTTGAGGCAAAAGGATACGACTGAAGTCTGAGCAGGACGCTCGCATGTAATGTCCTTTTTCTTTTCTGTTCCTGGCTCTTTGATGAAGTCTGTTGGGTTCTGCAGTTAATTACAGCTTGTAGTATTGACTTCATATCAAGGGCAGATCAGTACTGTTTTCAGTGTGTGCCTGGACATCAGGACGAAACTATAATTAATACGACTGCAGCATATGCTGTCTTTCCCACAGGGTGAATGGTAACCAGCACAAATTACATTCCAGTTTGTGTTTTGACTGTCAGATCCCTGAGCTAGTTTTTTCTTCCATAAAGCTTTTGTTTGTCATAAATGTAAAGTTAATTGAAAATAATTTGATGATACATATCTTGTTGTGGAGTAGAAGTGGGTTGGTGTGGAAGGCGTTGAGTCAGACTGTATGATGTACTGACAGAGGAGGGAAGGGAAATGCGCTATCCTTGGAGCTTCTGGGAGTGTGTTCATTTAGAAGAGCATTAAGGTGTAAAGTTGGGCTAATAGAACTGCTCAACCCACAGTAGTAGTTTATAGCACTTGCAGTATGAAGAGATACCAGCAGTTAAACTGATAACTACCTCTGAAATGATTTTATTGGACATTTTTTACTCATTTAATCTTTTTAAATAGAAATTTTTATATAGATTGTTCCAAAACATACATTTTAAATATTATATACATTAATCTATTTAAAAGACATTCCCCCCCCCCCCAAATTCCAACATCTTATTTTCAATGCATTTATAATGGAATCAGGGCTCAAAATTTTTTTTTAAATAGTCAACCCATGCACAATTGTGCTATGGTCAGCAGTTAATGTCATATATTTCATCCTTGTCCTTATCAATTGCTTTTTCCAAATGGTTTTTCATATATGCAGATACAAAAAATTTTGAATGAGATATATTTCCAAATAGTTAAATTCAGTAGAATATTTTTCACTTATATTCTGACTGGAATGTGTTCCAAACAAACTTCTAATTTTTCAATTCCTTCATGTAATATCATTGTTGTTCAAATGTTAGTGTTCCTTTTAATTGTCCAAAGCCATCATATTTCTCATGTCAATTCAAACATGAAAATCTTATTCCCTCTTCCTACAGCATATATCATAATCTCAAGGAACAAGCAGGAATGTAGTCTTCACATATGGGTGACATCGATATTGACGGAGCCTGCATGGAAACGCTCCCCAGCATCCAATAGGAAAGCCTTTGGGAGCATCCCAGTGTGCTGGCGTTGCTGCCTTCCTGCCTTTGTGACTCTCCTTCCTCAGTTCTTCGTTTTCCATGGAGCCAGCAGGAAGCAAATCCTGTCACTGCAGAAAATTTCTTCTCTGATATTTTTTTAATTTATTTTTTTTGTGGTCGTGCCTGCCTTCCCGTCTATACCGGCACTGAACTTTCATCTTTACTTCTTCTTTCTTGAAAAAAGAAAAAAAAACCCTCTAATTTTTCAGGCGCTCGATGCCGTTTCAGGCCTTCCATCCAGTCTACTGACACGATGGAAAAACCAACTAGTGATTTAAAAAAATGTTCCAAGTGTGGTAGTACCATTTCTGCCACTGATATCCATGACTGGTGTATCAAATGCCTTGGCCCAAATCACCAGCCATCTGAGTGTCCCCTATGCAAAAAGATGACAGAGAGACCTACAGAATAGGGCTACAAAACTCTGCTCCCTGTTTGCCTCAGATGCAGTCTCACTTGCTTTGATGTTATTGAGGACATCGTCGTCTTCACATGCATCTCAGATATTGAAACACGAGTCTTCTTACAAGACAGGCTGTTTTCCTAAGGGTAGATCTTTCTAAAAATAGAGAAGCCTCGAGCATTGCCCTAGAGGTAGGTCAACCGGCCAAATTAACCCGGAGGGAGGACCTCCCCTCCAAAGCCTTACAAGGGGTCTAGGATGCTCCCAAGGCCTCCAGCTCCAGAGAGCTCCTGGTGCCATGCTCTGGAACAGTAGCCCAAGCTTCCGATACCGATACCCAGGCATCGGCAAGCTCGATGGACCAGCGCATGCTAGCCATCGAATGGAGTCGTGCGGCTCTATTAGCGGCGTCGGTACCGGTCAAGACATTATCGCCAGTACTGATACAGCCGACGATGCTGATACAATTGGCATCGGGCTTTGTGCTCCTCGGCACACTCCTGCCCATGCTGGGCCTGCAGTCTGTCCCCGATTCCAAGGTACCAACACGGGCAGGTCTCTCATGCTGATACCGATCTCAATCAGTACCGATCTTTACAAGAACACGAGCATCGCTCTTGTCAATACTTTGAATGTAGCAATTCTGATTCTTTGGACAATGAATCTATCGGTACCAGAGAGATGGAGTCTCCCCGAGGATCCCTCTCTGTCTCCACAATGGTGCATGTCCCCTCCCAAAAACATGTCTTTCCATGAGTTTATCAAGGATATGGTGAGGGACCTATCCATTACTCCTGCATCGGAGAAAGAACCCAGAGCAGAGGAGTTGGAAATTTTCCAATATCCTACAGCTCCTAAAGAGGCAACTACTCTCCCTTTACACTGAATACTCCAGGACCTTATGTTCCAGATGTGGGAGATGCCTTTCACCATTTCTCACAATACCTGGCAACTCAATACCATGTATCGGGTACCGGAAAGTCCTGGGTTCTAGAAGACGTAGCTTCCACACCACTCAATGGTAGTGTAATCGGCTATGTGTCAAATGAAGAGTTCTAAAATGCACTCCTCCAATTCCCTGGACAGGGAGTCAAACCCTTGATGCTTTTGGCTTCCGGTGCTTTCAGCCCGCATAAGTCCATAGAAACTCTACATGGGTATGTTCCTTAGGGAGGTGACTAGGGATGTGGAATCAATGTCTCTTCTTCTCCCGGATGACAAGAGGACAGACTACCTTACATTAGTCAAACATGCCCAAAATATTTCCAGGTTTGTCAATAGGGCAACCTTTGACTTTTCTGAATGCATTAGCAGAACAATTTCTATCTGCCTAGGTGCCTGTAGGATTGCCTGACTTCAGGCATCAGACCTTGAGCAGTGGGTTCAAGATAAGCTGGAAAATCTTCCCTGTACAGGAGAGAACCTGTTTGGAAAGGATTGGCAAGATAAGGCTTCTCAGTTAGTTTGAGAATACCACTCTCTATAGACTTTCAAAGGCTACTGCCTACCCTACCAAGAAAAAAGCAAGTGCTAAGAAGCCTTTCTATGGTAAGAAAATTCTACTCTTCTTACCCCTCAACTTCTCAATACCCAGCCCTAGGGTACCCAGAGGAAGCAACAGTCTCTCAAGCAGCAGAAGAAGCCACAAGCTCCTAAACCGCAACCAGCAGTGCAGACTCAATCTACGACTGTTTTTTTTACTTCTTCCTAGAGAATATTGCCACCCTGCCTCTGGAGACCCCCACCCCCTCCACATAGCAGGCAGGCTTTGCCATTATGCCCACAAGTGGCATCTCATAACCTCAGAGCAGTGGACACTAACTATAGTGTGAGAGGGGGTACAAGCTTCATCTACAAAGCATACTCCCCACCACTCTAGTGGGGGAATTATCATTCCCAACCCCCACTCACTGCTCTCCTCCAGCAAGAGATCACCTCTCTTCTGTTGGAGTGTGCCATAGAGATTCCAACATCCCCTAGAAGGGGATGGGGTTCTATTCTCTGTACTCTCATTCCAAAAAAGAACGGAGGTTACAGACCCATCTTGGATCTCAGAAACCTCAACAAGTTACTAGTTTGAGAGAAATTCAAGATGATTTCACTGAGAACCCTTCTACCTTATCTCCATTCAGGACTGGCTCTGTTCCCTAGATCTCAAAGAAGCATATACCCATGTCCTCACTTCCTGTGTTCTGGATGAATATCTACACGTCATCTTCCAAGGAAATCACTATCAATACAGAGTTCTTCCCTTCGGACTCACGTCTGCCCCAAGAGTCTTCACAAAGTATATGGCGTTCGTAGTCACATATCTAAGGACTCGGAATATTTGTCTTCCCTTACTTAGACGATTGGCTATTAAGGGCAGCCACTTCTCAGGAAGTTCATCTATCCCTCCTTCGTACAATTCAAGTACTGCAGGATCTAGGGTTTGTGATAAATCTTCCAAAATCCTATCTAGTTCCTACTCACACTAGAATTCATAGGGATTCTTCTAGACACTTGATGGTCAAGGGCATTTCTACTGGAGGACTGTTGTACCCACCTAGTACAGATAGCATCTCAAGGTTCAAAAACAATCTCTCGGCCAGAGAAATGCTACAGCCGTTAGGCCATATAGCCTCTTTGATTCATGTAGTGCCATATGCTCATCTGCACATGCAGACAACTCAATGGACTCTTGCCTCCCAGTGGAAATGGGCCTCTGGGACCCTTACAGACAAGATCAGTCACAGACAGACATTCTCATGAACTTCTTGCTCTGGTGGTTTATCCCGGGAAAGCTCCTCGTAGAGTCACCTTTTCAGATGCCTCCACATCAATGCAGCCTGACAACAGATACCTCCAAACTTGGTTGGGGAGCCTATTTGGACTCTCTCTCCGCTCAGGGCCTCTGGACAGAACAGGAGTGTCAACTCCAAATAAATTTGCTGGAGCTTTGTGCAATCTTCAATGTCTTCAGTGTTTCAACAACTGCAGGGTCACAGAGTTCTGGTCCAGACAGACAATCAGGTAGCTATGCTCTATATAACAAGCAGGGGGGAACAGGCTCTTGGGCCCTCTGCAAGGAGGCTCTCCATCTTTGGTCCTTTGCCATTGCTCATCAGATGCATCTCCAAGCAGTATATCTGCCAGGACGCCAAAATGTCTTAACAGACAGATTGAGTCGGCTCCTCCTTCCGCACGAGTGGTCTGTCCATCAGGAGACAATCTCCTACATCTTTCAGACTTGGGGGAACTGTGGAGATAGACCTTTTTGTCACTCCGCAGAAGGCCAAACTACTCCGTTTTTGTATCAGAACCCCGTTGCCCAGTCATCGGCAGGTCAATGCTTTCCACCTTCACTGGGGTCAGGATTTCCTGTATGCCTTTCCTACCATACCCTGATTCCCAAAATGCTTTTCAAGCTTCAAGCGGACAAGAGCCACATGATCCTTATAGCCCCATGCTGGCCACGTCAACCATGGTTTCCTCTCCTGCTATGCTTGTCACAGACTCACCCTCTCAGTCTCGGATCAGCTCCTGACCACCTCTCACAGGAGGAGGGGACGCTACGCCATCCCAACCCGCAGTTTATCTATCTCAAGGCTTGGCTGCTGAAAGCGTAGTTTTGCAAGGTCTCAACCTTCCTCAGGAAGTAAAGGACATCCTACTAGCCTCCAGGAAATAGTCTATCAGACGTTCTTATGACTTTAAGTGGCGTAGGTACTCCACTTGGTGTACCCAAAGGGATGTTAACCCCTTCTCGGCTCCAGTGGAGGCTGCCTTTAGAATCTCCTCCATCTTTCATCCTCTGGTCTAGAGTCGAACTCGGTGAGGGATCACATCAGTACAATTGCTGTTACTCACCATCCCTTGGATGGGCAGCCTGTTTCTTTACAACTGCTTGTGACATGTTTCATGAGAGGGCTCTTAAACAAGCCTCCCCATCAAGCCACTACTGGTGACATGGGATCTTAATGTTGTGTTAGGTCAGCTCCTTAAGCCGCCCTTTGAACCTTTAGCCACAATCTTGCTAAAGTTTCTCTCTTGGAAGGTCATCTTCCTTGTTGCACTCAGTTCAGCTAGATTAATCAGTGAGCTCCAAGTGTTGATGGCTGACCCGCTTTATACCTGCTTCCACCATGATAAGGTGGTCCTTAAGACTCATCCTCATTTCATGCCCAAGTTGGTGTCTCCTTTCCGTTTGAATCAGTCAGTCTACCTGCCTGTCTTCTTCCCTAGACCTCTCTTCTAGAGCAGAGGCAACCCTCCATACTCTTGACTGCAAGCGTGCCTTGGCAGTCTACCTTCAAAGGACAGCTGAGCACCATAAGAGCTCTGTTCATCTCCTTTGATCCCAGTCACTTGGGGTTGCCAGTATCCAAACATACTCTATCTAAATGGATAGCAGATTGCATCACATTTGCTTATGTTAAAGCAGGACTATCTCTTGAAGGTCATGTCACTGCCCATAATGTTGGTGCCATGGCTGCCTCAATGGCAAACATACGTTCTGTAGTTATTGACGAAATCTGCAAAGCAGCCACCTGGTCTTCAGTGCATACATTTGCTGCACATTACTGTTTGGACAAGGACTCCTGCCAGGATGCCATGTTTGGTCAGGCTGTACTCCAACATCTCTTTCATACGTAGGTCAATACGCAGTGGGATGTTCACAATGGCTTTCCTATTGGACGCTGGGGAGCATTCCTGCTCAGGCTCTGTCGGTACCAACGTCACCCATTTGTGAAGACTAAATTCCTGCTGTTCCCGGAGATCACCTGTTACAGGTGAGTAACTACGCTTTACTTTACTGTAAATTGGTTTTTCCTTTATCCGGAGGCTTCTTAAGGATCCTCTGCAAAAATGATATAATAAAATGAAATAACACTTAAGACTTCAAAATTAAAAATAATCCACCATATTATGACAATATTACATACTTGAATCAATGGCAATGGCCTTCTATCTTGTAAAAGCTAAAAATATGTTGATTCGTGCGATCTACCCTTATAGCAACTCTTTTGTGTCATCCCTGTCTTAAATGTCAATTGAGAAAAGCCAGGTTTCTTAAAGAAACCGCTGCCATTCTGTCTTGGCCACTTATAAATATGATTGTTCTCATGGCACCATATATTTGCAAAACGTCTTTCTCCCTTTTCTGTTATATCTTTTCAATTACAAAAAAATGTAATTTATTAATGGAGTGTTTTTGTGACCAGCGTATAACCAACGGGGCTGTTTCAACCTGTCTTCTGATTACTGAACAGTGTTCTATGTATGATCCTTGTTTTGTTTTCTCTTTGTAAATTTACAAAAGTCTAATACACTGCAAATGTTTATGGCACATACAAACAATCAAATAAGCAATAAACAAATAACAAATAAGATACACTATGTAGCTCAATTTAAGGGAGAGTTGCTATGCTGAGATTATACCAAATTATAGTCAGGGTCATCTCCAAAAGAAAAAAAAAAGAATTATTAAAAAAAAAAAAGGGGGCAATGGCTGGTTGGGTTTTTAATAACAATACCTACCCATTTGGGCTCCTTGCCCTTCAAGAAATCTTCAAGTTGTAAACCATCAAAAAATATATAGTGCTTGTCGTGAAAAGAAACCAAACATTTACACAGAAAACGCAAAAAAGTAACTCCAATACCTAATGTTTTAGGTTTTAATTGCAGAAAAGACTTCCTGTGTAATTGAGTTGCCCTAGCAACATCAGGAAACATATTCCTTGTTTTTATCTTATGTTCAGTCTTGTCCACATAGATCTCCTCAATCCCAGAAAATTTTGTGGTTTTTATCAATTATATAAAATCCAGAAACACCACTATATTATAAAAACGTTTTGTAAATTGAACATTTGAACTTTTTTTTTCTATCATGCAGTACAGCCATATCACACCCCTCAAGTGATCGCTCTTTTTTTCCTCCCCCTTTTTTTTTAAAATTAATGCATATTTATGTGTGAGCAAGAATAAAATGAGCTAAAAGACGAAGAGACATGTACTTATGTTATCCAATATATTCCAGCCATCAACTTCATTTGGCTGAAATAGTTTTTATCGTAGCCATATGTTCATAAAACAGCTAGAGATCTCCATTACTGTGTTGTACCAAATGTTCTTGAAATCTAATTTAATTTTGATGATCATCTATCTCACTCTATCCTGACCCAAAGCTTTGCTGTGTAGCTTCCTCGGGGAGTAATACAACAGATACATCATCGCATCCTTGAAAAGACAAAAGATTATCAAAAGGATATCTGTGTTTCATTGACTACATCAAAGCCTGATGCTCCTCATTCTTGTCTACCACTTACAGTATGTGCATCTTACCATACTCTACTCTAGTCCCCAGTTTCGCTATGTGTTTCGTCTTGATTAGATTGCAAGCTCTGATGAGCAGGGTCTGTCTCTTACATCTATATGCACAGTGCTGCATAGGCCTTGTAGTGCTATACAAATGACTAGTAGTAGTAAACCATGAGAAACTCTGGGCCACATTAAGAAGCATGGATATACCAAAACCCCTGATAGTTCCCATGCACAACCTTTACATTAATCAAGAAGCAACAGTTCAGACAGAATGTGGAGAAGCAGAATGGTTTAAAATTGGCAATGGTTTATGACAGGGCTACATACTTTTCCTATATCTGTATAATTTATTTGCTTTGTAACCTGCTTTATAGCTCCTTGTACTTCAGGTAATGCCATAGGGTTGAATGTTTTGCTTTTTTTTTTTAATTCTTCAAAGTGCAGGTTAAGCTGCTCAGCTCTTGATACACTGTTGTTTCTGATTTGTTTCTGGCTAAGTCCAAAGAATTTTATTCTGTCCTCATTCTTCTGGATCTCTCTGCTGCCTTTGACACCGTTGACCACAATCATCTTCTTATCACCCTATCTTCACTCGGTTTCAAAGGCTCTGTACTTTCTTGGTTCTCCTCCTATCTCTCCCACCGCTCTTTCAGTGTGTACTTCGGTGGCTGCTCCTCCTCTTCTACCCCTTTACCTGTGGGTGCACCTCAAGGTTCTGTCTTAGGTCCGCTCCTCTTCTCTCTCTATACCCAATCCCTTGGTGCCCTTATCTCTTCCCATGGCTTTCACTATCATCTCTATGCTGAGACTCTCAAATCTATCTCTCTACGCCTGTTATTTCTCCTGAAATTCAAGCTAAGATCTCAGCCTGCCTCTCTGACATTGCTTCCTGGATGTCCTACTACTGCTTGAAGCTGAACATGGCCAAAACTGAACTCCTTGTCTTTCCCCATAATGCCTCCCCTCCGTCCCCTTTCTCAATCTCTGTGGATAACTCTGTTATCCTTCCTGTCTCTTCGGCATGGAACCTTGGTGTTATCTTTGACTCATCTCTCTCCTCCTCTTTACATATCCAAAACATTGCTAAAACATGCCGTTTCTTTCTATCTCCAGGAACAAGCAGGAATGAGTCTTCACATATGGGTATCGTCGGTACCGACGGAGCCTGCGCGGGAACGCTCCCCAGCATCCAATAAGAAAGCATTTGGGAGCATCCCATGGTGCCTGTGTGCTGCCTTCCCGCCTTTCCCAACTGCCTCTCTCCAGTTCTTCTTTTCCGCGGAGTCAGCAGGCTTGATTTCGCGTCTGCCTTCTTCGACGTCTGACCAGTACCGCCGGTCGGTCTTTTCTTTCTTTCAAAAAACCAAAAACAAACACTATCTTTACTGTGCATTTTCTGTTTTTGGGCCCTAGGCCTAAAAATATTTTCCTCATGGAGAAGCCCGCTTCTGGGTTTAAAAAATGCACAAAATGTGGCGGTACTATTTCTGGTGTCTAAAGTGTTTGGGACCTGACCATTCCATCACGGATTGTATGTCCTGTACCATGATGTCTAAAAGAGGTCGGCAGAACCGAGCAGCCAAGCTCAGTACCCTGTTTCCCTCTGATGCAGCTTTGGTGGCATCGACGTCTTCCAGGGCTGCTTCTTCCTCCCATGGATCTCAGGTAACCAAGCATAAATCTGGCCGGTCCTCGAAGGGCAGATCTCCCTCCAAGCATCGAGATGCCTCCGGGCTTGCCCTCGAGGATTCCGCACCAGCAAAATTACCCCGGCGGGAAGCTTCGGCTTCCAAAGCATTATCTATGGGGTCACAGGTTGACATCGATGGCTCGGCCTCGACAGATCACCTGTTGCTGTGTTTTGGGGTACCGGTGGCTCCCACTGGTACCAACATCCAGACTTTGGTGGCGTCGATGGATCAGAAGATTCTGACCATGCAGCGCACCTTAACGGCTTTCATACAGGCTGCGACGCCTCCGGTACAGCAACAATCCCCCGTTGCTGGTACCGGCTCCAGTACCGGCATCGCTCCCGGTACCGGTACCGGTTGCATCGACATCGGCTTTGGTGTCGACTGCAATGGTACCCTGTCCTATGGTTATGGTTATGGTTAAATTTATTTGATAAAACCGCCTTTCATTAAAAGCAAAGCGATGTACAATTAAAATTAATTAAAAGAAGGCCGAAGCCAACGAAAGGAAAAGAAATTTACATTGGTTGACAGGACAGCTGAAATTGAGGGGTTGAAGGAAACAGGACAGGACATAGCAGAAGATAGGTGGGGGGGAAGAAAGAGGAGCAGGGGATAATCATACAAAAGGGGAGGGAACATCAAACGCTAACGAAAACAAGTGAGTCTTTAACTGATTCTTAAAACTGGGAAACTGTGGGTCAAGACGGAGGGCGGGAGGGAGGGCGTTCCAGGGGGCAGGGGCCGCGAAGAAAATAGCCGAGGAGCGGGTCGATTGGAGGTGAGCACGGGACGGTGGGGGCAGGGTAAGACGGTTGAGGTGAAAGGAACGGGAGTGTATCTGGGAGAATGAAAGAAGAGGAGATCGGATAAATAATGGGGAGTGCTGGTATGGAGGGCTTTGTGAGTCAGTATCAAGAGCTTGTAAGTGGACCGAAAAGGGACAGGTAACCAATGAAGGTGAAAGAGCATGGGAGTGATGTGATCGCGGGAAGAAGAGCATGTGACCAAGCGTGCAGCAGTATTCTGGATCCGACGAAGACGAGTAAGTTGACATTTGGAAAGCCCGAGAAAGAGAGAATTAGCAAAGTCCACCCGAGACATGACTAGGGACAAAACTAGGGTAACCAAGGCTGACGGGGACAAGAAAGGGCGAATAGAGCGAATCTGACGAAGAAAGAAAAAAGATGTAGTGGAAACGTGTGAAATGTGAGAGTGAAAAGAGAGGTCAGAATCGAAGAGTACGCCAAGGTACCGAAAAGTTGATACCAGGGTACAGGAGAACCAGAAAAGGAGGGAGCCACAGTAGGGGAAGGATCACCGTGAGAGAACCAGATGGCAATAGTTTTAGTAAGGTTCAAATGAAGGCAGTTGACTGATAGCCAATCGGCAACTGCATTAAGACAAGAATTCAGAACAGAAAGATCAGGACAAGAAGGGGAGGTGTGGTGAAGTAGAAGAATGTCATCAGCATATAGGAAAGTGGATACACCAAACTGTTGGATCAAAGATGCCAGGGGAGCCAGGAAAAGGTTAAAGAGGAGGGGAGCAAGGACGGATCCCTGGGGAACACCGCAGGGAAGATTGTAAGGATCAGAGGAAGGAGACGAAGAAGAGGGTGGGAGAACAGCGCAAGACCTAGAAGATAGAAAAGAGTGGAACCAGTGGAAGACGGTGCTACAAGACCGGCTTCCCGTAGCCGGTGGAGAAGGAGAGAATGATCAACTAAATCAAACGCCGCCGAAAGATCCAATGCAACCGCCACCGAAATATCACCACGATCATGTGCTACATGCAGAGCATTAGTGAAGGCCAGAAGAACAGTTTCAACACTGTGACCAGAGCGGAACCCAGACTGACGAGGGTGAAGGAAGTTAATAGAATCGAGGTGATGGGACAGCTGAGCAAAGACAAATTTTTCCAGAAGTTTAGATAGGAAAGGCAAGTTGGAAACAGGACGGTAGTGAGCAGGGATGAGAGGATCAAGTGAGGCATTTTTAAGAATAGGGTGTATCAGTGCATGCTTCCAAGATGTTGGAAAGATCCCAGTGGAAAGGCTAGAATTGAATATAGAGAGAATAAAGGGAAGAAAACCTAAGGAAGGGGTCAACAGCCAGGAGGAGGGAATAGGGTCCAGAGAACAGGTAGTTTTTTTAGAAGTAGACAGAAGGTGAAGAAGTTCAGGAGCAGTGACCAAATCAAATGAAGCCCAGAAGTGGGAGAGAGAGAAAGAAGGGGGGGGGGAAGGGACAGGGGGTGGAGAAGTAATGGGAGGAGGACAAGAAGGTAAGGATACTCGCAAAGAGGAGACCTTATCACTAAAGAAAGAGGCCAATTGAGAAGGGGGCGGGTAAGAAGTGACTGCAGAAGTAGAGGAAGGTGCCTGAGTAGAAGTAAGAGTACGGAGAACTGAATATAAATGCCTAGTCTGATTTGGAGCCGTAGAAATTGCAGTGGAAAAGTAAGAACGTTTAGCAGAATGCACCTGTGAACGGTAGAAGGAGTGTTGAGCACGAAAGACAGATAAGGTAGCTGGTGTAGGAGATTTGCGCCACAGGCGTTCCGCTCTGCGGAGTTGAGTGCGGAGAAGCCGAAGACCACTGTGGTACCATGGGTGTGAGGGACGACGATGACCAAATCGAGGACGGAGAGGGGCAACACGATCAAGAGCAGAGGAGAGTGAGGAGGACCAAAGAGTCGCCTGAGAGTCTGGGGATAGGAGGGAGAAATCAGGAGGGAAGAGATCAGGAGCAGCAGGGAACTGTTGAAGTGTCTGAGAGTTTAAGATACGGCGCAATTGTATAGGAGAGGATGAGGAGTGGGTAGAAGGGGGGGAGGAATCTGGAGGACCTGAACATGAAGCAGAGAGACAGAAATGATCAGACCAAGGTAGAGGAATAGACTGTATGTTTGAAAATAAAAAAGTGGAGGAGGAAGGCGTGAGAAGCAGATCAAGTGTGTGACCTGCCTGGTGGGTGGGAAAGGTAACATGTTGTGTTAAAGAGAGATCGTGAAGAAGAGTGAGAAAAGCATGCTCCCTAGATGAGGAGGGGGCATCGACATGGAGGTTAAAATCACCTGTGATAAGAAGCTGAGGAAAAGCTAGAGTAATATCTGTGAGAGTCAGCAAGAGAGCGTCCCACAGCTCTAAACGAAGGGCAGGAGGAGAGTAAATGAGGAGAATATGGAGGGGAGGTGAGGTGTGTAACCGAAGTAAGAGGGATTCTGGGTAATGTAGGAGATTGGAAGATAACTGTGTAAACGTAAGAGAGGGATGGATTAAAGCAGCGACCCCACCACCTGAGCGACCATGGCGAGGAACAGAAACAGCCGAGAAGCCTGGTGGGAGACAGCGAGCAAGCAAAGCATCCTCGCCGTCTTTGAGCCAGGTCTCTGTGACAAGAATAAGATCAAGGGACAATTGAGGAATGAGATCTTGAATAAGAAGGGTCTTTTTGCGTAGGGACCGACAGTTGACAAGACCAAGAGAAAACCGGAATTGGGGAGGGCTGGGAATAACCCGGGGTTGAGAGGGCGATATGGGTACAAAAGCAGAAAGGGGACAGGGACAAAGGTTGGAGGTACAACGGGAGCGATCACGACGGGGCTTCTGAGGCCTTCTCCCCCAGATGGTGGGGATAGAGGCCATGTGGAAGTAAACACCAGAACAAAGATGAGGTGTAGGAGGTAAGACTTCAAGCTCCAGCTCTGGAATCAAACAGGCTACTGGAGGATGTTGCAGCACAGAAGGGAAAGAGATAGAGCAATGGAGCTGCGGGAGAAATGATAAGATAGATAAGACCCCAAACCACATAAAGAATGCCTCCAGTCCTCCGCGTCCGGAGCGGCCCCAAGGAGCGCGCCTAAGGAGCACGACGTCGCCGCAGGCGCCGGTGCTGTATGCTCTGGAGACAGCGTACCTCGCTGAGCGGAAACGGAACCTCTGGGAGGGACTTCCGGGGGGGCCGGAGCCCAGGGAACTGCAGGGGAGAGTAGGCCCGGTTGGAGAGGGCACACACTAAAGGAACACAAATATAACAAGTAACTATGCAGCCAGCAGGAGAAAAGCAGAGAAGATAACAATACAGCCGCAGGCGCCGGTGCTTTATGCTCTGGAGACAGCGTACCTCGCTGAGCGGAAACGGAACCTCTGGGAGGGACTTCCGGGGGGGCCGGAGCCCAGGGAACTGCAGGGGAGAGTAGGCCCGGTTGGAGAGGGCACACACTCGCTGAGCGGAAACGGAACCTCTGGGAGGGACTTCAGGGGGGCCGGAGCCCAGGGAACTGCAGGGGAGAGTAGGCCCGGTTGGAGAGGGCACACACTCGCTGAGCGGAAACGGAACCTCTGGGAGGGACTTCCGGGGGGGCCGGAGCCCAGGGAACTGCAGGGGAGAGTAGGCCCGGTTGGAGAGGGCACACACTCGCTGAGCGGAAACGGAACCTCTGGGAGGGACTTCCGGGGGGGCCGGAGCCCAGGGAACTGCAGGGGAGAGTAGGCCCGGTTGGAGAGGGCACACACTCGCTGAGCGGAAACGGAACCTCTGGGAGGGACTTCCGGGGGGGCCGGAGCCCAGGGAACTGCAGGGGAGAGTAGGCCCGGTTGGAGAGGGCACACACTCGCTGAGCGGAAACGGAACCTCTGGGAGGGACTTCCGGGGGGGCCGGAGCCCAGGGAACTGCAGGGGAGAGTAAGCCCGGTTGGAGAGGGCACACACTAAAGGAACACAAATATAACAAGTAACTATGCAGCCAGCAGGAGAAAAGCAGAGAAGATGATGCCTCTATGATGCCCATCGGTACCGAACCGGTACCGATTACTCCCGATGTCGATCCCACTCGATGTGGTTATCGGGCTTTACAGGAGCATCCAGACAGGTGATACTTTGATTCCTCTGAGGACTCTGAGTCTGAGGGTTCTATAGAAGCATCGATACTTCTTCCTCAGGAGTCTTCTTCACCTAAACGAAGAATGTCTCCTCCAGAAGACTTGTCTTTTCAAGACTTTGTTAGGGAAGTGGCTAGGGGCCTCTCTATCACGGTGGCCCTGAGTCAGAACCCAGAGCCAAGGAGTTGGATATTTTACAATATCCTAAAGCTCCTAAGGAGGCAGCTACTTTACCTGTTCATGAGATTCTGTATGATCTCATGTTGAGGATGTGGGAGACACCTCTCACCACTTCTCCTCATTCTCGCAGATTAGACACCATGTATCGTGTCCCTCCTTATCCTGGCTTCCACAAGACTCAGCTTCATCACCACTCTATTGTGGTAGAGTCTGCCATGAGGAAGATAAAGAGTGCAAAAAGACACTCATCTAATCCTCCAGGGCGTGAATGCAGGACCCTGGATGCTTTTGGCCGAAGGGTTTTCCAAGCTGCTATGCTAGCTGCTATCTTTATCTTTATCTTTATTTAAAATTACTATAGTCTCTATATAGGAATGTTTCTAAAAGAAGTCACAGATCATCTGCAGACTTTAACCCCTTTCATTTCAGAGGATAAAAGAGAGGAGTTTCTCACTTGGCTCAAACATGCCCAAAATGTCTCCAAATTTTCCAACCGTGCAGCCTTTGACTCTTTTGAGTGTGTAAGCAGAGCTTCGGCTATTGCCATAGAGGCATGCAGAATTGCTTGGCTACAAGCTTCTGATTTGGAGCTCTGGGTCCAAGATGAATTGGGAAACCTCCCTTGTACAGGTGAAATCCTTTTTGGTAAGGATTGGCAAGCAAAGGCCACTCAGATGGATGCCGAAAACTCTGCTTTGTATTGACTTTCAAAGTCTACCTCTGCTCCTGTTAAGAAAAGATTGTTCAAAAAGACATCTTTTTCCAAAAAGGGAAGATACTATCCTGCTTATGGTCAGCAGGCATCTTCTGCAGGTCGTTTTGCTGCAAAGCGTCAGCAACCATCTAAACAGGCCAAGTCAAAGGCTGCTAGGCCTTCCACGGCTCAGCAGCCTCAGCCTCCTCAGGGCCTTTGACTTGCAACTAGAGAACTTAGCCTTTCTAGCTCTGTAAGGACCAGAGCCCCTTACCATCCCAGGAAGGTTGACTTACTTTGCTCCCAGATGGGAGCAAATCACAGCAGAGCAATGGACACTCTCCATCATAAGGGAAGGGTACAAGCTTCATTTCTTGAGCCTTCCCCCTCATGGTGAAACAGTCCAATTCTCCAACATCTCTCCTCAACCTTCTAGGTCAGGAGATTGCCATCCTTCTTGCCCAAGGGGCAATAGAAGAAATACCTCTTCTTCAACAAGGCACAGGGTTCTACTCCCCTTATTTTCTTATCTCAAAGAAAACAGGGGGCTACAGACCCATCTTAGATCTCAGAGAATTGAACACATTTCTATTCAAGGAGAAATTCAAAATGATTTCTCTCGGTGCTCTGCTTCCATACCTTCAGAGTCAGGACTGGCTTTATTCTCTAGATCTCAAGGATGCGTACACCCATGTCCTCATCCATCCAGCTCACAGAAGGTTCCTTCGGTTCCTTTTTCAAGGAAAGCACTACCAATACAGGGTGCTTCCTTTTGGGCTGGCCTCTGCACCTAGGGTGTTCACGAAATGCATGGCAGTAGTAGCTGCATTTCTACGCACTCTAGGAATATTCGTCTTCCCATATCTGGACGACTGGCTCATTTGAGCTCCATCTCAAGCAGAGGCCAAGACTTGTCTAACCTGCACAATGCGTGTCCTTCAGTATTTGGGACTAGTAATAAACATCCCAAAATCCAATCTCACCCCTACTCAGTCCCTCGAGTTTATAGGGGCTTGGTTGGATACCACAACTGCAAGGGCCTATCTTCCTCAGGCCCGTTGCCTACGCTTGGTGCAGTTAGCCTCCCAAATACAGTTAAAACCCCATTTAACTGCTCGAGAAATGTTACAACTCTTAGGCCACATGGCATCCACTGTGCATGTGGTTCCATATGCTCGCCTTCACATGAGGGCAGCTCAATGGACTTTGTCCACCCAATGGACTCGGTCATCAAGTTGCCTGTCAGACAAAATAGCAAACTCCAGTCACCTCTTTTGGTCTCTCCAGTGGTGGAAGTCCTCTCCAAACCTGTTGTTGGGGTCCCCTTTTCAACCGTCACCACCCCAAGCAACCCTCACAACAGATGCTTCTCCAATGGGTTGGGGAGGTCATCTGCAAGATCTCTCTACCCAGGGCATCTGGTCTCCACAGGAGACTTCTTTCCACATCAATCTCTTGGAGCTCAGAGCAATCTTCTTAGCTCTGTGTTCCATCCCCTGCTCATCTACAGGACAGTCCTCATTCACACGGACAACCAAGTAGCAATGTCTTTGTAAACAAGCAGGGGGGAACTGGCTCTCTGTTGCTTTGCAACAAAGCTTTGCGACTGTGGGCCTTCGCCAGAGAGCATCACATTCATCTTCTGGCAGTATATCTTCCAGGCGTTCAAAACTCTTGGGCAGACAGACTCAGTCGAGTTCTGCTTCTACACGAATGGTCCCTTCACAGGGACCAGGTAGCCAGGATTTTTCGATTTTGAGGAACCCCGGACATAGACCTATTTGCAAGTCCGTGGAATGCCAAACTTCCCCGGTTCTGTTCCAGGATTCCGTGTCAGGGAGTTCAGGCCAAGGATGCCTTCCTCCTTCACTGGGGTCAAGACTTCCTTTATTTATTTATTTATTTATTACAAGTTCTTATATACCGCACTATTCGGCATCAGCGCGGTTTACATTATAACATAAAGACCATAACAACAAGCTGTTTGGTTTACATCGAACAGGAGTACAAACTTGGAGAACCGGGGTAAACTATATACATGAGATAATTACATAGAACAGAATAGAGTCTTAATAATATCAAGAACGGCATGGTGTGTTCATGAGTGGGTCACTTCCTCTGGTTCAATTGCTGGTAGGGTAGTATTGAAGGAAGAGGTGGTATTTGAGTGCCTTCCTGAACTGGAGTAGGTCAGTAATGGCCCTTATGTCGGAGGGTAGAGCGTTCCAGCATTTGGGTACATAGAAACTGAAGGCTCTGTTTGAGGTTGTCATGTTGCACTTTGTCAACGCCTTCGAGGTTGTCAGTAGGTTTACGGCTGTTGTTCTTCTGGATCTGTTGGGGGGTACAGTGTGAATCAGATCTGTGAGTGAGGAGGATGAGATACCCTTGATTGCCTTGAATGATAGGACTAGGGTTTTAAAGATGATCCTCCCATGGATGGGGAGCCAGTGAAGCTGTTTAAGAATGGGAGTTACGTGATCGCTTCTGGAGGCTCCGTAGAGGACTCTTGCTGCGGCATTCATGGCCATCTGTAATGGGCTAAGAGTGGATTGAGGGAGACCTTGTAATATGGCATTTGCAAAGTCGAAGTGTGGCAGGATTAGCGCTTGGTATATGGTTCGGAAGTCATCCGGGTCCAACAGGGAGCGCATATGCCTAAGCGAGCGTATTTTGAAGTATACAGCTTTGACTATGTTATTTATGTGATGTTTCATATCCAGATGTTGGTCCAATGTAACTCCAAGGTATCTTATTGTTTCTTTAGCTTGTAGGTCAGCTTCCTTGACACTGACGTGGGCTGGAGGGGTGAAGTTGGGGTCTTTGGAGATGAAGAGCACCTCTGTTTTTTTATGTTGAATGCGAAGGTTTTGTGATTGGAGCCACTCTGAGACCGAATTGAGACAGTCTACCAACGGTGCCAGGTCTAATTGAGTTGTAGAGAAAGGCATATATAAGAGAATGTCATCTGCGTATATCAAGCAGTTGACTTTGAAAGATCTTATGATGTCGCAGATGGGCTGCATGTATATGTTAAATAGTAGGGAAGACAATGAGGAACCTTGAGGCACACCTTGCTTTTGATGGAAGCGTTTTGACTCTTCTGTACCGGACTTCACATATTGCCATCTTCCATCCAGATAAGAGTTACACCATTCTAATGCACTGTTGCAGATACCTTTCTCTTTCAGTCGTCCGAGGAGAATTTCGTGGCTTACCGAGTCGAACGCCGCAGCGATGTCTAAGAAGACGAGTACAAATCCTTGTCGGATGTTGTTAATGCCTGTGATAATGTCGTTGAATAGGTTAGTGAGAAGGGTCTCGACCCCATGATATTCTCTGAACCCATGTTGGCAGTGATCTAGGGGAGCTGTGGTGTCTATATGATCTTGGATTTGCCGTTGTGCCTCCTTCTCAATTATCTTGGCTAAGAGGGGAATGCTAGCTATAGGCCTATAAGATTCGACCTTTTGCGGGTCTAGCTTGGGGTTTTTCAAAAGTGGCCTGATGGAAGTCTGCTTGAGTGCTGCAGGGAAGTACCCTGTTGTGAATGAGAGGTTCATTAGATTTGCAATGAAGGGGCTGAACGCACAACGTAGCTCCTTAATCCAAAAAGCTGGGCATGGGTCCGTTTGTGCAGTGGAGGTATTGAGAGATGCTATGGTGTCCTCGATGCATTTAGTGGATGGTGTAGAGAAGTTATTTAGTGGGGTTGCATTCGTTGGTTCTTGGAACGGGACTGTTGACACCTTGTTAGTTTGCACTATCTTGGATTGCATGTAGTCAGCGAATTTCTGTGGATGAATCTCACTGTGTTGTTTGGGAGAAGGTTCCTTTGAGAGGGATTTGACCAGGTTGAAGAGGTCACGTGGTTTATTCAGTGATCTCTTTAGGGTGTCTGTGTGATATTGTTTCATTGTGGTTGTGATTGCTTCACGGTGTGTGGAGAGGTGAGTACGGTAGGCGGTCTGATCTTCAGTGGAAAGTGATCTGCGCCAGCGGCGTTCCAGTCTGCGGAGTTGAGTCAGAGAGGATCGCAATTCAGGAGAGAACCATGGGGCGGTGCTTCTTTTTCTCCTCTTTGTGTTATTGGAAATTGGAGGTTGTGATATGGCATGCAGATTGGAGTTCCAGGAGGTGATTAGTTCGTCGAGGTCTGGTATGGTTTTGTTGAGGAGTGATTGGGTCTCAGCCAAGATGTGTTCCCTGTTAAATGGTCTAAATCTTCTTGTGGGCGTCCGTGATGTGCTGTGCATGTTTTGGCCTTTATGCCTTTCCACCCATTCCCCTAATTCCCAAAACACTATTCAAGCTTCAGAGAGACCGAGGTTCTATAATCCTCATAGCACCACATTGGCCACGCCAGGTGTGGTACCCTCTACTTCTGCATCTCTCTCAAGCTCTGTCCCTGGAGTTGGGCTCTGCTCCAGATCTTCTCTCCCAGGAAAATGGAACGTTGTGGCACCCAAACCCCCAGTCTCTCCATCTCGGGGCCTGGTTGCTGAAGGCCTAGACCTTCAAGTTTTCCATCTCTCTCAGCAAGTCAGAGATATTATTCATGCTTCTAGAAAGCCTTCTACTAGACGTTCCTATGCTTTCAAATGGAAAATATTTACCATTTGGTGTTCAGAGAAGGGTCTTAACCCTCTTGCAATACCTTTGAATTCTTTACTAGAGTATCTTCTGCATCTTTCCCATGCAGGCCTCAATACGAATTCGGTAAGAGTCCATTTGAGTGCTATTGCAGCGTCCCTCAAGCCTCTCAGTGGACAGCCTGTTTCCTCTCATCCTCTTATAGCAAGATTCATGAGAGGCCGCCTTTTAACTAAACCTCCCATTAGACCACCCCCAGTGGCATGGGATTTAAATCTGGTTCTTGGCCAGCTTATGAAGCCCCCCTTTGAAGCTTTAGCCACCACCTCCTTGAAATTTCTTTCTTGGAAGGTTATCTTTCTCATTGCAGTCACCTCAGCACGCTGCATCAGTGAATTGCAAGCCTTGGTGGCTAATCCACCTTATACAAGGTTCCATCATGATAAGGTAGTCCTTAGGACCAATCCACACTTTATGCCCAAAGTGGTCTCGCCTTTTCATCTGAACCAAGAGGTATATTTACCTGTCTTTTTTCCAGGACCTCATGCATCAAGTGCAGAGAGGAATCTTCATACTTTGGATTGTAAAAGAGCTCTCGCCTTTTACTTACAAAGAACACAGCAACGTAGAAAGTCTTCCCAACTCTTTGTTGCTTTTGATCCTTCTCATTTAGGACTTCCAGTTTCTAAGAGAACACTGTCCAACTGGATTGCTCCGTGTATTTCTTTCGCCTACCAGAGTAGGAACCTGTCTCTGGAGGGCCATGTCACAGCTCACAATGTGAGGGCCATGGCAGCCTCAATGGCTCATCTAAACTCTGTGTCCATCGACCAGATCTGTCGAGCGGCCACCTGGGCCTCGGTTCATACCTTCACAGCCCATTACTGTTTGGACAAGGACTCCCGCCGGGATGCCTCGTTTGGTCAGGCTGTTCTCAAACACCTGTTCCATTACTAATCAACTCCTACCCACCTACCCTGGTTGGATGCCAGAGATCCATGGGGGGAGGTAGAGCCCTTTTCAAGGACACACAACTCTGGGGTCTCTCCCTGGCATTCAGCTAGGGAGTCCTCATATGTGAAGACTCATTCCTGCTTGTTCCTGGAGATAGCACAGTTACTTACCTGTAACAGGTGATCTCTGGGAACAGCAGGAATAAGTCTTCACAACCCACCCACCTCCCCTAGGAGTTGTATCTCTCTATCTTTCCCTCTCTCTCTCTCTCTTTGTCTCAGCTTTAAAACTCAAACTGGAGAGAGGCAGTTGGGAAAGGTGGGAAGGCAGCACGCAGGCGCCGTGGGATGCTCCCAAAAGCTTTCTTATTGGACGCTGGGGAGCGTTCCCGCGCAGGCTCCGTCGGTACCGACGATACCCATATGTGAAGACTTATTCCTGCTGTTTCCAGAGATCACCTGTTACAGGTAAGTAACTGTGCTTTAAAATATCTCCAAGATTCGCCCTTTTCTCTCTGATAACACTACTAAACTGATTGTCCACTCTTTAATCACTTCCCGCCTTGATTACTGTAACCTTCTCCTTGCTGGCCTCCCTGCTAACCACCTCTTTCCAGTCTATTCAACATTCTGCAGCTCGTCTGATTTTCCATCAGTCTCGTTTTTCACACATTACTCCTCATGTCACTTCACTGGCTCCCCATCCGCTTCCGTATCCAGTTCAAACTCCTCCTTCTAACCTATAAATGTATTCATTCTTCTGCCCCTCATTACCTTTCATCCCTCATCTCTACCTACACCCCCTCTCGCCTACTCCTCTCATCTAATTGTCTTCGTTTATCTATGCCTTTTACTCATTCTGCTAATTCTAGACTTCGCTCCTTTCAACTGGCTGCACCCTTTTCCTGGAATTCTCTACCTGTCTCTGTCCACCAAGCCTCCTCCCTGGCCATCTTCAAATACAAATTGAAATCCCATTTCTTCATTATTGCTTTTTGTTCCTAACTCGTCCTTTCTTGTTCTCTCCATAAAAATTTATTCTTGTCTTGTTAATTGTTTGTATTTAATTTATTTCATATTTTGTCTTGACTAGATTGTGAGCTCTTAAGGGCAGGGACTGTCTCTTTTTATGTTTGTACAGCGCTTCGTATGTTGCAGCACTTTATAAATACTTAGTAATAATAATAATAATAATAGTAATAGTTTTCTCCAGAAGGTTTGTTTCAGCTTTGAGTGGTGTGTTTGCCATACTAATAATCTTTCCCAGTTCCCTGTACAACTGCTTTGAGTTCCCTAAATAGTTTTATTTTGCTACCTCTCATTTTTTCTATTCATATCTTTACAGTTTCTGTGCTTCTGCTGCTATTTAACAATATATTGTTTGAGCATATGAATTTAATGTAGTCTTCTGTTAATGCAGCATGTTTCCATTTGTTTTGGCTCTTCCTCGATATCTTTGGTTTTAATCCTTTTAGATACTTGTAAGTACCTACCCCTGTAATAGAGCCCCAGCAGGTGAAAACTATCCAGATGTATAGGTAGTAGCTGGAATGTGGACTCTGTGTCTGTCTTGGCCAGCCATGCCCCCCCTTCCCACGTTCTGTAGCAATTCCAAGGCCTGGTCCATGGAGGTGTACTTCACCGTGCAGGCTGCTGGTTCTAGGTGGTAATTCATGGACCCACCCTGGGAGTATGACAGATGGTGTATGAGCTGGTACTCTCCCGGCTCCTCCTTTGGGACCAGGCTAACAGGGAAACTATCAAGTCCTGCGGTGGCCTACTCCCAGAGGGTTCTGCCATCCATCCCATCCTCCGTTCCTTGTCGAGCTTCCTCTGGACCACCTCCTTCCGCTCAATACATCAAGAATGTCGCAAAAAAAATCTATTTCAAACTCTGAACTCTCTGCAACCTTCGACCTCCCTCCTATCACTGGACAGTTTCCGTACAATCTGCCAAGCCTCCATCACTCCACTTCTTGACTATTATAACTCTGTCCTCCATGGGCTCCCTAAGACCACCATTGCTCCTCTCCAGCTTGCTCAAAATACCACAGCTTGCATTATAGCTGGTGTCCCAAGACATTCTCACATCACTCCCACCTTAAAGTCCCTGCATTGGCTCCCTGTTGCATCCCGAATTAGGTTCAAGATATTCCCCATCATTTAAAGAGCTTTTTTCAACACCTCAGCTGAACAGCTCCAATCTCTAATCAAGTGACCTAATAACAGACCTCACTGACAATGCATACAATCTTCTACTCCCACCAATGCAAATCTGCAAGAAACCCCAGAGCATCTGCACCAGAGCATTTGAATTCTATGCCCACACTATTTGGAACCAACTCCCTCCACATCACGCTGCATTTCATCCCACATCGCCTTCAAGAAGCACCTCAAAACATTCCTCTGAAGAATATAGCTCATCTACTGCAACCAACCCGCAGCGTGAACATCCCCCACTCTCTCACACCATCCCCCTCTCCCCTCCACCATAACCCCTCTTCCTACATCTTTTCTACATATAATTCAGACAATTCATGCTTCCTCTTAGAACTTGCAACATTCCCCTCTCATCCCTCCTACCCTACCCCCTACAATATAACACTCTATTTTCTGGTTTCCATTTCGGTTACACTTAACACCACCTCCATTCTCATATCAACTCTGCCACTCAGCTACCAGTTATCTCATCATAGCCATTTGTTTGCTATCAGTTCGAGCAACCATAGCCATATGGTTGCTCGAACTGGCGTTTGTATATAGTTTCCTGCATTATATTATAAACTAGCTGTACTGTTAACTTGTTCCATGTAAACCATTTTGCCTTGTAGAAAAACGGTATATTAAATTCAGTCAAATAAATAAATAAAATGAGGAGGGCCATTGGTTCGGTATTCACTATGGGATGAGTCAGGCCGTAAGCCTTCCTGGTGGCGAGACCTTGCAGAGGAGGAGTACATCGGTAAAAGGGGGAGGGGGCCCAGTGATGGGGGGTTCAGGTACCAAGACTCAGGAGTGACTGGTCCCAGTCACCAGGAGAGTAAAGCAAAGGGGTGCCTGGGCACCCAACGGAGCGGTGGGTGATGAGTTCAAGGGACGAGGCCCTGGTCACAGTGTGGGCCAGGGCCCCTGACCTGACGGCAGGAAGGGGAGTGGTGGTACCCCTCCGTGTAACTAGGTTATTTACTATTGTTAAGGGTTAGGAGCACATGTGTGAAATCATGTCTGGTAAACTATGCTGATCTGTTATTGTAGTGGTTGTATCCACAAGCTACAGCCTGTTTGATCCACTAATAAAGCTTTGTCTAAGGAAACAGGCCTGTTTATTGTGTGTAAGGTGAATGGTGGGGTGGGGGAGAAGGGCTCGAGGCCCACTCCGGCATGCCGCAGGTTATGCAACAAAACAGGACAAAAATAGAGGGGATGAATACTTTCACAAGGCACTGTTTTCTCTAGAAGGTTTCTGTTTCAGCTTTGATGAGTGGGTGAGTTTATCATACTAATAATCTTTCCCAATTCCCTGTAGAACTGCTTTGAGCTTTTTTTAAGTATTTAACCATCTTTATTAAGAAATAAACAAGAATTACAATCAAGTCCACATCAATGGGAAAGGAAGGAGAAAGGGAAAACAAGCAAAACTTTCTTACGCAATATGAATACACGCTGGGCCCATGAAAATTAACATTAAGCCCTATTTAGCTTGGTAAAGAAGACGAAAACATTTAAACAGATTCTTTACTAGCCAGAAAAACCTCCAACTGATCAGATTCCATAAACACATATTTAATCTGCTCATAAATCAAGATGCATTTACAAGGATACTTTAACAAAAAAGAAGCACCTATTGCCAGGGTGTGGGCTTTTAAAAGAAGAAAAGTGTTCCTCCGCCTTTGAGTAAGTCTACAGACATCCGGAAAAATCTGAATCGTATTCCCACAAAAAAGTTGATTTTTCTTAGAAAAATATAACCGGAGAATTAAGTTCTTATCCATTAAGGAAACAAAAGAAACAATTAAAGTAACACGTTGATTTATCTGATCTGAAGACGACTCCAAAAAGGCAGAGAGGTCTAAAGTATGAGACAAGGAAACATCACCCGCTTCCCTGGCAACAGTAGAGGAGGCTTCCGCGGTAGCCAAAACTGGAACATAATAAACTGAGGAAAATTTTATAACATTAGGATCTTCAATCAACAGAACCTCCTTAAAATATGTATGTAACAATATAATAGGAGACAGGTAATGAGTACGGGGAAAATTAAAAAACCTTAAATTTTTCACCCGATTCGCATTCTCCAAGGATTCTAATTGATTAGATATAAGATTATCTCGAATATAAGAAGGAGCAGCGGCCTGCATCATGGAGAACTGACCCTCTAATTTATACAAAAGACTCATCATGAACCATTGCACCACCTCTTTAGAAAACTGGGAGACCTGGGAGAGAGACTCACGCAGTGACAATTCCATGCGAGCAACCACCTCCCAGATATCCTTCAAAGATATTTCGTCTGGAGAAATAGCTGTGGGGGGATCAGAAAAGTCCAACACAGACAGTAGAACAGAACATGTGACCTTATCCACATCGGTCAACAAAGGAGTTCGCAGTTGACCCAGGGAGGTCCTTCCAACCGGTATATCCACTCCGGAAGGTAAGGCCCTCGAAGACATGACTTCTTGACTGGGTAGGGCAAACCCCAGCGCATTTAGAGAAGTTTCAGAGACGGTACTCACGTTTCCGCTGGATATATCCTGCTCCTTCTGTTCAGCTGGGGCACTCTGAAGATGACGGGCCATAGGGCCCACTAGCTTGATGGACTTAGAACTCGAGGCTACAAACACCTTCTTCCTCTGCTTACCCATAGGGACCCCAAGCACTCCTCTGAACTCCGAAGGGGCTCCAAAGGGGCGTGGCATGCCCCTTTGGTCACGCCCCCTTCGGGCACGTGACCACAGGTGTGCGCCCGCGGGTCACGTTCCGCAGTGGCCGATGGATTTTAAAACGGCCCGGGGGGGGGGGGGGGCAGATCTCAATCGCTCCTCCTCCGACAGAGAGCACATAGGCACCACCTCTCACACTGCTTCCTTCCCCCTGCTTTGAGCTTTCTAAATAGTTTATTTTGCTACCTCTCATTTTCTATTCTCTTCATATCTTTGCAGTTTCTGTGCTTCTGCTGCTACTTACCACATATTGTTTGAGCTTATGAATTTAACGTAGTCTTCTGTTAATGCAGCTTGTTTCCATTTGTTTTGGCTCTTCCTCAATATCTTTCATCTTAATCCTTTTCGATACCCGTCTATTAGGGATACTTTCACGTGCAGTGATTTTTATTTTCCCTTCAGTGCACTTTTTCCAAGGCCCTGTGTTTTTGTTGGTAGAATTAGTTCAGTAATAATTTTGGCAGTGCAATATTGTATTTGATTTATTTCTGATATCAGTAAATAGCCCCCTTTATACAGGCTATTACCTTTTTCATCTTACTTATCCATACTCTTTAAACATTAAATCTGTGAAATCTTTCCCTTGTCCTGAACCCAGCATACTCATTTTTCCACATAGACCAGGAGCTCAACCTTTAATTCCTCCACATCTGTGTCTATCTTGTCCCCTTCTTGGCCTGTCCTTTGTTTCTCTCTTTCTCCTGTGCTTTCAGATCTTCTAGTTCCATCTCCACCTCTGCCTTCGTTCTAGGACTTTCTTCTAAGCCTCCTTGTTCTCTGTTCTTGTCGGCCGCCTTTCTGGTGTGCCTTTCTGGAATCCTCCTTTCTCTCACTACTTCATGTCTTCTTCTCGCGCTTTTTTCCATATACAGTATACCAGTCTTTCTTCTGGTGCTCTCTTCGATTCCCTCTTTCATTTTTTTCGTGCCAGCTTGTCTTCTGTTCGTTTCTGAGGTTGCTCTTTCTGTGTATACCTTTCTTCTGGTGCTACCCCCTAGGTGGTCCTCTCTTTCCACTGAAGCCCCCTGTTGATTTAAGATGTTATCATTCACATATTTCTTTACTTTAGTCAGTGAACTTAGAGATCTTAAATTTGCATCGGTTGCTTTTTTGCAGTTTTTCTTGGGGCAGTATTGGTTTTTCTTTCAGTTTTTTGTGAATTCTCTTTGTATACCTTCTCGATTTAAATATAAGGGACGTTTTTCAAAGCGTTTTAACAAATTAACAGACCAGCAAATATATTCAGTGGCACTAGCCGCTTAATACTGTTGAATATCCCCACAGACTGCCAAAATTACACCCGGTTAAAACCGGGGCAGTCTGTGGGTGGAGGGAGGCGGTGACACACTATCGAGTTAGCAGTGCTGTTCAGCCACTAATCTGATAGCTTAAGCTGAATGGCTGTCCTCACTTTAACTGTTTAGTGCTAACCGGTTAATGGTGCAGGTAGCTGGGCGGCTCGGCTATGCAGCGGTGGAAACCGGGTATCTTCTCCTGCTGAATATCTAGTTTTAATTAAAGTAGCAGTGGCTAGGCATTTTATTTCGTCTAGATACTGCTGCTGAATATGCTTCCCATAGGATTTGTAGCATAAAGGTAGCAATACATTATTTCCTCTTTATCTGTGGGACTTCATTAATTGTAGTTAATCCTCTTAACGTTTTCGTTTACTTCTGTGGTTTATCTCCTTCTGCAGTGGGTCCATCAACAAGCTCACCATGGCCTTTGTCCGTGGCAGGTATGTTATCTTCATCTGCGGTATCTGCATTATTAATCTAACGCACTACCCCACACACTACACTTCTCAGTTCTCACACTGCATGCTACAAACCACACTTTATTATTGATTTTGATTGATGTGCCACACCGCCTTGATTTAACGATAAGGCGGTATACTAAATCCTTCTAAATAAAATAAAAATAAATAAATTATTTCCAACATCTCCAGCCCTAGTGCATAAACTAAGGGGTGAGCACTTTTTTTAATCCTGGGTGATATGAGGCCAGTATGACCCAGCAGCTCCTGTCTTGTCTTGGCAGTGTAACCAGAAGTAGATTGTCAGGCCTTTCTTCCCAGGCAATGAGGGGTTAAGTGACTTAGTTACCAAGCCAGTGCTCTAACCACTAGGCGGCTACTCCATTCCTGATTAATTTTTTATTTTTTTTTAGTGTCATCAAGTCAGTGTTGACTCATAGCGACCCAGCTACCTTTGGGTTTTCTTGTCAATTATCAGAAGCAGATTGCCAGGCCTTTTCTTCTGAGGCAGTGGAGGGTAAAGTGACTTGCCCAAGGTCACAAGCAGTGCCAGTGGGAATCAAACCCTTCTGGGTATTAGGTAGTTGCTCTAACCACTAGGCTGCTTCTCCACTCCATTCCTGATATAAAACCTATAAATATTAGACTATAAAAAAACAAAACTACTGTTAATATCAGGGACCTTTTAAAAGCCATCAACCCAAGTAAAATTAATCCCAAATTATACTGTAACTCAGAAGACATGGAGGCATATATTATTTTAACCATGTGATGTAATGGAATTAACAGTTAACATTGTGATCACACAGGAAATAAATCTCTAGACAAAGTTAGGAAGGTTCTCCCCTCCAACATCTAATTATCATTTTTATAGGAAACATAACCTGATAAAGCTATTTCATATAATATCTTATATCTGTCCTAGAAGTCTTGGAACACATAGACAAGGTTTTCTTATCCTGTGTAATAGACTTTATCCCAGTGTTTCATCTAACATAATAAACTTATGCGTACTTCAGAAATGTTCCTACAGAAAAGCCACTTTGCTAAGTTCTTGTCTAGCCCAAGTACAAAAGTATTAATCAAGATCTCTCTCTCCCTGAAACTTCTTTGGTAGATGACAGTTCCCACTCATAGGCAAAGTTTTCTGTAGATTTTTTTTATGTAAGATATATATTGCTTGGGAAAGGGATGCAAATTCTCCCCTGCTAGCTGTGAATGTTGAACCAGATACTTTTAAAATTTCGTGCCAGATTCTAGCCATGTAAAATTTATAGTCTGGGCATTTTTCAGCTGGATATAATTCTGGAGACTTTCAGTTGTTCTGCCCATAGATAACGTATCCTTGTCCACCGCTGATTAAAATAGATCCATTTTCTCACTGTCTGTTCTAATTTCAGTGGCAGCAGAAGTGGACTTTAACTCGGTCTTTTGATGCACGTGTTTTCCTTCAAACTGGCCGCTTTTAAGCGGCTTAGATGCAGGCAGCAGGGATGTGCACAGCCAAAAAATAATTGGTTTGTGCTCATTTTAAATACAATTGTCCTGACTCTTTTCAGGCAGTTTTTTGTGTTTGTTTAACCTATTCGTTTTTGTGCATGCATTGTGCACATGCTAGAATCTTAAGTGGGCAAATAGATTGTACGTGTTAATTTGTAGGTATGTAGAAGATTGATGGCAGATAAAGGACAGTATGGTCATCTAGTCTGCCCAGTAAGGTGGCTCGAGTGGTTGTAACTGCAGCTCTGTGCAGGTCAGTCTCCTCTATGAAAAGATATTTGTTTGCTTTGATTTTATCCTCTTGCTATAAAGGGATCCACTGTGTCTGTCCTATGCCATTTTGAACTCGGTCACTGTATTTGCCCCCACTACCTCTGTCGGGAGGACATTCCAAGCATCCACCACCCTTTCAGTGAAAAAGTATTTCCTGATGCTTTTAAGTTTGTTGCCTTGCAGCTTCATCGTATGTCCTCTAGTTTTACAGCTTCTCCTTCTTTGAAAAAGGTTTGCTTGTTCATTGATACAGGTCTGTATCACATCCCCTTTCCCTCCTCTCTTCTAGGGTATATAGTACATATTTAGGTTCCAAATCATTTTAGTCAATTTCCTCTGAACAGTTTCAAGTCTTTTTATATCCTCTGTGAGATATGGTCTCCAAAACTGAACACAATACTCCAAGTAAGGCCTCACCAACGACTTGTACAGGGGCATTAATACCTCCTCCTTTCTGTTGGTTATTTCCTCTCTGTATGCAGCTCAGCATCCTTCTGGCTTTGGCCACCGCCTTGTCACATTGTTTTGCCACCTTGACATCCTCACACATTAGCACCCCGAGGCCCCTCTCCTGGTCCATGCACACCAACCTCTCTCTCCCCCTATTGCATATGATTCTTTTGGATTTCTGCATCCCAAGTGCATGACTCTGCACTTCTTGACATTAAATCTTAACTACCAAGCATTAGACCAGTCTTCCAGTATTTTTAGATTTTTCCTCATGTTGTCCACTTCCTCAGAAGTGTTTACTCTATTGCAAATTTTCGTGTTATCTGCAAAAAGACAGATGTTCATTTAGTCCTTCTGCACTGTCACTCACAAATGTTAAACAATACTAGTCCCAGGTCCGACGCCTGAGGCACACCATCATGCATTTTCTTTACTTCCGAGTGAGCTCTTTTTACCACCATCTTCTGTCATCTGTCAGTCAACCAATTTCTGATTCAGTTCGCCACCTTGGGGGGGGACCCATGCTCAGGTTGCTCAGCTTATTGATAAGCCTCCTTTGAGGAACGAGTATCAAAGGCTTTGCTGAAATCCAGGTAGATCACATCCATTGCATGCTCTTGATCTAGTTCTCTGATCACCCAGTCAAAGAATTCAATCAAATTTGTTTGGCATGATCGTCCTCTGGTAAGACTATGTTGCCTCAGATCCTGCGATCCATTGGTTTTCAGAAAGTCCGCTATTCTTTCTTTCAAGAGCGCTTCCATTACTTTCCCCACCATAGTGGTAAGGCTTATCAACCTATAGTTTGTCACCTCTTCTCTATTACCACTTTTGTGAAGAGGTACCACATCACCCCTTCTCCAATCCTGCAGAACCTCTCCAGTCTCCAAAGATCTATTAAAGTCCCTGTCAATACCTCGGCTCTTCCGGTATCCTGGGATGTATCCCATCTGGTCCCATGGCCTTGTCCACTTTGTTTTGCAAGCTGTTCAAAAACATCATTTTCTGTGAACGGTGTGGCATGTACTCCCTTCCCATATGTATGTTTGTCTATCTTACATGGTCCTTCTCCAGGTTTTTCATTTGTGAATACAGAACAGAAATATTTGTTTAGCATTTTTGCTTTTTCAATGTCACGTTACACAAATCTGTCCTTGGCACTTTTGAGTCTTGCAAGTCCTCCTCTGATCTTCCCCTTCTCTCAAATATACCTGAAAAAAGGTTTTGTCTCCACGCTTCACATCTTTAGCCATCTTTTTTTTTTCTGCCTTTGCTTTTGATACCCTAATTTCTCTCTCTTAGCTTTTCCTGTATTCTTTTTTGTGTTCCTGTGTTTGTGGTGGTCTGAATTTTGTGACAGCTGAGTTTTTGCCGTTATTTGTGCAGCCACTTCTTTGGAGAACCATATATGTTTCCTTTTCCTATTATATTCGTTGCCCCTTTTATTGCCTCTTGAAGTTTAGCCCACTGCAATTCCACTTCCCTTAACTCCTCCCACCCTACCAACTTCTCCTTCAAGTACTTTCCCATTTTACTGAAGTCAGCGTTTTTGACATCTAAGACTTTGAGTTTGCTATGATTGGAGTCTGCCTAGGCTTTTACCTCAGACCATACTGTGTGATGATCACTGCTGCTCAGGTGGGCTTCCACCCAGACATTTGACACGCTGTCTCTTCCCATGGCTTTCAGTATAATTTTTATGCTGATGCTCAAATCTATTTACACCTGACATCTCTCCTTTGCTCCAAACTTGTATCTCTACTTGCTTATCTGACATCGCCACCTGGATGTCTCACTGCTGCCTAAAATTGAATATGGCTAAAACGGAACTTCTTATTTTTCACCCTAAACCCCCCTTCCCCCTTCCCCCTTCCCCCTTCCCCCTTTCTCCTTTCTCCTTTCTCTATCAGTGTTGACAACACTCTTCTTCCTGTTTTCTCGGCCTGCAGCCTTAGCATCATCTTTGACTCCTCCCTTCTCTACACATATTCAGCATATAGCTAAAACCTGTCGTTTCTTTCTCTACATTAATAAATTTCATCCCTTCCTCTCTGAACACACCACTAAGGCTCTTGTCTACTTTTTGATTGCTTCTCATCTTGACTATTGCAACCTTCTCCTTGCTGGTCTCCCTCAGTGTCATTTCTCTCCTCTTCAATCTATTCAGAACTCTGCTGCATAGCTAATCTTTCACCAGCCCCGATACACTCGTATAACCCTCTTCTAAAGTTACTTCACTGGCTCCCTTCGGTTTCAATATCCAATTCAAACTTCTCCTTCTAACATATAAATGCATTCACTCTACTGCCCTTCATTACTTTTACTCTCTCCTCTTTTTCTACACCCCTCCTCGTGAGCTCTGCTCCTCCTCTAGCTTTCTTCTCTCTATGCCCTTTTCTTCTGCAAACACCAAACTTTGATCTTTTCACCTCGCTGCTCCTTATGTATGGAACAAACTTCCCCTATCTTTGTCAAGTCTCTTCTCTCCCCCTCTTCAAATCATGCTAAAAGCTTAACTCTTTGAGGCCACATTTGAATCCTAATCCCTTGTTCTCCTTGTCTCCTTCCCTTTTTGACTCCCCCCTTGTTTCTCTTATATTGTTCTGGGTATCTTGATTAGATTATAATCTCTCTGTTTGTACAGTGCTGCGTATGCCTTGTAGCACTATATATATAGTAGTAGTAGCAATATCTCCATTGGTGAGTACCAAATCCAGCAACAAACTTTACCCTGGTCATTTCTATTACCAGTTGTCTCAGTGGTGCTTCTTAGAAGGCATCTATAATCTTTTTACTTCTTTCCAGATTTCCAGAAGGAATACTCCAATGCACATCTAGTAGGTTGCCCAATATGCTACCTTTGCAATATCAATGATCAAGTCTCTGTCCATTTCCTTATTTTGAGTTGGAGACCTGTAAACTATACCAGCGTGGATGATAGTGCCATCTCCTTTCAACACAATCCACAGTGCTGCTTCTTTTCCCCCCATCTCCTGTGTTTCAGTGGCTTTAATATTAGTTTTGACACATAGGGCTGCTACTCCTCCTTTTCTGCCTTCTTTTTCTCTTCTAAATAAATTATAGCCAGCTGTAGCTATATCACATTTATGCAACTTATTAAACCACGTTTCTGTAATGGCCACAATGTCCAAGTCCATTTCCACCATCAGGGCTTCTAGGTCAGGAGCTATATTGGCTAGACTATGAGCATTTGTGCTCTTTGCCTTCCAGCAATTGTTGATTGGCTTGTTTGTATTTTGGATGGATTTTGTTGCAGGCTTCTCTTCCCTCTTGTCTTTGATGTGTGTATTAAGATGATGACTATTACCAATATTATGTTCTTGCTGGGAGTGACTTCCAAAACTTGTTTGTTTCCATCCATCACCCTTTTCCTTAGTTTAAATATTTGCATATTGCCTGAATTTTTCAATAGGATCCTTTTGCCTGCCACAGAGAGATGCAGTCCATCAACACAGTACAGCCTCTTGTTCCATCTTTTGCCCCTGTTGCCTATATATCTAAATTCTTCAGGTTTACACCAGGTTTGGGGTCACATATTAAAGTTGGTTATGTGATTCAGCCTCTCTTGCCCCGTATCATGAACAGGTGGAACTGAGAATGCTATAGTGTTGACAGTGGGTTTGTTTCTCTCCCAAAAGCTGAAAGTGCCTTTGTACTGTGGAGATTCTGTTTCTAGCCAGGTCATTTGTACCCAAGTGGATAACATCAGTTTTGAAATGCTTACTTTCCGCATTGACTGTGTTAACAATTTGGTTTGTGTTCCTGCTGTCTGAAGAACCTGGGAGGTATTTGATAATTTTCTGTCCTTTGGACTGTGTTCCCAAGTTAATCCCTCCAATGATGGAATCTCCAAGTAATAAGAGTTTCCTGTTTTTGTGAGTTTTTGTTTACATTTGGGGCATTACTAGTAGATTATTTGCCATCATATACTATGTTATGTTAAAGACCAGTATGGTCCATCTAGTCTGCCCAGCAAGGCAGCAAGAGTAGGTGCACTTGCTGCTCTGTGCAGGTCACCTCTCCCCTTGCCTTTGTTTAGTGGTGTACCCATCGCTTCGTGTAGGTCACCCCTATTTGTTCAGATATAAGAGAGAGTTATGCTTATTTTGATTTTATCCTGTTGCTATAAAGGAATCCACTTTGTCTGTCCCATGCCATTTTGAATTCTGTCACTGCTTGCCCTCACCACTTCCATCGGGAGGACACTCCAAACATCCACCACCCTTTCAGTGAAAAAGTATTTCCTGACATTGCCTTTGTTTACCCCCTTGCAGCTTCATGTTATGCCCTCTAGTTTTACAGCTTCTCTGTCTTTGGAAGAGGTTTGTTTATCCATTAATACTCTAAGTATTTAAAGGTCTGAATCATATCTCCCCTGTCCCTCCTCTCCTCCAGAGTGTGCATATTTAGGTCTTGTGGCAAGGAGGACTATCCAGAGTCCAGGGGAGGACAAAGAGACAGGGAATTCACCCTAGTAAAGGGCCCCCTTTTACCAAGGCAGGGTAGGAAAGCCATAAACACCTCCAGGTATCAGAAAACTTCCATGTGGACCACATTTCATGCTCCCCCTAGTGGAATGAAGGGGAGAGGATACAAGGCTCAGAACCCTTTAGGCAGTGAATGCTTCAAGCACTCAGGTGCCCGGAGTCAGGCTGATTGCCGTCACCTGAGTAGGGTGGGGTTGAGCTAGAGCCCTGGAAGTATAAACCCAAAGCAGAGTATGATTTAGGGGAAATGAGGAGAGGAGAAGCAGGAAGCCAGGCTGAGCAGAGCAGAGCAGAGGAACGGAGCTTCCAGCTGGAGAGAGTGCTATTTGGCATGTAGCACGGCTGCAGGAGAGTTTGGAGCCAGGAACAAGAGAGACTCCAAGATCCCCCGGGAGGCTGTTAGCGGAGCATGCTGAGCAGGACGGGGAGACAGAGCCTATGCAGCTGGGAGAACCCGAGGTGAAGCTGATTGAGGAGGACACTCCCATGGACTGTACCTTGTGCCAAGCTGTAAACCTGGGGAACGTAGAAAAAGCAAGCCAGTCCTGAAAGAAGGTCTCCCAGGAAAAAGGTGCCCTTATACCACAAGCAGGGTGGCTGAGATCCCATGTGTTTATAAAGGGGAAGTTTACCACAGACTTTAAATGTACTTTTGTTGGGTGCTTTAGCCAGCAAAGCTAAGAAGGGAATACAATTAGGCTTGCTGGTAAAGACTGTGTATCCTGCAATAGAGAGAACCTTTAAAACTGCATTTTGTGGTTGGATATGTTTTGGACAACTTTTGCTTCCAAGAGTCCTGAACCAACAATCCTATGTGTGGTATGATCAAACCATTGTGTATATAAAGATAATAAATTTGTCATTTGCCTTACCTACTTGAGCCTGACTACAGCTTTCTGCATGGTGCATGCATACAGCTGAATAAGGACTACATTTCCCAGAGGGCATTGCAGGGAAATAGTTAAAAAAAAAAAAGAAAAAAGCTGAAAAAGCATACAGCAGAAAGTTCCTTCAATAATCCACGCCCCCTCTAACCTAGAGGCGAGTGGTGGTGGCGTGACAGTCTTCAAGCCTCTTCTCATAAGTCTTCTGACACAGGTTCCAAATCATTTTGGTCACCTTCCTCTGAACCGCTTCCAGCCTTTTTATATCCTTTGCGAGATACGTTCTCTAAAAGCTGAACACAATATTCCAAGTGAGGCCTTACCAGCTACTTGTACAGTAGCATTAGTACCTCCTCTTTTCTGCTGGTAATTCCTCTCTGCATGCAACCCAGCATCCTTCTGGCTTTTGCCACCACCTTGTCACACTGTTTCGCCTCCTTGAGATCTTCAGAACATTCACACAGAGGTCTTTCTCCTGGTCCGTGCACATCAATCTCTCGGCCCATATCGCATACAATTCCCTTGGATTTCTGCTTCCCAAGTGCATTATACTGCACTTCGTCACATTAAATCTTAACTGCCATGCATTAGATCATTCTTCCAGCTTTTGTAGATCTTTCCTCATGTTCCCCACTCCCTGAGGGGAGTCCACTCTGTTGCAAATTTTGGTGTCATCTGCAAAAAGACAGGCTCTTCCATTCAGCCCTTCAGCAATATCATTCACAAATATATTGAACAGTGCCGGTCCCAAGACCGAACCCTGAGGCACACCACTAATCACCTTCCTTTCATCCGAGTGAGTTCTGTTTACAGTCACCTTCTGTTGTCTGTCAGTCAACCAATTTCTGATCCATTTCACCTTGGGACCCATCCCCAAGCTGTTGAGTTTATTGATAAGCCTCCTATGAAGAACAGTATCAAAGGCTTTGCTGAAATAGAGGTAGTTCACATACATCACATGCCCTTGATCTAATTCTCTGGTCACCCAGTCAAAGAACTCATTCTCATTCAAGGTTATTTCAGTTTCCACTAATTGGACACTCATTTTCCAACCCAGAGAAGGCATTGTGCAGGGATATCTCTTGATGAAAAGGATGCCTGTGTTACAGGTTGCAACCTACCAGACCCCTCTGTGATCCATTTGTTCCTGCGTTGCTTGATTCTTTGTGGGAGAGGTGGCGAGTTATTTTCAATTTGTACCCTAAGGGAAGTGCGTTTCATGCAGCTAGTTCTTCCTTTAATAGTCAATTCTTTATTCATCCCGCTAGCTTGAGAGATATAGAGCAAGCTCTAAGGCTCCAAATGGTGGTTCTTAGAATAAAGGCACCACAGTTGTTGCATTGAATAAAGGAGCTGAATATGTGTACACAAATGCACATCCTGATAGGCAGTAGATTTTTTTCTTAAATCAAAGCTTACAAAGTTATAACCAAGGATTTCACTGGTTTGTGTTCTCCTGTCATCTTCCCCACTTTCCTCTGCTGCTGGTATACAAGACCTGCAATCCAGTATAGAGGCAGAGAACTGCAGTACCTCTTTCACCACTGTGGTCTCTGTAAGTTGTGCACTGCCTACCAATTAGGGAATCTAGAAAGGGGGAATTACCTATAGATCCCAGACTCTCCAGTCTCAGTAGGGAAGTTTCTTCCCACAGTTTATGCTCCAGCAAGAAATAGTAGTTTTGCCATGCTCACGCTTTCCAGAAGTCTGTACCCACGTTTGCTGCTGAAGCTTCAGTAGACATGCTGTCTCCTGTAAGAACGTTCATCGATGTGTTCAGCCTAGCAAATTTATCCATAGGGCATCTATTTGAAGGTGACCTCTTTTGTTCTTAGGCATACTGTAGAAAGCAGCTATCTGGTTGTCTAAGCATGTAGAAGCTGGAGCAGATGGTACCTTTGGCAGGGTAGTCTTCTCCAGAGCATTGTCTTCCTCCCTCCCTTGGTCTTGATGTCTTGGGTACATCCCACTCATCTAGACTGGTCTAGCAGGATGATAAGGAAGGAGAAATTTTGCCTGAAGACTTTTCCTTGAATCTTGCTAGACCAGTCCAGGACCTTCCTTGGAAGACTCTTATTACAGGTTCGGAAGTTCTGCTACCTTTTGATTGCATTGTCTGTGTCTGCATCTGATGTAGAGTTAATTTTGGTAAGCGAGCCAAATATTTGCTCATGCTTGTTGCAGAATTGAATTGTTAGTCATCTGTGTTATACATTATGAGTTATTTTTTTCTGTGTTTTTCAATTTACTGCTGCAGAAGTGTTGTCATACTGGCATTTCTCACCAGCATATATACCCTGTAATGACATTACCCAAACGTTTCTCAAGTTTGCCTTCACCTGCTGGCAAGGGAGCATGGCCCACTTGTCTGGAGTGGTCTAACAAGATTTAAGGAAAGAAAATTCAGATAAAATTTCTCCATCCTTACTACAACAATAAAACAAAACAAAACCTAGTAGTTTAGTTTTTTGCAGTTAAGACACCATTTGTTAGTTGATTTACCAATAAAACATGCTAAAGGTCTGCTACTTGAGCTAACTGCAAAATGTGATTGATGACTACATGACTTAACTCTCTTGCAGTTAATTTGGCTCTCACCAAAATTAATTCTACATCAGGCACGGACACTGACAATGCAGTCAAAAGATAGCAGAGCATCTCCAGGAACAAGCAGGAATGAGTCTTCACATATGGGTACGTCGGTACCGACGGAGTCTGCGCGGGAACGCTTCCCAGCGTCTAATCAGAAAGCTTTTGGAAGCATCCCAACACACCTGCGTGCTGCCTTCCCGCCTTCCCAACTGCCTCTCCTCGGTTTTCGTTTTTCCGTGTAGCCGGCAGAACGTTCTCCTGTCACCGCAGAAAATTCTTCTTTTATTTTTTAGTTTTCTTGTGGTCGCGGCTGCCTTCCCCGACGCCACGGGTACCGCCAGTGTTTTTTTTTCTTTTATTGTAAATTATTTTCCCTTTAAGGAATATATTTTTCTTTTTTAGTGTCTCATGGTTCTCAGGCCTTCTAGGCCTCTCCATTTTTCCTCATGGAACCGCCAGCCACTTTCCTCAGGAAATGTACAAACTGTGGCGGTACAACTTTATTTTTAGACACTCACAATTGGTGTCTAACCTGCTTGGGTCCTGACCATTTTCCTCCGGAGCCCTCGGGCACCAGTATGGTGAAGTTTTCAACATCGAGTTCCCCTCGACACACGGTCCCCCTCTAACATAAGGGCACCGACCATATCTTCTACACAGGATCAGGTAACCCAAAAACAGTCTGTTAAGACTAGCCAGTCCTCGAGCGGCAGTTCTCATGCACAGCATAGAGATGCCTCCAGCCTTGCCCTCGAGAATCCACTGGCTTCAAAACCCCGGTGGGAGTCTTCGGCCTCCAAAGCCTGTGTGGGGTTTCAGGTTGTTCCTGAGGTTCACCCCTCACAGAACATACCTGAGCCATGTCCGGAGGTGGCATCCGCTTCGAGCGGTACTGATACCCCGGCATTGGCACTGGTGTTGGATGAAATATTCCTCACCAAGGATCGTCGTCTGGTGTCCTCGGTACCTACGGGCCCGGTGGATACGCTTCAGACCGACTTTACAGTATCTGTATCGACACCGATACTAGTACCGACGTTGGTACCCTCCAGATGTGCATCGATAGACTCGCTTCCTTCGATGCCAAGTCTGGAATCGATCTCCGGTCTGGAGGACTGGGTACCGACTCGCCTTGGTACCGACTCCCATCGGTACCGAAGGCTCGGTTCCGATACTTCGGATCCGCAACTCTCGGTTCCTCCGATACCGTTAGAGTTGCCACCAGCTGGTCTTCTTCCACCGGTATCAGATACGGTACCGAGATCGGTACCGATGTCCACAGTACCATTACGGTCGGTATCTTCCATGCTTCTCTCGTCAGGCTCACTTCCCTCAATGCCGAGTCTGGAATCGATCCCTAGCATGGACGATCTGTTACCGACTGTCGCTGGTTCTGACCTGCAGTACCAGCGACCACCATCTAAGGATCCCATACTGCACCATTCAGGATCTTCTATTCCTATATACTGGAATAGATCCCTTGGTGTCAACGCTAGTTCTTCATAAGATCTAGCCTATCCAAGGGAAGTTCCCTCTGGGGATCCTTCTTTCCGGACTTTCCTCCTGGATATGGCAAAATCACTTGCCATTCCTATTCCTGGACAAGATCCTACACAAGCGAATACAGAATACCTCTCTGTTCCTAGTGAAGCAAAGGAGAATATAATGCTTCCTTTTGCATCATTCTCTGCAGGATCTCCTTCTACGAATGTGGGAAGCTCCTTTAAAGGTACCCCCACTTTCCAGAGCAACTGATCTCCTATATCAGGTGCTCCCCTCTCCAGGGTTTCAAAGGACTCAACTTCCTCATCATTCCACTGTAGTGGAATCAGCATTGAGGCGAGTGAAGAGTAATAAAAAGCACTCTTCTTGTCCGCCAGGTCGTGAGTCTAAGACACTAGATGCCTTTGGACGTCAAACCTTCCAGACATCCATGCTTTCAGCACGAATTCTCTCATATATTTTGTATATGGGTCTATCTCTTCAGGAGGTCACAAGAAAATTACATCTTTTGACTCCTTTTCTTCAAGAGCCCAAACAAGCAGACTATTCCTTACTGGTTAGTCATGCTCATAATATCTCTAGGTTTCTTACTTGTGCTTCCCTAGACTCCTTTGAGTCTGTTAGCAGGACTTCTGCCATAGCTATAGGGGCACGACGTAGAGCCTGGCTCCAAGCTTCAGACTTGGACAAATGGGCACAAAGACTGTGAAATACTCCTTGCACTGGAGAAAATCTCAACAAGGAGTCTTTACTCCAGGTTACTCAGTTATCCACTGACTTTCCTGTTTCCAGAGGCTATTCTATGCCACCTTCTTTCTCAGTAGGTAGGAAATGTCCTACCAAACTTCCCCTAGGGGGAGAAGGTTTTGTCCATCATCTGCCCATCATACAGATGTTCCCAAACAGGGGAAACATCGCTCTGGTCTGAAGAATCTACAAACTCATCAGGGTCAACAAACCCAGCAGTCGCAGGGTTTCAAATAGATCATTGTCCCTCTTGGTTGCTGGTTAGGGTAGCAGTCTGCTTCTTTTCACTTGCAGCATCTGCACTAATTTATCCTGACCTACTGAGATATCTCTTCATGAGCCATCTTTTCTCTAAGAGTCTTTATGATGATCATGCCCATACTTAACAGATTTCCTCTTCCTCTTGGAGGAAAGAGAGGTAACAACTATCAATAGACAGCTGTTTTTCCCTGTATTGGCATGTATCATCTCACCTGTCGGAGACTTCCTCCATAATTGGTCTCTTGCAACTCTGTCTTACCTCCCTCTTACTACAACATTTAGTTTGTAAGAGTGACTTTTTTACACGGGTAAGCCCTTATGGTCTACCTGTTCTACCGGGGGATTCTCCCTTCTGGAGTTGTCTTCCCCCTTGTTACCTTAGGGCAACTCCTCAGACAATAGGAAGTCCTACCATGTCTGTTTCTTTCCCCCCCCCCAAAAAAAAAAAAGGAGGGAAAAGAAATTCTCCATGCTGCCTTGATAGTTGCTGCAAATGCAGCAATTCCTAGTGGTTAAACCATTGGTTTTGTTCACTACACAACCAGGGTTTCCCCTCCACTAGCAATCCTCCTAGCCTCAGTGCTAAGTCTCAAACAGGGTATCAACCTCGTTTGGGAAACCCTATTATCACAGTTTGGTTGGTTAACTTCTATTCTTCGCCCCTTGCCCTTGGCAGAATAGCTGGTTACCTGCTGGCTTTCCACAGCCAGTTTTTCTTCTGACCAACCTGCAGCATGCTCTCTGCAACTCTACTAGAGTGGCTTTGCACTATGGGCCCTTGCTAGAGAGCATTAGTATCTTGCCTAGCAGATAACCCCAGATGGTTAAAAGGGGTTTCCCCAGTCATGTTTCATGCCTGGCAGGTGTCCTCTACCCTTTCCATCTTATCTTAAAAATCTTTTGAGGCATAAGCCTCAGGCCTGTCAATACGTGAAAGCCTAAAGAAGGGCCAATTCCCTGGCTTGGCCCATATCTCCTGGGGTCTCCCGTCAGAGATAAATTCTTCACTGGCAGCTAGAGGATACCCAATGCCCTCATAGGCGGATCACTAGGGTATCTTCCTCCAGAGGCCTCCTCTATCCAATCTCCATACTACAATTCTGGAGATATCTGGACTTCCTGTCTGCAGACTGCCCTTATCCTCTGCCTTTTTCACGTAGGCCATCCTGGTTACTCAAGAGCTCAAATTCTGCAAAGAATTAAGCTGCCTTTTTGTCAGGGACACCTTTCCTCTGACTATGCCAGTCATAACCAGGAGAAGAGGATTTTTTCTATTTTATCTATTCAAGCAGGTATCAACCTTCTTGCTATTAGATAAATCTTTCTCTCTCCCTATAAGGGGGGATAGGGTTCTCTGGACATCTCTCCATCCATATACCTGGAGACATGTCTCTATATGCCTGCCTATTCATCTAGGTATATATATACATATATATAGATATAGATATATATGCTGATTTATTTATTTATTTAACATTCATTTTTATACCGCATCTTCCAGAGATCAGTTGCGGTGTACAAATAACAACTATTAACAAATCGAAATTTGTTTTACATAGAACATCTTAGATATACATAGAACATCTTAAAGTATCATAAATTAAACAAATTTAACTGGAACTGAGTTAAAACAATTAACTAACAGAAAATGGTGTTAACGTACATAATATAGTACATAACAGATACAACTATATACAAGAGGAAGGTATTAGGGCATAAGAGATTGGAAAGTCTTTTCATTTGCGCTATGTGTGAGGTCTATTTATGTGGAAGGGTTGTGCTTTGTTGTCAGTTACTTGTTTAGCCTTTATCTAAGTTGAGTGTAAGGTTTTCCATGGTGTTATAGTGTTTGGTGAATAGATAAGTTTTTAATTTTTTGCGGAATTCCATGATCTCTGTTAGAGATCGTAGATCCTCTGGTAGGGAGTTCCAGATAGTAGGAGCTATATGAGAGAAGGCTCTATTGTTGGTTAATTTATGTGCTTTTATGAAGTCCTTCGGAATCTTTAGTTTATTTAATTGTTCTTTTCTGTGGGTAGTCTTAGGTGTTTCTTTGCATATTAAATTACATAGTGTAGTTGGGGCCATATCATTTAATGCTTTGAATGAGGTAATTATTGTTTTGTATGTTATCCTACTCTGTATTGGTAACCAATGAAGGGATGCTAGTATTGGTGTTATGTGTTGGAGTGAGTTTATTTTTAATATAATCCTTGCCGTTGCATTTTGGGCTAGTTGAATTCTTTTAATGTTCTGTTTTGAAATGCCCATAAGTATTAGGTTGGCAAAATCAAAGTGAGGGGTTATAATAGCTTGTGTTATATTAATGAAATCTTGTACAAATACTAGCGGGCGTAGTTGTTTGAGAATTTTAAGTTTGAAATAGATTTTCTTTGTGGTGTTTCTAATGTGTGTTTCCATTGTAAGGTGTGTATCTATTATAACACCTAGATATTTCATTTTTTATTTTAATTTCTTGATCTTGTAGTGTTTATATGGGTTGGGGGAATAAATGATTGATTTTTTGTTACAATTAGGACTTCGGTTTTAGCATGGTTTATATGGAGGTTTTGAGTTTTTAGCCAAATTGTGATTTCGTTATAACAGTCTGAGAGGAGTTGTAATGGAATGTACATCATAATATTTATATCTATCATAATATTTATATCTATCTGTGTGTCTTCTGCCCATACATATCTCTTTATAGATATATGCATATATAACCTATATGTGTATATATTTAAATCTACGTGTATATATATATTAATACATATAATGAGATATATTTTTAGATAGATCTGTATCCATCTACTTATCTGTCTGTCAGGATCAGATATCCTGACATTCCTTTATGATTCTGACAGATGGGCACTAACCCTATCAATGCTGTACCAGCATACCTAGGGGACTACTCCTAGAACCACTCCTGTGGTAATTAACCTTTTCAGGTTAGGTACTCCTGAAGCTCTCCATGTACCTTTCTTTCCTAATTGACCCCATTTAGGAAAGACATTGCGGAGCTTCCGTTGCTCTAAAGCTTAGCGCTCCTGAGTCTGTCCTTACCTTTTTATCAGATACAAGGGTTTCCATACCCTTTCTTCCCTAAATGGACTGATTCCAACCCCAGTCCAGTTGGGTCAGACTTAAATTTTCTCTTGGCCCTAAATTTGTACTGTTTTTGGACCAAAGCAGCTTAAGCTTTCCTTAATGGTACCTTCTGCGTCTCCGCTGAAGCTCTACCTCTCATACTACCCCAGTTTTCCCCTGGGGCTATTTTTTCTCACCCTAAAGGTTCTGACCTCCACTTGTTTTTTGTTCTACTTTATTACCTCTACTTCTCAGTGAGGTAATCCTTGAGCACATTCACTGGCTCTTCTATCAGATCCATATGTAGCTCAGTGCACTTGTGCAATGCCAACAAGGGAGGCCCAGATTACAATATTTTATTACTAAATGCCCTTGATACAGGGTCTTCCCCTTTTGAAGCCCTGTTCTAGCCAGCTGTTCCACAGCTCTTTTCTGTATTCAACTCCTACCCTCCATCCCCAGGATGCCTGAGGTCCTGAGGAATAGCATGGCTCGTTCTAGACTTGCAACATGCTAGGACTCCCTCCGGGCATCTGAGCTTGGGAGTCCCCATATGTGAAGATTCATTCCTGCTTGTTCCTGGAGATAGCACAGTTACTTAACTGTAACAGGTGATCTCTGGGAACAGCAGGAATAAGTCTTCACAACCCACCCACCTCCCCTAGGAGTTGCATTTCTCTATCTCTATCTTTCCCTTCCTTGCTCTCTCTCTTTCTTTGTCTCAGCTTTAAAACTTAACTGAGGAGAGGCAGTTGGGAAGGCGGGAAGGCAGCACGCAGGCGTGTTGGGATGCTTCCAAAAGCTTTCTGATTGGACGCTGGGAAGCGTTCCCGCGCGGACTCCGTCGGTACCGACGTACCCATATGTGAAGACTTATTCCTGCTGTTCCCAGAGATCACCTGTTACAGGTAAGTAACTGTGCTTTTCAAACCTGTAATAGGGAATCTTCCAAGGACTGCAGTGTGTGGCGCTGCCAGCCGTCTAGGCGGTCGCCTAGAAGGGGCAGCGTGCCAGCTGTTCTTGCTTAACTCCAGAGCCGGTGCTGCTGGGACTATTGTAGTTGTGGTCAGTAAGCAGTCCGAGTGGTTTTTAGGCATTACACAGGAAATTTATTTTCTCTTATCACCAAACTTCAGCAAAGCAAATCTTCTTAAGCGTATGAACAAGTAGTAACAGAACAATAATCAATTCATGTAGCTTCCTTCAGCATACAGGAACCAAACTTCAAACAAAACACACATTTATAGTCTATGGCACATTTTTTTACTCCCTTTATACTGCTGAATTTTTATTGCAGCTCAGGGCTAGAGTAAAGATGCAGTGCAGTGCAAAGGCTCATCCAATGTGAAGTGCAATACTTTACTAAAGATAAACCTGTTCAGTACCACATGCCCCCCTCTCAACCCCCACCCCTACTGCTCCAAGTGGGAGAAAAAACCCTCTGGTACTGTGGCGCCCTCCTCTCCATCCCCGCCATGGACTAATAATACCTTACCTGGTCTTGGGGAGACATCCAGCAGCATCCCCTTGTACCTTTGCCATCTTCCAAAATGATGGCGTCTAACACCTGTCGGTGTACTTCATTGTAGAGCTAAGTGCCAGTCTGCAAATAAGGAAGCGTTTCTCTTAGGCAGATAAAACCCTAGCGGTAAAGCCTGATTTGCCATTAAGGGTCACATACCACTTTTTTGGAAGACAGTCGTGGGACAAGAAGGATTTTGCTGGACATCTTCCTGGGATATCTTCCAGGTAAGGTTTTTTTTTGTTGTTTTTTGTTTTTTTTTTAAATCATGACATGCACTGTAAGTGCTCTGATCAGTGATGCTGGGTTCGAAGGCCTAGGTTTCTGGAGGTGGATGGGGGAAGAGATGAGGTCTTGGAGTCCAAGGAGAGTTTCTCTGAGGAGACGGTTACCAGTGATGTGCTGCAGGGATCTGTCCTTGGTTTGATTCTTTTTAATATCTTTGCTAGTGATACTGCAGAAGGGCTCTCAGGTAGGGTTTATATAGTAACATAGTATATGATGGCAGATAAAGACAATAATGGTCCATCTAGTCTGCCCAGCAAGGTGACCCCTCCCCGTGCCTTTGTTTAGGGGTGTACCCACTACTCTGAGCAGGTCACCCCTATTTGTTGATATAGCAGAGACAGTTAAGGTTATTTTGATTTTATCCTGTTGCTATAAAGGGATCCATTGTCTGTCCCATACCATTTTGAATTCTCTCACTGTATTTCCCCCACCACTTCCATTGGGAGGGCAATTCAAGCCGTATCTTAAAAAGGATATAGCGATTTTAGAAAAGGTTCAGAGAAGAGCCACCAAAATGGTAAAGGGGATGGAAGGATACTCCTATGAAGAAAGGCTAAAAAGGTTAGGGCTCTTTAACCTGGAAAAGAGACGGCTGAGGGGAGATAGGATAGAAGTCTATTTATTTATTTATTTATTTAATACACACTTATATACCGCTGCTTCCAGCGATCAGCAGCGGTTCGATTCTTCTTTTGGGGTGTGTCAAATCAGGACTGGGAGGGTACAGTAAATACATAGATCTGATGGGAGGTCACAGCACACATGGTTAGTGTCTTGGGGGAAGAATTATCCATATTTACATTTATACATACATATTTACACATTCTATAAATTAATGAACGGAGTGGAACGGGTACACATAGATCGATTGTTTACCTTATCAGAATATAGAAAGACTAGGGGACATGCAATGAAGCTACAGGGTAAACTATTTAAGACTAATAAAAGAAAATATTTTTTCACTCAACGTGTAATCAAACTCTGGAATTTGTTACCGGAGGATGTAGTAAAGGCTGTTAGTGTAGCTGGGTTTAAAAAAGGTTTGGACAAGTTCCTGGAGGAAAGGTCCATAAACAATTATTAAGAAGGGACCCAGGATATCAATGCTTGAACCAATACAAGCATTGTGGAACCTGTGTCCCTTGGGGAAACTGCTAGGTACTGTCATGAGGCACAAGGATCAGAGCCTATGGAGACAGAGAATGTACTTCAGAATGAATCCACTTTTGACAGGTCAAAGGAAAACATGGAGGAAGGTTGGCATAGAAACCCCAAACAAACGATGTCACACAGTACTAGGGAACGCTCAAGCCAGGAGCTAACCCATGACTCATTAGGAGAGGGGAGGCAGCAGATGAGGGGCGGAGCCCAAGCAAACGGGAAAGGCAACACATTTAAAAATCCCCTGGCAGGGAGTAGTGAGGAGAGAGGGAGGAGAAGAATTAACCAAGGACCCAGCCAAAGGAGAACTGTCTTGGGAACAGAGTGGAAGGACGAGAGAAGGGAAGGGAGTCCCAATCTTACCCAGGAAAGCTCCTCTGAAGAAGGGAGCCGTGGGAGGCACGCTGACCCAAAGAGACAGACAGTTCCACGCTGTAGGAAGCAGTGCACGGCTGGTCAGTGCACTGAGGAACTCTATTCCCCAGAAAGCAAGGAACAGTGCTTTAAAACCCGGGTAAGGCAGTCTCAGCCTTATAATGCTAAGTACTCTGAAGGAAAAGTTTATTCCCCTGAAGCTGAGCTTCTGCCTGTAAGAAAACCCAGGCAAAGCAGAAAGGAAAAGTTTTACCTTGAGCCGTGTTGCAGCCAAGGGAGGTTCCTGGAAAGGAGTTTGCTGGAAGGTAGGAAAATACCACCTAATAGCAGAGCAGAGGAATCTAACCCAGTTCCTTGTACATACCAGGAGCTGTGTGAAAGAGCCAACAGTAATTATGGTAAACACCCAGGCTCCTCTAGGCTGTTGGGGGAAGGGAACCCTTTACCCTTTGCAGAGGAAGTGATTAAGCAGGGAAAAGAGTTCATCCCACGGGAAGCTGAGGAGGACGTTGATGGTATGCAGTGTGATTTTTACCAAGCTCCAGACACGGAGATGTTGATGGACTGTACGTACACGCTGTCAGACAGCATACAATCTCTATGCTAGTATTGCTACATTATTATAAGAAGGAAAACAGTCCAAAGAGTGTTTGGAAGTTAAACTGTTTTCTGTGCCTTTTTGTGTTACCTTAAGAAGCTGAAGACAAGCACTGCCTAAGTTTGGTTATCCTTTTGTTTCATTGTACCAGAAGTATGGACTTTATGTTGCTGTATTTTCAAGGTTAAGATCCAACCCTGGGAAGGGAATAAATCCTATTTTTACCTTACTATCTCGTGCACAACTATTTACTTCATAAGCTACTGAACTACAATACCCAGAAGGCTTTACCAAGCCTCAAAATAGTGGTTCACAGCCTCAAGAAGAACACTTCCCCGCTCACCTTACTCACACTAAGGCCTCTGGGAGGGTGAGTGGCGACAGTACATATGACCTAGATTGGCCACTGTTGGAAACAGAATACTGGGCTTGATGGACCTTGGTCTGACCCAGTATGGCATATCTTATGTTCTTATGTTGAAGCATCTGCCACCCTTTCAGTGAAAAAGTAATCTCCAGGAACAAGCAGGAATGTAGTCTTCACATATGGGTATCGTCGGTACCGACTGAGCCTGCGTTGGAACGCTCCCCAGTGTCCAATAGGAAAGCTTTTGGGAGCATCCCACAGCGCCTGTGTACTGCCTTCCCGCCTTTCCCAACTGTCCCTCTTCGTTCTTCGTTTTCCGCGGAGCCGACAGGTCGCACATCCTGTCACCGCAGAAAAAATTCCCGTCTTTTAGCATCTGCCTTCACTCGACTCTACACCGGTACCGCCGGTGGTTCTTTTCTTTTTTTCAAAAAAAACCCCCAAATAAACCTTTTTTTCTGGAGTCTTTTCCAGTAATTTTCTCCTCAGGTGCCACGCGCCATTTTGGGCACTAGGCCCAGTTTTTTCCTCAAAATGGAAAAACCCGCTTCTGGTTTTAAAAAGTGTTCTAAGTGTGGCGGTACCATCTCCGTCACCGACACCCATGAGTGGTGCCTCAAATGTTTAGGTCCTGACCACTCTCTTTCAGAGTGTGTTGCCTGTGGGATGATGTTGAAAAGGGGCCGGCAAAACCAAGCTGCTAAACTTAGCACCTTTTTCCCTCCGATGCAGCCTCTGTGGCATCGACGTCTTCCAGGGCTTCGTCTTCCTCTCATGGATCTCAGGTAACTAAATATAAATCTAGCCAGTCCTCAAAGGGTAGATCTCCTTCTAAACATCGAGATGCCTGTGGCGTTGCCCTTGAGGGACTTTCACCGGCAAAATTGCCCCGGTGGGAGGCTTCGGCTTCCAAAGCACTAACGGGGCTCCAGGATGTTCTCGAGGCTTCAACCTCGACAGAACTACTGGTGCCATGCCCTGGGGTTCCAGCCGCTTCATCTGGCACCAACACCCAAGCATCGGCAGCATCGATAGACCAGAGATTCTTGGCTATTGAACGCAGTCTGGCGGCTCTTCTCACGGCCTCGATGCCCCTGAAACCGCTTCAGACAATTCAACCGGTACCGGCACCGACTGCATCAACATCGGCAGGTATTCTACCAGGACCAAGTCATGCGTCTATATCCAGCATCGACAAGTCGGTACCGGAGCACGCCGATGCCGACTTTGATCGGTACCGGTACTGTGCCTTGCACGATCACCCGGATCGGAGATACTTCGAATCTTCGGATGAGTCTGAAGACTCTGAAAGCTCTGCCGATACCAGAGTACTTCTTCCTGAGGATTCCTCTTCTCAGCGTAGGATGTCTCCACCAGAGGATATGTCCTTTCAGGATTTTATCTGAGATGTGGCCCAAGATCTTTCCATCACAGTGGCTCCTGAAAAAGAGCCTAGGGCAAAGGAATTAGAAATCCTACAATACCCTAAAGCTCCCAAGGAGGCAGCTACCTTACCTATTCATGAGATCTTGCATTATCTTATGTTAAGGATGTGGGAAACACCTCTGACCATATCTTCTCACTCTCTAAGACTCGACACCATGTATCGAGTTCCTCCTTGTCCTGGGTTTCAGAAGACTAAATTACCACACCATTCCATGGTGGTGGAATCAGCCATGAGACGGATAAAGAGTGCAAAAAGGCATGCATCTAATCCTCCAGTATGTGAGTGTAGGACTCTTGACGCCTTTGGACGTCGAACCTTCCAGGCTTCCATGCTTTCTGCTAGGATCAGTTCCTATATCTTGTATATGGGAATGTTCCTTAAAAAGGTCTCAAGAGATTTAGAGCTTATGAGCCCTCCCCTTCCTGATAATAAAAGGCAAGATTATCTTGCCCTTGTCAAACATGCTCAGGATGTTTCCAAGTTTGTGAATCATGCAGCCTTTGACTGCTTTGAATGCATAAGCAGAACCTCTGCTATTGCCATAGGTGCACGTAGGAGCTCCAGGCATCTGACTTGGAAATTTGGGTACAGGACAAACTAGGGAATTTACCTTGTACAGGAGAGAATCTCTTTGGCAAGAATTGGCAGGAAAAGGCTAATGAGAGAGATTGTCTAAATCTACAGCTGATCCTGTGAGGAAAAGATCCTCTAAGAAACCTTTCTTCAGCAAGAAGAAAAAGTTTTATCCCTCCTATACCCAGCAGGGACATCGTTTAGGTCAGTCTGCCCAAAAGGGACAGCAGCAACAACCTAGGCAACAAAGGAAGCCAAAAGCAGCTAAGCCTCAACCGGCTCAGCAGACTCAGTCTCCACAGGGGCTTTGACTCCTATCTAGAGAACTTTGCCTTCCTGACCCTGAATGGCCCAGAAACCTCCACCATCCCAGGATGGTTATGTCATTTTGCCCCCAGATGGGGTCAGATAACAGCAGAAAATTGGACTCTGTCTATTGTAAGAGAGGGGTACAAGCTTAATTTCCTCAGCATGCCCCCTCCTACAATGGTAAGACAGTTCAATTCTCAGACCTCTCTCAACGACCGGTTAGGTCAAGAGGTCACTGTGCTCTTTGCTCAAGGGGCAATAGAGGAGGTACCCATTCCCCAACAGGGTACAGGGTTTTACTCCCCCTATTTCCTTATTCCAAAGAAAACAGGAGGACACAGACCCATTTTAGACCCCAGAGAATTGAACAAATTCCTGTTCAAAGAGAAGTTCAAAATGATTTCTCTAGGAACTCTGCTGCCATACCTTTGGAGTCAGGATTGGCTTTGTTCTCTAGATCTCAAGGATGCGTACACTCATGTTCTCATCCATCCAATTCACCGAAAGTTCCTTTGATTCCTGTTTCAAGGGAAGCACTACCAATACAGGGTTCTTCCTTTTGGCCTGGCCTCTGCACCAAGGGTGTTCACAAAATGCATGGTTGTGGTGGCAGCATTTCTCCGCACCCTAGGAATATTCATCTTCCCTTACTTAAACGACTGGCTCATTCGAGCCCCTTCAGAGCCAGAGGCCAGGGTTGCTCTCTCTCGCACAATGTGCATCCTTCAGTATTTGGGACTTGTCATAAACTTCTCAAAGTCCAAACTTGCTCCCACTCAATCCCTAGAGTTTATAGGAGCTCTGCTGGATACCAGACAGACAAGGGCCTTCCACAGCCCCGCTGCCTTCACATTGTGCAGTTAGCTTCCCAAGCAGTGCTAAAACCTCACCTCACTGCTCGGGAAATGTTACAGTTGCTAGGCCACATGGCATCCACCATGCATGTGGTTCCTTATGCTCGCCTCCATATGAGGGGGCAGCCCAGTGGACCTTATCCACTCGGTGGACTCGGCCGTTAGGTTGCCTGTCAGACAAAATAGCAAACTCAGATCGCCTTATTTTGTCCCTCCAATGGTGGCAGTCGCCCAAAAACATTTTGGTGGGGTCTCCTTTTCAGCAACCCCCATCCCAAGCCACTCTAACAACAGATGCTTCACAGGTGGGCTGGGGAGCCCACCTGTGAAGGCCTATCTTCATATCAACCTCCTGGAACTCAGAACAATCTTCCTTGCTCTTCGAGTATTTCACACCCAGCTCAGCTACAAGAGAGTCCTAGTACAAACGGACAATCAAGTAGCCATGTTCTTTGTGAACAAGGAGGGCGGAACAGGCTCTCTTTTGCACTGCAACAAAGCTTTGCGACTATGGGCCCTCGCCAGAGAGCATAAGATTCATCTCCTTGCGGTATATCTTCCAGGCATTCAAAACTCTTGGGCAGGCAGACAGACTCAGTTGAGTTCTGCTTCCACACGAATGGTCTCTCCATGCAAACTAGGTAGCCAAAATTTTTCAAATTTGGGGAACTCCGGACATAGACCTATTTGCAAGTCCGCTGTATGCCAAACTTCCCCGGTTCTGTTCCAGAATTCCGGCTCAGGGTTGTCAGGCCAGGGATGCTTTCCTCCTCCATTGGGGTCAGGACTTCCTATATGCCTTTCCACCCATTCCCCTAATTCCCAAAGCCCTGTTCAAGCTTCAGAGAGACAGCAGTCATATGATCCTCATAGCTCCACGTTGGGCACGGCAAATGTGGTACCCTCTGCTTCTACATCTCTCTCAAGCTCCGCCTCTTGAGAAAGGAGATCTGGAGCAGATCCTAACTCCAGAGGACGGGATGCTGTGGCATCCCAATCCCCAGTCTCTGCATTTCAGGGCCTGGTTGCTGAAAGCCTAGAACTTCACGGTCTTAACCTTTCCCAGCAGTTAAAGGATATTCTTTATGCTTCCAGGAAGCCTTCCACAAGATGCTCTTATGCATTTAAGTGGAAAAGGTTTACCTTATGGTGCTCGCAGAAGTGTCTTAACCCTCTTGCAATACCTCTGGAATCATTACTGGAGTATCTCCTTCATTTAGCAAATGCAGGGCTTAAAACCAATTCAGTGAGAGTCCATTTGAGTGCTATTGCAGCTTCTTTCAAGCCTCTAAATGGACAACCTATTTCCTCTCATCCTCTCATAGCAAGATTTATGAGAGGCCTTCTTTTAACGAAGCCTCCCATTAAGCCACCACCGGTGGCATGGGACTTGAATCTGGTACTTGGGCAGCTCATGAAACTGCCCTTTGAACCTTTAGCCACTATCTCTTTGAAATTCCTTTCCTGGAAGGTTATCTTTCTTATTGCAATCACATCAGCACGTCGCATCAGTGAATTGCAAGCCTTGGTGGCTGATCCTCCTTATACAAGGTTCCATCATAAGGTAGTCCTTAGGACTTATCCACACTTTATGCCAAAGGTGGTGTCGCCCTTTCGTTTAAACCAAATGGTTTACCTTCCTGTATTCTTTCCAAGGCCTCACGCCTCAAATGCAGGAAGGAATCTTCATACTTTGGACTGTAAAAGGGCTTTGGCCTTTTACTTGCAAAGGACACAGCAACATAGAAAGTCCTCTCAACTCTTTGTTGCTTTTGATCCTAATCATTTGGGACTTCCAGTCTCCAAAAGGACACTGTCCAGCTGGATTGCACAGTGTATCTCTTTTGCCTGAGAGTAAGAACCTTCCTCTTGAAGGCCATGTCACAGCTCACAATGTGAGAGCCATGGCAACCTCAATGGCTCATCTTCACTCTGTGTCTATCGATGACATCTGTCGAGCAGCTACTTGGGCTTTGGTACATACCTTCACAGCCCATTACTGCTTAGACAAGGACTCCCGCCAGGATGCCTTGTTTGGTCAGGCTGTTCTTCAACACCTGTTCCACACTTAATCAACTCCTACCCACCATCCCTGGTAGGATGCCAGAGATCCATGGGGGGAAGTGAAGCCCTTTCACAAGGACACACAACTTTCTGGGGCCATCTCCCTGGCATCTGCAGCTAGGGAGTCCCCATATGTGAAGACTACATTCCTGCTTGTTCCTGGAGATAGCATAGTTACTCACCTGTAACAGGTGATCTCCAGGAACAACAGGAATTTAGTCTTCACAACCCACCCACCTCCCCTAGGAGCTGTATCTCTCTATCTCTCTCTCTCTCTCTCTCTTTCTCTCTTTCCCACTCTCTTTTGTCTCAGCTATAAACTCAACTGGAGAGGGACAGTTGGGAAAGGTGTGAAGGCAGCATGCAGGTGCTGTGGGATGCTCCCAAAAGCTTTCCTATTGGACGCTGGGGAGCGTTCCCGCTCAGGCTCCATCGGTACCGACAATACCCATATGTGAAGACTAAATTCCTGCTGTTCCCAGAGATCACCTGTTACAGGTGAGTAACTAAGCTTTTCCTAACATTGCCTTTCAGTTTACCCCCTTGCAGCTTCATGTTATGTCCTATAGTTTTGCAGCTTCCCTGTCTTTGAAAAAGGTCTGTTTTTCGTTAATACTCAAGTATTTAAAGGTCTGTATGATATCTCCCCTGTTCCCCCTTCTCGAGTATACATATTTAGGTATTCAAGTCTCTTCTCATATGTCTTTTGGTGCAGGCACCAAATCATTTTGGTCGCCTTCCTCTGAACCGTTTCCAGTCTCTTTATATCTCTTGCGAGATATGGTCTCCAAAACTGAACACAATATGCCAAGTGAGGCCTCACCAGCGACTTGTACACAAGCATCCTTCTGGCTTTGGCCACTGCCTTGTCACACTCTTTTGCCACCTTAAGATCCTCAGAAACAATCACTTTGAGGTCCTTCTCCTGGTCCATGCACACCAACCTCTCACCCCCTATCGCATACAATTCCCTTGGATTTCTGCATCCCAAGTGCATTACACTGCACTTCACATTGGTCTAATGCTTGGCAGTTAAGATGTATTCTTCCAGCTTTTGTAGATCTTTCCTCATGTTATCCACTCCCTCAGGGGAGTCCACTCTGTTGCAGATTTTCATGTCATCTGCAAAAAAACAGACTTTTTCATTCAGACCTTCAGCAATATCACTCACAAATGCATTGAACAGTACCGGTCCCAGGACTGATCCCCCGGGGCATGCCACTACTTATCCTTTCATCCAAGTGAGTTCTGTTTACCATCACCTTCTGTCTGTCAGTCAACCACTTTCTGATCCAGTTTGCCTCTTTGCAGATGATACCAAAATCTGCAATAGACACCCAGGAAGGAGTAGCTAAGATGAGAAGGGATCTAGCTAAGCTTGAAGAATGGTCAAGAATTTGACAGCTGAGATTTAATGCTAAAACATGCTAGATCATGCATTTAGGCTGCAAAACTCTGTCCACGAAAGAAGAGCGGGAACTGGGCATGATTGTTTCTGATGATCTTAAGGTGGCTAGACAGGTAGAAAAGGCGATACTGAAAGTCAGAAGAATGCTTGTGTGCAAAGGGAGAGGAATGGCCAGCAGAAAAAAGGAGGTGATAGTGCCTCTGTATAAGTCTCTGGTGTGACCTCATTTGGAGTATTGTGTGCTATGCTGGATATCACACTTTCAAAAGGTTATAAATAGGATGGAGTCAGTGCAGAGGGTGGCTACTGAAATAGTAGTCTTAATTATAAAGCATATGCCTTTGTTAAAGCAAAGGTGGGATAGAGGAGATATGATAGATGTTTAAATACCTCCGTGGCATAAATACACAGGAGGAAAGCCTCTTTCGACTGAAAGCAAGCTCTGCTACAAGACGACATAAAATGAGGGTGGAAGGGCTTAGACTTGGGAGTAATATGCAGAAATATTTCTTTACAGAAAGAGTGGTAGATGCATGGAATAGTCTCTCAGCGGAGGTAGTAGAGAAGGGGACAGTATCTGAATTCAAAAAAAGCATTGGACAAACACAGAAGATCTCTAAAGGAAAAGAAGGGCCTTTAGTATTTGACATGGAAGAGCAGAGTAGATAGGCCTTACGGTCTTTTTTTTGCCGTCATGTTTGTGTTTTTATTTTTTGTGCCTCTTCCATCTGATGCAAGAAATAGTGGCACGTTACCATGTGTGTTTTTTCTGTAAATGCACTTTTTAATAGAACGGTAATTTTGAAAGTGGTTGATGTAGTACATTGGGAGTAAAAGCTTTTCAGTGTGTATGTACTGTGCGTACAAGCTCAGTGCACCGTTCTAACACATGGCCCTATTATATTGACCCTTGAATGGGTGGCTGAGGGGCAGGGCAGGCCCCAGGTGAACATTGGTCATGTGCCCCTCATCCTGCTGCAGTCCATCTTATATGCCCCTCATCCCTCCCCCCCCCCCCAGGTGTCCAACATATCTCCTTGCCTTCCTCCCTCATCCCTGCATAGGTGTCAGCATCTCCTCCTCATCCCTTCCGCCACCTGCTGTTGCTGCTGCTCCACCACCCTTTTGTGGAAGGCTGCTTCGGCTGGGGGGCAAAATAGCATCTCAGACAGCAGTAGGGAAAGCCTCAGACAGCAGTCAGTGACAAGCCTTTGAGTATCTGTGTACATCCTCAATGCCTGCCATGTCCTGTCTACTGCAGTGTTGGGGTGGGCTGTGGCAGGCCTTGAGCGCACATATGCATGCACACATCTACAGAGATGCTTAAAAACCCGCCATTGAGAGTGACCTTAAAGAACGTCTCCACTGCTGTCTTCGAGGTTCTGTGGCACCAGTGTTGCCTCCTCCCCCTGAATTCTGCCACTCTAGGTAGATGCTGGGTCTGCCTAGTTAAAGGATGTGTGAAAAATGGTGGTGAGTCCAAGGGAAGGAAGGGGGTGTGGCTCTGAGTACAGAGATGTGGATTGTACAGGAGAATGTGTAGGGCATGCGAGGTTGCCAGCTGTTCACTTCCTTCCACTTCTTTCTTTGTAGTCCTCCCCTCTCTCTACTCTTCTTCATTCCACCATCTCCTTTGTTTCTTTTGATCTCCCTCTGTCTCAGTTGCTTATCTGCCAGCACTTCCATTTTTATCTCAGCTGCTCTGTCAACCCTGGCATACCTGTGGGTGGTACGACCTGACCTCTCTTCTACCTCAACACTGGCTGCCTCCACCACCCCTTGCCTCTACTAGCTGCTTTTCTTTAGGTGGCAGAATCTGTTGAGGGTACATCCATTACCCTTCTGCTGGCTACACCTGTGCTCTGTACACACACTTAGGTTTGTGCATGTGCAAACAAGCTTATGCATACTGATGCATTCTTGATGACGGGTGCTAGTGCCTTCTGTGAAACATGCCTAAAACCACACCTCCCAATAAAAATCCTATGCTTGCCAATAATAGGCTTTTCATTACACACAATGAATCAGGCTGTTGTAGCAGCGGAGCCAGCTTTTCTTGTTAATGTACTTGGGCAGGTATGACAGAATTAACAAAGGATGCTCAGCACAGTGAGGTTGCAAGAGCGGGTCAAAAGTGAACAGCAGCATAAATCTAGGCAACGGAAGAACTGCAGGATGCTTGGGTGTCGTACAGTCATGCCTGTAATTCTGATAAATCGCTTTCAGGTTAGAATGCCACAGATGACTGATTGAACCACTATCCAGGAAAAAGATTTAGATGTCATCGTGAATAATATGTTGAAACCCACTGTGCAGCAGTGACCAAGAAAGCAAATAGAATGCTAGGAATCATAAGGAAAGGAATGGAGAATAAACGAAGGATGATATAATGCCTCTGTATTGTTCCATGGTGCGACTGCACTTTGAATATTGTGTGCATTTCTGGTCACCATATCTTAAAAAGGATATAGTAGAATTAGAAAAAGTACAGAGACGAGCAACCAAAATGGAAAAGGGGGGTAGAAGGATACCCCTATGAAGAAAGGCTTAAAATGTTAGGACTCTTCAACTTCAACGATCGGCGTCTGTAATTGGAGAGCAGGAATACAGGATTTTTCTGCCCCCCTCCCCCTGCCGCTGAGGCTGATCTGAGTCCACTGCTGCACATGCTGGGACATTTAAATTTTTTCAAGCACTCGGGCGTCCCCACAAGGGCTCCCTGATTGGTGTCTGCAACGGGGAATAGGAACATATGATTCTACTGCCCTCCCCCCCCTGCCGCCAAGGCCAATCAGGGCCCAACACTGCACACGCTGGGACATTTACACTTCTTCAAGTGCTTGGGCGCACCTGCCCCTGAGGGCCTTGCCAGAGGGCCCTTTGGCATGGGCCAAGAACATAGCCAACCAACCGGGACAATCGCAGATCTGACGAAAAAACCCTCCTGCTATTCCAGACTACAGCACCGAAATAATCTAATCCGACAAATTAAAATTCTACACAGAGATAGCCCTCAGCGCACAGAACCCCCATTGACATCAGCAGCAGAGTGTGGAAGGTAAGCCTCCTGCTGCCAAGGCCAATCGGGGCCTCTTCCCGGAATAACTAAAACTGAATAGGCCTCAAACCCTCGCACTCAACATGCTGCCACTATATGCCCCCTGCTAACCTTACTTATTCTATCCCCCACCACAAATGAGGCCATCAGTGAAGTAGCTGCCATTCCAACCTCAATTGAGTCTCACAATCCCACTTACAAACTGACCCCATGGTACATCCCTGGCCTCTGAAAGCTTAAATCCCAACTAAGGAAACATGAATGCAGATGGAGGAAATCACAGCTACCCAAGGATCAAACTCAGTACATGACCACTCTAAGAGAATACAACTGGGCCATCAACCTCTCCAAGCAAAACTACCACACAACTCATCCACCGATCATTTGGTCGACCAAGAGAACTAGTCATCCTTATAAAGCACCTCGCAGCAACACCCATCAACAACTCAACCAATATCCCCATCACTTCTCAACAATTAGCAGACTTCTCTATGCACCACCCACAACCTACAGATGAACCTGATTCTCCTCCCCATCATACCAAACCAACGCACTCAATGACCACCTTTGACCACCAGCTGAAAACATCCAGGGCACATCTCTTTGCTCAACACCACTACCTCCCCACAGTCAACTGGATCAAAACCATCAAATCTGACCTTGCTCTATTCCTAGCTTCTCTGATGTCTCAAAATGGCTATCTACAAATCGCCTCTCCATCAACCTCAAGAAAACAGAAGTCCTCTTCATCACCAGGAACAAATCGTTCACCCCCTCTCCCCATTACTCTCAATTTATTTCAGGTTTGATTTGGATTTCTATCTGGGAATCATCCTAGACAGCCATCTCACCTTGAAGACTCAAATAGTGAAAACAGCAAGATCAATCTACTTCAAAACCTGGACTCTACAACACCTCTGCCCTCTCTTCGCCCCATCAGATTTCCACTCAGCCCTTCAAGCTCTCATAGCATCCCATGCAGACTACTGCAAATCAGTATACCATGTACTACCTAAATCAAAACTCCATCCTCTTCAAACTGCTCTCCACATGGCAGCAAAAACCATCACTGAAACTTCCAAATACAAACACATCACCCCCATCCTCAAAAACCTTCACTGGCTTCCCCTGCAAAGCAGAATCCTCTAGAAAATCCTTCTAATGATTCACAAAGCCCTGAACCATCAATCGTCCACCCACCTTTGCTCCCTCATCACACCACAGTCTTTGAACAGACCACAAAGAAACTCCACAATGAACACGCTAACTACCCCCTCAAGATGTAACAAGGAGCACCCAAGAAGCCCGTACCAGATTTTTTGAACTTTACGCCCCAGTTGCCTGGAATTCTCTCCCTGCCCACATAAGAAACACTACAGACCACCTATCCTTCTGCAAACTCCTCAAGACTCACCTATTCACCCTCCACTTCAGCCCCACATGCCCTTAACCCTACCCCCCCCCCCCCGAACAGCATTTCCAAATCCACATGAAGGACAAAACATTACAAAGCACGTGTAAATAGTTTCAACCTGTACGTAGTTAATTTAAGTTAACCACTTTTTTTTTTCTCTCTACAAAGTTGCCTGTTTTAGTTGTAAACATTAGTTGTAAAACCAAGTTCCTTGTAAACCACATTGACCTCCGTGAAAAGCAGTATATAAATACAGCCAAATTAATAAATAAAATAAATAAACTTGGAAAAGAGACGGCTGAGGATAGAGATGATAGAGATCTATAAATTAATGAATGGAGCAGAACGGGTAAACGTAGATCGGTTCTTTGCTCCATCAAAAAGTACAGACTAGAGGAACACAATGAAGCTACAATGTAACCCATTTAAGACTAATAAGAGAAAATATTTTTTCACTCAATGCGTAATCAAATTCTTGAATTTGTTACGGGAGAATGCAGTAAAAGCTGTTAGTGTGGCTGAGTTTAAAAAAGGGTTTGGACAAGTTCCTGGAGTAAAGGTCCATAAACCATAATTAGATCACCCGGGAAATCCACTGATTACCCTAGGACAGTGATGGCTAACCTTTTTGAGCCCGAGTGCCCAAACTGCCGCACAAAACCAAAGAATTTCCTCAAAGTGCCAGCACGTCAATTAAAGCCTCATTTGCATAAGGTGCCTCATTTGCATAAATATTTGCATAATGTTACCATACACTAACTTTTAGTAAACATGCCTCTTAATGAGTATATGGATAAAGAAAGACTAAAAGGTTTCTCCATTACTATAATCCAGTACCAACCGCCAGGCACATTAGGAACTACTACAAACGCTGCCCATTTAGAACCCATAGCAAACCCGCCGTATCCTAACAGCACTACCAGGACTCACAAAGCACCATACCCTAACTATCAAAAGGCAACACTGCAAATATTAAACCAATACATTTCAGAGAACAATACATGACCTACTGGGGAAAGAACAAGTGGCAATGTCAAATAGGAATTATATAAACAGAATACCTCAGCTCAGTTACACATGCAGAACAGACCATCACCAAACAAGGAATCACAATTTAGAAACAGGAAGACAATAATTAAACTGGGAACCCCAAAAGCCAAACTTGGAATATACAACAACACTGTAGAAATAAAACTATAAATTAATTTCCTCTTGTACTAAACAAAGCGCAAAAATTAATGATGCACATTTCCCAGAGCTGACATATTCCAGTTAATAAATTCAAAATAAAGAGAGATTTTTCTACCTTTTGTGCATTTTTTTTCAGTTGCAATTGTTCCAGCCACTTTCTTCTGGTTTCTTCGTGTCTTCTGCTAACTCTCCATCTGCTGTCCATTTGTCCTTTCTTCTGTCTTCTTGGTTTTTTTTTTCCATTCTCTCTCTACATCTGCTTTAACATACTAATCTTTCTCCTTTTGCTCTTTCCTCATTCCTATTTCATCTACTCAAAATTTACCCCTCCATCCTCAATCCCCACTTATTCTCCCAATACCCGGCCAATTGTAGATTTTTTATCCCTCCCACACAAAATATTTTTCCCCTCTCCATTTTACTCTCCCAGCCCCATCCCATTCTAATCCTCCCCCAACACCAGCTCCCTTCTAGTTCCAGCCTCACCCAGCATCCATTCCCTTCTAGTCCCTGCATCAGCCCATTTCCAGTCCTAGCAGCCCCCCAACCCATTTCCAGTCCTAGAAACCCCCCAACCCAATACCAGTCCTAGCCCCCCCTCATCAACCCACTTCCAGTCCTAACCCCCATCAACCCATTTCCAGTCAGCCCCCCATAGCCCATTGCCAGTCCTAACCCCCCATCAGCCCACAGTCCATTACCAGTCCTAACCCCATCAGCCCACCTCAAGTCCTAACCCCTCCCCATCAGCCCATTTCTTGTCCCAGCCCCCCCATAGCCCATTATCAGTCCTAAACCCCCCCATAGCCCATTACCAGTCCTAACCCCATCAGACCACCTCCAGTGTTAACCCCCCATCAGCCCATTTCCAGTCCTAACCCCACCCAAAAGCCCACCTCAAGTCCTAACCCCTCCCCATCAGCCCATTTCCTGTCCTAGCCCCCCATAGCCCATTACCAGTCCTAACCCCACCCAACAGCCCACCTCAAGTCCTAACCCCTCCCCATCAGCCCATTTCCTGTCCTAGCCCCCCATAGCCCATTACCAGTCCTAAGCCCCCATCAACCCACTTCCAGTCCTAATCCCATCAGCCCATATAGACTTAGCTCCCCCATAGCATATATCCGACTGCTAGACACTCTCCTGTTCTTACCTCCCAGAGTCCATCAAGTCTCCTAACCCCCCCATCAGCCCATTTCCTGTCCTAGCCCCCCATAGCCCAGTACCAGTCCTAGCCCCCCCCCACAGCCCATCACCAGTCCTAACCCCCCCAGCCCATCACCAGTCCTAACCCCCCAACAGCCCACAGCCATTACCACTCCTAACCCCCCCCAGCCCATTACCACTCCTAACCCCCCCAGCCCATCACCACTCCTAACCCCCCATCAGCCCATTTCCTGTCCTAGCCCCCCCCAGCCCATCACCAGCCCCACCCCCCCCAGCCCATCACCACTCCTAACCCCCCCCCCAGCCATTACCACTCCTAACCCCCCCCCCTCCCAGTGAAATTTTTTTTACAAAGAAAGCTGTCGCTGCCGGGGCCGGGGCCGCCGTGGCAGAATCGAGTGTGCCGCGGGGCCCCCCCGCCCAGCAGAGCCTGCCCTCCGTCCCCGGTATCACCTCTCTCAGCTGCCTCCAGTCACACGCGCCGGCTTTCAGAGCGCGAGGGAAGTTTCTCCCTCGCTGCTCTGTTAAGCCCGCGGGGGCTGATGGGAACTTCCCATCAGCCCCCGCGGGCATAACAGAGCAGCGAGGAAGAAACTCCACTCGCGCTCTGAAAGCAGGCGCGTTTGACTAGAGGCAGCTGAGAGAAGGTGATACCGGGGACGGAGGGCAGGCTCTGCTGGGCGGGGGGGCCCCGCGGCACACTCGATTCTGCCGCGGCGGTCCCGGCCCCGGCAGCGGCAGCTTTTTATTATTTTTTTTAATGCCGCATATTTTGATTGCGGACCTTCCCGCATGCCAGCTGCAAGGCCTTCGCGTGCCACAGCTGGCACGCGTGCCATAGGTTCGCCATCGCTGCCCTAGGACAAGCATTGTGGAACCTATGTACCTTTTTGGGAACTGCCAGGTACTTATGACCTTGATTGGCCACTATTGGAAACAGAATACTGGGCTTGATGGACCTTTGTCTGGTCCAGTATGGCATTTCTTATGTTCTAACAGTAGCACTGTTGGCCAGCAGTATAATTGGTCATTATTCCTGGTTAAACCCAGTTGATTGATGCCAGTAGACTGTCAAGATTGGCTGAAGGCTTGATTTTGGTGCCACTGGAACCAGGGTAGAATGAGACAATTTGTGCAGAAACTGTACAGTATGTTTTTGAAGCTACTTTTGTAATGATGTAAGTCACTGTGACTGCCAGCTTTGTTAATCTGCAAATGCTGCTGCTTCTGTTTTATGCACAGTTTGAGGAGTATAGAGTTAAAATAGAGAGACAATATACCTTATTTCCTGCTGGTCTGATATTGAGCAAATGAAGGACTAAAAGTCAAGTTCTGTGCTGTATACAGTTGTGACAACAGGGATGTGCTCAAGCAGAGTTCAGTTTTCTGCCAGTTTGTCTTTTTGTCATAAACAAGATATACAGCAGCAGATGATTGCTGCAGCACTTCTGACAGGCAGTTGAAACTATGATGCTGGGTTTTATTGAATGTAATTTAGGGTTCATAATTAAGAACCAAATTTTTTAAAGAGCACAGAAAATGAGGGAGTATGTTGAATTAACATGGCTGGCTTTTCCTGCATGGCTGATGAAACAGAGCACAAAGGCACTAGAATGTGCAGCAGAGCTAGGAAATTGCCACTTGGGGTAGCAGAAGCAAGCAGCAGAGCTGGAAAGAACGTGAGAAGCAGACAGAGTTCTCTGATTTTTGGCTTCTGGTAGCATCACGCCCTGAGATGGCTGCTTAAGTTGAAAGCTCCTGGCTGTCTTTCGCTATACCCTCTAAGAACTATATGTGATCGGGGCCTAATCTGCGAAATTTCTGTCGCTGCCTCACACCTACTATGACAATTTCAACAAAGAAAGGTGGGACTGATTTGAAGGCATTTGCATTCAAAGCCAGTGCCGCGGTGAGTGGCGGAAGGGCGGGCCAGAAAATGGTGGGTGCTGAAAAAGGGAGCGGAGCATAACTCAGTGCTGCTAAAGAGCGCAGAGAAAGCCCTGATGTAGCAAGAAATGCACCAATGGTTCATGGAGCTAAAGGAAGACGTCCGAGGGTAAAAGAATGATGTTTATGACTTGGATGGTGGATGTGCGCTCAGTCACATGACGTGGGCCAACGTGTTGAAGATGTGGAGAAGCATTTGGAGGAGTATGGAGAGAATGCTGCCGATCTGGGTCGCCTTGTTTCAAGCCTAAATGAAATGTAGGAGGCACTATTGCTCAAAACTAAGGACTTAAAAAAACAAGTCCCATCTGTGTAATATTTGGATACGGGGCCTGCCAGAGAGCTGTGCCTGCTGGTTATGTGGCCCTAACTGAACAAATATGCATAGCAGTAGTACAGGCAGCTCAACTGAGCTCCCCCTTGCTATGCTACAAAGTAGACAGAACCCATAGAGTGCTGGGGTAACCCACTGGAGGGAAATTGTGAGATGTGCTGGTATGTTTCCACAAGTATAAAATGAGACATCAAAGTCCAGGCGGTGCAAAAACTGCGGACATACATTTGGGAAAGTGCGGAGCTAGAACTCTATGTGGACATTTTGGCGGGAATGATGCAGCAAAGGCGAGAGTTCCATGGAGTTGACCCAGTGACTGTAGGAAGAGAATGCCTGGTACAGATGGCTCCAGCCAGGGGGTCTACATTTCATCGTGGAGGGTCGAACCTTTAAAGCCTTAATGCTGGGTGAGGCACTCAATGTCTTAAGACTTAGGATGGAACAACTTGCCTTCCTCCCCAGAAAGGGCGAGTAGGCTAGAAATGTAGAAGCAGCGTGGAGAGACTCTGCCCAGATGAGAGAGATTGCAGAAAGGAGGACGGCACCTTCAATGCCAAGGAGAGGAAACAAGCAGTGAGGGGAGACCAACCACCTGAGGACTTTTTGTGGTCTTATTTGCTAATAATGGTTTGAGGCTTTAGGGGGCACTATGGTGATGTTTGGTGGGGAAATGGTTTTAGTGATGGGCTCCTGTGGGTTAAATTAGTGAGGAGATATGTATCATGGGGAGACTGGGGCAAGATATAGATGAAAGTCTCTGTTGATCTGAGGGGGGGGGATTCTGGGGGGAAGGGGGTAGTGGGAATGTGAGAGGGGGAAGGAGGGTCAGCTAGGTTGGGTGAGGGTTGGAAGGGAGGAACTGGACAGGGCTAAGGGGAAAGAAGTTGCCATTTAAAAGATGCCACCATTAAAAATATGTATGCTAAATGTTAGAGGCTTAAACTCTCCACTGAAACGTAGCTAAAGAATTGTCAAGGTTAAGGGTTCAGATTTGCTTATATCCAGGAGACACATTTACTGTTGTGAGATGAGGGGCAGGTGGTACTTCCTTAGTACAAGCATATCTGGTTTGCCTCCAACTATTGCCCTGTCTAATGATTTACCATTCCAATTCCTTTATCTTGTGAGATTGAGAAGGACATTACTTATTAGTTAAAATCTCTCTGTGAGGACAGACAGTTACGATAGGGAGCATTCATGAACCCAAGTCTAACCAGGGGGTGTTCTATGATAAACTGACTGCATTTATGGGGATCTTTGTGGAAGGGAATCTACTCATCAATGGGGACTTTAATCTGGCTATTGATCCCAAAGTTGACACATCCAAGGGGAGTAACTTGGGCAAATGTACTAATCGGAGTCTGAGGGTCTGGGCCAAATATTTTAAGTTGGTAGATGGTTGGAGGGAACTTCATAAAAATGAAAGGGGACTATACCTACTACTCAATGGTTTACTTAAGACTCGATTATATATGGGTTTCTCAAAGCTTGTTGAGAGGGCTAACCCGGAGCTGGATAGTCAATCAAACATGATCAGATCACTCTCCAGTATGCGTGGAAGTTGAGCTGATGCAAGCTAGCCCCCCTTGGGAACCTGGAGACTTAACGATTCCTTTTTAGAGGATGAGGAGATATGTAGTAAACGGAGGAGTGTAATTGACCATTACTTAAAGGAGAATGATAATGGGGAGTGCTCCTCTGAGATAATATGGGATTGCCTGAAGGCAGTTATATGTGGATGTCTAATAAGCCTAGACTCCTATAAAAAAGAAGCAAAGGGAGAACAGCATCAATGACCTTCACCTAAAAATAGCAGAACTAGACCAACAATTAAAAAAAAAAAAAAAGGGCTGGGAAAAAAAGTCAAAATTAGGCAGCAAATGTCCCTACTTAAACAGCAACTTCATGAGTACCAATTAAAAGGTATTTGTAGGGATCTCGATAGAATAGGTCAACAAAACTTTGAATTTGGCAATAAAGTCAGGCAACTTCTCACATTCCACCTCTGTAAAGCCCGTACCTGCAATTGGATATGGAAAATTAAAAAGATAAACAGGATGAAGATTTGCTGGCTTGGGAGGAGATCAGGAGGAGATTTAAGGAATTCTACCAGGATCTGTACTCCTGAACAGAAGGCTGAGGGAACACAAATAGACAAGTGCTCTGCCCTGAGTGACCAAAGAGGAAAGGGACTCCTTGATTAGACCAGTTACGGGTTCAGAGATACAAGTGATCAAAGCGTTGCCCAAATCAAAGGCTCCAGGGCTTGATTTCACAAATCAGTTTTATAAAATCTTCTGTTCCCAGATTAGTGAGCTGCTAGCCTGGGTATACACCTGCTCATTGACTGAGAGTGCCCTTCCCCTATCTATGCGAGAGGTGAGTATAACTACCATATTAAAAGAAGGAAAAGACCCCACATTATGTGGGTCATACAGACCAATTTTGCTGCTGGAGATAGACAAAAGATTATGGCCTGGGTCCTGGCTAATCACTTGCAACTCTTAATGGCAAGGCGTATTCACCCCAATCAATCCGGGTTCATATCTGGGAGTCAATGTATGGATAATATCTGGAAGGCCTTGAGTCTGATAGATCAGGCCTGCTGTACATGCACTCCAGCGGTCATGCTAACAGTTGATGCTGAGAAGGCATTTGATCATGTCTATTGGTCTTACCTCTTCCAAGTACTAGTTTAGTTTATTAAAATTTGATATACCATCCTTAGGGGTCAGCAGGGTGGTTTACAATACTAGAGTAGATGGGGATGGGGGGTTCCTTTTTACATTGGATACAGGCACTGTACTCTAACCCCCAAGCCCGGGTTCAGGTGAATGGGTTATACTCGACACCATTTGGGCTGAAATGAATGCGGCATGGATGCCCCTTGTCCCAACTCATCTTTGCTCTTGCTACAGAGCCTTTAGCACAGTGGGTATGAGCCTGGGAAGTAATAGTGGGACAAAAACAATACAAAATTTCCTTTTCGCTGATCTCCTTTTCGCAGTAACTAGCCCTTTAATTTCTTTAAAAGCAATTGAGGAACTTTGGGGCCTTTGGAAAGGTTTCTGGCTTCAAAATGAATGCTAGGAAGTCTGAGTTATTGGGACTGTTCTTGCCGCCGGTGGTCAAAATAGACCTTAGGTGGGTCAATTTGCAAATTCACTACTTGGGGGTGAACCTTCCAGCTGATACTTCTAAACTACTTAGTTAAATTTTGAACCTCTGTGGAAAAATATGTCATGATCTCCAGCAATGGAAGAAGCTCGCTCTCTCCTGGTTGGGAACAATTAATTGTGTAAAAATGATAGTAACACCCAAATTTCTGTACTTATTTAACATGCTGCCAGTAAAGATATCTGACAAATTAATTAAGAAACAGCAGAAGAGGGTGATTATCTGGTCTTATAAAAAACATCGGGTGGCGAGTGGAATAATGAGGGGATTGAGAGTGGAGGGGGACAAGGTGGTGCTGAATCTCAAGAGGTATTATATAGCAGCACAGACTTGAGCGGCCATAGATTGGCAAATAAGATTCTGGAAGGGGTGGGTTGAGATTTAGCTTGAGGGCGAGTAGGAGCATGCCCACTACATTATCTACCTTGGGGTGGAGGTGGCAATATAGGGTGACTCAAAGTGGGGAATACGTGGACAATATTGACCCTACGAATATGGGAGTCAGTGGGCCAGAGAGTATTGGGACCAGGTTAGGTTCACCCACTGTTCCCCTTAAGATAGATCCCCTGGTTTGCCACTGGCCTATTGGATCCCAATTATAAGAGACGGGAAGAAATGGCCTCTGGGCATTGGGCCAATTCTGGGCAGCAGATGGCTATTGTCAATTTGAAGAGCTTCAGCAAAAATATCAGTTAAGGAATCAAGATAGATTTCAATACTATCAGGTTTGCCATTTTATGAGAAAAAATAAAAAGCAGAGGGTGCATTGGAAGACAGATGCTCTCCAATTCACTTTTCTCAACAAATAAATGAAAGGGTCCCTTTCTTGTGGTGGTTGTTAAGTGCTGTCGAGTCGGAGTCGACTCATGGCGACCCTCTGGATAGCTATCCTAAATTATGTTCGGTCTTCAGTCAGGCGGCTCATTGTTGACAGACTGGTACCCGTAGCTGCTGTTATTGTATCGATCCATCTCATTGCTGGCCTTCCTCTTTTGCGTTGACCTTCTATCTTGCCAAGCATGATGTCTTTCTCTAATGATCTCTCTCTTCGTATGATGTGTCCAAAGTATGAAAGTCGAAGTCTTGTCATCTGAGCTTCTAAAGAAAGCTTAGGTTTGATCTCCTCTAGTACCGACTGGTTTGTTCTTCGGGCGGTCCATGGTATACACAGTATTCGCCGCCAGCACCATAATTATTGTTTGTATTATTAATATCTCATAAAGTTGAAGTTTATTGTTCAATGTAAATAGTTGAACCTGACCGTTCAATGTAAATAGTTGAATCCGATTGTTCAATGTAAATGTATACAACTGTGTACAATTGTTAAGATGTTTCATGTAAACCGCCCTTGATCACTGGAAGGGGCAGTATAGAAGAAAATAGATAAATAAATAAATAAAATAAATGAATAAAATAAATAAAAATTCAAAGGCATCAATTTTCTTCCTGTCTGTCTTTTTCACTGTCCAGCTTTCACATCCATATGATGTTGAAAATACCATGGCTTGAACAAGTCGAATCTTTGTATGGAGAGAGACATCTCTGCTCTTGAGAATCTTATCTAGGTCTTTCATAGCCATTCTGCCAAGAACAATGCGTCGTTTGATTTCTTGACTGCTTGTTGCTTCTTTGATAGTTGATCCAAGTAGGTTAAAGTTGTTCACAATTTCAATTTCTTCTCCTTGAACAGTGAACCTGTTGATTATGCCAGTTGTCATGATCTTTGTCTTCTTTACATTAAGGTGCAGGCCCATTTTGAGACTGTTCTTTGATTGTGAGAAGCAAATGTTTCAGATCATCTTCACTTTCAGCCAGTAATGTAGTATCAGCATAGCGAAGGTTGTTGATGAGTCTTCCACCAATCTTCACACCTCTGTTGTCTTCATACAATCCTGCTTCTCTGATGATTTGTTCTGCATATAAATTAAACAGGTAGGGGGAAAGTATGCAGCCTTGTCTTACACCTTTGCGTATTTTAAACCATTCTGTTTCTCCTTGTACTGTTCAAACTGTTGCTTCTTGATCAATGTACAGATTGCGCAAGAGAACGATCAGGTGTTCTGGTATACCCATGCTTCTTAATGTGGCCCAGAGTTTCTCATGGTTTACACAGTCAAAAGCCTTGCTATAGTCGATACAGCACAAATAGATATCCTTTTGGTATTCTTTAGTCTTTTCAAGGATCCATCTCACATCCGCAATGATGTCTCTCGTTTCTCGCCCTTTCCTGAACCCTGCTTGCACTTCAGGTAGTTCTTGTTCCAGGTATGGTTGTAGTCTCTTTTGAATAATCTTCAGTAGAATCTTGCTGGCATGTGGGATCAGAGCGATTGTTCGATAATTTGCACAGTCAGTTGGATCACCTTTCTTTAGTATTGGTATATACACAGATCTTTTCCATTCAGTTGGCCATGATGTTGTCTTCCATATTTCTTGGCAGAGCCTTGTAAGTATGGTAACAGCTGCATCAGATTGCTGCAATACTTCTTTAGGAATGCTATCAATGCCTGGTGCTTTGTTCTTTGATAAGGCTTTCAATGCTGTTTCAACTTCTTCTTTCATCACGAATGGTTCCCAATCATAAGGTACAGGTTGAAACGGCTGTTGGTCCACTTGATCTTTATCATATAAAAACTCTGTATATTCCTTCCACCTTTTCTTGATCTTCTCAGCATCATTCAACATAGAACCTTGAGCATCTTGTAACATTCCATTTCGAGGCTGGAACTTTTTCTTTAACTTTAGGAAAGCCGATCTTGTTCTTCCTCTAATAGTTTCTACTTCTATTTCCTTGCAAGTGTCATTGTAGTACTTTTCCTTGTCCTGTCTTGCTGCACGTTGGAATTCTCTGAGTTCTGCGATTGTCTTTCTTTCTCTTCTGGCTTTAGCTTCTCTGCGTTTCTGGGCAATTTTCAGAGTTTCTTCCGTCATCCATTTTGGCCGCTTTTGCTTTTTCACTTTTTGTAGAGACTTCTCGCTTTCTTCCAACACAACCTTTTTGATGTCATTCCATAACTCTTCCAGAGCTCTGTCATTTGTATCTAAAGCAGCAAATCGATTTTGCAGGCAGTCTTTAAATTCCAGTGGTATATTCTTAAGGTCATATTTTGCTGCATTCATGAGTGGTTTGCTCTTTTTCAACTTTAGCTTGAGTTTGCATACTAGTAGTTGATCTGTGCCACAGTCAGCTCCAGGTTTTGTCTTTGTTGATGATATAGAACTTTTCCATCATTGACTTCCACAGATGTAGTCAATTTGATTTTTATACAGTCCATTGGGTGAAGTCCCTTCCTAGGTTGTATAAAATTTTAGGAGGAGCCAGCTCTCCAAAAGTATTGCATCAGGTTAGATGGGAAACAAATCTAGGGGTTCAATGGAGCCAAGAAGTATGGGACGAAATAATTCAGGGATTATATAAAGGAATACAGGCATTGTATTTAATTGAAAACAATTACAAAGTGTACTACTGCTGGTACTATACTCCCAGTTTACAAAGGATGGGAATAGGAGATGGGGGGATGTTGAAGAGGCTGCAAGTGGACAGGGATGTACATTCATATGTGGTGGGACTGTCGGGGAACCCAATCTATCTGGACAAAATATTTGAAGTGACCTCCCAGATAACGGGCCGTCAGATCCCCGTATCCCCTACTATCAGGAGAAATCCAATGGAGGGTGCCAATGGTGACTATCAGGCTTTTGTACATTGCCACTAGATTGGCCATAGCACAGAGATGGAAGAAACGGGACCCCCCTCCAATAGAGTTGGTAATGAATAAACTGCAGCATGTACACATGGCTCTGGGACAGAGGGTAAGGCAGATAGGTGCACAGGTGGTGTTCTCTTAAATTCTGTCTGTTGAGGGTAAAGGTCGAGGCAGAGAAGCTCGCATCCTAGAGATGAATGCATGGATGGTGTCATTGAGACAGTTTTGGTTTCCTGGACCATGGGATGATGATCCAAGGGCTGCAGAGCAGAGATGGCATCCATCTGTCAAAGAAAGGCCATTGTCTTCAGCAGTAGACTTGCTAACCGATTGAAGAGGGATTCAAACTAGATTTGTTGAGGATGGGTGAAGAATGCCCTCAGGTAAGTAAAACATTAAATGCCTCTGTATAAATGGGTAAAAGGGGCAACATCTGGAAAGTGGTGTGTATAAATGCCTGTAGTATGGGAAATTAAGATCCCAGATGTTGAGGCTTTAATGGAAAAGACTGACTTGGATTTTGTGGTGGTTATGGAGACATGATTCATGGACAACCATGACTGGGATGTAATTATACCAGGCTGTACTTTATTGAGGAAGGACAGGGTAAGAAGGGGAGGAGGAGTGGCATGATATGCAAAAAAATATTAAAACTATAGAATTGCAGGGCTTAAAAGGGAGTGAAGAGGCACTGTGTTGATTAAGCTAGAGAGAGAAAGGGAAATCCATTTGCACTGGAGTGATATACAGATCCCCCTCACAGGGAGAAGTGGATGGAGATTTAATAGAAGACAAATGCAGTGTTGCCATGAAAGGAGAAGTGCTACTGATAGGTGATTTCAATATGCCAGATGTTGATTGGTACAGCCCTGCTGCAGTGTCATCTAGAAGTAAGGAGATCTTAGATTCTCTACAGGCTTAATTATTCTGGCAACTCGTAACAGAACCCACATGTGAAGGAACTATATTGGACTTGGTGCTTACCAATGGAGAAAGTGTTTCTGATGTCATAGTGGGAGACCATCTCGCATCCAGTGATCACCAGATAGTGTGGTTCTGTATTAGGACTAGGGCTGGCAAAATCCATTTAAAAGCAAGGGTCTTTAGACTTTAGGAAAGATAGTACTATACCTCAAAAAGTTGTTAGTGGGATGGGAACAGCTGGGGGATGTAGAAAAGCAATTGCCAAAACTGAAAGGGGATATTTTAAGGGCCGCAAACGTTTTTTGTTAGGTAAATAAATGTAAAAAGAAAAGGAGGCCACTATGGTTCTCAAAAGAAGTAGCTGAAAAGGTGAAGAAATACAAGAGATCACCGAGAGAGGAAGACAAGCATCTATATTTGGAAAAACTTAGAGAAGCTAGCAAAGTAGTCAGGAAAGCAAAGATTTTTTAAAAAAAGAAGAAATAGCCAGTGCAATAAAAAGGGGGATAAGACATTTTTCAGATATGTTAGTGAGAGAAGGAAGTGCAAAAGTGGTATTGTCAGAATCAAGGGTAAAGGGGAAGAATATGTAGAAGCTGATGAGGATAAAGTGGAATTGCTTAATAGATGAAGGGCCAGGAGCCAGGACCTAAGAAAACACCCAGAAATAGGAGCAGAAGTGATGGGGATCTTGAATGAGTCTCAGAAGACGGTGTTTGAGAGGAGCTAGCTAAACTAAAAGTAGACAAAACGTTGTGACCAGATGGGATACATCGGAGAATATTGGGGATGTTCTAGCGGCTCCACTGACTGACCTTTTCAATGGTTCTTTAGAGTCTGGAGTGGTTCTAGAGGACTGGAGAAAGGCACACATGGTCCCTTTACACAAAACTGGAAGTAAGGATAAAGTTGAAAACTACAGGCTGGTTAGTCTAACCTCTGGAGAATAAATGATGGAAATGCTAGTAAAGGGAGGATAGTGAGGTTTCTGGAGTCCAATGGATTGCAGGATCCAAGGCAGCATGGGTTTACCAGAGGCAGGTCTTGTCTGACGAATCTGATTTCTTTGACTGAGTGACCAGGGAGTTGGACCAAGGGAGAGCTATAGATGAGGTGTATTTAGATTTCAGCAAAAACTTGACACCGTTCCGCACAAGCGTCTTATAAACAAACTGAGCATCCTAGGGATGGCCCCTAAAGTGACTGACTGGGTTAGAAATTGGTTGAGTGGGAGGCGACAAAGGATACAGGTAAATGGAGCTTACTCTGAGGAGAAGGATGTTACCAGTGGTTTGTTTATTTAAAAGTATTTATATCCCGCTTTATCCTTGAATCAAAGCGGATTTCACTGCAAACCAATCAAGTAGGTAGTGCAGGGGTGTCGGCATGCAGTGGCTGTGGGGGTAGTGTTCGTGAGTGTGTGGATAGGTAAATCTTGATTTGGGGTGCAATATATACAGGTTGAGCTATCTACATTGGGCTATATACATTTTATTAAGACTAATAGGATGTTTTGCTGTTGATGTCATGTCTTGTGTAACTCATTTTGTAGTACGGTTAGGGTGGATTGGTGGTCTTTATTGAATTGTTCAATGAATAGGGTGGTTTTAAGTAGCTTCCGGAATTCTTTTATATCTGTTGTTTTTAGATTATCTGGGAGGACATTCCAGATAGCAGGGGCAGCAAGAGAGAAGGCTCGCATGGATGTGGATTTGTTCTTGTGAATAGAGTAGGTGGTGGTATATTGTTTTTGGTGCTGTTTCTGTCTGGTCTTTTGTTTGTTTTGGTACCAATGAGTTCCTGTAATATTCCTGCTGAGGTATTTTTAATTTTGAAGATGGTGAGAGCTGATTTATATTTTGCCCGTGAGAAGATTGGTAGCCAGTGTAGATCTTGTAGTATTGGAGTTATATGGTCTTGTATTGAAGCGCTAGGGTTAGAAATTGGTTGAGTGGGAGGCGACAAAGGATACAGGTAAATGGAGCTCACTCTGAGGAGAAGGATGTTACCAGTGGTGTGCTGCAAGGATCTGTCCTTGGTCCGTTTTTTTTTTTGTTTTTTTTTAACATCTTAGTGATATTGTGGAATGGCTGTCAGGTAAGGTTTGCCTCTTTGAACCAGGATACCACAATCTGCAATAGAATAGACACCCAGGAAGGAGTAGATAACATGAGGAGGGATCTAGCTAAACTTGAAGAATGGTCAATTTGGCAGCTGAGATTTAATGCTAAAAATTGCAGAGTCATGCATTTGGGCTGCAGAAATCCAAGGGAGTGGTACAGTGTAGGGGGTGAAGTACTTCTGTCCATGAAAGAAGAGCGGGACATGGGCGTGGTTGTTTGATCTTAAGGAGGTTAGACAGGTAGAAAAGGCGATGGCGAAAGCCAGAAGGATGCTTGAGTGCATAGGAAGAGCGGCCAGCAGAAAAAAGGAGGTGATACCGCCTTTGTATAAGTCTCTGATGCAACCTCATTTAGAGTATTATATGCAATTCTGGAGACCACACCTTCAAAAGGACATAAATAGGATCGAGTCTGTTCAGAGGGTGGCTACTAAAATGGTTAGTGGTTTTTGTTATAAAGCATATGAGGATAGACTTGGATCTTAAAATGTATACGTTAGAGGAAAGGTGGGATAGAGGAGATATGATAGAGACATTTTAAATATCTCTCTGATATAAATTCACAAGAGGAGAGCTGCTTTCGATTGAAAGCAAGCTCTGCTGCGAGGGACATAGGAAGAGGGTGAAAGAGGATACACTGAGGAGTAATAGGCAGAAATATTTCTTTATGGTAAGAGTGGTAGATGCGTGGAATAGTCTCCCAGTGGATGTAGTAGACGAGGACAGTATCTGAATTCAAAAAAGTATGGGACAAACACAGACAATGTCTTAAAGAAAACAAGGGACTTTAGTATTTGATATGGAAGAGCAGACTAGATAGGCCATGTGGTCTTTTTCTGCTGTCATGTTTTTATGTTTCTAAGAACATAAGATTTGCCATACCGGGTCCGACCAAAGGTCATTTAAGTCCTGTATCCTGTTTCTACCAGTTGTCAGTCCAGGCCAGAAATATCTGGCAGGATCTGAAAGGGTAGAGTCATTTTAATGCTGCTTATCTCAGGGATAAACAGTGGATTTCTGCCAGTCTATTTTAATAGTTTATAGACTTTTACTCCAGGAACTTGTAAAAACCATTTTTAAAGCCAGCCATATTAAAAGCTTTTACTGTCAATTGACCATGAATTCCAGAGCTTAATTATACACTGTGTGGAAAAAATAGTTTCTCTTATTAGTGTTATGGGTCAATACAGTCAAGTGTGCTGCTGTTAGCATGGGCATCGGCATAGCATTTAAGCACAATTTTTCTACGCTAGCACGAGCACAGAATGCAAGGGCTTTGCTGCAGGCCTAATCACTGCGCAGATGCCTGTGCTGATAACAGCACACGGTACATTTAAAATCATTCAAAACAGGTGGCAATGAAGCATTACACAGATATGGAGAAGTGTGCAGAGAAGCAGAAGGCTGAGCTCAGTGCTGGAAATTTAACATGAGGTCTGAGGGCACGCTAGCTGAGTTCCATGGGTCTGTGGCAGTTACAAATGCAATTTCTTTTGCTTTTTTGGTCACTTTAGTCCAGTGGTGAATGGTGTGGTATTGCAGGGTTGGGGGAGGTTTATTTGTATTTCTTCTGCTGTACTGCACTTTAATGTACTGTGTTCTTTTTTTTGGGGGGGAGGAGGGAGAGGGTAAGGGGAAACTTTTGTGTGTCGAGGGGAGGGTCAGAGCAGCAAGGGTTTTCTTTGAGATTGACCTTTTTGCATGTAATGCAGCAATTGGAATTGTGAGAATACTCTCCTCCTTTCACTTGGCACATGCGCACAAGTGTCTTCTGTGCACAGGATGTAGGTGCTACTAATGCAGACATTTGTGTGCATGTACTTGCCTTGCTGTTCTAGTTTTTTGTGCACTGCTAATCTGCATGCTGTTGGCTTACAGTGCAATACTAAAAACCGAGACAGTGCCGTGTTTCGAACTAGTCACAGTTCTGCATCAAGGTAATCACTTATCTGAAAGATGTCTTCCATTAAAACATCCTTTTATAATGCCCAATTCTGACTGCTTTAAAGTGCAATCTGTCTGTCTCTGGCTTAACTCCCAAAATGGCTTTGGTGTCCTTTTCAATGCTGCCCGCCCTTGAAAGTTTCCAAAAATTTAAGGCGGAACTTCTTTTGCACAGTTAAAAAGAATTAAATCAACATATACCAATGCACATTTCAAATTCATGTTAACCTCTTTCCAGTCAGCCATAGCACTTGCCAAGAAAGAATACTATGTCCATCTGACTAACTATCTTGCTCTGACCCGTGCCATCTTTTTTGCTACGCTCAACTTTCTCTTCAAGGTCCCTTTTCTCCCCTCAATCCCTCATTCATTGTCTGCCTAGACCTTGTCTGACTCTTTCCATGAAGATTAGCTTTGATTTCTCTGCAGGGTCATTGCCACTTCATCTTCCCCCTCTTCATTCCCAAATCCTTCCCTCACCTTCGGTCACCCTTTCTTCCTGAAATCACTGAGGAGGAAGCTGCAAATCTTTTGTCCTCTTCCAAATCGACTACCTGCTCTTCTGATCTCATTCCCACCCATCTACTAAGTTCTGTCTCATTCGCTATCATCCATCTGTCATATCCTTAACCTATTGCTTTCCACTGCAACTGTTCCTGCGTCCTTCAAACATACTGTGGTTATACCTTTCCTCAAAAATCCTTTACTAAATCCTGTTCTTCCATTTATCGCCCTCTCTCCACCCCTTTGCTTCAGAACTACTTGAAGAGCAGTTCACTGCCACTGACTTGACTTTCTTAACTCTCAAGCTCTTCTGGATCCACTGCAATCTGGCTTTCGTCCTCTACATTCCACAGAAACTGCTCTTGTCAAATTCTCCAGTGACTTGTTCCTCACCAGATCAAAGGCCTTTACTCGATTCTCATCTTTCTTGACCTTTCTGCTTCCTTTGATACGGTTGATCACCACATTTGACGCTGTTGATCAATTCTCCTCGATACCGTCCTTGCTTGGATTTAGGGGCTCTGTTCTGTCCTGATTTTCTTATCTCTCCCATCACACTTTTAGTGTATGTTCTGGTGGATCCTCCTCTACTGCTATCCTGCTTTCAGTTGGTGTACCTCGGGTCCTCTCTTTTTCTTTCTCTCTCTACACTCATTCCCTTGGTGCACTTATTTCCTCCCATGTTTTCAGTACCATCTTTATGCTGACAACTCTCAAATCTACCTTTCTGTACCTGAAATCTCTCCAGGAATCCGGGCCTGGATCTCTGCATGCTTTTCCAACTTTGCTGCCTGGATATGTCACTGCCATCTGAAACTGAACATGGGGAAAACAGAGCACCTTATCTTTCCTCCTAAACCCATTTCCCCTCTTCCTCCCTTCTCTATTTCTGTGGATAACACTACTCTCCTCCCTGTTTCCTCATCTCTCATCCTTGGGGTCATCTTTGACTCTACTCTCTCCTTCTCTGCACACATCCAACAGATAGCTAAAACCTGTCTCTTTCTTTGTAACATTGGTAAAATCTGTCCCTTCCTTTCCACAAACACTACCAAGACCCTCATCCACTCACTAGTCACTTCCCGCCTTAACTATTGTAACCTGCTCCTCACTGTTTTCCCTCAGAATCATCTTTCTCCTCTTTTGTCCAAAACTCAGTTGCACGGCTTATTTTATGCCAGTGTCACTATGCTCAAGTCACTTCACTGGCTCCCTATCCATTTCCGCATCCACTCCTACAAGTGCATTCATTCTGCAGCTCCTCACTACCTTTCCTCTTATCTCACTCTACACTCCTCCTCAGGAACTCTGCTCCTCTAGCAGATCCCTTTTATCTGTGCCTGCCACTGCCAACTCCAGACTTCATTCATTGGGTGTACCTTGATTTCTTGTATTGCTGTTTCATTGTCAACAGAAAACACGTTCATAAGTCATCCCTTGGCAGATCTTATTTAGATCAAGAAGACAAACCCAAAGAGAGGGCCTGTTACTCCTGTTGGAATTCTGCAGGCAAAACTGAAACTTCTTTGTCAGAAGTCTGAATTATGTAAAATAACAAAGCATATTGTTTTGAGTGATACTTAATTTAAAATGCAATACAGAAAAAAAATTGACTACAACATGCAAAATTTTGAATGATTGTGTGCCGAATTCCAGCAGGAATAAGTGACCGAGAACTTTCTTAAGTTGGTCTCTACCACTATATGCATCACCAAGTTCCCATTAGTTTTTTCTTTTTAATCCCTATCCACTCTGCCCACACCAACTTCTCTCTGTCAGGTTTCCCACAGTATCCCCATCTGTCTAACCCCCTACCCTGCCAACATGTCCTTGTCTGTCTCTTTCAAGATTACCCTTGTCCTTGGCAGTCGTCATCTTTTTAATACCAAGCCCTCTGTCCTCAATAGTCATTCACTCTCTCAAACCCCTTCCCTTCATTTCCAGCAGTCTTTTACGGTATTCCACTACCAGTAGGCAGCAGCTGTTCTCTGGCCTGATGGAGAGGTCAGCTCTCTTTGGGCTGCTGGCACTGCTGCCATTTGTGCTGGTGCCCCTGCCATGTTGCCTTCCTCAAGCCACTGATATGCTTCGTTCTATGGGCCTGCATGATTTCTGGTTGCTATTATGAGTTGGTACCTGGGATAAGTCGAACCCTGCCATAAGTAATTTACTTGCAAAATAAAAAGAAGCCTGGCAAATTGTAGGTGTTTACAGTAGTTCTGTCATTGCTACTCTTATTTTGAAATCCCAAAGGTGTAATATAAGTTATACTTAATGGCTTAGAACATCAATCAGCAGGCTAAATTGACTAGATGTTGCATGCCTTGTAAAATTACACATGGAACAATTACAGAACAGGATTGCTACTTAAAAATATCATTTAGGGAAACCTATTTAATTGAAAAAATTAAGACTTCTTTTTGTGTAATGAAATGTAGGAGGTTTTTTTTTAGTTTAATAATTTCTTATACTGCCTTTCCTAATAAAACCAAAAGAGATTCACAATTCCTCCCAATGAAGTGTGTTAATTGCAGTGTTAGCAAGGATATCCACTTTTTATGAACAAAATCTGAGCAATCCCTAAATCTTAATTTCATAAAAAATGGAACTTCCAGTGGATGGGAAAAGCAATATATTTCTTTTGCAAAAGCCGCCTCAGTTGAATCATTGGTTCCAGTATCTTAGTCAAACTCCCTTTTAGTCATTTGTTTTTCTTATGCACATAAAATCCAATATTTAAAAGCATTTATCTTGCTAGTCGACTCCTGCTCTGATACCTAACTTCAGTTTCATCAGACTGGACTGCATTAGGGTTTTTATCTCAAACTGAAGTTCTCTGTTGACTGCTGTCTGCACGGTGTCCAACCCACCATGGTTGCTTCCTCATCTTAAATGCTACAAAGCTTGTTCTATGGGAATAGACAATGTGAATTTATGAACTCTGTACACAAAATGCCATGGATGGAAAAAGCATTACTATATTGCTGATACGAATTCACTTTCTTCATTAAAGTCCATATGGGTACAAGCTCTTTACTGTGAGCCAGTGCTAACATTTGTTACCATATGCTTTGCTCAGGGGCACAGTTAAATACAAACCAATATATACCATACTACTTATGATCCTCTTGTGGTGCAGAATTGGCATTATATTGCAACTACTTTAGATTCAGTGACAAAATATTTTTTGCATATGAGTTGTCATGATGGGAGCTGCAATGGCTCACAGTATAATTAATCTATACATGACTAATTTCGAAGGTTTTTTTTTTTTTTTTTTCCTTCAGTATCAGTCAGTATGGTTCCAATGGTATGACCTAGATACATTGATTTTTTGTTTGGACAGCCTCAGCAAGATTTACATTATAAATGGATAATTCTTGTGATCTGCATTTGAAGTTTACTATGAAATTTTGACATCCTTGTGTGTCTTTTCTGGATGTTACAGTACATAAATTAAAAGAGTGATTGGCTACTACAGTGTATTGGAAGCCAGTGGAAAGGAATAGTTTATTTAAGATTTGTAAGTCATCTTCCAAGTAAATTGAAGAAAACATTATCAATTGGGCAATTTTTGTGGAATTCTGGGGAAGAGAAATCTTAGGGGTATGTTTACTAAATGTCAGTAAGGAAGCTCCTGTTAACATGTGGTAAGGGAAGCGATAAATGGGTTCCGTGCAGTAACTGTGGTGGGCATGTTGGAGGTGTTCCGACGTTAAAGGCGGTATTAGACACTTAATGTGCGTTAACAGGACAGGAGGTGGTAAGGTGTCAAGCATGCATCTTAATGCAGAAAATCTACTGAAAGGGGGGGGGGGTCAAGGAAGCCATTGTAGAAGGTATAGATGCAAAGACAGATGGTGGCTGATGGAGCTGATTCACCTGATGCCTGGCTATGTGGAAGTATGTGTGACGAGCATGTTTGATCTAACAGCAGGCCTGTACTGTTGATTAGGTGAGGAAGGTGGCTGCCTAGTGATGCTGGTCGGTGTGGGTTGCTGGTGGTGCCATGGGTGGGTATTGGCGGCAGCGGAGTCGTCAGAGGGGTTGCAGCAGGGCAGGGGGCGCTGTGACACGCATGCAGTCCTAGGTGCTCCTGCAAGCCAACATCGTGTTGTAAGCTATATTACAGCATCTATGAAGTATGGGCATCTACCCAGAAGTACTGTCAGTGTGTGGCATTCCATAGGCCAGGACAATGTCTGGGTGGAGGCTGCATGTTGCGGATGTAGGCAGCAAAATGAGGATTGTCCATGAATGCTCATGTTGAGCAGTCACAGGAGAGGTGTACATGATGTGGCTAACTGCTGCCAGTGACCCTCGATGGCCATGGTGGGACAGCTTACTGGCAAATACATGAATCTCCCTGGACTGCCAAATGGTGGGTGCAAGGCTGTGCATTGTATCTGCCAAGCAGAGAGTTTGCAGTCTGTGGTGGGTGGATGTATGGGATCTTACTGGCCAAAAGCATTTGGTGTATGTGATTCGAAAGTAGCAGTGCCATGAGATACAGTACATGAAATACCATTTGTGTGGGTGGGATTGGTGCCTCAGCCTGTGCAACTAAAAGACAATATACCCGACACAGTGGCATGATAGAAAAGGACAAGTTGAACCCATTTGCCCCATATGAAGCAAGTAATGATGGCAGAACAGTGCAGGGTATAACTATGCAAAGAGTGTTCTCCAGGACCAAGCAGGAAGTCAGTCCTCACTTATGGGTGACGTCGGCGCCGACGGAGCCCTCGCGGAGCAATTTTCCCCAGCTTTCAAAGAAAGCCTTTGGGAATTGCAGCGCGCATGCGCGGTAGTCTTCCCGCCCGAAGGTGCCATCTTAGCCAGTCTTATTTTTTCCGCGGAGCCCTACAGACGTCCCCGTCTTGTCCCCGCGTAAAAGTTGATTTTCCTCTTTATTTTTCCTTTTTTCTTTCGGTTCGACGCAGGTCTTTTTCCCGCCCCGACTCGCGACGCCGGTCTCGAGTCCTCTAACGGTTTTTTCGGTTTTTTCTGACTTAGTCAGCTTTCGTTTTCGTTTTTTCCCTGGCAGCCCGGTCCTTTGACCTCGCAGGGGCCCTTTTTCCCCCGATGGCTGCCAGTGGCTTTAAGCGGTGTGGTCGGTGTGACCGAAATATGTCACTCACCGACTCACACGACCTTTGCCTCCGCTGCCTGGGCCCAGATCACGAGGAACTGATCTGTGGGCCCTGCAGCAAACTGTCCTCGAAGGCGTTGAGAAGTCGGCGGCATCAGCGCGAAAGAATCTTCGCTGACCCCAGCCGTACCCGGACCTCGTCGGAGGCCTCACTGTCGAAAGGCTCCAGTTCGGACCGTCGACGGAGCTCCTCCGACCGGGGTTCTCCCTCCGGGGACCATCGACGGAAGGAAAAACCCGCGAGGGCGGCGTCGGTGGACGCTCCTGGCTCCGCGAGGGCCAGGTCGCATAGCCCCGACAGCCGCCCCGGGTCCTTGGAGAAGGAACACCTCCCGAAGCGACCTCGCCTGGAGTCGGAGATGCCTGCCCGGGTAAGTCCTGTTGTCCTTCTGGACTCGCCTCCGCGTCAGCCGACGTCGGGCCCGACGCCGTCGGGGCCCGAGTCGGGGGCTGCTGGGTCGCCTGAGCTCGGACTCAGGTTGACGGCCTTGGAGAGCAGATTGTCTGCCTTCATGGACCAGCAGAGGGCACTGCTCGCTGGCTTCGCTGGCGTCGCTGCCCCGACCGCCGGGACGTCGACGTCCAAGTCGACCCCGGAGACCGAGCCGATCCTCGAGTCGATGAGAACTCGAGTCGATCCTCGGTCGAGGTCGCCCTCGGCCTCCCGTTCGGGACCGAGGTCGCCGACGCCGACTCCCTCGGCGTCGGGGCGGCTGGCGCCGCACCCTGCCCGAGCCGACCCCACCGAGTCCTCGTCGGAGTCGGTCTGGGAGTCTGAGGAGGAAGAGTCACCTGATTCTTTCCGGACTCGGTGTGTCCCATCGGACTCTCCGGAGTCCGAGCCTCGGAAGCAGTCCCCCCCGGAGGATGCCCGGTTCTCGGATTTCGTTAGGGATATGGCCAAGGCTTTGGCCTTCCCTGCGGACCCCGAGGAGGAGCCTCGAGCCGAAGAGCTCGACGCCCTCCAGTATGACTCTCCCGCGAGGGAGCACTTTACTGTGCCGGTTCCTCCTATGCTGGAACGACTACTCTTCCGCATGTGGGAGAGTCCGGCCTCCTCGCCGGTCCTGAGCAAGCGGGTCGATTCTATCTATCGAGTCCGCAAGAGCCCTGGCTTTCAAAAGGCGCAGTTGCCACACCATTCCATGGTGGTGGAATCGGCCATGCATCGTCTTAAGAGCCAGAAGATGCACTCCTCGGTGCCTCCTGGAAGGGAGGCCCGTAACCTGGATGGCCTTGGCAAAAAGTGCTTCCAGGGCTCTATGCTCGCCTGTCGTGTCCAGACTTACCAGCTCTACATGGGCATGTATCTCAGGGATCTGGCTAAAGAGCTAGCCGGCTTCTCCGCTGGTTTGTCCGAGGAACCCTTGCGGAGGTTCCTAGCCTTGTCCACAGGTATTCGGGAATGCTCAAAGTTCATGTCCCGAGCAGCCTATGATGGCTTTGAAGCCTCGGCTCGAGTAGCCGCAGCCGGCATCGGTGCCCGCCGACAGGCTTGGCTTCAGTCGTCCGACCTTGAGCCCTGGGTACAGGACAAGTTGGTCGATGTCCCCTGCCGAGGCGAAAACCTCTTTGGCAAGCCCATGGCGGAAAAGGCTGCACAAATTGAGACTGAGACTCTCACCAGGACCAGGCTTTCTAGGAAGACCTCCGCCCCTTCCCAGAAAAAGAAGGGCTCGGGAAAAAAGACCTTTTACCCGAGGAAGGCGGCTGCCTACAGACAATACCCCCATTATCAGGCCCCTGCAGCTCCCCAACAGGGCCAGCAGGCCAAGGGACGGGGTAACGGGTCCCGTAGGCAGCAAGCCCCCAAGCCTGCGCCACCAGCCCCTGCTCAGCAGGGTGGGGGTTTTTGACTCGCTCAGCATAGCCTCTCCCCCCCCGCTGGTCCCCCCCAGCACCGGAGGCCGGCTGGTTCACTTCGCCGACAGGTGGTCCAGCATCACCGCAGATGCCTGGGTGCTTCAGGTCGTGCGAGAGGGCTACCTTCTCCACTTCCATCAGGTCCCTCCCTCCTATTTTCCGGGAGAGCCTCCGCGCCCCCCTCTGCACAGGAGTTGCTCCTTCAGGAGTTAGCAGGTCTTCTGCAGGATCAGGCGGTGGAACCGGTGCCTCACCACCTGAGAGGTCAGGGCTTCTATTCAAGGTATTTTCTGATACCAAAGAGAACAGGAGGCCTCCGACCCATCCTGGACTTGCGCGACCTCAACAAGTTCCTTGTGCGGGAGAAGTTCAAAATGCTTACCCTTGGAATCCTTCTGCCCTACCTCCAGCAGGGAGATTGGCTATGCTCCTTGGATCTAAAGGATGCTTACACGCACATCCTCATCCACCCAAGCCACCGCCAATACCTAAGGTTTGTGGTGGCAGGAAATCATTACCAGTACAGAGTACTGCCCTTCGGCCTGTCCTCCGCACCGCGAGTCTTCACAAAATGTCTCGCGGTCGTGGCGGCCCATCTCCGGCTTCACGGCCTCTATGTTTTTCCGTACCTCGACGACTGGCTCATCAGAGCAGCATCCGCTCAGGAGGTCACCACCGCCACGTGCCGCACGGTGACCCTGCTGCAGCACTTGGGCTTTGTCATCAACTTCGCAAAGTCCACTTTGCTCCCCTCACAGGATCTCGAGTTCATCGGCGCAAGGCTGCACACCCCTCAGGCGCGAGCGTACCTACCGCTCGACAGGGCTCAGCGGCTCATGGACCTAGCCGACCGCTTTCGCAGCCAGCCCCTGGTCTCCGCCAGGCGCTTCCTGAGACTGCTCGGCCATATGGCTTCCACCGTCCATGTGACCCCCAATGCCCGCCTGAATATGCGGCCTGCCCAGTGGTGTCTCCGCCAGCAGTGGCGACAGGCCACGGGCGGCCTAGCAGACCTGGTGCGCGTCTCCGAGCCGCTGGTCTCGTCTATCCGGTGGTGGCTCCGGCAGCCGAACCTGGTATTGGGAATGCCTTTCCAGTCACCTCAGCCGACCCGGGTGCTGACCACCGATGCATCCCTCCTGGGCTGGGGAGCCCATTGCCAAGAGGCACGTACTCAGGGCCTCTGGACCAAGTGGGAGTCTGCTCAGCAGATCAACTTCCTGGAGCTCAGGGCGATCCGCCTAGCTCTCAAGGCCTTCTCCCACCTGACCTCCCAACAGTCCGTCCTTGTCCAGACGGACAATCAAGTTGCCATGTTCTACGTGAACAAGCAGGGGGGCACGGGCTCCTTCCTCCTCTGCCGGGAGGCACAGAAGCTCTGCTCTTGGGCCGTCGGTCACGGCATTCTCCTCAAGGCAGTTTATCTCCCGGGCCAAGAAAATTGCCTGGCGGACAAACTCAGCAGGGTCCTCCAGCCGCACGAGTGGCGTCTGGACCCCTTGATCGTTCAGAAGCTCTTCCTCAGGTGGGGCCTCCCCACAGTGGATCTCTTTGCCAGTCCTCACAACCGGCAGCTTCCTCGCTTCTGCTCTCGTCAGCCTCACCCCCTTCGGGTGGCGGCGGACGCCTTTCTGATCTCATGGTCGGGGAGCCTTCTGTACGCTTTCCCTCCCATCCCGTTAGTCTCTCGGACCCTTTTCAAGGTTCTCCGAGACAAAGCTTTCGTGATCCTGGTGGCCCCTCGCTGGCCCAGGCAGCCGTGGTTTCCGCTCTTGCTGCAACTGGCGGTGGAGGATCCAATCCCTCTGGGGGTGCAACCGGATCTCCTCACCCAGGATCAGGGGTCCCTACTGCACCCCAACCTCAGGTCTCTCAACCTCATGGCCTGGCTGCTGAGAGGGTAGTCCTTGCTCCTCTCCTCTTGCCGGCAGAGGTGGAGGAGGTCGTCTTGGCTTCGCGACGGCCTTCTACCCGCAAATGCTACGCCCTTAAATGGCGTCGCTTTGCAGTCTGGTGTACCCAACAGTCTCAGGATCCCTTCTCCTGCCCGGTGTCGGTGATCTTACAGTACTTGCTACACCTCTCTAATCTGGGACTTAAGTCCAACTCCGTCAAAGTTCACCTCAGTGCTCTTTCCGCACATCATGTGCCGGTGGACGGCAGACCTCTCTCCAACGACCCTCTCGTAGCGAGGTTTCTCCGAGGTCTCCTACTACTTAAACCACCTCTGCGCCCGCCAGCGCCGGACTGGGACCTGAATGTGGTTTTACAGCGGATCACCTGTCCGCCTTTTGAACCTATGGCTACCTGCTCTCTCCGTTTTCTGTCTTGGAAAACGCTGTTCTTGATAGCCCTCACTTCCGCTAGGCGCGTAAGTGAATTACAGGCCCTCGTGTCTGATCCCCCCTACACTCGGTTCTACAAGAATAGGGTAGTCCTACGGACTCACCCAAAGTTTCTGCCTAAAGTGGTCTCCCCTTTTCACTTGAATCAGGAGGTGGTACTTCCAACCTTCTTTCCCAGACCACACTCCAGCCGAGCTGAGACGGTCCTCCATACCCTGGACTGTAGAAGGGCGTTGAACTTCTACCTTGACCGTACGCGGGAGCACCGTAAAGCTGCGCAGCTTTTTGTGTCCTTTGACCCCAATAAATTGGGGCTCCCGGTCTCCAAGCGTACTCTGTCCATCTGGGTTGCGGACTGTATCTCTTGGGCTTATGGGGCAGCCGGACTCGCCTTAGAAAGTCGAGTCACGGCTCATTGCGTTCGGGCAAAGGCCACGTCAGTGGCTTACCTCCGCTCTGTTCCGCTGGCAGACATCTGCCGGGCCGCTACTTGGTCTTCGAGCCAGACTTTTGCGGTCCATTACTGTCTCGAGAGGGAGTCCCGTAGGGACAGTGCTTTCGGACAGGCAGTCCTCCGTAATCTCTTTGAGGTCTGAGCAACTCCTACCCTCCATCCCGGATGTGGGCTACCGGTGGGTGATAATTCAGCGAAGATTCTATCCTTCTGTGCTGCTGAGCTAGAGGGAGCTCATTTTTGTGCTTAGGGTCTCCGGTAGCCTTGAGCTTGGGAGTCCCATAAGTGAGGACTGACTTCCTGCTTGGTCCTGGAGAAAGCGTAGTTACTCACCTGTAACAGGTGTTCTCCAGGAGCAGCAGGAATCAGTCCTCACTACCCTCCCTCCTCCCCTTGGAGTTGCAATCGTCTGCTTATGTTCTTTTTGCAAATTTTTATGCTGTCTTTTTAGCTATGTCATCTGACTGGCTAAGATGGCACCTTCGGGCGGGAAGACTACCGCGCATGCGCGCTGCAATTCCCAAAGGCTTTCTTTGAAAGCTGGGGAAAATTGCTCCGCGAGGGCTCCGTCGGCGCCGACGTCACCCATAAGTGAGGACTGATTCCTGCTGCTCCTGGAGAACACCTGTTACAGGTGAGTAACTACGCTTTATGTGTCTGAATGTACGAGATATATCCTCTTTACGTAAAACTGGAAGATCACAATGATGGCACAATAGAAAATGCATCCATACCAGTTGTCCCAGACGTCTGCTGCATATACATAACTGACCTGCTGCAATGGGCTGCGGCAGAGCTACTTTAGCCATGCTCTCAGTTATCCATGATGGGGAATGTCATGTTGGGCTACCCAACATGTGGCCATAACGCATGGAAACATAGGATGATTGTCTGCAGGTTACAGCAGAGCCAAGACTGTGCGAGGTGGGCAAGTGACTTGGGTATAGGTTGGGCCCTCCACTGCCCATGAGACACTGCACATGCAAAACAGCGGTCTGCAGCTGTGAACCAATGCAGAATCCACTTGTGCATCACATCACCACAGTAAGATGCACTGACTGCATGTGCTACATGCACATAACTGCAAGCTGTTCTGCAGAGCAGTTTCAGCTGTCACCCTGAGGGTGAGGATGGGTGCCCAGCACTTGGTTCACTGAACCTGCACTGTTAGAGATGGTCTCTGCTGCCGGTGCTGCAGGTCTGCTTCACTGCTACTTGTGTGGCAGGTATTGTCTACAGTGTGTTTTGCTTTTCTCCTTGTTTCCGGCATGCTTGTAGCATGCTGTAGGCGACAATAACAGCTCGGCCCTGTGACCTGCCTATTTTGGATACTAACTCTCCGATAACAATGGAAGTCAGTATGCTGATGCCATGGACAGCCACTGCAGTGGGGGCATATAGGCTGGTATCGGGCCTTGCCACGACCCCAGTGATTAGGCCGTGAACCACTGCTGCCCCAACCATTGAAGACCAGCGGTTGACCACAGCATGCACAGTAAGATTGCCCCTGCTGCCCTTCACTGGGCTGTGTCAGCCATGCACAAACCAATTGCGGTTGGTCCACTGGTCAGCACACACAGCATGTGCTTAGAGCGACCATGAGCACCCTACCTTGGGATACTCAGCATTGACACCCAGCGATTGGTATCCCCAGACAGAGATTGCATCCACATCACTGGAGCCAGATGTTATAATAGCTCTATGTGGATACATAGCAGTGCCATGGTCACTTTTTGGTCATAGTGAGAATGCCATCTCAGCATGACATGCTGTGGCCATCCAGGCAATGCCTATGGCAGATGGGCACAGTGACATCTCAGCCATTGACCCTACCATTGTAACAGACACATCCAGGCCAATCTTGCTGTTTCAGACGATACCCACAATCCTCTGCCTTGCGTTATTCCCATTTTCAAACGAAGGCTGTGAACAACTCGGACAAAGTGAAGTGGAGGGAGGAGTGGCTTAGTGTTTGGGACAGGTTACCTCAGACTGGAGGGCCAGGGGTTCAATTCCCACATAGGGACAAGTAACCTCAGTCTGGAGCAAGCCACTTAATCCTCCATTGCCTCAGGTATGCTTAGATTGTGAGCCCTTCGGGGACGAGGGAATAAAAAGTGCCTGTTAGCATATATCTGTAAAACTGCTTTGACTCGGTGAAAAGCGGTATATAAGCACAGCTAAATAAATAAAATAAAGTGCAGAAAGCCACAGGACAAAGGAGAGCCATACACACACACATGCATACGCTCTTTGGCGCACTGTGCAAAAGTGGGGGTGGTTGGCATTCCAGCTCAAGGATTGATAATGTGTGCTCTGTGTGGAGCATTGTTGCCACTGGCTCAGTGTGCCATTAACCTCCAACCAGCTGTGGATAGTGGAGCCTGTCTGGTGGGTGTTTCCACCCTTGCTGGCCATCTCCTTGGGGGTTGGTTGCACAATGCTGGAGCTGTACTTGCACTGTTGGCTAAACCTTGTCCACAGGAATATGCAGTACAGAAACCCCAGGGGGGACCTGAACTGTGACCCTCTGCACATATACACACTGACCATGTGTGTTGCACCACAGTGCTGCCATATGGGGATAACAGCCCCTGTTGTTGACATACTCCCCTTTGGCTGGCCTTTTGCACATGCTGCAATGTGCATGTTGCACAAGACTAGGACAAAGCTTCTGTCTGCTGCAGGCTGGTGCCTCTGCCTATACAGCCACTACTACCACACCATGCAGACATGCCCACATGCTGTCAGTGGTGGTGGTGTGCAGTCCCAGCATATTAAACATGCGGGTTAGGTGGGTCCCTTGGCACAAAGGCCTGGATGGGGGAGTCAGAGGCACACAAGGATGGCCATGCAGCCCTCCCCTCACCTGGGCCGGATGGTATACATCCAAGGGTGTTGAAAGAACTGAAATACAAGATTACAGACCTGCTATTAGTAATCTGTGAACTATCATTAAAATCATCTCTAATACCTGAAGATTGGAGGATCACCAATGTAACACCAATTTTTAAAAAGGGTTCCAGGGATGATCCGGGAAACTACAGACCGGTGAGCCTGACATCAGTACCGGGAAAAATGGTAGAAACCATCATAAAGAATAAAATTACTCAGCATGTAGATAGTCATGACCTAATGGGAGACAGCCAACATGGCTTTAGACAAGGAAGATCTTGTCTTACTAATCTGTTATGTTTTTTTGAAGGAGTGAATCAGGTGGACAAAGGTGAGTCGGTTGATATTGTGTATCTGGACTTTCAGAAAGCCTTTGACAAGGTCCCTCATCAGAGACTTTTGGCAAAACTAAAGAGTCATGGGATAGCAGGCAGTGTACTATTGTGGATCAGGAACTGGTTAAAAGATAGAAAGCAGAGGGTAGGGCTAAATGGCCAATTTTCCCAATGGAGAAAGGTGAATAGTGGTGTACCCCAGGGATCTGTGCTGGGTCCGCTGCTTTTTGACATATTCATAAATGACCTGGAAAGTGGAATAACGAGTGAGGTTATCAAATTTGCAGATGACACAAAACTATTTCAAGTTGTTAAAACCCAAGAGGATTGTGGAAAATTGCAAGAAGATCTTGATAAATTGGAAGACTGGGCATCAAAATGGCAGATGAAATTTAATGTGGACAAGTGCAAGGTTATGCACCTAGGGAAGAACAACCCAAACTATGGTTACATGATGCAAGGTTCCACATTAGGAACCACCACCCAGGAAAAAGATTTAGACGTCATTGTGGATACCATGTTAAAACCCTCGGCCCAGTGTGCAGCGGCAGCCAAGAGAGCAAATAGAATGCTAGGTATGATAAGGAAATGAATGGAAAAGAAAACAAAAGATATTATAATGCCTCTATATCGTTCCATGGTGAGACCGCACCTTGAATATTGTGTGCAATTCTGGTCGCCGTATCTTAAAAAGGATATAGCGTTATTAGAAAAGATTCAGGGAAGAGCCACCAAAATGGTAAAGGGGATGGAAGGATACTCCTATGAAGAAAGGCTAAAAAGGTTAGGGCTCTTTAACCTGGAAAAGAAATGGCTGAGGGGAGATATGATAGAGGTCTATAAATTAATGAACGGAGTGGAACGGGTAAATGTAGATCGATTGTTTACATTATCAGAATATAGAAAGACTAGGGGACATGTAATGAAGCTACAGGGTAAACTATTTAAGACTAATAAAAGAAAATATTTTTTCACTCAACGTGTAATCAAACTCTGGAATTTGTTACCGGAGGATGTAGTAAAGGCTGTTAGTGTAGGTGGGTTTAAAAAAGGTTTGGACAAGTTTCTGGAGGAAAGGTCCATAAACCATTATTAAGAAGGGACCCAGGATATCAATGCTTGAACCAATACAAGCACTGAGGAACCTGTGTCTTTTGGGGAAACTGCTAGGTACGTATGACCTAGATTGGCCACTGTTGGAAACAGAATACTGGGCTTGATGGACCTTGGTCTGACCCAGTATGGCATATCTTATGTTCTTATTCCCCCCCACTAGCTGACTGTGCAGTGGCCCCATCACCACCTGCCTCCGATATGCCTCAAGGGAGGTTGGCAGCCACTTCCTGAAGGGCTACAGTTGCAGGCGCTAACGGCCTCTTCCTCCACAGCTGGTTTCAGCGGCATCATGAGGGGGCGGCCCGCTGAGAACTTTGCATAGGTGCCATGTCCCCTGAACTGCCCCATGCAGCAGATCTCCTTTCCACAGCTGCTGAATGTCTGTTTTGTCAGTAACTGTGTGATTATGATGGACATCACAGATGGTGCAGATGGTGGGATGCCCCTATGTGTGGAGGTTACAATGCTTAGACCCCTTCAACCTGGACGACAGACGACTAAGAGGAGATATGCTGGGGGCCTATGCATTACTGAATGGCATGGAATAGGAAAGGGGACAGGCAATACCGCTACTGTGTAACGCATTCCAGACTGATAGGGGTATATAGTCTGTCAGGCAACACGTAAGCAATCTCTGGCGCTCTGATTTCAAAGATGCCGTAAAGGCTCCTCGTGTAACTGTGCTCAGAGAAAGCTTTGTTAGGTTCCAGGGGAATGGTCATTGCACCATTATGCAGGGGGCACTGCGTATCCACAGCTTGAACATGGGTGCATTTTAAGGACCCAGCTAGGTACTTGTGAGCGTGATTGGCCACTGTGGGACACAGGATACGGCACTTGACGGACCATGGTCTAACCCAGTATGGCATATCTGGATCCTCTGTTCTTATGCCACTATGTGCCACCTGGGCAGCTACCTGGTCCGCAGTGTACACCTGCACCTACTACTGCATGACCGTGCCACCCCCTTTGCTCCATTGGCAGCATCAGCATGGTACCCTTTCATACTTGTGCACCATGCTGCTGCTAGTGGAGCACTACTATCACTGTCTTGAGCTCCCTTGTCACGTCATCATGCTGTTCACTTTTAAATAGGCTCTTTTCCCTCTTCAGACACCCTTTCTGCGAGGTTTCACAGGGTGGTACAGTTTCAGGCGTAAAGTGACTCTAAGGGGTGTTGCGCAAGAGACAGTAAAGGAACACACGGTGTTACTGCCCACTTTCTTGCCCCTTCACGCCTGCTCTGCATCTCCTGTTCCCTTTATGCTGCAGGAACCTTTTACGCACAGAAACTTGCCATTTTTGCAGCTTTAAGGAGACATTTGTGCTGTTACCATACATAAACAGCACACTTGCTCCCTTACCGCTGTTTAGTAAACATACCTCTTAGTGTAATTGATTTCTTTTTCATCAAGAATAGAAAATACCTTATCTTCAAGGGTGAATAACTTTTTTTTTTTTCCTCTCAGACTTTGATGTATACTAATCATGACACTACTCTCACTTCTGTGCTGGTGCTGGAAGAGTATTAGTTCATTACTTTTTCTTCCTTAAGCACAAATTGCAGGCTAACTCTTCTGAACTTGCACTTTTACTGTTAATGCCTTGTACTTGCTGTCCAATAGGAACCCATTTTTTTCCTTTTCATAGGAACACACCAGATGTTGTTGTTGGCTGTTTTTGTAACACCGCTTAACGATTTGATTGCTGATTTCTGCAAGTTTCAAGAAATGATAGAAACTACTTTGGATATGAATCAGGTATGTAATATATGATTTCAGAACAAGGATTGTGACGTTAACTCTTTGATGGCAGTCTTGTGATGATCTGGCATACTATGGTCAAAAAAACAAACCCAAACTCGAGTCCTCAATTAATTTTTGTCGTACCTTATTTTCATTATATACTAGCCCAAACACAGCTAGATATTTTTAATGGTCCATTTTACTTTTATAAATTATAGATAAATCAGCACTCTCCAGCCAACCATTTATTGATTAGCACTACTGATGCAATGTTGTGTTTTGGAATCAATACAATTCAGTAGATTCTGCTTCAGGGTAAAGCTGCAAAAAAACAGAATACATAGGTTATGAAGTTTTAATTTCTTCCAGTATCAGCTAATCCAAATGCCCACATTAAGTCCATAAGGAGATACAGATTTCAACAAAATGATCCATCATTCCTTGAAATTCAAAACAGCTTGCTGATCTCCCTCCCTCCCACTCAATCAATCACTTTCCATTGCAATTGATGAAAAGAATGGGAAAATTCCAAGCAATGTGCCACTATAGGGACTGACTCAGTTCTAGTATTGAGTCTAGATTGGAGCTCTTTTAAGCAAGTTTTAAAAGCTTGCCTCATAGGCCCCACATAGATCTTGTTACACAGGCATTTAAGAACATAAACCACATACGTGGACAAACAAGGGGTACAAAATTTACTATCGTACCGTCTTGTGTCCATCAGGACAGCGCCACACCCATACCCTCAATTGCAGTGGCACAAAAAATCACAATGCTCAATGGCGAATTGCCCAACAGAGTCCAAATCATGGGCCATTGCTGTCTCCCAAGTTACTGATTTACAAAGCATGTCCCCAGGTTTAGGTGACAATGGGATGTTCGGCAAAGCATTCATAGGATACCAAAATTTGCCAGTGGCAGTGTGCAATATAAGCCACAGTTCTAGCTCAAGTAGAAAACGGCAGAACACATGCCACTCTGCCCAATTCCCAACAGGGGCGATAGGTTAACAAAAGATCCCTATAGGCATATAATGCCCTCAAATTAGCCGCCTTAACAACCACATATGGGTTCCCCCTTACTCTATATCTCTAGATTTTGTATCTTATCTTGATTATATTTGTGCATAATTTATAAAAGTAAAATGGTCCATTAAAAATATCTAGCTGTGTTTCAACTAGTATATACTGTAATGAAAATAGGGTCTGACAAAAAATAATTGAGGACTCGAGTTTGGGTTGGTTTATTTGACTTTTGGGTGTATTTAAACCCAAAATACGATCCCTTTTGTATTTGCTGGCATACACCAGGTTGTGCATCTGAATAATTGAGGGCCACAATCAGATGAACATATTTGTTACTAGAATTTTGCAGTTGAATGTGCTGTGACTTGGCAATGGTACTTCTTTTTCAGACGAGACAAATTTGGAGTAAAAATAGGATGCATTGCAAAAGATGCAAGGCCGGACCAACCACCAGGTGAACTAGGCAGTCACCTAGGGTGGCATTGTCTGCGGGCAGCAAAGAGCAGGGCACTCTAAGTTCAACAGTATATTTTGACAGCTGGGGGGGGGGGGGGGGTGTAAAGCTTAAGGTTTGCCTAGGGCGCAGAGACCTTGAACAAACTCTAGGGCTGGCCCTGAAAGAATGTGGGACTTGGGAGATGCTGACAAGGAGTGGGTCGAAAAATTCAACTTTCAAAGGGGCTCCTCTTACCTTCGGTCAAAAGGAAGACCTGAATACTCCATAGCAATCTGTTAGGGAAACTGAGAAAAAGGCAAGAAAAATTAACGCCTCCCCCAAAAGTCAAACTGTGTACTAGATACAGTACATGTATATCTTACTAAAAGGAGGATTATTTTTGATAGAATATTTTAAATTCATAGTTTATCGGAAAGCCATGCCTAAGCAGAGAATTCCAAGATCGTATGCAAATGAATAATTGGTTAAAACGTTTTAGCACAAAATTACATGGGAGTGCCGTATATTGAGCAGTTTATAAGCAACATGCTTATCAAGCCAGGAAAATGTATGCCAATATTGTAATTGGGAAAACAAAGGATAATGATGTAGGGCCTTGTGGTTTTGGAGCCCCATGTAATTGCTTTGGTTGTCCTTCACCCACTGAACAACAGTCTTGGGAATATAATAGAAATGTTCAAAGATGTTCGGCTGATTTCAATAAATTGGAAGGATGTGCTTTCCATGAATGAAGATATTTTAGAGCAAGTAGTCATGAGATGAAATTGGTGGGAGGAAAGCTCAGAGGAAATGTGAGGAAACAATTCTTCACAAAGAGGTGGACATACGGAATAGCCTAGCAGCAGAGGTGGAAACGAAAACTGATGATCTGGTAAGGGTGCAGTGGTAAGGGCAGATAAGGGAGTACCAGGTAGAAGAAGTGAAGGTCAGGTTTGTATGCTGGAGTTATTAGAGAACCTATCACATGGAATATTAGAGGTATATAAAAGGGAGAAGACAAAATGAATCTTTCAAGTAAAGAAGCAAGGTCAGCCAACAAAATTCAGCAAAGCTCTGATTTGTGGGTGGGAGGAAAAGATTTGAGGCTCGCTGCTTCCTCCCTCTCCTCATCTTTGAGCTATAGTGCCATGAGCATCCCATTCCCAAGCCCCAGCCATCTTGTGGAGCAGAAACTAGGTCCAGGAATTGAACCTAGGTCTGCTACTGAGAGACTGCTAGCCAAAGCTGCCACTGCTTTATTTAGCTAAACTTATATACTACAAATCTAAGAGTCTAAGTGTTATTACTTAACACTTTCATAGTGGTTGGTACTAGGCAAAGCTGAGAGCTCAATAAATTCTCTGCTTCAGTTTTTACTGAGGAAGATATTAAGGAACTTACTGTTTCTGGCATAGCAGGTTTATCTAATTCTGACGATTCATAGAACTTTAAAAGTCTCAGCGAACCTGGAAGATGTAATAGGGCAAATTGATAAACTAAGTAGCAGCAAATCACCTGGATTGGATGGTATACCCTCCAGAGTACTGAAAACACAAAAACGAAATTTCAGATGGCCCATTAATAATTTGCAACATATTGTTAAAATTGTCTATAGTATTTAAAAAATTGGAGTGTGGCCAACATAACATCAATTTTAATAAGTGTACATAGGCAGTGTGACACTGGTGCATTTATCTTATTTGCAGAATCATGCATGTGGAGAGTTGATAGGCATGTCTCATAGAAGTATTAGGGGAGACTGCAAATGCATGTGTGTGTTGGGGGTTGCATGCGTCTGTCAGTCTCTCTTAACCTCCCACTCTTCCCCCATTCTCTCTCATATAGATATATATATATATATGACCCCCTAGACTTCACGTTGTCTTTTTCCATCTAATTGATAATGACCCTCCCCCCCCCTTTTTTAGGCTTTACCCGGTCTCTCTCTCTCTCTTCCCCCCCCCCCCCCCCTGGTTTCATCCAGTCTATTGGTCTGGCTCTTTCTCATACATCCCTCCCCTGAGGTTTCATACAGCCTCTGTTCTGTCTGACTGTGGCTCCTGAAACATGGTATTTCACACTCCCCCCCCCCCAGCCACCTCCCCCCAACTCCGCAGTCAACTGCGTGCACGGTTGAGCCACTTCAGAAGGCAGTTCGGGCTGATCAGAGTTTCAAGTTTCATGAGACTTGAAAAGCTGAGATCAACCCGAACTTTCCCCACCACATGGCTCAACCATGTAGAAAGCCAATTGCCAATTTTCAGGAACTGCTGCCAAATCAGCGGTTAACTTCTTATGCAAACAAAACTGCATACAGACATTTGCCCTTCCGCCTGGACCCTTGACAATAGGCATTATGCCTTAAGCTAAACACATTTAAATAGGGTTGCAGGGGAGAGCCAAGGAACTACAGACCATTGAGCTTGATTTCATTTCATTTATTAAAATTTATATACTGCCTTTATGGCTGATAAGTCAAACGCAGCAGTTTACAAAAATCCATAAAAAGACTACGTGACTCAAAAATAAAAAACAGTAGCACCATTCCAAAAGCCATTACAGCAAGAGAAGTTAAATCAGACAGTTGATAGAACAATTGCTCCTCATCCTAGAATGGAAAATCAGAGCTTTAATATGTTTTCTAAAAGTCTTCAAAATCTTGTGCAAAAAAGGTTTGCCCATCCCTGCATCATTGTCTCAATAAAGAAATGTATTCTTGCATTTCCTGTGAGCTCCTCTTTACTGCATTAATCTAGCAAGTTCTGGAATGTCCATTGTTCTATGTAACAACTAGAATGTGATCTTTTAAAACAGCTGCATGCAGAGAAATAGTGACAATTAAGCTGTGTGATGTTTGTTTATTACACCAACCAAAGTTAGTATTGTGTACATGCATAAAGGTGTAAAGCAATCCCATAGTATAATCATCTGTCCCAAATGCAGTGAAAAACTATAAAGTGTAAATATGCAAAAAAATACTTTGCAGTATTCATACATTATCAGGAAACCAGCCACTGGATGAAAAGGATCCCAGTCTGACAGCCATGAGGAACTCTACTGCTGAAGGTAGTCTGACACAGGCCATATTTTAGCTTCTGCTTGCATCAGGGTCTTTGGAGCATCGCAAAAGTAATTTGTGTGCCTCACTCTTTTAAGAACAGCAAAAATCATTGGGGATTGTAACAAATTGTGTGTCCTGGTTGTAGTCCAACCACATAGTACGTCTATAGAGCGGACGTGTGTATGTGAAACCATATAAATTCAAGATGGAAGAGAACGAACTTCAATGTCAGTCATCGGATGCATAACAGATTTGAGCTGATCATGTGTTCTGTTAGAAGTTAATGAATGTCGAATGGCAGTATGTCAGGCTGTTCTGATGCAATTCAACATGTACCAGCAAATTGTGCATGTAAATGAAAATCATTTGGTGCATAGCTAAACAAAAGATATACAGGGCTCTAAATTTACACTGCATTACCAATCATGTTAGCAGCTAGCACAGCAGCATAAATGCTTAGGCGTGATTGAGCAGAACAAACGGGCTGTTTCTGTAGATGGTATATAAGAAAACCTTGAAACAAAAAAGTCAGTCTCACAGAGAATTACATATGTCGCTGTTGAAACAGTTCATGCACATCAAAAGGAGGAAGAAGGAAATCAAATTGAAAAGAGGTCTGAATTCTGTATCCACCTTAAATCCTACAGTTAGAGGAACACACATTATTCTTTTATGTTATGATATTAATCTTTTAGACAGCAGCCATCCATTGAGAGAGCACAGGATGAGGATAGTTGACGGAAAATATAAAAGGAAATAAAAGAAACACATTTCTCATAAGCACAATATAAACACAACCACACACTATTTATTTATTTATATACTGCTTTATCCTGGAATCAAAGTGGTTTACACATCAAACAAATCATGAGGCTGTGTGCGTGGGAGTGGGCATACAGTGATTGAAACGACAGTGTGTGTGTGTGTGTGGTAATGTATCAGTGATTTCAGGGTGAGCTAGATACACACTGAGCTATGTACAAGGAGCTATATAGTGTACAAGTTGAAGGGGGGAGGCTGAAGGGGTCTGGAAGAGAGGTGAGCAGACTGAGTGGTCATTGGTCAGGTCACGTGATATCCTTATAGTGTTCTATGAAGAGCGTCGTTTTGAGCATCTTTCTGAAGTCCTTGAGGTCTACTCTTGATCTCAGGTCGTCGGGGAGTGAGTTCCAGAGCGCGGGCGCAGCGAGGGATAGTGCTCTTCTTGAAGTATCTTGTCTTGTTTTAGCGAATGCTCTGGGTGTATTGATGATGTATGAGGTGCCTCTCCTCCTGGGTCTCGTGCCTGGGTGAGATCTGATGAGGGGTTGCAGACTATTCACTTAGAGGTTCTGTTTGATTTTGAATATGTTTAATAGAGCCTTATAATGGATGTGGGAGCTGATTGGGAGCCAGTGGAGGTGGTTGAGAATGAGGGTGATGTGATTGTGTCTTGAGGAACCAGTTATTATGCAGGTGGCAGTGTTCTGTGCCATCTGTAATGCCCGGATTGCTTGTTTTGAGAGCCCAAGGTAAATGGGGTTGCAGTAGTCTAAGATGGGAGTGATTAGAACTTGACAGACGGTGCGGAAGTGATCCTGTGAGAGGATAGGTTTGAGGCATCTGATGGTTCTCATTTTGAGGTATGCATTCCTGGTGGTTCTGGTGATGTGTGACTGTAGGTTCAGGTTTTTGTCAAGTGTCACACCGAGATACTTTACTTCAGGCTTTATTGGTATTGTAATGTTGTTCAGCTTGATGGCGGGAGGGGGGGGGTGAAAGCGGAGTTTTTGGTGATGAGTAGCGCTTCTGTCTTGTTGTAGTTTATGGTTAAGTTGTTTTCTAGAAGCCAGCTTGTCATTTGTTGAAGACAGTTGGCTATGCTGTAGTAGTCTGGGCTGTCAAGGCTGATAGGGGTGTATATCATAATTTCTCCAGGACCAAGCAGGAAGTCAGTCCTCACATATGGGTGACGTCGGTGCCGACGGAGCCCTCGCGGAGCAATTTTCCCCAGCTTTCAAAGAAAGCCTTTGGGAATTGCAGTGCGCATGCGCGGTCCCCTTCCCGCCCAAGGGTGCCATCTTAGCCAGTCTTCTTTTTTCCGCGGAGCCCTACAGACGTGGTCTTCCAGTCCCCACAGAAAAAGTTGATTTTCTTCATTTCTTTTACATTTTTTCTTCGAAGCCGGTCTCTTTCCTGCCCGGACTCGCAACGCCGTTGCGAGTCCTTCTCTTATTTTTCGGTTTTTCTGATTTTTCTTGTCAGTTTCGTTTTCGGTTTTTCGCTGGCAGCCCGGTCCTTTGACCTTGCAGGGGCCCTTTTTCCCCCGATGGCTGCCAGTGGCTTCAAAAGGTGTGTTCAGTGTGACAGAAACATGTCTCTCACTGACACACATGATCATTGCCTCCGCTGCCTCGGCCCAGATCATGAGGAACTGATCTGTGGGGCCTGCAGCAAAATGTCCTCCAAAGCCTTACGGAGTCAGCGGCATCAGCGGGAAAGAATCTTCGCAGATCCCACCCGTACCCGGACCTCGTCGGAGGCCTCGGCGTCCAGAGGCTCCAGCTCTGAGCATCGCCGGAGTTCCTCCGACAGAGGTTCTCCCTTGGGGGATCATCATCGGAAGACGAAACCCGTGAGGGCGGCGTCGGTGGACGCTCCTGGTTCCGCGAGGGCCAGGTCGCATAGCCCCGATAGCCGTCCCGGGTCTTTGGAGCAGGATCGTCTCACGAAGCGACCTCGTCTGGAATCGGAATCGCCTGCTCGGGTAAGTTCTGTAGTCCTCCTGGACTCTCCTCCGAGGGGTCTGACGTCGGGCCCGACGCCGTCGGGGCCCGAGTCGGGGGCTGCTGGGTCACCTGAGGTCGGACTCAGGTTGACGGCCTTGGAGAGCAGCCTGGCTGCCTTCATGGACCAGCAACGGGCACTGATCGCTAGCCTCGCTGGCGCCTCTGCCCTGACCGCCGGGACGTCGATGTCTAAGTCGACCCCGGAGACCGAGCCGATCCTCGAGTCCATGTGGGCTCGAGTCGATCCTCAGTCGAGGTCTCCCTCGGCCTCCCGTTCGGGACCGAGGTCGTCGATGCCGACTCCCTCGGCGTCGGGGCGGCCGACGCCTACGCCCGCCCGAACCGACCCCACCGATTCCTCCTCGGAGTCGGCCTGGGAATCTGAAGTGGAAGAGTCACCTGATTCCTTTCGGACTCGGTGTGTCCCCTCGGACTCCCCTGAGTCCGAACCTCGGAAGCAGTCCCCCCCGGAGGATGCCCGGTTCTCGGACTTCGTCAGGGATATGGCCAAGGCTTTGGCCTTCCCTGCGGATCCCGAGGAGGAGCCTCGAGCCGAAGAGCTCGACGCCCTCCAGTATGACTCTCCAGCGAAGGAGCACTTTACTGTACCGGTTCCTCCCATGCTGGAACGACTACTCTTCCGCATGTGGGAGAGTCCGGCATCGTCGCCGGTATTAAGCAAGCGGGTCGATTCCATCTATCGAGTCCGCAAGAGCCCTGGCTTCCAGAAAGCACAACTACCGCACCATTCCATGGTGGTGGAATCGGCCATGCATAGGCTCAAGAGCCAGAAGATGCACTCCTAGGTGCCTCCCGGCAGGGAGGCCCGCAACCTGGATGGCCTCGGTAAGAAGTGTTTCCAAGGCTCTATGCTTGCTTGTCGGGTCCAGACCTACCAGCTCTACATGGGCATGTACCTTAGAGACCTGGCTAAGGAGATAGCCGGATTCTCTGCTGGACTTTCCGAGGAACCTTTGCGGAGGTTCCTAGCCTTGTCCACTGGAATTCGAGAATGCTCCAAATTCATTTCTCGAGCAGCCTATGATGGCTTTGAAGCATCGGCTCGAGTGGCCGCAGCCGGCATCGGTGCCCGCCGACAGGCTTGGCTTCAGTCGTCTGACCTTGAACCCTGGGTGCAGGACAAGTTGGTCGATGTCCCCTGCCGAGGTGAGAACCTATTTGGCAAGCCCATGGCTGAGAAGGCTGCGCAAATCGAGACGGAGACTCTCACCAGAACAAGGCTCTCTGGAAAGACCTCTGCCCCTTCCCAAAAGAAGAAGGGCTCGGGAAAAAAGTCCTTTTACCCGAGGAAGGCGACTGCCTATAAACACTACTCTCAGTATCAGGCCTCCTCAGCCCCCCAACAGGGTCAGCAGTCCAAGGGACGGGGTAACGGATCCCGTAGGCAGCAAGCCCCCAAGCCTGCACCACCGGCCCCTGCTCAGCAGGGTGGGGGTTTATGACTTCATCGACATAGCCTCTCCCCCTCAGCTGGTTTCTCCCAGCACAGGAGGCCGGCTGGTCCACTTTGCCCACAGGTGGTCCAACATCACATCAGATGCCTGGGTGCTTCATGTTGTGCGAGAAGGCTATCTTCTCCACTTCCACCAGGTCCCTCCCTCCTATTTTCCGGGAGAGCCTCCACGACTCCCTCTGCACAGGACTTACTCCTTCAGGAGTTAGCAAGTCTTCTTCAGGAACAGGCTGTGGAACCGGTGCCCCACCACCTGAGAGGTCAAGGCTTTTATTCCAGGTATTTCCTAATACCAAAAAGAACAGGAGGCCTCAGACCCATCCTGGACTTGCGCAACCTCAACAAGTTCCTCGTGCGGGAGAAGTTCAAGATGCTTACCCTTGGAATCCTTCTGCCCTACCTCCAGCAGGGAGATTGGCTATGCTCCTTGGATCTAAAGGATGCCTACACGCACATCCTCATCCACCCAAGCCACCGCCAATACCTAAGGTTTGTGGTGGCAGGAAATCATTACCAGTACAGAGTACTGCCCTTTGGCCTATCCTCCGCACCACGAGTCTTCACAAAATGTCTCGTGGTGGTGGCGGCTTATCTCCGACTTCAGGGCCTCTATGTCTTTCCTTACCTAGACGACTGGCTCATCAGAGCATCGTCCTCTCAAGAGGTCACACAAGCCACGCACCGCACTGTGACTCTTCTCCAGTACTTGGGCTTTGTCGTAAACTTCGCAAAGTCCACTTTGCTCCCCTCGCAAGATCTCGAGTTCATCGGCGCAAGATTGCACACTCTTCAGGCGCGAGCTTTCCTGCCTCTCGACAGAGCTCAGCGGCTCATGGACCTAGCCAGCTGTTTTCGCAGCCAGTCCCTGGTCTCGGCCAGGCGCTTTCTGAGACTACTCGGCCATATGGCTTCCACCGTCCACGTGACCCCCAACGCCCGCCTGAATATGCGGCCTGCTCAGTGGTGCCTTCGCAAGCAGTGGCAACAGGCCACGGGCGGCCTCGCCGACTTAGTGCAGATCTCCGGCCCGCTGGCCTCTTCTCTGCAGTGGTGGCTTCATCAGCCGAACCTGGTACTCGGAATGCCTTTTCAATCTCCTCCGCCTGCTCAAGTACTGACGACCGATGCTTCTCTCCTGGGATGGGGAGCGCATTGCCAAGGGGCATGTACTCAAGGTCTCTGGACCTCATGGGAGTCTGCGCAGCAGATCAACTTCCTAGAGCTCAGAGCAATCCGTCTGGCTCTCAAGGCTTTCTCCCACCTGACTTCTCGCCGGTCCGTCCTTGTCCAGACGGACAATCAAGTTGCCATGTTCTACGTGAACAAACAGGGGGGCACGGGCTCCTTCCTTCTCTGTCGGGAAGCGCAGAGGCTCTGCTCTTGGGCCATCAGCCGTGGCATTCTTCTCAAGGCAGTTTATCTCCCAGGCCAAGAAAATTGCCTGGCGGACAAACTCAGCAGAATCCTCCAGCCGCACGAGTGGCGCTTGGATCCCTTGGTAGTTCAGAAACTTTTTCTGAAGTGGGGCCTCCCCACGCTGGATCTTTTTGCCAGTCCTCTCAACCGGCAACTTCCTCGTTTCTGCTCTCGGCAGCCGCATCCCCTCCGAGTAGCGGCGGATGCTTTTCTGCTCTCATGGTCGAAAAGCCTTCTGTATGCCTTTCCTCCCATACCGCTAATCTCTCGAACTCTTTTCAAGGTTCTCCGAGACAAAGCTTCCATGATCCTGATAGCTCCTCGGTGGCCCAGACAGCTGTGGTTTCCACTCCTGCTGCAACTGGCGGTGGAGGCTCCGTTCCCTCTGGGGTTTCAACCAGATCTCCTAACACAGGATCAGGGGTCCCTGTTACACCCCAACCTCAGATCTCTACATCTGATGGCCTGGCTGCTGAAAGGGGTAGTCCTTGCTCCCCTTCTCCTGCCGGCAGAGGTGGAAGAGGTCGTCCTAGCTTCCCGGCGACCTTCTACCCGCAAATGCTACGCCCTTAAATGGCGTCGTTTTTCCGTTTGGTGTACCCAGCAGTCTCTGGATCCCTTCTCCTGCTCGGTGTCGGTGGTCTTGCAGTACTTGCTCTACCTCTCTAATCTTGGACTTAAGTCCAACTCCGTCAAGGTTCACCTCAGTGCTCTTTCAGCACATCATGTGCCGGTGGACGGCAGACCTCTTTCCAACGACCCTCTCGTGGCAAGGTTTCTCCGAGGTCTCCTTCTCCTTAAACCACCTCTGCGCCCGCCAGCGCCTGACTGGGATCTGAATGAGGTTTTACAGCGGATCACCTGTCCGCCTTTTGAACCTATGGCTACCTGTCCTCTCCGTTTTCTGTCTTGGAAAACTTTATTCTTGATAGCCCTCACTTCCGCTAGACGTGTAAGTGAACTACAGGCCCTCGTGTCTTCCGACCTTCTTTCCCAGGCCACACTCCAGCCGAGCTGAAATGGTCCTGCATACCCTGGACTGTAGAAGGGCGTTTAACTTCTACCTTGACCGTACGCGGGAGCACCGCAAAGCTGCTCAGCTCTTCGTGTCTTTTGACCCCAATAAATTGGGGCTCCCTGTCTCCAAGCGTACTCTGTCCATCTGGGTTGCTGACTGTATCGCTTGGGCTTATGGAGCAGCCGGACTCTCGTTAGAAAGTCGGGTCACGGCTCATTGTGTTCGGGCGAAGGCTACGTCAGTGGCTTACCTCCGCTCTGTTCCATTGGCAGACATCTGCCGGGCCGCTACTTGGTCTTCGAGCCAGACTTTTGCGGTCCATTACTGCCTCGAGAGGGAGTCCCGCAGGGACAGTGCTTTCGGACAGGCAGTCCTCCGAAATCTCTTCGAGGTTTGAGCAACTCCTACCCTCCATCCCGGATGTTGGGCTACCGGTGGGTAATAATTCAGCGAAGATTCCTTCCTTCTGTGCTGCTGAGCTAGAGGGAGCTCATTTTTGTGCTTAGGGTCTCCGGTAGCCTTAAGCTTGGGAGTCCCATATGTGAGGACTGACTTCCTGCTTGGTCCTGGAGAAAGCGTAGTTACTCACCTGTAACAGGTGTTCTCCAGGAGCAGCAGGAATCAGTCCTCACAACCCTCCCTCCTCCCCTTGGAGTTGCAATCATCTGCTTTAGTTTTTTGCAAATTTTTTGCTGTCTTTTAGCTATGTCATCTGACTGGCTAAGATGGCACCCTTGGGCGGGAAGGGGACCGCGCATGCGCGCTGCAATTCCCAAAGGCTTTCTTTGAAAGCTGGGGAAAATTGCTCCGCGAGGGCTCCGTCGGCACCGACGTCACCCATATGTGAGGACTTATTCCTGCTGCTCCTGGAGAACACCTGTTACAGGTGAGTAACTACGCTATCATCTGCGTAGATGGTGTATTGTATCTTGTGATTCTTGATGATGGAGCAGATAGGTTGTATGTACAGGTTGAATAACAAGGCCGAGAGGGAGGAGTCTTGCAGAACCCCTGGGTAGCTCTCAGAGGTCGGGAGGTGGCAGAGCCGCATTTGACTTGGAGGTGTCTGTCCGTGAGGTATGATGTGAACCAATTCATGGTGGTGCCGTGTAGGCCAATTTCCTGTAGTCTTGACTGAAAAGTTCTGTGGTTGACAGTGTCAAAAGCTGAGGAGATGTCTATAAAAATCATGATGACGCCCCACTTGATATTGTCAATAACCTGGGTCAGATTGTCAAAGAGGTATATCGGTAGGGTTTCGATGCCGTGGTTTGGGCGGAAGCCACGTTGATTAAGGTCCAGAGGGGCAAGGCTATCGATATGATCTTGGAGTTGATGTTGAACCATCTTTTCGATAACCTTCGATAGGAGAGGGAGGCTTGAGATGGGTCTGTAGGCGGCTGGATTGGCTTTGCTTAGTGGGGATTTTTTCTGGATTGGGCATATTGTTGCTAGCTTTAGTGTGCTAGGCATGGATTCCTATGGTAAGGGAGTTGTGCACCATGTTGTGGATGAATTGGATGAGATCCTTTTTTACTGCTTTGATCCAGACCACGGGGTATGGATCTGTAGGGGTGGTGCTGGTGTTGAGCGATGCGATGATGTGTGAGATATTATCAGTCGACGGGATGCTGAACTTTTCTCAGCTTCGGTTGGATGGTGTTGGCTTGTAGGTATTGCTCATGGTCATCCGGGGGAGGCGGTGAATTTGGCGTGTAGGTAGTCTGCTAAGGTCTGTGGATCTATTTGATTATATTTCTCAGGATTAGGTTTGATGGTGAGGGTTTTAACTATTTCAAATAGTTCTCTAGGTTTATTGGTGGATTTGAGAATCAGGTTGGTGTAGTATTCCCTCTTATTTTGATTGATGAGGTGGTTGTAGTCCCTTTGCTTTGCCTGGTATATAAGTCCTGTGTGGTGGGTGATGTGGTGCGTCTCCAGTGTCGTTCTAGTTGTCTTAGGGCTCTCTTTGCGTTTCGGATTTCCTTTGAGTACCAGGGGTTTGAACTGGTTTTAGCTCTGTGTGTTTTATGGGTCCTGGAAACTGTGGCTTTGGCAGCAAACGTGATGGTACTGTTCCAGTTGTCAATTTGTTTGTTTGTCATATGTTTTCGTGGCCAGGTGGGGTAGAAATGTCCTGAAGGAATTGGTCCTTGTCGGAGTTTTTAAATCTCCTATGTGTGAATGGCTTGTCTTGATGATCGTTAGGGCCTGTCGATTGTAACTCGATTTTTATTATGTGGTGATCCGAACAGGGCACTGGTGTGCTCGCGGGTCTAGAGATGATGTCTCTTTCAATAAGGTTGTTGGGGCGAAGATGAGGGCGGAAGATGATCCGTGTCTGTGTGTGGGGTACTGATTATCTGAGTGTATTGAGGGGAGTCCATAGCTATCAGAAAGGCTTCTGCATCCTTGATCGTGGCAGATTTAAGGTTGAAGTCCCCAAGCACCAGCAGAGGGTTTGTGGAGGTTGTTGACAGCACAAACCGATTCCAGTATTGATGATAGTTTGTCTGGGGGGGGGCATGTGGAGCTCTATAGGTGAGGCACAGGGCTAGCTGCCAGTTCTCTACGATGATTGTTTTGCATTGAATTGTATTTGTGGCAGCTTGGCACTTGAGCTTTAGGTTGTTCCTTGCAATGATCAGGACGACGACTCCTTTCCTGTGGGTGCGTGGGCAGTTAAAAGCAGTGTGAGATGGGGGAGCTAACTGGTTGAAGAGCACGTCGGTGGGAGTAAGCCATGTTTCGGTGATGCAGAGAATGTCTGGTTGCTGAGCTTCTATGTGGTCTGCTATGGTATTGATCTTGTTTCTTATCGACCTGGCGTTGATGAGTTTAATGGAGATGGGCAGAGGCTCATTGGTTGCTCCTAGTGCTTTGTGTGGGTGTTAGGTTTAGCTTTTGTGCGCCCAGTCTGTTTGGGATTCTTGTGTGAGTTGCGTGGTGTGGTGGAGGGTAGGATAAGAGCTAGTGTGGAAGTGGAGGAGACCACAGGGTGTTGGTTGGGATATGGTGGGTAGGTGTATGGTGAGGGAGGACTTGAGTGAGGACGACGACTATGGGCAGGTAAAGGGCCGCAGTCATGATGGTGTTACCTTGTGTGGTCTTTTTTTTTTGGCTGCTGTCTTTCGGTTGCTTGTATATTCCTGCTTTTGGTGTTCAGATCTCCGGGGCTCGCTGTCTTGATGGTTGGAGTTTTGATGTTTGATGGTCTCGGCGTGCCCGCCTCTGTGCCCCGCCTAAGGGTTCTCAGGCTCGGGTCTGTCCGGCACAGGCGTGCCTGACGGCGGCGGTGTTATGAAGCTGTCCTCCTTCCTCCCACCGCCCCAATTGGGCCATAGCTTCCGGGCGGGAGTGGAACTCCCGCTTGGGTGCTCTACCCTGATCGGGGATAGCGGTGTTAAATTACAGGTAAAATTATATGCTGTGGCTTCTAGATAACAAGGAATGCAAGTCAAACATGCCAAGAAAAATCTGGCAAGATAAGGAGTGAATATTTGGAAGAACACAGGCCAGTCAACATCAGTCTTGAGTCATCCCCCCTCCCCCAATATCTCCTATCTCCCCTCTCTTTGCATCTTAACTTACCTACGGGGCGTGCAACAGGTATGATATATATAGTATCTTATACCCATTTTCAATAAGAGCAACTGCCAGAGATGGCTTGGCAGTGGCCGCGAAAACCCTCCAATCTATCCTCATCCCATTTCTCTTTAAAATGTAGCCTCAGGGCCCTCCCTTGCACCAGCAGCTTATATAGACTAGACAAAAAATGTAGATTTCAAATTTAAGGCCTCAAAAGGGAGCGCTTCATCCCTCAACCCCTTTCTAACTTTCTTCTGCCTTACATAAATGCCAGCTGCAAATAGGAATAGTAGTCACTTTCCTCCAAACCATACTTATCCTTCAGATCCTCAAATGACAATAGTTCAACACCAGCACCCACAACTTGGCCTACTGCTTGCAAGCCCTTATTTTCCCAGTGGAAATAGCCCCCCCCCCCCATATACCTGGCACAAAATCATTGTTACATCTAATGACTGACACTGACACCTGCTTCCCCTTCAATAGACTCTTTCTAGTCTGTTACCAGATTTATAAAGTAAGGGCCGAATAAGGCCCTATCCTCTCCCTCCCTTTCATAACTTCACCCCACCCACACTAACCCCTCCAGATAATTCACCCTTAAGCCTGTTCCTTCCACAGTGACTCTGCTGTTTGACACTCCCCTCCTCTCCTCTCAAGTATTGCCTGCAATTAGGCTGTCTCATAATATGTCCTGTGGTCAAGAACCCCCAACCTCTCTGCCTCTTTAGATTGTGTGATTGTTCCGTGCCACCTGCAGAGTTCTCTTCCTCCAAATGAGGAAAAAAATACGCTGCTGCATAATTTTCAGTACCCTCACTGGTATTGCAGCTGGTAAGGACATAAAAAGGAGCAATAACCTAGGTAACATGTTCATTTTTATCACCACTGCTGTCCCCAGCCAGGATGTATGCAACTGCATCCACCTATGCAAGTCCCTGTTGATCGATCTCTAATCACTGGGTCATAATTTGTTTCCACTAGTTTCTCTCTCTCTCTCCCATTTAAACTGCACCCACAAATACTGGCGTGATCTGTTTGCCCACTTGAATGGGAAGGCAGCTTGTAATTTAGCTCACACCTCCCCCTCCAGTGTTAAATTCAGCATGTCTGTCTTAGAGCATCTTATCTGACTACAGAATGAATGATTATTTTCTCATTTCCTCCAACAGCACTGACAGTGTCAGCAGTGAATCTCAAATAGTAGTAAAAATCATGTCTTCGGTGAACGCAATTTTAATTTCCCTATCCAGTACCCAAATTCCTGCAATGTCTCTCCTCGCTCTAATGCTAGCCACTAAAGCAGGGACAGGGAGCCACCCCTGTCTTGTTCCCCTACGTAGCTCCTACCTGTCCTTTCAGTTATCAGTCAAAGCCACTCGAATATGTGGTTCACTGCCACTGCCTTATGGTTTATTATTTGATATACTGACTTTATGTAGCCAGGCAAAGTGGTTTACAATAAAACTTGAAATATTCAGTAATAAAGCAAGAAAGGAATACCATATCTGAGCGCAGGTATATTTTAAAAAAGAAGTTCTCCAGGACCAAGCAGGAAGTCAGTCCTCACTTATGGGTGACGTCGGCGCCGATGGAGCCCTCGCGGAGCAATTTTCCCCAGCTTTCAAAGAAAGCCTTTGGGAATTGCAGCGCGCATGCGCGGTCCTCTTCCCGCCCAAGGGTGCCATCTTAGCCAGTCTTCTTTTTTCCGCGGAGCCCTACAGACGTCCCCGTCGTGTCCCCGCGAAAAAGTTGATATTTCTTCATAATTTTATTCTTTTTCCTTCGGTTCGACGCCGGTCTTTTTCCCGCCCGGACTCGCGACGCCGGTCACGAGTCCTCTTCTTCTTTTCGAGGTCACCTTCGGCCTCCCGTTCGGGACCGAGGTCGCCGACGCCGACTCCCTCGGCATCGGGGCGGCAGGCGCCGCGCCCTGCCCGGGCCGACCCCACCGAGTCCTCGTCGGAGTCGGTCTGGGAGTCTGAAGAGGAAGAGTCGCCTGATTCTTTCCGGACTCGGTGTGTCCCCTCGGACTCACCGGAGTCCGAACCTCGGAAGCAGTCCCCCCCGGAGGATGCCCGGTTCTCGGACTTCGTCAGGGATATGGCCAAGGCTTTGGCCTTCCCTGCGGACCCCGAGGAGGAGCCTCGAGCCGAAGAGCTCGACGCCCTCCAGTATGACTCTCCCGCAAGGGAACACTTTACTGTACCGGTTCCTCCTATGCTGGAACGACTACTCTTCCGCATGTGGGAGAGTCCGGCCACCTCGCCGGTCCTGAGCAAGCGGGTCGATTCTATCTATCGAGTCCGCAAGAGCCCTGGCTTCCAAAAAGCACAGCTACCACACCATTCCATGGTAGTGGAATCGGCCATGCATCGTCTTAAAAGCCAGAAGATGCACTCCTCGGTGCCTCCTGGCAGGGAGGCCCGTAACCTGGATGGCCTTGGTAAGAAGTGTTTCCAGGGCTCTATGCTTGCGTGTCGTGTCCAGACCTACCAGCTATACATGGGCATGTATCTCCGAGACCTGGCTAAAGAGCTAGCCGGATTCTCCGCTGGTTTGTCCGAGGAACCCTTGCGGAGGTTCCTGGCCTTGTCCACTGGCATTCGGGAATGCTCCAAGTTCATGTCCCGAGCAGCCTATGATGGCTTTGAAGCATCGGCTCGAGTGGCCGCAGCCGGCATCGGTGCCCGCCGACAGGCTTGGCTTCAGTCGTCTGACCTTGAGCCCTGGGTGCAGGACAAGTTGGTCGATGTCCCCTGCCGAGGCGAAAACCTCTTTGGCAAGCCCATGGCTGAAAAGGCTGCACAAATTGAGACGGAGACTCTCACCAGGACCAGGCTTTCTAGGAAGACCTCCGCCCCTTCCCAGAAAAAGAAGGGCTCGGGAAAAAAGTCCTTTTACCCGAGGAAGGCGGCTGCCTACAAACAATACCCCCATTATCAGGCCCCTGCAGCTCCCCAACAGGGCCAGCAGGCCAAGGGACGGGGTAACGGGTCCCGTAGGCAGCAAGCCCCCAAGCCTGCACCACCAGCCCCTGCTCAGCAGGGTGGGGGTTTTTGACTCCTTAAGCATAGCCTCTCCCCCCCCGCTGGTTCCTCCCAGCACCGGAGGCCGGCTGGTTCACTTCGCCCACAGGTGGTCCAGCATCACCGCAGATGCCTGGGTGCTTCAAGTCGTGCGAGAAGGCTCTTCTCCACTTCCACCAGGTCCCTCCCTCCTATTTTCCGGGAGAACCTCCACGACCCCCTCTGCACAGGGAATTACTCCTTCAGGAGTTAGCAGGTCTTCTACAGGAACAGGCGGTGGAACCGGTGCCCCACCACCTGAAAGGTCAAGGCTTTTATTCCAGGTATTTTCTAATACCAAAGAGAACAGGAGGCCTCAGACCCATCCTGGACTTGCGCAACCTCAACAAGTTCCTCGTGCGGGAGAAGTTCAAGATGCTTACCCTTGGAATCCTTCTGCCCTACCTCCAGCAGGGAGATTGGCTATGCTCCTTGGATCTAAAGGATGCCTACACGCACATCCTCATCCACCCAAGCCACCGCCAATACCTAAGATTTGTGGTGGCAGGGAATCATTACCAGTACAGGGTACTGCCCTTTGGCCTGTCCTCCGCACCGCGGGTCTTCACAAAATGTCTCGCGGTGGTGGCGGCCCATCTCAGGCTTCACGGCCTCTGTCTTTCCGTACCTCGACGACTGGCTCATCAGAGCAGCGTCCGCTCTGGAGGTCACCAACGCCACGCGCCGCACGGTGACTCTTCTGCAGTACTTGGGCTTTGTTATAAACTTCGCAAAGTCCACTTTGCTCCCCTCACAGGATCTCGAGTTCATCGGCGCAAGGCTGCACACTCCTCAGGCACGAGCGTACCTACCGCTCGACAGGGCTCAACGGCTCATGGACCTAGCCGACCGTTTTCGCAGCCATCCCCTGGTCTCCGCCAGGCGCTTCCTGAGACTACTCGGCCATATGGCTTCCACCGTCCATGTGACCCCCAATGCCCGCCTGAATATGCGGCCTGCTCAATGGTGTCTCCGCCAGCAGTGGCGACAAGCCACAGGCGGCCTAGCAGACCTAGTGCGCGTCTCCGAGCCGCTGATCTCGTCTCTCCGGTGGTGGCTTCAGCAGCCGAACCTGATATTCGGAATGCCTTTCCAGTCACCTCAGCCGGCCCGGGTGCTGACAACAGATGCATCCCTCCTGGGCTGGGGAGCGCATTGCCAAGGGGCGCGTACTCAGGGCCTCTGGACCACGTGGGAGTCTGCTCAGCAGATCAACTTCCTGGAGCTCAGGGCGATCCGCCTGGCTCTCAAGGCCTTCTCCCACCTGACTTCTCACCAGTCCGTCCTTGTCCAGACGGACAATCAAGTTGCCATGTTCTACGTGAACAAGCAGGGGGGCACGGGCTCCTTCCTCCTCTGCCGGGAGGCACAGAAGCTCTGCTCTTGGGCCGTCAGTCACGGCATTCTCCTCAAGGCCGTTTATCTACCAGGCCAAGAGAATTACCTGGCGGACAAACTCAGCAGGATCCTCCAGCCGCACGAGTGGCGCCTGGATCCCTTGGTAGTTCAGAAGCTCTTTCTAAAGTGGGGCCTCCCCACGTTGGATCTCTTTGCCAGTCCTCACAACCGGCAACTTCCTCGCTTCTGCTCTCGTCAGCCACACCCCCTTCGGGTTGCGGCGGACGCTTTCCTGCTCTCATGGTCGGGGAGCCTTCTGTACGCTTTCCCTCCCATCCCGCTAGTCTCCCGGACTCTTTTCAAGGTTCTCCGAGACAAGGCCTTCATGATCCTGGTGGCCCCTCGCTGGCCCAGACAGCCGTGGTTCCCACTCCTGCTGCAATTAGCGGTGGAGGATCCATTCCCTCTGGGGTTTCAACCGGATCTCCTCACTCAGGATCAGGGGTCTCTGCTACACCCCAACCTCAGGTCTCTCAACCTTATGGCCTGGCTGCTGAGAGGGTAGTCCTTGCTCCCCTTCTCCTGCCGACAGAGGTGGAGGAGGTCGTCCTAGCTTCGCGACGACTTTCTACCCGAAAATGCTACGCCCTTAAATGGCGTCGTTTCTCCGTTTGGTGTGCCCAACAGTCTCAGGATCCCTTCTCCTGCCCGGTGTCGGTGATCTTGCAGTACTTGCTATACCTCTCTAATCTGGGACTTAAGTCCAACTCCGTCAAAGTTCACCTCAGTGCTCTTTCAGCACATCATGTGCCGGTGGACGGCAGACCTCTCTCCAACGACCCTCTCGTAGCGAGGTTTCTCCGAGGTCTCCTTCTACTTAAACCACCTCTGCGCCCGCCAGCGCCTGACTGGGACCTGAATGTGGTTTTACAGCGGATCACCTGTCCGCCTTTTGAACCTATGGCTACCTGTTCTCTCCGTTTTCTTTCTTGGAAAACACTGTTCTTGATAGCCCTCACTTCCGCTAGGCGCGTAAGTGAATTGCAGGCCCTCGTGTCTGATCCCCCTTACACTCGGTTCTACAAAAATAGGGTAGTCCTGCGGACTCACCCAAAATTTCTTCCAAAAGTGGTCTCCCCTTTTCACATCAATCAGGAGGTGGTACTTCCAACCTTCTTTCCCAGACCACACTCCAGCCGAGCTGAAACGGTCCTCCATACCCTGGACTGTAGAAGGGCATTGAACTTCTACCTTGACCGTACGCGGGAGCACCGTAAAGCTGCTCAGCTTTTTGTGTCTTTTGACCCCAATAAATTGGGGCTCCCGGTCTCCAAGCGTACTCTGTCCATCTGGGTTGCGGACTGTATCTCTTGGGCTTATGGGGCAGCCGGACTCTCCTTGGACGGTCGAGTCACGGCTCATTGCGTTCGGGCAAAGGCCACGTCAGTGGCTTACCTCCGCTCTGTTCCGCTGGCAGACATCTGCCGGGCCGCTACTTGGTCTTCGAGCCAGACTTTTGCGGTCCATTACTGTCTCGAGAGGGAGTCCCGCAGGGACAGTGCTTTCGGACAGGCAGTCCTCCGTAATCTCTTTGAGGTCTGAGCAACTCCTACCCTCCATCCCGGATGTGGGCTACCGGTGGGTAATAATTCAGCGAAGATCCTTCCTTCTGTGCTGCTGAGCTAGAGGGAGCTCATTTTTGTGCTTAGGGTCTCCGGTAGCCTTAAGCTTGGGAGTCCCATAAGTGAGGACTGACTTCCTGCTTGGTCCTGGAGAAAGCGTAGTTACTCACCTGTAACAGGTGTTCTCCAGGAGCAGCAGGAATCAGTCCTCACAACCCTCCCTCCTCCCCTTGGAGTTGCAATCGTCTGCTTTACTTTTTTTGCAAATTTTATGCTGTCTTTTTTAGCTATGTCATCTGACTGGCTAAGATGGCACCCTTGGGCGGGAAGAGGACCGCGCATGCGCGCTGCAATTCCCAAAGGCTTTCTTTGAAAGCTGGGGAAAATTGCTCCGCGAGGGCTCCGTCGGCGCCGACGTCACCCATAAGTGAGGACTGATTCCTGCTGCTCCTGGAGAACACCTGTTACAGGTGAGTAACTACGCTTTGGCGGGCGGGCGGGGGGGGGGGAGGGGGGGCAGGCAAATGCAGTATAGCCGAGGCTCAGCCGGAGACCTGATAGATCCTAGTAAACAGTGCATGCAAATTTGTCTTATGCATATTCATTGTGGTTATCCTGAAAACCTGACTGGCTAGGTGTGTCCCGAGGACTATGTTGAGAGCACCTGATATGGAGCATCTGTCTTGCCCCCCTGCCCTCTACACTCTACAGAAATGGCTTTTGCCAAAGTCTTGTCAGATCCAAGGGCTTTGACTTGATTATCCTCCTTTTTGATTTTTCTGCTGCTTTTGACACTGTTAATCATGAACACTTCTTCGATACCCTATCCTTGCTTGGATTTATGGGCTCTGTTCTGTTTTTTTTTTCTTCTCTTCCATCTTACTTTTTAGGGTATGTTCAAGTGGATCCTCCTACTGCAATTCCGTTTTCAGTTGGTGTCCGTCAGGGCTCTGTCTTGGGACCTCTCCTTTTCTCTCTCTACACTCAGTCCCTTGGTGTACTTATCTCCTCTCATGGTTTTCAGTACCATCTTTATGCTGACAGCACTCAGATTCTATCTCTCCGCACTTGAAATCTCTCCAGGAGATGGGGTGATAATACCTCTCAAACATTTGGGTGCTTCCCCAGCTTTGGTATTGAGGTTGCCACGGCTATAGACCATGGTAGCCGTTCCCCCTCCAAAATAACATGAACACGTCCATTAAGAGCCGCCACCAACACTTTATTAAATATTTTATAAAACTTGGCTGTAAGGCCATCCAATCCCAGTGCCTTTCCCTCCTGCAGGGATCCTACTGTCCTGAGCACCTCCTCTGCGACAAAATGCCTATCCTGGACCACGACACTTTCTGGGAATAACTGCTGCAGTGGACACCCCTTCAAAAACTCCTCAATTTATACTCTCTTGCCCACTACTTCCTGCTCATAGAGCTTGTTGTAGAATTGCTGGAATTCCTGCTGAATTTTCTGAAAATCAATCACAAATTCCCCCATACAATTACACAGCTGAGAGATCAGATGCTGCTTTACCTGACCCTTAAGCTTCTGGGCCATCACCTGACTGGCTTTATTACTGTATTCCAACCATCTCTGCTTTAATTTTTCCAAATGGAAGGTAAACTGGCTCACACCCATCCAACTCCCTCCTCCCCCTAGAAACATAGAAACATGACGCAGAAATGGACCATATGGCCTACCCAGTCTGCCTTTCCATACCAGCTACTATTATCCCTTTTTTTTCCTTTAGAGATCTGTGTTGGTCCTCTGCTTTCTTGATACTGTCCTGGCCTCTACTACCTCAACTGGGAGGCTACCACGCATCTACCATCACTCTTTCTATAAATAATTTTTCCACATATTACTCCTGAGTATCCTCTTTCACTTTCACCCTGTGCCCCCTCATTGCAGAGCTTTCTTAAAATTCAAAGAGGCTTGTCTCCTGTGCATTTATGCCATGGACGAATTTAAACGTCACTATCATATCTCCTCTCTCCCGCCTTTCCTCTAAAGTATACATATTGAGATCTTTAAGTCTGTCTCCATATGCCTCATGATGAAGTCCACTGATCATTTTGGTAGCCACCTTCTGCACAGATGCTATCCTGTTTATATCCTTTTGAACGTGTGGTCTCCAGAATTGCATACAATACTCCAGATGAGTCTCACCAAAGACTTATACAGAGGCACACTCACCTGCTTCCTGCTGGCCTTTCCTCTCCCTATGCTATGATTCCAAGCATTCTTCTGGTTTTTACCATTAACTTTTCTACTTGTTTAGCCATCTTCAAATCATTAGAAACAAATCACCCTCGCGTCCCGCTCTTCTTTTGTGGGCAGAAGTACTTCACCCTCTATACTGTACTGCTTTCTTGGAGTTTTGCAGCCCAAATGCATGACCCTGCATTATTTTAGCCTTAAATCTCAGCTTCTAAGTTCTTGACCATTTTCAAGTTTAGTGAGATCTCTCCTCATGTTTTCTACTATTTCCTGGGTGTCTACTTTATTACAGATTTTGGTATCATCTTCAAAGAGGTAAACCTTACCCGACAGCCCTTCAGCAATATCTCTAACAAAAATGTTAAAAAGAATCAGACCAAGGATAGATCCCTGCGGCAACCACTGGTTACATCCTTCTCCTCAAAGTAGTTCCATTTATCTGTACCCTTTTGTCGCCTCCCATTCAACAGATTTCTAACTCAGTCACTTACTTTAGGGTCTATTCCCAGGATGTTCAATTTATTTATAAGGTGTCTATGCGGAAGAGTGTCAAAGGCTTTATTGAAATCTAAGTACACCACATCTAGGGCTCTCCTGCAATAGAACTCTCTGGTTGCCCAGTCAAAGAAATTTAATTAATTTGTTGGTTCCTCTTTCTGCTCCCTCCAATACCTGTATCTTCTCCTGCAACTCCCTCTCCTCCTCTTCTTGTCTTGAACAGCCAAAGAGTTTAGCTGGCCATGTACCACCACCTTCATCCAAATGCTCCTTCATGCCAGCTCCACCTCCCACGATTGAATGTAAAGTACTCCCTCAAACCTTTCACATCTTTAGCTACATCAGCTGAATGCTCCAACAAAGTCTTATTCAGCCTTCATAATTGGAGCCCCTTCTGTACAACCCTTAATTCCAGCTCTCCTGTACAAGAGGTGCATGATCAGTCCACATCCAGCGGTGGGAAGACTACAGACTACACAGAGACCGAGAGGCCTGGTTGCAGCTGGGCCAATGCTGAGCACCACCGTAGCATGAGGTAGTGGAGCACCCAGTGGTGTGCACACAGCCACCAGTGTCATCTCAGCCAATCAGAAGAGGAATAAAGGGGCATTTTTACGTCACTGGTTTATAGTTGAAGTGATCATTTTTACTTTGGGGAAGATTTCCTTACAGTTCCATAGGGTCTGAGGCAAAGTGTAAATAAGAAAGGAAAAGTTAAGAGAAATGAAACTGTCGTCCTTCCTTTACTGACGAGGAGAGGCTGCAGCCTTCTCACAAGGATGGACACTGCACCTGGAGTGGAACTAGCAGCATAGTGAAGCCTGCAGCACTTTTAAATAAATTTAAAAGGCAGTGCCATTGGGTGCAGGAGCAGTGGTGGTCAGCCTTGAGCCCCAATCTGCATCGGAGTAAGGAGCGGGAAGGCAAGCCCCTCCCTGTCCCCCACCACCAAGGCCAGTCAGACCAAGGAGGGAAGAGCAGGGCACTTTTAAATACATTTAAAAGGCAGTGCCATCGGGTGCACCTCCACTTGGCGGGCCTGTGCCTGAGGGCCTCGACAAAGGGCCCTTTGGCGAGGTCCTTAGTTGAAGACAACAAACTGTTTGAAGAAGAAGAGGGAAAGCTGTACATCGTAGTTGAGAAAAACAAATAGATTCATTTAATGTAACACCATAGAATCAGAACAGTCTTGTACGTATAATATAAAATAAACCCCATAAAATCCAGCAGAGAGCTTCTAGTTTAAATTTAATACTCAGTCAGGGCCTAGTATCAACAAAGAACTTCAATTTAAATGAAATCAGAGCATAACAGCATAAAAGAAAAAAAATGGGGCCAATATTCTTTGAGCAATAAATTGTTTCTAGAGACCTTTACAAAGAGGCCTTCTAGATAGGGGGTAAGAGACCTGTAAAACTGTTTTAAATAGGTGTTAAAGCCAATTGACAGATCAAAGGGGCATTTTGAAAGACTCCCTCTATCCAAGTAAGGGCTGTCTGAATCACCCAGGAAATTGGTCACAGATTGCCTTAGAAGCACAGGATAGGGTAGCCTTTATTAAGTCGTCTTTCCCTCCCTCCCCGACTCCCACCCACCCCTGGGATAATCGTAACTTTATAGGTACTTCAACCTTTTAAAGGAAAGGAGGTGCCTTATTCACACTCAAGTGCAGCTGTTTATCCTCAGCAAGCATACATTAAGGACCTGAGATTAATTAAGCTTGAGGTAAACAAAGTCCATTAAATGTATTGGGTATAGTTTTATTAGTATAAATATCCCCAGCAAACCTTAGTAAGTAAACTAATTAAATACCTAAACACAACCTTAAAACTAAGATGTAGACAGCAGTCCAGTAGCGAGATGGGGGCTTTCCACTCTTTTGCACTGAGTGTCACATGTTTGATTTTCTCCCAGTTGGTGAGGGGTCTTATGTGCGCATTAGGTGCAAGGAGCTATTTGCTATCAGGGAAAGAGTATGACCTCTGGAGGCTAGAGTAGCAGACTTGGAGGACATAACAAAAGACAGAGGTACATAGAGGTACTGAAGTCTGACCTCCAGTCTGGCAGCATCCCAGTTGCCATGGAGGAGAGAGGTCCCATGATAATAGACATTCACCCTGGTGTGACAGGAAGTGATCCTGTAGCTAGGACCTGTCCTCCAGGTGATTTAAAACCGTCTCGCACTGAGGAGGTTTTTTCCAGGACCTATGTGCCCACGAGGGAAGGGTTACGACAGCCGTTATAGTTGGTGATTCGATCATTAGGCATGTGGAAAGCTGGGTGGCTAGTGGACGTGAGGATCGCCTGGTAACATGCCTGCCTGGTGCAAAGGTAGCGGACCTCACGCGCCATCTGGAAAAGGTCTTAGTGCTGGGGAGGAGTCTGCTGTGACATAGGAAGGTGTGGTAGGGAGGTTCTGGAGGCTAAATTTAGGCTTTTAAGTAGGAAGTTGAAATCCAGAACTTCCAAGATAGCATTCTCCGAAATGCTTCCAGTTCCACATGCAGGACCCAAAAGGCAGGCAGAGCTCTGGATTCTCAATGCATGGATGAGACAATAATGCATGGAGAAGAGGGTTTTGGATTTGTTAGGAACTGGGCAGAATTCTGGAGAAAGGAGGGTTTTTTCTAAAGGGATGGGGCTCCATCTTAACCGGGATGGAACCAAGCTGCTGGCATTAAGAGCAGCTTTTAAACTAGATAAAAGGGGAAAGCTGACAGTTGCCCAAGAGCACATGGTTCGGAATAATGTATCCTTGAAAGATAATAGCAAAAGATTGAAGGCATATCAACAGAGGTTCCAGTAAAGACCAAGGAAACCCAAATGCCCTTGAGTAGGAGCAGACAGAGCTTAAAGATTCCAAATTACCCCTGCCTACCGATAGCCAGATTAATATGAATAAAATACAGCCTCTAAAATGCTTGTATGCAAATGCTAGAACTCTTAAAAAAAAAAAATAATAAGATGGGAGAGTTAAATATATAGCACTAAATGAGAGGTTAGATATGATTGGTATTTCAGAGACCTGGTGGAAGGTCAACCAGTGGGATGCTGTGTGATACCTAGGTAAAAACTATATCATAATGATAGATCAGATCAAATTGGTGGAGGGGTTGCACTCCATTAGAGAGGGCATTGAGTCACAAAGGATTAAAGTTTTGCAGGAAATAAAATTCACTGTGGAATCTCTGTGGATTGAAATTAAAAAGGGGAAGGCAATGGCAGTGGGGGTGTACTATTGACCGCCTGGCCAGAATGAACAAATGGAAGACGAAATGCTCAAAGAAATCAGGGAAGTTAACAAAAGTTACAGAACAGTAATAATGGGTGATTTCAATTACTCTGGTATCGACTGGGTCAGTGCACGGCAGGACATGCTAGGGAGATAAAGTTTCTAGATGAAATAAATGACTGCTTCTTGGAGCAGCTGGTTCATGAACTGACCAGAGGGGAAGACATTTTGGACCTAGTCTTTAGTGAAACACAAGATATGGTGCAAGAGATAACGGTGTTGGCACCACTTGGCAATAATGAACATAGCATGATCGTGTTTGATTTAATAAATGGAGAAAGGACGGTAAGGAAATCCACAGTACTACCTTTTAACTTTCAAAAGGGAGACTATGAAAAATGAGGGAAATAGTTAAGAAAAAACTAAAAGGACAGTTGCAAAGGTTGAAGATTTACATCAAGCATGGGTAGTGGTTAAAAATGCTATCTTGGAAGCCAAGACCAGCTGTATTCCACGCTTTAAGAAAAGTGGAAGGAAGTTCAAAAAATCTGCCAGCATGGTTTAAAGGTAAGGTCAGAGAAGCAGTTGCCAAAAAAAGTATCTTTGAGGAAATTAAAAAGGAGCCAAATGATGAAAACTGGAAACAACATAAGCACTGGCAAGTTAGATGCTTGGCATTAATAAGGTAGACAAAGAGAGGAGTTAAGAAAAAGCTTGCTGTGGAAGCAAAAACGCATAATAAAGACACTTTCAAGTACATTCGTAGCAAAAAACCTGTGACAGTTGGACCATTAGATAAGAGGGGTAAAAGGGGCACTAGGAGAGGGGACAAGGCCATAGTGGAGAGACTGAATGAATTCTTTGCTTTGGTCTTTACTGAGAAAGATGCAGGGATTTTACTTATGACTGAAATGGTATTTAAAGGTGATGCCGCAGAAGAATTGAAAGAAATATCGATACACCGGGAAGATGTATTGCAATTATTTGATAAACTGAAGAGCAGCAAATCACCTGGACTGGATGGTATACATCCAAGGATGTTGAAAAAACTGAAATATGAGATTGTAGACCTGCTATTAGTAATCTGTGAACCAGCATTAAAATCTGTAATACCTGAAGGTTGGAGGATGGCCAGTGTTATGCCAATTTTAAAAAGGGTTCCAGGGGTGAATGGGAAACTACAGAGGTGAGCCAGAATAATTTTATGTCATCTGCAAATTGGTTTACCTCACTCATTATTCCCATTTCCAGGTTATTTATGAATATGTTAAAAAAACAGTGGACCCAGCACAGATCCCTGGGGTACTCCCCTATTCATCTTTCTCCATTGGGAAAATTGGCCATTTAGACCTACTCTCTGCTTTCTATCCTAAAAAGTTCCTGATCCATAACAGTACACTGCCTCCTATCCCATGACTTTTTAATTTTGCCAAGAGTCTCTCATGAGGGATCTTGTTAAGGGGTTTCTAACAGATTAGTAAGACAAGACCTTTCCTGGCTAAAGCCATGTTGACTGTCTCCCATTAAATCATGACTATCTCCTGTATATGTACAGAAATTTTGTTCTTAATGGTCTACCCGGTACTGACATCAGTCTCATTGGTCTGTGGTTTCCCAGATCACTCCTGGCACCGTTTTTAAAAATTGGTGTTAAATTGACCATCCTCTAATCTTCAAATATATTACTGATGATTTTTAATCCCAACCTCGCCTCACATACAACACAAAATAATCCCTTTCTCTCTCTTTCTCTCTCTCACACACACACCCAACATTTAAAAATCTATCAGGATCAGCCCTTTGGATAGCTTTTACCTTCACCAGCACCTCTTCAAGCCGTGGTTTCCTGTCCGTTCATCTTTAGCTGCTGACTCCTTTGCTTCCTAATCACCTGCTGTCACTTCTCCACCATTTTTTCGCCACCTGTACCTCTACTGCTTCTAGTCCTGCATCCTTCAGCACACACTGCCTCTTGACAGTGTTGACACTTTGTCTCTCCTTTGTGCATGAACTTCAATCCGAAAGGAAAGAGCCACTGTTATTTTATATTGACCTGCTTTAGTTTTGTAATCTGTGGTTTAAATTATTTGCATTGTTGCAACGTCACTGGTGCTAGCTAGGTCCACAAAAATTGCCACCTGGTGACCCTCCCCATCAAAAGTGGCCACATTGGAGCTGCGCTTTGCCTGAAGTGCTTGTGCTTTGCAAGCTGTTAGATTTCCCTGTTGGTTTGGGGCTCCTGGTGCTCATGGTTGTGGAGGAAAGTGTGAGAGTGTGCCGGTGGAAGGAATGCCCCTATTCTCATGTAATCTCTGGGCGCCTGCCTAAATTCCATCCACGAGCTGAGGAGCCGCGGGCTCGTGTCTGAAGGGGCATGTGACCCATGTGTCTGAAGGGGCGTGCCTCTTTGGTGCCTATAAAGTGGAGGGTTTTTTTGTTGCTGCTGTTAAATGCTGTCCTGATGCTGGCTCAGGGTAGGATGGGTGGGTGAACTGTGTTTTTTGTCTTGACATGCTTAAGAAGCGCAAGAATAAAGATACGATTATTAAATCTATGGGATCGTCTTCTGTTTCAGTGAAGGGACCGATGGACAAGCATGTGACTGTGCCTCAATCACAGCTTTTAGATGCATTTAATTCCTCGGCTCCTTCAGTTCTAGAGGCATCGTTAAGCCCTATCTCTAGGACGCAGCCTCCTCAACCAGGGGGTAATGGCTGCTGCTTCTTAGGGGTTTTCTTCCTCTTCCCCATTTGCTGTGCAAAGAGGAGGAGCAAGTCTGCATAGTGTCACCATTGTTAATGGCACTAAAGCTATCCATTTTTACTCTACTGAGGACTTGGCACTACCATCCTAAATTTTTGGGGAGGCAACTATTGTGGATTTTTGTAAATTGGTTTATGAGAATAATATGTAAGAAGTACAATGGACCTGTTTGGGACTTCCTCTCAGGACACTAAATGCGTTGGTTAATCTACCTGCAATCTCAGGTGGATAAAATAAGTATCCAGAGTTCTAAGCTTCAGTATACTGTTACCTTTAATGTTAAAGATTCTTCGGTGATTCACAAGTCTGGGCGTGATTGAAAACAAGTTTTGTAGTAAAAATATGTGTTTTCTGAACTTTCCAAAACCACATTACTTATCTTCCTCAATTCTGTTGAAAAAACACTTAAAAGGCAATATTGGGTATACCTAATTATGATCAAATAATGATTCATAATGTTTGTTACTAATAAACTGTTGGTGGAAGTTCCTTCTGGGGAAGCCCATTTGTCGGAGGAATCCAAGGAATCCCTGGATTTGACTAATCTCCTTGAATCGTCATCTGAGGCAATTTCTAATCAGGCTACCTTAGTAGTGACTCTCACCACTGAAGTTGATAAGATTTCTGTTTTGAAGCTTTATTTCCAGAATAAAGATGCTTTGTTTTGTGGGTTTAAAATAATTATTTTCCAGATGTTTCTAGAGTGACCCAGCTCCATAGGAAAGCTTTTTTACAGTTGAAAGAGAAGGTTTTGAGCATTGGAGGTACCTTCTTTTTGTGTTTTTGATGTAGATGTTTGCTTATGTATCCGGGTACCCAGTTTGTATTTAATGATCCCACACATCTGAAGGAGTTTAATGACAAATTACCCCCTACAGGTTAGGTAGGATGATTTTGGAGACATTTTTCTTTGAATTTAGGTTTGGCAGTTTTTTTTCTTTCTTAATATTTTGTGTGTGTGTGTGTTTTTGTATATATCTATTTATTTTTTAGGTAACATAGTATATGATGGCAGATAAAGACCAGCATGGTTCATATAGTCTCCCTATTCCTTTGTTTAGGGGTGTACCTACCACTCTGTGCAGGTCACCTCTACTTGTTGAGATATCAGAGACAGGTGGTGAAATTGTCCTAATATAATGTTTGTTCTCACAGGACACTTAGAGGTATTGCTTCTCCCATAATGTGGGGTATTGTAATTGTTGATTTCTTCTAATGTTTTGTCTTTTCTTATTTCTTCTATTGCCTGAGATTTTACAAGTCTATAAAATTGTTACAAATGGAAAAAAAAGGGGCCACATTTCATAAATTAGTAGTGATCTCCTCCTAAATTTTATAATCTTGCATACACCATAGTGTCAGAGGGCTGATCATTTCTTGGCTGCCTTAATGCACAATTTGCCCAATCTAGCCACACCTCCACCATGTTGCTCTTTGGGTTCTCCCGCTGCAGTACAACCTTAAACACAAAACATGCTACTATGTCTGCCTGCATATGTCCCAACCTCAGGAATGCCTTAGATCTTTCAAATATTGTGCCGCTTCCGGTTTTCCAGGCCTTCCACCTTTAGCGCTAACTGCTCTCGCTTAGTCACCGCACTGTCCAGTCTCTGCCTCACCTCATTCCTATCCTCCATGATCTCCTCCAGTCTATCACAGTTGTCCATTCTTTGACCCAGCTCTGCAGATCTGCCCTTATTTGAGAGCACATGTCTGCAGTCTCTTCCCTCAACTCCTAAACTCTTGCTGGAGCTCAGTTAGCCAACTTCTGACCTTCTGCTTTAGTTCCCGTAGCGTGAGGACAGCTATCCGCTCATTCTCCTCTCCACCTCATTTAGGCCTGCGCGTGACCGCCATAACTGCTTCCCTGCAGTCCGCTCCCTTGCTCTTCTCATAGTCAATGACCTTTTTACAAATGGCTGTCAGCATCACCTTAACAGGACACATCCTGTTATGCAGAGGGTTGCTTAGAATTGCACAATGGAAACTGATTTTGCTTTTACAGGGACTGATTAGCCAGAGCTAACCATTCAAGTTGCCATTAAACAGAAACAAAATTTAAAGTATTTACTTGATTTTTCCCTTCTAACCATTATCCAACACTTCTATCTACAGTATTTCAACCAGTTACTTGGTGAGTGTTCTATATAGCAAGATTTGGAAGATGGGACGGGATGGAATTAACAAGTCCAGAAGTGTTGTGATTTCAAAGAGTATTAGTTTTCCTCTCCTTTGAACCAGAAGTAAAATAAGAACCCTAGAGCCAACAAATAAGCTCTTACCGGGCCTGAATCGAGGCATAGATGACAAGGCAGTTGCCTACGGTTCCAAATGTTAAAGGTGCCAGATACCCAGGCCAGAGAGGAGCTCGCTCCTGCTTACTTTAGGGCCATGTGCATTTGCTTTTTCAAACAGGTGCCACTGTGGCACTATAGCCTTCCTCTGTTCCTCATCTGGCAGTCTAATCGTTTTGGGATCTCTGACGCTCCTGTCCCCATTCTCGGGGATCTGGTCTTACCCATGAGTACCGAAACTTTAAATCCTTTTAGGAACAGAGAAATAGCCAAAATGAGGGAAAAAGTGTTTTTTTTTTTCTTTGTTTTTATTATGAGGGGGTAGGGAGGGCTTGATAAGTCTCTGTCCTTATAATGAAACAGAAGGCTACGGGCAAACTGCAGTTCTGGAGGTCTGAATGATCTCTTTGCAGTTTCATTTAATTTGGTACCAGTAGTTAACCAGGTAACTAGGAATTCCTGTGTCCTGCTTGTCCATTGAGAATGCAATATTTTTCACACGTAAGAGCTATCCTTATCTTGCTGTTCTGAGTCCTTGCAATACCTGCCCACTCCACTATTTATTTAGTTTTTTTTTTAATGTACTCTTATAAACTTGATATGAGTCTGAGATGGGTCCTCACAAACTTAATTGCCTGAAAATTCTACTAATCTCAAGAATTTATATCGCTGCACTGGGCTCTGTCAGATGACATCACCCTTGCATGAGGGCTTATATCCTGCTATCCTTTGAGAGCAAAGGAGCTTTGCCGTTTCCATTATTGTAGTCCTGAACTGTCGTCATTTCTTGCAAAAATAAGATGTTTTATAAGTGGAGGTGCAGTAGATCGGTGACAGTAAAACAGAAGATTGGCTACATGTTTGGGGTTTTGGGGGGGGGGGGTTTGAGAATTTTGAAATATACATTTTCCACTTGGTACAAGGAAAACCTTCAAAGGAATAATTACAAAGCTAAACACCAATATTAAACAGAATAATCACAATGTATAGCCCTCATTACAGAGAAATGTGCCCTAAATATAAGGAAATATCATAAGAAATAAACCAATTAAGCCACATATGCTGGTGGTATAATTTAATGAGCTCTCAATACCTCCAAACCTATTTACTACTTTTTATCTGCCAGAAACTTCTCTAAATGAGATACCTTTGGGTTTCAAGATGTATTCCCCTGCAAAGTAATTAAACATTTGCAGGAAAATCTCAGATAAAAAGTAACTCCAATAGCAAACATGTGGGTCTTTAACTCTAAGAATTCCTTTCTGTAAAGCTGGGTACTCCTAGTAGCATCTGAGAATATACTCTGCTTCTGCCCACAAAACAAACATCCTTATTTTTAAAATAAGCTTTAAGAATCATAAGCTGATCTGCATCAGGGAAAAAAGGTATCTAACAATGTAGCCCATCCAGAAATAGTATCTGTTGAGTCCTCAAGAAAAACACTTAGGTCCTGACTCTCTCACTAGGTCATATTAGGCCTAAACCTCCATCAGTTGGGTTCATACTTATGTGACTGACTTGGTATATAATAAGCATGCATAATATCAGTATCTTCAGAACATTTCAAAACCTCAACAGAATACTTTTTTCAAGAGTATTTCAGGAAAAAGCAAATGAATACAGGGGAAATTAGGAAACCGTAAATTTCTAGCATGGAATAAAGTCTCAATTGTCTTGAGGTTATGATGGATAGAAAGGAGACTGTTTAATAAAAGGTACATTAGTCTGTTGGAGGGTCTGCACTTGAGAATCAATCCTCTGCAAAGACTTATCTATAGTTGCTGTATTTATATCACAGCTCTGTCTGTTGGAGCTCCAAAAGGGTGTGATCTGCCCCTTGGGGCACACCCCACAGCTGCATGTAATGGCAATGGTCAGGACTGTACCAAGCTAAAAATGCATCCTACGTGACTGACTAATCTGGTGCCCCTTCCGCCCCAGCCACAAGGAGTAACTCACTCTTCCTTATTGTCCCTCCTGTCCGGTCCAGATGCATGGGTTATGCCCTATCGCCAGCAGGTTGAGACTGAGAACCACTGATTTGATGAACACTATAAGGATCTCACCCCCTCTCAATCTCTAGAATTCATAGGGGCTCGTCTAGACACAGGGCAATCAAAGGCTTTCCTGCCCCAGCCACGCTGTCTGCGTATAATACAACTGGCATCTCAAGCATCTATGAAGGTATTCCTTACTGCTCGGAAGATGCTTCAACTGTTAGGACACATGGCTTCCACTGTCCATGTGGTTCCCTATGCTCGCCTGCACATGCGAGCAGCACAGTGAACCCTTTCCTCTCAGTGGTCACAAGCCTCGGGTCGACTAACAGACAAAATCAGAACTACCACATGTCTGATTTCGTCCCTGCAATGGTGGCAATCCCTGGAAAACCTCCTTGTAGGCTCTCCTTTCCAGCAGCCTCTAGGCCAAACCACTCTGACGACAGATGCGTTCAAGATGGGTTGGGGGGCCCACTTGCATGATCTCTCCACTCAGGGTCCTTTGGACCTCACAGGAGGTTTCCCTTCACATAAACCTCCTAGAGCTGAGAGCCATTTTCAATGCTATTCAAGTCTTTCAGGGCCATCTCGGCAACAAAACAGTACTGGTCCAAACCGACAATCAGGTAGCTATGTTCTGTGTGAACAAGCAAGGCGGAACAGGCTCTGTGTCACTATGCAACGAAGCTTTGCGAATATGGGCCCTCGCCAGAGAGTTACAAGTTCACCTGTTTGCAGTATACCTTCCAGGCATTCAAAACTTGTGGGCAGACAAACTCAGTCGAACACTGCTGCCACACGAGTGGTCCCTCCACTTGCTCGAGTATTTCGAATCTGGGGAATACCAGATACAGCCTCTTTGCAAGTCCACAGAATACCAAACTTCCCTGATTCTGTTCCAGAATTCTGGCTCAAAACTGTCAGGCAAGAGATGCTTTCCTACTCCACTAGGGACAGGACTTCCTCTATGCCTTTCCACCCATTCCCCCTCATTCCCAAGACTTTATTCAAACTTCAGAGAAACAGAGGTCGTATGATACTCATAGCTCCATTTTGGCCACGGCAAACGTGGTATCCTCTTTTTCTGCGTCTCTCTCAAACTACTCCTCTGGAGTTGGGGAATGCTCCAGATCTCCTATCACAGGAGAACAGATCTTTACTGCATCCGAATCCCCAGTCCCTACATCTCAGGGCCTGGTTACTGAAAGCCTAGAATTCCAGGATGTTAATCTTTCTCAGCAAGTAAAGTATATCCTCCCTTCCAGAAAACTCTCCACAAGGCGTTCCTACACTTTCAAGTGGAAAAGGTTAAATATCTGGTGTTCACAAAAGGGACTTAACACCCTTTTAGTACCTGTAGAGTTGCTACTAGAGTATCTTCTACAGTTATCAACTTCTGGTCTGAAGACCAATTCAGTTAGGGTCCATCTTAGTGCTATTGCTGCTTTTCATAAACCTTTCGATGGACAACCTATTTCCTCTCATCCACTTATATCAAGATTTATGAGAGGCCTGCTTTTAACAAAACCTCCCTTTAAACCACCACTGGTGGCATGGGATCTAAATCTTGTTCTTGATCAGCTTATGAAACCGCCCTTTGAACCTTTAGCCACTTCAGACTTAGTTTCTTTCATGGAAAGTTTATTTTCCTAATTGCCATCACTTCTGCAAGACACATTAGTGAACTACAGGCGTTAGTGGCTGACCCTCCTTATACAAGGTTTCACCATGATAAAGTAGTCCTCAGGACTCATCCTCACTTTCTGCCAAAGGTGGTTTCGCCTTTTCATTTAAACCAGTTGGTTTATCTTCCTATATTCTTCCCTAGGCCTCATGCCTCCAGTGCGGAAAGGAATCTTCACACATTGGATTGTAAAAGAGCCTTAGCTTTTTATCTCCAACAACTAAGCCACATAGAAAATCTTCTCAGCTTTTTGTGGCTTTTGACTCTAGTCATTTGGGACTTACAGTTTCTAAAAGAACTCTGTCAAATTGAATTGCAGATTGCATATCCTATACATATCAGAGTAAGGTACTTTCTCTTGAAGGCCATGTCACGGCTCACAATGTGAGAGCAATGGCAGCCTCAACGGCTAACCTTCGTTCTGTCTCTATTGATGACATCTGCAAGGCAGCCACTTGGACTTCGGTACGTACCTTCACAGCCCACTATTGCTTAGACAAGGACGCCCGTCGGGATGCCTTGTTTGGCCAGGCTGTTCTATAACATCTCTTCCATACTTAATACAACTCCTACCCACCATCCACAGTTTGTATGCCTAAGGTCCATGGGAGGAAGCATGACCCATCTCACCTGGGTTTGCAGCCAGCTGGGGTCACCCCTTGGCATTTTTAAGCTGGGGAGTCCCCATATGTGAAGACTACATTCCTGCTTGTTCCTGGAGATAGCGTAGTTACTCACCTGTAACAGGTGATCTCCGGGAACAGCAGGAATTTAGTCTTCACAGCCCACCCACCTCCCCTAGGAGTTTATCTCTATCTCTCTCTCTCTCTATTCTCTCCTTTGGTCTCAGCTATAAACTCAACTGAAGTGAGAGGTACAGAGGCGGGAAAGGCAGCACGCATGTGCTGTGGGATGCTCCCAACAGCTTTCCTATTGGATGCTGGGGAGCGTTCCTGCGTGGGCTCCGTCGGTACCGACGATACCCATATGTGAAGACTAAATTCCTTCTGTTCCCGGAGATCACCTGTTACAGGTGAGTAACTACGCTTTCACTATAGGCTATATGCCGGTGACATGATATACGCCTCCATTAATACTGAGAAACCTGACTACTCAACAATAACCAACTGCCTCATGGACATGATTACATGGCTCAGCAACCACAACCTCAGTATAAATTACAAAAAAGCTGAAGCACTCATAACACACAGCATGTCATTCACCCCTCCAGGCACAATAAAGCTACAAAATACAAGCATGATCATCAAAATTGAGATTAAGTACCTAGGAGTCACCCTGAATCAGAACCTGAATCTACAGTCGCACATTAACAGGACAACAAAATCTGCATATCAGAAGATGAGGATCATGAGGAAACTGAAAGCACTCCTCAGCCAGGCTGAATTCCCCACAATGATTCAGGCTACCATAATGCTGATTTTAGACTACTGTAACTCACTTTATCAAGACCTACCAGATCAAACAATCCAACCTCTTCAAATGGCCCAGAATACGGCTGCATGTATCATTTCAGGCACAGCGAAATATGAAAACATTATGGCCATATTACATCAATTGCACTGGCTCCCAATTAAGAGTCACATCAGGTACAAGTTTACTCTTAACATTTTCAAAATCCTGCACGAGAGGTCGGCTGAGACATTCCAAGACCTCATAAAAAGGGACCCTGAAAACCGGCCAAGAAGGACAAATGCCTAGAACATGTTGTTCACACCCAGTGATTACCCCAAAACTAAGCAGTGCACAGCTAAGAGAGCAATCTCACTTAATGTAGCAACACTAGGGAATTCCCTCCCAGAAGCCCTTAGAGCGCTACATGATACCAAAGACTTCAGAAAGAAATTAAAAACCTTATTGTTCACAGAACACTATGTTAACATCACATAAGAAGGGATGAATGGTTATCCTCACTAAAGGCGGACTCTGGTAAACCAACTTACTACCTGTTCATGACCTGTTCACGTTACTCAAATGTACATAGTGTGAGTATTTACTAAGTTACCCCGCATGCTGAAACACTTCATACGCAACCTCCTTTAACACTGTTTTTGTTATTAACCTGCACTTTGTTAGCCCTCACTTGATACGTTCTATGTAAACATTGCAAGTTTGAATGTAAACCGCTATGACTTAAGGTGAAGATGGTATATAAAACCTGTTAAATAAAGAGCCACTGGTATTTGATTTTGGCCTGCTTTGGTTTTGCAATCATTGGTTTAAATTATTGCTTCTGCTGCAACATCGCTGGTACCAGGTCCACAAAAATTGCCACCTGGTTGACCCTTCCAGTCAAAAATGGCCACGTTTTCATAGATTAGTAGTGATCTGCTCCTTAATTTTATAATCCTGCACACAAACAGTGAGGGCTGATACATTTCTTGGCCACCCCAATGCACAGTGTGCCTGATTGTTCCACACCTCCACTACATTGCCCTCTGGGTTGTCTCACTGCAGTACAGCTTTAAACAGCACATGCCTACCGTGTCTGTCTCCGTATGTCCTAACTCAGGAATGCCTCTGGTCTTTAAATTGTTCTGCCGCTGTAAAATTTTGCTGGCAGATAAAAGCCCAACATCTAAATTGTTGAGTAATGAATTGTAAAACCCATTAGTGATCGTTGTTTTTTTGGTCTTTGTGTTAATGATCTTTTGTCTAATATGGTTGCTTGCCTTGTAAATGAATGCCCCTGCTTAGTAGAAGAGAGATGTTTTCAATGTTCTTTACACAATTTAATTTATTCTTTTCATGTGGTTGAACCACATTTTATCAGATGATGTTCTGCGTGTGTTTCCCATGCTGAAGTTTTATATTCTTGTATAGCAGTTCATTTTTATAAACCCTTTCTGAATCACTTGTGAGTGCCTTGAGTTTGTATGTCTTATAGATGCATTTGATAGTTGTCTTTATGTATTTGTGCTTCCAGTGCTCTTTTTATAAGAATTGAGCATGTTTGATCACCGCATATGTTCATGCAAGCTTTTGGTCCATTTTATATTGTTAGTTAGCTTGGTTTTCCATTGACGAGCAGGATTAAGGCAGGTACACAAGTGGGTGATATTGCACATTGGTGGAAAAGAACAGCTCTTTCAGAGCTCAGAACTAAGTGCAAAACTGACTGTGCATGGCCCTTCCCATGCATAGTGGTTGTCAGTGTCTTGTTAAAGTATTCATCCCCTCTGTGTTTGTCCTGTTTTATCGCATTACAACCTGCAATTAAAATGGAGATTTGGGGGTTAGCACCATGTGATTTATCCAACATGCCTACCACTTTGAAGATGCACAATGTCCTTTATTGGGACACAAACAATAATTAAGAAAAAGCCCCCCCAGAAATCAGGAGTGTGCATTGTGCATAGGTATTTCCTCCACTCTTCCCCCAAGTTGATACTTTGTAGAGCCACCTTTTGCTGCAATTACAGATGCAAGTCTCTTGGGGTATGTCTCTATTAGCATAGCGCCTCTTGCTACTGGGATTTTCTCCCATTCCTCAAGGCAAAATTGTTGCAACTCCACGTTAGATGGGTTGCATTGGTGTACAGCAATCTTCAAATCATGCCACAGTTGGATTGAGGTCTGAGCTTTGACTAGGCCATTCCAAGACATTTTAATGTTTCCCTTTAAACCACTCCAGTGTAGCTTTAGTAGTATGTTTAGGGTCATTGTCGTGCTGAAAGGTGAATCTTCGTCCCAGTCTCAAATCTCTGGCAGTCTGAAACGGGTTTTCCTCAATAATTGCCCTGTATTTAGTGCCATCCATTGTTCCTTCAATCCTGACCAGTTTTCCTGTCGCTGTCGATGAAAAACATCCCCACAGCATGATGTTTCACTGTAGGAATGGTGTTCTCAGAGTGATTGGGAAGTACTGGGTTTGTGCATTTCCCATGATGGCGAAAAAGTTCAATTTTCTTTCTCATCTGACCAGAGAACCTTCTTCCATGTGTTTGGAGGGTCCACCACATGCTGTTGTGCAAACTCCAAACGTGTTTTCTTATTGCTTTCTTTAAGCAATGGCTTTTTTTCTGGCCACTCTTCCATAAAGCCCCACTCTGTCGTGTACGGCTTAAAGTGGTCCTAAGGACAGATACTCCCATCTGTGTTGTGGATCTTTGCAGCTCCTTCATTGTTATCCTTGGTGTCTTTGTGGCATCTTTGATTAATGCCCTCCTTGCCCAGTCTGAGTTTTGGTGAGTGGCCTTCTCTTGTCAGGTTTGTAGTGGTGCCATATTCTTTCCATTTGGTTATAATGGATTTAATGGTGCTCTGTGGGATATTCAGAATTTGGGATATATTTTATAACCCAACACTGATCTATACATCTCCACAACTTTGACCTGTTTGGAGTGCTCCTTGATCTTCATGTTGCTTGCTTAGTGGTGTTGCAGAGTCGAGGGCCTTTCAGAACAGGTATATTTATACAGGCGGCATGTGACATTGATTGCACACAGGTGGTCCCTAATCAACTAATTATGTGAGTTCTGAGGTTAATTGGTTGGACCAGATTGTATTTAGAAGTTTCATAACAAAAGGGATGAATACATATGCACTCACAACTTTTCAGTTTTTACTTTTTTTTTTTTTTTTAATATATACAAGGTATTTTATTGTCATTCCACTTCACCACTTTGGACTGTATTGTTAGGTCCATTACCTAACATTCAAATGAACCTCCATTTTCATTCTAGGTTGTACAGTAATGCGACAAAACAGGACAGAAACAGAGGGCATGAATACTTTCACAAGGCACTGTAAGTGTAAAGCTCTGACTGTGCATGGCCCTTCCCATGCATAGTGGTCATCTCAGCATCCTGCTCTGCTGAAAGACATGAAAACAGAACTCATGCCCCAGTAGAAGTCTGGATCCCACCCCTGCCCACAGTGTAGGAGAATGATCATATCTTTACCCACTCCAAATTTAATCTGCTTGGTTCTGATCATAACCAGCTGAATGTAAGTACACTAATCATACATCCAGAGCTGGCGCTACCACCAGGTGAAGTAGGCGGTCACCTAGGGCCTTCTGAGGGCACCCGTTGCCGCTGATGCCACTTTTCTTTGGGACCTGAAGCAGTGGCAATAGCCCTGAAATTGCGACGCGGCACTTACTAACACTCTACAGCTCTGTCACTGTTTCCTTCTCTTCACAATGTGTCATTTCTGCCCCCCTCTGAAACCTGAAGTAGCGCCGTGGGGGGGTTCCTAAATGGTACCTTGTGAACAGGAGGAAACTGCAACACAGCACCAGAGTGTTAGCGAGCGCTATGTCGTGGTTTGGGAGCTATTGCTGCCACTGCAGATCCTGGAGAGAGGCAGCAATAGGAGCGGGGGGACATGGGGGGGCGGGAACAGGATGGAGGGCTTGTCAAGGGCACCTCCAGTCCTTACATCTGCCCTACATGTGTTTCCATAAGCCTGAAAGGACTGCCCAAACCAACTTCAGAACTATTATGAAGTGGAGAAAAGGATTCTATTTCTGAAGAGAAGAGGGCTTTATCTGCACAGAAATTGGTTCTGTGCATTCCAGAAGATCCCTCCTCTGCGGAAGTTCCATCTACCTCCTTGCACAGTGGCTTGAAGAGCCTTTGCAAAGGAGTAGCAGTATAGATATGTGAAAATGGCACAGTTGTCTTTGAACAACCAGGCAAGCCTGAGATGAAGGCATTTTTGACTCCTTCAAAAACACATGAACAGCAAAAGCATAGCACCACTGAAGTTTATCAAAAGTAATCCTCCAAGCACAAACCTGCACATATGTTTCCAGTGCAATCTGTTCCCTCAAAAAGAACACCATGGTACTGGTGTTGGTGTGTTGACAACCGTTAGCATAGTCATTACATTGCATGCACATTGCAGACTGTCTGGACTACTGTAATGCAGTCTATCTGTGGATCCCAAAGAAATTGATTACAAGACATACAAGACACTCAAAATTGGCAACAAAGATGAACATTCAGTGGTTACAGAGTCAGGGTGACACCGTTATTATATGATCTTCATTGGTGCCAAAAGGTCGTCTGGTGTGGTTTAAAATTTTGTGTTTGGCATTTTAATCTGTTCAGGGAATAGGGCCCATGTAGTTGACCAAAAACTTGGCCAAATATTCTTCCACAAGAGTACTACGATACTCTTCACATTATGTATTTATGTTACTGTCTGCTCATGCTTTTTCTCAAGTGAGGGTTAGGGAGAGATGCTTTTTGGGGCCACACCAAAATATCTAGATTTTTGAAAAATATTTTATGGAATTTAGGGAATGAGAGCTAGTTTGGGTGCTTTAATTGGGAAGTATTTTAGACGATTTTATTTAACTGTCCATGATTTATCTGTACTCTGTTTTACATGATATGATAGTAAAGACGGAATAGAAATGAAAATTAAATCTGAAGGTTGACTCTGCTCAGGATCTTATGATGATCTGTTAGTGTAGAAATGCCTCTTACTCCTCATTTCAGTGTCTGTCCTCCCCTGGGCAACAGCCAGCTGCTGAGTCCCCATCTTCAACTTAAGTGCTGATTACAATAGCAACTAAATCCTCTCCCTCTTTTTCGCTACCCATTCCAGGTCAACTTAATTCCTACAGAAGATGTTTAATGAATTTAAGGGGTATTGCAGAGACCTGCCAAATGTTCAGTATTGTAACTTAGACAAACTCTCGTGGTCAATTCTTGGAGTGATTACTATCAAGTAACTTCAAACACATTAACCTCACTCACAATGTCCTTGGATATGGTTTTCTATGTTTATGTTGATAATCATACCTCTAAGGTCTCAGACAACATATGGCATTATTGTTTGGACCAATTACATGTCCTCATTCTGTGCCCGTTGACATCAATGACCTCACAAACGGATATGATCCAATTTTCAAAAAACTTATCAATTCATAACTGGAGAACTGATTGGGGAATGCTTAAACTTCTCTCACTTAGCAATTTGTAATGAGAAAGCTCACTGGGAATGTTTTTCTTCTTGTTATCTTAGTATAACTCCTAATCAATTGATACTATCCCAACACTATTGAGATTTCCCATGAATCCATTGAAAAGCTTCCCTTCATCAAAACTTTCCCAGCGCCATTATCTCAGGCGCCCTCGCGTTTCTCTTAAAGCTGGTTCTTCAGGAGATCTTCTATTTGTTCTCTCTTCCTAAAAAGAAAATCAAAACAACTTCCTTATTACCAACCCTCTCTATCTAAAAAAAATCCACACATTATAGACTTATTATCAAACCTTTCAAACGATGCTGCACACGTATCCAACAGTAGAGAACTGCAACCTTTCCTCACACCGAGCTGTAGTTCCTTCTCAAAAAAACGCCACGCATGCGGATATTAGATTGTTGCTGCCCTTTTAACCCTACTATCAATCAGACAGGCCGCCCACCCTAAATTTGCATTTAAGCCGAAGGGTACTGTCGTACCCAATCTAAAAATCCATTTCTGTTCTTTAATGATCAAACTTTGATCTAATGTTCTACCCATCGTCCCTGTTACTTGAAAATTGGATCATATCCGTTTGTGAGGTCAATGGGCACAGAATAAGGACATGTAATTGGTCCAAACAATAGTGCCATATGTTGTCTGAGACCTTAGAGGTATGATTATCAACATAAACATAGAAAACCATATCTAAGGACATTGTGAGTGAGGCTGATGTGTTTGAAGTTACTTAAATTTTCAGTATTGGCAAACCAGCGCAACATATCAATCCACTAGTGCAACTCTTGAGTGGAACAACTCTCATTCTTCTTGAGATCCAATCTATCTACTCTCTACATCAGCTTCAGAGCCTCAAGGAGGCCTTTTTATTGCCATGTTCTTCCTCATGCTCATAAATCTCACAAAGTACATCAGAGGACTTTCTAGAGCCAGGTTTCAGTCCTCCTAAATCTCCTAGAAGTAGAGGAGTACTTGATACTTAACATTTCTGCGGCGTATTCCTACCTGGCTTGAATTTGTGATGAGTAACGATTATGGTCAAGTCTGTTTGGAAGGACTGAGCTGTGGTGGTATGATATTCTGCCTCTCTGGTGTTATAATGAACCTTTCCTCTTGACTCTTCTATTTCTTTGACTATCACTATTTCTTACTCTGTCCTATCTTATTAATGGCGTTCTTTTCATATTTTCAGTATCATTTATGTAATATTGTAAACCGCTCTGATGCTTTGGCCTGAGCGGTATATCAAATGTAATAAACATAACATAAACATAACATTTTTATAGGGCTTCTAGACACAAACAGCACTATACATTTGGTAAGTATTGAGGTACAATGTGCCCCTGCCCAAAAGATCTTATAATCTAAATGGGTGCATGAGGCAGTAGGAGATAATGTTACATACTCAAGCTCACAGAGGAGTGTTGGTGGTAGAAGCAGGAATTAAAATCTGGCTTCCCTGTTTCTCAGCTGATTGCTGTAACCCAGAGGTGTCCAACCCTGTCCTGGAGGGCCGCAATCCTGGCAGGTTTTTGGGATAGCCCTAATGAATATGCATGAGATATATATGCATTAGAGAGATCCTGCCAACCTGACTGGTGTGTGGCCCTCCAGGACTGGATTTTGAGACCCCTGCCTTACACCTCTGTCATTTAAGATTGTGAGTGGGCAAGGTGCAGACGTCCTAGACATCAAAAAGGGTAGACAGAATTTGTCACATTCCTCCTCGCTTCTCACCACCACCTTGCCCACTCACAATCTTAAAAGACAGAGGTGTAAGGCAGGGGTCTCCAAATCCAGTCCTGGAGGACCACACACCAGTCAGGTTGGCAGGATATCTCTAATGCATATATATCTCATGCATATTCATTAGGGCTATCCCAAAAACCTGCCAGGATTGCGGCCCTCCAGGACAGGGTTGGACACCCCTGCTGTAACCATTAGGCGACCTCCTCACCCGACATACTAAGGCAGGGATTTTGTGAGATCCATCTCTTACTTCAGCATATTCAGAGTCCCCTTATAAGAATATCTTGTATCAGAGATTTGTTCAAAAACAACTACATTAAAAATCCGTGTTAACATTGTTAAATAGTTAACTTTTACTTCTGTTCTAATTATTTACTTCTGATGTAATCAACTAATTATATTCAAAATGCACTAAAGGATCTGAAAAAGAAGTAATACATAGAAAAAAATACATAGTAATATAGTATATGACGGCAGATAAAGACCAGTATGGTCCATCTAGTCTGCCCAGCAAGGTGGCAAGAGTAGGTGCACCTGCTGCTCTGTGCAGGTCACCCCTCCCCATGCCTTTGTTTTGGGGTGTACTCACCGGTCTGTGTAGGGCACCACTGCTGAGATATGAGTTTATTTAGATTTTATCTTGTTGCTATAAAGAGATGCACTGTGTCTGTTCCATGCCATTTTGAATACATAAGGTTAAAGTAGATGTAATGTATGCGACGCCTCCAGCTGGGCCCAGGGGCTTACAGCCTGGAGGACGGCCTTGTATGTCCTTTTGGAATAAAAGTTATTTTAAAGACACCAGAGGATTCTGGGTCTTGTAGTACTCTTTACTCCTCGAGGGAAATAATGTAGTTGAGTCGGTGGTAAGGCATGCAAGAAAATTTATTTGTGGGGCTTTCCAAAATACGCTAGGGCTCATACACAACTAAGGCAGTAGGATACATCTCCAATGAAAAAGATGAAATCAGGATTTAAACCAGAGGGAGAATAACAAACAAAAACCTTTTCACTTCTCAGCTGTTCTGCTTTCCTACACATTTCACCGGGGACTGCCCCGTGTGGTCAATTAGCAGAGTTTCAACAAACTTTGTCACAGCTGGGTTTCCTTTTCAAGCACACAGTTCCTCACTGCTTCTTTACTTCAGCCAGTGATACAATAAACACAGAATTAGCTTTCTTCAATAAAGGTAAGAACTGTCCCTATTTTCCTATAGGGTTTTCAGACTCTGTTCTTGTTCACAACTGTAGAGCTCTTTCTTTGTGCCAAAGAACAGTCCATGGGCATAGGTAAATATTCAGAGCTAGGCACACATGCATCTATTTGCATTCCCTCACTATCATTAGGGTAAATAGAGTCTCTCTCACAATTAGGAGCTTCCTCAAACTTCCTTTCTTTTAGGAACTCCAGAAACTGGCTCCACAGCAACTTAGCCCTTGTTGGCACTTTTAACTTAGGAGAGTGAAACTTCTCTTCAGAGAATAGTTTCCTTAATGCCTCTAGCTTAGAGGTCTCACAGGCTTCACTGTTATCAGAACTACGGCCTTTAACATCTGATAAGCTTTCTATCCACTTCTTAATCGTGGGAGGTGAGGGCTCAACTTCCTGCCCTTTAAAACTAGCAAATTGTCTTTCTGCTATATCATCAGGAATAAAACTGCTGGCTTTACCTTGAGGCTGTTTCTGCACATAAGCGCTGCTTTCTTTCCTCCTGGGTTTCTCCAGGCTTTGAAATGCAGGCTCCTTCTGTCCTAATCTAGTCTCTCTGAGGTAGCTGCTCTCTGGAGAGATTTTCTCTGGCTTTCTCTTCCAGCCTAGCACTGCTCCAGCCTCTTTCCTTTCTCTCCCACCTTTCCAGCTCTCACAGCTGTTCCTTGCCTTACGTCCAGCTCTCCTCCATTCACTTGTGCCTCTGCCTGCAGTTGCTGGCTCTGTCCCTTCCTTCTCCCGTTCTGTATCTGTGTCCGGGCTCCAGTCTGAAACTGCCACTGCCACTGCCTCTGCCTCTCCGTGTGCTTCTCTGTGTGTTTCTCCTTGTCTGACTCCCGGTGCTTCTCTGGGAGGTTCTCTCCACGCTCCCCTGGGTGCTTCTCTCCACGCTCCCCTGGGTGCTTCTCTCCACGCTCCCCTGGGTGCTTCTCTCCACGCTCCCCTGGGTGCTTCTCTCCTGCTGACTCTGGATACTCCTCTGTGTGTTTCCCTGGGTGCTTCTTTGGGCGGTTCTCTCCAGCTGCCCCTCAGTGGTTCTCTCCACGCTCCCCTGGGTGCTTCTCTCCACGCTCCCCTGGGTGCTTCTCTCCACGCTGACTCTGGGTGCTTCTCTCCAGCTGACTCTGGATACTCCTCTGTGTGTTTCCCCGGGTGCTTCTCTGGACGGTTCCCTGGGTGGTTCTGTCTTCCTTTGCTTTGCACGTGTTTTTAACCACTGCTGCCTGCTGGGCCTTCCCTGCTTTCTGCCCCCATGTGACCAATCAGCAGGGAATCCTGTCTCCACCCCTGAGCTAGGGCGTGTTCTGACTCTTCCAGGGAGCTGACTTTGCTTCTGACCTGGGCTGTAATTCCCCTGCACATGTGCACTACCCTTCACTTCCATGGGGATTTCAGGATTTTCATCCAGTTCCATGTTTTCCAAAGGGCTTTCATCACCACATGTACCAAAATGAATGCAGTGGCTTGCTGTTGGGAGCCGTAGCTTGTTCATCTAGGGCAGGCATGTCCAACTTCGAACAGGTTGTGATCTACTTTTTCCAGCCAAAAGTGCCGGTGATCTACCACCATGAAAATTAAGGGGCATGTTTACTAAAGAATGCTATTTGCACCGCGTCCCGTTATCGCGCGGTAAGGTACATTATCGCGCGATAATGGAGCTTTAACGGGCGATAAGGTACCTTACCGCGCGTTAAAGCACCATTATCGCGCGGAAATGTACCTTACCGTGCGATAACGGGACGCGGCGCAAATAGCGTTCTTTAGTAAATAATGCCCCTAAGTTTCAAATAGGTTTCAAATTAAATTTTAACCCAATAAAGTTGGAGGATTTCCCCCCCCCCCCCCCATTTTTAATGAACCTTCTGTCATTTACTTGGATGTGATCAGCTGTTAAGCAAATTAAGCAAAAACAAAACAGAGACGAAGATCCAGTAAGAACTGCGAGGGGAAATGGAAAGTACATTTTTTCTTAAAGTTTTATTGAGTAATAACTTTAACTGTCTTAACCTTTCTTTAACTTTTATTGAGTAGTTTGTGTTAAATTTAGGTCGAGTATTGATCCAGGCTGATCTTGTACAATCTTGAATATTTCGCTCTTGCTCATTAGTGAGACGTCTGAGCCTGCATTTCATCCACCAACTTTTTGAAGTTGGGTGAATATTGCATGAGGGCCAGTCTCTGGGAATCCTGGAGATGTTCATCTGTCATGTTGGAACGTTATGTACTCTTTGTCATTTTCAGATAGGAAAACGCAGATTCACACAAATAAGTTGATCTGAAACAGAAGTGTACAGCTTCACTGCATCTTCTCCAGTTGGGAAATTTGTCTCTAGTCACTAGCTTCCAAAATGATTCTTGCTCAGCACGGGTCTTGAGAAAAATGCCATTTTTAAGGGTTGATATTTCGTTTTCAAGAGCTGGCTTGATCAATGAGTAATTTTTACTGATAGCAGCTGCAGTTTCTTTAATGTCCACATCTACTTTGAATGGGTATGACAGGTACTCCACAACTGTTCCAATTTTTTGGAAGTCACAGAATCTGTTTTTGAATTCCTGGATAACAGAACAGATTTCTGTCACATACTTCTCGTTCTGAAAAACAAAATTTGGATATTGTCCCAGATGGTCCTGTGTATTAGGAAAATGATCAAAAGTTTTGTTTGCAAGGTCAGTCATCATTAGCTCGAATTTGCTCTTGTAGGATGAAACTGTACTCATCTCGCCAATGCATTTGTTTTTACCTTGTAGTTCAAGGTTCATATCACTTAGTTTGTTTGTAAAGTCAACGAGAAATGCCAGATCACATAACCACTCCTCATCTTCCAACTCTGCTTGATCATCTCCCCTCTCCTTCAAAAAACTTCTTATTTCATTCAGCAAATCACAAAATCTTCGCAGAAATTTGTACCTACTTAGCCACCTTATATCTGTGTCCAAAATGATTTCCGCTGCCCCTTCATCAAGAGTAAGATTGAAAAGCCATCTTTGAAGTGATCTTCCACAAACTGAATTTACAATTTTGAAAGTGATGTCCATGACAGTCTTTGTATTGAGTCTCTTGCTTGCCAAAACTTGCTGGTGAATGATGCAGTGGTAAGAAAGGAAATCTGGGAAGTCGTCATGCTGTCTACAGAGGGCTATGAAACCGTTAACCTCACTGTCATTGCTCTTGCTCCATCAGTAGTGATGGAAACAAGTCTATGCAATGGAAGATTACACTTTGTCACAAAAGAAAGGAAAGAACCTAATATTTCCTGACCGGTAGTTCTCCCTTTTAAAGAAATCATTCCAAGTCTTCAAAAACCATCCGGATAAAGACTAGTAACCGGGCTATGTTTATGTCTGTAGATTCATCCAGTTGGAGTGAGAAAGCAACACAATTTGAAACATCCTCCAACAATTGTTCAGTTGTCTCTCCACACATCTTTTCTATTCGCCGCACAATGGTGTTTCTTTACAATTGTACATCTTGAATAGCAGCTATGATCTCTTTCTTATTTTTTAAATCCTTCAAAAAGATTGTCAGCTGCTTCAAGAAAACAATCTTTTACAAATTCCCCTTCAGTGAAAGGTTTGCATTTCATTGCGATCAGGTTGCTGACCTTGAAGGATGCTATGGTTGCATTGACCGAATGTGACCTTGGCTTCGCCATCAACTGTTGCTGAGTAGCCAGTTTTGATTTAAGCTCTTTGAGCTTCAATTTATGAATTTCACTTTTGGGTGGAAAATCAGCATCAAACTTATTGCTATGCAGAGCCTTATAATGACGTTCCAGATTACCATTTTTGGGCAAGGATACTGGGGCGTTACAAATTAGACAACACTTTTCTTTCACCATGATGTAGTCCATTTCCCATTCATCATGAAAGTGGTAGGTTTTGCTCTTCTTTGGAACACTCATCTTCGTTATACTGGGGTGGCTGGATGTAAGAAGGCCAAATCTGCTAAGTTAGTATAAACACTGGCTAAATCTGGTCCAAAACTGTCACTGACCCAAAGTATTAAAGATCAACAGGAACTGAAGACCTCTGGATGATGTGTAATATACAAGGACTGGAGATTTATTTATTTATTTATTTAACTGTATTTATATATCGCCTTATCATAAAATCAAGGCGGTGAAAGTACAAAACAAAGAAAACATCTTGTAAGAAGAAGAAAAATACAAACATTGTAACATATAGTCATACAACACAATAAGCATTACAATAAACGTTTGTTAATTACAAATTTAAAATTCAAATAACATATAACAAAAACACTAATATAATTATTTGTAGTGGGTAGGTAAATCATAAAATTAAGTAATGTGCCCATAATTTTCAATAAAAAGCAAAGTTTTTAATTGCTTCCGAAAGTCTTTGAGTTCGGTTGATGATCTTAATTCATCTGGAAGAGAGTTCCATAAAATTGGTGCAGCTAATGAAAATGCTCTCTCTGTAGTGACCTTGAGTGTATTTTTGAAGTTATTTGAAGAACTTAATCTATGAGATGTACACTTTCTTCTTGGTCGAGAATTGGGGTCAATAAAAATGAGGGAGTAAAGACTATTGGCTGAAATGTGATGTTTTATTTTAAAGATGTTGATAATTGTTTTATATTTGATACGAGTTAGGATTGGTAGCCAGTGAAGATCCTTCAAAACTGGCGTAATATGTTCATGAATATAAGATCCAGAAATAATTCGTGCTGCAGTATTCTGAGCCAATTGCAAAGGTTTTAAAGCTTGCAGTGTTAATCCAAGGAATATTGGATTGCAAAAATCCAGCAAAGGGGTTATTAGCGCTTGACAGACAGTACGAAACAGATCATATGAAAGCAGTGGTTTTAGTCTCCTTATAATACGCATTCTGAAATACGAATTTTTTATTGTTTTATTAATATGCGATTTGAGATTTAACTCACTGTCTAGAGTAACACCAAGATACTTAACCTCTGTTTTAATTGGAATAGTTGCGTTATCAACTGTAATGTTTGGAGGATGTATGAATTCCATGTTACGAGTAATAATGAGGGCCTCTGTTTTGCTGTAATTAATTGAAAAATTATTCTTCTTACACCATCTTGTCATTTCAGTTAGACAACGAGAGATATTTGAATATAGAGGGTTGTTAATTGAAAAAGGCATAAAAATTAGAATGTCATCTGCATAAATAGTGTATTGTATATTGTAGGCTTTTATTATATCACAAATTGGTTGAATGTATATATTAAAAAGAGAAGAGAGAGGGCGGAACCTTGAGGGACTCCTTGCAGTACCTTTATAGATTGTGAAGTATTACATCCTACTTTTACTCTGATCTCTCTGTCAGAAAGGTACGATTGAAACCATTTGAGAACAACACCATGAATACCAATTATTCGTAGTCTCTCAAGGAGAATTTGGTGGTTAACTGTGTCAAAAGCTGATGAAATGTCTACAAAGATCAATAGAATCCCTTTTTTTTTGTTATCTATAGTACGGAGTATATTATCAAAAAGATAAATCAAAAGAGTTTCAACGCCATGATTAGGACGGAAACCATGTTGATTATTATCTAGGGGTGCATGATTATCAATGTGATCTTGTAATTGCTGTTGGACTACTTTTTCTATGATTTTTGCTAGAAAAGGTAAACTTGAAATTGGACGATAAGCAGCAGGATTATTTTTGTCGATAGTTGTTTTCTTTGGAATAGGTCTAACTGTCGCTTGCTTTAGTTGTGTAGGCATAAGACCTTGGGAAAGAGAATTCATCACAATATTGTTTATGTATGGTATCAAGCTTGATTTGGAAGCTTTGACCCAAGAAACAGGGCAAGGGTCTGAGGGAGCGGTGCTAGTATTAATAGCAGAAATAATGCGAGAAATTTGTTCATTTGAAGGAGAGTGAAATTTTTCCCAAATTCTAGATTGAGAAACTTGTGAAATTGTAGTATTGTCAATGATTGTTTTAATAGAGTGAAATTTTTCCTTGATATATTCTGCAAATTTTTGTGGATCAATTTGTACATCTTCATCTGTTAATTTCTCTTTTGTAAGTATCTTGACTATTTCAAATAATTCTCTTGGCTTATTTAATGATGTGTTAATAATATTTGTATGGAATTCCTTTTTAGCATGATTAATATGTTCCATATATTGACTTTGCATTTCTAAATATAACTTCTGTATATCTGTTGTCTTAAATTTTCGCCATTTCCGTTCTAGCTTTCTGAGATTTCTTTTCAATTTTCGAAGGTGAGCAGAGAACCAAGGCTTGTTTTGTTTCTTTTTGTATTGGATATTCTTTGTACTGATGGGTGCTGTGGCAGCACTAGATAAAGTGTTGTTCCAGTTACTAACTTGAGCTTCAATATTGTTTGACTCAGAATTAAGATGTTCTAATGTGTCCTTTAAAAAATTATCTTTGTCAAATTTTTTGAATCGCCTCTGTATTTGAGAGCTAAAATCATGCTTGTTGCACCAATTATTCTGTAGAAGTAATCTTATTTTAATTAGGTAGTGGTCTGACCATGGTACTGGTATAACTGTAGGAATTGATAATGAGCCTGTTGAAATCAGTTCGTTGTTTGCGAAGATCAGATCAGGTGTAGAGCCGTGACTATGTGTTGGGACATCAATTATTTGTGAGAAATTAAGAGAGGACATAGCTTGAAGGAAGGCTTCTGCATCTTTAATGTTGGTGGACTTAAGGTTAAAGTCACCTAATAAAATTGTGGATTTGTTAATAGCAGATATGGCACAAACAGTTTCAAGTGTTGAAGCTAATTCTTCAGGTGGTGCTTTTGGTGCTCTATAAGTAAGGCAAAGTGACATGTATTTGTTCATAATACTAATTGTGTTACCTTGAGGAGTGTCTGAAAAGCTATATGTTTTGAAATTAAGGAACTTCTTTGCAATTATTAACACTCCTCCTCCACGCTTACGAGATCGTGGGCAATTGTAAGCTATATAACTGTCTGAAACCAGCTGATTAATTAACACATTATCAGTTAAATGGAGCCACGATTCTGTTATGCAAAGAATGTCTGGATGGTGATCCTGAATAAGATCAGTTATTGTTTGAATTTTGTTACATACAGATCTAGCATTGATAAGCTCAATATCTATATATTCTACAGGCATTGAAATAATTTGAGAGTTTTTAGAATGAAGTTTGTAATTTTGAGATTTTTGAGTGTTGTTCTTTCGTGAGAAGTGAAAGTAGTGGGAAAATGTTTGAGAGCATTGTGGCTGAAGGAAATATAAAGTTGGCTGAATCCACAATGGTACATTGTAAGGGAGAAAGTAGGGGTTAGTAGGTAAAAAGTAAACCAGACAACAGCAAACTGGAACAACCAAGGTTTGATACATATTGTTTTGTTAGAAAGATATATTATGAGAGATGAAAATACCTTATCTTCTGAAAACTGTTGTTTTACTCTTGCATTTACCTATGAGACGCCTACGTGCCCCACCTAAGGGCCACGCCAAAGGGCCCTCTTGCGAGGCCCTCAGGCGCGGGCCCGCAAGGCGCGGGCGCGCCGCGTTAACGGCGGTTTAAATGGCGATCCGAACAGCTGAGAGGTGATGTCACACAGATTCAATTAGTGAAGGGAAGGCTCCCGCTTGCAGGGTGATCTGCTCACAGCACTTCTTAGCGCCGCGTTAACGGCGGTTTAAATGGCGATCCGAACAGCTGAGAGGTGATGTCACACAGATTCAATTAGTGAAGGGAAGGCTCCCGCTTGCAGGGTGATCTGCTCACAGCACTTCTTAGCGCCGCGTTAACGGCGGTTTAAATGGCGATCCGAACAGCTGAGAGGTGATGTCACACAGATTCAATTAGTGAAGGGAAGGCTCCCGCTTGCAGGGTGATCTGCTCACAGCACTTCTTAGCGCCGCGTTAACGGCGGTTTAAATGGCGATCCGAACAGCTGAGAGGTGATGTCACACAGATTCAATTAGTGAAGGGAAGGCTCCCGCTTGCAGGGTGATCTGCTCACAGCACTTCTTAGCGCCGCGTTAACGGCGGTTTAAATGGCGATCCGAACAGCTGAGAGGTGATGTCACACAGATTCAATTAGTGAAGGGAAGGCTCCCGCTTGCAGGGTGATCTGCTCACAGCACTTCTTAGCGCCGCGTTAACGGCGGTTTAAATGGCGATCCGAACAGCTGAGAGGTGATGTCACACAGATTCAATTAGTGAAGGGAAGGCTCCCGCTTGCAGGGTGATCTGCCAAAACCACACATGCAGTTCTAAAAGTAAAAATAAGAATTCATTATACTGGCGCCAATAATAAAATACCACCAAACAATCATAAAAAAATTTCAAACTACCTGTCCAGCAAACCAGATAAAATTAAATACCGCCAAACAAGTTCAAATACCACCACACGCGATTTAATAAATTCTGCACACAGTGTAGAATCAATGCAAAGGCTAGGCAAAATAAAATTGCAGAGGCAAGCAAAAGTCACAGTGGTTTGAACCAATTTGAAGGCAAGGCATAGGCAACTTAGAACAAAATTGGAAAAGCCCGCCAAAATCACCAAATTCTTGACACTTTGTTGTGTCTGCCCGAAAACGTTTAATGAAAGTGAACTATAAAGCGACCAATGACTAGCACACAGCACAACTAATACGTGTATTCAGGTAAAGTCTGGGTGAATGGATATCGCACGGTATATAACACACTTCTAAGGGGTTTTGGGGTGGGGGCAGGAATGGGTGATTCTGAGAGGCAGGAGACCAGGTATGATGCCGGGTCTGTGGCGTCTCATCGCGGGGCGTCGGCGGTGGCCCCCTGGGGTACCGACAAACTATTGGCACGAAAAACAAGCGCTCCCAATACACCCACAGGCAAGATTCCTGCAGGCAGGGAAAAAAGATAGGCAGAGGATCAGCAGCGGCGGCAAGCCCTCTGCGGACGACCTGCCGGCACGAGCTCTCTCCTAGCGACGGGGCGAGCTGCTGAAGAGATGGAGCCAAGTGGGGCTGGCAATCTACCTTTGACCCCTCCATGATCTACCTGTTGGACATGCCTGATCTAGGGTATGATTCTCACTTCTGAAGTGAGAGATCCTGGGTTCAACTCACGGATGGGACTCCTCCCTTTACTTCACTGGAGAGCAGGGTCCAGGGTCGATACTAGTAAAGCTTTTTACTGAATATGTAAATAGTTATGGCTTAATGGAAGAAAGACAATATAGATTTAGCCAAGGAAAGTCTTGCCTTACTAATCTATTAAATATTTGGAAGGTGTGAATAAACAGGTAGACAAAGGTGAACCAATCAATATAGTGTATCTGGATTTTTGGAAAGCCTTTGACAAGGTCTCTCAAGAGAGACTTGACGAAATTAAAAAGTCATGGGATAGGAGGCAATGTACTATTATGGATCAGGAACTAGTTAAAAGATAGAAAGCAGAGAGTAGGGCTAAATAGTCAATTTTCTCAATAGAGAAAGGTGAATAGTGGAGTAAGCCAGGAATATGTGCTGAGCCTGCTGCTTTTTAACATATTTATAAATGATCTGGAAATGGGAGTAATGAGTGAGCTGCTCAAATTTGCAGATGACACAAAATTATTCAAAGTTGTTAAAAGCAAGAGGGTTGTGAAAAATTGCAAGAGGATCTTGATAAATTGGAAGGCTGGACGTCCACATGGCAGATGAAATTTAATGTGGACAAGTGCAAAGTTATTCACCTAGGAAAGAAAACCCAAATTAAGGTTACACAATGTAAGCTTCCATATTAGGAACCACCACCCAGGAAAAATATTTTGGGCGTCCTCGTGGATAACATGTTGAAACCCTCTGTCCAGTGTGCAGTGGTGGCCAAGAAAGCAAATAGAACGGTAGAAATTATAAGGAAAGGAATGGAGAATAAAACCCAAGGATATTATAATGTCTCTGTATGATATCATTGTGCGACCACAACTTGAATATTGTGTGCAATTCTGGTCACCATATCATAATAATGTAATAGCAGAATTAGAAAAGGTACAGAGAAGAGCCACCAAAATGGTAAAGGGGATGGAAGGATACCCCTATGAGAAAAGGCTTAAAAGGTTAGGGCTTTTCATCTTGGAAAAGAGATGGGTGAGGGGAGATATGATAGAGGTCTATAAATTAATGATTGGAGTAGAACGGAAAATGTAGATCGATTGTTTATTCCATTAAAAAGTAAAAAAACTAGGGGACACACAATGATGCTACACTGTAATCCAGTTAAGAATAAGAGAATATTTTTTTCGCTCAACCCGTAATCAAACTCTGAAATTGGTTACAAGGGGATGTAGTAGAAGCTGTTAATATAGCTGGGTTTAAAAAAGGTTTGGACCAGCTCCTGGAGGAAAGGTCCATAAACCATTATTAAAGAGGACCTGGGAAATCTACTGCTTACTCCAGGACAAGGATTGTGGAACCTATGTACTGTTTTGGGAGGCTGCTAGGTACTTGTGCCAGCTGATGAGACTAAGAAGAATTTAACTACACTACAAAACGCTATCCCTGGTATCTGAGATAAGAAGCAGAATAATAAGCGGGATTCTGTCATTTGTTTGTTTGTTTAGCTGTGCTTATATTTATTTATTTAACCAGTTTTCTATACTGCTTTATCCTTCAATCAAAGCGGTTTACATGCCACTGGCGTTGCCCTTGAGGAAAGTTCACCGACAAAACAGCCTCGGCGGGAGGCTTCAGTCTCCAAAGCATTAACAGGGCTCCAGAATGTTCCAGAGGCTTCCACCTCTGCAGAACTACTGGTGCCATGTTCTGGGGTCATGGCCACTTCCACCGGTACAGACACCCAGGCATCAGCAGGAGCGATAGATCAAAGAATCCTCGCTATTGAACGCAGTCTAGCAGCTCTCTTAGCAGCTTCGGTACCGCTAAGACTGCTACAGACGGTTGCACAGGTATCAGTACCGACTGCACCTGCCTTGGCTGGTATACTTCCTCCCATGCCGAGCCCGAGTCTATTTCAGGTAGCAAAAGATCAGTACCGAGACACCTTGATATTGACTTCCAGCGATACCGGTACCATGCATTGCAGGAACACCCAGCACAGAGATACTTTGAATCCTCCGATTCCGATGACTCTGATTCTGCCTGTACTAGAGTAATCCTTCCAGAGGATATCTATTTATGCTTTATCGACTATAGCAAGGCTTTTGACTGTGTAAACCATGAGAAACTCTGGGCCACATTAAGAAGCATGGGTATACCAGAACACCTGATCGTACTCTTGCGCAATCTGTACATTGATCAAGAAGCAACAGTTCAAATGGAACAAGGAGAAACAGAATGGTTTAAAATAAGCAAAGGTGTAAGACAAGGCTGTATACTTTCCCCCTACCTGTTTAATTTATATGCAGAACAAATCATCAGAGAAGCAGGATTGTATGAAGACAACAGAGGTGTGAAGATTGGTGGAAGACTCATCAACAACCTTCGCAATGCTGATGATACCACATTACTGGCTGAAAGTGAAGATCTGAAACATTTGCTTCTCACAATCAAAGAACATAGTCTCAAAATGGGCCTGCACCTTAATGTAAAGAAGACAAAGATCATGACAACTGGCATAATCAACAGGTTCATCGTTGAAGGAGAAGAAATTGAAATCGTGAACAACTTTAACCTACTTGGATCAACTATCAATAAAGAAGCAACAAGCAGCCAAGAAATCAGACGACGCATTGCTGTTGGCAGAATGGTTATGAAAGACCTAGATAAGATTCTCAAGAGCAGAGATATCTCTCTCCATACAAAGATTCGACTTGTTCAAGCCATGGTATTTTCAATAACATCATATGGATGTGACAGCTGGACAATGAAAAAGATAGGAAGAAAATTGATGCCTTTGAATTATGGTGCTGGCGGCAAATACTGTGTATACCATGGACTGCCCGAAGAACAAACCAGTCGGTACTAGAGGAGATCAAACCTAAGCTTTCTTTAGAAGCTCAGATGACAAGACTTCGACTTTCATACTTTGGACACATCATGTGAAGAGAGAGATCATTAGAGAAAGACATCACGCTTGGCAAGATAGAAGATCAACACAGAAGAGGAAGGCCAGCAATGAGATGGATTGATACAATAACATCAGCTACGGGTACCAGTCTGTCAACAATGAGCCGCCTGACTCAAGACCGAACACAATTTAGGATAGCTATCCAGATGGTCGCCATGAGTCGACTCCGTCTTGACGGCACTTAACAACGACAACAACAAGAAGTGATTTGACTACAAAATCATCATAATTTTGAAATCAAATATTGTTACTTGTTGTGATTAATTATTGTGGTTTAAATAAGTCAATTTTATAAATAACATATTGCAAAGGCCTATATTATTTTAATAATTCAACAAATGATTACAGCGACAATGCGTTAACGGTAAAGGAAGAGAGACACATTTGATTTTATCATTGGGGGTCATCACAAATTGAACAATGGTAAAAGGGGTTGCGGTACAAAAATGGTTGAGAACCACTGTCTTACATTCTCTATATGGGATTGTTCCTCAAGGAGGTTACAGGAGACTTGGAGCTCATGAGCCCTCTTCTTCCTGAGGACAAAAGAGGGGAATTTCTTACTCTGGTCAAACATGCCCAGGATATCTCTAAGTTAAATGAACCGTGCAACCTTTGATTGCTTTGAATGTATTAGCAGGACTTCTGCTATTTCAATCAGTGCATGTCGTATTGCCTGGCTTCAGGCATCAGACTTAGAACAATGGGTGCAAGATAAACTGGGAAACATCCCTTGCACAGGAGAATATCTCTTTGGCAAGGATTGGCAAGACAAGGCAAATCAGATTTGAATCTGAAAATACTACCTTGAACAGACTATCAAAGTCTACAGCCAACCCAGCAAAGAAAAAGTCAGTCAAGAAACCCTTTTTCAACAAGAAAAAGAGATTTTAACCATCTTACACCCATCATGCTCACTGTCCAGTTCATGTTCCCCAAAAGGGGCAGCAACAGAACAGATAGCAAAAGAAGCCACAAGTTCCAAGAACTCAACCGGCTCAACAAGCTCAGCCTCCTCAGGGGCTTTGACTCTTTCCTAGAGAACTTAGTCTTCCTGCCCCTGAAAGGTCCGGAACTCCTTACCATTCCTGGCAGGCTATGCCATTTTGCCAAAAGATGGCAACAAATAACATCAGAAAAATTGGACTCTGTCCATTGTACGGCAGGGGTACAGGCTTCATTTTCAAAGCATGCCCCCTCCTACAATGATAACAGTTCAATTCTCAGGTCCTTGCCACCAATCTCTTGGGTCAGGAGGTCGCATCACTTCTTGCTCAAGGAGCAATAGAAGAGGTACCCATATACCAACAGGGAACTGGATTCTACTCCCCCTACTTTCTCATCCCAAAGAAAACAGGAGGACACAGGCCCATTCTGGATCTCAGAGAATTAAACAAATATCTATTCCGAGAAAAATTCAAAATGATCTCCCTCGGAACACTCCTGCCATACCTTCAGAGTCAGGACTGGCTAGGTTCTCTAGATCTAAGGGATGCATATACGCATATTCTCATCCATTCAGATCACAGGAAATTCCTTTGGTTCCTTTTCCAGGGAAGACACTTCCAATACAGGGTTCTTCCCTTTGGTCTGCTTCTTCCCTAAGGGTCTTCATGAAATGCATGGCAGTAATAGCAGCATATCTAAGAACTCTGGGAATATTCGTCTTCCCTTGCTTAGACGACTGGCTCATTCGAGCATCAACAGCTCTAGAAGCCAGCTTCGCTCTCTCGCATGATGTGAATTCTGCTGTATTTGGGATTGGTCATAAACCTCCCAAACTCAGCTCACCCCTTCTCAATCTCTAGAATTCATAGAGGCTCGTCTAGACACAAGACAGTCGAAGGCTTTCCTGCCACAGCCGTGCAGTCTCCGTATAGTACAGCTGCCATCCCAAGCAGTTATGAAACTCTTTCTGACTGCTCAGGAGATGCTTCAGCTTCTGGGGGCATATGGCATCCACTGTCCTTGTGGTTCCCTATGCTTGCCTTCATATGCGAGCAGCCCAGTTGACCATATCCTCTCAGTGGACACAGGCCTCGGGTCGCCTATCGGACAAAATCAGAAACTCTCCATGTCTCATTTTGTCCCTTCAATGGTGGCAATCACTGGAAAACCTTCTAATAGGATCTCCTTTCCAGCAGCCTCTATGCCAAGCCACCCTAACAGATGCGTCCAAGTTGGGTTGGGGGGGGCCCACTTGCACGATCTCTCCACTCAGGGTCTCTGGACCCCACAGGAGGCTTGTCTTTACATAAACCACCTAGAACTCAGCCATTTTCTATGCTCTTCAAGTATTCCAGGACCAGCTCAGCTACAAGACAGTCCTGGTTAAAACCGACAATCCAAGTAGCCATGTTCTACGTGAACAAGCAGGGCGGAACAGGCTCTCTGTTATGCAGCAAAGCTTTACGACTGTGGGCCCTTGCCAGAGAGCTTCAAATCCACCTCCTAGTGGTATATCTTCCAGGCATTCAAAACCTTTGGGCAGACAAACTCAATCAAATACTGCTGCCACACGAATGGTCTCTTCACATAGACCAACTGGATCGAGTGTTTCAAATCTGGGAAACCCCAGATATAACCTCTTTGCAAGTCCACAGAATACCAAACTTCCCCATTTCTGTTCCAGAATTCCGGCTCAAAACTGTCAGGCAAGAGAAGCTTTCCTCCTCCACTGGGATCAGTACTTCCTCTATGCCTTCCCACCCATTCCCCTCATTCCCAAAACATTGTTCAAGCTTCAGAGAGACAGAGGTCGTATGATACTCATAGCTCCACATTGGCCAAGACAAACGTGGTATCCTCTGCTTCTACGTCTCTCTCAGGCCACACCTTTATAGTTGGGATATGCTCCAGATCTTCTTTCCCAAGAGAACGGGACTCTGTTACTCCTGAGTCCCCAGTCCCTGCATCTCAGGGCCTGGTTGCCGAAAAGCCTAGAACCCCTGGATATCAACCTTTCTCAACAGGAAAAGGATATCCTAGTGGTTTCGAGAGAGCCTTCCAGAAGGCAATCTTATGCCTTTAAGTGGAAAAGGTTCTCTGTAATGGTGTTCTCAAAAGAGACTTAACCCCCTTTTGGTGACTGTACAATCGCTACTGGAGTATCTTCTCCATTTATCAAATTATGGTCTGAAAACCAATTCAGTAAGAGTCCATCTGACTGCCATTGCAGCTTCCTGCAAGACTCTGAAGGAACAACCTATCTCCTCTCATCCACTCGTAGCAAGATTCATGAGAGGTCTACTTTTAACAAAACCTCCCATTAAGCCACCGCTGGTGGCATGGGATCTGAATCTTGTTCTTGGGCAGCTCATGAAACCGCCCTTTGAGCCCTTAGCCACTATGGATCTGAAGTTTTTCCTGAAAAGTCATCTTCCTGGTTGCTCTCACTTCTGCAAGACGCATCAGTGAGTTACAGGCCTTAGTGGCGAACCTTCCTTATACAAGATTCCACCATGATAAGGTAGTTCTTAGGACTCATCCCCACTTTATGCCAAAGATGGTTTCGTCTTTTCATTTAAACCAAGCGGTATACCTTCCTGTATTTTTTCCTAGGCCTCATGCCACTAATACAGAAAGGAACCTTCATACTTTAGATTGTAAAAGGGCCTTAGCCTTTTACTTTCAAAGAACTAAGCAACATAGAAAATCTTCTCAGCTTTTTATTGCTTATGATTCTAGTCATTTGGGACTTCCAGTTTCCAAAAGAACTCTCTCTAGGTCAACGGTTCTCAACCTGTGGGTTGCGACCCCCACGGGGGTCGCCACAGGATTCAGCAGGGGTTGCTTCACTCCGCTGTTTAAAAAAAAAAAAAAGACCGCACAAGTTGCTGCCGCTGCTGAGTCCGCTTCTCGGCAGTGGCAAACTGACATACTCCAATCTTCTGCAGCCGCGGCTCCCTGCCTCTTAGGCTCCGCAATGGCTTCACTCACAGGCACAGCCGCGGTTTCCTTTCTGTCTCTCGATGGGCTCCATGCAGCATGCCATTGTCCCGCCTCCAAAGGAAGTTGTTTACTACTTCCTTTGGAGGCGGGACAATGGCATGCAGCACGGAGCCCGTCGAGAGACAGGCTCCGCAACGGCTTCACTCACAGCAGGCACAGCCGCGGTTCCCTAAGAGGCAGGGAGCCGCGGCTGCAGAAGAACAGGGCAGTAGCAGGCAGACAGGGAGAGGGGAGGAGGGGGCAGGGAACCTGCAACGGGACTGACATGAGGGAGGGAGGGGGCTGACATGGAGGGAGGGGAGACCTGATTGTTGGATGGATGGAGGGAGGGAGGGGGGCTGACATGGACAGGGGGGCTGACATGGAGGGAGGGGAGAGCTGATGGATGGATGGAGGGAGGGGGGCTGACATGGAGGGATGGATAGATGGAGGGAGGGGGGCTGACATGGAGGGATGGATGGAGGGAGGGTGGCAACATGGACAGGGGGCTGATATGGAGAGATGGAGGGGGGCTGACATGGACAAAGGGAAGAGACAGGGGGACATACTGGACAGATGGGGATAAATGCTGGACAGAGGGGAGAGACAGTGGGGGTTAGGATTATAATGGGCAGATGGGGGGACTAGGACTGGTAATGGGTTGATTAGGGAAGGCTAGGACTGGGAATGGACTGATCAAGGGGGGTTTGGGACTGGTAATGTGCTGATAGGGGGGTAGGACTAGTAATGGACTGATGGGGGGCTAGCATTGGAAATGAGCTGATCAGGGAGATTAGGACTGGAAATGGCTGATTAGAGGAAGCTAGGACTGGTAATGGGCTGATGGGGGGGGGGGTGTTAGGACTGGTAATGGGCTGATTAGGGGAGCCTAATACTGGTAATGGGGTTGAGGAGGGACTAGCACTGGAAATGAGCTGATTAGGGGAGGCTAGGACTAGTAATGAGCTGATGGGGGGGGGGCAGGATTGGTATTGGGCTGATTAGGGGAGGCTAGCACTGGTAATGGGGTTGAGAGGGGACTAGCACTGGAAGCAAGCTGATTGGGGGCTTCGACTGGGAATGGGCTGATTGTGTGGCGGGGAGGATAGAGCTGCTGGCCCTGGAAGAAAACTGGGGGCTAAGGCTACAAATGGGCTGATATGAGGGGATGGGAGAATGGAACTGGAAGGGAGTGGATCTGAGAGGGGGGCTGCCATGGTATTTGTACTAGAAGGGACTGGTCAACGGGGAAGGAGGGGGACTGGAAGGGAATGGACACCAGTGGCAGTCATGGGAATGCAAGTTGACATTGGAAGGTACTGGGAGACTGGAAAGGGGCTGATACTGGGGAGGGTTACTGGGATTGGAAATAGGCTGATGGAAAGAAGTGAAGAAAATGAAAGAAGAGATAAGAAATGGCAGATGGACCATAGACCACAGAAAGAGAGCTAAGAGAAGACATGAAAGCAGAAGCCTCAGATCGGGACCAGCATGATCAGAGAATAAATTGGTCAGACAATAAAGGTAGAAAAAATAATTTTATTTCATATTAGTGATTTGACTACAAAATCATCATAATTTTGAAATCAAATATTGTTACTTGTTATTGTGGTTTAAATACGTAAATTTTATAAATAAAAGCATATTGCAAAGGCCTATAATATATTAATAATTCAACAAATGATTACAGCGATAATGTGTTAACGATAAAGGAAGAGAGACGCATTTGATTTTATCATTGGGGGTCACCACAAGTTGACCAATGGTAAAAGGGGTCACGGTACAAAAAAGGTTGAAAACCACTGCTCTAGGTGGATTACAAATTGCATATCCTTTGCATACGAGAGTAAGGGACTTTCTCTCGAAAGCCATGTCACAGCTCACAATGTGAGAGCAATGGTAATCTCTATGGCTAATCTTCATACTGTGTCTATTGACAACATCTGTAGAGCAGCCACTTGTGCTTCGGTACATACCTTTACAGCCCACTATTGCTTAGACAAGGACTCCCGTTGGGATGCCCCATTTGTCCAGGCTGTGCTCCATCTCTTTCAGACTTAGTACAACTCCTACCCGCCATTCCGGGTTTTTAATGCCAGAGATCCATGGGAGGAAGCATGACCCATCTCACCTTGGGTTTGCAGCTTCCTGGGGTCATTCCCCTGGTATCTCTCAGCTGGGGAGTCCCCATATGTGAAGACTACATTCCTGCTTGTTTCTGGAGATAGCGTAGTTACTCACCTGTAACAGGTGATCTCCGGGAACAGCAGGAATAAGTCTTCACAACCCACCCGCCTCTCCTAGGAGTTCTCTCTCTCTCTCTCTATTTCTCTCTCCCTCTCCCTCTCTCTCTCCCTCTCCCTCTCTCCCTCCCTTTGTCTCAGCTTTAAACTGAACTGAAGAGGGAGAGTTGGAAAGGTGAGAAGGCAGTATGCAGGCACTGTGAGATGCCTCCCAAAAGCTTTCCTATTGGACGCTGGGGAGCATTCCCATGCAGGCTCCATCGGTACCGACGATACCCATATGTGAAGACTTATTCCTGCTGTTACAGGTGAGTAAATACGCTTTATCAGTGGGGAAAAATGGGTTTTGAACCCTGGCTTGTCTGTGTTTCAGCCTGCTGTTATAACCACCAGGTTACTATTTTGTGATACTTGACTTGTATAATTTATGAATGTTATCATGTCTTATATGTATGGCCTGATATCCCAGTATTCTTCTGGCTAGATTATTTTTGTTATACTGATTACTTTAGTTTTAAGTTATGTAGCTAGCACGATCAGCTTTGTGCAGTATGTTCACTACAGGTATGTCTTTTGAGTGGATTCTTGTCATTTCTTTGTCACTGTGTTCATGTATGCTTGTCTTTATGCACATATACCAGATGAAATAACAAGGGTGCTATTTTACAAACTATTCCCCGTTTCAGGAGCTTTTTTCTTATTCTACTCAGTTTATTTAAAAAAAATTAGATGCCTTCAGCTTAGAGCCTAAGGAACATGTTTACTAATCTTTAATGTGTGTTAAGTGCTGCCACGGCCCTTTTATTTCTATGAGCACAGTGGCACTTAAAATGCATTAAAATTCACTATCGCGCATTAACCTTTAGTAAACATGCCCTTTAATGACTAAAGTGATGTTAAACATCTTTTGAATTTATTAGTCTAGGTTTTTTTATTTCCTATAAATTAAGTTTCTTGTGGATTAATATTAGCTATAGGCTAAGCATTATACTATATATTTTTCAACAAATATTGCATTTGTATATAGAATTGGAATAACCACCATATAATGTAATGTATAATAAATTACGTATTAATGTAGTAAAGCACAAGAATTCTTATGCTATAGCCAAGTATGTTTTATCTTCTCAGAATTTAGAGTGGTTTTACATTTCAGTTGAGACCATTTAAAGGTGTTGGAAGAAACACTGTCTTATGGTAATATACAGTGTTTGGTTTACATTTTGTATACTGAATTTAACTCGTTTTTTTGGATAAATAGATTATTTCATTAAAGTGACAAAATAAGCGACAAATGTTTGCACGTTTGTTTGGAATAAGTTATTTGAAGGGCTATGCAAGTTGTTAATTGACATTGTACTTTTTAGAGGAAGCAGATTGAAATTCCTTTGTCAGGTAAGCATCCTAGTTATCTGACTCAGTGACTCTGAAGTCCATATCCTGTAGCCTCCAAATAGGTCTAGTTTTTATGGTAACAGTGTTCAGGCTGGTCTGGCTCTGGGACAGAGATCTTTGTGACTGCATTGCTAACATTCATGATAGATTAACTTGAAAAGCAGTAAATAACATGAAATGAAAGGGGGATATAGGGAAAAAAACAATCAAAAACTATTCAGCATAACTGAACATTTGTCGCTCATGCTTTAATCATTTAACCCTCATACATGAATACCGTTCAAGTGTTGTTTATTTAAAAAAAATGTGTTTGATAAGAAATTGATCTTGTAAATGCAGAGAAGTCTCCACTTTCTCCAATAACATTTAATAGACTGTCCAAAATGACCTGCCAAGTCAAACGATCAGTACCTCAGTGCTAGAGTTTCAGCAATAAAATAAGTTTGAGGGGTAGCTTCTTGAATACTGCTATATCAATCAAACATAAGAAAATAATTGATGCCACACTGGGTCAGACCAAGGGTCCATCAAGCCCAGTATCCTGTTTCCAACAGAGGCCATTCCAGGTCATAAGTACCTGTCAGATTCGCAAAAGGTACACGGATTCCATGTTGCTTATCCTAGGGATAAGCAGTGGATTTACCTGGTCCTCTTTAATAATGGTTTATGGACTTTTCCTCCAGGAACTCGTCGATATTGTGGGCCTCATTGATGGTCTGTCGCTGGTTCCTTAGGTCTCTTCCTCAATGTGTTTAAGCCATGTTTTCTTGGGTGCTGCTTATTGAACTCTACAGTGAACAGGTCACTCTCACCAGAGAGGTTTGTATGGCAGCCGACTGGTGTTCATTCTGCAAACGTGGCCAAACCATTGCAGTCTGCATTTTTGGATTTGTTCTTCGAATGAAGGTTGATGGTCACACCCTGTCCGAATTGTCTCGTTTCGATGACTATCACAAAGAGAGACACCCAAAATCTCTCTTAGGCATCGCATTTGAAAGACCTTGAACTTGTTCATATCAGGTTTGGGCAGAGTTCATGTTTCCGAACCATACAGGAGAATTGGCAACTTGTCCAAATCTTTTTTTAAACCCAGCTACACTAACAGCTTTTACTACATCATCTGGTAACGAATTCCAGAGTTTGATTACATGTTGAGTGAAAAAATGTTTTCTCTTATTTAGTCTGAAATGGGTTACATTGTAGCATCATTGTGGGCCCTCTAGTCTTTCTACTTTTTGATGGTGTATAAACAACCAATCTAAGTTTACCTGGTCTGTTCCATTCATTCATTTATAGACCCCTATCATATCTCGCCTCAGCCATCTTTTTTCCAAGTTGAAGAGCCCTAACCTTTAACCCTTTCCTTATAGGGATATCCTTCCATCCCCTTTTCCATTTTGGTGGCTCTTCTCTGTACCTTTCATAATTCCACTATATCCTTCTTAATATATGATGACCAGAATTGCGCACAATATTCAAGTTGCGGACGAACCATGGAATGATACAGCGGCATTATAATATCTTTGGTTTTATTCTCCATTCTTTTCCTTATTATTCCTAGCATTCTATTTGCTTTCTTAGCCACCACTGCAAACTGGGCGGAGGGTTTCAATGTATTATTTAGATGACGCTTAAATCTTTTTCCTGGGTGGTGCTTTCTAAGTTGGTACCTTGCATTGTGTAACCAAAGTTTGGGTTGTTTTTTCCTAGGTGCAGAACTTTGCACTTTAAATTTAATCTGCCATTTGTACATGCAGTCTTACAATTTATCAAGGTCCCTTGCAATTTTTCACAATCTTCTTGGGTTTTAATAACTTTGAATAAGTTTGTGTCATCTGCAAATTTGAGCACTTCACTTGTTCTTCCCCTTTCCAGGTCATTTATGAATATGTTAAAAAGCAGCGGGTGCAGCACTGATCCCTGCAGAACTCCACTATATCGCAATAATAGAGTACATCAAATTGGTGGAAGGGCTGCACTCTGTTAAAGAGGGCTGGGCCGGCCTGTCCATTGTGCGAGAATGTTGCTCGCACAGGGCCCTGCACCAACTTCATTCTCGCACAGATGGGTGGTTTCAGAGAAAGCTGGGGGAAGCCCGCGCGAGGCCCCGGCTCCCTCTGCACAGCCGCCAGCATGAAGAATGTTTTCCCTCATGCTGGCGGCTGTTTCAGTGACGCGCGTGAGTGCTGGGAAATGACAGCGGGGCTTTTTAGTGTGCAGGCGGGGGCGCTAGGACTGCATATGGGCTGTGAGGGGGGGAAGCTTGGACTGGAATTGGGCTGTGATTGGGGGGGGCCTAGGACTGGAAATGGGTTGATGGGGGGGGGAAGCTTGGACTGGAAATGGGCTGATAGGGAGCTGGAATAGGACTGGAAATGGGCTGTGATGGGGGGGAAGCTTGGACTGGAAATGGGCTGTGATGGGGGGGAAGCTTGGACTGGAAATGGGCTGTGATGGGGGGAAGCTGGGACTGGGAATGGGCTCTGATGGGAGGGTAAGCTGGGACTGGAAATGGGCTGTGATGGGAGGGTAAGCTGGGACTGGAAATGGGCTGGAATAGGACTGGAAATGGCTTATGGGGGAATAGGACTGGAAATGGGCTGATGGGGGCTGGAATAGGACTGGAAATGGGCTGATGGGAAGGGCTAAGATTGGAAATGGGCTGGAATAGGACTAGAAATGGCTGATGGGAACTGGAATAGAACTGTAGTGGGCTGATGAGGGCTGGAATAGGACTGGAAAGAAGCATATGGGGGGCTAGGACTGAAAATGGGCTGATGGGGACATGGGAGAATGGGACTAGAAGGGAGCAGATGCTGGGTGGATCTAGAACTAGAAGGGAGCTGATTTTGGGGGAGGACTAGAAGGGGATGGAGAGGGGAAAAGATATTTTGTGTGGGAGGAAGACAAATCTACGATTGGCTGGGTATTGGGAGAGTAAACGGGGATTGAGAATGGAAGGGTGAAATTTGAGTGGATGATAAAGGAATAAAGAAAGAAATGGGGGAAAGAGTGAAAGGGGAAAGATCAGTATGTTAAAGCAGATATATAGAGAGAATGGAAAAAATCTAGAAGAGAGAAGAAAGGACAAATGGACAGCTCACAGAAGACATGAAGAAACCAGAAGAAAGTGACTGGAGCAATTGCAACTGAAAAATTAAAATACCCAAACAAAAGGTAGAAAAATACTTTTTATTTTGAATTTATTAACTGGAATATGTCAGGTCTGGGAAGTGTGTATTTCTAACATCTTTGCATTTTTGTTTAGTGCAAGAGGAAATTCATTTATAGTTTTATTTCTCCAGTGATGTACATTTCATGTTTGGCTTTTGGGGTTCCCAATTTAATTATGATCTTCCTATTTCTAAAATGTGATCCCTTATTCTTTGTGTGGTGTTGGTCTATGTTCTGTGTAACCGAGCTGAGGTATTCTGTTCATGTAGTTTCTATTTGACAGTCACACTTGTTCTCTTTCCCTAGTAGGAGATATATTGGTATTCTCCGAGATGTATTGGTTTAATATTTGCAGTGTTGCCTTTTTGATAAGTAGAGTTTGGTGCTTTGTGAGTCCTGGTAGTGCTGTTATGATACGGCGGGTTTGCTATGGGTTGTAAATGGTAAGTGTTTATAATACTTTCTAATGGGCCTGGTGGTTGGCACTGGAATATAGTAATTTGGAAATCTAGTGGTCTTTCTTTATCCAGACACTCATTAAGAAGCATGTTTACTAAAAGCATATTATGCAAATATTTATTCAAATGAGGCTCCTTATACAAATGAGGCCCCGCAGTTAATCTCCACGCATGGCCCCGCATCCCTCTTGGGCCACCCCTGAGAGAGGGCATTGAGTCATACAGGGTTAAAGTTTTGCAGGAAACAAAATACACTGTAGAATCTCTATGGATTGAAATTCCATGTTAAAAGGGGAAGGTGATGGTAGTGGGGGTGTAATACCGACCGTCAGGCCAGAATGAACAAATGGATAATAAAATGCTTAAAAAAATCAGGGAGGCTAACAAAAGTTACAACACAGTAAAAATAATGGGTGATTTCAATTACCCTGCTATCGACTGGATCAATGTCATGGCAGGACATGCTAGGGAGATAGTTTCTAGATGAAATATATGATTGCTTCTTGGAGCAGCTGGTTCATGAACTGACAAGAGGGGAAGCCATTTTGGACCTAGTCCTTAGAGGAACACAAGATCTGGTGCAAAAGATAAGGGCAATAATAGCATGATCACATTTAGAAACATAGAAACATGATGACAGAAAAAGACCACAAGGCCCATCTAGTCTGTCCTTCCATAACAACAACTACAACAGTCCACTTTTTACCTTTAGAGATCCTCTGTGTTGGTCCCATGCTTTTTTGAATTCAGTTACTGTCCTCATCTCTACCACCTCCACTGGGAGACTATTCCACGGATCCACTACTCTTTCCGTAAAGAAATATTTCCGCATATCACTCCTGAATCTATCTCCCTTCACCCTCATCCCATGTCCCCTCGTCGCAGAACTTGCTTTCAATTGAAAGAGGCTCTCTCCCTGAACATTTATGCCACGGAGGTATTTAAACATCTCAATCATATCACCTCTATCCCGCCTTTCCTCTAAGGTGTACATATTAAGATCCTTAAGTCTGTCCTCATATGCTTTATAATGAAGACTACTAATCATCTTAGTAGCAACCCTCTGCACCGACTCCATCCTGTTCACATCCTTTTGAAGGTGCGGTCTCCAGAATTGCACACCATACTCCAAATGAGGTCGCACCAAAGACTTATACAGAGGCATTATCACCTCCTTTTTTCTGCTAGCCATTCCTCTCCGTATGCACCCAAGCATCCTTCTAGCTTTTGCCGTCGCCTTTTCTACCTGTTTAGCTACTTTAAGATCATCGGACACAACTACGCCTAGGTCCCGCTCTTCTTTAGTGGACAAAAGTACTTCACCTCCTATGCTGTATTGCTCCCTTGGATTGCTGCAGCCCAAATGCATGACCTTACATTTTTTAACATTAAATCCCAGCTGCCAAATTCTAGACCATTCTTCAAGCTTAGCTAGATCCCTCCTCATGCTATCTACACCTTCCTGGGTGTCTACTTTATTGCAGATTTTGGTATCATCCGCAAAGAGGCAAACCTTACCCGACAGCCCTTCCGCTATATCACTAACAAAGATGTTAAAAAGAATCGGACCAAGGACAGATCCCTGGGGCACACCACTGGTAACATCCTTGTCCTCAGAGTGAGCTCCATTTACTTGTACTCTTTGTCGCCTCCCACCCAACCAATTTCTAACCCAAGCAGTAACTTTAGGGTCCATCCCTAGGGTGTTCAGTTTGTTTATAAGTCGCCTGTGAGGAACAGTGTCAAAGGCTTTACTGAAATCTAAATACACCACATCTAGAGCTCTCCCTCGGTCCAACTCCCTGGTCATCCAGTCAAAGAAATCAATCAGATTTGTCTGACAAGACCTGCCTCTGGTGAATCCATGCTGCCTCGGATCCTGTAATCCGCCGGACTCCAGAAACCTCACTATTTTCTCTTTCAACAGCGTTTCCATTAATTTACTCACCACCGAAGTTAAACTAACCGGCCTGTAGTTTTCAACCACATCCTTACTTCCGCTTTTGTGTAAAGGCACCACATGAGCCTCTCTCCAGTCCTTTGGCACCACTCCCGACTCCAATGAGGCATTGAAAAGGTCAGTCAGTGGAGTTGCTAGAACATCCCCAAGTTCCCTCAGTATTCTAGGGTGTATCCCATCCGGTCCCATCGCTTTGTCTACTTTAAGTTGAGCTAGTTTCTCACGAACACAGTCTTCTGAAAATTGTTCAAGATGTCCCTCGCTTCTGTTCTTATTTGTGGGTGTTTTCTGAGGTCCTGCTCCTGGTTCTTCATCTGTGAACACAGAACAAAAATATTTGTTAAGCAATTCCGCTTTATCCTTATCAGCTTCTACATATTCCCCCCCTGTACCCTTGAGTCTGACAATACCACTTTTGCCCTTCCTCTTCTCACTAATATATCTGAAAAATGTCTTATCTCCCCATTTTATTGCATTGGCTATTTCCTCCTCCTTTTGAATCTTTGCCTTCTTGACTACTTTGCTAGCTTCTCTAAGTTGTTCCAAATACAGATGCCTGTCTTCCTTTCTCTGTGATTTCTTGTATTTCATGAAGGCCTCCCTCTTTTTCTTCACTTTTTCAGCTACTTCCTTCGAAAACCATAGCGGTCTCCTGTTCCTTTTGCCTTTATTTACCATTTTAACAAAAAGGTTGGTTGCCTTTAAAATACCCCCTTTCAGTTTTGCCCACTGTTGTTCTACATCCCCCAGCTGTTCCCATCCCACTAACGACTCCCTGAGGTATTGGCCCATCTTCGCAAAGTTAGTCTTCCTAAAGTCTAAGATCTTCACCTTGGAATGGATTCTAACAGCCCTAGTCCTAATACTGAACCACACCATCTGGTGATCACTGGATGCAAAATGATCTCCCACTACAACATCAGAAACACTTTCACCATTGGTAAGCACCAAGTCCAGTATGGCCCCTTCACGTGTGGGGTCTGTTACCAATTGCCTGAATAGTTCTCCCTGTAGAGAATCCAGGATCTCCTTACTCCTAGATGATACTGCAGCAGGATAGTGCCAATCAACATCTGGCATATTGAAATCTCCTAGCAGTAGCACTTCCCCTTTCCTAGCAATGCTGCGTATGTCTTCAATTAACTCTCTGTCCACCTCTTCCTCTTGTGAGGGAGGTCTGTATATCACACCAATGCAAATAGATTTCTCTTTCCCTCTTTCTAGTTTAACCCACAATGCCTCCTCTCTCCCTTTTAAGCTCTGTAATTCCAAAGCTTTAATAGTAGTTTTTACATATAGTGCTACTCCTCCTCCCCTTCTTCCTACCCTGTCCTTTCTGAATAAAGTATAGCCAGGTATAGTTACATCCCAGTCATGGTTTTCTGTGAACCATGTTTCTGTAACTGCCACTAAATCTAAGTCAGCCACTCCCACCAAAGCTTCAACTTCAGAGATCTTATTTCCCATGCTACGGGCATTAATACACACTGCTTTCCATATGTTACCCCTGTTACCCATTTCCATAAAGGTATTTAATGTATCACTTACCTGGGGGCTTTCACTTACCTGGGGGCTTTCTTCACCCATCCCCAACGAATCTAGTTTAAAGCCCTCTTCAGTAGATTAGCCAGTCTACTACCAAAGATGTGTTGACCTTTCTTGGACAGATGGATGCCATCTCTGCTCTGCAACCCTTGGAACAGCATCCCATGGTCTAGGAAACCAAAACGCTCTCGAAGACACCATCCACGCAGCCATGCATTAATCTCCAGGATGCGAGCCTCTCTGCCTTGGCCTTTACCCTCAACAGGGAGGATTGAAGAGAACACCACCTGTGCACCTACCTGCTTCACCCTCTGATTTGATTTAATAAATGGAGGAAGGCTGGCAATGAAATCCACGGTACTACTTTTTAACTTCCAAAAGGGAGACTATGATGAGGAAAATATTTAAGAAAAAACTAAAAGGAGCAGTTGCAGAGATGAAAGATTTATATCAAGCATTGCTGTTTAAAAATACTATCTTGGAAGCCCAGACCAGCTGTATTCCACGCTTTAGGAAAAGCATGGAATACAGCATGGTTTAAAGGTGAGGTCAGAGAGGCTGCTGTAGCCAAAAAAGCATCTTTCAGGAAATGGAAAAAGGAGCCAAATGACGAAAACTGGAAACATAAGCACTGGCAAGTTAGATGCAAGGCCACTGAAAAGGCAGGCAAAGAGAATTTGAAAAAAAGCTTGCTGTGGAAGCAAACCCACATAATAACTTTCTCAAGTACATTAGTAACAAAAAAAACCCCTGTGAGTCAGTTGGACCATTAGATGACAGAGGGGTAAAAGGGGCACTAAGAGGGGACAGGGCCATAGTAGAGAGATTGAATGAATTCTTTGCTTCAGTTTTTACTGAAGATGATGTAGGGAAGTTTCCCATGTCTGAAATGGTATTTAAAGGTGATATTTCAGAAGAATTGAAATAAACATAGATGGGACCAAAATATACCAGAGATATTTTGCTCTCTTAAAGGCAAAGATTGGTGGCTCCTTATATTCTTCATAAATTTGTAGGATCACCCAGTGCTTCAAGATAATTTGTTTCAGTGCTTTAGACAAAACATTGAATGATAAGATACAGAGTGCGCGTTTCATTCCTCGAAGCCATTGATGATCAGCTTGAGTGGCTCTATGATAAGCCTGGTAATCAATGATGGATAACCCCATTGTAAAAACAGTGTCTGTATATCACGTGCACATTTGATGAAATTCAGCCTGATCAGAGTATGAACATTTTAAATGTAAAAATTGCCCAATGGTGGCATCCTACAGGCCAGTGGTATAAACTGTTCTATTTTTTTCAGGAGGGGGGAGGATCAAAGATGGCACCTAGAAAGATGTGGGTGCGCTATGTGGAAGCATAAAGAATAACCTAAAACCCTACTCCTCTGAACCTCCTGGGGGCACTTGTCAGGGTATGAGAGGGACTGGTATATGATCTAGATTGCAGTAGCTGTCATTTCTCATTGGTATTTGTCAAATGTGCATCAGGAAACTACTATCTCCAGGAACAAGCAGGAATATAGTCATCACATATGTAGTCATCGGTACCGACGGAGCCTGTGCGGGAACGCTCCCCAGCGTCCAGTTAGAAAGCTTTTGGGAGCATCCCACAGCGCCTGCGTGCTGCCTTCCCGTCTTTCCCAACTGCCTCTCTCCAGTTCTTCCTTTAACACGGAGCCAGCAGGTCGTGTTCCTGTCACCGCAGAAAATTTTCCTCCTTTTTTGTGGTCGCGTCTGCCTTCCTCGACGTTTTTTCTTTATTTCTGTCTTTCTTTTCTTTAAAAAAAAAAAAAAAATCCTTAGTACTGTCCCATTTTTTCCAGGTGCACGCGCCATTTTGGGCCTTAGGCCGAAGATTTTTTCCATAATGGAAAAACCCTCCTCGGGTTTTAAAAAGTGCACAAAGTGTGGCGGTACCATCTCCGTCACCGACACCCATGAGTGATGTCTGAAATGTTTAGGTTCTGACCATTCCATCTCGGAGTGTATGGCCTGTGCCATGATGTCCAAGAGAGGTCGACAGAACCGAGCCGCCAAGCTCAGTGCCCTGTTTCCCTCTGATGCAGCTTCGGTGGCATCGACGTCTTCCAGGGCTTTGTCTTCCTCCCGTGGATCTCAGGTAACTAAACATAAGTCTAGCCGGTCCTCAAAGGGTAGATCTCCTTCTAAGCATCAAGATGCCTCTGGCATTGCCCTTGAGGATTCTGCACCGGCAAAATTGCCCCGGCTTTGGCTTCCAAAGCATTATCGGGGCTCTGGGATGTTCTCGAGGCCTCGACTTCGGCAGAACTACTGGTGCCATGCTCTGGGGTACCGGCGGTCTTCTCCGGTACCGACATCCAGGCATCGGCAGCGTTGATAGACCAAAGAGTCCTGGCTATTGAGTGCAGTCTGGTGGCTCTCCTTGCAGCGTCGACGCCCTCGGAACCGCGTCAGACTTTTCAACCAATACCGGCACCGACTCCGTCACCGGTATCGGTACCGGCACCGATAGCATCAACATCGGTGTCCGCACTGCCGGCACCCAGTCATCGGATGCCTTCCGGTACCGATACTCCGGTACCGATTACTCCCGGTACCGACTTCGGTCGGTACGGGTATCAGGCTCTTCAAGAGCATCCTGACAGAAGATACTTCGAGTCCTCAGAGGAGTCTGAGGATTCTGACAGTTCTGTCGATGCGGGGATACTTCTCCCAGAGAAGCCTTCCTCCCCTAAACGTAGGATGTCTCTTCCAGAGGACATTTCCTTTTAGGATTTCATCAGGGAGGTGGCTCGAGGTCTGTCCATTACTGTGGCCCCTGAAATAGAGCCCAGAGCAAAGGAGTTGGAAATTTTACAATATCCTAAAACTCCTAAGGAGGCAGCTACCTTGCCCACTCATGTTAAGGATGTGGGAGACACCTCTTACCACCTCTCCTCATTCTCGTAGACTGGATACTCTGTATCGAGTCCCTCCTTGTCCTGGTTTCCAGAAAACTCAGCTTCCTCACCACTCTATTGTAGTGGAATCAGCTATGAGAAGGATCAAGAGTGCAAAGAGGCATGCCTCTAATCCTCCAGGATGTGATTGCAGAACTTTGGATGCTTTTGGACTTTGTGTCTTCTAAGCTTCCATGCTTTCTGCCAGGATCAGTTCCTATAGTCTATATATGGGAATGTTCCTGAAGGAAGTCACAGGAGATTTAGAGGCTTTGGGCCCTCTTCTTCCTGAGGATAGAAGACAGGATTTTCTAACATTGGTCAAACATGTCCAGGATGTTTCAAAATTTGTCAACCGTGCAGCTTTTGACTGTTTTGAGTGCATAAGCAGAACCTCTGCTATTGCTATAGGTGCACGTAAAATTGCTTTGCTCCAGGCATCTGACCTGGAGCTCTGGGTACAAGACAAACTGGGAAATATTCCTTGTACTGGTGAGAACCTGTTTGGTAAAGATTGGCAGGAGAAAGCCAATGAGATGGATGCTGAAAACTCCACCTTGGATAGATTATCCAGGACTACAGCTGATCCTGCAAGAAAGAAATCTTTTAAGAAACCATTCTGTTCTAAAAAGAAAAGATTTTTATCCTGCTTATTCTCAGCAGGGACGTTCTGCAGGTCAACCTGTCCGGAAAAGTCAGCAACCACCCAAACAAAGGAAAGCAAAGACTGCTAAGCCTCAACCGTCTCAGCAGTCTCAGCCTCCACAAGACCTTTGACTTTCAACTAGAGAACTTAGTCTTCCTGGCTCTCAATGGACCAGAGCCTTCCACCATTCCAGGAAGGTTGGGCCATTTTGCCCCCAGATGGGGACAGATAACAGCAGAGCATTCGACACTCTCCATCATAAAAGAGGGGTACAAGCTTCATTTTTCGAGCATGCCCCCTCCCACAATAAGGCAGTTCAATTCTCCGACCTCTCTCATCAACCTGTTAGGTCAAGAGGTCACTATGCTTCTTGCCCAAGGGGCAATAGAAGAAGTACCCATCCATCAACAGGGTACAGGGTTCTACTCCCCCTATTTCCTTATCCCAAAGAAAACGGGGGGATACAGACCTATCTTGGACCTCAGAGAATTGAACAAATTCCTTGTCAAAGAGAAATTCAAGATGATTTCTCTCGGAACTCTGCTGCCATATCTTCAGAGTCAGGATTGGCTTTGTTCTCTAGATCTCAAGGATGCATACACCCATGTTCTCATCCATCCAACTCACAGAAAGTTTCTTCGGTTCCTTTTTCAAGGAAAGCACTACCAATACAGGGTGCTTCCTTTTGGCATGGCCTCAGCACCAAGGGTGTTCATGAAATGCATGGCTGTGGTAGCAGCATTTCTCCTCACTCTAGGGATATTCGTCTTCCCCTACTTAGACGATTGGCTCATTCGAGCCCCAACAGAGTCAGAGGCCAGGACTTCTCTATCCTGCACGATGCGTATCCTTCAGTATTTTGGTCTGGTAATAAACATCCCAAAATCCAGTCTAACTCCCACTCAGCCTTTAGAGTTCATAGGAGCTTTGCTGGATACCAGAAAGGCAAGGGCCTATCTTCCCCAGGCCCTTTGCCTTCGCATGGTGCAGTTAGCTCTTCAAGCAGTGTTAAAGTCTCATCTCACTGCCCAAGAAATGCTACAACTACTAGGTCACATGGCATCTACCGTGCATGTGGTTCCCTATGCTCGCCTCCATATGAGGGGCAGCCCAGTGGACTTTATCCACTCAATGGATGCAGGCATCAGGATGCCTGTCAGACAAAATAGCAAACACAAGTCGGCTTGTTTTGTCCCTCCAGTGGTGGAGGTCCACTCAAAACCTGTTACTGGGGTCCCCTTTCCATCAACCCTTACTCCAGGCGACTCTCACAACAGATGCTTCTCCAATGGTTTGGGGAGCTCATCTACAAGACCTCTTTACCCAAGGCACCTGGTCTCCACAGGAGACTCATCTACATATCAATCTCTTGGAGCTCAGAGCAATCTTCCTTGCTCTTAGAGTGTTCCACATCCTGCTGAGCTACAAGACAGTCCTCATTCATACGGACAATCAAGTAGCCATGTTCTACGTGAACAAGCAGGGGGGAACAGGCTCTCTGTCGCTTTGCAGCAAAGCTTTGCGACTATGGGCCCTCACCAGAGAGCATCAGATTCATCTCCTGGCGGTGTATTTTCCAGGCATACAAAACTCTTGGGCAGACAGACTCAGTCGAGTTCTGCTTCCACACGAGTGGTTTCTGCATGCAGACCAGGTAGCCAAGATTTTTCAGATTTGGGGAACCCCGGACATAGACCTCTTTGCAAGTCCGTGGAATGCCAAACTTCCCCGGTTCTGTTCCAGAACCCCGGCTCAGGCCAGGGATGCTTTCCTCTTTTACTGGGGTCAAGAATTCCTGTATGCCTTTCCACCCATTCCCCTGATTCCCAAAACCCTGTTCAAGCTTCAGAGAGACAGAGGCCATATGATTCTCATAGCTTCACATTGCCCAAGGCAAGTGTGGTACCTTCTGCTTCGACATCTCTCTCAAGCTCGGAATATTGTGGCATCCCAATCTCTGCATCTCAGGGCTTGGTTGCTGAAGACCTAGATCTCCATGATCTTAACCTCCCTCAGCAAATAAAGGGATATCCTTTATGCTTCCAGGAAGCCTTCCACAAGATGCTCTCATGCTTTCAAGTGGAAAAGGTTTACCGTATGGTGTTCGTAGAAGGGTCTTAACCCCATTGCCATACCTCTGGAATCGTTACTGGAGTATCTCCTTCATTTATCCAATGCAGTACTTAAGACTAACTCAGTGAGGGTCCATTTGAGTTCTATTGCAGCTTCCTTTAAGCCCCTAAATGGACAACCTATCTCTTCCCATCCTCTTATAGTAAGATTTATGAGAGGCCTTCTGCTAACTAAGCCTCCCATAAAGCCACCACCTGTGGCATGGGACTTAAAATTTGGTTCTTGGTCAGCTCATGAAGTCACCTTTCGAACCCTTAGCTACTACCTCCTTGAAATTCCTTTCTTGGAAGGTTATCTTTCTTATTGCAATCACATCAGCACGTCGCATCAGTGAGTTGCAAGCACTAGTACCTGATCCACCTTATACAAGGTTCCATCATGACAAGGTAGTCCTTAGGACTCATCCGCACTTTATGCCAAAGGTGGTCTCGCCTTTTCATCTAAACGAAGTGGTCTACCTGCCTGTGTTCTTTCCAAGGCCTCATGCATCAAATGCAGAAAGGAACCTTCATAGTTTGGACTGTAAAAGAGCTTTAGCCTTTTAGTTACAAAGAACACTGCAACATAGAAAGTCCTCTCAACTCTTTGTTGCTTTTGATCCTTCTCATTTGGGACTTCCAGTCTCCAAGAGAACACTATCTAATTGGATTGCTCAGTGTATAGCCTTTGCCTATCAGAGTAAGAATCTTCCTCTGGAGGGCCATGTCACAGCTTACAATGTGAGAGCCATGACAGCCTCAATGGCTCATCTGCACTCTGTCTATTGACGACATCTGTCGAGCAGCCACCTGGGCCTCGGTTCATACCTTCACAGCCCATTACTGCTTGGACAAGGACTCCTGCCGGGATGCCTTGTTTGGTCAGGCTGTTCTCCAACACCTGTTCCATACCTAATCAACTCCTACCCACCATCCCTGGTAGGATGCCAGAGATCCATGGGGGGAAGTGGAGCCCTTCTCAGGGACACACAACTTCTGGACTCTCTCCCTGGCATCTAAAGCTAGGGAGTCCCCATATGTGATGACTACATTCCTGCTTGTTCCTGGAGATAGCATAGTTACTCACCTGTAACAGGTGATCTCCGGGAAAAGCAGGAATTTAGTCCTCACAACTCATCCACCTCCCCTAGGAGTTGTATCTCTCTATCTATTCTCTTTCCCTTTCTCTCTCTCTCTCTTTGTCTCAGTTTTAAAACTCAACTGGAGATAGGCAGTTGGGAAAGGCGGGAAGGCAGCACGCAGGCGCTGTGGGATGCTCCCAAAAGCTTTCTAATTGGACGCTGGGGAGCGTTCCCACGCAGGCTCTGTTGGTACCGACGATACCCATATGTGAGGACTAAATTCCTGCTGTTCCCGGAGATCACCTGTTACAGGTGAGTAACTATGCTGTCTGTGCTGAACAGCTTAGGAGATGCACATTTTTCCCAAGGGGCGTGGCATCAGCGGGTGCATGGTGGAGGCAGGCAGGATCTGAAACATGACTTCACAATACGATTTGCACGAGGACTTCCAAAGCATTTCACATGTCCCCATGTCCGTGAATATTGGCGGGGAAGTCATTCTCCATCACACAGCTATTATGGTATACCAGTGACTTATATCCATGGTCCATACTCGCAGGGGAGGAGTAGACTAATGGTCAGAGCAACAACCTAATACACCTAGGAAAAGCCAGGGGCTGCTGGGTCCCCAAGAGTTAGCCATCACGTTATTGCACAAAAGGAAAAAAAATGTGCTCACAGTATGGCCAGGATGCATCACTGATGGGTATAATGATGCTGACAGTTAACAGGGATGGTGCCAGGATGGGAATGGCCAAGTGAAGCAATGTCACAGCAATCATTAGACACAACAGGCCTACACATTTAATATTTGTCTCAAGGTTTGCCAGGTATATCTCAATGTGCACATTAAGGACCTTGTACCCCTTCCCCTACACTTCCCTCCCCCTGGTCCACACCCTCCCCCCACACCCAGATCCATGTGCAACCATAATACTCCTCGCTCACCCCAGCCCACTAAACCAAATCTCCACCCACACATCCCACCCTTCCTCCCACAGACCAAGCACCATATCCCCACCCTCACACAAACAAGTGACCAATCTTTTGGTCCGCCAATGGCCCCTGGCCCTTCCCCTCCCCCTTACAGGGGCCATATGCACAATGGCCTGAGTTACCACAGGGTTTGGGGTGGAGGGTGGCGTAGCACTTGAGTCAGAACTGTTGTCACTCTCCCCACTCTCTGCCTCGATCTCCTCATAGAATTGGGAGGAAGATCATGACAGGCCCTGTGTTCTGATGAACAGGCCTCAGAATATTGGGGGCCCTGTGTGTGTGTTGGCTGTGGCTGATGTGGAGGCCTGGCTTCTGATGGTACGTGTGTACACCTAGATGGAGCAATGTCCAGAAATTGTTGTAGTGGTTGCCACAGCGGTAGCAGTCAATGCAACTTGACTTGGCATGGTGACTGTGCGGGTGCAGTTCTGCCACAGCTCCCCTACCATATCAACCACACGGTTCCTCTGGAGAACAATAGATTGGGTCAGATCTTCTGTGGGTGCAAGCTGGTGCTCCTGCAGCGCCAAGCTTTGCTGTAAGAGCTCCAGCTTGGCATGTGCCCATGTTCAGTGTTCTGCATCTTGTGCCAGCAGCCGCTCGCACAGACAAGGAGCTGTCTGGAGGCCCTGCTTGCTCTGCATGGCTCCCGCCCATCAGCATCCTGCTGTTCCTGGTGACGTGGAGATGGTTTGGGGAGCTTGATGTCAGCAGCCCTTGTCTCCTCAGCAGTAGGTAGCAGGCTGACAGGGTCACAGCCATTCTCATGGCCATCCCGTTGGGTCGTGGCTGAGAACCCTGCAGCAGAAGTGGCTGTATCCCCTGAAATTTGTGAGGGGGATCAGCAGGGGTCATTTCCAGATCTGGCTCAGCAGCACCTGAGAATACACAGAGCAAGCATGTTTAACCACAAGATGTGTTCTGCCTATCAGCCACAGAAGGGTGTCAGTGCATTAGCTATCGATACAGTGGATCCCTCTCAGAACAGGGCCACATTATGAGATGGCTGCTGCTCTCGCTTTGTGCAATGCTGTTCTCAGGAAAAAGGGGAAGCATAGATGACAAAATGCTAACTCGCAATCCACACAGTACCATAAACTGCAATCCAAGCTGTATATGTACACATAATACCACAGCAGATACATGCCCTGAGCAGGCCCCAAATCACCAACCCTTGAGTTCTAAGGCATGCTGCATGACTACTGAGCCACAATAAGAGTCCCCCAGCTCCACATTCACAAATCTGTGACTATGCACCCTTGCTGTGTCCACCTTAGTAAAACAGCTCTTGGCTCAGTAATGGAGAGAAGTGGAAATTGCAGTATGCATGGCAGGTCCTGAATGGCACTGCCACCAGGTCACAGAGTTACAGTAGACACCTTTTCCTATCAAATATAAGCAAGTTGTTGATTGGAGGTAAAGGTAGGCCCCCGCAGCCACTAAGCAAAGTCCCTATCATGTCTATTCTTCACTGATGAACGAAGGGGATATGCAGTGAACCAGTAAGATCTCTCATATCGCTCCCCCATACATGCTGTCACTCTGTTGCAATGAAAATGATGTTGGGAAGGGGTATAGAAATGCATCTGGAAGACGCTGCAGGGAGCAGCAGTATGAGGTCCCGAGTCCTCACTGCCCATCTGATACCATGCAGAAGGGCAGACTGCACCAATCCATTGTGACCCAGGGCACAGGATTGTAACACCACATAAGAGAGAAAAAGGTTATGTGCAGTACCCACATAGATCACATGGTGTGTAGGTGACAGTGGCTCAGTCAAGAACGTAGTGGCTGCAGTAGGGAAACGGATCAGGTCTGAGACCATGCTTGGGGACACATTCCTTGTGGCCTTGGGCAGGTCACCTAACCTTCCATTACCTTGAATGAAAGGTGTGGCAATCTACATCTGGTCACACTACCAAGAAAACCCAGGAGTCGGCATTGCTGGAAGGCACACACAGCATTTGCATGCAGATGGTGTGTGGAAGGGTGTGCATTGTGAGTGAGAGAGAAAGGTGGTGAATTCTACCAGGGTGTATGGCGGGAGTCATATTGCAGTTGTTTACCATGCTCCTGTGAGGCCTGTGAGGTATCCAGTGTGCCCTCTCCCTCCTGTGTAGCAGGATCAGTGGTGGCCAGGACACACTACTCCAGCTTGGTCAGTGTTTCAGACTGGCCATCTGGGCCTACACATCTGGCTGCCTTGGCAGTATTATGGTGCACCTGCCTCCACTTAGACGTCAGGTCCTCAATGTCCTGTTGTAGTAGATGCCATTTATCTTTCAGCAGATAGCAAGCCATTGCCTCTGCTTCTTGTAAGCACCCACCTTTGTGTCATCGTCTATCAGCATGCTGAGATGTGCCAATATTTCCTCCAACATGAGGTTTATCTCCCCCTCTGTGAAATTGGACTTACTACTGGCCACCTTAGGAGCCATCATGGTGTGAAGCAACAGTAGCGAGAGGCAAATTCACAGTGTAAAGCAACACTAGCGAGATGAATGTTCATGTTGGGTGTGTCTGACACACATTTATATAGTGTACATGTTTGGGCATCTCTGGAAGTGGGTACGCCCAAGGATGCCACTAAACATCCCCAGAAAACACAGTGGATGTCTATGCCACCATGCTCTCCACAGGCTCATGGTGCAGATGAGATATGGGGCAGACAGGAGGAAGTGTATGTGGCATTGCTGGGGGAAGCTACGCAAGTCTTTGTGGGGGGGGGGGGGGTATGTATGGAATGCGAAGGTCAATATGTTGTACATTTGCTTCTGCTCTAGACATGTATTGCTGTCCCCCAAGTAGCTTAAAGGTGGGCAGCTCACGGCAGGCCCCAAAGTTTGTCCCGAGTGTTTGGGCCCTAGCTGAAACCCAAATGCAACACACCCTCTGGCTGTCTGAATCTGGTACATAGCTATGAATGGCCTGTGTTTGCTGCTCTTCAAAGGTTGCTGCGCCAGGCAACTGCCTAGCTTGCCTATTGGTTCAGCCACCCTATCCAAGCTGAGGCATGATGCCCTTTCACAGGGCATCATGCCTGATGCCCTAAAACTCACAACACTCCGACCAATAATAAAGAATAATAAGCTCGATTCAAAAGATCCGAACTCCTACAGACCCATAGCCAGCATTCCGTTCATAGCCAAAATTATAGAGAAAACAATTCAAATTCAGTTACAGGAACACATTGATGAATACAAACCCCTTGACTCACACCAATTTGGTTTCCGCCCATTCCATGGAGTAGAAACCCTCCTAATCACTCTTATGGACTTCCTCATCAAGGGCACAGATGACAAACAACAAGGCTACTTACTCTTATTTATAGATATCTCAGCCGCATTCGATAACATTAATCACCTGACACTGATCAACAGACTAGAAAACCTAGGAATAGGCGGGATTGTCCTTAACTGGTTCAAATCCTACATTTCACACCGATTAATACGCGTCCAAATTGACCAACAAGCATCAGAAACATTCCCCCAAGGACAGGGAATACCCCAAGGATCAGCCCTATCAGCCCTCCTATTTAACTTGTACCTGCAACCGATAACTAACATATTTAAAAAACACAAGATTAATCACTTCATATACGCCGATGACATCATGCTGTTGTTGTTAAGTGCCGTCGAGTCGGAGTCGACTCATGGCGACCCTCTGGATAGCTATCCTAAATTGTGTTCGGTCTTCAGTCAGGCGGCTCATTGTTGACAGGCTGGTACCCGTAGCTGCTGTTATTGTAGCGATCCATCTCATTGCTGGCCTTCCTCTTTTGCGTTGACCTTCTATCTTGCCAAGCATGATGTCTTTCTCTAATGATCTCTCTCTTCGCATGATGTGTCCGAAGTATGAAAGTCGAAGTCTTGTCATCTGAGCTTCTAAAGAAAGCTTAGGTTTGATCTCCTCTAGTACCGACTGGTTTGTTCTTCGGGCAGTCCATGGTATACACAGTATTCGCCGCCAGCACCATAATTCAAAGGCATCAATTTTCTTCCTGTCTGTCTTTTTCACTGTCCAGCTTTCACATCCATATGATGTTATTGAAAATACCATGGCTTGAACAAGTCGAATCTTTGTATGGAGAGAGACATCTCTGCTCTTGAGAATCTTATCTAGGTCTTTCATAGCCATTCTGCCAAGAGCAATGCGTTGTCTGATTTCTTGACTGCTTGTTGCTTCTTTATTGATAGTTGATCCAAGTAGGTTAAAGTTGTTCACGATTTCAATTTCTTCTCCTTCAACGATGAACCTGTTGATTTTGCCAATTGTCATGATCTTTGTCTTCTTTACATTAAGGTGCAGGCCCATTTTGAGACTATGTTCTTTGATTGTGAGAAGCAAATGTTTCAGATCATCTTCACTTTCAGCCAGTAATGTGGTATCATCAGCATAGCGAAGGTTGTTGATGAGTCTTCCACCAATCTTCACACCTCTGTTGTCTTCATACAGTCCTGCTTCTCTGATGATTTGTTCTGCATATAAATTAAACAGGCAGGGGGAAAGTATGCAGCCTTGTCTTACACCCTTGCTTATTTTAAACCATTCTGTTTCTCCTTGTTCCGTTCGAACTATTGCTTCTTGATCAATGTACAGATTGCGCAAGAGAACGATCAGGTGTTCTGGTATACCCATTCTTCTTAATGTGGTCCAGAGTTTCTCATGGTTTACACAGTCAAAAGCCTTGCTATAGTCGATAAAGCACAAATACATATCCTTTTGGTATTCTTTAGTTTTTTCAAGGATCCATCTCACATCCGCAATGATGTCTCTCGTTCCTCGCCCTTTCCTGAACCCTGCTTGCACTTCAGGTAGTTCTTGTTCTAGGTATGGCTGTAGTCTCTTTTGAATAATCTTCAGTAGAATCTTGCTGGCATGTGGGATCAGAGCGATTGTGCGATAATTTCCACAGTCAGTTGGATCACCTTTCTTTAGTATTGGTATAAACACAGATCTTTTCCAGTCAGTTGGCCATGATGTTGTCTTCCATATTTCTTGGCAGAGCCGTGTAAGTACGGTAACAGCTGCATCAGATTGCTGCAATACTTCTGTGGGAATGCTATCAATGCCTGGTGCTTTGTTCTTTGATAAGGCTTTCAATGCTGCTTCAACTTCTTCTTTCATCACCAATGGTTCCTGATCATAAGGTATAGGTTGAAACGGCTGTTGGTCCACTTGATCTTTATCATATAAAAACTCTGTATACTCCTTCCACCTTCCACATCATGCTAGCTATCCCCATAACCATAAAAAACCCTACATATGACCCGCTATCCAAATGCATGGCTGAGACCTCCTCCTGGATGGAAACTAACCATCTCAGCATAAACTTCAAAAAAACCGAGGCAATGTTTGTGACAAGATCATCTATGACTGAGAACACCTACCCGGAAACAATCACTATCAACAAAACCTCCATACCTGTCAGAAAACAGGTAAAATACTTAGGAGTAATAATAGACCACACTCTCACCATGCTACCACACATAAAACAAACAGTAAAAACCATTTTCTATAAACTCAAAACAATTCAACACCTAAGGCCACTCCTAGAAACACCAGACTTTAGATCCGTAGTAGGTACACTGATCACCCCTCACCTCGACTATTGCAATAGTCTCCTAATAGGCCTCCCGCAAAAAAGCACATACCTTCTTCAAAGAGCACAAAACATCTGTGCAAAAGTGATTGCTAAAGCTTGCCTAACAGACCACGTAACCCCTATACTGCTAGACCTCCACTGGCTCCCTATAAACAGCCGAATTAAATATAAAATTATCCTAACAACCTATAAACTCATAAACGACATAACCCCCTCACTCTTATCCACATTACTACAATCTCCAACTTCGACAAGGACCCTCAGACAAAACGCAGCCCACTCTCTCATCATACCAAAAACCATCCGCAAAACTAAGAACACCACTAGCTCCAGAGCATTCTCATTCGCTGCTCCTACACTCTGGAACGACCTCCCCATTGAACTTCGTACCATAAGAGACCTCTTCCAATTCAGAAAAGAATTAAAGACCTACCTGTTCACTGAACACTTCGAAGTCCCCTACTACCCCAAAGCTAGCTCCACAACAAACGTGGTCACACATGCACAAACTCCCTTATTCCAAACAATGTAAACACAAGCCTGCCCCCCCCTCCACACACACGCCCCAAGACGACATAAAAAGGAACTAAATTCCAACACCTACACCAATATCTGACCCACACAACACACACACCACACACTGTAAATATACATTTGTAAAAAGTTAGATGTGTTTGTTTTAATACCTACAAAGTTCTTGCTTTAATACCTAAAAGATGTTTCTGCTTTTTGTTTTTCCTTTAATACCTACAAAGTTTATATTACTGTTCAATGTAAATAGTTGAATTCTATTGTTCTATGTAAAATGTATACAAACTGTGTACAAGACTGTTAACCTGTTATATGTAAACCGCCCTTGATCTCTGGAAGGGGCGGTATAAAAGAAATAGTTAAATAAATAAATAAAATAAATAAATAAAGACTTCATAAGAGAAGTGGCTAAAGGACTTTCTATTTCAGTAACCTCTGAATCGGAGCCTAGAGCTAAAAAATTGGATATTTTAGGTTATTCTAAGGCTCCTAAGGAGGCAGTCACCTTGCCAATTCATGAGATTCTTTATGATCACATGATTGACTTATGGGAGACTCCTCTCACTATCTTTCCTCATTCTCGTAGATTGGACACTATGTACCGTGTCCCTCCTTGTCCTGGTTTTCATAAAGCACAGCTTCCTCACCATTCTATTGTGGTGGAGTCAGCTATGAAAAGGATAAAGAGTGCAAAAAGACACTCCTCTGCTCCTCCAGGAAGAGAATGCAGGACCTTGGATGCTTTTGGTAGGAAAATCTTCCAAGCCAGTATGCTCATTGCCAGAATCAACTCCTATAGTCTTTATATGGGTATGTTTCTGAAAGAAGTTGCAGATAAACTGCACACTTTCCTCCCTTTTCTTCCAGAGGATAAAAGGGAAGAATTTCTTATTTGGCTTAAGCATACTTAGGATATTTCAAAGTTTTCCAACCGTGCAGCTTTTGACTCCTTTGAAGGTGCCAGCAGAGCTTCGGCCATTGCCATAGCTGCTCGCAGAATTGCTTGGCTCCAGGCTTCTGATCTAGAATCTTGGGTCCAGGATGGCTTGGGAAATCTTCCCTGTACAGGTGAAAACCTGTTTGGCAAAGATTGGCAAATAAAAGCCACTCAAAAGGATGCAGAAAATTCTGCTTTGGATAGACTTTCAAAGTCAACCTCCATTCCTGCCAAGAAAAAACCTTTCAAGAAGTCTTTTTTCAAGAAAAGCAGATTCCATCCTGCTGCTGGCCAACAATCATCTACAGGTCGTTTTGCTACTAAGCGTCAGCAACCTAAACAGGCCAGGCCTAAGCCTACAGGGGCTGCTGCAACTCAGCAGACCCAGCCTCCTCAGGGCTTTTGACTTGATGCTAGAGAACTTAGCCTTTCTGGCTCTGAAACAGCCAGAGCCTCTCACCATTCCAGGAAGGTTAGCTCATTTTGCTCCCAGATGGGAGCAAATTACAGCAGAGCAGTGGACCCTCTCCATCATAAGAGAGGGCTACAAACTTCATTTCTCAAACCTTCCTCCTCACACCATGGTGAGACATTTCAATTCTCCAACATCTCTCCTCAACCTTCTAGGTCAGGAGGTGGCTACCCTTCTTGCCCAAGGGGCAATAGAAGAAGTACCTCTTCTTCAACAAGGGTCAGGGTTTTACTCCCCCTACTTTCTGATCCCAAAGAAAACAGGGGCTACAGACCCATATTAGATCTCAGAGAATTGAACAAATTTCTATGCAAGGAGAAATTCAAGATGCTTTCTCTGGGCACTCTCCTTCCATACCTTCAGAGTCAGGATTGGCTTTGTTCTCTAGATCTCAAGGATGCGTACACACATGTCCTCCTCCATCCATCTCACAGAAGGTTTCTCCGTTTTCTTTTCCAAGGAAAGCATTACCAATACAGGGTGCTTCCTTTCGGTCTGGCCTCTGCTCCAAGAGTGTTCACCAAATGCATGGCAGTAGTAGCTGCATTTCTACGCACTCTGGGAATATTTGTATTCCCATACCTGGACGACTGGCTCATCCGAGCTCCATCTCAGTCAGAGGCCCAGACTTCCCTGGACTGCACAAGGCGCATTCTGCAGTATCTGGGACTTGTGGTAAACCTCCCAAAGTCCCAGCTCACCCTTACTCAGTCCCTAGAGTTCATAGGGGCCTGGTTAGATACTACCACTGCAAGGGCCTATCTTCCTCAGGCCCGTTGCCTACGCCTAGTGCAGTTAGCCTCCCAGATTCAGTCAGAGTCATTTAACTGCCCGGGAGATGCTACAACTGCTAGGCCACATGGCATCCACAGTGCATGTGGTCCCCTATGCTCGTCTTCACATGAGAGCAGCTCAGTGGACTTTGTCCACTCAGTGGACTCAAGCATCAGGGGCTCTGTCAGACAAAATAGCAACCTCCAGGCGCCTCTTTTGGTCTCTCCAGTGGTGGAACTCCACCCAAAATCTGTTGCTGGGGTCCCCCTTCCAACAGTTGTTACCCCAAGCATCCCTCACAACAGATGCCTCCCAAACAGGTTGGGGAGCTCATCTGCAAGACCTCTCCACTCAGGGCACTTGGTCTCCACAGGAAACCTCTCTACATATCAACCACTTGGAGCTCCGAGCAGTTTTTCTAGCTCTCAAGGTCTTCCATACCCTGCTCAGCTACAAGACAGTCCTCATTCATACGGACAATCAGGTAGCCATGTTTTACTAAACAAGCAAGGAGGAACTGGCTCTCTGTCGCTTTGCAATGAAGCTTTAAGATTGTGGGCCTTCGCCAGAGAGCATCAAATCCATCTCCTGGCCGTATACCTTCCAGGAATCCAAAACTCTTGGGCAGACAGACTCAGTCGAGTGCTGCTTCCACACAAATGGTCCCTGCACATGGACCAGGTACTCAGAATCTTCCAAGAATGGGGAACCCCGGACATAGACCTCTTTGCAAGTCCGTGGAATGCCAAACTTCCCCGGTTCTGTTCCAGAATTACGTGTCAGGGAGTTCAGGCCAAGGATGCCTTCCAAGCAAACAAACAAGGGTGAGCAGAAAGGGGTCACTTGCGCTTTTATTGAAAAACCAAAACCCCGACGCGTTTCAGCAGATGCCTTCATCAAGGGGCTAGCGGAATGCAAACAAATAAATAAAAACATGAAACTCAATAAACCATAATAAAACAGTAATATAAATTTAAAATAGCTGATCACAAGTAATATAAAAAGACAATAAATATAATGTAAAATGTAAATCATAATATACTCACACACTGTATTAGTTCAATACATTAAATGGAGCGCATGAGAATATGTAACCAGTAATGTGATTAATAATGCTGAAAAATAATAAACACATTGAAACATCAAGGCAAATAAAATGCAATAAGTGAGCTAATAACTGGACAACGTGAAAATGGGAAATCCAGACCCAAAACACCATAAATTATAACCATTAAAAATGCAATACTAAAATAATGTAACACAAAAATAACTTAACAGAAACATAACTTCAAATGTAAAAAGATTTATTACTAAACATGATTAATTATGACTAAAACAACAATAAAAAACTATTAAATAAACAAATATCATAAGCAGATTTAAGAAACGTAATGTGATAAGGTGCTACCATATAAAAATCATGTATAAAGGGTGATTTTGAAATCAGCCTGTCTACCCAGGAGCCAGTTAAAAAATATAATAAATAAATAAATAAATAAGAATGGTATAGGGGCCACGCTTGGTAACAAAAACTGTTGTAATGTGGAAATTGTATAAAATGAATTAAAAGCACCAGAAGAAAAAATATATATATTGTGCTTGTATTTAAAAACATTTGAGCCATACTCAAAATATATATTGTACTTGTATTTAAAACAATTGAGCCATACTGAAAGGGCAGATACCCAACTTATCAAACAATAAAAAATAAAAAAACATAAAATGTGCTGTACCAGATTTTAATAAAAGAGAAAAATGTCACATAGCAAATGTTAAAAGATTGAATTAAAAGCGTTAAAACAACGCAGTTCAAAAGACATATGCGTAAGATCAGCAAATGCTGACCAATACATATAAAGTTAATATTTAAACCAAATGATGAGGAACATTCTGTATAACTTAACCCCATGCAACCAAGCCCTATTTAGAAAATATGATTGCGCAAAAACCGCTGGCAATACTGGACATAGAAAAATATGGGAAAAACCCGGCAGTTTATCATTGCAAAAGTATATAGAGGACACAAGGAAGAAAGAGGGGGACCTTATATGCTGCAATACTGGTATTGTATGAAAAGAACGGCATGAAAATGAAAATGAGTGGGGTTGCCTGTATAATGGAAGATCAAAACTACAACAATTCAAAGGCAAAGCCCAAAAATTGTATGGTGTATCGTCATGCAAACAAAACGTCGTGCAACCTAAACTAACACTGATTAAAAGACCGGTGCTGCTGTAAAGAAAGGGTGCGAGCATAAATGGCAAACCGGCAACTCGAAAGTGAAAGCATTCAGAGAGAGCTTCATACAGAATGTTAAATAACAGGAAAAGCCTGAGTACTGTAGAAATAAAGTCCAAAAAAGAGTCACACGTACCTTCAGCACTGACACGTACCTACAGCACTGGCAGTAACAGCAAAACAATCCTTGTGGAAACGCCGATTTTGGCGCGCTTAAAAAGGTCAAAAGACCAAATTAGCATATATGCATATGTAAAGAAAAAACGAATCGTAACCCAAGTAGATAAAAAAGTAGTGATAATAAAAAATGAACTAAAAAGGGGAGGGGGGGTGGGAGGCATACATGGAAAGAACTAAGGCTTGCAAGAAAAGTTCAAATAGTATTATTCCAAAAAGGGCGCTAATGTTTTTAAAAAAAACTATGTGGTGAAGCCATACTAAAAATGCAATGCTAAGCATGTAATGCAATTAAAAATCAAGATTATGAGAGAACCATATTAAATGAAAAATCCTATATGATACCGGGCTTATAATAAACCCTACGAAAGGAGAAAGCTGTGCAATCGAGCCGAGAAAAAAGAGAGACATACAATGTTAATGCGATGCAGTCTTTTTGTCCCCTTACCAAGAACAGGTAGAACCTCTGAGAATGCAACAGTGTTAACAACGTGCTTGAGTTTCTCCCCCAATCTCTGGGGGAGAAACTCAAGCACGTTGTTAACACTGTTGCATTCTCAGAGGTTCTACCTGTTCTTGGTAAGGGGACAAAAAGACTGCATCGCATTAACAGCTTTAATACATGGCTCCAGACCTGGTGCAGAGAAGAAGGATTCGGATTTATTGGCAACTGGGACAACAGATGGATCAACAAGAGACTATACTGTGCTGATGGACTACATCTCTCTTCCACAGGGAAAAGAATCCTAAGTGAAAAATTCAGGCAGTATGTGGACATGCATTTAAACTAGGAAAAGGGGGTGACGGATGTGGAAGGTCAACATCTGCATGCCACCCCCAACAAAAGCAGAACAACATCAGAAACAGCCACACTTTTAAACCACACATCAAAAACATGTGGGAGGAAGTGGGCAGAACAAAATCAATGCAAAATACACACAAGCCAGGAAAGTGCTGGAAAGCAATGAGCACAAATGCTCGAAGCTTAGCCAACAAAATTCCAGACCTGGAAGCCCTAACGGCAGAAACAGACTTGGACATTGTGGCCATTACAGAAACATGGTTTAATGAATCACATGATTGGGATATAGCCATAGCTGGCTATAATCTATTCAGGAGGGACCGAGAAAATGGAAAAGGAGGAGGAGTAGCCTTGTATGTCAAAAGCAATATTAAAGCTACTGAAATGCAGGGGACATGGGGAAAAGAAGAAGCGCTCTGGATTGCGTTGGAGAGAGGAGATGGCACTGTCATCCATATTGCTGTAGTCTATAGACCTCCGACTCAAATTGAAGAGAGAGACAATGAATTGATTAGAGATATTGCCAAGATAGCATCAAAGGGGGAAGCAATCATATTGTGTGACTTTAATCTACCTGATGTGGATTGGATTACTCCTTCTGAACATCTGGAAAGAAGCAAAAGAATTGTGGATGCTCTCCAAGATGCATTATTTAGACAAATGGTGATGGAACCAACCAGGGAAAGCTCAACGCTGGATGTAGTGCTCACCAACGGTGATAGTGTGTCAAATGTCTGCGTGAGTGCCCCTGTGAGCAACAGTGACCATCACACGGTGTGGTTTGAAATAAAAGCCATGGCACAGGCCAATCATAGCAAGCTCAGAGTCCTAAACTTCAAATACACTAACTTCAATCAAATGGCAGAGTATGTAAAGGAGGAGATGACGGGGTGGGAAGAGATAAAGGAAGTGGAATTGCAATGGGCTAAACTAAAGGAGGCATTGAAAGGAGCAACAGATAAATATGTAAGAAAAGTAAATAAAAGCAAGAGGAGAAGGAAACCTATTTGGTTTTCCAAAGAGGTGGCTGCTCATATAAAGGCAAAAAACACAACTTTTGCAAAATTCAAAAGCTTGCAGACCGAAGAACACAGAAATGAATACAGGATCAAACTCAAAGAGACAAAACGAGAAATAAGGATAGCAAAATCAAAGGCAGAGGAAAAAATGGCTAAAGATGTTAAGGGTGGCAACAAAAATTTCTTCAGGTATATTCGGGAAAGGAAAAAGATCAGTGTTGGAATTGCAGGACTCAGAAGTGCTGGGAAAGGACTCGTGGAAAGTGACACTGAAAAAGCAAAATTGCTAAACAATTACTTCTGCTCTGTGTTTACTAAAGAGGATCCTGGGGATGGACCAGCTGTGACTCCCAAGTATAGGAATGGGAATGAAGTGGATACCACACCATTCACAGCAGAGGAGGTGTTAGAACAACTTGCTAAACTGAAAGTGGACAAAGCCATGGGACCGGATGGGATACATCCCAGGATACTGAAAGAGCTCAGAGAGGTTCTTGCAGGACCGTTAAAGGATGTCTTCAACAGATCCTTGGAAACAGGAGAGGTTCCTCAGGACTGGAGAATGGCTGATGTCGTACCTCTACACAAAAGTGGTGACAGGGAAGAAGTGTCAAACTACAGACCCGTGAGCCTTACCTCGGTGGCAGGAAAAGTAATGGAGGCGCTCCTGAAAGAGCGAATAGTGAACTTTCTGAAAACCAACAGCTTGCAAGACCCGAGGCAACATGGTTTTACCGAAGGACGATCTTGCCAGACAAATCTGATCGAGTTCTTTGACTGCGTGACGAGGGAACTAGATCAGGGGCATGCAATGGATGTCATCTACCTGGATTTCAGCAAAGCCTTTGATACTGTTCCTCATAGGAGGCTTATCAACAAACTCAGTAGCTTGGGGATGGGTCCCAAGATGGTAAACTGGATTAGAAATTGGCTGACTGACAGACGACAGAAGGTGATTGTACATGGAGCTCACTCGGATGAGAGGAAGGTGATTAGCGGGGTGCCCCAGGGTTCGGTCCTGGGCCTGGCACTGTTCAATGTATTTGTGAGTGATATTGCTGAAGGACTGAATGGAAAAGTCTGTCTTTTTGCAGACGACACAAAAATTTGCAACAGAGTGGACTCCCCTGAGGGAGTGGTTAACATGAAGAAAGATCTACAAAAGCTGGAAGACTGGTCTAAAGCTTGGCAACTACGATTTAATGCAAAAAAGTGCAGTGTCATGCACTTGGGTAGCAGAAATCCAAGAGAAATGTACAAGATAGGGGGAGAAAGGTTGGTATGCACAGTTCAGGAAAAAGACCTTGGTGTGATTATCTCTGCTGATCTCAAGGTGGCAAAACAGTGCGACAAGGCGGTGGCAAAAGCCAGGAGGATGTTGGGCTGCATACAAAGAGGGATTACCAGCAGAAAAGAAGAGGTACTTATGCCACTGTATAGGTCACTGGTGAGGCCTCACTTGGAATACTGCGTTCAGTTTTGGAGACCATATCTTGCAAAGGATGTAAAAAGACTGGAGACTGTTCAGAGGAAGGCGACCAAAATGATTTGGAGCCTGCGTCAGAAGCCTTATGAGAAGAGACTTGAAGACCTAAATATGTATACCTTGGAGGAAAGGAGGCACAGGGGAGATATGATTCAGACCTTTAAATACTTAAAGAGAAATGATGAACAAACAAACCTCTTCCAGAGACGGGGAACCTGTAAAACTAGAGGGCATAACATGAAAACTGCAAGGGGGTAAATTGAAAGGCAATGTCAGGAAATATTTTTTCACTGAAAGGGTGGTGGATGCTTGGAATGCCCTCCCGATGGAAGTGGTAGGGGCGAACACGGTGACGGAATTCAAAAAGGCATGGGACAAACACAGAGGATCCCTTTACAGAAATAGGAAAAAAAAAACAAAATAAACGGTACCATCTAACTTCCAAACCATCTAACCTCCGAACCATATAACGTCTCAACAAATAGGGGTGTCCTATATGGAGTGGTGGGTTTACCCCTGAACAAGGATATGGAGAGGGGTGGCCTGCGCGGAGCGACAGGTGCACCTACTCTTGCCATCTCGCTGGGCAGACTGGATGGACCATGCTGGTCTTTATCTGCCGTCAACTACTATGTTACTATGTTACTATGTTACAAAAGTGTTACATCTTTAAAAGGCAAGCCGCTGGTGATAATAATTGTTACAAACCAAGTGCCAAAGGGGAAAGAGAGGAGCTAACCACGGGGAGGAGACACATAAAAAAATCCAGGTATCGTAAAAAACTATAGTTAAAACAATTATTTGTAAAGAATAGTGCCAAAACCAATAAACAAACTATATAAAACATTGTGCATTCAAGAAAACAGGCTCTATGCCCATGTCTGTATGGACAGATAGAGCCATAATGCAAAACGTGAAATCGAACAAAATAAAGCAAAAAAACTACGGCAAAAAATAATTTGAGGCAAAAAATAATAATAATAATCAATCTGTGCCAACAAAATAAAAATGCATACCTATAAAAAACAGAAGTAAGACCCTATAAAGCAGATATGAATATCACAAGGAAACAGTGATATTCAAAATATGGGAAGAAAACACTGTTGCACTTAAAAACATAAGAAAACACACACTGTCGTACTGTTATTACAGAAAAAACTGCAAAATGGATGTAAAACATCAAAACGTGAAGAAAGGAGGGAGGGAGGAAGAGAGGGGAAAAGGAAAGGGAGGGGAAGGGGGGAGGGGAGAGAGAGGGGAAAGGGGGGAAGGAGGGGGAAGGGGAAGGAAAGGGGAGGAAGGGGGGAGGAAAGGAGAGGGGGGAAGGAAGGGGGAGGAGAGGGGGAGGGGGGGGGGAAGAGGGAAGGGAAAGGAAGGGAAGGGGAGGAGGGGAAATGGGAAGGGGGGGGGAAAGGGGGGAGGGGGAAGGGGAGGGGGGAAGGAAGAAGGAGAAAGGGAGGGGGGAAAAGGAAGGGAAAGGGGAAGGTGGAGGGAAAGCACCACCAACACTTACAAAACCTTACAGAAATCAGGAAACTGCATAGAAAGGATTGTGGTTATAAAAACACAGATAAATTAAACTCTTGATTGAGACCAAAGGGTTCAAGGACTGTAGCTCATAGATAAAGCGTTGTTCTAACCTGAGAAGAATCTGATCCAAGTTCCCGCCTCGCCAGTGGGGATGTACAACTTTTATGACGAAGAACTTAGATCAGAAACCAGATGATCTTTTGTGATCCAATGCTGAACTAAGGGTTTATCTTCAACTCGTCTGCTTAAACAACTCTTATGTTCAATAATGTGCGTCTTAATAGGACGAGTGGTTTTTCCAACATAGAGGAGCTTACAAGGGCACATAACGTATATGACATTGCTCGTAGTGCAATTAGAGTAATGGTTTAAGAAAAACTTCTTAGTAGTGGTTGGATGTACAAAAAACTCTTTAGTTGACAACGCATTCAAACAGACAGAGCACCGTCCACATGTGAAATGACCTTTTATTTTTACGGCTGGTTTGGGTTTAACGAGAGCTGATGGGACTAAAATATTCTTAATATTACAGTTCCTTTTATATGCAATCATAAGAGATTTGTGTGCCAGCATGGGAAGGGACGAAAGAAGATGCCATTCACGCCTAAGGATCGTGGAGATCTCCTTAGAAAATGATGAAAAGGTTAAGGCACATACTACACGATCTTCCTTCGGAGGTGTATGTTTTCCAAGACTCTGTTCAAGCTCCAGAGGGATCAAGGATCTATGATCCTCATAGCTCCACGCTGGCCACGACAAGTGTGGTACCCTCTACTTCTGCATCTCTCTCAAGCTCCCTCTCTGGACTTGGGAGCTGCTCCAGACCTTCTGTCCCAGGAGGAGGGGACTTTGTGGCACCCAAACCCCAAGTTCCTTCACCTCAGAGCTTGGTTGCTGAAGGCCTAGACCTTCAAGGTTGGAATCTTTCTCAGCAAGTGAAGGCTATCTCTACTCCATGCTTCCAGAAAACCTTCTACTAGACCAGGGGTGGGCAAACTTTTTGACTCGAGGGCCGCAATTGGTTCATATATTGGACCCGGGGGCCGGACCAAGAGTAGATGGACAGTGTGTATGTGTGAATTAATATAAATTAAATTTAAATTTGTAACATTAAATGTTTAGATTAATTTAAGGTAGAAAAGCATAAAAAGAGTTATTTTACAAAACTTTTATGCAATGTATTTCTTTCATAAAATAGTACCTTCAATTTTAGTGGGAACAGTGTTGTTGGTCTCCCTTTTTTGTGCATTGCAAATAAAAAATAACATTTTAAAAAATTAACCGAAATGAATAAAACTGAAAAAAAATTAGAAAAACAGAGCTGGTATTAGAAAGATGTTTTTTATTGTTATTGCAACCGACAGCCTAAAATCTGAAGAAATATCGAAGTTATTATGGCAACTGGAATTCTTAGAACAGTCAAATGAGCCTTGATCAAACCTTCAGTTATCTTAAAACCTAACATCTGAGATGCAGGAAGGACACATCAGGCAGATGCTCGGCTGCATTTATAGAAAAATGAAAAGGCATACCTGGGGAAACCATGAGGTCAGAGAAACAGAGCTCAAAGAAATGGAAAGTAGGACAAAAGACAACTCAACTGATGCTTAAAGTCCTGTGATTATTTTTTCTAAAGATTAATATATTTTTGTTTACCTACCCCAATTAAATAGTCTAAGGATCGTATAACAAATGTATTAAACCCTAAAATTATATTCCTGCCTCTTTAAAGCAACTCAGTGCCAATATAATACTACTATTTGTTCTGCAGGGATGAAAAACAAATAGAGAAAACATACAGACTATGATCTATTCAGCTATAGGACAATTTGTTGCTTTTACAGCAGCTTGAGAGCTCAGCTTTAAAACAGCTTTCCAATCCCTGCACAGTTCTAAATGATATTGCTCTAAAGGGGCACTTAAAAGAGCTAACATGCTGTTCTACTTCAGAAGGATACTGTAACTTCTATAGCAAATGTCTCAATCAGTATTCTGCAGGAGACGGGCCAGGCCCTGCCGGGAGCCGCATGGATCGCTCCTCACTAGCAGGCGCGCGGAAAGGCAGTTGACATCTGACGTGACGTCAACTCCCTGCCTGCACGTACGGCTCAATCCGTACTCCGCCCACGGCCCCGCCCCCCCACTAGCTGCTGGCCGGCCCAGCCACTACCATGCCGTCCATACAGGCTTATGGATGTTGGGAGGGGCCGGATTAAAAGGTCCGCCGGGCCGTAGTTTGCCCATCCCTGTACTAGACGTTCCTATGCTTTTAAATGGAAAAGGTTTTCCATTTGGTGTACTGAGAAGGGTCTTGACCCTCTAGCACTACCTTTGAATTCTCTATTGGAATATCTCCTGCATCTCTCTAATGCAGGCCTTAAGACAAATTCAGTAAGGATCCATTTGAGTGTTATTGCAGCATCCCTTAAACCTATCAATGGACAGCCTATTTCCTCTCATCCTCTTATTGCAAGATTCATGAGAGGCCTAAGTTTAACTAAGCCTCCCATTAGGCCCCTCCGGTGGCATGGGACTTAAATATGGTTCTTGGTCAGCTTATGAAGCCACCTTTTGAACCCTTAGCCACCACCTCCTTGAAATTTCTTTCCTGGAAGGTTATTTTCCTCATTGCAGTTACCTCAGCTCGCCGCATCAGTGAACTGCAGGCCTTAGTGGCTAATCCACCTTATACAAGGTTCCATCATAAGGTAGTCCTTAGGACCAATCCACACTTTATGCCTAAAGTGGTCTCACCTTTTCATCTTAATCAAGAGGTGTATTTACCTGTCTTTTTTCCAGGTCCTCATGCATCAAGTGCAGAGAGGAATCTTCATACCCTGGATTGTAAGAGAGCTCTTGCCTTTTACTTACAAAGGACACAGCAACATAGAAAGTCTTCTCAACTCTTTGTTGCTTTTGATCCCTCTCATTTGGGACTTCCAGTCTCTAAGAGGACACTGTCCAATTGGATTGCTCAGTGTATTTCTTTCACCTACCAGAGTAAGAACCTTTCTCTGGAGGGCCATGTCACAGCTCATAATGTGAGGGCCATGGCCACCTCTATGGCTCATCTAAATTCTGTGTCCATCGACCAGATCTGTCGAGCGGCCACCTGTGCCTCGGTTCATACCTTCACAGCCCATTACTGCTTGGACAAGGACTCCCGCCGGATGCCTTGTTTGGTCAGGCTGTTCTCAAACACCTGTTCCATTCTTAATCAACTCCTGCCCTCCTTCCCTGGATGGATGCCTGAGATCCATAGGAGGAGGTAGAGCCCTTCCCAGGGTCTCATAACCTTGGGGATCTCCCAGGCATCTTTAGCTAGGGAGTCCCCATATGTGAAGACTCATTCCTGCTTGTTCCTGGAGATAGCACAGTTACTTACCTGTAACAGGTGATCTCTGGGAACAGCAGGAATAAGTCTTCACAACCCACCCACCTCCCCTAGGAGTTGTTTCTCTCTATCTTTTCTTTCCTCTCTCTCTCTTTGTCTCAGCTTTAAAACTCAAACTGGGGAGAGGCGGTTAGGAAAGGCGGGAAGGCAGCGCGCAGGCGCTGTGGGATGCTCCCAAAAGCTTTCCTTTTTGGGAAGCTGGGGAGCGTTCCCGCGCAGGCTCTGTCGGTACCGACGTACCCATATGTGAAGATTTATTCCTGCTGTTCCCAGAGATCACCTGTTACAGGTAAGTAACTGTGCTTTATCTGCCGTCATTTACTATGTTACTATGAAGTAGTAGCCTGGAGTTTAGGGCACTAGCTCGGTGACCAAGGGGAACAGAGTTCAATTCTCACTGCCACTCATTTTTCCCTTTGCCACGTCACTGGATGAAAACTGGAAACAGCACATAAGAACATAAGATATGCCATACTGGGTCAGACCAAGGTCCATCAAATCCAGTATCCTGTTTCCAACAGTGGCCAGTCTAGGTCATACATACCTAGCAGTTTCCCCAAAAGACACAGGTTCCACAATGCTTGTATTGGGTCAAGTATTGATATCCTGGGTCCCTTCTTAGATGACAGTTCATGCATGATTCCTGCTATCAGTGTCCTAGTGACTTCACAAAGTTTGAGGTACATTTCACACCACTGAGGCGACATGATGATGTGATATGGCCACCCTGCTAAATATATCAGTACTCACATCCATGGTTTTCTTCTCCATTCCTTACCTACCAGTGTCTTACATTCCTGCTGTTTTCTTGGCCACCACTGCACACTGGGCGGAGGGTTTCAAAAGGTTATCCACATATGGAAATATGCATCCTGTGACCCCCCCCCCCCCATTTGTTTTGTTCACTGGTGCTGCAGTTGTGGGTGACAACCCTTCTGTGTCTTCTCCACATGCATTCTGCACGTCAGATCCTTCCCTTTTCTGCCCTCTGTTCCTCGCTTTGTGCTAGCCTGTTTCCATCTATCCATGTGTGCTAGTGCTGGCTAGCTGATGCTACCTCTCCCCATGTGTGTCTTGGTATTAATGTACTTACTGTGCCAGGGTGATGCAGATTCTCTCCCATCCCCTTCTGGCTGCAGCTAGCGCTGGCCTACAGTGCCCATTTGGAAGGAGCAGCAACTCCTGGAGGACTAGGTGACAAAGCAGCCTGGTCTCCTCCTTTGAGAAGTTGGACAACTATGTAGCTATTTTCTCAGAGGTGTGATAGGTGTGCATGCTGGGTGGGGGGAGTACTCCATCCTGTTGCAACTGAGCCTCACCATGGGGATGAGGACGTCTTTGGCATTACTCTAACGGAGATGACTTCATGGTCGGAATGTCCATGCCAGCAGGCTAAAGGCCATGGGATGGATGTACAGCTTGGACAATGTCTCCTTCCCAATTCCGGACCCACGTATACATCTAAACTCACGAGACTGGAATTAGTGTCGGGACAGGGACATTCTCAGGGCAGACATCTCTGTGGCCCTGACATCCATATTATAGAATCACCTTCTATATGTTTTAGGGAAAATACAGGGTAACCTGAAATAAGGGGGATTATTTCTCAAAACTGTTATCAGAATTTAACGGGATACTGACTTCATGCATGCTGGCATTTGCTTTTTGGTTTTAGTTTCCAAGAAAACTAGCATTTTAGTCTTTAATAGAGCAACAGGACAGGATATAATTATTGGTTGTCATAACAACCAAGTTATATGCTATTCAGATTTTGATAACCACAATAAACCTAGCTAATTGGATTGTGTTCTTTTCCTTTCTGTTTTTAATTATTCTTTCTCTGATTGCAATTTTTGTTTCTTTTTACTGGGTGCGCTTTTAACCATTCTGTTTTCCTTTGTTTAAATATAGTAACATAGTAAATGACGGCAGATAAAGACCAGTATGGTCCATCTAGTCTGCCCAGTATGATGGCAAGAGTAGTTGCACCTGCCGCTCCGTGCAGGCCACCCCTCTCCATGTCTTTGTTTAGGGGTGAACCCACCACTCCTTGTAGGACACTCCTATTTGTTGAGAATTTAGATGGTTCAGTTTAGTTTGATTTTATCCTGTTGCTGTAAAGGGAACCTCTGTGTCTGTCCAGAGCCATTTTGAATTCCGTCACTGTGTTTGCCCCCACCACTTCCATCGGAAGGGCGTTCCAAGCATCCACCACCCTTTCAGTGAAAAAGTATTTCCCGACATTGCCTTTCAGTTTACCACCTTGCAGCTTTCTGTTATGCCCTCTAGTTTTACAGCTTCCCCATCTTTGGAAGAGGTTTGTTTGTCCATTATTGGAGTGGAGGAGTGGCCTAGTAGTTGGGGCAAGGTACTTCAGGCCGGAAGGTTGTGGGTTCAAATCCCACTAGAGGACAGCAACCTTGGGCCGGAAGGACTGGGTTTTCTAGTCCCACAGGTGCTCCTTGTGGTCTTGGGCAAGCCACCTAACCCTCCATAGCCCATGTTCCCTGTAAAATAGTTATCTCCAAGTTATAATGCCCTGTTCAATGTAATTTCAGTTTGTTCAATGTAAACTGCACTGATGCAGAATAGCGCGGTATATAAGAGAATGTAAATAAATAAATAAAATTATTTCCCTTTAAGTATTTAAAGGTCTGAATCATATCTCCCCTGTCCTCCTCTCCTCCAATGTGTACATGTGTAGGTCTTCAAGTCTCTTCTCATAAGGCTTCTGACGCAGGCTCCAAATCATTTTGGTTGCCTTCCTCTGAACAGATTCCAGTCTTTTTACATCCTTTGCAAGATACGGTATCCAAAACTGAACACAGTATTTCAAGTGAGGCCTGTAAACGGGGGCGCTGGGTGAGAATGTCCACAGTCTTGGCAAAGGCAAATATTAATATGACTTGCAAAGGATTGTGGGAAATGTAGTCCATTCATACCAGACTCAGCCGTTCACAATAAATTAGTTGTGCTTGCTCGAATGTAAAGCAAAGAAGATATTTTATTTATGGGGTTATTTCTCCCAACACAGATATACTTGGTAGCACATAAAAAGGAATACTTGCTTTCAGTATTATACTTAGAAAAACAAATAAGGAAAAACAACAGCTGAACTTGTTAAGCAATCAAATCAAAGCATAAAGACCTTGATGGGAACAGAAAGGTCTTTTCTGTAAGCTCCTGCTAATTCCTCCTTAGCAGTGCTTCAAAGAACAAACAAAACCCACAAAGTAGGAAAAAAACTGTTCTTTTTCAGGGATATCTTCCTGTATCTTCACACACACTCAGAAGTGTCCCTCCAGAGCTCACAGGCAATTAGGCAAGGCTCAATTGCTAACCATTACCAGCTGAAACCCTCTTGGCTGGTTTACTTTCTATTACGTGGCTCAAATCCTACTCAGAAGCTTTTCTGAGTAGATTAAAGAACAAGTTTATATTTCTTTGTGATGGTTGTTGTATTTTGTGACAGCATATTACCACAGAAGTTTAGACAGAGAGCAATCCATGTATTCAAAGACCTCATTTACCACATCTTCCCCTTCTTCTACTATCATAGGTTCAATATCATGGATTGGCACAGAGGAATTTCTCAATTGAACACTCTCAGGACAATACTTGTTTCCCTGCTGTCTTCCCAGTGAAGAGCTAGGGCATAGATCAGTGTTCATACCTGAGCTTCCATTGCTGTTAGAGTTCCTCTCTAAATATCCTGGCCAGTATGTAGTCCAGTTTTTATGTCCAGCCTTCCAATCAAGATCCCTGGACACTGGATCTCTCTTCACATACCTTCTTGCACTGGTCTTGGGGTCCCTTCCAAGTGCAGCCGTCTCCCTCACAGGTGCCGTCCGGGGATTCCTGGCTCTGCAACCCCACTCCTCTGGCTTTCCCCAGTCCAGTGGTGTATGCTTGCCTCTGGAATGCCTCCCAGTATACGTACTGCCATGGACTCCTTTAGACCTCCCAAATGCTTTTCTCTTCTTTCTTCCAAAGTGTTTCTTGCTCTCTCTGTCCGTCAGCTCTGGCTTCTGCTGATGATGATGGTCAGGATGATCAAGGTGCTTCTGATGATCAAGATGAGGCTTCTGATGCTTCTGCTCAAGATGATTATTTGTAGAATAAGCTTTTCTTTTATCCTGCTTAGATGAATGCTCCACCCTAGCATAGCGCAGCTGTGCTGAATCAAGCCCTGCCTTTGGAGATGAGTGCTTGGGATTACCTCATAGCCCTCCTGATTGAACACACGTTTCCCCATTTCAGCTCTTCTAATGGCTGTTGGAAACCTGGTGCATTCTGGGACTGGTAGTCTTTTATGGAAACATTCTGTTTTATTATTTCTACCAAAACAGACAGGTTGCTTGTTCAGAGTCACTTCACCTCTATTATAGCTCCTTCCTGAACTATGATAAGCTTCCTTATCACAGGCCTCACCAGTGACTTGTACAGTGGCATAAGTACTTCTTCCTTTCTGCTAGTAATTCCTCTTTGTATGCAGCCCAACATCCTCCTGGCTTTTGCCACCGCCCTGTCGCACTGTTTTGCCACCTTGAGAACTTCAGAAATAATCACACCAAGGTCTTTCTCCTGATCCGTGCACACCAACCTCTTGCCCCCTGTCGCGTACATTTCCCTTGGATTTCTGCTACCCATGTGCATGACTCTGCATTTCTTTGCATTAAATCTTAATTGCCAAGCATTAGACCATTCTTCCAGCTTTTGTAGATCTTTCCTCATGTTAAGCACTCCCTCGGGGGAGTCCACTCTGTTGCAAATTTTTGTGTCATCTGCAAAAAGACAGAATTTTCCGTTCAGTCCTTCAGCAATATCGCTCACAAATACATTGAACCGTGCCGGGGGGCACCCCGCTAATCACCTTCCCTTCATCTGAGTGAGCTCCATTTATCATCACCTTCTGTTGTCTGTCAGTCAACCAATACCATCTTGGGATCCATCCCCAAGCTACTGAGTTTGATAAGCCTTCTGTGAGGAACAGTATCAAAGGCTTTGCTGAAATCCAGGTAGATGACATCCATCGCATGGCCCTGATCCATATCCCTGGTCACCCAGTCGAAGAACTCAGATTTGTTTGGCAGGATCGTCCTTAATGTTGCCTCGGGTCTTGCATCCTATTGGTTTTGAGAAAGTTCACTATTCGCTCTTTCAGGAGCGCCTCCATTACTTTTCCCGCCACCGAGGTAAGGCTCACAGGCCTGTAGTTTGACACTTCTTCCCTGTTACCACTTTTGTGTAGAAGTACGACATCAGCCATTCTCCAGTCCTGAAGAACCTCTCCTGTTTCCAAGGATCTGTTGAAAACGTCCTTTAACGGCCCTGCAAGAACCTCTCTGAGCTCTTTCAGTATCTTCGGATGTATCCCATCCGGTCCCATGGCCTTGTCCACTTTCAGTTTTGCAAGTTGTTCTAACACTTGATCTTCTGTGAATGGTGAGGTATCTACTTCATTCCCATTTTTATATTTGGGAGTCACAGGAGGTCCATATCCAGGACTTTATTTAGTAAAAACAGAGCAGAAGTATTCATTTAGCAATTTTGCTTTTTCAATGTCACTTTCCACGAGTCCGTTCGCAGCACTTCTGAGTCCTGCAATTCCACCTCTGATCTTCTTCCTTTCCCGAATATACCTGAAGAAAGTTTTGTCGCCACACTTCACATCTTTAGCCATCTTTTCCTCTGCCTTTGATTTTGCTATCCTTATTTCTCTTTTTGTCTCTTTGAGTTTGATCCTGTATTCATTTCTGTGTTCCTCTGTGAGCTTTTGAATTTTGTGAAAGCTGTGTTTTTTGCCTTTATTTGAGCAGCCACTTCTTTGGAAAACCAGAGAGGTTTTCCTCTCATCTTGTTTTTGTTTACTTTTCTTACACATTTATCTGTTGCCCCTTTTATTGCCACCTTTAGTTTAGCCCATTGCAATTCCACTTTCCTTATCTCCCTCCACCCTGTCAGCTCCTCCTTTAGGTACTCGGCCATTTTATTGAAGTTGATGTTTTTGAAGTTTAGGACTTTGAGCTTGCTATGATTGGCTTGTACCATGGCTTTTATCTCAAACCACACCGTGTGATGATCGCTGCTGCTCACAGGGGCACTCACGTAGACATTCGACATGCTATCACCGTTGGTGAGCACTAAATCCAGTGTTGAGCTTTCCCTGGTTGGTTCCATCACCATTTGTCTAAGTAACACATCTTGGAGAGCATCCACAATTTTTTTGCTTCTTTCCAGATTTGCAGAAGGAGTAATCCAATTCACATCCTGTAGATTAAAGTCACCCAATATTATCACTTCCCCCTTTGTGGCTATCTTGGCAATATCTATAATTATTTAGTTATCTATCTCTTCAATTTGTGTTGGAGGTCTGTAGACTACGGCAGTATGGATGACAGTGCCATCTCCTCTTTCCAACACAATTCAGAGCGCTTCTTCTTTTCCCCATGCCCCCTGCATTTCAGTAGCTTTAATATTGCTTTTGACATACAAGGCTACTCCTCCTCCTCTTCCATTTTCTCTGTCTCTTCTGAATAGATTATAGCCAGCTATGGCTATATCCCAATCATGCGATTCATTAAGCCATGTTTCTGTAATGGCCACAATGTCCAAATCCATTTCCACCATTAGGGTTTCCAGGTCCGGAACTTTGTTGGCTAAGTTTCAAGCATTTGTGCTCATTGCTTTCCAGCATTTAACTGGCTTGTGTGTATTTTGCATTGATTTTGATCTGCCTATATATTCCCACTTGTTTTTGATGTGTGGTTTAAAAGTGTGTCTGTTTCTGATTTTAATCTGCTTTTGCAGGGGGTGACGTTCAGAGCTTGACCATCCACATACGTCTCCCCCTTTTTCTAGTTTAAATGCATATCCACATATTGCTTGAATTTTTCACTTAGGATTCTTTTCCCTGTGATAGAGAGATGTAGTCCATCAGCACAGTATAGTCTCTTGTTGTTCCACCTGTTATCCCAGTCGCCAATAAATCTGAATCCTTCTTGTTTGCACCAGGTCTGGAGCCATATATTAAAGCTGTTAATGTGATGCAGCCTTTTTTCCCCCTTACCAAGAACAGGTAGAACCTCTGAGAATGCAACAGTGTTAACAATGGGCTTGAGTTTCTCTCCCAAAGATTGGAAGTCCTTTTGGACTGTAGAGGCACTGTTTCTAGCCAGGTCATTTGTGCCCAAGTGGATAACGACATCAAGTTTGGAGTGTTCACTTTCTGCTCTAAATACTTCAACAATGTGGTTTATATTCCTGCTGGCTGAAGAGCCTGGGAGGCACCTGACTATCTTCTCTCCTTTGAACTGTGTTCCCAAGTTGGTGCCACTGATGATAGAATCACCAAGTAGCAGTAGCTTGCTGTTTGGTGAGCTTTTCTTCATATTTGGTCCTTTAGCAGGAGATTGGGCATCGTCTGTCTCATTTAAGGGCCCTTCTTTGGATTGGGCATCCTCATTCGCCAAGGCAGAGAAGGCATGATGCAGGGATATCGCCTGATGCATACGATGCCTCTGTGTCACAGGTCGCAATCTACCAGAACCCACTGTGATCCATTTGTTCCTCGGGTGTTTGATTCTTTGTGGGAGTGGTGGTGGACATTGTTCACTTTGTATCCTAGAAGAGGTGTGCTTCATTGCAGCCAGTTCCTCCCTCAGTAGAGTCACCTCTTTATGCATGGCAGCTAGGTCTTCACTTAGTAGAGTCAGTACTTTACGCATGGCAGCTGACCTGAGGCACAGAGGACAAGCTCTTAGTTTCCAAATGATTTGTCTTGGAATGAATGTACTGCAGTTATTGCACGGAATACAGAACATGCTGAATAAGCAATGCTAGAAGGAGAAGAGGAAGAAGAAGAAAGGAAGAAAAAGATGTGGGCTTTAACCCAAGTTAAAAGGATAGATGGCAACGTATGTGACTACTGTATAGGCAATGCAGCCCCTAGGGGGGATGAGGTGAGGGGTAGGGTGGGCGGGAACCTAAGTGTCTGGTCAGAAGTCTGTTCCTGAACTGGGGGCATCCACAGATATCTGCTCAAAGGCTACCCAGAAAAGCAGTCAGTCAGTCAGATTATCCCCAAGCTTAATGTATAACCACAGTTAAACGTTATATTAGCAAGTTCCCCAAAACAGACAGTTAAACTCTATATAGGAAGCTAGAAACCATCAGAGATAAGAAAGAAAATTATAGTTTTTGCAGGCTTTAGGGCTACACAGTCAGAATATTCCCAAAGTAAGGTATAACAGTTAAAAGCTATATTAGCATCAAGCAAAAAAGAAAATATAAGCTGTAACTTAGCATTTTGCAGGCTTTAGAAACTGTGCAGTCTGGAAAAGACTGGAACTATGGCAGCCAGCAAACTGATCTAATTAGCCTTTCCCCTGGGAGCTGGCTTGTACCAGAAAATTCAAACAATGGAAGCCAAATAGTTACACTGAACCTTTTCTTTCCTTCCTGTATCACACACAGCTATCTGATTTATATATGTGATGCATCAAGATACACAAATCAAGTCTGGCTAATAATATTTTACTTTGGAAATATCACTAAAAGCGTGAGCTTAAGACTCTGTATGTCACAGAAATAAGTATATGATAAAAAAAAAGATGGAGGCAGAATCACAGAATAGGTCAGTTGCTTTAAAAAAACACCCCAAAAACAAAACACAATTTTTTGTATAATTGGTGTGTGCCATAGAGCCAAAATGGTAATTTGGTCTGTACAATGTAAATGTATGCTTGTAATATTGCAACTATATTAAAATGTTAAAACATACATTATTTAGCTAAATTTATATACCCAAATCTAAAAGTCTAAATGGTTTACAAAGAACAAGGCCAATGAGGCTTTACATAGCACAAGGACTTAAAGAAAAAAAAAAAGTTACATGAAACTGATAGACAAAGTATGTGAGCTGGTAATTAAATTGTTATTTGAGAAATGTTCCGTTTATAGGTGTGTTTCAGTTTCCTTTTGCAGTCCAATATATTATCGATAGCACGAAGTTCACATGGGAGCATATTCCAAAGAGTTGGAGCAAAGAGAGAGCTCGCCTTGAGGTTGCAAAACTAACCCTGGCGCAAGCTGGAGGCACATGGAGTGAATTGAGGGAACATGTCCTTCTGCTCCTACTGTCTGGTGTTTTCAGAATCAGAGTTTGAAGGTGGGAAGCAAACCATGACAGACTTTGAATGTGGTTAATAGAGATTTAAATTTGATTCGCTGGGAGACAGGTAACCAGTGTAGATGTTTAAAAAGTGGTGTAATGTGCTCTGATCTGGAGGTGTTTCAGAGTAGATGAGCAGCTGTATTCATTGGAGAGGATGAATAGCATAGTTAGGGAGGCCCTGAAGCATGAGATTGTAGAATTCTAGGTGTGGGAATATGAGAGCCTGCGAAAGTCATGCGTCTGTAGGAGCGGCCTTAGGTGTTGGATACTCTTGAACTTATAGTAAATATTTCTTACTATGTGACTTATATATGAAGAGAGGGTGAATTGTTGATCTATAAGGAGGAGTGGCTCAGTGGTTGGGACAGGTTACCTCAGGCCGGAGGGCTGGGGGTTCAATTCCCGCATGGGGGGACAAGTAACCTCAGGCCGGAGGGACTGGGGTCTCTAGTCCCATGGCTGCTCCTTGTGGCCTTGGGCAAGCCACTTAACTCTCCATTGCCTCAGGTACACTTAGATTGTGAGCCCTTCGGGGACAAGGGAATAAAAAGTACCTGTTAGTATATACATGTAAACCGCTCTGATGTGTAAGTAAAGGGCGGTATATCAAATGCCTAAACCATAAACCATAATAACACCAAGGTAACATATCTCTGATTTCACTTCTATGTGAATACCATCATGGTAATTTAGGATGGTGGAGTGAAGTTAATATTTATTTATTTATTTAGCTGTATTTATATCCCGCTTTTCACCAGATCAAAGCGGTGGAACATTAAAAAGGGGGAGGGGGGGTGGACAATAATCAACTTCTGGGGTTGGGGCCCTCACCAGGTGGCCAACATTAATGATTTTAACAAATATTTGGGACATAGACATTGTATTAAAGTCTCATAGAACATATGTTCAGGGGGATGAAATAGGGAGGTTGGGAGGTAGTCAGTGGTGGGTGCTTGTTTCTGGTCCGAGGTATTCCTGGAATAGGGCGGTTTTTAGTTGTTTCCTGAAAGATAAGGGATCTTCGTTGCTTCTGATGTGATTTGGTAGAGAGTTCCAGAGGGTTGGTGCATATAGTTCAAAGGCTCTGTTGCAGGTCCGTTGATTGCATTTGGTTCGTTTATGGGGGATGGTGAGGGAGTTGTTGGTGGTTTGTCTGGTTGTTCTGTTGTGGGCTGGTCGGGGCAGTAGTGTGCGGAACTGGGAAGTCTGAGTTTGGTAGAGAGCTTTGTGAGTAAGTAGGGCGGATTTAAAAAATGTTAAATAAAATAAATAAATTTGTATTTGATTCTTGCTTTGAGGGGGAGTATGTGTAGCTCCCTCAGGACTGGGGTGATGTGGTCTTGTTTTTTGCTTTCTGGATAATCCTTGCTGTGGTATTTAAGACAGTTCGAAGTGGTTTGGTATGGGTGGCTGGAAGTCCATGGTAGATTATATTGCAGTAGTCCAGGTGGGGGAGTGTCATGGCTTGCATCACTGTTCTGAAGTCCTGTGGTTCTAGGAGAGGTCTGAGGTGCTGTACTGTTTTAGCCTTGTGAAATATTGTTGCGGTGGTTTTTTTTTTGATTTGTTGCTTAAGTGTGAGTGCTTGGTCTATGATGATTCCTAGATACCTTATGTGCGGTTGTATTTGTATCTGTGTGGTTCCAATGTTGAGGTGTGAAGGTGGTGTGAAGTCTGGGTCCTTATGAGGGCTTCTGTTTTCTTTGTTGATGGATAGGTTGTTCTTTTGTAGCCAGCTAGATACTTCTGTGAAGCATTCTGATAAGTGTTTATTTGTTGGGTTAGAGGTTGTGATTGGGGCATAGAGCATTATGTCATCCGCATAGATGTGATAGTTAATGTTGTGTGCGCATATGATTGAGCAGAGTGGTTGCAGGTAGATGTTGAAGAGCATGGCAGATAGCGTGGATCCTTGGGGTACTCCTTGGTGTTGCTGGAAGAGGGGTGAGGTTGATATGTTTGTGCGGATCATTTGTTGTCTATTGGTTAGGTAGGAATGGAACCATTGAAGTACAGAATCTTTGATGCCAATTGCTTGTAGTCTGTGTATGAGGATGTTGTGTGAGATGGTGTCGAAGGCTGCTGATATGTCTAGGAAGATCATGGCATATCCAGAGTGTTTGGCTTGAGTTCCTATGATCAGGGTGTTCATTAGTGATGTCATGACGGTTTCAACTCCGTGGAGTTAATATCCCTAGAAACGTAAAGGACTTCAGTCGTTTTGCAGTTAATAGTGAAGTTTTGCCCAATAAGCCAATGTGTGATGAAGCTGAAATACTTTTTTTTTTTTTTTTTTTGAGGCGAGATGTCAGGTTTGTTAGTGTCAATAGTAGTATACAACATAACGCCATCAGCATATAGATGGTAAAGGATGTTGTGCTCCATATGATCAAGCATATTGGCTGAAGGAAAATGTTGAATAGTAAAGAGGTTAAGGCGGAACCTTGTGGGACACCTTGTTGCTGTGGGTAAGTGGATGACCTTTCGTGGCTGATTTTGACCTGTAACTGTTTGTTTTGTTAATGTGTTTTCCTGATTTTGCTCCCTGTTACTGTTTCCTGTTGGATTAGGCATTTGATTTTGTACTGATGCCAATAAAAAGATTTAAACATAAAACATACATTATCCAGCTTCAGGAAACAAATAACTTATCTGGTTTAGATGTGTTTAAGAGCTAGCAAGTGAAATTTTAGAAGTTCTGGAATCTTCCCTATTTACAGTAGTATCTGTTTGATTATGAAAAATATTTTGAAATTAAAAACGGGAAAAGGCGAGGAAGGCTGGTGCCCCCACTCCTAGATTCAGTTCGTCAGCTGACTTATCCTCGGAATTGCTTCCTGAGGTAGCCTGGAAGGCTACGTTTGCTTGTGACTATGCTGCTAGAATCAGAACGTGATTGGAGATTTCCATTTTTTTCCCTTTCGTGGTAAAACAAAATTGGGGTTATGATATTAGGATGTTTCCTGATATTTTATTTGAAGCTCAGTATCGTCTATGAAATTTCTTGTGCCTGTTAGGTCTCTGGCATTGGCATTGGATGCTACTTTTGTGTTGGAATTATCCTTATAAGTGTAAAATTAGGTATGTCTCTCGTACATGTGGGAAGGGCATTTTAGAAAGAACATCTAAGCCAGAACATCTGGGGGGGGAAAAAGGCAGGCACGTCCTGTTGCAGACATGATTTCACAAATGTGGGCGTGTCTGATATGGACGTCTGTGGGGCATCTACATAGATGTCCCCAGAATAGTATTTCAGAACCTGGACATCTAGGAATAGACTAATGGTTAGAGTAGTGGGTTAGAAATGGGGAAGTCAGAGTTGAAATCCCACTGCTGCTGTCATTGAAATTGTGCTGAGTACTGGGGATGATGTGCTTTCTTCTCTACACCCTCTGGATGTATTTCAGCAAAAATGAGCATTTGTCAGATGCCTTTTCGTTCCTGGAATAGATCTAAACTTAGACACAACTCTGGATGTCCAGGGCATTTGAGATGAGGTAGGGACATCCAGGTTTCTGGGAATGCGCCAGCCATGCCTCTGTAACGCCCCTATTCAGACTTGGATGTCCGTACATTGGGGATTTCTACAGATCTGCTTCTAAAATGGCTCTGGAATGTTTCTCTGCTTTGGACGTCTTTGTGCCTGTTTAAGCATGAATAGGGCTTCCAAAATGATCCCCATATTTTCTTTGAACATGATCAGTTGAAGACTTTTTTACTCTAAAAATGAAGAGCATCATGTGGGTCTTGAAGATTGACCGCTAGGGTCTTGAATCATTGTCTCTCTCTCTTTCTCTTGCAACTGTTGGCATTCCTGTTGACATGATTGATTTCTTTACCTTTTTTTCTAGGATCTTCTTTAGTGTGGCATGTAGACTTACAACAATAAGAACAAACTGATGATAATTATATTCTGAAATGATTTTGAGTTACATAATCTTTTGATTATTAGGTTTAAGTTAAATACATGCTTGATCAGATATTCTTGATAATATACTATCTATATTGGTTTACGTTGATCATTCACTATGCCAAAATAGAACCTGTTTGCAAGCCACTGTGTTAACAGAAGCCAAGTTCAGATTTGTACTGCTGTAATGGGAGCAAAGTATAGTGCTTTGAAACTGAAGATCTGTTTATTTTTTAAGAATTAACAAATACAAGAAAATGCAAAGGTAATTACAAAAAAAAATCATAATAAAAAAACATTATGCACAGCAGCCCACATCAGGGAGGTGGGAAGAAGGCAGGCTCGTATTTCAAGACCAAAGCTAATTAACTAATGAATGCTAGATTCACCTACTCATAGAAAAGGAGGATGAGTTGTAATATGACAGTGTTAAAATGTATATTTGATAGACAATCATTTCCAGAACAAACTGTATTAACAAAAACTTAGTTTATAGAATAAGCAAAGAGAAAAGAGAAATAGTAGCAGGCAGCCCCAGATTCTGGCCATACTAATCATGCTTCAAAAGCTTGATGGATGAGCCATATTTTAAAACATGCCTGGAAGGTCTCCATCCTTAAATCCAGTGGAGGTAGGTCCCATAAGGGCGGTGCCTGAAATGCAGAGGCGGTCTGCCAGGTACACTCAGAATGGAACAGACTGAAGGGGCTAACAACAAATGCTGAGCTAAATAGAGACCACACAGCATTATAAGATAGAAGCCGGTGGGCCAGATAATTTGGTTGATCTTTGTGGTACACGAAAGGTAAATAACAGTTTTAAAGCAAATTCTGTAACTCAGCAGGAGCCAATGAACGGAGGCAAACAGGAGTGGCATGAGAGGAGGCACTGAAAACCATTTTCATAGCAACATTCTGGAGTATCTGTAAAAATTTCAGTGAGGCTGATTGTAAACAAAAGTTCAAAGAGTTGAAATAGTCTGACTAATAACTAGAGTAGAAAGTAGAAGTTTGTTCTCTAAGAAGGATGTTTTTTATGTGAAGAGGTGATTGGGGGCTGGGGGGTGAGTTCTACAGTTGGTTCAGTGGTGATATTTACTGTATCGCATTAGAAAGTTTGTTGGCATGAAGGTCAAGTGTCCAAGCTATTCCTGGATGTCGCATTTAAGAGTCATTCCTAAAAGTTTCAGAAATTACTATTCATTTGTTCCCTTTGGTATGCAGTCTGTAGTCTGGTTTATGAAAGCTTGTAGATCCTCTGCCTTTAGGGTCTGGTTCAGAGGAAAGTGTGGAGTGCCATGCGGAGGTCCTGGGCTTGATTTCTTGTTCTGTTCTTTTGCCTCCCAGGCCAATTATGGATGCTGCAAAACTTCTGGAGGGCAGGGTGTGCATTTTGACCATCATTCAATAGCAACATCTAATGACCAGACTTATAAGAGCTCACATTGGCTCCCTAGAGAGATTCAGGCCTCTTCTGGTGGGCAAGGCAGTCTGGGGGTGAATGGTGGTGGCGAATGTCATCAAGCAAGTTGGATCTCGCAATGCTGGAAGCAAAGCGTTGGTGGTAGTGGTTAGCATCACTACGTTCCAAGCAATTGATCCAGGTTTCACAGCTACCACAGTCTTTGTTTAGAGTGACTTGAGCTCAGAGTTGTGTGTTGGATAGAGAAACATCTGATTGCCCTGTCTGCAGTATTGACAAGTTGGAGGCCGATTTTCTGAGCGTGCACTATGTAGTTTCAGTTTAGCAGGAGCGCAGCCCTAGTGCATGTGACCTTATAATGTGAAGCAGGGTCCTTCCAATATTTGACTTCATAGCCACTCAGTGGATTGCCATTGTGGGGAACTTTCTCAGAATGGGAAGGTTTTGTGAATTACAGGCTTGTATGTCCTCTCCCCACCCCGCCTTCAGGAGTGGCTTTGGGCAGGTATTCTTTGCCTACCTCCCTTGACCCTGATGAACCTTCAGATGCGCAGGTTTCAGTTCCACCCAGACCTGGTGATCCTATTGGCCCTGGACTGGCCTTGCCCGCTGTGTTACAGGGTATCTTGATTTGATTGCCATGTGGTTACCTTAAGAGAAGGGCTACCTATAGCAGGGGCTTCTGGTATTGGAGGATTCATGTTCTATCTCGCTTATGGCCTGGCTCTTGAGAGGTCTAGACTCTACAAGAAGAGTAGTCTGGAGCAGTGGTGGCCATTCTGCTTAAGGCCTGAAGCGTTTCCTTAGCTTAGGTGAGAATCCTTCTTGTAGTCTATCCTGGACAGCAGCTTTGCCCTGAACTCAAGGTTTGGTTGGCAGTCCTACCAGACTGCATGGGGTTACATTCATGGGATTTTATTGACAGTGCCTACTAATGCCTCTCCATTTCTTTAGGGGAGTGAAGCAGTTTCGTCTGTCTATGTGCCTGCTTTTTTTTTGCCTCTGTCAATTCTCTCTGGTGTGGAAAGGCCTCTGTCCAGGTCTTGGCCCTTAAGGTGGTTTTTCTGGGGCTATGGCATCCATTAGGTGGTTATCAGAGCTGCAGGCCTTCTCTTGCAGGGACCTTCTTGGTCTTTATGATGGCTTCTCTCTCCTTATGGACTATGCCATCTTTTCTCCTGAGTGTGCTTTCTTTGTTTCATTTTAACCACTATCATTCTGACTTACTTCTTAGAGGAAGATCCTCAGAAGGATCCCTTGCTGCAGCTGAGGGAATTGTGTAGGGTGTTGAATTGCTAATTCCTTCTACTGCGTGCCTCTTTTCCAGGTTAAAGAGCCCTATCCTTTTTAGCCTTTCTTCATAGGATTATCCTTCCATCCCCTTTACCATTTTGGTGGCTCTTCTCTGAACCTTTTCTAATAACGTTAAATACTTTTTAAGATATGGTGACTAGAATTGCACACAATATTCAAGGTGCGATCTCACCATGGAACGATATAGAGGCATTATAATATCTTTTGTTTTATTTTCCATTCCTTTCCTTATGATACCTAGCATTCTATTTGCTCTCTTGGCCACCGCTACACACTGGGCCAATGGTTTTAACATGTTATCCACAATGACGCCTAAATCTTTTTCCTGGGTGGTGGTTCCTAATGTGGAACCTTGCATCTTGTAACCATAGTTTGGGTTGTTCTCCAGGACCAAGCAGGAAGTCAGTCCTCACTTACGGGTGACGTCGGCGCCGATGGAGCCCTCGCGGAGCAATTTTCCCCAGCTTTCGAAGAAAGCCTTTGGGAATTGCAGCGCGCATGCGCGGTCCCCTTCCCGCTCAAGGGTGCCATCTTGCTCAGTCGTCTTTTTTCCGCGGAGCCCTACAGACGTAGTTTGTGATCGCCGCTGAAAAAGTTGATTTTTTTTCGTTTGTTTTTTTCTCGGTTCGACGCCGTGTCCTTTTCCCGCCCGGCCTCGATACGCCAATATCGAGTCCGTTCACATTTTTTCGGTTTTTGTCCTTTGTAATGGGCGTTCCCGCCACTTTTTTTCTTTTTCCCTGGCAGCACAGTCTTTCGACCTCGCAGGGGCCCTTTTTCCCCCGATGGCTGCCAGCGGGTTTAAAAAGTGTGATCGCTGTACCAGACTCATGTCTCTTACCGACACACATGACTGCTGCCTCCGTTGCCTCGGGCCCAACCATGACTCGATGAGTTGTGGTCCGTGCAACAAAATGTCCTCGAAGGCATTGAGGAGTCGGCAGTCACAAAAGGAACGAATCTTCTCTGACTCCGTGTCCGGTCGGGCCTGGACCTCGTCAGAGGCTTCGACGTCTCGTGACTCCGGCCCCGAGCATCGTCGGAGTTCCTCTGAGTGGGGGTCTCCCGCTTGGGAACATCGTCGGAAGAAGAAACCCGCGAGGGCGGCGTCGGAGGACGCTCCTGGTCCCTCGAGGGCCAGGTCGCATAGCCCCGTCAGCCGCCCTGGGTCCTCGGAGGCGGAGAGGCCTTCGAAGCATCCTCGTCTCGAAGTGGAGTCTCCTGGACACGTGAGTACTGTAGTCCTCGTGGACTCGCCTCCGAGGGAGCCGACGTCGGGGCCCGACTCGGGGACTGCTGGGTCTTCTGAGTTTGGTCTCAGATTGACGGCCTTGGAGTGCAGTATCGCTGCCTTCATGGACCAGCAGCGGGCATTGATGACCAGCCTCGCCAGTGCATCTGCCCCGACCACCGGGACGTCGACATCGAAGTCGACCCCGGAGGCCGAGCCGATCCTCGAGTCCATACGAGCTCGAGTCGATCCTTGGCCAAGGTCTCCCTTGGCCTCCCGTTCAGGACCGAGGTCGTCGACGCCGGCGTCGGGGCGGAGGTCCTCGGCACTCGCCCGCATGGAGCCACTCGATTCCTCCACGGAGGAGTCGGGCTGGGACACGGAGGAGGACGAGTCACCCGGGTCTTTTCAGACTCGGTGCATCCCCTCCGACTCGCCCGAGTCGGAGCCTCGGAGACGATCCCCCCCGGAGGATACCCGGTTCTCTGATTTCGTGAGGGACATGGCCAAGGCTTTGGCCTTCCCCGCGGATCCGGAGGAGGAGCCTCGAGCCGAAGAGCTCGAGGCCCTCCAATATGACTCTCCCCAGAAGGGAGGCCTTTACTGTACCTGTTCCTCCGATGCTGGAGCGGCTGCTCTTCCGCATGTGGGAGAGCCCGGCCTCGACGCCGGTGTTGAGCAAGCGGGTCGATTCCATGTATCGAGTCCGTAAGAGCCCCGGGTTCCAAAAGGCACAACTACCGCACCATTCCATGGTGGTGGAATCAGCCATGCATTGACTTAAGAGTCAAAAGATGCACTCCTCGGTGCCTCCGGGTAAGGAGGCCCGGAACCTGGATGCCCTCGGTAGGAAGTGCTTCCAGGGCTCTATGCTTGCTTGCCGAGTCCAGACATACCAGCTATATATGGGCATGTATCTTCGAGACCTGGCAAAAGAAATTGCCGGGTTCTCTGCTGGTCTCTCCGAGGAACCTTTGCAGAGGTTCCAGGCCTTGTCTACTGGTATTCGAGAGTGCTCGAAGTTTATTTCTCGAGCAGCCTACGATGGCTTCGAAGCATCGGCTCGAGTAGCCGGAGCCGGCATCGGTGCTCGCCGTCAGGCTTGGATTCAGTCATCCGACCTCGAGCCATGGGTGCAGGACAAGTTGGTCGATGTCCCCTGCAGAGGTGAAAACCTCTTTGGTAAGCCCATGGCTGAGAAGGCGGCAGAACTCGAGTCCGAGACTCTCACCAGGACTCGCCTATCCTGAAAGACCTCTGCCCCTTCACAGAAGAGGAAGGGCTTGGGGAAAAAGCCCTTTTACCCGAGGAAGATGTCTGCCTATAAACAACACCACCCTCAATATCAAGCCTTAGCAGCTCCCCATCAGGGTCAGCAGGCTAAGGGACAGGGTAATGGGTCCCATAGGCAGAAGGCCCCCAAGCCCACTACACAGGCCCCTGCTCAGCAGGGTGGGGGTTTTGGACTATGCCGGCATAGTCTCTCCCCCTCCGCGGCCTTCGCTCAGCACGGGGGGCCGGCTGACCCACTTTGCCCACAGGTGGTCAGCCATAACATCCGATTCCTGGGTGCTGCAGGTGGTTCAAAAGGGCTACCTCTTACATTTTCACCAGGTGCCTCCCCCCTACTTTCCAGGGGAGCCTCCAAGACCCCCTCTGCACAGGGACTTACTCCTTCAGGAGCTGCAAAGTCTGCTTCAGGAACAGGCTGTGGAGCTAGTGCCCCAACACCTGTGGGGTCTCGGGTTTTACTCGAGGTACTTCCTGATACCAAAAAGAACAGGAGGCCTCAGACCCATCCTGGACTTACGCAACCTCAACAAGTTCCTGCAGCGGGAAAAGTTCAAGATGCTTACCCTTGGAATCTTACTGCCCTACCTCCAGCAGGGAGATTGGCTATGCTCCTTGGATCTAAAGGATGCTTATACTCACATCCTTATTCATCCGGACCACCGACAATATCTAAGATTTGTGGTGGCAGGGAATCATTATCAGTACCGCGTACTGCCCTTTGGCCTCTCCTCCGCTCCCAGGGTGTTCACGAAATGCCTGGCAGTGGTGGCAGCCTTCCTGAGGCTTCAAGGCCTCTTCGTCTTCCCCTACCTGGACGACTGGCTCATCCGGGCACAGTCTTCCCTAGAGGTCACTCAGGCCACTCAACGCACAGTGGCCCTGCTTCAGCACTTGGGCTTCGTCATAAACTTCGAAAAGTCCACTTTGCTCCCCTCTCAGGATCTCGACTTCATAGGAGCATGGCTGGACACTCTGCAGGCTCGTGCCTTCTTGCCTCTGGAACGGGCCAACAGGCTCATAGCTCTGGCCAGCAGGTTCCACAGCGCGTCACCAGTCTCTGCCAGACAATTCCTGCAACTACTCGGTCATATGGCCTCCACGGTCCATGTCACTCCGAATGCCCGTCTACATATGAGACCTGCTCAGTGGAGCCTTCGCACTCAATGGCATCAGGCCACAGGGAGCCTGACGGACTTAATACAGATCTCCGACCGCCTGGTCTCCTCTCTGCAATGGTGGCTTCACCTTCCCAATCTGGTACTCGGCATGACCTTTCAGTCTCCTCCACCTTTCCAAGTGCTAACGACAGATGCCTCTCTCCTGGGATGGGGAGCGCATTGCCAGGGAACATGCACTCAAGGCCTTTGGACACCTTGGGAGGCTGCTCAGCAGATAAACTTCCTGGAGCTGCGGGCGATCCGCCTAGCTCTGCGGACCTTCTCTCACTTCACTTCTCGTCGGTCTGTGTTGGTACAGACGGACAATCAGGTTGCCATGTTCTACGTGAACAAACAGGGAGGCACGGGCTCCCTCCTTCTATGTCAGGAGGCTCGGAGACTGTGCTCTTGGGCAGTCGACCACGACATCCTCCTCAAGGCTGTTCACCTGCCCGGGCAGGAAAATTGCCTGGCCGACAAACTGAGCCGGATTCTGCAGCCGCACGAATGGAGGTTGAACCCCGTAGTTGTCCAGCGGATCTTCCGCCGGTGGGGCCTCCCCACCGTGGATCTCTTTGCCAGTCCTCTCAACCGGCAACTTCCCAGGTTCTGCTCCCGACACCCGCATCCTCTCAGAGTAGCGCCGGATGCTTTCCTCATCTCGTGGTCCACGGGCCTACTGTATGCCTTTTCTCCCACGCCACTTGTGTCCCGGACGCTGTTAAAAGTTGTCCAGGACAGGGCCTCCGTGATCCTGGTGGCGCCCAGGTGGCCGAGACAACCCTGGTTCCCTCTACTCCTACAGCTAGCGGTGGACACCCCTCTTCCTCTGGGGTTTCAGCCCGATCTCCTGACCCAGGATCAGGGTACTCTCCTGTACCCCAACCTCCGGGCCCTTCATCTGATGGCCTGGCTGCTGAAAGGGTAGTCCTATCTCCGCTCCTGCTTTCTCCGGAGGTGGAAGCTGTCGTCCTGGTGTCTCGGCGACCTTCCACCCGGAAATCTTACGCCCTTAAATGGCATCGCTTCTCGGTCTGGTGTTCTCAGCGCTCTGAGGACCCCTTCGCCTGCTTAGTATCGGTGGTACTGCAGTATTTGCTTCACCTCTCCGATCTGGGCCTCAAATCCAACTCTGTCAGGGTCCACCTCAGTGCTCTCTCTGCACATCATTCGCTGGTGGAGGGCCAGCCTCTTTCCTCGCACCCCTTGGTGGCGCGTTTTCTCAGGGGCCGCCTTCTGCTTAAGCCTCCGTTGCGCCCTCCAGCTCCTGACTGGGATCTCAATGTGGTCTTGCAAAGGCTTACCTGTCCGCCTTTTGAGCCCATGGCTACCTGCCCTCTTCGTTTCCTCTCCTGGAAAACTCTCTTCTTGGTAGCCCTTACCTCTGCTAGGCGTGTTAGTGAACTACAGGCCCTAGTGTCGGAGCCCCCATACACTAGGTTCTACAAGAATAGGGTGGTCTTACGGACTCACCCTAAGTTTCTTCCAAAGGTGGTCTCCACTTTTCACATCAATCAAGAGGTGGTTCTTCCGACCTTATTTCCCAGGCCACATACCAGCCGAGCTGAAACTGTTCTGCATACCCTGGACTGTAGAAGAGCCTTATCCTTCTATCTTGACCGTACGCGAGAGCATAGGAAAGCTGTCCAGCTTTTCGTATCTTTTGACCCCAATCGGTTGGGGGTACCTGTTTCTAAGCGTACTTTGTCCATCTGGGTAGCTGACTGTATCGCCTGGGCTTATGGGGCAGCCAGCCTCTCCTTAGAGAGTCGAGTCACGGCTCACCGTGTCAGGGCGAAGGCTGCGTCAGTGGCTCATCTCCGCTCTGTTCCGTTAGCAGACATCTGCCGGGCCGCTACTTGGTCTTCAAGCCAGACATTTGCGGCTCATTACTTCCTGGAGAGGGAGTCCCGCAGGGACAGTGCTTTCGGACAGGCAGTCCTCCACAATCTCTTTGAGGTCTAGGCAACTCCTACCCTCCGGCCCTGGTGTTGGGCTACCGGCCGGATTCGTACTCAGAGAAGATTCCTTCCTTCTGTACTGTTGAGCTCGAGGGAGCTCATTTTTCGGCTTGAGGTCTCCGGTAGCCTTAAGCTTGGGAGTCCCATAAGTGAGGACTGACTTCCTGCTTGGTCCTGGAGAAAGAGTAGTTACTCACCTGTAACAGGTGTTCTCCAGGAGCAGCAGGAATCAGTCCTCACTACCCTCCCTCCTCCCCTTGGAGTTGCAGTCATTCTTATTACATGTTTCTGATAACTTTTTTTGCTGTCTTTTTGCTATGTCATCCGACTGAGCAAGATGGCACCCTTGAGCGGGAAGGGGACCGCGCATGCGCACTGCAATTTCCAAAGGCTTTCTTCGAAAGCTGGGGAAAATTGCTCCGCGAGGGCTCCGTCGGCGCCAACGTCACCCGTAAGTGAGGACTGATTCCTGCTGCTCCTGGAGAACACCTGTTACAGGTGAGTAACTACTCTTTCTTCCCTAGGTGCATAACTTTGCACTTGTCCACATTAAATTTCATCTGCCATTTTGATGGCCAGTCTTCCAATTTATCAAGATCCTCTTGCAGTTTTCCACAATCCTCTTGGGTTTTAACAACTTTAAATAGTTTTGTGTCATCTGCAATGTTGTTAACCTCACTCGTTATTCCACTTTCCAGGTCATTTATGAATATGTCAAAAAGCAGCGGACCCAGCACAGATCCCTGGGGTACACCACTATTCACCTTTCTCCATTGGGAAAATTGGCCATTTAGCCCTACCCTCTGCTTTCTATCTTTTAACCAGTTCCTGATGCACAATAGTACACTGCCTCCTATCCCATGACTCTCTAGTTTTGCCAAAAGTCTCTGATGAGGGACCTTGTCAAAGGCTTTCTGAAAGTCCAGATACACTATATCAATCGACTCACCTTTATCCACCTGTTTATTCACACCTTCAAAAAAACATAACAGATTAGTAAGACAAGATCTTCCTTGTCTAAAGCCATGTTGGCTGTCTCCCATTAGGCCATGACAATCTACATGCTGAGTAATTTTGTTCTTTATGATGGTTTCTACCATTTTTCCCGGTACGGACGCCATGCTTACCGGTCTGTAGTTTCCCGGATCACCCCTGGAACCCTTTTTAAAAATTGGCGTTACATTGGCGATCCTCCAATCTTCAGGTATTAGAGATGATTTTAATGAAAATTCAGAGATTATTAATAGCAGGTCTGCAATCTCATATTTCAGTTCTTTCAACACCCTTGGATGTATACCATCCAGCCTAGGTGATTTGCTACTCTTCAGTTTATCTAATAGTTGTAATACATTTTCCCGATGTATCGATATTTCCTTCAATTCTTCCGCACCTTCAAATTCCACTTCAGTCATGGGTAACATCCCTACATCTTCCTCAGTAAAGACCGAAGCAAAGAATTCATTCAGTCTCTCCGCTATCACCTTGTCGCCTCTTAGTGCCCCTTTAACCCCTCTATCATCTAATGGACCAACTGACTCTCTCACAGGTTTTTTGCTACGAATGTACGTGAAAAAGTCTTTATTTCACATTTTTGCTTCCGCAGCAAGCTTCTTCTCAAATTCTCCCTTTGCCTGCCTTATAAATGCCTTGCATTTGACTTGCCAGTGCTTGTGCTATTTCCAGGTTTCGTCGTTTGGCTCTTTTTTCCATTTCCTGAAAGATGCTTTTTTGGCAACAGCCTCTCTGACCTCACCTTTAAACCATGCTGGCAGTTTTTTGGACTTCCTTCCACTTTTCTTAAAGCGTGGAATACAGCTGGTCTGGGCTTCCAAGATAGTATTTTTCAACAACAGCCAAGCATGATGTAAGTCTTTAACCTTTGCAACTGCTCCTTTTAGTTTTTTCCTAACTATTTTCCTCATTTTATCATAGTCTCCCTTTCGAAAGTTAAAAGGTAGTACTATGGATTTCCTTACTATCCCTCCTTCACTAATTAAATCAAAGGCGATCATGCTATGATCACTATTGCCAAGTGGCCCCAACACCCTTATCTCTTGCACTAGATCTGGTGTTCCACTAAGGACTATGTCCAATATGGCTTCCCCTCTGGTCAGTTCATGAACCAACTGCTCCAAGAAGCAGTCATTTATTTCATTTAGGAACTTTATCTCCCTAGTGTACGGCCCTGTTTCGTACAAAAATAGACCATCACCTAATTATTATTATTACCTGAAATGATCAGATCCGAAAAGTCAGTACAGGTGCAATCAGAGTCTCTGTTTATTAGATAACTGATGACCAAATACAGGCAGCGAAGTGGGGAAGAGAGTTCTATCGGGCACTAGGCACCTCAAGAATGCAACTCTCCCCCTTAGAATATAGAAAGCATATTACAATTTATACCTTTTTCTCTTCCGCATTTTTACATACAGTCCAGTCCCCAGAGCTATTCCTTTGTGTTCTCTCCCCCTCCCCTACCTTATTTCCTATTATTACCCTTTACTCCCCTTAGTTCCTGTTGCAAAATCCCCCTGGCCCCCCTCTTCCCATACTCACCATGATCCAGCTAATCTGCTTTCTTCAGAGCCGGGCCCAGCATATATGTTGGTAGCTTTGTGGTTTCCTGTGTATGCATTTCTTGACACATAGACCTTACAGGCCTATATCTGATATCCCCTTGCAGGTCCTAGTCTAGACTCTCCAGCCCAAACTGGCACCTCACAAGGCTCATGATATCTCCTTATATGGTTCTTTCCGGTGCTGGATCTCTTTTTGCTAAGGCCTGTATTCTTGGCTCACATGTTATAGCAGAATGACTGTGCTTTAACTATTTTGTGAGATTCAGGGCAGCCAGTAAGTGATTATGAATCAGGAACATTATTAATCCTTAGCACTTAAAAATTAAAAGCAAATCTATCATACTAAATCCCAAATGTATCATACTTAACCTCTACCTCTACAAGCACTTAACCCCCTACAACTCCCCCATTTTTTATTTATTTTTTTTTTTATTCGGCTGGGGAATGGGAGAAATCCAAGTCTGAATAGTCTGACATGGGGATGGCTGCATAAGAAACATTGACAAGAGTAGGGCTAGTCTGAACAGGCAAAAAAGAGGTAGATACTTTGGTGCAATTTTTCTTACAGCAGGATATAAACATAGAAACAAACAGAAGAGTAAAGCAATGATTAAAATAAAGCCAGCAGAAATCAATAAACCTTTCAAGCCAGAGCCAAGGGAGTGGAACCAGGAGGAGAGAGATGAAAACCAATCTCCAATCTGGAAACCACCCTTAAAATCATCAATATGTAGTTCTGACAAGTGACGCATTTTATCCATAGCATTAAGCACAAACACTGAATGATTCGCTATGACTATACAACAGATAGTGGCATTAATAAAAGAACAAAAGGCCTCATTCAGAAGCAAGGAGCAAATCTAGGGCTTGTCTATTTTGCAGAGTCATTTGTGTATTCTGCTCTAGGGACTCTGACAACTTAGTTATAGAATCAATAACAGCTTTCATTTGAACATACAGTAAGCATTGTAGACGGCAGTTAGCCATACCAAGTCCAGCAGTTATGGCAGGGGTCTAGAAAGATATCAAGGAAGTCCAGCATCTAACCTACGTGTAATAGCAATGGAGCAAAAAGTTCAACAGACTGTCCCGATTTCAGTTCAAGGCAGGGGGTGATTGAGAACCTCTTTGGAGATGTGGGTTGTACTGTGAACTCGCAGAAGTAAAACTAATGTCCATCAGGATGAAGGAAACAGATGGTGTCCCAAGGAGCAGGTTTGGCAGCAATTATCTTGGTCAGCAACAGTTCATACAGGAAGGAAGTAGATCAAACAGAGGTGACCGTTGGAGAAAACTTCAACTCACTGACATGAGTCCAAGTGTCAGTATCATTCAAGTGGGCAGCAAAGGGGGAAGTAACGGTGACAATGGTGAGCTGGATCACATATTCAAAAGTAGCCCTAAAGAGGTAAGCTTAAAGCATGGCTTAGAAAAGAGCAGAAATACAGCCTGATACACTAGCTTCCAGGCATAAAAAGGATTAAGTACAACAGCAGTGAAACTTTGATACATGACAGCATTTAAAACACAATGCAGCAAACACTTGTCACTCTTGAGAGAGAGCAGAAGGAGAGAACACACCATACTGTTTATACCATTATACCATTCTATATAAATTTCAATCAAGCTTGAACCAGTTCAAAAGGTCACACAAAAGTCAGCATTATGTAGTTGCAGTAGGGGTCGCTGTTGTCCACAGGTGTGCTGCATTAGATCTGAAATAACTTCTTATCAGAATGTCTGTTACTCGCTCCACCAATTCAGTTGCCTGAAATTCTACAGGTACAAACAAAAGAGAGAATGCTGTTTCCCCTCCCCCTTTCCTCTTACAGTTCGGGGAAGCGAAACTGATACTCTTTTCATGAAAAGACTGGTGGACATCTAGAATGCAAACACTTCCCTTTTTTTAAGTTATTTCAATCACTGAGAGTTACAGCTAACCTCGACCTTGCCACAATATATAAAATCCCTGTTTAACTTTTAATTTTGCTTAATACAATCAGAACAAAATCCAAACATGGTTAACATTTTATTCATTCAGGATTTAAATCATTCTCAAGTTGCAATCTGCTCAGAATACCACATAATCCTGCAGGGATCTTAATCTCTACTTTGAAGGTCAAATGGAAAAAGGAAACAGTTTTCTTCTGTTGCACCAGTAGCAAAGAATTCTAAGCAGTTCAATTTCAGAGATCATAAAATCTAATTAAGAAAGCGTTGATTGCGTGAGTGTTATACAGAACTTCCAGAAGGGAAACGGCTGCACTGGTAATTTTTGCTTCAAAAGCAAAGTAACTTTTGAATCACACTCTGCAGATATCATAGCTGTTGTTCCTCTATTACTAATTTTGTTTCCAGAATATACCACAAAACAATAATCATATATCAAAGCATGGAAGATCTTCCCATTCATTCACAACAATTATAACTATCACACATAGAACAGAATCAGGTCCCTAAGTTTTTCTAAAAACAGTTTGTTTTTTTTCAGTGTCATTTCCGTACCTAGAAAGCTAGCAAGCTAATTACAGAGGAAAAAATACTTCACCGAGTTCTGAACTTCAACTCCTGTCACACTGAATAAATCCTTTATTTAAACAAACAAGAAAGACTGCTCAATCGAGAGTTTCCTCTAGGTAATGCGTCCATCACCAGAAGAAAATCCCCCAGCAGTCCCAGTTTATAACAGCAAATTATTCTTACACTTTATGCATATAACAACAACAAAAATTAAACAACACATACCAAGCTTGGTTAAAAATATACTCACGACGCAATCATTACAGGCCGCCGTCATCCTAGGGAATCAATCACTCACTTCTTCTCCGGTCTTCACTCAGCACCGGGAACACACCTCCCTCAACCTTTTGAGGGGAATCCAAATCTTTACGTACCTCCCTCTTTTTCTTGAGGGGAATCCAAATCTTTAAATTTATATCTTGGCCATAAAGACCCACCCGTAGGCCAATCCCGGGTTTCGGCACAAATTTTGTACGGCCCTGTTTCGTACAAAAATAGACCATCACCTAATTATTATTATTACCTGAAATGATCAGATCCGAAAAGTCAGTACAGGTGCAATCAGAGTCTCTGTTTATTAGATAACTGATGACCAAATACAGGCAGCGAAGTGGGGAAGAGAGTTCTATCGGGCACTAGGCACCTCAAGAATGCAACTCTCCCCCTTAGAATATAGAAAGCATATTACAATTTATACCTTTTTCTCTTCCGCATTTTTACATACAGTCCAGTCCCCAGAGCTATTCCTTTGTGTTCTCTCCCCCTCCCCTACCTTATTTCCTATTATTACCCTTTACTCCCCTTAGTTCCTGTTGCAAAATCCCCCTGGCCCCCCTCTTCCCATACTCACCATGATCCAGCTAATCTGCTTTCTTCAGAGCCGGGCCCAGCATATATGTTGGTAGCTTTGTGGTTTCCTGTGTATGCATTTCTTGACACATAGACCTTACAGGCCTATATCTGATATCCCCTTGCAGGTCCTAGTCTAGACTCTCCAGCCCAAACTGGCACCTCACAAGGCTCATGATATCTCCTTATATGGTTCTTTCCGGTGCTGGATCTCTTTTTGCTAAGGCCTGTATTCTTGGCTCACATGTTATAGCAGAATGACTGTGCTTTAACTATTTTGTGAGATTCAGGGCAGCCAGTAAGTGATTATGAATCAGGAACATTATTAATCCTTAGCACTTAAAAATTAAAAGCAAATCTATCATACTAAATCCCAAATGTATCATACTTAACCTCTACCTCTACAAGCACTTAACCCCCTACACTAGCATGTCCTGCCATGACACTGACCCAGTCGATACCGGGGTAATTGAAATCCCCCATTATTATTACTGCGCTGTAACTTTTGTTAGCTTCCTTGATTTCTTTGAGCATTTCATTATCCATTTGTTCATTCTGGCCAGGCGGTTGATAGTACACCCCCACTGCCATCGCCTTCCCCTTTTTACATGGGATTTCAATCCATAGAGATTCTACAGCAAATTTTGTTTCCTGCAAAACTTTAATCCTTTCTGACTCAATGCCCTCTCTAACATAGAGCGCAACCCCTCCACCAATTTGATCAGCTCTATCATTACGATATAGTTTGTACCCAGGTTATCAGTGTCCCACTGGTTGTCCTCCTTCCACCATGTCTCTGATATTCCAATCATATCTAACCTCTCATTTAGTGCTATATATTCTAACTCTCCCATCTTAATTTTAGACTTCTAGCATTTGCATACAAGCATTTTAGAGACTGTATTTTATTCATATTAATTTGGCTATTGGTAGACATGGGTAATTTGGAATCTTTAAGCTCTGTCTGCTCCATACTCGAGGGCATTTGGGCTACTTTACTCTTTTTTGGAACCTCTCTGCTTTTGGTAGTATCCTTCAAGGATAATTCTTCCGAACCATCCGCTCTTGGGTGACTGTCGGCTTTCCCCTATCTCCTTTTTAAAGGTTAATGCCAGCAGCCTGGTTCCATCCCGGTTAAGGTGAAGCCCATCCCGTTGGAAGAGCCCCTCCTTTCCCCAGAATGTTCCCCAGTTCCTAACAAATCCAAAACCCTCATCTCTGCACCATTGTCTCATCCACGCATTGAGACTCCGGAGCGCTGCCTGCTTTTGGGTCCTGCGCGTGGAATGGGAAGCATTTCGGAGAATGCTACCGTGGAAGTTCTGGATTTCAACTTCCTACCCAAAAGCCTAAATTTAGCCTCCAGAACCTCCCTATCACATTTTCCTGTGTCATTGGTACCGACATGTACCAAGACAGCAGACTCCTCCCCAGCACTATTTAAGACCTTATCTAGGTGGCGCGTGAGGTCCGCTACCTTCGCACCAGGCAGGCATGTTACCAGGCGATCCTCATGTCCAGCAGCCACCCAGCTATCTACATGCCTAATGATCGAATCACCAACTATAACGGCTGTCCTAACCCTTCCCTCATGGGCACATGGCCCTGGAGAAACTTCCTTGGTGCGAGAGGGTTTTACATCACCTGGAGGACAGGTCCTAGTTACAGGATCACTTCCTGCCACACCAGGGTGGTGATCTCCTGTCACGTGACCTCTCTCCTCCATGGCAACAGGGATGCTGCCAGACTGGAGGTGGGACTTCAGGACTATATCCCTGTAAGTCTCGTCTATGTACCTCTCTGTCTTTCTTATGTTTTCCAAGTCTGCTTCTCTAGCCTCTAGAGAACGGACTCGTTCCCTGAGAGCAAAGAGCTCCTTGCACCTAGTGCACACGTAAGACCTCTCACCAACTGGGAGAAAATCATACATGTGACACTCAATGCAAAAGACTGGAAAGCCCCCATCTCGCTGCTGGACTGCTGTCTCCATCTTAGTTTTAAGTTTGTGTTTAGATCTTTAAGTGCTTTACTTACAAAGGGTTGCTATGGATATTTATACTAATAAAACTGTACCTAATACGTTTAATATGCCTTGTTCACCTGAAGCTTAATTAATCTCAGGTCCTTAAGGTATGACTGATTTGGGTAACGAGCTTCATCTGAGAGCACCTCCTGTCTTTTAAGATGTGTAAGTACCTATAAAGCTATGATTATCCCAGGGGTGCGTGGGTGTTGGGGGGGGGGGAGGGAGGGAGGGAAATAACACTTATTAAATGAGGGCTGCTACACAGTACCCTGTCTTGTGCTGCTGAGGTAAGCTATATTCTAATTTGATTTAAATTATAGCTCTTTGCTGCTGCTAGGCCCTGAGTGACCATTACATTTAAACTACAAGCTCTCTGCTGGGTTCCAAATTTAACCACAAAGCTCTCTTCTGTGTTTTAAATTTAAACTAAAAGTACTTTGCTGCTACTAGGCCCTGAGTGACTCTTAAATTTAAACTACAAGCTCTCTGCTGGGTTCCAAAAATTCATCTTTGTTAAATTTCTTTAATTTTTTGAGTCTTTGTGTATATGGGGGTTTGAGTTGTGTATCGTAGCAGTATGGAAGTTGAAATTTTATTAGGTGGTGGTCTGACCATGGTATGGGTTGTACCTCTAATGAATTTTGATCATAGACATTGAATAGAGGTCTGGGCAGGAACGCAAGGTATAGTGTGTTACCTTTGCCGTGTGTATGAGTATTTATTTATTTTATTTATTTATTTAACAGTTTTTATATACCGTCTTTCTGCAAGTCAAGACGGTTCACATGAAACATTATAATACAGTATATTACAACTGTTTACAAGGAACAAGGAAAACAATATAAGTAATATAACTAGGTAACAATTAACAATGTAACAGATAATAGGTACGACTGTGGCAGTAGAACTGACTACCATGTTCTGAGATCGAGATCAAAGGTTAACTTTTTACGTTAGATAAATATGCTTACAGTTAATTTTGTAAAGATTTGGGGGCAACTTGGGTAGAGAGGTAGATCATGAAGGTTAGGAGCTAGGGTGGGAGGGAAAAATACTCTAGGAAGAGGTGTGTTTTTAGTTTCCTGCGGAATTCAAGGTGGCTCTCACAGTTGCGCAGTTCGGGAGGGAGGGTGTTCCATAAGGATGGGGCGTAGAGGGAGAAGGCCCTATTGCTAGTAAATTGTTTACAGTACCTTTTGGCTGTTGGTATGGATAGCAGGTTTTTGGTAGAAGTACGATGTGTTCTTGTGTTACTAGGAAAGGTAAGGAGTGAAGTGAGGCAGGGTGCTGATTCATTTACAGTTATTTTATGAATAAGAGTAAGGACCTTAAATTTAGCTCTGTGTTGTATGGGGAGCCAGTGAAGGTCGTGGAGGATAGGTGTGATATGAACACTTCTGGGCTTGTTGGTTATGAGTCTAGCTACCGTATTCTGGGCTATTTGGAGTGGTTGGATTGTATTTTTGGGGAGACCATGGTAGATTAGGTTGCAGTAGTCGAGTGAAGGGGTTGTAGGGGACTGACAGACAGTGCAAAAGGAGTTAGGGTTTAAGAGGGGTTTAAGATTCCGGAGGGTGCGTAATTTTGCATAGATTGTATTGGTGGATCTTTTTATATGTTCAGTGAAGGAGAGGTTCTGGTCAATGATAATTCCAAGATATTTTACTTGGTTTTTTATAAGTGGGAGATCAGCAATGGTGAGAGTTGGAGGAGGGGAGTATGTAAGGTTAGAAAATACTTGAAGTACCTCTGTTTTGGATTGGTTGATTAGTAGATTGTGTTGGGAAAGCCAGGATTTGAGGCAAGTTAGACATTCATTGATTTTGGAGAAGTTGGGATTGGAGAGGTTAAAAGGGGTGAAACACATCATGTCATCAGCATATATTTGGTACTGTATGCCATGTTCTTGAAATATTTTGCAAGCAGGTTGAAGGAAGATGTTGAAAAGTAAGGCGGATAGGCTAGATCCTTGAGGTACTCCTTGTTTTAGTATAAATGGGAGGGAGATGTCATTTCCAAGACGGACCTGTTGAGTTCTGGAGTTCAGATAGGAGTATTGATTATTTTGTGGTGGTCCATCTCTTCCATGGTGGTTAGAAAAGTTGACATGTGAGTAGATGGAAGGGAAGGTAGGTTAAGGTCACCTAGCAAGATCAATGGGTTTTTGTCAGTGGATGAGCAAAGTAATTCAGTTATGATATCCAAGTTGTCATGTCTTGAGTCTGGAGGTCTATAGATTAGACAAATGTGTAGATGTTTTATTTTTATGGTGAGTATATCGATGTTTGCTATATTGTCGGAGGTGATTAAAGTGGCTTTTAGGGTTGCTTTTATAATTAGGAGGACAACGACTCCTTTTTTTGTAGTTCTGTGGGTATGAAATATTTCATATCCTGGGGTTTTCAGTTGGTTAATGGTAACTGTGTCTGTATCAGAGCCATGTCTCTGTTATGCAGATAATATCTGGAGAGTTATCAGTAAGCATGTCATGAAAAATTGGTATTTTATTTTTTAGCGATCTAGCATTGACGAGATAGCATTTTAGGTTATTGGTCTGGGGTGATGTCAAGGTCGTAGGTGATGGAAGGATCATTGTTGGCTTTATGTAGATTAATCTGTTGTGGTTTGGCTTGGGGGAGTACCCTTGTCTGTGGTGGAAAGGTGTGTATAGGTATCTAGTTGGATTGTAAATGGTTATGGAGTGAGGATATAAGGAATTGGTTGCATTGGTTTTTACTATTATGGTAATTAGAATGTAGCAGATGCAGAGTAACCAAAGTGCTAATATGTTATTTGCAGCCATGTTTTTACTAAGAATATTGTATTGAAATTGTGCAATGCAGATGTTAGAGTTTTTTCTGGAGGAATAACAGAGGTGTTATGGTGCTGTAATATTCTGTGGTGGATTCTTGGTATTGGATGATGTGTGGGTTGTTAGAGAGGGAGTAGAGGGTTTTTTTGTATGGTACGTATGTGTGGGTGTTATGTTGTTTTTATACAATTAGCTAGATAACTTATTGTTTATGAAAAGATATTCAAGGTCTAGTCAATACCGAGATCCAATGTAGACTTCGTTGTGGTAAGAGAGCCAAATACTAGCTCAAAAGTGGTTTTGTTGGTTAATGACAGTCTTGGTTACTGCTTGGAAGGTGTCATATTGTTTTTTCTCATTATTATATGTTCAATATTATTCAATGTGAGAAACAAGAAATATATACAGAGCTTTAAATATCCTTTCCAAACTTTTCTCAGCAAGCAAGCTGCTATTATCTGTGCCTTTCTCCACCTCCAAATCTTGACGCCATGCTTTCTGGCTTGCTGCACCAATAGCATAGGATAGCCTCCCTGAACACACATAACTTGCCCTCTCTAGCCAGATTCAAATCTAGCCTGAAAGCTTCTCTCTTGAGGTCAATTTTAAAACGTAATTCTACTAAGTCCACACATGGCCTCATTTCCATTATCAGAAAATGCTCCCTTAAAGGCACTCCTCATAATGCCTCCAGTGCTTTTGCTTAACAGTCTTATATCTTTGAGTTTTTCATCTGTTTATAAAGTGCTGCATATAACTAGTGGCACTATACAAATTTTAATAAATACTAATGAATAAATAGCACAAAATTTCTCATATAATATAACTTATCTATGATATTCAAACTATAAAATAAATTCCATCATGAAGATATTGGGTAAATTATAATTTCATCTAATCAGGACCATAGACTTGGGCAAAGAGATCCATATTTTGGGTTTTCAATTAAGTTAATGCATTTCGGCTTGTGAATCTCCAACGAAAGCTTGTGCTCTAATTAGGGCAGAACATAGAAGAATGTTGTGTTCCTTGTGTGAGACAAAAAAACCATTTCTCAACTGACAGCAGCTTTCACAGAGAAGTTTCCTGCAGCTGTAAAGATCTAGCCATGAAACAATGCTGGTCCTGAAGAGAAGTTGACCCCAGCCTATTCATTAAAAGTCAAACATAAAATCTTAAACTTGACCCTATACTCACTGGTAATTGGTGGAGAGCTTTCTTAACTGGAGTTGATACAATCTCATAAACATCCGGGCTGCAGTAGTTTGGTCCACTTGTAAACCCTAGTAGCCAAGTTTCCTTGAGCGTGTCTTCAATAAGTTGAAGTCTCCTTGTCTTAACTCCTCTTAGCCCTCATGAGTCTTGGATCTATGTTTTAATGTCCCTAGTTGATATTGTTCAATATACACAGTCTCTTATGTATCATTGTTCCCGTCCTTTTGTTCACTATTAAACTGTTTTTACTGTCCCCAAACTGGTATTGAAAACCACTAAGCTGTAATTTACTTTTAGCGGTTTAAAAATGTTACAAATAAATAAATAGTAGTTTATACAACAAATACACATACAACACATTACAGAATTCCAACTACAAAGTAACATGAATAAATGGAACAAGTTAAGAAATATTTAAAAAAATATTTAAAATTCAAATATTGTGACTATAAATGGAGTTGAGGAGTAGCCTAGTGGTTAGAGCACTGGCTTGAGAACCAAGAGACCAGGGTTTGATTCCCAATTGCACTCCTTGTGGCCTTGGGCAAATCACTTAACCCTCCATTGCCTTAGAAAGATTCAAGTTATCAATGTTGCTGTTTAATGAATATTACCAAGTTACAATATAAACCGCTTTGACTGTGATGATAAAGCGGTATTGCAAAAACTGTTAAATCAGGAAAGCATTCAGAGTGTGGCTTTTGGAATACTTTCCAAGCTCTCTGTATTTGTGCACATGTATGAGCATCTGTGTTTTGTATCTGTGTTCGCTTTGTGTGGGTCCCTGACCTGGAGGGAAAAGGGGAGGGTCAGTTTGAATGGCATGGTTCCTGGCAGGAAAAGAAGTGATATGTACAGTCACAGCTAGGGGGTGTTGTGAGCTGTTCTTGGGATAGTGTCTTTAGGCTAAACCAGTGGTTCTCAACCCAGTCCTCTAGGACTCCCAGGCCAGTCAGTTTTTCAGGATATCCACAATGAATCTGCATGAAACCTGATTGGACTTAGGGGACCCAAAGGACTGGGTTGAGAACCACTGGGCTAAACTGATCCAGTCAGGTGTGATATATCCCCTTTGGCTGAGGAACAAACCAAAAAGTTTGAAGTGTCTAATGGTAAATGCTTTTATTTCACGCCTAAACAAATAGCGACAATGAAAGACATTCAGTAGAAATTATACTGAGCCACTAGCAGTGCTGGCTGGTAGACTCTAAACAACATCACATTCAGTAGGTAAAAGAAAAACCTGTTTTATTCATTATCTGGGATTGCTTGAATTTTTGAGTATTAAAATGGGGTCACAGAGAATAAACGTTTGGGTGGCACTGGTTTAGTCATAAAAAATGAAACGCATCTGAGTCACTAAGAGCCAGCCCAGCAGGGATTTAGGGGCAAGGCAGTCCAGGAGAGGAAAAATGATGGAGGAAGTATGCAGAGCATGGGTATGTGTATCCATGCATACTTTGTATTGGTTCTGTGCAATACATTTTTTTCTAGCAAAATTGATGCTGCTACTCATATACAAGGTTCTTTCATTAATACTTAAGGACCATGGGTCCATTTGAGCAGACAATGAAAAAAGTGCCAGTACTCGTTTGACCGGGAGAGGACAGAGAGAGAGAGAGAGAGACAACAGTAGGTACAGAATCAGTGATTCTATGCTGCAGGTGCTTGTATTTCTTCTCACATTAGATCCCCTGGTGCATTTTCAAAACAAGCTTGTCTTTTTTTTTTTTCTAGTTCTTCCCCGTTCCAAATTTGGCTCTGTTTTTCATGGTTATTTGCCCCACACTGACAGTTTTTTTCTTCAATCCCTTATGTATAATTTCTTTTTAATATTCCATTGGGTTGGAAAGAATAAAAATGTGGGTATTTTATTGCCCTCCTCACCTCTTCTTTTGAGAGTGAGACCCTCTTTCATAATCCAAGATTTTGTGCAAATCTCCAAACACAAATCTGAAAGAAATAGACTGAAAAACTGAAAAGTAGAAGTGTTCTGTCTACAGTAGGTTGGATTTATTCTAAGTTAGCTATCCATTGCCCATTACAAAATAGCTGGAAGGCCAGCATTAATAGCTTCAGTAGCACATCTCAATTACGATCAAAGAACAGCATAAAGGTAGATAGCAGCAAAAAAGAAAAATTGCAATAAAATATCTAAAATGCCTAATGGTTTTTACTGCAAATTAAACAGTAAAGGAGATAAAATTGGGCCCTGGGGAATGACACAAGGCGTATTTGTTACAGCAGAAATAGAGCCCAAGAAGTTATTTTAGAAGGTTTTGTCTTTTAAAAACAAAAAGAGCAGGATAAAGCACAACCTTTGTAACCAGCCTCCATTAAATGGGAGCTTATTACAAACATGGTAGCCTCACATCCTCTCAAGGAATAAGTCACAGTAATTTTCTAGCTATCAGCCAGTCCACAGCTAACCACTTTGGGCCTGGATCTAAAATACAAGTGCAGCCTGCTCTCCCTTTGTTTTTGTTTTTAAGATATTCATAATGAAATGCATGAATATTACTGTGACTGGGATCTCTGATTTTTCTTGGATATTATGCTGTTTTTCTGCTTTTCTTTTTTTTTTTTTGTAACTTAGTCTTTATTATCACAACCTCGTGGACATCACATATCTTACATATATCCAGCATGAGACATACATTCTTATCCTGTCAGTCTTTACCCTTTGTGCTCAATCTTGTAAGTTGTATACTATATATATAAAATTAGTTGTTGTACATAATTTAATGCTCACTACATAACTTGCAACAGACCTTTCAATCTTTGTATCCTATTGGCACATTTGGGTAATATGTATTACCAACTGAACAATAGTAACATCTGTATGCAACCCTATATGAACACAGTATGCCCAGAACATATAAAGAATAAATTGACAGCAGTATATAAAGCAGCGACTGTGTCCATTGCCCTTTTTTTTTTTTTTACATTACTGTATGTATATTATACTTTCCTTTCCCGCCACATATCCAACTCTTCTCTTTTAAAGTGTCATAAACAGAATCAACACAAATCAAAATATATCTCTGAACCTTCAAGATTGTTGTGTGGTTATTTATTTAATTCCCCATCCCCCCTCCTTCACCTTATGTCCACAATCACTTAGTTTCCCCCTAGCCCTTCCCCTTGTCGCCCCCCTCCCAACTTCTCCCTACTGCACCTCAGACACTTCTACTACCCCACTCTTACATAGGTGTGTTTGTTTGTGTAATGTCAACTTTTCCCTCCATATTTGATGAGTGCCGCCTACTTTGCCATAACTGTGGCATGTGTTAGCACCGTAATTTCACATCTTATACAGGTAGTCCCATCTGCTTATTATCTTGTGCTCATCAGGCCCTTCTTTTGTTTTCCACAACTTGGCTATTTCCATACGTACCCCGATTGCTAGTAGTCATAACATACCAAGTCTCCTTCATCTCCTCTTCCCCAGTCATGGAGTAGAATTTCTCTGGGTCCCATTATTCCGGTCCAGCCCAGCATTTGTTAAAGATTCTACTTAACCACTCCCATATTTTCTGCAGGACTGGGCAGTACCAATTTTTCATAGGGTAACTCCGCCCCCCCCCAACTATAGTCTGTTTTATTTATAAAAAATGTGTTCTCTGGCAATACCCCAACCAATCTCTTGGAAGTGACATAAACAGAAATAATAATCTGGACAGAATATTCATTTTTATAATAGCCATTCTTTCTTGCCATATAAAGTAAGGTTTGTCCCTTCTTATTACTACTACTACTACTACTATTTAGCACTTATAAAGCGCCACGCACGCAGCGCTGCACAGCTAACCTTCAAGAGGTGGCTAAGATACAAGAGACAATCCCTGCCCGTCAGTCGTGCTCATCGGAGCTTACAATCTAATTAGAACACTACAGAGCATTAGTCAGTTCTGCAGACGGTACGGTATGGTATAGTCTGGTACAGCTTGGTCTATAGTTTGGTCATAAACGTTAAAGGGGGTTAGGGTAGAATGAGAATGGAAGTCAGGATCTGAATACAATGGTGAAGAGGTAGATTTTCAACCTGGATTTGAAGAGGGCCAGGGAGGAAGCCTGGCGCACAGACGCAGGTAGGCAATTCCAGGCATGTGGTGCTTCAAGGTGAAAGGAGCGCAGTTGGGAGTTCGCAGTGTGGGTGAAAGGCATTGAAAGAAGTGATTTGTTAGCAGAGCGCAAATTTCGAGAGGGGACGTAAGGAGAGATAAGAGAGATGAGGTATTGAGGGGCCATGGAGTGAATGCATTTATAGGTCAGCAGGAGAAGCTTGAATTGGATGCGGAATTGGACAGGGAGCCAGTGAAGTGACTTGAGGAGAGGAGTAATGTGGGCGTGGCAAGGCTGGCAGAAGATTAGTCGAGCAGCATGATTTTGTATAGATGGAAGGGGAAGGAGGTGGCTCACGGGGAGACCAGCGAAGAGTAGGTTGCAGTAATCAAGGCGAGAGGAGATTAAGGAGTGGATAAGCGTTTTGGTAGTGTGTTCAGAGAGGAAGGGGCAGATTTTGCTGATGTTGTAGAGGAAAAAACGTCAGGTCTCTTAGCTACAAGCTGGATATGGGCAGAGAAGGAGAGAGAAGTGTCAAAGATAATGCCTAGATTGCGGGCCAAGGGAACAGGAAGGATAGTAGGTCCATCCACATGGACTCAGAGAGGGGGAAGCAGAGGGGAGGAGTTGGGTGGAAAGACAAGGAGTTCAGTCTTGGCCATGTTCAGTTTCAATTGGCGATGAGACATCCAGGCAGCGATGTCCGAAAGACAAGCAGAGATCTTGGACTGGGTTTCCAGAGAAATATTAGGTATAGAGAGACAGATTTGGGAGTCATCGGCATAGAGATGGTACTGAAAGCCATGGGAAGAGATAAGCACGCCAAGGCCTTGGGTATAGAGAGAAAAGGAGGGGGCCCAAGACAGATCCCTGGGGTACGCCTACATGGAGCGGGGTAGGGGAGGAGGAGGAGAAGCCACCAGAGCATACACTGAATGAGCAATGGGAGAGGTAGGAGGAGAACCAGGATAGTATGGAGTCGTTGAAGCCAAGCGAGGAGAAGGGTGGTGAGGAGAAGGTCATGGTCAACGGTGTCAAAGGCAGCAGAAAGGCCAAGAAGAATGAGGATAGATTAGAGGCCCTTAGATTTAGCCAGGAACAGGTCATTGGTGACTTTTGTGAGTGCCGTTTCAGTGGAGTGTAGTAGGGGATGGAAGCCTGATTATAGTGGGTCCAGGAGGGCCTGGGAGGTGAGGAAGTTGAGGCAGCGACGGACTGCTCATTCTAATTGTTTGGATATGAAGGGAAGGAGGGAGATGAGTCGATAGGGCATGTGGGATCAAGTAAGGGTTTCTTGAGGAGGGGTGTGACAACAGCATGTTTGAAGTCAACGGGGACAGTTGCAGTGGAGAGTGAAAGGTTGAGGATATGAGTGATGGAGGGGACGATGGTGAGGGAGATAGATAGAACGTAGGAGATGGTTGGGGATAGGGTCTCAGGGGCAGGTGGTGGGTTTGGAGGAGGAAAGAAGAAGTGTGGTTGTTTCTTCAGAGATTGGGGGGATGGGGGAGGAGAAATGGGGGGAGGGGACGTAGATGAGGGAGTAGGGAATTGGAGGGTAATATTGAGGATTTTGTTATGGAAGTAGTCGGCTAGGGTTTGGGCGGAGAGGGAGGGCGGGGGGACCTTGAGGAGAGAATTGAGGGTGTTAGAGACGGCAGGGATCAGAGGCAAGGGAATTAGTCAAATGGATGTAGTAATCTTGTTTGGCAAGTGCTAAGGCTGACTGGAAGGTACCAAGCATGAATTTGAAGTGTAGAAGGTCTTCCGTGGAGTGGGATTTGGACCAGGCTCGTTCGGCAGAACGGGCGCAGATGCGTAGGTAACAGATTGTGGGTGAAAGCCAGGGTTGGGGAGTAGATCGTTTTACAGGACGTGAGGTGGGAGGGGCAAGAGTGTCAAGGGCTGAGAATAGTGTAGCATTGTATGAGGATAATGCTTCGTCGACTGACTCGGAGTATAAAATGGAGAAAAGAGATGGAGAAATGGTGGAGGAGAGAGTCGGGAGATCAATATTATGAAGGTTTCTAAATAGGTCGGAGGAGATAGGATGAGGTTGGGATGGCGGGAGCTGAAGAGTAAATGTTAAAAGGTGATGGTCAGATGAGGGAAGGATTGTTCTGTGGAAGTTTGAAGGAGAGGAATTGGAGAAGAGTATTAGGTCAAGGCAGTGGCCGTGTAGTTGTGTGGGGGCAGTGGAGCAAAGTTGGAGGTCGAACGAGGAGGTAAGAGCGAGGAACTTGAGGCATGGGGGTCGGAGGGGTGGTCCATGTGAATGTTGAAATCGCCAAGAATAAGAGTAGGGGAGGAGGGATCCATAAAGGCAGAGAGCCAGGAGTCGAAGTCGGTGAGGAAGGTTGATTTGGAGTTGGGTGGGTGATAACAGCTACACGGAGGGGAAGTGGTATGAGGAGGCGAATGGAGTGGACTTCAAAGGAGAGGGGGGAGTGTGATTGGGGTGGCAGGAGGGGGAGAGTAGGAGGCCAACACCACCACCGTGACCAGTAGATCGAGGTGTATGGGAGAATTGGTAGCCCCCATAGCAGAGAGAGGCAATGGATGCGGTGTCATCTGGGGGGAGCCAGGTCTCGGTCAGGGCAAGAAGGTGTGGGGCATTAGAGATGAAAAGATCGTGAATAAAAGTGGTTTTTTTAATGACTGAGCATGCGTTCCATAGGGTGCAAGTAAACGGGAGAGCGGAGGGAGGGGGGAGGAGAGGGATATGGATAAGGTTGGATAAGTTACGTGTGGATTTCTTATCAGAGTAGAATGGGGATCTGTTTCTAGAGTAGTACCGAGATTTAGAGGGATTAGGGTGTGGGTGGGTATGTCTGGATGTATGTGCTCTCCAAGAGGGGCATGACGGAGGGGAAGTGAGGGATAAATTGATGGTATCAGGTAGGTTATGTGAGGGATTATTTTTGGGGGTAGGGTTGGAGTTGATATCTATGGATGAGTGATTGTGGGATGAAGGGGGGAGGAGCGGGATGTGGATGAGATTAGATAGGGTATGTGAGGAACTTTCTTTAGTGTGGGAGAGAAATTGGGGGGGCAGGGTTGGGGTTGATATTATCTGATGAGAGAAGGAGAATGAGTAATCTCCAGGAACAAGCAGGAATGTGGTCTTCACATATGGGTACCGTCGACACCGATGGAGCCTGCGCAGGAACGCTCCCCAGCGTCCAAAAGGAAAGCTTTTGGGAGCATCCCACCATGCATGCGTGCTGCCTTCCCTCCCAACTACCTCTCTCACTTCAGTTCTTCGTTTTCCGTGGAGCCGACAGGATGTGTCCCCTGTCACTGCAGAAAATCTTCTCTTATTTTTATATTTTTTGTTGTCGCGTCTGCCTTCCGTCGACGCCTACCGGTATCACCGGTGCTTTTCTTTCTTTTCTTCTAAAAATAACTAAATTTTAGTGCTTTTTCTCAGGGGTTTCTTCCCTGCTCTGGTGCTTGGCGCCATTTTGGGCATTAGGCCCTCTTTCCCCTTAACCATGGAAAAACCAGCCACTGGTTTTAGAAATTGTACCACCACATTTTGAACATTTTTTATTACTGACACCCATGACTAGTGTCTTAAATGTTTAGGTCCTGACCATTGCTTATGGAGTGTCTCTCCTGCAGGAAGTTCACTAAAAAGTCTTCAGAATCGAGCAAATCAACTCGGTGCCCTATTTGCTTCAGACACGATGTCTGTAGCATCGATGTCTTCCAGGGCTTGTACTTCTTCCCAGCGATCTCAGGTAACTAAACACAAGTCTTCTAAGACTAGCCGGTCCTCGAAGGGTAGATCTCCCTCTAAACATCGAGATGCCACTGGCGTTGCCCTTGAGGACATTTCACCAGCAAAACAGCCCCGGCGGGAGTCTTCGGGCTCCAAAGCTTTATCGGGGCTCCAGGATGTTCCCAAGGCCTCGACCTCGATGGAACTATTGGTGCCATGCTAGGGGGTTGTGGCCGCTTCCACTGGTACCAACACCCCGGCATCGGCAGTAGCGATGGACAAAAGACTCCTCGCTATCGAATGCAGTCTAGCAACTCTTTTAGCTACTTCGGTACCTCTAAAGTCGCTGCAGACGGTTCCACTGGCACCGGTACCAATGCCGGTACTGGTGCCAGTGCCCTCGGTACCTGTTTCAACAGGCATGCTTCCCCCGATGCCAAGCTTGGAATCTCTCTCCAGCATGGGGGATCAGGTACCGACTCATTTCGGTACCAACATCGAGCAGTACCGATGCCATCTGCTTCTGCAGAACTCGGTGCTTCCTCCTTTTGAGTCTTCCGATTCCAATGACTCAGATGATTCCACCGGTACCAGAGCTGAACTTTTACAAGATTCAACTCATTCTCCTCAACGTAGAATGTCCCCTCCTGAGGATATGTCTTTTCATGATTTTGTACGTGATATGGCAAAGGGTGTTCCTTTACAGTAGTACCAGAAAAGGAGCCTAGGGCAGAAGAATTGAGAATTCTTCAATATCCTTTGGCTCCAAAGGAGGCAGCTATGCTTCCTATACACCAGATCTTACATGATCTAATATTAAGAATGTGGGAAGCTCCTTTAACAGTATCTCCACATTCTAGACGTCTTGATACTATGTATCGAGTACCACCTTGTCCATGGTTTCAGAAGACTCAGTTACCACATCATTCTATGGTGGTAGAGTCTGCCATGAGGCGGATTAAGAGTGCTAAAAGACACTCTTCCAATCCACCAGGTCGTGCGTCTAGAACACTGGATGCCTTTGGTCGTCGATGCTTTCAGTCCTCCATGCTATCAGCAAGAATCAATTCCTATATATTATACATGGGAATGTTTCTTGACGAGGTTACAAAAGACTTGGAACTTTTGAACCCTTTTCTTCAAGAGGATAAACGGACAGATCATTTGACTTTGGTCAAACATGCTCAAAATGTCTCTGAATTTATGAATCGTGCTACCTTTGACTGTTTTGAATGTATTAGCAGAACTTCTGCTATATCCATAGGAGCACGTTGTATTGCCTGGCTCCAAGCTTCAGACTTGGAGGAATGGGTGCAAGATAAGCTTGGAAACATTTCTTGCACAGGAGAAAATCTCTTTGGCAAGGATTGGTAGCTCAGAGCTAATGAAATTGACACTGATAATTCAACTTTAGACAAATTGTCAAAATCTACAGCTAACCCAGCCAAGAAAAAGTTTTTCAAAAAACCCTTTTTCTCTAAAAGGAAAAAATTCTATCCATCTTTCACCCAGCAAACACATGTTCCCCAGAAGGGGCAACAACAAACTAGACAAAGAAAGACAAGCTCAGAAGGCTCAGCAGGTTGTCTAGAGAACTTAGCCATTCTTCCTGTTCTAAGCCCAGAACCTTTAAATATTCCAGGCCGTATCTGCCATTTTGCCAAAAGATGGCAACAAATCACATCAAAAAAATTGGACTCTATCTATCGTGAGTCTGGGATGCAAGCTTCATTTCCTCAGCTTGCCCCCATAAAACAGTTCAAATCTCAACCACCGGTCTCATTTCTGTTGTGGCAAGAGGTCAGCACTATTCTGGCTCAAGGGGCTATAGAAGAGGTTCCAATGTCCCAGCAGGGCACAGGATTCTATTCTCCCTATTTTCTCATTCCAGAGAAGTCAGGGGGACTAAGACCAATCCTGGACCTCAGAGAACTGAACAAATATTTAGTCCGAGAAAGGTTCAAGATCTCCCTCGGCACACTTCTTCCATACCTTCACGAGCAAGATTGACTATGTTCTCTAGATTTAAAGGATGCTTAGATGCATATCCTTATTCATGCAGATCAAAGAAAATTCCTTTGATTCCTAGTCAAGGGAAGACATTTTCAATACAGGGTCCTTCCTTTCAGACTGGCCTCTGCTCCAAGGGTCTTCACAAAATGCATGGCAGTAGTAGCAGCATTTATGAGGACTCTAGGAATTTTTGTCTTCCCTTACTTAGACGATTGGCTCATTCGAGCACCGTCAGCTCTAGAGGCAAGTCGTGCTCTTTCCCGAGCAATGTAAATACTGCAGTACTTGGGATGGATCATAAACCTTCCAAAGTCCCAGCTCACCCCATCTCAATCCCTCGAGTTTATAGGGGCTCGCTTGGACACACAGTAGTCAAATGCTTTCCTGCCTCAGCCTCGCTGTCTGCGCATCATCGAACTAGCATCTCAAGCAGTGCTACAAACCTTCCTCACTGCCCAACAGATGCTTCAACTTCTAAGACACATGGCATCTACAGTCCATGTGATTCCTTATGCACACCTTCACATGCGAGCGGCCCAGTGGACCTTAGCTTCCCAATGGTCCCAGGCCTTAGGATGCCTGTCGGACAAGATCAGAGTTACCACATGCCTGATTGCGTCTCTGCATTGGTGGCAGTCTCTGGAAAACCTTACAGTAGGCTCTCATTTTCAGCAACCCCTACCTCAGGCTGTCCTGACGACAGATGCATCCAAGTTGGGTAGGGGAGCCCACTTGGGCGATCTGTCTACCCAGGGTCTCTGGACCCCGCAGGAGGCTTCTCTTCAAATAAACCACCTAGAACTAAGGGCCATTTCCAATGCTATTCGAGTCTTTTGCTTCCATCTCATAAACAAAACAGTTCTGGTGCAAACCGACAATCAAGTGGCCATGTTTTACCTAAACAAACAAGGCGGAACAGGCTCTTTGCAATTATGTAACGAAGCTTTGCAACTGTGGGCCTTTGTCAGAGAGCATCACATTCATTTGTTGGCAGTATACCTTCCAGGCATTCAAAACGTTTGGACGGACAGGCTCAGCCGAGTCCTGTTGCCACACGTGTGGTCTCTCCACTCATATCAACTTGCTCAAGTATTTCAAGTCTGGGGAACACCAGACATAGACCTCTTTGCAAGTCCACAGAATGCCAAACTTCCCAGGTACTGTTCCAGACTTCCAGCTCAAAATTGTCAGGCGAGGGATGCATTCCTGCTCCATTGGGGCCAGGATTTTCTCTATGCCTTCTCACCAATTCCCCTAATTCCCAAAACCTTATTCAAACTCCAGAGAGACAGAGGTCGCATGATACTCATAGCTTCCTGTTGGCGAAGGCAAGCATGGTATCCTCTTCTCTTAGGTCTCTCTCGAGCCACTCCTCTGGAGTTGGGGAGTGCTCCAGATCTTCTGTCCCAGAACAACAGTTCCCTACTGCACCCCAATCCCCAGTCCCTTCATCTCAAGGCCTGGCTGCTCAAGGCATAGAATTTCAAGATCTAGGCCTTTCACAACAAGTGAAGGATATTCTTCTAGCTTCCAGAAAACCTTCCACAAGGCGTTCTTACGCTTTTAAGTGGAGGAGGTTCTCAGTCTGGTGTTCCCAGAGGGGACTTAATCCCCTCTTGGTACCAGTAGAGTCCCTTCTGGTCTATCTCCTTCACTTATCAGCTTCTGGTCTCAAGACCAGTTCTGTTGGAGTCCATCTTAGTGCTATTGCTGCATCTCATAAACCCTTCGATGGACAACCAATTTCCTCTCATCCTCTTGTTTCAAGATTTATGAGGGGTCTCCTTTTAACAAAACCTCCATCAAACCACCTCCAGTGACATGGGATCTTAATCTTGTTCTGGGTCAACTCATGAAGCCACCCTTTGAACCTTTAGCTACTTCGGAGCTAAAGTTTCTTTGATGGAAAGTCATTTTCCTAATTGCTATCACTTCTGCAAGACGCATTAGTGAACTGCAGGCTTTAGTGTCTGACCTGCCTTATATGAGGTTTCTTCATGACAAAGTAGTCTTGAGGACTCATCCTCATTTTATGCCAAAGGTGGTATCACCTTTTCATTTAAACCAATTGGTTTATCTCCCAGTCTTCTTTCCTAGGCCTCATGCCTCCAGCGCGGAAAGAAATCTTCATACCTTAGATTGTAAACAGGCTCTGGGTTTTTATCTTCACAGAACTCAGCCATTTAGAAAGTCTTCTCAGCTTTTTCTGGTTTTTGACATTAGTCATTTAGGACTTCCAGTCACTAAGAGAACTCTCTCTAAGTGGATTGCAGACTGTATTTCCTTTACCTATCAGAGTAGCCTCAACAGCTAATCTTCATTCAATTGCTATTGATGAGATCTGCAAAGCAGCAACTTGGACTTCTGTACATACTTTCACTGCCCACTATTGTTTAGACAAGGACTCCCGTCGGGATGCCTTGTTTGGTCAGGCTGTTCTACAGCATCTCTTCCATTCCTAGATCAACTCCTTCCCACCATCCACTCTTGGATGCCTGAGGTCCCTGGGAGGAAGCATGGCCCATCTTACATAGATCCACAACATGCTGGGGTCATCCCTAGGCATTTTTAGCTGGGGAGTCTCCATATTTGAAGACTATATTCCTGCTTGTTCCTGGAGATAGCGTAGTTACTCACCTGTAACAGGTGATCTCCGGGAACAGCAGGAATAAGTCTTCAAACCCACCCACCTCCCCTAGGAGTTGTCTTTCTCTCTCTTTCTATTTTTCTTCTACTTCTCTCCTTTGGTCTCAGCTTTCAACTCAACTGAAGTGAGAGATGTAGTTGGGTGGGAAGGCAGCACGCATGCATGGTGGGATGCTCCCAAAAGCTTTCCTTTTGGACGCTGGGGAGCGTTCCCGTGCAGGCTCCGTCGGTGTCGACAGTACCCATATGTTTAGACTTATTCCTGCTGTTCCCGGAGATCACTTGTTACAGGTGAGTAACTACACTTTAGAGAACAAGGTAAAGTGGAGATAGTGCAGCGGAAGCGAGGATGGGGTTGCCTTAGAGAGAGGGGGCTGGTTGAATGCGGGGGATTGTGTGAAGAAGGTCAAGAGCAGGTGCTAGGCTAGGGGGCAGAATGGAGGGAGAAGTGAGGAAGGTAGAGAGGGGGGCTGGATGAATGTGGGGTATGGTGTGGGGAGGCTCAAGAGCAGGTGCTAGGCTAGGGGGCAGTGTGGAGGGAGAAGTGAGGAAGGTAGGGGGAGGGTAAGGGAGAGATGAGGGAGGATGTTGATAGGAAGGGAGGCAGTTAGGGAGGAAGAGGAAAAGGAGGACAATGAGATGTGGAGCCATGGTAGTGGGCAGCAAGGTCTGAGCAAACAATGGGTAGCAGTTCAAAGCGGGCAGTGGGTAGCAGTTCTTATATCATTTAATACCTGACCTAACTTAGGGGATCATAATTTATTTTCTTTAACTGGGTCCAGTCCCTACTCACTTGTATTCCCAAGTACCAAATCTGAATTGTTGCCCACTGGAATGGGAAAGTGGCTCATAAATTTTTCTTCCAAATTGGAATCCAAATATGATTTCAATATCTGCTGTCCCCATATTCATTTTATACCCTGAAACTTGGCTATGTGCCTGGATTTCCTTTAATGAGATCGATAATGAAGTAAGAGGCTGCCTCAGAGTATATAAAACATTATCAGCAAATAGGGAAATCTTAAATTCATACTCCTTTTACGTCTCGGGGCTGCGATCGCCAAGAATCAGGGCTCACTTGCTCCCAGCTGCAGGCAGCTCCATGATCCACCGAAGAGCAACCAACCAACACAGGAGCAGAGCGAGGTGAGACTGATCTCTTTGTGCTGTTCCTTTCCTACTCCGGCATCTCCTCTGCACGGAATCTCCCCCAGCTGCATGTGCTTGATCAGCTCCATCCACAGAACACCTCCACCGGCGGCAAAAGCTCCAATTTAAAAACCAGCGCGCTGCTGGCGCACCCGCGCCTGAGGGCCTCTTTGGTGTGGAAATTAGGTTCCACAAACGATACTGAATCTAACAACAAACCAGACTGAACTTCCACACCAGCCGGCAGTAACTTCGGATCAGAAAACCTACATCCAAGATCCCAGACTCCCAGCACAGGTTCATTCACAGACAAAATCAGGTGACTGTTCCTGTTCTTGTATCTTATGACAAGTGTTTTCTAACCTCTAGCAACCCCACTGATATTTGTCGCTTCTCAGTCTTCAAGACTCAACCATCCAGCAGACACATGCTGTCTACACATACCCCCTTCCTTCTGTATTTTCATGCTGCATTGTATTCTGCCTTGATCTGTTTCCCATATTGTAATTGATTATCTGACTGCGATTTGAAACCTCCCAGGTCAAGGCTCTATGGTGAAACTCACCACTAATATTGCTGCCTCTTTCACATTGAACCTTTCATCTCACTGTACCTAGCCTGATATCATTTGTACTGCACTTGCCATTGTTAGTTTGTTTGCATTGTCACCAATATGGCTGCCTATCTCATGCTGTATCCTCATTCATCTCGATGCACCTAGCCTCCAGTTCCCATTGATATTTTTATGCATTGCTGCTGTTATCCCCAAATTCGCTACTATCTATAATCTGCCAATTATACTTAACGGTTATCTCATTAACCAGTCAAATCCAACTCCATCCTCTGCTCATTCTTTTGTCTACCCTGTCATACAACTGAACTCGAATAATTTTTCCATTATGGATAAGAGAACCAAATTTGGATAAAATACACTATCTATATTCTATTCAGTCTAACAATCCTAACTCATGCGCTGAATCCAACCCAAAACTACCATATTCCTACCATCTATACATCCATCAGACACCCCCCTACCCTCAATCTCCCCCGATATTTTCACTCTAATAAGCCAAATTGGAACAGACTCATTAATATCTATCTTTCAACAACCCCCATAATATATCCAGACCTTACCCCTACACAACATAAAAACTTAAAATGTTACCTCATTAATGCAAGGTCTATAAGGAACAAAATATCAATCTTTCAAGACCTACTAATCGATGACACACCCGACCTCGTATGCATAACCGAGACCTGGCTCTCAGACACAGAGCGTATTAGTAAGCCAACTGAGAACCCCTGGCTACGATATATTTCACTCACATAGAACCACAAAAAAGTGGAGAAGCGTCCTTGTGATTATAAAAAGAAAGCTTAAGCGCCTTACCTATAATGTCAAAAAACATAGGCAATATAGACATACTTACCTTAAAGTCCAAATCTTTATACATCTGCCTAACATACAGACCTCCCTCCTCAAATGCAGACAGCCTGTACATAATATCAGAGATATTATGTTCATCCACTGACAAGAACCCACTAATCCTGTTAGGTGATCTCAACTTAGCATCACTACCACATAACCAAGCCTCACATTTCCTAACCACCATTAAGGACTTATACAATTAATTACTTTACAAATTATAGACACACACACCCATGTTAACGGTAACACACTTGACTTGGTGTTCCTACCTAAAGTAATATTTAGAAATTACAACCCCTCCACACTCAGAGTACTACTGTTCCCTGGTCAGACCACCACCTCATAAAACTCCAGCTCCCTACCCATGATAGCCCTACTATGACGACGCCTGACCCACGCCATAGGAAATACAAGAAATTTGATAAAGAGAACGTCCTCAATCAGACATTCCAACACAACAAACCCAATGAACCCAGACGAAGCTATGACATCCTGGAACAACACCATACCCAAAGCATCACCCCCTAACAGCAACCTAAAAAAGAACACCACCACTTAGTTCAGACCTGAACTTAAGCAATTGAAAATTAACCTATGTAAAAGTGATCGCAAATGGCGCTACACAAAATCCCCTGATAACCAATCCCAATACATGGCCAAGCTCAAACACTATCGAGAAACCATTACCTCCGTAAAAAAAGATTACTACTCCTCCATCTTATCGAAATCCCTGAACCGACCAAGAGAGCTGTTTGATATTGTAAAATCTCTCACTAACCACACGTCAAAAACAGACACTAATGATCAACTTACTGATCCCCAAACTCTAGCGAACCACTACAAAGAAAAACTAAAATGTCAAACCACACCAGTAACTGAGCTTAACAGTCCATACTTAACACCTAACTCATGCTGGTCAGCTTTTTCCCCTACCTCAAAAGAAACGCTTGGAAATCTCATCTCCAAAATTAACACCACCACCTCCTACCTTGACCCCTGTCCAGTAAGCTGGATAAAGGCAATGAAAGCTGAATTAACCCCCTTCATTCTCCGAATTGTGAAGCTCTCTCTACAACAGGGCTACATCCCCCCTCTCCTAAAGCGTGCCCTAATACATCCCATCTTGAAAAATAACATTAGACAAAAACCTTCCCACCTCATACAGACCCATTTCTAGCCTCCCTTTCCTGAACAAACTGATTGAAAAGGTAGTACAAGTCCAACTCCAGGACCATGTTGATACCTTTGCCCCCTAGATGAAAACCAATACGGCTTTCGCCCGTACCATGGTGTAGAGACCCTCCTCACTGGCTCTCACGGGATATTGACAACACCAAATGAGCATTTCTCCTCCTTTTCCTAGACATCTCTGCTACGTTTGACAGTATTAACCACCACATAATGCTCACCAGATTACAATAGATAGGTATCAGAGATACAGTTCTTCAATACTCTCCCACTTGAATGCCCTTCACATCAGTCTGCCTTCTTATCCTCTCCACTAATGGTTCTGTTACCAACGCAAACAGTAATGGGGATAATGGCACCCCTGTCTTGTTCCCCTCCCTAACCCGAATTCTTCTGAATATATCCTATTAATCCTAATACATGCTCTGGGTTTGCTATACAGGGCTTGGATCCATCTTACAAAATTTACACAGATTCCTATCCCCCAGAGTACCACAAACATAAAGGGCCTGTCTACCCTGTCAAATACTTTTTCAATATCAACCGCCATCAATAGCGAGGGCACCTTCTCTTTTTGTGCTACCCATATCGGATTCAAAATTTTTCGTATGTTATCACTCGCCATTGTCGTGGTATAAAACTTGATTGATCTTCCTTGACTAATTTAGGTAGAAACCTGCTGCAGTCTTCACGCTAAAATCTTCGCTTAGAGCTTCGCATTCAAATTTATAATTAATATTGGTCTATATGAACCACATAGGCCCACATCTTTTCCTGACTTAGGTATTACTGTTGTTCCGCTGCTCCCATAGAGCTGAGCAGACTACTTCCTTTCAGAACCCCATTGAATACCTTCATCAGGACCGGGCTTAGCTCTATTTGAAATGCCTTATTAAATTTTGCTGTCATTCCATCTACGCCCAGGGCTTTTCTTTTTCAGTCCCTTAATTGCTTGTCTGTCTTCCACCTCTTCTATTTCATGTTCTAACCACCTCCCTTCTTCAGCCAGCTTATTTAGTTCTGCCTCCTTTACATATTGTTGGTTTGCATCCAGATCCCCATTATGCTCAGATTTATAGAGGGATTTATTGAAGGCACAGAAGGTCCGCTGTATCTTATCGGTTCCCAGTTCCCACTGACCTTACTTATTTTTAATTTTCCCTGTCATCTGTTGTGCCGCCCGCTCTCTAAGCTTTCTTGCTAGGTATCTCTGTGGCTTATTCCCCACTATAAAATGGGGATGTTTAAGTTTGAGTTGAAAGGCCCATTCCTCCGCATGTAATTGGGCTGTTTGTTTTCTGAGTTCTTCAGTTTTCCTTAACACCTTCGGTCCACCTCCCTTCTGGTGCCCCTTCTCTAATTGACGTAGTTGGGTCTGCAATTCTTCTCTCTCCATATTCTACTGTACGTTTTGTGGGGGTATGAGTAAAACGTATACTCCCTTCTATTCCCATGCAGGTGTCTCCATGCATCCACGACCCCTATTTTATTTATCCACTGTTTCAGTTTCATCCTTCCTCTACTACTGCCCCTCTTCCTTTCTGGATGAGTTATCAATTTCAGGATTAACAGTGATATTAAAATCTCCTCACAATATCACTGGGTCCTCAATGTACCTATTTATTACATCGTGCAGCATCTCAAAGAATGTTTCTTGATACAGATTGGGCACATAAATACTCCCAATTAACACTGATTGCCCCTGTACTTTGTCTTTCCATAGTGGATAGCGCCTGTTGTTATCCCTTATGACCTCCTTCTCTACCATTATGTTTTTAGAAAACAGTATTCCTCCCCCTCCCCCTCCCCTCCCCCTTTTTCTTTGGTGGTGGGTGGTTCATTGCAAAGCATACCTTATCATATTTTCCTCCTTTCAACCATGATTCCTGTGAGCATTTAAGATGGGACTCCTGAATAAGGAGCTTATCAGCCTGTAACCTACCCCCCTACTTCTGTAAAGACTTCTTTTCCATGAATTTTAGCCCCTTTACATTCAGTATTACAAGCTGTTGGTTGTTTCCCTTTCCGTTAGTATCACCTACTCGTTTGGAAATGTTTTATAGATAACCTTTGATCTGAGATCCTTCTCTTCACTCCTCCTCCTAATCCACCCACCTGCATAGCCCTCTCTCCCCCCTCCCTTTCTCCATCTATCAAGCATCCTCCACTTCGCCTACTAGGAGTTGTTAACACCATCCAACCTGGATCCCGCGCCCCTGCTTTATCTCCTTTAATCCTATGCTTAAGCCCCCATTCCAACTTATTTCCCTTTTCTCCTTTTTTTTTTTCACCTTCCTCCTCATCTCTCCCGGAATACCCCCTCTCAATCTTAATTGTGGCACCCCTTCATTATTTCTCCATTATTTGTAGCACCCATTCATCCAGCCCTTTCTTTCATGTACCTATTCAACTCTCTTCTTTTCATTTTTATACCACAACCAATGTTAGTTTTAAATCCATAGTCCAAACAGTCCCTCAGATCACTGGTGCTCTGCGTTGGCCTCCTTTTCTTGTTCTCTTCTCCTTTTGTGCCACTCTGTTACATTTATTGGGGCGCAGTTCAGCAGATTTTTGTCCTTGTTTCAGTTCAAGGATATCCTCCATTCCAGTTTTTCATGGCTTCCAATAAAGTCTCCAATTTCAGTGCTCACCATGTTACCCCATTCATCGTGAATGCTATACCTGCAGGATATAGCCATTGGTAACGTATGTTCTGTGTGCTCTGCCTACTTTAATATCCGGTACATTGTTACTTTCAGGCCCTTGCAAAATTGCCTTGCAAATTTCTTGGGCTATTTGTTCAGTTCTGGTACTCCTCTCCCTCTGATACCCCTTTAATATGCAAATTATTTCGGCACAATCTATTCTCTAGATCTTCCAACTTAAGCACCATAGTTTCATTTACCTCCTGCAAGTCTCTCATATTTCTGCAGGTTCTCCGCCTATTCCTTCACCTTCTCAGCTTGCATTTTCATTTCTTCCACTTGCTGATCCATCTCTCGAGCTGGTCCCTCAGCCACCCATTCAGGTTGGTGATGTCACCAGACTCCTCTTTTTCTGTTTTTATTCTATTTTTAAGAAGGTAAAAGTAAAGACAGAGTGCAGACCCCCACTCCCTCCCCCCCCCCACCCCGAGATTGTTCCTCCTAATTAGTCTGTTCTTCATTTTGCTACTACTTCCAGGGGTCCTAGAGAGATGAATAGTTTCCTTGCAGGTGCTGCAGGAAGGGAGTACTCTGCTTTATCATAAGAAACAAACATTTTTGAGGCCCAATGTCCATTCTCCTCCCTTGACCCCTGACACTGATGGCTTAGTGCTCTCAGCAGGAGCGCTTCAGGACATGAACACTTCTAGTGTCCTGGCCACTGAGTCAAGCAATGTGGCTGGAGTGTCAGATGAATAAGTGAGGCCAATTGACAGCCACACAGGAAGCAGCAGAGAGTAGTGGAGTAGTGGTTTCTTAAGGTAGCTGGAATCTGTGGTCCTGGTGCTATGGATAAGCGTTGGGTTTTCAGTTCAACTCAAGTTGAGTAACCTTGCAGTTCCAGGTTACTCTGGCATACTGTTGTCCACTTGGAAAATGTAAGTGGTAGGTTGGGTGGTTTGGAAGACTCTTGGAGAGGGGTCAAGGCTTGTGTTTTCATCACGGAGGGCATACTGATAGGTCTGCTCTGGGAGAATAGTGACTTGGGTGAAGCCTAAAGACTAAGCTCTAGCGTATTGAAGGATTGCATACATGTCCATCATAAACTGGAGCACTTGGAAAATGGGTTGAAGCACTTGTTTCCCCTACCACCCTCCATACAATATGTCCAAGAAAGTTTTTAAAGAAATATTTACTGAAGATATTTAAGGTCCCAACTGATGCCATGCCACCCCTTAAGACTATTTACCACATTTTCCAGAGACAGGTAGAGGAGGAGTGGGAGTGAAACTGGAACCTCTGTGGAACTCAAGTTTCAGTAGACAGTTTAGACCTTATGGTGATGCTGGAGACCCCAGACACTGAACACTGAACAAATGAAACCTTATGGTTTCATTTGTTTTTGAGAGTGATATGAATATCTCATGACTCTTTATACTAGGAATGGTGGTTTTTTAGATCATTGGGGCTGGTGCCTTCCTGGTCTCTAGGTGTAAGCTTTTATCTCCAGGAACAAGCAGGAATGAGTCTTCACATATGGGTATCGTCGGTACCGACGGAGCCTGCGCGGGAACGCTCCCCAGCGTCCAAAAGGAAAGCTTTTGGGAGCATCCCATAGCGCCTGCGCGCTGCCTTCCCGCCTTTCCGAACTGCCTCTCTCCAGTTCTTCTTTTCTGCGGAGCCAGCAGGTCGTGTTTCCTGTCACCGCTGAAGAATTTCTTATTTTCTTTTATTTTTCTTTAGTCGCGTGTCTGCCTTCTCGATTCCGGACCGGTACCACCAGTCTTTTTTCTTTCTTTAAAAAAAAAAACAAAAAAAACCTACTACTCTTTTCAGTGCATTTTTTCTTCTGGGGCCTTAGGCCTACAGATATATTTTTCCTCATAGAAAAACCCACCTCTGGGTTTAAAAAGTGCACGAAGTGCAGTAGCACTATTTCTGTCACTGACACCCATGACTGGTGTCTAAGATGTTTAGGTCCTGACCAGTCCATTGCGGATTGTGAGTCCTGTTCCTTGATGTCTAAGAGAGGGTTACAAAATCGGGCAGCCAAGCTCAGTACCCTGTTTCCCTCCGATGCAGCTTCTGTGGCATCGACGTCTTCCAGGGCTGCTTCTTCATCCCATGGATCTCGGGTAACCACACTTAAATCTGGCCTGTCCTCAAAGAGTTCATCTCCCTCTAAGTATCGAGATGACCCCGGGCTTACTCTTGAGGAATCCACACGGGCAAAATTACCCCGGTGGGAGGCTCCAGCTTCCAAAGCTCTACCTATGGGGTCACAGGTTGACATCGATGGCTCGGCCTCGACCGATCACCTGTTACAATGTTCTGGGGTACCGGCGGTTACCACCGGTACCGACATCCAGACATTGGTGGCGTCAGTGGATCAGAATATTCTGACCATGCAGCGTGCCATCACGGCATTCATACAAGCTGCGACACCTACGGTACCGCAACAAACCCCGTTGTCGGTACCTGTACCGATTCTGGTACCGGATCCAAAATCGGTTCCGATACCAGTACCGCTTGCATCGACTTCAGCATCGACGGCAGCGGTACGCTATCCAGTGATGCCCATCAGTACCGAGTCGGTACCAATTACTCCCGATGTCGATACCTCCCAGTACGCGTATCGGGCTCTGCGAGAGCATCCAGACAGTCGATACTTCGATTCCTCTGAAGACTCTGATTCTTCAGAGGCCTCAATTGAAGCATCGGGGATCCTTCCTCAGGAACCCTCTTCTCCAAAAAGGAGAATGTCTCCTCCTGAAGACTTGTCTTTTCAGGACTTCATTAGGGAGGTGGCCAAAGGCCTGTCCATCTCAGTGACCTCTGAAACTGAACCTAGAGCCAAAAAATTAGATATCCTACAATATCCTAAGGCTCCTAAAGAGGCAGTCACCTTACCAATACATGAGATTCTTTATGATCACATGTTGGGCATATGGGAGACTTCTCTTTCCACCTCCCCTCATTCTAGAAGGTTGGACACCATGTATCGTGTTCCTCCTTGTCCTGGGTTTCATAAGACTCAGCTTCCTCACCACTCCATTGTGGTAGAGTCTGCTATGAAAAAGATCAAGAGTACAAAAAGGCACTCCTCTGCTCCTCCAGGAAGAGAATGCAGAACCCTAGATGCCTTTGGCAGGAAAGTCTTCCAGGCCAGTATGCTTGTAGCCAGAATCAACTCCTATAGTCTCTATATGGGGATGTTTCTAAAAGAAGTTACAGATCATCTGCAAACCTTATCTCATTTTATGTCAGAAGATAAGAGAAGAATATATCACCTGGCTTAAACATGCACAGGATGTATCCAAGTTTTCCAACCGTGCAGCCTTTGACTCTTTTGAGGGGGCCAGTAGAACCTCGGCTATTGCCATAGGTGCACGCAGAGTTACTTGGTTGCAAGCCTCTGATTTGGAATCTTGGGTACAGGATGGTCTAGGTAACCTTCCCTGTACAGGCGAAAACCTGTTTGGCAAAGATTGGCAAGCAAAGGCCAACCAGATGGATGCTGAAAATTCTGCTTTAGATAGACTTTCAAAGTCTACTACTGCTCCTTTTAAAAAGAGGTTGTTCAAAAAGGGATCTTTCCCAAAGAAAGGGAAATTTTCTTCTGCTTATGGTCAGGCCTCTTCTCAAGGTCGTTTTGCTACAAAGAGACAGCAACAACCAAAACAGGCCAAAACCTCAGGCTGCGAGGACTGCTATGGCCCAACAGCCTCAGCCTCCTCAGGGCCTTTGACTTTCCACTAGAGAACTTAGCATTTCTGGCTCTAGAACATCCAGAGCCTCTCACCATCCCAGGAAGGTTAGCTCACTTTGCTCCCAGATGGGAAGAAATCACAGCAGAGCAATGGACCCTCTCCATCATAAGGGAAGGGTACAAACTTCATTTCTTAAACCTTCCTCCTCACACCATGGTGAAACAGTTCAATTCTTCAACATCTCTCCTCAACCTTCTAGGTCAAGAGATTGCTACCCTTCTTGCCCAAGGGGCAATAGAAGAAGTACCTCTTCTTCAACAGGGCTCAGGGTTCTACTCCTCTTATTTTCTCATCCCAAAGAAAACGGGGGGCTACAGACCCATATTAGATCTCAGAGAGTTGAACAAGTTTCTATGCAAGGAGAAATTCAAGATGACTTATCTCGGAACTCTCCTTCCATACCTCCAGAGTCAGGACTGGCTTTGTTCTGTAGATCTCAAGGATGCGTACACCCATGTCCTCATCCATCCAACACACAGAAGGTTCCTTCGGTTCCTTTACCAAGGAAAGCACTACCAATACAAAGTGCTTCCTTTCGGTCTGGCCTCTGCTCCAAGAGTGTTCACAAAATGCATGGCAGTAGTAGCTGCATTTCTGCGCACTCTAGGAATATTCGTATTCCCATATCTGGACGACTGGCTCATCCGAGCTCCATCCCAGTCAGAGGCCCAGGCTTCCCTGGCTTGCACAAAGCGTGTTCTTCAGTATCTGGGACTGGTAATCAACATTCCAAAATCCCATCTCACCCCTACTCAGTCTCTGGAGTTTATAGGGGCCTTGCTGGATACCACAACTGCAAGGGCCTATCTTCCCCAGGCCCGTTGCCTACGCTTGGTGCAGTTAGCCTCCCAGATTCAGTTAAAATCCCATTTAACTGCTCGAGAGATGTTGCAACTCTTAGGCCACATGGCATCCACCGTGCATGTGGTTCCCTATGCTTGCCTTCACATGAGGGCAGCTCAGTGGACCCTATCCACCCAATGGACCCAGGCATCAGGTTGCCTGTCAGACAAAATAGCAACCTCCAGTCGCCTCTTTTGGTCCCTCCACTGGTGGAAGTCCACTCAAAATCTGTTGCTGGGGTCCCCCTTTCAACAGTTGTTACCCCAAGCAACCCTTACAACAGATGCCTCTCCAAAGGGTTGGGGGGCTCATCTACAAGATCTCTCGACCCAGGGCAACTGGTCTCCACAGGAGACATCTCTTCATATCAACCTCTTAGAGCTCAGGGCAATCTTTCTGGCTCTGAGTCTTCCACACCCTGCTCAGCTACAAGACAGTCCTCATCCACACGGACAACCAGGTAGCCATGTTCTACGTGAACAAGCAGGGAGGGACTGGCTCTCTGTCGCTTTGCAACGAAGCTCTGAGATTGTGGGCCTTCGCCAGAGAGCATCAAATCCATCTCATGGCAGTGTATCTTCCAGGGGTTCAAAACTCTTGGGAAGACAGACTCAGTCGAGTTCTGCTTCCGCACGAATGGTCCCTCCATGGGGACCAGATAGTGAGAATTTTTCGGATTTGGGGTACCCCAGACATAGACCTGTTTGCAAGTCCATGGAATGCCAAACTTCCCCGGTTTTGTTCCAGGATTCCATGTCAGGGAGTTCAGGCCAGGGATGCCTTCCTCCTTCATTGGGGGCAAGACTTTCTCTATGCCTTTCCACCTATTCCCCTCATCCCCAAGACTCTGTTCAAGCTTCAGAGAGACAAGGGGTCTATGATCCTCATAGCACCACTTTGGCCACGCCAAGTGTGGTACCCTCTACTTCTGCATTCTCTCAAACTCCTTCCCTAGACCTTGGGGTCTGCTCCAGATCTCCTCTCCCAGGAGGAGGGAACCTTGTGGCACCCAAATCCTCAGTCTCTTCATCTCAGGGCCTGGTTGCTGAAGGCCTAGACCTTCAGGATTTACACCTTTCTCAGCAAGTGAAGGATATCCTTCATGCTCCCAGAAAGCCTTCCACCAGACGTTCATATGCTTTTAAATGGAAAAGGTTTTCCATTTGGTGTGCAGAGAATGGTCTCAACCCTCTTGCAATACCTTTGAATTCTTTGCTAGACTATTTGCTGCATTTATCCCATGCAGGCCTTAAAACAAATTCAATCAGAGTCCATTTGAGTGCTATTGCAGCATCCCTTAAGCCTATCAATGGACAACCTATTTCCTCTCATCCTCTTATAGCAAGATTCATGAGAGGCCTTCTTTTGACTAAACCTCCCATTAGACCACCTCCAGTGGCATGGGACTTGAATCTGGTTCTTGGCCAGCTTATTAAGCCACCCTTTGAACCCTTAGCCACTACCTCCTTGAAATTCCTTTCCTGGAAGGTTATTTTTCTCATTGCAGTCACCTCAGCTCGCCGTATCAGTGAGTTGCAAGCTTTAGTGGCTAATCCTCCTTATACAAGGTTCCATCATGACAAGGTAGTCCTCAGAACTAATCCACCCTTTATGCCTAAAGTGGTCTCACCTTTTCATCTGAACCAGGAGGTGTATTTACCTGTCTTTTTTCCAGGACCTCATGCATCAAGTGCAGAGAGGAATCTTCATACCCTGGATTGTAAAAGAGCACTTGCTTTCTACTTACAAAGGACACAGCAACATAGAAAGTCCTCTCAACTTTTTGTTGCTTTTGATCCTTCTCATTTAGGACTTCCAGTCTCTAAGAGAACTCTGTCCAATTGGATTGCTCAGTGTATTTCGTTCGCCTACCAGAGTAAGAACCTTTCTCTGGAGGGCTATGTCACAGCTCACAATGTGAGGGCCATGGCAACCTCTATGGCTCATCTAAACTTTGTGTCCATCGACCAAATCTGTCAAGTGGCCACCTGGGCATCGGTTCATACCTTCACAGCCCATTACTGCTTGGACAAGGACTCCCGCCGGGATGCCTTGTTTGGTCAGGCTGTTCTCAAACACCTGTTCCATACCTAATCAACTCTACCCTCCATCCCTGAGTGGATGCCTGAGATTCATGGGTGCAGGTGGAGCCCTTCCCAGGGACTCACAATCTGGGTGATCTCCCAGGCATCTCTAGCTGGGGAGTCCCCATATGTGAAGACTCATTCCTGCTTGTTCCTGGAGATAGCACAGTTACTTACCTGTAACAGGTGATCTCTGGGAACAGCAGGAATAAGTCTTCACAACCCACCCACCTCCCCTAGGAGTTGTATCTCTCTATCTATCTTTCCTTTCCTCTCTCTCTTGGTCTCAGCTTTAAAACTCGAACTGGAGAGAGGCAGTTGGGAAAGGCGGGAAGGCAGCGCGCAGGCGCTGTGGGATGCTCCCAAAAGCTTTCCTTTTGGATGCTGGGGAGCGTTCCCGCGCAGGCTCCGTCGGTACCGACGATACCCATATGTGAAGACTCATTCCTGCTGTTTCCAGAGATCACCTGTTACAGGTAAATAACTGTGCTTTCTGAGAAGTGGTTAATAATGGAGATTTTTTTATTGTGATATACTTTAAAGTGTTTAATTAAATTTGACACTGTGAGGTATATTTTCTTTGACCTTGAGCACTTGAGGAATTTGTTGGGTAATAGGATTTTTCTGTGCCGGTAGGATTGAATATGTTTGCAGACTAGATAGGCCATGTGTGTTTTTTTTTCTGCTGTCACATTTCTATGAATCCAAGACAAGCTCTTTTTAAAGACGATTAATAGATTGCATGGATGTACTACTTTCTCTTTTCTCTTTCTTTGTTTTTTTATTCTCTCTTTTTTGTGGATTTTAGAGAGGTAGCCTGAGAAGTTTTTTTATTTCTTATCTAGGTTTGATGTTTGTACGGTAAGATTACCCTATGTGCTGTAATAAGTAGTGGTTTTGTAATTTAACTTGAGATTTAAGAAAATAAAACAGAATTTAAGATCCCCCCCCTCCCTTTCGTTCTGATTTATAGTTCACTGCTGTGGTGATGTTTTTTTAATAGTTCTTTGACCTTACTCAGGCGGTTGTGTTTTTAGAACTAAAATGGCATCTGAGTAGGGTGCTGTGTGTTGATGCGCTATACCTAGCTCTCATTTGTCTGTTGTTGGCCCCTTGCTACCTGCTCTGTCCTAGCTCCGAAGAAGTGGAAGCCTCTTCTACAGCACCAGTATCAAGTCGGAGAACCTTGGAAAAGTAGGGCCCCACTGTGCAGTTTCTTCCATGGCAGCAGCAGATCTGAGATGAGATGTGATGTGCTAGCCATGGTGTAAGGCTGTCTCCCCCCCCCCCCCATTGAACTGTACAAACATGCTGGCGAGTGCTGGAGCAGAGGGAAGGCCCCCCCCTCATATATCCCTGAGAGGTCTGGCATCTCAACAGCTGGGGAAGGATGAGAGCCAGGTACTCGCACCCCGGGTCAGCATCTTATAGTTGTGGCTACTGAGTGTGCAGTGCAGATAACTTTGGAAAGCTTGTGGGATGTTATTGCAGCTTTAAATGATTCTCTGATCTCTGTTTTGATGAATGTGAACTCAGAGGCGGGAGCATATTAAGCAGGTGGCTAGGGTGCCTCACCTTGAAACCTGCCTGAGTGAACTTCAGACGCTGAGTAGCATCCATACCTAAAATAATGTGGCACAATCCTGGAATGGGATTGGACCAAGCTCTGCAATGAGGGGACATAGGATGAAGTTGAAAGGGGATAGACTTGGGAGTAATTTGTGGAAATACTTCTTCATGGAAAGAATGGCCGCTTTGACACGGTGAAAAGCAGGATATAAATACAGTTAAATAAATAAGATAAAATAATAAGTAGATGCATGGAATAGTCTCCCAGTGGAGGTAGTAGAGACGAGGACTGTATCTGAATTCAAGAAAGCAGGGGACCAACAATCTCTAAAGAAAAAAAAAATAGGGACGTAGTAGTTGATATGGAAGGGCAGACTGGATAGACCATATGGTCTTTATCTGCCATCATATTTCTGTGTTTCTAGAGAGCCAATTAAAGAAGAATAACTTATATAGTCTTAATTTTCCCAAATCACCGCCACTAAAACCACCTGGATTTGGTTTGAAAGTACTGTTTGGAAATACTAAACACTCCTCAGGAAGCTTTGCCTAAGATAGTGAGAGTCCAATATTTGACTGCTCTCAGGAGTTGGGAGAGATGGGGTCCACCATGGGAAAGCCACCCAAGAGAGTGGCTCTCGCTGGCTTCCTTGAGAGGTCTCTGGATGTGGTGATGGATAGAGCTACCCTCTGTCTGTTTTGTTCTGGAGATGGACTGGAATAATATGTTGATTTGAATATACAACAGATATTAACAGTATATGATGGCAGATAAAGACTAGTATGGTCCATCTAGTCTGCCCAGCAAGGTGGTAAGAGTAGGTGTACTTACCGTTCCGTGCAGTCACTCTCACCATGCCTTTGTTTAGGGGTGCACCCACCGCTCCATGCAGGTCACCCCTATTTGTTGAGATAAAAGGAGTGGATCCCTTTATAGCAATAGGATAAAATCAAAATAAACTTTAGAGAGTTAAATTTATTTAGATTTTTTCCTGTTGCTATAAAGGGATCCACTGTGTCTCTCCCATGTCATTTTGAATTCTGTCACTGTATTTGCCCCCACTACTTCCATCGGGAGGGCATTCCAAGCATACACCATCCTTTTGGTGAAAATATTTCTTCAGGAACAAGCAGGAAGTCAGTCCTCGCATATGGGTGACGTCAGCACCGACGGAGCATTTCCCCAGCTTTCAAAGAAAGCCTTTGGGAATGCTACCACACATACATAGTCCCCTTCCTGCCCAAGGGTGCCATCTTGATTAGTCTCCCTTTTTCCGCGGAGTCCTTCGGATGTACATCCCTGTACCTCTGAAAAAGGTTTTTCATATTGTCTTCTATTCCGGTTTCCCAGACTCTTCCTGCCATCCCACTGCCCGGCAGCGGACCCCGGGACTTAATTTTTCTATTTTTCTCCTTTTCTTCATGAACTCGCCTCAGCGCATTTTCGCTCTCTTTTCAACTGTTGGCCAAACCAAAGGTCTTCGACTTTGCGGGGATCCTTTTTGCCTCCATGGCCTCCAGTTTCAAAAAGTGTGACAGATGCTCCAAAAACATATCTCTCATGGACACCCATGACCCATGTTGTCTTCGGTGTCTTGGAGCGGACCATAACCCGGAGCTCTGCTTGCTTTGCAAGATGTTTCCAAGGCCATCCAGAGCCGTAAGCAGAAACTGGATGATATTTCACGCAAGACAACCCTGGTGTCCTGCTCTACTGACCCTTCACCTCTGGGGTCTCCTGCGGCCACTCCGCGGCCCCGGTGTCACTCTGAGCAAGGGTCCCCCGTAAGGGAGCAGAAGAATAAGGCCTCAAAGACCCTATTGGGGGCTCCGGACAAGTGTGGGCGTTCTCGCGCTCGGTCCCTTAGCCCTCCTCGGCAATCCCTAGAATTGGAGAAGCAGCAGCCCCGAAAGGTACCTCGTACAAATAAGGAGGCCTCCAGCGATAGCGCCCAGTCTCCTGAGGGTTGTCCTGGCAAGGAGCCACTCTCCTCCTTGATGCTCGACCCGGTTACCCCGGTGTTGATGTCGCAGGACCCCACTCCTGAGTGGAAAGCCCGAATGCTAGCACTGGAGCACAGTATCTCTGCCTTCCTTTCTGCCCAACATGCGCTGGTGAACACTCGCGGAGTGGATGTGAGACCAAAGGGAAGCACTCTGTATTGGTGCTCAGAGATTGCAGGTTCTATTCCTGTTACTTCCTTGTGCCAAAGCGGACAGGCAGTTTCTGAGCCATCTCTGAGAACTTGAGGGTGACTCCTGTCTTGGCTTCCCAAACTGCCGCAGCAACCCCCGAGAGCCTAGAGCCTCGTGAGGTATTCCAGCAGAGGTCTCGATCTCTGTCCTGGTCCTCTGGTGCAAGATCTTCCCGGGCCAGCTCCTCCGGCTCCAGAGGGGCTTTGGGCTTGAGGGCCCAGCGTGCTTCATGAGCTCTGCTTGAGCAGCCTAGTTCAGAAGTCCCCCTTGGAGATTTCAGACTGGGAGTCCGACGGGGATGCTTCCCGTGAATCCCAGACTCATCGGGTCCTCCCCTCAGATTCTTCCCTGCCCGCTCAGAAGCCTCCTGAGGATACCTCCTTTTTGGAGTTTATGCAGGACATGGCTCGAGCACTGGTGCTCTCTATACAATCCGAGGAGGAGCCCTGTGTGGAGGAACTCTATATTTTGCAATACGAAGCCCCGCTGAGGGAATCCCTCACGGTTCCGGTCCTGCCCATTCTGACCCGGCTGCTCCTCCACATATGGGAGACGCTTGTTGTCCTCTTTCTGTCTTGTCCTGATATTGTAGTTCCTTTCCTTTCAGGCCTTGGCCTTTTTTTTTTTCTTTTTGATATTGTAAACCGCCTTGTTTGTTAAAAGGTGCAGTATATCAAGTTCTTAATAAACATAAACGTAAACATTGTCAGCAAGTGCCTGGACACCATGTACAGGGTCCAGCAGGAGCCCGGCTTCCGGAAGGTCCAGCTCCCCCATATCTCAATGGTGGTGGAATCTGCCATGAAGAAGAGCCCAAAAACCCACTCTTCGGTTCCGCTGGGTAGGGAGTCTCGTGCCCTCGATGCCCTTGGGCGAAAGGCCTACCGGGCCTGCCACATCCAGGCTTACCAGCTATATAGAGGTATGTTCCTTTGTGACCTCACAAAGGAACTTGGGGGGGGCTTCCAAGTCAGCCTTGATGGTGATTGCCTCCATCACTTCCAGTCCCTCCTGAAATCAGTGGGGGACTGTTTGAAGTACCTCTCTCGCGCTGCATATGACAGCTTTGAGTCCTCTACTCGGGTAGCAGCTGCAGGTGTTGGAGCCAGGCGACAGGCCTGACTTGTCCTCGAACAATGGGTCCAGGAAAAGCTGCTTGATGTGTACCATGCCTGGGCGAACAGTTCGGCAAACTGATGGAGGACAAAGTGGCGGAGTTTGAGATGGAGTACGTAACCTGCACCCGCCTCTCCTGGAAGACATCTTCCCTCCCACGGAAGAAACAAGGCAAGAAGCCTTTCTTTCAGATGAAGGGTCTTCCCTATCGGGGCTACCCACTTTATCCTCTGGTGCCGGCTCCGCCTCAAGGTGGACAGAGCAAGAGCACATCCACCAGGGTCTGCGTAAGCCAAAGGACCCCAGGAGCCAGACCCTGGCACCAGCTCAGTCAGCCCCGGGTTTTTGATGCCAGATGCATAGCTGCTCGCCCTCCGGTGACCCAGCTACCAGTGGGAGGGTGCCTGGTCCACTTTGCTCCCCGATGGGAGTCGGTCACCTCAGACAGCTGGGTCCTCCAGGTCATTTTAGAGGGTTACCTCCTTCATCCAGACCGGCTTCCCCCACCCTTCTGCTCGGGCTCTCTGCACACCAGGTCTTCTTGGCGCAGGACAGGAGCTTGCCAACCTTGAGGAGTGAGCAGTGGAAGTAGTCCAGTCACACCTCAGAGGTTGCGGGTTCTACTCCTGTTACTCGTACCGAAGCAGACAGGTGGTTTCTGACCCATCCTCGATCTAAGAAATCTCAACAATTACCTGGTGTGGGAGAGGTTCAAAATGCTGTCCCTTGGCACCTTGCTGCCCTTCCTCTGGCAGGGTGACTGGTTATGCTCCCTGGACCTTCAGGATGCATAAGCTCATATCCTGGTCCACCCGAAACACAGAAAATACTTACGCTTCAGAGTACAAGGGAACTACTACCAATACAGAGTGCTTCCCTTCGATCTCTCATCCACTCCGTGAGTGTTCAAGTGCCTTGCGGTAGCCGCAGTCCACCTTTGGGTACAGGGCACCTTCATCTACCCTTATCTAGACAATTGGTTTGTTACAGGGGAGATGGCAGACGAAGCATGGTGGGCCATGGGCTGCACCATCCATCTCCTCGAGCACCTCTGCTTTGTGGTGAATTACCCGAAGTCCCACCTCACTCTGATCCAATCCCTGGAGTTCATTGGTGCATGCCTCAACACCTATCGGGCGACGACCTTCCTTCCACAGGATAGGGCAGACTGCCTCTTTGCTCTAGCTTCCGTGGTCCAGGGCTGCGACATAGTCTTGACCCGGGTGATGCTCTGTCTTTTCAGCCATATGGCCTCGATGGTCCACGTCATCCCCGACGCCCGTCTACATATGCGAGCGGTGCAGTGGTGCCTTCGCACTCAGTGGGCTGAAGTGACAGTCTCGGTCACCCCCCCATCTATCAGAGTCCCTTGACTGGTGATGGGACATCCGGAATCTGCTTTGAGGCATGCCATTCCAGGCTCCACAGCACGAAGTGGTCTTGACCATGGACGCCTCTCTAACAGACTGGGGAGCACACTGCGGCAAGCTCCACACGCACAGGGGACATGATCACTTGAGGAGTCCCAACTGCCAATGAACCACCTCGCCCTCCGGGCGTTCAAGCACTGTGCTCACCATCGGACGGTGCTTATCCAGACGGACTACCAGGTGGCAATGTTCTATATGAACAAACGGGGGCATCAGCTCTCACAGCCTCTGCTTGGAGGTGGTAGCTTTATGGTCCTTTGCAGTCCGCCAAGGCATAGCCCTATGAGCTACCTATTTCCCAGGTCAGGACAACGTCCTGGCAGACAGACTGAGTCAGATCCACCAGCCACATGAGTGACGTCTCTGCCCGCAGACAGTGCAGTGGCTGTTCCAGTGCTGGGGGACTTTTTGCCAGCCCTATTTATTTATTTACATTCTCTTATATTCCGCGCTATTCTGCATCTCTGCATCAGTGCGGTTTACATTGAACAAACTGAAATTACATTGAACAGGGCATTATAACTTGGAGATAACTATTTTTTACAGGGAACATGAGCTATGGAGGATTAAGTGGCTTGCCCAAGACCACAAGGAGCACCTGTAGGACTAGAAACCCCAGTCCTTCCGGCCCGAGGTTGCTGTCCTCTAGTGGGATTAGAACCTCCGACCTTCCGACCTGAAGTACCTTGCCCCAACCACTAGGCCACTCCTCCACTTCTATGAATTCGCAGCTCCTGCTGTTCTGCGGCCTGGTTCCCCACCTGGGCAGGGAAGCCTCCGATGCCTTCCTGCTGCCATGGACGCATGGCCTTCTGTATGCGTTTCCTCCCACCCTTCTGATAGTGCGGGCTCTCCTCAAGATTCAGTGGGACAGGGCCTCTGTGATCTTCATGGCCCCGCGGTAGACTCGGCAACCCTAGTTCCCACTGCTGCTCAGTCTCTTGTCGGAGCCTCTGGTTCCCTTGGCAGCGTGCCGGGCTTGTTGACACAGGAGGAGGGTCTCCTGCTTCACCCGAACCTGCAGTCTCTATCCCTCACGGCTTGGCGGCTGAGCGGGTCGCACTAGCCCCTCTTCGTCTCCCAGTGGAGATCGAGGGCTTATTGCTGGCGTCGTGCAAGGACTCGACTAGGAGGACTTACGCCTTTAAGTGGCGTCGGTTCTCGGTGTGGTGCTTGGAGATATGGGCCGACCCGTTCTCTTGTCCCACCATTTGTTCCTGCAGTACCTACTCCATCTCTCACAGACGAGCCTGAAGTCCAACAGAAACCACCTGAACGTGATCTTGGCCAACCATCACCCAGTCGAGGGTGAACCCCTCTAGGGCCAGCCGCTGGTTTCCCGCTTCATGCACAGGTTACTTCTTTCTAGGCCTCCCATCTGACGGCCTCCAGCGAAGTGGGATCTCAATGTCATTCTCACATGACTAACCCAACCGCCCTTCAAGCTGATGGCATCCTGCTCGCTTTGGCTCCTTTCTTGGAAGGTGGTTTTTCTGGTAGCCCTCACCTCAGCCCAGAGGGTCAGTGAACTCTAGGCCATGATGGCCGACGCTCCCTGCACGAGATTCTACGGGAACCGGGTGGTCCTCCCAACACACCCCAAGTTTCTCCCGAAGGTTGTCTTGGATTTTCATCTCAACAGCCTCACAATCACCAACAAGCACCTTTCAATCTGCCTAGTATACAGAGCACCTACAGCAAGCTCGGACGTATCGGATATCCTCAGACAAATATCTGATAGCAACAACACCACGAAAGATCATATAGTTCTTGGCGACTTCAACCTTCTATCCGTACAGGAAAATCACACCAATGCATTCCTGGAAGCAATGGAACTAATCCAAATCATCAACGTCCCAAAACACAAGAAGGGAAACACCATTGACCTCACATTCCTCAAAGCCCAAAATGCATCCACAAACAATCTAAAGATCACATCTGTCCCATGGTCTGACCACTACCTCATCACCTTCTCCAGCTTCTCTCAACCCACATCCACCAGAGCAGATAAACAGCAAACAAGATTCAAAACATTCGACAAGGATGACTTCCTCAGCCAAGTCCTCTCAAACCTACAAACGGATCCACTTGACCTCAAAGCTTTAACCAACAATTGGAACAACATAATAACCACTGCGGCACGGTGGTTTATACCCACCCTATGGAAATTGAAAACACACCTTAGGAGAATGGAGAAGAAGTGGAGGAAAACAAAAAGCAAAAATGATAGACCAAGATACATGGATGCACTAAATCACTATCGCACAGACACAGACAACACAAGAGCCTATCACTCAAAGCTGATAAACCCATCAATCAACAGACCATGAGAACTCTTTGATATCATCAAACAACTGACCAAAACCCCGAACCAATCGACCCAAATCCCAAATATACCACCGCATCAGCTTGCAGCCCAATATAAACAGCTCCAGCAAATATCCAGCAGTAATCAGCTCCTGCAAATACCCAACATTCAACCAGCAACCATAAGTGACTGCAATGATACCACTCCTGCCACTACATGGGATACATTTGAGATGATTTCCACAGAAAGGATTGAAACCACCATATCAGGACTCAATACAACAACCTCCCTCCTCGATTCATTCCCAGTGATCTGGATAAAAAAGACAAAACAGGAACTAAGCCCAGCACTTGCCAAAATTGTAAACAAATCTCTCAAACACGGAATCATGCCCGCCAGCCTCAAGAGGTCCATTATCTGCCCAACCCTCAAGAAACCTGAACTTGACCCAATGGATCCTGCTTCTTACAGACCAGTAGCAAACTTCCCATTCACTGCAAAATTTATTGAAAAGATAGTTCAACAACTGTAGGACTACCTGGATACGAACACCCTTGATCCACAGCAGCATGAATTCCGTCCTTCCCATGGGGTTGAAACCCTCATGATCCTCGCTCATAAACTCCCTAACCAAAGGAATACAGAGCAAACATATTGGATACACCCTGATCTTTTTGGACATCTCTGCAGCATTTGATGCCATCTCACACAGCATTTTCCTACGTAGACTACAAGAAATTGGCATAAAGGACAAAGTTCTGCAATGGTTCAAATCCATCCTAACAGATGGATATCAACTAATTCGAACCAGCACCACCACTTCCCCATCCTGCTCTGCTTTCTCAGCTATGCTATTCAATATCTACCTCAAACCACTCTGCTCTATAGTAAGGACCCATAATATCAACTTCCACATATATGCGAATGACATTATCCATATATGTCCCATTACAACTGCAAATCCCAACAAATCTGGAATTAACAAACTGCTTCAACGACGTTTCCAAATGGCTCCAGGAAAACAATCTCACAATAAACCTAAAAAAACCCCAGAAGCATTATTTGCCACAAAGGACCAAACCTTCACACCCCCCCCCCCCCCCGACGCACCTCACACTGGGAACAACCCAAATAAAAGTCCAAACCCACATCAAATATCTTGGGATCATTCTTAATCCATCACTATCTTTCAAACAGATTGCAAAAACAGGGAAGACAATATTTTTCAAAGCCAAGATGTTACAGTGCCTCTGACTTCTTCTAGACCCACGAGACTTCAGAACAGTCATGCAGGCAATGACACTCCCTCACTTGGACTACTGTAACGCGATATACCAAGGACTCCCGGCCATAAGTCTCAACCCACTGCGTACAGCCCTCAATACGACAGCGAGGATCATCCAAAAAGGGAAGAAATATGACCAAATCACACCCATACTGAGAGATCTTCACATTCTCCCTCTAAGCACGGATCAAATATAAACACTAGTCCTGATCCATAAAGCATTTCACCAGCAACAAGATATGCATATGAGCACCCTATTACAATGTCTGAGCTCCAGAAGACCGTCACGACAGGCCACATGTGACTTACTGACCATACTATATGAAAAGACCAGATTTAACCAACAAACTTGTAACCGCGCATTTGACTTATATGCCCCCACACTATGGAACTCACTCCTACCCAATATCCGAAGCAACACGGACCTCTCCTCATTCTGGAAACAACTAAAAACCCATTTATTCTGTATCCACCTGGGGTAGGAACAGAGAAGCACCCAGTGAATATAAGCTCATTCCGTTAACTGGACAATCTGAGACTCGGAAGCAGACTGTAAATAAGATGATTGCACAACTGAAATGTATATATGTTTGAACCCCCTGGTGATGGTAACCCCACCCATGTAAATATGTGATAACGTGTTTTACTGTACCCCCTGTAAACTGCTTTGAACCAACGAAAAGCGATATATAACCACAGCTAAATACATTTTATCCCTTGCCTAAGCTATGTCATCCGACTGATCAAGATGGCACCCTTGGGTGGGAATGGGAACACGCACGCATGGTGGCATTCCCAAAGACTTTCTTTGAAAGCTGGGGAAATGCTCCATGCGGGCTCCATTGGTGCTAGCGTCACCCATATGTGAGGACTAATTCCTGCTGTCCCTGGAGAACACCTGTTTCACGTGAGTAACTACGCTTTTCTGACGTAGCCTTTGTTTGCCCCCTTGCAGCTTTATGAGCTGCTTTTGGGTTGTAAGATTCAAATATTTTCTGATATTTTCCGTGAAACACAGAAGAAGAGGAAGGACTTTTCGACTCTTTGTTCTAGGGCTTCGGTGTTAGGAGCTGTTTTTCCATTTAAAAATTCTCTATAAATGTTTTTTGCTGTTTCAGTCTAAACAGTTTCTTTTCTTTGACCCTAAACTATCTTATTTTTTTGCATGCTAGAGAAAATGTCTGAGTTTGTGAATTCATATTTTGAGTACACCTCCCATACCAGGTTGATTGCTTGATTTTCTTTTTCCTTACTTGGTCTCAAATTATGGGCTAATTTATGATTTATTATTTAATTTCCTAATATTCTTTTGTTCCATTTATACTTTTTTCCTGGTTTATCTGTTGGATTATGAATATTGTAAATGCTCTTTAAAAAAATAAAAGAAAAAGTTCTTTCTTCTTACTCATTATAAATCTGAATAAATTAGGGCACTAAGGGGTATGTTTAATAAGCTGCACTACCTGTGAATGTGGCCAGTAGCATGTGCTATCGGGCCGCGTTAGCCAGAGGTTTTCTGTGCTGTTATCTTTTTCCTGTACTATCTGCAGAGCCCATGTTAAATACAAGAGCGGGTGGGATATGGGTGGAGAGTGGGCATGCTTGTAACACGTGGATACTGTGGTCATCAACAGCACAAGGTCTCTGTCAAAATAGCAGACGGTGCACAAAAAGATAACACCACTTCAACAGGAAGTGCTATGTGCATCCACTGTGCTGCCGGGCTGTGCTCTTTGCAATTTCGTGCCTTACCGGCTGGAAAACTGTTGTGCATACCTCCAGCTAATGCAGCGTTATTTGCGCAATTATGGCACATTAGCTGCAAAAGCCTAATGCAGTTTACTAAACATATAGTGCTAATGATGCCATCCAAAACTCATGCAAGCGTGAGAATACAAGTATATATTTATTATGAACAACTTAAGGAAGTAGATTATCAGAACTGTACATGATTGTAACTTCTCTTGAGCAAGTAATTTTAAATCTAAATCCAAATTTTCAGAAAGGTACACATTTCATAACCATGAGGTGTAAAAATGTTTAAAACATGGCATGAAATCATAAATAAGGGATCAAGAAAGTCTGGGGACAAAATAACTACAGATATTTAATGGAATGGGACCAAAATTAGCTTTGGGGGGGGGGGGGGGGGGTGCTAGGAACAATGAAAAGCCAAACTGTTTGAAAATGGGCTGGATTGGACTGGAGGTTCTAGAGAAATAAAGTCCTATGAAATATTGGCCAGTGCATTTCTGTGGGAGAAGCAGTTCTAGCTTCTGCAGCATAGAATATTGTAGTTAAGGAATTACTCCTTTCAAACTACCTCTCCCAGTCAGAAGTACACACAAACGTTCATTATATAGAGTAATAGATAGTATAAACACATACACAGAGTGATTCATGAACATGGTTTCTCCACTTGCTGCTCTTTCCAGTGGATACTCCTGCTGGAATTCTGCACACCAAATTCAAAATTTTCTGTCAAAAGTTTTGAATTATGCAGAATTCTTTATGCTTTGTATTAAAAAAAAAAGAAAGTTTTGCGTGGTAGTTAAAATACAATCCAGACAAAAATTTCACCAAAAAGTGCAAAATGTTGAATTTTGAAACAATTCATAATAAAACCCAACTAAAAATCCCTTCCTATTAAAATGGAACAAGACACAAAGCAAATACTGCAGGAGGTGCATGAGAATAGAAAAGGGGCCTCAGGATTTAACCATTTCATTAATAATTGCTTTCCTTTCTGGCCCTCTCTAGCAACCTATTCCATGGACAAGGGCCATTATTGGGAACACACTTGCCAATATCTGAGATCACTTAACTACCTTGTAGGCACTGCTCCCTCTAAGCTGTGTGCGTGTGCGCGCGCACACACCTCGCCGAGTGAGCGCACATACTTTACAACAGAGTGCACAAAAATTACAGCTCTGATTCTGATAGAAAACAACACAGCCGTCTTAAAATTTAAAAGTTATGATTGTAATTACTAGAAATTTCCCGTTTCATTTAGTTATCATCTATTTTCATTTAATTTGATTAAAATCAATGTGGTGTACATAATGTATTCTGACATGTAGTCAAATTTTAAAGTATATAACTACGAGTGTCGTTATGTGGCGCACAAAAATTTAACCTTCCTTCAAAAGCTGCACACAGCTGATATTTTATGCGCACACAGCCTACAGAAAATTAGAGGGAACATTGCTTGTAGGAGGGTATAGATGACAAACCTCCCCCCCCCCCCTCAAGAGCACAAATCACACTTTGGCACATATCAAGCCAGTTTTGACTTTAAATGTCCAGGCCCTTTTCCCTAGAAAACTTGAAAAACAAAACAAAAAAAAAACAGGGATAAGATTTTAGACTGGGGATGTCACCCTGTTGGCTACCAGAGAAATTTCCATAACAAGGAGGTAGAAGGGAAATCTTGAAGCAACCAAAAATAAGCCGCACAATAACGTTTTGCCTCAATTGAAGCCTGTGTGTGTATCTTGCATCATTCCTGTACCCAATGGTACTTCCTGTCTTTTTGTAAATGAATGTTCTTCTTAGTTATTGCTTCATTTCTGTATTTATTTATACTACTATTACTAATCATTTGTATAGCGCTACAAGATGTACTTAGTGTTGTGCATATAGCCCTAAGACAGTCCCTGCTCATCAGAGCTTACAATCTAATCAAGACAAAACACACAGAGGCCTATTCCATCCAGGCTGTCCAGCCTCTGTACATCCGGGCAGAATCGGGCTGTGCAAAGCTAGACCAGATTCTGATCCCACTGCCTTCGAGATCAGAATTTGGATCTAGCATCTGGATGTGCAGGGTGGGCCTCTATTCTGACCGACTGCACCCCCAGCCATATCCCAACTAGCTCAGGCTCCTGAATGGAGCTGCAGAGTCATGGTGTCCTGTCACCATGGCACCGCGGCTCCATTCAGGAGCCGCGAATGCCAGCCGCCATCAAAATCTTCCTTTCCCCACAGCCGGACCCTTGATCTGGACTCCCATGGCCAGGGTCCAGCTGTGGGGAACTTCCTGCACCCCTACCTGTCCTGTCTCCACCGGCCACCGCCGAAACACCGTGTCCAGGAGGACATATTCCACCTCTGAGGTGGAATAAGTCCCCCATCTAGATCAGAGGCCCTAGATATACAGGCTGACCTCTGAATCGGCCCTGTATGTCTGGGGTCACAGCTCTCCCATGCCCCGCACTCGCTCTACTTCCGGAATGCCCCCTCCCACCCTCGTCTAGGCCTCCCCGTACAAACCTGCTATTCGTACGGGTAGGCTTTTGTTGGGGCCGGCAGGACATCCATTCCCGCTATTCATGGGACAGAATGACCCCCATAGTGAAATTGGTGACTGAAGTATGGTAAGATACACATAAGTAGTGGACAAGAGAGTGAGGGGCATCAGAATCCTAAAGCGGCTTCAAAGAGGTGGGTTGTTAGGCTGGATTTGAATAGGGCCAGAGAAGGAGCCTGACGCACAGACTCGGGTAGTTTGTTCCAGGCATATGGAGCAGCAGTACATGATTATTGTATGTTACTCTGCATAGTGCATTTCATATCTTTTATGTAATCTGCCTTATGGCTTATCCTAGGAAAAGGTTGGATATCCAATGAAGAAATCTAAAACAATAAAACAAACCTGAGCCATAATTCTAAAGTGAGCCATATCTATAAGAGAGACAGCATAAGACCTTTAAGTTAGAGAGCCCACACTATTTGGGACAAGTGGTTATAGGCTAAATTCAGAATCAATAGTTGTCCGTATATCTTACACTGAAAACCGCCTATTCTAATATTAGCTGAACCTATTTGAAAACCTTATTGATTGAGCCAGTGAGTCTGGTGGATTCCCAACATGAAGAATCCATTTTCAGTTACTTAACAAGCCCATTTCTTAATATATCCAGCCATGAGTTTTTACAACACTCAGCTTACAAAAGGTTGCCATTGCTGAATCATTTTCAGAAAATGGATAGAACATCTGTTTTCAGTATATAAATAGCCAGTGAAACTTGGAGCACAAACGTCCCCTCAAAGATTGCATACAATATTGAACAGGGAAGAGAATTGTGTCAAGCACTTGGCAAAGCAAGTTAAAAGGAAGAGAAAAATCTCCATTAATGCTGACAAATGGCAGGACATTTCCCTATTTAGTTTCCTTTAGTTTTCTTTGTGTCTTTTTAAGTTTGCTTATATTTTTGTGAATCAGAAGCATTGGGCGGCCACGTTATTTTTCCTAAAATTCACTCCTTTAATTTAGCTGTCGCTATGTTTTTTTTCAGTGCTCCAGAAGGAGAAAGCTTATCAACTTGGGAAAGTGCTTCCTGTATAGCCATTAAATATCTTTCATAGACCATATGATGTTCATATGCTGTTCATATGCTGTGTTCAGGGATAAATGTGTCTTTGAATGTAGCACCTTTGAGCAGATGACTGAGGACATTGGGTTGCCAAAGCTGATAAAGATCCATGTCACATCTTCACATTGACATTGTGAAGTCCAGAAGCTGCATTTGACACACTAGTATTACATCAACATCAGGGAAGTATTGGTAGATAGATATATGGAATAGTCTCCCAGTGGAGGGAGTAGATGAGGACAGTTTCTGAATTTAAGAAAGCATGGGACAAACACTGCAGATCTCTAAAGGAAAACAGGGACTATAGTAGTTGGTATGGAAGGGCAGACTGGATAGGCCATATGGTCTTTATCTTCCATCATGTTTTTGTGTTTATATTTGGACCGCCCTGAATGCACTTGGGCACCTTTTAACGAAAGCAACAATGGCTCCAAAAATAACAACAAAAAAAGCATAGGTGAGGAAGAGAAGCCCTGATGAGTCCCCTTAGTCTATGGAAAATTGGACAACATGATCCCATTCAGCAGTATTGTTGCTGAGGGACCATTGTACAAGGTTTGAACTGCCTCCAAAAACTCTCCTGCAAACCAAAGTGCCACAGAACGTAAACAAAAAGCCCCACTCCACCCTGTCAAAGGCCTTTTCGGTGTCAAAGCTGACCACAAGGGCTGGAGTCGCACTTTCCCCAATGCTTGTAATTGCTGCTGAAAGCTTTCGAACACGGATGACTGCCTGACAACCCTTGACAAACTCCACCTAGTCCACTGCCACCAAAGCGGGAAGGCAGCGTGCCAAACAATTCACCAGCAATTTGGCCAGCACTTTCAAATCCACATTTAAGAATGAAATAGACTGGTACAACTTTGGAAGCATATTGTAATTTCCAAAGAGGGAGGGGAACCTACAAGCGCTTGATTAACTACAGAAATAAAGCTACTCTCATGGCTGATAGCATCATACTAGGCCTCCAATGGCTCTGACTATTCCATTTGCAGAATGCGATAAAACCACTGAGGCCGTCTGGCCCCAGTGCTTTATTCAAAGGAAGCATTTGCAACCCTTTCTGACCTTCAGAATCTGAAAGAGGCGCACACACAGCTGGCTGATATCACTCTTCACCAGGGTTGGAAGACCCAAGCCTGCCAAAAACTCACTTACCCAAAACCTATAGACCCAGCCCTTTGACCATACAAATTAGCATAAAAATCACAAAACACCCCTGCCATATAACTGCTGGACAAGATGTGATGCATGAGCTGGGGTGTTATCGTGATGAAGCAACCATTCACCATTCCTTTGCAACTCTGGCCTCTTACAATGAATTGCATCTCTCAAATGAGTCAGAACTTGGATGTAGCACTCCTTATTGATGGTTTGGCCTTTTGGAGTATGCTCATGGTGAACAGAACCCTGGTAATCGAAGAAAACTGTGAGTATGACCTTGACATTGCTCCTCACCTGATGGGCTTTCTTGGGCCTGGGAGTTTCTGGGTCATAACCATCAACCCATGATTCATCACCAGTAATAATCTTTTTTATGAAATCTGAGTCATTTTCAACACATTCCAACAACTCCCTGGCTGCAGACAATCCTTTTGATCAGGGGACAAGAGTTTTGGCAGGAATTTTGCAGACACACATCTCATCCCCAAATAGACAGTAAGAATGGACTGTACCAACCCGAAAGTGAAGTCCATGTCCTCAGAAGCTCCCTGATAGTCAAGCGATGATTTGAGCTTATTGCGGCACGCACTGCTTCAACTTTGTCTTCATTCCTGCTCGTGGATGGCCTTCCAGAACTTTTGTCACTGTCAACACTTTGGCATCCCTCTTGGAAATGTTTGTACCAGTAATAAACTCAAGCATGACTCATGCATTTACTGCCATACATTTGCTGTAACTTGTTTCGAAACTTGTTTCTGGCAGAATTTAATGCAAATTCGTTGTTCAATTTTTCCACTCATTGTAAATTTGACTAACTGCTTTTACATGATACCAAACATCACATGATTAAAAAAAAATGTAGAGGTGTGCTGCAACCATGCTACACTCTGCACATACGCAGTATATTACTAGGTCACTGCATGCTTAATAGCTTCGTGGTGCGACTCATTGTGTTATAGCTACACAACAAGTCTCGATACTTTTTAATCACACCTTGTACTTTATGCTTTTAACAAATGTAAAAAAAATAATTTTAAAATAATTCACAAACTTTTTTTCTCAAGTTTTAATTCACCAAATTTACAAGCACAGTTGTACTCACCTGCAGAGGCTGCTGCTTCTATCTAATAGCAGAATTCTGATACTGTCCTTGTCTTCACCATCTCCACTGTGGGGCTGTTCCATGTATCCGTTACCCTTTCTGTAAAGAAATATTTCCTTAGATTACTCTTGAATCAGCCCTCTTTCACCCTTTATCCATTGAAAAAGGCTTGAATCGTGTGTATTGGCAGCACTGGGAACCGAAAGTCTTCCTTTATTCATGAAACATGAAATGGGCAGTTAAAACGCAACCTTCCCTCTCAATGCAGAGACAGCTACTATAGGTGAGAAACTAATACATTCTGCAGTCTCTCTGCTAAAACTACCAACTGGGATAAGAATGTGAAGAGATGTGGACGTCTCCACGGGGGAATATGACCGAGACCACCACTGTTCTTTGCATAGGCCACCTAACTGTTTTTAATGGGATTGATGATTGGTCACTACCAGCTTGAACTAATATCCCTTTGATTCTGTTCCAGGCCCAGAGTTGTTCGGTCCCCTTTATTTTGCTGCCTTAAACCTTTTTAAAATTTACAAATTAGTATGCAAATTGTCTGTGTATATTAATTAGACCACCTACTTTTGTGTTTTTTTATTCCTAGGTTGAAAACCATGAATTTCTGGTGAAAGCATCCTTTGATCCAAACCTCATGGAGCTGAGAGAGAAGATGGATGAACTGGAGAAAAGCATGCAGTCTTCTTTGAATAGTGCAGCCAGAGAAATAGGTAGGAAATATGGTATATAAGGGGGTTTCGAAGAGCAGTCAGCAAGCCAGTAAACTAGCTTTATGTTCAATGGCTAAGAAATGTTGAGAAGGATGGTGTGAAACTGGCCATTATAGAATTTTGAACAGCTTAATGCAGTTTGATGTGGTAGAGCAGTATTTGGCTTATTCAGAGGCTGAGGTCTAAGGAGCATTGGGTCTAAATCTTTTGTGTGTAACTAGATATATTCTGTTGACTGGCGTCATTATTAAACCTTTACTTAAACTTCTAAATAATTTATATTGAATGATATTGCATTTTTTAGTACTGTCAACCATATAAATGAGATGGTTAAAGGCTAAAAGTTTTGCCATCAAGGCAATTTTAAATTGCAAAAACTAATATTTATTAAATAGCTAACACCCATCATAAATCATGTAACTGCTTGTTCCACTCTGACTTTCTACTCAAGAAGAAGACTTCTCACCCTAGTATAACTCACTGTGTCTGGGCCCTCCTCTCTCTGGGCTGTTTCTGTCACACTCTTCGAAGGACCCAGCAGGTGATCTTTCCACCAGCAATATAGTTTCTCAGCCCAAGAATTGATTCCTAAGTCTCTCTCTCGTTCTCATTTCCAAGGCCATTGGAGAAGGCATCCCTTGGTTTGCACAAACTTGTCTCTCTCCAAGAATGCGGGAACCCTCTATCCATGTCTATTTTTAACTCTCTTTGCCTGGGGTCCAGAAAGGAATCTGGTTAGCACTCCCTTTAAGGCTTGGGAAGGTGACCCTTGAGGCATACAAACTAGATCTTTAATTTCCAGCTCCATATTGACTTTGCACTCATGAAGAGGATCTTCTGTCATGTGTTGTTTCTATGTCTTAGTTGTTGGGGCCTGGGGAGGAGATCCATCTGCCAGCTGCTCTCTCCTGCAGCCTGGGGAGAGTCTCTTCCGTGGTCTGTGCTATCCATGTGCAGTACGTTTAAGGCTCTGGTTTCATAAGTCATTTCTATAGCAGCTGCCATAATGGTCAGTGCACAGATCTTTGTTTTCTTTTGTTGATTTAGAAGAATACAAAGTATCTGCTAAACCCTGACTTTTATCCTTTTGAGATGTTTCCTAATAGATTATCCACACAGCCACAGTGAGTTGGTTCACTGTTAGTGTATAGATATAGAAACGAGAAACCCAAATAGTGACTCCAGGATCCTGAGTGTGGCTTTTATATCGCATACATTGAAATATTTCAGAACTTGGATCTGTAACATGGAGGTGCTGTTTTTAACGAGACCTACTTTTACAGTGGCTGATCTGAATGATAAGAGTACCATCAACATGAAATGTCAAACATTTATCTACCAAACCAAATCAGATTAATTGAATCTTGTTTTGTAGTCTGTTTTATATTTCATTTGCTTATTCACTGCTGGAAATTGGGAGTTAGGGTAAGAGGTCACCAAGGCAGTGGTGCTTCTTATCCCTACTTTCCTTTTCCCTTAAGCAATATTGTGAGCAGCAGGAAGGTAGGCTATTGTTCAGCTTCTATGTGCAGTAATGCAGTGGCGTTTGGGACGGGGTTGGATAGGGGTGGGGCTAATAGAGTCCTGCTGGGTGGGGCCTGAGGGGTTGATATGTGTTTTGTTCTTCTGTACTCCGTTTTGAATGCTTGCGTATATGGCAGTTTATAATTGTTTTTAAAATAAAATAAAATAAATCTTGGAGTATATCACTTTTATAGTGTGCCTACACTTAGCTGATCCCAACAGATCCAGCAATGGCCTGTGTCTCTGCTAAATATGACCTTAACCTATGAGGAGTGACAGCTCAGCATGTTTATCAAAGATCTCGCCCTGTCTCCTCCAATCTCTTTAGAAATCTTCATGCTATTGACCCTTTGGCTTTCTCCTCCACTGTCTCATCATCTCTTTCCTCCACTGTCATCTGAGTTTGAGGCAGTAGCTTCCTATAACGCTGCACTCTCATCTGCTCTGGATGCTCTTGCTCTACCCATGCCATGTCCTGTGAGGTGTACTATACCCAGCCCTGGTTGTCTTCTACTACCTGCTATCTGAGTTCCTGTGCTGTTCAGCTGACTGCACTTGGCTCAAATCCCGCACCCTTGCTGACTTTCTACACTTCAAATTCACACTTGCCTTTCCAGTTAGCCAAAGCACTAGCTAAACAAGACTATTATGACCATCTGACTAACTCTCTTGCCTCTCACCCTCGCTGTGTCTTTACAACTCTCAACTCTCTACTTTCTCCTCAAGGTGCCTCCACCTCCAGCCCCTCGGTCCATTTCTGCCTAAACCCTGGCTGATTATTTCCATGACGAAATTCACAAGATCACCCTCCAATTCTCCACGAGGTCAGCTACTTCCCCTCTTCACTCCCAACTCCCCCCCCCCCCACCTCTGCTACACTTAATTCCTTTTCTATGATCTCTGAGAAGGAAACCACGCATCTTCTTTCCTTCTCCATACTCACTATATGCTCCTTTGATCCTACTCCCACCCATCTCCTAAGCCCCATCTCCTCCACTGTTGTCCTTTCCATCTCTCATATTCTCAATGTACCGCTCTCCAAACCAATTGTCCCTGCAGTCTTCGAGCATGCTGTGGTTACACCTCTCCTCAAGAAACCCTCACTAGATCCTTCCAGTCTTAACTATTGGCCTATCCCCCTCCTCCCCTTCATTCACTGCCATTGCCTTGACTTTCCTCTCAAACCTCCTGGATCATTTACAATCTGGCTTTTGTCCTTTACATTCTACTGAAATGGCTCTTGCCAAAGTCTCCAGTGACCTGATACCGACAAAATCCAAAGCCCTTTACTCGATCCTCATCTTTCTTGATCTTTCTGCTGCTTTTGACACAGTTGACCACAACTTCTCCTTGATACCTTGTCCTCGCTTGGTTTTAAGGGCTCTGTACTATCCTGGTTCTTTTCTTATCTCTCCCATCACTTTTTCAGTGTTTGTTCTGGTGGATCCTCCTCTGCTACAATCCCGTTCTCAGTAAGTGTCCCCCAAATATCTGTCTTCGGTCCACTCCCTTTCTCTCTATATCCACTCCCTTGGTGCTGCACTCATTTCTTCCCATTGATTTCAGTACCATCTTTATGCTGATGACTCCCAGATCTACCTGTCTACACCTGAAATCTCTCTGGTGATCCAGGCGAGGATTTCTGCCTGCCTTTCTGACATTGCTGCTTAGATGTCTCACCACCGCTTGAAATTGAACATGGCCCAAACTGCTTATTTTTCCCCTTAAACCCTGCTCTCCCCTTCCTCCTTTCTCAGTCTCTGTGGATAACTCTCTGCTCCTCCCTGTTTCCTTGGCTCGCAATCTTGGGGTTGTCTTTTACTCTCTCTCCTTCTCCACATCCATCCATTTGATAGCTAAAACCTGCTGTTTCTTTCTCTATAACATCAATAAAATCTACCCACTCCTTTCTGAACATATTACAAAGACACTTATCCACTCTAGTCACCTCTCGTCTCGACTGTTGTAACTTACTCCTTGATGGTCTCCCTCTGAATCATCTATCTCCCCTTCAATCTGTTCAACCCTTGGCTGTGCAGCTAATCTGCCAGCTTTGTCATGCTCATATTACCCCTCAAGTCACTTCATTGGCTCCCTATCCATTTCCACATCCATTTCAAACTTCTGCTAACCTATAAGTGCATTCACTCTGCAGCTCCTCACTACCGTATCTTTCTTCTCTTATCTCTCTCTACACCCATTCTCAGGAACTCTGCTCTTTTGGCAAATCGCTTCTATCTGTGCCCTTCTCTTCTATTGCTAACTCTAGACTTTGCTGCTTTCACTTTGCTGCTTCTTATGCTTGGAACAAACTTCCTGATTCTTTACATCAGGCGTCTTCTCAGGCCCTTTTCATATCCAGGCTGAAAACTCACCTCTTCGCTGCTGCCTTCAGATCTTTACTCACCTGGTCTCCTTTGTTTCCTTACCATTTCCCCTAGATGTATTCTATGTCTACAGCTACTGTGTTGTCTGCCTTGACTAGATTGTAAGCTCTGATGAGCAGGGACCATCTTTTACATGTGTCTTTACAGCACTGCTTACGTCTTGTAGTGCTATACAGATGCTCAGTAGTAGTAGTACAAGAGTCAATTATTTGCTCTAAATTTTTAGAAGATTAGCTTATGGAACGATCAGAGGGGATTTTGTTAAAACAGTTAAATATTACTGTAACAAGTTCTCTTGACTAGTTTGTCAGAATATGGAACTGCTATATATGCTGAGTCTTTGTTCTGACATCCTCTGTGTAAAGATAGTATTTATGACCAAACGGTAGTACTAATTTGCAGGCATCACTGTGGTGAAAAAAATATTTATCTGATTAGGCCAGATCTGATGGTTGTGCATTTTTAGCTGCTTGATATAGGATCACTAGGGGCTGCTTTATATTGTGGCTTGCTGGTGCAGCCGAATTCACAGATTTGTGAGAAACTGTTGTGACCCTTAGAACTAAATTGAGACCACCAGCCTTCCTTCGTATAGGAAACCCGAGTTTAGCTGGTATTTCTTAGATTTTCTGAGCCTGACTCCCTACCTCAGCGATGCTAAATATATTTTGACTTTTTCTGATCAGACTTTTTCATTAATGAGTACTATAATGTGTCCAGGACTGGAGAAAACATACATTTTTGTAAATCTCGCTTAAAATAATCTGTTGCTTTCTAAAGCCATGGAGAGGTGGTGTGTGGCAGAGATGAACTGATATGGTGGTAATTGCAAAATATTGCAGTCTTAGCTGGGCAGAGAGTTCTGCTAAACTGATTTCTATTATCAATAAATCTAAGTAAACTACTGGGTTCATGCAGTACAAAATATGAACTGCTTGATTCCTTCAGCAGTTAATGTAGTGATTATATGCTAACAGATCATTGCCGTTGGGTTAAACACTTAGAAGCAGCGTATTTACAGTGATACGGCAATGGAAGAACCAATAAGCACCTCTCATGCAGCAAAAGGTCTGATATGCTTTCAGGCATGCTTAAGGTGGAATGAAAGCTTCAGTTGTACTTGTTGCTTTAAGTACAGTATAATAAACTAGTTTAACATAAGATATGCCATACTGGTTCAGACCAAGGTCCATCAAGCCCAGTATCCTTTTCCAGCAGTGGCTAATCCAAGACACAAGTATCTAGCAATTTCCCAAAAAGACATACAGGTTCCACAGTGCTTGTATGCAGGGGCGGCCCAAGGGGGGTGCGGGGCCATGTGCGGAGACTCGGTGTGGGGCCTCATTTGCATAAGTGGCCTTATTTGCATAAGTGGCCTTATTTGCATAAACATTTGCATAATGTTACCATACACTAACTTTTAGTAAACATGTCTCTTAATGAGTGTATGGATAAAGAAAGACTAAAAGATTTCTACATTACTATAATCCAGTGCCAACCGCCAGGCACATTAGGAACTACTACAAACGCTGCCCATTTAGAACCCATAGCAAACCCGCCGTACCCTGACAGCATTACCAGGACTCACAAAGCACCATACCCTACCTATCAAAAGGCAACACTGCAAATATTAAACCAATACATTTCAGAGAATACTGGGGAAAGAGAACAAGTGGCAATGTCAAATAGGAATTACATAAATAGAATACCTCAGCTCAGTTACACATGCAGAACATAGACCATCACCAAACAAGGAATCACAATTTAGAAACAGGAAGGCAATAATTAAACTGGGAACCCCAAAAGCCAAACTTGGAATGTACAACACCACTGTAGAAATAAAACTATAAATTAATTTCCTCTTGTACCAAACAAAGCGCAGACGTTAATGATGCACATTTCCCAGAGCTTTCATATTCCAGTTAATAAATTCAAAATAAAGAGAGATCTTTCTACCTTTTGTGCATTTTTTTCAGTTGCAATTGCTCCAGCCACTTTCTTCTGGTTTCTTCATATTTTCTGCTAACTGTCCATCGTCTGCTGTCCATTTGTTCTTTCTTCTCTCTTCTAGTTTTTTTTTCCATTCTCTCTCTCTACATCTGCTTTAACATACTAATCTTTCTTCTTTTGCTCTTTCCTCATTCCTATTTCATCCACACAAATTTTACCCCTCCATCCTCAATTCCCACTTACTCTCCCAATACCCGGCCAATTGTAGATATTTCATCCCTCCCACACAAAATATATTTTTCCCCTCTCCATTTTACTCTCCCAGCCCCATCCCATTCTAATCCTTCCTCAACATCAGCTCCCTTCTAGTTCCAGTCTCATCCAGCATCCATTCCCTTCTAGTCCCTGCATCAGCCCATTTCCAGTCCTAGCCCCCCATCAACCCATTTCCAGTCCTAGCTCCCCCATCCATTTTCAGTCTGTCCCTTCATCAGCTCATTTCCAATCCTAGCCCCCATCAGCCCATTTCTAGTCATTTCCTAGCCCCACCATCAGCCCATGTCAAATCCTAGCTCCCCTCCACTCAGCCCAATTCCAGTCCAAGCCCCCCATGAGCCTACTTCCAGTTCTAGCCCGTCCATGAGTCCATTTCAATTCAAGCCCCCACCACAGCCCATTTCCAATCTTAGCTCCCCCCAACAGCCCATTTCCAGTCCTATCCTAGCTGCTCCATCAGCCCATTTTCAGTCCTAGCTCCCTTCCCTCACAGCCCATTTCCATTCCAAGCTCTCTCCCCATCAGCTATTTGCAGTTCAAGCCTCCCCTTCCACTCAGCCCATTTCCAGTCATAGCAACCCCCCAACCCATTACCAGTCCTAGCCCCCCATCCACCCACTTCCAGTCCTAACCCCCATCACCCCATTTTCAGTTTAAGCCCCCCTATAACCCATTACCAGTCCTAACCCCCCATCAGCCCACTTCCATTCTTAACCCCATCAGCCCATTTCCAGTCAGCCCCCCATAGCTCATTGCCAGTCCTAACCCCCCCCATCAGCCCATAGCCCATTACCAGTCCTAACCACATAGCCCACCTCAAGTCCTAACCCCTCCCCATCAGCCCATTTCCTGTCCTAGCCCCCCATAGCCCATTATCAGTCCTAACCCCCCCCCCCCATAGCCCATTAGCAGTCCTAACCCCCCATCACCTCATTTCCAGACAGCCCCCATCAGCCCACAGCCCATTACCAGTCTTAACCCCCCCCATAGCCCATTACCAGTCCTAACCCCCCCAACAGCCCATTTCCTGTCCTAGCCCCCCCCCCATAGCCCATTATCAGTCCTAACCCCCCATAGCACATTACCAGTCTTAACCCCCCCCTCTTGCCAGTCTTAACCCCCCCAGCCCATTGCCAGTCTTAAACTCCCCCGCCCCCCGCCCATTGCCAGTCTTAAACTCCCCCCTCCTCCCCGCCGCTTATGGCAAAATTTAAAAAAAAAAAACTGGCTCTGGCTGCTGCTGCTACCACCGCGGCAGCGGCAGAATGGAGTGTCCCGCGGGGCTTCCTCTTCTCTCGTTGAGCCCCTCTGCAAAGGCTTTCAGATTCGCGAAGGGAGAAAGTCTCCCTCGCGTCTCTGTTAAGCCCGCAGGGGCTAATGGGAAATTTCCCATCAGCCCCTCGCGTCTAAAGGGGCAGATGGGAAATTTCCCATTAGCCCCTGCGGGCTTAACAGAGACGCGAGGGAGACTTTCTCCCTTCGCGAATCTGAAAGCCTTTGCAGAGGGGCTGAACGAGAAGAGGAGGCCCCGCGGGACACTCCATTCTGCCGCTGCCGCGGTGGTAGCGGCAGCGGCAGCAGCCAGAGCCAGTTTTTTTTTTTAAAGTAATTTAAAAAAAAAAAGCAGAATGTTCTTTGCGCGGGGCCCCCTGAAACGCGGGGCCCTGTGCAAAAAACATTCTTGCTCAATGGACGGGCCGGCCCTGCTTGTATGCGGCAAACAGTGGATTTCCCCGGTCCCCTTTAATAATTGTCTATGGACTTTTTCTCCAGAAACTTGTCCCACCCTATTTTAAATTCAGCTATGCTAACAGCCTTTTTTACATCCTCCGGTAACAAATTCAAGTTTGATTATGTGTTGCGTGAAAAAATATTTTCTTTTATTAGTCTTAAGCGGGTTACACTGTAGCTTCAATGCATATCCCCTAGTATTTCTTCTTTTTTGATGGCGTAAACAATAAATCTACTTTTACCCGTTCCACTCTATTCATTAATTTATAGACCTCTATCATATCTCTCCTCAGCCTTCTCTTTTCCAAGTTGAAGAGCCCTAACCTTTTACGCTTCCCCTTATAGGGTATCCGACTCTTCTCTGTACCTTTTCTAATTCAGCTATATCCTTTTTAAGATACAGCAACCAGAACTGCGCACACTATTCAAGGTGTGATTGCACCATGGAATGATACAGGGGCATTATAATATCCTTTATTTTATTCTCCATTCCTTTCCTTATGATTCCTAGCATTCTACGAGTGGTGTCAGATATTAAAGGTATAGGCCATAATTACACTAACATTTGTATTTAAAGAAATTATTCAATACATTCCACCAAAAACTACATACTTTTGTTTACTTCTCCACATAATCGCTGTAAACATTGAGACATTTATCCCAGCGTGACACTAGTTTGAACATCCCTTCACGGTACAGTTGTGTGTCAAGTTGCTTGAAGTAGTCTATAACGGTGTCTTGCAATTCCTCCTGATCTTGTGGAAGTTGAGATCACATATGATTTCATGAATGCCAGTCATTTCAGCAATTTCACGAACTTTAATGTGAAGATCCTCCCTAATCAGATGTTAGACAATTGCGCAGTTGTCATCCATGTGTAAGGTTCTCTGCCTCTTTTCTTTTCCGGATCATCATTTAACTCCATTCGGCCATCTTTAAACTTGTTACACCGGACACTGACTTCTTTTAGGCTTAATATGTTCGGGCCATACATGCCCTCTAATCTGCAATGAATTTTGCTCTGCTTAACTCCTTTGGCTTGCAAAAATCTGATAACTCCACGCATCTCAAACTTTGAATACTTGGCGATTACACACGCCATGTTTGTTTGCTTCCCGAAAACTACTCGTAATTTGAGTGTTTAAAAAAACAATGCTACAGACTCTCCTACTACGAGTACAAGTAGTCCTGCATATGACGGCACTATTGTGCATGCGGAGCCGGTATGATTGCCACCTGTACCTTTAATATTGGACATCCCTCGTATTTGCCTTCTTGGCCGCCGCTGCACACCTTTTGTGGATAGGTATGTCTCTGTGTGTTTATATGGATGTGTTTGTGTGTCCCCTGCATATATGCTTGTAAGTGTGTGTGTATTAATGCTTGTATGTGTGTGTCTTTTCTCGTGTGTGTCTATGATGGGGAAAGGAGATAAGAGGGGAAGGGCTGTTTGACAGGTACAACTGCATAATTGCTATATTACTATGTATTATGGAGTAGAGCAGTAGCCTAGTGGTTAGAGCGCTGGCTTGGTAACCAAGAGACCAGGGTTTGATTCCCTCTAGCACTCCTTGTGGCCTTGGGCAAGACACTTAACCTTCCATTGCCTCAGAAGAAAAGCCTGGCAATCTACTTATGGTTACATTATAAAGAGAATTCAGGAGCTACTGGGTTGCCAGGAGTTGGCATTGACTCAGAGGCACACATTGCATACTATGTATTAGTATTAGTACATTGCAGCAGTTGGAACTGTACTCCTTAAAAAAAATGGAGGGGGGATCATTTTTCTTCCCCCTCCCATCACATGCAGAAACTAAACTTGTATAGTTACAGAAACCTCTCCCAGCTTACCTTCTCTCTTCCTACGACTAGAGCAGCATTCCAGTGCTCTTCCTCCATTGGCTCGCTCCAACCCCCAGTCTCAGCTTCTGGTTACCTTGGAAGTATGTAGGGCAGACTCACTCACACAGCAGGAAGGATTAGTATATTGCAAATAAAGGTTTTAAATTCCAAAAAAATGTTCAGATATGTTAGCCTTCCTTCCAGCTTACAGACATTAATGTAAGACTATAAGATATGCCATACTGGGTCAGACCAAGGGTCCATCAAGCCCCCAGTATCCTATTTTCAACAGTGGTCAATCCAGGTCACAAGTACCTATCAGGTTCTCAAGAGGTATCTAGATTCCATGCTGCTTGTCCAGTGGGTAAGTAGTGGATTTCCCCAGTCCTTTTCAATAGTGGTTTATGGACTTTTCCTCCAGCAAGTGTCCAAACCTCTTTTAAATCCAGCTCCATTTACACCTTTTATTACATCCTCTGTTAATGAATTCAAAAGCTGGATTACGCATTGATCGAACAAGTATTTTCTCATATTAGAAAAAGGAAAAAGGGACTATAGTAGTTATGTTAAGGCAGATTGGATAAGCCATATGGTCTTTTTCTGCCACCATGTTTGTTTCTTTTTATAACCCTTATATTAAAATATCTCAAATACCAAAAAGATGATTCATATTTCAAAATTCCAAAAAGAGGAGGAAAGAGCCACAGAACCTAGAGCTCTGTAATTTTATACATAGTGTGCCCTTTTTACAGTTATAAGCATAAAAAGCTTCCTTTTAAACATCTCTACTGAACATACTAACTGGAAAAGATCTGTGTTTATACCAATACTAAAGAAAGGTGATCCAACTGACTGTGGAAATTATCACACAATCGCTCTGATCCCACATGCCAGCAAGATTCTACTGAAGATTATTCAAAGGAGACTACAACCATACCTGGAACAAGAACTACCTGAAGTGCAAGCAAGGTTCAGGAAAGGGCGAGGAACGAGAGACATCATTGCGGATGTGAGATGGATCCTTGAAAAGACTAAAGAATACCAAAAGGATATCTTTGTGCTTTATCGACTATAGCAAGGCTTTTGACTGTGTAAACCATGAGAAACTCTGGGTCACATTAAGAGGCATGGGTATACCAGAACACCTGATCGTACTCTTGCACAATCTGTACATTGATCAAGAAGCAACAGTTTGAATGGAACAAGGAGAAACAGAATGGTTTAAAATAAGCAAAGGTGTAAGACAAGGCTGCATACTTTCCCCCTACCTGTTTAATTTATATGCAGAACAAATTATCAGAGAAGCAGGATTGTATGAAGACAACAGAGGTGTGAAGATTGGTGGAAGACTCATCAACAACCTTCGCTATGCTGATGATACCACATTACTGGCTGAAAGTGAAGATCTGAAACATTTGCTTCTCACAATCAAATAACATAGTCTCAAAATGGGCCTGCACCTTAATGTAAATAAGACAAAGATCATGACAACTGGCATAATCAACAGGTTCATCATTGAAGGAGAAGAAATTGAAATTGTGAACAACTCTAACCTACTTGGATCAACTATCAATAAAGAAGCAACAAGCAGTCAAGAAATCAAACGACGCATTGCTCTTGGCAGAATGGCTATGAAAGACGTAGATAAGATTCTCAAGAGCAGAGATGTCTCTCTCCATACAAAGATTTGACTTGTTCAAGCCATGGTATTTTCAGTAACATATGGATGTGAAAGCTGGACAGTGAAAAAGATAGACATGAAGAAAATTGATGCCTTTGAATTATGGTGCTGGCGGCGAATACTGTGTATACCATGGACTGCCCGAAGAACAAACCAGTCGGTACTAGAGGAGATCAAACTTAAGCTTTCTTTAGAAGCTCAGATGACAAGACTTCGACTTTCATACTTTGGACACATCATGCGAAGAGAGAGATCATTAGAGAAAGACATCATGCTTGGCAAGATAGGTCAGCGCAAAAGAGGAAGGCCAGCAATGAGATGGATTGATACAATAACAGCAGCTACGGGTACCAGTCTGTCAACAATGAGCCGCATGACTCAAGACCGAACACAATTTAGGATAGCTATCCAGAAGGTCGCCATTAGTCGACTCCGACTCAACGTCACTTAACAACAACAACTGAACATACACTGTTTTCATCGATTTCAAACTTCCATCTTCAAACTTAGTTTATAAGGTGCTCAATTATTCAGCTTTGGCAATATCAACACTGCAATTTCACTATCTGTGTCAGAAAGGGTATTTAACAGTGATAAGTTAGAGCTGAATCAACACTTAGTGAACCTGGAAGATGTAGAAACATAGAAACATAGAAACATGATGACAGAAAAAGACCACAAGGCCCATCTAGTCTGTCCTTCCATAACAACAACTACAACAGTCCACTTTCTACCTTTAGAGATCCTCTGTGTTGGTCCCATGCTTTTTTGAATTCAGTTACTGTCCTCATCTCTACCACCTCCACTGGGAGACTATTCCACGGATCCACTACTCTTTCCATAGAAACATGATGACAGAAAAAGACCACAAGGCCCATCTTGATGACAGAAAAAGACCACAAGGCCCATCTACAGAAAAAGACCACAAGGCCCATGTAGTAGAACAAATTGATAAACTAGAGAACAGCAACTCATCTGAATCAGGTGGTATACACTCACGAGTGCTGAGAGAACTCAAACATGAAATTGCAGAGTTATTATTAGTAATTTTTAACCTGTCATTAAAATAGTCTATTTATTGTGAGGGAGGAGTGGCCTAGTGGTTGGGGTAAGTTACCTCAGGCCAGAAGGTCAGGGATTCAAATCCCACTAGAGGACAGCAACCTTGGGCCAGAAGGACTGGTGTTTCTAGTCCCACAGGTGCTCCTTGTGGTCTTGAGCAAGCCACGTAAACCTCCATTGCCCCATGTTCCCTGTAAAATAGTTATCTCCAAACTATAATGCCCTGTTCAATGCAGTATATAAGAAATGTTAAATAAATAAAATAAATTTATTTTCACTAACATTTTTTTATACCGTCTTTCTACAAGTCAAGACTGTTTCTAGAGAACTCAGTGCAGTGACACGCTTTTGAATATTAAGGTGCACATTACAAGGAACATACATTTGTTCAACATCAGAACAGTTATATGAAAACTATTTACAATGTATTAATGTAACTATTGATATATTATGTAATGTATTAATTGTAACTATTTGCAATATATTAATGGGAAGTGATTATTGCTTTGCTGGATGCTTCTTCTTCACTATCTGCCCCATATCATGCCCCATGCCAGCAGTATGTAAATTATACATAGTTTTCCCTGTTTTCTCCAAGTTGTTTTCCCTGTTCGATGTAAACTCGGGAATACCCTGCGGTCCACGAGTCGTTCTGTTAACTGTAAACCGCACTGATGATAAAGAGCGCGGTATAAAAGAAATATTAAATAAAATAAATAAATAAATAACAGTCTAGGAACAACAGAGTCTTTAGGCTTTTGCGGAATTGTCTGGTTAGCTGGATGGATCTAATGGGAGGGGGGCAGCAAATTCCATTGAGTGGGGGCATGTAGGGAGAAAGTTTTGCTGTTTTTTTGGCTGTATGAGAGTTTCTACTCTTTGCCATCTTACTGGGCAGACTAGATGGACCATACTGGTCTTTATCCGCCGTCATTTACTATGTTACTATGTCTGTGGGAATCTGAAGACTGTTGGTTGTAGCTCTTCTATTGGGTCTGTCGGAGATGTTCTGTACTGGGGGGGGGGGGGGAGGCTGTCCGCTGATTGGTTAGGATCTTGTTGGTGTTGAGGCTGACCTTATACTTGATCCTGCTTGTGATGGGCAGCCAGTGGAGCTCTTGAAGTAGGGTGTTGTGAACCTGTTGAGATTTCGCCAGGATGGTTCTAGCAACTGTATTTTGCGCTAACTGTAGGGGTTATATATATTCTTGGGCAGGCCCTGGTAGATGGTTTTGCAGTAATCAAATATTGGAGTGATTACTGATTGACATACTGCATGGAAGTCCATTGGGAAGAAGAGTTTGTGTAGGTTCTTTAGGATGCATAGCTTGAAATATACAGATTTGGTAATTTGTTTTATTTGAGGCTGAAAGTTTTTTGGTTCAGTGTGATGCCCATGTAATTGATTTGGGTTTTGACCATGAGTGGAGGGTGTTTATCGTGATTGGTGGGGGTTGAACATCTTGTTTCTTGTGATGTGGAGTGCCTCTGATTTATTTTGATTGATTTTGAGGTTGTGTTCTTTGAGCCAGTATTCAATTGCTGTGAAGCAGTTGGAGATTTTGGTGTAGTCCAGTGCTTTGGTTGAGAAGGGGGTTGAAGATCATTGTTATATGCATAAATTAGGTAGTTGATGTCATGGCTTTTAATGATTTTGCAGAGGGGTTGTATGTAGATATGGAACAGAAGTGAGGAGAGTGCAGACCCTTGTGGTACTCTGTGGCTGAGGGGGGAATGGTGCAGAGGTGAAGTTGCCAAGTTTAATGTGCTGGGCTCGTTCCGATAGGTGAGAGTGGAACTATTTCAGAGGGGTTCCTTGAATCCCTATGTTAGTCGATTCAGTAGGAGTTCATGTGAGACTGAGTCAAAAGCAGCGTATTTGTCTAGGAAAATAAGTATAAAGCCTTGAGTTATGATTTTGGTGCCTTTAATCGGTGTGTTGAGAAGGGAAATCATGAGGGTTTCTACACTCTGCAGGGGGTGGAAACCATGCTGGTGGATGTCTAGCAGGGAGTGTTTGTCCAAATGATCTTTTAGCTGCTGTTGAACCACTTTTTCGATGACTTTAGCGATGAAAGGGATGCTAGAGATTGGCCAGTATGGAGTTGGGCAGTCAGGATCCAGGTTTGGTTTCTTTAGGATGGGACAGATGGAGGATTGTTTGAGTGGGATGGGGAGAGTTCCTTGCCTTAGTGAGTCACTTATGTTGCTTATGTAAGGTATGCGTTGCACTTTTTTCCCTCTTTATCCAGGATATTGGGCAAGGGTCATGTGAGGAAGTGGTTGTGTTGATTGCTGAGAGTATCTTATTGTTGTGCTTGTGGCTGACAAATTTATTCCATACGTGCTCTTGGTTTGAATTGATGGAAGAGGAGGAGAGCTCAAGTTGATGTGTGTGTTTGCTTTGATTGGCTTGGAGGTGTTGAGCCATCTGGAGTGGCACAAACACTTCAAGACTGGCCGCGAGGAGGTGGAGGATGACCCCAAGTCAGGAAGGCCTTCCACAACAAAAACGGCTGAGAACATTGACAGAGTGAATCAGCTGGTGCAGAGTGATTGCAGATTGACGGTACGGATGATAGCTGAGGAACTCAGCCTGAACAGGGAGTCAGTGCGGACCATCTTGGTGCAGAAGGTGTGTGCCAAGATGGTACATAAGCTTTTATCGGACAACCAGAAGGAGCACCAGGTCAATGTTTGTTAAGACTTGTTAGAGAAGATCGGAGAAAATCCAGAGTTTGTTAGCTGAGTCATCACAGGAGATGATACTGGTCTTCCAGTACGACTATGAAAGCGAGAGACAGAGCCTACAGTGGAAGACTCGATTGTCACTCAGACCCAAGAAGGCGCGCATGTCCAAATCAAGGATCAAGGTCATGCTGATCGCATTCTTCAACCAGAAGGGAGTGATCCACCATGAGTTTGTGCCTGAGGGTCAGACAGTCAACCAGCACGTCTATCAGCAGGTCCTCAATCACCTCCATGACTGGGTTCGGTGCAGCAGGCAGGCTCTGTGGAGAGACAATTTGTGGCTGCTCTACCACGACAACGCGCCCGCACACACCGCAGCAGGTGGGCTCTGTTGATTCTTTGTTGCGGCGTTGGTTTGAGAAGCCGACAGGCTCATAGAACGATTGCAACAAAGAATCAACAACGTGTATAACTGAGTGCTTTCAAAAGAAACCCCCTGAAACTTTAGAACAGTGAAACGCAGATAAGGCGCTGAAGCATCGCATTGGGGACAACATGTTAAAGTTAAGCATTGCTTTATAATTCGATTAGAGTGAACAGTTTGATTTAGTTTGATTATAATAATATAAGCGACACAAGAAAAGGTCATTGATGCAAAAGGGTGCATGAATATCAGACACGTTGCAGTCTGATTTAAAGCCCCCATGTAAGTCTGAGACCTTGTTGCTTATAATTCAATTTAATTATTATAGAAATTTACAACACAATGGTTTAATAACACTGAAACAATACAATATTACAATCTCAAGGTTAACATTAGAGTGCTTCGTTGAACTAAGCCAATCCCTAAGATTCCGCAGCAAACACGCACTATTATATCGATGAATGTCCGGTGCTCCTATCTCACCTTGACCCCAAGGTTTCTGGAGAAGGCCTAACCGAATAAGAGGTCTTTTACCTCTCCACAGAAACCCATTTAGCGACTTCTCGAGTTGGCACATTTTTCTTTTCTTTTTTTTTTTTTACTAGAACTGGCAATGTCTGCAATATAAATAAACACTTGGGGAAGATAACCATTTTATATAACACTATCCGCCCCCCCCCCCCCGAGATAATGGGGGGATCCCTTCACTTATTCAGTCACTCTTGTGCATATGAAAGGAGTAATTTTACATTTACAGTGTGTAATTTCCCAAGCTCCACCAGCTGGGAAGTATTAGGATGCCCAAATATTTAAACGCCGATTCTGCCCACTTTAGGGGGAAATCCCCCACTTAACCTGTTCGGATTTGCTGCTTCAACGGTAGAGCCTCCGATTTATCAAAATTTAACTTTAGACCTAAGAATTGTCCAAATTCGGCTATTGTATTTAGCAGTATCGACAAGGTCTCTTTTGGGGAGCCTAGGTGTACAAGAAAATCATCCACAAATGCCGAGACCCTCCTTCCCTATTCTCGCTTCCTCAAGGCTAGGATGTATCCGTATCCTCTCTAACAGTGGCTTTAATGTTAGTATAAACAGAAGTGGTGACAGGAAACACCCTTGTCGAGTTTCCCTCCGCACAGGAAAATCTGCCATCAGGAATCCATTTACCAAAACTTGACTCGGGCTGAAGTACAGCATCTTGGCTTCCTCCAGGAAGAATCCATCCAGTCCAAATCATTCCAAAATTCTGAACATATACAGCCAGGCCACTCAATTGAACGCTTTCTCCACGTCGAAACTTATTAGCATTGTAGGAGCTTCAACCAACTCCGTCATATAGAGAAAGGAAAGGATCCTCTGCATGTTTTTTACAACATGCCAGCCCCGTACAAACCCAGCCTGGTCTTCATGTACCAGATTTGTCATGAGCGGCGCCAGTCTGTTGGCCATAATCTTGGCTAGCAATTTATTGTCTACATTCAGTAGGGAAACTGGTCGATAGGAACTGGGCAGCAAAGGATCTCTCCCTAAGTTTAGGAATAACTGTAATAATAGACCTATTTGCCTCTTATGGGAAGATTTGCCTCTGTACTAGGTCTATAAAGTAACTCTTTAGCATCCCTGCCATCTGAGGGGCCATTAACTTATAAAACTCTCCTCCATAACCATTGGCTGTATTCTGACCCAACGCCTTTACGACTTTCACTGCCTCCATGGTGTTTATCTGGGAATTGAAGCCTTCCTTCTGGTCTGCCATGAGATGCGGCAACCTTAATCAGCCCAAGAAGTTCTGTTCCATCCCCCTATCTTCCAGGTATGCATCATACAGAGAGGTGTAGTAGGATCTAAAGATGTCTTCTGTTTTCAATTGCATGGTCTGAACTTGCCCTCTTTTATCCTTCAGTGCCCCATCTGGTTGCTGTCCTCTATTTGCTCTGATAAGACTAGACATCAATTTGCCTGCCTTGTTTCCAAATCTATACAATTTATACCTAAAATATAACATCAATTGTGCCATCCTTTCACGCATAAGAGAGCACACATCCTTCTGCAGGCTTAACATTTCTTATTTGGTATCCGGGCTAGGGTATGCTAAATACCTCCTCCTTGCCTTACACAACTCCCTCTCTAGTCATACCAATTGTCTCCTTTTGTTTAGTGGCTACATAGTTTATTATGTGCCCTCTGAGCATTGCTTTGACTGCTTCCCAAAAGAGTATTGGATAATTCCTGTGGACCTTGTGGTTTTTTTTACATACTCCTCCCACTGCACTTGTATAAACTCCCTGAACCGCCCATCTGAATTCATTTCTAGCGGGAACCTCCAATTATTCCCCATTTGTCTAAGCCTCCAGCTCAAGTCTATCCAAATCGGAGCATGATCAGAGAGGGCTATCAGGCCTATCTCTGCGCCAGTCACCCGCGTAAAGAGGTTTAAGGATCCCAAGAAATAATCTATTCTGGAACCCGTATTGTGCGCTCGTGATATGTGCATGTAGTCCCTGTTCAAAGGGTGGAGGACCGTCCAATAATCCACCAGTCCATAGCCATTACAAATGCCCTGTGCTCACTGCATTCTACGATCTCGGGTTCTGCTTCCTTGCCTTGACTGGTCCATATTTTCTTCCATAATACTATTGAAATCTCCCCCTATCATGAGGGAGGACGATCCCACTGCTTCTAAACATATATTAACTTTCTTATAAAACTCTGCTTCATAAACATTAGGCGCATATAAATTTAATAGGCCTTGGATGGTCCCCAGGAGAAGTAGATACCTTCCCTCTGAATCTGTTATGCTTTTTGTCATGGACAGACTCGCCCGTTCGTAGACTAATATTGCAACCCCAGCTTTTTTCCCCTCTGAGGTCGCTCCATATGCTTCTCCTACCCACCACCTCTTGAGTTTGGTGTGATCTGTTGCCGATTGGTGGGTTTATTGTAAAAAGATTATGTCTGTTTAATTTCTTGGAGAGCTCATAGTACCTTATAGCACTTCAAAAGGCTATCCAAGCCACATGCATTCCAAGATACTAGTCACAATCCTTTACCCATTGCCTATAAATTTAACATCATTGGTCATCCCTCTTAAATGGTCAGCCTCCTTCCTCCAGGGTTGCCCCCCCCCCCCCAGCCTAGGGCCCACCCCATTCCGCCTTCTGTGGCTTCTTCATCCAGTCCCCACATATTCTTAATTTAAGGATCCCCCAACCCAACTTATCCTAACATTGTGAGCTCTTGGAATAGTCTCCGCTCCCTCCGGACCATCCTCTCCCCATCCCCACCCCCCACCTTGTATTGCCCCTCCCCCACTCATCCCCTCTTCCCCTCTCCCCCTCCTTCCCCTCTCCCCATTTGCTTCCTCCTCCCCCTCCTCCTCACTTCTCATGCCTTATAAGAGTTTCCCTTTCCTTTCTCTCCTCTATTACAGAGTCCTCCATAGGAATAATTTTATGATGCATTGGGTTCCTATCTCCTCAACTATTCTTCCCTGCCCCTCATCCCTCCTCCCTACGTTCCCTCTTCTACCTTCCCCTCTTTTCCTTCTACCCCGATTCACTCCTTCCCGATACGTATCCCAATAAACATTAATCTCCCCCTTTATACATTTCCGGTTACCTTTTGTTCTGCTCCAATTACATATCCTTCCTTACAATTCCCCAAGAGTATTACATATTTCTGCAGTTTCAGGGATGAAGACATTATTTCAGTTCATATTTTTATCTCTTAAATCTTGAACCTTAAATCCAACTTAACCCAACACATTTTTTTACCAGTAGAGTCTCATCCTCAAATAGCTTCCTAATATAGCAGTATGCCTGCCTGTACAGTGGGCGTTATGGGATCCATATAAAGCTTTTATTTTCAGCTATTAAACATTGATGCTATGTGCTAAGTGTGAAATATGATAACGCTTAGCATGAAAACATTAAATATTAAGAATATTCATTATGATAAGCATTGAGTATAAGAAAATAAGAAACCCCCTCCTCCCCCGCATAAAGGCACAAATCCTCTTTACCCCGGCATGTTATTTACTTTCCCCTTTCTTTTGGTTAAGTACTCGATCCAGTCTATCCATTTAAGTGGTGGGTCAGCCATGCTTTTTTTTGCCATCCCACGTGCGTCCACGCTCCTGAATGGCCGATCCACACAGCCATCAGTGCGCCTCCAGTCCCTCTATCAGGCCATTTAAGGAGGATTGGGCTTCCACTGGAGATATAAAGTTATACTGATGTCCCTTGTGATCTATTCGCAGTTTTGCTGGATGTAGGAGTGCAAAATGCATTTCCGTAGCTACCAACGCTACCAACACCTGTGAACTACTACAAAAACCGTTAGCCTGATACCCCTCCTGTTACATATCCACTCTTTACATTACAACCCTTAACCATGCCCTCATTTGATCTTTAATCCTCCACTTCTATAACACTGTACATAGTTTTTCCCCTGTTTTTCCAAGTTTGTATCCCATGTTTTATTGTAAACCCAATGTAACTGCTACATTGTTTTATGTTCTGTTCCACTGTAAACCGCACTGATTGTAATAGCGCGGTATATAAGAGATGCAAATAAATAAATAAATAAATAAATAAACTCCCAACGATGCTGGCTGACCTGCGTAGAGTAATCTTGAAATGCCATTTTCTTGGCTTCTTGAAGATTTCTTTGTGCTCGGGCAGCCCAGAATACCGCCACCTCTTGTGCACAGTTCAGGAACCATGCGATAACCACACGTGGTTGGTCCCCCCCCCCCCGTCGGCCTTGTCACAGGCAGTGCACTCTGTCTATCACTATAGGCCCCACTGAAGTTTCCAAGGAGAGATTTGCAGATAGCCAGTTTTCCAGGTAGCCCCTCAGTCCTGCCTCAGCCACAGACTCTGGTATCTCTGGGAATTGAAGATTTTTCAGACGACCCCTATTTTCAAGATGGTCCAGTTTTTCTCCGCATATTCTTAATTGCTCTTCCATGCATTTGATGTCTCGGGCCTGCGCCTGCTGTGTGTCCTCTACTTCCGATAACCGGTGTTCAGCCTCTGCCATTCGGGGTCCGAACTCAGCTACTGCCTGCCCTACTTTGGTCAGTTGTTCTGATAAGGCCTGAAAATGTCTTTCCGATGCTGCCACTACTGCACTTGTCACCTCCTCAACCATCCCTGGTTCTCGCTCAGGGCGCAGACTTGCCGGAGCCGATGTCACCATCTTTGGCTCTGCTGTGTGCACTTTCTCTTTTCTCGCTGTTTTGGCCGCCGTTCAATGTGCCCCGCAGTTTGTGTCTGTTTTTCCCCCCTTGGCTCACTCACACTCTTTTCCAATGTACAGCAAATTATTTGGCAGCGGGGTTTAAGGCTTTAAATTCAGTTTTTCAATAGGGTTTCCCTGGAGCCTGGTGAAAAGCTGCTACCCGGCTCACTTCATCACGTGACACCCCCCCCCGGAGGTTTGTATATTACCTGCTTGTTGGGAGAGCATGTGGAATGCGTTTGTTATAATTTCCTGTTGCTACACCTCTGAGGAAGTCTTTATCGACGAAAGATTGTCATGTAAGGTGAACTGGAAGTTATATTAGGAGAAATAAAATCGCATCCTGTAACTGCACCTGTGCTGTGTCATGGACTAATTTCATCTCGCTCCTTTGTTTCTGCTGATATATTTGCAAGTATGGATGCTGTTTTTGGGCTTTCCATAAATGCCCAATTACCCTCAGCTACTCCTCCATTGACGCAGCACACGTGTAACACACATACATGCACACACACACTCTTATACAAATACATTCACAAGACATGCGCACATACATAGACAAGGGTTTGAAAGAATATCATGAGCCATGCTCTGCATACTTTCCCCACGTGTTTAGTGAACAGTACTAATAAGGGAACCTGTAGGCCAGTAGTTCCAGACCCTGTGGTACGTGGACCCCTGGGGCTCAGTGAAACCATTATACTGGTCTGCAGGGCACAGAAAAAGGCAAAGAGAAGCTGGTGAGGACTGGCTGGGGCAAAGAAATAGAAACCAAAGGGAATTGGGTGGAAGGATTGAGGAAGCAAGAAACATAGACTGGTAGAGACAAGAAGGGAAAGGGAGATATAGGGCTAGTGAAGACTGGTTAGGCTCTTAGGGGAGGTGGTCTGGGAAGAGTGGTGGGGATAAACTAGGGAGTCCCTGAACGTTTTGGAGGTTAAGGGTTTCACACAACTAAAAATGCTGGAAACATCTGTTGTATAGGTTTAATAATCCTGAAAGGTTTTCAGTCAAAACTGGTTGATGGCTGTCCACTGAACTGTCCTCATGACTTAGGAGTATCACTTTAATAAATGTCAAAAACAGTTTGATCAAAATAAAGTAAAATTTATGGTTGAAACAGTAACAGTTTCACTTGCATATTTAGTAAAATGCGATGTGTAACTCACGCAGTTTTTATTATGATATACTGATATGCTGTCTCGGTCCTGCAGAGTAGCTTGGGTGAATTTGCTATATGGAGCTATACATTTCTATAGGCTTTTTGAGAAAGTTGCTGGGAAAAGTGCACTTATTATATAGACACATTTCTCTTGTGCTCTTGGGTGGGAGCATCATGCAGTATATAAAAAGCTGTTAAAAAAGGGCATCTACTGAACTGGAGGATGGCGTAAAATATAGGGGAGAGAGTTTACGTTGGAAGATGACTTGCAGAGAAGGAGTGGATAGACACAGCAGCAGAATATAAGAATAAAGGGCGGGTATGAGTGGGTTGCAGAGCACAGCAGTAAATCACAGTAACGGCTATGAAAGCAGAAGTGGAAACCTTATGGCAGGAAAAAACAAATTACATTGTATAAGACAATGAGTGCTGCCTTCTGCAGCCCCTGCAGTTTCTAAGAAAAATGTAGCTTACATTTTCGAGGAATGAGAGAGAGGTATGGAGGAGTTGCTAGAGGAAGGATGATTTTGCTGGATGAGAATGTCAGGCTTGCCTGGATGTCTTAATACCTAGATTAACAAAGGTTTGCAATTGGGTAGTCTGATTAGGAAACATATTTTTCTCTATTAATGCATAGCCACATACAAAATCTTCACATCATGGATTTGTTTTTTCTTGCTTTGTGAAAATGCATTTTCTCTGTGTGACTACAAAAATGTAATTGCAAAACAAATAAATAAAATAAAACAGCAATTGAGGAATGTGTATCTGGTCTAGGAAGGCTAGCAGGAAGCACTAGATATTTATATACCCCACTGGTAGACAACAAGCCTTTATTATCTTTAGGGTGATAAAATTTAATTGAACCATAGTGAGATGGGAGGAAAGAAAACAGAAGAAATATACCAGAAAGCCAAAAATACTATTCAAAATAGTATTAAAATAAGAAGACACTGAAGACTGGAAGATGAAACAACTTAAATAGAATATTAAATAGGAAATAAGCACGGAAAATAAGTACAGATCAAATAAACAGGCTTATCCAGAGGTTCAGTGGTAGTGCCATGCACGGCCATGCAGAAGGTCTTTGGTTTAGTACTAAAATTGTCTTCCACTCCTCAGATGGATAGATGATGCTACAAAAGCAGCTTTCCAGCCCTTCCTAGTGGCTGGGGGAGGAGTTGTCACTGCGTAAAAGAGGCAAATCGCTGGATTCAGGGCCAATAATTGCAGATTCTGGAGGGGGAAGCCTCAGTGCCTGCAAAATCAATGATCCAACTGCACTTTTCCTCGAACTGAAGAACTGGTATGCAGTCCTGGAAGTGGAGAATGTGAGAACATCTCAGAATCAGGAGTAACTGGAGCTTAAAAACAGCAAGGTTGCCAGATCAGTGAGCATAAGGAAACAGGGTAGTAGTGGTTGGTGACTCCTTTCAGAGGGGAAAGATCTTTTGACCAGATATCTCCCCAGATGTATGCTGTCTGCTTGGGGCAGAAATCCTGGACATTATGAAAGATTTGCAGAGATTTATCAAGACAATTATCTGATGCTGCTCATACACATTGGCACAGATGATATCCAAACATATCAAAAATGACTTCATTGCTTTTGGAGAAGCTGAAGCAAAAAGGTGTGCAGGTGGTATTCCTTGGTCCTCCCTGTCAAGGGTAAAAGCCGAAGTCCACAAACAAAGCAGTCTCTCTCATAGAGCGAGTACCACAAACAAAGGAGCGAGAAGAACAAGGGTAGTAGATACCAGTAAACTTTATTCCAACGAACCCCTATGCGTTTCGGCCATCACCTTCCTCAGGGGGTGCAGCATCAAACAAAAACATAGATAATTCAAATAAAAGAATCTAATAAATACAGTAAACCTTATTGAAAAGCACTAATAAAAATAAAAACATAATAGAAAAATTAAAAGTTAAAAATGGATATGAAACAATTAAACAAGATCATGTCATAAAACATATAAATAAACGCATATAAACTAAATTATATATAAAAAATGTGACACATCCAAGTTCAGTAAGGTAATGTAAATGTTAAGTAAATACATATAATATTGGCAGAGTAATATAAAATCATAGGATTGTAAGGAATTGGACCAGAGTCGGGACAGGCTAGGATAGGGCCTCTGTAGCTAGGCCTGTGAGGCAGGCCTAGATACAGGCCACAGGCCTGCATGGACCCTTGACCACAGTTAGGCCAACAGAAGGATCAGGGGAAAGAAAAGGATGTATTGCTGACAGCATGTACTCCTGCGAGTGAGACAAAATATTACTGACCTGGTATGCTTTGCTAAGGAAACCAGGTAAAACAAAATGAAACAAGGAGACATGAAGGGGAACCAGGGAGTGAGATGTAGCTAGGCACTGGCCTTGGGAAGGTGGCATGATGATCTTTGTGCTACTTGAACCTTCGGAAAGTGAAATTATGCCAATCCTATGTTGAAAAAGTATCTTTAGAACCCCAGCTGCAAAGAAAGAACTAACCATTGGTGTTCTGCCAACCTTTCAGAAAAAAATGTATAAAAAACAGACTAGGACAAAGGAGAAACGAGGGAGTTTATTGAGCCCTGCCACGGAGGTGACAGTGTGCTGAATTGCCCATTAACCTTTCTCTTCTGTCTATCCCTATACAGTAGCTACCTTGTACCTGTAAGTAGAATTTATGTTTGAAGAATTTATGCTGTGAAAAGGATATCCTGTAATAAAGATTTCATGAGTGTTGCTGAGAAATTGGTCTCTATGAGGGATAAATTGCTTGCTGCTCCAGAATTGGGGGGGGGGATATACACGCCTTTGACAGCACTCCTTTGACACTTCCAGTCAAGCCAAGAAGATAATCAAGGGCAAGTCTGTTTTTCTGTATCATAAGGATATTAGCAGCAAGTTCAGCAGAGTGCATTAAAACCATCAATAGTAGAATTAGCTAATAACATTAAATCATATCACACTTTTTGTAACCATTTAATATTGGTAGCAGTTGGTACACCTCGGGTAAAGAAAGAAGCAGACGATGTCTCAGAGATGAAATTCATAGGGCACAGTATTTTTTCTAAAATAACAGAGGTACACTACCAAAAAACTGCCTCCAGTTTTGCAACTGATTCCTATAGATTTTGGGGTGCTGAATCCAGGAAAAATAGCCAAAATGTTCCATCACATCACGTTTTCTTGCAAAATTAGATTTCTTACCCATATAAGGAATGTTCACATAATTTCTTTTTAGCCGACTGCAGTTTATTTTCTTGGCCTAAAATAGAGGTTGTAATGGTTAACTAACTAGAAACACTCCCTCATGATATTTTAGAGTGTTTTGTATTCATTTTATACATTAACAGGACAATTGAGAGGCAGGGGGCTAAATCCAGTACTCGCGCTGGCGCATGTTCTTTCCTGTTCGCCTCGTTCGCTCGCTCGCTCGCTCGCTCAAACACGGTGGTTGCGACATGAACGTTCCTGTCAAATTTCAGTTTCTTGCAAGTTCATTATTACCTTTTGTTTGCTCAGTCGTAATCCAGCTTTATTCCGAAGTGGTTCACTACAGTTGTAGTTTGCAGTGCTGTGTATTTGTGATGGCTCACAGAGCCAGAGGTTGCGTCAACTCTCTGGACAGTTTTTGTTTTATTTGTGGGGAATATACCGTGAAAAAGCGGCAGAGGAACATTTCTGCATTTATTAAAAAAGTATATTTCGCCTATTTCGGTTTGAAGTTAGGCGATCAAGACAAACCGTGGGCTCCTCACAAAGTGTGCAAAACATGTGAGGAAGATCTACGCTTATGGATGAAAGGTAAAAAACAAGCATTTCGTTTCGGAATACCTATGATGTGGCGTGAACAAAGAGACCACAGCAGTGACTGCTATTTTTGCTCTTGCATTGTGAAGGGATACAACTTAAAAAAATAAGAACGTAATAAGTTACCCCAACCTTCCCTCAGCAATTAGGCCTATGCCTCATAGCAACGAAGTACCTGTGCCTTAACCACCAAAATCTTTGGATCATATTTGTGTGGACGGTTCTGATCATGATGAGACTCATCAGATGGCTTTTCCCGATGAGTCCAGTACTTCCGAGTTTGAAACTGAACCAGATCCGAAACCTGAACTTTTCTCTCAAGCTGAATTGAATGATTTAGTCCAGGATTTAGGACTCCCAAAAGATGCTGCCCAACTGCTAGGTTCTCGGCTTAAACAGAAAAATCTATTGTCACCAGGAACAACTTTTTATTGGTACCGCAACCGCGAGACACAATTTTTGAAGTATTTCAGCAAAGAGGAAGATTTGGTATTTTGCAACGATATATACGGAGTGATGGAAAAGTTTAAACTCAAGTATGATCCTGCTGAATGGCGGCTGTTCATTGATTCGTCAAAAGACAGCATAAAAGGTGTTCTTCTTCATAATGGCAACACATTCGCTTCAGTTCCTATTGCTCACTCTGTTATTCTCCAAGAAAAATACGAGAATTTGGCCCTGATTCTTCAGAAGATTCGTTATGATGAGCATAAGTGGATGATTTGTGGAGACTTTAAAATTCTATCCATGCTATTAGGGCAGCAATCCGGTTTCACCAAATATCCCTGCTTCCTTTGCTTGTGGGATAGCCGGGCCCGTGACCTACACTGGGGGAAAAAAGACTGGCCAATTCGGGAGTATTTGAGACCCGGTGAGAAAAATGTTCTTCATGAGAGCTTGGTACCTCGTGATAAAATTCTATTACCACCTCTCCACATTAAGTTGGGTCTCATTAAGCAATTCATCAAGTCCCTTCCAAAAGATGGTGAGTGCTTTCGGTACCTTTGCTCAAAGTTCCCCCGACTTTCTGAAGCAAAGCTAAAGGAAGGAGTGTTTGTTGGCCCTGATATAGGGAAACTCATTTCAGATGGAGCATTCGCTGAAACGATGTCTGAGAAGGAAAAAGAAGCCTGGGATTCCTTCAAGGATGTTGTTCTCAAATCCTTGGGGAACAGGCGGGATGAGAACTATAAGGATATTGTTGCCAGGATGCTCAATGCCTTCAAAGAACAAGGCTGTAACATGAGCCTGAAAGTCCATTTCTTGCACTCCCATGTGAACTACTTTCCCGAAAACCTGGTGGCGTACAGTGAAGAACAAGGTGAAAGGTTTCACCAGGACATCAAGGACGCAGAGAGAAGGTACCAAGGAAGATGGAACACCACTATGATGGCTGATTTCTGCTGGTTGCTGCTGCGGGAAACCCCAGATGAAAAATACGCCAAGCAGCGCACCAAGAGAAGCATTCGGGGGAAGAAGAAACAGGCCCACCAGGAGATTGATTGACCCAAGAATGACTTTAAAATCTAAACTGTGTTGACAAATATCGTGTTTTTACTAAACTTTGAAATAAAAATTTGCTAGTTATTACCACAGTGTCGGATCTCATTTATTAGAATTTTATTTTCACACCATCGGGTGTTTGTCTTCATGTATTGCAATGGTGCGGTTTGCGTTTTCTATTCTTACATACATACCTGTACAACATTTTTTGCACATTTCTTTGCTTTGCTTTGTGTCTAACCTCGCTCTTATATGCTCAATGTTTGTGCACATGTATGTGGCTGTTTTAAGTGCAGACAATTTTGCTACCATCACAGTGTGTTTTGTTGACATTACTCTATTCTTATGCTGCCTTGTTACAATTTTCTTTATTCTTATTTGAATAACTACTAAACAATTAGTATAAAGAATTCATCCAAGAAACTTTTATCTCGATCGCACTCAATCTGAAACGTTCACCTCAAACTGCTAACCCAATGTAGCAAAAAATCTGTACGTGATGGAGCAAATTGGTTACCAGATTTGGATTCAGCGCACCAAAAAACGTAAAAATCAATCGAAACATTAGAGGCAGTTTAAAAAAAAAATTTTTTAGTGTACCTGTGTAATTAGAACGCTTAACATGTAGTGAACGTGTATAATAAGCCTGATGATGATAGGAATGGGCAGATAAAAGAAAGGAAAAGTTCTCGGGGGGAAAAACAGCAATAGGAGAAGTTAAGAAAACAAAGGAACATATACCTGTCCAATTAACTGGCAGACAAAAGTAAACAGTTGTACCACATTGATAAAAAAGAAAAAGATCCATGAATGGGATTCCAAATGCTGCATGGGGAATAGTAAGGTTGGTCGGAGAAATAATGGATTTACAATGGGTGGTATTACCTACAAATGGACCACCACTAGGGCCTAGCAAACCGGTATTAAAGCTAAGCTGATGAGCAGTGCCAACTGTGTGGCATGAATGCTGGGGGGCAGTGAGAAGATGAGAGGCAAGATCAGGAGCATTAGGCGAAGCAAAGGTACAGGAGAGTGCTAAGGAAGAAGGATAAAAAGTATATTACAGGAAGCTGGTCCATCAGGTTCCCATGTACCATATTGGGGGCCTGAAGCACAGTGTTTAGAAACAGAGAAACATTAGCAAGGCCAGAATTAATATTAGTTGGAGAGGAGAGAAGTGAAAGTTGCCTTTGGTCATATACCCTTGAGCCATTCTTAAAGGGAGTATGAATGCACAGACCTGTACCCAAAACCGCTGAGCACAAGCACCCATAAGGAGAGCACAAGGGACTTGAGAGTAATCTACTTCCTCTGTCATAGAAGAAGCATGGAAATAACTACAAATTACACAATCGGAGGCATTCTGTTACTGAGCATGTCGAGCTAGTAGGTTATACCATAACAAGCTCCTATCAGTCTATCAGAGTACACAGAGAAATTCAAACGTGATAACTTTAAGGGAACAAAACAAGAAGTATATAGGGATGAGGAGGACACCAAATTGTAACTCAGATGTTTCAAAACGGCTACTTACTACTTTGTTAGAAAGCCATCCATATAATTCATTAAATGCCAGGGTCGAAAAATAAAAAATGTAATTGGCTATCGCATCACTAACCCCAAAGCCTTCGGAATCGGCAGCCATGGAGGAATGCCTTCAGGTGCCCGAGGCCCACATCACATCTATGCTGGAGAAACAGCTGGCTGGTGCTTTGGTACCCAGGACATTGTCATCAAACTTTGTACAGTCGATCCTTGAGACGCACACTCTGCCTACAGTGGCATCGACGTCGGGGCATTGAAGAGATCTGACCTGGTTCCCAGCAGGGCAATCTCTCTCTCTCATGTATCTGGTTCCAATGTCCCATCAAAACACTGGAAGCACTCGATATATCATTGATCTCATCGATGCTCCCACTCTCCTCGAGGCCGAAGGGAGCTCTGGGCAGAAGTCTGAGGTACTAAAACTTCCTTATGAAGTTTGACTCTGATGGCTGGGTGACCGATGTGGAATTGAGAAGCTGTTGGAGGGCAGGTCTTCTGATCTTCCATCAGACCCCTCCCCTCATGAACGGCAGAGGTCTCCTCCAGAGGACATGAACTTCTGGGACTTTGTGAGGGATATGGCCAAGGCAATCCCATTTTCACTGGAGATGGAGGATAAGCCCTGGGCAGAGGAGATCCTCCAGTACTCATCTGCTCCTAAGGAAGCAGTGACCATGCTGGTGCACTGAATCCTACCAAGGCTGTAAATGAGAATGTGGGAGAACCCCCCCCCCCTCACTGTACCATCGGTCAGTAGGAGGCTGGACTCAATGTACTGGGTTCAAAAGGCCACTGAATTGAGAAACCTCAGCTTTCACACCACTTCTTAGTGGTGGAGTCTGCCCTAAAAAGGATTAAGCACCAAGACTTATTCAATGACCCCGGCTGGGTGGGCTTGGACTTTGGACTCCTTCAGAAGGAGGTGCTTCCAGAACTTCATGCTTGTGGCTCTTATATGCTCCATGCATGTTCCTGAAGGACATCATGCATGATCTCACCAACTTATGCTCGTTCCTCTCTCCAGAGAAACTGGAGCATTATCATGCCCTGGTGGTTCATGGCAAGGACTGCTCGAAGTTCCTGGTCAGGGTTGCATATGACGTCCTATAGACAGTCTTCAGAGTGGTGGCAGTGGGTATTGGAGCCACAGGCTCATCTGGCTTCAGTCTTCTGACCTGGAACAGTCTGTGCAGAATAAGCTTGTGGACGTGCTGTGCCAGGGGAGAGAACCTCTTCAGAGAGCAGGTGGAGGAGAAAGCAAATTACCCTCGCCAGGCTCTTGAGATACATGTCTGATCCTGCTGCTTATCACAGGAGGTATCAAGGTGGAGGCCAGAAGACCTACTACCCACGTAAGTGCGGGTACTTTCCTGGTCCTCAAACTTCCCAGCAAAACACCACAGACTCCTCGCCTGCAGCATCGGAAGATGCCTCAAAAGGCTCAACCTGTCCCGCATTCCAAGCCGGGAGTGGGGTTTTGACTGGTTCCTCTGGAGCATTGCCAATCTGCTCATGACCACAGAGGGGAACCCTTCGATGTGGGATGGCTCACTGTTTTTGCTCACAGGTGGTCCCTTATAACTTCAGACTCATGGGTGCTACAGATAGTTCAAAGCACAGTTACATGTTGCATCTTGCAGAGCTGCTGCCTTATTTGCCTCCTGAGGATATCCTCTTGACCCTCTACATTTGGACCTACTCTGGAAGGAAATCTCCACCCTTCTGATTGATTTCGCCATCGAGCCCATACTACAGGAGCAGGTTAGGTGGGGGTTTTACTCCAGGTACTTTCTGGTCCTCCATAAAGATGGGGCAGAGGGGGTTCGGCCCATCCTGAATATCGGAAACCTCAACACCCTTCTAGTTTGAGAAAAGTTCAAGATGGCATCTCTAGATAACTTGCTCCTAACCTATCTTCAGAAAGACGATTAGCTATGCTCCCTGGATTTAAAGGACATGTATACCCACATACCGATCCATCCTGCCCACAGGAAATGTCTCAGATTCGTCCTGGGAGGACAGCACTTTCAATACCGAGTGTTACCCTTTGGACTGGCCTCTGTGGCCCGAGTCTTGACAAAGTGCCTCGCAGTGGTAGTGGCCTATCTCAGAACACAGAATAAAGTATAAACAAATAATCACTACCTTCAAACTACACAACGACATCTCCCCTTCTACCTATCCACCCTTATACAGTCTCAAACTGACTACAGACACAGGCGAAAAAACGCACAGAACACACTGACAATTCCACCCTCTATATGGAAAACTAAGCAGTTCACAAACAATAGAGCATTCAGATTTATAGCCCCCACACTCTGGAACGCTCTACCTGACCAATTCAGAGCAACCAAAGACCTTCTAACATTCTGTAAGAAATTAAAATCCTCCTATTCTCAGAATATTACAATACACCTTCCTCCAACAATATTTCCAATTCATCAACCCTCTATTCTGCCACTCAAATATCTTAATCCCTCCCTCTTCCTCAATGTTTCTCTTTTGTAAAATAGCAAAGAAACCCAGTTATTATACCTATGCATAAGTGTATACTGTGATGTACATAGTTCTGGCTCAACTAATATATATATAGTTCTGGTTCAACTAGTTCCTTAGATCCAATTATGTGATTAAGCTGTTCCATGTTCTATGTATCTTCAAGTTATTGTTCTATGTAAACTGCTCCTGATCACTGGAAGGAGCGGTATAAAAGAGCTGTAAAATAAATAACACTAGGAGTTTTTGTCTTCCCTTATCTGGACGACTGGCTCATAAAAAACACCACTCCAGATGGAGTTCAGGAATCAACACAGTTGATCATCCAGGTGCCTGAGCTGTTGGGCTTTGTAGTCAATTACCCAAAGTCCCACCTTCAGCCTACCCAACAACTGGAGTTCATAGGGGCTCTCCTTGACACGACTTGGGCAAAGGCCCTTTTCCCGCTCATCTGACTCCAGAGATTGATGGCTTTGGTCTGCAATACCCAGTGGAGTCATTAGACAGTGGCTTGTAGGATGCTGACCATGCTCGGCCACATGGTCTCCATGGTGCATGTCACTCCCGTGGCTCATCTGTTGATGAGACAAGCTCAATGTACACTGAGTACTCGGTGGAAATGGGCCACCGGCCACCTTCAGGATCGGTTGGCAGTCACCATACCTCTTGTCCAGTCCCTGCGCTGGTGGTTGGATCATCGGAACCTGCTCAAGGGTCTTCCTTTTCAAAAGGTGCCACCCCAGAAGACACTGATAACAGATGCATCCAAGCTGGGTTGGGTAGCACATCTGGATGGCCTCAGGCTATCTGGTCTGAACAGGAGAATCTGCACTAGATCAATTTCTTGGAATTATGAACCATAACGAATGCCCTCATGGCTTTCCAGAATTGCCTAGCCAACCAGATTGTACTAATTCAGACCAACAATTAAGTTGCAATAAACTACATAAACAAGCAGGGGGACAAGGGTTTGTATCTCCTGTGCTGGGAGGCAGTCTGGTTGTGGAAGTTTGCCGTCACTCACGATATGGAGTTAAGGGCCACATATTTATTTATTTATTTTTTATTTAACCAGTTTTCTATACTGCCTTATCCTTCAATCAAAGCGGTGGGCAATGGAGAGTTAAGTGGCTTACCCAAGGTGTGAAATTGCTGTCCCCAGGTGGGACTTGAACCCTCAGCCCTCCGGCCTGAAGTACCTTGTCCTAACCACTAGACTGCTCCACGCCTAGTGGCAACATATCTGCTAGGAGAGCCGAATACTCTGGTGGACCAGCTGAGCTGCATCCTCCAGCTTTGCACAAGTGGACTCTGGACAGGGATGTTGTAGTGCAGATCTTTCAGAAGTGGGTCGCCCCTCAGCACAATGGCCAAGTGCATTAGTTCTACTCCACGGTCGCCTCGCACAACAGGCTGGCGCTGGATGCTTTCCTCCTGCACTGGGAGAAGGGCCTGCTATACGCATACCCTTCCAAACCTCTCATATTGAAGACCTCGCTGAAACTTCAGACAGGGATACAATGATCTTCATCGCACCATATTGGTCCAGATAGCCATGGTTTTCCCTTCTTCAGCTCTCCCATTGGGACCCTCTGTGATTGGGCTCTGTGATTGGAAGACAGGAGGATGCTCCTCCCCAACAACAGATCCTTGACCCTCACTTGTTTGTCACCCCAATCAATGGCTCACTTCTGCTCCAGGGTGGCCTCCAGTGACAGGTTGACTTCGGATGTTTTTCTCCTGGACTGGGAAGTGGGGTTGCTGTATGCATACCCACCACTTCTCTGGTAGCAAAGATGTTCATGCTCCAGGCTGACAAGGACACCATGATTCTCATTGCCCCTTATTGGCCCAGATAGCTATGGTTCCCCTGATACTTTGCCTCTCTATGGGAGACTCTTTGACTGGGGTCCGACCTGGTTCTCATCTCTCAGGATGGCTTCACCCCAGTGTGTGGTCTCTGACCCTTATGGCATGGATGCTGAGCAGATAGTCCTCTTAGAACTCAACCTCCCTGAGGAGGTGGAAAACATACTCCTGGCCTCCTGTAGGGACTCCATCTGCCATTCTTACGCTTTCAAGTGGTGCAGGTTTGTGCTCTACTGCACACAAAGGGCTCAGGACCCCTTTTCTTGCACGGTGGAGCTGCTACTATCATATTTTATCCACCTCTCTAACTTGAGCCTCAAGTTCAGTTCCATCCAGGTGCACTTGAGCGCAATAGGGGCATACCATCATGGGCTGGGTAATAGGCCCATCTCTGTGCACCCTCTGATTGGCCTCTTCATGCGAGGCCACCTCCTTTCTAAACCTCCAGTATGGCCCCCACCAGTAGTGTGGGATCTCAGTGTGGTTCTCGGGCAGCTCCTTTCTGTCCCCTTGGAGCTGCTGGACTCTTGCCCACTGAAATATCTGACCTGAAAGGTTGTGTTCTTAGTGGTGGTTAGCTCCACCTGACGAGTTAGTGAACTCCAAGCTCTTGTGGCGCATGTGCCCTATAGCAGGTTTCCTCAGAGCAGAGTAATCCTATGGACGCATCCACTTTTTCTGCCAAAGAGGGTCTCTCTCTTTATCACTTCAACCAGTCTGTGGTCCTACCTACCTTTTTCCCCTCCCTCATGCCAAAATGGCAGAGGCTATGCTTCACACACAGGATTTTAGGTGTGCTTTGGCCTTCTACCTGGACAGAACGAAAGCCCATCAGTGTTCCACCCAGCTCTTCGTCTCCTTTGACCCTGGGTGTGGCTGTCTCCAAACATACGCTGTCCTTTAGGTCGCAGACTGCATTTCCTTCACAGAACTGAAATATGAGATTGAAGACCTGCTATTAGTAATCTGTGAACTATCATTAAAATCATCTATAATACCTGAAGACCGGAGGATCGCCAATGTAAAGCCAATTTTTAAAAAGGGTTCCAGGGTGATCCGGGAAGCTACAGACCGGTGAGCCCAACGTCAGTACCGGGAAAAATAGTAGAAACCATCATAAAAACAAAATTACTGAACATGTAGTCATGGCTTAATGGGAGATAGCCAACATGGCTTTAGACAAGGAAGATCTTGTCTTACTAATCTGTTATGTTTTTTTGAAGGTGTGAATAAACAGATAGAGAAAGGTGAATCGGTTGATATAGTGTATCTGGACTTTCAGAAATCCTTTGACAAAGGTCCCTCATCAGAGAATTTTGGCAAAACTGAAAAGTCATGGGATAGGAGGCAGTGTACTATTGTGGATCAGGAACTGGTTAAAAGATAGAAAGCAGAGGGTATGGCTAAAATGGTCAATTTTTCCAATGGAGAAAGGTGAATAGTGGAGTACCCCAGGGATCTATGCTGGGTCTGCTTCTTTTTAACATATTCATAAATGACCTGGAAATGGGAATAGCGAGTGAGGTTATCAAATTTGCAGATGACACAAAACTATTCAAAGTTGTTAAAACCGACGAGGATTGTGGAAAATTGCAAGAGGATCTTGATAAATTAGAAGACTGGGCATCCAAATGGCAGATGAAAATTAATGTGGACAAGGGCAAAGTTATGCACCTAGGAGAGAACCACCCAAAGTATAGTTACACGATGCAAGGTTCCATATTAGGAACCACCACCCAAGAAAAAGATTTAGGCATCATCGTTAAAACCCTCCACTCAGTGTGCAGCGGCAGCCAAGAGAGCAAATAGAATGCTAGGTATCATAAGGAAAGGAATAGAAAATAAAACAAAGGATATTATAATGTCTCTGTATCGTTCCATGGTGTGACCGCACCTTGAATATTGTGTGCAATTCTGGTTGCCGTATCTTAAAAAGTAAATTGCGTTATTATAAAAGGTACAGAGAAGAGCCACCAAAATGGTAATTGGGATGGAAGGATACCCCTATGAAGAGAGGTTAAAAAGGTTAGGGCTCTTCTACCTGGAAAAGAGACAGCTGAGGGGAGATATGGTAGAGGTCTATAAGTTATTGAATGGAGTGGAACTGGTAAACGTAGACTGATTATGTCATCAGTATATAGAAAGACTAGGGGACATGCAATGAAGCTATAAGGTAACCTATTTAAGACTAATGAGAGAAAATATTTTTTTACTCAATGTGTAATCAAACTCTGGAATTTGTTACTGGAGGATGTAGTAATGGCTGTTAGTGTAGCTGGGTTTAAAAAAGGTTTGGACAAGTTCCTGGAGGAAAGGTCCATAAACCATTATTAAAAGGGACCCGGGATATCACTGCTTGACCGAATACAAGTATTGTGGAACCTGCGTCTTTTGGGGAAACTGCTAGGTACTTATGATCTAGATTGGCCACTGTTGGAAACGGGATACTGGGCTTGATGGACCTTGGTCTGACCTAGTATGGCATATCTTATGTTCTTATGAGCTGCATCAATAGCTCCAAGATGCACTTTTCGGTGCCCCTAGGCTAGGGAGACGCATGCATCATGGATGGCTTTGATATAAAATGCTACCAAGGCTCAATGCTGGTGGCCTATGTTCAGGCCAACCAGATGTACATGGGGATATACCTCAGGGATCTGTCTGGGGATCTCGCTGGTTTCTCCATGACGCTGTCCATGGGGCAGTTCCTATGGTACCAACCCCTTGTTGCAAAAAACAGACTGCTCTAAATTCATGACTGGAGCAGCTTATGACCACTTCGAGTCTTTGGCTGCGGTGGGCATAGAGGCCTGTTGCCTTGCGTGACTGCAGTCTTGCACCTGTAGCTGTGGGTCCAGGACCAACCAGAGGGTATCGCTTGAAGGGGTGAATACCTCTTTGGGAAGCCGATGGAGAAGACTGGTGAACTGGAGAGAGAGAGCTTATCATTACTCTGCTTTCCAGAAAGACCTCTGATTGTTCCGGGCAAAAATCCTCAGGAAAGAAGTCTGTCTTCTCTAAGAAGTAGTCCTGTGGCTCCTATAACCCGTACCAGTCATACCAGCTTCAGCAGCAGAGCCAACAGCAGAAAGGTCATGGACAGTGTCCACTATGCCTCCTAAGACACCGAAGCCCCAACTGGCACCGCAACTGCAGCTGGGGGGTGGGTTAGACTTTCTTTAGGGACATGGCCCTTGTTTCCTCCAGGTTGAGGGAAGACTGATCCACTTTGCCCACAGATGGCCAAGAATAACATCTGATCCCTGGGCCCTCGGGATCGTCCATCACAGCTACGTATTGCACTTAGTTCAGCTTCCTCCTCCATTTTTCCCAGGAGAGTATCCTCTCAATCCCTGCCGTTGTCTGTTACTGCAGCAGAAGGTCCATTCCCTCCTAGCCCTGTCTCTATTGATGACATCTGCAAAGTAGCCACTTGGGCATCTTTCAGCTGGGGAGTCCCCATATGTGAAGACTACATTCCTTCTAGTTCCTGGAGATAGCGTAGATCTCCAGGAACAAGCAGGAATGTAGTCTTCACATATGGGTATCATCGATATCGACGGAGCCTGCGCAGGAACGCTCCCCAGCGTCCAATAGGAACGCTTTTGGGAGCATTCCTCAGCACATGCGTGCTGCCTTCCTGCCTTTCCGACTGTCCCTCTTCAGTTCTTCGTTTTCCGCAAAGCCAACAGGACACATACCCTGTCACCACAGAAAATGTCTTCTTTAAACTTGTTTTCTTGTGGTCGCGCCTTCCTCTGCACGACACCTACCGGTACCGCCAGTTCTTTCTTTCTTTCTTTAAAAAAAAATAAAAATAAAATAATATATCTATTTTTGAACCGTTTCTCTTCAGAAACGTTTTCTTTTGGTGCTAGGTGCCATTTTGGGCATTAGGCCCCATTTTTCCCAAAAGATGGAAAAAACAGCTAGTGGTTTTAAAATATGTACTAAATGTGGCGGTACCATCTCTGTCACCGACACCCATGACTGGTGTCTAAAATGTTTAGGCCCTGACCATTCTCCATCTGAGTGTTCCTCCTGCATGGGGATGACTAAAAAAGGAAGACAGAACCGAACTGCAAAGCTCGGTACCCTCTTTTTTTCTGATACCAGGTCCATTGCATCGATGTCTTCAAGAGCCTCGTCTTCCTCCCATGGATCTCAGGTAACTAAATATAAGAGCCGGTCCTCAAAGGGTAGCTCTCCTTCAAAGCACCGAGAGGCCATTGGCATTGACCTTGAGGAAACTACACCGGCAAAACAGCTCCGGCGGGAGGCTTCGGCCTCCAAAGCATCAACGGGGTTCCAGGATGTTCTCGAGGCTTTGACTTCGGCAGAACTACTGGTGCCATGCTCTCAGAGGTCCTGGCTGCTTTACCGGTACCAATACCCAGACATCGGCAGCGTCGATAGACCAGAGATTCCTCGCTATCAAACGCAGTCTTGCAACTGTCCTTACAGTTGTGGTACCGTTGACACCAGTGGTTCAACGGGCACCGGTACTGATGCCGGTACCAGCACCGGTACTGATGCCGGTACCAGCACCGGTACAGATGCCGGTACCAGCACCGGTACAGATGCCGGTACCAGCACCGGTACAGATGCCGGTACCAGCACCATCGGTACCGGCCCCGGTGGGAATCCTTCCTTTGCAGACTTTTTCTGGCATTGACAGATCGGTACCAGACCAATTTGGTACCGACTTCGATCAATACCAAGATCGTGCTTTGCATGAACATCAGGATTAGAGATACTTCGAATCCTCTGATTCCGATGATTCTGATAATTCTGCCGGTACCAGAGTGTTTCTCCTGGAAGACTCCTCTTCTCCCCAACGCAAAATGTCTCCTCCGGAAGACATGTCTTCAGAATTTTATTCGTGATGTGGCCCGAGGCCTTTCAATCACAGTAGCTCCTAAAAAGGAACCTAGAGCAAAGGAATTGGAAATTCTCCAATACCCTAAGGCTCCCAAGGAAGCAGCCACTCTGCCCATTCATGAAATTCTTCATGATTTGATGCTCAGAATGTGGGAGACACCTTTGACACATCTCCTCATTTTAGAAGACTCGACACCATGTATCGAGTTCCATCATGTCCTGGCTTTCAAAAGACTCAGCTGCCACACCATTCAATGGCATTGGAGTCAGCCATGCATAGGATGAAAAGTGCAGAGACATGCATCCAATCCTCCAGGTCGTGAATGCAGGACTCTTGACGCTTTTGGGCGTCTAACTTTTCAGGCTTCCATGCTTTCAGCTAGGATCAGCTCATATATTTTATATATGGGAATGTTCCTCAAAGAGGTCACAGGAGATTTGGAGCTTATGAGCCCCCTTCTCCCTGAGGACAAACGACAGGACTTTCTCACTCTGGTCAAGCATGCTCAGGATGTCTCCAAGTTTGTAAACCGTGCAGCCTTTGACTGCTTTGAATGCATCAGCAGAACCTCTGCTATTGCCATTGGTGCATGTCGGATTGCCTGGCTTCAGGCATCAGACTTGGAGATTTGGTACAGGATAAATTGGGAAACATCCCTTGCACAGGAGAAAACCTCTTTAGCAAGAATTGGCAGGAGAAGGCTAATGAGATAGATATTGACAATCTCACTTGAGACAGATTGTCAAAATCTACAGCCACTCCAGCCAAAAAGAAACCCTATAAAAAACCCTTCTTCAGCAAAAAGAGGAAGTTTTATCCATCCTATACCCAGCAAGGGCAAGCTCAGGTTCAAGTTGCCCAGAAGAGTCAACAACAACAACTCAGACAAAAGAAGCCAAAAGTCCTTAGAGCTCAACCAGCTCCACAGGCCCAGCCCCCTCAAGGGCTTTGACTCCTTCATAGAGAACTTAGCCTTCCTGCCTCTGAAGGGGCCAGAATCCCTAAACATTCCAGGCAGGTTGTGTCATTTTGCCAACAGATGGCACCAAAGAAAAACAGAAAACTGGACTCTGTCCATTGTGGGAGAGGGGTACAAGCTTCATTTTCACAGTATGCCCCCTCCTACAGTCGTAAGACGGTTCAATTCCCAAACCTCTACAGGCAATCTACTGAATCAAGAGGTCTCAACACTCCTTGCTCAAGGAGCAATAGAGGAGGTGCCCATTCTTTAGCAGGGTGCAGGGCTCTACTCCCCCTATTTTCTTATTCCAAAGAAAACAGGAGGACACAGACCCATTCTAGACCTCAGAGAATCGAACAAATATCTATTCCAAGAAAAGTTCAAAATGATTTCTCTGGGAACTCTTCTGCCATACCTTCAAAGTCAGGATTGGCTTTGTTCTCTAGATCTAAAGGATGCATATACTCGCATTCTGATTCATCCAGATCACAGGAAATTCTTACGATTCCTTTTGAAGGGAAAACATTTCCAATATAGGGTTCTTCCCGTTGGTCTGGGTTCGGCACCAAGAGTATTCACAAAATGCATGGCAGTAGTAGCTGCATTTCTGCGAACCCTGGATATATTAGTCTTCCCTCACTTGGACGACTGGCTCATTCGAGTCCCCACAGTTCCAGAAGCCAGATCTGCACTGTCTCGCACAATGCGAATCCTTCAATACTTGGGATTGGTCATAAACCTCCCAAAATCCCAGCTTGCTCCATCTCAATCCCTAGAGTTCATAAGAGCTTGTCTAGATACCAGACAGTCAAGGGCTTTTCTCCCACAACCCCGCTGTCTTTGTATAATGCAACTAGCTTCTCAAGCAGCAGTGAAGTCCTCCCTAACTGCTCGAGAACTACTACAACTATCGGGACATATGGCATCCATGGTTCATGTGGTTTCCTACACTCACCTTCATATGCGAGCAGCCCAGTGGACCCTATTCACAGAGTGGACACAGGCCACAGGACGTCTGTCGGACAAGATATCAAACTCACAACGACTGATCTTGTCCCTACAATGGCGGCAATCACTGGAAAATCTTCTAGTGGGGTCTCCTTTCCAGCAACCCCTATTCCATACCACCCTAACAGATGCATCACAGGTGGGATGGGTAGCACACTTGCATCATCTCTCTACCTGGACTCCACAGGAGGCTTGTCTTCACATAAACCTCCTGGAACTCAGAGCAATCTATCTAGCTCTTCGAGTATTCCATGCCCAGCTCAGCTACAAGACAGTCCTAGTCCAAACGGACAATCAAGTATCTATGTTCTACGTGAACAAGCAGAGCGGAACAGGCTCTCTTTCGTTATGCAACGAAGCTTTACGACTATGGGCCCTCGCCAGAGAGCATCAAATTCACCTTCTCGTGGTATATCTTCCAGGCATTCAAAACCTTTGGGCAGACAAACTCAGCCGAGTACTGCTCCCTCACGAATGGTCTCTCCACCTAGACCAGGTGGCCAAGATATTTCAGATCCGGGGAACCCCAGACACAGACCTATTTGCAAGTCCACTGAATGCCAGACTTCCCCGGTTCTGTTCAGGATTCCGGCTCAAAATTGCCAGGCAAGGGACGCCTTCCTTCTTCACTGGGGTCACGACTTCCTCTATGCCTTCCCACCCATTCCCCTTATCCCCAAAACACTCTTCAAGCTTCAGAGAGACAGAGGTCATATGATCCTCATAGCGCCACGGTGGCCACGCCAAACATGGTATCCCCTGCTTCTACATCTTTCTCAAGCTGCACTCTGGAATTAGGCTATGCTCCAAATCTCATCTCCCAAGAGAACGGGATGCTATGGCATCCGAATCCCCAGTCCCTACATCTGGGGGCCTGGTTGCTGAAAGCTTAGACCTTCAGGATCTTAACCTTTCCCAACAGGTAAAGGATATCCTTCAGGCTTCTAGAAAACCTTCCACAAGACTCTCTTACACCTTCAAGTGGAAACGTTTTACTATATGGTGTTCACAGAAGGGATTAAACCACCTTATGATACCTTTGGAATCAATACTAGAGTATCTACTTCATTTATCAAATTCTGGTCTAAAGACCAATTCAGTAAGAGTCCATCTTAGTGCAATTGCAGCTTCCTATAAGCCTCTAAATGGACAACCAATTTCCTCTCATCCACTCCTAACAAGATTTATGAGAGGTCTTCTATTAACAAAGCCTCCCATCAGGCCACCACCGGTGGCATGGGATTTAAACCTAGTTCTCGGGCAGCTCATGAAACCACCTTTTGAACTTTTAGCCACTACAACCCTAAAGCTTTTGTCCTGGAAGGTCATCTTCCTAATTGCAATCACCTCTGCATGTCGCATTAGTGAATTGCAAGTTTCAGTGGCTGATCCTCCTTATACTAGGTTTCACCATGATAAGGTTGTTCTTAGAACTCATCCATACTTTATGCCAAAGGTGGTTTCGCCTATTCATTTAAATCAATCAATTTATCTTCCTGTATTCTTTCCGAGGCCTCATGCCTCTAATGCAGAAAGGAACCTTCATACTTTGGATTGTAAAAGAGCCTTGGCTTTTTACCTACAAAGAACACAGCAACATAGAAAGTCTTCTCAACTTTTTATTGCTTTTGATTCTAGTCATTTGGGACTTCCAGTCTCCAAGAGAATTCTGTCCAAATGGATTGCACAATGCATATACTTTGCTTATGAGAGTAAGAGTCTTCCTCTTCAAGGCCATGTCACAGCTCATAATGTGAGAGCCATGGCAGCCACTATGGCTTACCTTCACTCTGTGTCTATTGATGACATTTGTCGAGCAGCCACCTGGGCTTCGGTACACACCTTTACAGCCCACTACTGCCTAGATAAAGCCTCCCGTCGGGATGCCTTCTTTGGCCGAGCTGTTCTTCAAAATCTCTTCCAGACCTAATTCAACTCCTACCCACCAACCCTGGTGGGATGCCAGAGATCCATGGGAGGAAGCATGGCCCACTTTACTTGGGTGGCAGCTTCCTGGGCCTATCTCCCTGGCATCTTCAGCTAAGGAGTCCCCATATGTGAAGACTACATTCCTGCTTGTTCCTGGAGATAGCGTAGTTACTCACCTGTAACAGGTGATCTCTGGGAACAGCAGGAATTTAGTCTTCACAACCCACCCACCTCCCCTAGGAGTTGTCTCTCTATCTCGGTTTCTTTCCTCTCTCCCTCTGTCCTTTCACTCAGCTACAAACTTAACTGAAGAGGGACAGTTGGAAAGGCGGGAAGGCAGCGTGCATGTGCTGAGGGATGCTCCCAAAAGCGTTCCTATTGGACGCTGGGGAGCGTTCCAGCGCAGGCTCCGTCTGTACCAATGATACCCATTTGTGAAGACTAAATTCCTGCTGTTCCCGGAGATCACCTGTTACAGGTGAGTAACTACGCTTTACTCACCTGTAACAGGTAATCTCCGGGAAAAGCAGGAATTTAGTCTTCAAAACCCACCCACCTCCCCTAGGGATTTGTCTCTATCTCTCCCTTTCTCTACTTTTCTTCTTTGGTCTCGGCTATAAACTCAACTGAAGTGAGAGAGTTAGACGCGGAAAGGCAGCACACATGTGCTATGGGATTCTCCCAAAAGCTTTCCTATTGAATGCTGGGGAGCGTTCCTGCGCGGGCTCCGTCGGTACCGATGATACCCATATGTGAAGACTAAATTCCTGCTGTTCCCAGAGATCACCTGTTACAGGTGAGCAACTACGCTTTCATTGCAGTTACTAAGTGGTTATCTCTTGGGTAATGCCATTTTATAACTAGAAGGTACTACAGAAAATGCATAGAGAAAGATGGCATACTACAGATGTCCTTTATAAATGGAACCCACAGATATTTAAGGAGGGTAATTTTCTAACAGAGAACATGGGTATAAAGTAAGTGTGCTTTTCATTCTGTGGACTCTACAGGATTACATAGTAAAAGTTGACATGCTAATTAGTGTGGATACCTTACTGAATATTGAAAAGTATATGTATGGTTCCAAACAATGCCTTCGAGAATGCTGCTTCTTACAACATGTAAAAGTGTATGTAAAATGGCACTGTGTACCTGCATTTATCCAAACCAAACACAACCTATCTGCCTTCAAGGTATGGACAATTTTTATATAATAAATAATAAACTCACTAATGGAATAACAAATATGGAGTGTGTGGAAAAACTATTTTATCTTTATTTATCTTAATATATTAAAACCATCCTTATCATAGTGAATGCATAAAATCTTTTATATGATAACCCGCACTCCGAAGAGATTCACAAATTACATTTCATTAACAATAATGCCAAAATTTCAATCCATGCTAAAAGCTCATATTATCACATGTAAATTCATAAAATTCATATAATATTACTCTATAAATGTATTTCATATGTACAATACATCCGTAATCACATTACCCTTCATACATCCATATTCACATTACCCCTCATATACCAAAGTTCCATATCTGCATGCACCAAATCTGTCAGTTATCAAATAATCTTCAGATCATCTTCAATATGTAGACTCCAAGTGTTTGCAAAAGACATCAATTCATATTCAAGCGGGAGAAACTCATTCAAGGAATGCGATCTTTTGCGCCTCAATCTTCTACTCCACAAACTGATTGGCACCCGGTTAAATGGAACACAATCTGCAATCATCGATCTACAATCCGGAGAAGCAGGTCTTAGGAGGCAAGCCAGCAGTGTTATGCCACTTCACACAAGGACATAAGGATCACCACATTGCACTTTCCGTTTTCCAGAATCACCAACATTGTACTCGCTACTTTCCACCCTGGGCCCCGGTTTCACTGTTACCAGCTTCATCAGGGAAAACTACAAAATAATAAACCCAAAAACTTAAAAAAACATATACCCCAAAGAAATAAACACCTCCCTCCTTTTAAACAAATAAAAACTGACCTTCAGCTTATCGTCAACATTCACCACGTTATGCAAAGTGCCAAAAGATGCCAGCGCAAGTGCCCAAGCCATGAGTATTTAAATACCCCTCCATTCAGTAGAAGCAATGCCATTCCATCTGCAAATTTAACCCACACGGTACCACAGTGTTCCATCTGAAAATCAACTGTTTTTCATGACGGCACAAGTACCGGTGGAAATCTCCACCCACCTCTCCCCTAACCTGCTCCAAAACGAAGCAACGAAAATCCTGTATAGTATGATCTTTTTCCCGCCAGTGGGTCATCAAAGGAGACGACTCCACGCCTCTACGAATAGCTGACAAACCATAAGGATTGTTTTAATATATTAAGATAAATAAAGATAAGAGAGTTTTTCACACACTCCATATTTGTGATTCCGTTAGTGAGGTGGTTATTTATTATATAAAAATTTTCCATACCTTGAAGGTAGATAGGTTACATTTTGTTTGGTTTGGGTATTGTATAATTTGTAACTATTTTGGTGATTTGTGTTTAGTGTACCTGCATTTATCCACATATAGGGCAGGCAGTTCATAAAAGATCATGTTCTCAGATAAAGCAGTATCTACAGAAATGGCTTTGAAAACTTACTGCAATATCACGTGGAGTTGTGGTGTAATATGTATTTTTCTTGTTTTTTTTTTCTCAACAAAATAGGGTTGGAGGCTGGTAAGACTATAAAACTGGAATCAAACTCTCAGTTGGGGCATTATTTCCGTGTCACTTGCAAAGAGGAGAAAGCACTGCGAAACAACAAGAAATTCAGTACTATAGATATTCAGAAGAATGGAGTGAGATTTACCAACAGGTACTGGGGTGTCTTTCTCTTTCAGTGATATGGCCGTGGATAACATCTGCTCTTATGGTTGAGATCTTGTTTCAGGTATTGCCGCCGCCACCACAGAAATACATATTTCACCAGTACACTGCTCTCATGCATTCTAATAATATCAGTGTCCAGAAGAACTGGAAGGAAAAGTGTTTTCAGCCTCAGAGAGATCATTCCGTTTATGCTTTCGAGACTCAGCATGAGATAACTGGACTTTTTGAGTTGTGGTTGAGTATAAATTAATACAGAATCTTTAATAGTCGAGTTGCTGTTGGTCTTAGGCAAAATATTTATAGTCAGATAGGACTCTTGGTGCCCTTTTACCAAGAAGCGGCAAACTTTGCACTTATTGTACATTTTGTAATAAAAAAAACAGTGCACAGTAGGTGCAAAAGTTATGCAGTCGAGGGCATAGCCAACATGTTCCTGGCGGTTACCATGGAGAAACGCACCCTAACACATGCCATTCACAGTTAATGCAGGTGTACTAATGCCACGCATTGAGGTGACGCAAGTGCAATCGGGCTAATTGCAGCATTGGCAGAACGCAGTATATAACCCTGTGATAATTATAATGTATTCCCATGCTCACTCCCTGCCCCATTGCGCAGTATGCAGTTGCCATGGGAATTAGCACATGGCAACTATCACACTCATATAGTAACAGTTACCATGGCCCCACACTTTTACTGCACACTGAAAGACGTTAACCTCTCAGCGTGCTTTAGTAAAAAGGGCCCCTTATTACAGTATCGCATACTGTTGTGTAGCTTAGTGCTGGATCAGCTTAATAGAAAACATATTGTTTCTTTTTTTGTTTAAATCTTTTTATTCATATTAAAACATTTTAAACAGCATCAATATTGACACATTTTAAGCAGCATACATATTGAAACATAGTAAACAACAATATTCCATCCCACTACAGGGAGTATTTACTACTTTTTTTTTCTCCCCCCCTTTTGTCCACCACCACCCTTCCCTCCTCCCTTCCATTCCTCACCTCCCCCCCTCCAACCCCCACCCTTACTATTAACCTCCCTTCCCTTTTGTGCTCTTATCCTAATTAAGCCAACTTAAACTATTAAGATATCATTTCTTGCCAACCTAAACTGTTAAAATATCATTTCTTGCCCTGGCTGACACCCTTTCAAGATATGGAGACCAAGTCATCAAAAAACATGCTCTTCTATGAACATGTCTTCTAGAAGCCCCTCCCTCCCATAATACCAGTTGATGTAAAACATTCCTCCATTCCCAATATTCTGGACCTCCAGGTTCTCTCCATTTCTGAAGGATACAATGCTTGGCAAGCAGACAACACTTTACTAATAATCGATTCCCTGATGATGAAAGTCCCTGAGGAGGAGCATCCAAAACAGCGAACCCCGAGGTTAATTTCAAAGTCTGCCCCAATATACCCATCAGAAATTTTTGAATTTCATTCCAGAACTTCCTTACTCGTCCACATGTCCAGAACATATGCCCCAAATGCGCCCGCTCCATTCCACACCATGGACAATCACCATGCTGTGCAAAGCCCGCCTTCCACGCTCTGTATGGTGAGATATAAGCACGCTCTAGTATTTTGAATTGCATATCACATAATTTTGCCCCTATAATTATTTTAGGGATTCGCCTGATGGCTTTTTCCCATACAAACGCATCAAGATTAATTCTGAGATCCCTTTCCCAAACTCAAGTTGTAGCAGCAGAGCGCAGACAAACCAATAATACCAGGAGTCTGTTCAGAAGGTCCAAATCATTTATTTGTGCACAAGACTCAAGCAGAATCAAATTCAAAATGGCTGAGCAATGTTCTCTGGCAAAACAACAACTTTTATAGACTTTTGCTCCATTCTAGGTATAGGAAAACATTTCATTGGTCCCGGTAACCTCCCGTACCCCTTCTATTGGTCCCGGTACTGATATGATTATCCAATTATGTACTTGGAGTGGGCTCAGCACCTGCTCACCCCCCTTCTAGTCCCAATTACAATGGCTAGTTTACCAACTTGTTACTTTCCTACTTCCAAGGCCATTGGGCTAGTTAGTACGTGTAGGGAAGCAGGGCTCTGTAACCTTTCTGTCAGCAGTTTTAACTAAATCCCTTACAGCTGTATTTTCTTATCAGTGGCTTTCAAACATATTTTTCTGTATTTTTCCAACTTTCAGTTCTGCTTGTCTAAGCTAATTCAATACTTTTACTGAGTTCTAATTCTACAATAGCAGCATGTTGGGGGATGTGCAATTCCTTTTAGCCTCTCCACAGACTTCATTTACAGGTCAAGCTAGTTAGGCCTGCTTGCTTATGTCAGACATTGTGGATCACAGGCCTTCACCTGCCACAAAGTGTCTATAGCTCTTGACTTTTGTTAGGTTATACAAGGCTTTACTATAATCAGCGACAGAGATTCTTTCTTTGTCCTTTATCGCAAACCATTTCTCTAACTTCCCAAAATTTTCCTGTCTCAATCCTAGTCTCCCATCTTTCATGGAAATCAAATAATACTTTAATTGCAAATATGCACAGAAATGCCCCTGCGGCAATCCATAGCATTTTTTTAAAGCCAAGAAAGGTTTAAGTGCACCCTCTCCATTGATTACTTGCCACATCTGTTGTAGACCTTTTTTCTCCCATCCCCTAAAAACATTAGACATTGTACTTGGTTGAAAGGCTAAGTTACCTTGCAATGGCAAATATCCTGACACCTCACTTGGAAGGCCCAATTTTCCACAGAGCATCTGCCAACTCCAGCGAACCCCTTGCCATAGAATATTATTTCTAAAATCTTTCGGCAACTTCACTTTCGTCACATGTAACACAGACCGAAGAGAATAAGGGGCAACTAACGTGAACTCAAAATCATATGAGGTATATACCGATGTCCCTCCTAACCAATCTCTAACATGTCGGAGTAGACATCCTAGGTTATATTGTTCTATTCGAGGTAACCCCATACCACCCTGTTGCCACGGCCCATATAATCGATCAATTCTAAGTCTAGGTTTTTTCCCTCTCCAAAAAAAGCTCTGTAACAATCTCTCCATTTTTTGAACATCATGCCTCAATAGCCGCAATGGAATGAGCTGTAAAACATATAAAATTCTAGGAAAGACTATCATTTTATAGGCAGCCACTCTACCGCCTAAGGATAGAGGCAATGGTGTCCAATCTTGCAGCTTATTCTGCATATCTCGTAGTAGCAGCCTAACATTTTGCCTATACAGATGACGTGGATCTTTAGGTAACCATATTCCTAAATACTTAAAATTATTCTTTGCCCAGCATAAAGGAAACTCTTCACCCCAATCATTTTGTAACCCCCCATTAACATCTAATGCTTTGGATTTAACCATATTCAGCTTCAAGCCGGCTATCTTCCCATATTGTTCGATCACATCCAGAGGTCTTGATAAAGATTTGCGAGGTTCCATCAACATAACTAGTAAATCATCCGCGAAAGCCGACACCTTAAACATGCAAGACCCAACCTTCACTCCTCGTATATCATCACAAGCATAAATCATTCTTAGCAATGGGTCCAATGAGAGCACAAATAACAACGGAGACAATGGGCAACCTTGTCTAGTTCCTCGAGCAATATTAAAACTATTAGTTACCAGCCCATTAACTCCCACTATTGCCTCCGGTTTTTGGTATAGTCCTCTGATACCGTGAATAAATCCTTCTCCCAGTCCGTAGGCTTTTAAAATCTCGAACAAATATGTCCACCCCACCCTGTCGAAGGCTTTTTCAGCATCAAAACTAATCAATAAGGAAGGGACAGCCAGTTTTCTAACCCAGCTAAGGGCTCCTAATATTTTCCTGTTTCTTTTTTTTTAATATGCTTTGTCACTTTTCTTGCTAGATGGTGTTCAACCTCATCCAGGGCCTGACAGGAGGACAGCTGGTGTTCTGTGATTAGTCTGTAGGCAGCTGCAATGCAACTTTTGTAGGAATAAAATAATTTACACCAAAAAGTGTCTATTTCTTCAGTGGCTGTTGGTAACTTGCAGTACTTTGCAAGCAGATTTTCCACTTGAAAGTCCCACAGCTGCTGATGCTGTGAGGATAATTTACCATGCATACTTAAAGGATTTTAAAATGAAATTCCAGTGTGTAGTTTACTTGGCCTGGCCGAGTCTACCTCTGCACCGCTTCTTTTCCTAGCAAAGTGAGACAGATGGGTTTAAAAGGGGATTTTCCTGCAGGTAAACACTTATTGAGCTATTGAAATATTGATAAATGCAACTTTATGATCTCATGAATTAACATTCCACTGACCATTGCATAGAGGGACAGTGTATACTTACACAGACGGTTTTTTTTAGAACATTGTAGGGGAGGTGGGTGAACCTTTTTTCTTTTAAAAGGGATTTTTTAAAGACTCCTGACTACATGTATACATAAGCATAATTTCAAATTTTGTCTGCTTTTCTGCATTTTGATGAATCACTCAGCCTCATTTCCTGTGATATAATAAATTATAAGTTGAGGCAAAATTGGGTCATAAAACAGAGGGCAAAATAAAACATCCTAAAATCAAAATTAAAAGCAAATTATGCCATTAGTAAAGTCATAAGATATACACTTAATATTCTGTGCATCACCTTTTTTAATCAGTGATAAAACTAAATTGTGGTTATATAAAATATATTCAAAAGAAGGGAGGGGGGGGAAGCCTTCCATGAGCCTGAAGAAATGGATTGTAATATAAATGCATACTTAATGCATAAAAAAATCAATTACAAGAAATTGGTTTTTCAATCCTCCTAAAAAAATCAAATTAGATTGTGGTTGTCCTGGTTCTTTTTCAGTTTCCAGTATAAACGTGTTTCCTCTCTGGAATGCGTAGTGATAATGGATTGCCTATAAAAGCAGGAGTGAACAAAGCTTTGTTTGAAATTTTAATGGCATGCAGTAAGTAAAGGCCTTCTTCAATTTATTTATTGGCAATGGGAGAGCTCCTTGAACTTAAACCTCCTAATTGTTCCACATAGATTTGCCACCTTTTATGCTCAAAGACAAGTTGCCATTTTTAACTAATTTTCCAGGCTTACGTTTTAAAATCCAAGATGCACACGGTTTTATAGTTATTTATACATATAAATGTGACTTGCAGAAGCAACTTCATCCTCTTTATCTGCTCCGGTTTGTACTGGTGAATAAATCTGTAGCTGCCTACCCCCTCTGATGGTCTTATATCAATCATTCATAGCTTTTGTTTAGTCAGTTGAATGAAATTTTAATGTTGGCGGTGTTAGAAACTGCAGTTGAACTGTTGGTATGGAGGTTTCAAAGAAAAATTCCCCAGCTGTGGATTTGTTTTTTGGAACATCTCTTGAGGGGATAAATGTAAAATTATATGATTGTTAAATGATATTTCACTGATCTACCCAGTATTAAAAAAACAGTGACTAGTATTTTGGAATTTTATGCTTTGAATTGATTCCAAAATTAAGTAGGTTGTGTAAACTGTTACAATTGTAAGATGCTACTTAATCTACATAAATATTTTAAGTGCCCCCTTTACCTATGGTCCGTAGTTATTAGCAATTCTATCCTGTAATATAGCTGAGGCAATGATTCTGAATAAAATAAAGACCTTGAGACCCCTTTTTGCTAATGCTTAGGGCTCAATGACAGCATTTTCTCGTGTTGTCATGCACTCGGTGTTCATAAATAAAAGCCTCAGTGGGTTTTTAAATATCTTCTATACAGCACAGATGCTTCATGAATAAAGCCAAGTTGCTGCTGCTTTTTTATTATCAGTGCTATACGGTTCCCTTGGGAGCTGCCAATCTAGTAGAAGCATCCATGGCATGCATTTTTGTTGATGCACACACAGGGTGAACTTAGAAACATAGGCCACGTGGTCTTTTTCTGCCGTCATGTTTCTATCTAGTCTGCCCTTCCATCAACTACAATAGTCCCCTTTTTTTCCTTTAGAGATCCTCTGGGTTTGTCCCATGCTTTTTTGATTTCAGATACTGTCCTCGTCTCTACTACCGCCACTGGGAGACTATTCCACTCATCCACCACTCTTCACGTAAAGAAATATTTCTGCATATTACTCCTGAGTCTTTCCCCTATGTTTCCTCGTAGCAAAGCTTGCTTTCGATCAAAAAAGACTCTCCTCCTATGCTTTAATGCCGTGGAGGTATTTAAACATCTTTATTATAACTCCCGTATCCCGCCTTTCCTCTAACGTATACATATTAAAATCTTTAAATCTGTCCTCATATGCTTCATAACAAAGACCACTGACCATTTTAGTAGCTACCCTCTGCACAGACTCCAACCTGCTTATATCCTTTTGAAGGTGTATTTCCAGTATTACACACAATATTCCAAACAAGGTCGCACCAGATGCATTATCGCCTCCTTTTTTCTGTTAGCCATTCCTCTCCCTATACATCCAAGTATCTTTCTGACTTTCACAGTCCTCTTTTCTACCTGTTTAGCTAGTTTAAGATCTTCAGATACAATTCTGCCCAGGCCCTGCTCCTCTTTCGTGGACAGAGGTACCACACCCCCTACACTGTACTGCTCCTTTGGATTTGATGTACGCAGAGCTGCATAGGCATGTAAGAGACAGTCCCTGCTCATCAGAGCTTACAATCTAGTCAAGACAGACAACACAAGAGAAGCACAAGGAGATCAGGTGAGTCCAGATCCGAAAGCGGCAGCGAGGAGGTGAGTTTTCAGCCTGGATTTGAAGAGGGTCAGAGAAGGCACCTGACATACAGACTTAGGTAGTTCCAAGCGTAAGGTGCAGCAAGGCGAAAAGAGCGAAGTCTGGAGTTAGCAATAGAAGAGAAGGGCACAGATAGAAGGTAGTGAGGAGCTGCAGAGTGAATGCACTTATAGATCAGCAGAAGAAGTTTGAACTTGATGCCGAAATGGATAGGGAGCCAATGAAGTGACTTGAGAAGAGGGGTAATATGAGCACGATGAGGCTGGCGGAAGTTTAGCCATGCAGTAGAGTGTTGAACAGATTGGAGGGGGGAGGGATGATTCAAAGGGAGACCAGCAAGGAGTAGGTTACAATAGTCAAGATGGGAGGTGATTAAGGAGTGGATAAGTGTCTTAGTAGTATTCGGCAGTTTCACAATAGTAATCCTACCCGCTTCTGATCGCTGGAAGGAGCGGGCTACAAATGCTTGCTAAATAAATAAAATAAATAAAAATAAATAGTATGCTCAGAAAGCAATGGACGGATTTTGTTGATGTTATAGAGAAAGAAATGACAGGTCTTAGCTATCAGATGGATGTGTGTGGAGAAGGAGAGAGAGGAATCAGAAACTACCCCAAGGTTGCGAGCTGAGAAAACAGGGAGGAGTAGAGGGCTATCCACAGAGACTGAGAAAGGAGGAAGAGGAGAGGAGGATTTAGGGGGAAAAATAAGAAGCTCAGTTTTGGCCATGTTCAATTTCAAGCGGTGTTGAGACATCCAAGCAGCAGTGTCAGAAAGGCAGGCAGAGATCTGGGTCTGGATTCCCAGAGAGATTTCAGTTGTAGAGAGGTAGACAGCCCTTCTGCAGTATCACTAACAAAGATGTTAAAAAGAATTGGAGCAAGGACAGATCCCTCTGGCATACTACTGGTAACCTCCATCTAGAGCTCTCCCTCAGTCCAACTCCCTGGTCACTCAGTCAAAGAAATCAATCAGATTTTGCTGACAAGACCTGCCTCTGGTGAATCCATGCTGTCTTGGATCCTGCAATCCATTGGACTCCAGAAAACTTCACTTGTCTCTCTTTCAGCAATATTTCCAATAATTTACTAATGACATAGGTTAGACTAACTGGCTTGTAGTTCTCAATGTCATCCTTAGTCCGCTTTTGTGTAAAGGGACCACATGTGCCTTTCCCCAGTCCTTTGGGACCACTCCAGATGCCAAAGAAGAATTGAAAAGGTCAGACAGTGGAGCCGCTAGAACATCCTCAAGTTCCCTCAGTTTTCTTGGATGTATCCCATCTGGACCTATTGCTTTGTCTACTTTTAGTTTAGCTAGTTCCTCACAAACTGTCTTCTGAAAATAGTTAAAGATCCTCGTTGCTTATGTCCCTATTTATGGGTATTTTCTGAGGTCCTGCTCCTGGCCCTTTATCTGTGAACATAGAACAGAAATATTTGTTAAGCAAATTCTCATCAGTTTCTACATATTCCTCCCCTTCACCCTTGAGTCTGACAATACCACATTTGCCCTTCCTTCTCTCACTAACATATCTGAAAAATGTCTTATCCTCCTATTTTATTGCATCGACTATTTCTTCTTCTTTTTGTATCTTTGCTTTCCTGACTACTTTAGTTTTTTTCCAAATATAGATACCTGTCTTCCTCTCTCTGTGATCTCTTGTATTTACTGAAGGCCTCCCTCTTTTTCTTCACCTTTTCAGCTGCTTCTTTTGAGAACCCTAGCAGTCTCCTTTTCCTTTTACATTTATTTATCTTTCTAACAAAAAGGTTGGCTGCCCTTAAAATATCCCTTTTCAGTTTTGCCCACTGCTTTTTCTACATCCCCCAGGAGTTGGCATCCTGCTAACGACTCCTTGAGGTATTGTCCTATCTTGGCAAAATTTGTTTTCCTAAAGTCTAAGACCCTCGCTTTTGAATAGATTTTATCAGCCCTAGTCCTAATACTGAACCATTCAGGGGCGGCTCTATCATGAAGCAAAGTGAGGCGGCTGCCTCAGGTGATGAAGTTTTAAAGGCGGCATTTTGTCCCCAAAACAGCCGCCTCACTTCAACTTCAAACGTTTAAAAAAAAAAAAAAAAAAAAAAAAAAATCCAAACGCTCAAATTTCTGCCGCTGCCAAGTCCGCTTCTCGGCAGCGACAGACTCATCTCTCCTTCCTATAGCAGCCACGACTCCTGCTTCTTGGAGCCACGGCTGTACTAGCACGAGGATCAGCCAGCCACTGTGGTGCCTTCCCGTGCAGCAGTGTCCCGCCCCCAAAGGAAGTTCCTTTGGGGGCGGGACGCTGCTGCATGGGAAGGCTCCGCAGTGGCTGGCTGATCCTCGCGCTAGTACAGCTGCGGCTGCAATAGAGGAGACGTGAGTCTGCCGCTGCCGAGAAGCGGACTCGGCAGCGGCAGAAATTTGAGCGTTATTATTTTCCTGGGGGCCAGGATTGGGAAGGGGGGGGGTCTAGGACTAGGAATGGGCTGATAGGGGGAAGAGGTTAGGACTGGATGGAGGTTGTTTAGGACTGGTAATGGGCTATGGGGGTCTAGGACTGGAAATGGGCTGATGGGGGGGAGGTTAGGACTGGATGGGGATTGTTTAGGACTGGTAATGGGCTATGGGGGGCTAGGACTGGAAATGGGCTGATGGGGGGGTTAGGACTGGTAATGGTCTATGGGGGGTCTAGGACTGGAAATGGGCTGATGGGGGGCTAGGACTGGAAATGGGCTGATGGGGGGGGTTGGGACTGGTAATGAGCAGATGGGAGGCTAGCACTGGAAATGAGCTAGGACTGGTAATGGGCTGATTGGGGGAGGGGAGGAGGGTGCTGCTGGCCCTAGAAGAAAACTAGGGCTAGGGTACAAATGGGCTGATGCAGGAGGATGGTAGAATAGGACTGGAAGGGAACAGATAATGAGAGGGTCTGCCAGGGGAAGGAGGGGCATGAAAGGAGCTGACACGGGGGAAGGAGGGGGCTGGAAAGGAGCTGACACCTGGGATGTACAGAAGGGGGACTGGAAGGGAGCTGACATTTGAGGATGGGCGTGGTAGGTGGTTGGGTAATGGGGAGGAGGCTGGAAGGGAGCTGACATGCAAATGGCACTGGAAGGGGGATGGACAGAGGGTAGGGCGACTGGAAGGGAGTTGACTGGGGGGGTGGCACTGAGAGTGGACGTGAGCTGATATCTGGAATGGTATTTGGACTAGAAGGGGCTGGACAGTGAGGAAAGAGGGGGACCGAAAGGGAATGGACACCAGTTGCAGTCATGGGAATGCAAGGCGGTAGACATTGGAAGGTACTGGGAGGGAAGGACTGGAAAGGGGGCTGATACTGGGGAGGGTTACTGGAACTGGAAATGGGCTGATGGAAGGAAGTGAAGAAAACAAAAGAAGAGATAAGAAAAGGCAGATGGACCATAGACCACAGAAAGAGAGCTAAGAGAAGACAGGAAAGCTGAAGCCTCAGATCGGGACCAGCATGATCAGAGAATAAAATGGTCAGACAACAAAGGTAGAAAAAATAATTTTATTTAATTTTAGTTATTGGACTTTGTGCTATTTTTATATTTTACACAGTATTGGGGAACTGCATCTCTTATTTATCTGATATTGCACTGCATGTGGACTCTGGCTTCTTGGGGTTTCAATTTAAATTTAGTCTACATATTTTTATTTTTACTTTAGATTGTGGTTACTTATTCTGTACTTGGTGAGGGTCGATGTTGCGAGTGTTTGACTGAGGTCAGGTGTTCTGTTAACATGGAGTTTGTACATAAAGATCTATACTGTACTGTAGTAATTTGACTTGTTCAGCTTTGCAAATGGGTGTATGGATGTTCCAGGGCCCACTGTAGTATTTACAGTGATGCTTTTTTTGGATGGGCTCCTTATGTGAGTTTTGGAAGTTTGTGCTGATATCGTATGGTATGGTAGGTTTGCTCTTTGTTGTAGGGTTTTGTATTAGTTCACAATATGCCTGGTACTAAAAAATAGTGGTGGTTGTTAGTGAGATGATCAGAATCAGATTTTCTTTTTTAAAATATTGAGTTCTGTAGGTGAATGTCCTGGTTCTGCTCTGCACCTACTGTGGCTGCAGAATATATGTTAAAAAAGAAAAAGCAAGAACCATACTGCAGTTTATAACAAAATAAAAATGAGTTATAATTTAGTTTTATAAACTGTGCTGTTGGTTCTTGCTGTCTTTTAGTTTCTTGGTGTGCAAACGGGACTGTAACTAGCCCTGAGCAAGCGGTGCAGCCGCACAGGGCAGAAAGGTTTGGGGGATGCATTTCGGCTGTCTGCTGTTGCCCTGCCGCTGCTGGCAAGACAATAGCAGGCAGACAAAATGCGCTCCCTAAGCCTTTTTGCAGCACTTTAAGCAGGTCTGGTCCCTCCCTTCTCCGATGCCATGTCAGAGTAGGGAGGGACAGATCTTCTTAAAGTGCCATTGCCTTTCAGATTGGGCACATGCCCCCTCCTCCTCCCCATACCTCCGTCTAGCGCTGCCTGCTCTTTCCCTGCTGCCGGCACCTCCCTGAAAAAAACAGAGGGTGGCAGCAGCAGGGAAAGAGCAGGCAGCGCTGGACGGAGGTATGGGGGAGGGGGGGCGTGTGTCCAAGCTGCAAGTTGCACAGGATGCGATTGCAGCTCGATATGGCCCTGTGTGCAAACATCTTGCATTTCCTCCATATAATCTAATCGACTTTTTGGTTTGGTTCAGTCACTGATTGGATTTCTGAAAAATCCCCGCCCCCTCTAAGGTGGGGGTGCCTTTTCATACTTCGCCTCAGGCAGCAGATTGCCTTGAGCCGCCCCTGGAACCATTCTATCTGATGATCACTAGATGCGAGATGATCTCTCACTGTAACATCAGAAACACTTTCCCCATTGGTAAGCACTAAGTCCAGTATGGGTCCCATCATGTGTGGGTAGACCAAACAGAGCAACAAAGTACCTGCAGAGTGTAACTGGAAACCAAGAAAGCTGGTACAAGTACTGGCGGATTTCAGGTTTATTTAAAAACCCCTTTTATTGAACCCTTATGCATTTCGGCCAGTAGGCCTTCTTCAGGGGGATTTTAAGGAGACAAACCTCGAAAAAATACAATTTAAAATAAGAATACATAATAACATATTAAAATATCATTTAAAAGACAGGTAATAAACAATGAATAAATAAGTAATAAAACAATAAGATGTAAAATAATATCCATATAATGAAACCATAAAATAATAATAAGGAACATAATAAAAAAACACCCATGTGCATGCTGTACATGTACTAATTGTCAATGTGTTACATCATAAACTTTATAGGACAATCATTAAAATGAATAAGTAAAATCCGAAGGGCCTGCATGGAGCCCTGGTGCTGTGGCGTCCCGTTGACACAGCACTGGGACGCTATGCAGGAGCCCTGATTCCTCACCACTGCTCAAATGCACGTTTCTCTGCCACCCGACCCCCAAAAGGGCCTGCAAAGGCCAGGATTGGGCTGCAGGGAACCTCCAGGTGCTCCTCACCATTTCTGGAGGATCTGCTGGTGCCGCTTCCTTTCTTCAGGGAGACTTATTCCACCTCCAAGACAGAATAAGTCCCTCCGTCCAGTCCTGCCGCCCCAGACGTACAGGGCTGCAACCAGAATCGGCCCTATATGTCTGGGTCATGGGCATGCCTCTGTCCTGCCCATTCTCCTCCTCTGGACCACGCCCTTCCTTCCCCCTCCCCCCCGTCCAGAGTTCCCCGCACATCTCCTCTGTACATGAGGGGAGCTTTGGTTGGGAATCGGCCCCTGGCATTTAGCAGGGATATACAGACAAAGCAGATGTACATCCCTGCAAAACGCTACTCAGAATGACTTCCTTAGGCGCTAATGCTGCTAAAATATTAGCTATAATAAAACGAAAGATATTGTAATAAAACAAAAGATATTATAATGCCTCTATATCATTCCATGGTGAGACTGCACCTTGAATATTGTGTGCAATTCTGGTCGCCGTATCTTAAAAAGGATATAGCGATATTAGAAAAGGTTCAGAGAAGAGCCACCAAAATGGTAAAGGGGATGGAAGGATACTCCTATGAAGAAAGGCTAACCTGGAAAAGAGACGGCTGAGGGGAGATATGATAGAAGTCTATAAATTTATGAACGGAGTGGAACGGGTAAACGTAGAGCGATTGTTTACGTTATCGGAATATAGAAAGACTAGGGGACATGCAATGAAGCTACAGGGTAAACTATTTAAAACTAATAAAAGAAAATATTTTTTCACTCAACGTTTAATCAAACTCTGGAATTTGTTACCGGAGGATGTAGTAAAGGCTGTTAGTGTAGCTGGGTTTAAAAATGTTTTGGACAAGTTCCTGGAGGAAAGGTCCATAAACCATTATTAAGAAGGGACCCAGGATATCAATGCTTGACCCAGTACAAGCATTGTGGAACCTGTGTCTTTTGGGGAAACTGCTAGGTACGTATGACCTAGATTGGCCACTGTTGGAAACAGGATACTGGGCTTGATGGACCTTGGTCTGACCCAGTATGGCATATCTTATGTTCTTATTAACTTTCAGTGCATCTTAACTACCCCAATCACCCCCACCAAACAGCCATGAGATCACTGAAAAGATATCTTCTTAATGTCCAAGAAAGCACAAAGTTGTTCTGGAGAGAAAAAAACAGTTAGCATTCAAATAGGAAGCTAAACATGCAAGGATATCGCAAGTCTAGAGTCACTCCCAAAGGTAATGTCTCCTGTCTCATGGACAGGAAAAGATATGTTGGGCAAGGCTCTGTCAGTCAGTTCATTGTCATTGTTCCAGCTACCCATTCACAGCTAACTTTGAAGCCACTGATCTCATCAGGTGTTAGGTCTCTCCCTACCCACCCTGACTCCCACCCACCCCATGTGAGCAATCTTGCTTTATAGGGCAACTCCCCAATTGGCTACACACAGGGACACACACAAACATAGAACAGCACTATTAGAACACACTTAATTGGTTAACTGCTTTAATTTGGGTGGGTCCCATAGAATATTGCTCAAGTTGTTACCATCTTTTCCCATTAATAACTCCCTACCATTCTAGCAACATTTTTAGCTGGGCTACCTGATGATACTGTGTGACATTGGGGGCCCCCAATTCCTTTTGTATCTCTTGAGGAATTATTTCCTCCAAATAAACTAAAATACTTTTCTTTAAATGTTGTTTTTCCCCTCCATCAACAAGCATAATTGAATCAAGCACACAAGTGTATGATGTTATCTGACAGCACTGAAACAGGAGAGCTGTCCCAGAGTTAATACTAGTGTGACCTTCTATGCACATATGGCCCTTTATATCTCCTCGAAGGTATTGCTCTGTGGAGTGGTCAAAACATTCTTCCTCTTATCTTTTGTTGCTTCCAAAGAAGGTTTCTAGCAAAACCACCAGCCTACTAGGGAACTCTCATACTCCATTCACTTACTTGGGAACGACAGGTATCACAACAGTCTCTTCATACTCAAACCGATCCATCTTAATAATTACCATCTTCAACTCCAGCTCCATTCCTTGTCTGTCACAGCTAGGCCTGGTATCATTTCCCTTGATAGGGTAGAGGACAGAGTCTTCCTCTTATCTTATGCAACTTGGCTCCAAGGGGGACATTCAGTCCCCCAAAATTCAATTAGATGTTTATATCCGGGTAGGGAGATGTGTGGTGTTATAACAAAGGTCTTTGACACCTGATGACTGGCAGAAGAAAAGATTATTCACAGGCAGCTATATAACAACTCTGTATGGTAGTGGCAATAATGATTCAGTTGTAGCAATAAATGATTCACAGCAAATGGTAATTCTAACAGTGACTATATCTCATAAATGTATGCATGCAATAACAGTATCAAACTACATAGCCCAGCTAGCACAGAATATCAATTGTGGAGATCTTATGGGCCCCAGCTGTGAAGAGAATCATGGACTCCAACCATATGCTACACAGATCCCAACCCTGAATGTCACTCAGAGCTAGCATAGTGCAAAGAATCAACCATGATGCATGGTCACATTCATTTCAGGTAGTTCCAGCCCATAGCTAGAATCCATGGTAATTTTACAGAATCAGGATCGCCTTTCCTAGCACAAAGCAGTTCTTTGCCTATGCCCATCCAGTTTAGTGCAGGTTGGTAGACATAAATATCGTTAAGAAGGTTTGGGTATAAATCCTAGAACGTAACTTGACAGTTTTACTGGTTTGTTTACAGTAAGCTTAAATAGGCACATTGACTCTTGAAGAACCAGCTGTGAGCTACTGTATCTTAAGCATAAACAGCATTCCATTCACAGGCTACTAGAGTACATTTAGCACATTCATCTCACTCATCGTAATTTCTGGAAGATTTTGGAGATCACTAGCTATACTATTAGAGGTCTTGCTGTTTTCTGGATTTCCCTATCCAGATGCACCATGTTTACCTGTTTCTCTCAATAGCAATTGGCCTGGAAACTGGTAGAGAAGTTTGAGAAGGGTAATTTCTAACTTGGCCTTTTCTTATCGCCATTGTTAGATGTAAAAAAAGAGATGAGATGCTAAAGTCTATGGAAATTTCAAGTCTATGGCAGTTTCACCATTGAGAATTTCCTGGGTTCCACAGTCTTGTACGAGATTTTTCAAAGCCTAGTTTGTCATAGTTGAAATCCAAATAACTTAGGGGAGATATGATAAAGGTCTATAAAATGGTGAGCGAAGTGGAATGGGTAAATATAAACCGGTTATTTACACCTTCAAAATGTAGAAGGACAAGGGGAAGCACAATGAGCTACAATTTAGCACATTTACTTATTTATTTTATTTATTTAACAGCTCTTATATACTGCGCTCTTTGTTATCAGTGCGGTTTACATTCAACAATATGACTCTCAGACAGTGGCAGATCTATCCTAAGTTTACATATAACGGGGAACGTAACATAGATTTGAACTGGGGGAAACTATGTACATTTTACAGTTACAATATTGGTAGTCTATTTACAGTAAAGTACATCTTGAGGCAGTACTGTTTGGATACAAGTACTATCTGGTCTGTGTTTCATGCTCCATAAGTACATATTTAGTAATCATATTGAGGGATTGGGTTGTGGTGGGGGGGGGGAGGGGAGGTGTTGTTAGGTTGTGAGAAGTACATAAGGAACAGGTGGTGCTTGAGGGCTTTTCTGAATTGCATGAGGTCGCTGATCGATCTGATGCTGGGAGGGAGGGTGTTCCAGTATCTAGCAGCATAGGATGCAAATGCTCTATTGTTAGTTGATTGTGCACATTTCGTGGTTTCCCTTGGGATAACTAGTATATTGGCAGCTAATGACCTCCTAGATCTGTTGTTGAGGGTGTGGTTGAGTAGGGCTGAGATTGAGATTAAGATTAATCAAAGTATTTTTTCACTCAACATGTAATCAAACTTTGGAATTTGTTGCCGATGTAGAAAAAGTTGTTAATGTAGTTGCGTTTAACAGAGGTTTGGACAAGTCCCTGGAGGAAAGTCCATAAACCATTATTAAACTGGACTGAGGAAATCCACTGTTTACCCCAAGATGAGCATTGTGGAAGCTGTGGACTTTGGGTACCTGCCAGGTACTTGTGACCTGGATTGGTCACTGTTGCAACAGGATAATGGGCTTGATGGACTTTTTGATCTGACCCAGTATGGCATTTATGTTCTTATGCTATTTAACATAATCTCCTCCCATGTTATTTCTTGAGATAAAAATATAGCAAATGATGGCACATAAGACAATATGACCTATCTTCCTGTCTACGCCAACTCCTGAGCTCTACAATCCCCTTCTTCTCCTTCAGAGATTCTGTGTACCTGTCCCATGCTTTCTTGGATTCAGGTGAAATCGTTTCCACTACCTCCACTGGGAGGCTGTTCCATGCATCTGCCATCCTTTTGGTAAAGAAATATTTCCTTAGATTATTCCTGATCCTACCCACTTGCATCCTGTCAGACGGGTGCCTGGGTGAGAATGTTCACAGTCTTGGCAAAGGCATATATTAATATGATTTGCAAGGGATTGTGGGAAATGTAGTCCATTCACACCAGACACAGCCGTTCACAATAATTAGTTGTGCTTGAGTGTAAAGCCAATAAGATATTTATTTATGGGGTTATTTCTCCCAACACAGATATGCTTGGTAGCACATAAAACAGGATACTTGCTTTCAGTGTAAAACTTAGAAAAACAAAATCAGGAAAACAACAGCTGAACTTGTCAGGCAATCAAAGCAAAAGAATAAAGACCTGGTTGGTAACAAACTGGTCTTTTCTGTAGGCTCTAGCTAATATTTTCTTAGCAGTGCTTTAATCAACAAACAAAACCCACAAAGTAGGGAAAAACTGTTCTTTTCAGGTTAACTTCTTATATCTTCACACATAGACTCAGAAGTGATTTCCTCAGAGCTCACAAGCAATTAGGTAAGGCTCAATTGCTAGCAGTTACCCAGCTGAAACCCCTTAGCTGGCTTGCTTTCTACTGTGTGGCTCAAATCCTACTCAGGAGCTTTTCTGAGTAGATTAAAGAACAAGTTTGTATTTCTTTGTGATGGTTGTTGTACTTTGTAACAGTAAATTACCAAAGGAGTTTAGACAGAGAGCAATCCATGTATTCACAGCCTGTATCTACCACCTCTCCCCCTTCTTCAACAATCATGGGTTCAAAATCATGGATTGGCACAGAGGAATTCCTCAATGGAGCTCTTTCAGGAGAATTCTTGTTTCCCTGCTGTCTTTCAAGGGTATAGCTAGGGCATAGATCAGTGTTCATACCTGAGCTTCCATTGCTGTTAGAGTTCCTCTCTAAATAGCCTGGCCAGTATGTAGTCCAGTTCTTATGTCCAGCCTTCCAATCCAGATCCCTGGACACTGGATCTCTCTTCACATACCTTCTGGCACGGGTCTTAGGGTCCCTTCCACGTGCAGCCGTCTCCCTCACAGGTACCGTCTGGAGATTCCTAGCTCTGCAGCACCATTCCTCTGGCTTTCCCCAGTCCAATGGTGTAAGCTTGCCTTTGGAATGCCTTCCAGTATACGTACTGCTCTGGACTCCTTTAGACCTCCCAAAAGCTTTTCTCTTCTTTCTTCCAAAGGGTTTCTTGCCCTCTCTGTCCATCCGCTCTGGCTTCTGCTTCTGATGATCCTCCAGATGATGAAGCTGTCCAAGATGAGGAGATCCAAGCTGATCAAGACACTGAGGATGTCCAAGATCAAGAAGATGATTCTCCGTAGAATAAACTCTACCTTTATTCTGCTTAGATGAGTGCTCCACCCTAGCACAGCGCAGCTGTGCTGAATCAGGCCCTGCCCTTTGGGATGAGTGCTTGGGGATTACCTCATATCCCTCTTGATTGAACACACGTTTCCCCACTTCAGCTCCTCTAATGGCTGTTGGAAACCTGGTGCATTCTGGGACTGGTGGTCTTTTATGGAAAAATTCTGTTTTCTTATTTCTACCAGAACTGACAGGTTGCTTGTTCAGAGTCACTTCACCTTTACTATAGCTCCTTCCTGAGCTATGATAAGCTTCCTTATCACAATCCTCATCCTATAGTTTATCCCCTCATTCCAGAGCTTCCTTTCAGTTGAGAGACCCTCTCCTTTGTTATAATATTTATTTATTTTATTCATTCATTCATTCATTCATCTGACAGACGCACATGCTGAATGGCTTCAGAATGATTTACAACAGAAACACAAACCAGAATCTATGGAGGTACGTAAATGTCAATCAACTTTAGAGCTGTCAAGTTACATCCAGGAGGGAGGTTTTGGGCCAGTCCTGGATTTTTAGGTGCTTAGTTTGTCTAAGTCACCTATGCTGAAATGTAAGTACACCACATCTAGCGTTCTTCCATGATTATATTTTTCTGCCAAGACTTACCTCTAGTAAAACTGTTCTGCCTTGGATCCTGTCATCCTTTGGATTCCAGAGGCTGCACAGTTCTCTGTTCTAGGAGTGTTTCCATTTATTTACTTACCACTAAGGCTAATTGGCTTGTAGTTCTCAATCTCCTCCTTGCTTCTGTTTCTGTGGAGAGGAACCACATCTACCTGTTTCCAGTCTTTATGGGCTACTTCTGACTATAAAGGAGAATTGAAAATGTCAGACCAGCACAGCCCCCAGAATTTCCATCAGTTCCTTCAATATAGTTTGATGTAGCCTTCTGTCTGGCTCCATCATTTTGTCTGCTTTTAATTTAGTTAACACTTCACAAACAGTCTTCTGAAATTCATTTGAGATCTACCTCACATTCCTGTTTGTATTTGTGCACATAGAACATATCTGTGGTTTACAGTAAAATATCCTATATAAGAAGAAAAATGCTTACTTAAAAAAAACATACACAAACATACTACAGAAACATACAACCCATTGATGTGACACAAAAAGATGTCCTCATTTTTTAACACTATTTCCAGTATCACCCTCCACCCACACAGGTTCTGGGACAGTCCTGCCTATATAGAAACCAGAATATTCTTACTTTTAGACACCACAGCAGCTGGGGTGTCCCAATCAATCTCTATTGAATTGAAATCACCTCTCAATACGAGCACTTCCCCTTAAATAACAGTATGGATGTCTTCAATTAAATCTTTCTATTTGTTCTGCCTGTGAGGGAAGTCTGTATACTAAGCTAATTGAAATAGATATTCCTTTCCCTCTTTCCAGATTAATTCATAGTGCCATCTCCTTATCTCATCCACCCTGTGGTTCTGTTGCTTTAATATTTTTTTACATGGAGCGCTACTGTGTTCCTTGTGAACAGATTATAGTCCAGTATAACTATATTTCAGTCACGCTTCTCTATGTACTACATCACCATAATTGCCATTAAATTCAAGTCAGCCTCTTCTAGTACAGCCTCTACATCTGCAACTTAATACTATGCATATTAGTCTATGTAGTTTTCCAGAAGTGGTTCTTTTTTCCCTTCTGTATATAAATGTTCAATGTTTTACTTACCCGGGGGCTTTGTTTACTCATTCCAAACAGTCCTCATTTAAAGTTATCCTTAGCAGGTAAAGCAGTCCGTAGCCAAAGATATTTTATCCTTGTCGGGTATATCTGTTTTGTTATCTGTTTTGCTCTTGTTGGCAAATTTCGCTCTGGATTATCTGTAGGAAGTATTGGTTTAAACAATATCTTGGTACACCAATTATACACTTTTTGCAGTGTGCGCAATTTATTTATTTATTTATTTACATTCTCTTATATACCGCGCTATTCTGCATCAGCGCGGTTTACATTGAACAAACGGAAATTACATTGAACAGGGCATTATAAATTGGAGATAACTATTTTACAGGGAACATGGGCTATGGAGGGTTAAGTGGCTTGCCCAAGACCTCAAGGAGCACCTGTGGGACTAGAAACACCAGTCCTTCCGGCCCAAGGTTGCTGTCCTCTAGTGGGATTTGAACCCCCGACCTTCCGGCCTGAAGTACCCTGCCCCAACCACTAGGCCACTCCTCCACTCCAATACGAGTTGATTTTGTGTACCATATCATTTAATAGCATGTGACTTGAAAAGTGCTTCAGTATGCATATTAAAAGCTAAGGGTATGCATTTGTTTTCAAAATAATAGTGAAATGAAATAACAAGGGCATTTTTGATGTAATGTTTTTTTAAATGAACCGAATGACCATGTGGCCAGAATGAACCACCTTGCAAGCACTGTCTCATTAGGGCTTGTAATCTAATCAGACAGTGCTTGCAAGGTAGTATGCTCTGGAATGGTAGTAGAAGCAGACGGAGGAAGTTAATGCTCTGGAGAAACATAGAGCCAGCAGAAGCACTATCAGAAAGAAAGAGAGGTTGATCTCCAATCCCCTGTAGTCCACCAGTCCAGATGAAGAGAGTACTAACAGGGGGGCGGAGCCTGATGTCCAGCGGGATAGTCGCATAGCGCTGAGGCTCCCGAGAGGCCTACCAAGACTCCTGAATTTTGAACCGCTTTAATTCTGAATATTGCTTTGACTCTACCGGGGTACCTTGGGGTGATGGCGGGGACCAAACCAGCACGTCTAGATTTCGGGACCCCAACGAATTCCCATGGTAAACGCTCCAAAACCGAGCCCCCGTCTCCGCAGAAGCAGCCCGCACCTCGGGAAGGTCCCGAGATGCAGCAGGAGATCCTCACTGAAATACGAGGGGTAAAAGACCTTGTGCAATCCAACGGGGAGTCACTCCGAGCGCTGCGTGAAGAGTTCGGCGTGCTGCAAAGCAAACTTGAAGGACTTTCCCTACGACAAGACAATATGGAAGGCATACTGGACTCACACGCGGTCCGGTTGGCGAAACTTGACAAAGTAGAGCGCCAGATACGGGCCCTTCAGAAAGAAGTGGAAGATGGCAACAATCGGGCCCGCCGCAATAACATACGGCTCGTGGGCATACCGGAGGGAGCTGAGTCTGGAGACATGAAGGAGTTTCTTTGCAAGGTGCTTCCTTCCCTACTTCGGATCACATTCGCTAAAGACCTGGAGATTGATCGGGCTCATCGAGTGCCCTCAAATATGGCGCTCAATCGGAAGACCCCGCGGCCCATTATCTTTCGGCTCTTAAGATACCAACATGTTGAGCAAATTCTGAATGCCGCTCGTGCAAAAGGCCCCATCGAGTTTGAGGGCCACCGGATATCCTTCTTTCCTGATTTGGCTAAGCCCACGGTTGATCGTAGAAAGCGATTCCTGGAATTTCGACCGAGGCTACAACAACTGCAAGCTCGCTATGGCCTGATGTACCCGGCTAAACTCAGGGTAACGCTGCACAACCAGACCAGAACATTTGATGATCCTGAATTACTTGCGGAATTTTTGGAGTCCAAAGAGGCAGATCAGATGCGTTGATCCAAGGAACACTTAGTTAATTGACCTTATGTTGGTTAAAACCCGCCATATTGTTTTCGGACGCTCTCTACCTTAGAGACTGCCTTGGCAATTTACAGTCTTGGCTTTCACTCGCCTTGATGGCCCTGCTCTATCATGCCCACAGCTACTTCGGTGGAGATCGGAAACTATAATAACAGAAGGGTTCGAATACTACAACCGCACTCTCTTGGGCCTCCTCCCGCAGACATATGGTCGCCATTTATATTTGGGGTTATGCTTCTTCTCTGGGGCACTTCGGTGCTTGTTTTCTCATATGGGGTGTATCTGGTATCTTAATTGATGTGTATGAAATAGATGTACAGATGTGGTATATATTTCATACTCGCCTGCGCTTTTACTTCAAATGTATAACAATGTCTTATGGCCCTATGTAAGGTTTTTTCATTGAACGTAAAGGGAATCAACAACCTGATTAAAAGAAAGAAAATCCTTAAGTTATTTAAGTCATGAAAAGGCGGATCTGGTTTTTCTTCAGGAAACGCACTTAAATTCTACCGAAACTCTGAAACTCAATATTAAACCTTACATGGTCGCTGCCTACTCTCCGGCTGTTTCTAAGAAATGTGGGGTAGCTATTCTGGTGAGAAAATCCTTGCCTATCACCATTATTGCCACTAGCTCTGACACGGAGGGCAGATGGTCCCGCGTCCATCTTAAAATTGGACACCTTGAACTAACATGTATATGTATATATGCCCCCAATGTGGATAATCCTGCCTTTTTTGCTACCATTGCTCAGGTTGCGCAGGCCTCTGCTAGCACCTCACTGATAATAGGTGGCGACTTTAATCAAGTCGTCGATCCTCTGATAGACAGGCAACCGCCTAGAACGAGTGGCCTGCCCAAGAGCTCCCTCACACTCACCTCCTTGATCAAAGATCTCGCTTTAGTGGATCTTTGGAGATTGTTGCATCCTGCTGAACTGGAATTTACTTTCTATTCTCCCCCCCATCTATCACAGTCCAGAATAGATTTTTTCCTAATATCTAAAGTGCTGGTATCTCAGGTAGACACAGCGATGATTCACCCATTACATATCTCAGACCATGCTGCCATTTCCTTCCAGTTGCACGCTAACCTGCCCAGTGGGAATCCGGGAAATTGGTTTTTTGATAGGACCCTGCTAGAGCAACAAGAGTTTCAGTTAGATATTCGGGCCGCCATTCAGGACTATTTCCATTTTAACTTACCACATGATACCAAGGGCTGGGCTTGGTGGGAGGGCTTTAAAGCTGCCATTCGTGCAACCATTACTAGCTATCAAATTCGCTTGGGGAAACAGCGTAAGCAACAGTTACTAATATTAGAGCAACAAATTAAAGCTGGGGAACGGGTTCTTACTTCCCGCACTGATCCTTGTGTGTTGTTACGATTGCAACGCCTACGCTTTCAATATAATTCAATCCTGTCTGCTGCAGCCTCTAAAAACATCGCATCGCAGAAAGGGCTGTACTATCGGGAGAGCAACCGTGCTGGTAGACTCTTAGCTAATGCCTTGAAAGGTCAAAAAGAAGCCAAGCGGGTAGCGGCTCTCCGACACCCGGTAGGAGGGGACATAGTGACAAATAATACAGAGATAGTAGAGCTCTTCCGGGATTTTTATACTCGTCTTTATAAATCAGAATGTGACTTCACGTCAGAGGCTTTTGAGCGATTATTATCCGAAATCCAACGGCCGACCCTCTCTGAAGAGGATAGGGCTGCGATGGATAAACCCTTCTCTACTAATGAAATTCACTCTGCCCTTAAACGTATGGCCTCGGGACGCGCCGCAGGCCCTGACGGTCTTCCGGCCGAATTTTATAAAACGTTCAGTGCTGATCTAGCCCCCCACCTAAAATTCTATTTCACTGCTCTGGCTGAAGACACATCTTGCTTGGGATCCTTTTCGGCGGCGAATGTGGTAGTATTTGAAAAAGAAGGGAGGGATCCGCTGTTAACAGCTAACTACCGCCCAATCTCCCTTCTTAACGCAGACTATAAAATTTTTGCGACTATCTTAGCCTCTCGACTATCTGACCAAATGTCTACACTAATCCACCCTGATCAATGTGGTTTTATACCCGGAAGATCCACTGCCGACAACGCTAGGACTTTATGTCATGTTTTGACTAATGCTGCAAGCCTAGATCTACCACTAGTTGGCCTCTCCCTAGACGCCGAGAAAGCCTTCGACCGTCTCGAATGGCCCTTCTTATTTGCTGTTCTCCGTTGGTACGGCTTTGGGGAGGGCTTTCTCCGGTTTCTTCAAGTCATGTATGCCGAACCCACAGCCAGTATTTGTGTGAATGCTACCAAATCTCAGCCATTCAGCCTTCAAAGAGGTACACGCCAAGGGTGCCCCCTATCTCCTTTGCTTTTTGACTTAGCGCTCGAACCTCTAGCCCTGTTACTTAGGCAGTCCGCAGACATCCGAGGTGCCCCCTTTAGACACAGAGAGATCAAACTCTCCGCTTATGCAGATGATCTTATGCTTTTTATAACTCTGGACTCGGTCCCAGCAGTCTTAGAATTACTAGACAGGTATTCGCAGCTCTCGGGCTATAAGATCAACTGGACCAAATCGGTTGCTTTCCCACTTAACCACCGGGTACATGCGGCCGACATGCAAGCCTTTCCCTTTCTCTGGCAGCATAGTATGGTGAAATATCTCTGGGTCTCTTACTGTTATCCTTTAGAGGATACTATTAGTTTCAACGCCAAGGCGATAATCTCCAAAGTCCGTGAACTTACCAATCGGTGGTCTCCACTAACCCTTACATGGTGGGGCCGCTTGGAAACAGTGAAAATGATGATAGTTCCTAAGGTGAACTACATCCTCGAAATGCTACCATGTTTACTGCCCCGACACATTTACAAAGATATAGAAGGCTGCCTTATCCGTTATTTATGGCAGGGTAAAACACCCAGGATAGCTAAACAACACTTGCAATCTGATAAAGCGAGAGGAGGAGCTAGATTTCCAGATTTTCTCAAATATCATAAGGCCTTCCTCTTAAAGCAAGGTGCCCGTTGGTTGGATACCCCGGCAGCAGGCCGCCCGGTGTGGCTAGATATTGAAGAAGAGCTCAGTGGACCAGTTCCGCTGGCCTACTTCCCCGGAATGTGCCATCATTCAGACTCCCGCCATTCACCAATGGTTGCAGACACTCTAGTGGCCTTTAATGCCCTTATTCAATCTCTGGGTCCGCAGGCGTGCCCCCTGGACCATCTCCCGATTTGGCATAACTCTCGATTTCAAATTAACAAAAAACGATAGCATGGAGACCCTGGTACTCCAGGGGGATTTGGACACCTAAGCAGCTGTTTGCTGGGGATCGCTGGAAAACCTTTAATGCTTTACAAACGGAATTTGGTCTACCAGCGAAATATTACTTTCAATGGGTGCAGCTCCAACATTGCCTTAAAGGCGCTCGGGTCATTCCGCGCTCTGATACTGGCGAGGAAGGGCTGTCAGATGTGATTCGTTGTATCGGGAGCTTACCAGGGGTGGCATCTAACTTTTATAAAATACTCACTCATAGTCCCGGCAGGGACACCCCTAGGGCCCAGCAGGCATGGGAGCGCGAATTGCACGTCACTTTAACTCCCCAGCAATGGAAGATAGTCTGGAGAAAAGTGGTGCGGGTCTCCAGATCCGCCTCTGTCACTCAAACGCTCTTCTATTTTGCCCATAGATGCTTTTATACTCCTGAGAAGATGGCCAAATGGAATGTCAATACAAGCTATCGATGTTGGTCATGCCATACAGCGGTGGGTACCTTTGCCCATGTTATTTATGAATGTCCAGCACTACAGCAATATTGGGGGCGGGTTTGGGACCGAATACAAAGTATCCTACACTTCCGGGAGCCCCTTTCTTGGAAGATTGTGGGACTCCGCTCTGTGGCGGGGATCCCCTCTCTTCCCAGGACAGGCCGCTTCCTCCTAGATTTTATGTTGGGCATAGCTGTATGCTTAGTCACGAAAAATTGGAAGAATGGCTCCCGCCTAACTTTTACCGAATGGTGGAATTCTGTCTGTTTATATAGTACGTATGAGCAGATACCTCGTCGGATGGCATTCCAGGTTCAGGACTGCTCTCACTTGTCTAAATGGCAGATGCTTAATGACTATGTTCAGATTGCCAGGTGCTCCAATATAGCCGTATAGCCACACTCATCATGTTGCAGATAATTATATTACCTCGAAAGATACTAATATGTATATACACCCGATACTGGATTGTTAAGTAACCCAGAGAAGAAGCATGCGGGGAGGGGGTGGTGGGGGTTTACTGTCCGTGATTGTATAATATTATTTGTTCATGTCTTATATTCTGTATGTCCTTTTGTTTCGATGTTCCAAAATGAAAATAAAAGTTTAAAAAAAAAAAAAAAAAAGAGAGTACTAACAGCTGCAGCTTCCGGTGGAAATTGGCTCTCATCTCCACAAAGTGGCAGAAGAAGTTAGAGGGAGAGCAAGAAACCAGCAGCTGGTGAAGCAAACTGAGAAGCATATGCAATGGGTTTTGACAAATAAATAATCTGATGATTCTTCCTTATGATGGATTTTCGTGCCTTGCTATGGTTTGGTCAGTTACCACACCAGTTGCTGCTGCCTGATCCATTTTTTTCCAGTGGTTTCTTCTAGCCCCACTTATGGAAACATAAGAGAAAAAAATTCCTTTTTCCTTGCCCCTTTCTTCTGATCCTGCTGCAGCCAGTGTCGGTGACTGCCCTACCTGTTCCAGGCCATGCTGCCGCCCTGCCTTTTCTCTTAGTTCAGCACCACTGCCCTGCTGTTTTATTGCCAGTGCCACTCTAGGTGCCCTGGCACTTTTGTTTCCACTGAGGTATTTTGATCTTTACAGAAGGGGTCCGGTTAGGGTGATTATTATGATCTGTTTAGTATTCAAATTCTGGGTTGAGAGGGCTGGGGGCCTTGAAATTAATTGAAGGGGACCCATAGCTTACATCAGGGGTCTCAAACTCAAATTGCTTTGAGGGCCGAATGAGGACTTGTAAAGTAACCCGGGGGCCGCATAAGACACGGGCCTCATTTGCATAAGGGGCCTCATTTGCATAAATATTTGCATAATGTTGCATAATGAGTGCATGGATAAAGAAAGACTAGAAAATTTCTATATTACTATAATCCAGTGCCAACCGCCAGGCACATTAGGAACTACTACTAACACTGCCCATTTGGAACCCATAGCAAACCCCCCGTATCATAACAGCACTACCAGGACTCACAAAGCACCAGACCCTACCTATCAAAAGGCAACACTGCAAATATTAAATCAATACATTTCAGAGAACAATACATGACCTACTGGGAAAAGAGAACAAGTAGCAATGTCAAATAGGAATTACACAGAATACCTCAGCACTGTAGAAATAAAACTATAAATAATTTCTTGTACCAAAGCACAGACATTAATGATGCACATTTCCCAGAGCTGACATATTCCAGTTAATAAATTCAAAATAAAGAGATATTTTTCTACCTTTTGTGCATTTTTTTTCAGTTGCAATTGCTCCAGCCACTTCTGGTTTCTTCGTGTCTTCTGCTATCTCCATCGTCTGCTGTCCATTTGTCCTTTCTTCTTCTCTCTTCTAGTTTTTTCCATTCTCTCTCTCTACATCTGCTTTAACATACTAATCTTTCTCCTTTTGCTCTTTCCTCATTCCTATTTCATCCACTCAAATTTTACCCCTCCATCCTCAATCCCCACTTACTCTCCCAATACCTGGCCAATTGTAGATTTGTCTTCTCTTCCAGACAAAATATTTTTCCCCTCTCCATTTCACTTTCCCAGCTCCATCCCATTCTAATCCTCCCCCAACATCAGCTCCCTTCTAGTTCCAGCCCCACCCAGCATCTGCTCCTTTCTAGTCCCTGCATCAGTCCATTTCCAGTCCTATCCTAGCCTCACCATCAGCCCATTTCCAATCCTAGCCCCCATCAGCCCATTTCCAATCCTAGCTCCCTCCCCTCACAGCCCATTTCCATTCCAAGCCCCCCTCCCCATCAGCCATTTGCAGTTCAAGCCCCCCTTCCACTCAGCCCATTTCCAGTCCTAGCAACCCCCCCAGCCCATTACCAGTCCTAGACCCCCCATAGCCCATAACCAGTCCTAACCTCCCCATAGCGCACTTCCAGTCTTACCCCCCCATCACCCCATTTTCAGTCTTACCCCCCCATAGCCCATTACCAGTCCTAGTCCCCCCCATAGCCCACTTGCAGTCGTATCCCCCATCACCCCATTTTCAGTCTTACCTCCCCTCATAGGCCATTACCAGTCCTAACCCCCCAATCAGCCCACCTCCAGTCCTAACCCCCATCACCCCATTTTCAGTCCTAGCCCCCACCATAGCCCATTACCAGTCATAACCCCCCCCTGCCAATAGCCCACTTCCAGTCCTAACCCCCATCTGCCCATTTCCAGTCCTAGCCCCCACCATAGCCCATTACCAGTCATAACCCCCCCCCCTGCCAATAGCCCACTTCCAGTCCTAACCCCCATCTGCCCATTTCCAGTCCTAGCCCCCACCATAGCCCATTACTAGTTATAACCCCCCCCAGCCCATTACCAGTAATAACCCCCCCCTGCCAATAGCCCACTTCCAGTCCTAACCCCCATCTGCCCATTTCCAGTCCTAGCCCCCACCATAGCCCATTACCAGTTATAACCCCCCCCCCAGCCCATTACCAGTCATAACCACCCCCCCCCCCTCTGCCAATAGCCCACTTCCAGTTCAGTCAGCCCCTCCATAGCTCATTACCGGCCAACAAAAAAACCCCAAAACCCTGGCTTCTGCTGCTGCCGTTGCCGCCGTGGCAGCAGCAGAATCAATTGTCAAATTAAAAAAAAAAATGACTTCTGCTGCTCAAGCAGCTGTCCTGCGGCCCCGTTCCCTCTGCCCGGAGATCCGACTCTGCTCTATCAGCGGCGTGCTTTTCAAGCCGCGACGAGAGTATTCCCCTCTCGCGCGGTTTTTCAAGCCGCGCGAGAGGGGAATACTCTCTTCGCGGCTTGAAAAGCACGCCGCTGAGAGCAGAGTCGGATCTCCGGGCAGAGGGAAAGGGGCCGCAGGACAGCTGCTTGAGCAGCAGAAGTCAGTTTTTTTTTTAATTTGACAATTGATTCTGCTGCTGCCACGGCGGCAACGGCAGCAGCAGAAGCCAGGGTTTTGGGGGATTTTTGGTTTTCCGCCGTCGCGGGCCGCACAAAGTTGTCTCGCGGGCCGCGTGTTTGAGACCCCTGGCTTACATAAACCACATTGGTACTCCAGTCATCACCCAGAATACAGGAGATGCAATAGATTGATACAAATTAACCTATCAGCAGTAAACCACAAACCTCAATCAGATTCTGAACCTCTCACTACTTTAAAATATGCTGTAATCAGTTCCCGTTCTATTTGGAACAAATTCCACATCATTACTGACTACATTGAAGATAAAATGATAGACATAATGTGCATAACAGAAACATGGCTCTCGGACACTGATCATGTAATATCAGATCGCATCTCAAGCATACACTTCTCATAACTGCTCAAGATCTATAAGAAAGGGTGGTGAAGTCCTTATTTCAAGAAAGCTCCTAAAGTTTAACACATACTCCTCTCATAACTTGGAAGGTTGTAACATTATTACTATCTTAAACAAGCACCTTTCCATTTTCCCTGTATATCGAGCTCCAGCACCAAAGATGAGGACCTATCCTTTATCCTAGAGGAAGTGTGCATGCACTCTACACCACAAAAACCCCTCATAACCCCAGGAGAAGTCAACGTTCCATCCACATTGACTAAAGAGGCTCATCCGGAGAGGTCACGTGATGCGAGCACCATAGTGGTCGCATTCTGAGCGAGCTCCGCTCCCCCCTTAGCCCAACCGGGAAAAAATCGGCTGTTTAATACCCAGAGACGAAGGGCAGATTGAGCCTTGTGAAGACACCCATTGACGGCAAGCAGAAACCTGCAGTTAACGGAGCTAGCCATGGCCTCAGCAGTCAAGGCGACCCGGAGAGACAAAGACCGCATGGCGGGTGCCGGTAAGATGGCCGATGTAGCGGGGGCACCGGCTTCTCCCAAATCGGCAGCATCCCTTGACGAAATGTCGGCCGCGGTGGCGGCAGTTCTCGCGCCCCAGTTTGCGGCACTTCATGAAAAGATGGACGGACTGCAGACATCAGTGGACTCTCTGGGCAGCCGGCTGCGGGAAGTCGAGGAGCGTTTAGGGCAGGCCGAAGATGGTGCCACAGCCCTAGCCCATGAGGTGGAGGGCCTCAAAACACAACTTGGGCTTCAGGCGGCGAAACTCGACGATTTAGAAAATCGTTCACGCCGGAATAACCTCCGGTTCATGGGTATTCCTGAGGTAGTGACAGACAAGGATCTCCGGGGTTACCTCGAAGCCTTTGTTACCGACCTCCTGAGTCCAGCTGAGGCCGCAGAGCCCATATGCATTGAGCGAGCCCACCGAGTAGGGAAGCCCCATGCCCAAGATCGCCGCCCGCGGATTGTGCTAGCGAAATTTCTCCGCTTTCCGCTTAAGGAGAGGATACTACGGGCTGCAAGGCAGAAGGGCGACGTTACCTATAACAATGTGAAGATCCGTGTCGCACAGGACTACTCGGTGGCCCTCAGTCAGCAGCGGAGGGACTATGCGCCCTGGTGTGAAAAGCTGATCGCCGTGGGGATTCGTTTCTCTGTGCAGTACCCAGCCCGTCTCCATGTCTTCTACAACACATCCCATTGAGTGTTTGAATCTGCTGCAGAAGCTGGGCCTTACGTGGAGCAAGTTGTCACGCGGACACGAGAGACCTCGGCGACGCCGTAATGGACATGGGACTTTGGCCTTGTCTATTTTTGCCTACATACCTACAGCTGGACTCCTTTTGCGGTAGGGTGGGGGGTGCGGGTGGGGGGGAGACCCGATGGACCGAGGGTACGGATTGGTACCAGATAATGCTGGCCCCCCTCGGAAAATTTTTAATGCTCTGGCATCGCGGATATCTGCGAGGTGGACCCCAGAGCTTAGTGCACAAGATGGAAACTGCGGGGATTGCCGCGGAAGAGAACGTTGTAGCCACCGCGGCCCCCCCTCGGTGGCTCCCCCGTTCCTGTTTTTGTTTTTCCCTCTAATACTTGTTTAGTACTTTATATATATGCAGTTTAGGGGTTTTAATGAGGGATACCTCTGCTGGGAGCTTGGGGCTCAAGGGCCTGCTGCCTTTCGCAGGGGGCCTTTGATAGCTCTGATCTCACCGGCAAACTAATAGATCTGTCTCCCTAACTGTCCCGGAGGTGGGGCTTCCATGGTTAGGTCCCTCTGTTCCTGAGGATCATAGGGGAGGTCAACTTTGTTTAGGTAGTATATCACTGGAGTTAGGGGGTAGCGGGCGCATGATAGCGTGGAAGGGGGGGTAGAGGGTAGAATTTGATGCAATAACTTGGGGTGGGGGGGAGGGGGTTGAGCTCAGGGTGACCTTAGCAATCTCTCCCAAGGCGGGGAGGGGAGGGTGGTATAAGTCAGTGGACTTAGGGGGGTTGGGGACTCAGACGAAGGGGGGTAAGGGGGAGGGGGGGGGAGAGGGAGGGGTAGAGGCAGGGGAGAGGGGGCTGGGAGGGCAGCGGGGGTGGGGTCCTCGCACTCCGAACACTAGGCATGGACGGGGCAATTATTTTTATGACCAAAAAGATGGGAGGCTCCAGGCTGGGAGGGTCTCCCTCACTACGCTTTGCTGGCAACTGGGTCATATTCATACGGTGATCCTCTGAGAATTATAACCTGGAATGTCTGTGGTTTAGGTAGCCCGATCAAGCGATATAAAGTGTTGAAGGCGCTGGCCAGACACCGCTGTGACCTTGCAATACTCCAGGAAACCCACCAAACAGCGGAAGAGCATGCTAAATTGGGCCGGGATTGGGTGGGCCAAGTATGGGGTGCGCCTGCACAAGGGAAGAAGGGAGGGGTGGTCATATTAATCCATAAGAGGGTGCGTTTCTCGTTGAATCGACAAGTGGCTGACCCGGCTGGCCGATATTTGCTCCTGTGGGGGGTACTGGAAGACCGTGAGATAATACTTGGAAATGTCTATGGTCCCAATATGGTAGATCGTGAATTTTATGATCGTCTTGCGGCTAAGGTGGAACAGTTGCCTGATGTACCCCTACTCATGGGGGGTGATCTCAACGGGGTGCTTGACGTTAGCTTGGACACTTCCAGCGGAAGGGGGACGAGGGATAGAACTCTTAGCTCTCAAGTGTTGCAACGATTTCGGAGGCGCTTAGGTTTGATTGACCCGTGGAGAGTCTTGCATCCCTCTGAGAAAGACTTCACTCATGTTTCAAGGGCACATGGGACTAGTGCGAGAATAGATTATGTTTTGCTTTCCACAACTGCTTTCGCACAGGTGGAGGAGACACAGATAGGTCCTCTGGAGATTTCCGACCATGCCATGGTTTGGGCAGAGTTGCGATGGGGGGGAGGATCTGGTACAGCTCGAATTTGGAGATTCCCCATTGAGTTATATAAAGATGATCAATTCCGGCAATTTCTGGGCCACCGCTGGCGAGAGTTTGAGTTACATCATCAGGCCCACAGGGAGGACCCCGAGTTGGTCTGGGAAACTGCCAAGGTGGTATTGAGAGGTGATATTATTGGCTTTGCTGCTCGGAGACGCCGATTATTGGCGGAGCAGATTCTTAGGTTGGAGCGACAGGTTTCCCATGCGCGGGCGCTCAGTGGTCGATCCTCTACAGCGTTGAATAGAAAATGGCTGTGGGAGCTTCAGGTCGCCCTGAATGAATTACTTCATCAGCGCGCCAAGAAATCTTTACTATATTATAAATATCGACTACATTGTTTCGGGGACAAACCAGGGAAGCTCCTCGGCCGTTGTCTGCGAGGTCCGCGAGGGGGGAAGGGGGTGGCGGCTCTTCGAGATGAGCATGGGAAACTCCATCAGAATCGAGAGGCGATTAGTGCACTCTTTAAGGAATTTTTTCAAAAACTTTATACGGCCGAAGAGCACGACCCCTCTCTTAGGGAGGCCTTCCTGCAAGGGCTGCAGCTGCCGAGGGTGACAGAGGCACAGAGGGTTCAGCTGGGACGCCCAATTACCTTGGAGGAGGTTCACTCCGTGATCGCTCATGCCAGTTGTTATAAGGCCCCAGGCCCCGATGGCTACGGGGCTGAATTTTATAAAATACTGTCCGAAGGGGTGGGACCCTTGTTGGTGGAGACATACCAGCAGCGGATAGACGGGGGGGGCAGGAGGTGGGGAGATAACCAAGCCTATATCACTTTGATCCCCAAGCCAGCTAAAGACCCATTACAGGCAGCCTCCTACAGACCGATCTCTTTGTTAAATTTTGACGCTAAGTTGTTGGCGAAAATTTTGGCTGAGCGGCTAGCAGGAATACTAGGCGATATAGTGTATGAGTCTCAGGTGGGCTTTGTGCGCGGTCGGTATGCCGTTCGTAACATACGCCGAATCTTGACATCTTTGGACTGGGTGCATAGCCAACAGCTGCCGACGCTTTTGATAAGCTTTGACGCGGAAAAGGCGTTTGATAGGGTGAATTGGACCTACCTGGACCATTTGCTACCGCTGTACGGTCTGGGACAGGCATTTTGTGCTATGGTGAAGAGTTTATATGATACCCCGACGGCTCGGGTGTTATGTAACGGGGTTCTATCAGCCCCCTTCTCTCTACATCGAGGTACTCGGCAGGGTTGCCCACTGTCCCCCTTATTGTTTGTTCTGTCGTTGGATCCTCTAATCCGCAGCATAGAATCGGACCCGCAGATCCGTGGGATTGAGGTGGGTAAGCAGGGATTTAAGGTGTCGGCCTTTGCCGATGATCTGCTTGTGCATTTACAGGAGCCGCGAGCGTCGCTGCCGCGACTGATGGCTGAATTTCGGAGGTTTGGCAGTTTTGCGGGTCTTCGGATAAATGTAGATAAATCAGAGGCTTTGGATGTGTTGGGGGGGTTGCGAGACGGATGGGGGGAGGCCTTTCCTTTGAAATGGGCTGAACATGGGTTTAAATATCTCGGTATTATTTTAACGAGACGGCCACAGGATCTATACTGCACAAACTTTGAGAGGGTCTTGACTGGGATACGGCGTCAATTGCGTGCTTGGACCCCATTGCCATTGGCACTGCTGGGGAGCATTGCTGCAGTTAAAATGGTGATTTTACCGCGTATACTGTATTGGCTCCAGACTCTGCCGGTCTGGTTGCTTCGCAGGGATCGGCTTAAACTGGAAAGAGAAATTCAGAGATTTCTGTGGAAAGGGGCCCGAGCGCGGGTCCCGATCTCTCGTATGGTAGGAGGGTGGCGTAGGGGTGGTCTAGGGCTCCCGGATTTAAGACTTTATGCCTTGGCCTGCCAGATGCGACACGTGGGAGATTACTTAGGGGGAACTGACGTTTATACACCTCGAGATCTCGAGAGGGCACTAATGTCTCCCTTCTCCCTGGTGGGGGTATTACATGTGGAGAGTAAATATCTGCCAGCGAGACTCACGCGGAATACGTTGCTAACTGCGGTGCGGCGTACATGGAAGCAGCTGAACAGTTTCTGGCAACGTAATTGGCAGGTTTCCAGCTGGTTACCTATACAAGGTAATGTACAGTTTCAGCCTGGTTCGGATACGCGCACGTTTCAGTACTGGCATCAGCAGGGTCTCCGTTACTTGGGGCATGTGGTAGACCTTATGGGTAAGTGCAAGCCGTTCCTGGAATTATGTGAGGAGAATCAATTACCCCGTACCCATTACTTTGCGTATCTTCAACTGTCTCACTATGTGGCTACATTACCTCGAGAAGAACTGGGGGAAGACCGGTCAAAGCAGATTATTGAGTTCCTAGACCTGGGGGGGATGCTCCCCTGACGATAGCTGGGCTGCGGATTAAGTTGGAGTGCTTTGGGGCGGTGCCGGATTATGGGAAGGCGGAGGCAGCCTGGGGGGGAGAATTGGGACGGGTACTCCCACCAGGCACGATCTGCGAGGCGGTGGGGCGGATAGTAGAACTGGCGGTGGGAGCGCGGTGGAGGGAAATCCAATATAAGGCTTTAACTCGGGTATATATCTCTCCGAGACGAGCGTTACGGAGTCATATTACACAGGACGGGTCTTGCCCTAGGTGTCATATGCCATTGGCCTCTTTAACTCACATGTGGTGGCAGTGCAGGCGCATCCTCCCGTATTGGTCCCATATCCACCGCTATCTTATGAGATTATTACAACAGCGGTTTCCCTGGACTGGAGGTTTAGTCATCCTGGATCAACTACCCCTGACTTTACCTACCGGGAGGTGGGAGCGCCTATTGGTACGTAAAGCATGTTTGGTGGGGAAGGGTCCGATTTTACGCAGCTGGAGAGATTGTAACCCTCCCACATTTGCGGAGTGGCGTAATAATTTCCACCAGTTGATGCTGACAGAACGTTGGAGGGCCAGGGGTTCTGTGAAACGGTGGTCTACCTTTCTGCTGATCTGGGAACCTTATATCCAGACTCTGGGCCCTCGTTGCCGGAGTGACATCGTGAATGTGGGACCCTAAGGCCTGGCCTACTGAGTGGGGGAGACGACCTGGTACTTGTTGAGAGGGGTGCGGCTGCGGTGCTGCGGAGTTCGGGGTGCGAGGACGGGGGGGGGGGGGGTGGGGGGGGAAGGGGAAGGGGGGGGTTTTTCTTAATACTGGGGGGGAAAAAAAGGGGGGGAAAAATGTTTAACCATATATGCCTTGCATCTTTCTTTGTCTGAATTTACGATGGCGACAAAACTGTTTATTGTCTTGGCCCCGGCGGAGATAAGACACCACTCCTCGGTGGCTCCCTGTTACATTCTATTGTATGTTTTGTTTGCTATTGGTTAATAAATAAAACTTTCAAAAAAAAAAAAAAAAAGAGGCTCATCCGTTCTTGCATGCCATGAAGGACCAACATTACACCCAAATAATGAACATCTCAACTCAATAAAGGAGGAATCCTGGATCTCATTTTTGTACCTAACAAACTATTAGATCAAAACCTCTCTCCCCCAACTGTGACACCAGTCCCCTGGTCAGACCACCACATGCTCAACTTTACTTTAAACCTCCCAGCCACAACAAGCACCAAAGAAAGAAAACAAAGGAATGTAGAAGATTTAATCAATTTAACAGTGAAGCCTTCTTGAAACAAGTTCTACCACACCTTGATAGTAATGCAACAAACTTGGAAGATTTCATTACCAATTGTAACATCACTCTGCAGAATGCAATGGCTGCACTTCACAAGAAGCTCCACAATAACAGAAAGCATACAGCACCATGGTACTCTAAGGAGATCAACAACATGTAATGAGCCCTGCAGAAGATGGACCACAAATGGAGAAGAACAAAAAACCAAGACGACCTTCAGGCATACACCCTTTTGAGATGTCTACAGGAGATAGGTCTACATGGAACCACCTTGCAATGGTTTACTTCCTACTAACACATAGAAAGCTACAAGTAAGCTTGGGAGTCTGCCATTCAAGACCAATTCACCAATCTCAAGGGATCCCACAAGGATCAGCACTCTCTGCAGTACTTTTCTATCTATACTTGCAGCCACTATGTCACATAATAAAGCAATATAGCATGACTACACTGATGATATCATGGTCTATGTTCCTTTCAATATAGCCCAACCTGATTATACCAAAATATCATGCCTTGACGTGATGACAAACTGGTTTTATGAACAAAACCTCAATATAAACTATGGAAAGTCGGAAGTGCTATTCATAACTAGGAGCACTTCTTTCATCCCACCAAAAACCCTCAAAATTCTCCACAATGACATAAGTCAAACGTGAAGTGAAGTATCTAGGGGTGTACCTAGATCAGAATCTAAACTTCCATTCACATATAAAGAAAACAACAAAAGCAGCGTATTACAAATTTAAAAATGAATTCAAAAGCTCAAACCATTACTGAATGATGATAATCTGCCAAGCCATGATAATGCCAATGCTGGACTACTGCAATGCAATCTACCAAGGCATCCCAAAAAACACCCTCTATCCACTACAATTAGTACAGAACACAGCTCGCATATAATCTCAGGTTCGACAAGAAACAGCCACATAACCCCAACACTGAATCATCTGCACTAGTTGCTAGTACTAACGAGATCTAAATTTAAGACATTGCTCACCATTTTTATAATCATCCATCATCTATCCTCAGTCGGCCTGCAGCCACTGATCAATTAGGACCCTGAAAACAGAGCTCTTCGAACTTCCAGCAAACCTTACTTCTCATCCCTAAGGACAAAACAAAAGCCAAACAAATAATGTGCAACAGGGCGTTTTCACTACGCATCGGCATTGTGGAATTCACTCCCAGAGAACATAAGAGCCATCAAAGACCTGCAAGATTTCAGGAAAGCTATAAAAACATTCCTTTTCTCAGAATACTATGACCCAAAGCTATGATACACTTCTAAGGACATAACCCAAAATAGTTTCTCCCACCCGCTGACATGAATCTTGGACTGTTCCTGTATACCCTCTTCCTTTACTCTCACCATCCTGCTTCCCTGCTATTCTGCATTACCTATATTATCGCTAATGTACCTTGCCTAAATGTATTTTATACCCCTTATTACAACTCTTGCCTTTTCACTTTTACATAATATAATTTTACCTATAATTTTACTAATGTTCCATGTTTAACTTTCCAAGTTCTTCCCTTATTCAATGAAAAGTTCCAGTTGTTATACTGTGTAAACTGCTTTGAATTAAAGATAGAGTGGTATAAAAAACTTGTTAGATACAATAAAATAAAACTGAAGGTTCACTTAGGGCAACTGTTTGTTTGTTTATGGCTAATGCAAAAATTCTGACTTGCTGTCTTGATTTAGATAAATATTCTCAAGATGGGCAGTGGTATGCAGCTTTAGAGGTCCTGCTTCTGATGCTAAAAGAGGCAGAAAGAATTCCTCATTTATCTATGCAAGCTATTAAATATACTTTGGTATTAATATTGCAGATGTTAAAGTGGTTTGAAAGGGATGTCATGGATAAGACCGTTAAAGACTATAGTGGTAGCTATGATTTAGCTTATACTTGAATTATAGAAGTGATTCTATACATACGCCCTTGTTTATTCCACCATTGGTCCGCTGCTGATCGCTGGAAGTGGCGGCATACAAATGTATACCAAATAAATAAATAAATAAAATTACTGGTTTTTACGTTGCTTCATGCTGATATTATTGGGGGAGCTTTCTGCTGGCTCGTTCACTAGGTAAGCTAGGCAGCTCCCTAGTGCAGCAGACTTCTATAGGCAGCAGGCCATGAACTTCGGCATACATGGCCTGCTGCCCCCCCCCATGTGCCCAGCCATGCCGCTGTCCCCCTGTTCTGAACTGTGATGCTGCCTCGTCCCCCTGCTGTTTCCAGTGGCAGGTGGCTAGGCTTGGTGACAGCAGCTGATGAGCCACCCACTGCCGAAATCAGTGGTAGCAGGGGTGGGGCATGCCTCAGCATGGAGGGGGAGGTCGGCATAGCTGGAGCCTCTGCCTAGAGTGACAGAAAACTTTGGGATGGCCATGGCTTCCTGGCATAAAGGTTCTGCTGTGCCCTTCATTCTCTGACATCACTACCTCTTAACATTGCCTGCATATGACTCATGCAATCCACCATTTTGATTGTACCAACTATGCCGTGAGTTTACATCTTTGCGCTCAGTGTCTTTCTCAGTAGATGGTGTCAATGTTCCTGCTTCACACATTTCTTGGTTCCTTGGGTCTTCATTCTACTATTGCTTATGCTGTTTTACTCTTTCCTAAGTTGGATGTGCTGTACCTCCTAGTCCCAGATTACCAAGTACCTTCCAGATAACATTTCCTAAGCTAACACATCATACACACAAGTACCTCAAGAGACCTTGAGTATTGACTGCATTTAGCATACCAACCTGCCCACTGAACCTCAAAGGCCAAATATTTGAGTATACTCCCTCCCCTTCACACACATGGTGAACACCAAGGCCCAAGCCTTTGGTCATTCTCTTGGAATCTCCACACCAATGTTTGTGCAGCTCTCTCTTGTGCCTTGGGGGTTATCTTGTTAATGTTGGGGCAACTTTCTTCCTCTACTGGTGCTTTAGGATTGTCACGTCACTGTTTGATTTCACGTATTGCCATCCTGTTGTCGCACAAGATGTGTTTGGGCCTGGTCAGCAATATCTCCTTTGTGGCAATCTGGAGAAACATACAGTTGAATATTTAGGCTGTCTTTCAGTCTTCCATTCAGCATGATATGTCTGACATCATGATGGAAAACAGACTCACTTACAAATTCTCTTGGGCAAACCTGTCTATGGAGATACTCGGATAGTCCTTCATGCACCTCTTAATCATGCTTATTTTCTAACAAAACACTGACTGGCAACTTTTTTTTTTGTATTTTATTCTTTATTGAAGTTTACCAAATGAACATGGGCACACACAACTGCAATTAAAGAATGCCCAGAATGTAGCGGCTAGACTCATATGTAAAGCCCGAATAACTGACCACATAACACACATATTATACAATCTACACTGGTTACCAGTTTCAAGTAGAATCTGATACAAAACATTAATGATAACATTCAAAATAGCTAACAATATCGCTCCATCATTCCTGTCAACATTAGTTACCCATGCAACAAACACAAGATTGTTTGTTGCATGGGTAACTAATTGTTTACGCTATCAGAATATAGAAAGACTAGGGGACATGTAATGAAGCTACAGGGTAAACTATTTAAGACAAATAAGAGAAAATATTTTTTCACTCAACGTGTAATCAAACTCTGGAATCTGTTACCGGAGGATGTAGTAAGGGCTGTTAGTATAGCTGGGTTTAAAAAAGGTTTGGACAAGTTCCTGGAGGAAAGGTCCATAAACCACTATTAAAAAGGGACCCAGGATATCAATGCTTGACCCAGTACAAGCATTATGGAACCTGTGTCTTTTGGGGATATTGCTAGGTACGTAGGACCTAGATTGGCCACTGTTGGAAACAGGATACTGGGCTTGATGGACCTCGGTCTGACCCAGTATGGCATGTCTTATGTCTTATGTTCTTATGTTCTTAAGATCCAAAAGGGAACACTCACAGAACACACTCGTAATCCCACCCACCATTTGCAAAACAAAACAAGTCACAAGTAACAAAGCCTTCTCTTTTGTCGCTTCCCATTTGTAGAATGCCCTTCCAGATTCATTACGTTCCATAAAAGATTTACAAACGTTCAGAAAGGAATTAAAAACACTGCTGTTCACACAGCACTACGGAGAAAACAATGCAAATAATGATACAACAGTTCCTCATTAAACCCTCCTTGGATGACACTATACACCTACAAGACAAAAAAAATAAAAATGGAATTCTACAATCCTTGTAAATAGTTTCTTATGTAAATAGTTCCATTTATTGTTGAATGTTTGACTATAAAAATTGTTCCATGTAAAACTGTTTACTGTAAACCGCCCCTGAAGAGGGGTATAGAAAAACTCTGAAATAAAATAAATAAATAAAATAAATACTCACAGGAAAAGGAAAAACGTTGCATCACATCAAATATCCAATAATAAAAAAGTCCATTTTATGCAGTTTTCCATATGAGAAAATAAATGGAATTGAAAAGGGGTTATAGTGAAAAAAAACAAAACAAATATTAAGGACATAGGAAGATACAAACATACCCTCCTATCCAATCTACTCTGCCCCAAACTGGATTATCCCTTATCAATCCAGCGAGTAGCAGATGAGAAAGCAAGAGATAATACAACTATCCACCTATATGTTGCTGGCACCTTCTTGTGACTGAATCAACGTTTACATTAGTGAAGGTTCAAAAATTATATAATCTTTACCTCAATACTTAAATACTTCCAAGGATACTGTAAGAAGGTCATACCCAGTGACAAAGCCCTTGGCCTCAACTGGAGAAACCCCCTTTGAACTTGCTGTGTCATTGCGGACACATCAGGATATATATGTATAACGTGACCATGAAAGGGAGTTGATCGCTTTTTGAAAAAAACAGAAGACTCAAAGACTTTGGAAGGTAACCAGCACAGTACCCCTGTTAATGGACTCTTGCACTGGTCTCTTGAGAGAGCAGTCAAATCCCTATGTGGAAGCTGTAGCAAACTACCACTACCAACATTTTTAATAGAAGAAGAAACACAATAAGCATTCAAAATGGTAGATGCTGTGGGTTATCAGACCCCAGATGCAATATATTACGAAAAGAAGACTTCATTTCAAAAAGAAAAATTCACAAATCAAAAGATTACCTGCTTTCAAAAAGTTTGCAACCTTTCCATTTTGTTTTCCAACACTAAATTGCCCTTCACCAAAGCATCGTTCATCCCTTCTAATGCCTGAATTTTCTTTATATTGTCCCCTATCATACCCCCTTGAGACCTTAATTCCCCCTCCAGGAGTGACAACTTGTTAACAGTTTCACCTGAAAATTTACATGATTGAGAGAGAGAGCCAGAAAGAGTAGCACCCATCTTAGCCATCACTCTTCATATTTTCAAAGAGTCATTGGTATAGAAGACTCATTGGTATAGGAGACTCAATCCCCAAAGCCCCAGAAAAAACACTGGTTTAAAGGAGAGTGGTGTTTATGGATTTATTAACTCCATCACCTCCTCGCTAAGGGGGCCATATAGGGGATCACCCCTCCCATTATTGACCCACTTGCAAAGGTGTCTCTGTACGCCACTTGAGTACAGTTCAATCTATCGTGGCTCTCTTTTCCCCCAACAGAATGGAAACCAGATTGACTATACCAGGGTGAGCTGGAGTCCAGTCTAAGAGAAGGAGCCTCCGGACTCATTAGACTCACAGTAGTTGAAACCACTCCTGCCCTGCGTCAAGACAAATAAGTCCATAGGTCCCTGAACAGGTAACTGAACCCCCAGAGGTACTGCTTTCGATTTAGCCTTCCTTTTCCTCATACTGGCAACTCTCAAAAAAACAGCACCTGGAACCTAAGATCTTCACCACATCAGTTTCTTCCTTCAAGGCTCCTCAGATGGCTCTGAAGGGGAATGTACCCTTTTGGTCACGCCACTTCAGTCATGCTACCTTGGGCCATGTACCATGGCAGGATGTCGAACAAATAGCTGCAGAACAGGAAGTGACATCACTCAATGTGACCACGGCATCTTGGGGCTGCTGGCAGAGAGACAGTGTCCCAGGGGCTCCTCTTCCTCCTGGCAGATGGCAACTTGCTCTCCCATCTCCCCCCCCCCCCCCCCCGGACAACTCTTTGGGTACTACTTTGCTGTACATCTAGAGGATCTAGGATCTTCCTGTCAATGTTTGTACTGCTTTACCCTTCTAGTGCCTAGGGGTTTTTCTGCCCATGTTGATGCTGCTTTTTCCCTCTTATGGTGACTGTTCACACTCTTTGCCCCTCTTTAGGTGTTGTAGAATGTTTACATCATGCAATGGCAACAGCACGCCAAGACATTTTGGCATATGCCTGTCAGCAAGCTTTAAGCAAAGTTGATTAAAAATGGACGTAAAACCACTGTTAGAATGCAAATTTGTTGTCCTATTGTTTAAGTGCCTGGGCCAAATAATTCTGGAATCTTTAAATTAACTGAACAGGTGATTGAACTGAACCGAGAATTTTTACTGTGCATATCCCTGCCAAAATACTGAAAAAAACAGTTGATTAGAAATGCCTGGTTTTAAATATCTATATAATAGACCAGGCCTTGTCAAATTTTCTTGGAATCTAGCAGCTAACTCAAAACTTTGTGAGTTGCTGATGGCTCTGTTAGTGCCCCTCTTGTTTCCATTTATGTTCAAATAAAGGGAAGGGAATCCCCGCCAAAATCTTCTGTAGTTCTTTCAGAAATGGTTTTAATAAGACTCTGTTTTCTTATTCTGTCCCTTAATGTAGCACAACACATTGCTGGCAGAAGCCAGCAGCTTCCCTTCCTCAAGCATGCTGTCAGCAGTGCAACAGCCCACCTTTGATCTATGAAGCAATTGCCTCTTTGCCTCACATGACCATGGCTTGAGTCCTCACCAGTCATATGTCTCATATTACCTCTCCCCACCCCCATCTTCATCTAGTTCCTCATATACAGGCTAGCGGAAGGAAATGGGGCACCCTCATCTCTTGCACCCCTGCCCTCTCATGGCACCCATTGCCTCTTCTGTCATCCTCCTTCAGGACTGACGGTGGCAACAATAGTTGCAAGAAGCTCCGCAGCACTTACTTTCAAGCTTTGGCGCCATAGGGCTGTTTGCTTCTCCTGCTTGATGCCGACTTCCTGTGCAAAGAGGAAGTTTGTGTTGGGATTTGAAGAGGGGCAGAAGCAAAAAGCCCCACTGCGCCGAAGCTTTGAAGGTAAGTGCCACGGGGCTGTTTCAAGCCATTGCCGCAGCTGTCTGTCCTGGAGAGGGTGAAAGCGATAGCAGTGGGCATCCCTGGAGGGCCAGCACTCTAGGCAACCGCCTAGTTCATCTACTGTTAGCACCAGCCCTACTCATATAGCCCCATCCCAATCTTCATCCAGTGTCTCTCTCATAACCTTCCAAGCAGCATCTCTCCCCATCTCCAGGTAATCAACTATCCCTTTACCTTCAGGCAGCTAATAGGCTTGACGAACCTCGCCACCTCTTCCTCCTTATCTTTGCTGTCTGCAGCTGTTTCTGTTACCACAGAAGGAACAGTGGTTCTCCTGCAGTCCACATCACATGGCTCTGCTGTACTGAGTGCTGAACCACTTGAGGTGGATAGTAGGAGCAGTTCTGTTTCTGTAATGACAAATGAAGAAAAATAAAACACTAATAGCTTTAGGGGGCTTGAATTCCCAGGCACTTGCAATTTTTAGGTGCCATGGTGACCTCTTGCCAGAATTTGTCAAGCTGTATAATAGGCTTTTGGAAGTCTGGCAAAAGGATGATTAAATACTTGGATACAGATTGTATAGAAAAGGATGGCGGGTGAGCATAGCACTGTCTAATATAAAGTGAGGTACAAATATGAACTGAAAACAAAACACTTACAGAATCTGTAGGACAGAAATTCTTTGTTTAAGTAAGAATGTATTAGAGCAGTACTATCACATGTGGATCGGTAATAATGGCTTACAAAATGCTATGGGAAGTTAGAGAAACTACAGAAGCAGTTAGTAATCATATCAGCAAATTCAGTTTTCTTTTAAGAAAAATTTTCAGGCAGTGCACAATTAAATTGTGGTATCTGGTGGAAGCGTATGCTCTATGGAGCTCAATGACACTTCATTTAGGGAGATCTGCAGGCCAGCTCCAAATATAGCATGCCTATCAAGCGGACCCACCACCTTACCCGTTTGCTGGGCTGGTAGGATGGGTTTAAGCAAGCTCTTGACCTTCCTCATCCCCATTTGAACACTTACCTTCCCGAGGGTAAGTTGGAAGCAAAAATCAGTACCTTATAGATGAAATAAATGTGGAAATTCACTGACCACCTGCTATGCCCCAGTGGTGCTCTGAAGAGGCCCCAAAAGGGCATGACCTGCCCCTTTGGGCACACCCTTTCTGGCCACGCTGCATGGAGCATCCACACTGGCTTTTATGGTGAGATGACATCACAGGCAGGTTTCTACCATAGTGCGTGAGGCCCAGACTTGACTGCTCAGCATAGCACAGTTTTCCCAGGAGCTTTAAACCAGCCCCAATTACGTCCAAGCCCCTCACAGCCTTATGATCTTGCACAGGAGAAGATGTCCACGCTGTCTTTTTATTGGGGCACATTGATGTCACCGGCAGCTGTCCACTGTAGTGCTTGCAGCCCAGACTTGACTGCTCAGCACAGCACAGTTTTCCCAGGAGCCTAAAATAAGCTTCAATTATGGCCAGGCTCCTCACAGCCTTTCAATTTCCTGTATCCCCCCAATCCACTTCTCTCTTCAACAGTTCTGTCTGAAACTTCTGTGATTGATTCTGTGGCTCTTATCTTGGTTCCTGCTCCCATGCCGAAGCCAATTTATTTGCCTTAACAAGATGGGACTTATGGTGAGCTGTTGGTGGTCTTGACTTAAAACTGACAAGTACTGTTTCTTCTTTGTTTCTTTTCCCAAGAGATTGTTCAAAAATTATAAGATGTGGAGAATAGGTTAACATTGAGAAGGTTATTCAAAGATTAGATGGTCAGCTGCAAACTTTGCAGGTGACCAGCATTTCCTCAATTAAATATTCTTTGGACAATCATTACAAAATTGAAGCTCTGGAGAATTTCTTCTGAGCTTGGAATCTGTTTTAAAAATGTTCCTATAACCCATCTTCTATCTGCTGAAATTCTCCTAACAACAAAACCTCAGTAAAAACAACGGAGCCTACGCGGAGCAAATCCCCCCAGCTTTCAAAGAAAGCCTTTGGGATTGCTACCATGCATGCGTGGTCCCCTTCTTGCCCAAGGGTGCCATCTTGCTCAGTCTCCTTTTTTTCCGCGGAGCCCACCAGACATCTGTTTTCGTCCCGGAAAAAGTTAATTTTTTCAAGCATTTTTGTTTGTCTCCAGTCTTGCGCAGGTACCTTTCCCACCCCGACCTCAGTGCCTCGGTATCGGGTCAATTCCTTTTTTACTTTTCTTTTTTTTTTTTGGACGTTTTCACGCCCTTTTTTCTTCACTGGCAGCCTGAAGGGTCTTCGACCTTGCTGGGGTTCTTTTTTCCCCCATGGCTACCAGCAGGTTCAAAAAGTGCGATCGGTGTGGGAAAATTATGTTCCTAACCAATACGCATGACTGCTGCCTCCGTTGCTTCGGCCCAAACCATGACCTGGCAATCTGTGGCCTGTGTAAGAAAATGTCTTCGAAGGCCTTGAGAAGCCGCCAGCAGCAGCACGACAAAATTTTCCTTGACTCCCCCATGCCTCAGGGAGAAGCACTCTGAGCCCGAGCATTGTCATGGGTTCTTGGAAAAGGGGTTCTCCCTCGAGGGAACTGAAGAGGAAGAAGAAACCCTCAAAGGCGGCGTCTCTGGATGGCTCCGATTGGCTGGGCTCCTCCTGGGGCCGGTCGCGGAGCCCTGAGCGTCTGCTTGAGACATCAGAGAGGGAGCGTCTGGCTAAGATTCCTCAAAAGGATCTGGTTGCGGATCGGCCTAGGCAAGTACACACTGTCCTCGTCGAATTCCCCTCTGGGGGAGCAGTGTCGGGCACAAGTGTATCCGGGACTGCGGAGCCTCCGGGACTGGTGTCCAGGGTGGCGGCCTTGGAACACAGTGTCACTGCCTTCTTGGATCAGCAGTGGGTGCTGATGTCCAGCACATCCGGTTCCTCCGCCCCAACCGAAGACGTCCCCGGAGGTCGAGGCCATGCGGGCCCGGGTAGATCCTTGGCCGAGGTCATGCTCTGCCTCCCACTCGTCGGGGCTGAGGTTATCACTGACGAATCTGCTGGGTTCGGGGCATGGGGCACCAGGGCCCTTGAGGCACAAGAAACACCACAAGTCTTTCTCGGAGGCCTCCGCCTGGGAGACAGAGGTTGAGGAATCCCCGGACACCCATCGTCATGATGTCCTGATTCCCCGGTTTCTGAACCTCGGAGAAGGTCCCCACCAGAGGATATGGGCTTTTTGGACTTTGTCCGGGATATGTCCAAGGCCTTGGTTTTCCCGACAGAGTCCGAGGAGGATCAGCGAGCCGACGAGCTCGAGATCCTCCAGTACAAGGCTCCCCCTCGTGAAACCTTCACGATGCCCATTCCTCCCATCCTGGAGCAACTTATACTCCGCATGTGGGAGACGCCGGCATCGACACCGGTGATCAGCAAGTGGCTGGACTCAATGTATCGAGTTCGCCGGAGCCCTGGGTTTCAGAAGTCACAACTGCCGCACAACTCCATGGTTGTGGAGTTGGCTATGCATCGACTGAAGAGTCAAAAGACGCACTCCTTGGTGCCCTCCGGCAGGGAGGTCCGCACCTTGGATGCCCTTGGCAAGAAGTGTTGCCAGGGCTTGATGCTGAATTGTCTGATCCAGGCCTACCCAGCTGTACATGGGCATGTACCTGAGACACCTGGCGAAGGAGCTCGCTGGGTTCTCGGCTGTTCTCTCTGATGAGCCTGTCCAAAGCTGTCCGTGAGTGCTCCAAGTTTGTCTCGAGTGGCCTATGACAGTTTCGAGTCGGCGGCCCGGGTAGCCGCAGCGGGCATTGGTGCACGCCGCCAAGCTTGGCTCCTGTTGTCAGACCTCGAACAGTGGGTGCGGGTCAAGTTGGTCGATGTCCTGTGTCAGGGGGAAAACCTCTTCGGCAAGCCCATGACCGACAAGGCTGCAGAGCTAGAGACCGAGTTCATGACGAGGACTAGGCTCTCCAAGAAGACCACTGCCCCTTCCTGAAAGAAGGGCTCGGGTAAGAAACCCTTTTACCCAAGGAAGTCCACTGCTTACTGAAACTACCCCCCTTACCATGCCTCCCCCTCTCCCCAGCAAGGGATAGGGGGGGCATGGTCTGTGTAAGCAGAAGGCTCCCAGCCTGGGAGGTGGCTTTTGATTCCTGCAGCATGGCCCCGCTCCCACTCTGAGCTCAGCAGCCCTACAGGAGGTTGCCTCACCCTTTATGCCCACAGATGGGGAGCTATCCACCACCGATTCTTGGGCATTAAGGATGATCAGGGAAGGTTACCTCCTCCAGCTGAGCCAAGTACCTCCACATTACTTCCCAGGAGAGCCCTCAGGTCTCCCCTTCACCAGGACCACCTTCTGAAGGAGTTGGCAGGCCTTCTAGAGGACCAGGTGGTGGAACTGGTGCCCCACCACCTCAAGGGCAAGGGGTTCTACTTCAGGTACTTCCTCATGCCAAAGAGGACAGGGGGCCTAAGGCCCATCCTCGACCTGCGCAACCTCAACAGATTCCTGGTGAGGGAGAAGTTCAAGATCTCTCCCTTGGGACATTGCTGCCTTATCTCCGCCAGGGAGACTGGCTATGCTCCTTAGACATAAAGGATGCTTATACTCGCATTTTAATCTATCCAAACCACAGGCAGTACCTACGCTTTGTGGTGGGGGGCAATCATTTCCAATACAGGGTGCTTCCCTTTGGCCTAGCTTTGGCCCCCAGGATATTCACAAAGTGCCTGGCAGTGGTCACCACCTTTCTCAGGCTCCAGGGGATATTTGTCTTCCCCTATCTCGACAACTGGCTCATCAAGGGCACTACAGCCCCCGAGGTGCAGCAGGCTATGGCATGCACCACCCAGGTCCTGCTGCAACACTTGGGTTTTGTTATCAACTACCCCAAGTTGAACCATCACAAGGGCTGGAATTCATTGGGACAAAGGCCTTCCTTCCCACAAACAGGGCAGCCAGGCTCATGGCACTAGCCAGGGATGTACAGCACTGTCCCTCGGTGCCAGCCAGACATCTGCTGTGCCTCCTCAGGCACATGGCCTCCTCGGTGCATGTCACTCCAGATGCCTGCCTCCACATGCGAACAGTGCAGTGGTGCTTCAGGGACCAATAGTCCCAGGCCACAGAACATCTCTAGGACAGACCCCGAGTGACCCTTCACCCTGATCTGGTGGCTATCGCCCCTGTACTTGGAGGCGGGGATGCCTTTCCCGCCCCCCCCCCCCCCCCCTTGAGGGTTCTCACCACAGATGCCATCCTGCTGGGCTGGTGAGCCCATTGCGAGGGATGCCACACCCAGGGCAGATCAACCTGGACCTGCGGGCCATTCATCTTGCCCTGAAGGCCTTCCATCATCACCTGGGCCACTGGGTCAGTCATAGTTCAGACAGACAACCAGATGGCCATGTTCTTTGTGAACAAACAGGGAGGCATTGGGTCCCATGCCCTCTGTTAGGAAGCCCTGAATCTGTGCTCTTATGCATTCTGGCAGGGCATTCTCCTCAGAGCAGGTATACCTGCTGGGTGAAGACAACTTGCTGGCCAACAGATTCAGCAGGATTCTCCAGCCGCACGAGTGGTAGCTGGACCCAGGGGTTACCAGCAGGCTTTTCCAAACCTGGGGGGCAACAGGTGATAGACCTGTTTGCAAGCCCGGACAATCACCAAGTACCCTGTTTCTGCTCAAGGCAGCCTCACCCCACCAGGGTGGCCATCGATGCCTTCCTGGTCTCATGGTCTGAGGGGCTTATGTATTCTTTTCCTCCGACACCACTGATTGCTAGGACTCTATTCAAGATTCTCCATGACAGAGCCTCGGTCATCTTGGTGACTCCAAGGTGGCCCAAGCAACCTTGGTTTCCACTGCTTCTGCAGCTAGCAGTGGAGGCCCCCATACCCTGGGGTCTGCTCCATGGTTCCTTTCCCAGGAGGGGGAGCTCTGTCCTGCACCCCAACCTCTGCTCCCTTTTGCTGATGGCGTGGCTGCTGAGAGGGCGACCTTAGCCCCCGCTCCACCTCCCAAAAGAAGTGGAGGATGTTCTGCTGGCCTTGCGCAAGGTGTCTACCAGACGGGCCTACGTCTTTAAGTGGCGTAGGTTTGCACTTTGGTGCACTGAGCGGGGGGCCAACCCCTTCTCTTGACTCTCCCGGGTGGGACTCAACTCTAACTCTGTTAGAGTACACCTCAGTGCCCTGGCAGCGAACCACCATCAGGTGGACGGGAAGCCCCTCTCTGTCCACCCAGTGGTGTCCCGCTTCCTAAGGGGCCTACTGTCTCTAAGCCCCTGGTTCACCCTCTGGTGACCGAATGGGACCTCAGTGTGGTGTTGGGCAGCTCACCCTGCTGCCCTTCAAACCTCTGGCTACATGCCACCTTCGCTATTTCTCCTGGAAGGTGATATTCCTGGTTGTGCTCACTTCTGCCCGTAGGGTAAGTGAACTCCAGGCCCTCTTGGCTGAGATGCCTTACACCAGGTTTTACAAGAATAGGGTGGTGCTTCGCACGCATCCCAAATTTCTTCCGAAGCTGGTGTCCTCTTTCCACCTCAACCAGGAGGTGATCCTCCCTACCTTCTTTCCCAGACCGCACGCCAGTTGGGCAGAGATGGTCCTCCATACCTTGGACTGTAAGAAGTCCTTGTCCTTCTATATTCAATGCACTCAAGGACACCAGAAAGCCTCTCAGCTTTTCGTTTCCTATGACCCCAGTAAGCTTATGAGGAGGCAAGGCTTCCACTGGAAGGCTGGGTCACGGCGCACCGGGTCAGGGCTATGATGACGACAGTTCCTCTGGCAGACATCTGCTGGGCCACCACCTGGTCTTCAGTCCATACCTTTGCGGCTCATTACTGCCTGGATAGAGAGTCCCGATGGGACAGTGCCTTTGGCCAGGCCATGCTCTGTAACCTTTTCAGGGTCTAGGCAACTCCTACCCTCCGACCCTTCTGTGTTCAGGCTACTGGAGTGCTAGTTCCTTTGGATGCAGAAGTCCTGTTTGGACCATGATACAGATTTCATTGCTGCTTCTTGTGGCTCTCTACAAGGCGATGGGTTTATGGTAGCTTGTAGCTGGGGAGTCCCATATATGAGGACTGACTTCCTGCTTGTTCCTGGAGAAAGCATAGTTATTTACCTGTAACAGGTGTTCTCTGGGGACAGCAGGAATAAGTCCTCACCATCCTCCCTTCTCCCCTTGGAGTTAGTCATATCATCTTTGTTTTGCCGTCTTTTTAGCTATGTTATTTGACTGAGCAAGATGGCACCCTTGGGCGGGAAGGGGGACCATGCATGCGTGGTAGTAATCCCAAAGGCTTTCTTTGAAAGCTGGGGATTTGCTCCACGTGGACTCCGTCAGCACCGATGTCAGCCATATGTGAGGACTGATTCCTGCTGTCCCCTGAGAACACCTGTTACAGGTGAGTAACTATGCTTTATCAGATGATGATTCTATCCAAACTTGCTATTTACCTACAAAGCTTTGGGCATTTAAATCTGGTATGGTGGATATGGATATTCTGTTGTCCAATGAAAGTCAAGATTTGACTACATTTTTGGAAGATTCCCAAGATATTTTATGCAAGAAGGCCACCAAGTTATGTTTAGTTCGGAAAGTGAGAAGGTCAAATTTTTGAAACTTTTCTTTAAATATAAAAATGTTTTATTTTGTGGTCAGAAGCTATATGTGTTCACAGATGTTTCAAGGAACATTTAGCTTCATCAGAAGCAGTTTTTGGTTGTTTAGTCTATGGTATTGGGGGTGGGTGCAACCTTCTTTTTGTGTTTTCCCTGCAAATGTATGGTACGTTTGCAGGGTAATAACTATTCCTTTTTTGATCCATCTCAGCTGGAGAAATTGCTTTTAGATAAGAAGGTTCAATAATATGTTGGAGTTTGATATTGATGCCCCATGATTTTGAAAGGCTTTTTGTTCCCCTTCCTGATTTTCTTTGTATATTTCCTTTTGGATGGTGCGATTAGTCTCCTCAAGACACAGACTACTATTCAAGTATTGTTTTAAATTTAAAAAACAAAAGGTGGTATCTGTTACCAAAGGATGTGGTCAACTGGGGTTTCAAAAGGTGTCAAAAAGTGGTGGGCCACACAGGTTCTGTCCCCACCAAAGCCTTGCTGCCACGATCTTTGGCCTTCCCCGGGAAATCAGGTCCCTACAGACAGATAGGAGGGGAAGGCCAACAATTGCAGCATCACTGACTTCGACTGGCCAAGGGGTGGAGTTTGGGGCTCCCCCCCCCCCCCTCCAATGGGAATGCCATTCATTGCTTCTGGGTCAAGTTTCCAGAGGTCAGATCTATTAACGACTGTTAGTCAATCAGGCTTGAGAAACACCACCTCCTACTTGCAAGTAGCTAAGAGTGAACCGTAAGAATGCATTTCCTTTTGTAATCTGTTGGGTACTTCCTCCATGCAAGCAGGATTGACCACTGTCCTATAGAATGTAGAATGCTGGGTTCAGTGGGCTATTAGTGTGACCCATTGTGGCATTAGATTTTATGGGGAAAAATATCCTCAAGGAGAGTGACCCAGTGGTAAAATGTTTGGATGCTTAACTGTTTTGGAACAGTTAGTCATAGAAGCCACAGAGGTGATACAGTTCTTGATTTAATTCCATGTAGCATGCAAGGCCTGATTCAGAAGGTAGCTTTGCAACTGTGACCATAATATAGTCAAATTTAGCATTAGTACTCTATGGTCAGCAGAGTATATCTTTACATTGTTGTCTGAATGGATGGTTAATCTTTTTCAGCTCTCATTGACATGCTTTTCTACTGTGAAAGTATATAATAGGGGAAGGGTCATTCTGCATGTAGTATGTGCTCTATATACTTAAATCATTTACTACTTGCAAGTGTTTGAGTCCAGATGTGGGAGCAAGTGGACCTTGGTTTTGGCAGGTTTTGTGTTTTTGCATATTCACATGTATGGGTTAATGGTGAAGGCTATGTTCAGAGGGTAGAAATTGTAGTATGCAGATAGAATCTCTGCCTCACTCTTGATTCCTGAAGTTTCCGTGTAGCTTATCTCTAAGAGCTATGCATGACAGAGTCTCCAGTGATGTATTTCCAAATTTGTTAGGTTTCATGTATTCTCTAAGCTTTAATAAAAACAGTCAGTTCTAATCTAATTTTGAGTAGTATGGAAATGATGGCTGACAGCTCACAAAAATGCATACAATAGAGAATAATGGTAGAGACTGAGAAAGCAGATGACTGATTAAGTATTTATTTTGATTATAGCAAATTGAGCTCTTTCAATGAAGACTACATGAAATGCAGAGAAGAATATGAAGAGGCCCAGAATGCTATTGTTAAAGAGATCATTAACATTTCTTCAGGTAAATAAGAGACATACAGAAATTTCTTGAACTACCGAGAACATTATAGTATATAAAGGTTTTATTCAGTTTGGTCTACCAGTAATATTTTACTGGTTCTAATCTAGTCTTTCTATTTCTAGGCACATTTGTCTAAATAATAGCACCTCTTAGTGAGACTCTGTTCATAAAGCATTGTAGGAGGTGTAGGGTGGCAGGGAGGTCAGGACCCACCATCTAAAAAATGAGCCAAGGCTTCAATAGCAACATAAGTGCCACAGAGACCTCAGACTTCACAGTGCAAGAAGAGGAGCTCTGCCACAGTGGTGGTGAAGATCATGAACTGTGCCATAGGGACTGCCAAACTCTGTGGCCCAGGAAGGAGAAAGCAGCTGCTGTTAATGTCAGAGACGTGCAGATATGCTGTTAGGGGTCCTGCATTCCACAGCTAGTTGGCTGGTAAGGTTAAAAAAAAAAAAAAAAAACTTCAGGTGAGGAAGAAGGAAGCAATCAAAGGGAGCTCCAAGTAATGCCCCTAAAAATTACAGACCAATAACTTGTCTGCCTGCATTAATAGATGCTGATAGAATATACGAACATATCAATTCCAATAGCATCATGTTAACAGAGCAGAAAGGCAATAAGAAAGGACCTTATGGAATCAAAGATCAATTAATGCTGAATAAAGCCAACACAACCAGGTCAAAGAGCAGAAACCTCAGTGTAGCATGGATTGACTATAAGCTTTTGATAGCATCTCACATCTTGGATAACTTGTCTTGTAATGTACAAAATAAACTCCAAACTGAGTACATCAGGTTTACTATGAAAATGTACCAGACCATATGCCATCTGATGTATGAAGGTGGTCAGTTCATCATTTCTAAAATGGAGTGGAGGAGTGGCCTAGTGGTTGGGGCAAGGTACTTATTTTATTTATTTATTTAACACTTCTTATATACCGCGCTATTTCTCATCAGTGTGGTTTACATCGAACATTAAACACTTGGACATACATATTTTGTCAGGCCGGAAGGTCGGAGGTTCAAATCCCACTAGAGGACAGCAACCTTGGGCCGGAAGGACTGGGGTTTCTAGTCCCACAGGTGCTCCTTGTGGTCTTGGGCAAGCCACTTAACCCTCCATAGCCCATGTTCCCTGTAAAATAGTTATCTCCAAGTTATAATGTCCTGTTCCTTAGCGTTCCTCCAGGTCAGTCCTCTACCTCTGGGTTGTCAATCTCCTCCTGCAGCTAGGAGACTGGTATGTCAGAATGATGACATCACTGGATATAGCCTGCTTCACTCCCGCTTGCATCCCAGTGTAACCAGTCTCCTTGCAGCAGGAGGTTTGACGAGCCTTAGGAGAGGCTCTTTTGGAGGAATGGATAAGGAGCAGGTGTTGTTTTTGGGGATAGTTAAGTTAGCCTTAATCTGAGCAGTGCCCTTTAAATAAAAAAAAAAAAAAAGGCAAAGCACTGGTTGCTTTATAGGAAGAAAGGCTTTCTTATACCTGTCTGGCCGGTATTGTTCTCTTTCTTCCTGAGGAGAGTTTGACTCAGGCAGTCGAGTTACACCCCCTCCCCCCGTGGGGCCCAGAAGTCTCACCTCCCTGAAGCTACGGAGGTGAGCCGTTCTGTCAGCTGTGCACACCGGCGCTTCAGTCCTTCCCTGTAGGGGCTGCTCCGTTAGGTCTCGCTTTGAAGAGCACGCTGTGTTTCCAGGCCCGGGGGTACCGACGGTGCATGAGTCGCTTTGCAGTGGAGCAGGCAGCGCCGGTAAGTCTTTTGGTGCTCGGCAGGGCCCTGTTCTTCCGGCAGCATTCATTTGGGCGAGCGGCTTCTGCCGCGGATTTTGGCGCCTTTTTTCTCCCCGCAGCAGTTTGCATCGCGGCGGCCATTTTGTGAACCGCGCTGCAATCGCGTGGCTGCTGATTGAGGCCCGATCGTCCTACTTTGGGCCCGGGCACTGTTGTGCGCCTTGCAGGTGCTTTATTGTTATTTATTGCTATTTATTTTGCTTTCTTTGCGTTTTGGTTTTGGTTTTTCATTTTCCTTTTCCTGCGGTTTCTCTTGGTACAGTCAGCCCTTCATTTTTTTTTTTTTGGGGGGGGGGGCTTTTGTTTTTGTTTTTCTCGAGGATAGCTGCTATTCAAAAAAAAAAAAAGAAACCTTAAAGAAAGCAGGTGCAGTAGTATTTTCTGGAGCCACCTCGAACTTGGGAGGTTTGGTTTTTCTCCATGGCTACTCGGCCGCAGTGCCTAGTTTGTGGGGCCAAGAGGAGCAAACTCGCTGATACCGGGGTGTGCAGAAGCTGTGCTGCCCTGTCTTCCGCAGTGGAGACCCAAATGGAGGCGCAGGTCTCTCCCGAGGCGCAGGGTGTGCCGGTCGGGCTGAGCGCGGGTTCCCCACAAGCCCCGGCGCCAGAGCCAGATTTGGAGGAGATGCCCGGTCCCTCAGGCGAGTCCTTCACACCTCAGGCATCGGGTCTTAGCGGATTCAGTCCGGAGTTTGTTCTTCTGATGCATCAGGCCTTCTGTCTCCGGCAGCAGGGGAAGAGACCGCGCCCCGCGTCTCCGACTTCCCGGCCAGTGCAGGTGGTGGCGGAAGGTGGGGCGGCTGCGGAGTTGTCCGCGCCAAAGCAAGCCCGGCTTTCGGATCCGCTGGAGGGTTCCTGGGTAGAGCCTTCGGATCTGGACTGGGATCTCGAGGAGGGCTCGCAGGTTCCAGAGGACGGTGAGATCCAGGAGCCCGAGGATCAAGCGAAGATCATTCGGGTCTTCCGCCGTGAAGAGTTGGCCGCCTTGATTTCTGAGACTTTGCAGATGTTGAACCTTACTCCACCAGCGGCGGTGGAGGACGAGGTGGAGGATCCTGTCATCCAGGCGGTGCGGCAGACACAGGTGGTGTTTCCTGTGCACCGGGTGGTTGAGAAGATGATTCAAGACGAGTGGGATAAACCGGAGGCCGGTCTTCGAGGCATTCGTACTTTAAATAGGTTGTATCCATTGGCGAATAACGCTAAGGACAGGTTCCGGACTCCGCACATAGATGCGGTGGTGTCCGCTGTGACCAAGAAGACCACCATTCCCGTTGAGGGCAGTGCGGCCCTGAAGGATGCTCAGGACCGTAGGGTTGATGGTCTCCTCAAGCAGGCCTTTGAAGCGGACTCTCTTTCGCTGCAGGCCTCCATTTGCGGGGCCTGGGTGGCCCGGGCGTGTTTGCGTTGGGCTCAGCGGTTGCGACAGTCCTCGCGCGTTGAATTGGAAGAGATGAAAGAGTTGGATCGCTTGGAGTCGGGTGCGGCCTACTTGGCGGATGTGCACTATGACTTAATTCGAGCGTTGGCCAACAGCACCGGCTCTCTGGTGGCTGCCCGTCGCTCTTTGTGGCTACGCAACTGGGCCGCGGACGGCCCTTCTAAATCCCGCCTAAGCAAACTTCCCTTTAAGGGCGGTTTGCTGTTTGGAGACGATTTGGATAAGTTGGTGAAGGACTTGGGAGAGTCTAAGGCGGGCCGTTTGCCCGAGGACAAACCGAAGCAGGCCAAGACTGCTCAGAGTGGTCGGGGTCAGTTTCGGGACTTCCGGAGATTTCGTTCGCCGCGACCCGGTGCCTTCCCGAGGGGGTGATTCCCCTCCAGGAGCCAGGGCTTCCGGGGGTTTCGGGGAGTGAATAGAGGCTACTCTTCTGCCCCAGCTTCCACTGCCCGTAAGTCTCAATGAGGCGAGGCGGGTCCTGGCGGGAGAGCCCCCCATTGGCGGTCGGCTTCGGGGGTTTCTTCCCGCCTGGGCCCACATCACCTCGGACCGGTGGGTGTTGGATATCATTCAACACGGCTATGCGTTAGAGCTAGCACGCCCCGTGCGGGACTCGTTTGTCATGTCTCCCTGCCGGGGTCCCGCAAAGTCGGCGGCGGTTCGCGAAACCTTGCAACGGCTCCTTCAATTGGGGGCCGTCGTGGAGGTTCCAAAGGCCGATTACGGCATGGGTCGCTACTCCATTTATTTCGTGGTGCCCAAAAAAGGGGGGCAATTGCGGCCCATTCTCGACCTGAAAGGGGTGAACCGCTGTTTGCGAGTGCCGCACTTTCGAATGGAAACGTTGAGGTCAGTCATTGTGGCGGTGCGGCGCGGGGAATTCTTGACGTCCCTGGACTTGTCGGAGGCGTACTTGCACATCCCTATTCGGGAGGCGCATCAGCGTTTCCTGCGGTTCGCTCTTCCCTGGGGTCACTTCCAGTTTCGGGCGTTGCCCTTCGGCCTGGCGACAGCGCCGCGAACTTTCACCAAGATTATGGTGGTGGTAGCGGTGGCGTTGCGCAAGGAAGGTATTCTGGTCCACCCTTACCTGGACGATTGGTTGATTCGAGCCAAGTCCGCGGAGGAGAGTCTCCGGGTTACCGGCAGGGTGGTTCAGTTCTTGCAGGAGCTGGGGTGGGTAGTCAACCCGACCAAGAGTCGTCTTCAGCCCACCCAAGTGCTCGAATACCTGGGGGTCAGGTTCGATACATCCAAGGGGCAAGTGTTCCTACCGCGCAAACGGGCCGAGGAGTTGCGGACCCTGGTGCGACAGTTTCGGTCGAAGCCAGCTCCTTCGGCGTGGGATTATCTACGAGTGCTGGGCACTATGGCGGCAACGTTGGAAGCGGTGCCTTGGGCCAGGTTTCATATGCGGCCTCTCCAGAGGGCGCTCCTCCGTCGTTGGTCCCATCAGAAAGATTCGTTGGGCACGCGTCTGCTGTGCCCAAGCAAAGTTCGGATGTCCCTTCGCTGGTGGCTTCGGCCCTCGTCGCTGGCGGCCGGCTTGCCGCTGGAACAGCCGGAATGGCTCCCGCTACTGACGGATGCCAGTCTGGGGGGCTGGGGAGCCCACTGCGCGGGTCAGTTTGCGGAAGGGCTATGGTCGACCCAGGAGGCGTCTTGGGCGATCAATCGCCTGGAGCTTCGCGTGGTGTTCCGGGCCCTTCAGGCCTTCCAGAACTTAGTGCACGGTCGCCCAGTACGAGTTCTCTCCGACAACTCGGCGACGGTAGCGTACATCAATCGACAGGGCGGCACAGGCAGTGCCGCAATGGAAGCAGAGGCCAACGACTTGTTCGCGTGGGTAGAGCTTCACTTGTCCGCGATATCAGCGGCACACATTGCCGGCAAGGACAGTGTCACTGCGGACTTCCTCAGCAGAGTGCACGTGGATGCAGGGGAGTGGGAACTGCATCCCGCGGTATTTCGTCAAATAGTTCGGCGCTGGGGGATTCCGGTCATGGATCTCATGGTGACCTTTCAGTCAGCCAAGGTCGACCGCTTCTTCAGCAGGCGAAGGGAGCGGATGTCGGAAGGTATCGACGCCTTACTTCATCGGTGGCCGGTGGACGGTCTTCTCTATGTGTTTCCGCCCTGGGCGTTGATCGGCAGGGTGGTTCAGAGGATCGGGGCACATGCGGGACGGGTGCTGTTGGTGGCGCCCGATTGGCCGAGGCGTCCCTGGTACGCGGACCTGATACGACTCTTGGACGGAGAGCCTTGGCGTCTCCCGGTGAGATCGGATCTGTTACTCCAGGGCCTGCTTCTCATGCCTCAGGTGGAACGGTTCTCGCTTACGGTATGGCCCTTGAGAGGGCTAGGTTCCTGAAGAAGGGTTATTCGTCGGCTGTGGTGGCCACCTTGCTTCGGATGCGTAAGCCTTCCACCTCCTTGGCGTATGTGCGGATCTGGCGGGTCTTCGAGGATTGGTGCTCGCGACGGCAGGTTTGGCCTACCTCGGCTCCCATCCCGTTGATCTTGGAGTTTCTACAAGATGGTTTTGATAAAGGTCTTGCTGCCAGTTCCCTGCGCATGCAGTTGGCGGCCCTTGTTATCGGGGCAAGGTTCAGGGGGCGTCGTTGGGGGCTCATCCTGACGTCAGTCGTTTTCTAAAGGCGGTCGCCCGGGTACGCCCAGCGCGCCGGATCTCTGTGCCTTCGTGGGATCTGAATCTCGTTCTCACGGCCTTGACAGAAACTCCCTTTGAGCCGTTGCGTCGGGCGTCTATTAAGTACTTGACGCTCAAGACGGTCTTTCTGGTGGCGATTTGTTCCGCAAGGCGTGTGTCCGAACTTCAGGCGTTGTCGTGTCGGGAGCCCTTTCTGTCTTTTTCTAAGGAAAAGGTGGTCTTGCGTACGGTTCCGTCCTTTCTGCCTAAGGTGGTGTCTCCCTTTCATGTGAACCAGACCGTGTGTTTGCCCGTGCTGGGATCGTTGGGGGGCGGAGAATCGGATCGCGGCCTTCGGCGTCTCGATGTAAAGAGGGTCTTGCGTCACTATTTGCAGGCTACGGCGCCCTTCCGCCGGTCGGAGCGGTTATTTGTGCTGTTCGGTGGTGTTCGTAAGGGCGAGGCGGCGGCTAAGGCATCCATTGCCCGCTGGCTCAAGGAAGCGATTGCGTCCGCGTATTTGCTTAAGAGGCGTGTTGTGCCTTTCGGACTCAGGGTGCATTCTACCAGGGCGCACGCGTCATCTTGGGTGGAGCTTAGCTTGGTTCCCCCAGGAGACATTTGTAGAGCGGCGACTTGGTCGTCTCTGCATACGTTCAGCAAGCATTACCGTCTGGATGTTGCTGCGGCTTCAGATGCTCGTTTCGGCTCGGCGGTTTTGGCCGCTGGCTGGAAAGGTCCCTCCCATTGATTACTGCTCTAGTACATCCCAGAGGTAGAGGACTGAACTGGAGGAACGCTAAGGAAATGATAATTACACTTACCTGGTAATTGTAGTTCCTTTAGTGACGACAGTTCAGTCCTCCTTCCCGCCCGGAGTTTTGTAGGAGGTTTCCAGCTTGGAGCCGTGCCGATGAGTGTTACAGGTGAGTCGGGTTTACTTCCTTTCCTTTCTCTTGTTTATTCTGTCCTCACGGGCGGGGCAGGTGGTAAGAAAGCCTGTCGAAAGGGGTAGACTGTTTTTTGCTGAGAGTGTTTTCTCTTTAGCTACTTTATTTGTTGCTCCTTTGAGTCTGCTTTGTTATAGTTTACACTGGGATGCAAGTGGGAGTGAAGCAGGCTATATCCAGTGATGTCATCATTCTGACATACCAGTCTCCTAGCTGCAGGAGGAGATTGACAACCCAGAGGTAGAGGACTGAACTGTCGTCACTAAAGGAACTACAATTACCAGGTAAGTGTAATTATCATTTCAATGTAATTTCAGTTTGTTTAATGTAAACTGCACTGATGCAGAATAGTGCGGTATATAAGAGAATGTAAATAAATAAATTAATAAAATCAAGATCCAGCAAAGAATATTTCAGGGATACTTCCATCACCACTTCTGTTTTGTATGGCGATTAATCCACTGACTATTCTTATCAACTTTTTGGGATATAGATTTAGTCTTAATCCTAAAGAAGGTAATAACTTAAAACGGTGGCATAAGTTACAGTGAGGGGCCCCCAAACAAAATTTTGCTGAGGGCCCCCTATTGTCACGGCGGCGAGCCCTCCCATTCGGTAGCAGTGCAGCAAATTTACTAGAACATGTTTGCTACGCTGCTCTGCTGTTCCAAGTCTGCTGTGGGGAATGCGGGCCTGATGACTGTTGCCCACCGAGCCACCCCATGGCAAAAGCTAACTGGCCCGCATTCCCAAGGTGAACTTAAAAGAGAGGAGCAGCATGGCAAACATGTTCAAGTAAGTTTATCATGCTGCTGATGCTCCCTTTCTAGCCAGATCTCTCCGCATTGTGGGGGCTGCTTGGGTGGAATTTACGCCAGTGACTTAGAGGTAACATCATACTAACTGTTTGTAGATGACCTACAATTCCAAAGACCCAACTCCATGTAGTGAAAAGCTTCTCAGATGACATCAAGATGTACCTTGGTCTTGACAAAGGTGCTGAGGCAGCCTTCCTTAGAAGAAAACTCAGCAAAGCAGAAAATCTCCCTAGCTGAGGACTGTGCTATCGGGGAACCTGAACAGGAGCGTGTGTATACGTAAATATCTAGGAGTAGACGAAGAAGCAAAAATTACTGAGAGAAGATCAGTAAAGAATACTAAAGGAGATTAAAATTGCTATTGAAATGTGCTTTAACATTACAGAATAAGATACAAGCCATTAATTGGCTGGCAATCCTTGTACTTTCACATAGCTTTGGGATTGTAGATTAGCCTCTTAAAGATATTGAGAAACTGGATATACAAACAAAAAAACTGCTCAGTGCTCATGAGGTAATTTATAAGAACCCCACTATATGCCAAGGTTGTACATTCCTAGAATCAAAGGAGGACTGGGCCTCATAGAAATCTATTATACATACAGAGCTGCTATCATAGGCCTTCAACCTACTTAAAAACATCATCAGATTCAAATATGCAAAAAGTGCTGAAATATGAAAATGTCCAGAATCTGCCTCCATCAAACTTTGACAAGCATTCCGAAGAGTAGATGGGATGAATGAATCTCCAGGAACAAGCCGGAATGAGTCTTCACGTATGGGTACGTCGGTACCAATGTTCCCTCTAATTTTCTGTAGGCTGTGTGCGCATAAAATATCAGCTGTGTGCAGCTTTTGAAGGAAGGTTAAATTTTTGTGCACCACATAATGACACTCGGAGTTATATACTTTAAAATTTGACTACACGTCAGAATACAGTATGTACACCACATTGATTTTAATCAAATTAAATGAAAATAGACGATTACTAAATGAAGAGGGAAATTTCTAGTAATTACAATCATAACTTTTACATTTTAAGACGTCTGTGTTTTGTATCAGAATCAGAGCCATAATTTTTGTGCACTCTGTTGTAAAGTATGTGCGCTCGCTCAGTGAGGTGTGTGCACGCGCACAGCTTAGAGGGAACCGTGGTCGGTACCGACGGAGCCTGCGTGGGAACGCTCCCCAGCTTCCCAAAAAGGAAAGCTTTTGGGAGCATCCCACAGCGCCTGCGTGCTGCCTTCCCGCCTTTCCTAACCGCCTCTCCTCAGTTCTTCTTTGCCGCGGAGCCAGCAGGTCGAGTCCTGTCACCGCTGAAGAAGTTCTTTGGTTTTTTTTATTTCTTTGGTCGCGTGTCTGCCTCCCCCGACTCAGGACTGGTACCGCCGGTCTTTTCTTTCTTTTCTTCAAAAAAACCCAAAAAACAAACAAATATTTTTTCCCACACTTAGTGTATTTTTCTTCTTTGGGCCTTAGGCCTCACAAAATATTTTTCCTCATGGAAAAACCAGCCTCCGGGTTTAAGAAATGTACTAAGTGCAGCGGTACTATTTCTGTTACTGACACCCATGAATGGTGTCTTAAATGTTTGGGTCCTGAACACTCCATTTCGGATTGTCCGTCCTGCTCTTTGATGTCTAAACGGGGTTTACAGAACCGAGCAGCCAAGCTCCATGTGCTGTTTCCCTCTGATGCAGCTTCAGTAGCATCGACATCTTCCAGGGCTGCTTCTTCCTCCCATGGATCTCAGGTAACCAAACATAAATCCAGCCGGTCCTCGAAGGGTAGATCTCCCTCTAAGCATCGAGATGCCTCCGGGCTTGACCTCGAGGATCCTGCACCGGCAAAACAACCCCGGCGGGAAGCTCTGGCTTCCAAAGCTCCACCTATGGGGTTACAGGTTGACATCGATGGCACGGCCTCGACCGATCACCTGTTAGAATGCTCTGGGGTACCGGCGCAACCTTCCGGTACCGAATTCCAGGCATTCATGGCGTCGATGGATCAGAATGTTCTATCCATGCAGCAGGCTATCAAGGCCTTTATTCAAGCTGCGACGCCGCTGATACCATAACAAACTCCGTTGTCGGTATCGGCTCCGGTACCGGCACCAGCGCCGGTACCGTTACCGACTGCATCGGCATCGACCAGGATACCGACTGCAGCGGTTCCCTGTCCAGGGCTGCTCATCGGTACCGAACCGGTACCGATGACACCCGATGTCGATACCGCTCGATACGCATACCGAGCTTTAGAAGAGCACCCTGACAGGCGGTACTTTGATTCCTCTGATGATTCTGATACATCAGAGGAGTCTGCTGAAGTATCCATAGCCCTTCCTGAAGAGCCTTCTTCTCCAAAAAGAAGGTCTCCTCCAGAGGACTTGTCCTTTCAAGACTTCATAAGAGAAGTAGCTAAAGGACTTTCTATTTCAGTAACCTCTGAATCAGAGCCTAGAGCAAAAAAATTAGATATTTTAGGTTATTCTAAGGCTCCTAAAGAGGCAGTCACCTTACCAATTCATGAGATTCTTTATGAACACATGATTGACTTATGGGAGACTCCTCTCATTATCTCTCCTCATTCTCGCAGATTGGACACTATGTATCGTGTCCCTCCTTGTCCTGGTTTTCATAAAACACAGCTTCCTCACCATTCCATTGTGATGCAGTCAGCTATGAAGAGGATAAAGAGTACAAAGAGACACTCTTCTGCTCCTCCAGGAAGAGAATGCAGGACCTTGGATGCGTTTGGTAGGAAAATCTTCCAAGCCAGTATGCTCATTGCCAGAATCAACTCCTATAGTCTTTACATGGGTATGTTTCTAAAAGAAGTTGCAGATAAGCTGCACACTTTCCTCCATTTTCTTCCAGAGGATAAAAGGGAAGAATTCCTTATTTGGCTTAAGCATACTCAAGACATTTCAAAGTTTTCCAACCTGGCAGCCTTTGACTCCTTTGAAGGTGCCAGCAGAGCTTCGGGCATTGCCATAGCTGCTCGCAGAATTGCTTGGCTCCAAGCTTCTGATTTAGAACCTTGGGTCCAAGATGGCTTAGGAAATCTTCTCTGTACAGGTGAAAACCTGTTTGGCAAAGAATGGCAAATAAAAGCCACTCAAATGGATGCAGAAAATTCTGCTCTGGATAGACTTTCAAAGTCAACCTCCATTCCTGCCAAGAAAAAACCCTTCAAGAAGTCTTTTTTTCAAAAAGGACAGATTCCCTTCTGTTTCTGGCCAACAATCATCTACAGGTCGTTTTGCCACTAAGCGTCAGCAACCTAAGCAGGCCAGGCCTAAGTCTACAGGGGCTGCTGCAACTCAGCAGACCCAACCTCCTCAGGGTTTTTGAGTTGATGCTAGAGAACTTAGCCTTTCTGGCTTTAAAACAGCCAGAGCCTCTCACCATTCCAGGAAGGTTAGCTCATTTTGCTCCCAGATGGGAGCAAATTATATCAGAGCAGTGGACCCTCTCCATCATACGGGAGGGCTACAAACTTCATTTCTTAAACCTTCCTCCTCACACCAAGGTGAGACACTTCAATTCTCCAACATCTTTTCTCGACCTTCTAGGTCAGGAGGTAGTTACCCTTCTTGCCCAAGGGGCAATAGAAGAAGTACCTCTTCTTCAACAAGGGTCAGGGTTTTACTCCCCCTATTTTCTGATTCCAAAGAAAACAGGGGGATACAGACCCATATTAGATCTCAGGGAATTGAACAAATTTCTATGCAAGGAGAAGTTCAAGATGCTTTCTCTGGGCACTCTCCTTCCATACCTTCAAAGTCAGGATTGGCTTTGTTCTCTAGATCTCAAGGATGCGTACACACATGTCCTCATCCATCCATCTCACAGAAGGTTCCTCTGTTTTCTTTTCCAAGGAAAACATTACCAATACAGGGTGCTTCCTTTTGGTCTGGCCTCTGCTCCAAGAGTGTTCACCAAATGCATGGCAACAGTAGCTGCATTTCTACGCTCTCTGGGAATCTTTGTATTCCCATACCTGGACGACTGGCTCATCCGAGCTCCATCTCAGTCAGAGGCCCAGATTTCCCTGGACCGCACAAGACACATTCTGCAGTATATGGGACTTGTGGTAAACCTCCCAAAGTCTCAGCTCACCCCTACTCAGTCTCTAGAGTTCATAGGGGCCTGGTTGGATACTACCACTGCAAGGGCCTATCTTCCTCAGGCCTGTTGCCAACGTCTAGTGCAGTTAGCCTCGCAGATTCAGTCAAAGAACCACTTAACTGCCCGGGAGATGCTACAACTGTTAGGCCACATGGCATCCACAGTGCATGTGGTACCCTATGCTCGCCTACACATGAGAGCAGCTCAATGGACTTTGTCCACCCAGTGGACTCAAGCATCAGGAGCTCTCTCAGACCAAATAGCAACCTCCAAACGTCTCTTTTGGTCTCTCCAATGGTGGATGTCCACCCAAAATCTGTTGCTGGGGTCCCCCTTCCAACAGTTGTTGCCCCAGGCAACCCTCACAACAGATGCCTCCCAAACAGGTTGGGGAGCTCATCTACAAGACCTCTCCACTCAGGGCACTTGGTCTCCACAGGAGACCTCTCTTCATATCAACCTCCTGGAGCTTCGAGCAGTTTTTCTAGCTCTCAAGGTCTTTCATACCCTGCTCAGCTACAAGACAGTCCTCATTCATACGGACAATCAAGTAGCCATGTTTTACATAAACAAGCAAGGAGGAACTGGCTCTCTGTCGCTTTGCAACGAAGCTTTAAGATTGTGGGCCTTCGCCAGAGAGCATCAAATCCATCTCCTGGCCGTATACCGCCCAGGAATTCAAAACTCTTGGGCAGACAGACTCAGTCGAGCTCTGCTTCCACACGAATGGTCCCTGCACATGGATCAGGTACTCAGAATCTTCCAAGAATGGGGAACCCCGGACATAGACCTCTTTGCAAGTCCGTGGAATGCCAAACTTCCCCGGTTCTGTTCCAGAATTCCGTGTCAGGGAGTTCAGGCCAAGGATGCCTTCCTCCTTCACTGGGGTCAAGGCTTCCTGTATGCCTTTCCACCCATTCCCTTGATTCCCAAGACTCTGTTCAAACTCCAGAGGGATCAAGGATCTATGATCCTCATAGCTCCACGCTGGCCACGCCAAGTGTGGTACCCTCTACTTCTGCATCTCTCCCAAGCCCCCTCCCTGGACTTGGGAGCTGATCCAGACCTTCTGTTCCAGGAGGAGGGGACTTTGTGGCACCCAAACCCCAAGTCCCTTCCCTCAGAGCTTGGTTACTGAAGGCCTAGACCTTCAAGGCTGGAATCTTTCTCAACAAGTGAAGGATATCCTCCATGCTTCCAGAAAACCTTCTACTAGACGTTCCTATGCTTTTAAATGGAAAAGGTTTTCCATTTGGTGTACTGAAAAGGGTCTTGACCCTCTAGCACTACCTTTGAATTCTCTATTGGAATATCTCCTGCATCTTTCCAATGCAGGCCTTAAGACGAATTCAGTAAGGGTCCATTTGAGTGCTATTGCAGCATCCCTTAAGCCTATCAGTGGACAGCCTATTTCCTCTCATTCTCTTATTGCAAGATTCATGAGAGGCCTAACTTTAACTAAACCTCCCATTAGGCCTCCTCCGGTGGCATGGGATTTAAATCTGGTTCTTGGTCAGCTTATGAAGCCTCCTTTTGAACCCTTAGCCACCACCTCCTTGAAATTTCTTTCCTGGAAGGTTATTTTCCTCATTGCAGTCACCTCAGCTCGCCGCATCAGTGAGCTGCAGGCCTTAGTGGCTAATCCACCTTATACAAGGTTCCATCATGTTAAGGTAGTCCTTAGGACCAATCCACACATTATGCCTAAAGTGCTCTCACCTTTTCATCTTAATCAAGAGGTATATTTACCTGTCTTTTTTCCAGCTCCTCATGCATCAAGTGCAGAGAGGAATCTTCATACTCTGGATTGTAAAAGAGCTCTTGCCTTTTACATACAAAGGACACAGCAACATAGAAAGTCTTCCCAGCTCTTTGTTGCTTTTGATCCCTCTCATTTGGGACTTCCAGTCTCTAAAAGGACACTGTCCAATTGGATTGCTCAGTGTATTTCTTTCGCTTACCAGAGTAAGAACCTTTCTTTGGAGAGCCATGTCACAGCTCATAATGTGAGGGCCATGGCAACCTCTATGGCTCATCTAAATTCTGTGTCCATCGACCAGATCTGTCGAGCGGCCACCTGGGCCTCGGTTCATACCTTCACAGCCCATTACTGCTTGGACAAGGACTCCCGCCGGGATGCCTTGTTTGGTCAGGCTGTTCTCAAACACCTGTTCCATTCTTAATCAACTCCTGCCCTCCTTCCCTGGATGGATGCCTGAAATCCATAGGAGGAGGTAGAGCCCTTCCCAGGGTCTCATATCCTTGGGTATCTCCCAGGCATCTTTAGCTAGGGAGTCCCCATATGTGAACACTCATTCCTGCTTGTTCCTGGAGATAGCACAGTTGCTAACCTGTAACAGGTGATCTTTGGGAACAGCAGGAATAAGTCTTCACAACCCACCCACCTCCCCTAGGAGTTGTATCTCTCTATCTGTCTTTCCTTTCCTCTCTCTCTCTTTTGTCTCAGCTTTAAAACTCGAACTGAGGGGAGGCGGTTAGGAAAGGCGGGCAGGCAGCGCGCAGGCGCTGTGGGATGCTCCCAAAAGCTTTCCTTTTTGGGAAGCTGGGGAGCGTTCCCACGCAGGCTCCGTCGGTACCGACGTACCCATATGTGAAGACTTATTCCTGCTGTTCCCAGAGATCACCTGTTACAGGTAAGTAACTGTGCTGAATCCACACATGGGGAGGGAAGCAACAGAATTTGCGAAACAGGAGTCTGCATTGACTTGAAGGCACTTATAAAAACAGTGGTAAAGGAGAAGATCATCAGAACAACATTGATAATAGAGATGTTAGTTCCAAATGATTATTTTGTGAATCATGTAGAGAGGGAGAGAATCTTGAAATATCAAATGTAGAGACCAAAAAGTGTGGTGGAAAGATACAGAAATATTTCCCATCATATTGGATTAAGAGGAATTTCCAATTGAACCTTGACAAGTTGTCTATACATGTTACATCTTATGAACTCCAGAAGGTAGCTATCTTTGGCATGATGCAAATATTATGGTGTGCGTTAGCAGCACATTTCAGAGATTTGAGATCATACTCTACCTACCTTGGCTTAGGAGTGAGGTTCATGACTGTTATGGTATGCTCAAAACCTAACCCAAGCAATTATTCTGTACTGCATGTAGAGAGAGGACATAAGAGATGCCATACTGGGTCAGACCAAGGTCCATCAAGCCCAGTATCCTGTTTCCAACAGTGGCCAATCTAGGTCATACGTACAAAGCAGTTCCCCCAAAAGACACAGGTTCCACAATGCTTGTATTGGGTCAAGCATTGATATCCTTGGTCCCTTTATAATAATGGTTTATGGACCTTTCCTCCAGGAACTTGTCCAAACCTTTTTTATACCCAGCTACACTAACAGCCTTTATTACATCCTCCGGTAACAAATTCCAGAGTTTAATTACACGTCGAGTGAAAAAATATTTTCTCTTATTTGCCTTAAATAGGTTACCCTGTAGCTTCATTGCATGTCCCCTAGTGTTTCTATATTCTGATAACGTAAACAATCTGTTTACCCGTTCCACTCCATTCATTAATTTATATGGGTATTGTCGGTACCGACGGAGCCTGCGCGGGAACGCTCCCCAGCGTCCAATAGGAACGCTTTTGGGAGCATCCCTCAGCACATGCATGCTGCCTTCCCGCCTTTCCAACTGTCCCTCTTCAGTTCTTCTTTTTCCACGGAGCCAACATGACCTATTCCCTGTCACCGCAGAAATAAACTTCCCGAAATCTCAACTAGTTCCTTCCCAATGCCTGGAATTCATAGGAGTCTGTCTGGATACCAGACAGGCAAAGGCTTTCCTTCCACAAGCCCGGTGTCTTCGCATAATGCAGTTGGCTTCCAAAGCAGCAGGCAGATCCTCCCTCACTGCTCGGGAGCTACTACAGTTACTGGGACACATGGCATCCACAGTTCATGTAGTCCCATATGCTTGCCTCCACATGCAAGCAGCTCAGTGGACTATCTCCACACAGTGGGCACAGGCCACGGGGCATTTGTTGGACAAAATAAGTCTCTCAATGACTAATTTGTCCCTCCAATGGTGGCAATCATTAGAAAATCTGACAGTAGGGTCTCCTTTCCATCAACCCCTCTTTCAGGCCACCCTAACAGATGCATCACAGGTGGGTTGGGGAGCACACCTGAATCATCTCTCTACCCAGGGGACCTGGACTCCACAGGAGGTTGGTTTACACATAAACCTCCTGGAGTTAAGAGCAATTTATTTAGCTCTTTGAGTGTTCCACGCCCAGCTCAGCTACAAGACAGTCCTAGTCCAGACGGACAATCAGGTAGCCATGTTCTATGTGAACAAGCAAGGTGGGACAGGCTCTCTGTTGTTATGCAACGAAGCTTTATGACTATGGGCCCTCGCCAGAGAGCATCAAATCCACCTTCTAGTGGTATATCTTCCAGGCACTCAAAACCTTTGGGCAGACAAACTCAGTCGAGTACTGCTACCTCACGAGTGGTCACTCCATCTAGACCAGGTGGCAAAGATATTTCATCTCTGGGGCACTCCAGACATAGACCTCTTTGCAAGTCCACTGAATGCCAAACTTCCCCAGTTCTGTTCCAGGATTCCGGCGCACAACTGTCAGGCAAGGGATGCTTTCACTGGGGTCAGGACTTCCTTTATGCCTTCCCACCCATTCCCCTCATCCCCAAGACACTCTTCAAACTTCAGAGAGACAGAGGTCGCATGATTCTCATAGCACCACAATGGCCAAACCAAACGTGGTATTCCCTGCTTCTGCATCTCTCTCAAGTGGCAGCTCTGGAGTTAGGGCAAGCTCCAGATCTCCTTTCCCAGGAGAACGGGACGCTATGGCACCCGAATCCCCAGTCCCTGCACCTCACGGCCTGGTTGTTGAAGGCTTAGACCTCTAGGATCTCAACCTGTCCCAGCAGGTAAAAGATATCCTTCAGGCTTCTAGGAAACTTTCCTCAAGAAGATCTTATGCCTTCAAGTGGAAACGTTTTACTATATGGTGCTCCAAGAGGGGATTAAACCCCCTGGTCATACCCTTAGAATCGATACTAGAGTATCTCCTTCACTTATCGAATTCTGGGCTAAAGACCAATTCAGTAAGAGTCCATCTTAGTGCAATTGCAGCTTCTTATAAGCCTCTAAATGGACAACCAATTTCCTCTCATCCACTCCTATCAAGATTTATGAGAGGCCTTTTATTAACTAAACCTCCCATCAAGCCACCACTGGTAGCATGGGATCTAAATCTAGTTCTCGGGCAGCTCACGAAGCAGCCTTTTGAATCCTTAGCCACTACAGCCCTTAAGTTTTTGACTTGGAAGGTCATCTTCCTGATTGAAATCACCTCTGCCCGTCACATTAGTGAATTGCAAGCTTTAGTGGCTGATCCTCCTTATACTAGATTTCATCATGATAAGGTTGTTCTTCGAACTCACCCACACTTTATGCCAAAGGTGGTTTCGCCTTTTCATTTAAACCAATCAATTTATCTTCCTGTATTTTTCCCGAGGCCTCACGCCTCTAATGCAGAAAGAAACCTTCATACTTTGGATTGTAAAAGGGCCTTAGCCTTTTACATTCAAAGAACACAGCAACATAGAAAGTCCTCGCAACCTTTTGTAGCTTTTGACCCTCGTCATTTGGGACTTCCAGTCTCCAAAAGAACTTTATCTAAATGGATTGCCCAATGCATATCCTTTACTTATGAGAGTAAGGGTCTTCCTCTTCAGGACCATGTCACAGCTCACAATGTGAGAGCAATGACAGCTTCTATGGCTAATCTCCACTCTGTGTCTATCGATGACATTTGTCGAGCAGCCACCTGGGCTTCGGTACACACCTTCACAGCCCATTACTGCCTAGATAAAGCCTCCCATCGGGATGCCTTCTTTGGCCAAGCTGTTCTTCAAAATCTCTTTCAAACCTAAACCAACTCCTACCCACCAACCCTGGTGGGATGCCAGAGATCCATCGGAGGAAGGATTCTCCCCTTTGACGGTGGCACCTTCCGGGGGATGTCTCCCTGGTATCTTCAGCTAGGGAGTCCCCATATGTGAGGACTACATTCCTGCTTGTTCCTGGAGATAGCGTAGTTACTCATCTGTAACAGGTGATCTCCGGGAACAGCAAGAATTTAGTCCTCACAACCCACCCTCCTCCCCTAGGAGTTGTCTCTCTCTCTCTCTCTCTCTTTGTCTCTTTCCTCTCTTTCCTCTCTCCCTCTATCCTTTCACTCAGCTACAAACTTAACTGAAGAGGGACAATTGGAAAGGCGGGAAGGCAGCATGCATGTGCTGAGGGATGCTCCCAAAAGCGTTCTTATTGGATGCTGGTGAGCGTTCCCACGCAGGCTCCGTCGGTACCGACGATACCCATATGTGAGGACTAAATTCCTGCTGTTCCCAGAGATCACCTGTTACAGGTGAGTAACTATGCTTTCCCTGTTCTCTCTCTCTGCTGAAGTGTGGTGGGCTGCTTCCGCATATGTTGACAGGGTAGCATTTCAGTGTTTCAGAGCCCTGGACCACTCACAAACTTGCTTCAAAGAGAGAGTTGCTGTTCGTGCATGTCCTCTTTAACTGAATGTGTGATCTCCCCTTGTGCAACAGCTATCCCTTGGGATCATATATATGGCATATTGTCTGTCAGGACCCTCAGGTTTCTTGGCATTTGGTTGCTATCTGGCTGTGTCCATTCACATCCTGCATCTGTCAAGTGCTCCTACCACCTGTCTAGGACAGTCACATTGGTGTTAGCATGCAAGTGTGGGGGCACATAGTTGTGCTTGCACATTTGACACACCTAGCATGGCCATGCCCCTGTTGTGTAGAGAAGTGCACTAACTGCACCTTAGTTTTGTGCTACTTACATCGCTTGAGTAAAATGAACCTCTGTGAATCTAGTAAACATGAGTTTCTTTTACAAACAGGCAAAGGTTTTGCATGCTGTGGTGATCTGAACTGTAATCCAAATGTTTCTCGATGGTTGCAGTTTCCTTGATTGGGCTTAGTTTAAAAAGAAATCCACAATAATTTGGCCATAGTCCCCAGTATGATTGAGGATGATTATATGTGCTACAGTTTTAAAGCACTTTTTTGTGATTTCGTGATAACATTCAAGAAAATGCAGTACCATGTGGCCATGGACCATCACTGCAATGACTGGATTAGGTGAGGTGGGAAAGAATATAAAATGGGAGGAGGAAAAAAATCCTAGTATTTGCAAAGGGAAGTCTCTTTGTATCATTCCTAGTCCTGGCCCTGGCTAAGATGGAAGAAAAACGAGAGAGGAAATCCTCTGCAACAAACAGTCCAACAGATCATCCACCAACAAACCCAAGACCATATCGGCTCCTACGCACCTCTAGACCCGTAACAGCACGGATTCCGCCAGCAGCATGGTGTCGAAACCCTTCTTACAACTCTCCTTGATAGACTTCACACAGGCTTAGACAAGAAGAAACACTGTTTCATCCTCATGTTTGTTTGTTTACTTATTTACATTCTCTTATATACCGCGCTATTCTGCATCAGTGCGGTTTACATTGAACAAACTGAAATTACATTGAACAGGGCATTATAACTTGGAGATAACTATTTTACAGGGAACATGGGCTATGGAGGGTTAAGTGGCTTGCCCAAGACCACAAGGAGCACCTGTGGGACTAGGAATATTCATGGACATTGCCTCTGCCTTCGACACAGTCGACCACAATCTCCTCCTCACCCGCCTGCACCAAAAAGGCATAAGAAACCTAGTTCTTGACTGGTTCAAATCATACCTTTCTGACCGGCAGCAGCAAGTCCACATAGATAATCAATCATCAAGACCATTCCAACAGACACAAGGAGTCCCACAGGGATCATCCCTCTCAGCCCTACTTTTCAATATATACTGTATATCCAGCCAATCTGTGCCATTTTTCAATCGTTCAACGTGTTCTACCACATCTACGCCAACGATGTATTGCTGTACACCCCATTCCTCATAGACAGCCCTGACTACTGCTCCATAACAGAATGCTTCGATGCAGTCTCAGATTGGCTTGCGACACACAACCTGAAGGTTAACAGCAATAAGTCAGAGGTATAACCAAAGACCCCACCTTTATCCCGCCAACCTTCCTCAGGGTGAAGGACTTCGACCTCATAACCAAGCAAGAAGTTCATTATCTGCGAATCACAATCGACCAACATCTGAATTTGGAGACCCACATTAAAAATGTGTCTAAAGCAGTCTACCATAAGCTGAGAACCCTCTGGCACCTACGCCCTCTTCTCGAGCACTCAGATTACTGCACTGTATCTCAAGTCCTCATCTTCCCTCACTTAGACTACTCCAACATCATCTACCATGGCATGTCAAAGCACGCTCTCCAACCATTACAACTAGGCATGAACACAGCTGCCCGAACACTCCTGTCTGCATCCAGATATGAATACATCACCCCCCAGTTGATTCAGCTTCACTGGCTCGCCATTGCAAGCCGCCTGATTTACAAAACCCTCCTGCTCACCTTCAAGACCCTTCATGGAATGTCTGCAACCTCGCTTGCGAAACTCATACCATGTATGCCAGAGACTAGAACTAGGAGATCATGCATGGTGGACTCTCTCATCATCCCCTCAGCAGTAAGGTCTTGTGCCCAATCGACCAAGAATCGTGCATTTTCTCTGTTTGCACCAACTCGATGGAACGCCTTACCCCCAGCGATACGAGCTATCCCAGACCTGATATCCTTCAGGAAGGCACTAAAAACATACCTTTTCCAACTAGCCTACAGCCAGCCACCATAAACAAGTCCTAAGTCTAACTAATACAGTAGCTATCACGTAACACGTAGCTACCTCCTTCAACACTAGGATATATCTGTTCTGCTATGGCTCCTATCCAAGTTAAATTGTCCTATACAAACCCTGTTAATGTTTTCTAATGTTTACTGTTAACGGTTCATGTTAATACCAGTTTGATGTAAATTTGTTCCATGTAGACTGTTACCTGTTATATGCAAACCTGTTCTATGTAAACCAGTTACTTTTCTTGTTATATGTAAACCGCACTGAATTGAAAAAGCGCGGTATATAAAAACAAATAAATAAATAAAACAGAGGAGCAGAGAAAGACCACAGCCACACCAGTAAATTCTTCACAAAGCTATTTTATTAAAAGGATCCGACTTGACCAAGTTCCGACATCAAAGTCTGCATCAGAGGTTTGCAGCATAAAGAACAAACAAATGCATAGATAACATGATGAAAACATCGCAAATAAAAAGTGTGCATACCCAACACAATAAAAACATCCCAAATAAAAAGTGTGCTTATCAAAAAATAATAGTTGGTTATGCACACTTTTTATTTGGGATGTTTTTTATTTTGTCTATGCATTTGTGTTCTTTATGCTGCAGACCCCTGACACAGGCTTTGATGCTGAAACATGGCCAAGTCTGGTCCTTTTAATAAAATTGATCTCCAGGAACATGCAGAAATGAGTCTTCACATATGGGTATCGTCGGTACCGACGGAGCCTGCGCGGGAACGCTCCCCAGCGTCCAATCAGAACGCTTTTGGGAGCATCCCACCATGCCTGCGTGCTGCCTTCCCGCCTTTCCCAACTGCCTCTCCTCAGTTTTCCGTTTTCCGCGGAGCCGGCAGGACGTATTCCTGTCACCGCAGAAAATTCTTCTTTTTATTTTTTTACTTTTTTGTGGTCACGTCTGCCTTCCCTCGATGCTACCGGTATCGCCGGTACTTTTCTTCTTTTTCTTGAATTTCTTCTTTCCTTAGAAATGTTTTCCTGTTTAGTGTCTGACGGTTTCTAGGCCACTAGGCCTCTACCCTTCCGTTATGAAAAAGCCAGCCACTATCCTTAAGAAATGCTCAAAGTGTGGCGGTACAGATATTTTTTCAGACACTCATACTTGGTGTCTAAAATGTTTAGGTCCTGACCATTGTACTCTGGACTGTCTCTCCTGCTGGAGCTCAAACAGAAGAAGTCTTCAGAATCGAGCAGAACTCGATACCCGGTCCCCTTTCATGTTACCAGCTGAAATATCTTCTTCTTCACAGGATCAGGTAACCAAACAGTCTGTAAAGACTAGCCAGTCTTCGAGTGGTAGATCTCCTTTCCAGTATCGAGATGGCTTCGGCCTTGCCCTCGAGGACATCTTGGCATCAAAGCCCGGGCGGGAGTCTTCGGGCTCCAGAGCACCAACGGGGCTCCGGGTTGTTCCCGATGTTCTTACCTCGATGAACATACCCGGGCCATGCTCGGTGGTTGTGGCCGCTTGGGGCGTACCGACACCCTGGCATCGGCTATGGTGATGGATGAAACACTCCTCACCGATGAACGTAGTCTAGCACTCTCGGCTACTTCAGTACCATTAGACCTGCTGCAGACCGTTCCTCGAGTATCGGTATCGCTTTTCGGTACCGGTATTGGCATCGGTGTCGGTACCGTCCATGCATACTTCGACAGAATTGCTTCCCTCGATGCCGAGCCTGGAATCGATCTCTAGCATAGAAGATTCGGTACCGACTCATCTCGGTACCGACCTCGGGCGGTATCAAAGACACCACTTTAAAGAAAATCCGGTGCTTCATCCTTTTCAGTCTTCCGATCCCGATAACTGGGATGAATCCATCGGTACCAAGTCTGATTTTTCCACAAGTCTAGCCTTTACCCCTCATTTCAAAGAGTCCTCTTCGGGGGAGGTTTCTTTTCAAGTTTTTCTGCTTGATATGGCAAAGTTACTTGCCATTTCTATACCTGGTAAAGAATCCTTACTGGGGAATTCAGAGACACTGCATTTTCCCTGGATTCCAAATGAGGTGATCATGCTTCCAGTGCATCAGATCTTACTACATCTACTGTTTAAAATGTGGGAAACTCCCTTAATGGTATCCCAACATTCCAAGACACTTGACACTATGTACAAGGTGCCCACCTTCTCCAGGTTTTCAGAAGAATCAACTTCCTCATCATTCTATTGTTGTAGAATCAGCAATGAGGCAGTAGGATGATATGAACAGTTCTGGTTTGCTTGATGTGAAGACTTTACTTATGTACAGATGGAGTAAACAGAAGAAAGGTATGTGTCTTATTTAAGAGGTGTTTTTTTTCATAAGGCTACTGTATGCAACTATTGGCTGTCTTGAATATGTTTTGGAGCCTGGAGTGTAAGTTGACCATTCCATGCACTATTAGCTTGCTGATTTTTTTGCTTGTTTTTGGGGAGAGGGGGGTTATTCTGTGGATTTGTTTGGATTTCGGATGGATGCACGGCAAACAAATTATGCCCCATTTCATTTCTTTTTGATTAGAGTATTAGATGAAAGAGACAAAATATAAATTGCTTGGATTTCAGCAAACCTTTGATATTGTCCCACATAAGAGACTGATTAATAAACTGGGATGAGTCTGAACTAAAAATTGGTTGAGTGAGAAACAGAAGCTAATAGTGAAAATGGAATTCATACAGAAGAAAAAATTGGTTAGTAGGAATGCCTTCTGGATATTTTTGTGAGCAATATTGCAGATGAAGAAAAATATAAAGATCTACAACAGAGCAAAAATCTCTCAAGGAGTAGCTCTTCTCAGAATTAAATGGAAGTACTCGTGGAGAGTGTTGAAGTTGCAGGCGCAACATAAAAAACTCAAGTGTGGTTTCAGAAGAGTCCAAGGCGCAAACTTTTTTATGTTAGTGGACTTAACCAGCTGACAAACAGATTTGCAGGCAGGGTCAAAGGAAGACAAAAAGGTTTAAATGTCTGTCATGATTTCTGGCTAGGCAAAATATAATGCACATTATTAGCTGATTTGCAGCTTGACCTGTGAGGGCTTGTTTGCAGCAATGATGCTGAGAGCTAAGCTATTGGTAGCTTAGCTACTGGCAGGATCTCCCAAGACAGGCCTCAGTTGAGGTGCCAGACCAAGACAAACCACCCATCTGGACAGGAGCAGAATGGGACAGTGTTGGTGGTGGAAGATCACATTCCTGTGACAGGTGCAACAATACTAGAATTATCTGCGCGGAAGAAAGTCCTGGCAAACCTACTTTTGTATCTTGCCACGGAAACCCAATGGATAGTCACAAAACAAATTGTACTATATTGCTGGAAGATGAGATCCACAGGTCGAAAGGCACTCAACTGGCTACTGGGGATGAGCTGAAGACGTCTCAGAGTAAAACCAACATTTATGATGTGGTTGGATCTGCTGATGTAGCTGCGCGTGAAATGAGTCAGAAGTTGCAAAGATGTTACATATTGGGACATGGAATGTATGAAGCATGAACCAAGGAGAGTTAGAGGTGATCAAGAATGAAATGGAATGTCTACAACTCGATCTGTTGGGGTGTCAGCGAACTGAAATGGACTGGCATCGGGCTCTTTGCATCTGATGATCACATGGTCTACTATGCTGGAAATGAAAGACAACGAAGTAATGGTGTTACATTTATAATTAAGGAGAAACTTTCAAGAACTGTATTGAATGCAGTGCAATCAGTGAACGCTTAATTTCTATTCGTCTACGAGAAGTGCCCATCAGCACAACTATAATTTGGGTATATGCCCCAATAATAGCTGCAGAAAAGGATGAAGTTGATGAATTCTATGAACAAGTACAAGCTGAATTTGATAGAACATGCAAACAAAATATCTTGATAGTCGTGGGTGATTGGAACACAAAAGTTGGCAGACAAAGTGGTTGGAAAATATGGTCTTGGCAACAGAAATGAAGCTGAAAGTGAAGATCTGAAACATTTGCTTCTCAAGATCAAGGAACATAGTCTTAAAATGGGCCTGCATCTTAACGTTAAGACAGAGATCCTGACAGCTGGCACAATCAATATGTTCATCATTGATGGAGAAGAAATTGAAATAGTGCACAACTTTAACCTACTTGGATCAACAATCAGCAAAGAAAGGACAAGCAGTCAAGAAATCAGACACATTGCTCTTGGTAGAATGACTATGAAGAGGCCCTAGACAAGATTCTCAAGAGCAGAAATGTGTCTCGCCATAGAAAGATTTGACTTGTTCAAGCCATGGGGTTTTCAACAATGTCATATGAATGCAAAAGTTGGACAGTGAAAAAGATAGACAAGAAGAAAATTGATGCCTTTGAATTATGGTACTGGTAATGAATACTGTGTACATATATGCACTGCCCAAAGAACAAACCAGTCAGTACCAGAAGAGATCAAACCTACGCTTTACTTAGAAGATCAGATGACATCGACTTTCATACTTTGCACATCATGCAAAGAGGCATCATTGGAGATAGACACAATGCTTGGCGAGGTAGAAGGTCAATGTAAAAGAAGAGGGCCGGCAATGAGATGGATTGATACAATAGCAGCAGCTATGGGTGCCACTGTATCAACAATGAGCTTGACTGACTGAAGACTGAACACAGTTTGGGTCAGCTATCCAGAGGGTTGCCATGAGTCGACACAGACTTAACGGCACTTAACAGCAACAGCTGAAAGAAGAAAAGGTGAAATAGATATTATAGTCCACTTGGGATGATCTAGCTAGGAATCAAGTCTATACAGTACAAGAGAAGTTCAAAGGGCAAAAACAGTATATAGGATCTCTGTGTTTAAAAAAGATTTGGATAAATTCCTGGAGGAAAAATTCTTAAATCATGACTAAGGTAGTCCAAGAGAAAAACTGCCACTTATCCTTGGAGATCAATAACATGGAACTGGCTACTTTTTGGATATATCAGGTATTTGTGACCTATATTGGCCACTGTTGGGTAACAGGACACTGTGCTTGATGGCCCTTTGGTCTGACCCGGTATGACAGTTCTTATGTTCTTATGATGTGATTGAAGAATACTTTTGACATTGTTAATACTTGGCAGTTTAATGCATTTGGATTGCAGAAATCTGAAGGAATGGTACAGCCCAAAGAAGGGCAACCAAAATGGTGTAGTGTCTGCATCAAAGGCCATAGAGAAGTCTTAAATATAAGAGTCATTTTGGATGATCCCCCTATATTTGTGCTTTGGATTTCTGAAAACAGGCATAGAGATGTCCAAAGCACATGGACATTTCCAGAGCCAATTTAGGAGCCATGTCTGTGGATGTCTGCAGTGTGAGGATGTCCAAGTCTGAACAGTGGTGTGGTGGAGGTGTGGCTGGGGTGTTTCCAGGAACCTAGACATCCCCACCTGATTTGAGAAATGTGCTGGATGTCCTTCATTGCGTCTAAGTTTGGACATGCTCCATCCATGAACAGGCATCTGAAAAGTGTTTGGCTGAAAAACGCCAGAGGGTGTAGAAGAGAGCACATTTTCATCCCCAGTACTCAACATAATTTCAGTGAGAGCAGCAGAGGGATTTGAACCCTGGCTTCCCTCATCCTTGCCTACTACTCTTACCATTAGGCTATTCCTAGACATCTATGTTCTGAAATACTGTTCTGGGGAAGTCTCTGTAGATGTCTATGTAGATGATGTGTGCAATTCTGGTTGCCATATCTTAAAAAAGATATAGCAGAATTAGAAAAGCTGCAGAGAAGAGCCACAAAAATGGTAAAGGAGATAGAAGGCTATCCCTATGAGGAGAGGCTTAAAAAGTTAGGGCTTTCCAACCAGGAATAGAGATGGCTGAAAGGGAGCTATGATTGAGGTCTATAAATTAATGAATGGAATGGGTAAATGTAGATAGATCCTTTACAGCATCAAAAAGTAGAAAGACTAGGGGACATGCAATGAAGCTCCAGTATAACCCATTTAAGACTAATAAGAGAAAATATTTTTTCACTCAAAGCGTAATCAAACTCTGGACTTCATTACTGGAGGATGTAATAAAAGCTGTTAGTGTAGCTGGGTTTCAAAAAGGTTTGGACAAGTTCCTGGAGGAAAGATCCATGAACCATTATTAAAGAGGACCCAGGTGATCCACTGCTTACCCCAATTCAAGCATTATGGAGCCTTCTGTGTCTTTTCGGGAAACTGCTAGGTACTTGTGACCTAGATTGGCCACTTTTGGAAACAGGATACTGGGCATAATGGACCTTGGTCTGACCTAGTATGGCATTTCTTATGTTCTTATGACCCCCACAGATCTCCATAACAGGCACATACACAATTGTGAAATGATGTCTGCACCAGATATGCCTGTTTTTTTTTGTTGTTGCTGTTGTTTAATAAACATTTTGGCACAGATATCCCATACTTGGACGTCCTTTCTAAAATCCCCCTCTATACGTGTATTCTGAATGAGAGACAAGACAAGGGATTATGATGAGATGCATTTAACTAATTGAAAGATATTAATGTGCAAGAGGTAAATCTTTTTTTAATAGAATGGAAGTTGCAGATCTAGGGGTTTTGTTATTAAGCTCCTAAGGGAGTAGAATCTGAAACATTCCAAGAAATATTTTTTCATGGAAAGACTGGTATACTGAAATGCTTTTTGGTAATGAGTGGTATAAGTTTAAAATGGTAGCAGACTTGAGAAAATTATAGGCAAAATACAAAGTATTTGTTCTTTCAAAAAATAAAGGTACAATGGGTGCGTAATGTACTGCTTTCATAGACCAAGGAAGTATCCATTGGGTATCCTGCAAAGAATGGCAGTTATAACCTAACGGCAGTGACTGGACTGCATTGAGTTTCCAAGAATATACTAGGCAGTCTGCACAAGGTGGCAGTTAAAATCTTAACAGAAGTGGTAAGGCTGCACCCAGACCTCTAGGAAATAATAGGGGAAACTTGCATAGAGTGACTATGGTTGAAATCCAGATTTATGCGAACATGAGGAAGCTGGCGTGGCAGACCTGTAGAAGCTGGGACATAGTAGAGTATCCCATCTCTAGAGTGACAGCCTTAGAAGAGCAGGTTAACCTGGAAGGAGACCATCACCTTGGTGTATCAGGAAGAGATCTTGTAGCTAGGACTGACCCGCCAAGTAAAGCACAGAGGGTGTCTTCAGGGGTTTTGTCTCTAGGAAGGAAAGGTCAGGACAGCTGTTGTAGTTGGCATTTGATTATTAGAAATGTAGGTAGGCATGAGGAGCACTACTTATTTGTTTGCCTGACACAAAGGTGACCGACTTCACGTGTCATATAAATAGGATTTTAGAGAGAGTACTGGGGAGGAGCTGGCTGTTGTGGTATATATGATTACCAAGTAGGAGGGTTCTGGAAGCCAAGTATAGGTGTTGATGTAGGAAACTGGAATCTAGAACCTCTAATGTGACATTCTCAGAAATGCTTGCTATTCCATGTGTAGGACTCCAGAGGCAGGCAAAAACTGTGATGCATGAAAGAGGTCTTTAGATCTGTTACAAACTGGGCAACAGGCTTTTTTGGGGGGAAGAGGGAGTTTATTATCTCATTCTTTTTTTGCTTACCCAAGACTGGGTTAGTTCTTTAGTGCACACCCTTCACCAGGTGGCTGAGCTCTTAGCTGGCTTTGTAAGGTAGAAAACGATGCATTAAAAAAAAGAACATTTCCACCCCCCCCCCCCCCATTTCTATTTATGCTTCATTGAAATCCTAATTCCTCCCTTGGTGCGACCTAAGAGGAAAAGGCCAACTAGAAAATCACTTTTTTTGCATGTTTCCCTACAAGCTGCAGGAGAAATAGCAAGAAAAGTATCATCTTCTGCTCCTTAGCACTACAGTAACTGAAAGCCAACTTAAGGTAAAAACAGGGATGCCATATTAGTAATAAGATGCAGAAAGGGACCTTGATAATGAATTTAGAGTTTTCTTTTTTTTATTTATAAAGCTTTTAATTTACATCTTAAGAAAAATCTTGCTATAGAAACTCAAAATTGCTATTCAGGCAGTTCTAATTAAGGTAACAAAATAAATGGAACAGCTGATCACAATTTACATTAGATTATAAAATACAAAAAAGAGTGGACCTGAGCAGACTCCAAGGAGTAAATTAAAGAAACACTTTATTAAACAATGTTAGCATGGCCACTTGGTCCTCATTTATATCAGCACAATCTTAGGAGTCCCCAGCAGCAGTGCTTCTAGGCAAATTTCCTAAAATTGCTTAAAAAAATTGTTGCTCAGGGATAAACAAGGCGCAGACACCTTTAAACTTTATTGAACATTTACAGAGGCACTGAAGTATAAAAGAAGCCCCTAAATCTTATACTTCGTGTTGCATACAAATAACTTCCTCTTCTGCTGAGAAACTTTGGCAACATCTGGAAAAATCCAGGTCCTTTATTTCATGAACATTTACTGAGCTCTATGAAAATATAGATGCATGACATGGATTAAATCCTGCTCAGAGAAAAATGATATTAATAGGGCTCTGCTCAGCTTCTTCCTCTTTACCAGAAACGCTGTTAAATTCCTCAGACCAGGAAAGTTTATTACCATCACTTCCTTGGCAACTCCTGTTTTCACAGATCTTAAACTTGGGAGATGCAAACTGGTGGTGTATGGCTTCTGGCTTCAACTTGAGTACTTTATCCAAAGCATTTCTTAGGAAGCGCTCTCGGGAAACACTTACAGATTTAGTAAAGTTTAAAAACCACAAATTTAAATGTCTACTGATTTTTCTGAGCTTACAATGTAAACAAAAAACGTATTGTGCACAGTGACTGCTTAGCTGTTTGAATTTCATTAACGTACACCTACACTTTATCAACTCTTTCAACATCATCTGTGGCGAAAATATCTTGATCCCTTGCCTGTACCATCCACTTTAGAAACCAAATTAGCCATATCCAACGAAGATTTAGAAATTGCAATATCCAATTTAACTAACATTGCTCATAAGGGAATCCATAGTCACCATCACTGTGTTTCAGGAAGAGAGAGCTTACTCATCAAAGGTCCTGAACTGCTGGCAACTGGCTCCACTGCTTGCAGTCTAGACAGGCTTCCATCTTTCTTCTGCTCCTTCAAACCTCTTCGACCAGTCACAATCCTGGTAGATGATTCAGCTAGGCACAAGGGTGATGGAACAGCACCCTCTCTATTCGTTGCAAACCTCTCTTCCAGATGCAAGGCCTGATGGTGGCACACGTCTATGGTAGATACCGCGAACGGCTCCATGTCCTAGGATTGGGCCAAGCAGGGAGGAGAAATGTGCTCTGAAAGGGAGAGAGAAATCTCTTGCCCTGCAAGCCCTACACTGCATCATACTTACCCCCTCAATTCCTGTACCAGGCAGATGGAAAACAGAGTCAATCATTGGCTGTGCACTAATTGGAGTGGTGGTTATGGAGGGAGATGCCTTCATTTTCCCTTTCCGTTTAGAAGGTATTTTGAAGGAACAAATTGAAGAAATCCAAGCAGCTCTAGTGTTACTTTTTGTCAGATTCGCACCACTATATTGGTTCCAGACAGGGTCTCTTAATAGTGTCTGTTAGTTTTTTAAAGACCATAGAGGAAGATGAGAAGACCTGATTTTGGTGTATTAGTGAAGGTGGTGGAGGCCAGTACTTTAACAGATTCTGGGCTTGCCTAGGATTGGGATGGAGAGCAATGGTAGGAACAGGATTGAAATTTCAGGTAAGACATGAGGACGGGAAGTAGGTGCAAAGTTGAATATGGACATTTTTATGCTCATCAGCATAAAATGGAACAATCACAGTTGTACACACTGGTTGGGCTAATTTGGTCTTTATCTGCTGTTACTATATTATATTCAGCATAATACACACATTTTTTGGAGTGGAGGAGTAGTCTACTGGTTAGAGCAACAGCCTCATACCCAAGAGGCTAGGGTTCGATTCTCCCTGGCACTCTTTGTGACCTTGGGCAAGTCCCTTTACCCTCCATTGCCTTGGAAGGAAAGGCCTGGCAATCTACTTCCAATTATACCTTGCCAAGAAAACCCAGGGGCTACTGGGTCACCAGGAGTGAACATAGGCTTAATGGCACTAAAAAAAAAAAAAAAAAAAAATACAAACCGTCAAATTATTCTTCAGGGACTTAATGCAGCTTAGCTATCATCAAGGATGTGTTGAAAACATGACTTATATGTGGCCCTTCAAGTGTATCTTGCAGCCAAGAAACTCGGTTACTCTCAGTGGTTACGGTGCAGCCCACATGACAGAATCCATCAGAGGCAGTAGGCGTCAGCTGGCTGTTTTGAGTCACTTGTGAAGAAGCACAAGAAACTCTTCTGTTTTGTTGCTCCCACCCTCTTGTAGCTTACTGGTTCATTGGACAAGAGAGAGAAATGCAGTGGTCATATGTAGCATAAAACAGTCGGTGGCCCCTGACGTTTAAAAATCAAAACAATAAAAACAATATGCTACATGGGCCCTTTACCAAAAAAGGCTATAGTTCCAGGTGGTTTGTAACATCCAGGTCATAAAACATAACCCTTAACTAGCAAATGTAGTTGCTGTTGTCCTCCTAGCATCAATTCTGAGATGCATTTCTGTGAATTTGTTGTTGACGACAAGCTGAGATGGATATGAAAGTTGTAATATTGTGAAAACTTGTATTTGTTTTGACTGGGACAATGGAGCATGCACCCCTTAAGGAGAGGGATTCACACCCCTTCAGGCAGCACATTTCACAAATGTAAAGAGGGTGAGCCCTTTGACCAGACTGGTAAAGTGTACATTATATCAGGCAAATATTCAGGTAATACTTCGAAATGACAACGACTTCAAGATTGGCTATGTTCCAAAAAAAATTCTGCAAAATATTGAGATAAATGCCTTTAAAAACAAACAAACAAATAAATCATTTCTCTTGTGTACAGTCCCTATGGTCTGATTGTATTTGCGTAATGACAGTTCTAGGGTTGAAAACAGACCAGTTTGTCTAGATGGCCTTTACATTTTTAAGAAAAAATGTAGATGTATATTTGTTTTGTTTTTGTAGATGTTATACATACAGTTGTTTTGATTCATATTCTTTTTTTTTTTTTTTTTTTTTTTTTTTTAATTTTTATTTAGGAGAATTTTTCAGTTATACAGTAAAACATTACAGTACAAAGAAATACGGCATATTAATGGCAAAGATAAAAAGAAAAAACATAAAGGAAATTATCTAACCGTAGCAGACCACTTATCGGGGAGTTCCTTTAACCTAAACAGAAAAATACAAAATAACCAAAGCCAGGGACATAACAACTTATAAACCCTGGCCTACTAATTCAGCCTGACAAGTTTCCCCGAAAACCCCCCACCAAAACAAAAATCAGTCATGAAAGAAAAGAAGGTAGAAACATCAAAGCGTTGTATGACACACTTAACCTTTGTAGAACAAGCAGTGCAGAAGTAGAGTGGACTCAATGGCTAAGAGAGCTTTTTGAAAGCACTGAAAGCCTACCAGTCTCCTCCCAAAGTTTGAAACCGAGGAGGGGGCCCTGCACAAAGGAGCAGGATTCCGGTGGCTTTTGAAATGAACGGACATGCTTGTGTTACAGCTGGAGGCTCTGGTTGTTCTTGACACCACCATCTTTAAATGGATTTGGTTACACAATGAAAGAGAGACTTGCCTGTATAAAGCATGCTGATGCTGCTTGTGGCCTGTGAATTTTCTATGGCTCCTCTAGTACTGGAAAATGTGTAAATTGCATTTGTGCGTTATCCTCAGCTTTGGCACATTTTCAGTAATACCTCTTTGGACTTCAGCCAGGATCTAATCTTGTGCCTAAAGGAGTTTTTGGCCTTGGAGCCCCTTCCTCTTTCCTGCTGCCCTCTGCTTTATTCTCTCCACTCTTAGCTGTGTTTTTAACATGAGCATGTCGTCCACCTGCCTCAGCTCTTCTTCCTACAGATTGCTGCTGTTTCTTCCCTACTGGGTGCTGGTGCACTGCAGACTTTCCTTTAAAGTGCTACTGCTGACTTTCAAAGCCATAAATAAGTGCTCATTCACATCCCTCACAGACCTCATCCAACCCACCCCCATCAACAGAGCAAGGAGGTCAGCTGCCGTTAATCCACTGATACTCCCGAAGGCGATCACAAAATGCTCCCAGTCAACAAGAAAGAGAGCCTTCACCTTATACACACCCACGTGCTGGAACGCCATTCGAGCCATCAGCGACCTCGCCCAGTTTAGAAAAGCGCTGAAGCACCATCTCTTCATCCAGCACTATACTGATTTATACAACATCTCTCAACCAGGCGCACCCAGGAACCAGACCACCACCCCCATCGCAGCCACCCTGCAGGATTGCAACCCCACTCACTAGATCACGAGACAATCTGCTGATGGAATTGTGCACATGCTTAGACCAGTCAATCTGTATACATTAAGTTAATAAATCTGTAAATAGTTGCGAGCTGACCACGTCACCTGTGACGGCTAGCTTGCCTGTACATAGTTACCCTGTCAGTCCTGTTTAGAAACCGCTGTTCATTGTAAGTCCAGTTGTGGGCTCTGCCTGCGCTGCAGTAGTTGTTAAATGTAAACCGCGCTGATTTTAAAGAGCGCAGTATAAAAAAAAAAGACATTAAATAAATAAATACTAGCATGAACGACAACGGTTGCTGTCCCATCCTTCAACGCCTCGCGATGAACAGTTTCCCCACTCCTGTATTCTAGTTCCTGCTATGTGCAGGAGAAAGCAGCAAGTCCATGCGCTGCAGATAGTTGGCTTGGCTAATTACCCTGACATGCGGCTGCCAGAGTTCCTTCATTGCTGCTACTCCTAGCACTCTTGAGTCATACTCGCCCCATCTCACTCAACCTGGGAATCGGAGGCTAGAAGACTCAGGAAGGGAAAGGGAGCGAGGTGCTGTGTGGAATGTGTGTGTTGCACAAAGTGGGATCTGGCTATGTGTGCCTTGCATGTTTTCTGTTAATGCCCATGCTCTGAGGCTCATGTGGTAGCCAGGAGAGAGAGGGGTGTGTGTGTGTGTGTGACTACACATGTTCTTAGAAAAAAGCTCCAGCCCGTTTTAAGAGCCACCCCTGGTGTATCTTGTCGCCATCCTGAGATCAGAGCCTGGTTGCTGATTTGGACCTAAGAATCGGGCAGTGGGGACCTTTCCATGGCATACCTATGAGAACTGACAGCACACAAGCGTGCCAGGGTGTACAGAGAAGCACTGAGCTACACCTTGCGATTTTTATCCTCTGAGGTGGGTTTTGTGTGCTATTTCAAGGAATTTGGTGTATTTTATGGCATTCCTCCTCTTTCATGTGAAGAGCATTGCATCTACCAGTCTCCATTAACCTAGGTACAGTAACAGGGATCCTTAGGCGATTAAGTCTTGACACATTCTTACTGTCTTAGCTAAGTGCGTAGCTGTGGCTTGCAAGGTAAGCACACAGTTCTAATTCCTTACAGCTAATTAGTGAAAGATATTCCTGAGGAGCAGAAGCACTGGTGTCTAATGCTTGTGATTTTTTTTGTTTTCACTAGGGTATGTGGAACCAATCCAGACTCTGAACGACGTGGTAGCGCATTTGGATGCTGTTGTCAGTTTTGCGTACGTATCAAATGTCGCACCTGTGCCTTACACACGTCCAGTCATCCTTGAGAAAGGACAAGGAAGAATCGTCCTAAGAGGTTCCAGACATCCTTGCATTGAGGTTCAGGATGAGATAGCATTCATCCCAAATGATGTCTCCTTTGAGAAGGGCAAGCAGATGTTCCATATTATAACGGGTAAAGACTTTTGTCTAGCTCTCTGTGTTCTGTTTTCATTTATCTAATTGCCTGCAAGAAAACTTTACAAGCATTTTCTGGGTATAACAAATGGATTCAGTTTCCTAGGCTTGTTTTTCCTAATGTGAAATAGATTTATATGTTCAAAAGCCAAACCAGAAGTAAAAGTACTTTAAAAAGGAAATAAGCAGTGTGTATACATTCTAATTGAACTGTTTAACTTTGTAGAAATATTTAGTTCTGTGTTTAAAAACATTTGGCATTAGAAAATATTTCTAATATAGAAATATTCTTGTTGCACCATTTGTGGTTATTGTTTGCTAGTTATCGGCTTTCTCTTTTTTCTCTGGCTTCTCTGCAGAAGCTTAGAGCACATGGTGTCTTTGCATAATCATTGTTATTCCAGAGAATATAGATGAGCTGTAATGATTTTATATGTTGCACGGAGGCAAGAGAGTTATGGACTTTGAAGCATACTGCCCATGTGTGAATTGGGTGAGATCTAAATGAATGTTACCTCTAAGCTTCCATAATTAAGCTGTTGATTGCCAAATCTGTTTACAGTGTAGTACACAAAAGAAAAACGGATGCAACGAGATATCCCTTGTGGCCTGTTCAGGCTTTTTGATGTTGACCGCATGCGCTTGCTTATTTTATTTTATTCTTTTTTAAATCACACACACTAAATAAAAAGATGTACGTAGCTAATCCTAAATATGGCACGCCTGCTGAGGAGTAGTGGGCATTGTATAAAAGTTGCTGTCCCTGGAGAACAGTGGGCGCTTTTCAGCCTTTCACTGTAGGAATATTTCTGATGCAGATAGAATGTGTGACTTTTTTTTTTTTCCTGCTGCTGTTGGATAAACCCCCTGTTGAATAACAGTATGAAGACTGTGTGCCTGAATTCCAGCACCTGTGTTTAGTACAGATGCCGTGTTATTTCTCTTTAACTACTACACGCTCTAAGAACCTTATTCTTTTCCTCTATTTCTCCTTTAGAATGTCACATAATTTGGAAAAAAAATAAATCTGAAATCGATGGTTTCCTACATTGTTGTTTACTTAGCTATCCAACAAATAAGGGTTAATAGATGAAAAAAAAGGCAATATGGTGAGACTTTTTTTATTGGATTAATACAAATGAAGGTATGCATGGACAGAGGTTTGGCCTTTGTCATGCTGGGATAAAGCTAGTGCCACGTACGTATAGTTATAAGTTTCTTTAAAGGAAATCTCGATTATTCTGAGAATTGTGTCCTGCTTTTAGGAAGTTGGCCAAATTAACAAAAAAAGTCCCCCTAGGTCAGAATGAAAAAGAAAGTATGCTGACTTTTTGATGTAATGTCTAAATATCATCTGTATCTCAGGTCCTAACATGGGAGGCAAGTCAACCTACATACGCCAGACTGGTGTGATAGTTCTCATGGCCCAAATCGGATGCTTTGTACCTTGTGATTCTGCAGAGGTGAGCATTGTGGACTGTATCCTGGCTCGAGTTGGAGCAGGAGACAGTCAGCTCAAGGGAGTCTCCACTTTCATGGCTGAAATGTTAGAAACGGCTTCCATCCTGAGGTAAGAGTCGCTCGTATGGTTTGGATTTCAATGAAAAAAGAATTCTTCAACTATCTGAGTAGATAATAGTAGTGATGTACATGTATTTTGACTATAGCATGGTTCTAATTTATTAAATGGTACATAGATTTTGTATAATCTCAGCAGAACTTTGAAGTACTACTACTACTGCTGAGCATTTGTATAGCACTACAAGGCGAAGGCAGTGTTCTAGAGAGTCGTGTAAGAGACGATCCCTGCTCATCAGAGCTTACAGTCTAGTCAAGACAAGGCAGCATAAGTGGGGACTAGGATATGTCTAAGGGAAAGGCAAGGCAACACGTAGTTGGAAAGCAAGAGACTACGCGGATCAGGATCCAAAAGCAGCCTTGAAGAGGTGATTTGAAATGGGCCATAGATGGAGCCCGATGAACAGACTTGGGTAGTTTGTTCCAGGCATAAGGAGCAGCAAGGTGGAAAGATCGAAGTCTGGAGTTCGCAGCGGAAGAGGAGGACGCAGATAGAGGTGATCTGCTAGAAGAGTGGAGTTCCCGAGGAAGGGTGTAGGGAGAGATGAAGGGAGAAAGGTAGTGAGGAGCAACAGAATGAATGCACTGAAGGATGCGCTTATTCTGCAATCTGAGTCACCAGCAACAAGTGCACGTATGTATTTAAAACAGAAAATGATTTATAGGTTTCAGCCGTGATTATATCTGGTGAACTCTTAATCATGCACTGAACCAGAAGCCGCTAGTCCTAAGGAGACCTCTGTAACGTGGCTGGTTCACGTTGATATATAAGATCTCTTGTACTGCATTGCCACTTTAATCACTGTACTGCGGAATAATGGTGGGAATTTCAATCTTTCAGCATATTGTCATCAACAGTGATACATTTTGTGAATTGAATTTTCTCTTGGCACTTAGCTAGACTGAGTCCTTGGCTTCTGTTTAAATAACATTTTTGGTTCCCATTAGGGCTAGTTATGTGGAGGTTTGAATGCAAGGAACATGAAGGGGGGAGATAGGATCAGTGATATAATCATTAGTTTTAGTATTTCACATTTAAGATGAGAGGCTGTAAAGACTGGGAAATAATGTTCTCAAGATTTATAAAAGTTGGCTGTGTCTAGAACTTAATACAAATTAAATTGAAGAAAACCTTTTGTGGTTTATTTCAGGTCCGCAACAGAGAATTCCCTAATTATTATTGATGAACTAGGAAGGGGGACCTCTACATATGATGGATTTGGCTTGGCATGGGCTATATCTGAATACATTGCCACCAAAATTGGTTCCTTCTGTCTGTTTGCCACCCATTTTCATGAGCTGACTGCCCTGGCAGACCATGTGGCAACAGTGAATAATTTGCATGTCACTGCCCTAACCACAGATGAGACCCTCACAATGCTTTACCGTGTAAAGCAAGGTAAGCATTCTTAGACACTGATCAAGAACACAGAACAAATCTGTTTCCTCCACAAAGGGTCCTATGTACTTTATTTACTTGTAATGTTTAACTTTCTTCATTGGAATTTAATGCTTCTAGACTGGACAGGGGTCGTGGAATGCCTTGCAGATTGGGGGGGGCAAACTCTGCCTCGACTCCGCACCGAACTCCGTCCTAAGTCAACCCATAGCCTCCTGCATCCTTCCTCTCCTGCTCTGCCCACAGGGATCCCATCTCCAGCGGGCAGAAGAGAAGGGAATGGCTGCAATTGCGGTGGACTCCATCTGTCGTGGCATCCCTCCCCTCCTGCCCGCAGGGATCCTGTCTCCCGTGGGCAGGGTGGAAGGCCACTGCAATTGTGATGGCCTTCCCCTCCTGCCTACAGGAGATCAGATCGGATCCCTACGGACAGGAGGGGAAGGCTTCCATGATCGCAGCAAAGACTGTTGTCTGCCGGTGGTGATCTCCCGCAAGCAGAGATAGTCTTTGCCACGATTCTGGTGGCCTTCCATCCTGCCCACAGGAATCCGACTTCCCGCAGGCAGACAGAAGGAGTCTGCCGTGATCACAACTGCTCTCTGCAGATGGCGGGCAAAGTTTTGGTGGGGCCAAGGCCCGTGTGGCCCATCTCATTCCGCTGCCTATGAGGCTGGATGTGCATTTGTAAATGTCTAGAAAATGTATTTATATTGGACGGAAAGTGAGACAAGCAGATTTTATTTTATAGTGGGGGAAAAAAAAATCCCACGCAGTTTGAAATTTTTGGATTCTGTAGAACTGCTTTATTGTGAAGGAGTGGAGGAGTAACCTAATGGTTAGAGCACTGGTTTGGTAACCAAGAGACCAGGGTTCGATTTCCACAAGCACTCCTTGTGGCCTTGGGCAAGTCACTTAACCCTCCATTGCCTCAAAAGAAAGGCCTGGCAATCTACATCCAGTCACACTGCCAAGAAAACCCAGGAGCTGCTGGGTCGCCAGGAGTCAGCATTGTCTCGAAGGCCATTGCATCACTTGTATTTTAAAAAGATTTTTAACAGACAAGCAGTACTTCGATATCGAAGGAGGAAATAAACCTGATTCAAAAGAAAAGACAGACAGGACATTTTAGTGATGTACTTGACAAGTCTTGCTACTGTGCCTCTATTACTTATTTTTATATTTCCAGATACTTTTGAATTAAGGATTTATCTTTGTATTGTGTTGTGAACCAGTCTGATAACCCAGCTGTCAAAATGAGTCCAGCTTGAAATATAGCAAATTGCAGGGTGTATGCCTTTCCTGATGTTCTCTGCCATTATTTCCACTGTTTTAACAGAAGGCCTGATGTACTACTGTGCCTGAATTGATTCTTTTCAAACAACTGTAAGCTTATCATAGTTGAGTGAACAATATGTATTATCAGAATGGTTCATTGCATGTTTGACTTCAAACACTGAGGATTTAGAGCCAAGAAATAAATCAGCTTGCTGTTCTGCTTGGAAGTTAGACTAACCCATACCTATTTCAGAAATAAAGCTCTAGGGCATAATTTTAATTAAATTAGCTCTGGAATAAAATAAGACAATTTTTAAAAACAAAACTATTCATTAGTTTCCCCTTCATTGATTCTCTTATATTTTTGTTTGCAGTCATCTGTGCAATCAGAAGCTGAGAATTAGTGCATCTAGTATGAACTTAATTGCCATAAACTTCTACTAAGTTAGCCTTCTAATTTCAATTTAGAGTGAGTTTTGCTGAAAAACTTAAGAGGTTTCCAAAAAAAAACATTTTACTTAATTTTTTTCCACCATAGTTTTCTAATGGTTTAAAAAATATACAATTTTGTTTCGGTCCCACAGATTTCATGACCTGCCAGAGTTCTCCCCTTTTACACCCTCTAGTATCAAGTCATGCTCTTATATACCCCACTATGATTCATGATCCAGAGATACTGTTCTCGTCTCTACTACCTCCACTTGGAGACTATTCCACGCAGTTGCAACTCTTCCATAAAGAAATATTTCTGCATATTACTTCTGAGTCTATCCTCTTTCACCCTCATCCCATGCCCCCTCATTGAACAGCTTACTTTGAATCAAAAGAGGCTTTTCTCTTGTTCATTTATGCCACGAAGGTATTTAAATGTCTCTAACTTATACATATTAAGATCTTTACGTTTGTCCCCATATGGTTTAGAACAAAGACCACTAACCATTTTAGTAGCCACCCTCTGCACCGACTCCATTCTGTTTATATACTTTTGAAGGTGCGGTCTCCAGTATTGCACACAATACTCCAAATGAGGTTGCATCAGAGATTTATACTGAGCCGCTATCACCTTCTGTTTTCTGCTAGCCACTCCTCTCTCTATGCACCCAAGCAGCTTTTTGGTTTTTCGGTCATCTTTTCTACCTGTTTAGCCATTTTAAGATTATCAGAAACAGTCCCCGCTCTTCTTTTGTGGCAGAAGTACTTTGTCCCTACACTGTACTGCTCCCTTGGATTTTTGCAGCCGAAATGCATGACCCTGCATTTTTTAGCATTATATCTTAGGAACAAGCAGGAAGTCAGTCCTCACATATGGGTGACGTTGGTGCCGACGGAGCCTGTGTGGAGCATTTCCCCAGCTTTCCCAGAGAACACCTGTTACAGGTTAAAGATTATGCTTTCTTGACCATTCAAGAGATCGATCTGCAGGAATATGAATATACAGGCTCCCCTTCACAAAAAAAAAAGACTGGTAAAATGGTGCTGACTGAGTTTAATTACTAGAAAGTAGTTTTGGGGGGGGGAGGGGGCGCATGATGTGAGAGAGCAGCCCAGAAGAGGAAAGTGGAGAGCAGTTAACTCCAAATGAATTCTGGCATTGATTCAGCAGTCTGAAGGTTGAAATGATTTTAGTAAGAGCTGACATTGTAGACCTGGCAGCAGATCTGATAGGTGAGATGGCAGAGTTGGGGAGGTGAGTGGAGGATGATGAAAAGCAGGTGGAGGAGCATGGGGAGTACAAGGCCACTATTATCCATCTAGTCTGCTCAGCAATGTGGCAAGAGTAGGTGCTCCCGCCGCTCTGTGGAGGTCACCCCTCCCCATACCTTTTTTTTAGGGGTGTACCCACCGGTCCGTGCAGGTTGCCTTGACTTGTTTAGATATCAGAGACGGTTACGTTTATTTTGATTTTATCTTGCTTCTATAAAGAGATCCACTGTGTCTGTCCCATGCCATTTTGAATTTTGTCACTGTATTTGCCCCCACCACTTCCATCGGGAGGGCATTCCAAGCATCCACAGCCCTTACAGTGAAAAAGTATTTCCTGACGTTGTCTTTCAGTTTACCGCCTTGCAGCTTCATGTTATTGTCCTCTAGTTTTTTAGCTTCTCTGTCTTCAAAAAGGGTTTCTTCATTAATACTTGAGTATTGAAAGGTCTGTATCATATTTCCCCGTCCCTCCTCTCCTCTAGAGTATACATATTTAGGTCTTGGAGTTTCTTTTCACATGTCTTCTGGTGCAGGCTTCAAATCATTTTGGTCACTTTCCTGTGAATCATTTCCAGTCTTTTTATATCCTTTGTGAGATATGGTCTCCAAAACTGAACACAATATTCCAAGTGAGGTCTCACCAGCGACTTGTACAGTGGCATTAGTACCTCTTCCTTTCTGCTGGCAATTCCTCTTTGTATGCAACCCAACATCCTCCTGGCTTTTGCCACTGCCTTGTCACACTGTTTCGCCACTTTAAGATCCTCGGAAACAATGACTCAAAGGTCTTTCTGGTCCGTGCACACTAACCTATTGCCCCCTATTTCATAGAATTCCCTTGGATTTCTGCTGTTGATGAATAAGAGGGGCTGGAGATGTGTTGAATGGGTGGTAAGAGAGATGAGATGTAATGTGTGATTGAGGGGAGAATTGGGATAGAGGAGGGAATTGGGGATAAGGAAGTATTTGGGGTATATATGGAGGGAGTCAAAAGATGTTGGCTGAATTAAGGGGGTGGATGGGTGAGGAGGTTTGAAGTATGAGAGAGGGGGGCGGACCTCTCTCAGGATGAGTTTCCTCCAAAGAGAGGAATGGGTATTGATGAAGATAAAGGGGATGGGGGAGTGGGTGGCTAGGGAAAGAGCATTGGATCTCCTGGAGGGGAGACATAGCATGGTATGGGGGGTTTAGTAAGAGAAACATGGGTATGTAAGAGTAAGGTCAATCAATGCTAAGTGCCTTATTTTACTCTCTAAAAAGCAGTTATAGTTCAAGAAGCTCAAGTGCCTTCGTTGGGATGTTGCTTTTGTCCAAGAGACTCATTTGCGGGGACGGGATAAGAGCTACCTTCAGGATGCAAAGGATGTAAAAAGACTGGAAACTGTTCAGAGGAAGGCGACCAAAATGATTTGGAGCCTGCGTCAGAAGCCTTATGAGAAGAGACTTGAAGACCTAAATATTGTAACACCGAAAATGTGCCCTGTAACTTTAAGACACAAAAAGCTGAAGAGTACGGCACAGACACTGACAGAAAGGGAGAGAAAAAGCTTCCTAGTTGCTATAGGCAACCAGAGCAGGCTGAGGCACGAGACCTGAAGGCACGCCCAGCCAACAGACACTCCCCAAACACTGAGGGAAACACTCTGCACATGTGCAGGAAAACGCCCACAACTCTGCATAAGAAAGCAGGCAGGCAAACAGAGTTAGTTCGAGTGCAGGAGCAGGAACAGGCCAGAGCTTGGGAGCAGGCCAGAAAGGAGAATCCTTATTATGCTCGAGTCCAGGAGAGAGAGAATCCAGGAAGAGAGGCTGAATGTGATTCCTGTATGCTTTCTGACGAAGGTTTTGATGACACAGAAGCTGCAAGCGTTTGTGAAACCTGGCAGGTCAGAGAGAACCTAAAACCCTTCAACAAAAGGTCAGAGTATTGTCAGCCTAACCCTGTGTATTCTGAGGCCTGGAATAAGAAGCCAAGAAGGGCTGGGAGACATAACAGGCAGTCATTCTCCAACCGTGAGTTTAACCACAGAAAACCCTTTGCTAATGAAAGCCAGAAGCTTTTAAGGTATTCACATCCTTATAATAGAGATAGTGAACTGCTTCAGGATATTTGTATGAGAGCAGAGCCTGAATGTTTGTATGAGAAGCCTGGCAGCAAACTGACAAGAGCAAGGTGTAACAGAAAAGCTGAAAAGCAATTTTATCAAGGCTCAGATAATTATCTCCCTGACCAGGAAGAGAGTTTTGAAGAGAGACCAGTCACTGACTGGAGGAGGTTACAAACTCTCTGCCCGAGGGAAGACGAGTCACTTGAGGAGCCCATGTGTACTGACCAGAATGAAGGTTTATCTTATGAGGAAAAGATGGACTGTTCTCTAGTGATGACTGAAGAGACCTCTCTGCGCTGAGAGCAGATAAGCCTGCTAGAGAGACAGGTCTGCACAGTGGAAACTGCCCAGGTGTTTACCTTGATGATATATTTTGTTTTGTCATTTGATTTGTGAAGCAAGAAGCTACTTTTCTTTATCCATTTGTTTATACCAGAAGTATGGTTATCTTTTGAGTTTGGAAGTGTATTATTTTTGAAAGTCCAGCAAAACCCCGGGAGGGGAATAAATCCTTGTTTAAACCTGACCCTCGACTTGCAACTACACTTTCTTTTTATAGAAAGGTCAGGGCCAGTAGTGCACTAAGCTAAATAACATTAGTTTAGCCTCTGCTGGTGACATATAAAATGGCGTAGCACGTTGGATTTTTGAAAAAAAAAAAAAAAGCAATACTACTGCCCAAAGTTTTTTTCAAAAGAGAAACAGATTGGAAGAAGAAAAAAAAAAAAAACTCACAGCAGCAAAGGAAATCCTGAGAGGAAGAAAATCCTGATACTGAAAGGACATCCACAAGCTGACCGGACGGAGGTGCAGAGAACCTTTCTCAAAATAAGATCCTTCACCGTGCTAAGGTACAAGTAGCTGGGCACGGGTGGTAAGGATTGTGGAGAAAGGGGGAGAGAGATACCTGGATAAAAGTAGATAGGGAGAAAGAAATATATTGTGTGCCGCACTTGGTGGGCCCTCTGTTTTTTTCTCGCCTATACAGGTATACCGCAAGCGCCAAGATGGATTCCAAAGAAATGATGAAATGGATGGAAGAGCAGTGGAAGGCACAAAGTGAGCTGGCACGACAGGCCCAGGACAGGACTATGGCAGCACTGGCTGCGCAACAAAAGCCCCTGTTGGACTTGGTGACCACGCTACTACAGCGGACATCCACTACTGCAGCTGCGGAGGAAAGTGTACCGGTACCAGCGGCGGTAGGAGTACAACACTATGGTGCATTGGCACTAGGACCTTTACAAAAAAGTGATAACTTTGATGATTATTCGGACGCATTCGAGCGAATCGCTCAGGCGGCTAAATGGCCCCTAGACCAATGGGCAGTCCGATTCGCCATGTCGTTAACTGGAGAGGCATTGGCGGCCTATAAGGCGATGCCCGCTGGCCTAGTGACCAGTTATCCAGATGTAAAATTGGCAGTTCAAGATAGGCTAGGTTTAACCCCTACACATTATCGCCGACTTTTTAGGGAGGCAAGGCTCTTGCCCCAGGAGACACCTAAGGCTTTAATGCAGAGGTTGAAAGGTTTAGCAGCAAAGTGGTTGGCTCCAGAAAGGGCCACGATAGAAACTTTAATGGATGCGGTGCTGCTAGAGCAGTATTTTGAAGCTGTACCCGCCGAAGTAAAAGCTTTCCTGCTGTTACAAAAATGTCAATCCACTAGAGAAGCAGCGGAAATGACCGAATGCTATTTTGAAGCTGAATTGGCCGGAGCTTCTAGAGATAGTAGGATGAGGGTAACAGGCATGGAAAAGATGCCTGGTATAAGGAAAGCTTATGCTTCTACGGTTCCAAAAGAAAATGTAAAAAGCTATAATAATGTGATCAGATGTTTTCACTGTGGAAAAAAATGGTCATGTGCGTAGGGACTGCAAAGAACGTGTTGCCCTAATTGTAGCGGGAGAGAAGGACCCTGGGGGAGGATTTCTTATGGACGTCCGAGTAGAGGGTGTAAAGGCAGTCGCACTCCTGGATACAGGAGCCGACCAAAGTATGGTCTCCTCCAAGATGTGGCAGGCCATGTTGACTAATAATCCTTTGGTACTATGCCAAGTACCCCCTTCTGTGCGTATGAAAGGTATGGATGGAATCCCCTCCTATTATTCCTTGTATGATGTGGTGGTAGAAGGACTAGGTAGAAAGGAAAAGATGCCTGTAGTGGTGATCCCGAACCTTCCCAGGGAAGTGGTGCTAGGCAGGGATTGGCCCTCCTTTCAAAAAGCTCTTAAGGAAAAGTTAGATGAAAGGGTAGGTCTAGTTTCTACTAGGTCCCAACGTAAGGTCTCAGAAGCAGGGACAAGTCCCATAGCGGAGCCAGAGGAAGAGCCCCGAGATAAGGACGAAATTCCAGAGCCCGAGCCCGACCAAGATGAGGAACCCCAGAATATACTCCCCTATAATGAAGAGTTAATTGACCTTCCCAAAAAGGTTAGGAAGGATAGGGCAAGACGAAGGCAAGAGAGAAGACAAAGGTCGCAGGGAAGAACCGACCTGGAGGCCGGGGAGGGTTTACCTTGGGTGCCAGCAGAGCTGGTAAGGAAATTCCCTTCCTTCCCCAAAGAACAGCAGGGGGATCCCGCATTGAAAAGGGCATTCGAATATGCTCGGGAGGCCAGGACAATTTTGCCCAGGTTCTTTTTAGAAAGCGAACTACTATATAGGGAAAGCGCGGATCCCAGGACGGGGACGGTGCGCAAGCAATTGGTGGTACCAACTACTTTTAAATCAGTAGTGTTAAGGTTGGCGCACGACCACCCTGTCGGCAGCCATAAAGGTGTCCAAGGGACATTGGACCAGGTGCTGGCTCGCTTTTACTGGCCGGGGTGTTTAAGGAAACAACCCGGTATTGCGAGTCCTGTCCAGCATGCCAACGAGTTGCAGCTGCCAGGCCAAAGCCAGTACCAATGGTTACACCACCCACCATTGCAACCCCAGTGAGGAAGTTAGCCATGGATTTTGTGGGCCCGTTAATACGATACCCAAGGGGCTTCCAATATATCCTGGTGATCATGGATCACGCGACCAGGTTTCCGTGGGCAATACCCCTGCGAAATATTTCAGCACGGACAATCTCAATAGAGCTCATAAAGCTCTTTTGTGAAATTGGCTTTCCTCAGGAGATCCTAACAGATCAAGGAACCAATTTCACCTCAAGACATTTAGCTATGCTTTGGGACGCCTTCGGGATAAAACATATCCGCACTTCGGCGTACCACCCCCAGTCTAACGGGTTGGTGGAACGCATGAACCAGTCCCTAAAGCAAATGTTAAGGCGGAGCTTAGGAGGTAATATGGTGGAATGGGACAATGTCCTCCCATTCGTCCTGTACGCCTGTAGGGAACGCGTGCAGACATCGTTGGGTGCATCACCCTACGAACTCCTATTTGGTAGGACCCCGAGAGGTATTTTAGATATCCTTCGGGAGCAGTGGGTTGCACCAGAGGAGACAGAAATTGGGGTACCACAATTTTTAAAAGACCTCAGGAACCGTCTAGAACGGACTTCCCGAGTGTCTATGGACAATCTGCAGGCCAGCCAACGCCGGCAGAAGAAATACTATGACCGGGGAACTAGAGCCAGGAAGTTATCCATAGGGGATAGAGTGGTAATCCAGGTAGCGAACGCTGGTCCAAAGTTCGAGGCCAGATGGAAAGGCCCGGCCAAAATAATTGATCAGGTAGGTCCTGTGTCCTACAGGGTGGAGCATGAAAATGGGCGCCACCAGACATACCATTTAAACCTGCTGAAGCCTTGGAGGGAGAGGTCAGCAGATGTGCGACTAGTGCAGGTAGTGAGCGAAAGGTTCCGCTCGGATAGAATTACGCGCTGTCCGACGGGGACGTCAGCAGCTCGTAATGTCTTAAGAAGGGGGATGTGTAACACCGAAAATGTGCCCTGTAACTTTAAGACACAAAAAGCTGAAGAGTACGGCACAGACACTGACAGAAAGGGAGAGAAAAAGCTTCCTAGTTGCTATAGGCAACCAGAGCAGGCTGAGGCACGAGACCTGAAGGCACGCCCAGCCAACAGACACTCCCCAAACACTGAGGGAAACACTCTGCACATGTGCAGGAAAACGCCCACAACTCTGCATAAGAAAGCAGGCAGGCAAACAGAGTTAGTTCGAGTGCAGGAGCAGGAACAGGCCAGAGCTTGGGAGCAGGCCAGAAAGGAGAATCCTTATTATGCTCGAGTCCAGGAGAGAGAGAATCCAGGAAGAGAGGCTGAATGTGATTCCTGTATGCTTTCTGACGAAGGTTTTGATGACACAGAAGCTGCAAGCGTTTGTGAAACCTGGCAGGTCAGAGAGAACCTAAAACCCTTCAACAAAAGGTCAGAGTATTGTCAGCCTAACCCTGTGTATTCTGAGGCCTGGAATAAGAAGCCAAGAAGGGCTGGGAGACATAACAGGCAGTCATTCTCCAACCGTGAGTTTAACCACAGAAAACCCTTTGCTAATGAAAGCCAGAAGCTTTTAAGGTATTCACATCCTTATAATAGAGATAGTGAACTGCTTCAGGATATTTGTATGAGAGCAGAGCCTGAATGTTTGTATGAGAAGCCTGGCAGCAAACTGACAAGAGCAAGGTGTAACAGAAAAGCTGAAAAGCAATTTTATCAAGGCTCAGATAATTATCTCCCTGACCAGGAAGAGAGTTTTGAAGAGAGACCAGTCACTGACTGGAGGAGGTTACAAACTCTCTGCCCGAGGGAAGACGAGTCACTTGAGGAGCCCATGTGTACTGACCAGAATGAAGGTTTATCTTATGAGGAAAAGATGGACTGTTCTCTAGTGATGACTGAAGAGACCTCTCTGCGCTGAGAGCAGATAAGCCTGCTAGAGAGACAGGTCTGCACAGTGGAAACTGCCCAGGTGTTTACCTTGATGATATATTTTGTTTTGTCATTTGATTTGTGAAGCAAGAAGCTACTTTTCTTTATCCATTTGTTTATACCAGAAGTATGGTTATCTTTTGAGTTTGGAAGTGTATTATTTTTGAAAGTCCAGCAAAACCCCGGGAGGGGAATAAATCCTTGTTTAAACCTGACCCTCGACTTGCAACTACACTTTCTTTTTATAGAAAGGTCAGGGCCAGTAGTGCACTAAGCTAAATAACATTAGTTTAGCCTCTGCTGGTGACAATATGTACACTCTGGAGGAGAGGAGGGACAGGGGAGATATGATTCAGACCTTTAAATACGTAAAGAGAAATAATGAACGAACAAACCTCTTTCAAAGACGGGGAAGTTGTAAAACTAGAGGGCATAACATGAAGCTGCAAGGGGGTAAATTGAAAGGCAATGTCAGGAAATACTTTTTCACTGAAAGGGTGGTGGATGCTTGGAATGCCCTCCCGATGGAAGTAGTGGGGGCAAATACAGTAACAGAAGTTTAAAATGGCATGGGACAGACACAGTGGATCCCTTTACAGGAACAGGATAAAATCAAAATAAACTTAACTAATTTCTCAACATACAGGGGTGTCCTACATGGAGCAGTGGGTTCACCCTAAAACAAATACATGGGGAGGGGTGGCCTGCACAGAGCAGCAGGTGCACCTACTCTTGCCATCTTACTGGGCAGACTAGATGGACCATACTGGTCTTTATCTGCCGTCATTTATTATGTTTCTATGTTACTATGTTTTGTGTGCTTCCCAGAGAGGGGTTGGAAGTGGCCATTCCGTTTCATGCATCATTGGAGGAGTATTTATTATAGCTAGGAGAGCCTCAGCTTTTATACCGCTTCAAAATCCTCTGATAAAGGACTGGACACAATAGCAATAACATGGCAAAATAACCATCATACTTGCCTACAGATCACCTTGTGCAAGTCCAGAGCACTTAGACACAGTAGAAGAAATATCCAAACATACTTCTCAAAACAACTATCTCACCCTCCTTGGAGACCTTAACCTTGCCTCCACAACAACAACATAAAGCAAAAACCTTTTTGGATGCCATTGAAGCAGTTGACTACATTCAAATTGTTAATCATCCCACTCAAGATAAAGGAAATGCCCTTGATATGATTTTCCTATACCAGAACATTATTAAAGACCACCACATCTCAACCCCTACTATTCTTGATATTTCATGGTCAGATCACAAACTTATCTCAGTCCTACCCCAGTGTACTTTGGATAAGAATCATCTCCTCACTGAATCCCATTTCACTTGCAGATCCCTTAACCTAGAAAAAAAAATTTCTAGCAAAAATGCTGCTCAACCTGCAGTCCACTTCTAATGATATTGATGTGCACGTGCCATCTTGGAACAAAATCTTATCTGATGCAGCCTTAATGCCACAGAAATCTCACCTCAAAGACCACATAGATTAGTCATTTGGTACACAATACAGTTAGAGTATGAAGCATGTCCTTAGAACCTCTGAAAGAAAATAGAGAAACTCAAAAACATCAGACAGTTTTGTTTCATACAAAACCACTCAAGGAATATCATGCAGCCACCTTACAGTCAGTTGATATAAAATGCCTTCAACCGTCCTTGAACTTTTTAACATAGTCTAATCTCTCACTTGATAATTCTTATCAATTAGAAGAAACACATCTAACTGCTCAAGACATGGTAAACTACTTTAAAACGTTAACATCTCCTAATAAAAATAACATAAACTACTCTCAACTGCAGAACATTTCAGAACCACTACATATATGGATATCATTCTCACTGCCGACACCAGAACACATATAGGACATCATGATAAACATCAATGCCACCTCTTGACCCTTGTCCTGTCAGCTGGATCAGAATTGCAAGACAAGGGCTCGCTCCAACCATCCACATGATAATCCAGCTCTCCTTGCAGCAAGGTTACCTGCCACCTGAACTCAAAATGGCTTCCATTTGACCAGTATGAAAGGGAACTGCAAATGATATTAACCAGCCTACCTCATACAGACCCATAGTAAGCCTCCCATTCTTAACCAAAATACTTGAAAAGATTGTGCTTCAACAATTACAAGATCATATAGATACACGTTCTCCTCTTCATCTTCAACAATACGGCTTTAGACCATACCATGGTGTTGAAACCTTTATGGCTGCACTTCTAGACAAGTTAATAACAGGAACTGATAAACAAAAAACTGTCTTTATTCTTATTTTCCTAGATATTAAGGCTGCATTCAACTCAATACCCCACACACTAATTATCTAAAGATTACAAGAAACTGGACTAACTGAAACTCCCTTACATTGATTCACTCATATCTATCAGTCCGACTAATTCAGGTAAAATCAGGCCCGTCAAAATCAAAGCCATACATTCAAACTCAAGGAGTTTCTCAAGAGTCAGCTCTCTCCGCGTTGATATTTAACATTTTCATTCAACCAGCTTGCTCAATTATTCAAACATCCAATATTCACTATCATATTTATGCCGATGATGTTATGATTTATACACTAATCAACATACAAAGCCCTGACTTTACAAATATAGACAGCTGCTTCACTAATATTAGCTTTTGGCTTGCTTCTCACAATATGTCCATAAATCTCAAGAAAACAGAGGTCCTATTTATCACCAGGGACACAAGCTTCATTCCATTGAATACAATAGCTCTAAATGGAACTTCAGATAAGACAAGAAGTACGCTACTTGGGTGTTACACTAGATAAGCACCTATCATTCTCTACCCAAATCAAAAACATCAAAAATATATATTGCAAAATCAAGACAGTACAGCACCTTAAACCTCTTTCAAACCAATGGGATTTCCGCACAATTCTTCAAGCGCTTATTTTCCCCACCTTGATTTCTGCAACCTCATTTTCCAAGGCCTGCCAAAAGTAACAATCCATCATATGCAACTACCGGTAGCTCTCAATATGGCAGCATACACTTTATGCAATATAAGCACTAATGATCACATATCTCCTTTATTAAAGTAAATTCATTGGCTGCCTATCATCGAGCATTCAAGATTTAAAGCCATACTTACAATCTTTAAAGTTCTCAACGGTTGAGACATTTGAGAATTATGCCAAATATTCTAATTTGCATATTATATTTTCCACATTCTACTCTTATAAGTGCTAGAGAGCTCTTTAAACAGTATTTACTTGAGGTATTTGGTATACCGGTGGAATCTCACCCTCCTATAGCAAAAATGTATTATCTGCCACTGGGTAGAAGTTCTCCTGGTGGTGGAAAGATTCCTGGTGTTCATCCGGTAGATTCATTGGATGTTTCGATGCTTTTGGGATCTTCAGATGTAGAGTCATTTAGCTCTGCTACTTTGTTAGTTACATTTTCACTCCCATCAGACCGGGACTGGTTTCTTAGGGTTTATTTTCATAAGAGAAGTAAGCCTTTAAAGGGTTTAATGTCCGGATTTATCCGGACTTTTCTAGGGCTACGTAAAGACGAAGAAAGGAGTTTCTACTTCTTCGCCCTGGTGTCCAACAGCTGGGAGGACAATTCTTCCTAAAGTTTCCTTGCAAATGCTTGGTTAATTTTCACTCTTACATTTTTTTATGATCCATCCCAGCTGTTGGCGCTCTTGGATTCATGTAGATCTGCTGCGAGTAGTGACCCTCCCACTGTATGATTTTGAGTTGTCTTCTGGTACATTCTTGTCTTTTTCCTGTATTATTGGTGGGTTTTTTTTCCTTTATTTCCCTCTCCCCTTTTGGTGGGCTGGGGTTGCTTGTGAATTGTTTTCTTTTTATTGTTTTATTATCCTGTTTGGCCTCATATTTCTTTCAGTGTTTTTGAATGCTTGATTTATTATATTAAATTCATAAATATATTTTTAAAAAAGTGCTCAACGGTTTATTATCACCTACCTCTGCTCATTACTTCATGAAACTAAGGACAGCCGATCAAGGCATTCAGGTTCACAGAATACTTCAACCACGCCAGGAATTTTTATTAAATTTAACACTATTACATCAAATTGCCTACCACTTTTGACCCCCCCCCCCCGAAGTTGTCAAAAGGGGGGTCAAAAGCGGTAGGCAAATTGTGCCGAAGCACATGGCCTACCACTGCATCTAAGCCTAGCTACATCTGACACTGCTACAGGAATAGCGTGTAGAATCCATTGCTACCGCACTGCTACCTCATTGCTTGTAATAATAGCATATGCTGCACAGCCTGTAGCCTCCATTGCTATCTCACTGCTTGTAAGATAACATATGCTGCATAGCCCCGCTCTGTTCCTCTTCCATGGCTCCACATCACATTGTCTTCCTTTTCTTCATACTCCCTAACTGTTTCCCCTCCTACCAGCACCATCACTCATTCACTCTTCATCCCCCCTTTACCACCCTCACTTCCCCTCCATTCTGTCTTCTACCCTATCATCAGCTCTTGAGCTTCATCGCTCTCTCCCTCTCATTCAACCATCTCCTCTCTCTAAGGCAACCTCACCCTCGTTTCCGCCGTACTCTCTCCTCTCTACCCCATACTCTACTACTCCTTCTTCTCTCATCCGGAGATCTCAACCCCAATTCTGGCCCCCCTAGATTTCTGTCTCACTCTGAGAAGAGGTCTTCGCGCAACATGTATAAAATTATCCATATTCCTCTCCTTTCCCCTTCCACTCTCCCTTTCTCATGTGCTTTGTGGAACGCGCACTCTTGTCTCTAATAAACTTGCTTTTACTCATGATCTCTTTATCTCTAATGCTCTACATCTTCTTGCTCTAACTGAGACCTAGCTCCTCCCAGATGATACCGCATCTACTGCTGCCCTCTGCCATGGGGGCTATCAGTTCTCCCACACGCCTCGTCCCACTGGCCGTGGTGGTGGTGTTGGGTTTCTACTTTCTCCCTCTTGCCAACAACCCCTCCTGCTGCCTCAGTCTCACTCCTTTCTCTCTTTTGAAGTCCACTCCATCCGCCTCTTCACTCCACTTCCTCTCCGGGTAGCTGTTGTATCGACCTCCTGACAAGTCTGTTTCTACCTTTCTCACTGACTTTGACTCGTGGCTTTCCTTCTTTCTGGACTCCTCTTCCCCCACTCTTATTCTTGGGGATTTTAACATTCATGTTGATAACCCCTCTGATCCTCATGCTTTAAAGCTCCTCTCCCTTACCTCTTCATTTGACCTCCAACTTTGTTCCACTGCCCCCACTCACCAGCATGGCCACTGCCTGGACCTGATATTTTTCTCTAGTTGCTTACCCTCAAACCTCTGTAACTCGGTTCTTCCCTTATCTGACCATCACCTTTTAAGCTTTAATCTTCATCACCCGCTGCCTCAGCCTTGTCCTGACTCCTCCAGCCTATTTAGAAACCTTCATGCTATTGATCCCTTGGCTCTCTCTTCCACCATTTCTTCACCTCTTTCTTCCACCTTGTCATCTAAGTCCGTTGACGAGGCAGTAACTTCCTATAATGCTGCACTCTCCTCTGCTCTGGATGCTCTCGCTCCTCCTATCCCACGTCCTGTGAGACGTTCTGCACCCCAGTCCTAGCTTCCATCCACTACCCGCTATATACGTTCCTGTGCCCGTTCTCCCCTGCAGACTTTCTACAGTTCAGATTCATGCTTGCCTCTTTCCAGTCAGCCATAGCTCTTGCCAAACAAGACTACTATGTCCATCTGACTAACTCTCTTGCCTCTGATCCTCGCCTTCTTTCTACTACTCTCAGCTCTCTCCTCAAGGTGCCCTCCGCCTTTTATCCCTCCCTTTCTGCCCAAACCCTGGCTGACTATTTCCATGACAAAATCCACAAGATCACCCTCCAATTCCCCACTAAGTCAGCTATTTCCCTCCTCCCCTTCTCCACTCCCAACTCTCCCCCCTACCCTTGCTACCCTCTCTTCCTTTCCTGTCCTCTCTGAAGAGGAAACTGCACACCTTCTTTCTTCCTCCAAACCCACCACCTGTTCCTCTGATCCTATCCCCACCCGTCTCCTAAGCCCCAGCTTCTCCACCGTTGTCCCTTCCATCTCTCATATTCTCAACCTATCGCTCTCCACTGCAACTGTCCCTGCAGACTTCAAGCATGCTGTGGTCACACCTCTCTTCAAGAAACCCTCACTTGATCCCACCTGTCCTTCCAATTATCAACCTATCTCTTTCCTTCCTTTTGTTTCTAAACTACGTGAACGTGCGGTTCACCGCCACTGCCTCAACTTCCTCTCCTCTCATGCCCTCTTGGATGCCTTACAGTCTGGCTTTCGTCCTTTACACTCTACTGAAACGGCTCTTGCCAAAGTCTCCAGTGACTTGTTCCTGGCAAAATCCAAGGGCCTGTACTCTGTCCTCATCCTTCTTGACCTCTCTGCTGCTTTTGACACTGTTGACCACAACCTTCTCCTCGATACCCTGTCCTCGCTTGGTTTTAAGGGCTCTGTACTATCCTGGTTCTCCTCCTGTCTCTCCCATCGCTCTTTCAGTGTGTGTTCTGCTGGCTCCTCCTCCTCTGCTACCATGCTCCCAGTTGGTGTATTCCAAGGATCTGTCTTGGGTCCACTCCTTTTCTCTCTCTACACCCAGTCCCTTGGTGCGCTCATCTCTTCCCATGGCTTTCAATACCATCTGTATGCTGATGACTCCCATATCTACCTCTCTACGCCTGAACTCTCTCCGGCAATCCAGACCCGGATCTCTGCCTGCCTTTCTGACATTGCTGCCTGGATGTCTCACTGCCGCTTGAAATTGAGCATGGCCAGGACTGAACTTCTTATCTTTCCCCCTAAAACCTCCCCTCCTCTTCCTCCTTTCACAGTCTCTGTGGATAGCTCTGTACTCCTTCCTGTTTCCTCGGCCTGCAATCCGGGGGTTGTCTTTGACTCCTCTCTCTTTCTCCACACACATCCATCTCGTAGCTAAGACCTGCCATTTCTTTCTCTATAACATTAGCAAAAACCACCCTTTCCTTTCTGAACACACTACTAAAACACTTATCCACTCCTTAATCACCTCCCATCTTGACTACTGTAACCTACTCCTTGCTGGTCTCCCTTTGAATCATCTCTCTCCCCTTCAATCTGTTCAACACTCTGCTGCGTGGCTATTCTTCTGTCAGCCTCGTCAGGCTTTATTACTCCTCTTCTCAAGTCACTTCATTGGCTCCCTATCCGTTTCTGCATCCAGTTCAAACTTCTCCTGCTGACCTATAAATGCATTCACTCTGCGGCTCCTCAGTAACTTTCATCTCTTATCTCTCCTTACAACCCCCCTCGGGAACTCCGCTCTTCTAGCAAACTGCTTCTATCTATGCCCTTCTCTTCTACTGCTAACTCCAGACTTTGCTCCTTTCATCTTGCTGCACCTTACGCCTGGAACAAACTACCTCTGTCTGTACGCCAGGCACCTTCTCTAACCCTCTTCAAATCCAGATTGAAAGCTCACCTCTTCGCTGCTGCTTTTGGATCTTGACTCACCTGATCTCCTGTTTCTTTTTCTTGTTTTACCCCTGCTTGCACCTTCTCTGTTTTGTCTTGACTAGATTGTAAGCTCTGATGAGCAGGAATTGTCTCTTACGTATCTTTGCAACGCTGCGTATGACTGGTAACGCTATACAAATGCTCAGTAGTAGTAGTAGTAGTAGGAATCAGTGGACATGGCACCACGGCTCAGCACAGTGGTTAGGAGAGCGGCATGGCTCAGTGCACAGGGTCAGCATAACCTAGGTTTCTGCTTGGAGAGGCAGAAACCATTGAGCCGGCCCTGCCAGGGAGGCAGGGTTGCAATAGGTTTTGGCAACTTAATGATAGATTATGCGATAAGGTAGTATTGAAGGGGTATGTTTATACAATTGCATTAGACTTTTGCAGCTAGTGCTGGGTGTCAGCTGCAAACGTCCAGTGGTAACTGTAAGGGGCATTCCCAGAGTTTCACTTGCAGATACCATGATGAAAACACGGATTGGGGGGGGGGTGTAAGCTGCTATGGGCCACTCATTGAGGTAGCAATAGGTACATCTGTGAAGCTTGCAAACCTTAGCGCCTAGCACACAGTGGTAATGTCTGTCGTAATTGTGCCTTGCAGGCCGTCCTACTCTTTGCTCTAATCCCGCCCAAGCATGCAGTTACCACACAAAATGCAGATGTCGCAGAAAAGCACCACGGTGTCTGCATTTTTCCCATGTTAGCAGCTCCATATCCAGTTCAAACTTCTCCTACTGACCTATAAGTGCACTCATTCTGCTTCTCCTCACTACTATTCCTCTCTTATCTCTCCTTGCACCCCTCCTCAGGAACTCCGTTCTTCTAGCAGATAGGTTCTATGTGTGCCCTTCTCTTCTACTGCCAACTCCAAACTTCAGTACTTTCACCTTACTCTTCCTTGAAACAAACCACCTGAGTCTGTACATCAGGCTTAATCTTTGACCGTTTTCAAATCCAGGCTGAAAACTCACCTCTTCGAGGCCACTTTTGTATCCTGATCTGCTTAATCTTCTATGCGTTTCCTTACTATTCTCCTAGATATATCCTTGTCCTCAGCTGTTGTGTTGTCCGTCTTGACTAGATTGTAAGCTCTGAGGAACAGGGACTATCTTTTACATGTGTCTGTACAGTGTTGCGTACGCCTTGTAGCGTTATACAAATGATCAGTAGTAGTAGTACCACCATCAGGTATCAAGTCCGCATTAGCACCACAGTCAAAAACTCCTAACAAAACCGTTAAGTTATATTATAGTGTATGACCCCAGACTAGTCTGTATTTCAAGGTAACTAATCCACTAGAAACAGGAGAACAAAATATAATATTTAAAATCTTAAAGCTGGGTTAATAGGTGGGGTTTAATTGCAGAAAGAGACCAGTTTCGTTGAGGAAAGCTGCAAGGCCTTGTTGTTGCCACCCCAAAAAAACCATGCGTGTAGGAGAAACTACACATCTGGTGGGCTAATGAGGGGTAGTGTGGGTGGAAACTCATTCTAGCCAAATGGTGTCTTTGCCTAGTAGCATAATGGCCATGAAAGATACCAAGCACCTTCTAATAACACTTACTGTAAATCTTGGGGCATTTTTAGCAGTGTTTTTTTCCCACGAAATCCAGGACCTGTTAACACTGAAGAAAAATTATTTATATAGTCTTGTTAGAGAGAATGTGGGATATTCAATAGGCTTTTATGCATCTTGTTAATGCTTCCTGTACAATTCAACTAATTATAAAGTTGTCTATTTTGAGACGTTTTAATATTGTATTTTTATATATTTATAATATCTGTTGATAACTGAGTGCAGCAATCAAGAAAAGATAGCATGTTGGATCAAATTAGAGATAGAACTGGGTGATTTATATGAATCTTCTATCTCAACTTCACTTTGTAAAGATCCATTTCAAAGAAGAATTGACCAAAACAGCAAGAAGGAAGAAAGAAAAAAGGTGTAGTGTGGTTTCCCATTAATCTCCCAGAAACCAAACTGTATTAGCACATAACCCTATTAATCAGTCAGCAGTGCTTCAGCACTCAAGGTGCGTCACTTAGAAAGCTAACCTCGGGAAAGGGTTCACAAAACATATATTTAGTAGACTGATAGTGATAATACATTTGTGAGGATACCAATGGAAAAATTAGGATTCAACAAAAATGGCTCCCTTTTGTGGGGAGTCTTCCCTACCCACATCAGGGTACATTTGAATTTTATAAAAGAGCTCACAACTTGATACCTGAAAATTAGTTTAGTAACAGATTGTAGTTTGAGAAACTGCAAGATCAGTGTCAGCCCTTTCAAGGAAAGCCATCAAGTCCATAGGATCATTTCCTGAGTGTCACCCACAGTGATGTCTCCAAGTGGGAGCAAGACAGGAATGAACTCTTTCATGCAGCGGGTATGTTAGATGATCTCAATCTCTGCTTCACGGCTAATGTTCATCTCAGCATTTGCATTGTTTCAGAGGATATCCTTTTGGCATTTATAAAGTGTAATATGCACAGGCAGCATATCAAAGCACATTTGGAAATTCTTTTTAATCAGGTAGTGGTTCCCAAGATACTGCTTGGGGCAATTACTGTATCATAGAAACATGATGACAGAAAAAGACCACATAGCCTATCTTGTCTGCCCTTCCATATCAACCACTACAACATTCCCCCTTTTTCCTTTAGAGATCCTCTGTGTTTATCCCATGCTCCTTTGAATTCAGATACTGTCCTCATCTCTACCACATCTACTGGAAGACTATTCCATGGATCCACCACTCTTTCTGTAAAGAAATATTTCCGCATATCACTCCTGAAGTTATCCCATTTCACCCTCATCCCATGTCCCCTCGTAGCAGAGCTTGCTTTCAATTGAAAGAGGCTCTCCTCCTGTGCATTTATGCCATGAAGGTATTTAAATGTCTCAATCATCATCTCTATCCGCCTTTCCTCTAAGGTGTACATATTAAGATCCTTAAGTCTGTCCTCATATGCTTTATAATGAAGACCACTAACAATTTTAGTAGCCACTGTACAGACTCCATCCTGTTTATATCCGAATGAGGTCGCACCGAAGACTTATACACCTCCTTATATCACCTCCTTTCTTCTGCTGGCCATTCCTCTCCCTATTCACCCACGCATCCTTCTAGCTTTTGCCGTCGCCTTTTCTACCTGTTTAGCTACTTTAAGATCATCAGACACAATCATGCCTAGGTCCCGCTCTTTTTTAGTGGACAAAAGTACTTTACTCCCTATAATATATTGCTCCCTTGGATTGCTGCAGCCCAAATGCATGACCTTGCATTTTTTAACATTAAATCTCAGTTGCCAAATTCTAGATCATTATTCATCTTATCTATACCTTCCTGGGTGTCCTCTATTGCAGATTTTGGTATCGTCCTCAAAGAGGCAAACCTTACCCAACAGCCCTTCCGCTATATCACTAATAAAGATGTTAAAAAGAATTGGACCAAGGACAGATCCCTGGGGCACACCACTGGTAACCACCACCTCCTCAGAGTGAGCTCCATTTACCTGTACCCTTTGTCGCCTCCCACTCAACCAATTTCTAATCCAAGCAGTAACTTTAGGATCCGTCTCTAGGATGCTCAGTTTGTTTATAAGTTGTCTGGAGGAACGGTGTCAAAGGCTTTACTGAAATCTAAATACACCACATCTAGGGCTCTCCCTCAGTCCAACTCCCTAGTCACCCAGTCAAAGAAATCAATCAAATTTGTCTGACAAGACCTGCCTCTGGTGAATCCATACTGCCTCTGATCTTGTAAACTGCTGGACTCCAGAAACCTCACTATTTTCTCTTCCAGCAGCTCTTCCAATAATTTATGCACTACCAAAGTTAAACTAACCAGAGGGCGGAGACTAACCAAGATGGCCACGAATCGTTTTCTCTAGCCAGATGCCCAAGCATAAAGGAAAGTTGAAAGCTTTCCCCTCTGAGCCCCAACTACCTGTTTCCAGCCCGATATACTGGTTTATCCAGCTTTCCCTGGACCAACGACAGGAGATACGAGCCAGCTTGGTCGCATCGAAAGAGGAGGCATTGAAAGAGGAGGCTTCGGCGCTTCCGTTGGACAGCGAGACTTCTCTTTTTCCTGTGCAGAGGATCCCGCCGCCCTGCCCAGCTACTCCAGATCCACCTCCTGCTGCTGCGATGCTGTTGACTCCCGTTGAGGAGACCGTTAGCGGCAATTGAAGGGGAGTTTGCAGATTGATTGGCTCCGCTGACCCCTGAAGATATCGAGGAGGCTTCGGTGTGAATTTGACAGCGGATGTTCCGGTGACTCCTTCAGAAATCAGTCTGTTTCCTCAGTCAGTATCTACTCCTTTATTGCCTGGCCCGTCTACTCTGGTATGTCCAAAAGTCTTTACGTTGGAATCCATATGGGAGGCCATTGCATCTCTTTCTTCAGCGATTCAGTCTCAGACTTCCACGTTATCCTCCCGGGTTCAAGAGAATCAATCGCGATCCAATTCAAAATCCTCTCTTGCATTCACTCTTCAGCCCCCCACTACCTATCATCTCTTATCTCTCCTTACATCCCCTCTCGCCGCCTTCGCTCTTCAAACAGCCTTCGTCTATCTATGCCCTCCACTCGTACTGTTAATTCTAGACTTCGCTCCTTTCATCTGGCTGCACCCTTTGCCTGAAACAATCTACCTCTGTCTGTGCGCAGTGCGCCCTCTTTGGACCTCTTCAAGTCCAGATTGAAAAACCATCTCTTTTTTGCTTTCTGTTCTTGATTCTTGTTTTTGCTCTTTTTGTTTATTGTATACTTTGTCTTACTTGATTGTATTTGTATTTTGTGATCTTCTTGACTAGATTGTGAGCTCTGAGCACGGACTGTCTTTTCTTCATGTATGTACAGCGCTTCGTACGTTTGAAGCGCTTTATAAATGTTAAATAGATAGAGAATGTGGTTAACATTCAGAAAAATGGTGGTAAAATTGAAATGGCTGTGTCTGTTTGTGATCAGATGAAAACGCAGTTAAAAGATCTGGAAACCCAGTTAGAAACTGTTTCAGAAACGTCTTTTGTGTAAAGACAATGGGGCCATTAAATATAAGCTAGAGGTATTGGAAAATGCCTCTAGGGCAGCTAATCTGCGAGTTCTAAATTTTCCAAAAATGTCTGGCATTATTGCGCTTGACATGTTTAAATGGTACTTGCAGGAGATATTAAAAGTCCCTTCAGAACTGTTACCACCTTTAAATAAGGTATACTATCTTCCTCATGGTAAGAAGAGTACTGAGGTTCCAGTAGCGGTGTCTAATGTGGATTTTGATGTTCTGAATGTATCTGGCCTGCTCGAAGATAACAGTTGGCGATCCTGTACCGCTTCAACTTTACTGGTGCAATGTGCGTTGATCTCTGATAAAGAATGGCTCTTAAAGTTGTTTTTTAAGAAGAGCTTGGAGACTTTTCTTGGTTTCACCATATCCAGGTTTCCCGATTTGACTAGAGACACCCAGAAGCGGCGGAAACAATTTCTTCTTCACAAAGCTGGGGTGATACAAATTGGGGGGGCCTTTTTTCTACAATTTCCCTGTAGATGTCTGGTAATAATCAATTCTATTAGATATTCTTTCTCTGATCCTATTGATTTGGGTACTTTTATTAATGCCAGACTCCCTTCTGTGGTAGTCCCAGAATAATTGGATCTTTTTCCTCTCATTAATATTATGTCTAGGGTACTTCGTGGTTACTTGGTTTCTTAAAGTATTTATCTTAAAGAATTATACTTTCCAGAGTGCTCCTGCTCTTGTTCAGTTTTCATTTCTCCTCTCTCCATTATGTGGACTGCGATTGAGTTTGTAGTATTGAGTTGTATTATCAATTTGATTGTATCTCTTTTTCTTTACCTACTTGCTCTAATTTCTTTTGCAAGATTGTGTTATTCTTGCTGTTTTGTTTAAAATCCAATAGATATATAATTTAAAAAAAAAAGTTAAACTAACCGGCCTGTAGTTTTCAACCACATCCTTACTTCCGCTTTTGTGTGAAGAGACCACATGAGCCTCTCTCCAGTCCTTTGGCAACACTCCTGACTCCAACGAGGCATTGAAAAGGTCAGTCAGTGGAGCTGCTAGAACGTCCCCAAGTTCCCTCAGTATTCTAGGGTGTATCCCATCCGGTCCCATCGCTTTGTCTACTTTAAGTTTAGCTAGTTTCTCACGAACACAGTCTTCTGAAAATTGTTCAAGATGCCCCTCGCTTCTGTTCTTGCTTGTGGGTGTTTTCTGAGGTCCTGCTCCTGGTTCTTCATCTGTGAACACAGAACAGAAATATTTGTTAAGCAATTTTGCTTTATGCTCAGCTTCTACATATTCCTCCCTTTCACCCTTGAGTCTGACAATAGCACTGTTGCCCTTCGTCTTCTCACTAACATATCTGAAAAATGTCTTATCCCCCCCCATTTAACTGCTTTCCTGACTACTTTGCTAGCTTCTCAGTTTTTCCAAATATAGATGCCCATCTTCCTCTCTCCGTGATCTCTTGTATTTTATGAAGGCCTCCCTCTTTTTTGTCACTTTTTCATCTACTTCTTTAGAAAACCATAGTGGTCTCCTTTTACCTTTATTTACCAGTTTAACAAAAAGGTTGGTTGCCCTTAAAATATCCCCTTTCAGTTTTGCCCACTGTTTTTCTACATCCCCCAGCTGTTCCCATCCACAGTTTCCTGGTCTCTGATTGCATTTGTTGGTATTTAAGGATCTTCTCTTTCTCCACATACAGTACATATTTGGTACAGATACTTCTAATAGTGTTCTTCACCTTTCCCTTTTACCATAATATGCATTTTTCTTGCATTGAGCTTTATACCTATGGGTAAAAAAAGTCCATGGTGATCACAGCTTCTTTGATTTCTACAGTTGTATCAGATTCCTAATACCATTGTTTTTCTGACAGTAATATTATTGTGTTTACATAGCTTCCGGTGGCTAAAACATGCTACCTTTTTGAACCTTTGTGTACAGTTTTCTCTGACCTCAGCACATCACACCCAGCAATGAGATGTGCTTCCAGTTCAGTACTACCAAATCTGAATTTGTTTTATACTCGTTTTTCTGTATTGGTTTTGACTAGCTTGTCTGTAGTCTACAATTCTACGACTATGCTGCATTTACCAATCTTTCGTCTTTTATATCGACGACTTAACCATTTCTGTCATATTTTCTCCACTTGTGGTTTCTGAAGTCATTCTATTTCACATTGTGTTTTTGCATGATCCGCTTGTTTTTCCTCTTTTTCTGGTCTAATTCTCTAGAGGTTTCGTTTTTCTCTTTGAGTTCTGTTGCTTCTTTCCCTTGTGTGCTGGTAAACTCTCACTCGTTCTTTATTTTTATCAAAATGCTTGTCCAAATTTAAGGATGAAGACTGACCAGCAGGTTGCTTTTGTACATCGGCACTTTTAGAATATTTGGATTCACTGATGCAGTTATATGTCTCTTCTGGCCTATGGTGGTAGCTCTGTATGCATAATCTATTTCTAAAAGGTTCACCCCACCTTCCGCTCTTGGTACATACTAGTGTGATATATACTAGTTCTTGAAGATATGAAGGAATTTCCTTGTTCATATTCTCAATTTTTCAAGATCTTTGAGGCTAGTCTGTAGTTCCAAAGCTGTATGATTGATAGGTATATTTCTTTCCAACTTCTATTGAGTTGCAAAGAATAAAAAGAATCCTCTTTATAATAGTATACTTTGAAAGACTTAGGGATATGTCTACTAAGTTGGGCAAATTGTTAACCCAAACCATATGCAACTATTTCCCATGTTATTCAATCGTCTGTAGTTGCAGATAGCTCAGGTTAACCATTAGGCCGGCTTAGTAGACAAACCCCTTAGTTGGAGATAATAAATTCAACCTTAGTCTTTTCTAGCAAATTATGCATTTAGTAAATTGTAGCAGCAAGATTGTCTAGCTAATTACAGATAATGAGTCAAATATTTTCTGAACAATTCTGCTGGTGAAATATAGTCATTTATTGGAAAGTTTACCAATCCTAAGATTTCATCTGGCAACCTTTTCCAAGTTTACAATATTTCTTGTAAATGCGACATAATCCGTTCCCCAAACATCAGCCCATGTTCCCTGTAAAATAGTTATCTCCAAGTTATAATGCCCTGTTCAATGTAATTTCAGTTTGTTCAATGTAAACCACACTGATGCAGAATAGCGCGGTATATAAGAGAATTAATAAATAATAAATAAAAATAATCAGAATTTGCTTGAAAGTTAGTCACCAACCAGTATTTTCAGCCACTTTTTGTTTATAAGCCACAGATCTGGCAACCAAATGAAGAACCGAGTTTTTGAGTATTCACTACTTTTGATGGTGACGGCTACACCATTATCTTCTATAATAATAATAAAAAAAAAACTAGGTAGTTAGGACCACAAAAATCATCAAAACCAAAAGAGGTCAAACCAAAAAGAACTGTAGCAAGTTAAAGTTAAATGTCGGATTGTTCGTTAGAGGAAAGCCCTCTTGACCCAAACCCTCCTTTAATATAAAAAAATGGTTGAAAAATCAATCTGTGAAGCTTGTTCAGCATATTTATGGGAATAACTTCTTCATTGTCACACTTTCATGACATATGGACTGGCCACAGCTTGAACAAGCTTGAAGAGTTTCTGATGGCCACCATTGCAAGTTAAGTGAACATTGCAGCTAAAATTACTTTAATTTGTCATGTTTTGTGTTTAGCACTATACTTTGTGTTTGACACATTCACAGATTGATTTTTCAACCATTTTTTATATTAAAAGGAGAGCTTGGGTCAAGAGGAGCTTTCCTCTCCTAATAAACAATCAGACATTTAACTTATCTCCAGGAACAAGCAGGAATGTAGTCTTCACATGTACCGTTGATACGATGTCAGTTGCATCGACATCCTCCAGGGCTTCATCTTCCTCTCATGAATCTCAAGTAACTAAACAAAAGTCTGTAAAGACTAGCCGGTCCTTGAATGGTAAATCTCCTGCAAAGCATCGAGATGCCACTGGCACTACCTTCGAGGAAAGTACACTGGCAAAATTGCCCCGGTGGGAGTCTTCGGTCTCCAAAGCACAAACGGGGTCTCAGAATGTTCCAGAGGCCTCCACCTCTGCAGAACTTCTGTTGCCATGTTCTGGGGTCATAGCCGCTTCCACCGGTACCAACCAGGCATCGGCATTAGCAATGGATAAGCGAATCCTTGCTATTGAATGCAGTCTAGCGTCCCTCTTAGCTGCCTTCGTACCGCTAAGACCGCTACAGACGGTTCAAATGAGCTTGGTACCGACACCGGTACTGGCTCCAGTGGCACCCACTCAGGTGGGACAGCTTCCTCCCATGCCGAGCCTCGAGAGTTTCTCTGGCATCGAGGGGTTGGAACCGAAACGCCATGGTACTGATATTCATCGGTACCAGCATTGATCGATGCAGCATCGATCGATGCAAAGCTCCTTTGAGTCTTCCGATTCCGATGACTCTACCAATACAAGAGCAGTACTGTTGAAGGATCCATCTCCTTCTCCTGAATGCAGAATGTCTCCTCCAGAAGACATGTCTTTTCAGGATTCCATATGTGATGTAGCTAAAGGGCTTTCAATCACGGTTACTCCTGAGAAGGAACCTAGGGCAGAACTAAGAATTCTGCAATACCCTATGGCTCCTAAAGAGGCAGCGATGCTGCCCATTTATCAGATCCTTCAAGATCTTAAGTTCAGAATGTGGGAAACTCCCTTAACGGTGTCACCGCATTCTCGACACCTCAATACCATGTACCGAGTCCCACCTTCTCCAGGGTTTCAGAAGACTCAATTACCACACCATTCCATGATAGTGGAATCAGCCATGTGGAGAATAAAGTATGCTAAAACACATTCTTCCAACCCGCCAGGCCATGAATCGAGGACACTCGATGCCTTTGGGCGTGTCTGCTTTCAATCCTCCGTGCTAGCAGCTAGGATTAGCTCATATTCCCTTTACATGGGAATGTTTCTAGAGGAGGTTACAGCGGATCTGAAACACATGAGCCCTCTTCTTCCCGAAGATAAATGGGTTCAGTACCTCACTCTGCTCAAGCACGCTCAAAATGTCTCAAAATTTGTGAACCGTGCAGCTTTTGACTGCTTTGAAGCTATTAGCAGAACCTCTGCTATTGCTATCAGAGCATGGCGCATTGCCTGGCTCCAAGCATCAGATCTAGAGGAGGGGGGGTGCAAGAGAAGTTAGGAAACATTCCTTGCACAGGTGAAAACTTATTTGGGAAGGATTGGCAGACCAAGGCTAATCTGATTGAATCTGACAATACCACCTTTAATAGACTATCAAAGTCTACAACCAACCCATCAAAGAAAAAAAACATGCAAGAAGTTTTTCTTTAACAAAAAGAAAAAAATCTTACCATTCTTATTCTCATCCAATTCACTGTCCAGTTCATGCTCCCCAGAAAGGGCAGCAATCTAGACAACAAAGAAAGCCACAAGCTCAAAGAGCTCAACCGGCTCAGCAAGTACAGCCTCTGCAGGGGCTTTGACTTCTACCTAGAGAACTTAACCATTTACATAATCAATTCATATACCAGGAACGACCAACTTCTTACCCTCAGACACACGGACAAAGAATGTATATCGGCATTTGTTGTTTCTTAACACTAAACATATAGAAGATTGTATTATAGCACATGTTGTATAATAGCGCACAATGTACATAGCTCAATTTATTCTAACACACAACACATCATAATCTCAAACTACGATTTAACCCTCTCTGCATGATTATACCATCACCTCTTTTGATTGTTTTGCTGTTATACCGCTTTGATTGTAAGATAAGGCGGTATAGAAATACTATTAAATAAATAAATAAATTTTGCCTCTGAAGGGTCCAGAGCCCTTGACCATTCCGGGCAGATTATGCCATTTTGCCAAAAGATGGCAACAAATAACATCAGAAAACTGGACTCTGTTCATTGTAGGACAGGGAGTACAAGCTTCACTTTCTCAGCATGCCCCTGCCTTTTCATAAAACAATTCATTTCTCAAGGCCCTGTCACCGACATTCTGTGTCAGGCGGTCTCTTCACTTCTTGCTGAAGGAGCAATAGAAGAGGTACCCATATCCCAATGGGGGAGGGGGTTCTACTCCCCCTATTTTCTTATCCCAAAGAAGACAGGGGGATACAGACCTATCCTGGACCTCAGAGAATTGAACAAATATCTGTTCCGAGAAGAGTTCAAGATGATCTCCCTCTGAACACTTTCACCATACCTTCAGAATCAGGATTGGTTATGTTCTCTAGATCTAAGAGATGCGTACACGCATATCCTCATCCATGTAGATCACAGGAAGTACCTTCGTTTTCTCTTTCAAGGAAACCACTTCCAATACAGAGTCCTTCCATTCGGGCTGGCCTCTGCCCCAAGAGTCTTCACAAAATGCATGGCTGTAGTAGCAGCATTCCTGAGAACTCTGGGGATATTTGTCTTCCCCTACTTAGACAACTGGCTCATCAGAGAACCAACAGCTCCAGAAACAGAATGAGTAGTTTCTCGTGCCATGAGAATTCTCCAATATTTGGGTCTGGTAATCAACCACCCTAAGTCTCACCTCACCACTTCTCAATCCCTAGAGTTCATAGGGGCTCGCTTAGACACGCAGCAATCAAAGGCATTCCTGCCACAGCCACGCTGTCTACGAATAATAAATTTGGCTTTCCAAGCACTAAAGAAAACCCTCCTAACTGCTCGGGAAATGCTTCAACTGCTGGGGCATATGGCATCCACTGTACATGTGGTCCCTTATGCCCGCCTACACATGCGAGCGGCTCAGTGGACCCTCTCTTCGCAATGGACACAAGCCACAGGTCGCTTAACGAACAAAATCAAGAATTCGACACGTCTCATTTTGTCCCTGCAGTGGTGGCAGTCCCTCGAAAACCTCCTGGTAGGTTCCCCCTTCCAGCAACCACTGCCCCAAATCACCCTGACGACGGATGCGTCCAAGCTGGGTTGGGGAGCCCACTTGCACGATCTTTCCACTCAGGGTCTCTGGACCTCACAAGAGGCCTCTCTTCAAATAAACCTCTTAGAGCTAAGAGCCATTTACAATGCTATAATAGCATTTCAGGCCCAGCTCAGTCAAAAGACAGTTCTGGTCCAAACCGACAATCAGGTTGCCATGTTTTACATAAACAAACAAGGCAGAACGGGCTCTCTGTCGCTATGCAACGAAGTTTTGCGACTATGGGCTCTCGCCAGAGAGCTCCAAATTCACCTTCTAGCAGTATACCTTCCAGGCATTCAAAACTTGTGGGCAGACAAGCTCTGTCGAATACTGCTGCCACGTGAGTGGTCTCTCCAGTCAGACCAACTGGCTCGAGTGTTCCAAACCTGGGGAACACCAGATATAGACCTCTTTGCAAGTCCACAGAATGCCAAACTTCCCCGGTTCTGTTCCAGAATTCCGGCTCAATACTGTCTAGCAAACGAGGCTTTCCAGCTCCATTGGGGTCAGGACTTCTTCTTCTATGCCTTCCCACCCTTTCCCCTAATTCCCAAAACTCTTTTCAAGCTTCAGAGAGACAGAGGTTATATGATCCCCGTAGCTCCATGTTGGCCAAGGTAATCGTGGTACCCTCTGCTTCTGCGTCTCTCTCAAGCAACTCCTCTAGAGTTGGGATATGCTCCAGATCTCCTTTCTCAGGAGAACGGGAAGCTTCTGCATCCCAATCCTCGGTCCCTGCACCTCTGGGCCTGGCTGCTGAAGGCATAGAACTTTTAGATATCCACCTCTCTCAGCAAGTGAAGGATATCCTTTAGGCTTCGAGAGAACCTTCCACAAGGCGTTCCTACGCTTTCAAATGGAAAAGGTTTTCTATATGGTGTTCAAAAAGGGGGCTTAACCCCCTTTCTGTGCCAATGGAGTCGCTTTTGGAGTATCTCATCCATCTTTCAAATTCTGGTCTTAAGACAAATTCAGTGCAAGTCCATCTTGGTGCTATTGCGGCTTTTCACAAGCCCCAAGATGGACAACCAATCTCTTCTCATACACTTGTGTCAAGATTCATGAGAGGTCTGCTATTGACAAAGCCCCCCATAAAGCTGCCACCGGTGGTATGGAACCTGAATCTTGTTCTTGGGCAGCTTATGAAGCTGCCTTTTGAACCTTTAGCCACTACGACTTTAAAATTCCTTTCCTGGAAGGTCATTTTCCTAATTTCAATAACTTCTGCTAGGCGCATTAGTGAACTGCAAGCTTTAGTGGCTGACCCTCCTTATACAAGGTTCCACCATGATAAAGTAGTCCTCAGGACTCATCCACGCTTTATGCCAAAGGTGGTTTCGTCTTTTCATTTAAACCAGTCAGTTTACCTTCCTGTATTCTTCCCTAGGCCTCATGCCTCCAGTGCAGAAAGGAACCCTCATACCTTAGATTGTAAAAGCTTTAGCCTTTTACCTTCAAAGAACAGAACAACACAGGAAGTCTTTTCAACTCTTTGTTGCTTTTGATTCTAGTCATTTGGGACTTCCAGTTTCCAAACAAACCCTATCTAAGTGGATTGCAAACTGCATATCCTTCACTTAAGATAGTAAAGGTCTTTCCCTCGAGGGCCAGGTTACAGTTCATAATGTCAGAGCAATGGCAGCCTCGGTTGCTAATCTCCGCTCTGTGTCTATAGATATCATCTGTAAAGCGGCTACTTGGGCTTCAGTACATACCTTCACAGCCCACTACTGTCTGGAAAAGGACTCCCGTTGGGATGCCTCGTTTGGCCAGGCTGTCCTACGGCATCTCTTTCAGACTTAATGCAACTCCTACCCTCCATCCCGGTAGGATGCCAGGGATCCATGGGAGGAAGTATGACCCTGTTCACACGGGTTCAAAGCTCGCTGGGGTCATTCCTCTGGCATCTTTCAGCTGGGGAGCCCCCATATGTGAAGACTACATTCCTGCTTGTTCCTGGAGATAGTGTAGTTACTCACCTGTAACAGGTGATCTCTGGGAACAGCAGGAATTAAGTCTTCACAACCCACCCACCTCCCCTAGGAGTTGTCTCTCTCTATCTCTCTCCTTGGCTCAGCTTTAAACTCAACTGAAGTGAGAGAGGCAGTGAGGCAGGAAGGCAGCATGCATGTGCTGTGGAATGCTCCCAAAAGCTTTCCTTTTGGACGCTGGGGAGCATTCCCGCGCAGGCTCCGTCGGTACCGATGATACCCATATGTAAAGACTTAATTCCTGCTGTTTCCGGAGATCACCTGTTACAGGTGAGTAACTACGCTTTACTTGCTACAGTTCTTTTTGGTTTCACCTCTTGGTTTTGATGATTTTGTTGCATCATTATCTTCAGCAAAGATCATAGAACTGTAGACTGAAGCAAATCCAACAAGCATCATTCCTGCATATGGGCAATATGACGGATTGAAGTGAGAGCTGCTGAAGCGGATACCATTGCCTTTCCCTTTTGGCATGTGTTCTCCAAGAGTTAAAAATGGCAAGGGCCCATTTAAAAACCTCATTGACATCTCATAGAAACATGATGGCAGAAAAAGACCACATGGCCTATCTAGTCTGCCCTTCCATATCAACCACATCTGCCATCATTTACTATATCCACAATCAAAAGATCAGCCTTCAATGCAGAAATACTCAAAACATTTTTATATGTTGGACAAACCATTTAAAGAGGAACCTTTTCACTCTCAAATGACTGTCCTGCCTATTTTATTCATTTTTTGATTCTGAAAACTGGAACTGAAACAGATTTATCTGACAAAGATCCCACACGTGATGGCGTTGCTTCAAACTGTCAGATCCTAGGAACTCCCCCGAAAGTACGACATGCATGTTTCAAGTTTCCTCACGGCCCTGCTTCAAGTGCAGCGGGGTGTCTAAAATAGTTCCACATATAGGATCGCACACAAATGCCAAAGGGATCACCAACAGCCGCAATGCTATTTTTGAATGTCTGCTAAATTTTCTATTGGCTGTCAAACGAATTACATCAGATGATAGAACCACCAATCAGAGAGAAGAGAAATCCACACAATATCAGGGAATCCCTCCTCTTATTGGCTCAGAGTTAGACAAGGCTCATCCAGTCATTCTCCAAGTTCAACCCTTGAGGGTTCACTGTATTTAAATTATAAATCCAGCACTGCTCTAGCCATTGTAATCTATATGTGCGGTCACCATCCCAGGGATCCCTAAGGGCATAGTCGATGATCCTCCACCGTAGATCCTAAAAATTGTGACCCTGCAGCATACAATGATCTACCACAGGGGCAGATCATGTTGATGTCCAAATACGAGAGGCATGTTCACCCAGCCGTAGTTTTAAAGAGCAAGTAGTGCGGCCTATATATAACAAATTACAGGGACACCGTAAAAGATACACTACATAACTGGATGTGCAAGAGCTATGCCATAAAAAGCTGTAAATACGCCCCGTAGTTGGGTCTTCCCAAGTGTCACCCTATAGAGTAGTGTGGCAATATTAACAAGCACCACAAGCAAAATGTCCTGGAGCAATCACTTAGCAAACTGTCAGCTTTCCCCTATTATCTAGTTTAACCTTTAAAAAAGAGAGAGAGCAGCTTTTAATGCTAGCAGCCTGGTTCCATCCCAGTTAAGGTGAAGCCCATCCTTTCGGAAGAGCCCCTCCTTTCCCCAGAATGTTTCCCAGTTCCTAACAAATCAAAACCGTCATCCTTACACCTTCGTCTCATTCATACATTGAGATTCCGGAGCTCTGCCTGCCTTTTGGGTCCTGCGCGTGGAACGGGAAGCATTTTGGAGAATGCTACCCTGGAAGTTCTGGATTTCAACTTCCCACTTAAAAGCCTAAATTTAGCCTCCAGAACCTCCCTACCATACTTTCCAATGTCATTGGTACCTCCCTAGTGCTATCTTACCAGGCAGGCATGTTACCAGGTGTTCCTCATGTCCACCAGCCATCCAGCTATCTACATGCCTAATGATCGAATCACCAACTATAATGGATGTCCTAACCCTTCCCTCGTGGGCATATGGCCCTGGAGAAACTTCCTCGGTGTGAGACGGTTTTACATCGCCTGGAGGACAGGTCCTAGTTACAGGATCGCTTCCTGCTGCACCAGGGTGGTGATCTCCTGTCATGTGACCTCTCTCCATGGCAACAGAGATGCTGCGAAACTGGAGGTTGGACTTCAGTACTATATCCCTGTAGGTCTCATCTATGTACCTCTCTGTCTTCCTTATGTCCTCCAAGTTTGCTACTCTAGCCTCCAGAGATCGAACTTGTTCCCTGAGAGCAAAGAGCTCCTTACACCTAGTGCACATGTAAGACCCCTCACCAAATGAGAGAAAATCATACATGTGACACTCCGTGCAAAAGACTGGAAAACCCCCATATCACTGCTGTCTACATCTTAGTTTTAAGGTTGTGTTTAGGTATTTAAGTTCTTTACTTACTAAGGTTGCTGGGGATACTTATACTAATAAAACTATACCTAATACGTTTAATGTACTTTGTTCACTTGAAGCTTAATTAATCTCAGGTCCTTAATGTATGCCTGATGAGGATAAACAGCCACACCTCAGAGTGAATATGGCACCTTCTTTCCTTTAAGAGGTTTAAGCACCTATAAAGCTACAATTATTCCAGGGGTGGGGGGTGTTGGGGAGGTAGGGAGGGAAAGAAGACATTAAAAGCTGGCTGCTACACAGTACCCTGTCCTGTGCTTCTAAGATAATCTGTGACCAATTTTCTGGGTGATTCACACAGCCCTTGCTTGGATAGAGGGAGTCTTGGGTTCTAAATTTAACCAGAAAGCTCTCTGCTGTTTTTTAAATTTAAACTGAAAGCTTTTTGCTGTTACTAGGCCCTGACTATTAAATTTAAACGCGAAGTTCTCTGCTGGGTTTTAAACTTAAACTGAAAGCTTCCTGTTGAGTTTTTAATTTAACTAAAAGCTCTTTGCTGATACTAGGCCCTGACTGATTTAACAAATACACAGATTAATCAGCTTTAATCTAAAGAATTCCTTTTTCACCAAGATTTAGAAAAATTCCCAGAAGTAAATACTTTTAATTGTAGATCTCTCTCCAGAAGTAGCAGTCCCTTTTTGTAGTCCTTCAAGACTACTTTGTTTCGTAACATTCTCACTGCTTGTGTCCCTTAATGGTTTACCCTACAATATATTGTGAATATAACCATACTGTGACGTGAAGTGAAACACATTGCAAAACTTTCTATGAAGAACATCTGTATAAAGAGTTAAAATGCAGAGACTGAAGAAATTTAAAGGAGCGGCAGATTTGATTTAAAGAAGAATGGTGGTTGGGAGAATTGAAGGTTAGGAGTGAGTGCAAGTGGGGAGGGAGAAGGGGAGAGAGAGTCAGGGAAGGGCAATGGGGGTGGGAGAAGACAGCAGGAGAGGGGTTGGACTGCTGGGGGGGGGAGAGAAGAGTTTTTTTAAGCAGTGGGAGGGTGAAGCATCACATACATAGACACTCCATCTCTGCCCCCCCCAACACCCCTTCTACACACAGACACACACACACAGACACACACACACACGTGTTGCTTAAAGATTCATTGGGGGTGGTGGGAGAGGGTGGAGGAGTGGGACCTGATTATTAAGCTTTTTCCCATAGACAATGGGAAAACGGTCTTAGTAAATAAGGCCCTAAAACCTAAAAAATAACCGCAGTACATTTTTTGGGTGGGGTGGTGCTTTAACCTAGGTTTGGTGACCGGATACTAGATTTTTAGGTTGGCTCCTAGATTCCAAGAAAGTTTAAGGCCTGTGATAATTGGCTCAGCCATTTAGGTTCCATTCAGGGGATTGTAATTTCTTTTATAGATATTGCAGCTGCTTTTGACGCCAACCTCCATTCCATTTTACTTGCTAGGCTAAGGATATGTGGCTTAGTGGATTGGTTTCAGTCTTATCTTTCTGGAAGGCAGCAGTGAGTTTTGTTGAAAATTGGATATCTGATTGGTTTCCTCTGTGCTTCCGCAGGGTTGTTCATCGTATTGTAATTTAACATTTGTTTGTCCGTTATGTGAGGTGTTGTGATCCTTCTGGATTGAATACCATTTATACGCCAGTGACGTTCTTTTTCTCCATTTCGACAAGCATATTTACTCTATTTTAGGGACCCTGTCAGACAGTATGCTTAAGGTAGTAGCGTGGTTACAGGCCCATGGCCTGGAGTTGAACATTTCCAAAACTGAAATTTTGGTTATTCATTATAGTCAGAGCCCACCATTACCAGAAAGGATTTCTGTTGGTGCTTACCAAGTTGCCCTTGTTCAACAAGTATTTGGCCATTCTGTTGGATTCTCGGATGCCTGTTTTGCCCCTACATTAGAGAGTTATTGAGGAGATCTGTTTACAAATTACATCTGATTCTGAGATTGAAGTATTTTCTTGCCCCTTTGGATTTTTGGACTATTGTTCAGTGTATTGTTTTGTCACCTATGGATTACTGCAGTACCATTCTGTTCTGTTTGGCTTTCCAGCATCTTCTCTAAATCATTTTCAGAGTGGAGAACTGTGGTGGCACATTTATTGACAGTGCAGAGCTTCAGGAGCATATTTCTTCTTTCTTGGAGTTGCATCACTGTCTCCCCTTTGAATTTCGTGTATCTTTTAAACTGGTTATGTTAATATTTAAGGTGCTAAGAGTTAAGAAAGATGTGCCATTGAAATTTTCCTGGGACGTTTTTATTTCCTTAGGTCCTTTGAGATCTTAGGGAACTAGACAGCTGAGATATTTAGCTCCCCCATCTGGTTACGGAGTACAAATTTTGAATCATTAGGCATCTGTAGTTTGGTCCACTTGTTTGTAATGAGCTTCCCTTAGAACGTTGGGTTTTACAGGGTTATCTGAATTTTAGGAAGAAGATGAAAGCTTTTTATTTTATGAGGGCACTTAATTAAGAATTTAATTATCTTTGTGGATGGTCAGGATAATTTAATCTTATGTTTTTTTATGACCGTTTAATTTACTGATTTGGCATTGTATGATGATTTTGTCCGTGTGATTTTGTTTTATGTATGTTTGTTAAATTTTATTATTTCTTTTGTTTGTAAACCACAGAGGTTGTATGGGATCTGTGGTATAGAAGCATAGAAATAAATAAACATACATATCTAAAGGAGAAATTTAGATCTTGGAAGTTCAAAAAATGGAAACTCTGATTTTGATTCTCCAGTGTCTCCATCCGATGACGCACAGTCTCCCTGTTTTTTTTGTTTGCTTGTTTTGTTTTTAATAAAGGAGGCATTACATGATGACGTTGGTAAGTCTCTCATCCTGCTACCCCAAAGTCTCAGCCTGTATATTTTTTTGGGTCTGTAGCAAACTTACAACTTGAATTTATTAGTTGGAAGCTGTTCCAACTCTGTTATGGCCTTCATCACTTTCAGCACTCCAGGTCAGCACTTATAGGTTTTTCAACTGCAGTGCTCGAGTCGATAGAGCAGCTCCCTTCTCCTCTTCCTCCAGTAGCACTTGGCATTTGCTCTCCATTTCCTGGAACAGGTGTAGCTACTGCCATCAAACCCCTGGCAAAACACCTTCTGTCCCAGATATGCTCTCAGATTCATCGGCTGTCTTCTCACTTCTGGGTCTTGCGCTGTTCAAGTCTGAAAGAAATTCCAGGTCCTTTTTCAGGGCTAGACCCCACTCCATCCAATATCATATTTGCTCAAAGGAAGAATGAAATTGTCAAGAGTCTGCTGCCCAGTAGCCGCCACAGTTCTGGACTCAGCCAGTAAGTCCTAAGCCTCCGCTTGCATTTGCCCATTGGAGCAAACAACTATTGCCTCTTTTAGCACTCTAGAGTATTTTGGAGCTCGCGCCTCTGTGACCAGTCACTCCACCATCTTGAAACGTCTCTTAAAAATGCAATTGTTAACAAAACTACTTTGTGAATAACCTTTGAATGTGGCCTGGGATACAACTTAAGTCAGCTAGTATCTGTTATACTGCAAACCACGCACATTATTTCTTGGTTGAAATATTGTATATAAAATTTGAATTTAGATCCTAAAAGTATCTCTTGTTAAATGTCCCTATGAATAATAATTTAGCATTTACTTATGCTTGAAAAGTTATGTAGTTTGTTTTTAATTGATAATATTTATTTTTTACATATTTTTCATCTTCCCAAAATGCCCAAGGTGAGTACAAACAGTATTAAGGATGAGCGCAAGCAAAAACATGCTTGGTTCGTTTTCGGGAAATTGGGCACTTTGCCTAATTTTCTATATTTGCTTTGGTTAGTTTCACACATTTGTATGAATATTTTAACCCATGCTAGAACATTTATTGTTCAAAAATTCATTCTACATGTGCTAATTTGTGGGTTAATGCTTATTAAATCAGTTAAACGATTTCGTCTTGTACTTTTGCCAAAGAAAATTGCTTGGAAGGTTCTTTTAATTAAGCCAACAATGCCCTATATACTTGACTCTTCTGTTTTTCTCTCTATATGAGTATTGGTTTTCCCCATTTATGCCTTTGGAGCTAAGGTGACTAAGCATTTGAGTATGCAGATGAAGCATGGCAGACATTCTTGCTTTAATTTGTGCAGATGCCATTGTTTGAGTTTGCTGTGTGTGTTAGCCCCTTTCTATAGAGCTGCGAAATCCAGTGACTGAATGCCCAAGAAAGATCATGAGATTCAGGCATATGGGATTGAAGCAGGTGCTACATTCTGTGATGTGAAGCAGGGCAGGGCCCCAAAATGTTTCACTTATATAGTCATCACCTAGGTCACCACTGTTCAGCCTCTCATGCTTCTTGCTTTATCTTTGAATGGCAATTTTCTTGTGTGGTATGTTTTTTGTTTTTTAATTTTCTAGTTTTCGCAAATCATCATTCACCATAACCTCTTCTTCTGCCTCTAATTAGGTGCTTATAATTGGATACAGTCTTCTAAGTTTTATCCTTTAAACAGTAGACCTGTTTAAAAACCGAAGTATGGTTTATATGTTCTTTCCATTGTAATTAATAATTAATATTCTTCTTCAGGTATTTGTGATCAGAGTTTTGGGATATATGTAGCAGAGCTTGCTAATTTTCCTAAACATGTTGTTCAGAATGCTAAGATGAAAGCATTAGAATTGGAGGAGTTCCAGAATATTGGAAAAACGGAAGATGATGATGAAGGATCATCTGCCAAGAAACGTTATCAGGAAAGAGAGGTTTGTAAGCACGGGAATGTTGTTTTATATAAACATCAAAGAAAGTGTCTACTCGGGTGTCCATGTGGCACTCATTCCAAACAAACACAAGAACCAAAAGTCTCAAAAATAATGTTAAGCAATTTATTCAGCTTGTAGAATGTCTTGGTGTAGGGAAAGATAATACTGTCCAGGGCCATAAGATCACGTGACCTTTTTTTTTTTTTGCGGTGAGTACTAATGTGAATTAAAGTTAGCAAAAAGGTGACAAGTTCAGTGATGAAATTCATAATGCGGGTGAAACATTCATGCCAAATTCACAGTCTCTTTAATTGTCAGATGAGGATTTATTTATTTAAAAAATTAAGCGTCCCCACTAATGGTTAACCTGGGTTTAAGCCTGCGCTAACTGCTTAGCATGAGCCTGCAATAATGGCTCCTGTGTGCAAAAAAAAAAAAAAAGCCAGTGTGGTAAAAATCCCACACTAACTGCTTAGCATGTGGGGGACTGGGTGGATTAGGGGTGAGAGTGGGTGTGGCTGCACATTGTGGTCACTGTTGCAGTTAGTGCAGATGTACTTATGCCTCTGTCGGTGCATCCGCATTGACTGCAAATGACATTTTGCCAGTCTGTAAAGAACCTTTGACTGCTGGGAACATGCCAGGCATGCTCATGACAGCACATGGCTTCCGCAGTTACTGTGCGTTAGTATTTATTCCCAATGCATGGAAGTGCAAAAACTTATTGCATCTGGCCACCCTTGTTACAACCCCCTCCCCAGTACGAGTATCCTGTAGGTGTTGGGACCAGTGTCGGTCTTTTGCTTTGGTGGTGTCCCTGGGCAAGCAATCAAAATTATTTGAGAAAGTGGGACTGCAACTTCAAAAAGGCCATAATGGGAGGGCTTCAGAGCTCTCTGAAAGAGCTTGTCAAAGAAACAAAATGAAATGTTGACCTTAAAGAAGGCAAATCCTCTGAGTGCTGTACTCTGATTTCTCTAGCTGACCTTGGATGGGTGAACCACATCAAGGACCGCTATTTTATTCTTGAGGAAGTTTAATCCTCCTGCTCTGCCATTGGCCATTATTTTGTGTCTCCAGAGGGTTTTGCCTAGAGGAAAAAGGGACAGCTTCCTCCAGCCTTTGTACATTGGGGGCCCTACTGCCCTTGGGTAACAGTGTCCCTGCTCCTACCCCTGTGCCATTTGCCACTGTGCTACCCCCAGGGCTGGCTCAAGGAGCTGTAGCACCCTTGGCCAACTCTTGTTTTTGCGCTCCCCACCTTTTGGGTTGGATTTTGCAGTGCAAGCTGCAAAGGTAGGGGTAAATTTTCAGCCCACTGGCTTGTTAAATGGCACCCTCCCATTTAACTTAATCTGTGTATTCTGTGTCACTATCCATAGACTGTGCACTGAATATACAGAGTGATGGTGTGGCCATTGTATTATCTGTTTAGGCTAGGCCTTATATTCCACAGACAAAAACTAAATGTGTAGCTGAACCTGAATAGTGGCTGAATATTGCCGCTATCTGGATTATTTTCCGGGCTACCCTTGCTTCTCCCGTAACATGCCCCACAAGCATTCTAATATCATCTGACCAATTTAGAAATCTGATGTCTGCGTATTTTTTGAAAATATACAGTTAGGCTGATTATGCAAATGCCCTAATTGTCTTTGACTATCACTCTGATAAGGCATAAATATGCATTCATATGGAACATTACCAGACTCGCCAATAAAACTCTCCCAGCAATAGATGCAGAGCAGAACTAGGGTGTTTCAATCTGGGCATACAAAAAGCTTCTCTTCAAATTCTAATCTCACATCAGTGACAACTCCACTAACTCCCTCACAGCTAGACACTGAGCGTCAAAAAACCCTGCAAATGGACACTCAACAGCATCATCAAGAACTCAGATTGCACCAGTCCTACCTATGAAAGGATCAGCACTGCAAATATTCTAGAACACCAGTAACTTCCAGCTGCAGATTCCTAGCGAGAACCTACATGTTCAGGAATCCCTTATCTCGGCTGCACATGGGAAACACAGAATAAGAAACTACAAAAGACAAACATTGAAATGGAAACCCCCAAAATCAGATCCCAAGCTATAAAAAACAGAAATGCATTTCCTCCTGTAATGAACTATAAGAAATGCACATTTTCAAAGCTGGCATATTTTATTCTCTAAAAACAGACACTCTCTGTACCCTAGTTGTTTGATCATCTTATTTTTCCAGTTGGGTTAGTCCCAGTCTCTTTTCTACTTGTTGATTTTCTTCTACAAATCCTTTTCCAAAAACAATTTCCATTTTTTGTTTCTTCACACTCCCTGTCTTCATCCTTTCCTTCCCAACATCTCTTTCTGACATTGATCTTCCTATTTCTGTCATTTACCTTTTACCTAACTATAGCTTTGTTCCATTCATCTCTCCTTCCTAGAATCTTCAGTCTCTCTTCACCATTCACTTTCTTACCAGCTTTCCATTTCCTGATCTTACATTCCTAGTTTTTCCATTCCACATCTGTCTCATTCCTTTACCAGCATCCTATGTCCCCATCTTTCACCCACTTTCTAGTCTGCCATTTCCTCCCTCTGTACTCGTCTCCTCACCAATCTCCTTTTCCACTTTCTGCTTCTCATCCTTTTACCAGCCCCAGCTCATTCCCTAACACAGTATCATCTCTCCACCTCCAGGCCCTTTCTTATGTCTAACCCCTTTCCATTTCTACCCTCTTTCACCTGCATCAAGGAAGACCTGCCCCTTTCTGTGCCTCTCATCCACTCAATAGCACTCTGTCCTTTTCAGCTGCCCCCAACCCCCCTCCCCAAACTCTGCAGGTCCTTCAAACCACCTCCTCTCCCCATATTTCTACACTTGGTCTCACAGCCCTACTCATACCACTTGCCCATTTGCCATGTTCTCACTGTCCTCTTAATCTCTGGTCAATTTCTTAGTCTCTACTATTCCCATCAAGCAACTCCAAGTTCCCACTAACAGTCCCACCCAAGTTCAGAGTCTCCACTTAGACTCTAAGGCTGGGTATTGGGATTTTTTCTTCTGTTTCCTCACACAATCTTAGAGTCTCCACCTGTCAGAGTCCCTGCTTTCCCACATCCTATGCCCCTAGTACCTGCCCTTCTGCCACCTACTCTCCTTCCCCAGCACCCACCCACCCATTTACTTCCTTCTCCTATATTCATTGACCTTGACATCCTCCCCCTCAACCTTCCCTTGGTTGATTTTGCTTCTTCCTCACTCCCCACAATATATGTTGTCCTCTCCCTTCTCCTTCCCCCAGCATCTCCCTCTTTTTCTTACTCTGACGCTAGCATTTGCCAGCAGTAGCCCCCTTTCAATCCCAGGACCCCAGCCCTAGAATTACTCCCTTCCAGTCCCAGCCCTTTTCTAGCCCCATCTCCCCAGACCTAGTATCAGCCCATTTCCAGTCCCCTAGCCTCAATATGAGTCCACTTCCAGTGCCAGCTCCCCAGGCCCAGTATGAACCCATTGCCAGTATCAATCTAATCCCCCAGACCTAGTATCAGCCCATTGCCAGTACCATCCAACCCCCCAGCCTCTCTATCAGCCACTGCCAGTCCGCCCCCCAGCCCCCTCCTCCAGGCCCAACCCCAGCCCCCTCAGTCCCCCCCAGCTCAGTTCCTACCACCCCAGCCCCAGTAATAGCCATCCCTCTCCTCTCGCTGCAGCCATACAGCCACAGGAGCTTGTGCTTTTATTCCCTTGGCTGGGCTCTACTCAAGCCGATATAGCATAGCCGCAGAAACAAAAGTAACTACTCCCGCAGCTGTGCTGGGCATTAATACAGCTGCGGGAACAAAAGCAAATGCTTCTGCGGCTGTGTTAATGCCATGGCTGGGGAGGGTTCCTACGCCCCTACTGTGGTGCTCCCGGAGCCAGTGCCTCACTGGCTTATCTCTTAATCCAGCCCTGGTTACCTCTCTTTGAGACATGCAGCCGATGACAATACATTAAAAAGACGCCGCGGTACTGGAGTTACCTTATTTTCCAGCGCTGCAGTGCCTTTTAATGTATTTCCGGAGAGGAACAGCAGCAGGGGCGGCAGGGGTGGAGGCTGTGAATGGGGAGCCCCACCAGAAACGTTTGCCCCAGAACACCCTTAAGGGGTTGAAGTGGCCCTGGCTTGGATGCCAGGATTTATTAAAACATCCTAGAAGTATAGGAATATATCCTGTGTATTCTTGCTGTTCATGTTGTGGCAGCTGATGCCATTTATATGATACCTCCACATATATATAGAGAGAGATGGATTTCTGAAAGCATTGGTGTGAGTAGTATTTTTGAAAGTGTCAGTATAAGTATTCTTTTTGCATGACCTCTGACTTGTGGGTTTTGACAGTTTCTATAATATTAATCCCCCCTATATTCATCAGCTTTTCAGTCACTTCAAAAGACCCTTTATTAGACCTAATAAAACCACTGTACCTTTTCAGTTGGGTGTACAGTGCTTTTATTGACTCGTCCTTTAAAAAGATAGCACCTCGTCCAAGGCAGATGCTAATATTTTGGCTTTGTTGCTTTGCTAAGTAGCCTGTGAAAAATGGCACACCATGCTATTGACTCTGCATGTGCTAAAGCTTTAATGCACGTGTGTGAATATGCAAATTTTAGCTCACACACAGTGATCCCTGTTTAATAATGCGTGATGAAGCTTTATGGTATATGCTATATTTATACTTGCAAAACTATGCATGCTAGCCGTTACTGCATAAGCCTCTAGGAATTGTCATCATAATTTAAAACCCTACATCACCACTCTACAGATGTGGGATGTAAGAGACATGACCTTACAGAAAAAAACTATAATGTGTATAATTTGTTGCTCTGTTTACAAGTTACTCTGAGATCGACATAAAAATATTTCCTCCTGGATGCCGAATGGGAGGAAATTCTTATTCAGGCCTTAAATTACTGATTTCTCAGACTTCTTTGCTAAGTCATTCAGTTGGTATATTCATCCATAGTATTTGTCAGATAAGGAGATAGCACATGAAAATGACGAATTATGTTCTTCCCGAGTTTTTTGATGGAGGAGATTGGAAGGGTTCTAACGGCAGTATGGAAATCCGCCTGAAATCCATTCTCCCTTTTTCTTTTAGGAAGGTGAAAAAATAATCCAGGACTTCGTTTCTAAGGTTAAAGCGCTGCCACTTATGGAGATGTCTGAGGAAGACATTAAAACCAAGCTAAAACACTTAAAGGCTGAAGTATTAGCCAAAAATAACAGTTTTGTGAATGACATTGTTGCCCGAATAAAGGCTACGCTCTGAAATTTTGCACAGTTCTACTGCCAAAAATCTTTTTGGCAGTAGAATTATTGGACATTTTCTCTTCTTATGCACTGTACGGTTCTTAGAATTTCAATATTTCATATTTGTTTATATAAAATGTGCCGTATCCAATAAAGTAATTTAGTATCTATTTGAGAAACGTAGCAGATTGATTAGCTGTAAAAGACAAAGTTATCCAGTAAACCATATTTTGAAGTATGGGTCCTATTTAGCTCATCAATAGTCTGCAGAAAAATCTGAATCAGTGATGGGTCTGTTGAAGCCAAAGCCATAGATCCCAGAAAAGACCATCTCTAAGGCTATAGAATATATCTGGTCAGGGGCAGCCCAAGGGTGATGAGGGGGGCTCATTTTCAGAAATATTTTCATATCCACTGGGCCTCATTCCCCTTAATATAATTTATTTTAAAATTTATATGCTGCCTATCTAAAATCCTAGGAGGCTGTGAAAGGAGCTTTTGTCTCAACAGTGCCTTAGAGGCAGGTTTACTAAAAATGCAACATGCATTAAATATCACTGCCCCCATAGAAATCAATGGATGATGCTGCTGCTGCACTTAGCACAAATTCACATCTGTGAATGCATGTTAACCTTTAGTAAGCATGCCTCTGAGTGTCTGAATACCATTTGCTATAGCGAGGATAAAGAGAGGCTATCCTATTTCTGCATTACTATTCTCTAGTGCAGCCCTTCAAAACCGTGCTCATTTAGGACTCATAGCAAACCTGCCATACCATAGGACTACCTGGACTCACTGCACCAAACCCTTCCTATCAAAAGGCAGCACTGCAAATATTAAACCAATACATCTTATAGAACACCAGTACATCGCCCACTGGGAAAAGAGGGCAAGTGGGACCGCGAACTACACGAACAGAATACCACAGCGCGGTCACGCATGCAGAACAGTGTGTCACCAAACTCAGAACAAAGGATCACAATTTAGAAATATGAAGACAGTAATTGAACTGGGATCCACAAGAAGTCAAACTTGGAACGTTCCACAACACTGGAGAAAGCAAACTAGAAATTCATTTCATCCTGTACTGAACAAAACACCTAGACATCAGCAATGCACATTTCCCAAAGCTAACATATTCCAGTTAATAAAGTCAAAATAAAATACTCATTTCTACCTTTTGTCTGGGTATCTTATTTTTACATTCCAATTGCCTTAGTTGGTAGTGTGGCCGAGCGGTCTAAGGTGCTAGATTAAGGTTCCAGTCTCTGTGGAGGTTTGGGTTCAAATCCCACCACTACCAGCAGCATCGTCTTACTAATCTTGTTTTTTTGAAGGTGTGAATAAACAGGTAGAGGTGAGTCGGTTGATATAGTGTATCTGGACTTTCAGAAAGCCTTTGACAAAGGTCCTTCATGAGAGACTTGGCAAAATGAAAAGGTCATGGGCACTGTTCCCTCTAAGCTGTGCGCGTGTGCGCGCGCACACACCTCGCTGAGTGAGCGCACATACTTTACAACAGAGCGCACAAAAATTACGGTTCTGATTCTGATAGAAAACAACACAGACATTCTTAAAATTGAAAAGTTGTTGTGTATTTATAGTTTTCACAAGTTCTACAATATTTTCTAGTGCAATCAATGTGGTGTACATGCTGTATTCTGACATGTAGTCAAATTTTAAAGTATATAACTCCAAGTGTTATGTGGTGCACAAAAATTTAACCTTCCTTCAAAAGCTGCACAGCTGATATTTTATGCGCACACAGCCTACAGAAAATTAGAGGGAACATTGGTCATGGGATAGTAGGCAGTGTACTATTGTGGATCAGGAACTGGTTAAAAGATAGAAAGCAGAGGGTAAGGCTAAATGGCCAATTTTTCCAATAGAGAAAGGTGAATAGTGGAGTAGCGCAGGGATCTGTGCTGGGCACGCTGCTTTTTAACATATTCATAAATGACCTGGAAATGGGAATAACGAGTGAGGTTATCAAATTTACAGATGAGACAAAACTATTCAAAGTTGTTAAAACCCATGAGGATTGTGAAAAATTGCAGGAGGATCTTGATAAATTGGAAGACTGGGCATCCAAATGGCAGATGAAATGTAATGTGGACAAGTGCAAAGTTATGCACCTAGGAAAGAATAACCCAAACTATGGTTACACGATGCAAGGTTCCACATTAGAAACCACCACCCAGGAAAAAAGAGTTAGGCGTCTTCGTTGATAACATGTTAAAATCCTCTGCCCAGTGTGCAGCGGTGGCCAAGATAGCAAATAGAATGCTAGGAATCATAAGGAAAGGAATGGAAAATAAAACAAAGGATATTATAATGCCTCTGTATCGTTCCATGGTGCGACCACACCTTGAATATTGTGTGCAGTTCTGGTCGCCTTATCTTAAAAAGGATATAGCGTTATTAGAAAAGGTACAGAGAAGAGCCACCAAAATGGTAAAGGGGATGGAAGGATACCCCTATGAAGAGAGGCTAAAAAGGTTAGGGATCTTTAACTGGAAATGAGATGGCTGAGGGGGAGATATGATAGAAGTCTATAAATTATTGAATGGAGTGGAACGGGTAAATGTAGATCGATTGTTTACACCATCAAAATATAGAAAGACATGCAATGAAGCTACAGGGTAACCTATTTAAGACTAATAAGAGAAAATATTTTTTCACTCAACATGTAATCAAACTCTGGAATTTGTTACTGGAGGATGTAGTAAAAGCTGTTAGTGTTTAAAAAAAAGGTTTGGATAAGTTCCTGGAGGAAAGGTCCATAAACCATTATTATTAAAGTGGACCCAGGATATCCACTGCTAGGCCCAATACAAGCATTGTGGAACCTGTGTCTTTTGGGGTAACTGCTAGGTACTTGTGACCTAGATTGGCCACTGTTGGAAACAGGATACTGGGCATGATGGACCTTGGTCTAACCCAGTATGGCATATCTTATGTTCTTATCTTCAGTTTCTCTCTCCTGCTTTCCTTGTCCATCTTCTGCTAACTCCAGTTTCTACTGTCCATTTGTCCTTTCTTCTCTATCCTCCTGTCTTTTTCCATACATCTGTCTCTGATATGTTGAGCTTTCCTTTTTGATTTTTCCTGAATTTCTTTGTTTACTCGCTCTCCATCCATTCATGTTTTGCCCTCTCAATCCCCTTTCAGCTTCATCTACCTATCAACTTTCCGTCTTCTCTTCTGACCTCCTACCCAGCCCATTTCCCCAGCTCTCCCATTTCCCAAGTCTTACTCCTTCCTTAGCCACTTATTCTCTTATGTTTTTCACCCACTCCCCATTACCACGTTTCCACCCTCTGTACTCACCATCCTCTTGTCACTTATCTCCTCACCACCTTCCCATGGCTTCTCCCATATAGTTCCAACATGTCCATCATACCCCCTCCCTCCCTCCCTCATCATCCCAGTTCAGTATCTCCCAGTCCCCTCATCTATCCCTTTACCCCATCGTCCAGTGTCTCCCTCTTTCTCTTCCACCTCTCCAGTCGGCCCCCCCTTATAGCCCAGCAGCTTTCTATCCCCTTCACCTCTATCCCCTCCCCCTCCAGTGGTCCAGCATTTGTCCACACTTTGTTCCCTCCCACCCCCAATCCAATATATATCTTACCCCTCTCAACCCCAAATCTTCCTCTTTTTCTCTGCTCCACCCCTCAATACAGTTTATTCCTTCTCTCTCTCTCTCTGTTCTCCCACCCCCACAGCAAAAAGATTGCATGGTATCATTCTCAACTTCATCTTTCTATGTCCAAGTCAGTAACAGCAGCCAGTGCTGTCTGTAGCATTCACTTCCGATGTATGAAGTTCAGTGGCTCCACACACTGAAAGTGAAAGCTACAGGGAGATCTGTCTGCTGCCAGTGACTCAGAGAAAAGATGTAACGGGTTTGTGTAATGTGGTGCCATGGTCTTTCTGCTACTGGGGTTGTGTGGAAAAGCTCGAACTTCCACCCAGTGCAGGTGCACTGCTTGCACAGTGGGTCACACCACCACTGCTGAGAAGACCTGGAGGGAGGTAGATACTATTCATATTTTTAATTTTGAGCTGTGTAGGCACGAGGCTTATGGTGAAGTGGAACCATATGCAGGCAACATGCCTGAGGTCATCCCTGTATCTGGTGAAAGTTACACATGTATACAGACTCTGGAAATCTCATCGTCAAATGTGAAATGTTTGACAATTCTTTGCGAATGGAAAATTATAGACATGAAAATCTTCCAGTGGTACAGAAGTCAAAGCCAAAGTGCCTGGGTAAGCATCAGGTGTGGTGGTGGTCTGTGCTGAGAAACCCAGATTCTGGATCGGGCAACCTCATTATTAAAGAATGTCATCCTGTGTAGGAAAAGAAAAATATAGTACAAGTGATCTTGTATGCATGAAAGCACTTAAGAGAACAACAGTTTATATGGTGGAAGGGACATGGAAATGAAAACATTTTCAAATCTGTCAGCTTTTGAAGACAGGGTGTGAACATGTGAGACTGATCATAAAATCAACATTTTTTGCTTCATCATGGATGTGATTGTCAAAATTGGGCTACAGACGAAGTATAGGAACATGGGGAACTATGTCACAAATAGCCATGTGGGAAAAATCAATGGAGGAAGGTACTGGCATTTCATAACATGCATGTGTAAATGTCTGCGCTTTGGCCATTTTTCAAGTCCAGATATGCAGCTGCTCCTTATCACATACAGATGCCTCTCTTTACCTCATTTCATTTTGAAGGGGAATAAATATTGGGGGATTAAGGGGATTGTCCTCACTTTACCTCCTCCTGTAAAGGGTTGGCCAAGAAGAGCATTTTTTAAATGCTTATTTGTCAGGGAGCAGGTGAAAAGCCAAATGTAGCCAGTTTCGGACTTGCATGTGCATTCCCTATATGAAATGGGGAATACACATGTAGATTTGGGTTCTGTCCATTACATGCCCTGTCTACGTTCTGCATGGCATGGATATCCCCATCTAAAATGATTGTTTACACATGGATGCAATTTACATGTGTAAGTGCTTGTACTAGCACGTGTTTTATTTATTTATATTCTCTTATATACTGCGCTATTCTGCATCAGTGCGGTTTACATTGAACAAACTGACATTACATTGAACAGGGCATTATAACTTGGCGATAACTATTTTACAGGGAACATGGGCTATGGAGGGTTAAGTGGCTTGCTCAAGACCACAAGGAGCACCTGTGGGACTAGAAACCCCAGTCCTTCCAGCCCAAGGTTGCTGTCCTCTAGTGGGATTTGAACCCCCGACCTTCCAGCCTGAAGTACCTTGCCCCAACCACTAGGCCACTCCTAGTAACATGTAAATCACTATTAAGTCTTCTGAAATAACCTCAATGTTTGAGTGTTTTAGAGTAATGCAAAATGATAGCACAAACACAATCTGCTTGTAGAAAAAGTGGATGTAGATGCAGCAAATTTCAAACTAAAAATGGGCTTCAAATGAAAGTCAGGACTCACGCTTCTGCAAATAAGTTAATAGCCAACCGGTAAATAAGTTCTGAAGTCAATCCAGTTTGTTCTAATCTCCTGTTATAAGCTCTCATAGTTATCTGTAAGACAGTTCATGTATTCCATAGGTTTATTCAGTCGTGCCTAGTTCATTGCAAATTGCTTTGATTCTTAAAGTGGTATAGAAAAAAAATCATTTAGTAAGAAGTAATAAAAATGCATGCATGCTTTGTCTTTTCAAAACTGATGCAAACTCTGGGGGTCTGAAGTATTCCAAATGCGTACTCCACTGAGTTTTATAACTAGGTATCTTGTTTGTATGGCTAAGTATAAATACAAAAGGACTTGAACATTCATTTCCTATTGGGGAGGGGGGGTTCTAGTTAGTAAGGTGTGCTTACATTAAGGCATTTTAATTCACTTAATGCATGTCATTAGTAACTAGGTCCTATTGAATAACATGGGACATTTGCTGAAATAACATGTGTTAAGCTATTATAATATGCATTAACCAAAGCGTACCTTATTAACTTATCCCTTACATTTGCTGTCCAGAAAAGATTCAACACTCAGTATGTTTTAAAAGGAATGTAAATAATAAAGCAAAATGGCATCTTTTAATGGGGATTCTTATATTAAAAGATTCACATACACAAAGGAGTAGTAATGGTTTAAAAAAAAAAGTATACTAGACTGTTACACACATATTAAAAACATTTTTAATGTGTGTATCAAAGAACATAGTCTCAAAATGGGCCTGCACCTTAATGTAAAGAAGACAAAGATCATGACAACTGGCATAATCAACAGGTTCATCGTTGAAGGAGAAGAAATTGAAATCGTGAACAACTTTAACCTACTTGGATCAACTATCAATAAAGAAGCAACAAGCAGTCAAGAAATCAGACGACGCATTGCTCTTGGCAGAATGGCTATGAAAGACCTAAATAAGATTCTCAAGAGCAGAGATGTCTCTCTCCATACAAAGATTCGACTTGTTCAAGCCATGGTATTTTCAATAACATCATATGGATGTGAAAGCTGGACAGTGAAAAAGACAGACAGGAAGAAAATTGATGCCTTTGAATTATGGTGCTGGCGGCGAATACTGTGTATACCATGGACTGCCCGAAGAACAAACCAGTCGGTACTAGAAGAGATCAAACCTAAGCTTTCTTTAGAAGCTCAGATGACAAGACTTCGACTTTCATACTTCGGACACATCATGCGAAGAGAGAGATCATTAGAGAAAGACATCATGCTTGGCAAGATAGAAGGTCAACGCAAAAGAGGAAGGCCAGCAATGAGATGGATTGCTACAATAACAGCAGCTACGGGTACCAGTCTGTCAACAATGAGCCGCCTGACTGAAGACCGAACACAATTTAGGATAGCTATCCAGAGGGTCGCCATGAGTCGACTCCAACTCGACGGCACTTAACAATAACAACAACAACATATACACTTTTTTTGTGCATTTCTTTTCCCAGTAAAATTTTGTAAGCTTTGTGTATAGAAACAGAGAAAAATGATGACCGAAAAAGACCACATGGCCTATCTAGTCTGTCCTTCTATATCAACAACTACAACAGTCCCCTTTTTTCCTTTAGAGATCCTCTGTCTTTGTCCCGTGCTTGTTTTAATTCAGATACCGTCCTCATCTCTACCCCCTCCACTGGGAGACTATTCCACGGATCCACCACTCTTTCAGTAAAGAAATATTTCTGCATATCACTCCTGAATCTACTACTACTACTATTTAGCACTTATAGAACACCACGCAAGCAGCGCTGTACAGCTAACCTACAAGAGGCAGCCCACGTACAGAGGACAGTCCCTACCCGTCAGTCATGCTCATCGGAGCTTACAATCTAGTTAGAATAGTACATTAGTTAGAACAGTGCGGAGCATCAATCTATCCCCCTTCACCCTCATCCCATGTCCCCTCCGAGCAGAACTTGCTTTCAGTTGAACGAGGTTCTCCCCCTGTGCATTTATGCTATGGAGGAATTTAAACGTCTCAATCATACAACCTCTATTCCGCCTTTCCTCTAAGGTGTACATATTAAGATCCCTAAGTCTGTCCTCATATGCTTTATAATGAAGACCACTAACCATTTTAGTAGCCACCCTTTGTACTGACTCCATCCTGTTTATATCCTTTTGAAGGTGCGGTCTCCAGAATTGCACACAATATTCCAAATGAGGTTGTACTGAAGACTTATTCAGAGGCACTATCACCTCCTTTCTTCTGCTGGCCATTCCTCTCCCTATGCACCCAAGTATCCTTCTAGCTTTTGCTGTCGCCTTTTCTACCTGTTTAACTGCTTTAAGATTATCAGACACAACCATGCCTAGGTCCCGCTCCTCTTTAGTGGACAAAAGTACTTCACCCCCTATATTATATTGCTCCCTTGGATTGCTGCAGCCCAAATGCATGACCTTAACATTTTTTAACATTAAATCCCAGCTGCCAAATTCTAGACCATTCTTCAAGCTTAGCTAGATCCTTCCTCATGCTATCTACACCTTCCTGGGTGTCTACTCTATTGCAGACTTTTTATATCATCCACAAACAGGCAAACCTTACCCGACAGCCCTTCTGCTATATCACTAACAAAGATTCTTGGGCTTCATCGCTTCATTCAAAGCAATGGGAGAGAGAGAGTAATAATAAGCAGTAAAGCAATTCACACACACAGAATTATGCTAAAAGCACCATTCTCTTAAGGCCTTAAGGGAAGGGAGTCCACAGTCCTGCAAACTTGAGCAGTTCCTGTAAATCCCCTTCCACCTTGCTAGACCAGAGCACCTCATTTATTGATAGAAAAACTGCATTGTCAGCACCACCTTTGTTACAGGTCTTATGGGACAAAGTAAGCAGAGACATATTGCTTAGCTGAATTAAAAGAAGCAAAAACATTTGTCCCATGGCCTTGGTTTTGGGTACATATATCTCTCCAGGCTGCTAGTGAATTCTAAGCCATTCTCCATATTAACTCTTTCAAAGGTCTCTGGTATTCCATTTGAAGTTCCTCTGAACAGTTCCGCCTATGATTCTGTAAAAAATCACTATAAAACTTTTTAATGGCCAAAATATATAGAAAAATGTGTACAAAAAAAGAAAAAATAAATACATACATAAAAAAGGACAGAAATGTATCAATACATAAATAAAAATTCTGCCATGGCAGGAAACGCCTTCTACTTCATTTCAGAGCCCAAGGCACATCTGGTCTATGGGCGGACTTCATCTGGTTGGTTGGAAGAAGTCTTTATACATATATAGTCCATTTGACAATACAGAAAAAGGATTGCAAGTATCCTAAAAATTAATCAAAACTATGTGACACTATTTGCCCTTGCAAGGTCTCAATAAGAAGGCTCTACCAATTATTCTTACAAGCAAAATTTGTTAGCAGTGGCCAACTGCTCTTCCTAGATCTTTTAGAAGTTTGCACCACATCATCTGCTACTGCTGGTAACTCCAAGTTCTTCAGCAGCATCTTCTTTCACCCTGGGCTGCACTATGTACAGAAATTGGTTGAGTTGGAGGTGACAAAAGGTACAGGTAAATGGAGCTCACTCAGAAGGATTTTACCAGTGGTGTGCCCCAGGGATCTGTCCTTGGTCAGATTCTTTTTAGCAAATATGTTAGGAGGGATCTAGCTAAGCTTGAAGAATGGTCAAGAATTTGGCAGCTGATGTTTAATGCTGAAAAAAAAAATGCATGGTCATGTATTTGGACAGCAAAAATCCAAGGGAGCGGTACAATGTAGGGGACAATTTATGGTGTTCCATAAATCATGCTGCTCCTGAGTCAATCCAGTGGCCTATCAGTCTGACCTTAAGTGTTTGATTTGTGTATACTTGCCATATGCCAAAAGAATAAGTAGACAAAGATAGGCCTTGCAAAAAAAAAAAAAGATTCTTGCATGTGTACTTTGAGTGAAGTCAAGTATGGAGCCGTGTATAGAATTCCTTAGAAGCTGATGTGGAGGCACATTCCAGTGAGTGCGTGCAGGTCCCTGTGCTTCCAATCAGAATCAGGACACATTGAGGCAGACCCGATTCTGATCTCGCTGGGGCTAGATGTGCCCTGCTGGATCAGAATCTGGTCTGGGCCTGTACGTGCAGGCCAGGATCCAATTCAGATCAGCCTATATGTACAACCCCCCTGCCCAGCTTACTCAATCAGGCTCCTGAATGGAGCTACTGTGCCATGGCATCAGGTTGCTGTGGCACTGTGGCTCCATTCAGGAGCGGCGATCCCAGGCCACTGACCCCAATCTTCATTTGCTGTAGCCCAACCCCTGATCTGGCCTTCCATGGCCAGGGTTGGGCTGGGGGGAACCCCCTGCACCCCCTCACCTCTCTGCCTCTGCCTCTGCCTGGGCCTGCCATTCCCTCTGTCCAGTGGGACTTATTCCACCTCCGAGGTGGAATAAGTCCCCAGTCTAGATCTGAGACCCCGGACATACAGGGCCGACTGCAGAATCAGTCTGGGGCCTCGGACCACCCACTTGCCTGCCCTCACTCTGCCTCTGCAATGCCCCCCCCCCCCATGCCCCCATCTCAGCCTCCCCATACAAACTACTTGTTCGTATGGGGAGGCTTTTGCCAGGGATGGAAGGGGGGCAAATAGTGGGGATGGACATCCCAATGGAACGTCCATCCCAGCTATTTGCAGTACAGAATAGACCCCTTAATCTCTGTATTTTACGGTTTCCTTTTCTTATCCTTGATTCCAAAATTATACATTTGATCAAGATTTTGTTTTTTTAAATAATTTAACATGGAGCTTGCCTGACCTAAAACCAGATTCATATAGTTCACATTTAAAATGTTGTAATTGAAAAGATGCCTTTCATCATAGCAAAAGTCTGAGATGCTTTTACAGCCTCCATAATTTCTCTGTCAGCTCTCCAACCAGTTTGAATATGCTATTTCTTTAGCACAAAGTGTTTTCAACAAAATTTTGAAAATGATTTTTTTTCTTTTGGCCAGGAAAACAGAATTAGTTACTCAATACAGCTTTTCCAACTGCATAATAAAGGGCCGGATACATATCCTCCTTCCAATTATTCTGGTTAATCCAAGGTCCTCCACAGAGTGAAGTTTAATATATTGGAGTTTTATCATGAAGTAGCCTTAAGCTTGTATAATCCAGAATATAAATAACCTAATCAAAAAGTGAAGCTAATAAATACACAGTCAAAAACTGCATTCACTCATACAGCATCTTTGGGAGTCCAAAATAATTCTTATACCAATTTAAGAAACAGGAGGAAGCAAGATCTCTGTTCTACAGGAGCTATCAAAATGTCAACACTTCAACCTTTAGGCCCAGACATCAGCTCAACACATCATAGATCTAAAAAAATCCTCTCAAAAGAAAATCATATAACACTTCTTAAATAAAACGGTTCCAAAGAGGTATACGTTAAGTGTGCTGATGTTTGGGATGCAAGGTTATAGTACCTGACATTTTGATAGCTCGTGTAGAACTGAGAGATTTTTTCCTCCTGTTTTTTGAATTGGTATAAGAATTAGTTTGGATTCCTGAAGATGTTATATGAGTGAAAGCATATCTCCAGGAACAAGCAGGAATGAGTCTTCACATATGGGTATGTCGGTACCGACGGAGCCTGCGTGGGAACGCTCCCCAGCTTCCCAAAAAGGAAAGCTTTTGGGAGCATCCCACAGTGCCTGCGCGCTACCTTCCTGCCTTTCCTAACCGCCTCTCCCCAGTTCTTCTTTTCCGTGGAGCCAGCAGGTCGTGTTCCTGTCACCGCTGAAGAAGTTATTTGTTTTATTTTATTTCTTTGGTCGCGTGTCTGCCTTCCCCAATGTCGGACCGGTACCGCCGGTCTTTCTTTGTTTTCTTATAAAAAAAAAAAGAACATATTTTTCCCTCACTTATTGTGTTTTTCCTCTTTTGGGCCTTAGGCCTCACGAGAAATTTTCCTCATGGAAAAACCAGCCTCCGGGTTTAAAAAATGCACTAAGTGCAGCGGTACTATTTCTGTTACCGACACCCATGAATGGTGTCTCAAATGTTTGGGTCCTGACCATTCCATTTTGGATTGTTCGTCCTGCTCCTTGATGTCTAAACGAGGTTTACAGAACCGAGCAGCCAAGCTCCATGTGCTGTTTCCCTCTGATGCAGCTTCAGTGGCATCGACGTCTTCCAGGGCCTCTTCTTCTTCCCATGGATCTCAGGTAACCAAACATAAATCCAGCCAGTCCTCGAAGGGTAGATCTCCTTCCAAGCATCGAGATGTCTCCGGGCTTGTCCTCGAGGATTCCGCACCGGCAAAACAACCCCGGCGGGAAGCTCCGGCTTCCAAAGCTCCACCTATGGGGTTACAGGTTGACATCGATGGCACGGCCTCGACCGATCACCTGTTAGAATGCTCTGGGGTACCGGCGCCACCTTCCGGTACCGAATTCCAGGCATTCATGGCGTCGATGGATCAGAATGTCCTATCCATGCAGCAGGCTATCACGGCCTTTATTCAAGCTGCGACGCCGCTGATACCACAGCAAACTCCGTTGTCGGTATCAGCTCCAGTACCGGCACCAGTGTCAGTACCGGTACCGACTGCATCGACATCGACCAGGATGCTGACTGCAGCGGTTCCCTGTCCAGGGATGCCCATCGGTACCGAACCGGTACCGATGACGCCCGATGTCGATACCGTTCGATACGTGTATCGAGCTTTGGACGAGCACCCTGACAGTCGATACTTTGATTCCTCTGAAGATTCTGATGCATCGGAGGAGTCTGCTGAAGTATCCATAGCCCTTCCTGAAGAGCCTTCTTCTCCAAAAAGAAGAATGTCTCCTCCAGAGGACTTGTCCTTTCAAGACTTCATAAGAGAAGTGGCTAAAGGACTTTCTATTTCAGTAACCTCTGAATCAGAGCCTAGAGCTAAAAAATTGGATATTTTAGGTTATTCTAAGGCTCCTAAGGAGGCAGTCACCTTGCCAATTCATGAGATTCTTTATGATCACATGATTGACTTATGGGAGACTCCTCTCACTATCTCTCCTCATTCTCGTAGATTGGACACTATGTACCGTGTCCCTCCTTGTCCTGGGTTTCATAAAACACAGCTTCCTTACCATTCTATTGTGGTGGAGTCAGCTATGAAAAGGATAAAGAGTGCAAAAAGACACTCTGCTCCTCCAGGAAGAGAATGCAGGACCTTGGATGCTTTTGGTAGGAAAATCTTCCAAGCCAGTATGCTCATTGCCAGAATCAACTCCTATAGTCTTTATAGGGTATGTTTCTGAAAGAAGTTGCAGATAAGCTGCACACTTTCCTCCCTTTTCTTCCAGAGGATAACAGGGAAGAATTTCTTATTTGGCTTAAGCATACTCAGGATATTTCAAAGTTTTCCAACCGTGCAGCTTTTGACTCCTTTGAGGGTGCCAGCAAAGCTTTGGCCATTGCCATAGCTGCTCGCAGAATTGCTTGGCTCCAGGCTTGTGATCTAGAATCTTGGGTCCAGGATGGCTTGGGAAATCTTCCCTGTACAGGTGAAAACCTGTTTGGCAAAGATTGGCAAATAAAAGTCACTCAAATGGATGCAGAAAATTCTGCTTTGGATAGACTTTCAAAGTCAACCTCCATTCCTGCCAAGAAAAAACCTTTCAAGAAATCTTTTTTCAAGAAAGGCAGATTCCATCCTGCTTCTGGCCAACAATCATCTACAGGTCGTTTTGCTGCTAAATGTCAGCAACCTAAACAGGCCAGGCCTAAGCCTACAGGGGCTGCTGCAACTCAGCAGACTCAGCCTCCTCAGGTTTTTTGACTTAATGCTAGAGAACTTAGCCTTTCTGGCTCTGAAACAGCCAGAGCCTCTCACCATTCCAGGAAGGATAGCTCATTTTGCTCCCAGATGGGAGCAAATTACAGCAGAGCAGTGGACCCTCTCCATCATAAGAGAGGGCTACAAACTTCATTTCTCAAACCTTCCTCCCCACACCATGGTGAGACATTTCAATTCTCCAACATCTCTCCTCGACCTTCTAGGTCAGGAGGTGGCTACCCTTCTTGCCCAAGGGGCAATAGAAGAAGTACTCCTTCTTCAACAGGGGTCAGGGTTTTACTCCCCCTACTTTCTGATCCCAAAGAAAACAGCGGGCTACAGACCCATATTAGACCTCGGAGAATTGAACAAATTTCTATGAAAGGAGAAATTCAAGATGCTTTCTCTGGGCACTCTCCTTCCATACCTTCAGAGTCAGGATTGGCTTTGTTCTCTAGATCTCAAGGATGCGTACACACATGTCCTCTTCCATCCATCTCACAGAAGGTTCCTCCGTTTTCTTTTCCAAGGAAAGCATTACCAATACAGGGTGCTTCCTTTTGGTCTGGCCTCTGCTCCAAGAGTGTTCACCAAATGCATGGCAGTAGTAGCTGCATTTCTACGCACTCTGGGAATATTTGTATTCCCATACCTGGACGACTGGCTCATCCGAGCTCCATCTCAGTCAGAGGCCCAGACTTCCCTGGACTGCACAAGGCGCATTCTGCAGTATCTGGGACTTGTGGTAAACCTCCCAAAGTCCCAGCTCACCCCTACTCAGTCCCTAGAGTTCATAGGGGCTGGCTAGATACTACCACTGCAAGGGCCTATCTTCCTCAGGCCCGTTGCCTACGCCTAGTGCAGTTAGCCTCCCAGATTCAGTCAAAGAGCCATTTAACTGCCCGGGAGATGCTACAACTGCTAGGCCACATGGCATCCACAGTGCATGTGGTACCCTATGCTCGCTTTCACATGAGAGCAGCTCAATGGACTTTGTCCACACAGTGGACTCAAGCATCAGGGGCTCTCTCAGACAAAATAGCAACCTCCAGGCGCCTCTTTTGGTCTCTCCAGTGGTGGAGGTTTACCCAAAATCTGTTGCTGGGGTCCCCCTTCCAACAGTTGTTGCCCCAGGCAACCCTCACAACAGATGCCTCCCAAACAGGTTGGGAAGCTCATCTGCAAGACCTCTCCACTCAGGGCACTTGGTCTCCACAGGAGACCTCTCTACATATCAACCACTTGGAGCTCCGAGCAGTTTTTCTAGCTCTTAAGGTCTTCCACCCCCTGCTCAGCTACAAGACAGTCCTCATTCATACGGACAATCAGGTAGCCATGTTTTACATAAACAAGCAAGGAGGAACTGGCTCTCTGTCGCTTTGCAACGAAGCTTTAAGATTGTGGGCCTTCGCCAGAGAGCATCAAATCCATCTCCTGGCTGTATACCTTCCAGGAATCCAAAACTCTTGGGCAGACAGACTCAGTCGAGTTCTGCTTCCACACGAATGGTCCCTGCACATGGACCAGGTACTCAGAATCTTTCAAGAGTGGGGAACCCCGGACATAGACCTCTTTGCAAGTCCGTGGAATGCCAAACTTCCCCGGTTCTGTTCCAGAATTCCGTGTCAGGGAGTTCAGGCCAAGGATGCCTTCCTCCTTCACTGGGGTCAAGGCTTCCTGTATGCCTTTCCACCCATTCCCTTAATTCTCAAGACTCTGTTCAAGCTCCAGAGGGATCAAGGATCTATGATCCTCATAGCTCCATGCTGGCCATGCCAAGTGTGGTACCCTCTACTTCTGCATCTCTCTCAAGCTCCCTCCCTAGACTTGGGAGCTGCTCCAGACCTTCTGTCCCAGGAGGAGGGGACTTTGTGGCACCCAAACCCCAAGTCCCTTCACCTCAGAGCTTGGTTGCTGAAGGCCTAGACCTTCAAGGTTGGACTCTTTCCCAGCAGGTGAAGGATATCCTCCATGCTTCCAGAAAACCTTCCACTAGACGTTCCTATGCTTTTAAATGGAAAAGGTTTTCCATTTGGTGTACTGAGAAGGGTCTTGACCCTCTAGCACTACTTTTGAATTCTCTATTGGAATATCTCCTGCATCTCTCCAATGCAGGTCTTAAGATGAACTCAGTAAAGGTCCATTTGAGTGCTATTGCAGCATCCCTTAAACCTATCAATGGACAGCCTATTTCCTCTCATCCTCTTATTGCAAGATTCATGAGAGGCCTAACTTTAACTAAACCTCCCATTAGGCCTCCTCTGGTGGCATGGGACTTAAATCTGGTTCTTGGTCAGCTTATGAAGCCTCCTTTTGAACCCTTAGCCACCACCTCCTTGAAATTTCTTTCCTAGAAGGTTATTTTCCTCATTGCAGTCACCTCAGCTCGCCGCATCTGTGAACTGCAGGCCTTTGTGGCTAATCCACCTTATACAAGGTTCCATCATGATAAGGTAGTCCTTAGGACCAATCCACACTTTATGCCTAAAGTGGTCTCACCTTTTCATCTTAATCAAGAGGTGTATTTACCTGTCTTTTTTCCAGGTCCTCATGCATCAAGTGCAGAGAGGAATCTTCATACCTTGGATTGTAAGAGGGCTCTTGCCTTTTACTTACAAAGGACACAGCAACATAGAAAGTCTTCTCAACTCTTTGTTGCCTTTGATCCCTCTCAGTTGGGACTTCCAGTTTCTAAGAGGACACTGTCCAATTGGATTGCTCAGTGTATTTCTTTCGCCTACCAGAGTAGGAATCTTTCTCTGGAGGGCCATGTCACAGCTCATAATGTGAGGGCCATGGCCACCTCTATGGCTCATCTAAATTCTGTGTCCATTGACCAGATCTGTCGAGCGGCCACCTGGGCCTCGGTTCATACCTTCACAGCCCATTACTGTTTGGACAAGGACTCCCGCCGGGATGCCTTGTTTGGTCAGGCTGTTCTCAAACACCTATTCCATTCTTAATCAACTCCTGCCCTCCTTCCCTGGATGGATGCCTGAGATCCATAAGAGGAGGTAGAGCCCTTCTCAGGGTCTCATAACTTTGGGGATCTCCCAGGCATCTCTAGCTAGGGAGTCTCCATATGTGAAAACTCATTCCTGCTTGTTCCTGGAGATAGCACAGTTACTTACCTGTAACAGGTGATCTCTGGAACAGCAGGAATAAGTCTTCACAACCCACCCGCCTCCTCTAGGAGTTGTATCTCAATCTATCTATCCTTTCCGCTCTCTCGCAGCTTTAAAACTTGAACTGGGGAGAGGCGGTTAGGAAAGGCGGGAAGTCAGCGTGCAGGCGCTGTGGGATGCTCCCGAAAGCTTTCTTTTTTGGGAAGCTGGGGAGCGTTCCCCCACAGGCTCCGTCGGTACCGATGTACCCATATGTGAAGACTTATTCCTGCTGTTCCCAGAGATCACCTGTTACAGGTAAGTAACTGTGCTTTCTTCAACAGTGTTCTACTTAGTGCCTTATACAAAACAATAGGTCCTGACAAACTTAAAGGGGTATGTTTACTAAACGGCGGTAAAGGAGCAGTCTTTTCCATGTGGTAACAGCAGTGATAAAGGGCTACCGTGTGCTGGGTGTGTTAGTGATGTTCTGGTGTTAAGGGGTGCTAGTGGACACTTAGCAAGCGGTAACATGAGATTAAGCGGTGGTAGAAAACACTTAGTGGGCGGTAAAAAGGACATGCTGCATTAAGGTGTCTTGCATGCCCCCCTAATGCAGGAAAGCCTCTAAAATGTTGAAAGGGGGGCAAGGAAGCCACTGGAGAAGGTATGGGGATGCAAGCACAATTGATAGTTGATGGAGCTGGCTATGTGGAAGTATGTGTGATGAGCATGTTTGACCATACAGCAGGCCTGTGCTGTTGACTAGGCGAGATAGGTGGCTGCTTAGTGATGCTGGTAGTGGGTGTTGGCAGTGTCATGGATGGGTGGTTGTGGCAGCAGTAGAGGAGATGCAGCAGCCGGGGGTGCTGTGACAGGCATGCAGTCCTAGATGCTCCTGAAAGCATACACTGTGCTGTAAGTTATATTATGTGACTGAGGTGTGGACATGTATCCAGATGTACTGTCAGTGTGTGGCATGCCATAGGCCAGGCCAGGGTCTGGGTGAAGGCAGCATGTTCCTGATGTGGGCAGCAAAGGGAGGATTGTCCATGAGTGCTCATGTGGAGCAGTCACAGGAGAGATGTGCATGATATGGCTAACTGCTGCAAATGACCCCTGATGGCCATGTTGGGGCAGCTTACTGTCAGTAAGCTGCCCCACCATGAATCTCCCTTATGGTCAGATGGTAGGTGCAAGGCTATGCTATGGATCTTCCAAGCAGAGAGTTTGCAATTTGTGTGGTGAGTGGATGTATGAGATCATACGGGCCAAAAGCATTTGGTGTGTGTAAACCAGAGGTAGCAGTGCCATGGGCTACATGAAACACCATTTGTGCAAGTGGGACTGATGCCTCAGCCTGTGCAACTGCAAAACAATACACCTGACCCATTTTCCTCATGTGGGGCAAGTAATGATGGCAGAACAGTGCAGGGGATGGCTATGTAATGAGTGTTAGGTGCCTGAATTTACGAGAGATATCCTCTTTACATAAAGGTGGGAGGTCACAATGATGGCAAAACAGAAACGCATCCATACCAGTTGATCCAGACATCTGCTGCATATATATCACTGAACCACTGCAATGTGCCACGGCAGAGCCACTGAAGCCATGCTCACAGATGTCCATGATGGGGAATGCTATGCTGGGCTACGCAACGTGTCGCCATAATGCATAGAAACATAGAAGAATGATTGCCTTCAGGTCACAGTAGAGCTAGGACTATGCAAGGTGGGCAAGCGCACCCAGGCACAAAATGAACAAGTAGGAATCAAACCCTGGACCTTTGACCATGGAGACATTGTATCAACCAGTAAGCTATACCTCCATACAACTCTACACTGCCTACAGATCTCTGATCAAACTGTTTGCTGTCTATGCAGGTACAGGTTGGGCCCTCCACTACCCATGAGGCACTGCACATGTAAAACAGTAGTCTGCTGCTGAAAAATTAATGGAGAAGGCATTGATCCAGCATATCAGCTCAGTAAGATGCATTGGTTGTGTATGCTACATGCACATAACAGCAAGCCATGCTGCAGAGTGGTTTCAGCTGTCATGATGAGGGTGAGGAGGGGTGCCCAGCACCTGGTCCACTGAACCTGCACTGTTAGAGATGGTCTCTGCTGCTGGTCCACATCACTGCTAGTGTGTGGCAGATATTGTTTGCAGTGTGTTGTGCTTTTTCATCTTGGTTTCCTCCCTGCTGTAGGCGATGGTGAACAGCAGCAGCTTGGCCCTGTATTCTGCCCATGTTAGATATCACTCTCTGATAACAGTGTAGGCTAGTAGATAGTATTAATATACTGCTGCTATGAACAACCACTGCAGTGGGGGTGTATAGCCTGGTGTGGGGATATGGCTACTGCCCCTGTCCTGCCAAGACTCCAGTGAGTAGGCCATGAACCACTTCTGCCCCAACGATTGATGATTAACAATTAACTACAGCAGGGCAGAAAGACTGCCCTGCTGCCCTTCACTGGGCTGTCAGCCAAGCACAAACCAACTACAGTAGGTCTACTAGTCAGCATGCATGACATGTGCCTAGTGTGACCACGAGCACTCCGTCTTGAGATACTCAGCACTGACAACAGGTCATTTACTCAGTGAGTAGCATCCCCAAACAAAGAATGCATCCACATCACACGAGCCAAACATTATACTAGCGCTATGTGGATACATAGCCGTGCCATGGTCACTTTTTGGTCATAGTGAGAGTGCCATCTCAGCATAACATACAGTGGCCACCCAGGCAATGCACGTGGCAGATGGGCACAATGGCATCTCAGCCAGTGACCCTACCATTGTGGCAGACACATCTAGGGCCAATCTGCACTGTTTCAGGTGATACCCACAATCCTCTGTTTCATCTTATTCACATTTTCCAAACAGGCTGGAAAAAATGCAGACAATGTGAGCCAAAGTGCAGTGCAGAAAGCCAAGGACAAAGGGGAGCTATACACACATGCATACATACACTCTCATTGGTGTACAGAGCAAAAGTGGAGATGGTTGGCATTCCTGCTTGACACTCCTGTCTCAATGTCATATTACCATGCATTGTCCTCACCACAGATTGATAACGTGTGCACTGTTTGCACATGCTGTATTACCATGTGCTATTAGCCTTCAACCAGCTGTGGATAGTGGAGCCTGTCAGTGCTGCTGGTGGGTGTTTCCACCCTTGCTGGCCATCTCCTTGAGGGTTGCATATGTTGGAGCTGTATTTACATTATTAGCTAAACTTTGTCCACAGGAATATGAAACACAGAAATCCCATCTGGGACCTGACCGGTGACCCTCTGCACATATACACACCAACTGTGTGTGTTGCACTACAGTGCTGCCTTATAGGGAGAGAAGCTCCTGTTGTTGACATGCTTCTCTTCAGCTGACCTTTTGGCACATGGTGCACACTACCAGAGCAAGGCTTCTGTCTGCTGAAGGCTGGTGCCACTTCCCACGCCGCAGTCAACATCCCACCATACAGACATGTCCATGCACTGTCAGTGGTGGTGGTCGCAGTCCCAGTATGTTAAACATGTGAGTTTGGCGGGCACCTTGGGCAAAAGGTCTGGATGGGGGGGCGGGCAGGGGCACACATGGATGGCCATGCAGCTCCCCCCCCACCAGCTGCCCATGCAGGGGTCCCATCACCACCTGCCACTGATACATCTCGGGGGAGGATGGCAGCCACTGCTGTAGTATTTCCCCAGGCACCTGCATTTTCCAGCTACCTGGAGGGCTACAGCATCTGGCACTATCAGCCTCTTCCCCCATTGATAGGTTCTGCAGTGGGGGGGGGGGGCAGCCTAGATCTCTACCTGGGGTGCCAGGACACTTGGATCACCCTATGTGGCACATTGCCTTTCCACAGCAGTAGCAGGACTGTGTGCTGCCACTGTCACTGTGGGCTTATGACAAATATCACAGTTGGTTCTGCGGATGCCAGAATACCCCTTTGTAGAGAGGCTAAAAAGGTTGGGGCTCATCAACCTGGGGTTGAGACTGCTGAGCAGAGATATGATAGAGATCTATAGATTACACAGGTCTGCAAAAAAAAATTTTTCGAGAGCTGTTTTGGTTATTCCACGTAATCTTTATGTTTTTTGGTGTGCTGAATCCGAAAATGACCTCCATTTTGTCATAGGACATCACGTTTCCTGACAATTTAGGTAACTATGTTAAATAAGGCAATACTGTACCTCAAAATAAATGGAAATAGACTTATAAAATTAAAGTTTTATTACAATATTTTCATGAAAATCCTTTTTTGAACTGAAATGAGCTCACCTACACACACTAAACTCGATTCTTCTTCCTTGTGAGGCTCCTCTTGGTGCATTTATGCTTGTGAGTAGCATCTGGAATGTCTCTCTGAAACATCCAACAGTAGTCTGCCATCATTGTAATGCTCCATTTTCCCTGGTATCTCCTTTCCATCTCTTTAATGTCTTGGTGGAATCGTTCACCTTGTTCCTCACTCACAGCTCCCAAATTTTCAGGAAAGTAGTCAAGGTGGGACTGGAGGAAATGCACTTTCAAACTCATCAGGCAACCTAAAGCTTGAAATGCTTTCAGCATTCGTCCGACGATCTTTTTGTAGTGAGGATCTTTGTTATTGCCTAAAACTTTCTGTACGACTTATTTAAATGCAATCCACCCTTCTTTTTGAGGATCCGTCATGGTATTGACAAACTCTTGATCAGCTATAAGCCTTCTAATGTCTGGTCTGACGAACACACCTTCCTTCAATTTTGCCTCCGACAGGCCTGGAAACTTGGTGACCAAGTATTTGAAGCATTCTCCACCTCTTGGAAGTGATTTTATGAATTGCTTCATCAATCCCAATTTTATGTGGAGAGGTGTTAGAAGAACTTTATGGGAAGGTACCAAAGTTTCACGGAGGACATTTTTTTCACCAACTGTTAGCACCCTCGGCTGCCAACTCTTCTTGGTCCAGTGATTTTGTCGGTCTCGACTGTCCCATAGACACAGAAAACAAGGATATTTGGTATACCCAGCTTGTTGCCCGAGCAACATGCACAAGACCTTCAAATCCCCACACACTTGCCAACCATGGTCTTCCTATTTAAGTTTACGAAGAACCAATTCCAAGTTCTCATAGGTTTCCTTCAAGTGTACGGAATAACCTACAGGTATGGAAGCGTAAAAACTGTTGTGGAGTAAAACTGCTTTGAGACTTCTTTTTGAAGAATCTATAAAAAGACGCCATTGCTCTGAATCATATTGGATTTTAAATTGACCCATCAGACCTTCGACATTGATGCAATAAATCAACTTGTCTTCCTGGGCGAAGTAAGGAACGATGTCTGAACCATGAAGATGACACTCCTGGCAACAATAAATTCCTGCTTTTCAGCCTTGATCCGAGTAACTCAGCGGCATCTTAGAAGGGAGGCAGACATGGGGAGAGGTGATGAGGGGGCAGGGAAGCTGCAACATGGCTGACATCGACAGGGGGGGGGGACTGATATGGATGGATGGATGGAGGGAAGGGGGCTGACATGGACAGAGGGAGGGAGGGGGATGATATAGATAGATGGGGGGAGGGGGGCTGACATGGAGGGAGGGAGGGATGGGGGCCGATATGGATGGATGGAGGGAGGGGGGTTGGCTTGGACAAAGGGGAGAGACAAGGGGGGCATACTGGACAGACGGTATAAATGCTGGACAGAGGCGAGAGACAGTGCGGGTTAGGATTATAATGGGCTGATGGGGGAGCTAGCACTGGTAATGGGCAGATGGGGGGCTAGGACTGGTAATGAGTTGACTAGGGAAGGCTAGGACTGGGAATAGACTGATCAAGGGGGGTTGGGACTGGTAATGGGCTGATAGGGGGGGGGGTAGGACTGGTAATGGGCTGATTAGGGGAGCCTAGCACTGGTAATGAGGTTGAGGGGGGGGGGGACTAGCACTGGAAATGAGCTGATTAGGGGAGGCTAGGACTGGTGATGGGGTGGGGTAGGACTGGTAATGGACTGATGGTAGGCTAGCATTGGAAATGAGCTGATGGGGGGCTATGACTGGAAATGAGCTGATTAGTGGAGGCTAGGACTGGTAATGAGCTGATGGAGAGTAGGACTGGTATTGGGCTGATTAGGGGAGGCTAGCACTGGTAATGGGGTTGAGGGGGGATTAGCACTAGAAGTGAGCTGATTGGGGGGCTTTGACTGGGAATGGGCTGATTGTGTGGAGGGGAGGATAAAGCTGCTGGCCATGGAAGAAAACGGGGGGCTAAGGCTACAAATGGGCTGATACGAGGGGATGGGAGAATAGAACTGGAAGGGAGTGGATCTGAGAGGGGCTGCCATGATATTTGTACTAGAAGGGACTGGTCAGTGGGGAAGGAGGGGGACTGGAAGGGAATGGACACCAGTGGCAGTCATGGGAATGCAAGTTGACATTGGAAGGTACTGGGAGTGAGGACTGGAAAGGGGCTGATACTGGGGAGGGGTTACTGGGACTGGAAATAGGCTGATGGAAAGAAGTGAAGAAAACGAAAGAAGAGATAAGAAATGGCAGATGGACCATAGACCATAGAAAGAGAGCTAAGAGAAGACAGGAAAGCAGAAGCCTCAGATCAGGACCAGCATGATCAGAGAATAAATTGGTCAGACAACAAAGATATTAAAAATAATTTTATTTCATATTAGTGATTTGACTACAAAATCATAATAATTTTGAAATCAAATATTGTTACTTGTTATTGTGATTAATTATTGTGGTTTAAATAAGTACATTTTATAAATAAAAACATATTGCAAAGGCCTATAATATATTAATAAGTCAACAAATGATTACAGCGACAATGCATTAACGGTAAAGGAAGAGAGATGCATTTGATTTTATCATTCGGGGTCACCACAAGTTGACCAATGGTAAAAGGGGTCATGGTACAAAAAAGGTTGAGAACCACTGCTCTAACTGAACACTTGCTCCTTTACCGCCGTTTAGTAAACATATCCCAAAGAATCAACACATGCTTTTACCCGCAAGAAGCACGAGCAATTTCCAAACAGTTTACCTGGGTCTTCATTATTTACAGTATATAATTGCAGATATTCAGCAGCAGCAGCTGTCAGATAAAATAAATCTCCAGCTGTGGCCGTTTATTTTATCTATATATTCTGTGGTGCTATAACAAGTGCTGCAGAATTAAGTTTAATGGAGCAACCCTGTCACTGCTTCAACACATAAATTAGGCCAGTTTTTTCATATGTCATGGGGGAGGGGGCCAAGGCTGAAGGCTTACCTAGGACACATTATACTCTTGCTCTAACCCTGCTAGAGTGGCTGGTGCTGAACAGTTCCTTTACAGTCCACAGTTAGCATCTTACTTTCAAGTGATGAACTTGAAGGTCAGTTTACTGTCCTAGTCACAAGCTTTGTCACCTGATGTGGCGTTTATAGGTGCATCTATGATAAATTCAGGATTAAACATACTGGCGTGTGTAGTGATCAACCTAAGAATCTGTGGACCTGATCCTCTGCAGTTTATTTATTTAGCTATTTTTCTATACCACTGTGAGTCACAGTGATTTAATAAAACAGCATATCTCAACAGGGCTTTATAAAGAACTTTAACAGTTGAACAGATGATAGAACAGGGTTCTTAACATGAACAAGGTATTAACTTGAACAAGGCATTAACTTGAGGTGGGGGTAGAGGGATGGGGGAGCGTGTTTAAGTTGAGGTGGGGGGGGGGGGAGAGATGGATTGGGAGGTGATCAGATATTGTCAGGAAAGCGTTCCAGGAATATGTGAGTTTTTAGGCTTCTGTGGAATGTCATTAGGTCATCTGTGGTATGCAAGTCATGTGGGAGGGCATTCCAGAGTCTAGGGGCATATAAGGAGAAGGCCCTTCTTGATGTGGAGTGACTGGATCTTGTATTGCTTGCTGGTATGGATAGTGTATTCTGAGAGTTTAATCTTGATCTGTTGTTGGATAATTTTTGTAGAAGCGATTGTAGGTAAATGGAAGAGAGGTCATGATGGATTTTAAAGATGGTGAGGATGGCCTTGCATTTTTTTCACTCCATGATGGGTAACCAGTGAAGTTGTTTGTAGAGTGGGGATACATGGTCAGTCCTGGTGGTGTGAGAGTAATGCGGGCAGCTGTATTCAGAGCCAGATGAATAGGGTGAAGGGTGTTTTTGGGAAGGCCTTGGAGGAGATTGCAGTAATCTGAGTGAGGGAAGATGAGAGCTTGGAAGTCAGTGCGAAAGTCTTGAGGATTGAGTTTCAGGTGTTGCACTATTTTGATTTTGCTGTAAATGGCTCTGATGGTATTGCTGATGTGGAATGTTAGTTAGGTGCTGGATTTGTACTATTTTCTCTATGACTTTCACTAGGAATGGCAGAATGGCTATGGGCCTGTATGAGCTTGCTTGGTTGGGATCATTGTCTAGCCCTTTTCTTATGGGTCAGATGGAGGCTTCTTTGAGATGTTTTGGCATATAACGTTGTGAGACTGAGCCATTTGAAATTGTGAGGATTGTAGGAATTAGGGCTTCTCTGGCGATCTTGATCCAGTTGACGGAACAAGGATCCAGAGGGAATGTTCTTGTGTTGATGATGATAATCATTGTCTCAAGATGTGCTGAGTAGATGATTGAAAAGGATTTCCATCCGTTATTGGTGTTTGTGTTTAAGTCTAACAGACTTACTGACATAGTGTGTTGAGGTAATGTTTGTTTTTTGTAGAACTCCCCAAGGTTTGAGGAGAAATAGGGATCTCTTCTTTTTTCTGTGAGGAGCTTTTTATTAAGGATTTTGTTATTTCAAAGAGCTCTCTTGGGTGGTTAAAGCCGCTTTGTAATAGTTTAGTGAATAATTCCCTCTTTGCATTATTTGTAGTTTGGTATGTTTGAAGGTAGAATATAAATATTCTTGTTTTCCATTGTTTTGGAGTGTCTCCATTGTTGCTCGAGGATCCTGAATTTATGCTTTATATCTCTCAGTTGAGAAGTGTACCATGGAGCAGTGTTGTGTCTCCTGTGGGGAGCTGTGGTATGAGGTTTGGTAGCAATCTTATTTATAGATTGATTCCAGTGGTGTATTTGTGCATCTAGATCATTTGTATCTTGCTTCAATTTGGGCAGAAGTTGGTATAGAAAATCTTTTGTTTCCAGGTGGTGAAATCTATTGGCAAGGGGGGGGGGGGGGTGTGTGCTTGTGTGCATGTAGTGTTATGGTGAGTTTGTGGGATGTGGAAGGAACTTGTTTTGTGATCTGACCAAGGTACAGAAGTTATGCTGGGCTTGGGGAGATTATGATTCGTGAGCATGTGATGTGGGGCAAATATGATGTCTAGGGTGTTACCTTTGTTGTGTGTTGGTGCTTTGACAATTTGGGTGTAAACCAGGGCTTCCATAGCTTTGAGGAATGCTGTTGAGGACTTGGGGGATGCGGCTGTGAGGTTAAGGTCATCAAGTAGAAGGAATTTTTTGGATTGTATGGTTGCAGACTTTTTCCAATAGAAACGTAAGTTCTTCGGCATGAGTGTTAGGGGATTTTTATGGCAGGAAGAGTGTTAAGGATTTGTTGGTGGAGATAATGTCCAAGGTATCCTCTGAGCTGGATGACAGCAGTTGGAATTTAGGTTTCTTGTTGGAGATGATTAAGACTCCACCGCCTCTACGGTTGCTTCTGGGACAGTTAAATATGTCGTGGATGGGGGTTATTAGCTGATTTATTAGCACATTATCTGGTGCAGTGAACCAGGTTTTAGTGGCACAGAGGATGTAGGTCATATTGTCGATGATAAAGTCTGAGAGTAGCTGGATTTTGTTTCTCACAGAGCGTGCATTAATGAGTGTTCATCTTAGGTGAGGAAGGTGGGACGAGGTGTCCAGAGGTCACTTGATATCTTGTTTAGAGCATGGATGGAATGAGGAGTTATTTGTTGGTATGTTGATTAGTCTGTTGAGCTGGTATGGATGTCTGTGTTGTGTTCTGTGTTGGATGTGGTTTGGTCTGTCACGCATGAGGGTGTATAGTATAGGGATAGGTAGAGGATGTATGGAGTAGGCGGTTGCTTGTATGTGAAATAACAGGAGTATTATTAAGACGCAGTAGACTAGGTACTGATTAGGTTTGTCAGACGGCTGCCTAGGGTGAGAACTTACACAATCTTGACGATGCATATATTCATATGATTCTTGCAAGGTATTGTGGGTATTGTAGTTCATTCACTCCCAAACACAGCTGATGACAATAATTTGAGTTGTGAAACCAAGTGGTAAGATCAATAAAATACTTCTTTTATTGATGGGGTTTAATTCACCCAGCACATGTATGCTTGATAGCACTATAAATGAGGTTACTTGCTTGCAGTGTTTAAAATGGATAACAAAAAGTCACAAAGTAAACCAGAAAGCAACCTTCAGCTTGTCAGGCAATTAGCTAATGTTTTCTTAGCAAATAATTACCAAATACAAAGGCACAAAGAAAAGAATAAACTTTGCTGGTTAGGTTAACTTCTGCTTATTTTCCACGCAGATCTCAGCAGTGATTCTTCCTTGCTCACACTCACAATCAGGTGCAGCTTTAATTACTATCAATTGACCAGCTGAAAGCCTTTAGCTGGCTGGCTGCTACTGTGTGAGCCCAAATCCTGCTTTAAGAGCTGTTTGCAGTGGAAATAAAGAACAAAGTTAGGTTTCTTTGTGATGGCTGATGTGTTTGCTCAGAGAAAGCTAGCAATAGCATTTAGATAGAGAACAGTCCATATAAACTGTACTTTCATCTGCTGTATCAATCAGCATAGGGTCATTATCATACATTGGCACAGACGAGTCTTTCATTAAGGCACTATCATGAGAATGCTTATTCCCTTGCTGCCATTCTCTATTATAGATAGGGTCTGGATCAGTGTTCATACCTGAGCCTCTCCTGCTATCATTATTCCTCTCTGTATAGCCTGGCCAATATGTAATCCAATTCTGATGTCCAGCCTTCCAAGCTTGATCCCTGGACACTGGATCTTCTCTCACATACCTTCTGGCCTTGGTCTGAAAGTCCCTTCCACATGCAGTCTTCTCTCTTCCAGGTAGCCACTGGTGATTCCTATCTCTGCCACTCCATTCCTCTGGCTGAATCCAGTCCAATGGACTCTGCTGGCTTTTGGAATACCTCCCAGTATGAGTACTGCCTTGGAATCTCCCAGACCTTCCAATGGCCTTTCTTCTCTTCCTTCCAGAGAGTTTCCTTCTCTCTCTATCTGCTTGGCTTGGCTTCTGTTTCTCCAGGTGATACTGGTGCTTGTAGCCGTTGCTGAAGCGCTCCCCTCTGTATCTCTTCCTGAAGCTGTTCTTGTAGCTCTCCCTGAAGCTGTTATCTGAAGAATAAGCTCTATTCTTATCCTGTTCTAATGTGTGCTGCTCCCTAACACAGCGCAGCTGTCTTGAATCAGGCCCTGCCCTTTGAGATGAGTGCCTAGGGATTACCTCATAGCTCTCTTGATTGCACACACATTTTCTCACTTCAGCCCCTCTCATGGCTGCTGGAAACCTGGTGCATTCTGGGACTGGTAGTCTTTTATGTGAAAACTCTGTTTTCTCACTTCTACCAGAACTGACAGGTTGCTTGTTCAGAGTCACATCATCTTTTCTATAGCTCCTACCTGAGCTATGATAAGCTTCCTTATCACAGGTTCCATACTGATGGATTTTAGCAGGTACTAGGTGGTGTATATGGTATTGTGCCTCTTAGGGTTGTTGTGATGAATTGTTCTGGGGTTAAAGTTAGAACGTAGAATTCTGTGGTGTATAATAGATTGTGTACTCACAGGGAGGAGACTCTGTGTTGCAGAAGTTCAGGGTGTTTCAGCAGGGTTGCAGCTCTTTTACTCACAAACTCTTCGATGTGGTCTTTAGGGCGTTGCCAGACTGTAGGGGGTGTGGTGGCAAGCTCTTGACATTTAATTCTGGACATCTAGGCAAGAAAGAGGAGGGCTCATCTGTGGATAGTTGATGTTTATAGTGACTTGCTTAACAGAATATCATGGTGGTGCAAGTAGATGCCTGTGGGCTGTGGTTGGTTTGATCTGTTTTTCAGCTGGGGTCAAAGCGTGGGTCCTTCTTGCGTTGCTAATTGGCTACTACAGTGTTGAGAAGGGGAGCTCCTGATCTCTCTTGCTGGTCTCCTGTGCTGTTCCAGAGTGTGATAGGGGAGGCTGTGAATTTAAAGTCTTTCTTGTTCTGCATTCTTTGTTGTTGTCCAATGGGAGGGTAGTTATGGTTTCTTTTAGTTTTGGTCCCCGCCTATGGGTTTCTATGAGAGGTTAAATCGCTGGTACAGAAATTTAGTAGAGGATCATAGATGCTGTACCCTTGTCTGGCAACATTGGTGGGCTGACTCATTTTGTGAATACTGGAGGAGCTTCAGCTGGGGCTCTAACAGTACTGCCAAGATACTAAATATGAGACTTCCTAATTATCAGTTCTAGTCATCTGGGATGAGGACCACCTTGAGTGCAACTTGGGTTCATATTAGTTTGTGACAAGCACAGCATCAATCCTGAAGGACTACCAAGAGGGGCTGCTACTGCTTGGGAAGGAATCTGCACTTGTAAGTACTTACCTGCTGGGAAATTCTCTAAATCTTGGAGAAAAGGGAATTTTAATAAAATCTGTGTATTTTAAATTTCAGTGTTTTTTTTAAGTCAGTTTGGGCATATTATTACAAGACAGCTTTCAGTTAGTGTTCCTTTCCCTCCCATCCACCCCAGACATAATCCTTGATTTATTGACTCTAGTTAAGGGGAAATGAGTGATCTTACTCACTTTTAGGTTTAACTGACTATCTTAATCTGCAAGTTATAAGGCCTTAGGAGTAGATTCTTTGCAGTTCACCTTGAAGTGAAAACTAAAAGTTCTTTATTCTTACAGTATTAGGTATAATACAGTAATACCGGTTCAAGTATCCCTATTCCCCTAGCAACTTTAAGCAACTGAACAACTTCAAATAACTAAAAGAAATCTTTAACTCTGCAGTGAGATGGGGGCTATCCAGTCTTTTGCATGGAGTGTTACATGTACGATTTTTCTCCAAGTTCATGTGAGGTTTTATATGTGCACTAGGTCCAAAGAGGTCATTGCTCTCAGGGAACAAGTCCATTCTCTTGAGGCTAGAGTAGCAGACTTGGAGCAGCTGAGGCAGAGGTATACAGTATAGATGAGACATACAGGGATGTAGTAGAGAAGTCTCACCTACAGTCAGGCAGCCTCTTGAGACATTATGGGAAAGGAAAACATCACCTTGGTGTGGCAGGAAGTCATCTTGTAGCTAGATCCCTTTCACATTGAGGATGCATCTCCAGGGCCATGTGCTGATGAGGGGAGGATTGGGATGGCCATTATAGTTGGTGATTTGATCATTAGGTTACTAGATAGCTGGGTGCCTGGTGGTTGTGTAGATTACCTACCTACCTGCCTGGTGCCAAGATAGCAGACCTCATGCACCACCTAGCTAAGATTTTAGATAGTGTTGGAGAGGAGCCTGCTGTCTTGGTACAGTGTGGGAGGGAGGTTCGGGAAGCTAAATTTACACCTTTATGTAGAAAGTTGAAGTCCAGAAGATCCAGAGTAGCATTAGATATAACTGATATTTCAGAGACCTGGTGAAGGAGGATAACCAATGGGACACTGATACCAGGCTACAAACTACATTGCAGTGATGGGGTAGATCCCATAGCTGGAGGGGTGGCGCTATATGTTAAAGGATAAAGGTTTTGCAGAAAACACAATACACTGAAGAATCCCTATGGATAGAAATACCATGTAAAAAGGGGAAGGGAATGGCAGTGGGGGTGTACTACCATCTGCCTGGCCAGAATGATCAGATAGATGATGAAATGATAACAGAAATTAGGGAAGCTAGCAAAGTTTACAACACAGTAATAATGGAGGCAGTTTTCAGACAGCTTATTGATGCAGGTAAAATTCATTTTACATGCATAAATTGTTTTACTTTTGACCTGTATGATGTGAATAGTTATAATATTGTAAAAGGCTACTCTGTCTATCCAGAGCTTCAATTTTCATCCGTTTAAGACATAAATTACCATGATGCAACATTTCAAAAATAGAGTTCATGTCTGCATTTCCTTTTTACTCTCAGTAATTCAGTAATTCAGGAAATTACACCAGTTTTGTGTCTCAAATATAGATATTACCCAATCCATGTTTCCATCCCAAATTTAGGGGTTCCTCCTCTTGGCAAGAGCTGGCAATCCTAATGTCCAAAGTTTACTCAGCATGATAAGGAGTTTCAGAGGAAATGGCTCAATATTATAGGGCTAGTCTCTGGCTAGCAGCATCTGTTTTGATGATATTTCTTGTAATGACTTTGAAAAGAACATCTCCAGATAAGTTATTGCCCCTTCTCCTACTAACACAGTTGTCTTGTATAAGAGCAAGTTCCAAGCTGAAGCCCGACCAAGCAAATGATTCATGGTTTTGGCCAGGGATTTAGGAGATTGTAATAAAAAAAAAAGCATGCAATGGTTAGCCAGGCAAGCCTGCCTTCTGAACAAATATACGTCGTAAATCACAGGAAGGAAAGATGCACTTGTGAAGCCAAGTTAAGATAGGAGACCTGATTAGGGAAAAAAAGGATGAGAAGGAGTAGGCTGTAGGCTTTAAAAGTGGAATAGAAAAATAAACCTAATATAGCGCATGCTATCGTTATGTGAATCAGGCAAAGGCTGTGAAGCTGTGGTCTACGGGACTGTGCAGAGCAGAAGCTGAAAAACCACCTATTGATTTAAGGTAAATAATTAAAAAGGGAATACTGGCAGAGTTAGAATATATAGCACTAAATGAAAGGTTAGATATAATTGATATCTCAAAGACCTAGACGAAGGAGGACAACCAGTGGTGCACTGTAATACCTGGGTACAAATTATATCACAATGATAGGATAGATCAAATTGGTGGAAGTGTTGTGCTTTATGTTAGAGCATTGAGTCACACAGGATAAAAGTTTTGCAGGAAACAAAATACGCTGTAGAATCTGTATGGATAGAAATTCCCTGTAAAAAGGGCAGGCAATGGCAGTTGGAGTGTACTACTGACTGCCTGGCCAGAATGAACAGATGGATGATGAAATGCTAAAAGAAATCGGGAAAGTCAACAAAAGTTTCAACCAACATTAATGGATGATTTAAATTATCTAGGTATCAACTAGGTCAATGTCACATGCTAGGGAGATAAAGGGGTATGTTTACTAAACTGCGGTAACGTAGCAGTGGCTACATTAACGTGTGTTAAGTAATGTTAATGTGCGTTAATGTTACCTAACGTGCGTTACAGTCACTGGCCGCGGTAAGTCCTGCAGAGGGTGGAGAGAGGGCGAAGAGAAGGGGTCAATGGGCGGGGAGGAGCTCCTTTTACACTAACCACAGGGAAATGAAGGACTGAAAAGTACCGCGAATGAAAACCTGGCGTTAGATGCACATTTGCAGGAGAGAGAAACATTTTAGTGTCAGCAATGTACAGCATCGGCAGGGAGCCCAAGAAATGTGATAGTAGTGCTTCATTTGCAGCAACAGTATTGTGCCCAAGTATGAAAGGCCACTATGGCGATGGTGCAAATGGGGCATAGGGGGCTGCAGGTGGGACATGCAGTGGGGGCAGCTGGGGCACAGGGTGGACTAGGCAGTCACCAAGGTGGCACATAGGAACTGGAAATCAGCAAGACAGCAGCTGACAAAGACCAAAAACAATCTATCTACATCTAACTGGTCCACCCTAGCTAACAGTTGCCAGGGGACTGACCTGACATCCCTCCAGCCAACCCACCCCCAAGTGGAAGGGACGTAATATTGGTAGGCGGTGAAGGGGGGGATGTGAGGATGCCCGTGTATATACATGGGCATCTGTACCATTACCACGGAACCAAACACAGGTAACATTACCGCAGTTTAGTAAACATACCCCAAAGAAACATTCCCCCCAGATGAAATAAATGACTGCTTCATGGAGCAGCTGGTTCATGAAACAACACAAAGGGAAGCTATTTTAGTACTAGTCCTTAGTGGAACCCAGGATCTGGTGTGACAGATAATGGTGTTAGGGCCACTTGGCAATGGTGAACCCAGGAAAACGATTTAGGTGTCATCGTGGATAATACATTGAAACCCTCCATTCAGTGTGTAGCGGTGACCAAGAAAGCAAACAGAATGCAGGGAATCATACTGCACCTTAAATATTGTATGTAATTCTGGTATCTATATCTTGAAAAGGATGTAGCAGAATTAGAAAAGATACAGAGAAGAGCCACCAAAATGGTAAAGGGTATGGAAGGCTATTCCTATGAGGAAAGGCTTAAAAGGTTAGAGCTCTTCAACTTGGAAAAGAGATGGCTGAGGGGGAGATATGCTAGAGGTCTATAAATTAGTGAATGAAGTGGAACAGGTAAATGTAAATTGGTTGTTCACACCATCAAAAAGTAGAAAGACACACAATGAAGCTACAATGTAACCCATTTAAAACTAATAAGAGAAAATATTTTTCATTTAATGTGTAACTCTGGAATTTGTTATTACTGGAGGATGTAGTAAAAACTATTAGTATAGGTGGGATTAAAAAAGGTTTGCATAAGTTCCCGGAGGAAAGGTCCATAAACCATTATTAAAGAGGACGCAGGATATCCACTGTTTACTCCAGGTCAAGCATTGTGGAACCTGCGTATCATTTTGGGAACCTGCTAGGTACTTCTGACCTGGATTGGCCACTGTTGGAAACAGGATTCTGGGCTTGATGGAACTTGTTTTGATCCAGTATGGCATTTCTTATGTGTGGTCAGAGAGGTTGTTGTAGCCAAAATATGTATCCTTCAGGAAATGGAAAAAGGAGCCAAATGGCAAAAATAAGAATGAACATAAGCACTGGCAAGTTAGATGCAAGGAGCTGATAAGGAATACAAAGAAAGAATTTGAAAAGAAGTCTTGCCAAGAAAGCAAAAATGCATAATAAAAACATTTTCAAATACATTCGTAGCAAAAACAAAACTTGTGAGAGAGTCAGATGGACCATCAGATGATAGAGGGGCAAAAGAGGCATCAAGGCCATAGCAGAGAGACTGAATGAATTATTTGCTTCGTTCTTTACTGATGAAGATGTAGGGAAGTTACCCATGCATGAAATGTTAATTAAAAGTGAGATATCTGAGGAATTGAAACAAATCTCAATAAACCGGGAAGATGTAATATAGCTATTTGATAAACTAAAGAGTAGCAAATCACCTGAACCAGGTGGTATACATCCCAGAGTGAAAAAGAACTGAAATATGGGTTTTCAGACCTATTATTAGTAATTTGTAAACCTTCTTTCAAATCATCTGTAGTACCTGAGAAAATGAAGAGTAGCTAATGTAACGCCATTTTTTAAAAAGGGTGATCGGAAACTACAGACCATTGAGCCTGATATCTGTACCTACAAAACTAAAGAGATAAACTATCCTATTTATCGCCCTACAAATCTACTTTTTTATTATTACTAATTTTTGTCGGATCGTTCGCCTTGAGAAGGAACTTTCCCTCTCGTAGCGAACCCTCCTTTTACTCTTTTTTTAAAAAGAGTGCACGCACCCTTTTACCAACATAACGAGGCAAAATTGATAATTATCCTCAGTTTTTCAAAAAGGAATAGAGTCAAAGCAAAGAGAGTACTTAGCTTAAAATCCACTCTAGTAGCAGCCCGAAAACATCCTCAAACCCGATAGCGAAGGTACCTTTCTTTCTCTCCGCTCCCAGATCGCCATTAATAACTTAGCAGCTCATCTTTAATGACTTATCTTCCTTATGTTCCTCAACTCCATATTTTCATAGTCTCATCAGTTATACTTTTTGAAACAGATTCATTATAAAGATGCTTCTCAATATTGTAGACACAGCGCTGTGTTTCGGACCTTGACTTTCCCGGTCCTTCCTCTTGCAGTGTGCTGCTACTAGAATGGATTTTAAGCTAAGTACTCTTTTTGCTTTGACTCTATCCTTTTTGAAAAACTGAGGATAATTTAATAATTTTGCCTCGGTATGTTGGTAAAAGGGTGAGTGCACTCTTTTTAAAAGAAGAGTAAAGGAGGGTTTCGCTACGAGAGAGGGAAAGTTCCTTCTCAAGGCGAACAATCCGAAAAAAATTAGTAATAATAAAAAAGAAGATTTGTAGGACAATAAATAGGATAGTTTATCTATTTAGTTTTGTAGGTATTAGGTTGAAATGAATTCACAGGTTGATATCTGTACCTGGCAAAATGGTAGAAATCATTATAAAGGATACAATTACTGAATGTGTAGATAGTCATGTTTGAATGGCCAAAAGCCAACATGGATTAAGCCAAGGTAAGTCTTGTCTTGCTCATCTGTTGTTTTTTTATGAAGGGGTGAATAAACAGGTAGATAAAGGTGAGCTGGTTGATTATAGTGTATCTGGATTTCCAGAAAGCCTTTGAAAAGGTCCCTCATAAGAAACTCTTGTGGAAATTAAAGTCATGGGATAGGAAGCAATATACTAACTGTTTAAACGAAAGAAAAAGAGAGTAAGACTAAATGGCCAATTTTCTCAATGGAGAAAGATGAAGTGGAGTAATCAAAGATTCTGTGCCTGGACTGCTGCTTTTTAACATATTTATAAATGACCTGTAAATGGGAATAAAGAGTGAGGCGATCAAATTTGCAGATAATACAAAAGTATTCAAAGTTGTTAAAACACAAGAGGATTGTGAAGAGTTACAAGAGGACCTCGATAAATTGGGAGACTAGGGGCCCCGATTCTGTCCTGGATGTTGATCCCCTTTGTATGTCTGGTCTGAACTGGAGATACAGAGGGGATCGCGATTGTGATCCCGCAGGGCATGTCTAGCCCCACGGGATCAGAATCATGAACAATCCTGCACATGCAGGCTGGGGCTGTGATTTAGTCCGGCCTGCACCTGCAGGACAGTCCCTAGCTAACTCAGTCAAGGCTCTACAATGAAGCCGCGGCACCATGGTGCCATGTTGCCATGACATGGCAGCTCCATTGAAGAGCTGTGATGCCAGCCACCAGAGAATAAATGTTTAGTCCCTGCAGCCAGATGCTCCAATCTGGTCTCCTAAGGCCAGGGTCGGGCTGCCGGGAATGTGCTCAGGCCTCTGTGCCCCGGCTGTCCCAAAATACAACGTCCAGGCAAGTTATTCCACCTCTGAGGTGGAATTTATTTATTTATTTAATTTATTTATTAACATTTTTTATATACCGCACTATTCGTTATCAGCGCGGTTTACATGGAACAAGAAACTTCAGACAAGTTACATTTATCTGATTATTACAGTTAACAGGAAAATCAACTTGGATAACAGGATAACAGGAGCAACTATTTACACAACAACTATTTACATAACTATTTACATAACTTCCCGCACATGTCGCCAGCTCTGGACGTACAGGGCCGACATTAGAATCGGCCTGTAAGTCCAGGTCTGGTGATCACCCACACTCCACCCAGATTCTGCCCCCGAGCTGTCCCTTTCCTACCCCCATCTAACTTCCCTGCACAACTGGTGGGGAAGTTAGTTGAGGCTGGGAGAAGGCATGAATAGTGGGGATGGAAATCCCTTTGGATCGTCCATCCCTGCTATTTGTGGCACAGAATAACCCCCTAGGTGTCCAAATGGTAGATGGATGGACAAGTGCAAAGTTATGCACTTAGGGAAGAACAAACCAAACTATGGTTACATGAAGCAAGATTTCACATTATGAACCACCACCCAGAAAAGGGTTATAGGTGTTATCATGGATAATATGTTGAAACCCTCTGCCCAGTGTGTAGCAGCCGTCAAGAAAGTAAATAGAATGCTAGGAATCAAGAAAAGAAATGGAGAATAAAACCAAGGATTTTTATAATGCCTCTGTATCGCTCCATTGGGCAACCGCACCTTGAGTATTGTGTGCAGTTCTGGTTGCCATATCTTGGAAAGAATATAGCAGAATTAGAAAAGGTACAGAGAAGAGCACCCAAAATGTTAACGGGAATGGAAGGATACCCCTACGAGGAAAGGCATAAAAGGTTAGGGCTCTTCAACTTGGAAAAAGAATATCTGAAGGGGAGATATGATAGAGGTCTATAAAATAATGAGTGGAACGGGTAAATGTACATCGATTGTTTACTCTTTCAAAAAGTAGAAAAACTAGGGGACATTTAAGACTAATCAGAGAAAGTATTTTTTCACTTAATGTTTAATCAAACTCTGGAATTTGTTTCCAGAGGATGTAGTAAAAACTTTAGTGTAGCTGGGTTTAAAAGCTCCTGGAGGAAAAATTGGTAAATCATTATTAAAGAGAACCAAGGAAATCCACTGCTCACCCACTCTTGGTCTGACTTAGTATGGTTTATTTTATGTTCTTAGGCCTATAAAGTCGTGAGTGGAGTGGAATGGAAATGATTGTTTCCTCTTTCAAAAAATACAAGGACTAGGGGGCAGACCATGAAGCTACAAAGTAGCATTTAAAAAAAATTCTCTTGACGTATAATTAATCTGTGGAACTCATTGCTGGCAGATGGAACTGGGTAACTTGGCAACTCTGCTTTGGAAATGGCTATGCCAATGGTTCTCACCCAGGCACACCCAGCCGGCCTGGTTTACAGGCTCTCCATTATGGAGGAAATCTTAGAACAGCTTTTTGCGCATCTGTGTTAGTATGCATGTGTAAAATGCCACTAATAAAACTACCCAAGTGTACATGTACATACAATGATGAGAACATATGTACTTGTACATGACTCGAGTGTAGATGTGTTCAGCGTGCAGGTTCAGTCGCTGGTGTAAATGTACATGAGTTCATGATAGCTAAGATTTCTACAATTTTATGAAGACACATAGGGGCCCATGTGTTCCTTAGAAAAAAGGTCGTACAAAAAATCAAAACTAATTTTCAGGAAAAAAAATTGTTCCTATATATATATATATATATATATATATTTTTTTTTTTTTTTATTCATGTTTGCACCTTACTGCTGTTAAACTTTTTTTTTCCAAAAATAGAGTATAAATATGAAGAAACATCTCTCTCTCTCTCTCATTCTATCTATACACAATTCACATCAATACTCCATAATCACCAAAGTGTCCAAAAGAAGCCCAAAGGTTAGCACCAAATAGAGACTCTTACATGCTTACATACTGTCATCATTGCTCCCACGTGTTTAACTTATCTCTGTATTTGAGAATGGTTACTTTTCTTGTCATTTTATTATGCTGCAAAAATTATCTTTAAGCAGACCGTCTTTACATCACACAAATTTTATTGCCAAAAGGACACCAAAACTTAACTGTGAAAGTAGTCAGTAGTTGTTAATGGTTCCATTTATTCTCACACCAAGGTACAGAACATCCTGTCCAACATCCCGACCTTGGCCAAAGTTTCACTATCAAGGTTTCTTCAGGAATTCCGTTAAGCCAAAAACATGGTGGACTTCAACCAGGTCAGGATATTGGAAACTGTGACCGAGATTGGGATATTGGAGAGGGCTAGTGCTGTGAGTGAGTGACAGAGATCTGAGGCAGAAAAAGAGAAAAATGTGCTTTATTTATTTATTTATTTATTTTTTATTTATGCAATTTTTAACAAAAAAAACCAAGAAAGGCCACAAGACCAATCTTGAAGAAACAGATCAAGCATTAAGAAATACATCCACAAAGCAGACATACAAAGAAAAATGCCAGGAAAAAATTTTCAATGCCTGGTCACACTAGCCCACAAAACAGAAGGAGTTTAACATCATTAAATCTTATCCCAATATACAAAGAAAAAGCAAACAGCCCTGTAACGGATCACTATCTATGAGTCAACAGTGGATACTGCGCGCTTGGCGCTAATGAAAGCAAGCAATTGGGAGGGCTCCCAGAAAAAATAAGAAATCGCCTGATACTTAATCAGACATTTACAAGGGTGTTTAAGAAAAAAGAGCCCTCCCAATTGCAAAACCCCCGGATGGAGCAGTAGAAACTCCCTGCGCCGCCGTTGAGTTTCTCTGGAGAGATCAGGATATATACGTACCAGCAAACCACGAAATGAGATATTACGTTTCTGGAAAAATACTCTCAATAGCCACTCTTTATCAGATATCAATGCAAATGTTACTCCGAGGGACATAGGAAGAATATACAGTTGTTACAAATGAAAATTGAACATTTGGACAATATTTCTCGTGCTAATAATTTACGGTTAATTAATTTCCCGAGAGTTGCATCTATCTCTCCCAGAGATATGTTTGTTAAATATTTGACTGAGGCCTTGGGAGTTTCCCCTGATTTAGTTCCCCCCTTAGTAAAAATGTATTATCTTCCGGTAGCGAAGCGAGTTTCTGCTGTCGCTTCTGGTGCTATAGGGGGTGAACAAATTCAGGAGGATGTTTTAAATGTTACCGATGTCCTAGAGAATTCCGGTCTTGGGTCACAGGTCCCTGCTACACTTTTTGTAACATTTGCAGAAAAATGTGCTTTAAAAGGTTTTTTTAGGGTTGCTGGATGATGCAGGACAAATGCAATGCTGAATGATATCAGCCGAGAGTTCAGTGCAAGCTCTCAGTATATCTGTCTCACAAGCAGAGAGAAATGATTTGTAACTCTCTTATCCACTGGTTGTACAGAAAAGGAACATCTAGTATAATGTTCTAATGCTAGACCTCGTTCATGTTCTCTGTAACCTGCTTTGACTTTAAGATAAAGCTGGATATTAAAACAGTTAAATAAATACAATGTAAACATAGTATAGTTGATTATAAAAATCATTAAGATCTCTTTAGGATATTTCATTTTTAAAGTTAATCTAGGGTTCCACATTGGGGTCAGTTTCTCCAGAGTGGCTTAGAACATTAGCAGGGAGGTCTGTAGTGACTGAAGCCGATCTGCATTTGATGTTGGTTGATCTTGAAAAGACATATGACCATATGCAAGTTCTTCTTTTCCGTCTGCAGCAAAATACTTGGTTTGAAAATCACATCTCTCTGATATTTTTTAGTCTAGATAAGGAACTTGGTTAATGAAAACTAATCCTCTTTTCTCCAGGACCAAGCAGGAAGTCAGTCCTCACTTATGGGTGACATCGGCGCCGATGGAGCCCCCATGCGGAGCATTTCCCCAGCTTTCTAAGAAAGCCTTTGGGAATACTGCACGCATGCGCGGTCCCCTTCCCGCCTAAAGGTGCCATCTTGCCCAGTCGCTCTTTTTCTGTGGAGCCCATCGGACGTCTGTCCGAGTCACCTGGAAAAGTTGATGTTTTTTCAAAGATTTCTTTGTCTTTTTCTCCGAGTTCGATGCCGGTTCCCCTTCCCGCCGGGTTCGGTACACCGGTATTGAGCCCATTTTCTATTTTTTGGTTTTTGCCCTTCGTAGCTGGTGTTCGCGCCCTTTTTTTCTGTTTTTCCCCTGGAAGACCGGTCCTTTGACCTCGCGGGGGCCCTTTTTTCACCGATGGCTTCCAGTGGTTTCAAGAAGTGTGATCGGTGCAAGAAACTAATGTCTCTCACCGACACACACGACTGCTGCCTTTGGTGCCTTGGCCCAGATCATGATCCCATGATCTGTGGCCCGTGTGGCAAAATGTCCACCAAGGCACTTCGAAGCCGTCAGCACCAGAAGGAAAGGATTTTCTCAGATTCTGCCTCCGGCCGGGCCTGGACCTCGTCTGAGGCCTCAACGTCTCAGGAGTCTGATCCCGAGCATCGCTGGGGTTCCTTGGACAGGGGGTCCCCCGACCGGGAATGCAAGAGGAAGAAGCGGCTCATGAGAGCGGCGTCGGAAGAGGTCCCTGGTTCCTCGAGGACCAGGTCTAAGACCCCCGACCGCCATCCCGGGCCTTTGTAACAGGAGAAGCCGTCCAAAGTACCTCATGTGGAGCCGGAGACCGTCGGGCACGTAAGTCCTGCAGTCCTCGTGGACTCTCCTCCGAGGGAGCTGACGTTGGGCCTGGCGCCGCCGGGGCCCGAGTCAGTGGCTGCTGAGTCTCCTGAGCTTGGACTCAGGCTGACAGCCTTGGAGTGCAGATTGTCTGCCTTCATGGATCAGCAGCGGGTACTGATGGCCAGCCTCGCTGGTGCATCTGCCCCGACCACCGGGACATCGACGTCGAAGTCGACCCCGGAGACCGAGCCGATACTCGAGACCATGAAGGCTCGAAGTCGTCCTCAGTCAAGGACCCCCTCGACCTCCCGCTCTGAACCAAGGGCGTCGACGCCGGTGCCTTCGGCGTCGGGGCGGGTGCCACCTCGACCCGTGCGGTCAGAGCCCCTCGACTCCTCTTTGGATGAGTCAGTGTGGGAGACGAAGGATGAGGAGTCCCCCGACACCTTCCGGACTCGTTCCGTCCCTTTGGACTCGCCACAGTCTGAGCCCCGGAGTAGGTCCCCTCCGGAGGACACCCAGTTCTCAGAGTTCGTGCGGGACATGGCCAAGGCATTGGCGATCCCCGCGGACCCCGAGGAGGAGCCGAAGAGCTCGAGGCCCTCCAGTATGACTCTCCTCTGAAGGAGGCCTTTACTGTTCCGGTTCCTCCGATGCTGGAACGGCTCCTCTTCCGGATGTGGGAGGCACCGGCCTCGGCGCTGGTCTTGAGCAAGCGGGTCGATTCCATCTATCGACTCCGTAAGAGCCCTGGCTTCCAAAAGGCGCAGCTGCCGCACCATTCCATGGTGGTGGAATCGGCCATGCATTGTCTGAAGAGCCAGAAGATGCACTCTGTGGTGCCCCCCAGCAGGGAGGCCCGGAACCTGGATGCTTTTGGCAGAAACTGCTTCCGGGGCTCGATGCTTGCTTGCCGTGTCCAGTCATACCAGCTGTACATGGGCATGTACTTACGAGACCTGGCGAAAGAGCTTGCCGGGTTCTCTGCTGGCCTCTCCGGGGAACCTTTGCAGAGGTTCCAGTCTTTGTCCTCAGGAATCAGGGACTGTTCCAAGTTCATGTCCCGAGCGGCCTACGATGGCTTTGAGGCTTCGGCTCATGTGGCGGCAGCCGGCATCGGAGCCTGACGCCAGGCATGGCTGCAGTCATCAGACCTCGAGCCCTGGGTGCAGGACAAGTTGGTCAATGTCCCTTGCCGGGGTGAAAACCTTTTTGGCAAGCCCATGGCCGAGAAGGTGGCTGAGCTCAAAACCGAGCACCTGACTAGGACAAGGCTGTCCAGAAAGACTTCTGCCCCTTCTCACAAAAAGAAGAGCTCGGGTAAAAAGCCCTTTTACCCGAGAAAGGTGGCTGCCTACAAACCTTTCCCTCAGTACCAGGCCTCCCCAGCTCCCCAACAGGGGCAGCAGACCAAGGGCAGGGACATGGGCCCCGTAGGCAGAAGACCCCCAAGCCTCCGGCTCCTGCTCCTACCCAGCAGGGAGGGGGTTTTTGACTCCCACAGCATAGCCTCTCCGCCTCTGCTGCCCCATTCCTGCACAGGAGGTTGCTTAGCCCTGTTTGCCCACAGGTGGCCACCCATTACAGGGGATGCTTGGGTATTAAGCATAGTCCACCAGGGCTATATGCTTCATTTCCAGCAGTTACCTCCTGTCTACTTCCCAGGAGAGCCTCTGAGGCCTCTCCTGCACACAAACCTCCTCCTCCAAGAACTTCAAGGTCTTCTTCTGGACAAGGCGGTGGAGCCTGTACCTCCTCGCCTACAGGGGCATGGTTTCTACTCCAGGTACTTTCTGGTGCCAAAGAGAACTGGAGGCCTAAGGCCTATCCTAGACCTCAGGAACCTCAACAAGTTCTTGGAGAAAGAGAAGTTCAAGATGCTTACTCTTGGAACACTTCTGCCCTACCTCCAGCAGGGAGATTGGCTATGCTCCTTAGATCTAAAGGATGCGTACACTCACATCCTCATTCATCCAGACCACAGAAAGTACCTTAGGTTCATGGTGGGAGGAAACCATTACCAGTACAGAGTGCTGCCTTTTGGCCTAACTTCCGCCCCACTAGTCTTTACAAAGTGCCTAGCTGTGGAGGCGGCCTACTTGAGGACTCAAGGTGTTTTTGTCTTCCCCTATCTGGACGACTGGCTCATCCGAGGTCAGACTTACCAGGAGGCCAGGCAGGCCACCTTCAGGACTGTATCACTCCTTCAAGACCTAGGCTTTGTCATAAACTTCGCAAAGTCCACTTTGCTCCCCTCCCAGAACCTAGAGTTCATAGGAGCACGGCTGGACTCTGCAAGTAAGGGCTTACTTGCCAGAGGACAGAGCTCAAAGGCTCATGGAGTTGGCATCCCGGTTTCTCAGCCTGCCAAGGGTTCCTGCCAGGCTCTGTCTGCAGCTCTAGGACACATGGCATCGACTATTTATTTATTTACATTCTCTTATATACCGCGCTATTCTGCATCAGTGCGGTTTACACTGAACAAACTGAAATTACATTGAACAGGGCATTATAACTTGGAGATAACTATATTACAGGGAACATGGGCTATGGAGGGTGACCCCCAATGCCCGCCTCCACATGAGGCCTGCACAGTGGTGCCTCAGAACTCAGTGGAAGCAAGCCACTGGGAACCTAGCAGACAAAGTCAGGGTGTCCAAGCCATTCCTGGCTTCCCTTCAGTGGTAGCTACACCCCCCCAACTTGCTTCAGGGGGTGCCATTTCAGGTGCCTGTCTCCACAGTGGTGTTAACGACCGATGCCTCCTTGCAGGGCTGGGGTGCACATTGCTTGGACCTGTGCACCCAGGGCATGTGGTCTCCATGGGAGGCCACGCAACAGATCAACCTACTGGATGGAACTCCGGGCTATTCGCTTAGCCCTCAAAACCTTCTCTCACACCTTGTCTCACCAGTCTGTTCTGGTACAGACGGACAACCAAGTAGCCATGTTCTATGTGAACAAACAGGGCGGCACTGGATCCAGGCCTCTATGCCTGGAAGCACAGGCCTTTTGCTCTTTTGCCCTCAGGTACCAGATGTTGCTGAGGGCTGTTTTTCTTTCTGGCCAGGAGAACGTTCTGGCAGACAGATTAAGCAGAATTCTGCAGCCCCACGAGTGGCAGCACCCGTTAGTGGTTCAAAAGATTTTCCTGAAATGAGGACTTCCATCCATGGATCTCTTTGCCAGTCCCCTGAATCACCAACTGCCCAGGTTTTGTTCAAGGCAACCGCATCCCCTAAGGGTAGCAGCGGATGCCTTCCTAATTTCCTGGTCCCAGGGCTTACTGTATGTGTTTCCTCCCATGCCTCTGGTGGCCCGAACCTTATTCAAGATTCTCAGGGACAAGGCCTCGGTCCTTCTGGTTGCTCCCAGGTGGCCAAGACAGCCCTGGTTCCCACTCCTACTTCAACTGGCAGTGGAGACACCACTGCCTCTGGGGTTCCAACCTGACCTTCTCTCTCAGGATCAGGGTTCCCTTCTGCACCCCAGTCTCAAATCTCTCAATCTGATGGCCTGGAGGCTGCAAGGGTAGTCTTGGCTCCCTGGGGCCTGCCTCAGGAAGTAGAAGAGGTGGTCTTGGTCTCTAGAAAGCAATCCACCAGGAAAACGTATGCCCTGAAGTGAAGGAGGTTCTCCTTGTGATGTCAGCAGCGCAAGGAAGATCCTTTCGGCTGCACTGTGCCAGTAGTGCTCCAGTACCTTCTGCACTTGTCCAATCAGGGCTTTAAGTTCAATTCTGTTCGGGTCCACCTCTCTGCTCTGGCATAAGAATATAAGAACATAAGATATGCCATACTGGGTCAGACCAAGGTCCATCAAGCCCTGTATCCTGTTTCCAACAGTGGCCAATCTAGGTCATACGTACCTAGCAGTTTCCCCAAAAGACACAGGTTCTGCAATGCTTGTACTAGGTCAAGCATTGATATCCTGGGTCCCTTCTTAATAATGGTTTATGGACCTTTCCTCCAGGAACTTGTCCAAACCTTTTTTAAACCCAGCTACACTGTAACAAATTCCAGAGTTTGATTACACGTTGAGTGAAAAAATATTTTCTTTTATTAGTATTAAATAGTTTACCCTGTAGCTTCATTGCATTTCCCCTAGTCTTCCTATATTCTGATAACGTAAACAGTCGATCTACGTTTACCCGTTCCACTCTGTTCATTAATTTATAGACTTCTATCATATCTCTCCCCTCAGCCGTCTCTTTTCCAGGTTAAAGAGCCCTAACCTTTTTAGCCTTTCTTCATAGGAGTATCCTTCCATCCCCTTTACCATTTTGGTGGCTCTTCTCTGAACCTTTTCTAATAACGCTATATCTTTTTTAAGATACGGCGACCAGCAGGGCCGGATTTACCTTGAGTGAGGCCCTACGCCAACAAAAATTGTGGGCCCCCAGCAGGGGCGGCCCAAGGGGGGTGCGGGGCCTCATTTGCATAAGTGGCCTCATTTGCATAAATATTTGCATAATGTTACCATATACTAACTTTTAGTAAACGTGCCTCTTAGAGTGTATGGATAAAGAAAGACTAAAAGATTTCTACATTACTATAATCCAGTGCCAACCCATAGCAAACCCGCCGTATCCTAACAGCACTACCAGGACTCACAAACCACCATACTCTACCAATCAAAAGGCAACACTGCAAATATTAAACCAATACATTTCAGAGAACAACAATACATGACCTACTGGGGAAAGAGAACAAGTGGCAATGTCAAATAGGAATTATATAAACAGAACACCTCAGCTCAGTTACACATGCAGAACATAGACCATCACCAAACAAGTAATCACAATTTAGAAACATGAAGACAATAATTAAACTGGGAATCCCAAAAGCCAAACTTGGAATGTACAACACTGTAGAAATAAAACTATACATTAATTTGCTCTTGTACTAAACAAAGCGCAGACGTTAATGATGCACATTTACCAGAGCTGACATATTCCAATTAATAAATTCAAAATAAAGAGATATTTTTCTACCTTTTGTGCATTTTTTTTCAGCTGCAATTGCTGCAGCCACTTTCTTCTGGTTTCTTCGTGTCTTCTGCTAACTCTCCATCGTCTGCTGTCCATTTGTCCTTTCTTCTCTCTTCTAGTTTTTTTCCATTCTCTCTCTACATCTGCTTTAACATACTAATCTTTCTCCTTTTGCTCTTTCCTCATTCCTATTTCATCCACTCAAATTTTACCCCTCCATCCTCAATCCCCACTTACTCTCCCAATACCCGGCCAATTGTAGATTTTTTATCCCTCCCACACAAAATATTTTTCCCTTCTCCATTTTACTCTTCCAGCCCCATCCCATTCTAATCCTCCCCAACATCAGCTCCCTTCTAGTTCCAGCCTCACCCAGCATCCATTCCCTTCTAGTCCCTGCATCAGCCCATTTCCAGTCCTAGCCACCCATCAGCCCATTTCCAGTCCTAGCAACCCCCCAACCCAATACCAGTCCTAGCCCCCCCATCAACCCACTTCCAGTCCTAACCCCCCATCACCCCATTTTCAGTTTAAGCCCCCCCTATAACCCATTACCAGTCCTAACCCCCATCAGCCCACTTCCAGTCCTAACCCCATTAGCCCACCTCCAGTCTTAACCCCCCCAGCCCATTTCCAGTCCTAGCCCCCCCATAGTCCATTACCAGACAGCCCCCATCAGCCCACAGCCCATTATCAGTCTTAACCCCCCCTCATAGCCCATTACCAGTTCTAACCCCCCCAACAGCCCACAGCCCATTACCAGTCTTAACCCCCCCCATAGCCCATTACCAGTTCTAACCCCCCAACAGCCCACAGCCCATTACCAGTCCTAAACCCATCAGCCCACCTCCAGTGTTGACCCCCCCAGCCCATTTCCAGTCCTAGCCCCCCCATAGCCCATTACCAGACAGCCCCCATCAGCCCACAGCCCATTATCAGTCTTAACCCCCCCTCATATCCCATTACCAGTTATTAACCCCCCAACAGCCCACAGCCCATTACCAGTCTTAACCCCCCCAAAGCCCATTACCATTTCTAACCCCCCAACAGCCCACAGCCCATTACCAGTCCTAACCCCATCAGCCCACCTCCAGTCTTAACCCCCCCAGCCCATTTCCAGTCCTAGCCCCCCCATTGCCCATTACCAGACAGCCCCCATCAGCCCACAGCCCATTATCAGTCTTAACCCCCCCATAGCCCATTACCAGTCCTAACCCCCCCAGCCAATTTCCAGTCCTACCCCCCCCCATCGGCTCAAGTAAAATGAAATTTAAAAAAAGCAAAACCGCTGGCTGCTACCAAGGCCGCGGCAGCATAGACGGTCCCGCGGGGCCCCCTCTGCCCTGCCGAATCCCTCCCTCCGCGATGACTTTGAGAGGCGCGAAGGGAGAGTGTCTCCCTCGCATCTCTGTTAAGCCCGCAGGGGCTGATGGGAAATTTCCCATCAGCCCCTGCGGGCTTAACAGAGACGCGAGGGAGACACTCTCCCTTCGCGCCTCTCAAAGCCGGCACGGAGGGGCTCAGCCGGGGATTCAGCAGGGCAGAGGGGGCCCCGCGGGACCGTCCATGCTGCCGCGGGAACGTCCATGCTGCCGCAGCAGCTTTTTGTGGGCCCTTGCCAGCTGTGGGCCCTACGCCATGGCGTACATGGCGTATAGGTAAATCCGGCCCTGGCGACCAGAATTACACACAATATTCAAGGTGCGGTCTCACCATGGAACGGTATAGAGGCATTATAATATCTTTTGTTTTATTTTCCATTCCTTTCCTTATGATACCTAGCATTCTATTTGCTCTCTTGGATGCTGCTGCACACTGGGCCGAGGTTTTAACATGTTATCCACAATGACGCCTAAATCTTTTTCCTGGGTGGTGGTTCCTAATGTGGAACCTTGCATCGTGTAACCATAGTTTGGGTTGTTCTTCCCTAGGTGCATAACTTTGTACTTGTCCACATTAAATTTCATCTGCCATTTTGATGCCCAGTCTTCCAATTTATCAAGATCCTCTTGCAATTTTCCACAATCCTCTTGGGTTTTAACAACTTTAAATAGTTTTGTGTCATCTGCAAATTTGATAACCTCACTCGATATTCCACTTTCCAGGTCATTTATGAATATGTCAAAAAGCAGCGGACCCAGCACAGATCCCTGGGGTACACCACTATTCACCTTTCTCCATTGGGAAAATTGGCCATTTAGCCCAACCCTCTGCTTTCCATCTTTTAACCAGTTCTTGATCCACAGTAGTACACTGCCTCCTATCCCATGACTCTTTAGTTTTGCCAAAAGTCTCTGATGAGGAACCTTGTCAAAGGCTTTCTGAAAGTCCAGATACACTATATCAACCGACTCACCTTTGTCCACCTGTTTGTTCACACTTTCAAAAAAAACATAACAGATTAGTAAGACAAGATCTTCCTTGTCTAAAGCCATGTTGGCTGTCTCCCATTAGGCCATGACTATCTACATGCTGAGTAATTTTATTCTTTATGATGGTTTCTACCATTTTTCCCAGTACTGACGTGAGGCTCACCGGTCTGTAGTTTGTTAGTGATATAGCGGAAGGGCTGTCGGGTAAGATTTGCCTCTTTGCAGATGATACCAAAATCTGCAATAGAGTAGACACCCAGGAAGGTGTAGATAACATGAGGAGGGATCTAGCTAAGCTTGAAGAATGGTCTAGAATTTGGCAGCTGGGATTTAATGTTAAAAAATGTAAGGTCATGCATTTGGGCTGCAGCAATCCAAGGGAGCAATACAGTATAGGAGGTGAAGTACTTTTGTCCACTAAAGAAGAGCGGGACCTAGGCGTGTTTGTGTCTGATGATCTTAAAGTAGCTAAACAGGTGGAAAAGGCGACGGCAAAAGCTAGAAGGATGCTTGGGTGCATACGGAGAGGAATGGCTAGCAGAAAAAAGGAGGTGATAATGCCTCTGTATAAGTCTTTGCTGCGACCTCATTTGGAGTATGGTGTGCAATTCTGGAGACCGCACCTTCAAAAGGATGTGAACAGGATGGAGTCGGTGCAGAGGGTGGCTACTAAAATGATTAGTGGGCTTCATTATAAAGCATATGAGGACAGACCTAAGGATCTTAATATTTACACCTTAGAGGAAAGGCGGGATAGAGGTGATATGATTGAGATGTTTAAATACCTCCATGGTATAAATGTTCAGGGAGAGAGCCTCTTTCAATTGAAAGCAAGTTCTGCTACGAGGGGACATGGGATGAAGGTGAAGGGAGATAGATTCAGGAGTGATATGTGGAAATATTTCTTTACGGATCCATGGAATAGTCTCCCAGTGGAGGTGGTAGAGATGAGGACAGTAACTGAATTCAAAAAAGCATGGGACCAACACAGAGGATCTCTAAAGGTAAAAAGTGGACTGTTGTAGTTGTTGATATGGAAGGACAGACTAGATAGGCCATGTGGTCTTTTTCTGTCATCATGTTTCTATGTTTCCCGAATCACCCCTCGAACCCTTTTTAAAAATTGGTGTTACATTGGCGATCCGCCAATCTTCAGGTATTAGAGATGATTTTAATGATAGTTCACAGATTACTAATAGCAGGTCTGCAATCTCATATTTCAGTTCTTTCAACACCCTTGGATGTATACCATCCGGCCCAGGTGATTTGCTACTCTTCAGTTTATCTAATAGTTGTAATACATCTTCCTGATGTATCGATATTTCCTGCAATTCTTCCGCACCTTTTAATACCACTTCAGTCATGGGTAACATCCCTACATCTTCCTCAGTAAAGACCGAAGCAAAGAATTTATTCAGTCTCTCCGCTATCGCCTTGTCGCCTCTTTGTGCCCCTTTAACTCCTCTATCATCTAATGGTCCAACTTAATCTCTCACAGGATTTTTGCTACAAATGTGCTTGAAAACATCTTTATTTCACATTTTTGCTTCCGCAGCAAGCTTCTTCTCAAATTCTCTCTTTGCCTTCTTTATAAATGCCTTGCATTTGACCTGCCAGTGCTTGTGCTGTTTCCAGGTTTCATCGTTTGGTTCTTTTTTCCATTTCCTGAAAGATGCTTTCTTGGCAACAACAGCCTCTCTGACCTCACCTTTAAACCATGCTGGCAGTTTTTTGGACTTCCTTCCACTTTTCTTAAAGCGTGGAATACAGCTGGTCTGGGCTTCCAAGATAGTATTTTTCAACAACACCCAAGCTTGATGTAAGTCTTTAACCTTTGCAACTGCTCCTTTTAGTTTTTTCTTAACTATTTTCCGCATTTTATCATAGTCTCCCTTTCGAAAGTTAAAAGGTAGTACTGTGGATTTCCTTACTATCCCTCTTTCACTAATTAAATCAAAGGCGATCATGCTATGATCACTATTGCCAAGTGGCCCCAACACCCTTATTTCTTGCACTAGATCTGGTGTTCCACTAAGGACTAGGTCTAATATGGCTTCCCCTCTCGTCGGTACATGGACCAGCTGCTCCAAGAAGCAGTCATTTATGTCATCTAGGAACTTTATCTCCCTAGCATGTACTGCCGTGATACTGACCCAGTCGATACCGGGGTAATTGATATCGCCCATTATTATTACTGCGCTGTAACTTTTGTTAGCTTTCTTGATTTCTTTGAGCATTTCATCATCCATTTGTTCATTCTGGCCAGGCGGTCGATAGTACACCCCCACCGCCATCGCCTTCCCCTTTTTACATGGAATTTCAATCCATAGAGATAGAGATTCTACAGCTCACCACTCAATGGTGGAGGGACACTCTTTGTCGGTTCATCCCTTGGTGTCCCAGTTTCTATTGCTCAAGCCTCCTCTCCATCCACCGGCCCCTGAGTGGGAGTTGAATGTGGTCTTGCAGCAACTGACTCGCCCACCTTTTGAGCCCATGGCTACATGTCCTTTATGCTTCCTTTCCTGGAAGACTCTATTCCTAGTGGCCTTGACCTCGGCCTGGCGAGTGAGTAAACTTCAAGCCCTGGTCTGTGACAGACCCTACACTCGCTTCTATAGGAACAGGTAGTCCTTAGGATAGTCCTTAGGACTATCCTAAGTTCCTCCCAAAGGTTGTCTCCTCTTTCCATCTCAACCAGGAGGTGGTTCTTCCAACATTCTTCCCTAGGCCCCATGCCAGCCAGGCTGAGACAGTCCTGCATACCCTGGACTGTATGAGGGCCTTATCCTTCTACCTTGAGCGTACGTAGGGGCATAGGAGGGCTACTTAGCTCTTCATATCTTTTGACCCCAATAACTTGGGGGTGCCTGTCTCCAAGCGTACCTTGTCCATCTGGGTGGCTGACTGTATCACCTGGGCTTACAGGGCAGCTGACCTTCCGTTGCAGGGTCGGGTCACGGCCCACTGTGTCAGGGCAATGGCTGCCTCAGTAGCTCATCTCCGCTCTGTACCGTTGGCAGACATCTGCAGGGCTGAAACTTGGTCCTCAAGCCAGACTTTTGCGGCCCATTACTGCCTGGAGAGGGAGTCCTGTAGGGACAGTGCTTTTGGTCAGGCAGTGCTCCGGAATCTCTTCGAGGTTTAGGCAACTCCTACCCTCCAGCCCTCTGGTTGGGCTACCGGTAGAGGTATGTTTCAGTGAAATACTTTCTCTGATGCTGAGGCTAGAGGGAGCTCATTTTTCAGCTCTGGGTCCCTGGTAGCCTGAAGCTGGGGAGTCCCATAAGTGAGGACTGACTTCCTGCTTGGTCCTGGAGAAAGAGTAGTTACTCACCTGTAACAGGTGTTCTCCAGGAGCAGCAGGAATCAGTCCTCACAACCCTCCCTCCTCCCCTGGGAGTTGCAGTTGTACATAGTTCATTTTTACATTTTTTGTGTGCTGTTTTTTAGCTATGTCATTTGACTGAGCAAGATGGCACCTTTAGGCAGGAAGGGGACTGAGCATGCATGCAGTATTCCCAAAGGCTTTCTTAGAAAGCTGGGGAAATGCTCCGCACGGGGGCTCCATTGGCGCCGTTGTCACCCATAAGTGAGGACTGATTCCTGCTGCTCCTGGAGAACACCTGTTACAGGTGAGTAACTACTCTTTCTATGATCCTCTCCCCCTGCGTCATTGTGTACCTCATCAGTGTCATCCCTTTGCAATTATTGCTATCCTACAAGGCATCCTTTTTTGGGGCTGGGACTGCTGTGCACTTTCTCCATTCATTTGACATTTTTTCTTGCTAGGTTGTTATATACAGACTTGCTAGCACTTCTAAATTACCTTCTTTTTATCTCCTTGTTGGTGTTGATAGGTTCTTCATCTGTGCCTGTGGGTTTCCTGTTCTTGATAGTTATATTTATTTATTTTATTAACATTTCTATACCACGATTTCCAGCAGATCAATTGTGGTTTACAGATAACAACAATATGAGTAATACAAAACAGTTTTATTTATTTTCTCTTATATACCGTGCTATTCTGCATCAGTGCGGTTTACATTGAACAGGGTATTATAACTTGGAGATAACTATTTTACAGGGAACATGGGCTATGGAGGGTTAAGTGGCTTGCCCAAGACCACAAGGAGCACCTGTGGGACTAGAAACCCCAGTCCTTCCGGCCCAAGGTTGCTGTCCTCTAGTGGGATTTGAACCCCCGACCTGAAGTACCTTGCCCCAACCACTAGGCTACTCCTCCACTCCAATGGATGATGTAGAACTATTTACAGTGGTATAATATGCAATAACTATATACATAAACCAGGTAGTGAGGGTTCAAGGAAGGGTTGGTTAGGAAGTATCTAAATAACATTCTTGAGAGTGGGGAGGTAGAAGACACTAGGGGGTATGTTTACTAAGCAGTCTTAACATGCGCCCGGCGATAGTATGCAGGCTGCCATAAAAGGAGTGGGCGTTTCGGTCTTAACATAGCAAAACGGGATTATCACGCGATAACGTGCGCTGCGCACATTATCGGGCGAGATGCCGCTAAGCACATTAATGTGCGGTAATCTTAAGTAGGCGCGCTGACATCTAAACACAGAAGCAGAGGTGTAGCACAATGGTTAATACACTGACTGATGGTACTTGGGACATGAGTTCAATCCCCCAGTGTGCCTAATAAAAAAAGCTGGCTGAGACATCTCCCTTTATGTTTAAGTAGTGTTTTTTGAGGCATTGTAGTTTTAATTTAATAAGTGCTGCCAGCAAACACACCCTCACAGTGGTGTAACCTAAGGTGCCGCATAAGGCACCCTATAAGACACTCCAGAGGGAACATTATAACGTGCACTGTCCGCCAAGGCACCCTACAATGTCCCCTATAGGACACCTTATAAGGCGCCTTATAGGGTGCCCTATAAGGCATCTTATAAGATGCCTTATGGGGCACCTTAAGGTTACAGTACTCTGAGGGTGTTTTGGCTGGCAGCACTAATGTACATTAAAAATAGATAATGCCTTGGACAGCCCTATCAAATAACCCCACTGTGGGCTAGAACCCATGACCTCTGGCTCCCCAGACAGTGAAGTAACCAGTGAGCTACAGCTGCTAACAAACTCCTGGCTGGCTACAGAAGGACTGCATGTCACCACACAAACAGTCTGCTATGGCTACCAGGATAGGGGCAACCCACCCGTACCCATGATGCACAGCACATGCATATCAGCAGTCTACAGATGATCACAAGATGGGGTATGCACCCCACAGCACCTCAACCTGGTAGGGGGTGCCGACGGTGTGTGTTAGTGGCACAGAGTAGCTACAGACTGTCACATTGTCGACCCTGACACTGAGCTCCGGAGCAGGCTTAGCAATTCGGCAGGCCAACCTTCCACAATCGCTCTGGGACCTTCTCTCCCTTGACGTCCGCCTCTGGTGCCAACGTGCGGAACAGGTCCCACTTGAAACGGGAGAGAGCATCAGCAATCCTGTTAGTGCACCCTGGAATATGTCTAACTTTCACATAAACATTGATACGCAGGCATGCCAGCACCACTTCTCTCATCAATGCTGCTACTTGCATGCAACATGGCGCATAGTTATTAATAACACTTATCACCGCTGCATTATCGCACCACCAAACCATTTTTCGATTACGCAGTCTGTCCGGCCAAAGCTCCAAAACTACCAGCAAGGGAAAAAGCTCCAAAAATGCAATGTTGCTAGTTAAACCAGCCTCCCACCACTCCCGCGGCCAAACCCCCGCGCACCAGGACCCGCCAAAGTAAATGCCTAGTCCCGCTCCCCCTCCGCGTCTGTAAAGAGCTGCAGATCTACACTGGACATCTCAGTCTCCAACATCATCACCGTTCCATTGAAGTCTTTCAAAAATACATCCCACACTGCTAAATCTTCCCTGATACTGTTCGACACTCGAATACGATGATGCGGCTTCGTAACACCTGCGGTGGCCGCCACCAGCTGGCGTAAAAACACCCGCCCCATGAGGATAACCCTGCAAGCCAAATTTAACAAACCTATCACTGCTTGCATCTCTCGCAACGTTATCTTTTTGGACGCTACTACATTAGCCACTGGGAGTCGAGCCACCATCTCAACCGTGTCCAATTCCACGCCCAAGAAGGTGAGCGTAGTCGATGGGCCCTCCATCTTATTAACTGCCAATGGCACTCCCCACCTTACAGATAATTCCACAAAGCCATCCAACAGCGCCTTGCATCTTCCAGATTGAGCCTCGCTGACAAATAAAAAATCGTCTAAGTAGTGCACCACATTCGAACAACCTACTCCCTTAACCAGAGCCCGGTGCATAAACGTACTAATCTTTTCAAAATAAGCGCACGACACGGAGCATCCCATAGGCATGCATTTGTCGAAATAATACTTCCCTTTGAATGTAAAACCTAACAATGGGAACGCTGATGGGTGCACCGGTAACAATCTGAACTCTGATTCAATATCTACCTTAACCAGCAAACTCCCATGACCGCACTTCCGCACCAAACCTATGGCCGCATCAAAGGATGCACAGCACACCACACAGGCTTCCTTCGGAATATGATCGTTAACCGAAGTCCCCGACGGAACGGATAAGTTGTGGATCAACCGAAACTTCCCCGGCTCTTTTTTTGGAATAACTCCAAATGGGGAGACCACCAAATTCCAAAAGGGGGCTTCCGAAAATGGGCCCGCAATCCTTCCCAGCTCAAGCTCGACCCGTAACTTTTCTCTTACCACATTCGCAAAGCTCCTTACTGAATGGGAGTTCCTGGCCCTTGTCACCCCTACCCTACCCATAACCAGTATACCAAAACCATAAAGAAAGCCCAACTCAGGCACACAGCCTGATCACTGCTTGGGGGCCTGCCCCCCAGCCGGGAGGGGGCCCCGCTTAATGCATTTAATGGCCGCGTGGCTTCTACTACATACGGAACAGACGTGCCGGAACTTACAATCCGGGAATGGGCAAGCGGACTTGTTGTATCTCCAACAAGTGTCTTCCATTCCATTCCCCACCGCTTTCTGCTGCAGTCCACCCCCTCCTGTACGAAAGGACTAACCCAAACCTACGGCATTCGACCCTCCCCCTCTTGACCTCCCCATCCCCTCAGCTCCCGCCCTGGCTGACATCTGCGTCAGCCATAAATTAATGTCCTGAGTGCCTCAGGACAAAGATTTGCTCTCCTCCATCTTATCCCTGAACTTCTCATCATAGTTCAGCCACGCCCAACCCTCGTGAGTCTGTGCTGCCTCCAATATGGAGTCAGCATAGGCAAGCAGCATCCCATATTGGGAAAGATGTTTGTGCCCCCAGACACTGGCCAATCTTAAGAAGGCCCTCGTCCAATTCACCACATTCCGCGACACCTTCTTAATCCTTCCTGCCTTCTCATCCTCCTTCCTCTTTTTTTTACTCTCCCCCGACCGCCTCCGGCCCTCCAGTAACCAGAATATGTCAATATAGCGCCTTTTCCTTATCTTCTGCCGCAATGTTTTTGGCACTCCCTCCCATAACTCTGAAAAGGATGCCAGGGCCGGAATTGACCCACTCGTCTGGGCAACTAAATCGACATTACAGCCACATGGCCGGTCAGCACTATCCTCTCCCAAAGATGTAGTAGCTGTTGAATATGATGATTATGAACCTGAGCTGCTGTGCCGCCTGCGGGAATGCTTTTGCTTTTTGCGCGCTTTCTTACCCGCCTCTTCTTGAGTACCCCTCTTCTCCCCCCCTTCCAAGCCTGCGTCTGGTGTCTCACCTGATGCCTCGTCCCTTGGCACTGACAGACTTGAATCCGGCACCTGATCCGTAACCGCCTCTGCATGTTGCCACGATTCTTCAACACCTTCGCGAGCCTCCTCCATGCTCCTCCACCTGTCTGCCTCTCCTGCTTCCATGTTCCTGCCACCCGCTGGGCCGATCAGTCCTTGCCCTCCCGGGTTCTGATTCTGCCAGGCCTGAGATACCTGGGGCGGAAAATAGGGAAAGACGGGGGGGGGGGGGGGGGAACAAAGAGAGCCAAGACGGTTGCCACGCCCCTACCCAATCACCATGTGATGAACCCTGACCACCCTCTCTCCAATGTTCCCAAGCCTCCGGACCATATGCAACATAATAACCCCCTTGCAGTACTGGCCAACCCCCCATGCCCCTTGTGCCATGCCCCCGCTCTCCTAACTCCCTGTCCCCCTGCCCCAAACTTGCTCCCCCCTCCCCTGAGGAGCAATCACCACCCACATGTCCATGTTGATCACTGCTCCCCACCCCCACTGAATCGGGCATGCCCAGAGACCCCTACCGCAAACCCCCCGCAGCGCTCAGACTGGTCGCTTGCCTTATACTGGGGCACCCCACGGACCTCTGGATAGACAACCACAGTCTCTAGCACCTCTCCTTCCTCGTCTGGGTACCTTGAGTGGGGAGCCTAGCTCAACGCGAGACCCCCCCTCTTGTGGGGATCCGGTCATGCCCTACATTAGTACCCCGCCCCTTATGCCCACCAACCTTCCTTGCCCCCTATCTCTGCTGTTAGCCCCCCTTCCCCCCTGCCCAGCAAACCCCTCAGATCCTGCTGAACAATACTGTCTTGTAAACCCCCCTCTAGCCTCTACACTGCCAGCCCCTCCAGCCCGACCCCCTCTTACCCTGCAAGACGGCATTGCACAAATATGTAGCCACAGCAGCACAAATATCTAGTTGTATTAATTTCCCCACCCCTTGCTTTTTTCTTATTATTATTATATTTTTTAAAACTGCCCATCCCAAACAAAACTTCCTTGCCTGGTATCAGGACCACGTGCTCACCAGGCGCACCACGCACCACCGTCCACTTCTCTTGGCTCTCCTCCTCACTGTCAGCAACCTCCACACCGCACTAGCCGTGACAGCCCGAATGCCTCCTGAAACGAGAAGACTAAAGAGACAAAAGCACCAAAAACAACCAAAAACGCTGTCTGCAATAAGCGACGCGTGCCCGCAGTGCTCCGGTTACCCGTGCTGCTAGCTGCTGACTGCCGCCATCTCAGCCCCACCTCCCTGCTTCCTGTTCCTTTCCGCTGCTTACGTGGTCCTCATTGGTTCCCGTGGCATTCCTTCACGCTGTGGGGCCAATCAGTTTAAACGATGCCGCGTTGCCTTGCGCGGCTGGCACGCGGCTCCCCCCCGGCCTCCTTCCCACCAGGGATCCCACAACCGGCCACTCCCCGGTTACTACAGCCACCGGGGACCTTACCCCGCAGCCTTCAATTTACAGAACACTTTGGAACACCAAGACACAAGGAAAGGCAGGACAAGTCAATACCCAGGCCTGTGCAATGTGATAATATCACTCAAACATTCTTATCCCATTGTCCAGATTCCAATTACACCACTGTGCACTGTACCCTGTCCCACTCATTGAATACCCCCTGCCCCATCAAAGTTGTGCTGCATTCTGTTTTCTGTAAATCCCCTATTTTAAGTTAAATGTAAACCGCTTAGACTGAATGATATAGCGGTATAGAAAACCTGTTAAATAAATAAGTAAAATAAATTCAAATCAAATTTGAGTGGAACTGTGTAGGAATAGGCAGCCCTTGGGAAGCACACTTAAATCTGCCTTGAATAAGCCACTGGTGGTTACTATTGATACCACATAGTGGAGGAGTAGCCTAATGGTTAGAGAACTGGCTTGGGAACCAAGAGATTAGGGTTCAATTCCCACTAGCACTCCTTGTGGCCTTGGGCAAGTAACTTAACCCTCCATTATTCAGAAAATTCCAAGTTATCAATGTCCCTGTTTAATGTACATTACCAAGTTTAAGTTACAATGTAAACTGCTTTGATTGAAATGATAAAGCAATATAAAAGACCTGCTAAATAAATTTAGGGTATGCTGGTTAGACCTAGAGTCTTCTGGATTCAATTCTGCTGCACAAGAGGTGAAAGTTAAGTTAATTATGATGGAGTAAATTGTTTTCAATGTCTCTGAACTGCTGCATTTTTTTCTTGATGTGAAAAAGATTTCTGACACTACCACAATTAACAATAGATTGATTGATCTGTTCATGTATATATGGTTGAGTGCATCCTATGATTGTCTTTTTTTATGACCTAAGATTTGTTCTTTAATTTTTTCTCTTAGTTTCTTTCTCTGCTGCCACCTCCCCTTCCTAGGATTAAGGTCAAACAGATCAACAAGATATTTTGGTTTAGTTTCCTCTTTTCAACTTCAGTTGTTGTTGTTAAGTGCCGTCGAGTCGGAGTCGACTCATGGCGACCCTCTGGATAACTATCCTAAATTGTGTTCGGTCTTGAGTCAGGCGGCTCATTGTTGACAGACTGGTACCCGTAGCTGCTGTTATTGTCTCGATCCATCTCATTGCTGGCCTTCCTCTTTTGTGTTGACCTTCTATCTTGCCAAGCATGATGTCTTTCTCGAATGATCTCTCTCTTCGCAAGATGTGTCCAAAGTATGAAAGGCGAAGTGTTGTCATCTGAGCTTCTAAAGAAAGCTTAGGTTTGATCTCAACTTCAGTATGTGGATGGATTATAATTGTCTTGTGCCGGCTGTCTCGTTTTTCCATAACAAGTGTTTACTTGTAATTTTACTGTTGAAATTATAACTAAATAATAAACAAAATTGACGTTCTTGTCTTTTGTTTTTGTTTGCCTTCTGCTAAATTTTTTGTGCCATAAATAGTAAATTAAGCCACATCCCGTTTCCATATATTTGTAAAGAATTTGACGGTTCTCTTAGAAGGTACAGTGGCAGATAATATCATAACACAGAACTGCTTTAAATCTGTTTTAGACAAAATACACTTTCCCCCAGCACTGTTTTTTTTAGAGGTCTCCTACCCCCAAAATACTATTCAAGTCCAATACTCTTTAATTTCTCAGATCCCATAGGTTCAGAATTAAAGATGAGGGCTATAGGTATATCAAGATGTAGGATAATACTAGAGAACAATCGAGTAGTAATGGTTACTGTTTGGGCCTTTCTTCTTAATTCTCCCTCTCCACAAGTTTTTCATTTAGCACCTGGGAGTTTCCACTGATTCTGGCTAGCAGCACCCTCTCACTGTCTGATGTTGCTATAAGGTTTTGTAAGCAGTGCTTTATAAGATAAGTCTGGACCTGGTGTGAGTCTGGAATAGAGTAATGGACAACAGAATCATTCTTTATTTCATAAGCAGTCCTAAGGATGACGTTTCTCATTGCTGTTATGTCAATAAACAGACTGTAGGTGATAAATTTTTATTGGACTAATTCAATACGTTAGTGATTAGCTTTCAAGGGCTATGCTTCCTTTTTAAGTTCAATGAAGAAAGAATGGACTAGCATGACCAAAATGCTACTTTGGTCAAGATGAATGATTGCCGTTATAAATCCAAGAGAAGTAAAGGAGCAAGAGAGAGATTGTAGTGAATCATAGATGACATCCACAAAGTGCAGCAAAGTATTTTACAGTGCAGGCTTTTCAGCTTAACACTTCTTCCCTCTCTTGTTTCATATGTGGAAAAACTAAATTAAGACATTTGCAACAGATTCGACTGTTGATTTAGGGAACTGGATTTAGCTCCGTCTTTCTAGGGGATCCGGGCAAGTTAGATACAGATACAGTAGGTATTTTCCTGTCCCCTGAGGGTATGCAATCTAAGGGGCATGTTCACTACAGTGCTGCAAGGAGCGCAGGTCAAACGCACAGCTAGCGTGCATTTGTACTGCCATGGAGGCATTGCGGCTGCGGTAGATGCAGGGATCGCAGCCATCAATAGTGTGGTAGTAGCAAACATGTGGCTGGAGCTCATGCACCCTGCACTCATCTGCTACCCGTCTGATGTTATGGGCAGCAGTAGGCTGCCGAACCCCTGCAGAGAGATCAGACAGCAATAGGCCCCCTATCCCACTGGTCTGTAGTAAGTGGGCAGTGAAGGAAAGAGAAACCTGACCTGGGAATAGGCACATCCTGCTGCACAGCTCAGAGCAATGGGCTAAAAGCAGTGGTTCTCAACCCGGTCTTCTGAGACCCCCAGGCCAGTCAGGTTTTCAGAATATTTACAATGAATATGCATGAGATAGATCTGTATACAATGGAAGCAGTGCATGCACATCTATCCCATGCATCTTCATTGTGGATATCCTGAAAATTTGACTGGCCTGGGGGTCTCAGAGGACTGGGTTGAGAACCGCTGGGCTAAAGTATAGAGGGGGATGGGACATGCAAATCAGGAAAGCAAACACATGCAGAGAGACTGTGCTGTGGCCCTTTCTACAGGAGGCAGAGTGGAAATACAGCATTCGGATGAGCAGGAGGTGGCTCGATTACCTAGGCTGCAGTGAATACTGTAGGTACTAAGCCTCTGGTGTGGGAGCCCTCCTCATACATCTGGCACAATATCCTTGCTAGTGGGGGTGCTATGGCCTGTGGTATTATTCCACCTGTCCCTTCTATCACATCAGGTCCATGGTGTGTAGATACAATCCCTTGGCCTACCACATAATACACCCACATCTGGGGCCTAATCTCTTCCAAGGGAAGTGGCATGGGAAAGCTCTGGGGACACACCACAGAACACTCTATACAGCCACATGGAGATAGGCACTCCCAAGCAGCATTCAGCTGGATCACAGCACCTCCCTGGGAAATACAGGCCCTTGGGAGCCCACATGAGCTCCCCAGGTCTGGGGAACACTTCATCCCCTAGGCAAGGACCCAGGGGAGGGAACCCTAATCAAGGAGCTGCAACCAAGCTAGCCTACATTTAGTGATGAAAATGTAGATGCCTGCTCATGAACCAGTAGGCCAAAGATATGTCCTTCTAAGTGAGGGGCCATTTCCCCCCAGGAACAGGGCCCATGGCACTGGCATAGCTCCCCAGATGCACATATGCACTATTATATGGCTCCCGGGGCAGTTTCTCCAAATGGGTTAGTTGTGCACATACCATGGCAGTCATGAACCTCACTTCTAAGCCAGGGTATGTGGAGTATGATCTCCGTCTCTCAAATTTACTGCTAATGCTCAACGTAATACTTGCATCATGCCAGACAGCCTCCTGCTGGAGTTTGTAATATACATGGGTAATTTGCCAAGATGTGCTTGGAAGTTCTTCTTTATCAAACCTGTGGCACCTAACATTCCTCTCATCCAGATTTTTATCGGTCGCAACGGGAGTATTCCAGGTGATCATAAGCACCTCACTGCAGGGGAGGTGGTGGTCTGACAGGGCATGTTGGTGCCAAACTTTCATTTTGCCAGTTGTTGCAACACCTCATTTGCATGTCCTACCCCAATTGTGCTCTGCCATCTCAAGCCCTGGCTATGTGGCCAGTTCTGACTGTTTCACCAAGCATAGGCACTACCTTCCAACTCCTCCACAGCTCATCATGTCCACAGCCCTGCCACATCTATCCAGTGCATATGCAGATGTGACCATCATACTGTCCATACAGATGTTGCTATGAGCCCACTCTCCTGAGTCCCAGCAAGTACACTCATGTGCTGCAGGTCATGGTTTTGTGACTATCAGGCTGCCCCTATGATAGTGATGCCCTAGACGAGCACCTGATTCACTTCTGGACATTCCACTCACAACACCACTCCAAGGAAACCATAAACAGAGAACAAAACAAAAAATCCTTGGGTATATATTTTCAATATCATAAATATCAAAAGGGACCAAGACCAATATTGCAAAACCTGTGTTACTAAACTAAAAACAGAGGAGAAAAGATCTCAGATAACAATTTATCTATCTAATCGGCAATCACTCGCCAGCAGGGGAAAACGCAGATACCATCAATGATCTAAATAACTCTTCTGTGTTTACTATTCTTTATTCAATAATTTAAATACTGAATAGTTATGCTTAGCCTCTCTAGCCCACCAATATATATTATTAAAATCCAATTATAACACGTCATAGAATATATCAAATCAATTCTTTGCAATTATGTCCCATTCTCAAAGTTCATTTGTAGCTGAGATCACGGCAGATGCCAGAATAGCTGGTCACTCAGACTGCACCTAAAACAAAAGCACCAAACGTCAGTAATTCTAACAATATAATACCAATCCAACCATATACCATACTTAACTTCCAGTGGTATGATAATCCCTCGTGGATTCTCAAAAGAAGCTTGCCCAACAAGATCCTTGTTTCACTGAAAATGGCTTCATCGGGGGCAGCAATTTACATTCACCTCAACAGGATAGTCGTTCACTTCTCCAACACATCAGTCAGACTCTTTAAAAGGGTTATCAACCAATCAAAGAGACGCAAACCCACCCCCTAACCTAATGTCGTCACAAATCCCTATTTTACTTCAACCCTCCTTCTTTCTTTCTCCTCCTTCTCCTCTTCTCATTCAAGAGGGCCTCAAACACATCAATATTGTTACATAAAGACACCCCACTCTATCTTATTATTAAGCCTTATAGGCTCCAATGAATTAAGACAATATATCCATTGTTGTTCTTTCTGTAACAATAATTTCCCACGATCTCCCCCACTACTGGTTTCCATTACTTGATCAATTATTAAACAGCGAATATCGTCAAACTTATTTTGAAATCTCAAAAAATGGAGTACTAATGGAGCATCTTCTTTTTTCTTAGCTAGACAATACTTAAGTTTGGATAACTGAACCCGAAGCTGGCAAGTGATTTTACCAAAGTACGATTGCTGACATGGGCAGCGCAATAGATAGACAACATAACTAGAAGTGCAAGAGGTATTCGCTCGTAGTTGATATGATCTCCCATTTACTGTAAATGAGGAACCCTCCTCCATCAGAGCACAAAAGAAACACTTTCCACATTGTCGGTGTCCAGCACAAGTTTTCAAATGCAACTGTTGAACAACCGCTGGACATAATAAATCCCGTAGATTCCTTCCTCTACTATAAGCTACCCTTGGTCGCAATTTAGAAAATACTGGATGAACATTAAACACTGCCTAGAGTTTATAGAGTTTCAAAGCAAAACAAGTAGGCAGGACTAATCTGAGCAGATAGTTCTTCATGGAAAGGATGGTGGATGTGTGGAAGAGACTCTCAGTGGAGGTGGTAGAGACAAGAAGTGTTTCGGAATTCAAGAAAGTACTGAACAAATATAGGGGCTCTCTGAGGGAGAGGAAAGGATTGTAGAACATAATAGTTCTTGTGAGTGAGCAGACTGTGTAGGTCATATGATCTTTATCTGCCATTATTTTCTATGTTTCTATGTATCCTAAAGCCCTTCCCCCTCCCCACACTTCTACCTTGAGGATTCTGTCATTTTGGGTCTGAAAACATAGTTTGATTTTCAAAAAATGCAGGGTTGCTTATTTCATCCATTTTCAGAAGCATAATGAAATGAAACTCTTCTAGATGCAGACATTACAGCCGTGTAGTAATCCAATTACAAGTGCAGTAAGGCTTCTTAGTCTGAGGTCCTTACAGTCTATTTATAAGAATTCTTGTCATGCAGCCAAAGTGTTCACTTTAAACTTAGGACTGGAGTTTTTAAGTGCCTTTATAAAATAAACATGAAGCAGGTGCCTTTTTGGAACTTTGACATTGGGTGCCCTTTTGTAATGTTAGCCCCGGAGAATGCACATGGTGGCTCTGCTTCCTGCTTGCTCTGAATATCATTATTCAAGAAAAGTGGATCAGATTGTTTGTCAGCCCTGACTGTCTTCTGAATAGACCCCTTTACAATAATTACTGTTCAGGAAAACTGGAATATCTGCTGCTATTTGCCAAGGGATAATGAAAACTGTAATGATGAATGGACTCCAGGATGATTTAGACCTCTTTACATTTTCTTCCTCCATTTCCATGCTAATGAAATACTGTGATTAGAGGAGAGTCTTGTTTGATAAAGATTGTTTTCCATAGGTCAAGATTAGAAAAGACGTTTTTAAATAAGGCCCTATGTTTCTCACCACCATATGGTCTATTATCACTGATTTCTCTCCCCTTCATGCCGAGACTTCCTGTTTGTTCGATACTTGTCATTTAAGTAACACCAAACCCAGAAAAATCATTATTTCCCTTGAACCAAGCCATTTAGATGCATCAGAAGCCCTCCACTTAAACTCTGCTGCATGAAGGACACTTGAGTTACTGCCATTTGTATTTTTAGCAGCTGCCAATGCTGCCCATTTACTGGATTCAAGCAGCCATCAATAATGTATTAGAATGAATTAATTGAGCAGTAGGGGAGAGAGATCCACACGGTGGCTTGTCAGCTGAGCTTCCCTAGAGCAATGTATGGCAGGTTTTCATATAACTCTGATAAAGCACAGGCAAAGTAGATTGGGGGTTTAAACTAAGTACTTTTTGAAAGCTAAATATGGGATGGTATATGGGCGTCTGTTAGTTGCTTCTTTGTGAAAAGGTGAAGGTCCCATTCTCTTATCTATTTGCAGCTGTGTGTGTTCCTCTTGTACTTCCTCCTCTGCGATCATTTCACAATCATTCATGCCCTATTCCCTGCCTTTGGCATGTCACTTTACCAATGACCTATAGATGCTTTCTTCTTTTATCTTCATTATTCCCTCTTTTGCTTTTGTCTCTCCCTTTTATATATCCAAAGAGAGTTTTATTTCTATCTTTTACTGCCCAGGCAATTTCCGTTGGAGTGTTTGCTTGTCTAATTGCCTGCATGTTGCTCTTTGTTTTTCCAGGTGACTTCGGCTTTCTTCCTCCTTGTGTACTTTTTTAAAAATACTTCTTGAATGCTTGTCTCTTCATCCTTCTTATTTCTACTACTGCCTCAGAGAAGCTTATTGGTTTTGTTTTTCTCTTTCCTTTGGAAATCGGTTTTACAAAGAGGTTCACTGCATTCTCTGTTATTGCTTCCTAGACATCTTCTGCATTCTTTCCTTGGTTCCTGACTGTGCTCCTCATCCTGAAGTCAGATCCCTTAACGTCCAGGACTCTTTGTGGTCTGATCTGACATTAATATTGGACCACGCTGTACTGTGATCTCTAGACTTTTTATTGTCTCTTACCAATGATTCTGTTTCCATTGGTCTTTACTAGGTCTAATATTGATGCTCAACATGCAAACTCTTCACCTAGTTGTCTAAGAAATTCCCTTAGTAGGGGACTCAACAAGTCTCCATTCGTATGTAGCTCATGTCCATGGGGGTGGTGGTTTAGCATGCCAAGCCCAATGAGGTGCACAAAGGAATTTGTGAAAGAGATCTTGGTGGGGAGGGGGAAGCAAAATGCCTCAAGGCCATGTGCATCTGCCACTCTGTCATTACTGCGGGACAAACACATGGCTGTTCACTAACCAGCACATGGGTGCAGTCAGGACCTGCCCATCCATTTTGTGGGAATGTTGCCCGCACATGGCCTCGCGTCTCGGGAGGCCCTGCACTTGCCTGACTGGCTTCAGAGGGAGCCAGGGAGGCCCAAAGCCCAGCACCCCTGCTCACCTCTGCAGAGCCCTGGGAAAGAACGGCATTTTCCTTCTTTCCTTTGGCTCTGTTGAGCTGCCAGTGTGCTGAGTGATGGGAGGGTAAACGAGGGGCATGTCCTGTCTTGGACTTTGGGCCTCCCTGGCATCCTCTGAAGCTGGTCAGGCAGGTACAGGGCTCTTCTTGGGGGGGAGGGGGGCTAGGACTGGTAATGGGCTGATGGGGGGAGCTAGCACTGGAAATGGGCTGATCGGGTGGAGGGCTGGGACTGAAATGAGCTAGGACTGGAATTGGGCTGATTAGGGAGGACAAGGACTGGTAATGGACAATGGACTGATGGGAGGATAGGAATGGAAATAGGCTAGGAATGGAAATGGGCTGATGGGGAGAGGAGAGAGCTGCTGGCCCTGGAAGAAGACTCGGGGTTAGAACTGGAAATGGACTGATGGGGGGGGGGGGGGGGGAGGAGAAAGTGTTGGCCCTGGAAGAAAATTGGGGGCTAGGGCTACAAATTGGCTCATGGGGGGGGGGGAGGAGAGAGCTGCTGGCCTTGGAAGAAGACTGGGGGCTAGGATTGCAAATAGGCTGATGCAGGGGGTTGGGAGAATGGGACTGGAAGGGAGCGGATGCTGAGAGAGGCTGGAACTAGAAGGGAGCTGATGTTGGGGGAGGACTAGAAGGGGATGGGGATGGGGCTTGGGGAATGAGGATGGAGAGAAAAAAAGATATTGTGTGGGAGGAAAGAAAAATCTATGATTGGTCGGGTATTAGGAGAGTAAGTTGAGATTGAGGATGGAGGGGTGAAATTTGAGTGGATGAAAAAGGAATAAAGAAAGAAATGGAAGAAAGAGCAAAAGAGGAAAGATCAGTATATTAGAGCAGATGTAGAGAGAAAATGGGGAAAAAACTAGAAGAGAGAAGAAAGGACAAATGGACAGCAAACAATGGAAAGTTAGCAGAAGACACAAAGAAACCAGAAGAAAGTGATTGGAGCAATTGCAACTGAAAAATAAAATGCCCAAACAACAAAAGGTAGAAAAAGATTTTTTTTTATTTTGAATTTATTAACTGGAATATGTCAGTTCTGGGAAATGTGCATTGCCAACATCTTTGCGTTTTGTTTAGTACAAGAGGAAATTAATTTATAGTTTTATTTATCCAGTGGTATTGTACATCCCAAGTTTGGCTTTTGTGGTTTAATTATTGTCTTCATATTTTTAAGTTGTGATCCCTTGTTTTATGTTTGGTGATGGCCTATGTTTTGCATGTGTAACTGAGCTGTGGTATTCTGTTCATGTAGTTTCTATGTGACAGTCCCACTTTATTTATTTACATTCTCTTATATACCACACTATTCTGCATCAGTGCAGTTTACATTGAACAAACTGAAATTACATTGAACAGGGCATTATAACTTGGAAATAACAATTTTACAGGGAACATGGGCTATGGAGGGTTAAGTGGCTTACCCAAGACCACAAGGAGCACCTGTGGGACTAGAAACCCCAGTCCTTCTGGCCCAAGGTTGCTGTCCTCTAGTGGGATTTGAACCCCTTACCTTCCAGCCTGAAGTACCTTGCCCCAACCACTAGGCCACTCCTCCACTCCACTTGTTCTCTTTCCCCAGTAGGAGATGTATTGGTATTCTCGGAGTATTGGTTTAATATTTGCAGTGTTGTCTTTTGATAGGTAGGGTCTGGTGCTTTGTGAGTCCTCGTAGTGCTGTTATGATACAGCGGATTTGCTATGGGTTCTAAATGAGCAGGGTTTATAGTACTTCCTAATGTGTCTGACAGTTGGCACTGGAGTACAGTAATGTAGAAATCTGGTAGTATTTCATTATCCTCACTGTCCATGAAAATGGTATTGAGAGGCATGTCTACTAAAGGTTAATGCACGTTTACAAATATTAAAGTGCATTAAGTGCAGCAACACCCATTTGTTTCTATTAGTACAGTGGCACTTAACACATTAATATTTAGCAAACATACCCCTAAGCCATTACCAGGAGAAAAAAGAGGCTTGTGAAGGGCTCCTTTGAAAGCCACCTAAAATTTTAGATAGATAACATATCCATTTCAAAATAAAATAAATACATTCAATTTATGCAAATTAGGTCCAGTGGATATGCAAATGAGTCTCTGCACATGGCCTACATCACCCTTGGGCTGCCCCTGATTGTAGTTAATGCCACCAATTGAGGTGGTGGTAAGCAGGGGCGGCTCAAGGCAATCTGCTGCCTGAGGCAAAGGATGAGATGGTATGCCCCTCAACCCACTGTAGAGGGGGGCAGGCCTTTCTCAAAACTCCAATCAAGGACTGAACCAAACCAAAAAAGCCAATTAGATCACTGTTCAACAGCCAAAATGCTTAGGCCACGAAAGCAGCTTTTCTAAACTAATTTAAGGCTGCTGAACACAGAAATCATAATGAAAATGGCTGATTAAGTCTAGTTGCTAAGATATATATGCTATTAGTCAGTCATTAGGGGCCATTAACTGTGTATTATGCAACATTTGTGTGAGATTGTGTAATCTCTACTTGCAACCAATAGAAATATCTGTCCAAAACCAGATGATGCAATCGGTATTTAAATTTGCATCACTTGACAGTATAAATCTTAAGGTGTATTAGTCACAGAAAAATTAAAAATTAATTATTTTGCATTATTTTATGCTGATAGGTCAATCACAGCGTATTCGGCGATGCATTGTACTTGTGTTAATAATGCAGATAATTTCTGCTATATTTGTGGTGAAGTGACCTTTACATCACAAAAACGGAATATGACTGTGGAGGTTAAAAAAGCCTACAACTTATATTTTGACTGCAGAATAGGAGATCAGGATAAGAGCTGGGCGCCACACATATGCTGCAATACATGTGCAACAAATCCCAGGCAATGGATGAATGGGAAAAGGCAATCAATGCCTTTTGCAGTTCCAATGATCTGGAGAGAGCCCACAGATCATGTCAGCAATTGCTTCTTCTGCAAGGTTCCTCCAATTCAGAAAGGCATATCCAGAAAGAGTAAGTGGATTGTGCAATATCCAAACATTCCATCTGCAATACGCCCAGTGCCTCATGGAGAAGGGTTGCCGATTCCCAAAATGTCAGAATCATTATCATTAGAATCAAGTGAGGAAGAGGAAGAAGTTTGTAGTCATGAACCGTCAACCTCACGTGACCCAGAGTTTCTTCTTGGCACTGCTAATGAGCCACACTTCATAACGCAAGGTGAATTGAACGACCTTGTCAGGGATTTGGATCTCCCGAAGAATAAAGCTGAGCTTTTGGATTCCAGACTACAGCAGTGGAATCTTCTGGCTGGTTACGTTTGAATTTCTTTTTTCCGGGACCGTCAGAAAGACTTGGGGGTATGTTTACTAAACTGCGGTAATCATGAATAACGCATGTTATGTAACGTTAATGATCGTTAGCGCGTCATAACGCGCGTTATGATGCACTAACGATCGTAATGCTCCGCGGCGCGGTAAAACACCGCAGAAGGTGGAGAGAGGGCGGAGAGAAGGGGTCAATGGTCGGAGAGTGGGCGGGGAGAGGCTCCCCTCACACTAACGCGCTGAATTTCAGGGCTGAATTCCAACGCAAATGAAAACCTGCTGTTAAAGGCACATTACAGGGGAGAGAAACCATTTCAGTGTCAGCAATGTACAGCCCAGGCAGGGAAACCAAAAAACAGTGATAAGTGTGATACATGTGCACAGAACAAAAGGGCACAGAAACACTGAAAATGACCCCAACAAACTGGAAAAAAACAATAACTAAGCTGGCCAATAGTGGTATCAATGAGAAACATCAACCCCTCCCCCCCCCAGTAAGCTCCATAGAACAGATATAAATCGTGGAAGGGTCTATACGCCGTCCCCATACAAGGTGAATGAGCCCACAGTGAAATAGCGCTGCTCAGGGTTTTCCTCAACATCGGACAGGGTTCCTATGGCATGCACATGTCCCGCAACATCAGGGCGGGCATGTCGGAATGGCAACTGGACAGATGCCGGAGAAGGGGATACAGAGGGCCGCAGGCGGCACATGCTGTGGTGCAGCTGGGCCACAGTGCGGACTAGGGTGATGCCTAGGTGGCCCATACGAATGCTGAAACAGCGGAGCAGCCAGACAGCAACTGCTGAAGGTCCAACATGGGCACGAGTGTGTTTCCCAAAGTGTCACAGGGGATAGTACCCAACAGCTACCCCCAAGGGCATGGAACATTGGCAGGCGGGGCTGGGGGGGAGCGTGGACGTCTATGCAGGCACCCCTACCCCAGAACCCGCACCATAGGCAGCCGCCTATCTGCACACTGGATGGTCTGAGACTGCGCACCACCAGCTCAAGGGCATGTCAGCATGGTGGCTGAGGGATACTGGTGGTGGAGGGGGCAGTGGCAGCTGCCCAGAGCAGACCGTGGCCTAGACCTGTGTAGGTGGGTGCCATGCACTGCAACAGACAGGTCCTATCTGACCAACAGTCATGGTATCACCAGGGAATGCACCATCTCTGTGATGACATGGTGGTGCAGTGCACAAAACCAGTGTATTCAGAAGCAGAAGGTCACAGGTTCAAGTCCCCACTGAGGTTTCTGCCAACCTAGTCCTCATATTTTAACCACTACTATAACGTGCTAATACAGACAGAACCTTTCTTGCAGATGACGTAAACATGCCCAAAACACCTACATTTTACCCTACAGAGCACAGATACCATAAACATGCACATTACCTAGAGCAGAGCCTCCCAAATGCAGTCCTGGAGGGCCAAACACCATTCAGGTTCCATGCTGCCTCTGATAAAGATGCCTGTGCTGCATTTCTATGTGCCACCCCCATGGTATGCAGATGTATCTCATGCATATTCATGAGGGACAGCATGAAAACCCGAACATTTTTTTGCACCGCAGGAATGGAGTTGGGAACCTCTGCCATAAAGCAAACAAACTCTTTGAAAAGCATTTCGAGCGCAGTGAGAAGCTGAAACCCCCTGGTTTATTAATAACATCACTTACTAATATCATTTCTAACACTGGTGCCGATATTCACCTTAGTATTTACACCGTTTAGATGCTTATATGAAATTTGTTTTCCACTAAAGAAATTTGTTATATTGGTGTGATTTTTCACTGTTGGATAAAGCAGTAGCCAACAGGGGCAGACACACCCGCACCCACAGGCCCCATTATCCAAAGCCTCCTGGAGAGGCAGGACTTTGGGCTCTGCATGCATCTCCCAATACTAGCACTTGCATACCTTAGTAATGCCACCCTAAACCTGGGAATATGGTACACATCTATCAAAAGGTTTCTATGATTACTGGCAGCTAGCAATTCCTAGGTTAAGTACAATTTTCAGAGTGAGCTGGAGTGGAGGAGTGGCCTAGTGGTTGGGGGCAAGGTACTTCGGGCCAGAAGGTCAGGGGTTCAAATCCCACTAGAGGACAGCAACCTTGGGCTGGAAGGATGGGGTTTCTAGTCCCACAGGTGCTCCTTGTGGTCTTGGGCAAGCCACTTAACCCTCCATAGCCCATGTTCCCTGTAAAATAGTTCTCTGTGTGCTGTGCTTTCCTGTCTAATCAATGTGTTTATACCTCAAAAATTTCCTGTCATGATTTGACAATTCCCAATCTGTAATCAAACTGCTGCTGATTGCTGGAAGTAGTGGTATACTAAATAAATAGCAACCTGTCTGTGGAGTGTGCTACAGGTCTTGTGTCTGACAGTGTTTACCAATCTGGGGAGTGACTCCTACAGTATTGCATACCATAGCCATACCTGCACTGTGCTCAGGACTGGTGTGGTGGCCTGGGCTGCCCAACACCTCTATAGTTGCACAATGCTGGCATAGGTGTGGGGAGTGTGTGTCTGTCTATCCAGTGTGTGGTGGCTTCCAACACCCTCCACAGCCCACACTGCTAGCACTGTTGCCAGTATTGGCCTGCCAATGTGCATAATGAGGAGCAAGGTACCATGGGAATAGCCTGGATAGGGTGGCCTGGCCTGGCTGCATCTGCACAGGGCATAGGGCAATGGCTGGGCATTGTAGTGCCTGGTACCACCTGCACGGACAGGGTGGCCATAGCATGTCCTGCTGGGAGGTCACTCTCACCCTGACTGAGCAGTGACCATGGCATGGCTAGGTTCCCCCATAGTGCTATATAGTATTTCTCTTATGTGATATTTATGGGTTTCCTTTTGGGGCCCAATCACTGACTTGTCTGCTTGGTGTGTATGCTGATATCCCCGTTCTGGGTACATGCATCTCCTCCAGGACCATGCACTATGGACTAGCTGGCGGACTATCTGCAGCTAGTAGATGGCTTGCTGGAACACCGTGCAGCGGCTGGAGGCTTGCTGCTGGAGAATGTCAGATAATGGTGGGGGCAGGTGAGCATTTCCAGACCTGCTGTCTGTCTGCTATTGCGTTATGGATGTGTACTGCTTTGCATTGCCTGCCCTGTAGCCTAGCAGGACTGGGGTGATGGTCCCCTCTACTGCCACCATTACAGGGGGGTAGAAAGTGGATCTGTTGGCAGGAGATCCTGTCCCCCACCCTGAGCCCCAGAGGGTGTGTTGGGTGGTGGTATGTAATCTCCCTGGTAACCACAGCAGAATGTGGGTGTGGTGCCGTGCAGTCCTCCTGTAGCCAGCCAGGTGTTTATTAGCAGCTCTAGCCCACTGGTTACTTCACTGCCCATGGAGCCAGAGGTCATGGGTTCACAACCCACAGTGGGGTTCATCGATAGGGCTGTCTTAGGCATTGTCTATTTTTATTGTATATTAGTGCTGCCAGCAGAACCACCCTCAGGGTACTGTCACCTTAGGGTGGCTCATAAGGCGCCCTATAGGACGCCTTATACGGCGTCCTATAAAGTGTCTTATAAGGTGCCTTATATGGTGTCCTATAGGAGACATTATAGGGTGCCTTGGCAGACAGCGCACTTTATAATGTGCCCTATGGAGTGCCTTCTAGGGTGCCTTATGTGGCACCTTAGGTTACGCCACTGTGAGGGTGTGTTTGCTGGCAGCACTATTAAAGTACAACTAAACTTCCTCACAGCCCAATACTTATCCCTTTCCAGGCCAAGCCCAAAACTTTCGGGATCCACACTTCTGCCTAAATATTCCTATCAAATGGTATATAATACATGACCATGGCAGAGGGAACGTCACTATTGGAACATATTGAATAAGACGGGTACAATTTTCCTGACATATGCAAACTTTAACCCGGCTGCAGAATGTGGATTAAAATATTATAGTAGGCCTTCAAAGGGTTACACATAATGCCTCAGCCAGCCTTATTCATTAGGTACACTGGGGAATCAAACCCATGACCCTTGTACCATCAGTCTGTGTAGTAACCATTGTGCTACAGCTCTGTTTCTGTATTTGGGTGTCTGCGTGCCTTCTTATGCTTAACGCGCAGTAATGCGCCCTGTAATGATCGTTGCTGCGCGGCGCCTTATAGCGCGCCTTAACGCGCGTTATTGGTAACGATGTACCGCCCATGTCCTTTTTTGGCATTTCTTCTACTAACGCGGCTCCTAACGCGAATCACACTAACGCAGTTTAGTAAACATACTCCTTGGTGTCATTCTTTTTCAAAGAAGGTGATCTTGCTGCATGCAACAACGTAAAAGGTTTAATGGCAGCTCTCAATATCAATTACAATGCAGATGATTGAAGGCTCTTCATTGATTCATCCAAAGCAAGTCTTAAAGCTGTATTGCTGCATAATGGCAACTTGCTACCATCAATTCCTATTGGCCATGCAGCTTTTATGAAAGAGACGTATGACAATATGAAACAACTTTCGAAATGTATAAACTATGATCAACATCTATGGTCAATCTGTGGTGACTTCAAAGTGGTCGCCCTCTTGCTTGGTCTTCAGGGTGGATACACCAAGTACTGCTGCTTCCTGTGTGAATGGGATAGTCGTGCTAGAGATTGTCATTTCGTCAAAAGGGACTGGCCGTTCCGTCAGTCACTGGATCCTGGAAGCAAAAATGTTCTGTTTCCAGCACTTGTAGACAGCAACAAGATTTTGATGCCTGCCTTGCACATCAAGTTGGGACTAATGAAAAACTTTTTCAAGGCGATGGATAAAACTAGACCTGCTTTCAGGTATCTTAGTGGTAAATTTCCTAGACTGAGTGATGCCAAAGTTAAGGAAGGAGTTTCTGTTGGCCCTCAGATTCGTGCACTTCTTCAAGATGACAAATTTCTTCGTTTATTGCGTGGAAAGGAAAAGGCTGCATGGATAGCATTTGAATCAGTGACACAAAATTTTCTTGGAAACAACAAAGCAAATAATTACCAAGAGATTGTTCAAGATCTTCTCAAGGCATACAAAAACCTTGGTTGCAACATGTCCTTAAAGATTCATTTTCTACACTCTCATCTAGATTTTTTCCCTCAAAATTGCGGAGCAGTAAGTGATGAACATGGAGAATGATTTCACCAAGGCATTGCAGCCATGGAAAAGAGGTATCAGGGTAAATGGAGTTCATCAATGCTTGCGGACTACTGCTGGATAATGACAAAGGATATTCCATTGCTTCAGTACAAGAAACAGATCAGGAAGAGTCGTGAAGCCACTGAATGAGAACAAAAATTGCTAGAATGTACTTACAAATGTTCTTAATGAAAGTTAAATTGCAGACATAATTACTCCTCTGTTTCTTCTAAGTATGTTTATGAACTTTGTTTTATAAAAACATGCTTGTTATTGTGCAAAGTTTCATTTGTAATAAGATTTTGATTTATATCTAAGGATTTAGGCTCGATTTTCACCATACATAGTGGTAAAATTTAAACTCTTCAACATATCATAGAAACAGGAGCTAATTGACCAATTTCACTATCATATTTGAACTCAGCGTATCAAATTCATAAAGAAATAGCACATTTAATTTCTGAAGCAAACAATGTTTGAAAATTTGTAGAACAGTGTTACATAGAGGAAATGCAAGACATTTGTGCACCAAGGAAATAAAAGAGAGCGATAACCACAGCACAGTTTATAAAACTAAATTATAATTCATTTTTATTTTGTTTTTATAAACTGCGTTATGGTTCTTGCTTTTTCTTTTTCAACATAGATTTTGCATCCACAGAACCCTCTTCAACAGTGGGTGCAGAGCAGAACCAGGAAATTCATCCACAGAACTCAATATCTTAAAAAAAAAAAAAATCTGATTCTGATCATCTCACAAACAACAACAAACATTCTGCAGTACCAGGCATTATGTACAAACTCCATGTTAACAGAACACCTGGGCTCAGTCACACACTCCGAACACAGACCTTCACCAAGTACAGAATAAGTAACCACAATCTAAAGTAAAAATAAAAATATGTAGACAAAATTTAAACTGAAACCCCTAGAAGCCAGACTCCTCAAGTAGTGCAACATCAGATAAATAAGATATGCAGTTCCCCCATACAATGTAAAATATAAAGATTGCACAAAGTCCAGTCACTAAAATGAAATAAAATTATTTTTTCTACCTTTGTTGTCTTACCATTTTTATTCTCTGATCATGCCGGTCCCAATCTGAGGCTTCTGCTTTCCTGTCTTCTCTTAGCTCTCTTTCTGTGGTCTATGGTCCATCTGCCTTTTCTTATCTCTTCTTTTGTTTTCTTCACTTCCTTCCTTCAGCCTATTTCCAGTCCTGGTAACCCTCTCCAGTATCAGCTCCCTTTCCAGTCCTCCCCTCCCTGTTCCTTCCAATATCAACTGCCTTGCATTCCCAGGACTGCCTCTGGTATCCATTCCCTTTCAGTCCCCCTCCTTCCCCACTGTCTAGCCTCTTCTAATCCAAATACCATTGCAGGTAATAACTCACTTCCACTCCCAGTGCCCCCCCCCCGTCAGCTCCCTTCCAAGCACCCTACCCTCTGTCCATCCCCCTTCCAGTTCCATCCCCATGTGTCAGCTACCTTCTAGCCTCCTCCCCATTACCCAGCCACCTACCAGTCCCATCCCCAAGTATCAGCTCCCTTCCACTCCTCTTCAGTACCATCCCCAGGCGTTAGCTCACTTGCAACCCCCTCCTTCCCCCTGTGTCAGTTCCCTTCCTCCCCCCACCTCCTCCCATGTCAGCTCCTTTCCTGCCCCCTCCTTCTCCTGGAAGACCATCTCAGCATCCATTCCCTTCCAGTTCCATTCTCCCATCCCCCTGCATCAGCCCTAGCCCCCAGTTTTCTTTCAGGGCCAGCCTCTATCCTCCCCCCCCATCAGCCCACTTCCAGTTCTAGCCCCCAGTTTTCTTCTAGTGCCAGCAGCTCTCTCTTCCCCCCATCAGACCATTTCCAGTCGCAGCCTATTTCTAGTCCTAGCTCCCCCCATCAGCCCATTACCAGTCCTAGCTCATTTCCAGTTCTTGCTCCCCAATCAGCCCATTTCCAGTGCTAGCCTCCCATCAACTCATTACCAGTCCTAGCCCCCCCAATTAGCTCATTTCCAGTCCTAGCCCTGCCAGTCTGCCTATTTCCAGTCCTAATAACCCGATCAGCCCATTTCCAGTGCTACCCCTCCATCATCCCATTACCAGTCCTAACCACCCCCAATAAACCCATTTCCAGTCCTAGCCCCCGCAGTCTATCCATTTCCAGCCCTAACTCCCCTAATTAGCTCATTTCCAGTCCTAGCCCCTCCATTCTACCCATTTCCAGTCCTAAGCCCCCTGATCAGCCCATTACCAGTCCTACCCCCCCAATCAGACTATTTCTGGGGCTAATTTCCCCCCCCTCCAGCCCAGCCTTGCCCTGCCCTGCCCTGCTCAGCTCATTACCAGTCAAGCCCCCACCCCATGGAAGAGCCCTGTATTTCCTAATTGGCACCTCACCTCACCTTTGCAGAGCCATGGGAAGGAAAAGCGTTTCTCTTCTTTTCCGCAGCTCTGTCAAAGTTGAGCCCGCAGGTGCAGAGGGTAATCTAGGCATTTCCTGTCTGGTGCGAATGCTTAGATTACCCTCAGCACGGTGGGCTCAACTTTAACAGAGCCACGGGAAAGAAGAGAAACGCTTTTTCTTCCCACGGCTTTGCAAAGGTGAGCAGGGTTGCCGGCAAGGCTCTTCTGGGGCAGCGACAGCAGCTTGTCCTGCAATTTTCTTTTTTAAAATTTTGAAGGCCGAGTGAGGCGGTCTTTTGGGGGGCATTTTTTGCCGCCTCCAAAATGTTGCTGCCAGAGGCCACCGCCTCACTCGGCCTCATTATAGAGCCGCCCCTGGTGGTAAGTGCACCTGTGCTAATAGCAGCTGTCGTGGTTGGTATTCGCCAATAAAGCCCACACTAACTGCAATGTGCATCAGTGCCCTTATTTCTCTCCTAACCCACCTGTCCCCACCCACTCCCGTGCTAGCTAGTTAGCATGGGATTTTTAGTCCAGAATCCCGTGTTCTTAGCATCTTTTAGTAAACATGCCCCATAATAAGAATTAATTTTCAAGGGACAGCTTGTTTAACCACAGGGCTTCCTCAGCAGCCTTCTATTGTGGGTAACATCTCCCACTAAAAAGCCACCAGCCTCGTAAAGGCAGGGGCTTTTATAGTTCCCTCCAAAACATAAGATTGGAACACTCACTGTTAGTGATGGACCATCCTCTGTTGTACCATCTCAAACACACTTCACAAATTTGGAGCAGGCTCCAGAATTTTTCTCATTTGACAAATGAGGAGGGTCAATTTGGGAGCCCTGCCACTCTGAGTTTGTGTTGTGGCTGGACAGCTTCAATCCACACATTTCAGATTTCCCATCGTTGGAAGTCTATTCATTGATCTTCCTTTTAGTTTTGCCAGCTATTCAGTTTAGTCTTGTCATCCTGTTCTCTAGTTGGCTTGTGTATCAGTGAACCTGATGTACGAAGCTACATCTACGTCCTTCTATTCCTACTCTGTCTTTTTGGTAAAAGATTGCTTTCCACTGTACTCAGTAATTGCAACCCCATCCAAGCCTGCCTTTGCCAGAGTAGCCTCCAGTTCTGAGATTTTTGTTGACAAGTTTGCAAGTATTTGCACATATTACGTTCAAAGATAATTCTATGCCGCCTTCCCTCTGGCTTCCTTTCTCCCATTTTCCCATCAACTGATCGTGATTTAGTTTGAAGTGGCTGGTTCAATGAAAGCAGATAATGAGCTCTCTACCATGTGCAGGAAAAAGTTGTGATGATATTGGAACAACAACAAACAAAGAACTATGGGGGGGGGGATATTCAAAGGCATTTTCATGGTTTGCAGGTGCCACAAATTATCTGCGTGTGCCTGCACTACATGCCCTGATGCTAACTGATTAGCATCGAGGCGTGCCAGGGCATTCCTGGGCAGCACCCATCACTAACCGGGCAGCAGCGATAGTGAACCACTACGCAGCAAAACTTTCACCGCAGAAGCTAACTGGACCCCATCATTGAACATCCAGGTTTTAAGTTCAGCACACACACACACAGAAGAGGCAGATGTTCTTATTGGAATTTTTTATTTCTAAATTAGAAATGATTAGGACTAATTTACAGCAGGAAAAACATTAGAGAATGGATGTGGTGATAGTTGATGCAAGCCTTGGCCTGGTGGCTAAATTAAGTATGATGAAACTGAGTGTTCTTAAGAAAATTTGAGCGAAGGAGCTAGACTTTATATAAAAACTTTTAAATTGAAATATGGGACCAACGATCCTTGCCCTGACGGGCTCATTAAGATAAGGATATTTGGGCATCATATCAATATCCTATTAAGTGGCCGATGTATTACACTGCTCTAAGCTTAGCACAGTGGTTTGCTTCCTAAAAAGTGCAGATATTCATGTGCTAAGACAAATTCCCATGCATTAAGGATAATTATACGCGTAGGTCACAAAAAATCTGTGCTGAGAAATCATTAGCGTGGGGTTTACTTCATGGTAGGCAGACAACGTTAACAGTGTATGATTGGGTGGGTTGGGGCAAAACGTGGGTGTTGATGGCACATTGTGCTTAATGAGGGCATTTTGAGTACATGTTAACTGTTAATGTTGCCATTAATATAAGTGCTCTTAATGCCACATCAATGGGTGGTATTAAGTACACCTGCTTGCTGGTTAGCGCGATGCAGGAGGATGCAATGAGCTAATGGCAAGAGGATGGACACACCCTCAAATGTTAGCACAGGCCTCCCCAATACGTTTGTGGTGCAAACAAGTGCTATTGGTGCGCTGCTTAGTTTGACACAGTGAGCATGGAAAATACATGAAAATGATCCTGGATAGGGAATTGCCAGGGAAATGCCTTAAATTTTAGCTCAGATTTTTACTTCAAGCTTAGCGATAAATATTTTCTTCATCCCTGGAAATGAAGTAAAGATTTTCATGCAGGAGTAAAAGGTCACACAGGGATGAGGTAAAACAGGGATACCTGTGAGCAAAGGTTAAAGGGCCCGATATTGAGTTGGGTGAGCTGTGTGCTGCATCAGCGCCCAGCCCTATCCACTCACTCTTAACCCCAGATATTCAATGCCACACTGTTAGCATTGAATATCCGGTTTGGGTGCCCTGGGGAAACCGCCAACAGCCTAACCGGGTGGCGGTGATATTGGATTGCAAAAGCTCGCCTAGTAAGCCATGGAGCGCTAACTGGGTAGTGGTCCAATATTGCCGCTACCCGGTTGTCGCCATTCTCCACCCCCACTCTGCCCTGGAATGCCCCCAACACACCCCGATGCTGAACGGATAGCATTGGGGTGCGTAGGGTGTATATTGTTGTTAAATGCCATCGAGTCAGTGTTGACTCATGGCGACCCTCTGGATAGCTATCCTAGACTGTGTTCAGTCTTCAGTCAGGTGGCTCATTGTTGACAGAGTGCCACTCATAACTGCTGTTATTGTATTGTTCCATCTCATTGCTGGCCTTCCTCTTTTGTGTTGACCTTCTACCTTCCCAAGCATGATGTCTTTCTCTAATGATCTCTCTCTTCTCATGATGTGTCCAAAGTATGAAAGTTTAAGTCTTGTCATCTGAGTTTCTAAGGAAAGCTTAGGTTTGATCTCCTCTAGTACTGATTGGTTTGTTCTTTGGGTAGTCCATGGGATACACAGTATTCGTTGCCAGCACCAAATTCAAAGGCATCAATTTTCTTCCTGTCTATCTTTTTCACTGTGCAATTTTTGCATCCATATGACGTTATTGAAAATACCACGGCTTGAACAAATCAAATCTTTGTATGGAGAGAAACATCTCTGCTCTTGAGAATCTTGTCTATGTCCTTCGTAGCCCTTCTGCCAAGAGCAATACGTTGTCTGATTTATTGACTGCTTGTTTTTTCTCTATTGATAGTTGATCCAAGTAGGTTAAAGTTGTCCACTATTTCAATTTCTTCTCCATCAATGATTTATTTATTTGGTTATATTTTTATACCGCCCCTTCCAGAGATCAGGGGTGGTTTACATTATAACAATGAACTTTAACAATAACAGTTACATATAACAAGGTTTAGAACTTTATACAATGAACTGATTGAGTGAGGGCATGCCTCAAAACTATTTACATGCAGCAGTACAATAAGTACGATGAACTTATCGATTTTGCAAGTTGTCAGGATTTTGGTCTTCTGTACACTAAGGTACAGGCCCATTTTAAGACTATGGGGCATGTTTACTAAACTCTCTTAACGTGCGCCCGGCGTTAGTGTGCAGGCTGCCATAAAAGGAGTGAGCGTGTCAGTCTTAAAGCAGCAAAATGGGATTATCGCGCGATAACGCACGCTGCTGCGCACATTATCGGGTGAAGCACCGCTAAGCACGGTAATCTTAAGTAGGCGCCCAGACATGCAAACATAGAAACAGAGGTGTAGCACTATGGTTAATACACTGACTGATGATACAGGAGTCATGAGTTTGATCCCCCAGTGTGCCTAATGCATAAGGCTGGCTGAGGCATCAGCTGTGACATGTAAGTATTGTTTCTTGAGGCATTTTATTTGTATTTTAATTATTGCTGGCAGCAAACACACCTTCACGTGCCGTAACCTAAGGTGCCGCATAGGGCACATTATAAAGTGCACTGTCCGCCACGGCACCCTATAATGTCCCCTATAGGGCACCGTATAAGGCGCTCCATAGGACACCATATAAGGCACCTTATATGGACTGTAACCATAAGGTGCCTCAGAAGGCGCTTTAATGGGCGCCCTATAAAGCGCCTTCTGAGGCACCTTATGGTTACAGTACTCTGAGGGTGTTTTTGCTGGCAGCACTAATGTACATTAAAAAAAAGACAATGCTTCGGACAGCCCTATCAAATAACCCCACTGTGGGTTTGAAGCCATGACCTCTGGCTCCACAGGCAGTGAAGTAACCAGTGGGCTACAGCGGCTAACAAACCCCTGGCTGGCTGCAGAAGGACTGCATATCACCACACAGTCTGCTGTGATCACCAGGATAGGGTTAACCCACCCATACCCATGATGCACTGCACATGCAGATCAGCAGTCTACAGATGATCACAAGATGGGGTATGCACCCCACAACACCTCGGCCTGGTAGGGGGAACTGACCGTGTGTGTTACTGGCACAGAGTAGCTATACACTGTCACACTGTGCGGGTACTGTGCTCACCCTGAGGGTGAGGTGGGGCGCCCAGCACCATGTCCACAGCACCTGGCTTAGCTGAGACATGCTATGCTGCAGGTCCCTATCAGTGCCAGTGTGTGATAGCTAGTCCTTGCAGGAACACCTGTGTCCATCCATATTTACCAGTCAGGTTTAGCCCTTATGGACCCATAGGCAGATTATGTACCACCACCCAACTCACCCTCTGGGGCTAAGGGTGGGAAACGGGGGTCTCCCACCAACAGATCCACATTCTACCTCCCTGCAATGGTGGCAGTAGAGGGGACCATCAACCCCAGTCCTGCTGGGGAACAGACACCCTACAGGACAGGCAAGGCAGAGCTGTACACATCCATAAAGCAATAGCAGGCAGACAGTAGGCCTGGAAATGCTCAGCTGCCCCCCACCACTATCTGACATTCTCCAGCAATAAGCCTCCAGCTGCTGCACCCTGCAAGGTGTTCCAGCAAGACATATACTAGCAGCATACAGTCTGCTAGCTAGTCCATAATGCATGGTCCTGGAGAAGATGCGTGTACCCAGAACAGGGATGTCAGCATACACACCAAGCAGATAAGTCAGTGATTGGGCCCCAAAAGGGACCCATAAATATCACATGAGAGAAATAGTACTATGGGGGAACCTAGCCATGCTGTGGTCACTGCTCAGTCAGGGTGAGAGTGACCTCCCAGCAGGACATGCTGTGGCCATGCTATCCGTGCAGGTGGTGGCTGGGCACTACAATGTCCAAGCCATTGCCCTATGCCCTGTGCAGATGCAGCCAGACCAGGCCATCCTATCCAGGCTATTCCCACAGTACCTTGCTCCTCATTATGCACATTGGCAGGCCAATACTGGCAACAGTGCTAGCAGTGTGGGCTGTGGAGGGTGTTGGCAGCCACCTCACACTGGATAGACAGACACACACTCTACACACCTATGCCAGCATTGTGCAACTATAGAGGTGTTTGGCAGCCCTGGCCACCACACCAGTCCTGGGCACAGTGCAGGCATGGCTATGGTACGCAATACTGTAGGAGTCACTCCCCAGGGTGGTAAACACTGTCCGACACAAGACCTGTAGCACACTCCACAGACATCAGAAAGGTTGCTATGATGCAGCTCAATCAGCCAATTGTGCTTAACATAGGAATTGCTATCTGCCAGTTATCATAGCAACCTTTTGATAGCTGTGTACAGTTTTCCCATGTTTAGGGTGGCATTGCTAAGGTATGCAAGTGCTAGTATGGGGAGATGCACGCAGGGCCCAACATCCTGCCTCTCCAGGAGGCTTGGGATAATGGAGCCTGTGGGTGTGGGTGTGTCTGCCCCTGTTGGCCACTGCTCTAGGGCAGAGGTTCCCAACTGCAGTCCTGGAGGGCCAAACACTGTTTGGGTTTTCATGCTGTCCCTAATGAATGTGCATGAGATACATCTGCATACCATGGGGGTGGTGCATAGCAATGCAGCACAGCCACATTTATTGGAGGCAGCATGGAACTTGAATGGTGTTTGGCCCTCCAGGACTGCATTTGGGAGACTCTGCTCTAGGTAATGCACATGTTTATGGTGTCTGTGCTCTGTAGGGTAAAATGTAGGTGTTTTGGGCATGTCTACGTCATCTGCTCTACAGGTTCTGTCTGTATTAGCACGTTGTAGTAGTGGGTAAAATATGGGGGCTGGGTTGGCAGGAGCCACAGCTGGGACTTGAATCTGTGACCTTCTGCTCCTGAACACACTGGCTGTGTGCACTGCATCACCGTGTTGCCACAGTGACAGTGCAGTCCTTGGAGAAACCATGACTGTTTGTCAGACAGAGCCTGTCTGTTGCAGTGCATAGCACCCACCTACACAGGGCTAGGCCACAGTCTGCTCTGGGCAGCTGCCACTACCCCCCTCCACCACCAGTACCCCTCTGCCACCATGCTGACATGCCCTTCTGCTGGTGGTGCTGGCGGTGCGCAGTCTCAGGCCATCCAGTGTGCAGTTAGGCGGCTGCCTATGGTGTGGGATCTGGGGTAGGGGTGCCTGCATAGACGTCCACGCTTCCCCCCCAGCACCGCCTGCCAATGTTCCATGCCCTTGGAGGTACCTGCTGGGTACTATCCCCTGTGACACTGTGATAAACACACTCATGCCCATGTTGGGCCCTCATCAGTTGCTGTCTGGCTGCTGTACAGTTTCAGCATTCCTAAGTGCCACCTGGGCATCTGCCTAGTCCGCACTGTGCCCCAGCTGCACCACAGCATGTGCCGCCTGCAGCCCTCTGTATCCCATTTTCAAGCATCTGCCCAGTTGGCCGTTCCGACATGCCCGCCCTGCTGTTGCCGCACATGTGCACGCCATAGGAAACCTGTCCGATGGAGAGGAAAACCCTGCACAGCGCAATTTCACTGTGGGCTCAGATGTGATCAGGACTGAGGGGGTTAGGATTGCCAACTGTTTGTCTCTTTTCAGGACTGTACAGATTTTTCTCAATTTAAAACCTCTATCTGCAGTTCTTTAAACCTCTCCCCAGTGTGAATGAGCCTGACCTGCCTGCTTTCAATGTAACTAGCCGTAGAGACTGTGGGTAGGATCCAGCCAATGGGAAGGCTGTGGAGGTGGAGCACTGGAATGCTGCTCTAGTCACAGAAAGGGAAGAGGTGAGCGGGAGGGGGGGGGGGGGGGTAATGTGCTGTGCAATGCCACTTTCTGCTTACGGTAGAAAATGTCTGCTTATGTTTTCTATCACTCCACTTGCTATGCCGCCTTTCAATAATTTACACCAAAGCAGTTTATATATGAAATTATTAAGAAAGCTGAAAAAGAACTCCTTTAAATAATAGGAAAGGGAAGAGAGATTAAGTAAAGAGAAGGTGCTCAATGAAAGTTCTCATAATAATATCTCCTTGCTGTTAGCCGAAAGTGCTGGTTACTATAAAAGATATGCCAGTCCAAAGCACGGAGTCTTTTCCACTCTTAAATTTCTTCTAAGCAGCTCCTGATTGAATTGGCGATTGTAGGGGTTAGGGACAAGAACATAGAATGACAATCAATAGGTTAGTGCGAGCCTTGAATGAGTTACTGCTGAAAGAGAAATTAATCTCTTCTCCCCCCATCAAATGAAAAAGTTTCAATGCATTTCTGTGGGAAAAGAACTTTCAATAGCTGAATAAAGTTCAGTTGTACAGCACAGAAACTTCTAGCTCACCACCTCTTTGTGTGAAGACAGCAGCATTCCAGGAAAACTGAAAAAATAAATGCAGTGTTGACTATGAACTGGCAGTATTTACAAGTTTTATTAAGTTCATAGTTACTACTGCTACTCGAGCTGTTGTTTCTTCTTGGTCCTTCCAGGATTCTACGGAATTTTTCTGCTCTTTTTCTTTTAATCTTTCAGTTACAGTTGACAACTTTTCTTTAGTGCGGTGCATAGGTTAGTTCTTTCTTTCTTCATGACAGTACAAATCCGCCTTGAAGTCTGTTACAGGCTTCATAAGTTACGTTCAATGAAAAGGTGCTGATAGTGCTGAGATAATAGCATTTAGAAGCTCCCCCTATGAGGTCACTCCTGCCATTCTAAAGTGAAGTAAATGGGGGGCTGCTGTGCTCATCTTTAGAACGTACCATGGAGACATTACATGGATGAATTTAGAGCAGAAAGGAAAGTCTAGGATCAACACATACATTAATGTTTTATTAATGTTTAATATACATTTATTAAAATCAAAATTAACTGAACCATCTAATTTCTCAACAAATAGGGGTGTCCTACATGGGTTCACCCCTAAACAAAGACATGGGGAGGGGTGGCCTGCAAAGAGTGGTAGGTGTACCCCTAAACAAAGAATTGGGGAGGGGTGCACCTACTCCTGCCATCTTACTGGGCAGACTAGATGGACCATACTGGTCTTTATCTGCCGTCATTTACTATGTTACTATGGTATTTATATCCTGCTAAAGCAATGTCTTTAGTGGTTTCCAATGAAACACACACAGTTGATATATGACATTATATAAGGACTTTTAAAATTACAACAGATGCTGATGATACCACATTACTGACTGAAAGTGAAGACAATCTGAAACATTTGCTTCTCAAGATCAAGGAACATAGTCTTAAAATGGGTCTGCACAGGAGCGGCTCTATAATGAGGCCAAGTGAGGTGGTGGCCTCAGGTGGCATCTTTTTGGGGGCAGCAAAATTGCCCCCCAAAAGACCGCCTCACTCGGCCTTCAAAATAAAAACAAAACAAAACTCCAGCGTAAGAAGCCGCTGCTGCTGCTGCTCCAGTGGTAGCAGTGGCAGAATGGGGAGCCCCACAGCCGCCCGCCTCCCCCCCCCCAGAGAGCCTGCTGGTTTCCCCTCTGTTTCCCCTGGTTTCGCCAGCTCTGCTTTGCAGAGCCGTGGGGAAGGGACAGTGCTTCCCTTAACCGTGGCTCTGTTAAAGCTGAGCTCACGGCACTGATGGGAAACAGGAAATCCTGTTTCCCATCAGCACCTCGGGCTCAGCTTTAACAGAGCCGCGCGAAAGAGAAACACTGTCCCTTCGCTGCGGCTCTGCAAAGTGTAGCTGGTGAAGAGGGGAAACCAGAAGGCTCTCGGGGGGGGGGGGGGCGGCTGTGGGGCTCCTCATTCTGCCTCTGCCGCCGCTGGAGCAGCAGCGGCAATTGCTTTTTATGCCGGAGGTTTATTATTTTTTCAATTTCCCTGGGTTGGGGGGAGGGGTCTAGGACTGGAACTGGGCTGATGGGGCGGGGGGAGGGTAGGACAGGAACTGGGCTGATTGGGGAGGTTTAGAACTGGAAATGGTTTGATGGGGGGTTAGGACTGGTAATGGGCTATGGGGGTTAGAACTGGAAATGGGCTGATGGGGGTTAGTACTGGAAATGGGCTGATCAGGAGGGGGGCTAGGACTGGTAATGGTCTATGTGGGGGTTAGAATTGGAAATGGGCTGATGGGGGGTTAGGACTGGAAATTGACTGATGGGGGTTTAGAACTGGAAATGGACTGATCAGGAGGGGGGCTTGGACTGGTAATATGGATGATGGGGGGGGAGGGTTAGAACTGGAAATGGGCTGATGGGTGGGTTAGGACTGGTAATGGGTTATGGGGGGGTTAGAATTGAAAATGGGCTGATGGGGTTAGTACTGGAAATGGGCTGATCGGAGGGGGGTTAGGACAGGGAATGGGCTATTGGGGGGGGGGTTAGAACTGGAAATGGGCTGATGGGGGCTTAGGACTGGAAATGGGCTGATCGGAGGGGGCTAGGACTGGTAATGGGCAATCGGGGGAGGGCTAGGACTGGAGATGGACTGATGGGGGTTTAGAACTGGAAATGGACTGATGGGGGGGTTAGGACTGGTAATGGGCTATGGGGGGAGACTAGGACAGGAAATGGGCTGATTGGGGTGCTAGGACTGAAAATGGACTTATTGGAGGGTTATGACTGGTAATGGGCTGATTGGGGGGCTAAGACTGGGGTGGGCTGATAAAGGGAATAGGACTAGAAATGGGCTGGGACAGGAAATGGGCTAATAGGGGAAGGGAAGAGAGTGCTGCTGGCCCTGGAAGAAAACTAGGGGCTAGGGCTACAAATGGGCTGATGCGGGGGATGGTAGAATAGGACTGGAAGGGAGCAGATACTGAGAGGGTCTGCCAGGGGAAGGATGGGGCAGGAAGGGAAGGAGGGAGCTAGAAAGGAGCTGACACCTGGAATGTACCGAAGGGGGACTGGAAGGGAGCTGACACTTGGGGATGGAAGTGGTAGGTAGCTGGGTAATAGGGAGGAGGCTGGAAGGGAGCTGACATGTGAATGGCACTGGAAGGGAGATGGACAGAGGGTAGGGTGGCTGCAAGGGAGCTGACTCGGGGTGGCACTGAGAGTGAACCTGAGCTGATACCTGGGATGGTATTTGGACTAGAAGGGGCTGGACAGTGGGAGAGGAGGGGAACTGGAAGGGAATGAACACAAGTGGCAGTCATGGGAATGCAAGGTGGTTGACATTGGAAGGTACTGGGAGGGGAGGACTGGAAAGGGGACTGATACTGGGGAGTGTTACTGGAACTGGAAATGGGCTGATGGAAGGAAGTGAAGAAAACAAAAGAAGAGATAAGAAATGGCAGATGGACCATAGACCACAGAAAGAGAGCTAAGAGAAGACAGGAAAGCAGAAGCCTCAGATTGGGACCAGCATGATCAGAGAATAAAATGGTCAGCCAACAAAGGTAGAAAAAATAATTTTATTTAATTTTGGTGATTGGACTTTGTGCTGTTTTTATATTTTACACAGTATTGGGGAACTGCATCTCTTATTTATCTGATGTTGCACTGCATGTGGACTCTGGCTTCTTAAGGGTTTCAGTTTAAATTTTGTCTACATATTTTTAGTTTTACTTTAGATTGTGGTTACTTATGTACTTGGTGAGGGTCGATGTTGTGCGTGTGTGACTGAGGTCAGGTGTTCTGTTAACATGCAGTTTGTATATAAAGATCTATACTATACTGTAGTAATTTGACTTGTTCAGCTTTTCAAATAGTGTATGGATGTTCCAGGGCCCACTGTAGTATTTACAGTGACGCTTTTCTTGGATGGGCTCCTTATGTGAGTTTTGGAAGTTTGTGCTGTTACGGTATGGTAGGTTTGCTCTTTGTTGTAGGGTTTTGTATTAGTTCACAATACGCCTGGTACTGGAGAATAGTGGTTGTTGTTGTTGTTAGTGAGATGTTCAGAATCAGATTTTTTTTTTTTAATATTGAGTTCTATGGGTGAATGTCCAGGTTCTGCTCTGCACCTACTGTGGATGCAAAATATATGTTGAAAAAGAAAAAGGGAGAACCATAATGCAGTTTATAACAAAATAAAAATGGGTTATAATTTATTTTTATAAACTGTGCTATTGATTCTTGCTGTCTTTTAGTTCCTTGGTGTGCAAACAGGACCGTACCTAGCCCTGTGCAAGCAGTGCAGCCGCACAGGGCGCAAAGGCTTGGGGGCGCATTTCGGCTCTCTGCTGTTGCCCTGCTGCTGCTGGCAGGACAATAGCAGGCAGTTAAAATGTGCCCAAAGCCTTTTCGCATCACTTTAAGCAGGTCTGGTCCCTCCCTCCTCCAACACAATGTCAGAGCAGGGAGGGACAGATCTGCTTAGAGTGCCGGCACCTTTCAGATTGGGTGCATGCCCCCCCTCCTCCTCCCCATACCTCTGTCCAGCGCTGCCTGCTCTTTCCCTGCTGTCAGCGCCGCCGTGAAAAAAACAGAGAGCGGCAGCAGCAGGGAAAGAGCAGGCAGCGCTGGATGGAGGTATGGGGGGAGGGGGGAGTGCATCCAAGTTGCAGGTCGCACAAGGCGCGATTGCAATTCGATACAGCCCTGTGTGCAAACATCTTGCATTTCCTCCATATAATCTAATCGGCTTTTTGATTTGGTTCAGTCTCTGATTGGATTTCTGAAAAAGCCCCACCCCCCTCTAAGGAGGTGGTGGGGGGGGGGGCGCCATCTCATTCTTCGCCTCAGGCAGCAGACTGCCTTGAGCCGCCACTGGGTCTGCACCTTAATGTAAAGAAGACAAAGATCCCGACAACTGGAAAAATCAGTAAGTTCATCGTTGATGGAGAAGAAATTGAAATAGTGGACAACTTTAATCTATTTGGATCAATAAAGAAGCAACAAGCAGACAAGAAATCAGATGATGCATTGTTCTCTTCAGAATGGCTATGAAGGACCTAGATAAAATATCTCTCTCCATTCAAAGATTCGATTTGTTCAAGTCATGGTATTTTCAATAATGTCATATGGATGCAAAAGTTGGACAGTGAAAAAGATAGACAGGAAGAAAATTGATACCTTTCAATTATGGTGCTTGCGACGAATACTATATATACCATGGACTGCCCGAAGAACAAACCAGTCAGTACTAGAGGAGATCAAACCTAAGCTTTCTTTAGATGCTCAGATGACAAGACTTCGACTTTCATACTTTGGACACATCATGCAAAGAGAGAGAGAGATCATTAGAGAAAGACATCATGACCGGAAAGGTTGAAGGTCAATGCAAAAAAGGAAGGCCAGAATTGCATGGATTGATACAATAACTGCAGCAACGGATTCCACTCTATCAACAATTAGATTGTAAGCCTGCCTGACTGAAGACCAAGCACAGTTTAGGATATCTATCCACAGGGTCACCATGAGTCAACATCGACTCAAAGCACTTATATATTCATAAAACTCATCTTCCATCAAAAGGCTGTTTCAAAAGCTATATAAATAAAATATAAATTGAATCAAGAAGAAGAAGAAAGATTTGGGGACTTTTAAAAGAAAACACTAGCAAAATCAACAGGCAAGTTTTTATCTTAAAAGAATCTGGCTAGTGCTGCTGCATTCCATGTTTATTTTCCTTAAAAATAGTCTTATTGCACACAATGAACAGCTGAATGATATCTGTTTGATGCTGTAACTATGCCCCTTATGCTGAATTTACTTTTGGTGACTACACTATAACTGTAATAATAAACTACTTGAGTGGTAATCAAAGCAGAGTATAATTATCCAGCTTAAACATGGGTGTATTAGGAGAGACCGTGGGAGTTTACTGCCTACAGGTTGTGTGTAGTTCAGAAAAATAGATGTTAAACAGAACTATAATTTTCTATGATTAGGATCTTTAGGAAGTAATTTTATAAAGGATTTTCTCATGCATATATGCCATTATACACATGCAAATGGCTCTTTATAAAGTTTTAAGTACAATGGTGCATAATGGTGCAATTAGACACATACTTGCGTGTGACTTTAAAGTAGGTGTGTTCAGGGGAGGAGTCTGGACGAAGTGCAGGCAGAATCAGGATTTACATGTGCATGTTACAAAATACGCACATATTTTATGAGCTAACATTTATGCCTGGTACCAAGCAGGCATAAGTGTCTGTGGCTTCAAACTAGCCACTATTTCTGCTGGTTCACCTCTAGTATTCAATAAAGACAATGGGTATCCATGTGCCTTTAGGAAATAGGTGTCTACGTGGCCTTCAAACATAGGCAACCCATTAAAATTACCTCCCGCATAAAGTACATAAGGTGCGATAGCTGAAGTGTAGTATTGGCTCCTGCCCCTTCCCAGAGGAGGGTGTAAAAGATGGGTTGGGTGTTCCTGGTTTGGACACCTTTACTCCCATTACTAGTGAACGTTTAGGTCAGTTACTGTCAGGGGTGCAGGAGACCTTTTTGGATTTGGACCCGCGTGCATCGGACATTTTAGAAATGCTCCTCAGTCTATGTTGAACTGGCTGCAGGACCTGGTGAATGTCTCCTTGGAACAGGGGTCTTTGCCAGTTTGTTTGAAGGAGGCATGGTGACTCCGGTGCCTAAAATAGTAGAGGATGACCCACCCAACTGAGGCAACTATCTAAGTTTAACAGTATTTTCTCTCAACCACCTGTAAATCTAACACGATTTAAGCAACTAGGCTAAAATGACATCAATATTCCTTTAAGAAAGGACAAAGTTCAAGGTCTCACAAACTTCCCCATCAAAACTTTTGATGTTCAGTTTTTAAGGGGGTTTCCTGTATTTTTTCTCAACTTAGAACAGGAAATAAAGAAAGAAAAAAAGAAAGAACAAGAAAAAGAAGCATGCATTGCAGGTGGAAAGGACTTTTAAAGTTGGTTGTTCATTGAGAAAAAATACAGAAAACCCCCTTAAAAACTGAACAGCAAAAGTTAAAACAAAAGTTATGATAAGGAAGTCCAGGTGATAAAAGCGGCATGGTTGAAATTGTGGCTGGCTCATCAATTGCACCCTTTTCTTAGGATTCTGCTTTGTGGTTGTTGGTACAGGCTCTGGTGCAAGGTACGCTGGATTACTGTAATACCCTCTTTGTTGTGCTACTTAAGCGGCCCATCAGGAAATTACAAGTTGTACAAAATGCGGCAGCACGCCTATTGCTGGGAGCATGGCATAGGGATAGTGTGGGTCTGTTATTGATCCAGTTACACTGGCTCCCTATTTGGGAGCACTGTAGCTTCTTTAATCTCCTGGTTATTGCTTTTGGGTGCTCCACGAGGACCGTCCAGGATATTTTACAGGGTCCTCTGTGATGACACGAACTGCTGCAGGCCCTTCAGTCCTTGCAGGGTCAGCTATTGGAGGTTCCCAGTTTGGAAGTGATTCGCACAGTGCATTGGAGGTCTTGGGTATTTAGGGTGGCTATGGCCGAATTATGGGACATGCTACCCTTGGAGTTACATGCCTTACGGGATCTTCTAGGTTTTCAGAAATTGCTGAAGATGTTTTTGTTCATTGGGGAATAATGATGGGGTTGGGGTGTTTTGTTTATGCATTAGATATTTGTATCTGTACACCCTATTGACTGACCTTGGTCAGAAAGGGGTATAAACTTCTGTAAATGAATGCATAGAGATCAATTCTGAGTTATGCATCCCCGGGGGAGCAGAATCATAGCATAGTGGCTGGACATCCAGGAGGTGCCCCGATTCAGGCACCCCTGACATCCAGCCACATACCTGGCTAGTTCATCTTGACTCCTGCATGGAGTCACAGTGCCATGGCAGGGGCCATGTTCCCAGCAGTAACAGCAGACTGCATTCCCTGCAGCTCGACCCCTAATCAGGTTTTCCATGGCCAGGGTCAGGCTGCTGAACACCCCCTGCGCCCCCTCATCTGTTCTCCGTGTCCCAGCTCTGGCAGTCCCCAATGTCCAGGGGCGCTTATTCCAACTCTGAGGTGGAATAAGTCCCCCGTTTAAATGGCCAACCCCGGATGTACATGGCCAACCTCCGAATCGGCCCTGTACATCCGGGGTAGGCATCATGTCCCTGGCCTGCCCTCTCGCCTCCCTTAGCCTGCCCCCTCCCGCCCCCATACAGAGCTCCCCACACATCTCTGCTGTATGTGCGGGGAGTTCTGTGGGTGGAATTGCCACCCAAGCATTTAGCTGAGATGGACGTCTGAACCAGACATCCATCCCTGCTAAATGTTGCTCAGAATCTACCCCATAGTAAATAAATAATTTTGCCCTAGAAGAAGTCAGGGAGAGGGAGAATGATTAGAGTAATGACCTGAGAGCTAGGAGATCCTGCTCCTGACTCTTGCTGGGACAGGTAGTCACCTTGTATCCCACTATCTCAGGTACCCATTTTTCTGCACATTTAGAGGATAATTTTATAAGGGGGAGTGTACTTTTAGTCCCAATATATATGCTTATGGGGTAATTTTAGTCATTGGCATGTGTATGTGGCCATATATGCATGATAATGATCTCTTATAAAATACTGACCAGCGTAGGAGCATGCATGTTGCATTATGGTGCATAATTTGTTGGTGGTTATGCACATGGAAGAAGTTTGGATGGAGGGTGGCGGAGTGCACAAGTAGATTATAAAGTACTCTAATTTATGCATGTTCTTAAAAAATATAGGCATGCTCATTTATATAGCTCTAGGGCTGATGTAAATATCCGCGCCTTAACTTAAAGCGTGATCTCTGTCACTTTTGCTAGTATTTTATAAAGGGAAGTAGGCAACTACTTGTCGTTTATAAAACAGGCTTAACATAGGTGCCTTAAAATGTATTTTAGCTAGGCACTTCCATATAAAATTATCCACTTAAAGTTCTCTAAAGAAGGGGCTCATTGTGCCGGTATGTAGTCTGCTGTAAAGCCCATCCTGGAGCATCTCCTAAACAGTCTGGTTTGCAGGATATCCACAATGAATTTGCCTGCAACTCATGTAGTGCATGCAAATCTATTTATGCATATGCATTCTGGATATCCTGACAACCAGTCTGCCTAGGGGAAACTCCTAGACCAGCTTAGGAAACACTTTCGTAAATCAGCCTGGTTTAGGTTATCATAAAGGCAAAACTCTAAAATTAGAATACTCAGACATACATGCCAGAGTTGGTCTTTTATTTGTTCAGGAGGAAAGCCTGCATTTTAATAATGTATGGGCAAGAAATTGAATTACTTATTTATTTAGACCCCAGTATACTAACTCTTAGAGCGCGATAATGGCGTTCTCATGCATTATCACACATTACGCATTAGTAATTAGGATCCATGAGTTGAGCTCATGTATTTTGAAATAAGCAACTGAGTGTCCTATTTCAATAAATTGCTAATACAAGTTAAATGCTGTATCAGGTAATGTAAAAAAGCCTTTTGGCTTTCAGTTATAATTCAAGAACTGGAATTTAAGAACTACTGTGCACACAGTAGCTAGTCTAGAAAGCCATTGTGTAGATTCACATTTTCATGCTCCAATTTTCCTATGAATTCGATGATGTGGTTGGCTGAAGTAGTTGTTTCATTGTTCCTGGGTGGACTTTCCCCTCGTCCCATTGGACAAATTATACTGTACTCTACTCAAATCTGAGAAGACTGATATTATGGATAGCTCATATTTATATTTTAGCAAAAATCTTGAAAACTATTGTAGCTAGACAGCTTCAGACATATAGTCCCTTTCAAGGCCTACTTTAAATTTTTAAACCACATTCTGCAGCCTGGTTAATTTGGGCATATTTCAGGAAAATTGTACCCGTCTTATTCAATATGTTCTAATAGTGATTTTTCTTCTGCTATGGTCATGTATTATATACCATTTGATAGGAATATTTAGTCAGAATTTTGGATCCCAAGAGTTTTGGGCTCGGCATGGAAAGGGTTAAATAAGTATGAACTTTTGGGTCCTACACGGTCAGGATTTCACACTATCTTTAGAAGGTAAGCACTTTTTTTGGCAACTTTATTGTACAGGATACGTTTATTACTGGACAAAGAAAGACAGCAAGTTATAATACAACTGGATATTTCGTCTGCATTTGATTCAGTGGACTATGAATTGATACTTTCCTGTTGGAAATTTTGGGCATCTCGGGTAGAGTTTTTGAATGGCTCTCAATTTGTTTTGTCTAATTGAACTTAGAAGGTCCATTGCAAGGAGATTTGTCAGAGGTCTGGAGCTTGAACTGTAGTGTCCCACAAAGCTCCTCTTTGTTTCCTATTCTTTTAGATATTCTCTTAAGTACTTTTAGAGCCCCTATTACTAAAGTCCGGTAGCTGGTTAATGTGAGTTTTAACTCCCGGCAGCTGAGAGGCTGTGGAGACTTTTCCAGGGCATGTTTAAGCTTTGGATGATCAGTGCTGCTATTCAGCACTGGTAAACTATGGTCAACAAAAGTTGTCCAGTTGACTTCTGCAAATGGTCAGCTATCAGTCTCTGTACTGAATATAAGGCCATCTAAGGAGATGAGATAATCAGCATGTCACTAGCCTCTAGTTTTTTTTTCTGTCTTCTGAAGAGAGCGCACACCTGATAGATGTCTAAGGATTTCATTCACAATACTCCATTACTTGTAAATTCACATTTAAAAATACCTACATAAATCATATAGTATCCTGCTTATTTTAATCACACTTTTCAGAGCTTAAGTTTTAGACTCCTCTCAATTACAGTGTCATAAGAACATAAGATATGCCATACTGGGTCAGACCAAGGTCCATCAAGCCCAGTATCCTGTTTCCAACAGTGGCCAATCTAGGTCATATGTACCTAGCAGTTTCCCCAAAAGACACAGGTTCCGCAATGCTTGTACTGGGTCAAGCATTGATATCCTGGGTCCCTTCTTAATAATGGTTTATGGACCTTTCCTCCAGGAACTTGTCCAAACCTTTTTTAAACCCAGCTACACTAACAGCCTTTACTACTACCTTGAATATTGTGGCAATTCTGGTCACCGTATCTTAGAAAGGATATAGCGTTATTAGAAAAGGTACAGAGAAGAGCCACCAAAATGGTAAAGGGGATGGAAGGATACCCCTACGAAGAAAGGCTAAAAAGGTTAGCCTAGGAAAGAGACGGCTGAGGGGAGATATGATAGAAGTCTATAAATTAATGAACTGAGTGGAACGGGTAAACGTAGATCGATTGTTTACGTTATCAGAATATAGAAAGACTAGGGGACATGCAAAGAAGCTACAGGGTAAACTATTTAAGACTAATAAAAGAAAATATTTTTTCACTCAACGTGTAATCAAACTCTGGAATTTGTTACCGGAGGACGTAGTAAAGGCTGTTAATGTAGCTGGGTTTATAAAAGGTCTGGACAAGTTCCTGGAGGAAAGGTCCATAAACCATTATTAAGAAGGGACCCAGGATATCAATACTTGATCCAGTACAAGCATTGTGGAACCTGTGTCTTTTGGGGAAACTGCTAGGTACGTATGACCTAGACTGGCCACTGTTGGAAACAGACTGGGCTTGATGGACCTTGGTGTGACGCAGTATGGCATATCTTACGTTCTTATGTTCTTATATGAAACATGTATATCAAAAAAGTGGACCAATTCATAAAAAATATCTGATGCACTATAGGATAGAGACTCAAGAGTCTTAAGTCACTACCTCTGAGCTCAATGGGCAGTCTTATTGGCGTCTTACATATAAGTCTACCGCTCTCTTTAGTTACCATTGCTCATACCGATGTTGTGACCTGATGTCCAAACTCTTAACTTAAATAAAGGGGGCAACAATATAACTCCCACACTTCAAGCTATAAAATGCTATATATCAGTCTGCCAACACTTAGGGCCCGATATTCAAAGGGCACTTACACGGTTTATAGCCGTGTAAACCATGTAACTGCCGCTGAGAGGGACATTCAAAGGCACTAATATGGTTAGAGCAGCTGAATATCTCTGATTATGGCCCTTATGAGCCCTGATGCTAACCGCTTAGCATCGGGGTGTGTCGGGGCATTCTGGAGAGGAACAGAGGTAGAGATGATTGATAACTGGGCAGCAGCAATATTGCTGCTGCCCAGTTAGCTACTGCGGCTTCCTGCATGTGCGACGCTCCCTGGATATTCAATGCCTGCGCTATTTATTTATTTAACATCTCTTCTATACCGCGCTATTCATATCAGTGCGGTGTACATTCAACAGAACCTTATACAATGCAGTCAGGCTGCATTGTATTTATAATAAACAGGAGCTAAAACTTGGACATAACTGGGGTAATTTTCTACAAATTATTTATATATGACTCCAGAATTATTTATATATGACTCCAGAATTGAATATCTGGGGTTAAGGCTCGGCAGGCATGGCTATGGGCCGTACCAGCACATAGCCTGCCCAAGTGAATATTGGGCCCTTAGCTTTCAAACCTTCAGAGATCCATTGCCATGTATGTGGTGCCTGCTAAGAATCCTCCAGTCACCAGAACCTTCCCAACTACTGAGCAAGATTTAACCACTGTTAATGCTTTCACCAATCTATTGGCTTCCTCAGAACAAAGTATTATATTCCATGACTTGCACAAACACTGACTTTCAAAAAGATGGCACAGAGAACTTCCAGCCTAGTGACCCCTCCAAGTGCCTCCATTGGGAAGGCTCTAGTATGGAGGTGACTGGGCCAGAGGCCCAAGAAGAGCATTCACTGATTACTTAAGGGAATGGCGGTATATATCGAGGGCACCAATAAGACCGCCCATTGAGCTCAGAGGTGGTGACTAAAGGCTCTTTTGAGTCTCTTTCCTATAGTGCATCAGATATTTTTATGAATGGGTCCAATTTTTTGATATACATACAAAATACTCCCAGCATGCAGATCCTGTGGAGGATCAGATGCCAATTAAAGATCTCTGTCGCACCTCTCCCTTTGTAAAAGACAGGCCACCAATTACACACAGGAACCTTAACTAACTGATCATAGAGAAAATTATCAACCTGCTTCACCGACGTATCCAACTGGCTACAAGAGAACAACTTATCCATTAACATAAAGAAGACCGAAGCCCTTATAGTGACAAAAGACCCAGACTTCAAACCACCCACTCACCTCACCATGGGAACCATGCAAATTCAAGTACAACCACACATAAGATATCTCGGCATTATCATTGACCAAGCCCTAACTCTTAAGCAACAAATCAACAAGACCACAAGAACTGTATTCCACAAGGCGAAAACGGTACAACGCCTCCGACCCCTCCTCGAACCACAAGACTTTAGGACAGTAATGCAAGCTCTAACACTCCCTCATCTGGACTACTGCAACATAATCTACCATGGCCTACCTGCCACACAGACCAATCCCCTCCGAACTGCCCTAAACATCACGGTGAGAATAATTCACAATGCATGGAAACGAGACCACATCACCCCAATACTGAGGGACCTTCATATTCTCCCCATCAAAGCAAGAATCAAGTACAAAACTCTTCTACTCACCCACAAAACCATCCACCAAACACAAGGCACCCCACTACGCACCCTACTGCCTCGCCCAACCCACAGCAGAACAACCAGACAATCCTCCAACAGCTCCGTTGCCATCCCCCACAAAAGAACCAAAGCAACTCAATGGACCTGCAACAGAGCCTTTGAACTCTATGCCCCATACCTCTGGAACTCTCTACCAAACCACATCAGGAACAACGGTGATCTCCCATCATTCAAAAAGCAGCTAAAAACCATCCTATTCCAAGAACATCTCTGAATAGGAACCCCCCCCTCCCTATTTCTCTCCAAGATCTCCAAAACAGTAACTATGCTATCTTGTCAGTCTCTATGTTCACCCCAAAAATCATCAATGTTGAACCCCCGGTGATGGCCCCCCCCCCACATTTGATCCCCCCCCCCCTGGTTATATGTCCCACCGCTTTGACCCGGTGAAAAGTGGGATATAAATACAGTTAAATAAATTAAATAAATAAATAAAAATAAAATAAACTAGTGGGGAGCAGAGTGGGCAGGAAATGGCAACCCCTACGTTTTGCATATCATTGGTACAAATAGAGGGTGTAACCTAGGTGGTAAGATACAGAGTGTCTTGTTTTTTAAGGTTCATTTTCTATAAGTTGTAATAATCATAAACCAAGAACAAGGCTGAAAATACTGTTATACTACAAACTACGGGCCCAATATTCAGTGACAACAGTTGCCTCTGAATGTTCCAGCACCGAATATCCAGGTCGCTGGATTGCCGAGAAGCTAATTTAACCAGATGGTTAAGATTTTGGTTTTTTACTTTTTATGTGCCCAGAGAGGGTGCTGGGCTGTTGAGAGGAGCCAGGATTTATTTTTTTGTCTTAGGGGGGTCTGGGCGCTGCTTTGGCCCATTACGGGGACTGCTGTGTGTAGCCAGCATGTTTGTTTTTTAAATCACAGGGGCAGGAGATCACGTGCACACATGAGCGGGTGAGGGCGTTCCTCATCGCGCTCCCAGGCCGCCCTAAGAACCTTTGCAGCTAAATCGGCGACACCAGCATGGAGTGGAGTGCGAGTTATCTCAGATACCAGAGGGAAAGCCAGAGTTCCATCATCAGAGGCACCAACTTGGGAACACAGTTCAAAGGAGAGAAGATAGTCATGTGCCTACCAGGCTCTTCAGCCTGCAGGAATACAAACCAAGTTGTTGAATTACTTAGTGCAAAAAGTGAACATTCCAAACTTGATGTTATTATCCACCTAGGCACAAACGACTTGGCTAGGAACAGTGCCTCTACAGCCCAAAAGGACTTCCAATCTCTGGGGGAGAAACTCAAGCACGTTGTTAACACTGTTGCATTCTCAGAGGTTCTACCTGTTCTTGGTAAGGGGACAAAAAGACTGCATCGCATTAACAGCTTTAATACATGGCTCCAGACCTGGTGCAGAAAAGAAGGATTCAGATTTATTGGCAACTGGGACAACAGATGGATCAACAAGAGACTATACTGTGCTGATGGACTACATCTCTCTTCCACAGGGAAAAGAATCCTAAGTGAAAAATTCAGGCAGTATGTGGACATGCATTTAAACTAGGAAAAGGGGGTGACGGAAGTGGAAGGTCAACATCTGCATGCCACCCCCAACAAAAGCAGAACAACATCAGAAACAGCCACACTTTTAAACCACACATCAAAAACATGTGGGAGGAAGTGGGCAGAACAAAATCAATGCAAAATACACACAAGCCAGGAAAGTGCTGGAAAGCAATGAGCACAAATGCTCGAAGCTTAGCCAACAAAATTCCAGACCTGGAAGCCCTAACGGCAGAAACAGACTTGGACATTGTGGCCATTACAGAAACATGGTTTAATGAATCACATGATTGGGATATAGCCATAGCTGGCTATAATCTATTCAGGAGGGACCGAGAAAATGGAAAAGGAGGAGGAGTAGCCTTGTATGTCAAAAGCAATATTAAAGCTACTGAAATGCAGGGGACATGGGGAAAAGAAGAAGCGCTCTGGATTGCGTTGGAGAGAGGAGATGGCACTGTCGTCCATATTGCTGTAGTCTATAGACCTCCGACTCAAATTGAAGAGAGAGACAATGAATTGATTAGAGATATTGCCAAGATAGCATCAAAGGGGGAAGCAATCATATTGGGTGACTTTAATCTACCTGATGTGGATTGGATTACTCCTTCTGCACATCTGGAAAGAAGCAAAAGAATTGTGGATGCTCTCCAAGATGCATTATTTAGACAAATGGTGATGGAACCAACCAGGGAAAGCTCAACGCTGGATGTAGTGCTCACCAACGGTGATAGTGTGTCAAATGTCTGCGTGAGTGCCCCTGTGAGCAACAGCGACCATCACACAGTGTGGTTTGAAATAAAAGCCATGGCACAGGCCAATCATAGCAAGCTCAGAGTCCTAAACTTCAAATACACTAACTTCAATCAAATGGCAGAGTATGTAAAGGAGGAGATGACGGGGTGGGAAGAGATAAAGGAAGTGGAATTGCAATGGGCTAAACTAAAGGAGGCATTGAAAGGAGCAACAGATAAATATGTAAGAAAAGTAAATAAAAGCAAGAGGAGAAGGAAACCTATTTGGTTTTCCAAAGAGGTGGCTGCTCATATAAAGGCAAAAAACACAACTTTTGCAAAATTCAAAAGCTTGCAGACCGAAGAACACAGAAATGAATACAGGATCAAACTCAAAGAGACAAAACGAGAAATAAGGATAGCAAAATCAAAGGCAGAGGAAAAGATGGCTAAAGATGTTAAGGGTGGCAACAAAAATTTCTTCAGGTATATTCGGGAAAGGAAAAAGATCAGAGTTGGAATTGCAGGACTCAGAAGTGCTGGGAAAGGACTCGTGGAAAGTGACACTGAAAAAGCAAAATTGCTAAACAATTACTTCTGCTCTGTGTTTACTAAAGAAGATCCTGGGGATGGACCAGCTGTGACTCCCAAATATAAAAATGGGAATGAAGTAGATACCACACCATTCACAGCAGAAGAGGTGTTAGAACAACTTGCTAAACTGAAAGTGGACAAAGCCATGGGACCGGATGGGATACATCCCAGGATACTGAAAGAGCTCAGAGAGGTTCTTGCAGGACCGTTAAAGGATGTCTTCAACAGATCCTTGGAAACAGGAGAGGTTCCTCAGGACTGGAGAATGGCTGATGTCGTACCTCTACACAAAAGTGGTGACAGGGAAGAAGTGTCAAACTACAGACCCGTGAGCCTTACCTCGGTGGCAGGAAAAGTAATGGAGGCGCTCCTGAAAGAGCGAATAGTGAACTTTCTGAAAACCAACAGCTTGCAAGACCCGAGGCAACATGGTTTTACCGAAGGACGATCTTGCCAGACAAATCTGATCGAGTTCTTTGACTGCGTGACGAGGGAACTAGATCAGGGGCATGCAATGGATGTCATCTACCTGGATTTCAGCAAAGCCTTTGATACTGTTCCTCATAGGAGGCTTATCAACAAACTCAGTAGCTTGGGGATGGGTCCCAAGATGGTAAACTGGATTAGAAATTGGCTGACTGACAGACAACAGAAGGTGATTGTACATGGAGCTCACTCGGATGAGAGGAAGGTGATTAGCGGGGTGCCCCAGGGTTCGGTCCTGGGCCCGGCACTGTTCAATGTATTTGTGAGTGATATTGCTGAAGGACTGAATGGAAAAGTCTGTCTTTTTGCAGACGACACAAAAATTTGCAACAGAGTGGACTCCCCTGAGGGAGTGGTTAACATGAAGAAAGATCTACAAAAGCTGGAAGACTGGTCTAAAGCTTGGCAACTACGATTTAATGCAAAAAAGTGCAGTGTCATGCACTTGGGTAGCAGAAATCCAAGAGAAATGTACGCGATAGGGGGAGAAAGGTTGGTATGCACAGTTCAGGAAAAAGACCTTGATGTGATTATCTCTGCTGATCTCAAGGTGGCAAAACAGTGCGACAAGGCGGTGGCAAAAGCCAGGAGGATGTTGGGCTGCATACAAAGAGGGATTACCAGCAGAAAAGAAGAGGTACTTATGCCACTGTATAGGTCACTGGTGAGGCCTCACTTGGAATACTGCGTTCAGTTTTGGAGACCATATCTTGCAAAGGATGTAAAAAGACTGGAGACTGTTCAGAGGAAGGCGACCAAAATGATTTGGAGCCTGCGTCAGAAGCCTTATGAGAAGAGACTTGAAGACCTAAATATGTATACCTTGGAGGAAAGGAGGCACAGGGGAGATATGATTCAGACCTTTAAATACTTAAAGAGAAATGATGAACAAACAAACCTCTTCCAAAGACGGGGAACCTGTAAAACTAGAGGGCATAACATGAAACTGCAAGGGGGTAAATTGAAAGGCAATGTCAGGAAATATTTTTTCACTGAAAGGGTGGTGGATGCTTGGAATGCCCTCCCGATGGAAGTGGTAGGGGCAAACACGGTGACGGAATTCAAAAAGGCATGGGACAAACACAGAGGATCCCTTTACAGAAATAGGAAAAAAAACTAAATAAACGGTACCATCTAACTTCCAAACCATATAATGTCTCAACAAATAGGGGTGTCCTATATGGAGTGGTGGGTTTACCCCTGAACAAGGATATGGAGAGGGGTGGCCTGCGCGGAGCGACAGGTGCACCTACTCTTGCCATCTCGCTGGGCAGACTGGATGGACCATGCTGGTCTTTATCTGCCGTCAACTACTATGTTACTATGTTACTATGTTACCTTTTCGGAGGTTGGCGTCATTCTAGGAGGGGAATGAAGGCTGCGGCGAGGAGGGATAAAGCCGCGAGTGCACGGGACACAAAGATAGCGGTGGCAGCTAAGGCCGTGTCAGTGCACGATTCCCCGGGAAAAGACAGCGTGGACTCTGGACCGGAGGAGATGGCGATGGAGGTTGCCAAGCTCTCAGAACCTAAATTTGATATGGTCTTAAGAAGCTAGAAGAGATGAGTGACACTTTTGGCGAACTCACAAGGAGAGTCGATGAAGTGGAACAGTGTATGACAGTGCTTGAGGATAGTGAGCTAGCACTGGAGCGCTGCAACCACCAACAACAAAAACAAATTGATGCCTTACTACTTAAAGTGGACGATCTGGAGAATCGTTCCTGTAGGAATAACCTCCGATTGATCGGGGTGCCAGAATCTTGGGCGGGAACTCAGCTATTCAACTTATTTGAGGTATGGCTGCTGAAAGAGTTGGGCCTCGTAGATCTACAGGGCCAGATTAAGGTGGAGAGAGCTCACAGGCTGGGGCAGCGGATGGAGGGCCGTAACAGACCTAGGCCTGTGTTAGCTTGCCTGTTGAACTTTCACCATAAGACTCTACTTTTGCAAGCATATCGGAAAAAGAGAGATTTGAAGCTGGAAAATGTTCCAATATTTTTATTTCAGGACTACTCCACGGCGTTGGCCGCAAAACGGAAGGAGTTTTCGCCCATCTGCAGCGATCTCGTTAACGGAGGGATTTGCTTCACACTGAGCTACCCAGCGATTTTGCGAGTCTTCCATAAGGGCAAAACACATACTTTTGAGCACGTGGAGGCGGCGCGAAAGTTCACCGCCACAATCCTGTCTGGGACCTCGACAAATGCAGCTTAGTGTTACTGTGCTTGAGTTTGGCTAGTCCTGGGAGTGGAACCCTCTCTGGGAAGTGCTGATGAGTTGCCTCAATATTGTCGGATTTACTCTTTTTCAGACATGGACCTTGGGACGCAGGAGCACCATGGACTTTAAGTCGCCTCAGTTTTTGTAGGCCTAAGGGGGCCTGGAGTTGTATGGACAGTGATCTTACCCCTGTACAGGGGTACCCTGCTATGGCAAGGGTTGTTGTTTTTGGGGGAATGGGATTGAATGCAGGAAATAGTGGAGTTGTTGGATGTAAAGGGAGGTTTGAATGTGAGGGTGTATGTTGGAGTGATGTGGAGGGTGTCGATGGCTTGGAGATGGTTGGAGCGAATGGGGGGAGGGTAGGGTGGGGAGGTGGGGAGTTGGGGGAGGGGGAAAGGGGGAGGGCAGAGGGAGAGAGAGGGGGAGGAAGGGGAGTTTGAGAAGTTGGGGGGGGAGGGTGTGAGATGCAATGGGGGCGTCAGGTACAGGGAGAGATTTGTAAATTGGGAGACACTTTCTACTGGGTGGAGGGGAGAAGCAATGCTTGGGAGTTGAGGCTGGGCAACTCCTGGAGCACGGGCAGTTGTGGTTTAGATGGTTGGCAGAATCCTCGCAAATAATCCATGCCTAGTGTAAAGATTATTTCTTGGAATGTGGGGGGAATAGGGTCTCCAATTAAGCACACAAAAATTTTGCAGTTACTTAAGCGGAAAAGGGTGCATATAGCGCTATTGCAAGAGACGCACTTGAGTGTAGTGGAGCACCAAATGTTAGCTAGGGATTGGGTAGCGGCTGCCTATGGAGCATCATCGGGTACCAAGCGGGTGGGGGTGGTGGTGTTGGTGAAGCGAGGTGTTCCCTTTGAGGTGCATAAGATGGAGGTCGACCCGGGAGGGAGATATGTATTATTGCATGCTAAGCTGTACAACGAGGAAGTTTGGCTTCCCAACATTTATGCCCCGAATGTGTATGATCACAGTTTCTTTCGTAAGCTGTTGGGGTTTGCAAAGAGAGCAGGGACAAAGAACCTGATCTTAGCTGGAGATTTTAATTGCCCTCATGACCCGAACCTAGACAAATCACAGAAAAGTGGCTTAGGAGCTTGGCAGAGAAGAGGAGTAGGTTACCTATGTAGGATGGGGGACATGGTGGACATATGGCGTACCCTGAACCCTGGGATGCGCAAGTACACTCATCAGTCTAGAGCCCATCTTTCCTGGTCGCGTATTGACTATGTCCTGGTGAGTGAGGGGGCGATCTCTAAGGTGCTGAGGGCTGGTATTGAACCCATAGTGGTGTCTGACCATGGGATGGTGTGGATAACATGGGATTGTCAGGGCCCGTCGAGAAAGGGGTGGTGTTTCCCTGCATATCTGTGGGAGGATCCGGAGTTTAGGAAATATCTGGAAGATCAGTGGGATGAGTTTCTTCTCTTTAATGACATGCCGGATTGCTCACCGGTACTCCTCTGGGAAACCAGTAAAGCGGTAATGAGGGGGGCTGTTATGTCATACTGTATAAAGAGATATAAGCACCTGGATCGTAGCATTTTGGTGCTGGAGCGTAGAGTGCGGGACTTGCAACGTCAGCTTTGTAAGAAAGATGGAAAGATTCTGCAGTTGGAGTATGCTGGAGCCCAAGCGGCGCTTAATGAGTTGCTTCAGAGAAGAGCGGTTCTGTCTCTGCAATATTACAGGCATCAGTTCTTTAGGTATGGAAATAGATCCGGGAGGATGTTGGCGAAGTTGTTTCGAGATCCGGGGGGCGCTCGGTTTATACCTGTCCTTAAGGATGAGCGAGGTGATTTACAGCATCAACCCTCTCAGCACAGCTCTTCCGCACGTTTTACGCTAAGCTGTATACAGAAGAGGAGAGGGAGTATGGAAAGGGGCTGGAGTTTCTACATACGTTGTCTCTCCCCGAGATAGCGGAGGAGGAGCTGCAGCGGCTGAATGAGCCGTTGACCGTGGGGGAAATTCATACGGTGATCAGGAAAGGGAAGGCACATAAGGCCCCTGGCCCAGATGGGTTCAGTATCGAGTATTACAAGATTTTGGCGTCCAGGCTTGCCCCCTCTATGGTGGTTATGTTTGATGAGGTTCGCCGGGTGGGCGAATTCCCTAGAGATATGAGGTGTACAGACATTACGGAGATTCCGAAGCCGGGGAAGGTCCTGACTGATCCTGCCTCATATAGGCCGATATCTCTTATTAATTGTGATATGAAGATACTGGCGTCGGTCTTGGCGAAGAGATTAAATCCTATATTGCCGTCGCTTATAGATTCTCGGCAAGTGGGTTTTGTTCAAGGGAGGGATCCATCCAGGAATATTGCTAAATTGATTCTGGGGATGGAGCACTGCCTGCGACAGGGGGAAGCTATGCTTTTAGTGAGCCTGGACGCGGAAAAGGCATTTGACAGAGTGGCGTGGACTTTCCTGTGGGATGTGCTGCATTGTTTTGGGTTCCGAGGGGAGTTTGTGCAATGGATCCGAGCTTTATATGCGAAACCCATGGCTAGAGTGGGAGTGAATGGCACCTTCTCAGATCCGTTTGAATTGGAAAGAGGCACGCGCCAGGGATGTCCCTTGTTGCCTCTTCTGTTTGTACTTGCAGTGGAGCCGTTATTACGGGCTATTCAGGGGGACCCGCAGATTGGAGGGGTTTGCATGGGGGAGGAAGAGCTCAAACTTAGTGCATTTGCGGACGATATGCTCCTATGCATGACACGGCCGCAGCAGTCTTTAATGCGGGTGCTGCAGGTGATAGAGGCATTTGGTAGTTTTTTGGGACTCAAGGTCAATACATCCAAGTCGGTGGCGTTGGATGTGGGCGGGCGAGTGAGACCAGTGTGGGTGGGTCCCTTCCCACTTGTCTGGGCGGAGAGCTCTATCAAATATTTGGGTATATGGCTACCTGATAGGCCGGAGAGGCTCTATCAAGCAAACATTCCTGTCTTGATAGATAGGACTAAGGAAGTTTTCAAGGGCTGGCGGGGAATGCCCCTATCGCTGAGAGGGAAGATTGCCTTATTCACCATGGTTGAGTTTCCTAGATGGTTATATGTGTTGCGTTTGTTGCCTATCTGGGTCTTAGATAAGGATTGGAAGAGATTGGACAAAATTCTTAGGGACTTCCTATGGGGAGGTAAGCGTGCGAGGATTCCGTTGAAGGCCATGATGAGGCAGAAGGAAGAGGGGGGGTTGGGTCTACCGTCACTCAGGAATTATAATCTCCGGTAAGTGGTCTGACATATTTGGGGATTGCTGGGAGAGAGTGCTGATTGCACCCGACGCACCAGCTGAATTGGTTGTGTGCTCCTTATCATAGCCTCTGTGTATTACATATAGAGAGGCCTTGTGCTGTACGAGCTGGTGGGGGGGGGGGTATATGGGCGCTCTCCGCGCTGCTTGGCGAGCTTTATGCTCTCGATTTGGCTGGAACTGGAAGAGATCGCTGTTGTTACCTTTGATGGGGAACCCTGACTTCCCCCCCGGACTGCCTGCGTGCACCATATTTCATCAATGAGCAGCTAAGGGGATAGTGTGTCTCGGTGACATTTGCACGCCCGGCGGGGAGGCAGTGGATAGTTTCCAAACTCTATCTGCTCATTATCAACTTCCCAAGCATCAGTTCTATGGGTATTTGCAAATTGGGCATTATGTGGGAGGGGTATGGGGACAGGTGAGAGCTAGGACAGGGACTGGGACCCCTCGAGAGATTTTGAATGCCTTGGTAGAAAGAGATCTGGGGGGGGGGGGGGGGGCGGCATATAGGCAACTAGTTTGCCCGGTGGGGGCTGAGTCCTTTCTCTCTGAGTTGGCGCGTCGTTGGTGCAGAGATGGGGTGGAAGGAGCGACAGTGGATTTACTGCGGAGCGCGTTTGGAGGGATACAGAGGGGGAAAGTATGGATCTCTTTGCAAGAATTGCAGTATAAATTTCTTTGGAGAGCATATACTACTGATAAATGGGCATTCCAGGCAGGGTTGAGGGCAACTGATCAGTGTATTTGGTGTAGACAAGCAGTAGGAACTTTTATGCACAGATTCTGGGATTGTCCTGAGGTGCGGGCATTGTGGGGCCAGGCCTGTGCCAAGATGGTGGGTTGGTTGGAGATAGGCGGGGTTCTGCAAAGGGAAGTATGTTTGTTTCATGAGTGGGGCCATTCAGTTCAATGGGATGCGCCAGCCCACCGGGAGCTCTTGGAGAGAGGGTTCCTCCTAGTTAAGAAGGCTTTACTGAGCCGGTGGATGGAGGATACGCCCCCAGGGGTGTTGCTGTGGGAAAAGGCCCTGTTGGACTTAATGTTTATGGAAAAACTAACAGCAAAGCAACAAGGTGGCAAAAACTGGCATATGTTCATTGCTCTGTGGTCTCCCGTCATAAATAATTTGGCGCCCAGAGAGCGCAGTGTGCTATTAAATGTTTAGGTGCCACAATGGGAGGGTACCTAGGAAAGAAGGCATAACTGTACCTAGCATATGCTCCTCGGGAGTTGTGATTGTTATTACCCTACCGTATCTGACTGCCTTGTATGTGAGTCTGAGTGTGGTCCTGTGCCTGTACCAGCACCTTAGATGTCTCTTTGAGTGTGTCTCGGGATGGGGGGGAGTTAGAGGGTGGGCGCGGGAGGGTGGGGGAAGGGGGGCTCTGGAGGTAGGGGGCAAGGAATTAAGTAGGGCAGGGCCATGGAATTATGTTTGCTTTTGGTGTTAAGTTCGCCCATGCATGTTTAAAAATGTTTAAAATTGTTGTTTAAAACTGTCCTGATCTTGGATACTTAGACTGAGTGGTAGAAGGGGATGATTTGGTCGAGTGAGAAGGGATATGTGGATATCTAGCAAATTTGTCGGTGTTGCCCTGATCTGTTGATGTTTGTTTATGCTATGTTTTATGCTTCCTGTCTTGCACTGTGGTTATGTGATAAAATAATAAAAAAGGAGTTGAAATAAATCACGGGGCAGCCAAAGAAGTGCCGTGTTTCAGTGCCACTTTTAAAAAAAATAAATAAATAAAAGAACATCGGGGCTTTGGGAGCTGCTCTGGTGATTGCATGGTGATTGCATGGCAGCATGGGTTTTTTGTTTAAAAGAAATAAAATGGAGAGGCTGCTTAAGGTCTCTGAGCCTGCCAAGGCCGGGTTTGGTGGAGGAGGTGACTGGAACAGTGATCGGGGGTAAGCTATGCTCCTGTGGCTGTCCCCGATCACTGTAAAGAAGGTGCCTGTGGCATGGGGGAGAGCTGCGAGTTTCGTGGCTGTCCCTGATGCAGCAGGGGGGACCCCAGAGAGATGTATTTGGGCAAGAGAGCCCAGATAAAGGCACCAGGACATCGGGAGGGCCCTAATATGGAGGCATTGGGTCAAGGGGGGGGGAGTGGAGGGGGAACTGAGCAAGGCATTCAGGCCTATTTGGCCTTAAAGGGCAGAGGGGTGCAGGAGGACCTGAACTTGGGCCAGGAGGGAGAATCGGGAAGCTGGGAGAGGCATCAAGACTCCTCCAGGGGCATGGGGGGAAGTAAGATGGCAGCAGGACGTGCCATCGGAGTGTAGCTGCAGCTCTTTTGTTTATTGAAACCTGGAGTCTTGCTTGCGGTGCCGAGATGGGCTGCAGGAAGGGAAAGCAGGGAAACCTACCCTCGGGTCCTGCTGCCTTGGCGAGCTCTACGCGACAACAGACTTTGCATGTTTGTGGTTTTTTCATTGGTGCAGGAGCGATGTCCTCAATGGAGCCGGCAGAAGGCTTGTCTGCTCTGTGTGCTTTGGGCATGCAACTCTCGCTGGAGTTGTGAACCCCCCCCCCCCCCCCGCCATGTCCCAAAAGTGTTTGATCAGCTGGAGATGTGCTTCCCACCGGCTTGCTGACAAGCACGCTGTTGAGGGATAGTGAAGAGGGTGCTCCAGCGGCAGAAGCAACTTCTCTGGAGAGTGAGATACAGTGTAGAAATGTTGGGAAGGCTAGAACATCAGCCGGGGAGTTTGTGCCTTCACAGCCTGTAGTGTTGCCACCCTGCGGAGTTAAAGGTTTGGCGAAACCAATATGATTACTATGGAAGCGCTGTGGGATGCAATTGCAACTCTGAACTCTTCTCTAGGTTCTCTTATAGGTATTGTAAATACTGATTTGTTGGAAGCTAAGAATAATTACTCTTCAGTGTCCACTGTTTTGGAGCAGCAAGCAGGGAGAATCTTCATTTTGGAGCAGGAGATGAGTCGTCTCTGGGACCTAGCTGGGGCTTAGATGAAGGGCAAAAATGTGCTTTCTCGAAAGACGGAGTACTTGGAAAACCAAGTTCGACGTAATAACATCAGACTTTTGAATTTTCCTAGGTCTCCAATTTTGTCATCTGCGAAGATATTGAGGAAATAATTCAGAGAGATGTTAAAGATTTATCTGGAGCATTTCCCACCTGTGATTTGAGTGCAATATTTGTCCCTGGGAGCTAGTGGCTGTGATGATGCCCCAGGCGCTGTCTCCTTGGGGGCTGGGGACCTAACGTTTTTTTTTAGAAATTCCCCCCCCCCCTTGTTATTTCCTTAAATTGTTGGCTAAGTTTAATGGATGTTCATTTTCTTTTGTGTTTGTTTCATATGTTCATTATATATTACATTGCTTTTTCATTCATGTGAATACTTGGATGTATAATGTAAAAGCTTCAATAAACATAAATTAAAAAAAAAAAAAAAGACTCCTCCAGAGCAGACTGTAGGCCTGCCGGAGGCCCTAACTGGAGGCAAAGCTGGCCTTAAAGGGGCAAGAGCCCTTTTATCGGGCTGAAAATAGCCGTATTAAGTGTTTGGAGGACATGTGGGCAAGGGCTAGGGAGCCCTAAAAAGTGTTTATTTTTAATTGTCGATGTTTTATTTGGCTGCATTTAGCAGCGTTAATGAGGGGGTGAGCCAGGAGGCGTGGCCTAGGGTGAAAACGGCCCGAAGTAAAAAATTCATAGTTTTAAGGGTTTGAGGGTCCTGAGGGTCTGTGGGTTGTGTGGAAAGGCTGGTGAGGCCTTAGCTGGTATTTTTAGTTTTTTTTTAAACCCTGTTGGAAGTCGTAATTTGTGCTTTTTTATTAAGATTTTCAGAACAAACTACAATTCCACATTATCAAGCAAACCACCACGGGAACAATCAATAAACTTAACATATACAAAGAATAAATTGGTCAAACTCACATCAAGAATAAAATCTACCAATAACAAACACTGCGAAAACAGAAAATTTAGGCATCATTACTGACACCAAAACAGAGGAGAAATTACAACAATCTACCACCCAACACACCTATTTTTCTCCCTCAAGCGCACATGTTTGCAAATGAGAAGGGTCCCAAAAAATACATATATGACCCTGCAAAGCAACTACACATTTGCAGAAAAATATAAGGTAAACGGTTGCCTCCAAAGCTACAACTCTATTCTTCAATTCTAGAAATTGCTTTCGCCACACCTGAGTCTGACGAGTAACATTAGGAAAAATATTGATCTTAAACCCACAAAACAATGTGCCATTTTAAAAAATGTAATTGGAAGCACTTTTAAAGTTTTAAAAAATGGTGTTAAGCTTTGCTAATGTTATAAGAATGTGCTTCATAAATAAAAAAAATTTGAAAAAACTGTTTTGAATGTACAAACTTCAAGTTTAATACATAAAAAGTACCCAGATGTAGAGGGAAGGGGAGGGATTTCCATGGCAACATTGTGGCAAAGAGATCAGCTGTAAGTAAGTGTAGACATCCATGCAGTTGGCTAAGAACAGCTGCAAAAATTAGTGTGAGACTCCTTCAGTATTGTTATATGGGAAATTTATATAAATATGGGAAATGTAAGTTTTTATTTCACATGGAATAGGACTATTGGATGGCATCAGAAGGTGTAGGGACACTTACAGTTGTGGTCAACATTATTGGCACTCTTGCATTTTAGGTATGTTGTATACAATAACTTGAGAAATCATTGGAAATATTCCAACTGTATGTCATCGTATTTTAATAGCATGTTCAAAGGTATACAAGAAAATAAAAGAAGCTGTACTCTGAGTCCATGTGCACGTTCCTCCTGGCCTTGGCGAGTTCCAGTTTCACCCCAACCCAGTCCATCCAGCAATTTATGGTCCATCCAGCACTTTACTGAAAGGCCACGGTCAAGTCAGCAATTTACCGAAAGGCGCGCCTATGTTTGAATCCTGGCAGCTGTGCCTTCTGCACTTTCTTTTCACCCACGAGAAGGACCCCTTCCTCCAGCCTCTTACATGTACAGCTTCACCCTGTGGACTTGACACATGGAAACAGATTTTGGGGTTTACTGTCCCTTTCTTGCTATTCAGACATGCTAACAGCAGGAACAAGAGAGGTTTCCTTTTAGGTGGCTAAAGAGCGACATGCACGCAAGGAGGCCTGACCTCCATCCGAGCTGAACACGCAGTTTTCTGAGCTGGAGTCAGACAGGCTACTGTTGTGCCACAAAGTCCCTGGCAAGAGCCTTCGGTAGAGTGATTTCAGCGCCGGTGTGTTACACAACAGAACCCATGAAAAAATGAGGCACCACCATGGCAACTGTTCTTCTCTTAAATCAAGAGTGCAAGGGAAGCCTTACAACATTCTGCCTCTCCCCACCCCAGTTTTGGCCCTTCTCTCTAACTACCACAATGCTTTCAGGGTCTCTCCACACACCCTTTTTGCTTTCTCTCATTTGCTCAAGGCACAGTGGTCATCATCACAGAGAGTTTCCAGCAGAACAACCTTACCTCTAGCCCTCTATGGGTCCCCATAAGGAACACAGGGCAGAACCGTAGGAGGCACCATCTAGCATGAGGTTTCCTAGAGTCTTCTTTGATGAGCTACTCCTGAGAAAGTAAAGGCTGCTGACAGTGGTGGGATTCGAACCCACACCTCCACAGAGACTAGAACCTGAATCCAGTGCCTTAGACCACTCGGCCACACTACCAACTGACTGCAGCTTTCCTGGTGAAGGCCTGTGAAGCTACAGAAGTGTAACTGGCATCACACCTCTGCTCCCCACTACTGCAGCAGCTCTGCCAGCTCTCGAGTGCCACCACAGCACGACCCTGACCTGCCACGCCCTTCAACTCATGCTCCAGTGGTGCAATCGGTCAGTGCATGGTACTTATATAGTCATACTTGCTCAGAGTCATGCCGAGGTTGTGAGTTCAACCCTCACCTAGAGCATGCCTGTTCTTTTAGGTGGCATAGCAAGTGATGGCTTCTAGGTCTTATGCCCTAGCGCAGGTGGCAGCTTTTCCCTGACTCAAGGTCACCTTCTTGGGAAATCCATAGACAAGAATCAGGAAAACAGCATCAATTAAATAACGGACTGTCTATAGAAGCACATGCTGGCTTACCCTCCAGTTAGGAACAAAGACTCAAAGGCAGCACTGGAACACGCCCAACAGAACCCTAGAGACACAGCTCTGTGTCCATGGGCAAACTGAAGAGAGAATAATTTTTTTTTTTTTCGTGAGCTTGCTACTCTGCCAGCATTTTCCCTTTAGTTGGGTGAGAGGTTGGTGAGTTAGCTAAGGTAAGAGTTTGGCATGTTAGCTAAGGCTGAGGGTAGGTGAAAGCTGAGTAAAAAGAAGACCTTCCGGTTCCAGTTCAGAAGACATTGAAGATCCAGTGTTCCTGTGATGATACCAGTAAAAAGGGCCCCAACACTCACAAGTCTTTGGAAGATAAATAATATTAAGCACACATGCATATTTGAGCTCAAATGCCAGAATTTAATTTTAAGAAATCCATAACGGTGATTCAATTGCTTAAAGCCAGAAAGTGTTCATTAACACATTGCATATATTTAAGTTGTATGTTGTGAAGGAAAGAACTTGTAACTTAGAACTGAAATTGGGAAATGAAATTTATTCCGTTGTACATATAGAACCGTATTTGTTAATAATACAAACCATTTAATACTTACCTTTTCCATGTGTTGGCTCTTATCGAAATTTATCAAGCTAGTACAAAAGCTTTAATCCACTTTTGTTTACTTTTATTATTCCTCTACTCGTTGAGTAGGGGTATTCCAGGGGAACAGAGCGTTTTTTTTGTCTTGGTTGTCACTCTCTTGATAAGACCAGATATTTAACATTGCTCTCGGTTTACTGCGAGTCATCTTAACTGGAGAGGGATCCTACTGTTTGGCCTCGGAGACTGTGGTGACACTGCCGGGCAGTGCTGATATTCAGCCAGTTCCCAGTTAGCTTCAGCAGGAACAGTTAGGTCAGCCTTTACTGTGCCCAACTTTTGCCGCTTCCCGATAGCTGGACATTGACTCAGTTATTGCAAGGTGCCGACCCCGGAACGCCCCGATGCTAATCAGTAAACATCAGGACATGCAGCGGTGGCAGCCATGCAGCGGTGGCAGCCATGCATATTAAGTGGCACTAACCGTGTACTGGCCAAAAGGCTTAACACGTTTAACAGGTGTGCTAACTCTATTAATCCCTGTGAATCTCGGGCACTACAAGTAGAACTTGGATTTCTTCATAGCACTGCTCCAGTTTAATCTTTTGTCTGTTACAAGCCCTTCATAGCCCTGTTTTTAAACTCTCCTTTATAACATGAGTCCTTTCCTTTCTTTGAAGCCTTATGAACAGGGAGCAATCCTCTGACGTCAAAGAGAACATAAACTGGAGCTAAATTTACAAGAGGAAAGTGATTTCTTTTCAGCTGCTTTTGTAAATGGTTTCCTTCCTAAGGTAAAGTACCCTGGGGATTGCACAGGCCATGTCTGCAGATGCCTACAAGATTGCATCCCAATGCAGCTTCTATTGAATCCCATCTGGTGGCTCATTATCTGAGCAACCAGACTAACTCTGTATTTTCATAATGAGTGCCAATGGCTTGTTTAGTGACCTATAACCCTAGAGATGCACTGAGAATGTCACTATTTATGCACTTTTAGAAAAATCACATTGTACAGATTAATGGCATTAGAAATAAAATACCTTCCATCGTTGCACAGCAGCAGCAGTATAAATTGGTATATACCTCCAAGGTCTGTTGCTGCTGCCTTTTAAGATGATACATTTGAAACATGATTAGAAATAAATTGTAGGCATACTGAGAAAACAACTGTGCCGACGCTGAATTTGCTGCACTTGAAACGGAATTATTTATTTTCTGGCTCTTTCTTTTGGTTCTAGTGGTGTTGCAGCGTCAAGGGCCTTTCAGAACAGGCATCAGGTGAAAGATCATGTGACACCAACTGCACACATGTGGACCCTAATCAACTAATTATGTGACTTCTGAGCTTAATTGGTTGGACCAGATCTTATTTAGGGGTTCATAGCAAAAGGGATGAATACATATACACTCACAACTTATCAGTTTTTACTTGTTTTTTTACACACACAAGGTATTTTATTGTAATTTCACTTCACCAATTTGGACTATATTGTTAGGTCCATAATCTAACATCCAAATGAACCTCCATTTTCATTCCAGGTTGTATGTAATGCGACAAAACAGGACCAAAACCTAGGGGATGATTACTTTTGCAAGGCACTGTAGAGGAATTACTTCTTTGTAATGATCTTTCTCACTTACAGTTGTGGTCAACATTATTGTCCAATATCTACTAAAGAAGAGTAGCCAGTGAAATGCTTTTAGATTATATGTGCACACATATTTGACACATAAAAGAATCAAATAAAACAAGACCAATTAAAAAAGGAAATAGTGGGAAATAGTATAAAAATTGGGACATTGTCAGGACATGATTATTGGCACCCTTATAAACAATTCAAATCAGTTTGAACAGAAGAACCACATTCCCACTGGAAGTAAAATTAGATGCACCTGTGATCAATTTTCTAGCAGCTGCAAATTATGGGGAAAATTCTGAAAGGAATCTTTGAGGGTAAATAGAAGCTTACTCCAGAAAAACACCTTATAGGGTTGTGCATTCATTGTACAACTAATGCTATGAATTGCGATTTGCTCCAGATCCAGCTAACTGAATGTTCAGGGTGGCAATTTTTGATGTATCACCATTCTTGAATTTTGTTTTTATTATGTGGGTGCGCACATTGCCGGACAGACTGGAGCCAGTCTGGGTGATGGAGGGCCAGGTCCAGAGTTGCTTCAAAGTGTTTGCTCCCTAAGCAAATCTAGGGCCTTATGCCTCCCCCTGGCTGTCAGACTCTATTTAGCTTTGAATGCCCTGTTCTTTGCCCAGAGGTTGCCACCCTAGGTGACCACCTAGTCTGCCTAATGGTTGGCCAGCCCTGAAGAGAAAGGAAGGGAGGGAAGGGGTTGCCAGCAGACAGCAAGAGGTGCTTCAGCCAATTGTGTAGGAAATCCTTGCAAGAAGTCATATAAATCCCTGCCTGAGTTATGCAAACCTCATGGGTCATGATGTCACAGCAGGGCTGGAAGACACAGACTAGCACAAGCCCCAAAGAACCATTTTGTGTGTGACTTTGAAGGAATTAGGAAGGGACTCTGATGCTACGGCTTAAGACTGAAAAGCAGAAAAGATAAAAAAGCAAAGGGAAAAATCTTGCAAGCAGCAGAGTGCCTCCTTTTTTTAAGGATAGGAGTGGTTCGGTTTCTGTTTGCCTTCTGAACTTTCAGTTTGAGAGGATTTTGCAAGGCTTCTTCCTCTTGCAGGGAGAGTCTCTGTCGGGAGTGGGAGAAGCGATCAGAAAATGAGAGAGACTAGGAAATGTGGTTCACAGTTTGGCAACTGCTTGCTTTCCTAGTTTGTGAGCATTGTGGAAACAGGTGGGTGCGCTACAAAGAGAATCTTTATACAACAGATAGACTTAGTAGCACTAGGCAGACAGACAGAGAAAACCGCAGCTGTGCAAGGGGGGAGGAGGGGCAGTTTACTGCATCTATTCCATCCAACAATCAGAGGATATACAGTGCATTGCAAAAGTATTCATCTCCTCTGTGTTTGTCCTGTTTTGTCGCATTACAACCTGGAATTGAAATGGAGTTTTGGGAGTTAGCACCATGTGATATACACAATATGACTACAACTTTGAAGATACAAAATATCCTTTATTGTGACACAAATAATAATTCAGACAAAAAAAATTGAGTGTGCATATGTATTCACCCCCAAAGTCATTATGTTTTAGAGCCACCTTTTGCTGCAATTACAGCTGCAAGTATCTTGGGGTATGTCTCTATTAGCTCAGCACATCTAGTCACTGGGAATTTCACCCATTCCTTAAGGCAAAACTGCTCCAACTCCTTCAAGTTAGATGGGTTGTGTTGGTGTACAGCAATCTTCAACCAATGTCACTGATTCTCAATTGGATTGAGGTCTGGGCTTTGACTAGGCCATTCCATGACATTTAAATGTTTCCCTTTAAACCAGCTTTAGCAGTATGTTTAGGGTCATTGTCTTGCTGGAAAGTGAACCTTTGTCCCAGTCTCAAATCTCTGGCAGACTGAAACAGGTTTTCCTCAAGAATTGCCCTGTATTTAGTGCCATCCATCATTCCTTCAATCCTGACCAGTTTTCCTGTTCCTGCCAATGAAAATCATCCCCACAGCATGATGCTGCTACCACCATGTTTCACTCTGGGAATGGTGTTCTCGGGGTGATGGTGTTGGGTTTATGCCACACATGGCATTTCCCTTGATGGCCAAAAAGTTAAATTTTTGTCTCATCTAACCAGAAAACCTTCTTTCATTTGTTTGGGGGATCCATAATATATATGCTGCTGTGCAAACTCCAAACATGTTTTCTTATTTCTTTCTTTAAGCAATAGCTTTTTTCTGGCCACGCTTCCATAAATCCCCACTCTGTGGCGTGTATGGCTTAAAGTGGTCCTATGGACAGATACTCCCATCTCTGCTGTGAATCTTTGCAGCTCCTTCAGTGTTAATCCTTGGTGTTTTTGTGGCATCTCTGATTAATGCCCTCCTTGCCCGGTCTGTGAATTATGGTGGGCGGCCTTCTCTTGTCAGGTTTGTAGTGGTGCCATATTCTTTCTATTTTGTTATGGTGCTCCATGGGATATTCAGAATTTGGGATAGTTTTTTATAATGCTACCCTGATCTGTACTTCTCCACAACTTTGTCTCTGACCTGTTTGGAGTGCTCCTTGGTCTTCATGTTTCTTGCTTAGTGGTGTTGCAGAGTCAGGGGCCTTTCAGAACAGGTATATTTATACAGGCATCTACATGCTGAGTCATTTTATTCTTTATGATGGTTTCTACCATTTTTCCCGGTACTGACGTGAGGCTCACCGGTCTGTAGTTTCCTGGATCACCCCTGGAACCCTTTTTAAAAATTGGTGTTACATTGGCGATCCTCCAGTCTTCAGCTATTAGAGATGATTTTAATGATAGTTCACAGATTACTAATAGCAGGAGATGCATGTATCCGGAACGGGGATGTCAGCATACACACCAAGCAGATAAGTCAGTGATTGGGCCCCAAAAGGAAACCCATATATATCACATGAGAGAAATGCTATATAGCACTATGGGGGAACCTAGCCATGCCGTGGTCACTGCTCAGTCAGGGTGAGAGTGACCTCCCAGCAGGACATGCTGTGGCCACTCTGTCCGTGCAGGTGGTACCGGGCACTACAATGTCCGAGCTATTACCCTATGCCCTGCGCAGATGCAGCAAGGCCAGGCCACCCTATCCAGGCTATTCCCACGGTACCTTGCTCCTCATTATGCACATTGGCAGGCCGATACTGGGAACAGTGCTAGCAGTGTGGGCTGTGGAGGGTGTTGGAAGCCACCACACACTGGATAGACAGACACACACTCCCCACACCTATGCCAGCATTGTGCAACTATAGAGGTGTTGGGCAGCCCAGGCCACCACACCAGTCCTGGGCACAGTGCAGGCATGGCTATGGTACGCAATATTGTAGGAGTCACTCCCCAGGTTGGTAAACACTGTCAGACACAGGACCTGTAGCACACTCCACAGACATCAGAAAGGTTGCTATGAAGCAGCTCACTCAGGAAATTGTACTTAACCTAGGAATTGCTATCTGCCAGTAATCATAGCAACCTTTTGATAGATGTGTACCATATTCCCAGGTTTAGGGTGGCATTACTACGGTATGCATGTGCTAGTATTGGGAGATGCACGCAGAGCCCAAAGTCCTGCCTCTCCAGGAGGCTGTGGATAATGGAGCCTGTGGGTGCGGGTGTGTCTGCCTCTGTTGGCTGCTGCTTTACGGCAGAGGTTCCCAACTCCAGTCCTGCGGTGCCAAACACTGTTCGGGTTTTCATGCTGTCCCTCATGAATATGCATGAGATACATCTGCATACCATGGGGGTGGCACATAGAGATGCAGCACAGGCATCTTCATCAGAGGCAGCATGGAACCGGAATGGTGTTTGGCCCTCCAGGACTGCATTTGGGAGGCTCTGCTCTAGGTAATGTGCATGTTTATGGTGTCTGTGCTCTGTAGGCTAAAATGTGGGTGTTTTGGGCATGTTTACGTCATCTGCAAGAACGGTTCTGTCTGTATTAGCAAGTTATAGTAGTGGGTAAAATATGAGGACTGGGTTGGCGGAAACCACAGCTGGGACTTGAAACTGCGACCTTCTGCTTCTGAATACACTGGTTCTGTGCACTGCACCACTATGTTCTCACAGAGATGGTGCATTCCCTGGTGCTACTATGACTGTTGGTCAGAGAGGGCCTGTCTGCTGCAGTGCACGGCACCCACCTACACAGGGCTAGGCCACGGTCTGCTGTGGGCAGCTGCCACTGCCCCCTCCACCACCAGTATCCCTCAGCCACCATGCTGACATGCCCTTCTGCTGGTGGAGCTGGTGGTGCGCAGTCCCAGGCCATCCAGTGTGCAGGTAGGCGGCTGCCTATGGTGCGGGTTCTGGGGTAGGGGTGCCTGCATAGCTGTCCACGCTTTCCCCCAGCACCACTTGCCAATGTTCCGTGCCATTGGGGGTACCTGCTGGGTACTATTCCCTGTGACACTGTGGGAAGCACACTCTTGCCCATGTTGGGCCCTCAGCAGTTTCTGTCTGGCTGCTCTACTGTTTCAGAATTCCTATGGGCCAGCTAGGCATCACCCTAGTCCTCACTGTGGCCCAGCTGCACCACAGCATGTGCCGCCTGCAGCCCTCTGTATCCCCTTTTCCAGCATCTGTCTGGTTGCCCGTTCCGACATGCCCGCCCTGATGTTGCGGGACATGTGCATGCCATAGGAACCCTGTCTGATGGTGGGGAAATCCCTGAGCAGCGCTATTTCACTGTGGGCCCATGCACCTTGTATGGGGATGGAGTATGGACCCTTCCACGATTTATATCTGTTCTATGGGGCTTACTCGGGGGGGGGAGGGGTTGAAGTTTCTCATTGATACCACTATTGGCCAGCTTGGTTGGTTTTTTTTTCCAGTTTGTTGGGGTCATTTTCAGTGTTTCTGTGCCCTTTTGTTCTGTGCACATGTATCACACTTATCACCTCTTTTGGGTTTCCCTGCCTAGGCTGTACATTGCTGACACATAAATGGTTTCTCTCCCCTTTAAAGTGCTTTTACCGGTAGGTTTTCATTCGCGTTGGAATTCAGCTCTGAAATTCAGCGCGTTGGTGTGAAGGGAGCCTCTCCCCGCCCACTCTCCGCCCATTTACCCCTTCTCTCTGCCCTCTCTCCACCTTCTGCGGTATTTTACCGCGCTGCGGAGCATTACGCTCGTTAGTGCGTGATAATGCGCGCTGTATTACATTAACGCTCGTTAGCGCATGATAGCACGCGCTATCACACGCTAACGAGCGTTAATGTTATACAGCGCGCATTATTCACGATTACCGCAGTTTAGTAAACATACCCCTTAGAGTCCCCTTTTTTCCTTTAGAGATCTTCTGTGTTTGTCCCATGCTTTCTTGATTTTATATACAGTCCTTGTATCCACTGGTAAACTATTCCATGCATCTACCACTCTTTCCATAAATATTTCCTCAAGTTACTACTGAGTCTATTCCCTTTCACTTTCATCCTATGCTTCCACATAGCAGAATTATCTTTCAATTGGACAAGGATTTCCTCCTGTACATCTCTATCATATCTCCCCTCTCTAGCCTTTCTTCCAAAGTATAAATGCTAAGATCTTTAAGCCTGTCCCCACATACCTTATAACGAAGACCACTGACCGTTTTGGTAGCCATCCTTTGCACAGACTCCATCTTCTTTATATCCTTTTGAAGTTGTGGTCTTCAGAATTGCACACAATACTCCAAATGAAGTTGCACCAGAGACATACCTAAACACTATCACCTCCTTCTTTCTGCTGGCTATTCCTCTCCCCATGCACCAAATATCTTTCTGGCTATCGCTATCATCTTTTCTACCCATTTAGCTATCTTAAGATCATCAGAAATAATTATCCCCAGGTCCTGCTCTTCTTTTGCAGACAGAAGTACTTCACCCACTATACTGTACTGCTCCCTTGAACGTTTGCATGACCCTGTATTTTTTAGCATTAAATCTCAGCTGCCAATATTCTCAACCATTGTTCAAACTTCGATAGATCCCACCTCATATTATCTACACCCTACTACTTCATCTGCAGCCATCTGCAGCCTGCTATCCTTTGTCACGAGTTCCTTTAGGCCCCCATGGCAAAACAAAAAAACAAAAACAAACAAAAAAAAATGAACCAAAAAGGAGAAGGGTCTCATTTCTCCTTGCCTCTCTCTGTTGCAGTTGCCACCTAAGTCACTCTGTTGTCACTGCTCTAGTGGCATGCTTCCCGGCTAACATTTACCCCACCCCTGCTGATTTGGGTGGTTCATGCCACGCTTCTTTCTGTGTTGCTCTGTTGTCAGCATGCTTTGTTCTTTTTTTCAGCCATTCTTCATCTTTCACCTACTTTGCATCTTTGTGGGTGCCTTTGGATTGTCGTTCTATGACTTTCACCCTTTTTTATGCCTTGAGGGTTTGTTGCTACGCTTCTTGTTGCATTGCTCTGCAATCAATATCTTAGTGAGTTGATGCACTAGTTCTCCCTCATTTTTCTGTTTTGCTACTTTCTTGGTACCTAGTACCTGGCATCTGCAGACTTAGATTTGCACTGTTCCTATTGTCACTGTAAACCTTTTAAGCTTGCCATGTTTTAACTCTAACTATTGCTAGTGATCTAGCTATCTGGTCAGTGGCAATATTCAGCTGCTGATCAGATAGCTAAACCAGCTAAGGTTTTCTACCTAACTAGCTGGTTTAGGTTACTGGCTAAGTATTGCTGCTGACTGGCTGACCTTGGGTGCCACCCCCGCTCTGTTCATAGAACGCCCTGATGGTAACCAGGTAGCATTGGGGTGTTCAGATAGCTTAGGAGGGGATATTCAGCAACACAAACCGGGTATGTGCCACTGAATTTCCACCTCAGCGAGGTTAACATACTTTGCAGGTCTACAAACGACGTTAATCCCTTTGAATATGCCACTCTTAGTTTTTTCTGGAGTGCACTCCTTGGTGCCTTCAGGCATTCCTATTAGTGATAGGGCCTTTCAGTCTAATTTCCTATTGCGTTGGTGGTGGCTCTTTTCAGGCATTTTAGGGCCTTGCAGTGGATCCTGGTGCTGTACTGGACCTCTTGGGGTGTTTTAGAGCTGTACAGCCCATCCTGCTGCTGAGCTTTGTCCTCTGTGGGTATTCTACCACCAACTTTGGCAACAACCCACATCCAAGAGAAACTAAACCCAGCACGGTGGGGTACACTACTAGCCTATCACCATGACAAGCCAAGAGCTCTCTCTCCAAAGTTCTTTTCAGATTTCCAGTATTGTACTTGTTTCGAGGTTCTAGCAAGAGAGCGCAGCTACTGCTATACCTTGGACTGAAGAATTGTAGTACTTGCATCAGAAGGGATGAGAAGGGAGCGCAGAGAGAGGAGGGAGACACCCACCTAGTCAGCCCGATAGCCAAATCAACCCTAACTATCTTGGGATGACACATCGCCCTCACATCCACCATCCTCCATTACTATATTTGTCGACTATCAGTCTTCTGCCATAAGCATTAGGCTGCGAAGCCTTGAAATGAAAGGCCATCTTGCAGCTGTATTGATCTTCCTTAGCTCTTCTGGGCTGCTGCTGCCACCCCACACCCATTGCTTTTTAGGTTCTTTACCATGATGCGTCCTCTGATTTTTATTTAAATTCCTCAGCATGTCATCTACCCAGTCCATGAATTCCGCTTCCAACCCAGGGGATTTTCCTCCGTACTCAAGGTTTCTTTGCTGGGGAAAGGAAGAAAAGCAAGGGATCAGGATCCAAAAGCAGCCTCAATGAGGCTAACCTTTAGCATGGATTTGAAAAGGGGCAGAGATAGAGCCTGCATTGTTATAAGGCATACTGCTGAATATGTGGTCTTAATTTTATACAAACTATGGGCCCAATATTGAAAGGTGTTTACATGGTTTACAGACCTGTAAACCACGAAAGTGCTGCTAAATGGGATATTCAATATTCCAAAAAATGCGCTATTTCCCCTGATGCTAACCGCTTAGCATCGAGGCATGTCATGGGCAGCGACAGTCGCTAACCAGTTAGCGGCATTATTGCATCGCTACCCAGTTCGCAACCTGCAAGCAAAGCTAGGTGCAGCAAAAGTTGGCCTAGCTTTACCCGCAAGAACAAACTGGGTAGCGGTGCAATATCGCCACTAGCCGGTTAGCTTCTGCGGCTGTGAAGGCTGTGTGATGACCCTGGATAGTCAATGCTGGGGCCGCATATGACCCCGACATTGAATATCCAGGTTTAAGGTTCAGAGCCAATGGCTAGGTGCTGTATTCACACCTAGCCACCAGCACTGCATATCGGACCATATTTATGTAAAGTTAAGATCACTATTTTTGCTTTCAGACTTATATGGATAAGTTATCTTGATAATGGCTGAATAATGTTGTTATCTGGATAATTTCAGCCCTGTCGTAGGCACATCTGTCATTCTGCCCCACTTTATTTGCATAACTTTTGACTTTATGTTGACTTATATGGTCATTATAAAGTTGTTGTTGTTGTTAAGTGCCGTCGAGTTGGAGTCGACTCATGGCGACCTCTGGATAGCTATCCTAAATTGTGTTCGGTCTTCAGTCAGGTGGCTCATTGTTGACAGACTGGTACCCGTAGCTGCTGTTATATTATAAAGTTATACGTTGAGAAAGACAACAGTTTGACAGCAACGGTTACACAGATAAGTAAGCCCTTTTGAATATTGACCCATTAGTGAATAAAGCCAAGCAGTCAAGACCCAATACAGATGTGCCTGATTTTCAAAAGAAACTCAAGGCATTTTATTTTACTTCAGCTTTTCATGAGCAGGGAATGGTTGCAACCCCATTATTTGAATAAGTTTTACAGAACAGTTTATTTAATGGTTATAATTTTCACAGGTCTGCGACTAAAAAGCTGTTTGATTATTTTCATCTAATTTCCATGTATTTTGGTGTGCTGAAAACAAATAAAATATTGAAAAAACTCCTAGACGTCATGATTTGCCACAACATGCAAAATTGTCTTCAAATTTATCAAAAATTTTCAAATTACTATAAATTAATTCAAATTACTATTCACAGGTCTGCGACTAAAAAGCTGTTTGATTATTTTCATCTAATTTCCATGCATTTTGGTGTGCTGAAAACAAATAAAATATTGAAAAAACTCCTAGACGTCATGATTTGCCACAACATGCAAAATTGTCTTCAAATTTATCAAATTTTTTCAAATTACTATTAATTAATTCAAATTAGTATTAATTAATTCACATAAGTGCATTTAAGATATAAAATGCCAAAAAAAACCTTAAAGGGGTTGTCCGAGTTATGTAAAAAAAAATATAGCACTGTAAATCTGATGGTCAGCAATATATACATAAGCTAAGCAAGTTTTAAGTCCATGCTTCTAATGGTAGAAGGGGTTAATCTTTCCTGAAGAATCCAGTGCGAGGGAGACACAGGGCAGATAGCAGCAGCTCTGGTCAGTGCAGGGGGGCGTGGCCAGCATTTTGACGTCTCGTGTACAGACACAGAGCTGCTCTCTCCTGCATGCCACACTTGTGTACGAATCATCATCAGGTTCTTGGTTCTAGGCTGTTCACACTTTTTCATCGCAATTCGTGTTAGCTCGTCATTCTTCAACCGTTATGTTATGGCTCCGCGAAAGTGTATTAATTCGCCAGACAGTTTCTGTTTCATCTGTGGTGAATATACAGTGTTGAAGCAACAGCAGAATATTACAGACTTTGTGAAAAAAGAATACTTTGCATACTTTGGACTAAAAATTGGAGATCAAGATAAAGTTTGGGCGCCTCAAAAAATGTGCAAACGGTGTGTTGAGGACCTCCGAAACTGGTTCAAGGGTAAGAAAAAATCTTTCCGTTATGGGATTCCTATGGTATGGCGAGAGCAAAAGAACCATAGTGATGACTGTTACTTTTGTTCATGCGATGTGAAAGGGTTTAATTCCAAATGGAAGCATTCCATTTCATACCCCAATCTTCACTTGGCAATTCGTCCCATCCCCCATGGCACAGATATACCAGTACCTAAGCCCCCTGCTACCTTAGAAGAGATACTAGCTCTGATAAAGGTGAAGTCATACCTGAACCAGATGACGAATCAAGTTCTGACTTTGAAGATGATACAAGACCAAAATTGTTTTCTCAGGAGGAGATGAATTATTTGGTAAGAGACTTGAATCTTCCCAAAGATGCCGCTGAGTTACTCGGATCCAGGCTGAAAAGCAGGAATTTATTGTTGCCAGGAGTGTCATCTTCATGATTCAGATATCGTGAAAAGGAGTTCATTCCTTACTTCGCCCAGGAAGACAAGTTGGTTTATTGCATCGATGTTGAAGGTCTGATGGGTCAATTTAAAATCCAATATGATTCAGAGCAATGGCGTCTTTTTATAGATTCTTTAAAAAGAAGTCTCAAAGCAGTTTTACTCCACAATGGTTTTTACGCTTCCATACCTGTAGGTCATTCCGTACACTTGAAGGAAACCTACGAGAACTTGGAATTGGTTCTTTGTAAACTTAAATAGGAAGACCATGGTTGGCAAGTATGTGGGGACTTGAAGGTCTTGTGCATGCTGCTCGGGCAACAAGCTGGGTATTGTGATGATGAGAGATGTGCTGAGCCGATGGAAACAGAAGAAAACAGTGAATATGCCTTTAAGGTAAGAGACAGGCAAGGTATTCACAGGGTTCAGACTGCAGGCAAAGGAAAGAAGCACATAGTTGCTGAAGCCAAGCCACACCCAAGCTCTAACGTAAGTGCAGGCTTGGAGGGTAATGATAATCACCTGTGCAGAGACAGGGGAGTGTTAGGAAACAGCTTTATAAGCCCGGTTCAGAGGAGAGGAAAAGGAGAAGTGGGAAGTTTGACTTCGAGTTGGAGAACGGCTCCAGCAAGAAAGGAAGCAGCAACAGAGGAAGCAGTCCTTGTAAGAGAGGTACTCTTAATTCAGAAACCAGCAGATGGGTGGCTGGGAGAGTTGCTGACAATGAGGAACAGATTGCAGTGCAGAGTGTTTGAGAGCCAGCTCAGAGAATTCAAGCTGCCAGAAGGTGGGTGAATACGGTTACAACTGGAAGTGACCAGAACTCAGCCGAGGGCCGAGAACCAGAGTTGAACACGATTAAAGCATTGAGGCAATTGATCCAGGGAAAGAAGTCCCACTCTCAAGGTACAAATATTCCATATCAGGGAGAGCAGCTGTGGAAGGAAATTCAGAAGTTCCTACAGAACAGTAAGCATTTCGTAGCACAGGAAGAAATGCAAATTGACTCTTTTGGGCAGGATTCTGTTACTGAGGAGTCTCCTTTGGTGATAAAAAGTGTTAACAGGAGAAGCTTTTGAGAAGCAGGGTTTTACCTAGCCATGTGAATGCCAGGAACTTCTTCTAAGGTAAAGAACTCTTGCTTAACCTAGAGTTTGATAACTGAAGCAGCACATGATAAATGAAGAAATTTAGCTGTGCTGCACGAACAAAGGAACTGTGATTTACTTGCTGAAATGGTTTTGCTGAAAACAGCTGCACATGTTTAAAGGTTCTTTCAGTTTCTTCAATTCCAGTTGCATATGTTTCCTGTTATTATTTACTTGGAGAATAATCCTTATGTCTGCGTTGAACCTTAGTGCTTATGGGAACCTAAATAAAATTCTTGTTTTGCCTTAAAACCAACGGTCTCACACTACTTTGTCTTTGAGTAAAAGAATCAACTACAAGTCCCAGAATTCCCTGCTGGAGACAAGGATAGTAATTCTTTATTTAAGGACAAACATTGGCAGCTCTATGCCTGTAAGCCTTCGGCCCAGGCGAGGGTCACGACAGTATACCAAATATCCTTGTTTTCTGTGTCTATGGGACAGTCGAGACCGACAAAATCACTGGACCAAGAAGAGTTGGCAGCCGAGGGTGCTAACAGTCGGTGAAAAAAATGTCCTCCGAGAAACTTTGGTACCTTCCCATAAAGTTCTTCTACCACCTCTCCACATAAAATTGGGATTGATGAAGCTATTCGTAAAATCACTTCCAAGAGATGGAGAATGCTTCAAATACTTGGTCACCAAGTTCCAGGCCTGTCGGAGGCAAAATTGAAGGAAGGTGTGTTCGTCGTACCAGACATTAGAAGGCTTATAGTTGATCAAGAGTTTGTCAATACCATGACGGATCCTCAAAAAGAAGGGTGGATTGCATTTAAAGAAGTCGTACAGAAATTTTTAGGCAATAACAAAGATCCTCACTACAAAAGATCGTCAGACGAATGCTGAAATCATTTCAAGCTTTAGGTTGCCTGATGAATTTGAAAGTGCATTTCCTCCAGTCCCACCTTGACTACTTTCCTGAAAATTTGGGCGCTGTGAGTGAGGAACAAGGTGAACGATTCCACCAAGACATTAAAGAGATGGAAAGGAGATACCAGGGAAAATGGAGCATTACAATGATGGCAGACTACTGTTGGATGCTTCAGAGAGACATTCCAGATGCTACTCACAAGCGTAAATGCACCAAGAGGAGCCTCACAAGGAAGAAGAATCGAGTTTAGTGTGTGTAGGTTTGCTCATTTCAGTTCAAAAAAGGATTTTCATGAAAATATTGTAGTAAAACTTTAATTTTATAAGTCTATTTCCATTTATTTTGAGGTATTGCCTTATTTAACATAGTTACCTAAATTGTCAGGAAACATGATGTCCTATGACAAAATGGAGGTCATTTTCAGATTCAGCACACCAAAAAACATAAAGATTACATGGAATAACCAAAACAGCTCTCAAAAAATGTTTTTTGCAGACTTGTGTTATGTTTATATTGCATGTGTATTGTCAAATATATTTATGATGTTACTTCATGTGTTACATGTGATCCACCTAGAACTCAAATGATTGGCAGGATAGAAATAGGTTTAAATGAACATCTGAAGAGCCTTGGGTTCATCTAAACTTTAAGATGGAAGAGTTTCATGGTCAATGGTCAGGATCTTATGCATGCGATTCTCAGTCCTCATTAGATGCAAATGTAGCGGGGCTTTCTGCTTCTCTGGCAGCTGCCTTAATACTCTTGGTCCGCAGGGGCATATTATGATTGAATTTATTTAATTAGACTTATTTTCATACCGCCTGTCTACTATTGAAAGTGATTTACAGTTTAATAACAATTTAAGATGACCAAAGGTACGATGTTTTACAGAGAACTGGAACACTGGAACAGTATAACAAAATTACAATTATAACAGCTCAACATTTGGTATAAATAACTATGAACTATGATCGGAAAAAAACCACATCTCATGGTACTCCAGTGAATTGCTTGACTTGCGTAGGGTGTTGTGTTGATTTGAAGCGTAAGCAACGTTTTCTTGCTGATTGTGTTCAGTACATGCTACTTTTGCATGGTTATCAGGTACAAGTATTGGCTGTTAAGAGAAAATGTTATGCTATGTGGATCTAGCTGTCGTTGTCCCATCCTAAAGAACTATTTTTGGAGGTGTGACATTAGTCAGACCAGCATACTTCTGATGCAAGTCTGTCTTTCTCCAGATAAGTTTTGCATGTTTTGATTACAGAAGGTTAACCATCTTCATGAAAGTTTAGGGTGGAAATAATGGTAGTGCTGTCTTGGTTCCAGTTTTGGCAGGCGTTCACCCAGTTTTATGTTGGGATAATTTTAGATGGTTTGAGGTGGCTGAGATGTTAGAAGTGCTCACTTAGCTCAAATCAGCAATTCGTCTTTTTTGTTCCTTGTCCTGTTGGGCTTATCAAATCTGGTAAACAGATGGATTGCCCCAGTGTTTAATGAATTGTTTAATCTTTCTTTAGAGGCAGAGCAGATACCAATGTGTTTAAAACAGTCCATTATCTCTTAAAGAAGTCTGCTGATGTCTCCACGCCTAACTCTTTTTGCCCAATTGTCAGTGCTTCTTTTTTAAGTAAAGTTTTTGAGGCTCGAATATTATTTCATTTTTAAGGATTTTAGGACTGTACTGAGTCTCTTTATTTAAACCCATCAGGTTTTTGTAGGGGCCATTCTTCTGAGACTCAGCTTCTTTCTTTGCTGTATACCTTGGGGACGGTTATGGATACAGGTCTATCATACTGGATTGTATCCTTGGACATCATTGCTGCGTTTGATACAGTTTGCCACTCTGTCCTGCTTTAACGCCTTAGAGAATTGGGTTGTTCAGGTTCCATTTTAGCATGGTTCTCATCTTTTCTATTGGATAGATCATATCAGGTTAGGCAAGTGGATAGATGTTCTTCTTGAGGGAAGGGTGATATTTGGGATTCGTAAGGGCTCAGCCCTATCACCCACTCTTTTTATGTCTATCTGCAGTTTCCGGGCATACTGCTTTCTGAGAACTCTCTTCTTGTTCAAATATATGCAGATGATGTTCTCCTTGTCATCTCTGTGCAGGATGGACTAGTGGAGGAAGGCCTTCTGAGAGGGAGGGCCAGCAGGGCCATTTGACCCTGGCCTCATCTCACAGGGGAGGCGCACCTCAGCCAAAGGTGCATGGTCCTCCACTTTAACCCTATGCAGTCATGTTGTTTAAATTTATATAATACATTTTTGAATTTTGAATTTTTCAAAAAATCTTTACATGTCATTCTTCATATTATAAAGAATGGCATATAAATTTAAATATTTCTTCCTGCTCCTTCAAAACAATGAGGGGGCCTCACAATGTGAAATGGCCTAGACCTTATCTGAGCTCTCAGAGGGCCTGATTGCAGGCTGAGTGTAGCCTCATCAGTGTCCTCTCTCTCTGGTGACTGTGAGGCTGCAGCAGAACCAGTTGGTTTTGAATATAGATAAAACTGGGCTTCTGGGGGTATGCTAGAAGAACATGACACTATATCAGAATTTTTCTGGGGGCAAAACTGGCAACTGGCCTCTTAACCTACTATTCACCATTTGGGGACCCAGATAGACTCTATGAGACCCCTGTTTATTTTAAAGTGTTGTCAAATCAATGCTGACTCCTGGTGACCCAGCAGCCCCTGGGTTTTCTTGGAAAGGTATGACTGGAAGTAGATTGTCAGGTCTTTTCTTCTGAGGCACTGGAGGGTGAAGTGACTTGCCTAAGGCCACAAGAAATGCCAGTGGGAATCAAATGCAGATCTATTGGGTACTAGGCTGTTGCTCTACGCACTAGGCTACTCCTCCACTCTGAGACCCTGGTGCATAGGCTGCCATTCCTCCTTTTCAAAGAGCAGATGCAAACAGTGGCACAAGCCTTGGGTTTTCTAGTGTGAACTATTGCAATGGGATTTACATGGGCTTACCCCAGTTAATGTTGAGGACTGCAGCCATTTTGAGCACATGATGCCACATCTTCAGGCCCTTCACTGGTTGCCTATAGCATTTTGAACTACATTTAAATACTTGCTTGATATGTTCTTGGTGCTGCATGGCCTTAGGTACTTGAAGGATTTGGTAGCAGTACTGCATATCTATTACATAAGGACATAAGATGTGCCATACTAGGTCAGACCAAAGGTCCATCAAGCCCAGTATCCTGTTTTCTACAGTGGCCAATGCATGCCATAAGTACCTGTCAGGTTTATTTATTTATTTTATTTTTATTTTATTTATTTAGCTGTATTTATATCCCGCTTTTCACCGGGTCAAAGCAGTCAATTGGGAGATACATTTAACACGAGGGGATATGAGACACATACACTAATACTTACAGGGAACATGGGCAATGGAGGGTTAAGTGGCTTGCCCAAGACCACAAGGAGCACCTATAGGACTAGAAATCCCAATCCCTCCGGCCTGAGATTGCTGTCCCCAGGTGGGACTTGAACCCCCGGCCCTCTGGCCCGAAGTACCTTGTCCTAACCACTAGGCCACTCCTCCCCAGGTTCCCAAAAAGCAGGCTGATTCCATGCTTAGGCAGAGGGTTTCAACATATTCTCCATGATCTCCTTTTCCTAGGTGGTTCCTAATGTGCAACTTTGTGTTATGCAACCATAGTTTGTGTTGCTCTTCCCTAAGTGCATAACTTTGCACTTGCCACATTAAATGTCATTTGCCATTTGAACGCCCAGTCTCCCAGTTCTCTAGGTCCTCTTGCAATTTTTCACAATCCTCGTGTTTTAAGAACTTTGAATAATTTTGTGCTATCTGCAAATTTGATCACCTCACTCACTGTTCCTATTTCCTGGTCATTTCTGAATATGTTATAAAGCAGCAGGCCCAGCACAAATCCCTGGGGTACTCCACTATTCACCTTTCCCAACTGAGAAAATTGGACATTTAGCCCTACCCTCTGTTTTCTCTCTTTTAATTGGTTAGCAGTCTACAATGGTACACTGCCTCCTATCCCATGACTTTTGTTTTCCTGCATTCTGCAAACATCTTTGTTCTTTCGATCCCCTCACCACTTGGGACAAGGTTGGTAAATGGCAACCACGCGGGCCAGGGTTTTTTCTTGGTATGGCCAATTATTATGGAATGCTTTACCATGTTTGTGTAGAGAAGAGTCTGATAGTTTAAGATTTCATAAGACATTGAAGACTTTTTTATTTTATTAGGCTTTTGGTTCTAATTAACACATTTGTAAATTATATCCTGTGTTTTCCCTTTGTAACTCGCATACCTGGGCTCGTTTGTCTTGCTCTCTTTGTCTCTTTGATGACCTATGTTTACACGTATGTTAATATTTTTTTAACATGGCAACTAATGAGAGTTTGCAAAGAAATAAAAAAAAATCACAAAACCGCACTGTGCTGCACCACTGTGCTTCCTTAGCTCTGCCCCAAATATAGCAAGGGGTTGCAAAATACATTAGCTGCTAGGCAAGCCACAGACAAAATTGTGTTCCAATGCTAAAATGAGGATGGTCTCGGCTTGCTGAGAAGAGAGGAACAGTCGCCGCAGCAAAGACTGGACGGCTAACATTAATCCAATATTGTTTTTATAATTGATATTTTTGAATTATAAATTCATCAGTTCTTGGTGGTATCCCAAAAGGTTCAGGCACAACTTGGAAGTTAAGTACAATATAGCATGCTGCAGGTATGAAAAGATTGATGGGAAACTTCACCAGACTCGCGTTTGCTGGCCTGAAAGCAGACAACTTGACTCTACTATGTCATTCGGACAACAGTGAAAGAGGTGATGAGCAATCGTTAATTAGAAATGAGAATGGGACATGTCTGAAAGACTTATCTCCAGTGACTCACGCTACGTAGGCATCATCAGGATTTAACAGAAGACAGAATGAAAGCTTTTTCAGCTACATTTATTGCTTGAAGGATCGCTGTCCTAAGCCATGGGAATAGCACTTCTGTTTGCACACGCTGTACTATGAGATCATCATTGACAATTGGAGGAGAAAATATTACCATGGTGGTATTTTTGTGTAACCTTGCAATCATTCCCTGGCATTTCCTGTATAACACGTGGTTAGCACATGAATGATGGTATGGAGAAGCGACTAATGAAAATGTTTTGTAAATGTATTGCAATAGCTGGTTTCTTCTTCTCTGAAAAATACTTTCCCAACATATTGAATTTGCTTTAAAATTAAAATCAATAAAGGACCGAGCTTCATCAAGGTCTTTCCCCAGTGCAAGATAAGCCTTAGTGAACTGGCTTCTAAATGAACTTACTTTATCAAATCTATATGGTACCAGTGGGTTGATTTCTGATTAACTGTTATAATTTGCATGTCAAGCAGCTTCTTTATGAGAACTTCAGCCATAAAAGCTGTTCTAATATTGCCCACCTGCAAGAGTTATATCTCCATTCTTTATTCTGCAACCAGAGGAATGTCCTAATAGGGGTGTCTATGGCCAAAAAATAATTGGTCCTGTTTGTTTAAAACAAATATGTCCTCATTTTCGGGTATTTTATTTTGTGTGTTTCACATATTTGTTTTTTAGAGATGCATTGTATGCATGAAAGAAGTTTTTTAAGCATACAAATTGATTGTAAACTCATTAATTCATAGGTAAATTTTTGAGCACCCAAACAAACCAAATGTTTGCTCAGGAATGCACATCCCCATAACCCAATAGTTAGAGCAGCAGCAACAGAAAGCCAGGGCTCAAATCTTGCTTCTCTTACTGCTGCGCCTTCTGCCCTTTGGCAAGTCAGAGCACTTCCATTGCCTCCAGAACAATCTAAGGTCCCTATTTACTACGGGGGTTATTCTGAACCACGAATAAGCTGCCTGTACGTGTGGGATAGACATGTATATAATGAAAACTTGCAGAACTTTTGCTGCCCTGCACACATGTATTTATTTATTTTATTTATTTATTTTTTATTTATTTATTTACATTTCTTCTATACCGCACTATTTGCGATCAGCGCGGTTTACATAGAACTAACAGTTTCCGACAAAAAACAAGAGTCAGGTCATTACAAAGAACAGGAGCATCAACTTGGCTAACCAGGGAAAACTATCTACATGTGTGGAACATTGAAATAAGTAATTGCAAATAATTTATATTCTCTTATATACCACGCTATTCTGCATCAGTGCAGTTTACATTGAACAAACTGAAATTACATTGAACAGGGCATTATAACTTGGAGATACCTATTTTAAAGGGAACATGGGCTATAGAGGGTTAAGTGGCTTGCCCAAGACCACAAGGAGCACCTGTGGGACTAGAAACCCCAGTCCTTCTGGCTCAAGGTTGCTGTCCTCTAGTGGGATTTGAACCCCCAACCTTCCAGCCTGAAGTACCTTGCCCCAACCACTAGGCCACTCCTCCACTCCACTTGGCACTTTAATGGGGATCACAGAACATGGGCAGGAAGGGGCGGAATGGGGATGTGGCCAGCCACGGAGACATACAAAGCGTATTCCGGTCACACTCATGTACGTCCACAGTCGGCCCTGCAGACATCTAGGTTATACCTGAAAAACCGTGGAATAAAGGTAGAAATATTTCTGCTCCTCACCTCAATGCAGCCAATACTGGTGAATGGATGTCTAACCTATGCTGTGCACTGGTGTGACTGCAGTTCAGAAAAGCACAGCATGCAGTGTTATGGAACAGAATGCAGAGGAGGAATGTACGTCAAAGTAGCAGAAATAAACACCCCCACAACTGTATGCAGTAGAGCACAGATGCTCAATCCAGCTATGCTGGTATCTGCTGTGTGAGCTAAAGGGTTCCTTAACAATATCCACATCCTGGAAATGATACTGGTGATGGAGTCCTAGCACCCCATATGAATATGTAAGCCCAGCCGTCGGTGCTATGTGCAGCACCCAGCCAGCTGGAGTGTTGTGCCCCACACAGTGGATCCCTACAATATGCTCTATGCAATATGTACATCCTATAGGAACACTGTACTGGGGATATCATACGCCGGTGGATATATGGCACATATCTTGTGCACAGGTCACTGTTGAGGTCGTTTATATATGTGGGCCTATATTGTGCAAAGTGCATATGGGGTTTGACCATTGAGGCTGATATACTGGAAGGACTGTTTGGGCCTACTGCAGCTCTGTATCTGTCCACTATTGTAGTTATCATGTATGTAAGTAGCCAAATGGCAATGCAGTGAGCAGGTGTGTGTGTGTGCTGGGTTGGAAGTATTGATTGCTATGGTTTCCTTTCCATCAGCTACAACATTCGGCGCAGGGCAGTCTTTTGGCAGTTGGTTTCTTCTGTGGGGCTGTAAGTGAGAGTGTGTGTGTGTGTGTGTGGTTGGAGGGCTGCACAGGGGGGTGGGTGGGTCTAGATTGCTTATACACATATCTGGGGGGGGGGGGGAGGCATGCCTGACAGGTACCTGGCTCATAGGGCTGTCTGCAGCATCACCAGGTGCCAGTGCATTCAGGCAGGGGTGAGCAGGACGGTTCAACAATCACTTCCCTGTCCAGACACTTCTCTATCACTACTCAGGGGACCTCAGAGGGAGGGTGTGCACCATTCCCGGGAGTATCAGCATTGGTCTCCACAAATGTGCAAAGGTGTAGGGGGCGACGATAGTGTCTCTGGGCATGTCTGGAATGCTTGCACCGCTGACTGTTGTCATTCCAATGGCCCTTTAGTAGTGCAGGGGAACTGTTTGGGCGGTTCACTATGAGGGGCCTGTTCTACTAGGTTCATATCCTTACTTAGCATTGTACAGCCATGTTCCTGAGATATTCACAACGTGCACACATCAGGGGGTTGTCTACTGGCATGTATGTGGTGCTGCAGTACATCTTGTGCCAGTAGGGTCACTCTTGACCTGTTTTCCTGCTACATTACTGTGCACTGCAATTGTTTTATAGTGGTCTGAGCATGCCAAAGACTAGTTTCTATAATCTAACTTGCATTCGCCTATAAGTATTGCCATTCAGCCTCATAACAGCACTGCCCATGCCCACAGCAGCTTCATAGCAGCATGTTTTCCAGGGGGGTGTAGCCATTTGCGGTATATCTTGGAGACGGCAGGACTGCAGCTGTACATATTTTCAGAATATGGTGTGCGTGGGGACATACAAAGCCATTGTCAGGGTATACCAGTCTTCATACAATGTAGCTCTGTGTGCGGGCCACGCTTAGCATGTCTATGTGGGTGATTCTGTGCACGCAGCTGCGTCTATCTCCATGTGTACAGGATCGGGTATTATTCCTGCCCATTTCCATTTGGACAAGCCCACTACCTGGACGTGCACGTTTTCGAATTGGCCTCCACGTTATGTCATAGCAACAGCACACATTACCAATTAACATGCATTAATTGCAAATAAATGGGCATGTTTATTAAAGTGCACTAAGAGTTTGCCTTTTATGCACATTGGGAGACAAAAATTAGTGCAGGAAGGACCATTGCCGAGGTAATTTTTGGGGTAGAAGCAGTTTGTGGGGTCATGGTGGGCTAGAGTGGAGGGAAGAAGAGCTGAGCTCAAGGGAAAGGGGTGAAGTTAGAGGAGGAAAGAAGAGATAGAGTGACGCAAGAAGAAAAGGGGGGAAGGAAAAGGTAGAGAGAAAGAGAGAGTGCAAGGTTGGGTGGCAGGAGAAGAAGGGGAGGAAAAGTACATGGGTGGGTGGAAGGGAGGGAGGAGAGGGTATGAAGGGTAGGGAAGGGGAACAGTGCAAGGGGTGGAAGGGAAAGTGAGTGAATGCGTGGAGCAAAGGAACTGAGTGCAAGGGACAGAGAGGCCTGCATGCCCATAGTTTCTCTCACACACACACACACACACACACACACACACACACACACACACACACACACACACACACACACACACACACACACACACACACACACACACACACACACACACAGAGCTCTACTCAGACCACCTGGCACAACCTCACATCTCTACAGATAAATAGCAAAGCTCTTTCTGTGGAAATAAATATGCACAATATACCACAGATTCACAGATACATAAGCTCCACACATACATTATCAGTTAACTACACATAATATGCCCACCCACCCAGAAACCCCTCACACATTCCTGCTGAGACACTTTACCATGGCTGTTTCAACAGAATTCCCCAAACAGAAATGCTTTACTCTGTGAATGGAGGAAAAGGGAAGATGCCACTGTGTCATAAGAACATAAGATATGCCACACTGCGTCAGAGCAAAGATCCATCGAGCCCAATATTCTGTTTCTAGCGGTGGCCAATCCAGGTCACGAGTACCTGTCAGGTTCCCAGAAGGTAGACACTGTTAAGTGTACACTTTTCAGCTTGTTTTGTCATGGATGTATCTCCCTGGGATGTGGGAATTTTGAATCTAATTACTTTTAGTTCCAGGTGTAAGGTGCAGCAAGTTGCAAAGAATGGAGCTTGGAGTTAGCAGTGCGACGAAGGGTTCAGATAAAAACAATGTATCTGATGAGCAGAGTTCCCGAGGGGGAGATAAGAGAGGAGAGGAAGGAATGAACTACAGAAAAAATGCACTAGTAGGTCAGTAGAAGTTTGACCTGTATGCTCGCTCTCTCGTAGCTTATCTTGTACCTAGGAGTAAAGAAACAGCAGTATTTCCTACCTATGAATGTTTGCTTCCTTCTCTGCTAGCCTCATTATAGCATTTGACCTGTGCAGCCCACCAGATCCCACAGGAATATGGGTCTAATTTCATCGTGAAGCCGGAAGAACGGAAGCAAGTAGCAGCAGGAGGGAAGGTGACTAGTAGGTGGAGGTGAGGGGGAATGGCCCTGATGAGGTGCTCCACAGCGATACGCTACTTTCCTACCTGTGACTCCACACTCTTTGTGCTTAAAGGTTCAGGGATAGCTTAATTCCAGAGGGCGAGTAGTCAGGGAACGAGCCCTTAAAATCAGAGACACCTCAAAACTCAGGGACTTTTGGTAACCTTAGCTGGAACAATCAGCCTAAAAGCTAACAATGATGATGAGGTAATAGCCATACCTATCATTTTCATGGATTTGTCCTCTACAGCTCTGAAGTTGGCTTTGGTAGATAGCTATGTGCTCAGGATGGAACAAGGGATATTATGGCAAGGTTCCAACAGAGAGCGATTCTCCCTTCCTCAGTGCGTAGAGAGCACCTTGCTGTGCTGACATGCTTGCCAGCTCCTGCATCCCTGGCAGAGGTTCTCTGGCAATCAGTTTTGTTGAGCTCCAGGGTCACTTTCAAATACACCAGAATGTGGTGCACATACATGCAAGCTCAACATAAATGTGCAAAGTTTCCCAAAGTTTTTGTCCTGGTTAATTTCCCTGTTATATGTAAACTCATGCTGGCCTATTGCTGTCCGAGAGTCGTTTTGTTCACTGTAAACCGCACTGATGATAAAGAGCGCGGTATAAAAGAACTGTTAAATAAAATAAATAAATAAGGTGAAACCCTATTGCAAGAACACAAAATTTAGCCAAAGTCTTGATGTATGTGTGATCTCTGTAGCTTACTTGTAACAGGGTTTTAGATTCATTTTTATGTTTCTCCAGTGAAAGATATCACATCTGCCAATAACCCACTGTTCTCCAGGACTACAACTCTCTACAGTGAAGAGGGCAGATCTCTTAAAAATAATATCTCTTTTGAGAAATGTCTCTGTTTTCATAAATTTTACCATGCCTATGAAGAATAACAATACTTAATGCCATACTGAATGTTAAAATGTTTTCCAGATACAAGTATTTCCATAGTTTGCTCTAAAAATGTTCATTGCCTTCAGAGATGCTTGTTTCAATTTATTTATTATTTCTCTTATACCACTCAAGACTGTGAACCAGGGAAAACAGGGTTCAAACCCCAAGGATGCTCATTGTGGCTTTGGGCAAATCAGTTAACACTTCATTGCTAAAGGCACTAAGCTTAGGCGCTGATATTCAGAAGCTGCTATCCAGATAACCAGGGAGGCTCTCTGGATAAAGGTGCTCAGAGGTATTCAGCGGCACTGCCTGGATAGTGCTAGAGGCATTTTGTGGGCGGAGCAAGTGTGATGCCAGTAGAAATCTGGATAGTGGTGATACTCAATTACTATCTGGATATAATTTCTCCCTTTATGCGAATAGTCTCCCCAAGGTGCTATCCAGATAGCCGCCGACGCTGAATGCAGTATGCAGATGTTCAATGTCTCTGAATATCTGGATGAAATTTAAATGCCATGGGTGACCATTGCAGTGTTTAAATATCAGATGTTCTATATATCAGGCTCTTAGCTTGTAAGCCCTTCAAGAACAGCAAGATAACCACAGCATCTGAATGCAATGTGCCTTGAACTTCTACTAGAATGATGTGAGCTAAATCCATAAAAATAAATAATTGCCAACAAATCTGAGAAATCATAGGTATCAGAGGTTGATGGAAGTGTGATATGGAGGATTAAATTCAAATAAACATTCCAGGCTGATCACTGTGGCACTGAAACTTAGTGCAGTTTATTTTACTTTACTTTTAATGCTGGATGGTTACGCCAGCTTCTGGTTGGGGTAAAGATCTAGTGGGAGAGCAAACTCTGGAATCTGTTACCAGAGGATGTAGTAAGGGCTGTTAGTATAGCTGGGTTTAAAAAAGGTTTGGACAAGTTCCTGGAGGAAAGGTCCATAAACCACTATTAAAAAGGGACCCAGGATATCAATGCTTGACCCAGTACAAGCATTGAGGAACCTGTGTCTTTTGGGGATATTGCTAGGTACGCATGACCTAGATTGGCCACTGTTGGAAACAGGATACTGGGCTTGATGGACCTCGGTCTGACCCAGTATGGCATGTCTTATGTTCTTATGAGGTAAAGTTTGACACGTCACCTCAGATATAATCCAGACACCAGGTGAGACTCCTGATGCCATCAACGCAATGTCGACCCCACTGACCAGTACCAAAAATACTGGTAGCCCTGTGGGCCCTGATTCTCCCTCACACCCTCACAAAAAACACTGGTGGCCCTGTGGGCTCGACCCCCACCTTTCACAAAAATCATTGATGGCCCTAAAGATCCCCCCCCCAAGCTTCCCTAAAAAATAATTCTTGGCTCTGTGGGCCTCCACTAACCTAGCTCACCCCTCCAAACCCCTCTAATTCCCCCCACAGTACCTTTAGTAGAGTGGAAGGCAGGAGCAATGCCCACACTCTCCTGCCTCCCCACTGCCTTTTCTCAAAATGATGGCACCTGACTCCGCATGGGCCCAGGGCAGCTGAATCTGCCAAATAAGGAAAAAAAGCCTTATTAGGCACTTCTCCAGGCAATGCATTCCTGGGATGAACTGCGTAAAGTCAGGTGCTGCCATTTTGAGAAATGGTGGTGGGCATCACTTTTGTCTCCCGCTCAACTAAAGGTACTATGGGAAGGGGAGAGGGGGTATGGGTATGTGGGCTAGGATTAGCGGAGGCTAATGGAGCCACCAATAACTTTTATGGACTTTGTGAAGAGAAGCTGTCATTAGTGGCTTGTGGAGGAAGTGGAGTCCAAGCTGATTAAAGATAGTCACTATGCTGACTTGACAAGAAACCATTCCATGTTCCAAAAGACTGCAAACCTGAGAGTGTGAGAGTTAGATGGGAAGGAATATATATAAGCATTATGTGCTGCCAGGAGGCACAAAATATTTCTACAGAGAGAAAATTCTACCAGATGGGGCCTTGGTTAGGAAATCACATCCTGCCCATTATGCACCCTATTAATGGATGCAAAGGTTAAACCATTTCCATTCAGACAATCAGGTAACAGTTGCCTTTACAAGAAAAGCTTTCTTTTTGTTTTGTTACAGGGAGATGACTTCAGAAGATGACGCCATAGAAGGAAAAGGTGGACTGTTATCAAGTAGCATGAGGATTTTTACCATCGACTAGATGAACTGACTGGTCAAGAGGGCTAGAAGAAAAGAAGACCACAGAAAGAAGGATCATGGACTATGCCTAAGTCATTGATATATTTAATTATTTGCTATATGTGAATCAAGATGAAGATATATATTTCATAAAAATTGAAAAAAAGTATAAAAATTTCAAAAAATGGTGCTCCAAATCATTGGATTTATTTTATAATTGCCACCCTAGCATTATTTACTTCATAGGTTACTGCTATATTATCCATATCCAGAAAGCCTGCATAGCTGGGTTCTTTCCTAACAGGGGCTCTGCATTTCAAGCAAAGGTAAGAGTGTGTGGCTTTTAGTTACTAGCTGTCTGCCTGAGAGCTCTTGAAAGGGTTTTGGTACATTTTTAAAACAAAGTTATATTCTTTTTAGTGCTTTAGCTCAAAAGGGGGACTATTTTCTTTAGTGGTGTAGGTTTAAAACTCTACTTTTAGTAACTTTCTTAGCTCTTTGAAGCTACTGACACCTCATCAGGTGTTAATTTCCTCTCTGCCCCTACCCCCCCAACTCCCACCCATGTGAGCATTCTTGCTTTATAGGGCACCTTCCCATTTATCTACACACAGGGACTTAGAATAGCACAATTAGAAATTAAGAGAGGTTAACTGCTTTTTCTATGAAAGGACAGTTGGGAAACTGGCTGGTACTTTGGTAGGTCTCTCTCTCTCTTTTGCTTCAACTGAACAATGGCTGGGAAAAATCATATCGCCAAAGCTGTTGCCCCCGCTACAGCTTCGGCCTCTGTCCAGACAGAGATCCCAATGACAGTTGAAGGACCATTTCCATGTGCAGGATGCCTGCATGCTGAAGCTCTCAGGAAACCAGTGGAGGAGATCAGAGAAGAGGTGGCAAGGCTGAGGAGCATTCAAGACAGTGAGAATTACATTGATGAGATGTTTCTTGAAACATCCAAGCTCTCCAGCAGAGGAGAAAATGGGAGCCTACAGAATGACAAAGGTTGGACACAAATCACCAGAGCCTAAAGAATCAAAGAACCATTATGCAGTCCTGGAAGTGGAGGAGGTGAAAGCATCCCTGGAAAGAGAAGAACCAGAGCTTGAGCACCCCAGAATCAGTGACTACAAGGAAACGAAGGGTAGTGGTAGTTGGTGACTCTCTTCTGAGGGGTACTGAGGCATCCCTCTGCCGACCAAGCTTGATGTCCAGAGAGGTATGCTGTCTGCTAGGTGCCAAAACCCGAGATGTTATGGAGAATTTGCCAAGACTCATCAAGCCCATTGACTATTACCCAATAATGCTCATCCTTGTAGGTACAAATGATACTGCCAGGTATCCCTCTGAGCATATCAAAAGTGAATTCATGGCTTTGGGACAGAGGGTGAAGCAGATAGGGTTGAAGATGGTGTTCTCTTCAATCCTCCTTGTTGAGGGTAAAGGCCAAGGCAGAGAAGCTCACATCCTGAAGATAAATTCATGGCTGCGTGGATGGTGTCATCGAGAGTGTTTTGGTTTCCTGGACCATGGGATGCTGTTCCAAGGGTTGCAGAGCAGAGATGACGTCCATCTGTCCAAGAAGGGTCGACATGTCTTCAGTGCCAGGTTTAACCTACTGAAGAGGGCTTTAAACTAGATTTGTTGGGGATGGGTGAAGAAAGCCTCCAGGTAAGTGAAACATTAAATACCTTTATGGAAATGGGTAAAAGGGGCAACATATGGAAAGCAGTGTGTATAAATGCCCATAGCATGGGAAATAAGATCTCAGATGTTGAGGCTTTAATGGGAGAGGCTGACTTGGATTTAGTGGCAGTAACAGAGAGTTCACGAATAACCATGACTGGGATGTAACTATACCAAGCTATACTTTATTCAGAAAGGAAAGGGTAGGAAGAAGGGGAGGGGGAGCAGCACTATATGTAAAAAATATTAAAGCTATGGAAATACAAGGCTTAAAAAGGAGAGAGGAGGCATTGTGGATTAAACTAGAAAGAGGGAAAGAGAAATCTATTTGCATTGGCGTGATATACAGACCTCCCTCACAGGTTGAAGAGGTGGATGGAGAAGATATACACAGCATTGCCAGGAAAGGGGAAGTGCTACTGATAGGGGATTTCAATATACCAGATATTGATTGGCACATTCCTGCCCTGCCTCAATATCATCTAAAAGTAAGGAGATCCTGAATTCTCTACAGGGAGAACTATTCAGGCAACTGGTAACAGAACCCACACATGAAGGTGCCATACTGAATTTGGTGCTTACCAATGGTGAAAGTGTTTGTGATGTTATAGTGCGAGACCATTTCGTATCCAGTAATCATCAGATGGTATGGTTCAGTATTAGGACTTGGGCTGATAAAATATAATTAGAAAATGAGGGTCTTAGACATTAGGAAAGCGGGATGGGAACAGCTGGGGGATGTAGAAAACAGTGGGCAAGAATGAAAAGGGATATTTTAAGGGCAACCAACCTTTTTGTTAAAATGGAAAATAAAAATAAAAGGAAAAGGAGACTGCTATGTTTTTCAAAAGAAGTAGCTGAATAGGTGAAGAAAAAGAGGGAGGCCTTCATGAAATACAAGAGATCACAGAGAGAGGAAGCTAGCAAAGTAATCAGGAAAGCAAAGATTCAAAAAGAAGAGGACATAGCCAATGCAATAAAATGAGGGGATGAGATATTTTTCAGATACGTTAGTGAGAAGAGGAAGGGCAAAAGTGGTATTGTCAGACTCAAGGGAGAAGGGGAGGTATATATAGAAGCTAATGAGGATAAAGCAGAATTGTTTAACAAATATTTCTGTTCTGTTTTCACAGATGAAGAACCAGGAGTAGGACCTCAGAAACACCCACAAACAGGAACAGAAGCGAGGGGCATCTTGAACAATTTTCAGAAGACTGTGTTAGTGAGAAACTGGCTCAACTTAGGCAAAGCGATGGGACCAGATGGGATACACCCGAGAATACTGAGGGAACTTGGGGACGTCCTAGCAGCTTCACTGACTGACCTTTTCAATGTCTCGTTGGAGACGGGAGTGGTGCCAGAGGACTAGAGAGATGCACATGTGGACCCTTTACACAAAAGCAGAACTAAAGATGTGGTTGAAAACTACAGGCCGATTAGTTTAACTTCAGTGGTGAGTAAATTATTGGAAGCGCTGATGAAAGAGAAAATAGTGAGGTTTCTGGAGTCCAACGGATTACCAGATCTGAGGCAGCATGGATTCACCAAAGGGAGGGCTTGTCAGACAAATATGATTGATTTCTTTGACTAGGAGATCAGGGAATTTGAGCGAGGGAGAGCCTTAGATGTGGTGTATTTAGATTACAGTAAAGCCTTTGACACCGTTCTGCACAGGCGACTTATAAACAAACTGAGCACCCTAGGGATGGACCCTAAAGTTACTGCTTGGGTTAGAAATTGGTTGAGTGGGAGAGAACAAAGGGTACAGGTAAATGGAGCTCACTCTGAGGAGAAGGTTGTTACCAGTGGTGTGCCCCAGGGATCTGTCCTTGGTCTGATTCTTTTTAACATTTTTGTTAGTGATATTTTGGAAGGGCTGTTGGATAAGGTTCGCCTGTTTGCGGATGATACCAAAATCTGCAATAGAGTAGATACTCAGGAAGGTGTAGATAACATGAGGAGGGATCTAGCTAAGCTTGAAGAATGGTCTAGAATTTGGCAGCTGAAATTTAATGTTAAAAAATGCAAGGTCATGTATTTGGGCTGCAACAATTCAAGGGAGTGAAATAGTATAGGGGGTGAAGTACTTCTGTCCACAAAAGAAGAGCGGGATCTAGGCGTGATTCTGTCTGATAATCTTAAAGTAGCTAAACAGGTAGAAAAGGCAATGGTGAAAGCTAGAAGGATGCTTGGGTGCATAGGGAGAGGAATGGCCAGCAGAAGAAAGGAGGTGATAGTTTCTCTGTATAAGTCTTTGGTGCGACCTCATTTGGAGTATTGTGTGCAGTTCTGGAGACCGCAGCTTCATTTTGTAAATTTAACTTTGTTGCTTTTTTCTGGTGTTCCTTATTTATTTTGGGATAAGGTATCTTTAAAAAACTTTTTAAAAATTAATTATGTTCAGGGATTTAATTGTGCCTGTGAATTCCTTAGCTGTGATTCCTCTAATAAGTTTTGAGTTCACAGGTTTTGTGGAGCACGGTGATAAGAGAGAGAGCACCTAGTCCAGTATACAGCATAGTGGTGTAAAGGTGTATTATACGAAGAGTAAGGGTGTGAGCTGATGGAGAAGAATCCTTGATCCTTATGACTGCAATGGAGACTTATTTATAAGCATTCCCATTTCACTGCCTGTGCACTCTGTTAAGTGTTCTTGTGAATCGTGTGCAATTGTTCCTCTATAAGGTACAAAAGAGAAAAAGTCTTATGTGTGGGTTTATTTTTACAGGTTCCTGTTATGGGCCTGGACAGTGATACTGAATGTGTTCAAAAAATAAATGCAAGAATAATATGTTAATATAATCACACTATACCATTCCTCTAACAACATGTACTAACATCCAAAAGGGAGCTCCAATAATTTCACGATATAGTATAGTCTGCAATGATTTAATATTCATTATTGCTCCCTAAAACATTTACTTACTTAAATATTTATTAACATACATTAAAAATGTTTGTTTTTTTAACTTTTTATTTTTGAAAATGCATTCATTTCCTTCACTATGGAAATTTGTGTGAGAGAGAACTTATCTTGTTTCCACCATAATGGATTTCAACACTGTAGATTTCTGCAATTGTTGCATATGTGTGTGTCATATAGCATGTGAGAGGAGTATGTGCATTAATTGTTTTCCTTTCAGATATGGAGAGCAGCACTAACAACTTTTATCCTTCTAGGAGAACCAGTGCTGTACTAAGGGTGGGGCGGTGGGTGCGGCCTATCCCGGGTGCCAGCCAGGAGGGGTGCTCTCCCACCTGGCCCACTTTGGAGTCAGCGCGGCAAACCTACCTCCACTCTAGGTCAGCTCTTCTCTCCCGGCTGACTTCAGCAAGGAGAGAAGAGCTGGCCTGGATTGGAGATAGTGCGACAAGCTACCTTTCTTTTAAGGTATGTTTACTATGCTGCCGCCAAAATGTGGGCCCAACAGGCGTGGATGAGGGGTGCGTACTGCACTGCAGAGCAGCACCAGCTACAAGGGGAGGGGCTCCTGCCCCAGAAAGTAAAAGGGCTGGGAACGCCACTGAGGAGAACTTAAGGAAAAATGATCAAAGATCTCCAACTCATCTTTCTGGAGGATGACTTACTAAAAGAAGTCTTTGCTAACCCTTCAACTCTAACCTTCTGCCAGCCACCCAACTTGTAACAAAACCTTGAAAGGAGTAAACTCCAAACAGAATCCCAAATGGAAGAAAATATGACAAAACCCTGCAAAAAAGCACAGATTAAGCCAACACTGATCACAGGACCCTATAAATACCCCCATGGGAAGATTATTCAGAATGAAAGCTGAAAGCAGAGTGAATTCATGCTCCTCTAGAAATGTAGGGCTCAATATTATAAATCTGGGCCCTGGTATTGATTGCCATGAAGCTAACCGGGCAGCTGTGATATTCAGCTGCTGCTCAGTTAGCTTCAGCGGTGAAAGTTAGGCAGCCTTTCCTGTGCCCGACTTTTGCCACTTAGCAATAATTAGGCAGTGGCTCAATATCATTATGGCCAGTTTCCGTCCCTGCAATGCCCCATTATTAACCGTATTAATCCCTTTGAATATTTGGCCTGTAGTATATATAATCCAATGCAAGAGATGAAAAATGAGCCAAAAATTGAAGAACCACTTTAACCTTCACAGCACATCATCCTGTATTACAGAGTCAAACAGAGCATCAGCCCAGTAGGTGAACACTTCTCAAAGGAAAGGAACTCCCTTAACGACCTCACAATCAAATTCCTGAAAGGAGACTTCAAGAACGTACATGAAAGGAAAACATTTGATATTAAAATGATAACGCATTTCAACACTGACAAATAGAGACATTGGTTTCCCAGCCATTACCAGATATAAAAAATTGAAATGCAAAGGGTTACTCTCTCCTCACCTATGTCTTTCATCGTAATTTAATGGCCGATGCAGACTGCCTAAGATGTAATGTGATGTAAATTGTCACACTATCCCACACTTGCCTTTGATATGTAACGACATATGCAGACCACCCAGATGATTTGGCTTTAGCCCACTCTAACTGCATTGCCCCTTCATAGACTTGATGAAGAGAGTATTGCTCTTCAAAGCTTGTCAAAAATATATTAAGCTAATCCAAGAAAAAGATATTACTGACATCTTGTTGGTTGACCTTTATTTGCACATATCTCTACAGGAGTAAAGGCATGGAGAAATGAGGGATTTCAACTTCACTTGGCGGTGAGAAGGCTGTACAATAACTGAGTAGTGAGAGAACTTGGATTTACAGGTCAAAGGTCCAAGGTGGCTTTATGCTTCCTAGCAATCTGCTGTTGAATATTGCTATTGATGTGCCTTATATGTTGTCAATAACCATTTCAAATGGCATTTAAGAAGGGATGTCAAGGTAAAATCTGGGACATCTGGAGCAGAACATCTAAAAACCGGGGGAGTAGCAGCTGTACCTTCTGAAATCACTTTGTTTTCAGCCCAAAAAATGAATGACACAATAACTGGCTCTGGAGACTAGACCCATGGCAGATATCAAGCTGTGCATGGGTGTAGGGCATTTTACAAACATGGACATCCGCGAAGAGGATGCCTACAGAACCGGATACGTGGGTGCCTTGGCCTGGGTAGGTCAGAAAGGGGAGCATCTATATTATGAGACTATCATGTCCTGCCCCACCATTTCATACATAGTAACATAGTAGATGACGGCAGATAAAGACCAGCATGGTCCATCTAGTCTGCCCAGCAAAATGGCAAGAGTAGGTGCAGGCCACCCCTCTCTATGTCTTTGTTTAGGGGTGAACCCACCACTCCATGTAGGACACCCCTATTTGTTTCAGTTACTCAGATAAGCAGCAGTGGGCCAGTAATATCTTTGGAGTATGTATTTATCTGCAGGTTTCTTCAGCCAGGACAAATATTCACAGTTGTGATGTAAACACATTTTACTCTTCTGCTTGGAAGCATTGCAGCCATGAAATGAGCACTATTTTGCACCTTGTTGTGATCAGGAGCAGGTATTTGTATAGATGACTCAATAAAAAGAAAAAAGGGGCAGGGTTAATGAAAATGCCACAGAATAAATTAATTGCCACAGTAGATTTAATCAGACTGACACAGCTGTATTTTGGAACAATATGCCTGTGTCAGGAGCACTTTGTCACATGAAATCATAAAACAGTGTAGATATAAAGTTGAGTGGGAGGCGACAAAGGGTACAGGTAAATGGAGCTCACTCTGAAGAGAAGGAAGTTACCAGTGGTGTGTCCCAGGGATCTGTCCTTGGTCCGATTTTTTTTAACATCTTTGTTAGTGATATAGTGGAAGGGCTGTCGGGTAAGGTTTGCCTCTTTGCAGATGATACCAAAATCTGCAATAGAGTAGACACTCAGAAAGGTGTAGATAACATGAGAAGGGATCTAGCTAAGCTTGAAGAATGGTCTAGAATTTGGCAGCTGGGATTTAATGTTAAAAAATGCAAGGTCATGCATTTGGGCTGCAGCAATCCAAGGGAGCAATATAGTATAGGAGGTGAAGTACTTTTGTCCACTAAAAAAGAGTGTGACCTAGGCATGGTTGTGTCTGATGATTTTAAAGTAGCTAAACAGGTGGAAAAGGTGACAGCAAAAGCTAGAAGGATGCTTGGGTGCATACAGAGAGGAATGGCTAGCAGGAAAAAGGAGGTGATAGTTCCTCTATATAAGTCTTTGGTGCGACCTCATTTGGACTATAGTTTGCAATTCTGGAGACCGCACCTTCAAAAGGATATAAACAGGATAGAGTCAGTACAGAGGGTGGCTACTAAAATGATTAGTGGGCTTCATTATAAAGCATATGAGGATAGACTTAAGGATCTTAATATGTACACCTTAGAGGAAAGGCAGAATAGAGGTGATATGATTGTGACGTTTAAATTCCTCCGTGGCATAAATGCACAGTGGGAGAGCCTCTTCCGATTGAAAGCAAATTCTGCTATGAGGGGACATGGAGTGAGGGTGAAAGGGGGATAGATTCAGGAGTGATATGTGGACATATTTCTTTACGGAAAGAGTAGTGGATCCTTGGAATAGTCTTCCAGTGGAGGTGGTAGATATGAGGGCAGTATCTGAATTCAAAAAAGCATGGGACCAACACAGAGGATCTGTAAAGGAAAAAAGGGGACTGTTGTAGTTGTTGATATGGAAGAACAGACTAGATAGGCAATGTGGTCTTTTTCTGTCGTCATTTTTCTATGTTTCTATGTTTCTATAAGGGAACTATATACAGCAGATAAAATCATAATTAAAAAAATACATACTATCAAATAATAAATACATTACAAATTACATAATATAAAATAACAATAAGGAGAAGCATAGAGTGGAGGAGTAGCCTAGTGGTTGGCACAACAGCCTAATACCCAAGAGATCTGGGTTTGATTCTCACTAGCACTCCTTGTGACCATGGGTAAGTCACTTTGTCCTCCATTTCCTTGGAAGAAACAGCCTGGGAATCTACTTCAGGTCATACCTTGCCAAGAAAACCCAGGGGTCTCCAGAATGCCACTTAAAAAAGGGAAACATACTATAAGATGTTTCATGAGCACAAAGGAAAAGGAACACAAAAAGAGTAAATTGAAAATTACATACATGTATCACCAAATATACTTACAATGCAAAAAAAAAGGAACATGTGCTGAAACATGATTGTGCAAACCTGTTACAGCATGCTGACTTCTCCAGCAGCTGAATAAATCTACTGTGGCAACTGATTTATTTTGCGGCATTTTCATTAACTTCTCCCCTTTTTTCTTTTCGGCATGGATCTTTATGGTAGGAGGATCTCCCTCCTTTTTTCTCTTGTGTTGCATTGGATGCCAGAGCCTGATCTGCTTGTGCCTTTCTGAAATCGTACCGCAACATGCAACTGCCTCCACCCTGCTCGCGTGCTGCATGGATGTCCTCACACTGGAGTTGTCTATATAACCAACTTTCTAAAATGGCTCCGGGGACACCTCCATGATTTGCAGATCTATGTGCCTGTTTTCAGATGTACACCTCATGATTAGAGCTTCTAAAATACTCCCCATAGTGTGCATATGGAAGTGATGAGCATTCGAAGTAACTGAATGTGTGCCCATGCCAAAGCAGGGATTAGGTATGAAGGTCTCAGGAGGTACTGGCAGTGAGACTAAGATAGGTCATGACCGCAGGTACTGATCGCTGTGTAAAAACCTTTAGCAGGAGAGTGGTGTGTATTCTCTAGCTATTCTCCATGTTTGCAACCCACTTGAAATAATCTATAGAGCTCCATATTAGAACAGATTAGGGATTTTCAACCCAGTCCTCGGGACACATCTAGCCCATCAGGTTTTCAGGATAACCACAATGAATATGCATGAGAGAGATTTGCACGCAATGGAGGCAATGGGGGTTATTCCGAACCACGAAAGGCAGGGGTGGATGTCCCAAAGCTATTTGTGTGGCTGCAGGCCCTCGAATAACTTTCCTGCTGGTTGTGCAGGGAAGTTAGTTGGGGGCAGGGAAGAGGCAGCCTGGGGGCGGAGAGTGGGCAGGCGGTGGGCGGTTGCCAGCCCTGGACGTACAGAGCCAGTTCTAATGTCAGCCCTGTTATGTCCAGGGCCAGTGAATTGGCTGCGGAGGTTATTCCACCCCCGGGGTGGAATAACCTCCCTGGATGTTTGTTTTTTTTCTGGTTTGGGGCTCGGAAGGGGCTAGGGGGACAAAGTTGATCTCCTGCAGCCCGACCCTGGCCTTAGGAGGCCAGATCAAGGGTTGGGCTGCGGAGAATTAACTTTTTAGGGCAGCAGCTGGCATTGCGACTTTTAAATGGAGCCGCGGTGCCATGGCAATGGGACACCATGGCACCGCGGCTCCATTTAAAAACCCTGGCTGAGTTAGCTGGGCTAGTGCTTTATGTGCAGGCCGGGACTGCATGTACAGTGCTGTTCATGATTCTGATCCCACGGGGCTGAACATCGTGATCTCCTTTGTACGTCCGGTTCAGCCTGGACATACAAAGCAGATCTACATTGTGAATAGAATCGGGTCCAATGCATGCAAATCTCTCTCATGCATATTCATCATAGTTATCCTGAAAATCTGACTAGCTAGGCATGTCCTGAGGACTGAGTTGAGAACCCCTGGAATAGATGAAAGTATTTTGGATGCATCCTATCTTCTTGAAGAAATGCCTTGTAACCTGTATTTTGTTACTGTGGGATAACAGAAGAGAAAAGTATGGAGTGTATTATCTGCCTCATTAATTGTTTGCTTTAGGAGATGTCAGCTGTGCAAGGTAGTGCCAGTACCAGGTGCTGAACCTATTCTGGCCTGATCAGGTTTGACTATTGTTTGTAGATACGTTATTGGTTACTGTATGTAGTATACTGTAATGTCAATGCAATGTGTGCCATCAAGTCATTGCTGACTTCTGGTGACCCAGCAGCCCCTGGGATTTCTTGGCAATGTATGAATAGAAGTAGATTGCCAGGCTTTTCTTCCAAGGCAATGGACTTGCCCGAGACCAAAAAGCATGCCAGTGGGAATTGAACGGTGGTCTTTCGTTACCAGGCCACTGCTCTAACCACTAGGCTACTCCTTCACTCCACTGTACTATTTATTGTAAATTTGTGATTGTGTCCCAAATTTCCTAAAAACTGAGGGACCCTTCAGGGCTCTTAATCCCATGTGCTTTACGTGCAGGGCTATTTCATTCCTAGCCTTAGCAGTAGGCGCATGCTACCTTGCTGTAGCATCACACTCTTGGGATGGCATTTTTGGCTCTGACTGATCCATATATGAGCCTAGTGTGCATGATGTAAGGTGCGATTTGTGAGTTTCTTTTTGGCTGTTAAGTTGTGCTGTGCTGTGTGTAGAGGCACAAATCTGGGCCTTTCTTTTATTTGTGTATTGTGTGGAATCGGCCCTTGATTCTTGAATTGTCTGCATGTGAAGACTGGAGAGCCAGTCAGAGGTTTTACCCATCCCTCTGCCTGAGTGTGGAGAAAGAATGAAGGAGTTGTCTTGTCACCCAACAAGGTGTCAGACTGTAGGAGGTGGCTTGCCAACAAAGCCTTGCAAAGGAGTCAGACTGTAGGAGGTGGCTTGCCAACAAAGCCTTGCAAAGGAGTCAGACTGTAGGAGGTGGCTTGCCAACAAAGCCTTGCAAAGGAGTCAGACTGTAGGAAGTGGCTTGCCAACAAAGCCTTGCAAAGGAGTCAGACTGTAGGAGGTGGCTTGCCAACAAAGCCTTGCAAAGGAGTCAGACTGTAGGAAGTGGCTTGCCAACAAAGCCTTGCAAAGGAGTCAGACTGTAGGAGGTGGCTTGCCAACAAAGCCTTGCAAAGGAGTCAGACTGTAGGAGGTGGCTTGCCAACAAAGCCTTGCAAAGGAGTCAGACTGTAGGAAGTGGCTTGCCAACAAAGCCTTGCAAAGGAGTCAGACTGTAGGAGGTGGCTTGCCAACAAAGCCTTGCAAAGGAGTCAGACTGTAGGGGGTGGCTTGCCAACAAAGCCTTGCAAAGGAGTCAGACTGTAGGAGGTGGCTTGCCAACAAAGCCTTGCAAAGGAGTCAGACTATAGGAGGTGGCTTGCCAACAAAGCCTTGCAAAGGAGTCAGACTGTAGGAGATGGCTTGCCAACAAAGCCTTGCAAAGGAGTCAGACTGTAGGAGTTGGCTTGCTACCTGAGCCCAACAGAGGAGTCTTCTGTACAGAAGAGGACGTTGTCTGCTGGAAAGAGATACAGTGGGTTGACTACTTACCAGGTACAGTATATTGTAATCTGCTAAGTGCACAGGAGCTCTACTCCAGGATCCCCCTGCCTGCAGCAGAACTGATAAATATACTGCTAAATATCTAAACTGGGGTCACAGGCATAACTACCTCAAGGGGACGCAACCCATGTTACTAAAGTGTATTTTGTGATACTGAACAATGCAGACTGTTATTGTTTGAACTGAACATTTTGTTTGCAGTAATGAGAACTGGAACACCCAATTCAGAGTCCAGAGTCTCTTTATGTAAAAAAGTGAAAACCCACCCGCAAAAAAGTGAAAACCCACCTATTTACTATGCATTACAACAACACAGATCACCCCTCAATAGACTTAGATAAAGGCTAAACAGTTTTTGTCCAATATATCCCAATGACCTATACACACAACTCTTTATAGCTGATACTGTACATTGCATAATGCTTGAGCCCCATAAAACGTGTACCTGTATATAATGTATATAGTTTGCACTGTTCCGTGCTGTTCAGTTTTAACATTGGTTGTATATTTATTTTATTGCTTTTCGTTTACGATGTTATATGTAAAACAAACTCTGATTTGTTAATTGTTGTTCATTGTGAACCGCAACTGATCTATGGAAGATGCGGTATATAAATCATTGTTAAATAAAATAAATAAATAAATGTACCAAGGGCCTTGAAGGATTTCCCTCTTCTCCCCTCCCCGCAGAGAATCTGCTCCCTTTCACTTAATGTGTGTGCTAGCTGAATGAAGGAGTGGGAGACAGCCCAGGATTAAACTGTTCTGCAACCTAGCAAGGTCGGGGAGGGGGGGGGGGGGGGTGTGTGTGGTTACATATGAAATACACTAGTAGAAACATAGAATATATTCACAAATTTACAGAGTCTTTGGAGCAGGCGAAAATTTGTGTATGCGAATTTGCCTGCTGTTGGTGCTGGTTCTGAATACCTATTTTAGAAAGTTAGGCACCTCTATTGCCTTTATAATTTACGGATAAAATAGGTACCTTCTTGACTTTCAACATGGCATGCTGTTATAAAATCACCCCTTTTGTTTCCCAGTATAATTGTGGTAGGTAAGACCGTACTGTATTGATAAGTGGGCATTCAACTTTAAATATTCACCACTAAAGAAGGCATTTAAAGGATAAAACCTTATTTGCCAAAAGTAATATAATTGTTTTATGATGTTAAGATTTCAATTTCTGTTGCTGTCTCAGGAGTATTTGGTGGCAGAACCAGAGGACATACATCCTCAGTAAGAACTCATAGTTGTCATCTGTAATTGTGAGATATTAATGAAACAGATAGTGTGTCTAATAGCTAATATATTGAAATCAGCCTAGGCAATTATCCGGCGTGTGACTGCTAGTTTGGCATAGTGATATTCTTGAACAAATATGACAGTGCACTTAAAGTCATTTTGCCCAAAGACATGTAAAATAACAAGTAAACCCTACCTGGAGGACATATTTGCAGTGCCTGAAGGAAGAAGGATAATTTCAAAAGACAAATGTGTAGAATGTGATGTTGACAAGAAAGTGTAAACTTCCTTTAAGTCAGTGGTTCCCAAACCAGTCCCTGGGTACCCCCAGACCAGTCAGGTTTTCAGAATATCCACAATGAATATGCCTGAGATAGATCTGCATGTGCTGCTCCCATTGTATGTGGATCTATCTCATGCATATACATTGTGGATACCCTGAAAACCTGACTGGCCTGGGGATACCCGAGGACTGGGTTGGGAACCACTGCTTTAAGTACTCCCAAGTTTTGTATTCACACATTACATTCCAGCAGCGGTTCTCAATCCAGTCCTTGGGACACACCTAACCAGTCAGGTTTTCAGGATAACCACAATGAATATGCATGAGAGATTTGCATATAATGGAGGCGGTACATGCAAATCTATTTCTTTGTGGTTATCCTGAAAACCCGACTGGCCAGATGTATCCTGAGGAACAGGTTGAGAATCTCTGCATTCCTGGGGAATACTGACAAGGAGAAGGTTCTCTGCCGAAAAATCTTTGGTTTTGCCACCTACTGAGTACTCCAGTGATTTGTATTGCCATTCTAGGGTCATGTTTTCTAAGCACCACACTGCATTACTATCACACGGCTTCGCGTTCCCTGCAGGGGGAGCAGGTACATACATCCTCCTGCATCTATTGTGCTGCACCTCAGTAAAACAGCCACAGGAGCAACTAACACTGACTATTGAAGTGGTGTTAGCTGCACCATGCTACTTGCACCGAGCTCAGCTAGCACAGGCCCCGCACCTGTGCCACAGTGGCAATGCTCCTGTCCTGCCCTTCTCCATGCTGACACACACTGCAAGGGTATCAAGGAATTTTTAATGTGACACCAGTACTGTATGCTAACCTTGCGCTACCTTGGCAGCACGCTTCAGTAAGCATGCCTCTATAGCTTGTTGTTCTTGCTGAACATAGCTGAGCTTTAGACTTTTCTAATCATGAAGTGCTATGCAATGTTTTAATGAAATGTTCATTCTACAGAACGAAAACACAGTGAAATTCACACTCCAAATTATCTTTCAGTAACAGCATTATGAGTGGAGGGAGTAGTTTAGTGGTTAAAGCAACGACCTACTACCCAGGAGATCTCAGTTCCCACTGGCACTCCTTGTGACCTTGGGCAAGTCACTTTACCCTCCATTGCCTCAGAAGAAAATGCCTGAGAATATACTTCTGGTGATACCTTGCCAAGAAAACCCAGGAGCTGCTGGGTCACCAGATATTAGCACTGACTTGAAGGCATTTTAAAAAATGATATTATGGTTATTGATGCTGCATCATATTGTTTTTATAGACAAAAGCTCATTTGTCACAACAGCTCCTTATTTTTGGGCCTGAAATATGAAATACTTCATATATGTTAAATATTGTTCTCTGTAGAAGCAGTGACATTAACTATACATGTGGAGGCCACTTTCATAGGTGCACGTCTGGGCTGTCTGGAATCCAGAAATCTGGATCGCCCGGAGATGCACCTGCTCCTGCTCCCACAGTGGCTAGACGTCCCCGTGGGAGCAGAATCACAGCACAGGGCCTGGATGTACAGGCCGTGCCCCGATTCCGGCTACCTGGATGTCCATAGCTCTGCCCGGCTAACTCGGCCTGGCTCCTGCATGGAGCCGTGGTGCTGTGACATCCCATTGTCATGACACTGCAGCTCCATGCTGGAGCCCTGCTGCCCTGCCACACATATTAGAGCACTGTTCCCCACCGTCCGACCCCTGATGAGGCCTGCCAAGACCGGGGTTGGATTGTGGGAAACTCCCTGCATCCTCCTACCTCATTAGGAGGGGGGGTGGGGCGTCCGCCAGTGATTACTGCCAACCTCAGGGGGGACGTATTCCACCTCTGAGGTGGAATGAGTCCCTATCCAACCTGCTAACACTGGATGTACAGGGCCACACATGGAATTGGTCCTGTATGTCTGGGGTCTTGGTCCCACCCATGCTTCTCCTCCAGCCTTCCCCCTCCCACCCCCGTCCAAAGCTCCCTGTACAGCTCAGTTGTGTGTGCAGGGGGCTTTGGGCATAGAATTGGCCCCAGATGAAGAGCGGGCGATTTACGTCCACACCAGACCCCCATAGAGGGCAATTTTATAAACCATTTTCATGCATAAAATAGTTTTTTACACGTATAAGTGGACTCCTATAGAATTAGGTCATGCCAAGTGTGCATGGTACTAGTCGGCGCATACTTGTACAGCAGGTGTTGTCACAAGGCCTACCTTGGCAGCATACTGGAGCGAGGTAGGTGGGACATAAAAACATTTAAGGTTGGGTTTGGCCAATAACTTACAGGACCCAGGGACTTTCAGCCCTGGTAGCGTCCTTTGTTACCAAAATCCCACAGAAAACAAAAGGTCTGAGTGGAGGGAAAACAAAAGGCAATTTATTTCCCCTTTCATGCAAAAAGGTTCATATGCTTGGACACAAAACATCAAACACAAATTCCTTGCTTCAGGTAAAAGAAAAAGAAAACATCAAAGCAAAACTGTTATCTTCACAGTAAATGGTATAGCAGGTAAACAAAGTCTCAACTCCCAAGACCTAGCTTAGTTGCTTAGTAAGGACTCCAAGCTTCCTGTCTTACAGAAGCTACAGTCCATCTCAGTGTCTGATGCAAATTCCACCTGCATCGGTTCCCCTTCTGAAGCCTCTGAGCCTAAGTCAGCACTTGTTGGTAAGTTGTAATAAGGCTTTTTATATATCTTCGGCACAACCTCCCAATGCTCAGGGTTGAATACAGGGCGTCGGTCCTGCGCCCACAGATACTGGGAACTGTCTTCCTTTTGCAAGTGTTTTGTCTTAGCTTTCTGTAAAGCTTGGTCACTAACAAGTCTCTTAGTTGGTGCATGTTTCTTGCACCTTATCTCATAAGCATTCTCACAAGGATACTATTCCTGTGCTCCCTGTACTCCCCATACATCAGCAGTTTGTACCCTGCTTTTAGTTAAATATGGGTTACCTTTTCTTCTCGGCTTGTCTTCTCCAGGTGAGGTTTGAGGACTGCTCCAGTTGGGATCCTGCCTGGCCTGAGCAATAGGCCTTGAGCTCTCCCAGCGTCTTTCTGTTAGCTTTAGACCACAGTCACAGCCACGCCTTGGCCTCTCTGTACAACAAACACTCACTCTGGCTGGAGTTGTCCCACCTTCTCCACGGGGTCTCCTTTCTCCAAGCGAATGCGGCTGCTGCTGCCTCCTGCGGAACCGTGGTTCAGGGATTACTGCTCCTTCTGGATATCTAGCCCATTCACTCGGATGTCCTGCCCAACCTGCTGGTTCTCCTGGCAGTCCTCCTTTCCCAGGCCGTCCTGCCTGTGCCTTTCTCCAGGGCTGTCCTGTCTCCTCAGGATATCCTCCTTTCCAGGGCTGTACCACTTTCCCAGCCTGTTCTCCTTTCCCAGGCTGTTCTGCTCCTGATTCTCTCTGGTCTGAATCCGGTTCTCGCTGCTCTGAATCTCCTTGTTCTAGTTCCGGCCGCTCTGCCTGTTCTGCCTTCCAACCTTCCAAATTCCCTTTAAGAGGCACTCCTCTCTTTCTTGATTGGAAGCTGGCTGGCATTACCTCATGACCTAGGAGGTGTGGTTCCTCAGTTCCTCGGAGGTCCCTCCTGCTCCCCCTATGTGGTTCCTCGCGATATTGCAGGTTGTGCTTGACTTTTCCTGCGTTTAAAACATTTTCTTCCCCTCTCAGAGGGTCTGCAGCATCACAGTGTGCACAGGAGTGGAGTTTGGGTGGAGTTGCAATTTACATGTGTAGTTCATGTATTATGCACATGTGCCCATAGAGTACACTCTGCCATTTATATCTGCTTACGAGCAGGTGTAACGTGCACACCTTAACCGCGGGCTCTATTGCAGTTGGATTTGTGCTAGTATTTTATAAAGTCACATAGATGCTTATGTGTCTTTGAGGATCTAAGTAGGTGCCTTTCTGCTCACTTAACCTAAGCACCCTGTTATAAAGTAACCCCCAGGGAGCCGTGACCATCGCCACTGTATGGACGGTGCTTATAGTCAAATGCTATCTGTATAGCCTGGAGGCATGCCCTTGCCCCACCCAGCACTATATGGGTAAAGCTGCTGCTTCAAATTCCGATAGAGGGCACATATACGTTTAGTGGCTGCCATTAAGCATATGTGAATATCAGGCTATGCTTTATTGCCCATTTTGTATCCTTTGAAAAATAAGCTTAGTAAATTAGGTCCTAACTTGGGTTTGTAATGATTAGAGTCAGCGCTGTACCTAGCCCTGTGTGAGTAGTGCAGCCGCACAGAGCACAAAAAAATAGGGGCGCATTTGGGGTTGCCGGCCTCGGTTGCCCCACCCCCGCCGCTTTTTATGTCTCCTTGGTAACAGCAGTGGCAGCAGCGGAGCAGATCTCTGATTGAGAAAAAAACCACATGAACCTTTCTGATTCCACGATTGCATGTTGGTCTGATTCCTCCTTCCTCCAGCCATTCAAACGTGGATCTTGGGCAACTCTGCGCTTGAATGGTTGGACTGGCCCCTCCTTCCCCTGACGTGAGCCTACATTAGAGGAAAGGATCAGGACAATGTGCTAGCGTGAAGTTGGAAGGACCCGCGTGTTTTTCCACTCTGCTGTTGCTACTGGGGGGGGGGGGGGGGTGCAGAGGTACAAGTCGCAGAGGGTATATTTATGGCTTGGTACAGCGCTGGTTAGAGTAGCTAATTAGGAGATGCTCTAGAAAAATATGAACATCGGTAGCTCATCGGGAATGAAATAACAATAGAACAGGAAAAGGAAAACTTAATGATTTAGACTGTCATCTAAATGAACTACTGTATTTCCTGGTAGATTTCCCAGCACATTATGAGACATCAGAGTGCTTTTGCCTCATCTTGGAATATTGGAATTAAGAAACACTGTGAAATCTATTTGTGCATATAGTTACCCCCTGCCTCAGAGTAGGTGGAGCTTTGTGTGACAGCTTTCAGGAAGCCAATTTTATTAAGGTACATATAATTGTTCTTATAAAAGAGGCTCGGAATATGCGTCATCTGCTTTCCCTAGCTTGACTCCCCGTTACAGAATCATGCTGGGGAAGGGGGGGGGGAGGGGCATTTCCACAGGTAAAAAGGCATTTTATTTACAGCAATGGCCTTTTATGAAATTGCCCTAGGTATATGTGCTTAAACTTCGGGGTCTACACCTTCTATACATATGAGATTATCCAGCCTGTGCAGAGGCATTTCTGGGGGTAGGGTTAGGAGTTACGAAAGGATACTTTTTCTAAACTACCCACATAAGCGTCGATCCCGCTCTCTCTCTCTACTTATTGTCTACCCCAGGAATGCCTGTACATAAACTGCATAAAAGCAGGCAGTATTTATTCATTTATTTATTGAACCTTTTTTTCAGTGTAATCAAAGCGGTTTACATCCAACAAACAAGAACAGGTACATTATAATTTGACTTAACAGGTGACTTTGCTTTTATATTTGTAACAACATATTATTAGGAACATTATCTAAGATATTTACAGGAGGGTGACTATATAATGTGAATTTGTAAAGATAATATATAGCATTTTAGTGGTGGATGACTATTTAAAGACTTACTGAAGTTCTGTAGCATGCATATATTTACAGGTGGTACGGTATTTCCAGGTAGTTCTATTTGATTTACTTATACGGTCATGTGAGTTTGTCTGTGGAAGGAAGTGTTTTCCTTGGTGTATTATCTAATGGCTGGCAAATGTAGCCAGAATCTGAGTTAAATGTCTGTTCCTGATGTAGCGTGTGACATATTTACAGGGGGATCAATATTTTCAGGGGGCAATATTGTATTTATTTATTTACACTTTCCTGAGAGTTTGTTCATGATAGTACAACAAAGCAAACCCCTATTTTGTGTCCAGTGAGAATAACCATTGGAGATGGTATAGCTGTCTGGGAATCTGTTGAACTATGGGTCCAGAGTATACGAGGGGGTACCCAAAAAAAACAGGAATAACATTGCCGTGGGCGGAGCTTGTGTAGTATGCACTTCTGCAGCTAGGCGTGTATAGTGCAACTCATTGTCAGTTCAGTGCCGCCTGTGTTGTCGACCTGGCTTGTTCTGTTCATCTGCAGTGATTGTTTTTGCTAGCGCTGTTTTGTTCTTGTTTCTTTTTTTATGATGACAAGTTTAAGTGAACAACGTGCAGCTGTGAAATTTTGTTTTCTACTCGGTAAAAATGCTGCTAAAACTGTTTTAATGTTGAAAACAGCTTATCAAGATGACGCTATGGGAAAAAGTCAAGTGTACCAGTGGTTTGCTCGGTTTAAAAATGGCGACATGTCGATTGATGACAAACCTCGTTCTGGGCGTCCATCAACTGCCCGAATCGACAAAAATATTGAAAAAATTAGAGAGCTTGTGCTCACAGACCGTCGACAGACAATTGATCAACTGTCAGAGATTAGTGGGTTATCTTGGAGCTCGGTTCAGCGAATTTTAACGGAAGATTTGGGAATGAAAAGGGTTGCTGCCAAGTTTGTTCCTCAGGTTCTGACTGACAATCAAAAGGAACATCGAGTTGAAACATGTCGTGTTTTGAAACAACAGCTTGAAACTGATCCAGATTTTCTGTCAAAGGTCATTACAGGTGATGAGTCATGGTGCTATGGTTACGACCCAGAAACAAAGAAACAGTCAAGCCAATGGAAGACGTCATCGTCACCCCGTCCAAAAAAATGTCGTCAAGTCAAATCAAACATCAAAACAATGCTGATTTGCTTTTTTGATGCCAAGGGGGTAGTTCATTCAGAGTTTGTTCCCCCAGGTCAGACCGTCAATCAAACCTTTTATTTGGAAGTTTTAAGAAGATTGTGCAACAGTGTTCGTCAAAAAAGACCCGATTTGTGGCAGACAGGAGACTGGTTCTTCCACCACGACAACGCACCTGCACACACAGCCATCTCTGTTAGACAGATTTTGGCTAAAAATGGCATGGTTCCGCTGCCCCACGCACCTTACTCGCCTGACCTGGCTCCGTGCGACTTTTTCTTATTTCCACGCATGAAAAGGGGCATGAAAGGACACCGATTTGACAACATTGAAGAAGTCAAGAAAAAAACGAGGGAGGAGCTGTCAGCCGTTTCTAAAGATGACTACAAAAAATGTTTCGAACAGTGGAAGCACCGATGGGACAAATGTATCAGTTGTAATGGAGAGTATTTTGAAGGGGATAAGGTTGTTTTGTAAAGAATTTGAAATAAATAGCTTTAAAAAAATAATTCGTTTTTTTTGGGTACCCCCTCGTATGTCAGAGTCTATGTGGGATATAGATCTTTGATTGGTTCTGAAGTGACAAAGTGTCCCGTAAAGAGGTGTGTTTTTAGGAGTTTTCTGAAAGTTGCTAGGTCAGTGGTGGCTCTCAGCCTATCTGGTAGAGAATTCCATAATGTGGGGGCAGAGAAGCTAAAAGCTCGGATAGTAGTTACCTTTGAGATTTTTCTAAAGGAATTGGGAACGAGTAGGATGTTTTGGCTCTGCTCCGTCCTTAGTCTGTCTTTTAAGGGGTTGTTTATGAGCTTGGTTAAGTGTGATGGGGCTATTTCCCTTATTAGTTTAAACATAGTTATGATTATTTTATATTGGATCCTGCTTTGAATTGGTAATCAGTGTAGTTTGAATAAAATTGGGGTAATGTGTTCTGATGCGCCTGCTTTGATAACCATCCTAGCAGCAACATATTGTGCTATCTTGAGGTGGTGTAATATTTGTCTGGAAGTCCTTGAAGGATGGTGTTACTGGAGTTAATGTGGGGGAGTACTAGTGCTTGGAGGACTGATCTAAAGTCCTGTTGTGGTAGCAGGGGCCTTAGGTTTTTTAGGAGTCTTAGCTTGTTATATGTAATTGCAGTTGTTAAACTAAGTGTGCTATCTATAATGACACCATGGTGCCTTACTTCATTCTCTACCGCAATGGATGTGTTTTCAATTTCTAGTTCTTGTGGGGGAGTAAAGTTTTAATTCCTTATCATGAATAGAACCTCCATTTGTTTGTAGTTGATTTTGAGATTATGGGTATTCAGCCATTGTGATATTTTTGTAAAGCATGCTGTGATGCTGGTCCATTGGGAGGTATAACATGACATCATCTGCATATAGTGCATATCTTATGTTATATTCCTGTATAATGTGGCAGATTGGCTGTAGGTATATATTGAAAAGGAGTGCCGATAGGGCGGAGCCCTGTAGTAATATAGTAACATAGTAAATGACGGCAGATAAAGACCAGTATGGTCCATCTAGTCTGCCCAGTAAGATGACAGGAGTAGGTGCACCCCTCCCCATGTCTTTGTTAATGGGGTGCACCTACCACTCTGTGCAGGCCACCCCTCCCCGTGTCTTTGTTTAGGGGTGAACCCATTGCTTCATGTAGGACACCCCTATTTTTTGAGAAATTAGATGGTTCCGTTTATTTTCATTTTATCCTGTTGCTGTAAAAGGATCCACTGTGTCTGACCCATGCCATTTTGAATTCCGTCACTGTGTTTGCCCCCACCACTTCCATCGGGAGGGCATTCCAAGCATCCACCACCCTTTCAGTGAAAAAGTATTTCCTGATATTGCCTTTCAATTTACCGCCTTGCAGCTTCATATTATGCCCTCTAGTTTTACAGCTTCCCCGTCTTTGGAAGAGGTTTGTTTGTTCATTATTTCTCTTTAAATATTTAAAGGTCTGAATCATATCTCCCCTATCCCTCCTCTCCTCCAAAGTGTACATATTTAGGTCTTCAAGTCTCTTCTCATAAGGCTTCTGATGCAGGCTCCAAATCATCTTGGTCGCCTTCCTCTGAACAGTTTCCATTCTTTTTACATCCTTTGCAAGATATGGTCTCCAAAACTGAACACAGTATTCCAAGTGAGGCCTCACCAGTGACTTATACAGTGGCATTAGTACCTCTTCCTTTCTGCTGGTAATCCCTCTTTGTATGCAGCCCAACATCCTCCTGGCTTTTGCCACCGCCTTGTCGCACTGTTTTGCCACCTTGAGATCTTCAGAAATAATCACACCAAGGTATTTCTCCTGAACCGTGCACACCAACCTCTCGCCCCCTATCACGTACATTTCCCTTGGATTTCTGCTACCCAAGTGCATGACACTGCACTTCTTTGCATTAAATCTTAATTACCAAGCATTAGACCATTCTTCCAGCTTTTGTAGATCTTTCCTCATGTTAAGCACTCCCTCGGGGGAGTCCACTCTGTTGCAAATTTTCGTGTCATCTGCAAAAAGACAGACCTTTCCATTCAGTCTTTCAGCAATATCACTCACAAATACATTGAACAGTGCTGGGCCCAGGACCGAACCCTGGGGCACCCTGCTAATCACCTTCCTTTCATCCGAGTGAGCACCATTTACCATCACCTTCTGTTGTCTGTCAGTCAACCAATTTCTGATGCAGTTTACCACCTTGGGACCCATCCCCAAGCTACTGAGTTTATTGATAAGCCTCCTATGAGGGACAGTATCAAAGGCTTTGCTGAAATCCAGGTAGATGACATCCATCGCATGCCCCTGATCTAGTTCTCTGGTCACCCAGTCAAAGAACTCAATCAGATTTGTTTGGCAAGAACGTCCTTTAGTAAAACCATGTTGCCTCGGATCTTGCAACCTGTTGGTTTTGAGAAAGTTCACTATTCGCTCTTTCAGGAGTGCCTCCATTACTTTTCCCGCCACTGAGGTAAGGCTCACAGGCCTGTAGTTTGACACTTCTTCCCTTCACCACTTTTGTGTAGAGGTACGACATCAGCCATTCTCCATTCCTGAGGAAGCTCTCCTGTTTCTAAGGATCTGTTGAATATATCCTTTAATGGCCCTGCAAGAACCTTTCTGAGCTCTTTCAGTATCCTGGGATGTATCCCATCCTGTCCCATGGCCTTGTCCACTTTCAGTTTTGCAAGTTGTTCTAACACATCATCTTTTGTGAATGGTGTGGTATCTATCTCATTCCCATTTTTATATTTGGGAGTCACAGGTGGTACTTCTCCAGGATTTTCTTTAGTAAAAACAGAGCAGAAGTATTTGTTTAGCAATTCTGATTTTTCAATGTCACTTTCCACGAGTCCATTCCCAGCACTTCTGAGTCCTGCAATTCCACCTATGATCTTCTTCCTTTCCCGAATATACCTGAAGAAAGTTTTGTTGCCACACTTAACATCTTTAGCCATTTTCCTCTGCCTTTGATTTTGCTATCCTTATTTCTCTTTTTGTCTCTTTGAGTTTGATCCTATATTCATTTCTGTGTTCTTCTGTTTGCAAGCTTTTGAATTTTGCGAAAGCTGTGGTTTTTTGCCTTTATTTGAGCAGCCACTTTGGAAAACCAAATAGGTTTCCTTCTCCTCTTGTTTTTATTTACTTTTCTTACATATTTATCTGTTGCCCCTTTTATTGCCACCATTAGTTTAGCCCATTGCAATTCTACTTCCCTTATCTCTTCCCACCCTGTCAACTCCTTCTTTAGGTACCTGGCCATTTTATTGAAGTCAGTGTTTTTGAAGTTTAGGACTTTGAGCTTGCTGTGATTGGACTGTACCTTGGCTTTTATCTCAAACCACACTGTGTGATGATCTCTATTGCTCACAGGGGCACACACCCAGACATTCAACACGCTATCACTGTTGGTAACGCATCTTGGAAATCATCCACAATTTTTTTGCTTCTTTCCAGATTTGCAGAAGGAGTAACAAAACCACATCGGGTAGATTAAAGTCACCCAATATGATTGCTTCCCCCTTTGTGGCTATCTTGGCAATATCTATAATCAATTTGTTATCTATCTCTTCGATTTGAGTTGGAGGTCTGTAGACTACAGCAGTATGGATGACAGTGCTATCTCCTCTTTCCAACACAATCCAGAGCGCTTCTTCTTTTCCCATGCCCCCTGCATTTCAGTAGCTTTAATATTGCTTTTATTTGTGGAACATGTATTTATTGTGTTTCATCAATTATGGGTAGAGCTTGGATATCCCCTACAACTGGCCAATCAGTGATTCGGTGATGGCAGACAGACTGCACCTCTTCGTTTGTGGTCTACATTATTGTGTGCCCTTGTCCTTTAATATATGTTGGCAGAACGATTCGGCAGATTAAAATTCGATTGGGGGAACATGCATCCCGACTTCGTCAAAAAATTACATCAGCTCCCATTGTTGAACACTGCCTTGCACATGACCACTCTTTTGAGTGTCTTCAGTGGTCGGTGATCGATCATGTTCCCCTGGATCCTAGGGGGGGTGATCGCACCGCCAAACTTCAAAAGTGTGAACAGAGGTGGATTTTCCGGCTAAGGACGGTGATGCCTTTGGGTCTGAATAAGGAGGTTGAATGGAATAGTATAATGTGATCTTTACCTCTGTGACGGTGGGCTTCCCTTGATTAGTGCGGCGGTCTTCGCTGTTCCCATTGGTTGTTTGGTTGTGATTGAAGGGTTTTGAGAGCCAATGAGTGAGGTTTGCCTACCCTTTAAAAATCAGCTGGGTTGTGATCCGGCATTTATGATGGTTACTGAATTGTATGGAGAAAGCACTTGACATAGGGAAGTATTCCCGAAACGTGCACGTCGTGGAAGGATTTGAAAATCGTGATTTGACTGAGCTAAGTCTTTTTGAAATAATTTTATGGTTATTAAAATGGATTGAACCGTTTGGGAGTATTGTTTAAAAAAGTTGTACTCTACCTGTGGTGATATCCGACAAAAAGAATGTGTTCTGTTTAAAATAATTTTTTTTGGGGGGGGGGGGTGTAATTTGGTGATTTTGCTGATTGTGTGTATATTTATCACTGAATCGGGGATACTGTTGTTGGTTAATATTGCTTTTGACATACAAGGCTACTCCTCCTCCTTTTCCATTTTCTCTGTCTCTTCTGAATAGATTATAGCGAGCTATGGCTATATCCCAATCATGTGATTCATTAAACCATGTTTCTGTAATGGCCACAATGTCCAAGTCCATTTCCACCATTAGGGCTTCCAGGTCTGGAACTTTGTTGGCTAAGCTTTGAGCATTTGTGCTCATTGCTTTCCAGCATTTAACTGGCTTGTGTGTATTTTGCATTGATTTTGTTCTTGTTCTGCCCACTTCTTCCCACTTGTTTTTGATGTGTGGTTTAAAAGTGTAGTGTTTCTGATGTTATTCTGCTTTTGCAGGGAGTGACGTCCAGAACTTGACCTTCCACATCCGTCACCCCCTTTTTCTAGTTTAAATGCATATCCACATACTGCCTGAATTTTTCACTTAGGATTCTTTTCCCTGCGACAGAGAGATGTAGTCCATCAGCACAGTATAGTCTCTTGTTGGTCCATCTGTTTCCCCAGTCGCCTATAAATCTGAATCCTTCCTTTTTGCACCAGGTCTGGAGCCATGTGTTAAAGCTGTCTATGTGATGTAGCCTTTCTGCCCCCTTACCAAGAACAGGTAGAACTTCTGAGAATGCTACAGTGTTAATAATGGGCTTTAGTTTCTCCCCCAGAGTTTGAAAGTCCCTTTGAACTGTAGTGGCACTGTTTCTAGCCAGGTTATTTGTACCCAAGTGGATGACAACATCAATTTTGGAGTGCTCACTTTCAGCGCTAAGTACATCAACAATTTGGTTTGTATTCTTGCTAGCTGAAGAGCCTGGGAGGCATTTGACTAACTTCTCTCCTTTGAACTGTGTTTCCAAGTTGGTGCCTCTGATGATGGAATCACCAAATACCGTGTTTCCCCGAAAATAAGACCTACCCCGAAAATAAGCCCTAGCACGTTTTTCTGTGATTCCCATAATATAAGCCCTACCCCGAAAATAAGACCTAGTGAAGATCATGGAGGAGGGCTGCCTGTGTGTGTTCTTGAGGTAGGGGAATGCATTTTTAGATAAATAGGCATTGTTCCTTTTGGTCCCCATGCATTCATTTCAACCCTTTGTCCAGGTTCTAGGAAGCGTATTTCTGATACCGTAGATCAGTTTCAGCCTAAATTCACTGCACTTTACATTATGGTATTTTTTAACACCGAGTCGAAGAGAAACGTTGGTCACCTCCTAAAATATTACATTGTTGGATTCTGCACTAGCTGTGAATAAACTGGGGAGACGGGAACTCAATCATAAATCCTCCCGGAGAAACTCTTGGCATGCAAAACATCCCTTCACTAGGCAGGAAAACAGCCCTCCGAGAGTTAGAAACACAAAAGAGAAGCTGAGGCCGGGAAGGAAGGAGCCAAAACGCAATGGAAGAGATGGCAGGGCTGAAAGGTCAGATCGGGAGCTCACCTCCGCTCCGGGAAAGAAGTTTTGCAATGCAGCCACCCTGTCAAGGTGCGCAGAAGGGAAGAAGCGCACAGAGCTCGGCCCAAAATTGCCCGCCGGCTTTTTCTACACTCACCTCGGCGGTACTGCTGTCCCCGACCGTCCCGGGCAGAGGGAGCCTGAAGTTTGCAGCGAGCACGGTCCTGGGCCAGGAAATCCCTCCCTTCATGCTGTGCTGTTCATGTCCATTATGAGGGAGGATTTCTCGGTTAGGAATTCATGATCAGCATTTGGGAGTGGGGTTGTCTTAAATCTCTTTTATTGATAGAAACAAATCCACCTTGCTGATAAAAGTTACAAATGTTATGCTACACCTTCCTTCAGGAACAGAAGATAAGAGGGGAGATGATACATTACCAGGAATTGTTTGTCAAGTTTGGGTTTTCACTGTTTGTTTCACCGTATAATTGGAAAATCTAATAAAGTTTAAGTAAAAAAAAAAATAAGCCCTACCCCGAAAATAAGCCCTAGTGCATCTTTTGGAGCAAAAATAAATATAAGACCCGGTCTTATTTTCGGGGAAACACGGTAGTAGTAGTTTTCTGTTCCTTGAGTTTTTCTTTATATTTGGTGCTTTATCAGGAGATTGGGCATTGACTGTCTCATTTAAGGGCCCTTCAGCTTCCCTAGATTGGGCATCCTCATTAACCAAAGCTGAGAAGGCATTATGCAGTGATATCTCGTGATGTACAGGGTGTTTCTGCATTACAGGACGCAGTCTACCAGAGCTCACTGTGATCCATTTGTTCCTGGGATGTTTGATTCTCTGTGGGAGTGGCGGAGGACTTTGTTTGGTTTGTTTCCTAGAAAAGGTGCGTTTCATTGCAGCTACTTCTTCCCTTAATAGAGTCAATTCTTTATGTATGGCTGCAAACTTGAGGCATATAGGGTAAGCTCTTAGGTTCCAGATGATTTGTCTCAGAATGAAGGCATCACAATTATTGCACTGAATACAAGACATGTGTGGTCCTAGAAGGAGAAGAGAAGGTGGACCTATCACCAAATTAAGAGGATAGGTGTCAACGTAAATGACCACTATATAGGCAATGCAGCCCTGGGGTGGGTGGGGTGAGGGGTAGGTTGGGTGGGAACCTAAGTGTCCTTGGCCAGCAGGCCTAACATGAACTGAGGGCACACTTAGATTTCTGATTTGAGGGCTACACAAGGAATGTAGGCAGTCAGAATATTCCCAGAAGTGAATGTAAAACCAGCAGTTAGATATAATATCAGCTACACAACCAACAGGATAGGTAAAAGATACAGCAGTTAAATTTATATCAGCTACACAACCAACAGGATAGGTAAAAGATACAAAGCTGGAAGCTTATCTGTTTGCTGGAGAAGCTGTGGATGGAGTCAAATGCAGCTGTAATATCTAGAATTCCTTGTTTTTGAGGGAAGGACTTTGATATATGGTGTCCTATTTTAACCTGTTGTGATCGGTCAGCAAGATAGGATTGGGACCATTAGACTGTGGTGCCATGTATCCCCACTTGCTTATGTCTTTCCATGAGAATTGAATGATTGATGGAGTCAAATACAGCTGTAATATCTAGGAATATTAGTAGCACTGCTTATTTTGGGCTATCAATATACTTAAGCAGAATATCGAAGAGTCCAGTGAGAAGGGTTTCTACACTGTGGTGTGGCCTGAAACCACATTGGTGTGTGTCAAGGGGCAAATATGACTCAATGTGATCTTGTAATTGTGAGTGCACAATTTTTTCAATGATTTTTGCCAGAAATGGTAGGCTAGATATAGGTCTATATGATGATGGGCACAGGCTGTCTAAGTTCTTGCTTTTTAGTATTGGCCTAATTGAGGCCCATTAAGGGGTTTGGGCATGATTCCCTTTGTGAGTGAGAAGTTGACTGTCAAGGATGTGTGGAGCTAGCTCAGTGCAGGTTATTTTCATACAGCTACCCGGGCATAGGTCGAGACTGGAAGTGGTAGTATTAATTTTGGAGATCATTCTGTCGAGTTCTTTGAGGGTTACTGTGTGGAAATTAGACCATATATGTTTGGGGGTTGATTGCAAATAGGTGGGTGGTATGGGGAGATCTGATAGGGGCATGAGTTTGGAAAAGTAATAGTTAGCTAAGGCTTGAGGAGTAATAGGAGAATTGATTGTTTTATTTGGAGGTTTTGCTAGATTTTTGACGATTTCAAATAGTTCCCTGGGACGATTAAGGGAGTTTTTGAGGATTTTTGCATGATAGACTTTCTTTGCTGTGTTTATTATCTTTCTTTATGTTTTTAGTTTCTCATTGTATAGGTGCTTGTCTGTTATGGAGTTTGATCTTCGCCATTTTTTCTCAAGTTTCCTTAATTTTTTTTTAGCTGCCTTATTTCCTGGGTGTGCCAAGGTTTAGATTCTCTTTGTCTGTTTCTCATTTTGCTGGCTTGGGGATTCGGGAGGACAGCTACATTCATGATTGCTTCATTCCAATTTTCTATATTGGTATCGATTTCAAATATTGGGAGGGAGATATCTGGAAAGATTTACCTTAGGAAGTTGTCTTTGTCAAATCTCCTGTACCTGGTGTGAGGTCTGTGGGTAGGTTTTGATGTTAGATACTTCATGTGGTATATGAGGTTGAAGCTTATTAAGGAGTGGTCGGACCATGGAACAGAAGTGGCTTGGGGTAGCATGTAGATTTCGCAATGCTGTGATGATTTGGGGGTGAAAATTAGGTCGAGTGTGTTCCCTTTTTTGTGTGTCGGGAAATCTATGATTTGCTCAAAGTCTAGCTCAGACATGGTTTCAATGAATGTTTTGGAGTGGTTAGGATTGAGCGAGGTGCGGTTTAAGTACCTAATATGATTAGCTGTTTTCTAGTGTTGAGGGAGCAAGCTGTTTCTAATATGGAAGTAAGATTGCTCATTTCAGTAGATGGGAATCTGTATAGGAGACATAGGGGTATGTTTACTAAAACCCCGGTAAAGTGCGGGCCGCGGTAGAGTGCAGGTGCCATATAAGGAGTGGGCGGTTCGTCCTGAAAAAGAAAAGCCGGAATTTAAATATGCGCTAAGGTGCGCAGTGCCCATATGCGCCCCGCACATTATCGCATGAGATGGCTGCGCGGGAGGAATAAGTGGCGTGCTGATGTGCAAGCAAAAGAGCAGAGCCACAGCACAATGGTTAAGGCACCTACCAATGGTGCAGGGATCAGGGGTTCAATCCCCACAGAGCCTATTAAAGACAGCTGGTTGAAGCATTAATTTAGGAGGCATTGAAATAATGGACAGCATAAGGCGGCGCGCTAATGTTTTTGGTGGCATATTAATACTGGGCGGCATACGGCAGCGCGCTGATGTTTATGGAGGCATTATAATAATGGGCGGTATAAGTGGCGCGCTGATGTGCAAGAAGAAAAGCAGAGCCACAGCCCAATGGTAAAGACACTGCCCAATGGTGCAGGGATCAGGGGTTCAATCCCCCAAAGTGCCCAATGAACAATGTTGGCTGAGGCATAACATATTAAGGGGAAGATTGCTTTAGGAGGCATTTTATTCATATTTTAATTATCACTACTAGCAAACGCACTCCCAAAGCGTGTTAACATAAGGTGCCTATAAGGCACATTTTAAAGTGCACTGTCAGCCAAGGCACCCTAGAATGTTGCTTATAGGGTGCTTTAGAGGGTGCCGTATGAGGTACCGCAAGGTCAGTGTACTGGTTTTTATGGCAGCACTGTGCAGTTTAAGGAATGAAATGCATAAGTAGGTGCGCTGACAGGCAAGGAGGAGCAGCAGTGGAGCACAATGGTTAAGGCACTGACTGCTGATACAGGGGTCATGAGTTTGCTCCCCAGTGTGCCTGATACATAAGGCTGGCTGTGGCATCAGCTTTGCATTGTACATATTTTGGCCTGCAGCACTTTAATTTTATGTTATTAATTGCTGCCAGCAAACACGCCCTCACGTGCCGTAATTGAAGGTGCCGTATAAGGCACCCTATAAGGCACTCCATAGGGCACATTATAAATTGCACTGTCCGCCACAGCACCCTGAAATGTCCCCTATAGGGCACCCTATAGGTTGCGTCACAGGATATTGTATAGTGCACCTTATGTGGACGGGAACCATAAGGTGCCCTATAGGGCGCCCTATAAAGCACCCTCAGAGGCACCTTATGGGTACAGTACGCTGAGGGTGTTTTTGCTGGCATCAAAATATGTACATTAAAAAAGATGCTGTGGAGAACCCTATCAAATAACCCCACTGTGGGTTTGAACCCATGACTTCAGGCTTCAGAGGCAGTGAAATAACCATTGGGCTACAGCTGCTAGCAAGTCTCTGGCTGGCTGCAGAGAGCATGCACGTCACCACACAGACAGTCTGCTGTGGTCACCAGGATAGGGTTAGCCCACCCATACCCATGATGCACTGCACATGCAAATCAGCTGTCCACAGATTAACACAAGATGGGCAATGCACCCCCACAGCACCTCGGCCCGTTAGAGGGAAGTGACCATGTGCACCCACACACCACCTCGGCCTGGTAGGGGGTACTGACCGTGTGTTTTACTGGCACAGAGTAGCTACACACCATCACATTGTGCGGGTACTGTGCTCACCCTGAGGGTGCAATGAGGTGCCCAGGACCAGGTCCACAACACCTTCCATAGCTGAAAGAAGCCATGCCAGAGGTCTAAAGCAGTTTTAATGTGTGAGATAGGTAGTTCCTGCACTAAACACCTTGGATATCTCTGTCTGACTCAGTCAGGTGTAGCCCCCATGGACCCCCAGGTGGGCCATGTACCACCACCACCATCTCTTCTCCTCCAGGGCTGAGGGTGGCAAGCAGGGTCTCCCATCAATAGATCTATCTCCCTGCAAAGGTGGCAGTAGAGGAGTCCATCAACCCCAGTCCTGCTGAGGGGCAGACACCCCACAGAGCAGTCAATGCAGCTCTATACACATCCATAACACAATAGCAGACAGATATTAAGCCTGGATATGGTGAGCTGAACCCCACCACTATCTGATATTCTCCTGCAGCAAGTCATCAGCCACTGCACCCTGCAAGCTGCTCCATCACAACACATACCAGCTGCAAACAGTGTGCTAGTTAGTCCACAGTGCATGTTCCCAGTGGAGATGCATGCACCCAGAACTGGGATGTCAGCATACACAGCAAGTAGATAAATCAGTGACTGGGCCCCAAACAGAAACCCATATCTATCACATGAGAGAAATACTATATAGCACTATGGGGGTGCCTAGCCATGCTGTGGTCACTGCACAGTCAGGGTGAGAGTGATCTCTCAGCAGGACATACTGAGGTCACCCTGTCTGTGTAGGTGGTGGCCGGGCACTGAAATGTCCCAGTCAGTGCCCTATGCCCTGTGCAGATGCACCCTGGCCAGGCCACCCTGTCCGGTCTATACCCATGGTACCTTGCTCCTCATTATGCACATTGGCAGCCCAATACTGGCAACATTGCTGGCAGTGTGGGCTGTGGAAGGTGTTTGCAGCCACCACACACTGGATAGGCAGACAGCCACCCCCGCACCTATGCCAGCATTGTGCTACTATAGAGGAGTCCAGCAGCCATACCCACCACACCAGTCCTGGGCACAGTACAGGCATGGATATGGTACGCACTACTGTTGGGGGTCACTCCCCAGGGTGGTAAACACTGTCAGAGACCAGACCTGCAGTGCACACCGCAGACATCACAATGATTGTTATGGTGGAGAACAATGAGCAAAATGTGCTTAACGTAGGAATTGATATCTGCCAGTTATCATGGGCAATGTTTGATAGCTGTGTACCATATACCCAGGTGTAGGGTGGCAGTGCTAAGGTATGCAACTGCTAGTATTGGGAGATACAGGCAGGGCCCAATGTCCTGCCTCTCCATGAGGCATTGGCCAATGGGGCCTTTGGGGGTATGTGTGGATGTGTCTGGCCCTGTTGGCTGCTGCTTTACGGCAGAGTGTCCCAACTCCAGTCCTGGTGTTCGGACCACTGTTCGGGTTTTCATGCTGTCTCTCATAGATATGCATGAGCTACATCAGCATACCATGGGGGTGGTGCATAGATATGCAGCACAGGCATCTTTATTAGAGGCAGCATGGATCCTGAATGGTGTGGGGGCCCTCCAGGACTGCATTTGGGAGACTGTGCTCTAGGTAATGCGGCTGTTTATGGTGTCTGTGTTGTGTGTGGTAAAATATTGGCATATGAACCATGCGTATGTTCTCAGCAATTAAGGTTTGTCTGTACTATCATGGTTTAGTTGTAGGAAAAATATGTGGACTGGATTGGCAGTAGCCCCAGCTGGGCTTTGAACCTATGACCCTCTGTTCCTGCACACACTGTCTGTGTGCACTGCACCTCTGTGTTGCCACAGACATGCTGTGTTCCCTGGGGAGTCCATGACTGTACATCCGACAGAGCCTGTCTGTTGTGGTGGACGGTGCCAGCCTGCACAGGCCTAGGCCACTGTCTGCTGTGGTTTGCAGCCACTGCCCCCTCCACCACCTGTACCCTTCCGCCAACATGCAGACATGTCCCTATCTGGAAAGAAGCATATGACCTGATTGAGTTGTGACACTCCAGGACTGTATTTGGGGGACTCAGCTGTAGGTAATGCCCATTGATATGGCTTGTGTGCGGTTTAGGGTAAAATATAGGTGTTGGAACCATGCTTATGTTCTCTGCCATACAGGAGTGTCTGTACTATCACTGTTTGGTGGTGGGTAAAACTATGGGGACTGGGTTGGCTTGAGCCCCAGCTGGGATTTGAACCTGTGACCCTCTGGTCCTACAGGCACTGGCTGTGTCTGCTGCACCACACTGTGGCCGCAGAGATGGTGCAGTCTCTGGTGATAGGGAACTTGGCCGCACGAGTCAGACACCCTGCTCTGCACAATTTTACTGTGGGCTCGTTTACCTTGTCTGGGGACAGGGGTGCAATTAAACCTCAAAACTGACCTCCAAAAAAGGGGAAAAAACCAAAACCAAGCTGGGCAACAGTGATATTAATGGGCAACATGAAAAACACTCCCAGGAAAGCTCCATTAAAATGCAGTGCTTTTTGAACGGGTCTACGGAGCGTAGACCCTTCCAAAAATCATTTCTTTTTTTCTGGAGCTTTCCTGGGAGAGTTTTTTATGGTTGTCCATTAATATCACTGTTGCCCAGCTGGGGTGTAATTTATTTGGTATTTTTTGTGGTCATTTTACATTTATATTTGCTGTTTTGTTCTGTGCACACGTATCACACTGCTCACGTTTTGCAGGTTTCTCCGGTTTTGCTGTACATTGCTGACGGAAATGGTTTCTCTTCCCTTTAAATCGGCTCTAACGCGAGGGTTTCACTCGCGGTATTTTTAATGCCGACATTCAGCCCCGCTCCTGTGCGGGGAGCCTCTCCCCTCCCACTCTCCACCTATTGACCCCGTCCCCCTGCCCCTCGGCCCTCCGTAAGCGTTTCCCCGCCTCTATCGCATATCAGCGCCCCGCACACGTGCGGCTGCCCGTTAATGTGACGCGCACGCGTGCGCGGTGCTTAAGAGCTCTTAAGTGCATCATTAGCGTCTGCTCTTGTGCGCCACGCACGTGTGCGCGGTTTAGTAAACATACCCCATAGAGTGAAGTGGGGTGTTTCGATCATGAGGACATCCATGTCCTCAATATTATTGGAATGTAACAGGTTGGCTTTAACACTAGAAGCCCCAAAAAGAATTTTACCTAGAAACCCCAAAGTGCATCAATTGACACATTATCACGACTGCGTTTAGCATGAAATGCAGATGTGAATTAATGTAAAGTTACTCATTTGTTAAATACGTGCAGTATGTGACGTCATTACATGACATCATCGTGTGTTTATTGTTTGTAATGTCGGAGTAAAACTGTAAACAGTGATTGAGATGCGCCACCTAGTGGGAGCATGAATTTATACCTAGAAGCCCCAAAGTATGTCAATTGACGCATCCAAGACAATTGAGTGCATCAATTGACGTACTTTGGGGCTTCTAGGTATAAATTCATTTTCCCGCTAGGTGGTGCATCTGTCATTAATTTTTGATGCACATATTTGAACATATTGACCTTGCTAACAAAGTCATGGAACATGACTGACATGATTCTAGCAGTGGCACTAGTATACAACTTCGAAGATGCATTTGCATCAATTGACGCACTTTGGGGCTTCTAGTGTTAAGGGCGGTTTTGATGATAATGAGGACTCCACCACCCCTCTTTGCGGACCTAGGGCAATGGAAGATGTCGTAGCCATCTGCTTTTAACTGATTAAGTAGGATCTTATCCTGATCTGTTAGCTTGGTTTCAGTTATGAAAAGGATATCTGGTTTACTGTCAGAAAGGATATCTGCAATGACTGGGATTTTGTTTCTGATGGATCTAGCAATTATGAGGCAGCAATAGAGTTTCCTAGGGACAGGTCTAGGGGCCTGTATATTATGTTGCGGAGAGCTTAAAGGAGTGATGTATATGAGTCTGTGTTTTTGACCTCTCTTATATTGTATGTTGTAGTTATATTTGGTGTGGTGGAGGTCAGGACTTCTGTGGTGGTGTATGATTGGAATGTTGTGTGAAAGAGTAGAGTAGACTTGTGTGTATGTGGGAGCAATTAGAGCAGTTAGTAAGATTATGGCTATTATGGCGCTTGTGTAAGTGTTGGATGCCATGGTGCTGTGCAGCAGTGGTTCAAAAGAGATCAATTACCTTCAGTTGTCCTGTGAATTGCTCAGGTCCTTGTTCAGGGCATGTGTGCAGGTTCAGCTCAATGTCCACACTCAAGGGCCATGCCTAAGGGGCCCGAAGGCGCTTTGGTTAAATAAGCAGGAGGTGGTGTCCCCGGAGAGGCTCGATTAGCCTTGCAATCTGGAGCAGGGGGGATGATAGGCTGTGCTCTTCTCCTGGTCCCGATGCCAATCACGTGCTTCCCTGCACTGTTTTATGAGTGTCTACTTCTATGCCTGCATGCGCTGAGGCAATTTTAGAAGCACCTACCTGAGTGTGCTAAAAAACTGTTCTATATGCTCAAGTCACTTATAAAGTTACCATCTTAGTGGCCATCTTAATCCTGGAGAAAACCGGGTTCTTTGCAAGTTATGTTACTCCCCATTGGCCCAAAATAAGAGTAGTCTAAACATGTTGCTTTGTGAGAACTTCCCAGAGTTAAGGTCCCTTCTTCAGATAGGTAACTGATAGGATCACAATTGTCAATATCCAGTTAGGGCAAGGATGTAATACACCTGAATTTGAGAACTTTCTCACCAGTTTCTGTATTTCTACAGGTGAAACTGGGAAAAATAATTCCCATATGGCATCTGTCCTGAATGGACCCTCCCACTCACCTTTCCATTCAGGTAAAAACTATGTTGTATTCAACTAGTTAATACTGATTGACATAAAGTTCTAATTTTGTTTTTAAAAAATAATACTAGATCTGGGGCTATCAGCTGCTCCTCTCTCCCTCCCTGCTGATCCTGTCTTTCCCTCATCAGGGATTCTACGATCTTAAATAGTGATCTTAAATCATTTTGACTCTTCCACTAATTAGAATAATATTCCCCTTTTGCCTGAGAATGCGCCACCTTATATTGATTATTTTTTTTCCATTTTCTTTTCAATTCCAACTCGAAACTAGCCAAAGTCATCTTAATTCTGTCTTCATTTAAGCTAATTTAGGTTTAAAGCAAGGAGCAGACCTTTTAACCCATTTCTCTTTAAACGGGGCTGTCTTGTCAAGTGTTTCTTTAATCATATCATCCCACAATCCAATCATTTCCTCTGCAGATTTGACAACCCAGTTGTCAGCTGCTCAGTAACTACAGACCATAATTGGTCAGGATATACCCTACTTCAAAACCTTTTCTTTTGATTTGTAGCTTCTCTCACTCTCGCTTTAGACTCCCATCACACAATCATAATAATTCAACGTTGAGCAATTTGGAAAGCTAACCCTTGGTAAAGTTGGAATAGGAGAACAAACAGAAATTTAGCTCTTCTTTGAACTACCTACAATCACATTGTTCTGCATGACCTGAGACCATTGGGGATTTAAGAACCACTGGGCTTGCCTCATACAGAAGCATAGAAGCATACCATGAGAGTGACACATGAAGTCACATTTTAGAAAAGATACGGAGATCAGAATAGGGATATCAAGGTTGTGATGTTCAAAATTTCCGCAGATACCGCATCGTTCACAGAAGAAGGTGATAATGAACAGCTTACAAAATTGAAAGTGAATGAGATGATGTTACCGGATGAGATACATCCCAGGACACTGAGAGAGTTGAGAGAGGTTCTGGTGGCTCCTTTAAAGAATGTTTTGAATAGATCCTTGGAATGGGGGAGTTTCCACAGCTTGGGAGAAGGGACGATGTAGAACCTCTTCCTGCCCTTCGTGTGCTCCTTATGCCTGGAACAAACTACCTGAGTCAGTATGTCAGGCTCCATTTCTGGCTCTGTTCAGATCCATGCTAAAAACTCACCTCTTTGAGACTGCTTTTGAATCTTGATCCCCATGGTCTCCTGTTCACCTCCTATGTGTTTCCTTACCATTCTTCTTGACATATCCTAGTCCCCAGTTGTGCTGTCTGTCTTGACTAGACTGTAAGCTCTGAAGAGCAGGGACTGTCTCTTACATGTCTCTGTACAGCACTGCATATGCCCTGTAGCGCTATATAAATGATAAATAGTAGTAGTAGTCTTCACAAAAGTAGTAACAGAAAACAGGTGGACAGCTACAGGCTGGTAAGCTTTATCTTGGTGGTAGGAAAAGACACTACTGAAAGAAAGGCTAGTGAATTTTCTGAAATCCAGTGGACTGCAAGATCCAAGGCAGCATGGTTTTACCAAAGGAAGATTGTGTCAAACAAATCTGATTTCTTTGACTGGATTACTCAAGAGCGTGTAATATATATGATCTACTTGGATTTCAGCAAAGCCATTAATACTTTTCCTCTTGGGAGCCAGATGAGTAAACTGAGTAGCTCAGTGATGGGTTCCAAGATGGTGAAGTGGTTCAGAAACTGCTTGACTGACAGACGACAGAGGGTGGTGCTAAGTGGAGTTCACTCAGAAGAAAGGAAAGTAAACAGTGGAGTGCATCAGGGATTGGTCCTGGAACCAATACTGTTCAATGCCTTTGCTGAAAGACTGAAAGGAAAAGTTTGCCTTTTTGTGGATGACATGAAGATTTGCAACAACGTGGATACTCTAGAGCAGGGGTCTCCAACTCCAGTCCTGGAGGGCCGCAAACCAGTCAGGTTTTCAGGGTATCCCTAATGAATATGCATGAGATATATATGCATTAGAAATAGCCTGTCAAACTGACTGGTTTGTGGCCCTCCAGTGCTGGATTTGGGGACCCCCACCTTACACCTCTGTCATTTAAGATTGTGAGTGGGCAAGGTACAGATGTCCTCAACATCAAAAGAGTAGATAGAATGTGTCACATACCTCCTCGCTTCTCACCACCACCAAAATATTGTCTATTAGACAACTTTTTGGTGGTGGTGAGAAACGAGGAGGGATGTGACACATTCTATCTACCCTTTTGATGTCGAGGACATCTGTACCTTGCCCACTCACAATCATACATGACAGAGGTGTACGGCAGGGGTCCCCAAATCCAGCACTGGAGGGCCACAAACCAGTCAGTATGGCAGGCTATTTCTAATGCATATATATCTCATGCATATTCATTAGGGATACCCTGAAAACCTGACTGGTTTGCGGCCCTCCAGGACTGGAGTTGGAGACCCCTGCTCTAGAGCATAGGTGTCAAACCTGTCCTGGAGGGCCACAATCCTGCCAGGTTTTGGGATAGCCCTAATGAATATACATGAGATATATATGCATTAGAGATAGCCTGCCAACCTGACTGGTTTGTGGCCCTCCAGGACTGGATTTGGAGACCACTGCTTTACACCTCTGTCATTTAAGATGGTGAGTGGGCAAGGTACAGATGTCCTAGACATCAAAAGGGTAGCTAGAATGTGTCACATTCATCCTCGATTCTCACCACCACCAAAAAGATGTCTAATGGACAATATTTTGGTGGTGGTGAGAAGTGAGGAGGAATGTGACAAATTCTATCTAACCTTTTTGATGTCTTGGACATCTGCACTTTGCCCACTCACAATCTTAAATGACAGAGGTGTAAAGCAGGGGTCTCCAAATCCAGTCCTGGAGGGCCACAAACCAGTCAGGTTGGCAGGCTATCTCTAATGCATATATATCCCATGCATATTCATTAGGGCTATCCCAAAACCTGGCAGGATTGTGGCCCTCCAGGACAGGTTTGACACCTATGCTCTAGAGCAGTGGTTCTTAACCAGTCCTCCTTGAACCCCTAGGCCAGTCGAGTGTTCAGGATAGCCCTAATGAATATGCATGATATATATATGCATTAGAGATATCCTGCCAACCTGACTGGTTTGTGGCCCTCTAGGGCTGGATTCGGAGACCCTTGCCTTACATCTCTGTCATTTAAGAATGTGAGTGGGCAAGGTGCAGATTTCCAAGACATCAAAAAGGTTAGATAGAATTTGTCACATGCCTCTTTGCTTCTCACCACCACCAAAATATTGTCTATTAGACAATTTTTTGGTGGTGGTGAGAATTGAGGAGGCATGTGATACATTCTATCTACTCTTTTGATGTCTAGGACATCTGCACCTTGCCCACTCACAATCTTAAATGACAGAGGTGTAAGGCAGGGTTCTCCAAATCCAGCCCTAGAGGGCCACAAACCAGTCAGGTTTATTTTATTTATTTTTATTATTTTATTTTACATTTCTTATATACCGCACTATTTACGATCAGCGCGGTTTACATAAAACAAAACAGAATCCGACAATGAACAAGAGTCAGGTCATTACAATGAACAGGAGCAATCAACTTGGATAACGGGGGAAACTATGTACATAAATGGAATACTGAAATTGGTAAACTATGTACACAAATGGGATACTGAAATTGGTAACTGTCTATATGTGAGATGAGTTCATTGTGTGTTGTTCGTACCTGGTGGCTGGGGTTCGAGGGAGGCTGTGAGGTATTTAATAAAGAGGAGGTGTTTTAAGGCCTTCCTGAACTGGCTCAAATTGGGGATAGCTCTGATGTGTGGTGGTAAGGAGTTCCAGAGGCTTGGGGCGCTCAGGCTGTAGGCTCTATTTGAAGTTGATATGGCGCATCTTGTCATAGCTTTTGGTATTGCTAGCATGTTGGTTGCAGCCGTTCTTCTTATCCTGTTGGGCATGGGTTGTTGTATGAGGTCACATATTGAAGAAGAGGATAACCCATTGATGGCCTTGAATGTCATCACTAAGATCTTGAAGTTAATCCTGGCTTGGATGGGGAGCCAGTGCAGCTGCATCAGGAGGGGTGTGATGTGCTCTTTCCTTGGTGCTCCTAAAAGGATTCGCGCAGCGCTGTTCATGGCGAGTTGTAAGGGATGTAAGGTTGCTTTAGGGAGACCTTGTAGGATGGCGTTTGCATAATCAAAATGAGGGATGATGAGGGCTTGGTAGATGGTACGGAAGTCATTCAGCTCGAGTAGAGGGCGTATGTGTCTGAGGGATCTGATCTTGAAGTAGATCGCTCTTACTGTTTTTGCTATGTGCTGCTTCATGTCGAGGTTCTGATCCAGTGTGACTCCGAGGTATCGTATGGCTGATTTTACTTGCAGCTTGGCGATGTCGACTTCCAAGTGGTTAGGTGGAATAAACTCAAGATTTCTAGAGATAAATAGGACCTCTGTTTTCTTATGTTGGATGCGCAGATTTTGAGAGAGGAGCCATTCGGATACTGCATTGAAACACTTAGTTATTGGGGTGAGGTCTGGGCAATCCAGGGATATTGGCAGGTAAAGTAGGACATCGTCGGCGTAAATCATGCAACTCACATTAAAGTGTCTAATGATGTTACATATGGGTTGGATATAAATGTTAAACATAAGAGACGATAGGGAGGATCCTTGAGGGACTCCTTGACTTTGTAGGAATGGCTCAGATGTGGTTCCATTTGCTCGTACGTGTTGCCATCTTCCAGACAGGTAAGATCTGCACCACTCCAGCGCTGTTTCAGTGATGCCTTTCTCTCTTAGCCGAATCAGGAGGATCTCGTGGCAGACAGAGTCGAAGGCTGCCGCAATATCTAAAAAGATAAGTGCGAAACCTGTACGTGAGTTGTCAATGCCTGAGATTATGGTGTTGAAGAGAGTGGTAAGTAGTGTTTCCACTCCATGTGACTCTCTGAACCCGTGTTGTGATGGATCTAGAGGTGCATAGGTGTCCACATGATCTTGTAGCTGCCTGTATACTATTTTTTCAATGATTTTAGAGAGCATCGGGATACTGGATATGGGTCTGTAAGACTCGACCTTTAGAGGGTCTAATTTGGTGTCCTTAAGCAGCGGTCTAACAGAGGTCTGTTTGAGCATGGATGGGAATGATCCGGTGCTAAATGATAGTCGCATCATTTTGGCTAAGATTGGGGCAAGGTCAGATCGCAGGTTGGCAGGATATCTCTAATGCATATATACCTCATGCATATTCATTAGAGCTATCCTGAACACCCGACTGGCCTAGGGGTTCAAGGAGGACTGGTTAAGAACCACTGCTCTAGAGGAAATTAATTTCATGTTATCATCTGCAAAAATTAGAAGAATTGCCTAATGCTTGACAATAATTGTAAGATTTAATGAAAAGAAGTGCAGAGTGGTGCACTTGGGATGCAGAAATCCAAAAGAGCTGTACACGATAGGAGGTGAGAGGTTGGTGTAGAAGGACCAGGAGAGGGACTTTGGGTTGATAGCATCTGATGATCTCAAGATAGTGAAACAATGTGACAAGGCGCTGGCCAAAGCCAGAAGGATGCTAGGCTGCGTACAGAGAGGCATAACTAGCAGAAGGAAAGAGAAACTGATGAGGTCTCACTTGACTATTGTGTTCTATCTTAGAGACCATACCTCGCAAAGGATATAAAAAGATTTGAAAACAATTCAAAGAAAGGTGATCACACTAATATAGGGCTTTCATACCCTGGAGGAGGAACATGGGAGAAACAATAGAGACATTTAAGTACTTAGAAACATAGAAACATGATGACAGAAAAAGACCACATGGCCTATCTAGTCTGTCCTTCCATAACAACAACTACAACAGTCCACTTTTTACCTTTAGAGATCCTCTGTGTTGGTCCCATGCTTTTTTGAATTCAGTTACTGTCCTCATCTCTACCACCTCCACTGGGAGACTATTCCATGGATCCACTACTCTTTCTGTAGAGAAATATTTCTGCATATCACTCCTGAATCTATCTCCCTTCACCCTCATCCCATGTCCCCTCGTAGCAGAACTTGCTTTCAATTGAAAGAGGCTCTCTCCATGAACATTTATGCCACGGAGGTATTTAAACATCTCAATCATATCACCTCTATCCCGCCTTTCCTCTAAGGTGTACATATTAAGATCCTTAAGTCTGTCCTCATATGCTTTATAATGAAGCCCATAGATCATTTTAGTAGCAACCCTCTGCACTGACTCCATCCTGTTCACATCCTTTTGAAGGTGCGGTCTCCAGAATTGCACACCATACTCCAAATGAGGTCGCAACAAAGACTTATACAGAGGCATTATCACCTCCTTTTTTCTGCTAGCCATTCCTCTCCGTATGCACCCAAGCATCCTTCTAGCTTTTGCCGTCGCCTTTTCTACCTGTTTAGCTACTTTAAGATCATCAGATACAACCACGCCTAGGTCCCGCTCTTCTTTAGTGGACAAAAGTACTTCACCTCCTATACTGTATTGCTCCCTTGGATTGCTGCAGCCTAAATGCATGACCTTACATTTTTTAACATTAAATCCCAGCTGCCAAATTCTAGACCATTCTTCAAGCTTAGCTAGATCCCTCCTCATGTTATCTACACCTTCCTGGGTGTCTACTCTATTGCAGATTTTGGTATCATCTGCAAAGAGGCAAACCTTACCCGACAGCCCTTCCGCTATATCACTAACAAAGATGTTAAAAAGAATCGGACCAAGGACAGATCCCTGGGGCACACCACTGGTAACATCCTTCTCCTCAGAGTGAGCTCCATTTACTTGTACTCTTTGTCGCCTCCCACCCAACCAATTTCTAACCCAAGCAGTAACTTTAGGGTCCATCCCTAGGTTGCTCAGTTTGTTTATAAGTCGCCTGTGAGGAACAGTGTCAAAGGCTTTACTGAAATCTAAATACACCACATCTAGAGCTCTCCCTCGGTCCAACTCCCTAGTCACCCACTCACAGAAATCAATCAGATTTGTCTGACAAGACCTGCCTCTGGTGAATCCATGCTGCCTCAGATCCTGTAATCCGCTGGACTCCAGAAACCTCACTATTTTCTCTTTCAGCAGCGTTTCCAATAATTTACTCACCACCAAAGTTAAACTAACCGGCCTGTAGTTTTCAACCACATCCTTACTTCCGCTTTTGTAAAAGGCAGCACATGAGCCTCTCTCCAGTCCTTTGGCACCACTCCCGACTCCAACGAGGCATTGAAAAGGTCAGTCAGTGGAGTTGCTAGAACGTCCCCAAGTTCCCTCAGTATTCTAGGGTGTATCCCATCCAGTCCCATCGCTTTGTCTACTTTAAGTTGAGCTAGTTTCTCACGAACACAGTCTTCTGAAAATTGTTCAAGATGTCTCTCGCGTCTGTTCTTATTTGTGGGTGTTTTCTGAGGTCCTGCTACTGGTTCTTCATCTGTGAACACAGAACAAAAATATTTGTTAAGCAATTCCACTTTATCCTTATCAGCTTCTACATATTCCCCCCCTGCACCCTTGAGTCTGACAATACCACTTTTGCCCTTCCTCTTCTCACTAATATATCTGAAAAATGTCTTATCCCCCCATTTTATCGCATTGGCTATTTCCTCCTCCTTTTGAATCTTTGCCTTCTTGACTACTTTGCTAGCTTCTCTAAGTTTTTCCAAATACAGATGCCTGTCTTCCTCTCTCTGTGATCTCTTGTATTTCATGAAGGCCTCCCTCTTTTTCTTCACTTTTCAGCTACTTCCTTCGAAAACCATAGCGGTCTCCTTTTCCTTTTGCCTTTATTTACCATTTTAACAAAAAGGTTGGTTGCCTTTAAAATACCCCCTTTCAGTTTTGCCCACTGTTTTTCTACATCCCCCAGCTGTTCCCATCCCACTAACGACTCCCTGAGGTATTGGCCCATCTTTGCAAAGTTAGTCTTCCTAAAGTCTAAGATCCTCACCTTGGAATGGATTCTAACAGCCCTAGTCCTAATACTGAACCACACCATCTGGTGATCACTGGATGCAAAATGATCTCCCACTACAACATCAGAAACACTTTCACCATTGATAAGCACCAAGTCCAGTATGGCCCCTTCACGTGTGGGGTCTGTTACCAATTGCCTGAATAGTTCTCCCTGTAGAGAATCCAGGATCTCCTTACTTCTAGATGATACTGCAGCAGGAATGTGCCAATCAACATTTGGCATATTGAAATCTCCTATCAGTAGCACTTCCCCTTTCCTAGCAATGCTGCGTATGTCTTCAATTAACTCTCTGTCCACCTCTTCCTCTTGTGAGGGAGGTCTGTATATCACACCAATGCAAATAGATTTCTCTTTCCCTCTTTCTAGTTTAACCCACAATGCTTAAAGGATATTAATGAACAAACAAACCTTTTTCAAAGATGGGGAAGCTGTAGAACTAGAGGACATGAAAGGAAGCTGAAAGGAGGTAAACTAAAAAGCAATGTCAAGAAATACTTTTTCATGAAAAGGATGGTGGAGGCCTCGAATGCCCTCCCAGTGGAAGTGGTGGGAGTCAAAACTGATTGTGATAGACACAGAGGACCCTTTTATAGCAAAAGGATGGAATCAAAGCACCATATATTACTTTTATATTTCAAAAAAGAGAGGGGTAACCTGCATGGAGTGGTGGGTAAATTCCTAAACAAAGCTATAGATGGTCATAACCTGCATGAAGCAGCAGGTACAACTTTGAACAAAGGCATAGAAGAAGGGTAACCTATAATGAGTGGTGGTACAAATCTTACCACCTCACTGGGCAGACTAGTTGGACCATATTGGTCTTTTTCTGCCATCATTTACCATGTTACTATTTTAGAAGGAGCCTTTTCTAAAAGACAGAATAAGGAGGCGCAGGCATGCATGGGTGCATGGATATGTGGAGCTGGAGGAACCACTTTGCAAATCCACAAATAGGAAACATGGGAAACATGACCAACATATATTTATATATATATATACAGTCAAACCTCGGTTTTCATTTGCCCCGGTTTTCATACGCTTCGGTTTTCAACGGCTTTTCTGACTGAGATTTTGTCCCGGTTTTCATGCATTGCTTCGGTTTTCAACGTCTTTTGACTGAGATTTTGTCCCGGTAGCAGGGAAGAAAAGCTGTCAACGTAAGCAGGAGATGTTGCATGAATGTGGGAGGCAGTTCTTTCTCTTGCAGGGTACGTCTGAAGCTATATCATTAAGATTTTCTGCCATTCTGAAGCATTGAGCAGATAATGTAAAGGTATTTTAATGGACAGAATTCAATGTGATTCCGAAGAGAGCTGGGCACAGCAGCTTGTCAGGGGTGGCTAAGGCCAGATGTTAACATACTGTACTGTACAGTACTGTACTTAGCTTGCTTTCAGTGATGTTAAATGTTCATTTATCCATTTCATTAGTCATTTATATTTATTTCTCATAGTTTTCTGTATGTAAAAATATAGTTATTCTCTATAAAATGTATTTTTTGTGAATATTTTTGGGTGTCTGGAACGGATTAATTGGATTTACATTATTTCTTATGGGAAATATTGCTTCAGTTTTCATACGTTTCGGTTTTAGTCAGACTTTTTCGAACGGATTAATCATGAAAACCGAGGTTTGACTGTATATATATATATATATATATATATATATATATATATATATTGTCGTACCCCCTTGCCTAGGCCAGAGGCTTAGGGCAAAAAGGGCTGCCTTATTTGTCCTTAAATAAAGAGTCACTGGTTTTCTCCACCAGGGAATTCTGGGAGTTGTAGTTCTTACTTAAAGACAAAGTAGTATGACTACTCGGGTTTGTTCAGGCAAAACAAGGAAATTTATTTTGGGTTCCCCTTTCGCATCAAATTCAAACACAAGGCAAAATAGGATTATTCTCCAAAGATAACAGGAACAAAAATTGCATCGGGAACTTCAGAACTGAAAACACCTTTTCACATCACAGTTGTTCCCAGCTAATTCTTCAGCTTGTTAATTCACAGCTACCTCTTGTCATTCAAACCAGGTAAATTCATTCCATTTATATCCAATGTAGCTTTAGTTAATAAACTCAGGGTTCAGTGAATGTTCTTTAGTTTAACAGAAGGTCTTAGCTTTCTCCAAGCTAAGTACAATATTGCTCTTCAAAGACTTCCTGTCTCAGACCTTTTCTTAGCAATAATTACACTTCCCTTCTACATAGAGAACAATCCATTGGTGCTTCATTACACCCAGAATCTTCCTCACAAGGATCAATCTGCATGTCCTCTTGCACCATACATTGCTTATCTTCCCCTGGGTTTTCAACAACACATTCAAACTTACTGTTTTGTAGAAATTCTGGAGTTCCTCTAAAAGCTGCTCTCCTGGATAAGAACTGGTTGTACCTTGAGAGTAGGCTTTTCTGTCTTGGAACAGTTTCTTTAATACTTTAATTGTATTCAGGTCTATTTCTCTGCTCGAGGCTGTGTTCTGGTTATCTCTGTCTATAACTGCTTGCACCCACCTTCTCTCAGCTTGGGTTCCTGGAACCGGGTTTTGCACACTCTGCTCTGCAGTCTGGCTCAGCTCATTAGCAACGTCCTCAGCTATCCATCTGCTGGACTCTGAAGCAGGTGTACCTTTCACCTTAGAACTGCTTCTTTGGTTGCTAAAACCTTTTTTCCATGTGGAGTAAAGCTTTCCATGTCTGCCTTCTCTTGGCTTCCTTGAACCAGGCTTCACTGCTCCTGAACCCTCTGGCTTCACAGCTGCTGGACTCTCAGCTGCTCTTTCTCCTTCTCCTCCCTCTGCTCTCACTGAGGCCGGCTTAAAAAGCTGCTTTCCTGCTACCACTCCCTGCTCCATGCACATGTGCCTGTGATTAGAGCTCAAACCTGCACCTACGTTAGGGCTTGGGCGTGGCTCAGCCTCAGCTAGTATGTGTTTCTTTAGTTTATCTGAAGCTTGAACCCTGTGGAAACCTTGCCTGTCTCTTGTCCTAAAGGCGTATTCCCTATTTTCCTCTGTTTCCATCTGTTCAACACCACTCTCATCGTCAAAATATCTAAGTGCTGGATTTCACAACTTAGGGGTAGGTTTACTAAACTGCAATAACATCGCAGCGGCTAAGTTATCGCGTGATAAGTAACGTTATCACGTGATAAGTAACGTTATCACGCGATAAGTAGCGTTATCACGCGATAATGTCCCCGGTGGCGTGAAGTCCCGCAGAGGGTGGAGAGAGGGCGGAGAGAAGGGGTCAATGGGCAGGGAGTGGGCGGGGAGAGGCTCCTGCTACACTAATGCTGTGAAATGAAGCGCCGAAAATTACCGCGAGTGAAAACATGGCATTAGAGGCACAATTGCAGAAGAGAGAAACCAGTTCAGTCAGCAATGTACAGCAAAGGCAGGGAGACCAAGAAAGTGATAGTAGTGCTACATGTGCAGCAACAGCATAGTGCCCAAGTATGAAAGGGCACTATGGTGATGCTGCAAATGGTATACAGGGGACTGCAGGCGGGACATGCAGTGGGGCATCTGGGGCACAGGGTGGACTAGGCAGATGCCTAGGTGGCAAATAGGAAGGCAGAAATGGAAAATCAGCAAGACAGCAACTGACCAAGGTCAAACATGCCCACGAGTGTGTGTCCCACAGTGTCCCAGGGGACAGTACCCAGCAGATAGGCCAAAGGGCAGATAACATTGGCAGGCGGTGCTGGGGGGAAGGGTGGATGTCTATGTAGGCACCCCTACCCCAGACCCCACACCTTAGGCAGCCACCTACCAGCACACTGGATGGCCTGGGACTGCACACCACCAGCACCACCGGCATAAGTGCATGTCAGCATGGTGGTGGAGGGAGCAGTGGCATCTGCCCACAGCAGACCAAGGCCAAACCCTGTTTAGCTGGGTGGCGTGCAGTGCAACAGACAAGGTCTGTCTGAAGAACAGTCATGGTATCCCCAGGGAATGACCTGCTTCTGTGGCAACAGTTTGGTGCAGTACACACAACTAGTGTGTTCTGGGGCAGAAGGTCACAGGTTCATGTCCCAGCTGTGGCTCCTGCAGACCATGTCCCTTTATTTTACCCTACAGAGCACATAAACATAAACATAAACATGTGCACTCCCTAGATCAGGAGTGGGCAATTCCTGCCCTCATGCACCACAATCCAGCCTGGTTTTCATGATGTCCCTAATGAATATTTATGAACCTATTTCCATACAATGGAAGGCAGTGGATGCAAATAGATCTCATGAATATTCATTAGGGACATCATGAAAACCAGGCTTGATTGTGGTGCACGAGGGCCGGAATTGCCCACCCCTGCCCTAGAGCATCGGCTAACAGGTGCACAAACACCCACACCCACAGGCTCCACTATCCAAAGCCTCATGGACAGTCAGGCTGTTGGGCCTGGCGTGGAGCAGCAGTTACCACTACTAGCACCTGCATACCTTAGCACCATCATAAATATGGAAACACGCTCCACATATATCAAACAGTTGCTATGATTAATATCAGATAACAAATCCTAAATTAAACACAATTTGTTAACAGAGATTCATCATAGCAACCTTTCTGATATATGTGGAGTGTGTTTCCTGTTTTGTCTGACAGTGTTACCACCCCAGAGAGTGACCTTAATAGTACTGAATACCTTAGCAATGCCTGCACTGTGCTCAGGACTGGTGTGGTAGCCAGGGCTGCCAACCATCTCTATCTTTGCACAATGCTGAAATAGGTTGGGAGTGTGTCTGTGTCTATCCAGTGTTTTGTGGCTGCCTACACCTTACTGAGCCCACAATGCGTACACTGTTTCCAGTGGTAGCCTGCCAATGTGCATAATGAGGAGCAAGGTATTGTGGGTATGGCCCGGACAGGGCGGTCTGGGCAGGATGCATCTGCACAGGGCATAGGGCAATGCCTGGGACATTGTAATGCCCGACCACCACCTGCACGGACAGGGTGGCCACCGCATGTCATGCTGGGAGGTCACTCTCACCCTGACTGAGCAGTGACCATGGCATGTCTAGGTTCCCACATAGTGCTATACAGTGTTTCCCTCAAGTGATATCTGTGAGTTCAATTTTCTGGGGCCTAATCACTGACATCCCACTTTTGGGTGCACATAGTTCCTCTAAGACAGTGGTTCTGAACCAGTTCTCCTTGAACCCCTAGGCCAGTTGGGTGTTCAGGATAGCCTTAATGAATATGCATGAAATATATGTGCATTAGAGATATCCTGCCAACCTGACTGGTTTCTGGCCCTCTAGGGCTGGATTTGGCAACCCCTGCCTTACACCTCTGTCATTTAAGATTGTGAGTGGGCAAGGTGTGGATCTCCAAGACTTAAAAAAGGTTAGATAGAATTTGTCATATGCCTCTTTGCTTCTCACCACCACCAAAATATTGTCTATTAGACAACGTTTTGGTGGTGGTGAGAATTGAGGAGGCATGTGACAAATTCTAGCTTACCTTTTTGATGTCTTGGAGATCCGCACCTTGCCCACTCAAAATCTTAAAAGACAGAGGTGTAAGGTAGGGGTCTTCAAATCCAGCCTTAGAGGGCCACAAAACAGTCAGATTGGCAGGATATCTCTAATGCATATATATCTCATGCATATTCATTAGGGCTATCCTGAACACCCGACTGGCCTAGGGGTTCAAGGAGGACTGGTTCAGAACCACTGCTCTAGGAACATGCACTATGTACTGGCTGGCAGACTGTCTGCAGTTAGCATGTGTATGGTTGGAACACCTTGCAAGGTGCAGACTAACTGTGCCCTCTGCTGGTGAATGTCAGATTGTGGTGGGGGGAAGCTGAGCTTTTCCAGGCCTTCTGCCAGTGCCCTATGTGATAGGTACATATCTGCATTGACTGCACTGGAGGGTGCCCTTTCCCCAGCAGGACTGGGGTTGATGGTCCCTTCTACTGCCTCCATTGCAAAGATGTAGAGTGTGGTTCTGTTGGTGGCAGATCCTGTCCCCCCACCCTGACCCGGAGAGGGTGGGTTGGGTGGTACTATATAATCTTCATGTGGGTCCAGACACCCCCCTGCTCTTGTAACAAGTGATCATAGCAACCACACAGGATATGCGCTATTCTGGGTGCATCTTAGTCCACAAGGGCTAGATGTGACTAGGGAATACAGATGGACACAGGTGTATCCTAGGTGTATTTACAAAGACTACCTATCACACACTAGCACTGATAGAAACCTGCAATATAGTCTATCTCAGCCAAGCCAGGTGCTGCGGACTTGGTGTTGGGCGCCCCACCTCACCCTCAGGGTGAGCACAGGAACCACACACTGTCACCATCTGTAGCTACTCTGTGCCAATAAAACACACGGTCAGTTCCACCTACCAGGCTGAGGTGCTGTAGAGGCGCATACCCCATCCTGTGTTCAGATGTAGACTGCTGTTCTGCATGTGCATTGCATCATGGGTACTGGTGGGTTTACCCTATCCTGGTAACCACAGCAGACATTTCGTGCGGTGACCTGCAGTCTTTCTGTAGCCAGCCAGTGCTGTGGTAAATGCTGTAGAGGTATAGTCCACTGGTTAATGCAATGACTGCTGAGCCAGAGATCATGGGTTTGATCCCTCAGAGGTCTCATCTAATATGGCTGACAGAGGCAATCCTTTTTTCTGCCTGTAATAGTCAGACACATCTCTACAATCTGTGCTGCCAGCAGAAACACCCTCACCTCAGTGCCGTAACCTATAGGGCACAATATAAAGGTGCTGTATAATGTGTCCTTTATAGGGCACCCTATAAAGCGGACAAGGCACTTTATAATATGCCCTATGAGGCACCTTAGGTTACGGCGCTGAGGTGAGGGTGTTTTTGCTGGCAGCACAGATTGTAGAGATGTGTCTGACTGTTGCAGGCAGGAAGAGGGATTGCCCCATTAGATGAGACCTCTGAGGGATCAAACCCATGATCTCTAGCACTACAGTCATTGCATTAACCAGTGGGCTACACCTCTATAGCTTTTATCACAGCGCTGGCATGAAATTAAGGTTACCGTGTGATAATGAGCCAAGGCGCCCTCTATCGGGCGATAAAAAGCCACTGCTACCTTGATGCCAGAACACCCACTTCCTTATATGGCATTCCTCACGTTAACACTGCACCTAGCACCGGTAACAGCACGGTTTAGTAAACATACCCCTCAGTGTAAGCAAGCCTGGTATTGAAATCTCCCACGTTGTGTCAGTGGCCGAGTGGGTAAGATCAAAATGGGGTCAATAGGTGAAACCAGTTTGCTATCACAAAGAGGTAAAATGCTAAACCTTAATGTCTAGTATGCAGTGATGCAGTTAAGACTTTAATGAAAATTATTAAGTTAAATAAACAGATTTTTATTTTGATCAGATAGAAATAACTATTGCTTATTCTTGACAGCAAATTATTCTTAAGCAACAGCGTACTGTATAAAAATTACATTAGTTCTCTATTTGTTTCACAGTTGTACTTTCTCCAAATACATTCTGCGCAACTCAAATAAGATCTATCTTTCTTTCTTACTGCTTCTCTATTTACATTTCTCATAAATTGTGTAACCTAAGAATTGATACTTTGGGGTATATTTACTAAAGGGCATTAAGATAGCAGGCATTAACAAGAGTTAATGGCAGCGGTAAAGGGTTTTCCATGTGAAAAAGACTCTGGGCAGGTAGGATGCATTCCAGTGTCAAGGGCGCAATGGGCCTCTTAACGTGCACTAACAGGATATCGGGCGTTAAGGTGTCAAGTATGCACCTTAATACTCAAAAGCGCCCACCACTTTATTGCTGGATAAGGGAGCCCCAGCGAAAGCCAATGTAAAGGTGATGGATGTAAGGACAGGTGGGAGCTGATGGACCTGACATGTGCATCCTACATGGCAGCCAGTAAGTTGGACGAGCATGTGAGAGGCAGCTGTACCAATGCACTGGAGGGTGTCCATGTAAAATGCCGTAATGTCAGTGTGTGGCATAAGATGGGGAAGACGTGTCCCTCAGCGGAGTCAGAAGTGGCATGATGTGTGCAGCGAAAGGATGATGGAGCAGGAGTGGTGACATAGAGATCAGGCATAGAAGAAGCATGAGTGAAATATCACAATGTAGAAAAGAGTACCCGTGTGGGGCCATAGTGGAGCAGATTGCACAAGAAGACATGACTGCACATAGCCGGCAGAGGCTGATGGATAGATGAAGGAAGGATGGTGGCGGAGGAGAGCGTGGTATGGGCTGACAGCACCAATGTGCCGGAGGTGCCATCCCCAATGCATTTGTACTGTGTGGGAAAAACATGCGTCAGTGCCACATGGAAGGCCTGATACTAGACATGTGGGTCTCACACCTATCCCAGCCACCCAACCACCATACAACACCCCAGACATATGTGCATAGAACAACTGGACAGGAGTTACTCAAACTGGGCAAAAGGGGCATGTACGGACATGAGTTGAAACCTGTTGGTGGCTATCTGAGGGATAGGATGTGTCTACATGTAATGAAGAGATGTGATGGAGCCAAAGTTGTATAATCGCAGTCAGGATGTCATACTTGACTCATATTTCACACATAGGTTACAGCTGTATGTGTGTACGGTAACTGTCTGTTAGTATTCTGCTGTATCAGTGCAGTCATGTCGGGGTGCATTGTACCGAAAACTTGGTAATGTCTGATGATAAACAGGGACTGTAGAAACCTGAGCCAATGGAGGGTTAAGTGACCTGCCCAAGGTCAGAAGGAGGTGTGGTCATTCCATGAAGGATGTGGCATACATAAAACGACAGTAACACAGTCCAAAATGTTGCAAAAGTAGTGCTAGTGGGCCTCAAACCCTGGTATCTTACTTCCCAAGCCAGTGCTATGATCGTTACACCACACCTCAAAGCAGGTGCCAGATATCTGCAGAGTGAATATGTTTGACCCCCTGCAAAGGGCTGCAGCAGAGCTAATAACGCCATGCTCTCAAAAGGGCCTGATGGGGACTAGCATGTTTGCTGACCCAAACTGGGGCCACAATGCATAACAAGGTCTAAGGATGTGTATCTGCCAGTCACAGCAGAGCCTGGACTGTTAAAGGCATGAAAATGAACTGAGTAGCACATAGGGCCAAAAAGCACACATGGGAATCAAACACTGGCCCCTTACAAATGAAATAACATTGCACTAACCATTAGGCTACACCTCCATACTGCTCTACATAGCAATGTCTGCAATCAAAGAGACTGCAAGTCACTACCTAACATGGCTGCTGTGTGTGCCAGTATAGGTTAGCCCCTCCAGTACCCATGATGCACTGCACACGCAGAACAGCATTTTGCAGCTGATCACCAAATGGAGACTGCAGTGATCTATCACATCAGCTCACTGAGATGCACTGACAGTGTGTGCTACAAGCACATAACAGTGCAACTGAGCAGTTTCAGCAGTCACCTTGAGGTTGAGGATGGGCGTTCACCACCTGGTCCCCAGAACTTGCACTACTAGAGATACACTTTGCCAGCCATGTTGTAGATCCATGCCACTGCCAGTGTGTTATGCTAGTCTTCTTGATTCCTGCACAAGTGCAACATGCCGTAGTTGCTTGTCATATCTGGGCCCTGTGTCTTGCTCCTGTTGAAATGCTGTGGCCACCCAGGCCATACATGTGGGAGATTATTTATTTTTATTAATTTTATTTAATGTCTTTTCTATACCGCACTCTTTAGAATCAGTGTGGCTTGCAGTCAACAAAATTTGAACAGTGCAGGCAGAACCTGCACTGGACATACAATGAACAGGTGTTATTGGGACTAATGAGGGTAGCTATGTACAGGCCAAGCCATGAGGTCGCAGGTGACCGGATCGGCTGGCAGCTATTTACAGGTTGTCTAACTAAATACAGGTTGATCATCCAGATCACAGATGTACAGTATTGCTTGGCGACTAAATGCAATATTAGGTGGCTATATACACATTGGCGTCTCTTAAGAACATAAGAACATAAGATATGCCAAACTGGGTCAGACCGAGGTCCATCAAGCCCAGTATCCTGTTTCCAACAGTGGCCAATCTAGATCATACATACCTAGCAGTATCCCCAAAAGACACAGGTTTCACAATGCTTGTATTGGGTCAAGCATTGATATCCTGGGTCCCTTTTTAATAATGGTTTATGGACCTTTCCTCCAGGAACTTGTCCAAACCTTTTTTAAACCCAGCTACACTAACAGCTCTTGCTACATCCTCCGGTAACAAATTCCAGAGTTTGATTACACGTTGAGTGAAAAAATATTTTCTCTTATTTGTCTTAAATAGTTTACCCTGTAGCTTCATTACATGTCCCCTAGTCTTTCTATATTCTGATAGCGTAAACAATCGATCTACGTTTACCCGTTCCACTCCATTCATTAATTTATAGACCTCTATCATATCTCCCCTCAGCCGTCTCTTTTCCAGGTTGAAGAGCCCTAACCTTTGTAGCCTCTCTTCATAGGAGTAGCCTTCCATCCCCTTTACCATTTTGGTGGCTCTTCTCTGTACCTTTTCTAATAACGCTATATCCTTTTTTTTTTTTTTGAAACTTTTATTTTCATTTTACAACAAACAAAGGAACAACACACCAAAAGATACAAAACAAGTATACAATAAGGAAAAGTAAACCCATTACCCCCCACCCCGGTGCTTCTTCTCTACCCGTTTGTATCAGCATGTGAGCGCTTCCCGTTAACAGTGATTATACATCAAACAATCAAAAAATATCCACAATACAGCATGATCATGAGACAGAGATAGATACAAAGTTAGACAGTCAGATGAGAGCATTTAGCAAAATGTACATATTCATTGAACATCTTCCATTAAGACCAATAAGAAGGAGTCTGAACGGAGGAAGCACACAGACGAGGTATTTGTTCATATTTACTGTAGAGACAGGCATGATTCCACCATTCAGTGAGGCTCAGATGGGAACTAATTTCCCAGTATTACTCAATGAGGGAAACAGCAATGCCAAGCATATAGTTCAAAAGGAGATAAGCCATTTCTTGGGAGAGAGGGGATCCCCGCAACTGGGCGAAGTCCCACTACCCTCCGAGAAAGGGACTCCTGAGAGTGCAATATAGACTAAATACGACCCCAGACCCGACTCCAGTGATACTGTAGTGCGGGATATTCATGCATAACATGAAATGAAGTAATAAACCAATGGCCACAGGACATGTCCAGCAACCATTACCCTGAGTAGTGTTCCATATGTCTAAACTGTGAGGAATGTAAAAACACCGGTGGGCTAGAAAGAAGAGGGTCTGAGTGAGTGAGGCGGGTCAGAAACCCGTGTCCCTCTGCTCCAGATAAGGCTCCATTGCTCCGAGGTTAAAGTCACATGCAATTCTCTCTCCCATACTTTCTGCGCTATAGAGGTATCTCTAGTGATAGCATTACATAAGGTTTAGTAAAATTGGATGCTACACCCGGTAAACTACCGAGAGATCGGAAGTTTCCAATCAACCTTATGCAAAGAGTGCCGATGGCGGGAATACTCTAGTGCTCCGAATGCAATGCTAAAGTTACACTGACCAGAGTCGGGAGTCAAAAGGTTGCATAGGAATATTAAAGGCACCTAAAGTGTCGAAAAACATTGGTGGATAGTGGGAGTCTAATGGGAGAGTCATACCAGGGAGTAAGGTAAAAGGAATCGGTGAGCAAAGGCCCGCTACTATATCTAGCCACACAGGTCTGCTCGGTACAGGAGCTTCCAACCAACAAGCACCTTGTTTGAGAAGAAAAGATTGAGGGAGCACTTGAATAAAATCGCCACCAAGTATTAATGGAGCATTAGCGGAGGCCGAGGCCAACTGAGCAAAACTTGCTTAGTGAGCAGGGTTGTCCACATTCGGGAACATAGTGCAAATACACGTGAATTCACTATCTCCAACCTCAAGGTGTACACGGGCCCATCTACCCTCCATGTCAGCGCTAATATCAGGTACAGTAGCGTGCAAAAACTTCTTGACCAGAATGACTATCCCGTATCATTTGGAAACGGTGGGAGAGTAGGCAGCTACCATGTGAGGCCTAGCATTGAGTTTCAGTGTTTCAGCAGAGTGTAGTGCGTTTTCGAAAGAAACACCTAATCAACGTGCTCGTGTCTAAGATAGCTAAGGATTTTCTTTCTGCGGAGTGGACCAGCAATGCCTTGTACGATGAATAATAAGATTTTACATGAGGCCATTCAGAAAAGTTAAAATTCTAAGCATGATAGCACACATAGTTTTACTGTGTCCCTCAAACTAACTGTATCTGGCTGTACACATGACATAGGAAAATAAGCTAATATAATACAATGAAGCGCCCCACATTAACAAAGATAACCGCAGTACGGTAGAGGAGAAGCAAAACCCCAAAATTACTGGCGACCATGTGTCTGCGGGGAGAAACCCCAGAGAAGGCCGAAATTGAAAAAACATATAACCTGTAGGACTGTGCGTGCTCCGAATCCGACCGAGGCACACATCATGAAGGGATAGGAGACCAAAGACATAAGTCATACAGAGAAAGAAAGAAAGTCCAGGCTATTTCTGTGCTGGGCTATGATCGCCGCATCGGGCCCTTCAAAATGGCGGACAGAGCCGGCAGATAAGAGTCCAAGATTTGGGATTAGCGCATCTGTTCTGCTTCTTTGGAGTCCAAAAATGTTGATAATAGATCAGGATCCTCGAACGTCCTGGTCTGGTTATGGAGAGTCACTCGGAGTTTCGCTGGATACAACAGGCCAAAGCGAGCCTGTAGCTGTTGAAGTCGAGGGCGAAGAGCAAGGAGTTTCTTCCGACGGTCAACGGTAGGCTTTGCCAAATCCGGAAAGAAGGAGACCTTACGACCTTCATATTCCAAATGATGATTCGCTCGAGCAGCATGTAAAATTTGTTCCACTTGTTGATATCGTAGCAAGCTAAAGATAATAGGCCGGGGGGTCGTGCGGTTGAGCGCCATGCGGGCAGGAACACGGTGTGCTCGATCGATTTCCAGTTCTCTGTGAAAAGTAATCTTCAGCAAGGAGGGAAGAGTTTTGAGCAAGAATTCTCTTATATCTCCTGCTTCCACTCCCTCCGGCATTCCAAGGAGCCTCACATTGTTGCGACGGGCGCGATTATTGCTATCTTCCAATTCCTTTTGAAGATTCTGTATCTGGCGCTCAGCCTCGTCCAGTTTGCCCAAGCGCACCTCGTGCGAGTCGAGGACCCCCGCCATATTGTCCTGCCGTAATGAAAGACCTTCAAGTCGGTCTTGGAGCACTCCAAAGTCTTCTCGCATGGCTCGAAGCGCTTCTCCATTAGACTGCACCAATTCCTTCACGCCGCGTATTTCCTCCAAAATCTCCAGGTGCATTGCGGGGTTTTCACGAAATGGAACCATCTTCTGCGGGGAGGATACCTCCGTTTTGGAGCGTTTTCCGTGAGAAGAAGAAGGAGACCCGAAGTCCAAGCGCGCTGGTTTGTGGGCCGCCATCCCCCCCGAGGTGCCCCGGTCAGCTCGGAGCAAAATAGTAAATTTATATAGGTATTAAGTCAGGATTCTGAGTAGGCCTCTCGGGAGCTTCAACGCAAAGCGTCCTACCCGCTGGACATCAGGCTCCGCCCCCGCTATATCCTTTTTAAGATATGGCGACCAGAATTGCACACAATATTCAAGGTGCGGTCGTACCATGGAACGATACAGAGGCATTATAATATCCTTTGTTTTATTTTCCATTCCTTTCCTTATGATACCTAGCATTCTATTTGCTTTCTTGGCCGCTGCTGCACACTGGGCGGAGGGTTTTAACATGTTATCCGCGATGACTCCTTAATCTTTTTCCTGGGTGGTGGTTCCCAATGTGGAACCTTGCATTGTGTAACCATAGTGTGGGTTGTTCTTTCCTAGGTGCATAACTTTGCACTTGTCCACATTAAATTTCATCTGCCATTTGGATGCCCACATTGGTATCCATTTGCAGTATTAGATAATTATATACACATTCAACATACTGGGTGTACCATTGAGCTAAAGGGTGGGGCTGCAACCTTGTTCTGGTGGTTGTGTATGAATGGTTGTGATATGTCATTAATATGGGAGTAGTGCTGGAGGAAGAGATGGTGCTTCAGTGACTTCCTAAATTGGGCGAGGTCAGTGATAGCCCAGATGGTGGGTGGTAGGGCGTTCCAGCATGTGGGTGCATAGAATACAAAGGCTCTGTTTCTTGTTGCTTGCGAGCATTTCGTTATTGCATGTGAGATTATCAGAGTGTTGGCAGCGAATGACCTCCTGGCTCTGTTGTGGGGGGGGGGGGGGGGGTTGAGTGGACGAGGTCTGAGAGGGAGGTGGAGGAGCACTTGTTGATGGCTTTGAAGGTCATCAATAGTATTTTGAAGGAGAGTCTGCAGTGGACCAGCAGCCAATGGAGGTGTTTCAAGATTGGAGTTACGTGATCCCTCCTAGAGGCTTCGTGCAATATTCTGGCGGCTGCGTTCATTGCAAGCTGAAGTGGGTTCAGCGTGTTCTTCGGGAGTCCTTGCAGAATTGCATTGGCATAGTCAAAGTGAGGGATTACAAGGGCCTGATAGATTGTTTGGAAGTCGTCTGGCTCAAGCAGATGTTGTAGGTGTCGGAGTGTCCGTATTTTGTGGTAAACTGCTTTGACTATGTTGCTTATATGGGCTTTCATGTCTAGCTGTTGGTCTACTGTGACCCCTAGGTAGCGTACAGTAGGCTTGCTTAGGAGCTCGGCATTTCGTACTTTTAGTGAGGCGGGAGGAGTAAATGCTTGGTTCCTGGTGATGAATAGGGCCTCCATTTTGTTGAAATTTATTCTGAGCCTTTGTGTATGGAGCCAGTCGGTGACAGCATCGAAGCAGGTGGTGAGAAATCTGATTGGTCGGTTGAGAACGGCATATAAAGCAGTACGTCATTAGCGTAAACCAGGCAGTCGATGTTGAAGGAGCGGATGAGAGCGCAGATGGGCTGCATGTATATATTGAACAGCAGGGCCGAGAGTGAGGATCCCTGTGGCACGCCTTGTTCTTGTTGGAAAGGTTTGGAGGTGGTGGAGCCGGTTCAAACGTGTTGCCATCCGTCTGCTAAGTATGACTTGCACCAGCTTAGAGCTGTATCGTGGATTCCCTTCTCCTTGAGGTGTGCCAGGAGTATTTCATGGCTGATGGAGTCCAATGCCGCGGCAATATCCATGAAGATCAGGGCAAAACCTTGTCTGATGTTGTCCATTCCAGTGGTTAAGATGCTGAAGAGGGTGGTCAGGAGGGTCTCAACGCCATGTGATTCTCTGAATCCATGCTGCCATGGGTCGAGAGGCGCGATGGTCTCAATGTGGTGTTGGATTTGGCGTTGGATGACCTTTTCAGTTATTTTGGCCAGTAGAGGGATGCTTGAGATTGGTCTGTATGAGTCTACCTACCTTGGGTCCAGTTTGTTGTTTTTTAGAAGTGGCCTGATGGATGTTTGCTTCAAGCTTCGAGGGAAAGTCCCAGTTGAGAAGGATAGGTCTATGAGTTTGGCCAGGAATGGGCTGAGTTCTACGCGCAGTGATTTTATCCAGAATTCTGGGCAGGGGTCATTGGGAGCTGTGGTGGTGTTGATGGCCATGATGATGTCCTGGATGCCTTTCTCGGATGGGGCAGAGAAGGTAGTCAGTGGTGTTGGATGGTGTGCCCCATGCACAGGAGCGGGGTTCATGGTCTTGTTGGTCTGGCTTGTTTTGTACTGTAGGTAGTCCATGAATTCCTGTGGGTTTGGCAGGCTTGGTTGGGTGGGGGAAGGTTCTTTTGTTAGGGTCTTGATTAGGTTGAATAGGTTATGCGGTTTGTTTAGAGAGCGCTGCAGGATTTCTACATGGTATTGCTTCATTTTAGCCGTAACTGCTGCGCGGTGTCTTTTTAGGTGAGAGGTGTATGTTTCCTGGCTGTCAGTGGAGCGCGATCGACTCCAATGTCTTTCAAGCTTCTTTAGGTAGAGGAGTGATGTCCATAGCTCAGGGGAGTACCATGGAGTGGTCTTTCTTCTCCCTCGTGGCTTATTAGTGGCTGGTAGGTGAGCGATGGAGCCTAGGCTATTGTTCCAAGTAGAGATCATTTCGTCAAGGCTGGGTGATAGTGGGTTGAGGAGTGGCTGGGTTTTGTTTAGGATTTCCTCTTTGTTGAAGGGCCGGAATCATCCTGATGGCGCTGTGGAAGCCTTAGCTGAGGTCCGGGCACTTTTGTGATCAGGGTGCGTTGACATTTGGAATCTTATTAAGCTGTGATCGGACCATGGAACTGGGGTGATGGATAGTACGAGGTTGTGGTTTGGGTCTATGGCTGGCCATGGGGCGAAGACCAGGTCCAGCTTGTTTCCTTTCATGTGAGTGGGAGCATTGATTATTTGTTTGCAACCCAGCTCCTTAAGCGCCTCGAGGAAGGCTTTGGAGTGGGTGTCTTGAAGGACAGGTAGGTTGAAATCGCCCAGTAACCAGGTTGGTGTACAAGGGTTCTTGGGATTGCAGGCGAGGTCGATTATCATTGATAGGTCCTCCGAATAGGGGGACGGGGCTCTGTAGATTAAGTTGATGGAACTGTGCTTGTTGGCTATGGTGATTGAGTCGAGGTGCATTGTGCTGGTGCAGAGATCAGCTGGAAATGTAGCTCCATTTTGGTCAGGATGAGTGTTCCTCCACTTCTACGGTCTGTTCTGTGGCAGGTGTGGATAGAGATGCTGGGGGGGATGAGCTGGTGAAGGAGGACCGTGTCTGAGTTAGACAACCATGTCTCAGTGACTAGTAGGATATCCAGGTTATGGGTGGATATCAGGTCGGAAACGACTGGCCATTTCTTGCGGACTGAGTGTGCATTTATGAGGGTGCATTTCAGGTTGCAGGGGTGTGGGTGCTTCTCTAGCTGAGATTTTTTGTCGTGCTGAAGTGAGACATAAAGTAGATGTGGGCATGGTGTGCGCTTAGCTTCAGCCGCTGGTTGGCGCGGGGTACCCGACCATCTCCTCCCTGAGCCCTGTAGGACTGGTATGGGATTGTAATCAGTAGTGAGGGAGAGGGCACTGTGGAGTAGGCCAATGAGAATGTAGCAGCTGACTAAGGCTAGGGGGCGTGGCGCCATTTTGGGTGTCTACTTTGTGGCCCCTGGCAGTACAAATGTATCTCTATCGGGAGCTAATCAGGTAAATTCTGGTGCAGTTCAGTATATCAGACAGTATATCAGGCAGGGCAGTTCGGTATATCAAACAGTATATCAGGCAGGGCAGTTCAGTATATCAAAGTATATCTTGGTAGGGTGCTTCAGTATATCTCTAACCGATTATTTGTTCCCTCAATAAACTCAGCATCTTACAAGGCACAGTTCATAAAATTCTAACAAACTGTTCTAGCGGTCACTTCACGGGTCACAGAAGCTAGGGCTATACGAGTGTTTTAGCATTCGGGGAAGGGTTATTTACTGTTTTACAGTTAAAGTTAAAGTCCTGTGTGAGTAATGTTTGCTGCTTACTGTGGCTGTGTCCTTGTTGTGGTCGCTTCTTGTTTGCTGTGATGTCCAGGCAGGTGGGCTCATTGGCGAGGGAGATGGGCACTATGAAGTCCCAGCCATTGACCCTATCACCGCTGCAGACATACCCTGGCCAAACTGCTCTGTTTTAGGCCATACCCACAATCCTCTGCTCCTCATCATGCACATTTGCAGACTAATACTGGGAACAGCTTAGGTAATATGAGGCATAGTGCAGTGCAGAAGGCCAAAAAACTCTGGAGAGACACACAAACACATGCACACATCGCTGCGCTGTGCAAAAGTGGGGATGGTTGGCATTGCTGCCTGCCACTTTGGTCTCCATAGCAGCACAAGCATTGTTAATGTGTGCTCATTGTGCAGGTACTATTAGCACGCTCTGACATTCATGCCAGTTGTTAATGCCCGCTCAGTGTGCCTGTGCTTTCAGCCTGCCTTTCTATCTAGCTGTGGATAGTGGGGCCTGTCTGTGTGGCTGATGGGTGTCTGTACCCTTGCTGGCCAACTGATTGGGGATTGCACATGCTGGTGTTGTACCTGCACTGTAGTATAAAGTTTATCCACAGAGACATGCAATATGTGGACCACAACCAGGTCTTGAACCTAGGACCCTCCACTGCGGTACCCACTGACTTTGTGTGTTGCACCACAGAGCTGCCATATGGATATTGCAGTTCCTGTGTGGAGCTGTGATGATTGACAGGGTGCATGTAGGCATGTATAGGGGTCTTTCTATATCTCTGTGATCTCTGCATGTCTTGTGCCATACCTGTCTGACAAGGTATAATTGGCAGGTGTTGGAGGGAGATGTATTGTCCAGTCTGTATGTTGCAATGGCTGTGTATGCTCCTGATGCAACTGACATTCATGTCTTACACATGGGATATGTCGCCTCAGTGGGACAGCCCATGAGACAGGTGTGACCCCCTCGGGGTTCCGCCGCTGGCCCGGGGCTCTGCTGGCGGCGGCCGACCGGGGCGTCGGCTGCCGATCACGGTAGCGGGCCGGTTGTTATTCCCCAAGAGCCGGACCACACATCCCCCCTAGTATTCACAGCAGGGCGCATAAAAGTCAGGGTTTGTACGGTTCTGACACATTGACATACAAATTTGTGTTACTTAAGGCACTCAAGTCGGTTGTAAAGTAAGGGAAAATGCATTTATTCAACATTAAAACTTTTATAAACAAAACATTTCCTATAAACTGTTTCTATACTCTAGCATGAGAATACAAAGTCCACCACAACAGTCTTTACTTAGCTGAATCCTTTTCTTCCTGGTTGGTGAGAGTTGAGGTCGGCGTGTTCAGCGCTTCTTCTTCTTTGTCCGGAGTTGGGACCCTTGTAGAGAAGTTCCTAGGTCTTCTCCCTCACCTGACTTTAAGAAATTAAAGTAAGGAAAACCCTATCTATCCCGGTGTACATTGGTGAACTTGTGGGTTCTAACTACAAGTAAAACAAAAGATAATTTTGTTTCCCTGCTAATTCTTCTTTTGCTTTGTCTCTTGTCTATTTGCATTTATCTGGACACACTAAAACAGCTTGGTTCAGTGCTGGTTTCATACCTTTCTTTAGCACTTCTCTTATAAGCACTTCTCTTATAAGCACTTTATCAGGTCAGAATCAGGGTCAGCATTAAGCTTTCTCACTTACAAGAATTATGTTACAAGACTTTACAAGACAAGCAACAACATTTAAACAACATCACTTCAGAATTCTCTGCTCTGCTCGGCTGGTTTTACTTATACAGAACCAGTTAAGAGTATCTCAACTTTAGGCAAATACTCATCTGCTTCAGTAAGTTTCCTTGCATCAATCTGCAATTGCATTCAGAAAGACTACAGAGCAAAACTTCTTTTTTTTTTTTAAATAATTAGCCAGATTCACTTAATCTGCATCCTTACAAGGTGGCTTAAACCTACAACTTATCTTTAAATTTCTTTCTGGAGAACAATATTATACCAGTGCTCCACTTTTCTACTTATCTCAGCCTCTCACTGGACAAATAGTAATAACAGCTTCTTCAAGCAAGGCTCTCTGATGTCTGTACTAGTGCTCCTATTCTACTTATCTCAGCCTTTCACTGGACAAATAATAAAACAGCACCTTCCTCCAAGCAAGGCTCCCTGATGTCTGTACTAGTGCTCCTATTCTACTTATCTCAGCCTTTCACTGGACAAGTAATAAAACAGCACCTTCCTCCAAGCAAGGCTCCCTGATGTCTGTACTAGTGCTCCTATTCTACTTATCTCAGCCTTTCACTGGACAAGTAATAAAACAGCACCTTCCTCCAAGCAAGGCTCTCTGATGTCTGTACTACAGAAAACTTATGGTTTCCTAGGAGACCAGGATTCTATTCAGTACAGATGACCGGCTCCAACCTATCATATGCTGTGTTCTGGGGATTCTACAAATTGTTTACCACTGGAATGTCCCCTGGATCTCCATTTTAAACTACTGTTTTTGTATTATTTTCTATGAGGATTCCCTATTTCTACTCTAAACTATATTAATATATTTTATTAACACCAAAACACTATCATTTCCTTAATCAGGGTCTCAATAGCTTCCTTACAGTGATTTTAAAATTTAAATTGAGACAAAGACAAATGTACTGTAGATTTCTCATAAATATAAAACAAAGTAATTTTCCAAACCTGTCCTAAGCTATTTCAAAAATTAGATTGTGCTTTGAGGTATGCTTCACGTCGAATGTAACTCACTAATCAATGTTGTTAGCCCTCCATAACACAAAGTTCATTTACTCTTACAAAATGTATTTTCTAAAACTTAAAACCCACTTACTTCTTTTATTTAAAACCCCCAATTTAATTAAAACCCAAATTTAAACCCTTCTAATAATTTTAACCCCTTCATTATCTAACCCTGCTAAATTAAATCCTTTAACAATAAATTTTCCCAATTTTAACCCCAGAATCAATGGTTTTAGACCCCTCTTACATGAAGCAGACCCTTTTCCTAAGCTTACAGGAGCTCTAAATCTCGCTGGGTCTCACAAATGTTTGGGTTGTTTGCTATCTAAACCCCTGGAACTCTTTCCTGGCTGAGCTAAAATCTAGGTCCCGGCTTCTTCCTTGGCCTGCTGAAACCCTTGCAGCCAATCAGAATCTTTCTCTATCTCCACCAATCAAAAGGTTCCTATCACAAACTAAAGAAGTAAATAGCACATTGCTCTAACAAGCTGCATCTTTTTAACCCTCTGGTTACACAGGCATGTACACATTGCATGCCATGGGGGAAGTAGCACACTGGGCCTGGTTCCCCACACCTGGTGTGTACTTGTGGTGCAGTCATGGCATGACCTCACATCTTTTAGCCCCTCCTGGCTGGTGTGGCAACACATGTGCATCAAATGGTGATGACTGTGTTCTCACATTTGGAGGGGGCCCCAGTTCATACAGAGCCCTGTGCCCTCTGAACATACATCAAGAACTGTTGTCCTTCCTATACTTACCTCCCATCTTTCCACTGCACCCTCTTCTTTGCTGGTCTCCCTCAGAGTCATCTCTCTCCCGTTCCATCTCTTCAGACTGCTGCTGCGCATATGATCCTCTGCCAGCCCTGATGCACTCATATGCCTCCACTCCTGTTATCACTTCATTGACTTCCCATCCATTTCCATATCCATAGCATGCATGTCCGTACACCCCTTCCTGTGGACCCCGCTCTTCCACTAGCTACCTCCTTTCTATGCCTTGTTCTTCTACTGCCATCTCCAGACTCTGATCCTTTCACCTTGCTGCTCCTTATGCCTTATGCAAGTGTCCTCTCTCCATATGTCATGTTTCAGCTTTCTCCCTCTTCAAAAACATGCACACGACATGCCTCCTTGGGGCCGCTGTTAGATCCCTATCTCTTGTGTCCCTGGTGTCTCCTCTCCCTATTGTACCCTTATTTCTCTTCTATAGTACTGTCTGTCATCACATGTTGTATGCACTTCAGGCAGGTACTGTCTTCCTATGTGTTTGTACAGCACTGGTAATGCCTTGTAGTGCTTTATGAATGATATATACCTTTCTATACTATAGTGGTAGTAGTGGTGTTAAAATCTTGCTGCTGATGGTGCTGGGTGGGCATTTTAGCTCTGACATGCTCTGTTCTCCAATTGCATATTGTTCCTTCTGCAGCATCATTTTCCCTCCCCATGCACATATCCTTTCACTATGTGCAGGCGGTGGTTTCCTGATCCTTGGGGCTGAGCGATCCACACAGTTCCCTAGATCAGTGGCATGGGCCAATGGTCAGAGTGGGTGACCTGTTGGCTGCTCCATCCCTCCCTCCCATTGTGGAATACCCACTGGTTCAGTGCTGCAGGTGGCCTCACTGATGTTGCACCCATGCAGCTGTGCACACCTTGCTGTTCCTGCCCCCCTCCACTGTGGGATGTGGGCGTGTATAATGCTACATCTGACCTCAGTGAGACAGGATCAGCATGTGCTCTGCTGTTCCTGACGCTGACATGTTAAGAACATAAGAACATAAGATATGCCATACTGGGTCAGACCAAGGTCCATCAAGCCCAGTATTCTGTTTCCAACAGTGGCCAATCTAGGTCATACGTACCTAGCAGTTTCCCCAAGGGACACAGGTTCCACAATGCTTGTATTGGTTCAAGCATTGATATCCTGGGTCCCTTCTTAATAATGGTTTATGGACCTTTCCTCCAGGAACTTGTCCAAACCTTTTTTAAACCCAGCTACACTAACAGCCTTTACTACATCCTCCGGTAACAAATTCCAGAGTTTGATTACACGTTGAGTGAAAAAATATTTTCTTTTATTAGTCTTAAATAGTTTACCCTGTAGCTTCATTGCATGTCCCCTAGTCTTTCTATATTCTGATAAGGTAAACAATCGATCTACGTTTACCCGTTCCACTCCGTTCATTAATTTATAGACTTCTATCATATCTCCCCTCAGCCGTCTCTTTTCCAGGTTAAAGAGCCCCAACCTTTTTAGCCTTTCTTCATAGGAGTAGCCTTCCATCCCCTTTACCATTTTGGTGGCTCTTCTCTGAACCTTTTCTAAAATTGCTATATCCTTTTTAAGATATGGCGACCAGAATTGCACACAATATTCAAGGTGCGGTCTCACCATGGAACGATATAGAGGCATTATAATATCTTTTGTTTTATTTTCCATTCCTTTCCTTATCATACCTAGCATTCTATTTGCTCTCTTGGCCGCCGCTGCACACTGGGCCGAGGGTTTTAACATGGTATCCACAAGGACGCCTAAATCTTTTTCTTGGGTGGTGGTTCCTAATGTGGAACCTTGCATCGTGTAACCATAGTTTGGGTTGTTCTTCCCTAGGTGCATAACCTTGCACTTCTCCACATTAAATTTCATCTGCCATTTTGATGCCCAGTCTTCCAATATATCAAGATCCTCTTGCAATTTTCCACAATCCTCCTGGGTTTTAACAACTTTAAATAGTTTTGTGTCATCAGCAAATTTGATAACCTCACTCGTTATTCCACTTTCCAGGTCATTTATGAATATGTCAAAAAGCAGCGGACCCAGCACAGATCCCTGGAGTACACCACTATTCACCTTTCTCCATTGGGAAAATTGGCCATTTAGTCCTACCCTCTGCTTTCTATCTTTTAACCAGTTCCTGATCCACAGTAGTACACTGCCTCCTATCCCATGACTCTTTAGTTTTGCCAAAAGTCTCTCATGAGGGACCTTGTCAAAGGCTTTCTGAAAGTCCAGATACACAATATCAACCGACTCACCTTTGTCCACCTGTTTATTCACTCCTTCAAAAAAACATAACAGATTAGTAAGACAAGATCTTCCTTGTCTAAAGCCATGTTGGCTGTCTCCCATTAGGTCATGACTATCTATATGCTGAGTAATTTTATTCTTTATGATGGTTTCTACCATTTTTCCCGGTACTGATGTCAGGCTCACCGGTCTGTAGTTTCCCGGATCACCCCTCGAACCCTTTTTAAAAATTGGTGTTACATTGGCGATCCTCCAATCCTCAGGTATTAGAGATGATTTTAATGATAGTTCACAGATTACTGATAGCAGGTCTGCAATCTCAAATTTCAGTTCTTTCAACACCCTTGGATGTATACCATCCGGCCCAGGTGATTTGCTACTCTTCAGTTTATCTAATAGTTGTAGGACATCTTCCCGATGTATCGATATTTCCTTCAATTCTTCCACACCTTTAAATACCACTTCAGTCGTGGGTAACATCCCTACATCTTCCTCAGTAAAGACCGAAGCAAAGAACTCATTCAGTCTCTCCGCTATCGCCTTGTCGCCTCTTAGTGCTCCTTTAACCCCTTTATCATCTAATGGACCAACTGACTCTCTCACGGGTTTTTTGCTACGAATGTACTTGAAAAGGTCTTTATTTCGCGTTTTTGCTTCCGCAGCAAGCTTCTTCTCAAATTCTCTCTTTGCCTGCCTTATCAATGCCTTGCATTTGACTTGCCAGTGCTTGTGCTGTTTCCAGGTTTCATCATTTGGCTCTTTTTTCCATTTCTTGAAAGATGCTTTTTTGGCAACAACAGCCTCTCTGACCTCAGCTTTAAACCATGCTGGCAATTTCCCCATCAGGCAATTTCCCCATCAGGCAAACCTTGGCAAATGTTGTGATACGCAGGACACACAGGGCCAGGACATGAATTTTGTCTCCTGCATGTTGGGGCTGCTGCACCTGCCGCCAACACCCCCATACCATGCTGACAGGGCAGCATGCTGTCAATAGGGGTGGTGCGCAGTCCCAGCCCGTCCACCATGCAGATGGGCACCTAGGGCACCAGGTCCTGTTGGGGAGGGCGGAGGGCATAGGTACACATGGATGGCCACGCCACCCCTCTCAACTGACTGCTACCACCAGAACCCCATCCCTGCCTGCCACAGATATGTCTCTGGTGGAGACAGACAGCTGCAGCAGTGGTATTTCCCTGGGCGGCTGCTTTTTGCAGCCCTCTGTAGAGCCACAGCTTCTGGAACTAACGGCCTCTTCCTCTGGAGCTGGCGCAGGCAGCAGCAGGGGTGGGGACAAGCTGGGGTTTCCATCTAAGGTGCCAAGGACCCTTGGACTGCCCCATGTTGTGTATCACCTTTCCACAGCAGCAGCATGTCTGTGTGCCACCACTGTCACTGTGGGATCGGGATGGACATCACAGACAGGCCCGTACCTAGCCCTGTGCGAGTGGTGCAGCCCCACAGGGCACAAAGGTTTAAGGGGCACATTTTAACTGTCTTCCGCTGCCTGCCGCCGCCACTTTTTCTTCTCTCAGCGGCGGCAGGCAATGGCAGGACAGCTAAAATGCGCCCTTAAACCTTCTCACCGGCATGCTAAGCAGAGCAGGGAGGGAAAGATCTGCTTAGCATGCCGGCGACTTGTACATTGTGTGTGCCTCTTCTCTCCCGCTGTGGAGGGGGGGGGGGGCGGCGCGCCCGGTGTGCCAGTCACACAGGGCGCAATCTTTCCTCAGTACGGCCCTGATCACAGATGTGCCACCTGGGCAGCTGCCTGGTCTGTCTTGTGCACTAGCAACCCCCACTGCATGACCACATGCCACCTCCTTTGTCCTAATTGCACCATTAATATAGTTCCCTTTCAACCTTTAACATAGTGTCCTTTCATACTTGGGCACTATGCGTTTGCTGCTCATGGTGCACTACTATCACTTTTTGGGCTCCCCTGTCTGTGCATCACATGTAGACATTAAATGTAGTCTCTCTCCCCCTCAAAATGTCCCCTTTCTGCGACGTTTTACTTGGTGTTAGGGTTCCCAGCATTAAAAGGCTCTAGCTCATGACTGCACGACAGGCGTTAAGGGGGCTCCCATTTTAAATGTTCACTCTCCGCCTCCTGTTCCTTTAATGCTGCAGGAGTCTTTAATGCTTTTTACTGCATTTTTCTCACAGCAATAAGGGTGCAAGGGTGCTGAAAACAGGTGTTAATGGCGCACTTGCTCTCTTACCACCCTTTAGTAAACATACCCCTTTGTTTTGTTTTTTGTCCACAGTGCTGTTCTCCAATCATCTGGTAAGTATGTCTATGTCTCCAAATGTCTGTCTCTATGTAGTAAAGAAAAACATTTAACAAATGCAAATGTTCATGTTTTAATCTTGCTTGCTTCTGTTCTTAAAAAAAATATATCTCTGGCCAGGGTAAAAAGAACACAATTTCTATTGGTGTACACTTATCTCAACTTAATGTGATACTCTTCTTGTGTCTCTCCTTCCAGTTTGCTATACACTTACTTTCATCCTGAAATCCGGTACAGTTGAAGAAAACTTACTACCTCTCTTTAAAAAATAAAGGAAAACACTAAGCTAATCCTTTCTTTTCTTTTAGTAAAGGAAAAAATATATTTTTTATAATTAACAGCTCCATGAGTTGACTTAGCACACTACACTGTCCCTAACTATTGTAAAAATAAAGGATAATTATTTTCCCTAAATAACAGAGATCTGGGAAAGGAAAGTTTCAAAATTTTCTTGCACGCACTCAACACTGATGCTCGATACTCAACCCATGTCATTATTTATAGGTCTCAGGTGAGTTTAATCAGAGAGAATCAATGACTTCTTCTATGACCTCTTTGTCTCTTAAGCTTTCTCTGGTCTTATTCAAAAGTCTCTTTAACATAACATAAGAACATAACATAAGATATGCCATACTGAGTCAGTCCATCAAGCCCAGTATCCTGTTTCCAACAGTGGCCAATCTAGGTCATAAATACCTAAGAATTTCCCCAAAAGACACAGGTTTCTCAATGCTTGTATTGGGTCAAGCAGTGATACCCTGGGTCCCTTTTAATAATGGTTTATGGAGCTTTCCCATAGGAACTTATCCAAACCTTTTTTAAACCCAGCTACACTAACAGCTTTTACTACATCCTCCGGTAACAAATTCCAGAGTTTGATTACACATTGAGTGAAAAAATATTTTCTCTTATTAGTCTTAAATAGTTTACCCTGTAGCTTCATTGCATGTCCCCTAGTCTTTCTATATTCTGATGACGTAAACAATCGATCTAAGTTTACCCTTCCACTCCATTCATTAATTTATAGACCTCTATCATATCTCCCCTCAGCCACCTCTGGGGTAACCTTCCATCCCCTTTACCATTTTGGTGGCTCTTTTCTGTACCTTTTCTAATAGCGCGATATCCTTTTTAAGATATGACGACCAGAATTGCACACAATATTCAAGGTGTGGTCGCACCATGGAATGATACAGAGGCCTTATAATATCTTTTGTTTTATTTTCGATTCTTTTCCTTATGATACCTAAAATTCTATTTGCTCTCATAGCCGCCACTGCATACTGGGCAGAGGGTTTTAACATGTTATCCATGATGATGCCTAAATCTTTTTCCTGGGTTGTAGTTCCTAATGTGGAACCTTTCATCATTAACCATGGTTTGGGTTGTTCTTTCCTAGGTGCATAACTTTGCACTTGTCCACATTAAATTTCCTCTACGATTTGGATGCCCAGTCTTCCAATTTATCAAGATCCTCTTGCAATTTTCCACAATCCTCATGCGTTTTCACAACTTTAAATAGTTTGTGTCATCTGCAAATTTGATAACCTCACTCATTATTCCCTTTTCCAGGTCATTTACGAATATGTTAAAAAGCAGCGGACCCAGCACAGATTCCTGGGGTACTCTACTATTAACCTTTCTCCATTGGGAAAATTGGCCATTTAGCCCTACCCTCTGCTTTCTATCTTTTACCCAATTCCTGATCCACAATAGTACATCCTATCCCATAACTTTTTAATTTTGCCAAAAGTCTCTGATGAGGGACCTTGTCAAAGGCTTTCTGAAAGTCCAGATACACTATATCAACCGACTCACCTTTGTCTACCTACTTATTCACACCTTCAAAAAACATAACAGATTAGTAAGACAAGATCTTCCTTGTCTAAAGCCATATTGACTGTCTCCCATTAAGCCATCGTAACTCAAAAAATCCACATTCAATAGCTTGTTCGCGTTCAGTAACTTAGGATTAGACAACAAAAGCCTCAGAACCAACCTTATGGCACTTGATTTTGGGTACTGTGATCTCCCCAGTTATGTGCCGGTTAACATCAACGGCTAATGACTATCTACATGTTCAGTAGTTTTGTTCTTTATGATGGTTTCTACCATTTTTTCTGGTACTGACGTCAGGCTCACCAGTCTGTAGTTTCCCGGATCACCCCTGGAACTCTTTTTAAAAATTGGCGTTACATTGGCCATCCTCCAATCTTCAGGTATTACAGATGATTTTAATGATAGTTCACATATTACTAATAGCAGGTCTGCAATCTCATTTATCAGTTCTTTCAACACCCTTGGATGTATACCATCTGGTCCAGGTGATTTGACACTTTTCAATTTATCAAATAGTTGTAATATATCTTCCCAGTGTATCAATATTTCTTTCAATTGTTCCACATTTCAGTCATGGGTAACATCCCTACATCTTCCTCAGTAAAGACCGAAGCAAAGAATTCATTCAGTCTCTTTGCTATGGCCTTGTCCCCTCTTAGCGCCCCTTTAACCCCTTTGTCATCTAATGGTCTAACTGACTGTCTCACAAGGTTTTGGTATGAATGTACTTGAAGAAGTCATTATTACGTGTTTTTGCTTCCACAGCAAGCTTCTTCTCAAATTCTCTCTTTGCCTGCCTTATCAATGCCTTGCATTTAACTTGTCAGTGTTTGTGCTGTTTCCAGTTTTTGTCATTTGTCTCTTTTTTCCATTTCTTGAAAGATGCTTTTCTGGCAACAATAGCCTCTCTGACCTCATCTTTAAATCATGCTGGCAGTTTTTTGGACTTCCTTCTACTTTTCTTAAAGTGTGGAATTCAGCTGGTCTGGGCTTCCAAGATAGTATTTTTCAACAACACCCAAGCTTGATGTAAGTCTTTAACCTTTGCAACTGCTCTTTTTGTTTTTTCTTAACTATTTTCCTCATTTTATCATAGTCTCTCTTTTGAAAGTTAAAAGATAGTACTGTGGATTTCCTTACCATCCCTCCTCCATTAATTAAATCAAATGCGATCATGTTATGATCACTATTGACAAGTGGCCCCAACACCCTTATCTCTTGCACCAGATCTGGTGTTCCACTAAGGACTAGGTCCAAAATGGCTTCCCCTCTGGTCGGTTCATGAACTAGCTGCTCCAAGAAGCAGTCATTTATTTCATCTAGAAACTTTATCTCCCTAGCATGACCCAGTCAATACCATGGTAATTGAAATCACCCATTATTATTACTGTGCTGTAACTTTTGTTAGTTTCCCTGATTTCTTTGAGCATTTCATCATCCATTTGTTCATTCTGGCCAGGTGGTCGATAGTACTCTCTCACTGCTATCGCCTTCCCCTTTTTACATGGAATTTCAATCCATAGAGATTCTACAGCAAATTTTGTTTCCTGCAAAACTTTAATCCTTTGAGACTCAATGCCCTTTCCGAGATTTCTGACATAAATATTTGCTTCTGACTCACCAATGCCTTATGGTAATAGTTAATCAATAAGAGCAATTGTGTAGCATCACAGCTGCACCAGAACCTTTTCTTAAGCAATATTTGCAAACATCATACGGCAGCTCTAGAATGCGGACTTCCAATAATTACTATTAAAACATTCTCTCACTTTGCCAAACAAACCTTTTTTTTACACTTTTAACACTTTTCTTTTGCCAAGGCTGTACCAGTTCTAAAATGCAGGTCAGCACTCATTAACAGTCTCTAGTGATTTCTTCTAACATTCACCTGCTACCTGGGTAATCTGTGCAATTCTACAATGCTCCTATTGCTGTTTCTGAGGTGTTGCCATGGATTAGCCAATGAGGCCTCAAATAAGAGTCTCCTCTACCTTGTCATTCTGCAGCTGTCTATTATGGAATGTTTGGTATTTTCCGCTGTTGTCAGAGAAATGTCCATAGTCTTTAATGTGTTCCATTATTTTCTATGGGAGCCATTATTTCCTATGGTTTGCAGCTTGTTGTGCTGTGAGGACTTGTGTGCATCAGTGATGCTGAGAGCTAAACTATTGGTAGTTTAACTACTGGCAGGGTCTCCCAAGATGGACAGGTCTCAGCTGAGGTGCCAGACCAAGACAAACCACCCATCTGGGCAGCAGCAGAATGGGATAATGTTGACAGCGGAGGATCACATTTCTGTGACAACGGCAACAACACCAAACTAAAACTGCGCGGAAGAAAGGCCTGGCAATCTAGTTCTGTATCTTGCCATGAAAACCCAATGGATAGTTACAACAAAACAAATTGTGCTATAGTGCTGGAAGATGAGACCCCCAGGTCGGAAGACACTCAACTAGCTACAGGGAAGAGCTGAAGACTTTTCAGAGTAAAGCCAGCATTTATGATGTGGTTGGATGAAAGCCCTTGGGACGTCTGACTGCTGATGTAGCTGCGCATGAAATGAGAGTCAGAAGCTGTAAAGATGTCTTACGCATTGGAACATGGAACCTACGAAGCATGAACCAAGGGAAGTTGGAGGTGTTCAAGAATGAAATGGAACGTGTACAACTTGATCTGTTGGGTGTCAGTCACAAGCGAACTGAAATGGACTGGCATCGGGCACTTTGCATCAGATGATCACATGGTCTACTATGCTGGAAATGAAAGGCAAAGAAGAAATGGTGTTGCATTTATAATAAAGAAGAAACTTGCAAGAACTGTAATGAAATACAATGCAGTCAGCAAACGCTTAATCTCTATTCGTCTACGAGGAATGCCTATCAACACAACTATAATTCAAGTATATGCCCCAACAACAGCTGCAGAAGAGAATGAAATTGAAGAGTTCTATGAACAAGTACAAGCTGAAATTGACAGAACATGCAAACAGGATATCCTGATAGTCATGGGTGACTGGAATGCAAAAGTTGGCAACAAAGAAGAAGGCAAAGTAGTTGGAAAATATGGACTTGGCAACAGAAATGAAGCTGGAGAAAGACTGATAGAATTTTGCAAGACCAACGATCTATTCATCTCAAACACCTTCTTCCATCAACACAAGTGTCGACTGTACACATGGACTTCACCCAATGGATTGTATAAAAATCAAATTGACTACATCTGTGGAAGTCAACGATGGAAAAGTTCTATAACATCAACAAAGACAAAACCTGGAGCTGACTGTGGTACAGATCATCAACTACTAGTATGCAAACTCAAGCTAAAGTTGAAAAAGAGCAAACCACTCCTGAATGCAGCAAAATATGACCTTGAGAATATACCGCTGGAATTTAAAGATTGCCTGCAAAATCGATTTGCTGCTTTAGATAGAAATGACAGAGCTCCAGAAGAGTTATGGAATGACATCAAGAAGGTTGTGTTGGAAGAAAGCGAGAAGTCTCTACAAAAGGTGAAAAAGCAAAAACGGACAAAATGGATGACGGAAGAAACTGAAAATTGCCCAGAAACGCAGAGAAGCTAAAGCCAGAGAAGAAAGAAAGACAATAATAGAACTCAACAGAGATTTCCAATGTGCAGCAAGACAGGACAAGGAAAAGTACTACAATGACGCATGCAAGGAAATAGAAGCAGAAGCTATTAGAGGAAGAACAAGATCGGCTTTCCTAAAGCTATGAGAGTTAAAGAAAAAGTTCCAGCCTCGAACTGGAATGTGGCAAGATGTTCAAGGTTCTATGTTGAATGATGCTGAGAAGATCAAGAAAAGGTGGAAGGAATATGCAGAGTTTTTATATGATAAAGATCAAGTGGACCAACAGCCGTTTCAACCTGTACCTTATGATCGGGAACCATTGGTGATGAAAGAAGAAGTTGAAGCAGCATTGAAAGCCTTATCAAAGAACAAAGCACCAGGCATTGATAGCATTCCCATAGAAGTATTACAGCAATCTAATGCAGCTGTTACCGTACTTACAAGGCTCTGCCAAGAAATATGGAAGACAACATCATGGCCAACTGACTGGAAAAGATCTGTGTTTATACCAGTACTAAAGAAAGGTGATCCAACTGATTGTGGAAATTATCGCACAATCGCTCTGATCCCACATGCCAGCAAGATTCTAATGAAGATTATTCAAAAGAGACTACAACCATACCTGGAACAAGAACTACCTGAAGTGCAAGCAGGGTTCAGGAAAGGGCGAGGAACGAGAGACATCATTGCTGATGTGAGATGGAACCTTGAAAAGACTAAAGAATACCAAAAGGATATCTGTTTTTGCTTTATCAACTATAGCAAGGCTTTTGACTGTGTAAACCATGAGAAACTCTGGGCCACATTAAGAAGCATGGGTATACCAGAACACCTGATCGTATTCTTGCACAATCTGTACATTGATCTGTACATTGATTCAACCCCACTGTCTCAATTTAAAGGATGGAGGTGGAGCTTCGGTGTTAGTTTTTTCCTCTTTGACGTAATGGTGTTTCCCTTTAAATTGAGACAGTGGGGTTGAATGCGCATGAGCGGCGTCTCCACCTCCACCCTTTAAATTGAGACAGTGGGGTTGAATGCGCATGAGCGGCATTTTTCTGCACAGGGTAGCTGGTAGGTAAGTGAATGGAGATGTGGTTTTCAATTTTAACTTTTGTAGTAATTTTTAGGTGTGTGTTTTGTAGTAGAATAAATTTATGATAACTTGGGATGTTTGTGTTTGTTTTTGTAGAATCCCCTGAAGCAGCGGGTTGGTCCCGCGAAACGTTTGAGGGCTCTTTTGTGGTAACGTCGGGGAAGGCGGCTGGCGTTTGTTGCATTTCCCTGCCCTGCTCTCTAAGCTAAGTGTTTGCTATTCTATATTTATGAGCATGGTGTGGGTATTGCTGGCTGCTATGTATTGGGTCACTGATGTTAATGGGCTTGTTATTGGTGTAGGTGGTTCAGATATACTTCTGGCCACGTTTTCACCGTATGCCCTTGTATGCTGAGACCCTGTTGCATTTTTTTGATAAACAAACATTAAGTGGTGATTTACAAGAAACACATATGGTTATGTTGCATTGATCAAGAAGCAACAGTTCGAATGGAACAAGGAGAAACAGACTGGTTTAAAATAAGCAAAGGTGTAAGACAAGGCTGCATACTTTCTCCCTAGCTGTTTAATTTATATGCAGAACAAATCATCAGAGAAGCAGGATTGTATGAAGACAACAGAGGTGTGAAGATTGGTGGAAGACTCATCAACAACCTTCGCTATGCTGATGATACCACATTACTGGCTGAAAGTGAAGATGATCTGAAACATTTGCTTCTCACAATCAAAGAACAGTCTCAAAATGGGCCTGCACTTTAATGTAAAGAAGACAAAGATCATGACAACTGGCATAATCAACAGGTTCATCGTTGAAGGAGAAGAAATTGAAATCGTGAGCAACTTTAACCTACTTGGATCAACTATCAATAAAGAAGCAACAAGCAGTCAAGAAATCAGACGACGCATTGCTCTTGGCAGAATGGCTATGAAAGACCTAGATACGATTCTCAAGAGCAGAGATGTCTCTCTCCATACAAAGATTTGATTTGTTCAAGCCATGGTATTTTCAATAACATCATATGGATGTGAAAGCTGGACAGTGAAAAAGATAGACAGGAAGAAAATTGATGCCTTTGAATTATGGTGCTGGTGGCGAATACTGTGTATACCATGGATTGCCCCAAGAACAAACCAGTCGGTACTAGAGGAGATCAAACCTAAGCTTTCTTTAGAAGCTCAGATGACAAGGCTTCGACTTTCATACTTTGGACACATCATGCGAAGAGAGAGATCATTAGAGAAAGACATCATGCTTGGCAAGATAGAAGGTCAACGCAAAAGAGAAAGGCCAGCAATGAGATGGATCGAGACAATAACAGCAGCTGCGGGTACCAGTCTGTCAACAATGAGCCGCTTGACTCAAGACCAAACACAATTTAGGATAGCTATCCAGAGGGTCGCCATGAGTCGACTCCGACGGCACTTAACAACAACAAAATAATAAATTTAAACTTTCCAGTCATAAGAACATAAGATATGCCATACTGGGTCAGACCAAGGTCCATCAAGCCCAGTATTCTGTTTCCAACAGTGGCCAATCTAGGTCATATGTACCTAGCAGTTTCCCCAAGAGACACAAGTTCCACAATGCTTGTACTGGGTCAAGCATTGATATCTTCGGTCACTTCTTAATAATGGTTTATGGACCTTTCCTCCAGGAACTTGTCCAAACCTTTTTTAAACCCAGCTACACTAACAGCCTTTACTACATCCTCCGGTAACAAATTCCAGAGTTTGATTACACGTTGAGTGAAAAAATATTTTCTTTTATTAGTCTTAAAATTACCACAGTCCTCAAAATTACCACAGATATCAGTTTTCACTAAATCCCTAAATCTATAATTCATTTAATCTTTCCTAATAAAATCCTTTCTTCCAGTATGCTACCCCTTTCTACGTATTGTCTTTTCATATTTCATACTTTTTCTCTGGACATTATCAGCCTGCCTTGTATGTAATTACATTCCCTGTTGACAGCTACATGCTTTTAAACAAATCAGTGCCCATTTCCCTGTATTTTTTAACAGTGTCAAGCATGTTTAAATTTTTGGGAAGTGAATCCCATGTCTGCTTCTCCTATATCCTACTTTGACCCCCTCTCACACTCAAGCATTCAGCTCTACTCCAGACTGACACTCAGCAAACCTTCACAATTTCTGGGTATTTGGTCCCTTTAAATTTAAAACTGATAACTGGGCACAAGTCTGCTCAAGCCCCTTACCTGTTCCCTGTTTGTGATCAGCAGCTTGCTGCTCTTTTTTTAACTTTCATTCAAAATTTTGCTTGGCCACTTTAAATTTTAAAACTGACATTATTTCTGCAGCCCAGAATAGCTGACTTCCTATCATCTTAGCTCTGTTCCCAGCCCGTTCAAGCTCTCTGCAGTCACTGTCAGCCTTGGATCATGCTGACAGCTCCCCGCAGCCCTCCCAATGCATTTTCTTCAACTTTTTAAAGCTGCTGCAGACCTTGGAACTGCGGATCTCCCGTGGATCATGTTTTTAAAGTTTCCTGAGCCTGCTTTTTATCGCGGCTTACCACAGCCTCTATTTTCCTTACTGTCCGGTCCTTCTCAGCATTCCTGCCTGCCTCTGGACCCCGGGCTGCCTCCTGATGGCCCCCCACACCCAGAACAGGTAAGTACTTTATTTTTACTTTCACTAGCTTACTTCAGCATAGACACCCTCTTAATCTGACACCTTTGAATGATAGGCCTCCGATCTTAGCCCCTGATACAGACATCTACCCCGAACTGACACCCCTAAATGATGGCCCTTGAACTCACCCTGCCACACAGACCTCCCATCAGACCCCACCTTAATTTCATCTCCCAAACAACCCCTCAAAGTCCCCCCAATCAGACCTTCCTTTGAAGCCCTCCCTTGAAAAACATACTGTGATCCTCCGTTCCACCCACAGCTACCCATGGGGCTCACCTGGGGTATCCCTGGTAATTTAGTGAAGGGGGTGGGAATCAGGGTCGGTGCTAAGTGGGTTTCTGGTGCCCCCTGCAACCTATAAATCAGTGCCCCCCTCATTATTATTAATGTTGGCTACACCCCACCCTCCTTTTCCCCAAAAATGTCTTTGTGAACTCTTTTCACGTGATGCTAGTATTTCTCCTTCATACCCAATGTTGTAAGAAAATTGCAGCGAAGGGACAAATGCATTGCCAAAATAAATACTGTGGTGACGGCGCCCCCACTAGGCGGTTTCCTAGTGAAAGCGGCGGCCATCTTGTATCTTGTATGTTGCTTAAGCTTCAGGGCTAAGACCTCTGAATGTGTAGTTGCGTGCAAAAAGCAGTCCAAATGGTATTTTTGGCCAACACAGGAAAATTTATTAAATTTTTCGTTTTAAATTTCAGCTTTGAAAACAGACCTTTGTAGAAGGCTCCAACCACAACAACAGAAAAAAGGATGTTTTCTCCCAATAAACTTTCTTTACAAAAAGTGTATTTCAGCAGTGTTATCGATGAACAGTTTCTTCCAGCTTTTTAACAAAAGAATTTCTTCTTCCAGAAACAAACATAATTGAACTAGTATTTAACAGCAGAGACCAGCAAACCTTTTTGCTTCCCTTAGCTGATTCAAGTTTCACCTTTAAAACACTTCTCTGCTTGTCAGCACAGAAACTAAAACTGCTGTGTTTAAACTTTCACTCAGCACAAGTGTTCTTGTAGCTTTAACCATGAGATTTCCTTCTCTCTCTAAAGCTTCTTAGCTACAATAATCAGGATAACTGTTTCCTGGGTTTCCTTCCTATTAAACCCTTAGCTTTTCTCAGATAGAGATTGTGCACAAAGAACATTCCATTTGGGAGTCTGTAGAGTCAGTTTCCTCTCCACAGAATTCCACCTCCATGTCTTCCTCTGCATTACATGACTGTGGGGTTTGGACAGGTTCAGGGATTTCAAGTTTTACTTCCTTTAGAAGCTTGAACAGTCTTTCCCACTGAACTTCCCTTCTTCTCCCCGGAATTATATTAGTGTTCTCAGACTTCTTTCCCTTTAGTAAAACATTTAAAGGCTTTGTTTGCTTTACCTTATCTGTAAAAGCATTCTTCCTGGCATGCGTCCCATAAGGTACAGCTTCTTCCTCAGAATCGGGTATACTTATTTCTGAGTCAGAGTCACACACATTAACTCCCTCAAACTTTCCCCTCCTACCTCTGAGCTTGACTGTAGACCTTTTACAGCAAGGGCATCTCCTAGGAGTAGCGTCCTCTGAATCAGAGCTGCCTGGGGGATCACTGCAGTGTTTGTCTCTAGCCCTTCTAAGCTCTCCAAGCCTGAAGACTTGTTCCTCTTCAGATGGAGCTGAGACCTCCTGCTCCAGCTTCCTCACAGCTAGCCTTCTCGCTTCCTCTCTCCTGGAAGGAGTGCAATTAGCCTGGATTCTGGCTCTTTCCCGACTGCCATCTTTCAAGCTGTTCCCATGTCTTGCTTCTCTCCTGCCGGTCTTGCTGACGCTTCCTGATCTCTCTGTTTGCCTGTGCTTAAATGTTTGCAAGCGTGCTCTCTCTTCTGGCCCCACCCACAGGTGTCTCCCATCACTTCCTATAGTTGCTCTGGAGTCTGGGTGTGGCCTCAGCCTAGCTTTGCAAATGTGGGTTTTTCCACTGCTTTCATTTTGGAACCTGTGCTTAGGTGAGCCCATCCCCCTTATGGAAGAAAAAGTTTCTTTTTTCTTTGTTTCCCAGGGCTGTGCTGCACCCTCCTTACCACAATATTTAGCATCATTATGAACAGGCTGTGATAGTCCAAGAGCATGTTAAATTTTAGATATGGATCAAAAGAAAAATACTCAGTTGTACAGAAATATTTTACTCATTAAAAAAATATGCAGGAGAAATAAGGCATCAAAAACATAACCATGCAATGTACATCTAGAAACTATAAGCAAAATTGGTGAGAGAAAAGCAAGAATAATAAGGCCACTTTCCAGCCAGACCAAGGAGTAAGTTCCATGCTTTTACCCATTACTCTTGGGTTTTAAAGGATTTCTTTCCCAAAATTATACTTTACTCCAGAATGAGGCAAGAGAAAGAGCTCTCACATCTACATTGTCGGCAGAAACTAACATAATGGCTCAGCACAAGTAGAATGGGTGCAACTAATGACACCTCAGTGGGTGGCCTTAGCTGCACCGGCGGTAACTGCAGGGGGATGTAACTGCCTCCCTGCAGTTAGCCTACGGCCCCATGCTGGTAATGTGACCCACACATATTTTACCAGTGCAGAGCTTAGGCATCATGCTGCTAAATATGCCAAACAAGAGGGGCTCAATAGTACCCATGCAGCACCTCCCACTTCCATAAAAACAAAAGTGACTTGGTGCCCCAACACAGCATTTTTCACCTTCACAAAAACAAGAGAGGCTCAAGTCTAAGATTATCAGATTTTTTGCAGGCAAATCTGAGATACTTATCCAAAGTGGAGGTGGGGATGGGGGAAGAAGGGACACCTCAGTTCCAGACTTGTGTAACAAGGTGTGGAGGAGGGAAGAGGGGGTCATTAATCCTGACCCGCTCCTCCCCCATCCATCCCAAAATACTAACAATATTACGTCCAAGCAGACAAATCAACTGAAACAGGGATGCATTTCCCCATAATGTGCAAAATATAAAGATAATGGATGTAAATTCTAAAAACTGACGTATTCAAATCACTAAAATGAAAATGGAGAGGAGGAATAGCCTAGTGGTTAGATCAACCCAGAAGATGAAGGAGTTGATTCCCACTGACATTCCTTGTGACCTCGGGCAAGTCACTTTACCCTCCATTGCCTTGGACGAAAAGGCCTGGCAATCTACTTCCGGTGATACATTGCCAAGAAAACACAGAGACAGCTGGGTTTCCAGGAGTCAGCACTGACTTGATGGCACTAAAAATGGAAAGTAAATGTTTTTCTACCCTCTCTGTCCTTATTACTGGAAACAGGGACAGGAGGCTGCCCAACAGGTGATAGTTGGGAACGCAGCTCTAAAATCGGGAACATCTGGTAACCTTATTGAAATCCCAAAACAAAAATCAAAATACAGAGAAAGACACTGACCAAATGCAGAATAAGCCACAACTAATTAGAAAACAGGCTGGTAAAAACTGACATAGAGGCCCTGAGGGACTAGACTTTGCATGCATTTGCAACATTTGAGAAACAGAAAACATTTCTTGTACTGTGCAAAATGCAAACCTGTACAAGCTCTCCATCCTTGCCTCCACGGCCTTTCTTCTTCTCTACTCAATCATACCACCCTCCCCCAATCCTTCTTCTGCCCTCCTAAATCCCTGCTTTTCTCCTACTTTTTAACATCTTTGTTAGTGATATAGCGGAAGGGCTGTCTGGTAAGGTTTGCCTCTTTGCGGATGATACCAAAATCTGCAATAAAGTAGACACCCAGGAAGGTGTAGATAACATGAGGAGGGATCTAGCTAAGCTTGAAGAATGGTCTAGAATTTGGCAGCTGGGATTTAATGTTAAAAAATGTAAGGTCATGCATTTGGGCTGCAGCAATCCAAGGGAGCAATACAGTATAGGAGGTGAAGTACTTTTGTCCACTAAAGAAGAGCGGGACCTAGGCGTGGTTGTGTCTGATGATCTTAAAGTAGCTAAACAGGTAGAAAAGGCGACGGCAAAAGCTAGAAGGATGCTTGGGTGCATACGGAGAGGAATGGCTAGCAGAAAAAAGGAGGTGATAATGCCTCTGTATAAGTCTTTGGTGCGACCTCATTTGGAGTATGGTGTGCAATTCTGGAGACCGCACCTTCAAAAGGATGTGAACAGGATGGAGTCGGTGCAGAGGGTTGCTACTAAGATGATTAGTAGTCTTCATTATAAAGCATATGAGGACAGACTTAAGGATCTTAATATGTACACCTTAGAGGAAAGGCAGGATAGAGGTGATATGATTGAGATGTTTAAATACCTCCGTGGCATAAATGTTCAGGGAGAGAGCCTCTTTCAATTGAAAGCAAGTTCTGCGACGAGGGGACATGGGATGAGGGTGAAGGGAGATAGATTCAGGAGTGATATGCGGAAATATTTCTTTACGGAAAGAGTAGTGGATCCGTGGAATAGTCTCCCAGTGGAGGTGGTAGAGATGAGGACAGTAACTGAATTCAAAAAAGCATGGGACCAACACAGAGGATCTCTATAGGTAAGAAGTGGACTGTTGTAGTTGTTGTTATGGAAGGACAGACTAGATGGGCCTTGTGGTCTTTTTCTGTCATCATGTTTCTATGTTTCTATGTTACTAATCATTTGCATAGTGCTATAAGGCATATGCTGCACTGTGCAATACCTGTTCTGCAATGCAATGTGTGCCTTCAAGTCAATGCTAACTCCTGGCAACCCAGCAGCTCCTGAGTTTTCTTGGCAGTGTGACCAGAAGTAGATTGCCAGGCCTTTCTTCCAAAGCAATGGAGGGTTAAGTATTAATGGGAATTGAAACCCAATTTCCTTGGTTAGCAAGCCAGTGCTCTAAACACTAGGCTACTCCTCCATTGTGCGTGCTCTATAGAGTTACAATCTAATCAAGACAGACAACACAACAATGATTTCATTAATCCTTGAAGACATAAGAATGGAGGCAGCAAAATGAAAGAAATTGTTGTACCCCCTATCTGCACTCAGGATTAGTGGTATCAAGTACTATTATTTACACAACTCTAGGGCTGGAGTCACTGTCCAGGCCTTAACCCAAGGTGCCATCACTGCCACTTACACTGGTATTTTATAACGACAAGTAGGCACTTGTTTGTATAACTTGTCTTTATAAAACAGGTTTAATATAGGCGCTCTGACCCCCCTTATGAGATTACCCTCCACGTGTGTATTTTTAACTCAGGCTTCATGAGCAGAATTGTTTACAGTCAACTAGTCCTCCCCCCAAAATATGCAATGTATCAAGGATTCCATCTACCGTATATACTGGTCCAGGAATGAGAAATATAATGCGACTGCTTCCAGGCCTGACAACTCTAAGGGGGTTTACCATGCTTGTGGTAACTGATGTGCACTTGCTAAAAATGCAGCTATGCATAGAAATCCCGTGCTAACCACTTAATGCAGGTTGGGGTGGAGTTTCTCCTTTGATGTCTCTGGACCGTGGGAGCAGTTACCTTACCAAAAACCCACGTAAAGTAGTCCACAAAGGATGCTGTCGGATTGGTTCATGTGACATCATTTGTGTCATCCTCGGTGGAATGGACCAATCACATCCACCATGCGCATGGCAATTTATGGAACCCTTCTAAATCTCGTTGCTGCCTCACATCCAAGACACTTAAAGAGCGGCACATTAAATAAATTTCAAAAGTAACAAGTCGAAAGTTAAATTGGTAATTACTACATATGCTATATATTACTACATATTGCATAGCTAGTTTTAAAATGATACAACTAAACCTTATGGCATGTGAACACAATATAGAATGCTGTCTGAACAACTGTCCAACTCCAGCTGGACAGCTGATTGTATGATACAGCCTTAAAATTAATTTTATAACAGTTTAATGCTACCTATGGGTCGACATTTGAGCTTGTCTTTTTGGTTTCAATAATTTTGCGTTAGACTTTTAAGATAGGAAGTGACATGTTTCAGTAGAGTTCTCGTTCTTTAATAGCTTGCTGGTTTGTTTTTTTTCTTCGTTTTGTTGAGATAAATTTGCATATGCAAATTTGTCTCATGCATATTCATTGTGGACATCCTGAAATTCTCTCTAGCTGAGGGATCTTCATGTTTGGAAAAGCAAGCTAGGAAATCTGTGTGCGCTGAAGGCCGATAGAAATATACTCACAAGTTCCCTGGGCTAATTTTCAAAATGGAGTTATGGGAATACTTTCATTTTGAAATTTGCAGGTACCTGCTCAGGGAAAATGATGTACAGAACTCTTTACACCATGCATAGTTATAAAATTTACCCTTATACTTTCAGAACATACTTTTTGATTTTTAAGCTCATCCTCCATTTGTGCAATGTTTTTGAAATGATGCCCATTAAAATAATTAACAGCTGAAAAATTTTATCTGGGCATTCCATGCTTTTTAAATGTTTCTGCTTAGACACACTTGAATAAAAAGCTGTGGCAATACTGACCTTGTTAGTAAAAGGCACATTTTACAATGGGACATCCAAATGCAACATGGGAAGTCAAAATCAGAACATCTGAAAACCCCCCCCCCCCAAAAAACAGGCACGTGGAAGTTCAGGCACGATTTCAGAAACGTAGATGCGCCCAATAGGGATGTCTATAGAGACATCCACATAAACATCCCCATAATAGCATCTCAGGCTATGGATGTCTAATAGCATAGCTGTTAAGTAGCAGGTTAAGTGCAGAGTGGCCAAGGTTAAAATCCCAGGGTGGGACTTTATGATCTTAGACTAGTCCCTTAACTCTACATTCTCTGAATGTTTTAAGGCCAAAACAAGCAAATTTGGTACCAAATGAAACAAAACTGCAAAGAGATCATTTCAACTTCTGGAACTGAAGTGTGCCCATAGCTTTCTGTTTCATTACAAGGCCAGAGACTTGTCAACCCCTCCTCGTAAATGTGTCTTCTTCCTGACTTTTTTTTATATGTGCTCATTTTAGCAGCCCAGCTATGGGGCCTTTTTATTAAAGGGCACTAGCTGTCGGTGCGGAACGGGTGCATGCTAAAGGCGCGCGTTGGATAGGTTGACAGCTAGCACAGTGCTTGGACAGTTAGTCCCACTGGATTTCGATGCTTACTGTGAATGGCACATTAGGGCTGCAAGTGGAAAGGTTGGGGGTGGAGAGCACTGTTCCCTCTAAGCTGTGTGCGTGTGCGCGCGCACACACCTCGCCGAGCGAGCGCACATACTTTACAACAGAGCGCACAAAAATTACGGCTCTGATTCTGATAGAAAACAACACAGACGTCTTAAAATTTAAAATTTATGATTGTAATTACTAGAAATTTCCCGCTTCATTTAGTAATAGTCTATTTTCATTTAATTTGATTAAAATCAATGTGGTGTACATACTGTATTCTGACGTGTAGTCAAATTTTAAAGTATATAACTCCGAGTGTCGTTATGTGGCGCACAAAAATTTAACTTTCCTTCAAAAGCTGCGCACAGCTGATATTTTATGCGCACACAGTCTACAGAAAATTAGAGGGAACATTGGTGGAGAGTGGGCAGGGTGAGCATGGCATAGTCAGGGCATCTGTGCTACCTGCATGAGAGACAAGTAGCGGGGCTGCTCTCACAGCTACTTCCAGAGGTGGCATTGAGTGCACCCACACTATTGTCGTGCCGTGTCAGGGCCACATACACTGTGGTAATTGCTGAGAACATATTTTCCACATTCCTGGCTGTTAACGCACCATGGATTTGTGTGTTATCTGCACGTTAGGTGCAACACCCCAAAGCTCTTTAGTAAAGCGGCCCCTATGTTTCTGCAATAGTTTGAGTGAAGAAGCTACTTAGTTTTTGGAAATCAAGCCATGTTCTTTATTGTTTTCCACCCAACAAATGCAAAACATTACGTTACATAGATCATTGTCCACCAATGTCAGTCTTTTGCTTTGTGTCTAAGACATTCAGGAGGTAATTTTATAACAGGACGATTTTACCAAAGGACGATCTTGCCAAACAAATCTGATTGAGTTCTTTGACTGGGTGACCAGAGAACTAGATCAGGGGCATGCGATGGATGTCATCTACCTGGATGACATCCATCGCATCTACCTGGATTGATACTGTTCCTCATAGGAGGCTTATCAATAAACTCAGAAGTTTGGGGATGGGTCCCAAGGTGGTGAACTGGATCAGAAATTGGTTGACTGACAGACGACAAATGGTGATTGTAAATGGAGCTCACTTGGATTTATTTACATTTTCTTATATGCCATGCTATTCTGCATCAGTGTGGTTTACATTGAACAAACTGAAATTACATTGAACAGGGCATTATAACTTGGAGCTAACTATTTTACAGGGAACATGGGCTATGGAGGGTTAAGTGGCTTGCCCAAGACCACAAGGAGCACCTGTGGGACTAGAAACCCCAGTCCTTCCAGCCCAAGGTTGCTGTCCTCTAGTGGGATTTGAACCCCTGACCTGAAGTACCTTGCCCCAACCACTAGGCCACTCGTCCACTCCATGGATGAAAGGAGGGTGATTAGCAGGGTGCCCCAGGGTTCAGTCCTGGGCCCAGCACTGTTCAATGTATTTGTAAGTGATATTGCTGAAGGACTGAATGGAAAAGTCTGTATTTTTGCAGATGGCATGAAAATTTGCAACAGAGTGGACTCTCCTGAGGGGGTGGATAACATGAGGAAAGATCTATAAAAGCTAGAAGAATGGTCTAATGCTTGGCAGTTAAGATTTAATGCAAATAAGTGCAGTGTCATGCACTTGGGAAGCAGAAATCCAGGGGAAATGTACGCGATAGGGGGTGAGAGGTTGGTGTGCACGGACCAGGAGAAGGACCTTGGTGTGATTATTTCTGAGGATCTCAAGGTGGCAAAACAGTGCGACAAGGCGGTGGCAAAAGCCAGGAGGATGTTGGGTTGCATACAAAGAGGAATTACCAGCAGAAAGGAAGAGGTATTAATGCCACTGGTGAGGCCTCCCTTGTAATACTGTGTTCAGTTTTGGAGACCATATCTTGCAAAGGATGTAAAAAGACTGAAAACTGTTCAGAGGAAGGCGACCAAAATGATTTGGAGCCTGCGTCAGAAGCCTTATGAGAAAAAGACCTAAATAAGTACACTCTGGAGGAGAAAAGGGATAGGGGAGATATGATTCAGACCTTTAAATACTTAAAGAGAAATAATGAACAAACAAACCTAGGGCTCTTTAACCTGGAAAAGAGACGGCTGAGGGGAGATATGATAGAAGTCTATAAATTAATGAACGGAGTGGAACGGGTAAACGTAGATCGATTGTTTACGTTATCAGAATATAGAAAGACTCGGGGACATGCAATGAAGCTACAGTGTAAACTAGTTAAGACTAATAAAAGAAAATATTTTTTCACTGAATGTGCAATCAAACTCTGGAATTTGTTACCGGAGGATGTAGTAAAGGCTGTTAGTTTAGCTGGGTTTAAAAAAGGTTTGGACAAGTTCCTGGAGGAAAGGTCCATAAACCATTATTAAGAAGGGACCCAGGATATCAATGCTTGACCCAGTACAAGCATTGCGGAACCTGTGTCTTTTGGGGAAACTGCTAGGTACGTATGACCTAGATTGGCCACTATTTGAAACAGGATACTGGGCTTGATGGACCTTGGTCTGACCCAGTATGGCATATCTTATGCTCTCTTCCAAAGACGGGGAAGCTGTAAAACTAAAGTGCATAACATGAAGCTGCAAGGGGGTAAATTGAAAGGCAATGTCAGGAAGTACTTTTTCACTGAAAGGGTGGTGGATGCTTGGAATGCCCTCCCGATGGACGTGGTGGGGAAAAATACAGTGACAGAATTCAAAATGGCATGGGACAGACACAGTGGATCCCTTTACAGCAACAGGATAAAATCAAAATAAACTTAACTAATATCTCAGCAAATAAGGGTGTCCTACACGGAGCAGTGGGTTCACCCCTAAACAAAGACATGGGGAGGGGTTGCCTGCACAGAGCGGCAGGTGCACCTACTCTTGCCATCTTACTGGGCAGACTAGATGGACCATACTGGTCTTTATCTGCCGTCATTTACTATGTTACTATATTGCTATGTTTTGGCCTTGGTCAGGTCACTTTACCTTCCATTGCTTCAGAAGAAAGGCCTGGCAATCCACTTCCGGTCACACCTTGCCAAGAAAACTCTGGAGCTGCTGGGTCGTCAGGAGTCTGCACTGATGCAAAAGCATTTTTTGCATATCAGCCCCAATAGCATGCAAATTCTCACACACAAATTTAAACATGTGCCAAAGGAAGTAAATTCATGCATGTATCTTATAAAATATACTTGTACATCACAACTCCAGCTTTGCTCTGTCTAAACTATATCCCAGGAATGTTTATGTGCCATACATACAAGTATGTGCTACCATTTTGGCATAGGCGCGTATATGTCTATGTACTTTTATATAAAAGCCACTTTCTTCATGTGAAAGAGGTTTACAAGCAGGAAAAGTCTTAAAAAATTAGCAAGCTCAGTTTGTTGCTTGTACATCTCTGTACCCAATGATATTTCTAGTAGGTAGAAATATGTATAGTGTGTGTGTGTGTGTGTGGGGGGGGGGGGGGGGGTATTGAAGTGTGCTATGCAGATAGCCTGGGTTTGGTGCATTAAGCATGTACTGAGGCTTGTGGTACCTGCTAGCATGGAGCCAACACAGCACAGGCCCATTTCCGTGCTGTGAATCCCACAATGAGTTGGTAAGAGGACAAGTTAGGGGCGGAGAGTGAGTGTGGTGAGCACTTCACGGCTAGTGCAGGGGTTAAACACTGTGCACTATCTGCAGTTCTTGCAATTAGCATGGGTCCACCTAATACCACCTCAGTAGGGGATTACATGCCCACACAATAACTGTGCATGCCACTGTGACACTTTAGGGTACCATGCAATGTGATAATTGCCAGGAACATGCTGGACACAACCCTGGTAGCTAGTGGACAGCAGTTGCAACTACCACACTTTTGTTTCTGTGCTAAACACTCGTTATTTGAAAAACTCCAGCACACCTTAGTAATAGGGTCCCTCTATGCTTCAAAACCTCTGCAATAGTACCTAAACTAAATGTGGTGGCAGACTTTTCTAGAATCTCTTTAGGTAGATTGCAAAAAAATATTTCCCTCATAATGTTTAGGCTTCCACAGTTGTATCTTTCTCCTTTGTGTCTCTAGCTTAATTGAAACTGACTTCTAGAGGGGCTTCAGCACCATAAGCCTTCACTCATTTGTATGTGAGAGAGCTTTTCCACATTTTTGCCTCCTTCCTCCCACCTAATGCAGCCTATGTAGTGCTAATTTATTAAATTTGCTTCCCGGATGTATTAATCATGAAGGACTTACACTTGCCTGAATTGCATCACATCCGTCATTGAGCAATCCAGTTCCTTGACTTACCCGAGACCCCTGTAGCATTTCAGTAGCTGATGAATTATTTAATACATTTCTGCAAAAGTGTTAGGCTGCTTTTCATTACTCCGTGGCCTCCATCCTGCAATATTTCTGAGCTACATACATGAAATGATTTGGAAATATGAAGTCTGATGGCATTTTTCTTTCATAATACAAGACCAACTTTTGAGCCTACTCCGGGGACCATGGCTCCGCCCTGGTGGCTCTGCCGTGTACTCTTGCGCCCAATTTTTTGTCCACCTTTGAAATTTGATGAACAAAAGAAACCCAAGCAAATCACCAACAAATATAAAAAAGACAGACTATTTCTTCCTGTTTAAATGAATGACAGACAACATCTGATAAAAAAAATATATTTTCACTAGTAAAATGAGCAAATGTGAAATGAAATCCATTGCGACTGTGCAGTGTTAGTGGAACAGTGACTTACTATTTAAAGTGTGAAAAGTTTTACATACTTATCAGTTATATTTCAGAGATGGCAATCATGCATAGGACAATGATAAGTAGTTTGACTAGCAAGCTGAGAATTCATTCCAAAAAAACAGTATATAAACAGAGATAAAATAAAATTTAAAAAGTCTTACCAATTTTTAGTGTAAGCATTTCATTAGTAAGTAATTTATTTTACAGATATTTTCCTCCTTATGTCACTGCCAACAAGGAGGCCAGAAAACAACTTTATAGGTTAAAAAAATAATATCTAACTTGTCAAAGCAGAGTTGTCTGAATTGACTTAATGATTTATTTTGTTATGCTTTGAACAGATAATAGTTAAAACTAAAATTCAAGAGCCGTATTGCTTATATGATTCCTCCCTCCGGCATAATTTCATATCCAAGGATCTGCCAGATATACTCTGTCTTCAGAGTACGGAACAGGATTACTATTAAAAAACAGCTGTCAGGGAATAATGCATGGGGGCGCCATCTATAATTTTGAACAGTAGGTAGTCTGAAATCCTGGTGGTTCCTTGTCATCAAAAATGCACCTGCTACATGAGAAAAAAAATGTGCTGATAACTTTTCAGGGCTTAACCATTTTTTTGCGGTGTTTCTTCGTGGAAGAGGAACAGCTTGGGTAAATGGACTTGGAAGAATGAAAAGTAAACCCAAGTTGACCCTGTATTTGTTTTTGTGACTCCCTCATGAATAATAAAATGCTCCTTTTGATTTTAGGAAAATCATTTTCAGAAATCCATATTATTAGGTCAGGTAAGTATGAATCCATCTGCTCTGGTATGTGTTTGATAGGAATGGGCAAAAGAAATTTCATTTATTTTTTTGGATATTTTGAAATTTTCTTAATTTGGGGTGTTTTCTCAGTTTGTTTCACACATTTGGTTTAATAAAAATAAGTACATAAGACATTCTTATAATTTTAACATTCTGAGTAATTTTTGTGTGTTTATTTTTAAACATAAAAGTACAAAACCTGTTGTTGAAATAGGCAACCCTATTGAACAAAACCGAAGCTAGAGTGAATTCATTTACCTATTTTAAAAATAATTTTGACTGGGTTAATAGTTGCTGGCATGCTTTTGGAAATGGACCTAGACTGAACATTTGCAATGCAAGCTTATCATTAGGTCCTGAGAGACTTCCTCCTTTTGAACATTTCGGGGAAACTCAGGCTATCATTTTTCTGCAAACAATGGAATTAGTTAAAGATGGGTAAGAATGAATCTCCAGTTTTGCCTAAGCAAGTGGGACAAGTTTTCACTGGCTAAAACTCTGCTATCCACATTACAACAGGAGTGGAGGAGTAGCCTAATGGTTAGAGCACTGGCTTGGAACAAAAAAAAACAGTGTTTGTTTCCAACTCGCACTCCTTGGGCAAGTCACTTAGCCCTCCACTGCCTCAGAAAAATCCAAGTTATTAATGTCCTTGTTTAATGTACATTTTTAAGTTACAGTGTAAACTGCTTTGACTGAAATGATAAAGTGGTATAAAAAACCTGTTAAATAAAGAAGATTCCATATTGCCTGGCTAGCAAACCTGGAAATGTTTAAATCAGACATGGGTATGATTCTGATCTGATTCTGAAGACATGGGTATGGATGCATCTGCATTTTGGCATCATAGACGTGTCTGATGCGGCATGTCCAGCAGACCCATGCACCTGTACAGTGTGAGGCATGGACTGTAGAGTGAAGCAGAGAAACATGTCTCTGGCAATAGTAGGAGATATGGGTAGTGATCAGGTTTTGGATGGGCCTGTGCTCACTGTAAAGTAACATGTCTGTGATCATCCCTGTCTGTGAGCTGGCCATGCCTTTGCTGTTAAAACATACATTTCCTAAGCTGCTGTGCTCACTGATAGTAGTTTGCTGATGCATGCAAGCCATAAATACTGATGATAAATGCATGCTGATGCAAACTAGACCATATCCTAGTTCCCTATATGCCTAGAACAGTGCTAGGTAATCCCAGCGCACTCTAAGATAGTATAAGAGAATGCAAATATGAACATGTATGACAGAACATACCTTGCATCAAACGGTACTTGGCATCATAAAAAGGCTTCAGTGAGTCCTGCATTGGTCAGCTCTACATACGCTCTTGAAAATGCTCAGGATGGACCCTCATCATGTACACAGAAAACAGCACTATCATAGCAATTCCCCAAGGGATGCATCTGATTGCTGAGCAAGAAATGTATTTTCTGGCTATGGCATACCTCATGGCACAATCCGGGGACTGTTGGCACTACATCAGTCATGTCTCTCAGTGCCTGGCCCTCCTCCCTGATTTGCAGATCAGCACACCAGATCCTCCCATGCAACCCTCAAACCACACCCACACACACACACACACACACGCACACACTCTCACTTGCTGTCACAAAAGACATAATTCAGGGAAACAGATGCTCAGCACCTATAGATAAAAGGTGGTATACCATAAAAGCATGGAGGGCCAGGACTACATATCTAATCCCCCTTTCTCACTCAAACACAATCCTGTTGCAGACTCGCTCACACTTCTTGCATCAACATTCCCATTTTACATAACACAGGACTTGTCAGGGTCCCCCAGATTAGCTCCTTTAGCACAAACAGTAACTGTCAGCATAGCCACCATAATCACTACTGCTCATCTAAAAATGTCTTTAGGGGTAGTTATTAATGCCCCTTTAGCTTATAAGATTCTCTCACCCATTATTTATGTTTATTATAAATACATCTAGCTGTGTTTTACAGACTGCAGTCACACCAGTTTGAAGCATACGTCACAACCTCTATAGAAGCACAGCAGAAAAATTTCTAAGTACTGGCCTTATTCCGTATCTCTGGCAGGAATAAAGGGCACGTTTGCGGGGAACACAAAAAACATTCACAGGTCTTTCCTGAATATACTTTATACATCTCCGCGGCAAACCATGCCCCCGTTCCACCCCTCCCAGGAACGTTCTGAGATCCCTGTGGGACATGCACGGGAGATGGGTTTTGGAATATGGCTGTTAGGAGAAATCCATCTCCCGTGCACATCCAAATAGCCTATTCACATTATGCAATGACCCCCCATTACCATTACTGGCATCTTTGATCACTATAGGATTTCCAGATTTGTCCTGTTCAATAGCCTAATTATTTTTCCGAATGTCTTTTTTTGAAATTGCAATCGGAGTTGCCTATACGTATAATTATCACTACGCTATTTTCAGTATCCCTATCAAAAGGCCGTTGTTTCAGACTCGATGAATGCAGAATAATGGGATTAGAAATGGTGATAAATTGAATTCTGAGCATTGTGTACCCTGAATATATATAGTACACAAGCTAATTGCTTCTCCTGGTGTCTAAGAAAACCTAGAATTTAGAGGGCCCTTTTACTAAAGTGAACTAAGCAGTTACTGCATGAAGTACAGTAGCAGATACTGTTAACTCATGAGCACAGTGACTGTTACCAATTACCACACTGTCGTGATAGCACACACTTATTCATGCGCCAATCGGACAGCATGTATTGAGGCGGTGAATGGGTGGGTTATGGGTAGGGAATGGACATAATCTGCGCATGACTGTGCACAGTGCTTTACTGCTTGCTATCGCTTGTGCATCTGCACTCATTGCCAATATAGTTATCGTTTGCTAGAGTACTTTTTGGTGTGGGAACTCTATAGGAACAGCTATAGGAATGCCCCAACAGTTAGCAGACACTCTTTGCACCTACCACTCACTCATATTTGCATTTAATGTGTGCTAGTGCAAACATTTACCACGCTTTTGTAAAAGGACCTCTTAGGCAAATAACTTCAAACAAATCCACCAAAAGAAGGGCGATATACTGCCACCAAAAACTAAGAAGTCCAAAAAGAAGACCAAAGTTATGGGTCCTGATAAAATGAGACTTCTCGAAATTGACATATGTATAAACCTTAAAGGCATCAGTATTTATATTATTTGTTGTTTTGAATGAATAATAATCCATTCAAACAACAAATAAATAATAAATAATAAAACCAATAACCAAAAGTTATTTAAAACCACAAAATATAAAAGAAGAACCGGCGTAAAATGTAAACTGAATTCCCAGCATGACCATGGGGCACTTTTCCTAAAGGGTACTTTAGAGGCAACATCACTGCATTAACTGACGGGGGTATGGAAAGCATTTCCCTGGCAGCTAATGTGGAGCACATCCCGCTAACATGCACCGCCTTAGCATGCGTGCACTGAACTCCACCTATTGAGCTGGCATTAGTTGAATCCATGCTATGAGGCACAGTTAGTGCATGATGTGAACCCGGTGCTAACTGTGCTGACATCACCATGCCCCCTCTCCACCCTTAATGCATGACCCTGCTCTAGCTGGCAGTGCATGTCTCAGCACGCCTTCAGCGTGAGCCACAACACGCACTGCCAGCTAGCGCCCTTTAGTAAGAGACCCACCATGTTTCCCCAGAACTACCTGCTTCTATAATAATGTAGTAAAAGATGTTCCTATGGATATTTTCCACATCACCAGTGCAGTGCTGAGGTTTATCAAAAATTGAGGAGCAAGATCCAGAAGTCTCCCCCACTATATTTTGATACAGTAATTCATATTGCTACATTGGCCATTAAAGTTGCAAACTACATTAAAAAGGCGCACAGACAAAAAGTATGTAAGGCCCAGTATTCAAATGGATGTATTCCTTCAGAGTGGCATATTAGAAGCAGTCTTGAAGGACTACCAAAAGGGACTGATACTGCTGGAAAGAAATCTGCACTTGTATTCTTTATTTATGAGAAATGCTCTAAACCTTGGAGAAAAAGAAATTCTTTGGGTTAAAGCTGATAAATCTGCGTATTAGAATCCAGTGTATTTGCTAACTCACTCTGGGCTCAGCAGCCCCAGAGAGCTTATATCTTAAATTTAAACCTCCGTCATTAGCGCCAGAGAGTTTTTAGCTTAAATTTCAACCTTAGTCAGTAGCTCCAGAGAGCTTTAAGCTTACATTTAAACCTTAGTCAGTAGCCAAGGAAGCTGTTAATTTAAATGTAAACCTCAGTCAGTAGCCCCAGAAAACTTTTAATTTAAATCAAATTACAGTATAGCTTAGCATAGAAGGAAGAGTACAGTAAATATTCTTTAAGTAGAAAAAAAGAAATTGTTTTAAAGACCTTTACAAATAGGCCTTCCAGTTAGGAGGCAAAGGACCTGTGAAACTGTTTTAGATAGGTGTTAAATCCAAGTGACAGGTCAAAGGGGAAATTTGAAAGGCTCCCTCCATCAAACAAAGGGCTGTGTGAATCACACAGGAAATTGTTAAGAGATTACCTTGGAAGCACAGGCCAGGGTACTGTGCAGCAAGCCAGCTTTTACTAGGTGTAATTTCCCTCCCACCCACCCCGACTCTCACCTACCCCAGGCATAATATTAGCTTTATAGACTTTTAAAACTATTAAAGGGGAAGAGGTGGTCAAATTCATTTTCAGGTTCAGCTGGTTATCCTCACAAGGAATAGATTGATTAATCTTGAGGTGAACTAAATCCCTTAAAATTATTAGGTACAGTTGTACTAGTACATGTATCCTTAGCAACCTTAAGTAAATAGACAACTTAAATAGATAAACAAAACCTTAAAACTAAGATGCAGACAGCAGTCCAGCAGTGAGAGGAGGGCTATCCATTTATTTACATTGAGTGTCATGTACAATTTTCTCCCAGTTGGTGAGGGGTCTTACATGTGCACTAAGTGCAAGGAGCTCTTTGCCCTCAGGGAAGGAGCCTGATCTCTTAAGGCTAGAGTGGCAGACTTGTAGGACATAAGGAAGACCAAGAGGTATATAGACAAGACCTACAGGGACGTAGTATTGAAGTCTCACCTCCAGTCTGGCAGCCTCTCAGTTGCCATGGAGGAGAGAGGTCATGTGAAAGGAAAGCATCACCTTGGTATGGCAGGAAGTGATCCTGTAGCTAGGATCTGTCCTCCAGGTTATATAAAACCTTCTTGCACTGAGGATATTTCTCCAGGGCCATATGCCCATGAGGGAATGCGTTAGGATGGCTGTTATAGTTGGTGATTTGATCATTAGGCATGTAGATAGTTGGGTGGCTGGTGGGTATGAGGATTGCCTAGAAACATGCCTGCCTAGTGCAAAGGTAGCGGACCTCACGTGCCACTTAGACAAGGTTTTAGATAGTGCTGGGAGGAATCTGCTGTCTTGGTATATGTTGGTATCAATGATATAGGAAAGTGTGGGAGGGAGGTTCTGGGGGTCAAATTTAGGCTTTTAGGTAGAAAGCTGAAATCCAGAACTTCCAGTGTAGCATTTTCTGAAATGCTTCCCATTCCACGCACAGGACCCAAAAGGCAGGCAGAGTTCTAGATTCTCAAGGTGTGCATGAGACGATGGTACAAAGAAGAGGGGTTTGGTTCATTAGGAGCTGGGCAACATTCTAGGGAAGGAAGGAGCTTTTACGAAGGGATGAGTTCCATCTTAACCGAGATGGTACCAGACTGCTGGCATTAACCTTTAAAAAAGGAGATAGAGCAGCTTTTAAACTAGATAATAGGGGAAGCTGACAATTGCCTAAGAATGCATGGTTCGGAAGGGTGTATCTTAATAGGTTACTAGCAAAAGAGGGAAGTTAGGGCATCCTAGTACAGAAGTTCCAATAAAGATAAACGTAATCCAGATGCCCTTAAGAACAAAGCTGAAAGATTCCAAATTACCCATATCAACTGATAACCAGATTAATATGAATAAAATACAACCTCTAAAATGCTTGTATGCAAATGCTAGAAGTCTAAAAAATAAGATGGAAGAGCTAGAATATATAACACTAAATGAAAGGTTAGATATGATTGGTATCTCAGAGACCTTGTGGAAGGAGGACAACCAATGGGGCTCTATGATACCTGGGTACAAACTATATCATAATGATAGGGTAGATCAAGTTGGTGGAGGGGTTGCGCTCTATGTTAGAGAGGGCATTGAGTCACATAGGATTACAGTTGTGCATGAAACAAAATACAATGTAGAATCGCTATGGATAGAAATCCCATGTAAAAAGGGGAAGGTGATGGCAGTGAGGGTGTACTACAGACTGCCTGACCAGAATGAACAGATGAATGATGAAATGCTAAGAGAAATCAGGGAAGCTAACAAAAATTACAACACAATAATAACAAATGATTTCTATTACCCCGGTATCGACAGGATCAGTGTCATTGCAGGACATGCTAGGGAGATAAACTTCCTAGATGAAATAAATGACTGCTTCTTGGAACAGCTGGTTTATGAACCAACAAGAGGGGAAGCTATTCTGGATCTAGTCCATAGTGGAACACAGGATCTGGTGCAAGAAATAAGGGTATTAGGGCTACTTGGCAATAGTGATCATAACATGATCACATTTGATTTAATAAATGGAAGAAGGACAGCAAGGAAATCCACAGTACTACCTTTTAACTTTCAAAAGGGAGACTGTGATAAAATGAGGAAAATAGTTAAGACAAAACTAAGAGGAGCTGCTGCAAAGGTTAAAGATTTACATCAAGCATGGGTGTTGTTTAAAAACACTATCTTGGAAGCTCAGATCAGCTGTATTCCATGCTTTAAGAAAAGTGGAAGGAAGTCCAAAAAACTGCTAGAATGGTTTAAAGGCAAGATCAGAGAGGCTGTTGTAGCCAAAAAAGCATATTTCAGGAAATGGAAAAAGGAGCCACATGACTAAAGCAGGGAACAACATAAGCACTGGTAAGTTAGATGCAAGGAATTGATAAGGCAGGCAGAGAGAATTTGGAAAAAAGCTTGCCATGGAAGCAAAAATGCATAATAAAAACTTTTTCAAGTACATTCCTAGCAAAAAATCTGTGAGTCAGTTAGACCAGTGTTCCCCAACCCCCGGGCCGCGGACCGGTACCGGTCCGTGGATCAAACGGTACCGGGCCGCCCGAGGAACTTTAAATAATTTCACTGTGGGTCCTCCCGCCTCCTGATTGGCCGAAAGGCAAACACCATGCCATTGGTCGAGGAGGAGCCGCCGCGGGAGGACTGAGGACAAATTAGTAAAAATGAGTATGAAACAGACATCGTTAGAAAGTTTTCTTGGGAAGAAAAAAAGGCCCAGTGAACAGACAGAAGAAGAGCCTTCAACATCAAAGAAATATGCAACCTTTAACAGACAATACCATGAGTCCTATTTGAAATATGGATTTATCGGGACAGGTGATTCCCACGCACCAAAACCGATCTGCATAGTTTGCGGCGAGAAGCTCTCTAATGAGGCAATGAAACCTTCAAAACTGCTTTGCCACTTGACCGCCTAGCACCCTGGCATAAAAGACAAGCCCCTGGAGTATTTTGAAAGAAAAAAACGGGAGCACGAAGCACAGAAGAAATTTATGAGGGCCACCACATCAATAAAGGAGAATGCACTGAGAGCATCATATTTGGTGGCTAACCGCATTGCTAAGGCTAAAAAGCCATTTACTATCGGTGAAGAATTGATCTTGCACTCCACTAAAGACATTTGCCGTGAACTTCTAGGAGAGGCTGCTGTGGAAAAGGTAGCACATGTGCCTTTGTCAGCTAGCACTGTGACTAGGTGCATTGAGGAAATAGCCGGAGACATTGAGGCACAATTGTTGGAGAGGATTAATACATCACCGTGGTATGCACTCCAGGTTGATGAATCTACAGATATCGACAACAAGGCACTACTACTTGTTTATGTGCGATATCTATATCAGGAGGATGTGCATGAGGATTTGTTATGTGCACTATCTTTGCCAACCAACACCACAGGAGCAGAACTGTTCAAGTCACTGCATGGTTATATATCAGGAAAACTGAAATGATCCTTTTGTGTCAGCATATGCACAGACGGAGCTGCTGCCATGACCGGACGACTGTCTGGTTTAACTGCTCGGATTAAGGAGGTTGCACCTGAGAGCGAATCTACGCATTGTATCATTCACAGGGAAATGCTGGCAAGCGGAAAAATGTCACCGGAATTTAACAGCGTATTGAGTGATGTCGTTAAAGTTATTAACCACATTAAAGCACACGCACTTAACTCGCGCCTGTTTGAGCAGCTTTGTGAGGAGATGGACGCAGAGTACAGATGCCTTCTCTTATACACAGAAATAAGATGGTTATCCAGAGGAAAATCGCTAACCAGAGTATTTGAATTACGAGAGCCATTGCAAAGATTTCTCTCAGAAAAGAAGTCACCGCTGGCAGCACATTTCAGTGACAAGGTATGGGTCGCAAAACTGGCTTACCTGTGTGACATATTCAGCCTGCTCAATGAACTCAATCTGGGCCTTCAGGGGAAAATGACAACTGTTTTCAAGTTGTCAGACAAAGTAGCTGCATTTAAAGCCAAACTGGAGTTGTGGGGACGGCGCGTGAACAGAGGCATTTTGGACATGTTTCAGACATTAGCGGGGATTTTAGGCGAGACTGAGCTTGAACATTCATTCTGCCAGTTGGTGCACGATCACCTGTCTTTGCTTTTAAAAGAGTTTGAGCGCTACTTCCCAACCACAAAAGACCCACAAACTGGTAAGGAATGGATCCGCGACCCATTTGCCAACAAATCAGGCGAATCTAGCATGTCTATGCAAGAAGAAGAACAACTGCTGGAGATTGCAAATGACGGTGGCCTTAAAACTACATTCGAGACAACAACTCTACCGGTGTTCTGGATTAAAGTCATGGCGGAATATCCTGAGATTGCCACCACAGCACTTAAATCCCTATTACCATTTCCGACAACCTATCTGTGTGAAGCGGGTTTTCTGCAGTGACAGCAACCAAAACAAAACAACGGAATAAACTGGACATAAGCAACACACTTCGGGTGTCATTATCTCCTATTACCCCCAGATGGAACCGTCTCGTTGCAAAGAAACAAGCTCAGGGTTCTCATTGATTTGGAATTCTAGTGAGTTAAATAAAATAAATCACTTTATATTCATTTTTTGGTGTAGCTGTATTTTATTTTGAAGGCATGTTTAAATACAATTAAATTAAAATTATTAAATTAAAACAAGCGGGCCACGGAAAAATTATGAAACGTTTACCGGTCCACGGCGATAAAAAGGTTGGGGAGCACTGAGTTAGACCACTGGATGATAGGGAGGTAAAAGGGGCGCTAAAGGAGGACAAGGCCATAGCAGAGAGATTGAATGACTCCTTTGCTTTGGTCTTTACTGAATAAGATATAGAGAAGTTACCCATGCCTGAAATGGTATTTGAAGGTGATATTTCTAAAGAATTGAAATAAATATTAATAAACCGAACAGTAGTAAACTACCTGGACTGGATGGTATACATCTGAGGGTGTTGAAAGAACTGAAAATGAGTTTGCAGAGCTACTGTTGGTAATCTTTGAGCTTTATTAAATTCTCTCCAAGTTTGTTGTCCTGGTTTTTTTTGGTGCCATTGAGTCAGTGTTGATTCATAGTGACCCAGCTACCCCTGGGTTTTCTTGGCAATGTATCACTAGAAGTAGATTGCCAGCCTTTTCTTCTGAGGCAATGGAGGGTAAGGTGACTTGCCCAAACTCACAAGGAGTGCCAGTGGGAATTGAACCCTCCTCCACTACTCCTCCACTCCTGTTATGCTGTTACAATGTATTAAGTTCTGTTTGATGTAAACTGCTTTGACCATAGGATAAGGCAGTATAAAAAAAACTTAAATAAATAAATAAAAAATCATTAAAATCATCTGTAGCATATAAAGATTGGAGAATGGCCAATGTAACCCCAATTTTTAAAAAAGTGTCCAAGGGTGATCCAGGAAACTACAGACCGCTGAACCTGACATCAGTACCAGGCAAAATGGTAGAAACCATTCTAAAGAATAAAATTACTGAACATGTAGATAGTTATGGTTTAATGGGAGAAAGCCAACATGGATTTAGCCAAGGAAAGCCTTGTTTTATTAATCTGTTATATTTTTTTGAAGGTGTGAATAAACAGGTAGACAAAGGTAAGCCGGTTGATAATACCTGAATTTTCAGAAAGCTTTTGACAAGGTCCCTTATGAGAGACTTTTGGCCAAATTAAAAAGTCATGGGATTGGAGGCAGTGTACTATTGTGGAACAAGAACTGGTTATAAAGATATAAAACAGAGAGTAGAGCTAAATGGCCAATTTTTTCAATGGAGAAAGGTGAATAGTGGAGTACCCCAAGGATCTGTGCTGGGCCCACTGCTTTTTAACATAATCATAAATGACCTGGACATGGGAATAACGAGTGAGGTGATCAAATTTATTCTTATAAGCGATGTCTAGGACATATCTGGGACATTCAGAGCAGAAAGACCAAATGTCCGGGGGAGTGGCAATAATGAAGGGAGGAACATATAAGTGCCTTCGGAAATCACCTCATGCCCACAATGAAAAATTAACGTCCCAGTAACTGGTTGTGAAGATAGGCCTCACACAGATAGCAAGACCAGGTACATGCATGGCTGTAGGCCTTTTTACTAATATGGACATCCTGAATTGCACAGCTGATGAACTGGCTGGGGTATTTCAGAAGGGGGAGTGGCTATGTTATGTGACTAGCATTTCAGATTACAGACCTGCAGTGGCAGGCCTGTAATAATTTGGAATATGTATTTACATTTAGGTTTCTTTGGCCAGGAAATACAGCATTAACTATGGTGATGAAAGTGCTTTTTCTTCTTCCCCCTAGATGCATTACCGTCTTGAAACGAGATCTTTGGTCAGGAACAGGTATAGGCATGTACTCCTCAGCAATTAGAACCAGTCTTGCTTGTGTTGTTCTTAAATTGCACCGTGATGTGCATCTGCCTTGCTCCGCTCAGGGTACACCTCCACCAGAGCTCATGCTACGTGGCCTGTTTTGCGCTTGGGAACTCTATATACCTAGCTTTTTAAAATGGCTTCGGGGTAGCAGAAGATTGTGCTAACTATCCAGTTTGCTATCTGGATAGTAGTTTCAAAATTGGTACTATCCAGATATCGGCACTGGTCACTGTTGAATCTGAATATTCAGAGCTGGCTGCTATCTGGATCCTGGTGATAAATATTCAGATTAATTTCAGTTGTAGCTGCAGGCATTTAAAAAAATGCTGAAAGACAATATTTATTTCCATTTACAAAAAAGCACGCAAGGGCATTAAAGAGGTCTCAGACATAATTAGCCAAAGAAATAATATGATGCTACATCAGTCCATGAAACATGGAGGTGGGAAGGAGAGTATACAGAAAAATCCAGGCAGATATAACTAAGGCAAAAAGATAAAAAAATAAAAATAACCTCAAAGAAAAATTTCAGACTAGTCATATGCGTATTGTAGATTGTTCCTGGAGACTCTCCATCTTCTGAACAATTGGCACAACCTCAATATCTTTTTGGATTCAAGAAAACCTTTTAGCTGAGCTGACTCAGAAAATATGCAGTTTATATCATCCAACCAAACTGAACATTTACATGGGTGTTGTGAGGTAAAAGATGCCCTCGAGGCCATAGTCTTTGGGAGCATTTGTAGAAATTTTCCAGTCCTGAGTAGCTTTACTCAGATCCATGACTATCTAGATTTTGACACTCCTAAACAAAATCTATCAGTTTCTAAACAGCAGGTGAAGGATCTCATCGCGGTCTTGGAGAAAGACAGGAGAAACCAGAAGAGTCCCTCTTTGCAATTTATCCATCACCAAACTCACCAAGAATGTCGGCATGCTCAGGCCACACCAACGGCTTCTTCCCAACTAACTACTTTTTAAACATGTGATGGGCATGTATTTATGTGTGATGTGTCTGTGTGTATACATATGTGTGTGTATACACACACACACACACACACACACACACACAGTGCATTTTTCCTAGCAAAAAAGGTGCCAGTTCTCATATGCAAGGGCTCTTTCATTAACACATGAGGGTTAAGTGACATGAGGCAATGAAAAAGGAGGTGGAATTCTGAGTAACCCCCCCCCTCAGGAAAAGCCCTATGTATGTGTCAGTACAATAAGGGTCATTTTAGAAGCCCTATTCGTGCTTTAGACGTCCAAAAACAGGCATAGAGATGTCCAAGGCACAGAGACATCTCCAGAGCCATTTTATAAGCCGGCTCAGGAGACGTCCAAGTCTGAATGTGGGTGTGGTGGAGGCGTGGCCAGAGCATTCCCAGGAATCTGGACATCCTTGCCAGATTTCAGAAACGTCATGGACGTCCGGCATTGTGTCTATGTTAGACCTGCTCCAGACACAAACAGTGCTTATTTTGACTGAAAAACATCCAGAGGGCATAGAGACGAAGGCACTATTGTGGTAGGCGAAGGCCTATGATCCATGGTGTCTGAAATGAGCAGACAGGCCTGAGTAGCTTGACCTGTAAATGAAGCCTGTGGAGAGGCCCAAAGGAATTACACATTCCCCTGAATGCTGCTACCATAGAATCGAAACTTAACTGAGCACAATTAAGTATAGCTAAGCAGAATCGAAACTTAGAAAATATAGAAAAACAAGTTTAATTGGTATTGATAAGAGAGCACAGCTTCTATGGAATTAATTAACACTGCTGAAAGAAAAGTTACAGTGCCCTGCTTTCCCACATGTTCTAGCTAGCTAAGTGACCTTGGAGGAGAGAAGTATCAAAGTTGGAAGAACTGACCATTGTAATTGGGACTAGAAGGGGGGTAAGCAGGTGCTGAGCCCAGACCAAAGTCCTAATTGGATGACTACGTAATGTTACCGGGACGAATAGATGGGGTGAAAGGGGTTACCGGGACCAATGAGAAGTTTGCCTATACCTAGAATGGACAAGAAAAGTATATAAGTTGTTGTTTTACTAACAGCCATTGCTCAGCCATTTTGAATTTGATTCTGCTTGAGACTTGTGCACAAATAAATGATTTGGACCTTCTGAACAGATTCCTGGTATCATTGGTTTGTCTGCGCTCTGCTGCTACATATTCTTGGTGCGTTGGCCGGGAAGGTGTGGTAATAGAGGGTATATAGGGCAATATACCACGACTTTCCGCCTCTACAGGTTTGGTCCTGCCGGGATCGTGCCCTCCCGATGTGGGCTCGCTCTCTGGTGCCACCGGTCCCTTGTATCGGAGGGAGCTGGCCAGACCTCGGCGGGTGCCGAGCCCGGACGGAGCCAACACCTCGAACCCGTGAGGGGAGTCCGAGGTCCAACTCATGCGCTTGCTTGGGAACTAGGACCGGATCCGGTGAGTATAGTTTTGATTTGACTAGACAGAAGAGTCAGAGCAGAACTGTTGTTTGAACTTTGGAATTTGATATTTGGTAAGAGAGCTTGATCACCTCTCAAGACGGTCCGACTAACCCTGCATGAGTATGCGCAAGGTGAAACTATCGTCTTTTTGAACCCTGCATGAGTATACGCAAGGTCTTTTGATTTTGGACTTTGATATAGCCTAGTCAGCAGAGACAGGATTGGGCTGTTTTTGGGATACGTTGCTAGCATGATTGTGTGAATGAAGTGTGAATGAGAGGTCTTGCAACACAGACCAAGCGAAAGCGGACTCCTGAGTAACGCATTTTATGGCCGGGCGACCGCGTCCAGATCGTAAAAAGGAGGAAGCGACCGTCGTCTTGTCTTGTTATTTGTCTCCCTTGAATGTTTCCAGGGCCGTGAGGACCCCTTACCCACGGTCCGCCTTCCTTTTCCCTTCTGTTTGTTGTTGCGCGCACACATCGAAATGGGAGGGGCGGAGTCTACTAGGAACACTCCGTTAGAATGTATGATCAAACATTTTAGTAAAGGATATTCAGGAGATTATGGAGTAAAACTGACTGCCTCACGATTACAGCTTTTGTGTACTAGGGAGTGGCCCGTCTTAAACCCCATGTGGCCTCGAGATGGAACATTTAACCTAGGAATTATTCAGTCAGTTCATCGGAAGGTGCGAATAGCGCACCCCGATCAGTATCCCTATATAGATTCTTGGTTAAGTATTTGTGAAGATCCGCCCCCTGGGCAAAGCGCTGTTATGAGGAGCAGTGCAGAATAATGTTAGCATTAACAGATCAGACCCAGAAAACAGGGACAGCTAAGAAACCTAGCCAGAAACCTGTTCTTGTAGATCCTGAGTCCCCGGGAGCTGTAATTAGGCAGTCCCGAGCTCAGCACCCAGTGAGAGTACCACCGCGTCCCGGGGCAGGCCCCCGGGACTGGGAGAGTCTACCTCCTCACCAACCCGAAGATCCGCCAGATGAACTGTCCAGAGAAGATGCTGATCAGTCTGAGACAGAGACTGAGGATAAGCAGGAGTCAGAGCAGGAAGATGAAGATGTATCCTCCCAGACAGAGACAGAAAGTGAAAAATCAGTTGTTAGTGCTAGTTCATCTGTTGCAAGCGAGGCTCCCCAGACTAGGCGAGTCTCAAAGCTGAAAGTCCCCACCCAGATCCTGAAAGTCACTACTAAGAAGCCGAAAGCCCTCCCGAAAGTAATAGCCCCCTTGAGACAAGTCCCAGGGCTGCCCGTGCGGGATGAGCATGATCAGATAGTAGCGGGACCCCTGAGTTTAGTATATGTGCCTTTCTCCACTGCTGATTTGTTGAACTGGAAGATACATTATGCTTCCTACACTAATAAGCCCCAAGAGTTAACAGAATTGATGCATACGATCATGGAAACTCACCAGCCCACTTGGGCAGATTGCCGTCAGCTCCTGTCTACTTTATTTACTACTGAGGAGCGGACACAAATTAAGCGAGCAGCTGTTGACTGGCTGGCAGACAATCCCCTGGTAGAGAGAGAGAAAGCAGGAATAGACAATCGCGAAGCAGCTCAGAAAGAATTCCCCAACGAAAATCCCAAATGGGATCCAAATACTGAAGTAGGATCCAGAGCCCTATCCCGGTTTCGCCAAGGCCTCATGCAAGGTCTGAGAAGGGGGGGTCAGAAAGCTATGAATCTTTCTAAAGTGACCGAAGTTAGTCAGGGCATAGATGAGAGCCCAGCAGTATTCTATGAGAGATTGACTGAAGCGTACAGGATGTATACTCCCTATGACCCAGATGCCCCAGGAAGCCTATGCATGGTGAATTCTGCTTTTGTAAACCAGTCACAACCAGATATTAGACGTAAGCTACAGAAACTAGAAGGGTTTGCGGCCATGAATGCAACACAGTTATTGGAAGTCGCTCATAAAGTGTATGTGAATCGTGATAATGAACGACAGAAAGAAAGTGATCGACGGATGAAGAAGAAAGCGGATTTTTTGGCTGCGGCCATAATGGAACAGAAAAGGGGAGGTGTCCCTAATCGAAGGAGCAGAGGAAGAGGGCACGGCCGAGGAAATGACCGGCCCCCATTAGGCGCGAACCAATGCGCTTATTGCAGAGAAGAAGGACATTGGAGAAGTGCATGCCCGCGACTCAAAGAGGCCTCTCAGGATGAAGGGGAACACGCCCCTTTGAGGGAAAGAGAGAGAGGCCGACCCCAGAACCGCAGAGGAACCAATCGAGAACATTTTCAACAAGAACGCACGGAGGCCATCCAGGGAGTGGCAGCCGCCACAGCCTATGACTTGGATGAAGCAGATTAGGACAGACCGGGCTCCGAATTCGCTTTAGGTCTCCAGGAGCCTATGGTCAGTATACAAATAGGAGACTAATTTATGGACTTTATGGTTGATACTGGAGCAGAACATTCTGTAGTAGATAAACAAATAGCTCCTTTTTCTACAAGAGCAGTCACCATTGTGGGAGCAACTGGCGCAAAAGCCACAAAGCTATTTCTTCAAAACCGCATATGTAATTTAGGAGGACAGCAAATAACGCACCAATTCCTTTACATGCCAGAGTGCCCAGTGCCATTGCTGGGACGAGATATGCTAGCCAAGCTGCAGGCCCAAATATCCTTTACTGAGAAAGGAGAAATGCAAATGACAGTGAATTCCCAGACAAAACCTGCTGGACTGATGGTGCTTACTGTTCCCCAAGAAGAAGAATGGAGATATTATAGTACTGAGCCAAGTACTGAGCCAATTATTGATACCTATTTTGAACCTACTTTGAAAAGTATTGATGCCCCTCCTGGAGTATGGGCAGAAGGCAATCCACAAGGCCTAGCCAAACACATAGCTCCAATAATTGTGAATCTCAAGCCTAGTGCACAGCCAGTACATGTCAAGCAATATCCACTCCCAAGAGCAGCAATTGAAGGCATCCATTGCCACTTGTTAAGGCTACTGGAACATGGCCTACTCAAAGTTTGTCAGTCACCATGGAACACACCTCTCCTGCCAGTGCAGAAGCCTGGGACAGGGGACTACCGCCCAGTGCAAGATCTAAGGAGAGTGAATGAAGCAGTTGAGACCATACATCCAGTTGTGCCAAATCCCTACACACTCCTAGGATTGATTCCTGCTGAAGCCACCCACTTTACTGTTTTGGACTTGAAAGATGCGTTCTTTTGCATAAGGTTAGCCCCAATTAGCCAGTTGCTGTTTGCCTTTGAATGGCAGGACCCTGTCTCGGGGAGGCGGGGCCAACTCACTTGGACAAGATTACCTCAAGGATTCAAGAACTCACCTACCATTTTCAGTGCTGCACTAAACCAAGATCTTTCAAGCTATCCAGTGGCCCCTGAAAGAAGAGTACTCCTCCAATATGTAGATGATCTACTGGTAGCTGCCACCTCTGAAAGTGAATGTATACAAGCCACTACTGACCTCTTGCAACTATTGGATGAAGCCGGATACAAATTTTCCAGAGCAAAAGCACAGCTATGCCAAAAGGAAGTAAAATATTTGGGCTTTCGTTTAACCAAAGGAAGCCGACAATTGGGACGCGAGAGAAAAGAAGCCGTGTGCAGTATCCCAACCCCAACTACCAGAAAGCAAGTCAGAGCCTTTCTGGGAGCAGCAGGATACTGCCGGATATGGATACCTAACTTTGCTCAGATTGCCAAACCACTATATGAAGCCACCAAGGGAGAAGAAAAATCACCATTAGAATGGGGACTTGAGCAAAATACAGCTTTCAAGACCCTGAAGAAAGAATTGATGTCGTCACCAGCACTCGGGTTGCCAGATGTCCACAAGCCTTTCCATCTATTCGTGCACGAGATGCACGGAAATGCTCTAGGCATGTTGACTCAGAAATTGGGACAGTGGGAACGACCCGTAGCGTATCTATCAAAACAGTTGGACACTGTGGCCAAAGGATGGCCACCATGTTTGAGAGCTGTTGCAGCTACAGCATTATTAGTAAGTGAAGCAGACAAACTCACCTTAGGACAGAATCTACGCGTCACAGTACCACATGCGGTACTTGCCCTTATGGAACAAAAAGCAAATCATTGGCTCACCAATTCTCGAATGCTGAAATACCAAAGCATGTTATGTGAAAATCCACAAATACAATTGGAAGTGAGCCATGCCTTGAACCCAGCTACCCTGATACCAATCAGCGAGGACCCCCCAGAGCACGACTGCATAGAAGTCATGGATACTGTATTTTCAAGTCGACCTGATTTAACTGATGTGCCCCTAGAGAATCATGACCAGACTTATTTTGTAGATGGAAGTAGTCTCATTATCGATGGACGACGTTGTGCAGGGTATTCAGTAGTGACCCAGGAGGAAGTCATTGAATCATCAGCTCTTGCATCAGGCACATCAGCACAGAAAGCAGAATTGATAGCGCTCACCAGAGCACTAGTATTGGGGGCGGGACTTCTGCTGAACGTATACACGGACTCAAAATATGCCTTCACCACTTTGCATGCACATGGAGCTCTCTACAAAGAACGAGGGCTCATCACCTCAGGAGGCAAATCAATCAAATATGGCCCAGAAATATTGATATTACTAGATGCAGTATGGGCCCCGACACGTGTAGCTGTCATACACTGTCGTGGACACCAAGCACGAAAAGGAGAGATTGCCCAAGGAAACAGATTTGCTGATGCTTCAGCACGTAAATCAGCCATGACAGGCCAAATTTCACTACAAGCCATGCCAAAACAAGCAGCATTGTTTCCAGTACCCCTTAATCTATGGACACCACGATATACCACCAAAGAATTGGACTACTATTGTAATAAAGAAGAGGGAGTACTGAAGGATGGATGGATTGAACTGCCACCTCCCGAGGGCAGTCAACCTCCAGGACGAATAGTGATCCCTGAATCATTGGGACCAGCCTTTGTCAAAGCTTTTCATCAAGCCACACACTACGGGAAGAGTGCTATGGAGAAAGCACTCAAACCACATTTTTGTATCGCTCTATTGGGAGCCCTGTCAGCCTCAGTAGCTCGCCAGTGTCTAATTTGTGCCAAGAATAATGCCAAACAGGGTCCCACGCCACCACCACGAGTTCAGTCAGGAGGTGTAACCCCCATGCACCACCTGCAAGTAGATTTTACTGAAATGCCAAAAGCCAATGGATATCGCTACTTGTTAGTATTAGTTTGTACCTTTTCTGGGTGGGTGGAAGCTTTTCCCACCAGAACTGAAAAGGCCCGAGAAGTTACTAAAGTTTTGATGAGAGAAATTATCCCCAGATTTGGAATTCCAGCAGTAATAGGGTCAGACAATGGACCCTCCTTTGTATCTCAAATCACCCAGCAGTTAGCAAGTGCCTTACAGATACAATGGAAGTTGCACACTGCATACAGACCCCAAAGTTCAGGGAAAGTTGAGTGAATGAATAGAACTTTGAAATCTCAGATGTCTAAGCTATGTCAGGAGACCCACCTGAAGTGGCCCCAGGTTCTCCCAATAGCATTACTTAGAATACGCTCAGCTCCTGTAAAATCATCAGGATTTTCCCCTTTTGAAGTTGTGTACGGCAAACCCCCACCGATAGTGCAGGGTGTTAAGGGTAGTTTGCCACAGATTGGTTCAGAAATAACTAGACAAGAACTTCTAGCTCTTAGTTTTGTTCTGCAGACTCTCCACACGTGGATACAGGACCAGTTGCCTATCAATTTGACAGAACCACTGCATCCCTATAAGCCTGGTACCTCGGTGTGGATCAAAGATTGGAAGAAGACACCGTTGGAACCTCATTGGAAGGGACCATATACCGTCATCTTGTCTACCTCGACTGCAGTAAAGGTAGCAGAAATCGAGTCCTGGATTCATCACAGCAGAGTCAAGCCAGCAGCAGTTCCAGATCAGGACCAGTGGACAGCGGAGCCACATCCTGATGTCCCTTTGCGTCTTACCCTACGAAGGCAGCCAGCAGCCTAAACTCATCGGGGACACTCATGAACTATAGTGTCCTACAGCAGCCAAGTCTTTCGAAGAGGATTGCTGTTCCCAATACAGCAAAGACATTTGTTTTCTTCATCGACTAACTGTGCCTTTATAGACTTTCGTCAGGCCAACTACACTTGCTAAGTTGGCATCATAACGAGACTCTCGAGGATCTTCAATCAACATTGACACCCGTTGAATTGCTTCATTAGCAAACGGGTCAGCATCGCGCCAAGAAGAAGAAGACGACGTGGTCAAGATTTTCCAGCGGAGATCCAGAAGAACTACAATCAACATGCATCTTTGTTACTATTTTGCTTTGGCTGCTTGCCTGGGGAGTTTTGAACTGGTTCATGCTTTACCCCCATGTACTGCCTGCATTACTACTACTCGGACTGGAATGAAAGTAACTCAGACTTTGCTTTATCATTCTTACTATACCTGTACTGGTACAGTAAGTCGTTGTATTTATAACACCACTGAACTGAATGTTTGTACTAAAGGTAATTCTAAAGTTTGTTTTAACCCACATCAGAACCCATCTTATTATACCCTAGAAATAAGATGGAATGATGCAGATGGAGCTATACTCAATGCTACACCCCCACTTACTGATCCCACACAGCCTGCTATTTTGTATTTCGATGCTTGTGATACCATTAATAGAGATAGTCGTTCTAAATGTGCCAATTGGGAGAAAGCTTATGCTAATGATCATAAATATATGTGTCCTGAAGGAACCACAGGATGGGGGGCCTGCACAGGTAAACGAGTTTTAGCAAATGTATATAGCACAGCACCAGTTCAGGACTATTATTGCCCAAGATGGGACTGCGTGTTTTATGCCACATGGAAAACTGGTGTGATAGAGAATACCAGAGACAATCGAATGGCTGCCTTAACCAAGCCATATGTGAAGAATTCTAAAACTTGTAAGAAAGGTACTTGTAATCCACTACAGTTGTTAATAGCCGATCCCAGTGCATGGAAACAAGGATATAAATTTGGATTACGCATGGCAGGTTCTGGATCAGATCCAGGAACCATTGTACATATTAGACTAAATACCCAAGCCCATCGATCATCAAAGTATCATATACATAACACTTTCTATGAAACCATGCATATAAACAAGTTTGATATCCCTCACCCCTCTCAGAATTTGTTCTTAGAGTTGGCTGGAGCTGTGGTCTCCAGTCTCCATATCTCAGATTGTTATTTTTGTGGTGGAACCAAGATGGGTGATCAGTGGCCTTGGGAGGCCCAAGAATTGAATTACTCAGTAATTTACAATCAGACAGAGCTACACAAGACTACCAGTGAATGGGTATTAGCACACCCAATAGTTGGACGTCTGTGTTATGCTCGAACTGGACCCCAGTTTATCTCTAAGGTAGGACAGCTTGTCTGTCTTAGCCAGAAGTTTTATAATGACACCACAAAGCGAACATCTTGGTGGTCAGGAGTTAATGAATCTGAACCCACCAATCCATTAGCAAGGTTTCCAGAGCTTGCCCCTTTATGGACTGACCTCAACCAACATCATGGTTGGCAAGCCCCACCAGGCCTATATTGGATTTGTGGAACCTGAGCATATGCTCAACTCCCTATCCACTGGGGAGGAGCGTGTGTCTTAGGAACTATCCGACCTTCTTTCTTTTTATTGCCCACAGAACATGGAGAACAATTAGGCTACCCAGTTTATTCAAAAAGACAGAAAAGAGCAGCTTTACAGATAGGCAAGTGGGAGAAATGGGATGGTGAGGATTGGCCACCAGAGCGAATCATTGCCTATTATGGACCTGCCACTTGGGAGCAAGATGGCATGTGGGGATATCGTACCCCAATTTACATGTTGAATAGAATTAATCGCCTGCAAGCAGTAGTTGAACTCATTACTAATGAAACCAGCCAAGCACTCACACTTTTAGCTAGACAAAGCACACAAATGCGCACTGCAATCTATCAAAATCGCTTGGCACTAGATTACTTATTAGCTGCTGAAGGAGGAGTTTGTGGTAAGCTGAATCTCACAAATTGTTGTTTGAAGATAGACGATAAGGGTCAGGTTGTTGAAGAAATTGCTGAAAACATGCGGAAGCAAACTTATGTGCCAGTACAGACCTGGCATAGTCTTAAGATACCCAATTGGTTTGCATCTATCTTCTCTGGATTAGGAGGATTCACTACTTTTGCTATGATAATACTAATCTTTGTAGCTTTGTTCTTTATGTTACCATGTATAATTCCATGTTGTATGCGTTCTATTAACAGTGTTATTGAGAATACAGTGGAGCGGAAAACCGCAACTAAGATTTTAGCCTTATGGCACCCTAATCCTACTATACATGGTCGGAACCCGACCCCAGTGTAATTGAGTGATTTAATTCTCACACCTTATTAATAATAGGGTGAGATTAATCAAAGGGGGGAATGTGGTAGGCAAAGGCCTATGATCCATGGTGTCTGAAATGAGCAGACAGGCCTGAGTAGCTTGACCTGTAAATGAAGCCTGTGGAGAGGCCCAAAGGAATTACACATTCCCCTGAATGCTGCTACCATAGAATCGAAACTTAACTGAGCACAATTAAGTATAGCTAAGCAGAATCAAAACTTAGAAAATATAGAAAAACAAGTTTAATTGGTATTGATAAGAGAGCACAGCTTCTATGGAATTAATTAACACTGCTGAAAGAAAAGTTACAGTGCCCTGCTTTCCCACATGTTCTAGCTAGCTAAGTGACCTTGGAGGAGAGAAGTATCAAAGTTGGAAGAACTGACCATTGTAATTGGGACTAGAAGGGGGGTAAGCAGGTGCTGAGCCCAGACCAAAGTCCTAATTGGATGACTACGTAATGTTACCGGGACCAATAGATGGGGTGAAAGGGGTTACCGGGACCAATGAGAAGTTTGCCTATATCTAGAATGGACAAGAAAAGTATATAAGTTGTTGTTTTACTAACAGCCATTGCTCAGCCATTTTGAATTTGATTCTGCTTGAGACTTGTGCACAAATAAATGATTTGGACCTTCTGAACAGACTCCTGGTATCATTGGTTTGTCTGCGCTCTGCTGCTACACTATCATCCCTGGTACTCAGCACAATGTCAAAAATAGCAGCAGTGGGATTTGAATCCTGGCTTCTCTGGTCTTAGCCCACTACTCTAACTACCCGTCTCCTCTCTCCCATCTCTGCTATGCTTGTTCCCTCCATCTCCCATATCCTCAACCTCTCGCTCTCCACTGCTATTGTCCCTGTTGACTTCAAGCATGCTGTGGTCACACCTCTCCTTAAGTAACCCTCACTTGATCCCTCCTGTCCTTCTAATTATCGTCCCATCTCCCTCCTTCCCTTTATTTCTAGATCGTGCGGTTCACCCCCGCTGCCTTGACTTCCTTTCCTCTCATGCCCTCCTGGATCCCTTACAGTCTGGCTTTCATCCTTTGCACTCTACTGAAACGGCCCTTGTCAAAGTCTCGAGTGACTTGTTCATGGCAAAATCTAAAGGCTCTTTACTCGGTCCTTATTCTTCTTGACCTCTCTGCTGCTTTTGACACTGTTGATCATGATCTTCTCCTTGACACTTTGTTCTCGCTTGGCTTTAGAGACTCTGTTCTTTCCTGGTTCTCCTCCTATCTCTCCCATCGCTCATTTTGTGTGCATTCTGGTGGCTCCTCCTCCTCTGCTACTCCACTCCCTGTTGGTGTACCTCAGGGTTCTGTCTTGGGTACGCTCCTCTTCTCTATACCCAGTCCCTTGGTGCACTCATTTCCTCCCATGTTTTTCAGTACCATCTCTATGCTGATGATTCCCAGATCTACCTCTCTACTCCTGGATCTCTCTTCTTCAATCCAGACCCGGATCTCTAATTACCTTTCTGCTATTGCTGATTGGATGTTCCATCGCTTCTTGAAATTGAACATGGCCAAGACCAAACTTCTCATCTTTTCCCCTAAAATTTCCCTTCCTCTTCCTCCTTTTTCAGTCTCTGTGAATGGCTCTGTTCTCTATCCTGTTCCCTCAGCTCGCAATTTAGGGGTTATTTTTGACTCTTCACTCTCATTCTCCACACATATTCACCTTGTCGCCAAGACCTGCTGCTTCTTTCTCGTTAATATTGGCAAAATCCACCCTTTTCTTTCAGAACATACTACTAAAACGCTCATCCATTCACTTATCACCTCCCACCTTGATTACTGTAATCTGCTCCTTGCTGGTCTTCCACTGAGTCATCTTTCACCCCTTCAGTCTATTCAGCATTCTGCTGCTCGTTTGATCTTCAGCCAACCTCATTTTGCTCATATCACTCTTCTCCTCAGGTCTCTTCACTGGCTCCCTATCCGTTTCCACATCCAGTTCAAGCTTCTCCTACTGACCATTAAATGCATTCATTCTGCTGCTCCTCTTTACCTTTCTTCTCTCATTTCTCCTTATATCCCCCCTCATGAACTCCGCTCTTCTAGCCAACTGCTTCTTGCTATGCCTTTCTCCTCTGTTGCCAACTCCAGGCCTCGCTCTTTTCACCTTGCAGCACCCTATGCCTGGAATAGACTTCCTCTGTCTATACGTCAGGCATCTTCTCTGACCCTCTTCAAATCCAGGTTGAAAGCTCACCTCTTTGCTTCTGCCTTTGGTTCATGACTTACCTGTTCTGCTCCTCTTCCCTTGTCTTGTTTTCACCTGTTCCTTTTCTTTTCCCTTGTCCTTACCTTTTTCCTTTGTCTTGTTTCTCCTCTTATCCTTCCGTTGCCTTTGTTCTTTCCTCGTCCTTCGCCTTCTTTGTTTTGTCTTTTTTAGATTGTAAGCTCTATCGGGAAGGGACTGTCTATTTTTGTCTTTTTCTGTACAGCACTGTGTGCGTCTGGTAGTGCTTTATAAATGCTCAGTAGTAGTAGTAGTAGTATTAGGCTATTCCTGGGCGTCTTGGTTCTGAAATACTATTCTGAGGATGTCTGTGTAGATGCCCCCAGAGACGCCCATATCAGGCATTCCCACGTTTGTGAAATCATATCTGCACCTGGATGTGCCTGCTTTTTTTTTCAGATATTCTGGCTTAGACATCCCAGATTGTACTTGGATGTCCCTTATCAATTCCCCTCCACATACCTTTTCTTCTTTGGGGCTTTGCTATCTATCACTTTATTTAATGCTAAGGCATTACACTTTTGATGGAGGATTTGGGGTCAACTCTTCCTATATGAGTGACATTTTAATGATTTCATATTTGCTTTATTATGAACATTGGTCCTGATTTTCAGCCTGGGAGGCCACTGTTTAAAGTTAAACACCAGCCCCAGTGCTTAATACATATAACGGCACATTTTAGATAGGACGTGGAGACCAGAATTGAGATGTGGCAGTCAGGATGCACAGTACTCAATTCTGATGGTATTTTAGGAACAGCTCTGCTGTTTCTAAAATACACACTCGTGTGTGGCAGGATGAGTCATTTTAGAAATATACACATGGTAAATATAGACGGAGGAAACTCAGCAATTTACACGTGCAAGTGCCAACATTTCACAACTGGTGCATGTAAATGTCGGCACTTACATGTCTATCTAAGCCATTATGCAAATGGAGATATGCAGATACTGATACTCAACTACAGAGGACCCTGCTTTTAGGTCATTTCAATATGGAGATGGAAATGGAGATAGCCCTCTTGATCCCTCCTGTAAAGGGAGGGGCAAACAGAGCACTTTTTCGATACCTATTTGTGTCGGGAGCAGGTGGATATGGGAAATTTCAGATTTGCACATGCATTCTCTGTGAAATTGGGATACACATGTAGAAACTGGTTCAGCACAGGCCACGCCCCTACATGCACCATCTACTTTCATCATGTTATGGTCATTCTCATGTAAAATGGGCGCTTTCTAAAATGGCCGTATCAACCTGGATGTGATTTACATGTGTGAATCATTGTACTGACATGTGTAAATCCCAAATAAGGCTTCTAAAAAAATTCCCAAAATCCGAAAATTTGTTTAAGGACCATTTAGTAGCTAACTACTAAAGCTATCACTTCTAAATTCATAATGGCCAGTTCCTTTTTCACTTCTCCACAAAACCGGTCCCTTTTTGCACACACAAAAACTGGCCAATTAGCAAGTTAAACAGCCAGATAGTATCTGTATAAGAGTTCCTGGCAAATGCATATCTCATTATGAATATTGGTCCAAATGTAGTTTCACCCATTGTCTCATAGAAGCAACATTGGCACATCCTCTGAATCAAAACCACTAATACTACTTGGAGATTTCAATCTCCCATCAATATCAGATTCACAAAGAGAAACATTCCTAAAAACCGCAGAAGAACTCGACTACTTCCAAATCATAAATGAGAATACACATCAAAAAGGTAACATACTTGACCTCATCTTCCTATCCAGAGACCTCATACACACCCTTGATCACACCACACTAAAAATACAGCCTGTTCCCTGTCTGACCACCATCTTATAAAATTCCATATCCCAATAAATGACGCAACATTAACCAAACCCACACCCTCACAACATTTCAACAGATTCAAAAAATTCAACAAACAAGAATTCCTAAACCAAACCCTACCACACTTGCTCATAGACCCCACAGACCTAGACAAAGTGATAGCAACATGGAATTCCACTATAGCTAATGCAGCTATCACAAAGCAGAGCCCTAAGCACATGACAAAAAATAAAAAACCCCAAAATACCCCATGATATAACCCAGAAATAAAACAAATAAGGAAAGAGCTATGCAAAGCTGAGCGCAAATGGCGTCAATCTAAAACTAAATCCACCCAATCAATCTACGTAAATACACTGGCCCTATATAAAGAGCGCATCAATGATGCTAAAAAAAACGACTACTCAAGCTAACTGTCAAAAGCTCTAAAATGCCCACGGGAACTCTTTGGTATTGTCGAAGCGCTAACCAACAATTCAACTAACAAAAGCTCTGCTACCCACTCAATTTCACCCCAGACTCTTGCTACATCCTACATGAGCAAACTAAAGCAAAAATCTCCTCTTACCTCACAACAAAAGACAAACCCACACCCACACATAACTAAATGATCAGCCTTTCACCCATTATCCAAAGACGCCCTAAAAAACATCTTATCTAAATACTTCTATGTCTTACCTCGATCCTTGTCCAGTAAACTGGATAAAACTAGCCTCCCCAGAACTTTCCTTATTTATCCTCCCAATTATAAATCTCTCACTCATGAGCAGATATCTTCCAGCTCCACTCAAACATGCACAAATACGCCCAATCCTAAAAATTTTTGCCAGGGACAAAAGTTCACCAACATCATACAGACCAATATTTATCCTCCCACTCATGGCTAAACTAACCAAAAACACAGTACTAATCCAACTACAGGACCATATTGAATCCACTGCCCCATTAGATGACCAACAATATGGCTTTTGACAGTACCACGGAGTGGAAACACTCCTCACGGTGCTAATTGACACACTTGCTAGAGGAACAGACAACTCTAAACAAATATTCCTTCTCATCTTCCTTGATATCACAGCTGCATTTGACAGTGTCATCCATTAAATAATGCAAACATGACTTAATCAAATGGGAATTACAGAAACAGTAAGGAAATGGTTTTGCTCATACTTATCAGATAGAACTCAACAAGTGAGAATCGACCATCAAATATCAGACACATACAAACAGGAACAGAGTCTTCCTGAAGGCTCCCCCCTTTCTGCTCTTCTCTTTAATATTTACTTACAACCAATCTGTTCAATCTTCAAAAGATTCTGCGTAAACTACCATATTTACGAGGATGACATAATGTTTTACCTACCTTGGGACATACTAAATCCTCCACTGACACTACTCACAGAATGCTTCTCTGAAATCAAAACATGGCTGGAAAACCACAATCTCTACATTAACTTCTCAAAAACAGATGCAATGTTTGTCACAAGAAACAAAAGCTTCTCCCCACCAACCTCAATCAAAATCAACGATACCAACATTCAAGTTAAAAATGAAATAAAATACCTAAGTGTAATAATTGACCGCTCCCTCAGTTTCACCGCACGCATAAAACAAGCGACAAAAAAAATATTCTTCAAACTAAAGCTTCTGAAACAACTCCACTCCCTAGCATCAGCAAAAGTACTTTTAGTTTAAATTTAAAACACAGAAGAGAGCTTTCTGGTTAAATTTAGAACCCAGCAGAGAGCTTGTAGTTTAAATTTAATAGTCACTCAGGGCCTAGCATCAGCAAAGTACTTTTAGTTTAAATTTAAAACACAGAAGAGAGCTTTCTGGTTAAATTTAGAACCCAGTAGAGAGCTTGCAGTTTAAATTTCATAATAAGTTAGAGCCTAGCAGCAGCAAAGAGCTATAATTTAAATCAAATAAGAATATAGCTTACCTCGGCAGCACAGGACAGGGTACTGTATAGCAGCCCTCTTTTAATAAGTGTTACTTCCTTCCCTCCCTCCCCACACCCACCCACCCCTGGGATAATCGTAGCTTTATAGGTACTTACACATTTTAACAGACAGGAGGTGCTCTCAGGTGAAGCTCGTTACCCAAATCAGTCATACACTAAGGACCTGAGATTAATTAAGCTTCAGGTGAACAAGGTATATTTAACGTATTAGGTACAGTTTTATTGGCAACCCTTAGTAAGTAAAGAACTTAAAGATCTAAACAAAAACTTAAAACTAAGATGCAGACAGCAGTCCAGCAGCGAGATGGGGGCTTTCCAGTCTTTTGCATTGTGTCACATGTATGATTTTCTCCCAGTTGGTGAGAGGTCTTACGTGTGCACTAGGTGCAAGGAGCTCTTTGCTCTCAGGGAACGAGTCCGTTCTCTAGAGGCTAGAGTAGCAGACTTGGAAAACATAAGACAGACAGAGAGGTACATAGACGAGACCTACAGGGATATAGTCCTGAAGTCCCACCTCCAGTCTGGCAGCATCCCTGTTGCCATGGAGGAGAGAGGTCACGTGACAGGAGAGCATCACCCTGGTGTGGCAGGAAGTGATCCTGTAATTAGGATCTGTCCTCCAGGTGATGTAAAACCCTCTCGCACCGAGGATGTTTCTCCAGGGCCATGTGCCCATGAGGGAAGGGTTAGGACAGCCGTTACAGTTGGTAATTCGATCATTAGGCATGTAGATAGCTGGGTGGCTGGTGGACGTGAGGATCGCCTTGTAACATGCCTGCCTGGTGCGAAGGTAGCGGACCTCACGCGCCACCTAGATAAGGTCTTAGATAGTGCTGGGGAGGAGTCTGCTGTCTTGGTACATGTCGGTACCAATGACATAGGAAAATGTGGTAGGGAGGTTCTGGAGGCTAAATTTAGGCTTTTAGGTAGGTAGTTGAAATCCAGAACTTCCAGGGTAGCATTCTCCAAAATGCTTCCCGTTCCACGTGCAGGACCCAAAAGGCAGGCAGAGCTCCGGAGTCTCAATGCGTGGATGAGACAATGGTGCAGAGATGAGGGTTTTGGATTTGTTAGGAACTGAGGAACATTCTGGGGAAAGGAGGGGCTCTTCCAAAGGGATGGGCTTCACCTTAACCGGGATGGAACCAGGCTGCTGGCATTAACCTTTAAAAAGGAGATAGAACTGCTTTTAAACTAGATAATAGGGGAAAGCCGACAGTCGCCCAAGAGCAGATGGTTCGGAAGAATGTATCCTTGAAGGATACTACCAAAAGCAGAGAGGTTCCAAAAAAGAGTAAAGTAGCCCAAATGCCCTCGAGTATGGAGCAGACAGAGCTTAAAGATCCCAAATTACCCATGTCTACCAATAGCCAAATTAATATGAATAAAATACAGTCTCTAAAATGCTTGTATGCAAATGCTAGAAGTCTAAAAAAATAAGATGGGAGAGTTAGAATATATAGCACTAAATGAGAGGTTAGATATGATTGGAATATCAGAGACATGGTGGAAGGAGGACAACCAGTGGGACACTGTGATACCTGGGTACAAACTATATCGTAATGATAGAGCTTATCAAATTGGTGGAGGGGTTGCACTCTATGTTAGAGAGGGCATTGAGTCAGAAAGGATTAAAGTTTTGCAGGAAACAAAATTTGCTGTAGAATCTCTATGGATTGAACTTCCATGTAAAAAGGGGAAGGTGATGGCAGTGGGGGTGTACTATCGACCGCCGGGCCAGAATGAATAAATGGATGATGAAATGCTCAAAGAAATCAAGGAAGCTAACAAAAGTTACAGCACAGTAATAATAATGGGTGATTTCAATTACCCCGGTATCGACTGGGTCAGTGTCACGGCAGGACATGCTAGGGATATAAAGTTCCTAGATGACATAAATGATTGCTTCTTGGAGCAGCTGGTTCATGAACCGACCAGAGGGGAAGCCATATTAGACCTGGTCCTTAGTGGAACACCAGATCTAGTGCAAGAGATAAGGGTGTTGGGGCCACTTGGCAATAGTGATCATAGCATGATCACCTTTGATTTAATTAGTGGAGGAGGGATAGTATGGAAATCCATAGTACTACCTTTTAACTTTCGAAAGGGAGACTATGATAAAATGAGGAAAATAGTTAAGAAAAAACTAAAAGGAGCAGTTGCAAAGGTTAAAGACTTACATCAAGCTTGGGTGTTGTTGAAAAATACTATCTTGGCAGCCCAGACCAGCTGTATTCCACGCTTTAAGAAAAGTGGAAGGAAGTCCAAAAAACTGCCAGCATGGTTTAAAGGTGAGGTCAGAGAGGCTGTTGTTGCCAAAAAAACATCTTTCAGGAAATGGAAAAAAAGAGCCAAACGACGAAACCTGGAAACAGCACAAGCACTGGCAAATCAAATGCAAAGCATTGATAAAGCAGGCAAAGGGAGAATTTGAGAAGAAGCTTGCTGCGGAAGCAAAAATGCAAAATAAAGATTTTTTCAAGTACATTCGTAGCAAAAAACCTGTGAGAGAGTCAGTTGGTCCATTAGATGATAGAGGAGTTAAAGGGGCACTAAGAAGCGACAAGGCGATAGTGGAGAGACTGAACGAATTCTTTGCTTCAGTCTTTACTGAGGAAGATGTAGGGATGTTACCCATGACTGAAGTGGTATTTAAAGGTGCGGAAGAATTGAAGGAAATATTGATACATCGAGAAGATGTATTACAACTATTAGATAAACTGAAGAGTAGCAAATCACCTGGGCCGTATGGTATACGTCCAAGGGTGTTGAAAGATCTGAAATATGAGATTGCAGACCTGCAATTAGTAATCTGTGAACTATCATTAAAATCATCTCTAATACCTGAAGATTGGAGGATCGCCAATGTAACACCAATTTTTAAAAAGGGTTCCAGGGGTGATCCGGGAAACTACAGACCGGTGAGCCTGACATCAGTACCGGGAAAAATGGTAGAAACCATCATAAAGAATAAAATTACTCAGCATGTAGATAGTCATGGCCTAATGGGAGACAGCCAACATGGCTTTAGAAAAGGAAGATCTTGTCTTACTAATCTGTTATGTTTTTTTGAAAGTGTGAATAAACAGGTGGACAAAGGTGAGTCGGTTGATATAGTGTATCTGGACTTTCAGAAAGCCTTTGACAAGGTCCCTCATCAGAGACGTTTGGCAAAACTAAAGAGTCATGGGATAGGAGGCAGTGTACAACTGTGGATCAAGAACTGGTTAAAAGATAGAAAGCAGAGGGTTGGGCTAAATGGCCAATTTTCCCAATGGAGAAAGGTGAATAGTGGTGTACCTCAGAGATCTGTGCTGGGTCCGCTGCTTTTTGACATATTCATAAATGACCTGGAAAGTGGAATAACGAGTGAGGTTATCAAAATTGCAGATGACACAAAACTATTTAAAGTTGTTAAAACCCAAGAGAATTGTGGAAACTTGCAAGAGGATCTTGATAAATTAGAAGACTGGGCATCAAAATGGCAGATGAAATTTAATGTGGACAAGTGCAAAGTTATGCACCTAGGGAAGAACTACCCAAACTATGGTTACACAATGCAAGGTTCCACATTAGGAACCACCACCCAGGAAAAAGATTTAGGCGTCATTGTGGATAACATGTTAAAACCCTCGGCCCAGTGTGCAGCGGCAGCCAAGAGAGCAAATAGAATGCTAGGTATCATAAGGAAAGGAATGGAAAATAAAACAAAAGATATTATAATGCCTCTATATCGTTCCATGGTGAGACCGCACCTTGAATATTGTGTGCAATTCTGGTCGCCGTATCTTAAAAAGGATATAGAGTTATTAGAAAAGGTTCAGAGAAGAGCCACCAAAATGATAAAAGGTATGGAAGGATACTACTATGAAGAAAGGCTAAAAAGGTTAGGGCTCTTTAACCTGGAAAAGAGACGGCTGAGGGGAGATATGATAGAAGTCTATAAATTAATGAACGGAGTGGAACGGGTAAACGTAGATCAATTGTTTACATTATCAGAATATAGAAAGACTAGGGGACATGCAATGAAGCTACAGGGTAAACTATTTAAGACTAATAAAAGAAAATATTTTTCCACTCAACGTGTAATCAAACTCTGGAATTTGTTACCGGAGGATGTAGTAAAGGCTGTTAGTGTAGCTGGGTTTAAAAAAGGTTTGGACAAGTTCCTGGAGGAAAGGTCAATAAACCATTTTTAAGAAGGGACCCAGGATATCAATGCTTGACCCACTACAAGCATTGTGGAACCTGTGTCTTTTGGGGAAAGTGCTAGGTACGTATGACCTAGATTGGCCACTGTTGGAAACAGGATACTGGGCTTGATGGACCTTGGTCTGAACCAGTATGGCATATCTTATGTTCTTATGTACTACACCCTCAAGACTTAAGATCAATAATTCATGCTATGATTACTCCACACCTTGATTTTGCCAATACAATCCTTGAAGGTATCACTAAACAAAACCTCAAATGCCTACAACTGGCTCAAAATGTAGCCGCGAGAATAACCACGAACACCAGCCCTATGGAACATATCACCCCTACCTTGTATGTGCTCCACTGGCTGCCTATACAAAGCCGTATAGAATATAAAATCCTTGTAACAACATTCAAGCTAATAAACAATATAGCACCCTCAAACCTCTTCACACTGATAGCCATAGAACACAGCACCCGAAACCAACGTACCAAGAATCAAAACAAACTTTCTCTCCCCAAAGATTTCAGGAAAGCTAAAAAACAGCAACCAGTATGGCCTTCACTTATACTGCCCCTACACTCTGGAACACTCTCCCTGTTCACCTCAGAGAACTCCATGACCTTCAATCATTCAGAAAACACCTCAAAACACATCTATTTACAAAACATTACAACACACAGACCCAAACCATCACCCTAGAAATTACACAAGTGCCACTCATATCAAATAACCAAACATAAGCTAGACCATTTCACCCTCACAAACTGTTAACTGTACATAGTTACTCTTGTTACTGCTATGTCAGCAAGTTCAGTCTGACCGAATCACTTTAATGTAAATATTTTGTTTTATGTAATTGAGTAAGTAACTGTTTACCACACAAACATGTTGTTCCTTGTATACTGCAATTGATCTTCAGAAACTGCGGTATATAAATTTCTGTTAAATAAATAAATAACATTGATATGACAATACCGGAATTTCTTTTTACAAGTCTTTTATTCCTTTTGTTGCTGAATGCAATATTTGGAGTTCGAGACCTGTGAAAAATGTATAAAAAATATTCTTGTTTGGCAAGTTCCCTGTAAAATAGTTCTCTGTGTGCTGTGCTTTCCTGTCTAATCAATGTGTTTATACCTCAAAAATTTCCTGTCATGATTTGACAATTTCCAATCTGTAATCAAACCGCTGCTGATCGCTGGAAGTAGCGGTATACAAATGTATACTACATAAATAAATAAATAAATAAGTATAAAGGCAGATTTTAGATAGCACATGGAGAATGGAATTTGGTTTAGCTTACTGCTTTCCTCAGGAGCTCAAGGTGAGTTACGTTCAGGTGCAGGATGGATTTTCCTATCTCTAGAGGGCTTACAGTCTAAGTTTGTACCTGAGGTAATGGAGGGTTAAGCGAGTTGTCCAAGATCACAAGGAGCAGCAGTTGGATTTAAACTCTGATTTCCCTGGTTCTAGCCTGCTGCCTTTTAACTATTTGGTTACTCCTCCATTCCCTTGAGGTGATGTGAAGCGTGAACTTTTTCTAACATACATATAAGGATGAGCAGGAATGCAGATGTATTTGCCAACACACAGAGCTACCATTTTACAAATCCACATGTGGGAAAAATCAACAAAGGAAAGCTGGCAACCTACACGTACATGTAGAAGTTGGTATTTTGCAATTTGCATGTAGAACTTCCAAGTGTAACTTGCTATTTTGCAAACCTATATGTTTACATGCTGCCAATGAACTACAGCAGCCATGGTCTGAATTTTGATTTGTAGAGCTGCATTTTTAAAAAAGCGGGGGATTTAGGAGGGTAATCCCCTTAATTCCTCCTGTATAGGGCTGGCTGAAACAAGCATGATTTAAAACCTATACATGCCAGGGAGCAATGTAAATCCTGACATGGATAATTTTGGTCATACACATGCCTTCTCTATATGAAATGGGGAACACACATGTACATTTTTGCCTCACCCAGGCCATACCCTAACCATGCCCTGATACATCCCCTTGCAACTTCTACGTATTGTGGACATCCACATTGTAAATTTAGCCCTTCCAAAATTGCCATGTGCACATGGATGTCATTCTACATGTAACTCTTTTATTTTTCACATAAAATTTATTTATTTATTTTACTTATTTATCTATTATTTAGCTCACGCCTTTTCAGTTTTTCTTCAAGATGAGTTATACTTACGGTAGGTATTTCTCTGTCCCTGGAGGGCTTACGATCTTGGTTTGTACCTGAGGCAATAGAGGATTAAGCCAGGGGTATTCTAGATTGTAAATAAGGATTCTAAAATAACCTTCATAGTCACAAAGAAACATAGAAAAGGATAGCAGATAAAAACCATGTGGCCTCTCCATTCTGCTCATTCATACTTGTTGCCCATCTCTACAATCTCTTCCTCTCCCATAGAAATCATCTGTGCTTGTCTCACGCTTTATTGAATTCACATATTGTTCTTGTCTCCACCATCTCCACTGGGAGGCCGTTCAATGTATCAATCATCCTTTCTGTAAAGAAATATTTCCTTAGATTACTCCTGAATTTCTCCCCTTCCATCCTCGTCCTTTGTTTCCAATGCCAGAGCTTCTTTCCCACTGAAAGAAGCCCATCTTAGAGGTACTTAAATGTCTCTATTATATCTCCCCTATCCTTCTTTTCTTCCAAAGTACACGTATGTCAATCTCTACTTATATGGGGAAATCTGTCCCATTATACTTATGGCAAAGACCACTGACCATTTTAGTCCCCCCTGGTTTGACTCCATCTAGTTTATATCCTTTTGAAGATGTAGTCTCCAGAATTGCACAGAATACTTCATTAAAGTATTCCTACAGACATACAGAGGCACCATCACCTGCTTTCTCCTGCTGGCCATCCTCTCTCTAACAGGGGCTATACATTTCAAGCAAAGGTAAGAGTTTGTGGCTTTTTAAGTTACAGCTCTCTTCCTGGGAGCTCTTAAAAGGGTTTTAGTACATTTTTAAAACAAAGTTACATTCTTTTTGGTGCTTTAGTTTAAAAGGGGAAATATTTTCTTTAGTGGGGTAGGGTTAAAACTCTGCTTTAGTGTCTTTCTCAGCTCTTTGAAGCCACTGAAACCTCATCAGAAAGGTCGATATATCTTCAGTAGCAGACTGGATAATCTACTGAAGATGGCTTTAAACTAGATTCATTGGGGATGGATGAAGAAAGCCCCCAGGTAAGTGAAAGCCCCCAGGTAAGTGAAACATTAAATACCTTTATGGAAATGGGTAAAAGGAACAATATATGGAAAGTGGTGTGTATAAATGCCAGTAGCAGGGAAATAATATCCCAGGTGTTGAAGCTTTAATGGGAGAGGTTGACTTGGATTTAGTGGCAGTTACAGAAACATGGTTCACAGAAAACCATGACTGGGATGTAACTATACCAGGCTATACTTTATTCAGAAAGGGCAGGGTAGGAAGAAGGGAAGGAGGAGTAGCACTATATGTAAAAAATAATATTAAAGCTTTGGAACTACAGAGCTTAAAAGGGAGAGAGGAGGCACGGTGGGTTAAACTCGAAAGAGGGAATGAAAAATCTATTTGCACTGGCATGATATACAGACCCCCTCACAGGAGGAAGAGATAGATGGAGAGTTAATTGAAGACATATGCAGCATTGCTAGGAAAGGGGAAATGCTACTGATAAGGGATTTTAATATGCCAGATGCTGACTGGCACATTCCTGCTGCAGTATCATCTAGAAGTAAGGAGATCCTGGATTCTCTACAGGGAGAACTATTCAGGCAACTGGTAACAGAACCCACACATGAAGGGTCCACATGGGACTTGCTGCTTACCAATGGTGAAAGTGTTTCTGATGTTGTAGTGGGAGATCATTTTGCATACAGTGATCACCAGATGATGTGGTTCAGTATTAGGACTAGGGGGTGTTAAAATCCATTCAAAAGCAAGGGTCTTAAAATTTAGGAAAACTAACTTTGCCAAGATGGGCCAATACTTCAGGGAGTCATTGGCGGGATGGGAACAGCTGGGGCATGTAGAAAAACAGTGGACAAAACTGAAAGGGGATATTTTAAGGGCAACCTACCTTTTTATTAAAATGGTAAATAAAGGTAAAAGGAAAAGGGAGGAAGTGACATCACCGATCCCGATGCGGTGTGAGGGCATCGCTCTGGGCCAACCCTGCCAAAAATAAGTGAAGAGACCCCTCAGAAAACATAAAAAACGAGCTGAGACAGCTGCGGAGAGCCTCGGGAGGGCTAGAGATGTGAGGCGCACAATCGGAGGAAAGCCGATGCAGGGGGATTATTGCAGAGCTTGAACGGGCTGAGAGGGTGGATAAGCCGGGGAGCGGAGGAGGAGAAAGCCGGTGAATTGGAGGCGTGCAGGCGCTGGTAGTGCGGCTAAAGTGCTGGCCAAAGCGAGGGGGCACCAGGAGAACTGCCGGAGAATGAACAGCTGAATGAGAGGTGGGAGGCTTGCAAAGGAGCCTAGAGAGGGTGTGTAGAAGAAGAGGAGGCAAGGGGAAGACAAAGAAAATGGCGATCGGAGGCCGCGTGGTGACCAAGATGGCAGCATGAACCAGCAAGGAGCATGGCAGTGACAGAAGAGAAGGCGAACAGTGTAGAGGAGGAAGAAATGAAGAGTGCATAGAAACAGGTGGAGGAAATCAGCAAAGAGAGCAAATAGATTGAATGAGTCTTATACTAATTAAAGGGCAAAGAAGAGAAGAGTGCTGAAGCCTGTTCAGTTTAACTACCAGGTTGAGGAGTTTGAGGTGAGAGGAAAGAGAAGAGAAGGAGAGGAGGAAAAGGGGAACCCCCCCCCCCCAAAAAAAACAAAAAACAAAGGAATTGTGTAAGGCAGAGGAAAGAAGATTACTTTTTGAAAGCCTGTGGATTGGCTATACTAAAAGAATTCAAAGGGGCTGTGCTAAAGTTAAGATATTGTTAAGTGTGAAGTGACACGAAGAAGAAGACGACGACGAGGAGGAGGAGAAAGAACAGGAGTTTACTATGACCACGAGAAGGAAAACTATGGATCTGAGGGAGTATGCATACCAGGGTACGGAGGCAGGCACCAGTGAGCATGCGGCGTTGGACAATAAAACTAAAAACTCCGAGCTAAGGGGTCTGTGCACCGTCATAATATGGAGCAAGGAAGGGAAAATCTACAGGATATCTCTAGAGCGGAGTTAAAGGAGTGGTTCATGGAAATAAAGAAAGAAGTACAAGCAGTGAAAATAGAGTTTAGTGAACTCATAGGAAATTTGAAAGATGATATAGCAGAATTGACACACACAGCAGGGAATCATGAGAACCGGTTGCAAAGTTTGGAGCAGCAGCAGCAAGAGGAGCAGCAACAGGAATGTCAGGCAATTCATGGCAAATGGATATGCAATATAAATTGGAGGACTTGGAAAATAGATATCGCAGAAATAATTTGTGGATCCGTGGTGTACCTGAAGAAAGGGAATTCCAAGACTGCGCAAAGGTGGCGGCTTCAATATGTTCGGAAATACTCAGGAAAGGAGGGGAAGAAGTAGGACATGAGGAAATTGGGTTGGATAGAGCGCACAGAGCACTGGGAATGGCAAGAATGAATAGACCTAGAGATATCATCATCTGCTTTGCTGGATATAAAATGAAAGAAAAAATTGCAACAAAAATAAAGAACTTAAGGGCAATAAGTTGACAGGGGTATCCAATAACCATATATGAGGATTTGTCCCTTGGAACACTATAGAGACGGAGAGTTTTGCAACCTGTCACACAGACTTTGCGAAGAAGAGACATATAGATGGCTGCATCCATTTGGACTGTCATTTACAATAAATGGGGAAACTTGGAGCGTGCAGATGTTAGCAGAGGCGACAGCAGTGCTACAAGATGGAGGGATCAGCAATGAGAAATTGATCAGTAGCCAAGATATGGATACAGTGGAGAATGGAGGAGAAAAGCGTAAAACCAATGAAGAACAACAGGAACAGAAGAAGGGGAGGAGTAAGGATAGCAAAGATCGAGCAAAAAGATGAAAGGCTGAAAGGATGGCAAGCTAGCCTAAGGATTGGCTGGAAGAGGAGGAAACAGGAGAGTTGGAAAACTAGAGACAAAACAGTTGTTTGCAGTAATCTGTTTATTAAGTATTAAGTAGTATTAAGAATGTAAAATGTAATATATGCAGGAATGAGCAATGATACATGTTTGATGAGTTTGCCTGTTATGGTTATGGGAGAGAGGGAGGGGGAAAGAATGGGAATAAGGGAGGAGACATGGTTGGGGGAGGAGGGGAGGAAGAGGGAGGGGGTGGGGGAAGGGGCAGGTGAGGGAGGTAAGGGACGCACTACTCCACATACGCCTGAGAATGGAGGGAAGGAATGAGGAGGAAGGGGGGAGGGAGGGAGGGAGGGGTAGAGAGGGGAGGGGGAAGGGAGGTGGGAGGGGGAGGATGAGGGGGGAGAGGGAGAGGGGAGGGGGGACAGAAGCCGCAAAGGAGGAGAAGAAGGGGGGGGGGAGGAGGAAAGAAGTATAGGGGGCAGAGGAGGAGGATAAGAGAGAAGGGGACCTACGAGGAAAAGGGAGGGGATTGCATTCTAAAGGATTAGGGGTTACTACAATCAACGTTAAAGGATTACGAACGTGGCAAAAGCGCAGGCTTTTGGAAAGGGAAGGAAGGCGTATGAATGAAGATATTGTTTGTGTGCAGGAGACACATTTAAGGGTAGGGCAGGAACACTTGTTAATTTCGAAAAAATACCCAAAGTTGGTGTTAGCGGGGCAGAGGGCAAACCCTAGGAAGGGAGGGGTTGGAATTTTTGTGGGGGATGCCATTAGCCATTTGGTAGTAGGAGAAAGGAGAGGGAAAGATGGGAGATGGGTTGGGGTGAAGTAGAGAATGGGGGAGGGAGAGGTATTGGTGATAAGCGTATATGGGCCAAACGAGGGGCATGGAGAAGCATTTGATAACATAACTAAGAAGTTGGAGGAATTGGGAGATACCCTGCTAGTAGTGGGGGGGGGGGAGGGGATTTTAATTTGACTTGGAGTCCGAGGTTGGATAATAGTGGGGGGCAAGGAAGTGGAAGAAGAAGGACAGACAAAGCCTGAAAAGGATGCAGGAGAGATTAGGATTGATAGATCTGTGGAGGTCGAGGCATCCAGGGGAGCGTAAATATACATTTTACTCTCAGGTGCATGGCACATACATAAAATCACACATATATATAATCATGAATGAAAAACTGTAAAACATATGTATATTTTTAAAAGGAGGAATAACATAGACATGAAATTGCACTTAAAACAGAAAGCGATATATTATAAAAAGCTATGCAAAAAACTTGGGATAAAGGGAGCGGGAAACATATGACAACCTAAAAATCTAAACAAACAGATAAAAGGTAAAAGCTGTATAATAAGATTGAAATAAATAGACATTTGGATTTTTCATTCATGATTATATATATGTGTGATTTTATGTATTATTTTAAATGAGTTCTCTCTTATTCAATTTGGTTTTTCATATTTTTGTGTTGTAATCTTTGTATATCTTTAGAGGTATTGATATTTATGTATTTATTTTTACTATGTTTTAGATTGGGAAGAGTGGTTGCTCCACCCCTTAGACGTGTCTCATACACTTTCTATGTGATTCTCTGGTAATGTTTTTAATTATCCATTTATACAGTCCCTTATGTATTTGTTTCTTAATTTTTTATTATTTTTTACTTTGTTGTATTATTATGTTTTAATCATGTGTCTGTTTTTTAGACCCTTGATGAAGGCCTTTGGCCGAAACTTGTCAAGTTGGGTCTCCAATAAAGTTGTTTTTATCCATCATCCTTGGTTGGCCGTGGTACATTGCCCTCCGCTGTTCCTTTGCTGCGACATACAGTAGATTGGACATGATATGGGGAGGTGGGATATGGGTCTCGAGAGTAAAGGAAGTTGAACGAGGGGAAATTACATGGATGGATCATGCCCCAGTTACTGTGATTTTTGACACGGGTATAGAAGATGAGGGGATAAAGTTTTGGAAGTTAAACTATTCCTTGCTGGAGGAAGAGGAACATGTGGGGGTAGTAAAAGCAGCTATAGAAGAGTATCTGTTATATAATGAAACGGGGGAGGTCCAGTTGAAGACCGTATGGGATGGGTTGAAGGCGGTGATTAGGGGGAAGCTCATCAGCATAGCCATGCGACTTAAACGGGAGAAGAGGAAAGTGGAAGGCAAATTGTTGGGGCAGATAAAGCAGCTGGAAGCTCAACATCAGAGGACTAAGGAGTATGGGGTTATGGCTAAATTGATACAGGCTAGGGTTGAGTTAAGTAGGTTGAGATCTCAGGAAATAGCGTATAAACTTAATGTCCTAAAGCAAAAATATTTTGAAAGGGGGAAACAAGGCTGGGAGGATTTTGGCAAGTAGACTGCGGGCTCAGCGGCAAGCAGCGTATATAGATGGAATTAGGGATAATAAGGGGAGGATGGTGCATCGCACGAAAGAAATTAGTCAGACTTTCCGAGATTACTATCGCAATCTATGTCAAAATGAGTTTCAAAAGGAGCAAGAGGAGATAAAGAGTTATTTGCAGGAGTGTGGGTTGAGGATAGGGAAAGAATAGGGGAAGACATTAAGGAGGGTGAAGTGAGGGAGGCTATAAAGACCTTGAAATTGGGGAAATCCCCAGGGCTGGATGGGTTTACGGTGCAATTTTATAAGAAGATGGTGGAACAAGTAACGCCAATATTGACCAGGGTTTTCAATAAGGTGATCGAAGGTGAAGGAATCCCACAGACTATGGGGGAGGCGGGTATCACAGTGATACCAAAACCTGGTAAGGATAAGGGAGTGTGTGGCTCTTATAGACCCATTTCGTTGATTAATTTAGATGCTAAGATATTAACAAAGGTATTGGCTAATCGGATCCAGGAGATATTGCCTAAGGTAATACATAGTGATCAAACCGGGATTGTAAAGGGGAGGCAAGGGAGTGATAATATCAGGAAAGTGATGAACATTGCTTGGCATCTCCAGGGTAGTGGGAAGCCGGCGATATTTGTTACGGTGGATGCAGAGAAAGCATTTGATCCGGTTGAATGGCCGTATATGTTCCAAGTGTTAGAACAGATGGGATTTGGGGACAAGTATATAGCCTTGATAAAAGCTTTATATGCGCAACCGTGTGCGAGGATTAGGGTAAACGGGGGGGTATTCTGAGCAGTTTACATTGGGGAGGGGTACCCAGCAAGGCTGCCCACTATCGCCGCTTTTATTTGCATTGGCGATTGAGCCCTTGGCTGAAGCGGTTAGGAAGGTAGCAGATGTTAAGGGTGTGGTAGTGGGAGGAAAAGAGGAGAAAATAGCGCTGTTCACAGATGATGTAATATTCACACTGGGGCAGTCATTAATTACTCTGCCAGTATTGATGAGAATTATAATGGGGTTTAGTAGTATCACAGGATATAAAATAAATTCAAGTAAGACTGAGGTCTTGGGGTTCAATCTAGTAGGGGGTTTGGAGGAATGATTGAAGGTGCATTTTAATTTTAAATTGGTGCATCAGCAATTTCGGTATTTGGGGATACAATTAGGGAAGCCAATTGAGAAGATTAAACAGTGGAATTATCAGATAGTTGCGGAAAATATACGGAAAGATCTATCAGAGTGGAGGGGGATAAGATTGTCATGGTTGGGGTGGATAGCGGTAGTGAAGATGAATGTATTACCCAGGTTGTTGTTTTTGTTCACGTCTCTGGCATGTCAGGTGAGCAAGAAGGAGATAGGGAAGTTGCAGAATCTGATTATGTAATTTATCTGGGAGGGGAAAAATCCGAAGCTGGTGAGAGGGACCATGTATCAAGTGCGGTCGGAAGGTGGTTTGTGGGTACCATGCTTGACAAAATATTATGAGGCTGCGCAATTGAGGGTGCTTCTGAAGTAGAGGGAGGGGGCGGATATTTTGAGTTGGGTACAAATAGAGTCGGGGGAGAAGAATCCAGAGGGGAGGATATGGGACCCGGGAGGTTGGCGAGATAAAGAAGGGAAGGGAAATCCATTCAGGGAACTTATGTTCTAGATTTGGCGGAAATGGAGGGAGCATCTTATGGAGGGGAAAGTGTATTCACGGTATACATTTATTAGAGCGGTGGGAGATAAGGGGCTGGATGGGAATGATCAGGTGTATAAGGGGTGGAGGAGTAAAGGGTTAGAAAGATTGGGACAACTTTTACGGAAAGGGGGGGGGGTAGTCAGAACCTTTGAGGAACTCCAGCAAGAATATAAGTTGGATAGAACGGATCTATATGCATATGCGCAATTGTGGTATTTCCTGCATAGAAAAGAGGTGAAATTAGATCCTGAAAGAAGGTCTTCACAGTTTGAAGAGATGATGGGGAAGCAATGGACACGCTGCACCCTACGCCTGGAACAACCTACCTATGTCTATACGCCAGGCGCCCTCACTGGCCCTCTTCAAATCCAGGTTAAAAACCCACCTCTTCACTGTTGCCTTCAGATCCTGACTTCCACCCTTATCCTAACCTGATTCCCTTCAATCTCACATGACCGAATTACACAGACCATATTATGCTTTGCACCAAACTGACTATCGCTTGTACTGTTGTATTAGATTGTAAACTCGGATGAGTATTAGATTGTAAGCTCGGATGAGCATGACTCTGATGGGCAGGGACTGTCTATTATATGTATATCTTCAATATGCATGTCATACCTGTATAGCACTGCGTGCTCGGTGCTATATAAGTGCTATTTAGTAGTAGTAGTAGTAGTAGAGAGGTAATATCAAAAATCTACAAAATGCTTCTCCAGAAGTGGAGGGAGAAGGAGAGGTGGCAGCAGAGGTGGGAAGAAGACATTCCGGGTCAATGGGGTGAGAGTCGATGGGCTGAAGTATTTGAGAACGCATATAAATTAGCAAGGGGCACTCCAATGTTAGAAAATAGTTTGAAGCTGAGATATAGGATGTATTGGACACCAGTGAGGTTATGGGCAATATCTCCAGATAGTCCAAGTGAATGCTGGAAGAAATGTGGGGCAAAGGGGGATTTACTGCACATGATATGGCAGTGTTAAAAGGTGCAGGAGTATTGGAGTAAAGTGGGAAGGTTGTATGGGGATATCACGGGAGTGCAGATCAAGTTAACACCAGGGATGGTAGTGCTCAATGAGGGGGCATGTGAGGGAGAGGGGGACTTGACAACCTTTGTGGGATATGGAGTGATAGTCGCACGTATGTGTCTCTTAAGGTGGTGGAAGAATGTTGAAATGCCTCCAATAAGGGAGGTAGTGGGTAAGCTGGAACAAATATGGGGTTTATGTATGATGGAAGTTTACAGAATGCATCAAGTGGGGAAACATAAAAAGGTGTGGCATTGGTATTAACTGTGGAGGCGGAGGGGAATGGAGCAAATATGGGAAGGGGTGGGAGGGGAAGAGAGGGTTGTTTGAGGTCCAAGAGGGAGAGAGGGCGGGGGAGATAGGGATTAGAGGGGAGGGGTGGGAGGAGGGGGACAGAGAATCAGGGGGGATGGGGAGAGGATTGGGGGTAGAGAGGGGGGAGGGTGAGGGGTAGGGGGGACGTTGGGGGGATAATAGGTTATAATATGGTGGAGGGGGAAGAAGTATATGGGATGAAGGATGTTAAAGGGGGAAGTATATGTTATGTGTTAAGTATTTATGAGATGATACGTATATAAATAGTATAAGAAGTAATATCATTTATATAACCACTATTCTGGTGAAGATTGTTAAATTGTTAAAATGTATGGTTTATGTTTATGTTTTTGTAATAGGGGGATATATGATAAAGCTTAAGGAGTAAAAAGATGTCCTGGATGAAGGGGGAAATAGGAAACAAAGGAAGAAGGGGGAATAATGTTGCAATTTCAGTTTAATGAAGGAAGGAGTGGGGATGTGAAAGATGAAAGTTGTTATATGCATGAGTTGTAAATGCTGAAAATATAACAATAAACTATAAATTACAAAAAAAAAAGGAAAAGGAGACTTCTATGGTTTTTAAAAGAAGTAGTTAAAAAAATGAAGAAAAAGAGGGAGGCCTTCATAAAATACAAGAGATCATGGAGAGAGGAAGACACGTTATCTGTATTTGGAAAAACTTAAGGAAGCTAGCAAAATAGTCAGGAAAGCAAAGGTTCAAAAAGAGGAGGAAATAGCCAATGCAGTTAAATGGGGGGATAAGACATTTTTCAGATATATTAGTGAGAAGAGGAAGGGCAAAAGTGGTATTGTCAGACTCAAGGGTGAAGGGGAGGAATATGTAGAAGCTGATGAGGATAAAGCAAAATTACTTAACAAATATTTCTGTTCTGTATACACAGATGAAGAACCAGGAGCAGGACCTCAGAAAACACCCACAAACAGGAACAGAAGCGAGGGGCATCTTGAACAATTTTCAGAAGACTGTGTTCATGAGAAACTAGCTAAACTTAAAGTAGTCAAAGTGATGGGACCGGATGTGATACACCCGAAAATATTGAGGGAACTTGGGAATGTTCTAGCAGCTCCACTGACTGACCTTCTACTTGCCTTGTTGGAGTCGGGAGTGTTGCCAAAGGACTGGAGAGAGACACATGTGGTCCCTTTACACAAAAGCGAAAGTAAGGATGTGGTTGAAAACTACAGACCGGTTAGTTTAACTTCGGTAGTGAGTAAATTATTGGAAGCGTTGCTGAAAGAGAAAATAGTGAGGTTTCTGGAGTTCAGCGGATTACAGGATCAGAGGCAGCATGAATTCACCAGAGGCAGGTCTTGTCAGACAAATCTGATTGATTTCTTTGACTGGATGACCAGGGAGTTGGACCGAAGGAGAGTCCTAGATGTGGTGTATTTAGATTTTAGTAAAGCCTTTGACACCGTTCCTCACAGGCAACTTATAAACAAACTGAGCACCCTAGGGATGGACCCTAAAGTCATTGCTTGGGTTAGAAATTGGTTGGGTGGGAGGCGACAAAGCGTACAGGTAAATGGAACTCACTCTGAGGAGAAGGATGTTACCAGTGGTGTGCCCCAGGGATCTGTCCTTGGTCCGATTCTTTTTAACATCTTTGTAAGTGATATATGGAAGGGCTGTCAGATAAGGTTTGCCTCTTTGCGGATGATACCAAAATCTGCAATAGACACCCAGGAAGGTGTAGATAACATGAGGAGGGATCTAGCTAAGCTTGAAGAATGGTCTAGAATTTGGCAGCTGGGATTTAATGTTAAAAAATGCAAGGTCATACATTTGGGTTGCAGCAATCCAAGGGAGCAATATAGTATAGGGGGTGAAGTACTTTTGTTCACTAAAGAAGAGCGGGACCTAAGCGGGACTCTGTCTGATGATCTTAAAGTAGCTAAACAGGTAGAAAAGGTGACGACAAATGCTAGAAGGATGCTTGGGTGCATACAGAGAGGAATGGCTAGCAGAAGAAAGGAGGTGATAGTGCCTCTGTATAAGTCATTGGTGCGACCTCATTTGGAGTATAGTGTGCAATTCTGGAGACCGCACCTTCATAAGGATATAAACAGGCTGGAGTCTGTACAGAGGGTGGTTACTAAAATGGTTAATGGTCTTCATTATAAAGCATATTAGGACAGACTTAAGGATCTTAATATGTACACCTTAGAGGAAAGGCAGGATAGAGGTGATATGATTGAGACGTTTAAATAACTCCATGGCATAAATGCACAGGGCGAGAGCCTCTTTCGATTGAAAGCAAGCTGTGCTATGAGGGGACATGGGATGAGGGTGAAAGGGGATAGATTCAGGAATGATATGTGGAAATATTTCTTTACGGAAAGAGTGGTGGATCTGTGGAATAGTCTTCCAGTGGAGGTGGTAGAGATGAATTCAAAGAAGCATGGGACAAACACAGAGGATCTCTAAAGGAAAAAAGGGGACTGCTGTAGTTGTTGATATGGAAGAACAGACTAGATAGGCTATGTGGTCTTTTTCTGTCTTCATGTTTCTATTTTTCTTACCCAGCCAGCCTTCTGTCTTTTGCTGTTGTCTTATCTGTTTGGCTACTTTAAGATAATCAGATGTGGTCACCCACCAGATTAAGTTTTTCTTCTGTGAACAGATTAACACCTCCTATTACTGTAGCACTCCCTTAGGTTTTTGCATCCCAAAAAGCAGAACCCTTCATTGTTAAGCATATAGGACCCAATATTCAAAGGGCAGTTACACGGTTTACAGGGCTGTATATCGTGTAACTGCAGCTGAGAGGGATATTCAACAAACAGCATTGATTATGGCCCTTATGCGTCCCGATGCCTACCGCTCAGAATCGAGGCATGTCGGGAGCGTTCTGGGGAGGAGAGGGCCACATATGACACCGGCATTGAATATCAAGGGTTAAGGGTTGGCAGGCACGTTTATGCGCTGTAGCGGCGCATAGCCTGCCCAAGTGAATATTGGGCCCATAAATCTTAGCTATCAAACCTTAGACCATTTCCAAGGCTTTGCTAGATCTCTCCTCATGCTATCCACAACTTATAGGGTATCTACTCTGTTGCATATTTCGATATTATCTTCAAAGAGTTTAACCTTTCCTGACAGCCTTTTCACAATATCATTTACAAAAAAGTATGAAAAAAATTGTTTCAAGGACTGATCTCTATGGCAGCTACTAGTATTACCTTTCCTCCGAATCAACTCCGATTATCCCTATCCTTTCTCACTTCTCATTCAACCATTTTTGAACCTAGTTAATCACTTTCTTTAGGGTTCATTCCAAGAGTGATCAGTTTTATGCCATCTAAGTGGAACCATGTCAAAATCCTTGCTGAAATCTAAGCACATTGCATCTAGTGCTCTCCCCTGATCCAACTCTCTGGTCACTCAGCCAGACACTGATCAGGTTTTGTCTGACAAGACCTTCTTCCAGTGAAACCATGCTGCCTCAGATCCAATTGGATTCCAGAAACTGTACTATCCTCTGCAGGGCCGTACCGAGACTGAAATGCGCCCTGTGCAATTTGCACATCGGGCGCGTGCCCCCCTCCCACACCTCCATTTAGACACTTTATGGGGGTGCGAGGGGGGGGGGGGCGTGCGCTCGATCTGCAAGTCGCCGGCATGCTAAGCAGGTTTGGTCCCTCCTGGAGAGACCAGACCTGCTTAGTGTGCCGGCACGAAGACTTAAGGGGCACATTTCGTCTCTCTGCTGCTGCCTGCTGCCGAAAAAGTGGCAGCGGCAGGCAACAGCAGAGAGCCAAAATGCGCCCTTTAAGTCTTTGCGCCCTGTGCGGCCGCACCACTCACACAGGGCTCGGTACGGTCCTGATCCTCTGTTTTAGCAGTGATTCCATAATTTATTCACCACTGAGGTCAGACTAATGGGTCTGTAATCCCAGTCTCCTCCTTTTTCTTTTGTGTAAAAGAACCATATCTCTCTATCTCCAGTCCTCCAGGATCACTCTTTAAAGAAACTTTGAAAAATCAAACAGTGGAGTTGCCAAAACTTCCCAAAGTTCCCTTGGATGTATTCTGTCTGGTCACGCCACTTTGCCTACTTTTAGTTTAGCTTGCTCCTCATGAACACAGTTTTCTAAAAACTGCATGAGATCTACCTCACTTCCATTGCTATTTGTGTCCATTTTCTGCTGTCCTACTCTTGGCTGTTCCTCTGTAAGCACCAAACAGAAATATTTATTAAGTGATTCTGCTTTTTTCTCATCAGCCTCTATATATTCCTTCCCTTACCTTGGAATTTCACAGCTGCAATTTTTCAGTTCCTCTTGTCACTAATATTTTTTAAATAGGCCTTGCCCCTCTCTTTTACCATATTTGTTATTTTCCATTCCATTTATATCTTCACTTTCCTGACTACTTTGCCAGCTTTTCTTAGCTTTTTCAGATATTGCTGCCTGTCTTCCTCATGGCAACCTTTTGTAGTTCTAGCCTTTTTTATGAACTCCTTAACTTTCAGCTTCTTCTTTCAGAAATAAAAGTTGTGCTTTTAAGGCACATTTTAGAAATGATGTCCAGGTGCAGTCAAAGATGTTCATGTGAAAATATGCTGAAAAAGACCGATCATGTCCTAGTTCGGGCACAATTTCAGAAATGTGTACATCCCCAATAGGGACATCATTGAGGTTGTCTACATAGATCTCCCCAGTGAAGTTTTCAAGACATGGTAGCCATTCCATTTAGTTATTCTGCAAGTAGCAGAGGCAAAAGTGCAACGCAGGTGTTCCCAATTCCTGTTGTTGTTGTGGACAGTACTGGGAATACCAGAGTATTGTCTCCTCTATACCCTCTGAGGCGTAACCAGCAAAACGAGCACTTTTGCGATGCTTAGTGGTGCCCTGGATAAGCTACAGATTTGAACAACCCAGTCTGAATGTGGTAAACCAAACATACTTTATTAAGGTATCTTCAACAGGGGTAATAGTAGCCAACCCCACTAGGGGTAACTTATAGCCAAACCCGACACGGCCTGTTTCGGCGATGCCTTCCTCAGAGGTTCTTTGGCATTCTAAAGACATAAATATAAATATAGATAATTTTAAAAACTTACAATTAAAACATAATTAAATATCTGAAATACATAAAACGTACTTAAAATGACATGCGTGCGATTATAAAATCACATAATGTGAAATTAAAATAATATAAAAATAAGCAATCCATGAACAAGATTAAATGAAATAAATAGTACACAAAGATAACAAATAAATAAATAAATAAACTGAGAAAAATTAACTAATAGAATGAAGGAATTAATGAATATATGAATTGATAACTATCAGATCAGACTTAAGGGATGTGATATGCCCAATGGATAAACAGAATAAAACCTTGCAACAAACCGTTGTCGATTATCCCTCTGAAAAAACCTTTGTCATGTATTAAAACTAAAGGAAAGGAAAAGAACATTCATTATTTAAAACCAGGATAGGCCCATTAGGACCCAATTCTGTACCGTGGGAACAAAACGTTCCCGCGGCATAGACAATCGGGCATGAGGATGGCCCGGTGTGTCTCTGCATGTCTGTGGGGACATCCTTCCCGCAGGATCCCCTGGCTCCCACAGCACTGATCCTCCTCTTCCCCACTCCCTGACTCACAGCTGGCCAGCTGGGGACTGGTTCGGGCAACAGGGATCATCCTGCACCCGGACCTGGCCCCTGGGGGGGTGGGGTAGATGTCCAACCCTGATCACCTGGTTAGTGTTGATTATTCCACCTTTGAGGTGGAATAATCAGCATGTTCCCCCTGACCCTGCAGGATGTACAGGGCCATGATCTGAATTGACCCTGTATGTCCTGTTGCCTTGGCCCGACACTGCTCTGCCTAGACTCCGCCCCCTCCCGCCACCCCCTGGCTATCCCTGTCCTGCTGCTCTAGCCATGCAGGGAGAGTCAGAGAGTGTTTGGGGCAGGACAGCTTGCAAGTCGCATCTCAGAATCGGGACCATAGTGTATCTGAGTTTTCAGAAAAATATTGACAAGGACCCTCATGAGAGACTCTTGTGGAAATTAAAAAGTCATGGGATAGGAGTCAGTGTACTACTGTGGATTAGGAACTGGTCAAAAGATAGAAAACAGAGCAGGGCTAAATGGCCATTTTTCTCAATGGAGAAAGATGAATAGTGGAGTTCCCCAGGAATCTGTGCTGAGTCCACTGCTTTTTAACATATTTATAAATGACCTGGAAATTGAAATAACGAGTGAGGTGATCAAATTTATGGATGGTTTTAATTGTTAGCTAGTTTATTTATGTTGTGACTTATTTTATTTTATGTTATTTTTTATGTCATGGTAATGTATAATAGTTTGTATTAGCTACTATGTATCTGCCTTGTAAACCACCCAGGTAATTCGTGCATTATATAAACATTTTAAATACATAAATAAATAAATAAATAAATAAATTACACAAAAATATTCAAAGTTGTTAAAACACAAGGGGCCGGATTCCATGCCACGAATAGTGGTGATGGACGTCCCAATGGAATGTCCATCTCCGCTATTCGTGCCTTCTCCGGCCGCAGCTAACTTCCCCGCAGGTGCAGGGAAGTTAGATGGGGGTGGGGAAAGGGTGGCTCAGGGTGGAGTCTGGGCGGAGTCTCCAGCCCTGGACGTACAGGGGCGATTCTAATGTCGGCCCTGTACGTCCAGGGCCAGTGACTTGTGCGTGGAAGTTATTTCACCTGTGAGGTGGAATAACGTCCCTGCATGTACTGCAGGCCTGGGGTGCGGATGGGGCAGGGGGCCCAAATATAGTCCCCACAGCCCGACCCTGGCCTTAGAAGGTCGAATCAGGGGTCGGGCTGTGGGGAATGAAGCTGGAGAGTCGGTGGCTGGCATTGCGGCTCTTGAATGGAGCCATGGTGCCATGGTAACATGATGCCATAGTGCTGTGACTCCTTTGAAGAGCTTTGAATGAGTTAGCCAGGAAGGTTCTGTATGTGTAGGCCAGACTGAATCGCAGTCCTGGCCTGCACATACAGGACTGTTTGCAATTCCGATCCCATGGGGCTAGACATGCCCCACAGGATCAGAATTGCGATCCCCTAGGTATGTCCGGCTCAGAATGGTCGTACAGAGGGGATCTACACCTGGAACGGAATGAGCCCTAAGAGGACTGTGCAAAATTACAAGAGGACCTTGAAAAATTGGGAGATTGAACGTCCAAATGGTAGATGAAATTTAATGTGGACAAGTGTAAAGTTATGTGCTTAGGGAAAACAACTCAAATTACAGTTACACAATGCAAAGTTCCACATTAGGAATCACCACCCAGGAAAAGGATTTAGGCGTCATTATGGATAATGCATTGAAGCCCTCTGCCCAGTGTGCAGCGGCGGCCAAGGAAGCAAATAGAATGCTAGGAATCATAAGGAATGGAATGGAGAATAAAACCGAGAATAATATAATGCCTTTGTATTGTTCCATGATGCGACTGCGCCTTGAATATTGTGTGCAATTCTGGTTGCCATATCTTAAAAAGGATATAGCAGAATTAGAAAAGATACAGAGAAGAGCCACTAAAATGGTAAAGGGGATGGAAGAATACCACTACGAGGAAAGGCTTAAAAAGTTAGAGCTCTTCAACTTGGCAAAAAGAAGGCTGAGGGGAGATATTATAATAATGAATGGAGAGGAACAGGTAAATGTAGATAGATTGTTTATTCCTTCAAAAAGTAGAAACACTAGGGGACATGCAATGGAGCCACAGTGTAACCATTTTAAACTAGTCAAAGAAAATATTTTTTCACTCAATGCCTAATCAAATTCTGGAATTTGATACTAGAGGATGTAGCAAAAGCTGTTAGTATAGCTGGGTTTAAAAAAGGTTTGGAGAAGTTCCTGGAGGAAAAGTCCATAAACCAATATTAAAGATGACCAGAGAAATCCACTGCTTACTTTGGGATAAGCAACGTGGAACCTGTGTACATTTTTAGGAACCTGCCAGGTACTTGTGACCTGGATGGGGCGCTGTTGGAAACAGGATACTGGTCTTAATGGACCATCGTCTGACCCAGTATGGCATATCTTATGTTTTTATATTCTTATGTAGACCCATCTATTAAAATAGCTCTGGGGAAATTTCCAAGAGTTGGACATCCACATGTACATTTTCAGACGTACAAATCACAAATAAGACTTCTAAAATGACCCCCTTTGTGTGTTTACTGGCTGTCATGGTCACAGCCAGCTAAATTTATTTTTCTTGGGTGGAAATTATTGCCATTGATGACAGCTGCCCACTTTGATTGTAAGAAGGGCAAAAAGAAGATATTTTACCTGCATACTTACCATTGCTGAACAGCACTGAGCATATGTAGTAGTATTTCCTAAATGATACATATAATCAAGTTTTTCATTTCATAAATGGAGTTAGTTCTCACAGAAGTGTTTGAAAGAGCTAGAAACATTGATAAATTCAATTTAATAAGAATTCCTGGTTGAGCATAGTTGCCACAGTAATTTGTTTTTCAGCTAAACCTTGGGCAGAAAAAAGTAAGCCAATTCATTTTGTTTTGTTTTTTAACATTGAGAGTGACCGATTTTCTTTTTCATTATACTTTGTTTCAACTTTAATCCATGCCTAAATGTGTAAATATACAAATGTGATTTTTCTATTAAGATGCAGGATGATCAGTTGCACATTAGCCTGTTCAAATTTTCTTGAAATGGACAGGTCTTAAAGCATGTAATAATTCTGTCCTTTGCTAGAAAACAGAAAGTAATGTTTATAGCATTTTCCCCAGGTTGAAGTGTATACTTAGACGCTGGTTTTAGAAGGGGCAAGCAGAAAGTTCCATGCTGCTTTTGCGTATAAATCCCTATTTTGAAGGACTTAGGCGTATGAATGGGCACTTATGTATGCGCTTTAGGTGGTCACCATTCTGTAATTGTGCGCATAAGTCCTATTGTGAGTACTTCTAGTTTGAGTGCACACAGAGGCGGAGCTTATGCAGAGCATAGGTGGAGCCTAAATTTATGTCCATAAGTTATAAAATATTCTATCTTATTTGCATGTCTGAACAATCTAGGTGGGGGCACTTACGCCTGCTCTACAACAAGCATACATAACTGCTGTGACTAGATTGAGACAGATCTTTATGCCCCTATTTTACAAAGGAAAGTATATGCGTACTTTGCTGTATAAAGTAGACCCCAGATATATGTGTGGCAATGTGCATTAATTGCACAGGAGTTCATAAAATTACCCTCTTAATTTCCATGCTGTATAAGGGCATACTGATACATTTGTGTGAGGTGTATATGAATGTACGTATATTTGTTCTTCAGGGGCAAGCCATGAGGCAAAGTACTCAATAAAGTTTTATTGGGACAACATGGGTTAATGGTAAAAAACAGGAATATAAGTACCACATGACCCAACACGGTGAAAGCCTTCCTCAGGGATCAATGAAATCTGTGTGGTAAATTATACACAAAGAAACCATAAATAAAACATGTATCACTAAAAAAGCATATACTAATAAAAGAATAAATACTCAAAAAATATACTACAAAATGAAGGCAGAGATAAACAGGAAGTTGAAATAGATTAAAAATATATATTTCATATACAAATGGGATGTAAAAATAATAGTAATAATCATAATAAAACATCATAGATATCATCATCATGGATAAAATAAAATAAAAATATATAATGAAAAACTATATAGATAATAACATCCCCTCCCCCTCCCCCTCCCCTTCCTCCTTTCCCCCTCTCGTTCCTCCTCTCCCCCTCCCTCCCTCTCCTTCCCCTCCTCCACTTCCCCTACTTTCTGTCCTCCCCTACATCCCCCTCCCCTCCCTCTCCTTTTCCCCTCCCCTCCCCTTCCTCCACCACTCCCTCTTCCCTTCCCCCTTTTTACATATTTTATTTTACATATTTTTATACATTTTTACCTACTATATTTTTACAGATACCTTTTGTATAATAGATATCTTTCTGACAAGTTATATGGCCCCCTTCTCCAATTCACTTCCCATTTCTTGGAGCATTTGGATGATTTATCATTGCAGAAATAATTATCCCTTTGTTTCCCCCTTGTTACCTATATCTGGGTGTCCATTCCATGTCCATGTGATACTTTTTGCAACTGTCTGTGGGTTACCTGAATATTTACATATTTTCCTGACTTGTTGGGTTACTTTCCCTTTTGTTTGAAATTTTTTATTGGTTTTACATCTGCCATCCTTTCCTCATTCTATTTTTTAACTTTGGCTCTCTAGGAGGTTGATCACATGAACGGTATCCTAGCAACCGGAATTTATACACCGACTCAGCGTTTTTTCATTTCTTGAATCTCCTAGCCTGATCTGCACTGGCCTCGAGCATTCCTGTGTGCCGCGGTAAGCAATCCTTGAGCCTTGATGAATTTAAAATTACATGATGGGAGTTATTTATATTCAAATTTGTTTATTAACCCTTGAGTCAACATGTAACACATTATTCATAACAAAAACAATTGTGCTGTAGTTTACAATTTAAATCCATAGTTCTACAAAACACGTCTTATATATATACTGTATACTCTAAGGCATGTTTGTGTACTATTGTACCCAATCTCCACATGAATGTATCTTCATCAGCCTTTGAGACTGTTTAATCATTTCAAGACTGTAGAAGCCATCCCCAAGAACCTCAAAGGCTGATTTTGTTTCCTATCAGGTATATGGGTGATTCCACCTATGTTCACCCATTTCCATTTCTGATAAGCAATATCGATGGTAAAACATTGACTGGCATGCTCTCTGGTGCAATACATTGTTTAATTCCGCTTGAGTAGCTAGCAGGGAAGCTATATGATCTTCAGTGGGGCAACGGCCAAAGTCTCATTAGGCCTTTCTCAGATCCTTCTCTAGCTGAAGGAGATGTATTGTTTGTGACTTCCTTCTGTTCTGAGTATAACATATAATGTGCCCTCTCAAAATCACCTTGGCAGTTTCCCAGAAGAGGGTCGGGTTGTTCCTATGTATCCCATTCTGCTCATCAAAGGTCATCCACTGTTTCCTCAAAACGTTTTGAAAATGTTTGTCCTCTGCTAGTTGAAGAGGGAACCTCCACTGCTTCATTCCACAAGGCCGTCCCCAAGATAAATCCAGGCTAGCCCAAGCATGGTCCGACAGGGCCATTGGACCTATCTCCACTCGATGCACTCTGCTCATCATTGAGGTCACTATTAAGAAATAATCCAAACGGGATCCCGTGCCATGAGCTCTAGATATGTGAGTATATTCTCGTTCCATGGGGTGTAAGGTTCTCCAGATGTCCGTGAAGTCATATCCCTCACACAGGCCCTTAAACCTACAAGTGCTTCTATAGTCTCCTCCCCCTCTCCTCGTTGATCTGTCCATGGTCACATCAAGTACACAATTGAAGTCTCCTCCCAGCAGGACCGTAACTAGCCCTGTGCGAGCGGTGCGGCCGCATAGGGTGCAAAGGCTTAAGGGGTGCATTTTAGCTGTCTGTTGTTGCCTGCTGCCACTGAGAGAAGAAAAAGTGACGGCGGCAGGCAACGACAGACAGCTAAAATGCACCCCTTAAGCCTTCTCGCCAGCATGCTAAGCAGATCTGTCCCTCCCTGCTCTTGCATACCGGTGACTTGCACATCGGGCGCGCCTCTTCTCTCCTGCCACGGGGGGGGGGGGGGGGGGGGGGGTTGGGTGCCCCCAATGTGCAAGTCACACAGGGCGCGATTTACACTTGGTACGGCCCTGCCTCCCAATATAATGTGGGATGAATCCTCTCCTGCCAGCTTCCACTGCAATTGTTGATAGAATTGAAGTTTATATGTGTTCATACCATAGATACTCCCTAGGGATATCAATTGCCCACTCAGATTTCCTCGAATAAGTACATAGTGACCTTGGGATCCACCTGTGTAGTTTGCACCTCCATCGCAATCCTCTTGTGTATTAGGGTGGCCACTCCCGCCTTTTTTGTTCCTGATGACGCACTATACACCTGTCCCACCCACCATCTTTTAAGTTTATTGTGCTCTCCCTCTGTAAGGTGAGTTTCTTGTAATAGAGCAATATCCGTTCCTTTGTCTCTGAGCATTTTTGAAAATTTCTGCCTTTTGATGGGATGTTCAATGCCACCAACATTCTAACTGATAATACATAAATTGTTATCCATTTTGTTTAATTTGATGGGTGATTATTGCTTTACCCACATCCATCTTCATTAATATGTGAGGGGGACCCTCCCAGCACAAAGTCCACCCACCTAGCCTCTTCTCATCCCTACCGTGTCCTACTTTCCTGCCATGTTTCCCTCTTCCATATCTATCCAATCTGTGTGTTGTCACTATTTCTATTTTATAATCAGTCCTTCCCCTTTTTCCCCCCATTAACCCCCCTCCTTACATATTAAAACTTCCCTTTTCCTATCTGTCTCCATTCTACTTCCAGTAATACAGATTAGAACCCCCCCCCCTTCCCCTTATAGTTTCCCCACTTGCCTCTGTGTTATTGGATCATTCCATATTTTGAACAGGCATATATTGGACTGAATGCTTGATTGGGTTAGCAGACCCTCTTCTATCCTTCCCTTCCATCATTTCTCCTCTCTCCCTATATTGATGTCTCTGCTCTTCATATCTTCATGTCCCAACTTTAACCTCTCCCTTCTCTCTCTTCCAATTATATGTCTCATTATTATCTCAGGGGGGTCTTCACTCTGGAATTCCTCTGCCATTCTCATGGGGAATGAGGTGTATACCTCTTACAATGATTTGCATTCTTATCATCCTCCCCCCTTCCTAAGATCCCCAGCATTTTCCTTAGCTCCTTATGCATGAGACGTTATATAAGCAGGTTAGCAGGTTCTTTTTACCACCTTCGTGAGCAGACAATAATTGGCCAGCTCGTTGGGGCTTGTTGGTACAACCAAAATAATTTCTCATATATCTACTGCCCCCGAAAAGTGTGTATTTAGGATATCCAACAATTTCTAATTATTAGACGAGCCATATTAAATGTATCCATCTTACCTATTGACCTTCACTCTCAGATATATTTGGTACTATAACAACTCTCACAGAACACTTCATAACATATATGAGGCACACAGAGTCCACTGTATATTGTCAGTCTGATTTGGTACCATCTCCATGCCTCCTCATCGTATCTGTTCTTCTATAGCTATGTTTCCTTTATCCCTGGTAGCTGGTTCCTCTTATAATCCACACTAGATGCAGGGTTTGTTAATCCCTTAGCCACTCCCGATGATCATTTGCATATGCCTTTTACACCTTGGCTCTCCTTTAACTTGGCTTTCACTCTTGTGGTTTCTTATATCCTTGGTCTAAGCTGCATTTCTTGGTCACCACTAATGTAATGTTCCAAAATCAAATTTATATTTCTATTAACTTGATGAGTCCTGTATCCACATGACAGGCTGATTCCGACTAACTTTCCATTTGTACTAAATTCCTTCTTGCTTTGCTGTACCATCCATTCTCAGTTCTGGTTTCCCACCTTCTTTTTAATCCGATTATCATAAAATTGTTGCACTTTCTCCGGCTCTACAAAAGTGTGTTGGTGACCATTCACAGTTAATCGTAATTTAGCTGGGTAGAGAAGTGCAAATCTTACCCCTTCGCTGACCAAGGGGCTGCATACCGCTGAGAACGCCCGCCTTTTCTAAGTTACCGCTGCTGAATAATCCTGGAAGAAGAGTACGCAGGTTCCTTCATATTCAATCTGGGTCTGTCTTTTAGCTGCTCGAAGGACTGTCTCCTTTTGCTGAAAGCTTAGAAAATGCACCAGTACCACTCTCGGTTTTGTCTGACCTTCCCTGCACTGTCCCAACTGAGCTATCTCCATCTGTATCGTCCCTGCCATTTCGGTGAGTTGTACACTGCGGTATCCATCGTTCTAACAGACCGCATAGATCTTTCTCCAGTATTGACACCGGTAGTCCCACTATTCTTATGTTTTTTCTACGTCCCCTGTTTTCCAGTTCATCAATTTTATTTTCACTTTTGAGTGCCTTTTCCTCCAATTGTTGAATTCTGCGCTCCAATTGCAAGGCCCTATTTTCCACTGCTGATATCTGGTTCTCCGTGTGCTGCAATCTCCCAGTAAATTCTGCTATTGAACCATTGAGACGATCCAATTGTGCAGTTATGTCAGTGAAACGATCACTCAGCCACCTCACCACTGCTGTTGAAACCTCTTCTATGAGTGCCAAGGTTGCCATATCTGGGCTCGGCGGCGAAGCACAAGCTGCCATTTTGATCTCCCCTCCATGCGCCTTTCCCTTGCGCGGGGTTTACATCACCATTCACTAAGGTACTATTTAATTTTTAATATAAGTTCTTAGTCACCTGCCTTTATTGTCCAGCTGATATTTCACTGTGTACCCTCTGTCTCTCAATCCATTTGTGGGGAATTAAAGGTGGGGAGTCCCGGAGCTGAGTTGCACACGTCTAACTCAGCTCATCGCCAACCGGAAGTCCTCGATGGGAGTTATTTAATATTTTTTGTTGCCTCCAGTATCCTCTCCCTGATTTTTTTATGAGCATGGATATGTTTCCAGTATCCCCTTTGGCCACAATATAAACTTTGCCTTTTTATTAATATTGGGTCTACGAGTTGAGATCACTCATTCCTCCCCTTCAATCCTAAGATGGGTGGGTAAAGATACAGGCAACAAGTATTATCTGCCTCTCTACGTTGACCTTAGCATGGTCTTTTGACATTTGCATTTTTGCTTTACAGTATTTAAACCGGCCAATTTCTACAGGAATGTTTAACACGCTTGTATTAGGTCTGGAACACAGGCACAAGAATAGAAAGTGGAACATTCAATACATTTGTCATCCCCTTTGTTTGCATTATGACTGTTTCTATTTTCATCCGATTTGTTTTTATTTAGTTGCTTGAGAGACTGCCTATGAAATTGTTTCAAGTAGAAATGAATACACCAAAGGTGCCTCTCTTTTCTTAATCCTTTCTTATATTATGTATTACATTATATATATATTATTTTTTGTCTTTCCTTTCCCCCTCCTCCCTCTCCTCTCTCCCTCCTTCCCTTCCCCCTCCACCTTTCTTCCCCTTTCTCCCTCCTTCCCCCTCCCACTCTTCCCCTTTCCTCCACCTTCCCCCTTCCCCCTTCTCCTCTCCTCTCCCCCTCCTCCCCTCCCCTCCCCTCCCCTCCCCCTATCCTCCCTGATATGATAATTCCCTTTGGTTTTATCAGCTTTCACCAGTTACTATTTGTTTTTATTTAATTTTTATTTATGTTTTGGAAAATCTTTATTTTATTTATTGCAAAGTATTCTACATAAAGTCCTCATCACATATTCTATAGATGGGTACTTATCTTGTTTCTTTTACTGATTCAATGCCTTTTATTTTTAATGATAGGTTGTTATATATACATTTTATGCATGCATGATTATATTATTTATTTGCACATTGTTTTATATTTATATATTGGGATGTTATTGTCTATATAGATTTTCTTTATATATATTTTTGTCTTTTGATTTTATCTATGATGATGATATCTATGATGTTTTGTTATGATTATTATTATTATTTCTACATCCTGTTTGTATATGATATATATTATGTTTTTTAAATCTATCTTAAGTTCCTGTTTATCTCTGCCTTCATTTTGTAGTATGTTTTTTGAGTATTTATTCTTTTATTGGTATAAGTTTTTTATTGATACATATTTTATTTTCTTTGTTTATGTATAATTTACCACACAGAGTTCATTGACTCTGAGGAAGGCTTTCGCTGAAACACAGCTCGTGTTGGGTCATGTGGTACTTGTTTCCTGTTTTCTACCGTTAACCCATGTGGTCCCAATAAATGTTTCTTGAGTACTTCGCCTCACGGTGTGCTCCTGGACTTCTGGCAAATACCTTTGTGCTTTCTCGTTGGCTTATTTGTTCTTCAGGTACATGGTGTTCAGCAAGGCTGATATTAATGTTTATTTGACCAAAGATTTGTTTGTACATATGCTTTGTAAAGTGCTTGCAAGAGATGAAGACTTTGTTGCTTTTTAAAACATGTACTTTTTGTCTATATACCATTTTAATGTGGTTTACATTATTTATAGGTTGTGGTTTACATTATGTATAGGTTTAGTAGGGTTGCCAACTGGCTCCAGATGTGGCTGACAGACTTTATCTAGCCCTGATTTACCCCACTGCATGCAGGGACATGTAGTTCTGATTTCTCTATGGGAAAAGCAAGATTACAGGTCCTAGCATGCAATGGAGTAAACCCAGGACTGGATAAAGTCTGTCGGCCACATTTGGAGCCAGTTGGCAACCCTGCTGAATAGTGTGGGGACCTCTGAATGTTTGAAGGACTGTGCATTGGCATTTGATGGATCACATCACCAATGTTACCGCCAAGCTGCGCAGGAGTCCTCCAGTTGCCCTGCTGCCTGTAGGGGGAGATGCTACGATATCATCCTTTTAATAAAGGGAAAGAGTGATATTGCAGCATCTCCCCTGACTGGCTGCAGTGCGTTTGGAGGATGGCCGCACAGCTTAGCAGAAAGATTGCACATCACTGAGGATCTTGCACTAATCTTTTGGAAAATATCCACAGCAAGATCATTTACCATGAGAATATTGAAACACATATCTCTGCTGAACATTGCTATGTAACAACATCAGGTTTAATCTTCAGCCATTTCTTCTATTTTAGGTATTTTCATAAATGAATTAAGAAAGGGTTCCTCTGGAACCTGATTCTAGGGGGGGGGGGGACCTCTGATCCCCAGCATCTGGTGTGCCCCCCAGCCCTGAAATGGAGCATAAATATCTGCAAAGATCCCTTTTCCCTTGAAGCTCCAACTCTTAAATATATTAAACTAAGGACCAGTCCTGCTTCCTTACCCCCTCCCCCCAATCCCAGTACTCTGATATACCCAAAGTGGTCCAGGGGTGATGTGGACAGTAGCAGTCCCCACTTGCTTCTGTCTTAGTGGCTACCGTGTTTAAAACTGCACTGCCAGATCTCTAGCAGTAATCTATTTTTGGTATGTGCCCTTATGTGACACTCTGATCACTAGCATAGTGGTTCTCAAGTCAATCCTAGCCAGTCAGATTTTCAAGTTTCTCACAATGAATGTGCATGAGAGGGATTTGCATACAATGGAGTGCATACAAATCTATCTCGTGCATAATCATTATGAATATCCAGCAAACCTGACTGGCTGGGTGTGCCCCAAGGACAGGCTTGTGAACCATTGCGCGAGGGGTCCGAGTGTCAAATAAGGACACATGTCAAAAAACAGACTCATGAAATGAAACCTTTTTTTGCATGTCTGTTGGTATGTCTTTTGGCATTAATGTGCTGTTTTGCATGATTTTGCATTACAGCAGTTCACAAATGGCAAATTTAAATAAACTGCAATGTGTAAGTGAAAAATAATGCAAAATGCCTGAAATTTGGTATTTTTGTAACTTTCCAGCCATTTTATATTATTTTTCATGTGAGATGAACTTTTGCAAGTACTTCGTACTTTAATACATGAGGACCAAAGGTTGCAAACTGTTTTTCATATTTGCCTGATGGGCTGATTGAATCTGGGATTTACTTCAGTGCATGCAGAGTTGTAGTCTTACTTTTCTTGGGGAGGGCAATTTGAAATCAGAACTACAAATCCCTGTAAGCATTGCAGTAAACCTTAGACAGGCTCAACCTATTGAGCAAATCTGCATTCAGTTTGGCAACACTATTTGTTAATAAAATAGACATATTTAAAAGTCTACATATGTATAAAAGTATATATATGTATAAACTTTAAAACGTTTATACATATATTAATTGCAAGAATTTTAAATTTTAGCAAGATCTGCCTCTTTGTTCATAACAGCCAAAGAACAACCATATTTATGACAAGTAATAGTCATTCAGAGAACTGCATTTTGCTGGGTAAAGGGACTAAATAATAACATTGTGTAATATCATGCCTGCTAAAAAACATAATAGCAAAATTTCAGTTGAAATTTAAAGGTCTAACAAAATTCTACACTGGCTAGTCATAGTCCTGGGGAATAAGTTGCAGTTTTAAATAACAGCAAGGTAGATCATCAAACATGTCAAAGATATTTTCTGTTGACGTTTGGCTAAATAATATCTTATTTAGCACTTGCCATAAACTTGCCTTACAACTTTTTATTTTAAAGTAGAAAGTTTTTATTTTTTAATAAAGAATTGGAAAATCTCTACCTAGAATCACTTGTCTCTGCTAACCTATTGTTCATGATTGCTAGAGCACCCACCCCACCCGAAAAGCCATTTTGTCTGGTGCTGATGCAGACGGTCCTAGGGTAACCATTGGCAGTCTCAGACAGCTGCTTTTGTAGGATGGCAAGAGAGACTTTATTTGATGCTGTGAGATCTCTCATTGAGATCATCTCGCCGGAAAGCCTTCTGCCGTCTGTGTCACTGTCATAAGGCCTGTCTGTTTCAATTGATAAGGGGTGTCTACGGAATCGGGATCCTGGAGTGATTGCATTGCGACGTCCCAGGCGGGCATTTGTTTTATAGCACTTTGGACAACACCTGCATCTCAGTTTTCTCAGTAGCCAGTTTAAAACTTGTTTAATTATAATTGATATGACATTAAAAAGAGAGTAGATGCAACATACTCCCAGTAGTATAAACATGCAGTTTCCGAATCTGTACAGTCCCTGATACTGGTACACCGCGTTTTGGCTGCTTACCAGGTCTCCAAAGCCAATGGTGCTGAAGGTGACAAAACAAAAGTAAAGAGAATCAACGTAGTTCCATCCTTCCACTGGTGTGTACATAGCTGAAGCACAGCAAGATACTATAATTGAGAAAATACCCAAGATGAGCATCACGTGATATACTGATGGCTTCCACCCCACAAGGCTGTCCACTTCTGAGACAGCTGACCCTCTTCGAATGGTTGGAGGTAGGAGACCACTTCTTCTAAGCCGCCTTTCATGACAAGCCTTCATAATAAAAGCCAGAAGAGAGATAATGCGCTCTAGGAATAGGTTGAAGAACAGTATGGTTCCGGCACATCCCAACAGACCATAAAAGATGAGGAACACCTTTCCAGCTACTGTTGCCGGTGTGGTCATTCCAAAACCTGCAGAAGCAAAGAGAAGATTAGGTTGTATTAAGCTCATTATTCTGATATAACCCTAATTACAGATGCCAGTCATGGGAGTTTGTTTTACTCTTGAGAGTAAATTTAATAGATTCACTGAGCTGTTTTCTCTCAGAGTTAGAATGAAAATTCCATAATGCATGAGGTCCTAAAGATTTTAGTTACATTTGATCTCCTTTATTAGGTCTGAAACAAGATAGGTCCTGGTTTTTGCACTATATGAAGCTATTGTATATATCTAGTTATGCATAGAGAAAGCAACTCATTTCACTACTATTAACTATGACTTTGCAGCTAGATCCATCCAACATTAGAGGCTGATGTACTAAAGCCTTGATAGTTCTATGGGTATAGACTGGTAGTGACCGTAAATTTGCATCAGAGGAGAGAGAGAGAGAGACCAGCCCAGCCATTCAAGCGCAGAGTTGCAAAGACCAGTGTTTGAATGGCTGGTATGGTCTCTCCCTCCTCTGATGTGAACTTACATCAAAGGAAGGAGCAGTAAGATCTGCATGCCAGCATGGAGTCGGAAAGACTCATGTTTTTTTTTTCAACTAGAGGTCAGGTCCGCTCTGCTGCCGCCACCACTGCCACCTAGGAAACACATAAAATGATGATCGCAGGGCAAGGGCAGGCATCTGGACATGGATGTGTGGCGTAAGATGGAGAAATGCGGGGCATGGGGCAAATGTGATGGAGGGTGCTCCACATATGCAAATCGCACAGGACACAATTATGGCTTGGTACGGCCCTGTTCCCTGGCTATATAAGGTTTTTTAAACAAAACTTTGTTATGCTGTTTATATGCAGCAAAAAATGTAGCAGCTTAATTTTATAATCTAGGAATCTAAAGTAAAACATACTGACCCCTGACATTGCACACTGGATTAAATCCACAAGCAACCCCCTAACGGTAATCAAAATTGTATTATAATACTATGAAATGTGATACCGTAAAGACCCTCAATAATATTTTATCATTTTTTGTCGGACATAAATCGTGCAGGGAAGGCACTGCAAACCATACCCCAATCACAATACATATCCCTTTTATTCAACCCAACAGGTTTAAAACTATCTCAAAAAACAGAAAAATTCAGTAATAATGGAAAAACCGCACTTATCTGAAAACACGCGCGACGTGCACGTTTCGGGGGAAAAAACCCCTGTATCAAGCGCTCTCAGCTCCGCTTGTACAAAACTACAATCCACCATGTAACTGGCAAAAAACGCCGAAATGTTGGCTGATAAAAACGAGGATACTAACTCAAGATTGGCTACCTTGAATCTGCCTATCATCTCAAATCACCAATCACAAGAAGGGAATCCCCACTGATTAAGGAATCCCCTACCGTGAAAGGTTGATGTCAGACAGCACCCAGCCAATCGATTTCACAATTCAATCCAAAACGATAAAATATTATTGAGGGTCTTTACGGTATCACATTTCATAGTATTGTATTGCACACTGGATTGGCATGCTATTTAATGTCACTATATCCTGTATTCTGTAAAAACAAAGGAGATGCCAGGTGATCATAAACCAAGGAGCTAAATGAAAAAGCAGGAACCACAGCTAAGTTTATTTTGGTGTTATAAATTGTGCTGGGCTTCTCATTTTTTATTTCTGAACATATATTCTACATCCAGAGAAACCCTTCTCCCAATAATGTGTGCAGAGGACATTTCCCCATAGAATTTAACCAGTATTCTACCCAGACATTTTTGCCAGCCAAGTGGCATGAAGTTGTAACTGGATGGGCCACATTATAAGCTGGCTGGCAGCAGACAACATAGTCGTCTTTCCTTTCTGCATTTCTGCTCATTATTTTGTCATGTCAATGCATCAGGTTATGTTAGTCAGGTGGTCAGTAAAATCAGCTGGTGGTGCACCTATTTCTGATTCTGGTATCATCTCAGTATCAGCAATATAAACCATCACCAGTCATGGACATATTGTGATGTAATATAAAACTTTTCAAAAATTGCTCAAGACCTATAGAGAAAATCTACCATACCATAATAACATCAGCTTCCAAAACTCACGCAAGGAGCCTACCTGGAAAAAAGCAACACTCTAATGGGTCTGTTTGCTAAAATGCATTAGGCCTTTGCAGCTAGTGTGGCAAAAAAGTGCTGATAGCATGGCCTTAGCTGCAAATGCAGTGTGTTATCTGTTGGAAGCGTGCACAGCATTTCCCCAGCAGATAATTCATCAAAATTGCAGAGAGCGTATCCTGATGGCACCATGGATGCACATAACGCCACCCATTTATTTATTTATTTATTTATTTAGACAGTTTTGTATACCGCCTTATCCTTCAATCAAAGCGGTCACAACACAATTGGGGGATACATTTAACATGCAGGGATATGAGACACATACACTAATACTTACAGGGAACATGGGCAATGGAGGGTTAAGTGGCTTGCCCAAGACCACAAGGAGCATCTGTGGGACTAGAAACCCCAGTCCTTCCGGCCCAAGGTTGCTGTCCTCTAGTGGGATTTGAACCCCCGACCTTCCGGCCTGAAGTACCTTGCCCCAACCACTAGGCTACTCCTCCCTGAGGTGGAGTTATGAGCACCCACGTTGTCTGCAACTTTGAAGGTTACCACACATTGTTGATGCCTGCAGTAACTGCGCATTGCTCACACACCCACTCTCTGCCCATATCCTGCCCACTCTTGCAGATAACACGGTTTCTGCAAATAGCACAGAAAATCGCTGTTTTCTGCAATTTCCCTGTGTTATCTGTTAATGCATCCAGATAGCATGCACTATCTGCTGCGTTAACAGTTAGCCCAGCTTAATAAATATCCACCTAAATATTTTTAGAACATTCATACACCTAGTCAGAAAACCAAACAAGCCGGATTACTATCGATCCTTACACAGAAACTCCATGCTAACAGAATACCTTGGTCACACACCGAGAATATAGATAGATCCTCACCAAGCATAAAATAAATTAACCCTGGAATTACCGAGATTTTCTGCACACACTGAATACCATTGGGGTCATAAATGACCCCATGCCAAATTTTAATTGTTAACCATGAAAATTTTAAATTAAACAGACAAAATATTATTCTGAATTAATTATTTATTATATGAAGGTTAAATGTTTTGAAATTTAATGCTTTATCATAAAATTACATGAAGAAGAGTTGCCATGAAAGCAGTTTTTACATGCACTTGATGAACACAGTAAAGTACTACAGTCATTTGCATGAGACACAGACAATTTCTGAATGTTCTTTGCAAACATTGCGCTTGCAGGAGGTGCAAACTATATTGCTTTTCTTGTCTTTTTCTCTGGAACAACAGTGATACCTTGCCCTTTTCTTTGGGATCCCGACATTGCAAACAGCATCAGTGGCTTCTTCAATGCTTGAAGAAGTCTCGCTGCAATTACTCTGAAGCAGCTGCTTTCCTAATTCCAAGAGGAATAGACGACGTCTGTGCTTTGACTTGGACTGCCATTCTGGATTTAGTGACATCCAAACAATGAAGGCATTCAAAGCACTGATGTCCAACATGTTGTAGAAGATTGTCACTGGCCAGCGTCTTGTCATTCGTTTTGTGGAATACGTGCGCAACATTTGATCTGCCATATCTATTCCACCTTTACTAGAATTATAGTCCAAGATCATGCGTGTTTTTTTGTCTGGACGTGTGTTATCTACTTCTTCTTGATCATGCAAACTGCTCAGAAGAACAACCACTTTTCCTTTCTTCGGGCAATAGGAAACCAGAGTGGCATCATCGTGAAAGGCAAACAGTGAAGTGAATACCTCTCGGCCCTTTGCTGTTACAAATTCTGGAGGTAATTCTTTTCTGTTCTTTCGAATTGTCCCCAAAAGTGTCATTTGTTTTTCTAGCAATTTCCGTGACATGGATAAACTGCAGAAGAAATTGTCAACAGTAACATTTCTGCCAGATCGCGTCAATCCTTCAGTGAGCTGCAGCACAACCCTTTCACCCTGATTCTGTTCCCTGTTTTGTCCAAGTTCCCTTCCTGTATATACTTGAAGACGCAGAACATATGACGTTGCACTGTCACACAACATCCATAGCTTTATGCCATATTTCCCAGGTTTGCTGGGAATATATTGTCTGAACGGAACACGGCCATGAAATGTAAGCAGTTGCTCATCCACGGTAACATTTTCACCAGGAACAAAGGCGTCACTTAGAGTTGCTTCCCAGGTATCAAAAACGTGTCTGATTGGAGCAAGCTTATCCACGCCTCGTTGTTCGCGTCTGTTGGTTGCATCATCAAATCTGAGAGCACAAGAAATTTGCTGAAAATGGTTATGGGCCATATTTTTGCCGAAAACAGAATGACCATCTTCAAGGTTCCACAACTGAACTATGGATTCATTTCGTGACTTGTACACGCCTGAGAGGATCAGAAGTCCAAGAAAACATTGAAATTCTCCGTCTGTCAAATCTTTCCAGGTGTCGTCATAAATGTTTCTTCCTTGTTTGCTGGTCCTCATCATGATTTCATTCAATAAGTTCTTCCTCATGAACAAGTGGAATGCTGCGAGAGGGCCATCAACATTTCATACCGCATACCTTGTAGGACCTTGTTGTACGGGCATGACATTAGCTCTGGCGTATCTTCCAGCAGCTTGCTTTATAGGTTTCCTGTTCCATGATGTGGCATCCTTAGATACATAGGCTTCAGTGGCAACATTTGTGCTTATAGTTGATGACCTCTTAGCTCCTCTATGACCACAACTAAGATTCCTCACAGATGATACTGACACTGAGGACTCCTGCCTTCTTCCCCGTCCAGCACAGCCTCGACCTATGCCTCGACCTGTAACTTGACTCTTTGCTGCAGGCGATGTTACTGGCTCAACATCAGTCTCACAATCACTTGGCGACCAACTGCTGTCGCCATCTGAATCATGACTGTCATCATCAGCTTTATCACCCGAACTTGGCTGATATGCTTCTTCACTTGCTGAATATGCTGCATCATCAGATGACTCAGAGCCGTCACTGTCAGCATCTCGTTGCAATATTTCTCTTACTTGGGCAGCTGAATACTTTCGTTTTGACATCATAAACAATAACCTAAAATAAATAAACAAAGATAAAGTTGAATAAAACACAAAGCAGTTTTACTGTAGGTGTACAATAATCGTGATGAACGAGCTGAAAGCCTTTAGATTTCATTGGAAATAATGAGAGAACGTATGATATCAATTACAGAAAATGTGTAATTTTCATAAAATAAGAGTACAAAAAATAAATGATACATAATTAATGGTAAATACCTTTGTCAGATCAAAAAATTCACAAAACTGCAAATTGTATCACGATCCAAACCGGACGTAAGCAACTGGGGTCAAAAATATCCCCATTGGTACTCTGTGCTGTAATTCATCACTAGCGTCACCTAGCGGATGAAAATTATTCCTCTCATGGCGCAATATAAAGAGAATATTGACATGTGAAAAGTCATAAAAAGATTGCATTCTTGAACAACTAGTTTCCGAGATACGCGTTGTGAAACTTGCAATGGGGTCACTTTTGACCCCATCGGTACTCCCAGGGTTAACATAAACTAAAAATAAAATTATGTAGACAAAAATTAAATTGAAATCCCAAAACCCCAGACTTTACCTGCAATACACCAGAGAAACAGAAAGAACTGCAGATGCCCCTGTACTCTGCAGTGTATAAAGATAAAATATGCACATACAGCCCAATATTCAAAGGTAGGAGGACCTGCTAAATGAATAAATCCTGCTGAGAGGGATATTCAGAGGCACTAACCATCCAGAGCTGCTGAATGTCCCCTCTAAGTACCATGACACTGTCTGGACAGTTCCAGGGTGGTCCAAGGGAGGGACGAGGATAGTCCCTGCACTTACATTAGCTGGTTAGCGTCCGTTTTCAGTCCATAAGTGCCCATCTCAATAGCTGTCCTAACTTTATGTGGATGCAGCTATCCCGATAGCACTGAGGATATCCAGATTCTGGCACTGAATATCTGGTTTGCTTTTGCCTGTGGCAGTTAGGCACTTTTAAAACTTTTAAAATTCAGGTTGACTATCAGGCATGTGAAGTCAAAAGACATATATTCCATTCACTAAACTGAAATGTTTTACCTTTTGGTGTCTGGTCATTTTATTCTCTAATCATGTTGATCCAAGTCTCTGGTTTCTGCTTTCCTTGTCTTCTCTTAACTCACCCTCTAGGGCAGTGGTTCTCAGCCCAGTCCTCTGGGACCCCCCAGGCCAGTCAGGTTTTCAGGATATCCATAATGAATATGCATGGAAGCAGTGCATGCAGAACTATCTCATGCATATTCATTTTGGATATCCTGAAAACCTGACTGGCCTGGGGGTTCCAGAGGACTGGGCTGAGAACCACTGCTCTGGGGTCTCTGGTCCATCTACCATATCTCTCCCCTCCTGTCTTCTTCACTTCCTTCCACCTCTGACATAGATCTTTCCTTTTTGCTTTCTTCCATTTCTCTCTATCAGCTCAGATTTCACTTCTTCTTATCATCCAGTTCTCAATCTTCATCTTTTAACTGTGTCTTCCTTCCTCTTTTCAATCTTTAACAAAGCCCTCTTGCTCCCCATCTCTCTATCCTTCCCCAGCCAATTATTCCCAGTCCTTAGCTAATTCTCTCCTTTCTTTCTCTCTTCCATCCTCCCTGTCCCTCGATATCCAGCATCTCTCCCCTTTTTCTCATCCTATCCTCTCCATGCCCAGCATCTCCCTCTCTCCTCCTCCTCATGTCCAGCATCTCCTCTATCTCCCCTTGTCCACCATCTGCCCTCCTCTCGCCCATTTTATGTCCAGCACCTGCCCTCCATCCCTATTCTTTGTCCAGTCTCTGCTCACTATCCCCTATACTCCATCCTGTGTCTAGCACCTGCTTTTCTTCCCATTACACTTACCCTATGTCTAGCCTCCGCTATCCACCCCTCCATCCCATGCCCTTCTGCTCTCCACCCCTTATGCCGCCAGCCTGTGCCCAGAATCTGCCCTCCAACCCTCTATGACCCCTGCCTCATGCCCAGTATCTACCCTCTGCCCTTCCACCCCCTGTATCCACTATTTGCCCTCACCCATGCCCAGCCTGTTCTCTGAACTCCATATCAAACATCTGCCTTTCATCCCTCTACCCCATCTTCTATCCACCATGTGCCTTCTATCCTCTTATGTCCTCCACCCTGTGTCTGTTGTTTACCCCTCCACTATAGGTTCAGCATCTGCCCTCCACTATCTACTGGTGTTCTGCATCTTCCTTCTAGTCATTCCCCCCCATCTCCTTTACAGCCATTCATCCCCATCCCTCTTTGTGTCCTGCATCTCCCGTCCAGCCATTCCTCCATCCCCCTTCATGTCCTGCATCTCCTGTCCAGCCATTCCCCCATCCCCTTTTGTGTCCTGCATCTTCCTTCTAGCCATTCCCCCATCCTCCTTTGTGTCCTGCACCTCCCTTCCAGCCATTCCCCCATCCCCCTTCGTGTCCTCCACCTCCCTTCTAGACATTCCCTCATCCCCCTTCATGTCCTGCACCTCCCTTCCAGCCATTCCCCCATCCCCCTTCCTGTCCTGCACCTCCCTTCCAGCCATTCCTCCATCCCCCTTCGTGTCCTTTACCTCTCTTCTAGCCATTCCCCCATCGCTCTTCGTGTCCTGCACCTCCCTTCCAGCATTCCCCCATCCCCCTTCATGTCCTCCACCTCCCTTCTGGACATTCCCTCATCCCCCTTCGTGTCCTTTACCTCCCTTCTAGCCATTCCCCCATCCCCCTTCATGTCCTGCACCTCCCTTCCAGCCACTCCCCCATCCCCCTTCATGTCCTGCACCTCCCTTCCAGCCATTCCCCCATCTCCATTCGTGTCCTTTACCTCCCTTCTAGCCATTCCCCCATCACACTTCGTGTCCTGCACCTCCCTTCCAGCATTCCCCCATCCCCCTTCGTGTCCTGCACCTCCTTTCTAGCCATTCCCTCATCCCCCTTCATGTCCTGCACCTCCCTTCCAGCCATTCCCCCATCCCCCTTCGTTTCCTGCACCTCCTTTCCAGCCATTCCCGCATCCCCCTTTGTGACTTGCACCTCCCTTTCAGCCATTCCCCCATCCCCCTTCGTGTCCTGCACCTCCCTTCTAGCCATTCCCGCATCCCCCTTTGTTTCCTGCACCTCCCTTCCAGCCATTTCCCCATCCCCCTTTGTGTCCTGCACCTCCCTTCTAGCCATTCCCCATCCCCCTTCGTGTCCTGCACCTCCCTTCCAGGCGTTCCCGCATCCCCCTTCATTTCCTGCACCTCCCTTCCAGCCAGTCCCCCATCCCCCTTCGTGTCCTGCATCTCCCTTCTAGCCATTCTCTTCCCCCTCCCCCTTCGTGTCCTGCACCTCCCTTCCAGCCATTCCCCATCCCCCTTCATGTCCTGCACCTCCCTTCCAACCATTCCCCCATCCCCCTTCATGTCCTGCACCTCCCTTCCAGCCATTCCCCCATCCTCCTTCATGTCCTGCACCTCCCTTCTAGCCATTCTCTTCCCCCTCCCTTGCTGCCTCTTTTCCAGTCTGTTGTGGCAGCAGGTCTCAGATATGAAACATTTAAAAAACAAAAGCGTGGGTTTTTGCAACTCTCCTCTTGGAAAGCCTAGAAATGCCTGCCACCTCTGACGCGAAGAGGTGTATCAGGGGTGGGTATTTGCAGTTCTTCTGAGCATGAAGTCTTAAAGACCTGCACGTTTTAAAAAAAAATATTTCAAATCTGAGGCCTGCCGCCACCACTGCAGACAACACAGGAAAAGCAGTGGCAGTGGCGGGATGGGGGAGGGACGACTGACTCCAGAAACATCATTTGTTTGTTTGTTTGTTTTAGGCACGCTGAGGCAGCTGCTACTGGCCTGCTTTGGGGGGCATTTTCTGCCACTCTCACAATTTTCCACCTGATGCAGCTGCCTCACCCTACCTAATGATAGAACTGCCCCTGTATGGATACAGTGAATGCCACCTATTGAGGTGTTATGTAATGTTCTGCATTATCTCCTGCATTAGCAGTTAATGCAAGGCACTGTTCTGCATGTTAAGTGTAAGGCAAAGACCCCGCTCAGTCCCTGCTCATTCTTCGCCCCATTCTGCCCTTGTCAGTTAATGCAGGAATTAGGGTGTGCTAAATGTCAAGCTGCATCAGCTATTAAGACATGAGTGCCCTAATAGCATGTGCTAATCCTCACATTAAGGAGGTAATTTCATAAAGAGTTGCATAAAGTTAAATGCTGTCAATACACATAAGTTGTGTATATTCCATGACTTATGCATGCGTATGGGCCTTCACACGTTTAATTTAGGTGGGCACTATCTTACAAATAGTGTATGCATGTCAGACTGATGGCATGGGGTCATTTTGAAAATCTTAGGGGTATGTTTACTAAACTGTGGTAGCAGACTCCGTGTGATATCGGAGCCGTGGCCCCATTGATTTCAATAAGGCCGTGGCTCTGATATCACACAGAGTTCGCTACCGCGGTTTAGTATACATACCCCTTAGTCATGATTTGGATGTCCGAAGACATGCATGTGGATGTCCCCGGAGCCATTTTAGAAATGACTTTTAAAGATGCCACCAATGTTGGTGTGTCCAAGAAGGCAGAGAGCGTGGTGAAGGCATATTTGGGAAGGTGCAATGAACTTAGATGTACCCACTTGATTTCCGAAATGTTGGGGATGTGTGCAACCCTTTCCACATTTAGACATGCTCTAGGCAGGAATAGGCATCAGGAAAGTTCTTATTTTGGCTTAAAATATCGAGAGTGTAGAGAAGATGGAGAGTTAAGTAACTACAGTTATCAACATTATTGGCACCCATGCATTTTAGGTATGTTGTGTACAATACCTTGAGAAATAATTGGAAATATTCCAACTGTATGTCATCATAATATTTTAATAGTACATTCAAAAGTATAAAAAAAATAAATGTCTGTGCAACTTAGACATAGTAATTTCTGGGAAAAAAGCAAAATATGACTTGGACAAGAATAATCGCACCCTTCACTAATATTTGTTGCACAACCCTTGGCAGGGATGACAGCCTCCAAAGGTTTCTTGTAGCCATCTATAAGTTTTCATACATCTGTCTACTGGTAGTTTCTCTTACTCTTTAACTGCACTTTCTTCCAGTTCATGAATGTTTTCAGGATTCCTTTACCAATGGCAGATTTCAACTCTTTTCCAAGGTTCTTGATTGGATTGAAATCAAGACTCATTGCTGACCAGTTTAAATAGTCCATTTGTTCCTTTTTAATCATTCTTTTGTACTTTTGAATGCATGTTTTGAGTCATTGTCCTGCTGGTGAAGCCATGACCTTTGACCCAGACCTAGCTTTCTGACATTAGGGAGCACATTTTACTCCAAAATACCTTGGTAGACCTCTGATTTCATGATTCCATTAATACGTTCCAGGCCTCCAGTTCCTGAAGCAGCAAAACAGCCTCATATTATGGAACTATAGGAAGTGGGTTTTTTCCCCCCTTATAAGCTTCATTTCTTTACCTGTAAATGTATCGCTGGTCTGCATTGCCAAAGAGCTCAAGCTAAGTTTCATCTGTCCACAGAACATTTTCCCAGAAGGAGGGTGGTTTCTCAAGGTGGGTTTGGGCAAAGATCAGATGCGCCTTTTTATATCTGTCTTTGAGTAGCGGGGTACTCCTTGGCCAGAAGTCTTAAATGTGTTCGAGCTGCTGGAAGGTGCTGGTGCTGAGGTTTATAAATCTTCTACTTTGTTGGTGTCATGTGCTTTGGTCACAGATAGAGTGTCTTCTTAGAACGTTCTTTAAAAGGAGATTGGAACATTTTGTGTTTAGACAATTTCCATGTTTCCTGATATTGATAAAGAGACGCAAAGGAGGAGGAAACAATTCCTCCTTCATAAACCTGGAGTGTTCCAACTTAGGGGATTCTTTTTATTTAAGATTTCTTTATAAATGTTTGGTGGTATATAAGTCTGTTAGATATGCTTTTTCCCAGCCTGCTGACCTTGCTACCTTTATAAACGCTAAGTTGTCTGCTTTGTCTGTGCCATAGTAATACTGTTAAACAAACGTCTCAATATCGTGATTAGCCTGGGGTGCCCAGCGACTACCTTAATTTGTCTATATTTCTTGTTTCTTCAATCATGCTTGAGTTTTCTCCTACCTCAGGTGGTTGTACTCCCTCCTACTCATTATGTGGACTACAAGAGATCTTTGGGTTGATTTCCTATTTTTGTACCTTTATAATGTTTTTTTCCCATTGTATTTCTTTTCTATTCAAGATTATGTCTTGATGGATTGTATAAAATTCAATAAGAAAACAAACAAACAAACAAACAAGCATTAGAGCTATCATTCATTGGTGGATTCAAGTCATGTGAGTTCAGACAATCGATCTCAGGTGGGTCTAATTTGAGTGCAATGGGAATGTGGTTCTTTTGTTCCATCTCAATTATATTGTTTATAAGGGTGCCAATAATCATGTCCTCATCATACAGTAGGAACTCACTCTAAAAAAAACACAAAAAGGGCTCTCAAAATCCCAATAGCAGGATCAATTAACCTCGAGGAGAAAAGGATCTCAGAACCATTTGAGCCTATCACCATGGACGGTATAGAATCAGCCCTGGACCAACGTTCAGAATATCACTGATCCTGAAAAACTCTTTTTTTCACTCTTTATTTTATTATAAATCAAAAAGCTTCTCAAAATTATCAATGGGGTTATCAAAACTCCTCAAAAATATCAACAGGGTTTTGTTAAAAAAATATCAAGGTTTGAAAATCAAAATCTTCAAACACAGCCTTCTAGCCCGCAAAACACCATTAATCATATTGACAATATTTAGAGTGCAGTGATTATCAGTTAACTAGAAACATTTATCCGACACTGACAATATCCTTGATATCCTCAACGCTATGTTTGTGTGGTACCATCAAGCATTTCGCCACTGCTTCATCAGGGGGTTTCATTCATTAGGGATCCACCAACATATTCATATAAACTATGCTCATTTCAGAAAGCTTTTATCAACAAACAACTTTCATTCCATCTTCACTGCTGATCAAAGTGGTGGGAAATATTCATGTCCTCGTAATATTCCAGTTTTTATACTATTTCCTTTTTAAATTGGTCTTGTTTTATTTGATTGTTATGTGTCAAATATATGTGAATATATAGTCCATTCACTGGCTACTTTTTTTAAGGAGATATTGGACATTAAGGACTTGAACTGCAAGGGTGCCAATAATGTTGACCAGAACCGTAACCTAAGATCACAGGGAGCAGCACTGGAATTTGACCCTTGGTCCCAACCCACTACTCTAACCTTTAGGCTATTAGACATCCCCATTCTGAAATGCTATTCTGGGGACATCTATGGAGATGTCCCCATAAACATCCATATTGCAATGTCCATATTTATGAAATTGTACTTGAACTTGCACGTGCCTGCTTTTTTTTTCAGATGCTTGTGTTTAACCCCTTTAAGTGTGGGCAATGTCTTCTCAGTTCTTTAAGTCTGGTTCTCCAGACAGTGGGAAAAATAAAGCCACAGACACAGTGATTCAAAACTATCTGAAGCTTCAGGTGAAAACATGAGCTCACACAACTTCTCTTCAGCTGGTTCAGAGGCCCTTCCTCACAAGCTTGCTTTTTATTGGATTAATTTGAGGAAGTAACATAATCATAATCATAACCATATGATGCTACAAGATGTCACGAGAGTTCTTCCATAGATCCAAGGATTTGCTTACATAATACCTATCTCAACTCTTATCTCTATTGCTGCAGCATTTTAAACTTTCCTGTCCCTGCTCTAATCTATCTGACTAATACTTCCCCCCTCCCCCGAGGCAGTGTATAGCCCCTTTTCCTGTCTTCCAGATGCACTTAGCTTTCTGTTTGCCTCTCTCTCCACTGGGAAGAGAGCAGCTCCATTACAAGCTCTGGTTCACACACTGAAACTGCTTGCTTTGTGAGTCCTGTCTACCTTTCTATATATTTATATGTATTTATTTATCATTGTTAATGTGCTCGTTTACCTCATTTGTATTTTTTGCAATATTGTTCAGCTTTTCTTATCTCTCTCTCTTTCTCCGCCTCTGCCTTATTATTCCTCCCTCCCACCCCTCAGCCCACCTACTCCTTGGCTAGCATTCCCTTATAGCTATTCTGTTCTCATTAACACTATTACTCACACCCTAATCCTCACCCTACACCACACCCTAATCCTCTGAGATCTCTCTCTTTCCTATCCTTCAAGTATTTCTACTGACTTCTGCTCTCTTCTCCATTTCACTCTTATGGCTCCACATCACTTTCTCTTCCTATTGTTAACACTCCCTAATCTTTTCTCCTTGAACCAACAATCTCAAGCTCCCCTTCTTTATTATTTTATTTATTTATTTGTTACATTTATATACCGCCCCTTCCAGAGATCAGGGACAGTTTATAAGGAACCAAGAACATGTTACATAGAACAGGAATACACTTTTTTATTTAAAACTTGATTTGAAGGTAGGAACAGTGATTTAAGAATTTAAGAATGAACTAAGTAGGGATTAACTATATATAGGAAGTCTTCACGTACATGTGGACAGGGTTTGTCTTAAACAGCCCTTGTCCTGGTTGTGTTAGCTGATGAGCTATCTTGGTGGTGTGTGTGTATTTGAGTGCGGGTTGTCTGTTCCATAGTGCATGGTGAAAAGGTGGGCTTTGAGTTGCTTTCTGAATTCTTTGAGGTCTTTATTATCTCCTTTTTACCATCCCCACTTCTCCCAGCATTTTGTTATCTATCTTTTCATCAGCTCTTGAACTTCACCATTGTCTCCCTTTCATTCAGCCTTCTCCTGTATCTCTTAAACAATCTCACCCACGTTTCTGCTGTGTTGTCTCTCTTTGCCACACACTCTTCTACTCCTCCTTCTGTTTTCAGGTACTATCAATCCCAACCCTGGCCCTCCTAGACTTTGATCACACTCCCATGACAGATCCTCATGCAATTGCTCAAATCTTATTCATATCCCTCTTCTTTCCCCCTTCTCTCTCCCTTTGTCATGTGCCTTGTGGAATGCACAATCCATCTCAAATAAGCTTGCCTTTATTCATGATCTCTTTATCTCAAATGCTCTCCATGTTCTTGCTCTGAACCTTGGCTCCTCCTAGAAGACTCGGCTTCAGTTGCTGCTCTCTGTGATGGTGGCTATCAATTCTCCCAAACATCTGGTCTCACTGGCTGTGGTGGTGGTGTTGGACTTCTATGCTCTCCCTCTTGTCAATTTCATCCCCTCCTTCTGCTTCAGTCTCACTCCTTTCCCTCTTTTGAAGTGCACTCCATCCACCTTTTTACCCCACTACCTCTCCGGATAGCTGTTATTTAGTGACTCCCTGACAAGTCCACCTCTACCTTTCTCACTGACTTTGACTCATGGCTTTCTGGACTCATTTTCCCTCTCCCTTATTCTTGGGTATTTCAACATTCATGTTGGTAACCCCTCTGACCCTTACACTTTATCCTTTCCCTTATCTCCTCATTCAACCTCCAACTTTGTTCTACTACCCCATTCACAGGCACTCCATTACCTCAACCTTGTCTTCTCTAATTGCTTACCCTCTAACTTCTGTACCTCAGTTCTTCCCTTATATGACCATCACCTGCTAAGCTTTATTCTTATCACCCCCTGCCTCAACTTCACCCAGTTTCGTCCTTTAGAAATCTTCATGCTATTGACCCACTGACTCTCTCCACTACTGTCTCACCATCTCTTTCCTGCACTATTTCATCTGAGTCTGTTAATGAGGCAGTAGCTTCCTATAACACTGCACTCTCCTCTGCTCTGGATGATCTTGCCCTGCCCATGCCATGTTCTGTGAGGTGTATTGTACCTCAGCCCTGGCTATCTCCAACTATCCACTATCTTTGTTCCTGTGCCCACTCAGCTGAGTACACTTGGCTCAAATCCTGCACTCTTGCAGACTTTTAAGATGTAAAATTCATGCTTGCCTTCTTCCAGTCAGCCATAGCACTTGCCAAACAAGATTATTATGTCCATCTGACTAACTCTCTCACCTCTGAACCTCACCGTCTCTTTACAACTCTCAACTCTCTTCAAGGTGTCTCTGACTCTGATCCCTCCTTCCCTTTCTGCCCAAACCTTGGCCGACTATTTCCATGACAAAGTCCACAAGATCACACTCCAATTCCCCACAAGGTCAACTCCATCCTCTCCCCCCCCACTCCTAATTTTTCCCCTCAACCTCTGCTACCCTTTCTTACTTTTCTATGATCTCTGATAAGGAAACCACATACCTTCTTTCCTCCTTCAAACCAACTACTTGCTCTTCTGATCCTATTCTCACCCATCTCCTAAATTCCATCTCCTCCACTGTAATCCCTTCCATCTCTCGTATTCTCAACCTATCGCTCTCCACCGCTACTGTTTCTGCAGCCTTTAAGCATGTTGTGGTCACACCTCTCCTTAAGAAACCCTCACTTTACCCTATTTGCCCTTCTAACTATTGACCCATCTCCCTCCATCTCTAAACTACTTGAATGTGTGGTTCATTGTCATTGCCTTGACTTTCTCTCATTTCAAGCCCTTCTGGATCCCTTGCAGTCTGGCATTCATCCCTTCCATTCTACTAAAACAGCTCTTGCCAAAGTCTCCAGTGACCTGTTCCTGGCAAAATCCAAGGGCTTTTACTCGATCCTCATCCTTCTTGATCTTTCTGCTGCTTTTGACAATGTCAACCACCACCTTCTCCACAATACCTTGTCCTCGCTTGGTTTTAAGGGCTCTGTGCTATCCTGGTTCTCTTCTTATCTCTCCCATCGTACTTTCAGTGTCTGTTCTGATGAATCCTCCTCTACTGTTATCCCGGGAACTCTGCTCCTCAGCAGAGCACTTCTATCTGTGCCCTTCTCTTCTACTGCTAACTCCAGACTTTGATCCTTTCACCTTGCTGCTCCTTATGCCTGGAATAAATTGCCTGAGTCTGTCTGTCAGGCTTCATCTCTGAACCTTTTCAAATCCAGGCTGAAAACTCACCTCTTTGAAGCCACATTTGGATCCTGATCCGCTTAGTCTCCAATGTGTTTCCTTACCATTCCCCTAGATGCACCCTTGTCCTCAGCTGTTGTGCGATCTTGATTAGGTTGTATAGGGATCGTCTCTTACATGTGTCTGTATAGTGCTGCGTACTCCTTGTAGCACTATAAAAATGATCAGTAGTGGTAGTAGTAATTGTAAATGATTTTCCAAAAATTATGCTGAGCCAGTAGCGATCTATAGTTACAGTTATACAATAATCTATAGTTACATTTATGCTAAGCCAGCAAGTTCTATAGCTCTCAGAATGATCACATAGCTAAACATTTGACTGTCTGACTGTCTCCAAAGTTCATCTGGTCAGCACATATTAGAGGCCTGTGCCAAGAAAGTCATAGGCCTTTTGAAGTACACCTTAGAGATGTTGGTATTTAACTACCTGTCCATTCCTACAGTCCCCCCTGCACAGAACAGCTACAAATGAATGATAGCTCAAACATGTCCAAGTCCAAAATAGATCTTCTGTCATAATGGGGAGCATCTTCTACTTCACTTTGCAGATGCTCCTTCAGAGACCTAGGTATCACATCTGGTTCATAGGTAAACTTCATCTTGCTGGTTGGAAGAAGCCTTTATACATAACATACACTTTATACAATATAGAAAAGGTATTATAAACATTCTGTAAATTAACCAAAGCCATTTGGCACTGTTTGCCTCTGCTAGATCTCAATAAGAATGTGTTCAGAGAGTAAGGCTTTACCAATTATTCTTGCAAATGCTATTTGCTGGCAGTGGCCAACTTCTTTCCAAAGAGCTTTCAGTAGTTCAGAGGTTTGCACCCACATTCACATCATTGCATCGGTCACAACTCCAAATTCTTCAGCAGCATCTCTTTTCACTCTGGCTATGCTATACACATCTTGGACAGAGTTTTAGTGACTGTCCCCCCAGGTTTAATGGCTGCATATCCATGAGTAGTCCCGCTGAGACTAGGCGTCCACACTTTCAATAGCATTGTAGACCTCTTTTCATTCACAGTAGTCTTCTTCAGCCTGAAGTTTTCAGTTCATGCTATATATAATTGTCAGAACCATAACTCGCCACTCTTGATTCCACACCATTGCAAACAAACACAACTACTTATACCTAATGGCAATATAGAATTGTTGAACAGAATTATCTTATCTAATACTAATTAATTACAATACATCTATTGCTAGCACTAAATTATTACAAATTATTTAAATATTTATAGACCAAGCTAACTTGTAGCATACTTCTATCTTGCATCTACATTCCTTAATTTATTCTGTTTATTTACCAAATTAAATGTTGGGCCACATGCTAATAGATACACCTCTTTTTGTCAGGTGCACAATTGTACATATCATAGAAACATATTGACAGAAAAAGACCACATGGCCTATCTAGTCTGTCCTTCCATATCAACCACTACAACATTCCCCTTTGTTTTCTTTAGAGATCCTCTGTGTTTGTCCCATACCTCTTTGAATTCAGATACTGTCCTCATCTCTACCACCTCTACTGGAAGACTATTCCATGGATCCACCACTCTTTCCGTAAAGAAATATTTCCGCATATCACTCCTGAATCTATTCCCTTTCACCCTCATCCCATGACCCCTTTGTGATTTACTCTTCAATTATGACAATTTACAAGGTGTAGTTAATCTTATTACTTAAGGGGGAACAAACATTAAAACATAACTAGCAGTTTATGGCAAATAAATTAAATCAATTTCAATATAGACTCATTTCAATTTGTTTGCGAAAAATTCTTAAGAAGGCTCTCTTATCTTAGGCAATGGTTCATCTCACATGACTTTGAACACTGTCAGTAATATAACTATATACATAAAGGAATCAGGAAACAAAACAAGAAGATACTCAAGAAAAGGTATACATTCATAAACCAACTAGAAATTCAATTGCCATTGCCTAACAGCCTAATATTTCTCTTTGTTATACACTGTTGTTGTTTTTTTAGCACAAAACAGTATAGTAGTAAAGGATCAATTAATCTACTGCACAAGATAGATTCAAGATGTAAATGCATTTATCTCAATCAATGATACTAATTTACCTAAACAATCTTGGTGCATGTGATGTTAAGAGGCAGGGGTCTTCCCATAATAACAAACTTTCATGGATGTGATATGTACCAGGATTTACAGCTAATCTACTAACGTAAAAAGAGAATATTATAACCCACATTTACCACCTTGGTTTAATTACTTAATTCACTTGCTAGAATGAAGTTGTATCATTCATTGGTTGGTTGTTCTCACCTTTCTTTTTTTAAATTTTCCTTTCCATTTTTACTCTTTTTATACTTTTTTTATAATTCTCTTTAATCAAACAAACCTTCTTTGACTCTGACAAGCAACTCAATTTTCAGCAAGGCTGCTAACTTGTATCTTTAAACCCCTTCATAAATGGCTAGGCCGCAGGCAGGGTCCCGGCGGCCGTCCCTAACCAGGTGTGCGGCCCGGGGTGCGGATCCTGCATGTGGCCGCTGCCAGGAGCGCTGAAGGGGGGGGGGGAGGCTTTTCAAACTCATTGGCTCCTGGCAAATGTGGGAGACCGGGAGCCAATGGGATTTGAGGATAGGCGGTGTGTGGGGGTGGGGGATTGAGCTGGCTGCCTCCGCGTGGTCATTTGCGGCGGTGGCGGCGGCTCGGACTCTGGCTGTTTCTCCTTGGCAGCGCGGCGGCCTTGTTGGAGCTGAGTTTCGGGGCATCAGAGCTGTACGACCCTGGGTGATCTGCACTGCGTGGGGTCCCAGATTGGAGGGTCGAGTTTCAGGCTGGCGGCTGCGGGAGTGCTGGATCTAGCCAGAGGTTCCGCAGTGCAGCAGGGAAGTGCTGTTAGTGGGGGTGGAGTCCCGGTGCTAAGGGGTGCAGGAACCCAGAGGCAGGAGGTGGGGGATCCCAAAGTTGGAGAGCCCGTTGCTGAAGGGCAGGGCACCGTGTCCAGTTGCAGCTTAATTTAAAGAAAGAAAAAGACAGAGGAGAGAGTCTTGTGGTGTGGGTTGAGCTGGGAAAGGCTGTGGAGGGTTGGGTGCTGGTCCTGTGTGGTGCAGGGGATCAATTTTTAAAATAAAAAAATAAATAAATAAAAGAAAGAGTAAAAAAAAAACCCAAATAAGGAAAAAAAAAAAAAGGGAAGTTGATTGCTTGGCCTGAGGTTAGCATACGGTGCTGTGCTGATGCCTCCGCGTAGGGGACGGGTGGGATGGTCTGGGTGGCGGGGCAGGGTGGGGTGTCACCTCCCACCTATTAGGGTTGAGTCGGGGGGTCAGAGGGGCAGGGATGGGAAAGAGCTTGGGGCGGAGAGTAGGGGTTCTGCTCCTGGGGGGGACAGCAGGGACTTGGGGCTTCGCAAGGGGATGCCTCAAGGGTGTGGGGGGCCAGCAGGGGGCGTGCAAGTGCCCAAGTGGCACCGAGGTTGAGTGGGGGGCGAGCATGGTCAAGGGGGGGCAGGGTGCAGGCTTGCCCCATGGAGAGTGATAGTCAGGCTAGGGGGTTACGGCGCAGGGTCGCGGCGATAGTTGGGGATGAGAATGATGGGAATAGGAGGGCGGCTGACTGCAGTGGGGGGGGGGGGGGTGCAGCTGATCCATGGATGGAGCGGGGGGAGCAGGGGCAGGGGGGGACGTGGCAGCCATGTGGGGCGCAAGGAGAACAGGGAACATCCGCATTTACAGGTTGACCGCTGGCGCAAGGTGGCTATAGGTCAGTGGGGTGGCCTTCGCCTTGGGAGCACTGGCTTGCAGGGGGCAGGGTACATCTGGATCAGAGTGGGGGGGGGTCTTGGCCCCCTTTATGGTATCTGGCAGTTCCTTCCCCTGGTTTTTCTATTATGTCTCCGCAGGGGCAAGCGATGGCGCAGCCTTCATGGAGGCATGACAGTGGATGATCAGAGCCATCGATGGAGCTGGACAGCTGAGAGGCGGTATGGAGGGGCATCACGGCTGAAGTGACCAGTAGGAGGCTAGATGTGACAGCGCAGCGACGAGGTCTGCCAGGTGGATGCTGGGGTGTCAGGGGCCGCTGCAACGGAAGGTCGATCGGCAGGTGAGTTGGCAGTGGACCAAGGAGAGGGATTGGGCAGGCTGGATATGTGGGGCAAGGTTGGGGGTAGAACATGGTGGAAAAGGTGTCGTTCGGCCAGACGGCAGCACAGTTCAGAGTCATCCTCTTCTTCGTCCTCCAGCACTTCGTCTTCATCTGGGGGGGAGGTACCGCGGCCAGGGGTCATTGGCGGGGGTGGGGTGGGGGTGGGAGCCAGTGGGGGTGCCCCTTCGGTGGTGGTGTTCTCAGAGCTGTGGGAGGGGGTGCCAAAGAAGCTTCACTGGAAAATCCATAAACGGCACTATATAGATATCTTTCGGCTGTTGGAGGGCAGGAAACGGTCAGGTGAGAGCTGGAAGAAGAGAAAGGAGGAGGAGAAAGCAGGGCGAGTCAAGAAAGTAGCGCACAATGTGGTGAATTGGACACGCTCCTTTTTGCGCCTAGCGAGTGTATGGGGGCACCACGCTCTGGAGCACTACGGCATGCTTCTGGCATATGCAGACTCTATTTTGGAGGCATCCCAGACACATGATGGGTGGGCGTGTTTGAATTATGATGAGAGGTTCAGGGATAAAATGGAGGAGAACAGGTTGTTGTCTTGGGGCACGCAGGATATCAATCTGTGGCTGACACAGATGTCCGCGAGGGCCGGTTTGGGAGGGGGGGTGGGGGGAGAGGTGGCCCGGGGGGTGCGGTGGGGGCGGGCCATTCCTTTCGTACAGTGGCGGCTGGAGTGCAGCAGAAAGCAGGGACAGGGGGCGTCAGTGACGTGTGCTGGAGGTTTAACAGGTCATCATGCCCATTTCCAGATTTCAAATTCAAGCACTTCTGCTCGATCTGCGGCGGGGGGCACCCCGCCATAAAGTGTGGTAAAAAAGGGACCATCGTCGCCCCTGCATCTGTCCTTAAGCCTCAATGATTTGGGTGGCCGGGCGCCAACTCCGATACGGTTGGACGTCTTGCACTATTGGCTTAGTCGGTACGTGCTCTGGTATGGTTTTCAGTTTGGTTTTGTGATTCTGGTTCGGGGAAAAGTGGCGATGCCTAGTGCTCGGAATTCGCCTTCGGTGCGGCATTTTGCACCTGTAGTGGGGGAAAAGTTGTTGGCTGAGTTGATTTTGGGCAGGATTGTGGGCCCATGTAAGGCTCTGCCTTTTCCAGACATGGTGATTTCACCTTTGGAGATTGTTCCTAAGAAAGAGCCGGGGAAGTTCCGGCTGATTCATAATTTGTCTTGCCCGCTTGGAGCGTCAGTTAATGACCATATACCGCAGGAGTTGTGTACGGTGCGGTATGCGTTGTTTGATCGGGCGGCTGAGATGGTGAGAACGGCGGGTCATGCGGCGCTGATGGCCAAAGTGGATATTGAATCCGCTTTTCGTTTATTACCGGTGCATCCGTTGGCTTTTCCTTTGCTGGGCTTCCGTTTTCAGGAGGAATATTATTTTGATAAATGTCTGTCTATGGGCTGTTCCGTGTCCTGTGCATACTTTGAAAAGTTTAGTACCTTCCTTCAGTGGGTACTGGTGCAGAGGGGGGGCTCGGGAAATGTTGTGCATTACTTGGACGATTTTTTGTTTGTGGGGGCAGCTCAATTGGCAGAGTGTCAGGAGATGTTAAGCGAGTTTGGGGAGTTATCCCGTGAATTGGGTGTGACCTTGGCGGGGGGGGGGGGGGAAACGGAAGGCCCGACGACAAGAATAACCTTTTTGGGAGTGGAATTGGATTCCGTTGATATGGTGGCTTGCTTGCCACGCAACAAGGTAGACAGGCTGCGGGTGTTGCTGGCTAATGTACTGGCGTCTTCTAAGTTAACCTTGCAAGAGATGCAGGCATTGTTAGGCTCCTTGAACTTCGCGTGCAGAGTGATACCGATGGGTAGGGTATTTTCACGGCGGTTGGCAGTGGCGACGGCGGGGTGAGGAAATCGCATCACCGGATCAGAGTTACAGAGGTGATGAGGTCGGGTTTGCGGATCTGGAGTCAATTCTTGGAAGACTTTAATGGGACCTCGGTCTTGATGGAGCCGGAGGTTTCCAGTGAGGAGTTGCAGCTCTAAACGGATGCTGCGGGGGGAGCAGGTTTAGGAGTGTATTTCAGCGGGGCCTGGTGTGAGGACAGCTTGCAGCTGTCCTGGCAAGCAGCAGGTGTGACTGCTAATATAACCTTCCTGGAGTTGTTTCCGATCCGGGTAGCGCTGGAGTTATGGCCATATAGATTTCGCAATCGCAGGGTGATGTGGTGGTGTGATAATGAGGCCATGCTCAGTGTGTTCAGTCGTTATTCCCCCAGATGCCTAAAGGTAGCGGGTCTTATGAGGGAGGTTGTGTTAACATGTTTACGGCTGAATGTGTCAGTTAACATCCACACCCTACCTATTGAGTGAATCTAAAGTGACCGATACTTCTCTATATTTTTATTTGTTCTATTTTTTTGTCGGAAGTTTTTGCCATGAGAGATTACTCCCTCCCGAAGCGTAACTTCCCTTTTAATCACTTTTATGGTAATCTAACCACCGTACAAAATGCTGTGAGGTAATCGCAATCAAATATAATGCTACATCACAGTCACAATCCCATTTAAAATTCCACACTGCAGATCTTAACGAACACAGCACTGCATTTAGAGCCACACTCTCTTTTCCGGCCCTGTCTCAATGCTTAAAAATCTGCTATCTCTTGTACTCATCTGATTAATGTATCCAGCCTTTGGAGTTTCAGCTTCCTGCCTTTTCTCCGAAAATTTCTTGTTCTTTCGGTTCATTATAGAGAGAAATAATGCAGTTCATCTCCCATTCAGACTGGACACTCCCGTTGTTTCAGTCGCACTTGCTGATCAAATTCAAAAGGAACAGCGAAAAGTTCTTAAATCCTCCTTCAGCCCACTACTGTGACCTCATAATAGACTCATCCAATCCAATTCTAAGTTCAGCCCCTTCGGTTCTAAAGAGCCAATCCGAAAAATCCAGCTCTGTTCCAGCCATTGGAGACGTTGCTCTCTATCCCCTCCTCTAGGATTTTCAGGAACATGATCTATGATTCGCCATTGAAAATCTGAAAATGAATGATTAAAATCCATACAATGTTGAACTACAGGGGCCGAACTTACTGCATTTCGTATTCGTGAGGCATGCTCCTGTAAACAAAGTTTTACTTTTCGAATAGTCCGTCCAACATATACCTTTATACAGGGGCAAACCAATATATAAACTGCATAAGTTGTAGAACAGGTAGTTAACCATTTAGACGTCTGCTTTATAGTAGAATTAGGAATGGACCATTCCATACCTTCTATGGTCCGCTGACAGAGGTCACAAGATAAACCCTTAGAGCATGCAAAAAGACCTCTTGGGGAATCTTCTGAAATTCGTACTGATCCAACTTGTGCATTACTTATCAGGTTACCAATGTTCAAGCCCCTAGTATAGTCTATCCATAATGGCTTCTGAAAGCAAGAATGAAGAGCCAAAACATGCCAATGCTTTTTAAGAATGGTTCTAATTTTAGGAATATTAGACATATAAGGTAATATGCCTGTTATGAAATCGACCTCAATCTGTTTATTACCAGAATCTCTTAACCACTCTCTATGTGTGTAGCGTGCCCTTGTCAGGGCTTGTTTCACTATGGCTGAAGGATAACCTCTATGTAACAGCCTTAACTTCAAATCTTGAGCATGATGTTCAAATTCTTGAATGGAACTACAAATATGCCGTAGACGCAAAAACTGCCCATAGGGCAGACCTCTCTTTAGGGCTGGAGGATGAAAGCTAGAATAATCTAAAAGAGTATTTCTTTGCACTGGTTTTCCATAAAGTGTTGAACCCAAGCGAGAGCCTTGTTTAAAAATGTTTACATACAAAAACTCCAACTCCTGTGTATGAAAATGTAGTGTGAAAGTTAAATTATCCTTTTGAGCATTCAGCCAATCTATGAAAGCATGTAAGGCTTCTTCAGTATCATTCCAGAGAAAAAAAATATCATCCAGAAATCTGACCCATAGACTTATCTTGGAATACCATTCAGAAAGGAAAATTGTATCCTTTTCAAATTCCGCTAAATAGAGCATAGCAATTGATGGGGCCACAGTGGCCCCCATCGCAATTCCGTGAATCTGGTAAAAGAATTCCCCCTCAAACTGAAAAAAGTTCTTAGTCAAAACCAACGACAACATTTGTAGAAAAAATTCTTTCGGTATTCAAGGAGGTAAAGGTACCTCTAACTTTCTTATTACTTCCAACGCCTCCCCTTGGGCGATATTAGTATATAAAGCTACCACATCCAATGATACTAAAATTACATCTTCAATAGGCTGCATAAAAGAATCCACCTTTTCCAAAAAATGAGACGTATCTCGTATATACAAAGTTACTTGTTGTGCACGTGGTCTCAAAAATACGTCACAAAATTGAGAAAGTGGTTCTAGTATAGAACCTCTACAAGATACAATTGGCCGCCCAGGTGGGCATGAGAGGGATTTATGTATTTTTGGTACAGTGTAGAAATTAGGGACCAATGGATGTTTTTGTGTCAAGAAATTAAATTCTTTTTTCGTTAACCAACCATGATCCAATCCCTCTTGCACCAAATTCATAATCATTACTCGCACTTCTATTGTTGGATCACTATCTAGACGTTGATAAAACTTGTTATCATTCAATTGTGTTCAGGCAGTTTGTAAATATTGTTCCACAGATTGGATCACTGTTGCCCCTCCTTTATCTGCTCTCTTTACAATTATGTTCGGAGTTTGACGTAATTCCTTTAATGCTTGCCATTGGGTTTTCGTCAAATTGTTGGTAATATAATGTGCTCTATTATTAGAAAAAGATAATTCCATCTGCTGCAGGTCTTGTAAAACCAATTGCTGGAATGTTGAAATAAATGGATCAATTTCACCTGCAGGAATCCATTTAGATGGTGGTCGAACCACTGATACATCCGGTGTTAGTGGGTTTGTAGCGCAAAAATGAATGACTTGCAATTTACGAAAAACTTTTTGTAAAGCTATCCGCACCTGAAAAGGCTGGTATTGAACCCGAGGAACAAATGAGAGCCCCTTATTCAATACCAGTTCTTGAGCCTCTGTTAGGGGGAATCCTGAGATATTTATGACTGTGGTTTCGCCCGTGTTCTGGTAACTGGACCTTGAATCTAATCTACCGCAAGATCCTGATGATCTTCCCCTGATTGCCAACCCCGTTGCCAGCCTCTTCCTTGCCAGCCCCGACGAAAAACCTGTTCCTGTGGCGCAAACTGTTTAGACATTACAGCTCTACCCCGCCGAGCAGTACCATATTCTCCTGAACTCTCTTCTTCAGATTCAGCTTCAGAAGAGGTGGGAAAAGAAACTGATTTATGTTGTACTGCTGTCTTCTTAGCTCATGTAAATACTTGGTCCAATTCATAATCCTTTTGGTCCCTATTGAATTTCTTAATTTTTATAGACTTAACATAATCCCTAAATTGATCTAATTGTGTGGACATTTCTGTCATCTGAGAATTAAACCGCTCTTCAGTAAAATTTGATTTGATTTGTAGTTCTAATGCTTTTACATCCATTTTTAGCTTCTGTTGTTCTATATTAGACCGCTGACTTAGTAATGCCACCAAATCCAAACTACATTTATTAAGGATGCTGTTCCATTTGGCATGAAATTCCACATCGTCTATATATAATTTCGGGGGTTTTAAAACCCGCAATCCTCTAGGGCTCATTGTAGATTTTAAATACTGATTCATAGTTAATTCGTGTAATTCTGTCCTAATTAATTCCTTATTTAACAATAGTAAATCACGAAATGAGGAAGAATGGAGCATGGCTTGAGTATCATCAAATAAAGCAGGTCTTTTGACCAGCTGTTGAATCTGTTCATCCGTAAAGGCAAAAGTTGCTTGATTGGATTTCAAAGGAAGGTTCTCCCCAGACGTTTCTTTTTCTTTTTCGCTGTCCTTCTCCATGATCGCTTTTTAAGGGTCTACAACTTATAAACTAAATAAACTCTAACCCTTCACTCTAATCTACATCCACACCCTACCTATTGAGTGAATCTAAAGTGACCGATACTTCTCTATATTTTTATTTGTTCTATTTTTTTGTCGGACGTTTTTGCCATGAGAGATTACTCCCTCCCGAAGCGTAACTTCCCTTTTAATCACTTTTATGGTAATCTAACCACCGTATAAAATGCTGTGAGGTAATCTCAATCAAATATAATGCTACATCACAGTCACAATCCCATTTAAAGTTCCACACTGCAGATCTTAACGAACACAGCACTGCGTTTAGAGCCACACTCTCTTTTCCGGCCCTGTCTCAACGCTTAAAAATCTGCTATCTCTTGTACTCATCTGATTAATGTATCCAGCCTTTGGAGTTTCAGCTTCCTGCCTTTTCTCCGAAAATTTCTTGTTCTTTCGGTTCATTATAGAGAGAAATAATGCAGTTCATCTCCCATTCAGACTGGACACTCCCGTTGTGTCAGTCGCACTTGCTGATCAAATTCAAAAGGAACAGCGAAAAGTTCTTAAATCCTCTATCAGCCCACTACTGTGACCTCATAATAGACTCATCCAATCCAATTCTAAGTTCAGCCCCTTCGGTTCTAAAGAGCCAATCCGAAAAATCCAGCTCTGTTCCAGCCATTGGAGACGTTGCTCTCTATCCCCTCCTCTAGGATTTTCAGGAACATGATCTATGATTCGCCATTGAAAATCTGAAAATGAATGATTAAAATCCATACAATGTTGAACTACAGGGGCCGAACTTACTGCATTTCGTATTTGTCAGGCATGCTCCTGTAAACGAAGTTACCTATTACCTTATATGTCTAATATTCCTAAAATTAGAACCATTCTTAAAAAGCATTGGCATGTTTTGGCTCTTCATTCTTGCTTTCAGAAGCCATTACGGATAGCCTATACTAGGGGCTTGAACAGTGGTAAGTAATGATAAGTAATGCACAAGTTGGATCAGTATGAATTCCAGAAGATTCCCCAAGAGGTCATTTTGCATGCTCTAAGGGTTTATCTTGTGACCTCTGTCAGCGGACCATAGAAGGTATGGAATGGTCCATTCCTAATTCTACTATAAAGCAGACGTCTAAATGGTTAACTACCTGTTCTACAACTCATACAGTTTATATATTGGTTTGCCCCTGTATAAAGGTATATGTTGGACGGACTATTCGAAAAGTAAAACTTCGTTTACAGGAGCTTGATGGACCTTGGTCTGACCCAGTATGGCATATCTTATGTTCTTATGTTCAATAGGTAGGGTGTGGATGTAGATTAGAGTGAAGGGTTAGAGTTTATTTAGAATGTGTCAGTTAAAGCAAGGCATATTCCTGGTTGTACTAATGAGATTGCTGATGCTCTTTCTCATTTCTAGTGGGAGCGATTCAGGGCATTGGCTCCAGAAGCAGACGCGAATGGATCCAGGGTCCCAGAGAAATTATGGAACATTGGCCTGGGGAGATGCTGAGGCTACTGCGGAGTTCCATGTCGGTGGGGACTTGGTCATCATGCCAACGGGGCTGTGACAAGGTGGTTGAATACTTGGTTGCTCATGGGTGGCAGGCAGGGGGGGGTGCCGGATAGTCTGATTGGGAGTTATATAGTCGAGGCTAAGGGTGACGGGTTCTCCAGGTCGGCAGTGCGTTCCCACTTGGTGGGGTTTTTTTTTTTTTTTTTTAAATTCTTTATTTTCGTTTTATAACAAAAGGAAAAGGAAGACATACAGCTAAAAGACAAATACAGAACGTGTAATACATATACCAAAGTAAACCCCTACCACCCCCCACCCCCCTGCTTCTTCTCTAGAAAACTAGACATTCCCGAAGCGGGCGTGTACTTACATTATTGTGTTACAAAACCTTATTGTGTTACAAAACCTAACGGTGATCTAAAACATGATGAGTGCGCATTATACAGGCATGTTGGAGCAATGAGCAGATTGTACATAATCATTAAGCATCTGCCATTAGACAAGCGAGAATGAGTTTGGACATGGGGAATAGCTCTCCGAGGTATCTGCTCATATTTACTATATAAGCAGATGAGGTTCCACCATTCATTGACAGTAAGTCGAGAGCTATCCTTCCAATGCCTCGTGATTAAGCATATGGCTATATCCAGCATGAGATCAAGGAGAAAGCGACCCTTCTTAGGAAGAGAGGGAACCTCCGCTACGAAGCGGAGTCCCACGACCTCCCAGAGAGAGGTTCATGAAAATGTAAGATAGATTGAAAACGACCCCAGACCCGCCCCCAATAGACCTGCAGTTGAGGACATTCAGAAATAACATGAGCGAAGGTTCCCACAGCAGTATGGCAAGACCAACACGGTCCCTAGCATTTGGGTTCCATTTGACTATGTTTCTGGGGTATAAAAGCATCTGTGTGCACAGAAGAAGAGAGTTTGGGTAACAGAGGCAGACCGGGAAGCCCACACTACTTTACTCCAAAAAAAACGCTCCATTGCACAGGGGTTAAAGTGGTTTACAATTCGCGCTCCCAGGCTTGTTGGGCTCTAAAAGGCTTGTTGGGCTCTGAAAGTGTCCATGTCGGTACCCTGGCATATTATAAGTAATCCTGTAGGGCTGCTCGAATTTCTGACTGGAAATCTGGCTGAGTGAACAGGGCTCTATCAAAGAGCCAGGCTCCCGAATTTCCCTGGGGTACTATAGTGTTTAATTGAAAGGAAATGGCAGCATGATCTGAAATATGTGGGGAGTGAATCTTTGCAGTGTCCACCTGAGGAACTAGCAGTTTTAAAATTAGAAAGAAGTCTATGCGAGACTGAGATTTATGAGGGAAGGAGGAGGAGGTGAAGTCTAGCTCATTGGGGTGTAATATCCTCCATAGATCAACTAAAGCAAGATCCTTGATCAGGAAGGTAAGCGTGGCAAGACTCTTGGGGGGACCACTCGTCCTCGGCAGCTGTTTGTCAATCAGGGGATCAAGGACTAAATTGAGATCCCCCCCAATGATCAAGGAAGTATAAGCAGAAGCCTCAACATTAGGAGCGTAAAGGCATATACATGTGACTTCAAGGCTACCTATCTTGAGGTGAACTCTAGACCATCTACCTTCTGTATCTGAGCTAGTCGCAAGAACAGTAGCAGGCAAAGATTTCCGAACCAGTATGGCAACCCACATTTCTTAGACACGGCTGGGGAATAGGCGGCCACCATGTAAGGTTTAATATTGAGTTTAAGAATGTCCTTCGAATTTAAATGCGTATCTTGGAGAAAATCAGATCCGCTGCGTCCTGACTGAGGTAGCTTAGGATTTTCTTCCGTTTTATCGGATTATTGATTCCTTTTACGTTCAATGAGAAAATCTTACATGGTGCCATCAATCGGTAATAGACAGTTTAGGTAAGGGTGCTTGAGAACATATAACATAAGCAGAATCTGTACAACAATGTCATAATCACCGCGTATTCTGGCTAATACGCCCCATATTGAAAAGCATGTACCAACGTATCTTAGAGAAGAAGCAAAACCCCCAAAGAATATGGCGACCAGAAGTCTGCGGGAGGAGGCCCTAGAGAGGAAATAGAAAGACATATAAAAAAAGAAAAGAAACACCAGAGTCCATAAGAACACTGTCTCTGATACTCATCAAGGCTGCTGTGGGTAGATGGAGTCGGGTCACAGATACCATCAAGAGTAAGGCCACAGACTGCCCACGCCAGACTCTTTGCTAGGCTGCGGCAGATCCAATATGGCGGATATAGCGGATATGAGAAGACTTGCAGGAACATTCTGGAAGTCAGCGCATCAAGTCGGCTTCTTTGGAATCCAAAAACTCCGCTAGTAGATCAGGGTCCTCAAATGTTCTTGTCTGATTGTGAAGCGTGATCCGGAACTTGGCCGGGTACATCAGGCCATAGCGTGCTTGTAGTTGTTGAAGCCTCGGCCGGAATTCCAGAAAGCGCTTTCGGCGGTCGACCGTGGGTTTAGCCAAGTCGGGATAGAAGGAGATCTTGTGGCTCTCAAACTCCATATGGCCCTTTGCCCGAGAGGCACTTAGAATTTGCTCCACGTGTTGATATCTCAATAGTCGAAAAATGATAGGCCGCGGGGTCTTCCTGTTGAGCGTTATGCTTGTGGGTACACGATGAGCGCGATCAATCTCCAAATCTTTGGTAAAGGTAATTTGGAGTAGGGAAGGGAGGATTTTGCATAAAAACTCTTTCATGTCTCCCGATTCCGCTCCCTCCGGTATGCCCACGAGTCTTATGTTGTTGCGGCGCGCTCTATTATTGCCATCTTCCACCTCTTTCTGCAAGGCCCGCACCTGACGTTCAACTTTGTCGAGTTTGGACAACCGGGCCACATGGGAGTCCAATATGCTCTCCATTTTGTCCTGACGCGAAGAAAGCCCTTCTAGCTTGCTTTGCAGCACACCAAAATCGTCCCGCAGCGCTCGGAGTGCTTCACCGTTTGCCTGCACAAGGTTTTTGACCCCTCTAATCTCTACGAGGATTTCCCGCTGCATTTCGGGGCCCTCGCACGAGGCCGGCCCCTTCTGCGGGGACGGAGGTTCAGTTTTGGAGCGTTTGCCGTGAGAAGCCGCTGGAGATCCAAATTCCAGGCGCGTTGGTTTGGTCCCCGCCATCTCACCAATGTGCCCCGGCAAGATCAGAGTAGAAGTTCTAAGTTAATGAGGTGTTAATTCAGGATTCTGAGTAGGCCTCTCGGGAGCCTCAGCGTTATGCGACCATCCCGCTGGACATCAGGCTCCGCCTCCCCACTTGGTGGGGTTTAATTTTTTCACGAAGGCAGTTGGTTGGGGAGCTCCTGCGGGGGGATTTTTAGCTCGTCGGCTCCTTCAAGGGTGGAAGCGGGCTAGGCCTGCGCCTCTGGATCCTCGGCGGCCGATAACGCATGAACTGTTAGTAAGACTCATCAGGGACTTGCCGAGTGTAGTGGCATCATGGAATGAGGTCACCCTGTTTCGGGCAGTTTTTTGTCTTGCTTTTTACGGAGCTTTCTGAATAGGGGAGCTAGTGGCGAATTCGGGCAGAGCGGGGAGTGAAGGCGCGCTGCAATGGCAGCATGTCCGGGTGGAGGTGGGGCAGTTAAGAGTATTATTGGCAAAATCCGAGATGGAGAGGTTTGTGGGTGATCTTGAAGGAGAATGGGAGCCTGGTTTCGTGCCAGGTGGCAGCGGTACGGCAGTACTTGGGTGTGCGTCCCGGGAGGGCCGGTGGTCTTTTTATCCATGAGGATGAATGGGTGTTGACCCGTTTTCAAGTGACAGCTATACTAAGGTTGGCACTGCGGCATGTAGGCGAGGACCCGAGGCTCTTTGCACCTCACTCTTTCCGCATCGGTGCGGCCACCAGCGCGGCTGTGGCCGGGTTGCCCGACAAGGAAATACAGAGCATCGGAAGATGACATTCTCGGGCATTTAAGGGTTATGTGCGGCTGTAACGGGGGGGGGGGGGGCTGATGGGGTTGGGGATTCTAATTGTTTATTTGTCTTACAGATGGGGGATTGGAGCCTGTGGGATGGTGGGTGATTGGTCACTCCTTCGTACACTGGGCAGGGCAGTGAGCAGAGACAAGGCCGATGGGCCCTAATCTGGGGATTGATCCGGCCTTGGTGGCTATTTCATGGCTGGGCGAGCACGGTCTTCGTTGGTCGCAGCTGCTGCCTTTGCTACGGCACCACAGGCAAAGATTGCAGTACGGCACCACAGGCAAAGATTGCAGCAACTGGCAGTGCTGATTCTCCATCTGGGGGGCAATGACCTTGTCTCCTGGTCCTGCCGGCAGTTGATAAGAGCAGTGCAGGATGATTTGATGGAGGCTTTGCAGTTGTTTCAAGGCGTAATTCTGCTGTGGTCTGACATTATTCCAAGGCCTGCTTGCTGGAGCCAACGGCGTTGGTCGCTCGGTCTGATGAAAATTAATCGCCAGAACGGGCGTTGGGTATGTGAGCATGGGGCTACCAGATAATGCATCCCTGGGTGGAGGTGGGTTGTGTGGGCTTTATAGGGGTGACGGGGTACATCTGTCCCTAGTGGGAGTGGATTTGCTCCTTAATGATTGGCAAGAGGCCTTGGAATATGTGATCTTACAGGATGCCCACTGGTCGCAGCTTGGGGCTGGGGGGGGGGGGGTTGTGCAGGGACAAGGTTGTCGCCTGTGCCGGTGGCGGGATCCCGGAGGTTTCTGGGGTACGGAGCCTCAGGTTACACTTGGGCGGGGCTAGGGTGCCCCTGACCCGGACAAACCCTGGCCGACTTTTGCTAATAGCATGGCGAAGTCGGGGAAAGGGGTAGGAAGCTTGCAGGGGGCAAGCTTATGGCAGTAGCAGTGGCAAGGCACTTTGCTAAGGTATGGCTGGTGCGGCATTGCTCCGCTAATCGGATTGTTATGGTTTATAATGTTGACCTATTGTTAAAACTGTTAAAGAGTAATAAAGCTGCGACCAGTTGTGTTCCACGAGCATTGAGTGCAGTGTGTTTTGTGGGATTTGGGTGAGGAGGTTGGGGGATGGGGGTTGAGAGGGCCCGGAGCACCGGGTCCACCTGCCTTGGTTAATGGCTAGGCCGCGGGCAGGGTGCCGGCAGCCGTCCCTAACTGGGCATGCGACCCAGGGCGCGGGCCCTGCACGTGGCCGCTGCCAGGAGCGCTGAAGGGGGGGGGGAGGCGTTTCAAACTCATTGGCTCCCGGCAAATGTGGGAGGCTGGGAGCCAATAGGATTTGAGGATAGGCAGTGTGTGGGGGTGGGGGATTGAGCCGGCCACCTCCACGTGGTCATTCGCGGCAGCGGCGGCTCATACTCTGGCTCCCATCCTGCCTGCCCATGAGGGCTACAGGGGGTGAATAGGAGTGTTGCAGCTCGGGGGGGGGGGCCGCGGGATCCCGGAGGTTTCCGGGGTCTGGAGCCTCAGGTTACACTTGGGCGGGGCTAGGGTGCCCCTGACCCAGACAAACCCTGGCCGACTTTTGCTAATAGCATGGCAAAGTCGGGGAAAGGGGTAGGAAGCTTACAGGGGGCAAGCTTATAGTAGTAGCGGTGGCAGGGCACTTTGCTAAGGTATGGCTGGTGCAGCATTGCTCCGCTAATTGGATTGTTATGGTTTATGATGTTGACCTTATGTTAAAACTGTTAAAGAGTAATAAAGCTGCGACCAGTTGTGTTCCACAAGCATTGAGTGCGGTGTGTTTTGTGGGATTTGGGTGAGGAGGTTGGGGGATGGGGGTTGTGAGGGCCTGGAGCACCGGGTCCGCCTGCCTCGGTTATGTTTCTTAGCCTTTGTTATATCATGCAAATTCACATAACATCGGATATCTAAATACATCAAAAAGCATGGAAGATATTCCCAATCATTCATACACAATTAAAAATAAAACAGGAGAATGTATGCTTAACCATTCTCCAAAGGTTCTTATCAGCAGTTATAAGAAGCTCTGGGAGGCCCTATTTATAACTAACTTTTCAGTATTTGCATTCTTACACACAGAATGAAATCAGCAGACAAATTCTCTTAACCAGAATAAGTTCAGACCCAAAGCCTAGAAAACAAAACTTGCACAAAACTTATTTACTGTATGTACAAACACAAATAAAGGAATGGTTAATTGTTTTGGACTTTTCTTCCCCCCGCAATCACAATTATCAATTCCAGGATCTCAGCAAAATAATTTGAAATATAATCTCACAATCATGAGGTTTTTATTTCTTAATAATACTGCTGCCAATTGGAATCAGTTCTTTTTATATGTATCAACTGTGTTCTGCTTTTCCCCTGACATCTTTTTTGATTATTTGGCAAGAAAGTCTTGAGCAACTGTGGTAGCTCTCTTGCTACAGAGTTACTATAAACATACAGTCCTGCCAAGCTCTTATCTGTGTTCTCTCTGCAAATCAATCACAGAATCTCATCTCCCTTTATACATTCATTAAACTGACACATCACTTCACATCATTAGACCACCTTCACCAGTTTACTGCCTGTCAAAAAATTGCTCTTTTAAACTATTAATCACGTATCTCACTTCCCACCATGCCTTCTAATCACGTGCATCATACCAACTACATACATGCATAGATCTTCTTTATACCATACTAATGTATAGACATAGAGGTTTCTAGTGTCTAATATATAGACTAAGGTTTCTAGAACACCAAACTACTTTGCAAACTTTAGTGCTACTTTTAAGTGAACTGCAGGGAGAAGATATAAATGTATTTCAGCTCATTACAAATAACAACTCTCTACATATGTCCTAATTAGCATGAAATATTCAATATAACTAAAGTCCTTGTGTCATGAAAATTTTTCTGTTAAAGCATTTTATAACACTCAATAAGAAGAAGTATCCCCTAGGTGTATCTAGAGTCCAACCTATTTACCGAACACTTCTATATCTCACCAACCGTGTAACATCTTGACTACCATAACAGATAGACCTGAAATTCTCAGGCACCCTGCAGAGCTCAAACTCCATCTAAATAGTTAAATTGTTAAAAGTAAACACAGTTAACATCTCTTGTATATAGTTCTGAAAAAGCGCTTTATGTAAACAAGTTTCTGTTCTATGTCAACCTCCTTGAGAATCTGAAAGACGGTATATAAAAAATGTTAAATAAATAAAATAAATAAATAAAATAACTAAGGGCCAGATCCTGAGATGCAAATAGCGGGGCTGTACGTCCCAGTGGGATATGCAGCTCTGCTATCCATCTGACCTGTATGCTGGAACACAATCTCCCCACATGCACACTGCTGCAGTGCTGGCAGATCTGGATGGGGCAGCATGGGGGCGAAGAGTAGGCAGAGTGGGAGTAGGCCAGATACCTGGACATACAGGGCCGATTCAGGTCATGGCTCTGTACATCCAATGGTCACCAGGAAGCTGCCCAGCTTATTCCACCTCGGAGGTGGAATAAGCACGGGGTGCCCATGCGATCTGGCCCAGTATCTCTTTGGATGCACTAGAGCTGCGGAAGGTGAGACCCCACTGCCAAATCCTGGCCCTGGCAGACCCCACTGAGGGTCAGGTGGTGGTAAAACTGGTCTGGTGGGGAGTTGGGCCTTCGGCTCTCCTGCTGGGCATCCTGGTGCCATGGCGATGGGGTGCCACGGCACTAACGCACCAGTGGGAGCAGAGGGAGGCCTGGCTGTGCTGCTTCCTGGACATCTCCCATGGCTGATACAAGGGCATGCTGGGCTGTCTCTGTGCCCAATCCTGCAACCGCGGAGTGTCTAGCTCCCGCGATGCAGAATTGGGTACAATGGAGCCTGTCCTGTTCTGCGACTTCTGGACAGTCTGGACATGCCCTTTCCTGGATTAGGCTCCACGGGTTTAGGAAGGGCAATAAGTACAATAAGGATAATATCAGGTAAGGAAGCATTTTCCATGACTTTAGAAAAGTACCTGAGCTGGAAAGAAACCAATTTGAATCTGCCGCATAAGGAAAATCACAATATTGAAATGACTACTTAAACTAACCAAAACCAACACAAAAATCAGGATGTACAAAAATCACAGTGCTACAATATATCTCAGATTTTTTTCCACTGAGATCAAGAAAGCTATTAAAACAAAGTGCACTTTCTATCTGAAATGACTATAATGACCTATAGTTACATTTATGCTAAGCCAGCAATGTTCTATAGTTCTCTTAGTGATAACATAGTTCTTATGATTTTATGTCTGTCTTTATTTAAAGCAATGGGCCAAAGGCTAAACATATGACTATCTGACTGTCTGCAAAGTTCATCTGGTCAGCACATATTAGAGACCCGTGTCAATAAAGTCATATGTCTTTTCAATTACACCTTGGAGAGATTTTGGTATTCTGCTACGTCCCAGATTGCACTTCGACGTACAGCCAGGGACAGAGCTTGGGTCGAGTACAGATTTACACGTGTAAGCCTAACAAGACTATAACTTGCAGCCATTCTTTAACATTCCAGGGCTGGCATAAATGACATATGTATCTCACCTTTTATGCCCCCATTTTATAAAGCATGCACCTACTTCACTCTATAAAATAGGCATGCAATGCACGCATTGCAACACACATTATCTCTATGGGAGTTTATAAAATTACCCTCTAACTGCTTAATGCACTTTAGTAAAAGGGACCCGTTATTGGTAAATGGATCCTTTCGCACTAAATAGGATGCGCAGTAAATAATGTCTGTTAGTGCCTGTTAATGTGGCAGTGCCTGTTAGTAGCCCCTTTTGTAGGATGGCGAGAGAGACTTTCTTTGACTCTGTGAGATCTCTCTGGAAAGCCTCCTCCGATCTGTGTCACTGTCATAAGGCCTGTCTGTTTTAATAGATAAGGGGTATCTATGGAATCGGGATCCGATCCTGGAGTGATTTGCATTGCCACGTCCCAGGTGGACATTTGCTTTATGGCACTCTGGACAACACCTACGTCTCAGTTTTCTCAATAGCTAGTTTGAAACTTGTGTAATTATAAGTTACATACAAATTGATGTGCAAATTATGAATTTGGACACCCTTTTGTACGATGGCCTCTTCCTAAGCAAGAACCCATTCAGGTTGTCCTGAAACCCCACAGAGAAAGGTCCGAAAGGAAAAGCAATCATACTTTTTCACAGAACACATGCTTTTTTACTTGAAAGATCATTTCATTGGTTGAAAGCGGAGCTCTGTAATAACAGATGTATTAGCATAGACCCTTCTGAATCTGTATTACAAATGTACTAGGCAGCTCTTTCTAGGAACGTAAATCATTTCTGTGAAGTTTTGTTACCAAAATTTAGTTCAGTGAATTTTTTTGAATCCTCTTCCCGGCTATTTATACATTAATTCTTAACACCAAATACATTGATATAGATGGTATTACCAAAAAAACCTTTAAATGAAAACATCATCCTTTATTTTTAGAGGTTGTTTTTCTTAGTGGGGGCCACAAAAGCTTTAGTGGTAATAACTGTCACCTATAAAATCAATGTATAAGTGTTGGAGTGTCTAGTTGGGCTTGCTTTGTCAACGAAGGACATTAGACAATAGTACACATCGCCGAAAAAGAACAGCCTGCTTCCTTCTCTATTAAAATAGAGTGCGATACCTGCTATAAAATTGCTCATGAATATCCTAGAAACAGATTCATTATAGGAAGGGAAAGTGCTTCAACTTTACTAATGATTTTGGTGTAGCCAGAGCAACTTGCCTCTTGCTTTTTGCTACAAATAGTTAAGAGAACCAAATGCCGTTCTCATCACAGGTTTCTTTTAAGTCGCTAGAAATGATGCAAAAGGTATTACTGATTAGATTAACAGCAGGTAGATTTAAGCAGTGTCCTGGTGTTTATTCCCCCTCATTCTGAACTCATGATAATCCACTGACCTACTGAGTGGGTGCAACGTTTTCTGTGAAATGACCATTTGATTTGTTTGTATTTTTGTTTAGCCAAAATAAAATAGAAATGATTACACTGAGGACAATGGCTTGCCATGAGATATTCAAAGTTTGGTTTTAATAGCTGTATTAATGAAAATAGGAGTTTTAGTATGTTCTGATACAGATGTCTTGGTGGGTTCTGGTACCTTCTTAAAGAACCAGCAAAATTGGCATTGAAGCATGTAAACTTAAAAGACAACACAGATGGTATTTCTCCACATGTGCTCTCAGAAGCTCAGGTACCAGACATCATTTTTGTTAATACCTGCTAAGATGCCAAGGTTCTTGACCAAGCAGTCAGTAAAACCGTGCTTATGTAATTTAATTTACATATCATAGCCAAATGCCATCCTGTGCCTGTAATAGTTGCCGGTACTAGTGCTCCCCAGGCCTGTGATACTTCCCACTGCTAGTGCAGCCAGTGCCCGCAGTATCCCCCTGCACACCTGTGTTAGTACATTCCGCCTGCCTGTTGTCCACCTGCCAACCCACAGGAGGCCCCAGACCGGGGCAAATACCAATATGACGACCTACCCTACGACCCTAGTCTGCTGTTACCTCCTCGCCGGGTGGATCAGCAACACAACAGCCTATGCTCCTACCCCCAATTACATACCAATCCTACAGAGCCATGGGAGGAGATGGTCAAGCGCTCCCCACCACAGGGCAAAGGATGACATGTGCACACAACACCCTCACTTACTACACATCGCTCTGCAACAGACAAAGAAAGTCAAGCAAGAAAAACACCCCCTCTCCCAAAATCTGAAATGTGCCCTCATAAACGCACGCTCAATCCGTAAGAAATGGCCAGTCATCTCGGACTTGATATCCCTCCACGACCTCGACATACTCTTGGTCACAGAGACATGGCTATCTAGCGACGATACGGTCCTCCTCCACCAACTCATACCCACCAACTTTTCCATCCATACATGTCATAGGGAAGGCCGAAGAGGAGGTGGATTGCTTGTCCTCTCCAAGGTGGATCTCCAATTTGAGCTAATAAATGCCACCAGCACAATCCATTTTGACACAATCACCATAGCCAACATGCAATGTTCCATCAACCTCTTGTACAGAGCCCCATCAGCTTCTCCTGACAATCTCTCAGCAATAATCGACCTTGCCTGCAACACCCTGAACCCACGCACCCCATCCTGGATTCTAGGTGACTTCAACCTGCCAGCCCTGCAAAACACCCAAGCCGCCACTTTCCTTGAGGCAACCAACGAGCTAGGATACAAACACTAGTCAACGAGCCTACCCACGTGAGAGGAAACAACTTGGACCTGATATTCGCCCCACTGGCAGCCATTGACCCGACCCACTACCCCATACCATCCATTACCACAGTCCCCTGGTCAGACCACAAATTAATCAGATTCCAAATACCCGTGCAGAAAAACCACCGCATAAGCTCCAGAAGTCTAGCTGACACCCCCAGAGCGCCTCTGCGAAGATTCCGACCCTTCGACAAGGAAGCTATCTTGAGTAAAACCCTCCCGTTCCTCTCCCTGACAGCGCATGACCTCGACGATCTGATCTCAAGTTGGGATAATAGCCTCAGCTCCGTTGCTCAACTTCCACCCTCAAGCAAACCCCCAAGGAAACGAGCCGCCTCACCCTGGTACTCCACAGAACTACGAGCGTCACTCCTCCGCCTAAGGAAGCTAGAAAGACGTTGGCGTCGATCATGCTCCACAGCTGACCTAACTGAGTATAACCTGCACCTGACGAAGCACCGTGAAGCAGTAACAGGAAAGATGAGGCAATTCCACACTGACACCCTGAAACAATCATTAAACAAACCGCATGATCTGTTCACTCTTGTCAGTAACCTAACAAAAGAACCATCCCACATCCAACAAAGTGAGATCCAATCCAAGGAATTCGCTGACTACTTGCAATCAAAGTTATGTCGGACTAGTCAATCCACAATGGCCACCACCGTACGCGAACTACCCTATTCTCCAAAACCTTCTCCACCCATTGTTTCTATCAATACCACCACCGCACAAACTGACCCATGTCCCGCCTTCTGGATAAAGTCGCTACGCAGCGAATTTAGCCCGATCATTGCCAGAATCATGGAAATGTCTTTCTCAACTGGATCATTCCCACGAAGACTCAAATGCATATCTATCAGACCTTTGATCCAAAACAACAAACTAGACCCCCAGAAGGTCGACTCATACAGGCCCATATCAAGCATACCACTACTCACTAAAATAATCGAAAAAGTAGTTCAACGCCAGATACAGGGTCACATCGACTCCGCTGCTCTGCTGGACCCCTGCCAACATGGTTTCAGGGATTCTCACGGTGTAGAAACACTCCTCACTACCCTCTTCAATAACTAAATCACTGGAATCAACAACATCCGTCAAGGATTTGCCCTCATCTTTATGGATATAGCCGCTGCCTTTGACTCAGTAAGCCACGAGCTCCTCCTGGTATGACTTAAGGAGAAGGGTATTGAAGAAGCAGCCCTAAGCTGGTTCGAATCATACCTGTCGGAAAGATGGCAGCATGTAAGATCCATCGCGACAACATCAAAACCTTTCCACCAGTGGCAAGGAGTTCCACAGGGATCCTCCCTCTCTGCCCTGATGTTCAACATATACATGCAGCCCATCTGTACCCTCATCTGATCTTTCAACGTCAACTGCCTGATTTATGCCGACGATGCACTGCTCTACATGCCATTCAAAACTGACCAGCCAGACTTCTCCCCCCTGACAAACTGTTTTGATGCCGTAGCAGACTGGCTCCAAACACAAAACCTTTGAATACAACACAAGAAGACCGAAGTCCTCTTCATCACGAGGAACCAAAGCTTCACCCCTCCAACCTCCTTAAAGGTCAAAGAAGCAGATCTAACTACCAAGTCTATAATCCTTTACCTAGGAGTCACCCTAGACCAATGTCTCGACATGAAGACCCACATAAGCAACACAGTAAGAGCAGTTTACCATAAGATCCGGACTCTTAGGCACCTACGCCCCCTGCTCAAGCCTGACGACTACCGGACAATCTTCCAAGCGCTGGTGATACCGCACTTCGACTACACAAATGCAATCCTATAAGGGCTCCCGCAGTCTACACTTAACCCACTCCAGCTAGCAATGAACACGGCGGCCAGAGTTCTCTACAGTGCTTCCAGGAAGGACCATGTAACACCCATCCTGACACCTCCACTGGCTCCCCATCCATTGCAGACTCTTGTTTAAATCCCTACTAATGGCCTTCAAGGCCATCAACAGGCTCTCCTCAACCTCTCTTGCGGAGCTTATCCATCCTACACCCCCCAACAGATCAAGAAGGCCTGCAGCGATCAACACCCTAATAATCCCAAAGGAAACAACACAATGCACACAGGCAATGACAAACAGGGCTTTTAGTCTCTACACGCCCAGATGCTGGAATGCCCTCCCACCCAGTATACGAGCAATCTCTGACTTGGCCCAATTTAGAAAGGCTTTGAAGCACCACCTCTTCCTCGAATACTAATCAGATGACAGAGCCCATACAGACACCCCCCCCCTCACCAGGCCCTACATACCAACACTCACAATACATGATAAGGTACCCATATCCCTGGGCGCCAGCATCAACCAAGCTTACTTGTAAACAGCATGGTTGATGGTTGATGACACTTACCGTGTAAATAGCAACTTGTATATACCCACACCATGTAACAATATGTAACAGGGAGGAGTAGCCTAGTGGTTGGGGCAAGGTACTTCAGGCCGGAAGGTCAGGGGTTCAAATCCCACTAGAGGACAGCAACCTTGGGCTGGAAGTACTGGGGTATCTAGTCCCACAGATGCTCCTTGTGGTCTTGGGCAAACCACTTAACCCTCCATTGCCCATGTTCCCTGTAAGTATTAGTGTATGTGTCTCATATCCCCACATGTTAAATGTATCCCCCAATTGTGTTGTGACTGCTTTGATTGAAGAATAAGGTGGTATACAAAACTGTCAAAATAAATTAATTAATTAATAGTTACCCTTGAAATGTCCAAGTTTGTGCTACCTTGTTCTCTGTAAATACAGTGCATATGCCTGCACTGTATAAATCCTTGTTGTTATGTAAACCACACTGATAATAAATAGCGCGGTATAGAAGAGACCTTAAATAAATAAATAAATAAATAAATTAAATAAATGTACTAAATGCCATTGGATCTGATGCACAAAGAATGCACTTTGAATCCTTGCAAATGACTTTGAATGGTGACTTCATGGGGAATAATTTTACAAAAGGATTTTTCATGTGGCAAGGCCTTTTTATGTGCATAAAAGGACTATTATAAAATTACCCCAGGGATTATGTGCTTAAAAGTACACACAGTGCCAATAAGGTGTGCACTTTTCCACAGCGTGGGTGTAGAGTTTGGACGGACTCGTGATTTACATGCCCATTTTATAAATACCCTTGTACATGCTTGCTTTACACTTTAACATTTATATCACCTCACAAGCAGGCAGTAAGGCCTGTGGCTTCAATCTAGCCAAGATTTCTGTTGGTTGACCCTTCATAGCCACCTGTGTGTCTTTATAAAATAGGCTAAAACTGGGTGTCTTTTTGGCCTTCAGGTTACAGGGGCCCTTTTACTAAAGCCTGCTAAGCAGTTAATGTGTATTTATGCATGCGGTAACTGCCTGCAGTAAGAGTTACCGTATGGGCGCGACAGTGACTGCATACGAATTCACGTGCACATTGCGCGAAGCCAGGGAATGGGCAGCTTAGGAACGAGTGTGGGCATGGAGGGCACATTGCAGTTAGCGTGGGGGCAATTGTCCCGTGATAGCTGTCAATGTGGCAATTAATGCACATTTCTATGGGTGGTTTTAAGTGCATCCATGTTAACACGCGTTAGGGTATGTATCCTAGTGGTAACTGCCGGGAACATGCACACCCCTAACAGTTACCATGGAGGCTTTGCACTTACCGCGTGTTCGTTTTCAGCTGAACTTCGGCATCTAGCTGCTCTGCTAAAAAGCCACCTAAATTTAGGTGTGGTGAAACTAGGGACTTAAATTTAGGAACTCGGCCCTAGTAAATCTTCAAAAGGGCCAATATACAGTATGAGCCTAGATCCTATAAATTCCAGGGGGGAATATTCAGCGGGGGAGGCTAGCCCTAGCAAAGCCACTAACCGTCGCTGCAGACCTTACAGTAAGATCCAGATATTCCATGCTGGGGCCAGATCCAGCCACTGGCACTGAATATCTAGGTCGGCTGGATAGTGTGGAAGTGGTCAGCGGTGATATTCAGCCACTACCGGGTTATCTTCTGTTGTGAAAGTTTGGCCAGCCTTTAAGATTCCTAACTTTTGTCGCTAAGGGATAACCGAGCAGCAGTCGAATATCGCTGTTGCTCAGTTATCCCTGGGTGCCTTCCCCAGAATGCCTTGCTGCTAGTTGGCTGACATTAGGGAGTTTAGCGGTGGCACCTGGGCACCAGTTGCGTTAGTACCACTGAATATCCCAGTTGCCATGATTAATACAGTTAGCAGGTCTGCTAACCGCATTGACTGCTTTGAATATCAGGCACTCTATGTATGATTTATTGCACAGACTCCGCCAAGGCAAATCTACAGTATTACCTTAATCAAAGGCATTGGGGGGAGGGGGGGGTTACTTGCACAGTTGCACAGAGTGGCAGATGCAATTCTAGCCACTTTACTGGGCAGACTATATGGCTCATGGTGGTCTTTATCAGCTGTCATTTACTATGCTATTATGTCACTATATTGAGGGGAGATGTTCCCAGAAGTGTGTTTGGAGGGATGGGAAAATAACAGGTAAACATAGATTGATTGTTTACATCATCAGAATATAAAAAGACTAGGGGACATGCAATGAAACTACAGGGTAACCTATTTAAGACTAATAAGAGAAAATATTTTTTTCACTCAAAGTGTAATCAAACAGGGACTGGGAGCTCTTAAAAGAGTTCTGGTATATTTTTAAAGCAAAGTTATATTCTTTTTGGTGGTTTAGTGGCAGAGTAGCTTTGAAACTCTAGAAACCTTCTCAGCTTTTGGGAACTGCTGACACCTACTTCCGGTGACACTGCCAACAAAACACAGGAGCTTCTGGGTCGCCAGGAGTCAGGACTGACTCGAAGGCACACATTGCATTTTTTGACACCTAATCAGGAGTTAGTGGGCCTGATTAGCCTGTGAATGAACTGAGAGCAGCTGAGGCCTGCATAAAAGGCTTCAGAACCCTGCCCTGTTGAGGCATTCCAAACAGGGGCTCTACAGATCAAACAACGGTAAGGATTTGAGGGTTTATTTTTATAAAATTGTTAGCTCTCTGACTGGGAGCTCTTAAAAGGGTTCTGGTATATTTTTAAAGCAAAGTCACATTCTTTTTGGTGATTTAGTGGCAATATTTTCTTTAGCAGAGTAGGTTTTAAACTCTAGAAACCTTCTCAGCTTTTGGGAACTGCTGACACCTAATCAGACCACATGGCCTATCTAGTCTGTCCTTCCATATCAACAACTACAACAGTGCCCTTTTTTCCTTTAGAGATCCTCTGTGTTTGTCCCATGCTTTTTTGAATTCAGATACTGTCCTCGTCTCTACCACCTCCACTGGGAGACTATTCCATGGATCCACCACTCTTTCCATAAAGAAATATTTTTGTATATCACTTCTGAATCTATCCCCCTTCACCCTCATTCCATGTCCCCTCATAGCAGAACTTGCTTTCAATTGAAAGAGGCTCTCCCCCTGAACATTTATGCCATGGAAGTATTTAAAAATCTCAATCATAGCACCTCTATCCCGCCTTTCCTCTAAGGTGTACATATTAAGATCCTTAAGTCTGTCCTCATATGCTTTATAATGAAGACCACTAATCATTTTAGTAGCCACCCTCTCTACTGACTCCATCCTGTTTATATCCTTTTGAAGGTGCGGTCTCCAGAATTGCACATTATACTCCAAATGAGGTTGCACCAAAGACCTATACAGAGGCACTATCACCTCCTTTTTTCTGCTAGCCATTCCTCTCTGTATGCATCAAAGCATCCCTCTAGATTTTGCCATCACCTTTTCTACCTGTTTAGCTACTTTAAGATCATCAGACACAACCACGCCTAGGTCCCACTCTTCTTTAGTGGACAAAAGTACTTCACCCCCTATACTATATTGCCCCCTTGGATTGCTGCAGCCCAAATGCATGACCTTACATTATTTAACATTAAATCCCAGCTGCCAAATTCTAGACCATTCTTCAAGCTTAGCTCAGTCCCTCCTCATGTTATCTACACCTTCCTGGGTGTCTACTCTATTGCAGATTTTGGTATCATCCGCAAAGAGGCAAACCTTACCCGACAGCCCTTCCGCTATATCACTAGCAAAGATTTTAAAAAGAATCGGACCAAGGACAGATCCCTGGGGCACACCACTGGTAACATCCTTCTCCTCAGAGTGAGCTCCATTTAGCTGTACTCTTTGTCGCCTCCCACCCAACCAATTTCTAACCCAAGCAGTAACTTTAGGGTCCATCCATAAGGTGATAAGTTTGTTTATAAGTCGCCTGTGAGGAACAGTGTCAAAGGCTTTACTGAAATCTAAATACACCACATCTAGAGCTCTCCCTCGGTCCAACTCCCTGGTCACCCAGTGAAAGAAATCAATCAGATTTGTCTGACAAGACCTGCCTCTGATGAATCCATACTGCCTCGGATCCTGTAATCTGCTGGACTCCAGAAACCTCACTATTTTCTCTTTCAGCAGCGTTTCCAATAATTTACTCACCACTGAATTTAAACTAACTGGCCTGTGTTTTTCAACCACATCCTTACTTCCGCTTTTGTGTAAAGGCACCACATGAGCCTCTATCCAGTCCTTTGGCACCACTCCCGACTCCAACGAGGCATTGAAAAGGTCAGTCAGTGGAGCTGCTAGAACGTCCCCAAGTTCCCTCAGTATTCTAGGGTGTATCCCATCCGGTCCCATCGCTTTGTCTACTTTAAGTTGAGCTAGTCTCTCATGAACACAGTCTTCTGAAAATTGTTCAAGATGCCCCTCACTTCTGTTCCTGTTTGTGGGTGTTTTCTGAGGTCCTACTCCTGGTTCTTCATCTGTGAACACAGAACAGAAATATTTGTTAAGCAATTCTGCTTTATTCTCATCTGCTTCTACATATTCCTCCCCTTCACCCTGGAGTCTGACAATACCACTTTTGCCCTTCCTCTTCTCATTAACATATCTGAAAAATGTCTTATCCCTCCATTTTATTGCATTGGCTATTTTCTCCTCTTTTTGAATCTTTGCTTTCCTGACTACTTTGCTAGCTTCTCTAAGTTTTTCCAAATATAGATGCCTGTCTTCCTCTCTCTGTGATCTCTTGTATTTCATGAAGGCCTCCCTCTTTTTCTTCACCTTTTCAGCTACTTCTTTCAAAAGCCATAGCAATCTCCTTTTCCTTTTACCTTTATTTACCATTTTAACAAAAAGGTTGGTTGCCCTTAAAATATCCCCTTTCAGTTTTGCCCACTGTTTTTCTACATCCCCCAGCTGTTCCCATCCCGCTAACGACTCCCTGAGGTATTGGCTCATCTTGCAAAGTTAGTCTTCCTAAATTCTAAGACCTTCACCTTTGAATGGATTCTAACAGCCCTAGTCATAATATTGAACCACACCATCTGGTGATCACTGGATACAAAATGATCTCCCACTATAACATCAGAAACACTTTCACCATTGGTAAGCACCAAGTCCAGTATGGCCCCTTCACGTGTGGGGTCTGTTACCAATTGACTGAATAGTTATCCCTGTAGAGAATCCAGGATCTCTTTACTTCTAGATGATACTGCAGCAGGAATGTGCCAATCAACATCTGGCATATTAAAATCCCCTATCAGTAGCACTTCCCCTTTCCTAGCAATGCTGCGTATGTCTTCAATTAACTCTGTCCACCTCTTCCTCTTGTGAGGGAGGTCTGTATATCACACCAATACAAATAGATTTCTCTTTCCCTCTTTCTAGTTTAATCCACAATGCCTCCTCTCTCCCTTTTAAGCTCTGTAATTCCAAAGCTTTAATATTATTTTTCCATATAGTGCCACTCCTCCTCCCCTTCTTCCTACCCTGTCCTTTCTGAATAAAGTATAGCCAAGTATAGTTACATCCCAGTCATGGTTTTCTGTGAACCATGTTTCTGTAACTGCCACTAAATCCAAGTCAGCCACTCCCACCAAAGCTTCAACATCAGGGATCTTATTTCCCATGCTACAGGCATTTAGACACACTGTTTTCCATATGTTACCCCTGTTTCCATAAAGGTATTTAATGCATCACTTGCCTGGGGGCTTTCACTTACCTAGGGGCTGTCTTCACTCATCCCCAACGAATCTAGTTTAAAGCCCTCTTCAGTAGATTAGCCAGTCTACTACTGAAGATGTGTCAACCTTTCTTGGACAGATGGATGCCATCTCTACTCTGTAACACTTGGAACAGTATCCCATGGTCTAGGAAACCAAAACGCTCTCGATGATACCATCCACACAGCCATGCATTCATCTCCAGGATGCAAGCCTCTCTGCCTTGGCCTTTACCCTCAACAGAGAGGATTGAAGAGAACACCACCTGTGCACCTAACTGCTTCACTCTCTGTCCCAGAACCATGAAGTCACTTTTGATATGCTCAGAGGGATACCTGGCAGTATCATTTGTTCCGACATGGATTAGCAACATTGGGTAATAGTCAGTGGGCTTGATGAGTCTCGGCAAATTCTCCATAACGTCTTGGATTTTGGCACCAGGCAAACAGCATACCTCTCTGGACATCAAGTCTGGTCGGCAGATGGATGCCTCAGTACCCCTCAGAAGAGAGTCATCAACCACCACTACCCTTCACTTCCTTGTGGTCACTGATTCTGCAACTTTGGGGTACTTGAGCTCTGATTCTTTCCTTTTCAGGGATGCTTTCACCTCCTCCACTTCCAGGGCTGCATAATGGTTCTTCAATTCAAGGGCTGGAGAAGTTGGATTGGTGATTTTGCAGGCTCTGGTGACTTGTGTCCAACCTTTGTCATTCTGTCGGTACCCATCTTCTCCTCTGCTGGAGAGCTTGGTTGCTGCAAGAAGCATCTCATCAATGTACTTCTCACTGTCTTGAATTCTTACCGTTGTTTGAACTGTATAGCCCCTGTTAGGAATGCCTCAACAGGTCAGGGCTCTGAAGCCTTTTATGCAGGCCTCAGCTGCTCTCAGTTCATTCACAGGCTAATCAGACCCACTAACTCCTGATTAGGTGTCAGTAGTTCCCAAGAGCTGGAAACGTTACCAAAGCAGAGTTTTAAACCTACCCCACTAAAGAAAATATGTCTACTAAAGTACCAAAAAGAATGTAACTTTGTTTTAAAAATACACCAGAACCCTTTTAAGAGCTCCCAGTCAGAGAGCTAGCAATTAAAAAAAAATAAACCCTCAAATTGTTACCATTGTTTGAACTTTATAGCCCCTGTATAGCCCCAGTTAGGGGAAGGCAGACCTGGGAGACGAAGAGAGTAAGATATGAGATTGTATTTGTAGTGTGTCGGTTACTGATTTGAAATAAAGCTGCAACTAAGATTTTGCTACTACACTAGTGCTCTGAGTTTTAAGTTCTGTGAGTTTTGCGAAAAAAGTGTGTGTGAGTGCTTATGTTTGTAAATCTATGTGGCCTGTTATAAAATTATCCCCACTGAGGTGTCCAGGTCCAAAATGGCAGTCAAAGCCCCTAGCTGTAGTCTTGCAATACTACTGCTTTAGTAGTCAAGCTGCCAAAAAGAAAGCAGTGCTAGCATATACTAATGTGGTTTGTGTTAGCTTTAACAAAAGTTAAAATGCATATTATTTAACGCCATGCTATTATTGTAATTGGACCTATTCAACAACCTACATGCATTAACTGACCTTAGAGTTAGCACAACCTACATTAATTTAGCATGAATTTGTGCTCTTTAGTGAACAGGGTACAAAATCTTCAATAGAGTTTAAACATAAAATAAAAATGTTAAGCTGTCTTCCTTAAGGCTGATATTTAACTTACAATTTTAAAACAATTTTAAATAACTTTGAACACAGAGAACAATTTTCAAGCACCCTTTACCCACGTGGGAGTAATTTTATAAAGGTTTATCCATTTGGAAAGCCTCTTTTACATGTGGAAAATGCCTTTATAAAACTTCATGGCCACATCTGTGCGTCAGCCGTAGATGTGCAGAAAGGAGTGCACCACACCTACTTTTCTGCGATCTGCACTTAGGTATTCTGAGGGGCATAGTTTGGCTGGAGCGGCGGTGGAGTTGCGATGTCTGCATGGATTTTATAAAATACTCAGGTATATACAGTGGGGGTTATTCTGAGCCACGAATAGCATGGATGGACTGCCCGATGGGACGTCCATCCCCACTATTCATGGCTTTATTTACCCCCAGATAACTTCCCTGCCAGTTGTGCAGGGAAGTTAGATGGGGGTGGGGAATGGGCGGCATGGGGCGGAGAGTGGGGGGGCAGTAGGCGGTCGCTGGCCCTGGACGTACAGGGCCGATTCTAATGTTGACCTTGTATGTCTGGGGCCGGCAAAATGTCCGGGGAAGTTATTTCACCTCCGAGGTGGAATAACTTTCCTAGCTGTTTGTTTTTGGAAGGCCCGGGGCACGGATGGGGCAGGGGGGGCCAGAGTTTATTCCCTGAAGCCCTACCCTGGCTTTAGGAGGCCAGATCAGGGGTCGGGCTGCGGGAAGTAAACTCTTTTTCCTGGTGGCTGGCATTGTGGCTTTTAAATGGAGCCGCTGTGCCATGGCAACAGGACGCCATGGTGCCACGGCTTCATTTAATAGCCCTGACTGAGTTAGTCATGTTACTAATGTATGTGCAGGCCGGACTGAATCGCAGTTCAGGCCTACACGTACATTGCTGTTTGCGATTCTGATCCTGCGGGGCTAGATATGCCCCATGGGATCAGAATCGTGATCTCCTTTGTACGTCCAGTTCAGACTGGACATACAAAAGGGATGGACATACGGGACAGAATCGGGTCCAGTATGCATGGGCCAATATTCAGCAACTGCAGTTGACTCTTTTTAAATGCTGGCCATAGAGGCCAAAACAAGTCTGTATATTTAGCTCTGGTATCCGGATAGTGGCTAGTGCTGAATTTCTGGACTGAACAGTGACTGGTGCTATCTAGTTAGTGATGATACTCAGTTTGACATGGGAAATTCACCAAATAAACACACAACTTGCTTTTAAATTAAAGTCTCAGCAAACACCTTTGTGCATATTTATTTATTCATACATCATATCATTGGTTCTCACGTTTTGTTTTTCTTTTTATGTAGAATCTTTCCCTCTGTTGTTTTTCATCTCTAATATTTAATCTGTATATGTACATAATTTGTATACAAATATATATTTATTTTGTTTGAATTGTACTGTACTGTTGTGCTGAAATTTGAATCAAATGTTTAAATTCATACATTTATGATGTGCAAAGACAGGAAGCACTAACATAGCCCCTTGAGTTAAGGACAACAGAACCATAACAAGGTCTTTCCTGTTTCTGTTGAAAAACAATGAGAACTGAAGGTCGAAAGCAAGAAGGCCAAGTGGGACGTCTCTAATATAAAATTTGAGTGCTCTCTCTGGCCTGTTGTAAGAATAAGTCCCAATAGTCAAGTCAGATATAACGAAAAAATAAACAAAGTTGCATTGGCTATATACTGTACTATAAAATAATGCGGTTGACTACACTGGAGAAATTGGGAAGTTCATACAACCTGCATCTTTTCAGCATCGGAGACGCCATGTTGCATCTAACTAGATCAAAAGGGAAAAGAAAAAAATTGTAAAATAAGAGAATGTTGTTTAAGTCCTGGAATTACAATTAACTAGATGTCGTCCATCCTCATCAGCAGTATAATAGGGCAGTGCAATGGAATAACTACAAGCTGAAAAATGAACTACTGTCTGGGATGGCGTGAGTCACTGGGTGCATGCAATTCTGTTCTGAGTACAACTTTTATATCAAGAGACTTCAATGGAGATTCTCTATGGAGGATATGTCCTATTATCCTTATTATCCTCTTTCTAAGAGGCTAAAGCAGATTACAATGGGGCCTCTGCACTCGTTTTTTTAGCAGGTGCGTATGAATAATATTAATGGGCATACTAAAATAGTATGCAACATATAATTCACAGTATTCTATAACATACCTGCTAATTTTTGGATAGGTAGCATAAAGGGGGAATTTCAGGGTGGGTAAGAGCCCATTCTAAACTTATTTTCTCTGAAATGCATTTTATTGATTTGGATAAACTTGGGTGCTATACTTTGTTCTTTATGGGCCCAATATTGAGATAGGCAAGCTATATTCCGCGGTAGTGCATAGCCTGCCCACTGATCCCCTTAACCCGGATTTTCACTTCCGTGCCAGCAGGAAAAACCTCGCCTATCTTTAAGGTACAGAGGGCTATGCGGGTAGCATCAAAATCACTCTACCTGTGCAGCCCCTTCCTCTGCTCCTGCTCCACCCTAGAACACCCCTAATACGCCCCGATGCTGTGCGGATAATAGCATCTGGGCATGTTAGGGACTTAGCCAGGATTTTCGAAGGGTACTACCCATGTAGGTGCCCTTCGAAAATCCCGGGTAAGGCCTTTACATGGATTACTAAGGAAGTTACCCATGTAAAGGCCTTTGAATATCGGGCCCTATATGTCTAGCAAACATGAGACCCCCACATAGTGTTAAGAACCCTCTGTTGCATGTGAAACATGATGATCTCCTTTGGCGGAAATTTTAGAAACTCATTTCCACACATATGCAGCCACATCTGTCAGTCATAAAATACTGACTGATGTAAAAGCATGCGCTTTGACATGATTGCATGGACTTTGCTGGTAGGCGTGTGCATGGGCTAAGTTTGGGTAGTGTGCTGGCAGAGAACGTAAATACACGAGCAGGCGAAATGTCCGTGCCTGTAATGCAAACATGATTTCTGACAGAATTTATCCTAGTATTTATAAAGATTGACAGGCATCTATGTGTCTTTATAAAATTGACTTAAAATAGGTTCCTGCCACCCAGTTAACCTAGGCACCCTGTCATATGCACATATGTCACATCTGTATTATAAAGTCAAGTATTCGCGTACTTGACCTCATAAAATATTAGCATAAATGACTGAAATATGCAGTAATGTAAGGATGTGTGTGTGTACTTCTAGAATAACAGCTGCGTCATTGACACACATTAACAGTCTGATGCAGAAAGCCGGCACTGAAGTCGTGTGCTATTAGCTGTGTGTGCTTTTTTCATAGTATGACGATAGCACGAGACTTCAGTGCCAGTAAACAGCAAAGGCTGTGTATGCAAATGAGCTGTGTGCAAAACATCGGCGTAAAGTTGAAAGGAGGGAAGTCAATACATACACAAACAAGACATGCTACAAGTGGACATATATGCATGTGCGTACATGTCAAATGCTCATATTATATGCACGTACAGGTTTTTTGGGCGCTCACCCTATAAGAATCAATCGTATTTCACCTCAAAACATGTTTTTATGAAATCACAGGAGAACTAAAATAAAAGATACATAATAGAAATGAGTGCAAAAACCACACAAGGATAAGAAGCAGAAAACATTTCTTCTTGAACGCCGAGCTTTTGCTTATATGCTAAAAAGATAACACGCAGAAAATGTTCACATCGAAGGTAACTGTTCATCGGGACGTACCCTGAAACAGTCTTTCCGTACACATGCAAGATGTTTAAGCCTCCTCAGACCAGGTGTAGAGATACTGGCACTCCTGCTGGTTATGTAATCGACTATGGAGATCATTCTGAAATGTGAATAAGCCCTGTGTACATGCGGGTTAGTCGTTTATCATACAAAAACGTCTAGACCCATATCCTGAAACCAGGCAGCTTGGCATATACACGGCACTAAAACAGGGATCTCAGAATGTGGGCGTGGGGGGTGTAATGGGGCGTGGTCAGGCGGGGAGGTGTATAAAGCATATCCGGGAAAGGCTTATTTACGTCCACAGCATTTCACTCTTATGTCCACGATATACCTGCTGAAATGTGGAATAAGGGCAGGACTTAGATAAAAATCCTGCTCCTAACACCAATATATCCCATAGCAATGAATGGCTATGAGAGGTCAGTATTGATCTGGTGTGTCTGCTGTCTGGGAGAACACAAGATGCAGTGGTAATGAATAGAAGGCAGAGGTGAGGGATGATTATAAGGCCAAGTAACAGTAAAAAGCACCACGACAGAAATGTAAAACACTGCAATAATCATTATTCTGCCACATGCTGCATATGCCAAAGGGGCAATACAAGGCCCCCCCCCCCCCCGGCAAATTCTTTGGAAAAAGAGGAACATAGTTGTAAGGATGGTATGCATTTGGCAGAGAAATATAGATTAGATGTGTAGTCCTGGGACGCTAAGCGATTCTGCAGTAGCAGCAGTTGTGCATAGGTGCAGGGCATGGTTGTAGCAGAGGTATGTTATCTGTGACTGTAAGCAAGAGTGTGTATACGTGTGTGCACTGGATGTATGAGGGCTGCAGGAGGGGCCCTGGTGTGCTGATCCGCAAGTATGGGTGGAATGTATGCCTGGACAGTACCAGAACAGTAGACTGACTGCAGCATCACCAGGTGCCAGTGTGCATGGGCAGTAAATTCTGACTAGCTGCTCTGCAGCAACATAGCAGAGCATGTCCCTGTCAACGGAGGGGGACCCTCAGAGTGGGGGCATGCTGCAGTGCACACAGGAGGACTACATGTCCAATGCACCATTTGAGGTTGCTAACACTGTGCACATCCAGAGGGAATGTTGATGGTGCATATGGACCTGTATTGCTCATGTTTTCACTGTAGCATGTTCTCATCTTGATGGGTCCCTGTTATTGACGGGAATATGTATTGACATGTAGCTGTAGGGACCCATTTTGGTCTTTACTTGCTCATACTTGGCAGTGAAAATATTGTTTGCAGCGATATCCACCACAGGCATACCTAAGGTGTTCTGCAAACGCCATGTTTTGTTGTCAGGACAAACATCTCACATTCCACTTGCATTTACAGTAGCCTTGGTGCACTTAGCTGACCTTGTACTGTTCTTGGCATGCAATAGATGAGTGTACATAGTCTCCTTTGCATGCACATGCCTCTTTCAATAGTATTCACGTCTTGTTTGCATGAATATAACACTATCTGTGTTATCATCAGCTTAGGGGATGTAGGTTTTACCAGCAGAGCGTGGCCACACGGAGACAGGCAGAATCGGACATGTATAACATTTCAGAATACATTTACCTGTGTCCAAGGCATGGGGCCAGCTGGAGAATACTTGCACATGCCCGCTGAACATGTCTATCTTCCTGATTCCGGGCCCACAAGCATGTCCAGGCCCGCGGATGTGGAATAGGGTTCAAAGGGGGCCTGTTTTTTATTTAGATGTGTCCGTGGGCCGGTTGTGCACATTATGGAATAGGGCTCGCATTTCAGGGGGCCCCGCGCAAACAACATTCTGTCCATCAGCCCAGGAAAACTTTAAAAGAAAAAACTAACTTGCTGCTGCTGCTGCCGCCGTGGCAACGGCAGAATCAAGTGTCTCCCGCAGGGCCCCTGCCCGCCCAACAGAGCCCTCCCTCCTGCCCAACACAGCCCTCACTCTCCTCGGCATGGCTTTCAGAGCCGTGAAGGGAGGGTTTTCCTCTAGCGGCTCTGTTAAGCCCGCTGGGGCTGATGGGAAAGCTACGCCGAGGAAAGTGATCAAGGGAGGGCTCTGTTGGGCAGGAGGGAGGGCTCTGTTGGGCGGGCGGGGGCCCCACGAGAGGCACTTAATTCTGCCGCTGCCACAGCGACAGTGGCGGCAGCAGCAAGTTTGTTTTTTCTTTTAAAGTTTCCCTGTGCTGATGGAGGGGGAGGGGAGTTAGGGCTGGTAATAGACTGGGGGGGGGGGGAGGTCTAGGACTGTAAATGGGCTGATGGGGGGGGGTTAGGACTGGCAATGGGCTATGGGGGGGGGCTAGGACTGGAAATGGTCTGATGGGGGGTTAGGACTGGTAATGGGCTATGGGGGAGGCTAAGACTGGAAATGGGCTGATGGGGGGGTTAGGACTGGAGGTGGGCAGAATGGGGGTTAGGACTGGTAATGGACTATGGGGGGTGGTTAGGGCTGGAAATGGGCTGATGGGGGGTTAGGATGTAATGGGCTATGGGGGGGGGGGTAGGACTGGAAATGGGCTGATGGGGGGGGGTTAGGACTGGCAATGGGCTATGAAACATAGAAACATAGAAACATGATGACAGAAAAAGACCACAAGGCCCATCTAGTCTGTCCTTCCATAACAACAACTACAACAGTCCACTTTTTACCTTTAGAGATCCTCTGTGTTGGTCCCATGCTTTTTTGAATTCAGTTACTGTCCTCATCTCTACCACCTCCACTGGGAGACTATTCCACGGATCCACTACTCTTTCCGTAAAGAAATATTTCCGCATATCACTCCTGAATCTATCTCCCTTCACCCTCATCCCATGTCCCCTCGTCGCAGAACTTGCTTTCAATTGAAAGAGGCTCTCTCCCTGAACATTTATGCCACGGAGGTATTTAAACATCTCAATCATATCACCTCTATCCCGCCTTTCCTCTAAGGTGTACATATTAAGATCCTTAGGTCTGTCCTCATATGCTTTATAATGAAGACTACTAATCATCTTAGTAGCAACCCTCTGCACCGACTCCATCCTGTTCACATCCTTTTGAAGGTGCGGTCTCCAGAATTGCACACCATACTCCAAATGAGGTCGCACCAAAGACTTATACAGAGGCATTATCACCTCCTTTTTTCTGCTAGCCATTCCTCTCCGTATGCACCCAAGCATCCTTCTAGCTTTTGCCGTCGCCTTTTCTACCTGTTTAGCTACTTTAAGATCATCGGACACAACTACGCCTAGGTCCCGCTCTTCTTTAGTGGACAAAAGTACTTCACCTCCTATGCTGTATTGCTCCCTTGGATTGCTGCAGCCCAAATGCATGACCTTACATTTTTTAACATTAAATCCCAGCTGCCAAATTCTAGACCATTCTTCAAGCTTAGCTAGATCCCTCCTCATGTTATCTACACCTTCCTGGGTGTCTACTTTATTGCAGATTTTGGTATCATCCGCAAAGAGGCAAACCTTACCCGACAGCCCTTCCGCTATATCACTAACAAAGATGTTAAAAAGAATCGGACCAAGGACAGATCCCTGGGGCACACCACTGGTAACATCCTTCTCCTCAGAGTGAGCTCCATTTACTTGTACTCTTTGTCGCCTCCCACCCAACCAATTTCTAACCCAAGCAGTAACTTTCTAACCCAAGCATTTCCAGTCCTAGTCCCCCCCTATGGGGGGACTAGGACTGGAAATGGTCTGATGGGGGGTTAGGACTGGTAATGGGCTATGGGGGGAGGCTAAGACTGGAAATGGGCTGATGGGGGTTAGGACTGGTCATGGGCTATGGGGGGGGTTAGGACTGGAAATGGGCTGATGGGGGGTTAGGACATAATGGGCTATGGGGGGGCTAGGACTGGAAATGGGCTGATGGGTGGGTTAGGAATGGTAATGGGCTATGGAGGGGGGTTAGGACTGGTAATGGACTATGGTGGGAGGCTAAGACTGGAAATGGGCTGATGGTGGGGTTCGGACTTCTACCGGGCTATGGGGGGCTAGGACTGGAAATGGACTAATGGGGAGCTAGGACTGGAAATGGGCTGATGGGGAGCTAGGACTGGGAATGGACTGATGGGGGGTTAGGACTGGTAATGGGCTATGGGGGGCTAAGACTGGAAATGAGTTGATGGGGTTAGGACTGGAGGTGGGCTGATGGGGGAGTTAGGACTGGTAATGGGCTATGGGGGAGGCTAAGACTGGAAATGGGCTGATGGGGGGGGGGGTAGGACTGGCAATGGGCTATGGGGGGCTACGACTGGAAGGGCTGATGGCGGGCTAGGACTGGAAATGGGCTGATGGGGGGTTAGGACTGGTAATGCGCTATTGGGCGGCTAAGACTGGAAATGGGATGATGGGGGTTAGGACTGGTAATGGGCTATGGGGGGGCTAGGACTGGAAATGGGCTGATGGGAGGGTTAGGACTGGTAATGGGCTATGGGGGGCTAAGACTGGAAATGGGGTGATGGGGGTTAGGACTGGAAGTGAGCTGATGGTGGGCTTAGGACTGGTAATGGGCTATGGGGGGGCTAGGACTGGTAATGGGTTGAGTGGAAGGGGGGACTTGAATTGCAAATAGCTGATGGGGATGGGGACGGGGGCTTGGAATGGAAATGGGCTGAGTGGAAGGGGGCTTGAACTGCAAAAAGATGATGGGGAGGGGGGCTTGGAATGGAAATGGGCTGTGAGGGGGGAGCTAGGACTGGAAATGGGCTGAGTTGGGGGGGGAGCTAGGACAGGAAATGGGCTGATGGAGGTGCTAGGATAGGGCTGGAAATGGGCTGTTGGGGGGTGATGAGATTGGAAATGGGCTGAGTGGGAGGGGGAGCTAGGACAGGAAATGGGCTGATGGACATGCGAGGATAGGACTGGAAATGGGCTGTTGGGGGGTGCTAAGATTGGAAATGGGCTGTGGTGGGGCTTGGAATTAAATGGACTCATGGAGGGGCTAGAACTGGAAGTAGGCAAATTGGGGGCCTGGTTTGGAAATGGGCTGAGTGGAGGGGAGCTAGGATGTGACATGGGCTGATGGTGGGGTTAGGAAAGGACTAGAAATCGGCTGATGGGGGGCTGGGATTGGAAATGAGCTGATGGAGGGACTCGGATAGGAATGGAAATAGATGCGAGAGCTAGGACTGGAAATGGGCTGATGGTGGGGCTAGGACTGGAAATGGGCTAATGAGGGGACTAGAAGGGAGCAGATGCTGGGTGGGGCTAGAACTAGAAGGGAGTTGATGTTGGGGGAGGATTAGAATGGGATGGGGCTGGGGAGTGAAATGGAGAGGGGAAAATATTTTGTGTGGGAGGGAAGAAAAATCTTCAATTGGCCGGGTATTGGGAGAGTAAGTGGGGATTGAGGATGGATGGGTAAAATTTGAGTGGATGAAATAGGAATGAGGAAAGAGCAAAAGGAGAACGATTTGTATGTTAAAGCAGATGTAGAGAGAGAATGGGAAAAAACTAGAAGAGAGAAGAAAGGACAAATGGACAGCAGATGATGGAGAGTTAGCAGAAGACATGAAGAAACCAGAAGAAAGTGGCTGGAGCAATTGCAACTGAAAAAAAAATGCACAAAAGGTAGAAAAATATCTCTTTATTTTGAATTTATTAACTGGAATATGTCAGCTCTGGGAAATGTGAATCATTAACATCTGTGCTTTATTTAGTACAAGAGGAAATTAATTTATAGTTTTATTTTTCATCGCACACTTCAAACACCTAAACACCCCTTCCCCTCCCCCATCCTTTTAACCTCATACCTACCCTAACTGTATAGATTTTATATATCTCCAACATGTATTTTCTAGAAATATAAATGATTTCCCTGTTTACTTCCATGTTATCTCCAAGTTATAATGCCCTGTTCAATGTAATTTCAGTTTGTTCAATGTAAACCGCACTGATGCAGAATAGCGCGGAATATAAGAGAATAAAATAAATAAATAAAATAAATAAATGTTAATTTTCCTGTTACTTGTAATAGGTCTGTTATATCTGACCAATTGTATTGTTTCAATGTAAACCGCACTGATGACAAATAGCGCGGTATATAAGAAAATTAAATAAATAAATAAAATAAATAAATTTCTACAGTGTTGTTGTATATTCCAAGTTTGGCTTTTGGGGTTCCCAGTTTAATTATTGACTTTCTGTTTCTAAATTGTGATTCCTTGGTGATGGTCTATGTTCTGCATGTAACTGAGCTGAGGTATTCTGTTTATGTAATTCCTATTTGACATTGCCATTTGTTCTCTTTCCCCAGTAGGTCATGTATTGTTATTCTCTGAAATGTATTTATTTATTTATTTATTTTATTTGCAAATCTCTTATATACCGCCACTTCCCAAGATCAGTGGCAGTTTACATTAAACAACAAATACATAAAACATTGCTATGGTAAGCAGTTACATCGAACAGTATTTAAACTATATACAGGTATATTGAACAGTGTTCAAAACTATATACAGGTAGTTAATATCAAGTACAAAGAACAGAAATCAGTACTATATATAGATAGATTTGATCAATATTTGAAACTATTTACATATATATTGAGGTTTTATCAATGGATTTCTATTGGAAGTAGTTTTGCGAGTATTAGGGCGAGCATATTATGGAGATCTAGGGTAGCATTGCAAGAATTAGAGGGAACGTTCATAGATCTAAGGAGGATGAGAGGTCTTATCCAGTTCTTTATCTGTGTTGGAATAATATTGCGTGAACAAGTAGGTTTTTAGATCTTTTCTGAATTGTTTCAGGTCTTTAATATTTGCAGTGTTGCCTTTTGATAGGTAGGGTCTGGTGCTTTGTGAGTTTTGGTAGTGCTGTTATGATACGGCGGGTTTGCTATGGGTTCTAAATGGGCAGTGTTTGTAGTAGTTCCTAATGTGCCTGGCGGTTGGCACTGGATTATAGTAATGTAGAAATCTTTTAGTCTTTCTTTATCCATATGTTCTTTAAGAGGCATGTTTACTAAAAGTTAGTGTATGGCAACATTATGCAAATATTTATGCAAATGAGACCCCTTATGCAAATGAGGCCCCGCACTGAGTCTCCGCACATGGCCCCGCACTCCCCCATGGGCCGCCCCTGGGCTCCATGCATTTCTCTGCATCGGGCATAGACCTTATAAGCATGCCATTTTAATACGTGCAGATCATTTGCGTATAATTTAAATACGCTTGGCGTTGCTGTGTGCGTACACTTTCCCTTCACTGTTTAAGCATGCATCAATCTCTTTTCTGCATTTGGCATGGCGGAACTTGTGCATAGAAGTTGTGTCATCTGCACACATAGGGTGCGTTAGTCTTTCTGCTTTGGCCCTTAAGCAGCCATGTACACACATATATGATAAAAATATCTAAATCTAAGTTGCTTATCCCCTTAATACTCATTTAGCAAGGAAAAAGCCCTGAATAAATATGTGGCCTCTGATCAGACTGGCCTGTGACTATAAAGGGTATCAACGATGTCTAAGAATGAGTTCAGTAAGTACTCTTGTTGGAACACCTCATCTCTTGCATGCTGAGGATTGGAAGCACACATTATACTCTTTAGGTCCCTCTGATCCAGTGCTAGATGTCTCATCATATATATGCACTCAGCTTGGCCTGAAATAATAAAACCTCACTTTTTAGAAACTAATTTTTCTGAATGTAGTCTACCCATGCGTGCTCCATTAGTATCTGTTACAGCTGTGCTGGTTGCTTGCCAACTGCATGCAGGTAAGCCTCTGTGTTCCCCGGAGCACCAGTTTGTGTTTGCTGCTGTGAGTGATCGCTCAGCACTGAAGAAATACATGCATTTCTTTTCATTGGCAATTCTTTGAAAATCTTTGTACATGGTGAATGCAGCCAGGTGTGGTCAGTCAGAGGTGCGGTTCACTTTTCATTTACTTTTCCCTGAAATGAGTTTGAAATTTTACTTGCCGATGCTCTTACTCAGACTAGACACGTTGTTAAACATCTGTCTGAAAGTCAAATAAGAACCAGGCTGTAACACCTATTTTCTTTAAATCTTTTATCTTTCTTTTTACCTACCCTCTGCTGCTGTTCATTTTCTCTTTTATCTTACCATTGCAGGCTCTTATTTCTCTGTGTTTCAGTCCTCCTGTCATGTGCTTTTACTGATCTTATGTTTTCCTGCTAACCAAAGTCACACAGTACAGATGTCTGCTGGATTTAGGCACAGGCAACATAGGCAACTGCTTAGGGTGCAGGGCCAAGAGGTGAGCCAGTAAAGCACTGTCTTGAGGAGCACAAGCGTAAGAGCACAGGAAGCTTACCTCACTGACTAACTCCCATTATTCCCAGTCAGTCACCTTCTCTCTACCCTGCCATTATGGTGCAGGGCTGGTGCAAGGATTGGAGGTGCCCTAGGTAGGTCCCTTCATCCTGCCGTCCCCTCCTCCTGCCACCGCTGCTGCTGCCCCTCTCCGGAGTCTGCAGCAATTGCTCAGTAATCGTGGGGCAGGGCTTACCACAGGTCATCGGGGCTACCCCCATGGTTCTTGTGCTTTACAATGCCTCTTTCGCCCTCTTCCAACACTACTTCTGGTTTTGAAGTCTGCATCAGAGGGCTGCAGAAGAGGCAATGTAAAGCACGGAGACAGTGCGGGTGACCTGAGGTAAGAGCTCTCCCACGTTTACTGAGCCATTGCCACCACTGCAGGTTCCGGAGATGGGCTTCAGTGGTGTCCCCAGAGGGCGGCACTCTAGGTAACTGCCTAGTTCACCTAATGGTAGCGCTGGCCCTGCCTGTGAGTAGTAATCTGAAAGACTTGAAAAGGGCATGCTGTGCTTTTCAAACATGAGTAGTTGAAAGGATGCAATCTGAGGTCTTTCCCTCCTTGTATATTTTATCCTTAATATCAAGTGGATATACAGTAGTAACTGGGAAAACTGGTTCAGTGACTATTTTTGAGAAGATGCAGTAGATTTCAAAAAGCCACTTACAAGGTTAAATGAAGACTTTGCATGTTGGCCATTCCGCCTGCAGGTAAAGGTTTGCACTGATGACTCTTGAGTGTATGTGGCAACCAGGCCTTGTTTTGACTGCAGCTGCTCCCCCAGAAGCTGCTTCCCTAGCAACCACCTAGTTTCCCTAGTGCTTGGGCCGGCCTTGAGCAGGAGCATTTTTCTACGCTCCTGCAACTGTGCAATGCTGAAGCTGCCAACATGGCGTCATTTTTGGAATGGAGCATTTTTGTGTGTGGTGATTATCCTCTTTTCTTCATTCTGTAATTGGGATTGGTATATTTGTGATCGGCACTTTTAGCCTTTTGAAAATACCGTGCTGCCAATGGCTTCAGCAAAGCATGGTCATGGGGGCATTGCTAGTAAAACCGCTATAACATCTGCGGATGACCGTCCCCGCTATGGTTTCATCTTGCTGAGAATGTTAAATAATGGGTGAGGACAGAATGTGGGGGGCACCACCTCAATTATGTCACGTTAAGGATGAGGTCACACAAGGCTAACAATCAAAATGAAATGTACACCTTTCTTTGTGTACATAGTCACATAACTTGTATATGGGTCCGGAGATTCCACGTCTTCTTTGCAATATTTCCTTGTTTGGGTGATTCTATTGCCAAAATGTTCATCTCTATTCAGCTTTCCTGTTCTCCTTTCTTGTGACCATGCAAGAGCTGACCCAAAATCATTAGCAAGAGATCAAAGGATGAAAAGTCTTGTGAACCATCTGTCAGTTTACAAACCAAAGAAACACATTTGACTGCTTGAGTAAGGGAGTAAGCAGAGAAATATTTCCTAAAGAATTTATTTCCCTATGTTATTTCCCTCCACTGGTTTCTGAAAAGATTTTGCCTTGTTCTATAGGTCTATCTGTCTGGCAACCAAAGTCATAAGAACATAAGATATGCCATACTGGGTCAGACCAAGGTCCTTCAAGCCCAGTATTCTGTTTCCAAAAATATTTTCTTTTATTAGTCTTAAATAGTTTACCCTGTAGGGGACATACAATGAAGCTACAGGGTAAACTATTTAAGACTAATAAAAGAAAATATTTTTTCACTCAATGTATAATCAAACTCTGGAATTTGTTACCGGAGGATGTAGTAAAGGCTGTTAGTGTAGCTGGGTTTAAAAAAGGTTTGGACAAGTTCCTGGAGGAAAGGTCCATAAACCATTATTAAGAAGTGACCGAAGATATCAATGCTTGACCCAGTACAAGCATTGTGGAACTTGTGTCTCTTGGGGAAACTGCTAGGTACATATGACCTAGATTGGCCACTGTTGGAAACAGAATACTGGGCTTGATGGACCTTGGTCTGACCCAGTATGGCATATCTTATGTTCTTATGTTCTTATGACTTTGGTTGCCAGACAGATAGACCTATAGAACAAGGCAAAATCTTTTCAGAAACCAGTGGAGGGAAATAATATAGGGAAATAAATTATTTAGGAAATATTTCTCTGCTAAGGCATCCCGCCGACTTGTATATCATAAATCTTATCCCCACCAATATTTCCATAACACAAAATATTCCAAAAAATGAAAACGTCTTCACATATCATCCATGCTAGAATCAGAACACTGCAAAAATACTTCCGACATGGCCACATCAGAGCCAGTTGGCTAGATATTAGATTTGTATTATATCACCCCTCTCCTATGCCTTTAGCTCCTTCAGTCTTTCTAGATGAGGCAGGAGATCAAGTACTGAGGACATGGAAATGTGGGAGAGTAGAAACTCAGACTTAGGTGGAGACTCTAAGATTGGGTAGGTAAACAGAAGAAGACACTCTAAGGGGCTTGTTTACTAAGCAGTGGTAGAGGCTTCTGACTGATATCGGAGCCGTGGCCCCATTGAATTCAGTGGGGCCACAGCTCCGATATCGGTCAGAAGCTGCTACCACTGCATAATAAACAAGCCCCTAAGACTGACTTAGGGCTTGGATGGGATTCTGAGTAAGGATTCAGGGACTGGGTAGAGTGGAAGAGTGGGGACTTGGGGTTAATAGGGGGGGGGGGATAGTAGGGACCAAGAAATTGACCAGAGATTAAGAGGACAGTGGGGACTAGATAATTGGGTGAGGGATATTTATAGGGTTATGAAACCAAATGCAGAAATATGTGAAGGGGAGAAAGTCTGAAGGACATGGAGAGGTTTGGAGGCAGTTGAAAAGGACACTCAATGGCTCACATTACAATGCATTATTTGAAAAGGACAGAGGGCTATGGAGTGGGTGAGAGATACAGGAAGGGGACAGGCAAAGGATGAGTGATAGGGAGTGAGCTGAGGCTGATTAGAGATTGAAAGACAGAAGGTGGTAGATAATGGTGGGGGAGGGGATGACTGCAGAAGGAGAAAATGGAGGGCTAGAAAATGGGTGAAAGACAGGGGGACAGGGCGCAGGCGAAGGAATGAGAAAGTTGGGGAATGGAAGGATTAGGGAAGTAAGATTAGGAAATGGAAAGCTGTTAAGTAGTTGATAAGTGAAAAGAAGGAGACTAAAGAATGAGGGAGGGAGTAGGAGGAACAGAATGAAGCTACAGTTAGGGAAAAGCACAGATGAGAGAAACAGAAAAAAGATGAAACAGAAGGATTAATATCGGAGAGAGATGTAGGGAAGGAAAAGATGAAGACAAGGAATGTGAAGAAACAGAAAATGGAAATGAGATCTTGAAAAGGATTTACAAGAAAACCAACAAGAGAAAGTGGTAAAGAGAGACCAGGGCCAACCCAACTGGAAACATAAAATGATCAGAAAACAAAGGTGCAAGAGTGTCAGTTTTAAAGAAATAAAATATGTCCGCTTTAAAATGTGCATTTCTTATAATTCTGTACAGGAAGAAATGCATTTCTGTTTCTCTTCCTTCAGTGTTTCGCAGCTCACAGTATCTGTTTCTAATGTTTCCATTTCCAGTTTTGTTTGCATATTTGTTTCTAATTTGTAGTTTCTTATTCTTTATTAGGTGATGGTTTGTGTTTTCCATGTGCAGCCAAGGTAAGGGATTCTGTTAACATGTTGGTTCTGTGTAGGAATCTGGGCCGTTCGGCTTGTTCTCTTTTCTCAATTGGAGGTGTAGTGCTGCTCTAGGATATTTGTAGTGCTGACTTTTCATAGGGACGGTTGGTGAAATTTGAGTTCTCGGATTTAGTGCTGGTGTGGTATGCAGGGCTCGTGCTACCATTAGGCAAACTAGACGGTCGCCTAGAGTGCTGGTCCTCCAGGGCCATCCATTCCCACCACTGTCACCTCTCTCCAGGACCTACAGCGGCAGCAATAGCTGCAAGCAGCCCTTTGGAGCTTACCTTCAAGCTTAGGTGCCGTGGGGCTGTTTGCTTCTGCCCCTCTCCAATTCTCGATGCCGACTTCCTGTTTCCACGGGAAGTTGGCATTGGATATCAGAGTGTGGTGAAAGCAAACAGCCCTGTGGTGCAGAAACTTGAAGGTAAGCTCCATGAAGCTGTTTGCGGCTATTACCGCTGCTGTTGGTCCTGGAGAGGGACAGTAGCCATAGCAATGGGTGTCATGCGGGGGAGGGAGGCACAAGGGATGAGGTTTGCCTAGGGCACCTCATCTTGTGCTCATCCTGGTGGTACAGTAAGCTTTTGAGTGTCCATTTGTAGGGTTTTGTAGTATGACACAGAGTGTCTGGCAGTGGAGGGAGTTGGTGTTGTCGCTGATGTAAGACCAGAACTTCAATAGAATTTTTTTTGTATGTAGAGTTGTCAAGCGAAACACCCTACTTCTGCTCTGCACCCATTGTTGGGAGAGTTTTGTTGATCATTTTGGGAACATTCTATATCAATGAATAATTATACTCTATTAGACTGTGTCATCAGGCCAGCCTACTGCCTAGGGCGAGTAGGGTTGGTCTGCCTTGATAGTCTATCTTCAGGGAGTATGACACTGCATTTGCTCCTGCAATGCCTTGTGGGAATGGTAGTCCCCTTTCTACCCTCTGATTCAAGAAGGAGTTGCAGTCGAGTGTTAAAGGCAAAAATGACGAGGATTTTATTTCCCCTCCCAACAGAACTTAAGTGCAGATGAAATTAGGACAACTTTCCATATATTTGGTAGAAGGAATGCATACAAGAACTAAGGTAAATGTGCCTCTTCATTCTCAGGCTTCCAACGGTGCAGTGCTCGTCACAAAAACAAAAGCAAACAAACAGCTTCTGACAGCAAAGGAAAATGTTCCCCTTTTCTTTGCCGCTTTATCAGCACTCTTATAGTAATGCTCAGCACAGGGATTCAATATGGTCAGCTATACATAGGGTGCAATCCATCTGTATATCAGCTGCGTCATAAACATCAGAGTCTATCTGCATCTCTTCCAGCTCAGCATTAGCTGGGTGTGGCTGTAAGCTGCTATCGTGGGTTTTAAAGTAACCTTCTTCTAGGCATTCAGGGATCTTCCCTTTATACCATTCTAAACAGCAGGGCTTGAAACTACCCTGTACTCTGGAGTTGCTTCCTGGGCTGTTTCCTATTTCTTGGCAACAACACAGAAATACTTTTAAACTAGATTCATAGCTGGGCAAACTTTGAAGCCTACCTTCTGGCTTTAAGGAGGGAGGAATTCTCTACTCTCTTTGCTCAAGCAGGTTTCCAAACACCGGCTGTGTTTTCTTTCCTCTTAGCTTTCTGGCTTCTGCCTCAGACCTATAAGTATTTTCCTGCCATCATCTCTCTCTCTGGAGCCTCCAAGCTTTTCCAAGCCTGCCTCCCAGGAGGTCTCTCCTTTCTCCTGCCTTTCCTGAATGGCACCTCTCTTATGCTGCTTCCTTCAGGTTCTCGGGCTTTGGCTTCCTTGGCTCTTGCTACGGCTCTCTCTTGACCTGGTCTGACTGGGATCTTCACTCGGTCTCTCTCTTCCTTGCCTCTGTGTTTCTCTCGGTCTCTCTTTTAAAGCTAATGACCAATTATTATAGTCCTGTTTCTCAGGGCTTAGCTCTGCCCTTCCCCTGAACAGGTGTTTCTCATTAACCCCTAAGCTTGGTGATACGTCACAGCTTGGGCATGTCCATTCGGCTCCTGACTTTCTCTGTTTACTTTCTTCTTGTAAACATTGAGCCATGTGCTCAGACTGCCTGTCAGATTCCAAGGTGGAATCTTCTACTATCCCTATCTGCTAGGGAGGAGTAGCCTAGTGGTTGGGGCAAGGTACTTAGAAACATAGAAACATAGAAACATGATGACAGAAAAAGACCACAAGGCCCATCTAGTCTGTCCTTCCATAACAACAACTACAACAGTCCACTTTTTACCTTTAGAGATCCTCTGTGTTGGTCCCATGCTTTTTTGAATTCAGTTACTGTCCTCATCTCTACCACCTCCACTGGGAGACTATTCCACGGATCCACTACTCTTTCCGTAAAGAAATATTTCCGCATATCACTCCTGAATCTATCTCCCTTCACCCTCATCCCATGTCCCCTCATCGCAGAACTTACTTTCAATTGAAAGAGGCTCTCTCCCTGAACATTTATGCCACGGAGGTATTTAAACATCTCAATCATATCACCTGGCCAGAAGATCAGGGGTTCAAATCCCACTAGAGGACAGCAACCTTGGGCTGGAAGGACTGGGGTTTCTAGTCCCACAGATGCTCCTTGTGGTCTTGGGCAAGCCACTTAACCCTCCATTGCCCATGTTCCCTGTAAGTATTAGTGTATGTGTCTCATATCCCTGCGTGTTAAAATATATCCCCCAATTGTGTTGTGACTGCTTTGATTGAAGGATAAGGCAGTATACAAAACTGTCTAAATAAAAATAAATAAAATATCCCCATTGGCTCAGTAGGGGCTTCTTCATTACAACTGATATTCAAAGGCAATGATGTGTTTGCTGGCAAACACATAATTAGCTTATCTGTGCATTTTCAAAAAATATACAGATAATATAGGACTCCTTAAACTGATAAATAGCCAGATATTATCCATATATTTGTGGGTCATTTTAGGGGAGGAGAGAAGGTAGGCCAGAAAATTATACAGATAGAGGTGATATTCAGTCACTGTTAATACAGTATATACTGTAAGTTATATGTTTAGTTTAGGCCTGAAAGAAATGAAATATGAGATTGCAGACCTACTATTAATAATCTATGAACTATCATTAAAATCATCTATAGTACCTGAAGATTGGAGCATGCCTAATGTAAAGCCAAATTTAAAAAAGGGTTATGGGGATGATCGAGAAACTACAGACCAGTGAGCCTGACTTCAGTATTGGGCGAAATGGTAGAAACCATTATAAAGAATAAAATTACAGAACATGTAGATAGTCATGGTTTAATGGGAGAAAACCAACATGGCTTTAGCCAAGGATGGTCTTGTCTTACTAATGTTTTTTTGAAGGTGGGAATAAACAGGTAGATAAAGGTGAGTCAGTTGATATAGTGCATCTGGACTTTCAGAAAGCCTTTGACAAGGTCCCTCATGAGAGACTTTTGGCAAAATTAAAAAGTCATGGGATAGGAGGCAGTGTACTATTGTGAATCAGGAACTGGTTAAAAGATAGAAAGCAGAGGGTAGGGCTAAATGGCCAATTTTCCCAGTGGAGAAAAGTGAATAGTGGAGTACCCCAGGGATCTGTGCTGGGTCTGCTGCTTTTTAACATATTCATAAATGACCTGGAAATGGGAATAACGAGTGAGGTGATCAAATTTGCAGATGACACAAAACTATTCAAAGTTGTTAAAACACAAGAGGATTGTGGAAAATTTCAAGAGGACCTCAATAAATTGGAAGACTGGACGTTCAAATGGCAAATGAAATTTAATGTGGACAAGTGCAAAGTTATGCGCTTAGGGAAGAACAATCCAAACTATGGTTACACATTAGGAATCACAACCTGGGAAAAGGATTTAGGCATCATCATAAATAATACAAGTTATATTGAAAGTCTCTGCTCAGTATGCAGCGGCAGCCAAGAGAGCAAATAGAATGCTAGGTATCATAAGGAAAGGAATGGAGAATAAAACCAAGGATATTATCATGCCTCTGTATAATTCCATGGTGTGACCACACCTTGAATATTGTGTGCAGTTCTGGTCACCATATCTTAAAAAGGATATAGCAAAATTAGAAAAGGTACAGAGAAGAGCCACCAAAATAGTAAAGGGGATGGAAGGATACCGCTATGAGGAAAGGCTTAAAAGGTTAGGACTCTTCAACCTGGATAAGAGACGGCTGAGGGGAGATATGATAGATGTCTATAAATTAATAAATGGAGTGGAACGGGTAAACATAGATCCGTTGTTTACTCCTTCAAAAAGTAGAAAGAGTAGGGGACACTCAATGAAGCTATAATATAGCCCATTGAAAACTAATAGTAGAAAATATTTTTTCACTCAATGCATAATCAAACTCTAGACTTTGTTACCAGAGGATGAAGTAGATACTGTTAGGGGTATGTTTACTAAACTGCGGTAACGTTCCCCGCGTTAGGTTCCCTGGATGCCCATATAAGGGAATGGGCGGTGCAGCATTATGGCAAGCCGTGTCAGGTAGCACGCGTTACAAGGTGCCTCATAAGGCACGTTACAAGGTACCTTATGTCACAAGGTAAACCCAGGGGACCCAGAGGAAATGGAGATTAACGGAGAAAATCAGGCAGAACCTGATGAGGTAAACAAAAACATGTCAAATAGTTACTATGAGCAACCACAGCACACGTGGAAAAAGGGTAAAAAGACGCACCCAGCCAGCATGAGAATGGAGGTTGATTTACCTGATAGGGATCAGCTGAGAAGGGGTGGAACCCGGGGACGGATACATAAGGCACACTCACAAGCAGTGAGGGAGAGTGAGCACGGACAGAGGTGGAAGCAACAACCTCAGTCGTGGGAACGGAGGGAAAGAGAAAGAAACACTATAAGCCAATCTCATCTCCAGGACCAAAGTTGGTGGAAGGAAGGAAATGAGAGAGAGTGTCAGCAACATATACCAGAGGACAGCTTGAATGAGTCTCAGGACTATGTGAGTACGTGTGGAGATCAGCTGTTGAACACAGAGTGTGTGTGTGAAAGCCAGAAGAGAAGAGGGAGGAATCCTGTTGCAGGAAGCAAGGCATTCAAAGTGGAACAGGACTGTTTTACACCCGAATGGGCTAAGTCCAGGATTAATAGAAGAAGCCAGCCTAGAGCAGAGATAAAGGGAAAAGGAAACAACTTCTTTCCTTGTACGGGCAGTTACAAGAGAAAGGAAGGTCTCTTACCTTATAATTCTGCTAGCAACTTTAAATGCTCAGACTTCTCTCGAGTGCCGTTGTCAGCACTGGAAACTCCCACAGCTGTATCAGAGGAATTAGCCTTTAACCCATTCAAGGCAGGACACAAGCTGTTTGACTCTAATACCAGTGTTTATGGGCAGTTACCTCATAGCTTTACACAGGAGGAGTGCTCTTACAAGCCATTATCCAGAGTATACGGTAATACCCAGCAGTGTTTTAGCCTAAAGCCAGGAAGCAGTCACGTAGCTGACGTGATTAACCAGAGTGAGCTCGGCAGGACAGCTGCTACAGAAAACGTAGGTACAAATGGTTATCCTTTAATGCCACATAATATTTCTAATGTACCAGATAACACTGAACCCATGGAATGCTCGTTAGTGACAACTGAAGAGGAAGAGTTTTCATTGAGATAAGAAAATACATGTACAAGGAGGGTTTAAACAGCAACACAGTAACTGGCAGAAGTTGCTTGGTTTAAAGTGAACCCTGATTGATTTATATCAGCCAAAAGAAAAGGATTAAGTGCTCATGAAGAGAACTGTTTTCTTTTGTTAAAAAGTTAAAGCTGAGGAAAGCATTTTTGTTCAATGTTTGCTTCTGTTATTTGCCAGAGTGGCTTTTGATTATTTTGTTCTTCAAGAAAAAGAATACCTCATTGGACGGGGAATAAAGCCCTTGATTTAAAGTGTGAACTGTGTGTTTGAGTGATTACAAGAAGACGGTACAACTACCACCCACAGGGGGCCAGGCAGGGCTATCTATAGCATATAGAAAGCCAAGAAAAGGTATTAAGCCATAATACCAGTCTCCACCGGAGGGGCCCGATGAGGGTGTGACATAAAAATGGCGTAGGAGTGAGGATATTTTTTTTTTGGGGGGGGCAAAATATTTTTGGAACAGAAGAAACAAAAAAGACATTGCCTAAAGGAAGGAGAATATTGGCATCACAAGACAAGTGCAGTGGAATATTCGCTGGCAGGTCGGCCAGAGGACTGGAAAAGACCCTTTTCTCACATGCTTGAGTCTGCAAGGAGACTAAGGTAATAGTAGCCTGTGTGGACTGGGATAGGATATCCTGTGAGGAAAGAGGGGGCGCTCTAGTCTAGAGTAAAGTCCTGTATAAAAGATACCGCACTTGGTGGGCCTTTCTCTTTTCTTTTTCTTACAGGAACAGCGTCTGGAGAAGATGGAACCACAGGACGTGATGTCGTGGATAGCTGAACAGTGGGACAAGCAAGCCCGAATGGTGCAGCATTTACAGGAGCAATACATAGCTTCTGCGAGGGAGCAGCAAAGGCCGCTATTAGAAGCTGTGGACGCTCTGCTGAAAAAAACTGGTGAAGAAGTAGCACGTACTACATCAATACCGCAAGTAGAGATGAACACTAACTTTGCTTTGTCTTTGGGACAGTTAAAACCGGAGGTCAATCCGGATGATTTTATAGAAGCTTTTGAGAGGATTGCTAGTAATCTTCAATGGCCATCTGAGCAATGGGCAATGCGGTTTGCAATGACCCTAAGCGGTGAAGCTTTGTCTGCATTTAAAGCTATGCCGGCCAGCCTGGCTAATAATTATGTAGAAATTAAAAGGGCTGTAAAAGACAGACTAGGCCTTTCACCTAGGCATTATAGGCGATTGTTTAGAGAGGCACACATGCATATAACTGAAACCCCGAAAGCATTGTATCAAAGGCTTAGGAATCTTGCCTATAAATGGTTAGATCCAGAGGGAAAATCAGTAGAATTAATTCTAGACGAAATTATTCTAGAACAGTTCTTGTTGGCAGTAACCCCAGAGATGAAAACGTTTCTTACGTTACAGAATTGCTCCAATATGGAGGAAGCAACTAGGATGGCTGAAGTATTCAGGGAAGCTAAGAGAACTGATACATCCAGGGTAAACCTTTTAAAAGTAGCAGGTATGGATGAATCAGATGAATGGAAGAGGTATGAAAGAATTAAGGCACCTAGTTGTAATATGGCCAAAGAGGTTTCCTCCACAAACATTAAGAAATGTTACAAATGTGGAAAGCCTGGACACATTCGAGGAGAATGTAAGGTTAAGACGGCCCTTGTAATAGAAAAGGAGGAACCAATACCTGAGGGATTTGTTCAAATGGTTCGGGTGGAGGGAGTACTGGTCTTAGCTCTACTTGATTCAGGGGCGGATCAAAGTATGATCTCGCAAGATTTTTGGGGTATCATAGAGAAGCATCGGTCATTCCCCTCGAATCAAGTAGAGGGTCAAGTGCGCATACGATGCGTTCATGGAGAAGCGTCCCACTATCCATTGTATGAGGTAGGCATACAGGGTTTAGGGGCCATCCACCAAATGCTGATAGCAGTGTTACCCAACTTACCATATGCGGTTGTCCTTGGGCGGGACTGGCTTCCCTTCTGCCGAGAAATGGAGAAGGATTTACAAGAAATATTGGTCCCTGCAGCCACACCATGTCCCTCAGCAGCTAAGGAAGTACAGGCAGAAGCTATAATAGCTAGTATTCCCAGCCCACTTTTTGGAAAACCACTAAAAAGGGAGTCACAGGCCCGGGAATCGCCTACGCCAGTAAAGCCAAAGTTTACTCTACAATTTTGTAAAATTACTGAACATGCTAAGGGCCCAAAGAGAGCATCCGCAGTAGCTGCGGGATACGATCTCTTTAGTGCAGAGAACGCGGTAGTGGTTAAAGGTGGGAAGGCATTAATAGACACTGGCATTCAGGTTAAAGTGCCGGAAGGGTGTTACGGCCGCATAGCTCCGAGATCGGGTCTAGCGGTACGGTACTCGATAGATGTGGGTGCGGGAGTTATTGACCCGGATTATCGAGGCCCGGTAAAGGTCCTCCTATTTAATTTTGGGGACAAAGATTTCAAAATACATACAGGTGATCGAGTGGCACAGCTAATTTGTGAGCGCGTAGGGTTCCCAATTGTTGAGGAAGTACCCTCCTTATCATCCACAGAAAGAGGGAAGAATGGATTTGGCTCCACGGGGATGCGGGAGGTAAAGAGCTTAACGGCCTTAGGGGAGGAAAGGCTGGAAGAAGATTTAGGACCCCAAATAGCGGATTGGGCTAAAAGACCCTCTCCTAAGATGGGCACGGACTTAACCCCTCAACAACAACAGGAGTTAATGCGGTTACTAGTAAAATTCTCTGACGTATTAACTACCCTACCCGGAGAAACACATCTTGTAGCCCATGAAATCATCACGACTCCTGGACGGGTTATAAGACAACGACCATATAGAATGGCCGAGTCTAGAACCCAAGAAGTAATTGCCCAAGTAAAGGAAATGCTCGCTACAGGCATAATAGAGGAGTCCAGGAGCCCATGGTCCAGTCCGATAGTACTGGTACCCAAACCCAATGGAACTTTAAGGTTCTGTATAGACTTCCGACAGCTCAACGACATCTCGCAGTTTGATGCGTATCCCATGCCCCGGATAGACGACCTACTAGATCGTTTGGGGCAGGCGAAATACTTAACCACATTAGACATGAGTAAAGGGTACTGGCAAATCCCATTGACCAGGGATTCGAAACCCAAAACGGCATTTTCTACACCTATTGGACTGTACCAATTTCGGCGAATGCCGTTTGGGTTACATGGAGCCGCGGCCACGTGCCAACGGCTGGTAGACCAGGTTCTACGTCCACACCATGAATACGCTCTTGCGTACATGGACGACGTAGTAATCTATAGCACAACATGGCCACAACACCTTACTAGGGTTGAGGCGGTTCTCAGAGCTTTCAGAAGGGCAGGCCTCACACTTAATCCGGACAAATGTATGTTCGCCACGGAGGAGGCTAAATATCTAGGCCACATGATCGGACGAGGCGTGGTAAAGCCATTGGCCAGTAAAATAAAAAGCGTGCAGGAATTCCCTAGGCCCAGTACCAAAAAACAAGTGAGGAGTTTCCTAGGATTATTAGGTTATTATCGCCGCTTCATACCTCACTTTGCGGAAGAAAGCCTTCTCTTTACAGAGATGTTAAAGAAAAATGCGCCAAATAAGGTTAGGTGGACTCCCGAGGCAGAGATAGCATTTAGGACCCTTAAAGAGAAATTGTGTAACGCCCCGATCTTACGAGGCATTGATTTTAACCTGCCCTTTATACTACAAACTGACGCGTCAGACACGGGGTTAGGGGCGGTGATGTCCCAGATATTCGAGGGCAGCGAGCATCCTGTGGCCTATCTCAGTAGGAAGCTCTCTCCCGCGGAAAGGAACTATGCTACAATAGAGAGAGAATGCCTGGCTATTAAGTGGGCTATTGAAGCTTTTCGTTTTTATCTCACTGGGAGGCAATTCATATTAATAACTGATCATGCCCCATTAAAATGGCTACATCAGATGAAAAATAACAATGCCAGACTAACCCGGTGGCATTTGGCTCTGCAGGCTTTTCATTTCAAGGTTCAACATCGAGCGGGAAAACTGCATGGTAACGCGGACGCGCTCTCACGAATTACATGCTGTCCACCTGAAATGGCGGCAGCAAGTAATGTTTTAAGGGGGGGAATGTGTCACAAGGTAAACCCAGGGGACCCAGAGGAAATGGAGATTAACGGAGAAAATCAGGCAGAACCTGATGAGGTAAACAAAAACATGTCAAATAGTTACTATGAGCAACCACAGCACACGTGGAAAAAGGGTAAAAAGACACACCCAGCCAGCATGAGAATGGAGGTTGATTTACCTGATAGGGATCAGCTGAGAAGGGGTGGAACCCGGGGACGGATACATAAGGCACACTCACAAGCAGTGAGGGAGAGTGAGCACGGACAGAGGTGGAAGCAACAACCTCAGTCGTGGGAACGGAGGGAAAGAGAAAGAAACACTATAAGCCAATCTCATCTCCAGGACCAAAGTTGGTGGAAGGAAGGAAATGAGAGAGAGTGTCAGCAACATATACCAGAGGACAGCTTGAATGAGTCTCAGGACTATGTGAGTACGTGTGGAGATCAGCTGTTGAACACAGAGTGTGTGTGTGAAAGCCAGAAGAGAAGAGGGAGGAATCCTGTTGCAGGAAGCAAGGCATTCAAAGTGGAACAGGACTGTTTTACACCCGAATGGGCTAAGTCCAGGATTAATAGAAGAAGCCAGCCTAGAGCAGAGATAAAGGGAAAAGGAAACAACTTCTTTCCTTGTACGGGCAGTTACAAGAGAAAGGAAGGTCTCTTACCTTATAATTCTGCTAGCAACTTTAAATGCTCAGACTTCTCTCGAGTGCCGTTGTCAGCACTGGAAACTCCCACAGCTGTATCAGAGGAATTAGCCTTTAACCCATTCAAGGCAGGACACAAGCTGTTTGACTCTAATACCAGTGTTTATGGGCAGTTACCTCATAGCTTTACACAGGAGGAGTGCTCTTACAAGCCATTATCCAGAGTATACGGTAATACCCAGCAGTGTTTTAGCCTAAAGCCAGGAAGCAGTCACGTAGCTGACGTGATTAACCAGAGTGAGCTCGGCAGGACAGCTGCTACAGAAAACGTAGGTACAAATGGTTATCCTTTAATGCCACATAATATTTCTAATGTACCAGATAACACTGAACCCATGGAATGCTCGTTAGTGACAACTGAAGAGGAAGAGTTTTCATTGAGATAAGAAAATACATGTACAAGGAGGGTTTAAACAGCAACACAGTAACTGGCAGAAGTTGCTTGGTTTAAAGTGAACCCTGATTGATTTATATCAGCCAAAAGAAAAGGATTAAGTGCTCATGAAGAGAACTGTTTTCTTTTGTTAAAAAGTTAAAGCTGAGGAAAGCATTTTTGTTCAATGTTTGCTTCTGTTATTTGCCAGAGTGGCTTTTGATTATTTTGTTCTTCAAGAAAAAGAATACCTCATTGGACGGGGAATAAAGCCCTTGATTTAAAGTGTGAACTGTGTGTTTGAGTGATTACAAGAAGACGGTACAACTACCACCCACAGAGGGCCAGGCAGGGCTATCTATAGCATATAGAAAGCCAAGAAAAGGTATTAAGCCATAATACCAGTCTCCACCGGAGGGGCCCGATGAGGGTGTGACACTTATTAGGCACAATACAAGGCACGTCATTTTATTTATTTATTTATTTGATGTTTCTTTTATACCGCGCTATTTGCAATCAGTGCAGTTTACATATAACATTTGTCCAGTGCAGGAAAGACTGCAAAGGATTTACATTTCAACAGGGTTCTTTAAACAGGGATAAACATGGTAAACTATAGGCACGTTATAAGACACGTTACAAGGCACCTTACTAGGCACAGTACAAGGCATGTCATAAGGCACGTTACAAGGCACCTTACTAGGCACAATACAAGGCACGTGCCTTGTAACGTGCCTTGTACTGTGCCGAGTAAGGTGCCTTATGATGTGCCTTGTACTGTGCCTAATAAGGAGTGATGGCAACTGTGATGAGGGTATTATGGGCTGGCAGCACAGATCTGCAAAGATATGACTGTCACAGGCATGCAAATTATCTGACATGAACAGGAGAGAAGAATGAGGAATCAAACCCATGACCACTGCCTAGAATGTCAGTGTACTAACAAGTAGGCTATACCTCTATGGCTTGTTGCATAGCAATGGCTGGGTACAGAAGGACTGCAGGTCACCGCACAAACCATCTGTTCTGTGTGCCAGGATAGGGTAACCCCATCAGCACCCATGATGCATTGCACATGCAGAACAGCGGCCTACAGCTGACCACCAATTGGGGTCTGCACCTCTCCGGTACTGCAGCGTGGTAAGATGGACTGACAGTGTGTGATACTGGCACAGAGTAGCTACAGACCATGCCATTGTGCAGGTTCCATGTTCAACCTGAGGGATAGGATGGGCACCCATCACTAGGTCCACAGTACATGTGGTGCTAGAGATAGGTCCTGCTGCACATCCCAATCACTACCAGTGTGTGACAGGTGTTCCCAGAAGTGCAACCAACAGTATTTCTGTGTGCATCTGTGTTCCACAGTTGCATGTGGCCCTGTGGGACCGGACACCACCCAGATGAGTGTGTATGTAGTGATAAGGTCTGGCCGCCATGGGTACCTGTTATCAGGGCAGCAGGGTGTCTAGGCTCACATGAGGTCCAGGTAGTACTGCCTCTATGGGTCTAGGTGGTATGCACTATATACACCAAGGGGCCCACAATAACCCCTTTTGTAGATGAGGGTGTGGTGGTACAGGTGCCTGCGCCCTGCAGAATGGCTGTAGTACCAGCAACTACCATCCTGCTTGTGGATGACAGCCCTTCAGGGTTGATGGGCCAGAGGCATACTTGTGACCATGGCAGACCAGCAGTGATGCTTGGGGTGGGCAGGGGAAGGTTCAACTGCCCCAAGCCACAGTCTGCCATCTACCAGCAGACAGCACAACCAGACTGCACCTGTGGCATCCTGCAGGGTGGTCCCACCATGCACAGACTAACTGCAGACAGCCCACTAGCCAGTCCATAGTTCATGCTCACGGGGGAACCCTGTGCACCCAGAGGTAGGATGCACAGTACAGATACCAAGCAGGTATCTCTGTGATTGGGCCCCAGAACCAGGAACACACAGGTATCACTGGAGACAAATAATGTGTGGCACTGTGTGGGAGCATAGTAACATAGTAAATGATGGCAGATTAAGACCAGCATGGTCCATCTAGTCTGCCCAGCAAAGACATGCCATGGTCACTGCTCGGTCAGAGTGAGAGTGACCTCCCAGCATGACATGCTGTGGCCACCCTGTCCATGCAGGTGGTGATTGAGCACTACAGTGTCCAAGCCATTGCCCTCCAAACTGTGCAGATGCATCCTGGCCAATCCGCCCTGTCTGGGCCATACCCACAATACCTTGCTCCTCATCATGCACATTTGCAGGCTAACACTGGAAACAGTGGGAGCAATGTGGGCTCAGTGAGGTGTTGGCAGACACAAAACAATGGATAGACATGCGCACACTCCCACACCTATCTCAGCATTGTGCAGAGATAGAGGTGGGTGACACCCCTGCCCGCCACACTGGTCTTGATCACAGTGCTGACATTGCTAAACTGTGCAGGGGGTAGTAGTAGTACTCTGTTGATAACCGCAGCTCCATGCTGGGGCCACCAGCCTGACAATCCATGAGGCTGTGGATAGTGGAGCCTGTGTGAGTGGATCTTTGTACCCCTGTGCACCGCTGCATTGGGGTTTGCACATGTTGTTGTTGTGGCTGCATTGTGGGATAAAACTATGGGGTGATGTTCTGCAGGAACCACAGATGGGACTTGAACCTCTGACCCTTTGCTCTTTGACACATTGGCTGAGTGTACTGCATCACACTGTTGCCACAGCAGTATAGTGGTCCCTGGCGCTACCCTTACTCTCCCCAGCCTGACCTCTTCTGAAGTGGAGTGCCACTGCTCTCTCCAGCACAAACACCCCCCTGCCATGCTGCCATGACCATATGCTGTTGGTGCCAGTGGTGCGCAGTCCCAGGCCATCCAGGGGGCAGGAAGGTGGCTGCCTAAGGTGTTGGTTCTGGGGTAGGGGTGCCTACATAGTTGTCCACACTTCCCCCGGCACTGCCTATCAATGTTATGTGCCCCTTGGGGTACCTTCTGGGTAATGTCCCCTGGCTGGGACACTGTGGGACACAGACTCATGGGCATGTTTGACCCTGGTCAGTTGCTGTCTTGCTGGTTTCCATTTTCCACATTCCTATGTGCCACCTAGGCAACCGCCTAGTCCACTCTGTGCCCCAGTTGCCCCCACTGCATGTCTCGCCTGCAGCCCCCTATGCCCCATTTGCACCATCACCATAGTGGCCTTTCATACCTGGGCACTATGCTGTTGCTGCAAATGGAGCACTACTATCACCTTTCTTGGTCTCCCTGCCTATGCTGTACATTGCTGACACTTAAATGGTTTCCCTCTCCTGCAAATGTGCCTCTAACGCCAGGTTTTCACTTGCGTTAGTTTTCAGCCCTTCAGTTCCCGCATTGCTGTCGTGGGATCCTCTCCCCGCCCACTCCCCGCCCACTCCCCGCCCATTGACCTCTTCTCTCCGCCCTCTCTCCACCCTCTGCGGTGTTTACCGTGGCCAGGAATGCTAACATGCGTTAGGTTACCTTAACGCGCGTTAATGTAACATTAACGCGTGTTAACGTTACATAGCGCACGTTAACGTTACCTGGCGCGCGTTAACGTAGCCACTGCTACATTACTGCAGTTTAGTAAACATACCCCTTAGTGTAGCTGGCTTTAAAAAAGGTCTGTAGAAGTTCCTAGAGGAAAAGTCCATAAACCATTATTAAAGAGTTCTAGAGGGATGGCGTGAATAGTGAGGAGGCTCTTTTGGATGGGTGGAGCTGGTTCTGGTGAATAGCACTGGTATGCATAGCGTGTTGAGGGAGCCAGTACATCTTTCTTGATTGTCGAGTGTCTCTTGTATTAGTGATTGCAGGTGGGTGAATAATAGGCCATTGGTGACTTTAAAGATTGTGAGGATGGATTTACTTTTTATGCATTTATGATGGATAGCCAGTGTAGTTGTTTGAGTAAGGGGTTATGTGCTTAGATCTGAGAGCACTGCACAGGATGCGAGTTGCAGTGTTGAGGACAAGTTCAAATGGGTGGATAGCTGTCTTCGGTAAGCCTTGGAAGATGAGGTTGCAGTAGTCAAAGTGTAGGAAGATGAGTGCTTGAAGGACTGTGTAGAAGTCCTAGTGGGTTAGGAGAGGTTTGAGGTGCTGGATTGTTTTGAGTTTATAGTAGATGCTTTTTGTGATATTCTTGATGTGGGTTGAGAAGGTTGGTCATTGATCCAGAGTGATCCCTAAATAACAAACTTCCTGTTTTATTTGCATTTGGGTTCCATTTATGGTTATGGTGTCAGGCAGTGTGAAGTTACTGTCTCTAGTAATGTAGAGAACATCTGTTTTCTGGACGTTTATAGATATTTTGTGATCTGTGAGCCATTTATGAATGAAGATGAAGCATTATGTGCGTGATCACTGGGTTGGATGTGATGATGGGAGTGCATATCATAACGTTATTTGTGTATTTGTGGTATTGGATGCTGTGAGCTTGTATCAGCATGCAGATCAGCTATAGGAAGATGTTGAATATTAGGGAGGAAGCCTTGAGGGACTCCTTGATGTTGTATTTATGGGGCTTATTGCGAGGGACTTGAAATGGGGTACCAGAGTACTCTGAAAGGGTTAATATGGAGAATGGCTTAGAATTTGCTAACAGCCTGAAGCCTGGCAGCTTGAAATTCACTAGCAGCGTGGAGAGATATGTGTACCCAAAACCAAAGCCATGTTTATGAGAATGGGACAGAATGTTTTTGCTTCTTCTTTTTCAGCTGAGCAATATGTCTGTGCTTACTTTGACCTATAACATGAGTTGTAACACGTAGATAAACAAAGGTGATGCTGAAGCTTGACATAGAGCTGAATTTCTACCATGTAGCAGTTTCTCTCAATAAAATGAGGTGCTCTGGCCTAGAGAGAGGGAGGGGATTTACAGGAACTGTGCAAGTTTGCAGAACTGTGGGTCCCCTCCCCTTGTTGTTGTTGTTAAGTGCCGTCGAGTCGGAGTCGACTCATAGCGATCCTCTGGATAGCTATCCTAAATTGTGTTCGGTCTTGAGTCAGGTGGCTCATTGTTGACAGACTGGTACCCGTAGCTGCTGTTATTGTATCGATCCATCTCATTGCTGGCCTTCCTCTTTTGCGTTGACCTTCTATCTTGCCAAGCATGATGTCTTTCTCTAATGATCTCTCTCTTCGCATGATGTGTCCAAAGTATGAAAGTCGAAGTCTTGTCATCTGAGCTTCTAAAGAAAGCTTAGGTTTGATCTCCTCTAGTACTGACTGGTTTGTTCTTCGGGCAGTCCATGGTATACACAGTATTCGCCGCCAGCACCATAATTCAAAGGCATCAATTTTCTTCCTGTCTATCTTTTTCACTGTCGCCGCCAGCACCATAATTGAAAGGCATCAATATTCTTCCTGTCTATCTTTTTCACTGTCCAGCTTTCACATCCATATGATGTTATTGAAAATACCATGGCTTGAACAAGTCGAATCTTTGTCAAATCCCTCCCCTTAAGGCCTTAAGAATGCTATGTTTTAAACATAATTCTCTGTGTTTTGTTTTTATTTGATTCCTCCTTATTTTCATTTGAATTTAGAGAATTGAAGCCAAAGAACAGAGGATAAGTTTTGCTACCTGGTCAGGGGTAAGCACAGGCTAAGAAATCCATTCAGTTGTTGCCATGCCAGGATATTCCTTTCTCTTTATTCAAGGCAAGGCAGAGAGGATTGTGAGTATGAAGAACAGACATTCACAGGCTTTAGCATTTAAGAGAGGCAGTCCATATGTGTGTAAACATGGTGATATTGCAAAACCCTGGAGCACGATAGCATTCATTGACTAGAAAGGAACATTTTCAGAGAGGCTACAGTGTTTGAAATATAAAATGACAGTCAATGTTTAAGGATTGCTGCCCACTAGTCCCGAGTGTATCGTCCTACATGGTATGAGGCAATGGTACATATGAAAATATAAGTTTTGTAATTAAAAGAGAAAGTGTATAATAACGTCATACTTTAAAGGGATACTGCTTTTTAGTTGTAGAAGATTTGAACAGTCTGTCTAGTTTTTGTGCTCAGAGCTGTATTGCTAGACTTGCAAGTTGATAGCTGAAATGCCTGTTTTCTTATCAGTAATGTGTAAAGACTGCGCAGATTTGTTTTGTTTCATTGTTATGTCTTAAGGTAATTTCAATTGTTTTCTATATTTGAGGATGTGTTTTTGTTTCTAGATAGATGAACTTTGTTGTGAAAGCTTTGTTTAGTAAACCTTAGTATAAAGTAATTATTTCAGTACTGTGAATGATAGAAGATTTCCAGCTCGGGTATTTCTTCTGAAGTTATGGAAATGCTCCGTTGCTTGATATTATTAGCATTTTGATTTGTTGTACTAATTGCTCTTCCTATTGAGATTGTTGTTGTAAAATGTTTTGAAGGAATAATTTTCATATCATAAGGATTTTAGTTATATGCTAATTAGAACATATGTAGGAAGTTGTCATGTGAAATGAGCAGAAATAAATTTATATCTTCTATCTGCACCTACTCTTGCTTACTTGCTGGGCAGACTAGATGGAACATACTGGTCTTTATCTGCTGTCATATACTATGTTACTATTTAAAAGTAGGAGGACGTTTTAATAAGCTTTAATACTTTTTTTTTTCTTGAAGTCTCATTCTGTAAGGATGTATTAGTATTGTAAGAAAGTCTTCTGCTTCTGTAGTGTGACATTAAGAAATAACTGTTCTGTGTGCTTTGGAGATATTCTTAAAGCAGCTACAAGCTGACACTTTTTGTTTGTCAATGGTTTTCTGAAGAATTTTATCTGATCCACACAAGTGAATAAATATGAGTTTTGATAATAGAATTGATGATTGAAATTGTTGTTTTATAATAGGAATTTTAAAAGAACGTGAAACCTGGGAAATATTTTAAATTCTTGTCCAGTTAATTCTGTAAAGCCTGAGTAAGTAAGAATACTTAGAAGTGAATATATTTTTTAAATAATTGAAGCCCATATTAGTGTTGGAAATAAGAATAAGAATACAATTACTTTTCTTTCTTTTCCTACTTCTTTTGGAAATAAGGTTCTAAGATTGATTTTTCAGCAGTAGAGTAGCATGTTTCTGCAGCTAGTGTTTTTTTTCCTTGCTATTTGTTTGGGTTTGTGCTATAATATGGAATGGATTCTCTGAGTCAGTGGATTGGGGGAATATAGCATATACTGCAGTAATAGCTTAATAGAAAAAGACAGCACAGATAACAAAATGGCAACATAGCTTAGCAGGATTGGGTGTTTACAGAAGGGGAGACGAGTTGCATAGTTGTTCAAGGCCTGCTTGCCAGATTAAGCTTTGATAGAGAATTTTTTTTAATTGTTTACAGTTACAGTAAAGCATAATGTAGCTAATTCCCATCTATAACAGAAAGAACAACTTTTGATTCCAATTGGCAGCAGTAGAAATAAATACTCATGATTTTATTTAACAGGGATTCCGGATTTGACAACTGTGATGGGGGGGGGGGGGGGAGGAAAAACGATTAGCATTTCTGTATTTATGTTTGTACCTGATATGTGAGCATTTCCTGGTTAAAAGAAAATGTTGTGTTGAATGTAAATGCAAATAGGACCTCTTAGAACTTATTATATGTGCAGAATAAGATTCTCTAGAGAACATATTTTGATGTGAATGTTTGGAAAGATTTTCAATGTGTGATAGCATTTTGATGTGTTTAGATATCTGATAAATTGTGTGAATTTGCATGATATGAGAAAGAAAAGTTATGAAAGTAAAGGAAATGCAGATACAAGTGAAAACTGAATTGCATGTCAAAATCAAAGCAAGTTTATTTGATTTAAAAAAAAGGAAAAGGAAAAAGAAAATTAAAAAAAGAAAGGTATATAGTGAATTCTGTCTGGGGGTACAGGTTATCAAGTGCATTTATATGACAACGCTTGTCATGGTTTGTTGATATCTGTTATTATTTTGATTTCTTAATGTGCAAGAAGCATAGTGATACATGTAATATTAAAGAAAAATCTTTAGATTAGGGTTTAGCTTTTATAAGTAACAAATGATGAGTGATATAATTTCATTCTTAAGTAATTAAACCAAGGTGGTAAATGTGTATTCTAATGTTTTCTTTTTCTGTTAGAAGATTAATTGAAAATCCAGATGTACATCACATTCATGAAAGTGTACGAGATCAGAGTAGCAATGTCCCAGTCTATTTTTTAGCCGCCTGCAAGAGTTTATTGGATTTTAAATTCTCATGATGTGTGTTTCAGTTTGATATTATAAAATGACCCCTGCAGAATTGATGTTGTTAAGGAAATGTGCAGCAAATATCCTGTTATATGTGGAATAGGTAAAACAAATGCCAAGACTGATTAACTAAATTAGTATCACTAATTGAGAGATTCAAGGTGCAAAAAATGTTTTCTGTGCAAGAGATTAATCAATCCTTTATCATTATGCTGTTTATGCTGAATAAAGTGTCAACAAAGAGAGGCTGTAAACAATGACAACTGAATTTCTAATTGGTTTAAATTCTGTTTTTGAAAATTTCTTAAGCACAATTCTGTTTATGTAATGACCTATCTATATTTGTTCCTTTATTTGTATCCTGATTTCCATCCTTTGTGAGCTGAGATGTCTATGTTAATCAGATAGTGATATTACTGACAATAGTCAAAGTATTGTGAGTCAAACCATTACCTAAGATAAGAGAGCTTTCCTAAGAAGTTTTAGTATACAAACCAGTCAGTACTAGAGGAGATCAAACCTAAGATTTCCTTAGAAGCTCAGATGACAAGACTTCGACTTTCATACTTTGGACACATCATGCGAAGAGAAAGATCGTTAGAAAAAGACATAATGCTTGGCAAGGTAGAAGGTCAACGCAAAAGAGGAAGGCCAACAATGAGATGGATCGATACAATAACAGCAGCTACGGGTACCAGTCTGTCAACAATGAGCCACCTGACTGAAAACCTGCCCGCCTTCCATAAACACCTAAAGACCTACCTATTCACTGAATATTTTGTCACCTCTACCTAATCCTTTGTATATATTTGTACATAAGTTTAACTCAACAACTATTTTATATAAGTTTAAAGTTTATATGTGCATAAGTTAAATCGTTCTAATGTAACAATATCTAACCTTGTACAATGTAAACTGCTTTGATGCAGTGAAAAGTGGTATATCAGCCATACTAAATAAATAAATAAACACAGTTCAGGTCAACTATCCAGAGGGTCGCCATGAGTTGACACCCACTCGACAGCACTTAGCAACAACAACAACAACCCCTTAAGAAATAAAATTAACTATGCCTTGTACAGTTGTGCAACTAACAAGAGAGGTGTGTCTATTAGTATATGGCCTAATTTTAATTTGATAAATAAAGAAAAAAATTAGAGAATGTATATGCAAAATAGAAGTATGTTGCAAGCTATATTGATATTCATATAGTTAAATAAGTTGTAATAATTTAGTGCAAGCAGTAATTCTATACTGCCATTAGTAGTTGTGCATGTTTGTCATTGAGGGGAATCAGAGGAACGCTCTAATAATGAGTTTTCATTCTGCAAAATATATTTTACATGCACTGAGTCTTATGGGCTGAAGATGACGACTACTGTCATCCATGTCAGCAATGCCAGATTGGAGCAAAGATCAGTGATTCCAGCAATGCTACTGAAAGATGTATGTGCAGCCATGATGCCTGGGTGGACAGTTATTGACACGCTCTGTCCATAGGGTTGCCAACTTTTTCACCGAGAAAAACCTGACACCTGTGGCTCGCCATGCTCCACCCATTCTACACCCCTAGTCCCACCCCTGCCCCGCCCCCAGCCCCACCCACAAAAATTACCGAGGATTCAGTCGCAGTGTTGGTAGTCACACCCCCCCTCAGTGTTGGTAGTCACACCCCCCCTCCCCTCAGTGCTGGTTCACTCACTCACCACCCCTGCTGACTCACTCACCCCCCTACCCTAATGGTTCACTCACTCACCCCCCTCCCCTGCTGGTTCACTCACCCACCCCCCTGTCACTCACTCACCCCCTCCCCTGCTGGTTCACTCACACCAACCCCCCTCCCCTGCTGGTTCACACCAACCCCCCTCCCCTGCTGTTTAACTCACACCACCCCCCTCCACTGCTGGTTCACTCACCCCTCCTGCTGGGTCACTCACTCACCCCCCCTCCCCTGCTGGTTCACTCACACCAACCCCCCCTCCACTGCTGGTTCACTCACACCACCACCACCATCCCCCCTTGCTGGTTCACTCACACCACCACCCCCCCTCCCCTGCTGGTTCACTCACACCACCACCACCCCCCCCTTGCTGGTTCACTCACACCACCCCCCCCCCTTGCTGGTTCACTCACACCACCACCCCCCTTGCTGGTTCACTCACACCATCACCCCCCCCCCTTGCTGGTTCACTCACACCATCACCCCCCTCCCCCTTGCTGGTTCACTCACACCATCACCCCCCCTCCCCTCTGCCCAAGCCGCTGCTTCTGCTTTGTACAGAGCAGCGGCTGCAATACACTTACTTTGAAAAGTAAAGACAAACTGTGTAAGGAGCCCTCCGGTCATCGCAGAGCCCGAGGAAGTGATGTCATGGGGCGGGCTCCTCACAGGTTGTCTTTCCAAAGGAGCCTGCCCCCATGACATCACTTCCTCGGGCTCTGCGATGACCGGAGGGCTCCTTACACAGTTTGTCTTTACTTTTCAAAGTAAGTGTATTGCAGCCGCTGCTCTGTACAAAGCAGAAGCAGCGGCTGCACTGCTATGGGGAATCGCGTTCGCGTTCGCGCCGCGGACTTCGGCACAAAAGCCAGTTTTTTGCTCTGGCCGCTCCCAATCTTGCGGCCAGAGCAAAAAACCGGCTTTTCAATGGCCGGTTTTACATCTGTGCCGGCAGCCGGCCTGGCCATGGAAAAACCGGCCAGGCCGGCTGAAAACCGGCCGGTTGGCAACCCTATCTGTCCAAGATGTGCATAGCACTGCTCAGAGTGAAAGGAGAAGCTGCTGAAGAACTTGGAGTTAGCACCAGTGGAAGAAGTGTGCGCAAACGTCTGAAAGATCTATGAGGGGCCACTGTTAGAAATAGTGCCTGAGAAATAACTGGTAGACCTTTGCTCTCTGTACACATTCTTATTGAGACCTTGCAATGGCAAACAGTATCACATAGTTTTGATTAATTTTCAGGATGCTTGCAATCTTTTTTCTATATTGTCTAATGGACTATATATCTATAAAGACTTTTTCCAACCAACAAGATGAAGTTCACCCATATATGCCTAGGACTCTGAAGCGAAGTGAAGTGGAAGGCATTTCCCACTGTGGCAAAGATTTATTGTATTTATTTATTGATACATTTCTCTATTTGTTTATTTATTTTGGACATGGACATGTTTTATAGTGATTCTTTACAGAATTAGAGGGGGGGGGGAGACTATTGAAAGGAACTTGAAATGGGGTACCAGAGCCCTCTGAAAGGGTTAATGTGGAGAATGGTTTAGAATTTGTTAACAGCCTGAAGCCTGGCAGTTTGGAATTCACTAGCAGCCTGGAGAGATAGGTGTATCCAAACCAAGGCCATGTTTAGCAGAACAGGACAGAATGTTTTTGCTTCTCCTAATTCAGCTGAGCAATATGTCTGTGCTTATTTTCACCTATAACAAAAGTGATGCTGAAGCTTGATGTAGAGCTGAATTTCTACCATGTAGCAGTTTCTCTCAATAAATGAGGTGCTCTGGCCTAGCAAGGGGGAGGGGATTAGGAACTGCGCAAGTTTGAAGGACTGTAGGCCCCCTCTCCTTAAGGCCTTAAGAGTACTGTGTTTTTAATATAATTCTCTATGCTTTGTTTTTATTTGATTCCTCCTTATTTGCATTTGAATTTAGAGAATTGAAGCCAAAGAACCAAGGATGGGTTTTGCTACCTGGTCAGCACAGGCTATGAGATCCATGCAGACCTGTTTTTATGCCTTGGCAGAAAAACTGAATAAATGTTGAGGCATGGAATATGGACCCTGGCATAAAGCTAAAAGAAATTATAACAGGGGATGCTTGTGAGCTTGTGGGAAATGGTGGCATGAATCAGTTGCTCCTCAAAGGCCTACAATACAAGAACATTGGTGCATTGGTTATCTCTCATACAATCATGGAGTTCGAGTTTCTTTTGTATTTGTGTAATCTACTGATGGTGACAGGCAAGTCTGCTAGATATCACTTTTGTCTTAGTGTCAACTGTTATTCGAGGGAAGCCCAGTCCCCCTCTCCCAAAAATGACACCTTCACCGCCTACAACCGTGACAGATATTGCAATTATGGCAAAACTTAAAAGCCTTCAAGACATGCCGCAAATCAATTTGGAAAGCACCACGGTAAAAGTAAGCTGAGCTGGCCAATGTGGTACAACAGCTTGCCACATTTCAAGAGTTACTAAGGCTTGGATGGGGACTGCGGAACTCCATGTGGCTGAAATGGGAAAAAAGTGTGCTAAAACTGATTTGATCCAGTGGGATCCGGAAGAACACACAAACCGCAATCAGTAAAATAACATCCGAATTCTGGGCCTATGAGAAGGCCTGTAAGGGCCTGATATGTTGCACACTTATCTTTCTAAATGACTGAATATTCCATTCAAAAAACCACTTGAGCTCTAGTGCGCACATTGGGTCCCATCTTGCTTCAGAACAGAGTACATACATGACCAGTAGTAGCTAAACTGCTACGTTACCCAAGTGCTCCAAATTTTGCAGGCCACCAGATTCAAAACTGCATTGATGGTTGAAGGCCACAAGATGCTTATAGTACCTGGCTTAGTCAAAACTAAAGCACAAAAGCAATTCCTGGACATGCAGCCATGCAGTACTGCACTTACCATTTTCCACATCTACGTCTCTACTTTAGACTGCCCAGATTTTTTCTTTACTTTGGATTCTGAATGGCTGCTGGCTACTATATCTCAAGTAATGGGGAAGATTTCAATTTAGCGCTCAATCCATTTTTAGATCCCCAGTCCACATCCTGCCCCTCCCATTCCAAGGCATGAATGATACTTAAGTCAGCAATGTCAGAGTTTGGTCTCATTGACGTGTGGAGAATCCAACATCCATCAGAAAAGGATTTTAGTTTCTTTTCAGCATCACACATGATATATTCACAAATTGATTACTTTTTAATTTTCAAAAGACTGCTTTTGGGAATAGTGAACTCTAGGGTGCATGATATCTTGGTCTTCGATCATGCTGCTGTCTCCTTCTGGATCCAGTGTTTCATGGTTTGAGTTGAGAAATTTGCTCTGGCAGCTTGATCCTATCCTATTAGAAGACCCTCAGAAGTCTGTCATAGTTGATTTCGTCACCCATAACCAGAGGATATGCTATTTGTAGCTATATGGGATGTCTTTAAGGCTTTTTAAGAGGTGAGACCATTAGTTTTGCTGCTGGGAAGAGTAAGAAATTGGTAGTTGAGTAAGAATGGTTGGAGTCTGAGATTGTACAAGTAGAGGCCAATTCTGTTCTGTGTGTCCCCCGCCTGCCTGGCTGGTCAGAATCGGGACGTGCTCCGGTTGAACCCAGTTCTGCTCCTGTGGGGGTAGACATGCCCGTGGTATCAGAATCGGGTCTACCAGTCTGAACATGCAGGCCGTGCCACAATTCTGGCTGCCCGAATGTGCAATGAACTCTCCAGCTAGCCCAGCCTGATTCCTACATGGATCAGTTATGTGAATGTGGGCACATACTGCATTTCATCGGGGGCACTTGATACAGGGGCGACAGTCTCGAAACGTGCACGTCGTGCGGTGGATCAGTTAAGTGTGGATTTGCTCTCTATTTTTGTTGGTTTTAAGTCACGTATGAAAAAAGAACTTTGGATAAATAAAAGGGGCATGTACTATATGTGAGTGATAGAGTGGTTCTATCCCTCTTGTGGTTTATGCCTGACAAAAATGTAGTGGATGGTGGAGGGGATTTACGGTATTCTGCCAGTTTTTGAAGTGTTTTGTATTTTGAATACTGTTATCCGGGTGTCTGACAGTTTTGGTGGTTGATTCCTACATGGAGCTGCGGAGCCATGGCGTCATGTTGCCATGGCACCACAGCTCCATGCAGGAGCCGCAATTCCCAGCAGACCCAGCATTCTGCTTTTCCCCATAGCCTGACCCCTGATCAGCCCTGCCATGGCCAGGACCGGGCTGCGGGGACCACCCTGCACCCCTTCACCTCTGGTCCACTGCCCAGCTCCCTAATCAGGCTCTGACTAGGGGGACTTATTCCACCCCAGACATACAGGGATATAGAGAGCAACTTGGGGCCTTTTACTAAAGCCTGTTAGCTGGTTGATGGGCATTTTAATGCGTGGCTATAGGCACTCGGGAACCCTAATGTGCGATAGTGTCTGCCTTTGCACGCTAAAATGCACATTAATCAGCAATCGTGGAATGGGATGGGAATGGGCAAAGCGTAGGCATGGAGAGTACATTACTGCTAGTACAAGAGCAATTGCTATGTGCCCAGCAGCAACGTGGCTCTTAAGGTGGGTTCACCTAAAGACTCCTCTATAGAAGTCATTAAATGAACTATACATAGTGGAACAAACGTTAGAAAAGCCCTTTGCACTTTAGCTGCCAGGGACATACTGCAATCTTTGACATTAACATGCATGAGATCAGTGCGGTAATGACAAATCCTTAATAGGCTTTAGTAAAAGGGGCCCTTAGTATAGTTTCCTTAAAAGGTGAACGGGATGAATTGCTCCTGTCTGACACAGAGATTACAGATGCATTCAAGGCTTATTATGTCTCCTTATCAGAGTGGACCTGTTCTGAGCCAGCATTAGAATGGTTGTTTTCAATCCCTGTAACTTTCTAAAGTCACTGATGAAGAGAGAGCCCTTTTGAAAGCCCCTGTTTGTGAGAACAAGATCCCGGAAGAGATTAAGACTGTTTCACTGGACAAATCTCCTGGCCTTGATGGATTTCTCTTTGAATTATACTGCAGGTTTGCCCCTAGTTTAATTCCTCATCTACAACAAGTCAATAGCTCCACCCTAGACATGTCTCCATCACACCCCCTGCCTATTTAGACATCCCCACAGCAGAGACATATAAAAAACCCATTTCTGAAATCGCTCCTGGGATGTCTCCGTGATTTGGATGTCCATGTGCACATTTGTGGATGTCCAAATCACATCTAAGTGATTTAAAATGACATCCTATGTAAACAGTGGCTTTCTAAAATGACTATTTATGTGCCTTAGCCATTTGCACATGTAAACATGACTAGTTAGAAGGTAAACAATGTGCAAACCTTCTAAAATGACCTCCTTAGAATTCCAGGTTTGGCTGAAAATAGGGAACAAATCTATGAACCAACTAGGTGCCTAAGAAGGTAATTCTGTAAGTAGCAACTAGATTTACTTGTGTATGTACGCATGTTAATGGTGCCTATTCTATAGTAAAATCCATTTGGATTTTACTTTATAGAATGCTAACATAAATATCATTGCGGTCACTTACATCAACTCTAGAGAAGATGTACATGACTGCGTGTATCTTACGTGCATTAAGCTCTATTCTGTAAAGTACATATAGAAAAATGCACTCTGCCTACACTTTTCCAAACTATAACCCTGTGCAGGCCCACTGAAGGTATGCTCCATCGGTCTCTGGCAGGACCATACCAAGGGCTGTATGAGAGGTGCGGCCGCACAGGGCACAAGCACAGAAGGGGGCGCTGATATCATCCCTGGGCTTCTAGGAAGCTCAGAAAGAGTGAGTTACTGAACATGGCTGAGTAGAGGAGGGGCGCTAGATTTGTTAATTGCACAAGGCGCAATTCTAGCTTGGAACAGTCCTGGTCTCTGGCTCCCCTGCCCCGATTAGCCACAAAATGCTGCTTATAGCACTTCTGAGGTGGTGTAAACAGCATGTCCCAGCAGGCCCGGCAGGACATACAGGGCCATGACCTGATTCAGCCCTGTATGTGCTGCTGGGTGGCCCGCCCCCACTCTGCCTCCTCCTGCCGGCTCTCCCCGTTCTGAAGTATAGGACGTATGGGGAGAACCGGTGGGGGAATAGGATCTAGGCGGATTGCGGGGCTGCATGTCCCACAAACCAACCTGAACCTCAAGCCTAGAGAAAGTTTATCTGGTTATTATTAGCCAGACATTGAGCTATATTTACCTGGCTAATTTTGCAACTGATTATCCTGTTCAATCTGCCCACTCTAAATTTGAGCAGCGGGACTTGTGTGAGTAAATTTAGCCACTTGATGCCTAATTTTGTAATAAGGTGCCTATAGATAAAATTTCAAAAAGCGTATTCAATTGTTATTACTTGAATGCTTTATGATGAAGACATTTTTTGATATTTTTTAACCTGTTGTGAAACACTTCGGAGCTTGTGGGAAAAGACAATCTGTAAGATTGATACATGAATAAAAATCTGCCTGTATAAAAGTAAGAACCCAGAACCAGTTCCTGTAGTGTGAAAATGCCAGTACACACCTTTATACCTGCTCTGAAGTTGGTTTAACTACAGTACGCACATGTACTCTGTGTGTATACATTGCAACTCTGCTCCTGCAACGCTCAAATGGTGCTACCATTAGATGAACTAGGCAATTGCCAAGAGCACCAGTGGTCAGAAGGTGGCCCATTGCCACCACTGCTGTCCTCTTTGGGACTTGCAGTGGCAACAATTACTTCAAACAGCCCTGCAGAACTTACCAGAACCTGAGGCACAACAAGGCTGTTTGTGTTTCCATGCCCTCCGATGCACAATATTGACTTCTTGTTTTCATGGAGCAGAAGTGGCTGTACCAGCTACTATCTTGCAGCAACCATGGGGCTGTCTCTGGTAGTGAAAGCCCTTTAGCAGCCCAGAGCATGGATTCTTATGAGGTTTTAGGCACAAGATAGGCAGTACTAGTTCCTCATTTAGATGAAAAGATGAGACTACCTTACACCTAAATGTAGGTGCAATACAGTTGGTTTTACAGAACAATTTTGAAGCCCTGTGCACCCCTCAGATAATCTAACCTTCACTGATACCAACATGCCCACTCTCCCACTTTCTTCACTTTAGGCTGAGCCTCTGGGTCCTCTCAGGCGGAACTGATCCACGTTCACTTCTGCCTCACCAACATTATAATTCAAAACAGCACTGCTGAGCTGAGGCTCCCCTCTGACAAATATGTATGGAGTTTGTGAGGGACTGGGTTTAGCCAGGGGCTGACATACAAGTTGTCTCTTTTGGGGGAAAGGCAGGACAAGAAAAAGGGGGGCCTAGAGGGACATTTTGGTTTTGGAGGGAGAGTTTTGAGTAAAGTTGAATTCTAACACAGGACTATTTACCCTTTTAAGGCCCCTGGCCCCTGAAAGAATCAGTAGGCACAGTAGACTGCTAATGCTGCTGGAGAGAAATTAACTATGGGCCCGATATGCGAAGGGCAGTTACATGGTTTAAGGCCCTGTAAACTGTGTAACTGCTGCTGAATATCCATGATTATCTCTCTTACACGCCCCGATGCTAACCGCTTAGCATTGGGGCATGTTGGGAGCATTCTGGGGAGAAGCAGAGATGGCGACAAGCGATAACCATGCAGCAGCGATATTGCATGCTGCCTGGTTAACAATCTGCACCTAAAAGACAGGCAAGGAAAACCCTTGCCTATCTTTAAGGTGCAGGAGCTAACCGGGCATCATGCAATTTCGCTACTGCCTGGTTTGCTAATGTGGCTTCTGGCATGTGGGGCAAACCACAGATATTCAATGCCAGCTGTTTGTGTAGTCACCTTCTCCATTCCGATAGTCTACGAAACCTGCATCTCTGGTGAATATGCCACAGAAAAATTCTGCATTGTTTAAACAGTGATCCTTCTGATCCTGTGTGTGCAGCCAAGCATATGATCTCTAAGGATATGTTGCCATCTTCTTGTAATGCTCACTTTTCTTTTGTTCTGTGTGTACTGTTCTTCAAAGGCAGTTCTGATGGGATAATAGCTGGTTCACGTCTCCCTTGCTTTGTAAATGTTTATATTGACGAACCCACTGTTTTTCCCAATTACCATTCTAGCAGCATATCTGCCTCTCTCACTTCACTGTGCTTTTTGGATACAATGTAGGATGAATGGAAAATCTGAGTCTAGGCTAAAACTAAGTTTGAACTGAACTGGAAGATTTAAGAGCAGTAGGCAGGCTATTGTTCCAGGCAGCCCTAATGCCTAGGAAAGCCCTAAAGCTAGAGCCAAGGTATTGTTTTACTGATGGGTGGATTTTGATTTTCTGTTGAGTTTTGTCAGTTAGCAATTTATAGAGCTGGGACTGTCCAGAGGGCGGTGACAGCAGACGCGGGGCTGACCGTGACAGCTGGAATGTGTGGTTGTGCTGGGGAGTTCCAGGGATCATGGCTGTAAAGTAGGCCAAGGGTTGGAAGTCCTAGTCTGGCTGTCAGGTGACACATTAGCTCAGCAAGGGATTAAGTTGCAGCAGTGAAGACTGTAAACGAGTGCTGGTACCGGATAGCTGAAAACATGTTCGGTAAAGGGGGTGAAGCAGCAGTGGATCTGGTTGCAGGAATGAATGCAAAGGTTGCTGAGCTGTGCGAGAGTCCAGGGATCCGGGGGTGGAGCTCCATTCACAGACAACCCATTCGTTTTCCAAGAAGGATCATGTTAGGTAACTCAGAACATTTGACAGTAGATGTTGCTGAAGTCATACCTCCTCCTCATTGGTGTTACTGCCTTTCTAGGGTGGCTTTTTCTGTTGTGAATTCTGTAGAATTAAACTATAGGATGTTACCAATAGAGGTTGAGAGGACCAGGGTCGGCCCCAGAGTTGGGACACGGTGTTGACACTCTAGGCACAACTTAAGCCCCCCCCCCCTGGCTGTTAGAATCTATTGTTTAGCTTTGAATGCCCTGCTCTTTGCTGCCCCCCAGAAGCTGCTGCCCTAGGTGACTGCCTAGTTTGCCTGGTGGTTCGGCCAGCCTTGGAGAGGACCCAGACATTGCTCAGCAGACTTCCATCTTGACTTGCAATAAGAGGCTTCCATGTTTGTGAGCCACTCGTGCAACAGAATCAGCTTGCTTATTTTTTCCCAGTGGGACTGCTGAGACAGCCCCAGGAAAGCTGGAGGGGGAATCTAAAAACCCCTGTTTAGGGCTGAGATGAGAACTGCCATAAGGACAGTGTTTATTCCGTACCCTTCTTTGTTTTGAGTCCAGCTTAGTCAATAGCTGGTGATAGCCAGTTGTATGGATAAATACATGAACCAGGCTGAAAGCAGCCTGTAAAAGAAACTGAGCACTTGCACTAGAGACTATTTAAAGAAAAACGGACTCAAGCATGTACTCTAAGCTCTGCCACAGTTGCAATAAACTTACATATTCTTTTCATTGGTGAAGCCATCGCATTATTAGGCTTCCTAGCAGAGGGAATACAGTATCTGCGATCAACAGTAAGTACCGAGACAACTTTCCAAGGACTGTTATCCAGAGTACTACTACTATTACTACTCGTTTGCAAAGTGCTACAAGGAATATGCAGCGCTGAACAAGGTGTACACAGCACTGACAAGGCGTACACAGCACTGACAAGGCGTACACAGTGCAGAGTAACACAGAGTGACCCCTTCCCGAGTAGTGTACAGAGACTCATCGCTACACTAGTTGCATAGAAAGTTTAAAACAATGTTTTATTCCTTTTCCTGATTTGTTTAGTAACTGAAGTTGTTCATTTTATTTAATGCCGGGCGCCATTTTCTATTTGGTTGATATCTGGATTGTTGTAGAAAAATAATTGTAGTGAACCTTTTGCGGTTGGTCAGGTTGAGTCACTACAATGCAGAGTGCATCTGGCAGGGAACCAGTGGACAGAGGGAATAATTCACACTGAAGTTTGTTTAAAGAAATCAAAACACAATTTGCCAAAGTGCAAAAGAAGGAAATAAAATAAAATGGACAATGTCAACAGATAAGATCTATTTAGCTTGCCCAATAAATTCCTCATTCAGTGCCAAAGGCTTTTCCTTCACTTCTGTATTTATCCTGAGTTTTATGGCATTCTTGTTCTGGTTTTGTATCTATCATCCCTTGCCCCTACTGGGAGGATTTTCTGTGGTGAAATATTTTCTAATGTTACAACCAAATTTATCTCCCTTTAGCTACTTATCATGACATTTTGTTATAGACATTCCCTTTCCAAATATTAGTCTGCATGCCAAGGCTTAGAGGGTCAACAGCAACACTGCATTTGATGACACAACTGACAAAGCTCTTCCAAAACTAAAACTGGAAGTGTTGAAGAGAGAAAAGTAGTTCCTCAACCTCCAAGAGCAAAAGAAATGGCTCCTGTGCATAGTACAGGCCTAAATTTAGGCATAAGTACTGTAATAGGCAACTGCCTAGGGTGCTACATGTTGAAGGTGCTAAATACCCAGGCTGCTTACTTTAGGGACATGTGCAATGGCATAAGTTACAATGAGGGCCCTGCATTGTCGTGGCAGTGGTGCACCCCTTCATGTGGCCCCCCCCCCTTTGTAGAGCGGCTTCCCATGTGGCGACAGCAGCACTGTAAACTTACTTTATCATGTTCGTTGCACTGATCCTCTCTTGTTAGTTCGCCACAGGCCTGGCGGCTGTTCCTCGCCAGGCCAAAGTCTAGCAGTGCAGATATAATTGCGAGGCTTCGGCCTGGCAAGTAACAGCCGCAGGGCCTACGGCAGATTTACAGGAGCAGATCAGCGTGGCAAACATCATAAAATAAGTTTCCCAAGCTGCTGCTGCATCTTCTTTGTGGGCCCCCTTTTTGCCTGGGCCCCCCTATGTTGCCCTAAAACTAAATCCATCCAAAATGACTGCTACTTGGTTCTCAGGACTAGCTGATACCACAACACTTGCTCCATCTATTGGTACAACCTCAATTACTCTTGTGCCCTTATTAAAATACTTAGGGGTTTACCTTGATCCAGTCTTTCCTTCTCACCTCATATCACTCATCTCACCTGAACCACGTTAGCTGCCTTAAGAAGATTTCAAGCCATCCATCCATTCCTTATGCCAACAGCTCTCACCACATGCCTATTGAGCACTATTATATCAAAGTTGGATTACTGCAACTCAGTCTTCGCCAGCATCATGAATATACAAATTAAATGCCCCCAATACCTTATGACCGTGACCATCCCTTTTGCATCTGACCATATGCTTTGTTCCCTCTCTGGCAATCGTTTGGTTCTTCCCCCACTATGTAAATTCCACTATGAAATCACCCACCGATCAGCCTTCAGCTATCTGAATCCATCACTATGGAATAGCCTTCCTTCCTACTTATCTACGGCTAGAGACATCTCTCACAAAGCTATTTATTTACGCAAGCATTTGCTCTAGAGGAATAGGGCTGTTGTAGGACAGGAGAGGCATTAAGGAGGTTAGATGTCTCTACATCTATGTACTCAACAAGTCATTCTTACTTAATAATTTTGTAATGTTTTTTCTTTTATTCTATCCTATTTCTTCTCTACTTAAATAATATTTTTTCTTTTTTTTTTAAGAAAAAAATATTTGTTTTATTATTGTAAACTGCTCTGCTGCTAACACCAAGGGCGGTATATTAAGCAAAATAAACAATTGCGCGGGCTGCTTCGGCAGAATTTCCACCAGTGACCATGTGCATTTGCTGTTTCAAAGAGGCACCCCTGTGGCATTATGGCCTTCTCTCCTTCTCATCTCAGTCTCCAATCCTTGAGATCCGTGGTAATCCCCCATCCCAACCCAGCTCTCTAGGATCTCTGGGTGGCAAAATCTTAAATCCAGCTCTTGGATAGTGAGTGAATTATCAGATTCTGGAGAGGCCTCCAATCTGTGATGACACAAGAGGCCATTGCGGACACAAGTGACGGCTGATTCATCAGGTACTGGCAAGGTCTGCAAACTCTGCTGGAAGGTGAGCTCCTGTCTCGACCATAGCTAGTTCCAGGCCTAGGACTGCAACAACCCAACAGCGGCGCACATGTTACTCCAGTGATGTCTCGCTGTCGCTCAGTCAGGGCCCAATGTAATAAGCTACACTATACTTTAGGTGTAGTGGTTTATTTTTGATTTTCCCCACTAGCCTTACTCCAGATGCAGTAAAGGTTTTAGAGTGGAAAAATCCACAGTAAAACCATTGTACTAAAGTAGGGGCACGCCTAGGCAGTCACGTTTTCAGGATAACCGCAATGAATGTGCGTGAGAGCGATTTGCATGTGCTGCCTCCATTGTATGCAAATCTCTCTCATGCATATTAATTGTAGCTACCCTGAAAACGTGACTAGCTAGGTGTATCCCGAGGATTGAGTTAAGAATCCTTGTGCTAAAGAGTAGTTCATTCGACATGCAAATCACATACAAACCTGCTAAACTGGGAACTGCTCCCAATACATTTTAACAAGCAGGGGCAGCATGGTCATCTGAGTTGAAGTGTAGTACTTTACCTCAGAGGATTTATGGCCCAAACAGGCCTAGTAGCCACCTCTACCCTGAGGTTATCTGGTCCAGGGCACCCCTGAACCGAGCATTCTGGATCAGGGCACTCATGCACCAAAAAAGAGAAACATTTACTCCCACTGCAGGAAACTACTGCAGCTATCCGTGGCAGTGTGCACTGATTTTTCTGTCAGTGCACATCTTTTGACAGCACAGTAATTTGCATACCATTAATTTACTGCATCGGGAGCAAAGGTTTTCAGCAAGTACAGTAGAATGTGGTATATTGAAGCTCAGTGCAGAATTCTAACACACTGCTTATTAGTATATCTTAAGCCTCTGTCACACATTTGTGCCAGGTCTCTCTGCATTCCTAGTCTGAGAATTTGCTTGTCATCCCATTGGTTCTTCCAGTGTGAGTTTCAGAGCTTGGCTCCTTAATTAGCTCCCCTTGGACGTGTAGTTTTGCAAATCCACCAGTTTCATGTATAAGTTGCAAAGTCACTGCTTATACATGTAAGTAGCGCTCCTTATATCTGCAAAGCTCCATGTAATGCCGCTCTTTATTTTAACATTTTCCTCTGTAAAATGACTTCTTCTGATCTGTGTGCTGCCAAACACTTGTTTAGTTTGGCAGCACTGTATGTATTTTAGAAAAGGCTCTTTTTTAATGTATTAACCTTAAAATCACATATAACATCAGTAGTGCACTCATGATGTTTTTAACTTAGGGTTCTCAGGAAATTGAAATCTTAATTTGATACACTTGGAGGAGGGTCTTTTACTAATTGGTGCTAGCTGACATTGCATGTTCTCGCACACACTGAAGGTGCACTGGGACGCATGTTGCTAGCTAGCGCAGGGTCATGACAGCGCAGGATGATTCCTGCGCCAACTGTGCAACTCACTCTAGGGTCGCAAGTCGGCAGATTAGGGGTGGAGTGTGGGTGTGGTGAGCTCAGCGCAGTTAGCGCTGTGTTCGCACCACTTGCTAACTGCATTAGCACAGGTTCACCTCACGTCACCTCAACCGGTGGCGGTAAGTACATCCGGGCTAATGCAGCACGCTCTAGGGGACATGGCTCTGCGTTAACTGCCTGGGAAATGCTTTCCACACCCTCAATAGTTAATGCGGTGGTGTTGCATGTAACATGCCATGGTTTCGGTGCTATTGACGCATTACGTGCAACAACTTGTCACTCTTAGTAAAAGGCCCTGTTGATTTTTGTACAGCACTTCAGCATATAGTTTCATCTTCATTGGGCTTCGCAACAGTGCTTAAGACATTTTGGTGTGTTCAAAATTCAGTGGCCTGCCTAGTGATAGACACTAGGTGGTGTGAGCATATTACCCCAGTGATAGCAGATCTGCAATGGTTGCCTCTTGAATGGTGAGCAAACTTTAGGGGGTAATTTTACAACCAGTCACATACAGTTACTCACTATCAATGCATGTAAGTCAGGTATTATAAATGGCTTACATGCACAGATGGGCACTGACATGTGTTCTCTAGTCAGACCCTATTCTAAAGACACGCGTGTAAGTCTGATGGCGTGTATTTACAGAGTAGGCATGCACATGGTGGTGTAGGCAGAATGTAGATTTATGTGCGTATGTTATAGAATACTATAACAGACACACATTCTTGACAAATTTAGGCACATGCATTTACATCAAGTTTAAGACTAGCGTAAGTGCTCATGCCTAGGATTGGCATCTTTATCTACTGGTTTACACTCCTGTTTTATAAAGAAAAGTGCCTCCTCATCTTTAGGTGCAACTTGTGTGTTGGAAGGAACATTAACCTGGACGGCCTTTGTAAACTTACTCTCTTAAAATTTAATGTTCAATTTGGGCTTTTTAATTAAATTGCAGTTCCCTATTGTTGCTTATCAACCTAATAGAGCCTTCTTTTCTCAAGAGCATAAAGTTGTGGCCAACATTATTGGTACCCTTAATGAAATAGTAAGAAAATAGTGTAAAAACTGGGACACTGCCAGGACATGATTGCCTGGACAATTCAAATAAGTTTGAACAGAAGAAACACATTCCCATTGCAATAAAATTACATGCACCTGTGATCAATTGCAGGCACTCACATGGCTTAAATCAACCAATGAATGATGGCTCTAATGTTTAAAATGGCCACATTCACTCTCTGCTCCATTTTCACAATGTTGAAGATAAGAGAGCTGCCTGAGACTGTTAGAAAAGCCATTATCACCAAACTTCAAAGGGATACAAGGCCATCTTCAAAGACTTTGGGATTCTTATGTCTACAGTTCACAATGTTATTAAGAAGTTTTCTGCTCCTGGAACTGTCAAGAACCTCCCAGGATGTGGTGGGAAGAGGAAAATGAATCCAAGAAGTCTTTGAAGGTTAGTACGAACTGCTGGAAAAGCACCATGTACAATATCCAAAGACTCTAAGGCTGACCTGGAGCAATCTGGAGTGATGGGTTCAACCCACACCATATACCATACACTAAACAAAGAAGAAGTTTATGGGCAAAGACCAAGGAGGACCCCACTGCTCAAAGACAGACATAAAAAGGCTGCCTGATCTTTTCCCCAAACTCACCTTGAGACATCACAATCCTTCTGGGAAAATGTTCTGTGGACAGATTTATTTATTTATTTAACAGAAATTTTTATACCGCAATATCCATAGATCAATTGCGGTTTACAAGGAACAACAGATGTGAGTAGTACAACAGGTACATGCTCACTTACATTGAAAGGATATTAACAAATTATAGACAGATGTTAACTATTTACAAGGTGATAACATAACATATCATTTAACATATATGTGCGAATAGCCAGAACAGTGGAACTATTTACAGTAGATTAATTTGAGTAAGGTTGTGTGTCGCATTTGAGGTATATTTAAATTACTATTGTGTAGGTGGAACGTTATCTGATTGGCTATCTGATTGGTTCTGCATGCCAAAGTGTGTGTTGAGATGAAATCAAACTTGAGCTCTTTGTCAATGCAGACCAGCGATACATTTACAGGCAAAGAAATGACGCTTATAAGGAAAAAAACACCCTTCCTACAGTTACTAGTACTGCTTCTACTACTGAGCATTTGTATAGCACTACAAGATGTAAGCAGTGCTGCAAAGACACAAGTAAAACCGGTTCCTGCTCATCAGAACTTGCAATCAAGTCAAGACAGACAATACAGCAGCTGTAGACATGGGATGTATCTAGGGGGAATGGTAAGGAAACACAAAGGAGACCAGGTGAGTTAAGATCCGAAAGCAGCAGAAAAGAGGCAAGTTTTCAGCCTGGATATGAAAAGTGCCAGAGAAATCACCTGACATACAGACTCAGGTAGTTTGTTCCAGACATAAGGAGTTAAATATGATGAAGGTTCCATAATGTTGTGGGGCTGTTTTGCTGCCTCAGGAACTAGGGGCCTGGAACATATTAAAGGAAACATGAAGTCAGAGGACTACCAAGGTATTTTGGAACAAAATGTGTTACCTAGGTCTGGGTTGAAGGTCATGGATCCTCCAGCAGGACAATGACCCAAAACATACATCCAAAAGTACAAAAGAATAGTTAAAAAGGAACAAATGGACTGCTTTAAACTGGCCAGCCATGAGTCCCAATCTCAATCCAATTGAGAACCTTTGGAAAGAGCTGAAATCTGCCATTGGTAAAAGGAATCTTGGAAACATTCATGAGCTGGAACAAATCACAGCTGAAGCATGGGAGAAACTACCAGCAGACAGATTACGAAACTTATAGATGGCTACACGAAACATTTGGAGGCCGCCATCACTGCCAAGAGTTGTGCAACGAAATATTAGTGTCCAGGTCATATTTTTTTTTTCAGAAATTACTACATCTAGGTTGCACAGAGGTCTTTTTTTATTGTATACCTTTGAACATACTATTAAGATATGATGACATACAGTTGGAATATTTCCAATTATTTCTCAAGATATTGTACACAACATACCTAAAATGAAAGGGTGCCAATAACGTTGACCACAGCTGTATTTTGCTTGAAGTTTCTTCCTTGAAGGGCATTCACTATGCTATTCTGCGAGCAAGATCATTTTTTATTCATGGACCAAATTTATAGAACAGAATTCTGATAACTATTAGAAGCTTGTTGGTTATGTTAGATTTTGTTTTTTAAGTTTAAAGCCTTCTTTTTTGAAAAAGATATTCAGAATGCGACAGTCAGTGCTGTTAAAGCATCTGTATGTCACAGCCAAACATGAAACCAGATATTCAGCACCAGTTAGTGATGATATTCAGCCACTAAATAGATAGCAAGATCAGCATAAAATTAGGACAGCCATTGGTAGAGATGAGGACAGTAACTGAATTTAAAAAAGCATGGGACCAACACAGAGGATCTCTAAAGGTAAAAAGTGGACTGTTGTAGTTGTTGTTATGGAAGGACAGACTAGATAGGCCATGTGGTCTTTTTCTGTCATCATTTTTCTATGTTTCTATGTAATCATTTTAGTAGCCACCCTCTGCACCGACTCCATCCTGTTCACATCCTTTTGAAGGTGCGGTCTCCAGAATTGCACACTATACTCCAAATGAGGTCGCACCAAAGACTTATACAGAGCTATTATCACCTCCTTTTTTCTGCTAGCCATTCCTCTCCGTATGCACCCAAGCATCCTTCTAGCTTTTGCCGTCACCTTTTCTACCTGTTTAGCTACTTTAAGATCATCAGACACAACCACGCCTAGGTCCCGCTCTTCTTTAGTGGACAAAAGTACTTCACCCCCTATACTATATTGCTCCCTTGGATTGCTGCAGCCCAAATGCATGACCTTACATTTTTTAACATTAAACCCCAGCTGCCAAATTCTAGACCATTCTTCAAGCTTAGCTAGATCCCTCCTCATGTTATCTATACCTTCCTGGTTGTCTGCTTTATTGCAGATTTTGGTATCATCCGCAAAGAGGCAAACCTTACCCGACAGCCCTTCCACTATATCACTAACAAAGATGTTAAAAAGAATCGGATCAAGTACCTCTGGCCCTGATTGCTGGGAGGTCCATGACTATACCTGCTCCAGACCATGAAAAAGTTGCAAAAAAATGCACATTTCATGGTAGCAAAACTTGCAGGACAAAGGGTGAACCCACAGTTCATTTTTCCAGGCCAAAGAAACCTGCATGTTAATTTATAGTCCAAACATATTACTGGCCTGCTGCCGCACATTTGCTTATCTCAAATGGCTGGCTTGGACATGCAAATCTCATAAGATGGTCGCCACCCTCGCCAGCACATTCAAGCTGGGGTGGCCCAAGAGGGGTGCGGGGCCATGTGCGGAGATTAATTGTGGGGCCTCATTTGCATAAGGAGTCTCATTTTCATAAATATTTGCATAATATTAACATGCACTTTTAGTAAACATGCCTCTTAATGAATGTCTGGATAAAGAAAGACTAACAGATTTCTACATTACTATATTGCAGTGACAACCGCCAGGCCCATTAGGACGTACTATAAACACTGATCATTTAGAACTCATAGCAAAACCACCGTATCATAACAGCACTACCAGGACTCACAAAGCACCAAACCCTACCTGTCAAAAGGCAACACTGCAGATATTAAACCAATACATCTTAAAGAATACCAATATATCTTAATGGGGGAAAGAGAACAAGTGGGACTGTCAAACAGAAACTGCATGAACAGAATACCTCAGCTCGGTTATACAGAACATAGACAATCACCACACAAAGAACAAGGGATCACAAATTAGAAATAGGAAGATAATAATTAAACTGGGAACCCCAAAAGCCAAACATCAAATGTACAACACTGGAGAAATAAAACTATAAATTATAAAGTAATTTCCTCTTGCACTAAACAAAAACGCAAAGTTGTTAGCAATACACACTTTCCAGACCAGACATATTCCAGTTAATAAATTCAAAATAAAAAGTATTTTTCTACCTTCTGTTTGGGCGTTTTATTTTTCAGTTGCAATTGCTCCAGTCACTTTCTTCTGGTTTCTTCATGTCTTCTGCGAGCTATCCATTTGTCCTTTCTTCTCTTTTAGATGTTTTCCATTCTCTCTATATATCTGCTTTAACATACTGATCGTTTCCCTTTTGCTCTTTCCCCCATTTCTTTCCTTATTCCTTTATCATCCATTCAAATTTCACCCTTCCATTCTCAATCCCCTCTTACTCTCCCAATACCCGGCCCATCGTAGACTTTTCTTCCACACAAAATATATTTTCCCCTCTCCATTCTCATTCCCCATCCCATCCCTTCTAGTCCCATTCTCCCATGTCCCCACATCAGCCCATTTCCAGTCCTTTTCTAGCCCATCACCCATTTGCAGTCCAAGATCCCCCATCAGCCCATTTCTAGTCCTATTCCAGCTCCTCATCAGCCCATTTCCAGTCCTAGCCCCACATATGTTCTTTTCAAGTTCCATTCCAGCCCCCCCCCATCAGCCAATTTCCACTCCAAGCTCCCCCATCAGCCAATTTCCAATCCTAGCCCCCTCGTCAGCCCACTTCCAGTCCTATTCCAGCCCCCATCAGCCCATTTCCAGTCCTATTCCAGCTCTTCATCAGCCCATTTCCAGTGCTAGCCCTTCCATCACAGCCCATTTCCAGTCCAAGTCCCCCCATCACAGTCTCTTTCCAGTCCTAGCCCCCCACCATCACAGCCTCTTTCCAGTCCTAGGCCACCCCCCCATCACAGCCCATTTGCAGTCCTAGCCCCTCTAATCAGCCTATTTCCAGTCCAAGTCCCCCCCATAGCCCATTTCCAGTCCAGGTCCCCCCCAATCACAGCCCATTTCTAGTCCACGCCCCCCCCATAGCCCATTTGCAGTCCAGGTTCCCCCCCCATCACAGCCCATTTGCAGTCCTAGCCCCCCCCCCATCACAGCCCATCCAGTCCTTGGCCTCCCCACTGACCAGCCCCTCGGCTGTTTGAGGGGCTTCAGAGGGAGCCGGGGAAGCCCATGCTTGGCCTCGGCTCCCTCTGTACAACTGCCAGCATGAAGATCCTTTTCCCTCACGCTGGCGGCTGTTTGTGTGAAGCTGCGAATGCTGGGAAAGGTTAAATGGCATTGCTATCAGGATAAGTGATGTGATTATATGGATAGTGGTCACATTGCTCTCTCCACCCCTGGATTGCCACTGTACTATATCCTTCATGGTTATCCAGATAAGGGCTTTTGAGAATTGACCCCTTAGGATTTGGCTCATTATGGGGCACAACTATTTGAATGTATTAAAGCAAGCAAGAAGGGGATATTCAACGGTGGTGGCCAGTGCTTGTAAAGCGGCCAGCCATTGCCGCTGAACTTTAACCCCGAATATTCAATGCCGAGGCCATATCCGGTTTGTCTGGGGCATTGAAAATCTGGTTTGTCTGCAAAACCCAGAACTAACCGGTCAGTGGTGATATTGAGCCACTGGCTGGTTAGCTTCTGGGGCTAAAGTAAGGCCGGCATTTGCTGCACCGTACTTTACCTGTGTGTCGCTAACTGGGCAGTGGTTCAATATCGCTGCTGCCCAGTTAGTGACAGGTGCCACCCCGGAATGCCCCCGACTTGACCCCCAACACGCCCTGATGCTAACCGGTTAGCATCGGGGCATATAAGAGCAGCACCCACTAGTGCCGTGGAATAACTAGCTGAATGGCATTTACACAGTTTGCAGGGGCATCTTTATTAAAGGGCATTAAGCAGTTGGCATGTGAATTAGCACAAGCAATTAACCCTCCAGCATGGCAACTGCTATAGCCCGGACATGACAGTTAGGGCACACCAATTCATGTGATAACATCATGCCATGTTAAGGGGCACAAACTGGGCCGGTTATGGGTAGAAATCGGGCATGACTTCACATTTAGTTATCACATGGCACTCTACTATGTGCTATCACTTGTACAGTTGCGCGGATGCACTCACTGCCTGCAAGTAGACTTAACACACGGCAAATAACTTTTCTGTGCCATAACTAGCAGGGACATGCTGGCAGGGCTGGCCCATCCATTAGGTGGGCTAGGCATCTGCCTAGGGCAGCAGACTTCTGTGAGTGGCACAGCATGGTGCCTGTGGTAGGCCATGTGTGCCGAAGTACATGGCCTGCCACGGGCCGTGTGTCGAAGTACATGGCCTGCCACCGCCACGCCAAGTTGAGACACCTCCCTCCCCCTGCTGCCAGAATTGACAGCAGTGGGGACGGTGACATTGCTCAGCATGGGGGGAGGGCAGATTCGCATGGTGCAGGGGGGGGGGTGGCATGGCCAGGGTCAGTCGTGCATGCTAGGCATACTTCTAACAGCACAGAGCCTTTGCACTTACTGTGCACTTTAGTAAACATGCTCCTACGTCCATTAACACTGGTTAATATTAAAGCATGCTTGTGTTACCTTTAACAAATGAAAACACCATAGTACAGACAAAGTATCACTGAGCAGTAGGCCACATAAATCCATGCAAATGTAATACAAAAACACTTCAATAGAATTTTGTTAGGATTCTGTGTTAGCCTAATCCAGAAATTCTGAGAAAAGGTTGAGTTTCTCCCAAGATCAAATCTAAAAAACAAAAGGGGAAGCTCAAATTGAACCGCAAAAATATGCGGACTATATTAAGGAAAAATTCCACTCTAAGACAAAAGCTACAGAAAGACTTAACTTAAAATCAGTCTCAAATTCCAGGGTTTGGGAAAAATTCTCCTTTCCATCAAAGGAGCAACTCTTGCACATTATTTCTTCTATAAACACATGCACTTCTCCCACTGACCCATGTCCTGTATCGTGGATCAAGTCTACAAAGTCAAATTTTATTCACATCATACAAAACATTGTGCAAAATTCCCTCTCTCAAGGTATTTTACCAGAGCAACTTAAGCTTGCAACTGTTAGACCAATTCCGAAGAAAACAACGCTAGACAAGAATAATCCAGCAGCCTACCGGCCAATTTCCAGCATACCCTTTTTAGCAAAGATCATAGAGAAGATAGTGCAACTTCAACTTCAAGAACACATTGATGTTCATGCACCCCTAGATATTAACCAACATGGTTTTCGCCCAAACCATGGAGTTGAAACTTTAATGATTTATCTTTTTGACTGCATACTCCGCACCATTGATGACATTAAGAAAGGTATTATAATGATTTTTATAGACATCTCTGCAGCATTCGACTCAGTAAATCACAATAGATTATTAAATAGATTAGAGGAGATTGGTCTACATGGGGTCACTTTAAAATGGTTCCATTCCTATTTGACAGAGAGATTTTTACAAGTAAAGATAGGGGAAAAAACCTCTATGCCCATAAGAGTAATACAAGGTGTACCACAAGGATCTGCACTTTCATCGCTCCTTTTCAATATTTATATGCAACCAATATGCAAAATTCCTTTGAAAAGTGGAATTAAGTATACAATCTATGCTGATGATATTATGATTTTCACAACTATCACTATTGAGAACCCTGATTTCTCGGGCATTACAGAATGTCTCTCAGAAATGTCCAACTGGTGTAAAACAAACAACATGGAAATTAATTTTAGCAAAACAGAGGCGTTATTTATTTCTCGTAACCATAATTTTGCGCATCCTCCTGACATCAAAATAGATAACTCAACTATTCCTATTAAATCAGAAGTGAAATATCTTGGAGTTACTCTGGATAATGAGTTGAATCTCAGATCACACATAAATAAGACAATTAAAAGCGCTTATTACAGAATGAAGCTCATCAAAAGACTAAGGCCGCTTCTTGATACTGTTCACTTCAGAAATGTTTGTCAAGCATTGATTACTCCATTACTTGACTTCTGTAATCCAATATATCTGGGTTTATCTAAGCAAGCACTTAAGCCTTTACAACTGGCGCAGAATACTGCTGCACGTATAATTTTTGGTCTATCAAGTAGAGAACATATAACTCCCATCTTGAAAGAGCTTCACTGGTTACCTATAGCTTCACGTGTAAAATATAAAACTATAATTTATATTTTCAAGATAAAACAACAATATTCTGCAGAAAGCCTGACATATCTCATACAGTCAGATATTAGCAACAGACCTAGAAGAAGAGGATCTGACAACAGAATCAGCTTATCAAATGATGTCAGAAAAACACGTAAAGACACCTCTGAAAGGGCTTTCTCTTTTGCTGCACCTTCCATCTGGAACTCTCTACCTAATGAGCTGAGAGCAGCTCAGGACATCAATGACTTTAGAAAGCAACTGAAAACATCTTTGTTTATAGAACACTACGGTCATGCAATTAACTAAATTAATTTGTCTGGAATGTAAATCATATACATATTGTATAATAGCTCACATTATAGTATAGCTCACTATGTAGATAATGCAACTCACTCTAACACATTATACCATAACTTTAACTTTTATTTCTTTACATTTTCTCACTAATACTCTTAATATCTTTGTTTGTAAGACCGCTTTGATTGTATGATAAGGCGGTATAGAAATCCAATTAAATAAATAAATAAATAAATTAAATAAAAGCTGCTCTATCTCCTTTTTAAATGTTAGTGCCAGTAGCCCGGTTCCACTCTGGTTAAGATAGAGCCCATCCTTTTACATCCGGCTTCCCCTTCAGCAAAATGTTGACCCCTTCCTAATAAATCCAAAACCTTCTTCCCTGCACCATCGTTACAGTATATCCAGACATTGAGACTTCCAAATTCTGCCTGCCTCAGGGCTAAGCATAATTACTACTCATTTAAAACACACCTGGTTGCACCGCTCAACGTCTGGCACTTCGAGGCTGCCTTGTGTCATGTGTACAGCTGTGGTTTGTCAGCTCTGTGTACTTACTTGTAGTTCAGGTCTTGCAGTTGTTTCTGGGTTTCTTTTTTCTGAAAGTCTGTACCTCTCTGTTTCATTGTATTCGCTTGGTTGTAAATGGTTGCTTTGTTGTATTATCGACTGCATAATTGCTGCTTGTTTTTTATTGTCATTCGACTGTAAACCATTTTGTCATGCCAAAGGAACAGCACTATAGCAAGTGATTAAACTAAACTCTGGGGACCTGTGCATGGAATGGAAAGCATTTCTAAAAATGTTACCCAGGAAGTTCTGGAAGCCAAATTTAGGTTTGAAGGTAGAGGGTTAAATCCAGAACCTCCCTCCCACACATTCCTAGATTATTGATATCCACATGGACCAAGACCCCTGATTCCTCCCCAGCACTGTCTCAAATCTGATCCAGTTGATGCATAGAAGTCAATATTTTAAAGGTGTTATGCTGTTGGCATTGGCTCTGACCGGATAACTGCTTTTGCTTTCATATCGGTACCTGATGAAAGTAAAACTTTGGCTGGTTAAAGCACTAGTGACAAACAGCCAGCCAAAATTAACTTACTGTTCTAACTCTCCTAACTGATACTTTGCTGTTCTATTTTAATCACGTTCTATCTTAATCACATACAACTCAACACAACCACTCTTAAGCCCTCTTACATAGCCCGCCAGAAACACTTCTCTCCTACAAAACAAAATACAAAACATAATGGCCTACCTAAAAATAAAGTCACTACCAACCACTCTCCTTCTAATAGCCCTCCTTCTGCAACCAATATACACATATAAATTCAACAACCCCCCTTGTAATAGCATCCCCATCATCCACAACCCCAACCGCAATCTAACACGCTCTCCGCTACACCATCACTCATACAACCCGCCACCAAATAGTTCCCACAGACATCCTCCTAGAGTAATCCAAATAAACTGTAAAAACCATGACTACAAAATATCCTCCACTTGCACGGACACCAAACTAAAATTGATCCTAATAAACATTCGCTCTATTAGGAACAAAATACCAATAGTAAATGACATAATAAGAGACGAACAACCTGACATTATCTTCATCACTGAAACATGGCTAACACCTACAGACACAATATTATTAAACCAACTTCACACATCACAATATGATGTATTCAACTGCCACCGTGACACAAAAAGAGGAGGTGGAGCACTCATCCTCACTAAAAAAAACCTACAATACACCCTAACGAACTCAAACAATGTCGAAGGAATGGACATAATAAACATTGAAAACAGAACACTAGCATTCTCCTTAATCTATAGACCCCCATCAGCTGATCACAAAAATCTCTCCCCCATCCTTGAACTCGCATGCACAACATCTCAGAGAAAACCCCTTATAATCTTAGGTGACCTTAACCTCCCATCTCTGAACCAATCCCAAAAAGACAACTTCATTGACTCAATGTCCCACATAGGATTTAACCAGATAGTCCATACTCCCACACATAATAAAGGAAACTCACTTGATCTTGTTTTCCTCCCTTCCCCCTTTAACCTACATAAACTCCATTCTTCCCCGATAGCTAGGGAAGTACCATGGTCTGACCACCATTTGATAACATTCCACCTATTAGCACAAACAACATCACAGTCCACAAACACAATATCACATATCTCACGCTTTCCCCACTTTGATAATGACACATTCCTTGACAACATACTACCTAAACTCACCACAAGTCTAAATGACATAGAACAAACAATAGAGAACTGGAACCAAACTATCCAAAAAGCAGCAACCCCCACTCAAACAATACAGAAGATAAAGAAGGAATCACAAAAATGGTTCACTAAAGAAATTGCCAGGCTAAAAAAGCAACTACGGAAACAAGAAAAAATTTGGAGAAAAACAAAATCACACGATAACAAAACTAAATATATAAATATACTTAATAGATACAAGGAAGCAATCAATAAGTCAAAAAGGGAATACTACTCCAAACTAATAAATCATGCTATCAATCGGCCAAGAGAACTTTTCTCAATTGTGAATACATTAACAAAAACACAAAACCCCGAACTGAACCAAGACTCAATCAGTGTACAAACCTTAGCATTACATTTTGCTGAGAAACTAAAGGCAAAACCTTACTCTACAACCACCACAATATCTAAACAAGTCAGTAATTATGAATGGACAACCTTTCACAAGATTGAAAGAAAGCATATTCTTAATATTATAACAATGATTAACACCACAACCTCACCGCTTGACCCTTGCCCTGTATCATGGATCAAAAATACTAAGGAATTTCTTGCAGAAAATATCCAACATATAGTAAACCAATCACTCTCTCAAGGAACCATGCCCAATGCCCTAAAGCTCTCCTCGATCCGTCCCATAATAAAAAACAATAAACTAGACCCAAAAGACCCCAACTCCTACAGGCCAATAGCTAGCATACCACTAATTGCCAAAATAATAGAAAAGACCATACAACTCCAACTACAAGACTACATTGATGAACAAAAACTCCTTGATGAGCATCAATTTGGCTTCCGACCCTTCCATGGAGTTGAAACTCTCCTAATCGCCCTAACTGATCTACTCATCAGAGGCACCAATGACAACAACAAAGGCTTCCTTCTCCTCTTCATAGACCTATCTGCTGCATTCGATAGCATCAATCATAATACCCTCATTAACAGACTAGAATACCTAAAAATAGGAGGGACAGTCCTTGAATGGTTCAAATCATACATCTCAAACAGGTTAATACGGATACAATTAGGTAACGACACATCCGAAACTTTCCCACAAGGTCAAGGCATCCCCCAAGGATCAGCCCTCTCAGCCCTCCTCTTCAATTTATACCTCCAGCCCATTACAAACATATTTAAGAAGCACAAAATTAACCATTTCATATATGCAGATGATATCATGCTTGCCACCCCCATAAACCCTAACAATCCCGAATATGATAGCCTACTCCAATGTATGAACGAGACTACTAAATGGCTTGAAGACAACCACCTAAGCATTAACCTCAAAAAAACAGAGGCAATGTTCATAACGAGGAAATCAGACACTGAATACATATACCCCAATACAATCACAATAAACAATACACCTATACCTGTTAAAAAGGAGGTAAAATACCTTGGAATAATCTTAGACCACTCACTCTCCATGATTCCACACATAAAACACACAGTAAAAACCATATTTTATAAACTCAAGACAACACAACATCTGAGACCCCTACTCAACACCGATGACTTTAGATCTGTAGTTAATACACTCATAACCCCCCACTTCGACTATTGTAATAGTCTCCTAAATGGACTTCCATTAAAAAGCATATACTATCTCCAAAGAGCCCAAAACATATGCGCCAAGATGGTCACTAAAGCTAATCTAACAGACCACGTGACCCCAATTCTCCTAGACTTACACTGGCTCCCTATAAACAGCCGAATAAAATATAAAATCCTCCTAACTACTTTCAAAATCGTCAACAACATCTCCCCAACACAACTATCCACCCTAATACACCCTCCATCAGATACTAGATCACGCAGACAGAATGCAACCCACTCCCTCAACATAAAAACAAATTTTAGAAAAACTAAAGCGACAACAAGTGACAGGGCATTCTCCTTCGCTGCCCCCACCCTCTGGAATGAAACACCATTAACACTCCGCATGATAAAAGACCTTCACCAATTCAAAAAAGAATTAAAAACCTACCTCTTTACAAAACACTTTGAAATCCCCTACCAACAAAGAACTTCGCCAATACAATCACAGAAACACATACACTGTACCCAAGACAGAACAAATGACTAACACAGGAAAATTCACTAACCCCACTAACCCCACACAACCCGCTAATGAACCACTCAAACAGTTGATTATTTTCACCACTGTAACTGTATCTAACTAAGATGCGCTCCATGTATATAACTTGTAAATAGTTTGAAAAGCTCTGTTATAGTTAATGTTCAAAATGTTGTTCAAAATGTTGTTCAAAATCTGTTCAAAATATGTTCCCTGTAAGTACACCTGTACATAGTTAAAGCATAATGTTCCCTGTAAATGTATACAGAAGTATACAATTGTTCTGTTTAATGTTCAATGTAAACCGCCCCTGATCTCTGGAAGGGGCGGTATAGAAAAGACTGTTAAATAAATAAATAAATAAATAAATAAATAAAACTAGTGACAAGAGTTGCATGTTTTAAAAAGGGATGTGTTTGGAGCTGGCTGAGAGTGGCATTAAAAATTAAGCGGAGCAAATTCAATGGCAGCGGCTACGTTAGTTAAAGGAGTCTAGCTGCCCCTGCTTTATTTAAAACTGGATATTCAGCAGAGGAAAATATCCACTTTCTACTGCTGAATATCTGGGCTTATCTGATAGTGGCATCGCTATCTGGTTACCAGGAATATTCAGCCACTAATCGGAGGCCCAGAGCTGGTCCAACCATCAGGAAAACGAGGCCATTGCCTAGGACAGCAGCTTCTGGGGGGCAAAGAGCAGAGCATTCAGAGCTAAACAATGGATTCTAACAGGGGGGGGGGGAGGGTATAAGGCTTAGGGGTTGCCTAGGGCACCAACACCTTGAACCAATTCTGGGGCCGGCCCTGTGGATAGCAAAAACTGGCTAAAGTTAGGGCAACTATTCAGTTGACCTATCTTGAGTCAATATAGCTATCTGGTTAGTGGCTGAATATCGCTGTTCACCGGATAGTGGCTGTTACTGCCCCCTATCCACCCACAGACCACTTCAGTTTTAACTGGGTGTTTTTTTGGCAATCTGTAGGGATATTTAAAGGCACATTTTACAAAGGACATCCAAGTGCAATCTGGGATGTCAAAGCTAGAATATCTGAAAAAAAAAAAAAGCAATCACGTACAAGTTCAGGCATGATTTCACAAATGTGGACATGCCCAATATGGACGTCTATGGAGACGCCTGCATAGATTTCACCAGAATAACATTTCAGGACAGGGGCATCTAATAGCATAATGGCTAGAGTAGTGAGTTAGAAGGATAACCAGCATTCAAATCCCACTGTGGGCCTTTGTGATCTTAAGCTAGTCACTTAACTCTTAATCTTCTCTACACTCTGGATGTTTTAAGGCAGAAACAAGCACTTTCTTCATGCCTATTCATGCCTGGAGCAGATCTAAATGCAGATGGGCCTGCAGATATTCCTGACATTTCTGAAATTGAACTGGGACATGTAGGACCATACCAAGCTCGAAATATGATCTGTGAACTTGGAGCTCCCTTCCTTCCCAGCCATATGCAGGAACTCACTTTTATGGGGCTTCCAGAAAGCCCGGTGATGATATTAGTGTCCCTTCCATGCTTGTGCCCTGTGCGGTCACACCCCTCGCACAGCCCTTGGTATGGCTCTGGGGACATGTAAGTCATAGAAACATAGAAACATGATGGCAGAAAAAGACCACATGGCCTATCTAGTCTGCCCTTCCATTGCACCTCCTCAGACATACCTTTGCCACACACCCCTGCCTACTTGAACATCTCTAAGACACACCTTTGCCACGTTCCCTGCCTACTTGGATGTCCCCATACTAGTGATGTCTTTAAAAGCCATTTGTGAAATGGCACTGGAGACATCTACATGATTCGGATTTGGACATGCACGTTCATGTCTTCAGAAGTCCAAATCACGACTAAGACTTTTAAAATGACTCTCTCAGTCACTAATCAGTTGGTGCCACTGAATATCAGGCGGATTGCATTTTAACTGGTTAGCAGGTCTGCTAACAAGGGGCATTTTCAAAGTTTTTTAGCCAATCTGTTCAGCAGCAAAATTTAGTCACTGAATGAAGAATTTATGCATTCAACTCTGAACCCAAGAATACCGTCTCTATCTTTCAATGGATAGGACATCACTTTTTTTCTTTTTTACTTTATTTATATAAACTTTCAAAATAAAGAGTTCCAAACAAAAACTGGAAATAGAAAATCCAGTAATTGTAAAATTAGAAATAACCAAGAAAAAAAAAATGAAAGAAGAAACAATAAAGTCAATATAGCTAATTGCTATTCTGCTCACATAAAGTCTGCAGAAAAAAATCTCTATTTACACCCTTATTAATACCCACGAGAACTACTCTTGTAAATTGTTCCAGCTATTATATAACTCTCCCCACTCACAAGGTCAGTTAACAAGCACATTATTAGTTTCTCTCTGGATCAATATGCAGTGTCTCTAATTGGGAAGGTTCAAAAGATTAAAACCTCAATTAGAGCTTTCGCTTCTTCAATCACAGATCTTGTATGGCTGGATATGGCCAAGCACAAGTTACTTTGGGTATAAGTGGAGTGACTCTGACCTCTTTCCATTTCCATACTTCATTTACTCGTAGTTTGGGAAAACTAATTAATTCTATGAACTTTTCTACTTCATCCTTGGATCCTACTTCCCTATTAAAATAATTATTTTCTTATTTTTTTTCCTACCATTCCTGACATAGTCAATCTGTCTATTTCAAGGTATTATTCCTTTCATCTGGAAAGAATCTAAATTGTCTCTTATTGAAGAGCTCAGATATGAATCTACAATTACCAAAATATCTATAGGCCGGTATCTAATCTTCCTTTATGGTTAAAAAAACTGAGAAGGCAGTAGCCCTCCAGCTGGAAAAATTCTGTGATGGGTGTGGCTTAGTGGTTGGGCAAGTTACCTCAAGCCAGAAGGCCAGGGGTTCAAATCTTTGGGTTGGAAGGACTACGGTTTTTAGTCCCATAGGTGTTCCTTGGGCAATCCTCTGTTGCCTCAGGTACAAAAAATAGATTGTGAGCTCTTCAGGGACAAGGGGAAAAATATATATGTACACTGCTTTGACTGATAGAAAAGTAGTATATAAGCCTAGTTAAATAAATAAGAGTTTTTCACCCTAAACCATCAGGGTTCTGTACAGGGCATGGTACTGAGACTTCCCTGCTTGGCATGCTCAACAAGATCTATTTCTATCTGGATGCCTGGTGAATCACTCCCTGCTCTTAGCCACACTTGAGGGAATGGGGCTGTTAAGTACAATGGTTTCATTCTTATTTTGCTCATTGGTCATTTAAGGTTCAAATTGACAACCAAGTTTCAGTGGCATGCTCATTGACATGAGGTGTCCCGCAGGGCTAGATCCTCACCCCTTAATTATTCAATGTCTTTATTGTGCCCTTAGCAGCCCTTATCCAGAGCTTGGACATGTGTGTTTATTCCTGTGCTCATGACTTCCAAATAGTGATAGCTAATGAGTCGTGGACTTCATAGTTTCAATAAATAGCTGGGGAAGGGCTATCCAGGATATCAGATTGGTTGTCCATCCATGGGCTCAAGTTGAATACCGTTAAATCTACAGCCATGTGGTTTACAGAGAATAATTCGCTCCCTTTCTTCTGGACTACATTGTTCGGGGTGACGATTCCTATAAAAGATTTCATTCTGTCCTTGGGAGTCCTAATTGATCTCTCTGACCTCTCTGCTTTAGTGAACAAGACATTTTGGTCTCTGAGGAAAATTTGCTACTTAAGATCTTGTTTGGATCAAAAGGTTTTTAAGACATTGTTGAGCTCACTGGTCTTAACAAAATTGGATTATTGCAATTTGCTCTTAGCAGGAGAACCCTGGGTACATCTGAAGGGTGCAATTATTACCAAATACTGTGGTAAAGTTAATGTACGGAGCTAGGAGATATGATCCTGTAACTCCATTGCTCCAGGAACATCGGTTGCCAATGGCTAATAGAATAAACTATAAGATCATATTTCTTACATTCTGTTATTCACTCTAGACAACCTCTATAACTAGACTTTTTACTGATTCTCTATACTCCTAGTCATTGCCTACATTCTTCCCAGGCAAATCATTTTGTGATTCCTTCCTACAGAGTTCTCTGTCACTAATCTATTTGCAGATCTTGTTTTCCTTCTTCATGGTGGAATTTGCTTCCTGACTCTCTCCGCTCAGAACACCTTAGAGCTAAATTTAAATCAGGTCTTAAAACCTGGTTCTTTGAGCAGTAATTCTCCCATGGCTAGATGCAATCACTGAGACACTATGCTTTCCTACCTTCTATGGTCTGTTATAGTTTATGGATTTATGCTGTTGTGCTACTTCGTCCCTGTCCCTATTGTGTGTCTACTGTATAATTTTTTTTGTATATGATTTTTTTCTTCCGATTGTGAACCACCTGGATGTCCTTGTACCAGAGGCAGTATATTAAATGACATGAATAAAAAGAAATAAAGAAGGATAAATAGATGCATGAGTAAGTAATTGACAGCATATAGAATATAAGAAAGAAAAATTAATGTTTGACCATAAGCAATGAAAGCGACATTCTCTAAAATACAGTTACTATAATCAAAGTGATGATAATAATTGCAAAACCTCACAAAATTAGCCTGATGGCACCTAGACAACCATATTTACAACATTAGAGTTAGCATTGAGAAACATTTTAAACTGCTCAGGGTTAAATAATATATAGAAATCACCCTTATTGGTAAATCCACTTACATGGACAACATAACAGGAAATCAATACCTAAGGCGTGGGCTTTCTCTAAGCAACAAAAAATTCCTTTCTTCTTCATGAAGATTTGCACAAATCAAGAAACCCCCATATCTTCTTCCTTAAGAATAAATCTTTCTTATGCTTGAAATATAACTTAAGACTCCAACTTTCAAGCAAATTCTTGAGCAAAAATTATTACCAAAGTATAATGGGTTTTCACCATCTCAGAATGAAGTGCTTGATCTAAGCTATCACTAATATCCAAGCTGTCCTCTAATATAAATGAACTTCCTCCTTCATTATTAACTTCTCCAATTTTCTTTTCCACAGTTAAATTAAACGTTTGCACAAATTGGGGGCACATTCTCAATAGGGATCCCCAGAGTCTCCACAAAATATCTTTTAGTCATAGTCACAAGTTTAATCCACCAAAGCATGAGGAAGTTAAGAAAATGAAGATTAAGGACCCAATTCTGGATTGCGGGTTGCAGGGCTGCATGTCCTGGTGGGACATGCAGTCCCGCAAGCCATCCGAGCCCAATTCCCCCTCTGGCTCTCCCCGTACGTCCTGAGCATCAGGATGGGAAGAGCCGGTGGGAGACGGGATTGGGGCAGTGCAGGGGCGGGCCAGCCTGACAGGACATACAATGCTGATTCAGATCACAGCCCTGTATGTCCTCCCAGGACCATGGGGACACACTGCTTGTTCCACCTCAAAAGACGAATAAGCAGCAAAAACCCAGCGATCGAGCTTGGGGATCCCCCCCCGTGGCCAGGGCCGAGGACACGGGAGTCAGGGGCGCCTTTGGGGAGGATGTCCCTGCAGGCAGCAGGGGCACGCCGGGCCATCCTCAGGCCTGATTCTGGTTACTGCAGGAACATTTTGTTTCCATGGTCCAGAATCGGGTCCAAACAGGTTTATCTTGCTTGGGGCCATATGGACAGCCCGGACGTGCCCCTATCTGAATCAGGCTCCACAGGGGGTAGTTACTAAGCAGCAGTAAAATCTGACATTTTGTTGTTGTTAAATGTGTGCAAGTCAATGTCGACTCATGAAAATCCTGTGGGTAGTTGTCCTAAACTGTATTGTCTTCAGTCAGGTAGCTAATTGTTGAAAGAGTGACATCCATAGCTGCTTGTATGTATCGATCCATCGCGTTGCAGGTCTTCTGCTTTTGCAATGACCTTCAGCTTTTCCAAGCAAGATACAGCATCTTTTTCTAATGGTCTCTGTCTTTGCATGATGTATCCAAAGTATGAAAGTACAAGTCATGTTATTTGAGCTTCTAAGGAAAGCTTATGTAGGTTTGATCTCATCTAGTACTGATTGATTTGTTCTTCAGGCAGTTCTGTTATACTCAGTTTTCTTCACTAGCACTATAATTCAAAGGCGTTGCTTTTCTTCCTGTCTCTTCTTCTTCACTGTCCAATTTTCATATCTATATAACATTTTTTAAAATACCATGGCTTGGGTAAGTAGAATCTTTGTATGTCGAGAGAAATCTCTGTGCTTGAAAATCTTATCCAGGTCCTTCACAAGTGTTCTGCTAAGAGCGATGCATGGTTGGATTTTTTTGACTGCTGATCGTTTCATTGTTGATTATTGACCTAAGCAGGTTAAAGTTGGCTACTACAGTATTTCTATTTCTTCTCCATCAAGAATGAAATTATTGATTTTGCCAGTTTTCAGGTTCTTTGTCTTCTTCATGCTAAGGTGCACACCCATTTTAAGACTATGTACCTTGATCTTGATAAGCAGCCAGCATAGTGAAGTAGACAAAGCGATGGGACCGGATGGGATACACCCTAGAATACTGAGGGAACTTGGGGACGTTCTAGCAACTCCACTGACTGACCTTTTCAATGCCTCGTTGGAGTCGGGAGTGGTGCCAAAGGACTGGAGAGAGGCTCATGTGGTGCCTTTACACAAAAGCGGAAGTAAGGATGTGGTTGAAAACTACAGGCCGGTTAGTTTAACTTCGGTGGTGAGTAAATTATTGGAAACGCTGCTGAAAGAGAAAATAGTGAGGTTTCTGGAGTCCGGCGGATTACAGGATCCGAGGCAGCATGGATTCACCAGAGGCAGGTCTTGTCAGACAAATCTGATTGATTTCTTTGACTGGGTGACCAGGGAGTTGGACCGAGGGAGAGCTCTAGATGTGGTGTATTTAGATTTCAGTAAAGCCTTTGACACTGTTCCTCACAGGCGACTTATAAACAAACTGAGCACCCTAGGGATGGACCCTAAAGTTACTGCTTGGGTTAGAAATTGGTTGGGTGGGAGGCGACAAAGAGTACAAGTAAATGGAGCTCACTCTGAGGAGAAGGATGTTACCAGTGGTGTGCCCCAGGGATCTGTCCTTGGTCCGATTCTTTTTAACATCTTTGTTAGTGATATAGCGGAAGGGCTGTCGGGTAAGGTATGCCTCTTTGCGGATGATACCAAAATCTGCAATAGAGTAGACACCCAGGAAGGTGTAGATAACATGAGGAGGGATCTAGCTAAGCTTGAAGAATGGTCTAGAATTTGGCAGCTGGGATTTAATGTTAAAAAATGTAAGGTCATGCATTTGGGCTGCAGCAATCCAAGGGAGCAATACAGTATAGGAGGTGAAGTACTTTTGTCCACTAAAGAAGAGCGGGACCTAGGCGTGGTTGTGTCTGATGATCTTAAAGTAGCTAAACAGGTAGAAAAGGTGACGGCAAAAGCTAGAAGGATGCTTGGGTGCATACGGAGAGGAATGGCTAGCAGAAAAAAGGAGGTGATAATGCCTCTGTATAAGTCTTTGGTGCGACCTCATTTGGAGTATGGTGTGCAATTCTGGAGACCACACCTTCAAAAGGATGTGAACAGGATGGAGTCGGTGCAGAGGGTTGCTACTAAAATGATTAATGGGCTTCATTATAAAGCATATGAGGACAGACTTAAGGATCTTAATATGTACACCTTAGAGAAAAGGCGGGATAGAGGTGATATGATTGAGATGTTTAAATACCTCCGTGGCATAAATGTTCAGGGAGAGAGCCTCTTTCAATTGAAAGCAAGTTCTGCTACGAGGGGACATGGGATGAGGGTGAAGGGAGATAGATTCAGGAGTGATATGCGGAAATATTTCTTTACGGAAAGAGTAGTGGATCCGTGGAATAGTCTCCCAGTGGAGGTGGTAGAGATGAGGACAGTAACTGAATTCAAAAAAAGCATGGGACCAACACAGAGGATCTCTAAAGGTAAAAAGTGGACTGTTGTAGTTATGGAAGGACAGACTAGATGGGCCTTGTGGTCTTTTTCTGTCATCATGTTTCTATGTTGATGAATCTTCCACCAATCTTCATACTTTGGTTGTCTTCATACAGTCTTGATTATTTGTTTGGCATATAAATTGAATAGGTATGGGGAAGTATGCAGTCTTGTCTTACACCTTTGCTGATCTGAAACCATTCTGTTTCTCCTTGTTCCATTTGAAATGTTGCCTCTTTATCAGTGTAAAGGTTGCGCATGAGAACTATCAGATGTTCTGGTATACTAATGCTTCTTAATGTGGCCCAGAGTTTCTCATGATTTACATTACACAATTAAAGGCCTTGCTGTAGTTCATAAAAATACATATAGCTATTCTTTTGTCTTTTCAAGGATATGTCTCACATCTGCAATGATGTCTCTTGTTTTCACTTTTTCCTGAATCCTGCTTCCACTTCAGGCAGTTCTCATTCCAGGTATGATTATAGTCTTCACTGAATGATCTTGAGTAGAATCTTGCTGGTGTGTTGGATCACAGCGATTGTCAAATAATTTCCACAGACAGTTGAACCACCTTTCTTCAGTATTGACATAAACACAAGTCTTTTCTAGTCAGACAGCTATGATGTTGTCTTCCATATTTCTTGGCAGAGCCTTGTAAGTATTGTAACAGATGCCTCATGAATGCAGCAATACTTCAGTTGGGATGCCATCAATGTCTGGTGCTTTGTTAAATTAAAAGTTTGCACAAATTGGTGACATGTTCTCAATAGGGATCTCCAGAGTCTCCACAAAATATCTTTTAGTCACAGTCTCAGGTTTAATCCGCCAAAGCATGGGGAAGTTAAGAAAATAGAGATTAAATGGGGTAGTTACTAAGCTGCAGTAAAATCTGACATTTTGTTGTTGTTAAGTGCCATCAAGTGAATGTCAACTCATGGTGATCCTGTGGGTAGTTGTCCTAAACTGTATTAAGTCTTCAGTCAGGTAGCTAATTATTGAAAGAGTGACATTCATAGCTGCTTGTATTCTATCGATCCATCACATTGCAGGTCTTCCTTTTTTGCGTTGACCTTCAGCCTTTCCAAGCATGATGCGTTCAGTGTTCCTTCAATTTCTTCTTTCATCACCAATGGTTTCTGATCTTAAGGTACAGGTTCAAATGGCTTTTGATCTACTTGATCTTTAAGGTATTAAGACTCCAAGTATTCCTTCTACCTTTTCTTGATCTTCTCAGCATCATTCAACATGGATTCTTAGCATCTTTTTAGCATTACAATTTGAGACTGGTTTTTTCTCTTTAACTCTTGCAGCTTTAGAAATGCTAATCTTGTAACTGGGTAAGGCGGACAGGGTGCTTCCGTCCCCGCCCCTCCCCCCACCACACTCCCGCCCCACCCCGCCTTACAAATAACCACAACACAACCACTGGGAATCAAACTGGTCGCAGCTTTATTAACCGTACAACATTATCCTTAAACAAACAAACAACAGCAAACCTTCATTAACTGATTTACGGCCGCAGAATGAATCCTCACCAGCCGTGTGAGTAGCAAAGTGAGTTCCACCCGCTTCCGCTGTGAACCGGCCACAGGCCATTCCGTCGCCCCTCTTCCGGCTTCGCCATATTATTAGCAAAAGCCCCGAGGGTTTCACCGGGCCAGGGGTACCCCACCCCTGCCCTGCATCTTGCCAACGGCTCTGGGGATCCCGCCTCCCCCCTCCAGCTGCAACCCCCCTCCCCCATTCCAGCCCAACCCTAGGGATGGGAGGGTGGGATGCCAGCCACTTCAAAAACGCTCCCCCGGTGACTGACCCTCCTGCCGGCTCGCTCCACCTTTACCCCACCTCCCCCCAGACCTACACGATCCCCCATTGGCTTCCGCACCCCTCACTCACCGGCGGGAGCCAATGGGGTCCACCAAAACCCATGCTGATGCCGACCTCCTCCAGAAGCCTCGTGGGGCCGGGGCCACGCACCCGCCGCCCCCCGGTTAATGGCGGCTAGCGGGCACGAGGCCCGCGGCCTTTCTGTAACCGGGTAAGGCGGACAGGGTGCTCCCGTCCCCGCCCCACCCCCCACCACACTCTCGCTCCACCCCGCCTTACAAATAACCACAACACAACCATTGGGAATCAAACTGGTCGCAGCTTTATTAACCGTACAACATTATCCTTAAACAACAACCAACAGCAAACCTCCATTAACTGACTTCCGGCCGCGAAACAAATCCTCACCAGCCGTGAATAGCAAAGTGAGTTCCGCCTGCTTCCACCGTGAACCAGCCACAGGCCATTCCGTCACCCCTCTTCCGGCTTCGCCATATTATTAAAAAAGCCCCGAGGGTTTCACTGGGCCGGGGTTACCCCACCCCCGCCCTGCATCTTGCCAACGGCTCCGGACCCCGGACACCTCCGGGATCCCGCCACAGGCACAGGGACCACCGTCCCTGTGCCACCCCCCAAGGCCAAGCTGCAACCAGTCACCCTTCCCTGCACCACATATTCCAAGGCCTCCTGCCAGTTGTTTAGGAGCAAATCCTCCCCCACCGAGGATAGATGTACCCCATCCTGCTGATATAACCCAGCACACTCGACCTCAACCCATGGATGCAAAATCTGCCATCCACCCTGCTGACAGACTCATCTGCCAATCTGCCGATTAATCTTGATCAACCCGCGAGACCACCTCCGATGGACCCAGCAAGCAGGCCTCCTTGGAATTATGTCCGACCACAACAAAACTACATTGTCAAACATTAACAACACCTCAGCCAAGTCTCTTTTCGCTGCCCTGATCAGTTGCTTACAAGTCCAGGACGCTAAATCGTTGCCTCCCAAATGCAGCAACAGCAAATCAGGCGCACCTTTCTCACGCCTCTGGTGCCAAAGCAAAGGCAGTAGCTGATTTCACCGGAGATCACGCTTGCCCAGCCATGAGACGGTCACCTCAGAGGCGTTCAATCCCAAGTTTGGCCCCAAGGGCCTTGTCGCTGCCCAGTGACCAGCCCAGTACACGAACGAATGGCCGATCATCCAGCAGCAACCCGGAGTCCGGCTGACATCTATAAGAAAATAAACAGTTAGCAGCCGTTAAGCCCCCCCCAACCCTCATAAGCGCACATACCCCTGAAAGGCTCTCGACTGCCATCTGCCTATCCGCTGAATCTCCCGCTCAGTCAACCCTGCCTCAGCCGCGCTAGTCGCCGCTCCAATCCGAAACGAATGAGGAGCAAAGTTGACCAGATACAGCCCCAACTGGAGGAGCGTCATCCGCAGAACCGCTGTAAATTGAAACCGCGTTAGCAGTCGGGCATCCTCATGCACAAAGAGGAATCCACCCCCCCCCAGGCCTTGCGCTTAGATAGGCATCCATGGCTGCCACCGGGCATGTAGGGGAATCACGGACTGCCCTCACGAGTACCCCCACCCCTCTGCCCTTCTGAGCCGTCTTGGATCTAGCCAAACATATACGCAACTCCCCAGAGGTCAAATGCACATGCTGTACCAGCAAGGCACCTCCCACTTTCACTCCACTGGATGCAGCCACCAACTCTCCCACCCGGAAAGCCCCAAAGAAGGCCAGACAATACACAGCCTTAAACAACGTGCACTCATACCTTGACGCTGCCACCGAGGGTAACGCTGCACACAACTCCCCCAGCAGCTTATGCGTGATAGGCAGCCGCCTGTCACCCAGCGAAGGATGAGCACGCTCCCAACCAAGCATCAGCCTACGAACCAGGAACCCCCCGCTGGACGCTCCCCAACCCACTGCCTTCGAGAAAAAGGCAAACCCTGCTAAATGCGCCCAGACTGTCGATCGTGCTGCTCCTGCGGCCTTTGCTGCCATGACGTACTGGCCCAATAGATGGTCCGACACCGGACCCTGCCGCCAACCCTGCGAGACCAGAAATTGAACTACGCTGTTGCAGCCTCGCCGATAAGCCTGCCATGTCGCCGCTGACACTGAACTCTGCAGCAGGTTCAGCATATCCGCAGGCCAGCTTGCCACAAGTGATCCGGGACCTGCAATCTCACTGCGTCCGCCTCTGGAGCCAAACTCCGAAACAGATCCCACTTGAAACGGGAAAGAGCATCAGTAATTTGGTTAGTCATCCCTGGTATATGACGGGCCCGAACACAAACATTCAACCGCAAACAGGCTAGCACTACCTCCCTCATCAAAGCCGCAACTCGACGGCAGCACGGAGCATAGCGATTGATCACGCAAACCACCGCTTCGTTATCACACCACCAAAGCAACCTGCGATTATGCAACTTGCCGGGCCACAGGTGCAGCGCCACAAAGATTGGGAACAACTCTAAAAAGGTTATGTTATCGGTTATACCCGCCTCCCGCCAAGCTTGCGGCCATGCCCCCGCGCACCAGGAGCCCCCAAAATATACATCTAATCCCAAGCCACCTGCCGCATCCGTGAAGAGCTGCAAATCCCTCGTGGAAATTTCCTTCTCCATGAAAACTGAAACCCTGAAACTCATCCCAAACACCCAAATCAGCCCTCATACTCCGCGATACCCTAATGCGATGATGCAGCTTAATGACACCCGATGTAGCCTGCGATAACCTACGCAGGAACACCTGTCCCATCGGAATTACCTGACACGCGAAGTTCACCCCATGCCTGGACCAGTCTCATGAACCCGTCCAGCAGCTCTTGGCACAGAGCAGACTGCGCTTCACCCACGAACAGGAAATCATCCAGATAATGGACCACATTCTCGCATCCCACTGTTTCCACCAATACCCAATGCATGAATGTGCTGAATTTCTCAAAATACGAACAGGAAACTGAGCAACCCATTGGCAAGCATTTATCGAAATAATAATGTCCCTCAAAACAAAAACCCAGCAAATGAAATGCCGAGGGGTGTATCGGCAACAACCGAAATGCGGATTCGATATCCACCTTCGCCATCAGACTCCCTGTCCCACATTTCTTCACTAAATTAACCGCGTCATCAAAAGAAGCGTAATGTACCGTACACAACTCCCTTGGGATACAATCATTCACAGACCCTCCCACTGGGGCGGACAAGTTGTGGATCAATTGGTATTTCCCCGGCTCCTTCTTCGGCACGATCCCGAGCGGCGAAACTACAAAGTGCGCAAACGGATGCTCCACAAAAGGCCCCACTACCCTGCCCAATTCCACTTCCGTTGCCAGCTTGACACGCACAATCTGAGTGAAGCGCCGCACCGAAGGTGAGTTCCGCCCCTCATCCGAACCAACCCTCCCCCTTAACGGAATAGTGAACCCATACATAAATCCCCCCTCGAGCACCTCTCCATCCCGACGCCTCCTGTACCGCCTCAGCCAGGGCCAAAGCTCCGCAACCCGAATAGGCATCGGAGCCAGGTCCAACAGATCCTTACTGCTTGGGGGCTGGGAGAGAGCCACCCGTGGCCCCTTTTTTGACGCACTTGATTGCTGAGTGCCCCCCGCCACAGACGGAACAACTATGTCAAAACTTACAATCCGGAAAGGGGCAGGAGGACTTGTTAAACTGCCAGCATACGTCCCCAGCTCCCCCTCCAACCGGTCTCTGCGGCGCAGGAGCACTCCCCCCCCCCGAAAGGGCCGAGCTGCACCCGCCACCACCGCCACTCCTCCTTTCGGTCCCCTCCCCCGCCTTCAGCGCCCCCCCTGGCTGCCATCTGCGTCAGCCAGAGGTTGATATCCTGCGTTCCCCATGACAATGACTTATTCTCCTCCATCTTGTCCCGAAACTTCTCATCATAGTTGAGCCATGCCCAACCATCATGAGTCTGTGCCGCTTCCAAGATAGAGTCCGCATAGGCTAACAGCATCCCGTACTGCCCAGGGTAGTGGTGTCCCCAGACACTGGCTAACCTCAGGAAGGCTCTCATCCAGTTAATGACATTACGCGAAACCTTCTTCACCCGCCCTGCTTTTTCATCCACCTTCCTCTTCCTTTTACTATCGCCCGACCTCTTCCTACCCTCCAGAAGCCTAAAAATGTCAACATACCACCTTCTCCGGATCTTAATCTGCAACCTCCGTGGCACCCCCTCCCAAAGCTCTGAAAACGAAGCCAGTGTGGGCGCAACCCCGCATGCAGTGGCTCCCCGCACGCCACAGCCACCCTCCACTCACACCCCTCCCTCCGAACCCAGAGAAGGTGATGACGCCCCACAAGACGAAGAAGACGAGGACCTTGACCTGCGGCGCCGTCTACAGGAGTGCTTCCGCTTCTTCTTTGCCTTAACCCCCGCCCCCTCCCCCTCCTTTTCGAGCCCCCCCTGCCTTACAGGCGACTCACCTGCCGCAGCAGCCATGGGCCTTAGCACGCTCTCACCACCATCCTGATCTGCGCGCCCGCTGTCCAATGGCAATACTTCCTCCTGATCCCCCGTCGTCTCCAGAGCCTGCTCACCCCCTGCAAAATCCGCCTCGCACTCGCCAAACCGCGATGCACCTCTTCTAGGCGGCCCCACTGCCGGCATCCTTCCGGGCAGCATCTGTGAAGATAGAGAAGAAAACACCACGGGGGAGCCAGCCATAACCCAGTGAGATTGCCACGCTCCCAACCACTCAGCCCATGAAGATCCCTGTCCCCCACCCCGCCAATGATCCCAGGCTGCCGGATAAAAACCACCTGGAATAATCGGCCAGCCCCACTGGCCCCCTAAACCGTGCCCCACTTGACTGTCCTGACTCACCGCCCCAACTTCTGCCCCACGGAGTAAAGGTCCTATCCCAGCCACCCCCTATCACCCGCCCCCTCCCGGAAGGTCCCCATTCTATCCACCGGCCCCCCTTCCCCATTGAACTCAACGGGAGCCCCACCCAGCCCCCCTTCACTATAACCGCCCCCCAGCGCAGACCGAATGCTCCCCCTGCCCCTCCCTGCTGCCCGCACTGCCCCCCCACCCCCACGCCTGAGCCACCTTACTCTGCCATTCTCCCCAGCCCTAGATCCCCCTCTCGTTCCCCTTAATTCACCCATTCCTACATCACTCCCCCTGCCCGAACCCCCCCTTCCCGAGCACCCCCGAATTATTGCCCCATCCCCCTGCTCGCCCTCCTACTCACCACTTTTCTCCCCCCACCCCCCCCCCCGACCCTTCCGTGCAGGCATGCTACTTAGCAGCACAACATGCCTAAGAATACACCCCATTCCCCTTGGTTTTTATTTATTTATTATTATTATTTTAAATTATAAGCTAAGCCTGTGCAAGACCAAGCTTCCCACCCAAATCCACCTTTCAAACCCTTTTTACTTGCCTGCTCCTGCACTGCTGCCCCCGGCACCCACAGCCCCGCGGGCCTCCAAGATTTCCTCGATACGGCAGGAGCTGCCACCTCCTCTGTGCCTGCCGATTCCGCCTCCGACCCCCGTTCGCCACGCCAAAGCAGTCCAACACAGATTCTGCCACGGAGCTCAGCAGGATGCCAGCCACCTTCAAAAACGCTCCCCCGGTGACTGACGCTCCTGCCGGCTCGCTCCACCTTTGCCCCACCTCCCCCCAGACCTACACGATCCCCCATTGGCTCCCGCGCCCCTCACTCACCCGCGGGAGCCAGTGGGGTCCACCGAAACCCACGCTGATGCTGACCTCCTCCAGAAGCCTCATGGGGCTGGGCCATGCACCCGCCGCCCCCCCCCTCCCCGGTTAATGGCGGCTAGCGGGCACGAGGTCCGCGGCCTTTCTGTTCTTTCTCTAATAGTTTCTGATTCTATTTCCTTGCATGCATCACTGTACTACTTGGTCTCATCTTGCTGAATGCTGGAAATTTCCATTAAGTAGCAAACTTTCTCCTCTGGCTTTCTCCTCCGGCTTTAGCTTATCTGCATTTCTTTCTTTTTTTAATTTTATTTATCAAATTTCAAGTTTCACATCATTCCAATAAAAGGGAAAAGAAAAACAGTGTCAAGATATGCTAAAAAAATAAATAAACAATCACAATTAGGAAAGCCCATACAATTTAGGAAGTATAAACAAACATGAGACCAGACTCTTATGAAACCAAAAAGGGGAGGGGGATTAAGAAAAAAGAAAACCTGCCAATCTAATCAGGAAATAAAAAAATAAGGAAAAACAGGAGGTAAACAGCGAGAACTCAATTACCTCTAAAGCTGGGCCCCCTGATCCTCTTCGTTAGGAGTGCTAGTCATTCTACCAACAAGAAAACGTTCCAATTGCTGTGGTTCATAAAAAACAGAAGTAACAGCCTGAAATCTGACAGCACACCTGCATGGAAATATGTACCCAAACGAGCAACTGTTTGACATTTGTCAAGAAATAACTTTCTATGTTTTTGTGTTGTCCTACTTAAATCAGGAAATACCTAAATTTTATTACCCAGGAAAGTGCAAGCTTCATCCTCATGGTTTTTAATCAAATTCAAGAGCGAATATGGCAATCAAAGTTGATCACACAATGATCTCATCCTGAGAATTCTCCAAGTGCTCCGTTAAATTCAGGCTCTCCTCTGAGATCTACCACTGAGCTTCCTCATTTCTTCCTCCAGCTTCACTATTGGTTAACAAATAGAATGCTTGGGCAATTGGCAGAATACACTCGTCAACAAATTTTTACAAAAGTCATGTTACTGAAATAAAAATAGCCATTTCTTATCACTTTTTATATGCTGAACACGAATATGACAGTGAAATTGCAAAGTTGATTCTAGTTTTTTTGTAATCTATAAGAATTAATGTTTACATCACGAAATGCATGTCAATAGTAAATATATAATAGGCCTTCGGTTAATAACTGTAAAAAACAAGTCATAGACTACTTCTTAGATTTTTTTGCCTGTCTCTTGTACAGCTGTTCGGGAGCTTCTCTGGGGAGTGTCCAGCAGTAGTCAGCCAGCATTGTAGTGGACCATTTTCCCTGGTATCTTTGCTCCATCGTTACAAAATCCTGGTGAAAACGTTCACCCTGTTCATCACTAACCATACCACAGTTGCAGGAAAGAAATCGAGATGGGAATCAAGGAAATGGATCTTTAGAGACATATTGCAGCCAAGTTTCTAATACTGCATCAGCATGTCTTCTACTAGTTCCTTGTAGTTTTCTGCCCTAACATTCCAGAGAAAGTTTGTTGACACTAGGCGAAAAGCATTCCATGCTTGTTTTGCATCACCCTGCAGCAAGTTGTTGAACCGGTCATCTTTGAAGAGCTCTCGAATCTGAGGACCCACAAAACCTCCCTCTTTAATCTTTGTTTCGCTGAGTCGAGGGAATTTTTCATGCAGGTATCAGAAAGCTGGCGAAGTGCGGTCCATGGCTTTCATGAAGTTTTTCATCAAACCTAGTTTGATGTGAAGGGGTGGTAGCAGGATTTTGTGAGCCTCAACCAGAGCTGGGTGCTGGATATTCTTCTCTCCAGCTGTTACATTTTGTCTGCGATTCCATTCCTTCCGCAAGTAGTGCCAATCCCTTGCTCTGCTAGCCCACTCACATAAGAAACACATGTATTTTATATATCCCTGCTGCAGTCCCATTAAAAGGACAACTACCTTCAAGTCACCACCGAGGTGCCAGCTGTACTTGTTATAGTTAACGGAAGTCAGTAGATGCTTTAAGTTATCGTATGTCTCTTTCATGTGGACGGCATGCGCTACTGGAATAGATGGAAGACGGTTTCCATTGTTCAAAAGCACAGCCTTAAGACTCAGTTTCGAAGAGTCTATAAATAGTCTCCAGTCTTGTGGGTCATGAGTGATTTTTAAGGCATTCATGAGGCTTTCGATATTGGAACAGAATACCAGATTACTTTCCTTTCCGACTGCGTATAGTACACTGCTGACGTCAGATGGCTTCAGCAGCTGTCTGACAGTAGTATTGCATTGCATCCGAAAATGATGCAATCAACTCTGGATGATGTGTGCATGCTGGTATTATGCAATGTGATGCAATGTTACATCATTCAATGCTTATTTGGGATGTTGTTGATGTCCTACTGGATACATTTACACGGTGAAATGTCAAAAATGAACTACATGCAATATCTTCAAAACGAGAGCCAATAAATTTTTTTTAATGTAATATTCGTGTTCAACTCACCAAGATACTACAGATTAGGGCCTTTTAAAGTCAGTAATGATTTCAATGTTGACAAGTGATATTGAACTCAGACATTTTTAAAACCTCAACAAAATATCTCATGAACAGGAGCTCGGGTGGAAAGAATGGTGATCTGGAGAAAGTCAGGAAGCACAGATTACATCTTCTTCCATGACTGTACAATAATAACCTAAGAAATGCCATACTGGGTCAGACCAAGGTCCATGAAGCCCAGTATCCTATTTCAAACAGTGTCCAATCCAAGTCATAAGTATCTGCCAGGTTTCCAAAACAGTACACAGATTCCACAATGCTTGTATTAGGGCAAGCAGTGGATTTCCCGGGTCCTCTTTAATAATGATGTATGGACTTTTCCTCCAGGAACATGTACACACCTCTTTTAAATACAGCATTTACTATATCCTCCGGTAACAAATTTGAGAGTTTGATTACTTGTTGAGTGAAAAAATATTTTCTCTTATTAGTCCTAAATGGGCTACATTGTAGCATCATTGAGTGTCCCCTAGTCTTTCTACTTTTAGAAGGAGTAAGCAACCAATCTATGTTTGTGCATTCCACTTCATTCATTAATTTATAGACCTCTATCATATCTCCCCTTCGCCGTCTCTTTTCCAAGTTGAAGAGCCTTAACCTTTTAAGCCTCTCCTCATTGAGGTATCCTTCCATCACTTTACCATTTTAGTGGCTCTTCTCTGTACCTTTTCTACTTCTGCTATATCCTTTTTAAGATATGGCAACCAGCATTGTATACAATATTTAAGGTGTGATTGCACCATGGAATCAGGGCCGGCTCGTCCATTGAGCAAGAATGTTTTTTGCATAGGGCCCCGCGTTTCAGGGGGCCCCGCGCAAAGAACATTCTGCTTTTTTTCAAAATTAAGTTAAAAAAAAAAGCTGGCTGCTACCGCTGCCGCTGCCGCCGCGGCAGAATGGAGTGTCCCGCGGGGCCCCCTCTGCCCAGCTGAGCTCTCCCTCTGCGATGGCTGAGCCCCTCTGTGCCGGCTTTCAGATACACGAAGGGAGAGTGTCTCCCTCGCATCTCTGTTAAGCCTGCAGGGGCAGATGGGAAATTTCCCATCAGCCCCTGCGGGCTTAACAGAGACGCGAGGGAGACACTCTCCCTTCGCGTATCTGAAAGCCAGCACAGAGGGGCTCAGCCGTCACAGAGAGAGGGAGGGAGGGACTCTGCTGGGCAGAGGGGGCCCGGCGGGACACTCCATTCTGCTGCTGCCGCGGCAGTAGCAGCAGCGGCAGCGGTAGCAGCCAGCTTTTTTTTTTTTTTAAATGTTCCTTGAACCGATGAGGGGGGGGGGGGTTAGGGCTGGTAATGGGCTATGGAGGGGATTAGGAGTTGACTTGAGGTGGGCTGTGGGTTGTTTGGGGGGGTTTAGGAGTGGTAATGGGCTATGTGGGGGCTAGGAGTGGTAATGGGCTGGGGGGGTTAAGACTGGAGGTGGGCAGATGGGGTTAGGACTGGTAATGGGCTGTGGGCTGATGGGGGCTGTCTGGTAATGGGCTATGGGGGGATAGGACAGATAATGGGCTATGGGGGGGGGGCAAGGACAGGAAAAGGGCTGATGGGGAGGGGTTATGACTTGAGGTGGGCTAAGGGGGTTAGGACTGGTAATGGGCTGTGGGCTGTTGGGGGGGTTAGAACTGGTAATGGGCTATGGGGGGGGTTAAGACTGGTAATGGGCTTTGGGCTGATGGGGGCTGTCTGGTAATGGGCTATGGGGGGGGGTTAGGACTGATAATGGGCTATGGGGGGGCTAGGACAGGAAATGGTCTGATGGGGAGGGGTGAGGACTTGAGGAGGGCTGATGGGGTTAGGACTGGCAATGGGCTATGGGGGGCTGACTGGAAATGGGCTGATGGGGGGTTAGGACTGGTAATGGATTATGGGGGGGGCTTAAACTGAAAATGGGGTGATGGGTTAGGACTGGAAGTGGGTTGATGGGGGGGCTAGGACTGGTATTGGGTTGGGGGGTTGCTAGGACTGGAAATGGGCTGATGGGGGGCTAGGACTGGAAATGGGCTGATGCAGGGACTAGAAGGGAATGGATGCTGGGTGAGGCTGGAACTAGAAGGGAGCTGATGTTGGGGGAGGATTAGAATGGGATGGGGTTGGGAGAGTAAAATGGAGAGGGGAAAAATATTTTGTGTGGGAGGGATGAAAAATCTACAATTGGCCGGGTATTGGGAGAGTAAGTGGGGATTGAGGATGGAGGAGTAAAATTTGAGTGGATGAAATAGGAATGAGGAAAGAGCAAAAGGAGAAAGATTAGTATGTTAAAGCAGATGTAGAGAGAGAATGGAAAAAAAACTAGGAGTGAAGAAAGGACAAATGGACAGCAGACGATGGAGAGTTAGCAGAAGACATGAAGAAACCAGAAGAAAGTGGCTGGAGCAATTGCAGCTGAAAAAAAATGCACAAAAGGTAGAAAAATATCTCTTTATTTTGAATTTATTAATTGGAATATGTCAGCTCTGGTAAATGTGCATCATTAACGTCTGCGCTTTGTTTAGTACAAGAGCAAATTAATGTATAGTTTTATTTCTACAGTGTTGTACATTCCAAGTTTGGCTTTTGGGATTCCCAGTTTAATTATTGTCGTCCTGTTTCTAAATTGTGATTCCTTGTTTGGTGATGGTTTATGTTCTGTTCATGTGTAACTGAGCTGAGGTATTCTGTTTATATAATTCCTATTTGACATTGCCACTTGTTCTCTTTCCCCAGTAGGTCATGTATTGGTATTCTCTGAAATGTATTGGTTTAATATTTGCATGCTTCCTTTTGATAGGTAGGGTATGGTGCTTTGTGAGTCCTGGTAGTGCTGTTAGGGTACGGCGGGTTTGCTATGGGTTCTAAATGGGCAGTGTTTGTAGTAGTTCCTAATGTGTCTGGCGGTTGGCACTGGATTATAGTAATGTAGAAATCTTTTAGTCTTTCTTTATTCATACACTCATTAAGAGGCATGTTTACTAAAAGTTAGTATATGGTAACATTAAGCAAATATTTATGCAAATGAGGCCCCTTATGCAAATGAGGCCCCGCACCGAGTCTCCGCACATGGCCCCGCACCCCCCTTGGGCCGCCCCTGCATGGAATGATACAGAGGCATTAGAATATCCTTGGTTTTGTTCTCTATTTCTTTCCTTATGATTCCTAGCATTCTATTTGTCCTCTTGGCTGCTGCTGAATACTAGGCAGAGGGTTTCATGATGATGCCTAAATCTTTTTCCTGGGTTCCTAATTTAGATCCTTGCATCATGTTACTATAGTTTGGGTTATTCTGTTCATATTAAATTTCATTAGCTATTTGGACATCCAGTCTTCCAATTTATCAAGGCCCTCTTGAAATTTTTCACAATCCTCTTCTGTTTTAATAACTTTGAATAATTTTGTGTCATGTGCAAATCTGATCACCTCACTTTTTTTTCCCATTTCCAGGTCATTTTTGAAGATGTCAAAAAGCAGCGGACTCAGCACAGATCCCTGGGGTACAACACTATTCACTTTTCTCCATTGGGAAAATTGGCCATTTAGCCCTACCCTCTGCTTTCTATCTTTTAACCAGTTCCTGATCCACAATAGTACACTGCCTCCTATCCCATGTCTCTTTAGTTTTGCCAAAAGTCTCTTATGAGGGACCTTGTCAAAGGCTTTCTGAAAGTCCAGATACACAATATCTGCATTGCATCACCATCTTGATTCCTCCTCACCAGCTTCTCTGCATTTCTAAGCAATTCTCAGAGTTTCTTCAGTCATCCATTTTTTCTGTTTTGCTTTTTCACCTTTTGCAGAGGCTTTTCACTTTCTTCAAGCACAATTTTATTGATGTCATCCCATTACTCTTCTGGTGCTTTCATTTGTATCCAAAGTGGTGATTCAATTTAGCAGGTAATCTTTAAATTCCAGTGGTATATTTTCAAGATTATACTTTACTATATTCATGAGTGGCTTGATTTTTTCCAGTTTTAGCTTGCATTTGCATATTAGTAGCTGGTGATGTATACCATAGTCTGCTCCATGTTTTGTCTTTGTTGATGTATCAGAGGAATTGAAACAAATCTCAATAAACCTGGACAATGTAGTACAGCAATTTAATAAAATAAAGTGTAGCAAATCACCTGGACCAGTTGGTATAAATCTCAGAGTGCTCAAAGAACTAAAAAATGAGACTTCAGACCTATTATAAGGAATATGTGAACTATCATTAAAATCATCTGTAGGAATTGAAGATTGGAGAGTGGCCAAGGTAATGCTAATTTTTAAAAAGGGTTCTAGGTGTGATCCAGGAAATTACAGTCCTATGAGCCTGACATCAGTACTGGGCAGAATGGTAGAAATCATTACAAAGAGCAAAATTACTGATAATCATGCTATAATGGGACAAATCCAACATGAATTTAGCTAAGTAAAGTCTTGTCTCACTAATCTGTTGGTTTTTTTGAAGATATGACTAAACAGGTAAACCAAGGTGAGCCAGTTGATATAGGGTATTTGTATTTTCAAAAATTCTTTGACAAGGTCCCTCATGAGAGAGCCTTTGCAAAATTAAAAAGCCATGGGATAGGAGAAAGTATACTATTGTGGATTGGGAACTGGTTAAAAGATGAAAAACAGAGTATGACTAAATGGACAATTTTCTCAATGGAGAAAGGTATATAGTGGAGTACCCCAAGGATTTATGGTCGATCCACTACTTTTTAACGTATTCATAAATGACCTAGAAATAGGAATAATGAGTGAGGTGAACAAATCTGCAGCTGACACAAAATTATTCAAAATTGTTAAAACCCAAGAGGATTGTGAAAAATTGCAGGAGGACCTAGAGAAACTGGGAGACTGGGTGTCCAAATGGCTGATGAAATTTAATTTGGATAAGTGTAAGGTTATGCTCTTAGGAAAGAACAACCCACACTACAATTACACAGTGCAGGTTTCCACATTAGAAAAAGGATCTAGGCATCATTGTGATTAATATGTTGAAACCCTTGGCCCAGTGTTCAGCAATGGCCAAGAAAGCAATTAGAATGCTAAGACTCATAAGGAAAGCAATGGAGAATAAAACTAAGGACATTATAATGCCTCTGATTCACTCCACACCTTGAATATTGTCTGCAGGTTTGGTCACCTATCTAAAAAGGGATACATTAGAAAATTTACAGAGAAGAGCAATCAAAATGATAAAGGGAATGGGAGGATACCCCTATGATAAACTTAAAAGGTTAGGGCTCTACTACCTGGAAAAGAGATGGCTGAGGGGAACAATGATAGAAGTCTATAAAATAATGAGTGGAGTAGAATTGGTAAAAGTAGATCAGTTCTTTGCATATTTAAAACGTAAAAAGACTGGGGGACATGCAATGAAGCTACAATGTAGAATATTTCAGACTAATTGGAGAAAATATATTTTTTCAGTCAACATGTAATCAAACTGTGGAATTCATTGCCGGAGGATATAGTAAAAGCTGGTAGGGTAGCTGGGTTTAAAAGGTTTGGACAAGTTCCTGGAGGAAAGTCCATAACTCAATATTAAAGTGGACTGGGGAAATTCAACGCTTAGCCCTATCTACCTTTTGGGACCCTGACAGCTATTTGTGACCTGTTTTGGCCACTGTTGTTAACAGGATACTGGACTTAATGGACCTTTGGTCTGACTCATTATGGCATATCTTGTGATCTTATGACTTTATTGAGCTTTTGCATCATTGACTTCCAGCGATGTAGTCAATTTGATTTTTATATAATCCATTCGGTGAAGTCCATGGATATACAGTCAAACCTCGGTTTTCATGATTAATCCGTTCAAAAAAGTCTGACTAAAACCGAAACGGACTAAAACCGAAGCAAGATTTCCCATAAGAAATAATGTAAATTCAATTAATCCGTTCCAGACACCCAAAAATATTGACAAAAAATACATTTTATAGAGAATAACTATATTTTTACATACAGAAAACAATGAGAAATACATATAAATGACTAATGAAATGGATAAATGAGCATGTAACATCACTTTTACCTTTATTGAAGACTTTTGTTGGCATATGGGACGCACTCCAGCCAGCTCCAGCTGCTCTCCCCTCCGGGGATCGAGCAATCACCACCAGCAGCGGAGGTGGGAACAGCCATCTTGGCCGGCTGCCCAATTGGGGCTCCAGCCTGCCTTGTAAAAGAGAAGCGCCAATAAATATGGAAGACAGTCAATCAGCAAGAAAATCAAAATAAAGAAAATCCCACTTCTGGCCACAAGATGGTGCTCCATTTTCAACTGTACGAAAACCGAGACAACGTACGAAAACCGGAACAAAATCTTGATGAAAAAAGTCAACGAAAACCGAATCGTACGAAAACCAGGGCATACGAAAACCGAGGTTTGACTGTAGTCACTATTTGTGTTGCTGGAAGAATGTTGTTGCCAAATCCATATTTTCCAACCACTTTACCACTTTTTTTGTTCTCAACTTTTGCGTTCCAGTTGCCCATGACTATCAGTTTGTCTTTTGATTTCAGCTTGTACTTGTTTATAGAACTGATCAAACACATCCCTTCTGCAGCTTTTGTTGGCACAAATAGCTGAATAACAGTTGTGTTGATGGGCATTCTTCATAGATAAATGAAAACGAAATATTCCTGACTGCATTATATTTCATTACAGTTATTGCAAGTTTTTCCTTAATTATAAATGCAACACCATTTCAGTTTGCTGACATCCAACAGACTGAGTTGTGCACATTCCATATTGTTCTTGACCACTTCTTACTTTCCTTGGTTCATGCTTCTTACATTCCATGTCCCAATATATAAGACATTGTTGCAGCTTTGGACTCATTTCATTTGCAGCTACATCAGCAGTCAAACATCTCAAAGGCTTTGTTCCAACCATACCATATATGCTAGCTTTACTCTAAAGAGTCTTCAGCTCTTCCCCAGTAGCCCCAGTGTGTAAACTTTTAACTGCAATGAGGGAAGACAATTTTCAGATGTCTGATTTACAAGGATAAATTGCTATTTACCCATATAAATGGCTTTGAAAAGTGTCCCCTAGAGAGACTTTATGCTGTTTCACTTTGCTTGATTATGAATTAACATTGCTCATTACTTAATGCATTCATTTTTCATGTTTGATCTAAGAGGAATTTATTATGTTAACTTGAGATAAAAAAGGAAGAATACTGTAAATGCTTTCTGTGCATGTTTTCAAGCTACAACATGCCAATAGTTATAGAACAGTGGCTCTAAACCCAGTTCTTAAGACATACCTAGCCAGTCAGGTTTTCAGGATAACCCTAATGAATATGCATGCGAGAGATCTGCATGCACTGGCTTCATTGTAGGAAAATCTCTCTCATGCATATTCACTGTGGCTATCCTGAAAAGATGGCTGGCAAGGTGTGTCCCAAGGACTGGGTTGTGAACCCCTGCTATAGAACGATAAGTAGCCTTCAGTTCAATACCAGGAAATATTTCTTAGTAAAAGAATTTTGTGATATCACAGATTACTTTTAATTGAAAATGTTTTTTGGCAATGAAGTACAACGTACATTTCACTTTATTTATTTACCTGTCTCAAGCTGCTCCAAAATGCAAAGTTAATTAGATCAGCTTTCTGGAGAGCTCATTGGTTAAGAACAATAATTTCTAAAGGAAAAAGTTCAGATGTACTTCAAATGTCCTAACAAAGTTTCCTGTTTTCCAGTCATTTCTTAAAAAGTTATATTTGATTAAAGTGGTGCCACATCCATTGAGAATAAAATTTTAATATTCATAGAATCGGGTAAGGTTTTGGAGGGCCTAAGTGGTTGTGAGTAGGACAACATAAATTAGCTTAGAGCGCTGCCCTGGCATTACTAGATATCCAGAATGAATTATTTAACAATTGAATTAGTTATAGATATGCGGTCTCTTTCATCCTTTTTATTCTTTCCAGCCTATAGGATTGTTGTAAAGAAATTATTCATAATAAGGGATAGAGAATGTCTGTCCATTTGTCTGTCTGGTGGCAAAGCACATAATCAAAAATCTTATAGAGTGGCACTGGGGAGGGTGGCTGGGGAAATGACACATTGAGTTCAAAAATGGGTCAAAATGAATTGGGGGTTTCAAAAAAAATAAAGTCCCACCAATAATGGCCCTGTGTATTTCTATGAGAGAGGCAGGTCTAAGGTCTACTAAATAGAAACATTTATGCACCGAAACATAGAGATTAGGGAACGACTCTTTCAAATTGCCTCTCCCCTCTGCTATCCATCTTGGGCTGATTCTTAGTGATTCAGATGTGTATTTCATTTTCTCTCTTGTACAGTCAATTTTAAAACCTAGCATCTAATCTGTATAGCTTTCTTAATGGTTGCTACATATGTTGGCACCAGTTTCTGCTGTTTGCTAAGTGTACTGCCAGTTAGTGACAGAGAATCACAGCAAAACTGTGGTTGAAATCTGCTGACAGTGACATCAGATGGTTAGATATGTTATCACATCTGGCTTCATTTTATTCTTCATTTGATTATTCTTTCCAAACTAATGCAACGTTTGAGTACTGCTCCATTCAAACCATCCCTCCCTCTCTCTAGGTTAGAGACACACACAGAGGCAACACAGATACAAACACACATGTTTATGTTTATTTAGATTTGATATACCGCTCAGGCCCAAAGGCATTAGAGCGGTTTACAATACTATATCATGAACACATGCACACATATACACTGTTACACACATGCAGAAGAGTTGAATTCCATGATCCATGCTCTGCATGCTTTCCCTACTTGTTTCACATCACCCACATAATCATTCAGAAAATAGGCCATGAAAAGGGAATCAGATGAAAGTTAAGGTTGCAATCAGATGAAAGTTGAACTCAGACTCAATAAGTGTGACTAGCTCTGTAATAATTCTGTCTAGAATATCACTTAAAAGAAACACTTCAAAAATAAATTGGTTTGACAGGTTTCCCTCTTGCTCCTTGGAGATTTCAGCTCAACAGAATCAGCCTAGAATACAGCCCTATGAGCCTTTATTTGCAACTACACAGGCTTTCCTCTATTCTTCTAACTCCCTCCTAATTCAGTCTTGTCATTGCATCGAGTCCATAGCAAGACATGGTTTCCTCAAGAGTCCAGTTAACATAGACTTTGGGTCACTGTTCACTGACAGGCCAGCTGCATAACTTTATACAGATAAGATAGCCATATAAAATAAGATATGTACTAAATATCTATATGTATATCTTTATATCTATAAATCTATATCTATATAATACATAAGATATATAAAATAAGATATATATGAGAATAAAAGCATAAGTGCTGTCACTGAATATACAGATATAACTTTGTATAGATAACTTACCCATACAGAAATATACCTACCATGCATTAGTTATACAGAGAGCAAAGCAATTTCATTGCTCTCTATATAAATTTCCCCATCATCTCCATCCCGTCCCAAATCCAGTAAATAAATTCTGGCCATCTAGCAACTTGAACAAACAGAATTTATGCATTCTCTGGGGAGAAGGATCTGGGTATGATCATAGACAATGCACTGAATTCTTCTGATCTGTGTGCAGCAGCGACCAAAAGAAATTACTAGAAAAGGAATAGAGAATAAAATAAAAGATATTATAATGCCTCTGTATTGCTCCATAGTGCAATTGCACCTTGAGTATGGTGTGCAATTCTGCTCTCTGCATCTCAAAATTGATAGAGTGGCATTAGAAAAGATACTGAAAAGGGTAATTGGAATGATCAAGGGATAAAGAGGTTAGAGCTGAGAGGAGAGATGGCTGAGAGGAGAAACTCAACTTTGCTAAAGCACAAGAGGATTGTGAAAAAATGCACAAGGACCTTGAGAAATTGGGAAACTGGGCATCCAAATGACAGATGAAATTTAATGTGGACAAGTGCAAAGAGCAAAGTGTTCAGCAGTGGCCAAGACAGCAAATAGAATGCTAGATATCATAAGGAAAGGAACGGAAAATAAAACCAAGGCTATTAGAATGCCTCTGTAATCGCTCAATGATGTGATCGCATCTTGAATATTGTTTGTGATTCTGGTTGCCATATCTTAAAAAGGGTATAGTAGAGTTAGAAAAAGTACAGAGAAGAGCCGCCAAAATGATAAAGAGAATGGAAGGATACTCCTTTGAGGAGAGGCTTAACACTTTAGGGCTTTTCAACTTGGAAGAAAGACGATTGAGGGGAAATATGATAGAGGTTTATAAAATAATGAGTGGAGTGGAATGGGCAAATGTAGATTCGTTGTTTACTCCTTCAAGAAGTAGAAAGGCTAGAGGACACGCAAGAAAGCTAAATTTTTTAAAAGTCCTTACCCATGCAAATGATGTTTTGCATGCATAGAAGAGTTTTTGAAAGTTGTCTGCCCTGTATATGGATAAAAGTGTGAACATTGCTCCACAACGAATATAAAAACATAAGACATGCCATAATGGGTCAGATCATCAAGCCGAGTATCCTGCTTCCTACAGTGGCCAATCCAGGACACAAGTACTGTACCAGTCAGGTTCCCAACAGGTAGACAGATTCCATACTGCTTATCCCAGGGGTAAGCAGTGGATTTCTCCAGTCTGCTTTAATAAAGTTTTATAGACTTTTTCTCCAGGAACCTGCCCAAACCTCTTTTAAAGCCAACTACACTAAAAGCTTTTTTTTACATTCTCCAGCAACAAATTCCAGAGTTTCATTACACATTCAGTGAAAAAATATGTTCTCCAATTAGTCTTAAATGTGCTACATTGACCCTCCCACATGTATTTTCTAATTTAGAATGAATTTTATCCCAGTTTTTCCCAGATTGCTCCAATCGTTCTATAGGGGTGCAGGATATCCCACAAAGGCTTCCCACTCCTTGCATTCTCCATCCCTCATATCTCACACTCTGCACCTCCCAGTTTTGGCATGACAAAAAAATAAGAGCAAGCTTTACTCTAAGCCTGATTATATATCCAGAGGTGGCCTGGAAGAGAGAGTTCTTCTGTGATGTGCTTTCTGAGACCTCATTTTGTGGTACTGCAGGTAATATTTGTCGAACAAGAACTACCTGAACTGCAAGTAGGGTTCAGGAAAGGGCAAGGAATGAGAGACATCATCGCAGATGTGAGATGGATCCTTGAAAAGACTAAAGAATACCAAAAGGATATCTATTTGTGCTTTATCAACTACAGGAAGGCTTTTGACTGTGTAAACCTTGAGAAACCCTGGGCCAGATTAAGAAGCATGGGTATACCAGAACACCTGATCATTCTCTTGCACAATCTGTACATTGATCAAGAAGCAACAGTTTGAACAGAACAAGGAGAAACAGAATGGTTTAAAATAAGCAAAGGTGTATGAAAAGACTGCATACTTTCCCCTTACCTGTATAATTTATATGCAGAACAAATCATCAGAGAAGCAGGATTGTATGAAGACAACAGAGATGTGAAGATTGGTGGAAGACTCATCAACAACCTTAACTATGCTGATGATACCACATTACTGGCTGAAAGTGAAGATGATCTGAAACATTTGCTTCTCATGATCAAGGAACATAGTCTTAAAATGGGCCTGCACCTTAATGTAAAGAAGACAAATATCATGACAACTGGAAAAATCAATAAGTTCAGCTTTGAAGGAGAAGAAATTGAAATTGTGGACAACTTTAACCTACCTGGATCAACTATCAATAAAGAAGCAACAAGCAATCAAGAAATCCAACAACGCATTGCTCTTGGCAGAATGGCTATGAAAGACCTAGACAAGATTCTCAAGAGTAGAGATGTCTCTCTCCATACAAAGATTCAACTCGTTCAAGCCATGGTATTTTCAATAACATCATATGGATACGAAAGCTGGACAGTGAAAAAGATAGACAGGAAGAAAATTGATGCCTTTGAATTATGGTGCTCACAGCGAATACTGCGTATACCATGAACTGCCCAAAGAACAAACCAGTCAGTATTGAGATCAAACTTAAGCTTTCTTTAGAAGCTCAGAAAGCAAGACTTCAACTTTCATACTTTGGACACATCATGCGAAGAGAGAGGTCATTAGAGACAGACATCATGCTTGGCAAGATAGAAGGTCAATGCAAAAGAGGAAGGCTAGCAATGAGATGGATCAATACAATAACAGCAGCTACGGGTACCAGTCTGTCAACAATGAGCCGCCGGACTGAAGACCGAGCGCAATTTAGGACAACTATCCAGAAGATCACCATGAGTCGGCACCAACTTGATGGCACTTAACAACAACAACAACAACAACAGTAATATTTAGTCTATGGTTGTTCAGTATTCTTGTCAAATAAAGCTGCTTCTGGGTTTGGTAGAATGCATTTATTTTAGCTTAATTTCTCTTGGAAAGAATGTTCTTGCATTTGGAAACTACAGTTTCTTTTCTTTCAGTTGTTCATTAGGCCAATGGAGGAATCATGGTTCATGGTTTTGGTCTATGCCAAAAAATATTTCAAAATCTAGACAATTTGGTGTAACACTATAGGAACTGCTGGACTAAGGGATTGAAAATTGTGCAATATCCTGTAAAGGGTTTTGTTTTTTATATACTGACAGTACTGTGCATGGTTAGTTTATCTTAATGTAGGTTATATCTGTCAGAATATTAAGACCAAATAAAATATAGAAAAAACATTTCTATAGATGCACTGAATGGTTGAGAAACAGGATTTTAATCAGCATGTCTAAAACAGCAGATCTGCATAGTACTTTTCAGACTCACACATTCTTTATAGAAGATCAAGAACTAATAGATCACTTTCCTAAACATTGATTGCTATTTTATTGCAGCACATTAAGCTGTTTGTCATGTTTCTTTTTAATTAATTATGTGAATATAGTTCTAACAAGCAGCAGCAACTTTCACCCACCCACCTCCATGATGAAATATAGGAGGGACCAGGACTTCATCACAACAGCAGAGCCTCATTGGTAAGATAAAGGGATACAAATATATTTTAGGGGGCCAAGCAATGTTCCCTTTAATTTTCTGTAGGCTGTGTGCGCATAAAATATCAGCTGTGCAGCTTTTGAAGGAAGGTTAAATTTTTGTGTACCACATAACGACACTCGGAGTTATATACTTTAAAATTTGACTACACATCAGAATACAGTATGTACACCACATTGATTTTAATCAAATTAGATGAAAATAGACAATTACTAAATGAAGCGGAAAATTTCTAGTAATTACAATCAACTTTTAAATTTTAAGACGTCTGTGTTGCTTTCTATCAGAATTAGAACCGTATTTTTTGTGCGCTCTGTTGTAAAGTATGTGTGCTCGCTCGGCGAGGTGTGTGCGCGCGCACACGCGCACAGCTTAGAGGGAACAGTGGGGCCAAGGTGCTGAAAGATAAGACATCTGGGCCCAAAGGAAAAGGGGGGTCCAGGAACAATAGTCATAGGGATCTAGACACCACAACAAAAACAGGGGTCCAGGTGCTATGGCATCTAAGCTTGGTTGGACCCAGTCTCTATGAAAAAGTTGCGTTAAGAGAAAGCACCAAGTTCTGCTAGATGGGTGGGCTAAAGTGAAAGGGGGGGGGAGGAGGGGGAAGCCAATTCTGGGAGTGGTGCGAAGCTTTCCATTATGGAGCAGGTGGAGGCAGTGGCCTGAGCCCTAGTAGCAAGATGGATAGATATGATTTGGTATCTCTTCAAACCAGTGTGGTCATTTGAAATATGACCATAGTTCATATATGGCTATTGTCTTGAAATGTGTACCAATCGTTAATCAATGTGTTCCAATTGTTGATCAATTCACACAATTATTTGGAGTCAGACACTCTTCGGGAATTGATACTGAATGGGTTGGGACAGGGGGACATCTTAGGCTGTGACAGAGCCCAGTGCAGTGTGCCTTAATTATGCACTTTATAAATGGAGTCCCTGAAAAGACATTTTAGTCCTTTAGATGACATCATTACTTCCACAGTGTACCTTCTATAAAAGCTAATGGAATAATAATGAAACATTAGCAAAGTAACTACATAATCTGCAAAAGAACACAAAGTAAATATAAGATACCACTAGCTGAAACATACATGCAAAAAACTTCAGAGCTGAGCAAATACATCAGAACAATAATCATAAAAGATTTATAATAGAGCATTTCAAAACTCCCATCATTCAAGACTGGTTGTCGATGGAAACACACGTAAGATATAAGAGTTGGGGGAGAGAAAGCTGTTAAATATATCTTACCGATAGTTGACACCACAGTTCCAACAAAGTAGAAAGCGCCAGTGAAATCCCATCTCGGTCTGAGGGCATTCACCCTGATACCAGCTGCCATCGCTGTTTCATAATCCTTTAGGAAAGACCTCAGTTCTACGAGGCTGATGTTAAAACTGCGGCTAAAGTTTTGCAAAGTCCGTTTCCAATGATTTTGAGCCATGGTTTCCGACGGTCTCTCAATGGTTGAAAACACGGTGGCTCCAGCTATCAAGTAAAGTATGATCAAGACTGCCAGGAGAAGAAATCGACCATTATCTTCATTCAGAGGTAACATACAGCAGCAGCACTCCCTGGACCTCCTGTTAGACATCATCCAAAGATGAACCCTACTGAGAAGCTTGCCAGCAACCAACACCTCATAGACTGGCATTGGACTACAGATCACATATTTTTTAAAATGTATCTAGTGATTAGCAAACATTATTATTCCCCCGTTCGTCAGTGGTCCTCAACAGTAGAACTGTCAGATTCATACCTCAGAGCAGTTTTGTGCATCACTCATACACATCGCCCGCAAGATATTGCTGGACTTATTTCTTTAAACGTCGCCTTAACATCCACACTGCAGGAAGCTGTAATTTCTGGATAGTAGAGGCTTTCATTCTGTGGCCAGCTATTTCTAAATGGCTAGGTACATATGCATGGAATCCACCAGAGACGGGCATCCTTCATTAACTCCCGTGCAATTTGTTTTTCAAATCTTTGAATTCTGAAACGATTTGGCTTTTATCCATTTCAATGAGGATTTATGTGTAGGTTAGATACATCCAGTAACTGATACGCTGATACGTCTCAAAATACTTTTTTTATGGTCACACAATACATTATATCCTAATACACTCTTCCTCGAGATCTTTTTTTTCAGTTCTTTTTCACTTCCTAATAGAAATGAACAACAAAATCTTAAAACTTAGCGTTGGGATGCGCTTTCAATTATTTTTAAGTGAATCCGTTTAATAGAAATAACTACATTATTACATTGATACCAGTAATGATCTACTGACGTCAGTACTGGTCACTACTGACTTTTTGAAACTAAATCAATCCTGACCTTTTCAAAATGTGATTCATGACAGGATCCTTAGAATATCAGTTATGATACTGATACCACCAAAGAGACTCTCCTGCTTTTCTTTCATCAGAGCTCGGTCATAAGCAAGCTAAACATGTCATCACATTGCTTTTAATAGCATTATTTAAACTAGCAAAAGAAAAAAGAGCATTCATTTTACCTCTTTAAAGAGCTTCCCTTGCTTAGGTTATATAGAAGCCATCTTACGCCCCTTCAGCGGTCGGCAGATACACTTTCATCAAAAGTTCACTGAGAACTGCAGTGCACGGCAAAACAAGCACCGACGTTGATTGTATGCTTTCCGATCCCCGAACTGAAATAAACGACAAATTTCATTCTTTATTGATCTAAAAGCGAGAAATTACTCAGGAGATTAAATATCCACAATATATCCAAACGTGCGAATCCAATAGCGCGGTCTTGGCGAAACGAGAGGGTTGCGATCTTCTATTTCTGGCGCTACGCAGCCTTTCCGCGTACCCGGACTTGATCTTGATTCAGCACCACGGACAGCGGCATTGCTGCTGCTTTGCCCTGAACTTCCAAGGCGAGGGCTCGATGGAGACAGGCAGTGAAAGAAACCCACGGGAGAGGTCAGTACAGGACTGAGCAGGGCACTTGACAGAGAACGAAGCAAACGAGGCTCCCGCTTCCACAGAGCTCAATGCTGTTTTGGGATGGCTCTGGTCTTCTGTTTCCCTTTGAAAGGCAGGCCATTTAACCACCGATTCGCTGACAAGAAAGAATCTAACTGCATCCAGCGAGATAATGGTGCAGCGGCTGCCTTTGTTTCAAGTTTTGCTACTGCCGATAAAAGCTTGCAAGCGCAGAAAAGGAATTTGGGTGGGAGTGCGGATAGTACTGCAGCTTAATCCAAGACCTCACCACTAGAGACTATACTAAGGGAATCACTTTGCTGTTTACAGCCTGGAGCCCTATAAACTTGCAGCTATTCACACCGGCAAGAGATTTCATTCAACCGTGCAAAATAGCTGTTGAATCAAGAGCAGAACAAAATACACAATGTTGGATCACATAAGTGCACTTTTTAAAATCTTTATTTTTAAGAAAGAAGTAAATCGTGATACAGTCTAGCAAACTTCTGATTACTCACACCAGCCAATCCTTTCTAGAAAAAATAAATCTGAGGAAGCTTTGAAATCTACCGTAGAAGTACGCATGTTTTTTAGTATTCTGCTAGTTAGAATATATTTTATAAAGCGAGACTATCCGAATTATTGCAAGTTAGTAATGCTTAAAAGGTTATTTAGTAGGCAGCAGGAATCTTTTATTTTCAATACAGTAAGATCACTTCCAAGATCACCATCAGAAGAAAGTAGGAAGTAGAGACCCTGAACAGCGGAATCCTGAATGATACCTAAACCGGCCAGCACTCATGTCCTGAAATGGAGCACGGCGATGTTTCAGAACATTTTTAGCACAGTCGTGCAGAATTCTGACTTTGCATCCGTGAACTGCAAGGAGGAAAGGAAGACTTGGCAGCCTTAATCCCATTGTCTCTGCATTTAGCTCTCTAAAAGGATTGCATAGGGCAAGCATCTCTCAGATGATGACCATAATGATAATACAGTCACTTTGTTAGAATGACGAAGGAGAAGTGTGAACTCCTGGATTCCACCTCTATGGTGGTAATTTTCCTTCACCCCTACAGTGCATCACCTCTGCAATGTGCCCTGACCCAGACGATCAGGTGACCTCTGCACTGCAGCATGCAGCACTTACGGCCAAGCCATGGTGCAGATCTAAGAAAATGAAAACCTAGAGAAATGGCCGTAGTTGAACATCGGTAAACATGGATATTCTTATCCTGATATTATGTGCTGCCTTCTTTGTTAGGCTTTGGACTCATTTGTATCTTTTTTTCAATGAAACATTGTAAGGTTTAGGGCCACATTAGGGACCTAACACTAGAATGTCTAACACTCACAGTATGTGCGATCAGGACACAGCAGCTCTGAGGATCAGATAGAGCAGAACTGATAAACCGTTTTTCTTAAATGTTCCTATCTGTGCTGCTACATCCTGGCTTGCAAAGAAATACTGCAGTTTCTCAGATGCCCCATTTCCCAACTTTGGCAGTTTCCCTTTACACAAAGAACACTACCTAAAACAACTTTAAATGAAAATAATTTACACTAGAGCTACATTTCGTTTTTCCTACTTTAATTCATTTGAAAATTGAAGCTGCAAATCAAAATGTGCTCAATCATCTTGAATTATTTTGAAATACATCTGTTAAAGGGCTGAGTTAATTTATCATTCATAAGGGATGTCCCGCATTAAAGCATTAAATTAATTTTGAAATATTAAACGTCTGATTGATTCATTTTTTATCATGTGCAAGAGCTAGGTGTGACCCCTAAGTCATAGTTTCTTCTCAAGTCACAGCAATACAGAGTGTGCAACAGTTAAGGTACAGTTTAAATTCAACCCATTGAGTTCCCAATAATATACCCATCTTTATTTAACAAAATGTTTTCAGGTAAAATCCAAAATTGACATTTAGTCAAACTATAGCTTTTTGCCCAGTAGGGAAGCTTGTCTTTCACAATCTTTAGGGGTCAACTCTGGTCTCTTAAATTTAATAAATGGTCTAATTATCTAGTTTTTGTTCTAAATTCAGATATGCCTTCTTACGGTCTATTGAGAGTTCTCAAACTGCCTCTCCAAACATAAGGCCTGCTTTTATAATTCTTTAATTATGGATTTGATACATATGAATGCAGGTAGTGTTGGGTTCTGGCCACACACTTCCCAGAAATATACCCCAGGGATCCTTCTAGACTACATGATTGATTGTGTTAATATCCTACTCTTTCCTGGGGCTATTTTACAAGTTCTCTCCTCAGAGTTCCATTAACCCTTTCCTTTCCAAGTGACCTCTCATAGATCAGCTTATATAGCCTACCATAGCAGACCTATATGGAACAGACCGCAACAACAGAGATGAAAAGAATTTCAAAAGACTTTTTTGCAGAATATGTACCCAATTATCTTAGAAACAAATACAAACATTAAAAATGATAAAAAAAGATCTCATTCACACCTTTGACTTTACTTCCTCTATGCCAATAATTTCTGTCCTTGACTTCCATCATCCAAACTAGGGTTACCAATTATCTCTCTGACACATCTTTCTATTTTTGCTATTGCATCTGAAACCCTAACATTTTTGACTGAACCTTCTCATTTTTACATACAATCTGATGGTCCCCAGTCTATCCTTTATTTTTCTCAAATGTACTGACATACGTCTGATTCCAAGACCCTCTTCCCCTCTCTATCACTTTTGTTTCTTTTTTCTTTAGTTAATTATCTGCTAAATTCTGATGTTGCTTCTTCCACATCAAATCTACTGCTATTCCTACTTTTACAATTTTTGTTAGACCTCACCGTTTCTCACCTCAGTTTCTGTGACCTCATGGGTTCACACTTTTTCCGTCTCTGTTTTATCAAAATGTTGCAGCCATGACAATCTTCCAGCCCCAACACTTTGACTTGTATTCTCCATTGCATATCTTTGGTTTGTGAGATCATGGTCTACAGCCTGTTTGTACCTGAACCAACATTTCTAAATGAAAGTTACATGGTTTCCTGCTCCATAGGCCTCTGATGTATTCCATGGGCCTCAGACCTGTTATTGCTACAAAATTGCTTCTACCAAATGCTTGGGTGTATGAAAACTGAAACCCATTGTTTTCTGTTCTGCCCATGTGCTAAAAACTGGATTTTCAAGGTTTTTTTCCATCCTGAGAGCTTCAATGACCTTGGAGTTGCAATAATATAATTGGGACCCTAGTCATCTGCTCTTGCATTTCATATCTCAGCATGAAACCTATTGTGGGGGTGTCCACCTCCTGAAAGATGCTTCATGATCTGCCCAGCCACCCAGTGGAATCCTGGGTCTACCCAATCCAAGAAATGGGCATGTGCCAGGATAACAATTTTGTACAAGGAATAAATGTTTGTGCTGAAATAGAGATGTTGCTCTCTCTTTTTTGCCTTGCTTTTACCTGGTCTTTGCCTTGGTATTTTTGATGTGCTTTGGTGCAGTTTTTCCTTTCACCAAAGACACTACATTGTCTCTAAGGCTAGTCCACCCCTGCTGAAGGACAAGCTAAACTTTGTGCCAGTACTTCAGGTGTTCAGGATCTCCTGCTGACTCTTGTCTGTAAGAGAACTCTAACTGCTGCATGTAGTTCACTCACGGAGACTTGAGTTTGCATAATAAGTCAGCCTTAATGGAATCTTTGCTGCTCCTGAGCTAGACTTATACTTGCTGAAGTTACACTTCTTGGCAGAATTGCAAACAAGTTTGTATATTTCTTCTTATTTGTGTTTGTGGGGTAATAGAGTAGAGATTTATTTCCTATTTCATGAATGAATGACAGACCATATGCTTTGGTAATTACTTGAGGCATTTTCTTCATTTGTATAGGAGTTTTGCTATTGATTAATAATAATTTGTGTGAGTTCTATTTATTTTATTTTATTTGTTACACTTTTCTATTCCTCCCCTTCCAGAGGTCAGGGAGATCAAATAACCAACATGTTACATAAAACAGTTTGTGAACTTTTTGTATAGTAATTTTTAAACAGTAGGAAACTTAATAGTAATTATGCACAAGCAGGTTATGGACAGGTGTTTCCTGGGGTGGAATGTGTGGGTTCATCTCTGAATGAGGTTGGGTGTATATGGGTCACCATTGTGTATATGGTTAGTTTGCCTGTGAGTTTGGGGTGTATTTTGTGCTCCATAATGTGCAGTGAAGAGGTATGTTTTGAACATTTTTCAGAACATCTGGAGGTCCTCAATTGAGTGGATTGATAGTGGTAGGGAGTTCCAGAGAGTGGGGGCAGTGAATGTGAAAGCCCTGGAGCTCATTGTCTGTTTTGTTTTTAGAATTGCATTGGGGATCTGAAGGGAGTGTAGTGCATTTTCTCTTCTAGTTCGTGTATCTGGGGGGTATGAATGAGTGTTGAGAGGAGGGATGGTGCTAAATTGTTGATTAGTTTGAACAACTAGATTAGTCTTATCATGAGTATTTTGAACTTCATTTGACTCAGTATTAGGAGGCAATGGAGGTCATATAGGATGGGTGTGATATGGTCGGTCAGTAGGGCCTTGCAAATGGTTCTTGCTGTGATGTTTTGTGCTCTTTGGAGAATGGAGATTTTGGCAGGCTGTTGCAGTAGTCAAAATGGGGTGTGACAATGGCTTGAACTACTGATCTATAATTGTGTGCTTCTAGGAATGATCTTATGTGCTGAATGGTCTTTAGCTTGTAGAATGCTTTTGCTGTTTGTTTTAAATGGGGGAGCATGCTGAGGGTTTGATTGAGGGTTATACTGAGGTATTTATCCTCTTGCTTGATTGGGAGAATGATGGTGTTCAGGGTGATATTTTGAGGGAGGGTGTGGTTTTGATTCTTTATGATGTACATAGCTTCTGTATTTTTGAAGTTGATGTTGAGGTTATTGGCATTTAACCATGATTCAGTTTCACTGATGCAGTCGGATAAGTTGTTAAAGGTGGGGTTGTCTATGTCTATGGAGAGAGACAACATAATGTCATCTGCATAGATATAGTACTCAGTGTTGAATTATTTTGAATATATTAGTGATTGGTTGCAGATATAGGTTAAATAAAAGGGCTGAGAGGGCAGATCCTTGAGGTATCCCTTGACCTTGTGCGAAGATAACCAGGGGTTTAATACCTATTTGAATACATATTCTGTGCTCGAGATATAGGATTTAAACCATTGTAAGACGTTCCACCTGGCCCGATTTGTGCTAGTCTTGCAATGAGGGTATCATGGTTAATATTATCAAATGCCGAGGCAATGTTTATAAAGACTAGTAAGAATGCACATTTAGAGTTGTCTATGCCTTGGATAAGATAGTTGAGTAAAGCTATCAACAGGGTTTTGACTCCATGAAATGGTCGAAACTCAAATTGTTGATCATCCAGGGAGGCATTGCTGTCAATGTGATCTCAGAGTTGGATTTGGATAATAAAACTAGGGCCTAATATTCAGTGGTCGCAGCTTGCTGTTGTAAAGTGACTAGCCATCACCACTGAACCTATGACCAGCATATTCAAGGCTGGGGCCATATCTGATCACCAGCATTGAATATCGGGGTCGGCCAGATACCAGAGAAGCTAACTGAGCAGTAACGATAGTCAGCCACTTCCCAATTAGCTTTTGTGGTGAAAGTTAGGTCAGCCTTTAAGGTGCCTGACTTTTGCTGCTTAGCAGTAAGCAGGAAGTGACTGAATATCACCACCTGTGCTCCACCCCTGGAATGCCCACTATGCTAGCCTAGCATCTGGGCATTCAGTGGTAGCACTTGTGTATATTCAGTGATACTAACTGCGTCAGAGCCACTTAACACCCCGGTCACTGTCTTCATCACATTGAATGTTTGACCCTTAATATTGATACAGAACCTTCTGTTATCATAGACGTTCATTTCCAGTGAGTCATGTGAACCATATAGGTGGGGCAACACACCCCTAGACATAATTTGTGAGCTATGTATAGAAACCTATTGGCCCTATAGGTTCTTAATCTCTTCCTTCACTAAATTCAAACATCTCTTTCACAACCCTACTTTAAATCTTATTGTATCATTTTGTGCTTTCTATATGGTTCTGTCTAAGCTTATACTGGGCCCTATTTACTAAAGTGTAAGATTTTGCTGTTATCATGTATTAATTCTCAATTGTTTTGTAGATAATGTCGGTGCAGTTAATGTCACCAATTGAGATCGCATTAACTACTCACATAATTTGCTGCATTAACAGTTAATGTGAGGTAACCACCTCTGCATTAACTATAAGGTACAGCCCCTGCTTATTCTCCCATCCCATTCAGCTGTTAACAGAGGAATTAGCATGTACAGCCGAGCTTCTATGCCAACAGCGTCTAATAATCCTCACGATAATTGCTTAGTGCCCACTGTGTATAAAGGTATTCATTGCAGCGGCGGCCAAGAAAGCAAATAGAATACTAGGTATCATAAGGAAAGGAATGGAAAACAAAACAAAGGATATTATAAAGCCTCTGTATCATTCCATGGTGCGACCGCACCTTGAATATTGTGTGCAATTCTAGTCGCCGTATCTTAAAAAGGATATAGCGTTTTAGAAAAGGTACAGAGAAGAGCCACCAAAATGGTAAAGGGGCTGGAAGGCTACTCCTATGAAGAAAGGCTACAAAGGTTAGGGCTCTTCAACCTGGAAAAGAGATGGCTGAGGGGAGATATGATAGAGGTCTATAAATTAATGAATGGAGTGGAACGGGTAAACGTAGATCAATTGTTTACGCTATAAGAATATAGAAAGACTAGGGGACATGTAATGAAGCTACAGGGTAAACTATTTAAGACAAATAAGAGAGAATATTTTTTCACTCAACGTGTAATCAAACTCTGGAATTTGTTACCGGAGGATTAGCAAGAGCTGTTAGTGTAGCTGGGTTTAAAAAAGGTTTGGACAAGTTCCTGGAGGAAAGGTCCATAAACCATTATTAAAAAGGGCCAGGATACCAATGCTTGACCCAATACAAGCATTGTGGAACCTGTGTCTCTTGGGGATACTGCTAGGTACGTATGACCTAGATTGGCCACTTTTGGAAACAGGATACTGGGCTTGATCAACCTTGGTCTGACCCAGTATGGCATATCTTATGTTCTTATGTTGTGCATTTTCCATACTGAAGTCATATGGGCCTTGTCTTGTTTCTGCCTTGCATGCATTTCAGTAGTATTTTGGGTCTGACAGTTTTTCAGTGTGATGACCAATCTGTATAATACATCTTTCCTCCATTGCTATATGATCTAGAAAGACAAGTTCTCTTTTAGGTCCCATAGGTTCTGGATATTTTGGCATCAAGATAACAGAATCTTCAAATTGTCTCTCCTGCTTCATTTAATCTGCCACAGAGCTACGTTGGAGTGGGAGAATATTCAGATATTTTACATAAGGAGACTAACTCTCGCAGATTTTATGCCAACACCTGCAGTTCAGAATTAATATAGCACTAGTACCTAAACACGAACATCTGCTTCAGATTCTAATGATCTGGCACAGATTTTATTAAATCATTTTTCTAAAAATAGATGATTCTTGTGGAATATATTCATATCAATTATCCATTAGAATATTGTAAGCCCTTAATTTTCTCCTCATCAAGACTATAGCAGTGTTAATAGTTTGAATGACAATAGGATGATTTTCAAACAATATCAGTATATTTTACCACAGCTCACTGAGCGCTGAAAGTTCATCTTCATGTTTCTCCCAGCAGCCACGTTAGCTGTGTCCCATCTAAGCTTCAGTTTCCAAAGTCCACACTCTTTTCAGCCACAGAGGACCAGAAGGCACGCACCTAACCTTGCTCCTTATATACTCACTCCTTATAAATTTACAACAACAGATTTCAGATAATAGCAGACAAAGTTTTCAAAACAAAAGTGGAGTGAAGGAGTAGCCTAATTTATTTATTTAACATTTTTTTTTTGTATACCGCTTTTCAAGTTTATCAAAGCGGTTCACATATAACAGAACATTATTACATTGAACGGTAGAGGAACTCTTTACATTATACAATTTTGAGAACTATTTACATTTAAAAGTTTACAATTCTATAACTATGTACAAGGGCATAGACTTTTGTTTGAGAGGACATTTGAGTGCTGGAATCAGTTCTGTGTTTGTGTATCCGATCTGGTATAGTGGTTTTTGAAGAGGTAGGGTTTTAGGTGTTTTTTGAAGTCGGCAATGTCTTTGATCTCTCTTAGGTTGGATGGGAGAGAGTTCTGAAGTGTTGGCGAGTAGTATTCAAATGTTCTGTGAAGTACTCTTTGTGTGGAGTTCAGTGGTATAGAAGCTGTTGATAGAGTGTTTTGTTGGGGTTTCCTCCTTGAGTGCGTATTTGGTACTTTTCTGATTATATCATTCAGGCATTCGGAGGACTGATTATTTATTATCTTGTATATTATCATTAAGGCTTTATATTCAATTCTAGCTCTGATAGGTAGCCAGTGTAGGTCTTTTAAAGTAGGGGTGATGTGCTCGTGTTTTTTTGATCCGGTAATTAATCTGGCAGCTGTATTTTGTACCATTCGCAGTGGTTGTGTTGTAATCTTGGGTAAGCCGTGGAGTATCATATTGATGTAGTCTAGCTGCGGGCTGATTATTGCCTGGAAAACGGTTCTGAAATGGTTCTGTTGTAATATGGGTTTTAGGTTTTGTAGCATCTTGAATTTATAATAAACTTTGGAGGTGGTCTTATTGATATGAGCTTGGAAGTTGATGTTCTGGTCCAGGTGTATTCCGAGATAATTTACTTCTTCCTTTATTGTTTGGGGGTGTAAATGAAGAGCTTCTTGTGATCACAAGGGCTTCAGATTTCTTGTAGTTGATTGTTAGATTTCTTTGGGCTAGCCATTCGGTTGCTTATAAGAACATAAGAACATAAGATATGCCATACTGGGTCAGACCAAGGTCCATCAAGCCCAGTATTCTGTTTCCAACAGTGGCCAATCTAGGTCATATGTACCTAGCAGTTTCCCCAAGAGACACAAGTTCCACAATGCTTGTACTGGGTCAAGCATTGATATCTTCGGTCACTTCTTAATAATGGTTTATGGACCTTTCTTCCAGGAACTTGTCCAAACCTTTTTTAAACCCAGCTACACTAACAGCCTTTACTACATCCTCCGGTAACAAATTCCAGAGTTTGATTACACGTTGAGTGAAAAAATATTTTCTTTTATTGGTCTTAAATAGTTTACCCTGTAGCTTCATTGCATGTCCCCTAGTCTTTCTATATTCTGATAATGTAAACAATCGATCTACGTTTACCCGTTCCATTCCATTCATTAATTTATAGACTTCTATCATATCTCCCCTCAGCCGTCTCTTTTCCAGTTTAAAGAGCCCTAACCTTTTTAGCCTTTCTTCATAGGAGTATCCTTCCATCCCCTTTACCATTTTGGTGGCTCTTCTCTGAACCTTTTCTAAAATCGCTATATCCTTTTTAAGATACGGCGACCAGAATTGCACACAATATTCAAGGTGCGGTCTCACCATGGAACGATATAGAGGCATTATAATATCTTTTGTTTTATTTTCCATTCCTTTCCTTATCATACCTAGCATTCTGTTTGCTCTCTTGGCTGCCGCTGCACACTGGGCCGAGGGTTTTAACATGGTATCCACAATGACGCCTAAATCTTTTTCCTGGGTGGTGGTTCCTAATGTGGAACCTTGCATCATGTAACCATAGTTTGGGTTGTTCTTCCCTAGGTGCATAACCTTGCACTTGTCCACATTAAATTTCATCTGCCATTTTGATGCCCAGTCTTCCAATTTATCAAGATCCTCTTGCAATTTTCCACAATCCTCTTGGATTTTAACAACTTTAAATAGTTTTGTGTCATCTGCAAATTTGATAACCTCACTCGTTATTCCACTTTCCAGGTCATTTATGAATATGTCAAAAAGCAGCGGACCCAGCACAGATCCCTGGGGTACACCACTATTCACCATTCTCCATTGGGAAAATTGGCCATTTAGCCCTACCCTCTGCTTTCTATCTTTTAACCAGTTCCTGATCCACAATAGTACACTGCCTCCTATCCCATGACTCTTTAGTTTTGCCAAAAGTCTCTCAAGAGGGACCTTGTCAAAGGCTTTCTGAAAGTCCAGATACACAATATCAACCGACTCACCTTTGTCCACCTGATTATTCACTCCTTCAAAAAAACATAACAGATTAGTAAGACAAGATCTTCCTTGTCTAAAGCCATGTTGGCTGTCTCTCATTAGTTCATGAGTATCTACATGCTGAGTAATTTTATTCTTTATGATGGTTTCTATCATTTTTCCCGGTATTGACGTCAGGCTCACCGGTCTGTAGTTTCCCGGATCACCCCTGGAGCCCTTTTTAAAAATTGGTGTTACATTGGCGATCCTCCAATCTTCAGGTATTAGAGATGATTTTAATGATAGTTCACAGATTACTAATAGCAGGTCTGCAATCTCATATTTCAGTTCTTTCAATACCCTTGGATGTATACCATCCGGCCCAGGTGATTTGCTACTCTTCAGCTTATCTAATAGTTGTAATACATCTTCTCGATGTATCGATATTTCCTTCAATTCTTCTGCACATTTAAATACCACTTCAGTCATGGGTAACATCCCTACATCTTCCTCAGTAAAGACTGAAGCAAAGAATTCGTTCAGTCTCTCCGCTATCGCCTTGTCGCCTCTTAGTGCTCCTTTAACCCCTTTATCATCTAATGGACCAACTGACTCTCTCACAGGTTTTTTGCTACGAATATACTTGAAAAGGTCTTTACTTCGCATTTTTGCTTCTGCAGCAAGCTTCTTCTCAAATTCTCCCTTTGCCTGCCTTATCAATGCCTTGCATTTGACTTGCCAGTGCTTGTGCTGTTTCCAGGTTTCGTCGTTTGGCTCTTTTTTCCATTTCCTGAAAGATGCTTTTTTGGCAACAACAGCCTCTCTGACCTCAACTTTAAACCATGCTGGCAGTTTTTTGGACTTCTTTCCACTTTTCTTAAAGCGTGGAATACAGCTGGTCTGGGCTTCCAAGATAGTATTTTTCAACAACAGCCAAGCCTGATGTACGTCTTTAACCTTTGCAACTGCTCCTTTTAGTTTTTTGTTGACTGTTTTCCTCATTTTATCATAGTCTCCCTTTCAAAAGTTAAAAGGTAGTACTGTGGACTTCCTTACTATCCCTCCTCCACTAATTAAATCAAAGGCGATCATGCTATGATCACTATTGCCAAGTGGCCCCAACAACCTTATCTCTTGCACTAGATCTGGTGTTCCACTAAGGATTAAGTCTAATATGGCTTCCCCTCTGGTCGGTTCATGAACCAGCTGCTCCAAGAAGCAGTCATTTATTTCATCTAGGAACTTTATCTCCCTAGCATGTCCTCGTGACACTGACCCAGTCGATACCGGGGTAGTTGAAATCACCCATTATTATTACTGTGCTGTAACTTTTGTTAGCTTCCTTGATTTCTTTGAGCATTTCATCATCCATTTGGTCATTCTGGCCAGGCGCTCGATAGTACACCCCCACTGCCATTGCCTTCCACCTTTTACATGGAATTTCAATCCATATAGATTCTACAGCAGATTTTGTTTCCTGCAAAACTTTAATCCTTTCTGACTCAATGCCCTCTCTAACATAGAGAGCAACCCCTCCACCAATTTGATCAGCTCTATCATTACGATATAGTTTGTACCCAGGTATCACAGTGTCCCACTGGTTGTCGTCCTTCCACCATGTCTCTGATATTCCATGTCTCTGTCATACATGAGGAGATGGGTGAGAGGTCCGGGGCTGTAGTGTCTATTGGGGTGTATATCATAACGTCGTCCGCATATAAATGGTAATGCATATTGTGTTTTTGTATGATGTTGCAGACTGATTGGATGTATAAGTTGAAGAGTAAAGCTGATAGGGCTGAGCCTTGAGGCAGGCCTTGATGTATGTTGAATGGTTTTAATTTGCTGTTTGCAATCTTTACCTCTGCTGTTCGTTCCATTAAATAGGAGCGGAACCAGGTCAGTGTGGTGTCACATAGCCCAATCTCTACCAGTGTGTCAATGAGGGAGGAGTGTATTATTGAGTCAAATGCTGCGGTGATGTCGATGGAAATAAGTAGGAAGCCTTGTTTGGTGTTTTCGATCCCTCTGGTGACTGTGTTCAATAGTGAAGTGAATAGGGTTTCAACTCTGTGTGATTCTCGGAATCCGTGCTGCTGTGGGTCGAGTGGATAGTATGTGTCCACGTGTTCCTGGAGCTGGTGCTGTATGGCTTTTTCTATTATTTTTAAGAGGAGTGGTATACTTGATATTGGGCGATATGAGGGTGGTGAGTTCGGGTCAGAGGTTGAGTTCTTTAGGAGTGGTCTTATTGAGGTGTTTTTGAGATGTGGAGACATAATTCCTTGTTCTAAGGAAAGGTTTATTATCCTGCCTAGTGATGGTGTTAGTTCTTATGACAAGGCTTTTATCCATGTGATGGGGCAGGGTTCGAGTGGCGAGGTAGTAGTATTAAGAGCCTTTAGTAAAGTGGTAGAGTATTCTTCAGAGATTGAGTGGAATGTTGGCCATTTCTTTGAGTTATCTTGTGATTGTAGTAATGGTGCTGGGTTGGGAGCTAGATTTGAAGTGTTATGAGAGCAATTAAGTTTGCTTTGTAGGTGTGTTGCATAATTCTCGGAGGATATTGCATCTTTAGTACTGTTCTGGGGTATTCTGGTTAGGTCTTTTACTGTTGCGAAAAGTTCTCTCAGTCGGTTGAGTGATTTCATTATAATGTTCGTGTGATGCTGTTTTTGGGGTCCATTATCAGTTTGTTGTATTCTTCTTGTTTTGTTCTATATTTGTGTCTGTCGAACTGATTTTTAGTTCTTCTCCATTTGCGTTCCAGTCTTCGTAATGTGAGTTTTGCCTGTCTTATCCATGTGGAGTACCAGGGGGCTTTGTTGCTTCTTTGGGTCATGTAATTCTTGGGCGGTACAATTGATACTGAAGCTGTGGTGTTGTTCCAGTTAGTTATAATTGATGGGAGATCTGTGGAGATGTTGTCTAGGTTTGGAAAGAGTTGTTTTAGGAGAATGTCTCTGTTGTAATCTTTGGAACATCTTGAGTTGTTAGAACAGTTGTGTGTTGGTTTGGTCAGGCTGACGGATAGATTGAAGGTGATCATATGATGGTCGGACCAGGGTACTGGGTACACATTGTAGCTGATGTGATGATGAAGATTGATGGGGACAAACAGTAGGTCAAGTGTGTTTCTGTTTTTGTGAGTTTGAGTGTCGATAAGTTGTATGAAGTTCATAGAGTTTAATGCGCTTAAGAATGAAATGGCTTGTGTGGGTGCTAGGGAATTGAGGTTGAAATCTCCTGGTATTATTGGTTGCTTTGCCTTGTTGGTGTGTCTTGTGGCAACCTGTATTATGTGAGAGAGGTCATCGGGATCAGAGTTTGGAGTTTTGTATTTGTAAGGCCACGGGCCCCCGTCCTCGTGGCTGCGTTTAACCGGGGGGGCGGCGGGGCGCTCGTGCCCCGTGCTCCGGTGGCGCGCGGGGCGAGGAGGGTACCTTGGGGTTCGGCGGCTTCATTGGCTCCCGCTGGCGTTTGAATGCACGGGAGCCAATGGGGATGGCTGAATTCTGGTGGTGGGGGGGGGGGTGGTGCGGGGACCCGGCGCTGATACAGCCTTTTGAATTTTGAGGCTGGAGGTGCCGGACGCCCGCCCTTGCTTGGGGGATGCTCGGTGTATTTATGGGTTCGTGGGTTGTTGCAGCTTGGGGGGGTTGGTGAGATCCCGGAGGTTTCCGGGGTCTGGAGCCGGAGGCAAGCATGAGGGCGGGGGTGGGGTACCCCTGACCCGGTTGATCCCTCAGGTTTTTACTAATAATATGGCAAAGCCGGAAGAGGGAGGGCGTGGAAAATGGTCGGGTCTGTACCCGGCGGAAGCGGAAACGGCATCCACCTTGCTACTAACATGGCTGGTGGGGGCCCGCTCTGCTTGGGGGGGGGAGTTATAATGTGTTGATTTGTATTGGTTGGTTTGTTAAAAGGTTATTAAAGCTGCGACCAGTTTTAAGTCCAAGATTGTTGTCAGGTGTTTTTTGTGGTGGAAGATAGTGACTGAGAAGGGAATTAAAGGGGGTGGCGTGGAGGGGCGAGAGATGACGCTGTCCGCCTTACCCAGTTAATAAGAGTAATTATTAAGTTTTTGTTTTCTAGGGTTATAGTATTTAGGTTGGGAGTTGATAAGGTATCTGTGATCTTCAGGTTTAGTTGCTTGTTGGAGAGTATAAGTGTTCCTCCTCCTCTGCGTTGAATTCTTGGACAGTGATGGAATTCCATGTTTGTAGGCATGAGTTGAATTAAGAGTGCATTATCTGCCTCATTCAGCCATGATTCTGTTATGCACATGATTTCCACTTTGTTGTTTTGGATGTTGTCTGATATGGTGTGTATTTTGTTGTGGATTGAGCGTGCATTTATTAGGGAGCATTTTATCGAGGTAGTTTGAGGCTCGAGATGCAGGGTAGCCCTATTAGGTTCATTCACTTGAATATGTATGCGGTGATGTTATCTCCTTTGCTGATTGGGATACCATGATTGGGGTGAGATTTGAGTCCTAGGTTTGTAGAGGAGTGGTATTGGATTGTTCCAAGTACATGTTGTATCTGCTGGGCTTATTAGAATAGAGGTTAGTAGTAAGAAGAGTAGAGTGGTTAAAAGACCTTCCATTCTTTGATATGAGGTGGGGGTGCTGTAATTGGCTTGATATTCTTTGTGTTGTGCAGGCTGTTTAGTACAGATTCTGATGCAGAGTATCTTTGCTTATTTAGTGTGCTTGTGTGTATGTGTGATCAGTAAAGTAGCACTGTACCTTTAAGTATAGGATGTTTTTCGAAGTCCATTAGGTCTGAGTGGTCATTGGAATGTTGAATCCTTGCTGCTCCTCAAAACCTTTGCATGTAGAGGGTAGGTTTCCTGCAGCTTGTTGGCCTTGGATCCACGCCTAACGGCTGCGCCAAAGGGCCCTCCAATTTAAAGGCTTGTGCTGCTGTTGCTGATTGGGGCTGAGACCCGGTGGGGAGGAGTTCTTCTTCCCGCTCCCCGGCTCAACCTCAATGGAGAGCCCGCTGATGGCGGCGGCTGCAGCTTTGTTCAGTGCCCGATGGCGCCTGCAATTTAAAGGCTTGTGCTGCTGTTGCTGATTGGGGCTGAGCCCTGGTGGGGGAGGAGTTCTTCTTCCCGCTCCCTGGCTCAACCCCGATGATCAACCCTAATGGTTAAGAACACTGGCTTGGGCACTCAGAGACCAGGGTTCGATTCCCACTAGCACTCCTTGTGACCTTGGGCAAATCACTTAACTCTCCATTGCCTCAGAAAAATCTAAATTATCAATGTCCCAGTTTAATGTACATTACCAAGTTTAAGTTTCAATGTAAACTGCTTTGATTGTAATGATAAAGCAGTATATAAGACCTGTTAAATAAATAAATAAAATAAAAGTCCATAAGGTGTTTATCTGCAAGCCAGGTTCTTTTAAACACTTTAAATGTAGCTGCTTTGAAGATCACTGACAAACATAAAAACACAATAGATTAAAAGTACTTTACATTAGTTTAGAAATTTTAATTAGCTAAAAGCTCAACAAAATTAAGATGCAGAAAGTTGTCCATTAGCGAGAAGGAGGATTACCAGGCTTTTGTAGTAAATGCCACATGTACATAAGAACATAAGATTTGTCATACTGGGTCAGACCAAAGGACCATCAAGCTCAGTGTTCTGTTTCCAGCAGGGGCCAATCCAGGTCACAAGTACCAGGAAAGATCCCAAAAAGTAGACAGATTCCTAACTGCCTCTCTCAGGGATAAGCAACGGATTTCCCCATGTCCATTTTTAATAATGGTTTATGAACTTTTTTTCCAGGAACTGGAAGGCCTCGGGTCCGCGTCCCCGTGGCCGCCGCTAACCGGGGGGGCGGCAGGCTGCCCTTCCCCCTCGGGATTCGGCGGCGCGCGGGCACAGGGAAGGCCGTGCTGTCCGGCGGTGTCATTGGCTCCCGCGGGTTTTTCAAGCGCGCGGGAGCCAATGGGAGTCCGAGGTCTGCGGGCTGCGTAGGGGAGGGGTGCGGGGACCCGGCGCTGCTCCAGTCTCTCGGTTGTTGAGGCTGGAGGCGCCGGACGTGTGTTTGCTCACCTCGTGCTGGGCCCGGCGATTTTGCGGCAGCTGGGAGTGGCGAATTCGGGTGGCTGGAGCGTCGGAGTAGCAGCATTTTCTCCTGGGGCTGCTGCTGCGGCACTGAACCCGTTGGTTCGTTGGGGGCCCGGGTGGAGAAGGACCCCAGTGGCTGGCACGTGGTGCGCTTTGCAGGCAAGTATCCCATTGGTGGGCTGGGTAATTATAAACGAAAAAAAAAAAAAAAAAAAGAAAGAACAAGCAGGCATAATTTTATTAAAGTGCAACAATTAGTTGGACAGCCTGAGGAGCGGTTCCAGCCTACTCCTATGGCAGCTAAAGGAAAAAAAGGGGGCACTCGGCAGACGAAAAGGTCTGTTCTGGCTGCCCCGGGTGAGGCAGGAGCTCGTGGGGCTTCTTCTGTAGGGCCTGCCCAACAACCGGCCCAAAGGGGGAGGAGCGGGTTCAGGGCTTCTGGAGGGCCTCAGGAGATGCCTTCTCCGGTCACCCGGGGGCGGGGGGAAGTCAGGGGCAGAGCCCCTAGCCGGAGCAGCGCTTCCAAACGGGGCTCAGGCTCTGTAGGCGGCTCCGGCCGGGGTAGGCACGGGCCTAGGGGGAGTTCTGGGGCCCCGGTTGAGGGGGTGGTCGAGGGCGGTCTAGGGGGTTAGCGAGAGGTGGGCAGGGGTTGAGTGCTCACGGGTCTTTGGGTAGCGGTGGTGTGGCCCCGGATCCCGTACTCGGGGGTGCCGGGTCATGCCAGCAAGGGGGCATTACCCTGGTTGGGTCATCGAGTCAGGGGAGTTTATCGCCCGGTTTGGGAGGGGGTTACCCGCCAGCCTGGGAGCATTGGCAGAGTGGGGGGCAAGGCTCTTCGCGTGCGGAGTGGCTAGGGGCGTGGCAGCCTCCTTGGGCTATGGCAGGTGTTCCTTCCCCATTTCCTGTTTTCTCTCCACATGTACCTACCGGATGGCACTACGCCGGGCCTCCTTGGCCGGCAGCGGCTGGGCAGACAGATGACGGGACGGTGACTGCTGGGCTTAGTCCCTTGCCTGGTGGGGCAGTTGGGGGACCTGCTGCTTCTGCTTCGACGCAACAGGAGACTGGAGCTGCTACCGAGGTGGTGTCCATGGCTGTAGGTGAGTTGGATGCTGGCGCAGCGACGGGTGAAGCGGGTGCCACAGAGGGGAGTGATACTAGGGCGGCCGGAAAAGGTAAGAAGCGGTCGCGGAGGGGCGGGCGGCTTTCATGTCATCGGCGACGGCGTTCGGGATCCTCCTCTTCGTCAACCTCTGAGTTTTCCTCCAGCTCCATATCCGATGGCGGGGGGCGGGGTCATGCGGGTCAGGGGGATCCGGAAAAGGTCGTACCGGTTGGAGCAGCGCCTTCGGTCATGGCTTTCTCGGAGTTATGGGAGGGAGTGCCAAAGAATCTTCGGAGGAGAATTGTTAAGCGTCGCTACTTAGATATCTTTCGTTTGTTGGAAGGGCGAAAACGGTCGGGGGATAGTAGGAGGAAGAGAAAAGAGGACGAAAAGGCGGGTAGGGTTCGGAGAGTAGCGCGGAACGTCGTCAATTGGACGCGTTCTTTCCTGCGTTTAGCTAGTGTATGGGGTCATGCGCATCCGGATCAGTATGGGATGCTACTGGCGTATATAGATTCCATCTTTTTTTTTTGAAACTTTTATTTTCATTTTGCAACAAACAAAAGAAACAACACACCAAAAGAAACAAAACAAGTATACAATAAGGAAAAGTAAACCCATTACCCCCCACCCCGGTGCTTCTTCTCTACCCGTTTGTATCAGCATGTGAGCGCTTCCAATTAACAGTGATTATACATCAAACGATCAAAAAAGTATCCACAATACAGCATGATCATGAGGCAGAGATATATACAAAGTTAGACAGTCAGATGAGAGCATTTAGCAAAATGTACATATTCATTGAACATCTTCCATTAAGACCAATGAGAAGGAGTCTGAACGGAGGAAGCGCACAGACGAGGTATTTGTTCATATTTACTGTAGAAACAGGCATGATTCCACCATTCATTGAGGCTCAGATGGGAACTAATTTCCCAGTATTACTTAATGAGGGAAACAGCAATGCCAAGCATAAAGTTCAAAAGGAGATAAGCCATTTCGTGGGAGAGAGGGGATCCCCGCAACTGGGCGAAGTCCCACTATCCTCCAAGAAAGGGACTCCTGAGAGTGCAATATAGACTAAATACGACCCCAGACCCGCCGCCAGTTATACTGTAGTGCGGGTTATTCATGCATAACATGAAATGAAGTAATAAACCAATGGCCACAGGACGTGTCCAGCAACCATTACCCTGAGTAGTGTTCCATTTGTCTAAACTGTGAGGAGTGTAAAAACACCGGTGGGCTAGAAAGAAGAGGGTCTGAGTGAGTGAGGCGGGTCGGGAACCCGTGTCCCTCTGCTCCAGATAAGGCTCCATTGCTCCGAGGTTAAAGTCACATGCAATTCTCTCTCCCATACTTTCTGCGCAATAGAGGTATCTCTAGTGATAGCATTACATAAGGTTTAGTAAAATTGGATGCTACACCCGGTGAACTACCGAGAGATCGGAAGTTTCCAATCAACCTTATGCAGAGAGTGCCGAGGGCGGGAGTACTCTAGTGCTCCAAATGCAATGCTGAAGTTGCACTGACCAGAGTCGGGAGTCGAAAGGTTGCATAGGAGTATTAAAGGCACCTAAAGTGTCGAAAAACATTGGTGGATAGTGGGAGTCTAATGGGAGAGTCATACCAGGGAGTAAGGTAAGAGGAATCAGTGAGCAAAGGCCCGCTACTATATCTAGCCACACAGGTCTGCTCGGTACTGGAGCTTCCAACCAACAAGCACCTTGTTTGAGAAGAAAAGATTGAGGGAACACTTGAGTAAAATCGCCACCAAGTATTAATGGAGCATTGGCGGAGGCCGAGGCCAACTGCGCAAAACTTGCATAGTAAGCAGGGTTGTCCACATTCGGGACATAGTGCAAATACACGTGAATTCACTATCTCCAACCTCAAGGTGTACACGGGCCCATCTACCCTCCATGTCAGCGCTAATATCAGGTACAGTAGCGTGCAAAGACTTCTTAACCAGGATGGCTATCCCGTACCATTTGGAAACGGTGGGAGAATAGGCAGCTACCATGTGAGGCCTAGCATTGAGTTTCAGTGTTTCAGCAGAGTGTAATGCGTTTCCTGAAGAAACACCTAATCAACGTGCCCGTGCCTAAGATAGCTAAGGATTTTCTTTCTTCTGAGCGGACCAGCAATGTCTTTGACGATGAATAATAAGATTTGACATGAGGCCATTCAGAAAAGTTAAAATTCTGAGCATGATAGCACACATAATTTCACTGTGTCCCTCAAACTGACTGTATCTGGCTGTACACATGACATAGGAAAAATAAGCTAATATAATACAATGAAGCGCCCCACATTAACAAAGAAAACCGCAGTACGGTAGAGGGGAAGCAAAACCCCAAAATTACTGGCGACCATGTGTCTGCGGGGAGAAACCCCAGAGAAGGCCGAAATTGAAAAAACATATAACCTGTAGGACTGTGCGTGCTCCGAATCCGACCGAGGCACACATCATGAAGGGATAGGAGACCAAAGACAAAGTCATACAGAGAAAGAAAGAAAGTCCAGGCTATTTCTGTGCTGGGCTATGACCGCCGCATCGGGCCCCTCAAAATGGCGGACAGAGCCGGCAGATAAGAGTCCAAGATTTGGGATTAGCGCATCTGTTCTGCTTCTTTGGAATCCAAAAATGTTGATAATAGATCAGGATCCTCAAACGTCCTGGTCTGGTTGTGGAGAGTCACTCGGAGCTTCGCTGGATACAACAGGCCAAAGCGAGCCTGTAGCTGTTGAAGTCGAGGGCGAAGAGCAAGGAGTTTCTTCCGACGGTCAACGGTAGGCTTTGCCAAATCAGGAAAGAAGGAGACCTTACGACCTTCATATTCCAAATGATGATTCGCTCGGGCAGCATGTAAAATTTGTTCCACTTGTTGATATCGTAGCAAGCTAAAGATAATAGGCCGGGGGGTCGTGCGGTTGAGCGCCATGCGGGCAGGAACACGGTGTGCTCGATCGATTTCCAGTTCTCTGTGAAAAGTGATCTTCAGCAAGGAGGGAAGAGTTTTGAGCAAGAATTCTCTTATATCTCCTGCTTCCACCCCCTCCGGCATTCCGAGGAGCCTCACATTGTTGCGACGGGCGCGATTATTGCTATCTTCCAACTCCTTTTGAAGACTCTGTATCTGGCGCTCAGCCTCGTCCAGTTTGCCCAAGCGCACCTCGTGCGAGTCGAGGACCCCCGCCATATTGTCCTGCCGTAATGAAAGACCTTCAAGTCGGTCTTGGAGCACTCCAAAGTCTTCTCGCATGGCTCGAAGCGCTTCTCCATTAGACTGCACCAATTCCTTCACGCCGCGTATTTCCTCCAAAATCTCCAGGTGCATTGCGGGGTTTTCACGAAATGGAACCATCTTCTGCGGGGAGGATACCTCTGTTTTGGAGCGTTTTCCGTGAGAAGAAGAAGGAGACCCGAAGTCCAAGCGCGCTGGTTTGTGGGCCGCCATCCCCCCAGAGGTGCCCCGGTCAGCTCGGAGCGAAATAGTAAATTTATATAGGTATTAAGTCAGGATTCTGAGTAGGCCTCTCGGGAGCTTCAACGCAAAGCGTCCTACCCGCTGGACATCAGGCTCCGCCCCCCATAGATTCCATCTTAGAGGCGTTGCAGACTCATGAAGGTTGGGCTTGGCTCAACTATGATGAAAAATTCCGCGATAAGATGGAGGAGAATCACCTGCTTTCCTGGGGGACGCAAGACATCAATCTCTGGCTGACGCAGATGGCGATCAGACCTAGTGGAGGGAGTTCGGGTGGGCAAAAGGGTGGACTGTCTGGCCCGGGGAGGGTGGACAGGCCCTTTCGATCTGGCGTGCCCCCGGTTTTGCAGAGGACCCCAGGGGGGGGGGTGCGGGTGACTTGTGCTGGCGGTTCAACAAGTCTTCCTGCCCCTTTCCGGATTGCAAATTCCGGCACGCCTGCTCTCTCTGTAACGGCAGCCACTCAGCGATCAAATGTGTCAAAAAGAGTGGGGGAGGCGCCACGCACCCCCCCTCACCGGCAATAGACACCTGTTGAGTCTGGCTCCCAGTCCAATTGCGATTGATGTTTTGGGTCCTTGGCTTAGGAGCTATCCTAAGCGACGGGTAAGTGGCATTTTAGAGCGGGGCTTTCGGGATGGTTTTCCTATTCCGGTGGTCGGCTGCGTGGAGGTAGCCAGGGCCCGGAATTCGCCTTCAGTTCGGCGTTTTGCGCAATTGGTCAAGGATAAGTTGGCATCGGAGATTGCCTTGGGTAGGGTGGCGGGCCCTTTCGGCGAGCAGCCTTTCGATGAATTTGTCGTATCTCCGCTGGGTATTATCCCAAAGAAGGAGCCGGGCAAGTATCGCTTGATACATAATCTGTCCTTTCCCATTGGTTCCTCGGTCAATGATCACATTCCCAAGGAATTGTGCGCGGTACGCTATGCATCCTTTGATGAGGCGGTCGAACTCGTGAGAACCTGTGGGGCGGGATGTTTGTTGGCAAAAGTGGATATTGAATCCGCCTTCCGGTTATTGCCCGTGCATCCGTCGTCCTTTCCTTTGTTGGGGTTCTGCTTCAAAGACCAATTTTATTTCGACAAATGCATGCCTATGGGTTGTTCGATTTCTTGTGCTTATTTCGAACAGTTTAGCTCCTTTTTGCATTGGGCATTTGTTGACTGGATGGGGTGCGATGCGGTCGTGCATTATTTAGACGACTTCCTGTTCGTGGGACCGGCGCAGACAGAGCAGTGTAAGGCGTTGCTGGACGGTTTTGTGCAATTAGCCCAGATATGGGGGGTTCCCTTAGCGTCAGGGAAAACTGAGGGTCCTGCGACTACCCTTACTTTTCTGGGTGTAGAGTTGGATTCCGTGGCGCGGGTGGCTCGCCTGCCAAATGAGAAAGTCATGAAGTTACGAGTGTTAGTTGCGAATGCGATGGTTTCAAGCAAGCTAACATTGCGTGAGCTCCAGTCCTTGATAGGTTCGCTTACGTTTGCTTGTAGAGTTATCCCGATGGGGCGAGTTTTCTTGCATCGGCTAGCAGCGGTTACGGCGGGTGTGGTGAAGCCCCATCACAGGATTAGGATGTCTCGCAGCCTGCGGGCAGACCTCGGGGTTTGGAATGAGTTTTTAAGTAACTTCAATGGTATCACGGTGCTGCGGGGTCGGGAGGAGACGTCTGCGGAGCTGCAATTGTTTACTGATGCGGCTGGGGGTGTGGGCCTGGGGATTTATTTTGGGAGATCTTGGTGTGCGGCGAGGTGGCCACAGTCCTGGCAAGATGCCGGCCTTACGAATAATGTTACCTTCCTTGAGTTGTTCCCGGTGTTGGTGGTGATTTCATTATGGCCGGACAGACTTCACGATCGTAGGGTGCTGTGGTGGTGCGACAACGAAGCAGTGGTGTCCGTGATCAATAATTATTCCCCACGATGTCGGCCTGTCGCCGACTTAATGCGGCAGGTTGTGCTCGCTTGTTTGCGGTTGAACTTGGTGATTAGGGCGCGGCATATCCCAGGCAGTCATAACACGATTGCTGATGCTCTTTCTCGTTTTAAGTGGGAGCTGTTTCGAACCTTGGCCCCAGAGGCGGACGAGGAGGGAGCGTCGGTCCCGGCTCACCTTTGGCGAATTGGCCTAGTGACATGATGGAGCTGCTGCGGAATTCGGTCTCTCCGGCGACGTGGGTAGCTTATCAGCGAGGCTGCAGCAGCGTGGTGTCCTTCCTGGTCCTGCAAGGGTGGCAAGGTGGTCCAGTGTCAGATCAGCTTGTGGGTCAGTATGTGCTGGCATCCAAAGCAGCGGGGCTGTCGCGGGCTTCCGTTCGGCGGAATCTGGCGGGGTTTTCCTTTTTTGCACGTGCTATCGGCTGGGGGGCAGCGAGTGGGGGATTTCTAACGCGTATGCTGCTGCGTGGTTGGGAGCGCTCCAGTCCTTCGTCGGGTGATTGGCGGCGCCCGATCACCCACGACCTGCTCGAGCGTTTATGCGGTGTTTTGCCTCAAGTGGTTTCATCCGCCTACGAAGGGGCGCTTTTCCGCGCGGTTTTTTCAGTGGCTTTTTTTGGCGCTTTTAGGGTGGGCGAGTTAGTGGCGGAGTCGAGTACAATTTGCAATGGGAGGTAGGTGCAGATACATCATGTGCAATTCCTCGGGGGAGGGGTTCGTATCCGCCTTGCCCGCTCTAAGACGGATCAGGCAGGGCGGGGTGCGTGGGTGGCCTTGACAGCTGTGCAGGGCTCCCCCTCGTGTCCCGTGGCTTTATTGCAAGCATACTTACGCGTTCATCCGGCCACCGGCGGTAGCCTATTCATGCATCGGGATGCGCGGGTTCTTACGCGTTTCCAATTTTCGGCGGTTCTGCGACTGTCGTTACGGAGGTTGGGTGAGGACCCCGGTGTGTTTGCCCCTCACTCCTTCCGGATTGGGGCGGCGACCAGCGCCGCAGTTGCTGGACTGTCCGATCAGGAGATACAACGGATTGGGCGATGGCGGTCGCGGGATTTCCGGAGCTATGTGCGCCCGTAGGACCTGGGGGGGGGGGTTACTAATTTTTGTTGTTCTTTCTTTACAGATACAGGCAGAGGATCGTGTTGCTGTTGGGTGATTGGCCACTCCTTTGTGTTCTGGGCTGGTCGGCGAGCAGCGACACGGCCAATCGGGTCGGATTTGGGACTTACTGAGCTCGAGGTGACCGTCTTATGGCTGGACGAGCGGGGACTACGGTGGATCCAGTTTTTGCCTTTGCTGCGGCATCACCAGCGTTCCAGAGGGGCGCCGGACATTTTACTGATACATTTGGGTGGCAACGATTTAGTTTCCTGGACTTCTCGACAGTTGATTCGGGCTGTCAAAAAGGACTTGGGGGTGGTGTTCGGGATGTTTCCGGGAGTGTTAGTGTTGTGGTCTGATATCATTCCAAGGCCATCCTGTCGGGCTCAACGGCGGTGGTCACGGGGTGTGACAAAGATCAACCGTCAAATTGGCAGATGGGTGGGTGAGCAAGGGGGCGTGCAAATTTTGCACCCTTGGGTTGACGTGGAGTGCTCGGGCCTGTATAGGCCTGACGGCGTGCACTTGTCCCCGATAGGGTTGGATTTACTCCTCAACGATTGGCAGGAGGCCTTGGAAGGTATTAGGTTCAGGGTGCGGGCTGGTAGCAGCTTACCTTTGGGGGGCGGCTCCGGTCGTGGCTGACCAGAGCCGGTGGCAGGATCCCGGAGGTTTCCGGGGTCCGGAGCCGGAGGCAAGCAGGAGGGCGGGGGTGGGGTACCCCCGACCTGGTTAATCCCTCAGGTTTTTGCTAATAATATGGCGAAGCCGGAAGAGGGAGGGCGTGGAAAATTATTGGGCCTGTGCCCGGGGGAAGCGGAAGCAGCGTCACCTTGCTAATAACATGGCGGGTGATGGCTCGCTCTGCTGGGGGGGGGGAGTTATAATGTTTGTATTTGTATTAATTGGTTTGTTAAAAGGTTATTAAAGCTGCGACCAGTGTTGAAATCCAAATAATGTTGTTGTGTGATTGCTAACATGTATCGGTAGAGTAAATGGAAAGGGGGTGAAGAGGGGTGGAGGGTGACGTGTCCGCCTTACCCGGTTACTGGAAGGCCTCGGGTCCGCGTCCCCGTGGCCGCCGCTAACCGGGGGGGCGGCAGGCTGCCCTCCCCCCTCGGGATTCGGCGGCGCGCGGCACAGGGAAGGCCGTGCTGTCCGGCGGTGTCATTGGCTCCCGCGGGTTTTTCAAGCGCGCAAGAGCCAATGGGAGTCCGAGGTCTGTGGGCTGCGTAGGGGAGGGGTGCGGGGACCCGGCGCTGCTCCAGTCTCTCGGTTGTTGAGGCTGGAGGCGCCGGATGTCCCGCCCACCCGCCCTTTATATGGACACGCGGGGGTGTGGGGGGTATGGGTTGTTGCAGCTTGGGGGGGGGGGGGGTTTGGCGGGAACCCGGAGGTTTCCGGGGTCCGGAGCCGGAGGCAAGCAGGAGGGTGGGGGTGGGGTACCCCCGACCCGGTTAATCCCTCAGGTTTTTGCTAATAATATGGCGAAGCCGGAAGAGGGAGGGCGTGGAAAATTATTGGGCCTGTGCCCGGGGGAAGCGGAAGCAGCGTCACCTTGCTAATAACATGGCGGGTGATGGCTCGCTCTGCTGGGGGGGGGGGAGTTATAATGTTTGTATTTGTATTAATTGGTTTGTTAAAAGGTTATTAAAGCTGCGACCAGTGTTGAAATCCAAATAATGTTGTTGTGTGATTGCTAACATGTATCGGTAGAGTAAATGGAAAGGGGGTGAAGAGGGGTGGAGGGTGACGTGTCCGCCTTACCCGGTTACTTGTTCAAACCTTTTTTAAACCCAGCTGCGCTAATAGCTTTTACTACATCCTTCAGCAATGAATTCTAGAGTTTGATTACATGTTGAAAGAAAAAAATATTTTCTCTAATTAATCATAAATTTACTATTTAGTAGCTTCATTGCATGTCCCTTAATCTTTGTACTTTTTGAAGGAGTAAACAACTGATTCACGTTTACTTATTCCATTCCATTGATTATTTTAGAGACCTCTATCATATCTTCCCTTAGCCAGCTGTTCTCCAAGCTGAAGAGCCCTAACCTTTTTAAGCCTTTCCTGATTGGGGTCTCCTTCCATCCCCTTTATCATTTTGGTTGCCCTTCTCTGTAGTTTTTCTAGTTTTGTTATGTTTTTTGTTAGATGTGCTGACCAGAACTGCACTCAATACTTAAGATGCAGTTGTTTTATCCTTCATTCTTTTTCTTATAATTCCTAGCATTCTATTATCTTTCTTGGCTGTTGCTGCACAATGAGCAGGGGATTTCTACGTATTTTTTTATGATGACCCTTAGATCTTCTTCCTTGTATTGTTTGGGTTGTTCTTCCCTAAGTCCATAGCTTTGTACTTTTCCACATTAAATCACATCTGTCAATTGGATGCCCAGTTTCTCAATTTTTCAAGCTCCTCTTGAAATTTAACAATTAAATTTGAATAATTTTGTGTCATTTGCAAATTTGTTCACCTCATTTGTTGTCCATATTTCCAGGTCATTTATAAATACTGTATGTTAAAAAGCAGCATGCCCAGCACAAGTCCCTGGGGCATGCCACAATTTTATCATATAAAACTGTGACAATCATCCTTCTTTCAAAAATGTTTTAATCTAATTCTCATGCACCATCTTTATTAATATTCATATTTATATCTGCCAGATCTCTTCAAGATAGCATACAATTTTTAGAGAGCAGCTGCTACTGCTGGGAAGGAATTTGCTGGAGAAAAGGGAATTCCTTGAGTATAAGCTGATAAAATCTGTATCTATTTAAAAGTTCTGTGTTTATTAAGTCATTTAGGGCATAGTATAACAAGCAAACTTTCACCTAAAGCAAAGTCAGTTAGGGTATAGCTTAAACAGAGAAAATGGAGTAGATTTAGATGTTCTTTGAGTATGTGAGATAAATTGTTTGCTATAGAATTTTTTAACAAAGAAGCCTTCTAGTTAAGAGACAAGAAAACTGTGAAATTATTTAAATAGTTGTTAAAGCCAGGTGACAAATCAAAGGGACAACTTGAAAGATTTCCTCTATCAAACCAAGGTTATTGTGAATCACTAAGGAAATTGTTAAGGAGTTTGTCTTAGAAGCACAAATATAAATAGGTCAACCAGAGCTCAGTGATTTTCAGTCTTGAAGCACTGTTGAGAGAGCAGCTGCTACTTCTGGGAAGAAATCTGAACTTAAAAGTATTTACCTGTTGGGAAATTCTCAAATCTTGGGGAAATGGGAATTATTTGCATATAAACTGATAAAGGTGTGTGTGTGTGTGTGTATAGAGTTATTCAGCGATAGCGACTAGCCCATGTAAAGTGGCTAGCTGTCGCTGTTGAACTTTAAACCTAGATGTTCAATACATGGGCCATATCTGGCCATTGGCATTGAATACACTGGTCAACATTGAAATCATTACTGACTTTAAAAGGCCCTAATCTGTAGTATCTCAGTGAGCTGAACACGAATATAACATTCAAAATTTTTTATTAGCTCTCGTTTTGAAGATATCTCGCGGCGCCGCTGGGCTCGTTCCCTAGGCCGGCGGAGTAACCGGGTCCCCGGGGGCCGAGCCCATTGGTGTTGCTGCAGGGCGGGGGGGGGGGGGGTGAGTAGAGGTTTGAGCACGCCGGACCATCGGCATCACTCCCACGCCGTGACGTGGGACGTGCTGATTGGTCCGGCGGGTTATGAAGAGGCGGGCTGTGCAGGAAGCGTGGGAGATCGCCGGTGTGCGATCTCCCTCTTCCTGCCGTGCCGGTGAGTGGAGCAGTCGTGTCTGCGGGGGTGGCTTCGTCGATGCGGTTCCTGCACCAGGTTCGTGCGTCAGGTTAAAGGGGGGGTGCGACTTTCCTTCCCGTTCTGCCGGCTTCGCCCGCGGCGACGCTTTAAACAAAAATAAATAAATAAAAGAAAGCACGTGGGCTGAGCGCCGGCGGGCCCGGGGGGCGAGAGGGCCTGGGGTTTCCGGGCTGTACTGGAGCCTGTCGGTGGGAAGTGTGAGGGGTTCCTGCCGGAGCTTCTGCTTCGCTGCTCTGCTGCCTGGCCGTGACTTCGGGCCACGTGTTGTTGCGGCCATCGCCACACAGCTCTTCTCATTTGCCTGTGGTGGGTCCCGCTTTGCCAAGGGAGGTGAGGGTGGGCCTTAAGCATTGGGTAGGCCTTACTTGGGGCTATGAGCCTTTTCCTTCCTTGGTTGGAGGTGGGTGGGGGGTGGGTCGCTCCTGAGTTTCGGGTGGCATGGCCCGTTCTCAGAAGAGAATGGTGGGGGGGCGGAGGCCTGGCCCTGTTGCAGCGCACACCCGTGGGCGCGGGACCAGCAGGCGCGGGAGCACACCGGCGGGGGCAGGTGGGACTGATGCTGGGGGCGAGGTCGGGGCCCAGGGACGAGGCCAGGTTCGCCAGCTGCGTGGCAGGGGGCGGCAGGGGCGGGCTGCGGTCCGGAGTAGCGCGAGGCCACCTCAGGGGGGCGTCCCGGTATTCCCGCCTGGGGAGGGTCTAGGGGTTCGGGGTTCTGACCCGGGCGTGGGCGGGGAAGGTCCGGCTGCCCCTTCAGCATTGCCTGGAGCCCCTTGCGGGGTCTCGGTGGCGGACGGTGGTGACGCTGGCCCCTCTCCTCCGTCGGTTGGGGAGCTCGGTGGCGATTACCCGGGGGGCGGCCCGATGGGGATTCCCTTCTCCCCTCTGGGTTATACGTCCGGCGTCCTGGACGGGCGCTTCGCTCGGGGTGCGGTGGGGTCCCCGGTGCCATGGGCTTTTGGGGCTCATCCCTCTGGGGCGCCGGGTCCATGGGGGGGTGGCTGGGGTGGTTGGTTTGGAGCCGGGCCGTCAGGGGTGCCGGCTCTGACGGGTTGTGGGCTGGCGGGCTGGGAGGCTGGGGGTCAAGGCTCATCCGCGTGGAATTGGGGGGCGGGGCCTGGAGCTGGGGTGGCCGCGGCGCCTGGGGCAGTTGGTGCTGGCTTCTCTCCGTCTTTTCCCCTCCAGGTACCCGAGAGTTCCGGGGGTCGCCAAAGTATGTCTGCGTGAGTGAGTGGAGCGGCGTCCGCTGGGCCGACAGCGGGGCAGACGGAGCGGGCTGCTGGACCGGTGGTTGCTCTCCCGCCAGCGGTATCTGCGGCGGAACCCGGTGAGTATGCGGGGAGCGGGGAGATCGCCCTCGGGGGGGGGTGTCTATTGCGGAGAACAGTGGTGCGGACGGGGGGAAGGTGAAGGCGAAGTGCAAGTGCGGCAGGCATCGGCGGCGTGACTCTTCATCGTCGTCCACTTCGTCTTCGTCTGCGCGGTCGTCGTGCGACTAAGCGCCGGATAAGGGCGAAAGGGGCGAAGGGGTAGGTACCACAGTGGTGCACTGCTCAGAACTGTGGGAGGGGGTACCCAAAAAATTGCGGCATCGTATTAAGCGGCGGCGGTATATTGACATTTTTTGGTTGTTGGAGGGCAGAAAACGCTCGGGTGACAGCAGACGGAAGCGCAAGGAGGATGAGAAAGCGTGCCGGGTGCGGAAGGTTTCCCGCAATACTCTCAATTGGACTAGGGCCTTTTTCCGCTTGGCCAGTGTATGGGGCCATTATCATCCTGAGCAGTATGGCGCTTTGTTGGCTTATGCGGACGCAATCTTGGCGGCGTCCCAGGCGCACGATGGGTGGGGCTGGTTAAATTACGACGAGGAATTCTGCGATATGATGGAAGAAAACGATCGGCTGTCGTGGGGTACGAAGGACATTAATTTGTGGCTCACGCAGATGTCTGCCAAGAGCAAGGTGGGCGGTGCGGGGGCCGGAGGGGGGGGGCAAAGTTGGGGTCGCGGCTCCCCCTTCTGGGGTGCGGTCGTTTCGGGCACCTGGGCCAGTTGCCGCGCAGTCCAGAGTGGGCGGGATGGGAGGAGACGTCTGTTGGCGCTTCAATAAGTCGACGTGCCCCTTTCCCGACTGCAAGTTCAAGCATGCATGTTCCTTGTGCGGAGGGGGTCATGCCTCTGCGAAGTGTAGCCGCAAGGGGGTGGCGGGAGCCCCGGGGGGGGGGGGGGGTAAGTGAGGCGGTGTCTGGGGCTTTCGCCCCCACCCCCGTGCGGGTTGATGCTATGCGGCCGTGGCTTCAATTGTACGGGGAGACTCGTGGGGGCGCGGCGGGGGGACTGCTTTTGTCGGGTTTCCTTGAAGGTTTTCACATTCCATTGCGGGGAGTTCCCCTTGGGGCCTGTTCAAGGAACGCCAGTTCGGCTACAGCCCTGGCGGAGGTCGTGCGTCGGAAGATCAGCGACGAGTGTGCGCTGGGGCGTGTTGCCGGTCCTTTTCCGGACCCCCCCTTTTCTCCGTTCATCGTCTCGCCGTTGGCGGTGGTCCCCAAGAAGGAGCCGGGCAAATACCGGTTAATACACAATTTGTCTTGCCCCCCTGGGGATTCCGTTAACGAGCACATTCCTTGGGAGCACTGTTCGGTGCGTTATGCGTCGTTCAATGCGGCGGTGGCATTAGTGAGGCAATGTGGGCCGGGGGCCTTGCTCGTGAAAGTGGACATTGAGTCCGCCTTCCGACTGTTGCCTGTGCACCCTTCGGCTTTTCCGTCGCTCGGTTTTCGCTTCGAGTCCCAGTTTTACTATGATAAGTGCATGCCTATGGGTTGTGCGGTGTCGTGCGCTTATTTCGAGGCTTTCAGCACGTTCCTTCACTGGGTCCTGGAACAGCGGACCGGTTTGTCCACTATTGTGCATTATTTGGACGATTTTTTGTTCGTCGGGCCCGGTCGGACAGATACCTGTGCTACGCTGTTGGGCGCCTTCCTCGGCTTGGCCGGTGACTTTGGTATACCCATCGCGACGAGCAAAACGGTCGGCCCAGGCACGTGTCTGATTTTACTGGGTATTGAAATTGAGACTGACAATATGTTACTGCGGTTGCCGGCGCAGAAAGTGGAGCGGCTTCGGCAGTTGGTCGCGTTGGTGGGTGCGGCGGGCAAGACCACCCTTCGGGTCCTACAGTCCCTGGTCGGCCATCTTAATTTTGCTTGCAGGGTGCTGCCGATGGGGCACCCCTTTGCGCGGCGGCTATCCTTGGCTATGGCGGGAGTGCACCGGCCGCATCATCGTATTCGCGTGTCGGTTGGCATGCGCGAGGATTTGCGGGTGTGGGACGCCTTTCTGGCTGACTTCAATGGCTGCAGGGTTGTCCAGTGGCCGGAGAAGTCCAACGCAGATTTGCACTTGTTCACGGACGCGGCGGGCAGTTCCGGTTTCGGGGCATACTGTCAAGGAGCTTGGTGCGCGGAGGCATGGCCTTACGATTGGGTGGCATCTGGGCTGACCCGCAACATTACCTTTTTGGAACTATTTCCTATAGTGGTTGCGCTGTGGGTATGGCCGGAGCGTGTGAGAAATAAGAGGGTGTTATTCTGGTGTGACAATGCCGCGGTGGTCGAGGTCATGAATCGCAATGCACGCCGGTGCCCGAGGGTGGCAGCGCTGATGCGGGTGTTTGTTTTGGCTTGCTTGCGCCTGAATGTTACTGCCAGGGCGTGGCATGTGCCTGGCGTACATAACTCCATTGCTGATGCTTTGTCCCGTTTCCAGTGGGCACAGTTCAGGTTATTGGCTCCAGCGGCGGACGCGGTTGCATCGGCGGTGCCGGACCATCTTTGGCGGATTGGGACCCTGACGTGATGGCGCTGTTGTCTGTCTCGGTGACGCGTGGGACATGGGCAAAGTATCGGCGCGGCTATTCTCAGGTGAGTGCTTTTTTGGTCACGTGCGGATGGAAAGGGGGGTGGGTGCACGCCAGCCTCATAAGCCAATTTGTGTTGTGGGCCAAAAAGGTCGGCTGGGCCCGGTCGGCGGTTGTTGTGGCCTTGGCGCGGTTTTCCTTTTTCTGCAAGGCGGCCGGCTGGGGCAACCCTCGCACTTTCTTTTTGGTCAAGCGGCTGCTGGCTGGATGGGCCAGGGTGCACCCTAAGACGCGGGACTGGCGACTGCCGGTCTCGCATACTCTGCTTCTCGGCATTTGTACGGCGCTGCCGCGGGTCGCAGCCTCACCGTTCGAGGCAATTTTGTTTCAAGCGTTGTTTGCAAAGGCCTTTTTCGGTGCTTTCCGCGTTAGCGAGTTGGTGCCCCGGTCTTCGCGGCGGGGTGCGGGCGGCGGGCTGGATGCCAAGTGTGTGGCGGTGGAGGCTTCATGGGTCCGCATCCTCGTTGCGCGTTCCAAAACGGACCAGTCAGGCAGGGGTGCGTGGGTGATCCTGAATGCCATTTCCCCCTCGCCTTCCTGTCCGGTGTCCTGCCTGCGGGGTTATGTGCTGAGGAGACCGGCGTTCCCGGGCTACTTTTTTATTCATGCGGACGGGGCTCCGGTTACCCAGTTCCAGTTCACTGCGGTTTTGCGCCTCGTGCTGCGTTCGCTGGGCTACGATGAGAGGGGTTATTCTTCACACTCCTTCCGGATTGGCGCTGCCACAAGTGCGGCCGCGGCGGGGCTGGAGGGCCCGGTCATTCAGCGCATTGGGAGGTGGCGCTCGGATGCGTACAAGGGGTATGTGCGCCCATGACTGTCCCGGGCGGTTCGGAGCGTCACGGGCGCCAGGTTCTTTGCCAGGGCGGCGAGAGGTGGGGGGGGGTGGGGGGATGAGGGGGTTTTCATCTTTTGCTTCTTGTTGCAGGCGATGCCGCCGGTTGCAGTTCGGTTTGTTTCCTTGCAGATGGTTCGTGCTCGAGAGAGTGGTGGATCATCGGGCATTCCTTCGTCTATTGTGCAGAGCGTAGGGCAGCTGTGCGGCCGTTGGGCATCCACCTCGGTCTGGCGACTGCAGGGATTCGGCTTTGCTGGATGGGACAACATGGCATGCGGTGGCAGCAGCTGATTGCCTGTGTCCAGGCGAAGATTGAACAGCGTCAGCGGCCGGTCGGGCTGCTGATTCATTTGGGTGGAAATGACTTATCAAGCTGGCCATGCCGGTAGTTCATACTAGCTGTGCAGGCGGACATTGGTTTCTTGCAGGAATTGCTCCCAGGGATTGCTATTATCTGGTCTGACATCATACCACGCCCTGCTTGTTGGTTTCAGCGGCGGTGGTCGCGGGGCTTGGTAAAGATCAACCGCCAGGTAGAGCGCTGGGTGATGCAGACCGGGGGGCTGCAGGTGTTGCACTCTTGGGCGGAGGTTCAGTGCCGGGGGCTTTACAGGCTGGATGGTGTGCACCTCACTCCGGTGGGGCAAGACTTATTGCTAAACGATTGGCAGGAGGCGCTCGAAGGTTGGCATTGGTCGCAGCTGGTTTTGGGGGGGCGGCACAAGGATAGGGGGCTACCTTGTGCCGGTGGCGGGGTAGCGAGCTGGCGCTCGTCGACCCGGCGGTGCAGTGGCGGCTGAGGCCACTTTGCAGAGGAGCGGGGTGCTCCTAGTTGGGGAGAGACATCACTGTTGGTGTCTCTGCCCGGAGGGAAGCAATGGGAGCCGGCCTTTGCTATAGCACGGCGAGGCGGGCAGAAGGGGGAACGGGGGGTGGATGATGCCCCACCTTGCTAAACGGCTGGTGGGTGGGCATCATCCGGATGGGGTGAGGGGGGGGGGAGTTGTTATGTAGAAGAAAATGTCAAATTGGCCCGTGTTGGGCCGGTGTTGGTTTATGGTTATGTAGCTGCGACCAATAAAGGAATAGTAATATGCCAAACCTTTGTGAGAGCATATTTTGTGCACGGGTTCCAAGGGGCAGAGATGGGGAGGTGGGGGGGTTTAGGCGGGGGAGGTCCATCCGGATACCCCCGGTTAATCTCGCAGTGCCACTGGGCTCGGTCCCTAGGCCGGAGGAGTAACCGGGTCCCCAGGGGCCGAGCCCGTTGGTGTTGCTGCAGGGCGGGGGGGGGGGGGGGGGGGTGGAGGTTTGAGCACGCCGGACCATCGGCATCGCTCCCACGTCGTGACGTGGGACGTGCTGATTGGTCCGGCGGGTTATGAAGAGGCGGGCCGTGCAGGAATCGTGGGAGATCGCCGGCGTGCGATCTCCCTCTTCCTGCCGTGCTGGTGAGCGGAGCAGTCGCCCTTCCCACCCTCCCTTGCTCCGGTTTATGGGGGCAGGTGGTGAGGGCTGATTGGGGGTAGGTTGTCGCAGCTGGGTGGGGGTTGAGTGGTGTTGAAGTTGGAGTGGGTTGGCGGGGTAGTGAGCTGGCACTCATCGACCCGGCGGTGCAGTGGCGGCTGAGGCCACTTTGCAGAGGAGCGGGGTGCTCCTAGTTGGTGAGAGACATCACTGTTGGTGTCTCTGCCCGGAGGGAAGCAACGGGAGCCGGCCTTTGCTATAGCACGGCGAGGCGGGCGGAAGGGGGAACGGGGGGTGGATGATGCCCCACCTTGCTAAACGGCTGGTGGGTGGGCATCATCCGGATGGGGTGAGGGGGGGGGAGTTGTTATGTAGAAGAAAATGTCAAATTGGCCCGTGTTGGTTTATGGTTATGTAGCTGCGACCAATAAAGGAATAGTAATATGTCAAACCTTTGTGAGAGCGTATTTTGTGCACGGGTTCCAAGGGGCAGAGATGGGGGGGGGGTGGGGGGGGTTTAGGCGGGGGAGGTCCATCCGGATACCCCCGGTTAATTGCATGTAGTTCATTTTTGACGTTTCACCGTATAAATTTATCCAGTAGGACATCAACAACATCCCAAATAAGCCTTGAATGATGTAATATTGCATCACATTGCATAATACCAGCATGCACACATCATCCAGAGTTGATTGCATCATTTTCTGATGCAATGCAATACTACTGCCAGATGGCTGCTGAAACCATCTGACATCAGCAGTGTACCATACGCAGTCGGAAAGGAAAGTAATCTGGTATTCTGTTCCGATATTGAAAGCCTCATGAATGCCTTAAAAATCACTCATGATCCACAAGACTGGAGACTATTTATAGACTCTTCGAAACTGAGTCTGAAGGCTGTGCTTTTGAACAATGGAAACCGTCTTCCATCTATTCCAGTAGCGCATGCCGTCCACATGAAAGAGACATACGATAACTTAAAGCATCTACTGACTTCCACTCCTTTCGCACTCAGTTTAAGTTACTTACTCTAGTTCACAGGGCTCTTCACACTAGTACTCCACAATACCTGGCAGAGCTTATTACATTCCACACCCCCAGACACACTCCCCGCTCCTTCCACCTTAATCGCCTTAATCTCCCTTCCCCCTCCCTCGCTTACCTTCAATCCACCCGCTCCTCTGCTTTCTTTTTCATCGGCCCCGCACTGTGGAATTCACTCCCCACCACCCTCTGGTTAGAACCCCATCATGCCACCTTCAAGCAAAACCTAAAAACCCACCTCTTTTCCTTGGCCTATGACCTTCCCTCCCCTCTTGTCTGATCCTGTCCCCTACATATAGTCCTGTATCCTTTCTCTCTTTCTATTATATCAACAATTGTAACTTCCTTTCCTCCTTTCTGGCCCTGTGCCTGTTTCTAATTGTTTGTGAATTGTAAACCACTCTGATTGAAAAAGTAGGGCGGGATATCAAATAAATAAACATAAACATACAGCTAGCACCTCTGTGGTGACTTGAAGGTAGTTGCCCTTTTAATGGGACTGCAGCAGGGATATATAAAATACATGTGTTTCTTATATGAGTGGGATAGCCGAGCAAGGGATTGGCACTACTTGCGTAAGGAATGGAATCGCAGACAAAATGTAACAGTTGGAGAGAAGAATATCCAGCACCCAGCTCTGGTTGAGGCTCATAAAATCCTTCTACCACCCCTTCACATCAAACTAGGTTTGATGAAAAACTTCGTGAAAGCCATGGACCACACTTTGCCAGCTTTCCGATACCTGCATGAAAAATTCCCTCGACTCAGCGAAGCAAAGATTAAAGAGGGAGTTTTTGTGGGTCCTCAGATTCGAGAGCTCTTCAAAGATGACTGGTTTAACAACTTGCTGCAGGATGATGCGAAACAAGCATGGAATGCTTTTCGCCTAGTGTCAACAAACTTTCTCGGGAATGTTAGGGCAGAAAACTACAAGGAACTAGTAGAAGACATGCTGATGCAGTATCAGAAACTTGGCTGCAATGTGTCTCTAAAGATCCATTTCCTTGATTCCCATCTCGATTTCTTTCCTGACAACTGTAGTATGTTTAGTGATGAACAGGGCAAACGTTTTCACTAGGATATCGCAACGATAGAGCAAAGATACCAGGGAAAATGGTCCACTACAATGCTGACTGACTACTGCTGGACACTCCCCAGAGAAGCTCCCAAACAGCTGTACAAGGGACAGGCGAAAAAATCTAAGAAGTAGTCTATGACTTGGTTTTTTACAGGTATTAACCGAAGCCTATTATATTTACTATTGACATGCATTTCATGATGTAAACATTAATTCTTGTAGATTAGAAAAAAACTAGAGCCAACTTTGCAATTTCACTGTCATATTCGTGTTCAGCATATAAAAATTGATAAGAAATGACTATTTTTATTTCAGTAACATGACTTTTGTAAAAATTTGTTGACCAGTGATATCTGGGTCAGCCGATAGCACCGTAGCTAACCAGGCAGTGGTGATATACAGCTGCTGCTTGGTTAGCTACAGTGGAAAAAGTTAGGTGAGCCTTTCAGGTTCCTAACTTTCAGGGATAACTGGCTAGTGGCTGAATATTGCTGCTAGCTGGTCATCCTTCGGTGCTGCTTCCGCTTTGCCTCTGGAAACACTCCAATGCTAGCCGGCGAGCCTCAGGGTGGTCAGTGGCGGCACCCTGATAAATTCAGTGGCACTAACCACATTTGTGCCCCTGAATATCTCGGTCGCTGTGATTAACATGGTTAACAGGTCCGTTAACTATGTTAATCACTTTTAATATCAGCCTCTGTATCTATTTTAAAATTCTGTGTTTTATTAAGCCAGTTAGAGCATAGTGAACAAGCTAACTTTCAGTTTAAAATTAAGACAGTTAGGGCTTAGTGGAACATGCTAACTTTCAGTTAGGAGGTTATTCCAGAACACTAGTCAGCTCTTTGGATGTGTGGTGTACCCATTTTTCTAGGAAAAACATCTACGACCATATTTTGAAACCCCGCGGTCCTGCACATATATGGCATTAGCATGGGGATCTCAGAATGCGGACGGGAGGGGGCGGAACAGGGGCAGAATGGGGGCATGGCCAGCATAGGGAACACATAAAGTGTATTCAGGAGAGGTACATGTATGTCTGCAGTGTTTTCTATAGACGTCCATGTTATTCCTGCAGATACATGAAATAAAGGCAGGACTTAGAATATTTCTGCTCTGCTCAAAGCATCCCATATTGAAGAACAGTTGTGACATGTATGCTTTGAACTGTTGTGTCTGCAGTCTGGAGGGACATGAGATGTAGATTTAAAGAAAAGAAAGCAGAGGTGAGGGAAGGTTGTAAGGTATAAAAACAATATTAAACACCCCTACAGAAACATTGAGAGGAGCAAGTATGTTTATTCTGGCTATGCTGACATTTGCTGTTTGTGCCAATGGAGCTATTCTAGGGTTCCCTAACATGTCCTAAGTTCTGGAAAATGGGACTGTTGGTGTAGGGTTAGGATTCTTGTTTGAGTGAGAAAAGCAGATCAGATTTGCAGCTGTGGGACACCATGCTATTATATTATACCAGCTATTGTTTATCATATTGGCAGAAGTATGTTTAATATGAGTGCAAGTGAGAGTGTATTTGTGTGTGGTGTGAGGGTTGCATGGGAAGATCGCAGTTGAGGGGGGACATGAATGCTTGGCCAGTACCTGGACTGTAGGGTTGACCACTGCATCACCAGGTGCCAGTGTGATGTGGTCAGATAACTCAGCAAAGGTTCTCTGTAGCAAAACGTGAAAATATATCCCTGTCAGGAATAAGGGACCGGTAAAACAAAACGCCAAATATGAAGTCAAAATAACTTGCCCTAGATTAAAGTCCTCTCTTCTTTTAGGAATCAGCTATGAGATATGTAGCTTATGCTTAAAAAAAAGGGAGCACTTTACTCTAGGGCAAGTTGATGTTTTGCTCCATTTTTGGCATTTTTGTTTAAGTGGTCCCTTATTCTTGACAGCGATATGATTTCACATTTTGCTATAGAGACCCTTTGCTTATTACTACTGATCCATAGGCATTGTACACATTCTTTTGAGAAGTTTGTCTACTGCTATGTATGCTCTGATGGCAATATGTCAGGACAAACAGATCACATTAGACTCGTTATTATATCAATGACTGCACTGAGCTTACTTTGTGGTGTTCTGGACATCCAACAGACTAGTATATTTAGTCTTGTGGGCATCCGCATTTAGGCATGATCAGTATTCATGTGTTATTTGCATGAACACAACACTGTCAGTGGGAGGAGCAGCTTAGGTGATGCACGTTTTAACAGCGGAGGTGGGGGTGGGTGACATCATAGTTTTTCAGAATATCATGAAGGTGGGGAGATCCAAGCTGTTTAATACGTCTACATCTCCAATTCCAGACACACAGGTGCGTCCATACCAGAATTGGGTTTAAAACATCCCCGTCTCCGATTTGGACATGCCTGCGGCCTGAACGTGAATGTTTTCCAAACTTTACAAACTGCTAGTGACCAAATTATGCAGTTTTGTATGTTGAATCTAAAGCTATCTTCAGAAATTGCTTAAAGTGAGTCTTACCTACATCAAATCACAGTTCAAATATGTGGAAATTAAATAATATTTCTTTGAACATACAAATAGTCTGAACAAGACCTGAAGCCACATAATTGACTTTAAATGTCATACAGTTAATTTAATGCTATTTAACAAAATCTAGCAAAGGAGCTATATCTTGTTTGCTTCTCTTTTGGCTCATGAGCTCCCTGCTAACCATCTGACTCCTAATATAATGTTCCCTCCTCTCCTGATTGTACACACGACCAGCAGCCTCAGTTGTCACTTTTGCACACCTTTCTATGGTCTGGGTGTGTGATAGCCAATCTGGAACCACCATGAGCTTGCTCAGAAATGCCTCAATCTCTGCTGTTGTCATGGTACAGGTGAGAGGAGGCTCAAAATCTCCAGAGCTCCAGTCAAGGAATTGGGTGAGTGTAGTTGCCTCAGTGTTGATGGATGGTGTTTTCCTGGGTCTCACACTGCTGTCTACAAGCTGAGTCTTCTCATCTCTTTCACCTCTGATTTTCAATATCTTCTCCACTGCACAACATAACTTGCAGAACAGACTCGCTCTAATTATACCAAGCTGATCTTTTCACTGTAGGCATGACTATGTTCTTTACCATGTCACACTGTTCTTTCAACAGTTGCAGCTGGAAAAGGAGATGCCTGGGATCTTGTGTCCAATTGCTATTTATTTTTATATTGAACTAGTTCACCATGTAAATCCCAACACAGAAATAAGTAAGATAAATTGATAACGGAGGCACAAAAGGTATTAATATGCAATGCAATGCAAACACATAAAAATTATTATCAGAGCACGTAAACATATTTCAGTAATTTGGGTATTTTTGCATAATTTCCTAGAAATTACAGGTAGGTAGATAACATATTACACAAAATTTAAAGCTAGTTGTTGCTTTGCCACATAAAATTATACCATTTTTTCACTAGTGCTTTTAAAATTATGGCATCTCCAAAATTGACACACCCTACCATCTCAGGTACAGTCTTTGATTTATAGACTCTTAAACCAGTTAAGAAAAAGGATGTATCTTATTCACTTTGATGTTTAACCATTTATCTTCATCAACAAGTTATTAGGCCTTAGAAATAGTTTAATTAGAAACATAGAAACATGATGGCAGACAAAGACCACATGGCCTATCTAGTCTGCCCTTCCATATCACCCACTACAAGAGTCCCCTTTTTTCCTTTAGAGATCCTCTGTTTTTGTCCCATGCTTTTTTGAAATCAGATATTGTGCTCATCTCTATCACCTCCACTGAGAGATTATTCCATGCATTCACCACTCTTTCCATAAAGAAATATTTCCGCATTACTCCTGAGTCTATCCCCTTTCACCCTCATCTTATGTCCTCTCATAGCAGAGCTTGCTTTCAATCGAAAGAGGCTCTCCTCCTGTGCATTTATGCCATGGAGGTATTTAAACATCTCAATCAAATCACCTCTGTCCCGCCTTTCCTCTAAAGTATACATATTAAGGTCTTTAAGTCTGTCCTCATATGCTTTATAACAAAGACCTTTAACCATTTTGGTAGCCACCCTCTGCACTAACTCCAACCTATTTATATCATTTTGAAGGTATGGACTCCAGAATTGCACACATTACTCCAAATGAGGTCACCTAGTGAAATAAATCAATCAGATTTGTCTGACAGGACCTTTTGTGAATACATGCTGCCTCGGATCCTGCAATCTGCTGGACTCCAGAATCCTCTTTCAGCAGCGTTTCCAATAATTTACTCACCACCGAGGTTAAACTAAGCAGCCTGTGGTTTTCAATCACATCCTTACTTCCGCTTTTGTGTAAAGGGACTACATGTGCCTCTCTCCAGCCCTCTGGCACCACTCCCGACTCCAAAGAGGCATTGACAAGGTCAGTCAGTGGAGCTGCTAGAAAGTCCCCAAGTTCCTTCAGTATTTTTATGATATACTCTACAATTGACACCATGAACCTGGACTTCTGTACCATCTCCTCATGCATGATAAAAATAACTGAATGTCTGGCACAGCACAATTTAACAATCAACTACAATAAATCTGAAGCCCTTGTAATCACAAGAAACACCTCATTCAACCCTCCACATAATCTGCTAATCGGAAATCATCCAATTCCAATCAACTATGAGGTAAGATATCTGGGAGTACTTCTAGACCAGAGACTCAATTTCCAATCTCACATCAACAAAACCACCTCAAAGTCTACTAAAAAATGAAGATACTGTAGAACTGACGACCCATACTAGAACTGAACCACTTCTGATCTATATGCAAGGCAATAATCACTCCTTAGCAAGTTTACAGCAATATGATACTCCAGGGTCTACTCAAAAGTACAACACATACTCTGCAAATGGCACAAAACACAGCTGCTAGACTAATTACAGGAACAAAGAAACATGATCATATTACCTCTGCCTTAAAAGAACTCCACTGGCTTCCCATCCGATCTAGAATAAAATATAACGCCATAATGATGGCCTTCAAGATAATAAATAATCGTTCTACTGAATGTTTAAATAAAATAATCAAAAGAGTCCCAGACCCACGATCAGAACACCCTCTCAACTGCCGCCATACTGACCACCTCTTAAAGATTGCTTCAAAGGATATTCAAATATTATTCCCCGTCACTATGGAACTCACTCCCACGCCACCTAAGAGCTATTTCGGATATCGCCGACTTCAGAAAATATCTAAAAACCTACCTTTTCACTGAACACTAGGACAACATATGAAGTACACAATCATTGTAATGAAATCCCTGCTCAACTGTCCCCCCCAACACGATGTCGCTTCAAGCTAAGTGCCATCCTACTGTAAATAGTTGAAACGTTGTAAACAGTTAAATGTAAATAGTTCATTGTATCATTCCATGTAATACTTGTTCTGTTTCACTGTAATAGCAAGGCCGCGGAGCCATGTGCCCGGGGCCGGCACTAACCGGGGGGGCGGCCATGCGTTGCCCCGTCAGAGCGTGCCGTAGCGGGGGGGGGGGGGGGTCAAGAAGCACACCCATTGGCCCCGCGAGTTGTTATGGCGTGGGAGCCAATGGGAGGGAGAGCGGGCAGTCGCGGGGGGGGGGTTAAGGGTGGAGGTGCGGCGTGGCTCCGGCCTCTTTTGCCGGATTCCGGGACGCCGGACGGACGGGTGCACGAGAGCTGCGGACCGCGTGTAGGCTGGAGAGGAATCTGCCACGTGGTGGCGAGCAGCGGCATCGGGTGAGGAGCGCAAAACAAATAAAAAATAAAATAAAATTAAAAAAAAATAAATAAAAAGAGTACGGGTGGCCGGTTGGAGTCTGCCGCGCTGATTAGGGTGCGAGCAGTGCGGTGCCGTTGTGGGGGAGGGCTAGAAGGTCCGCGGAGATTACAAGGGGCCGGGTGTGTGGTCTCCTCCGGTGCTGCAAAGGAGAAGGGAGAGCAAAGTAATTTAAATTTGGCTGCATTTTACTCGCGGTTCTCCTTGCCTTCTTCCCCCTCATACTTGATACTCAGGGGTGGAGCTGGGGCATATCTAGGCAGTGCTTAAAAAGTACGATACCGCCCTACCAGCTGTGGCCTTTCAATGGGAGGCTCACGGCGGGGTGCTGCCCGTAAGAGGGGTTCCCTTAATCAGAAAAAGAATGGGGCTGGGGGGAACGGTGAGCGGCTGGGAACTGATCCTGTAGTGGAGCAGGGCAGTGGCGTTGCCCGGGTGTCTGGGGTTAGTGCTCAGGGCTCTCCAGCACGTGGGGGGAGGGGACGTGCTAGGGCCTCCGCACGTGGCTCGGTGAGGCGGGGGAGGGGGAGTGGTGGGCCCCAGGCGGGCATAGGGGAGCAGAGGGCCGGTGGGGTGGAGGGAGAGCAGACCCAGGAGCCTCGGGAAGACCCTCGGGAAGACCCTCAGCCGGTGCCGGCTGCGGACCTGCAGAGCGGCGGTCTGTCCCCACTGGCTGCCCCGGGGGGTCGGGAAAGGGGCGGGGTGGATTCCCGAAATGAACGGCTGGCTGTCGCTGAGAGCTTGGGCCCTATGACAATTCCCGGGGGAGGGCAAGGGGTTTGGTTCGGACGGGGGGAGGGTGGGGGATTACCTAGCCCATATGGGTGGCAGGGGGCCATGGGCACGGGGTCGCCGGCCATGTGGGAGCATTGGCAAGGCGGGGGACAGGGCTCCTCCCGTGCGGAGTGGCTAGGGGCGTGGCATGCTCCTGGGGCGCTGGCTGGTGTCCCTTCGCCTTTTTCTTTCTTCTCCCCACAGGGTCACCAAGCTTGGCAGTGTGCGGGGGGTCCGTGGATGGGTGCAGCTCAGCAAGCGGATGGCCCGGAGGCAAGTCGAGGTCTGCAGCGACCGGCTGGAGCGGGAGCGCCAGCGGCACAGTCCGCGATGGAGCGACCGGTGGATTCTGGCGAGATCGAGGGCACACCAGGTGAGTTGGAGGTAGCTCAGACTGCGGGGGTGGTGGAGGGTACGGGTGTTGGTGGCAAAAGCAAGAAAAAACGCAGCCGGAAGCGGCGGCATTCGTGTCGTGGGCGTCGTCGATCGGAATCATCGTCTTCGTCGTCTTCCCTATCGTCCACCAGTTCGGACTCAGAGAGGGGCGGTACCTCGGCACTCCGCGGAGCGGTGGCGGTAGGGCCCCCCATAAGTGTAGCACAACCCACTGTAGCGGCATTCTCGGAGTTGTGGGAGGGCGTGCCTCGGAGGTTGAGACGGAAGATTCATAAACGCAGATATATAGACATTTTCAGGTTATTGGAGGGACGGAAGAGGTCGGGGGATAGCAGGAAGAAGAGGAAGGCGGATGAGAAGGCAGGGCGTGTGCGGAGAGTGGGACGGAATGTGGTGAATTGGACGCGCGCCTTCCTTCGGTTAGCTAGTGTGTGGGGGCAGATGCACCCAGAGCAGTACGGAATGTTGTTGGCTTACGCGGACTCCATTTTGGAAGCATCGCAGACGCACGACGGTTGGGCTTGGCTCAACTATGATGAGCGATTTCGCGATAAGATGGAAGAGAATCAGGGGTTGTCCTGGGGGACTCAGGACATCAATCTGTGGCTGACACAGATGGCGGTTCGGCAGAATGTTGGGGGGGTTGGTGGGTCGAAAGGGGGGCCGGTTGCGGCGTCAGCGGTCGGGGGGAAGCCCTTTCGTGGGAGCGTGCCTGCGGCAGGACAGAGAGTCGTTGGGGGGGGGAGGCTTTGGGGATGTCTGTTGGCGATTCAATAAGTCCTCATGCCCCTTTCCGGATTGTAAATTCCGGCACGCTTGTTCTGTCTGTGGCGGAGGACATTCGGCCCTTAAGTGCGTGCGGAAGGGTGCGACCAGCACCACTCCCTCCCTGTCCAAGCAATAGGGATGTGGAGGGCATAGCCCCCACCCCTATCAGGTTACTTGCGTTGCTGCCTTGGTTGCGTCGTTATCCCAAGAAGCACGACAGTTTAGTGTTGGAAAAGGGGTTCAGATGCGGGTTTCACATACCGGTGGTGGGCAAGGTAGAGAAGGGGAAGGCTCGAAATTCGTCCTCGCTGAGACGGCTAGCGGATATTGTGCGGACTAAATTAGCCGGGGAGCTGCGATTGGGGCGGGTCGCTGGACCCTTCCTGGAGCCGCCGTTTGCGGGCTTTGTGGTCTCCCCTTTGGGTATAATTTATTTATTTATTTATTTATTTATTACAGTTTTTTATATACCGCGCTATTTACAATCAGCGCGGTTCACAGATAACCAAAGACCAGAACAACAGGCTGCTCGGTTTTACATAAAACAGGACGATAAACTTGGATTCGATAAACTTGAATAATATGGGGGTAAAACTATATACATAGAATGTTGGTCTGTTAATTTTGATAACATGAAAGGGATTTATGAGACGTTGCTTGTGGGGTTGTGAAAGGAGGCAAAGTGGTTAATATTGAGGTGAATATTTTGAATTTATGTAGGGTAATAATTGTTGATTAGGTTATGCTTGAGGGGAAGCTTTATGTAGGGTAGTATTTGATGAATAAGTTATGCTTGAGGGCCTTTCTGAATTGGCATATGTTAGTTATGGCACGAATTTCGGGTGGTAGGGAGTTCCAGTGTTTTGGGGCACAGAACATGAAGGCTCTGTTCGCTGTTGATCGGCTACACGTTGTTATGGCCTTCGGTGTTATTAGGGTGTTTATTGCTATATGTCTTCTGGATCTTGTTGGTGGTAGTGTTTGTGTGAGATCAATTATTGTGTTTGCAGATACACCGTATTTCCGAAGAAAGAGCCGGGTAAGTATCGCCTGATCCATAATCTGTCCTCCCCAGTGGGCGCGTCTGTTAACGACCATATTCCGCGGGACTTGTGTGCTGTGCGGTACGCATCCTTTGATGAGGCCGTGGCATTAGTCAAAATATGTGGCGCGGGGTGCTATATGGCGAAGGCTGATATAGAGTCTGCTTTCCGGTTATTACCGGTGCACCGACGGCGTTTCCATTGCTGGGATTTCACTTTGAAGGGCGTTTTTATTTTGATAAGTGTATGCCCATGGGTTGCGCGATATCCTGTGCTTATTTCGAGAGGTTTAGTTCCTTCTTGCACTGGGCTATCGTGGAGCGGATGGGTTGTAGCCAGCTTGTCCACTATTTGGACGATTTCTTTTTCGTGGGGACGGCTGAGTCGGCACAGTGTCGCGTTTTGTTGGAAGGTTTCAGTCAGCTGGCGCGAGAGTTGGGTGTGCCGTTGGCGGCTGGAAAGACGGAAGGGCCTGCGACGCGTATTACCTTTCTAGGGATTGAGCTCAATTCTGAGTTAATGGTGGCCCATCTGCTCGACAATAAGGTGACTCGACTGCGCATACTGGTAGCTAACGTGTTGGCCTCCTCGAAGATGACGTTGCGCGAGATGCAGTCCCTTATTGGGTCCCTGAATTTTGCTTGTAGGGTGATTCCCATGGGCAGGGTCTTCTTGCGGCGGTTGGCATCAGCGACGGCGGGGGTGCGCAAGCCGCATCATCGGATCAGGGTGTCTCGTAGCATGCGGGAGGACTTGGGAGTCTGGGATGAGTTTTTGAGCGGTTTCAACGGCGTCACGGTGCTGCGGGAAGCTGCGATCTCCAGTGCGGCTTTGCAGTTATATACGGATGCAGCGGGTGGGTCAGGTTTTGGGGTATACTTTGGGGGCGCCTGGTGTGCTGCAGAATGGCCGCAGACGTGGCGGGAGGCCGGTCTCACCACGAATATCACCTTTCTCGAGTTATTCCCGATTATGGTGGTGTTGGCTTTGTGGCCGGATCGGGTACGGAATCGCCAGGTCCTCTGGTGGTGTGACAATGCAGCAGTGGTCAGTGTGCTTAATAATTATGCCCCCAGGTGTAGACCGGTAGCCGATTTGCTGCGACAGGTTGTGTTAGCTTGTTTGCGCCTGAATGTGGTACTCAGAGCGCGTCACATTCCAGGGCATACTAACGTAATTGCTGATGCTCTTTCCCGTTTTAAGTGGGAGCGTTTTCGGGCATTGGCGCCAGAAGCGGAGGAGGACGGGGCTGTGATCCCAGAGCACCTATGGCGGATTGGCCTGGGGGCATCATCAACTTGCTGAGGAAGTCCGTATCGGCAGCAACCTGGAAGGCGTATCAGAGGGGCTGCAGCAGCGTGGTAACCTTCTTGCAGGAACAGGGATGGAGTCCGGGGCCCGTTTCAGAATTCCTTCTTGGTCAGTATGTTTGGGCTGCCAAAGAGGCGGGTCTCGCGAGGTCCACCGTGCGGCGCAACTTAGCGGGTTTTTTCGTTTTTTATGCAGGCGGTAGGCTGGGGAGTCCCGGGGGGGGGGGGGCTTTTTGACTCGCAGGCTTTTACAAGGATGGGAGCGGTCCTGTCCCTCTGCGGGGGATGCCCGGCAGCCGATAACTCATGACCTGTTAGGTCGGTTATGCGGCGTGTTGTCTCAGGTGGTCACGTCTGGGTATGAAGGCCTGCTTTTCCGGGCGGTGTTTTCCGTGGCATTTTTTGGTGCCTTCAGGGTGGGGGAATTGGTGGCGGACTCGGGTCGCCGCGGCAAGGGCGGCGGATTGCAAGTGCAGCATGTTTCAATGGGGGAGGGATGGGTTCGCATACGGTTGGCGCGATCCAAGACGGATCAGAGGGGAAAGGGGGCCTGCGTAGTACTACGAGCGGTGCCGGGCTCTCCCACATGTCCGTTTACCTTGTTATCGCAGTACTTGCGAGTGAGGCCGGTTGGGGAAGGGGGTCTCTTTGTGCATGAGGATGCACGGGTACTTACCCGTTTTCAGTTTACGGCGGTGTTGCGGAGCTCGCTTCGGCGGGTAGGGGTGGACCCGCGTCGGTACGCCCCTCACTCCTTCCGGATTGGTGCAGCCACCAGTGCGGCAGCGGAAGGGTTATCCGAAGCTGCTATCCAGCGGATTGGCCGGTGGAGGTCCCAGGCCTTCCGCGGGTATGTGTGGCTGTAAGATGGGGGGGGGGGGACTAACTCTCTTTATTTCTTTTGCAGGTAGAGCAGCAGGAGGGTGTCGCTGTTGGGTGATCGGCCACTCATTTGTGTACTGGGCTGGTCGGCGAGCAGCAACACGACCGGTGGGCGTGAATCTTGGAGTGGATGTTTCTCGGGTGACCATTTCATGGCTGGGTGAACGCGGGTTGCGGTGGTTTCAGCTCTTACCCTTGCTACGGCACCATGAAGGCCTGCTTCGGATGCCACCGGATATATTGTTAATTCATCTTGGAGGCAATGACCTGAGTTCCTGGACTTGCCGGCAGTTGATCCGGGCTGTTATCAAGGACTTGGGGGTGGTGGGGGCCATGTTCCCGGGTATTGTTGTGGTTTGGTCAGACATTATTTCCAGGCCTGCTTGCCGAGCACAGCGGCGTTGGTCCAGGGGGTTAGCCAAGATTAATCGGCAAATTGGCCGATGGGTGGAAGAGCATGGGGGGCGACAAGTTTTGCATCCTTGGGTGGATGTGGACTGTGCTGGCCTATTTCGTGCGGACGGAGTACATCTATCCCTGGTTGGGATGGATTTGCTCCTCAACGATTGGCAGGAGGCCCTGGAAGGTATGTTGAGTGGGGGGGGAACTGGTCGCAGCTTTTCCTCTTGGGGGCGGCTCAGATCCAAGGCGGTCTGAGCCGGTGGCGGGATCCCTGAGGTTTCCGGGGTCCGGAGCCGGATGCAAGCAGTAGGGCGGGGGTGGGGTACCCCCGACCCGGACAATCCCTCAGGCTTTTGCTAATAACATGGCGAAGCCGGATGAGGGAGGGAGAAGCAAATTAGTCGGGACTTGTACCCGAGGGAGGCAGCCGTGACGTCACCTTGCTAATAATACGGCAGGTGATGGCTCGGGCTGCTGGGGGGGGGGGGGTAAGTTCTGTTGTTGTATTTCTAATTGGTTAATTGTTCAAGAATAAAGCTGCGACCAGTTTTGATCCAAGAATGTGTGATGGTCTGTTGTGTGGGAGGTGGTGTATTGGGGAGCTGGGGGGGGGGGGGGGGGGAAAGGGGCAAGGACTCGGGCGAGGCATCGGTCCGCCTTACCCGGTTATAGCAAGGCCGCGGAGCCATGTGCCCGGGGCCGGCACTAACCGGGGGGGCGGCCATGCGTTGCCCCGTCAGAGCGTGCCGTAGCGGGGGGGGGGTCAAGAAGCACTCCCATTGGCCCCGCGAGTTGTTATGGCGCGGGAGCCAATGGGAGGGAGAGCGGGCAGTCGCGGGGGGGGTTAAGGGTGGAGGTGCGGCGTGGCTCCGGCCTCTTTCGCCGGATTCCGGGACGCCGGACGCCCACCCTCCCTCCCTCGCGGAATGGGGGATTGCTTTTCCGGTAGTGGGGTGTTGCAGCTGGAGGGGGTGGCGGGATCCCGGAGGTTTCCGGGGTCCGGAGCCAGATGCAAGCAGTAGGGCGGGGGTGGGGTACCCCCGACCCGGACAATCCCTCAGGCTTTTGCTAATAACATGGCGAAGCCGGATGAGGGAGGGAGAAGCAAATTAGTCGGGACTTGTACCCGAGGGAGGCAGCCGTGACGTCACCTTGCTAATAATACGGCAGGTGATGGCTCGGGCTGCTGGGGGGGGGGGTAAGTTCTGTTGTTGTATTTCTAATTGGTTAATTGTTCAAGAATAAAGCTGCGACCAGTTTTGATCCAAGAATGTGTGATGGTCTGTTGTGTGGGAGGTGGTGTATTGGGGAGCTGGGGGGGGGGGAAAGGGGCAAGGACTCGGGCGAGGCATCGGTCCGCCTTACCCGGTTAACCACTTTGATAAGACTGAAAGGTGGTATATAAAAAAATGTTAAATAGATAAATAAATAAATAAATAAAGTCTTGGATGTATCCCATCTGGTCTCATCATTTTGTCCACTTTTAGTTTAGCTAGTTCCTCATGAACACAGTCCTCTGAAAATTGTTTGAGATGCCCCTCGCTTTTGTTCCTGTTTTTGGGTGTTGTCTGAGGTCCTGCTCCTGGCCCTTCATCAGTGAACATAGAACGGAAATATTTGTTAAATAATTCCGCTTTATCCTCATCAGCTTCTACATATTCCTCCCCATCACCCTTGAGTCTGACAATACCACTTTTGCCCTTCCTCCTCTCACTAACATATCTGAAAAATGTCTTATCCCCCATTTTATTGCATTGGCTATTTCTTCTTCTTTTTGTACCTTGTTTTCCTGACTACTTTGCAAGCCTCTTTAAAACTTTCCAAATATAGATGCCTGTCTTCCTCTTTCTGTACATAGTTACATAGTATATGATGGCAGATAAAGACCAGCATGGTCCATCTAGTCTGCCCAGCAAGACAGCAAGAGTAGGTGCACCTGCCGCTCCATGCAGGTCGCTCCTCCCCTTTGTTTAAGGGTATACCCACTGCTCTGAGTAGGCCACCCCTGTCTGTAGAGATATAAGAAATAGTTATGCTTATTTTGATTTATCCTGTTGCTATAAAGGGATCCACTGTCATTTTGAATTCTGTCACTGTATTTGCCCCCACTACTTCCATCGGGAAGGCATTCCAAGCATCCAACACCTTTTCAGTGAAAAAGTATTTCCTAATGCTGCCTTTCAGTTTACCCCCTTGCAGCTTCGTGTTATGTCCTCTAGTATTACAGCTTCCCCGTCTTTGAAAAAGGTTTGTTTGTTTGTTAATGCTCCTTAAGTATTTAAAGGTCTGTGTCATATCTCTCCTGTCCCTCCTCTCCTCCAAAGTGTACACGTTTAGGTCTTCAAGTCTCTTCTCATGTCTTCTGACGCAGGCTCCAAATCATTTTGGTCAGCTTCCTCCAAGAGATCCTGTGATCTCTTGTATTTCATGAAGGCCTCCCTCTTTTTCTTCACCTTTTCAGCTACTTCTTTTGAGAACCATAGCAGCCTCCTTTTTCTTTCCCTTTTATTTACCATTCTAACAAAAAGATTGGTTGCCCTTAAAATATACCCTTTCAGTTTTGCTCACTGTTTTTCTACGTTCCCCAACTATTCCCATCCCGCTAATGACTCCTTGAGGTATTGGTCCATCTTGCAAAATTAATTTATGATCCTCGCTTTTGAATGGATTTTATCAGCCCTAGTCCTAATACTGAACCACATCATCTGGTGATCACTGGATATGAGATGATCTCCCACTATGACATCAGAAACACTTTCCCCATTGACAAGCACTAAGTCCAGTATGGCCCCTTCACATGTCGATTCTGTTACCAGTTGCCTGAATACTTCTTCCTGTAAAGAATTCAGGATCTCCTTGCTTCTAGATGACACCACAGCAGGGATGTGCCAATCAACGTCCGGCATATTGAAATCCCCTATCAGTTGCACTTCCCCTTTCCTGGCAATGCTGCGTATATCTTCTATTAAATCTTTGTCCAAGTCTTCTCCCTGTGATGGAGGTCTGTATATCACAACAGTGCAAATGGATTTCTCTTTTCCTTTTTCTAGTTTAACCCACACTGCCTCCTCTCTCTCTTTTAAGCCCTGTATTTCCATAGCTTTAATATTATTTTTACATATAGTACCACTCCTCCCCCCTTCTTCCTACCCTGTCATTTCTGAATAACATTTAGCCTGGTATAGTTATATCCCAATCATGGTTATCTGTGAACCATGTCTCTGTAACCATCATTAAATCTAAGTCAGCCTTTCCCATTAAAGCCTCAACATCTGGGATCTTATTTCCCATGCTAAGGGCATTTATAGACACTGCTTTCAAGATGTTGCCCATTTTACCTATTTCTATAAAGGTATATAATGCTTCACCTATCTGGGACTTTCTTTATCCATCCCCAATGAATCTAGTTTAAAGCCCTCAATAGGTTAGGCAGTCTGCTACTGAAGACATGTCGACCCTTCTTGGACAGATGGACACCATCTCTGCTCTGTAGCCCTTGGACTATCATCCCATGGTCCAGGAAACCAAAACACTCTCAATGACACCATCCACACAGCCATGCATTCAACTCCAGGATGCGAGCTTCTCTGCCCTGGCCTTTACCCTCAACAGGGAGGATGCAAGCTTTTCTGCCCTGGCCTTTACCCTCAACAGGGAAGATTAAAGAGAACACCACCTGCGTGCCTATTTGCTTCACCCACTGTCCCAGAACCATGACGTCACTCTTAATATGCTCAGATGGATACCTGGAAGTATCATTTCTGCTGACATGAATGAGCAACATCGGGTAATAGTCAGCAAGCTTGATGATGAGTCTCAGCAAACTCTCCTTAACATCTTGGATTTTGGCACCTGGCAGACAACATACCTCTCTGGACATCAAGTCTGGTCGACAGATGGATGCCTCAGTATCCCTCAGAAGAGAGTCACCAACCACCACTACCCTTTTCTTCCTAGTGGTCACTGATTCAGCAACTTTGGGGTCCTTGAGCTCTGGTTCTTCCTTTTCCTGGGATGCCTCCACCTCTTCTACTTTTAGGGCTGCATAACGATTCTTCAGTTCAAGGGCTTGAGGAGTTGGATTGGTGATTCTGCAACCCTGGTGACTCGTGTCCAACCTTGGACCTTCTGTAGGCTCTCATCGGCATCGTCTCCTGGAGAGCTTTGATGTTTCAAGAAACACTCATAAATGTACCTCTCACTGTCTTGAATGCTCCTCAGCCCTGCCACCTCTTCTCTGAGCTCCTCCATCTGTTTCCTGAGAGCTTCAGCATGTAGGCATCCTGCACATGCAGTTCATCTTGAGGTAAATATTAAACAAAGTCCCTTAAATTTATTAGGTATATTTGTATTGGTTCAAGTATCCCTATTGCCCTAGCAACTTTAAATAGGTGAACAACTTTAAATACTTAGACACATTATTAAAACTAAGATGCAGACAACAGTTCAGCAGCAAGATGGGGGCTATCGAGTCTTTTGCACTGAGTGTCGCATGTATGGTTATCTCCCAGTTGGTGAGAGGTCATATTTGTGCCTTCAGTGCAAAAAGCTCCTGGCTTTTAGAGAATGAGTTCAATCTCTGGAGGCTAGAATAGCAGATTTGGTGGAGCTGAGGTAGAAAAAGAGGAATATAGATAAGACCTTTAGGGACATAGTAAAGAAGTCCCACTTCCAGTCTAACAGCCTCTCTGTTGCTGCCATGGAGGAGAGAGAAGCCATGTAAGAGAAGAGCATCAGCTTGTATCTAGGACCTGTCCTACAGATAATGTAATAACTTCTTACACTGAGGAGGTATCTCCAAGGCCATGTGCCCATGACTGTTATAACTGGTGATTTAATCAATAGGCATGTAGATAGCTAAGTGGCTTATGGATATGAGAATCATCTGGTAACTTGTCTGCCTGGTGTAAAAGTGATGGACCTAATGCACCACCTAGATAAGGTTTTAGATAGTGCTGTGGAGGATCTTGTTGTCTTGGTACATATTGGTACCAATGACATAGGTAACTGTGGGAAGAATATTCTAGAAGCCAAATTTAGGCTTTTACGTAGAAAGTTGAAATCCAGAGATTCAAGGGTAGTAATCTCAGAAATGCTTCCCTTTCCACACGCAGGGTCCAAGAGGCAGGCCGAGCTCGAGAGTTTTAGTCTATCTACTATGGCCTTTTCCTCCCTTATTACCCCTTTAGCCCCTCTTTCATCTGATGATCCGACTGGATGAGACAATGGTGCAAGGAATAGGGTTTTAGATTTGTTAGAACTTCTGGGGAAGCGGGGAGGGGCGGCTTTTCCAAAAGGATGGGCTCCACTTTAACAAGGATGGAACCAGGCTGCTGGAAATTAACCTTAAAAGGAAGCTAGAACAGTTTTTAAACTGAAAAATGGGGAAAAGCCAAAAGTCACCCAAGAGTGCACGGTTCAGAATCATGTATCTTTGAAGGATACTAGCAAAACAGGGAAGTTAGGGTATCCCGATAGAAAGCGTCCAACAAAGGTAAAAGTAATCCAGATGCCTCTATGTAAAGAGCAGACAGAGTTGAAGGATTCCAAATTACCCCTGTCAATTGATAACCAAATTGTTAATATGAACAAAATACAAACTTTGTAATGTCTGTATGCAAATGCTAGCAGTCTAAAAAATAAGATGGGAGAGTTAGAATATATAGCACTGAATGAAAGATTAGATATACAGTAATTGGCATCTCAGAAACCTGGTAGAAGGAGTACAACCAAATGGAACACTGATACCTGAGAATAAATTATATTGCAATGATGGGGTAGATCAAATTGGTGGAGGGGTTGCATTATATGTTAAACAGAGCATTTAGTCAAATAGGATATATGTTTTTCAGGAAACAAAATATACTGTAGAATCTCTATGGATAGAAATTCCATGTAAAAAGGGAATATAATGGCAGTGGGGTGTACTATTGTCCACCAGAATAAACAGATGGATGACAAAATGTTAAAAGAAATTTGAGAAGCTAACAAAAGTTATAACACAGCTAGATACTTATGACCTAGATTGGCCACTGTTGGAAACAGGATACTGGACTTGATGGACCTTGGTCTGACCCAGTATGGCATATCTTATGTTCTTATGTTCACAGTAATAATACTTGATTTCAATTACCTGGTATTGACTGGTTGCATGTCACAGCAGGACGTGCTAGGGAGATAAAGTTTCTAGATAAAACAAATGGCAGTTTCATGGAGCAGCTGGTTCAGGAACCAACACGAGGGGCAGCTATTTTAGACCGAGTGCTTAGTGGAATACAGGATCTAGTGCAAAAGGTAATGATGTTGGTGTCACTTGGCAGTAGTGATCATAACATGATTACATTTGATTTAATAAATGGAGGGAAGACAGCAAGGAAATCCACTGTGTTGGCTTTTAACTTTCAAAGGGAAACAATGATAAAATCAGGAAAATGGTTAAGAATAAAGTAAAAGGAGCAGCTACAAAAGTTAAAAGTTTATATTAAGTCTGGCATTGTTTAAAAATACTATCTTGGAAGCCCAGACCAGATGTATGCCATGCTTTAAGAAAGGTGGAAGGAAGGCCAAACGATTGCCAGCATGGTTTAAAGGTGAGGTCAGAGAGGTTGTTATAGCCAAAAAAAAAATAGAAAATGGAAAAAGGAGCCAAATGATGAAAACAGGAAACAAAATGAGCACTGACAAGTTAGATGCAAGACATGGATAAGGCAGGCAAAATGAGCATTTGAAAAGAAGCTTGCCATGGAAGGAAAAACTCACAATAAAAATTTTTCAAGTACATTTGTAGCAAAAAACCTGTGAGAAAGTCAGTTGGACCATCAGATGATAGAGGGGTTAAAGGGGTAATAAGGGAGGACAAGGCCATTGAAGAGACACTGAATTCTTTGCTTTGGTCTTTACCGAAGAAGGCCTAGGGAAGTTACCCATGCTAGGTGATGTATCTGAGGAATTGAAACAAATCTCAATAAGCCTATAAGATGTAATACAGCAATTTGATAAACTAAAGAGTGCAAATCATCTGGATCAGATAGTATGCATTCCAGGGGGATGAAAGAACTAAAAAATCAGATTGCAAACTTACTGTTAGTAGTCTATGAACCATCAATAACATCATGAAGATTTGGGAGTGGCCAGTGTTAACCCCAATCTTTAAAAGTGGTTCCAGGGCTGGTTCAGGAAGCTACAGACCAGTGAACCTGATATCAGTACTGGGCAGAATGGTAGAAACCATTACAAAGAACAAAATTATTGAACCTGTAGATAGTCAGGGTTTAATGAGATAAAGTGAAAATGGATTTAGCTAAGAAAAGTCTTGTCTCATTAATTTACTATAATTGTTTGAAGGTATGAATAAGCAGGCAGATACAGTATAGGTAAGAGGGTTGATATAGTTCATCTGGATTTTTGAAAGCCTTTGACAAGGTCCCTCATGAGATACTTTTGAGGAAATTGAAAGTCATGGGATAGGAAGCAGTGTACTATTGTTGATGGGAACTGATTAAAAGATAGAAAACAAAGAGTAGTGCTAAATGTCCAATTTTCTCGGTGGAGAAAGCTGAATAGTGGAGTACACAGGGATATCTGCTGGGCCTGCTGCTATTTAACATATTCATAAATGACTTAGAAAAGGGAATGACAAGTGAGGTGATCAAATATGAAGATGACATAAAATTATTCAAAGTTGTTAAAACACAAGAGGATTGTGAAAAATTGCAAGAGGATCTTGAGAAATTGGGGGATGGGCGTCCAAATGGAGAATGAAATTTAATGTGGACAAGTATAAAGTTATGCACTTAGAGAAGAACAACCCAAACTATGTTCACATGAAGCAAGGTTCCACATTAGAATCACCTCCCAGTAAACAGATCTGAGAGTCATTGTGTATAATACATTGAAACCCTCTGTGCAGTGTGCTGCAAGAAAGCAAATAGAATACTAGGAATCATTAGAAAATAAATGGAGAATAAAATCAAGGCTATTATAATACCTCTGTATCGCTCCAACGTGTGATCGCATCTTGAATATTGTGTGCAGTTCTGGTTGTCATATCTAAAAAATGATATAGCAGAACAGAAAAGGTACAGAGAAGAATGACCAAAATGATAAAAGGGATGGAAGGTTATCCCTATGAGGAAAGGCTTAAAAGGTTAAGCCTCTTCAGCTTGGAAAAGAGAGAGCTGAGGGGAGATATGATAGAGGTCTATAAAATAATGAGTGGAGTGGAACAATTAAAAGTAAACATAGTATATGACGGCAAATAAAGACCAGTATGGTCCATCTAGTCTGTCCAGCAAGGCGACAGGATTGCCGCTCCTTGCAGGTCACCCCTCCCCTTGCCTTTGTTTAGGGGTGTACCCGCCGCTCCGTGTAGGTCACCCCTATTTGTTCAGATATAAGAGAGAGTTATGCTTCTTTTGATTTTATCCTGTTGCTATAAATGGATCCACTATGTCTGTCCCATGCCATTTTGAATTCTGTCACTGTGTTTGCCCCTCACCACTTCCATTGGGAGGAAGTAAACAGTTATTTACTCCTTCAAGAAGTAGATAGATTAGAGGGACATACAATGAAGCTACAAAGTAACACATTTAAGACTAATTGGAGAATATATTTTTTCATTCAATGCGCAAACTCTGGAATTCATTGCTAGAGGATGTAGTAAAAAGCTGTTAGTGTAGTGATCACAGAGAAAGGAAGACAGGCATCTATAGTTGGAATAACTTAGAGAAGCTAGCACAGTAGACAGGAAAGCAAAGATACAAAAAGAAGAAGAAATAGCCAATGCAATAAAATAGGTAGATAAGACATTTTACAGATATATTAGTGAGAGGAGGAAGGGCAAAAGTGGTATTGTCAGACTCAAGGGTGAAGTGGAGGAATATGTAGAAGTTGATGAGGATAAAGTGGAATTGCTTAACAAATATTTCTGTTCTATGTTCACAGATGAACGGCCAGGAGCAGGACCTCAGAAAACACCCAGAAATAGGAACAGAACTGACGGGGAGCTTGAATGATTTTCAGAAGACTGTGTTCATGAGGAACTAGATAAACTAAAAGTAGATAAAGCGATGGGACCTGATGGAATACATCCAAGAATACTGAAGGAACTTGGGGAGTTCTAGCGGCTCCACTGACTGAACTTTTCAATGCTTCTTTGGAGTCGGGAGTGGTTCCAGAAGACTGGAGAAAGGGATATGTGGTCCCTTTACAGAAAAGCAGGTTGACAACTACAGACTGGTTAGTCTAACCTCTCTGGTGAATAAATTATTGGAAATGCTTCTAAAAGAGAGAATAGTGAGGCTTTTGGAGTCCAATGGATTACAGGATCCGAGACAGCATGGGTTTACCAGACAATTCTGATTGATTTCTTTGACTGGGTGACAAGGGACAACCCTAGATGTGGTGTACTTAGATTTCAGTAAAGCCTTTGACACTATTCCACACAGGCGACTTATAAACAAATTGAGCACCCTAGGGATGGACTCTAAAGTTACTGCTTGGGTTAAAAATTGGTTGAGTTGGAGGCAACAAAGGGCACAGGGTAATGGAGCTCACTCTGAGGAGAAGTTTACCAGTGGTGTTGCAGGGATCTGTCCTTGGTCTGATTCTTTTTAACATCTTTGTTAGTGATATTGCGGGAGGGTTGCCATGTAAGGTTTGCCTGCGATTCAGTCCCAGCCTGCGTGTACAGGCACTGCCCAGCAAATTCAGCCAGGGCTTTTAAATGGAGCTGCGGTGCCGTGGTGTCATGTTGCCATGGCACCACAGCTCCATTTAAAAGCTGCGATGCCGGCCACCTGCCCAAAATATTAATTCCCTGCAGCCCAATTCCCGATCCGGCCTCCTAAGGCCAGAGTCAGGCTGCGGGGAATTAACACTGCTCCCCACAGCCCCTTCCGCCCCCCCTGGAGCAGCAAAATTGAAACTTCCCCAGCCATTTCACCAGCCCTGGATGTCCAGGGCCGACTTTAGAATCAGCCCTGGATGTCCAGAGCTGGCGACCACACAATGCCCGTCCACTCTCCGCCCCGTGCCGCCCCTTCCCCGCCCCGTATAGCTTCCCTGCACAACCGATGGGGAAGTTATACAGGGGCAGGAGCCAGCATGAATAGCAGGACCCCCATAGTGTCTACTTGAAACCATGGCCACTTACACTAATATTCTATAAAATCGAATTCACGTGGGTGTGACTTTATAAACGTAGACTCCTGAAGAAATCTAGGCGCCCCTTACAGAATTATCTTTACAGTGCTGCTGAAAATCCAAAGGTAGGGGAGCTTCTTCACTTGGGGACTTCCTCTAAATGTATAAGTCCTTTTGAATGCTGAATATTAATTGCAGACAGGATTTTCAGTGACAGCACAGGTAACAGGAGAAAAACTCAAACTGCTCCTGATCTCACTAGAGCCTTGGACTTCAATTAAGGACCAGCCTTGAACTGAAAGCAGGATAGCACTCTTATTTCAGCTTCAGGTAATGTCCCCAAGAGCCTACACTGATGGACAGCCAGAGACATTCCAATTTTATAATAAGCTATGGCAAAAAGGCATATCCATAAAGTACATGATGAATAGTAAAACAGTGGATCCTCTTCTCTCTCTGGCCATGTCTCTCCTGACACCCTAGATAGGAAAGAGTCTGTCATCTATATTGACCATGAGCTGAGTCAGCAGGACAGTGTCAACTGCTCCACAATTGAACAAAATAGGTGAGAATAATGCACCGTGAGGAACTTCCAATTCGATAGCCCCTCTTTCAGAACAGCAAGAACGCCAAAGGAATTGTTGAAAAGAATCCTCAAAGAAAGACTGAAAGCAGTTCAACAACTTGTGTTTGATGAGACCTGCTTCTTAGAGACTCTAATATACTGGATTTCACTTGAATCCTTTCTTCAATAAGAGAACTAAGCCACTTGCTTGATGTACTAAATAATCCATAAAATTAAGATCATGAGAAATGATGTATATTCATATAGCAAAGAACCAGTTTACATTCTCAGTATATCAGGCTTGTAAATCAGAATATATAACTACGGTCATTAACACTGAATTGTAATTTGCCTTGGACAGGAATATGGAAAAGTAAGTCATTAAATTCAACAGCAGATGTAAAGCTATTGTGCCTTATGTAGTCGACCACGTAAATGTTAACCTTTTCTAATCATGATTTTTCATGTCCTGTATCATGCATGAGTAAATATTATCTATTCTATTGAAAGCATTTTGAGCAATTTCTGAAAACTGCTTTTTCATCATTTTAACAATATTTTAATGAATTCAGTAATCACGAAAGGTGCCAGAATGGTAACGAGGGAAGCCAAAAGTTCTCCATTTATCTAGAGAAACAGGTGCAGCAGAAGCAGGAACCTTTCCCACACTGCAGCATCAATATGTTTTATCTTTTCTGGAGTTATCACATTTAAGAACGAAAGGGTCATTATCTCTCTGCCTGGGTAATCTTTGGTCTTTCTGATTCCCAGCATTGCTGTTAATTCGTATCAGGTTGTGATAGCAAATGTTCTGATGTGAACAAAGGACAGCTGTCCACTGAAAACTGGATTGAGACCACCAATTCATTTTCCATAGTCCATTTTTTAAAATCCCTATTAACCTACATAGTTAGAGTCAGTGCAAAAACTGAGCAAATTAGGCGGTCACCTAGAGTGACATCATTTTGGGGACAGCACACAGGGCAACTCTATTGATCATTGCCTTAAGCAACAGCAAGCAGTTCTTATGCTTAATGCTCCAACATATGAGGTGGACATACTTTTCACTGTATAGGCACCAGCAGGTTCTCAAAATACAATATGCACACACTTCTTTGAAAATGACTCCAACAAATTTATGTGCTTATATTTATATCTGCTCTTTGACACCCACAACCTTTCTAGTTTCTTTTACAGGTATATGCACTTATTTTCAAATGAATGTTTATAAATGCAACCCCTCCCCCCCCCCCCAAGCCCATCCCTGGAATACCTCCACTCAGTTTGGGTAAAGTTAGCCTATGTATAGGCTTTATGCATAGAACTTTCTACCTCTATTGGCCACACAATTTTGTAAGTACCTATTTCAGCACATATAGCACTTGTTTGCATGGAAAAGCTTTTTTTAAATTGTTCTCATGGAAGTCCTGTGCAAGAAAAAGGGATTGCTGGAAAGTGCATCTATATTTTGCAAACTGCCACACAGTTTATAAAACAGCTGTATTTCTAACCTCCAAAGTGCATGCGTACTGGTAAAATGTGTGCATATAGAAATATATGTGTGTGGATTTGCGCATGTATATTTCTATGTCATATGCATGCTGATGTGCATGCACAGGGACCCTGGTGACATAGGCCTGCAAGCCCAACTTTGGAGCAGTTGACACTGTCCTGTTGACTCGGCCTATGGTCAGTAGAGATGACAAGCTTTTCCCAGTTCAGGATGTCAGGAGGGATATGGCCAGGATTACTCAGACCTGGCAGCAACTAGTCTGCTGTTTTAACCACTGGGCACCATATTCTCAGGGGATAAGAGCTCTAAAGTCAAGGAAGCATGATCCAAGCATAGACCTAGAAAAGGGCTAACATGAAGGGTACCGACGGAAAAGGCCATGTTTTATGGGTTATGATTCTACATAGTAAGGACCCATACTAAACCACTGTCGTGAATAGGCACAGAGCTGCCAGGTGGGCACATTGCACTCAGTACCCTGTAGGTGTCTGAATTACTGGGAATACAAGATCACAGCAGCCTGGAGGGGCTAAAGGATCAGGAAGCAGTGGTCAGCACCTATGTGAAGATCAGGGAAGTTCTACTGCCAGACATGGACAATAGAATCATAGAAGGTATGGCCAAGGTACACAGAATCCACATATGCTACAAAGGGAAGGCACATCAGAGGTCTAGCACTCATGCACAAGATGGGAATAGGTCCTCTACATGGCCTACATGTTACCTACATGATCTGTTTTGACCATAAAAATCTCTCTCACTCTTTGTAGTCAGAAGATCAGAAGAAGATGGCCCATTACCTGAGGCTGTATCATGCTACCTGGCTGTAGGAGGTGTGGACAGATCTGGAGCAGGCCAGAGATCAATAAACCTACAGTACCTCTGGACAGCCACATGCCTTACCCTTGCTGCATATTTTATAATATATATACTACAGCAGTGGTGGGATTGGGCCAGTTTGACCAAACCACTTCCTGCCGCGGCCTGTTTGCCGCATCGGGCCAAACTTGGCATGGAAATGCCAGCACTGCAGTGGTGGGAATCCCCCACCTGACAATGTTTGATGGCATCAGGAGGAGTCCCCAATGCCATCAAAACATATCAGGCAGGGGATAGGGCCACAGGGCAATGGCTAGGTTGCTGCACCTCGGTGGAGGGCAGCAGCCCAAGCATATGGTCGCTGCAATGCCTCCATGTGAGCTGCAGCAGCCTGGCCGTCATGCACATGGGAGGGCTGGGGCCGAACCAGTTTTTAGTCAGTTTGGATCCCACCATTGCTCTACACAGCCTATCTTGTTGCACCATTTCTGCAGATGGTGATGTCTGTGAGTCAAGGTACATGCATGACACTTCTTTTACAGCCAATCTGAACGGACAAAGCACAAGGGCTGAACAGCAAGAAAGTGTCAACACCAGTGGGTCTCAAATTGTGTGATGGGACCCAACAGGAGTCACATTATCAGTAAATGGGGTTACAGAAACAGACTGCTTGTCCTCTCTCTGGACCTCAATATGATCTCTGCCCAGTAGTATAAGTTAGCATGGGGCTTGTGAGTCTGTTAACATTCATAGGCCCTGCCCCTTCCTCTCATGTGGGCTTCCTGTTAGACTGAAAACACATGGAGAGTGTGGAGGTCTGTGAATATACTCTGACATACAGAACCTTATGCTAACTGCTACTATTGTTGCCACCATTGCTGATGGACCTTGTGCTGCTGCTGTCTTCATTCTTTGAATAAATAAGGGAGGAGGAAGTGAATAAGGGAGGGGGTCACAATAATTTGTAAGTATTAAAATGGAATCATATTTTGGGTAAAATTTTGGGCAGCACTGGTCAATATACTTCTCGTCTTCCTTGCCTCTGCATGGAATAAATCCACTAACACAGATATACCACGCTTGAAATACCACCTTACAATTACACCCCATAGCTGACACAACCTCTAACAGCCAGCTTCCTAACCCATCTCCTTTATATTGCCCATTCCATTATATTGGCCACCCCAACTTGACTCACACTTTGGACCTTGGCCTATTCATGTATTCCTAGTTCACAACACATAAATATACTACTTCTCTGACTAAATAATGCTGTGGGCTGGAGGCCATAGCAACAGAAGCAGCAGCAGCTAGAATGCCAGCTAATACTGCCCCCCCCCCCCCATCATTGCTACTAAGGGCAAGACTTCTCCCTTCATTTGTTCCCCCTCCCTCTGCTCCTTTCAACATAAGTCCACCCTGCGTTTTGCCCTGGGGAGATGAAGATGGAGATCAGGAACAAATACTTGACTGGAGATCCTCTCTTTTCCTGAGGGCAGCCAGCTGCCCATCCAGGCCCCAGAGGCAGTCACTGCACCCCTGCTAGTTGTCAGGGAAGTGCTATAGCTTTTGCTGTGGTCCTAGCAGGAGTGGTGCAGTGGCTGATGCTCTGGAGCAGCTATAGCAACAAGTTGTCACCTTGGAGGGGGAAAGTCAGGAGACTCCGTGCGCCCCTTGAGAAGATGTTCCACGCTCAGATGTGGACACTCAATCTAATTTCTATAGTTATATTTGCTCCTCTGCTCACTAATCCACTTCAGCCTACCTCATTTCCTTAGGGTCGTTCAGGTTCACCCCTAGATTTTCTTTTACCTCATCCCTACCTGTTTTTAAAAATAAAAGGATTCTATTTTATTTTAACAGTACTGTCATGTATCTTTTGCAGGCATAGAGCCCTGTCAGCCTTCACCCATAGTTGCCACAGAGGGTGAGAGGTCACACAGCAAGGAGGAGGGTCAGGGTCATATTCCCATGAAAGATAGAATCTCCTAAGTATCATCTTACATAGGTCTTTCTGATAGTGACACCTTCTATCCTGTGATGCCTGAAAGCATGTACAGAGTGTACAGCAGCAGGAACAGGTCATATTAAAAGGTTACACAGTTTGGTAAAGCCTCTTATCTAACTAGCAGCTCTCTAGTCCCTTTCCTAATTCTAGTAGGGCTGAGGAAGGCCCCCAGCATGTAGACATGGTGGCCATGTCTGCAGGTGTTAGAATCTAAGGGGCTTGTTTACAAAGCCGCGGTAGCGGTTTGCGATCGTAATCGGAGCCGCGGCCCCATTGATTTCAATGGGGCCGCGGCTGCGATCGCGATCGCGAACCACTACCGCGGCTTTGTAAACAAGCCCCTAAGAGTCATTTGAATGGTCTTTTCTAGGGCAAGCCTACTTGTCATATTTTGTAGCATCTGCAGGTCATGCCCCTAATCTAAAAGTAAAAAGCACATGTGCACCTGCTTGCTTTGATTCTACCATTTTAAGAACTCTATCCATTGTGATAGGAACATACATCTATGATCTGTTATCATCAGGCCCCTTTACACCTTCACACGCATGCAAGTCTAAGCAAGACACATGCGGCATCAAGGCACTAAATCCTTTGCCAGGGGTGTGCACTTATAGAGATTTGGAGGCCTTAATTAAAATACTACATGTAAATGTGTCTCTCTGCTCTGGAGTACCACATTTAAGAATGAAAGAATAAATATCTCTATGCTTGTGCAACCCTTGACTATTCTGAGGGCCAACATTGGTGCCAATTGGTACTGAACCATGATACTGGATTTCTTGATGTGGACAGGTGTCCACTGGAAACAGGATTGAGAGCGTCAACTCATTTCCTAGACCATCTTTTTAAATCTCTATTTACATACATAGTCAGAGCTGGTGCAAATGTTAAGCAAACTAGGCAGCCACATAGAGTGACGCAATGTTGGAGATTGCACAAGGACTACAAATAGAAAAATATTGGTTTTAGGTGGGGGTGGAGGCATTGAAAATATTAGCAGCAGAGTTGCCGTTCCACCTGGCATTTCATGTACTAAGGGTGATGCTCTGGCCTATGTTTGCTGATGTAGTCTTCACTTGATAAGACAATGGAAGAAGCATTCAGAACTACCGTTCCTTGAATGCACTGGGGTCAAGTCAGCACTGAAGCGAGTAGACATGAAATACGGCAGGCTATAGGTAACCCTGACACACAGCCAGATGTAAGCCCTGCTGCCTGTGGGCATAGGCTGCAAGCATACAGCAGACAGGGCACAGCTCTAGGTCAGGACTTCACCTGGGAAAATCTGCTTCCCAGAAGGCTCCACCTCATAGATACTGAAGGTCACATCTAGCAGCACCACAGATAAACATAGAGAGAGCCATTTGAAGGAGAGATCTAGAAAGTTTAAGTTGAAAAACAAGGTTTGACAACTTTTACATTGCACACACATAAGAGCAAAGGTATACCAAATAGCCAGCTTACTTGTAGTCGGCTGGCCCAAAGGTGTCTGATGCCCTAGGCAAACATTGAGCCTTGCACCCCACTTATCCAGCTTCTCCTTTTTCCCTCCTTACTCCCCAGGTGGCCAGCATCTCCCCTTCCCCTTCCTATTCCCCTAGGTACCTAGTATCTCCCCTTATTCTCTGCATCTCCCCCAAGGTGGCTAGAATCTTCCCTTCTCTAACTCCCTCCAGGAAGCCAGCAACTCCCTTTACCTCTCTATTCACTCGTGGCCGGCATCTCTCGTCCCCTCTCAACCCACCCTAAGGTGGCCAGCGTTTTCCCTTCTTTTCCCATCCTCCCCCAGATGTCCAGGATTTCCTCTTCCCTTCTCTATCCCCCCTTGGTTCAACGTCTCCCCCATATCAGCATCTTTCTCACATCATCTCTGTCTCTTACAGAGCCTGCTCCAACCCCTGCTATCACCACCACTTCCAGCATACCTCTGCCCCGGTTGCCTTGAAGCATTGTAAAGTGGCATGCACAGCGTGTGGTCTCTGAGTACAGGCTTGCACTCAAGCCCTGCTGAGTCTTTCCTCCTCCAGCAGGAAGTTTACATCTGCGGGTGTGGGACCCAGCAGAGCTTGAGTGCACACCTGCACTCACTACTACTACTACTACTGATCATTTGTATAGCGCTACAAGGCATATGCAGCGTTGTACAGACACATGTAAAAGATGGTCCCTGCTCTTCAGAGCTTACAATCTAGTCAAGACAGACAACATGACATCTGAGGACAAGGATACATCTAAGGGAATGGTAATAAGACACATAGGAAACCAAGCGGATGTGGATCCAAAAGCGGCCTCGAAGAGGTGAGTTTTCAGCCTAGGTTTGAAAAGGGCCAGAGATGAAGCCTGACGTACAGACTCAGGTAGTTTGTTCCAGGCATAAGAAGCAGTAAAGTGGAAGGATTGAAGTATGGAGCTGGCAGTAGAAGAGAAGGGTACAGATAGAAGCAATCTGCCAGAAGAGCAGAGTTCCCGAGTAGAGATGTAGGGAGAGATGAGAGAGGAAAGGTAGTGAGGAGCAGCAGAATGAGTGCACTTTTAGGTCAGTAGGAGGAGTCTGAACTGGATATGGAAGTGGATAGGGAGACAATGAGCCAGAGGGCCCATGCCATGGACACCGCTTTACAGTGTTTCAAGGTGGCCCCAGAAGAGGTAGGTTGGTGGTGGTGACAGAAGAGGAGGGGGGAGCAGGTCTTGTCCCACTGTGTTGCCACCCCCAAACTCCAATGTCCTGCTGTCTCAGGGTTCATACAGCTCAGTAGAAGACATCACTAACAAGAGCCATGGATAGAATTAATAAGACTTAGCAAGATGGAGCACTTGATTATATGGAGAGTTAGGGCCACAGGCACATTGAGGCAGAATGGTATATAATATCAAGAGGTTCTCATCACTTGTTGAAAGTTTTCTCCAGGTATGCGGGAAAATGTATAATAGCAATTTTGGTTACCCAGTTTGGGAACGCCTCTTAACTACATGCCAGTAGGCCAGACATAGTGGTGCTATGCAGAGAAGAGGAAGAGCTTCAAATACCAGACCCTCTATGGATTCATGTTCTTCAGATGCCTAAAACAGCATTGCAGCAAGACTGGAATTGAAGCATCTAGCTGAGTGGCCAGAGTTATGGAAGGCAGAATAAGGAAAATAGAAAATAAACAAAGGAAAAACCATTGACCTTCCTAGTCCTAGGGATAATATGCTCTCCAGAAGACAAAAAAAAAAAAGTCACAGAGACAAGCAGACTTGTTTTTAAAAAAAGAGAGATGGCTGAAACAATCAAAATTGGTAACAAGTTCCCGGAATACTTGGAACACAGTTAGGTAAAACAGGCAGATAGGCACCTATAACTGGACCAAAGTAGGTAGCATTGGGGCGTGCAGCAGCGCCCCCTGTGGATATCCAGCGGCACTAACCGTGAATATCCCAGATAGAGGGATTAACATGGTTAGCAAGTCTGCTAGCTGTGTTAATCCCTTTGAATATCCCCCTCTTTAAATATAAAAACTTCAGAACATCGATTTGTTAATCTGTATTATTGGAATATTTCTGGCTGTGTGAGTGTGCCCATATGCTGGAGTGTTAAACTTTTGTTTATAAAAAAAATTATTTGAACTGGGGGGGCGGAGCCTGATGTCAAACAGGGCAGACGGGTAGAGCTTGAGCTCCAGTGAGACCCACCAACAAATCCGGTTTTAAGCTGCGGTATAGTGCCGAGAACCCACGAAATTGTGTTGGAAAATTTACAGACATGTCTGTACTAAAACCAGCTAGAATAGACTTCACTTCGGGACAAAATGCCAGCGCTAAGCGATCAAAGACTGAACCTCCGTCACCGCAAAAGATGGCGGCACGACTGGATGGGCCGGAGGCCATGCAAGAAGTGCTGGCTGAGGTGAGAGGAGTCAGGGATTTGGTTGCGGCCAACGGTGAAGCGCTGTCGGCGGTGCGTGAGGACACAGCGGCTCTCCGATCCAGTTTGGAGGGACTATCCCTGAGGCTGGATAAAGTGGAGCAAGTAGTGGCAGTGCACGAAGAAAGATTGCTGACGGTAGAAAAGCACACGCAGCAGATTCGGGCCTTGCAAAGGGAATTGGAGGAAGGGAATAACAGGGCGCGGCGTAACAACATAAGGCTGGTCGGGGTCCCGGAGGGAGCAGAGGGCGGAGATATGATCGCCTTCCTAAGCAAAATGATCCCCGAAATTTTACACATTACTTTTATACAACCGTTTGAGTTGGACAGAGCTCATAGGGTGCCCGCACAAGTGATTCAGGGCCACAAAAGACCGCGCCCAATAATCCTGCGCGCCCTGCGCTATCAGCACGTTGTGCAAATTCTTGAAGCAGCCCGACTACGCCCCAATGTGGAATTTGAGAGCTGTAAACTTCACTTTTTTCCGGACTTTGCTAAAGCTACTGCTGATCGGCGGCGCAGTTTTCTTTCGCTGAGACCGCGATTGATTCAACTTCAAGCAAGGTTCGGCCTTCTTTATCCAGCACGTATGAGGGTCACTCTTCACAACCAAACTAAAACCTTTGATGATCCAGAGGTGCTTCAGCAATTTTTAGATGATAAAGAACGTATGCATATGCGCTGATATTGTATTTTATTTGGATATGTAGTTGCCAGTGTAACCTAAGAACGCGTACTTATGTAGTTTGATGGTTACATTCTCCTTTATTAGTCAGTGATGTAAATTTCGTGGTCTGTTGGTATACTGTTTGATATTTTCTTACTTTTGTTTCTCCTGTACTTAAAGACGCATTAGTGCATTGAGTCGTGTTATATGTTGCACTACCTATACTTTGATATTCTGTTACTGGTGGGTCCCTCTGTACTGTTTTCCTGTTTCACTGGGTTCACCATGTAATGCGGGGAGGGATAATAATCCTCTGGGGTCTAGGGGGAAATTTTGTTGTCTGCAGCTTGTGCCACTGGAGTTAGGGTCTTCAGGTGTCTATATGATGGAGCAATGGCGAAGAGATTGTTTAACGAAGTTTAGATTTGTGGAAGAATGGCCAATATATCTACACAGTTTCCACAGCTGCCTAGTATAATCAAACTTCTTTCCTTAAATGTTAAGGGAATTAATAGCCCGATAAAACGGAAAAAAATTTTACTTTATGCGCATCAAGAGAAAGTAGACATACTTCTACTGCAAGAAACGCACTTGAATAGCCATGAATCACTTAAACTTAGTGTTAAGCCCTTCGAGCTGGTGGCCTATTCTGCTGCGGTTCAGAAACATAACGGTGTGGCCATTCTGGCTAGGAAGTCTCTTATGCCCACTATCAAGCAGACGCTCTCTGATCAGCAAGGCAGATGGACCAGTGTTGTTTTAAAAGTTGGGTGCCTCTCTTTCCTGTTGATCAATGTATACGCCCCAAATGCTGATCACCCAGAATTTTTTCGTTCCCTGGCCCAGGCAGCCTTTCTCAGCGGAAAGGAACCAGTCATTCTAGGCGGTGATTTTAACCTGACCTTGGACCCGCTTGTTGATAAAAGCCCTCCGAAGCTTAGTTTGTTTTCCAAGTCGCATGCGGTCCTCAAGGAGTTGATGAGAGATAAAGGACTGGTGGACATCTGGCGACTCTATCATCCAACAGATCAAGAGTTTACTTTTTTCTCCAATCCTCACCACTCCTCGTCTCGTATAGATTTTTTCTTGACGTCTAAATCCCTGATATCGTGCTGTACCAGATCGAGCATTCAGGCGACGCACATTTCGGATCATGCTGCTATCTGTTTAGAGCTACAGGACCTATCTAATGACACGAAGCCCCTAAATTGGGCATTTGATAGATCCCTTTTGGGTGATGCGGAGTTTTGTTCTGCTATTCGAGTGGCTATATCGGAATATTTTCAGTTCAATCTCCTACAGGATACTGGGGGATGGGCCTGGTGGGAAGGCTTCAAGGCCTCCATGAGGGCCGTCATCACGAGTCGCATGATCCTTAGGTCCCGGCGACGAAAAGAGCGCTTAGCAGAGCTAGAAGGCCAGATCAAAGCAGGGGAGCGTATCCGTACACGGCGCTCTGACCCTTGCATCTTGGTTCGCCTTCAGAAATTGAAGCTCAGTTATAATCAATTGCTTACTGATGAAGTGGTGAAGAATATCCAAGCTCAGAGTGGGGTATACTACTGGGAAGGCAATAAAGCGGGAAGGCTCCTGTCACACACTTTAAAGGGCCAGCAGGAGGCGAGAAGAGTGGAAGCTCTGCGTGACCCTGGTGGGCACAGTTTGCTGACCAAAGATGATGAGCTCGCAGACGCGTTTGGCTCCTATTACGCGCAGCTGTATTCTTCCGAGGTTCGGAACACCCAGATGAGCTTCGGAGAGCTGATTGCTGGAGTGCAGAGGCCTACATTAGATGGAGAGCTCGTAGAGGGGTTGGCGGCCCCACTTTCCCTTTCTGAGATCCTTCAAGCAATTCAGACATTGGCTTCCAGTAAGGCCGCTGGACCAGATGGCCTCCCCATTGAATTTTATAAAACCTTCTCTAAGGAGCTTGGCTTGCATCTGTGTGACTACTTCCGGACTCTTCTGCAGGATACTCCTCTGGTAGGGAACTTTGCATCTGCGACCGTGATAGTATTGGAAAAGAAAGGCAGAGATCCCCAGCTAGTCAGTAATTATCGTCCAATATCTTTGCTGAATGCCGATTACAAGATATATGCTACGATACTGGCCAAGCGGCTTGCTGATGTAATGCCACAACTGATACATCCTGACCAATGTGGCTTTATTGAAGGGAGATCGACGTCTGATAACGCCCGACTCTTATGCCATGTCCTAGCGGTTGGGGAAAGTCATCATAGTCCTCTGGTGGGGCTATCCCTCGATGCAGAGAAGGCCTTCGACCGGCTAGAGTGGTCCTTCATTTTTGATGCTCTTCGCTGGTTCGGATTAGGAGAAGGTTTCATCAGATTGTTGGGAGTGCTGTATGCTCGGCCTCTAGCACACGTTCGAGTTAACTCATCACAATCGAAGGAGTTGAAACTGTCACGAGGAACTCGTCAAGGTTGTCCCATTTCACCACTATTGTTTAATTTGGCCCTTGAGCCTTTACTACTTATGATCCGACAACACCCGTTGATCACAGGGATGTCGATACGGGGGCAAACAGTGAAGTTATCGGCCTACGCAGATGACCTTCTTCTCTTTACTTCTCCGGAATCAGTGTCGGCGATCTTGGAGTGCATAGAGCGATATTCACAACTGTCTGGTTACAAAATTAACTGGAGTAAGTCAATTGCTTTTCCACTGAATGCTAGGATCCATAAAGCGGATATGGAACATTTTCAATTCGTCTGGGAGCCAAAGATGTTCAAGTACCTCGGAGTTTACTATGGCTACCCCTTAGTTGAAGCGGTGAGATATAATGAGAAGATGCTTTTAGAGAAATCCCTCCTGTTAACTACTAAGTGGTCCCCCTTATCTATATCATGGTGGGGGAGACTTGAAACTATTAAGATGATGATAGTCCCGAAAATTAATTATACGTTGGAAATGGTGCCTTACTTTTTACGCCCACAGATATACCAGCAAATAGAAAGAGTGTTAGTGCGCTTTTTGTGGAATAACAAAACACCCCGGATTGCCCTCAAAAAGCTTAAAGCTTGCAAAGAATTGGGAGGAGTGAAATTTCCGGACTTTCAGCAATACCACAAAGCTTATTTGTTGAAACAAGGGGCACAATGGTTATTATCGGAGGCCAAACCAGCGCCTGCGTGGCTAACTCTTGAAAAGGCAATTGTGGCACCCTTCCCATTAGCGCTTCTTCCATACATGCAGATGCCACTGGATAGTGGATACCCTACTATGATAACTGACACACAAAACGCCTTCGCGACTTTGCGTGGCTCGCTTGACGGGGCTGATCGCCTTACGCGTCAATGGCCCCTCTGGTATAACCCTCATCTTAAGATTCAGCGTAAGTCATTTGCTTGGCGGCTTTGGTATTCTAAGGATATCTGGACTATCGATCAACTGCTGGATCGCGAAGATTGGAAGAGCTTTGCGCAATTACAACAGGAGTATAATCTACCGGGCACTGCTTATTTTCAATGGCTACAACTTCGGCACTGTATAGCCAAGCGGATGCCACATCTCAGATCTTTGGAGCACGTGGAGCCTTTAAGTGATGCAATCGATATATCCAGTAGAGCTTCCCATTTCTACAAGCTGCTACTTTCTAACAAACAGCAGGGCGCGATTGGCACGCAAAAAGTCTGGGAACATGACACTGCCCTGATCTTGACGTCTCAGCAATGGGAACAGTTTTGGACAAAACAGGTCCGCGTCTCTAAGTCTGCCTCTGTCACTCAAGTATTATTTTTCATGGCACATAGAGCATACCTTACCCCGGTCAGGATGGCTACATGGGGGCCAGCAGCAGATGGGCACTGCTGGTCGTGTAAACAGCAATTAGGTACCCTTGCTCACCTTGTTTATCAATGTCCCTGTGTCCAAACTTTCTGGAAACAAGTTTGGAAAAGGATCCAAAGTATTCTGAATATTTGCGAGCCTATCTCCTGGGGTATCGTCAGCATGCGCTCAGCGAGCAACATACCCTCCTTATCAAAACGTCATTTTTTCCTGCTCGATTTTATGCTAGGAATCGCTTTATACCTTGTTTCGCGCCATTGGACGCATACTTATGACCTTTCTTCACAAAATTGGTGGAGCCATGTATGCTGTTACAGCAAGTTTGAGCAGCTACCAAGAAAAGGTGTATCCAGAACGCCATCCGGTCTTGCCAAATGGCAGGTGTTAAATGATTACATCTTATTATCTCAGACCCCTAAGTAAGCCTCTGGCGCTCACTCCACATAGGGCACCTTGATTGACCTTGTTTAGAGGCTCCGGTTTTGGAGCATCTATTGTCGCAGACACTTTAATCTATCCTGTTTCATGTCGACTCCAGAGGATTGGGTTGGATGGGTGGGGGGGGGGGGGGAAGGGGTGTTCTTAGCTTTAGTTAGTAGTTGTTGTTAGTTAGGTGCAGTCTGGGATGAGGTGTTGTATGTATTGTTCGATTTTGTGTTGTTATTTTTCCCATGGCTGTGGTAAAAAAGCAATAAAAATATTAAAAAAAAAAAAAAAAAAAAAAAATTATTTGAACTAAAATAGACGCATAGATGGTAAAGCATGCACAGCAAATCCAGGCATGAGCACGTCTACCAACTCTAAGGAAGGTGGAAACGCCCAGGCCCAGAATTTTGCAAAACATGTCAATTATAGCGTTTTATAATTTACTTGTGTCAGTCTGTGCTGTGCCTGAGCTCTGCCTGTATGAATGACGACAATGAAAGGACGCACCATCGGCCCAATGCCTGTATGTGCATAAAGGCCCGCTCCCACGCATCTATGAGTTACCACTGAAAACAGATGATTTACACATCTTGATGGCATGTATCTTTAAACAGCTGCTTATAAAATGACCCCCATTGTGTAATTATGAAAGGCAATATACCTAGGAAATTTGATCATGCCATTGGCACTCAATACAACTGGAACAAACTTGTATCTTTCCACTGCATTTTCCTGGCATCCAGTTGCATTGTTGGTATTTGAAGATCTTCTCTTTCTCTATAGTTAGTACAGAATAATCAGCATGTCCCCTTCTTCACTGCTCATGCAAACACACAGCCAGCTTGTCTGTTTCTCTGACTCTGTCACAGTAGAAGTGAGTGGGAGCTACCACTGTTTGGGGGGAGGGAGAAGGCTCCTCTTGTTAAGGGTTTTTTTTTTTTTGGTTGGCCAGGAAACATGTTCCATGGGTAGTTCTTCCAGCAAGACTCTTTGTAGCAGAGGGAAGGGGGCTCTTCTGGAGAAGCTGCATCACAGCCCAGGGACAGTTCAACACAGCTTGCAACAGCAGTCTGAGCCTTTAGGCCTCACCTTAAAATCAGGATAGCTGTGCCCGTGTTGAGGGGAGAATCATGGAGGCGGGGCAGAGGTTCATGAGGCACACAAGCAGTTCACAAGGGCACATCAATGTGCTGCAGCAGATTGGTTGAGAAGCACTGACTTATAGGGGCATGTTTACTAAGCCCTACACTGGTAACATGTGTGTGGGTCACATTACTAGCACAGGACTGTGAGATAACTTCAGGAGGGTGGGTACAGCCATCCGCTCCAGTTACCATGCTTAACCAGAGTAAACTAGCCACGGGAGCAACTAATGCCGTCCATTGAGGTGGTATCACTTGCACCTGCGGTTGTTGTTGTTGTTAAGTGCCGTCGAGTCGGAGTCGACTCATGGCGACCCTCTGGATAGCTATCCTAAATTGTGTTCGGTCTTGAGTCAGGTGGCTCATTGTTGACAGACTGGTACCCGTAGCTGCTGTTATTGTATAGATCCATCTCATTGCTGGCCTTCCTCTTTTGCGCTGACCTTCTATCTTGCCAAGCATAATGTCTTTCTCTAATGATCTCTCTCTTCGCATGATGTGTCCAAAGTATGAAAGTCGAAGTCTTGTCATCTGAGCTTCTAAAGAAAGCTTAGGTTTGATCTCCTCTAGTACCAACGGGTTTGTTCTTCGGGCAGTCCATGGTATACACAGTATTCGCCACCAGCACCATAATTCAAAGGCATCAATTTTCTTCCTGTCTATCTTTTTCACTGTCCAGCTTTCACATCCATATGATGTTATTGAAAATACCATGGCTTGAACAAGTCGTATCTTTGTATGGAGAGAGACATCTCGGCCTTATCTAGTGTCACACCTCATCCGCCCCAGCCGTGATTGCTGGTATTGTTGGGCTATTATGAGGGTGGTAGTTGTGCCTTGCTTCTATATATAAATCACACAGAAGAACTTTCTTTTCTTTTAGGGTTTTATTCCCCGTCCCTTGAGGTTTCTTCTTTTCAAACAACAGAAATTAACAGCTCACTTGGCTTCAAACAAAAGATAGCTATGTAACAAAAGTAGCTTCCTTCAGCTGATAACTTTAAACCAAAAGTAAATAATAAGCAGCCTAACTGACTGCTTGGCTTGGAGAGAGGGAGAGAGTTGCAGCTCTGCCACTTGTATACTGGAATTTAAGGTTACACAAATCACATTTACCTTAATGATATCTCTGGCTCTATCACAGAGAAAGAACAGTCCATCAATTCTGTATTTGTTAATACTTCAGAATTCTCATATTCCATTATTTCTTGCTCATTGGTATCTCCACTATCCACTTCCAACGTGGAATAAAAATATGGAAGGCTTGCCTCGTCAGTCAAGAAGTTTCTCTTCCTGTGAGCTGCACTGCTTCTCTGGGGAGTATCACCAAACTCTGAGTGATGTCTTTCAGAGCCCTGCCCCCTCTAGTGCCTCAATGCATAGCTCAGGTCTTGGTTTGACCTGCTAGCTGGGTAATTTTGATAGGGTCCCTGCCGGGTCTGCCCTAGCTTTCCAGGCCCAACTGTGCCTGATTGCAGCCGGTGTAACGGTGTTTCCCTAGAAGCTGGGAACTCACCGTGAGAAGGGATTTCTTCAGCTTTTCTAAGTAAGTGAAGCCCTCTTCTTTTAACACTTCTATAATCAGGAGAAAAGCTATTATTAGCCTCTGAATATCTGGGCTTTATATGGCTATTTCTAAGCCTCCAGGGCCCTTCCCTTTCAAATGGCAAATAGCCCTTGTATCTACTCTTTGCCCCTGTACCTGCTGTTGCAGTCTTCCTGTATTCTTCTTGCTTTCCAAACACATTCACGCTGTCAGGGTGTTGCCTTCTCCCAGAACCACACAGGTCTCTGGACTCTTTCCAACATTCACACCGGCTCCCCTGTTGCCTTTCAGCTTGTGACCTCTGCTGCTTTAATTCCTCTCTCAGGGATTCTCTCCTCGGCTCATCTCTCCAGGATTCCCTCCTTGACTCCTCTCTCCAGGATTCCCTCCTTGGCTCCTCTCTCCAGGATTCCCTCCTTGGCTTCTCTGGGTGTGTCTTTCTGGGCTCTGTGCACGTGTGCTTAGGTTGTCCCTGGCAACCATCAAACATTCTTCTGTTTATTCTGTCATTTTCACCGTGATCATTCACACTGCTCTGCACTTTCTCAGGCTGCCCTATGTCCACCCTGTGACACTAGGTTTTTCATAGCCATTCTGCCAAGAGCAATGCGTCGTCTGATTTCTTGACTGTTTGTTGCTTCTTTATTGATAGTTGATCCAAGTAGGTTAAAGTTGTTCACGATTTCAATTTCTTCTCCTTCAACGATGAACCTGTTGATTATGCCAGTTGTCATGATCTTTGTCTTCTTTACATTAAGGTGCAGGCCCATTTTGAGACTATGTTCTTTGATTGTGAGAAGCAAATGTTTCAGATCATCTTCACTTTCAGCCAGTAATGTGGTATCATCAGCATAGCGAAGGTTGTTGATAAGTCTTCCACCAATCTTCACACCTCTGTTGTCTTCATACAATCCTGCTTCTCTGATGATTTGTTCTGCATATAAATTAAACAGGTAGGGGGAAAGTATGCAGCCTTGTCTTACACCTTTGCTTATTTTAAACCATTCTGTTTCTCCTTGTTCCGTTCAAACTGCTGCTTCTTCATCAATGTACAGATTGTGCAAGAGTACGTTCAGGTGTTCTGGTATACCCATGCTTCTTAATGTGGCCCAGAGTTTCTCATGGTTTAAAGCCTTGCTATAGTCGATAAAGCACAAATAGATATCCTTTTGGTATTCTTTAGTCTTTTCAAGGATCCATCTCACATGTGCAATGATGTCTCTCATTCCTCGCCCTTTCCTGAACCCTGCTGGCACTTCAGGTAGTTCTTGTTCCAGGTATGGTTATAGTCTCTTTTGAATAATCTTCAGTAGAATCTTGCTGGCATGTGGGATCAGAGCGATTGTGCGATAATTTCCACAGTCAGTTGGATCACCTTTCTTTAGTAATGGTATAAACACAGATCTTTTCCAGTCAGTTGGCCATGATGTTGTCTTCCATATTTCTTGGCAGAGCCTTGTAAGTACGGTAAGAGCTGCATCAGATTGCTGTAATACTTCTATGGGAATGCTATCAATGCCTGGTGCTTTGTTCTTTGATAAGGCTTTCAATGCTGCTTTAACTTCTTCTTTCATTACCAATGGTTACCGATCATAAGGTACAGGTTGAAATGGCTGTTGGTCCACTTGATCTTTATCATATAAAAACTCTGTATATGTCTTCCACCTTTTCTTGATCTTCTCAGCATCATTCAACATAGAACCTTGAGCATCTTGTAACATTCCAATTCGAGGCTGGAACTTTTTCTTTAACTCTCGTAGCTTTAGGAAAGCCAATCTTGTTCTTCCTCTAATAGTTTCTGCTTCTATTTCCTTGCATGCGTTGTTGTAGTACTTTTTCTTGTCCTGTCTTGCTGCACGTTGGAAATTTCTGTTGAGTTCTTGTCTTTCTTTCTCCTCTGGCTTTAGCTTCTCTGCGTTTCTGGGCAATTTTCAGAGTTTCTTCCGTCATCCATTTTGGCTGTTTTTGCTTTTTCACCTTTTGTAGAGACTTCTCACTTTCTTCCAACACAACCTTCTTGATGTCATTCCATAACTCTTCTGGAGCTCTGTCATTTGTATCTAAAGCAGCAAATCGATTTTGCAGGCAGTCTTTAAATTCCAGTGGTATATTCTCAAGGTCATATTTTGCTGCATTCATGAGTGGTTTGCTCTTTTTCAACTTTAGCTAGAGTTTGCATACTAGTAGTTGATGATCTGTACCACAGTCAGCTCCAGGTTTTGTCTTTGTTGATGTTATAGAACTCTTCCATCGTTGACTTCCACAGATGTAGTCAATTTGATTTTTATACAAACAGTTCCCTCTTCGCGGTCGCACCGGCTTTCAGAGCACGAAGGGAGACTAGTTTCCCTTTCGCGGCTCTGAAGCCCACAGGGGCTGATGGGAACTTTCCCATCAGCGCCCGCGGGCTTAACAGAGCCACGAGGGAGAAACTCTCCCTTCGCACTCTGAAAGCCGGTGCGACTGCAGAGGGAGCTGATGCAGGGAGGGCAGGGTTTGCTGGGCAGGGGGGCTCTGTGGAACACTCGATTTGGCTGCGGTGGCGGCGGCTGCGGCAGCAGACAGCTTTTTTTTTTAATTTTAAAATTTACTTTTAAATCAGAATGTTCTTTGTGCAGGGCCCCCTGAAATGCGGGGCCCTGTGCAAAAAAACATTCTCGCTCAATGGACGAGCCGGCCCTGTTGGGTGCCCCAAGCCAGACCAACAGGGTTCTGCTTGTGAATACCCACAAATTTCCACCACAATTTCTGTGTGATACACATTGATCAGTGTTCTATGATTGTGCTGGCCTACCTATGTCTCACAACTATACTGCTCGCTCCACATACCCGTTGCAGAGTATGTGTAGAAATGCCTGCATAAAATGGTACTCTCCGTCTCAGATGTGGTTGGATGTTCCTCTAGATGGTGCTGGCCCTTCTGTGGCCTGCAGGGTACAGGACCCTTTTGTGCTACAGTACCAGCTTCACAAGCAGCTCTGCCTCCTCGACAGAAAGCTTCTCCTGCCTTTAGGTGGGTGTCATCTTGCAAGGATGGTCAACCCAGAAGCAGATGCTTTTGCCTTCCATTATCAGGGTAAAGCCACTCTGCCTCAGATAAAGTACACTGTGGGCATTTGCAAAAATGATTTTATCTGGACATTTACACAAATGTACTGGATTGTTCAGAGATAGCTGGGCATGTTAATCTGTGATATTCAACACCGACCATGCAAATGATACAACTCAAAAGAAGGAACTGGACAGAGATCTGGCTAAGATATCCAAAAATAGTATGTGTTGTTGTGTAATAGTGCACATTCTTGCTCAGTAGTGCACACTATTACATAATATTGCACACCACTGACAAAAAATGATACTGGACGAAAAACAAACAAACAAAAATGCAAAATGAAACAATATGAAATGAAAAATTTCAGCTTGCACATCACTAGTTTATAACACATTTTTACTGATGGCAGAGATTCTGCAGGATTGAAGAATGCCAAGGGTCTCTTTTTACAAAAAAAGTAATAGAGAAGAGGTGGGAAACTACAGGCTATAAAGCATACTTGTCACAACCTCTATTCAAACACAGCAGCAGTTGGAAATGTAATAGATATGTTACTAAAGGAAAGGATAGTGAACTATCTATAAACCGGTGGGTTGCAAGATCCAAGACAACATACAGTAATTTAACCAGAGGCAGATTATGTTGAATGAGTCTGATTGATTTCTTTGATTGGGTAACATGTGGATTAGATGTGGTCTTCTTTGATTTAGCAAAGTCTTTAATACTGTTCCACAAAGGAGGTTCATGAACCAATTGAGCAACCTGGGGATGGATTCCAAGGTGGTGACCTTGATAAGAAATTAGTTGACTGACAGACAATAGAAGTCTGTAGTAATTCTCTTGGAGATAAGAAAGCTGAGTCGTTGAGTGCCTCAGGAATCAGTCCTTGGGCTGATTCTGTTCAGTTTCTTTGGGAGTGATATTACCGATGGCCTAATCTTTGGTGGATGAGGGAACAGACAACATGAAAAGTAATCTACAAAATCTGGAAGACTAGCCAAATGTTGGAGCTGCATGTGATAGTAGAGGGAAGGCTGATGTAAATGAACCAAGAGAAACACTTCAAGGTGATGCTGTCTAAGGACCTCAGGGTAGCAAAGCAATGTGATAAAGCCAAAGCCAGAAGGATGTTAGGGTTCATAGAGAAAGGCGTGACCAGCAGACAAGAGGAGATGATGATGTCATTGTGATACCCCTTTTAGCATACTGTGTTCAGTTCTGAAAGCTGTATATCAGTAAGGGGGTTATTCCATAAACTGAAAAGGCCATATGCACATGCCGTATTCCGAAACATGGCTCCCGTGCATGTCCATGGCACAAAGATGGGGATTTCAGAATGTGCCTGGGAGGGGTGGAAGGGGGGCATGATTTGCCGCAGAGATGTATATAGCATATTCAGGAAAGGTGCATGTACGTCTATGTGTTCCTCGTAGACGTGCCCGTTATTCCTGCAGGAGCTGTAGAATAAGGTTAGTATTTAGAAATTATTCTGCTGTGTTTAAATAGAGGTTGTAACAAGTATGCTGCAAAGTGGTGTGAATGCAGTCTGTAAAACACCACAAGATACATCTGTAAAGAACAGAAATCAGGGGTGAGGGAATTTTGTAAGCTAATGGGGCATTAATAACTAACCTTAAAGATATTTTAAGAAGAGTAATTGTGATTATTATGGCTATGCTGACATTTGCTGTTTGTGTTAAAGGAGCTAATCTGGGGGACCCTAACAATTCCTGTGTTATGTAAAATGGGAATGTTGATGTAAGAGTTGTATGTTAGTGAGTCTGCAACAGTATCTTGTTTGAGTGACAAAGGGGGATCATATTTGTAGGTCTGGGACTCCATGCTATCAGGGTATACCAGCTTTTAGTTATAGATGCTGAACATCTTTTTTCCCTGAATTGTATCTTTTGTGACTGCAATTGAGAGTGTGTGTTGTTTGAGGGTTGCACGGAGGGATCTGGTGTGCTGATCTGCAAGTTAGGGAGGGCATAAATGCCTGGCCAGTACCTGGACCATATAGGTGACTACAGTGTCACCAGGTGCCAGCATTACAGGGCAGCCATGCATCAGCTGAGCCAGGCACTGGGAGACATGACTGTTGTTGTGCCAACCATCCCCAGATTGTGCCATGCAGTCTATATCCTTACCCAGTCCATGCAAGAGTGGTGCTATATCTGGAGACTGGCTAATTGTTATGATGGGAACCCCCCTCCCATGCTCACACAGGCCTGACCAGGGGAACATTACCACACAGCACACTGTGGGAAGACAGGCAGGGTTGCCCCACAGAAAGCAGATGTATATAGACCAACATAAGCCAGGACAGAGAGTGGATATTGTATGTGACAGGAGTAGCCACATGTAGGGAGCTGCTGTGGAAAATGCTGGTACCCAGATATGTGGGAAACAGATGCCATAGCTAGACAGCCATAGGCATTAGAAGAACATAGTTATGTCGCTCAGCAGTACAATTCATCCTTTTTGGAATTGCAAAGTTAGTTTATGTTTTTGTGAGTTTGGTGAAGGTCCATACTTAGCATTTGAAAGAGTGTTTTAGAGATGACCAATGCAAGAATAACTGAGGAGTTGTTATACTGCCATGAATGTTTTGATGCAAGGTATGTCATGACCTGCATGTTAATATCTACTTGATCTTATTATGCCTTAGAGTGCCCTGAGATTACTATGCAGTATCTTGGGCATGAAACAGACTAGTATATATAGTCTAGTTTGCATCAGCATGTATGTAGCATCAGTATTTATGTCTAGTTTGCATCAGCACAACACTGTCAGTGAGAGGAGCAGCTTAGGAGATGCAAATTTTAACTGAGGAGGTGTGGCCATCGGAGGTGTCCACGGGTATATCGTGGGGACAAGCATGATTGGAAACCTGCAACTTTCCAGAATATAGTGAGTGTGGGGAAGTCCAAAACGATTGCATCATTTACCTGTGTCCTGTAATACTAGCAGGGATGTGTTTCTCCGCTTCATGCTATGGCCTGTGCCTGCACCCATGCACGTGCCTCACGCTGGGTATGTGCATGGGCTGGCTGAACAATATGTTGGACGTGCCGCGCCAGACAAGTCTATGGCCTGATTCCATAACCGCGGGTGAGTTTATACCCGCGGATGCGGAATTGGTATGGAACCGTGCCCATTTCCGCTTTAAATGTGTATGTGGGCCAGACATGGATTTTGTGGAATCAGCCTCCACGACTATAAAGAGGCTAGAGATAGTTAAGGCTGGTGTTAAGACATGCTATGCCCAGGCAGAAATTTGGGAGGGCCCCAAACCTGCTGTCAGGCTGTGCCTCCTTTAGGTTTGGGCAGGCTTGCAACCCCCTATAGGGTTGTCAACTGACTCCAGATGCGCCCGACAGACTTGCTCCAGTCCTGGGTTTACCCCATTGCATGCAGTTACTTGTAGTTTTCCTTTTCTTAAGGAGTGCAATGGAGAAATCAAAACTACATATCCCTGCATGCAATGAGGTAAATCCAGGACTGGATCAAACCTGTCGGGCGCATCTGGAGCCAGTTGGCAACCCTAACCCCCCTATGGCATGAGGGCCGATGGAAGAATTTGCTCTGTTTATCCCCTCCCCTAAAAGTGGACCTGAGCAAAGCAACCAAGATGATATGGTGCCTGTACCAGATGACAAATGAGACTTGAGGACATAAATATGTGTGCAATAGGCGAGAGAGGGAACAGGGGAAATATACTACAGATGTTTAAATACTTGAAAGCTATAAAGACACAAACTAACCTTTTGCAAAGGAGAAGAATCTATAGAACTAGGAGACATGATATGACTGCAAAGAGGGAGACTCAGGAGCAATGTCAGGAAATATTTTTCATTGAAAAAGTGATGGAAGCCTGGAACGCCCTGCTGGACAAGTGATGGCAACAAAAACAGTGAAGGAATTCAAAAGGAAGTGGCATATAGAAACCAAGCATTGAGTATTTCAGCTCATTAACAGCAGTAAAATGACTTTTTGCATGTTTAAGAAGACATGGGAATGGCAGGTACAAGCCCAAACACTTTATTGGGCACATAGGATGGATCATTTTGGTGTTTATCTGCCATCATTAACTATGCTACTAGGTTATTACTCCTGCAGACCTACTTGCAGACTTATATAGTTAGTCACTATGGAAAAGGATAAATTGCTGTAAGGCAGAGTTAATTAGTCCCTCCCCCTCCTATGAATATCTTCTCTTGCAGCTTAAGAAAAATTATTCAGTGTTTAGTATCTCCAGGTGTTTGACCACTGACAAGGCGATATATAAATGCAGCTAAATAAATAAATAAATTCAGGAATTTGCAGAACAGTGAATATAAATTTTAGACTTAATAAAGGCAATTTTTTTATTACATTCTGAATGTCACAGATACCATTGTTGATTTTGGTCTCCATAGATCCTTGTACCCATTGACCTTACTATATTAACAGCTAATAATTTGTCTGATTTATTTTAAAATACCTTAAGACAAGGCTGTATACTTTCCCCCTACCTATTTAGTTTATATGCAGAACAAATCATCATCAAAGAGGACTGTATGAAGACAACAGAGGTATGAAAATTGGTGGAAGACTCATCAACAATCTTTGTCTGCACCTTAATGTTAAGAAGACAAAAATCCTGACAACTAGCAAAAGTTTATTGTTGATGAAGAAGAAATTGAAATAGTTGACAACTTTAACCTACTTGGATCAACTATCAATAAAGAAGTAACAAGAAGTCAAGAAATCCGACGACGCATTACTCTTGGCAGAATGGCTATGAAGGACCTAGACAAGATTCTCAAGAGCAAAGATGTCTCTCTCCATATAAAGATTTGACTTGTTCAAGCCATGGCATTTTCAATAACATCATATGGATGTGAAAGTTGGACAGTGAAAAAAATAGACAGGAAGAAAATTGATGCCTTATATTATAGTGCTGGCGACAAATACTGTGTATACCATGGACTGCCCGAAGAACAAACCAGTCAGTACTAGAGGAGATCAAACCTAAGCTCTCTTTAGAAGCTCAGATGAAAAGACTTTGATTTTCATACTTTGGACACATCATGCGAAGGGAGAGATCATTAGAGAATGCTTGGTAAGGAAGAAGGTCAACGCAAAAGAGGAAGACTAGCAATGAGATGGATCGATACAACAACAGCAGCTATGGGTGCCAGTCTGTCAACAATGAGCCTCCTGACTGAAGATCAAACACAATTTAGGACAACTATCCAGAGGGTCGCCATGAGTCGACACCAACTTGACGTCACTTAACAACAACAACCTTAAGAGAATACAACAGGAGAACATATCTCAATTGGATCTGATAGTAGATTGTTTCTAAGTTTTATCTCCTGGCCTATAAAAATTGCATTTCTTGGTTCTGAAGCAAATTTAGCCTTGATAAGTTGTAATCTAGGTCCTCTGGTTCTGCTACTTCCATTTATCTAGAACGGTTCCTATGAATGACTCCCTAAAACCAACATTATTTTTATACCTTTTAGTTATGGAAAATATTCAAAGGAAATTAAAAGCTTGACTTCTTCCTAAATAAGTGGTGGATGTGAGGGAGGGTTTCTTTGTTGCTGGTTTATGCTGGCTTTTTGTCTCTCTGTGGTTAATGGAGGGAGTTGGAAAGTATCAGGTTTTTATGGGATTTGGTTTAGATTTCATTTTAGTTTTAAACATTGTCATGGTTTTATAGTGCTATATTTTAATTTGAATATTTTTTGGAAAATGGAAAAATGGGATACAAGGGCCTTAAATTCTCAGGGCCGGGCCTGGCTAGTACTCGGATGGGAGATCATCTTGGAATACCAGCTGCAGGCCTAACAATCTACTTCCAGTCACACCTTGCCAAGAAATCCCAGGGGATGGGAGTCAGCATTGATTTGATGGCACACAACGCACACACACAAATACATAAATGAGAAAATGAATGTCTTTTTTAGTCACCACATATGTTACATAATTTTCTAGTTTCATAGTTGGCGAGGTTGAGAGATCATAGTTTCTTCTAGTCACAAGGGCCTTTTTATGAAAGTGTGGTAAGGTTTTGCCCTGCATTGACAGAGGCATGCCCTGCATATTTCCGACAATTACTGCACTGAAAAGTGCCCTAATGCATGGCATCAGCCTTTGCAATTAACATGGGTGCACTTAACATCGACCATTGAGATGGCATGAAATGCGCACATGCAAACCGCAACATTGACAGTTACCCCTGTGCTAACTGCAACATGCAGTCAGCACCCACACCCACCCTTTGCCTCTAACCCGCCCAGTCCCTAACCTGTCGTGCACCAGGCATTTAGCATGGGGTTTTTCTGTGCTGTTTTTAGTGCAAGGTAGCTGTGACCACAGGTCTGCACTAACCACTGAGCACTCATTAACCATTAGTGCACCGACTGTCGCTGGGATCTCTTTAAAGGGTTATCCATGTTGATTGTGTTCCTTGTAAGTTACTCTGGGGTCTATATTCAAAAGGGCTGCCTAAGTGGATAGACTCCAGTGAGGCCAACATTCAGCAGTGCTATTCAGATAGTGCTACAGAACATGTCCTATGAGCACTGTAGCACTATCTGAAGAGTGCCAGGATGGTATGTGGGCAGAGCTAGGAAACAGCCAGCACTTACCAGATAGGAGCGATTCTCAATGCTGCTGTCTGAACAAATATTTACATAATAGTAATAGTAGTAGTAATTTAGGAATAATAAAAAGCAACCCTATGTGCATTGGCTAGCTGGATAGCAGCTGAATATTGCTGCTCTCCAGATAGGCGCCAACACTGACCACCAGATATTCAGCAGCAGCCAATATCCAGATACTGCCACTGAATAACTGATAGATTTTGTTCATGGTGGTTGGCCGTTAAAGAAACCATTGACTGCCGCGGTCTGAATATTAGCCTGTCTGTTTTCTAAATTGAAGAACTCTCCATTGAATTACAAGCTTTCAGTAAGTATTGTTTTTCCCCTGAGTGTTTTGAAAAAAAAGTGTAGGAATATAGCTTGACAACCACTGTGTGTTCTGGTAAAACATTCAAGATGTCAGATCTGTAATGAAATATATACTTGATGCTTGCTGTTAATGCCTATAATTTTCCAGAGAAGTTTATTACTATTTGTACAGCAGGAGCTTATTACTGTTTGCATAGAAGAGGAAAATCTGTGGCAAGAGAAAGAACGGCATCTTAAATTTGGGACAAACAGCTTACCTAGGTGTTCTCTCCTCCCTAACCCCTGCCAGCCCAGCTTGTGCCTCCAGACTGCATGAGGGCAGGACAAAGCCTGCCAATGGAAAAAGTATGGGACGGACGCTGCTTTCCTGGTCATGAGTGGAGAAGTGCATGAGCTAAGTACTTGAGCAGAGGCACTGTAGTCTTGGGTCCCTGGAAAACAGAGGATGTTTGCAGTCAATGCACTAAAGTGCACTAGCTCTTTCACAGGCATTATCATGCATCCAAAGTGTTGTTAGTATACTGGTTTAGTGTATCTGCATTAACAGCACTTTTAACACGTGAGAATGGCAATAATGAGCTCTCCGGAGTTTTGAAATTAAAAGCAGTTGTAATGAAGTAATGAGATGCAAAGCTATGCAAGGCAGCTTATTATTTCTTAATGCATAGCAAAAGAACCTGTTACAACTTTAAAAAGTGAACATAGACACATTAACACAAACACCCTCTGTAGAAACATCTATATTAATCCACTAAATTAAATGGTAATAAATTCATGCAAAACATAAATGCATGACATTAACATGATGTAGAATAAGCCAACAAGTATAAAAGCCAACATGAATAATACAAAAGTATTTTATAAACATAAATTGAAATTGCTGTACAATACAACTTAGAGTCCCTTTCATGAAACTCTGTTGATTTTCCATTAACGTGTCAATCACAGGCATGTTAATTGCAAAATATCCACATTAGCTGTTGGTGATGTGTCCAGTATCTCCTGTCAGCAAACATGCGCCGGCTGATTACAGCATGCACTCTGCTATGGCAGGTTCACGTGGAGCGCTATTTCATAATGTGCACACCGCGGGCACATACAAATCAAAGACAGGCCTGATCTAAACCTGATTCTGCAACCTCAGGTGTAGATGCATCCGTGCTTCCGGAATTGAGGACATAGATGATTCTGGTGTGACATGCACATACCCCCGGACATGGGTATAAGCAGCCTGTCCCTGCCTTGGGAAATTCCGAACATATGTACCTATCCGATGCTGCCCATCTCCGTGCGGCCACACCTCCCCAGTTAAAATGTGCATCCCCGAAGCTGCTCCTCACACTAACAGTGTGGTGTTCATGCCAACTACCCAAGAAAACGGATGATACAGATGTGCTGATGCAAAACAGATCAGATTAGCTAGTCCTTTGCATGTCCAGAACACTGCAAAGTGATCTCTGTGCACTCAGAGGTGTTACAACAGCAAGTAGAAAGTGATATGTTTGTCCTGACATAGCCTGCAGCAAAACGTACATGGCAGTAGGAGAACATTTTAGCTGTGCTTACATTGGTCATCTCTGACAACAGTCTGTACAATGCTATGTATGGACCTGAAGAAATCAGAAAAGGTCCCCTACAGCTAAACATCAGAGCATATCCCTGAAAATAATTAGGGACCCTCAGATTGAGTGCACGCACCAGCGCAAACGGCACTACTAAAAGCTCAAGAATACCAGCATTTGTCTATGCAAATGTGCACATTTGTGAGACCGCTGATGGTGCTATGGTGCAGTGTGCCCTGTTGCATGCGCTCATTCTGAGGGTCCCTTATCATTGATAGGGATATGCTGTAGCGTTTAGCCATAGAGACCCCTTTCTGATGTATCCTGGCTGAGCACACTGGCACCAGGCCATGCTGCAGTCATCCCTATGGACTAAGTACTGGCCAGGCATTGATGTCCCCTTAATATTGTGGTTGAGCACACGAGGTTCCACCATGCATCCCTCTAACCACACTCACAGATACACAGTCTCACTTGCAGTCATACTAAACATACATCCGCAGTAAAGATGCCTTGTGCCTCTAGAAAACAGCTGGTATAACATAATGGCATGGAATCCCAGGACTATTGTACTTTCGGAGCTGTTTCTCACCCACACATGACTCTGTCCCATACTCACCCACATGCAATCCCTACATCAACAGTCCCACTTCTTTGAAGACAAGAATTGTCAGAATGCCCTAGATCATCTCCTCTAGCTCACACAGCAATTGTCAGCATAACCAGAATAATCACCATTGCACCTGTGAATATTTCTCTGGGGATGTTTATTGATGTGTCTTTACTATACCACCTTCCCCTACCTCTGCATTTTGTTCTTACAACTGCATCGTGTGGTCCTCCAGACTGCAGACATACCAGTTCAAAACATCTTTGTCACAGGCAATTCATCAATATGGGATGCATTGCAGAGCAGAGCAGAAAAGCTTCTAAGTCCTGGCCTTATTCCATGTTTCTGCAGGTATAACACGGATATCCTCAGGAAACATGCAAAATGTACACAGGCCTTTCCTGAATACGTATTGAATGTCTCCACTGTTGACCACGCCCCCGTTTCACCCCTCCCGTCCACATTATGCAATCCCCGTGCTAGCACCATGTATGTGGAGAGCCACGGGGGTTTCAGAATATGGTCATAGGCGTTTTCGCTAGAAAAACATCTATGCTGCATGTCCCAAGGGCTTATTCATATTCTGGAATGACCCCCTTAGTGACTCCTATAGATGCACCTACGTTAGGTGACACATTGTTGCCAAGCATGCAACAATAGCCTGCCTGTCATGCTAATGTGCTTTCTATGCCTACGCTCCTCCCATTCCCCACTCCATCCCGCACTGGCCGATTAATAAGTGTAGTAGTACGCATTTGCAAACCAGCTCACATTAGTGTTGCAGATGTCCTGTTGCTGTGTGTTAAAACGCCCGTTAACCAGCTAGCAGACTTTAGTAAAAGGAGCCTTTAAAAATGTCATTTTGCAAGTTGTTATGTCATGTTTTAGGGCAATTTCAATTAAAAGAGTTGATGGGGTTTACCTAGTCAGCAGCACCTGCTAACCCGATAAATCCTGCTGAGAGGGATATTCAACAGCACTAACTGGACAGTGTGGCTGCATATCCCCTCTGACCACCATGGCACTGTCTGGACAATGCCGTGGAGTTTCATGAACAGGACAAGGGCATTTCCAACGTCAATCTGGTTAGTGGCAATTTTCAGTCCGTTAACTGTATTAGTGCCCGCATAAATTTAGGACAGGTCAATGGCTGTCTTAACTTTATATAGATTTGCTGTCTGGTTAACCGCTGAATATCACCACTAACCAGATAGCAAATATGGACTGTGACAAAACTGGATATTCAGCACTGGATCCTGTGATAGGCTTTAAAAATGCTGATGGTTCAGCAGAATATGAGAGGAGTGGCTCAGTGGTTGAGACAGTTTCCTCAGGCTGGAGGGCCAGAGGTTCAATTCCCACATAGGGACAAGTAACCTCAGGCCAGAGGGACTGGGGTCTCTAGTCCTATGGCCACTCCTTGTGGCCTTGGGCAAGCCACTTAACCCTCCATTGCCTCAGGTACACCTAGATCATGAACCCTTCAGAAACAAGGGAATAAAAAAGTGCCTGTTAGCATATATCTGCAAACCGCTTTGACCAAGTGAAAAGCAGTATACAAGCACAGCTAATTAAAATAAATACAGAACCAAATGTTTTTATTAAACAATTTGTTATTATTCGTGTTAGCTTATTCTACCTCCCCGCTTTTCTTGTCTTTCACTTTGTGTGTTCTTGCAGAGAATCTTTCTCTTCTTTAGTCTGCCATTAGCATGGATCATTAACACAATCTAATTAGCCTGCGTTAATGGATGATGTTAATGCGCTTCAGAGCATTGGCTTCTTTATTTGATTGGGTTTTGGGAGGCCGAGAGAGAGAGACCAAGGCTTGAAGAGACAAATTCTGAAAATTGTTGGGCTCCTGGAAAGCAGGTTGGTGATATGAATTGGGTCCGGCGAGGCTGGTTCTAACACAGATTTGTACTACCTAGCAGAATACAGTGAAGCAATGCTGGTCTTAGATCTGGAGCATTAAACATAGTTCTGATTTTAGGTATTTTAGATTTTTTTTCCAGGCAATTAGGTGTTTTGAGGGTACTAAAATGTTTATTGGTGTTGCCATGGCATGGACACTATTTTTAGGTACATTTTCCGTTGATTCCGTTTAATAAAGCTTATAGCAATGTGAATGAAATTAATCTATTTCAACCTACTATGGATTAGGCTGGGTAGGGGTTCTACTCCCTCCCCCTTGGGGAATGAAGCTCTGCAACATGGCTCCATCCTAGATTTCTGAGTGCTCTCAACCTCCCTTCTCTAAAGAAACTGAGTGACCTATAATAAGAAAACTATTACTGCATTTTACAGAGCAGTAGGCACCCTGAAGTAGCACCTGGTCTCCCTACGTTTGGGCAGTGGTACCTCCTTTTCTTAAGAACTCTGTCTGGACCTAGGCGCCCCTCTCTGCACCCAGGCCCCCAAGATCTGTAGGTACCTTCCTCACTCCCTACTACTATCCTTACCAACTCCCCTCCCCTCGGTGACTACCCACTGAACTACTCTATCCCAGGCATGCCTTCTCTTTCCCTATTCAAATCTCAGCTTAGCTATCCCTGGCTCTGTGACTGTTTCAAGGGATCCTCTCTCCCATGGCTAGCTGTCCCTCTCATCACCCCAGGGAGTGGGGACACTTGTGCTCAGGCTGTTTCTTCTTCACATGCAGCTACAGTTTCTTTAGTATGGCTGTTCTGATATAACCAAAAATGAGAGGTCCTAATTTAAACATATCAACAAATGTTAAAACCAATTAATTCATAAAAGATCCATGCAATGCTTTCCCAATAGGATCCATAGACATTTTGAGGGGTAAACTTTAAATTGTGCAGGCAGCTAGCATGGTCTACAGGCTGCATGCTAATTTTTTTTATAACTTTATCTTTTTCAACTGATTTTATCATATCAGATAACCCTCCCAGCCCACACTTCCAATATTAAGATATAAACCAACTAAACTTGTTCTCTTATCCTTTTCCCTTCTCCCTCCACTCCAAACCCCCCTGCCCCCGAGCCAGGCATCCTGTAGATTAAGTCATATATAAAACTATATGCTGGTAAATACCCACACAATACCCATACAATATACTCAATATCTATTCCTTTTAACCCATACTTATCAGGCCTGATGTTCAGTGCCAGAGAGCACTACCAAGCAGCTAGCCATCGCTGCTGAACTGTAAACCCAGATATTCCATGCTGGGGCCATATCTGGCCATTGGCATTGAATATCTGGGTTAGCTGGCTAGAGATGGAGCTAACCAGGGAGCAGCGAAATTCAGCCACCGCCCAGTCAGCTGCTGCAGCAAAAGTGAAGCCAGCCTTTAAAATCCCAACTTTTGCCACTTATCGATAACCGGGCAGCAGCTCAATATCAGCGCTGCTCGGTTATCATCAGGTGCCACCCCTGTTACTCCCCTGGAATGCTCCGGTGCTAACTAGTGTGGTGGTGGAGGTACGCATAGATATTCAGCAGCACTAACTGCTTTACTTCCACTGAATATCTCAGTCAGCGCCATTAACACCCTTAGCAGGTCTACTAACTATGTTCATCGAACTGAATATTGGGCCCCACCATCTCTAATATTCTAAATGTAATCCCCATTAATCCCAGAGAACCTAAACAGCAGAATAGACCTCCGCACCAATATCATCCTTTCTAGATTTTTATCCATCTAGCAAAGGGTGCCCATGCCCAATCAAATTTAGCAACTTTCTCATATTTCTATGAAGCAATCCTACTTACAGTAACTGATAGACAGTCCACAGTCTTTGTTGGAATAGTCCTTTGTCTGGCAGTGTCGTTGTACACCAGCACAAAGCTATCTTACATTGAACAACATCTATGCAAACCTGTAATACCTTGCCCATCTCCCTCTCCACACTTTCCAGCATCTTTTGCAGCAGGAAGAATTGAGGCATCATTGGCAACCAACCTCCATAATCTTCTTTAAACAACCAGCCACCCAAGTCTTTTATCAATGAACAATCCCACCATATATGAATTAGTGTTCTCTCCAACCCACACTCTCTCCAACATTTCTTCCCCACACGCAGAAACCGCCTATTTAGTAAATCAGGTGTTCGATATCACTGATACAGTATCTTGTACCCATTTTCATAATATTAGCAGAAATGGACAATGTGGCTGTATTTCAAAACACTCTTTCCCATTCTTTTGTCTCCCACTCCATCCTCAAGTTTCTCTTCCAGGCTAGCACCTGCTTTATCTTCTCCTTCTGCATACCACCCAAGCACTCAGATAATTTGGATAGCGGCCCCTTGCAACCCACCCCCAGCCTCAGTAATTTCCAAAACAACCCTTGGATCCAACTTTGCAATGGAAAACCAATGCATTAATGTAGTAATGTATAATTGGACTTTGAAAACCCAAATTTTTCTTGTATACTTTCAAAAGAGCAAAACACCCCCCATCAAAGAGTTGACTCACCTCACATAAACCCCTCATCTCCTACTCTTTCAATCTGACCCAGCACCCCAGCTTTCTAATGCAGGTTTAAACCAACAGCCATGTCTCTGGCACCACCTTTCCCCCCTACCTCCCATTCTCCCACTCCATCCCCCAAATTTTCAGTGTATGAGCTGTGTAGGGAGAGATATTGGCAAAAGGAATTCGCAATCTCTTGTCCCCCCACATCAACCCTTCCAAGGGAATGTTACCCTTATAGAATTGCTCAACCCTAACCTTCCTCCTTCACTCAAAGACCATCTTCAGTTGAGCCGTCTTATAATATCTATTGAAATCAAGAACCCAAGCCCACCCTCAAGTTGATCCCTACACAGGGTCCTATGCCACGTCCTTGGTGGTTTCTCTTTCCAAATAAATCTCCCAACCCTCCGGTCTAATTTCTGCAGTTTCTCCCTTTGATACTTCTAATGGAAGGGTCTGGCATAGATAAAGAAATTGTGGCAATACCATCATTTTCACACAGACTATCCACCCCAGAAGGGACAGCTGAAGTCTCTTCCACCTTTAAAAATTGTCTGCTACATTTCGAAACAAGGGAGGGACATTCAGTCTATACATCTGATCAGTGTACTTACCAGTACAGATCCCCAAGGTCAGTTATGCTCACCTCTCCAAACAGGAATACTTTCAAAACTTCCATCATCTCCTCTTTCCATACTGTGAAATTTAATAATTCCAACTTTGTCAGAGTAGCCTTGAACCCTGACACTTCCCCATTTTGCTCATTTCTTCCACAGTCACTCCCAGGGATTGCAAAGGCTGGGTAACTGACAACATAATGTCGTCAGCAAACAATGACATCTTAAAATCTCCACCCTCCCTCCACACACACATCAATCCCCTAACAGCTGAGTTGACTCTTATCCTGGCTGTAAATAGTTACACAAGCAAGACAAACAGTAGAGGAGATAAAGGGCAACCCTGCCTTGTGCCTTGGTGTAACAAGAATGTCCTTGAGTAGCTCCCATTCACCTGCACCCTTGCCTTGAAAGAAGAGTATAACACTTGAATCCATCCCTTAAAGTGAGATCCAAATCCAAACTGAGAATGCGCTTCCATCAAATACCCCTATTCCATGCTATCAAAAGCTTTCTCCTCAACTACTGTGAGCAGCAGTGCAGGCGAAGGCCTTGCTCTTACTCCCACTATTATGTTTACCACTCCAAACATCATCCTCGGCCTGCCTCCCCAAAACAAACCCCAATTAATCTTCATAAATCAGACTGCTAAAAAATGAATTCAACCTCACTGCCTACACATTTGTCAATAATTTAGCATACAAGTTCAGTAGGGAGATAGGTCAGTAAGACGCCGCCTGTTCCAGATCTTTACTTAGTTTGGGCAGAGCCGTAATACCCACCTCCAGCATGGAAGGTAGTAAGACCTCCCCTCCTCTAACTGCATTAAATACTGTGATCAAATGAGGAACTAACAGCTCTGCAAACCTCTTGTAAAATTTCCCCATCAGACCATCCAGTCTGGGGGTCTTCCCGCCTTTCAATTCCCTAATGGCGGTCTTTACTAAGGAAGATGTAGGGATGTTACCCATGACTGAAATGGTATTTAAAGGTGATGCCGCAGAAGAATTGAAAGAAATATCGATACACCGGGAAGATGTATTACAACTATTTGATAAACTGAAGAGTAGCAAATCACCAGGACCAGATGGTATACATCCAAGGGTGCTGAAAGAACTGAAATATGAGATTGCAGATCTACTATTAGTAATCTGTGAACTATCATTAAAATAATCTGTTTTACCTTATGATTGGAGGATGGCCAATGTAACACCAATTTTTAAAAAGGGTTCCAGGGGTGATCCGGGAAACCACAGACCGGTGAGCCTGATGTCAGTACCGGGAAAAATTATAAAGAACAAAATTACTGAACATGTAGATAGTCATGCTGAATGGGAAATAGCCAACATGACTTTAGCCAAGGAAAGTCTGTTATGTTTTTTTGAAGGTGTGAATAAACAAGTAGACAAAGATGAGTCAGTTGATATAGTGTATCCGGATTTTCAGAAAGCCTTTGACAAGGTCCCTCATGAGAGACTCATGGCAAAATTAAAAAGTCATGGGATATGAAGCAGTGTACTACTGTGGATCAGGAACTGGTTAAAAGATAGAAAGGAAAGGGTAGGGCTAAATATCCAATTTTCCCAATAGAGAAAGGTGAATAGTAGAGTACCCCAGGGATCTGTAAATGACCTGGAAAAGGGAATAATGAGTGAGGTAATCAAATTTGTCGATGACACAAAATTATTCAAAGTTGTTAAAACCCATGAGGATTATGAAAAATTGCAAGAGGACCTTGATAAACTGGAAGACTGGGCATCCAAATGGCTGATAAAATTTAATGTGGACAAGTGCAACGTTATGCACCTAGGAAAGAACAACCCAAACTATGGTTACACAATGCAAAGTTTCACATTAGGAAACACCACTCAGGAAAAAAGATTTAGGCGTCATCGTGGATAACATGTTGAAACCCTCCATTCAGTGTGCAGCGGCGGCCAAGAGAACAAATAGGATGCTAGCCATCATAAGGAAAGGAATGGAGAATAAAATAAAAGGATATTGTAATGTCTCTGTGTCGTTCCATGGTGCAACTGAACCTTGAATATTATGTGCAATTCTGGTCACCGTATCTTAAAAAAGATATAGCGTTATTAGAAAAGGTACAGAGAAGAGCCACCAAAATGGTAAAGGGGATGGAAGGATACCCCTATGAAGAGAGGCTAAAAAGGTTAGGGCTCTTCAACCTGGAAAAGAGACAGCTGAGGGGAGATATGATAGAAGTCTATAAATTAATGAATGGAGTGGAACGGGTAAACTTAGATTGATTGTTTACACCCTTAAATATAGAAAGACTAGGGACATAGAATGAAGCTCCATTCAGATTTGATCTCCTATTTAAGACTAATAAGGGAAATATTTTTTCACTCAACGTGTAATCAAACTCTGGAATTCATTACTGGAGGATGTAGTAAAAGCTGTTAGTGTAGCTGGGTTTAAAAAAAGATTTGGACAAGTTTCTGGAGGAAAGGTCCATAACCCATTATTAAAGGGGACCTGGGATATCCACTGCTTGCCCCAATATAAGCATTGTGGAACCTGTGTCTTTTGGGAAACTGCTAGGTACTTGTGACCTAGATTGGCCACTGTTGGAAACAGGATACTGGGCTTGATGGACCTTGTTCTGACCCAGTATGGCATATATTACATTCTTATTAACCCCTTCTTCCCCTTTATGGGCTCTTCCAGTTGTTCATCTGTTAGCTTGGATAAAGCTACCCCTCCCAAAATACTTCATGATTTCCCCCTCCACCCCATCCACTTCTGACTTATGGCTTATGATAGAATTCTACAAACTTTTCCCTAGTTTCCTCTTCCCCAGTACATAATCTTCCCCCCTTTTTCCTCAATACCACTATATGATATTGCTGCCTCTTTGCCTTCGGTTGACTGGCAAGTACCCTTCCTATCCCATTTCCTCCTTCAAAATACCTTTTCTTACCCAATCCAAATCATAGGCCATTTTATTGGCCCACAATCACTGTTCCCTCTAAGCTGTGCGTGTGTGCGCACACACACACCTCACCGAGCGAGCGCACATACTTTACAGCAGAGCGCACAAAAATTACGGTTCTGATTCTGATAGGCAACAACACAGACGTCTTAAAATTTAAAAGTTGTGATTGTAATTACTAGAAATTTTCCGCTTCATTTAGTAATCATCTATTTTCATTTAATTTGATTAAAATCAATGTGGTGTACATACTGTATTCTGACGTGTAGTCAAATTTTAAAGTATATAACTCCGAGTGTCATTATGTGGCGCACAAAAATTTAACCATCCTTCAAAAGCTGTACAGCTGATATTTTATGCGCACACAGCCTACAGAAAATTAGAGGGAACATTGCCCACAATCCTTAATTCTCTCCTTTGCCCCCCTTAACCTTACCTCAGCTTCCTTTCTGCACCCCCTTCCAACAGATCTTCCAGCCTCCTAAGTCCTTTCAACACTTGGTCTAATCAGTTTCTCTTTCCCTCTTAAGCCTGCCAGCACATTTCAATAACACTCCCCAAATGATAGCTTTACATATATCCCAGTGCACCACCCCCTTAATATCCAACCCACTATTAAACTCAAAATAGTACCGTATAGTCTCCTCTACTTTTTTATCAACTCAGAATCCTCCAAAATACACCTATTTAGTTTACAAATCCTTAACCCTGTCCCCTTCTGCCCCTGCTCCCATTCTAACCATATAGGAGCATCTGCTCTCTGTAGATTGCCTTTTAAGATGACCACAGCAACTTGAGACTCACTGCCACTTCTGGTTATTGAGTTTTGGCCACCACTGCTCTAGCTGCAGTAGGGGTTCATCTGATCCAAAGTCCTCCATCCCTGGCTCCTTTGTGAGGTCTGATGCCTCCTTTGACTATACTCCTTTGACCCTTTGTAGTTGCAAAGCAGAGCAAATGGGAAGACCCATCTGTATGAAATCCTCTCTCCCTGCAATTTTGCCATTATTGGCCATAAGTCCAGGGTTTTTTTTAAGCATGCTGGCAGAGACAGCTTGGAAAACCTCCACTGTCAGACTGTCTCATTTGATAGTTCCCTCTCTGAGTGCTTTTTGGGCAACTCTGTTCTTAAAAGGAGTGGAAGAAGGATATAATCTCTTTTGCTTGATTGGGACGCTGCCCCATTATGTGGAGTGCATGTTTAATTTTAATTTTGTTTCCTTCTACTTCACACCCCCCCCCCACCCTGCAATGTCTAGTGGAGCTGAACAAATCTTCTGTACCACTTCCTCACAATCAATATATTCAGGACGCTCCGGTATCCCTCTCAACAGAAGATTACAGTACATCTCTGATTACGATTCTCCAGGTCCTCTAATTTATCTGCCAGCTGCCTCTCATGGTGTCGCACCTCCTCTTCTCTAAGGCCTCAGTTACCTCCATGTGTTCTTCTGTGCTTGGCTCAATTCCATCAATTCACTGGCCCATCTCTAGCAGCTCTGCTCTCAAGTCAGTCCACAGGGTTGCAATCTCCATTCAGATTTGATCTCCATTAGCCACCATTGCATGCTCTGCAAGTTGTCATCCATATCAACCTCTCCTCACCTCCTTTCATGCCATTATCTGGTGGTTTCACTCTGCTCAGTGCAGCTGTTGCCATTTTTGCCCGCTTGTAGTGCACCTGGCCTTCACCAAAGTATGCAAAGCCTTGCAGCGAGGAAATGTTCTTTTTTTTGCCATACACCTACTATACACCTGTCAGACTTCATCTCTGCCCCTTTCCAAATTCATGCTAAAGGCTCATCTCTTTGAGGCTGCTTTTGGGTCCTGATCCCTTGTTCTCCTTGTGTCTCCTTCCTCTTCTCCTTCCCCTATTTGTACCCTTGTTTTCAGCCACTGTATTGTCTGTCTTAATTAGATTGTAAGCTCTGACGAGCAGGGACCATCTTCTGCATGTATCTGTTCAGTGCTGTGAATGCCTTGTAGCACTAAATACGTGATTAATAATAGCAGTAGTAGTACGATATCTAGCTTTCTTTCTTTGCCACAGAACCATGTTATTTCCGAGCACTGGGGAGGGCGACAATTAACACCAATGGGGTCTGGGAGCTCTCTCTTTTTTAAAGGAGATTTTTTATGAGGTTCCCTTTGAATATTTGGAGCTAGCAGGAACCAAGAGTACAAAAGAACTCATGGACTTTGCATCTGCTGTAAGTAGGATCAAAGTAGGTGCAATAAAGTATATATGGAGAATGCAAAATTAAGTCCACAAGCCATGGCCAGTGCAAGGCTATTGAGCAACATAGGCGAATCCTCACCCTTACAAACCTTATCCCCCCCCAATCATAAAACAACCTCTCTCATCAGAGTCCTATTAAAGTGCATCATTGGACATCATAGTTTTATTTATTAAACTATGCGTTTTACATATGTGTGTGCCCGCTCTCCCTGCAGGGTTAAAAGAATGTGCTTTGGGTCTGTGGAACTGTCAGAATCTGGGGCTGCTCTTTACTGCCCTCTGCTGCCCGAAGTGGCTGCCTAGTTTGCCTAATGGTTGGGCTGGCCCTGCCCCAAGAATACGGCCACTCCCCTGCCCTAGCCAGGGCCGGCCCATCCATTGTGAGAGAATGTTGTTCACACAGGGCCCCATGCTTCAGGGTGCCCCACACCAACAACATCCCGCATTGAGTACCGGCAGGCAGGGCGGCTTTAGAGGGAGCCAGAGAGGCGCCGACTCACCTCTAACAACTGCCGAAGTGAAGAGTGTCTTTTTTCTTCACTTTGGCAGCTATACTGTAGTTTAGGACGCTGCCGAGCTGAGTGCCGGGAAATAGGAAGTCCCCTCTGACCTCAGCGCAGCAGCATCGTAAACTACAGTACAGCTGCCGAAGTGAAGGAAAAAGACGCTTTTCACTTTGGCAGCTGTTAGAGGTGAACCGGGACCTCTCCAGCTTGCTCTAAAGCTGTTTAGAGTCATGGAGTTCTTCGGGAAGAGGGGCTTGGACTGAAAATGGGTTGAGTGGGGGGGGGGGGAGCTTGGATTGAAAATGGGCTGTGGGGGGCTTGGACTGGAAATGGGCTGAGTGAGGGGGGGCTTGGACTGGAAATATCTGTTGGGAAGGGGGGCTTGGAATGGAAATTGGGAGGGGGGCAAATAGGACTGGAAATGGACTGAGTGGGGGGAGTAAGGACTGGAAATGGCATGAGTGGAGGTGGAGAATGGACTGGAAATGGGCTGATGGGGGCAAGGATTGGAAATGGGCTGTTGGGGGGCTTGGATTGGAAATGGACTGATGGAGGGGATAGTACTGGAAATGGACTCATAGGGGGCTTGGATTGGAAATGGGCTGAGTGGGGGGGGGGAGCTAGGACTGGAAATGGGCCTAGTGGGGGGACCTGGACTGGAAATTGGCTGAGTGGGGGGAGTTAGGACTGGAAATAGCAGATGGGAGGGGGGGCTTGGACTGGAAATGGGCTGAATGGGGGGCTTGGACTGGAAATTGGGGGGGGGAGCTAGGACTGGAAATGGGCTAATGAGGGGCTAGGAAAGAACTGTAAATGGGCTGATGGAGGGCTAAGATTGGAGATGGGCTGATGGAGGGGCTAGGATAGTACCGGAAATGGATGGGGGAGCTAGAACTGGAAATAGGCTGATGGAGGGGCTAGGATAGGATTGGAAATGGGCTGATGGGGGGGCTAGGATTGGAAATGGGCTGATGGGAGGCTAGGATTGGAAATGGAATGATGGGGGGGGGGGGGCTCGGATAGGACTGGGAATGGATGGGGGAGCTAGGACTGGAAATTGGCTCATGGGAGGGGCTTGGACTGGAAATAGGCTGAGTGTGGGGGGAGCTAGGACTGGAAATGGGCTGATGGAGGGGCTAGGATAGGACCAGAAATGGACTGATAGGGAGCTAGGATTGGAAATGGGCTGGTGGGAGGCTAGGATTGGAAATGGACTGATGGAGGGGTTAGGACAGGACTGGAAAGGGCTGATGGGGGAGCTAGGACTGGAAATGGGCTGATGGGGGGCTAGGACTGGAAATGGGCTGATGCAGGGACTAGAAGGGAGTGGATGCTGGGTGGGGCTGGAACTAGAAGGGAGCTGATGTTGGGTGAGGACTAGAATGGGATGGGGCTGGGAGAGTGAAATAAAGAGGGGAAAAAATATTTTGTGTGGGAGGGAAGAAAAATCTACGATTGGCCGGGTATTGGGAGAGTAAGTGGGGATTGAGGATGGAGGGGTAAAATTTGAGTGGATGAAAAGGAGTAAAGAGAGAGACAAAGGAAAGAGAAAAAACAGAAAGATCAGTATGTTAAAACAGATGTAGAGAGAGAATGGAAAAAAACTAGAAGAGAGAAGAAAGGACAAATGGACAGCAGACAATGGAGAGTTAGCAGAAGACAAGAAGAAACCAGAAGAAAGTGACTGGAGCAATTGCAACTGAAAAATAAAATGCACAAACAACAAAAGGAAGAAAAATATTTTTTTAATTTGAATTTATTAACTGGACTATGTCAGCTCTGGAAAATGTGTGTCTTTAACATCTGCATTTTGTTTAGTACAAGAGGAAATTAATTTATAGTTTTATTTCTGCAGTGTTGTTTTGCATTCCAAGTTTGGCTTTTGGGGTTCCCAGTTTAATTATTGTCTATTTCTATATTGTGATCCCTTGTTCTTTGTTTGGTGACGGTCTATGTTCTGCATGTGTAACCGAGCTGAGGTATTCTGTTCATCTAGTTTCTATTTGACAGTCCCACTTGTTCTCTTTGCCCAGTAGAAGATATATTGGTATTCTCTGAGATGTACTGGCTTAATATTTGAAAGTGTTGCCTTTTGATAGGTAGGGTTTGGTGTTTTGTGAGTCCTGGTAATGCTGTTATGATACGGCGGGTTTGCTATGGGTTCTAAATGGGCAGTGTTTGCAGTACTTCCTAATGTGCCTGGAGGTTGGCACTGGAGTATAGTAATGTAGAAATCTGGTAGTCTTTCTTTATCCAGACACTCATTAAGAGGCATGTTTACTAAAAGTCAGAGCATGTTAACATTATGCAACTATTTATGCAAATGAGGCCCCACACCGAGTCTCCGCACATGGCCCCATACCCCCCTTGGGCCATCCCTGGCCCTAGTCCTGTTCTTAGCCCAGGTCCCCTTTCCTCATGGATAAATGTGCATTCTTCTAGCTGCTGAGGAGAAGGCAGTTTTCACTCTAGGGAATTTTCCTATGTAATTGCTTAGCTACATGGCCAAAGCCCTTTCAAAATTGTCTAAGAAGTTTCATTACAGTGTACCATCCATTGTTGCATCATTTGCTCATGTTAAATGCAATGTGGAATAAAGCACAAGAGCCTTATACCATTTTAGTGTTAACTATTAGCAGTAGAATAGTCCCAGCTGCTATTAAAATGGAGATTTTAATCCTAGTCTTAAATTAATTAACTATATTATAATTTTCATTGTATCCAGACGAAATGTTAACATCTAATTTGATAATCCCTAAAGGTAGCTGTAGCGGATGTTTTGATTGAAGTTGTGGGGTAGGAAAGAAAGCACACGCATACAAGGCAATTTTTAATTTGAAGTACAGATAATTAGATAGAAAATGGGTGAGCTCATATCATGCAGGTACTTACGAATGAATTTCCTGAAGTAATGAGTGTAATGTGTACGCCCACACTCCTCCATGCATAGATTGCATAAACACAAACACACACAGACACGCAAAAGCATGCGCATGGACTCCAGAGTATTTATTTTTTAATTTTGCAGATAGATTGCTAGCTATCCCATTCTCAGTATACACAAGGGCATATAAGCAAGCTTGGCAAGGAAGCATCGATATATGGGAAAGAGGATTTGCTCCTCTTAGAAAAAATGCTGTACAAAGATGAGCAGTAGGAAAGATCTTATTCACATATCTACCTCAAGATGTGAGCCTGAGAATCCCGAGGAGGCCATCTTGTCCACAAATATAGCCAGCCAACGAGTAGATACATGAGACGAACCGAAAGCTGTATTGCTCACTTGTGATCATACTGTTAGTGATGGCACAGATTTATATACAGTAGTTAGTGGAACTCCTCATTGGTTTTATTGATGAGATCAAATGTAATTGAGAAGCCGGTTGTTTTTCTATCATTGTCTTTCTATACCTGAGTGCTGCCTTTGATTTGCTTTGATTGGTCCTATTTGGGCATTCGTTTGCGTGACTATAAAATAAGTATGCGGGCAAATTGCTCATGCACGGGTATATTGATTGTGAATGCATTAATTTGTAGGTGTATGCACACACAAGCAATTTGCACATGCAGTAGGTGCACAATTATGATAAGAAGTATTAAAACTTGGTTCATTTTACCCAAAAATGACAATTTTGGCTTTGCCCATGGCTATGCCCTACTTAATTCATGATTGTCTGAGCTAGGCATCAAAGAGTGTACTGAGCTGGTTCCTTTCTTATTTATCTAATCGTATACTGTAGCCATTGGCCTATCTCACTCAAAAACGTTTACATTTATTTATATTTAGTTCATGCATTTCCAGTAATAGATCTAGGCGAGTTGCAGTCAGGTACTGTGGGAATTTCCCTGTCCCCAAAGAGTTTACCGATGCAGAAACCCCGTGCTAGAGCCCAGTGCTTAAAGCTCTGCACAAGGTTTCAGCACAACTTTAATGCTGACTCCTTGCGCTGGAATGCAATATTTAATTGCCCAGTGCACAAAAAGTCAGCATTAAACTGGGAGAGCAAGCCAAACACATGTGCAGAGAAGTCCAAACACATGCTGTCCTGGCAAAACGGGGTCATCTGAGATGAAGTTTGACACCTAGGCATCGGGGAAAACCGACAACGCCATCAGCATACTGTTGGGGGTCTGGTGTTCCCTATGGACACCGATCTCCCTGACAGAAACAAAGTCTCGCTACCCAGCAGCACCGATCCCCTACCCATCCACCCAATAAAAAATTTCCTGGTGGTTCAGCAGCCTCGATCCCCCCACCTACCCATAAAAAAATCTCTGGTGGCCCAGAGGCACCGATCCCCCCACCTACCCAATAAAAAAATCCCTGGTTGCCCGGTAGCCCCTGAGTTGCCCATCCCTTCCAGTGCCTCTAATTTGGAGTGAAAATGTTGCTCGCACGCTCCCATCCCTGCGCCACTATCTTGAAAAGTGATGGTGCCTGGCTCAGTGCAGTGCATCCTGGGATGCATCAGGTGGGGTCAGACTGCCATATAAGGCATTTTTTGCAACCAGGGATTTTTTTTATGGGTGGGTGGGTGGGGGGGATCAGGGCTGAGGGACCACTAGAGATTTTTTTATTGGGTGGGTGGGGAGGGGGGGATTACAGCTGCTGGGTTACCAGGGATTTTTTTTGAGGGGGGGATCGGAGCCACTGGGCTACTGGGGATTTGGTTTGTTGGGGGTGCACCGGATCCCTGACAGTATTTTTATGGCACTGGGGCTTTCCCTGATGCCTGGATCATCTGAAGTGAACTGTCAAATTTCACCTCAGATGATCATTTGCTCCTGACTGGATCTTTATGCCTGCCCAAAGCTAGTGTGAAGATCCAGCATTAATAAACAGTGCTAAGCTTTTTATATCAGGTGCGATTACTTGTGCAACAATTTGTACGCCAAGTGTGCTGTAGTTTAGCATAGTTGTTTTTCTGGTACTAGCTTGCTTTCTGCATTGGAGAGCAAGCCTAGTGTGGACAAAGTGCTGAGCTACTATAAGCATTTCTGCATTAGCTTGTAAGTTTGTACCTGAGGCAGTGGAGGATTAAGTTACTTGCCCAAGGCCACAAGGAGTGCTAATGGGATTTGAATGCTGTTCTTCTTGTCCCGGGCTGCTCTCCTAGCCACTAGGCTACTCCTCCACTGATGTGTGGTCCTCAAGTTACAATTTGTACTCCTTTTCTTTTTAATATCTTCATCACTCCTTTAGCTACATTAGTTCAGTCACTTGGGCTACGTGAGTATTACTATGCAGATGATCTTCAGATAGGCTTTCGCACAAATCATGCTTCTGTGGACTTAACCAACCTTGACTCCTCCTTGGAAGTCATAGTAATTTGACTAGCAAAAAATGACTGAAAACTGAACCCTGTGAAGTCCAAAGTCATGTGGATGTCTCACGTGTTATCTTTACTCACCCTGACCCCATCCATCAAAATGTTAAGATCAGGGCCGATGCAAGGATTGGAAGCACCCTAGACGGGCCTTCCATCCTGCCCCCCACATTGCTGCCATTGCCGCCTCCCTCCAGGGCCTGCGGTGGTGGCAATGGCTGCAAACCGCAGTGTAGCACTTACCTTAGGGCTCTGCACCATAGTTTCATTTTTTTATTAGTTGTTGTTTCCACCCCCTCCAACGCAGACTTCCAGTTTATCCAAGACTTCAACAGCACCAACCCTATCTATAGAAAGCAGCGCTACAAATATTACTTTGAACCATAGATCACCACTCCACCTCCTACTGGGAAAAAAACAGAACAAGCCGGACTTCAACAGATCTCTACACGCGCTAGCAAAATTCTTCACTTTGGTTATGCATTCAAAACATAGACAGACCTTACCCAAAACCAGAAAGGGACCAGAGAACAGAAATGTAAATATGCAGACAAAAACTGAATTGGAAACCACAAGCAGGCAGTTTCAGCCTGCTGTGCAGCAATGGCGAACTAGAAATTAAATTTTGCTTAGTATTAGAAGAAATGCATTTCTAAGACATCAGAGATATACATTTCCCAAAGCTGGCAGATTTCAATTAGTAAATTCAGAATACATTTTTCTACCATTGTTGTCTGGACATTTTATTTTACTAACCATATTTGACCCTGATTATTTTTTCTACTTTCCTCTCTGTGTCTTCTCTTAACAATTTTTCAATTTAGCATTTCTTCTCTCTCTCTTCCTGTCTTCTTCATTTTAGAAAGACTAAGGGACATGCAATGAAGCTACAATGTAGCACATTTAAGACTAATCAGAGAAAATATTTTTTTCACTCAACGTGTAATCAAACTCTAAAAGTCACTACTGGACGATGTAGTAAAAGTTATTAGTGTAACTGGGTTTAAAAGAAGTTTGGACAAGTTCCTGGAGGAAAAATCCAAAAACCATTAATAAAGATGACCAGGGAAATCCACGGCTTACCCCAGGATAAGTAGGATGGCATCTGTGTACCTTTTGAGAACTTGACAGGCACTTGTGACCTGGATTGGCCACTGTTGGAAACAGGACACTCGGCTTGATGGACATGGCCGTGGTCTGACCCAAAATGGCATATCTTATGTTCTTATGTCTCTGACATTTATATTTCCTTTTCAGTTATTTCCTCCCTTTTTGCTGTTATCACCACAAGTATCTGTTTCCTTCAACTTGTACTGGCGCCATGAACACCATTGAAACTCAAGCTCTTCCTCTATGCTAATCTCATGTATAGAAATTAGCACACAATAAGTCTCTCACCATGAGATTTGAACATGGTGCTGGCACAGACCGAAGAAAACAATTCGTGGTGGCAGCAACAAGGAATGTGGCGTTATCTTCTCTTTCCTGTCCCAGCAGCTACTCCAGTTGGCCTCCTAGCTCCTGTGTGGTAGTGCCTCCCTCAGTCTGGCACCTGAGGGTTATGGTCTCCTTGAACATCTCTGGGTATACCACTGGCAGGGATGGATATAATGGACTTGTTGAAGACAGTGATAGTTGTTTGACTGTTGAGGGAGATCAGCCTGTTCTCGAGGATGTACATTTAGATGATTGTCTTAGGTTCCATGCTTTAGGAGACCCTACTGTGCTAGTATGGTCTTCTGGCTCTTGCCGCTTATATTTATGTCCTACTCAATGTCAGGTCTTAGTCTTCCACTAGTGCTGTTACAAAGATTAACAGGAGGAGTCCACTAGTTTGCTGGAGAGTCCAGAGCTACAATGGCCTATGCATCAGAGAGGTACAGTGGCAGACATGTCACCTTTCCCCCTACCATTTTAATCTCAGGAGGACCATCCTTTGAATTACCACCACTCCTCAGCACTGCTGACAATATGTTCTCACCTTTCCCTCTTCTTCCTCTTTGCTTAAAAAGTCACACATACAAAAAACAAAAATAAAAGCACAAAATGCTAAACAAACAAATAGGAGAATGTACACTGGCTTTTTCCATTATGGTTTGTCTCATTTGATGTTTTAACTTTCTTTTTGTTTTGTTAGCCTGTTCATTTTTAGCTTGCATTATTTGTAAATAAGACATACTATCTGCAATCAGGGCCTGGTTTAAGAGGCAACTCTGGAAGGCGGTGAGGAGGGAAGGTTCTCTCCTTGAGATGATAGATTACTGCCCTAAAGCAAGCAGAACTCGGTTCCTATTTAGCCCACATATTTAGCACCTTCAAAATCTGGTACCCTAGGCTGTTACCTGTGTCTAAATCCAGGCCTGCAAATAATCCACACAAAAAAACAAAGAAACAAATCAAAATGAAAAGGAATTTTAATGAGATTATTTTTCAATTTGTATTGAAATGTCATGAAAAAAACTGTTTCTTTACATTTTTCATATTATTTCAAAACACATGCTTATCTCTCTTTCCAAATGTCCCTTGCTCTCTGTTTGCTTCATGTATCTCCTAACTAAACCTCACAAATACTTTCTCGATTCAGTCTCTTTTATAGTCTCTGTGAAGAATCATCTGACATCTTCCATCTAACATTTTGACTCAATGGAAGTTGCCAGTAGTTTCATAAACCTGGATTTCTGAAAGTGATAAAGGAGAAACAAAAAGGGAAAATAAGGATGTTTGTTTCAACTTCTGATAAATCAACTGCGCTGCTCTTTCATATCTCTGAAATAAACCCTCTCCTGATATTCAACACATTTCATTACTGAAGCCTTTTATGCCTAAACTGATATGCTACCTCTTCTATTTTTCCTTTCCTCATTCACGTCAGACCGTGCCAATTAATCTGACTGTCTCAAACTTCTGGGAGGCTTATAATAAATTAAGCCTCCTCTTCTCCCGCATGGCCTCTTGCTCTCATGCTTTGCCCCATGTCCTAGTTCTTATTCTGTGAGTCCGCTAAGCTTCATTGCATTTTCTTTTACGCTGTCTCACCATCTCCAGCTTATTTGTTAACTCCTTTTTTCCCTTCTGTCCTTTTTCCCTTTTTCTCTCTATCTTCTATTCTTTTTATTTCACCTCATTCCTTTAAAGTGCCAACCTTTGGTGGGCTGGATGTAAGTGGGTAGCTCAGTTTCGTATTTATTATTCCCTCACCAGTCTTCCTGGGCTCAGGCAACATCTGGAGTCAGCAGCACTCTATTGCTAGGCAACACATCCATATTTCTTCTTCCCGTTCTCTCTCTCTCTTTAGAAAAGTGTACATTCTGCCATTCTATGGAAAAAAATTCTGAAATGATAGCCTGACTTTTTTCTCTGCTACTGTGAGATTCTGATGATGTGGGTGCCCATGGGTATCAGAGAGCCTCAGGCAGACAAAGAAAACACTGATAGTTGCAACCTTCAGTCCATGGCAAAAACCTGAGGCTGGGAACATAATTTAGATACTCGTGCCCCTCTTTAAGCAATGAAATAGACCACTCTGTCCCACAGCCTGTGGCACAAGTTCTAAGATGTCTGTAGTCAGAGTTCAGTGCAATTCCAAGGGCAGTCAGAAATGTAGCCTTATCTAATAAAAAATCAAAGTGAAAGCTGACATCAGAGTCTTGTCAGCTTTGGATGCCAGTAATTTTCCAGAGAGAGTACTCACGTGCGATGAGTTGGTGAAGGAATGAATTTCATCAGTTTGACTAATTCAGGAAACAGCGTTATCCCAGAGATGGTTAACTTGTAAATCACTCACTGCAGTCACAATGGCCCTTTATTGCAGAACACGAATAAGGGCTGCCCATGTGCTGCATGGACGAGTAAGTGGCAAATACGTACTCCACCGTATTCTGCAATACTGCTGACATGAATGTCCTGGGCATTAGCATAGGGAGTTAAGAACATGGGCAGGCAGAACAGGGGCATGGTCATCTGCCGCGATGTAGAAAGCATATTCCCGAATGGGCCGTGTACGTATAAGGTGCAATCCAGAAATGTCTATGTTAGACCTGCTGAAACCCGGTATAAAGGTCTGACTTAGAAAAAATTCAGCTCTGCCCTGCAGTGCATCCCATAGAGGTGAATGGATGTGAAGGGTCTGGTCTGAAGTGGCGCCACTGCAGACAGGACAAATACAAGATCCATGCAGAAGGTACAGGGAGCAGAACTGAGTGACCGTTGTCAGGCAAAGAAACATAACAAAACAGACGTGCAGTGATACAACTAAGAATACCAGTGTCCAATCATGACATGCACCTATGTGATAAAGGACACAATCCATGGGACGCCAACAAAACTAAGCACATAGATGGGACTGCGGAGTCAGGGAGAGTATAGATGTGAACAGGGTAAGGATACCTTTTGGGGTGAGAACAGGAGAGCAGATATGTAGCCCTGGTACCCCATGGGGTCTATTCTGTACCGTGAATAGTGGGGATCGGCATCCCATTGAGATGCCCCCTTCCATCCCCAGCAAAAGCCTCCCTGTATGAACAAGGAGTTTGCATGAAGAGGCTTAGACAGTGACGGGAGGGGGCATTGCAGAGGTGGAGTGAGGGCGGGCGGTGGGCAGTCTGAGGCCCCGGACGTACAAGGCCAATTCTGAAGTTGGCCCTGTACGTCCAGGGCCTCGGATCTAGATGGGGGACTTATTCCATCTTGGAGGTGGAATGTCACCTTGGATGTCGGGGGACATCAGGCCCGGGCAGTGCAGAGTGGTGAGGGGGTCAGGGGGTTCCCTGCTGTCCAACCCTGGCCATGGAAGGCCAGATTGGGGGTCGGGCTGCAGGGAACGAAGAATGTGGTCGGTGGGTGGGGATTGCTTCTCCTGAATGGAGCCGTGGTGCCATGGCAACAATGCCATGGCACTGCGGCTCCATTCAGGAGCCTGACTGAGTTAGCCGCACAGGGGTCTGTATGTGCAGGCCGATCTGAATTGGGTCCCAGCCAGCACGTATAGGCCCAGACCTGATTCTGATCCCGCAGGGCATGTCTAGCCCCAGCGGGATCAGAATCAGGTATGCCTCTGTGCATCATGATTCTGATCAGACGCACAGGGACCTGCATGCACTCATTGGAATGTGCCTCCATGTGCGTATGTTATGTCACAGCTGATATGTACAGGTACCAGACAGCCCCCTGTGGAAATATGTTGTTGTTGCAGAAAGTGAGAGAGGGTGTGGTCTGAGGGGTGCACTGGGGGGAGCTGGTTGGGGCAGCAGCAGGGAAGGTGGCACATGAAATCCTGGCTAGTACCTGGACTATATGAATGAGCAAAGTATTAGCAGGTGTCAGTGTGATGAGGCAGGCAAAGCCACAGAGGGCCCACCACAGCCAAATGTCCAAAGATAAAGGCAGCAAAGATAAGGGTCCCCCATAATAGGGACACCCAACATTGCAAACAGCACTAATGCATCCCCATGATGCACAGTCTGCTGTTGAGCAGGTAGTAGTAAGGATGAGTGGATGAGGAGGAGGAATTCTTTCTATTAAAGCTATTTAATCTGTGAACCCACTATTTTTTGTTAAATCAGTCAGGGCCTAGTAGCAGCAGTTTAAGTTTAAATTTAAAACACAGAAGAGAACTTTCTGGTTACATTTCATACCCAGCAGAGAGCTTATAGTTTTAATTTAATAGTCACTCAGGGCCTAGTATCAGCAAAGTACTTTTATTTTAAATTTAAAACACAGAAGAGAGCTTTCTGGTCAAATTTGGAACCCAGCAGAGAGCTTGTAGTTTAAATTTCATAATAAGTTACAGCCTAGCAGCAGCAAAGAGCTATAATTTAAATCAAATAAGAATATAGCTTTCCTCAGCAGCACAGGACAGGATACTGTGTAGCAGCCCTCTTTTGATCAAATTGGTAGAGGGGTTGCGCTCTGTGTTAGAGAGGGCATTGAGTCATAAAGGATTAAAGTTTTGCAGGAAACAAAATTTGCTGTAGAATCTCTATGGATTGAAATTTCATGTAAAAAGGGGAAGGCGATGGCGGTGGGGGTGTACTATTGACCACCTGGCCAGAATGAACAAATGGATGATGAAATGCTCAAAGAACTCAAGGAAGCTAACAAAAATTACAGCATGGTAATAATAATGGGCGATTTCAATTACCCCGGTATCGACTGGGTCAGTGTCACGGCAGTACATGCTAGGGAGATAAAGTTCCTAGATGACATAAATGACTGCTTCTTGGAGCAGCTGGTCCATAAACCGACGAGAGGGGAAGCCATATTAGACCTAGTCCTTAGTGGAACACCAGATCTAGTGCAAGAGATAAGGGTGTTGGGGCCACTTGACAATAGTGATCATAGCATGATCGCCTTTGATTTAATTAGTGGAGGAGGGATAGTAAGGAAATCCACAGTACTACCTTTTAACTTTCGAAAGGGAGACTATGATAAAATGCGGAAAATAGTTAAGAAAAAACTAAAAGGAGCAGTTGCAAAGGTTAAAGACTTACATCAAGCTTGAGTGTTGTTGAAAAATACTATCTTAGAAGCCCAGACCAGCTGTATTCCACGCTTTAAGAAAAGTGGAAGGAAGTCCAAAAAACTGCCAGCGTGGTTTAAAGGTAAGGTCAGAGAGGCTGTTGTTGCGAAAAAAGCATCCTTCAGGAAATGGAAGAAAGCACAAGCACTGGCAGGTCAAATGCAAGGCATTGATAAAGAAGGCAAAGAGAGAATTTGAGAAGAAGCTTGCTGCGGAAGAAAAAACACGAAATAAAGATTTTTTCATAGCAAAAAACCTGTGAGAGAGTCAGTTGGACCATTAGATGATAGAGGAGTTAAAGGGGCACTAAGAGGCGACAAGGCGATAGTGGAGAGACTGAATGAATTCTTTGCTTTGGTCTTTACTGAGAAAGATGTAGGGATGTTACCCATGACTGAAGTGGTATTTAAAGGTGCGGAAGAATTGAAGGAAATATTGAAACATCGGGAAGATGTATTACAACTATTAGATAAACTGAAGAGTAGCAAATCACCTGGGCTGGATGGTATACATCCAAGGGTGTTGGAAGAACTGAAATATGAGATTGCAGACCTGCTATTAGTAATCTGTGAACTATCATTAAAATCATCTCTAATACCTGAAGATTGGCGGATCGCCAATGTAACACCAATTTTTAAAAAGGGTTCCAGGGGTGATCCGGGAAACTACAGACCGGTGAGCCTCACGTCAGTACCGGGAAAAATGGTAGAAACCATCATAAAGAATAAAATTACTCAGCATGTAGATAGTCATGGCCTAATGGGAGACAGCCAACATGGCTTTAGACAAGGAAAATCTTGTCTTACTAATCTGTTATGTTTTTTTGAAAGTGTGAATAAACAGGTGGACAAAGGTGAGTCGGTTGATATAGTGTATCTGGACTTTCAGAAAGCCTTTGACAAGGTCCGTCATCAGAGACTTTTGGCAAAACTTAAGAGTCATGGGATAGGAGGCAGTGTACTACTGTGGATCAGGAACTGGTTAAAAGATAGAAAGCAGAGGGTTGGGCTAAATGGCCAATTTTCCCAATGGAGAAAGGTGAATAGTGGTGTACCCCAGGGATCTGTGCTGGGTCCGCTGCTTTTTGACATATTCATAAATGACCTGGAAAGTGGAATAACGAGTGAGGTTATCAAATTTGCAGATGACACAAAACTATTTAAAGTTGTTAAAACCCAAGAAGATTGTGGAAAATTGCAAGAGGATCTTGATAAATTGGAAGACTGGGCATCAAAATGGCAGATTAAATTTAATGTGGACAAGTGCAAAGTTATGCACCTAGGGAAGAACAATCCAAACTATGGTTACACGATGCAAGGTTCCACATTAGGAACCACCACCCAGGAAAAAGATTTAGGCGTCATTGTGGATAACATGTTAAAACCCTCGGCCCAGTGTGCAGCGGCAGCCAAGAGAGCAAATAGAATGCTAGGTATCATAAGGAAAGGAATGGAAAATAAAACAAAAGATATTATAATGCCTCTATACCGTTCCATGGTGAGACCGCACCTTGAATATTGTGTGCAATTCTGGTCGCCGTATCTTAAAAAGGATATAGCGTTATTAGAAAAGGTTCAGAGAAGAGCCACCAAAATGGTGAAGGGGATGGAAGGATACTCCTATGAAGAAAGGCTAAAAAGGTTAGGGCTCTTTAACCTGGAAAAGAGACGGCTGAGGGGAGATATGATAGAAGTCTATAAATTAATGAACGGAGTGGAAAGAGTAAACGTAGATCAACTGTTACGTTATCAGAATATAGGAAGACTAGGGGACATGCAATGAAGCTACAGGGTAAACTATTTAAGACTAATAAAAGAAAATATTTTTTCACTCAACGTGTAATCAAACTCTGGAATTTGTCACCGGAGGATGTAGTAAAGGCTGTTAGTGTAGCTGGGTTTAAAAAAGGTTTGGACAAGTTCCTGGAGGAAAGGTCCATAAACCATTATTAAGAAGGGACCCAGGATATCAATGCTTGACCTAGTACAAGCATTGCAGAACTTCTGTCTTTTGGGGAAACTGCTAGGTACGTATGACCTAGATTGGCCACTGTTGGAAACAGGATACTGGGCTTGATGGACCTTGGTCTGATCCAGTATGGCATATCTTATGTTCTTATGTTCTTAGTGTTCACCTGCACCAACTGAAGGCAGGTTTCTACAGATGACCAAGGAGTAAATCACTAAGACCGCCCTGGAATGTGATATACCATGTGATGGAAGTTATGTCTGGTCATACATGTTGATATTTACAATTTTGAACCCCATACAGGTGTGTGCTGGGTCTAGGTAGTGCCCCAAAGGGCATGAGGGGGACTGAGACATGGGCAGGCTGATGCAACTGCAATAGTACAGTTAGTAATGCCCACTGTGCATCAACACACTGCTGTCTGTGACAGCCAGCCTAGGAGATTCACGTTCTATTTGAGGGGCTGGCATCAGTGCGTACAGCGTGGGGATGTGTAGGATCGGAAACATCCAATGTCCTACAATATGTTATGCATGTGGAGATCTCAAACCATTTCCCATGTCCGAGGACTGGGGTGGCTGAAGAACATGTCTCTGTGCACATGTTCACCCTTGGATGTAGTGTTGGGTGTAAACAGTCACTGTGTCCACTATAAACATGTCCTTGGGCCAGACATGCACGTAATGCAACCGTAACATAATATGTGACCAGGGGAACCCACATCCACACTGCTGGCCTGTCCCCTAGAGCTGCCCACACCCCTCCCCTCTGATGAATGCTAACATGGTACATTGCCTGACAGCAATATGATGGCGAAGAGGGCAAACCATGTGAATGGCAGTCCACACGTCACTGCTGCTGCTGTGACATGGGCACCTCTCTGAAACAACCCCCCAAACATGGCCGTGAAGATGTAAGCTACCAGGCATACATGAAGTATGTAACAAATGGACAAAGAGGTTGCACAGTGATTGAGCTGTGACCCACAACTGTGAATCTTTCCACCATGATCATGTTACCAAGTACGTTATCCTCTGGGGGCAGGCCTGAAATATGCAGATGACAACTGCCAGTGGTGAATGGATGCCCAATGTCTAAAATCCCAGCCATGGTTTGAGAGAACACTGCATACCAGAGTTGTGACATGGATAGGTGATACAACTGGAAAGATGTCCAAGATATGACAGCACTGAACCAGATGTAAAGTGGCAGTATGTGGCTGACACGCACACAGTAGAGGGTAGTAGGAGGGAACCTCAACCATATACCATCCACATTGTGTCATGGTGGAGTGACAGATTTTCAGGTGTAAAATATGTAGTATCTGTGTCCTGAACACACCAATGGTCCCCTGCATGTAACCCATGAATGGTCAGGGTGAATGAGAGTTACGGATGTAAAGAGCTAGTATGGGGGCTGGCTTGACACAGCACGTGGCTTACCTGACCCAACACCATAGGCCCATGGAAATGCCAGTGGCCAGAGGTATGGAACTGGATGCTGGACAAGGCACCAAAATACCCACCTACCTGTGCATGAGGGGAAAACCTGCCAACTATGATCAAAGTGTGATGCCATCAATGCGAGCTATAGTTACAGGCAGCCATGCATATCAGATAATGGATGTGTTGCACACTGGAAGCAGCACTACCTGAGATACCAAAGAGCATAGGTACCCAACCCACCACAACCCAATGTGGCAATATAACATCCACAGCACCATGCTGTGCAGCATCTGATGGACATGTGTCTCACCACAGGAAGGTACTACATGCAGCCATAACACCAGACTCAGGAAAACATGTTCAAGGCACAAGCAAATGTGTGCAAGACAACCATTGCTGGTCACCAAGCAGGACAGGAGGCTCCTGAATGTGTCACAGCACCACTAGTGTCCTGAGGGCAGGGAGCACTCAGGCAGCAGACCCAACATTCTGCTGTGAGGGCAGATAAAGGGCCCCCCAACACCCTAGCAGGATCTATTGTGGAGGGTGCCCTAGGGCAAACACCAAATTTTATGGTAGTGGATGTGTCCCTAAGCAGACAGAGATGGGAGGAGGGCGTGACAAATGTGACAGTGGGCACAGCACTGACAGGTGCCCCATGCATGCGTTGATGCTGGCAAATGACCCCACAGTGTCCACCTGAGGTGGCACAGAGAGAGACTGGCCAGCAGACCGATGCCACATACACCAGGATCCTGGGCTGGACAGTGTGTGCATGTTGCAGACATATACATGAGTGAGTCACACAGCAACACATAAACATAGGTACCCATGTCATGCAGAGTGGTGTGTCCCCTGCACACACCCAATGCCAGATCTATGAGGCAGTACAACCCCATAGATCCCCCCAACAACCTATGGCCACCCACATGGCACAATGTCACACAGACAGCCCTGGAACATGACTGACACACACCCCTGCACAAACCCACACTGCCTGTGTACCCCCTTGGGACCCAAGCCCACACACCAAGCATTCTGCACCCCAATCCTGCTGCTAGATGACATCCCTGCATCCCTTCCCCCATGCCTGACCCTTGTCCCTCGCCTTCCCTGAGGGCATGTGCACCTGTGTCCTGGTCACCATGGTCACAGGTGTGCATGGTGGCATTTCCTTGAACCCTGAGGTATCACAGCTCAGATTTTGGTACCTGGAAGACAGAATGCCTCTCTGGACATCAAGTCTGGTTGGCAGATGGATGCCTCAGTACCCCTCTGAAAAGAGTCACCAACCAACACTACCCTTCTCTTTCTTGTGGTCAATGATTCTGCAACTTTGGTGTGCTCGAGTTCTGGTTCTTCCCTTTCCAGGGATGCTTTCACCTCCTCCACTTCCAGGGCTGCATAATGGTTCTTCAATTCAAGGGCTGGAGGAGTTGGATTGGTGATTCTGCAGACCCTGGTGACTCGTGTCCAACCTTCATAATTCCATAGGCTCCCATCTTCTCCTCTGCTGGAGAGCTTGGATGTTTCAAGAAGCATCTCATCAATGTACTTCTCACTGTCTTGAATGCTCCTCAGCCTCACCACCTCTTCTCTGAGCTCCTCCACTTGTTTCCTGAGAGCTTCAGCATACAAGCATACTGCTCATGGAACCAGTCCTTCAACTGGCATTGGGTCCTCTGCTTGGACAGAGGCAGAAGCTGTAACGGGGGCAACAGCTTTGGCAATATGATTTTTTCCAGCCATGGTTCAGTTGATGGAGCTTAGGTACCTGTTGAAGCAAAAGAGAGAGATCTACCAAAGTACCAGCCTGTTTCCCAGCTGTCCTTTCAGATAAAAAGCAATTAAATCTCTTTTATGTGTGTTTTAAATGTGCTGTTCCAAGCCCTGTGTGTAGCTAATTGTGTAGGGGCCCTATAAAGCAATACTGCTCACATAGGGTGGGAGAGATTTGGGGGGTAGGGAGGGAACTAACTCCTGAAGAGGTGTCAGTAGCCTCAAAGAGCTGAGAAAGATACTTAAAGCAGAGTTTTAAATCTATACCACTAAAGAAAATATTTCCCCTTTTGAACTAAAGCACCAACAAGAATGTAACATTTTTTTTTAATGTACCAAAACCCTTTTAAGAGCTCTCAGGCAGAGAGCTAGCAATTAAAAAGTCACACACTCTTACCTTTACTTGAAATGTAGAGCCCCTGTTAGGAAATCCCATGGAACCTGTGGGACCTGACCACCATCCTACTGCGCACTATCCCCCGGTTGTGCTGTGGGACATAGGTTCCCTGCCCTCGGCCATCAGCTCTGCCCCCTTCAGGGAGGGTGGAGGGGGGATAATGCTGCCTCCCCTGCTGGCCCCTCTTCATCCGCAGATGGTATTAGGCTGGACAGGAGGATGGGGCTTTGCTGTGCACTGCTGCTGCTGCCCCCGCTGCTGTTCGTGCTGCTGCTCCCACTGGGAACGGGGGTATATCTGCGCCAGCGTCCTCCACAGTGTTGGGGTGGAGTCATCTGGGATGTGGAATTCTCCTCCTGCTGTGCTGCCACTGTGGGGTACAGAGGTCATGTTTAGCTTCACGACTGTGGCTGGTGTGGGGCCAGCCACACACACAGGGTGCTCCAGCACATCCCATCTTTGCAGTGGGTGGGGCGGTGTGGGCCAGGACTATGTGTTGTGGGACCCTGGGGTGAGGACTTGCTGTTTCTGTGGTGTCCATGTCACAGCAGTGTCTGCTCTTACATGTGTTGGCCTGCCTCAGTGTTGGGGGCCTGTCGGCCTGCTGCTCGGACAGGGTATCTGCATAGCTATTCACCCTGCTCCTCATGCAGCTGCTGTCAGATACACCATATCAGCTGTGGGCATATGCGGCAGATTGAGTGGTACCACACACAGTAGGCCTCCATGTCACGCAGGATCTTGAAGCATCTGTGGTGTAGAGATACACCTCATCATTCACCCATGCCAGGGCACAGATCTGCCTACTTTATGGGGTAGTTCTGCTGGCGCTCTGCACATGGCCATCATGTGCCGTATCCCCCTCTGCTCTCAGTGGCACATCATCCTACCATGTCATGACAGGGAGGGGGGGGGAGCAACAGCTGGTCATTGCATTTGGTGTACATGCACAGGGACATGTTCCCTCACCCATGGCTGTACTGAGCGTGAATCGCACCCTGTGTGACTTGCACATCGGGCAGGCGCCCCCCAGCACCTCCATCTAGCTACTTTCTGGACGGCAGTGGGAGAGAATATGCACGCCTGATGTGCAAATCACCGGCGTGCTAAGCAGATCTTTCCCTCCCTTCTCTGATGTTGCGTTAGATGAGGGAGGGACCAGACCTGCTTAGAGTGCCACGAGAAGGCTTAAGGGACACATTTCAGCTGTCTGCCATTGCCTGCCACTGCTGAAAGAAGAAAATGTGGCGGCGGCAGGCACCAGCAGACAGTTGAAATGCGCCCCTTAAGCATTTGTGCCCTGTGCGCCCGCACTGCTTGCAGAGGGCTAGGTATGGTCCTGTTCTCACCTCCAGCAGCTGGGGGGCACTTACAGCTGTAGCCTGATGGTTCTGGTCCTGAGCCCCAGTGTTTGGGGTCCTGGGTTTGCCTCCCACCTGGACTGCTTCATTTTGTACGCCTATCATTCATACTGGCCTCCCGTTCTGACTTGCCATGCTCTCTCTTTTCCTAAAGCCTAGGAGCACTGCCAGCCTGATGGTTCTGGCCTTGAACCACAGTGCTCCCACCTTGGGGAATGTACAGGGTTCTTTTATTTTGCCTCCTCAGGGGGCATCTGTGTGACCTGGGGATGTAGCTGACATTCTGGGACTGCTCTTTGCTATGCATGTCCCTTCCATCTGTCTCTGTGTCCCCCTGGGCCTTCACTATGGGCCTGCATGCATCCTGTTCTCCCTTGTTTACTGGGCCACTGCTGTCAGGCTGCTCTGTCGGTGCTGTGCTGTCCTGTCACTGTGCAGCTTGCCAGCTTTCTGCCTGTGCCAGATCTTGATGACACATGCCCTTCATCTCTACTTTGGTGCATGCCTGTCTCTATGCCAACTTTGGTGCTTCTCCACACTGCCCACTTCTCTCTGCTTCCAGGTTTGTCTGTCTCTGTTGTGCTGTACTTACTGGGCAAAGATGGTCCTGATATGTTCCCAGCTAGGGTTGCCAACTGGCCGGTTTTCAGCCGGCCTGGCCGGTTTTTCCACGTCCAGGCCGGCTGCCGGCGCAGAGGCAAAACCGGCCCTTTAAAAGCCGGTTTTTTTGCTCTGGCCGCAAGATCGGGAGCGGCCAGAGCAAAAAAACCGGCTTTTCTCCGCTTCAGAGGGGGCCGGGGAAGCCCGTGCGAGGCCCCGGCTCCCTCTGAAACAGCCACCAGCGTGAAGAGCCTTTACCTTCACGCTGGCGGCTGTTCCTGTGAAGCCGCGAATGCTGGGAAAGGTTAAAGGTTGCCCTTTACCCTTTCCCAGCATTCGCGGCTTCACAGGAACAGCCGCCAGCGTGAAGGAAAAGGCTCTTCACGCTGGTGGCTGTACAGAGGGAGCCGGGGCCTCGCGCGGGCTTCCCCGGCTCCCTCTGAAGCCTCAGACAGCCGCGATGCTGGTCGGGGGGGGGGGGCAAGGACTGCATTGGCTGGGATGGGGGGGACCTGGACTGGAAAAGGGCTAAGGGGTGGGGGACTTGGACTGAATAAGGGCTAAGGGGGGGACCTGGACTGGAAAAGGGCTAAGGGGGGGGGGGGGGACTTGGAATGGAAAAGGGCTAAGGGGGGGGGGACTTGGACTGGAAAAGGGCTAAAGGGGGGGGGGAATTGGACTGGAAAAGGGCTAAGGGGGGGACTTGGAAGGGAAAAGGGCAAAGGGGGGGACATGGACTGGAAAAGGGCGAAAGGGGGGGGGACTTGGACTGGAAAAGGGCTAAGGGGGGGGGACTTGGACTGGAAAAGGGCTAAGGGGGTGGGACTTGGACTGGAAAAGGGCTAAAGGGGGGGGACTTGGACTGGAAAAGGGCTAAGGGGGGGGACTTGGACTGGAAAAAGGCTAAGGGGGGGTGGGACTTGGACTGGAAATAGACTGTGATGGGGGGGGGGAGACCTGGACTGTAAAAGGGTTATGGGGGGGGACATGGACTGGAAATGGGTTGTGATGGGGGTGGAGGGGACCTGGACCAGAAAAGGGCTATGGGGGGGGGGGAAACTTGGACTGGAAATAGTCTGTGATGTGGGGGGACCGGAACTGTAAAAGGGTTATGGGGGGGGGGGACATGGACTGGAAATGGGTTGTGATGGGGGTGGAGGGGACCTGGACTGGAAATGGGCTATGGTGGAGGAAGGGGGATCTTGGACTGGAAATAGGCTGTGATTAGGGGTGCTAGGACTGCAAATGGGCTGTGATGGTGCGGGGGGACTCGGACTGCAAATGGGCTGTGATGGTGCGGGGGGACTCGGACTGCAAATGGGCTGTGATGGTGGGGGGGGGGGGGGGCCTAGGACTGGAAATAGGCTGTGATGGGGGACTTGGACGGGAAATGGGCTGTGATTGGGGGGGGGGAGCTAGGACTGGAAATGGCCTGTGATGTGAGGGCTAGCACTGGAAATGGGCTGATGAAGAGCTGGAATAGGACTGGAAATGGGATGATGTGGGGCATGGGAGAAAGGGACTACACGGGAGTGGATGCTGGGGGGCCCTAGAACTATAAGGGAATTGATTTGGGGGGAGGACTAGAATGGATGGGGAATGAGAATGGAGAGGGGAAAAAATATTTTGTGTGGAAGAAAAGTCTATGATGGGCCGGTATTGGGAGAGTAAGAGGGGCTTGAGAATGGAAGGGTGAAATTTAAACGGATGATAAAGGAATAAGGAAAGAATTGGGGGAAAGAGCAAAAGGGAAACAATCAGTATGTTAAAGCAGAAATAGAGAGAGAATGGAAAACATCTAAAAGAGAAGAAAGGACAAATGGATAGCTCGCAGAAGACACGAAGAAACCAGAAGAAAGTGACTGGAGCAATTGCAACTGAAAAATAAAACGCCCAAACAGAAGGTAGAAAAATACTTTTTATTTTGAATTTATTAACTGGAATATGTCTGGTCTGGGAAGTGTGTATTGCTAACATCTTTGCGTTTTTGTTTAGTGCAAGAGGAAATTACTTTATAGTTTTATTTCTCCAGTGTTGTACATTTCATGTTTGGATTTTGGGGTTCCCAGTTTAATTATTATCTGACCAAGGAAGTTAGCCTACACGTATCCTCGGTAATTTTTGTGGGTGGGGCTGGGGGCGGGGCAGGGGTGGGACTAGGGGCGGAGAATGGGTGGAGCATGGCAAGCCACAGGTGTCGGGTTTTTCTCGGTGAAAAAGTTGGCAACCCTATTCCCAGCCCCTGCGTGCTGCTGTATGGGCTGGCTGCCTCTGCCCCCGGGAGAGGAGAATCTCCTCCTGCTCAATGACCATGGTCACCAGCAGCCTCGTCTCCACCTCACTTAAGTTGGGCTGCCTGGTAGCCATGTTGATGTGTGCATTATGTTTGGGGGGAGGGCTTCTTCCTGGATCTGGTCGCACATGGGCTGCTGGTCATGGGGTTGGGGATGTTTTCAGGGTTACAGATGCATGGAGCGGCTGGGCCAATAGGCTGCCAGTTGGATATGCTATGCCAGCCATAGACACACGCCGATTCTACAATACCCTGTATGTGTCTGCATGGGGTTGTAGAATCTGGCCTCTGCGTGCACATCCTATCTGGAGATATGAACGAGGCCCGGACGTGCCCCTTTCAGAATCAGGGTCAATGTTTTTAGTTTAAAGAGGGCTGAACTTGCCTGGTAGCTCTTTCAGCTCTTGTAGTTAAGACAGAATTATTTTATGTACAGCTGAGGCAGATGTTCTGAGGTGGATATGCTTATATAATTAAACTACTGTAGATCTGTGCTTACTAAATGACAACTTGCAATATACCTTCTGGTTTTGAAATTACTGCCAGCCCCATTTAATAAGAATTATTGATTTGGATTCTCCGATTTGGAATAAAGATGTTATTTTTTTTATTAAGACTCAGATGATATGAAAGCGTTACTCCCAGGAATTATATTTATCAGGAAACTTTCTTCTATTTCAGTTTGCAGCTAGGATGGATTCCAAGGGCACAAAATGTTAAACCAATGTTGCTTTTCATTTTGACAGCCACTTCAGCCAGGCTCAACAGAAGCTTAAAGATCTCTTATATCTAAATGTTAAGGTTGAACCAATAAGTGGAGGTATGCACTAAGGAAATGAAGATGTTTTTGCCCCTTTGATCTTTCTAAGTGAAGAACATGAGCTCAGGTTCAGAGAAGAATTCGCTAATGTCTGCAGCTAGAGCCATTGCAAAGATATCACCTTCTGGCACCACAAAGGCAATTTTATAATCAAACACCTAGGTTTAGGCACCCTATATTTTATAACAAAAAGCAGGTACCTACTTTTATTTATACAATAGGGGCATAAGTGATCAAAATTTGTGTTAAATCTAGCCAGGGATGCTTGCAACAGTCCTAGGGATAGCGTAAATGCCCACTCCTAGATTTCTAAAGAATACTTATAAGTTATAGCATTTTATAACTTACACTCATAAATCTGCACTTTGTCCATGAGCCATTCAATTCTCGCCCATTTACATGCCCAAGGTGAAAATGCATACTATCCGTCTCACGCACATACTTACAGAATTGCGATTGGCTAAAGTAAGCATGCAAGCGCCCACTCACATGTGTAAGTCCTCAAAAATAGATGATTTGAAGGACTACCAAGAGGGCTGCTATGGCTGGGAATAAAGTACTTATCTCCTGAGACATTTTCTAAATCTTGGGGAAGAAGGAATTCTTTGGGGTAAAACTGATAAAATCTGTGTATTTTAAAATTCAGTGTTTTATTAGTCAGTTAGGGCTTAGTATAACAAGCCAGCTTTCACTTAAATTAAAGCCAGTTAGGGTATATCTTAACAGAGAGAGAGTAGAATAGGGTAAATATTATTTGAGTATATAAAGAGAAATTGTTTTCTAGAGACCTTTTGCAAAGAAGTCTTCCAGTTAGGAGGCAAGAGAACTGAGAAACTGTTTTCAAGAGATCTTTTACAAAGAAACCTTCCAGTTAGGAGACAAGAGAACAACAGAGTTACTTACCTGTAATGGAGTTCTCCGTGGACAGCAGGATAGGTCAGCCACACCTGGTGACGTCATCCGACGGCGTCAAGACGGAAGTGCTCTCTAGCTCAGAAGCTTCTGAGCATGTGTGAGGTGGTCCCACCTCCCCGGTCCGCCCCCTAGCCCTACCAGTTAGTAATTAGCTGCGCCCCGAGGCTAGGGCACGGACCGCGCAGGTCACCCTCAGAGGGGAGGTGGGTGGGATTGTGTGGCTGACCTATCCTGCTGTCCACGGAGAACTCCGTTACAGGTAAGTAACTCTGTTTTCTCCTAGGACAAGCAGGATGTGTCAGCCACATCTGGTGTCTCCCAAGCTGTTAATCTGTGCTGTGGCTGAGGGGGGCCTGAGGCCGGACGCCAGGCAAGGAGGACACAACAGAAGGCGTCAGTGAAGGTGAACCACCGTTTATTTATTGTGTAACTTGTGCAAATAACAGCAAAGTGTAAACAGTGAGGAGGACACTTTCAACTGTGCAACCTGCATTGAGGTAGAACGTCAAGTGCAATCAACAAACCGTGCAAATGAAACATCAACTGTGTAATTAGCATTGTGCAATAACAACCATCAGGATGTAGTCCAAACATCAACTGTGCAATTAGCATTGTGCAATGACAACCATCAGGATGTAAGTCAACAGTGCAATGTAAACATCAATTGTGCAATTAGCCTTGTGCAATTAACCATCGTCAGGTGGGATCTACGGTAGCGGACTCTGCTACCGCACATAGGACTGCTCGGCCAAAGGAGCTGTCGGCTTCTGCCTGCAGGTCTAGGCAGTAGTGTTTCTGGAAGGTGAGGTGCGAGGACCAGGTTGTGGCTTTGCAGATCTCGCTTACTGGGATCTCCTGTGCGTTGGCGAGGGAGGTGGCTAGCGCGCGGAGTTGGTGGGCGCTTGCTTTGTTCGCCGGATGCGCGCCGGCCTTCTGTAGGCAGTAGGCGACACAGTCGGAAATCCAGTGGGAGAGTGTGCGCTTAGTGACGGGCCGCCCCGGTCTGTTGGGGTCGAAGGACACAAAGAGTTGGGTCCCCTGACGGATGGAGGCCGTCCTGTCGATGTAGATGCGCAGGGCTCGGACGCAATCCAGTGACTGGAGGCGTTGCTCTTCTGGGGACCCGTGGGGGGCCGGGAAGAAGGAGGGCAGCTCCACCGATTGGTTGACGTGAAAGGCAGAGGCGACCTTGGGGACAAACTTAGGGTGTGTCCGGAGGGATGCCCTGTTGTGGTAAATTTTGGTGTACGGGGGGTGAGCTACTAAGGCTTGTAGCTCACTAACCCTCCTTGTGGATGTGATGGCGATGAGGAAGAGTGTCTTCCAGGATAGAAATTTTCCTGCCGCGGAGGGCAGGGGCTCGAAAGGCTCTTGTGTCAGCTGCTGGAGGACAATGTTGAGGTCCCAAGAGGGAACCGGTTTCTGAACCGGGGATTGTAGGTTCCTGAGGCCTCTCATGAAGCGGGTCACGATGGGAAGGGCGGCTATGGAGCCCTTGTGTGAGTCACTGCGCAGCTGATGCAGGGACGCAATGGCTGCGAGGTGTATCTTGATGGACTGGGCCAGGCTGAAGAGGGTGGAGAGGTAGTGTAGCACCAAGGGGACGGGGCAGGAGGCGGGTGGAATGCCCTGCCCTGCACACCAGATACTGAAACGTTTCCACTTGAGGCTGTATGACTTTCTAGTGGACGGTCTCCTGGACGCTAGCACTATTCGCTGTACCTCAACGGGCAAGTGTAGGCCGTGGAGGCCTAACCTCTCAGCCTCCAGGCTGTCAATGCAAGAGTCTGGAGATTGGGGTTCTGGGTGAGCAGATCCGGTCGCAGCGGTAATTGGATGGGAGGTTCCTGTGAGAGCTGCAGTAGCAGGGAGAACCACATCTGCCGTGGCCAGTGGGGTGCAATCAGGATGATGTGTGCCTTGTCGTTGATGATGCGCTGAATGGTGGCTGTCAGGAGGGGGTTGGGGGGAAGGCGTAGGCCAGTTCCCACTCCCCCCACGGCACTGCAAACGCATCGGAGGCCACTCTCCTGGGTGAGGGGCGTTTCGAGCAGAAGAGGGGGCACCTGGAATTGACTTCGGTGGCAAAGAGGTCGATCCGTGGATTCCCCCAACGTAGGAAGATGGACTCCGCCACGTCCTCGTGAAGTGTCCACTTGTGTGGTTGGAGCTGCCTGCTCAGCTTGTCCGCTAGTGTGTTCTGCTCTCCGGGAAGGTAAGTTGCTTGCAGCAGGCAGTTGTGGGCCAGGGCCAAAGACCATATCTCGAGTGCCTCCCTGCAGAGAGGACGAGATCCCGTACCCCCTTGCTTGTTGAGGTAGAACATTGCCACCTGATTGTCGGTCTGGATCAAGACTGTTTTCCCAGCCAGGTGGGACATAAAGGTCTGGAGCGCATACTTGACCGCCTGGTGCTCGAGAAAATTGATGTGGAGGGATTGTTCTCTTCTGGTCCAAGCTCCTTGTGTGCTGAGTTGTAGCAGATGGGCTCCCCAACCCGTGGGGGAGGCGTCCGTGGTCAGGATGAGCTGATAGCCGCAGGGCTGCAAGCTCTTGCCCACGGTGAGATTGGCTGAAGCCATCCACCAGCGTAGGCTCTGGCTCACCCTTGCTTTGAAAGGGATGAGGGTGGTGAGTGGTTGGGACAGCTGCTTCCAGTGTGAGCGCAGGTGCCACTGGAGTGTGCGCATGTGCAATCTGGCGAAGGGCAGGACTGAAGTAGTCGCTGCCATGTGACCCAGAAGGCGTAGGATGTCGTGGGCCTTGGTATGTTTCACGGTTGCTATCTTCTTGGCCATGTGGATGATGGTTATCCGCCGGCTCTCAGGAAGGAAGGCCCTGGAGGTGGTGGTGTCGATTATCGCCCCGATGAACTCCGTGCGTTGTGTGGGTTCTAACCGCGATTTGTCCTTGTTGAGTAAGAATCCCAGCTTGGTCAGCAGGGCCGTCGTCTTTCGAACTGCTGTTATAAGGTCTGGGGTGGAGGGTGCCAATATCAGCCAGTCATCCAGGTAGGGAAAGATGGCGAGCCCTTGTTTGCGGAGGTGAGCAGCCGCCACAGCTACGCACTTCGTGAAGACTCTGGGAGCTGGGGAGAGCCCGAAAGGAAGCACACGATATTGGTAGTGGCAACCCATTGCTATGAATCTCAGGAATTTCCTGTGCGAGGAGTGGATAGGTATGTGAGAGTACGCCTCCTGCAGGTCCAAGGTAGCCATCCAGTCCCCTGGTCTGATGAGGGGAAGGATGGAGTTCAGGGAGTACATTCGAAACTTCTCCTTCACGAGGAAGTTGTTCAGCTTGCGGAGGTCCAGAATAGGGCGAAGGTCCCCGGACTTCTTGGGAATAAGGAAGTACCGGGAGTAAAAGCCAGTGTTTATTTCGTTGGAGGGAACCCGCTCGATCGTCCGTGTCCTGATGAGTTGCTGCAGGAGTTCCGAGAGGGTAGCTTCCAGGTGTAGTGGAGGTTTGCTGGTGGGTTGTGTGCGCTGCCACGGAGGGGAGGAGAACCGCAAGTGGTAGCCTGCTTGGATAATCTGGAGGACCCACTGTTCCGTGGTGATTTCCTGCCAGGCAGACAGGAAGATGGACAAGCAGCCTCCCACCGGCAGGGCCGAGGGAACACTCGTGGCCAGCTGGAGCGGATAGTCAGAAGGATGATGAGTTCTTACCAGACTGCTGAGGGTTCGCTTGCTTCTGCTTGCGTTCTCTTTGCGGTTGTCTCTGAAAGGACGATTTGTTGTAGTTCTGCTTGAATTTTGGGGCCTGCCACTGTCTATTGGTCCCGTAGTATCTTTTTGACGAGGAGAAAGGCTTGTGGAAATAGTTCCCTCTCTGTGACCAGGAGGGGCGTTCGAGTCCGTCCGCCGCTAACGTTTTCAGAGTGGTGCAGTCCTCTCTAAGGCCGTTCACCGTGTCAGCGACCTTGTCCCCGAAAAGGGAGTCTCCCAGGCAGGGCGCATCCGCGATCCTGTCGTGAGTGTTATCTGACAGGCCGGAAGCATGTAGCCAGGCCCAGCGGCGAGCCGCAATGGCCGTGCCCGCTGTTCAGATGGCCGTGTCAAAAGCATCGAAGGCCGTGCTTATCAGGTGCTTGGAGCATTCGGCCAGTTCCTGGAGCATGGCTGAGGTTGTGTGCTGGGATTGCTTAGGAAGAGTGAGCAGTTGGCTTTTAAGTTCTGCTAGCAGGGCGTCTTGGAACAACAGGTGTTGGAATTGATGCGCTGATATCTTGGCACTCAGCATAGCTCCCTGGAATACTTTCCGCCCTAGGTCGTCGAGGAGCTTAGGATCCCGACCTGGAGGATGGGTAGCCTGTGTGCGTGAAGACTTAGATCTCTTGAGCGCTGACGCTACCACAATGGATTGGTGGGGCAACTGAGGCTTATCAAAGCCAGGCGCTGTCAGCAGGAGGTATTTGCTGTCCAGGCGTCTGGCACAGGCATGAGCAGAGGCAGGGGACTGCCACAGGGTGGACTGCTTGTCCTTGAGTTTCCGGTGGAGGGGAAGAGCCAAAGCCGGCTTGGGGCCGTTGAGGTACTTCATGACCTCCAGATCCTTCTCATTGGAGGCCTCCTCCTTGGTAAGGCCCAGTTTGGCAATGACTTTCTTCAAGAATTTAGGATAAGTCAGGTCCTCAGGTATCTGTGTCTGCATCTCCTCTTGCTCGTTTGGAGTAGATTTGGAGGAAGGGGATTCTGGGTGCTCTTCCTCTTCAGCACTCACTCCAGAGTCTGGTCCCAGCATAGGGGACGGACTCCGCTCCCTTGAAGGGGTTCGCTGAGGCGAGACCTGAGTAGGGGATCTGTTCCCGTCTTCAGCTGCAGGTTGTACATCCAAGGGGGCTGTAGCAGAGCTCTCCTGGCCTGGAGGAGCAGTTTGCTGCACCAGGCGTGTCAGCAGCTGTAAAATAGCATCGGAAGTGCTGGACCTTGAAGAGTTGTTGCTCCTGTGCTCTCTGCTGTAACGGGAACTGGATCGCCTGCTTTCGCTGCGGCTGCGGGAGGATCTGCTGTCAGCATTCCTGCTGCTGGATCGGGAATGGCAGTCCCTCCTGTGCCTCTTGCTCCTGTGGGCACTTGCATGGCTCTTGCCACTGTTGCCGCGCCGATGGGGGGACTCCCGGCTGTCGGCACGGCGTTTATGCTGCCTGCTGTGTCCTTTGTGATGACTGCTGTGAGTGCCGTCGGCGCGATGTCTGTCGGCGCGGAGATTCACATCTGAGGCAGCCCCCTGTTCGCCGGCTAGGGCCGAAGGCGAACGGCGCTGAGGAGGCCGGCTGACGTCAGCGCTGATGCGGGATCCGCTCCGGCCAATCCAGTTAGAGGGGAAATCCCTGTGGGTGGAGACTGGCGAGGCCATGTGGGCGGCGCCATCTTGTCCGCGGTTGCCTAAGCCGCATGGCTGAGGAGGGAGTCCTGCTGAGCCGCATGGCAGGGGAGAGTGTCTCGAGGTGGAAGGATGGCTTTCCCCGAGCAGAGAAGAAACCGGAACGCTGGAGCTGCGTGGGGGCATATCAGAGGAGCCGCTGGCAGTGGGGGGGGGGGGGCTTGCCCCAGGCACCGCAGAGGCCGCGGAGGAGGCAGACTTTTCCGTTGAGGGAGGTGCAGCAGAGCCCTTGGCTGCCCGGTGAGAGGCTTTGGCGGGGGCTTTCCCTTTGGAGGACTTACTGCGTTCTGGGGCGCCGGTTTGAGGAGCTTGCTCCGGAGCAGTTAAGAAGTCCTTAAGAGAGTAGTCCCTGAGTTTTCGGGCTCGAGGGGACATCCGGGCACAGCAGGAGCAGTCTTCTACGTTGTGGGACACCCCGAGGCATCTGAGGCAATTCTGGTGAGTGTCGGTTATATTCATTTTCCGCTTGCATCGCGGGCATTGTTTAAATCCAGGTTTAGGCATATTATGGTGAGAGAGAGTAGAATCCGTCTTGAGGCAAAGGCGGAAGAATTGAAACTGGTAGGGCTAGGGGTGGACCGGGGAGGTGGGACCACCTCACACATGCTCAGAAGCTTCTGAGCTAGAGAGCACTTCCGTCTCGGCGCCGTCGGATGACGTCACCAGGTGTGGTTGACACATCCTGCTTGTCCTAGGAGAACTGTGAAATAGGTATTAAATGGGTGTTAAAGCCAAGAGACAGATTAAAAGGGCAGGGGCGGCTCAAGGCAGTCTGCTGCCTGAGGCGAAGAATGAGATGGCACCCCCCCCCACCACCTTTGAGGGGGGCGGGGCTTTTTCAGAAATCCAATCAGAGACTGAACCAAATCAAAAAGCCGATTAGATTATATGGAGGAAATGCAAGATGTTTGCACATAGGGCCGTATAGAACTGCAATCGCGCCTTGTGCGACTTGCAACTCGGATGCACGCCCCCCTCTCCCCCCATATCTCTATCCAGCGCTGCCTGCTCTTTCCCTGCTGCTGCCGCCCTCTGTTTTTTTCACGGCAGCGCCGGCAGCAGGGAAAGAGCAGGCAGCACTGGACGGAGGTATGGGGAGGAGGAGGGGGGCATGTGCCCAATCTGAAAGGCGCCGGCACTCTAAGCAGATCTGTCCCTCCCTGCTCTGACATCGTGTCGGAGGAGGGAGGGACCAGACCTGCTTAAAGTGCTGCGAAAAGGCTTTGGGGCGCATTTTAACTGCCTGCTATTGTCCTGCCAGCGGCAGCAGGGCAACAGCAGACAGCCGAAATGCGCCCCCCCCAAGCCTTTGCGCCCTGTGCGGCTGCAGTGCTTGCACAGGGCTAGGTACGGTCCTGTTTGCACTCCAAGGAACTAAAAGACAGCAAGAATCAATAGCACAGTTTATAAAACTAAATTATAACCCATTTTTATTTTGTTATAAACTGCGTTATGGTTCTCCCTTTTTTCTTTTTCAACATATATTTTGCATCCACAGTAGGTGCAGAGCAGAACCTGGACATTCACTCACAGAACTCAATATTTAAAAAAAACAAATCTGATTCTGATCATCTCACTAACAACAACAATCACTATTCTCCAGTACCAGGCATATTGTGAACTAATAAAAAACCCTACAACAAAAAGCAAACCTACCATACCATACCATATTAGCACAAACTTCCAAAAGTCACATAAGGAGCCCATCCAAAAAAAGCGTCACTGTAAATACTACAGTGGGCCCTGGAACATCCATACACCTATTTGAAAAGCTGAACAAGTCAAATTACTACAGTATAGTATAGATCTTTATATACAAACTGCATGTTAACAGAACACCTGACCTCAGTCACACACACAACATCGACCTTCACCAAGTACAGAATAAGCAACCACAATCTAAAGTAAAAATAAAAATATGTAGACAAAATTTAAACTGAAACCCCAAGAAGCCAGAGTCCACATGCAGTGCAACATCAAATAAATAAGAGATGCAGTTCCCCAATATTGTGTAAAATATAAAAATAGCACAAAGTCCAATCACCAAAATTAAATAAAATTATTTTTTCTACCTTTGTTGTCTGACCATTTTATTCTCTGATCATGCTGGTCCCGATCTGAGGCTTCTGCTTTCCTGTCTTCTCTTAGCTCTCTTTCTGTGGTCTATGGTCCATGGTCCATCTGCCATTTCTTATCTCTTCTTTTGTTTTCTTCACTTCCTTCCATCAGCCCATTTCCAGTTCCAGTAACCCTCCCCAGTATCAGTCCTCTTTCCAGTCCTCCCCTCCCAGTACCTTCCAATGTCAACCACCTTGCATTCCCATGACTGCCACTTATGTCCATTCCCTTCCAGTCCCCCTCCTTTCCCACTGTCCAGCCCCTTCTAGTCCAAATACCATCCCAGGTATCAGCTCAGGTTCACTCTCAGTGCCACCCCCCAGTCAGCTCCCTTCCAGTCAGCTCCCTTCCAGTCACCCTACCCTCTGTCCATCTCCCTTCCAGTGCCATTCACATGTCAGCTCCCTTCCAGCCTCCTCCCTATTACTCAGCTACCTACCACTCCCGTCCCCAAGTGTCAGCTCCCTTCCAGTCCCCCTTCGGTACATTACAGGTGTCAGCTCCTTTCCAGCCCCCTCCTTCCCTTCCTGCCCCATCCTTCCCCTGGCAGACCCTCTCAGTATCCGTTCCCTTCCAGTCCTATTCTACCATCCCCCCGCATTAGCCCATTTGTAGCCCTAGCCCCTAGTTTTCTTTCCAGGGCCAGCAGCACTCTCCTCCCCTCCCCCATTAGCCCATTTCCTGTCCCAGCCCATTTCTAGTCCTATCTCTTTTATCAGCCCACCCCAGTCCTAGCACCCCAATCAGCCCATTTCCTGTCCTAGTCTCCCCCCATAGCCCATTACCAGTCCTAAACCTCCATCAGCCCATTTCCAGTTCTAAACCCCCATCAGCCCATTTCCAGTCCTAGCTCTCCCCCGATAGCCATTACCAGTCCTAGCCCCCCCCCCGATCAGCCCATTTCTAGTCCTAACCCCCCCATCAGCCCATTTCCAGTTCTAACCCCCCCATAGCCCATTACCAGTCCTAGCTCCCCTCCCCGATAGCCCATTACCCGTCCTAGCCACCTCCTGATCAGTACATTTCCAGTTCTAAACCCCCATCAGTTGATTTCCACTCCTAACCCCCCATCAGCCCATTTCCAGTTCTAACCCCCCCATAGCACATTACCAGTCCTAGCTCCCCTCCCGATCAGCCCATTTCCAGTACTAACCCCCCATCAGCCCGTTTCCAGTTCTAACCCCTCTCCCATAACCCATTACCAGTCCTAACCCCCCCATAAGCCCATTTCCTATTTTTAACACCCCCCCATAGCCCATTATCAGTCCTAACCCCCCCATCAGCCCATTTCCAGTTCTACCCCCCCATCAGCCCAGTTCTAGTCCTAGATCCCTCCCCCCCCCACCCCAGGGAAATTGAACAAAAAAACTCCCACTCTGAGCCCGGCGAAAAAAGCAGCTGCGCTCCAGCAGCTGCGGCGGCAGAATGAGGAGCCGCAGCGAAGGGACAGCGTTTCCTTTTTGTGCGGCTCTGTTAAAGCTGAGCCCGAGGTGCTGATGGAAAACCGGATTTACCTGTTTCCCATTAGTGCCTTGGGCTCAGCTTCAAGAGAGCCGCGGTTAAGGGAAATACTGTCCCTTCGCCGCGGCTCTGCAAGGCTGAGCCGGGGAACCCAGGAGGCTCTCCGGGGGGGGGGGGGCAGGCGGGCGGCCGTGGGGCTCCTCATTCTGCCGCCGATGGAGCGGCAGCAGCTGGCCAGCAGCTGCTTCTTTCACCGGGCCCGGAGTGGGTTTTTTTTTTTGTTTTTTGTTTTGAAGGCCGAGTTTGGCGGTGACTGCGGTCTTTTTGGGGGCAATTTTGCCACCCCAAAAAAGCCCAAAAAGTGGCCGCCTGAGGCCACCACCTCACGTGGCCTCATTATAGAGCCGCCTATGCAAAAGGGCAACTTGAGCTCCCGCTATCAAACCAAGGGCTGTTGGAATCACCCAGGAAATTAAGAGATTGCCTTATAAGCACAGATATAAATAGGCCATCCTTTCCATCCAACCTAGGCATAATCCTTGATTTATAGCCTCCTAAACCAGTTAAGGGGAAGGGGGCGTTCTTACTTTCAGGTTTAACTGATTATCTTCAGCAGCAGGTTATTAGGTCTTAGGAGTATATTAATTAAGTCCTTGCAGTTCACCTTGAGGGGAACAATAAAAGTCCTTTAAACTTGTTAGGTATAATTGTATTGGTTCAAGTATCCCTATTCCCTTAGCAACTTTACATAACTTAACAACTTTAAGTAGCTAAACAAAATCTTTAAATCTAAGATGCAGACAGTAGTCCAGCATAAATATTACATGAAGGATAATTACGCACATAACATAGGAAATCATACCTCCCTCTCCAGCCTTCTAAGAACTTATGGCAGAACATATGGTCACAGCTTTTATTGGTCTCAACAGGTTAGCTTCCCCATTGTTCCCCCCTCCCAGCTGATGATCTAGCCAAGTGCCGCAGTCCTCCCCCCTCCCCCTACATAGCTTGTGGTATCGTCAGACTATACCCTGTGGTTTGCAGTAGTGTTGCATGCTAGCTGTCCCCTTTCTGCACCAGTTCACTTCCAGCTCCCCAGTTATGTTCCTCCTGTCTGCCAACCTGGGTGGACCATAGTCTAGACTTTACTCCAAACTCCCACCATAGCAGTGACAGTCTCACACTAGTCACCCCTTCCCATCTGCTGTTATAACAAGTCTCCAACAGGTCCTGTATTGCACTTAAAAATATGTCTGCTCCGATATCTGAGAAATGATCCACATCAGACTGGTGTAATCCTGGGAGTGGGTTGTTAGCAACTCATGAGACAAAACTAGACTCCCCAACAAAAGCACAAATTTAGAACTTTCTGCATTTACCCTGTGTTGGATCGCGTCCATTGCTTTGGGTCCCGAGCCTCCCTCCATACTAGTCTGGGGATAATCTGCAACCAGATAAGGCTCATATAAGGGAAATAGAAAGAAATAAAACAGAAGAAAATAACTCTACAAGCAAAAAAGCACTGTGGAAGGAAGAACAAAGGTGAATTATAGAGAAAACCACTAAAGAGACATCTTAAACTCCAAACAAATTTGTTAAAAATGATCCGATGTGGCTGTGTTTTGGCAAATGTCTATAGGGTCCTAATATAAACACTTTTTGATTTTTGGAGTGCCATCAAGTCAATACTGACTCCTGGTGACCCAGCAGCTACTAGGTTTTCTCGGTAAGGTATAACTGGGAGAAGATCGCCAGGTTTTGTCTTCCAAGGCAATGGAGGGTAAAGTGACTTATTCAAGGTGTGCCAGTTGGAATTGAACACTCATCTGTTTGATATTAGACTGTAGATGTAAACATTAGGCTACTCCTCCACTCCAAATAAAATGATAAACATAATAAACTCATATTGCCATGGACATAATGAAAAATCACTTAGCGCTCTGGTTTTTTAGGTTCTGTTGAGCTTGATATGTTGTCGTCTTGAATTTTCTCACTTTTCGTAATCACCTGAGTCTTTGTTACTGATTCTTTCAGCATGAGAAACTACTATAATAATGCAGTAGACGTGCATGGCAGTTTTACTTGTGTTTTCCTTGCCTCAGAAGAAAAGGCCTGGCAATCTACTTCTGGTCATACCTTATCAAGAAAACCCAGGAGCTTCTGAGTCAGCACTGACTTGACAGCACTTAAAAAAATATAAGTTCTTATTTTAAGTCCTTTTACTTTCATTTAATTGAGGTTGTGTTTGGGAATATATATGAATTTAGCTATTGATGTCTTTTTACTTATTCTAATGTTTTTATATTTTAGCCATTATCTCTGCAAATGCACGATGTTTCCAGTAAGGTATATATATTTTTTAAAGTGAGTGACTACTTTGCAACACTTTTTGCTAAAATATTTTTAATGGACATTCACTCTCTTTTTCATTTTTATTTTACAAGTGCAATTATGATGATGCATTTGCTTTATGCATTGTTTTTTATATTTTTGTTTTTTATGTTTGTTTTTTATAGGCTATACAGCCCATTGTGTATTTTATGGTCTTTAACATTCGCAAGACCCTGTGCATACTAACTTTATTTTCCTAATGGCTTTTTAGTCCTCTGGTGTTTGTGCTTTTATTTTTTATTATTCTTGTACTTATGCTTCACTGTTATTCCCCTTCCCTTTTCACGTGTTTATATTATGCAATTTTTAATTGTGTTTGTGGCAATATAAGGCTTATTTAAGCTTACGGGTTATTAGTTCCCTGATGTGTGTCTTTTTATATTTATTTTTATAAAATTCATGTACTTATGTTTCTATATTTATTTTTATAATATTCATGTACTTATGTTTCTATGTTAGTCTTTTGCTTTTTTATATGTTCATATCATGTGACTTTTCATTGTGTCCATCAGTTTTATTATATTTATTTTTTTATCATGATCTGTTATATATGTATTTATGTTTATGTTTTTAATGTTAAGGACCCCTGACTCAGGCATTTGTTAAAACACAGGCTGTGCTGGATCATTTTAACAAATTTGTTTGAAGCTTAATATGTCTCTTGAGTGGTTCTCTCCATAGTTCACTTCTGCTCTTCTTTCCACAGCACAAAAGGGAAATAGCAATGTATCATCAATAAATCTCTTTTCATTTGTCAAATTAACTCCACCCCTTTCACTATCCGGATCATTAATCATGGATTAGGTAAATGTGAGGAGAGAAGAATTGCCTGGCTTGCAGCAATGAAAGGATGAATGGCACTGATGCCTAAAACGCTGAGCCATCAAATCCAAATTCCCAGCGCCACCAGGCCCAATTGCAGTCCCCATTAGAATTCTGCAGCCCTCTTCCAAGCCCAGATGTAAGAATGCCCGCATAACCACACAGAGCTCTCTGGCCTCAAACCCCCTAGAAAAGAAACAGCCTTCACTTGCTGATATATTTTCTGTTGCCAATCTCATATAGATCATATAACTGTTGGAACACTGCTGTCCCAGTTTCTGTATGAATGCCAGTGAACTGCCCCTTTTGTCCACAAAGATAGAGTCATCAGTTCAAAGGAATGAGTTCCATACCTTCTTGGGTCCAACCCAATACAAGACATTTATTTATTTAGCTGGTTTTATATATTGCCTTTCAAACTGTCAGGGCGGTTTACATCAAACATTGAACATGGAGTACAAGAAACATTTAATAAAAATACATTACAACTGGGCAAGTTAGAAAACCTTCATAAGGAATGTTATAAAACAAAGCAGGGTGGTGCTTGGGAGGTACTAGGTGCATGAGTATGTGCTCATCAAGGTGTATGTCGATAACTACAGGAGAAGGAGGTATTTGGGAGGTTGGGGAGAGGGGAGCAGGAGAGGATGAGGGAGTATTGACTCACTTGACTGGGCATAATCAAAGGCTTAAGTTCTGCAGCAGACCAGAGCTGGTAGAGAGAAAAGTTAGTCAGGCGGCATACCAAAGTGCTCCAAGAATAGGAATGTTTTTGTTTTCTTTCAGAAGTCATCTAGGTTATTTATAGCTTGAATATCATCCGGTAGGGCATCCCAGAGTTTTGGGGTAAAGAGGAGAATACGCTATTTGATACTGTTTGATTGCATTTTATGTTGCTTGATGGGATAACAAGTTTGGATCGCGTACTGGTTCTGGGCCTAGTGTCAGCTGGTTTTTGTATAAGGGTTTGTAGACATGTCTTTTTTAAATCTGAAACGTGTTGGGGGGACCCATTGGCATGGATCAGCTGATACAGATCATTCTTAGGCTGCTTCCAAAGCATTGCATAGTGCAGCATACTGGGCATGACAAGAAGCCCAAGGAGCAGTTCATCATAACCCCATCTCCTTCCCCAATTGATCTGTCTTGGATCAATGAATCCAAAGGTGTACCTGCCTCTCACCTATCCAAACATCACCTTCCAACAATCCTGTTAGACCAGTGACATTCCTCGCAGGCACAACAAGCTCACTAACCCGTAATGCAGCAAAGAAGGTGAAAGAGAATTCCGCCTAGACTAGGAATGTCTCGGATCAAGAGGCAAACACAGTGAGCAAGACCTCAAATAACTGAAGTAGCAGGTCTGGCCCAATTGGCAAATGGGTCGTCCCCCTCCACAGGCTCCAATCATGCATACCGCCACATTAATTTCTGAGTGAGAAAACCCATTTGGATCTGGAAATCTCAATACTTTACTGATAAAAGCTACGCTTGCTAATACTGTGTATAACACACTCCTTGGCTACCCTTCAGACCAGGCAAGGACAATAAAGTCTACCACCCACTGAATCTTGAAAGGAGGCCACCTTGGCTGATGTTGCTGCTCTGGAAAATCTCCAAATTTCTTCTAACCTGATCCATAGGCTTTCATCAAAGTGGGTGCCAGGGCACTCCTCAGCAAGCTCTGGTAAACACAGACAGAAATATCCTCTGCCATTGTGGTAGAAGAATCATCCGCTGATGGAGCCAGTGCTCTGAATCGGATGCACTGAAATTGAGAGAGAGCATTAGCAATCTCATTAGAGGCACCCAGCACGTGGTTGAGTCAGTGTCAAATTTACATGCAAGCACTGAAAAATCACAAAGCATAAGAGCTCAGACAATAAAGGGCAATGTGCTGACTGCCAATAAAAAGCCTGGAGCACTGCCATGTTACCCAAAAGCAGGATCACCCGCCAAAGGGCAAACCACTCTCCCCAGATCATCAATGCTACCAAAACCAGAAATAGCTCCAGGAAAGCAATATTACGGCACTAGCCCTTCACTCATCACCACTCTGTCCATGGTATCACACACCACATTCCTCAGAAATAGAGCCCAAAGCCCAGGTCTCCCGATGAATGCGTAAAGCAGCTCCAAGTGGGTGCCTGTCATACATGGACCCCATTAAAATCTCTCAAGAAGGACTTTCACAGGTTCAGATCTTCCCTCACTCCTCCTCAGGGACTAAATGGTGCTTTTTCCTCAGCCCCTTCATCAAATTTGAAAGCCTACAAATAAATCTTCAACCCATTGGAATTACCCTAAAGGCAAAATTCAAATGACCAATCAGTGCCTGAATCTGCTACAGCACGTTTCTTCAACCCCTTGACTTCTGTAATGGCATCCTGCCTTACCTCAACCTTATCCTGTGCCAACCTCAATTCCATTACCTCTGAGTTCAGTTCTATCTCTAAAAGGGCCAAACAAGTACTGGGCCCCTCTGACTTCTTCTTAGCTAAAGGTAAACCAAAATCTGCTGCCATAACCCGAAAAGCCTCTACAACTTTCCACATTCATTGGTTTCTGCCACTCCCCCACCCAACAGAAAATCAGAAAATCAACAAGGTAATGGAAAATCGTCTCCCTGCCAGATACACATTGGCCCAATCAGTGTATGAAAGATTAGAATTCCTTGAAGCAGGCACATGACACAGAGTAGCCCATTGGCATACATTTGTCAAAATAGAAACCCCTGGCAAACTTGAAGCCAAAAAGATGTGCAGTAAGCAGAAACCCAACTTCACATCAGCCTTAGCCATCAATGCCCTTGGGCCTAAGCTCCACAGCAGATCCATCATCGAATCAAATGAAACATATTGGATAGAGCAGTGACTTGGTTTGATAAGTGTGTTGACACTTTATCTCACCAAGCACAACAGGTTGTGAATAAGGAAGTACTTGCCCAGTTCTTTCATAGGAGCCAGTCCCAAAAGAGAAATCACAAGGCTTCAAAAGGGTGGCTCATGGAAAGGGCCCACAATCCAGCTAAGGTACAGCTCCTTCAACACCTTCTGCATGATATCCTTATTCTCCATTATTAACAGGGAATTTCTACTAACATAAAAAACCCAGGGTCCTCAAATGGTATCCCAAACCCTTCAGAAGCCCCTCCCATAAAAATTAGGTCACACTCATCTCTGGATAGGCTTTCAACCACCACTCCAAGCCTTGATGTTAATGGAGTACGGAGTTTTGACCACCCAGTACAGGTCCTGTCCCACTGCCCAATGTTCTATCCCAACCCCCACCCAAGGCACAGTGGTAGGCTGGGTGAGTACCCCCATATCTGCTACATTTGTGATGACACCTGTAGGGCTGGTACCTGTTCAGAAGCTATCGTCTGAACCAATAGCATGGCTTCCTGTTGCAAGAAGGGGCCTGCTCTGAACCAAAGACTGAATTAAACAAGATGGATTCCTGTTTTGTTATAACTCAGCATTAAAACTTGCAAATCAAGCAATTTTGCCAGTTTATGATACTTCACTGTAAAGGCACATTTACAGCTGACTACCTGCAGAAGAACATGGATGAGACTTTCACTGTGCTAGCTTTGGCAACAATGTATGAACTTGCATAGCAGCAGCTTTCAAGCATGATGGACCTTTGTTTGCAGAAGGACCACCTATTAGCTGTTACCGGATTTGCTGAAGATGACATACAAGGTTCGAGTCCAGCCATTCACCAGGTCTTCAGGACAAAGATTTATCCGGCTGTACACCAGAACCCAGTAGGCATAACACAGAGGGCAGAGAGACATCTCAGAAAGAAAGAACTCTGAAAAGGAAGAACAAGAGAATGGAACTCTAACTTTTGATACAGACTGTTCACTTGCCTTTCTCTCTGGCTGGAAAAGTCAGATAGTGTTCAAGGCCAAAGCCTCGAGATGGAGTGAATTTATCCCACAGATTGGCAGCTCAGTGTGTGCCCATGCAGTATATTTCAGCTAACGTCTGATCTCTGCTATACCTTGGCTTTGTTCCATTCCTGATACCCAGACCACAGCCACAGGTGTTATGGCACAAGCTAAGGTACTGTCTTTAATTTCTCCCAGAGTTTTGGGCTAGCTTAGACAGACAGATAATTTACTGTATGTCAGAGTGCATGCAAATCAGTGACATTGGTTCCTAAAACAGAGATTAGATCTCTTGGTAATTGTAACTTAGAGCTGAATAACATACTACCTCAAAAAGCTAATTTATTCTTTTTTTTTTTTTTTTGCTAATTTATTCTAATATTTCCTCTATTTTTGCTATCAGAAATAAAGGCTAATTTTCATACAAATAGGGCTGGTTCTTGTTTTATCGTGTAATTTGCCAGGTGGTCCTATGCAAGGCCATACTGAGCGGGAATCGCGCCCTGTGTGTCTTGCACATTGGGCGCGTGCCCCCACCATCCAGTCACTTTCTGGATGGCGATGGGAGAGAAGAGGCGTGCCCAATGTGCAAATCACTGGTGCGCTAAGCAGATCTGTCCCTCCTTGCTCTGACGCTGTTTAGTGTGCCGCGAGAAGACTTAAGGGGCACATTTCAGCTGTCTGCCATTTCCTGCCACTGCTAAGAGAAGAAAAAGTGGCAGCAGCAGGCAATGGCAGACAGCTGAAATGCGCCCTTGAAGCCTTTGCGCCTTGTGCGGCCACACTTCTCACACAGGACTAGGTACGGTCCTGGTCCTATGGAATCCTGGGAAAGAAGTGTAGCAATTTTTTTTCCTAAACAGACCGAGTATTTATACATGTGTATTTATCTGCTACTGATAATATCTCCTACATATTGGGAGCTTGTCCTACGGGACAGGTAAACCTGAACAAACCACATCTTATAGATTTAAGACTGTTTATCTGATTTATGATGCACTATCAAGCGACGTTGCCAAGCGTGAAATTCTGTTAATCCAAAAACCTGCATCCCTGTGTTGGAAAGCTCAGTAAATGCTTCAGATTAGACCCACAGGAACTTGCAAGGACAGATAACTTTTTCAGTGGAGTCCTTGATAGAGTGCTGGGTATAAGGGTAAATTAACGCTGAATTTGCTTACCGAACATGCTTGTGTGTTGCTTATCTTTAAGACTAAGGGGTATGTTTACTAAACCATCTTAATATTACTGGTGTTAGTTGCAGTCTTACTGTGACAAATGCCATATAAGGTACCGGGCGTTCCAGTCTTAAGGTAGCATTTCGGGTTATCGCGCGATAAAGTCTGTTATCGCGTGATAGAGGGAGCCGTGGCATGTTAATGCGCATTAGCCTTAATTAGGCGCGCTGACCTGTAGTCACAGCAATAGAGGTGTAGCACACTGGTTTATACATTGACTGCTGATACAGTAGTCATGAGTTTGATCCCCCAGTGGGCTCAGTTAAAAGACTGTCTGAGGCAGTCCCTTTTCCTGCCTGTAACAGTCAGAACATCCCAACAATTTGCATTGCCAGCCAAAAAAACCTCATCCCAGTGCAGCAACCTAATGCACCTTTTAGGGCGCACCATAAGGCACATCATAAAGCACCACGCCATCCAAGGCAGGTCATAATGTGCCCCAGAGGGCGGCAGGAAAGGTTGGCACCCTCCAAGGCAGCATATAAGGCGCCCCATAAGCTGGCCAAAACTAAGGTGCTGTGAAAGATGCCCCAGGGATGCCAAGGTGACACAGGAGATGGTGCCCAGGGGCACAAAGGTGCCCCAAAGTCACAAGCATGAAATGTATGGCTCAAACACAGATGTAACCATAACACTGCACAGAGCACCAAGGAAAGGCAATGAACAAGTGATGGAAAGAAGTAGATGATGGAGCTCATGGACCAGCCAAATCTGTGTGCAGCCCATGTGGCAGCAGGTAAAGTGGACAAACATATCGGGGGCAGCTGTACCGATGTACAGGGTGATGGTAATGTACAGTGCAACAATGACAGTGTGTGGCAGAGGATGGGGATACGTGTCCACCAGAGGAGGTAGAGGTGGCAGGATAAGTGCAATGACAGGAGGACAGAGGAGAGCAGTGCCATGCAGAGCAGACGCAGGAGAGGCAAGCATGAAGAGCCGCAATACAGAAAAGTGTGCCAGTGCAGAACATGGGGTAGCAGCCTGCACATTAGGGCAGGATGCCACACAGCTGGCACACACACATAGACAAACAGAAGGATGGATGGCAACAGTGATGAGGGTATAATGTGGCAGCAGCAGAGATCTGCACAGATTTGACTGTTACACGAATGAAAAGTAGTTGTGTAGGACAGCCATAAAAAAAGGGAAACAGAGAGGAATCAAACCCATGATCTCTGCTACTGAAGTCATTGCATTAACCATTGTGCTACATCACTATGGGGGCTAGCATACCAATGGCTGGCTACAGAAAGAGTGCACGTCATCATAAAACTGTCTGCTGTGGCTACCAGGATAGGATAGAACCAACAATACCCATAATGCAATTCACATGCAGAACAGCAGTCTACATCTGCTCACCAGATGGGGTATGCACCTCTACAGCACATCAGCTTGGTAGGGGGGAATGACGGTGCGTGTTACTGGCACAGAGTACCCACAGGCCATGCCAATGTGTGTGTTCTGTGCTCACCATGAGGGTGAGGTGGAGTGGCCAGCACCAGGTCCGCAGTACCTACGTTGGTTGAGGTGGGCTGTGCTGCAGGTCTCCATCAGTGCCAGTGTGTGACAAGTATTTGCTGAAAACACCTTTAGAAGGTCTCTGTGTCCATTTGTAATTGCCAGTCATGTCTGGCCCTTGTGGACCGTGATGCACACAACATAGTGCATATCCACTGTGCTTGCTATGGTCACCTGTTTAGGGAGCAGGGGTGTGTCAGGGCTCACATGGCGACAATGTACTTAGCAAACCTCCCTCTCTGGGTCAGGGTGGGGGACATGATCTGCCCCCAACAGACCCACACTCTCACCCTTTGCAAGGGGGGCAGTGGCGGTACATGAGGACAGGCTGTGGGACCAGCAACCCCAGTCCTGCTGGTGAACGGATAGCTGGTGAAGATCTGCACTTGGGACAGGGCCACAGACAGCTAGGTAGTGGGCCCAGTCAGCTCAGCCGCCCCCCCACTATGATCTGACATTCACCAGCAAAGAGCAGTCAGTGTGCACCTGCTGCACTCTGCAAGGTGGTGCAGCCATACAGATGCTAACTGCAGACAGTCTGCTAGCTAGTACATAGTGCATGTTCCTGGAGAAACTGTGTGCACCCAAAACTAGGATGTCAGCACACACACCACACAGGTATGTCAGTGACTGGGCCCCAAAAAAGAGAACCCATAAATATCACTTGAGAGAAATATTGTATAGTACTATGGGGGAACCTAGCCATGCCGTGGTCACTGCTCAGTAAGGGTGAGAACGACCTCTCAGCATGACATGCTGTGGCCACCCTGTCTGTGCAGGTGGTGGTCGGGCACTACAATGTCACAGCCATTGCCCTATACCCTGTACAGATGCATCCTGCCCATGCCACCCTGTCCGGGCCATACCCACAGTACCTTGCTCCTCATTATGCACATTGGCAGGCTAACACTGGAAACAGTGCAAGCAATGTAGGCTGAGTAAGGTGTAGGCAGCCACAACACACTGGATAGACAGACACACACTCCCACACCTATGCCAGCATTGTGCAAATATAGAGGTTTGTGGCAGCCCTGGCCGCCATACCAGTTCTGGGCACAGTGCGGGCATTGCTATGGTACTCAATACTGTTAGGGTCACTCCCCGGGGTGGTAAACACTGTCAGAATCAATAACTGAAACACACTCCACAGATATCAGAAAAGTTGCTATGATGAATCTCTATCAACAAATTGTGTTTAACCAACAACAAAGGTGTTCCACAGGGCTCATCCCTATCCGCTCTACTTTTCAATATCTACATGCAGCCGATATGCAATCTCATCCGTTCTTTCAATATCTCTACACTAATCTACGCTGATTATGTACTACTATTCACCCCGTTCAAAGTCAAACACCTAGATTTATCCAACCTTGTCAACTGCTTCAACGCAATTACAGACTGGCTATTCACCCAAAACCTCTTCATAAATTTCAAGAAAACGGAAGTTCTATTTATATCAAGGAACAAGAATTTCTCCCCTCCACCCATCCTAAGAGTAAGAGATGCAGAGCTTCCAATTCGAAGTACCATACGATATCTCGGAATCACACTGGACCAGCAGCTTGACTTTAAGGAACACATAAAAGTAATAACCAGATCCATCTACAACAAAATCAGAACACTGCGACACCTCAAACCCATGCTACCCCCCAAGGACTTTTGAACCATCTTCCAGGCCCTCATACTACCACATTTCGACTATGCAAATGTAATTCTATATGGTCTACCAAAGAACACACTCAACCCCCTTCAACTAGCTATGAACGTGGCTGCCCGCGTCCTCTGTGGTCTTTCCAGATCAGACCATATCACGCCAATACTTAAAGATCTCCACTGGTTACCGATATACTGCAGGCTAACATACAAGATCCTGCTGATTACATTTAAGATTAACAACAACATTGCCCCCAAATCTCTCAAGAACCTTATTACACCAACTCCACAAATCAGAACTAGAAGGACAGCAACAGCCAACACATTGACCTTCCCTAAAGACTCCATAAAGTGCACCCAAACAACCAGGAGAAGAGCTTTTGCCTACTACGCACCAAAATGCAGGAATGACCTCCCACCAGAAATAAGAGCAATCAAAGACCTCCTACAGTTTCGGAAGGCTATAAAGCACCATCTCTTTCTTCTACACTTTGCTCAAGCAGCTACCCCACCCCAGAGAAAGCTCCCCCCATCCTCTACAAACACCTCAGTCACAACATAACACCCATGCTTTAAGCAATCACACTCATGCCCGTCAGCACTTCTTGTCCATGTAATATTTATTACTCCATGTCAACCTACATATACTTACTATGTATTCCTTGTCTATTCTGACCAAACTCAGCGTGTAAATAGTTAATCTTTATCTGTATCATTTAAAGCTATTGCAACATGTAAATAGTTACCCTGTGTGGTCCAAGTTCTAACTCCTGTTATAATGTAAAACTTAAACAGTCTTGACTGCACTGAGCTCTTGTTGTTGAATGTAAACCGCACTGATAACAAATAGCGCGGTATGTAAGAATTGTTAAATAAATAAAAAATAAAAATAAATAAATAAACTTAGGATTTGTTAGCTGACATTAATCATAGCAACCTTTTGATATATGTGGAACGTGTTCCCAAGTTTAGGACGGCATTGCTAAGGTATGCAGGTGCCAGTATTGGGAGATGCTGCTCTGCACAGGGCCCAACAGCCTGACTCTCCATGAGGCTTTGGATAGTGGAGCCTGTGGGTGTGGGTGTTTATGCCCCTGTTGGCCACTGCTCTAGGGCAGAGGTTCCCAACTCCAGTCCTGGTGGGCCAAACACTGTTCAGGTTTTCATGCTTTCCCTAATGAATATGCATGAGATACATTTGCATACAATGGGGGCAGCACATACAAATGCAGCACAGGCATATTTATTAGGGACAGCATGAAACCTGAATGGTGTTTGGCCCTCCAGAACTGCAGTTGGGAAACTCTGCTCTAGGGATTGCACATGTTTATGGTGTCTGTGCTCTGTAGGGTAAAATATAGGCATTTCAGGCATGTTTATTTTATCTACAATAAAGGTTCCTTCTTTATTACCACGGTTTAGTACTGGGTAAAATGTGGGGACAGGGTTGGCAGGAGCCACAGCTGGGACTTGAACTTGTGACCTTCTGCGCCTGAACACACTGGCTGTGTATACTGCACCACACTGTTGCCACAGGGACAGCTCATTCCCTGGGGATACCATGACTGTTCCTCAAACAGACCCTATCTATTGCAGTGCATGGCACCCACCTAAACGGGGCTTGGCCATGGTCTGCTGTGGGCAGATGCCACTGCCCCCTCAGCCACCAGCACCGCTCCGCCACCATGCTGCCGTGCCATTATGCCGGTGGTGCTGGTGGTGCGCAGTCCCAGGCCATGCAGTGTGCCGGTAGGCAGCTGCCTATGGTGTGGGTTCTCGGGTAGGGGTGCCTACATGGACATGCGCGCTTTCCCCCGTCACTGCCTGCCAATGTTATGTGCCCTTAGGGGAACCTGCGGTCGCGTCCTGCTAGCCATTGCCCTACCAAATCGGGCCGACAGTTTCCTGCTCTCCTAAGGGGTCCTCCCCTTCCGGTCTCCTCGCGGCCGCGTGAACGCGGTCGCGTCCTGCTAGGTACCCTGCCTTGCACTATAAATTCGCGGCGCCTGCGGCGTGAGCTATCAGTGTGTTGTTTATATGTCTGCTGGTGTTTTGGCTCTCTATTGGTTACCTGCTGTCTTCTGTCTCCTCAGCCATTGCCCTACCAAATCGGGCCGACAGTTTCCTGCTCTCCTAAGGGGTCCTCCCCTTCCGGTCTCCTCGCGGCCGGCCGCGTGAACGCGGTCGCGTCCTGCTAGGTACCCTGCCTTGCACTATAAATTCGCGGCGCCTGCGGCGTGAGCTATCAGTGTGCTGTTTATATGTCTGCTGGTGTTTTGGCTCTCTATTGGTTACCTGCTGTCTTCTGTCTCCTCAGCCATTGCCCTACCAAATCGGGCCGACAGTTTCCTGCTCTCCTAAGGGGTCCTCCCCTTCCGGTCTCCTCGCGGCCGCGTGAACGCGGTTGCGTCCTGCTAGGTACCCTGCCTTGCACTATAAATTTGCGGCGCCTGCGGCGCTCGTCGCCGCGGCACGCGACAGGGGCGCGCACCGAAGGAGCGCACCTAAGAAGCACGATGTGCTCCTTAGGGGCGCTCCTTGGGGCCGCTCCGGCAGCGAGGGCCCCCTCCGTATTCTTTAGTTTGATTAGTCTACTTCTCGTTCTTCTCAATATTCCTCGACTTGGTGAGTTACACTCCCTGCCTTTCTGCTCCTTCCCATCATTCAAGTCAGTTCCTCGACTACTTTCTCCAGCAGTACCCTCCTTCTACAGTCCTCCGTTCTGTTTTTCTTCTTGTCCTATGGCCCCTATCCCTGTACTTTGGGGCAGGCGGCCTGTCAAACGTCCCACCTACCGTTCCCGTTGTGCTGCTAATTTATGTCCCTGCCCTCTTTCTTTGTCTTCATCTTCTCCTCTCTCTGTACCCCATGATCCCTCCCAGACTTCCTTTTCTATTGGCCTCCTTAATTGTAGGTCTCTCAGGAACAAATCCCTTCTTCTTCAAGATCTTGTCTCTCGCTCTTCCCCTGGAATCACTCTCCTCACGGAGACTTGGCTCCGTGACGGAGAGGACGCCCTCCTCGCACGTTGTCTCCCTCCTGGCTTCTCTGCAGCTTTTGTCCCTCGTTTAGGACGATCTGGTGGTGGTGTAGCAGCTATCCTTCATCCTTCCTTATCCTACACCTCCATCTCCCCCCCTTCTTTGCACTACACTGAAGCGCTTCTTCTTCGCCTCCATACTTCTCCCTTTATTCACCTTCTTCTTATCTATGCCCCTCCTGCTCTTCGTCTCCCATTATGGGATGCTCTCCTGCTAACAATCACGGATGTTTCTTTAGCTTATCCTCACTTAATCATAGCAGGCGACTTTAATCTTCACATGGATTCTCCCTCTTCATCAAGAGAGCTTTCTTTTCTCTCATTTCTCCAGGATCTTTCCCTAACTCAGCATGTCACCATTCCCACTCACCAAGCTGGTCACACCCTTGACTTGTTTCTATCCCCCGTTTCTTCTTCTTTAACTTTATCAGCTTTAACTGCCACACCTCTTCCATGGACGGATCATTTCTATCTTACCTTGTCCTGCTCTTTCCTAGCAGTTTCTCCTTCCCCGGTTCCAGTCTCTTCCTCTTCATCTTCCCCTAAGTGTCCTTCCCGAGCCCTCACCCCTCTCACTTTACAAAGGTTTCCTCCTGCTTCCGAGCTTCTGCCAAACGATTTTTCACTCCTTTCACCTAATTCTCAAGCTGCACTCTGGTTCTCTTCTCTTAATGCTACACTTGACCTCTTAGCCCCCATTCGTCCTTGTCACTCTCCCGTCGACGTCCCTCTCACCCCTGGTTCCATGGTGGTCTGCGGCTCTTACGCAGACATCTTCGAAGGGCCGAGCGACTTTGGCGCAAGGATCCTTCCCCCGCTAATCTATCCATATTCAAAACCCACCACTCTTTCTACCGCACTCAACTTCACACTGCCAAACGGGAGTTCTTTTCTAATGCCATTTTACACGCCCCCAACCAAACCCGTCATTTATATTCCACTTTTCGCTCCCTTATCTCTCTACACACTCCTGCATCAACTCCTTCTGTCCAGTCCTCTCCTTCGCCCACTCAACTGGCCTCTTTTTTCACCTCAAAGGTTGCTGCCTTGAGAGACTCCTTGCCTTCCTGTCCTTCTCCTATCACCTCTCTCCTCCTCCTCTTCCTTCACCTCCGCTGGTTTCTCAACTTTCTCACTTCTGGGCCACTTTCTCCCTCATCACTGCACCTGAACTTCATCATCTGATCTCCTCTTCTCGAAAGACCACTTGCCCGCTTGATCCTATTCCTTCTTCCTGGCTCCTCACTCCCTCCCTGGGTGTCCTTCCTTTTATCCTCACTATGTTTAATTCTAGTCTTTCTACTGGGACTTTTCCTAAATCATGGAAGCACGCTTTGGTTCGCCCTCTCTTGAAAAATCCTTCTCTTGACCCTTCCCTTCCATCTAACTATCGTCCTGTCTCTAATCTCCCTTTTCTATCTAAGCTCTTAGAGAAGTTTGTTTTCGCACAACTTTCACACCATCTTGACTCTATTAATTTTCTTCACCCTCGTCAATCAGGTTTTCGCTCAGGGCACAGTGTCGACACCGTTCTCTTGGCTTTCACCAATGCACTTCACGTAGCTCACGATCGAGGTGATATTTCGGTGGCGGTTGCCTTGGATCTTTCAGCGGCGTTTGATTTAGTCGATCACTCTCTTCTTCTTCACCGGCTCCGGGAAGCTGGTCTTTGCGGCACTGTTCACCATTGGTTTCACTCTTTTCTCTCCTCTCGCTCCTGCACAGTCCTCTCTTCTTCGTCTACGGCCTCCTCCTCCGATCCACAGCCCCTTCCTTGTGGGGTCCCCCAGGGTTCCGTTCTTGCCCCTCTTCTCTTTAATCTCTTTCTTGCCCCTCTAGCTCTTCTTATCCAACAGTCAGGTCTTTCAGCTTTTTTCTACGCCGATGATATCCTCCTGCTCCATCACACCTCCCCTTCCTGTCCTGACCTCACCCCTCTGAATTCCTGTCTTTCCTCTGTTGCAAACTGGCTTACCACTAATTGTCTCCATCTTAATCTTACTAAGACTCTTGCCATCTGGTTTACTTATGGTGACCCCCCCCCACTTTGGCCCCTTCTTTTTCCAATTCCCCTGTCCCATTGGTCTCCACATTTAAACATCTAGGTGTTCACTTTGACTCGGATCTTTCCTTTCGTTCTCATATCTCCCATATCACCAAAACTTCTTTTTTCTTTCTTCGACAAATTCGGTCAATTCGTCCTTTTCTCTCTTCCTCCGCTCTGTCGACACTGGTATTATCCTTAGTCATGTCACGGGTGGATTTTTCTAATGCTCTCTTCCTTGGTCTTCCTAAGAATCAGGTGGTGCGGCTTCAAAGGATACAGAACACTGCTGCACGTCTTGTCACATACTCCACCCTTCGAGATCACGTTACTCCCTTGCTTTTCAATCTTCACTGGCTGCCTGTTTCTTTTCGTTCACAGTTTAAGCTACTGACCCTCCTTCACAAGGTTTATCACACTGGTACTCCATCCTACCTGTCCGACCTTCTATCCTTCCACTCCCCTCGGTACACACCCCGTTCTTTTCACCTTAATCGTCTTGTTCTTCCCTCCCCCTCCCATGCCCATCTCCAATTCACACGCTCATCTGCATTCTACTTCGCTGGCCCCGCACACTGGAACTCCCTCCCTTCCTCCCTCCGTCTGGAACCACAATTCTCTATCTTTAAGCAAAATCTCAAAACCCATCTGTTCTCCATAGCCTTTAATGTTCCCTCCCCATTTGTGTGAGTTCTTTTCCACTGTATCTATCTGCCTTTTGTTTCCTGTCCTGTGCTCCCCTACTTTCACTCTTCTGTCCTTTATAAAATATGTACATTTCTTTTTTCCTTTTCTGGCTTTGGCCATCGTTTTTATGTACTATGTATTGTTTATATGTATTTTGTGATTTATACATTTTATGACCTTTTTATCTGTTTCACCATTGGTCACAGTTTTTATGTACTATGTACTGTCTATACGTATTATGTGATTTATGTATTTTATGACTTTTTATGTATTTTATTATTGTACACCGCCTTGATTGCTTTGAAAGGCGGTTTTTATCAAATTATTAAACCTTAAACCTTAAACCTTAATATCCCCTATGACACTGTGGGACACACACTCGTGCCCATGTTGGACCCTCGTCAGTTGCTGTCTTGCTGCTTTACAGTTTTGGCATTCCTATGTGCCACCTAGGCATCTTCCTAGTCCGCACTGTGTCCCAGCTGGACCACAGCATGTGCCTCCTGCAGCCCCCTGTATCCCATTTACAGCATCAGTACAGTTGCCTTTTCCTATGTGCCCACTCTGCTGTTGCTGCACATGTGCATGTCATAACAAACCTGCCCAATCTAAATGACAGAAACCCTGATCAGCGCTATTTCAATGTGGGATCATTCACTTTGTAGGGTGACGGAGCATAGACCCTTCCAAACATGATATCTTAAGTTTTACGCTTTGTCAGTAGTGTTTCTTTATGTTTATCATTAATATTACTATTGGCCAGCTTGGTTATTGGGATTTTAAATGTGATTCTGGTCATTTTATATGTTTATTTGCCTTTTTGGTTCCTGCACATGTATCACTACTATCACTTTTCTGGGTTTCCCTGCTTTTGCTGCACATTGCCGACTTAAATGGTTTCTCTTTCCTGCAAATGTGCCTAACGCGAGGGTTTCACTGGCGTTAGTGTTCAGACCCGGATTTCACAGCGTTAGTGTGCCTGTAGCCTCTCCCCGCCCACTCTCCGCCCACTCTCTGCCCATTTACCCCTTCTCTCTGCCCTCTGGGAAGCCTTACTCCACCCTTCAGACCCGGATTTCACAGCGTTAGTGTGCCTTAACGCCGCCGCCACGTTTGACCCGGTGAAAAGCGGGATATAAATGCAGTTAAATAAAATAAATAAAATAAATAAATAAAATAAATAAAATATCGCGTGATAATGTTACATTATTGTGCGATAACGTCACTTATCGCATGATAATACCACCGCTGCGACGTTAAGACGGTTTAGTAAACATACCCCTAAATCTGTAGAAGCTTTAAAACAGGCTCGAGACAGGCTCAATTTATGTATGGATGATTTAAAAGAAGCCAAACTTCAGTTAACTGATCTTTTGCAGGGAAATGCTGATTTAAAACAGCAGCTAGCTGTTAGAGGTGCCCTGTCACATGAGCGGGATGAGGAGGGACACCCGCCTCTCCTGTCACACATAGCTTACAGTGTGAGAAATGTCCTGAGTTAACAGAACAGCTTGCTGTCCTAGTTTAGCAAGTGAAATAATTTAAGACAGAATGTCAGGCAGCTGGAACTTATAGATCTGAATTGATAGAGGAAAATTCTAAATTACAGGAGGAGAAAGCCCAGTATGAACTGAAAGAATGGGTTTTGCTGGGGCATTTGAAAACCTCTGAAGCTGAGTTTACTCTCAAGAAGCAGAAAAATATCTCTCTTCAAGCTGAGCAACTCAAAGATGAACAGGAGTTAGAAAGGCATAAAAGGGCACTAGCCAAGTACAGAAAGGACATGACCCAAGTTAAAAGTGAGCCTAATCTGCTGAAAGACCAGCTTATGCCTTCCAGTCCTTAATCTGTTTCCCCAAGTTCATCTCTTCTCTTGGGATGCAACTCAGAAGAAGATGATGACAGATTGTCGCTGACAAGCTGGCTTGAAGTAAAAGAACAGCCTTGCAAGCAGAGCCATCTAGCAATGAGAGAGGCACCCTGATCACGACCTCTCCCCAGAGAGGGGAAGAAAAGGAAGGGGTGAAAAGGCACTTGAGTGAAAAGAAACTGTGCCTGCCTTGGCCACAAAAGGGAGTTAAAAGGCAACCAAAGTTCTTCACTTCCCTGAGGCCAAAAGGTACAAAAGTGCCAAGGTGCCCCCCACCTCTGCAGCCCATAACCGAACATTTGGCTGAAGCAAAAGAGTCCTTCCAGGCTCTAGAAGTAACCAGTGAGAGAGACATGCTCTGATATCTGCCCTGGGCATTTGATGGAGCTTCCTGCCATGCAATCCGTGCAATGTCATAGAATATTAGGAATGGCTTTGCCACTGTAGAGGAGGAATTGAAAAAACATTTTGGGTTGTACCAAAATCCTGAAAGTGCCAAGTATGCAGCTTATGGTATGACTCGCGGGCGGGATGAATCACCTAGGGATTATGCTTACAGGCTCAGGTAGACCTTCTTTCAAAGTGATTCCTCCTGGGAGGTGATACAGCATCACCAGGAATTTTGTGATCTGTTCTACCAGACACTGCCGTCATCTACCAAAGCACCCCTGTATGAGAGGCACTATGAACCCCACTTACTTGATAGAACACGCTGAGGGGATTTATATAGCTTATGCTAAGACCTTTGCTGATAGCAGCAGCAAGGTAGAGGCTTTTAGCCAGTCTAAGGAGCCAAAACAAGAGTGTCAGCGCTGTCAAATCTAACCTTACTTTAGAAAGTAGTACTCCTTCTGTTCCATATGCTCACAGAGGGATCAGATATCTGGGCCTAAGCAGGGCTCCAGCAGCCAGCCTTCCCCTAGGCAGAACCAGAAGACACAGAGCTACTAAGGCAGCCCCTCCAGCCATTGGAGGAGAGGAGGAGGAAGAAGAAAAGGCCAAGGAAGACATGTAGGTGGCCAGGAAGGGACCTCACCAGCCAACTGCCAGCCCCAGACCACTTCCAAACTGCACCACCAACCTTCTGCATCTCCCCGGGATGATCTAAGAGAAGACATGCCCTCACCCTCTCACACACCTGCTGAGGAGACTGGAGATGACTCCGAAGAGGGCATGTACTTGTTCCATAGTCCACTTGCAGATCAGGGGCTCCCAGAGCTGCCAGCACATGTTGCAGCAGCCAGGTCATGTCAGTGGCTGACACTTAGACTCCATGTTGCTGGCACCTGGGGCCAGCCAGCCCTGACTGTGACCTGGCTGGTGTGGTAGGTATCTTGACTGGCACAATCCAGGACCTGCAGGAGTCTATGGAGCAGGTGCAGGCCCAGAATGCGATGCCAGCAAGGCAGATGGCATGGCAGGAGGAGCTGGTGAGGCACCTTTGGCATCACTGGTGACATTCACATCAGCATTCTCCCCGAGGCTCCTCTCCAGCCAGGGGTTCTGCAGCATTGGCTGCCTCCTTCTCCTCTCCCCCACCCCCCCCCCCTTCCTTGACTTGGGAGGTATCATTGCTGGATGCAGGTCATGTGAGTCCTGCCAATTGATCACAGGTGCATCATCTGTTACAGCACTGGGAATGTGGTTTTTCTGTTCATACTGATTTGATTTGGTTATACGTACAGCTGTGGTGAACATTGTTGGCACCCTTGCTTTTGAGGTATATTGTGTTACAATAGCTAGACAAATATTTTAGCATATTGCAACTGTTTGTCATCATAATATGTTCCTAATATGTTCAAAGGTGTGTAACCACAACAGAGTTGTCTGTGCGACATAGACATCATGATTGGTGAGAAGAAAACCACATATGACTTGGACAGGATTAATAGCACCCTTCAATAATATTTGGTTGTACAACCCTTGCCAGTGATGATAGTCTCCAAACGTTTTTATAGCCATCTATAGATTCTGTACATCTGTCTGCTGATAGTTTCTCCCCCTCTTCAACGGCAATGTTTAGCAACTCATGAATGTTTCCAGGGTACCTTTTACCAATGTCAGATGTCAGCTCCATGCAAAGGTTCTATATTGCACTCATATCAGGACTCATTGCTGGCCTGTTTTTCCCCTTTTCACTATTCTTTTGTACTTTGGGATGGATGTTTAGGGTCATAATCCTGCTGGAAGACCCATGACCTTCAACATATACCTAGCTTTCAGACACTAGGTAGCACATTGCACTCTAAAAGAGCTTGGTAGTCCTCTGACCTAATGATTCTTTTCATATGTTGCAGTCTTCTGGTTCATAAGGCAGCAAAAAAACCCCAAATACATTATGGAACTTCCACCATATTTAACTGTGGGAAGGGTGTTCTTGATCATTTGAACCTCTTTTCTTATGCTGCAAACGTATGGCTGGTCTGCATTGGCAAAGAGCTGACATATGTATCTGTACAGCACTGTGTATACCTTGTAGTAATGATTAATAGTAGAAGTAGTAGTAATTTGGTTTAACCTCTCCTAAGAATATTTTTCCATAAGGATTGGGTTTCTCAACGTAGATTTTGGCAGCAGCCTTTGTCCAGCAGCTCCCCCGATTGGGGGTAGAGCGCCCGAACGGGAGAGGCAGCCAATTCTCCCGCTCGGAGGCTCCTGCCCAATCGGGGCAGTGGGAGGTGCAGTTGAGCCAGCATAAAGAGCCAGCTCCAGTGAAAGAACTTTGCCAGCAGCAGCCTTTGTCCAGCAGCTCCCCTGATTGGGGGTAGAGCGCCCGAACGGGAGAGGCAGCCGATTCTCCCGCTCGGAGTCTCCTGCCCAATTGGGGCAGTGGGAGGTGTAGCTGAGCCAGCATAAAGAGCCAGCTCCAACGAAAGAATTTCACTAGCAGCAGCCTTTGTCCAGCAGCTCCCCCGATTGGGGGTAGAGTGCCCGAACGGGAGAGGCAGCCAATTCTCCCGCTCGGAGGCTCCTGCCCAATCGGGGCAGTGGGAGGTGCAGCTGAGCTGGCATAAAGAGCCAGCTCCAACGAAATAACTTTGCCAGCAGCAGCCTTTGTCCAGCAGCTTCCCCGATTGGGGGGGGGAGCGCTCGAACGGGAGAGGCAGCTGATTCTCCCGCTCGGAGGCTCCTGCTCAATCGGGGCAGTGGGAGGTGCAGCTGAGCCGGCATAAAGAACCACCTCCAACCAGCGCGCCCGCACTTTGCGGACCCGCACCTGAGGGCCTCACCAGAGGGCCCTTTGGCATGGCCCTCCAATGAAGCAACCACGATCCCACAGTAGCGATTATATAACAGACAGCCTCAACGTACACAAAACTGAAAGACTAAACGGACAGCTACACAAGCTTTATAACCTCCGTGGCCCTTAGAAGCGGCCACAGAAGCAACACAGCCAACAGTTGCAACAAGACCACCAGCAGCAGATGACCAGCAGCAAACGACAATAGCCAACAAGACAACGAAAACCAACACTAACAGATCAAAGTAAGTGCAGCCATCCACTAAAGCCCAACGAAGAAAATATGTATGCAACCCTGATCCTGCCCTTCAGCCTCCTCCTCACCCAACTCCTACCACCCCAGGCAACCAACCACAACCTACTAACAAGCACTCCATGGCATCCAGCACTGCTCTACACACACACCCAGTATCCACACTGGAACACACACAGTTCTCCCAAGAACAAGAGGCAAAACAGGCACAAGACCAACACACATACAAACATAAATGGAGCACAGAGACCACTAAACACCCCAGCTACACAGAGACCACTAAACACCCCAGCTACAATCACAATAGAGCTCATCAACGCCAAATCCATACGAAACAAAATTAACACAATAGCAGACAACATAGAAGATCAGAGACCCGACATACTGTGCATAACAGAAACTTGGCTCACCCCCACCAATAATGTACTACTTAATCAATTAGTACCATCCACCTACTCTGCATTCAACTGCCCACGCGCACAATGGAGAGGAGGAGGGGTCTTGATCATCGCAAGGAACAGCCTAAGATTCAAGTCATGAAATGCCTAAAACACAACCCAATGCAACACCATCACTGTGGAAAACAAACGGATGACCCTATGCCTCACATACAGAGCCCCGAATATGCCTCCAGATGAACTAGCCTCAACTCTAGAAGAGGTCTGTGCTGTCAACACAAATCACAAACCCCTGATACTACTAGGAGACTTCAACCTAAAATCCACCAACACAAAGGATGCAGAAGCTTTTCTACGAGCCATGGGAACCTTACAATACACCCAAATGATCAATACCCCAACGCACAGACACGGATCTTCACCAGACCTCATATTCACACCTAACTTTCTATTGGACAACGGTAACATATCAACACCCAATGTCACACCTGTACCATGGTCAGACCATCACATAATCAAAATAGAGCTTACGCCACAGGGGCGAAACCACGACAAAAATCTGGACAACCCACCACCACAAAGAAGATTTAAAAGCTTCGACAAGGACCCATTTTTAAAGGACACACTACCACACCTGAGCACAGAAGCAGAAGATCTAGACGAACAAATCAGAAAATGGAACAGCATCATCAATACAGCTGCCAAAGCCACCGAATGCAGACCCAAGAAGCCTCGACACACCAAAGCACATCACACACCCTGGTACTCAAAAGTCATACGGAATGAGAAGAGGGAACTCAGGAAGTTAGAACGGCGATGGAGACACACCAAGTCACCCAACACTCAGGCACTATACTTAACAAAACTAAAAGAATACAACAAACTTATCAACCAAATGAAGAAAGAATACCACACTAACATCATACTCAAATCAAACAACAAACCGAGAGAGCTCTTCGAAATTGTGAAAATCCTCACCAAAGATCAGAAAACCGAGAGCGGTGCAAATAGACCCTCAAGCATTCGCAGACACATCCAAGAAAAATTCCATTCTACTTCACAACGAAAAACAGACACAAGCACCAAACCAATAACACCCTCAAGAAAAACCTGGGACAGATTCAGCACCCCATCCACAGAGCTGCTCTCACACATCATCACCACACTCAATACAAGCACGGCTCCAACAGACCCATGCCCAGTTACATGGATTAAAGCAACAAAGTCAAACTTCATCCACACCATACACAACATGGTGAACAGTTCACTAACCCAAGGAATCATGCCAGACCAGCTAAAACTCGCCACAATAAGACCAATCCCGAAGAAATCACCACTCGACAAGAACAACCCAGCAGCCTACAGGCCTATCTCAAGCATCCCTCTACTGGCTAAGATCATTGAGGAAGTGGTACAACATCAGCTACAAGACCACATCGACAACCACGCACAACTGGACCTCAACCAACACGGCTTCCGACCTAACCACGGAGTCGAAACACTACTGTTATACCTATTTAACGACATACTACACATCATAGACAACAGCAAGAATGGAATACTCATGATCTTCATCGACATTTCATCAGCATTTGACACAGTGGATCAAGGAACCCTACTAACAAGACTACAGAACATTGGACTACACGGAGCCACTCTGAAGTGGTTCCACTCCTACTTAACAGACAGACAGATACAGGTCAAGGTCATGCAAGGAGTGCTTCAAGGATCTGCCCTATTAGCACTATTATTTAACCTCTACATCCAGCCAATATGCAGCATCATAAAAGAACACAGGACAAAATACACAATCTATGCGGACGACTTAATGATATACACACCAATCACCCTCGACAACCCAGACTACTCCAAGATAGCAGAATGTCTCAGGCACATGAACAGCTGGTTTCAAGACAACAACCTGACCATAAACTACAGCAAGACCGAGGCACCAATCATCACACGAAACTCTGTCTTCATCCCTCCTTGCAACATCAAGATAGACAACACAACCATACCCATACAACCAGAAGTGAAATACCTCAGAGTGACACTGGACAAAGAACTGAACCTTCAGTCCCACATCAGCAGAACCACCAAAAATGCATACCACAGGATGAGACTAGTCCATCGCCTCAAACCCCTCCTCTCTCAAGATCACTTCCGCACAGTCTGTCAGGCACTAATAACCCCAATCCTAGACTTCTGCAACCCAATCTTCCTTGGACTAACAAAACAGACAATCAGGCCACTGCAATTGGCGCAAAACACAGCAGCACACATAATATCTGGCACCACAAGAGAAGCACACATCACACTCACTCTAAAAGAGCTACACTGGCTACCAATCGGATCCCGCATCAAATACAAGACAGTCATACACATATTCAAAATCAAACAACAATCATCAGCTTTCAGCCTACACCCAATCATACAACCCGACAGCAGCACAAGACTGAGGAGAAGAGGCACATCCAACCATGTCAACACTCCAAGAGACCTCACCAAGGTACGCAAAGACACCTAAAAACGAGCTTTATCAAAGGCAGCTCCAACAATTTGGAACGCCCTCCCTGATGAACTACGTTCAACAACGGACATTAAGGACTTTAGGAAGCTGCTAAAAACAACCCTCTTCATAGAGCACTACAGTGACATCACTTAAACTGTGCAACCGACAATCCCCCAGATCAACCACCCTCCTCTCATGAATCGATTATGGTACTGAATTAAAGTCCTGATATACATAATATTGTAAATAGCACACACTGTAAATAGCTCAACAAGAATCAACAACCATATACACATACACGCCCTCAATGCTCACTGCATGCACACACTAGACACAGTAATTGGTTGATTGATTGCCGTGTAGACCGCCTTGATTGTAGGAAAAGGCGGTATAGAAATCTGTTTAAATAAATAAATAAATAAAGTTCAGGCGTGCCTTCTAATGTGTGTCTTTGAGCAGTGGGGTTCTCCTTGGCCTTCGCCCATGAGGTCCATCTCTGTGCAGTGCAGCATAAGGCGCAGATTGAAACCACCACTTCCAGTTGACCCAGTTGAGCTCCTTGGATGTTGTATGTGGTGTATTTTCCACATTTCACACTAGCCTTAGAGGACTTGATGGCATAGTTTTCCTCTTCCCCCATGTCCTGGGAGGTTCTTGTCAATATTGGCAGAAATCTTCTTGAAAACATAGGAAACTGTGGACATAGGAATGACAAATTCTTTCAAGATGGCCTTGTACTCCTTTGAACTGTCATATTTGCTGATAAAGACTTTTGTGACAGTGTCAGGCATCTTTCTTATTATCATCATTGGTAAAATGGAACTTGGAATGAATGTGGCCATTTTTAACATAACAGCCATCATTCAAAGATAGAGAAGAAAAACGTACCTCCTTAGGTAATGGCAGAAAATCTGCCTTTACTTCAACATCCAAATGCCCTTCAGAAGACCCCACTTTGGAGGCAGGAGCAATGGAGGCAGGTGGGACACTTTCCACAACCTGGGAAAGACTCCTATCCCGACCAAGCAAACTACTGGATTGACTGGGTGGGGTAAATTAGTCCAAGGAGTCCAGAGTACATCCAGGGCTAGCCTTAGGCATAGAGGACATAGTGACAACGTGACGATACATGGGACCCACATCCATCAAGATCTTTATCTCTGGCAACATCAACTGCTTCTTCCTCCTACCCATCTGCTGTAAGTTTCCCGGCTCCGGTAGCTCCAATGTGTTTTGAAGGGGCTCCAAAGGGCAGTACCTGCCCCTTTGGAACGCTCCATGGGACACACTCCTGCATGACCACATGCCGCGGTAGGGCCCAGTCTTTAAAGGTCTGCAATCAACTGCTCTGCTGGAAAGAGAGGCTGCCCGATGCAAATGCTGGCAGCATGCAGTGCACCAGAAGATCCCAGCTCAACGATCTCCTCCCCGGGCTGGTCTTTAAAGGCCCGCAATCAGCTGTTCTGCTGGAAAGGGGGGCTGCCCGACGTGAATGCTGGCAGTGTGCAACGCACCAGAAGATCCCAGCTCCCCAGAAGTAGTGTTTTTCATGTGACCTTGGACAGCATAATTGTGAATCTGAGTGCAGAGTCATCTAACTAGTAGCATTTGTTTAAGATTCCATTTACTCCTAAAATGCAGCATGTGACACAAGAGTCTGAAGAACTAGAAAAAGCTTCTTAATGCATACTTCACAAATAACCCACAGACATTTCTAAAATGTTTCCTTTTGAAATGCAGCTTTTGAAAAAACATCTTCAGATATACTTTTGGAAAACAGCATGAACAACTTTTACTTGTTTAATAAGATTTCCAAAAAAAATCTCAGACTCTCATGAAAGGTGCACAGTTCTATGGATTTTTGTGCATGCTTCCCGTGACTAGCAGTAGCTGAAAGAAGTTTCAGCAAGCTAGCTCTTATCAAAAACTGAAGGCATTCTAAGAGACCAGAATGGCCAAGCCACTTTGCAATGTTGTTTATTGTGTGAACTTTCAAGAGAATTGACTTTGCAATGAAAAAAGCACTGTTTTACAATGAAAAAGGCCAGAAAAGTATTCTAATTATAAAATGTTTGCAGCAATGTTGGCATTTTAAGCAAAAAAAAGACAAAACATCAACTGAATAACACCATTAGTAGGGCCAACAAACAGGGCCAGTATTAGACACAATGGTATATGGTTAGTTAAAGGGTACTGGATGCCCTATATGAACCTTAACCCTTGTGCTCTCCACCCACCAAGATTATCACATCCGTCACCCCTCCCACAACAATTTTATAAAAATGTATAACTGAATGGCATACTTGAAATATTAATCTTTGTGTAACTCAATAGATAAATAAATAAAAATTAAAAAAATACTGTACCTGGGGAGGCGGTCCATTGGATGCTGCGGGCCGGCGGCAATGAGGGTTTTTTTTAAGTAACATAGAAACATAGAAACATGATGACAGAAAAAGACCACATGGCCCATCTAGTCTGTCCTTCCATATCAACAACTACAACAGTCCACTTTTTACCTTTAGAGATCCTCTGTGTTGGTCCCATGCTTTTTTGAATTCAGTTACTGTCCTCATCTCTACCACCTCCAATGGGAGACTATTCCATGGATCCACTACTCTTTCCGTAAAGAAATATTTCCGCATATCACTCCTGAATCTATCTCCCTTCACCTTCATCCCATGTCCCCTCATAGCAGAACTTGCTTTCAATTGAAAGAGGCTCTCTCCCTGAACATTTATGCCATGGAGGTATTTAAACATCTCAATCATATCACCTCTATCCCGCCTTTCCTCTAAGGTGTACATATTAAGATCCTTAAGTCTGTCCTCATATGCTTTATAATGAAGCCCACTAATAATTTTAGTAGCCACCCTCTGCACCAACTCCATCCTGTTCACATCCTTTTGAAGGTGCGGTCTCCAGAATTGCACACTATACTCCAAATGAGGTCGCACCAAAGACATATACAGAGGCATTATCACCTCCTTATTTCTGCTAGCCATTCCTCTCCGTATGCACGCAAGCATCCTTCTAGCTTTTGCCGTCGCCTTTTCTACCTGTTTAGCTACTTTAAGATCATCAGACACAACCACGCCTAGGTCCCGCTCTTCTTTAGTGGACAAAAGTACTTCACCTCCTATACGGTATTGCTCCCTTGGATTGCTGCAGCCCAAATGCATGACCTTACATTTTTTAACATTAAATCCCAGCTGCCAAATTCTAGACCATTCTTCAAGCTTAGCTAGATCCCTCCTCATGTTATCTACACCTTCCTGGGTGTCTACTCTATTGCAGATTTTGGTATCATCTGCAAAGAGGCAAACCTTACCCGACAGCCCTTCCGCTATATCACTAAAAAAGATGTTAAAAAGAATCGGACCAAGGACAGATCCCTGGGGCACACCACTGGTAACATCCTTCTCCTCAGAGTGAGCTCCATTTACTTGTACTCTTTGTCGCCTCCCACCCAACCAATTTCTAACCCAAGCAGTAACTTTAGGGTCCATCCCTAGGGTGCTCAGTTTGTTTATAAGTCGCCTGTGAGGAACAGTGTCAAAGGTTTTACTGAAATCTAAATACACCACATCTAGAGCTCTCCCTTGGTCCAACTCCCTGGTCACCCAGTCAAAGAAATCAATCAGATTTGTCTGACAAGACCTGCCTCTGGTGAATCCATGCTGCCTCGGATTCTGTAATCCGCTGGACTCCAGAAACCTCACTATTTTCTCTTTCAGCAGCGTTTCCAATAATTTACTCACCACCGAAGTTAAACTAACCGACCTGTAGTTTTCAACCACATCCTTACTTCCGCTTTTGTGTAAAGGCACCACATGAACCTCTCTCCAGTCCTTTGGCACCACTCCCGACTCCAACGAGGCATTGAAATGGTCAGTCAGTGGAGTTGCTAGAACGTCCTCAAGTTCCCTCAGTATTCTAGGGTGTATCCCATCCGGTCCCATCGCTTTGTCTACTTTAAGCTGAGCTAGTTTCTCACGAACACAGTCTTCTGAAAATTGTTCAAGATGTCCCTCGTTTCTGTTCCTATTTGTGGGTGTTTTCTGAAGTCCTGCTCCTGGTTCTTCATCTGTGAACACAGAACAAAAATATTTGTTAAACAATTCCGCTTTATCCTTATCAGCTTCTACATATTCCCCCCCTGCACCCTTGAGTCTGACAATACCACTTTTGCCCTTCCTCTTCTCACTAATATATCTGAAAAATGTCTTATCCCCCCATTTTATTGCATTGGCTATTTCCTCCTCCTTTTGAATCTTTGCCTTCTTGACTACTTTGCTAGCTTCTCTAAGTTTTTCCAAATACAGATGCCTGTCTTCCTCTCTCTGTGATCTCTTGTATTTCATGAAGGCCTCCCTCTTTTTCTTCACTTTTTCAGCTACTTCCTTCGAAAACCATAGCGGTCTCCTTTTCCTTTTGCCTTTATTTACCATTTTAACAAAAAGGTTGGTTGCCCTTAAAATACCCCCTTTCAGTTTTGCCCACTGGTTTTCTACATCCCCCAGCTGTTCCCATGCCACTAATGACTCCCTGAGGTATTGGCCCATCTTCGCAAAGTTAGTCTTCCTAAAGTCTAAGATCCTCACCTTGGAATGGATTCTAACAGCCCTAGTCCTAATACTGAACCACACCATCTGGTGATCACTGGATGCAATGGTGATCACTACAACATCAGAAATGAAGAGCTTACTTAACCCCTCTGCACCAGCAACCTTACTGGGTTCTTGGAGCTACAGAAAGCTACATTCAAAAACAATGGGAAGGTTACCAAAAGACAACAATAAAATACAACACAGTTCTATAGAAAATACACCAAAGCTTTAGTGGAGAGAAACTAAAAGAAGCACGTTCTCCTTGTTTACTCTAACTTACTAGCCATGGTTCACTTTATTTATAAGGCTCTTTTAGATGATACAGCATAATTTCACTTTATCATTATACGTCAAATATGACGTATTTATCATATCGTAGGTCAACTTTATTCAATGTGGGTGAGTGTGCGGAGACATACATGGAGTCCAAGACATAACTGTTTACTGCTACATAGGCCATTATGAGGAGACATACAGGATTCCAAGACATAATTGACCTAATTGACATAATTGTTTACTGCTGACTAGGTTGATATTTAATAACCCTGAGAGTATTTTAGCTAATAACCCTGAGACAGAAAGGCTAGAGTACAACCTGCCCTTTTCTTTATTTATGTAAACCTTTACTTAGTAAGCTAATATATGAAGTTTTATTTCTAAGCAAGGTTCTGAACAGAATTAACTCTTTCTCAGGTTTAGTCAGTCTAATAGTGTACGGTACCCTGTACCAACATACATGCTTTCAAGAAACACTTTCACCATTGGTAAGCACCAAGTCCAGTATGGCCTCTTCACATGTGGGGTCTGTTACCAATTGCCTGAATAGTTCTCCCTGTAGAGAATCCAGGATCTCCTTACTTCTAGATGATACTGCAGCAGGAATGTGCCAATCAACATCTGGCATATTGAAATCTCCTATCAGTACCACTTCCCCTTTCCTAGCAATGCTGCTTATGTCTTCAATTAACTCTCTGTCCACCTCTTCCTCTTGTGAGGGAGGTCTGTATATCACACCAATGCAAATAGATTTCTCTTTCCCTCTTTCTAGTTTAACCCACAATGCCTCCTCTCTCCCTTTTAAGCTCTGTAATGCCAAAGTAAAAGAAAGACGTCTGCCTACAGGGAGAGAGAGAAGCTGATCTATGAATTTTGTAATTTAAAAAAATGCTTTGGGTGGCAAGAGACACCACAGGAGGTTTGGTCCTGTGCTCAGGGGACTGTTCCGTGGCTTCGGGGCTGCAGAGGAGCAGTTGGGCTGTGGGAGGGCATCGGGGAGAGCCATGGTTTTTGTGGCTGTTCCCGATGGGGGCCCCCAGTGCTGTGGCTGCTCCCAGGCACTGGAGTGCTGCAGGAATCATGGGTCCAACTTCTGAAAGGTCACAGGCCCATGCGGGGGGTGGCCAGAGCTGGTAGGTTTGGGTCAGATGGTCCCGAGGAGAGCTGGCATCATGGCTAGGTGAATGCAGCAATTGGGGAAGGGGTTGCCAGAGCACCCAAAGAGGGTCTGGGAGTTGCCAAGGAAAGATGAATTGGGTTGCCAAGGGGGCACTGGGGCCCAAGATCATTGGGTTAGTTGGAGAAGACCGGGGCTCAAGAGTATTGGGTTATGTTGGGGAAGATTGGAGCCATGTTTTTAGGCCTGCCTGGGGCCTTGCTATGATGCACAGCCAGAATGAAAGGGCCGGACACCCTCTAAACAGCCAAAATCGGACGAATTAATAGAATTGGATTTTCAAGTGTTCAAGGGTTTGGGGGGTCTGGAGAGGTGTTGGAGAGCTAGTAAGCCCCTGAACATTGTTTTTATAATTTTTTTAAGCCATTTAAAGCCATTATTCGTGGCATTTGTAAGGTGAAGGGGGGATGAATTCCCAAGGTCCTGGGAGATTACTAATGCTCTGCTAAGATTATAAATATGTTTAAAGTGAGTGACAAAGTTTTAATAAATTATTTTTATGAATAAAAATGAAAGTTTAATACCTGGAAAATACCCGGATATCGGAGGAGGGGGAGGGATCTTGTTTGAAACTTTGTTGCAATGTGGCTAAGCTGAAAGAAAAGTGAGCAGTGACACAGCTGTGTAAGGGATCTTCCCTCTGGCAGCAGTTTTAAAGTGACAGTTTGAAAAAACATTAGATGACTTACAGGTTTGGACAAGCATTCCAACGACTAGAGGGAGTGAATGAGAATCCACAAGCATGCACAGGAAATTTGCAAAACAAGAGAAAAAACTCTTCAAAGAATTAGATCAGCAAATGAGGAAAATCAAGAGGCAAATGCACAAATGCAGTGGGAAATACAAAATGTTACTCCAGAAACCCTTTGTCGATCAAGAACAAACACATGAATGGTTAAGGAGAGGTGAACTGAAACCAAAGGATGAGAGATTGATAGTTGCAGCCCAGGACAATGGATTACAGACGAGGTGGTTTATGAGCATTGAAAAACTGGCAAAACAGACATATGTTGATTCTGTAAGAAAGACCTGGAAACAGTTACTCACCTCATAGATGTCTGTGAAATTCTGACTGCAGAAAATATCTATACAGAAAGGTACAACAAAGTAGCATGCCTCATCCATTGGAAACTCTGCAAACACTACAACATCACTGTCCTTGAAAAGCACTGAGATCATGACCCTAAGAGAATTACATTATGATCATCTGGGACATTCCCATTCCGACAGACAACAAACTGGATGCAAGGAATCCTGCAATAGTGGTAAAGGAGAAAAACACCAGAACGGCATTGGTAATAGAGGTGTTGATTCCAAGTGATTATTCTGTGAATTGTATGGAGAGGCAGAGGATCCTGAAGTACCAAGAAATGTAGTCAGAGACCAAGAAAATATGGCAGAAAGATACAGAAATATTTCCCATTGTACTGGGAGCCCCAGGCTTGATAAAGAAGAATTTCCAAGCACATCTTGATAAATTATCCATTTCCTCCGTCTCTCCGGGCCAGTCCAAATAACTGTAGGGTTGTCAATCTGCTCCAGCAGCTGAGAACTGTAATACAAAGTCTTGCTGACAGGATATCCGGCTCCCTCTAGTGTGCAAAACCCAGTCTTATAGTCCTCAGCAGCTGGATAGGATGTGCCTGACAGGCTCCGGAGTGCTGAAGAGAGTTGAAGTTTGGAGGTGTTGCTTTTTCTGGCAGGGTAGCCCTAGCGGGGTTGCCTGGGTCAGAAGGAGGGGTACTGACTGTAAATTAAGAATATCATATACCCGGTATTTGGCTGGAGGTAGAGCCTGCCTCACTCAGCCTGTCAGTCATACCCAATGGGAGGGAGAAAGAGAGGATCTGGGAGCCCCAGATTGCAGCCCTCTGCCCTCACTGCCTGACCGGGGATATCTGTGAGCAGCGGTTGTTAAGGCAGCTTGGTTCCGCATACTTTTGGGTTTCAGGTAGGACGGCTGCCAAACTGCAGCATTTACAGACAGACGGTGTGAGATCGCTTTTACTCTCCCGGTGCATGTTTGCCGTTTCGGCGGTTTGTATTCAGTGCGGGAGTCGTCGGCAGCTGTCGGGTCCCGGCGTTTGTAGCAGTTGTTTTTGCGCCATTAGTTCTCTCGAGAGGAGGTTTAGAAGCGCGATGGATCTTCATTTGAAAGTTGGGGAATGTGCTGAGGTGATCCCGGGCGCGGAGGATAAGGTGGGAGCGGTGGCCATTTTGACTGCTGCTTCAGTCTCTCCCACGCTTTCTCACAAGCCTGTAAAATGCAAGGCAAAGTCTAAAAGGCCACACTCAGAGTTAGTTGAGGGGCAAGAACCTTCCCCTGAGGCTCAGGGGGTTTTATCAGCTGTTTTTTCGGCGGATTTTATTCTCACCTTGCACAAGGCATATTTGTTAAAGATGGAACAAAGTCTAGCTAAGCCTCCTTCTCCTAGCATGGGGAATATATCTAAGGCAGAAACCTCCTTGCTAGATCTGGGAGAAGGGCCCTCAGTGAAGGTCATGAGTTCTGACCCCAATTTGCTAGAAGGTCAGAGTGCTGTACCTCAGGAGGCTGAAGAGAGGCAGCTCTTCTCAGAAGGGGATTTGGATGCCTGGGCCCTAGGAGATTTCAAAGAAGGTGAATTACTACCGGGAGAAGACCCTAATGTTTTTAGGGTTTTTCGTAAGGAAGAGCTCGGGGCACTGATTGCTCAGTCCCTAGCGGCGCTTAACATAACTTTGCCTGTGGTGCAGGAAGAGCAGTTGGAGGATCCGCTCCTTCAGGGTTTCAAGCCAGAGCAGCGGTGTTTTCCTATTCACAGGGTCATTAGACAAATGATAGATTCAGAATGGGAATGCCCAGAGGCTTGCCTTAGGGGGAGCCGGGCGATGGGGCGCCTTTACCCGTTGCCTCAGGAGGACAAGGACTTGCTTCGTATGCCTAAGGTCGATGTGCTAGTGGCGGCGGAAACAAAGAAGACTACTATCCCAGTGGAAGGTGGAGCTGCCCTGAAAGATCTACAAGATCGTAAGTTGGAGGCGCTGTTGAAGCAGGCGTTTGATTCAAGTGCCCTAGTGCTCCAGGCCTCTATTTGTGGCGCTTACATCTCTCGAGCTTCTATTCGATGGCTGCAAAGTGACTTGGTAGCCGACAAGGAGACTGGTACGTGCACGGAAGGTGCTAGACTAGAGTCGGCGGCAGCCTACTTGGCGGACACTTTTTATGATCTGGTGAGAATTTCCGCAAAATCTATGGCATCGGTGATTGCGGCAAGGCGATTCCTGTGGCTGCGTAATTGGGCTGCGGACGCGTCGTCCAAAACGCGTTTCAGTAAACTCCCCTACAAGGGTAAGCTGCTTTTTGGGGAGGTGCTTGAAAAGATAGTTAAGGACTTGGGGGATTCCAAGGGGGGCCGTCTCCCGGAGGATCGCCCAAAAGGTCCTCGGTTTGGACCCCTAGCTAGGGGACAAGGTAGGGATTTGCGTAAGTTCCGGGGTTCCCATTTTGTGCCTTACCAGAGGGGATGTTTTCCGTCTCGGGGACAGTCCTTTCGAGGAATGCGGGGGTTCAAAAGGGGATTTTTTGGTTCCCAGCAGAACACCCCCAGAAAGCCCCAATGAAGGTCGGCTGACTCAGGCGGAGCTCCCTATCGGAGGACGACTGCAGAGTTTCCTTTCCGCCTGGGTCGACATTACATCAGACCGATGGGTGCTGGATATTATCCGAGAGGGCTATGCACTGGAGTTCACACAACCATTAAAGGAGACGTTTCTGAGATCTCCTTGCGGATCTCCGGCAAAGAGGACAGCGATCAACGATATGCTGCAGCGTCTACTTCGGTTACAAGCAGTGGTCCCTGTCCCCAATGACCAATACGGCTTAGGTCGATACTCGATTTATTTCGTGGTTCCCAAAAAAGAGGGAGCTTTTCATCCCATCCTGGATCTCAAGCACGTAAACTGCTGTTTGAGGGTATCTCACTTTCGTATGGAAACCCTAAGATCAGTCATTCAGGCGGTAAGACCCGGTATGGGTCACTTCCAGTTCAGGGCTTTGCCGTTTGGCCTGGCCACCGCTCCGCGCACTTTCACCAAGGTAATGGTGGTGGTGGCAGCAGCTTTGAGATCGGAGGGAATTCAAGTCCATCCTTACTTAGACGATTGGTTGATTCGAGCAGCGTCAAGGTTGGAGTCCATCACAGCAACCAACCGGGTGGTTCAGGTTCTGGAACACCTCGGTTGGGTTATAAATCCATCCAAGAGCCGTCTCACTCCACAACGCCAGCTGAAGTATCTTGGCGCATTGTTCGATACCGAGCTGGGATTGGTCTTCCTGCCCAACGACAGGATAAAGAAGCTTTGGAAACAGATAAGAGCTTTCTTGAGCTTAAGAGCTCCCACTGCATGGAGATACCTACAGCTTCTAGGGACCATGACGGCGGCCTTGGATTTGGTACCATGGGCCAGGGCACACATGCGGCCGCTGCAGCATTCCCTGATCTCCAGGTTGTCCCTGCAGGTTCACTCCCTGAACCGGAAGCTGGATTGCCCAGACAGCGTATGGGTCAGTCTGCACTGGTGATTGGATCATCGACGGGTTCGCGCGGGAGTTTCTCTGCTCGAACCAGAGTGGTTGTTAGTAACCACAGATGCCAGCCTTTTGGGCTGGGGAGCGCATTGTTTGTCGCACGTGGCACAGGGGAGCTGGTCTGAGGAGGAGGCCGCATGGTCGATCAATCGCCTGGAAATGAGGACGGTCTGTTTAGCACTGAAGAACTTCTAGTGAGGGGAAAAGCGGTTCGGATTTTCTCCAACAATGCGGTAACGGTCTCCTATACCAACAAGAAGGGTGGCACGAGGTCCGCAGACCTGTTGGCGGAGAGTCAGAGTTTAATGTTTTGGGCGAAGACTCATCTCCTGGCCATCTCGGCAGCGCATGTAGCCGGGAAGGACAATGTGCAGGCCGATTTTCTCAGTCGGAATGTCCTAGACCCCAGAGAGTGGGAGTTGAACGCAACAGTGTTCCACGACATCTCCCTTCACTGGGGGCAGCCAGTCATGGATCTCATGGCCACTCTGGAGAACTCCAAGGCGGTAAGGTTTTACAGCAGGTACAAAGTGCATATGTCAGAGGGCCTCGACGGTCTGGTTCAGCCGTGGCCGAGGGAGCAGCTGCTGTATGTGTTTCCCCCGTGGCCTTTGATCGGTCGGGTGGTACGAAGAATTGCAAAGCACGATGGAGTGGTGATCCTCATTGTTCCAGATTGGCCCCTGCGGCTGTGGTATGCAGACCTGGTCAGGTTGCTGATCGCACCTCCGTGGAGGCTCCCCAGTCGAATCAATTTGTTGAACCATGGGCCAGTGTTGATGCCGCAGGTGGATTGGTTCTTGCTTACGGCTTGGCTGTTGAAAGGAAGCGGCTCCGACGTCGAGGTTACTCACCGGCGGTAATTGAGACCTTGTTGAAGTCTAGAAAGCGCTCTACTTCCCTAGCGTATTTTCGCGTCTGGCGGTTATTTGAGGATTGGTGTAGCGTTCATGAGGTTAGACCTTTTACCGCTTCCCTACCGGTCATCTTGGCTTTCCTGCAAGGCGGTCTGGAAAAAGGCTTGGCGCTTAGCACTTTGAAGGTACAGTTAGCAGCCTTATCATGTTATAGAGGTAAGGTGGGTGGTGGCAGACTTTTGGTTCATCGGGATGTTCAGCGGTTTCTCAGAGCTTCGAAGCTTCTCCATCCGCCTCTAAGGTCGGTAGTTCCTCCGTGGGATTTGAATTTGGTGTTAGAGGCTCTAACTCAACCACCTTTTGAGCCGGCGTCAGGGGGGAGTCTCAGGGAGTATTCTTGGAAGACTGCTTTCCTGGTAGCTTTGTGTTTGGCTAGATGGGTCTCGGATCTTCAAGCTCTCTCCTGTCGGGCTCCTTATTTTCAGTTTATGAAGGAGAAAGTTGTTCTTCGGCCGGTGCCTTCGTTCCTTCCTAAGGTAGTGTCCATGTTTCATGTCAATCAAACCATTTCCCTGCCGACTTTTCCGCGTGATGTGTGCACTGACGGGGGTCAGAGGCTTTGAAAGTTGGACCTAGGTAGGGTGCTGCATACTTACCTTCGTAAAACTGAATCTTTCAGGAAATCAGAACGGTTGTTTGTTCTTTTTGGAGGGCCTCGGAAGGGACAGGCTGCTTCGAAGGCATCTATTGCCCGATGGGTAAAACGGGCAATCGCGGCAGCTTATGAGGCAAGGGGATGCTTACCTCCACAAGGTCTTCGAGCTCATTTGACTAGAGCACAAGCCGCTACGTGAGCGGAGTTTGCGCTGGTATCCCCGGTGGATATTTGTCAGGCGGCGTCCTGGTCGACTCTGCATACTTTTACTAAGCACTATCGTTTAGATGTTCAGGCGCGAGGGGATGCGATTGTTGGGGCCTCCGCTGTGTTAGGGGGTCTCGCAGGTCCCTCCCGTCTTTAGGAACTGCTTTGGTACTTCACTACAGTTACCTGGACTGGCCCGGAGAGACGAAGAGGAAGGAGAAATTAGACCTTACCTGCTAATTGTCTTTCCTTGAGTTCTCTCCGGGCCAGTCCAGGTCCCACCCTCTGAATCTGTGAGAGTTTCTGTCTTAGGAAAGAGCTCGGATTTGGCGTTCAGGCCTCTCCGGGATTTAGGGGTGTGCTTCGGGAAGATGGGCTGCATTGGAGCTCCCTTTTTTCCGCTGAGGGGGACGACGGGATCCTGATGTTTTTAGAATATGTTTAAGGATGAAGAAATGCGCCCCTCAGAAAAGCCAACACAAGAGATGTAAATAAAGGAAAGGAAAAAAAAAGAAAAAAGAACCTTACGATTTGATGAGCGTTTATAGCTTTTTGTTTTTGGTTTTCATTCAATTAGTAGCTGCTTGGTCAATAGGTGACTGGGTTTTGCACACTAAAAGGAGCCGGATATCCTGTCAGCAAGACTTTGTATTACAGTCCTCAGCTGCTGGAGCAGATTGACAACCCTACAGTTACCTGGACTGGCCCGGAGAGAACTCAAGGAAAGACAATTAGCAGGTAAGGTCTAATTTCTCCATCTGTTACATCTTATGAACTCCAGAAGGAATCTCTCTTTGGTACGATGTAAGTACTATGTTGAACATTAGCAGTAAATTTGAGAGGCTGAGATCATACTCCACATTCCCTGGCTTAGAAGTGAAGTACATGACTGTCATGTGCAAAACTAATCCATTTTGAAAAACTACCCAAGAAAAAAAGTTTGTTATGAAGGAAATTTGGGGGAATTTGGGAAATTAAGGTTTTATTTTTATGAGGCTGGAACTATGTGATGACATCAGCAGATGTAGGGACGCTTCCATTAGTAGTTTAGAATGTAGATTTATTTGAGTTTTTGAGTCATTTGGAGTCTGGATGTTGAATAGTGTGAATGTGTGTTGGTGTGACTGGTGACAGAGGCCTCTGGAAGTGTGTTTCTTTGGGAAATTTGGTAGTCCAGTGTTAGTTTGGGTAAATGGAGTGTGAATGTTTGCTAGTATTAAAGGATATTTTTCAGATTAGACTGAAAGTGCTGCTGAGACTGATCTTTTTCTTTCCAAGGAGAGAGAGAGAGTTGCAGCTTGGGGAGACATTGATATATGAGGAATGGTGAAAGACTGATAAAATAGAGAATTTGTTTTTTTCCATTTTAGTAGTAAAAGGAGGCGAAAAAGAACCTAGGCTTGAGAGACAAATCCCTTGATCAGTTTGGAAAAAACTTTGAAGTGTAAATGGAGTAATTCAGTTTGGGTAAAGCTGTTATGATTAAAGAAGAATAAATATATATATTTTTTTGCCAGTTTTGAAGTGAGGTAGTGAGTGATATCTCATTGTTGGGGTTGTTAGCAAGTGTGCAGTGAATATGCCTAGTAACTGAGCAGAACTGTGGAGTTTATGATATAAGGAAAGATTTTGAGTACCCTTTTTGGAGCTATCAGTTGGGTGTGTCTGAGTGATGAGTGATAGAGGATGTTGTATGAGTGTGACAGGTTCGTTGCAGGAGTATTGAATGGGAATGGATGGTCATGAGAGAAGGGGAAGAGTTCTTTTTAGATTTCTGCAGCCTGCAAATATTTCTCATTTTTAAATAGTTAAGCTAGGACCAGATTGGGGGGTTTTAATGAATCAGTTTGGGGTTTAGATTAGTGTTGAATTTCACAAAAGCAAAAGAGAGCTTCCAAATGCAACTTAAGAAAAGGCATCTGACGTTCCTGCTGAGTCTTCAGCCCCAAAGAGTTGAAGATGTTGGATGATAAGTAATGATACACACAATTCAACACTGAACTACTGGTGTATTTGAGCTCAAATAGAATTTTATAACCCTAGTAATTACAGGTTAAATTATATGGAAAAGTAAACACTAAACCCACAGTGCTTGTTTAAAGGATAAACCAAAGATGATTTTGCTTGTTGGGAATTTCAGAGGTAAATATATCAGTTTATCACACATACATTGGGAGTCTGGGGAAGAAGAAAAACTAGAATATATTGTTGCTAAGTTTAAGGGGTATGTTTATTAAGGACTGTTAAGGGCGCAAAGGTGCTGTTTGCATGTGTTATTAGCACCTGGTAGTAGTTACCGCTGCAGAAAGTGCCGATAATGCAGGCTTAATGGGTGGTAACATGTTCTCTGCCATTAAATACCACAGAGGGAGCCCAATCACATGTAAGCAGTGTGCAGCAACCAGACTGAAGCCCTGAAATTAGTGATAGTAGTGGTCTTTTGACTGTCACAGCATGGCGCCCTTTCAATAAAGGGCAATAAATTGTTGCTGCCAGAGTGGCAAAGGTGGTGCCATGTGAGTGATTGTGCAGGGCCATTTAGTCTGCTGGACAGACAAGGCAGCCGCCTAGGGTGTACATCTGCAATATCTGTTGTAACTCTGTTGTGACAGTGGTGGCACACATACATGCGGCCACTATCCCAAAGGAGTTGTGCCACCTCCACAGCCAACGCGCAGCCATGTTAGCAGTGTGTGGGAGTGGTGGTGCTAGTGGCACCAGCTTCTACCTAGTGCAGAAGATACCGTAGTCCTTGCCCTGTGTGTCAGGCGCAATGCTATTGTGTCTACAGTCAGAGGCATGGCAATCATGTCACTGGCAGGTAAAACAAAGACCATGGTGATTCCTCCCTTCCATGGTGGTGAGGCTTAAGGCAGCTTGCCACTTCTACCCCCCTCTGATACTTCCTGTCGGGGAGGGGGTGTAGAAGTGGCATGCCATGATTAGCCTCATGTGCACCACTGCTTTAAGGCTGCACACAGCATTGAAGTGGTGCTGTGCCATGCTTGCAGGGAAGGAGAGATCGGCCAGCATGCTGTCCACCATGATTGGTAGATCTAGGCACTGCCTAGTTCACCTAGTGGATGCACCAGCCCTGGGTACTGTGAGCGATGAGTAGCTAAGTTAGAACTGCCCGTGCATTTCCTAATGAGACACAACAGTGTGTAATCCATAACCTGCAGTGTGAGAGAATGCACAGGCAAGCACGATTAATGGCGCCTATACACAGCACACATGTGGTACCTGTAACACCCAGAGAATGGGAAGTGGTGTCTACCAACTGCGAGCCTTTGATGTTGAGAGGTGTGGCTTCATGTGTATGAAGCTTATATCAATTTACCTCATTGGATTCTGAGGCTTTTTTCTCCTTCCATGTATTGATGAACTTTGCTTGTTAGAAGTACCTGATGTGATTTTGTATACATTGGTGGAGTGATTTGCTTTTGATTTACCAACTGCTATTGCCTTCATGCCCTGATTGTGCATGTGGTGTCTCCTGGCTACATCATCAATCCCAAAGTGGTGCACAGGTTGCCTGTGTCCAACCATGACCTCCACATCCTGCAGTAATCAGCAGTGTCACAGTATTTCAACAGGGGAGGGTTGGATCAGGATGCCTCCCACATGCACATATTGAAATGATATATGCATGTAGGAAGAAAAATATGCCACTGAGGCTGGAAGATTAGGCAATATGATAACACCCCATTTCAGAGGAAAAATAACCACACTGTTTTCTCAGTTGCCAAATGACAACCAGGGCCTCTGTGGGAACCAGTGACATGTTCATGACAAAGCACTCATTTAGTTGCCACAACCATCTAAGCCACATGGGGGTCCAAGCTGCTCTGTGTGGCCTATCAACCATGAGGTTATTCCAGGACTGGCCCACAAGCACACGCCATGGAATGGTTATGTTGGTCACTCTGTTAGGTCACTCAGGGTCTTGCAGATGTGTGTTCATGTATTATGCCCTGCCCCTCTGGCAGGACAGATCCCATATGTAAGACATGAATGTCAATTTTATCAGTAGCCTATCAATGCAGTTTTACATACAAACCTAACAAGATGTCCCTCTCCCACAGCAGCCTCACATACCTTGTCAGACAAGTATGGCAAAGAACCTGCAGACAGTTACACAGACATAAGTATATCCTGACTTTATACACACATGAATTGATGCACACACACTCCCACATAGCTGCTCTGTAGCTCCTAACACATGGCCCAAGTGTGTGTGTGTGTGTGTGTGTGTGTGTGTGTGCGCGCGCCTGTTCTCCCTCTGAATCATCTCCCTTTCTCTATCTCCCTTTCAATCTGTTCAACACTCTGTTGCATGGTTAATCTTCCACCAGCCTCATCATGCTTATATTACCCTTCATCTCAAGTCACTTCATTGGCTCCTTATCCATTTCCACATCAAGTTCAAACTTCTCCTGCTGACCTATAAGTCATAGTCTACTTACTTAGCCAGCTGTTATATTCATGTGTCAGGAAGAATGTATGGTGGTTAGAGCAGCTGAGACAGCTGTGACACCCAAATAGATGGTAACAGACCTTCCCTGTGGCACAGTAACTATTTTTCACACACACCACAACTGAGATTAGCTGCATTTGTGAGGTCACATTGGGTACATTGGGGCAGCAAGGCCATACAGCACTCTCATCTACTCCCATCCATCCTTCAGCCCATCCATCAGCATATATCCTTTATGTTCACTCATGTATTCTCCTGCCAGCTGCTACACCATGGACCACACAATAAAATTTTACTTATTAGGATGTATCACTCACACCTCTCCTGCAGCTGATGTACATGTCACCACTCCTCCCAGTCATTCTTTTGATGCCCACATCGTGGCCATGTTGGCACCTCCAGGGCACACCTCTATCCAATCCTCTGCCACCCACTGACATCACACCAGGTTACATGAGCACCCCTCACTGATAGTCAAACTGCCTCTCACATTATCCTCACACTCACTGTCTAACATGTAAGGGACGTATGGATGTGATATGTCCATCAGCTATTACCTTTGCAACTCAAATGTGACTGGCAGATAGGTTCCCTTATCCTCTGTTAAGGCAACCGGCCTTATCGGGCATTAAAGTTCAAGCTTGGTACTCTTACTGACCGATGTCATGTTAGCACCCAGTAACCGGCCGCTAGCAACCTTACTGCCGGAATACCTACTCCCTGTCCCATCCTTTAACGCACATTGGAGCCCTTAATAATGCCGTTTTGCGCTCACAAATGGTGCGATCTTAACTGTCATTAGTAAACATACTCCTAAATCCATTTTAAATATAAAGTAACTGTATTACCATTATACTTATTGGTTTGCAAGCTAGATAACATCATACTTACCTGTTAATCGGGACCTAAATAAGAAAAATCTGTAATTGTACCCAGGGACGGCCCAAGGGGGGTGCGGGGCCATGTGCGGAGGCTCATTGCAGGGCTTCATTTGCATAAGAAGCTTCATTTGCATAAATATAAGCATAATGTTAAAATGCCTCTTAATGAGTGTCTGGATAAAGAAAGACTACTAGATTTCTACATTACTATACTCCAGTGCCAACCGCCAGGCACATTAGGAAGTACTATAAACACTGACCATTTAGAACCCATAGCAAACCCACCGTATCATAGCAACACTACCAGGACTCACAAAGCACCAAATCCTACCTATTAAAAAGGCAACACTGCAAATATTAAATTCATACATCTCAGAGAACACCAATACATGTCCTACTGGCGAAAGAGAACATGTGGCACTGTCAAACAGAAACCACAAGAATAGAATACCTCAGCTCGGTTACACATGCAGAACATAGACCATCACCAAACAAAGAACAAGGAATCACAATTTAGAAATTGGAAGACAATAATTAAATTGGGAACCCCTAAAGCCAAACTTGGAATGTACAACAACACTATAAATTAATTTCCTTTTGTACTAAACAAAAAATGCAAAGACGTTAGTGACATATATTTCCCAGAGCTGACATATTCTAGTTAATAAATTCAAAATAAAAAAGTATTTTTCTACCTTTTGTTGTTTGGGCATTTTATTTTTCAATTGCAATTGCTCCAGTCACTTTCTTCTGTTTTTTTTTTCTGCCTTCTGCTAATTCTCCATTGTCTGCTGTCCATTTGTCTTTTCTTCTCTCTTCTAGATTTTTTCCATTCTACTTTCTACATCTGCTTTAACATACTGATCTTTCCCCTTTTGATCTTTCCCCAATTTCTTTTTTATTCCTTTATCATCCACTCAAATTTCACCCTTCCATCCTCAATCCCCACATACTCTGTCAATACCCAGCAACTCGTAGATTTTCCTTCCCTCCCACACAAAATATCTTCCCCGCTCCATCCTCATTCCCCCAGCCCCATCCCCTTCTAGTCCTCCCCCAAAATCAGCTCCCTTCTAGTTCCAGCACCACTCAGCATCCGCTCCCTTCTAATTGCATTCTCCCCCCCCCGCATCAGCCCATTTCCAGTCCTAGCCCCCAATCAGCTTATTTCCAGTCCTATTCCACCACCCATCAGTCCATTTCCAGTCCAAACTCCCCCATCAGCCCATTTGCAATCCTAGCCCCCCCATCAGCCATTTCCCATACTAGCCCCCCATAAACCAATTCCAATCCTATTCCAGTGAGCTGATGGGGGAGGGGGGGGGGCTTGGACTTGAAATTGGGCCAAGTGTGGGGGAGCTTCAGCCCATTTCCAGTCCAAGCTCCCCCACACAGTCTATTTCCAGTCTGAGCCCCCCATCAGCTCATTTCCAGTCCTAGCCCCCCCCCCCACCAATCAACTCATTTCCAGTCCAAGCTGCCCCTATCAGCGCATTTGCAATCCTAGCCCCCATCAGCCATTTCTAAAACTAGCCCCCCCCCCCATTGGACATTTCCAATCCTATTCCAGAACCACATCAGTCCATTTCCAATCCTACCCCCCCAAAAGCCCATTTCCAGTCCTAGTCCTCCCCATCAACTCATTTGCAGTTCTAGCCCCCCCCTCCCCCCCCCCCCCACTCAGCCCGTTCCTTGCATGGTCACTGCCTTGATCTGGGTTTTCTTTTCTAATTGTCTACTCTCCAATTTCCATACCTCAGTTCTTCCCTTATCTGATCATTATCTCCTACGTTTCTCCTTTCTTCACTCTCCACCTCAATCCCCTTCTGTCTCCTCACATCATTTTAGAAATCTACATGCTATCAATCCTTTGACTCTTTCCAGTACGGCCTCATCACCTCTTTCTTCCTCCTTGTCTTCAAATTCTGTTGATGAAGCTATCTTTTCTTATAATACTGCCCTCTTCTCTGCTCTTGATACTCTAGCTCCACCCACCCCTCATTCTCATATCCCAGCCCTGGTTGCCCTCAACTTGCCTCTTTCTCCACTCCTGTGCTCGCTCTGCTGAGCGCGTCTAGCTTAAATATTGCCTTCTTTCTGACTTCCTTCACTTGAAATTCATGCTTACCTCCTTCCAGTCTGCATTAGCTCTTGCTAAGCAAGACTACTATATCCACTGACTAATTCTCTTGCTATTAATCCCCGTTGACTTTTTCTCTACTCTTAATTCTCTCCTCAAAGTGCCTTCCTCTCCTATCCCCCTTTGTCGCTCTGCCCAAAGCCTAGCTGAGTTCTTCTATAACAAAATACATGAGATTTCTCTCCAGTTCTCCCTTAGAAGAACTTCATTCCCTCCTCTCCCTCAATACCAACTTTTCCCAGCAATCTCTATAGCCCTTTCTTCCTTTCCAAAGATATCTGATAATGAAACATCTCTTCTTTCCTCCTCCAAACCTACAACCTGCTCTTCTGATCCTATCCCCACCCATCTCTTTCTCTCCATTTCCTCTGTTGTCATCTCTTCCATCTCACATATTCTCAACATCTCTCTTTCCACTGCTACTGTCCCTGCAGCCTTCAAACATGCTGTGGTCACACCCCTACTCAAGAAACCCTAACTCTCCTATAATTATCATCCAATCTTCCTTCTTTCTTTCATTTCTACTTGAGCACGCAGTCCTCCACTCCTGTCATGATTTTCTTTCCTTTCAAGGTCTTCTGGAACCTTTTCAGTCTGGCTTTCACCCCTTATATTCCACTGAAACAGCACTAGCCAAGGTCTCAACTGACTTGTTCCTGGCCAAATCTAAGGGCCTCTATTCCATCCTTATCCTTCTTGACCTTTCAGCTGCTTTTGATACTGTTGACCACCACCTTCTCCTTGACACCTTGTCATCACTTGGTTTTAGAGACTCTGTCCTGTCCTGGTTCTCTTCTTATCTTTCCCATCACTTTTTAAGTCTTTGTTCTAATGACTCCTCCTCTTCCTGTATTCTACTCTCAGTTGGTGTTCCCCATGGGTCTGTTCTGGGCCCTCTACTTTTCTTTCTCTACACCCAATCCCTTGGTTCTCTCATTTCCTCCCATGGATTTCAGTACCATTTTTATGCTGATGATTCTCAAATCTATGTTTCTACTCCTGATATTTCTCAGGCACTGTAGGCCCATATCTTTGCCTGTTTTTCTGACATTGCCACCTGGATGTCTCACTGCCGGCTGAAACTTAACATGAACAAAACTGAACTGCTTATTTTTCCCCTAAACCCTCCTCTTCCCTTCCACCTTTTTCAATCTCTGTTGACAATACTCTTCTATTTCTTGTTTCATCAGCCCATAACCTTTGTGTCATTTGTAATTCCTCCCTTTCCTTCTCCTCACATATACAACAAATTGCCAAAACCTGTCAATTCTTTCTCTATAACATTTACAAAATTTGCCTCTTCCTCTCTGATGATACTGCTAGAATACTTGTCTACTCTTTCATAATGTCCCATCTTGACTATTGTAACCTCCTACTTGCTGGTCTCCCTCTGAGTCATCTATCTCCCTTTCAATCTGTTCAAAACTCTGCTGTGCGTCTAATCTTTCATCAGCCTCATTTTGCTCATAGATGCAACCCCACTTCCGCATCCAATTCAAACTCCTCCTGGCCTTTAAGTGCATTCTACTGCACCTTACTATCTCTCCTCTCCCTCTGTACACCTCCTCATGAACTTTGCTCTTGTACTGGTTGGCTCCTTTCTTTGCCCTTTTCTACATCTGTTAACTCCAGACTTCGGTTGTTTCATCTCGCTGCCCCTTATACTTGGAATAAACTTCCTGAATCTGTATGTCAGGCTTCATCCTTGCCCTTTTCCAAATCTAAGCTAAAGGCTCACTTCTTTGAAGCTGTCTTTGTATCTTGATCCCTTGTTCCTTGTGTCTCCTTACCCTTCCCTATGCTCTTTCTCACCTTTGTTTTGTTTGTCTTGATTAGACCGTAAGCTCCAATGAGAAGAGACAGTCTTTATGTTTGTTTGTATAGCACTATGTATGCCTAGTAGTATTTCATAAATGTTTATTAATAATAATAATAATAATAATAATAATAATAATAATAATCAAAACACATTTTTTTTATTGTATGACTCACAAGACATTGCCAGAAGAAGCAATTTTTCTCTAATAAAGAGTAAATGAGAAAAGCAAAGATGCTGGATGGATGAGAAACACAATGGAAAACAAATGAAAAGCAGAAACCATGAGAGAGTAAGAGAGCCAAAGAAGCAGACTGCAAGCATATGAGAGGAAGAGAGATGAGAAATGAAACAGGACAGGATGCACGAGAGAGAGTGAAATAGATATAGATATATTCTATAGACATTGCAAGCCCATTGTTTGAGGGGAAGAGCCTTGGATTTTGCTGTACTCTAGGTCTGAGAATACTCCAGTCAGTCCAGGTCAATATAAACTACAGTTTTGGTTATTTCATATGGCCACTTTCACTAAAGCCCACCAAGTATTTGTAATTAATGCACCAAATAAATGGATGTTAATTGCAAAGCCTCTGTGTTAGCTGCGTTAGCGTGACCAGCATATTCCCGGCAGTTAATGCATGAAGGTTTGCTTGACTTGTGCTCCATCAAGGAGGATTTACTTATTGACTCCTATAGAGGAGTCATTAGGTGAACCCACATTAAGAACCGCATTGCTGCTGAGCATATGGCAATTGCCCTGGTGCTAACGGTAATGCCTCTCCCAACCCACTGTCTGCCCATAACTTAGCTCATCCCGCGCTCATTGCTTAATTTGCATTTTAGCAAGAAGTGGCAGATACGGTCACACATTAGTGTTCCTGACTGCCAGCTGCTGTGCGTTAAAACACATGTTAACCAGCTAACTGGCTTTAGTAAAAGCGGCCCATAGTACATAGAGGGGATTGCATTCTTTCACATGTCATCATCCTGAGTTTCATGAATTTGCATTTCTCAGAAATAATACAGGAAAGAAGATGACAGAATCTGGTAGCTATACTGATACATCTGTTTGCCTTTTTGATTAAATATTCTTGCAAGGCATTGCTTAATTATCTTACCTCTTGGCTACGTGCCATCTTTGGAAAAGTACAGAGTTCAAGTTGCATTTAAATTGTCATGTTTGAAATCAACTAAGACACATAAAAGATGGGCTGCTTCTCCCTCTGAAATATCTTTCTATGAAATAATGAATATGTTCATGGCTATGAGACAAGGGCTTTATATTTAAAGGGTCATTATAATAGCTTCAACTGATGTCACTGCACACAGATGAAGGATTAGTTTGTATTTTAAATGAAACAAAAACCTGATGGCCAAATAAAATAGGAGTTATAGGAACAGTACTGAGCACTTAAATAATAGAGCTTTTCACAATTTTATTTGCCTGCAATCACTACTGCTACAGCTAAGCACTTGATCTATTGAAATGACATAGTTATGTAGCAGAATCAGTAAAAAAAATTCATTGCTATTCAGGGGATGTTCCATAAAGTATCCAGGTTCCCTGCAATACATTTTTAAGATTGTGCATCACATAAAATCTCTATTTTTTGGAGTGTTTGACCCATCAAAGAAAATATCAGAACGTAAACAAGTTGTTGTTTTTTCATTTTGGTTTATGTAATATAAATTTGAGGCTGAAGTTCTCTTGTATAAGAAGTCCATTAAGAAATATAATTCCATACCTCATCTTACTTCTTCATGTCTACTTCACATTTGTCTCCTTTCTCCCTAAACCCATGCCATCTTCAGTCTAGAACTCCTTTCTATGGAAAATCTGTTAATGTGCCTTTCATAAACTCAGCATTATTGATCATGTTTACCACTTTCTTGATTTTGCTGCTTCAGAGATCTTTTTTGTTTCTTCATGTCTTGACTATTACAACTCATGCCCGTAGTATGGGAAATAAGAGACTGTAATTGAAGAGGCTGACTTGGATTTAGTGGGGGTTACGGAGACATGGTTCAATGACTGGGATGCAATTATACCTGGCTATACTTTATTCAGGAAGGACAGGGTAGGAAAAAGGGGAGGAGGAGTGGCACTAAATGTAAAAAATAGCATTAAAGCTATAGAATTACTGGGCTTAAAAGAGAGTGAGGAGGCACTGTGGGTTAAACTAGAAAGATGGAATGGGAAATCCATTTGTATTGGTGTGATATACAGATCTCCTTCACAGGGAGAAGAAATGGACAGAGATTTTATAGAAGACATACACAGTATTGCCATGAGAGAAGTGCTACTGATAGGTGATTTCAATATGCTGGATTTTGATTGGCACATCCCTGCTGCGGTGTCATCTAGAAGGAAGGAGATCCTGGATTCTCTATAGGAAGAACTATTCCAACAATTGGTATCAGGACCTACACGTGAATGGGCAATACTGGACCTAGTGCTTACCAATGCAGAAATGTTTCTGATGTTATAGTGAGAGATCATCTTGCATCCAGTGATCACCAGATAGTGTGGTTCAGTATTAGGACCAGGGCTGATAAAGTCCATTCAAAAGCAAGAGTCTTAGACTTTAGGAAAACTAACTTTTCCAAGATGGGACAATACTTCAAGGAGTTGTTAGCGAGATGGGAACAGCTGGAGGATATAGAAATTCTGGTAGCTATAAATAAATAAATGTAAAAAGAAAAGGAGGCCACTATGGTTCTCAAAAGAAGTTGTTGAAAAGATGAAGAAAAAGAGAGTGGCCTTCATAAAACACAAGAAATCACAGAAAGAAGATGACAAGCCTCACTATTTTTAAAAACTTAGAGAAGCTAGGAAAGTAGTCAGGAAAAAAAAAGATACAAAAAGAAGAGAAAAAAGCGAGTGCAATAAAATGGAGGGCCAATACATTTTTCAAGTATGTTAGTGAGAGGAAGAAGTACAAAAATAGCATTGTCAGACTCAAGGGGGAAGGGGAGGAATATGTAGAGGCTAATAAGGATAAAGCAGAATTGCTTAACAAATATTTTTGTTCTGTTTTCACAGATGAAGGGCCAGGAGCAGGACCTCAGATAACACCCACAAATAGGAACAGAAGTGAAGGGGATCTTGAACGATTTTCAGAAGACTGTGTTCACAAAGATCTATCTAAACTAAAAGCAGACAAAGTGATGGGGCCAGATGGGATACATCCCAGAGTATTTAAGAACCTGGGGAAGTCACACAGGATTAAAGTTTTGCAGGGAAAAAAAAACACTCTAGAGAATCTATGAATTGAAATTCCATGTAAAAAGGGGAAGGCAATGGAAGTGGGGGTGTACTATTGACCGCATGGCCAGAATGAACAAATGGATGATGAAATGCTTAAAGAAATCAGGGAAGCTAACAATATTTACAACACAGTAATAATAATGGGTGATTTAAATTACCCCAGTATCGAATGGGTCAGTGTCACGGCAGTACATGATTGGGAGGTAAAGCTTCTAGATGAAATAAATGACTGCTTCTTGGATCAGCTGATTCATGAACTGACAAAAGGGGAAGTCATCTTGGATCTAGTCCTTAGTGGACCACAAGATTTGGTGCAAGAGATAAGGGTGTTGGGGCCACTTGGCAATAGTGATCATAGCATGATTGCATTTGATTTAATAAATGGAGGAAGGACGGTAAGGAAATCCACAGTACTACCGTTTAACTTTCAAAAGGAAGACTATGATAAAATGAGGAAAACAGTTAAGAAAAAACTAAAAGAAGCAGATGCAAAGGTTAAAGATATACATCAAGCATGGTGTTGTTTAAAAATACTATCTTGGAAGCCCGAACCAGCTTGGTTCCATGCTTTAAGAAAAGTGGAAGGAATTCCAAAAAACTGCCAGCATGGTTTAAAGATGAGGTCAGCTAGGCTGTTGTAGCCAAAAAAAAAAGCATCTTTCAGGAAACGGAAAAAGGAGCTAAATGACAAAAACTGGAAACAACATAAGCACTGGCAAGTTAGATGCAAGGCACTGATAAGGCAGGCAAAGAGAGAATTTGAAAAAAAGCTTGCTGTAGAAGCAAAAATGCATAATAAAACCTTTTTCTAGTATATTCATAGCAAAATACCTGTGAGAGAGTCAGTTGGACCACTGGATGATAGAGGGGTAAAAGGGGCACTAAGAGGGGATAAGACCATAGCAGAGAGACTGAATGAATTCTTTGCTTCAGTCATTACTGAATAAGATGTAGGGAAGTTACACATGCCTGAAATGGTATTTAAAGCTGATACAGCAGAAGAATTGAAATAAATATTGATACATCTATTTGATAAACTGAAGAGTAGCAAATCATCTGGACTGGATGGTATACATCCAAGGGTGTTGAAAGAACTGAAATATGAGATTGCAGACCCACTATTACTAATCTGTGAACCATCATTAAAAAGTAATGCCTGAAGATTGGATGATGGCCAATATAACGCCAAATTTTAAAAAGGGTTCCAGGAGTGATCCGGGAAGCTACAGACTGGTGAGCCTGACATCAGTACCGGGAAAAATGGTAGCAACCATTATTAAGAACAAAAATTTTGAACATGTAGATAGTCATGGTTTAATGGGAGGCATCCAATATGGCTTTAGCCAAGGAAGGTCTTGTCTTACTAATCTGTTATATTTTTTTGAAGGTATAAAGAAACAAGTAGACAAAGGTTGGGTCAGTCGATGTAGTATATCTGGATTTTCAGAAAGCCTTTGACAAGGTCCCTCATGAGAGACTCTTTGTGAAATTAAAAAGTCATGGGATAGGAGGCAGTGTATTATTGTGGATCAGGAACTGATTAAAAGATAGCAAATAGAGGGTAGGGCTAAATGGCCAATTTTCCAAATGGAGAAAGGTGAATAGTGGAGTACCACAGGGATCTTGCTGGGTCTGCTACTTTTTAACATATTCGTAAATGATCTGGAAATGGGAATATTGAGTGAGGTAATCAAATTTGCAGATGACACCAAATTATTCGAAGTTGTTAAAACTCAAGAGGATTGTGAAAATATTGCAAGAGGACCTTAATAAATTGGAAGACTGGACATTCAAATGGCAGATTAAATTTTATGTGGACAAGTGCAAAGTTATGCACCTAGGAAAGAACAACTCAAACTATGATTACACGATAAAAGATTCTACATTAGGAAACACCACCCAGGAAAAAGATTTAGGCATCATCTTGGGTAACACATTGAAACCCTCTGCCCAGTGTGCAGTGGAAACCAAGAAAGCAAATAGAATTCTAGGAATCAAAAAGAAAGGAATGGAGAATAAAACAAAGGATATTATAATGCCTCTGTATCGTTTCATGGTGCGACCGCACCTCAAATATTGTGTGCAATTCTGGTATCTTAAAAAGGATATAGCAGAATTAGAAAAGGTACAGAGAAGAGTCACCAAAATGGTAAAGGAGATGGAAGGATACCCCTCTGAGGAGAGGCTAAAAAGGTTAAGGCTCTTCAACCTAGAAAAGAGATGGCTGAGGGAAGATATGATAGAGGTCTACAAATTAATGAATAGAGTGGAATGGGTAAATGTAGATCAATTGTTTGCACCATCAAAATGCAGAAAGACTAGGGGACATGCAATGAAGCTACAGTGTAATCCATATAAGACTAACAAGGGAAAATATTTTTTCACTCAACGCATAATCAAACTCTGGAATTTGTTACCAGAGGATGTATTTTTATTTATTTTATTTAGCAAGCATTTGTAGCCCGCTCCTTCCAGCGATCAGAAGCGGGTAGGATTACTATTGTGAAACTGTCGAATCAAGGCAGGTACAAATTTTGTTTACATACAGATTGTCAGAAAAGCACATCATACAGAGTTAACACTTCTTAGCTATGGGGGAGTTCATTTACATATATACATAAATACATATATACAGGATAAGCTTTTTGGCCACAGTGGTCAGGGGCTGCTCCATCTGTGGATTTAGTTCAGGTTGAAATGAGATTGGAAAATGTGCGTTTTGAGTTTCTTTCTGAAGTCTAGAAGGTCATTGCTAGCTCGTAGTTCTGGTGGGAGTTGGTTCCACAGTGTTGGTGCCACATATGAGAAAGCCCTGTGGCTGGTGTTAGCTTTGGCAGATCTTATATCTGTTGGAGTGTGAAGGATGTTGGAATTGTGGGTTCTTCTGTTTCGGGTAGGAGGTTGCGATCTTATTAGGTTGTTGAGGAAGGAAGGTGCTAAGTTGTGGATGAGTTTGAAGGTGGTTGTTAGTATTTTGTATTTTGTTCGAGCTGTTATGGGTAGCCAGTGTAATTGAATTAGCACTGGTGTGATGTGGTCACTTAGATTTTTCTTCATTATGACCCTGGCAGCTACATTTTGTGCCATTTGTAATATGTTTAGGGTTTTTTTAGGTAAACCTTGTAGGATGGCGTTGCAGTAGTCAAAATGTGGCATGATGAGTGCTTGGGCCACTGTTCTGAAGTCTTGGGGATCAATAATATTCCGAATGGGTTGGAGCACTCTAAGCTTGTGGAAAACTGCTCTGTTGGTCTTTCGGAGGTGTTTTTCCATCTTTAGGTCACAGTCAAATGTGACTCCTAGATACTTTATTTCTTTTTTTGTTTGGTAAGTGTTGTTACATAGTGTTATTGATGTGGGTGGGTCAAAATGTGGGTGGGTATTAAAAGCTGTTAGTGTAGCAGGGTTTAAAAAAGGTTTGGACAAGTTCCTGGAGGAAAGGTCCATAAACCATTATTAAAGGGGACCCAGAAAATCCACTGCTTGTCCCAATACATTGTGGAACCTATGTCTTCTGGAGAAACTGCTAGGTTTCTTCCCTGGAAAGGGAAGAACCAGAGTTCCCTGGAAAGGGAAGAACCAGAGTTCCCTGGAAAGGGAAGAACCAGAGTTCAAGTACCCCAAAGTTGCAGAATCAGTGACCAGAAGGAAACGAAGGGTAGTGGTGGTTGGAGACTCTCTTCTGAGGGGTACTGAGGCGTCCATCTGCCGACCAGACTTGATGTCCAGAGAGGTATGCTGTCTGCCTGGTGCCAAAATCCAAGATGTTACGGAGAGTTTGCCGAGATTCATCAAGCCCACTGACTATTACCCAATGTTGCTAATCCATGTTGGAACAAATGATACTGCCAGGTATACCTCGGAACGTATCAAAAGTGACTTCATGGCTCTGGGACAGAGGGTGAAGCAGTTAGGTGCACAGGTGGTGTTCTCTTCAATCCTCCCTGTTGAGGGTAAAGGCCAAGGCAGAGAGGCTCGCATCCTGGAGATGAATGCATGGCTGCATGGATGGTGTCATCGAGAGCGTTTTGTTTCCTAGACCATGGGATGCTGTTCCAAGGGTTGCAGAGCAGAGATGGCATCCATCTGTCCAAGAAAGGTCAACACATCTTCGGTAGTAGACTGGCTAATCTACTGAAGAGGGCTTTAAACTAGATTCGTTGGGGATAGGTGAAGAAAGCTCCCAGGTAAGGGAAAGCCCCCAGGTAGGTGATACATTAAATACCTTTATGGAAATGGGTAACAGGGGTAACATATGGAAAGCAGTGTGTATAAATGCCCGTAGCATGGGAAATAAGATCCCTGATGTTGAAGCTTTGGTGGGAGTGGCTGACTTGGATTTAGTGGCAGTTACAGAAACATGGTTCACAGAAAACCATGACTGGGATGTAACTATACCTGGCTATACTTTATTCAGAAAGGACAGGGTAGGAAGAAGGGGAGGAGGAGTGGCATTATATGTAAAAACTACTATTAAAGCTTTGGAATTACAGAGCTTAAAAGGGAGAGAGGAGGCATTGTGGGTTAAACTAGAAAGAGGGAAAGAGAAATCTATTTGCATTGGTGTGATATACAGACCTCCCTCACAAGAGGAAGAGGTGGACAGAGAGTTAATTGAAGAGATAAGCAGCATTGCTAGGAAAGGGGAAGTGGTACTGATAGGAGATTTCAATATGCCAGATGTTGATTGGCACATTCCTGCTGCAGTATCATCTAGAAGTAAGGAGATCCTGGATTCTCTACAGGGAGAACTATTCAGGCAATTGGCAACAGACCCCACACGTAAAGAGGCCATACTGGACTTGGTGCTTACCAATGGTGAAAGTGTTTCTGATGTTGTAGTGGGAGATCATTTTGCATCCAGTGATCACCAGATGGTGTGGTTCAGTATTAGGACTAGGGCTGTTAGAATCCATTCCAAGGTGAGGATCTTAGACTTTAGGAAGACTAACTTTGCGAAGATGGGCCAATACCTCAGGGAGTCGTTAGTGGGATGGGAACAGCTGGGGGATGTAGAAAAACAGTGGGCAAAACTGAAAGGGGGTATTTTAAGGGCAACCAACCTTTTTGTTAAAATGGTAAATAAAGGCAAAAGGAAAAGGAGACCGCTATGGTTTTCGAAGGAAGTAGCTGAAAAAGTGAAGAAAAAGAGGGAGGCCTTCATGAAATACAAGAGATCACGGAGAGAGGAAGACAGGCATCTGTATTTGGAAAACCTTAGAGAAGCTAGCAAAGTAGTCAAGAAGGCAAAGATTCAAAAGGAGGAGGAAATAGCCAATGCAATAAATGGGGGGATAAAACATTTTTCAGATATATTACTGAGAAGAGGAAGGGCAAAAGTGGTATTGTCAGACTCAAGGGTGCAGGGGGGGAATATGTAGAAGCTGATAAGGATAAAGCGGAATTGCTTAACAAATATTTTTGTTCTGTGTTCACAGATGAAGAACCAGGAGCAGGACCTCAGAAAACACCCACAAATAGGAACAGAAGTGAGGGACATCTTGAACAATTTTCAGAAGACTGTGTTCATGAGAAACTAGCTCAACTTAAAGTAGACAAAGCGATGGCACCAGATGGGATACACCCTAGAATACTGAGGGAACTTGGGGACATTCTAGCAACTCCACTGACTGACCTTTTCAATGCCTCATTGGAGTCGGGAGTGGTGCCAAAGGACTGGAGAGAGGCTCATGTAGTGCCTTTACACAAAAGCGGAAGTAAGGATGTGGTTGAAAACTACAGGCCGGTTAGTTTAACTTCGGTGGTGAGTAAATTATTGGAAACGCTGCTGAAAGAGAAAACAGTGAGGTTTCTGGAGTCCAGCGGATTACAGGATCCGAGGCAGCATGGATTCACCAGAGGCAGGTCTTGTCAGACAAATCTGATTGATTTCTTTGACTGGGTGACCAGGGAGTTGGACTGAGGGAGAGCTCTAGATGTGGTGTATTTAGATTTCAGTAAAGCCTTTGACACTGTTCCTCACAGGCGACTTATAACAAACTGAGCACCCTAGGGATGGACCCTAAAGTTACTGCTTGGGTTAGAAATTGGTTGGGTGGGAGGCGACAAAGAGTACAAGTAAATGGAGCTCACTCTGAGTAGAAGGATGTTACCAGTGGTGTGCCCCAGGGATCTGTCCTTGGTCCGATTCTTTTTAACATCTTTGTTAGTGATATTGCGGAAGGGCTGTCGGGTAAGGTTTGCCTCTTTGCAGATGATACCAAAATTTGCAATAGAGTAGACACCCAGGAAGGTGTAGATAACATGAGGAGGGATCTAGCTAAGCTTGAAGAATGGTCTAGAATTTTGCAGCTGGGATTTAATGTTAAAAAATGTAAGGTCATGCATTTGGGCTGCAGCAATCCAAGGGATCAATACCGTATAGGAGGTGAAGTACTTTTGTCCACTAAAGAAGAGCGGGACCTAGGTGTGGTTGTGTCTGATGATCTTAAAGTAGCTAAACAGGTAGAAAAGGTGACGGCAAAAGCTAGAAGGATGCTTGGGTGCATACGGAGAGGAATGGCTAGCAGAAAAAAGGAGGTGATAATGTCTCTGTATAAGTCTTTGGTGAGACCTCATTTGGAGTATAGTGTGCAATTCTGGAGACCGCACCTTCAAAAGGATGTGAACAGGATGGAGTCGGTGCAGAGGGTGGCTACTAAAATGATTAGTGGGCTTCAATATAAAGCATATGAGGACAGACTTAAGGATCTTAATATGTACACCTTAGAGGAAAGGCGGGATAGAGGTGATATGATTGAGATGTTTAAATACCTCCATGGCATAAATGTTCAGGGAGAGAGCCTCTTTCAATTGAAAGCAAGTTCTTCTATGAGGGGACATGGGATGAGGGTGAAGGGAGATAGATTCAGGAGTGATATGCGGAAATATTTCTTTATGGAAAGAGTAGTGGATCCATGGAATAGTCTCCCAGTGGAGGTGGTAGAGATGAGGACAGTAACTGAATTCAAAAAAGCATGGGACCAACACAGAGGATCTCTAAAGGTAAAAAGTGGACTGTTGTAGTTGTTGATATGGAAGGACAGACTAGATAGGCCATGTGGTCTTTTTCTGTCATCATGTTTCTATGTTACTTGTGACCTAGATTGGCCACTGATGGAAACAAGATACTAGGCTTGATGGACCTTGGTCTGACCCAGTATAACATATCTTATTTTCTTATGTTCTAGTTGTTCCACTGTTTGACCTTTTCAATGCTTCTTTAGAGTCAGACATGGTCCCAGAGGACCGGAGAAAGGCACTTGTGGTAACTTTACACAAAAGCGGAAGTAAGGATGAGGTTGAGAACTACAGGTCAGTTTGTCTGACCTCTGTGGTGAGTAAATGAATGGAAATGCTGCTAAAATAGAGGATAGTGAGGTTTTTGGGGTCCAATGGATTGCAGGATCCAAGGCAGAATGGGTTTACTAGTGGCAGGTTTTGTTAGACAAATCTGATTGATTTCTTTGACTGGGTGACCATAGAATAGGACCAAGAGAGAGCCCTAGATATAGTGTTCTTAGATTTCAGTAAAGTCTTTGACACTGTTCTGCAAAGGGGACTTATAAATAAATTGAGCACCCTAGGGATGGACCCTAAAGCGACTGTCTGGATTAGAAATTGGTTGAGTGCAGGGCAAGAAGGATGTTACCAGTGGTGTGCTGGAGGAATCTATCCTTGGTGTGATATTTTTTAACATTTTTGTTTGAGATATTGCAGAAGTGCTGTTGGGTAAAGTTTGCCTCTTTACAGATGAAACAAAAATCTGCAATGGGGTAGACACCCAGGAAGAAGTAGATAACATGAGGATGGATCTAGCTAAGCTTTAGGAATGGTTGAGAATTTGGCAGCTGAGATTTCACATTAAAAAATGCAAGGTCATGCATTTGGGCTGCAAAAATCCAAGGGAGAGGTACAAGTATAAGGGGTGAAGTACTTCTGTCCATGAAAGAAGAGTGTTACCTGGGTGTGATTGTTTCTGATGATCTTAAAGTGGCTAAACAGGTAAAAAAGGTGATGGCAAAAGCCAGAAGGATGCTTGGGTGCATAGGGAGAGGAATGGCTAGCAGAGAAAAGGAGGTGATAGTACCTCTGTAAAAGTCTTTGGTGAAACCTCATTTAGAGTATTGTGTGCAATTCTGGAGACCAGGATATAAACAGGATGGAGTCGGTGCAGAGGGTGGCTACCAAAATGGTCAGTGGTCATCATTACAAACCATATGGGAACAGACTTAAAGATCTCAATATATATACTGTCATGAGGCTGGTATCAATAAAAATGCAAAGTTGAAAAGAAACCCTGTTTCTCAGAGAAATCTAGATGTGCAATTACCGCAAGGCACAGCTAGAGGGGGCAGGAGTTATCATACAGGAGCTAATGAGCCTAAGAGAGCTAACTACTTGCACCTGAGAGCCCGAGAGTTTCAAAGGAAAGATTCCTTTATAAGCAGAAGCTGAATGCTAGCAAAGGAGGAACAACTCTGAGAGGAACAACTCTGGAAGGAACAACTCTGAGAGGAACAAGTCTGAGAGGAACACCTCTGAGGAGAGGAACAGCTCTGAGAGAAGGAACAGCTCTGAGGGAAGGAGCAGCTCTAAGAGAAGGAGAAGGACTTGGAGAAGGAATCCTCCTTGAGCAAGCCCAAAGGAACAGAGTTCACAAAGGTGGAGTTCAGAGGGGCCAGGCTACGAAAGCAGCTGTTCAAAGGGAGTCTGCTGGAGAAAGCGGTCAGGCTAGAGAGTGTGCCACTCCCTGCTCATGCAAAGTTCCTGAGTCAAAAGCAGAGAGACGTAACCAGAGAACCAGAGAGATAGGTTTGGAGGAAAGCCTGCAGTCTCTGGGAAAGGCTGGTCAAGTTTTACCAGGTACCAAAGGAAAAGCAGTTTCTGATAAAGCTAAGTTGTTACTGAAGCATAGAGGTGAATCCACACCAGGTTTTACCAAGCTGCCAGAAAGCACAGCCTTGCCTAGAGGCTATCGGCAGAGAATCTGTTACAGGAGAGACGTTCCTGGGAGAGAAAGCTCCACGGATTCAAACCACATAGGCTCCAGGTATGAAAGCTTTATTCATGATACAGAATGCTTAACTCCTAGAGGCACTGCTAAAACAAATACTCAGTTTGTTAGAAGGAAGAAGAAACCAGAGTGGTTTCAGAAGATTCCCAGAGAACATAAAACACAGTCTTATTGGAGGCAAGAGCCTAGAGACAGTCCACGTAGACCTGTAATAGACAGGGACAGTGATTACTCTGAGGAGGAATGTAGTGGAGCAGAATCCATGGAAATTGAATATATAAATGCTGTTCCCATTCCTCAACCAGAAGAGATGGATTGTGGTTTGTGCATGGCCACGAGCCTAGAATCTGTAGCCACTGTATAAATGAGAAGAAGTTTGTTTAATTCTTATTGTGTTGGAATGAAGTGAATTCCTTCGGTTAACCCTTGCACTAATTGTGAAGATTAACAATTAGTCAGCCTGTTAATACTGGTACCTTTTGAAACAAAGGACATTCTTTTGATTTTCCACTGTCTTATTTGAACCCTTGCACAGAGGGGAAATAAAGCCTTGTTTTCCCTACACTTGGTTTAATTATTGAGCTCTCATAGGAAGCTGGAAATAAGTAAGACCATTCGCCATTCGTGGACCTTACATTTCATCACGCTCCCTAAAATATTTCTATCGTGGAGCATGCCCATACCCCCAATGGCCACCAGGGGATGCCCTCACGACAAAAAGGCGTAGTTGTTTGGATGTGGATATAATCCTAAGACATACTGGAAAGAAAAGAAAAATTACCAGTATTCAGCTTGAAAAAAAAAAAAGGAAAACCCGGACCGGAAGTGAAGAAAACCTGGACCGGAGGTGGAAAAAAAACCAGGATCGGAGGAAAAACGTGGACCGGACTAGCAGAGAATCCGGAATGGAAGGCGAGGTTGCTGACTACACTGGAGAGTGCTACAATGCAGAGCAGTACCACCCTTGCTGAGAGTTGGAGTCTACACTTCTACCAGGTAACAGGTAGAAGGGCATGACTTAGGTGGATACAAGTTTAAAGTTTAAAGGGGAAATTTAAAAAAAAAAAAAAGGGGAAGTGTAGAGCTGATTTTGGTACAGCCACACTTGGGGTTTTTTTTGTTTCTCTTTGTTTTCCAGGGGATCTCATCGCCATGGAGCAGCGAGAGATGTTCATCTGGATGGCTGCGCAGTTCAGCAAGCAAGCGGAACTGACTGCGCAAACACAGCAGCATGCAATCATGGCCATGCAAGAACAGCAGAAGCCAGTCTTGCAGATGCTGGAAACCTGGCTGGGCCATCAGCAAAAGACACAGGAGGCAGCTGAAAAACATCATGAGCAGAGCTCAGGACTGGGCAACTGGCCGATAGGACTAGGGTCCTACGAGACTCTAACTTTGGGGAAGTTAGGGGTAAATGATGATGTGGATGACTTCCTGGACTTTTTTGAAAGAGTAGCTCTGTCCGTAGGTTGGCCGGAAGAGCAGTGGTCCATTAGATTGGCAGTTTCCCTCACAGGAGAGGCACTGTCAGCCTATAGGGCAATGCCCGCTTCGTTAGCGAACAATTATAGCGAGGTAACGAAGGCCGTCAGGGAACGCCTGGGTTTGACTCCTCTCGTCTATAACCGTAAGCTACGTGCGGCGCACCTTGAGGTAGGTGAAACGCCGAAAACATTAGGTCACAGGCTGAAGAGATTAGCCGAGAAGTGGCTAAGGCCTAGTGAAAAATCCATTGAAATGCTGATGGATATGATAATCCTTGAGCAGTTCATGAATGCAGTACCCAGTAGTATACAGAGCTTCCTTATCCTACAGAATTGTCACACTACTGCAGAGGCTATTGCCTTAACTGAAAGGTATTTAGAGGCTGAATTAGCTACCCGGCGTACTGGGGAGGTAGCAAAGATGGCAGTAGCGACATTCAAACAGTCATCAGGAAGTCTCTCACAGTTTAAAACACAAAATGTGAAAAGTGAATGTACAGAAAAATCATTCTAAAAGATGTTTTGGCTGTGGAAAATTGGGACATGTTATGAATGAGTGCCGAGCACGTACTGCTGTCATGGGGGAGAACAGAGAAATGTTATCAGAAGGATTTGTACTTGATGTCACTGTACAAGGAGTAGCTGCCAAAGCTCTACTTGACTCTGGCGCGGACCAGACAATGATTTCGCGCAAGCTCTGGTCTGTTATCAAAGAGCAAGCTGCGTCCGCCCCAGATCAACCAGAGGGCAGAGTTAAGATAAAATGTGTGCATGGCGCTGCCACCTTTTATCCTGTGTACAATTTACTGGTAAGAGGTTTGGGAATAGAAAAAAAAATGTTGATAGCTGTAGTGCCCAGATTACCTAAAGAGCTAGTCTTAGGTAGGGACTGGCCACAGTTTGAAAGAGGCCTAGAGAAGGGTCTAAACCCCAGAGAAGTTTTTGTCTCCACTCGCAACCAGACAAGTGCCTTAGAAAAACCCTCATGCTCTAGGGAAGAAAGTTTAGATGAGCTCCCATCCCATGACGATTTAGTAAATACTCCTTCAGAGAGGGACAGAAAGACAAAAGCCGAAAAGCGCAAAGAGAGAAAGGGACGTTCTCAAGGCAGAGCAGACTTGGAAGCAGGTGAAGAACTACCCTGGATTCCAGCAGAGCTCGTAGAGAAGTTCCCTTCATTTGCCGCAGAGCAACGAGATGACCCTGCGCTGGCACGCGCCTTTGAACACGCTCAAATGAAGAGAAGTGTTTTCCCAAGATTTATAAAAGAAGAAGGGCTTCTATACAGGGAAAGTATAGACCCAAGGACTAAAGATGTCCGAAAACAGCTGGTCGTCCCAAATACGTTTAAGTCTGCAGTGCTGAGGTTAGCCCATGATCACCCAGTGAGTGGTCACAAAGGGGTACAGGGAACCCTTGACCAGATACTGGCCAGGTTCTATTGGCCAGGAGTTTTTAAGGGGGTCTCACGTTTTTGTGAGTCCTGCGCCTCCTGCCAACGGGTGACCTCCACAAGACCAGCAGGGATACCACAGTTTTGGAGAAGTTTAAGAAGCCGGTTAAGACAGACTTCACGTTTTGCTGAAGAAAAGCTGAAGGACAGTCAGCAAAAGCACAAACAGTACTCTGACAGAGATACCAAGCCCCGATGTCTAACCGCTGGTGAGAAGGTAATAGTCTTGATATCAGGCTCTACTCCGAAGTTTGAAGCCCGATGGAAAGGACCTTACATAGTGGTCAAACCACTTGGTCCAGCATCCTATCTAATACGGGACACAAAGGGACATGAACAAGTGAACCACATAAATGTTCTTCGACTCTGGCACAAAAGGTTAGCCTTGTTTACGTCAGCACAGAAGATGTCTGGGATTACGTGCTGAAATAATGGTGAACATTCAGCCCGTAATATTTTAAGAGGGGGGATGTGTCATGAGGCTGGTATCAATAAAAATGCAAAGTTGAAAAGAAACCCTGTTTCTCAGAGAAATCTAGATGTGCAATTACCGCAAGGCACAGCTAGTGGGGGCAGGAGTGATCATACAGGAGCTAATGAGCCTAAGAGAGCTAACTACTTGCACCTGGGCGTGAGCCCGAGAGTTTCAAAGGAAAGATTCCTTTATAAGCAGAAGCTGAATGCTAGCAAAGGAGGAACAACTCTGGGAGGAACAACTCTGAGAGGAACAAGTCTGAGAGGAACACCTCTGAGGAGAGGAACAGCTCTGAGAGAAGGAACAGCTCTGAGGGAAGGAGCAGCTCTAAGAGAAGGAGAAGGACTTGGAGAAGGAATCCTCCTTGAGCAAGCCCAAAGGAACAGAGTTCAGAAAGGTGGAGTTCAGAGGGGCCAGGCTACGAAAGCAGCTGTTCAAAGGGAGTCTGCTGGAGAAAGCGGTCAGGCTAGAGAGTGTGCCACTCCCTGCTCATGCAAAGTTCCTGAGTCAAAAGCAGAGAGACGTAACCAGAGAACCAGAGAGATAGGTTTGGAGGAAAGCCTGCAGTCTCTGGGAAAGGCTGGTCAAGGTTTACCAGGTACCAAAGGAAAAGCAGTTTCTGATAAAGCTAAGTTGTTACTGAAGCATAGAGGTGAATCCACACCAGGTTTTACCAAGCTGCCAGAAAGCACAGCCTTGCCTAGAGGCTATCGGCAGAGAATCTGTTACAGGAGAGACGTTCCTGGGAGAGAAAGCTCCACGGATTCAAACCACATAGGCTCCAGGTATGAAAGCTTTATTCATGATACAGAATGCTTAACTCCTAGAGGCACTGCTAAAACAAATACTCAGTTTGTTAGAAGGAAGAAGAAACCAGAGTGGTTTCAGAAGATTCCCAGAGAACATAAAACACAGTCTTATTGGAGGCAAGAGCCTAGAGACAGTCCACGTAGACCTGTAATAGACAGGGACAGTGATTACTCTGAGGAGGAATGTAGTGGAGCAGAATCCATGGAAATTGAATATATAAATGCTGTTCCCATTCCTCAACCAGAAGAGATGGATTGTGGTTTGTGCATGGCCACGAGCCTAGAATCTGTAGCCACTGTATAAATGAGAAGAAGTTTGTTTAATTCTTATTGTGTTGGAATGAAGTGAATTCCTTCGGTTAACCCTTGCACTAATTGTGAAGATTAACAATTAGTCAGCCTGTTAATACTGGTACCTTTTGAAACAAAGGACATTCTTTTGATTTTCCACTGTCTTATTTGAACCCTTGCACAGAGGGGAAATAAAGCCTTGTTTTCCCTACACTTGGTTTAATTATTGAGCTCTCATAGGAAGCTGGAAATAAGTAAGACCATTCGCCATTCGTGGACCTTACATTTCATCACGCTCCCTAAATATTTCTATCGTGGAGCATACCCATACCCCCAATGGCCACCAGGGGATGCCCTCACGACAATACATTAGAAGAAAGGCAGGACAGATGAGATATGATAGAGATTTTTAAATACCTTCATGGCATAAATGCACAGGAGGAGAGCTTCTTTCAATTGAAAGTAAGCTCTGCTATGAGGGGGACATAGGATGAGGGTGAAAGGGAATAAACTCAGGAGTAATATGCGGAAATATTTCTTTAAGGAAAGAGTGGTAGATGCGTGGAATAGTCTCCCAGTGGAGGAAATAGAGACTAGGACAGTATCTGTATTCAGAATGTATGGGACAAACACAGAAGATCTCTAAAGGAAAAAAAGGGACTGTAGAAGTTGATTTGGAAAGGCAGACTGGATAGACCATGTGGTCTTTTTCTGCTGTTATGTTTCTACTTCACATGGCCTGAGTTTCCAAATTGTTCATCTTTGCTATGTTCATAATGTTGCAGCCCCTGCTTTCCTTTGTACTGGCAGTATCTAGGTCTTCAGACAATGCCACATACTCCTTTCTTTCTCAAGGTAAAGTTCCAATTTATAAGAACATAAGAACATAAGATATGCCATACTGGGTCAGACCAAGGTCCATCAAGCCCAGTATCCTGTTTCCAACAGTGGCCAGTCTAGGTCATACGTACCTAGCAGTTTCCCCAAAAGACACAGGTTCTGCAATGCTTGTACTAGGTCAAGCATTGATATCCTGGGTCTCTTCTTAATAATGGTTTATGGACCTTTCCTCCAGGAACTTGTCCAAACCTTTTTTAACCTCAGCTACAGTTACAGCTTTTACTACATCCTCCAGTAACAAATTCCAGAGTTTGATTATTTGTTGAATGAAAAAATATTTTCTCTTATTAGTCCTATATTGTAGCTTTGCTGAGTGTCACCTAGTCTTTCTACTTTTTCAAGGAGTAAACATCTGATCTGTGTTTACCCATTCCACTCCATTCATTAATTTATAGACCTCTATCATATCTCCCCTCAGCCATCTCTGGATCCAGGATGCACCATGTGGGGCCAGATGCTGCCATTTTTGAAGACAGCGAACCACAAATGGGGGTGTATAGGCAGTGCTCCCACTCATTTTGAAAGGGGGGGGGGGTTCAGGAGGCCACTAGGCCACCAGGTCTATTTGTATTTTAGTCGGGAGGGGGTGGGGGGTTCAGGGGGCCACCAGGTACATTTTCTTTTTAAGAGAGGGGAGGTTCTGGACTGCTAGGCCACCGGGGATTCACTATCTGTCGGGGCACCGGCCCACTATAGTATTTTGATGGCAGTGGGGACTTTCCCCATTGCCGCAATTGCCCCTGATGCTATCAAAATACTGTCAGGTGGGAGGACTGGGGTGCAGCAACCTGCTTGTACTGACCTGATACAGAACCAGTTCCAAAGATGTTTGAATCCCACCATTGAGTAAGGGTGATGGTACAACATAGACGTTGTATCAGTGAAAGGCAATGTAAGGACACAGGCATGTTCAAAAGAAGAGGAAGAGAGAATGGAGCAGAATCTTGTGCCATCTCATGTGAGGAATGAACTGGGGCTTCATCAGACTTTTCTGTGAAAACCCCCCAGAGCATTTCCTACCTAAGAATATGCTTCTGAACCTGAACACAGGTGGGCATCCATGCATACTGAACACTTTTAATGCAAGATGGCTAGTTGGTCAGTACTTATCAATCTGTGCGGCCAAAAATGCAGAGCTGTAGCTCCTGACCTGTCCTAGACTGCTTACAAAGCTGAAGAACATGCATAAGATCTGGTGGAAAAGAGAAATTAGACTTACCTGCTAAATTGTTGTTCCTTGAGGAACTCCAGTTCAGTCCCTCACCTTCCTCCTGCAGCACAGAGACTAGGCAAGTCAAACTTGTGACATCACTGTCAGGGCCGGATTTACCTATACGCCATGTACGCCATGGCGTAGGGCCCATAGCTGGCAAGGGCCCACCCGGGGCCGGCCCACACACCGCAGGGCTTCAGAGGGAGCAGGGTAAGCTTGCGCGAGGCCCCGGCTCCCTCTCTACAGCCGCCAGCGTGAAGAGCCTTTTCCTTCACGCTGGCGGCTGTATCTGTAAAGCCGCGATTGCTGGGAAAGGTTAAAGGCAATGCCCTTTAACCTTTCCCAGCATTCGCGGCTTCACAGATACAGCCGCCAGCGTGAAGGAAAAGGCTCTTCACGCTGGCGGCTGTACAGAGGGAGCCGGGGCCTCGCGCGAGCTTACCCGGCTCCCTCTGAAGCCTCTCAGACAGCCGCGGTGCTGGTCGGGGGGGCCAAGGACTGCATGGGCTGTGATTGGGGGGGACGGGAACCTGGACCGGAAAAGGGCTGGGGGGGGGGGGGACTTGAACTGGAAAGAAATGGGCTGTGATATGGGGGGGGGGACCCTGAACTGTAAAAGGGCTATGGGGGGGACTTGGACTGGAAATGGGTTGTGATGGGGGGGGGGGGGCCCTGTACCAAAAAAGGGCGTTGTGGGGGGGGCTGGGACTGGAAAGAAAGGGGCTGTGATGGGGGGGACCTGAACTGTAAAAGGGCTATGGGGGGGGGGGGGACTTGGACTGGAAATGGGTTGTGAAGGGGTGAGACCTGGACCGGAAAAGGGCTGGGGGGGGACTTGGACTGGAAAAAAATGGGCTGTGATGGGGGGGGGGACCTGAACTGTAAAAGGGCTATGGGGGGGGGGGGACATGGACTGGAAATGGGTTGTGATGGGGAGGGGGGCCTGGACTGGAAAAGGGCGATGGGGGGGGGGACTTGGACTGGAAATGGGTTGTGATGGGGGGGGGACCTGGACAAGAAAAGGGCTATGGGGGGGGGTAACTTGGACTGCAAATGGGCTGTGATGGTGGGGGGGGGGAACTAGGACTGCAAATGGGCTGTGCTGGTGCAGGGGGACTCGGACTGCAAATGGGATGTGATGGTGGGGGCTAGGACTGGAAATAGGCTGTGATTGGGGGGGGGCTAGGACTGGAAATGGCCTGTGATGTGAGGGCTAGCACTGGAAATGGGCTGATGAAGAGCTAGAATAGGACTGGAAATGGGTTGATGTGGGGCATGGGAGAATGGGGCTAGAAGGGAGTGGATGCTGGGTGGGTCTAGAACTATAAGGGAACTGATTTTGGGGGAGGACTAGAATGGATGGGGAATGAGAATGGAGAGGGGGAAAATATTTTGTGTGGTAGAAAAGTCTATGATGGGCTGGGTATTGGGAGAGTAAGAGGGGCTTGAAAATGGAAGGGTGAAATTTAAATGGATGATAAAGGAATAAGGAAAGAATTGGGGGAAAGAGCAAAAGGGAAACAATCAGTATGTTAAAGCAGAAATAGAGAGAGAATGGAAAACATCTAAAAGAGAAGAAAGGACAAATGGATAGCTAGCAGAAGACACGAAGAAACCAGAAGAAAGTGACTGGAGCAATTGCAACTGAAAAAATGCCCAAACAGAAGGTAGAAAAATACTTTTTATTTTGAATTTATTAACTGGAATATGTCTTTTTTAATGTATTTCTTGAATTCCGATGCTGATTTTGTCCCTATTGCCTCTTTATGTCAGGCAATTCTATACATCTATTGCCATTTCTGTTTTGGTAAGTTGATCTCGTTTTTATTTTTTCTGGGGGCCCACAATTTTTGTTGGCGTAGGGCCTCACTCAAGGTAAATCCGGCCCTGATCACTGTACATATACTGCTGGCATCCCCACCAGCTTCCAGTGACCTAATGACAAAGCAGACTCAAAGGAGCAACAAATAAGTAGCTATAGTATTAATCATTAAAACTTAACTGTTGAACTGAACTAACTCTCCATTAAATAAAAGGGCAACTGTCCCTCTCTCGCTTGAAAGTAAAGAATAGAAAAGAGAGGGAGAGAAAGAATACAGAAATACAGTACTCGAGTACAGAAAGAAATTTGCTGAAATTCTACTGCCCGGATGCTGATTCAGTAGACCCTAAAAATGACTGTGCTAAACGTGACAACCAGCTCCCAGGGCGGGAATCGGGACTGAACTGGAGTTCCTCAAGGAACAACAATTAGCAGGTAAGTCTAATTTCTCTTTCCATATTGTCCCTCCAGTTCAGTCCCTCACCTCTGGGATGTAAAAGAGCAGTAAATTACTGGGCGGGACCTGTCCACCCAGACTGCAACACCGCAGATTCGAAGCAGGCATCTCCCGATGCTTGAACATCTAGATGATGATGTTTACTGAAAGTATGCAAAGAAGACCAGGTGGCTGCTTTGCAAATCTCAACCGGAGGAACTAAACTATGTTCGGCCCAGGAAGTAGCCTGCACTCTAGTAGAATGAGCCCGCAGCCCTACAGGCACCTGACAGCCTTCCAAAATATAAGCCGATGTTATTGCCTCACGGACCCATCTGGAAATCAAAGCTTTGAATGCCACTTCACTCTTACGAGGACCTCCAAAGAGAATGAACAAATGCTCTGACTTGCAGAAAGACCTTGAAACCTTCAAGTATCGACGTAGAGACCTCTATATCTAACTGATGCAAACGACGATCCAACTCATTCTCTGAAGAAACGCCCAACACTGGCAAGGAGACAGACTGGTTGACATGAAATGGCAAAACTACCTTTGGCAGGAAAAATGGAACAGGACTCAAAACCACATTTTCCCTTGAGAAAACCAGAAATGGTTCTCGACAAGACAACACCCACAACTCCGATATCCGCCGTGCAGAGCAAATGGCTACCAAAAACACTGTCTTTAAGGTGAAAATTTTCAACGAAGCCTGATGCAAAGGCTCAAAAAGCTCCCTTGAAAAGACTTCTAAGACCAGGTTGAGTTCCCAAGGAGGAGAAAACAACCTGCGCGAAGGACATAGATGGGACACCGCTCTCAAGAAATGAACCACATCGACATGAACACCCAAGGCGACCCCTTGAAACTTTCCTCAATAATAAGAAATAGCTGCCAGCTGAACCCTCAATGAACTGGCCGCCAACCCCTTATCGAAAACATCCTGCAAGAAGCTCAACACTATCGGAACTGAAACTGCGGCAGGACGGACCTGCCGTTGTTCACACCAGTCCTCAAAAATACGCCAAAGCCGCACATAAACTAAGGACGTCGATCTTTTTCTTGCCAAAAGTAAGGTAGCAATCACCTCACTAGAATAACCTTTCTTTTTTAACCTAGCCCTTTCAAGGGCCAAGCCATAAGCGAGAACTGATCCACCTGAGGCATTGCAGAGGACCTTGAAGCAGAAGATCCTCCCTTGTCGGCAACCACCACGGTTTCCTGTTGAGAAGATTCACCAGATCAGCATACCACGGTCAATGCGGCCAATCTGGAGCAACTAGAATTACTCTTCCCTGATGGGCTTCGATGTGTTGAACCACTCGACCTATGAGAGACCAAGGAGGGAACACGTAGAGGAGACCATGTGTGGGCAATTATTGTATCAAGGCATCTAGTCCTTCTGAAATTCTTTCTCGTCTTCTGCTGTAAAACCGACTCACCTTTGCCGACAGAGAGGTCGCCATGAGATCTATCACAGGAGCTTCCCATTTGTGAACTATCTGCGCAAACAAATCTGGATGAAGCTCCCATTCACCTGGATCTACGTGAACCCGGCTGAGAAAGTCCACCATCACATTGTCCTTTCCTGCAATATGTGCTGCCGACAAAGCCTGAAGCCGAGACTTTACCCAATTGAACAGGCTCTCTGCCTCTAGCTCCAGAGCTGCGCATCTCGTGCCCCCTTGACGATTGAGGTATGCCACCATTGCGGCATTGTCTGAAAGCACCAGAACTGCTCAACCCCGTAAGGTGGACTCGAAGGCCCGAAGCGCTAGAGCTACAGCCAGCAACTCCAGTCGATTGATTGACCAATTGATTTCTTGCTCGGTCCAACAGCCCTGCGCGAAGAGAAATGAGTCAAGTACCGGACGAGCAAATTTGAGAGAATAACCTTCGCGAATCACCTCCAACACCCACTGATCAGATGTTATCTGGACCCAGGCAGGAAAAAACTTCTGAAGACGACCCCCTATTGCCGGAATTTCTGCCTGGGTCCCCCTCGCTTCACTGTGCTTTCCTAAATCCCGAGGAAGCAGAACTAGCAAAGTCTCTGCCCTCTCCCCAGAATCCCCGAAAGCTTTGCGCATGAGAGGAAAATCTTCCTCTAAAAGCCTCCCAATCAGGAGGTACGAAAATGCCTGAAATCTCGAGGTTGACCCCTCATCGGTATCTGAGGCCGACCTTGCTTCAGCTTATCCTCCGGCAAGTGACCTCCTTTAGATTCCCCCAAATCCTTGACCAGCTTTTCAAGATCCTCTCCAAACAACAGCTTCCCCTTAAAAGGAAGTTTGCTAAGACGTGACTTGGAGGAACTGTCAGCTGCTCAATTCCTCAGTCAAAGATAGTGGCGTGCGGCTACCAAGGAAGCCATGCTGTTTGCTAGAGCTCTAATAAGATCATAGTGGACATCGGCTAAATAAGCTGAACCTGACTCGAGCCTTGATATATCTGCTGACTGCTCCTGCGTTTGCTGCGTTGACTGATGCAAATGCTGCAACCAACGAAGGCATGCTCTCGCCACCCAAGCTCCACAAATAGAAGCCTGAGGAGCAGAGCATTAACCTCGAAAGCTTGTTTCAACAATGCGTCTACCTTCTGATCCTGTGCACCCTTCAAAGCTGTACTGCCTTCAACTGGAATGGTAGTTTTCTTTGTGACCGCCGACACAGCTGCATCTGTACGTAGAGAACGAAACACTTCTTGTTCTTGATCCGCCAAGGGATAGAGCTGATTCATGGACCTTACACCACGCAATCCTGCCTCCGGTGCATCCCATTCATCCTGAATCATCTGCTTAACCACACGGTGTACTGGAAAAACAGCCTGAGATTTCCACACCGCCTGAATGAGAAGATCCTCTAAACCCACTGACGAAAGGTTGAGAGTCTGAAGGACCTCCGTAATGACCGCTGTCAGCTCCTCTCTCTGAAAGACCCTGATAATCCTTGCCTGATCCTCAGGTTCCTGAATCTCACCTTCCTCTAGCTCCTCTATCCCGGCTTCTGGATCCATCTCAATGTCTTCACCTTCCGGCCAGTCCAAACCAGGAGGCTGATCTTCCACCATCCGAGCCCTCTTAACCGGTCTATTGTCACTAATTCCCAACCTTTCTATAGTTGCTTGGCCCCCTGCGGCCCCAAGAAGTGAGGCATCCACAACCGCCCCCTGTTGCCACAAACAGAAGGCCTGATGTATCAGCAGCACAAAATCCGGGGAGAAACCTCCAAGCGCTGTCCCAGCCACCATCGGGATGGATGAACTACTGAGCAAAGCCAAGCTTGTAGAAAGAGAAGCAGAAGAGCCCTCTAGCAAAGCCTCACCTTCCGTTGAGGCACCAGTACCCTGAGCTACCAAAGGAGACCCCTCCTTAGACATATCCTGCATTTCTTGGTTCATAGTTAGTGCTTCAGACATGCAGCCATGGCACCCCTGCGTCTGAGACCGAGCTTTTATGAGAGCCACAAACAAGACACTGCGGATGCGAAGGCATCAGCACTACAAGAATCCCGAGAGTGGGTAGTGTGATGCAGCAAGGGGCACACAGCCCAGGGAAAATAAGATAAAAGAAAGACTTACCTCAGAGTCAGCTTTAGAAAGCAGCACTAGGCACCATGATTCACTGCAGCAAGGGAAATTCTTGCTACGTAGCAAACAAAAGTCCCATCAGGAACACCTGAGTGAGAGTCCCCAGGTCACGTGTAGAGCTAGGGATTATTTAGGGCAGGGTTCCAGTCAGTTAGAGAGGAGAATCAGAAGCAGGATCACCACGGGAAGCAGTAGGAGAGAGAGGAGCAGGAGGTGTGTCCCAGGTCAGCTGAGCAGAAGCCCCAGGGGATTGCTGGGAGGAAATTCTTCTCACGAGGAGTCAGGAAGTGAGTCTGTCTCCAGCTCTCGAGAAGGAAGGTTCAAGGCAAGCTGCACTAAGGGAAGACCTGCTACCAGGAATAGCTTTGGAGAGAAGCCAGGATTACCTCACTACCCCAGAGGCCAGTATTTGCCAGCTCAAGGCAGAGGTCACGGTGAGAGGGAAGTGTTGGGGGATGGGCACTCCATGCATGACTACAGCTTAAGAAATAGGTGTAAAGTTAGGAACAAACATATTCCTGTTCAACCAGCCCGGGAGGCTAGAAGCAAAGGCTATAGAGAGCCAAACATAAAGACAAGCCCTGCAGAGAGAAGGAAACTTCCCTATAGTAACAAAGAGAAGTTTAAAGCTTATAACTGCAAAGGGCAGGGTTCTGACTACAGACATAAGAAGCAAGATGTTTCAGAACTAATGTTCTGGGAGGCAAGCCCAGGCAGAACCAGCTACAGAGAGAGATATAGACCCAAAGGGGGAAAAGCCTCCAGTGACTGTTATAGTGAAGTGTCACAAGACGCTATAGCTGAATACCGTTCTCAAGAAGGGTCTGATACCAGCAGTGTGAGTAGTGCTGGGGAAATGATATGGGAAGACGCTGCTAGTCTGCAAGAGGATATTCCTATGGATTGCAGTGTCTGTGTTAAATGCAACCGTATGATGTAAATACTGGATGAAGAGAACTCTGTGAATATAACAAGAGAAAATACGTGTGTCACCACTTTTGTTGCTAAGCTTATCTGATTTAAAGTTTCTGTTTCCTTTGACAAAGTCCGAGCGGGACGGGGAATAAAACCCACTTTTCATTTCAAGTTGCTCTGAAAGACTTTTTATTTACAAGGCCAGAGCAATTACTTGTGCATACGCCCTAGGCAACCGCCTATATAGGGCTAAATAGGCCTCTAACCACAGGCCCCATCACAGGTTGGCGTAGTTTTATCGGATCCAGTCCAGGAAACAAGGAGCTACAGTGCAGAGCGACCACGCGGGACGAGCGGAGTTGGCACGCACGGAGGAGGATCCAGGTTCCAGGAGTGCGACAGCAAGCACCTTCTCAAAATAAGACCCTCCACCTTGCTCAGGTAACGGGTATTTGGGCACAAGTTGGGGAGGATCGCTGGTGAGAAGAGGAGGCTTGGGAGGAGAAATTTTTATCCTTGTTATTGTGCCGCACTTGGTTTGGTGTGTTTCTGATTTGTTTCAGGAAAGGAGATGACGACGACGATGGATGCACGGGAGGTTCTCAGGTGGATGAGCAGCCAGTTCGAGAAACAGGGAGAGCTAGCTCGGCAGAACCAGGAGCAGGCCATCGCTGCCCTGGTGGAGCAACAGAAGCCCCTGACGGACTTAATGCGGACTATTCTGAAGGAGCCTAAGAAGGACGAATCACCAGCAGCCGTTCCTATCTGTGGGGTAGGCCCACAGAGCTGTGGGATTTGGACTTTAGGACAAATGCATGCTAGTGACAATTTTGATGACTTTGTGCAAACATTTGAACGAATAGCTAGTAATGCTAAATGGCCACAAGAGCAGTTAGCCGTTAGGCTGGCCTCAGCGTTAACTGGTGAGGCTCAGGCAGCCTATAGGGCCATGCCAGCAGCTCTTGCAAGTGACTATCAAGAGGTTAAGAGAGCTGTACGGGATAGGTTGGGCTTAACCCCTACCATGTACAGACGCATGCTAAGGTCTACCCGGATTCAACCAGAGGAAACACCAAAGGCACTGTATCACAGAGTGCATGGGTTGGTTTTAAAGTGGCTTGAACCCGAGGGTAAACGAATGGAGGAAGTACTGGATCTAATTGTATTAGAGCAGTTCTTTGACGCAGTACCTGAAGAGGTTAGAACATTTCTTACTCTACAGAATTGTAGAACCTCTGCTGAAGCAGCGCACCTAACGGAAAGATTCTTTGAGGCTGAACTAATCAAAGGAGCCAGCGCTAGCAGCAGGTCAGGGTTAGACAACTCTGTAAGAAATGCTAATATGTCTTTAAGGAACAAGGTGGGTTCACAGGAATCCAGGTATATAAAAGCAGAAGGTAACAAGGTGTTAAAGTGTTTTAAGTGTGGGAAAAGTGGACACTTTAAAAGGGAATGCAGGTCTCGCACAGCACTTGTTACTGGCCAGGTTCACCTCACAGCTGCAGGTTTCCGAGTGGATGTAGAGATACAGGGAGTCCCAGCTAAGGCCTTGCTTGACTCGGGGGCCGACCAAAGTATGGTCTCTCGCCGTTTTTGGGAAACCATACAGGCCCAGAGGGGTTTTCCCCCGAGTCACGCCGAAGGAGTAGCCAATATCAGGTGTATCCATGGATCTTCCACTGGTTATCCGCTGTACCAGCTGAGGATACAAGGATTAGGGGTTCGGAGAAAGATTTTGGTAGCGGTAGTCCCCAAACTACCCTTTGATTTGGTGTTAGGCCGGGACTGGCCCCCATTTGGTGAAGGCCTAAAGAAAGGCCTGGTTAAGGAAAAGGAACCCCAAGGGCAACCTAAGGAAGGTGAGGAAGAAATAGGAGTTCCTCAATTTCTTTGCGGGCTACGGAGTCGCCTCCAGAGGGCATCTCAAGCCGCGGATAAGAATCTACAGGATAGTAGAAAAACACAGAAAAAGTACTACGACAGGGGTAAAAAACCTAGACAGTTGGCCACAGGTGATAAGGTCGTGGTAATGGTCACTGATCCAGGGCCAAAATTTGAGGCCCGGTGGAAGGGTCCCTATACGGTAGTGGATCGCAAGGGTCCGGTGTCATATCTAGTCAAGAGTGACAGAGGGCGCCTCCAGACGTACCACATAAATGTTTTAAAACCATGGCATGAAAGGATGGCCACTGTTAGCAGTTTTAATATAGTACCCAAGTACCAGGCAGCACACACAGGTCCCCAGAAGCCCTACGAGGAGGGTAACCCATTGTACAACAGGTATGAGGGAACACTCATGAGGCTAGGACAGATTCCGCGCTGTGTGCACAATAGTTTACCAGCACGGAATATCTTAAGAGGGGGGATATGTGATGCAGCAAGGGGCACACAGCCCAGGGAAAATAAGATAAAAGAAAGACTTACCTCAGAGTCAGCTTTAGAAAGCAGCACTAGGCACCATGATTCACTGCAGCAAGGGAAATTCTTGCTACGTAGCAAACAAAAGTCCCATCAGGAACACCTGAGTGAGAGTCCCCAGGTCACGTGTAGAGCTAGGGATTATTTAGGGCAGGGTTCCAGTCAGTTAGAGAGGAGAATCAGAAGCAGGATCACCACGGGAAGCAGTAGGAGAGAGAGGAGCAGGAGGTGTGTCCCAGGTCAGCTGAGCAGAAGCCCCAGGGGATTGCTGGAAGGAAATTCTTCTCACGAGGAGTCAGGAAGTGAGTCTGTCTCCAGCTCTCGAGAAGGAAGGTTCAAGGCAAGCTGCACTAAGGGAAGACCTGCTACCAGGAATAGCTTTGGAGAGAAGCCAGGATTACCTCACTACCCCAGAGGCCAGTATTTGCCAGCTCAAGGCAGAGGTCACGGTGAGAGGGAAGTGTTGGGGGATGGGCACTCCATGCATGACTACAGCTTAAGAAATAGGTGTAAAGTTAGGAACAAACATATTCCTGTTCAACAAGCCCGGGAGGCTAGAAGCAAAGGCTATAGAGAGCCAAACATAAAGACAAGCCCTGCAGAGAGAAGGAAACTTCCCTATAGTAACAAAGAGAAGTTTAAAGCTTATAACTGCAAAGGGCAGGGTTCTGACTACAGACATAAGAAGCAAGATGTTTCAGAGCTAATGTTCTGGGAGGCAAGCCCAGGCAGAACCAGCTACAGAGAGAGATATAGACCCAAAGGGGGAAAAGCCTCCAGTGACTGTTATAGTGAAGTGTCACAAGACGCTATAGCTGAATACCGTTCTCAAGAAGGGTCTGATACCAGCAGTGTGAGTAGTGCTGGGGAAATGATATGGGAAGACGCTGCTAGTCTGCAAGAGGATATTCCTATGGATTGCAGTGTCTGTGTTAAATGCAACCGTATGATGTAAATACTGGATGAAGAGAACTCTGTGAATATAACAAGAGAAAATATGTGTGTCACCACTTTTGTTGCTAAGCTTATCTGATTTAAAGTTTCTGTTTCCTTTGACAAAGTCCGAGCGGGACGGGGAATAAAACCCACTTTTCATTTCAAGTTGCTCTGAAAGACTTTTTATTTACAAGGCCAGAGCAATTACTTGTGCATACGCCCTAGGCAACCGCCTATATAGGGCTAAATAGGCCTCTAACCACAGGCCCCATCACAGTAGTAAAATTAATAACAACTCGTAGAGTCCTAAAAAGGCACCAAAGTACTGTAACTGATCTTTTACTTTTTTTTTAAATGTACTGGCCCTTTAAGAGCTCAAAGCACTAAGAGGAAAAAATTAAGGAATCTCTTCAAAATCATCTAAAGCCAACAAACACATCAAAAACCATCAAATTCAATGAAAATTAATTTAAATTTAACCAAAGATTAAATCATTTAAGAAATTACAGCAGTTTGGAAGGAAAAAACAGCTCCATGAAAAAAAAATGTTGGAAAAATGGCCCGCAGCACTGCAAACCATCAAAAAGTGTGTCTCATGCTGTAACAGGCTTCAAACACTCTCCTGACAGCAATAAAAATGATCGGAGCACTCACCTTAACATCGGAGCCCTTCACATCCTCTCTGTAACTTAAAAATCACCAGAAACAAATTGAAAACAGCACTGCTGAGAAATCCTGTCAGCTGGCTGCAGTAGCAGAGAGAAACCCTGATACAAGCTTCTGAGAGGAATCAGCTGAGCAGAAAAACTGATCCGGCCAGAAAATAAAAATCTGCTGAACAACTCCCCTCTGTGCAAACAAGGAGGGAAAGGCAGGCTAAAGGTAAACAGAAGCAAATGGGAGGGAGAAAGCAGCTTCCTGATTACCCACGATCCCCTCACAGACCTTGTCTTTTTTTTTAAGAACTTTAATCTACAATCAAAGGAAAGGAAAAAATATTATAGGGGAAAATAAAATCTAAATGCCCTATCCAACCTGTCTAAAGCTCCTTATCTGCTCATCTAGTGAGCCCAGCACCTAGGCTCACTACCTCCTGCTGCATGGAGACTGAGCACACTGGAAGCTGGTGGGGGGTGCCAGCAGGATATGTACAGTGATGTCACAAGTTTGACTTGCCCAGTCTCCATGCTGCAGGAGGAAGTGCATTACCCAGAGGTGAGGGACTGAACTGGAGGGACGAGAAGGAAAAGCCATTACCATCCTACTAAGAAGAGTTTGCACCAAACTCAATCTGCTATGAAACATAGAAAAATAAAAACACAGAAAATGATGGCAGATAAAGACCATATGACCAATCCAGTCTGCTAATCAATATCAACTACAAAGCTCTACAATCCCTTCCTCTCCCTTAGAGGTCCTCTGTGCTTCTCCCATGCTTTCTTGAAATTAGATGCAGTCCTCATCTCCATTACATCCACTAGGAGACAGTTTCATATATCCATCACTCTTTCCCACTCCCTCCATCTTGAATCGTCTTACCCTATCTTTAAAGCCCAGCTCAAAGCCCTTTTCTTCATCCAGTTTTTAGGGCCTAGGTTGATGGTCAGAGACCTGCCGATCCCACTCTCTACTGCTGAACCATTTTCTCTGCTTTTCTTTTACTTTCTGTCATTATTTGGCGTTCCTTTCACTGCTTTTATTGGTTTTTAGACCGTCTTGCCTTTATTAGAAAGGTGGTATATAAAGTTTTTCATAAACATAAACAAATATTTCTTCAGATTACTTCACCTTCATCCTATGCCCCCTGGTTCCAGGGCTACTTTTTAATTGAAAGAGACCTGCCTTCTGTGCATTTATGCTGCTGAGATAATTAAATACCTCTATCAAACCTCTCCTCTTCCACCTTTCTTCCATATATATGATGATCTTTAAGTCTGTCCTCATATGCTTTATGATGAAGACCAATGATCATTTTAATAACTGCCCTCTGGACCAACTCTTTCCTGTTTACATCTTTTTGAAGATGTGGTCCCCATACTAGCACCCAGTACTCCAAATGTGTGTTTCATCAGACTTACACAGAGGCACTATCACTTCCTTTGTCCTGCTGGCCATTCCTCTCCCTATGCACCCAAGCATCCTCCTGACTTTTGCCATCGCCTTTTCTACTTGTTTGGCTACCTTAAGATCATCAGATCCAACCATCCCTAGGTAGTGCACTTCTTTTGTGCACAGATACATTTCACCTCCTATACTGTATCCCTCCCTGGGCTGTTTGCAACCCCTGCATTTTTTTAACATTAAATCTTTGCTGGCAAACTCTAGACAATACTGTTTTCTGCTAGATCTCTCTTCATGTTATCCACACCTTCCAGGGTGTCTTTCCTATTGCACTTTTTTCTATCATCCTTACCCAACAGTTCTTCTATAACATTTCTTACAAAAATGTTAAAAAGAACTGGACTAAGTACCGGTCCTTCGCACATTACTGATGAATTCCATTTACCACTGTTTTTCATCACCTCCCACTCAACCAATCTTTAAGCCAGTTAGTCACTGAAAACTGGATGACATCCCTGAAATTGATGTACTTATCAAAGAGTCTGTGAGTAAAGTGGTAACAAGTGATGAGGGAGTCCCTGAGTTGAAAAGCTGACTGGAAAAGGGAGGAGCACTGGCAGAATACTCAGACAGGATTAGCCTCTGCTGTAAACCCTGTGGGGTCCAGTTGCTTCAAAAGGGGTGAACAGCATAATGACAGGGAGGGGTGTGGCTCAAGCTATGGGACTGACTCTGACTTAAGTGAGTAGATCCAAATCACATAGTGATCCATAAAAATGAAGTGGAACTGGAGCCTAGAACCATGTGATATACACAACATGCCTACGACTTTGAAGGTGCAAAATATCCTTTATTGTGACACAAACAATAATTAAGACAAAAAAAAAAAACCTGAAAGCAAGAGTGTGCATATGTATTCACCCCCCAAAGTCAAATACATTGTAGAGCCACCATTTGATGCAATTACAGCTGCAAGTCTCCTGGGGTATGTCTCTATTAGCTCAACACATCTAGCCACTGGGATTTTCACCCATTCCTTAAGGCAAAACTGCTCCAACTCCTTCAAGTTAGATGGGTTGCAATGGTGTACAGCAATCTTCAAGTCATGCCACAGATTCTCAATTGGATTGAGGTCTGGGCTTTAGAAGTATGTTTAGGGTCATTATCCTGCTGGAAGATGAACCTTCGTCCCAGTCTTAAATCTCTGGCAGACTGAAACAGGTTTTCCTCAAGAATTGCCCTGTATTTAGTGCCATCCATCGTTCCTTCAATCCTGACCAGTTTTCCTGTCCCTGCCAATGAAAAACATCCCCACAGCATGATGCTGCCACCACCATGTTTCACTCTGGGAATGGTGTTCTTGGGGTGATGGGAAGTGTTGGGTTTGTGCCACACATGGCGTTTCCCATGATGGCCAAAAAGTTCAATTTTTGTCTCATCTGACCAGAGAACCTTCTTCCATGTGTTTGGGGGGATCCGCCACATGCTGTTGTGCAAACACCAAACGTATTTTCTTATTTCTTTCTTTAAACAATGTTTTTTTTTCTGGCCACTCTTCCATGAAGCCCTGTTCTGTGTCCTATGGACAGATACTCCCATCTCCGCTGTGGATCTTTGCAGCTCCTTCAGTGTTATTCTTGGTGTCTTTGTGGTATCTCTGATTAATGCCCTCCTTGCCCGGTCTGTGAGTTTTGGTGGGCAGCCTTCTCTTGTCAGGTTTGTAGTGGTGCCATATTCTTTCTATTTTGTTAGAATGGATTTAATGGTGCTCTGTGGGATATTCAGAATTTGGGATTTTTTTTATAACACAACCCTGATCTACTGTATACTTCTCCACAACTTTGTCTCTTATATGTTTGGAGTGCTCTTTGGTCTTCATGTTGCTTGCTTAGTGGTGTTGCAGAGTCAGGGGCCTTTCAGAACAGGTATATTTATACAGGCATCATGTGACAGATCATGTGACACTGATTGCACACAGGTGGACCCTAATCAACTAATTATGTGACTTCTGATGTTAATTGGTTGGACCAGATCTTATTTAGGGGTTTCATTACAAAAGGGATGAATACATATGCACTCGCAACTTTTCAGTTTTTACTTGTTATTTTTTTATATATACAAGGTATTTTATTGTCATTTCACTTCACCAATTTGAACTATATTGTTAGGTCCATTATCTAACATCCAAATGAACCTCCATTTTCATTCCAGGCTGTACATAATGCGACAAAACAGGTCAAAAACCAAGGGGATAAATACTTCCGCAAGGCACTGTATGCTGTCTTTATAAAATACCAGTCCAACAGATTCTCATCCAGGTTTTCCCATTCTAATCCAAAAAATCCTCTTTTCATAAAAGAAGGACTTTCATTAAAGAGACTTCTTAGATAATCTCTTGTATGTTTTCATTTTGCCCTTAAAATATAATCATTGGTCCATAACTATTTTACAAGATTATAAATATTTGTCAAGACAGTCCAGCTCATATATCAAAAATGGAATCAAACTGGGATCAAAATAAAAATTTACTTAAGGATCCCTGAAGCTCATCTAAAATCCAGTCCCCACATCACTGATTTCATTTCCTTGATGTGCATTCCAAAAATTCAACAATCCGACATAGTTTCTAATACGTTATTCTGAGTCAGGGGAAATTTCATACAAATACTCTCATTTCTCTATCTCCTTCATTCTGGAAGAGGAGAACAAAAATGGCATTGGCATCCTTCAAGTTTAAATACACCATCAATAAAAACACTTACTTCTACATTCATTCACGTCACCGAGGTAATTAGACTACATTAAAGATCCCCACTCAGTTTTGGCATTCAGGCCTTGAGGGTGCATAGATTGGTGCTCAAAAATCCACTGCTGCTCTTAAAATTCAAATACTGTTCTCTATCACTCCCATGCCAATCTGGTCAGAGATGTGTCAATTATTTGCCAATCAAATCTCTAATTAGGTACCTTTCTTAAAAATGTGCTACAAGCATTCAGAAAGAGTACCAGTTCTCAGTTTACTTGAATGTTTATTAAATCTAGGTCACATTGATCTCTTTGTCCTGTGCGAATAAATTAGTGGGCATTCACAGATAATAAGATTATATATAACAAAAGACATAATGCAGGTAGTGCTCAAGGAGTTTTATATTTATTCCCTTAATATTGGAATCCTCTGAGACAGTCATGAGAGTAATGCTACTCAGCACTGCACAGACACATGTAAAAGATGGTCCCTGCTCATCGGAGCTTGCAATTTAGTTAAGACAGAAAACACAGTAGCTGTAGACATAGGATACATCTAAGGGGAATGGTAAGGAAACACAAAGGAGACCAGGTGAGTCAAGATCCAAAAGCAGCAGCGAAGAGGTGAGTTTTCAGCCTGGATTTGAAAAGGGGTCAGAGAAGGCACCTTACGTACAGAATCAGGTAGTTTGTTCCAGGCATACGGAGTAGCAAGGTGAAAGGAGTGAAGTCTGGAGTTAGCAACAGAAGAGAAGGGCACAGATAGAAGTGATTAGCCAGAAGTGTGGAGTTCCCGAGGAGGGGTGTAGGGAGAGATAAGAGAGGAAAGGTAGTGAGGAGCTGCAGAGTGAATGCACTTATAGGTCAGCAGGAGAAGTTTGAACTTGATACGGAAACGGATAGGAAGCCAATGAAGTGACTTGAGAAGAGGGGTAATATGAGCATGATGAGGCTGGTGGAAGATTAGCCATGCAGAAGATTGTTGAACAGATTGAAGGGAAGAGACATGATTCAGAGGGAGACCAGCAAGGAGTAGGTTACAATAGTCTAGAAGGGAGGAGATTAAAAAATGGATAAGTGTCTTAGTAGTATTTTCATAAAGGAATGAGCAGATTTTGTTGATGTTATAGAGAAAGAAACGGCAGATTTTAGCTATCAGTTGGATGTCTGTGGAGAAGGAGAGAGAGGAGTCAAAGATGACCCTAAGGTTGCAAACTGTGGAAACAGGGAGTACATTTATCCACAGAGACTGAGAAAGGAGGAACGGGAGAGGAGGATTTAGGGGGAAAAATAAGAAGCTCAGTTTTGGCCATGTTGAATTTCAAGTAGCGGTGAGACATCCAAGCAGCAATGTCAGAAAGGCAGGTAAATATCTGGGCCTGGACTGCCGGAGTGATTTCAGGTATAGACAGGTAGATCTGGGAGTCATCAGCATAAAGATGGTACTGAAGAGATGAGTGTACCAAGGGACTGGCTATATATATATAGAGAGAGAGAATGAGTGGAACCAAGACAGATCCATCTGAGAATGGGATAGCAGCAGAGGAGGATCCACCAAAACAAACACTAAAGAAGCAATGGGAGAGATAAGAAGAGAACCAGGATAGCAGAGAGCCCTTAAAACCAAGCGTGGACAAGGTATCAAGGAGAAGGTTGTGGTCAACAGTGTCAAAAGCAGCAGAAAGGTCAAGAAGAATGAGGATAGAGTAAAGGCCCTTGGATTTTGCCAGGAACAAGTCACTGGAGACTTTGGCAAGAGCCATTTCAGTAAAATGTAAAGGACAAAAGCCAAATTGTAAAGGATCCAGGAGAGCCTAAAAGGAGAGAAAGTCGAGGCAATGGTGGTGAACCACATGTTCAAGTACTGTGGAAATAAAAGGGAGGAGGGAGATGGGGAGGACAGAAGGAAAGTAGGGTCTAGTGAGGGTTTCTTGTGGAGAGGTATAACCACAGTATGCTTGAAGGCTGCAGGGACAGTTGCAGTGGAGGGCAATAGGTTGAGAATCTGAGAGATGGAAGGGACAACAGTGGAGGAGATGTGGCTTAGGAGCTGGGTGGGAATAGAATCAGAGGAGCAGGTAGTGAGTTTGCAGGAGGAAAGAAGATGTGCGGTTTCCTCCTTAGAATCATAGAAAAGGAAGAAAGGGTAGCTGAGGGTAGGGGGGAAGTTAGGAGCGAAGAGGGGAAGGAGGGGAAGTAGCTAACCTCATGGGGAATTGGAGTGTGATCTTGTGGATTTTATCATGGAAACAGTCAGCCAGGGTTTGGGCAGAAAGGGAAGGAGGGTCAGAGGCGGAGGCACAGTGAGGAGAGAGTTCAGAGTTGTAAAGAGACGACGAGGGTCAGAGGAAAGACAGTCAGATGGACATAATAGTTTTGTTTGGCGAGTGCTATGGCTGACTAGAAAGAGACAAGCATGAATTTGAAGTGCAGAAAGTCTGCAAGGGCAGAATTTGAGCCAAGCACACTCAGCTGAATGAGCACAGGAACATAGATATCAGGTAGTGGAAGATAGCCAGGGCTGGGGCATAGTATGCCCCACAGGGCGTGGCATGAGCGGAGCAAAAGCATTCAGAGCAGAGGAGAGTGGAACATTATAGGAAGCTACTGCCTCATCAACAGACTCGGATGACATAGTAGAGGAAAGAGGTGATGAGACAGAGGAGGAAAGAGCCAAAGGGTCAATAGTATAAAGATTTCTAAAGTGGTTAAAGGAGATAGAGTGAGGTTAAGGCAGCGGGTGATGAAGAGTGAAGCATAGTCTGATAAGGGAAGAACTGAGATACAGAGGTTTGAGGGTAAGCAATTAGAGAAGAATACAAAGTCAAGGCAGTGGCCATGCTGGTGAGTGGGGGCAATAGAACAAAGATGGAGGTCAAATGAGGAGGTAAGAGAAAGGAGCTTTAAAGCATAAGGGTCAGAGGGGTTATCAACATGAATGTTAAAATCCCCAAGAATATGGGAGGGGGAGATGAATCCAGAAAGAAGGAAAGCCACGAGTCAAAGTCAGTGAGAAAGATAGAGGTGGACTTGTCAGGAGGTCGATAAATAACAGCTAACCAGAGACAGGGGTGTCCCAAGGGGGTGCGGGGCCATGTCCGGAGACTCGGTGCGGGGCCTCATTTGCATAAGCAGCCTCATTTGCATAAATATTTGCATAATGTTACCATACACTAACTTTTAGTAAGCATGCCTCTTAATGAGTGTATGGATAAAGAAAGACTAAAAGATTTCTACATTACTATAATCCAGTGCCAACCGCCAGGCACATTAGAAACTACTACAAACACTGCCCATTTAGAACCCATAAAAGAATTCAAAAATTCTGATTACAAAGAATCCCCGTTGAAATTTAAGTAAACTTTTTGTCGGAGCTAGTCAGCACAGTGCATGGAAAACATTCACAGCACCACTGTGACTTCTCCTTTTATTAAATAACTTTATATAATTAAAAGTCCAAACTTAACTTTATGTTTGTGTGCCAAGCATCATAGCCAAAGTATTGCCAAAAACGCCAAAGAGACGATGTGGCTCACGTTTCGGGTTTGTATCAAACTCTCAAGAACCCTGCTTCAGGTCCATCAGTTGTCTGGTGGACCTGGCACTGAATATCCGGTTTAGGTTTAATGGTGACGGCTATGCGCTGTAGAAGCACATATCCGTCGCCGCTGAATATTGGGCCCCATATTGTTTGCTTTGTTTCAACTTGGTTCCCTCTTGTAGTCAGAACCTTCCCAGGTAAGTGTTACTTTTAAACAGTTCATAAAGATTGCTTCCTTTTACGATATTTTAAATTATTAGTTCTGGTCAAAATTATCTGTGTGTGTGTGTTTTTAAACAGCTCATGTGAGACCACGTGATGCAGTGAGCAAGGCAGGACCGTTTCTGCACAGCTCTGATGGCTCCCCCCCAAAGAAGCTGTTTAACGACAATCTTACCCTCCGGTAACTTTTTTTTGAGCGGTGCCAGGAGTAGCGGAGTAGTGTTGGAGTCCTCCGGTGGCGGTGAAAGACGCAGCGTGTGTATGGCGGCGAAGACACTGAGGAAAGACCGCGTGCGGGTGGCGGAGGACAAGATGGCGGCTAAGGCGGCATCTAGCCCGAAGGCTGAGCGAGATATGGACCTCGTGGAGGAGGTTACCCACGCGGTGGTGACGGCTTTGGAAAGCCGCTTCAATGGCTTGGCAGAGCAATTGGCCCAGGTAAACCACTCGATTGTGTATTTTGGAACGCGCATGGGGGAAGCGGAGCAGAGGATAGCAGAGGTGGAGGAGGTGCAATCGGCACAGGCCCAGCGCGTGCAACGCTTAGAGCTGCTCAAACGCCACGAGGAGAAACTCAATGATCTTGAGAATCGAGGTCGTCGGAAGAATTTAAGATTCGTGGGGATACCTGAGGCCATTGCGGATGGAGAGCTGCGCGGCTATTTGGAAACCTGGCTAGCGACAAATTTGGAACTGACTGCCGCCCTCGGTTCAGTAAAAATTGAGCGAGCGCATCGACTGGGGGGGCAGAGAGCCTCCGGAGATCGGCCTCGTGTGGTTATTGCACGCTTCTTAAACTATGCCCAGAAGGAGGATGTCATCCGAGCGGCGAGACGCTCTCGGGCACAGGGCCCGGGCCTTGCTAAACTTTTGGTCTTTCAGGACTACTCCGCAGCAGTGAGCAGAAAGCGTAAAGAGTTTGCTGGCACATGTGCTGAGTTGGCTAAGAGGGGGGTACATTTTGCCCTGCTCTACCCGGCCCGGTTGAGGGTGGAATATAGAAATCGGCAGCGGATATTTGACACGCCCGCTTCAGCCACCAAGTTTTTGACTGAGCTAGTGCCAGTGGCGGGAGAAGCGGGGCTGAGCCAACAGACACCCGGTGGGGACCGATGAGCAGCAACTGGACTGGACTGTGTTCTTGTTTGCGATTGATGTTCTGTTCTTATGTTTTGCTTGCTCTATCTGGAGAAGCTGGGAGTTTGTCTGGTGTCAAGGAGGGGGGCGATTGATCTTTTGTTGTATGGACTGCAGGTTGTTAAAATGCAGGAAGGATAAATGGATGTAATTGTCTGGGGGAGAGCACAATGCATCAGTGTGGTTTGGTGAGTGCTCCATATGGAGAATGACAGGTGGTCTTTGGAGGTGAAGGGGTTGGGGGGATGGGGAGGGGGGAGGGGGGGTTGGGATGGGGGAGGTAGTGGGGTTGGGGGATTTTTCAGGGAAAGTTCTGGGGGAGGGGTGGGGAATTGGGGAGACATGCAGGATCTTTTTGTCCCAGGTAGATGGGGATAGGCTTCTGCGTTGGTGTGATAAGCGGCAACCGAGACAGATGTGTAGAGGAGAGGGTGGTGGGGGGAGCTCTAGGCTGGGGGAGCTCCCTTCATTTCCGAGTGTTAACTTGTTGACGTGTATGACTCGAATGGATGTGGATGATCATGGGTGAGGGGTTACGACTGCTTACTTGGAATGTGTGTGGTATAGGGTCTCCGGTGAAACGCTATAAGATCCTACGTGTCCTCAGAGACCAAAGAGCCGACGTGGCCTTTTTGCAGGAGACACATCAGAGTGCCCTGGAGCATGCCAAGCTCGCAAGGGGATGGGTTGGGAAGGTCTTTGGGGCTTCTTCGGGGGGGAAGAAGGCAGGAGTAGCGATCCTGATTAGGAAGGGGGTGGGTTTGGAGGTGGAACACAGCATTAGTGACCCGGGAGGGCGGTATGTTATTATAGTGGGAACCATCCAAAGAGTCAAATTGGGTCTGGTGAATATTTATGCCCCGAATGTCTACGATGCTCACTTCTATGCTCGATTGAACAAATGTTTGAGTGACCTTGGCTCCACTCCATTTATAATGGGGGGGGGGGGGGGATTTCAACTGCGTTTTAGATGAAACGATAGATAGGTCTGGAGCCCGATGGCTGACCAAAGATAGGAAATCTCAGTGGATCCGAGGAGTTTGTGAAGGCTTTAATCTGCTTGATTATTGGAGAGTGTTACATCCCCTAGATAGGGATTATACCCACGTTTCTCGAGCCCATGACACGGGGTCGCGGCTGGACTATTTTCTGGGGTCTCAAGCATTATTTAACAAAGTCCTTAGAGTAGAGATTGGCCCAGTGGAGGTGTCTGACCATGCTTATGTCCGGTTGGATGTCAGGTGGGGGGTAAAGAGTGCTGGATATTTGTGGCGCTACCCGCTTGGTTATACCCAGAGCGGTCAATTTGAAGCCTTCTTACGCTCGCAGTGGGACGAATTCGTTGAGTTCAATGGGGAACATCGTAGTAACCCCATTCTTTTTTGGGAGGCCGCAAAGGTGGTCTTGAGAGGGAGTATTATTGATTTTGGGGCCCGGAAGAGGAAAGCTTGTGCCTTTCGTTTAATTTCACTGGAAAAACAGTTGTGTCAGGGGAGAACACTAGCACAGCAGCCAACCCGTGGGAGGAAATTGGAACTTAATCGACTACAGCAGGAGGTGAACGCTGTGTTGCAGGAACAGGCGACACAATCGCTGCTGTACTATAGGTATAAGCTTTACAAATATGGGAGTAGGGCGGGGGGATTGTTGGCCAGGTTGGTTAAAACCAGTCGGGGGCAGGCACATATAGGGGCCCTGAGGGATGCCCAGGGAGAGATACGGACGGGGCAGGCCTATATTGAGGAACAGTTTCGGGAGTACTACCGGGCTCTTTATGGCGCTGGTACTGGAGATTTGGAGCAGGCGGAGGCCTTCCTTCGGACGGTGGACCTGCCTAGTTTATCCTTGGAGGAGAGTGCAACTCTCAATGCGCCGATCACTGAAGCGGAGATCCGGGGGGCTATTAAACTTCTGCGTACCCCTGATGGGTATAGGGGTGAATTTTATAAGTTAATGGTGGATAAGGTGGTGGGACCTCTGCGGTTATATTACTCTGCCTTGATCGAACGCCAGGCCTTTCCGTATGAGAAAAATAGGGCAGTGCTTACCTTGATTCCTAAACCCGGCCATGATGGGTTGTTGCCCGAGTCGTATCGGCCGATTTCACTTTTGAATGTGGATATTAAACTTTTGGCTAAAATTATGGCTAACAGGCTGGCTGAATTTCTCCCCCAATTAGTTAAGGAAGATCAGGTGGGGTTTGTGAGAGGTAGGCAAATTATAAAAAATTTACGTAAGATAATTTCGTCATTATACATGACTGCTGCGGCAGGGGAGCAAGCTCTGCTCATTAGTTTCGACGCTGAGAAAGCGTTCGATCGCGTGGATTGGCAGTACATGTATCATTTGTTGGCAGTCATGGGGATAGGGGGCTTTTTCTTGGATACGGTTAAGCTTTTGTATTCGGACCCCCGTGGGCAGGTTTTGGTAAATGATTCTGTTTCTCAGGACTTTCTTATTAGGAGGGGGACGCGGCAGGGCTGCCCCTTGTCTCCGCTTTTATTCGTGTTAACCCTGGAACCCCTCTTAGAGCGTATACGAACTCATCGGGGATTGATAGGGGCTAGGGTAGGGAAGGAAGAATTTCGGGTTTCTGCTTTTGCGGATGATCTTCTCGTATACTTGGGGGTTCCTAGGCAGACCCTGCCAATTTTGCTGAGACTGGTGGCGGATTTTGGGGAATTTTCGGGTTTGAAATTAAACTTAGATAAGTCGGAGGCCTTAGATTTGCAGCAAACGTTGCAGGGGGACTGGGAAGCCTTCCCGTTGAAGTGGGCGGGGACGACACTTCATTATTTGGGGGTTTACTTGACAGCTGATGTAGGCCAGATGCAGACAGTCAATTTCGCTGCCCTGTTGTCCCAGACCACTGAGCGCTTGAATGGTTGGCGGGACTTACCACTTTCCCTGGGAGGCCGGGTAGCTCTATACAAGATGACCCTTTTTCCTAAATGGCTGTAAATGTTGCAAAGTCTGCCTATCTTGTTGACGAAGAGGGAGATAGCGAAAGTAGAAAAATGTTTAAATTTATTTTATTGGAGGGGGAAGAGACCTCGGCTAAGTCTTAAGACACTACAGAGACCCTGGGGGGGTGGTGGCATGGGAGCCCCAGATATGAGGAGTTATAACATAGCCTGTCTGATGAGGAACTTGCGGGACTGGTTGGGTACTACAGCGGATTATACGCCCTTGGAGTATGAGCAGGAAGTTGCGAAGCCCCTGGCCTTGAATTTATACTGCATGCGGTAGCTGTAGATCTCCCTCAGCTGGTTGGGGGGCACCCTATTTTTAAGGTCATGCGGCGGGTCTGGCGCCTGTTGTGCAAGGAGTATTCATGGAATCCGGGGATCACCCCCTTTTTACCCCTATATGGAAATGGAGCATTTGGCCCGGGGTTACAAGGGGGGGCATTTCGTGGGTGGGAGGTTAAAGGAATTGTGGCCTTAGAGCAGGTAGTTGATGACCGGGGGCAGGCTCTCGACTTTGTCGCCCTTCAAAATAGCTATGGTCTTGCGCGTCGGGATTGGTTCGCTTATCTGCAATTGCGCAGCTATCTTCGGAGTCTGGAGGGACAGAGCCTGCAAACCGTTATTTGCTCTAAATTTGAGGAGTTGCTATATGCGGGAAGAGTGCACCGGGTGCGGGTGGCAATGCTGCATAAGGAATATCTTCGCATCAAAGGGTTTCCGGACGAACATGTTTTGGCGACAGCTTGGGTCTATGATCTGGGGGTGGAGATTCGAGGGGTTGATATGGTGCAATTGCTTGCAGATATTCTCAGGAGGATTAAGACTGCAGATTTTAGGGATCTCCAATATCGTATTTTGCGCCGCTGCCACTTTGCTCCTTGTCGAGCGTTTCGGGCAGGCAGTAGCTCTACTGCGAGTTGCCCCCGGTGTGGGATCGCTCGGGCAGACCTGGGGCGTATGTGGTGGCAGTGCTTGGTGGTGGTTAGATTTTGGAAGGCGCTTGTGGGATGTCTTACGGGCGTTTTAGGATGCCCACTGAAACGGGATCCCAAACATTTGGTACTTGGTATGGATAGGGGGGTGGTCAGCGACTTTGGTTGGGTAAGGTTCTTCTCGTAGCACAGCGAGTGATTTTGTTGAATTGGCTACTGCCCAGTAGCCCGACTATGGGTCAGTGGAAGAGGGAGGTGTATAAGCTCCTACTGCTTGAACAACAAGGGGCTAAACATGGAGATGTGGCCACCGATAAATTTGTGGGGGAATGGGGTCTCTACTTGCAAACATTGTCTTCTCGAGTGAGAAGCCGAATCCTTAATGTGCTTGGGTGAGGCTTGGGAGAGGGGTCCTGCTTGGAAGGGGTTGGTTTAGGGGGGGGGAGGGGAGGGAGGGGAGGGAGGGGAGGGAGTTGGGATCTTTAGGGTTGTGAGTGACAGTTGTAGGGGGGAGTGTTAAAGCCGTTGATTGAGATGCATCTGTATGGTAGGGGGTGGTGGGGGATAGGGGTGGGGGATCTGGTACATGCGTGGATGTTTGTTGACTAATGGGGTGATAGACTTCGGGGGTGGTATATGATTGGGATATCGTTCTGATGGGTAATGGGGGTTTGGGGGCTACTGTTGTCTATTCTTTGATACTCTTTGTATATAGTCACCTAGGGAGATATGGATGGCAATGTGTTTTTACTGTTACCAAACAATACACTGGTATTTCTTAGTGGCTGGCTGTAGGTGATATATGGGGGTGGAGGGGTGGGGGGGTTAAATATTGTTATAATTTGAACATGGCTGTGGTTATTGGTGTGATGTTTGCACTGTGTTGTTTTGACTTGATGCTGTTGAGTGGGTTGTGTTCAATAAACAAATTTAAACATAAACAGCTCATGTGACCAGGCATTGGGCACTAGTTGACTGATGAAACTTAGTGATCAGATGACGGGAGATAGAAATGGAATATTTGGAACTCAAAATGCTACCATAATGCAACTCTTCTTTAGCCTCTTCACAATCGGCCTATCATATCCTGATAAAACAAGAAATTCTTCTCTGTTCCTGAATTCAGGATCTTCCCCCTCTATTTTTCCTATGTCACACAATATGCCTAACTCTGAGGCATGTTTACTAAAGGTTAACATGTGTTAATTGTGGTGGAGAAGCAGCCGCTGAGGGCAGAAAAAAAAGGGAAAACTGCCTTTTTTTTCTTTTACCCATAAAACTGCAGGCACTGAAAGGGTTAACACTAATACTAAAGGTAAAGATTTCTCACAGAGAAGTGCAGACCTAAGCACACACCCTGTTCCCATGGAGATAGAGGGAGGAGAAGGGAGTGGTTTGGGGGAGGAGTCAAAGGGGATAGGACAGCCCCAAACATTTAGGAATGGAAGCTGCACGCATACAGCAGAGAAGGGGAGAGAGAAGGAGAGAGAGAAAGACCCATATGAGAGAGAGAGGACACAGACACAGAGGACACGAGGGTTCCAGGAAGGAAGGACAAGAAACCCATGGAAACCCCTTGCACAGAAGCATTTGAGAACCAGGAGCAAAGAGCTGACAAGGCCAGTGGAAAGCTCAGGGGAGGAATCCTCAGAGGAGGAAATATTCTCCAAGAGTTCATGGCTCAACTCTTCTCCTAGTAAGGAATCTATAAGGAGGAAAAGCAGCACTAATAAGGTGAGCCCTTTACAACGTTTGAAAGGCTTATTAGACAAAGAGGGTTTTTCCTGCCCTTCCCCCACAAGCTCACATACTGTTAAGGATACCTGGGAGAAGCTCCTAAAGGCTGTGCAAGCTAGTGAGGCTTCTCAGGAAGATACCAGGGGAAACAGTTACCAAGAAGAGTCTAGTGTGGAGGATATGGACTTGGGAGGCACTGTGGATTTAGACAATGTCTCAGACATGGAAATAAGCTGTGCAATCTGTGCTAAAGAAGTATAAAGGAACCAAATAGGGTTTGAAAGCAGAAAGAAACCCAGTTGGTCTTGATTACTGAATGCATCTGTGTTACCTCGTGATAAGTAAAAGAACTGAAGGAAGTGTTGTCTGGAAGAAACCCAGAAGTTCTTTTACCAGGACATTTTAAAGCCCATTACTTTTTAGCTGTGCTTTTAAAAGTAGCTGTCCTGTTTAAAGCTGCTTGGGAAGAAGCTGTGCTGAAAGTGTGTGTTATAATTGGAAAAGAATTCTATTGCTTGGGAAAGAATCTAGGTGGGCCAGGAAGTCTTGCTACACCTACTGTGAAGTAACAGAGGGTTGTATAGCGCCTCCTGGAGACCAGGAAACAGAATACTGCTGAAAATAGAGTTTTATCCGAAAGCAAGTTTCAAAGCTGTATCAAGCCAAGGACTGTGTAATAGGTTTGTGTGCTGTTATTTTGGAGAAGTATCCTGAACGTTATTTTGGTCAACTTCAATCAATTCATGTCAAAGAATTGAACCGGCTAGGTAATCCTTGTTTCTAAAAATAAAGAAATATTTCCTGCGACCTTTGCACTTGGCTCTCATCCTTTCGGGGACACAACTACATGCTTTTGGGCTAATTTCAACAAAGGACAATCGGCACCTCCCCTGTAGCCCTAGGCAACCGCCTGGCCACACGGGGGCGCGCCGACAGGTGGCGTAGTTATTGGATTTTGAGGAAAGCCTACCAATTGAAGCTACTGGAAAACATCAGGATTTACAAGGTGCCCGGACTGACATCCTGAAAGCCTTCCTAAGAATACTGCAGAGAGAACCAGGACCGGAGACTCAGCGGAGCGGAGTTGGAGAGGCCATCTGGTACCGACGGTGCTGAGAGGCCTGATTCACCACTTACAGCAGGTAAACCCGTATTTAAAGGGGTTAATCGAGGATTGCTGTAAGAGGGGAGGTTCTTCAGGTGGAGGAGAGGAAGTGCTGTGATAAGGGCCGCACTTGGTGTGTTTCTTTTTTTTGTTTCTTTCCAGCATACCAGGATGGAGCGTGCAGAGCTAATCAACTGGATGGCAGACTGCTTCCGCCAACAGCAGGAGAACGCTGCGAGGGCGCAAGAGAAAATGACTGCCATGATGAGGGAGCAGCAACAGCCGCTCCTGGACCTCATGACTGCGTGGATGAAGGAGCAGAAGAAAGCGACGGATGAGATAAGGACTGGGTCTAGTTCCTCAGGAACATTGTTGGGACTGGGACAATACAGTAAAGGACCTTTTTCATTTGGGCCTTTAACCCCAGGTGATGATGTAGATGACTACTTCGAAGTGTTCGAGCGTGTGGCAGTCCTAAGTGGATGGCCAGCAGAGCAATGGGCTGTACGGATAGCAGGCTCCCTTACAGGGGAAGCTCTTGCAGCTTATAGGGCCGTGCCTGCTGAGCTCGCCTCCACTTATGACGAGGTAAAAAAGGCCGTGAGAGACCGATTGGGATTGACTCCAATGGTCTACCGCAGTCTTTTTAGAGCGTGTAAATTGAGGTCAGATGAAACACCTCGGGCTTTGTGCCAGCGCCTCAAGGCACTAATGCATAAGTGGCTTTTGCCTGACGGAAAAACTGTTGATTCTATTCTAGATACAATTGCTCTAGAACAGTTTATAGAGGCTGTGCCACAGGAAATGTGATCTTTTCTGGTCTTACAAGATTGCAGGAGCACTAAAGAAACAACTTCTTTGGCAGAGCGGTTCCTAGAAGCTCGAGTAATAGGCCAAATGAAGAGTGCAGGGTTGAGCCAGGCAAATGTAAGAGAGCCAGAAAGAGTGAGCAAGACCATGCTAGGAGAGGTTACACAAGGAAAACCCCTAGGCAGGTCATGGTACGAGCAGTGCAAGTGTTATGGCTGCGGAAATAAGGGCCATATAAAGAAAGAGTGTCACACTAGGACAGTGTTGATAACAAACCCCTCCAAGGAGGAAGGAGAAGGCTTTCTGCTGTCAGTGGAGGTGGAGAACATCCCAGTACAGGCGCTCCTAGATTCAGGCGCCGACCAGTCGATGGTCTCCCAACAGCTGTGGGCAGAGATACAAGCTAGGAGAGGGTGCCCTATAGGAAAACCTTCAGAGGGGAATATAAGGATCCGATGCGTTCACGGCGCAGCATCCGCTTATCCCCTACAGAAACTGGTAGTGAAGGGCCTAGGCATGAAAAGAACTGTCACTATAGCTGTAGTCCCAAAACTCCCGTTTCCCATAGTTTTAGGGAGGGACTGGCCACAGTTCAAACGTGGGCTAGCCAAGGGTTTAGAGTCCAGGACAGGGTTAATGTCTGATGGAGCCCAAACCAAGGCTAGGGAGGAAGATTCAAATGAAGAGCTGACACCCACTAGAGAAAGAGATAAGCTGGGACAGGCGAGGGGCTTTACATCTTCGCGGGAACCCAAGGCAAGGTCCCAGGTACTGCCTGCTCCCTTGTTTGCGACCGCTCACAAGAAGCAGGATAGAGGGGTAGCTCGAAGAAGAGATCAGGATATAAAACCCAAGTTCGTGTTAAAATGCTGTCGCACTACTCCTAATGCCCGGATACCCAAGCGAGCGACCGAGCATGCTGCAGGGTTAGATCTCCACAGCGCTGAAGATATTAGTATCCCAAGACTGGGGAGGGCTTTGGTGGAGACGGGGTTCCAGGTAGAGATACCGCCTGGATGCTACGGCCGGATTGCTCCCCGCTCCGGCCTAGCAGTGAAGAGCTGTATTGATGTAGGAGCAGGGGTAGTGGACCCTGATTACCGGGGGCCCGTCAAAGTCTTATTACTCAACTTTTCTAAGACAGACTTTCGGGTAAACACGGGAGACCGGATAGCCCAGCTAATCCTGGAAAGGGTTGGGTTTCCTCCGGTGGAAGAAGTGCCGGAATTAAACCCTACGGTACGGGGGTCAGCGGGGTTTGGTTCTACGGGACAGGCAGAAATAAAGGGGCTAGCAGCCACTAGGGAGGAGGATAAGGCCGATGTGGACCTTGGTCCTCAATTGGCTGACTGTAAAGCCAAGCCCACTCCGAGGATGGGAGACGAACTGGTGTGGAACCAACAACAGGACCTGTTTAGGTTGTTGCGAAGGTTCCCAGACGTCTTAACCCCGGTACCAGGAGAGACAAGACTCGTGGCCCACGAGGTTGTAACCCCACCAGGTGAGGTGATACGGCAAAGGCCGTACAGGCTTCCTGAAGCCAAACAGCAAGAAGTCCGGCAGGTAAGGGAAATGTTGGACATGGGCGTAATCGAGGAGTCGGTTAGCCCATGGAATAGTCCAATAGTTATGGTCCCGAAGCCTGACGGAACGATACGGTTTTGTATCGATTTCCGAAAGGTCAACGCTATTTCTAAATTTGATACCTATCCCATGCCCAGGATAGAGGAATTGTTGGACCAGCTGGGGCAAGCCGCTTATCTCACCACCCTTGACATGTCCAAAGGGTACTGGCGGATTCCCCTTACCCGGGAGTCTCGCCAGAAAACCGCCTTCAGTACACCTATAGGATTGTACCAGTTCCGTCAGATGCCCTTTGGCCTACACGGGGCGGCGGCCACGTGTCAGAGGCTGGTAGACATCATCCTACGCCCACATCGCCAATATGCTCTAGCTTACATGGACGATGTGGTAATACACAGTAAAAGTTGGGACCAACACCTTGTTCATATCACCGCAGTATTAGAAGCGATGAAGAAAGCCGGTATCACCTTAAACCCTAGCAAGTGCATGTTTGGGGGGAGGGAGGTGAAGTATCTCGGGCACATTGTGGGACTGGGGTAGTGAAGCCCCTCATTGACAAAGTGAAAAGCGTGAGAGACTTTCCGAAGCCAGTAAATAAGAAGCAAGTGCGTAGCTTTTTAGGCTTAATTGGCTACTATAGACGATTCTTTCCCCATTTCGCGACGGAAAGCGCCTCTCTCACAGATATGCTAAAGAAAAATGCGCCAACGCAAGTAAAATGGTAACCAAAGGCAGAGCAGGCCTTTACACAACTAAAGGAACAACTATGTTCGGCGCCGGTCTTAAGAGGGGTGGACTTTAATAAGTCCTTCATACTACAGACCGATGCGTCCGAGACAGGGGTAGGTGCGGTTCTAGCGCAAAAACATGGAGGGGTAGAGCACCCGGTTATGTTTTTAAGTAGAAAACTGGCCCCTGCGGAACAAAAATATTCCACGGTCGAGAGGGAATGCCTCGCCATACGTTGGGCAGTGGAGGCACTTCGTTTTTACCTAACTGGCCGTAGGTTCCGTTTAGTAACTGACCATGCGCCATTGAAGTGGTTAACCAGCATGAAAGACCACAACCCTCGCCTCACCAGATGGTACATGGCCCCACAGGCGTACGACTTCCAGGTGGAGCACAGGGCGGGGAGGCTGCATACTAACGCCGATGCCCTTTCACGGATTCCGGGCTGTGCGCTAGAAACGTCAGCACGGAATATCTTAAGGGGGGGGGGGGTTATGTGGTGGTGAAGCAGCCGCTGAGGGCAGAAAAAAAAAGGGAAAACTGCCTTTTTTTTCTTTTATCCATAAAACTGCAGGCACTGAAAGGGTTAACACTAATACTAAAGGTAAAGATTTCTCACAGAGAAGTGCAGACCTAAGCACACGCCCTGTTCCCATGGAGATAGAGGGAGGAGAAGGGAGTGGTTTGGGGGAGGAGTCAAAGGGGATAGGACAGCCCCAAACATTTAGGAACGGAAGCTGCACGCATACAGCAGAGAAGGGGAGAGAGAAGGAGAGAGAGAAAGACCCGTATGAGAGAGAGAGGACACAGACACAGAGGACACGAGGGTTCCAGGAAGGAAGGACAAGAAACCCATGGAAACCCCTTGCACAGAAGCATTTGAGAACCAGGAGCAAAGAGCTGACAAGGCCAGTGGAAAGCTCAGGGGAGGAATCCTCAGAGGAGGAAATATTCTCCAAGAGTTCATGGCTCAACTCTTCTCCTAGTAAGGAATCTATAAGGAGGAAAAGCAGCACTAATAAGGTGAGCCCTTTACAACGTTTGAAAGGCTTATTAGACAAAGAGGGTTTTTCCTGCCCTTCCCCCACAAGCTCACATACTGTTAAGGGTACCTGGGAGAAGCTCCTAAAGGCTGTGCAAGCTAGTGAGGCTTCTCAGGAAGATACCAGGGGAAACAGTTACCAAGAAGAGTCTAGTGTGGAGGATATGGACTTGGGAGACACTGTGGATTTAGACAATGTCTCAGACATGGAAATAAGCTGTGCAATCTGTGCTAAAGAAGTATAAAGGAACCAAATAGGGTTTGAAAGCAGAAAGAAACCTAGTTGGTCTTGATTACTGAATGCATCTGTGTTACCTCGTGATAAGTAAAAGAACTGAAGGAAGTGTTGTCTGGAAGAAACCCAGAAGTTCTTTTACCAGGACATTTTAAAGCCCATTACTTTTTAGCTGTGCTTTTAAAAGTAGCTGTCCTGTTTAAAGCTGCTTGGGAAGAAGCTGTGCTGAAAGTGTGTGTTATAATTGGAAAAGAATTCTATTGCTTGGGAAAGTATCTAGGTGGGCCAGGAAGTCTTGCTACACCTACTGTGAAGTAACAGAGGGTTGTATAGCGCCTCCTGGAGACCAGGAAACAGAATACTGCTGAAAATAGAGTTTTATCCGAAAGCAAGTTTCAAAGCTGTATCAAGCCAAGGACTGTGTAATAGGCTTGTGTGCTGTTATTTTGGAGAAGTATCCTGAACGTTATTTTGGTCAACTTCAATCAATTCATGTCAAAGAATTGAACCGGCTAGGTAATCCTTGTTTCTAAAAATAAAGAAATATTTCCTGCGACCTTTGCACTTGGCTCTCATCCTTTCGGGGACACAACTACATGCTTTTGGGCTAATTTCAACAAAGGACAATCGGCACCTCCCCTGTAGCCCTAGGCTACCGCCTGGCCACACGGGGGCGCGCCGACATAATGATGAGTGTTATGTGCTCCAATGGTCCATAGAAAGGAATAGGTAGTGGCAGCGCTTAATACACGTTAACGTCTAACTCGCATTAACCTTTACTAAACATGCCCCTTAGGACAAATTGATTTACTAAACTAAAAAAAACCAGTTTGGGCTCGATATTCAGTGGCAGCAGCTAGCCATTGTAAAGTGGCTAGCTGTCGTCGCTGAACCAATGATCCGGATAACAGCAAAGCTAAAGTTAGCTAAAGTGGTGCCTAACTTTCACCGCTGAGGGATAACCAAGCAGCAACTGAATGTCGCCACTGACTGGTTATCGCCTCGGTGCCATCTCCACTATACCTCAATGCTCCGAGGTGTTCAGGGATGGCACCTGGGTATATTCAGTGGCACTAACACGGTGACCGCGGTTAATGCATTAATTGCGTTGAGTATCCCCTCTGAATTTCTCCATTTTCTTATTTCTGTATTATGTAGATTCTATGATTAATCTTTCCTTATATTCACACTAACTTCATCCCTCTTATTACACCTCCGGCTGTACTATTTCCCAAGAACAATTTCAGAACTCCCCAGGGTCCTATTATGAACATTCAAATACCTACCCTTAACCAGGCACTTCTCTCATCACTTTGATATAAAACATAGCAGCAGTTCTAACTCTGAATGTGCAGTCTCTTCAAAAAACATCTTTGGATTCCACACAGAATTCTGCAGAAGCTTATTGGTGAAGAAGAGGTCATTTCACTTGCATATATAAAACTCATCTAAGACTGGATATATTCTCAGTATTCTGCATAAGATTATGTTACTACACCCAACCAATTGGCATCATTACTATTCCTACACCGGTCCCGAATACTTTTCTTTTTTGTTTGGAGGTTTGGGATAGGCTATGGGTTGGGAGATAAGTTATGGATTGAATTTTTATGTGAAATCAGTTTTATGAATATAGGGGGGATATTCAATGTGATTAATGCAGTCACCGGGCTATTCGACCGCATTAACGCAGTTAGTATTTATTTTTATTTATTTAACAAGATTTTTATACTGCCTTTCACTGGGTCTATGCAGTTTACAATAAACAATTTGAAACTGGTTTACAGAGAACGATTAACTATATACAGTTGTAAGGAATACATAAATTGTACATTTGAACAGTTGAACGTGGCTTACAAGGCTGATTAACTATGTGTACTTTGCTATGTACAGGTTGATTACAGTCAAATGGTTACTGGTGGGGGAGAGAGGTGGGGTTCACAATGTGGGTGGTAGGGTTGCAGGTTAGTTATGTTACATCAGCAAGGTACTTGTTGAATTGGTGAGTTTTAGCATTTTTCTGAATGTGGTGAGGTCTGTGGAGTTTCGAGGTCATTAGGGAGGGGGTTCCAGAGGGAGGGTGTATATAATTCAAAGGATCTCTGGCAAGCTTGCTGATTGCTTTTTAGTTTTTCAGGTGGTATTGCAAGGATGTTTGCAGTGGATTTTCTCGTGGATTGGGTTGAAGTGTGGGGGTGGAGTAACTTTTGAAGGCATATGGATGATAGGTTGTTGATGGTTTTAAATGTGAGGAGTATGGACTTGTATAATATTCTGACTTGTAGTGGGAGCCAGTGGAGGTGTTTCAGGATGGGAGATATGTGGTCTGTTCTGATAGCCCCCTGGATTGTGCAGGCAGTGCTATGCAGGGCTGTTTCTAAAGGGTGGAGTGTGGATTGGGGGAGTCCTTGGTATATGGCATTGCAGTAGTCTATGTGTGGGATGGTGAGGATTTGAGGGCTGATCTGAAGTCAGTTGGTTCTAACAGTGGGTGAGGATGTTGAAGAGTCCAGATTTTGAAGTAGACTGTTTTTGTTGTCTTTTTGATTTGTGGTTTGAAGGTTAACAGTTGGTTGAGGTTAACTCCAAGATATTTGACTTCATTCTTGACTTGTATTTTGAAGTTATTGAGTGTCATGGTGGGGGGTGGAGTGAATGAGCTGTCCTTGGTGACGAATAAAGCTTCTGCTTTGTTCAGGTTGATGGAAAGGTGGTTTTGTTCAAGCCATCTGGCTACATCTGTGAAGCTCTGCTGCACAAGGTGGAGTGAGGAATGGTTAATGTTGAAGGGTGTGTATAGCATGAAGTCATCAGCATATATGTGGAATGAGACGTTGTGAGACTGGAGTGTTTCGAAGAGTGGCTGCATGTAGATGTTAAAAAGCAGTGCAGAGAGTGTGGATCCTTGTGGGACTCCTTGTGCTTGGATGTTTTGGTCAGAGGTGCAGTCTCCAATCCCAACTTGTTGTCTTTGGTTTTTTAGGTAGGATTGGAACCATTTTAGTACAGTTCTCTCTACTACTGTTGTCTGCAGTTGTTGTATGAGCATTTGGTGACCAATGGTATCAAACGCTGCTGAGATGTCTAGAAATAAGAGGATAAATCCGGATTTTGTTTTTTGGATATCTTTGATGAGTTTGTTAGGGACGTTAGTAGCATTTCCACTCCATGATTGGGGCGGAAACCGTGTTGTCGGTCATCCAATATGTTGTGATTGTCCAGGTGGTCTTGTAGTTGTTGCTGTATGGCCTTCTCAATCACCTTGGTGATAAGGGGAAGGCTGGCGATTGGTTTGTAGGCTGATGGGTCAAGGGGATCCAGGTGTGACTTTTTTAAAATGGGGCGTATGGATGACAGTTTCAGGCAGTCTGGCAATTAGCCTTGGTCAAGGGAGATCTGTGTATGTTTTGTGAGTAGAGGCGAGATTTCGGTGACTGTCAGTTTTATCCAGCTGATGGGGCAGGGGTATAGGGGGGAAGTAGTTGTGTTGAGGTCTTTTTAATGATGGATTCAGTTGTAGTGTTGCTTATAGTTTTGAAGGCTGACCAGGGTGGTATATGTGTGTTTGTGAATACTGAGATGGGGAAATGTGAGTGGGGTTGTAGGTAATGAGTAGAAAACTGCAAGTTAGTGGGGGGAGATGGGGGTGCTGTGGGATTCATGAGGGAGGGGGGAAGTGATGAGGTCCTTGACTATGCTGAAGAGTTCCCTTGGGTGGTTTAGGGAGGTCTTTATCTGCTTGGAGTAGAAGGTGTGTTTGCATCAGTCAGTTTCTGTGCAATATTCAGCCATGCACTCCAAATACTTGTTGCGGTCGATTCTGTGATTTGTTTTCCTCCAGCAACGCTCTAGTCATCGGAGCTTTCTTTTGAATTCACGGAGCTGTGCGGTGTACCAGGGTGTCTCGGGGTGTTTGGTGGTTCTTGTGTGTCAAGGCTCCAGTGCTGCTGCTGCTTGAGTGGTTGTGCTGTTCCAGACTGAGAGGAAGGTGTCTAGATTTTCTGCTTTATTGAAAGAAAGGGTTCAATGCAGTTGATGAAGGCTTCTTTGTTGAATTTCTTGAACCATCTTGTTGTTGTGGGTGGGGGTGGGTTGGGGTTGTTGGTATTTGGAGGGGAAAGGTAATTACGTCGTGGTCTGACCACAGGACTGAAAGGTTTTTGGTGTTTTGTGGTGGGGTGATGTTGCAAGGGTTATTATTGATGAAAATGAGGTGTTTCTTTTGTGTTATAATTTGAGAGAAGTCCAGTGCAGTCACGGCATCAGTGAATATGGTAGCTTGTTTCGTTTGCGCAGAATTGAGGTTAAAATCTCCCAGCATGATATGATCCTTGTTTGAGGTTGAGTTTTCAGATACTTTTTGAAGTAGGGCTGAGAAGTCAAAGGAGGTGGTGGTTGGATATCTGTATACAAGGGAGATTATTAAGAGTTTATTGGCGATAGAGAGGAAGTCTAGGTCCTCTGAGCTCTCTGCGGATTGATGGCGGAGGTGGAGGTCAGATCTTGCTGTGATAAGGATTTCTCCACCTTTCTTGTGAGTTCTCAAACAGTGGTGAAGAGCACAGTTTCTTGGGGTTATCTGGTTCATGATTAAGATATCTGTGTCCATGAGTCATGACTCTGTTATGCAGAGAAGACAAGGTTCATTGTGTGGATGAGATCGTGGATGACCGAGGTTTTGTTTTTGACAGAACCTGCATTTATGAGTGCACATTGGATTATGTACCAATGAATATCCATGGGTGCCTCAGCTGAATGATCCAATACTAGTCGGCAAACATCAGTGCATTCTGGGGGCAGATCAGAGGTGGCACCCAATGATAACCAAGCAGTGTCAATATTGAGCTGCTGCCCGATTATTGTTAAGTGGTGAAAATTAGGCACCTGTAAGAGTGGCCTAACTTTTGCCATAGAAACTAACCGGAGAGTGGCTGAATATCGTCGCTGTCTGATTAGCTTCTTTGCTAGCCGGCCGCCCTGGATATTCAAAGCTGGTGGCCACTGCTGCTGCTGAATTTCAGGCCTGTATTGTTTATTGTAAATGTCTTTGATTTGTAAACCACAGGGAGCTTGTTAGATTCAGCAGTATAAACGTTTGAATAAATAAATAAAGAACTTCCATAATTGTTGTTTATTTTATTTGAATTTGATAACTTATTTTCATGTGGATCACCCTCCTGAGTTGGAGCCTTCTCCACAGCTGTTTGAAGTTGTGGTCGTGTGGCTAAGGTCCAGGTTAGCTCATGTCATGCTCAAGTGAGTTTTCCCATAAATAAATTATTATACTAATCATAAATTTAAATGATTGATAGAGAGAATTAAATTAAAATTATGAATAATTATTTATTAAGAAAACATAAAGTAGATTAATTATTTAAATTAGCCAAGTTTCTCCCTTTAACCTGAAACCCAAATACCTTAATAGTTTTGATTTTCTTTACAGGTAATCAACATCAGCTTACAATGGACAATTACTTTGGACCATCAACATCAGATAAGTATCAACTATATTTATTTATAAGTATTATTCAACAGCTCTGAAATGTTATATTATTCAGTACAAAGAATGGATACTTTGTGTGTTTTTCCTTTTTTTAACAGAGTTGTTCCCTCAACACATTCTTCTTCTGAAGCAGGTAAGTATAAAACTCTAAGCTCGGTTTCTTTCTTCCTGTAACTCAAGTAGGTTCATACAGTCAATTTAGTCCATACCACTGATGCCAGGGCAGCAAACATTGATGCACTTGCTCCTTCTGCTTCTGGTTCAGCTGTCTCATTCCTCTGTCCCTTCCATCCAGCAGAGCTGATTCATCAATACAATACAACCTACTATCCTATCTTTAAGGAAATCAAAGGGAGCCAAACTCTATCTACAGTATTTGGGCAAAATGAATCTAAGGTCTTGACTTTGAAATGAAAGCACATTTCACATGCTTGGTGCACTTGGACATTCTCCTTAATTTATGTTTATTTACATTCTCTTATATACTGTGCTATTCTGCATCAGTGTGGTTTACATTGAACAAACTGAAATTACATTGAGCAGGGCATTATAACTTGGAGATAACTATTTTACAGGGAACATGGGCTATGGAGGGTTAAGTGGCTTGCCCAAGACCACAAGGAGCACCTGTAGGACTAGAAACCCCAGTCCTTCCAGCCCAAGGTTGCTGTCCTCTAGTGGGATTTGAACCTCTGACCTTCCAGCCTGAAGTACCTTCCCCCAACCACTAGGCCACTCCTCCACCCCAATTTAAGTGTCAGGCTTCTCTTCTGCATTGTCCCTAACTTAGGGAGAAAAAGAAAATTCAAATGTCCCTAACTTCAGAGACCTTAGTTTAGCTGTTTTTCTACCTGCACCACCTCATGCACACTCTCAGTCAGCACAAATACACTTCTCTCATTCTTAACTGAGTTTATCTCAGTGCTCACAAGCCTCAGCTGTCACAATGTCATTGGGTTTCTTTTCCAATAAGGGATCCCACATCAGCTTTGTCAATTCAGGCCCACACCACTCCTTTTAGGATCTGGCTTTATCAATTCTGTGACTACAATTTTCCCAGGTTTACCACACCAGATGCTTTGCAGGATAGGTTTTCTGTCAGATTTGGCAATGTTCCAATGTCTTACTTTGAGAACTAATAAATTGTTATCTCATGGAATACTCCGCTTCCTTTTAACAACTTTCATTCTCATTCATGGTGATATCAATATCGGATCACCTTATTTATGCATTCACTCAACAAACATTCAACTCCTGTACTCAAAACAGCATTACTATTACTTTTCAGACCCTTACTTTAGGCTTACTTAAGGCCTAGTGCCTCAGCCACTTAAACATAGGTCTGTTCCCTTCAACTACCTGGTGTTCTCTACCTGAAAGAAATTCAGGCATCTTAGGAAATATCTCCTAATTCCAGAACGTAACCAAGGGATTTCTATGGTGTCTCCAGGGGAGAACTAATGGGGCACTGAATCTTCACGTCCCTCTAAGCTTGAGATTCTATTCCTAGGTTGTGATGGAAGTTGACCAGTTTGAATTGTTACCATGGCATTTACCATGGCAACCCCATTAAGCTATATAGGAAAATCACATTTTAAAATAAATTATACACAAAATGATGTTAAAACTACCTGAAACCTCTTTAAAAATTATCCCCATGCTCAATTTATACTCCTACCCTTTTTTTGTCACAAATATAAGCTTTTAACACCTCATAAACTATTTAAATGATTTTCTCATTAAAAAAATGTTTCTCACCTCCGATTCCTCACCACTAAAATAAATATGTCACTGAAACTCCCGATTATATCTCCCATAGCTCTGAAAAATCACTTTTATATCTTTATGTTGTGCTATTCCACATTTTCTCAAATTAAGGTACTGTCCCTTTAAATTTTTGGGTAAACCCTCCTTCCCCCAGGGCTCTTTTTAAAATCCCCTCTCATTAACCCAATCCCTAAAAAAAAAAAATCCAAAGTCCCAATCCCACTCGGATGATCTACTTCAAAAATTTTGACACTGTCACTTTAAATATAAAAATAAACATAGGGTCATATATCCCTAAATTCCCTTCCCTGAACCCTCTACTCAAATCCTATTACTTTTTAAAAAACTTTCCTACCTTTATTTTTAACAGCGTGACCCCTTTAAATCAACCAGAGCTCAGCAGAATACTGCTCAGATGTTTAATTTTACTTCACTGTTCCATCAGGTGAGGAGCTCTTGCCTCCAGTTCCTCCCTGAAGCCTCAAAACAACCTGGCAACCCCCCAAATTGAGTCCACAGCATCCTGAGACACCCAGGGACCCAGTGAACATCATTTTTTTAAAACTTTAGATGGGTCCCTGGCACTGCAGGACCCTGTGGCTTCTTTCAACTTTGTTTTTCTTTCACTATTCTACCTGCTGCCTCTCTTGCTCTCCCAATGTTGTAATTTAGCATCGGGGAGCCCCAGGACATTGCAGGGTCATTTCATTTTTACTTCTAAATGCCAGCCCAACTCCTGAACGCTGCATACTATCGCAGCCTACCCCAGAAGCTTCATCCAGCTCCCAGGCTCCGTTTCCTGGGCCCTGGGCCTCCTCAGCACCACGGGACATCAGGTAACTTTATTTATTTAATATTTCTACACACTATCCACATTCACTTCCAAATTATGGGGGTCAATATTCAAAAGCCCTTATCTGAATAACTATAGCTCTCAGCCAGATATTCAGCGGCACTATCTGGGCGGCACCGGCACTTTTTGGATAATGGTGGCGATTAGCCAGTTTGTGGTGATTTTCAGCTGCTATCCAAATAATTTATTCAGACAGTTTAGGCCACCGAAAAATCTGTCCTAAAGTGCTGTCTGGATAAATTATCCAGATAGCAGCTGAAAATTGCCCCATCCCAGTAATTGCTGCTATTATCCAAAAAGTGGCTGCGCATTCCAGATATTCAGCAGCAGTCACTATCTGGGTATACAGCCGCTGAATAGTGAATAAGAGTAGTTACTCACCTGTAACAGATGTTCTCCAGGAGCAGCAGGAATCAGTCCTCACTTATGGGTGTCATCGACGCCGATGAAGCCCCAGCGGAGCATTTCCCCAGCTTTCCATGAAAGCCTTTGGGAATGCTGGCACGCATGCGCGGTTCCCTTCCCGCCTAAAGGTGCCATCTTACCTCAGTCAAATGACATAGCTAAGTACAGCACACAAAAATGTAAAAAAATAAACTATGTACAACTGCAACTCCAAGGGGAGGAGGGAGGGTAGTGAGGACTGATTCCTGCTGCTCCTGGAGAACACCTGTTACAGGTGAGTAACTACTCTTTCTCCAGGACCAAGCAGGAAGTCAGTCCTCACTTATGGGTGACTCCCCAGCTCTGGGCTACCAGGAACCCAGGCTGAACAAGAGAACTCCCTCTAGTCTCAGCAACACAGAAAAGGCTTTTCAAGGACACAAGCTCCACAGGTAGCCCAACCAGAGGGCAGGAGGGCAGGAGTTGCCTAGACCTCAAAGAGATTCCGGAGTACTGCTTGGCCAAAAGCACTGTCCCTACAGGACTCCCTCTCCAGACAGTAGTGGGCTGCAAATGTCTGGCTTGAAGACCAAGTAGCAGCCCTGCAGATGTCTTGCAATGGAACAGAGCGGAGGTGAGTCACTGATGCAGCCATTGCCCTCACACGGTGGGCCGTGACCCTACCCTGCAAAGGAAGGTCAGCTGCCTTGTAAGCCCAGGTGACTCAGTCAGCCACCCAGATGGACAAGGTACGCTTGGACACAGGCCTCCCCAAGTTATTGGGGTCAAAAGAAAGGAAGAGCTGAGAAGCCTTCCTGTGACCTTGCGTACGTTCAAGGTAGAAGGATAAGGCCCTCCTACAGTCCAAGGTATGGAGAACTGTTTCAGCCTGACTTGCATGAGGCCTAGGGAAGAAAGTAGGAAGAACCACCTCCTGGTTGAGGTGGAAAGAGGAGACAACCTTAGGCAGGAACTTAGGGTGAGTCCTGAGGACTACCCTGTTTTTATAGAACCTGGTGTAAGGCCTATCACAGACCAAGGCCTGGAGCTCACTCACTCACTCTCCTAGCCAAAGTAAGGGCTATCAGAAAGAGAGTCTACCAGGAAAGGAAACGTAGAGGGCAAGTAGCCATAGGCTCAAAAGGTGGGCGAGTCAGTCGCTGCAAGACCACATTCAGCTCCCACTCAGGAGCAGGAGGACGTATGTGAGGTTTGAGCAGAAGCAAGCCTCTGAGAAATCTGGACACCAAAGGGTGCACAGACAAGGGATGGCCCTCAACTAGTGAGTGGTGAGCTGCTAAAGCAGAGAGGTGGACCTGAACAGAGTTGGACTTGAGACCTTGATGAGACAAGTGCAGCAGGTACTGAAGCACTACGGGCACAGTACAGGAGAAAGGATCCTCTGCACGTAGCTGACACCACACAGAAAACCTCTTCCACTTGAGAGCATAGGTTTTCCTAGTGGAATGTTTTCTGGAGGCTAGGACAACCTCCTCAACTTCAGGAGGCAGGCCCCAGGGAGCCAACACTACCCTTGCAGCCTCCATGCCATCAGATTGAGAGCTTTGAGATTGGGATGCAGCAAGGAGCCCTGATCCTGAGAGAGAAGGTCGGGCTGCAACCCCAGAGGCAGAGGTAGATCCACCGCCAGTTGAAGCAGGAGGGGGAACCAAGGCTGCCTCGGCCACCTGGGAGCAACCAGGAGGACTGAGGCTCTGTCTCGGAGAATCTTGAACAGTGTTCGGGCCACCAGAGGGGTGGGAGGAAACGCATAGACTAGGCCCTGAGTCCAGGGAATCAGAAAAGCATCTGCTGCTACCCTCAGAGGATGCGGTTGCCTGGAGCAGAACCTTGGCAGCTGGTTGTTCAGTGGAATGGCAAACAGGTCTATGGAGGGAAGTCCCCATCTCAAGAAAATCTTTTGAACCACTAAAGGATGCAGCTGCCACTCGTGAGGCTGCAGAATCCTGCTCAATCTGTCAGCCAGGCAATTCTCCTGGCCTGGAAGATGGACTGCTTTGAGGAGCATGTTATGTTTCAGGGCAAAGGAACAGAGGTCCTGGGCCTCCTGGCAAAGGGGCTGGGAACCAGTCCCGCCCTGTTTGTTGACATAGAACATGGCTACTTGGTTGTCTGTCTGGATCAAAACAGACTGTTGTGTCAGGGAGGCAGTAAAGGCCTTGAGGGCCAAGCAGATAGCTCTGAGTTCCAGCAGATTGATTTGCTGGGATGCTTCCCAAGGAGACCAAAGGCCCTGGGTGCACTTGTCCAGGCAATATGCTCCCCAACCCTTTAGAGAGGCATCGGTGGTCAGGACCACTGTATGAGGTGGGATCTGAAAGAGCACCCCCACCAGCAGATTGGGGGGGGGGGGTGTAACCACCAGCTGAGGGAGGCCAGGAAACGGTGGGACACTCTGATCCTGTCTCTGAGACTGCCCGAGGCTTGTGACCATTGAGTCCGAAGGCACCACTGGGCAGGCCTCATATTGAGCCTGGCATTGGGGGTCACCTGTACTGTCGACGCCATGTGGCCCAGAAGCCGGAGACAGAGTCTGGCGGAGACCAGGGACCTGTGCAGAAACTTGCTGGCGAGGTCCATGAGCCTTTGTGCTCGGTCCACTGGTAAGAAGGCTCTTGCCAGCTGAGAATCCAGCCTTGCTCCTATGAACTCCAAGTTCTGGGAGGGGAGCAAAGTGGACTTTGCGAAGTTGATGACAAAGCCCACCTTTTGGAGCAGTTCTATGGTCCTGTTGGTGGCCTGTTGAACTTCCAGAGAAGTCTGGCCTCTGATGAGCCAGTCGTCTAGGTATGGAAACACAAAGATTCCCTGATTTCTCAGGTAGGCTGCCGCCACTGCCAGGCACTTGGTAAAGACCCTGGGAGCGGAGGTCAGTCCAAAAGGCAGTACTCTGTACTGATAATGGTTTCCCCCCACAATGAACCTGAGGTACTTTCTGTGGTCTGGATGAATAAGGATGTGAGTGTAAGCATCCTTTAGATCTAAAGAGCAAAGCCAATCTCCCTGCTGGAGGTAGGGCAGAAGTGTTCCAAGAGTAAGCATCTTGAACTTCTCTCTCACTATAAACTTGTTTAGGTTTCTGAGATCCAAAATGGGTCAAAGACCACCGGTTCTTTTTGGCACCAGGAAATACCTGGAGTAAAAACCGTGACCTTGGAAGTGGGGAGGCACAGGCTCCACCGCCTTGTCCAGCAACAGACCTTGTAGCTCCCGAAGGAGAAGGGCTGTATGCAGGGGAGGCCGGAAAGGTTCCCCTGGGAAGTGTGGCGGAGGCAGTTGGTGAAAGTGCAGAGCATAGCCTCGATGGACTATGTCCAGCACCCAACTGTCCTGGGTGATCAAGGGCCACTTGTGGGCGAACAAGGCTAGGTGGCCTCCTGTGCAGGGCTGGGTCTGCAAGGGAGGTATGGCTATGCTCAAGGAGTCAAAAAACCCCACCCTGCTGAGCGGGAGCAGGGGCTGCAGGCTTGGGGGTCCTCTCCTACGGGGCCCATTAACCTGGCCCTTGGCTTGCTGACCCTGGGGGGCAGCTTGGGCAGCCTGATACTGAGGGTACTGTTTGTAGGCAGTGCCCTTCCTCGGGTAAAAGGACTTTTTACCCGAGCCCTTCTTCTTATGAGAAGGGACAGAGGTCTTCCTCGACAGCCTTGTCCTCGTGAGGTGCTCGGTCTCGAGCTGAGCGGCCTTCTCGGCCACAGGTTTGCCAAAAAGGTTTTCACCTCGGCAAGGGACATCGACCAACTTGTCCTGAACCCATGGCTCGAGGTCCGATGACTGCAGCCACGCCTGGCGTCGGGCCACGATGCCGGCTGCTGCTACTCGGGCCGAAGCCTCGAAGCCATCATAGGCGGCGCGGGACATGAACTTAGAGCATTCCCGGATCCTCGAAGACAAGGACTTAAAACTCTGCAAGGGTTCCCCAGAGAGACCAGCAGAGAATCCGGCCAACTCCTTGGCCAGGTCTCGTAAGTACATGCCCATGTACAGCTGGTAAGTCTGGACACGGCAAGCAAGCATCGAGCCCTGAAAACACTTTCTACCGACGCCATCAAGGCTGCAGGCTTCCCTACCAGGAGGCACCGCGGAGTGCATCTTCTGACTCTTCAGACGATGCATGGCCGATTCCACAACCATGGAATGGTGTGGTAGCTGTGCTTTCTGGAAGCCAGGACTCTTCCGGAGCCGATAAATGGAATCGACTCGCTTGCTCAAAACCGGCGCCAAGGCCGGGGCCTCCCACATCCGGAAGAGGAGCCGTTCCAGCATCAGAGGAACCGGGACAGTAAAGGCCTCCTTCGGAGGAGAGTCATACTGCAGAGCATCGAGCTCCTCGGCTCAAGGCTCTTCCTCGGGGTCAGCCGGGATAGCCAGGGCAGCGGCCATATCCCGGATAAACTCCAAGAACCTAGTATCCTCCGGAGGGGATCTACTCCGGGGCTCAGACTCAGGTGAGTCCGAAGGGACACACCGAGTCTTGAAGGTGTCAGGAGACTCCTCGTCTTCGGTCTCCCAAGCAGACTCGTCCGATGTCGAGTCGAGGTCCGACCCCGCGGGGCCTCTAGGCACCCGCCCCGACGCCGGGGGCACTGGCGTCAAGACCCTCGGTCCCGAACGGGAGGTCGAGGGAGACCTCGACCAAGGACGACCTCGAGCCGCAAGGGACTTGAGTATCGGCTCGGTCTCCGGGGTCGACTTCGAAGTCGATGTCCTGGTGGTCGGGGCGGATGCGCCAGACAGGCAGGCCATCAGCGCCCGCTGCTGATCCATGAAGGCAGACATTCTGCTCTCGAAGGCTGTCAACCTGAGACTCAGCTCGGGTGACGCAGCAGCCCCCGACTCGGGCCCCGGCGGCGCCAGGCCCGACATCGGCACTCGGGGAGGCGAGTCCTCGAGGACAACAGGACTTACGTGTCCAGCAGACTCCGGCTCCATGCGAGGAACTTTGGTTGGCTTCTCCTGGTCCACGGGCCCAGGACGACTGTCGGGGGTCTTAGACCTGGCCCTCGAGGGCTCAGGGACCTCCTCCGACGCCGCCCTCGCGAGCCGCTTCTTCCTCTTACGTTCCCGGTCGGGGGACCCCTGTCCGAGGAGCTCCGACGTCTCTCGGGATCGGAATCCCGAGATGTCGAATCCTCAGACGAAGTCCGGGCCCGGGCAGAGGCCGAGTCCGAGAAAAGCCTTTCACTTTGCTGCTGACGACTTCGGAGTGCCTTGGAAGACATTTTTCCACATGGCCCGCACGTTTTAGAATCGTGGTCAGTGCCGAGGCACCGAAGGCAGCAGTCGTGTGTGTCGGTGAGAGACATTATCTTCTTACACCGATCACACTTTTTGAAACCACTGGAAGCCATCGGGGAGAAAAGGGTCCCCGCTAGGTCAAAGGACCGGCCTTCCAGGGAAAAAGAAAAAGTTTTGGCGCGAACGCCGAGCCACTAAGGGCAAAAACCGAAAAAAGGAAAATAAGGATTCGATACCGGCGTACCGAACCCGGCGGGAGGGGAACCAATGTCGAATCCGAGGAAAAAAGCAAAAAAAGCGAAAATAACGCCAAGAAAAAATCTTCTCTTTTCCGGGAAAAACAGGACACACGTCCGATGGGCTTCACGGAAAAAAAAAAGAGACTGAGGTAAGATGGCACCTTTAGGGGGGGGGGCGGAGCCTGATGTCCAGCGGGGTAGATGCTTCGCGCTGAAGCTCCCGAGGGGCCTACTTAGAATCCTGACTAAACATCTGCATAAATTTAATATTTTATACCGAACTTGCCGGGGTGCCTTGGGGGGAATGGCGACCCACAAACCAGTGCGCTTGGACTTCGGGTCTCCTTCTTCTTCACATGGAAAACGCTCCAAAACAGAATTGTCTTCCCCACCTAAGATGGCTCCACCTCGGGTAAGCCCGGAACTGCAACAGGAGATCTTGGAGGAAATACGTGGTGTGAAGGAACTGGTACAGTCCAACGGAGAGGCGCTCCGAGCCATGCGAGAAGACTTCGGTATGCTTCAGGATCGGCTTGAAGGTCTTTCACTACGGCTGGACAACATGGCGGGGGTCCTCGATTCACACGCGGTGCGTTTGGTAAACCTGGACCAGGCTGAACGTCACATACAGAATCTTCAAAAAGAGTTAGAGGATTGCAATAATCGTGCTCGTCGCAACAATGTCAGGCTCATTGGAGTTCCAGAAGGGGCGGAAGCAGGAGATATCAGAGAATTTCTGGTTAAAACTCTCCCTTCCATGCTGAAGATTACCTTTTGCAGAGATCTGGAAATTGACCGAGCATATCGTGCTCCTATCAACATTGCACTCCATCGGACGACCCCCCGGCCCATTATATTCCGTTTACTGAGGTACCAGCAAGTTGAGCAAATTTTCAAAGCCGCCCGGGTGATGCCACATCTGCAGTTTGGCGATCATAAAGTCTCTTTTTTCCCCGACTTGGCAAAGCCCACAGCTGACCGGCGGAAGGGACTTCTTGCTTTTCGTCCTAGACTCCAACAGTTACAGGCTCGCTTTGGCCTCTTATATCCAGCGAAGCTCAGAGTGACTCTTCATAACCAAACTAGAACCTTCGAAGATCCTGCTCTGCTAGCAACATTTTTGGATTCCAAAGAGGCAGACCTGATGCGCTGAGTCAACAATTTGGATGGTCTCCGCTGGAACCGCCCGCCATTTTGAATGGCCCGGCGCGGTGATTATTGCCTGGAATAGAGACTGCCTGGACCTTCCTTTCTTTTATATCTACCTCTCTTGGTCTCCTTTTCCTCCATGATGTGCACCTCGGTTGGATTCGGAGCACGCACAGACATACCGGTTATATGTTTCAATTTAGGCCTTCTCTGGGGTTTCACCCCGCAGACATCAGGTCGCCTGTAATTTCTGGGGTTATGCTTCTTCTCTAAGGCACTTCGGTGCTTCTACTGTTATATAGGGCGCTTCATGATTTTCCTTGGCTTATTTTCTATCATATCGTGTGTACAGTCATTTATAGTTGATATGAGGGACATTGCGCAACTCGGTGCGCCATCATGTTCCTTTCTCAGAATGTTTGACTTTGTTGTATGGCCTTATGTATGCTCTTAGTATTGAACGTAAGAGGCATCAATAGTCCACTCAGTAGAATGATCATTCTTAGTTATTTTAATCATGATCATACTGATTTAGTGTTTCTTCAGGAAATCCATTTTACTTCTGTCGAACCACTGAAACTTGCTGCCAAACCTTATATGGTGGCTGCCTCTTCTCCCGCCGTTTCTGAGCGTGGTGAGGTAGCCATCTTAGTTGAGAAACTTTGCCAATCATTGTAATGGATACTAGCTCTGATGGGGAGGGTAGCTGGGCCTGTGTATACTTTAAGGCTAGAGATAGTGCATTTGCGTGTATCGGTATTTATGCTCCGAATGTGGATGACCCTGTTATTGTTACTCGGCGGTGACTTTTACCAAGTATTTGTTCCTTTGATAGATAGTCTGCCGCCTAGAACGAGTGGTCCGCCCAAGAGTCTCCACACCCTGCCCGCCCTGATGACAGATTTTGCGTGAATTGCTATATGGAAGTTGCTTCACCCCTCAGACTTAGAGCTCACCTTTTCTCAGCCCCCCCCATCACTCACATTCTAGATCAGATTTTTCCTATCTCCTCAGTACTGCTATCTCATGTAGACAAATACTCCTGATAGGTTAGCCAATTGGAATGCCATCCAGTGCGCTTGATGCGGGACATGCTATGTGGCCTTAGGTCTACTACACTCCTGTTACGTATGATTGTCCCGCATTACAGTATTACTGGAGTCGGGTCTGAGGTTGTTTTCATTCTATTTTATATATTTTGGATCCCCTTTTGGGAAGTTTGTGGGGCTCCGCTTAGCTGCGGGGATCCCCTCTCTTCCTAAATTGGCTTACTTCTTTCAGTCTTTATGCTGGGTATTGCTGTCCCCTGTTTCCTCAACCACGAAATATTGGGAAACATATCTGTCTTTATAGTAAATGTGCGCAAATACCCAGTATGTCTGCCTCTTCCGTTCAAACTATTCACTATTGGTCTAGCTAGAAGACGCTCAACGATTATGTTCAAAATTTCGATGCTCTTCGTTGACTGTTTGATTCTGTATTAATCTTTGTCACATGCTCATTCGATATCATAGATTTTCCTTCTGTTTGTTTGATGTACAATAATTGTTGTATGTTGGCGCTCATATGATGATTCTAATCAGCTTAGAGAAGAAGCATTGGGGTGGGGGGTAATTGGGGTTGCTTTCTTTATTGTATGTGTGTATATGTTTCTTTTGCTGTGTTGTTACTTTGTTTGTTGCAAAATGAAAATAAACGTTTAAAAAAAAAAAAAGATGGCACCTTTAGGCGGGAAGGGAACCGCGCATGCGTGCCAGCATTCCCAAAGGCTTTCATGGAAAGCTGGGGAAATGCTCCGCTGGGGCTTCATCGGCGTCAATGACACTCATAAGTGAGGACTGACTTCCTGCTTGGTCCTGGAGAATTAAAATTACAGCTACTATTCAGTGATGTTCCTCCTCAGCCAACCATCAGTTTTTTCTCCTCATACTGAGATTAATGGAAGGCCAGCAACTTGTATAAATTTTTCAAACTTCTTATGATCAGCACATTTAATAAAGCTCAAACAGTGGTGTGTCAATACTGTATACCTCATGCAGGTTCTTCTCAATACTCAAAATTAAATATTAATATAGATAAAATTTGTTTTAGAACAGTTTACATCAGATGTGAGAGAAATAATGGAAGGCCATAGTTCCCTGCGGAATGGGAGATCAAATGAGATTCTGCTATTCTTTGTTTAATGAGATGAGCTCATCGAGGGCTTTAAAAGGCCACACTTCCTTTTGAATTTCACCCATAGTTATTTTGTTAGCCAATTTATAGTTCTGCACCTTTATTCCCTCCCTGGACCACAAATTAAATTGAGTGTCAACTTGTCTGCTGCACTGATGACACAATTCTTCGATGACATCCCCAGCTAGTACTTTTGGACTTGAGGTCTCTCTAGTAAAACAAAGTTCCCCCCATGCTTGATTAAATATGTGCTTTGCTATTGCCGCTTGCCCAGATAGTGAAATTCCTTCACTTCCTTATATTTCTGACTTTTATCTTTTTCTTTCATCTTTCTTCTATTTATTTCTCTCTCTCTCTATCATCTCAGATTTTAATCCACCTTCTTACCTTACTAATCTGACCGACTGGGGAATAGAATAAATGCTAAAATACAATGCATCTTAGGTTCACTAGGGTAGCATTTTGAGCTGCCAACTCGAAGGGGTACACACAGAGTACACACCTGCAGGGCCGGATTTACCTATACGCCATGTACGCCATGGCGTAGGGCCCACAGCTGGCAAGGGCCCACCCGGGGCCGGCCCACACACCGCAGGGCTTCAGAGGGAGCAGGGTAAGCTCGCGCAAGGCCCCGGCTCCCTCTGTACAGCCGCCAGCGTGAAGAGCCTTTTCCTTCACGCTGGCGGCTGTATCTGTAAAGCCGCGATTGCTGGGAAAGGTTAAAGGCAATGCCCTTTAACCTTTCCCAGCATTCGCAGCTTCACAGATACAGCCGCCAGCGTGTAGGAAAAGGCTCTTCACGCTGGCGGCTGTACAAAGGGAGCCGGGGCCTCGCGCGAGCTTACCCGGCTCCCTCTGAAGCCTCTCAGACAGTTGCGGTGCTGGTCGGGGGAGCCAAGGACTGCATGGGCTGTGAATGGGGGGGGGGGGGGGTGGACCTGGACCGGAAAAGGGCTGGGGGGGGGGGACTTGGACTGGAAAGAAATGGGCTGTGATATATGGGGGGGGGGGGGGACCCTGAACTGTAAAAGGGCTATGGGGGGGGGACTTGGACTGGAAATGGGTTGTGATGGGGGGGGGACCTGGACCAGAAAAGGGCTAGGGGGGGGGGACACCTGGACTGGAAAGAAATGGGCTGTGATTGGGGGGGACCTGAACTGTAAAAGAGTTATGGGGGGGACGGACTTGGACTGGAAATGGGTTGTGAAGGGGGGGGGGACCTGGACCGGAAAAGGGCTATGGGGGGGGCACTTGGACTGGAAAGAAATGGGCTGTGATGGGGGGGGGACCTGAACTGTAAAAGGGCTATGGGGGGGGGGACATGGACTGGAAATGGGTTGTGATGGGGAGGGGGACCTGGACCGGAAAAGGGCTATGGGGGGGGGGGACTTGGACTGGAAATGGGTTGTGATGGGGGGGGGGACCTGGACCGGAAAAGGGCTATGGGGGGGGGGTAACTTGGACTGCAAATGGGCTGTGATTGTGGGGGGGGGGGAACTAGGACTGCAAATGGGCTGTGATGGTGCAGGGGGACTCGGACTGCAAATGGGATGTGATGGTGGGGGCTAGGACTGGAAATAGGCTGTGATGGGGGGGGGGGGGCTAGGACTGGAAATGGCCTGTGATGTGAAGCCTAGCACTGGAAATGGGCTGATGAAGAGCTAGAATAGGACTGGAAATGGGCTGATGTGGGGCATGGGAGAATGGGACTAGAAGGGAGTGGATGCTGGGTGGGTCTAGAACTATAAGGGAACTGATTTTGGGGGAGGACTAGAATGGATGGGGAATGAGAATGGAGAGGGGAAAAATATTTTGTGTGGAAGAAAAGTCTATGATGGGCTGGGTATTGGGAGAGTAAGAGGGGCTTGAAAATGGAAGGGTGAAATTTGAATGGATGATAAAGGAATAAGGAAAGAATTGGGGGAAAGAGCAAAAGGGAAACAATCAGTATGTTAAAGCAGAAATAGAGAGAGAATGGAAAACATCTAAAAGAGAAGAAAGGACAAATGGATAGCTAGCAGAAGACACGAAGAAACCAGAAGAAAGTGACTGGAGCAATTGCAACTGAAAAAATGCCCAAACAGAAGGTAGAAAAATACTTTTTATTTGAATTTATTAACTGGAATATGTCTTTTTTAATGTATTTCTTGAATTCCGATGCTGATTTTGTCCCTATTGCCTCTTTATGTCAGGCAATTCTATACATCTATTGCCATTTCTGTTTTGGTAAGTTGATCTCGTTTTTATTTTTTCTGGGGGCCCACAATTTTTGTTGGCGTAGGGCCTCACTCAAGGTAAATCCGGCCCTGCACACCTGTATTTCGGGCCCCAGCTCCGGCATCTCCCGTCGTCCAAGGGAACTTATTCTACTTTCCACACTGCCTGCCCTCACTCCTCCTTTGGCCCGCCCCCTCCTGCCCCTATCCAGAGCTCTCTGCACATGTTCTCTATACATGCAGGGAGCTTTGTAGTGGGAATACGGTCCCAGGCGTTTAGCTGCACAGGGTGCAAAGAAATAGGGGCGCATTTGGGGTTGCCGACTTCGGTTCCCCTTGACCCCCCCCCCATGCTGCCTATCCTTGCCCCGCCCTCACCTCTTTTCGTTTCTCCTTGGCAGCAGCGGAGCATATCTCTAATTGAGAAAAAAAAACCACGCAGGCCTTTCCGATTCCACTATTGCATGTTGGCCCGATCCATCCCTCCCCTGATGTAGGCTCGCCATTAAAAAGTGGATCTTTGCAACTTCATACTTGGCTGGTCTGGTCCCTTCTTCCTCTGCCGCAAACCTACATCAGAGGAGGAGGGGATCGGGCCAATGTGCTAGTGCGGAGGGACCCGTGTGTTTTTTCCCTCAGTTAGAGATCCGCTGCACTCCTGTTACTGCTGCTTCCAAGGAGACATGAAAAGCGCCAACGGCAGGGCAAAGGCAGGCAGCATGGACATGCAGGTGTGGCTAAGATGGTGAGGTGCTGGGCATGGGGGAAATGATAAATGGGGGGGGGGCACAAGAGGTGCAAGTTGCACAGGGCGCATTTATGGCTTGGTACAACCCTGGGAACACACAAGAAATTGTATATAGTAGCAGTTGGGACCTAATAGAGAGGGGGAGGCAAAGAGGCACGTTCAGAAGGTGCATGTCTGGACCGTCTGGATGTCCAGAAATCTGAACGACCTGGAGGTGCACCCGATTCTGCTCCTGAAGAGGCTAGATGTGCCCGTAGGAGCAGAATCATGGCATAGGGGTTGGATGTCCAGGAAGTGCTCCGATTCAGGCACCCCGGACGTCCAATCCATTGCCCAGCCAGTCCAGCATGGCTCCTGCATGGAGCCATGGTGTCTTATTGCCATAGTACTGCGGTTCCATTCAGGAGTCGCGATCCCTGGTGGCAACAGCAAATCTTTCGTTCCCTGCAGTCCGACCCCTGATCGGGCCTTCCATGGCCAAGATTGGGCTGCGGGGAACCCCCTGCACCCAATCACCTGTATTTCGGGCCCCAGCTGCAACATCTCCCGACATCCAGGGGAACTTATTCCACTTTCCCCACTGCCTGCCCTCACTCCTCCCTTGGCCCACCCCCTCCTGCCCCTATCCAGAGCTCTCCGCACATGTCTTCTATACATGCAGGGAGCTTTGTAGTGGGAATACAGTCCCAGGCGTTTAGCAGGTCTGGACATCCGGATCGGATGTCCAGACCCACTAAAGGCAGTTCAGAATGACCTCCATAGTGTCTTAAGGCCTTCACTGGATGATTTTACTTGGAATTTCAATCCATAGAGATTTTACAGCAAATTTTGTTTCCTGCAAAACTTTAATCCTTTGTGACTCAATACCCTCCACTAATTTGATCAGCTCTATCATTACGATATAGTTTGTATGCAGGTATCACAGTGTCCCACTGGTTGTCCTCCTTCCACCTTGTTTCTGAGATACCAATCATATCTAACCTCTCATTTAGTGCTGTATATTTCAACTCTCCCATGTTATTTTTTAGACTTCTAGCATTTGCATACAAGCATTTTAGAGACTGTATTTTATTCATATTAATCTGGCTATCGAGCACTCAAGGACATTTGGGTTGCTTTTGTCTTTATTGGAATCTTTCTGCTGATATGCCCTAACTTCATTCTTTTGATAGTATCCTTCAAAGATACATTGTTCAGAACCATGCGCTCTTGGGCGACTGTCAGCTCTCCAATATTATCTAGTTTAAAAGCTGCTCTATCTCCTTTTTAAAGGTTCATGTAGCAGCCTGATTCCATCCCAGTTAAGGTGAAGCCCATCCCTTCAGAAGAGCCCCTCCTTTCCCCAGAATAGAAACATAGAAATATGACGACAGAAAAAGACCACATGGCCTATCTAGTCTGTCCTTCCTTATCAACAACTACAACAGTCCCCTTTTTTCCTTAAAAGATCCCTTGTGTTTGTCCCATGCTTTTTTGAATTCAGATACTGTCCTCATCTCTACCACCTCTACTGGGAGACTATTCCATGGATCCACCACTCTTTCCGTAAAGAAATATTTCCACATATCACTCCGGAATCTATCCCCTTTCACCCTCATCCCATGTTCCCTCGTAGCAGAATTTGCCTTCAATTGAAAGAGGCTCTCCTCCTGAACATTTATGCCATGGAGGTATTTAAACATCTCAATCATATCACCTCTATTCCTCCTTTCCTCTAAGGTGTACATATTAAGATCCTTAAGTCTGTCCTCATATGCTTTATAATGAAGACCACTAACCATTTTAGTAGCCACCCTCTGTACTGACTCCATCCTGTTTATATCCTTTGGAAGGTGCGGTCTCCAGAATTACACACTATACTCCAAATGAGGTCGCACCAAAGACTTATACAGAGGCACTGTCACCTCCTTTTTTCTGCTGGCCATTCCTCTCCCTATGCACCCTAACATCCTTCTAGCTTTTGCTGTCGCCTTTTCTACCTGTTTAGCTACTTTAAGATCAATAGACACAACCACGTCTAGGTCCTGCTCTTCTTTAGTGGACAAAAGTACTTCACCCCCTATACTATTTTGCTCCCTTGAATTGCTGCATCCCAAATGCATGACCTTACATTTTTTAACATTAAATCCCAGCTTCCAAATTCTAGACCATTTTTAAAGCTTAGCTAGATCCCTCCTCATGTTATCTACACCTTTCTGGGTGTCTACTCTATTGCAGATTTTGGTATCATCCGCAAAGAGGCAAACCTTACCCGACAGCACTTCCGCTATATCACTAGCAAAGATGTTAGAAAGAATCGGACCAAGGACAGATTCCTGGGGCACACCACTGGTAACATCCTTCTCCTCAGAGTGAGCTCCATTTACCTGTACTCTTTGTCGCCTCCCACTCAACCAATTTCTAACCCAAGCAGTAACTTTAGGGTCCATCCCTAGGGTGCTCAGTTTGTTTATAAGTCGCCTGTGAGGAACAGTGTCAAAGACTTTACTGAAATCTAAATACACCACATCTAGGGTGCTCCCTCGGTCCAACTCCCTGGTCACCCAATCAAAGAAATCAATCAGATTTGTCTGACAAGACCTGCCTCTGGTGAGTCCATGCTGCCTCCGATCCTGTAATCTGCTGGACTCCAGAAACCTTACTATGTTCTCTTTCAGCAGTGTTTCCAATAATTTACTCACCACCAAAGTTAAACTAACCGGCCTGTAGTTTTCAACCACATCCTTACTTCCGCTTTTGTGTAAAGGCACCAAATGAGCCTCTCTCCAGTCCTTTGGCACCACTCCCGACTCCAACAAGGCATTGAAAAGGTCAGTCAGTGGAGCTGCTAGAATGTTCCTAAGTTCCCTCAGTATTCTAGGATGTATCCCTTCCGGTCCCATCGCTTTGTCTATTTTAAGTTGAGCTAGTTTCTCACGAGCACAATCTTCTGAAAATTGTTCAAGATGTCCCTCGCTTCTGTTCCTGTTTGTCGGTGTTTTCTGAGGTCCTGCTCCTGGTTCTTCATCTGTGAACATAAAACAGAAATATTTGTTAAGCAATTCCGCTTTATCCTCATCTACATATTCCTCCCCTTCACCCTTGAGTTTGACAATACCACTTTTGCCCTTCCTCTTCTCACTAACATATCTGAAAAATGTCTTATCCCCCCATTTTATTGCATTGGCTGTTTCCTCCTCTTTTTGAATCTTTGCTTTCCTGACTACTTTGCTAGCTTCTCTAAGTTTTTCCAAATACAGATGCCTGTCTTCCTCTCTCTGTGATATCTTGTATTTCATGAAGGCCTCCCTCTTTTTCTTCACCTTTTCAGCTACTTCTTTCAAAAGCCATAGCGGTCTCTTTTTCCTTTTACCTTTATTTACCATTTTAACAAAAAGGTTGGTTACCCTTAAAATATCCCCTTTCAGTTTTGACCACTGTTTTTCTACATCCCCCAGCTGTTCCCATCCCGCTAACAACTCCCTGAGGTATTGGCCCATCTTGGCAAAGTTAGTCTTCCTAAAGTCTAAGACCCTCACCTTTGAATGGATTCTAACAGCCCTAGTCCTAATACCGAACCACACCATCTGGTGATCACTGGATGAAAAATGATCTCCCACTATAACATCAGAAACACTTTCACCATTGGTAAGCACCAAGTCCAGTATGGCTCCTTCACGTGTGGGGTCTGTTACCAATTGCCTGAATAGTTCTCCCTGTAGAGAATCCAGGATCTCTTTACTTTTAGATGATACTGCAGCAGGAATGTGCCATTCAACATCTGGCATATTGAAATCTCTTATCAGTAGCACGTCCCCTTTCCTAGTAATGCTGCTTATGTCTTCAATTAACTCTCTGTCCACCTCTTCCTCTTGTGAGGGAGGTCTGTATATCACGCCAATACAAATATATTTCTCTTTCCCTCTTTCTAGTTTAATCTACAATGCCTCCTCTCTCCCTTTTAAGCTCTGTAATTCCAAAGCTTTAATAGTATTTTTTACATATAGTGCCACTCCTCCTCCCCTTCTTCCTACCCTGTCCTTTCTGAATAGAATATAGCCAGGAATAGTTATATCCCAGTCATGGTGTTCTGTGAACCATGTTTCTGTAACTGCCACTAAATCCAAGTTGGTCACTCCCACCAAAGCTTCAACATCAGGGATCTTATTTCCCATGCTACGGGCATTTATACACACTGCTTTCCATATGTTACCCCTTTTACCCATTTCCATAAATGTATTTAATGTATCACCTGGGGGCTTTCACTTACCTGGGGGCTTTCTTCACCCATCCCCAATGAATCTAGTTTAAAGTCCTCTTCAGTAGATTAGCCAGTCTACTACTGAAGACGCGTCGACCTTTGTTGGACAGATGGATGCCATCTCTGCTCTGCAACCTTTGGAACAGCATCCCATGGTCTAGGAAACCAAAATGCTCTTGATGACACCATCCACGCAGCCATGCATTCATCTCCAGGATGCGAGACAAGATTGAAGAGAACACCACCTGTGCACCTAACTGCTTCATCCTCTGTCCCAGACCCATGAAGTCACTTTTGATATGCTCAGAGGGATACCTGGCAGTATCATTTGTTCTGACATGGATTAGCAACATTGGGTAATAGTCAGTGGGCTTGATGAGTCTCAGTAAACTCTCCATAGCATCATGGATTTTGGCACCAGGCAGACAGCATGCCTCTCTGGACATCAAGTCTGGTCAGCAGATGGACGCCTCAGTACCCCTCAGAAGATAGTCACCAGCCACCACTACCCTTCGCTTCCTTGTGGTCACTGATTCTGCAACTTTGGGGTACTTGAGCTCTAGTTCTTTCCTTTCCAGGGATGCTTTCACCTCCTCCACTTCCAGGACTGTATAATGGTTCTTCAAGTCAAGGACTGGAGAAGTTGGATTGGTAATTCTGCAGGCCCTGGTGACTTTTTCCCCAGTTCCTAAGAAATCCAAAACCCTCATCCTTGCACCATCGTCTCATCCTCGCATTGAGACTCTGGAGCTCTGACTACCTTTTGGGTAGGTCCTGCGCATGGAACAGGAAGCATTTCGGAGAATGCTACCCTGGAAGTTCTGGATTTGAACTTCCTACCTAAAAGCCTAAATTTAGCCTCCAGAACCTCCCTACCACATTTTCCTATGTTATTGGTACCGACATGTACCAAGACAGCAGACTCCTCCCCAGCACTATCTAAGACCTTGTCTAGGTGGTGCGTGAAGTCTGCTACCTTTGCACTAGGCAGGCATGTTACCAGGCAATCCTCACTTCCACCAGCCACCCAGCTATCTACATGCCTAATGATTGAATCACCAACTATAATGGCTGTCCTAACCCTTCCCTCATGGGCACATGGCTCTGGAGAAAATTCCTTGGTGCAAGAGGGTTTTACATCACCTGGAGGACAGGTCCTAGCTACAGGATCACTTCCTGCCACACCAGGATGCTGCTCTCCTGCCATGTGACCTCTCTCATCCATTGCAACAAAAATGCTGCCAGACTGGAGGTAGGACTTCTGGACTATATCCCTGTAGATCTTGTTTATGTACCTCTTCCTTATGTCTTCCAAGTCTGCTACTCTAGCCTCCAGAGATCGGACTCGTTCCCTGAGAGCAAAGAGCTCCTTGCACTTAGTGCACACGTAAGACCCCTCATCAACTGGGAGAAAATCATATATGTGACACCCAATGCAAAAGACTGGAAAGCCCCCATCTCGCTGCTGAACTGCTGTCTGCATCTTAGTTTTAAGGTTGTATTTAGATATTTAATTTTTTTACTTACTAAGGATTGCTGGGGATACATATACTAATAAAACTATACCTAATATGTTTAATGCACTTTGTTCACCTGAAGCTTAATTCATCTCAGGTCCTTAATGTATGCTGATAAGAATAAACAGCTGCACCTGAGAGTGAATATGGCACCTCCTTTCCTTTAAGAGGTTTAAGCACCTATAAAGCTACGATTATTCCAGGGCTGGGTGGGTGTCGGGGAGTGAGGGAGGGAAAGAAGACTTTTTAAAAGCTGGCTGCTACACAGTACCCTGTCCTGTGCTTCTAAGGTAATCTGTGACCAATCTCTAGGGGAAGTCCTACAGCCCTTGCTTGGATAGAGGGAGTCTTGGGTGCTAAATTTAACCAGAAAGCTCTCTGCTGTGTTTTAAATTTAAACTGAAAGCTCTATGCTGCTACTAGGCCCTGACTAATTTAACAAATACACTGGGTTCACAGATTAATCAGCTTTAATCTATAGAATTGCTTTTCCCCCAAGATTTAGAAAAATTCCCAGAAGTAAATATTTACAATTGCAGATCTCTCTCCAGAAGTAGCAGTCCCCTTTTGTAGTCCTTAAAAGCTCAAGTACCTGTAGGTTGGAACTTACTAAAGGCATCATGACATCAGAGAACTACCAAAGTATTTTGGAGTAAACTGTGCTACCTAGTGTCAGAAAGCTAGGTCTGCATTGACGGTCATGGATCCTCTAGCAGACAATGACCCAAAACAAACATTGAAAAGTACAAATGTTTGGTTAAAAAGGAAAAAAAAATGGACTGTTTTAAACTGGCCAGCAATGAGTCCTGATCTCAAGCCAATCGAGAACCTTTGGAAAGAGCTGAAATCTGCCACTGGTAAAAAGAATACTGGAAACATGAGCTGGAACAAATCACAGTTGAAGAGTGGGAGAAGCTACCAGCAGACAGATGTATGAAACTTATAAATAGCTAAAAGAAACGTTTGGAGGCTTCATCACTGCCAAGGGTTGTGAAGGGCACATTAATCCTGTTTTTGTTTTCTCAGAAATTACTATGTCTAAATTGCACAGACATCTTTTTTTTTTTGTTGTATACTTTTGAACATACTATTAAAATATTATAATGACATACAGTTGGAATATTTCCAATTATTTTTCAAGATATTGTATACAACATATCTAAAATGCAAGGGTGCCAATAATGTTCACAACTGTAGAGGTCTATGAATTAATGAATGGAGTAGAACAGGTAAACATAAATCAATTTTTTACTCCTTCAAAATGTAGAAAGACTAAGGGACAAGCAATGAAGCTACAATGTAAAAATAGTTTGGACAAGTTCCTAGAGGAAAAGTCCATAAATCGTTATTAAAGAGGACCGAGCAAATTCACTACTTACCTATGGGACAAGCAGCATGGAATCTGTAAAACGTTTGGGGAAGTTGACAGATACGTGTGACCTGGATAGGCTGCTATTGGAAACAGGATACTGGGCTTGATGGACCTTGGTCTGACCCAGTATGACATCTCTTATGTTCTTAAGCCCAACTTCCAAGAACCACCTCATACAACTACCCCACCAACCTACACAATGCCCCCATACTTACCACTGAAGTTTTGCACTAAACCTCTCTCCACCTCGCCAACAGCCTCCCACATCTGCCCCATCATCCTGCAAACTGTCCCCACTCCCAAAAATGATTGCCTTACAAAAAATACCCCTCACAACTGCCCCATCAACCTGCACATGGTTCCTACCCTTAAAAAAACACTTCTTCATTACTGCCCTATCACCCCACAACTGCCACACTACTCTGCAACCCTTCCTCCAAAAACTGCCCCACACCTGTCCCACTACCTCACCAACTGCACCTATAACTACCCCACCACCCCACAAACTGTCTCCACTCCCCAAAACTACTCCACAATTGCCCACCCTAAAAAAATACCACTGAAACTCCCCCACCACTCTGCAAACTACCTCATCCACAAAAAGCCTTCGCACCCAAGAAAACTCCCCATGCAAAAGCCCCATTCCTGAAAACGTCCCACTGCAACTGCCCAGCGACAGCACAAGGGTTTCTGCCTCCCTAGGCAGATCATCTGTGCCACTGCCCCCCTCAAAATACTGCGCCCCATCCAGCCCACCTTGCTGCCCCCCCTTTTGCTGAAGTGTCAGCAGCTGTACTGCTGCTTCAGTGCTGCATCAGGCCTTAAAGTGCCCATGCAGGTGTACGCTCATGGCTTGCTGCTCCTGCTCCCCCTCTCCAATGCAGCTTTCTTGGAGGGCAGGCAGGAGCAGTTGGCTGGAACTGCACACATGTGTGCAGACATTTTAAAGCCTGCCACGGTGCTGAAGTATCAGTTCAGCTGCCATTTATGGGGGGGGGGGGGGGGGTTGGGGTAATGATGCCGCCCACCAGGGTCTGCTGCCCTAGGTGACCACCTAGTTCGCCTAGTGGATGGGCCGGACCTGCAACTGCCTCACTACACTAAAAATTATCCACAACCCCAAACTACCTCCCATAACTGTCCCAATTCCCCAATCTATGTCCTCCAGAAATGCCCCATCACAAAGGCAGTGGAATGTGTTGGGCCACAGGGTAACTTGAACAGAATACACATCATAATAATTCTGCTCAGGTTCATTAAAACTAGTACTTATCTGTTGAAGATCTTGAGTGTTTTTATCCACCTCAACTTCCAACTACTATTTCTATTGGCCAGGACGTTTACATGCGGAATCAATGCAGACCCCATGTCTGCTAATCCCTGGCAAATAACATCCAAAGTAATAACTAAAGGGCATACTTGAAGGGTAGAAGGAAGAGACACTGTTCTCTCGGCTGTAAGTGCCTCTAAGCAAAGAAATCAACTGCACAGATTGCTGCAGCCCAATCATTTCCTCTAGCTCCACTGTCGCCCAACATCTGATAATAGCCTGAATGGCCCTGCTGGAAACAGCTCAATCCTCCAGCTCTTGCCCTCACCCAAGATGGTCGAACAATGTCCTCCAACACCGACATGTGAACTGCAGAAATCAAAGGACTCACCAGGCAGAGCCCAGAGCCAGAGTCTGATGCATCTGCACTGTCTGTTGAGGGACATTTCCAAAGGTTAACAGAGCTCCTGGATGGCTCAAGATGGGGCCTGAGAATGTGTAGACTTGTCTTGTGAGGGAAATACCTCAGCCTTCCCCTTTCTCTGCCCACAATAAGAAATATTTTCAAGAAAAACATACCATGCTACCAATCTTCATGTAGGCATGGCCAACTTGGATGACATTGTCTCGCTTTTTTCATGCTTCAAATGATTTTTACATTAATGTTTGGATGTTAGAAGGAAGGCTAACATATCTGGACAGTTTTCATTTTCAGAATTTAAAACCTCTTTCTTCAGTTCTCTAATCCTCCCCCCTGTGTGAGTGATCCTCCCCTAGCTGTTTCCAATGTAACTAGTAATGGAGGCTGTGGGTAGGATCCAGACAATGAGAAGACTGTGGGGGCGGAAGCACTGGAATGGTGCCGTGCTGTAGTCATAGGTAGGGAGGTGGTGAGCTGGGGGAAGTTTCTGTGATGTACAAGTTTTGTTATTGCGTGTGGTGGCAGAGGAAAAAGAAATGAAGTCCCTCCGAAAAATGATGCCTCAGTCCATTTCTAAAGGAAAAGTAGTCCCTAGAGCTGCAGCACACTCACTAATTCACAGTAACATAGCAATTATAGAATTGCACCTGTCAAATAGCCCTTCCCTCTCATATCCTCTCCCAGTCACAGACATATTGAGAATAAACATGGATATAAATACACACACACATATGCAAGCATGCACAGACACATACAATATGCATGCAGTGACACAAAAATACATGCACATTCATACAAACATGCAGAGACATACCAGTTCACAAAGATACATACACACACGCAGAGACACAAAAACAGATAAGCATAATGCAGAGATATGTGCATATACACACACACGCACAATGCAGATACAGACCTGTGCATGCACACACACACACACAGCTCGATGCAGCAGACTGCGGTATGCTCTGGCCTAGCGTTTTGCTATTGATTGCCCTGCGCTAGTCTTGCTCCTTGATGTAGAAAGCAAGCTAACGCTGGAAAGTTACAAGCAAAACCACTGCTCTAAAGCATAGCACAGTGGGCATGCTAACCAATAAAAGCACAATGTGGGATCAGCAGGTTGACTGAACTGACCTGGTACATACTGGGATGCACTGCATATGCGGGGTAAGGAACCACCATTTTTTAAGATGGTGGTGCAAGGGCTAGGGGCCATTAGGCCACCAGGGAGTTCTCCTTTGGAAGTTTGGGAGGATGGGTGCTAGAGGTCACTGGGCCACCATGGAGTTCGCTTTTGGAGATGGTGCGTGGGGGAAGGGGGGAGTAGGGACCACTGTGTCACCAGGGTTCAGGTGACCTTTGTTTTTAGGCAATTCTGACAGATGCGCATGGGTGCTGGACTACTAATGCAGAACTCTTTGCTCTCCATGGTTAACGACGACATTATGCGCATGGCTCATTTGCATTCTGTTTCTTTACAGCATGTGTGAGCAAAACCTCTGCATTCAACATCCTTTAGGAAACCTTGCTCTGGAGCTTTAGCACAGGGTTCTAGCACAGGGTTTCTGCATCGAGCTGAGAGGGGCTGAAAGCATTCCCATGAGTCATGCTCTGCAGGCTTTCCCCACTTTATGTTCACCTGCAATAAACATGGACGAAATTGCTTTTTTTGTGGGACAATTGTACCTGCTTTACGCTTTGTAGTTTTTCAACAGAGCATGACATATTTGGGGCTGCAAATCACATAGTATGTGATTTGACAAAAAGCATTTGTGAGAGATACTGATGGAGCCATTGGAAGGAAATCATAAGTTAAAAAAATATTACAAGCTCAGTTAGGCAACGAAACTGTGCTACTGATTGCAAATGGATCTACATAATTAGAAGCAGCTGTTTCAGCTGTACTAGGGTCATCTTTTATGACTGCAGTGGCATGGCATAATGTTTTTGAACCAGTAACTGCCTCTAATAGTCATTATCCTTTTGCAAATAACATATGGCTTATATGAAGATAAACATGTTTTAATAGCAATAAACTATAAAAATGCCAATAAGAGTTAAATAGACCAATTAACTTGCACAACTCTCGTTGCTTCCTCTAGCATTAAAATTCTCGTCCTTTTTCAGAAAATTACTGCATAATGGTTACTTACGATGTACTCTATAATAATACATATGAAAAAAATCTTTGTATACAGTAGTTAGGGGAACAATCACAGTCAATCACATTGGAGTCTATTTACTAAAGTGTATTAAAATGTATGATTTTAATGTGCTTTAGTTACCTTGAATTCAATAAACTGTGGTAACATCTGAGTGTTTCAGTCTTTGCCTCAGGATTGCATAAAGAGGCCTGAAGCCAATAGGTTAACACTTCTTGCAGAAGCAAAACACTCCTCATCTTAGCACAATGAAGCACCTTAGGTGAAAAGGTGGGCCCCCAAAAAGTGTTACATAGTAACCCTATCACCTCTGGCATCAGCTCCACTCTTGACAAAACTTCAAAACAAGAACCTCTCCATTGGTAGCTCCACCAAGCCCTCTTCCACCCCAGGTCTCAAAGGGGCAGGATGCTTCGCCAGCAACATCACATCCCAAATGGTACCTGTTGGTCCAAAGCTTCCTGTTGTCCCTCATATGTAACAGAAAGGGTGGGAATAGATTTGGTGAAGGTGGTCACCAAGTGATGGTGTTGCTTGTCTGAAGTCTGTCATTCTGACAGTGGAATGATTCCCAAAGATATCTGCAGATGTTCTGGGGTTTCAGTCTGACCAGTAGTTTGTATAGATTCCATTAGGTCAACAGTTCTTTTCTGCTAAAATACAATAGCTGTCCTAACTTTAATTGGTTTTCACTTTCCGGTTAGCAGCTGAATATTGCCGCTCACTGGATAGTGCTGTACTGATTGCAAACCCAGATATTCAGCGCTGGATGCCAGAGAAATTCCAGCATTGTTCCAGGTTTATTTAAAGTGGCCGGGGCTGGGCGCTTTAAATAGCCTAGCTGCTGTTGCTGAATATCGACCCACATTCATTTTTTCAAGTGGTTACATTAGAATTTTGCTCTAAATTTAGGCCTGACTGACTTGTTCACCAATCATCTATGTAAAACTATGTCAAAACATTTTAGGCATTGTTTTAAAAACACTATTCGCAATTTGGATGTCTGAAAATGGGCATAAAGATGTCCAAATCACAGAGGCCTCCCAGGAGCCATTTTAGAAGCCGAGTCTGTGGATGTTGTCAGCACGAGAAGGTCCAAGTCTGAACATGCGTGTGGTGGAGGTGTGGCTGGGGCTTTCCTAAGAACCTGGACATCCCCGCCTGATCTCAGAAATGCCCTGGATGCCTCAAATCACATCTTAAGTTAAACCTGCTCCAGGCATAAACAGGCATCTGAAAAGTACTCATTTTGTCAAACATCTGAAAGGTGCATTCGTTCTGCTGCTCCGCACTACTTTGCCTCTCTTATTTCTCTCTGCACACCTCCTCAGGGACTCTGCTCTTCTGGCAGATCCTTTCTATCTGTGCCCTTCTCTTCTAATGCCAACTCCAGACTTCGATCCTTCCACCTTGCTGCTTCTCATGCCTTGAACAAACTACCTGAGTCTGTATGTCAGGCTTCATCTCTGGCCCTCTTCAAATCCAAGCTGAAAACTCACCTCTTCAAGGCCGCTTTTGGATCCTGATCCGCTTAGTCTTCTATATGTTTTCTTACCATTCCCCTAGATATATCCTTGTCCTCAGCTGTTGTGTTGGCTGTCTTGACTAGATGTAAGTTCTGATGAGCAGGGACTGTCTTTTACATGTCTCTGTAGAGCGCTGCGTATGCCTTGGAGCGCTATAAAATATCAGTAGTAGTAGTAAGGTGTGGAGAAAGAGTAACACTAATGCCCCCTATAATTTTCACTATGTTAGTGAACACTGAAGGGGGATGGAAGCTCATGTTTTCACTTTGTTATGCTACTGAATCTCTCCTTATGCCAGGTTGCCTGAGATGGATGATCCTGACTCAAGCGTTCCTAATGGGCACATCTATGTGGCCGCCCACATGCATGTCCATGCCGAGGATGTCTATGTTCCTGAAATCAGCCGTAGAAATAGATGTCCCTTGTAGGTTTCTGCACGTTCCGCCCTGGACATCCCCAATTTAACTTGAACATCCTTTCTAAAATGTATTTATTATTTATTTGTACGTTTTTTTTCTATACCGCCTCTTCCAGAGATCACTGGCGGTTTACATATAACAAAAACGTTACTAATAAAGGTTATTATTTTTACAGTGAACATACAATCAGCAGGAGAGATGATCAGTGGTGGCAGCTAACGCAGTTTCAGCAGCTAGCGGTTGCTGCTGAAACCTGAACCCCATATTCAGTGCCGCTTACATTGAATATCGGGGCCAGCCAGAGAGCAAAGAAGCTAACCCGGAAGCAGCAATATTTAGCCACTGCCTTTTTAGCTTCAGGTGCCTAATGTTCACGGCTTTGTGATAACTGGGTAGGGGTTCAATATCGCCACTGCCCAGTTATCATTGCATGCTGCCCCGGAACATCCCTGCAACACCTGATGCTAGCTGGTATGCAGCGGCAACACCTGCTGAATATCCCAGTCAATGCGATTAGCGCATGAGCACGTTTGCTAACTGCATTAATGGCTTTGAATATCTCCCCCACCCTCTTCATTGTAATCCAGGTAGGACACATCTATTGTGTCCCCTGATCTATTAATATAGTCATTCTGTCAAAAAAATCAACCACTTTTGTTTGGCAAGATTTTGCCCTTATGAATCCATCTAGCATATGATCCTTTATTCTTACCTCTTTGAGGTCATTTTTGGATCCTAATCTCTTGTTCCCCTTGTGTGTATTCTCCCTATTGAGCCCCTTATCTCTCTTGTATTGTGCTGTCTGTCTTAACTAGATTGCAAGCTCTACGAGCAGGGACTGTCTTCTATATGTGTTTGTACGGCGCTTTATACGCCTTGTAGCGCTATATAAATGATTAATAGTAGTAGTAGTATTCTGTTCGTTAGTCAATAATTACTGTACCTCGCCTGTTAAACAAATACATTTGGAATTTTCTGTTTCGTTCTTGTTGTCACACTGGTGGAGGAGTATTACATCCATTGGAGTAGTTGGCCTTCTTACTTTGGGAGGGGGGGGGCAAAGTGTAAAGACATCATACTAGCAGGGGGACCAATTCAACATTAGTGCCTGCAACATTTGGGGGGGGGGCACCACCTTACATGCCCCCCCTCAAACTATGCCTATGATTACATGTGCCTTTTCTACTGTCTTGGAATCTCCCGGATTTCAGATAATAAGTTTTAGTGTCCTCAGTATTCTGGGATATACTCAATCGGCCTCATAACCTTGCTTACATAAACTTGTGATAATCCCTTGTGTACAGTACTACCTCCTCAGTAAACGGCAATGTCCACAGTACCTTATGCCTTTGCTTTTTGCCTTTGGTTCATCACGCTTCATTGTGAATTTTAAGCAGAAGAATTTATTTCAGAAATCTGCTTTCTTCTGTACCTTTTCATTAAAGTTGTTCTCTACTATTTCCCTTTTGGTCTGTCTTTTTATATTTGAACGTCTAATGAAAGTTTTATCCCATGTCTTTGCAGACTGGGCAATATAGTCTTCCATTTGAGGCTTTGCCAACATAACTGCCTCCTATGGTTTGTCCACCTTCTTCTGTCTCTGTTAGTCCCACTAGATTCCCTTCTTTTATCAGCTCATATCCCTTCTGTAAAAAAGAGACAATATAGAATCAAGGTTCTCCTATTCTTTTCTCTTATATTAGCCTCAAGAATTCTCTTATTTTTTCTCCATTATAAGTCTAATGTTAGACCGTTGAATTACCTAGCATACATGTGGCAGATGCTCTTTCCCTTCAGCACCCTCTGGGATGGACCCACTCACAGTATGCATTCACACCAGTGTCAAGTAAGCTTTGGTAAAGATATGATATTGCTGACGCACGATATTCGCTGATATTGAATGTTCCATGACCTAGTTACAATTTGATTCTAATCTTCTTCCCAGTTGCCTTTTAGTTCTTTCTCTTTGTCACTGCCAAAGTCTGCAGTTTACTACTCTTTCCTTTAGAAGGATTAAAAACAGCTTTCTCCAGTACTGTTGGAGTTCTTCACAATAGCTTGTTCTCCAGGTGAAAATACCATTGTCCTCAACTGAAAAAAAAAAAACACCACATGGAAGGCAGTTGTGTACATAAGTTGAATTTCTTCTTCAAGTCCTCCAAGCATAAAAAGCACCACTTTGAAATTGTTGCCCAGAGGTATAAAGGGAGAGGCTAACAACATAAGGGTGATGACTCAAGGGTGAAAAGGAGAAAGATGTAGAAGCAGATGAGAATAAAGCAGAATTGCGTAACAAATATGTCTGTTCTGTGCTCAAAGATGAAGGGCTAGGAGCAGGACCCCAGAAAACACCCACAAATAGGATCAGAAGCGAGGTGGACCTTGAACGACTTCCAGAAGACTGTGTTCATGAGGAGCTGGTTAAACTAAAAGTAGACAAAATGATGGTGCCAGATGGGAGATATCAAAGAGAATTGAAGGAACTTAGGGAAGTTCTGGTGGCTCCACTATCTGACCTTTTTAATGCTTCTTTAAAGTTGGGAGCAGGGCCAATGCAAGGAGATGAGGCACCCTAAGTGAACCTCATCCCTTGCGCTCCCACCCACTCTGGGGGCGCCCCTTGCTGCTGTTGATGTCCCTCACCTGGACATGCAGCACCGGCAATGGGGACAAACAGCCCTGTGGTACTTACCTTTAGTCTTCGGGGCCGGAGTTGTTTGCTTCCGTTCCCTCTCCAAAGTCTGATACTGACTTCTGCATTGGGCATCGGAGAGAGGGAGGAAGGAAAGAGCCTTGCTGAGCCAAAGACTAAAGGTAAGCGCTGTGGGGCTGTTTGTGCTCATTGCTACTGCTTCTTGTCCCAAGAGGGATGACAGCAGTGGCATTGGGTGCCCCCAAAGAGACAGAGCTCTAGGCGACCGCCTAATTCGCTCAATGGTCCTCGTCCTGGTCGGAAGTGGTCTCAGAAGACTGGAGAAGGGCGTATGTGGTCTCTCTACAGAAAAATGGAAGTAAGGATGAGGTTGGGAACTACAAGCCACTTAGTTTGACCTCTGTGGTGAATAATTCATGAAAATGCTGCTAAAACAGCTTTCGGCACAATTGGCCATGGAATATTATTGGAATGTCTTTCAGCAAAATGGCCTTACAGGATCAGCTTTAAATTGGTTTTGTTCCTACTTTTCATAGAGGGCTTTTCATGTTTCATCGAATTTAGGATCCTCTACTCCTCATCCTTTTTCCTGTGGCATCCCCCAGGATTCCATCTTAGGTCCAATGCTATTCAATGTTTTTCTGGTGCCTTTCACCATCCTTATTTAGGATCATGAAATCAGTGCCTACATCTACGCTGATGACATCCAACTTTGCCTCTGACACCCAGAACACCCAGGACCCACATTTTCAGATCAATCGAAATAGTTCGCTACAGGACATTTCTGTGTGGATAAAGGGGAAAAAGTTCTTGCTGCACCCGAATAAAATGGAAGCCATATGGATTTCTTCCCAGGACAATGCCATTCCATTTGCCCCAAGAATTGAATCAATTTCCATGAAGTTCAAGATAAGATGAAACTACTGGGAGCACTTTGGGACGATAAGCTTTCATTTCAGTCTCACATTTCCCAGACAATTAGGGGCTCCTATGTGGCACTTCATAAAATTAGATCACTATGACCTTTTTTTTGGACCCAAAGATTCTTAAAACTGTCCTCCACACCCTCATAATGACCTGCTTAGACTACTGCAACTCATTGCTCAATGGTCTTCCACAATACTAGCTAAAAAGACTTAAGCTTGTTCAAAACACAGGAGTAAGGCTCCTCTATGGGGCAAAGATGGTTGACCATGCCACTCCCTTTCTTATGGAGCAGCATTAGCTAGCCAGTGGCCAGCTGAATAAAGTATAAAATCTCTTGCTGACCCATGGCACCTATTTTACTGGTTTACCCATCTACCTTAGTTTTGTCGTAATCCCATATGTCCCAAGTAGGACCTTATGATCTTCTCAGGCAAGTTATTTAACATTGCCTACCAAGACAAGATTTCATCTTACTTTTGTTCAAATCAGTGCATTTAGCTACCAGGCACCACTGCTCTGGAATTCCCTTCGCTTAGAACTACGTAAAGAGAATTCCTACAACATGTATAAAAAAAGACTGAAGACTTGGTTCTTCACTAAATGTACTGTATTAATCTTTCCCAGACAGCTAATCCATCCCCCTCCCCTTTATGTATATATTCTTGGAGACTAGCAAACAATTGAAGATAATTCAAGTTGTATAAATTCCCAGGATCTTGAGATAAATTAATCCCTAAATAGTTCTTATGTCCCATAGACCAGTGTTTTTCAACCTTTTTTGTGCAAAGGCACACTTTTTTCATGAAAAAAATCACGAGGCACACCACCATTAGAAAATGTTAAAAAAATTTACCTCTGTGCCTATATTGACTATATATAAAGTAATTCTCTTGAATAGGAATCAAACACTCACACCAACCCCCCTCCCCTGCTGGTTCACACCAACCCCCCTCCCCTGCTGGTTCACTCACACCACCCCCCCCTCCACTGCTGGTTCACTCACCCACCCCCCTGTCACTTACTCACCCCTCCTGCTGGGTCACTCACTCACTTACCCCCCCTCCCCTGCTGGTTCACTCACACCATCGCCCCCCCCCCCCTTGCTGGTTCACTCACACCACCCCCCCCCTCCACTGCTGGTTCACTCACACTCCCCCCCCTTGCTGGTTCACTCACACTCCCCCCCCCCCTTGCTGGTTCACTCACACACACACACACACCCCTCTGCCCAAGCCGCTGCTTCTGCTTTGTACAGAGCAGCGGCTGCACTACACTTACATTGAAAAGTAAAGAGAAACTGTGTCAGGAGCCCTCTGGTCATCGCAGAGCCCGAGGAAGTGATGTCATGGGGGCGGGCTCCTCACAGGCTGTCTTTCCTTTTCAAATTAACTTTATTGCAGCTAAAGTTAATTTGAAAAGGAAAGACAGCCTGTGAGGAGCCCGCCCCCATGACATCACTTCCTCGGGCTCTGCATGATCGGAGGGCTCCTGACACAGTTTCTCTTTACTTTTCAATGTAAGTGTAGTGCAGCCGCTGCTCTGTACAAAGCAGAACCAGCGGCTGCACTGCTATAGGGAATCGCGATCGCGTTCGCGCCGCGGACTTCGGCACAAAAGCCGGTTTTTTGCTCTGGCCGCTCCCGATCTTGCGGCCAGAGCAAAAAAAACGGCTTTTCAATGGCCGGTTTTACAACTGTGCCGGCAGCCGGCCTGGCCATGGAAAAACCGTCCAGGCCGGCTGAAAACCGGCCGGTTGGCAACCCTAATTTGTGAGCCGAGGCCACATGTTACGGATGAAATTGGAATTTTTCCCACGGCACACCAGACAATATCTCACGGCACACTAGTGTGCCGCGGCACAGTGGTTGAAAAACGCTACCATAGACTATCAAAACAGTACACCAGTCTCTTTTCTGTGTTGATCCACCTCTCCCCTATTTGGACTAAGATTTCAGATTCCTTGAGGTTTAACTTGTACCAAACACCCTATACTCCTTTAGCTTGTTCAGCAAATAGGGAACAGATTTCTCAAGCTCATAGAAGAATATCATTTTTATACAAGGTAATCCTGTGCTGTGTCCTATTCACCACAATTCTCTTCAGCTCAGATAATGGCCTAAGATAGGTTTCAATGGCCAATGCAAACAATAGGGAAAGTATAGGCAGACCTGCCAGATAACCCCTACCTCAATCAAAGGGTTATGATATTATGCTATTAATTCTTACTGACACTCTCAGATCTTTGCACATGGCTAGTAGTCACTTTTTTCACATTGTTCTGTAGGCCTAAATGTGTCAAAATCGCCTCCATAAACTCTTGCCCCACCTTATTGAAGGCCTTTGTGGCATCAAGTATCTTTGGGACCATTTTTTGCCACATGATCACTTCCTAATGTTTTTTGCATGTTATTGGTTGAATATGTTCCGCCAACAAACCCTGGCTGAAACCTATGGACCAATTTTAGGGATTTGTTTAGCCTAGGGATCTGTGCTAGGCCTGCTGCTTTTTAACATATTCATAAATGACCTGGAATTGGGAATAATGAGTGAATTGATCAAATTTACAGATGACACAAAATTATTCAAAGTTGTTAAAACACAAGATGATTGTGAAAAATTGCAAGAGGACCTTGATAAATTGAAAGACTGGACATCCAAATGGCAAATGAAATTTAATGTGGACAAGTGCAAAGTTATGCACCTAGGAAAGAATAATTCAAACTACGATTACATGATGCAAAGTTCCATATTAGGAACCACCACCTACGAAAAGGATTTAGGTGTCTTCGTGGATAATGCATTGAAACCCTCTGCGCAGTGTTCAGCAGCGGCCAAGAAAGCAAATAGAATGCTAGGTATCATAAGGAAAGGAATGGAGAATAAAACAAAGGATATTATAATGCCTCTGTATTGTTCCATGGTGCGACTGCATCTTGAATATCTCGTGCAATTCTTGTCACCATATCTTAAAAAGGATATAACAGCAGGGCCAGCCCATTCACTAGGCGAGCTAGATGACCACCTTGGGCGGCCGATCCAGGTGGATGGCTTTGTGCCACTGCTTCGTTGCCTGTGACAGACCATGTGCTTTGGCACACATGACCTGCTACCTCTGATCCCTCTCCGATGCAACTTACTGTCAGAGGGGTTAAGAAGCAGCAGGCAATATGTGCTGAAGCACATGGCCTGCCACGGGCAACAGTGTGCTACAACTTTTAAAATACTGCTGCTGCTGCCACCACTTTCCGCCTCCCACACAAGATGGAATCAGTGGCAGCGTGGGGCGGGGGGGGGGGGGCAGTGGCATGGCTCAGCATGGGGGGTGGCATGGCAGGGGTTTCCTCTATCATATCTCCCTCAGTCAACTCTTTTCCAAGTTGAAGAGCCCTAAACTTTCCTCATAGGGGTATCCTTCCATCCCCTTTAAACTTTTGGTGGCTCTTCTCTTTTCTAATAATGCTATATCCTTTTTAAGATATGGCAACCAGAATTGCCCACAATATTCAAGGTGTGGTCACACCATGGAACGATACAGAGGCATTATAATATCCTTGGTTTTATTCTCCATTCCTTTCCTTGTGATTCCTAGCATTTTATTTGCTTTCTTGGCTGCCGCTGGACACTGGACAGAGGGTTTCAAAGTGTTATCCATTATAAGTACCTAAATCTTTTTCCTAGGTGGTGGTTCCTAATGTGGAACCTTGTATCATGTAATCATAGTTTGGGTTGTTCTTTCCTAGGTGTTGTCACAGCCCCTCCTGGTGGCAGCATGCTGACAGGTCAGGGAGGACATTTATTGTTTGTTGAAGCCGGGAACTCTAACTTAGACCAGGTGCATTATGGTCCTTGTAGTTCCCTTCTTTATAAAGAATAGTTGTGTGAGCCTTGTGCTGGGTTAAATATAAAGGTTTTATTCCCTTGATGCGCTAAGGTTCTCCAAGAAGACAACAGAATTCACCTTAATTCAGGATTTCTACCAAAGTATTTACAAAGTCCAAAACTCTTATAAGAGCTTCACAGTCTTTTCCATTCAAGCAGGATTTTTCAATATAAACAGGTTAGATAAACAGAAAAACTTCTTCTTTTCAGCTCAACAAAGCAATGACATTTTTAGAGCATGTCTTATGCTATGGCTCTGTGAGAGATTCTATACTCTCAGCTACACAGAGAGTATAGTCCATAGGATATTCAGGTAACAACGGTTCTGGTTCTACAAGGTCTGTTTGCATATCCTCTTGATCAGATATGGTGTCTGCTAAGCCTGAGCTTTCCCTAGGCAAAAATGGTTCTACTTCAGTAGTTCTCTCCAAGACTTTCCAGCCTGGCTGGAGCTGGTCTGGCACGCAATTAATATGGCTTTTATCTAGGACCTTCTGCACAGGTTTCCAAAGCTTTCCCCGGCTTTGTTTCTCATATCTATGGCTCTCTGGTTTATAAGCCTTTCTGGGACCTGGCACACATTCAGGAAAGGAGGTGTGAATGTACCTTTGTTCTCTGAGACGTGCGTTGCTGGTATTCCCTCTACCAGGCACTCTCCTGCTTACACTGTCTTCCCTGGAGACTTCTTTCTTGAGCTTTCCAGCATGGGCTTGTCCTTCCTGGAAGTTGTCCCTTCCTTGTAAAGACTGCAAGCTTAACTGCCTTTCCTTCCGTAGTTGGAGTTTTCCCCTTTCTCTCTCCTTAGTAGCAGGGGTTTCTGTTGCTCTCTGTATTTGTGGTCCTCTCTGCTCCTGTGGTCGTCTCTCTATTTAGGGTTGCCAACTTTTTCACCGAGAAAAACCCGACACCTGTGGCTCGCCATGCTCCACCCATTCTCCGCCCCTAGTCCCACCCCTGCCCCGCCCCCAGCCCCACCCACAAAAATTACCGAGGATACGTGTAGGCTAACTTCCTTGGTCAGATAATAATTAAACTGGGAACCCCAAAATCCAAACATGAAATGTACAACACTGGAGAAATAAAACTATAAAGTAATTTCCTCTTGCACTAAACAAAAACGCAAAGATGTTAGCAATACACACTTCCCCGACCAGACATATTCCAGTTAATAAATTCAAAATAAAAAGTATTTTTCTACCTTCTGTTTGGGCGTTTTATTTTTCAGTTGCAATTGCTCCAGTCACTTTCTTCTGGTTTCTTCGTGTCTTCTGCGAGCTATCCATTTGTCCTTTCTTCTCTTTTAGATGTTTTCCATTCTCTCTCTATTTTTGCTTTAACATACTGATTGTTTCCCTTTTGCTCTTTCCCCCAATTCTTTCCTTATTCCTTTATCATCCGTTTAAATTTCACCCTTCCATTCTCAAGCCCCTCTTACTCTCCCAATACCGGCCCATCATAGACTTTTCTTCCACACAAAATATTTTTTCCCCTCTCCATTCTCATTCCCCATCCATTCTAGTCCTCCCCCCAAATCAATTCCCTTATAGTTCTAGGCCCACCCAGCATCCACTCCCTTCTAGTCCCATTCTCCCATGCCCCACATCAGCCCATTTCCAGTCCTATTCCAGCTCTTCATCAGCCCATTTCCAGTGCTAGCCCTCACATCACAGGCCATTTCCAGTCCTAGCTCCCCCCCCCCCAATCACAACCCATTTCCAGTCCAAGTCCCCCATCACAGCCTATTTCCAGTCCTAGGCCCCCCCCCCACCATCACAGCCCATTTGCAGCCCGAGTCCCCCCGCACCATCACAGCCCATTTGCAGTCCGAGTCCCCCCGCACCATCACAGCCCATTTGCAGTCCTAGCCCCCCTAATCACAGCCTATTTCCAGTCCAAGATCCCCCTTCCTCCACCATAGCCCATTTCCAGTCCAGTCCAAGTTCCCCCCCCCCCATAGCCCTTTTCAAGTCCAGGTCCCATCCACCCCCATCAAAACCCATTTCCATTCCTTGTACCCCCCCCCATAACCCTTTTACATTCCAGGTCCCCCCCCCCCCATCACAGCCTATTTCCAGTCCAAGTTTCCCCCCCCCCCATAGCCCTTTTCTGGTCCAGGTCCCCTCCACCCCATCACAACCCATTTCCAGTCCATGTCCCCCCCCCATAACCCTTTTACAGTCCAGGTCCCCCCCCCCATCACAGCCTTTAACCTTTCCCAGCATTCGCGGCTTCACAGGAACAGCCGCCAGTGTGAAAGTAAAGGCTCTTCACGCTGGTGGCTGTTCAGAGGGAGCCGGGGCCTCGCGCGGGCTTCCCCGGCTCCCTCTGAAGCGGAGAAAAGCCGGTTTTTTTGCTCTGGCCGCTCCCGATCTTGCGGCCAGAGCAAAAAAAACGGCTTTTAAAGGGCCGGTTTTGCCTCTGCGCCGGCAGCCGGCCTGGCTGTGGAAAAACCGGCCAGGCCGGCTGAAAACCGGCCAGTTGGCAACCCTATCTCTATTGGTGATCCTCTCTGTATTCCCCTGACCGAGCACTGCTTATAAAGCCATTTCTCTAGTGAGCTTTCTGGCCCTTTACTCAGGTGTGTTTGATTAGCTATTGCAGCCTACCTTCTGCAGCCTCATACCTACTCCCTCTAGCTGCACTTCTTGGTAACTGCATTCTCTGTAAATCAGTTTCTTTAAAAGAAACGGAGTTTCTTCTAACTCCATAGCTTCAGTAGTGTCAGCTTCATCACAGTGTATAACATAAATGTCCAGTCTTTCAAATTATCAAGGCTCTCTTGTGTTTTAACAACTTTGAATAATTTTGTGTCATCTACAAATTTGATCACTTCACTCATTATTCCCATTTGCAGGTCATTTATGAATATGTTAAAAAGCAGCAGGCCCAGCACAGAACCCTGGGGTACTCAACAATTAACCTTTCTCCATTGAGAAAACTGGCCATTTATCCCTACTGGCCATTTAGCCTCGTACTCTCTGCTTTCTATCATTTAACCAGTCCCTGATCCACAATAATACACTGCCTCCTATCCCATGACTTTTTAATTTCGCCAAGATTCTTTCATGAAGGACCCAGTAAAGGCTTCACAGATACACTGTACTGACTAATTCACCTTTGTCTACCTGTTTATTCACATCTTTAAAAAAAATATAACAGATTAGTAAGACAAGACTACCATGACTACATATCTACATGTTCAGTAATCTTATTCTTTACTGTATAATGGTTTCTATCATTTTGCCCGGTACTGACATCAGGATTACAGGTCTGTAGTTTCCTGGATCACCTCTGGAACCATTTAAAAAAATTGGCCTTACATTGGCAATTCTCCAGTCTTCAGGTAGATGATTTTAATGATATTTCACAGATTACTAATAGTAGATCTGAAATGTCATATTTTAGTTCTTTCAATGTCCTTGGATGTATACCATCCGGTCCAGGTGATTTTCTACTCTTCAGTTTATCAAATTGTTGTAATACATCTTCCCATTTTATCGATATTTCTTTCAATTCTTCTGATACATCACCTTTAAATACCATTTCAGCATGGGCAACCTCCGAAGATCTTTTTTCAGTAAAAACTGAAGCAAAGAATTCATTCAGTCTCTCCACAATGGGCCAGTCTTTCCTTAGCACCCCTTTTACCCCTCTATCATCTAATGGTCCAACTGACTATCTCACAGATTTTTTGCTCTGATTGTACCTGAAAAAGTTTTTATCATGGGGGTCATTCTGTCCCATGAATTCACCCCCTGCTGGCCTTGGCCAAAGCCTCCCCATACGAATAACAGGTTTGTACGGGGAGGCCTAGCTAGGGGTGGGAGGGGGCATTTTGGAGAAGGAGCAAGGGCAGGGCATTGGGCGGCCCGCAACCCCGGACATACAGTGCTGATTCAGAGGTCGACCCTGTATATTCGGGGCCTTGGGTTTAGACGGGGGACTTGGCATTTTGGCAGTGGCCAGCAGAGACAGGTGAGGTAGGAGTGCAGGAAGTTCCCCGTGGCTGGACCCTGGGAGGCTGGATTGAAGATCCGGCTGCAGGAAAAGGAAGATTTTGGCAGCGATCAGCATTTGCGGCTCCTAAATGGAGCCGCGGTGCCAAAGCAACAGGATGCCATGGCTCTGCAGCTACATTCAGGAGCCTGACTAAGCTAGTTGGGTTGTGGCTGGATGTGCAGCCAGTCAGAATCGGGTCCCAGCCTGCATCTTCAGGCACTAGACCAAATTCTGATCCTGAAGGGGCTGCAGGAACAGAATTGGGTCTAACTTTGTATGGCCCAATTCTGCCTGTACATACAGGGGCTGGACGGCCTGAATGGAATAGGCCTCCATGTGTTTTTGCTTCCAAGACAAGCTTTTTTTCAAATTCTCTTTTCCTTATCATACCTCCAGTCCAGTCCCACACCTCTGGGTAATGTACCTCTTACAGCAGCTTGGAGACTGAGCATGTCATCTTTTTGATGCTACCAGTGTACTTATGCAGCTGGCACCGCCTACCAGCCCCAGTATACTCAGTCTCCAAGAAGCTGGAGGAGGTAGTGAGCCAGGGTGCTGGACTCACTGAAGGGATAACTAAGGAGATAGGTTTAGAGTTTCCTTTTTATTTTATTTTAGTTCAGGTACTCTAGTGCTCCGTGCCAGAACATAGCTGTGGCCTCATACTGTATCCCCACACCACCCATCACAGTGTTCCCTTCCCTCCTCATCTGTCCAATATGCCAACATGCCCACATCACTGCCTGACCCTCTGCAGGATTGCATAGGGCCCTGGGGGTCCCTGCCACCTGCCCCATGGTCCTGAAGCAATGGCAGCATCAGCTGCAGGGGCGGCAACCAGTGTCTCAGACAGGGAATAGACGGACACCTCGACTCAGACCCCATACACATGTGGCCTGGGGAGGGGCGACCATGACCACACCCTGTCTGCCGCACTGGTTGCCATCACACTGGGCCAGCGGGCCCAAACACGGACCATGGCGCAGGTGGTAGAAAGCATGGTCAGGATAGCTCATGAATTGCGAAGGCTAAAGGAGGAGGTAGAGGCCTCCGCAGACCATAAGCCATCAGGCCATGGCGGCCCCCAGGAGGGGTAGTGATGTTGGCAAGGTGGGTGCACCCCAGCCTTCTGCATTCCTGTGTCCCAAGTAATGCCAAAACTGCAGGACACAGGGGTGTTGGTGGGGGAACAGCCACTGCCATCAATGTTGGCACTGTGTGTCATGCTGTATATAAAAGTTTTTTTAAATGATTATGCTCAAGGGGCAATGTACATAATGTAAATACAGTGTTTGTACTTTCTTAGCACTATGGACTGGTCATGTGTGTTTTTTATGTCATCAACTTGCACATTGGTAAACACATAGCACTATTTCCCTGTGTTTTCTACAAACACATATGTGTCACATACATGGTCCAGTCCAAACAGCATGCAGTGGGGGAGGGGTGTGTGCAGTGCTGCATGCAACCTCCTGGGTCCTCCGAGGTGGTGCATCACTCACTGGTACAGCAGGGGACCTGTTGGTTGCTATATCCTGCACACTGGACCCACATGTCTAGGGACCAGGACATGCCTATGTGTTCACACATTGCACAGTGGACAGGACAGTAGCAGAGCCATGACAGAGCTGTGGAATAAGGGACCATATGGTGTGCCAAGGGTAGCTGCGGTTCAATGAGTGCATCCACTGCTGTGGTGAGGGGTAACACAGTGGGTACAGGTGTGCAGCACAGGGCCTGCAGCTCCAATCCATGTATGGTCCTGGGGGAAGGGTGGGCCAGAAATGTGTCAAACAGAATGCACAGGGCACATAGTATATGGGCTGTGGATTCACACAGGAGCAGATGAGTAGATGTGCACATGTAGGGTGAGGTACCCATGCCACTGTGAAGAGGATCCCTGGGTATATGGAGGGGATAACTGTGTTGTGACATGACAGCAATGGCCTGCATGTCCATGCCATGTACAATGGGGGGAGGAGCTATGGGACAGATACATGAGGGATAGGTGGGGATGTGATATTGCACACCTGAGGGGATGGGACACATGACATGTATACCTAGGTGGGTACACACCCAGACCCACATCAAGTAGGGGCCTGTACACGTACCTTGCTGAGGGACTGACAGACACAGCCAGACATGTAATACTACTACCACTACTGCTACTACTGAGCATTGGTACAACACTACAAGATGAGTGCAGTACTGAACAGACAGGTGAGAAACAGACCCTGCTGTGTGAGTGTTCAGACAGAATATGAAAGGGGTTAGAGAAGGAGCCTGGCATGCTCCAGGTTAGGGTCCAACTCACAAACTTGGCATGACTCTGAGCAAGTACTGCTATATAAGTACTACGCGCTGACCGATTGTGCCACTGGAGCATGAGTTGAAGGGCGTGGCAGGTCAGGGTAGTGCTGTGGTGGCACTCGGGAGCTGGCAGAGCTGCTGCAGTAGTGGGAAGCAGAGGTGTGATGCCATTTACACTTCCGTAGCTTCACAGGCCTTCACCAGGCAAGCTGCAGTCTGTTGGTAGTGTGGCCGAGTGGTCTAAGGTGCTGGATTAAGGTTCCAGTCTCTGTGGAAGCATGGGTTCAAATCCCACCACTACCAGCAGCCTTTACTTTCTCAGGAGTAGCTCATCAAAGAAGACCCTAGGAAACCTCATGCTAGATGGTGCCTCCCACGGTTCTGCCCTGTGTTCCTTATGGGGACCCATAGAGGGCTAGAGGTAAGGTTATTCTGCTGGAAGCTCTCTGTGATGATGATCATTGTGCCTTGAGCAAATGAGAGAAAGCAAAGGATGTGTGGAGAGACCTTGAAAGCATTGTGGCAGTTAGAGAGAAGGGTCAAAACTGGGGTGGGGAGAGGCAGACTTTTGTAAGGCTTCCCTTGCACTCTTGATTTAAGAGAAGAACAATTGCCATTTTTTTTTTCCTCCAGGCTGTTGTGTGCTTCTGAGCCTGCTATGATTGTGGCTCCAAAGCGAGGAGGGGGTTCTGGAAAGAACACACTGCTGCAGCCCTGACAGAAAACTTAGAAACATAGAAACATGAGGCTGAAAAAGACCACATGGCCTATCTAGTCTGCCCTTCCATTTCAACCACTATAATACCCTTTAGAGATCCTCTCTGTTTGTCCCATGCTGTTTTGAATTCAGATACTGTCGGCATGTCTACCACCTCCACTAGGAGGCTATTCCACACATCTACCACACTCTTTCCTTAAAGGAACATTTCCACATATTACTCCTGAGTCTATCCTCTTTCTCCTTCATCCTATGTCCCCTCGTACCAGAGATTGCTTTCAATCGAAAGAGGCTCTCCTCCTGTGCATTTATGTCACGGAGGTATTTAAACGTCTCAATCATATCACCTCTTTCCCGCCTTTCCTCTAAAGTATACATATTAAGATCCTTAAGTCTGTCCTCATATGCTTTATAATGAAAACCACTGACCATTTTAGTAGCCACCTCTGTACTGACTCCAACCTGTTTATATCCCTTTGAAAGTGCGGTCTCCAGAATTGCACACAATATTCCAAATGAGGTCGCACCAAATAACAATACAGAGGCACTAACACCTCCTTTCTTCTGATGGCCATTCCTCTCCCTATGCACCCAAGCATCCTTTTAGCTTTCGCCATCGCCTTTTCTACCTGTTTAGCTACTTTAAGATCATCAGATACAATCGCGTCTGGTTCCTGTTCTTCTTTTGTGGACAGAAATACTTCACCCCCTATACTATATTGTTCCCTTGGATTGCTGCAGCCTAAATGTATGACCTTCCATTTTTTTAACATTAAATCTCAGCTGGCAAATTCTAGACCATTCTTCAAGCTTAGCTAGATCCATCCTCATGTTATCTACACCTACCTGGGTGTCTACACTATTGCAGATTTTGGCATCATCTGCAAAGAGGCAAATCTTACCCAACAGCCCTTCCGCAATATCATTAACAAAGATGTTAAAAAGAATTCAACCAAGGACAGATCCATGGGCACACCACTGGTAACCTCCTTCTCCTCAGAATGAGCTCAGCTTACCTGTACCCTCTGTCACCTCCCACTCAACCAGTTGCTAACCCATGCAATAACTTTAGGATCCAACCCTAAAGTGCTCAGTTTGTTTATAAGTCACCTGTGCGGAACGGTGCCAAACACTTTACAAAAATGTAAATACACCACATCTAGGGCTCTCCCTCAGTCCAACTCCCTGGTCACCCAGTCAAAGAAATCAATCATATTTGCCTGACAAGACTGTCTCTGGTGAATCCATGTTGCCTCGGATCCAGCAATCCATTGGACTCCAGAAACCTCACTATTTTGTCTTTCAGCAGCGCTTCCAATATTTACTCACCTCCGAGGTTAAATTAACCGGCCTGTAGTTTTCAACTATATCCTTACTTCCACTTTTGTATAAAGAGGCCACATGTGCTTTCTCCAGTCCTCTATCACCATTCCCGACTCCAATGAGGCATTGAAAAGGTCAGTCAGTGGAGCTGCTAGAACATACCCAAGTTCCCTCAGTATTCTCGGGTGTATCCCATCTGGTCCCATCGCTTTGTCTACTTTAAGTTTAGCTTAGCTTCTCACGAACAGTCTTCTGAAAATTGTTCAAGGTGCCCCTCGCTTCTGTTCCCCCACTGCATCTGTACTCATCCCCCTCTCTGCTTCTCTACCATCCTCTGCTTCTCATCCCCTTATCCAACCCAGCTCCTTTCTTCCCTGACCTTCGCCCATTCTTCACTCTTATCCTCTACCCAGCCTCTCATCCCCTCTTCACCACCTGCATTTGAACCTCTCACTCTTTCAAGGATCCATCCCACTGCTCTATAATGCCTTCATTCTTCACTTATTTCCGTATCTCTTCCTTCACCCATCTTTCCTTGCTTCTCCACACCACTTCCTCATCTTTCATTCTCTTCACATCTGCCTTTTCTCACACACCTCTGTGCCCCAGCTTTCTCTCAGCTCTTCTTCTTCCCCTTCCTCTCCTCTTACTTTTTCCTTCTCTTTCCTCCATCTTCTCTTCCTCCTTTATTTCCCCTCCTCCTTTCCATCCCCCTTTTCACACATCTTCCCAGATCTGTCCCAGTTCCATCTATCTCTCACTTTCCCACTTCCCAAATACACACTCTCTCCCATTTCTGTTCCTCCCATGAGCCTCTCTCCCATTATCCACCCAAACCTCTTGCTCCCTTTGTGGAATCATTAAAAAAAATGGCACCGCAGCTCTGAGCCTCACACTGAAGCACTGGGCAAGGCTCTGCTGATCCCGCCCCCTCAACAAACACTTCCTGCTGCTGTGAGGCCTCTCCCAACCTCATGGCCGCAGCACTATTCACAAAAGCAAAAGTGTGGGGTCTTCACAACTTCTGCATGCTTTGAACGCCTCCTTCTGTTGCAAAAAGGGGAAGGGAACAGCAGGGCCTTTGAAGGGTGCTGGCATCACCAAGACCCCTCGCTTTTTTCCAGTAACTTGCTGTCACTGCCGTGCTTCTTCTCAGCGGCAGAAGCAGGTGGGGGGTGATGTTGTCACCACCACCAACCCAGCAGTAGCGACCGTGGCAGCAGCACCAGAAGTCACTCCTGTCAGTTTTTTTTAAACGTTTAGACAGTGTGAGGTGGCTATCGTTGAGCGGTTTGGGGGGCATTTTTTTAAAATTTATATTTAATTTATTTTCTAATGTATTGTTACAGTTTGTTCTCAACTTCGCACACAATACCATAACCAAACACATTACATCAGTATTCTTATTTACATCTTGAATCCCTCTGCTGCTATCCAACTGACAATACTCTTTTTTCTCCTATCCCCTCCTCCCCCTCCCCCTCCCCACCCTCCTCCCCACCCCCACCCACTTCCTTATTCCCTGATTCATATGTTTTATTTTATTTTATTCAGCCCCTTCCTCTTCCCCTCACACATTCTTCACCCCTTTTTCCCTCCACGTTTCATACCATTGCCACACATTCCTGTATTTTTTAACCGTTTGTTTTCTGTATGCTTCTCTCACACATAAGCTCCAAATTTGTTCCAATTTTCCCACTACCTCTTTTAACGGTGGTACTTCTGTATTCCTCCACCATCGTAGAAGGCTCATTTGTGCTTTGGGGGGCATTTTTTGCCACTCCCAAAACTTGCTGCCTGAGGCAGCCACCTCATTCTTCCTAATGATAGAACCGCTCCTACAATTAATATCAATTGTGAGAGATTAAGGGAACAGGTAAACGAAATGGTCGGACTAAGGCGTATGTTTACTAAACGGCGGTAACGTCACCGGCGGTAAGCTGAGCGGTAATGTTACCTATGCCATATAAGGCTGTGGGCGGGCTGGAGTAAAGGTAGCCATGGGCTATGTACCACGTGGAATAGGGTGCCCTGGCCACATACCATGCGGTAACAGAACAGCCGATGCCAAGGTGACAAACATCAAGGCGCCAAAGGGGTACAAGGTGCCCTGAGAGGTTAAGATGCCCTGAGGGGTCAAGGTGCAATTTTTCTGAGGGTTCTAAGATGCCCTGAGAGGTTAAGGTGCCCTGAGGGGCTAAGGTGTATGAAGTTAAGGTGCCCCAAGATTGATGGATGAACAGGTGGTAGTTGATAGACCTTTGCCAGCTGATATTGTAGTTGGTAAGTGGGATGTGGGCCACAGCTTAGGCCATGCACTCTGCCCATCGCATAGCCTGGATTGAAAACAGCATGATAAAATAGCTCACACTGAATATATGCAAGTGTACTTCGGGATGGGCTGAACCCACACCCTTTTGGATGGTTTGTGCATCAGCCCAGAACAAAATGAACAGACATAAAGAAAGAACCTGTGGGAAGCAAACCAGTCCTCTGGGGTGTCCAAACACAGTGCATGAACAGCTACACCCTGCTCAGCTACAAGACAGTCCTCATTCATACGGACAATCAGGTAGCCATGTTCTACGTGAACAAGCAGGGGGGAACAGGCTCTCTGTCGCTTTGCAACGAAGCTTTGCGACTATGAGCCCTCACCAGAGAGCATCAGATTCATCTTCTGGTGGTGTATCTTCCAGGCATACAAAACTCTTGGGCGGACAGACTCAGTCGAGTTCTGCTTCCACACGAGTGGTCTCTGCATGCAGACCAGGTAGCCAAGATTTTTCAAATTTGGGGAACCCCGGACATAGACCTCTTTGCAAGTCCGTGGAATGCCAAACTTCCCCGGTTCTGTTCCAGGACCCCGGCTCAGTGGGCTCAGGCCAGGGATGCTTTCCTCCTTTACTGGGGTCAAGACTTCCTGTATGCCTTTCCATCCATGCCCCTGATTCCCAAAACCCTATTCAAGCTTCAGAGAGACAGAGGCCGTATGATTCTCATAGCTTCACATTGGCCACGGCAAGTGAGGTACCCTCTGCTTCTACATCTCTCTCAAGCTCCCTCCCTAGAGTTAGGGTCTGCTCCAGATCTCCTATGTCAGGAGGATGGAATGTTATGACATCCCAATCCCCAGTCTCTGAATCTCAGGGCTTGGTTGCTGAAGGCCTAGATCTCCATGATCTTAACCTCCCTCAGCAAATAAAGGATATCCTTTATGCTTCCAGGAAGCTTTCCGCAAAGACGCTCTTATGCTTTCAAGTGAAAAAGTTTACCATATGGTGTTCGCAGAAGGGTCTTAACCCCAGTGCCATACCTCTGGAATCATTACTGGAGTATCTCCTTCATTTATCCAATGCAGGACTTAAGACTAACTCAGTGAGAGTCCATTTGAGTGCTATTGCAGCTTCCATCAAGCCCCTAAATGGACAACCTATCTCCCCCCATCCTCTTATAGCAAGATTTATGAGAGGCCTTCTGCTAACTAAGCCTCCCATAAAGCCACCACCTGTGGCATGGGACTTAAATTTGGTTCTTGGTCAGCTCATGAAGCCACCTTTCGAACCCTTAGCTACTACCTCCTTGAAATTCCTTTCTTGGAAGGTTATCTTTCTCATTGCAATCACATCAGCACGTCGCATCAGTGAGTTGCAAGCACTAGTAGCTGATTCACCTTATACAAGGTTCCATCATGACAAGGTAGTCCTTAGGACTCATCCACGCATTATGCCGAAGGTGGTCTCGCCTTTTCATCTAAACCAAGCGGTCTACCTGCCTGTGTTCTTTCCAAGGCCTCATGCATCAAATGCAGAAAGGAACCTTCATACTTTGGACTGTAAAAGAGCTTTAGCCTTTTACTTACAAAGAACACAGCAAAATTGAAAGTCCTCTCAACTGTTTGTTGCTTTTGATCCTTCTCATTTGGGACTTCCAGTCTCCAAGAGTACACTATCTAATTGGATTGCTCAGTGTATAGCCTTTGCCTATCAGAGTAAGAATCTTACTCTGGAGGGCCATGTCACAGCTCACAATGTGAGAGCCATGGCAACTTCAATGGCTTATCTACACTCTGTGTCTGTCGACGACATCTGTCGAGCAGCCACCTGGGCCTCGGTTCATACCTTCGCAGCCCATTGCTGCTTGGACAAGGACTCCCGCCTGGATGCCTTGTTTGGTCAGGCTGTTCTCCAACACCTGTTCCATACCTAATCAACTCCTACCCACCATCCCTGGTAGGATGCCAGAGATCCATGGGGGGAAGTGGAGCCCTTTTTAGGGACACACAACTTCTGGGGTCTCTCCCTGGCATCTAAAGCTAGGGAGTCCCCATATGTGATGACTACATTCCTGCTTGTTCCTGGAGATAGCACAGTTACTCACCTGTAACAGGTGATCTCCGGGAACAGCAGGAATTTAGTCCTCACAACCCACCCACCTCCCCTAGGAGTTGTATCTCTCTATCTATCTCTTTCCTTTCCCTCTCTCTCTCTTTGTCTCAGCTTTAAAACTCAACTGGAGAGAGGCAGTTGGGTAAGGCGGGAAGGCAGCACGCAGGCGCTGTGGGATGCTCCCAAAAGCTTTCTAATTGGACGCTGGGGAGCATTCCCGCACAGGCTCTGTCGGTACTGACAATACCCATATGTGAGGACTAAATTCCTGCTGTTCCCGGAGATCACCTGTTACAGGTAAGTAACTATGCTTTACCCTGTAGCTTCATTGCATGTCCCCTAGTCTTTCTATATTCTGATAACGTAAACAATCGATCTACGTTTACCCATTCCACTCCATTCATTAATTTATAGACTTCTATCATATCTCCCCTCAGCCGTCTCTTTTCCAGGTTAAAGAGCCCTAACCTTTTTAACCCTTCTTCATAGGAGTATCCTTCCATCCCCTTTACCATTTTGATGGCTCTTCTCTGAACCTTTTCTAATAACGCTATATCCTTTTTAAGATACGGTGACCAGAATTGCATACAATATTCAAGGTGCGATCTCACCATGGAACGATATAGAGGCATTATAATATCTTTTGTTTTATTTTCCATTCCTCTCCTTATGATGCCTAGCATTCTATTTGCTCTCTTGGCTGCCGCTGCACACTGGGCCGAGGGTTTTAACATGTTATCCACAATGATGCCTAAATCTTTTTCCTGGGTGGTGGTTCCTAATGTGGAACCTTGCATCGTGTAACCATAGTTTGGGTTGATCTTCCCTAGGTGCATAACTTTGCACTTGTCCACATTAAATTTCATCTGGCATTTTGATGCCCAGTCTTCCAATTTATCAAGATCCTCTTGCAATTTTCCACAATCCTCTTGGGTTTTGACAACTTTAAATAGTTTTGTGTCATCTGCAAATTTGATAACCTCACTCGTTATTCCCTTTTCCAGGTCATTTATGAATATGTCAAAAAGCAGCGGACCCAGCACAGATCCCTAGGGTACACCACTATTCACCTTTCTCCATTGGGAAAATAGGCCATTTAGCCCTACCCTCTGCTTTCTATCTTTTAGTGCTATATATTCTAACTCTCCCATCTTATTTTTTAGACTTCCAGCATTTGCATACAAGCATTTTAGAGACTGTATTTTATTCATATTAATTTGGCTATTGGTAGACATGGGTAATTTAGGATCTTTAAGCTCTGTCTGCTCCATTCTCGAGGGCATTTGTGCTACTTTACTCTTTTTTGGAACCTCTCTGCTTTTGGTAGTATCCTTCAAGGATACATTCTTCTGAACCATGCGCTTTTGGGCGACTGTCGGCTTTCCCCTATTATCTAGTTTAAAAGCTGCTCTATCTCCTTTCTAAAGGTTAATGCCAGCAGCCTGGTTCCATCCCGGTTAAGGTGAAGCCCATCCCTTCAGAAGAGCCCCTCCTTTCCCCAAATGTTCCCCAGTTCCTAACAAATCCAAACCCCTCATCTCTGCACCATTGTCTCATCCACGCATTGAGACTCTGGAGCTCTGCCTGCCTTTTGGGTCCTGCGCGTGGAACGGGAAGCATTTCAGAGAACGCTACCCTGGAAGTTCTGGATTTCAACTTCCTACCTAAAAGCCTAAATTTAGCCTCCAGAACCTCCCTACCATATTTTTCTATGTCATTGGTCCTGACATGTACCAAGTCAGCAGACTCCTCCCCAGCACTATCTAAGACCTTATCTAGGTGGCGCGTGAGGTCCGCTTCCTTTGCACCAGGCAGGCATGTTACCAGGTGATCCTCACATCCACCAGCCACCCAGCTATCTACATGCCTAATGATCGAATCACCAACTATAACGGCTGTCCTAACCCTTCCCTCATGGGCACATGGCCCTGGAGAAACTTCCTCGGTGCAAGAGGGTTTTACATCACCTGGAGGACAGGTCCTAGTTACAGGATCACTTCCTGCCACTCCAGGGTGATGCTCTCCTGTCACGTGACCTCTCTCCTCCATGGCAACAGGGATGCTGCCAGACTGGAGGTGGGAATTCAGGACTATATCCCTGTAGGTCTCGTCTATGTACCTTTCTGTCTTTCTTATGTTTTTCAAGTCTGCTACGCTAGCCTCTAGAGAACGGACTCGTTCCCTGAGAGCAAAGAGCTCCTTGCACCTAGTGCACACGTAAGACCTCTCACCAACTGGGAGAAAATCATATATGTGACACTCAATGCAAAAGACTGGAAAGCCCCCATCTCGCTGCTGGACTGCTGTCTGCATCTTAGTTTTAAGCTTGTGTTTAGATCTTTAAGTTCTTTACTTACTAAGGGTTGCTATGGATATTTATACTAATAAAACTGCACCTAATACGTTTAATATACATTGTTCACCTGAAGCTTAATTAATCTCAGGTCCTTCGTGTATGACTGATTTGGGTAACGAGCTTCACCTGAGAGCACCTCCTGTCTTTTAAGATGTGTAAGTACCTATAAAGCTACGATTATCCCAGTGGTAGATGGGTGTGAATGTCACCTGCTTCCTGTGAGTGAATATGCTGGCTTTCTGAGTTGTGTCTGTCTCTCTGCACATATGTATTTTCTTGGCCTTGTTGCTGTGCTCCCCTACATCATTGCCTCCTTTTGTGCATTTTTTGTTCAGCTCTTCTCAGCATATTAATGTATATCCCCCCCCCCCACCCTGGGACTCACGGTCTCTTATAGCTGTCATCTGCTCATTACCTCACCTACTCACAGGTGCACCTACTCCCTTTGGCCACTCTCCAACCTTCTGTTTCATCTGGCCTATGCTCCCCTCTCTATCACTCTTCTGTGGCGCTGCATCAGATTGTCTGCCTTTTCTTCATACATCCTAATTTTCCCCCCCTCCTATCAGCACCTTCACACCTCCCCACTTGATCTCCCCTTTACCATCCTCACTTCCCCCTCCATTCTGTCTTCTAACATATCATCAGCTCCTGAGCCTCACCACTTTCTCCCTCTCATTCAGCCATCACCTCTCTCTCCAAGGCAGGGCCGGCCCGTCCATTGATCAAGAATGTTTTTTGCACAGGGCCCCGCGTTTCAGGGGGCCCCACGCAAAAAGCATTCTACATAAGCCCAAATAGATTTTAAAAAAATCAAACTGACTGCTGCTGCCGCTGCCGCCGTGGCAGCGGCAGAATCAAGCGTCCTGCTGCCTTTGTCCCCCCTGCCCGGCAAAGCCTTCTTGCAGCATCAGCTGTGGATTCCCAAAGCGCAGGCTTTCAGAGCCGCAAAGGGAGAGCTTCTCTGACCTCTCGCGGCTCTGTTAAGCCTGCCGGGGCTGATGGGAAATCCCATCAGCCCCGGCGGGATTAACAGAGCCGCGCAAGAAAGAGAAACTCTCGCGGCTCTGAAAGCCCACGTTTTGGGACTCCGTCCGGAGTTGATGCAGCGGTTTGCTTTTTTATCTATTTGGGCTGATGGGGGAGGGGGATTAGGACTGGTAATGGGCTATGGGGGGGCAAAGACTGGAAGTGGGCTGTTGGGGGGTTAGGACTAGTAATGGGCTATGGGGGGGCTAAGACTGGAAGTGGGCTGATGGGGGGGTTAGGACTAGTAATGGGTTATGGGGGGCTAGGACTTGAAATTGGCTGATGGGGGGCTAAGACTGGAAATGGGCTGCTGATGGGGCTAGGACTGGAAATGGGCTGATGGGGGGTTAGGACTGGTAATGGGCTATGGGGAGGCTGACTAAAAATGGGCTGATGGGGGGGTTAGGACTGGAAGTTGGCTGATGGGGGGTTAGGACTGGTAATGGGCAATGGGGGGCTTAGGACTGGTAATGGGCTGATGGGGGGCTTAGGACTGGTAATGGGCTATGGGGGGGCTAGGACTGATAATAGGCTGGGGGATTGCTAGGACTGGAAATGGGCTGAGTGGAAGGAGGGCTTGAACTGCAAATAGCTGATGGGGACGGGGTTTGGAATGGAAATGGGCTGAGTGGAAGGGGGGGCTTGAACTGCAAATAGCTGATGGGGAGGGGGGCTTGGAATGGAAATGGGCTGTGAGGGGAGGGAGCTAGGACTGGAAAAGGGCTGAGTGGGGGGGGGGGGTAGGACAGGAAATAGGCTGATGTAGGGGCTAGGATAGGACTGGAAATGGGCTTTTGGGCGTGCTAAGATTGGAAATAGGCGGTGGTGGGGGCTTGGATTGAAATGGACTCATGGAGGGGCTAGAACTGGAAGTAGGCTCATGGGGGGCTTGGAATGGAAATGGGCTGAGTGGAGGGGAGCTAGGATTTGACATGGGCTGATGGTGGAGCTAGGAAAGGACTAGAAATGGGCTGATGGGGGCTGGGATTGGAAATGAGCTGATGGAGGGAATCGGATAGGACTGGAAATGGATGGGGGAGCTAGGACTGGAAATGGGCTGATGGTGGGGCTAGGATAGGACTGGAAATGGGCTTATGGGGGGCTAGGACTGGAAATTTTATTTATTTATTTTATTTATTTAATTGGATTTTTATACCGCCTTATCATACAATCAAAGCGGTTTAACAAAAGAGAAAATTAGTAATAGTGAAAAAATCTGTGATAATATATACATAGTTTGTAAATATATGATTAAATGTCTTGGGAAAAGGTGCACTATATATATTGTGAGCTATACTATAAAGTGAGCTATTGTACAATGTATATATAAATAATTGCTTTCTTAAAAATTAATTAGTTGATTGCATGACCGTAGTGCTCCGTAAACAAAACTGTTTTCAGTTGTTTTCTAAAGTCTTTGATGTCCTGAGCTGCTCTCAGATCATTAGGTAGGGAGTTCCAGATGGAAGTCGCAGCAAACGAGAAAGCTCTCTCAGAGGTCTCCTTGCGTGTTTTTCTGATGTCATTTGAGGAGCTGATTCTATTTTCAGATACACTTCTCCTAGGTCTGTTGCTAATATCTGACCGGATAAGATACGTCAGACTTTTTGCAGAACATTGTTGCTTTATCTTGAAAATATAAATTACTGTTTTGTATTTAATACGAGATGATATTGGTAACCAATGAAGCTCCTTTAAGATAGGAGTTATATGCTCTTTACTTGATAGACCAAAAATTATACGAGCAGCGGTGTTTTGCGCTAACTGTAAAGGCTTCAGTGACTGCTTAGCTAGACCCAGATATATTGGATTGCAGAAGTCAAGTAATGGTGTAATTAGAGCATGACAAACATTGCGGAAGTGAACAGTTTCCAGAAGCGGCCTTAGTCTTCTGATGATTTTCATTCTATAATAAGCGCTTCTAATCGTCTTGTTTATGTGTGATCTGAGATTTAATTCCTTGTCTAGAGTAACTCCAAGATATTTCACTTCTGATTTAATAGGAATAATTGAATTATCTATCTTGATGACAGGTGGATGTGCAAAATTTTGGTTACGAGATACAAATAATGCCTCTGTCTTGCTAAAATTAATTTGCATATTGTTGGTTTTACACCAGGTGGACATTTGTGATAGACAATCTGTGATGCTGGAAAAATCAGGTTTCTCGATGGAGATAGTTGTGAAAATCATAATATCGTCAGCATAAATTGTATACTTTATGCCACTTTTTAATGGAATATTGCAAATTGGCTGCAAATAAATGTTGAAGAGAAGCGAAGAAAGAGCGGAACCTTGTGGCACACCTTGTAATACTCTTATGGGCAGAGAAGTTTTTTGTCCAATCTTTACTTGTAAAAATCTCTCTGTCAGATATGATTGAAACCATGGGCTGATGCGGGGACTAGAAGGGAGCGGATGCTGGGTGGGGCTGGAACTAGAAGGGAGCTGATGTTGGGGGAGGATTAGAATGGGTTGGAGCTGGGAGAGTGAAATGGAGAGGGGAAAAAATATTTTGTGTGGGAGGGAAGACAAATCTACAATTGGCCGGATAATGGGAGAGTAAGTGGGGATTGAGGATGGAGGTGTAAAATTTGAGTGGATGAAATAGGAATGAGGAAAGAGCAAAAGGAGAAAGATTAGTATGTTAAAGCAGATGTAGAGAGAGAATGGAAAAAAACTAGAAGAGAGAAGAAAAGACAAATGGACAGCAGACGATGGAGAGTTAGCAGAAGACACAAAGAAACCAGAAGAAAGTGGCTGGAGCAATTGCAACTGAAAAAAATGCACAAAAGGTAGAAAAATACCTCTTTATTTTGAATTTATTAACTGGAATATGTCAGCTCTGGGAAATGTACATCATTAACATCTGTGCTTTGTTTAGTACAAGAGGAAATTAATTTATAGTTTTATTTCTACAGTGTTGTTGTACATTCCAAGTTTGGCTTTTGGGGTTCCCAGTTTAATTATTGTCTTCCTATTTCTAAATTGTGATCCTTGTTTGGTGATGGTCTATGTTCTGCATGTGTAATTGAGCTGAGGTATTCTGTTTATGTAATTCCTATTTGACATTGCCACTTGTTCTCTTTCCTCAGTAGGTCATGTTTTGTTATTCTCTGAAATGTATTGGTTTAATATTTGCAGTGTTACCTTTTGATAGGTAGGGTATGGTGCTTTTGTGAGTCCTGGTAGTGCTGTTAGGATACGGCGGGTTTGCTATGGGTTCTAAATGGGCAGTGTTTGTAGTAGTTCCTAATGTGCCTGGCGGTTGGCACTGGATTATAGTAATGTAGAAATCTTTTAGTCTTTCTTTATCCGTACACTCATTAAGAGGCATGTTTACTAAAAGTTAGTGTATGGTAACATTATGCAAATATTTATGCAAATGAGGCTCCGCACCGAGTCTCCGCACATGGCCCCGCACTCCCCTTGGGCCACCCCTGCTCCATGGCAGCCTCACCTTCCTTTCTGCTGTACTGTCTCCTCAATGCCCTGTACTCTGCTACTCCTTCTCTGGCTCTCATCCGGAGATAGCAACCCCAACCCTGGCCCCCCTAGACCTCTGTCACACTCCGAGAGGGGATCATCACGCAATATCTCCAATCCTATACATAGTCCCTCCTTTCCCCTTCCACTCTCCCTCTCCCATGTGCCTTGTGGACTGCACACTCCATCTCTAATACACGTGTCTTTACACATGATCTCATTATCTCTAATGCACTCCATTGTCATGCTCTAACTGAGAGCTGGCTCCTCCCAGAGGACACGCTGTCTGTCACTGCTCTCTGTCATGGTGGCTATCAGTTTCCCAACATGCCTTGTACCACTGGCTGTGTTGGTGGTGTTGCCATTCTACTTTCTCCCTCCTGCCAATTACAATACCTCCTGCTGTCTCAGTCTTACTCTCTTTCCGCTTTTTATGTCCGCTTCATCTGCCTTTTCACTCCATTACCTCCCCAGGTAGCTGTGATTTGCTCACCTCCTGACAAGTCAATTTCTACCTTTTCCACTGACTTTGACTTGTGGCCATCCATCTTTCTGGATTCCTCTACCTCACTCTTATTCATGGGGATGTTAACATTCATGTTGATAGGCCCTCTTATCCTAATGCCTTAATGCTCCCTTCCCTTACCCCTCATTTGAACTCCAGTTGTTTTCTACTGCCCCCACTCACCAGCATGGCCACTGCCTTGACCTGGTATGTTTCACCAGTTGGATAACCTCAAACATCTGTAACCCAGTCCCACCCTTATCCAACCATCACCTGCCAGGCCTGACTCTTGATTACCAGCCACCTCAACCTCACACTGTCTCCACCAACCTATGTAGACATCTTCATGCTATTGATCCTTTGGTTCTCTTCCCTACTGTTGCCTCATTTCATTCATCCATTATGTCATCTAAGTCTATTGGCAAGGCAGTAGCTTTCTGTGGCACTGAACTCCCCTCTGGCCTGGATACTCTTGCTCCACCCATGCCATGTCCGGTGAGGTGGGCTGCACCCCAGCCCTGGCTTTCAGCCACTACCTGTTCTCTACGTTCCTGTGCCCATTCAGCTGAGCGTGCCTGGCTCTGATCCCACTCCCTTGCAGTCCAACAAGAAAGCACAAAACCATGTGATATGTAATAGACCCAGTCCAGACGTGGTAAACAGAAAAAGGACAACCACTTTATTAGATATTTTAACAGGGGTATAATAACCAAGCTGACCCGACACAGGCTATGTTTTGGTTATACCTTCATCAGGGATATTCTTGGCATACTAAAATCATAAAAGACAAATAAGAAATGGATAATAGCAATTAAATGAAATTATAATACAAATTAAACAAATAAAAACATACAAATATAAGATAAAAAATCATAAGATAAAACTGAACAACTGTGATGATATAGGGGCATGTTTACTAAACCACGGTAATGTAGCATTGGTAACGTTAACGTGCAGTAACGTTACCTAATATAAAGTTAATGTGCGGTAATGTTACCGGCAGTGGTAAATGTCCCAGAGGGTGGAGAGAAGGGTGAGAGAAGGGGTCAATGGGCGGAGAGTGGGCGGGGAGAAGTCGCTACTACACTAATGGTGGAACAGTAACACCAGGACTTTACCTCCAGGGAAAACCTGTCGGTAAATGCACATTTGCAGGGGAGAGAGACCATTTCAGTGGCAGCAATGTACACCTCAGACAGGGAGCCCAAGAAAAGTGATAGTAGTGCTCCATTTGCAGCAACATCATAGTGCCCAAGTATGAAAGGGCACTATTGTGATGGTGCAAATGGGGCAAAGGGGGCTTCAGGTGGGACATGCAGTGGGGGCAGCTGGGACACAGGGTGGACTAGGATGGAAATCAGCAAGACAGCATCTGACCAAGGTCAAACATGCCCAGTAGTCTGTGTTCCACAGTGTCCCATTCAGGGTACACGTACCAGCAGGTACCTCAAATGTCACACAGGAACCACAATGCCTGTAATGGGGCAAGCAGTGCACATCTGGGGACCACACTAACAAGGGTCTATGTACCTTTCCCAGGATACATCCCAAACTGTTAGTAAACCCAGCTAAACGAACACCCTTTACTACAGCCCCTGGTAAGGCAGTGCAGGGTGTGACTACACGTTGTCTGAAACATGTATATACCCAGTAATCCAAACTGGGTACACTGTACCCACATTGCATACCCTAGCCTGTCCACAGTCTGCTGGCATAACACAATCTACCTACGTTTACCAGGTCCACCCTAGCCAATAGCTGCTAGACCTGACACCTCCCAGCCATCTCTCCCCCATGTGAAAGGGACATAACATTGGCAGGCAGTGATGGGGGGGGATGTGTGGATGTCCATGTATGCCTCCCCACCCCAGATGCTGCACCCTAGGCACCCGCCTACCTGCATATTGTATGGCCTGGGACTGCACACTACCAGCACTGACAGCATATGGACATGTCAGCATGGCATGGCGGGGGTGGGGGGGGGTGTTGGTGGTGCAGGGGGCAGTGGCACCCACCTGTAGTGGACCAAGGCCATGCCCTGTTCCAGTGTGTAGTGTGCAGTGCAACAGACAAGGTCTGTCTGATGAAAAGCAAAGGTAGCCTCAGTTTGTTGTGGAGCAGTGGGTTAGAGGTTCTGGTCCCAGTTGTGGATCTGGCAGAGCATATCTCTACACTTTACCCTACATTGCAGATACACCAATAATATGTGCAATCTGCAAAGCATTGGCCAACAGGGGTACAAACACACACACACACTGGCTCCACTATCCAAAGCTTCATAGAGAGTCAGGCTGTTGACTCTAGCTCTGAGCAGCAGTTATCACCAGAGCACTACTACTAGCTCCTGCACACCTTAGCAATGCCTGCACTGTGATTGGGACCAGTGTGGTGGGCAGGTTTGCCAACCACCCCTTTCTTTCACAGTTCTTCAATAGGAGTGTGTGTATGTCTATCCATTGTTTTGTGGCTTCCTATTTCTTATTGTGCCCACAATGCGTACACTGTTTCCAGTGTTAGCCTGCAAATGTGCATACTGAGGAGCAAGGTATTGTGGGTTTGGGCCAGTCAGGGCAGATTGGGCAGGACGCGTCTGCATCAGAGGTAGGGCAATGGCTGAGACATCATAGTGCCTGACTACCACCTGCATGGACAGAGTGACCACAGCATGTCATGCTAGGAGATACTCTCACTCTGACCGAGCAGTAACCCTGGAGGACAGCATTTGGCCAGTGGGACTTGGGTTGCTGGTCCCACAGCCATTCTTCATGGCTGCGCCACATGTCCCTCCACTACCTCAATTACAAAAAGGTTAATTGCAGGCCCTTTTGGGACAAGGGACATATACTGTAAACCACATTGACCCAGAGAGGTAGGTATATTAGGCATTGCTACATAAACCTCTTACGAGTCTAGACACCCCTCTGCCCTTATAATAGGTGGCCATGGTAGCCACATTAGGTGTGCACTATTCTGGGTGGGTTCCCAGTCCCCCATGGCTAGATGTGACTGGAGCATACAGATGGACACAGGGTGACTTTAAGTGCCACTGCAGAGAACACTTGCCACACACAAGTAATGATGGGGATTTGCAGCAGACCCTATCTCTAGCACCACAGGTACTGTGGACCTAGTGCTGGGCGCCCATTCTCACCCTCAGGGTGAACGCAGAAAATGCACAGTGGCATGGTCTGTAGCTGATCTGTGCCAGTATCACACACTGTCAGTTGTTCTTACCAAGCTGAGGTGCTGGAGAGGTGCATTCTTCATTTGGTGATCAGCTGTAGACTGCTGTTCTGCATGTGCATTGCATCATGGGTACTGGTGGGGTTACCCTATCCTGGCACACACAGCAGACATTTTGTGCTGTGACCTACAGTCTTTCTGTAACCAGCCATTGCTGTGCAAAGAACTGTGAAGATGTAGCCTACTGGTTAGTACAATGACTCCCTAGACAAGGGTCATAGGTTTAATTCTTCTTTGTTCTCTTTTTTGTATGCCTGTCCTACTCAAATCATTATCATGCTTGTAACAGTCACATCTCTGCAGATCTGTGCTGCCAGCCCATAACACCCTCACCTCAGTTGCCAACCATACTTCAGCCCATCTATCTGCCTCTGTCAGCTGTGTACTGTCCTGTCTTCTTGTGCAGGCTGCTACCCCAGGTCCTGCACTGGTACCCTTTTCTGCATTGCAGCTCTTCATGCTTGCCTCACCTATGCCTGATCTGCATGGCACCACTACTCCCCTGTCCTCCTATCATTGCAAATATCCTGCCACCAGGGGCGGCTCTATAATGAGGCGAAGTGAGGCGGTTGCCTCAGGCGGCAAAGTTTTTAGGGCGGCAAATGCCCCCAAAACAGCCGCCTCACTTCGCCTTCAAAGTTAAAAAATGAAATTAAAAAAGCACACAAGTTGTTGCTGCCGAATCTGCTTCTTTGCAGCAGCAAAGTTCACCCCCTAACTTCTTCTTCTGCAGCCACGGCTCCCTGCCTCTTAGGGAACCGTGGCTGTGCTGCTGAAGCCGGTGCGGAGCCTTCCCGTCTCTCGGAGGGCTCCATGCAGCATTGTCCCTCCCCCAAAGGAAGTTGTTACAACCGCCCCCAAAGGAAGTTGTTACAACTTCCTTTGGGGGTGGGACAATGCTGCACGGAGCCCTCTGAGAGACGGGAAGGCTCTGCACCGGCTTCAGCAGCACAGCTGCGGTTCCCTAAGAGGCAGGGAGCCGCAGCTGCAGAAGAAGGAGACACAGGAACTACAGGGGGGGAGGAGGGGGCAGGGGATAAGGGAAAGGTGAGATCTGCAACTGGGCTGACATGGAGGGAGGGGGGCTGACATGGAGGGGAGGGGGGATGGAAGGGATTTGACAAAGGAAAGATGGGGTCTGCAACTGGGCTGACAGGGGGTGGCTGGAAGGGATTTGACATGAAGGGAAGGTGGGGTTTGCAATGGGGATGACATAGGAGGAGGAGGGGGCTGGAAGGGAATTGACATGACGGGAAGGTGGGGTCTGCAACTGGATTGACATTGGGGGAGGAGGGGGCTGACACTGGGGAAGGAGGAGGCTGGAAGGGAACTGACAAGGGTTCCCTCTCATCCAGCAGGAACAACTGGAGTGCTGCCAGCATCGAACAAATCAGCCTGATCGCTGCAAGCGATCAGGCTGATTTGTGCGGCAACGGCACTCTGGTTCTTTTAATTTTAGATTTTGCCGCCTCTGCTCTGCCTCTGCCTTCCCGCCACTTTTTTTTTTTTTTTTTTTGCTGCAACCATTCTTGAGGAAAAAACCCAGTGGGAAGATAAAGGCAGGGCAGAGGCGGCAAAATCTAAAATTAAAACAGCCAGAGTGCCCCCGCTGCCGCCGGATGAGAGGTGCAGGTGGAGGGAGTGGGGACAGGAGGAGGACAAGGAGAGACAAAGGTGAGAGATGCGGGACAAAGGGGGAGACAGGGGACAAATACTGGACAAAGGGGGAGACAGGGGAAAAATTCTGGACAGAGGGGAAGACCGAGACATACTGGACAAAGGGGGGGGGGGGACAAGTATTAGACAAAGGGGAGAGACAGGGTGCAAATGCTGGACAGAGGGGAGAGACAGTGAGGGTTAGGATTATAATGGGCTGATGGGAGGGGCTAGCACTGGTAATGGGCAGATCGGGGGGGGCTAGGACTGGTAATGGGTTGATTAGGGAAGGCTAGGACTAGGAATGGACTGATCTAGGGGGGCTGGGACTGCTAATGGGCTGATCAGGGGGGCTAGCAATGCTAATGGGCTGAGGGGAGACTAGCACTGGAAATAAGCTGATTAGGGAAGGCTAGTACTTGTAGTGGGCTGTGGGGGGTAGGACTGGTAATCGACTGATGGGGGGCTAGCATTGGAAATGAGCTGATTGGGGAGGTTAGGACTGGAAATGGGCTTATTAGAAGAGGCTAGGACTGGTAATGGGCTGATGGGGGATAGGACTAGTAATGGGCTTATTAGAAGAGGCTAGGACTGGTAATGGGCTGATGGGGGATAGGACTAGTAATGGGCTGATTAAGGGAGGCTAGGACTGGTAATGGGCTGATGGGGGTAGGACTGGTAAAGGACTGAGGTGGGGGGTAGGACTTGTAATGGACAGAGGGGGGCTAGAATTGGAAATGAGCTGATTGAGGAGGCTAGACTGGAAATGGGCTGATTAGTGGAGGCTAGGACTAGTAATGGGCTGAAGGGGGGGGGGGGGTAGGACCGGTAATGGGTTGAAGGGGGTGGGATAGGGCCGGTAATGGGCTGATGGGGGATAGGACTAGTAATGGGCTGATTAGGGGAGGCTAGCATTGGTAATGGGCTGGGGGGGGGGGGGTAGGACTGGTAATGGACTCAGAGGGGGTAGCATTGGAAATGAGCTGATCGGGGAGGCTAGGACTGGAACACGCCCAACAGAACACTAGAGACACAGCTCTGTGTCCATGGGCAAAATGAAAGGAGAGGGCCATCTGTGTGCAGGAGGCCTCGAGAGGAGAATGTACGAAAAGGAAAAGGCTTGAAAAAGCACACGGTGCAATGATCCAACAGCATGCAACAGTGTTACATTGCCATAAGCTGTACTCTGAGTCCATGTGCAATTTATGATCCATCCAGCACTTTTCTGAAAGGCCACGGTCAAGTCAGCAATTTACCGAAAGGCGCGCGCCGTAAGGAGGAGTCTCTCTTTTTGCCTATGTTTGAATCCTGGCAGCTGTGCCTTCTGCACTTTTTTTTCGCCCCCTTCCTCCAGCCTCTTACATGCAGAGCTTCACCCTGTGTACTTCACATGGAAACAAATTTTGGGGTTTACTGTCCCTTTCTTGCTATTCAGACATGCTAACAGCAGGAACAAGAGAGGTTTCCTGTTAGGTGGCTAAAGAGCGACATGCACGCAAGGAGGCCTGACCTCCATGCGAGCTGAACACGCAGTTTTCTGAGCTGGAGTCAGATGGGCTACTGTTGTGCCACAAAGTCCCTGGCAAGAGCCTTCGGTAGAGTGATTTCAGCTCCGGTGTGTTACACAACAGAACCCATGAAAAAATGAGGCACCACCATGGCAACTGTTCTTCTCTTAAATCAAGAGTGCAAGGGAAGCCTTACAACATTCTGCCTCTCCCCACCCCAGTTTTGGCCTTCTCTCTAACTACCACAATGTTTTCAGGGTCTCTCCACACACCCTTTTTGCTTTCTCTCATTTTATCAAGGCACAGTGGTCATAATCACAGAGAGTTTCCAGCAGAACAACCTTACCTCTAGCCCTCTATGGGTCCCCATAAGGAACACAGGGCAGAACCGTAGGAGGCACCATCTAGCATGAGGTTTCCTAGGGTCTTCTTTGATGAGCTACTCCTGAGAAAGTAAAGGCTGCTGGCATTCGAACCCACGCCTCCACAGAGACTGGAACCTTAATCCAGCGCCTTAGACCGCTCGGCCACACTACCAACTGACTGCAGCTTTCCTGGTGAAGGCCTGTGAAGCTACAGAAGTGTAAATGGCATCACACCTCTGCTCCCCACTACTGCAAAAGCTCTGCCAGCTCCCGAGTGCCACCACAGCACTACCCTGACCTGCCACGCCCTTCAACTCATGCTCCAGTTGCGCAATCGGTTAGCGCGTGGTACTTATATAACAGTACTTGCTCAGAGTCATGCCGAGGTTGTGAGTTCAGCCCTCACCTGGAGCATGCCTGCTCTTTTAGGTGGCATAGCAAGTGATGGCTGCTAGGTCTTATGCCCTAGCGCAGGTGGCAGCTTTTCCCTGACTCAAGGTCACCTTCTTGGGAAATCCATAGACAAGAATCAGGAAAACAGCATCAATTAAATAACGGACTGTCTATAGAAGCACATGCTGGCTTACCCTCCAGTTGGGAACAAAGACTCAAAGGCAGCACTGGAACACGCTCAACAGAACACTAGAGACACAGCTCTGTGTCCATGGGCAAAATGAAAGGAGAAGGCCATCTGTGTGCAGGAGGCCTCGAGAGGAGAATGTACAAAAAGGAAAAGGCTTGAAAAAGCACACGGTGCAATGAACCAACAGCATGCAACAGTGTTACATTGCCATAAGCTGTACTCTGAGTCCATGTGCAATTTATGGTCCATCCAGCACTTTACTGAAAGGCCACGGTCAAGTCAGCAATTTACCGAAAGGCGCGCGCCGTAAGGAGGAGTCTCTCTTTTTGCCTATGTTTGAATCCTGGCAGCTGTGCCTTCTGCACTTTATTTTCGCCCACGAGAAGGACCCCTTCCTCCAGCCTCTTACATGTAAGGCTTCACCCTGTGGACCTGACAAATGGAAACAAATTTTGGGGTTTACTGTCCCTTTCTTGCTATTCAGACATGCTAACAGCAGGAACAAGAGAGGTTTCCTTTTAGGTGGCTAAAGAGCGACATGCACACAAGGAGGCCTGACCTCCTGTTACTCACAACAGACCGATTACTAATTATCACTAATTTCCTGTATAGTCCAGATCCAAAAGTCAGTACAGGTGCAATCAAAATCTCTGTTTATTAGATAACTGATGGACAAATACAGGCAGGAGAGAGAGAGTTCTATTGAGCACTAGGCATCTCCAGAATATCTCCCTCCCCCGAGTATAATAGTCATGTTACATATATACATTTTTTTCTTCCGTGTATTACTTCCGTATATGCATACAGTCTCCAAATCCATCCCTCTGTGAGGCCCCCTCTCCTCCCTCCTTCTGTTTCCTGTCATTGACCTTTCTGTCCCCTCTGTATTCCTGTTTCAACATTCCTCAGGCCTCTGTCTTGCTTATACTCACCAACTGTCAAAAACTGTCTACTGTCTTCAGGACTGACGGCTCAGCTCATACTCTTTGCATGCTTTCCTGTGTATGTGCTTGCATGACTATTTCTGGGCCTTCCAGCTCAGTAATATGCAGTGCAAAGATTTATATGATTTCATGCTGGCTTTATGCTGACCTGCTTCTCCTTGCCCACTGTATAGTAGTTTGGTTGACATATTTTATTAGAGCAGAACAAAGGCCATAGAGCGATTATGAACCAGGAACATATCCCTAAACCTTATAATCCCTACAATTCTCCCATTTTTTTTTTTTATTGTGGAGGAGATAAGACCAAGTCAGAGAATTCAGAAGTGGGGACCACAGCATAGGAAACATTCATATGTGTATGGCATGTTAACCAATTACCTACATTCAGTCCTCCCTTAAAGTCATCAATATGTAAATCTGACAGGTGGCGTATTTTATCCATAGCATTAAGCAAAACACTGAATGATTCGCTATGACTGTACAACAAATAGTGGCATTAATAAAAGATCAAAGGCCTCCTTCAGATGCAAGGAGCAAATCTAGTGCCTGTCTATTTTGTAGAGTCATTTGGGTATTCTGCTCTAATGACTCTGACAACTTACTAATAGAATCAATAACAGCTTTCATTTGAACATACAGTAAGCATTGCAGATGGCGTATAGCCATACCAAGTTCAGCAGTTATGGCAGGGGTCTGGAAAGGTACCAAGGAAGTCCAGCATCTAACCTACGTTTAATAGCAATGGAGAACACAAGGGTATCAAAAAGTTCAGCAGACTGTTCCGAGTTCAGTTCAAGGCAGGGTTGAAGTGAGAACTTCTTTGGAGATGTGGGTTGTATTGTGAACACGCAGAAGTAAAACTAATTGTCCATCAGGATGAAGGAAACAGATGGTGTCCCAAAGAGCAGGATTAGCAGCAATCATCTTGGTACAGGAAGGAAGTAGATCAAACAGAGCTGACCGTTGGAGAAACCTTCAACTGACTGACATGAGTCCAAGTGCAGTGACAATGGTGAGCTGGATACAGACTGTGTAGTAGCCACCCGATCAGCAATTTCTTGAAACGCGATCCGAAGCCAAGGCTCTGGTCGAACCTCTCTAATGTAATTAGCCAAATCAAATAGACAATGTGGGAATCACTTATTCAAAAGTAGCCTTAAAGAGGTAAGCCTAAAGCATGGCTTAGAAAAAGAGCAGAAATAGAGCCTGATACACTAGCTTCCAGGCATAAAAAGGATTAAGTACAACAGCAGTGAAACACTGATATTCCTGGATACATGATAGCATTTAAAACATAATGCAGCAGACACTTGCCACTCTCCAGAGAGAGAGCATTAGGAGAGAACACACAATACTGTTTATACCATTATACCATTCTATATAAATTGCAAACAAGCTTGAACCAGTTCAAAAGGTCACACAAAAGTCAGCATTATGTAGTTGCAGTAGGGGTCGCTGTTGTCCACAGGTGTGCTGCATCAGATCTGAAATAACTTCTTATCAGAATGTCCTTCACTCGCTCCACCAATTCAGTTGCCTGAAATCTATAAGCACAAACAAAAGAATGCAGCACCCCTCCCCCCTTCTTCTTCTTGGATTGCGTTCTGGGATTGCTGCTCGCACACATCAGCTAATCCTGCTTCTAAAACAATTGTTAAAAGTCAAACAAATGGGAGGCAGAAAATATAAATTTAGATTCTTAAACAGTGTCCCAGTCCCACTAACTTAATTGGTGTAGTTTTGAATGGATATATGTGCTCATTCTAAACAGCAACTAAAGACAGAACTCCTGGAACTGAAATTTAAAAGACTTCCAAAAAAAAGGTACACTTTTGCTCTGGACACTAACACATAACTTTAAAAACAGGCAAATTTATCCTAAAATCCAATATCGTAGCAAATAAAAACTGGGAAGATGAGTGAACGCCCATGGTGGCACTGGCCTGTTCATCAGTCATCAGTGCAAAGCTTAACAACACACACAGTAATTTACCTTGAATCTTACAGTTCGGGGAAGCAGACATTTAAAACTGATATAAAATCCCTGTTTAACTTTTAATTTTGCTTAATAGCATAACAATCAGAACAAAATCCAAACATGATTAACTTCTTATTCACTCAGGATTTAAACCATTCTCAAGTTGCAATCTGGCAACCACTGGCCCAGAATACCACATTATCCTGAAGGGCTCTTAACCTCTACTTTGAAGGTCAAAGGAAAAAAGGAAACAGTTTTCTTTTGTTGTATCAGTAGCAAAGAATTCTAAGCAGTTCAATTTCAGAGATCATAAAATCTAATTAAGAAAGCATTGATTGTGTGAGTGTTATACTAAACCAGGCACTTCCAGAAGGGAAATGGCTGCACTGGTAATTCTGCTTCAAAAGCAAAGTAACTTTTGAATCACACTCTGCAGGTATCATAGCTGTTATTGTTCCTCTATTACCAATTTTGTTTCCAGAATATATATTACCACAAAACAATAATCATATATCAAAGCATGGAAGATCTTCCCATTCATTCATAACAATTTATAACTAAAAATACATCACACATAGAATGGAATCAGGTCCCTAAGTTTTCTAAACAGTTTTTTCTTTCTCTCAGCATCATTTTCGTACCTAGAAAGCTAGCAAGCTAGTTACAGAGGAAAAAATACTTCACCAAAAGAGTTCTGAACTTCATCTCCTGTTTCGACTGAATAAATCCTTTATTTAAACAAACAAGAGAGACTGCTCAATCGAGAGTTTCCTCTAGGTAATGCGTCCATTCCCAGAAGAAAATCCCTTAGCAGCCTTTCTCCCTCTCTCTAGCTGAAACAGGCAACCATCTTATCCTGCTGCATACAATTAGCTATCTTTCATCAGGCGACATATAGGAGCAATTATCCATTAAACACAGCCAGGCACTGGCCAGGTGACCGGCAATGTTCAAAGAACAAACCTCAAAGTTCAGAACTCCATAATTACAATTGATGTGTACACTGTTATGTAACTAGACTAGTTCTTTTCAATTGATCTAATTGTCACCCTCTCTGGTCTGATCCCAGATAAGGAGATTTCTTCCATTTTTTTCTTTAGAACAATCTTTTTTTCTCCTTCACTGTCCCTCAGCCTATAGTCAGTAAACCTGGTGTTTTCACTGTGTGGGTGTGAAAATAGACAAACCTTTCTCCATTTCCTTTCCTAATAAGGGATTATCTCTCATAATCCCTTCGACCGGAGTCACTGGGAAAATTGATTTACCATTATATCCTGATTGCCATCTTTCTTTCTCCTAAACAGAGAAATGATTCCTACGTGCAACCTTTTATTTAAGGATCTCAAATATCCACACTCTTTATTTACAGAGGAAGGAAGTGCACGAAATGTCCAGGACACCTTTCAAACAAGAATTCGCTTTGTTCAAGCCCAGCCAATCTCCTCGCGGAGGTATGGAACCGTGAGCAAGAACACACACACGCTTCGTGTCAGACGACACGTACTGTCTCAATCACTTATCATTCAGTCCTAGTTTATAACAGCAAATTCTGCTTACACTTTATTCATATAACAAAAACAAAAATTAAACAACACTTACCAAGCTTGGTTAAAAATACTTATACTCACGACGCCGTCGTCACAGCCGCCGTCATCCTAGGGAATATGTCACTCACTTCTCCTCCTCCGGTCTCTACTATGCACCGGGAACGTACCTCCCTCTTCTTTCTTGAGGGGAATCCAAATCTTTAAATTTGTATCTTGGTCATAAAGACCCACCCGTACCCCAATCCCGGGTTTAGGCACAAATTGTGAGGCCCTGTTACTGACAACAGACCGATTACTAAATATCACTAATTTCCTGTATAGTCCAGATCCAAAGGTCAGTACAAGTGCAATCAAAATCGCTGTTTATTAGATAACTGATGGACAAATACAGGCAGGAGAGAGAGAGAGTTCTATTGAGCACTAGGCATCTCCAGAATATCTCCCTCCCCCGAGTATAATAGTCATGTTACATATATACATTTTTGCTTCCGTGTATTACTTCCGTATATGCATACAGTCTCCAAATCCATCCCTCTGTGAGGCACCCTCTCCTCCCTCCTTCTGTTTCCTGTCATTGACCTTTCTGTCCCCTCTGTATTCCTGTTTCAACATTCTTCAGGCCTCTGTCTTGCTTATACTCACCAACTGTCAAAAATCGTCAACTGTCTTCAGGACTAACGGCTCAGCTCATACTCTTTGCATGCTTTCCTGTGTATGTGCTTGCATGACTATTTCTGGGCCTTCCAGCTCAGTAATATGCAGTGCAAAGATTTATATGATTTCATGCTGGCTTTATGCTGGCCTGCTTCTCCTTGCGCACTGTATAATAGTTTGGTTGACATATTTTATTAGAGCAGAACAAAGGCCATAGAGCGATTATGAACCAGGAACATATCCCTAAACCTTATAATCCCTACACTCCATGCGAGCTGAACACGCAGTTTTCTGAGCTGGAGTCAGACGGGCTACTGTTGTGCCACAAAGTCCCTGGCAAGAGCCTTCGGTAGAGTGATTTCAGCGCCGGTGTGTTACACAACAGAACCCATGAAAAAATGAGGCACCACCATGGCAACTGTTCTTCTCTTAAATCAAGAGTGCAAGGGAAGCCTTACAACATTCTGCCTCTCCCCACCTCAGTTTTTTGTTTTTTTTGAAGTCTTTATTTAAATTTTCTAAATCATACATCAAACTTAAACAGTTACAGCACCCATCAGCAAAGAAAACATGAAACAAAACCCCAAAAGAAAAATAACCAGAAGAAGACCAATATCAACTGAAACCCTCCATCCCCCACCCCCCCACCCCCCGGCTCGCTGGAGGAACAGATAACCACAATTTCACCGGCCCCCATTACTCTCCCTTATCTAAGCTTATATTGGATAGCTTAAATCAGCAGTACTATTCCCACAGCTTACCTGAGAGCGTGCAATATATTGATCCAATAAGGACCATCGCTTAAAATGTAACTGCCCGCTCTCAGGCTGGTGAAGTTTACTGTAAGTTTTCTCCAGCGTGGAATAATAACAAACCTGATGCCACCACTTTCCTAAGCTCAAGTTCTGGAAATTTTTTGCAGTGTTCCCAAATGGATTTGATGGCAATGGCTAACATGTAATTCAGCAGGAAACTGTCACCTTGCAGGACACCAGTATGCACCACTGACGATCGGAAAAAGATCATATCCCATGTCAAGTCCCTTGGCAGGTTGAGAATATTAAGCATAAAGGCCCACACTTGCCTCCAGAACCTCTGCACTAAGGGACAATCAAAAAACATATGGAAAAAGGTACCAGCCGCCGCTTGACAGGACCAGCAAAGGCCCGAAGCATCCTTATCCCATTTGGCTAATTTCGCCGGGGTAATAAACGCCCTATGCAAGAAAAAGAATAAAGATTGTGTGATAGCGGCAGACCTAGATACTCTAGTAATTGGGCCCCATAGGATTTTCCAAAGGTGACAGGGGATCAGACAGGACAAATCAGACTCCCACACCCGTGTCAGCCCTAACAACTTATCAGAAACATATTCTCTCCGCAAGGCATACAATTTAGAGGTGGCTCCCGCCTGGTCCGAGATATCTCTCAGACCCTTCAGTAATAACCCATACGGCACCAACGCAGTCACTCTAATATTAGAGGAATCTATACAGTGCTTAAGCTGTACCCATTGGAAAAAACTGGTATCTGGCAGAGAAAACATTCTTTGAAGCGTATTAAAATCTCTCCAACCATGCGCACCTACCAGCTGGCCTAACGTCCATACGCCACATTCTTGCCATTTCCTCCATGCAAACATTTTTCCATGAATTCGGAAACGTGGGTTCCACCATAATGGAAGTTGACCTGAAGGGAGATCGTCCGCGGCGAGCAAGCTGGCCAACTGAACAAAGGCGACCTGAGTTGACCGAATCACCCGCCCAACAAGTGTCCACTCTGGATGCATGGAGCCCAACAAATGGGGCAGGGGAAAAGGAGCAGCCAGTCGAGCTTCCACCTCAAGCCAAGTAGGTCGAGAATCACGCTCTTTATATACCAGCCACCACGTGCCCTGATGTAAAAGAAAAGCCTGGTGATAACCCTGAAAATCCAGGAAATGCACCCCCCCCCCTTCTCCTTAGGAGATTTAAGTTTTTTTGTGGCTATCCGAGGTGGGCGACCATTCCATAAGAATTGGATCAGGAGTCTCTCGAGTTTCCTGTAAAATGTAGACGGTAGCGTAAAAGGCATCATACTAAGTACATAATTAATCTTAGGGGCTAGGGTCATTTTAATTACTTCCAATCGGCCCCACCAGGACAGTTGAAGGGGGGACCAAGCAGCAGATTTCCGCTGAATCAGCTGTATTAACTCCTCACCATTCTTGTGAATCATGACTTCTGCGGCGACGTTATACCACGTACCCAAATATTTCACACTATCCGTCACCCATTTAAAAGGAAAAGGGGTCATCTCTCCCGCAGAAGGGTAACAATTTAGTGGGAATGCCACAGATTTAGACCAATTAATCTTATATCCAGAAACTCTGGAGTAGCCATCAATCAGGGCCAACAGATGCTTAATCTCAGAAGGCCGGGTGAACAGAAGTATATCATCCGCGTAGGCAGAAATCTTTACTTGTAAGTCCCCCACGGCTACACCCCCCAATTCTTCATTCTGTCGGATAGCAATGGCTAACGGTTCCAGGGCTAGGTTAAACAATAAGGGGGAGAGTGGGCAGCCCTGCCTAGTACCTCTATGTAGGGGAAAGGAGCGGGACAAAAAACCGTTTGCATGAATGCGGGCGGAAGTTTTAGCGTACAACACTTTTACTTTATTCACAAAACTATCACCTAATCCAAACCATTCCAGGATAAAAAAAAGAAAAGGCCACTCTAGCCGATCAAAAGCCTTCTCTGCATCGAGGGAAAGAGCTACGCACGGGCTACTGTCCGTCGCCGCGATTTCAATCAGGTCACAGAGAAGGCGACCGTTATCCACAGTGGATCTCCCAGGGACGAACCCACATTGTTCCGGGTGCACTAATTCCCCAATAACTGCAGCTAATCTCTTTGCCAAAATACTTGCATAGATCTTATAATCTGCATTTAAAAGAGAGATGGGTCTGTAATTTGCCACTTGACTGGGATCCTTACCCGGCTTTTCGAGGACCGTAATAATAGCCTCAGAGAAGTTACCAGTCTGAGCCTGATCTTTCTCTAACTCCGAAAAATATATCAGTAAGTAAGGGGCCAACTCTTTGCTAAAGACTTTATAGAATTCAGAGGGTATCTCGTCCGGCCCCGCAGCTTTCCCGGAAGAAACAGCCTTAATTGCCATAACAAGCTCCTCGTGCGTAAAGGATTTACCCAGCTGCTGGGCCGAGGCCTCCTCCAAAATGGGATGTGGCAAATTATCAACAAAGCCGGAAAATTCCGCAACGCCAGTCTGCAGCTCAGAGGAATACAGCTGACTGTAAAATTTAGAGAATTCGCCCACAATCTGATCGCTATCCGTCAGGCACTCACGGTTACTATTAGTAATAGAAGCAATTCTTGACCTGGCTTGTTTACCACCAACCCTATTTGCCAACAGCTTACCAGCTTTATTACGCTCGACATGAAACCTAGCTGATTGCATTAGCAAAAGACGCTCCACTTCGGAACTAAGCACCTCATTATATTGAAACCGTAGGCGCTGCAATCTGGTCAAAATTCCAGGCTCTTTGTGTTGTACCCACAATCTTTCACCCGCTTTAATTTGCAGCTCTAAGGTCTGCAGCCGAGCTTTCCGCCTCTTAGACTCCTTGATGCCGTAGCTAGTAATTACGGCCCTAAGCGAGGCCTTACAAGCCTCCCACCAGGCCCAATTGGCAGAGTCAACGACCCTGTTAGCCGCGAAATATGAGGTGATGGCGGCCCGTATTTCCTCCTGAAAAGAGGGCTCCGCCAACCATGCCCTGTTAAAGGACCAAACCCGGCCGGGCCATTCCATTTCAGCCACCTCCACAGTCACCGAAATAGCTGCATGATCCGAGACCGACTGACTGAGAATACTTGCTTCACAACTGCCAGATACCAGTGGCTTAGAGATAAAAAAAAAATCAATACGAGAGGAAGAGTGATGCATTGGGGAAAAAAAAGAGAAATCTTTCTCGCAGGATGTAGCAACCTCCAAATATCCACCAAGCCACATGCATCCATTAAAGAAGAGAGCGCTAGGCTCGCTCTAGAGGGGCGCTCCACTCTACCGGGGTTCCTATCAATCAAAGGGTCCCTTACCATATTAAAGTCCCCCCCCCCATAATTATGTGAGCCCCACTGTCCTTCTGCACAACCCCACTTAAAGCCCGGAAAAAATCGTGATCGTCACTATTTGGGTCCATAAACATTTAAAAGAGACAATAGGACCTTGCCCACCATTAACTGAGAAAAGGCCCACCTCCCACAAGTATCTTGACTTCCATTCAAAAGATGGAAACCCAAGGAGGACCTCATCAAAGTCGCGACCCCGTTTTTCCTACCAAGCGCAGGGGAAGAACCCACCAACTGATAATACTTGTCCGCTAGCTTAGCCGTTTCCTGCGGAGATAGGTGCGTTTCCTGCAGAAAGATAAAATCAGCATGCAAACGTTTACAGTATGTTAAAATCTTCTTACGTTTTATCGGGGACTTGATGCCCTTCACATTAAGGGAAACAATCTTCAAGCCATTAGCCATCCCACCATAATATGATAGTACAGAGAAGCACGGTGAAAATTAAACGAGTACCCCATCCCACTGACATTCCCCAGAGAGCCAACCCCCCCCCCCCCCCACCCAACATAAAACAAAATATACAAAGGGTCAGACAACGGGACCACTATTAACGCATAGGGTAGCCCAAGCCCCTACATCACCCTCATAGTTCCCACCACCCACCAACAAATTGACATCACTTATCATGGGTTAACAGCAGTATCAAATAGCTATTGCATAAAACTATTTCAATATTAGGACTATGCAGGACACAATCCCCACTCCCAGACCCCATTCTCAGTGAGGAGGCCGGAGAGGGAAAGTATTCAAATCAGTAGCTCCACACGCATTCTTGCAGGGACTCCAATCCCAGAAATGCGGTACCACACCACTACCAACGCACAAAACCAGAAGGTACTTAAGACTGTTGCATCATCAATGCCTCTTGCTCCTCAACGAAATGTAGCAAAGCGCAAGGGTCCTCAAACGACTTGGTAGCATTGTTTAAAGTAACCTTGAATCTCGCCGGGCTGAACAGACCAAACCGCGCATGCAAACGCTGCAGCCTAGGCCGCAGAGCCAGAAATTGCCTTCTTTTTTCCACTGTGTGTTTACAGAAATCAGCATAGAAATAAACACGTTGCCCTTCATGTTGTAGAGGTTGCCGCGCCTTGGCAGCGGCAAAAATCTGGGTCGTATGCTGGTGTCGCAGCAAGCACAATATTAAAGACCGCGGGCGTTTATCATGCAGGTTGGGGGAGGATGGTATCCGGTGCGCCCGTTCGATCTCCAGTGGGCGATCAAACTCAATGTTGAGGAGTTGCGGAATAAAACTCTCCAGAAATTGAATAGGATTGCTACCTTCCACGCCCTCCTTCAATCCAACAATCCGAATGTTATTGTGCCCGGCACTGTTGTTCATATCCTCTAAGCTGTCTTCCAGTCAGTGCAGCTTACGGAGAGCAGAAGGGAGACTCTGTAATTGTGTCGCGTGATCCGCCACTGACGATTCCATCGTGTCCACCCTGATAGACAGGGATTGTAGCTGTGTCCCCAGCTCTTTCAAATCCGATTGGAGTTCCATAAGCAAGTCCCCGTTTGAGTCTACTCGACTGCGTATGGCCCTGACTTCTTTCAATAGTTCCCGCATCCCTTCCGACGATTCTTGTGGCAACGCAGTTTTGCTCGGCGAGAGAGGATCCGACTTGGATCTTTTAGACCCAGCAGTGGCAGGGGGAGTGAAATCCAGTAGTGTCTGTTTACCGCCAGCCATCTTCCAACACTCCTACAGCCAAAGATCAGCCCTCCGAGATAGGCAGTGGTCAGGATTTAATGACTGGGGCCTAGGAGAACAGCTCTTACACCACCATGCTGGATCAGCACTGGCTCCGCCTCCTCTCCCCACCCCAGTTTTGGCCCTTCTCTCTAACTACCACAATGCTTTCAAGGTCTCTCCACACACCCTTTTTGCTTTCTCTCATTTGCTGAAGGCACAGTGGTCATCATCACAGAGAGTTTCCAGCAGAACAACCTTACCTCTAGCCCCCTATGGGTCCCCATAAGGAACACAGGGCAGAACCGTAGGAGGCACCATCTAGCATGAGGTTTCCTAGGGTCTTCTTTGATGAGCTACTCCTGAGAAAGCACCTCCACAAAGACTGGAACCTTAATCCAGCACCTTAGACTGCTCAGCCACACTACCAACTAACTGCAGCTTTCCTGGTGAAGGCCTGTGAAGCTACAGAAGTGTAAATGGCATCACACCTCTGCTCCCCACTACTGCAGCAGCTCTGCCAGCTCCCGAGTGCCACCACAGCACTATCCTGACCTGCCACGCCCTTCAACTCATGCTCCAGTGGTGCAATCAGTCAGCGGGTGGTACTTATATAGCAGTACTTGCTCAGAGTCATGCAGAGGTTGTGAGTTCAACCCTCACATGGAGCATGCCTGCTCTTTTAGGTGGCATAGCAAGTGATGGCTGCTAGGTCTTATGCCCTAGCGCAGGTGGCAGCTTTTCCCTGACTCAAGGTCACCTTCTTGGGAAATCCATAGACAAGAATCAGGAAAACAGCATCAATTAAATAACGGACTGTCTATAGAAGCACATGCTGGCTTACCCTCCAGTTAGGAACAAAGACTCTAAGGCAGCACTGGAACACGCCCAACAGAACACTAGAGACACAGCTCTGTGTCCATGGCCAAAATGAAAGGAGAGGGCCATCTGTGTGCAGGAGGCCTCGAGAGGAGAATGTACGAAAAGGACAAGGCTTGAAAAAGCACACGGTGCAATGAACCAACAGCATGCAACAGTGTTACATTGCCATAAGCTGTACTCTGAGTCCATGTGCAATTTATGGTCCATCCAGCACTTTACTGAAAGGCCACGGTCAAGTCAGCAATTTACCGAAAGGTGCGCGCCGTAAGAAGGAGTCTCTCTTTTTGCCTATGTTTGAATCCTGGCAGCTGTGCCTTCTGCACTTTCTTTTCGCCCACGAGAAGGACCCCTTCCTCCAGCCTCTTACATGTAGAGCTTCACCCTGTGGACTTGACACATGGAAACAAATTTTGGGGTTTACTGTCCCTTTCTTGCTATTCAGACATGCTAACAGCAGGAACAAGAGAGGTTTCCTTTTAGGTGGCTAAAGAGCGACATGCACGCAAGGAGGCCTGACCTCCATGCGAGCTTAGGGTTACCAACTTTTTCACTGAGAAAAACCCGACACCTGTGGCTCGCCATGCTCCACCCATTCTCCGCCCCTAGTCCCATCCCTGCCCCGCCCCCAGCCCCACCCACATAAATTACCGAGGATACGTGTAGGCTAACTTCCTTGGTCAGATAATAATTAAACTGGGAACCCCAAAATCCAAACATGAAATGTACAACACTGGAGAAATAAAACTATAAAGTAATTTCCTCTTGCACTAAACAAAAACGCAAAGATGTTATCAATACACATTTCCCAGACCAGACATATTCCAGTTAATAAATTCAAAATAAAAAGTATTGGAGGGGGCGGAGCCTGATGTCCAGCGGGTAAGACGCTTCGCGCTGAAGCTCCCGAGAGGCCTACTCAGAATCCTGACTTAATATCTATACAAACTTACTATCTTGCTCCGAGCTTACCGGGGTACCTCGGGGGGGATGGCGGCCCATAAACCAGCGCGCTTGGACTTCGGGTCTCCTTCTTCTTCACACGGAAAACGCTCCAAAACAGAGGTGTCTTCCCCACAGAAGATGGTTCCACTTCGTGAAAACCCCGAAATGCACCTGGAGATTTTAGAGGAAATACGCGGCGTGAAGGAATTGGTGCAGTCCAATGGAGAAGCGCTTCGAGCCATGCGAGAAGATTTTGGAGTGCTCCAGGACCGACTTGAAAGTCTTTCATTACGGCAAGACAACATGGCGGGGGTCCTCGACTCGCACGCGGTGCGCTTGGGCAAACTGGACAAGGCTGAGCGCCAGATACAGAATCTTCAAAAGGAGTTAGAAGATAGCAATAATCGAGCCCGCCGCAACAATGTGAGGCTCATTGGAATACCGGAGGGGGTGGAAGCAGGCGATATAAGAGAATTCCTGCTCAAAACTCTTCCCTCTTTGCTGAAGATCACTTTTCATAGAGAACTGGAAATTGATCGAGCACACCGTGTTCCTACCCACATGGCGCTCAACCGAACGACCCCCCGGCCTATTATCTTTCGATTACTACGATATCAACAAGTGGAAACAAATTTTAAATGCTGCCCGGGCGAATCATCATTTGGAATTTGAAGGTCATAAAGTCTCCTTCTTCCCTGATTTGGCAAAGCCTACCGTTGACCGTCGGAAGAAAACTCCTTGCTTTTCGCCCTCGACTTCAACAGCTACAGGCTCGCTTTGGCCTGTTGTATCCAGCGAAGCTTCGAGTGACTCTCCACAACCAAACCAGGACATTCGAAGATCCTGATCTACTATCAACATTTTTAGACTCCAAAGAAGCAGAACAGATGCGCTAATCCAGCAACTTGGACTTATTATTTGCCGTCTCTATCCGCCATTTTGAAGGGCCCGAAGCGGCGGTCGCAACCAAGCACAGAGACTACCTGGACTTTCTTTCTTTCTCTATATGACTTTTTTGTTTTTTTTTTTTGGTCTCCAGTCCCTCCATGATGTGTGCCTCGGTCGGATTCGGAGCACGCACAGTTCTACAGGTTATATGTTTTTCAATTTCGGCCTTCTCTGGGGTTTCTCCCCGCAGACACATGGTCGCCAGTAATTTCTGGGGTTCTGCTTCTTCTCTACCGTACTGCGGTTTTTCTTTTTTAATGTGGGGCGCTTCATTGTATTATATTAGCTTATTTTCTTTCATGTCATGTGTACAGCCAGATACAGTTAATATGAGGGGCATAGTGAAATTATGTGCGCTATCATGCTCAGAATTTTTCACTTTTCTGAATGGCCTTATGTAAAATCTTATCACTCAACGTAAAAGGCATCAATAGTCCAATCAAAAGAAAGAAAATCCTTAGCTATCTCAGCCATGAGCATGCTGATTTAGTGTTTCTTCAGGAAACGCATCTAAACTCTGCTGAAACACTGAAACTCAATGCTAAGCCTTACACGGTGGCTGCCTATTCTCCCGCCGTTTCCAAACGGTGTGGGGTAGCCATTCTGGTTAAGAAGTCTTTGCAAGCTACTGTAATGGATACTAGCTCTGACAAGGAGGGTAGATGGGCCCGTGTACACCTTAAGGTTGGAGATAGTGAATTCACGTGTATTTGTATTTATGCCCCGAATGTGGACAACCCTGCTTACTATGCAAGTATTGCGCAGTTGGCACAGGCCTCTGCCAATACTCCATTAATACTTGGTGGTGATTTTAACCAAGTGTTAGAACCGTGATAGATAGACAACCGCCTAGAACGAGTAGTCCTCCCAAGAGTCTTGCTACCCTTACAGCTCTGATGCAAGATCTTGCGCTAGTAGATATATGGAGGCTGCTTCACCCCTCCGACTTAGAGTTCACCTTTTTTTCTGCCCCCCATCATTCACAGTCTAGAATAGATTTCTTTCTCATTTCCAAAGCACTGATTTCTCAAGTGGACACGGCTAGGACTCATCCTCTCCATATTTCAGATCATGCTGCCATATCTCTATCATTACATGTCACTGCGCGAGACGCTTCTCCCCGAGCTTGGTTTTTTGATAGATCCCTACTGGCTCAAAAGGATTTTCAGGTTGATATAAAGGCCGCTATCCAAGATTATTTTCATTTTAACTCACCCCATGACACAGCGAGCTGGGCTTGGTGGGAGGGCTTTAAGGCATCTATCCGCGCAACTATCACTAGCTATCAAATTCGGCAGGGGAAACAAAGAAAGCAGCACTTACTGATTCTAGAGCAGCAGATACAAGCTGGGGAGCGTCTCCTCACGTCCCGCACTGACCCATGTATTTTACTCCGCTTACAGCGCTTGCGTTTCCAATACAATCAGCTTCTGTATACTGCTGCTGCTAAAAATATTGAATCACAACAAGGGATATATTACCGGGAAAATAACCGTGCTGGCAAATTGTTAGCAAATGCCCTAAAAGGTCAAAAAGAAGCCAAGCGTGTTACCGCCCTCCGTAATCCGTCGGGGGGGTGCTTGGTCACTAAAGATACAGAAATCTTGGAACTCTTTCGTGACTTTTATACTCGGCTTTATCAATCTGAATGTGATTTTGAGCCAGAAGTATTTGAACGCTTACTTTCAGGGGTACAAAGACCGACCCTATCTGACGAAGATAGAGTGGCCATGGACAAACCATTCACTTTATCAGAAATTCATTCTGCTATCAAGAAATGTGCCACTGGTCGAGCTGCTGGCCCAGACGGTCTCCCTACTGAATTCTACAAAACCTTTAACGCTGACTTAGCTCCAGTTTTGAAACTTTATTTTTCTGCTCTGGCCGAGGAGGGTTCTCCTTCTGGGTCCTTTTCAATGGCAAATGTAGTAGTTTTTGAGAAAGAGGGGAGAGACCCGCAACTAACAGCTAATTATCGTCCAATTTCCCTCCTAAACGCGGACTATAAAATATTTGCCACCATTCTCTCCACCCGGCTCTCTGATAGGATGTCTACCTTAATACACCCAGATCAATGCGGTTTCATTCCTGGTAGATCAACTGCTGACAATGCTCGGACTCTATGTCATGTACTGACTGCCGCAGTTAATCTTGATCGCCCATTTGTTGGCCTCTCCTTGATGCTGAGAAGGCCTTTGATCGCTTAGAATGGCCCTTCCTGTTTGCAGCCCTCCGCTGGTACGGATTCGGAGAAGGTTTTCTCCGTTGTCTCCGCACCATGTATGCACAGCCTACAGCCAGTATATGTGCTAATGCTTTAAAGTCTCAGCCATTTCCCCTTCAACGCGGTACTCGCCAGGGATGCCCACTGTCTCCACTTCTTTTCGATCTTGCACTCGAACCCTTAGCTTTACTAATCCGGCAATCGGAGGAGATTCATGGAGTCCCCTTCTCTCATAGGGAAATCAAAATTTCAGCATATGCTGATGACCTTATGCTCTTTGTCTCTTTAGACTCAGTACCAGTTGTCCTTGAGCAAATTGGTAAATACTCACAACTCTCCGGTTATAAGATAAATTGGACCAAGTCGGTAGCCTTTCCATTAAATTCTTTGCTTCATCAGGCAGATATGCAACCCTTTCCCTTTTTATGGCAACCTCGCATGGTCAAATACCTTGGGGTTCACTATTGCTCTCCTTTGGAAGACACTATCTCTTTTAATGCCAAAGACTTAACCTCTAAAGTCCGGGCGCTTACTCACCGTTGGACTCCTTTAACACTTACCTGGTGGGGTCGCCTAGAAACCATAAAAATGATGATAGTTCCGAAAGTGAATTATATTTTAGAAATGTTGCCCTGTCTTTTACCTCGACGTACATATAAAGATATAGAGGGCCTTCTGACCAGATACCTATGGCAAAATAAGACACCTAGGATAGCGAAACATAAGCTGCAAGCAGATAAGGAAAATGGGGGTGTCAGATTCCCTGATTTCCTGAAATACCATCAATCTTTTCTCCTTAAACAAGGCGCTCGTTGGCTGGAAGATCTAGTACCGAGTAGACCCGTGTGTGGCTAGACATAGAGGAGGACCTTTGCAAACCGATTCCTCTTACTTTTCTCCCTGGTATGACTCTCCCATCAGACTCCCACTATCCACCAATGCTTTTAGACACTTTAGGTGCCTTTAATACTCTTATGCAATCTTTAGACTCCCGACTCTGTCCGTTAGACAGGCTCCCGCTTTGGTACAATACTCGATTTCGAATACAAAATAAACCGATGGCGTGGAGCCCCTGGTACACTAGGGGCATTTGGATTCCTAACCAGTTGTTCCATGATGGTCGATGGAAAACTTTTAGTGAATTGCAAATTGAATTTGGTCTCCCAGCAAAACACTACTTTCAGTTGGTGCAACTTCAGCATTGTCTTCGAAGTGCTAAGGTGCTCCCGCCATCGGCATCCCCTACACAAGGTTGGTCGGAGACTATCCGATCTATCGGTAGTTCATCGGGAGTAGCATCCAATTTTTACAAAACCTTATGTAATGTTATAATTAGAGATACCCCTATAGCGCAGAAAGCATGGGAGCGAGAATTGCATGTAACTTTGACCCCGGAGCAATGGAGCCTTGTCTGGAGTAGAGTGACACGGGTTTCTCGATCCGCCTCACTCACTCAGACACTCTTCTTTCTAGCCCACCGGTGTTTTTACACTCCTGACAGATTAGCCAAATGGAACACCACTCTGGGCAATAGCTGTTGGACATGCCATGCGGCCATTGGTACACTACCTCATGTCATGTATGAATGTCCCGCACTACAGTATTACTGGCGTCGGGTCTGGGGTCGTATTCAGTCTATTTTGCACTTTCAAGAGCCCCTTTCTTGGAGGATTGTGGGACTTCGCTCAGCTGCGGGGATCCCCTCTCTTCCAGAAACGGCTTACTTCCTCTTGGACTTTATGCTTGGCATAGCTATTTCCCTAATTACGAAATACTGGAAAAATAGCTCCCATCTGAGCCCCAATGAATGGTGGAATCATGTCTGTCTCTACAGTAAATATGAACAAATACCTCGTATGTTTGCTACTTCCGTTCAGACTCCTCATCATCTGTCTAAATGGAAGATGCTCAATGACTATGTTCGCTCTGCTAAATGCTCTCATCTGACTGTTTAAATTTGTATATATCTCTGTCCCATGATCATACTGTATCGTAGATACTCTTTTGTTCGTTTTGATGTACAATCACTGTTGTTTGGAAGCGCTCACATGCTGACATAATCGGCTAGAGAAGAAGCATGGGGGTGGGGGGTAATTGGGTTTGCTTTTCCTTATTGTATACTTGTTTTGTCTCCTTTAGTGTGTTGTTTCTTTTGTTTGTTGCAAAATGAAAATAAAAGTTTAAAAAAAATAAAAATAAAAAAATAAAAAAATAAAAAGTATTTTTCTACCTTCTGTTTGGGCGTTTTATTTTTCAGTTGCAATTGCTCCAGTCACTTTCTTCTGGTTTCTTCGTGTCTTCTGCGAGCTATCCATTTGTCCTTTCTTCTCTTTTAGATGTTTTTCATTCTCTCTCTATTTCTGCTTTAACATACTGATTGTTTCCCTTTTGCTCTTTCCCCCAATTCTTTCCTTATTCCTTTATCATCCATTTAAATTTCACCCTTTCATTCTCAAGCCCCTCTTACTCTCCCAATACCCAGCCCATCATAGACTTTTCTTCCACACAAAATATTTTTCCCCTCTCCATTCTCATTCCCCATCTATTCTAGTCCTCCCCCAAAATCAGTTCCCTTATAGTTCTAGACCCACCCAGCATCCACTCCCTTCTAGTCCCATTCTCCCATGCCCCACATCAGCCCATTTCCAGTCCTATTCCAGCTCTTCATCAGCCCATTTCCAGTGCTAGCCCTCACATCACAGACCATTTCCAGTCCTAGCACCCCCCCCCATCACAGCCCATTTCCAGTCCAAGTCCCCCATCACAGTCTATTTCCAGTCCTAGCCCCCCCCCATCACATCCCATTTGCAGTCCGAGTCCCCCCGCACCATCACAGCCCATTTGCAGTCCTACCCCCCCCCCACCATCACAGTCCATTTGCAGTCCTAGCCCCCCTAATCACAGCCTATTTCCAGTCCAAGTTCCCCCTCCCTCCACCATAGCCCATTTCCAGTCCAAGTTCCCCCTCCCCCCATAGCCCTTTTCCAGTCCAGGTCCCCCTCCCCATCAAAACCCATTTCCAGTCCCCCCCCCACATAGCCCTTTTTTTTTTTAAATTCTTTATTTTCGTTTTATAACAACAAAGGAAAGGAAGACATACAGCTAAAAGACAGATACATACATATAATGTGATACATACACCAAAGTAAACCCCTACCACCCCCCTCCCCCCTGCTTCTTCTCTAGGAAACTAATCATTCCCGAAACGGGCGTGTACTGACATTATTGTGTTACAAAACCTAACGGTGATCTGAAACATGATGAGTGTACATTAAACAGACATGTCGGAGCAATGAGCAGATTGTACATAATCATTGAGCATCTGCCATTTAGACAAGCGAGAGTGAGTTTGGGTAGGGGGAATAACTCTCCGAAATATCTGCTCATATTTACTATATAAGCAGACGAGGTTCCACCTTTCATTGACAGTAAGTCGAGAGCTATCCTTCCAATTCCTCATGATTAAACATATGGCTATACCCAGCATGAAATCAAGGAGAAAGCGACCCTTCTGAGGAAGAGAGGGGACCTCCGCCGCTGAGCGGAGTCCCACAGTCTTCCAAGAAAGAGGCTCGTGAAGATGTAGGATAAATTGAATACGACCCCAGACCCTCCCCCAGTACACCTGTAGTTGAGGACATTCATAAATAGCATGAACGAGGGTTCCCATAGCAGTATGGCAAGACCAACACTGGTCCCTAGCAGTTGTGTTCCATTTGGCTATTTTCTGGAGTAAAAGTATCTATGTGCAAAAAAAAGAAGAGAGTTTGGGTAACTGAGGCAGAGCGGGAAACCCGCATTACTTTGCTCCAGAAAACGCTCCATTGCACAGGGGTTAAAGTGGTTTGCAGTTCGCGCTCCCAGGCTTGTTGAGCTCAACAAGTGGCAGTATCTGAACCCTAACATAATAGTTTAGAACAGTTAGAGGCAACCCCATGTGTACTACTAATAGAGTGAATTAGTTCTAATAGCCCGTCCTCAGTAGGGACAGAGGGCGGCATGATTTGAGCACTTTTGAGACAGTGTTGCAGCTGCATCAATTGAAAGTAATGTTTCGCTGGTAACGCAAATTCCTTTTGTAAATCAGAAAAGGTTTTCAACGAGCTGCAGAAAAGAGCTGTTGGGGTGTCCAGATCCCCTAGAGTACCAGGGTTTCCATGCTATCGTTCTATTTAGGACTTAAATTCTGGGGTATTCCACAGCGGTAGTCTGTCCTGAGGACATACGTTTGGGCCCAGTGATAGAATGAAAGTGAGAAAGGCCGCAAGAGTATCAACAAGCATTGGGAGAAAGAAGGTAAAGTCAAGCTCATTGGGATGTAGTAACCTCCATAGATCGACTAAAGCAAGATCTTCAATCACAGAGGTAAGCGTGGTGTGACTCTTGGGGGGACCACTTATCCTAGGCGACCGTTTGTCAATCAGGGGATCAAGAACTAAATGGAAATCCCCCCCTATTAACAATAAAGTATTAGCAGAGGCCTGCGCAACCTGAGCACTGATAGCAAAAGGCAGGGTCATCCACATTAGGAGCATAAAGGCATATACATGTAACTTCAAAATTACCTATCTTAAGGGGAACTCTGGACCATCTACCTGCGGTATCTGAGCTAGTCACAATAATGGGAGCATGCAGAGATTTCCTAACCAGTATGGCAACCCCACATTTCTTAGAAACGGCTGGGGAATAGGCGGCCACCATGTAAGGTTTAATATTGAGTTTAAGAGTTTCCTTCGAATTTAAATGCGTTTCTTGGAGGAAATCAGGTCCGCCGCTTCATGACTTAGATAGCTTAGGATTTTCTTCCGTTTTATCGGGTTATTGATTCCTTTTACGTTCAATGAGAAAATCTTACATGGTGCCATTAATCGGTAATAGACATTTTAGGTAAGGGCGCTTGAAAACATACCACATAATCAGAATCTGTGCAACAATGACATAATCACCAAGTATTCTGACTAATACACCCCATATTGAAAAGTATGTACCAAAGTAACTTAGAGAAGAAGTAAAACCCCAATGAATATGGCGACCATATGTCTGCGGGAGGAGGCCCTAGAGAGGAAGAGAGAGACATAATAAAAGAAAAGAAACACCAGAGTCCATAATTAACACTGTCTCTGATACTCATCGAGGCTACTATGGGTAGATGGAGTCGGGTCACAGATATCATCAAAAAAATAAGGCAACAACCGCCCTCGACAGACTCTTTGCTGAGCCGCGGCAAGTCCAATATGGCAGGTACAGCGGATATGAGAATACTGGCAGGAATATTCTGGAAGTCAGCGCATCAAGTCGGCTTCTTTAGAATCCAAAAACTCCGCTAGTAGATCAGGGTCCTCAAATGTTCCTGTCTGATTGTGAAGCGTGACGCGGAGCTTGGCCGGGTACATCAGGCCATAGCGTGCTTGTAGTTGTTGAAGCCTAGGCCGGAATTCCAGAAAGCGCTTTCGGCGATCGACCGTGGGTTTAGCCAAGTCAGGATAGAAGGAGATCTTGTGGCTCTCAAACTCCATATGGCCCTTTGCCCGAGAGGCACTGAGAATTTGCTCCACATGTTGATATCTCAAAAGTCGAAAGATGATAGGCCGCGGGGTCTTCCTGTTGAGCGTTATGTTTGTGGGCACACGATGAGCGCGATCGATCTCCAATTCTTTGGTAAAGGTGATTTGGAGCAGGGAAGGGAGGATTTTATATAAAAACTCCTTCATGTCTCCCGATTCCGCTCCCTCCGGTATACCCACGAGTCGGAGATTGTTGCGGCGCGCTCTATTATTGCCATCTTCCACTTCTTTCTGCAAGGCCCGCACCTGACGTTCAACTTTGTCGAGTTTGGACAGCCGGACCGCATGGGAGTCCAATATGCTCTCCATTTTGTCCTGACGCAAAGAGAGCCCCTCTAGCCTGCCCTGCAGCACACCAAGATCTTCCCGCAGCGCTCGGAGTGCTTCACCGTTTGACTGCACGAGGTCCTTAACCCCTCTAATCTCTGCGAGGATTTCCTGCTGCATTTTGGGGCCCTCGCGCAAAGCCAGCCCCTTCTGCGGGGACGGGGGTTCAGTTTTGGAGTGTTTGCCATGAGAAGCCGCTGGAGATCCAAATTCCAGGCGCATGGGTTTGGTCCCCGCCATCTCACCAATGTGCCCCGGCAAGATCAGAGCAGAAATTCAAGTATGTCCGGTGTTAATTCAGGATTCTGAGTAGGCCTCTCGGGAGCCTCAGCGTTATGCGACCATCCCGCTGGACATCGGGCTCCGCCCCCCCCCCACATAGCCCTTTTACAGTCCAGGTCCCCCTCCCCATCACAGCCCATTTCTTTCCAGTCCAATGCCCCCCCATAGTCCTTTTCCAGTCCAGGTCCAACCCCCCCTTCAAAACCCATTTCCAATCCAAGTCCCCCTAATCACAGCCTATTTCCAGTCCAAGTTCCCCCTCCCTCCACCATAGCTTATTTCCAGTCCAAGTCCCCCCCCCCCAGCCCTTTTCCAGTCCAGGTCCCCCTCCCCATCACAACCCATTTCCAGTCCATGTCCCCCCCCAAGCCCTTTTCCAGTCCAGGTCCCCCTCCCCATCACAACCCATTTCTAGTCCATGTCCCCCCCCCCCCCAGCCCTTTTCCAGTCCAGGTCCCCCTCCCCATCACAGTCCATTTCATTCCAGTCCAAGTCCCCCCCCATAGCCCTTTTCCGGTCCAGGTCCCACCCCCCCCCCATCACAACGGATTTCCAGTCCAATTCCCCCCTCCTAGCCCTTTTCCAGTCCAGGTCCCCTCCCCCCCATCACAGCCCAGGCAGTCCTTGTCCTCCCCCCCACAAAACCGCGGCTGTCTGAGGCTTTAGAGGGAGCTGGGGAAGCCCGCGCGAGGCCCCGGCTCCCTCTGAACAGCTGCCAGCGTGAAGAGCCTTTTCCTTCACGCTGGCGGCTGTTCCTGTGAAGCCGCGAATGCTGGGAAAGGTTAAAGGGCATTGCCTTTAACCTTTCCCACCAATCGCAGCTTCACAGGAACAGCCGCCAGCGTGAAGGAAAAGGCTCTTCACGCTGGCGGCTGTAGAGAGGGAGCCGGGGCCTCGCGTGGGCTTCCCCGGCTCCCTCTGAAGCACTCCAGGTTGGGAGAAAAGCCGGGTTTTTTGCTCTGGCCGCTCCCGATCTTGCGGCCAGAGCAAAAAACCGGCTTTTCAAGGGCCGGTTTTGCCTCTGTGTCGGCAGCCGGCCTGGCCATGGAAAAACCGGCCAGTCCGGCTGAAAACCGGCCAGTTGGCAACCCTATGCGAGCTGAACACGCAGTTTTCTGAGCTGGAGTCAGACGGGCTACTGTTGTGCTACAAAGTCCCTGGCAAGAGCCTTCGGTAGAGTGATTTCAGCGCCAGTGTGTTACACAACAGAACCCATGAAAAAATGAGGCACCACCATGGCAACTGTTCTTCTCTTAAATCAAGAGTGCAAGGGAAGCCTTACAACATTCTGCCTCTCCTCACCCCAGTTTTGGCCCTTCTCTCTAACTACCACAATGCTTTCAGGGTCTCTCCACACACCCTTTTTGCTTTCTCTCATTTGCTCAAGGCACAGTGGTCATCATCACAGAGAGTTTCCAGCAGAACAACCTTACCTCTAGCCCCCTATGGGTCCCCATAAGTATCACAGGGCAGAACAGTATGAGGCACCATCTAGCATGAGATTTCCTTGGGTCTTCTTTGATGAGCTACTCCTGAGAAAGTAAAGGCTGCTGGCAGTGGTGGGATTCGAACCCACGCCTCCACAGAGACTGGAACCTTAATCCAGTGCCTTAGACCACTCGGCCACACTACCAACTGACTGCAGCTTTCCTGGTGAAGGCCTGTGAAGCTACAGAAGTGTAAATGGCATCACACCTCTGCTCCCCACTACTGCAGCAGCTCTGCCAGCTCTCGAGTGCCACCACAGCACTACCCTGACCTGCCATGCCCTTCAACTCATGCTCCAGTGGTGCAATCGGTCAGCGTGTGGTACTTATATAGCAATACTTGCTCAGAGTCATGCCGAGGTTCTGAGTTCAACCCTCACCTGGAGCATGCCTGCTCTTTTAGGTGGCATAGCAAGTGATGGCTGCTAGGTCTTATGCCCTATGGCAGGTGGCAGCTTTTCCCTGACTCAAGTTCACCTTCTTGGGACATCCATAGACAAGAATCAGGAAAACAGCATCAATTAAATAACGGACTGTCTATAGAAGCACATGCTGGCTTACCCTCCAGTTAGGAACAAAGACTCTAAGGCAGCACTGGAACACGCCCAACAGAACACTAGAGACACAGCTCTGTGTCCATGGGCAAAATGAAAGGAGAGGGCCATCTGTGTGCAGGAGGCCTCGAGAGGAGAATGTACGAAAAGGAAAAGGCTTGAAAAAGCACACGGTGCAATGAACCAACAGCATGCAACAGTGTTACATTGCCATAAGCTGTACTCTGAGTCCATGTGCAATTTATGGTCCATCCAGCACTTTACTGAAAGGCCACGGTCAAGTCAGCAATTTACCGAAAGGCGCGCGCCGTAAGGAGGCGTCTCTCTTTTTGCCTATGTTTGAATCCTGGCAGCTGTGCCTTCTGCACTTTCTTTTCGCCCACGAGAAGGACCCCTTCCTCCAGCCTCTTACATGTAGAGCTTCACCCTGTGGACTTGACACATGGAAACAAATTTTGGGGTTTACTGTCCCTTTCTTGCTATTCAGACATGCTAACAGCAGGAACAAGAGAGGTTTCCTTTTAGGTGGCTAAAGAGCGACATGCACGCAAGGAGGCCTGACCTCCATGCGAGCTGAACACGCAGATTTCTGAGCTGGAGTCAGACGGGCTACTGTTGTGCCACAAAGTCCCTGGCAAGAGCCTTCGGTAGAGTGATTTCAGCGCCGGTGTGTTACACAACAGAACCCATGAAAAAATGAGGCACCACCATGGCAACTGTTCTCTTAAATCAAGAGTGCAAGGGAAGCCTTACAACATTCTGCCTCTCCCCACCCCAGTTTTGGCCCTTCTCTCTAACTACCACAATGCTTTCAGGGTCTCTCCACACACCCTTTTTGCTTTCTCTCATTTGCTCAAGGCACAGTGGTCATCATCACAGAGAGTTTCCAGCAGAACAACCTTACCTCTAGCCCCCTATGGGTCCCCATAAGGAACACAGGGCAGAACCGTAGGAGGCACCATCTAGCATGAGGTTTCCGAGGGTCTTCTTTGATGAGCTACTCCTGAGAAAGTAAAGGCTGCTATCGGTGGTGGGATTCGAACCCACGCCTCCACAGAGACTGGAACCTTAATCCAGCGCCTTAGACCGCTCGGCCACACTACCAACTGACTGCAGCTTTCCTGGTGAAGGCCTGTGAAGCTACAGAAGTGTAAATGGCATCACACCTCTGCTCCCCACTACTGCAGCAGCTCTGCCAGCTCTCGAGTGCCACCACAGCACTACCCTGACCTGCCACGCCCTTCAACTCATGCTCCAGTGGCGCAATCGGTCAGCGCGTGGTACTTATATAGCAGTACTTGCTCAGAGTCATGCCGAGGTTGTGAGTTCAACCCTCACCTAGAGCATGCCTGCTCTTTTAGGTGGCATAGCAAGTGATGGCTGCTAGGTCTTATGCACTAGCGCAGGTGGCAGCTTTTCCCTGACTCAAGGTCACCTTCTTGGGACATCCATAGACAAGAATCAGGAAAACAGCATCAATTAAATAACGGACTGTCTATAGAAGCACATGCTGGCTTACCCTCCAGTTAGGAACAAAGACTCTAAGGCAGCACTGGAACACGCCCAACAGAACACTAGAGACACAGCTCTGTGTCCATGGGCAAAATGAAAGGAGAGGGCCATCTGTGTGCAGGAGGCCTCGAGAGGAGAATGTACGAAAAGGAAAAGGCTTGAAAAAGCACACGGTGCAATGAACCAACAGCATGCAACAGTGTTACATTGCCATAAGCTGTACTCTGAGTCCATGTGCAATTTATGGTCCATCCAGCACTTTACTGAAAGGCCACGGTCAAGTCAGCAATTTACCGAAAGGCGCGCGCCGTAAGGAGGCGTCTCTCTTTTTGCCTATGTTTGAATCCTGGCAGCTGTGCCTTCTGCACTTTCTTTTTGCCCACGAGAAGGACCCCTTCCTCCAGCCTCTTACATGTAGAGCTTCACCCTGTGGACTTGACACATGGAAACAAATTTTGGGGTTTACTGTCCCTTTCTTGCTATTCAGACATGCTAACAGCAGGAACAAGAGAGGTTTCCTTTTAGGTGGCTAAAGAGCGACATGCACGCAAGGAGGCCTGACCTCCATGCGATCTCAACACGCAGTTTTCTGAGCTGGAGTCAGACGGGCTACTGTTGTGCCACAAAGTCCCTGGCAAGAGCCTTCGGTAGAGTGATTTCAGCGCCGGTGTGTTACACAACAGAACCCATGAAAAAATGAGGCACCACCATGGCAACTGTTCTTCTCTTAAATCAAGAGTGCAAGGGAAGCCTTACAACATTCTGCCTCTCCCCACCCCAGTCTTGGCCCTTCTCTCTAACTACCACAATGCTTTCAGGGTCTCTCCACACACCCTTTTTGCTTTCTCTCATTTGCTCAAGGCACAGTGGTCATCATCACAGAGAGTTTCTAGCAGAACAACCTTACCTCTAGCCCCCTATGGGTCCCCATAAGGAACACAGGGCAGAACCGTAGGAGGCACCATCTAGCATGAGGTTTCCTAGGGTCTTCTTTGATGAGCTACTCCTGAGAAAGTAAAGGCTGCTGGCAGTGGTGGGATTCAAACCCACACCTCCACAGAGACTGGAACCTGAATCCAGCGCCTTAGACCACTCGGCCACACTACCAACTGACTGCAGCTTTCCTGGTGAAGGCCTGTGAAGCTACAGAAGTGTAAATGGCATCACACCTCTGCTCCCCACTACTGCAGCAGCTCTGCCAGCTCTCGAGTGCCACCACAGCACTACCCTGACATGCCACGCCCTTCACCTCATGCTCCAGTGGCGCAATCGGTCAGCACGTGGTACTTATATAGCAGTACTTGCTCAGAGTCATGCCGAGGTTGTGAGTTCAACCCTCACCTGGAGCATACCTGCTCTTCTAGGTGGCATAGCAAGTGATGGCTGCTAGGTCTTATGCCCTAGCGCAGGTGGCAGCTTTTCCCTGACTCAAGGTCACCTTCTTGGGACATCCATAGACAAGAATCAGGAAAACAGCATCAATTAAATAACGGACTGTCTATAGGACAGTAAAGTCTGCTGGCAGTGGTGGGATTCAAACCCACGCCTCCACAGAGACTGAAACCTTAATCCAGCGCCTTATTTCAAGTCATTTTTATTAGTATTAATCAATAGTACAGGTAACCAAACAACAACAACAGTACAAATGGTCCACAAGATACTAATACAGACACAGGTACAGATGTCAACCCAAACAGTGAAATACAACCAAACTATGAAGAAACTGTGAAATATCCTCCCCCCCTTCCCCCTTCCCCCCTCCCCCCTCCCCCCCCCACCCCATAGCATGGACACAAACCAAGTCTCAGGTAGATACAAGCATATTCCAAACCACCACAAACCACCCAACTCTAATATGCGCAGTCTCCCCCCACCACCCCTTAGGGGAGGAGGAGGAGGAGCAGGGGCCATCAAACCCACCAAACCCAGCAAGGTAGAGAGTAAAGGGAATGCAGCAGAGCTAGACATTCAAAAGCAAGGCCCGCTCGCCAGCGGAAAGATGATAAATAAGGGGAGACCACAATGCCATGAATTTATCCCAACCTTGATCCCCTTTTTGCTTTGCTGTCATTTTTTCCATTCGCAGTAAGTCTAACATCGCGGACTCCCAAAGCCCAATGGTAGGAGGGGAGACCTCAATCCATCTATGCAACAAGGATTTCTTGGCAATCAGAAAGCCCCGCTCACACAAGGCCCGATGCACCATTGGACCCCCAGGGCACATCCCCCAATCATGAAAGAGGCAGATCTCCCGTCGGACTAAAAGAGAAATATCTAGCCATCCCGCGAGCCTGTGACACACTTGCGTCCAAAAGTCCTGAACCAAGAGGCACCCCCAGAACTTGTGCAGAAGGGTACCCGGCTCTTGACCGCACCAACCACAGATATCAGAGCTTTTCAAGCCCACCCGACAAGCCCATGTATCACACGTGTAGGCTCTCCACAGGAATTTATATTGGAGTTCCTGCAGGTATATCCACTCGGGCCCTTTCGTTATCCCCACAAAAGCCTGGCGTAGCAAATCCGGCGTCATATCGCCCACCCCATCACGTACCCATCGCTGACACAAAACCCGAAGGTGGGTGTCTCCATTACTAGGCCGAAGAAGCGTCCTATATGCCTCCTCTCCCTGCTGATTCTCCACCAACCTACTCAAGAGAAGCCTGGTTGTGTCCCCCTCCTTCCCTTCACTGGGGGCCAAAGCCCTCAGTAGCCCGTGCCAATAATGCCGCACCTGCAAATAGCCATAAAAATCCTGATGAGGTAGATTATAGCGTCTTTGGAGATTCCGAAAACTATCCATGGTATGGCCATCCTCCATCATCAGATCCCCCAAACAAATTACCTGTCGGCATTCCCAACCTCGAAACACATTTAAGCTCGAGAAGCCGGGAAGAAAGTCAGGGTTCCCTGTTAGGGGGAGCAAGAGTGAGCGAGACCAATTCCAACCAAAACGCTGCGCGAGGGCTCTCCACGCCGCCCGCAAAGTGCCCAAGTACACCCCCCCCCCTCTCCGTCCCGCAGCGCCGCCGGCAGTTTTTGCATCTGAAGAACATAGAGGCGATGATACGGCTCCACAAGCCCAGCAGGTGCTTTACTAAGGCACCGCCCTCACCACCCTCCAATAGGGACACCACATGTTTAGTGACGTACTTAAGATTGTAGTTGCGTAGAGAGGGCAACTCCAGTCCCCCCTCTTCCCGCCTACCCATAAGAATAGGCAAAGGAATGTGGGTCCGTTTACCTCTCCACAGGAATCCTCTTAAACCAACCTCGAATCGCTTCCAATCCGCAGCCGATACCCAAAGGGGTAGCATACGTAGAACATAGAGCCAACGGGGGAATTCCACCATGACATAAAGAGCAATTCTCCCCCTCAGGGACAAAGGTAGACCTCTCCAACCCTGGAACGTATGCAGACTCCGAGCTAGGAGCCCAGGAATATTTACTTGATACAGTCGATCGGGCCTATCGGGTAACTGAATCCCAAGATATTTAATCACTCCATTTGCCCATACCAAGGGAAATTCCCCTTCCCACCTCGGTCGTACCTTACCCCCAACATCCAGCACCACAGATTTTGACGCATTGATTTTTAAACCTGAAAATTTTCCGAAGTGCCCTATCACACTGAGCAGACGGTGCAGGGAGCCCGGCACAGACGTCAGGCAGATCAGCATGTCATCAGCAAAAGCACTGATTTTCATTTCTTCCCCTCCCAGTCGAATACCCGCAATCCCCGGGTCCCGCTGAATGGCCTGAAGTAGAGGCTCCAGTGCAAGAACAAAAAGCAGGGGAGATAGTGGACAGCCCTGACGTGTGCCCCGCTCTAGAATAAAGGGCTCCGAGAAGATTCCATTCACCCCCACCCTAGCCGAGGGCTGATTATACAACGCTCGAATCCATTGCACAAAGGGCCCCTGAAGCCCAAAGCCAGATAACACATGCCAGAGATAACCCCAGGCCACACGGTCGAAGGCCTTCTCGGCATCGAGGCTTACTAAAAGCAGAGCCTCCTCCCTATGGAGACAATGATCCATTCCCAACAGCAATTTGGACAAGTTCCTAGAAGCCTCTCTACCCTGCACAAATCCCACCTGCCTGGCATCAATGAGTTTGGGCAATATCGGGTTAAGGCGGCCTGCTAAGACAGAGGCCAAAATCTTCATGTCGCAATTAATAAGGGAAATGGGGCGGTAGGAGGCCGGGTCCAAAGTATCCTTACCAGGTTTCGGGATGACCGTAATGTCCGCACACCGCATGTCCCTAGGGAATACGCCTGCAGTACGGGCATCATCATACATCACTACCAAGGTCGGTGTTAGCCGCGAGGCCAGCATCTTATAGTACTCAATACTAAATCCATCCGGACCCGGGGCTCGGTGAGGTTTTCCATGTTTTATTCCCTGCAACACTTCCTGCACCGATAACGGGGCATTGAGAGCCTGCAAATCAGCCGCACTAATCTGAGGTAAGGATTGCGTAGCCAGAAACTCCGCCCCTGCCATATAGTCCCTCTCCTCCTCGCTATAGACCTGAGTAAAGAACTGCCGAAAAATCTCAGTTATACGCTCGGGCTGATGGAACAATGCCCCGGCCTCCCCTCGCAGCACAGGAATAAAGCGGGCACCTCGGGGATCACGAACAAGCTTGGCAAGCAAGGTGCCTGACCGATTACCATAACGATAAAGGCGATGCCGATAGAATTGCATAGACATACGTGCCCTACTCTCAATTAAATCGTTTAAGGTCCCCTGCGTATGCATATATTCCTTCTGTACCGCAGCATCCCGGCCTTTCCCCAATCGGCGCTGCAAAGCACCCAGCTGGCGCTCCAGAACCAAGAGATTTCTATCCAAGTGCCTACGTCGCGCCAGCGTATATGAGATAATGGCCCCCCTCAACACCGCCTTACTAGCTTCCCAGAATAAGAGGGACGGACATAGAGGGAGATCATTGAAAGAGACATAGTCATCCCATTGTTGTTCTAAATATTTCCGGAAAGCCTCATCCTCCCAGAGATAGGCGGGAAAGCGCCATCCCCGCTGCGTGGGCCCCGAAGCGTCCCACACAATCCAAATGGGACTATGATCAGATAACACAATAGGATCAATACCCGCCTGCGAAACTCGTGGAAATCCCTCCTCACTAACCAAAATATAATCTATGCGGGACCAGGTGAGGTGTGCCCATGATTGATGTGTATATTCGCGCACTCCCGGATGTAAGACTCTCCAAACATCGATGAGGTCTCCCAACCTACACAGATACCCCACCCCTTTTTTTGCCCAAGAACCTACCAGACTCCGTTGGGATTTATCCTGGCATGGGTCATGAGGACAATTAAAGTCTCCTGCAATAAGTAATTTAGTTTGACCATGATTTCGCACTAGTCGCAAGATTCGTTTATAAAAATCATGATCATATACATTTGGAGCATATATATTCAACAACCATACAGGCTCATGATATAATTTAGCATACAGTAAAATATAACGCCCATGTGGATCCGCTTCAATGTTACTCACTTCCAGGGGCACGCCCTTCTTCACTAGGGTCACCACACCTGCCTTCCTTGTGCCCGAGGCCGCACCATAGGCGGCCGCTACCCAATCCCTAGCAAGCTTACGGTGTTCCAAGGCACTTAAGTGCGTTTCTTGCAACAGAGCTATATGTGCGCCCTTTCTCTTAAGCGTTTGCAATATTTTAGTACGCTTAATTGGGGAACCTACGCCCCCCACATTCCAGGATACAATCTTAACATCAGGCATAGCACCCTACCATTAGTGTATACTGCAAATAAGAAAAATGTACAAGGTTCCAGGGGTGCCCAGCCTCACCCCCAGCACCAATACAACAGATAGCCCCTGGATGACAGAGCCCGTCCCGAGCATCTGTGGCCGTGCTTGCATCTAATCCCACCGCAGAGAAACACACCAGAGCCATGCTGATCCCCAGGGCACGACTCCCCCCACCCCTGCCCTCCCCACCCCCCCCGCCCCTACCCAAACCCATCCCTCCCACCTCACCGCCCATACTGACATACCTTTCATACCTCCCCTCCCCACCCTTCCCATCCCCCCAACAGTCGGTACTCTGAGGTCAAGCTACCATCCGTACACACTCACACCACGCATTCACATCCAACCCACATACACAGACACATATACAGGCCCGCACATACTTCCATACGACCCCCTCCCCACAGGAACCCCACAGATTTCTCCTAACACCCCAACTAGAAAGGATATAACCAAAATAACGTTAAGAAGAACGATTGCAACATGCCCCCCCCCACACCCCCCCAAAACCCCACATCACACTCTCACACAGTCTTGAAACCAAGACTCTCCCGACTGGGAGACCGATCACTGTTCATAGCACCTCCGGGCCGCCAGCTCGCTGTTACAGTTCATCAGGGGCAGTCAGCAATCAGCGTCTCAAGGCCAATTCTCAGGCCTGCTGTACCAGGTGGCAGGAAAGCAACCCAAATCACATGCCAGCATGGACACTAGTCACGATTATACAGATCGCTTCCAGCTAGGCCCGGCACGGATAGGTAGAGAAAACAGGCAAAAGGAGTCCCCGCTCTCCTGCAGCTCATCATGAAACCACATTGGGTGATGCCGGCGGAGACATCTGAGCCACAAATTTAGTTGCGTCCTCCGACTTAGCAAAGGTATGCGTAGCACCCTTATAAAAGATCTTTAGTATGGCAGGATACACCAGAGCAAAGCGCACTCCTTTCTGCACTAGCGTCGAGCAAGTGGGGGTAAATTCCTTTCGCTGGGCGGCCAACGCTGCCGAGTAATCCTGAAATAACAGCACCATATTGTTTTCCAACTTCAGTACACGCCGCTTCCGATAGGCCTGCAAAAGGGCCACCTTATGCTGAAAGTTAAGCAGCTTCGCCAGTACAGGTCGAGGGCGGGTACGACTCTCCATCCGCTGACCCAACCTCTGGGCCCGTTCCACCTTGAGTTGCCCCAGCAAGCTGCCAAGCCCCAGTTCCTGTGGCAGCCATTCCTCAAAGAGTCGGACCAGCTTGTCATCTCCCCATGTCTCAGGCACTCCAATTAATCGAAGGTTGTTCCTACGGGAACGATTTTCCAAGTCGTCCACTTTTTGGAGAAAAGTCTCGATCTGTTTTTTCTGCACTTGGGAACTGCGCTCTAGTGCCAACTCACCCTCCTCCAAGGCAGTCACGCGGTGTTCTACCTCGTCCACGAGAAGGGTAAGTTCCGCGAAGAATTCGCCCATAGCGGCTAATTTTTGGAGGACATGCTCAAACTTGGGCTCCAGCAATTTAACCACATCGTGAGCCACTTCCTCCGAGCTGGACTGCCCTTTGTCAGTGTCTGGGGAACTGGGCATGCTTCCAGCTCGAGCCACCGCGGCCATCTTGGACTCTCTCGCTCCTGCGGGCTTATCTTTCTTTGAGGCCGCTCGCATGGTTCTTGCAGAGCGATTCAGGGCGCCCAAAGCTCTCCGCACCGTCACCCCAAGACCAGGAACCAGTGCCCTATAATCGGGGCGTGCTGCTGAATAAAATATGCCAGTTAAATAGCAAGTTGCTGAGAGCGGCCTGGGAGCGCGACGAGGATGTTCCTCACCGGCTCATGTGCCCATGTGATCCTTAATCCAGCGCCTTAGACCGCTCGGCCACACTACCAACTGACTGCAGCTTTCCTGGTGAAGGCCTGTGAAGCTACAGAAGTGTAAATGGCATCACACCTCTGCTCCCCACTACTGCAGCAGCTCTGCCAGCTCTCGAGTGCCACCACAGCACTACCCTGACCTGCCACGCCCTTCAACTCATGCTCCAGTGGCGCAATCGGTCAGCGCGTGGTACTTATATAGCAGTACTTGCTCAGAGTCATGCCGAGGTTGTGAGTTCAACCCTCACCTGGAGCATGCCTGCTCTTTTAGGTGGCATAGCAAGTGATGGCTGCTAGGTCTTATGCCCTAGCGCAGGTGGCAGCTTTTCCCTGACTCAAGGTCACCTTCTTGGGACATCCATAGACAAGAATCAGGAAAACAGCATCAATTAAATAACGGACTGTCTATAGAAGCACATGCTGGCTTACCCTCCAGTTAGGAACAAAGACTCTAAGGCAGCACTGGAACACGCCCAACAGAACACTAGAGACACAGCTCTGTGTCCATGGGCAAAATGAAAGGAGAGGGCCATCTGTGTGCAGGAGGCCTCGAGAGGAGAATGTACGAAAAGGAAAAGGCTTGAAAAAGCACACGGTGCAATGAACCAACAGCATGCAACAGTGTTACATTGCCATAAGCTGTACTCTGAGTCCATGTGCAATTTATGGTCCATCCAGCACTTTACTGAAAGGCCACGGTCAAGTCAGCAATTTACCGAAAGGCGCGCGCCGTAAGGAGGCGTCTCTCTTTTTGCCTATGTTTGAATCCTGGCAGCTGTGCCTTCTGCACTTTCTTTTCGCCCACGAGAAGGACCCCTTCCTCCAGCCTCTTACATGTAGAGCTTCACCCTGTGGACTTGACACATGGAAACAAATTTTGGGGTTTACTGTCCCTTTCTTGCTATTCAGACATGCTAACAGCAGGAACAAGAGAGGTTTCCTTTTAGGTGGCTAAAGAGCGACATGCACGCAAGGAGGCCTGACCTCCATGCGAGCTGAACACGCAGATTTCTGAGCTGGAGTCAGACGGGCTACTGTTGTGCCACAAAGTCCCTGGCAAGAGCCTTCGGTAGAGTGATTTCAGCGCCGGTGTGTTACACAACAGAACCCATGAAAAAATGAGGCACCACCATGGCAACTGTTCTTCTCTTAAATCAAGAGTGCAAGGGAAGCCTTACAACATTCTGCCTCTCCCCACCCCAGTTTTGGCCCTTCTCTCTAACTACCACAATGCTTTCAGGGTCTCTCCACACACCCTTTTTGCTTTCTCTCATTTGCTCAAGGCACAGTGGTCATCATCACAGAGAGTTTCCAGCAGAACAACCTTACCTCTAGCCCCCTATGGGTCCCCATAAGGAACACAGGGCAGAACCGTAGGAGGCACCATCTAGCATGAGGTTTCCTAGGGTCTTCTTTGATGAGCTACTCCTGAGAAAGTAAAGGCTGCTGGCAGTGGTGGGATTCGAACCCACGCCTCCACAGAGACTGGAACCTTAATCCAGCGCCTTAGACCGCTCGGCCACACTACCAACTGACTGCAGCTTTCCTGGTGAAGGCCTGTGAAGCTACAGAAGTGTAAATGGCATCACACCTCTGCTCCCCACTACTGCAGCAGCTCTGCCAGCTCTCGAGTGCCACCACAGCACTACCCTGACCTGCCACGCCCTTCAACTCATGCTCCAGTGGCGCAATCGGTCAGCGCGTGGTACTTATATAGCAGTACTTGCTCAGAGTCATGCCGAGGTTGTGAGTTCAACCCTCACCTGGAGCATGCCTGCTCTTTTAGGTGGCATAGCAAGTGATGGCTGCTAGGTCTTATGCCCTAGCGCAGGTGGCAGCTTTTCCCTGACTCAAGGTCACCTTCTTGGGACATCCATAGACAAGAATCAGGAAAACAGCATCAATTAAATAACGGACTGTCTATAGAAGCACATGCTGGCTTACCCTCCAGTTAGGAACAAAGACTCTAAGGCAGCACTGGAACACGCCCAACAGAACACTAGAGACACAGCTCTGTGTCCATGGGCAAAATGAAAGGAGAGGGCCATCTGTGTGCAGGAGGCCTCGAGAGGAGAATGTACGAAAAGGAAAAGGCTTGAAAAAGCACACGGTGCAATGAACCAACAGCATGCAACAGTGTTACATTGCCATAAGCTGTACTCTGAGTCCATGTGCAATTTATGGTCCATCCAGCACTTTACTGAAAGGCCACGGTCAAGTCAGCAATTTACCGAAAGGCGCGCGCCGTAAGGAGGCGTCTCTCTTTTTGCCTATGTTTGAATCCTGGCAGCTGTGCCTTCTGCACTTTCTTTTCGCCCACGAGAAGGACCCCTTCCTCCAGCCTCTTACATGTAGAGCTTCACCCTGTGGACTTGACACATGGAAACAAATTTTGGGGTTTACTGTCCCTTTCTTGCTATTCAGACATGCTAACAGCAGGAACAAGAGAGGTTTCCTTTTAGGTGGCTAAAGAGCGACATGCACGCAAGGAGGCCTGACCTCCATGCGAGCTGAACACGCAGATTTCTGAGCTGGAGTCAGACGGGCTACTGTTGTGCCACAAAGTCCCTGGCAAGAGCCTTCGGTAGAGTGATTTCAGCGCCGGTGTGTTACACAACAGAACCCATGAAAAAATGAGGCACCACCATGGCAACTGTTCTTCTCTTAAATCAAGAGTGCAAGGGAAGCCTTACAACATTCTGCCTCTCCCCACCCCAGTTTTGGCCCTTCTCTCTAACTACCACAATGCTTTCAGGGTCTCTCCACACACCCTTTTTGCTTTCTCTCATTTGCTCAAGGCACAGTGGTCATCATCACAGAGAGTTTCCAGCAGAACAACCTTACCTCTAGCCCCCTATGGGTCCCCATAAGGAACACAGGGCAGAACCGTAGGAGGCACCATCTAGCATGAGGTTTCCTAGGGTCTTCTTTGATGAGCTACTCCTGAGAAAGTAAAGGCTGCTGGCAGTGGTGGGATTCGAACCCACGCCTCCACAGAGACTGGAACCTTAATCCAGCGCCTTAGACCGCTCGGCCACACTACCAACTGACTGCAGCTTTCCTGGTGAAGGCCTGTGAAGCTACAGAAGTGTAAATGGCATCACACCTCTGCTCCCCACTACTGCAGCAGCTCTGCCAGCTCTCGAGTGCCACCACAGCACTACCCTGACCTGCCACGCCCTTCAACTCATGCTCCAGTGGCGCAATCGGTCAGCGCGTGGTACTTATATAGCAGTACTTGCTCAGAGTCATGCCGAGGTTGTGAGTTCAACCCTCACCTGGAGCATGCCTGCTCTTTTAGGTGGCATAGCAAGTGATGGCTGCTAGGTCTTATGCCCTAGCGCAGGTGGCAGCTTTTCCCTGACTCAAGGTCACCTTCTTGGGACATCCATAGACAAGAATCAGGAAAACAGCATCAATTAAATAACGGACTGTCTATAGAAGCACATGCTGGCTTACCCTCCAGTTAGGAACAAAGACTCTAAGGCAGCACTGGAACACGCCCAACAGAACACTAGAGACACAGCTCTGTGTCCATGGGCAAAATGAAAGGAGAGGGCCATCTGTGTGCAGGAGGCCTCGAGAGGAGAATGTACGAAAAGGAAAAGGCTTGAAAAAGCACACGGTGCAATGAACCAACAGCATGCAACAGTGTTACATTGCCATAAGCTGTACTCTGAGTCCATGTGCAATTTATGGTCCATCCAGCACTTTACTGAAAGGCCACGGTCAAGTCAGCAATTTACCGAAAGGCGCGCGCCGTAAGGAGGCGTCTCTCTTTTTGCCTATGTTTGAATCCTGGCAGCTGTGCCTTCTGCACTTTCTTTTCGCCCACGAGAAGGACCCCTTCCTCCAGCCTCTTACATGTAGAGCTTCACCCTGTGGACTTGACACATGGAAACAAATTTTGGGGTTTACTGTCCCTTTCTTGCTATTCAGACATGCTAACAGCAGGAACAAGAGAGGTTTCCTTTTAGGTGGCTAAAGAGCGACATGCACGCAAGGAGGCCTGACCTCCATGCGAGCTGAACACGCAGATTTCTGAGCTGGAGTCAGACGGGCTACTGTTGTGCCACAAAGTCCCTGGCAAGAGCCTTCGGTAGAGTGATTTCAGCGCCGGTGTGTTACACAACAGAACCCATGAAAAAATGAGGCACCACCATGGCAACTGTTCTTCTCTTAAATCAAGAGTGCAAGGGAAGCCTTACAACATTCTGCCTCTCCCCACCCCAGTTTTGGCCCTTCTCTCTAACTACCACAATGCTTTCAGGGTCTCTCCACACACCCTTTTTGCTTTCTCTCATTTGCTCAAGGCACAGTGGTCATCATCACAGAGAGTTTCCAGCAGAACAACCTTACCTCTAGCCCCCTATGGGTCCCCATAAGGAACACAGGGCAGAACCGTAGGAGGCACCATCTAGCATGAGGTTTCCTAGGGTCTTCTTTGATGAGCTACTCCTGAGAAAGTAAAGGCTGCTGGCAGTGGTGGGATTCGAACCCACGCCTCCACAGAGACTGGAACCTTAATCCAGCGCCTTAGACCGCTCGGCCACACTACCAACTGACTGCAGCTTTCCTGGTGAAGGCCTGTGAAGCTACAGAAGTGTAAATGGCATCACACCTCTGCTCCCCACTACTGCAGCAGCTCTGCCAGCTCTCGAGTGCCACCACAGCACTACCCTGACCTGCCACGCCCTTCAACTCATGCTCCAGTGGCGCAATCGGTCAGCGCGTGGTACTTATATAGCAGTACTTGCTCAGAGTCATGCCGAGGTTGTGAGTTCAACCCTCACCTGGAGCATGCCTGCTCTTTTAGGTGGCATAGCAAGTGATGGCTGCTAGGTCTTATGCCCTAGCGCAGGTGGCAGCTTTTCCCTGACTCAAGGTCACCTTCTTGGGACATCCATAGACAAGAATCAGGAAAACAGCATCAATTAAATAACGGACTGTCTATAGAAGCACATGCTGGCTTACCCTCCAGTTAGGAACAAAGACTCTAAGGCAGCACTGGAACACGCCCAACAGAACACTAGAGACACAGCTCTGTGTCCATGGGCAAAATGAAAGGAGAGGGCCATCTGTGTGCAGGAGGCCTCGAGAGGAGAATGTACGAAAAGGAAAAGGCTTGAAAAAGCACACGGTGCAATGAACCAACAGCATGCAACAGTGTTACATTGCCATAAGCTGTACTCTGAGTCCATGTGCAATTTATGGTCCATCCAGCACTTTACTGAAAGGCCACGGTCAAGTCAGCAATTTACCGAAAGGCGCGCGCCGTAAGGAGGCGTCTCTCTTTTTGCCTATGTTTGAATCCTGGCAGCTGTGCCTTCTGCACTTTCTTTTCGCCCACGAGAAGGACCCCTTCCTCCAGCCTCTTACATGTAGAGCTTCACCCTGTGGACTTGACACATGGAAACAAATTTTGGGGTTTACTGTCCCTTTCTTGCTATTCAGACATGCTAACAGCAGGAACAAGAGAGGTTTCCTTTTAGGTGGCTAAAGAGCGACATGCACGCAAGGAGGCCTGACCTCCATGCGAGCTGAACACGCAGATTTCTGAGCTGGAGTCAGACGGGCTACTGTTGTGCCACAAAGTCCCTGGCAAGAGCCTTCGGTAGAGTGATTTCAGCGCCGGTGTGTTACACAACAGAACCCATGAAAAAATGAGGCACCACCATGGCAACTGTTCTTCTCTTAAATCAAGAGTGCAAGGGAAGCCTTACAACATTCTGCCTCTCCCCACCCCAGTTTTGGCCCTTCTCTCTAACTACCACAATGCTTTCAGGGTCTCTCCACACACCCTTTTTGCTTTCTCTCATTTGCTCAAGGCACAGTGGTCATCATCACAGAGAGTTTCCAGCAGAACAACCTTACCTCTAGCCCCCTATGGGTCCCCATAAGGAACACAGGGCAGAACCGTAGGAGGCACCATCTAGCATGAGGTTTCCTAGGGTCTTCTTTGATGAGCTACTCCTGAGAAAGTAAAGGCTGCTGGCAGTGGTGGGATTCGAACCCACGCCTCCACAGAGACTGGAACCTTAATCCAGCGCCTTAGACCGCTCGGCCACACTACCAACTGACTGCAGCTTTCCTGGTGAAGGCCTGTGAAGCTACAGAAGTGTAAATGGCATCACACCTCTGCTCCCCACTACTGCAGCAGCTCTGCCAGCTCTCGAGTGCCACCACAGCACTACCCTGACCTGCCACGCCCTTCAACTCATGCTCCAGTGGCGCAATCGGTCAGCGCGTGGTACTTATATAGCAGTACTTGCTCAGAGTCATGCCGAGGTTGTGAGTTCAACCCTCACCTGGAGCATGCCTGCTCTTTTAGGTGGCATAGCAAGTGATGGCTGCTAGGTCTTATGCCCTAGCGCAGGTGGCAGCTTTTCCCTGACTCAAGGTCACCTTCTTGGGACATCCATAGACAAGAATCAGGAAAACAGCATCAATTAAATAACGGACTGTCTATAGAAGCACATGCTGGCTTACCCTCCAGTTAGGAACAAAGACTCTAAGGCAGCACTGGAACACGCCCAACAGAACACTAGAGACACAGCTCTGTGTCCATGGGCAAAATGAAAGGAGAGGGCCATCTGTGTGCAGGAGGCCTCGAGAGGAGAATGTACGAAAAGGAAAAGGCTTGAAAAAGCACACGGTGCAATGAACCAACAGCATGCAACAGTGTTACATTGCCATAAGCTGTACTCTGAGTCCATGTGCAATTTATGGTCCATCCAGCACTTTACTGAAAGGCCACGGTCAAGTCAGCAATTTACCGAAAGGCGCGCGCCGTAAGGAGGCGTCTCTCTTTTTGCCTATGTTTGAATCCTGGCAGCTGTGCCTTCTGCACTTTCTTTTCGCCCACGAGAAGGACCCCTTCCTCCAGCCTCTTACATGTAGAGCTTCACCCTGTGGACTTGACACATGGAAACAAATTTTGGGGTTTACTGTCCCTTTCTTGCTATTCAGACATGCTAACAGCAGGAACAAGAGAGGTTTCCTTTTAGGTGGCTAAAGAGCGACATGCACGCAAGGAGGCCTGACCTCCATGCGAGCTGAACACGCAGATTTCTGAGCTGGAGTCAGACGGGCTACTGTTGTGCCACAAAGTCCCTGGCAAGAGCCTTCGGTAGAGTGATTTCAGCGCCGGTGTGTTACACAACAGAACCCATGAAAAAATGAGGCACCACCATGGCAACTGTTCTTCTCTTAAATCAAGAGTGCAAGGGAAGCCTTACAACATTCTGCCTCTCCCCACCCCAGTTTTGGCCCTTCTCTCTAACTACCACAATGCTTTCAGGGTCTCTCCACACACCCTTTTTGCTTTCTCTCATTTGCTCAAGGCACAGTGGTCATCATCACAGAGAGTTTCCAGCAGAACAACCTTACCTCTAGCCCCCTATGGGTCCCCATAAGGAACACAGGGCAGAACCGTAGGAGGCACCATCTAGCATGAGGTTTCCTAGGGTCTTCTTTGATGAGCTACTCCTGAGAAAGTAAAGGCTGCTGGCAGTGGTGGGATTCGAACCCACGCCTCCACAGAGACTGGAACCTTAATCCAGCGCCTTAGACCGCTCGGCCACACTACCAACTGACTGCAGCTTTCCTGGTGAAGGCCTGTGAAGCTACAGAAGTGTAAATGGCATCACACCTCTGCTCCCCACTACTGCAGCAGCTCTGCCAGCTCTCGAGTGCCACCACAGCACTACCCTGACCTGCCACGCCCTTCAACTCATGCTCCAGTGGCGCAATCGGTCAGCGCGTGGTACTTATATAGCAGTACTTGCTCAGAGTCATGCCGAGGTTGTGAGTTCAACCCTCACCTGGAGCATGCCTGCTCTTTTAGGTGGCATAGCAAGTGATGGCTGCTAGGTCTTATGCCCTAGCGCAGGTGGCAGCTTTTCCCTGACTCAAGGTCACCTTCTTGGGACATCCATAGACAAGAATCAGGAAAACAGCATCAATTAAATAACGGACTGTCTATAGAAGCACATGCTGGCTTACCCTCCAGTTAGGAACAAAGACTCTAAGGCAGCACTGGAACACGCCCAACAGAACACTAGAGACACAGCTCTGTGTCCATGGGCAAAATGAAAGGAGAGGGCCATCTGTGTGCAGGAGGCCTCGAGAGGAGAATGTACGAAAAGGAAAAGGCTTGAAAAAGCACACGGTGCAATGAACCAACAGCATGCAACAGTGTTACATTGCCATAAGCTGTACTCTGAGTCCATGTGCAATTTATGGTCCATCCAGCACTTTACTGAAAGGCCACGGTCAAGTCAGCAATTTACCGAAAGGCGCGCCGTAAGGAGGCGTCTCTCTTTTTGCCTATGTTTGAATCCTGGCAGCTGTGCCTTCTGCACTTTCTTTTCGCCCACGAGAAGGACCCCTTCCTCCAGCCTCTTACATGTAGAGCTTCACCCTGTGGACTTGACACATGGAAACAAATTTTGGGGTTTACTGTCCCTTTCTTGCTATTCAGACATGCTAACAGCAGGAACAAGAGAGGTTTCCTTTTAGGTGGCTAAAGAGCGACATGCACGCAAGGAGGCCTGACCTCCATGCGAGCTGAACACGCAGATTTCTGAGCTGGAGTCAGACGGGCTACTGTTGTGCCACAAAGTCCCTGGCAAGAGCCTTCGGTAGAGTGATTTCAGCGCCGGTGTGTTACACAACAGAACCCATGAAAAAATGAGGCACCACCATGGCAACTGTTCTTCTCTTAAATCAAGAGTGCAAGGGAAGCCTTACAACATTCTGCCTCTCCCCACCCCAGTTTTGGCCCTTCTCTCTAACTACCACAATGCTTTCAGGGTCTCTCCACACACCCTTTTTGCTTTCTCTCATTTGCTCAAGGCACAGTGGTCATCATCACAGAGAGTTTCCAGCAGAACAACCTTACCTCTAGCCCCCTATGGGTCCCCATAAGGAACACAGGGCAGAACCGTAGGAGGCACCATCTAGCATGAGGTTTCCTAGGGTCTTCTTTGATGAGCTACTCCTGAGAAAGTAAAGGCTGCTGGCAGTGGTGGGATTCGAACCCACGCCTCCACAGAGACTGGAACCTTAATCCAGCGCCTTAGACCGCTCGGCCACACTACCAACTGACTGCAGCTTTCCTGGTGAAGGCCTGTGAAGCTACAGAAGTGTAAATGGCATCACACCTCTGCTCCCCACTACTGCAGCAGCTCTGCCAGCTCTCGAGTGCCACCACAGCACTACCCTGACCTGCCACGCCCTTCAACTCATGCTCCAGTGGCGCAATCGGTCAGCGCGTGGTACTTATATAGCAGTACTTGCTCAGAGTCATGCCGAGGTTGTGAGTTCAACCCTCACCTGGAGCATGCCTGCTCTTTTAGGTGGCATAGCAAGTGATGGCTGCTAGGTCTTATGCCCTAGCGCAGGTGGCAGCTTTTCCCTGACTCAAGGTCACCTTCTTGGGACATCCATAGACAAGAATCAGGAAAACAGCATCAATTAAATAACGGACTGTCTATAGAAGCACATGCTGGCTTACCCTCCAGTTAGGAACAAAGACTCTAAGGCAGCACTGGAACACGCCCAACAGAACACTAGAGACACAGCTCTGTGTCCATGGGCAAAATGAAAGGAGAGGGCCATCTGTGTGCAGGAGGCCTCGAGAGGAGAATGTACGAAAAGGAAAAGGCTTGAAAAAGCACACGGTGCAATGAACCAACAGCATGCAACAGTGTTACATTGCCATAAGCTGTACTCTGAGTCCATGTGCAATTTATGGTCCATCCAGCACTTTACTGAAAGGCCACGGTCAAGTCAGCAATTTACCGAAAGGCGCGCGCCGTAAGGAGGCGTCTCTCTTTTTGCCTATGTTTGAATCCTGGCAGCTGTGCCTTCTGCACTTTCTTTTCGCCCACGAGAAGGACCCCTTCCTCCAGCCTCTTACATGTAGAGCTTCACCCTGTGGACTTGACACATGGAAACAAATTTTGGGGTTTACTGTCCCTTTCTTGCTATTCAGACATGCTAACAGCAGGAACAAGAGAGGTTTCCTTTTAGGTGGCTAAAGAGCGACATGCACGCAAGGAGGCCTGACCTCCATGCGAGCTGAACACGCAGATTTCTGAGCTGGAGTCAGACGGGCTACTGTTGTGCCACAAAGTCCCTGGCAAGAGCCTTCGGTAGAGTGATTTCAGCGCCGGTGTGTTACACAACAGAACCCATGAAAAAATGAGGCACCACCATGGCAACTGTTCTTCTCTTAAATCAAGAGTGCAAGGGAAGCCTTACAACATTCTGCCTCTCCCCACCCCAGTTTTGGCCCTTCTCTCTAACTACCACAATGCTTTCAGGGTCTCTCCACACACCCTTTTTGCTTTCTCTCATTTGCTCAAGGCACAGTGGTCATCATCACAGAGAGTTTCCAGCAGAACAACCTTACCTCTAGCCCCCTATGGGTCCCCATAAGGAACACAGGGCAGAACCGTAGGAGGCACCATCTAGCATGAGGTTTCCTAGGGTCTTCTTTGATGAGCTACTCCTGAGAAAGTAAAGGCTGCTGGCAGTGGTGGGATTCGAACCCACGCCTCCACAGAGACTGGAACCTTAATCCAGCGCCTTAGACCGCTCGGCCACACTACCAACTGACTGCAGCTTTCCTGGTGAAGGCCTGTGAAGCTACAGAAGTGTAAATGGCATCACACCTCTGCTCCCCACTACTGCAGCAGCTCTGCCAGCTCTCGAGTGCCACCACAGCACTACCCTGACCTGCCACGCCCTTCAACTCATGCTCCAGTGGCGCAATCGGTCAGCGCGTGGTACTTATATAGCAGTACTTGCTCAGAGTCATGCCGAGGTTGTGAGTTCAACCCTCACCTGGAGCATGCCTGCTCTTTTAGGTGGCATAGCAAGTGATGGCTGCTAGGTCTTATGCCCTAGCGCAGGTGGCAGCTTTTCCCTGACTCAAGGTCACCTTCTTGGGACATCCATAGACAAGAATCAGGAAAACAGCATCAATTAAATAACGGACTGTCTATAGAAGCACATGCTGGCTTACCCTCCAGTTAGGAACAAAGACTCTAAGGCAGCACTGGAACACGCCCAACAGAACACTAGAGACACAGCTCTGTGTCCATGGGCAAAATGAAAGGAGAGGGCCATCTGTGTGCAGGAGGCCTCGAGAGGAGAATGTACGAAAAGGAAAAGGCTTGAAAAAGCACACGGTGCAATGAACCAACAGCATGCAACAGTGTTACATTGCCATAAGCTGTACTCTGAGTCCATGTGCAATTTATGGTCCATCCAGCACTTTACTGAAAGGCCACGGTCAAGTCAGCAATTTACCGAAAGGCGCGCGCCGTAAGGAGGCGTCTCTCTTTTTGCCTATGTTTGAATCCTGGCAGCTGTGCCTTCTGCACTTTCTTTTCGCCCACGAGAAGGACCCCTTCCTCCAGCCTCTTACATGTAGAGCTTCACCCTGTGGACTTGACACATGGAAACAAATTTTGGGGTTTACTGTCCCTTTCTTGCTATTCAGACATGCTAACAGCAGGAACAAGAGAGGTTTCCTTTTAGGTGGCTAAAGAGCGACATGCACGCAAGGAGGCCTGACCTCCATGCGAGCTGAACACGCAGATTTCTGAGCTGGAGTCAGACGGGCTACTGTTGTGCCACAAAGTCCCTGGCAAGAGCCTTCGGTAGAGTGATTTCAGCGCCGGTGTGTTACACAACAGAACCCATGAAAAAATGAGGCACCACCATGGCAACTGTTCTTCTCTTAAATCAAGAGTGCAAGGGAAGCCTTACAACATTCTGCCTCTCCCCACCCCAGTTTTGGCCCTTCTCTCTAACTACCACAATGCTTTCAGGGTCTCTCCACACACCCTTTTTGCTTTCTCTCATTTGCTCAAGGCACAGTGGTCATCATCACAGAGAGTTTCCAGCAGAACAACCTTACCTCTAGCCCCCTATGGGTCCCCATAAGGAACACAGGGCAGAACCGTAGGAGGCACCATCTAGCATGAGGTTTCCTAGGGTCTTCTTTGATGAGCTACTCCTGAGAAAGTAAAGGCTGCTGGCAGTGGTGGGATTCGAACCCACGCCTCCACAGAGACTGGAACCTTAATCCAGCGCCTTAGACCGCTCGGCCACACTACCAACTGACTGCAGCTTTCCTGGTGAAGGCCTGTGAAGCTACAGAAGTGTAAATGGCATCACACCTCTGCTCCCCACTACTGCAGCAGCTCTGCCAGCTCTCGAGTGCCACCACAGCACTACCCTGACCTGCCACGCCCTTCAACTCATGCTCCAGTGGCGCAATCGGTCAGCGCGTGGTACTTATATAGCAGTACTTGCTCAGAGTCATGCCGAGGTTGTGAGTTCAACCCTCACCTGGAGCATGCCTGCTCTTTTAGGTGGCATAGCAAGTGATGGCTGCTAGGTCTTATGCCCTAGCGCAGGTGGCAGCTTTTCCCTGACTCAAGGTCACCTTCTTGGGACATCCATAGACAAGAATCAGGAAAACAGCATCAATTAAATAACGGACTGTCTATAGAAGCACATGCTGGCTTACCCTCCAGTTAGGAACAAAGACTCTAAGGCAGCACTGGAACACGCCCAACAGAACACTAGAGACACAGCTCTGTGTCCATGGGCAAAATGAAAGGAGAGGGCCATCTGTGTGCAGGAGGCCTCGAGAGGAGAATGTACGAAAAGGAAAAGGCTTGAAAAAGCACACGGTGCAATGAACCAACAGCATGCAACAGTGTTACATTGCCATAAGCTGTACTCTGAGTCCATGTGCAATTTATGGTCCATCCAGCACTTTACTGAAAGGCCACGGTCAAGTCAGCAATTTACCGAAAGGCGCGCGCCGTAAGGAGGCGTCTCTCTTTTTGCCTATGTTTGAATCCTGGCAGCTGTGCCTTCTGCACTTTCTTTTCGCCCACGAGAAGGACCCCTTCCTCCAGCCTCTTACATGTAGAGCTTCACCCTGTGGACTTGACACATGGAAACAAATTTTGGGGTTTACTGTCCCTTTCTTGCTATTCAGACATGCTAACAGCAGGAACAAGAGAGGTTTCCTTTTAGGTGGCTAAAGAGCGACATGCACGCAAGGAGGCCTGACCTCCATGCGAGCTGAACACGCAGATTTCTGAGCTGGAGTCAGACGGGCTACTGTTGTGCCACAAAGTCCCTGGCAAGAGCCTTCGGTAGAGTGATTTCAGCGCCGGTGTGTTACACAACAGAACCCATGAAAAAATGAGGCACCACCATGGCAACTGTTCTTCTCTTAAATCAAGAGTGCAAGGGAAGCCTTACAACATTCTGCCTCTCCCCACCCCAGTTTTGGCCCTTCTCTCTAACTACCACAATGCTTTCAGGGTCTCTCCACACACCCTTTTTGCTTTCTCTCATTTGCTCAAGGCACAGTGGTCATCATCACAGAGAGTTTCCAGCAGAACAACCTTACCTCTAGCCCCCTATGGGTCCCCATAAGGAACACAGGGCAGAACCGTAGGAGGCACCATCTAGCATGAGGTTTCCTAGGGTCTTCTTTGATGAGCTACTCCTGAGAAAGTAAAGGCTGCTGGCAGTGGTGGGATTCGAACCCACGCCTCCACAGAGACTGGAACCTTAATCCAGCGCCTTAGACCGCTCGGCCACACTACCAACTGACTGCAGCTTTCCTGGTGAAGGCCTGTGAAGCTACAGAAGTGTAAATGGCATCACACCTCTGCTCCCCACTACTGCAGCAGCTCTGCCAGCTCTCGAGTGCCACCACAGCACTACCCTGACCTGCCACGCCCTTCAACTCATGCTCCAGTGGCGCAATCGGTCAGCGCGTGGTACTTATATAGCAGTACTTGCTCAGAGTCATGCCGAGGTTGTGAGTTCAACCCTCACCTGGAGCATGCCTGCTCTTTTAGGTGGCATAGCAAGTGATGGCTGCTAGGTCTTATGCCCTAGCGCAGGTGGCAGCTTTTCCCTGACTCAAGGTCACCTTCTTGGGACATCCATAGACAAGAATCAGGAAAACAGCATCAATTAAATAACGGACTGTCTATAGAAGCACATGCTGGCTTACCCTCCAGTTAGGAACAAAGACTCTAAGGCAGCACTGGAACACGCCCAACAGAACACTAGAGACACAGCTCTGTGTCCATGGGCAAAATGAAAGGAGAGGGCCATCTGTGTGCAGGAGGCCTCGAGAGGAGAATGTACGAAAAGGAAAAGGCTTGAAAAAGCACACGGTGCAATGAACCAACAGCATGCAACAGTGTTACATTGCCATAAGCTGTACTCTGAGTCCATGTGCAATTTATGGTCCATCCAGCACTTTACTGAAAGGCCACGGTCAAGTCAGCAATTTACCGAAAGGCGCGCGCCGTAAGGAGGCGTCTCTCTTTTTGCCTATGTTTGAATCCTGGCAGCTGTGCCTTCTGCACTTTCTTTTCGCCCACGAGAAGGACCCCTTCCTCCAGCCTCTTACATGTAGAGCTTCACCCTGTGGACTTGACACATGGAAACAAATTTTGGGGTTTACTGTCCCTTTCTTGCTATTCAGACATGCTAACAGCAGGAACAAGAGAGGTTTCCTTTTAGGTGGCTAAAGAGCGACATGCACGCAAGGAGGCCTGACCTCCATGCGAGCTGAACACGCAGATTTCTGAGCTGGAGTCAGACGGGCTACTGTTGTGCCACAAAGTCCCTGGCAAGAGCCTTCGGTAGAGTGATTTCAGCGCCGGTGTGTTACACAACAGAACCCATGAAAAAATGAGGCACCACCATGGCAACTGTTCTTCTCTTAAATCAAGAGTGCAAGGGAAGCCTTACAACATTCTGCCTCTCCCCACCCCAGTTTTGGCCCTTCTCTCTAACTACCACAATGCTTTCAGGGTCTCTCCACACACCCTTTTTGCTTTCTCTCATTTGCTCAAGGCACAGTGGTCATCATCACAGAGAGTTTCCAGCAGAACAACCTTACCTCTAGCCCCCTATGGGTCCCCATAAGGAACACAGGGCAGAACCGTAGGAGGCACCATCTAGCATGAGGTTTCCTAGGGTCTTCTTTGATGAGCTACTCCTGAGAAAGTAAAGGCTGCTGGCAGTGGTGGGATTCGAACCCACGCCTCCACAGAGACTGGAACCTTAATCCAGCGCCTTAGACCGCTCGGCCACACTACCAACTGACTGCAGCTTTCCTGGTGAAGGCCTGTGAAGCTACAGAAGTGTAAATGGCATCACACCTCTGCTCCCCACTACTGCAGCAGCTCTGCCAGCTCTCGAGTGCCACCACAGCACTACCCTGACCTGCCACGCCCTTCAACTCATGCTCCAGTGGCGCAATCGGTCAGCGCGTGGTACTTATATAGCAGTACTTGCTCAGAGTCATGCCGAGGTTGTGAGTTCAACCCTCACCTGGAGCATGCCTGCTCTTTTAGGTGGCATAGCAAGTGATGGCTGCTAGGTCTTATGCCCTAGCGCAGGTGGCAGCTTTTCCCTGACTCAAGGTCACCTTCTTGGGACATCCATAGACAAGAATCAGGAAAACAGCATCAATTAAATAACGGACTGTCTATAGAAGCACATGCTGGCTTACCCTCCAGTTAGGAACAAAGACTCTAAGGCAGCACTGGAACACGCCCAACAGAACACTAGAGACACAGCTCTGTGTCCATGGGCAAAATGAAAGGAGAGGGCCATCTGTGTGCAGGAGGCCTCGAGAGGAGAATGTACGAAAAGGAAAAGGCTTGAAAAAGCACACGGTGCAATGAACCAACAGCATGCAACAGTGTTACATTGCCATAAGCTGTACTCTGAGTCCATGTGCAATTTATGGTCCATCCAGCACTTTACTGAAAGGCCACGGTCAAGTCAGCAATTTACCGAAAGGCGCGCGCCGTAAGGAGGCGTCTCTCTTTTTGCCTATGTTTGAATCCTGGCAGCTGTGCCTTCTGCACTTTCTTTTCGCCCACGAGAAGGACCCCTTCCTCCAGCCTCTTACATGTAGAGCTTCACCCTGTGGACTTGACACATGGAAACAAATTTTGGGGTTTACTGTCCCTTTCTTGCTATTCAGACATGCTAACAGCAGGAACAAGAGAGGTTTCCTTTTAGGTGGCTAAAGAGCGACATGCACGCAAGGAGGCCTGACCTCCATGCGAGCTGAACACGCAGATTTCTGAGCTGGAGTCAGACGGGCTACTGTTGTGCCACAAAGTCCCTGGCAAGAGCCTTCGGTAGAGTGATTTCAGCGCCGGTGTGTTACACAACAGAACCCATGAAAAAATGAGGCACCACCATGGCAACTGTTCTTCTCTTAAATCAAGAGTGCAAGGGAAGCCTTACAACATTCTGCCTCTCCCCACCCCAGTTTTGGCCCTTCTCTCTAACTACCACAATGCTTTCAGGGTCTCTCCACACACCCTTTTTGCTTTCTCTCATTTGCTCAAGGCACAGTGGTCATCATCACAGAGAGTTTCCAGCAGAACAACCTTACCTCTAGCCCCCTATGGGTCCCCATAAGGAACACAGGGCAGAACCGTAGGAGGCACCATCTAGCATGAGGTTTCCTAGGGTCTTCTTTGATGAGCTACTCCTGAGAAAGTAAAGGCTGCTGGCAGTGGTGGGATTCGAACCCACGCCTCCACAGAGACTGGAACCTTAATCCAGCGCCTTAGACCGCTCGGCCACACTACCAACTGACTGCAGCTTTCCTGGTGAAGGCCTGTGAAGCTACAGAAGTGTAAATGGCATCACACCTCTGCTCCCCACTACTGCAGCAGCTCTGCCAGCTCTCGAGTGCCACCACAGCACTACCCTGACCTGCCACGCCCTTCAACTCATGCTCCAGTGGCGCAATCGGTCAGCGCGTGGTACTTATATAGCAGTACTTGCTCAGAGTCATGCCGAGGTTGTGAGTTCAACCCTCACCTGGAGCATGCCTGCTCTTTTAGGTGGCATAGCAAGTGATGGCTGCTAGGTCTTATGCCCTAGCGCAGGTGGCAGCTTTTCCCTGACTCAAGGTCACCTTCTTGGGACATCCATAGACAAGAATCAGGAAAACAGCATCAATTAAATAACGGACTGTCTATAGAAGCACATGCTGGCTTACCCTCCAGTTAGGAACAAAGACTCTAAGGCAGCACTGGAACACGCCCAACAGAACACTAGAGACACAGCTCTGTGTCCATGGGCAAAATGAAAGGAGAGGGCCATCTGTGTGCAGGAGGCCTCGAGAGGAGAATGTACGAAAAGGAAAAGGCTTGAAAAAGCACACGGTGCAATGAACCAACAGCATGCAACAGTGTTACATTGCCATAAGCTGTACTCTGAGTCCATGTGCAATTTATGGTCCATCCAGCACTTTACTGAAAGGCCACGGTCAAGTCAGCAATTTACCGAAAGGCGCGCGCCGTAAGGAGGCGTCTCTCTTTTTGCCTATGTTTGAATCCTGGCAGCTGTGCCTTCTGCACTTTCTTTTCGCCCACGAGAAGGACCCCTTCCTCCAGCCTCTTACATGTAGAGCTTCACCCTGTGGACTTGACACATGGAAACAAATTTTGGGGTTTACTGTCCCTTTCTTGCTATTCAGACATGCTAACAGCAGGAACAAGAGAGGTTTCCTTTTAGGTGGCTAAAGAGCGACATGCACGCAAGGAGGCCTGACCTCCATGCGAGCTGAACACGCAGATTTCTGAGCTGGAGTCAGACGGGCTACTGTTGTGCCACAAAGTCCCTGGCAAGAGCCTTCGGTAGAGTGATTTCAGCGCCGGTGTGTTACACAACAGAACCCATGAAAAAATGAGGCACCACCATGGCAACTGTTCTTCTCTTAAATCAAGAGTGCAAGGGAAGCCTTACAACATTCTGCCTCTCCCCACCCCAGTTTTGGCCCTTCTCTCTAACTACCACAATGCTTTCAGGGTCTCTCCACACACCCTTTTTGCTTTCTCTCATTTGCTCAAGGCACAGTGGTCATCATCACAGAGAGTTTCCAGCAGAACAACCTTACCTCTAGCCCCCTATGGGTCCCCATAAGGAACACAGGGCAGAACCGTAGGAGGCACCATCTAGCATGAGGTTTCCTAGGGTCTTCTTTGATGAGCTACTCCTGAGAAAGTAAAGGCTGCTGGCAGTGGTGGGATTCGAACCCACGCCTCCACAGAGACTGGAACCTTAATCCAGCGCCTTAGACCGCTCGGCCACACTACCAACTGACTGCAGCTTTCCTGGTGAAGGCCTGTGAAGCTACAGAAGTGTAAATGGCATCACACCTCTGCTCCCCACTACTGCAGCAGCTCTGCCAGCTCTCGAGTGCCACCACAGCACTACCCTGACCTGCCACGCCCTTCAACTCATGCTCCAGTGGCGCAATCGGTCAGCGCGTGGTACTTATATAGCAGTACTTGCTCAGAGTCATGCCGAGGTTGTGAGTTCAACCCTCACCTGGAGCATGCCTGCTCTTTTAGGTGGCATAGCAAGTGATGGCTGCTAGGTCTTATGCCCTAGCGCAGGTGGCAGCTTTTCCCTGACTCAAGGTCACCTTCTTGGGACATCCATAGACAAGAATCAGGAAAACAGCATCAATTAAATAACGGACTGTCTATAGAAGCACATGCTGGCTTACCCTCCAGTTAGGAACAAAGACTCTAAGGCAGCACTGGAACACGCCCAACAGAACACTAGAGACACAGCTCTGTGTCCATGGGCAAAATGAAAGGAGAGGGCCATCTGTGTGCAGGAGGCCTCGAGAGGAGAATGTACGAAAAGGAAAAGGCTTGAAAAAGCACACGGTGCAATGAACCAACAGCATGCAACAGTGTTACATTGCCATAAGCTGTACTCTGAGTCCATGTGCAATTTATGGTCCATCCAGCACTTTACTGAAAGGCCACGGTCAAGTCAGCAATTTACCGAAAGGCGCGCGCCGTAAGGAGGCGTCTCTCTTTTTGCCTATGTTTGAATCCTGGCAGCTGTGCCTTCTGCACTTTCTTTTCGCCCACGAGAAGGACCCCTTCCTCCAGCCTCTTACATGTAGAGCTTCACCCTGTGGACTTGACACATGGAAACAAATTTTGGGGTTTACTGTCCCTTTCTTGCTATTCAGACATGCTAACAGCAGGAACAAGAGAGGTTTCCTTTTAGGTGGCTAAAGAGCGACATGCACGCAAGGAGGCCTGACCTCCATGCGAGCTGAACACGCAGATTTCTGAGCTGGAGTCAGACGGGCTACTGTTGTGCCACAAAGTCCCTGGCAAGAGCCTTCGGTAGAGTGATTTCAGCGCCGGTGTGTTACACAACAGAACCCATGAAAAAATGAGGCACCACCATGGCAACTGTTCTTCTCTTAAATCAAGAGTGCAAGGGAAGCCTTACAACATTCTGCCTCTCCCCACCCCAGTTTTGGCCCTTCTCTCTAACTACCACAATGCTTTCAGGGTCTCTCCACACACCCTTTTTGCTTTCTCTCATTTGCTCAAGGCACAGTGGTCATCATCACAGAGAGTTTCCAGCAGAACAACCTTACCTCTAGCCCCCTATGGGTCCCCATAAGGAACACAGGGCAGAACCGTAGGAGGCACCATCTAGCATGAGGTTTCCTAGGGTCTTCTTTGATGAGCTACTCCTGAGAAAGTAAAGGCTGCTGGCAGTGGTGGGATTCGAACCCACGCCTCCACAGAGACTGGAACCTTAATCCAGCGCCTTAGACCGCTCGGCCACACTACCAACTGACTGCAGCTTTCCTGGTGAAGGCCTGTGAAGCTACAGAAGTGTAAATGGCATCACACCTCTGCTCCCCACTACTGCAGCAGCTCTGCCAGCTCTCGAGTGCCACCACAGCACTACCCTGACCTGCCACGCCCTTCAACTCATGCTCCAGTGGCGCAATCGGTCAGCGCGTGGTACTTATATAGCAGTACTTGCTCAGAGTCATGCCGAGGTTGTGAGTTCAACCCTCACCTGGAGCATGCCTGCTCTTTTAGGTGGCATAGCAAGTGATGGCTGCTAGGTCTTATGCCCTAGCGCAGGTGGCAGCTTTTCCCTGACTCAAGGTCACCTTCTTGGGACATCCATAGACAAGAATCAGGAAAACAGCATCAATTAAATAACGGACTGTCTATAGAAGCACATGCTGGCTTACCCTCCAGTTAGGAACAAAGACTCTAAGGCAGCACTGGAACACGCCCAACAGAACACTAGAGACACAGCTCTGTGTCCATGGGCAAAATGAAAGGAGAGGGCCATCTGTGTGCAGGAGGCCTCGAGAGGAGAATGTACGAAAAGGAAAAGGCTTGAAAAAGCACACGGTGCAATGAACCAACAGCATGCAACAGTGTTACATTGCCATAAGCTGTACTCTGAGTCCATGTGCAATTTATGGTCCATCCAGCACTTTACTGAAAGGCCACGGTCAAGTCAGCAATTTACCGAAAGGCGCGCGCCGTAAGGAGGCGTCTCTCTTTTTGCCTATGTTTGAATCCTGGCAGCTGTGCCTTCTGCACTTTCTTTTCGCCCACGAGAAGGACCCCTTCCTCCAGCCTCTTACATGTAGAGCTTCACCCTGTGGACTTGACACATGGAAACAAATTTTGGGGTTTACTGTCCCTTTCTTGCTATTCAGACATGCTAACAGCAGGAACAAGAGAGGTTTCCTTTTAGGTGGCTAAAGAGCGACATGCACGCAAGGAGGCCTGACCTCCATGCGAGCTGAACACGCAGATTTCTGAGCTGGAGTCAGACGGGCTACTGTTGTGCCACAAAGTCCCTGGCAAGAGCCTTCGGTAGAGTGATTTCAGCGCCGGTGTGTTACACAACAGAACCCATGAAAAAATGAGGCACCACCATGGCAACTGTTCTTCTCTTAAATCAAGAGTGCAAGGGAAGCCTTACAACATTCTGCCTCTCCCCACCCCAGTTTTGGCCCTTCTCTCTAACTACCACAATGCTTTCAGGGTCTCTCCACACACCCTTTTTGCTTTCTCTCATTTGCTCAAGGCACAGTGGTCATCATCACAGAGAGTTTCCAGCAGAACAACCTTACCTCTAGCCCCCTATGGGTCCCCATAAGGAACACAGGGCAGAACCGTAGGAGGCACCATCTAGCATGAGGTTTCCTAGGGTCTTCTTTGATGAGCTACTCCTGAGAAAGTAAAGGCTGCTGGCAGTGGTGGGATTCGAACCCACGCCTCCACAGAGACTGGAACCTGAATCCAGCGCCTTAGACCGCTCGGCCACACTACCAACTGACTGCAGCTTTCCTGGTGAAGGCCTGTGAAGCTACAGAAGTGTAAATGGCATCACACCTCTGCTCCCCACTACTGCAGCAGCTCTGCCAGCTCTCGAGTGCCACCACAGCACTACCCTGACCTGCCACGCCCTTCAACTCATGCTCCAGTGGCGCAATCGGTCAGCGCGTGGTACTTATATAGCAGTACTTGCTCAGAGTCATGCCGAGGTTGTGAGTTCAACCCTCACCTGGAGCATGCCTGCTCTTTTAGGTGGCATAGCAAGTGATGGCTGCTAGGTCTTATGCCCTAGCGCAGGTGGCAGCTTTTCCCTGACTCAAGGTCACCTTCTTGGGACATCCATAGACAAGAATCAGGAAAACAGCATCAATTAAATAACGGACTGTCTATAGAAGCACATGCTGGCTTACCCTCCAGTTAGGAACAAAGACTCTAAGGCAGCACTGGAACACGCCCAACAGAACACTAGAGACACAGCTCTGTGTCCATGGGCAAAATGAAAGGAGAGGGCCATCTGTGTGCAGGAGGCCTCGAGAGGAGAATGTACGAAAAGGAAAAGGCTTGAAAAAGCACACGGTGCAATGAACCAACAGCATGCAACAGTGTTACATTGCCATAAGCTGTACTCTGAGTCCATGTGCAATTTATGGTCCATCCAGCACTTTACTGAAAGGCCACGGTCAAGTCAGCAATTTACCGAAAGGCGCGCGCCTTACGGCGCGCGCCATTTCTCTTCCATTGTTTCATTTTCTGCTTGGCACTATTCCCTGTTTTGTTCCCTACTTCAGTTCTGTAAAATCCATGTATTGTTTGCTTTTTTCTTTCTTCAGCTGCGTAGCTATTTTTTCTCCTATGCTTTTTTCAGTTGTAAAGCTTTATCATTTTCTTTATCTTATTGATATATGTCTCTGATCACTCGTGCATCTCATCCTCCTCAATCTCTTCATGCCTGTTTTTCTGTTTTGTCGGTCTCCTCTTTTTTGGGGTTATCAGTCTAAATCTTGTGTCTTCAATTCCGCTCTCTCATCTATGGAAATGAAAGCATTACTCTAACTATTTCTTGAGTATTGCACATTCTAGGTTAATATTGAAATTTTCACCCTTCCCTCAGAAATGTTTTGCTTTATCCCAGTAATGCTGGGGAACCTCTAGTGTCAATCTGTACAATACATTCTTATTTTCTTTAAGTGTGTAATATTTTCCTTTAAGGCCACCTTCAGCAGGTTAGTTTTATTGAGTAAAAGGGTGAATCATTGAATGTGCAGGGTGGATGTAAATGCATAGCTCGTGTATTTCTCCACCGAGGATGGTATTCCATGCCTTTTAACCACTTCAGGCAGGATCAGACATTTCCGCCATTGCACATATAATGCACGTCCAGTGCCACACACTATGGATGTGTAAATCACACGTGCAGATCCAGAACCATGCCAATAGCATTTAAGTCTGAAAACGTGCCCACCTGCAGTGTCTCCCAGTTGTGACAGGTAATGGGATGGAGTGTTGCCCCCCCCCCCCCTCCAGCTACAGCTAGAGCCATACAACACCTCAGAAAATGCAATATGCCAAGTAAACTTCTTGGAGGCAAAGACCCTTCTGCTAGTTATCGACAATGAGCATGCCCTGCTCCCCATGGTGCAAAAATGGCCAGCCCTAGTTGCAGCATGCAGGAGCTGGGAGCACATGATGAGCACCCTTGCGCAGTAAGTAGGTCAAAGTAGGAATATGCGGGGATCAGGGGAAATGCATGTGGTGGGGCAACATCAGTGCAAAGTGTCAGGACATAGAAGCAAAGTAAAAGGCCAGAAAGAGCAAGGGTCAGCTAAATCCACCACACGACCTAATGTCAGTTCACATACAACTGGGCTCCCTAGAGGAAACAAGTGAATAGAAACACAATGGCCAAAAGAAAAGCATGGTGGCAATACAGGAACAAATGTTGCACTATTACATTTCCCTCTGCTGGCTCACTGGGTGGCTCTGTGGTGGCGGTTCTGCCCTGATCTGCATTGCCCCACCACATCTGTGGTGTGGTGTCTTTGGGGCCTTTATGCAACACTACTGCCCATGTGTGTGGGGGTGGGGGCGGGTTGCTGTGTGCAAGGATCAGCAATGTGTTATTCATCCCTGTCTCTCTCAACAGGTGCTGTCACAATTGTGGTACCCAGCACCTGCCTCACCACCAGACACTCCTCTACTGCTGCAGTTAATGGACAGGGCTGTACACTCTGTGGTGCCACCAGAGGGGGTGTCTCCCTGCCTGCAGTCCCCTGTGGATGGGGGTATGGTGCCTGCCAGTGGTGTGGAGCCTGAGTTTAGCTCAGGTAAAATGGAGGACCAGCTCGGACTGGGCAGTGCCACCACCACACATTTTTATAGCTGGTGCATTGTTCCAAGTGCCTGCTCGCCCAGCAGGAGGTGCATGAGGGGTACACATGTGAGAATTTGCAGCTCCTCAGGCGCACTGTGGCACTACGGGAACAGCAGCTGGCCCTCCAGGAATAGCAGCTGGCATTCTGTGAATGGCAGCTGGCAGCAACAGCACACCTCAATACCTCTGTGTGCCACCTTGGGTCGCACATTAACCTGCTGGTTTCCCAATTGGATAGGTCACAGGGTGCACCTGTCCAATTGCCACATCTGTGCTGCCCTCTGTGGCAGCCCAAACTGTGTCCGTGCCTCTACCTCCAGCTGCTGCTACTGTGCTTTCTGCTGCTGTCAGTGTGCCTCTACCATCTGCCCTGCCATCTGACAGCAGGGTGCTAACATGTACCACTGCACTGGCAGCTTCAGCTGCAGGGTCCACCACATGTGGCAGTCCTGCATTCTTGGTCCTGTGCCCCATGGTGTGTGGCCCCTGCTTGTCTTTCCCCCATTCCATAAGGCATGTGGGGGACCAGTGGGAACTGCAGCAGCAGCCCGGACTCAGAGGGCATGCCATCACCCACACCATCCAATGGCCAGCCATTGGATTCCGGTGGTGAATCCTCTGGGTAGGGGAGGGGAAGGGTTGGGTTAGGGTACATGTGGAGTGAAGGTAGGCCTGGGTGGGGTTGGATGTCTGTTGCTGGTGTTGCGGGTTGTAGGGTGTCGATGGGGGTAGTCTGTAGTGTGCTGGTGGGGGCATTTGGGTATGTGTGGTGGGCTTGGGTGGGCACTGATATGGGCTGTGTACAGTGTGTGGTACCATGTTGTGGGTTACACACAATTAAATTGTTTGACATGCACCTGCTGGTCTGTGTATGTACCTCTGCCTCAGTCACTGTGCACATATGTATCAGTTGCCCATGTTTCTGGGGAGCTGCCTGTTATTTATCCTGCACTTGCATATATCCCTCATCTGTGCATTTCAGTCTGTACAACTGCATCCTGTGCACTTCCAGTCAACATACACACAGGAACAGTACCTAGTGTCACAGCCATTCATCTCAATGGGATGCAGTATACTACAAAGTTCTGCCCTTATTCCACGTTTTGGCAGGAATAACATAGGCATCCATGGGGAATGTGGCAGATGTACATGTGGGCTCATCAGAATGTGTTCTGGACATTTTTGCCACCAGACATGCCCACCGCTCTGCCCCTTCCTGCCCACATCCAGAGATCCCTGTACAGTACAAGCACCACGTATATGCAGGTATGGTCGTGCTCGGAATGTGTTTGGGATGTGTTCGCAGGGCGCACATCTACCACGTACATTCAACTGCCTTATTCGCGGTTCGGAATGACCCCGTAAGAACTAAGATTTTCAATAATATTTTTCAAAAGCACCTTTTCTTTACCATACAACTAATCAAACTTGATAGTAGTTAGAAAATAACCAGTTTTTCAAGTTTTTATTGAATCTAAAATAGGATTCTTCTGATTTAATCTGTATTGAAAATAATTTCAGTATATTGCAGCACTTCCCCATAAGATCTTACCACAAATATTGCAATGCAATATGTGCCTTTGAGTCAGTCCTGACTCCTGGCAACCCAGAAGCTCCTGGGTTTTTTTGGCAGTGTTACCAGAAGTAAATGGCCAGGCCTTTCTTCCAAGGCAATGGAGGGTTAAATGACTTGCCCAAGGCCACAAGGAGTGCTAGTGGGAATCAAACCCTGGTTGCTAAGTTAGTGCTCTAACCACTAGGCTACTCCTCCACTGGCAAGTACATCAGAACCTATATTCTGAAGCACTATAGCTATCATCTTAATCTATGAATCATCATAAACCTGGGCAAACAGGTATGCCTTTACTTGTTTCAGAAATTTCAGATAGTTTCTGCCTTTACCTAATGTGGAAAACGGTTGCATAATATAGTACCCTGCCACAGAGAAGTCCCAAACCCGTTTCTATGCCTTCTTCATCCTACCTACTGCCAGGACTTCCAACAAGTTCTTTATTTATTTACTTAGCTCATTTTTATACCGTTTTTCTACAAGTCAAAACTGTTTACAATAAACTGGGTGCAATAAGAAATCTTATGCGCGTTAAGTAACTTATAGGTAACATTAACGAGAACCATAACAATAGGTAACAGTTGGAACTAGCCTTCTGGCTAAGGTAACTTATGTAAAGAATACAGGTTATGGTAATGTAACACTGTTGGCATGCTGTTGGTTCATTCAGACTACCCTGGCTCTATTGTGATAGCACTGATGTGGTCTGTGGATGGATTAAGGCAGTCCCCAGAGTTAGCCAGTTAATGGCAATATTCAATTCACTAACCAGATAACTATCTGGATAAAGTTAGGAAGCAATAAAGGCTGTCCTAATTTGGTCTGGGTAACTGTCCACATAGTGTGACTGCATAGTGCAGGCAGTCAGCGCTGAATCCAGCTTACCAGCACTGAACATCGAGATTTATTTCAAACTCAGCAGCCTGTGTTTAAAAAATGCACAACTGCCCCAACTTAATCCCTATCTATATGAAACAGGGTGCTACTCATATACTCATAGACGTAGACTGCAGAAGCAGGCTTTCCAGAAAGAACATTCTATTGCATTTTGCGTATTATATGGATTCTGATCAGATGAGATTTTTTTGCCATAGCTACACTGATGCACATGTGATGAATTAAATACTGATGCCATAGGCACCTTAAGGGGTCTTTTACTAAAGGATGGTAAGGGGTTGCACCTAATGTGCCAAAAAGCACAAAACTATAGCGTGGTAGATGCAACACCACCGCGTTACCTATCAAGGGTGTTGAAAGCATTTCCCTGCCAGCTAATGTGAAGCACTTTCCCGTAACGGGGCTCATATTAATACGGGTGCACTTACAGTAATTCCACCTACTGAGCTGGCTTAAGATGAATCCAAGACAATGCAATTAGCGCAGGGTGTGAACTCAGCACTAGCTGCTATGAGCTCACCACACCCATTCGCAACCCTAACGCGGGCTGCACAGTTAGCTTGGGAATTGTCCTGTGCAGCTGTCATGACCCCATGCTAGCTGGCAACACATGTCCTATGCCACTGCACCTTCAGGCCATGCCAAAACACATGCTGCCAGCTAATGTCCTTTAGTAATCCCCCCCCCCCCCCACACACACACACCGCAGTTAAGTGTACACATTTTCATAGGTGATATATACTTTGTTTGCAGAAATCAGATGATACATTTTTATTGGTGAAAGATTATTCAAATTCATTTAAATTAATTTTGAATATGCTTTCATTATGAATTTTATTGTATTTCCTTTGTGGCTCTTTTGTCTAGTGTACATGACTGAATACCAGAGTCTTCCATTTGGTATCTGAATACTTCAAATTACTCTTTCTTACAGGCTTGGAAGAAATAACTGTCTACAAGCAAAGAACTAATTTATCTAATATTATCAAAGAGCATCATGGGATCATCTATGATTTCATCTCTTGGAGGCCAGACCTTTGACATACAGCTTAGTGCAGTGCTAACACGTAGAGTGCTGATGGCTGAAATCTTCTGCTGCCCTTGCAAGATTTCAGAGCTTGTGAAAGATAGGAAACAACAAATTCATTAATAGACACACTATGGTCGTACTTTCTTGCAGAAGCAGGGTTTCTAGACAGCCAATAATTTTCACAGCAGTCACAAGAAATCCTTTCATTTAAAAACTGTACATTTAGGTACACCCTTAGGCTGCTAACGTTCCTATTGTATTTTACTTTGGCCAGTTTACCTATCTTAAATAAAGCATTAGACAGTGTTTGCCTTCAGGCTTTTATTGTAAATAAGAAGCTAGAGTTCCAAAAAGCAATGTGCAGACACTCTGGTAATAACATGGATATCGGGAAATATAAGATGTTTGTATAAAAGAATAAAGGGCGTGTTTACTAAAGTGCACTAACAGTTACAGTGGCCTCTAACTGTGGTAAATGGTTAGCGCAGGACCACGGTAACCATTTCTGCATTCTAAAAATGCCAGCGTGGTAAAATTCCCACGGTAACTGATTAGCATGTGATGAGACAGGGACTGGGTGGCTAAGGGCAGAGAATGGATGTAGACTGCACATTGAGGTTAGCAAGGTCATCATTAGCACGTGATAATAGTGAATATTGCAATACAGCAGGTGCACTTACTGACATCTCAATAGAGTGTAGTAAGTACACCTGTGTTATCGCAGCTGCAGGCAAAGCGTAGCGAGCTGCTTCCCGCCATGCTCATTGTATAAGAGTTTGCTGGGAATGTTCCCAACAGTTAACAAGAGTCCTCTGCTAATTTTCAGCACTTAACGTGTGCTAAGGTGTTAACTTTTAGTGCAGTTTAGTAAACATGCCCCTAAATGAGCTTTCACTAAAATAAAAACATAGTTAGTTAAAAGAAATCAAGCTACATTTTTAAATGCAAAAAAATATTTAAAGCTTTTGAGACTAAAAGGTCCCTTCCTCTTGAAATACCAGGAATAATTTGCTCAACTGCTTTGCTGTTTTTGCTCAACTGCTTTGGTGTTTTTCTCTTAAACACATTTATATTGATGGGTAAAGACATCAATTTTTTTTTTTTTTTGCATTCCAACATGAATTGTTTTATGCCACAAAACCACAGGACAAGTGTTGTTTTCAGTACAGCACAGTATGAGAACGAAATGCAAACCTGAAGAAAGAGCTCTATTACCTAAACTGCAGAATGTTTTGGAAACCAAGGTCTAGGCTAGGTTTACTTAAAGGTCTCCCCATTTGGGAAGAATTTCCACTAAGCCACGGCACCCTATGCAGGTACAATTGTACCCACATAACTAGTAAATTTTCAAAGAGAAATGACTAGGGAGGTGCATTCATTTAAAATAGCATAGGAAATATCAACAACATTTCATATTCCTTTTAATGTGAAACAACATAACCCCCTCCCCCCTCCAGTGTTAGCTGGCTTCCAAGAGGAGCTATTATGGGGAGGGGCTGGGTCTAGCCAGCCTATCCTTAGCTGTGTCTTGGAATTCTGGTAATATTAGTTCCAGTTTTCTGATTGGCCAATGTTTCTATGTCTGGTCTTAAGCTCCGTGGAAAATCCTTTCTTAGTTTTTGCCTCGTGAATCTATTGACTCCTGCTCTAGAAACTTACTCCAAACTCATCCTAAATTGAGGCTGTTATGTTTGAGGACCCTTGTGAGAGTCAAGCATCTGATGTCGAGGCCAGCTCCTGTGAATTCCTACCTACTATATCTGTGATAAACAAAGAGATTTTGGTAAAACATTGTTTTATTATGTAGTGGTGTTCCCAGTCATCTCAGAACCTGGGGAGGGTACCCCTCATGTGGCTGGTGCCCACCCCCCCGCAGAGCAACCCCCATCAGGCCCTTGGAGGCAGCACAGCAAACTTACCTTAAGACTGTCTTGCAGCACTGCCTCCAGGTCTGGCTGCCCTTCTCTCTTGAAGACCGGTTGAGAGAGAAGAGCGGCTAGACCTGGAATGGAGACAGCACAGCAGGGTGGTGGGTGCGGCTGGCACTTGGGGCAGGCTGCACCCACCACTCTGCCCGTGGTAAGCCACTGTTCTTATATAACATCACTCCTCCTTCTTCCCCCACACTGTATTCCTCATGCAGTTTGGTCATGGCATGTGCTTACCATGTCAAAGGCATATTAATATTGTAAACCAAGATGATATCAAAATGTAAAATTATTTTTTGAATGCTTCTATACTAAGAATGTGAATGAATGATTAAATAAATAGATAAATATCCATAAATTTTCAGCTGAAAATGTGACGTGGCATTTTAGAAGGGATATGCCGGTGAAATCTGGGGCATCCAGAGCATATTATCCAGAAACCAAGGGGTATGTTTACTAAAGGGCGCTATTTGCGCTGCTGCGACATTATCGAGTGATAAGGCACGTTATTGCATGATAATGGCGCTTTACCGGGCGATAAGGTACCTTATCACGCGATAACACGTGCAGCAGCGCAAACGAGTGCTGAGGGTGGAGAAAGGCTCCCGGAGGGTGGAGGAAGGCTCCCCAGGGGCGGAGAGAGAGGATCAATGGGTGGAGAGTGGGAGGAGAGAGGCTCCCTGCACACTAACACTGTGTATTCCGGGGCTGAAAACTAACGCCAGTGAAACCCTGGCGTTAGAGCAGATTTAAAGAGAAGAGAAACCATTTACGTCAGCAATGTACAGCAAAGCCAGGGAAACCTACAAAAAGTGATAAGTGTGATACATGTGCACGGAACAAAAGGGCAAATAAACATTAAAAATGACCTGAACAAAATGGAAAAAAAACATAACCAAGCTGGCCAATAGTGATATTAATGGGAAACAGCAAAAAACACTATCAAGAAAGCTCCAAAAAAAAAGATATTAATTTTGGAAGGGTCTATGCTCTGTCCCCATACAAGGTGAATGATCCCACAGTGAAATAGCGCTGATCAGGGTTTCCCCTTATTATTGGACAGGTTTCCTATGGCATGCACATGTTCCGCAACAGCAGGGTGGGCATGTCGGAATGGGCAACTGGACAGATACTGGAAAATGGGATACAGAGGGCTGCAGGCGGCACATGCTGTGGTGCAGCTGGGCCACAGTGCGGACTAGGGTGATGCCTAAGTGGCCCATAGGAATGCTGAAACAGTAGAGCAGCCAGACAGCAACTGATGAGGGCCCAACATGGGCACGAGTGTGTTTCCCACAGTGTCACAGGGGATAGTACCCAGCAGGTACCCCCAAGGACACAGAACATTGGCAGGCGGTGCTGGTGGGAAGCGTGGACATCTATGCAGGCACCCCTACCCCAGAACCCGCACCATAGACAGCCGCCTACCGGCACACTGGATGGCCTGAGACTGTGCACCACCAGCACCACCAGCAGAAGGGCATGTCAGCATGGTGGCAGAGGGGTACTGGTGGTGGAGGGGGCAGTGACAGCTGCCCACAGAAGACCATGGCCTAGCCCTGTGTAGGTGGGTGCCATGCACTGCAACAGACAGAACCTGTCTGATGAACAGTCATGATTTCCCCAGGGAATACACTGCCCCTGTGGCAACATGGTGGTGCAGTACACACAGCCAGTGTGTTCAGGAGCAGCAGATCATAGGTTCAAGTCCCAGCTGTGGTTCCTGCCAACCCAGCCCCCATAATTTACCCACTACTAAACTGTGATAATAAAGAGGGAACCTTTATTGCAGATAACATAAACATGCCTCAAAAGCCTATATTTTACCCTACAAAGCACAGACACCATAGACATGTGCAATACCTAGAGCATAGTTTCCCAAATGCAGTCCTGGAGGGCCAGAAATCATTCAGGTGTCATGCTGTCTCTAATAAAGATGCCTGTGCTGCATATCTATGCGCCACCCTATGGTATGCAAATGTATCACATGCATATTCATTAGGGACAGCATGAAAACCCGAACAGTGTGTGGCCCACCAGCACCAGAGTTGGGAACCTCTGCCCCAGAGCAGTGGCCAACAGGGGCAGAAACACCCGGCCCACAGGCTCCAATATCCACAGCCTCCTGGAGAGGCAGGATCTTGGGCCCTGCGTGTAGCAGCATCTCCCAATACTAGCACTTGCATACCTTAGCAATGCCACCTTAAACCTGGGAATACGTTATACATATATCAAAAGGTTGCATGATTAATCGCAGATAGCAATTCCTAGATTAAGCACAATTTGCTGATTGAGCTGCTTCATAGCAACCTTTCTGATGTCTGTGGAGTGTGTTTCAGTTCTGGTGTCTGACAGTGTTTACCACCCCGGGGAGTGACACCCAACAGTATTGCGTACCATAGCCATGCCTGCACTGTGCCCAGGACTGGTGAGGTGGCTAGGGCTGCCAAAAACCTCTATATTTCCACAATGCTGGCATAGGTGTGGGAGTGTGTGTCTGTCCATCCAGTGTGTGGTGGCTGCCAACACCTTACGCATCCCACACTGCTTGCACTGCTTCCAGTGTTAGCTTGCCAATGTGTATAATGAGGAGCTAGGTACTGTGGGTATAGCCCGGACAGGGTGGCCTGGGCAGGATGCATCTGCACAGAGCATAGGGCAATGGCTGGGACATTGTAGTGCCCGGTCACCACCTGCACGGACAGGGTGGCCACAGCATGTCATGCTGGGAGGTCACTCTCACCCTGACTGAGCAGTGACCATGGCATGGCTAGGTTCCCCCATAGTGCTATATAGTGTTTCTCTCAAGTGATATTTATGGGTTTTCTTTTTTGGGGCCCAATCACTGACTTATCTGCTTGGTGTGTATGCTGACATCCCAGTTCTGGGTACATGCACTATGGGCTAGCTAGCAGACTGTCTGCAGTTAGTATGTGTCTGGCTGGAGACTCACTGTGCTTGCTGCTGGAGAATGTCAGATGGTGGTGGGGGGGCAGCTGAGCTTTTCCAGGCCTGCTGTCTGTCTGCCTTGCCTTATGGATGTGTACATATCTGCACTGACTGCCCTGTAGGGTGTCTGTTCCCCAGCAGGACTGGGGTTGATGGCCCTCTCTCCTGCCACCATTGCAGGGAGATAAAATATGGATCTGTTGGTGGGAGATCCTGTTTCCCACCCCTGAGCCACAGAGAGTGGGTTGGGTGGTGGTACATAATCTGCCTATGGGTCCAAACACTCTCCTTTCACCTACATCATGTGACCATGGCACCAACACAGGATATACACTATTCTGGGTGCATCATAGATGTGTCTGCAGGAACTACCTATCACTCACACACTAGCACTTACAGGGACCTGCAGCATGGCCTATTTTAGCCATGAAAGCTGTGGACCTGGTGCTGGGTGCCCCACCTCACCCTCAGGGTGAGCACAGTACCTGCACAATGTGACGGTCTGTAGCTACTCTGTGCCAGTAACACACATGGTCAGTACCCCCTACCAGGCTGAGGTGCTGTGGAGGTGCACACAGTCAGTTCCCCCTACCAGACCGAGGTGCTGTGGGGGTGCATACCCCATCTTGTGATCATCTGTAGACTGCTGATGTGCATGTGCAGTGCATCATGGATACAGGTGGGTTAACCCTATCCTGGGAACCACAGCAGACAGTTTGTGTGGTGACCTGCAGTCTTTCTGTAGCCAGTGGCCCACTGGTTACTTCACTGCCTGTGAAGCGAGAGGTTATGGGTTTGATCCCACAGTGGGGTTATTTGATAGGGCTGTCTGAGGCTTTTTCTTTTTTTAATTTAAATTAGTGCTGCCAGCAAAAACACCCTCACAGTGCTGTAACCTTAAGGTGTCTCATAAGGCGCCCTATAAAGCGCTCTATAAGGCGCCCTATAAGGCGCCTTATAGGGAACATTATAAGGTGCCTTGGCGGACAGTGCACTTTATAATGTGCCCTCTGGAGTGCCTTATAGGGCGCCTTATGCGGCACCTTAGGTTACGGCACTGTGAGGGTGTGTTTGCTGGCAGCACTAATTTAAATTAAAAAAGAAAATTCCTCAGACAGCACTGATTTAAAGTAATGGGTAATGCCTCAGACAGCCTTACTCATCAAGCTCATTGGGGGATCAAACTCATGACCCCTATTTCATCAGTCAATGTATTAACCATTGTGCTACACCTCTGCTGCTGTGTTTGTAGGTCAGCGCGCCTAATTAAGGCTAACGTGCATTAACGTGCCACGGCTCCCTCTATCACACAAAAACCCGAAATGTTACCTTAAGACCGGAATGCCCACTACCTTATATGGCATCCTGCACACTATCGCCGGGCGCACGTTAAGACTGCTTAGTAAACATACCCCCAAGTTTTGGCCAAGTTTTAGCAACTTGGATGTCATCAAAATGGATGGCTGCAGAGGTGGCCTCATAGACATCCCAACTACAAACATGTAGAGTGGGGACATCTATCCTATGCTGAATGATTGTCCATGCAAGCTATTTTGCATGCTGGGATGTGCATCAGCATGCCAAACTGAAAACGAGTATCTTCATATCTCCAGGAACAAGCAGGAATGAGTCTTCACATACGGGTATCGTTGGTACCGATGGAGCCCACGCGGGAACGCTCCCCAGCGTTCAATAGGAATGCTTTTGGGAGCGTGTATCCATGCATGCGCGCTGCCTTCCCGCCTATCTACCTCCCTCTCTTCAGTTCTTCGTTTTCCGCGGAGCCGACAGGACGTGAACCCTGTCACCGCAGAAAATTCTACTTTTATTTCTTATTTTTTGTGGTCGCACCTGCCTTCGTTTGACGCCCACCGGTACCGCCGGTGCTTTTTCTTTCTTTCTTTCTTTAAAAAAACAAAAACACAGAACTTGTGCTTTTTCAGTCAAGGGTTTGCCCCTGCTTGCTGCTTGGTGCCATTTTGGCCACTAGACCTCTTGTTTTAGCATGGAGAAACTAACTACTGGTTTCAAAAAATGTTCGAAGTGTGCCAGCACGATTTCTGTCACAGACACCCATGACTGGTGTCTTAAATGTTTAGGTCCTGACCATTGCCCAGCGGAGTGTCTCTCCTGCAGGAAGCTGACTAAAAGAAGTCTTCAGAATCGAGCAAATCAACTCGGTGCCCTGTTTGCTTCGGACACAATGTCAATAGCATCAGTGTCCTCCAGGGCCTCTACTTCTTTCCAGGGATCTCAGGTAACTAAACATAAGTCTAAATCAAGCCGGTCCTCAAGAGGTAGATCTCCCTCTAAGTATCGAGATGCCTCTGGCGTTGCCCTCAAGGATCCTGCACCGGCAAAACAGTCCCGGCGGGAGTCTTCGGGCTCCAAAGCACTATCGGGGCTCCAGGATGTTCTCGAGACTTCGGCCTCGATGGACGTTCCTGTTCCATGCTCAGGGGGTTGTGGCCGCTTCCATCGGTACTGACACCCCGGCATCGGAAATGGTAATGGATAAAAGACTCCTTGCCATTGAACGTAGTCTAGAGAATCTTTTGGCTACTTCGGTACCGCTAAAGTCGCTACAGACCGTTCCACAGACACTGGTATCGCTGTCAGTACTGGTGCCGGTACCCTCGGTACCTGCTCCAGCAGGCTTACTTCCCCCGATGCCGAGTTTGGAATCACTCTCAAGCATGGGGGATCAGATACCGACTCGCTTCGGTACCGACCTCGAGCGGTACCGAAGACAACTTTTGAAGGAGAACCCAGTGCTTCCTCCCTTTGAGTCTTCCGATTCCGATGACTCAGATGACTCCACCGGTACCAGAGCTGAACTTTTACAAGATTCAACGCTTTCTCCTCAACGTAGGATGTCTCCTCCTGAGGACATGTTTTTTCACGATTTTGTGCGTGATATGGCAAGGGCTCTTGCCATTACAGTGGTTCCTGAAAAGGAGCCTAGGGCAGAAGAATTAAGAATTCTACAATACCCCTTGGCTCCAAAGGAAGCAGCTATGCTCCCTATACATCAGATCTTGCATGATCTAATGTTACGGATGTGGGAAACTCCTTTAACAGTAGCCTCACAATCGAAACGCCTTTACACTATGTATAGAGTGCCACCTTGTCCAGGTTTTCAAAAGACTCAACTACTACACCTCTCTATGGTGGTGGAGTCTGCCATGAGACGGATTAAGAGTACAAAGAGTCACTCTTCTAATCCACCAGGTCGTGAATCTAGAACACTGGATGCTTTTGGGCGTAGATGTTTTCAGGCCTCCATGCTTTCAGCAAGGATAAGTTCCTATATTTTATACATGGGAATGTTTCTTGAGGAGGTTACAAAAAACTTAGAGCTTTTGAACCCCTTCCTTCAAGATGATAAAAGAGCAGACCATTTATTACTAGTCAAACATGCTCAGAATGTCTCTAAGTTCATGAATCGTGCTACCTTTGACTGTTTTGAATGCATTAGCAGGACGTCTGCTATAGCTATAGGAGCATGACGAATTGCCTGGCTCCAAGCTTCTGACTTGGAGGAATGGGTGCAGGAAAAGCTGGGAAATATTCCTTGCATTGGAGAAAATCTTTTTGGCAAGGATTGGCAATCTAAGGCTAATCAGTTGGACACTGATAATGCCACTTTGAATAGATTGTCAAAGATTTCTGCTAACCCAGCTAAGAAAAAGACCTTTAAGAAAACTTTTTTCTCCAAGAAGAAAAAGTTCTATCCATCTTCCATCCAACAGGCATATGTTCCCCAAAAAGGGCAACAACAGACAAGACAAAGAAAACCCAAACCCCAACCGGCTCAGAAGACTCAGCCTCCTCAGGGTTTTTGACTTTTGTCCAGAGAACTTACTCATTCTTCCTGTGTTAGGCCCAGAACCTCTAAACATTCCGGGTTGTATCTGCCACTTTGCCAACAGATGGCAACAAATCACATCAGAGGCCTGGACTTTGTCCATAGTGAGTCTGGGGTACAAGCTTCGTTTCCTCAGCTTACCACCACCCACACTGGTAAAACAGTTCAACTCTCAACATCTAGGCATAGACCTCTTGCTACAAGAAGTCTCCACTCTTCTAGCTCAAGGAGCTATAGAAGAGGTTCCTTTATGCCAACAAGGTATAGGGTTTTATTCCCCCTATTTTCTCATTCCAAAAAAAACAGGGGGTTTAAGACCAATCCTAGATCTCAGAGAGCTGAACAAATATCTAGTCCGAGAGAAGTTCAAAATGCTTTCCCTCGGCTCTCTTCTGCCATACCTTCACAGGCAAGATTGGCTATGTTCTCTAGATTTAAAAGACGCCTACATGCATATCCTTATTCATGTAGATCACAGGAAATTCCTTCGGTTCCTGGTCCAGGGAAGACATTTCCAGTACAGAGTCCTTCCCTTTGGGCTGGCCTCGGCTCCAAGGGTCTTCACAAAATGCATGTCAGTAATAGCAGCATTCATGAGGACCCTGGGGATTTTTGTCTTCCCTTACTTGGACGATTGGCTCATCCGAGCACAGTCATCTCAAGAAGCTCATAAGGCACTGTTACGAGCAAAACAAATACTCCAGTATTTGGGATTGGTCATAAATCATCCAAAGTCTCAGCTCGCCCATCTCAGACCCTCGAGTTTATAGGTGCTTGCTTGGACACACAGCTTGCAAGGACTTTCCTGCCCCAACCGCGCTGTCTGTGAATCATCGAGCTAGCATCTCAAGCAGCGCTGCAGACCTTCCTCACTGCTTGACAGATGCTTCGCCTACTAGGTCACATGGCATCGACTGTCAATGTAATACCTTATGCTCGTCTTCACATGAGAGCAGCCCAGTGGACCTTGGCTTCCCAGTGGTCCCAGGCCTCAGGAAGCCTTTCAGACAAGATCAGGGTTACCACACGCCTGATTCTGTCTCTCCGTTGGTGGCAATCTCTGGAAAACCTTTTAATAGGTGCTCCTTTCCAGCAGCCACAACCTCAGGCTATCCTCACAACAGATGCCTCCAAGTTGGGTTGGGGAGCCCACTTGGACAGTCTATCAACGCAGGGCCTTTGGTCTTCACAGGAGGCTCTTCTTCATATAAACCTCCTAGAACTCAGAGCCATCTCCAATGCTATTCGAGTCTTTTGCACCCATCTCGTAAACAAAACAGTTCTGGTGCAAACAGACAATCAAGTAGCCATGTTTTACCTCAACAAACAAGGCGGAACAGGCTCTCTGCATCTATGCAATGAAGCTCTGCAACTATGGGCCTTTGCCAGAGAGCATCGGATTCATCTGCGGGCAGTCTATCTTCCAGGCGTTCAAAACGTTTGGGCAGACAGACTCAGTCGAGTACTCCTGCCACACGAGTGGTCACTCCACTCTTATCTTGCTCGAGTTTTTCGTGTCTGGGGAACACCAGACATAGACCTCTTTGCAAGTCCACAGAATGCCAAACTTCCCCGGTTTTGTTACAGACTTCCAGCACAGAACTGTCAAGCCAGGGATGCATTCCTGCTTCACTGGGGTCAGGATTACCTATATGCATTTCCGCCAATCCCTCTAATCCCCAAAACCTTATTCAAACTCCAGAGGGACAAGGGACGCATGATACTCATAGCGCCTTCCTGGCCGAGGCAAACATGGTATCCTCTTCTCTTGCAACTCTCTCAAGCCACCTCTCTGGAGTTAGGGAGTGCTCCATATCTTCTGTCCCAGGACAACGGATCTCTACTGCACCCCAGTCCCCAGTCCCTACATCTCAAGGCCTGGTTACTCAAGGCCTAGACTTTCAAGATCTAGACCTGTCTCAACAAGTGAAGGACATTCTTCTGGCCTCCAGGAAACCTTCCACAAGACGTTCTTACGCTTTTAAGTGGAAAAGGTTTTCTTCCTGGTGTAATCAGAGAGGACCTAATCCCTCTTTGGTACCAGTAGACTCTCTTCTAGAGTATCTCCTTCATTTGTCGGCTTCTGGTCTTCAGACCAATTCTGTTAGAGTCCATCTTAGTGCTATTGCTGCATCTCATAAGCTCTTAGATGGACAACCAATTTCCTCTCATCCACTTATTTCTAGATTTATGAGAGGACTTCTTCTAACAAAACCTCCCATTAAACCACCTCCGGTGGCATGGGATCTTAACCTTGTTCTAGGTGTGCTCATGGAGCCACCTTTTGAGCCTTTGGCTACTTCGGATCTAAAGTTTCTTTCATGGAAAGTTGTTTTCCTGATTGCCATCACTTCTGCTAGACGCATTAGTGAACTTCCGGCTTTAATGGCTGATCCGCCTTATACAAGGTTTCATCATGATAAGGTGGTTCTTAGGACCCATCCTCATTTTCTTCCAAAGGTGGTTTCACCTTTTCATCTAAACCAGTTTATCTTCCTGTTTTCTTTCCTAGACCTCATTCCTCCTCTGCGGAAAGGAAACTTCATACTTTGGACTGTAAAAGAGCTCTAGCTTTTTATCTCCAAAGGACCCAGCCTCACAGAAGGTCTTCTCAGCTTTTTGTGGCTTTTGACTCTAGCCATTTAGAACTTCCTGTCACTAAAAGAACCCTCTCTAAATGGATTGCAGATTGTATTTCCTATACATATCAAAGTAAAGGAATACCTCTTGAAGGCCATGTCACAGCTCATAATGTCAGAGCCATGGCAGCCTCAACAGCTAACCTTCGTTCTGTGGCTATTGATGAAATCTGAAAAGCAGCAACTTGGGCCTCAGTATATACTTTCACTGCCCATTATTGTCTAGACAAGGACTTCCGCCGGGATGCCTTGTTTGGTCAAGCTGTTCTACAACACCTTTTCCACTCATAGTTCAACTCCTGCCCTCCATCCATTTGGATGCCTGAGGTCCCTGGGGGAAGCATGGCCCATCTACATAGATTTGCTACATGCTAGGTCTTCCCTAGGCATCTTTCAGCTCGGGAGTCCCCATATGTGAAGACTCATTCCTGCTTGTTCCTGGAGATAGCGTAGTTACTCATCTGTAACAGGTGATCTCCGGGAACAGCAGGAATAAGTCTTCACAACCCACCCGCCTCCCCTAGGAGTTGTCTTTCTCTCTCTCTTTCTCTATTTTTATCTACTTCTCTCCTTTGGTCTCAGCTTTAAACTCAACTGAAGAGAGGGAGGTAGATAGGCGGGAATGCAGTGTGCATGCGTAGATGCACGATCCCAAAAGCGTTCCTATTGGACGCTGGAGAGCGTTCCCGCATGGGCTCCGTCGGTACCGACGATACCCATATGTGAAGACTTATTCCTGCTGTTCCCGGAGATCATCTGTTACAGGTGAGTAACGACACTTTCCCTGCAGTTTTCGTTATCATCATGGAAAGTATAAGGGATATTGAAGTATCTTCCTCTCTATCCCCTCCAGGTGTCTTGGTGGCAGACTGAGAGCTTTCTGATGCTTATTCATGCCCTGGAGCAGGAATAGACCAAGTAGTGGGTGGGGGTGTGCGTGCCATTTCTGAAATCAGGAGCGCACTTCAACGAAACATCCCAAGTTGCCTAGAACATGTGGAGGAGTAGCCTAGTGGTTGGGGCAAGGTACTTCAGGCCAGAAGATCAAAGGTTCAAATCCCACTAGAGGACAGCAACCTTGGGCTGGAAGGACTGGGGTTTCTAGTCCCACAGGTGCTCCTTGTGGTCTTGGGCAAGCCACTTAACCCTCCATAGCCCATGTTCCCTGTAAAATAGTTATCTCCAAGTTATAATGCCCTGTTTGATGTAATTTCAGTTTGCTCAATGTAAACCACACTGGTGCAGTGTATATAAGAGAATGTAAATAAAATAAAAACATCCCCAGTCATGTCTCCATCACACCTCTTCATGATTTGGATGTCCTCACACTGAGGATGTCTATAGAACCAGTTTCTAAAATGGCTCTAGGGATACCTCTGTGATTTGGAAGTCTGCGTGCTCATTTTCAGATGTCCAAAGCATGAATAGGACTTCTAAAATAACCCTCATACAATAAAATGATTGAAAATAGCTGCCTAAGTTAAGCTTCTAAATTTATATACTTGGCTTGCCCCCATGATAATTCTTCTTTAATCTACCATCATATTTTTAGACAAAATAATTGCATTTTAAAAAAGGGTGCTCCTCTTGGCAAAGTTGGGTGACATCACCGAGGCAGTGCTTCGGAGCACCTGTCACTGACTGAGCTCACTCCTTCTTTTCTATCTTGGACTCCAGTGTGTCTAATCCTGACCCTAGTTAGCAAAACCATTGGCTAGATGGTTTCTCACTGTGCAATAATGTAGCATTCATTTGATAATGAGAAAAATTAAAGTTTTGTGAACTCCAGTAGATGAAAATCAAGAAACACTGACGTTTGGAGAACGTGTCGAGAAATACTAAGGCAGGATTGGGCTACCTTGTCAAATGGGCCTAACAAAGATCACTGTCAGACTACTTCTTTGGCCCTTCCCCCAGTTCATCTGCCTTCTGACACTGCTGTTTGAGACTTCCCTATTTCCCACTCCCCACCCTTTGCCTCTATTCCTATGGATTTCCTTTGCAACTCGCTTTCCTTAACAGCCTTTCTAGGCCCACTTCCTCCATTAACTTTTTTCTCTCTCGCCACCTCTTCTCCACCTCGTTTGCTTATCCACAGCCCCAATGGTCTCTATACCCTGAGTCAGTTCCAAGTGCAACACTCAGTATAAGCCACAGAAGTTAGTAATCTGCTTCCAGTCTCTGCCTGCTATACTGCAGCACTGGCTCCAGCAGCAACCAGAAAATTTTCTGATGTCCTAGGGCAATAGCACACCTATATTACTATGCATCGAGGTGACGAGTGTCTCTTAAATATTTGTTCATTATGGAAGTCATAGATGTTGTTTACATGTGTAAAAAGCTAATTTTCATATGTAAATGGCCATATATGTGTGAGAAATTATTTTAGAAAAGTCAGTGCTTGCACATATATGCCCGTGACACACACAGATTTGAGGGGCGTATGTTCTGGGTATGATTTGGGTGACCTTTTGAGATATTCATGCATTTCCTATTTTGCAATGGAAATACATGTATAGTTCAAAATATTTCCCCACTGGCACATATAACTGTCACCAACTGCTTGCTTCTATCTGGGCTTTGGAGGAATGATTGAATGGGGAACTGTACATACTACTTTGTGCTCCAAGGCACCTGTAAAGCAAAATTATCACATAAGCGTCAGTTTTCATATGTGCAGAGCCCTGAGTACGCCACTCTGTTTTGAACATGATTTTTTTTTTTGTTGCAAAATGGCTGTCCCCTCCATATGAGCTACCAGATCTGTGTATTTCTTCCAGGCTTTATATGCATCTTACAAAAGACTCCATAGTCGGTGAACTTTTTGTAAACTACACTGTATATTTTTGAATTTTCCAACTTGGATGTCCCTTTTCTGAACTAGATAACCTATACAAGCTTGGTTTCACACAGACATGTGCCGTTTATTCCCCAGTAGGTAATGCCTTGACTGTCAGCGACTGCAACTGAAAACCTGGCGTTAGCACACATTTGCAAGAGATAGAAACCATTTAAGTGTCAGAAATGTGCAGCATAGGCAGGGAGCCCAAGAAAAGTGATAGTAGTGCTCCATTTGCAGCAACAGCATAGTGCCCAAGTATGAAAGGCCACTATGGTGATGGTGCAAATGGGGCATAGGGGGCTGCAAGTGGGACATGTAGTGGGGGCAGCTGGAGAACAGGATGGGCTAGGTAGCCGCCTAGGTGGCACATAGGAACATAGACATCGGACATCAGCAAGACAGTTGCTGACAAAAGCCAAACACAATCCACCTACATCTACCTGGTCCACCCTAGCTAACAGTTGCCAGGGCACTGACCTGACATCCCCCCAGCCAACCCTCCCCCAAGCGGAAGGGACATAATACTGGCAGGCGGTGATGGGGCGGATGTGAGGATGCCCATGTATGCCTCCCCACCCCAGACCCCGCTCCCTAAGCAGTCGCCTACCCACACAGTGGATGTCCTGGGACTGCGCACTACCAGCACCGACAGCATATGGTCATGTCAGCATGGCAGGGGGGGTGTGCCTGTGCTGGGGAGGGCAGTGGCACCTGCCTGCAGTGGACCTAGGCCATGCCCTGTACCAGTACGTGGTGTGCAGTACACATAAAAGGCCTGGTTGAGGAAAAGTACATGTAGCTCTAGGGACTACTGTGCATCTGTGGCAACAGTGTGGTGCAGTGCACATAGCCAGTGTGCTCAGAAGCAGAGGATCACAGGTTCAAGTCCCAGCTGTGGCTTCTGCAGAGCATTTCCCTATGTTTTACCCTACAATGCAGATACAATAGCAACATGTGCAAAGCCCAAAGCAGTGGCAAACAGGGGTACAAACACCCACTCACACAGGCTCCACAATCCAAAGATGCATGGAGAATCAGGCTGTTGGCCTGAGCACAGAGCTGCAGTTATCACCAGAGCACTACTACTATCCCCTGCACAGTTTATCAATGTCAGCACTGTGATCAGGACCAGTGTGGCGCACAGGGCTGCCAACCACACCTATCTTTGCACAATGCTGCAATAGGAGTGTGTGTGTGTGTGTATGTCTATCCAGTGTTCTGTGGCTGCCCACACCTCACTGGGCCCACAATGTACCACTGTTACCAGCGGTAGCCTGAATATGTGCATAATGAGGAGCAAGGTATTGTGGGTATGGCCCAAACAGGGCAGATTGGTGAGGATGCATCTTCACAGGGTGTGGGGCAATGGCTGGGACACTGTAGTGCCCGACCACCGCCTGCATTGACAGGGTGACCACAGCATGGCATGCTGGGAGGGCACTCACTCTGACCGAGCAGTGATCATGACATGTCTAGGTTCCCACATAGCATTGAAAGGTACTTGTTTGTAGTGATGTTTGTGTACTCCCTGTTTTAGGGGGAGGGGGTCCAGTCACTATCTGCTTCCAGTGATGCTTGTGTGTTCCCAGTGCTGAGGCACAATCACTGAGATATCTGCTTGATGTGCATAGCTTCTCTGTGAGCATGCACTATGGACTGGTTAGTGGACTGTCTGCAGTTAGATTGTGCATGGTTGGAACACCTTGTAGGGAGCTGCTGGTGTATGGCTGACGGTGGTGTGAGGTAGTTGGGGTTTTCCAGACCTAATCCCAGCATTACTGCTGGTCTACCACTGCCCCAGTCACAGGTACAGCTCTGGCCTACCAACCCTGGAGGGCTGTCTTATACCAGCAGGATGGAGGTTACTTCACCGGAGCTCAGACACCTGTCCCTTACCTGCAAAAATGGTGGTTGTGGACCCTTTGGGGTATATAGTGTATACCACTTTGACCTGTAGATGCACTGCTACACAAACCTCATGCAAGTCTAGAAACCCCTCTGCCCTGATAACAGGTGCTCATGTCAGCCAGACCCTAACACTGGGTACACACTAATCAGGCGCCTAACAAGGCACCTTACTAATAAGGCACCTTACAGGGCACCTTATAAGGCGCCTTATAAGGCGCCTTGTAACGCGTGTTAGCTGATATGGCTTGCCGTAACGATGTACCGCCCATGCCTTTATATGGGCATCTGTACCATTACCGTGGAACCTAACGTGAGTGACATTACCGCAGTTTAGTAAACATACCCCCAAGTGTTCTCTATTGGCATCCACATGTAAACTGTGTTTTCTGTTAATGCATCGATACAGGTAAGCTAATGAGGTAGCGTTTGCTTTTTGTTGAAATCCACTAGAACGTTTTGCTAGCTATTCCCTCTGGAGATAAGCCTAGCCAGTATGGTTGTCAGGTTAGCTATAGTGATGATGCATGAGAGGGATTAGCATACACTCTCGTGTATGCAAATCCATCTCATGCAAATTCATTGTGGTCAGCCTAAAAAACAGGCTAGGTAGGTGTGCCTTCTAGACTGGCTTCCGATACATTGCAAAACAGAAGCCACATTAGCTTTTGTTCATAGCAAGAGTTTATGATAAACCTAATGCTGTTTTTTTTAAAGTACTGTATGAATCCTTCACACCAAAGTGTAGTCTTCTTAGACTATATTTTCTATAAATTATGTTTTGTAGTGTGTTATTCTATTACAACATGTGGATCCACACTGGCTGTCTGATTCAGCATTCAAAGATAGCCTTTCATGGCAATGACTGATCTCCGTCTTGTCTTTTCTATAACTTCTCTGTCTCCTTTTAAGTTAGATTCCTTGCAGACTGTGACCCCTTTTGTTGAGCCACTAGAAGAATAAAACAACAAAGCTGCACTTATCTTCATGAGCTTTCAGGATGATGAAAGCCTCTTCTCTGGATGCATTTTTTTTTATAATAAAATGAAAACAAAGTTCAATAAAAGTGCCACAATCTACAAACGATCCAGCTTTGTCCGGGAGCAGCGCTGCTACTAGAACTGCAAAGTTTTATAAATTAAAATATACAGGTCAGTATTTCAGCACTGTAGTCAGCATTGTTTAAATGCTGGCTGTAGCATTTAAAGATAATCTGAATTGCGGGATGCGCTGAATATCTTTATAGAGTGGTCAGCGCAGGTGCTATCCAGATAGCTGCGATACTGAGTCTACTATCACCGGATACATTTAGGACAGCTTTATTTTCTGTCCTCAGTTAATCCAGACAGCAGTCGGAATATCACCACTCTGACTCTCCAGATAACTTGTCACTCTGCTCTCCCCCCCTGTGCCAAGGTGGTCTGTAGGAATAGTCAGTGGCACTCTCCAGTGCCGCTGAATAGCCACAGAGAGAAGCAATCGTGTTCAGATAAATGCCTTGGAATATCATCCTGATTGATCTGAAACAGGCTTTTAACAAATTGAACATCCATTTGATATATGCTGACCTATGGTTCAGTTGCCACAGCTTTGAAACTCCTGAATAGAAATGGCAGTCATCATGATTCCAACCTTTGCTCCTCTGTTCACTCATCGCTCATAAGTATTCATACATGCATGTGTTCTGTTCCTTATGCTGATGGCAGCAAGATGCACTTCTTGTATTTTGTGAAAACTGCTCTATCAGTAAAATGGCACTACTATCTCTTATGACATATTATGCCTTGTTCCTTTTGCCGTTCAGATTAAACACAGAAATATCATTGAATCTTAGAGCTGCGAAATGCTCTAAAGGCATGAGGATGAGAATTTGTAATCAAACCATACTTTTATAATATTTGCATGCCGACTTGCATCTAGGCACATTAGTGTTGATATTCAGAAGGATTTATATGGTTGACTTTGAAGTTAAATAACCACATTAACAGAGGCAATCATGATTACAGCCTTCTGCTCTATCCCAGGTAGATATCCAAAGAATGACAGAGCCCAGTTCAATTGGAAAATAAAGATTGTAGCATTATTGTTATACTGCCCTATCAAAGGCATCTAACCTTGTACCCCAGCCTAGATAATCTAGTTCAGCCATGAATGCATTGCTTATCCAAGGGGGCTGCCCTGCACTGGCAGGACCATGAATCGGAGTAACTCAACCGGAGGTTTTAGGGTTACCCACCCACCAAGCAATGTCACAGTCCTCTTCCTAGGCCTGTCAGGTACAATATGAGGGTTGATGGCCTAGCACCTCACCGGGGTTTCACAGCCTGGCACTGGCTCCTGCAACCAAGGATATAATAAAATAACGTTAGAGGGCATAACATGAAGCTGCAAGGAGGTAAATTGCAAGGCAATGTTAGGAAATACTTTTTCACTGAAAGGATGGAGGATGCTTGGAATGCCCTCCCGATAGAAGTGGTGGGGGCAAATACCGTGACTAAATACAAAATGGCATGGGACAGACACAGTGGATCCCTTTATAGCAACAGGATAAAATAAAGATAAGTATAACTATCTTATTTCTCAACAAACAGGGGTGCCCTACACAGAGCGGTGGGTTCACCCCTAAACAAAGACATGGGGAGGGGTGATCTGCATGGAGCGGCAGGTTCACCTACTCTTGCCACCTTGCTGGGCAGACTAGATGGACCATACTGGTCTTTATCTGCCGTCATTTACTATGTTACTATATATGATTCCTTTCCCATCCCAACTTTCAATCTGGTAGGCTCAGGTACTTGTCATGGGGGGAAGGAAGTCTTTCTGACCCACGTCCATGACGTGCCATCACCACTCCTCTTCCCCTTCCTAAAGAAAATAGCTGTGGCCACAAGGCTATAGCATTAAGATGCAGGATGGAACAGAATAGAAGAGGTAATGGATTTTTTGAGGGTCGAAATGAACAAGCCATGTCTTATATCAGAAAAGTGCACCCTGCACCATGGTTCAGTTCAGTGCAGTCCACCAAGGCCCTATCATGGTTAATGTGGATGCCTTGGAGTAATTGTATGCATTTGCCAAACTGCCTGTCAGACCTCAATATTCCTCCAAGACCAAGGGAAGGGGACACATCAACAATGAGGAACAATTTTGGATTTGCAAATGAGCATGCCAGGCAGCCAGGATACAAGCAGTGCAACATCATTCTTTATCATGTTTAATAACTGTTAAGTTGACAAATCATCAACATTATTGCTGCCAAGATGTAAAATTAATGCGTCAAGATGGGCTGACCCATTCATTGCTTGTGGATGTGGTATAGGAGATCATGCCACTGCATGCCTCTTTGACTCAGTCACTAAATATGAATTCCACGTGCATCAAGGCCCAAAAATGGCCCAAAGAACATAGGAAATACCATACTGGATCATGTTTCCAACAGTGGCCAATCCAGGTCACAAGTACCTGGCAGATTCCCAAAAGGACCTGTGTTCAGAGCAAGAATTGTATTGATGAATTGGATTAATAGTTGTATAGACTGTATGCATGAATTGACCTTGGGGATATTTATGTGAATATTGAAGAGCCTATTTGTTTACCAGAGTGCGGTATTATAGGCTGTGGTTGGTGTTGTAAGTTTCGATATGAATAGAATTTATGTGCTAGTCTCTTGCTTTTGATTGGCTGAGCAAGGTTTATAATAGGGGGAATGCACCACAGTTTTCACTGATCCTGGTGAGCAGTGACTGCAGTTTGTTGCTCCGGTAAATCGATCAAGTGGTAAGTTAAGGATATTCATTAGTCTCTTACATTTGATTGCTTGAGTAAGGTTTATAATGGACCACATGCACCACATTTTTTCGCCAGTCCCTGTGAGCGGTGACTGCAGTTTGTTGTGCTGGTAAATTGATCAAGTGGTAAGTTAAGGAGAAGCAGTTTGAGTATGTATTTGGCTGGGAATGTAACGAAGCAGAGATCTATTTGTGCTCTTGTAGCATACAGGTGGATAGTTTTGTATTTATATATGGTTGGGTTTGGTGATATAATGATGAGTTTGTCTCTTTGCCCCCACAGTATTATATGTTGGCACACTGAAGCTTTGCCTCCCTCTGATGAAGTGGATTTGAAACGCTGTGAGGGCGTCTCCGGTGGTATTGGGGCTATTGGGTAGATACGTTTTGTGCCTTTATGTACGGTTGATCAATATGAAAGTATATGCTGAAGTCTTCAAATTTATGCTCTGTGAGCAAGGGGATATATAAGGATATTTTTGAAGATATTTTGATATTTTGAAAAAAATAAAAGTTATTGAATTAAATTACTTGACCATTGATAATGGGAGTTTTTCTAGGTTTCTTGACATTCCTGAGCATTTTATCTAAGGTTGAGATTGATATGCCTGGACTGTTAAGCTCAATCGTCTGAGATGCCTTTCTCCCTACTAATGTTGTGAAGAAACATACCCTGAAGATGTTCAGATAGGCAGAATGAAGTACTCTCCCAGCAAGGCAATCATATCCTGATGGATTTAGGTTTTTGGCTATCGGTCTCTATTGTTTTTCTGTTATGGCTGCTGCATATTGCTGCCCCTCAGATGCCAGTGCCCAAGCTGACCACCTGGTTTGCCTGTGGACTGTGCCGGCAATGCTTATCTAGGATGATATATGTGTTGGATGCTCTGGGTTATTAACTGTATGGGGATGGTACCCATACCATACATTTGTGGTGCGCTGGCACAGTGGGTACAACTGGCAGAGGCTGGTGTTTTCTACCCCTGTGCTAGCAGCATCTTTCATAGCCAGAAGTATCACTAGTGTGGCAGCTTATGGCTGCTCATGCCCACTCTCCTCCCCAAATCCACCATAATCCCGTTTTTGGGTTTTTTTGTGCATTGATCTGGTAGTGCAGGATTTTTAGCACGGATGCGTTTTTTCCCATGAATCAGAGAATGGAATTACAAGCACAAAATAGACTGCATAAGAATACAGTGGCAAATTTAATTTTCTTCAATTTTTTTCCCCAAAAAGCTGACAAAAAGATTAAACAGGATAGGAGATAGGGGAGAGCCTTGTAGCAATCCACAATCCATCCTTTGAGATTTTGATGCTTTTCAGTTAAATTGGACTTTCCAGTATGATTAGTGAAAAAATCTTTAAACCAGCTCCAGACTCTTTCAGTAAAACCAAGCTCTCCTAATTTGCCAATCAATAGGCCATGGTCAACTAGATCAAATGCAGCTGAGATTTCAAGCCACATCACATAATACCTTTATCCACAAAATCATATACAACTTGAAGTAAGGGGACTGAAAGCATCGCTGTACTGTGTCTGCTACTGAATCCAAATTGGAATTCATAAAGAATCCCAAATGTATCCAAATCTTCCGTAAGTTGCATTGCTACCATTGCTTCCTGTAGTTTAGCTAATAATGGAATATTTGCTACCGATCTATAGCTTGATGGAAGATTTAGATCTAAAGTCTTCCCTTTAGGAATAGGAGTCAGTGGAATCTCACCAATATTCTTAGCAAAATAACCATTATGCAACAATGCAGAATGCCCAAAGGAATCATTGCAAAAAAAGAGGTTGGACAAGGGTCCAAAGTAGTGACAGTGTGAAGGATGACTTCCCACTCAAATGTAAATGCTTCAGTAACAGTATACAAGTTATATCACAATGTGATCTTAACAGTGTAAGTGGCATTTAAATGTAGACCAATGCTAATATCAAGCTCTAGAAAAAGAAATGTTCAGCATATATTAAATGTAATAAAATGAAGCATGGAATTGTGAAACTGAACTTTAGCCATAATTTTTATATAACTATCTAAGCTATCAGCACATTTACGGTGCCTCGGGTCTTACCAGAGCCAGAAGTAAAACATTCTCCATGGCCTTACATTCATAGTTTTTCATACACTGCAAATTTGCAAGTGTTAAAATATTTACAATGGTTAAGCCTTCAAGTGTCAAATGGCTTTGAAAGAGTGGTTAGAGAAAACTAGAAAAATGAGTATACCATTCAAAACAGAGCTGTAGAAATAAAGGTCAACAAACAAGCTATGTGTGCTACTTTTTAACTGTACTAACACTGCATTTGCAATTAGTCACCTTCATCACCTAAGATAAGCAATAAAAAGGTACCACCTACAGCTAACATGGCAATCCTACTAATTTATTAAAGCAGATCTGGATCGTCTAGTGGATTTGGCACAGAGCAATACCAGTAGGGGGCAGGTACATTCCACAAAGGACATCCATGCTCCCATCATGAGGAAATGCTCCAGGGCAGCCCCATGGGGACAAGCAATCCAAAGCGGCTCTCAGCCAGACCATACCAGCTTTCAGGGAAATGAAGGCCCACAGACCCTTGGGAACCCACATGAGCTCCCCAGATCTGTGGAATGCCTTATCCCCTAGGCAGGGGGCTGTGAGAAGAAACACTGCTTAGAAAGTTCCAACCAAGCAAACCCCTGCTCATGTAGGTAACTGCTTATGAACAGGTAGGCCAAAGACATGTCCTCCTATGGTCAGCATGAGGGGTGAGCACCTAGCTCAATTCTGGACATTGCCATCCAGTATTGCCAATGACAGTATATGTGTTGCATGATGGTTCAGGGATTTAAACCGAATGACATTTGTGCCCAGGCTGTGCATTCATGACCAGTTAGGAAGGTGGGTGTAACTACAGTACCACCTGGTGGGAAGTTGGCTGTAGTTGCCAGCCATGTGCTGCCTCTATCACCCACTCTCTGCCCCTAACCACGCTTATTTGCATGCTGCTCAAGTAGTATGGCATTTTTAGTGTGGGAACCTTCTGGCCACGTGCACCCAACTACTGTGCGGCTTAAATACGCATTATCCCCTTGTTAAACCCTGTGCTACTGATTACTGTGCTTTAGTAAACATGCCCCTTGGGTTCCTAAATTAGGGGTACTTTTACTAAAAGCCAGTAAGGGTGCACCGAATTGTGTGTGTTAACGGCAGCATTAAGGTCCCCTTTGTGCGTTAAAGGCCAGGGCGGGGAGTAGGCATTCTGGCAGTAAGGGTGCTAGCAGTCAGTAAGCGAGCGATAAGGGTGTCAAGCATGCACATTAACATCTGAAAAGGCCAGTTACCTTAACAAAAGATAAGGGAGCCTTACTGCAAGTAACATTTCAGGTGCTGGATGGAATCAAAGGTAATAGCTGATGGACATGTCACAGCCATATGTCCCTGATGTGTTCGATAGTAAGTGGCAGGATAATATGGGATGCAGGTGGATGTCATCATTGAGGGCTGCCCTGCTCATTTGGGGCGATTTTAGAGGCTGGCTGAGAAGTGGGGATGTATGTGCCAGTGAGAAGTTACAGTGACTGGGCATAAGTGGTGACCTGCACATCCATTGCAGGTGATGTATGTGTGAAATGTTTAGGCAGCTAAGTATCATTGTGTGGATCTGGGTGTACCAGCTGTCATGAGAATACATGAGTGATCACAAAGCCTCTGTGGAGATGGATGTGGAGAACAATGCATGGAGGTGGAAGAGAGTGTCACATGGGCCTGTTGACACAATGCACCTCAATTGCAAATCTGCACCTAATATTGTGCATAGTGATATTTGTGGGCATAGCAATATCAGTCATGTATGGTTCAGTAAGCATCACATCGAAAACTTAGGTAGTGTCATTGTGACTAACCAAGCATGCATCAGTCAGGTCTGTGACATTCAGGTCTGAAGTATATGCTCTGACTCTCAGAAGGAAGGAGAAATGGAGACTGTCACGGTAATCCCATTGTCATGAACCCAGAAAGGATGGTCATTAATCCTGGCCTGACAGATGTAGTAGGCCATGATCACCTGTGAGGGCAATATGAGATGTGCACATGAGCATGGGGCATGCGTTGGTTACAGTCTATGGGCTGCTACAAATAACATACAACACACCATCTACTAGCAGGACAGAGTGCAGTATCCAACAGTCAGTGACACTGTGGCAGTGAGAGGACACCAACATATGGCTTGTGTGGCAGTCAGGCATTTGGAGCGGGACAATGGGAGACAGTGACATGGGCTGGCCTGCTGGGGGGGGGGGCAGGGGCATGGCATGGAGATGTGGTTAGGGGGGTCTGTTGGCTGGGATGGGGGCAGACATGGCTGTGCCCTACACGTTCTGCTGCCATGTGGCTGCACTACATGGCACCAGCCTGTGCTCTTCCACATGCCACATGTTGGTGCATGCTGCCTGCTTTCAGCCAAAGGCCTTTCCCTGGTTGTCTCCACAATGTGTGTCATGGACCACTGTGCATGGATTTGTGGAACAGCAGTACATGTGCACGCAGTAGCCATCATGTGTTGCCATACATACATAACACATATATCCCCACCTGTTTGCATTACACATAGCATCATACTACAACAACCATTTGTTCTGGGCCTGTCCTGGGGCTCACACATATGCACGCTCACCTAGCAGCCATGCATCTCCAAGCTGATCCCTGGCTGCTGCCTGTCCCAGGCTGGACAGGGCAAGGACAAATGCATTATAGCAGGACCCTGGGTAGCAGGTACACACATCAGTGAAGATCATGTTGGCATCCACAACCACCTGCATCCTGCATGTTCATCAATGTGTAACCATGCCTGTTCCAGTATGCCCTCTGTTTCAGCTGTGGTGCCCGCAGTGCAATGTGAGTGCAGTCTATACTTCCAAGCACCGATGGGAATCCAGCAACATTGTAGAATGCCTGCACGGTCTCCTGCCACATCGCCTGTGTCCGGGGGGAAGGCTATGAGGTGGCATATCCTCTGCAGCAGGGCCCCGGTGAAGGTATTTATGCAGTGGACTGCGCGATTCCAACAGTCACCCCTATCACATGCTGGAAGCTGCCAGTTTCCAGATATTCCATGACATGGCCTTACTTCTGGATGTGGAAGGCTCCAGGTCCACATTGAGTATGCTGCACAATTCAGTTATCATTGCCCCATCCAGTCTGTATCTCTGGTAGACCTCCTCCTCCATCAATTGCAGGTAGCTCACTTGGGCCTGTGTACACATGGGGCACAGTACCTGCGTCTTTGGTGCTGGGCTACAGCCTGCTGATGGTTACTCACTGCCTGTCACATCCTCCACTGTGCCCGGGCACGGCGGGCACATCTCCACCTTGTGAACACCATGTGCATTGCCCATATGGCTTCTCTGCTGGTTCAGCAACACTTTTCCTCTGCATAGTTTGGGTACAGGCCTGTACATGCTCCCCTTGCTCTACTATGCACTTTAACACCACTACATGGTTTTGCCGCTCACCATCAGTGGTCGTATGCATCAGGAAATGTCACTTATATACAGTTAGTGACATCCAATGTCAGCTTACACGTCCCCGTTCCGCCCCCAAGCCTCAGTGCTTGGCGCTGTGTAGGTAGCTGGGCCTCATCGATTCAAGCTGCCTTGTTGAATATCTGGTTTACATGGTTATAGTGGTTTTACAAGGGTAAGGCCGGCGTTTACACATGTAGCATGCACCTAGGGCTTTGAAAATCAGGCCCTAACTGTACAGTGATGATACAGATAACTGTTCAAATAGGTTATCTAGATAGCTCTCCAAAGTTATCTGTACAACAGCATTGAATATCTCTGCAGTATTCAGATATTTAGTGCTGATCATAATCCAAATACTGTGATGAATATCTTGGAGCAGTTAGCTGTGGTGACTAGTGTTTAAAAAAAGAATACTGATCACTATGGAAAACACGCTACTCCATCCTGTTTCCTTGGCTCGTAACCTTGGGGTCATCTTTGACTTCTCCCTCTCTTCCACACACATCCAACAGATAGATAAAACCTGCCATTTCTTTCACTATAACATCAGCAAAATGTGTCCCTTCTTTACTAAACAAGCTACCAAGACCCTTATCCTTTCTCTAGTCACCTCCCATCTAGACTAATGCAACCTCCTCCTTGCTGGTCTTCCTCTGAATCATCTCTTTCCCCTTCAATCTGTTCAAAACTCAGCTGCATGGCTAATTTTCTGCCAGTGTCACTATGTTCACATCACCCCTCTTTAAAGTCACTTCAATGGCTCCCTATCTGTTTTGCATCCCGTTCAAACTTCAACTACTGACATATATGTATGTTCATTCAGCTGCTCCCCACTACTTTTCCTCTCTTATCTCTCTCTACACCCCTCCTCGGGAACTCTGCTCTTCTGGCAGATCCCTTCTATCTATACCCTTCTCTTCCACAGCCACTTCCAGACTTTCCACCCTGTTGCTCCCTAAGCCTGGAACAAACTATTCCAGCTGGTACATCAGGCTCCAAATCTGGCCTTCTTCATATCCAGGCTAAAAATTCACCTCTTTGAGACCGCTTTTAGATCCTGATCCTCTCATCCTCCTGTTCACCTCCAATGTGTTTCCTTACCATTCCCCTAGATATATCATAAGAACATAAGTTTTGCCATACTCGGTCAGACCAAGGTCCATCAATCCCAGGGTCCTTTTCCCAACAGTGGCCAATCAAGGTCACATGTACCTGTTAGGTTCCCCAAAAGGTACACAGATTCCACATTGCTTATCCCAGGGTAAGCAGTGGATTTTTCTGGTCCCCTTTAATAATGTTTTATAGACTTTTCCTCCAGGAACTTCTCCAAACCTTTTTTAAACCCAGTTACACTAACAGCTTTTATTACATCCTCTGGTAATGAATTCTAGAGATTGATTACGTGTTCAGTGAAAAAATCTTTTCTCCGATTAGTCTTAAATAGGCTGCATTGTAGCTTCATAGCATATCCCCTAGTCTTTCTACTTTTTGAATGAGTAAACAACCGATCTATGTTTACCCATTCCACTCCATTCATTATTTTATAGACCTCTATTATATCTCTCCTCAACCGTCTTTTTTCCAGGTTGAAAAGTCCTAACCTTTTAAGCCTTTCCTTCCATCCCCTTTACCATTTTGGTGGCTCTTCTCTACCTTTTCTAATTCTGCTATATCCTTTTTAAGATATGGCGACTAGAATTGTACACAGTATTCATGATATGGTCGCACCATGGAATGATACAGAGGTATTATAATATCCTTTGTTTTATTCCCTATTCCTTTCCTTATGATTCTTAGCATTCTATTTGCTTTCTTGGCCACCACTGCACACTGGGCAGAGGGTTTCAACGTATTATCCATGATAACGCCTAAATCCTTTTCTTAGGTGATGGTTCCTAATGTAGAACCCTGCATCGTGTAACCATAGTTTGGGTTGTTCTTCCCTAAGGGCCCAATTGTGTCCCGGACGTAGATCTCCTCTGTGTGTCCGGTCTGAACCGGACTCACAGAGGGGATCGCGATTCTGATCCCGTGGGGCATGTCTAGCCCTGCGGGATCAGAATCGCAAACAGTCCTGCACGTGCAGAACTGCTCCCGGCTAACTCAGTCAGGGCATTTGTCATGGCACCGTGGCTCCATTTATAAGCTGCGATGCTGGCTGCCAACCAAAACAGCAAATTCCCAGCAGCCCAACCCCCAATCCAGCCTCTGAAGGTCAGAGTCGGACTGCAGGGAATGTCCCCTGGCCCCCCCAGCCTCTTCTGTGCCCCAAAGTTTAGAAAACAACAACATCCAGGGGAGTTATTCCACTTTGGAGGTGGAATAACCTCCCCGGCCATTTCATCAGCCCTGGACATACAGGGCTGACATTAGAATCGGACCTGTACGTCCAGGGCCGGCAACTGCCCATTGCCTGCCCTCTCTCTGTCCCCAGACTGCCCATTCTCTGCTCCCAACTATCTTCCCCGCACAACCAGTGGGGAAGTTAGTCGAGGGCTTAAGCCGGCTCGAATAGCGGGGATGGACGTCCCACTTTTCGTGGTTCAGAATGACCCACTAAGTGGATAACTTTGCACTTGTCCACATTAAATTCTACCTGCCATTTAGACATGTAGAGCCCAATTCAGGGAGGGGACGTTCAGGTCATCTGGATAGACAGGATAGTTAGGATCTGATTCTGGACTGCGGGAACAAAACATTCCCACGGTACACAAAATCAGGCTCGTGGATGGCCTGGTGGGCCCCTGCCACCTGCGGGGATGCCCCGTCTCCTGCATCTTAGGCCCCCTCATTCCCACTGCCAGACCCATGGCTGGCCTGCTGAGACTTGGATCGGGTGACGGGGATGTCCTGCACCCTGCCCTGGCCCCAGGGGAGGATCCCTGTGCCCGATCACCGGGTCGTTGCTGCTTTGAGGTGAAACAAGATACATATCCCCTTTGACCCGGCAGGATGTGCAGGGATGTGACCTGAATCAGCCCTGTACGTCCTGCCAGGCTGGCCCATTCTCACTCGGCCCAGATCCCGCCCTCTCCCACGGCTCTCCTATCCTGCTTCTCAGAATGTATGGGGAGAGCCAGAGGGTGAATTGGGCCTGGATGGCTTGCTGGGCTGCACGTCCTGCTGGGACGTGCAGCCCCGCAACCTACATCACAGAAAACGGGCCCCTAGTCTTCCAATTTATCAAGGTCCTCTTGCAATCTTTTACAATCCTCTTGTGTTTTAACAACTTTGAATAATTTTGTGTCATCTGCAAATTTGATCATCTCACTTGTTATTCCCATTTCTAGGTCATTTATAAATAGGTTAAAAAGCAGTGGGCCCAACACGGATCCCAAGGGTACTCCACTATTCACCTTTCTCCATTGAGAAAATTAGCCATTTAGCCCTGTTATTGTTATTAAGTGCCGTTGAGTCAGTGTCATGGCAACCCTCTGGATAGTTGTCCTAAATTGTGTTCGGTCTTCAGTCAGGCAGCTCATTGTTGACAGACTGGCACCCATAGCTGCTGTTATTGTATCGATCCATCTCATTGCTGGCCTTCCTCTTTTGCGTTGACCTTGCCAAACATGATGTCTGTCTATCTTTTTCACAGTCCAATGTTTGCATCCATATGCCGTTATTGAAAATGCCATGGCTTGAACAAGTCGAATGTTTGTATGGAGAGAGAAATCTCTGCTCTTCAGAATCTTGTTTAGGTCCTTTATAGCTCTTCTGCCAAGAGCAATACGTCGTCGGACCTCTTGACCGCTTGTTGCTTTTTTATTGATAGTTGATCAAAGTAGATTAAAGTTGTCCACTATTTCAATTTATTCTCCATCAACGATGAACTTACTGATTTTGCCAATTGTCATGATCTTTGTCTTCTTTACATTAAAGTGCAGGCCCATTTTAAGACTATGTTCTTTGATCTTGAGAAGCAAATGTTTCAGATCGTCTTCACTTTCAGCCAGTAGTGTGATATCATCAGCATAGTGAAGGTTGTTGAAGAGTCTTCCACCAATCTTCACACCTCGGTTGTCTTCATGCAATTCTGCTTCTCTGATGATTTATTCTGCATATAAATTAAACAGGTAGGGGGAAAGTATGCAGCCTTGTCGTACACCTTTACTGATTTTAAACCATTCTATTTCTCCTTGTTTCGTTCAAACTGTTGCTTCTTGATCAATGTAAAGGTTATGAAAGAGAACGATCTGGTGTTATGGTATACCCATGCTTCTTAATGTGGCCCAGAATTTCTCATGGTTTACACAATCAAAAGCGTTGCTGTAGTCAGTACAGCACAAATAGATATCCTTTGTTATTCTTTAGTCTTTTCAAGGATCCATCTCATATCTGTGATTATGTCTCTTGTTCCTTCCCCTTTCCTAAACCCTGCTTGCACTTCAGGTAGTTCTCGTTCGAGGTATGGTTGTAGTCTCTGTTGAATAATCTTCAGTAGAATTTTGCTGGCATGTGGGATCAGAGCGATTGTGCGATAATTTCCACAGTCAGTTGGATCACCTTTCTTTATCTTCTAACAAGTTCCTGATCCACAATAGTACACTGCCTCCAATCCCATGAGTTTTTAATTTTGCTAAGAAGCTCTCATGAGGGACCTAGTCAAAAGCTTTCTGAAAATTGAGATACACTATATCAACTGGCTGACCTTTATCTATCTGTTTATTCACACCTTGAAAAAATTATAACAGGTTTATGAACCCTCGTCACCCTGAGGCACCAGGGTGCCTGTTCACCTAGGCTGCACAAAGCTTTTGCTGGGGGGGGGGGAATTCCCTATTTCAGTCACTCTTCTCATATGGTTTGGACAGCACCATAGTGGAGGAAAGGGGGGCGCTAGAACCAGGGGGTCTTGAGGCCATGCATAATCAGCACACATGCTCTGGAAATGTTTAGAAACATAGAAACATGATGGCAGATAAAGACCATATGGCCTATTCAGTCTGCCCTTCCATAACAACTACCACAATCCTTTTTGTTTTTTCCTTTAGAGATCTTCTGTGTTTGTGCCATGCTTTCCAGAATTCAAATAGAGGCAGATTCAATATAGGCTAGTTATCTCTGGCAGACACCATTAAATAGGGCACGGGCGTGATTCAATCTCAATCCTGCATCCACGGGTACAGAGGTGCTCGTGTTCATGGAATCAGCACGTAAACATGTCCATCACTGCACATCCAACATGCTGTTCAGCCGACCTGCGCATGCATTCAGAGCGAGAGGCATGCACAGGTGCAGGCACAGACCATAGAGTGAAGCAGAGAAACCCATCCTCACCAATACTACGGGACACGGTTAGGTGTTGAAATAGTCTTGGCATCTTCGGACTCACTGCTTGGGAATGTATAAGATGTCCTCGAGCTGATGTCTTGGATGCGTTGTTGATTCCCCATGCTAATTTTTAGCAAAATAAGGGGTGGGCAATTTCCAGACAGCCACTTTGACAAGGTAAATTGATATTTACCTGGCTTAATGTCTTCTGGAGAACTACAGTTAATGAAGAACACATGCTACTCTATTCTTTCCCTGGAGTTTTCTAATAGAAGTGAAAAATTTCGCAGGGGTTAAAAATATTTTCACATCCCTTTTTAGCTAACATATAGATCCTTCCTAGTCAAAGTGTTCAGATTAGATCTAGGCAAGAATTATTGAGTCCATCTGTAATATAGATGCAGTCCTCAAGCTCCATTTCTGCATAAACTGTCATCTTCATCTTCCAGCACACTGCCGTCTGAGTGATTGTAAATGGTGTCGTTGAAAGCAATATGAAATTTCCACAAAATTAATAGTGCAATTTCTCTGTAAGAGGGGATAATAATGCATGCGTTATGTAATTCTAATTTATTCAAAACTGCTTTCCCCAATTTTCTGCATTATTCAATTCAGTGGCATGTACAGTGTAGAAGATATGACTGGTTGCTGGTAGAGAGATTTGAAGACCAGTATATAAATTGCTTTTAAATCATAACTCACTAAGATCTGCATATTTGACCTAAACCACATTAACAAGACTCAAACATGATAAACAGAGTGTCTGCACAACCTGGTAAACTGCAAAAATTCAATTGATCAAGTAGGCAGATTTAACAACACAATGGCTTATAATAGGAAGAACGTTTTTCCTTCCTAAGGGGGATCTAAGTAACATTCCCAAAACTTACAGACCAATAACTTGTCTACCTTCCATATATAAGCTGTTAACTTCAATAGAGGCAGTAGCCATAACATCATGGCAGTAGAGCAGAAGGGCAATCAGAGGGGTGTGTATGAAACCAGTTAACATTGACTAAGGCCATCATGGCCAGTGCTAAGAAAAGCAGAAATCTCAGTATAGCATGGATTGACTATAAGAAAGTCTTTGATAGCATCCCACACACTTGGATAACAAATTGACTTGAAATGTATAAAATAAATTCCGGCGTGAATGAGATGGGGATGGGGGATGGCGTCCACAGCTCATTCCCCATTCCACCCCATCCTCCCTCCCTCTGATCATGGCTTGGCCAGTGCCTTAGCCATTGTGGAGTGAGTTTCCGATGTTGTGGTAAGGGGAGTGCAAGGACCAGAAGGGTCAAGAGACCAAGTTCAACCAGCACATCAGCTCAGGACAGCCTGCGCAAGGGGGCCATAGAGTCAAGAAGCACCCCATGGTCCACCAGCCACAATGGTCTAACAGAAACTAAAGGGGGGCCACTGCCATCCACCCACAGAAGAACCTCATGCCTCTTCTTTCTGGGAGGGGCGCTGGGAGTACATCACATGGAGGTAGTACACCCCACACAGCTAGCAGCAGTGATGGACACAACTGGCCACCAGACCTGGGAGGATCAAAAACGTGCGATAAATATCACTCACTAACTACAATGCGCAACCCATGCCCACTCTGTACGCATAACCTACCCAGTCCCCACCCCATTGGGCATTAAGCAGTTAACATGGGATTCTTACCACACTGGCTGCTTTTAATGTGCAGTAGCCATTGCTATGGCCCTGCGTTAACGGTTACTACCCGTTAAAATGCATGTTAACATCTTAGGGCAGTTTAGTAAAAGTAACCATAAATTAGTCCCACCAGGATAAAACAAGAAAAGTCAGCACTCTCTTACAGGAGGAGCAAGGAGACAATCCTGTGTTCTGTGATACGTGCTGGTGCAATTTACAGCCTGAGCTATTTTAGGTATTTGTGCCATTTTCTTCTTTCTGCGTTTCTGCTGGAATTTTGCTTTTTATTCATTTTTGCTTTAGGTTAGGCAGGGCCGGCCCAGGCAGAAACCCCTGCTGTGCCCTCCGCCCCCTCCGCACCAAGCCATCCCTGCCAAGCTGCGCTGCTGCTGATTCTGTCTTGGGGGAGGGAGGTAGGTGGTGGCTGTGGCAATATTTAAAAAGTAACAGCTTTGTGCCACCTCTTTCTTGCCTGCGTTAGCCACATGCTTCAGCACACGTGGCCTGCTGCTTCTGATCCCACTCCGACAGTAAGTTGCATCGGAGGGGGATCAGAAGTGGCAAGTCATATGTGCTGAAGCACATGGCCTACGCAGGCAATGAAGCTACTGCACAACCACCCACTCGGGATGGCTGCCCTAGGTGTCCGTCTACCTCAATTAGTGGATGGGCCGGCCCTGCAGCAGAAGGCCAGCTCCAGCAGAGTACAGTATATTTCTTTCAATGGCTCATCCTCCAGGATTAGTGTAGGTTAAGACATATAAAATCTTGTGATTATTGTCTCCGTAGAAGATCATTTTTAAACAGATCTAGCTACATTAAAATGGAGTAACTTGACTAGATAGGACCATTTGAAAACTGTCCTGAAAAACATTTAAAGTTCTTGTGCTGTTCCACAGTGCACCTATGGTTGCCCACACTGAATAAAGATGAATCCAGGTATGGGATTAAGGTACGAATGGGAATATAACACAGAGGAATTTCCTTTTGAAATTTTGTATATACTATGCATACTTTCCACCTGCTGGGATCTGGCAGCATGAGCTTCGTCTTGCTGTTGCGGTATTTCAGGGGATGGGGAACTCGGACAAAGATCAGGACACCCGGAGTCTCTTAGGAATACAAGCCTTTATTATGCCAGCATAGACTCAGCTGAATAACTTCCCAAGATTGAGCCCGGTCACGGGACTCTTACACATTATATAGACATTACATCAGTTTACCATAGTATCTTTCTGATAGGTTACCTACTGCCGCAGCACTCTTCTGATTGGGGGAATTTTTGCCACAGTATTGACGCAGCGGGACAGGGGGTGTGTCACTTCTAGGATCAGGGCCCAGCCTAAATCCACCTCATTGTAAGTACAATACTAGGGATTTTTGCCCTATTTTATATCCCCTCCCAACTTACTTTAGTCCAGTCCTTGCAGTGACCATCTTCAACTGGGGCCATGCACCAAGTCTGCATCTGAAGGCCTGAAATCATGACCTCTAAATACAGCCACTTGTCTTTTCACATTAGAAATGATTCCCTTCTCCTTCTCCCTCATTGGCCATGAACACGTCTACCGCAGCATCTCCATCCCTGGTTAATTCGAGTAGTCAAAGCTGAGCTGGGAACATCCACAAAGTTACTGCTTTAGTTACTTGGCAGTATCTCCCAGCAATTGATCATTCTATATGGGGCATGTTTACTAAAGTGCTGAAGTGCTATTAGCTCTGGGTTTAATGCATGAGCAATGTGCGTTTCAGCTGAGTAATAGCTGGAAGCATAATGTCAAGAGGCAATCACATGAAACCCACCACACTATCCGAGCAGCGCATGATTAGGTAGGGTTAGAGCAGAGTGAAGGCAGAGAGTGGATGTTGTAGGTGCATCCAGATAGCGCAGCCGGGTTAGTGTCACTGCTGAGTTGGAAATGTGCCACTAGCACAGTTTCAGCTACCGCTTGGCTCCTACTAGGTGGTTGTTGCAGTTCTCCTAGGACAAGCAGGATGTGTCAGCCACACCTGGTGTCGTCCCCCGACGGCGCCGTGACGGAAGTGCTCTATAGCTCAGAGACTTCTGAGCATGTGTGAGGTGGTCCCACCTCCCCAGCCCGCCCCTAGCCGGCCAGTTTTTTTCCTTCCGCCTTCGCCTCAAGACGGACTTACTAGCTCTCTTACACCTTCAACGTTTAAATGCCTATACTAGACCACAAAAGGATCAAACCAGGTTTCAAAAAGTGCCTTACCTGCAACAGGAAGATGAATATCTCCGACACTCACCATAACTGTGTCAAATGCCTGGGGGCTTCCCACGAAGTGGAGAACTGCGAGAGCTGCGGCCGGATGTCCCCCAGAGCCAAGAGGCACCGGGAGCAGTCTTTGAGAGACCTTCTCTCCCCCGCTGCACCTTCCACATCCCGGGACACGGAAAAATCCAAAAGTAAGCATTCCAAGCCTGTTAACCCTGCTGAGCACTCCGGTGCTCCTAAAAACGCTGCCTCTAAGAAACCACGGCTGAAAAAGAATCTTGACCGCTCTGAACGTCCTGCCCCCGGAGAGGCCTCTGCCAGTTCGGTAAGCCCCTCTCCGGTTGGCTCCATCCAGGGACCTTCTCCCCGGCCACGCGGTCCTCCTGCCGGCCAAGATGGCGCTGCCCTCGTGGCCCCGCCAGGCCACTCCTCCGGACACGCCTCCTCCTCTCCTATTGGCTGCAGCGGCTCCTCCAGCAGACAGCCCTCCCCCCTGCTCGGCACGTCATCACGCGCCGATGGGGAATCCCGGATCAACTCTTCAAGGCCAGCTGACTCAGCCCCATCTCCCTCGGCGCACGAGCAACAAGCACGGGCTTCTTCGCACCGGCGCAGGGACACTGACCGCCGCGCAGGCTCTGCTGACCGCCGCGCAGGCTCTGCTGATCGCCGCGCCGGCTCTGCAGAACGCCGCGCCGGCTCCGGCGCTGCTGATCACGCGGCTCTCCCGCGCCGCGAAGGGACACCACATCAACAGGCTAGAAGCGGGGAATCCCCCCGGCAACACCGTTCCTGCTCCACAGACCGCGCTGATCCTCAGCGCCGACGAGAGAACCACGAGCACCTCGCTGACATCAGGGCACCCCCCTGTCAGCGCTCTGATGAGGAGAAGAGCAGGAAAAAGTCTGCCAAGCGCAGACATCGATCCCCCTCAGAGGAAAGGTATTCCCGTCGCGCTTCCTCCACCGACAGCAGGAGATCCAGCTCTCATCGCAGTAAGAGGCATAGGAGCAGCAGATCTGAATCCACCTCTTCTGCCATCCTGAATCTGCTATCACGCCTGGTGGAACAGACTGCTCCACTGCGGCCAGACCAGCAACGTAGGGCTATTAGCCCAGAAGAGACTCACTCTCTGTACCCCAGACTCTCGCCTAGAGCACGGACTCCCTCCCCTGACCCCTCCAGAGCGCGATCTCCCTCACCAGCACGACTGGACTCGGGAGCGAGCGACACTGAGAACCAGGAGCCTTGCTCTGAGGTGGAGGAATCAGCGCCAGGCTCTGACAACTTCAAAAACACAACGGACGAGGCAGACGAGCCTCCACCCACAGTACCTGAGGACCTCACCTACCCCAAATTCCTCAGGAAGGTGGTCTCTAAGCTGGGTCTGACCACCGAGGAATCAACAGACGAAAAAGATCCCGAGGTCATGAAGTACCTCAGCGGTCCAAAACCAGCCATGGCTCTTCCCCTCCACCGCAAATTGAAGGACACGCAGCTGAAACTCTGGCAGTCCCCAGCATCCGGTCAAGCCTTCTCCAGGCGTATGGACAACAAATATATTGTCCACTCGGGACCTGGATTCACCAAAACTCAGTTACCCCACCAGTCGATCGTGGTGTCCTCAGCTCTCAAGAGATCCAAGTCCATGCGTACCCAGACAAACCATCCTCCTGGTCGTGACCCCAAACGCCTGGACGACGTTGGGAGAAAAGTGTTTCAAGGGGCTATGCTCAACGCCAAAATAGCAGCCCACCAATTTCAGCACGTCCTCTTCCAGGACGCCCTCCTAGCCGACCTTAAGAAGCATCTACAGGATCTTCCCAAGGACTCACGATCAACGGCTGCAACCTATATGCATGAGTTAGCGGAATGCAGCAAGCATCTGATGTGCACTGCTTTCGATGCATTTGACACTGCCATCCGTACAACCGGCACGGCCATCTCGGCCCGCCGCTGGGCGTGGCTCCGAGCCTCAGGACTCTCTGACAACACCCATGACCGGATTGCGGACGCCCCCTGCTCAGGTGACTCCCTGTTCGGGGACAAGGTAGCCGACACGGTGAAAGGCCTCAAAGAGGATTACACCACCTTAAAGACTCTAGCAGCAGACGGCCTTGAACGCCCCTCTTGGAACCAGAGAGGGGGCTACTCCAGAAAGCACTTCGCCTCTTCTAAACAATTCTATGGCTCCAACCGTCAGTGGCAGCCGCCAAAATCAAGGCCAACCTATCAAAAGGCGCCCTTTCAGCGACAGCAACCGCGTCAGCGCAAGCAGAAGCAGTCCAACCCCTCCCACTCTGGGAAAGAACCCGCCGCCTTCTGACTATACCCCGGTTGGGGGTCGCCTGTCGCTGTTCCTCTCAGCCTGGCAAGAGATCACCACGGACAGGTGGGTCCTGCAGATAGTCCAGTCGGGCTACCGCTTGCCCTTCTCCACCCCTCCACGTCAGCTCAAGCAACCTACCAGCCAACCTCCGCAGCACCTGGAACAGCCGCTGCAGGAACTCTTACAACAACTCCTCCATGCCAAAGTGATAGAGCGAGTGCCCTCGGGAGAGGTCAACACTGGCTTCTACTCCCGGTACTTCCTTATCCCCAAGAAGAAAGGGGGCCTACGTCCTATCCTGGACCTCAGGAAGTTGAACAACTTCATAATCAAAGAGAAGTTCAGGATGTATTCGCTCAACTCCATCCTTCCCCTCATCAGAGCGGGGGACTGGTTGGCGACGCTGGACCTCCAGGACGCCTACTCCCACATCCCGGTCCACGCTTCTCACAGGAAATTCCTCCGATTCACAGCACTGGGTTGCCATTACCAGTACCGAGTCTTGCCATTCGGCCTATCTCCAGCACCCAGAGTATTCACAAAGTGTGTGGCGGTGGTAGCGGCGCACCTCCGCAAACAAGGCGTCGCCATCTTTCCCTACCTGGACGACTGGCTCCTGTCGGCGGATTCAGCTTACGGACTTCACAAAGCGGTACGCCTAACGACAGACCTGCTGACCAGAGTGGGATTCCTTCTCAACAAGGAGAAGTCCAGGCTGGAGCCAGCCCAGCGCATCGAGTTCATCGGGGCGATAATAGATACCAAAGCCTGCAAGGCTTTTCTGCCCCAACTACGGATCAACACCATCATCCGCCTAGCCAAGGAGATGTCGGCGGAGCAACGTACCTCGGCCCGCGCGATCCTCTGTCTGCTAGGCCACATGGCTGCAACGACTTCTGTCCTCCCATTGGCGAGGCTGCACATGCGTACCCTGCAGTGGCACCTACGGACGCACTGGAAGCAACTCTCCCAACCACTCAACACTCGCATCCCGATATCTGCCCGCGTGGTCCAGGGCCTGCGCTGGTGGACACAGCCATCCAACCTCTCGGTGGGCAAGTGCCTTCACCCACGCATACACCAGCTCACCCTCACCACGGATGCCTCCTCCTCGGGATGGGGAGCCCATCTACGGCACCTCAGCACGCAAGGAGCATGGACCGCAGCGGAGCAAACCCTCCACATCAATCACCTCGAGCTCAGGGCCATCAGGTATGCCCTACAGACGTTCATCCCCAAACTGAAAGGGAAAGCAGTCTTGGTACAGACGGACAATCAAGTTGCCATGTTCTATATAAACAAGCAAGGGGGCACTCGCTCCCATTCCCTATGCAAGGAAGCCCTCGACACATGGGCTCTGGCGCTGCACCACAATTGCACACTCCAAGCAACGTACCTTCCAGGGGATCAGAACGCCGTAGCGGACAGGCTCAGCAGGCAGCTTCAACCTCACGAATGGATGCTCCACACGGAAGTGACGCGCACCCTCTTCCAGCGCTGGGGAAAACCCCAGATCGACCTCTTCGCGACAGAGGAAAACACAAGATGCCCCTTGTTCTGCTCCAAGCGCCCGTCACAGCAGAGAGTAGCCTCGGATGCATTCGCCATCCCCTGGAGCAGTTGGGAGATGGCCTACGCCTTCCCTCCGACACCTCTCTTGACAAACACGATACAACGTATCATCGAGGAGAAGGTGCAGGTGATTCTGGTCGCCCCTTATTGGCCAAGACAGATGTGGTTCTCCCTGTTGTTGCAGCTCGCGCAAGAGCCTCCGATCAGACTACCTCTGAGACCAGACCTCTTAACCCAGAACGGGGGCCTGACCTGGCACCCCAATCTCCAGACACTTGCTTTGACAGCCTGGAGGCTGAAAGGTTAACCTTCAACGGCTCACACCTTCCTCCGGATGTGCAACAAATTGTCCTGGCTTCACGGAGACCATCTACCAGAAAAGCATATGGCCTCAAATGGAAACGCTTCACCATCTGGTGCAAGGACCACGGAATAGAACCTGCCTCGTGCCCGATACCCACAATCCTTCAGTATCTGGCACTCCTCTGCAGATCGGGGTTACAGCCACAATCCATCAAGGTACACCTAGCTGCCATTGCCTCCCTGCACGAACGCACGGATGACACGACTTCAGGCTCCATTGCCACCCTTCCAATTGTCACCCGCTTCATGAGAGGGCTACGGAATCTAAAGCCCCCGGTACAGAAACCGGTACCCTCCTGGGACCTTAACCTCGTTCTACAACAGCTTACGCAAGCGCCCTTCGAACCACTGGCCACAGCCGAAGGAAAATATCTCGCCTGGAAGACCCTTTTCCTCGTCGCCATCACCTCTGCCAGGAGGGTCAGTGAGCTGCAGGCTCTGGTGGCACACCCGCCATACACGCAGCTCTATCATAACCGGGCGTCCCTGCGGACTCACCCCAAATTTGTGCCGAAGGTGGCCTCCGCCTTTCACATCAACCAGGCAGTAGAGCTGCCATCCTTCTTCCCAGCACCACATTCATCCCCGGAGGAGCAACGTCTTCATTCTCTAGATTGCGTGCGTGCGTTACGCACCTACATCGACAGAACATCTGCCACTCGTCGGGGGACACAGCTGTTCGTCTCCTATGACCCGAACAAACCTGGGAGACCTGTTACCAAACGTACGCTTTCCCTCTGGATCTCAACCTGCGTGGCCTATTGTCTGCAGAAGGCGGGCGCACTCCCGGCAAACAAGGCGAGTGCGCACCAGCTCCGCGCAATAGCCACTTCCTTGGCCTGTGCTCAGGAGATTCCAGTGATCGAGATCTGCAGAGCCGCCACTTGGTCCTCTCACCTCACCTTCCAGAAACACTACTGCCTCGACACCCAATCCGAGACAGACGGCTCTTTCGGCCGAGCGGTCCTATCCGCAGCCCTGGCGCCAGAGAGGGCAAGCGCCGCACGCGACTGAACTCTGGGACACTGTCCTTCTGTCACCTTGCCCTGAAAGATTGCACTAGTTACTTACTTGTGTATGCATCATTGTTCTTGCACCATTGTTCTTGCACTATTGTCCATGCACTATTGTGTCTTGCACCATTGTCACGCACTATTGTTCTTATGCTTTGTCTATATGGTTACTGCACTGTTCGAAATTGCACAGTTAAGCCCTACTTGCACAGTTGTTGTTTGCACTCCACCTATTGCACGATCAACCTGTTGTTACTAATAAATGTTTGCATCTCACGCATGCCTCCCTCATTTCCCTCATCGTGTACATAGCTTGGGAGACACCAGGTGTGGCTGACACATCCTGCTTGTCCTAGGAGAAAACAAAGTTACTTACCTGTAACGGAGTTCTCCGTGGACAGCAGGATAAGTCAGCCACACCATCCCACCCGCCTCCCCTTCATGAGGGTGGCCTGCGCACCGCACCTAGCCGCAACGGCATAGCTAGTCACCAACTGGCCGGCTAGGGGCGGGCTGGGGAGGTGGGACCACCTCACACATGCTCAGAAGTCTCTGAGCTATAGAGCACTTCCGTCACGGCGCCGTCGGGGGACGACACCAGGTGTGGCTGACTTATCCTGCTGTCCACGGAGAACTCCGTTACAGGTAAGTAACTTTGTTTTTCTGTGCTGGCGTGCTATTCATGGGAGGTAGGGGCATGTCACCTACCCAGTACAATGTCCTGATCCCCCTCCAACATATCTCAAGGAAAGGGAACCATTTTGGGGACAATTAGGTGGTGGCCTAGGACGATGACCTCCAGGGATTCATACCATAGATCCTTACATTATATGACACCCACAAAGCCTGCAGCTGAAATAGAGCCTAGCAGAGAGGGTGAGCACACATATACATAACAGGGAAATGAATGCAGAGTTGTCAAGTTACCCGTTTCCATGAGTGAGATTTTTTTGCCAGTTCTGCTTGTAAATTTGCGATGCAGTGCAATATGGAATTTGTAGTTCCTGAATTTACCCATTGGAATCAGTGCTGCATAATGCATCAGGTCCCATAATGAATCAGGATGAGATTGTCAGAAATCCAGGACTGGTTTAAAATCTCATTCATGGAACTGGGCAGCTTGGCAACTCTGTGAATGTTTCCAAAGCTGTGAAAGTTGGAACTTAAAATCACTGTAGCTGAATTGCTGTACTATGGCTCTGGGAAGGTGGCCATGGAGCAGAATGCTTTCTTAGTGAATCCAAGACCCCTGCACTGGCCCTCATACAACAGAGACAGAGCTGCACCTATGGCCCCAGACTGTATGCCATCATCTGTTGCAGTGCAGATACACACAGAAGGCTGAGTGGTGAACAGATGGAATGGGGAGTGGCCCTGTATGCCAACAGCAGCAGCAGCAGTAGCTGATGGGATATCTAGCCCTTCTCTACTTCTCCACATGAACATTGAGAAGGAGAGCATGGCAGGGCAGCCACAAAAGAGTGGATAGCCAGCGCTATAAATGGATTTGAGGTTAGGCCTTGGGATCCACTGGGCCGCATAGCCAGGGCTGGAAACAGCTGAAGACAATATGGGGTGTGGCATTCAAATGAAGAGATGCACATAATGGCAGTTGGAAAAACTGGCACACCATTGTGCAGTCCTACTATCACTTCTCCTGCATGGAGGACCACATAGCAAAGCATATGTAAACCAGGGGAGCTATGCTACCGGAGGAGATCTATACTGGCAGACCCAGGAAGGATGGTGAGTGGCAGCGGGCGGTTCCCCTCGGCCCGCCCCCAGCCTTGGAAGGCCCCTTCGGGGGTCGGGCAGGGGGGAACAGCACTTTTAATTTGGTGCAGGAAATCTGGGCTCCTGCATGGCGTCCCCGTGCCATGGTGACAGGATGTTTTGGCACTGAGGCTCCATGCGGGAGCATTGTGAGGACTGGATGGGATGGGAGCTGTAAGTGCAGGCCAATTCAGATCTGGACGCCTCTGGCCCATCCGGTTGTCCAGAATTTGGACGGGCTGGAATTGCACCCGATTTGGTCCCACGGGGGTTACATGTTCCCACGGGATCAGAATCGGGTGCACTCAGCCCGGACGGGCAGACCATGCCCCTGTTCTGTGCCCCCAGATGTTCAGCCACTTACCTGGCTAGCCCAGCTAGGCTCCTGCATGGATCTGCGGTGTCATGGCATCCTGTTGCCATGGCACCGTGGCTCTATGCAGGAGTTGTGATCCCCGGCAGACCCTGAAATGATCCTATCCCCACCGCCTGACCCCTGATTAGCCATGCCATGGCCAGGGTCGGGCAGCAGGGAACCCTCTATACCCCCTTACCTCCTTTTCCCTGCCTGGAGCAAGTGTTGGCTGCTGTCTAGGGGGACTTTTTCCACCTCTGAGGTTGAATAAGGCCCCCATCCAAATGGCAGACCACAGACGTACAGGGCCGACCCTAGAATTGGCCCTGTACGTCCTGGGTAGGGGTCACACCCCCAGCCCGCCCTCCCTCTTCCTTCAGCCCGCCCACATACAGAGCTGCCCGCACATCTCTGCTGTAACTGTGGGGAGCTCTGTGGGTGGAATCGGCACCCTGGTGTTTAACGGGGATATACGTCCAACCTGAACGTATATCCCCGCTAAACACGGGTCAAAATCTACACCATAGTATATAACCAGATGAATAAAGTCACATCCTTTTAACTCTACTGCTCAATGGAAGCTGAAATGCTTAAAGAATGCGTGTTAGCAACAAGGCAGCATGGAAGATACTGCAGATTAAAGCAGCACTTTAACAAAGTTAAATAGCAAATTCACAATATTTTATAATGTGAATACCCTTATGAGGAATGCTATTCTTCTATTGTCTCTCATAAAGAAGAATTACTTCACCGCACTGCTGCTGGGTAGGCAGGATCCTGGCAAACTAGAACACCGGGCAAGCCAGAGAAGTAATGAGATCTGACACCTTTGTTCATTATCTTTTATTGTGGGAGCACTCTAGGAGAAAAATACCATCCGATAAAAGAGTTAAAACCGGGACAGCTGTGGACAGCTTTTAATGCTAGAGCTCCTAGCTTGGAATGTGAGCTGGGAATATACTAAAGAATACAGGAAGTTTCAGTCACATGCACACGCACTCACTCACATTCAGTGACAGGGCTGTACCAAGGGCTGTACCAGCAGTGCAGCCGCACAGGGCGCAAGCACAGAAGGGGGGCACTGATATCATCACTGGGCTTCCAGGAAGCTCAAAACGAGTGAGTTACTGAACGTGGCTGAGTGGAGGGGTGGGGAGGGGCCGGATTTGTTAGTCGCACAGGGAGCATTTCTAGCTTGGTAAGGTCCTGCTCAGTGGTAGTCACATATGGATGTCTCTGTATCGTTTCCCTTCCATCTCACACTCTCTTTTAGGAGGTAAGTTTTATGAACCTTTTTCATGTGTAAAATGCCTTTTAGAAATCAAGTCACGCATCAAAATACTTGTGAAGCAATTTGGTGAAAACTTGTGTGTGACTTTAAGACTTCAGGGAGGACTTTGGGCAGAACACAGGCAGAATGATGATTTGCAGGCATACTGTATATTTTATTTATTTATTTATTTACATTCTCTTATATACCGCGCTATTCTGCATCAGTGCGGTTTACATTGAACAAACAAATTACAGTGAACAGGGCATTATAACTTGGAGATAACTATTTTACAGAGAACATGGGCTATGAAGGGTTAAGTGGCTTGCCCAAGACCATCCTTTTCCTCTCCCTCATTTACCACCCATTATATTCACTTTTTCCTTATCTCCTCCTCTCCTTTTTTTGCAGAAGCATTGAGAAAGTGCTTAGGACATAAGACTTGGAGGAGCATTGTCAATGGCCAGTTTCCACTTTTCTAAGATGTGCAGAATGGTGACTCATTGCAGCCTCCATAGTGTGAGAGAGCTGGGACTCATTCCCTGCCCCTTCCCCTCCATTCCCATCAGCCAGAGCTAGCATTACAAGGGTGCAAACAGGGAGTTAAACTGTCTTGGCTCCTGTTTTATAAGAGGCCCCAAACTTGTCTGTAGCTAAAGGAGATAAGAACATAAGATATGCCATACTGGGTCAGATCAAGGTCCATCAAGCCCAGTATCTGTTTCCAGCAGTGGCCAATCCAGGTCACAAGTACTTGGCAGGTACCCAAAGTCCATAGCTTCCACAATACTCATCCTGGGAATGGATTTCCCGGGTACTCTTTAATAATGGTTTATAGACCTTTCCTCCAGGAACTTGTCCAAATCATTTTTTAAACCCAGGTACACTAATAACTTTTACTACATCCTCCTGTTTTCATTTTGATGCTATTCATATATTCAGATAGAAATGAGCTGGCAGAATTTAATGTTGTATATGTGTATATATATATATACACAATATTGCAAATTAATTCACCAGTTTGATGTTATTACACTAAAGTCCAAATGACATTTTGCAGTTATCATATGCTACCTAAAATATTGCTGCAATAAAACAGTTAGTCACAGGAAGATCTGATTCATTACACTAAATTTTGCTAAAGAAAATTACCCTGAATAATTTTAGATTACTGTTTGGTAAAAAGTGGAGTGGGTTATCTGTACTAGAAGTGCAAAGGATTTATCTCCATTCAAGCTGCGCGAGACATGACTAGACGTGTTGCTTTTCTCCAGACTTGGATCATGGTGTTCTAAAAACTGGTTGAAGATGAAAAGAAAGCTGTGTTTTGGAATGACCTCCTATAGGACTCATACCTTAAAATGCTTTACAAATCACTGGTCAACAATGTTTTTCAAAAGTCATGTTACTGAAATAAAAATAGTCATTTCTTATCCATTTTTATATGCTGAACACGAATATGACAGTGAAATTGCAAAGTTGGCTCTAGGTTTTTTGTAATCTACAAGAATTAATGTTTACATCACGAAATGCATGTCAATAGTAAATATAATAGGCCTTCGGTTAATAACTGTAAAAAACAAGTCATAGACTACTTATTAGATTTTTTCGCCTGTCTCTTGTACATCTGTTCGGGAGCTTCTCTGGGGCGCGTCCAGCAGTAGTCAGCCAGCATTGTAGTGGACCATTTTACCTGGTATCTTTGCTCCATCGTTGCGATATCCTGGTGAAAACGTTCGCCCTGTTCATCACTAACCATACCACAGTTGTCAGGAAAGAAATCGAGAGGGAATCAAGGAAATGGATCTTTAGAGATATATTGCAGCCATGTTTCTGATACTGCATCAGCATGTCTTCTACTAGTTCCTTGTAGTTTTCTGCCCTAACATTCCCGAGAAAGTTTGTTGACACTAGGCGAAAAGCATTCCATGCTTGTTTCGTATCACCCTACAGGAAGTTGTTGAACCGGTCATCTTTGAAGAGCTCTCGAATCTGAGGACCCACAAAAACTCCCTCTTTAATCTTTGCTTCGCTGAGTCGAGGGAATTTTTCATGCAGGTATCGGAAAGCTGGCGAAGTGCGGTCCATGGCTTTCACGAAGTTTTCCTTCAAACCTAGTTTGATGTGAAGGGGTGGTAGCAGGATTTTATGAGCCTCAACCAGAGCTGGGTGCTGGATATTCTTCTCTCCAACTGTTACATTTTGTCTGCGATTCCATTCCTTCCGCAAGTAGTGCCAATCCCTTGCTCGGCTATCCCACTCACATAAGAAACACATGTATTTTATATATCCCTGCTGCAGTCCCATTAAAAGGGCAACTACCTTCAAGTCACCACAGAGGTGCCAGCTGTTCTTGTTATAGTTAATGGAAGTCAGTAGATGCTTTAAGTTATCGTATGTCTCTTTCATGTGGATGGCATGCGCTACTGGAATAGATGGAAGACAGTTTCCATTGTTCAAAAGCACAGCCTTCAGACTCAGTTTCGAAGAGTCCATAAATAGTCTCCAGTCTTGTGGGTCATGAGTGATTTTTAAGGCATTCATGAGTCTTTCAATATCAGAACAGAATACCAGATTACTTTCCTTTCTCTAGAAAGGCTCCATCTGCTGGTGGCGCTTTCGATATGAAGTAATGTTAACATCTTCTAGAAGATTCCATTGTTGGAGTCTTGATCCTAGCAATTCTGCCTTGTTCTTGGATAAGTCCAAATCATGAACCAGGTCATTTAGTTCTTCCTGTGTTATTCTGTGTGGAGTTGATAATGCATCCCAGTGAAAATCTGGGTCAATGCATGCTGACGGACCAGGAGAAGAACAGGTAGGCTCACCCTTGTCCTCATCAAATGAATCAAGAGAATATTCTGATGGAGGTTCTGGAATAGGAAGTCTCTCACCATGTGGAACTGGTCTCAATGCAGATGGAATGTTTGGGTAGACTATGCTCGACTTCTTTTGCTTCGTTATTCCACTGGAAAGAGGAGGAACCAAGCAGAAGTAATAGTCATTTATGTGGTTGCTTGGCTCTCTCCACACCATGGGGACTGCAAACGGCGTTGATGGTCTTTTGCAATTCAACCACTGTGAAAGCGGTGTTGTACATGTAGCGCAGCATATATGCGGGGCCCAAGGCTTGTCTTGGTCACCAATCTTGCATCCAAAGTAAAGATAATATGCCTTCTTCAGTTGAGAAGTGATACTTTTCTTCTGGTTGGCAAATGTCACTTCCCCACAAATGTAGCAGAAGTTGTCAACGGTATTAACGCACTTTTGCAGCATTACTGTTCTGTATTGTACCTAAATGGCTAAAATTATATGATTAATAAAAGTTACATGTAACAGTAGCTTAAACTGTCTCGCACACAGTCTGAAATATTTTAAATGCTCAACCTTTCCGACTGCGTATGTCAGATGGCTTCAGCAGCCGTCTGGCAGTAGTATTGCATTGCATCAGAAAATGATGCAATCAACTCTGGATGATGTGTGCATGCTGGTATTATGCAATGTGATGCAATAGTACATCATTCAAGGCTTATTTGGGATGTTGTTGATGTCCTACTGGATACATTTATACGGTGAAGCGTAAAAAATGAACTACATGCAATATCTTCAAAATGAGAGCTAATACATTTTTTTTATATTCTCTTATATACTGTGCTATTCTGCATCAGTGTGGTTTACATTGAACAAACTGAAATTACACTGAACATGGCATTATAACTTGGAGATAACTATTTTACAGGGAATATGGGCTATGGAGGGTTAAGTGGCTTGTGCAAGACCACAAGGAGCACCTGTGGGACTAGAAACCCTAGTCCTTCTGACCCAAGGTTGCTGTCCTCTAGTGGGATTTGACCCCCTGACCTTCCAGCCTGAAGTACATTGCCCCAACCACTAGGCCACTCCTCCACTCCGTAATGTTATATTTTAATGTTATATTCGTGTTCAGCTCACCAAGATACTACAGATTAGGGCCTTTTAAAGTCAGTAATGATTTCAATGTTGACCAGAATCAGTCCAGGAGATGAAGTGGAAGGAAATTCAAGATATCTTCCCCCACAGAAGACCCATCTCCCTTCTATCTGCTGAATGATTCTCAATTTTTTTAGTTACCAAAGGGGTCTATTTTAAAAAGAGTGTTAGCAGTAACACAAGTATTTCATATTAGTTAATGACGGTGTTACCACTGAATGTGTGCTTAAGGGTATTAATACACATTAATGTGTTTATATCACTAGTGACACTTTTTGTATTAATAAGGATGTAAACTTAAAAGTAACATCAGGAAATATCTTTTCACTGAAAGGGTGGTGGATGGAATTCAATATGGCATGAGACAGACACAGTTAAGCAAGATGATGAAATCAAAACAAACTTAAATATCTTTTATACTTCAACAAATAAAGGGGAGTGACCTGCACGGAGTGGCAGATACAATCTTAAACACAGGCATAGAAGGGGTTGACTTGCATGGAGCAGCGGTTACAACCATTCTAGCCACCCTACTGGGCAGACTAGATGGTCCGTCCTGGTCTTTATCTTCCATCATATATTATGTTACTATCTTTAAATGAGTTGATTGAAATATAAAACTATGATAATCAACTCATGTACACCTAACTCAGTTGGCTTGAATGTCATACTCTGCACTAGGGCCACTATCGCCTCTACAGATGAAGAATGTGACAATGAAGAATCAAGACAGTGGACACTAGGACAGTTGCTGTACTAGGTATACACAAGGTATACACAGTAAGCTCAGTTCTTGCTACAGAAATTTGAACAGCAGAAATGGCCTGCTGAGAAGCTAGTGACTGATTTCATTTTTTTTTTCATTTTCTTCTGTCAGCTCAGCTCTTTGTTTCCCATAGTATTGTTCCATTGCTCATTTCTTTGCCCGGCATATGAAGGAGTTGTCCAATTATCCATATTCTCATCCACTCTCGGCCTTCAAAATAACAGTAATTGTAACTAGGGGACCACTCTGTCCCTTCTCGCATATGACTTGTACTTATCTGCCCCCCACTGACCAGGCTCTATCTCCCATGCAAGCAGAGAGAAAGGAAGACCCGGAAGTCAAGGCCAGTAACACACACATCGGTTTGCCACTGCCACCGTTGTTCCCGTCGCTCACCTCGTCCTGCTGCCACTGCCCTGGATGCTGTGCCCTGACTTGTTCTGCTCAGCTACAAGGCTCCTGGCTGCTGCGGGTGTGCAGATTGTTGCTGCGAGGACCGTGGTGGCCACCTCAGAGGCCTGTACACTGCTGTGCTTGGATCACCAGCCCGCAGGTCTTTGATTGCCAGCCTACTGGGCATTGCTGCTGCTTCTCCAAGGCTGCAGGCAGCTACGCTGCACTTGATTATGGGCTCTAGCGTGTACAGCCCTGTGTGGCTCCTCTGCTGGCTTGGGATACTCTCCACTGTTTCCCCCAAGGCCTCTCCTGCTGGTAAGCTACCTGAACACCTTTCAGCCCACACTTCCTTCTCTCCCATGAACCTCTCCTTTAACTGTTCCTTTACCCCTCCGTCTGTCCCTTGGCTATTTATCCCTTGGATCCTGCCTACTTGCCCCCCCCCAACCTCCCACCTTTGGCTCGCCCTTGTCAACCTCCTCCTGGCTGCGGACGAGTTATGTAGCCCTTTCCTCTATTTAGTTGGGCTGCCTTTATCGTTGTCTCCCCTTTCCCTCTCAGCTGACCTTCTGATTAAAACTGTACACTGTAAGCTCAATTCTTGCTACATAAATTTGAACAGCAGAAATGGCCTGCTGAGAAGCTAGTGACTGATTTCATTTTTTTTTTCATTTTCTTTTGTCAGCTCAGCTCTTTTCTTGCACAATTAGCTCTTTTCCATTTTGCTTTTTCTGAACTCTCCATCAACAACCATTATCATTGTCTGCTCTTTTGCTCTCGGCTCACCTTCTGATTAACACATGCCATAGATTTTCTTCAGCCATCTTCCTGATGAGCTGAAGAAGGGAAGAAAGTCTTTAGGAGCTGCAAACAGAGGTATAGAGGTCTCTGAGACAGCCTGCTCTTTCTAGGTAATACAGCCAAACAATGAGTTGCATCTCTTCTTCTCTTAGCAATTCATTTTCTTTAAGTTCAAAAGTGGCCAGTTACAAATAACACAATTAGGTAAAGATAATGAAGTTTGCATAATTCTAGAACTTTTTTTAAAATTGTATTTATTTTTTGAATTTTTCATATTATCAAGACAAGCTTGTACAGAAAGATGTAACATCAATAATCACAAAAAGAAAATAAAATTAATAAAGAAAACTCCAGATGAACATCCCTGTAGTCCACAATTCCTAAGGGAGCATGTGAAATTAAGCAGTCAGAAAGGAAGTAACTATTCCAACTGCAATACAAAGCAACCTAACCATTTAGCGAAGAAAAACAAGATAGGTACAGAGGGGCCAAGGCTAATAATACGATACACACGGTTGAATAGCCCCATCATGGTCAGTGGGAGCAGATGATACAGGCAATCTGGCATTGATAAATGCAGAAAGATCGACAGGCTGAAAGAAAACATATCTCTAAGATTAATATACCACTAGACATTTACAGGGGAATCATAGATACTAAGAGGCACCCAGCTGCAGGACACCAGGTTTCAAAAGAAGAAACTGTTCATGCCTTTTCCGAGTTTCCCTATAAATGTCTCAGAATATAGAGATTGTTACACCATAGAAAGAAATACATCCTCCATATCCAATCTCTGTCCGATACTAGTGCACATGTAACAAGGAGCTTGGAGACTTAAAAGTTCAGAACTTGATATATTCAACAGAGCTGAAACATTGAGAACATCCATGTCAATGTTCACAGTTGCAGTACCTGACTCTTTTTTTCCTTCCGGTAGGTAGAATGCTTTGGAAAGAGATGGAACCAATTCTTGTGGAACCAAGAGAATCTCTGTCAAGCATTTCTTAAGCATATCTATTGCTGAAATACCCAAAATCCTTGGGAAATTTAATATCCTTCAATTTGCAGCAAGGGCAGAATTTTCAAGCAACTCTAATTTTGCTCGAAGAGCTACATTATCCTTGATTAAAGGCGTAGTTGTATCTGAAACAGATTCCAATTTCTGGTTATTCTCCTCTACTTTTTGTTTCAAAGTGGTAACTCAAGTGCCACCACTTCCCCAGGAGAGCCACCAGATACCCCAAAAGAAACCACTGCATTCTTCTCTGCCACATCTCCCTGCACTGACTTCTGACATGGCGGGCATACAAATACAATCTAGCACTTTGTAAATCAGTCTCTTGATGGTAATTGGAGTGAGACCAAGATGGCATCTTAGTCCAGCTCTGCTGCTGCCCGCTTTGCCTTATTATGTGTAAGAGGAAAGGGAAAGCACACAATAAATCCTCCCTTGCTGCTGTGACCTCTTCCCTGCACCTGTGTCTATGGCAGGAACTCTCGATTCCTTTCTTCTGTGGCTGCAGTACCAGCCAGCTTTGCACTCCAGTGTACTTTGTCATGCTGAGGTTGGAAAACTTGGCTTCTTCTTTGGGTTGTGATCAATGTTCCCTCTAATTTTCTGTAGGCTGTGTGCGCATAAAATATCAGCTGTGTGCAGCTTTGGAAGGAAGGTTAAATTTTTGTGCGCCACATAACGACACTCTGAGTTATATACTTTAAAATTTGACTACACGTCAGAATACAGTATGTACACCACATTGATTTTAATCAAATTAAATGAAAATAGACGATTACTAAATGAAGCGGGAAATTTCTAGTAATTACAATCATAACTTTTAAATTTTAAGACGTCTGTGTTGTTTTCTATCAGAATCAGAGCTGTAATTTTTGTGCGTTCTGTTGTAAAGTATGTGCGCTCGCTTGGCGAGGTGTGTGCTTGCGCACACACGCACAGCTTAGAGGGAACAGTGGTTGTGATCTGCCTCCAGGACTTCCAGCTGGCTTAGTTTACTTGGAGGTTGCTGGGCAATTGGGTCCTAGGATGGACACGATTATGGGCCTGACTGGAGGAGACTCTTCTGGGTTAGCCGCGGCACAGATTCAGATGCTACGAGAGTTACAGCAGTTGGCTATGGGAGGTGTGGAGCTGCCCAGGGCAATGGAGGCTATGTTGCTGGCTAACGTCCAAGTTGGGAGTAAGGTAGATCCTCAGCTCCTTCTTCAGTTTCAGTGGTTTGTCCTTCTTATCCCCTTTCTTTGTTTGTCCTGGTTCACTCAGGAAACTTCACTTTGGAATCTATATGGAATGCAATATCTAAACTCGGTAAGCCTTGGTCCCCTAGCTACAGAATCTATTAACGCAAGTTGAAGGTAACGCTGTATTAAAATGAATTCTGAAGAGATACAATAATTGTATTAAAAACCTCGATGGAAAACATTAATGTAAAAGTCCAATATTTGGAAATCAGTAATGTTGCTGTTATTAAAGATGTTTCAACTATTAAGTTGCTGTTTAGTTGTTTTTCCTTACCCCTTCTCACACCATGTTAACAATTTTTTCACCCCGTTAACAATTTTTTCATGTAAATTTGTTTAATGCATAATTCTGTTAATTCTGTTAACTTTGTTTAATGTAATTGTTACCTGCTTTGAGTTCTATGTAAACTGCTTTGATTCACAAAAGGCGGTAAATAAGCACAAATAAATGAATAAAAGTTTAAACCGGACACTCTAGAAAACCAGGGTCTAGACAAGGTTTTAGATAGTGCTGAGGAGAAGTCTGCGTCTTGGTACATGTTGATACCAATGACATAGGAAACTGTGGTAGGGCAGTTCTGGAGGTCAAATTTAGGTTTTTAGGTAGGAAGTTGAAATCCAGAACTTCCAAGTTGGCATTTTCTGAAATGTTTCCTGATCCATGCGCAGGACCTAAAAGACAGGCAGAGCTCTGCAGTTCCAATGCGTGGATGAGACGATAGTACAAAGAAGAGGGTTTTGGATTTGTTAGGAACCTGCCAACATTCTGAGGGGCTTTTCAAAAAGAATGGGTTCCACCTTAACCAGGATGGAATTAAGCTGCTGGCATTAAACTTTAATAAGGAGATAGAGCAGCTTTTAAACTAGAAAATAGGGGAAAGCTGACAGTCGCCCAAGAGTGCATGGTTCAGAAGTATGTATCCTTGAAAGATACTAGAAAAAGAGGGAAGTTAGAGCATCCCGACAGAGAGATTCCAATAAAGATAAAAGTAACCCAGATGCCCTTAAATACAGAAGTGAAAGATTCCAAATTACCCCATCAACTGATAACCAGATTAATATGAATAAAATACAGCCTCTAAAATGCCTGTATGCAAATACTACAATTCTAAAATATAAGATGGGAGAGTTAGAATATATAGTACTAAATGAAAGGTTAGGTATGATTTGCATCTCAGAGACCTGGTAGAAGGAGGACAACCAATGGGACTCAGTGACACTTGGGTACAAACTATATTGCAAGAATATAGTAGATCAAATTGATGGAGGAACTGCACTTTATGTTAGAGAGGGCATTGAGTCACATAGGATTAAAATTTTGCAGGAAACAAAATACACTGTAGAATCTCTGTGTATAGAAATCCCATGTGAAAAGGGGAAGGCGACTGCCTGGCCAGAATGAACAGATGGATGATGAAATGCTGAAAGAAATCAGGGAAGCTAACAAAAGTTACAACACAGTAATAATAATGGGTGATTTCAATTACCCCGGTATCAACTGGGTCAATGTCACAGCAGAAAATGCTAGGGAGATAAAGTTTCTAGATGAAATAAATAACATCATCTTGGAGCAACTGGTTCGTGAACTGACAAGAGGGGAAGCTATTTTGGACCTAGTCCTTAGTGCAGTGGTTCTCAACCTCTTTTGTACCGCGACCCATTTTACCATTGGTCAACTTGTGATGACCCCCAATGATAAAATCAAATGTGTCTCCCTTTACCATTAACGCATTGTCGCTGTAATCATTTGTTGAATTATTAATATATTATAGGCCTTTGCAATATGTTTTTATTTATAAAATTTACTTATTTAAACCACAATAATTAATCACAATAACAAGTAACAACATTTGATTTCAAAATTATTATGATTTTGTAGTCAAATCACTAATATGAAATAAAATTATTTTTTCTATCTTTGTTGTCTGACCAATTTATTCTCTGTTCATGCTGGTCCCGATCTGAGGCTTCTGCTTTCCTGTCTTCTCTTAGCTCTCTTTCTGTGGTCTATGGTCCATCTGCCATTTCTTATCTCTTGTTTTCTTTACTTCTTTCCATCAGCCTATTTCCAGTTCCCTTCTAGTCCAAATACCATGGCAGCCCCTCTCAGCATCCACTCCCTTCCAGTCCCATTCTCCCATCCCCTCACATAAGCCCATTTGTAGCCCTAGCCCCCAGTTTTCTTCCAAGGCCAAAAGCTCTATCCTCCCCTCCTCACCATCAGTCCATTTCTAGTTGAAGCCCCCCCAATCAGCTCACTTCCAGTGCTAGTCCCCCCTCAACCCCATTATCAGTGCTAGGCTCCCCTAATCAGCCCATTACTAGTCCTACCCCCTTCCCATCAGCTCATTTCCAGTTGAAGCCCCCCCAAATCAGCTCACTTCCAGTGCTAGTCCCCCTCAACACCATTATCAGTGCTAAGCTCCTCTAATCAGCCCATTACTAGTCCTACCCCCCCATCAGTCCATTATCAGTCCTAGCCTCCTCTAATCAGCCCATTTCCAGTCCTAACCTCCCTGATCAGCTCATTTCCAATGCTAGCCCCCCATCAGTCCATTACCAGTCCCAACCCCCCCCCATTGATCAGTCCATTCCCAGTACTAGCCTTCAATAATCAACCCATTACCAGCCCTAGCCCCCCGATCTGCCCATTACCAGTGCTAGCTCCCCCATCAGCCCATTAGCCCCCCCCCCCCCCCATCAGCTTTCCTACAGGAGCTCTCCAGATCAAACAACAGTAAGGATTTAAGGGTTTGTTTTATTAAATTGTTAGCTCTCTGACTGGGAGCTCTTAAAAGGGTTTTTTGTACATTTTTAAAGCAAGGTTACTTTCTTTTTGGTGCTTTAGTGGGACTTTCCTTGAGCACAGTAAGTGGTTGAACTCCAGTAACCTCTTCAGCTTTGGGAACTGCTAATACCTAATCAGTAGTTAGTGGGCCTGATTACCTGAGAGCAGCTGAGGGCCTGCATAAAAGGCTCCAGTGCCCTGCCCTGTTCAGGCTTTCCTACAGGAGCTCTCCAGATCAACCAACAGTAAGGATTTAAGGGTTTGTTTTATTATATTGAATTGTTAGCTCTCTGACTGGGAGCTCTTAAAAGGGTTTTTTGTACATTTTTAAAGCAAGGTTACTTTCTTTTTGGTGCTTTAGTGGGACTTTCCTTGAGCACAGTAGGTGGTTAAACTCCAGTAACCTCTTCAGCTTTGGGAACTGCTAACACCTAAGCACTTATAGGTCAGCAGGACAAGTTTGAACTCGATGTGGAAACAGATAGGAAGCCAATGAAGTGACTTAAGAGGGGTAATATGAGCATGGCAAGGCTGGTGGAAGATTAGCCGTGCAGCAGAGTGCTGAACAGATTGAAGGGGAGAGAGATGATTTGGAAGGAACCAGCAAGGAGTAGGTTACAATAGTCTAGACAGAAGGTGAGTAAGGAGTGGATAAGTGTCTTAGTAGTGTGTTCAGAAAGGAATGGGTGAATGTTGTTGATGCTGTAGAGAAAGAAACACAAATAAAAGGATGGCTGCCCTCCAAATGTATTGAGAATTTGCCTGATGAACTCTGCACACTTATTCATTAAGAAAATCAAATCACATTAACGGAACTAGTGGTCTCAGACTCCAATCGGCAATGCTTTGAACACTCTGAAGCAATGTGCCTTATCGCATCAATGACCACAAATGTTCACAATTGTTTTGAAGATGTTGTGGATGTATACATTCATCAGATCTTTCTTTAATATTTGAACATTTCCAAAACTTTCTTATATATAAGACTGTGCTTATCTCAAAAATGCTGGTAAAGTTCTCCGACGCCACCATTCAGGTACCGTCCTCGCGTTTCAATGCTTCATCAGGGGGTAAATTTTAACACAGCACGATCTATAAAAGAATGACAAGTTTATAGCATTCAATGAGCCGCGGTCCTAAAAAAATACACCGTGGCTACAATCTTATATGCACTCTACCCTACCTTGTTTTAGTTTATCCAAGTTCTACACTCCATTCCAACATGCGGCCAGCAACATATCCATTGAAACTTGTCGGTTCACAGTAGAACGCCGCGCATGCAGACAACGAACTCAATCGGGATTTAGTTTGGTGTTCCAATGTTCTAACATCAAATCAACCTGCAGCGCCCTCTATTATGAGCAATTTGCTATTGCAGGTGAATAGAACTGTAGCTGTTAAATGCAGGCCCTCCATTCAATCGAACTATTGAGACCAGTCGGAATGACTGATTTCAGTCTATAGATCCACTTCTGTTCTTGGATCAGTAACGTTTGTGCCCTGGACTTGCCATTTCTTCCCCCTGCTATCCACTCTATCCCAAAACAGCGTACATAAGAACATAAGATATGCCATACTGGGTCAGACCAAGGTCCATCAAGCCCAGTATTCTGTTTCCAACAGTGGCCAATCTAGGTCATACGTACCTAGCAGTTTCCCCAAAAGACACAGGTTCTGTAATGCTTGTACTAGGTCAAGCATTGATATCCTGGGTCCCTTCTTAATAATGGTTTATGGACCTTTCCTCCAGGAACTTGTCCAAACCTTTTTTAAACCCAACTACACTAACAGCCTTTACTACATCCTCCGGTAACAAATTCCAGAGTTTGATTACACGTTGAGTGAAAAAATATTTTCCTTTATTAGTCTTAAATAGTTTACCCTGTCGCTTCATTGCATGTCCCCTAGTCTTCCTATATTCTGATAACGTAAACAGTCGATCTACGTTTACCCGTTCCACTCTGTTCATTAATTTATAGACTTCCCTCAGCCATCTCTTTTCCAGGTTAAAGAGCCCTAACCTTTTTAGCCTTTCTTCATAGGAGTATCCTTCCATCCCCTTTACCATTTTGGTGGCTCTTCTCTGAACCTTTTCTAATAACACTATATCCTTTTTAAGATACGGCGACCAGAATTGCAAACAATATTCAAGATGCGGTCTCACCATGGAACGGTATAGAGGCATTATAATATCTTTTGTTTGATTTTCCATTCCTTTCCTTATGATACCTTGCATTCTATTTGCTCTCTTGGCTGCCGCTGCACACTGGGCCTAGGGTTTTAACATGTTATCCACAATGACGCCTAAATCGTTTTCCTGGGTGGTGGTTCCTAATGTGGAACCTTGCATCGTGTAACTATAGTTTGGGTTGTTCTTCCCTAGGTGCATAACTTTGCACTTGTCCACATTAAATTTCATCTCCCATTTTGATGCCCAGTCTTCTAATTTATCAAGATCCTCTTGCAATTTTCCACAATCCTCCTGGGTTTTAACAACTTTAAATAGTTTTGTGTCATCTGCAAATTTGATAACCTCACTCGTTATTCCACTTTCCAGGTCATTTATGAATATGTCAAAAAGCAGCGAACCCAGCACAGATCCCTGGGGTACACCACTATTCACCTTTCTCCATTGGGAAAATTGGCCATTTAGCCCAACCCTCTGCTTTCTATCTTTTAACCAGTTCCTGATCCACAGTAGTACACTGCCTCCTATCCCATGACTCTTTAGTTTTGCCAAAAGTCTCTGATGAGGGACCTTGTCAAAGGCTTTCTGAAAGTCCAGATACACTATATGAACCGACTCACCTTTGTCCACCTGTTTATTCACACTTTCAAAAAAACATAACAGATTAGTAAGACAAGATCTTCCTTGTCTAAAGCCATGTTGGCTGTCTCCCATTAGGCCATGACTATCGACATGCTGACTAATTTTATTCTTTATGATGGTTTCTACCATTTTTCCCGGTACTGACGTGAGGCTCACCGGTCTGTAGTTTCCCGGATCACCCCTCGAACCCTTTTTAAAAATTGGTGTTACATTGGCGATCCGCCAATCTTCAGGTATTAGAGATGATTTTAATGATAGTTCACAGATTACTAATAGCAGGTCTGCAATCTCATATTTCAGTTCTTTCAACACCCTTGGATGTATACCATCCGGCCCAGGTGATTTGCAACTCTTCAGTTTATCTAATAGTTGTAATACATCTTCCCGATGTATCGATATTTCCTTCAATTCTTCCGCACCTTTAAATACCACTTCAGTCATGGGTAACATCCCTACATCTTCCTCAGTAAAGACCGAAGCAAAGAATTCATTCAGTCTCTCCACTATCGCCTTGTTGCCTCTTAGTGCCCCTTTAACTCCTCTATCATCTAATGGTCCAACTGACTCTCTCACAGGTTTTTTGCTACGAATGTACTTGAAAAAATCTTTATTTCACGTTTTTGCTTCCGCAGCAAGCTTCTTCTCAAATTCTCTCTTTGCCTTCTTTATCAATGCCTTGCATTTGACCTGCCAGTGCTTGTATTGTTTCCAGGTTTCATCATTTGGCTCTTTTTTCCATTTCCTGAAAGATATTTTCTTGGCAACAACAGCCTCTCTGACCTCACCTTTAAACCATGCTGGCAGTTTTTTGGACTTCCTTCCACTTTTCTTAAAGCGTGGAATACAGCTGGTCTGGGCTTCCAAGATAGTATTTTTCAACAACACCCAAGCTTGATGTAAGTCTTTAACCTTTGCAACTGTTCCTTTTAGTTTTTTCCTAACTATTTTCCTCATTTTATCATAGTCTTCCTTTCGAAAGTTAAAAGGTAGTACTGTGGATTTCCTTACTATCCCTCCTCCACTAATTAAATCAAAGGTGATCATGCTATGATCACTATTGCCAAGTTGCCCCAACACCCTTATCTCTTGCACTAGATCTGGTGTTCCACTAAGGACTAGGTCTAATATGGCTTCCCCTCTGGTCAGTTCATGAACCAGCTGCTCCAAGAAGCAGTCATTTATGTCATCTAGGAACTTTATCTCCCTAGCATGTACTGCCGTGACACTGACCCAGTCGATACCGGGGTAATTGAAATCGCCTATTATTATTACCGCGCTGTAACTTTTGTTAGCTTCCTTGATTTCTTTGAGCATTTCATTATCCATTTGTTCATTCTGGCCAGGCGGTTGATAGTACACCCCCACCGCCATCGCTTTCCCCTTATTACATGGAATTTCAATCCATAGAGATTCTACAGCAAATTTTGTTTCCTGCAAAACTTTAATCCTTTCTGACTCAATGCCCTCTCTAACATAAAGCGCAATCCCTCCACCAATTTGATCAGTTCTATCATTACGATATAGTTTGTACCCAGGTATCACAGTGTCCCACTGGTTGTCCTCCTACCACCATGTCTCTGATATTCCAATCACATCTAACCTCTCATTTAGTGCTATATATTCTAACTCTCCCATCTTATTTTTTAGACTTCTAGCATTTGCATACAAGCATTTTAGAGACTGGATTTTATTCATATTACTTTGGCTATTGGTAGACATGGGTAATTTGGGATCTTTAAGCTCTGTCTGCTCCATACTCGAGGGCATTTGGGCTACTTTACTCTTTTTTGGAACCTCTCTGCTTTTGGTAGTATCCTTCAAGGATACATTCTTCCGAACCATCTGCTCTTGGGCGATTGTTGGCTTTCCCCTATTATCTAGTTTAAAAGCTGCTCTATCTCCTTTTTAAAGGTTAATGCCAGCAGCCTAGTTCCATCCCGGTTAAGGTGAAGCCCATCCCTTCGGAAGAGCCCCTCCTTTCCCCAAAATGTACCCCAGTTCCTAACAGATCCAAACCCCTCATCTCTGCACCATTGTCTCATCCATGCATTGAGACTCCGGAGCTCTGCCTGCCTTTTGGGTTCTGCACTTGGAACGGGAAGCATTTCGGAGAATGCTACCCTGGAACTTCTGGATTTCAACTTCCTACCTAAAAGCCTAAATTTAGCCTCCAGAACCTCCCTACCACATTTTCCTATGTCATTGGTACCGACATGTACCAAGACAGCAGACTCCTCCCCAGCACTATCTAAAACCTTATCTAGGTGGCGCGTGAGGTCTGCTACCTTCGCACCAGGCAGGCATGTTACCAGGCGATCCTCACGTCCACCAGCCACCCAGCTATCTACTTGCCTAATGATCGAATCACCAACTATAACGGCTGTCCTAACCCTTCCCTCATGGGCACATGGCCCTGGAGAAACTTCCTCGGTGCGAGAGGGTTTTACATCACCTGGAGGACAGGTCCTAGTTACAGGATCACTTCCTGCCACACCAGGGTGATGCTCTCCTGTCACGTGACCTCTCTCCTCCATGGCAACAGGGATGCTGCCAGACTGGAGGTGGGACTTCAGGACTATATCCTTGTAGGTCTCGTCTATGTACCTCTCTGTCTTTCTTATGTTTTCCAAGTCTGCTACTCTAGCCTCTAGAGAATGGACTCGTTCCCTGAGAGCAAAGAGCTCCTTGCACCTAGTGCACACGTAAGACCTCTCACCAACTGGGAGAAAATCATACATGTGACACTCAATGCAAAAGACTGGAAAGCCCACATCCCGCTGCTGGACTGCTGTCTGCATCTTAGTTTTAAGTTTTTGTTTAGATCTTTAAGTTCTTTACTTACTAAGGGTTGCTATGGATATTTATGCCAATAAAACTGTACCTAATACGTTTAATATACCTTGTTCACCTGAAGCTTAATTAATCTCAGGTCCTTAGTGTATGTCTGATTTGGGTAACAAGCTTCACCTGAGAGCACCTCCTGTCTTTTAAGATGTGTAAGTACTGTCATGGTGGCATCCTCTGGTGGCCAATGGCGGTAAGGGCATGCAGCACATCACATTTATTTTCAAGGAGCGTGGGGTATTTAAGGCCAAATGGAGATTGGTCTCTGGGATTTCAGCTCCTTGTGAGCACACAATAATTAAGCCACGAGTGTAAGGCAACAAGGCTTTTATTTCCCCTCTGTGCAAAGGTTCATTAAGACAATGGAAATCAAAGAATGTCCTTTTTTTATAAAGGTTCCAGTAATAAACAGGCAAACCAACTGTTGATATCTTCACAATCAGTTGCAAAGGTTAAATGGAGGAATTCAATTCATTCCAGGGTAAAACAACTAAACAAGGCTTCTTCTTATTTACAATGTCACTATGGATTCCAGGCTAGTAGCTACACACAAACTGCAATCCATAGCCTCTTCCTGAGGAATGGGAATAGTATTTGCACCTTCTATCTCCATAGATTCTGCTTCACTAGTTTCCCCCTCAGAGCCAACGCTGTCCCTGGCTGTTACAAGTTTACATGGACTGTCTCTGGTATCTTGCCTCCAATAAGACTGTGCTCTACAGACTTTTGGTATTTCTTTAAACAGCTCTGGTTTCTTTCCTCTTCTTATAAACTGTGGTTTAGTTTTAGCAGTGCTTTTAGGAGTCAAACTTTCTTTAACACTTATTAAAAGAGGGCTGCTACACAGTACCCTGTCCTGTGCTGCTGAGGTAAGCTATATTCTTATTTTATTTAAATTATAGCTCTTTGCTGCTGCTAGGCTCTAACTTATTATGAAATTTAAACTACAAGCTTTCTGTTGGGTTCTAAATTTAACCAGAAAGCTCTCTTCTGTGTTTTAATTTTAAACTAAAAGTACTTTGCTAATTCTAGGCCCTGAGTGACTATTAAATTTAAACTACAGCTCTCTGCTGGGTTCCAAATTTAACCAGAAAGCTCTCTTCTGTGTTTTAAATTTAAACTAAAAATACTTTGCTGATACTAGGCCCTGAGTGACTATTAAATTTAAACTATAAGCTCTCTGCTGGGTATGAAATGTAACCAGAAAGTTCTCTTCTGTGTTTTAAATTTAAACTTAAACTGCTGCTACTAGGCCCTGACTGATTTAACAAAAAATAGTGGGTTCACAGATTAAATAGCTTTAATAGAAAGAATTCCTTTCAGAAAATTCCCAGAAGTATATACTCACAATTGCAGATCTCTCTCCAGAAGTAACAGTCCCTTTTTCTAGTCCTTCAAGACTGTGATGTTTGAACATACAATGTGCCACCAATGGGGCTTCCTGTACCTTACATTTTAATCTACTCCGATGTTCATTGATTCTAATTTTGAGTTGTCGCACAGTTTTTCCAACATATAATACAGCACAGGGGCATCTAATGCCGTATACAACAAGATCCAAATTGCAAGTGGTAGAATGTTTTAAGAAATAGATTTACCCATGATATTCAAATTTGTTAAGTTCTTCTGTCACTACAATGTCCACATTGTTTATGGCCTGATGTCTCAATTTGATTTACCACCTGATATGGCCATAATTTGGCTGGACTAAGCTTCTCCTTGAGATTTTGGTGGCGGGTCCATACACACCGTATGGTCTTGTCCTGTAACCCAGGTAAAGTGCTCAGCACATTCTGATGTTTCTTTATGATACGTTTAATCACGCCACTAAATGGAGAAAACTTAGTGATTGCGTTTATATTGTCACCATCCACTGTAGAATTGTTTCATCTCGGTTGTAGCAACAACCCCCTGTTGTTATAAAGTGCTCTCTTATAAGCTGATTTAATTATTGTGTGTGGGGCCACTAGTTCCGTTAATGTGATTTGATTTTCTTAATGAATAAGTGTGCAGAGTTCATCAGGCAAATTCTCAATACATTTGGAGGGCAGCCATCCTTTTATTTGTGTAGTTAAAACCCTCTGTCAGCTGACCTGAGTCTTAGTAGAGAAAGAAACGGCAGGTTTCAGCTATCAGTTGGATATGTGTGGAGGAGAGAGAGGAGTCAAAGATGACCCCAAGTCTGTGAGCTGAGGAGACAGGGAGGTATAAAGAGTTATCCACAGAGAATGAGAAAGAAGGAAGGGGAGAGGAAGGTTTAGGGGTAGACAAAGGTGAGCTGGTTGAATTAATGTATCTGGATTTTCAGAAAGCCTTTGCCAAGGTCCCTCATGAGAAACTCTTGGAAAAATTAAAAAGTCATGGGACAAGAGGCAGTGCAGTATTGTGGATCAGAAATAGATTAAAAGAAAACAGAGAGTATGGCTAAATGGCCAATTTTCTCAATGGAGAAAGATGAATAGTGGAGTACCCCAGGAATCTGTGCTGGGCCCGCTGCTTTTTAACATATTCTTAAATGACCTAAAAATGGGACTTTACTAGTGAGGTGATCAAATTTGCAGATGACACAAAATTATTCAAAGTTTTTAAAACACAAGAGGATTGTGAAAAATTGCAACAGAACCTTGATAAATTGGAAGATTGGACATCCAAATGGCAGATGAAATTTAATGTGGACAAGTGCAGCTATATACCCAGGAAAGAACAACCCAAACTTTGGTTACGCGATTCAAGGATCCACCTTAGAAACCACCACCTAGAAAAAAGATTTAGGCATCATTGTGGATAATATGTTGAAACCCTCTGCCCAGTGTGCAGTGGTGGCCAAGAAAGCATTTAGAATGCTAAGAATCATAAGGAAAGGAATGAAGAATAAAACAAAGGATATTATAATGCCTCTATATTATTCCATAGAGCAACTGCACCTTGAATATTGTGTGCAATTTTGGCCACCATATCTTAAAAGGATATAGCAGAATTAGAAAAGGGTACAGAGAAGATCAACAAAAATGGTGAAGGAGGTGGAAAAATTCCCCTATGAGGAGAGGCTTAAAAGGTTAGGACTCTTCAACTTGGAAAAAAGACGGCTGAGGAGGAATATGAAAGAGGTCTATAATTAATGAATGGCATGGAACAAGTAAATGTAGATCGGTTATTTACGCCATCAAAAAGTAGAAAGACTAGAGGACACACAATGAAGCTACAATGTAACTCATTTAAGACTAAAAAGAGAAAATATTTTTTTATTCAACGCGTAATCAAACTCTGGAATTCCTAACCGGAGGGTGTTGTAAAAACTGTTAGTGTAGCTGGGTTTAGAAAAGGTTTGGACAAGTTCCTGGAGGAAAGGTCCATAGATCATTATTAAAGAGGGCCCAAGAAATTCACTGCTTACCCCGGGATGAGCACTGTGGAACCTGTATGCCTTTTTGGGAACCTGCCAGGTACTTGTGTTCTGGATTGGCCACTGTTGGAAACAGGATACTGGACTTGATGGACCTTGGTCTGACCCAGTATGGCATTTCTTATGTTCTTATGTTCAGGTTAGGTCTTCCAATTTATGATGGTAAATTTTCCTCATTCTCCTTTGATATCTGCCAGAGTTGAAATTTACCATCTTGTAGCTAAGTTTTACTGTGTTTCTGTTGGTAGAAAAGATAGGGGTGGTATACAACCATCACAATCAGATGTGCTACACATGGATATTTTGAACATCTCTCATATTTTAGAGACGTTGGATATGGAATCATTGGTGTCTTCTACATTGCTTGTTATGTTGGTGTTGCCTTCTGATCGCAACTGGCTGTTAAAATTATGTTTCAAAAAACGTAGAATTTCCTTTAAAGGTTTTCCTGATTTATCTAGGGAAACACAGAAACGAATAAGGGAGTTTCTCCTATTGAAACCTGGGGTTTTACAGTTGGGGGCCTGTAAATGTCTAGTTAAATTTTAGGCTGTTAATTATGTTTTCTTCGAGTCGTCTCAACTGGTGGCCTTTTTTAGTGCACGGAAATCCATTGCTTTATAATCTATGGGCTTTAGTAATCTGTAAATTATTGGTATTGAATGCTGGCTGATGTAAGCTTGATTTTTTTTTCTGCATGTTTTATACTATTGCTTTTTTTCTTCTTTTTTTTTTTAGTGCCATCGAGTCAGTGTTGACTTCTTTGTGTTCTTTTTTGTGTTCTTTGTGTTCTTCTTTGTCTTCCCCTTAAGTGTAGGGCTAGAGTGAAGTGGACATGTACATTTTCTTTACCTTTGTTTGTTTCTCTTTGGCATATTTGTATTGTCCTCTCTATTTCTGTTTCAAGTTTTACTGATTGGATGTATATTGTAAACCTGATAAAATAAAATTAAAAAAATATATATATCTGTCTCCTAAATCTTAAGTTCTATTCAGCTTCCACTGTCTACTGAGATTATGTCAGATCAGTGCAATTGTCAAATGCAATTTCCTGGATAGTGTTGCTCATCATCTTCATTTTCCTTTGTCTCCGGCAGTGGCGTACCAATGGTGGGGTGGTGGGTGTGGCCCCACTGGGTGCCAGCTAGGAGGGGGTGTACCCACCACTAAGCTCATAGGCAGTGAGGAAAACTAACTACTAACTTACCTTTAAGTTGGCTTGCCTCGCTGTCTTTGCTCCGTGGGCCTGCCGCTTTCATCTCCTGGCTGAAATCTCAAGGGCAGCAGACTCAAGGAGTGGAGACAGCGCGGCAAGTCAACTTTAAGGTAAGTTAGTTTGTCATGCTGTCTCTGTGGGCTGGGGGAGTGGGGGGTGCGAGAATCACAGCCCTATGTGCCGCGGCTTGCAGGAGGGAGGGGGCATAAAGAAGTATTTGTTGCTCCTTTGAGCTATATAAGCCTTCTTACATTTTTGTAAATTATTTAAAGTGCCTGTACATACGTCTATGGATGTGGTAATAGTGTTCTAATATTATTTAAAAAGCTACTGCAATAACCTTTTCTTGATTTTAAATTGTTGGTGCCTAATTCTTTTCAAAACTCAACTGCTTCCTCCAACATCATTGCAATGGGCTCCCTGCTACAGTTGAAGCTTGTCTTACAAATGTATTTGTTCTGCAGTTTCCCATTCTCTCTATTAGGTCCTACACTCCTCTGAGTTGCTTACTGAGCAGATTGCTTATCTGTACCACTGGCTTCTCCTTCCAGCTTCAGACTATTTTCCACCTTTCTGCAGGGTATGTAGAATATAGTCAGCTGACAGCTGATTGCATCAGGAAAACAGGAAGATTACAACTCGACTTTACTTACGTTTCTGCTCTCTATACTGCTAATGTTATACTGCTGCTATTATTAATCATTTGTATAGCGCTACAAGGCATATGCAGCGCTGTATAGAGAAACACGTAGTTAAGAGAGGAGACTACTGGTAGGTGCTGCAGCATTTATAGCTGGTTTATCTGTGGGTGGTAGAATGAGAGCAAAACACCGCTAGATTGGAAGATCAAATTGGTGCATGAATGCCCCGGGTGGTAGAGGGTCAGGAACACCACTGGTCTATGACCAGCTTTGTGACTCAGAATAATTCTTGCACTTTGCTCATAGTACTTCATTTGATGTGCCCTTGCTTCTGACAAAGCTCTTATGTTATTCTCTCCTTTCTTTAAATTAAAGTTTAAATTGCTGCATTTTAGGATGTTCATCTATTTCATAACAGCCCCAGAAGGTGAGCATGTGTTCCTTAGTTCCCCATTGACTAAAGGAAAGAATGTGTTTATATGGTCTTACCTATATTCTCTTCCAAACACTAAAATTACAAAGAAAAGTATATTGAAGACTACTGTTTGGGGTTTTTACGTACTTTCATTTCCTTTCTTCCCTCTAATTTATGTCACTAATACTTGGCATTCTTTTCCAGTTTCTATGTATTGTATTTCTGATGTTTATTGCAAACCACTTTGATTGTCAAGAAAAGCAGTAGTTAAAGTGTTTAAATAAACCATAAACCTAAACCTTTCCTTCCTGTTACTGCCCTCTCCTCTTCCCCCTCCCTGTCTCCATCCTTTTTTTTAAATCAATGCTAAGGCTGCCCACAAATCAAGAGCAAAAAGCAGATTCAATTCTGTTCAATGTCCAATCCAGTGATCTCAAAATGGTTTCACTCGACTCTGCTGGGCAACCCAGCAATCACTGCCTTAATTTTTCACAGCAAATTTCCCTGACACAAACTTGGGACTTTCATTTACTGTCTGTCAGCATTTATATGGTACCTTTGGCCAGAGCATGCTACAGAAAGTACATAATAATGGCAGAAGTACGCTGGAGTCAAGAAATGTAATAATCAGAAAATTAAAAAGTTAACAGCACAAGTGAATCAAAAAAGGCCAAGCAATTTTGAAACTAAGGGGCATGTTTACTAAGCAGCGGTAGCAGCTTCCGACCGACATCTCAGCCACGGCCCCATTGAATGCCCCATGGGCAGAAAAGAAGGGGAACCACAGCCCAGAAACAAGCAACCTGCTTGCAGGGATTCAATCTCCTGAGCGGGTAAAGAGAAAAGGACGGCTGCAATCACAGTAAAGACCTTTTCTGCCTGTTTGCTGAAGATCAGATCTCCATGGATAGAACAGAAGGGTAAGGCTCAGATTGAGGCCTGGAAGGTAAAAGGCTGCCTGTAGCGGTCCCATCCCCCAGGAGGCGAAATGGAGAGTCGATCAGGCCTACAAAAAAAAAAAAGGTAAGATGGGAAGCAGGGAAGCAGGGAAGTGAAGAAGCAAAATCTTAAAGGGCCAATAGCTAAAAAAAGGAAGGAGGATGAAGAAATAGAATAAGGTTACCAGATGTCCCTGATGGGGGATTGTCCCCTATTTTAAAACTCTGTCCTCAATTCCAGCAATGGGGACAGAGGGGGTGGAAAAATGTATTTTCAATTTAGTGATCTGAATATGTCAGTTTTTAGAATTGACATCCATTATCTTTATATTTTGCACAGTATGGGGAAAATGCATCACAGTTTCTATCTTTGTCAATTTGTTTGCTTAGAAGTGATGATGTTGCTGTCATGGGATGGGGTGGGGGGAGCAAAGTAATGACCTCTGTTCCTTCCTTCATGCCTGGAATTAAGTAGTCCCTTCCTCCCTTCCTCCCTCCTCCCTCCCCCCCCCCCCACCTCAGATATTTACCTGCAAAGAAATCTGGTAACCTTAGAATAGAGGGCAGGGGGATGGGAGTGCTAAGGGGAATGGAGAAGGAGAAAGAGTCTGGAAAGTAAACAGAGAGTGGGGAGGGGTTGGAAGGGGGGAAAGAAAGAGTGCAAGGTGTTGGAGGTTAAAGGAATGAAAGCATGGGCACAAAAGCTCACAATGCACATTTGCCAAAATGTCAATCTGCCTCTATACATGCTAGCATCTGACCCCCCCCCCCCCCAGGAATCCCATCTCCACACCAGAGACATATACCCCAGCTCCACACTACATATACATATGTACAGAAGGCACCTCACCTCTGTGCAACACACACACATGGTCATATTCACACACAGACATGGGCACCCTATTTCTGCACACTACACACACAAGTTCCTCAGCTCTGCAGCACATACACACATGCACCACAATCCCTGCACCCCATATGCACAAAGGCACCCACCACCGCATCTCATGCCTGGCTCCTAAATGCATGCAAAATGTGTCAAGTCCTGTGATAATCTATTTAACAATGTCAATTAGACAGCTATTTAATTTGGAGAGATCAGAAGCCAACCGGTCAATTTAATTATCAGCATTGTAGTATTTGTTAACTTCATTTGGTGTGAGTGCAAGAATTGACCCTTGAGGCACACCACAATCAAATGAGACTCCGATGATTACCAGGCCAGCCCACTGCAAAGGAGTGATTTGACAGAAAGAACTGGAACCACTTGAGAGCAACATCCTGAATCTCTAAATCAAAGAGACGTCTTAGAAGCAGTTGATGGTCTACTAAATCAAAAATGGTACTCAAATCAAATGCTACCATTAAAGCAAACTTGCCATCATCCAAGTTGATGATTATTTTGTTGGTGAGGGATACAGTAGCAGGGCTGACTCAGTACTCTGATTTTTCCTAAAGCCCGATTGTCTTTGTTGAAAGGCTTTGACCTTATCTAGATAAGTAATTAATTGGAGGAAGACTGGGGTTTTTTTAATATTTTTGGCTAAAATAGAAGATTTGAGACAGGAAGGTAATGTGCTGGGTCTAATGCATCTGTGTTTTTTTAAAATAAAGGTCACACCTACTCAACCTTCCAAGAGGAACAGACCAGTGCAGTATTAAGCTTGTGTTCACCATAAAGCAAATATACTGAGCTACGTCTACCTAGAGATTTTTAACAAAAAAGATTGAACAGGCTCAGGTGGAGCAGATGAATTTAAGGGCATTAAAACAGAGTTAAGACTAAAGTAACATGATTAAATACCCGTAGATGGCTACACAAATGGAAGATGCCTGGGGCCTGACAAGGTTTGGAGAATTCCAGTTATCATCCCAAGTTGAAATAAAATCCAGGTTCAAAGTGGTGGGATAACACATTAGTGCCCGCAATGACTATGCACAGAAGGAATAGATTCTCAGATGTTTTTCACTTTCTCGGAAAAAATAGCAGGCCAAAGAGTCAGGGATTAAATTATAATTTAATTATTGGTTGGATCATTGTCTAGGTGGCCTGATGCTGTTGATAATTCCCTAATCAGCTCAAAAAATGCTGTGAATAAGAATTTTCATGATTGATTACACAGGTACACTACCAAAAAACTGCCTCCAGTTTTGCAACTGATTCCTATAGATTTTGGGATGCTGAATCCAGGAAAAATAGCCAAAATGTTCCATCACATCACGTTTTCTTGCAAAATTAGATTTCTTACCCATATAAGGAATGTTCACATAATTTCTTTTTAGCCGACTGCAGTTTATTTTCTTGGCCCAAAATAGAGGTTGTAATGGTTAACTAACTAGAAACACTCCCTCATGATATTTTAGAGTGTTTTGTATTCATTTTCTACATTAACAGGACAATTGGGAGGCGGGGGGCTAAATCCAGTACTCGCGCTGGCGCATGTTCTTTCCTGTTCGCCTCCCCTCATTCGCTCGCTCAAACACAGTGGTTGCGACATGAACGTTCCTGTCAAATTTCAGTTTCTTGCAAGTTCATTATTACCTTTTGTTTGCTCAGTCGTAATCCAGCTTTATTCCGAAGTGGTTCACTACAGTTGTAGTTTGCAGTGCTGTGTATTTGTGATGGCTCACAGAGCCAGAGGTTGCGTCAACTCTCCGGACAGTTTTTGTTTTATTTGTGGGGAATATACCGTGAAAAAGCGGCAGAGGAACATTTCTGCATTTATTAAAAAAGTATATTTCGCCTATTTCGGTTTGAAGTTAGGCGATCAAGACAAACCGTGGGCTCCTCACAAAGTGTGCAAGACATGTGAGGAAGATCTACGCTTATGGATGAAAGGTAAAAAACAAGCATTTCGTTTCGGAATACCTATGATGTAGCGTGAACAAAGAGACCACAGCAGTGACTGCTATTTTTGCTCTTGCATTGTGAAGGGATACAACTTAAAAAATAAGAATGTAATAAGTTACCCCAACCTTCCCTCAGCAATTAGGCCTATGCCTCATAGGAACGAAGTACCTGTGCCTGAACCACCAAAATCTTTGGATCATATTTGTGTGGACGGTTCTGATCATAATGAGACTCATCAGATGGCTTTTCCCGATGAGTCCAGTACTTCCAAGTTTGAAACTGAACCAGATCAGAAACCTGAACTTTTCTCTCAAGCTGAATTGAATGATTTAGTCCGGGATTTAGGACTCCCAAAAGATGCTGCCCAACGGCTAGGTTCTCGGCTTAAACAGAAAAATCTATTGTCACCAGGAACAACTTTTTATTGGTACCGCAACCGCGAGACACAATTTTTGAAGTATTTCAGCAAAGAGGAAGATTTGGTATTTTGCAACGATATATACGGAGTGATGGAAAAGTTTAAACTCAAGTATGATCCTGCTGAATGGCGGCTGTTCATTGATTCGTCAAAAGACAGCATAAAAGGTGTTCTTCTTCATAATGGCAACACATTCGCTTCAGTTCCTATTGCTCACTCTGTTATTCTCCAAGAAAAATACGAGAATTTGGCCCTGATTCTTCAGAAGATTCGTTATGATGAGCATAAGTGGATGATTTGTGGAGACTTTAAAATTCTATCCATGCTATTAGGGCAGCAATCCGGTTTCACCAAATATCCCTGCTTCCTTTGCTTGTGGGATAGCTGGGCCCGCGACCTACACTGGGGGAAAAAAGACTGGCCAATTCGGGAGTATTTGAGACCCGGTGAGAAAAATGTTTTTCATGAGAGCTTGGTACCTCGTGATAAAATTCTATTACCACCTCTCCACATTAAGTTGGGTCTCATTAAGCAATTCATCAAGTCCCTTCCAAAAGATGGTGAGTGCTTTCGGTACCTTTGCTCAAAGTTCCCCCGACTTTCTGAAGCAAAGCTAAAGGAAGAAGTGTTTGTTGGCCCTGATATAAGGAAACTCATTTCAGATGGAGCATTCGCTGAAACGATGTCTGAGAAGGAAAAAGAAGCCTGGGATTCCTTCAAGGATGTTGTTCTCAAATTCTTGGGGAACAGGCGGGATGAGAACTATAAGGATATTGTTGCCAGGATGCTCAATGCCTTCAAAGAACAAGGCTGTAACATGAGCCTGAAAGTCCATTTCTTGCACTCCCATGTGAACTACTTTCCCGAAAACTTGGGGGCGTACATGAAGAACAAGGTGAAAGGTTTCACCAGGACATCAAGGACGCAGAGGGAAGGTACCAAGGAAGATGGAACACCACTATGATGGCTGATTTCTGCTGGTTGCTGCTGCGGGAAACCCCAGATGAAAAATACGGCAAGCAGCGCACCAAGAGAAGCATTCGGGGGAAGAAGAAACGGGCCCACCAGGAGATTGATTGACCCAAGAATGACTTTAAAATCTAAACTGTGTTGACAAATATCGTGTTTTTACTAAACTTTGAAATAAAAATTTGCTAGTTATTACCACAGTGTCGGATCTCATTTATTAGAATTTTATTTTCACACCATCGGGTGTTTGTCTTCATGTATTGCAATGGTGCGGTTTGCGTTTTCTATTCTTACATACATACCTGTACAACATTTTTTGCACATTTCTTTGCTTTGCTTTGTGTCTAACCTCGCTCTTATATGCTCAATGTTTGTGCACATGTATGTGGCTGTTTTAAGTGCAGACAATTTTGCTACCATCACAGTGTGTTTTGTTGACATTACTCTATTCTTATGTGCTGCCTTGTTACAATTTTCTTTATTCTTATTTGAATAACTACTAAACAATTAGTATAAAGAATTCATCCAAGAAACTTTTATCTCGATCGCACTCAATCTGAAACGTTCACCTCAAACCGCTAACCCAATGTAGCAAAAAATCTGTACGTGATGGAGCAAATTGGTTACCAGATTTGGATTCAGCGCACCAAAAAACGTAAAAATCAATTGAAACATTAGAGGCAGTTTAAAAAAAACATTTTTTTAGTGTACCTGTGTTATTCTAGAACAGTACTTCCCAAATATTTTTCTGATGTGACCTCATTTTAGCAGCTGAAAATTCAAGTGATCCACAGATGGTAACCAAATAAAATTATTACTCAAACAACATAAATATAAACCTATAAATATGTAACTCCATGTTTTTTAAAATAAATATCTGATGTACTCACAATGCCTGACACATGCAGGTTTCAAAGTTATGACACAGCTTCTTGAATATTTGCAGTGTGAGGACAGGGTGTAGGTGTGGGCACTGAGTCTGGGGGTAATTTGTGTGGGGGTGCTGAGTGGCTGGGGGCAGTGTGTGCGTGCCTGAAGTTAAAGAAGGCACAGACTGCTGGTGGGCATTGTGGTCCCCCCAAAATTTCTTCTCTGAGATGGGCTCTAACCATATCTAATACCAGTCCTGGCAGATGTACATTCCAAAAGCTCACATATTCCAATCATTAAACAGAAAATAAAATAAAATTTTCTACCTTATTTTCGGCCATTTCTTTTTTTCAATCATGTTGTTCTTAGGCTCTGGTTTCTGCTTTCCTCTGTCTTCTCTTAAATCTGTTTCCAGGGTCACCTGTCCATTTGCCATTTCTTCTCTCTCCTCCTGATGCAAGAGATAAAGGTGTTGGGGTCATTTGGCAATAGTGATCATAGCACGATCGTGTTTGATTTAATAAATGGAAGAAGGACGGCAAGGAAATCCACAGTACTATCTTTTAACTTTCAAAAGGGAAACTGTGATAAAATGAGGAAAATAGTTAAGAAAAAAACAAAGAGGAGCAGTTGCAAAGGTTCAAGATTTACATCAAGCATCGGTGCTGTTTAAAAATAAGAACACAAGAACGTAAGATATGCCATACTGGGTCAGACCAAGGTCCATCAAGCTCAGTATCCTGTTTCCAACAGTGGCCAATCTAGGTCATAAGTACCTAGCAGTCTCCCCAAAAGACACAAGTTCCTCAATGCTTGTATTGGGTCAAGAAGTGATATCCTGGGTCCCTTTTAATAATGGTTTATGGATCTTTCCTCCAGGAACTTGTCCAAACCTTTTTTAAACCCAGCTACACTAACAGCTTTTACTACATCCTCCGGTAACAAATTCCAGAGTTTGATTACTATCTTGGAAGCCCAGACCAGATGTATTCCATGCTTTAAGAAAAGTGGAATGAAGGCCAAAGAACTTGCAGCATAGAAACATGATGGCAAAAAAGACTACATGGTCTATCTAGTCTGCCCTTCCATATCAACTACAATAGTCCTCTTTTTACCTTTAGAGATCCTCTGTGTTTGTCCCATGCTTTTTTTGAATTCAAATACTGTTCTCATGTCCACAACTTCCACTGGGAGACTATTCCACACATCTACCACTCTTTCCATAAAGAAATATTTCTGCATATTACTCCAGAGTCTATCCCCTTTCACTCTCATGCTATGTCCCCTTGTAGCAAAGCTTGCCTTCAATTGAAAGAGACCCTCCTGTCATTTATGCCATGGAGGTATTTAAATGTCTATATCATATTGCCCCTCTCCCGCCTTTCCTCTAAAGTATACATATTAAGATCTTTAAGTCTGTCCTCATATGCTTCATAATGAAGACCATTAACTATTTTAGTAGCCACCTTCTGCACCGACTCCAACCTGCTTATATAATTTTGAAGGTGTGGTGTCCAAAATTGAACACAATACTCCAAATGGGATTGCACCAGAGATGTATATACAGGCATTATCACCTCCTTTTTTCTGCTGGCCATTCCTCTCCCTATATACCCAAGCATCCTTCTGGCTTTCGCAGTCGCCTTTTCTACCTGTTTAGCTACTTTAGGATTGTCAGACACAATTACGCCCAGGTCCCGCTCTTCTTTTGTGGACAGAAGTACCTCACCCCCTATTGTACCACTCCTTTGGATTTTTGCAGCCCAAATGCATTAAATTTCAGCTGCCAAATTCTAGACCATTCTTCAAGCTTAGATAGATCCCTCCTCATGTTATCTACTTCTTCCGTGGGTGTCTACTCTATTGCAGATTTTTGAATCATTCACAAACAAGCAAACCTTACCTGGCAGCCCTTCCACTATATCACTAACAAAAATGTTAAAAAGAATTGGACAAGGACAGATCCCTGCGGCACAACACTGGTAACCTCCTTCTCTTCAGAGTGAGTTTCATTTACCTGTACCCTTTGTCTCCTCCCACTCAACCAATTTTTAACACAATCAGTAACTTTAGGATCCATCCCTAGGTTGCTCAGTTTGTTAATAAGTCACCTGTTCGGACCAGTGTCAAAGGCTTTACTGAAATCCAAATACACCACATCTAGGGTTTTCCCTTGGTCCAACTCCCTGGTCTCCCAGTCAAAGAAATCAATCAGATTTGTCTGACAAGTCCTGCCTCCAGTGAATCCATGCTGCCTCAGATCCTGCAATCCATTGCACTCAGAAACCTCATTATTCTCTCTTTTAGTAGCCTTTCCAATAACTTACTAACCACAAAGGTTAGCTGTAGTTCTCAATGTCATCCTTATGTCCACTTTTCTGTAAAGGGACCACATATTCTTTTCTCCAGTCCTCTGGCAACACTCCCGACTCCAAAGAGGCATTGAAAAGGTCAGACAATGGAGTTGCTAGAACATCCACAAGTTCCCTCAGTATTCCTGGATGTATCTCATCCAGACCCAGGGCTTTGTCTACTTTTAGTTTAGCTAACTCCTCACAAACACAGTCTTCTGAAAATTGTTTGAGATTCACGTAACAATTGTATCAGTAACAAGTAACTATATACATTGTAATTAACAGGATTTAATTTGTACAGCGTTTACAGAGATAACTATAAACATAGAGCCCGATTCAATCCCTGATGTCCAGGCCCTCTGTTCACCTGGTCGTAAACCGGACGCACAGAGAGAGTTGTGATTATTATCCTGTGGGGCACATCTAGCCCCGCAGGATAAGAATCGCGAACAGGCCTGTATGTGCAGGCCCGGACCCGATTCCACCTGGCCTGCATGTACAGGTCTTGCCCGACTAACTCAGGGCTTTTCAATGGAGCCACGGTGCCATGACATCCGGTTGCCATGGCACTGTGGCTCCATTGAAAAGCTGCGATCCCTGGCCATCAGATCCCAATTTGCTTTCCCCACAGCCGAACCCCCGATCTGGCCTCCCAGGGCCAGGGTTAGGCTGTGGGGAATACCCTCTGCCCCTGCTGTCCCTTCCCAGCCCCGGGCCTGCTGTTCCTCCCACAACGGGGAACTTATTCCACCTCAGAGGTGGAATAAATTCCCTGTCCAAGCCGTCGGCTCCGGATGTACATGGCTGACATTTGAATCAGCCCTGTTCGTCCAGGGCCGATGATCGCCCACCGCCCACCCTAACACCACCCCCGATCAATCCCTTCCCTGCCCCTGTCTAACTTCCCCATACAACAAGTAGGGAAGTTAGATGGGGTCGGGAAGGGGAATGAATAACCCCAATAGGATTTTTATCCTCATCAGTTTCTGTATATTCCTCCCCTGCACCCTTGAATCTGACAATAGCACTTTTGCCCTTCCTCCTTTCACTAACATAATTGAAAAATATCTTATCCCCGCATTTTATTGCATTGGCTATTTCTTTTTCTTTTTGTACCTTTGCTTTCCTGACTACTTTGCTAGCTTCTCTAAGTTTTTCCAAATATAGATGCCTGTCTTCCTCTCTCTGTAATCTCTTGTGTCACATGAAGACCTCCCTCATTTTCTTTACCTTTTCAGCTACTCTTTTGAGAACCAAAACGTCCTCCTTTTCCTTTTACATTTATTTACCATTCTAACAAAAAGGTTTGTTGCCCTTAAAATACCCCCTTTCAGTTTTACCCACAGTTTTTCTACATCCCCCAGCTGTTCCCATCCCGCTAACGACTCTGAGGTATTGTCCCATCTTGGCAAAGTTAGTTTTCCTAAAGTCTAAGACCCTCACTTTTGAATGGATTTTATCAGCCCTAGTCCTAATACTAAACCATACCATCTGGTGATCACTGGTTTCAAGATGATCTCCAACTGTAACATCAGAAACACTTTCCCTTTTGGTAAGCACTAAGTCCAGTATGGTCCCATCATATATGGATTCTGTTACCAGTTGCCTGAATAGTTCTCCATGTAGAGAAACCGGATCTCCTTACTTCTAGTTGACACCACAGCAGGGATGTGCCAATCCACATCTGGCATATTGAAATCACCTATCAGTAGCATCTCTCCTTTCATGGCAATACTGTATATGTCTTCTATTAAATCTTCATCCACTTCTACTCCCTGTGAGGGGGATCTGTGTAAAACTCCAATGTAAATCTATTTCCCTTTCCCTCTTTCTAGTTTAACACACCGTGCCTCCTCTCTTTCTTTTAAGCCCTGCAATTCTATAGCTTTAATATCATTTTTTACATATGTTTACTAAACTGCGGTAAACGTGAATAACGCGCGTTGTACGATGTTAACAATCGTTAGCGTGCTATAGCACGTGCTGTAGCACATTAATGATCGTAAACGCGCTATAGCGTGCGTTATCACGCGCTAACGCACGTGATGCTCCGCGGCGCAGTAAAACAACGCAGAAGGCGGAGAGAGGGCGGAGAGAAGGGGTCAATGGGCGGAGAGTGGGCGGGGAGAGGCTCCCATTACACTAACGTGCTGAATTTCAGAGCTGAATTCCAACGCGAATGAAAACCTGCCGTTAAAGGCATATTAAAGGGGAGAGAAACCATTTAAATGTCAGCAATGTACAGCCTAGGCAGGGAAACCAAACAAAGGTGATAAGTGTGATACAGGTGCACAGAACAAAAGGGCACAGAAACACTGAAAATGACCCCAACAAACTGGAAAAAAACAGCAACCAAGCTGGCCAATAGTGGTATCAATGAGAAACATCAACCCCACTCCCCTCGATTAAGCTCCATTGAACAGATATTTATGTATTTCTTTATTTTAGTTATGTATTTATAAACCGCAGAAGGGTCCATACCCCGTCCCCATACAAGGTGCATGGACCCACAGTGAAATAGCACTGTTCAGGGACTTCCCCATCATCGGACAGGGTTCCTATGGCGTGCACATGTCCCGCAACATCAGGGAGGGCATGTCGGAACGGGCAACCGGTCAGATGCTGGAGAAGGGGATACAGAGGGCTGCAGGCGGCACATGCTGTGGTGCAGCTGGGCCACAGTGGGGACTAGGGTGATGCCTAGCTGGCCCATAGGAATGCTGAAACAGTAGAGCAGCCAGACAGAAACTGCTGAGAGCCCAACATGGGCAAGAGTGTGCTTCCCACAGTGTCACAGGGAATAGTACCCAGCAGGTCCCCCCAATGGCACGGAACATTGGCAGGCGGTGCTGGGGAAAAGCATGGGCAGCTATGCTGGCACCCCCACCCCAGAACACGCACCATAGGCAGCCACCTACCTGCACACGGGATGGCTTGAGACTGCACACCACCAGCACCACCAGCAGAAGGGCATGTCAGCATGGTGGCTGAGGGATACTGGTGGTGGAGGGGGCAGTGGCAGCTGCCCAGAGCAGACCGTGTCCTAGCCCCCTTCACGTGGGTGCAGTGCACTCCAACAGACAGGCCCTGTCTGACCAACAATCATGGTATCACCAGGGAACGCACCATCTCTGTGAGAACATGGTGGTGCAGTGCACAGAACCAGTGTATGCAGAAGCAGAGGGTCACAGGTTCAAGTCCCAGCTGTGGTTTCCGCCAACCCAGTCCTCATGTTTTACCCACTACTATAATGGGCTAATACAGACAGAACCGGTTTTGCAGATGACGTAAACATGCCCAAAACACCCACATTTTACCCTACAGAGCACAGACACCATAAACATGCACATTACCTAGAGCAGAGCAGGCTACTCTGGCTAGATAAGGCTGGGACCTGATGCAGGGGCTCTGTCTTTGACCCCGAAACGTGACACGTCGTTCCTGATGCTGTCGGACTAGTCTTCTTGGCCTGCTCTTCTAAATTACATTTTGTTGTGGGTGTTGGATATCACCGATGAATTCAGATAAGTGTATTTTTTAAACACTTATAATAAGCAGTTTTAAGTTATACTTGATTAAAAAGGACTGGCTACAGTGGTTTGGGGTGGTTCCTTTTCCCCTCACTGTGGTAGCTGCTCCGACAAAAAATAAAATGATTGCTTCACTTTAAGGTTTGTTTTAAGCTCGGTATATGTTTTGTGATTTGTTCACCGGGATTGGGTATATTTAGTTTTTTAGTTTTATATACCACACTATTTAGAAATCAGTATGGTTTACAAGGAACAATATCATTCACTTACCTGGGGGCTTTCTTCACTTACCTGGGGGCTCTCTTCACCCATCCCCAATAAATCAATTTTAAAGCACTTTTCGTAGGTTATCTAGTCTGCTTCTAAAGACACTTCTACCCATCTTGGACAGATGGATACCATTACTGCTCTGCAACCCTTGGGAGATCATCCCATGATCCAGGACACCAAAATGCTCTCGATGACACCATCTATGCAGCCATGCATTCATCTCCAGGATGCGCGCTTCTCTGCCTCAGCCTTTACCCTCAATAGTAGATTGAAGCATGGTTTAAAGGTGAGGTGAGAGAGGCTGTTGAAGCCAAAACAGCATCTTTCAGGAAATGGCTAAAGAAGCCAAATGATGAACATAGCACTGCCAAGTTAGATGCAAGATTGATAAGGCAGGCAAAAAGAGAATTTGAAAAGAAGCTTGCCTTGGAAGCAAAAACTTTTTCAAGTACATTCATAGCAAAAAACCTGTGAGAGAGTCACTTGGACCATTAGATGATAGAGGGGTGGGGGGATCCAAGATGCTGGCATGCTGAGACTCTGGCTCAGATGCACTTTCTAAGTTGGGGAAGAAGAGGAAAGTGAAGGAAGTTAAGATATCCCAGGCTAACCTGTCCGCTTCCTCTCCGATTGCCTTTGGTCTGGTGGATTCTTTTCTGCATCGAGGCCGCAGCCAGTGGTGCAAGAGGGAGCAGAATTCCAGGCTGAGAGGCTGTTCAAGTATTCTGACTCATAGTCTCTGTCTGGTAGTGATCTTTCACCCATCGTGACACAGAGACCTCTGAAGCAGGTTTGCCCTGGAATGAGTCCTGATAGGTTGGAGGTTGCTGGATCCTCACTTTCTGGGGCTCCTGTTGATCCTCTTCTGGGGTCATCTGTTGGAAGCTCTCCTATGATATTTGAATCCTCACCAGGACAACATGAACGAGTAGAGCCATCAAGAGGGAGTTCAACTGCAGTGGAGATGGTTCCTGCCATTCCTGGCTCAGTTGGTCCCATGGACTCTCTGCAACTTGTGGTTGCTGAAACGGGTATTTATTTCCCCCTTTGCTTTTACCTTACAAAGACCAATGCAATTTACTCTTGAATCAATTTGGATTGTGATTAAACAATTGAGAGAAGCTATTACTTCTCAAATTTAATCGTTCTATTTCAAGACTCAAAAACTTACTCAGGAATGTTTGGAAAATGTTAAGTCTCTTGAGACTTTAAAGACAAAGGTGAGTGGTCTACATTTTTGGGTAGACTGTGTGGAACAACATTTGGATGCCTTTATTAAAGACTCTAATAATGAAACATTTAAGTTGGAACAATTGGAAAAACCCTTGCAAATGGCAAATCTTTGCTTGATAAATTTTCCTAGGTTCTCCAATACCACTATGAAGGACATATTTAAGCAATATTTATTAGAAGTAATGGGGGTACCCTCTGGTTCTTGTCTTCCTTTAGTTAAAGCTTATTATTTGCCATACGGTCAAAGGTTCTCTGCTTCTGCAGAGATCCCTGGCCCACAAGTGTCGGATGCATTAAATATATCTGATGTGTTAGAAAGGTATGAATCTGATGTAATAAATCTTTCTACTTGTTTGATAACTTTAGCCCTTTATCTGATAGGAAATGATTACTCCATAAGTTTTTTCAGAAAAGGAATGTTCCTTTTAAGGGATATTTGGTCAAGATTTTCCCCGACCTGGCTAGAGAGACCTAATACAGCAGATGTGAGTTTCTCATTCTGCAGCCACGGGTTCTCCAGCTGGGCAGAATGTTATTTTTGAAATATCAATGTAAGTGCCATATTAAGCTTCAGGGACAAGAATATATTTTTTATTTTCCTTCACAATTGATTTCCTTTTTAAATGCATGGGGGTCTTCTGGACCAGGGAATGCTGAACTTCTTTCTGCGTCATAGAGTAAGTCAGCCGTGTTAGACTCCGCATATTTTCCTTAGGATAATTCTGTTTGTTTCATTTGGTTGATTTGATAATGCCTCCATTCTGGATCTTGTGGGCTACTGGATGGGAAGTCTTTATATTATATTACTTCATATATGTTACAATGTTGATTTTACTTAATTTTCTTTGTCACTGTAGACAAATACTTTTCATGTCGTGTATTCTGTTTGTAGTTTTTTTGTAAAATTGCATACATATTAAAAAAAAAGAGATGATAGAGGGATAAAAGGGGCTCTAAGGAAAGACAAGGCCATGCAGAGAGATTGAATGAATTCTTTGCTTTGGTATTTACTGAAGAAGATGTAGGAAAGTTACCCATGCCTGAAATGGTATTTAAAGGTGATATATAAGAAGAATTGAAAGAAATATTGATAAACCAGAAAGATGTATTTGATAAACTGAAGAGTAGCAAATTACCTGAATCAGATGGTATATATCCAAGGGTGTTGAAAGAAAAGAAGATGAAATTGCAGATCTACTATTAGTAATCTGTGAACTATCATTAAAATTACCTGTAGTACCTAAAGATTGGAGAATGGCCAATGTAACTGCAATTTTTAAAAAGGGTTCCAGGGGAGATCCTGGAAACTAGACTGGTGACCTTGACATCGGTACTGGGCAAAATGGTAGAAACCATTATAAAGAATACAATTACTGAACATGTAGATAGTACTGGTTTAATGGCAGAAAGCAAACATAAATTTAGCCAAGGAAAGTCTTCTCTTACTAATCTGTTATATTTTTTTGAAGGTGTGAATAAACAGGTAGAACAAGGTGAGCCGGTTGATATAGTGTACCTGGATTTTAAGAAAGCCTTTGAGAAAGTCCCTCATGTAAGACTCTTGGCAAAATTCAAAAGTCATGGGATTGGAGGCAGTATACTATTGTGGATCAGGAACTGGTTAAAAGAAAATAGAGAGTAGGGCAAAATAGCTAATTTTCTCAATGGAGAAAGGTGGAGTACCCTGGGAATCTGTGCTAGGCCCACTGCTTTTTAACATCTTCATAAATGACCTGGAATAGGAATTAAGAGTGTGGTGATCAAATTTGCAGATGACACAAAATTATTCAAAGTTGTTAAAACATAAGAGGATTGTGAAAAATTGCAAGAGAACCTTGATAAATTGTATGACTGGATGTTCAAATGGCAAATGAAATTTAATGTGGACAAGTGGAAAGTTATGCGCCTAGGAAAGAACAACCCAAACTATGGGGGTGAGGGTGAAGGGAGATAGATTCAGGAGTGATATGCGGAAATATTTCTTTACAGAAAGAGTAGTGGATCCATGGAATAGTCTCCCAGTGGAGGTGGTAGAGATGAGGACAGTAACTGAATTCAAAAAAGCATGGGACCAACACAGAGGATCTCTAAAGGTAAAAAGACTAGATAGGCCACGTGGTCTTTTTCTGTCATCATGTTTCTATGTTTCTATGTTTCTATGTTCCACGATGCAAGGTTCCACATTAGAAACCTACACCTAGGAAAAAGGTTTCAGTGTCATTGTGGTTAATATGTTGAAACCCTCCACCCAGTGTGTAGTGGTGGCCAAGAAAGCAAATAGAATATTAGTAATCATAAGGAAAGGAATTGAGAATAAAACCAAGGATATTATAATGGCTCTGTATTATTCCATGGTGTGACCTCACCTTGAATATTGGGTGCAATTCTGGTCACCATATCTTAAAAAGGATATAGCGGAATTAGAAAAGGTACAGAGAAGAGCTACCAAAATGGTAAAAGGGATGGAAGAATATCCCTATGAGGAAAGGTTTAAAAGGTTAGGGCTTTACAGCTTGGAAAAGAGATGGCTGAGGGGAGATATGACAGAGGCCTATAAATTAATGAATGGAATGGAACACATAAACATAGATTGGCTGTTTACACCATCAAAAAGTAGAAAGACTAGGGGACATGCAATGAAGTTACAAGGTAACCCATTTAAGACTAATAAGAGAAAATATTTTTTCACTCAACACATAATCAAACTCTGGAATTCATTACCGGAGGATGTAGTAAAGGCTGTTAGTGTAGCTGGGTTTAAAAAAGGTTTGGACAAGTTCCTGGAGGAAAGGTCCATAAACCATTAAAAAAGAGGACCCGGGAAATCTACTGCTGGCCCCAGGACAAGCATTGTGGAACCTGTGTGCCTTTTGGGAACCTGCAAGATACTTGTGACCTGGATTGGCCACTTTTGGAAACAGGATACTGGGCTTGATGGACCTTGGTCTGACCCAGTATGGCATTTCTTATGTTCTTAATCTTGAACAATGATCTCTTCTTTTAAGTTTTCTTCTTTCTCATTTTTTCCATTTAGTTTTCAGTCTCCCACTGCTGCATTTACCCAAGGCTTTCCAACATTTTCTCTCATCCAGCTCTCCCATTCCTTTCTCTCTCCTTCCCAAGTCTCTTATTGCCCAGTATTTGATTAATTCTCCCCTCTCTCTCTCTGCCCCCCCCCCCATATTCAGCATCTCTTCTTTCCCCCTCCCCATCATCTCTCTGTCTCCCTCATATCCAGCATCTCCTGTCTGTCTCCCTAATTCCCCCTCCCCCAAGTCCAGAATCTCCTCTGTCTCCGTCTCTCCCTTCCATATCTAGTATCTCCTCTGTCTGTCTCTCTAGATCCATTCTTAATGTTCAGCATCTACTCTGTCTCCCTAATCTCCCTCTTCCATTTTTCATCTCCTTTGTCTGTCTCACTAGTCATCACCTCTATGCTCAGTATCTCCTGAATCTCCCTGCCAAAGTACCTCCTTTGTCAAGCATATCCCTGTCATTCAACCTAGTCCATCACCATGATGTTCAACATCTTCCCTAATTCCCTATGTCCACCTTCGCCATGTGATTCAGCATCAAACCTTCCCTCCCCTTCTTTCAGTTTAGCATCCCCCCAGTCTAACACCACCTTGATCAGGCCATGGCTTCACCCCCCACCTTCTGACTCTGCAACAGTCAGCACTCACAATACAGGGAGGAAGCATGGGGACCTTGAACCTTTGCCTGCACCTGCGTAGAAGGTTCAGCCTCAGCCATGTCCTGGTCCCACAGAAACAGGACGTCTATGAGGAGGCAGGACATGGGCGAGGCTAGACTTCTGCTCAGGTGCAGGGTGGCTCAAAGTCCTCGCACTTCCTATCTGTACTAAAAGCGCTGACTGATGCAGGTTCTGGGGTGGGGCAACATACACACAATATGGTCAGTCACAGCCCTGTAGGGGAAGGATGACAGCGGATCCAGAAACATATGACAAAACATTTTAGGCACATTCAAAGCAAGAAGCCTGTGAGGGAGTCATTAGGACCATTAGATGATAAACAGGGTAAAAGGGGCACTTAGGGAGCATAAGGCCATAGCAGAGAGACTAAACAAATTCTTCGTTCCAGTCTTTACTGAGGAAGATGTAAGGAAACTATCCATGCTGGAAATAGAATTTAACGGTCTAATACTTGGGATGCATAAATCCAAAGGAGCAATATGTAACATGGGGCAAGAGACTGGTATGCACAGACCAGGAGAGGGATCTCTGGATGATAGTGTCTAAGGATCTCAAAGTGGTAAAACAGTGCAATAAGATGGTAGCCAAAGCCAGAAGGATACTAGGTGCATGCAGAGAGGCATAACCAGCAGAAGGAAGGAGGTATTAATGCCTCTATACAAATTGCTGGTGGGGCCTCACTTGGAGTATTCTATTCAGTTTTCGAGAATGAACCTCACAAAGATTTGAAACTGTTCAGAATAAGTCAACTAAAATGATATGGGTCCTGCACCAGAAGATGTATCAGGAGAACCTTGAAGATATAAATATGTATACCCTGGAGGAGAGGAGGAATAGGAGAGATATGATACAGATGAAAGGTATTAATGGACAAAGTAACCTAGAAACACGACATCAGAAAAAGACCACATGGCCTATCTAGTCTGCCCTTCCTTATTAAATGCCAAAGTCCCTTATTTTTCTTTAGAGATCTTATGTGTTTGTCCTATGCTTTCTTTAATTAAGATTCTGTCCTCATCTCTACTGTCTCTACTTGATGACTATTCTATGTTTCTCCCACTCTTTCCATAAAGAAATATTTCTGCATATTACTCCTGAATCTATCCCTTTTCACCCTCACCCTATGTCCCCTCATAGCAGAGCTTGCTTTCATTCGAAAGAGGCTCTCCTGTTGTGCATTTATGCCACGGAGGTATTTAAATGTCTCTATCATATCTCCTCTATCTCGTCTTTCCTCTAACATGTACATATTAAGATCTTTAAGTCTGTCCTCATATGCTTTATAACAAAAACCACTAATCATTTTAGTAGTTATCCTCTGCACCAACTCCATCCTATTTATGTCCTTTTGAAGGTGTGGTCTCCAGAATTGCACACAATACTCCAAATGAGATCACACCAGAGACTTTTACAGAGGCAGTATCACCTCCTTTTTTTCTGATGGCCATTCCTCTCCCTAGGCACCCAAACATCCTGGCTTTCACCTTCGCCTTTTCTACCTATCTAGCCACCTTAAGATCACCAGAAACAGTCACACACAGGCAGGGGCAGCTTAAGGCAATCTGCTGTTTGAGGCGAAGGATGAGATGGCGCCCCCCCCCCCCCACTCCCCCAGTAGAGGGAGGCTGGGCTTTTTCAGAACTCCAATCAGGGACTGAACCAAACCAAAAAGCCGATTAGATTACATGGAGGAAATGAAAGATGTCTGCACACCAAGGAACTAAAAGAGAGTGAGAATCAACAGCACAGTTTATAAAACTAAATTATAACTCATTTGTATTTAGGTGTTATAAACTGCATTATGGTTCCTGCTTTTTCTTTTTCAACATATATTTTGCATCCATAGAACGCCCTTCAACAGTGGGTACAGAGCAGAACCAGGACATTCACCCACAGAACTCAATAACTTAAAAAAAAAAGATCTCATTCTGATAATTCTCACTAACAACAACAACAACAACAACAAACATTCTCTAGTAACAGGCATATTGTGAACTAATACAAAACTCTACAACAAAGTAAGAGCAAATCTATCATATCATACCTTATCAGCCCCAACTTCCAAAACTCACATAAGGAGCCCATCCAAAAAAAGCATCACTATAAATACTACAGTGGGCCCTGGAACATCCATACACCTATCTGAAAAGCTGAACAAGTCGAAATACTACAGCAAAATATAGATCTTTATGTACAAACTCCATGTTAATAGAACACCTGGCCTCAGTCACACGCTCAGAACATAGACCCTTACCAAGTACAGAATAAGTAACCACAATCTAAAGTAAAAATAAAAATACGTAGACAAAATTTAAATGATATCTACCTTTTCAGATGCTATGTGGAACATTTCTTCTTGTCTCCTCTATTCCTTTAACTATCACTGTATCTCTTATTCTGTCCTATCTAATTAATGGCATTCTTTTCATATTTTCTGTAACTTTTATGTAATATTGTAAACTGCTCTGATGCTTTGGCCTGAGCGGTACATCAAATGTAATAAATATAAACATAAACATAAACTGAAACTGAAACCCCAAGAAACCAGACTCCACATGCACTGCAACATCAGATAAATAAGAGATGCAGTTACTCTATATTGTGTAAAATATAAAGATAGCAAAAGTCCAGTCACTAAAATTAAATAAAATTATAAGAACATAAGAACATAAGAAAGGCAATGGCGTAAGTCTCCCTCACCGGCTACCCTGTCTGTCTTCAAAGCCCAGCACTCTTACTACCGTTCCCAGGTTCATCCTGCCAAGTCTTCCTTCTTCTCCACTGCCATTGCCAACGCTCCTAACCAGACCCGTCACCTTTATTCCACCCTCAAATTTCTTACCTCCATTCATCCTTCTGCCCCTTCTGCACCCACCCATCCTATCCCCACCCCTTCTCTTCTTGCCTCTGCCTTCAGTAACAAAATCTCCTCCTTGAGAGCATCTCTACCCTCTCACCCTCCACCTATTCTTTCTCCTCCTCCAGCCGCCTCCCCACCCCCGGTCTCCCAACTATCCCACACATGGTCTTCCTTCTCCTTGACCACCACTGCCGAGCTTCACCGTCTCATCTCTTCTTCCAACAAAACCTTCTGCCCTCTTGACCCTATCCCTTCCTCCTGGCTATTGTCTCCCTCCTCGTCCTTCCTTCCCTATATTCAAATCCTTCTTAACACTAGTCTTTCCACTGGAACTTTCCCCTCCTCCTGGAAGCACGCCTTAATCCGCCCTCTACTTAAGAAACCTTCTCTTGACTCTCTCGACCCCAACAACTATCGCCCAGTCTCCCACCTTCCCTTTCTTTCTAAACTTCTCGAAAAGGTTGTTTTCACCCAACTCTCCCATCACCTTGACTCCACCAATTTCCTTCACCCCCGCCAATCTGGTTTCCTTCCTGGGCACAGCACTGAGACCATTCTTCTTGCCTTCACCAATGCCCTGCATGTAGCTCACGACCGTGGTGAAATCTCGGTGGCGGTCGCCCTTGATCTTTCCGCTGCATTTGACCTGGTCGATCACTCTCTCCTCTTGTCCCGACTGCGTGACGCCGGCCTCTGTAGCACTGTCTTTCGGTGGTTTCACTCCTTTCTTTCCTCCCGTTCTGGTGCTGTTCTCTCATCTTCCCCATCCTGCCCTTCCTCTGATTCTTTTCCCCTACCCTGTGGGGTTCCACAAGGTTCTGTGCTGGCCCCTCTCCTCTTCAACCTCTTCTTAATCCCTCTCACACTACTTATACAGCAATTTGGCATTTCAGCTTTTTATTACGCGGATGACATTCTCCTTCTATACCATACCTCCCCTGCTTGCCCCAACCTTGCCCCGCTTAACTCCTGCCTGGCCGCTGTTTCTGTTTGGATGACTCAAAACTGCCTGCACCTTAACCTCTCGAAAACCACAGCTATTTGGTTTCCACATGGTTACACCCCCCCCCCCCCCCGTGGCCCCCTCTTTCCCTGGTCTTCCTATCTCATTAGTCTCCACCTTTCGGTATCTCGGGGTGCTCTTCGACTCGGATCTCTCCTTCTCTGCCCATGTTTCTTATGTCTCCAAAACCTCTTTTTTCTATCTCAGACAAATCCGTGCCATTCGCCCCTTCCTCTCTCCCCCCGCTCTTGCCACCCTGCTGCTGGCTCTCGTCATCTCCCGAATCGACTTTGCTAATTCTGTTTTCTCTGACATTTCTAAACTCCAATTATCACGACTTCAGCGAATCCAGAACACTGCCGCCCGTCTCGTGTCTTACTCCTCCCCTAGAGACCACGTTAGTCCTCTTCTTTTCCATCTTCATTGGCTTCCCATTTCCTCTCGTATCCACTTCAAACTTCTCACGCTTGTTCATAAAGTCCTCCATACCACTACACCACAATACCTGGCCGATCTCATTCACTTTCACACCCCTAGGCACACCCCCGCTCCTTCCATCTCAACCGTCTCGCACTACCTCCCCCCTCACTTGCTCATCTCCAATCCACCCGTTCCTCAGCCTTCTTCTTCATAGGCCCTGCTCTTTGGAACTCCCTACCCTATGCTCTCCACCTGGAGTCCCATCACCCCACCTTCAAACATGCCCTGAAGACCCACCTCTTTTCCCTTGCCTTCAATCCCCCTCCCTCCTAGCCCTATCCTCTCCCCGTGCTGCCTGTCCCCCTCTCGTTTCTGTCTTTCTATCCTTTTTTTAAATTGTAACTTCCTTTTCTTCTTCCGGCCTTGTGCCTTGCTGTAATGATGAATTTATTTTTATTTGTAAACCACTCTGCTTACTACTGAAGGGCAGTCAAGCAAGTCAATAAACATAAACATATGCCATACTGGGTCAGACGAAGGTCCATCAAGCCCAGTATCCTGTTTCCAACAGTGGCCAATCTAGGTCATACGTACCTAGCAGTTTCCCCAAAAGACACAGGTTCCACAATGCTTGTAGTGGGTCAAGCATTGATATCCTGGGTCCTCTCTTAATAATGGTTTATGGACCTTTCCTCCAGGAACTTGTCCAAACCTTTTTAAACCCAGCTACACAAACAGCCTTTACTACATCCTCCAGTAACAAATTCCAAAGTTTGATTACACGTTGAGTGAAAAAATATTTTCTTTTATTAGTCTTAAATAGTTTACCCTGTAGCTTCATTGCATGTCCCCTAGTCTTTCTATCTTCTGATAACGTAAACAATCGATCTATGTTTACCCGTTCCACTCCGTTCATTAATTTATAGACTTCTATCATATCTCCCCTGAGCCGTCTCTTTTCCAGGTTAAAGAGCCCTAACCTTTTTAGCCTTTCTTCATAGGCGTATCCTTCCATCCCCTTCACCATTTTGGTGGCTCTTTTCTGAACCTTTTCTAATAACGCTATATCCTTTTTAAGATATGGCGAACAGAATTGCACACAATATTCAAGGTGCGGTCTGACCATGGAATGATATAGAGGCATTATAATATCTTTTGTTTTATTTTCCATTCCTTTCCTTATGATACCTAGATTTCTATTTGCTCTCTTGGCTGCTGCTGCACACTGGGCTGAGGGTTTTAACATGTTATCCACAATGACGCCTAAATCTTTTTCCTGGGTGGTGAATCCTAATGTGGAACCTTGCATCTTGTAACCATAGTTTGGGTTGTTCTTCCCTAGGTACATAACTTTTCACTTGTCCACATTAAATTTCATATGCCATTTTGATGCCCAGTCTTCCAATTTATCAAGATCCTCTTGCAATTTTCCACAATCCTATTGGGTTTTAACAACTTTAAATAGTTTTGTGTAATCTGCAAATTTGATAACCTCACTCGTTATTCCCTTTTCCAGGTCATTTATGAATATGTCAAAAAGCAGCAGACCCAGCACAGATCCCTGGGGTACACCACTATTCACCTTTCTCCATTGGGAAAATAGGCCATTTAGCCCTACCCTCTGCTTTCTATCTTTTAACCAGTTCCTGATCCACAATAGTACACTGTCTCCTATCCCATGACTCTTTAGTTTTGCCGAAAGTCTCTGATGAGGGACCTTGTCAAAGGCTTTCTGAAAGTCCAGATGCACTCTATCAATTGACTCACCTTTGTCTACCTGTTTATTCACACCTTCAAAAAAACATAACAGATTAGTAAGACAAGATCTTCCGTGTCTAAACCATGTTGGCTGTCTCCCATTAAGCCATGACTATCTACATGTTCATCAATTTTGTTCTTTATGATGGTTTCCACCATTTTTCCCGGTATTGACATCAGGCTCACTGGTCTGTAATTTCCCGGATCACCCCTGGAACCCTTTTTAAAAATTGGCATTACGTTGGCCATTCTCCAATTTTCAGGTATTACAGATGATTTTAATGATCGTTCACAGATAACTAATAGCAGGTCTGCAATCTCATATTTCAGTTCTTTCAACACCCTTGTATGTAAATCATCCGGTCCAGGTGATTTGCTACTCTTCAGTTTATCAAATAGTTGTAATATATCTTCCCGATGTATCGATATTTCCTTTAATTCTTCCGCAGCTTTAAATACCACTTCAGTCATGGGTAACATCCCTACATCTTCCTCAGTAATGACCGAAGCAAAGAATTCATTCAGTCTCTTCGCTATCGCCTTGTCGCCTCTTAGTGCCCCTTTAACCCCTCTATCATCTAATGGACCAACTGACTCTCTCACAGGTTAGGTTTTTTGCTACGAATGTACTTGAAAAAGTCTTTATTACGTGTTTTTGCTTCCGCAGCAAGCTTCTTCTCAAATTCTCTATTTGCTTGCATTATCAGTGCCTTGCATTTAACTTGCCAGTGCTTGTGCTGTTTCCAGTTTTCATCATTTGGCTCTTTTTTCCATTTCCTGAAAGATGCTTTTGGCAACAACAGTCTCTCTGACCTCACCTTTAAACCATGCTGGCAGTTTTTGGGACTTCCTTCCACTTTTCTTAAAGCGTGGAATACAGCTGTTCTGGGCTTCAAAAATAGTATTTTTCAACAACACCCAAGCTTGATGTAAGTCTTTAATCTTTGCAACTGCTCCTTTAATTTTTTTCTTAACTATTTTCCTCATTTTATCATAGTCTCCCTTTCGAAAGTTAAAAGGTAGTACAGTGGATTTCCTTACCATCCCTCCTCCACTAATTAAATCAAACGCGGTCATGCTATGATCACTATTGCCAAGCGGCCCCAACACCCTTATCTCTTGCACCAGATCTGGTGTTCCACTAAGGACTAGGTCCGGTATGGCTTCCCCTCTGGTCAGTTCATGAACCAGCTGCTCTAAGAAGCAGTCAGTTATTTCATTTAGGAACTTTATCTCCCTAGCATGTCCTGCCGTGACACTGACCCAGTCGATACCGGGGTAATTGAAATCACCCATTATTATTACTGTGCTGTAACTTTTGTTAGCTTCCTTGATTTCTTTGAGCATTTCATCATCCATTTGTTCATTCTGGCCAGGCGGTCGATAGTACACCCCCACTGCCATCGCCTTCCCCTTTTTACATGGAATTTCAATCCATAGAGATTCTACAGAAAATTTTGTTTCCTGCAAAACTTTAATCCTTTCTGACTCAATGCTCTCTCTAACACAGAGCGCAACCCATCCACCAATTTTATCAGCTCTATCATTACGATATAATTTGTACCCAGGTATCACAGTGTCCCATTGGTTGTCCTCCTTCCACCATGTGTCTGAGATTCCAATCATATCTAACCTCTCATTTAGAGCTATATATTCTAACTCTCCCATCTTATTTTTTGGACTTCTAACATTTGCATACAAGCATTTTAGAGACTGTATTTTATTCATATTAATCTGGCTATTGGTAGGCATGGGTAATTTGGAATCTTTAAGCTCTGTCTGCTCCATACTCGAGGGCATTTGGGCTACTTTACTCTTTTTTGGAACCTCTCAGCTTTTGGTAGTATCCTTCAAGGATACATTCTTCCGAACCATGTGCTCTTGGCCGACTATTGGTTTTCCCCTATTATCTAGTTTAAAAGTTGCTCTATCTCCTTTTTAAAGGTTAATGCCAGCAGCCGGGTTCCATCCCGGTTAAGGTGAAGCCCATCCCTTTGAAAGACCCCCTGCTTTCACCAGAATGTTCCCCAGTTCCTAACAAATCCAAAATCCTCATCCTTACACCATAGTCTCATCCACACATTGAGACTCCGGAGCTCTGCCTACCTTTTGGGTCCTGTGCGTGGAACGGGAAGCATTTCGGAGAATGCTACCCTGGAAGTTCTGGATTTCAACTTCTTACCTAAAAGCCTAAATTTAGCCTCCAGAACCTCCCTACCACATTTTCCTATGTCATTGGTACCGACATGTTCCAAGACAGCAGGCTCTTCCTGAGCACTATCTAAGACCTTATCTAGGTGGCGCGTGAGGTCCGCTACCTTTGCACCAGGCAGGCATGTTACCAGGTGATCCTCATGTCCATCAGCCACCCAGCTATCTACATGCCTAATGATTGAATCACCAACTATAACGGCTGTCCTAAACCTTCCCTCATGGGCACATGGCTCTGGAGAAACTTCCTCGGTGCGAGAGGGTTGTACATCACCTGGAGGACAGGACCTAGTTACAGGATCACTTCCTGCCACACCAGGGTGATGCTCTCCTGTCACGTGACCTCTCTCCTCCATGGCAACAGGGATGCTGCCAGACTGGGGATGGAACTTCAGGACTATATCCCTGTAGGTCTCGCCTATGTACCTCTCTGTCTTTCTTATGTATTTCAAGTCTACTACTTTATCCTCTAGAAAATGGACTCATTCCCTGAGAGCAAAGAGCTCCTTGAACCTAGTGCACATGTAAGACCTCTTACCAACTGGGAGAAAACCATACATGTGACACTCAATGTAAAAGTCTGGAAAGCCCCCATCTCGCTGATGGACTTCTGTCTGCATCTTAGTTTTAAGCTTGTGTTTAGATCTTTAGGTTCTTTACTTACTAAGGGTTGCTGTGGATACTTATACTAATAAAAGTCTACCTAATACATTTAATATATGTTGTTCACCTGAAGGTTAATCAATCACAGGTCCTTAATGTATGACTGATTTGGATAAAGAGCTGCACCTGAGAGCAGCTCCTTTCCTTTACAATGTGTAAGTACCTATAAAGCTACGATTATCCCAGGGGTGGGAAGGTGTTGGGGAGGGAGGGAGGGAAATAAGACTTATTAAAAGAGGGCTGTTACAGAGTACCCTGTCCTGTGCTTCTAAGGTAAGCTGTGACCAACTTCCTGGGTGATTAACAGTCCTTGCTTGGATAGAAGGAGTCTTTCAAAATGGCCTTTTGACCTGCCATCTGGCTTTAACACCTAATTAAAACGTTTCATAGGTCTCTTGCCCCCTAGGTAGAAGGCCTCTTTGTAAAGGTCTCTAGAAGACTTTATTTATTGCTCAAAGAATACTGACCCTGCTTTGCCTTTTATGATAAGTTATATTCTGATTTGATTTAAATTAAAGCTCTTTGCTGCTGCTAGGCTCTGCCTTAGTATGAAATTTAAACTAGAAACTCTCTGCTGGTTTCTAAATTAAACAAGAAAGCTCTCTTCTGTGTTTTAAATTTAAACTAAAAGCACTTTGTTGCTACTAGGCCCTGAGTGAGTATTAAATATAAACTGCAAGCTCTCTCTGAGTTCTAAATTTAACCAGAAAGCTCTCTTCTGTGTTTTAAATTTAAACTTAAACTGCTGCTTCTAGGCCCTGACTGATTTAACAATTACACTGGGTTCACAGATCAATCAGCTTTAATCCAAAGAATTCCCTTCAGAAAAATTCCCAGAAGTATATACTCACTATTGCATATCTCTCTCCAGAAGTAGCAGTCCCCTTTTGTTGTCCTTCCAGTGCCATTCACACATGTCAGCTCCCTTTCAACCTCCTCCCCATTACCCAGACACTTACCACTCCCATCCCTAAGTCTCAGCTCCCTTCCAGTCCCCCTTCAGTACATCCCAGGTGTCAGCTCCATTCCAGACCCCTCCTCCCCCCCCATATCATCTCCTTTCCAGCCCCTTCTTTCCCCCATGTCAGTTTCCTTCCTGCCCCCTTCTTCCTCTGGCAGACCCTCTCAGTATCCCCTCCCTTCCAGTTCTATTCTCCCATCTCCCTGCATCAGCCCATTTGTTGCCCTAGCCACTAGTTTTCTTCCAGGGCCAGCAGTACTCTCCTCCCCTCCTCCATCAGCACATTTCCAGTCCCAGCCCATTTCCAGTCCTATCCCCCTTATCAGCCCACTCCAGTCCTAGCCCCCCCCCAAATCAGCCCATTACCAGTCCTAGCTCATTTCCAGGGTTAGCCCCCCATCAGCCCATTACCAGTCCTAACCCCCCCAATAAGTCTATTTCCAGTCCTAGTTCCCCAATCAGACCATTTCCTGTCCTAGCCCCCCTAATCAGCCCATTTCTAGTCCTAACCCCCGATCAGCCCATTACTAGTCCTAGCCCCTTCCCGATCAACCTTTTTTCATTCTTAACCCTCCATCAGCCCATTTCCAGTTCTAACCCCCTTGATCAGCCCATTACCAGTCCTAGCCCCCCCAATCAGCCTATTTACATTCTTATCCCCAACAGCCTATTTCCAGTTCTAACCCCCCCCCCGATCAGCCCATTACCAGTCCTAGCCCTCCCCCCGATCAGCCTAGTTCCATTCTTAACCCTCCCCATCAGCCCATTTCCAGTCCTAGCCCCCCATCAGCCCATTACTATTTCCAGTGCTACCCCCCCCCCCAGCCCAGCCCAGCCTAGCCCAGCTCAGGCCCAGACCTCAACTGATATGCAGGGAAATTTAAACAAAATAAATGGGCAGAATCAAGTGCCCCGTGGTCCCTGGGTCTCCCAGAAGATCCCTGCCATTCTTCTCCCGGTGCCGGCTCAGCTTTGCAGAGCTGCGAAGGGAGAGCATTTCCCTTCTTTCCCGTGACACTGTTAAAGTTGAGCCCACCAGCGCTGATGGGGAACAGGCAATTCCCATCAGCGCCGGCGGGCTCAACTTTAACAGAGCCACGGGAAAGAAGGAAATTGCTCTCCCTTCACGGCTCTGCAAAGCTGAGCCAGCACTGGGAAAAGAATGGCAGGGCTCTTCCAGGGCAGCTGGAGGCCACGGGGCACTTGATTCTGCCACTGCAGCAATGGCAGCAGCTTCTCCAACTGGGTTGGCATTTTTTGCCACCCCCAAAAATTTGCCGCCTGAGGCCACCGCCTCACTCAGACTCATTATAGAGCCACCCCTGCACACAGTTCCCGCCCTTCTTTTGTGGACAGAAGTACTTTGCCCCTATACTGTACTGCTCCCTTGGATTTATGCAGCCCAAATTCATGACCCTGCATTTTTTAGCATTTCAAAGATGGTAAAGCTGTGGAGAGGACATGAAATGAAGCCACAAGGAGGTAAACTCAAAAGCAACATCAGGAAATATTGTATGTCTTCATGGAAAGGTGGTAGATTCCTGGAATGCTCTCCTTGTTGAGGTGGTGGGGCAAAAACATTGATAGAATTTAAACAGAGGCCCCTTTATAGCAGAAGGAATCGAAGCAAACTTAGGTAGCTTTTAAACTTCAAAAAATAGAGAGATAATCTGCAAACCCTAAACAAAGGCACAGAGGGGGGTAACAGACACTGAATAGCATGTAGAACTTTAAACAAAGGCACAGAGGGGGTAACCTGCATGGAGTGGTAGATACAACTCTCACTACCTCACTGTGCAAACAGGATGGACCATACTGGTCTTTATCCGCCATCATTTACTATGTTACTATGTGGTGATTCAAAGGAAGTGAAACAAATCTAGGTAAACTGGAAAGATAGAAAATACAAAGTAGACAAACTAAAGAGCACCAATCACAACCCAGAGTGCTGAAAGAACTCAGGAATGCAACTGCAGATATGCTATTAGTAATCTGTTATCTTTCATTAAAACTTTCTATAGTACCTGAAAATTGGAGGGTGGTCAATGTAATGCCAATTTTTAAAAAGGATCCAGGGATGATCCAGTAAACCACAGACCAGTGAACCCGATGTCAGTGCCAGGCAAAATAGTAGAAAATATCATAAAGAGAGAGGGCCGTATAAATGCCTTAATTGGAGATTTTTAAAGGCACCTACACGGCTAGCGACTTTGAAAATCCCTGATTAAGTCCCCTATGTACCCTGATGCTATCTGGGGGTGTTCTGGGGCGGAGCGGAGAAGGGGAATGGCACTAAACAGGTATCAGCAATTTTGGATGCTGCCCGGTTAATGCTCTGTGCCTTAAGGATAGGCAAGGAAAACCCTTTAAGGCACAGAACGCTAACCGGGCAGCATCTAAAATTGCTGCTGTATGGTTAGGCTCTGTGGCTTTCCAGCTGTGCGGTGAACCCCAGATTTTCACTTCCATTGCCACAGAAGTGAAAATCCAGGGTTAAGGGGTCATAGGCAGGGCTATGCGGCTACAGCGCTTAGCCCAGACCAACTGAAAATCGGGCCCTAAAATTACTGAATGCATAGATATATATGGTTTAATGGGACAAAGTCCACATGGATTTAGCCAAGGGAAGTCTTGATGAACTAATCTGCTCTATTTTTTTGAATATGTAAACAAACACATGGTTAAAGGTGAAGCAGTTGATATTCTGTTGCTAGATTTTCAAAAAGCCTTTAACAAAGGGACCGATTGAAAGACGAGTCCTTCAGAGCTGCATGCCCCACCGGGATGTGCAGCCCTGCAGGCTATCCTGCCCCTATTCCCCCTCCTGCTCTCCCCACATGGCTAGAGCCGCAGGATGGGGAAAGCCAGTGGGGGGCGGGAGTGAGTAGGGCCTGGGCAAAGCAGGGGTGGGCCGAGCCAGCAGGACATAGAGGGCTGATTCAGATCACGGCCCTCTACATCCTTCTGGGTCAAAGAGGACGTGCTGATTATTCAACTTCAAAGGTGGAGTACAGCACCAGCGGGGCGATCAAGGCCGTGGATACCTCCTGGGGCCAGGGTCGGGTGCAAGGGGGTCCCTGCCACCCGATCCAGGACCTGGTTGGCCAGCTGTGGGTTGGGCGGTGGGGAAGAAGGGGCCTGAGTCGCAGGAGCCAGGGGTGCCTGCTGGGTGGATGTCCCCGCAGGCATGCAGGGGCACGCCGGGCCATCCTCAGGCTCAATTCTATATCCCGAGGGAATGTTTTGTTCCCACAGTACAGAATCGGGTCCTAAAGGCCCGTCCTGCATGGGGCCATTTGGATGGGCTGAATGTGCCCCTTTCGGAATCGGGCTCCACTTGCCTCATGAAAGACATGTGAGGAAATTAAAAAGCCATAGGATAGGAGTAAATTCCCTATTGTGGATAAGAAACTGGTTAAAAGAGAGAAAACAGAATAGGGATAAATGGCCAATTTTATCAGTGTACAAAGGTGAAGAGTAGAATACTCCAAGGATCTATATTGGGGCTGGTGCTTATATATATATAAATGCTCTGGAAATGGGAGCTAGTTAGATCATTATGGGGGTATTTGAGAAGTCCTGTGCATGCTTTGAATGTCTGAAAAGAAGCATAGAGAAGTGCAAAGCCCATAGACATCTCCAGAGTTATTTAGGAAGCTGGGTCTGTGGACGTCCCCAGCATGACATCCAAGTCTGAACAGGGGCATGGTGGAGGCATTCCCAAGAACCTGGACATCACCACCTGATCTCAGAGACATCCAGAGTCACATCTAAGGTTAGACCTGCTCCAGGCATTCATAGACATCAGGAAAGTGCTCATTTTGGCCATGAAGTATCCAGAGAGTGTAGAGAAGATGGCACTCCAACATCCCCAGTACTCTGCACAATCGCAATGATAGCAACAGTGGGATGTGAACCCCGGCTTTCCCAGCCCTAGCCCTCTATGCTAACCATTAGGCTAAATCTAGACATTCACAGTCTGGAATGCTAGTCTGGGGATGTCTAGGTAGAAGCCCTTATAGACGTCCATATCGACACATCCACACTTGTGAAATCATGCTTGAACTTGAACATTCCTGCTTTTTTTATGATGTTCTGGCTTGGATGTCCTAGATTTCACTTTATATCTGCAGATGACACAACATTATTTAAAGTTGTTAAATCACATGCTGATTGTGAGAAATAGCTGAAGGACCTTGCAAGACTGGAAGACTGGGCATCCAAATGACAGATGAAATTTAAGGTGCACAAGAGTAAAGCGATGAACATAGGGAAGAAAAACCCAATTTATAGCTGCACATTGCTAGGTTCAATATTCAGAGTCATTGCTCAGGAAAAAGGATATAGGCATCATTGTGGACAATATATTGAAATCTTCTGCCCAGTGTGTGGCAGCAAACAAAAATAGCTAACAGAATGTTAGAAATTATTTGGAAAGAAATAGAAAACAAAACAAAGAATATCATATTACTTCTGTATCACTCCATGGTATGACTGTACCTTGCGTATTGTGTGCAGTTCTGGTCACCTTCTCTCAAAAAAGATGGAAAAATTATAGAAAAGGTGATCAAAACGATAAAGGGAATGGAACAACTCTCCTTTGAAAGAGATTAGTATCTTCAGCTTGGAGAAGAGTGGAAAGGAGGACTGAGGGGGGATGAGGAGAAATATGATAGAGGTTTATAAAATCCTGGGTGGATGTGAACAGATGAATGTGAATTGATTGTTTACTCTTTCAAAAAGTACAAAAACTAGGGGACATGCCATGAATTTATAAAGTAATACCTTCAATACAAATAGGAGAAAATATTTTTTCTCTCAACCCATAATTAAGCTTTGAAATTCATTGGCAAAGGATGTGGTAAAAAGCAGTTAGTGTACCTAGGTTTACCAAAGGTTTGGACTCTTGGGAATTTTGGTGGACTAAGGCTGCTGCGTTGTACTTAAAGATATGAGATTTAGGCATCATTGTGGATAACATGTTAAAACCCTCTGCCCAGTGTGCAGCAGCGGCCAAGAGAGCAAATAGAATGCTAGGTATCATAAGGAAAGAAATGGAAAATAAAACAAAGGATATTATAATGCCTCTGTATCATTCCATGGTGCGATTGCACCTTGAATATTGTGTGCAATTCTGGTCGCCGTATCTTAAAAAGGAGATAGCATTATTAGAAAAGGTACAAAATGGCAAAGGGGATGGAAGGATACTCCTATGAAGAGAGGCTAAAATTGTTAGGGCTCTTCAACCTGGAAAAGAGACAACTGCGGAGTGATATGATAAAGGTCTATAAATTAATGAATGGAATGGAACGGGTAAGCATAGATCGATTGTTTACATCATCAGAATACAAAACGACTAGGGGACATGCAATGAAGCTATAGGGTAGCCTATTTAAGACTAATAAGAGAAAATATTTTTTCACTCAACGTGTAATCAAACTCTGGAATTTGTTACCGGAGGATATAGTAGAAGCTGTTAGTGTAGCCAGGTTTAAAAAAGGTTTGGACAAGTTCCTGGAGGAAAGGTCCATAAACCATTATTTAAAGGGACCCAGGATATCACTGCTTGACCCGATACAAGCATTGAGGAACCTGTGTCTTTTGGGGAAACTGCTAGGTACTTATGACCTAGATTGGCCACTGTTGGAAACAGGATACTGGGCTTGATGGACCTTGGTCTGACCCAATATGGCATATCTTATGTTCTTATAAGAATACAATTGTAGCCAAAAAGCCAAAGCAGCATTATTTTCTTAAACAATACAGTTTGCCTGAGTCAGAGGTTAGGGGACAAAGAGAACAGAAGCTGAGCAACCATATGTTGCATAGCATTTTTGATAAAGACAGTATGATTCACAATAACTGTACAACAATTGGTCTCATTTATATAAGTGCAGATAGTTTTTCCTAATTTCTGATGTATCCTATCCTTTTATAAAACACAAGGTCTAATGGCCAACATTCGCTAAGGAAAGGAAAAAAGAGCTAGTATTAAAAGGTAGTGTAGGGATAAAGTTATTGGCATCATAAAAGAGAAAATCTACCTCCATCCTAATTAAAGGGACTCCCCCTTGCTGGTGAGAAGGAACATATGCACAGGTATATCAGTTTCCTGTAGTAGCTTTTGCTGTTCCTCTTAACAATCTCATATGCAAAATTGTTCTTTTCCAGTGTCCAAAAATATTCTGGTGAGGACATCAGTTTTACCAAATAGGTATCATATAAATCAAAGGGAGGTGTCGTCCTTACACTGGGGTCTAGAAGTTACCAATATTTCAGGGAATTCAGTGTAATTTCTCTCTTCCTGACAGCTATTTTTGTTCTTGTTATACTCAGGGAGTGCCGGGGTAGTATCATCAGGGATGAGCTTACTAATGCACAACAAAAGGAGAAAGAGCAACATCTCAGGTAAGTAATAACAGCAAGATTACAATGATAACAGAAATTAAACATAGAACTATAAATCCAGTCCACTCTAGGCTTCCCAGTTTGCCAATTAGCGAAGGAGATTCTATATCAGTAGGTTTGCCAAACGGCTGACAGCACACAGTCATTTGTGTATCTTCTTCATCTTTACCTTCAGACAGAGACTGGTACTATCTCTGAGTAGCCACTTTTCTTCAGGAGTTTTCTCCTCTACCTCTCTAGCTGCTAGGGCCTTGGCTGCGGGTCAAACGTGAGGCTCCGGTGTGGGAAAGCAGGCAGTCTTCCATAAAACAATTCAAACGGAGAAACTTTCAGTCTACGCCCTTGGGGAAGATTTTATGTTGAACAGAGTCAAAGGCAAGACAGTTTAGGATTTTTTTCTTTTTTACAAAGTTTCTTTAAGGTTTTGGAGGTTCCTCCCCTTGGATTACTGCTTGCACACAGCAGTCAATCCTAAGCAACTAAATTAGCTAAAGAATTGTTTACAGACTGGAGAAGCTTGCAGACAAGATGCACACATTTCTGCAATTTTTTGCTTCTTTAGAATTATATCAATCATGTTAAAATTTGTGTAGATATCTTCCCTCTTTGCCTTCATGTGTCGGGCCAGGACATACAAAGGCAAAATGTGGATAAGCATTTGGAAACACCACATGGCCAGTGTGGATTTTCCAAAGCCCATCAGGATGCAAAGTACACCCAGCCTATCTCCAAGTGTCTATTGCCAATTATTGAGCATATGTCTGGGCTAGATGACTTCCAAAATTGAAGGTAATGGAGACGGCATAATCAAATATTAGGGTTGCAGAGTCAAGTGCTCATCATTCCACAAACTACATGCATAGGTTCTTCTTTTATAACATATTAATATATGCTTATTTGATCTTTTTCATTAGCTTTTACTATTGGGATAGTGTAGCCTTCTGCTACGGAGAGGAATGGCTAACAGAAAAAAGGAGGTGATAGTGCCTCTGTATAAGTCTTTCGTGTGGCCTCATTTGGAGTATTGTGTGCAATTCTGGAGACCGCACCTTCAAAAGGATATAAACAGGATGGAGTCAGTGCAGAGGGTGGCTACTAAAATAGTCAGTGGTCTTCATTATAAAACATATGAGGACAGACTTAACGATCTTAATATGTACACTGTGGGGGCTGCAAACAAACCCAGGCAACAGCCTATAAGCCTAGGGCTGCACTTGTTAGTCCTTTAATTAAAGAGTTTTTTCCCTCATCCAGTGCTGGGGCTGCTGGGATTTGTAGCTGTGCTGTTTAGAAAAAAACAAGTAGTGTGGAGACCGAGGGTTTACAAGGCAAAACACAGGAATTTATTTCTTTTTCTAAAGAGCATTAAGGCTCAACGCAAAACAAACAGGATTCTTTCTCCAAACAATAATCAGGCATTTATATCAAACCAAACAATGAAACTGCTTTATGTAGCTTTTTAACATGTGTCGCTGTTTTTCAAAACCTCTGTATCATGCCTAAATGTCCTCTATTTTAAAACATGTATCCCACTCCTATACTCCTCCACATTTGTACCAGGAGACTTCTCCACTCCAGCTGAAATTTTCAAAGGGAAACTATTTATATGAGACTATTTTCATCCTCAGCAATCAGCAAGGTTTCTCTTCTCTTCAAACCCAAAAGAAATATCCTTTCTTCAGCAACAGGGTTCTTTAGCATTCCTGGCTAAACACATTTCTCCCTGTTTTCACACTGCCTTCTAGGACATTCAGGTTATAGGCTTTTCCCTTCTTTTATCCAAGAACTTTTTATTCTGCCTTCTGGCACAGAGAACAATCCATTACTGAATCTTCAGACCCCTCATCATAGTCTATCTGCATAGTCTATCTGCATAGATTCATAATAGTCTATCTGCATTTCCTCAGGACCTGTGTCCGGTAAATCTGGCTTTAAGCCAACATGAAAAACTTTAGGCTTAATATTCTCTAAAAGTTATAGAATCTTTCTCCACTGAGGCTTTTCCCTATGCACAGGGTTTCCACCAGGAACGTGGAGATTCTTTCCTTGCATCAAATGATACAATGCCTCTAACTGGCTCACGGCACTTTTGGCTACCTTTTTATTCACGCACCTTTTTGGAAGTTGCAGCTCTTTAGCTAGTTCAGGAACAGATGGCACTGCAGCCTGACCCTTGTCAGCACTTCTCTCTGGCACAGCTCTCCTAGTTTTAAAACCAATTGCAGTTTCCTTGCAATCCTGGCTTCCTTTCTGACTAGGGCTTTCACCTCTGAGAATCCCCTGGAAGTTTCCACCATTTTTCTCCACAGTGAACTCTCTGGGCCTTTCTCTGGTGCTTCTCTCAGCACTGAATTCTCCAGCGTGCTGCTTCCCTGTCTCTCTTTTTTCAGGGTGTTGCTTCATGTGCTGCCCTCTCGTAGTGCTGCCCCTCTCAAGCTGAGTCTGAGACTGACTTCCTTCTGTTTCCCTGGGTTTATAAGAGTGTCTCTGAACTACCATGCACTGCCCTTCCCCCAGGTGTCTCTCATTAGCTTCCAAGCCTGCCCTCAGATTAGCAGAGCTTGGGTGTGTCCTGTCCTCAGTAGCTGCGTGTTCTTTTCCTCTGCCTGCAGTTTGAGAGCTACTGATTCCTTGCCTGTCTCTTTCTTTAAAGGTAAATGACTGATTTTCTTCCAATTCCATGGACTCAGCCATACTCTCCTCATCACAACACATTAGAGGAAAGGCGGGATAGAGGTGATATGAATGAGATGCTTAAATACCTCCATGGCATAAATTCACAGGGGGAGAGCCTCTTTCGATTGAAAGCAAGTAGTGCTACGAGGGGACATGGGATGAGGGTGAAAGGGGATAGATTCAGGAGTGATACATGGAAATATTTCTTTACGGAAAGAGTGGTGGATCTGTGGAATAGTCTCCCAGTGAAGGTGGTAGAGATGAGGACAGTATCTGAATTCAAAAAAGCATGGGACAAACACAGAGGATCTCTAATGGAAAAAAGGGGATTGCTGTAGTTGTTTCTTTGGAAGGACAGACTAGATAGGCCATGTGGTCTTTTTCTGTCATCATTTTTCTATGTTTCTATGCTTCTACAATAGGCTCAGGATCTTGTGTCAAAATGGGATAAAGTGAGGAGGTCTGTCCTCCTGTTATAGTCTCACGCTCATAAGGAGGATGGGGTGCAGAAGCTGGCTCTTTAGACTTGGGTACAATATATTTCAGTTTATCAGCTGTCTGTATCCTATATTGCCAAATGACTTGTTAATTTTTCTCCTTCTTTAGTCTTCTCTATATAGTTCTTTAAATCATGTAGCCTAGTGGGTGTTAATGACCTCCCCTTGGGCCAGCAAATGTCGCTGGATTTGCTGGACCATTTTATACAATACTTAGTTAACCCCTTTGCCACTAGAGGATTATATTGGCATACCTTATCTAACGGGATCTCTGATTTAGATTTTGGCTGAATCTCATGTTCCTTCTCCTTTTCTTAATAACATATTCTACTTATTATTCCTATATGCGTGCACTTATCCTAACTTAACACTATCAATACTAAAAACTACTATGATATGAGAATAAAAAAAGTATACTTCACTGCCAGAAGCCACCTGAAGTCTTCTGCAGGAATCCCTTCTTATCGTTCCATCTGTCCTGCAGACCCGTGAACCAGTCGTTCACTTCTTCTACAATTAACGTATTCACTCTCACTCTTTATGACATTATCAGCTGTGACATCATCATGTTGGGTCACTAAATATCTTGGGGATTTTGTTGGACTAAGGCTGCTATGTTGTACCCCAAATATATAAGAATGACCCCACACTGCCCCAATAAGACTCAAACACAGAAGTAAATGAGATGTTTATTATGCCCTATCAGTTAAAATCTTAGCCAAAAAGCCAAAGCAGCATTATTTTCTTAAACAATACAGTTTGTCTGAGTCAGAGGTTAGGGGACAAAGAGAACAGAAGCTGAGCTACCAAGCACAGACTCTCTGTATGGATCCTATTTGTCTCTTCTCCCCCAACAAATGATTCCAATTACTGTTCTTATATATGTTATTTCAGCCTGTCACCTAGTTGTGGTTGGGACTTTTTACTGTGAAATGTTTCTATTGGTTAGTTTTAGCTCTATTTCCTGTGCAAGCAGTTTACAGACTTTCAGACTTCAGCAAATTCTAGTAACTATGTTATCAGTTCTGTCCCAGCTTGTTTCTACCCCTCTTTTCCCTCCTCCTGTCTTAGTCTGTGTTGGGCACACTTCCTGTTTCTGCATGTCCTGTACTTGAGCCACTGCCATGAGCAGTCTGCAAAGTCTGTGCTCTCTGAAATCTGCCCAGCAACAAGACAATGACCACATTTAGTTAGGCTCTTGCTACAAGACTGCTTCAGGTCACTCTGTTATCAGGCCTTAGGACTGCTTTGGGACATGGTATGAAGTGGGCTTCAATCTGCTTCATCCCAACAGGACAAACGCCTGGAGAAAAAGTCCACAAATAGTTACTATAGTAGATCCATTGCTTATCACTGGAGATAAATATAATGCAATCTGACGACTTTTGGGATATGCCAGGTACTTGTGACCTCAATTGGTCAGTGTTGGAAACAGGATACTGGGTCTGATGGACCTTTGATCTGACCCAGTATGGCAATTCTTAAGTTCATATATTCTTAAGAGAATGCATATAGCAAGGTGGATATTACTTCTTGAGACTGTCCCATAACCTCATCTATATAAGTATATACTATTCTAGGCTCTGTTGGCAGTTCATTAGGCATATGGATTATAATAAGATGTTTGATGTAAGTGGTATGGCTCAGTGTAATACTACTTGGTCCCAGAAGTCTCAAGTGACAGAGAAATTGATAATTTAGCATCACCAGGAAAGAAGAATTTAGGCTTGTATAATCCATTGATACATACATGGAACACCTGGGAGTAGAATGCATTGATTTTATCTGTAAAGATTTAACAAACGTTTAAACAAACTTTTATAAGATAACCACCAGATAAGTAGGAAAGCAATAAAAAAATGTAGTGCAATCAATACAATTAAATTATGAAAAAGAATCTAAAATCTAAAACCATATGAACTAAGGATTTGCTGCATAGACTCGAAATAAGAGAAATCCCTGGGTACATCTTGACTTTGATTTAATTTTGCAGGTCCAAGAACTTGAAAAAAATTATCTAATCTCAATACTTAATTTGTTGGTGTCCTGTATCTTTATAGATACTTTTTTAAATGTAGTGGTCACCCTTTGTCTTACACAGTTTTCACAAAATTCAGAAGATCATCAAAAGGGAAAGACAGAAAAGAATACAGGATAAATCTAAAAGAAACAAAAAGATAAATAAAGATGGGAAAAGCAAAGGTGGAAGAAAAGATGGCTAAAGATATAAAGCAAGGAGACAAAACGTTTTCCGGGTATTGGCAATTATATTTTTAAACAATGTCCACTCCTGCTCACAAAGAGGTAAGTTATAGAACAATCCTTTGGGGTACTAAAGAGCCATTTCTGCTTCTTGGATCATTCTGAAGTACGTTGAAGCATGCACCAGAAAAGGTTAAAGACTTTGTCATTGTGTGTTGTATGCTTCACAATATCGCCCTAAGTCATGGCATGCCAGATGACATAGATCCAGACCTGCCGCTTGAACTTTCTATCTCTTCCACAGCCATGATTAAAAAGGATGTGTTCCTCCAGATAAGGTTGTTTCTTGCCTGGAGGTTATTGTCCAACATAAAGTCTATTGTTAGGGGAGTCGTTCTATTTTTGATGGAACCTGCCATTTCTTTCAATTTTAGTATTATCTATGTTTTGCTGTATCAGGGGGTAACCCTCTATCATTATTAAAAGAGAAGGAACTGTATCATTATTATTCTTAGAAAAATAACTCATATTATTTTTTTTATTATAATCAAAATGCTTATTCCTAAGACTTGTACTTCTAAGCTCTGAATAGCCAATAAAATTTGTGACAATAAATAACACTGCTCATCTAAAACAACGTCCTATTATTCAGCTGTTCACCTATTAGCAGTCCTCATTATTCCAAGAGGCCTCCGCATTAACAAGAACCCAGGTTATTTGCAGATAATCTGAGTTTTGTGGAAAAATGAAATAAGATCTTAAATAAATGTGCCTTGATTTAATGATATTTATTGTTGACCCGCAAAGGACTATATAGTTACAATGCAAGAAGAAATAGAAGGTAAAAAGACTGCTTTGAAAGCACTTGAAACTACTGAGGAGTTTAAGTCATTAGTATGAACGTATGAAATTGCAGACTGTACTCTTCAGGGCAGAACTGAAGAAAGAAATTGCATACACTTAATAGAGATGAATCTGATTATAAGAAGAGATACATCTATTCTTGGATGAACCCATAAAGAAAGATAAGGAGGAGGGTGACCATTAATTTTTCATCAGATGATTCATCAGGACCAGAGGCTCGATTCTCTGGAAAAGATGATCATTTTTTATACTGGGGCAGAGGATTTCAGAAAAAGAGAGGAAGAGAATGCTGAAAGTTAGCAGAACCTGCACCACAACCTTTTCAGTCCTGGACACAATCACAGAAACAGCAAGATCTTTAGTAGTGAATTCATCACAGAAATCACTTACTCCAGTAAAATATGGGTGCTGCAAAAAGGCCTCTCTTTTGTACCAATGACATGTTTTGATTCATAAGAACATAACATAAGATATGCCATACTGGGTCAGACCAAGGTCCATCAAGCCCAGTATCCAACAGTGGCCAATCTTGGTCATAAGTACTTAGCAGTTTCCCCAAAAGACACAGGTTCCACAGTGCTTGTACTGGGTCAGGCATTGATATCCTGGGTCCCTTCTTAATAATGGTTTATGGACCTTTCCTCCAGGAACTTGTCCAAACCTTTTTTAAATCCAGCTACACAGCCTTTAATACATCCTCCGGTAACAAATTCCAGAGTTTGATTACATGTGGAGTGAAAAAATATTTTGTTTTATTAGTCTTAAATAGTTTACCCTTTAGCTTCATTGCATGTCCCCTAGTCTTTCTATATTCTGATAACATAAACAATCGATCTATGTTTACCCATTCCACTCCCTTCATTAATTTATAGACTTCTATCATATCTCCCCTCAGCCGTCTCTTTTCCAGGTTAAAGAGCCCTAACCTTTTTAGCCTTTCTTCATAGGAGTATCCTTCCATCCCCTTTACCATTTTGGTGGCTCTTCTCTGAACCTTTTCTAATAACGCTATATCCTTTTTAAGATATGGCGACCAGAATTGCACACAATATTCAAGGTGCGGTCTCACCATGGAACGATATAGAGGCATTATAATATCTTTTGTTTTATTTTCCATTCCTTTCCTTATGATACCCAGCACTCTATTTGCTCTCTTGACCGCCGCTGCACACTGGACCAAGGGTTTTAACATGTATCCACAATGATGCCTAAATCTTTTTCCTGGGTGGTGGTTCCTAATGTGGAACCTTGCATCGTGTAACCATAGTTTGGGTTGTTCTTCCACATTAAATTTCATCTGCCATTTTGATGCCCAGTCTTCCAATTTATCAAGATCCTCTTGCAATTTTCCACAATCCTCTTGGGTTTTAACAACTTTAAATAGTTTTGTGTCATCTGCAAATTTGATAACCTCACTCGTTATTCCCTTTTCCAGGTCATTTATGAATATGTCAAAAAGCAGCGGACCCAGCACAGATCCCTGGGGTACACCACTATTCACCTTTCTATATTGGGAAAATTGGCCATTTAGCCCTAACCTCTGCTTTCTATCTTTTAACCAGTTCCTGATCCACAATAGTACACTGCCTCCTATCCTATGACTCTTTAGTTTTGCCAAAAGTCTCTGATGAAGGACCTTGTCAAAGGCTTTCTGAAAGTCCATATGCACTATATCAACTGACTCACCTTTTTCCACCTGTTTATTTACACCGTCAAAAAAACATAACAGATTAGTAAGACAAGATCTTCCTTGTCTAAAGCCATGTTGGCTGTCTCCCATTAGGCCATGACTATCTACATGCTGAGTAATTTTGTTCTTTATGATGGTTTCTACCATTTTTCCCGGTACTGACGTCAGGCTCACCGGTCTGTAGTTTCCCAGATCACCTCTGGAACCCTTTTTAAAAATTGGCGTTACATTGGCAATCCTCCAATCTTCAGGTATTACAGAAGATTTTAATGAAAGTTCACAGATTACTAATAGCAGGTCTGCAATCTCATATTTCAGTTCTTTCAACACCCTTGGATGTATATCATCCGGCCCAGGTGATTTGCTTCTCTTCAGTTTATCTAATAGTTGTAATACATCTTCCTGATGTATCGATATTTCCTTCCGCACTTTTAAATACCACTTCAGTCATGGGTAACATCCCTACATCTTCCTCAGTAAAGACTGAAGCAAAGAATTCATTCAGTCTCTCCGCTATCGCCTTGTCACCTATTAGTGCCCTTTTAACCCTTCTATCATCTAATGGACCAACTGACTCTCTCACAGGTTTTTTGCTATGAATGTACTTGAAAAAGTCTTTATTTTTCGTTTTTGCTTCCGCAGCAAGCTTCTTCTCAAATTCTGCCTTTGCCTGCCTTGTCAATGCCCTGCATTTGACTTGCCAGTGCTCTTTCTAAGTTGATCTTGAAAAGTTCATTAGAAAAATAAACATTAGATCTTTCTTTGGAGAGAAAGATAATATTCCACACCAAGAAGAAGAGACTGAGTGTGGCATGAAAGTAAAGTTACCCTTGAGATCTGCATGGTTTCGCTGGGACACTCTCATCCAGGCATTAATATTTTTAAGGAGTTGGTGATGAGGGAGGTTCACCGGTTAGAAAAGTATAACTTGAATAAAGTATGTTATACATTAGGGAAAGAGTAACTAGAAGGTTTGGTCAGTTACAATGTGATACTGAGACTGTTATTAAATGAGCCGATCAAGGTGGGGCATTTGTCATAATGGATCGAGTGAAGTATCAGCAGGAAGTATATAGCCAATTGGCAGATGAATTTACATATAAAAGACTAGAGGAAGATCCAACTGAAGATCTATGACACTTCATCAAGGAGATTATGACACAGGCGTTGTCGCAGGCATATATCAGTAAAAAATGAATTTAAATTTTTGAATACAGATTCATCTAAGATCCTGGTTCAATGCATTCGGTCTAAGATCATTAAGGACATTACCAACCCACCTGAATGACCAATAATATCCTCTAGACTAGAGGGTTACTATTAGAACCTTTCTTGATGCATATAGACTCCTTTTTGAGACATTTGGCAACAAAGATTTCATCATATGTTAAAAGACCACCCATTTTTTAAATATTCTAGCCTGATTTGAACACATTTCCATTAAGCAGGTTTGCTACAGTATATGTAGATGTATCATTCCTGTACACAAATATCTTACAAAAGGAAACAATAGGAGTTATTCATCAAGTGTTAAGTACTGTAGTTGAGAAAATTTAAATCAGGAACACATAAAGTTCATATTGCAATTAGCAGAAATTGAACTAAGGAAGAAGTTTTTTTCTATTTGAAGATTTACTTTACCAGCAGATAACAGGTGTAGTGATGGGGGCCAATCTTTATATGGTCATCTTTGAGAAAGAATGGTTAGGCAGCTCCCCTTTTCATAGCTGTATTTTAGTATGGTGTCATTAAATTGACAATGTATTCATGCTATTGAGTGGAGAGGAGGAAGCTCTTGGATTTTTATCGATGGTTGAATGGATGTGATACACACATTCAATTTTCACTTTTATATAGTTAGGATTAAATGTCTTTCCTAGATTTACATATAGAATGGGAGAGTATGAGGTTGGTTACCTTTGTATATAAAAAAGACACTGATAGGAACACTTTTTTACACTATTCAAAGGCACACCCTTTAGCTCTTAAGAAAAGCTTACCCTTTTCACAGTTTATATGTTATCAACGTGATTACAGCACTCTGATGGAATATAATATACAGTCAGGGAGGTTTTGGTAGATTTCAAACAGGGGGGCATTTAATGATAGAGATTAGCTGTTACAACAGAAGGGGGTTAGGCCAGACAGATTCATAGTGGGAATATATACTTTAGTCCTGATTCCTTCCCAGACATAAAAGCCCAGCCTGCACATATAGGCCATACCCGACTAACTCAGTCTTGGCTTTACAATGGAGCCACGGTGCCATAGCTTCTGGTTGCAATGGCACAGCGGCTCCATTGTAAAGCCGGGATCCCAGCCACCGGCTCCTGCACTGCATTTCCCATAGCCCGACCCCTGATCTGGCTTCTCAAGACCAGGGTCGGGCTGCGGGGGAATGCTCACTGCCCCCTCCTGCCGCTTTCTGACCACAGGCCCGCCAACCCCAGGTGACTAGGGAAGTTATTCCACCTCGGAGGTGGAACAACTTTCTTGAGCAGGTCACTGGCCCCAGACATGCAGGGCCGACATTAGAATCAGCCCTGTATGTCCAGGATCAACGACCGCCCACCACCCGCCCTAACTCTGCCCCTGATCTGCCCCCTCCCCACCCCGTCTATCTTTCCCGTACAACTGGCGGGGAAGTAAGCCACCGACAGTAAGGAGCACGAATAGTGGGGATGGGCATCCCATTGGAATGTCCATTCCCACTATTGGCGGGTCATAATGACCCCAATTTTGTTACCAGTTTCTTGCCTATGAGCTATAGATTGTGAAGAATTATTGTGAGGGATTTTCATGTGGTGAATATTGTACCTGGATTAGAGACCAATAGAGTCAGGTTTGTTTTTTTCTAGAGAGCGGAATCTCAAGGAGATAATCAGCCCAGCTAGACCACAGAAAGAAAATATGGCAGCAAGTTTCTGTAGGACATCGTACTTGTGGTGGATGCCAAATCTGCCTGATCACTTTCTCTATTAAAGAATTTACCCATCGTGGATGAAGTTATACATTTAATTGGGACACAGCATGTGATTCGACTTATTTTGTATATGTCATCAAGTACCCCTGTAGACTATTGTATATAGGAAAGACAAAAAGGCATTTTAGGACAAGAATGACGAACATAATTGCAAACTTAAAAGGGAAACAGAGGATGCACCAATAGTGAAACATTGTATTGAACAACATGTTTTTGTTTAGATCACATCCCTCCTGATAGCAGAGGAGGGGATTGTGATAGGTGATTATTACACCAAGAACAACAATGAATATTTAGACTTCAGCCTGTGGAACCTTTGGGTCTGAATATTTATATAGACTGGAATGTATACTGGTGAATGTCTCTCGGGGATTAGACCTTAGCACCAAGGGTGGATATGAGGGAGGTTAGCCCTGTAATATCCCCTGCTAAATGATCAGGATTTTATGCACATGATTTAAGTTGTTTCCCCCTGTTCTCTGATAAAAGGTATCATTGGCTGTGAAATGATGTCACTACTATATAATGCAAGATGTGGCATCTTTGACTAGACTGACTTAGATGGAACATGGCAAGGAGCTATATTAGCCTCATTGGATGGGGTGTTCTGAGGTTGATATTATCAGTTGAACTTACATAAAGTGACCAACCATCCCGTATTATAAGGACTGTCCTGTATTTTAAGATTTGTCCCTGGAATCATATTACTTCGGTCAGGATGCCTAAATGTCCTCTATTTTAAAACATGTATCCCACTCCTATACTCCTCCACATTTGTACCAGGAGACTTCTCCACTCCAGCTGAAATTTTCAAAGGGAAACTATTTATATGAGACTATTTCCATCCTCACGACTAGCAAAATCAGTAAGTTCATCATTGATGGAAAAGAAGTTGAAATAGTTGACAACTTTAACCTACTTGGATCAACAGTCAATAACAAGCAGACAAGAAATCCAATGATGCATTGATCTTGGCAGAATGGCTATGAAAGACCTAGGCAAGATTCTCAAGAGCAGAGGTTTCTTTCTCCATACAGGTATTCGACTTGTCCAGGCCATGGTGTTTTCAATGATGTCATATAGATGTGAAAGCTGGACAATGAATAAAATAGACAGGAGGAGAACTGATGCCTTTGAATTGTGGTGCTGGTGAAGAATACTGTGTATACCATGGTCTGCCTGAAGAACAAACCACTCAGTACTGGAGGAGATCAAATCTAAACTTTCTTTGGAAGCTCATATGACAAGACTGACTTTCATACTTTGTGCACATCATGCGAGGAGAGAGATCATTGGAGAAAGATATCATGCTTGGCAAGGTGGAAGGTCAATGCAGGAGAGGAAGGCCAGCAATGAGATAGATTGATGCAATAATAGCAGTTATGGGTCTCTATCACCTAATTGAGGACCGAACACCATGAGTCGACATCGACTAAATGACACTTAACAATATTTCCATCAGAGACACAGAAGCATATACACAAGCATGCACTCTGTTCTACTTCAGTCACACACACATGCACATACGTACATTCATCCACCCACCCCATCCCCCAAATCAAGTACACACATGCACACTAGCACTTTTCAGACAGACAGATTCTGTCTCTGACTGTCTACTAGTGCTGTGCTGCTTCTTCACGATTCTACTTCAATGGCCCCAGTTCTTGCTTTTGCTACCTGTTCTTTTTCTCAGCCTGAAATAGCCTCCTCACACTTTACCCCATTCCTCTTACATTTCTACCCTTTCTCAGCAACCCCACTCACCCCTACCAAGAAACCCACTTATTCCACTAACTTTCTCCCAGACGTTGTGCAGAAAATCAGCCCACCCTTCCTGAACATAAGAACATAAGAACATAAGATATGCCATACTGGGTCAGACCAAGGTCCATCAAGCCAAGTATCCTGTTTCCAACAGCGGCCAATCTAGGACATACGTACCTAGCAGTTTCCCCAAAAGACACAGGTTCCACAATGCTTGTACTGGGTCAAGCATTGATATCCTGGGTCCCTTCTTAATAATGGTTTATGGACCTTTCCTCCAGGAACTTGTCCAAACCTTTTTTAAACCCAGCTACACTAACAGCCTTTACTACATCCTCCGGTAGCAAATTCCAGAGTTTGATTACACATTGAGTGAAAAAATATATTTTTTATTAGTCTTAAATAGTTTACCCTGTAGCTTCATTATATGTCCCCTAGTCTTTCTATATTCTGATAATATAAACAATTGATCTATGTGACTAGTGCAGCATTTCCATTGGCTGGAACCTACCACTTACTCTGCACAGTGAGGGGGGAGCACTGGCGAGCTGTAGGGCTAAACTCTAAAAAAATAACCAGGCAATTTATATATCATTCTGACTAAGACAACTACTTCACAAAGTTGTAGAATCCTAAAATAATTTAGATGGTTAGCAATCCTAAACTCCTGAGTCCTCAGCACATCTGACAAATCTGGCTTTGCTTCCTCCTCAGGGCCCAGGCAACCATCAGTCAGACAAAGCCAGCCAATAGGCTGCAGCAGACACATCCAGCCAATAGGAAACAGAGGGAGGTGGGAGCAGTAGCTAGGATACAGAAACCTTCCTCTCTCCCTTGTCCTGCAGCTCTGGAGTATGATGGGGGGGGGGGGGGGGGTTGCTACAGATATACAAACCTACAGGAGAAAATATTGGGGGTGCTCAAGCACCCATAGAGCTGGCACCTATGATCCTCAGGACATTATCAGTATCAGTATCACAGTCAGTGGTCAGCTGATTTTGTTGATTCTGTCATCTGCGTAGGCTCTTAGCTTAAGGTACATGTTTCTGTTTTGTCTTTAGATTTGATTTTCATTTTAAAATGCCGAAAAGGAATGGAGTCATACAGTGGTGGGCAGTATATGTACCTTAATGTGTTGTTAATGACCAACTACAAAATGAATACCCATTCATTAAGAATCATTCTGGTAATGGCATGGTGTTTTGTAACAAATGCTGGTCTTCCTTTTCAATCGCACATGCAGGAAAGGGTGACACTGTTCAGCACCTAAGGACGGACTACACAAGACAGCAGATGTAAGTGCTACTTTGAGTAGAATTCTGACTTCTTTTTTTTAAAGTCAAACATTTGATGAGAAAACTCAGTCACTGGCTATAACTAAGGGTACATGATTTATCACTGTGTTGTCCACAACCATTCTTTTCAGTCATCAGACTGTACTTCAAAGTTGTTGAAAAAATGTTTTGATAAAAAAATACTCTTGTGCATGAACCAAAACGGAAGCAATCATCAGTAATGTTTCAAACCTGACTCCCTCAATAGATTCCCTCAAGAGAGACCTTTCTGAGACAAGTTTTTTAACAGTTTTTTTGTGATTGCTCAAACCATGGAAGCATTAAAGTGTGCCCTATTTTAGTAAGGTACTTTGTTCCTGAGAAAGGGGTTCAGATAAAAGTTCTTGATATCCATGAAGTTAAAGACGAAACCTCAGACATTCTTTCCAAGTGCGTTCTTGATACAGTCGAATCCAATCGGCTAAGATCCAAAGTTTTGGCATTGTGTGCCGACAATACCAAATGCAATTTTGGTGGGGCTGCGAGGAGGGGTACTAACAATGGGCCCAAATTTTTGAAGGCGGTTACACAGGTAACAGCCCATGTTACCCATGTAAATGCCTTGGGGGCATTCCAGGATGGAGCAGAGGCAGAGAATAGCACTAAGCGGGAAGAAGCGATTTTCGATGCTGCCCACTTAGTGCTCTGTGTCTTAAAGATAGGCGGGGAAAACCAAGACCCAGTCTAGAGTCAGTAATGAGTTCTTTTGGCTTAAGTAATTTGTTTCTGAAGAAAAAGTTGAAGAATGGAAAAAACACACCACGGTTGATGAAAAATGGAAGGAGATGTTGGACACCTAAAAAGTAATGAGGTAACATATAAAAATTTTATGCAAACTGGTTGAATGGTTTTTATGTTTGCCAGGTTCCAATGCTCCAACTGAAAAGTGCTTTTCAGTCATGAACAAAGCATGGACTACAGAAAAAGCCCAACTGCATGTAGAGACTTTCAAATGTCTATGATTGTAAAGTATAAATTTGAATTGAGTTGCCCAGAATTTTTTAATTATCTTAGTGGAAATGTTGCTATTTTGAAGAAAATTCACCTGACTGGCACATTTGTAAGTAAAGTTATAAATCAAGCCTACTGATTAAAAGTTTGGGTTAAAATTAAAATTGTAATTATAAGCATATTTTTGAACCCCCCGGCTTGATTGAGTGTCCCGTATTTGAACTTAGAAAAGATGGTCAGGTTAAATAACATTAATGTCCGAGTTTGGGGCTAAACGCTGTTAAGGGGACAGTAATGTGAACTGCTAATAAGTGAACAGCTGAATAATAGGGCATGCTGTTTTAGATGAGTAGTGTTATTTATTGCCACAAACAAATTTTATTGGATTTACAGAGCGTAGGAAGCTAATCGGACAGTGATGATATTCAGCTGCTGCCTGGTAAGCTCCCACAAGCAAAGTTAAGCCAGCCTTTGCCACGCTTAATTTTGTCATTGGGTCGCTAAGCGGGCAGTGGCTCAATATCACTGCTGCCGGGCAGTGGCCGAATATGTCCCCGGCATTGAATATCCAGGGTTAAACTTCAGTGACGACGACTATGCGCTTTAGCAATGCTGGCTGCACACCACTGAATATCGGCCCCATACTGATAGAAAATATAAATAGCAGAAAAATACCTCAGCACTATAAGCGCCCAATTCCAAGCTTCAAATGTTCATGCCAGGTATTAGGGCTCAGTCATGCCACATCATAGGTCCAAAAAACTCCTTCACCATGCCTCGGAATGCCCACAACATAGCATCAGGACATGTAGCGGCGGCACCCACAGATATCCAGTGGCACTAACCATGTTACCGTCACTAAATATCCTGCTTAGGGGCATTTACACAGTTTACAGGTCTGTAAACCGTGTAAATGCTTCTGAATATCAGGCCCATGGTTAATAATCTCCAGCTTTTATAATATGAGTGTAAGTTATTGTTTTGGATTAGTGTTAAGGTACATATACGGACCACCACTGTATGGCTGAGTAGAAAAAGAAGACATAACAAGGGCTTAAGCAGCAAAAATGGATATCTTGGCTAGTTAGCAAGGAAGAGGGTCAAGACCCCACAAGTTATGGGTTGGGCATCTGGGTCTGGGGGTGACCTTGTCTGCATAACACATGTCAAGGGATAGCAATGTGCCCAGCTTAGCAGAATGGGAAGCTGGGAGCTGAAAAAGGACATAGCTGTCTGCACCAAGTGGTAGCCAGGTTTGGTGACTCCAAAAGCAGCCATTCACTATGGAGCAGGCAGATCGGCAAAGGGAAGCCTAACAAACCCTGAAACAACAGACAGGGACTAGTAGGCACACATACCCCCTTCTGAGCTGGTGAGGTCATTTAGGTTCATGGTTCATTTAACATTGCTGATTGATTGATTGATTGATAAATGTGAAGTTGCTATACATTGTTAATAAAAGCTATGGAGATTTGTTTTTACATATGCAGTGGATTGAACATAAGAAATGCCATACTGGGTCAGACCAAGGTCCATCAAGCCCAGTATCCTGTTTCCAACAGTGGCCAATTCCAGTTTGATTACATGTTGAGTGAAAAAATATTTTCTCTTATTAGTTTTAAATAGTTTACCTTTTAGCTTCATTGCATGTCTCCTAGTCTTTCTATATTCTGATAGTGTAAACAATCGATCTACGTTTACCCGTTCCACTCCATTCATTAATTTATAGACCTCTATCATATTTCCCCTCAGCCGTCTCTTTTCCAGATTGAAGAGCCCTAACCTTTTTAGCCTCTCTTCATAGGGGTATCCTTCCATCCCCTTTACCATTTTGGTGGCTCTTTTCTTTACCTTTTCTAATAATGCTATATCCGTTTTAAGATACGGCGACCAGAATTGCACACAATATGCAAGGTGCCGTCGCACCATGGAATGATACAGAGGCATTATAATATCCTTTGGTTTGTTTTATTTTCCATTACTTTCCTTATGATACCTAGCATTCTATTTGCTCTCTTGGCCGCAGCTGCATACTGGATGGAGGGTTTTAGCATGTTATTCATGATGACGCCTAAATCCTTTTCCTGTGTGGTGTTTCCTAATGTGGAACCTTGCATCATGTAACCATAGTTTGGGTTGTTCTTTCCTAGGTGCATAACTTTCCACTTGTCCACATTAAATTTCATTTGCCATTTGCGATACAACACATCCAACTGCCTTGTTGTTGTTGTTAAGTGCCATTGAGTCGGTGTCCTGACAACCCTCTGGATAGTTGACCTAAACTTTGTTTAGTCTTCAGCCAAGCGGCTCATTGTTGATAGAGTGGTAACCATAGCTGCTGTTACTGTATTGATCCATGTCATTGCCAGCCTTCCTTTTTTATGGTGACCTTCTATCTTGCCTTATCACCATATATTTGGTAGGCACAGCCACCTGCTTCCCCAGACTGTGCTGTCTCCTTTCAGGCTGCAAGTACACAGAACCCCCAAAATTTACCCAGCAGGCCCTCCACCCCTCTTAACTTTATTCAGCAGCATCTGCTCTGGCACAAGATGCGCAGGGGCATTCTGTTATTTCTTGGAACACTACCTGCACTTCCCTCCACAACCCTCTTATTCGGGGACATCTCCAAAAATATGCAATTGATAAAATCCCTAGTGGCCTGTAGGAGCAAGTTAAAGTCCCCATGCTCCCCTCCCCAAGCCATAAATATGTAAAAAACAGCGCCTTCACTAAAACTCATCCTCCTAGTTCACAAGCCTACTCTATTGTCAAAATTCCTCCTCCAGGGATCAACCTCTCATATGGGCTGCCTGCCCTCATTTCTGAAATCTACCTCAGCTTACCCAGGAAGCATGAGAGACACAAGGAGGTAAAAGAAATCCCAATTGCTAGTGCCTCTCCATTCTGTAATACCAAATGGTGCCAGCTGACATGTGGGCCAAAAGGGGTCCTAAAATTCACTGCTGGATATCTTACATTGTAACATGATTTCTGTTTCTTCAAAACAGTTACTTAAATATTGGCTTAAAATTGTCAGCAAGGAAAAGCCTTATATGCACTGACATTTGGGAAAGGTATTGAAAACTGGCATGATAACCATCGCTTTTGTAATCTTTCTATTCTTTATTGATATGTAGTTTGTTGTAAAGAAAGGAGCAGAGCAGAGAACCCTTGTTCTCCCATGAGTAAGCTCCATTTAGCGGGTCAAACAGAGAGAGAAAAAGGTTGCCAAGTTTGTGCCTAGCCTTTGCAGAGGAATCCAGATGTAATTGTCAGTGACAGTTTGTTGAACACATTAATACTGAAAGAAGAGAGAAAGGGCAAAGTCAGATAATTCAGTCAGAGAACTATAAAGTAAAAGTGTAAAACAGCTTTTGCCAAACTATTGCAAATATTTTCAAAGGTTGCTCTAAAACAGTTTGGGCCCGTTTCCGTCCCTCATGTAGATCCCCTCTGTGCGTCCAATCTGAACCAGACTCAGAGAGGGGATCGTGATTCTGATCCCGTGGGGCACGTCTAGCCTCGCGGGATCAGAATCGCAAACAGTCATGTACATGCAGGTTGGGACAGTGATTCAGTCTGGCCTGCACATACATGAAAAGCCCGACTAACTTAGTCTGGGCTTTTAAATGGAGCTGCAGCGCCATGAAGTCCGGTTGCCATGGCATCGTGGCTCCATTTAAAAGCTGCAATGCCTATTCCCCGCAGCCTGACCCCGATCTGGAGTCCTAAGGCCAGGGTCAGCTGTGGGGAATGTCCCCTGGCCCCCCCTGCCCCATCCACGCCCAGGGCACAGCAAAAAAAAAAAGTCCAAGGAAGTTATTCCACCTCCGAGGTGGAATAACTTCCCTGCACATGTTGCTGGCCCTGGACGTACAGGGCTGACATTAGAATCAGCCCTGTATGTCCAGGGCCAGCAACCATCCACTGCCTGTCCAGACTCTGCCCCAGAGCCGCCCATTCCCCGCCCCCATCTAACTTCCCACACTACCGGCAAGGAAGTTAGTCGGGGGCAGGAGCCGGTACGAATAGTGGGGATGGACGTCTCGTCGGGCCGTCCAGCCCTGCTATTCATAGCATAGAATAACCCTCTTTATGTTATGGTAAAGTGGAGTTGCTTACCTGTAATGGGAGTTCTCCATAGACAGCAGGGGTATGCTGCCACACTCTATAATTCTGTTCCCGATGGCGCTGGTGTGCCAGGCTCTCCCCCAGCTTAGAGAAGTCCTTTGGACTTCTCCAAGCATGCGGAGCAGCTGCTGCCCACCATTCCCACCTAAGCCAGTTCCATTCAGAGCTGTGGAGCAAGTGCCACAAAACGAAATGTATACACATCATCAAAATGAATATATTTACAATGGGATGGAACTTGAATTGATCCCAAGAAAACAAGTCTCGTTTTCTGTTAAAAATGTTGGCGTGCTTCCTCATTTTTTCCCTGTTTTTTTTTTCATGGGGCAGAGGGCGGGTGAGTGTGCTGCTTACCCCTGCTGTCTATGGAGAACCCCCGTTACAGGTAAGCAGCTCCGCTTTCTCCACAAACAGGCAGGGGATATGCAGGCACACTCCATAGTGAGTCCAGAGCTGAGGGCCACCATAGTATGGTTGTGGATACATGGCCCGGGCTACAATCAGTGATGGTCGGAAGGTGAAGTATGCACACAAGAGGAAAACAGGTTTTGGAGGACAGCCTGACTGAAGGCTGAGTCTCCTGCTGTAGAACGATTAAAGTTGTAGTGTTGGGCGACATATGAATGGACGTCCAAGTAGCTGCTTTACAGATGTCCTGGGTGGAGACTGTGGCCAAACTGGTCACCATGGCCCTACTTAACCTGGGCTTGGTAAGTGAGCTTGGGCATAGCAGAAGGAGATACAGTCTGAGACCCAGGATGAAATAATCTTTTTTGAAGCTGGTCATCCGGATTGGTTCAGATTGAAAGTGACAAAAATTTGCGACGATGATCTCAAATCTTTGGTTGCTTGCAGGTAATAAAGTAGTGTTTGTTTGCAATCCAAGATATGGAGGGATTGTTCTGGTGAGTCTTCTTTGAAATCAGGAAAAAAGGTGGGAAGTACTATGACTTGGTTCAAGTGAAACTCCAATTCCATTTTCAGAAGAAATTTAGGATGTGTCCTCAAGAGCACTTTGTTATGAAGAAACTTACATATGGAAGGTAGTGCATGAGTGCTTGAAGTTTACTGATTCTTTGTGCAGAGGTTATTGCCACAAGAAAGACAGTTTTCCAGGTAAGATACTTTAAAGAAACTGATCTAAGGGGCTTGAATGGGGCTTTCATGAGCTCTGCTAAGTCCACATTCAGGTTCCAAGCTGGAAGAGGCAGTTTGATGGGAGGTTTGGGGTTCATGAGACCTTTCATAATCTTCAAGGTAAGTGGGTGAACTGAGATGGCCTTGCCCTCCACCGGAGCATAGGAAGCCACTATAGCGGAAAGGTGATAATGGACAGACATGGTTTGCGACCAGAGTTGGAGAGATGCAACAGGTCAGGATCTTTCCCCAGGGGACGGTGAACAGGGTCCTCATGGTATTCCTTTGTCCAATGTACAAAGTGGGACCATTTACATCAGTAAGATAGCCAAGTAGTTGCTTTTCTTGAGAAAGTAATTATGTCTGACACTTCTGTGGGGAAGGAGATAGCTATTGCTGAGGTATTTGGATCTTCCAAGCCCACTAATGAGGGACTTTGGAGTCTGAGGTGGAGCAAGGTTCCTTGATGTTGAGTGAGCAGAAAGGGGTCCATGCCCAGAGGATGGGGTCTCTGAATCATCAGGGCAAGGTGGTGTGGGAACCAAGCTTGCCGTGGTCACCAAGGCGCAATGAGGATGATTGAAGCTTTGTCCTGGGGTATCTTGAGAACAAAGTGACTGATGAATGGAAAAGGAGGAAAGACATAACAGAGCTGGTGAGTCCAAGAGATGGCAAAGGCATTATGCGCCCATCAGAGAGCATTTGGTCAGATGGAGCAGAAGAGCCGGCATTTGGCATTGTCTGCAGTAGCAAAGAGATGTACATCCAGAGTACCCCATTGCACAAAGAGCATACATATCACCGTGGTGTTGAGGGACCATTTGTGAGGGTCCAGGTATTGACTTAGCAAGTCTGCTAGTTGATTCGAAGCCCCCTAGCAGATAGGTTGCTCTGAGTGAAATGTTTACTGAGAGGGCAAAGAGTCAGAAGCAAGTGGCTTCATGACACAGTCAAAAGGAACCCACTCTGCTTTGTTTGTTGATGTAGAATATGGATACCTTATTGTCTGTTTGTATTAAGAGGATCTTGTTGGTGACCCAGCAGTTGAAGACCTGTAAGGCATAGAGGACTGCCTGAAGTTCCAACACACTGAGGTGAAGGAAGTGTTCTCATGGTGACCAGAGTCCTTGCGTGGACAGTTGTAGTAGGTACGCCCCCCACAACCATATGTGGAGGCATCCATCATTAGGGTAACTGAGGTGGCTGGAATAGGCATCCCTCTGCTAGGTGTGATGCAACAGTCCACCAGCATAAATTGTTCTGAAGGCCTAGATTTGCATTCACACCCAATAAAATTTTCAACTGTAGGAGCTGTGTGTTGATTCCAGTGTGCCCTGAGGTGCCACTGAAGAGGTCGTATGTACAGTCTTGCAAGTGGGACAACATGTACAGCAGCTGCCATGTGGCCCAGTAACAGAAACAGGGTGTGAGCAGTTGTAGCTTGGTTGTGAAGCAATCTGCTGCTGAAGTCCCGGAGAAGCTTGAGCCTGTCGTTGGGTAAAAAGGCTTCCCCTTTTGTTGTGTCTATGCATGCCCCAATGAAACAGAGATTCTGCTGAGGATTGAGCTGAAATTTTTGTTTGTTTATGACAAAACCTGTGGCTTGAAGGAGGGTTACGGTATCTTGAACCATGTAGCTCGTTGCCATTTTGGAGGGTCCCAAAATGAGCCAATTGCCCAGATATGGGTAAACGAGGTGTCCCTGCCACTGGAGATGGCTGGCGATGACTGCTAGACATTTTGTACATACATGGGACACAGCAGAAAGGCCAAAAGGAATTACCTTGTACTGGTAGTGTTGACTTTTGAACTTGAAATAAAGATACTTCCAGTGCAAAGGGTGAATAGGAATGTGATTGTAGGCATCTTTCGGGTCCACAGAGGCCAGTCAGTCATGTTGACTGAAGAAGGGGACTGAGAAAAGTCATTTTGAATTTTTCTCTTTTGATGTAGCAATTGAGGTCCCAAAGGTCTAAGATAGGACATAACCCTCTCATCTTTTCTGGAATCAGGAAGAAATGAGAATAGAACCCCTAGCTGCATTGTTTGTGAAGAACTACCTTGATGCGGTAACGGCACATCTCATGTTAAGGTGACAAGCGTTAAGGTGTCCAAGGGGGCTAATGTGCTTCAACCTAAGGCACCTGAGTTTAAGCAGCCCTGAGGGGTTAAGGCGCATGAAGCTAAGGCACCCTGAAGGTTTTAAGGCACATGAAGTTAAGGTATTTTCTCAACTGAGACAGCCTTCAGTTCTGAGGCTTTGACATTGAGATCTCAGTTTTTGGCAAGGGGGTACCCTGGCTCTGCTATTAAACATGCTTATTTGTGAGCTAAATATGCTCAACACGACCTTTTGCTGCAGTATAAACAACCTGAACAAGATGATACTCTGGTGTGTGTATTACCATATACATCAGGTGCCCATAAAGCTGTAACCCTAATGCTGGATAGTGTACCACGGACAGTCAATGTAAAGGTGATGGAAGGAAGGACAGGTGGGAGCTGATGGACCTGCCATATTGGTGGGCACCTATGTGGTGGCCAGTTAGGTGGATGAGCATGTGGGAGGCAGCTGTACTGATGCACAGGGTGGTGCAAATGCAAAGTGCTGCAATGTCAGTGTGTGGCATAGGATAGGAAAGATGTGTCCCCCACCCGAGCCAGAAGTGGCAGGATGTTTGCAGCCACAGGAGCACAGAGTGGGAGTGGTGACATGAAGATCAGACACAGGAGAGCCCTGACTATCACAGGCATGAAAATGACCTGAGTAGCACACAGTCACAAAAAGAGCAAGTAGGAACCAAACCCCTGTCTCCTGCCTATGGGCACTTTACATTAACTAGTATGCTATGCCTCTTCAGCCTGCAAAATCTGGAATTGAAGAGCCTGCAGGTCTCTGTCTAAACTGTCTGCTGTGTGTGCTGGTATAGGTTAACCTCTCCAGTACACGTGATGCACTGCACACACAGAACAGCAGTCTGCAGCTAATCACCAAACGGAGAATGGAAGATACATCACATCAGCTCAGTACAATGCACTGACAGTATGTTCTGCAATCACATAACAGCTAGAAACTCTGCTACTGCGCAGTTTCAGTGGTCACCCTGAGGGTGAGGATGGCCACTCAACACCTGGTCCCCAGGACTTACAGTGCTAAAGATGGTCTCTGTTGCTTGTGCTGCAGATCCCCATTACTACTAGTGTGTGGCAGCTATTGACTGCAGCATGTTCACACCTGCCCCTGCTGCAGAGTGACCCTCATAGAACAGTGCATGTCAATATCCAATGTTAAACAGACATCTCCTCTCCTAACCACTTAAGTCTAACACCCACTGTCAGACTGCACCTGCTGCCCATCACTGGGTTTTCCAGCCATGCACATACTAACTGCAGATAGTCTGCTGGTCAGTACACACTGCATGTGCACAAAACAACTATGGACACCCAGTAGATGGTTAAGTAATCAGGACAGAAAGTGCACTGACATCACTAAAGCAGATGCTATAAAGCACTATGTAGATACATAGCCGTGCCATGGTCACTGCTCGGTCAGGGTGAGCGTGCCCTCTCAGCACGAATGCTGTGGCTACCCAGGCCATGTACGTGGCAGAGGGGCACTACAGTGTCTCAGCCATTGATCTTACCTCTGATGCAGACTCGTCCTGGCCAATCCACCCTCTTTCAGGCCATACCCACAATACTTTGCTCCTCATCATGCAGATTTGCAGATTAACGCTGGAAACAGCTTAGGCACTGTGAGGCTCAGTGAGGTATAGAAAGTCACAAAACAATGGATAGACATACACACACACACTCATATCGCCATGCTGTGCAAAAATGGAGATAGTTGGCATTCCTGCCTGCCACCTTGTTCCCAATATCAACTCAAGCATTGTTAATGTGCACTCCTTGTGCAGAAGCTAGTAGTGTGCTCTTATGTTACTGCCTGCTCAGTGTGCTGGTGCTGTTAGCCTGACTCTCCATCCAGCTGAGGATAGTGGAGCCTATCTGTGTGGCTGATGGGTGTTTGTGCCCTTGCTGGCCGATTCATTGGGGGTTTCACATGTTGGTGTTGTACCTGCACTGTGGGCTAAAGTTTAGCCACAGGGACATGCAATGCATAATCCACAGTCTGGATCCAAACTGTGACCCTCCACTCATATACACACTAACTGTGTGCATGGAGTCACAGTGCTACCAAATGGTTACAGCATTCCCTGGGGCTGACAAACTTTGCATCAGACAGACTTTGGCACATGTTGTATTGCGCACTGTGCACAGGACCAGGGCATGGCTTTGGTCTGCTGCAGGCAGGTGCTGCTGCTCCCTCCGCTAACAGCCCATAACATGCTGACATGCCTGTGTGCTGTCCGTGTTGGTGGTGTGTAGTCCCAGCCCATCCAAAATGCAGGTTGGTGGGGCCTAGAGCACAAGGTCTGGATGGGGGGGGGGTCAGAGGCATACATGGATGACCACACATCTCCCCCACAACCATCTGCCTCTGCAGGGACCCCATCACCGCTTACCAATGTTATGTCTCTTCAACCTGTGGAAGAGACAGCTGAGGAGTGTTATGTTAGAGGTCTAGAAAATATTGCCTGGAGTGGATTGGGTAAACGTAGATTGATTGTTTATGCCATCAAACTGTAGCAGAACTAGGGGATATGCAATGCAGCTACAGTGTAAGGCTAAGCCATTGAGGACTACTGGGAGTGAATGGTTTTTCAGTCAACACGTATTCAAACTGTAATTCATTTGCGGAGGATGTCATAAAGGCTGTTAGTGTGGCTGGGTTTCAGAAATGTTTGGACAGGCTTCTGGGGAATGGTCCATAAACCATTATTAATAAGGGGCCCAGAATATCCCCTGCTTGCCTAATACATGCACTGTGTGTCTTTTGTGGAAACTGATAGGTACTTGTGACCTAGATTGGCCACTGTTAGACACAGGATACTGGGCATGATGGACCTTGGTTGTGAAACATTCTGGCATATTTGCAAGTCTTATGTTCTTATATGCCACCTAGGCAACTGCCTTGTCTGGCCTGTGCACCAGCAGCCCCCACTACATGACCCACATGCATCCTCTTTTGCCCCATTTGCACCATCAACATAGTGTCTTTTCATACTTGGGCACTATGTTGTTACTGCTAATTTATGGAGCACTACTATCGCTTCTTGGGCTCACCTGTCTGTGCAGCACATTGCAGACATTTAAATAGGCTCTCTCTCCTCAAAATGCACCCTTACATACAGGTTTTGATATGCGGTAAGGTTCCTGGTGTTAAGGTGCCGTCGTTAAGGAAGCATGGCCTTGTTCCCACCCACTCTCTACCCATTGACCCCTACTCTCTGCCTACTCTATACCCATAGGGCGCTTTACGCTGCCAGTTCCATTAGTGCATGCTAAGTCAGCATTTTACATGTGTTAAGGGTACAATTGTGTCATTAGCCTTGCGCTAACAGCACACTTGCTCCTTTAGCGTGGTTTAGTACACATCCACCTTAGAGTCAAGGTCAGCAATGGAATCTAATAGCTTGTCAGATTTTAAAGTGAATTCAATGATGAACAACATGGAATCCATAGTACATTTATTATGGTATAGGGGCTCATGTGATTACTTCTGAGACATGTTAAATACTCTCTTTGTACTTTAATGGTGAACAGAGGATTCAGACAGCTGGAGTTTTGCTCTCTGTGTAGTGGATCTTTTGAGTTTGCATGTTTCCTCTGATGCAGTTAAGTTTATTTTTTTCTTATTGAAACACAATATTTTGTCGGGCTTGTGGCTATATGGTTCATATTAGGTATTGTCACCAGCAGAGGCTAAACTAGGGTTGGTTAGCTTAGTGCACTACTGGCCCTGACCTTTATATTAAAAGAAAGTGTAGTTGCGACTCGAGGGTCAGGTTTAAACAAGGATTTTATTCCCCTCCCGGGGTTTTGCTGGATTTCCAAAAATAATACAACTTCCAAACTCAAAAGATAGCCATGCTTCTGGCATAAACAAATGGTTAAAGAAAAGTACAGCTTCTTGCTTAACAAATCAAAGGACAAAGCAAAATAGATAATTCAGGTAAACACCTGGGCAGTTTCCTCTGTGCAAACTTGTTCTCTCTAGCAGGCTTCTCTGCTTTCAGCGTAGAGAGGTCTCTTCAGTAACTAATAAAGAACAGCCCATCTTTTCATCATAAGACAAACATTCATTTTGGTCAATACACATAGGCTCCTCAACTGCCTCGTCTTCCCTATGGCAGAGAGTTTGTAACTTCCTCCAGCCAGTGACTGGTCTCTCTTCAATACTCTCCTCCCGGTCAGGTAGATAATTATCTGAGCCTTGATAAAACTGCTTTGCAGTCTTTCTGCTGAACTTTGCTCTTGTCAGTTTTCTGCCAGGCTTTACATACAAACATTCAGGTTCCTCATTCATACATATATCCTGCAGCAGTTCACTATCTCTTTCACAAGGATGTGAATATCTTAACAGCTTCTGGCTTTCATTAGCAAAGGGTTTCCTACCAGCTGTTCTGCACTCTCCCCGTTGACTGCTGTCTCTGGGAGATCCCTCCTGCGTCACTGCAAAGGGCTTTCTGTAGTTAAGCTCACGGCTGGATAATGGCTTCCTGCTCTGTCTCCAAGCCCTGCTTGGCTTCTTATTCCAGGCCTCACAATAAACAGGGTTAGGCTGAAAATACTCTGACCTTTTGTTGAAGGGTTTCAGGTTTTCTCTAACCTGCCAGGTTTCACAAATGCTTTCTGCTTCTGTGTCCTCACAACCTTCGTCAGAAATCATACAGGAATCACAGTCAGCCTCTCTTCCTGGATTCTCTCTCTCCTGGACTCGAGCATAATAAGGATCCTCCTCCTGAACTAACTCTGCTTGCCTGCCTGCCTTCTTATGCAGAGTTATGGGCGTTTTCCTGCACATGTGCAGAGTGTTTCCCTCAGTGTTTGGGGAGTGTCTGTTGGCTGGGCGTGCCCTCAGGTCTCGTGCCTCAGCCTGCTCTGGTTGCCTATAGCAACTAGGAAGCTTTTTCTCTCCCTTTCTGTCAGAGTCTGAGCCGAACTCTTCAGCTTTTTGTGTCTTAAAGCTATAGGGTGGATTTTCGGTGTTACAGTATAGTTATGGACCTATGGTGATACTAGTATTGGCCCTTGAGGCTGACATATGGAGGGTCCTTTTGGGCCTTATATAAGCTCTAAATTTGTTTGAGATCCATTATATATTGATTTTTATTTATTGATTTGTATTTATTTATTATTTATTTTATTTACATTTTTATACCTTTATTTCCTACAGATCAATTGCGGTTTACAATGAACAACAATGGACCGTGCGAGGCAAAAGAAACATCTGCTCCTTGCTATATAGTTGGTAACTCTGTTTGAAGGTATGACTATGTTAGTTAATTGTATTGTAATGTATGTATGTATGTATTGTCATTCCCTGTGCTATGTAGTCTCACTTCCAACCACTTTGATTTAATGATAAGGTGGTGCATGTCCTCCCTGCCTTTGTATGACCTTTGTAGTATGTTGTGAACCGCTTTGATTGAAGGAAAAGGCGGTATACAAAACATGTCAAATAAATAAATAAATAAATGTACAGTAACAATTAAAATGAGATATTGACTATATACATGGAGATCTTGTCTTTGTGTTGTTGAAGTGATCTGCTAGTGGATTATTGATTGGGTGTGTAGATTTAGTAGGTTCTACTGGCTGAGCAGCTAATTTTCTGACTGTGGACAAATGGTCTTTAACCTATGAGACTGTTTCTTGCACTTCAGATCCAAAAAGGCTATCTCCTTGACATGGGGGATCCACAAGATGATTGTAAAGGTCCTCATGGAGTCCAGATACTTGAAGCTAGGCTGTGTGTCTGGCTGAAATAGCCATGGTGGCGGAGCACGCCATCAAATCAAAGGTGGTGCAGATGATATGGTATAGGGGCTCTTGTAAATTACAGAGAAGTTGAGCTTGCTCTTCCATCACTAAGGCTTGAGTAACATCTAACTGTAAGAGGAGATCATGGTGATAATGCTAGATCTGAATCTGATGCGCCAAGACCCTTATTGCAAGAAGGCTGCTTTACTAGGTCTTCCAACCGACAGCATCTAGAGTCTTCTGTTCTTTACTGGGTGGCGTCCGAAAAGTCAGTTTGGAAGACTGACTTTTTAAGGACAGCTTCAGGGGTCACGGATTGATGATGTAGTTGCTGGTGATCAAATCCTGGTGCTAACAATATCTTATATTTCAGGTCAGGACATCAGGAGGTAGCATGTACTGAAATGGGATTCTTCCAGATAGAGGATTGCAGATCTTGAAGGATTTGATGAACTGCTACATCCAAAATCTGCTTAGATGCACTGCAAGTTGGAAATCCCACTTATTGGTAAAAGTTTGAGAGTTGCTCAGAGCCAAGGCCTTAGACACTTTCTGTAGGAATTTTGCATAAGAAAGGTCTTTGGCACATTTTCCAAGGGCTCTAAAGATGACAGGGGCTCCAGATTGTTTTCCTGGAGATAGTGTGAGAGTAAGGTACACTAAGCAGCAAACAGGCATCATCCTCTAGTGGTGCGAATGTTCGCCACGCTATCAGAGAGGGTGATCTTGGGTGCCCCTGACACCTGGGATCCATGTGAATATCCAATAGTGTGCTAAGTTCAAGGATGCTGGGATCCACAGGACCCAGACTGAGAATGACTGTGCTGTGCTGAACAAACTTCCATAGCAGTGACAGAAGGGACTTGTGGTCCCTGCTGACTGTGGTAGTTCAGGAATATTGGGATCATTTTGCCTCTGGATTTTTAGATAGGGTTGTCCCAACACTGAAGGGTCAGGCAGGTGAGGGCACTTAGATGCCTTACCTGCTGAGGTGTTTCTGTCAGCAGCATGCTTGAGATGTCTTGTTTTTTATTTTACCTTACCTCCAGCTGTGCTGAGTTCTGTCACCACGTTCAGGAGCTGAGGAGGTGAAGAAGATTCCCCAGCCTTAGTCAGCAGGCTTTGAATGGGTTGCAACAACACCGGTGCCAGTAGGGAGTCTACCTCCAGACACATGACAGCCCTATGGAGCCCCAGTTGTTCCTGATCTGGGCCCGATGGGACAGGGCTCCCTAAAGACTCAAGAGCTGACATCAATGGTATTCCCACAGCAATCAATGAAAACTCTTCTTTTTTTTTATTTACAGGGAGAAAAACTGGAGGCAGCTGACACAGTCTGCTTTGATCCCTGTCAGCCTTTAGTCGGTTCTTTTTTCTTTTTTCAATGAATGGGGCCTCACAGCAGAGAGCTGTGAGCCGTGCCAGCATTTTAAAAGCAAAATAATCCACGAAAATGGCCCACGGGGCCAAAGTGAGAAAAAGAAAAAGAAAGTAAACGTGCCAAAAAAACATTTAAAAGAAACACAGTTTACACAAACTTCAACCTGAGGTAGCCCAGAGAGGAGGAGAACCATGGAAACTCGGACTGCGGTAGAAAAAGAAACTGGCCTAGGTGGGAATGGTGGGCAACAGCTACCATGGATGTTTGGAGAAGTCCAAATAATTTCTCTAAGCTGAGGGAGAGCCTGGCAAACTGATGCCAGGGATGGCACCATGGAGTGTGCCTGCATATTCCCTGCTTGTCTGTAGAGAAAAGAACTCTCACAGTCTTATACACCAATACATTTTGGGTAATTGTGGAACATAAAAGTACAAGGAAGAGGCAATCACCAAACCATCATTTCCCCAAGGGTGTTCTGTACATACACAGTCTGCAGAAAAGTACTGTAACTTAATTTGCACAGAGGTTATTTTAGGAATGCTTAATGCAACTTCTTTTGAGATATTTGCATATGGCATGTAGATGTCAGAGGCACGTCATGGATATATTTTCATGAAATGCAGTAAATGAAGTCGTTATACATAATCTTCTGAAAGGGATTTTCTCCCATTTTCTGCCTATTGCATGCATAAGCTCTGATGAAGGATCTGCAGAGTATATAAAGGTTATAGAAAACTCTTCCTCCTGTTTCAAAGCTTTTCTCATTAACATAGTCTTATCACGTCTTTTTTCTCCTCCTCCTTCTTTTTGTATACAAATTGATTCACACTCAAAAAGGGGGATTTGCTGTCTTAGAGAAGACAAGTTTTCCTCACAAGCAAACACTGCTTCAAATATGGAAAACTATGGCAAAAGCCTGCAATGAAAAAGTGCTTGCAGATATTTATAGCCACATCTGTCTTGCGTTTTTGAAAGAGATGGACACAATTAACCACTTTTACCATGACTGAACACTTGGCTGGAATCAAAAATGGCCGAGTCCCTAACTTGCTCCGATTTGCTCCGACACCAGGTTCATTTTAATCCTGATTAATGGAGTTTGCATTTTTGCAATTGTTGATAGGAAGCTGATAAACCCTACCTGGATTAGGGGAGGAGTTATGATCACAGTCTCAGACCATTGTACATAATATAATAAAACATGCTTTGTATGGCACAACACTGTTCCATGTATATGCTCAAGGTCAAGACACAGTTACATAGAAATAATAAAAAGCAAATGCATAGTCAAATACATTATTAAAAATACAATCAATTCTTGATAAATCAATTAAAAGCATTTATACTATTATTTTGCCTCTTTCTGCTTACTTGTGTGATTATTATTATTTGTATGGGATCAACTCATAGGGTATAACAGCCCTGGCCAAATGGCCTGCAAAGTTGCAACATGGTAGTCTAATTCAAATTTTCCAGCTCTGTGCCCTAATCATTGCATCATGTTATTTTTGCATTGAAGAGGCACAGAATAACAGTGAAACTGCAAAAAATGGCATTTCTCTTAAAACAACCTGCTCTTACAGAGTGATGGATTGCTGTAATAAGGGAGTCATTTCCCTGTAACAGAGTGATTTCTCCATCAATGCACATAATGAATCAGGTCTCTATGTAAGGGCAGTCACTGCAAGAGAGTTTGCTGGAAAAGGATCATACCCCACTCATTCAAAATAATGGATACATAGATAATGTCCAACTAGGATGTCATAAAGGAAAACAGCATTATCAACCAGCAGAACCTCAGATTCAGCTATTGGACTGAGAATTCATCTCTCAGAATCCTCTTCCTTTCACATTCTGAACAATTTCCACCAGCACGGCGTAAATAAATGCATTGATCAATGGTGAAGGCTAAAAATGGAAGTAGAAATCTGAGCATAGGACTACATATTGAGTGGCTAATAAAGTCATTTTTCATTTCCTTTTTCGGAGAATGTAAGTAAAGACGGAGTCCTATGTCAAGAGTTTTTATTGCTCTTGGTTGTAAATCTTGTCAGAGATGTGACTGCCTTATCAATTAACTGAATTTAAGAGAAGCTGCTGGCTGAGGGAAAAACAGTTAGTACAATCATAATATTTCTCCCCACAGACAAGATGGCACTGAACTTTTACATGATCTTAATCATTCTGTATCTAGTAGATGAGGGTGCCAGTCTTCATGCAGACACACTCACAACTTTACTTGCTGCATTTAAAAACACTTCTTTGTCTTGCAGTGACATCAAAGGGAAACCGTGCTCTACTTTACCTTTCCAAATTATGACCATGGGCAGGAATCAAGAATTGATTACAAAGGAGCTGAAAAATTAATAAAGCTATCAGTAAACATAACTTAAAACAACAATAATCATATCTTTTATAAACAAGATAGAGTAGTTACTCACCTGTAACAGGTGTTCTCCAGGAGCAGCAGGAATCAGTCCTCACATATGGGTGACATCGACGTCGATGGAGCCCTTACGGAGCATTTACCCAGCTTTCTTTGAAAGCCTTTGGGAATGCAGACACGCATGCACAGTCCCCTTCCCGCCTAAAGGTACCATCTTGCTCAGTCAAATGACATAGCTAAAAACAGCACACAAAAATGTAAAAATAAACTATGTACAACTGCAACTCCCAGGGGAGGAGGGAGGGTTGTGAGGACTGATTCCTGCTGCTCCTGGAGAACACCTGTTACAGGTGAGTAACTACTCTTTCTCCAGGACCAAGCAGGAAGTCAGTCCTCACATATGGGTGACTCCCTAGCTCTGGGCTACCAGGGAACCCAGGCTGAACAAGAGAACTCCCTCTAGTCCCAGCATCAAAGAAAGGCTTTTCACTGAAAGAACCTCTACCGGTAGCCCAACGGAGGGCTGGAGGGCAGGAGTTGTCTAAACCTCAAAGAGATTCCGGAGTACTGCCTGGCCAAAAGCACTGTCCCTACGGGACTCCCTCTCCAGACAGTAATGGGCCGCAAACGTCTGGCTTGAGGACCAAGTTGCAGCCCTGCAGATGTCTACCAACGGTACAGAGCGGAGGTGAGCCACTGAGGCAGCCATTGCCCTGACACGATGGGCCGTGACCGAACCCTGCAAAGGAAGGTCAGCCGCCCTGTAAGCCCAGGTGATACAGTCAGCCACCCAGGTGGACAAGGTATGCTTGGACACAGCTAACCCCAAATTATTAGGGTCAAAAGATATGAAGAGCTGAGTAGCCCTTCTATGTCCCTGCGTACGGTCAAGGTAGAAGGAAAAGGCCCTCCTACAGTCCAGGGTATGCAGAACTGCTTCAGCCTGGCTTGCATGAGGCCTAGGGAAGAATGTTGGAAGAACCACCTCTTGGTTAAGGTGGAAGGAGGAGACAACTTTTGGGAGGATCTTTGGATGAGTCATAAGGACTACCCTGTTCCTATAGAAGCGGGTGTAAGGCCTGTCACAGACCAGGGCCTGAAGCTCACTCACTCGCCTGGCCGAGGTTAGGGCTACCAAGAAGAGTGTCTTCCAGGACAGGAAGCGGAGAGGACAAGTAGCCATCGGCTCAAAAGGTGGGCGAGTCAGTTGCTGCAAGACCACATTCAACTCCCACTCAGGAGCAGGAGGACGGATTGGAGGCTTGAGCAAGAGCAAGCCTCTGAGAAACCGGGACACCAAGGGGTGAACCGACAGAGAATGTCCTTCCACCAGTGAGTGGTGAGCTGCTAGAGCTGAGAGGTGGACCCGAACAGAATTGGACTTAATTCCCTGATTTGATAAGTGCAGTAGGTACTGAAGCACTACTGGTACAGCACAGGAGAAAGGATCTTCTGTACGTAGCTGACACCACACAGAAAACCTTTTCCATTTCAGGGCATAGGTTTTCCTAGTGGACTGCTTTCTAGAGGCTAGGACAACCTCCTCAACTTCCTGAGGTAGGCCCCAGGGAGCCAAAACTACCCTTGCAGCCTCTATGCCATCAAATTGAGAGCTCTGAGATTTGGGTGCAGAAGGGAACCCTGATCTTGAGAGAGAAGGTCGGGTTGCAACCCCAGAGGCAGTGGGGGATCCACTGCCAGCTGAAGCAGAAGTGGAAACCAAGGCTGTCTCAGACATCTGGGAGCCACCAGCAGGACCGAGGCCTTGTCCTGAAAAATTTTGAACAGGGTTCGGGCCACCAGGGGCGTGGGAGGAAATGCATACAGGAGGCCCTGGGACCAGGAAATCAGAAAAGCATCTGCCGCCAGCCGCAGAGGATGCGGTTGCCTGGAGCAGAACCTTGTCAGTTGTTTGTTCGATGGACTGGCAAACAGATCTATGGTTGGAAGCCCCCATTTCAGGAAAATCTTCTGAACCACTAAGGGATGAAGCTTCCATTCGTGGGGCTGCAGAATCCTGCTCAACCTGTCTGCCAGGTAGTTGTCCTGGCCAGGCAGATACACTGCCTTGAGGAGCATGTTGTGCCTGAGAGCAAACAAGCAAAGGTCCTGTGCCTCCTGACAAAGGAGCCTGGACCCAGTTCCGCCCTGCTTGTTCACATAAAACATGGCTACTTGGTTGTCTGTTTGAACTAGGACAGACTGATGAGCCAGTGTTTGAGAGAAAATCTTGAGGGCTAAACGAATAGCCCTGAGTTCCAGTAGATTGATCTGCTGTGTGGCCTCCCAGGGAGACCACAGGCCCTGGGTGCACTTGTCTAGACAATGAGCCCCCCAGCCTTGCAGGGAGGCATCCGTGGTCAACACCACTGTGAACCCAGGAATCTGAAAAGGCACCCCTTGCAGTAGATTGGGTGGGTGCAGCCACCAGTGGAGGGAGTTCAGAAATGGTCTGGACACCCTTACTCTGTCTCTGAGGCTGCCTGTGGCCTGTGTCCACTGAGTTCGAAGGCACCACTGTGCAGGCCTCATATGGAGCCAGGCATTGGGGGTCACATGTACTGTCGAAGCCATGTGGCCAAGAAGCCTCAGGCAGAGTCTGGCGGTGACCAGTGACCTGCTGAGAAACTGGTTTGCCAAGTTTATCAGTCTTTGGGCTCTGTCTTCTGGCAAGAATGCCTTTGCCAGCAGAGAGTCCAACCTTGCCCCTATGAACTCCAAGTTCTGGGAGGGGAGCAAAGTGGACTTTGCGAAGTTTATGACAAACCCCAGGTTTTGAAGAAGAGCAATAGTTCGGAGGGTGGCTTGTCTGGCCTCCTGGCACGTCTGACCCCTGATGAGCCAGTCGTCCAGATAGGGGAAGACAAAGATACCCTGATTTCTCAGGTAGGCCGCCACCACTGCCAGGCATTTGGTAAAGACCCTGGGAGCGGAGGTGAGGCCAAAAGGCAGTACTCTGTACTGATAATGGTTTCCTCCCACAATGAACCTGAGGTACTTTCTGAGGTCTGGATGAATGAGGATGTAAGTGTACGCATCCTTTAAATCTAAGGAGCATAGCCAATCTCCTTGCTGGAGGTAGGGCAGCAGTGTTCCAAGAGTAAGCATCTTGAATTTCTCTTTCTCTAGGAACTTGTTGAGATTTCTGAGGTCAAGAATAGGCCGGAGGCTACTGGTTCTTTTGGGTGCGAGAAAGTACCTGGAGTAGAACCCTTGACCTTGGAGGTGGGGAGGCACAGGCTCCACTGCTTTGTCTCGCAACAGACCTTGGAGCTCCTGAAGGAGAAGATCTGTGTGCAGTGGAAGCCTTGGAGTCTCCCCTGGAAAGTATGGAGGAGGCAGCTGTTGGAAGTGTAGCATATAGCCCTTGTGGACGAAGCTTAGCACCCAACTGTCTCCAGTGATGAGTGGCCATCTGTGGGCAAACAGGGTAAGTCAACCTCCTGTGCAGGGTTGGAAGAGCAGGGACGGAGAGGCTATGCCTAAAGAGTCAAAAACCCCACCCTGCTGAGTGGGAGCAGGAGCCGGAGGCTTGGGAGTCCTCTGCCTATGGGGCCCATTACCCTGCCCCTTGGCCTGCTGACCCTGAGGGGGAGCTTGGGAGGCCTGGTACTGTGGGTACTGTTTGTAGGCAGTGCCCTTCCTCGGGTAAAAGGGCTTTTTACCCGAGCCCTTCTTTTTGTGAGAAGGGGCAGAAGTCTTTCTAGACAGCCTTGTCCTCATGAGGTGCTCGGTTTCGAGCTGTGTGGCCTTCTCGGTCATGGGCTTGCCAAAAAGGTTCTCACCTCAGCAAGGGACATCGACCAACTTGTCCTGAACCCATGGCTCTAGGTCCGATGGCTGCAGCCATGCCTGGCGTCGAGCTGCGATGGGGATCTACTGCGGGGCTCAGACTGTGGTTAGTCCGACGGAACGCACCGAGTCCGGAATGTGTCAGGGGACTCCTCGTCCTCCATCTCCCAGGCGCACTCGTCCGATGAGGAATCCGGCTCCGACTGCGCAGGGCCTATGAGCACCCACCCCAACATCGAAGGCACCGGCGTCGACGCCCTCAGTCCCGAGCAGGAGGTCGAGGGAGACCGTGACCGAGGTCGACCTCAAGCCTTCATGGTCTCGAGTATTGGCTCGGTCTCCGGGGTCGACTTCGATGTCCCGGTGGTCGGGGGAGGTGTGCCAGACAGGCTGGCCATCAGTGCCCGCTGCTGTTCCATGAAGGCAGACAATCTGCACTCCAAGGCTGTCAGCCTGAGACTCAGCTCAGGAGACTCAGCAGCCACCGACTCAGGCCCCAGCGGCGCCGGGCCCGATGTCGGCTCTCTGGGAGGAGAGTCCAGGAGGACTACAGGACTTAAGTGTCCAGCAGACTCCGGCTCCACACGAGGTACTTTTGGAGGCTTCTCCTGTTCCACGGGCCCGTGGCGGCAGTCGGGGGTCTGAGACCTAGCTCTCGAGGAGCCAGGGCCCTCTTCCGACGACGCCCTCATGAGCCGCTTCTTCCTCTTTCGTTCCCGGTCGGGGGACCCCCTGTCCGAGGAGCCCCGATGGTGCTCGGGATCATATTCCCGAGATGTCGAGGCCTCAGACGAGGTCCGGGCCCGGCCGGAGGCCGAGTCGGAGAAAAGCCTTTCCTTTTGGTGCTGACGACTTCGAAGCGCCTTGGAGGACATCTTTCCACATGGTCCACAGATCTTAGGCACCGAAGGCAGCAATCGTGTGTGTCGGTGAGAGACATTAGTTTCTTGCACCGATCACACTTCTTGAAACCACTGGAAGCCATCGGGGAAAAAAGAGTCCCCGCGAGGTCAAAGGATCGGCCTTCCAGGAAAAAAGAAAAAAGGGCGTGAACGCCAGCCACGAAGAGCAAATACCGAAAAAATAAGATCGGGCTCGATACCAGTGTACCGAACCCGGCGGGAGGGGAACCGGCATCGAACCAGAGAAAAAAATAGCGAAGGAATCGCGAAAAAATCAAACTATTTTCCAGGAGGACTAGGACACATGTCCGACGGGCTTCACGGAGAAAGAGAGACTGAGCAAGATGGCACCTTTAGGCGGGAAGAGGACCGCGCATGCGTGCCTGCATTCCCAAAGGCTTTCATAGAAAGCTGGGGAAATGCTCCGCAAGGGCTCCATCGACGTCGATGTCACCCATATGTGAGGACTGACTTCCTGCTTAGTCCTGGAGAATGTATTTATACACAAAGGGAGTCATTCTGTGCCATGAATAGCGGGGCTGGACGTCCCAACAGGACATCCATCCCTGCTATTTGTGTCTTCCCCCGCAAGCATCTAACCTTCCCGCCCGTTGTGCGAGGAAGTTAGATGGGGGGCGGGGAAGGGGCAACTTGTGGGCGGAGTCTGGGCAGGCGGTGGGTGGTGGCCGGCCCTGGACATACAGGGCCGATTCTGATATTGGCCCTGTATGTTCAGAGCCAGTGGCATGTGCGGGGAAGTAATTCCACCTCCAAAGTGGAATAACTTCTCTGGACGTGGTTTTTTTTTATACCAGGGCGTGAATGGGGCAGGGGGGTGGCCGGATGACATTCCCTTCAGCCCGACCCTGGCCTTAGGAGGCCAAATCGGGGGTCGGGCTGCGGGGAATAAGCACTTTTATCCAGCGGCCGGCATTGCAGCTTTCAAATGGAGCCACAGTGCCATGGCAACCAGACGCCATGGTGCCATGGCTCCATTTAAAAGCCCTGACTGAGTTAGTCAGGCTTGTCATGTACATGCAGGTCAGACTGAATCACAGTCCTGGCCTGCACATAGATGACTCATCTCGATTCCGATCCTGCAGGGCTAGATATGCCCCGCAGGATCAGAATCGCAAGCCCCTCTGTATGTCCAGTTCAAACCGGATGTACGGAGGGGCTGGACGTCTGGGATGAAATAAGCCCTAAAAGGAAGTTATTTCAGAAGTTTAATTTGCAATTTACATGTCACTATGACCACTTACACATGCAAATTGTATCGATGTGTACGTGTCCATTTTAGAAATGATTCATTATACACATGGATGCCCATATCACATTAAAAGTAGAAAGGGATCTGTCAGTTGCATGGCTTGGGCAGGACAAAATTTGCACATTCAGTCCCCATTTCATATAGGGAATGCACGTGCAAGCCTGAAATTGCCCGTGTCTGGATTAACACCTGCTTCTTGACATGAATAGGAAAGGAAAAACTGCTCTTTTTGCCCCTCCCTTCACAGGAGGGATCAAGGAGGACATCCCCATTAGTCTCCCATTGTTTATTGACTTAAAGGTGGGGGTCTTCTGTAGCTGAGTAGTAGCATCTGTATGTTTGGGTATGCAAAATGGCTTAGATACATATGTAAGTGCCGACATTTAAACATGTGATATCCGTAGCCCTTTACTTCAATATCATGCTCCACAATACTGATTAAATAGTTTTTGTCAGACTATTAAACCAAGGGTGCTATTAAACAGCATCCTCCATTTGTCCTTTTATTTTATTTTAAGTGATGATGCATCTAAAACCTGCCAGCATTCAGCCAAAAAAGCCAACGCGTTTCAAACCATAATAAACTATAAAGATTCTGCTTCAGAGCAAGGCAGTACTTATCGGAAATCCTCTTCCCTCACTCTGATAACCATAGGAGTTTATTTTCATTCATCCAGCAGGAGCTCAAGGTGATAATGCCTCTGTATAAAGACTCTCTATAATGAGTCTTTGGTGTGACCTCATTTGGAGTATTGTGTGCAATTCTGGAGACCGCACCTTCAAAAGGATATAAACAGGATGGAGTCAGTACAGAGGGTGGTTACTAAAATAGTCAGTGGTCTTCATTATAAAACATATGAGGACAGACTTAAGGATCTTAATACATACACTTTAGAGGAAAGGCGGATAGAGATGATATGGTTGAGATGTTTGAATATCTCCATGACATTAATGCACCGGAGGAGAGCCGGAGGAGAGCCTCTTTCGATTGAAAGCAAGCTCTGCTACATGGGGACATGGGATGAGGCTGAAAGGGGACAGATTCAGGAGTGATATGCAAAAATATTTCTTTATTGAAAGAGTGGTGGATCTGTGGAATAGTCTTCTAATGGAGGTGGTAGAGATGAGGACAGTATCTGAATTCAAAGCAGCAAGGGACAAACACAGAGGATCTCTAAAAATAAAAAGGGGACTATTGTAGTTGATATGGAAAGGCAGACTAGATAGACCATGTGGTTTTTTTCTGTTGTCATGTTTCTATGTTTCTATGATTCCCTTCTCACCAAGAATGAGGTATATTCTGAAGAATACGCCACTTCAATTGGTCAAAAGTGATGTATCAGTAGACAATGCTCAATGATCAGAGCCGACCGGGTAGCTGTGTTGATGCGGGATCTATGTTCACAAAGACGTGCTTCCATATTTCTCCAGTTTTTTACAGGAGCATAGTAGTAAACATATGTTGTGTTACTCTGCTCCCTTATACAGCGGTAAGCTGTATCCTCATGCCTCTTCTACACGCTGCCTCATTAGCGTAGCTTTCCCAGATCTGGTGCCTATATTGTTTTACCTCCCTCCCATCCTTTTTCATTTTTCTTTCCTTTTTTTCTCCTTCTTATTTTTATATTTTTTAAAATGGTATTTTTGCTCAGTTGGTTCATTTATCTTTCATGTCCCCCCTCACTTACTGTGTTCCCGGAATTTCCTTTAACCTCTTTATTTTATCGGCGATGTTGGGGGTTGTAACCTCTTGGCCCCACATCTTTGAACTCCTGCCATAATCCATGCTGTCTATGGGGCTTGGGGGGAGGTGAGAATGCTTGCGTTCTAGGAATGGGCTTGAGATGCCACAGTGGTCAGATGGGATGGGGATTGTGAGGGTGCATAGGTCTTGAATGGGGCAAGATTGGGGTTGTGCTTTCTGCCTCCTGATCTGGGTGCTGGGAAGGGTTGGGCTAGCCTGTATTGAGAAGAAAGGAGGGAAGCGGAGAATTGTATGAGAGTGCAGTGTGCATGTATGGTATGCATGGTGGACAGGATAGGTTTCAGATGTGTGGCGAGGAATCTTTCTCTCGTGGGTGAGGTGCTTGCATGCTGTGGGGATCATCTGGTAGTAGGTATGGATGGTGGATGTGTTGTGATGGCAGTGTCATGCAGTAGGTTGGGGGTGGGATCATATGGCTATAGGAGGGGGAGGAGAAGGCTCAGGTTGGCCTTCGATGACTGTAAACCATGTGAGGGACTTTAAAAAGTTCTGGACCCTGCAGCGCAGACCACATTGATGTCGATCCAAAGGAGTATCTGGAGTATCAGCAGCAGGATTTTCAGCAGCAAGACTTTTCAACGGTGATTGGGGGCATGTAGACAGCAGTGGCTTGGGAAAATAGGTGTACCTTTATTTGTTTTTTTCATGCATGTGTTATGCTCTGAGAGTTTGCAGGGGGGAGCTACTACTGATAATTTTGATTTGGAACCACTATTTTAATAAAATGGAATTATATCGAACAGGCGCTTGGTAAGAGTATTTTAGAGCCATTGATGTGAGGAGGATCAGGCCTGGTTTGAAGTTAACTTTTACCATTCCCCCTACCTCCTTGGATTCTGAGGCTCTTTTCTCCTTCCGTATCCAATGTTTACTTGATGTGATGTGAGACAAATGGTAGAGTGGTATACCTTGCAGTATTCGTATGCTTTACATTCTGGAGGTGATCTTTTTAGGCTTGAGCATGCTGTGCTGCACAGTGTCATGGGATGGGAGTGGTAGGGGTTATATGCAGGTGTCATATGCAGGGATGTTTCTTTGTGGACACAGTGGTGGCTTCATGGGACAGTTTCCTATTGGAGGTGGTGCTGTTGTGGACAGTATCAGACTTCATGGGGCAGGGGGCAGACACAGGGTTCTCTCAGGGAACTGGTGTGGTGATTGGTGGTGGGGGGCAGCCTAGGTCATCCATGTGTTGTCTTTACTAGCACCATGTCTCTGTTTCCACTGTGCTGTGTTTTGGCTGACAGTATTGGGCCATGTTGCTGCACAGTTACACATAGTAGGTTTTTTTCACTGTGTTCATGCTTCCTTTCCATATGTGCTTTCCCTTTTTTCCATTCTGCATTTTTTCCACCTTGCTTTCCTCTTGGCCATTGTGTTTCTGTTTTCCTGTTTCCTGTGTGGGTCCTGTTTTGTGTGTTTACTGTCATTTTGTTGTGTGGTGGGTCCAAATGGCCCCCTTCTGCTTTTGCTCTTTTGCTTTGCAGCTATTTCCTGGCTCTTTGCACTGTTCTTGTCCCACCACATGCATTTCCCCTGCCTCCTCCCTTTCCTGCTTTGCCCTACTTACTGTGCTAGGGTGGTCCTGAATCTTTCCCAACCCCTGCGTGATGGAGCTAGGGCTGTCCTCCAATGTCCTGTTGGGAGCAGGGCACCCTCGTTTTCCAGGCGGGTCTCTGCCTCTGAGAAATTAACCTGCCTGGGTGCCATTTTCCAATCTCTGGGCGGTGGAGGAAGTGTATCCTGTTTCCTGTCGCACGTGTACAACTTTGCAGGTGGACACGTTTTCAGAACTACACACCCACGACATGGCATGGAGTGCGTGTGTTGCGCATTTAGCATTGCAGACATACATGGGTGCACATGTAGCCGCCCAGGCAGAGAATCGCATCTATGTCTTAGACGTACATGTTTTGTGCATTTACATCTGTCCTGCACGTGTTTCTCAGAATTGGGCCCTTATTCTTTATCTATTCCATTTAGTTTATTGCCTTTATCCACATCTCTAAAGTGATTTACAAATACAACTTAATTGCAACTATATTTCTTACAAAACTCATCCTCATCCTCCACTCCTCCCATCCAAACCACATCCTCACCCTTCTCCACCAGTAGTACCCATCAATCACTACTACTTTCCACAGAGATTGAGGACCGATGGATCTTGAAAACTGCTTTAGAAGATACATTTTAAGGGGGCTATTTTAGAAGCCTTATACATGCTCTGCATGTCTGAAAAGGGTAAGCAGATGTCCAAAGCATGGAGACATTCCTGGAGCCATTTTAGAAAGGGGCTGTAAAGATGTCCCCAGTGTGAGGATGTCCAAATCAGAATGGGGACATCTGTAACTTTATACCTGCATCAGGCATGAATAAGCATCATAAAAGTGCTTGTTTTGCCACCCAAACATCCAGAGGGTGTAGAGAAAGAGGTGTACTGCGACGCTCCTGCCCGGGCCCGACAGCTTACAGGCAGGAGTGGCCTTGTAATGTCCCTGAGGAATAAAGCTTGTACTGGTCCCTGGGAATTCTGGGACTTGTAGTGTGCTTGTATTTCCTTCAGGATTAAATTGTAGTCATGACACAAATGTTAAAGCTGCAAGAGATTTATTGTTGTGGGGATATTTTCCAGCACATCAAAATTCAATGGTACATAACGCAAAAGGTGCAACTTCAACCCAAACAGCTGAAACCAGGAACATAGGAAGTACAACTGAAATTAAGTTAGCTTCTACTTGGCTCTTCACAATCACAACAGCTTTAACTCAGCAGTGCCTCATGTGGTCTTTCAGAATTATTGCAGCACCAATCAAACAGCTGTTCCTTCCACAGCGTGGCTTCTCAAAACAACAAATGAAAACAATTTGTAAACCTTTTAGCTTGGCAGCAAGTACAGCAAACTCCTTGTATTCTTTTCATACAGTGTTCAAGGGTTTCTTACATCGCTGTCCTCTTTGAGGCAGATTGAGCAATCCATTGGAGAAGGGTCCCCTTCTAAGGCAGGCAGGTAATTATCCACTTGCATGCATTCAACAGAGCTAAGGCTATCGCTGTCTCTGTCAGGCCTGCTAAGCTTCCCTGACCTCAGTTCCAGAAACTCTTGAAACTGTTTTAAAAGCAATTCAGCCTGTAAGTGCTCTTTATCCGTGTGAAAGTCTTTGGTAAGGGTAACACCTTTCCCCCACTTGCTATCAGCTTCTGCAGCTGGGTTTACCTTGTGAAGGTTAGCACAAATAAAAGGTTTCTCTAGTAAAGCATTAAAAGTAGAAAAGTCAACTTTACCTTTAGCAGGGTTTGAATAAGAACTGACACCTTTCCTCCAGAAGTCTCTCTGGTTCAAAAATTCAGCAGCCTTATTGCTATTTCCTCTGCTCTGTGAATTTCTCTTTGAAAAGCTTTCTTCCTGCTTCCTTTCCTTGCTTCTCTAGCCTTGTTTGCTACCAGACCAGATACCTTCTTTCCATGTGCTGAATTTGCTAGCCTTCCCATGCCCAGGCTCTACCTTGTAGTAAGGTTCCTTCTTAGAGTGTGCTTGGCTCCAAGGTTTACTGCTCCAAGGTTCTGCCTTGCTCCAGGGTTCTAGCATTTTCCTCCTTCCTTTTCCCTCTTTTTCTCTTTCCTCCTTTCCTCTTTTCCTCCCCTCCTCTTCCCTCTCTGCTTGGGGATTTAAAAGGGCTTCATTTCCCGGTACGCCCTGACCTTCACCTGAGCGTGCCCAATCAGTGCAGAAGCCTGTCTCCTCCCCTGAGCTGGGGCGTGTCCTGTGCTCGGCAGAGAGCTGTGTTTTTTTTCAACTCTGCATTGGAAATCCTGTGTGCTAGTGCTGTTTCATTACTTCTACCAGGATTTTCCCCTATCTCCATCTCTTCTGGAGGGCATTCCTCACCACAGTACTCATATCACCTATATTTTCCATTTTGACAATGAACACTGATGGGAAATGAGGGCTCTTGTTTTTGTTTTGCCACACTAATAAAAGTCCTTATATGCAAACTAATATGTGATAGAGGTCCCCACTCTATTTTTTTGTAGCAGGGATGTCTATGTGGATGCCAGGGTGGGCATCCATGTTGAGGGCTTTTATGTTTCTAAAATCATGCCAAAACATAGCACATATAGCATTTTTCTGTATGTTTTGCCTGGATGTCCCAGATTGCACTTGGATGCCCTTTCTAAAATGCCACGTCACATGCAAGAACATTTAAAGTTCATCTTCTAAAGTAGCCCTGTCCCATATATAAGTATAGGTGTAGGGAGGGGATGCAGGTAGAATTATTTGCTTTTGCTCGTTGAGGTGAATTGAATATAATTTCTTTCAAGCTCTTCCCCTTCTTCAACAGATTACTGGGCCACAAGGAATCTACTGTAGAATCTGTAAAAGTGAAAATAGAAAACCCCCCAGTTCAAATTAAGGAAGAAAATGATTACCACCATTCTTACTATCACTTCAGTTCCACAGCAGAGGCACTGTGACATTAATGGAATCAGTTGAACAAAAAGGAATGATCAAGGAGAGGTAGGTTAGGAACTAAAAGCAGTATCAGAAAATGTGGGCTTTTGGGAGGGATTTTAATGTGGTCAGTGACGAGGCAAGATGCATCATCTCAATAATATTGTTTCAGGAATTTGGTCAAGAAAAGGGGAAGGCACAAAGCCAAGATATGATAATGGAGGGAACAGATATCAGTAACTTAGTTGAAGGAAATGAGTAGGTTGATATGGAAGAATAGATAGATAATAAGAAACAGATATGTAAATGAATCTCACAGTCTAAGGGTATGGGTCACTTTAAAGAAGCAGAGGACCCCATCTTCCATCAGCTTATATAAGATAAATGGGAAATGGGGTGGATCATGGTGGGTAGGATGTTAGAGAAATTAAGGGGCCCTTTTACTAATGGTGCCAGGGTGTTGTACCTAACATGCTAAAAGCACCAAATCTATTGCATATTGACTGCCAGGCAGTACCTGGCATTAGTGGGGATGCACTTAACTCCACCTATTGAGGAAGTGTTAGGAGAACCCGTGCTAATGCAGTTAGCATGTGGTGTGATCCTGGTGCTAACTGTGCTGAGCTCAACATGCCGCTCTCCGCCCCTAACTTGCCTACTCATAACCCTAATATGACTTACACTGGTATGACCCATGCTAGCTGGAAATGCATGTCCCAGCATGCCAGAACACACACTACCAGCTAATGCCCGTTACTGCAAGACCCCTCCTAATGGTTGCCAACAGTTCAACACACACTTCCTTCTCTGAAAGTAAAATCAAGATAGCACAGAAATAGTAGTACCACAGATTAGAAATTATCCTCTGCCGCTGCCCCAGCTGATGTGCTTGCCTGGAGGGAGATCTGTCAGGATATCATAGACTCAGGTGACCATTTTTATCTACAAATGAAACTTTATGTCTTAGGTGCTCAGGCCCCATCACGCATACATTAGTAACTAGAAGATAAAGTTTAAAGGAACTACCTTATTTCCTGATTTGTACAGCTATTGGTGCCAGCAATTTCACAAAAATGCAGATAAAACAGAGCAAGACACAGTATTCCACTGCCATATCCTAAAAGCACAAATCTGAAAAAAGAATAATTAGCAGAAGTGAAGAGGCAACAAATCAAAAATGCAGAAATGTAAAATTGTACTGGAATTGTATCTCTCTTAATTCTTCACCCCAGTTTACATTAAAGCCATCCGTCTCACTCATATAGAATTAATCACAGTCCCAGTGTGAATGTGTGTGCGTTTGCTGCAAGTTATTTTGTGGGAGTCAGTTTGCTTGTGCTATAGCAAAATCAGCAATTTCTGCTTGAATGCTAATGAATAAGTGCAAGAACAGTCTATAGCAGAATGTGTAAACAAACTGGCATTCATATTCTAGCAAAAACTGAGAGCAACAATGTTGCAAAGGCATCCAGCTTTCAAAGCTCCAGAGGACACGAAAGCTATGTGTTTCACCTGTTGGAGGTAGGCATCCTAACCATAGGTAAAATACAGCCCAGAACCAAGGACGGCAAAGGACACATCCCTGCACAAACGTCATTCTTGCCTCTGAGATTGCCAGCTCCAAGGAAAGCAGCTTGATCAGCTCCCCACAGAATCCAGGAATAATTTTCCTAAATGTTGCTTATGCCTACAGTAGCAAAATCTTTCTCTCTGTTGAATACAAGTCTTTCTTCGGATCCCAGGCGAAAGCTCATATTTTCTGTACTAAAGGCACCATAATTTGGTATTTGTCAGCTAATAGAATATTATTGTGAATTCATAGGGGTACAATTACTAACGACGCTAAAGGTGCACCAATTGTGAGTGGAAAACGGCACCATTAAGGGTCCCAGAGTGCGTTAAAGGATGGGGTGGGGAATAGGTGTTCCAGCATTAAGCATTCCAGCAGCTAGTTAGTGGGCATTAAGTGGACAGTGGGCGTTAAGAGTGCTCAGCTTGCACATTAATGCCCACTAAGGCCGGTTGCCTTACAGTGGGATAAGGAAGCCTTTTTGCAAGTCACATTTGAGCTGCTGGATGGGAGCAAAGGTAATAGCTGATGAACATGTCACATCCATATGTCCCTTACGTGTGAGACAGTGAGTGGGAGGAGAATGTGGGAGGCAATTGGACTATACCAGTAACGGGTGCACATGTAATCCACGGTGATGACTGCGTGTGGCGTAGGAGTGGGTAGAAGTGTGCCATGAAGTAACCACCATGGCCACGATGCAGGCTTAGACAGAATGCCAGGGCAGCAGTGGTAACCCACACATCAGCTGCAGGTGAGGTGGGAGTGATACACCCCATTGAATAAAATGCCTCAGTGTGGGCCAGGAGAATACATGACTGAACATGATGGATGCATGCTGATGGATGGGCTGAAGGATGGATGGGGATAGATGGTCTTGCTGCTCCAATATGACCTCATAAATGCAGGTAACCTCAGTTGCAGTGTGTGAAATTTAGTTGCTGGGCCACAGAGAAGTATACAACCAGTGTGTTATTACTCTATTGTAATAATGTTACCCAACACGGTATATAGAGTTAAATTGCAATTATTTATCACATAGCACGGAAGTTGTCTCAGACTCCTTGGCAACCTCAACTATGATACTAAGTATCCAATGGCGCCTGTTAGCATCAATGACTAACTTTCCGGCTTGTTTTTTAGTGAATAGATTGCATTAATCTTAATGTTACTTCACACTTAACTTTGTAATTTTTCCCATTAATGTCTCAATACTCTTCAGTTGCTTTGCTGTTTCCCAACGCCTCTGAATGGCGACGTCTCTGCGTTTCACTCAAATTAATTAGTTTCTTCAGGGGAACATTTCACTAGGATCAAACAAAAGAAGTGTGAAAACCCCCCATATCCTTCCATGTTAGACACAATTAAAATAATTAAAAAAAGCTTATATAAACTTTAGCTAAAGAAAGTGCCCATGATCTCCTCATGTAAATCAAAACATACCCAATCTTAATCTGAAGTTTGCTTCTGACGTCCACAATAACCTGTTTCTTCTGCCCTTCTCTGTGGCTAATACCTAAATAGATGGTATTAGCCACAGAGAAGGGCTAATACCATCTATTTAGGTTTCACAGCTGTCTCAGCTGTTCTAACCACCATACAATGTTCCTGACACATATGCATATAAATACTGCACAAATGAAAAGACTATGATCCAAAGACATAAAAGCCACACATCTGTACAAGCTGCATGCAAATGCAAAGTGCTCTTGGACAGTAAGGTCTGCACACATAGGGTCCATTATTCAATTGTGCAGGCTATGCACCGCAAGGGTGCAGAGCCCTGCCCGCTGACCCTTAATTCCAGATATTCAATGCCGGGGTCATATGCAGCCCCGGCACTGAATATCTGGGGATAGCTGCACATGCTGGAAACCGCAGTACCTAGCCAGGCAGCAGCAATATTGCATGCTGCTCGGTTAGCTCATGCGCCTTAAAGACAGGCAAGAATTTTCCTCGCCTATCTTTTAGGCGCAGGTTGCTAACCGGGCAGCATGCAATACCGCCAATGCCCAGTTAGCGACAGTCTCCGCCTCTGCTCCACCCCAGAATGCCCCCAATATGCCCCAATGCTAATCACATTGCATTGGGGCGTATAACGAGGTTAGAAGGGGATATTCAACAGCACTAACCATTGAAGTGCTGTTGAATATCCAGATTAAAGGCATTTACATGATTTACTGGGCTGTAAACTATGTAAATGCCTTTCAAATATTGGGCCCCATACTGTCTGGTGGAACAAGGTTGCTTACACAATGTTATGCGCCTGGCGTCCACTCAAGTCTTTGAACTGATGGAGCATGTAAAGGATGTGGGATGATCTGTGCAGGTGGGCATCTCAGGATTGTGATGTGCCTGAATACATCCTAATGTCTCTTCACAGGCTAACAGCCAGTAAGCCTGTGTTATCAACATATTAACTGCTAGTGGGCACTGAAAATGCCTGCTAATGGCACCTTTGTGCCCTTAGCGTCTTTTACTAATTATACCATATAGTTTCCTAATTGGCATTCTTACATTTTCTTATGGCTAATTTCCTGTCACGATTTGCAACAATATTTTAAATAGAGCTACTGCTTATTGAACCCTCCCCAGTGGGTAAACAGATGCCTACTTTGGTCACAAAGAAGCTATTTTTACCTGTGGCAGAAAAGTAGTGTGGTGTGGTTGGGCAGGGCATATATGGGATTTCCATTTTAAAAGCAACAGGCATATTTCTAGCAGGTAAATTTGCATGTGGTTCAAAGTATGTGCAAATGTAGGCACTAAAGTGTGAGTCCCACTCCTGCAACCATCATCATTTTCAAAAGCAAACCATGCACTGGATTTCCTATTGAAGATGAGCTTCTAGTCCCATTTGAACAATGTACCCATGACATGTCAAGTTTCCCATGAAGTTTCAAAATTGCCCCCAAAAGGTACAGATTTCCATAATTATGAATCACAGACAGAGAAAATGTTCATTTTAAGTACCGGAGTTCTCTCTCTCTCTCTCTCTCTCTCTCTCTCTCTCTCTCTCTATATATATATATATATATATATATATATATATATATATATATATATATGTTCTCTGGGTCAGGAACTATGCCATGTCTTCCCTTGTCCATCGATGAGATAGAACACTGACGTATTAGTTATATGCTTCATTTACAGATCTACATGAATGCTTCACTGGGGATTTTAAGCAATAGTTTTCACAGTTAACATACAACCAGCCCCCTAAACATTTAATCCTATTATGTGCTCAGTTCAGTGAGGAAGTTAGATGGGGAAGGGGCAGGATTGGAACAGAATTCCCTGGATTTGACTTTACAGCTAGAGACCTCTCTCAAAGAGACTTACAACAGAGTAATGTTGGTTGCCATTTCTTTCTGCCATTGATAGGGATAGGATCTTGAGGTTATATTTTAGCCCCTAGGGTACAGAATTTCCATGGTCATAAAGTATACATTTTTATCAGAAGCTTAGGAAGGACTTTCTTGGGCTTTTCCCTAGAGTGTTTGACTCTGTTGCCTCTGACCCTCGCTGTCCCTTTACTATGCTCAGCTCTCTCCTTAAAGTGCCTCCACCCTTGACCTTTCCTTCACTTTCTACCCAGACTTTGGCTGACTACTTCCATGATAAAGTCCACAAGATTAGTCTTGAATTCTCCATGGGGTTACCTCCACCACATCTTCTTCCACTTCAATCACAAATCCTTGCCTTAATGTCTGTCACCCTTTCTTCCTTTTCTAAAATCACCAAGGAAGATGTTCCAAAATGGCAGATGCAGGCTGGTGAGTGGCGTTTTGCATTGGAAAATGCAAGGGGAAACCCAAGGCAAAGGCTCCCTCAGAGCCTGGATGTTACCCCACTGCAGCTTCTATTGTGCCTTACCTTACATGCCAAGGCATACATGGTGTCTCTGGAGAGCAACAGCCATTGAAGTCTTTAACTAAAGCAGGGTGCTCCGGTCTGTCTCCTGGCTCCGACATCTCTCTGAGCACGGAGCTATGAGTCCCTCCTGCACAGCCACAGGCTTCCCCGGCATTCTCAACACAGGATGGCGGGTCGAGCACCAAAGTGGTGTTCAGCTCACTACCTCGAGGGGGGGGGGGCTATGTCTGTCGACGTGGGAGCTGCCTTTCTAGTTTAACATGTGGTTGCTGGATCAAGGGAGAGGAAATTGGAGCAGAACATGGCTGTGTTGGGGTCTGCAATTGAGAACTTTATTCTTTTTTCTTTTGCAGAGCAGCAGAGCCCTGATCTCACACCAGGTCTGTCGGTGGAAACTGTGTCACTGCCCAACCTTTCTCTTAAGTGTCCAGAAGTGTTTTCCTTACAGACCATTTAGCAAGTGATCTCTGATTCGTGCAAGGTCCTGGTACAGAACATTGACTCGCTTTCTGCTAAAGTTTTAACCTTACATCAACAAGTTATGAAGATGGAGGAAGAGGTACAGGGGGTAAAGCAGCATATCTCTAGTTATGAAGAACGGTTGGCTAAGTTTTCCATTTCTGAGGCACTCTTAGTGAAAGATAATATCCTCTTGTGCAAGAAGGTGGAAATCTTGGAAAATGTTTGGAAAATCTTGGAAATCTTGGAAAATGCAGGCAATCCAACATTAGAATAATTAACTTTCCTAAAGCGCCTCTAACTTCCCCTCGGGATATATTTAAAAGGTATTTGGTGGAATTCTAAAAGTCTTTCCTGATGCCATTTCCACCCATTTCTAAGATATATTATTAACCCATTGGTAAAGTCTGTCAGGAACAGTCTCAAGCTCCTAATATAACTATGGATGTTTTAGATGTTTCTACTATTTTAGAGAACTCTGACTCTGAAACCGCTAGACCTGCGACCATGATAGTGACTTTTGCCTTACCACTGGACCCAGACTGACTCCTGTGGCTTTTCTTCAGGCATAAAGATGATTTATTTCTTGCTAATAAAATAAGGATGTATCTGGATGTCTCAAGGGAAACTCAAAGGTGGAAGAGGGAGTTTTTACTGCTGAGATCTGGTTGTGCAGCTCGGAGTTCTGTTCCTTTTGAAGTTTCTGTGCAAATGTGTAGTTAAGTCTCACCACCTGCTCTATAAATTAGTGAATGGAGTGGAACAGGTAAATGTAGATTGATTGCTACATCATCAAATAGTAGAAAGAGTAGGTGACACTCAATGAAGCTACAGTGTAACCCATACAAGACTAAAAAGAGAAAATATTTTTTCACTCAATGCGTAATCAAACTCTGGAATTTGTTACTGGATGATGCAGTAAAAGCTGTTAGTGTAGCTGGGTTTAAAAACATTTTGGAAAAGTACCGGTACCTGGAGGAACGATCCATAAACCATTTATTAAAAAGGACCTGGGAAATCCACTGCTTGCCCCAATACAAGTATAGTGGAACCTGTGTGTCTTTTTGGGAAACTGCTAGGTACTTGTGACCTGGATTAGCCACAGTTGGAAACAGGATACTGGGCTTGTTGGACCTTGGTCTGACCCACTATGGCATATCTTATGTTCTTAAGTATACATCTGCAAGGTATATATTTACTGATCCTGTTCAATTGACTTCTTTTGTTTCAGCTCAGCAGGCCATGTCTAGCTTAGTTTAATGATTACAATTCTGAAAAACCATATTGTAAGATGTCTTGCTGCCTACAGCCTTCTCTCTCCTTTTTTCCGATAATTTTGACTTATTTTTCCTTGGCTATATTGGTTTGGTTTGCCCCTTCAAATGGTGGGCTTGTGTCCTTCTTGGTGTATTATTATTATTACTTTTTGTATTTATGTTTTTGATTTCATGCCATGATTGACTTTTCTGTACAAGTATTATGGAAGATGCAGTATATAAATGAGTGTTAAATAAATAAAATTACATGATAAGTTGTAAAATTCATCAAAGATAAAATAAAAATAAAACATCACTGGAGGAAACTGTAAAGTTCTCTCCCCTTCAGTCTCACCACCTGCTTCTCATTCCATTCCTGTAGGAATGACAGATAGAGGGATACCAAAATCCCTAATATGTAATTGAAGAAAGATGAATTTCAGTCTAGTGGCAAACGACCTAACTTCTGATTATAAGTTTAAGGATATTTTGCTTGCCTACATTCCTTGCATAGCCTTTTAAAATCAGACATATGAGTGTGCCCTCAGTCATATAAGGTCTACTGGCAAGGGGCACTACATTCTTGGTATTTATCTACTTGGAATTGAAATATACATTTGATTTTAGATTTGCAGAGTCCTGGTTGCCTGCTTACGTTTGCAGTAAACCTATAAATTTGAAAGTTCTAGGGTCCTTTGCATAGTGGGCTGATATGTAGAAGTAAGATTTAATTTTGACCTTTTAAAGTTCTCATTGTTACAAGCTTGCTTTATAGGGTGTGGTTAATTCAATCAGCCTCTGCTGCTTGAACAAGCTTAATTCAATCAGCCTCTGCTGCCTGAGCAAGCTTATTCCAAGAGACTACAAAGTTAAGCTTTAAAACTTTGCTAGTTAGCTGGTTTTTTATATAAATTTTCATAACTTTTCCTTGTCTGTTACCTGCTTTATTCTCTTATATGACTACTTAGGCACTGCGGTATGTTAGGGGAACTGCACTAAGGAGGTGGGACAAACACAGGAAAAAAACCCCAACTTTGTTCTCCCTATCTTTCTTCCTTTATCCCAGTTCTATCTGTTCAGAGTCACCTTGATCTACAGTCTAGTGGCAAACAATCTAACTTTTGATTATAAGTTTAGGGATACTTAGTTGGCCTACATTCCTTGCATAGCCTTTTTAAATCAAACATCTGAGTGTGCCCTTAGTCATATAAGGTCTACTGGCCAGGGGCACTTAAATTCCCGCCCACCCTACCCCTCACTCCACCCCACAGGGTTGCATTGCCTATATAGTCGTCATATTGATTGACATCTGTCCTCCACCTTTTCCATTTTTCTCCTTGTCCTAGCATTGCTTTATCACAGTCTTAATCAGCATATTGTATATACAATGCAATAGCTGTGGTGCCTTCATTCTAAGATGAATCATTTGGAGCCTAAGAGCTTACCCTATATATCTCAAATTATCTGCTATGCATAAAGAATTGATTCTATTAAGAGAATATTTAGCTGCAATTAAACACACCTCCTCTAGGGTACAAATTGAAAACAATTCACCACCGCTCCCACAAAGAATCAAACAGACCAGGAACAAATAGATCACAGTGGGCTCTGGTAGGTTGAGACCTGTAACATGGAGACACCCTCTCCATCAAGAGATATCCCTGCATAATGCCATCTCTGCCTTGGAAAATGAGAATGCCCAATTAGTAGAAACTGAAGTGCCCTTAAATGAGAAGGTTAATGCCCAATCTACTGATAATATACCAAATAGGAAGAAAAAAAATCACAAAACAGGAAACTACTACTACTTGGAGATTTCATCATCAGAGGCACCAACTTGGGAACATAGTTCAAAGAAGAGAGGCTGGTCAAATGCCTCCCAGGCAGCAGGACTACCAACCAAATTGTTGGCAAAGTTAATGCAGAAAGTGAGCACTCCAAAATTGATGTCATGATCCATTTGGGTACAAATGACCTGGCTAGAAACAGTGCCTCTACAATTCAAAGGGACTTCCAGATTCTGGGAGAGAAACTCAAACCCATTGTTAACACTATAGCATTCTCAGAAGTTCTACCTGTCCTTGGTAAGGGGACAGAAAGACTGCATTGCATAATCAACTTTAATACATGGCTCCAAACCTGGTGCACACAAGAAGGATTTAGACATATAGGCGACTGGGGAAATAGATGGAACAACAAGATGCTATACTGCATTGATGGACTACATCTCTCTGTCGCAGGGAAAAGGATCCTAAGTGAAAAATTCAGGCATTATGTGGGCAGGCATTTAAACTAGGAAAAGGAGTAGATGGATGGAGAAGAACAAGTTCAGGACATCACTTGCAGCAAAAACATAATAATATTGGAAACAGCCACACTATTAATCTACACATCAATGGCAAGTGGGAAGAGGCATGTAGAACAAAATCTATGCAAAATACAGGCAAGCCACTCAACAAATGCTGGAAAGCAATGAGCACAAATGCTCGAAGCCTAGCCAACAAAGTTCCTGACCTGGAAGCCCTAATGATGGAAATGGATTTGGACAATGTGGCCATTACAGAAACATGGTTTAATGAGTCACATGAATAGGATATAGCCATAGCTGGCTATAATTTATTTAAGAGAGCTAGAGAAGGCAGAAAAGGAGAATGAGTAGCCCTAAATGTCAAAAGCAATATTAAAGCTGCTGAAGTGCGAGAACTTGGGGAAAAGAAGAAGCACTGTAGATTGTGTTGGAAAGAAGAGATGGCACTATCATCCATATTGGTGTAGTCTACAGGCCTCCAACTCAAACCGAAGAAATTGAAAGAGACTTGATTATTAATATTACAAAGGTAGTTATGAAGGGGGAAGTGATCATATTGAGTGACTTTAATCTATCCGATGTGGCAGGAGAGGGCCCTCAAAGCCATGTAGGGCCATTGGGAGTCAGGAATCGCATGATAGTCTGTAGAAGCTAGACAGCTCCCTAATTGCACCATTCTAATGACATATGACATGGATATATGCTTATGTAATGCCTAGGTCACCCCACCCCTAGACTGCTCTCTATAGACAACTGGCTGACTACACCCATGCAATCTGTCCCCATAACGACATCCCTTCAGAGGTGCTACGCCAGTCCTGTGCCTACCTAGGCCTTTACACTGCCCAGAAGCACAATGTAATAATGGTCTTCATATGGTTCCCTGGCTGCATTTCCCACAACACGGCTTTGCCAAATGTAAAAAGTGTCTGACCTTGTGTTTTTTCCATCATTTTACAGCTATCTATCAAGATCATATGGGCATTGGGGACTCAGTAGATATCTTCTCCACCTCTGTGACAGCTGTTATCACTGACCTCAGCACCTCTGTGACAGCTGCCATCACTGACCTCACCTCAGCGATTCTGCAGCTTGTTCAGCAGTGACAACCACTGGAGATGCCAGGGCCAAGCTTGGGTGGGCCATAGGGCATTCCATCCATGGTCCAGAGGAGGGGATGGGGATGGCCATATAAAAAGTAGACACATGTCTGCTGCATGTTGCATTCTGTGGGCATAGAAATTGGGGTTGTTGGGCACTCTTTAATAAACATAGCTTTTCCAATAAAGGTGTGTCGGTCAAAGCGTTATCTGTGAGAAGAACTGTGAGCCCCCGATGAAGCCTTTTTTAAGGAGAAACAAAGATCTTTGTTGGGCTTTATTTTGATGGTGTTTGGAGTGCGAGGAGAATTAAGTTAAGTATTATTTATTTATTTACATTCTCTTATATACCGCGCTATTCTACATCAGTGCGGTTTACATTGAGCAAACTGAAATTACATTGAACAGGGCATTATAACTTGGAGATAACTATTTTACAGGGAACAGTACAGTATATGTTTGTACTATTTATGAGCTGTTATTGAGCCTTTGCTTTTGCTATAGGGCTCAAATGGAGATGGAAGGCCTATGCCTCAGTGAATGCTAGTCACTGTATCCGAGAAGAAGATAAGAGAAAAGAGTGGAGGCATGCTTTATTGTTTTGGAGATACTTGTGACTTTGGAGATAATTTGAGATCTTTACAAAATTGATAAATTGATAAAGTATGAATGAAATTTCATTCTTTGCTTTAATGATTGTTGCGTTGATTTTAAAAAGTTCTTTTAACTATTTGAATTATATTATTAAACAATTATTTAAACGGGAGTTTTTTAAGACCTGTGATGTGAGTATCTCGCTTTCCCCTATGGTAATTGTGTATTGCCGCATGGTGGGATTTGAACCATCCTGAGGTCTTTTTCTCCTGATTTAAGGGTATATTTAAGAGTATATAGGAGGAGGATAAGTTTGGTTGTGTACAAATAGCTAATGAGCTTTATAGGACATGGTTGCTAGTATAGGAGTAGCTAAGGTGCGGTTCTGTGTGTTTTTTGTGCTATACAGTTGGCCATATATACATTGATGTCTTTTAGATGAAGGTATTTATTTATTTAGACAGATTTGTATGCCACCTTTTCCTTCAATCAAGGTGGTCACGTCACAACACAATTGGAGGGTTACATTTAACATTAGGGTACGTGTAAACATTTAGACAGTACAGTTATGTGACAGTATTTAGACAGTACAGTTGAGGTAACATTTAACATAAAGGTATTTACTAACGTGGTGTGATAAATTTGTTCGTGTGAATGGGATGGGTGTGTATTTAGTTGGCAGTGATGTTAGTGTTGCTGTTTGGGTAGGGGATGTTGCTTGAAAGTTCATAGGTTTCTATAAATAACCATGTTTTGAGGTCTTTGCGGAAGTCTGTGAGATCTTCCAAAGCTCTCAGGCTCATTGGTAGGGAGTGCCATATTGAGGATGCTAGCAGTGATAGTGCTCTTTTTGAGGTTGTTTGTTTAGTTTTGTGATAGCCTGCAGGGGTGCTGATCATGTTGTTATTATTGGTTCTTCTTGGTCTATTGCTGATCTCTCTTGTTATAATGTTTTGGAGTACGTCCGCTGAGAGATGGTGAATGACTTTGAAGATTATCATGATTGTTTTATATTTAACTCTTGCCACCATTGGGAGCCAGTGTAGTTGTTATAGGATGGGAGTGATGTGCTCGGTCCTTGGGGTGTCTGTAATGATGCGTGCTGTGGTGTTTTGTACCAAATGTAGTGGGTGTAGTGTCTGGTGAGGAAGGCCTTGATATAGTGAGTTTCCATAATCAAGCAGTGATGAGTGCTTGACATACTGTGCGGAAGTGATCTTGACGGAGCATTGGTTTGATTTGTCTGACTGTTTTCAATTGATGATATGCCTTGTTTGCAGTTTTGTTGATGTGAGATTTTAAGTTCAGAGCTCTGTCTAGTGTTATGCCCAGATATTTAACTTCTTCTTTGACTACTATGTGTTTGTCTAAGATGCTTATGGTTTGTGGAGGTGTGAATGTGGGGTTCCTGGTGACGAACATTGCCTCAGTTTTGTCGTAGTTGACTGTTAAGTTGTTGGCTATGAGCCAGTCATTCATGTCTTCGAGGCATTTTGTTATTGGTTTAGTGTTTAGTGCCAGTAAGTTGACTGGAGCGTACACCTTGATGTCATCAGCATAAATGTGGTAGCATAGATTATGGTTCTTGATGATGTTGCATATGGGCTGTATGTAGATGTTAAAGAGCATTGAAGAAAGGGCTGAGCCTTGAGGTATTCCCTGCGTGATGGGGAATTGTAGGGATTTCTTTTGATTGCATTTGACTTGTTGCGTTCGCCCTTCCAGGTATGATGCAAACCACTTTAGGGTATTCTTGCAAAGTCCTGTCTGTTGTAAGCGTTGCAATAGCTTAGGGTGTGACACGGTATCGAAGGCTGCCAAGATGTCCATGAACACTAGCAGGAAGCCGTTTTTTATGTTGTCTATGCCTCTTAGGAGATTGTCAAAGAGGGAGGTGAGTAGTGTTTCCACGCCGTGCTGGGGCTTGAATCCATGCTGATGTATGTCCAGAGGGGCATTGATATCTATATGGTCCTGAAGTTGCCTTTGGACTGCTTTTTCTACGACTTTAGCAAGGAATGGCAGGCTAGAGATGGGACGGTATGATTTTGGTTCGGATGGGCTCAGATTGCTATTTTTAAGTATTGGTCATATCATTGCATGCTTTAGGGATTGCGGCATGTATCCTTGTGGGAGTGAATCCTTGACGATTTTTTGAATGTGATGAGAGAGCTGGCTTTTTGTGGCTTTGTTCCATGACACTGGGCATGGATCTGATGGCGAAGTTGTTGTGTTTAGACCAGATATAATGTCTTCTACTTGCTGTTTTGTTGGTATGTTGAAGCTCTCCCATGTTTGATGTTTCTTTTTTATTGTGTGATCATTTGTTAACCTCTCCTGTCATTCGCGGCTTCACAAATACAGCTGCTAGCATGAGGGAAAAGACTCCTCACGCTAGCGACTGTGCAGAGGGAGCCAGGGCCTTGTGTGGGCTTCCCTGGCCCCCTCTCCAGCCCTTTAGACAGTCGTGGGGCTGCTGGGGGGGGGCATAGGACTGGATGAGCTATGATGGGGGGAACTGGGCCTGGAAATGGGCTCTAATGGGGGGGCTAGGACTGCAAATGGGCCGTGATGGGGGGGCTAGGACTTGATGGGCTGTGATGGGGGGCAACTTGGATTGGAAATGGATTGTGATGGAGGGCCAGGACTGCAAATGGGCTGTAATGGGGGGGGCTAGGACTGGATGGGCTGTGATGGGGCTAGGACTGCAAATGGGCTGTGATGGGAGGGGCTAGGACTGGATGGGCTGTGATGGGGGGCTAGGACTGAAAATGGGCTGTGATGGGGGGACTTGGATTGGAAATGGACTATGATGGAGGGGCTAGGACTGTAAATGGGCTGTAATGGTGGGGGGGGGGGGGGGCTAGAACTGGAAATGAACTGTGATGGGGTAGAAACCTGGACTGGAAATGGGCTGTGATGGGGGGGCTAGGACTGGAAATGGACTGACAAGGGGGCCGGAAATTGGCTGATGGGGGAGCTTGGAGTGGAAATGGGCTGATGAGGGGCTGGAATGGAACTGGAAAAGAGCATAGGGGGGCTAGGACTGGAAATGGGCTGATGGGGCTGGAATAGGGCTGGAAATGGTCTGATGAGGGGGCTGGAATTTGGCTGATGGGGGAGCTTGGAGTGGACATGGGCTGATGGGGGGCTGGAATGGAACTGGAAAAGAGCATATGGGGGGCTAGGACTGGAAATGGACTGATGGGGGCTGGAATAGAACTGAAAATGGGCTGACGAGGGGGCTAGGATTGGAAATGGGCTGATGGGCAAGCTTGGAGTGGAAATGGGCTGATGGGGGAGCTGGAATGGAACTGGAAAAGAGCATATGGGGGGCTAGGACTGGAAATGAACTGATGGGGGCTGGAATAGGACTGGAAATGGGCTGACGAGGGGGATAGGATTGGAAATGGGCTGATGGGGGAGCTTGGAGTGGAAATGGGCTGATGGGGACTGGAATAGGACTGGAAATGGGCTGACGAGGGTGCTAGGATTGGAACTGGAAAAGAGCATATGGGGGGCTAGGACTGGAAATGGGCTGATAGGGGAGCTTGGCCTGCAAATGTGTGATGGGCTGGAATAGGACTGGAAATGGCTAATGGGGGAATAGGACTGGAAATGGGCTGATGGGGGCTGGAATAGGACTAGAAGCAGCTGAGGGGAGTTGAAATAGGGCTGGAAATGGGCTGACAAGAGAGCAAGGATTGGAAATTGGCTGATGGGAGAGCTTGGAGTGGAAATGAGCTGATGGGGAGCTGGAATGGAACTGGAAAAAAAGCATATGGGGGGCTAGGACTGGAAATGAGCTGATGTGGGGGCTTGGGAGATTGGAACTAGAAGGAAGCGGATGTTGGGTGGGTCTAGAACTATAAGGGAGCTTATTTTGGGGGAGGACTAGAAAGGATTGGGGATGGAGAATGAGAATGTAGAGGGGAAAAGATATTTTGTGTGGGAGGGAAGAAAAGTCTACGATGGGCTGGGTATTAGGAGAGTAAGTGGGGATTGAGAATGGAAGGGTGAAATTTGAGTGGATGATAAAGGAATAAGAAAATAAAAGGGGGAAAGAGCAAAAGGGGAAAGATCAATTTGTTAAAGCAGATATAGAGAGAGAATGGAAAAAATCTAAAAGAGAAGAAAGGACAAATGGATAGCTCGCAGAAGACATGAAGAAACCAGAAGAAAGTGACTGGAGCAATTGTAGCTGAAAAATAAAATCCCAAACAGAAGGTAGAAAACTACTTTTTATTTTGAATTTATTAACTGGAATATGTCAGGTCTGGGAAGTGTGAATTGCTAACATCTTCGCGTTTTTGCTTAGTGCAAGCGGAAATTAATTTATAGTTTTATTTCTCCAGTGTTGTACATTTCATGTTTGGATTTTGGGGTTCCCAGTTTAATTATCATCTTCCTATTTCTAAATTGTGATCCCTTGTTCTTTGTGTGGTGACAGGCTATGTTCTGCATATGTAACCAAGTTGAGGTATTCTGTTCATATTGTTTCTATTTGACAGTCCCACTTGTTCTCTTTCCCCCAGTAAGATGTTTTGGTATTCTCTGAGATGTACTGGTTTTAATATCAAACCTTGTTTATTACGCCCTGCCATTTGAAAACCAGATACCTGTGAAAAGACAATATGTCCCAGAGCTGCCAAGATACCCACTTCCAGGATTGAGACGTTTGCCAGTTCAGGTTTTAAATGTGCATTGCAATGCAGTATGTTTTTTGTAGTCCCTGGTTTTAACCATTGGAATCATTGCTGCAAATCCCATCATGCATCAGAATGAGATTGTCATAAATGCAGGACTGGCTGACAATCTCACTCCTGGAACTGGGTTAACATTGAAACTCTGCAACTGCTTCCTGGACATGGTTAGCCTGGCAACTTAATGCAAGGGAAGGAGAAAGCCCTCACCAGCAAATATGAATGTAAACCTGCAAATACCTTTTTTTCTCTTAGCAGCTCTACAGCGTGCTATGCATAGTCCTTGGCTTCATTGCAACATCTGAGTAAGAGAGAGTTATTGGGCAGGTGAGGGGAGGGGGCAGTAGCCTCACATCTGACATAAATTGCTAGTTGTTTCCTACTCATATATAGCTCTAGTAGGTGCAACAGAAAGATGAGTATATAGTAATTCTGTGGTCACAAGTTCAAGGCATTTCCTTTGCTGAAAAACATCTCAAGGCCACCCCTTTACTCTTATTGGAGAATTCCTGATGATGTCTCTAGTGTAAGTCCTGCCTCAATGGTAAATCATATCACTCTCCACCAATCCAATTCATTACACAGGTACACTACCAAAAAACTGCCTCCAGTTTTGCAACTGATTCCTATAGATTTTGGGGTGCTGAATCCAGGAAAAATAGCCAAAATGTTCCATCACGTCACGTTTTCTTGCAAAATTAGATTTCTTACCCATATAAGGAATGTTCACATAATTTCTTTTTAGCCGACTGCAGTTTATTTTCTTGGCCCAAAATAGAGGTTGTAATGGTTAACTAACTAGAAACACTCCCTCATGATATTTTAGAGTGTTTTGTATTCATTTTATACATTAACAGGACAATTGGGAGGCGGGGGGCTAAATCCAGTACTCGCGCTTGCGCATGTTCTTTCCTGTTCGCCTCGCCTCGTTCGCTCGCTCAAACACGGTGGTTGCGACATGAACTTTCCTGTCAAATTTCAGTTTCTTGCAAGTTCATTATTACCTTTTGTTTGCTCAGTCGTAATCCAGCTTTATTCCGAAGTGGTTCACTACAGTTGTAGTTTGCAGTGCTGTGTATTTGTGATGGCTCACAGAGCCAGAGGTTGCGTCAACTCTCCGGACAGTTTTTGTTTTATTTGTGGGGAATATACTGTGAAAAAGCGGCAGAGGAACATTTCTGCATTTATTAAAAAAGTATATTTCGCCTATTTCGGTTTGAAGTTAGGTGATCAAGACAAACCGTGGGCTCCTCACAAAGTGTGCAAGACATGTGAGGAAGATCTACGCTTATGGATGAAAGGTAAAAAACAAGCATTTCGTTTCGGAATACCTATGATGTGGCGTGAACAAAGAGACCACAGCAGTGACTGCTATTTTTGCTCTTGCATTGTGAAGGGATACAACTTAAAAAATAAGAACGTAATAAGTTACCCCAACCTTCCCTCAGCAATTAGGCCTATGCCTCATAGCAAAGAAAGTACCTGTGCCTGAACCACCAAAATCTTTGGATCATATTTGTGTGGACGGTTCTGATCATGATGAGACTCATCAGATGGCTTTTCCCGATGAGTCCAGTACTTCCGAGTTTGAAACTGAACCAGATCCGAAACCTGAACTTTTCTCTCAAGCTGAATTGAATGATTTAGTCCGGGATTTAGGACTCCCAAAAGATGCTGCCCAACTGCTAGGTTCTCGGCTTAAACAGAAAAATCTATTGTCACCAGGAACAACTTTTTATTGGTACCGCAACCGCGAGACACAATTTTTGAAGTATTTCAGCAAAGAGGAAGATTTGGTATTTTGCAACGATATATACGGAGTGATGGAAAAGTTTAAACTCAAGTATGATCCTGCTGAATGGCGGCTGTTCATTGATTCGTCAAAAGACAGCATAAAAGGTGTTCTTCTTCATAATGGCAACACATTCGCTTCAGTTCCTATTGCTCACTCTGTTATTCTCCAAGAAAAATACGAGAATTTGGCCCTGATTCTTCAGAAGATTCGTTATGATGAGCATAAGTGGATGATTTCTGGAGACTTTAAAATTCTATCCATGCTATTAGGGCAGCAATCCGGTTTCACCAAATATCCCTGCTTCCTTTGCTTGTGGGATAGCCGGGCCCGCGACCTACACTGGGGGAAAAAAGACTGGCCAATTCGGGAGTATTTGAGACCCGGTGAGAAAAATGTTCTTCATGAGAGCTTGGTACCTCGTGATAAAATTCTATTACCACCTCTCCACATTAAGTTGGGTCTCATTAAGCAATTCATCAAGTCCCTTCCAAAAGATGGTGAGTGCTTTCGGTACCTTTGCTCAAAGTTCCCCCGACTTTCTGAAGCAAAGCTAAAGGAAGGAGTGTTTGTTGGCCCTGATATAAGGAAACTCATTTCAGATGGAGCATTCGCTGAAACGATGTCTGAGAAGGAAAAAGAAGCCTGGGATTCCTTCAAGGATGTTGTTCTCAAATTCTTGGGGAACAGGCAGGATGAGAACTATAAGGATATTGTTGCCAGGATGCTCAATGCCTTCAAAGAACAAGTCTGTAACATGAGCCTGAAAGTCCATTTCTTGCACTCCCATGTGAACTACTTTCCCGAAAACTTGGGGGCGTACAGTGAAGAACAAGGTGAAAGGTTTCACCAGGACATCAAGGACGCAGAGAGAAGGTACCAAGGAAGATGGAACACCACTATGATGGCTGATTTCTGCTGGTTGCTGCTGCGGGAAACCCCAGATGAAAAATACGCCAAGCAGCGCACCAAGAGAAGCATTCGGGGGAAGAAGAAACGGGCCCACCAGGAGATTGATTGACCCAAGAATGACTTTAAAATCTAAACTGTGTTGACAAATATCGTGTTTTTACTAAACTTTGAAATAAAAATTTGCTAGTTATTACCACAGTGTCGGATCTCATTTATTAGAATTTTATTTTCACACCATCGGGTGTTTGTCTTCATGTATTGCAATGGTGCGGTTTGCGTTTTCTATTCTTACATACATACCTGTACAACATTTTTTGCACATTTCTTTGCTTTGCTTTGTGTCTAACCTCGCTCTTATATGCTCAATGTTTGTGCACATGTATGTGGCTGTTTTAAGTGCAGACAATTTTGCTACCATCACAGTGTGTTTTGTTGACATTACTCTATTCTTATGTGCTGCCTTGTTACAATTTTCTTTATTCTTATTTGAATAACTACTAAACAATTAGTATAAAGAATTCATCCAAGAAACTTTTATCTCGATCGCACTCAATCTGAAACGTTCACCTCAAACTGCTAACCCAATGTAGCAAAAAATCTGTACGTGATGGAGCAAATTGGTTACCAGATTTGGATTCAGCGCACCAAAAAATGTAAAAATCAATCGAAACATTAGAGGCAGTTTAAAATTTTTTTTTTAGTGTACTTGTGTTATTTAACCCACGGGGTGTGACAGTCTGTAAATTAAATATCCATTTGTTGCAATTTTGACACCTTATCCCCACCTCAAACTGAGTGGGGAATCTAATCTATAATACACCATGTGTAGTCTTTTCTAGTCTTGAAGGACTAGAAAAGGGGACTGTTACTTTTGGAGAGAGATCTGCAATTGTGAGTATATACTTCTGGGAATTTTCTGAAAGGAATTCTTTCTATTAAAGCTATTTAATCTGTGAACCCACTATTTTTGTTAAATCAGTCAGGGCCTAGTAGCAGCAGTTTAAGTTTAAATTTAAAACACAGAAGAGAACTTTCTGGTTACATTTCATACCCAGCAGAGAGCTTGTAGTTTTAATTTAATAGTCACTCAGGGCCTAGCATCAGCAAAGTACTTTTAGTTTAAATTTAAAACACAGAAGAGAGCTTTCTGGTTAAATTTAGAACCCAGCAGAGAGCTTGTAGTTTAAATTTCATAATAAGTTAGAGCCTAACAGCAGCAAAGAGCTATAATTTTAATCAAATAAGAATATAGCTTACCACAGCAGCACAGGACAGGGTACTGTGTAGCAGCCCTCTTTTAATAAGTGTCATTTCCCTCCCTCCCTCCCCACACCCACCCACCCCTGGGATAATCATAGCTTTATAGGTACTTACATATCTTAAAAGACAGGAGGTGCTCTCAGGTGAAGCTCGTTACCAAAATCAGTCATACACTAAGGACCTGAGGTTAATTAAGCTTCAGGTGAACAAGGTATATTAAACGTATTAGGTACAGTTTTATTGGTATAAATATGCATAGCAACCCTTAGTAAGTAAAGAACTTAAAGATCTAAACAAAAACTAAAAACTAAGATGCAGACAGCAGTCCAGCAGCGAGATGGGGGCTTTCCAGTCTTTTGCATTGAGTGTCACATGTATGATTTTCTCCCAGTGGGTGAGAGGTCTTACGTGTGCACTAGGTGCAAGGAGATCTTTGCTCTCAGGGAACGAGTCCATTCTAGAGTAGCAGACTTGGAAAACATAAGAAAGACAGAGAGGTACATAGACGAGACCTACAGGGATATAGTCCTGAAGTCCCACCTCCAGTCTGGCAGCATCCCTGTTGCCATGGAGGAGAGAGGTCACGTGACAAGAGAGCATCACCCTGGTGCGGCAGGAAGTGATCCTATAACTAGGACCTGTCCTCCAGGTGATGTAAAACCCTCTCGCACCGAGGAAGTTTCTCCAGAGCCATGTGCCCATGAGGGAAGGGTTAGGACAGCCGTTATAGTTGGTGATTCGATCATTAGGCATGTAGATAGCTGGGTGGCTGGTGGACGTGAGGATCGCCTGGTAACATGCCTGCCTGGAGCGAAGGTAGTGGACCTCACGCGCCACCTAGATAAGGACTTAGATAGTGCTGGGGAGGAGTCTGCTGTCTTGGTACATGTCAGTACCAATGACATAGGAAAATGTGGTAGGGAGGTTCTGGAGGCTAAATTTAGGCTTTTAGGTAGGAAGTTGAAATCCATAACGTCCAGGGTAGCGTTCTCAAAAATGCTTCCCGTTCCACGTGCAGGACCCAAAAGGCAGGCAGAGCTCCGGAGTCTCAATGCGTGGATGAGACAATGGTGCAGAGATGAGGGTTTTGGATTTGGTAGGAACTGGGGAACATTCTGGGGAAAGGAGGGGCTCTTCCAAAGGGATGGGCTTCACCTTAACCGGGATGGAACCAGGCTGCTGGCATTAACCTTTAAAAAGGAGATAGAGCAGCTTTTAAACTAGCTAATAGGGGAAAGCCGACAGTCGCCCAAGAGCGGATGGTTCGGAAGAATGTATCCTTGAAGGATACTACCAAAAGCAGAGAGGTTCCAAAAAAGAGTAAAGTAGCCCAAATGCCCTCGGATATGGAGCAGACAGAGCTTAAAGATCCCAAATTACCCATGTCTACCAATAGCCAAATTAATATGAATAAAATATAGTCTCTAAAATGCTTGTATGCAAATGCTAGAAGTCTAAAAAATGAGATGGGAGAGTTAGAATATATAGCACTAAATGAGAGGTTAGATATGTTTGGAATATCAGAGACATGGTGGAAGGAGGACAACCAGTGGGACACTGTGATACCTGGGTACAAACTATATCGTAATGATAGAGCTGATCAAATTGGTGGAGGGGTTGCACTCTATGTTAGAGAGGGCATTGAGTCAGAAAGGATTACTGTTTTGCAGGAAACAAAATTTGCTGTAGAATCTCTATGGATTGAAAGTCCATGTAAAAAGGGGAAGGCGATGGCAGTGGTGGTGTACTATCGACCGCCTGGCCAGAATGAACAAATGGATGATGAAATGCTCAAAGAAATCAAGGAAGCTAACAAAAGTTACAGTGCGGTAATAATAATGGGTGATTTCAATTACCCCGGTATCGACTGGGTCAGTGTCACGGCAGGACATGCTAGGGAGATAAGGTTCCTGGATGACATAAATGACTGCTTCTTGGAGCAGCTGGTTTATGAACTGACCAGAGGGGAAGCCATATTAGACCTAGTCCTTAGTGGAACACCAGATCTAGTGCAAGAGATAAGGGTGTTGGGGCCACTTGGCAATAGTGATCATAGCATGATCGCCTTTGATTTAATTAGTGGAGGAGGGATAGTAAGGAAATCCACAGTACTACCTTTTAACTTTTGAAAGGGAGACTATGAAAAAAGGAGGAAAATAGTTAAGAAAAAACTAAAAGGAGCAGTTGCAAAGGTTAAAGACTTACATCAAGCTTGGGTGTTGTTGAAAAATACTATCTTGGAAGCCCCGACCAGCTAGATTCCACGCTTTAAGAAAAGTAGAAGGAAGTCCAAAAAACTGCCAGCATGGTTTAAAGGTGAGGTCAGAGAGGCTGTTATTGCCAAAAAAGCATCTTTCAGGAAATGGAAAAAAGAGCCAAACGACGAAACCTAGAAACAGCACAAGCACTGGCAGGTCAAATGCAAGGCATTGATAAAGCAGGCAAAGGGAGAATTTGAGAAGAGGTTTGCTGTGGAAGCAAAAATGTGAAATAAAGATTTTTTCAAGTACATTCGTAGCAAAAAACCTGTGAGAGAGTCAGTTGGTCCATTAGATGATAGATGAGTTAAAGGGGCACTAAGAGGCGACATGGTGATAGCGGAGAGACTGAATGAATTCTTTGCTTCGGTCTTTACTGAGGAAGATGTAGGGATGTTATCCATGACTGAAGTGGTATTTAAAGGTGCGGAAGAATTGAAGGAAATATCGATACATCGGGAAGATGTATTACAACTATTAGATAAATGAAGAGTAGCAAATCACCTGGGTCGGATGGTTTACATCCAAGGGTGTTGAAAGAACTGAAATATGAGATTGCAGACCTGCTATTAGTAATCTGTGAACTATCATTAAAATCATCTCTAATACCTGAAGATTGGAGGATCGCCAACATAACACCAATTTTTAAAAAGGGTTCCAGGGATGATCCGGGAAACTACAGACCGGTGAGCCTCACGTCAGTACCGGGAAAAATGGTAGAAACCATCATAAAGAATAAAATTACTCAGCATGTAGATAGTGTGGGGGCCCCTAGCCCAGGCCATAGCCTATTGGCATAGGGGTGCCACTATTTAGTCCTTGAATAAAGAATAATTTGTCCTCGTCCAGAGCTTGGGCTGCTGGCACTTGTAGTTGTGCTACCACTTAAAAAAACAGTAGCATTGAGAACCGAGGGTTTTTCAAAAGACTCACAGGAATTTATTTCCTTCTTTTCAAAAAGCATATAGCTCAAAGAAAACAACAGGATTCTTCTCCAAAACAAATGATCCTCAGGAAAATCACACAAAAACCCAACAGTGAAATTGCTTTATCTGGCTTTCACAATATACATAGCTGTTTCCCAAACATACAGCAATAAACACAGTTTCTTTTCTTCAAATCAAAGTAATTGTCTTTTTCTTCCTTCAACAGGGTACTTAACCATTCAGGCTAGAATCATTCTCCCTGTCTTACTCACTGCTTTTGGTGGTTTTCAGGTTACAGACTTTTTCCTTTATCCAGCAGCTTCTATTCTGCCTTTTTACACCATGAACAGTCCATTAATAAATCCTCTGAGTCAGAATCAGGTTCAACAGATTCTACCTGCATTTCCTCCGGGTTTTCAACCAGTATGTCTGGCTCTAAGCCTTCATGCAATGCTTCTTGCTTGAAACTCTCTAAGAGCTCCTGAATTCTCCTCCACTGGGGCTTCTTACTAGGAAAAGGGTTTCCACCTGGAGTGAGAAGTTTCTTTTCCTGACTCAAACGCCAGAGTGCCTCTAACTGGCTTAGGTCACTCTTAGGTATATTTTTATCCACCCACCTTCTGTGAACTGGAATCTTTTTAGCTGGTCCACGTATTGGAGGAACTGCACCGTGCCCCTTGTCTGCAATTCTTCCAGCTACAGCTCTACTGGCTTCAGAAGCAATTGCAGTTTCCCTGCAAGCCTGGCTCTCTTTCTGGGTGCTGCTTTCACCTCTGAAATCCCCCTGGAAATCTCCACCGTTCTCCTCTTTGGTGAGTTCTCTGGGTCTTTCCCTGGTGCTTCTCCCTCCACGGAAGTCTGCAGTGTTCTCTCTAGTCAGCTCTCTCGTGTGCTGCTCTCTCCCTGAGCACTGCTCTCTCGTGGAATCCTCTCTCCAGCTGGTGCTACTCTCACATGTTTCTCTGGGTTTATAAGGCTGCCTTTTGCCTAACCTGCACTGTCCCTTACTCAGGTGTCTCTCATTATCCTCCAAGCCTGCCCTTAGATCAGCAGAGCTTGGGTGTGGCTTAGCTTCAGCAAGTGCGTGTTTTTTTCCTTTGCCTGCACCCTGAAAGCTACAGATATCCTGCCTGTCTCCTTCCTTAAAGGTAGATCTATAATTTTCCTCTGTTTGCATGGGCTCAGCCATGCTCTCCTCATCACAATAGTCATGGCCTAATGGGAGACAGCCAACATGGCTTTAGACAAGGAAGATCTTGTCTTACTAATCTGTTATGTTTTTTTGAAAGTGTGAATAAACAGGTGGACAAAGGTGAGTCGGTTGATATAGTGTATCTGGACTTTCAGAAAGCCTTTGACAAGGTCCCTCATCAGAGACTTTTGGCAAAACTAAAGAGTCATGGGATAGGAGGCAGTGTACTACTGTGGATCAGGAACTGGTTAAAAGATAGAAAGCAGAGGGTTGGGCTAAATGGCCTATTTTCCCAATGGAGAAAGGTGAATAGTGGTGTACCCCAGGGATCTATGGTGGGTCTGCTGCTTTTTGACATATTCATAAATGACCTGGAAAGTGGAATAACGAGTGAGGTTATCAAATTTGCAGATGACACAAAACTATTTAAAGTTGTCAAAACCCAAGAGGATTGTGGAAAATTGCAAGAGGATCTTGATAAATTGGAAGACTGGGCATCAAAATGGCAGATGAAATTTAATGTGGACAAGTTCAAAGTTATGCACCTAGGGCAGGGCCGGATTTACCTATACGCCATGTACGCCATGGCGTAGGGCCCACAGCTGGCAGGGGCCCACAAAAAAAGAACAAGTTAATTTTTTTTTTAAATAAAATTTAAAAAAAACCCTGCTGGCTGCCGCCGCGGGGCACCCTCTGCTGCCGCGGCAGCACCAACTGACCCACGGGGGCCCCCTCTACAAGCTGAAGCCGTCGGTTCGTTCGTTCCTTCCTCCCTACCTCCCTCCGTGCAGGGTGCAGGCTGTGAGAGACGCGAAAGGAGAGGGGCTGCGGGCTTAACAGAGACGCGAGGGAGACACTCTTCCTTCGCGCCTCTCACAGCGTGCACGGAGGGAGGGAGGGATCGACGGACCGACGGAGTCAGCTTGCAGAGGGGGCCCCCGCGGGTCAGTCCGTGCTGCTGCGGCAGCAGAGGGGGCCCCGCGGCGGCAGCCAGCAGTTTTTTTTTTAAAATTAAATTTTACTTTAGGCCGACGGGGGGGGGGGGGGGTAGGACTGGTAATGGGCTATGGGGGGGTAGGACTGGTAATGGGCTATTGGGGGGGCTGGGGCGGGAAAAGGGCTGGGGGGTTTAAGGCGATAGTGGGGCTGATGGGGTTAGGAATGGTAATGGACTGTGGGCTGTTGGGGGGGTTTAGAACTGGTTATGGGCTTTTGGGGGGGTTAAGACTGGTAATGGGCTGTGGGCTGATGGGGGTTGTCTGGTAATGGGCTATGAGGGGGCTAGGACTGGAAATGGGCTGGGGGGGTTAAAACTGGAGGTGGGCTGATGGGGTTAGGACTGGTAATGGGCTGTGGGCTGAGCGTGGGCTTAGGACTGGCAGTGGGCTATGGGGGGCTGACTGGAGATTGGTTGATGGCGTTAGGACTTGAAGTGTGCTGATGGGGGGTTAGGACTGGTAATGGGTTATAGGGGGGGCTTAAACTTAAAATGGGGTGATGGGGGGTTAGGACTGTAAGTGGGTTGATGGGGGCTAGGACTGGTATTGGGTTGGGGGGTTTGCTAGGACTGGAAATGGGCTGATGGGTGGCTAGGACTGGAAATGGGCTGATGCAGGGACTAGAAGGGAATGGATGCTGGGTGAGGCTGGAACTAGAAGGGAGCTGATGTTGGGGGAGGATTAGAATGGGATGGGGCTGGAAGAGTAAAATGGAGAAGGGAAAAATATTTTGTGGGAGGGATAAAAAATCTACAATTGGCCGGGTATTGGGAGAGTAAGTGGGGATTGAGGATGGAGGGGTAAAATTTGAGTGGATGAAATAGGAATGAGGAAAGAGCAAAAGGAGAAAGATTATTATGTTAAAGCAGATGTAGAGAGAGAATGGAAAAAAATCTAGAAGAGAGAAGAAAGGACAAATGGACAGCAGACGATGGAGAGTTAGCAGAAGACACGAAGAAACCAGAAGAAAGTGGCTGGAGCAATTGCAGCTGAAAAAAATGCACAAAAGGTAGAAAAATATCTCTTTATTTTGAATTTATTAATTGGAATATGTCAGCTCTGGTAAATGTGCATCATTAACGTCTGCGCTTTGTTTAGTACAAGAGCAAATTAATGCATAGTTTTATTTCTACAGTGTTGTACATTCCAAGTTTGGCTTTTGGGATTCCCAGTTTAATTATTGTCTTCCTGTTTCTAAATTGTGATTACTTGTTTGGTGATGGTCTATGTTCTGCATGTGTAACTGAGCTGAGGTGTTCTGTTTATATAATTCCTATTTGACATTGCTACTTGTTCTCTTTCCCCAGTAGGTCATGTATTGTTGTTCTCTGAAATGTATTGGTTTAATATTTGCAGTGTTGCCTTTTGATTGGTAGAGTATGGTGCTTTGTGAGTCCTGGTAGTGCTGTTAGGATACGGTGGGTTTACTATGGGTTCTAAATGGGCAGTGTTTGTAGTAGTTCCTAATGTGTCTGGCAGTTGGCACTGGATTATAGTAATGTAGAAATCTTTTAGTCTTTCTTTATCCATACACTCATTAAGAGGCACGTTTACTAAAAGTTAGTATATGGTAACATTATGCAAATATTTATGCAAATGAGGCCCCTTATGCAAATGAGGCCCCGCACCCCCCCTTGGGCCGCCCCTGCTGGGGGCCCACAATTTTTGTTGGCGTAGGGCCTCACTCAAGGTAAATCCGGCCCTGACCTAGGGAAGAACAACCCAAACTATGGTTACACAATGCAAGGTTCCACATTAGGAACCACCACCCAGGAAAAAGATTTAGGTGTCATTGTGGATAACATGTTAAAACCCTCGGCCCAGTGTGCAGCGGCAGCCAAGAGAGCAAATAGAATGCTAGGTATCATAAGGAAAGGAATGGAAAATAAAACAAAAGATATTATAATGCCTCTATACCGTTCCATGGTGAGACCGCACCTTGAATATTGTGTGCAATTCTGGTCACCGTATCTTAAAAAGGATATAGCGTTATTAGAAAAGGTTCAGAGAAGAGCCACCAAAATGGTAAAGGGGATGGAGGGATACTCCTATGAAGAAAGGCTAAAAAGGTTAGGGCTCTTTAACCTGGAAAAGAGACGGCTGAGGGTAGATATGATAGAAGTCTATAAATTAATGAACAGAGTGGAACTGGTAAAAGTAGATCGATTGTTTACGTTATCAGAATATAGAAAGACTAGGGGACATGCAATAAAGCTACAGGGTAAACTATTTAAGACTAATAAAAGAAAATATTTTTTCACTCAACGTGTAATCAAACTCTGGAATTTGTTACCGGAGGATGTAGTAAAGGCTGTTAGTGTAGATTGGTTTAAAAAAGGTTTGGACAAGTTCCTGGAGGAAAGCTCCATAAACCATTATTAAGAAGGGACCCAGAATATCAATGCTTGACCCAGTACAAGCATTGCGGAACCTGTGTCTTTTGGGGAAACTGCTAGGTACGTATGACCTAGATTGGCCACTGTTGGAAACAGGATACTGGGCTTGATGGACCTTGGTCTGACCCAGTATGGCATATCTTATGTTCTTATGTTCTTATGTAATCCTGAAATGAATGACCCATAGCTATACTATGAGGTACCAAAGGGGCTGACATGATGTGTGTATTAATACGGGATCTGTGTTCTTGTAGTCGGGTCTTCATTGGTCTTACAGTCCTACCGATATATTTTAACAAACACGGGCATATTAACATATAGACCGCATGTGAGGACATACAATCTGTATTAAAATGCGCTCGATAGATTTTATGGTTTAATGGGTCCGTCCATTCATTGCCAGCGATTATGGAGGCGCAAAAATCAAAGCTCCCACATGCAGTGTGCCTTAATATGGATTGCCGTAAAGAAGTTGTCACAATTGTAGGGACACTATGATGAACTACATAATTAGCAATGTTACACCCTCTCCGATATGCTATCACCAAATGTCGCTGGAAACATGGATGGATATCCAAAATGTGCCAATGCCATTTCAATATGGTATTGATCCGGGTAGAGCATGCTGTGTATGGTAACACCCCCACAATAGGGGTCTCATTAGGATGATCAGCCTGTTCCTCTGTGTCAGACCACCTTCTGGGTGATTAAAACGTGCTCTTCGATAAGCAGCCTGAATTAGGGCCTGTGGATACCCCCGTTCTCCTAAACATTGGGATAGATCCCTCTCATGTGAATGAAATTCTGATAGAGTAGTACACAATCTACGAATTCTTAAAAACTGACTCAATGGTAACCACCTACGTAGAGGGCCTGGGTGATAGCTAGTGTACTGAAGCAAGGTGTTGCTTTGCACTGATTTTCGATAGAGGGAAGTGTGTAAACGACCCTCATGTTTGTATACAGTCATAGCCAAAACATTTATTTGTGTTTGGTGATATGATGGCACAAACTGGATGTTGACCTTTAGAGTGTTCATCCAAAGAAAAAAGGAATTAAGTTGATATTCAGTCCCTGACCATACAAAAAATACATTATCTAAAAAGCGACACCACATCAAAATATGGGAAAAGAAAGGGGAGGAATATATGTATTGTTCTTCAAAATGGGCCACATACAATGTGGCCACAGAAGGGGCCACCGTCGCTCCCATGGGAATTCCAAAAGTTTACAGATAATATTGAAAATCGTATTGAAAATAACTCCGTTCCAATACCAGCTTTAAAAGAGAGAGCACAAATGAGCGTGGTAAACGAACCGGTAACTGTAAATGATAAGAGGAGATGATTTCCATAGCCTTCTGTTGATTAATGTTATTGTTCAGAGCCATGACATCCATGGTAACTAAGAACATGTGATCATGTATTGTGGGGATGGTCTTCAACAATGAAATAAAGTTTAAAGAATCACTTATGAATGAACGAGTAGCTTTTGTAAGGGGTTGCAAAAAATGATCACAAAATTGTGACAATGGCTCTAATATGGAATTCCCTGGGGGTGCTTTAATGACTTATGAACCTTTGGGACCATATAAAAAACTGGAGTAACCAGATCCTTTTGGTGTAAAAATTTGTATTCTTTTAATCCAGCCTAAATGTGATGCTTTATCTAGTAGCTGTTTAATGTCACTTTTAATTTTCATCTCAGGGTTATATCGTAATAGATGGTAATAATGAGTATCCTGTAAATGAGCCTGATGACTTACATTAGAAACATCATCAGGAATTCCCCTATAAGAGTAAAGGGGTGGCCTCGAGATGTTTTTCAGCAAAGGAAATGCCTGATGAAGGGCCAGGAAATGGACCGGGCCTGAAACATGTCGCTATGTAGCACTGCACTTTAATTTGAATGCTGAGAATTGATAGCTCGGAGACGGAAGTGCTTTCATGCAGCCCCGATTGTTGATGACACGGGTGTGAGGTTAAGCCTCCGATACAACGCTTGGGTTCCAAAACCCGGTTTACAGATAAGTTGTTACTTTTCTATTGTAAACTGGAAAAAGATTTACAACATTGTTTGGTTTGAGGGGCTTGCTTATAGCACTTCCCTTATTGTAATTTTACACAGGTAAAGCTGGTATTTGGCTCATTAAAACAAGGAAAAAGGAACATGTTACTTCAAGAGGTTTCCTCATGGTAACAGTTCCGACAAAAATGTTTAGGTGAGGGGATAGTTTAGAAACAAAGGTTTTTTTTTAGTATGTTTAGGGTCTTACCATCCGGCAAATGAAGTTGCACAATGCTGTAAAGCAGCGTATATAAGAGGAATGTTACTGATCTTAATTACAACCGCAGAAATAAGATGCTGCCATGTAATTCACTACTCACGAAACTCGGTAGCAAGATGATGTTGACCTCCCTCCACCATTACAGCTGATGATGCTTCTTCTAATGCAGAAAAGTGATTTATCAGCCAGTTGCTGACAATAAAGTAGTATAACTCTTCAGGCAGAAATATTACACTTACAATGTGATATAATTCAGATTAAAAAACAAACAAACTCACGGGTGGCATTTCTATTTGCTTAGACAAATACGCCTCTATATAAGATAATGCCTCTCTCTTGAGTTTTAGAAGTAAGAGAAGACAGCATGACTAATTACCACAGCAGCAAGCTTGATTTATGTACTTCTTAGGACAGTTTCAGCTATGCCAGACAGCTGGAAAGCAATGGGCAGTACTACTTAGGGGTGAATCCATCACTTAACCTTAGTTTTAAAATAGAGTTAGACTGTATGGAGGAAATTTTGACTGGTGAATTCATCTTGGATTGTATATATTAATTCTCTTCCCTCAGATTGACAGCTGCTCTTTCTCCAGAAGTAAATTTTGCTTCCTTGTTGGCTTTTGGTTGCAAATTGTATTCCTCATTCATTCACTACTTACTAACCGAGGCAGGCGGACCCGGTGCTTTGGGCCCATCTGTCCCCATCTCCCTCCCCTCCTCATTCCCCCAACCCCCACAAAACACACCACACCAAATGCTCGTGGAACACAACTGGTTGCAGCTTTATTAATCTTTAACAATAGGTCAATATCATAAACCATAACAATCCGATTAGCGGAGCACTGCCGCACTAGCCATACCTTAGCAAAGTGCCTTGCCACCACTACTGCCATAAGCTTGCCCCCTGCAAGCTTCCTACCCCTTTCCCCGACTTCGCCATGCTATTAGCAAAAGTCGGCCAGGGTTTGTCCGGGTCAGGGGCACCCCACCCCCGCCCAAGTGTAACCTGAGGCTCCGGACCCCGGAAACCTCCGGGATCCCGCGACCCCCTTAAGCTGCGACACCCCATTTATCCCCCCCCCCATAGTACTCATGGGCGGGTGGGATGGGAGCTGGAACCCTGAGCCGCTGCCGCCGCAAATGACCACGCAGATGGCTGCCGGCCCGACTCCTTCCCCCTCCACGCCGCTGGATCCTTTACCCTCATTGGCTCTCGCGTGCCCACATTCGACAGGAGCCAATGGGTTTAAACTACCTCCCCCCCCCCATGCGCTCCCAGCCGTGGCCGCGTGCAGGGTCAACGCATAAGAACATAACATAAGAACATAAGATATGCCATACTGGGTCAGACCAAGGTCCATCAAGCCCAGCATTCTGTTTCCAACAGTGGCCAATCTAGGTCATACGTACCTAGCAGTTTCCCCAAGGGACACAGGTTCCACAATGCTTGTACTGGTTCAAGCATTGATATCCTGGGTCCCTTCTTAATAATGGTTTATGGACCTTTCCTCCAGGAACTTGTCCAAACCTTTTTTAAACACAGCTACACTAACAGCCTTTACTACATCCTCCGGCAACAAATTCCAGAGTTTGATTACACGTTGAGTGAAAAAATATTTTCTTTTATTAGTCTTAAATAGTTTACCCTGTAGCTTCATTGCATGTCCCCTAGTCTTTCCATATTCTGATAAGGTAAACAATCGATCTACGTTTACCCGTTCCACTCCGTTCATTAATTTATAGACTTCTATCATATCTCCCCTCAGCCGTCTCTTCTCAAGGCTAAAGAGCCCCAACCTTTTTAGCCTTTCTTCATAGGAGTAGCCTTCCATCCCCTTTACCATTTTGGTGGCTCTTCTCTGAACCTTTTCTAAAATCGCTATATCCTTTTTAAGATACGGCGACCAGAATTGCACACAATATTCAAGGTGCGGTCTCACCATGGAACGATATAGAGGCATTATAATATCTTTTGTTTTATTTTCCATTCCTTTCCTTATCATACCTAGCATTCTATTTGCTCTCCTGGCCGCCGCTGCACACTGGGCCGAGGGTTTTAACAAGGTATCCACAATGACGCCTAAATCTTTTTCCTGGGTGGTGGTTCCTAATGTGGAACCTTACATCGTGTAACCATAGTTTGGGTTGTTCTTCCCTAGGTGCATAACCTTGAACTTGTCCACATTAAATTTCATCTGCCATTTTGATGCCCAGTCTTCCAATTTATCAAGATCCTCTTGCAATTTTCCACAATCCTCCTGGGTTTTAACAACTTTAAATAGTTTTGTGTCATCTGCAAATTTGATAACCTCACTTGTTATTCCACTTTCCAGGTCATTTATGAATATGTCAAAAAGCAGCGGACCCAGCACAGATCCCTGGGGTACACCACTATTCACCTTTCTCCATTGGGAAAATTGGCCATTTAGCCCTACCCTCTGCTTTCTATCTTTTAACCAGTTCCTGATCCACAGTAGTACACTGCCTCCTATCCCATGACTCTTTAGTTTTGCCAAAAGTCTCTCATGAGGGACCTTGTCAAAGGCTTTCTGAAAGTCCAGATACACAATATCAACCGACTCACCTTTGTCCACCTGTTTATTCACTCCTTCAAAAAAACATAACAGATTAGTAAGACAAGATCTTCCTTGTCTAAAGCCATGTTGGCTGTCTCCCATTAGGTCGTGACTATCTACATGCTGAGTAATTTTATTCTTTATGATGGTTTCTACCATTTTTCCCGGTACTGATGTCAGGCTCACTGGTCTGTAGTTTCCCGGATCACCCCTCGAACCCTTTTTAAAAATTGGTGTTACATTGGCGATCCTACAATCCTCAGGTATTAGAGATGATTTTAATGATAGTTCACAGATTACTGATAGCAGGTCTGCAATCTCAAATTTCAGTTCTTTCAACACCCTTGGATGTATACCATCCGGCCCAGGTGATTTGCTACTCTTCAGTTTATCTAATAGTTTTAAGACATCTTCCCGATGTATCAATATTTCCTTCAATTCTTCCACACCTTTAAATACCACTTCAGTCATGGGTAACATCCCTACATCTTCCTCAGTAAAGACCGAAGCAAAGAATTCATTCAGTCTCTCCGCTATCGCCTTGTCGCCTCTTAGTGCTCCTTTAACCCCTTTATCATCTAATGGACCAACTAACTCTCTCACAGATTTTTTGCTATGAATGTACTTGAAAAGGTCTTTATTTCGCGTTTTTGCTTCCGCAGCAAGCTTCTTCTCAAATTCTCTCTTTGCCTGCCTTATCAATGCCTTGCATTTGACTTGCCAGTGCTTGTGCTGTTTCCAGGTTTCATCGTTTGGCTCTTTTTTCCATTTCCTGAAAGATGCTTTTTTGGCAACAACAGCCTCTCTGACCTCACCTTTAAACCATGCTGGCAGTTTTTTGGACTTCCTTCCACTTTTCTTAAAGCGTGGAATACAGCTGGTCTGGGCTTCCAAGATAGTATTTTTCAACAACACCCAAGCTTGATGTACGTCTTTAACCTTTGCAACTGCTCCTTTTAGTTTTTTCTTAACTGTTTTCCTCATTTTATCATAGTCTCCCTTTCGAAAGTTAAAGGGTAGTACAGTGGATTTCCTTACTATCCCTCCTCCACTAATTAAATCAAAGGTGATCATGCTATGATCACTATTGCCAAGTGGCCCCAACACCCTTATCTCTTGCACTACATCTGGTGTTCCACTAAGGACTAGGTCTAATATTGCTTCCCCTCTGGTTGGTTCATGAACCAGCTGCTCCAACAAGCAGTCATTTATTTCATCTAGGAACTTTATCTCCCTAGCATGTCCTGTTGTGACACTGACCCAGTCGATGCCGGGGTAATTGAAATCACCCATTATTATTACTGCACTATAACATTTGCTAGCTTCCTTGATTTCTTTGAGCATTTCATCATCCATTTGTTCATTCTGGCCAGGCGGACGATTCTACACCCCCACTGCCTTCGCCTTCCCCTTTTTACATGGAATTTCAATCCATAGAGATTCTACAGCAAATTTTGTTTCTTGCAAAACTTTAATCCTTTCTGACTCAATGCCCTCTCTAACATAGAGCGCAACCCCTCCACCAATTTGGTCAGCTATATCATTACGATATAGTTTGTACCCAGGTATCACAGTGTCCCACTGGTTGTCCTCCTTCCACCATGTCTCTGATATTCCAATCATATCTAACCTCTCGTTTAGTGCTATATATTCTAACTCTCCCATCTTGTTTTGTAGACTTCTAGCATTTGCATACAAGCATTTTAGAAACTGTATTTTATTCATATTAATTTGGCTATTGGTAGACATGGGTAATTTGGGATCTTTAAGTTCTGTCTGCTCCATACTCGAGGGCATTTGGGCTACTTTACTCTTTTTTGGAACCTCTCTGCTTTTTGTAGTATCCTTCAAGGATACATTCTTCCGAACCATGCGCTCTTGGGCAACTGTCGGCTTTCCCCTATTATCTAGTTTAAAAGCTGCTCTATCTCCTTTTTAAAGGTTAATGCCAGCAGCCTGGTTCCATCCCGGTTAAGGTGAAGCCCATCCCTTCGGAAGAGCCCCTCCTTTCCCCAGAATGTTCCCCAATTCCTAACAAATCCGAACCCCTCATCTCTGCACCATTGTCTCATCCACGCATTGAGACTCCGGAGCTCTGCCTGCCTTTTGGGTCCTGCGCGTGGAACGGGAAGCATTTCGGAGAACGCTACCCTGGAAGTTCTGGATTTCAACTTCCTACCTAAAAGCCTAAATTTAGCTTCCAGAACCTCCCTACCACATTTTCCTATGTCATTGGTACCGACATGTACCAAGACAGCAGACTCCTTCCCAGCACTATCTAAGACCTTATCTAAGTGGCGTGTGAGGTCCGCTACCTTCGCACCAGGCAGGCATGTTACCAGGCGATCCTCACGTCCACCAGCCACCCAGCTATCTACATGCCTAATGATCGAATCACCAACTATAACCGCTGTCCTAACCCTTCCCTCATGGGCACTTGGCCCTGGAGAAACCTCCTCGGTGCGAGAGGGGTTTACATCACCTGGAGGACAGGTCCTAGTTACAGGATCACTTCCTGCCACACCAGGGTGATTCTCTCCTGTCACGTGACCTCTCTCCTCCATGGCAACAGGGATGCTGCCAGACTGGAGGTGGGACTTCAGGACTATATCCCTTTAGGTCTCGTCTATGTACCTCTCTGTCTGTCTTATGTTTTCCAAGTCTGCCACTCTAGCCTCTAGAGAACAGACTCGTTCCCTGAGAGCAGAGAGCTCCTTGCACCTAGTGCACACGTAAGACCTCTCACCAGCTGGGAGAAAATCATACATGTGACACTCAATGCAAAAGACTGGAAAGCCCACATCCCGCTGCTGGACTGCTGTCTGCATCTTAGTTTTAAGTTTGTGTTTAGATCTTTAAGTTCTTTATGTACTAAAGGGTGCTATGGATATTTATACCACTAAAACTGTACCTAATGAGTTTAATATACCTTGTTCACCTGAAGCTTAATTAATCTCAGGTCCTTAGTGTATGACTGATTTGGGTAATGAGCTTCACCTGAGAGCACCTCCTGTCTTTTAAGTTGTGCAAGTACCTATAAAGCTGTGATTATCCCAGGGGAGGGTGGATGTGGGGAGGGAGGGAGGGATATAACACTTATTAAAAAAGGGCTGCTACACAGTACCTTGTCCTGTGCCGCTGAGGTAAGCTATATTCTGATTTGATTTAAATTATAGCTCTGCCCGCGGCCTTGCCATTAACCAAGGCAGGCGGACCCAGTGCTTCGGGCTCATCTGTCCCCATCTCCCTCCCCCCCTCATTCCCCCAACCCTCACAAAACACACCACACCAAATGCTCGTGGAACACAACTGGTCGCAGCTTTATTAATCTTTAACAATTTAACAATAGGTCAACATCATAAACCATAACAATCTGATTAGCGGAGCAATGCCGCACAAGCCATACCTTAGCAAAGTGCCTTGTCACCGCTACTGCCATAAGCTTGCCCCCTGCAAGCTTCCTACCCCTTTCCCCGACTTCACCATGCTATTAGCGAAAGTCGGGGCCAGGGGCCTGAAACATGTCGCTATGTAACACGGGGGTTTGTCCAGGTCAGGGGCACCCCACCCCCGCCCAAGTGTAACCTGAGGCTCCGGACCCCAGAAACCTCCGGGATCCCGCCACCGGCCCAGGCGACATCCTTGTCCCTGCGCCACACCCCCCCCAACCCCAAGCTACGACCAGCGAGCATCCTGCAAAATCACATATTCCAAGGCCTCCTGCCAGTCGTTAAGGAGCAAATCCACTCTCACCGGGGACAAATGTACTCCGTCACCTCTGTAAAGCCCCGCACAACCCACCTCCACCCAAGAATGCATTATCTGGTAGCCACCTTTCTCACAGACCCAATGACTGATCTGGCGATTAATTTTCGTCAGACTGCACGACCAATGCCGCTGGTTCCAGCACGCAGGCCTTGGAATAATGTCAGACCACATCAGAATTATGCCCTGAAACATCCTTAAAACCACTGCCAAGTCTTCCTGCACTGCTCTTATCAGTTGCCTGCATGACCAGGAGACAAGGTCGTTGCCCCCCAAATGAACAATCAGCACCACCGGCTGTTGCGATATTCTCCCGTGGTGCTGTAGCAAAGGCAGCAGCTGCGACCAACAGAGTCCCCGCTCACCAAGCAATGATATAGACACCAATGCCAGATCAATCCCCAGATTAGGGCCCACTGGCCTTGTCTCTGCTCGCTGTCCCGTCCAGTGGACGAAGGAGTGACCAATCACCCAACATCCCACAGGCTCCAATCCTCCATCTGTAAGACAAATGAACAATTAGAATCCCCTACCCCATCAACCCCCCCCTTCAAAGCCACACATAACCCCTAAACACCTGAGAACGCCATCTGCCAATGCTCTGTATGTCCAGATCGGGCAACCCGGCAGCCGCCGCGCTTGTTGCCGCGCCTATGCGGAATGAGTGCGGCGCAAAGAGCATAGGGTCTTCGCCTACATGATGCAGCACTATTCTTAGTACGGCAGTCACTTGAAAGCGGGTCAACACCCATTCGTTCTCATGGATAAAGAGACCACCAGCGCGCCTGGGACACACACCCAGGTACTGCCTCACCGCCGCCACCGGGCACGAAACCAGGCCACCATTCTCCCTCAGAACCACCCACAAACCTCTCCCATGCTGATCCGTCTTGGATTTTGCCAATAATATTCTTAACTGCCCCACCTCCACCCGGACGTGGTGCCGTTGCATCCCACCCTCACTCCCCATCCTGCCAGAATTCGCCACCAGCTCCCCTATTCGGAAAGCCCCAAAAAAGGCAAGACAAAAAACTGCCTGAAACAGGGTGACCTCATACAGTGACGCCACCACACTCGGTAAAGCCGCAATGAGTCTTACCAACACTTCGTGCGTTATCGGCCTACGAGGGTCCTGAGGCACCGGCCTTGCATGCTCCCACCCCTGAAGGAGCCGGCGAGCTAAGAATCCCCCAGCGGGCGAGCCCCAACCCACTGCTCTCGCGAAAAAATTAAATCTCGCCAAGTGGGAATGCACCATCGATCTGGAGAACCCGTCGCCCTTAGCCTCCACTATATAACTACCGATCAAACAATCTGGCACCCAACCCGACTGCCACCCATGAGCAATCAAATATTCGACCACCTTGTCACAGCCACATTGATATGCTGACCAAGTCCCCGCTGACACCGAACTCCGCAGTAGCTTCAGCATCTCCCCAGGCCAATGCTCCATAATTTCTCTGGGACCCCGGATCCATTTGCGTCCGCTTCTGGAGCCAGCGTCCGTAATCGCTCCCACTGGAAATGAGAAAGAGCATCAGCAATCTCGTTAGTGCAGCCGTGGATATGCCGCGCCTTTACCGACACATTCAACCGCAAACATGCTAACACTACCTCCCTCATTAGCCCCGCAACCTGTAGACATCTGGGGGAGTAATGATTAACCATGCTGACCACGGCCTCATTATCACACCACCACACTACCCTATGATTGCAAAGCCTATCTGGCCATAACTCCAGCGCTACCTGGATCGGAAACAACTCCAAGAAGGTTATATTGGCGGTCAATCCCGATGCATACCAAGACGGCGGCCATCTGTCCGCACACCAGGCCACTGAAATAAACTCCTAAACCCATTCCCCCTGCAGCATCTGTATAGAGCTGCAACTCCTCACTTGAAACCTCCGCCTCCATCAGAACAGAGGTCCCGTTAAATTCTTCCAAAAATCGACTCCAGATCCACAAATCCACTCGCATCACCTCCGTGACCCTAATCTGGTGATGCGGTTTTCTCACCCCTGCCATCAACGCTGCCAACCACCGCGAAAATACCCTGCCCATTGGTATCACTCTGCATGCGAAGTTCAAGGAGCCAATTAATGCCCACATCTCTCGCAAGGTTAACTTGGATGACGCCAATACATTAGCCATCAACACCCGCAAACTGGCTACCTTTTCACACGGCAGGTGAACCACCATGTCCACGGAATCCAATTCCACTCCCAAAAAGGTTATTCTCGTCGTCGGGCCTTCCATTTTACTCGCTGCCAAAATTGCATGCCCAATTCCTGCGATAACTCCCCAAACCCGCTTAACATCTCCTGACACTCCGCCGATTGAGCTGCACCCACGAACAAAAAATTGTCCAAGTAATGCACCACATTCGCTGAGCCCCACCCCCTCTGTACCAGTACCCACTGCAGGAAGGTACTGAACTTTTCAAAGTAGGCACAGGAAACGGAACAGCCCATAGGCATGCATTTGTCAAAATAATATTCCCCTTGAAAACGGAAGCCCAGCAAAGGAAACGCGGATGGATGCACCGGCAGTAAGCGAAAGGCAGATTTGATATCCACTTTGGCCATCAATGCTGCATGACCCGCTTTTCTCACCATCTCAGCCGCCCGATCAAATGAAGCATACCGCACTGTACACAACTCACGCGGGATGTGGTCATTTACTGACGCTCCCAGCGAACAGGACAAGCTATGAATTAGCCTGAATTTCCCCGGCTCTTTCTTAGGTACCATCCCCAGAGGTGAAATCACCATGTCCGGGAAAGGCGGAACCTTAAATGGGCCCGCAATTCTGCCTAAACTCAACTCCACCAAAAACTTATCCCGCACTACAGTTGCAAAACGCTGAACCGAAGGCAAATTCCGAGCACTAGGCGCCGCCACTTCGCCCCGAACCGGGATAACAAAGCCAAACTGAAAACCAAACAAAAGAACATCTCTATCCCCCCGCTTCGGATACCGACGGAGCCAATACCGCAAGGCATCCAACCATATCGGAGTCGGTGTACGGCCGCTCTCCTCATTGAGGCTTGGGGGCTGACCCAGGGGCGCAAATGGCCCCTTTCTTACTGCACCTTGTGGCAGAGTGCCCTCCACCACAAATTGAGCAGAAGTGCTTGAATTTGCAATCTGGAAATGGGCAGGAGGACTTATAAACCTCCAACACACGTCACCGACCCCCCTGACCCTGCTTTCTGCTGCAATCCAACCGCCGCCGCCCGAAAGTAACGGCCCACCCCGCCACGCCCCACGCCCCGCCTCTCCCCCCGCCCCCGCCCCCCCACTCAAGCCCGCCCTCGCGGACATCTCTGTCAGCCAAAGGTTAATATCCTGCGTGCCCCAGGACAACAATCTGTTCTCCTCCATTTTGTCTCTGAACTTTTCTTCATAATTTAATCATGCCCAGCCTTCATGCATCTGAGATGCCTCCAAAATAGAATCTGCGTATGCTAGTAGCATACCGTAATGCTCCGGCGAGTGATGACCCCACACACTCGCTAGGCGCAGAAAGGACCGTGTCCAATTCACTACATTGCATGCTATTTTCTTGATTCGCCCTGCCTTCTCATCCTCTTTCCTCTTTTTCCGGCTCTCCCCTGAACGCTTCCTGCCCTCCAACAGCTGAAATATATCTATATAGCGCTGTTTACGGATTTTGTGGCAAAGCCTTTTCGGCACCCCCTCCCACAGCTCCGAGAATGCCACCACCGACGGGGCACCTCCACCAGCCCTGGCCCCCACCCTGCCCCAGCTATCAACCACTTACCGTGGTACCTCCCCCCCAGATGAAGAAGACAAAGTACCCGAGGAGGAGGAAGAGGACGACTCCAAACTATGTCGCCACTTACCCGAACGATGCCTTTTCCTCCGCGTCCTGCCCCCCACTTTGCCATGCACATCCTGCCTGAACAACCCCTCACCCTGGTCCACTGCCAACTCACCTGCCACTTGATCATCTGTCGCAGCGTCCCCTGACGCCCCAGCCTCCACCTGGCAGACCTCCTCACTGAGTTGCGCTGTCACGTCACACCTCCCACTGGTTGCATCTGCCACGGAACTCTGCCTTGAAGCCGTTCCGCTGTCTGGATTCAGCGATAGTTCTAGTCTTCCACCGCCATGCCTCCACGAAGGCTGCGCCATCGACTGCACCTGTGGAGACCCCCTTGCCCCTGCTCTGCCCGCTCCTCCCCCACTGCCCCCGGGTCACCTGCCAACTCCCCATTGCAGACAACTGCCCCCCCTCACTCCTAATATTCTCCTCCCCTGCTAACACCGCACCCATGTGCTGCGCCCTCCCTAGCCCGCCTATCTCTCTGCGGGGGTGAGCCCATGCCCTGCCACCCCACAATTGTGATCCACCCCCACTCACGTTCCGTGCCACTTGGGACCCCCCATGGCCCCTACTAGCCCCCCGCATCCCTGAGGCACCCCTCCATGGAGCCCCAAGTCCCCGCTGCCCCCTCCCGGTTGCATAACACCCCACCTCTTCCCTAAACTCACTCTCCCCCCTGCCACCTTGACCCCCAACTCCGACCTTGAAAGTGCAAGGCGGCACCTTGCCCCGCCCTGCCCCCCAGACCGTCCCAACCGTCCCCTACGCGGCAGCATCAGTACTGCCCTGCCCCGTATTCTATGCCTCTGCCAAAGAAAATTCCTATGTCCTTTCACAGTGTTTTTTTTTTAAATTAATTAATTAAGGCTGGTCCCCCTTTTCCTCACTGCACCGTCACCCTTCCTCCAACTGCACGGGGTCCTTTTCCACCCCCTGCAAGGGGTCCCCGTACCCTTGCACCACAGAACCCTTTTCCCTCACTGCAATGGGTCCCGGGTCCCTTCTCCCCCTCTGCAATGGACCCCCCTCCTTTCCCCCCAGCCCCAAGCCCTATCTGATACTTAGCAACCTCCCCCCTCTGCCATCCCACACTTGCCTTTGCTGCTCCTTGCCCCACCGGGAACCCCTGGGCCCGCTCTCCGCTCTCCCGCGTGGTCCACCGAGCTGCACGCTCCCGACTCTGCTCCACCTCCAAACCCACAGCTCCACTCCAGAGGCCCCGCTGGAACGTCACCCTCAATGGTCCTCTCCCCGGGGCTGCTTTGCCTCGACCTCCCGAACCCCCGCACCACGCCGAAGCATACCGCACTGCACAGGAGGGGCCGGAACCCTGAGCCGCCGCCGCCGTGAATGACCATGCGGAAGCTGCCGGCCCGACTCCTCCCCCCTCCACGCCGCTGGATCTTTTACCCCCTTTGGCTCCTGCGTGCCCGCATTCGCCAGGAGCCAATGGGTTTAAACTACCTCCCCCCCCCGCGCGCTCCCAGCCGTGGCCGCGTGCAGGGTCCCCGCACCGGGCCACACGCCTGGTTAGGATCGGCCGCTGGGACCCTGCCCGCGGCCTTGCCATTTATAGTTCCTGTTTCCTCTGTACCCCACCAACTGCAGTCTCTTATTTTTCTCTCTTCCCTTTAGTAATTCCAATCCTATGTCGCAAAGAGAGTGAAGAACTAACTGGAAATGAAGATGAGTTGTTGAACCTCGAAACTGTGGGTCATATCTGGCAAATTTCTAGTTTGTCCTTGAAACACAACCAGTGTAACTTATATTAGATCAATCATGGATATCAAGGACTTCTGTAAAAAACTAAAGACTTACCTCTACTCTGAATACTTAAACCAAACATAAACTTCAAACACATGCCACCCAAACAGACCAACTTATTGTATATACCGCATTATATATAGTTCCCCCCCCCCCCCCACACACATTGAAATTATGTAAAAATGTTGCCATGTTCTAACTATGATTAATGTAGCAGTCAACATTGTTTCTCATTTGTCATCTACATAAGTTTAATGTTCAATGTAAACCGCTCTGATTAGAGAGGTATTAAAAAAAACTGTTAAATAAATAAATATTAGCTTTCAAAATTACTCTCTAAGAGCCTATGTTATCTTTACATTTTTGGACATCTCATATAGGAAAGTTGTAAAATCAAGTCCTGTCTATCTTAACAGCACATGTTCTGACTCAGGGAAGATAACTGCAGTACATCTGTATTGTGCAGGTGGGGTAGATATGCACTTTGATAGACTTACCTATGCATTTTTAAACACAGAAAAAATGAAGGCAGGTAAAGACCATACGACCAAACCAGATTGCCCTTCCATTCCAACTATTAAGCTTTATAGTCCCTTTTTTTCTTTTAGAGATCTTCTGTATTTGTCCCAAGCTTTCTTGAATTCAGATACAGTCCTTGACTTTACCATCTTCACTAGGAGGCTATTCTATACACCTACCCCTCTTACCAAAAAATAAATATTTCATCAAATTACTCCTGAGTCTATCCCCTTTCACCTTCATCCTATGCCCCCTCATTGCAGAGCTTTCTTTCAATTGAAAGAGGCTCTCCTCTTGTGCATTTATGCCATGAAGGTACTTAATATCTCTATCATTTCTGCCCTCTCCTATCTTTCTTCCAAAGTACACATACTAAAATCTTTGGGTCCGCTTAGAGGGAGATTCAGCAGCACTAACATGGTAAATGCTGCTGAATATCCCTGAGTGACGCCATTACACGTCCTGATGCAACCCAAGCAGCATTGTGGCATACCAGGGCATTCTGGAGGCGGCACCCATTGCTAACCAGGCAATGGCGATATTGCACTGCTGCCCAGTTAGTGACCCAAGCGACCCATGGGTAAAGATAGGCCAGCTTTTGCTGCACCTATCTTTAGCCATGGAAGATAAGCGGCCAATGGATCAATATCACAGCTGCCCGGTTAGCTTCTGCAGCGGTGGAGGCTGTTTAGCAAACCCGGATATTCAATGTCAGTGGCCGGATATGACCCCAGCATTAAACATTCTGGTTATCTCTTGGCATCGATGGCTAGCTGCCATAATTGTGCTAATTGCTGGTGCTGAATATTGGGCCTTTTACGTCTATCTCCATATGCCTTATGATGATGATCACCGACCATTTTAGCAGTCACCCTCTGCACCAACTCATCCTGTTTATATCCTGGTCTCCAGAATTGCACACAATACTCTAAATGAGGTCTCACCAAAGACTTATCCAGAGGCACTATCACCTTTTTTCTGCTGGCAATTCTCCCTATGCATCCAAGCATCCTTCTGGCTTTCACCATCACCTTTTCTACCTGTTTACTACTACTACTACTACTACTGATCATTTGTAGAGTGCTTACAAGGCATATGCAGCACTACACAGGCACATGTAAAAGATGGTTCGTGCTCATCAGAGCTTACAATCTACTTAAGACAGACAACACAACAGCTGAGGACAGAATAGATCTAGGGGTATGGTAAGGAAAGACACAGGAGTCTAAGTGGATCAGGATCCAGAAGCAGCCTCAAAGAGTTGAGGCATTTTTGTTGTTTAGCCATTTTAAGATCATCAGAAACAATCACGTCCAGGTCCAGGTCCCACTCTTCTTTCAGGGACAGAAGTACTTTGCTCTCTATACCGTACTACTCCCTTGGAGTTTTGTAGTCCAAATGCATGACCCGGCATTTGTTTGCATTAAATCTCAGCTGCCAAATTTTTGACCATTCTTCAAGTTTCGCTAGATCCCTCCTAATGTTATCTACTCCTTCCTGGGTACCTACCTTATTGCAGATTTTGATATCATCCACAAAAAGATAAAGCTTTCCCGGCAGCCCTTCCACAATATCATTTAAAAAATGTTAAAAGGAATCAGACCAAGGACAGATCACTGTTGCACATCACTGTTAAAGTTCTTCTCTTCAGAGTAAACTCCATGTACCTGTACCCTTTGTTGTCTTCCACTTTAGGATCCATCCTTAGGGTGCTCAAATTATATATAAACATCTGTGTTAAACAGTACCAGACGTTTTACTGGAATCTAAGGGGTATGTTTACTAAACCATGGTAAAGGAGCAAGTGTGCCTTTAGCATATGCTAACTGTGCATGTGCACATTTAGCGCATGCAGAAATCCACTTTAGTGCACGCTAACGGTACCAGCCACTTTAGCACATGCTAACGGTACCTGTGGGTGGAGAGAAGGTGCGCACGGGGTGGAGAGTGGGGGTCAATGTGTGTGGAGTGGGTGGGAACAAGGCTTGCTCCCTTAAACACAGGCACCTTAATGGCAGGAACTCTAACGCAATTCAAAACCTCGAGGAAAGGGTGTTTTTGGAGGAGAGGGAGCCTATTTTGTGTCTGCAATGTGGTGCACAGTCAGGGGTGCCTAAAACAGTGATAGTAGTGCTCCATTAGCAGCAACAGCATAGTGTCCTAGTATGAAAGGACACTATGTTGATGGTGCAAATGGGGGCAAAGGAGGTAGCACATGGGTCATGCAGTGGGGGCTGCTGGTGTACAGTTAGGACCAGACAGCTGCCTAGATGGCATATAGGAAAATAAGACTACAAAATATGGCAAACTGTGTCAGACCACGGTCCATCATGCCCAGTATCCTGTGTCCAACCAGGGCCAGCCCGTCCATTGAGCGAGAATGTTTTTTGCACAGGGCCCCGCGTTTGAAGGGGCCCCGTGCAAAGAACATTCTGCATTAAAAGTAAATTTTAAAATAAAAAAAAAGCTGCCTGCTGCCGCCGCCACAGCAGCGGCAGAATCGAGTGTCCCGTGGCCCCTCCCCCCCTGCCAGGCAGAGCCCTCCCTCCCTGCATCAGCCACTCTCCACATAGGCTTTCAGAGCCGTGAAGGGAGAGTTTCCCTTTTGCAGCTCTGTTAAGCGCGCCGGGGCTGATGGGAAACAGGAAATGGGGTTAGGACTGGTAATGGGCTGTGGGCCAATGGGGGGGGGGAGGGCTAGGACTGGTAATGGGATATGGAGGGGCTAGGACTGGAAATGGGCTGATAAGGGGGGTTAGGACTTGAGGTGGGCTGATGGGGATAGGACTGGTAATGGGCTGTGGACTGATGGGGAGGTTAGGACTGGTAATGGGCTATGGTGGGGCTAAGTCTGGAAATGGGGTGATGGGGGTTAGGACTAGTAATGGACTATGGGGGGCTAGGACTGGAAATGGGCTTATGGGGGGTTAGGACTTGAGGTGGGCTGATGGGATTAGGACAGGTAATGGGCTGTGGGCTAATGGGGGGGCTAGAACTAGTAATGGGCTATGGGGGGCTAACTCTGGGAATGTGGTGATGGGGGGTTAGGACTGGTAATGGGTTATGGGGAGGCTAGGACTGGAAATGGGCTGATGGGGGGTTAGGAGTTGAGGTGTGCTGATGGGGTTAGGACTGGTAATGGGCTGTGGGCTGATGGGGGGCTAGGACTGGTAATGGGCTATGGGAGGCTAAGACTGGAAAAGGGCAGATGGGATTAGGACTGGAAGTGGGCTGATGGGGGTTAGGACTGGTAATGGGCTATGGGGGGCTAGGACTGGTAATGGGCTGAGTTGAAGGGGAGGCTTGAACTGAAAATAGCTGATGGGGAGGGGGGCTTGGAAAGGAAATGGGCTGAGTGGAAGGGGAGGGCTTGAACTGAAAATAGCTGATGGGGAGGGGAGCTTGGAATGGAAATGGGGCTGTGAGGGGAGGGAGTTAGGACTGGAAATGGGCTGAGGGGGGAGCTAGGACAGGAAATGGGCTGATGGAGGCGCTAGGATAGGACTGGAAATGGGGGGAGCTAAGATTGGAAATGGGCTGTGATGGGGGCTTGGATTGAAAAGGGCTCACGGAGGGGCTAGAACTGGAAGTAGGCACATGGGGGCTTGGATTGGAAATGGGCTGAGTGGAGGGGAGCTAGGATTTGACATGGGTTGATGGTGGGGCTAGGAAAGGACTAGAAATGGGCTGATGGGGGGATGGGATTGGAAATGAGCTGATGGAGGGATTCGGATAGGACTGGAAATGGATGAGGGAGCTAGGACTGGAAATGGGCTGATGGGGGGCTAGGATTGGAAATGGGCTGATGCGGGGAATAGAAGGGAGCAGATGCTGGGTGGGGCTGGAACTAGAAGGGAGCTGATGTTGGGGGAGGATTAGAATGGGATGGGGTTGGGAGAGTGGAATGGAGAGGGGAAAAATACTTTGTGTGGGAGGGAAGAAAAATCTACAATTGGCCGAGTATTGGGAGAGTAAGTGGGGATTGAGTATGGAGGGGTAAAATTTGAGTGGATGAAATAGGAATGAGGAAAGAGCAAAAGGAGAAAGATTAGTATGTTAAAGCAGATGTAGAGAGAGAATGAAAAAAACTAGAAGAGAGAAGAAAGGACAAATGGACAGCAGACGATGGAGAGTTAGCAGAAGACACAAAGAAACCAGAAGAAAGTGGCTGGAGCAATTGCAACTGAAAAAAAATGCACAAAAGATAGAAAGATATCTCTTTATTTTGAATTTAATTGGAATATGTCAGCTCTGGGAAATGTGCATCATTAACATCTGTGCTTTGTTTAGTACAAGAGGAAATTAATTTATAGTTTTATTTCTACAGTGTTGTTGTACATTCCAAGTTTGGCTTTTGGGGTTCCCAGTTTAATTATTGTCTTCCTGTTTCTAAATTGTGATTCCTTGTTTGGTGATAGTCTATGTTCTGCATGTGTAACTGAGCTGAGGTATTCTGTTTATGTAATTCCTATTTGACATTGCCACTTGTTCTCTTTCCCCAGTAGGTCATGTAATGTTGTTCTCTGAAATGTATTGGTTTAATATTTGCAGTGTTGCCTTTTGATAGGTAGGGTCTGGTGTTTTGTGAGTCCTGGTAGTGCTGTTAGGATACGGCGGGTTTGCTATGGGTTCTAAATGGGCAGTGTTTGTAGTAGTTCCTAATGTGCCTGGTGGTTGGCACTGGATTATAGTAATGTAGAAATCTTTTAGTCTTTCTTTATCCATACACTCATTAAGAGGCATGTTTACTAAAAGTTAGCGTATGGTAACATTAAGCAAATATTTATGCAAATGAGGCACCTTATGCAAATGAGGCCCCCAAGTATCCGCACATGGCCTCGCACCCCCCTATCTCTGGGGACTATAATTGGGCATAAAATTGACAAAAGGTCTCTGCAATGTCAGAGTCCTTGACAATCAATTGTTACACCTGAGGATCTCTCAGAGCAGTAATGTGAGAAGCTTCCTTGTGACCCTTTAATGAGTTAGCTAGTAACCGTCCAGCTCTGTTACCTTCCAAATAGTACCGCCCTTTCTGCCCTTGAAAATTATGTGAAGTCTCAGTAGTCAAAATCGAGTTATATCTAAATCTAAGGTGCTGAAACCTTATCAGAATGTTAGGATCAGTTTTCTGGCCTACAATCCATTCTCCCACTTTAATCTGCTTGTCTAAGGCACCAAGTTCTGCTTTACACTGCTTGGCCTGCCGTATGGAAAAACTGGTAATGGTGGCCCACATTTTAGCTTTGAAGCCTTCCCACCCTGAGGTATCCTGAGGTAAATTAAACTGAAAATATTTCTCTATAGCCAACAGGATGGTCTCACAGAACTTCTGGCTGGCAAGAAGTGTTCTATCAAAGTTCCAGCATGAGTGAGATTGGCAGCTCGTTGAGTCAAATAGGGTGAATGAGATTACGGAGTGATCAGAGATATGAGCCACATGGATATTGGACTCACTTACTCTAGAGCAGAGCCCTTTGTAAACTAGGAAAAAGTCTATGTGTGATACCGAATTATGAGGGGGAGAGAAGAAAGTATATTCTTTGTCCGTAGGGTGCTGCAACCACCATATGTCTATCAGGTCCAATTCTTGCATTAGAGACAAAAGAACAGGGTGAGCCTTGGGAACGTTAATGGTTCTCACTCTACCAAGGGATCTAGTACGAGGTTGAAGCCTCCCCCCACAACAGTCGGATATCTGGACACCTCCTGCGCCAAGGCCACAATGGAGCAAAAGAAGGTAGGTCAATCTATATTAGGAGCATAGATATTAATTAAGGCCAGTTCAGTGGATCCAATTTTAATAACAGCCATTGCCCACCGCCCTTCAATATCAGATCTGATTTGTAAAGCCATGGAGAAAAGAGATTTCCTCACTAAAATAGCTACCCCATTTTTTTATGGTTGGCAACTGAAAAAGCCACTAGTGAAAAGAGTTTTATATCTAATTTTAACGATTCCTTCGTATTCAAATGTGTCTCCTGCAGCAGTAAGATGTCAGCATTTTCTTTACGACCATATAAGAGAATCTTTTTCCTCTTTATGGGATTGTTAATGCCCTTAACATTCAGTTAAAAAATCTTAAAGGACAATATAACACAGAATGATAACACAGGTACACTAAAAAAAATTTTTTTTAAACTGCCTCTAATGTTTCGATTGATTTTTACGTTTTTTGGTGCGCTGAATCCAATTCTGGTAACCAATTTGCTCCATCACATACAGATATTTTGCTACATTGGGTTAGCAGTTTGAGGTGAACGTTTCAGATTGAGTGCGATCGAGATAAAAGTTTCTTGGATGAATTCTTTATACTAATTGTTTAGTAGTTATTCAAATAAGAATAAAGAAAATTGTAACAAGGCAGCACATAAGAATAGAGTAATGTCAACAAAACACACTGTGATGGTAGCAAAATTGTCTGCACTTAAAACAGCCACATACATGTGCACAAACATTGAGCATATAAGAGCGAGGTTAGACACAAAGCAAAGCAAAGAAATGTGCAAAAAATGTTGTACAGGTATGTATGTAAGAATAGAAAACGCAAACCGCACCATTGCAATACATGAAGACAAACACCCGATGGTGTGAAAATAAAATTCTAATAAATGAGATCCGACACTGTGGTAATAACTAGCAAATTTTTATTTCAAAGTTTAGTAAAAACACAATATTTGTCAACACAGTTTAGATTTTAAAGTCATTCTTGGGTCAATCAATCTCCTGGTGGGCCCGTTTCTTCTTCCCCCGAATGCTTCTCTTGGTGCGCTGCTTGCCGTATTTTTCATCTGGGGTTTCCCGCAGCAGCAACCAGCAGAAATCAGCCATCATAGTGGTTTTCCATCTTCCTTGGTACCTTCTCTCTGCGTCCTTGATGTCCTGGTGAAACCTTTCACCTTGTTCTTCACTGTACGCCCCCAAGTTTTCGGGAAAGTAGTTCACATGGGAGTGCAAGAAATGGACTTTCAGGCTCATGTTACAGCCTTGTTCTTTGAAGACATTGAGCATCCTGGCAACAATATCCTTATAGTTCTCATCCCGCCTGTTCCCCAAGAATTTGAGAACAACATCCTTGAAGGAATCCCAGGCTTCTTTTTCCTTCTCAGACATCGTTTCAGCGAATGCTCCATCTGAAATGAGTTTCCTTATATCAGGGCCAACAAACACTCCTTCCTTTAGCTTTGCTTCAGAAAGTCGGGGGAACTTTGAGCAAAGGTACCGAAAGCACTCACCATCTTTTGGAAGGGACTTGATGAACTGCTTAATGAGACCCAACTTAATGTGGAGAGGTGGTAATAGAATTTTATCACGAGGTACCAAGCTCTCATGAAGAACATTTTTCTCACCGGGTCTCAAATACTCCCGAATTGGCCAGTCTTTTTTCCCCCAGTGTAGGTCGCGGGCCCGGCTATCCCACAAGCAAAGGAAGCAGGGATATTTGGTGAAACCGGATTGCTGCCCTAATAGCATGGATAGAATTTTAAAGTCTCCACAAATCATCCACTTATGCTCATCATAACGAATCTTCTGAAGAATCAGGGCCAAATTCTCATATTTTTCTTGGAGAATAACAGAGTGAGCAATAGGAACTGAAGCGAATGTGTTGCCATTATGAAGAAGAACACCTTTTATGCTGTCTTTTGACAAATCAATGAACAGCCGCCATTCAGCAGGATCATACTTGAGTTTAAACGTTTCCATCACTCCGTATATATCGTTGCAAAATACCAAATCTTCCTCTTTGCTGAAATACTTCAAAAATTGTGTCTCGCGGTTGCGGTACCAATAAAAAGTTGTTCCTGGTGACAATAGATTTTTCTGTTTAAGCCGAGAACCTAGCAGTTGGGCAGCATCTTTTGGGAGTCCTAAATCCCAGACTAAATCATTCAATTCAGCTTGAGAGAAAAGTTCAGGTTTCGGATCTGGTTCAGTTTCAAACTCGGAAGTACTGGACTCATCGGGAAAAGCCATCTGATGAGTCTCATCATGATCAGAACCGTCCACACAAATATGATCCAAAGATTTTGGTGGTTCAGGCACAGGTACTTCGTTGCTATGAGGCATAGGCCTAATTGCTGAGGGAAGGTTGGGGTAACTTATTACGTTCTTATTTTTTAAGTTGTATCCTTTCACAATGCAAGAGCAAAAATAGCAGTCACTGCTGTGGTCTCTTTGTTCACGCCACATCATAGGTATTCCGAAACGAAATGCTTGTTTTTTACCTTTCATCCATAAGCGTAGATCTTCCTCACATGTCTTGCACACTTTGTGAGGAGCCCACGGTTTGTCTTGATCGCCTAACTTCAAACCGAAATAGGCGAAATATACTTTTTTAATAAATGCAGAAATGTTCCTCTGCCGCTTTTTCACGGTATATTCCCCACAAATAAAACAAAAACTGTCCGGAGAGTTGACGCAACCTCTGGCTCTGTGAGCCATCACAAATACACAGCACTGCAAACTACAACTGTAGTGAACCACTTCGGAATAAGGCTGGATTATGACTGAGCAAACAAAAGGTAATAATGAACTTGCAAGAAACTGAAATTTGACAGCAACGTTCATGTCGCAACCACCGTGTTTGAGCGAGCGAACGAGACGAGGCGAACAGGAAAGCACATGCGCCAGCGCGAGTACTGGATTTAGCCCCCCGCCTCCCAATTGTCCTGTTAATGTAGAAAATGAATACAAAACACTCTAAAATATCATGAGGGAGTGTTTCTAGTTAGTTAACCATTACAACCTCTATTTTGGGCCAAGAAAATAAACTGCAGTCGGCTAAAAAGAAATTATGTGAACATTCCTTATATGGGTAAGAAATCTAATTTTGCAAGAAAACGTGACGTGATGGAACATTTTGGCTATTTTTCCTGGATTCAGCACCCCAAAATCTATAGGAATCAGTTGCAAAACTGGAGGCAGTTTTTTGGTAGTGTACCTGTGTAATTAAATGTTACAGAAACAAACCAAGATGTAGCATACAATATTACTTTGTAGTTCCACACCCTGAACGCTCACAAGATGATAGTTGCACTTATAGCCCAAGAAAGAAAACCTAAGAAAAAAAGCCACTGCTTAGCCATAGCCCTTCCACATGATCGCTCACAGGAAGGACACATAATTCTGAACAACAAAACCACCAAAACCCTGGGGGACTATAAAAAACACAAAACTTAGCGGGTGAGCCCAAAAGGACAAGACAGGCACGGAGAGCCAAGTTGCTAGTGCACTTCTACTTCTTTGTCACTTAAAGCAATGCAAACTATACATCACTCATACCAGGAACAGAGACAATATCCCCAAACCCAGAATGCCAGAGCATTATGGCAGGGCTGCCCTCGTCAAAGCAATTATGGTCAAAGAAGGCACAATATAAATGGACAAGGGCCATCTCACTCCTCCAATCCCTGTTACGCTCCCAAACAACACAGATATCACAGATAACATAGAACACAAAAGAAGAGAGAGAAAAACAGAAAGAGAGACATTTTGACCAGGGTAACACCCTGGAGTTTCTCTAAGAGAGACAGAGTAAATGTCCCAGTGTATGACAATTCTGCATGATTGAATGTCACCTTTGCATGAATTAAGTCGCAACTACACGATCTCAGACCAGTCAAACACCCATGGTAGAAAGCACCAAAGAACTTCAGCAGGCCACAAAGTGCAAGGCAAATTTCACGGCATCAACCCTGACTCCTTGTCCTCCAAGAACGCATTTAACTCCCCTGATCTTCAAAGGTTTTAGTCTGGTTATGCAGCGTGACTCTCATGTGGGCAGGGTACAGCAGCCCAAATCGGGCCTGCAGCTGCAACAAGCATGGACGTAGCACCAAAAAGCTCTTTCTCTGATCCACCGTTGCCTTCGCGAAGTCAGGGAAGAATAGGAGTTTGTGCCCCTCATATTCCAAGGTAGCAAGTGCTCTGGCTGCTTCCATTATTTGCGAAACTTGCTGAAAACTGAGAACTTTCAAGATGATTGGGCATGGGCGCTTGCCCGCAATCACGGACTGAGTAGGCACTCAATGGGTGTGCTCGATCTCTAACGGCATGGGGAATTTCATTTTCAACACACCCGGAATCATTGACTGCAAAAAGGCCACCATGTCAGGGCCCTCGGCTCCCTCGGAAACTCCCAGTATTCTTATGTTGTTCCTTCAAGTGCGGTTGTTACTATCTTCCAACTCTCTTTGCAGTGAGCGTATCAACTTTGCCTGCCTCTCGACGGCCTTGAGCCGCTCCCCATGCATTGCCACCACGTTCTCCACCTTCTCCAAGCACGCTGTGATTGACTCCAAAGAAACTTTCAAGGCGCTGATGTCTTCCTGCATTGTGCACAGCGAGTCTCCATTGGATTTGACCAAGTCTTTAACAGCACGAATCTCAGCCAAAGGTTCCTGCAAGGCCTCAGGACAATCTCGGATGACCGCCATCTTGTGAGGTGAGAGAGGTTCCATTTTGGTTCTCTTTGCGCTGGCATTTTGAGATATTTGGTAATCCAGTCGCGTCGGTTTGGGGCCAGACATGTCTAAGATTGAATGATATCAAAGTAGGTAGGAACTGTTTAGTTAAAGACTGCAGAAGTCAGGATTCTTGACCATTGCCCTCCGGAGCACAGCTCTTACACGTCCATCTTGTCTAAAGCCAGGCTCCACCCCCTATAGTGCCCAGATTATTAATAGTAGGTCTGCAAACTCATTTTTGGGTTCTTTCAGCACTCTGGGATGTATACCATTCAGTCCAAGTGATTTACCTCCCTTAGGTTTATGAAATTGCTGTATTACATCTTCCAGGTTTATGGAGATTTGTTTTAATTCTTCTGATTCATCACCTTTAAATATAATTTCTGGCGTAGATCTGTTCTGTACGTCTTCTTCAGTAAAGACCAAAACAAAGAATTTATTCAGCCTCTCCACTATGATCTTGTCCTCCCTTAGTGCACCTTTTGTCCCTCCATCATCTAATGGTTCAAATGATTCTCTCACAGCTCTTTTGCTACAAATGTACTTGAAAATGTTTTTATTGTGAGTTTTTCCTTCCAAAACGACACAAAACATAAAGCAGATACCTCCACTCAACCCTATCAAATGCCTTTTTGCATCAACAGAGAGTGCTAAGCCAGGATCTTTAGAGACATGCGCCCAATGCAGGACTTGACAAAGAAGACGGGTGATCTCCAGGAACAAGCAGGAATGTAGTCTTCACATATGGGTATCGCCGGTACCGAAGGAGCCTGCGCGGGAACGCTCCCCAGCATCCAATAGGAATGCTTTTGGGAGCATCCCTCAGCACATGCGCGCTGCCTTCCCGCCTTTCCAATTGTCCCTCTTCAGTTCTTCGTTTTCCACATAGCCGACAGGATCTATTCCCTGTCACTGCAGAAAATTCCGTCTTTAATTTCTTTCTTGTGGTCGTGCTTGCCTACCGCTCGATGCCTATCGGTACCGCCGGTTCTTTTCTTTTCTTTTCATATAAAAAAAAAAAACTTTTCAGAAACTTTTCTCTTGGTGCTAGGCGCCATTTTGGGCACTAGGCCCCATATTTCTAAATCATGGAAAAGCCAACTAGTGGTTTTAAGAAATGTACTAAGTGTGGCGGTACCATTTCCGTCACTGACACCCATGATTGGTGTCTGAAATGTTTAGGACCTGAACATTCTCCAACTGAATGTCTCTCCTGCATGGGGATGACTAAAAGAGGAAGACAGAACCGGGCTGCAAAGCTCGGTACCCTATTTTCTTCATATGCCAGATCCATTGCATCGACATCATCAAGGGCCTCTTCTTCCTCCCATGGATCTCAGGTAACTAAATATAAAAGCCGGTCCTCAAAGGGTAGCTCTCCTGCTAAGTATTGAGAGGCCTTAGGCATTGCCTTGAGGGAACCACACCGGCAAAACAGCCCCGGCGGGAGGCTTCGGCTTCCAAAGCATTGATGGGGCTTCAGGATGTTCTCGAGGCCTCAACCTCGCAAGAATTACCTGTGCCATGCTGAGGGGTTCCGGTCGTCCTTACCGGTACCGACACCCAGGCATCGGCAGTGTCGATAGACCAGAGGTTCCTCGCTATCGAGTGCAGCATCGCAGGTCTCCTTTCAGCTGTGGTACCGGTGATCCAACGGACACCGGTACCAACATCGACACCGATGCCGGTACCGACACCGGTACAGACACCGGTACCGACACCGACGATTATGGTACCGATGGTACCGGCCCTGGTGGGAACTCTTCCCATGCCATCTCTGGCTGGAATTGACAAAGCAGTACTGGCTCAGTTTGGTACCGACTTCGATCAGTACCAGATTCGTGCTTTGCAAGAGCATCGGGGTCAGGAATACTTTGATTCCTCCGATTCCGAAGACTCTGAGAATTCTGCTGGCACTAGAGGGTTTCCTAGAAGACCCCTCTTCTCCCCAACGCAGAATGTCATCTCCAGAGGACATGTCATTTCAGGATTTCATCCGTGATATGGCCAAATGTCTCTCAATCACAGTAGCTCCAGAAGTCAAACCCAGAGCAAAGGAATTGGAAATTCTCCAATATCCTAAAGCTCCTAAGGAGGCAGCCACTCTGTCTATCCATGAAATTCTGCATAGCTTGATGCTCAGAATGTGGGAGACACCTCTGACTACTTCTCCTCACTCTAGGAGCCTTGATACTATGTATCAAGTGCCGCCATGTCCTGGATTTCAGAAAACTCAGCTGCCACACCATTCAATGGTAGTGGAATCAGCCATGCATAGGATGAAGAGTGCAAAAAGGCATGCATCCAATCCTCCAGGTCGTGAATGCAGGGCTTTGGATGCTTTTGGACGCAGGACTTTTCAAGCTTCTATGCTTTCAGCTAGGATCAGTTCATATATCCTATATATGGGAATGTTCCTCAAGGAAGTCACAGGAGACTTGGAACTTATGAGCCCTTTTCTCCCAGATGATAAGAGACAAGATTTTCTTGCTCTAGTTAAGCATGCTCAAGATGTCTCCAAGTTTGTCAATCGTGCAGCCTTTGACTGCTTCGAAAGCATCAGCAGAACCTCTGCTATTGCCATTGGTGCACAACGGATTGCCTGGCTACAGGCATCAGACTTGGAGACTTGGGTACAGGACAAGTTAGGCAACATTCCTTGCACGGGGGAAAATCTCTTTGACAAGAACTGGCAGGAAAAGGCTAACGAGTTAGATGCTGACAATTCTACCTTAGATAGATTGTCAAAATCTACAGCCACTCCAGCCAAAAGGAAGCCTTATAAAAAAAACCCCTCTTTTAGCAAAAAGAGGAAGTTTTATCCTTCCTATGTCCAGCAGAGTCAAACTCCAGGTCAGGTTGCCCAAAAGGGACAACCTAGACAGCAAAAGAAGCCAAAAGGCCTGAGAGCCCAACCAGCTCTCCAGGTTCAGCGCCCTCAAGGGCTTTGACTCCTTCCTAGAGAGCTTGGCTCCCTGCCTCTGAGGGGTCCCCAACCCCCCAATATCCCGGGCAGGTTATGCCACTTTGTCAACAGATGGCATCAGATAACAGCAGAAGTTTGGACTTTGTCCATTGTAGGAGTGGGGTACAAGCTTCATTTTCACAGCATGCCCCCTCCTACAATTCTAAAGCAATTCAATTCACAAACCTCTGAAGACAATCTGCTAGAGCACAAGGTCTCCACACTGCTTGCCCAAGGGGCAATAGAGGAAGTACCCATTTTTCAACAGGGTGCAGGGTTCTACTCCCCCTATTTTCTTATTCCAAAGAAAACAGGAGGACACAGACCCATTCTAGACCTCAGAGAATTGAACAAATATCTGTTTCGAGAGAAATTCAAAATGATTTCTCTAGGAACTCTTCTGCCATACCTTCAAAGACAGGATTGGCTTTGCTCTCTAGATTTAAAGGATGCATACACTCACATTCTCATCCATTCAGATCACAGAAAATTTTTACTTTTCCTTTTCAGGGGAAAACATTACCAGTACAGGGTTCTTCCTTTTGGTCTGGCTTCAGCACCAAGGGTATTCACGAAATGCATGGCAGTAGTAGCTGCATTTCTACGAACCCTGAGGATATTTGTCTTCCCCTACTTAGACGACTGGCTCATTTGAGCCCCTACAGTTGCAGAGGCCAGCACTGCACTGTCCCATACAATGTGAATCCTCCAATACTTGGGATTGGTAATAAACTTCCCAAAATCTCAACTAGTTCCTTCCACAAGCCCGGTGTCTTCGCATAATGCAATTAGCTTCTCAAGCAGCAGGCAAATCCTCCCTCACTGCTCGAGAGCTACTGCAGTTACTGGGACATATGGCATCCACAGTTCATGTAGTCCCATATGCTCACCTCCACATGCGAGCAGCTCAGTGGACCCTCGCCACACAGTGGACACAGGCCACGGGTCATTTGTCGGACAAGATAACAATCTCTCAACAACTAGTTTTGTCCCTCCAATGGTGGCAATCACTAAAAAATCTGACAGTGGGGTCTCCTTTCCATCAACCCCTCTTTCAGGCCACTCTAACGACAGATGCATCACAGGTGGATTGGGGAGCACACCTGAATCATCTCTCTACCCAGGGCACCTGGACTCCACAGGAGGTTGGTTTACACATAAACCACCTGGAATTAAGAACAATCTATTTAGCTCTTCGAGTATTCTACGCCCAGCTCAGCTACAAGACAGTCCTAGTCCAGACGGACAATCAAGTATCCATGTTCTATGTGAACAAGTAGGGCGGAACAGGCTCTCTATCGTTACGCAATGAAGCTTTACGACTGTGGGCCCTCGCCAGAGAGCATCAAATTCACCTTCTACTGGTATATCTTCCAGGCATTCAAAACCTTTGGGCAGACAAACTCAGTCGAGTACTGCTGCCTCATGAGTGGTCCCTCCACCTAGACCAGGTGGCAAAGATATTTCATCTCTGGGGCACTCCAGACATAGACCTCTTTGCAGGTCCACTGAATGCCAAACTTCCCTGGTTCTGTTCCAGGATTCCGGCTCACAACTGACAGGCAAGGGATGCTTTCCTCCTTCACTGGGGTCAGGACTTCCTTTATGCCTTCCCACCCATTCCCCTCATCCCCAAAACACTCTTCAAGCTTTAGAGAGACAGGGGTCGCATGATTCTCATAGCGCCACGATGGCCACGCCAAACGTGGTATTCCCTGCTTCTACATCTCTCTCAAGCGGCACCTCTGGAGTTAGGGCATGCTCCAGATCTCCTTTTCCAGAACGGGACACTATGGCACCTGAATCCCCAGTCCCTGCACCTCATGGCCTGGTTGCTGAAGGCTTAGACCTCCAAGATTTCAACCTGTCCCAGCAGGTAAAAGATATCCTTCAGGCTTCTAGGAAACTTTACACAAGAAGATCTTATGCCTTCAAGTGGAAACGTTTTACTATATGGTTCTCCAAGAAGGGATTAAACACCCTGGTCATACCCTTAGAATCAATACTAGAGTATCTCCTTCACTTATCGAATTCTGGTTTAAAGACCAATTCGGTAAGAGTCCATCTTAGTGCAATTGCAGCTTCTTATAAGCCTCTAAATGGACAACCAATTTCCTCTCATCCACTCCTATCAAGATTTATGAGAGGCCTTTTATTAGCTAAACCTCCCATCAAGACACCACCGGTGGCATGGGATCTAAATCTAGTTCTCGGGCAGCTCATGAAGCCGCCTTTTGAACCTTTGGCCACTACAGCCCTTACGTTTTTGACCTGGAAGGTCATCTTCCTAATTGCAATCACCTCTGCCCGTCGCATTAGTGAATTGCAAGCTTTAGTGGCTGATCCTCCTTATACTAGGTTTCATCATGATAAGGTTGTTCTTTGGACTCACCCACACATTATGCCAAAGGTGGTTTCACCTTTTCATTTAAACCAATCGATTTATTTTCCTGTATTTTTTCCAAGGCCTCATGCCTCTAATGCAGAAAGAAACCTTCATACTTTGGATTGTAAAAGGGCCTTAGCCTTTTACATACAAAGAACACAACAACATAGAAAGTCCTCACAACTTTTTATAGCTTTTGACCCTAGTCATTTGGGAGTTCCAGTCCCCAAAAGAACTTTATCTAACTGGATTGCCCAATGCATATCCTTTACTTATGAGAGTAAGGGTCTTCCTCTTCAGGATCATGTCACGGCTCATAATGTGAGAGCCATGGCAGTTTCTATGGCTAATCTCCACTCTGTGTCTATCGATGACATTTGTCGAGCAGCCACCTGGGCCTCGATACACACCTTCATGGCCCACTACTGCCTGGATAAAGCCTCCCGTTGGGATGCCTTCTTTGGCCAAGCTGTTCTTCAAAATCTCTTTCAGACCAAATTCAACTCCTACCCACCAACCCTGGTGGAATGCCAGAGATCCATGGGAGGAAGGAGGCCTACCTTTCTAGGGTGGCACCTTCCTGGGGCTATCTCCCTCGCATCTTCAGCTAGGGAGTTCTCATATGTGAAGACTACATTCCTGCTTGTTCCTGGAGATAGCGTAGTTACTTACCTGTAACAGGTGATCTCCAGGAACAGCAGGAATTTAGTCTTCACAACCCACCCACCTTCCCTAGGAGTTGTCTCTCTCTCTCTCTCTTTGTCTCTTTCCTCTCTCCCTCTATCCTTTCACTCAGCTACAAACTTAACTGAAGAGGGACAGTTGGAAAGGCGGGAAGGCAGCGCGCATGTGCTGAGGGATGCTCCCAAAAGCGTTCCTATTGGACGCTGGGGAGTGTTCCCACGCAGGCTCAGTCGGTACCAATGATACCCATATTGGAAGACTAAATTCCTGCTGTTCCCGGAGATCACCTTTTAAAGATGAGTAACTACGCTTTATCAGAACTCAGACACCCTTTCATAAAACCAACCTGGTCTTAAAAAATAAGCCCAGCCATAACTTTATCCAAGTGCAAAGCCAACACTTTGGTGTAAATGTTATAATCTGCATTCAACAGTGAAATGGGAAGATAGTTTTGAGTCCAAGAGCCATCCCTACCAGACTTCTCTATAGCCTTAACCACCACCTCTGAAAAGGTGGAGGTCGCAGAAGGATTACCAGTAAAGCCCTAAAGCATCTCTGCAAGTACAGAACAAGGAGACTAGAGTTCTTGAGATATAATTCAAGGGGCAGACCATCCAGACCAGGAAACTTGCCCATGGAGAGTGATTTCAATGCCAGTAGTATCTCAGACTCTGAGATTGAAGCCCCCCAAGACACCACTATTAGCCTCCGAAATCTGTGGGAGATGCATGGAGTGAAAAAAGGCATTAAATGTCTCCTCAGGGGATTCAACCTCAGATTCATAAAGATTGGCATAAAAATCCTGAAAGACCTTACTAATGTTGGCATCAGAGGTTACCATCAGCCCCTGAGAGTCAATGAGGGAAGCTACTCTATGATAGTCTGTTTTACCTTTAAAGTATTGTCCATGCAGGTGCCCAGACTTGCTATTAGCTTCATAATAAAAACCTTTAGAGTGGAGGAGTAGTTCGGGCAACAACCTACCACCCAGGAGAATTGTGTTTAATTACCACTGGAACACCTTGTGATCTTGGGCAAATCACTTTACTTTCCATTGCCTCTGAAGAAAAGGCCTGGCAATCTACTTCTGGTCATACCTTACCAAGAAAATCCAGGGGCTGCTGGGTCACCAGGAGTCAACATTGACTTGATGGCATTTTAAAAAAAAACTAATTGTATGTTTAAACAGCACTGTCAAAGCTTGTGCAGAGAGCAAGGTGTTACAGTCATATTAGAAATATAGAAATGTGATGGCAGAAAAAGACCAAATGGCTTATCTAGTCTACCCTTCCATATCAACTGAAATAATCCCCTTTTTACATTTAGAGATCCTTTGTGTTTGTACCATGCTTTTTTGAATTCAGATACTGTCCTCATCTCTACCACTGGAGATTATGCCATGCATCTATCACTCTTTTCATAAAGAAATATTTCCACATATTTCTCCTGAGTCTATCCTCTTTCACCCTCATCCCATGTCCCCTTATAGCAGAGCTTGCTTTTAATCGAAAGAGACTCTCCTCCTGTGCATTTATACCATGGAGGTATTTAAACATCTCTATCATATCTCCTCTATCCCGCCTTTCCTTTAAAGTATACATATTAAGATCTTTAAGTCTGTCCTCATATGCTTTATTACAAAGATCACTAATCATTTTAGAAGTCACCCTCTACACCAACTCTAACCTGTTTATATCCTTTTGAAGGTGCGGTCTCCAGAATTGCACACAATACTCCAAATGAAGTCGCACCAGAGACTTATACAGAGGCACTATCATCTCCTTTTTTTCTGATAGCCATTCCTCTCCCTATGCACCCAAGCATCCTTCTGGCTTTTGCGATCACCTTTTCTACCTGTTTAGCTACTTTAAGAATGTCAGACACTGTCATGCACAGGTCCTGCTCTTCTTTTGTGGACAGAAGAATTTCACCCCATACACTGTACCGCTCCTTTGGATTTTGCAGCCAAAATGCATTTTTAGCATTAAATCTCAGCTGCCAAATTCTAGATCATTCTTCAAACTTAACTAGATCCCTCCTCATGTTATCTACTCCTTCCTGAGTGTCTACTCTATTGCAATGCCAGTAAGATAGTAGGAGAGGAAGAAGTCATAAATTGCTTCTCGATCTTATTAGTTTGATTCTCTAAATGTAACAAGATGTTCACACCCTGTCTCCTCTTAGCTGCAGCAAAGCTAATTATCTGGCCATGCAAAACAGATTTATACAAATCCCAGATAGTAGTGCAAGACAGACTCATGTGTGTTGTGGGCAAAGAAATTCTTCGTGGTTTCACTCAGCATAGATTAAAACCTGGCACTTCTAAAGAGACGTGTTTAAGCGCCACAAAGAATTCTGACTCACAGTTTTAGCGCCCTGAGCCAAAGGGAAACTGCAGTGTGATCAGAGATCAAGATCTCATGGATCTTAGAAGAAACCACAAGTGGAATTGGACCCTTATTAACAACAAAAAAATCAATGCATGATTGAGAGTTAAGTGGAACCAAGTAAAAGGTGTAATCTTTGTCTGCTGGGTGCTGAAGCCTCCAAATATCTGCCAGCCCCTGTTCGACAATAATAGTACACACAATCTCATTCGCTCTGATGCGTGCTAGACCGGATTGAGATTGATGATCCAAAAATGGGCCCAGAACCAAGTTAAAATCTTCACCTATAATTAAAGAAGTGGGACACAACATCCAGTCTGAGGCTAACGTTTTAAAAAATGCTGGACAATCTCCAGTGGGTGCATAAACTCAAAAAAAAAAAATGAGAAAAGGTGCAATTTAATCCATCTTCCCTCTGGAGGCCAAGATTACCTTGGCATCGACCAATTTGTGAATTAAGATAGCAACCCCATTTTTCTTATTTAGGGCAGGAAAATAAACACAGGTTCCCACCCATTGCTGGTGTAATTTATGAGATTCAATGTCAGTCAAATGTGTTCCTTGTAAAAGGCAGATATCAGCCTTCAGACTTTTAATGTATTGAAGGATTTTTGTTTGCTTAATGGGATGACCCAGGTCTTGACTTTAAGGGAAACAATATGTAAATCAGCACCAAGAGCCATTTATCCTAAGCAAAACATTCCTAAGGCCATTCTGCATACCACACAGTCCACAGACAGATAAAATAGCAAACACTCTGTACCACTTCACACATATGCAGCCATGCATACACACCATACAACCAGAAAAGAGCTCCTGAACTGAGGAGCAACAGACATAAACAACATAATTCCTCACAAACACAGCAAGACACGTGGAGTTCACCAGAGGGCAAACAAAGGCACAAAAGATGTCCAAACGCAGGCAACAAAGAAGATAGTTGAGACAGATTCCTCAGTGGCAGGGCACAAGAGATCTTGAAAAGTCCTGGCACAGATCAAAACAGAAGACTCACAGGAAAGATTCACGCAGAGTGAATTCAGTCCATGGAGTTCGCCAAGTTTGTACCCCTCTTGATGTCAGCAAGATAATTGATCAAAGTTCCCGGGTCTTCAAAGACCTTGGTAATATTATTTATGGTTACACGCATCCTCACCAGATAGAAGAGTCCAAACATGGCTCCTGCTGCTTTCAAATGTGGTCTCAGGTCAAGGAATTGCTTGTAGTGCTGTGCTGTAGACTTGGCTAAGTCGGGGTCTATTAGCAAATGCTGCCCTGCTGCAGCCCTCCGCCTTCCAAAGATGAGACACCCGGAGAATTTGCAAAGCATGCTGCTGAAATTGCAGTACTTCTACCACAACTGCACGTCTGTGGAGACGTTTTAGCAGGTAGCAAGTGAGAGGAAAGATGGTGGGCTCACTCCAACTCAAGTGGCAGTGAAAAGATGAGGCCCAACCACTTTGGGAGACTAGCTTCAAGGAATGCAAACACGCTGGGGCTCTCCTGCCCTTCCTGGAGCCTGATGATCCAAATGTTATTCTTCCAGTTATGATTAGATAAGTCCTCAATGTTTCTTTGCAGCACATCAATTTATTGATTTATTTAACAAAGCTTATATACCGCCCCTTCCTGCGATCAGGGGCGGTTTACATGGAACATCAGAACATGTTTTACATTAAACATAGGAATTGTGTACAATTAACATACGAACATATGAACAACAGAACTATGTACATTTAATTTTGGAACTATATACATTTAGCATGTACTGTATGAAAGAGAGTAGGTGGTGGTCAATCTTAACAACTTTCCGTTCCAGGGACACCACATGCTCCTCAATTGGACACACATGGTTCTCGGTCACCACCAGCCCTTCCTGAAATGACTAGAATTGTTGTACCACGTTTGTCAATTTTGCACAGATCTCACTGGTCCCTTCTAAGTTGGTTTTCATCATGGCAATAAGGTTCTGCAATTCTGCCATGATCGCCGAATCGAGTGGAGGAGAAGGCTGGAGAGGCACCATCTTTTTAGGAGAGAGCAGACTGTGCTTGAGATGTTTTTCCACAGAAAGCAGCACAAAAGCCGGCTTGGTCTTCCCCGATTTGCTCAAAGCCATCCTGGCAATGAAAAGCAGCAGTGGCAATGAAAACCACAAACAAAAAAGACCAGCGCAATTTGATAAAATCAGTAGGCCCTCCAGAAGAAAAAAACGAACATGTCCATACGCTGCAGGCTTACGAGCGCCCCCCTCATGCAGTTTGTTATCTGGTTAGCGGACTGAAAATCATTTACAGATAACGTATTGGACAGCCCACGCCTTGTTCAAAGTTTGCCACAGCACTCTGTGGACAGTGCCATGATGGTCAGAGACAATTTTCAGTGGCACTATTCAGATAAACCCCACGGACCTCAATATTTGGTGGCACTATCTGGTTAGCAGTTCCTGCCAATCACATAAAACCTTTTGAATATCGAGCCTTAAAGAGCATAGACCCCTAAATATTTTTGCCATTTCAAAGGTATTTGATGGTCTGCAGAAAATAGATTTTGATCTCTATCCAACATTTGGTGGACATATGTTTGCATCACTAAGTAAAAGGGCGCGGGCAGGGTCCCGGCGCCCGCGCGTAACCGGGTGCCTGGCCCGGCACGGGACCCTGCACACGGCTTTGGGGAGTGGGGGGGTGATGGTGTGTCAGCGCGGGGGTGCCGCGTGCGTGTTTTAAATTGATTGGCTACGCTGGATTAGTGAGGTGAGCGGAGCCAATCGGAGCTTAGGGCGCCATGTGCTACGGCTTCCATTGCCGGGGCTGAGCACATGCGGCGTAGGCTGGAGTGCGAGCAGCCCACCCTCCCACCCTCTAGGGATAGGTGGGGGGGGTAGTGATTCGAGGTGTCGCAGCGGGGGGGGGGGGGCAGGATCCTGGAGGTTTCCGGGGTCCGGAGCCTTAGGTGGCTTGGGGCGAGGGTGGGGTGCCCTCGACCCGGACAACCCCTGGAAGACTTTTGCTATTAATATGGCGAAGTTAGATAGGGGTGGTAGGAACTTTGCCGGTTGGGTGACCATGGCTTGAGCGGAGGCCACGGTTGCTTTGCTAATTGCATGGCTGGTGACACGTGGCTCCGCTGGAGGGGGGGGGGGTTTGGTTTGACCAGTATTACTGTTTATGTTCAAGATGTGGTTTTTGAATAAAGCTGCGACCAGTTCTTACCAAAATGGCTGTCGGTGATTTTGTGGGGATAGGAGGAAAGGGAAGGATGGAGGGGTAGGGGGCCTGGACTGATGAAGGGTGAGTGCAGGGTCCGGCTACCCAGTTACACTATTACTAAAATCGGCAGTAAGAGACTCTTTTGTTGCTAGTGTCAGCCCATAAGCTTCATGAGCTGAGACACACTGATAGAGCAATGTATAAGTGGAGAACTTCACTTCATGAGAAATGTATTTTATAGGTATTTCTTGTGTAGTTTTCAGGACTGTCTTTCAATGACTTTAAAGTGGATTACTTGATTTTATTTGTATGCTAAACATAAGTTCTCAAGTTCAGCTAACATTATTTGCTAAATCTGAATGACACAAGCTGCTGTGCAAGCAGCATTTCGTATACAGATGAGATATTAGATGAGTGCATCGGACAATCTAGTGAGTCAGCACTATATGTGGCTCATTTATGGCTAGGTTTGCTTTTCTTTGAAAAAAGCCTGCTGACTTCTTAATGCAAGCTCCTGTATCTGCAGTAATGGTAAACACAACATGAACTGAAAATGAAATGGTTCTCAAACCTTTCCTGAGGGAGCACCAGGCAGTTGGATTTTCAGGATCTCAGCAGTAAATATACATGAAATAAATGTGCATGTTGGTTCTACTGCATATGTAAATCTGTTCTCATGCATATTCATTGTGGACAGCCTGAAAACCTGGCTTACTGGTACTCAACTAGGACAGGTTTCAAAACCACTGAAGTATCATTTTTCTTCTTCAAAACAATTAGAGCATCAAGACATGAACATTTTTGATGTTTTCACTTTATTTTTATTTCAAATCTTTAATTTTATATTTCAAAACTTTTTGTAAGGCCAGACTATTTTAAGCCATATGTTATCCTTTCCTCCCTCATTAAGGGTCCCATTTACTCTGCATTTTTCTATATTTACAAAATGGAGAAAGCATTTACTAGATAGGCCCGTAAACTTGAGACAACAAATGAAGTTCAAGTAGGGGAACCAGCACTTTTTGCAATTCAAAATAATTAATTAACATCAATAAGACTTTTTTTGTTTTTTTATATTTATAATTTCTAAAATTACATCAAGCAATCAATACATCATACTTAGAAACAGAGCAGAAAACAGTTATTATATAAAAAGCATACGATCTGCAAAAACGTCATGCAAGGAAACAATAAAATTGTGCGACTTCCTTTAAGCCCACAATACCAAGAGAGGGGAATCCCAGTAATAAGGCTGATGTCACAACAAATCATATTACAATCAATAATCATAATACAAATAAGAAATATTTTCCCCCATAGAAAAAGCGTAACAGCATGGCCCATTTACCTAATCCATTTTATTCAACAGCAGACGATCTAAGTGGATCCTGTCATAACAACAATTGAAGTAGGCGACTTCTTAGCATCTAGAAACACCCACAATTGTTTAGGATCATAAAAGACATACCTCGCAGAGGTAGATTTAATAAGACATTTACATGGGAACCTCAACAAATAGAAATAACCCAGGGAGAGAATCTCAGGTCGCATGGAAAGAAAAGAGCGCCTTTTAACCTGAGTAGCACAAGAAACGCCTCAGAAAACTAAGGGGTATGTTTACTAAACAGCGCAATTGTGTGGGGCGCACCTGAGCGTGCGCTAAGGTACCTTAGCGCACGTTAATAGTGCGGTTTTTGTGCCCCGCACGCGTGCGCCCCGGCCGTACATGTGCGCGCCGGCCGCAAAAGTGCGCGGCGCGTTGATGTGCGATAGAAGCGTGGAAAGCCATTGCGAGGGCGGAGGAAGTCTCCGGAGGGGCAGGGGGACGGGGTCAATGGGTGGGGAGTGGGCGTGGAGAGGCTCCCCGCACAGGAGCGGGGCTGAAAACCAACCTAAAAATTACCGCGAGTGAAAACCTCGCGGTAGAGCCGATTTAAAGGGAAGAGAAACCATTTCTGTCAGCAATGTACAGCAAATCCAGGGAAACCTACAAAACGTGAGCAGTGTGATACATGTGCACAGAACAAAAGTGCAAATGAAACAATGACATTGACCACAACAAAAGTATTAAAAATTGCAATACAGCTGGGTAACATTGATAGTTACTGAAAACATCACACATCACTCCCAAGAAAGATTAAAAATATAAATATGAATCTTAGAAGGGTCTACACGCAATCCCCATACAAGGTGAATGATCCCACAGTGAAATTGTGCAGAGCAGGGTTTATTACTCCTTTTGCCAGGTTAACCAACTCCAGGGAATGCATTGTGTCAGTGGCTACAGTGTGGTGCAGTGAACACAGAGAGTGTGTTGAGGAGCTGAAGGTCTGCAGTTTGAGTCCCAGATGGGTCTCTTGCAAATCCAATTTTCATATTTTACCCAGCACTAAACCATGATAGTAAAGAGCAACCTGTTGTGCAGAGAACATAAGTATGCTCCAAACAGCAATATTTTACACTACAGAGCGCAGACATCACAGGCATGCGTATTACCTACACCACAGTACCCTCAAGACAGTCCTGTAGGGCCACCTATCATTCAGCTGTGATGTTGTCACCAATAAAGGGCCATGTCAGCATGGTGTCTGAGGGGTAGAGTTGGTTGAGGGGGCAGTGGATGTTGCTCACAGCAGATGGTGGCCTAGTGTCCTTCACATGGGTGTAGTGCAAGTCAACAGACAGGCCCTGTCTGACAAACAGCCATGGAATTTCCATGGAATGCTCTGCTGCTGTGCTAAGATGGTGGTGCAGCGGACACAAGCAGTGCCTGCAGGACCAGACGGTCAGAGGTTCAAATACCAGCTGTGGTTCATACCAACCTATTTCCCTTATTTTACCCATGAAGAAAACATGGTAGTAACGACTGAAACATTATTGCAGAGTACATACGCATGGTTAATATGCCTATAATTTACCACACAAAAAACAAACATCATAGAAATGTCCACTACCTAGAGCATAGTCTCCCAAATGCAGTCCTGGAGTGCCTAACACCATTCAGTTTCCATGCTGCCTCCAATAAATATGGCTTTGCTGCATATCTATGCAACACCCCCATGGTATGCAGATGTAGCTCATGCATATTCATGAGTGACAGCATGAAAACCCAAACAGTCTTTGGCACAACAGGACTGGAGTTGGGAACCTATGCCGTAAAGCAGCAGCCAACAGGGGCAGACACACCCACACCCACAGGCCCCATTGGCCAATGCCCCCTTGAGAGGCAGGACTTTGGGCCCTGCATGCATCCCCCAACACTAGCACCTGCATACGTTAACAATGCCATCCTACTCCTGGTTATACGGTACCCAGCTATCAAACTTGTGCTATGAGTCATGGCAGATAGCAATTCCTATGCTAAGCACAGTTTGCTGCTTGAGCCCCATCATAACAATCTACCTGATGTCTGTGGTGTGTGCTGCAGGTCTGGTCTCTGACAGTGCTTACCACCGTGGTGAGCGACCCCCAACAGTATTGGGTACCATATTCATGTGTGTACTGTGCCCGGGACTGGTGTTTTGGCCAGGGCTGCTGAACCCCCCGATAGTAGTACCAAAGATGCCAAAGCTGAGCAATGGTGACAGCAATGGGAAACATTACAAAACACTCCCAATAAAGCCCTGAAAAAGAAGATATGAATGTGCAAAGGGTCCATGCTCCTGCACCATACAAGGTCAATGATCCCACATAGACATAGGACAGAGCAGATTTCCACTCTCCAATGGACAGGTCTCCTATGGCATGCACATGTTCCACAACAGTATGGTGGTGTTGGGTAGAAGTGCGGACGACTATGGCGGCACCCCAAACCCAGAACGTGCAGCATAGGCAGTTGCCTACTTGCACACTGTATGTCGTAAAACTGTGCACCACCAACAACATCAGCAGAAGGGCATGCAGCATGTTGACAGAGGGGTACTGGTGTTGGAGGGGGGCAGTGGCAGCTGTTCAAAGAAGACGGTGGCATAGGCCCGTTCATGTGGGTGTACTGCACTACAACAGACAGACTCTGTGTGTCAAACAGACATGGTATCTGTAGGGAGCACATTGTCTCTGTGGTAGAGGTGTGGTGCATTGAACACAGACAGTGCGTCCAGGAGCCAAAGGTCACCAGTTCAAGTCCCAGCTGTGGATAACGCCAACCATGTCCACATATTTTAACCACCACTAAAACGTGATAGTAATGGAAATCCTTTATTGCAGATAACAAAAGCATGTTCCTAACATCTCTATTATACCCTAAAGAGCACATACAACTGAAAAATGCACAACACCAACAGCAGAGTCCGCAAAATGCAGTCCTGGGGGGCCACATATCATTCATCTGTGATGTTGTCAACAACATAAGCCAATGTGTGCATGGTGGCGGGTGGCTACTGTTGGCAGAGGTGCCAGTGACTGCTGGCCACAACAGATGGTGGCCTGGCCCACCTCACATGGCTGCAGTGCACTCCAACATATGGGCCTTGTGTGAGAAACAGCCATGGAATCCCCAGGGAATGTACTGCTGTTGTGCCAAGGCGGTGGTGCAGTGAACACAGTCAGTGCCTTCAATACCACACGGTCACAAGATCAAATCCCAGCTGGGGCACCTGCCATCCCAGTCACCACATTTTACCCATAAGGGAAACATGGTAGTAAAGACTGAACCTTTACTGCTGAGGACATACTCGTATTAGTAAAGCTCATATGTTACCTTAAACAGCACACACCTCATAAACATATGCTTCACCTACAGCAGAGTCGGCCAAATGCAGACATGGAGGTCCACAAATCACTCAGGTTGGATGATGTCTCTAAAAAAGATGCGTGTGCTCCAATGTAAGATTCCGCCCCCATGGTATGCAGATGTATCATAGGCATATTCATCAGGGACATCATGAAAACCCGACCACTGTGTGGGCCACCTGGAGTGCATTTGGGAACCTCTACCCTAGAGCAGCGGCAAACAGGCCCAGAAACACCTGCACCTGCAGGCACCATTATGCAAAGACCAATGCAGAGGCAGGATGTTGGGCCCTGTGTGAATGTCCCAACACTAGGATGTGCATACATGAGTAAACCCACTTTAGACACAGTAGTACGGTACTCAGATATCCAAAGCTGTTTTGATTACTGTCAGATAGAAATGCCTAAGTTAAGTCCACCGTTTCATGGAGTTGTATCACACCAATGTCTCTGATGTTTGTGCAATGTGTGACAGGTCATGTGTATGACAGAGTCCACCACCCTCGAGAATGACTCCAACAGTAGTGCCTTACATAGCCATGCATGCACTGTGCCCAGTACTGGTATGGTGGCCAGGGCTGGCAAATACCTCTACAGCTGCTCAATGCTGTTATAGTTGGGGGGGGGGGGGGTCTGTGTATCCAGTGTGTGGTGTTTGCCAACACCCTACGCAGACCACACAGATAGTAGTTTTGCCATGATTGGGCTGGCAATGTGCATAATGAGGAGCAAAGTACTGTGGGTATACACCAGACAGGCCCGTGTGAGCAGGATGCATCTGCACAGGGCATAGTTCAATGTCTGGAACATTGTAGTGGTTGGGCATCATCTGCATAGACATGGTGTCCACAGCATATCCTGCTGGTAGGTCACTCTCACCCTGACCGAGCAGTGACCACGGCATGGCTAGGTTCGACCATAGTGCCATATAGTAGTTCTCTCATGTGATGTATATGGGTTCTGTATTTCTGGGGCCTAATCACTGAGTTAACTGTGTGGTGGGTGTGCTCATATCCGAGTTATGGGTGCACACATATTCACTGTTACCATGCACTATGGACTGGCTAGTGGCCTGTCTGCAGTTATTGTGCGTCTGCCTGGAACACCTTGTAGGGTTCAGTATCTGGGAACTCACTGTTCTTGCTGCTGGACATTCTCTGATGGTGGTCGGGGAGATGGGTGTTTCAGGCTCCACTGTGTGTTCTCTTGTGCAATATGGATGCGTACAGAAAAGCATCGAGTGCCCTGTAGGTTGTCTCTTCTCCATCTGGGCCGAGTATGATGGCCCTGTCTGCTGCCATCACCATTACTGGGATATAGAATGTGGATCTGTTGTTTGGTGAACTGGGGTTTCATAGGACAGGTTTTGGGGTCAAACACACTACACCTATGTGACCATACAGCTCCTTCCCTCCCACACCTATATCATGTGGACAGGCGACACACACAGGATACTGACTACTTTGTGAACATTGCAATCAACAACGGTAAAATGTGACTGAGAGATACAGATGTCCAAAGGTGTTCTGCAGGTGTGTCTGATGGGGGAACCTATCAGACATCAGCAGACATTTTGAACTGATGTATAGTCCATCTCAGCCAGGACAGGTGCTGTGCGTTCCACCTCACCCTCAGGGTGAGCATAGCCCACACACACTTTGACGGTCTGCAGTGACTATGTACCAGCAACAAAGAAAGTCAGTACCCACTACTAGGCCTAGGTGCTGTAGGGGTGCACACCCCATCTTCGGGCCATCTGTAGACTGTTGCTTTGCATGTGCAGTTCATCATGGGTGCGATTGGACTAACCCTACCCTGTTAACCATTTTACATAGTCTGGAGAAGTTAAAGTTCAGCAAGCCAGACCTTTCCCCCTAGCTATGGAGCTGTAGCCCAGTGTTGACTGCAATGCCTGTGAAGCAACAGGTTGTTGTTACAAATTTATATTGTCTTTGTGCAAGAAAAGTAATGTAGATATTTACATTGGTACATATACTGTGCTTCTCAGCATCAGTAGTGTTCACAGTGCCCAAACTGGACATACATTGAACAGGCCATTGTAAAGTGCTGATAAGTGTTTGACAGGCTACATGGGTGCTGTCTGGGGCAGTATGTGTTTAATGTCATGTTCTACTGCCAACAGAGAGAACAACACAGTTCTGTAACCTTAGGGTGCCCTATAAGGTGGCTTATGGGCCACCTGAAGATTACAGCACTGTGAGGGTGTTTCAGTTGGCACCACTAATTTACATTACCAAACCTGCCATCGGATGCACTCACAAATAACCCCACTGTGGAGGCTAACGCACTACCTCTGGCGGCAGATGCAGCAATGTAAGCTGTGTGCCACAGCTCCACAGCTGAGAAAAGATGCATGGCTGGCTAAAGAGGCAAACCAGCAGACTGTGTGCTATGGTTATCAGGGTTGTGTTGATCCCTTAGTAACAATACTGCACTGCACCAGATGTATAGAGCACTGTAAAGGTTTTCTCCTGCCAGTACTGCTGAAATGTAGAAAGGAGACTGCTGCAGGTAATAATGTTGTAATGTAAGAAGATGTATGCCTCACGCACCACTGATGTACGTTAAACGCACTATGGCACTGCTGTATAATAATGTGTGCTGTGTGAGACAGGTAATGCTGAACCCCAATGGGGGTTTGAACCTATGACCCTTGGTTTACAAGTCCATGCCTCAACCATTGTGCTACACCTCTGTTACTGGGACTGTATGTCAGCACACATATTAAGGGATAATATGCATTAAGGTGACATGACGACCTACATTGTCACATGATGGACAAGACGTAACCTACTGTGCATGTCCAATTGGCAGATATGAAGCACCCTCCTACCCCCCTTATGGCAACATCCACATCATTGCTGGCCACACATCGAGATGCACCACTAAACATACTCCAGTGGCACACATAAACCCATAACACTAGGGTGACTGATAGCTGACGCTGATGGTCTGTCAGCACCCCCTGTTGTAAGTATCTTGCCAGTACCTGCTATGTGAGACACATAGCACACATCATCAGACAATGCACAAGCAATTACTGGATATGTTTTTGGAGTTTCTAACACACACTGTGTAAACATGAATAATTCATAGCAAGCGAAGACATCTTTTCCACATGAGGAAACACATCGGTGCTATGTGTGTCTGCAGACCTTCGTAGATGTACTGTTGGTGACACCATAATCTGAGCGGTACATACATGTGTGCATTTCCAAATGTCATCTTGCGCAGCCATGCGGAGCGCAAGAGCGCCTATTGCATCTGTCGCGCAGCCATGCGGGGCGCAGCCATGCGGGGCGCAGGAACATACTTTCACGCAGCCATGTGGCGCACATGTGCGCGAACTGATATGCGCATGTGCGGAAGTTGCGTTGCGTGCATCAGCGCGTCAAGAAGCCCATACTGCACAATGGCTACCCGCACATGCAAGCCTGCATTCAACCACCGTGAGCTGTGCCACATGGCTAGGCTCATTGGCCCTAAGCTCGACAGGCTGTTCCCTGGGGCCTCAAGGAGAAAGGACATGGGTAAAGTGCGCAGGGCGTGGGAGCGACTCACCAGACGCTACAATCGTGTGGCAGACAACCCCCGTGAGGTAAGTGTATGGCCACAGGTCATAATCAACATATACACACACAGCGTGGATTGCAGATGTCCATGCTGCTGTGTGGAGCGAGTCCATATCATGAAAGTGCAGCAGGTGAAACCACATGCTATATTGTTGCTGTATCACATCAGAGTGGTTTGGCCTGTGCCGAGGTGGTGATGGATGTGGTCACAGAGGGCATGATGCCATCTTGGGGCCATGGCATCTGCTGTTGTAGATGTGATACAGCACACTGTAACAGAGGTAGTCCATAGATCTGTGGAGCCATCAGAAACATACTGTGCTGATGGTGTGTGATCTGCATCCACAGGGTAACACATGTGGTCCACCATCAGGGGTTGTGAAATATTCAGCACATGGTCTGTCAGTCACCCTGGTGATATGGGGTGGTGTGCCAATGTTCTGCCACACATCCTCCCAATCCCCAGGAGTCCTAGCAGACCAGCATAGTGTTTTCTCAGTCACCCTGGTGATATGGTACAGTGTGCCTAGACTGTTCAATCCAAGATCCACATCCCCAAAAGTCCAGAGAGGCCATCAGAGTGTTCTCTCAGGCACCCTGGTGCTATGGTGCAGCGTGGCTAGACTGTTAAATCACGTCACCCTATCCCCAGGAGTCCTGAGAGGCCATCAGAGTGGCCTCTCACACACCCTGGTGATATTGTGCAGTGTGACTAGATTGTTTAATCCATTCACCCTATCCCCAGGAGTCCTGAGAGGCCATCAGAGTGGCCTCTCACACACCCTGGTGATATGGTGCAGAGTGTCTACACTGTTAAATCAAGTCACCCCCATCCCCAGGAGTCCTGTGAGGCCATCACAGTGGCCTCTCACACACCCTGGTGATATGGTGCAGTGTGCCTAGACTGTTAAATCAAGTCACCCTATCCCCAGGAGTCCTGAGAGGCCATCACAGTGGCCTCCCACACACCCTGGTGATATTGTGCAGTGTGACCACACTGTTAAATCAAGTCATCCTATCCCCAGGAGTCCTGAGAGGCCATCAGAGTGGCCTCTCACACACCCTGGTGATATGGTGCAGATTGCCTACACTGTTAAATCAAGTCACCCCATCCCCAGGAGTCCTGTGAGGCCATCACAGTGGCCTCTCACACACCCTGGTGATATGGTGAAGTGTGCCTACACTGTTCAATCCATTCACCCTATCCCCTGGAGTCCTGAGAGGCCATCACAGTGGCCTCTCACACACCCTAGGGAAATGGTGAAGTGTGCCTACACTGTTCAATCCATTCACCCTATCCCCTGGAGTCCTGAGAGGCCATCACAGTGGCCTCTCACACACCTTGGTGATATTGTGCAGTGTGCCTAGATTGTTTAATCCCTTCACCCTATCCCCAGGAGTCCAGAGAGGCCATCAGAGTGGTCCCTCACACACCCTAGGGATATGGTGAAGTGTGCCTACACAGTTCAATCCATTCACCCTATCCCCTCTAGTCCTGAGAGGCCATCACAGTGGCCTCTCACACACCCTAGGGATATGGTGAAGTGTGGCTAGACTGTTCAATCCATTCACCCTATCCCCAGGAGTCGTGAGAGGCCATCAGAGTGGCCTCTCACACACCCTGGTGATATGGTGCAGTGTGCCTAGACTGTTAAATCAAGTCACCCTATCCCCAAAGGAAGATAATAATTATCTCCCTTTGGGGAAAAGGGAACGGAAAGTTTCTGAAGGGACCTTGGACATGGATTTTCTTAACGTCTCAGCACTTCTGTCGACCCCTAAGGAAGAGGACTTAGCAGTTTCCACTTTGCTTGTCACATTGGCTCTTTCTTCTGATCGTGAATGGCTATTGAAGCTTTTCTATAAGAAACGCTCTGTTTTGTTTTACGGTAAAAAGGTGTTACTGTTCCCAGATGTTGCTCGGGAGACTCAGAAACGGAGAAAGGCTTTTCTTCTGTTAAAACCTGGGGTGCTTTCTATTGGTGCCACGTTTGTCCTTCGCTTCCCTTGTAAGTGCTTAATTACCTACAAAATGCAGAAGTATGTATTCTTTTCTCCTTCTGATCTTTCTGCTTTTTTGAATTCTCATCTGTTAGTTGCTTCCACTCCTGAAACTTGAGTCCGTCGAAGTTTTGTAGCCCTTGGAGCGCTGCCCTCACTTGTATTTTCCTGTTTAATATTATTCCTTTAAAATGTTTGTGAACATCACTTCCCCCAAGTTTTGAGGACTAATTATGATCCTTGCATTTTTTACTTTTTTGTATTAATTGTTTCTTTGCTTATTACTGCAAGTATTGTTGTTCTGTACAAGTTTTTCTGCTTGATTTATTGTAAAATGCATAAATAAATAATTTCAAAAAAAAAAAAAAAAAGTCACCCTATCCCCAGGAGTCCTGTGAGGCCATCACAGTGGCCTCTCACACACCCTGGTGATATGGTGCAGTGTGCCTAGGCTGTTAAATCAAGTCACCCTATCCCCAGGAGTCCTGAGAGGCCATCACAGTGGCCTCTCACACACCCTGGTGATATTGTGCAGTGTGCCCACACTGTTAAATCAAGTCACCCTATCCCCAGGAGTCCTGAGAGGCCATCACAGTGGCCTCTCACACACCTTGGTGATATTGTGCAGTGTGCCTAGATTGTTTAATCCCTTCACCCTATCCCCAGGAGTCCAGAGAGGCCATCAGAGTGGCCCCTCACACACCCTAGGGATATGGTGAAGTGTGCCTACACTGTTCAATCCATTCACCCTATCCCCTCTAGTCCTGAGAGGCCATCACAGTGGCCTCTCACACACCCTAGGGATATGGTGAAGTGTGGCTAGACTGTTAAATCAAGTCACCCTATCCCCAGGAGTCCTGTGAGGCCATCACAGTGGCCTCTCACACACCCTGGTGATATGGTGCAGTGTGCCTAGACTGTTAAATCAAGTCACCCTATCCCCAGGAGTCCTGAGAGGCCATCACAGTGGCCTCTCACACACCCTGGTGATGTTGTGCAGTGTGCCCACACTGTTAAATCAAGTCACCCTATCCCCAGGAGTCCTGAGAGGCCATCAGAGTGGCCTCTCACACACCCTGGTGATATGGTGCAGATTGCCTACACTGTTAAATCAAGTCACCCTATCCCCAGGAGTCCTGAGAGGCCATAACCCTGGTGATATGGTGCAGATTGCCTACACTGTTAAATCAAGTCACCCCATCCCCAGGAGTCCTGTGAGGCCATCACAGTGGCCTCTCACACACCCTGGTGATATGGTGCAGTGTGCCTAGACTGTTAAATCAAGTCACCCTATCCCCAGGAGTCCTGAGAGGCCATCACAGTGGCCTCTCACACACCCTGGTGATATGGTGCAGTGTGCCTAGACTGTTCAATCCATGCTGCACATCCCTAGGCATTCCTGATACCTGCGTATGGGTTTCTGGCAATCACCCTGCTGCTACGCTGTATGTTGCTGATGATGTGTCCTAGGATACCCTAAACCCAGGGGGCCTGAGAGCTGTATGCAACAGAGGGTATGTCACTCACATTTGTTCTCATGGTATGGTGGGTAGGTAGCACATCTCACACAGTCCTTGAGGTACACAGCTCATCACACACACCATTGATGTATCCAGAAGATTGGTGTGATGCAGATGTGGATGTGCGTGATGGACACCTCACCCACATCAGCTATAAGATCCAATGGTGAGGGTCTTTAATTGAGACATGTCCCCAGCTATGCATGCTGACTCAGGTCACACATCCGCCCATCCGCCAGGTCTCACACATTTGTTAGCAGATTAACATCACAGATGCTGTCTGATGGATACATGCACTTGTCTAGGTTGCACACCACAGTCTGAATCAAACACATGTGCACAGGTGGCAAAAGTACATACCCGTGCATTGTCCCCTGCCCCCAGTGTGGCCAGCCACACGGCCATACGCATCCAGGGCCCAAGTATGATAAAACGACCAACATCACATAGGTCACATAGGGCCAGATGCAAGTCCACTGAGACCAGTATGCTCCGTGCAACACACAGACACATCACACAACAATTGTATTTAGTAAAAAAGTACTAACCATGGTCCTTTAGAAAGCCACATGTCATGGACGTGGGCCATGGTAAGCTCCATAGGTTCGGCAAACAAATGTCACATGTAGGTACACAACACCCAGGTGTGCTGGGATATCATGTTGCCATTGGGTGAGTGTTGGGTGACATGTGTAGCTAAGGTCAACACAAATGTGGGAAAAATAAGACATACTGGGTTGGGGGGGAAGCTGGAACATCATCTGTGCCAACCCAACCATGCTACGTCCCTGCCATGTCTGTGAAGGGGGTCACAGAGGAATGAAATGGTGAGCTCAGGGTGCCACACACAATGCACATAGGTCTCAATGAACACAGGCTGTAATCCGCAGCTAAGCATGCAGCTGGCACTGGCAACATTAAATCTCCAGGAGCAAGCAGGGAATATCAGTCACATGTTGCTCTTGTGTGCCGTGTCTCAGCCTGCGTATGACCGCTCTCCAGCATCCAAGAGGAAAGCATATGGGTCCATCCAACAGCGCATACGTGCTTCCCTGATGCCTCTCCCAAATGCTGCTTCCCAGTTCATCATGTTACACAGAGTCATCCGTTCATTATCACTATCCTTGAAAAACACCTCTATGGTCTCGCAAATCCTGGGCCTGCACCCGCTGACGTCTCGCTCACCGGTAACACTGTTCTACTGTAACTGCCACCTGTAGAAGTGTTGTTGAGCTCTCACCAACAAAATTACACAGTAAGAGTGTAAACCTCCTTGCACATCTTCCCAAGGTTTGTGGGTAGGCCCTAAGTTGGCCGTCATTGTGTAAAGTCACTCCTGCTATCAGAAGACATGTTGAAAATGTGCCTGTACCTCCACTGTAAGTTATAGCCAGGCATATTGTCCCAAATGCCTACGGCCCATCCACTCCATGTGTGGCTGTTTGGCGTGTGGGATGGTATGCAAGTGGGGATGGCCGCAAGCAACAGCCAAGCGCAGTACCCGCAATCCCACAGACGTGCCTGTGGTGGCATCCATGTCCTCAGGGGACTTATTTACATCCTGTGGAGCCGATGTAGACAAACATAAAACTGGCCATTTCGGAAAGCACCCATCCCCCTCAAAACATGGGGATGGCGTGGTGTTGGCGTAAGAGAACCTACTCTGGCCAAACTGTCCTGGTGTGATTCCCCAGCATCCACAAGGCACCCTGTGACCACAGCCATGTCTTGTGGCCGAACCCTACACCAAAACCCTTGGACCTTGCTTTGAGGTACTAGCTGTGGACATTACCAATACATAGGCATAGCCAGTGTCACTGGACCAGAGGATCGTGGCCAGCAAACACAGTCCTGTGGCTATCTATCTGGCATCAAGGTAGTCGTCACCAAACCACCCCACACACATTGTGCCACCAGTACACACAGATTGTGGTCACAGCATGGGGAAATAGTCATTATGTGCTGATGTGTGTTGTCTCCAGAAAACCCGAACCAGGTTATCCCTGTACACACGCTCAGAGGTTCTCAACAAGCACTAAACCTGAGCCCTCAGTGATAATATGCAACCAGTCCTCTGAGGGTTTTGTTGACTGTCACAGCTCAGAGGGTGGTAATGCACCTCGTCAGGAGGGGCCTGCATATCCCAAGATAATTATGTTGGTGCCTGAGCATATGTCCCACCATGATTTGTTCAGACAGGTAGTTTGGGTTGTCTATGGGTAAGTGGCAACTGAATCTGAGTAAAGACCACAGGAGCCATTCCAGACATTCCACCAGAGGTCCCACGGGGTCTGCTATCAGGCAGGGCACTATCACTGCAAAGTTCTCCCCCAACGCCTACGCTCAGCCCCCCCGAGCATGCACATAGTGCATGGCTGTCGGTGCTTTTGTTTCCCGTACCAGGGAAACCTGTGTCTAACAACACCTGGACGAGTGAACCATGTGCACACAGTCACAGTCACATGACCAGGCCTCCCTCCCACTCACACACTCGTTGTACTCCAATATGTATGCCGTCACAGATAACACAGAGAATCCTCCAGACTACCACGCGATTGATGGAGTACACACAAGCAAGGCACAATAGCACACTGAATCCCACCTATCTGCTGCAGCCGCCCTCAACCTGATTTGTGCAATATCTGTCATGAACACTGCAACCAACACACCTCCTGGACAGAGTGATTCCCCAGCAGATGGGCACATGTCAGCTACGGTGCATGTAGACACCCATACACGTCTGCACATGCAAGTGCACCAATGGTGCGTCAACACCCAGTGGACTCATGTCACAGTCTATCACTCAGATCGGAGAATGTTCTCAGACTGTCCCACCCAGTCCATCGGCCGCTGGCGGTCAACACCATAATGGTAGGAGGTACAAGCTGTCCTGCAAACCTCACCTCTGATCACCTTGACAGCAGAGGCTGTCAAAGTGTGGGGGGGGGGGGGTGTGCTCATCCACTGCCCAACTCATCCCCAGCCACCTGGAGGGTCAGGGGTGTCAATCACAAACAAATATGTAGGAGGCAACAGCAATGTGGCAGGCCCCCTAGGTATGCCATCCCCCTTGAAAGGCCAACACCTGACTAGGTCATGCAGACAATCAGGTACCCATGTTGTAGTGTTAGAAATTAATTGAAACACCCTCTTGGTCACTTTACAACATATTTTGAAATCTGTGGCCATTTGTCAGAGAGGAGCATACCCACCTCCGTGTTGTCAATCACCCTGGCAATATGAACTAATGTTCAGACAGCATCATTAGTGATGTGCATAGGCAACACTGGTGCTGACACAAGGTGCACCTCCCCTGAATATCTTGACCTTGTTGAACCTCATATATATATATTGCTCTGCAGCTGAATCTAATGCCACAGGTACACAGTTCCAGAACTCCGCATACATGGCTGCATAATGAGGGATGCCTCCATAACACCTGGGGCCAACACTCCCTATATACACTGTCTGACATTCCCTGGATTGATTAGACAACAGGCAAGGTGCAGGGGGACAGAGACAACAGTATCCACATAGCCCCATGCTGGCAACGCTAGGTGTGCTGCCCTATGCAATCCATGTCTGTCACAAGTAGCACATCTGGACAGTGGTTCTGTCAGGGACCTAATGTTGCATGGGGTGGGGCCACTATGGCATAACAATCCCCAGTCAACATACCCCAGAGCCTGCTAATGGATGACTGAAACGTGTATGCCACACCACATTAACCATGATGTGTGATATGTCCCTAATGTTTCCACAACACATGCCACAAAGCGCGTCCATGTGTTAACGTGAGAGAGAGTCAACAGATGTTGGCAACCAAAGGGTGTACACACCCGTACCATCCCTCACACATCATTGTAGGGGTCACACTGTAACCCATCAAACACTGGTACACAGCAGAGGTCATTCCAAGACCTTTGAGAGGCCATTGCTGCAACATCTCCACCCATCAATGGCCTAACATTTTCCTCCCATCAGCAAAAACCGTGCGTTGTGGAGAGTATGCCCCCAAAAACACCTCCCCTGGAACCAACCACAGTGGCATGGGTTCCCAAACATGTTGTGGGCTTGGCTATGCAGGGGCTCACATAGTTCCCAGGCACTACATCCCTAATGTTTCTGTCCATGATGGGAACACTCATCATAGCAATCAGATCTACAAGGTGTATCAGTGAACTGCAAGCTCTAAGGGCTGATCCAACATACACTGGCTACAAACATGATACAGTTGTCCTACGGACACAGACACATGTCATGCCTATGTTGTCCCATACATTCATTAGGACACAGAGCTTCAGCTATCTGTATCCGTCCATCAGCCCCATGCGCCAGATGCAAGGATGAATCACTATACTGTGCAATATGGGGTAGCCCTGGCTGTCTATCTGCAGGGGACCCAGCATCACATACGTTCCCCTTAGCCATCCCCACACTCTTATCCATCCATGTGAGTACAGATGTTGAAAAGAGAGCAGAAACCTACTGGTCTGTGAATGGTCCCACATACATCTGTCATGGCAATACACTTGCACTGCATGCCGATGTCACCGCTCACAATTTGGCAGCCATGGCAGCCTCTAGGGCCACACACCACACCACATGTGTGAAAGACATCTGATGAGCAGAGTCATGGGGCTCAGTTTACACCCTCATGGGCCACTACTGCTCAGATAGAGTCTCCCAGAGGGATGCAATGTATGTTAAGGCCACCTGAGCACACCTCTCCCATAACCACTTAACCTGGAAATGAAAACCATAGTGGATGCCAAAGATCCATGGTAGTTGGTGTAAACCCTACACAGGGCCCCAACTCTTCGTGGACACGTACCTGCCATGTACAACTGTGGGTTACCCACCAGTGATTGACCTTGACCTGCTTTATTCCAGGGAGTGCATAGATACACACCTGTATCAGTTGATGTCAGCCAATAGCAGGGAGGGGACCACACAAACAGCCAACTCACCTAGGGAATGGTTCAAACCCCCTCACCCTCTCTGACTCTCACACTCCCCCTCTCACTCCCTATCCCTCTCTCTCTCTGTCTGTGTCCCTTTGACCCACAATTTCACTCATGTGTAGAGCATAATAGGTTATGTGTGGCAGAGAGCATGCAGGCACTGTGCAATGCTGCTACCTGATGTCGTCTTGGGTGATGACTGTCATACCAACACAGGCCCCGTTGTTACCCCCCAAACACAGATGTGCAGAACTATCACTGCATTTTGCACAGCCCAACTGTTTTAGGTGGTTACCTATGCTCCTCATACCACACACAGCAGCGGAGAGGGAGATGTATGATACGTCGCACACAGGGGTAAGGTTATGTTGTCCACACACCTGAATGAACCCCTCATTGATGAACACACCCATTGTTTGCATATCCGCAGGTGGAGGATCTGAGAAAGAAGGGCCGTGAGTTGCGGCAGCACCATGGGTCCTTTCTGGAGCGATATGCCAGTGGCACACAGCAGCAACATGACGGTTAGTACTGACAGACATGCTTCACCGGTTCTAATGTTATATTGGCCCACCGTCCTGTGTGTCGCCTGCATATGTACATGTGTTATGTGACACACATGATATTGTCCTAATGTGTGTCTTTCTCAACAGAGAGTGATGAGGATGTGGAGGGTCCGCACACCTCCGCATACTCTTTGCGGAGGCCCACCACCCACCATGGAAGGGCGGAGGTGGAGGAGGTGGCGGTGATTGATGAGGAGGAGGAGGAAGAGGAGGAGGAGGAGGAGGACGTGGAGGAGGTGCCGGAGTCCCAGGATGAGGATGATGAGGAGGAGGAGGGTGTGAAGGGCCGATTTGAATCGGATGAGGACAGCAGCGCAACAAGGGGTGTGGGGGGCACGGTTGGTTTGGGGGGGTCAGGGCTGTGGGGGCCTGTGGGCCATGTGGCTGTGTTGCCTGGCGCTGGGCAAGGGAGGGCGATGGAAGGGTTGGGGGGAGGGTAGAAGGGTGGGTGGAGGGTAGTGCCGAACACAGCCCAGCACAGGGCAGTGTGGTCTGCCGTCAGGCCCAGCAGGTGTCGTCAGGGGATGGCCGCCGTCCCCGTAGTGCACCATCCACTGCCGCACACGTCAGACGTGCACATGCCAGCACACAAACAGTGGCTAGTGTTTGTTTGTGTCCTGGCATGTGCATACATGATGTGATGGAGGCAGTGGATGGTGTGCACAGGGACGTCCGTCTGCTGCTGCACAGCTGCCGGTGTCTGACGGCAGTCGTTCAGCAGGTGAGTGAAGAGATGGAACAGCTGTCCCGTCGTTTGCCACCTGCTGAACGTCGGCACAGGAGTCGGTGATGGCTCCTGTGTCAACCACATGTGCCCTGTGCTGGTCTGTGTTCCAGCCACAACCAGGGCCAAGGGGTTCCCAGGCATGTTACCAGTTTGTTTTTGTTAGTAAAATAAAGTTTTATTTCGTATGACACAATAGTCACGTGGTTCCCTTCACCACTCACTATGGATGCAAGCATGGGACATGTGTGTGGACCTGTATAAGCAGCAAACGTAGACATGGGTATGATATGTGGAGCAGGTACCCATTAGGTGATGGTGGCGAAACATGTGTGTGGGAGCGTGGGTCAAAGGTAGACTCATGTGATGTTGCATTGTAAGGGTGGCTCGGTAAAATCCATGTCATAGGGATGGCTGTCATGTAACCATATGTTGTTGCTGCCATCAGCTGACCACATACGCATGACACCCATGCCTGTGTGTGGCACATGGATGGCTAAGGGGGTGGCCACATATAATCTGTATTACTCACAGGGAACATGGTCCCACATATGCACCCAATGTTGGGTGTATGAGGGGGTTGAAATGGTGATGTTTCCAAATAATGTCGATGCCACCTCTGAGCATTCTCCTTGTTGCAACATGGTTGTCTGTGTAAACCACCCCGCTGTAGGCAAGGGTCACTGAACACACACTGTGCAGGTCGCACATGCCATGTGCTTGTATGTGTGTAGTGATAACTGCCACAGCAAACAACCCACCAGTGAGGGGCAATGGTAAAGGTCAAATGGTCATGGCGGACACCTGCATGTGCACACTACCTAGGACATCACAGGGACACATATTTGAAACACACGTTGCATGTACGATATCTCATATGTCTAATATCATATTTATTGACGGCGTGGATGCCCACGTCTGCCACATCGAATAGCCACACCACCCCGTGCTGCACCCTCCGCCTGGCCTGGTGGTGGTGGTGTTGGTGGTGGTTGTGCCTGTGCCGGTACCACTGCCGGGACTGCTTGCCTCAGCACAGCTGCAATGTCCTCCAGTGCGTCACACATCCTATTGATGGGCAGGGCCCTGACCTCCTCCGTCAGCTGGCAGAGTTGGCGTGTGTTCGCATCTACAGCTCGGATTAGATCCTGCAGGCCTTGACGATTGGCTGTGGGAGGAACACAGGGTGGGTTGTCAGATACCTCACTAGTGATCAACCGGCACACACAAACATGTCACACACATTCCACATGTAATTCATTGAGATATGGCAGCCTGTCGTAGACACATGGATAGGGTTACGTAGTATAATTGACACAGTAGTATACGTCCAAACCACAAAATGAACATGGTGCATTACTATGATGTGGATGCAAAACACAGGGATCCACAGGCTGGGCCAAAACATCCACATAGTGCAGATCTACCAAAAGCCTCTAGGACATATAGCACACACATGTGTATTGTGAATGGTTGCTGGAGCCTTGATGACCGACAACAACCACACCTGGTAAGACACATTGGTGAACATAGGTAGCTCAAAAAACACCATGCCATGTGGGGACACATTCGGATGCATAAACTCAGCTGAGAAAGCTGACAGGTGCTGCGCTAGTAACTCAGAGGGATGTAGTGGTAACACCAGGATGAAGTATCGTACATGGCCAATAGCATTGCTGCCTCACGTGTTTTATGCCAGAGGGGTTTACATACACCTTGTGCCCTAGGAGGTAGGAGTCAGATAACAGTGCATGTACACCTTGATAAACAAAACATGGGGGGAACAGAGGGTGCAGCGAAGGGGGGAGGTCCCCAAAAATGCATAGCAAAGGTAATGTTGTGGATTCAACAGCAGATGGTCACCCCTAGTGAAGGGCGGTGATCCCCAGAGGTTGGGGGGGGGGCCGTGATGACGCTTGCATCAGGGATGTCAGTTGTGAGGTGTTGAGTCGGCACAAACAGAACAGGGGTCAAATGCAGACCTGTGTGATCCTGTGCGTGAGTCTCAAACCATGAAATTATGGGATGTAATTACAGACATACACGGAGGGGACATGTTGAGGGTCGTGTCTGTATGTCAGCCAGGCAATCCTAGTCATTGACATACAGGCAGTCTCAAGGTACCTATACCTCTCCCACAACATATGAACATGCATTTTGACCCTGTCATCTCTGTTAATACTGGTTTATGGGTGTTGGAGCACATTGTGTCAGGCAACCTCATGTGTCATGTTTGTATTACAGCTGGAGATGCAGACTGGTGAAACCGGGGTCTGTGTGATGTTTACTCACATACCATCCTTAGGCTTGTGTATGTCCGCTGGGACTGTACAAGCTGTTTGGGACAGGTAGGCAACCTATTTTTCTGTGAGACGTTTGGGCGTCTGCAATGAGGCAGACTATTGCAAGTGCCCTGCACCTCAACATTTAATGTCTGAGAACATGCTGTTCCTGACACAACATACCTTTGATCTCTGTATCTATAGGTGTCAGCTGACCTGGGCTGTTCACCTGTGTCTCACAGTAACATCATCTAGCAAACATCATACCCTTTTTTTAAAAAAATATATAACGTCTATGAGATTTATACATATCACATCTGTGGAGGAATGTTGCCACATCCACCACAACCTCCCCTGGACAGACACTACTGGTTTGTCGGTTGCGGTTGTGACAGTCTGTTGTCACCACTATTACCTCTCTGCTGTGTGTGTGTGTGCGTACACACCTTGCTGACCAAATGCACAGACTTAATGACTGAGTGCACCTCACTTATGTGTCAGATCCTGATAGACAACATGAAATATGTCTGTGACTTGAAAGGTTATAGTGGTTTGTATTGTTTGCACATGGGAAACAATATTTTCAAGGTGAAATCAATGTGGTGTACCTACTGCATGCAGACGTGTAATCTCGTTTAAATGTATAAAACCTAGAGTGTTGTTCTGTGGAGTTCACACATGTAACATACCTGCATATGTTACACAGCTGATTGTATCTCGAGGATGGAGCAGGTAAGAGCCCTGACATATGGGTATGTTGTTAGCAATGTAGTCTGCGCAGGACTGCTCATCAGCTTCCCAAGGTATTTGAGATTTTGGAGGTAGTCCACAGCGCATACGCGCTGCCCTCCCACCTTTCCAGCCGGCCCTCTCCAGTTCATCTTTTCCACTGAGTCAGCAGGCCGTGTCCTTCTCACCACTAACGAGGTTCTTTGTGGTAAAGTTTTCTTTTGTATCACATGTCAGCATTCTTTGGCCTTTGAACGTTACCGCTGGACTTTCCGGTCTGGTCATTACCGCATACAAGTATTGTATGAGATCCTGGCACATTTACGCTACATGCCCTATTTTGGGCCTTAGACCTCTACGGAACATTGACACAGGTTCATGGAAGTCTCCAAGTGTAGGAAATGCACTAGATGCAGCGGTACTCTTTCAATTCCAGACATGCATGCCTGGTGTCTCACCTGTTTGGGGCCTGGCAACGTCAGTTTGTATTTGTCATCCTACCCCTTGATGTCTACACGCGGCTTACAGACGCAAGCAGACAAACCCAATGACCTGTGTCCCTCTGATGCAACTACAGTAGCTTTGACATCTCTCATGGCTTTGTCTGCCTCCCAGGGATCACAGGTAACCAAACATAAATCCACACAGTCCCCAAAGGTTACATATATGTCACACCAACAAGATGGCTCCAACATTGGCCGTGAGAATCCTGCAGCCGCCAAAGTTCCCCGGTGTGAGGTTGCGCCATCAAAAGCTCCAATTATGGGGTCACATGTTGACATTGTTGGCACCGCCTCCACTGTTCAGCTGTCAGACTGCTCTGGGGTATTGGTACAACCATCTGGAACAACGTCCCAGACATTCATGGCATGGCTGCATCAGATTGTTTTGTGCATGTGGCAACCCATCACACCCTTTCTACAGGCTGACACAACACTGATAGGGTAACAAATGACATTATCTGTGCCGTCCAACGGATAAACACCAGGGGCGGGAATGGGAAATATGGCATCCACATTGTCCATGGTGTAGAATGCATTGGCTCCCTGTTGAGGGATGCCATGTCTTATCCAAACAGTAACATTAGCTGACACTGTCAATACAGACCCATACACGTAGCAAGCTCTATAGGAGCATCCTGTCAGTTGATAGGTTTAATCCGTAGAGGAATTTGATGCATGGGAGGTGTCTGCTGATGTATCAATAGCCCTTCCAGCATAGCCGTCATCCCCAAAAATATATGAGCCTCCTCACGAAGGTCCGTCCTAACAAGATGTCATGAGCGACTGGGATAAGGAAGCTTATCATAGCTCAGGAAGGAGCTATAGAAAAGGTGAAGTGACTCTGAACAAGCAACCTGTCAGTTCTGGTAGAAATAAGAAAACAGAATTTTCCCATAAAAGACTACCAGTCCCAGAATGCACCAGGTTTCCAACAGCCATTAGAGGAGCTGAAGTGGGGAAACGTGTGTTCAATCAGGAGGGCTATGAGGTAATCCCTAAGCACTCATCTCAAAGGGCAGGGCCTGATTCAGCACAGCTGCGCTGTATTAGGGGGGAGCACTCATCTAGGCAGAATAAAGGTAGAGTTTATTCTACAGAGAATTATCCTCATTATCCTGAGAATCAGCTTGAGCTTGATCATCAGTTTCATCTGAAGGATCATCAGAAGCAGAAGCCAAACCGGACGGACAGAGAGGGAAAGAAACCCTTTGGAAGAAGGAAGAGAAAAGCCTTTGAGAGGTCTAGAAGAGTCCAGAGCAGTAGAAACATAGAAACATAGAAACATGATGACAGAAAACGACCCCAAGGCCCATCTAGTCTGTCCTTCCATAACAACAACTACAACAGTCCACTTTCTACCTTTAGAGATCCTCTGTGTTGGTCCCATGCTTTTTTGAATTCAGTTACTGTCCTCATCTCTACCACCTCCACTGGGAGACTATTCCACGGATCCACTACTCTTTCCGTAAAGAAATATTTCCGCATATCACTCCTGAATCTATCTCCCTTCACCCTCATCCCATGTCCCCTCGTAGCAGAACTTGCTTTCAATTGAAAGAGGCTCTCTCCCTGAACATTTATGCCACGGAGGTATTTAAACATCTCAATCATATCACCTCTATCCCGCCTTTCCTCTAAGGTGTACATATTAAGATCCTTAAGTCTGTCCTCATATGCTTTATAATGAAGCCCATTAATCATTTTAGTAGCAACCCACTGCACCGACTCCATCCTGTTCACATCCTTTTGAAGGTGCGGTCTCCAGAATTGCACACCATACTCCAAATGAGGTCGCACCAAAGACTTATACAGAGGTATTATCACCTCCTTTTTTCTGCTAGCCATTCCTCTCCGTATGCACCCAAGCATCCTTCTAGCTTTTGCCGTCGCCTTTTCTACCTGTTTAGCTACTTTAAGATCATCAGACACAACCACGCCTAGGTCCCGCTCTTCTTTAGTGGACAAAAGTACTTCACCTCCTATACTGTATTGCTCCCTTGGATTGCTGCAGCCCAAATGCATGACCTTACATTTTTTAACATTAAATCCCAGCTGCCAAATTCTAGACCATTCTTCAAGCTTAGCTAGATCCCTCCTCATGTTATCTACACCTTCCTGGGTGTCTACTCTATTACAGATTTTGGTATCATCCGCAAAGAGGCAAACCTTACCCGACAGCCCTTCCGCTATATCACTAACAAAGATGTTAAAAAGAATTGGACCAAGGACAGATCCCTGGGGCACACCACTGGTAACATCCTTCTCCTCAGAGTGAGCTCCATTTACTTGTACTCTTTGTCGCCTCCCACCCAACCAATTTCTAACCCAAGCAGTAACTTTAGGGTCCATCCCTAGGGTGCTCAGTTTGTTTATAAGTCGCCTGTGAGGAACAGTGTCAAAGGCTTTACTGAAATCTAAATACACCACATCTAGAGCTCTCCCTCTGTCCAACTCCCTGGTCACCCAGTCAAAGAAATCGATCAGATTTGTCTGACAAGACCTGCCTCTGGTGAATCCATGCTGCCTCGGATCCTGTAATCCGCCGGACTCCAGAAACCTCATTATTTTCTCTTTCAGCAGCGTTTCCAATAATTTACTCACCACTGAAGTTAAACTAACCGGCCTGTAGTTTTCAACCACATCCTTACTTCCGTTTTTGTGTAAAGGCACCACATGAGCCTCTCTCCAGTCCTTTGGCACCACTCCCGACTCCAACGAGGCATTGAAAAGGTCAGTCAGTGGAGTTGCTAGAACATCCCCAAGTTCCCTCAGTATTCTAGGGTGTATCCCATCCGGTCCCATCGCTTTGTCTACTTTAAGTTGAGCTAGTTTCTCACGAACACAGTCTTCTGAAAATTGTTCAAGATGTCCCTTGCTTCTGTTCTTATTTGTGGGTGTTTTCTGAGGTCCTGCTCCAGGTTCTTCATCTGTGAACACAGAACAAAAATATTTGTTAAGCAATTCCGCTTTATCCTTATCAGCTTCTACATATTCCCCCCCTGCACCCTTGAGTCTGACAATACCACTTTTGCCCTTCCTCTTCTCACTAATATATCTGAAAAATGTCTTATCCCCCCATTTTATTGCATTGGCTATTTCCTCCTCCTTTTGAATCTTTGCCTTCTTGACTACTTTGCTAGCTTCTCTAAGTTTTTCCAAATACAGATGCCTGTCTTCCTCTCTCTGTGATCTCTTGTATTTCATGAAGGCCTCCCTCTTTTTCTTCACTTTTTCAGCTACTTCCTTCGAAAACCATAGCGGTCTCCTGTTCCTTTTGCCTTTATTTATCATTTTAACAAAAAGGTTGGTTGCCTTTAAAATACCCCCTTTCAGTTTTGCCCACTGTTTTTCTACATCCCCCAGCTGTTCCCATCCCACTAACGACTCCCTGAGGTATTGGCCCATCTTCGCAAAGTTAGTCTTCCTAAAGTCTAAGATCTTCACCTTGGAATGGATTCTAACAGCCCTAGTCCTAATACTGAACCACACCATCTGGTGGTCACTGGATGCAAAATGATCTCCCACTACAACATCAGAAACACTCTCACCATTGGTAAGCACCAAGTCCAGTATGGCCCCTTCACGTGTGGGGTCTGTTACCAATTGCCTGAATAGTTCTCCCTGTAGAGAATCCAGGATCTCCTTACTTCTAGATGATACTGCAGCAGGAATGTGCCAATCAACATCTGGCATATTGAAATCTCCTAGCAGTAGCACTTCCCCTTTCCTAGCAATGCTGCGTATGTCTTCAATTAACTCTCTGTCCACCTCTTCCTCTTGTGAGGGAGGTCTGTATATCACACCAATGCAAATAGATTTCTCTTTCCCTCTTTCTAGTTTAACCCACAATGCCTCCTCTCTCCCTTTTAAGCTCTGTAATTCCAAAGCTTTAATAGTAGTTTTTACATATAGTGCCACTCCTCCTCCCCTTCTTCCTACCCTGTCCTTTCTGAATAAAGTATAGCCAGGTATAGTTACATCCCAGTCATGGTTTTCTGTGAACCATGTTTCTGTAAGTGCCACTAAATCCAAGTCAGCCACTCCCACCAAAGCTTCAACTTCAGGGATCTTATTTCCCATGCTACGGGCATTAATACACACTGCTTTCCATGTGTTACCCCTGTTACCCATTTCCATAAAGGTATTTAATGTATCACCTACCTGGGGGCTTTCACTTACCTGGGGGCTTTCTTCACCCATCCCCAACGAATCTAGTTTAAAGCCCTCTTCAGTAGATTAGCCAGTCTACTACCAAAGATGTGTTGACCTTTCTTGGACAGATGGATGCCATCTCTGCTCTGCAACCCTTGGAACAGCATCCCATGGTCTAGGAAACCAAAACGCTCTTGAAGACACCATCCACGTATACTGGGAGGCATTTCAAGGGCCAGCATACACCATTGGACTGGGGAAAGCCAGAGGAATGGTGCTGCAGAGCTAGGAATCTCCAGACGCTACCTGTGAGGAAGACGGCTGCACGTGGAAGGGACCCTAAGACCAGTGCCAGAAGGTATGTGAAGAGAGATCCAGTGTCCAGGGATCTGGATTGGAAGGCTGGACATAAGAACTGGACTACATACTGGCCAGGCTATATAGAGAGGAACTCTAACAGCAATGGAAGCTCAGGCATGAACACTGATCTATGCCCTAGCTATAACCTTGAAAGACAGCAGGGAAACAAGTATTCTCCTGAAAGTGCTCCATTGAGAGATTCATCTATGCCAGTCCATGATATTGAACCCATGCTTGTTGAAGAAGGGGGAATGATTGCAGATGAAGAATGTGTTTATATGGACTGCTCTCTGTCTAAACTCCTTTGGTAACTTTCTGTTACAAAGTACAGCAACCATCACAAAGAAATACAAACTTGTTCTTTAATCTACTCAGAAAAGCTCCTGAAGCAGGATTTGACCCACATAGTAGAAAGCAAGCCAGCTAAGGGGTTTCAGCTGGATAACTGCTAGCAATTGAGCCTTACCTAATTGCTTGTGAGCTAGGAGAGAATCACTTCTGAATCTATGTGGGAAGTTATCAGAAGTTAACCTGAAAAGAACAGTTTTTTTCTTTCTTTGTGGCTTTTCGTTTGTTGTTTTATATATGCTAAGAAAACATTAGCTAATGCCTGACAAGTTTGAATGTTGTTTTCCTGATTTTGACTTTGTTTTTCCAAGTTAAACACTGGAAGCAAGTAACCTGATTTATGTGCTACCAAGCATATCTGTGATGGGAGAAATAACCCCATAAATAAATATCTTATTGGCTTTACCCAAAAGCACAACTAGATTATTGTCAGCAGCTGTGTCTGGTGTGAATGAACTGCATTGCCCACAATCCCTTGCAAATCATATAGATATATGCACTTGCCAAGACTGTGAAGATTCTCACCCAGGCAGCCATCTGACAAATGGCGTAGTTTTTCGGATTGCTTTTGCACGAAGGGATTTACTTGCTTATGGATTACAACTAAAGTTCAAGTTTAAAGCTGGAAAAAAAGATTTTCCCTCAACTGCACTTTGGAGGAGAAGTGGATGATCCAGGAACCTGTCCCAGGAGGAAAAGACCTTGTGCAGAGCTGGATTCATCACTGACACAAGGTAATAAGTACCTGGGCATGTCTAGTGGTGGATGGGAGTAAGGCACAGGGGTAATTGAAAAAAAAAAAAGTAGAAAAAAAACAAAACACCTCTTTGGAAGGTGCACTTTCTTTTTATTTTTTGTTTCTTACAGGGATCAAGATGGATCCAAGGGAGATGGCTAGCTGGATGGCAGCCCAGTTTAGCAGGCAACAGGAGCTAGCACAGCAGGCTCAGGACACTGCTATGAAAGCCTTAATGGAACAGCAGAGGCCAGTGCTTGATCTGGTGCAAGCCCTAGTTCAGCTGCAGAACCAAAGTGGAACAGATACAAGACCAGCAGTAAATACTGGTACACCACATGTGGACAGTGTGGGACTCAATCAAGGGATTGGGGCATTTAGTTTTGGGAAGCTAACTCCAGATGATAATGTTGATGATTTTCTAGAGTCTTTTGAAAGAGTGGCACAAGCATTAGCATGGCCAGAGACCCAGTGGGCAGTAAGGCTGGCAGCCTCATTAACTGGAGAGGCGCTTGCAGCTTACAGAGCAATGCCAGCAGCCCAGGCTTTGAATTATAAGGATGTAAAGGCTGCTATTAGAGATCGCCTAGGGTTGTCTATTTCAGAGTATAGGCGAATGTTTAGAGCTACTACATTGAGAGTGGGTGAAACACCCAGGGCTCTGAGTCAGAGAATCAGAGGTTTAGCTGTAAAATGGTTGGAGCCTGAGCAAAAGACGGTAGAAATGTTATTAGACATTATAATGCTTGAACAATTTATGTCTGCGGTCCCTAAAGATTTGCACACTTTCCTTATACAGCAAAATTGCCAAAATCTTGGAGAGGCAACCATGCTAGCAGAGAGATTCTTGGAAGCCACGCAGGCTTGCCATAGAATGGGTGGCCCTCTGAAGATTGGTGCTGAGGCAAGATGTGCTGTATCAGAAAAGAAAATAATTAAAAATGTTTCTGAAAATGAATGTACTGTATCACACCAGGTGAAACAGTGGAATAGAAAGAAATGTTTCAAATGTGGAAAATGGGGACATTTAGAAAAGGGATGCCAGACACACACTAGCTTAATGGGTGTGGATTTAAAACAACCAAAAAGAAGGATTTCTTTTGATGGTTGATGTGCAAGGAATTACCATAAATGCTTTGTTAGACTCTGGGGCAGACCAGAGTATGATGTCAAAAAGGCTTTGGAAGAGGATAGAGGCCCAAGAAGGATTTGTGCCTAGAACCCCTGAAAGCCAAGTTCACATCAGATGCATTCATGGTGCTGCAACATCATATCCCACCTATAGGCTAAAGGTTAAGTGCCTGGGGGAACAAGAGGAAGTCCTGTTAGCAGTGGTGCCTAGGCTACCCTTTGATTTGGTTCTAGGAAGAGACTGGCCAAGATTTAAGCAGGGTCTAGTGGAAGGACTAGGAAAGAAGGAGGGAGAAGGTTTAATGGTAATAGCTCCCGGGCCTTTATTTGGAAGTCCTCAGACCCCAGCTAAAAAGATGGTTAAGCATCCAGAAGACCAAGCTACCCCAAAGCAGACATTCGTCCTAAAGTACCATAGGGTTACAGAGAAGGCCCAAGCTCCTAAGCGGGCAACCCCTCAAGCTGCTGGGTTTGACCTGTGCAGCATAGAAAATGTGACGGTACCTAGCCAAGGGAGAGCCCTGGTTGACACCGGTCTCCAAGTGGAAATACCTATTGGATGCTATGGGAGAGTAGCCCCAAGGTCCGGATTAGCCCTTAAATATTTCATCGATGTGGGTGCGGGAGTAATTGATCCCGATTACAGGGGCAATATTAAAGTTCTGTTATTTAACTTTGGACAGAATGATTATCACGTGAAGACAGGAGACAGAATTGCCCAATTGATCTGTGAGAGGCTGGGCTTTCCACCTGTGGAGGAGGTCACATCCCTGGAAAATTCTGAGCGTGGAACCAAAGGCTTTGGTTCTACTGACGTCAAAGGGGTTAAAAGCCTAGCTGCCACCTGTGCCCGAGAGAGGGAGGTGAATGAAGAGGAAGATTTGGGACCCCAGGTATCTGATTGTAAAGAAAAATCAGAGCCCCAAATAGGTGAGGACCTGACAGTGGTACAACAGGAAGAAATTAGGAAATTGCTTAAAGAATTCCCAGATGTGTTGACACCCATACCTGGGGAGACACATTTGGTTGCCCATGAAATAATAACTCCACCTGGGAAATTAGTTCGTCAAAGGCCATACCTCTTGCCTGAAGCCAAGAGACAGGAAGTAGTGGCACAAGTCCAGGAGATGTTGGACATGGGAGTAATAGAGGAGTCAAAGAGTCCCTGGAATAGCCCCATAGTCCTGGTGCCGAAGCCTGATGGATCTTTAAGATTTTGTATTGACTTCCGGCAGGTAAACGCCATATCAGTTTTTGATGCATATCCAATGCCAAGAATTGAAGAGCTGTTGGACCAGCTGGGACAGGCTCAATACTTAACCACCCTTGATATGACAAAAGGATATTGGCAAATCCCTCTCACCAGGGAGTCGAAGCCGAAGACTGCGTTCAGCACCCCCGTTGGCCTTTTCCAGTTCAAGAGGATGCCTTTCGGACTGCATGGAGCAGCGGCTACCTGCCAAAGGTTAGTGGATCAGGTACTTCGACCCCACCAAAATTATGCTTTTGCATATATGGATGATGTCATAATCCATAGTAACACCTGGGCGGAGCATCTAAAGAGGATCAGGGCAGTCTTGTGCTCCATGAAGCAAGGGGGAATCACTTTAAACCCGAAGAAGTGTGCCTTTGCAAATAGGGAGGTAAAATACCTGGGCCACCTAGTGGGAAGAGGAAAAATTAAACCTCTAATGAGTAAAGTAGATAGCATCAGGAATTTTCCTCCTCCAACAACAAAGAAACAACTAAGAAGTTTCTTGGGACTTATTGGATACTACCGCAGATTTATACCGCAATTTGCAGAGAAAACTGCAATTTTCACGGATATGCTGCGGAAGAATTGTCCAAACTAGCTAAAGTGGACACCTGAAGCTGAAAAAGCGTTTTCAGTCTTAAAAGGAAAATTGTGTACAGGACCGGTACTGAAAGGGGTGGACTTCAAGAAACCCTTTCTGGTTCAAACAGGTGCATTGGATGTAGGGCTAGGAGTGGTTCTATCCCAGTGTCATGAAGGGGAGGAGCATCCTGTGATGTACCTGAGCAGGAAGTTGTCACCAGCTGAACAAAAGTATTCCACAATAGAAAAAGAATGTTTAGCTATTAAGTGGTCAGTGGAGGCGTTAAGGTTTTACCTTACAGGGAGAAAGTTCCAGTTGGTCACAGACCATGCCCCACTTAAGTGGTTGCAGCAAATGAAGAACCACAATGCCAGGTTGACACGCTGGTACATGGCCTTACAGGCATTTGATTTTCAAGTTGAACATCGTGCTGGGAAGTTACACAAGAATGCGGATGCCCTTTCCCGTATTACGGACTGTAGAGAAGAAGTTTCACCAGTGACACCAGTCCGTAATAACTTAAGCAGGGGGGTATGTGATAAGGAAGCTTATCATAGCTCAGGAAGGAGCTATAGAAAAGGTGAAGTGACTCTGAACAAGCAACCTGTCAGTTCTGGTAGAAATACGAAAACAGAATTTTCCCATAAAAGACTACCAGTCCCAGAATGCACCAGGTTTCCAACAGCCATTAGAGGAACTGAAGTGGGGAAAACGTGTGTTCAATCAGGAGGGCTATGAGGTAATCCCTAAGCACTCATCTCAAAGGGCAGGGCCTGATTCAGCACAGCTGCGCTGTATTAGGGGGGAGCACTCATCTAGGCAGAATAAAGGTAGAGTTTATTCTACAGAGAATTATCCTCATTATCCTGAGAATCAGCTTGAGCTTGATCATCAGTTTCATCTGAAGGATCATCAGAAGCAGAAGCCAAACCGGACGGACAGAGAGGGAAAGAAACCCTTTGGAAGAAGGAAGAGAAAAGCCTTTGAGAGGTCTAGAAGAGTCCAGAGCAGTACGTATACTGGGAGGCATTTCAAAGGCCAGCATACACCATTGGACTGGGGAAAGCCAGAGGAATGGTGCTGCAGAGCTAGGAATCTCCAGACGCTACCTGTGAGGAAGACGGCTGCATGTGGAAGGGACCCTAAGTGCTCCATTGAGAGATTCATCTATGCCAATCCATGTTTTCCTGATTTTGACTTTGTTTTTCCAAGTTAAACACTGGAAGCAAGTAACCTGATTTATGTGCTGCCAAGCATATCTGTGTTGGGAGAAATAACTCCATAAATAAATATCTTATTGGCTTTACCCAAAAGCACAACTAAATTATTGTCAGCAGCTGTGTCTGGTGTGAATGAACTACATTGCCCACAATCCCTTGCAAATCATATAGATATATGCACTTGCCAAGACTGTGAAGATTCTCACCCAGGCAGCCGTCTGACAGCGACGTAGCTGTGAGCTCCCTATTTCATTAGCCTTTGGAACAGAGCCTAGGCCTATTGAACTGCATCTTGTAGGTTATCCCAAGGCTCACAAGGAGGCAGTAGCCCTGGCAATTAATGTGATTTGTCATAATGACTTGTGTGACCTCTGGGACACCCCTCTCACCATCTCCCGTCATTGTCATAGGTGAAACACCATGTACCGTGTCCCTGCTTATCCTGGAATGTTTAAAGGTAGACACCCTCCTCCACAGTCCCTTGTGGGTGCGTCTGCTCTGACAAATATACAGAGTACAAAGAGTTACTCGTGTGCTCCTCCAGGTAAAGGGCCAGTACCTTGGTTGTTTTTGGTAGGTTAATTGTCACAGTACGGATGTTCTGTGGCAGAATTACCTCCTGTATTGTCGATATGGGTATGTTAGGTAGGGTCGTTGCCAATAGACTGCACACTTCACACCCTTTGCTTCCACAGGACAACAGCCAGTACCTTCACATCTGCCTCAGGCATACGCAAGATATTTCACGATTCACAAACCGTCCAGCCTTTGACTCCTGTGAGGGTGCCAGCAGGGCTTCAGCCATTGGCATAGCTGCATGTATAATTGCTGGCCTTTGAACCTTTGATTTCTAATTGTCTGACCAGATTGGTTGGGCTATTCCTCCTTGTACATGAGAAAGCCTGTTTGGCAAGGACTGGAAATTAAACACCACAGAAATGCATGCAGAAAATGTGCTTGGCCTTTATCTTCAAAGTCCAACTTATTTCCAGACAAAACAGGACCCTTTTCCAGAGTTTCTTTTCCTCAGGAAAGGAAGATGGTGTGCATGTAGCCAGCAATCCACTACACGTCTTTCTGCTGTTCAGCGTCAGCAACCTAAGCAGTCCTCGACAACGTCTATAGGAGCTGGTATATCTCAGCAGCCTCAACCTTCTCAGGGCTCTGGACCTAATGTTTGATAACTTGTTTTATCAGTCTCAGGAACAACCAAAGCCTATCACCATCCCAGGCATGTGAGGTCACTTTGCTCCCAGGTGTGAGCAGATCACAACAGAGGAATGGAGCCTATCCATCACAAAGGAGGGCTACAAACCTCATTTCACAAACCTGACAACATACACCATGATGATATGTTTCACATGTCCAACACCTCTCCTAGACCCTCAAGGTCAGGGGGAGGCTCCCCTTCTTGGCCAAGGGCCAACATAATAGCTGGCCGAACCTCAACAAGGGTCAGGGGTGTAGTGCCCATATTTTCATATCACACATAACACAGGGGGCTGCATACCCATTTCAGATATGTGAGATGTGACCACATTCCTTTGCAGGGCCAAATGCAAAATGATGTGTCTGGGTACTCTGATACCATATGGTCACAATCAGGATTGGCTGTCAGCTCAATATTTATTGCATGGCTACACTCATGGGCTCATCCATGCATCTCACAGGGTTACACCATTTCCTTTACAAAGGGAGCCACTACCAACACAGGGTGCTTCCTTTGTGTCTGGCTTCTGGACAAATAGAGTTTACCAAATGCATGGGTATTGCAGCTGCATTTGCATGCAGTCTGGGTATATTTCCATGCACATACACGGATGTCTGGCTCATCAGAGCTCCATTGCAATCAGAGGGCCATACGTCCCAGGACTGCACACTGTGCCCTCTACAGTATCTGGTACTTGTGTAAAGCCTTCCTAGGTCCCAATTTACCCTTACTCAATCCGTGCATTTCCTAGGGGCCATGCTAGATGTTACCATTGTACGGGCCTATCTTCCTCAGGGCCGTTGCCTATGCCTGGTGCAGTTAGTATACAAGCCTCTGACACATAACCAGTTTACTGGCAGGGAGATGTTACAAGTACTCAGGCAATTTCCATCCACAGTGCAGGTGGTGTCCTATGCTTGCCTTCACATGACAGCAGCTCAAGGGGCTATGTCCACCCAGTGGACTGAAGCATCAGGGTCTGTGTCACAATACAAAACAACCTCAAAGCGTGTAGTTTGGATTCTGAAGTGGTGGGAAGCCACCCGCAAAGTGTTGCTGGGGTCCCCTTTCCAACAGTGGTTTCCCCAAGCAACCCTCACAACAGATGCCTCTGCAAGGGTTTGTGGTGGTCATCTCCAAGACCTCTATACTCAGGGCATTTGGTCTCCACAGGTGACTTCTGCACATATCACACAGGTGGAGCTCCAAGCACATGTACTAGCTCCCAAGGTCCTCCATACCCTGCTCAGTCACAGGACATTGCCAATTGGTACCGACAATCTGTTATCCATATTTTCCATAAACAAGCAAGGAGGAGCTAGCTTTTTGTTGCTTTGCAACAAAGTTGTCAAATAGTGGGCCCCACCAGAGAGCATCAGATCCATCTCCTGGACGTGTAGCTTCCTTGAATCCACAGCTCAGGAACTGACAGAGTCTGCTTGGTTCTGCTTACACACAACAGGTTCTTACACATGGATCACGTGCTCAGACTCCTTCAGGAATGTGTTACCCCGGACAAAGATCTCCTTGCCAGTCCATGGAATGGCCACAGTTCCCAGATCGTTTGCATAATTCCATGTCAGGGAGTTCAGGACAGGTATGGCTTTCACCTTCACTGTGGTCATGGCTTCCAGGATGCGTTCCCAAGTATTCCCCTAACCTGCCAGACTCTTCTCAAGATCCAGAGAGATCATGCATCCATAATCCTCATAGCTCCACGCTACCAACGCCACATGTGGTAACCTCTACTTCAGCATTTCTCCCAAACGTCAGCACCAGAATGTGAGGTGGGTCAAGACCTCCACGTCCAGGAGCAGGAAACGTTGTGGCAGCCCAGCCACCAAGCACATCACTTCAGGACTGGTTTGCTCAGGGCCTAGATCTACAAGATTGCAATATATCAGCATGTGGAGGATATCCTCCATGCTTCTAGAAGGCCATCTACTAGACGTTGCTATGCATTGAGCTGGAAAGGGTTTTCGAATAGGTGTGATGTGAAGGGCCCTGACCCTCTAGCAGTACCCTTGCATTCCCTATTGGAATATCTCCTGCATCTCACCAATGCAGGCCTTAAAACAAAGGTTTTACGAGTCCACTTGAGCGATATTGCAGCAGGCTTTAAGCCTCTCATTGGCCAGTCTATTTCCTGTCAGTCTCTTATTGCATGATTCATGACAGGCCTACTGCTATGTCAACCTCCCATTGGTGTGTCATGTGTGGCATGGGACGTGAATCTGGTTTACTGGTCAGCTTAGGTGGCCACCCTTTTAGCCCTTAGCTACCATTTCCTTTACATCACTTTTACAGAGTGGTATTTTCCATATTGCAGTCACCTCTGCTTGTTGCTTTAGTGAGATGCAGGCCTCATTGCCAAATCCACCTTATGCAAGGTCACATCATGCGAAGGGAGTCCTCAGGGGCAATACACACTTTTGGGTTACTGTGGTTGCACCCTTTCATTTGTATCAGGATGTGTATTTACATGTCTGCTGTTCATGTCCTCATGTATCACCAGCAACATCGAGTCTTCATACCCTGCAATGTATACGGACTATTGCCTATGACTTACAAAGGACTCAGCAACATAGAGGATCCTACCAACTGTATTGTTGTTTGGATTCTTCTTTGTTTTGACATTGTGTCTGTGGGGAAAAATTGGCCAGTTGGATTTGAAAGTGTGTTTATTTTGCAGAACAAAGGAAAAACCTTTCTTTGGAGGGCCATGTTACAGCTCACAATGTGAGAGTCATGGCAACCTCTATGGCTCTTCCGAGGTGTGTGTCCATCCACAAAAACTGTCACGCAGCCACATGTGCAGCTGTTCATACCTTAACGGCCCATTATTCTTTGGAAACAGATTTCGCCAGGGATGCCATGTTTGGTGAGGCTCCTTTCAAGTACCTGTTCCATACTTAAGCAACTCCTGCCCTCCAGCCCTGTTTGGATGCCTGTGATCCAAGGGGGAGGTACAGGCCTTCCAGGGTCTCTCAACCATGGGAATCTCACAGCCATCTGTAGTTGGGGAGTCCCTATATGTGGAGACTCATTCCTGCTTGATTCTGGGAATAACGCAGTTACTTACATATGACAGGTGATATGTGGGAACATCACAACAAAGGTATACACAACACACCCACCTACCCAAGGGTTTTTATCTTACTTTTTCACTGCCTCTATCTTTCTATATTGCGCTCTCTCTCTTTTTGTCTCACCTCTGAGACTCTAACTCTGGAGAGGCCATGGGGAGGGTGGAAAGGCAGCACACAACCGCTGAGGACTGCTAACAACAGCATGCAATTCTTAGGAATCTGGGGAACGTTCACCCACTGGCTCTGATGGGACAAACATACCCTTACCTGAAAGGGTAATTTAGCTGTTAACACTAATCACGTGTTACAGGTACGTAAATGTGTCTTATGCACACACAGCCTACAGAACATTTGATGTACCATTGTTTGTCACCCACCTTCTGCATCTTGCCATGATGCTGCAGCATGTGCTCTCAGCTCCGCAATTAGCTGATCCTCTGTCACAGCTCCGTGTCCTGTTTGTGATATGTCCCCCATTGGTATGTCCCCCAGTGTTGGCCGGCCGCTGATGCTCGTGTCCAGGGGCTCCTCTTCAGAACATGCACTGCCCCCTGATACAGCAGGCTGTGCCTCCTCAGTGATGTGTGGGACACACACTTCCTCCTCCTCTTGCCCCTCCTCCTCCTGCTCATGGGTCCCCATGGTACTGTAATCACCTGCATTGTGAACAGAGACAGGACACATATGTTTACACACTCAAGCTATGTATCAGTGTGTGCTACAGACAACACAGACATGATGGGGGGCTTCCATGCCTGTGTGCTGCAACCACAATCCCCTACACCCTTCCATACCTGCCTGTCCCAGGCATGTACCTATTCCTTGGGTCCAGGTGTGTGTTGTACCCCTGCACACCTTGTTTGGTTGCCATGGTTCTTCTGTTGGTACGATTGGGCATGTTGCCGCCATTCTAACCCTCCCCCCATCTTGGCCATATATGTCCATGCATGTCTGTTCATAACCTACCCTCACATCTGTTATTGCTATCCCCTGTGTGACTGTGCAGCCCTTTGATCACAGCATATTTTAAGAGGACATAATATCCTCACAGTGCTACATGTGCTTGGCAGTGACCCACTATGCAGTGGACTGCAACTGCTCAGCACCTCGGGCCCACTGCCAAACACATGCTCGAATGTGTGGATAGTATGTCACAAACATGCCATGATCACAGGGCCACACAATATTGCAGGGGAAAACAATCACTGGTGTGGGTGTCGGGTAGGGGCTGGTGGGCATGGACAGGTTTGTAGCAGGTGTGGAGAGGGATGTGATGAGGGTCACATGTTGAATGTGGCACAGCAACATGGCAACACAACAGGGTGTGCAGGGGTAACACACACACATGTGACACATGGATAGGTACCTGTTGCGTTTTCTGAAAGATATGGGCGGGTGTTTGCGGATGTCTGCTATCTACACCATGGTTCTTTCAGGCATATATTGGGACAGCATAGGTGTCCAGAGCATACTCACCAGCATGTGGATGTGCTGTGTCGAGGGCTGCAGGCAGGCCAGAAACATAAATTGGCCCCAGTCGTTCAGCAAGTTCCTGTTCCAGGGGCGTCAGCATTGGTGGGAGGGGGCCCCCGCCACCAGTGCCCCTAGCATGTTGCTCCTCCCGAGCCATGTGCTGGCGCACCCCTCTTTTTATGTCCGAAAATCTCTTTTTTAGACTTTCAATATCTCGCAGAGGGCCCCCTGTCTCCGCTACTGCGACACGGACCTCCTCCCACACAGCATTCCGTGCTGCTACAGTGGTGCGGCTACTGAGCCGGCCATACAGAACCTCATAGTGTTCTAACACCAGCGCCAGGAGGTTGTGGTTTTCCGCATCAGTGAAACGGATAGCCCTTCTCCTTTGTGCTGCTGGCACTGGTATTCTTTTTCTCTTCCCTGTGTGGCTGCTTTGGCCAGCCTGAGGCCTTCCGGATGGGCCTGGGGCTGGCTCAGGCCCCATAGACCCTTCCTCCCCATCAACAGGTGTTCCCACCTCCTCCACCCCCTCAGTCTCACCCTCACCATCACACTCCCTCTCCCTCACCCTCTCCCTCTCCATCACCTCCTCTCCTCTCCTCTCCCCCACACCTCACCTCACCCTCTCCTCTCCACTCCCCACACCTCACCTCACCTCACCTCACCCTCTCCTCCCCTCACACGTCACCTCACCTCACCCTTTCTCCCTCACCAACACAGATCACGGCTCAGACCACACACATAGGAACACACTACAAACTTAACTACAAACAGACCCAGGAGAATACAATACAAGACGAGACAGGACAAACTACAACACAACCTCCCCACTACCTCCAACACCTACACGTACCTCCACTACCTCCACACCAGCTGCACAACTCTCTTCTCACACCTCACTATCTAACACTCCTCAAACAACCCTCAACGTGGACCAGCTGTGCAGGGTCTTTTATAGTTTTTTTCATGTTACGTGTGGCGCGTATGTGCAACTGTGCATGTGCGGGTGTGCGCTGCACGCAAGGCAAACCTATTGCGCATGGGCGTATACCTGTGCGATGCATAACACATTTGGACATGCGCACCGCCGACAGACAAACGCCCATGCGCAAAAACAGTAGCACATGCGCGACGCGTACAGACGCCCATGCGCAAACTGTTGCACATGCGCGCCACGTACATACACGCGCATGCGCAAACAGTTGCACATGCGCGCTGTCTACAGACGCCCATGCACAAACTGTTGCACATGCGCGCCACGTAAAGACGCGCATGCGTAAACTGTTGCACATGCGTGCCGCGTAAAGACGCGCATGTGCTGTGACACATACGCGTCACACGTGCAACATTAGGCATGCGCCAGGTACACAACATCACAAATATCTATAAAACGGCCTGCACACATGGTCCACATTGAGGGTTGTTTTGTAGGCGAGCTGTGTGTTTGGCGTGAGAAACATAGAGAGCAAGACAGGTGTTGCTGTGGAGTGCATTGTGAGTGTTGGTTGTATTGGTTATTGTATTGTCTCTTCTACTGTATTGTATTATTGTCTGCATTGTCTTTGTGTGGTTTGTAAGGTGTCCACTGTTTAGTGTGGTTGGTGTGTGTGTGTGTGTGTGTGTGTAGATATGTTTGAGTGTGTTTGTATAGGTGGACGGGAGGAGGTTATGGAGGCTATTTATATTACTGCATGTGTCCTGAGACGTGGGCAGATGCCGCGGTTGCAGGACAGGGGAGATGGTGTCCACGGGGCTGAGGCACAGGGCATGGGTGTAGTCCTGCAGCAAATCAGACCTGCAGCTGTGGAGGCGGTCCAGGCAGGTGCTGTTCGTGCACAGCGCAGAAGGCATGCTGAGGTGCAGGCTCGGCAGCCTCGCCTCTGCAGGCCCAGGGCCCAGCTCCAGGGCATGCGTGAGGACCAGGTCATCTCCCTGTACCGACTGAGCACAAGGGCTATTAGGGAGCTCTATGAGGATCTAAGACCTGACCTTGAGCCCCTGACTGATCAAGCTCCTTGCTGCCTTACATTTCTTTGCCTCTGGCTGTTTCCAGTCCTCTGTGGCCGCAGTGGGTGGCATGAGCCGGCCCACCTTCTCACGATGTCTCCACCAAGTACTGCGTGCCATGGTCAGCCGGGTGAGGAATTACATAGTCCTTCCCCACAATAGGCAACAATGGGGGACCATGAACCAGGCCTTTGAGGCATTAGCCGGGATACCACACGTGATGGGAGCTATTGATTGCACACATGTTGCCCTGGTCCCGCCTAGAGACAGGGAGGTAGTGTTCCGCAACCGCAAATGCTACCATTCCCTGAATGTTCAGGTTGTATGTGATGCTAATCTGCATATTCTGAATGTGGACCCTAGGTTTGCAGGGTCCACCCATGACTCCTATATCCTGCATCACTCGGCATTATTCAGCCAATTTGAGGCCGGACACTATGACGATTGTATTTTGCTGGGTGAGTATTTGCAGATTATTTTTTTAGTTAGGCAGGTATTTATCTGTTTCAGTAACATCTGCTATGTAGCGAGGGGTTTGTTATCAGTGTGGTTCACAATGTCGTACACGTTTAACTGACAGATGTGAGTTTAAAGATGTCATTGTTAGAGGGGTTTACACGTGGTGTACGTGGGCACAGAATCCAATATGTTACATCAGGATTGTGACAATATCAGATTATGACCTGCTCATGCTGTTCATGTGATGAAGCACGTGTACATATGTGTGTCCTTGTGATGGATTGCTACTAGGGTGGGTGGGTGGCACTTGGCCACATGGGGGGTTAGGGGGAGGTGGTGCCCTTCACATCCACATGTGATGTGTCTTATTTCTCAGCTAGTTTGTGTATATTATGTGACGTTTATGTTATTTGACATCCATACACATAACCCTTGTCATGTGTGTGTTAGTACCACACACTCACTCAGTACTGGAGGAGTCACCCATGACGCAGTATTTGACATGGGGAGGGGTCTAGCTAGGTCTGATGGATGTTCAGGACCTTTGCTAATACCAGTACATGTTTAGCTATGTATGGTCATGCATTTGGCCTGTGTCACACCTGCGGATAAAGAAAATATAGGGTGTCCCGTCACTGGGGCCACTGCAGATGTGATGTACCTAGGCAAAGTTGACTGTGCTGATCCTAATGTTGGTGATCATTATGGAAAGGTGACAGTGTAAGCAAGGGTGCAACTTGTGTGCATATTGAAAAGGTATTAGTAGCACATACATAGGAATGTAGTCTGCCTCTGTATATTTGATTGCTGCACCCTCATGTGGGCTATAGTGTGTAATTCTGTGGGGCACAGCTTGAAAAGGCTTGGAACAGGTTGCCGACAGCGCAGACGATGGCTAAGTCAATTCTGGCTGGTCAGCCTTATGCAGCATATGGATACTGACTGCTGAATCTTCAGATGGGGACCTTGGGGGACATGGGAAATATAGGTGCAATAGTTTTGACATTGACAGACCTTCATGGCATACATGATTTTGGTGTGAGGCTCCTTCACCTTTTTTTTTTTTTAATGGTTTCTACTTTGCTGACATATACTTTGAACATGTGATTAGTGCATCTGTAATATAGTCTAACGTTGGAGGTGGTAGAGATGAGGACAGTAACTAGAGTAGCATACACAAGTGCCCCACAAAGAGGATCTGTAGAGCTATAAATGGGAGTGTTTTGCCATGGATGTGCACTCTCCATAGGCCATGTGTTCCATTTCTGTCAGCATATGTGTAATTGTGTCAAATGCATAGTTGTGCTGTCATATGTTTTTGTCAGGATGTGGTCGGCATTTGGTTTTCACGTCTATACCTGTGTCAGGTTGTGTGAACATGAGCTCATGCATTCACATGCAACATATCTTTCTGCAGGTGATGCAGGATATGGGTGTCGGCCCTGGCTGATGACCCCTGTGCGTCAACCACGAACACGTGCAGAGCAGAGGTACAATGAGGCCCATGCCTCCAGCCGCTCTGTCATAGAGCGCACCTTTGGCATGTTGAAAAGTCGCTTCAGGTGTCTGGATAGGACAGGCGGGGCCTTACAATATAAGCCAATGACTGTGGCAGAGATAATCATAGCCTGTTGCATCCTGCACAACATTGCTCTCAGGCATGATATTCCTGCAGAGATTAATGAGTATCTGGAGGATGATCCAATGTGCCCCCCTGTACATGCTAGTGGTGACACACGAGAGGGCACAGCAGTCAGGCGGAGGGTGATTGCACAGATCTTCTCTGGTACGTATTGCATATATTCCCACATACATGTGTTGTTATATATGTGTGGTGGTTATAGAGTTTGAGGTTTATGTCAATATAGCATTTGGAGAACGCTCTGAATTGTAATTTAACTGAACATCCCACCGTCACATATAGGCATGCGTGTGTGATCAACAATGTTGACATGCCACAACAGTAGGTGTTGGTGGATTATGTGGGTGGGTGTCCCCACGCGTGTGAGATGTTTTATGGTGGTCACATTCCCAGTAAGTGGCTGGTTAGGATAGCACCTACTTTGCAAACACAGTTAGTTGTTCAGATGGTATGGGTGGAGTACAGTGACAGCTATCGGATGCGGTCTTCACAGTGGGTGGGAGGACCATGTTTGGGGTCTGGTGGCTTGTGGGATATGTGGTTATATTGTACAATTTGTACCTGCTTGGGTGGGTGTTAAACTCCTGTCAGCTGTCTCTGTGTGTATGTGTCTTACGTGAGAAGCCACATGTCTTACATAGCACTATACACATGTTCAGTACTACTTTTCCATGATTGTAAAACCCAGGAGCTTCTGGGTCACCAGGAGTCAGGACTGACTCAAAGGCACACATTGCATTGCATTACCTGTTTGTGATTGGTGTGGATGTGTTGGAGTGACTTAATGTATAGTTAATCACGTAGTTCTGACATAGATATGGTGAGGGAAGGGGACCTGTGCAGTGTTCAGCCAGGGGGGCGTCTCATTGATACATTTTGATTTTGAAGAACAGCCATTGTGTGCAGTGTTGCAGATGAACACACATACAGAGGTGAAGCGAGTCAGATCAGCAAAGGGTGGTTTAGAGTTGCCAAGTGGTACGCTGCATGTGTGCATGGAATGTTTTCTTAGATGTTTAGCAAACAGGACATGGCATATATTGGTGATGCTATCACAACTTATGCCACATGCATCAGCTAGATGCTGTATTTGTTTGTGGGGCAGGAGAGTACAGTCCACAGAAAGAATACTACCTTGCAAATCGTAGCAAGGGATGTTATGTCCACATATACACACAAACTTAAGTGAGAAATAATTTCTTTAGGTGCACATGTAGGCTACCGAGACTATAATATTCTCACTGTCACATGGTGTGATGACACACAGCCATCATGGTGAGGTTACAAGCAGACATGGTGTGGTGTTTTAGCATACGTGCCGCTGACATAGCTATAGATTTGGGAACATCATCAGCACACAGCTGTCAATATATTTTTTTGTGTGTGATGTACACTGCAGGACATTTCTTGGGCCAGTGGAAACACGAGGTGTACCTGGATATTTCCATGTGTTACAGCAATCTACAGTGCCATCACAGACACAATTGGGACAACAGTACACACGTAGAGGTGGTATTGTTTGCAATATGTGGTAACTTGCACAATATTGAGACGTTGCGATGAAGCAAATACATGGTGGGGGCACACACCTCTATTGACCAGTGTTTGCAGCAACAGAGAGAGGTAAGGGAGGCGATAGAGGGATTAAGGACAGCTGTAGTTAGCATCTGACACCTCTGTGCAACATCTCTCATGTGAGAGATATGTACAGTGTGATAGTGAACAGTCAGTCAGTAGGTGATGTTGTGGTGTCTGACAACTGTGGATAGGAAGGTGCAGTGTGTGTTGCACAACTACAACATGACATATGTTTGTTTATTTTGTGTTTCACACTGCACAGGACATAGTTTGTGAGGATGCTGTTGCTGTGGTGCAGTGGCAGGTGACCATACATCTGCCAATATGCTATGGTCGTGGGTATGTAGATCTACAGATACATTGTCTGTGCCTGCAGTCATGGGGAATACATGTCCTCATTGATATCTAATATTGGCCACATGTTGTGGGTAATATTTTCTCCTCACACCTGCCTCAACCATATCTTGATGGTGTTCCATATATCCCCATGTATTTGTGTCCATTATGTCCTCGGTAACAATTTCTCTGGGACATGTACAACAGAGCTGCATGTGTGTGGAGGGTGTATTTTTCTTTGGTGGTGGCCTACACTTGCTCCCTAAGGGAACATTGTATCATCATCCAACACCAGGGTACCACTGAATGTCACTGTGCTTCGATGTCTACACCTCTCCACTTGTGCACATACAGGCCATGTGGTTAATTGGGCACGCTGACCTAAGCATACTGTGTGGGTGTGTCTTTATGGGTTGGCTGTGGGATGATGCTGTTGTCAGCCATAGGACACTATCATGTACTGTAACGGATTGGTGCACCTGGGGGGCGGTGGTATGTGTGCTACCTCTGCTGTCATGGTGTTTACCTTGTGAACTATTTCTACATGTGATGTTTGTTGTGAGCAGACCTGTGTAATGTGTTTTGAGGGACCACTGTTTAGCTGCTTTTTTTTCCAGATATTGCCATAATGTGGACATGCATCAGCAGTGGCTTGACATGGTGATTGTACACGTCTTCCTGACATTGTCTCCCTTCACTATGACCTGATATGGCTGTTGAGTGGCTCCAGGGATCGGTGACGTACACCTGATGCACACACACGGTTTGTTGCACTTTTGTAAAGTTTTGGTTTACATCTGCCTTTACCTGTGGATGATTTACTATTTGTATCATGTACATGTTATGTTGCGTCTCTGTTCACATAAAAAGATTCATGAAGTGTGTAGCTGTGCGACGCCTGTGTGACATAAACATGGACATGACCATATCCATGTGACACCCGTGTCTGCGTTTACAATTCCTGATATCTCCAATCTGCAGTGTGTTTTGTGTTGTTTTTATGTCATGCCTGCCTTTGCATCCACTTCGTATGTATTTCCTATGGTGTAATTCTCTTCAATGTGTGTTGATTTTGCAAGGTGTCTAACACTACAATACTTATCCTCTCCTGACACAGGGCAGAGAACATACCGGAAACATCTCTTACAGTGCATCTGGCATCACCATCACCCACCTGCTGGTGGACACAGCACCATGGACCTTACTGTGGACGATGATGCTATTGAATGTTGGACCTCTGAGAGTGGGACACATGCCAGGGATAGACAGTATTACCCTTGCAATGCTGCTTTGCCAATCACAGAGCTGTCCAACACACTTTTGCTGCCATGCTTTTGCTAGGCGTCCTGCTCATTTCAGGGGACACACATGAACTGTCAAGGAATGTGTCATATTGAAATGTGACACGTGATTATGCATGGCCACGGTTATAAGGACATATTTGTCATTACCTTTTGGATTGCTGATACACTTTGGCCTTTGGACAATGTGTCCTGATCCACACCTGTGCAGCAGGGACTGAAATTTACAATGTATGTTGTACATTCATCCCCAGTTGTTTTGTTGTTGTGTTTTCGACATGTGTGCGACATGGCACACAGGATACGCTCATCTGTTTGTCTAAACATAAACATACAGCCATGTTTGTGGCATACAAGCAACGATGGAGCAGTACTGTTGTCTATGTCCACCTGCCCCCCACCTCGACAGGATACATTTTTGCCCACACCACAGCGTTCATGCACAACAACATCCTCGATTGATGTTTGCCATGGGCAAGGGGGGTGACGGGAATGTGTGCCATCACTGTATCATGTTGGTATGTGTATGGTGCTTGTGAAAATGACTGACTATGTTTGGGAACCACAGCATGTGGACCTTTGAGTTCTGTGGGGGTCACTGTAAGATGTTTGCACATCATTTCCATCTTCACATGCTGGTTCTAGTGTGTGTTAACTGTGCAGACGTGACACTGGGCAAGTATGTACACACCTTGCATTGTACGTCTGTACAGTCCTGTTTATCCCCTGCAGTACGGACACTCACATTGCCCCATTATATTGGGAGTGTGGCAGTGTTGGTGTCCGTTGTCCTCCTTCAATCGTGCACTCTATGTACTGTGCTGTATGTGCCCAAACATTGTATACACAAACAACAGTGGGGGGGATCTCCTGCATGGTGTTTTCTTTTGCAGGTTTTTCAAGGTACTTTAGTTTTTATCCTCTCTGTGTTCAGGACACTCTGCTACCTGTTTGCATATGCTAATTGTGCTTTTGATGATTGTTTGGGTCTACATTGTTGCAACTTTGATTCCTTGATCAGCCATTAGCTGTCCGCTGCAACATTACTCTCAGAATGCGTTTCTCTCATTAAAGCATTGCTAAAACATATGCTGTTTTCATTTGTGTGTCTCGCGTGTTGCCAGACGGATATGTTTGGAGGGACTGGTGATGTGAGTTGGGGCCTCATCATGCAGCACGTACTGTCTACATGCACTGATATGTACCTTACACATTTGAGGCATGCAGCAGCTGGAGGGGGATGGGGGCCTGCTGGCCTGTGCAAAGCATGCACTTGCTGTACATTATATCTCGTGCCCTTCGGGTGTGGTGTCGCCAGTCACCTTTCTGTAGGATGTGGGTTGCTGCCTTGCAACATGTACTTCCACTTTTCACCAGGGATGTACTCACCTTGATATTATGATGGCACTGTCTACACTATCTTTGATGAATAAACAAAATAAAGATATGTTTTTTACAGACATTTGTCTATTTTTCTGCTTGATCATGGTGACAAATATGCAAGGGAATGTGTGTCTTTCATTCAGTCCTTACTCCTTATGATCCAGAGAGACGAGGGTGTTTTTGTTAATGTCACTAGATGTAGATTGTCATGTCTTTCTTCCCAGGTAATGGAGGGTTAGGTGACTTGAACAAGGACACATGGCGTGTTAATGTGAATTTTACCCTGGCTGCTTGGGTTTCCAAGAGGTTTTCAAACCACTGAACTACTAACCCACTCTTTCGGCACATTGACACTTGTATCTCATGATTTGGTTGGGATGTAGATGGCCCACCTGTGCACATATCCTTGTAAGGTGGCAGCTGTGTATCAGACAGCCATTTGTGACATCACTGGCTCCTACAGATTCCCATAGACACTCTCCCTTTGTGGTATTTGTTTGGCATTGTGCTCAGTGTGCTGTTTGTGGCAGTCATTAGATCCATGTGTTGTACCTCTGTAGGTTGCAGGTTTGACACCCACAGGTGGGTTATATGTTTATTGTATGTTGTGCTACCATGAGCATTAGCTAACATGAGGTTCATTAACAGTACACACACCCATCCCTCTCTTCATTGTACACCAAGGTTTACCCTGTGCACTGCAGAGCCATCAGATCTTATCTGATACATGGTTCTCTTTCTTTATGGTGCTTACATGACAGTGTACCTGTTGGTTTGGTATTGGTGTGGTTCAGCTGGTGTCTGGTACACATGTTTGCATGTTGAACTCTCTCCAGTCCTGATCCAGACTATTACACAGCTCCACAGAGGATCCTCTGCTGCATGTGTGGTTTAGTTTTGTTAATCCTTTGCTTGCTGTATCCACTGCATAACATATCAGTGTGTGTGCGCATGTGTCCCTGGTCATAATTACAGCCTGGGATGTGATCTTTAAACAGCAGATCTGCATGTGCTTTTGGCCATGATTGCTGCTTGGGGTTGGTCTGGCCGGACAGCCAACAGGCATCTTGTGTGATGTTCTGTACTATTTTTGTATGTAGGTTTTGCTAATTAGCTCACGTTGGTGGTGTGGGCTACAGGTTTGTGCATTGCCATTTATGGTATTGGGCGTGGGTGTGAGTCCTCTCTATTCTATTTGATTTGTGTGCTTGTCCTGCAGAAGTGGTTTTCAGTAGGCTGGCACTGATATGTGTGCATATCTGTGTTGTGAGCACATTGTGCCCTCATCAGAGTTGTGGACCATCCTTCTGTCCATTTTCTGACTACCAGCTGTTGTGTCATCCTACCCTGATGTGCATGCTGCTAACCCACGTCCTGCACTACTACACATTCCTGCATTGCAGCTCTCCCTGGTGACCTCTCTTGTGTGTGCTCTGCATAGCAGTGCTACTCCACTGTCATTCTGAAATTTCACCTATCCTGCCATTTCAGCATCCTCTGCTGTGCACATCTTCCCATCCACTGTCACACACTGTCATTATAGCATCACTCTGTACATAGCTACATCTGTCCACGATGTCTTTGTCCATTTCTCTAGCTGACACTTGGGCTGGGGCTGATTTGTGTGGTCCAGCAGCTGTCATCTACATCCTTATTTTACATATGCATTGTCTTTCCTTTTACCTCTGTGCTGTGTTTGGGTTACATGTGTGTTTGACACATATCTCTCTTGACCTTCATATTGGGTGATCATAGTGCTCTTGGAAAACGTATTTTAGTTCACCTCTACATCCTTGGTGAAAGTTAGGTAACACCTTTGACACTGGCAGCTTATGGTGTGTCTACAATGGTGCCCTGGGAGTTCACAACCTTTAAACATGGACTATGTGAAAAGTTCTCAGTTGCCGTTGCTGACGTGTATGTTTAGGATGTGCCTTCTAGTGCACCCTAAAAGGTGGATTTGTTTATGGAACTAGGGTGGGGTTCTTGTTAGATGGCAGCACATATTGGTGTACAGTTGCACATTGAAAAAGGACATACCTCTGGCAAACCTATTCAGTGGTGATTTGAAAGCATGACCCTTGCACCGTCAGTCAGTGTCTTCACCATTGTGGTACACTGCTATTACGTCTTGCATTTCAGCACACCCACTTATCATTTCCATGCATTACAATGCACATTGATGCCAGCCAAAAATAGTGCTCTGACCTTGTCCCACCTCATACAGCCCCCTGAAAGCAACATTGTAGTGTGGCTTGGTGGAGCATGCACTTTACCATGTGCCCTCTAGGGTACCTTATGGGGCACCTTATGCTACAGTGCTTTGTGTGTGCATTTACTAGCACTATTAATTACAATGTAAAATGCTTTGTTGAGCAATATTCCACGTAACAGGTAATTCCTCATCTAGCCTTATTCATTGGCCACAGCGGGGGATTAAACCCATGATCCCTACACCATTGGTCAGTGTTTTAACCATTGTGTTGTGGCTCTGTTGCTGTGATTGATCATCTGTGCACCGCCTTATGCCTTCCAAAGTTTACAACGCCCCGCCTTCTGCAGACCCGAATTAACATGCCCCCTTCTACCAGGCAACATTAGCAGCGCACCATCTGCTGCCGTGCGCAACTCACAGCGCACCGCCTTATGACATCGCAACCACCCACACTTAACATCGCACAGCCTTATGCCCAAAAAACTGACATCGCACCGCCTTATGACGCCCAACCTTAACAGCGCAGCGCCTTATGCCGGCCAAAAACAATATGCCTCCTGCAGCACTCTTATCCATAAAGAGTGATGCCTCAGCCAGCCTTTTCCATTACGCACATTAGGGGATTGAACTCATAAACCCTGCACCATTGGTCATTGTCCTAACCATTGTGCTGTGGCTCTGTTGCTGTGCTGGATCATCAGTGCACCGCCTTATGCCTCCCAAAGTTTACAGCGCACCACCTTCTGCCCCACGGAATTAACATGCCGCCTTATGACGCCCAACATTAACAGCGCAACTTCTTCTGCCATCCGCACCTCACAGTGCACCGCCTTATGCCGCCCAAACCACCCATACAACATCACACGACCTTATGCTGAAAAAAATATAACCTGCCTTATGCCGCACAACCTTTACAGCGCGACGCCTTATGCCGCCCAAAATCAATATGCCTCCTACAGCACTCTAATCCATAACATATGATGCCTCAACCAGCCTATTCCGTTAACCACAGTAGGGGATTGCAACCATGATCCCTGCACCATTGGTCAGTGTCATGACCATTGTGCTGTGGCTCTGTTCCTGTGCTTGCACATCTGCAAGACGCCTTATGACTCCCCATATTAATAGTAGCCTCCTACATCACTAGCGCGCTGCCTAATGCCCATCAGCGTGACAACCTATATTAGACTGGCTCCTAAAGTAATGCCTCAGCCAGCCTTGGTCATTGGGCACTGTGGGGGATTGAACCCCTGATCCCTGCAATATTGGTATGTGCCTTAACCATTGTGCTGTGGCTCTGATCTTCTGTTTGCACATCAGCGCGCTGCTTATACCTCCCACTATTAGACTGCTGCCGAAAACATCAGCGCGCTGCCTTATGCCACCCAAAACATCAGTGCCCCCCTTTAGGATGCCCAGTATTTCTCTGGCTCATAAATTAACAACTCAGGCAGCGTCATTGGGCACTGTGGGGGATTGAACCCCTGCTCCCTGCATCATTGGCCAGTGTCTTAACCATTGTGCTGTGGCTCTGTTCCTGTTCTTGAACATCAGCGCGCCGCCTTATGCCATTCAACACTAACAGCGCACCGCCTTCTGCCGTCCACACCTAACAGCACACCGCCTTATTGCGCCCCAACTTCACAGCGCACCGCTTTATGCCCAACATTACCAGCACACTGCCTCATGCCGCCAAAATTAACAGTGCGCTGCCTTCTGCTGCCCAGAATTAGGATTAGCATTAAAATTAACAGTGCGCAGCCTTCTGCCTCCTATAGCGCTTTTAAACATAAAAGTTAATGCCTCATCCAGCCTTTTCGTTGCACACAGTGGGGGATCAAACCCATGATCCCTGCACCATTGGTCAGTGTCTTAACCATTGTGCTGTAGCTCTGTTCCTGTTCCTGGATATCAGCACGCCGCCTTATGCCGCAAACACGCATTTTCCATGCGCTAATGTGCGGCGCGCCCGTTAGGGCGCCGTGCACCTTAGCGCATTTTTCGTCCCGGTTTGCCTTTCTCAGCCAGACACGCCCACCTCCTTATTTGGCATCCTGCACACTACCGCGGCCCGCACATTACCAAGGTTTAGTAAACATACCCCTAAGACTTTCTGACCAAAAAACAATTTATCAGAATTCCTGACTTATAATCTAAGAGTCCAAGCCCTCCGCAAACCCTCCTCCTCTGTTCCTTCAAGAACGTAAGTCAAATTCAAATTCAAGGTGTCAGATGAAGCACCCCCCCAAATCTTCATTCGGCAAAGGACTACTAGATCTTTTTTTCATAGGCAAATAATACATTTTTGAAGTAGGGGGTAAAGTATTCTCTGGTACACTCAAATTTTCAATCAAATATTTCTTAAACAGTTCAGAAGGGGAAATACTTGGGGAGATTGGAAAATTCACAAAACGTAAATTCTAGAATGGATAGCTGCATTGTCCCTAATAAAAGAGGCAGTCTGCTGCTGCAAAAATAGTACCTGACTAGCAAATGTTCCCAACTCAGCACTGAGTCCCAGTCAAGAATGCTTCTGTAACTGCAGCATATTCCCCAGGTCCTGAGTAATCTGCTCCACTCCATCCAAACCCCGAGACACAGATTTCTCCAGTCAAACAATTACTGCCCATATAGAATCCAATGTTACCACTGCCAGTTTACATAGAATGCCTTTGCTGGCCAGGGTTCGAGGGGGTTCCCCCACTCATGATGAAGGAGAAACCCACAGTTTGGGGCTCAGATTGACATCCGAAGCCAAGAGGACTGCCTTCTGGTCAGCCCCAGCTCTACCCGTCACAGAATCCACACCACCAGCAAGGATAAACTTCATAATGGGCTGTTGCAAAAGAGAAGGATCAGCTTTGGGGTAGGTCCGCATCTTCCCTTCCTCTTCCCCATCAAAGGAGACCGCCAAACAAATACCAAAAAAGTAATCTTAACGGCAAACAGCTCAAAGCAGGGCATTTTGCTGGAGTGGGCAAATCACGCTGCCACCATCTTGGATTCCCCAGCATCAATAAGACGTTTATCAACATTTGTGTCTGGCATATCTAGAAAAGGCCTCCATCATCAGTCACATAAGAAAATCTCCCTAAGTTCAATCTTTGACTGCACCGGGGCTGCCTTTACCATCTGACTCCCCTAAGAATAAGAAGCAGCTCTCCTCTGCACATCCTCCACCACCGGACCAGCTCCGTGCATGAGACAACATCAACAGAGGTGAGACTGATCCCATGCGCTAAGACTCCTCCTCCTTCTCACACAGATAGCATCCCTGCCTGCACGCGGTCTGTCTGTTCCACCCTCCTACATTATCACCAGCAGCAGCAATCCAGCTTAAATACCCGGCGTGCTACAGACACACCTGCGCCTGGTGGGCCCGTGCCTGAGGGCCTCGCCAGGCCTTTAAGCGTGACCACTGACCATTCCTGCTAGCAGGATTCAATCTAATAACCCCAGATCCTGTAAGAAGCTGTTGTTACTGAAAAGAAAGCCTAGAGACTTGAGCTTCTAACTCCGAATATGGATCCCACGTCAGAGATTGCTATCAACTTGTACCAAGGCTGATCAGCCTCCCACATCTAACTACTGAACCCCCTGACAACTCTATACTCCCTAAGTTACTGAATAACATAGGTCAGTAGCTTCACAGTTACTAAATCAGCCTGTTCACTCTAACAGAGCATTCAATTTTGTCGCTTAGTTAACAGCTATATATCTACTGCATTATTGTAATTTGTCTAACCTGATTTTAACCTGCTCTCTTCATATGCTCTTCAGTCTTTTGATCTGAATTATTGATTGTAACAATTGCGTTAGTCACTTAATCTGCCAAAACAGCATTACTACCCTGCTCCTCATACTTATTCACATTATTACAACTGAATTAACACCTCTATCAACCCAGAAACTGCTACAAACAACCCAAAACTGCTCTACCCACATTGCATTGCCCCACACCCCAGTTAACTGCTCAGTCACTCACCTCCAATAGATAAACTCTAAGATCTGACACTCTGTTAACTCAGGTTCCTCATTCATATTGTCACTTAAACTATTCCCTGTAGCACCAAAATCCACCCTTTACTGCATTATATCCACCCTATTAGCCACTGCAGATACTCTCCGATCACTATTTATTTACTGGACCAAAGAGTAACTGCATCATATATAAAGATAACCTCATACCATTACCCAACCTACTGGATGTATTTCAATTAATCACCCCACACATCAGCAACGAAGATGTACACTCAGCTTTTAATGCCTCTAATACTTGGTACAATTATTCTTGCTAGTCTAACATCAAAACTAAATGCCCAATTCCCACCCCATACTTACCTTGAACCAATCCCAATCATCCCCTCATTTTACAATGCTGTTCTATCTCCATCCCTTCACAAACCATACGTCAGGGCTCTAAACTATACACAAGCAAGGAGACTAATATAAATAAACACCTCCCACTTATCTACCAATACATTTAAATCTACCACAAGAATTCTTGCCCTCCTCAGAGGTTTATACATCAATGCTAGATCCATAAAAAAGAAGATCCCAATAATAGCTGACTATACAAAAGACGCTAATCATGACTTAATCCTCATAACAGAAACCTGGCTTAGTGAATTTGATAATGTACTTTTAAACCAATTAAATCCACCTAATTATAAAATATTCCATACTCCAAGGTCAAACAAAAGAGGTGGCAGTATAATGATGCCTTTTAAAGATTCGCTATCTCCAAAAATACATAACTCTAGAACAACATCTGGCATTGATCTTCTACTAATAGCAAATGCATGGCTTTCTGTCTAATCTATAGACCCCCAACCTCTGACCCGGATGGTCTATCTAACATTATCAATGAAATAGTTAGCATATCACCAAATAAAAAAGTAGCACTACTTGGTGATTTCAATCTCCCATCAATCCAAAACTCGCAAGCTTCCTCCTTTACTATGTCAATAGAACAATTAGACTACAAACAAATAATCACCAGCCCAACGCACAAAAAAGAGAACATAATAGACCTCATACCACGAGATATTCAGCTACATAATATCATCCCCCCCCCTTATCACTACGATCCCATAGTCAGACCACCACCTCATAGAATTCACACTAGAGGTCACTCATCCTCTCTCCCAGACTCAAAAAAGAAATGTTAAACAATACTCCAAATATGTTCAATTTGATAAAGAAGGCTTCACAGATAAGATCTTGCAATCCATACACACGAACACAGAAGATCTCAATGACTTAATTGACAAATGGAGCACCTCTATTGCCAACATAGCAACCAAGCCACTGACCTCACATCAAATTTCTAAAAATCCTTCTAAGCAATGGTACACACATGAGTTAAGCCTAATCAAAAGAGAACTAAGAAAATTTGAACGTACATGGCTTTCCAAAAAACCACTGAAAATAGAGACAAATACTTACGCTTACTCACAAAATGCCGTCATCAGATTAACCAAGCTAAAAAATAAAACCATACAACTCTCCTTATGAAATCAATTAACATATCCAAAGACCTATTCTCAATTGTAAGATCTCTCACAACTCACCCAGACTCTTCAACTGAATCAACTACTATCACACAACAGACTCTAGCTGACTTTTATGCGTCAAAGTCAAACTCAACTACAAACACACTCCCTGGATATATCTTTGATATTACACAGCCCACAGAAATCTGGGATAAGTTTTATCCAATACATCTAGACTCCCTCAAAAGTACCATATCAAAGATGAACACCACCACACAGGGCCGGCCCATCCATTGTGCGAGAATGTTGTTGGCACAGGGCCCTGCGCTTCAGGGGGCCCTCGCCAACAACATCCTGCACACTCTCGGCTCTCGGCTCACCTCCCTTTAGCGGCTCGCGGCTTCCAGCAGGCTCAGCAACAGCTCCTTACAGCCGTCGAAGTGAAGACTTTTGTTTCCTTCACTTCGGCAGCTGTGTTGTAATGAAGATCGCAGACGGGCTGAGTGCCAGGACACCGGAAATGTCCTTTGACCTCCGGTGTGTCTGCGATCTTCATTACAACACAGCTGCTGAAGTGAAGGAAACAACAGTCTTCACTTCGGTAGCTGTAAGGAGCTGTTGCTGAGCCTGCCGTGAGCCACGAGCCGCTAAAGGGAGGAGAGCCGGGACCTCTAAAGCTTGCCATGGGGCTCTTCGGGGAGGGAGGGCTTGGGCTTGAAATGGGCTGAGTCAGGGCAGGGGGCTCAGATTTGAAATGGGCTGAGTGGAGGGGCCTAAAATTGGAAACGGACTGAGTGGGAGTGGGGGGGGGGGGGGGGTGGCTAGGATTGGAAATGTGCGGAGGGGGGGGGGGCTAGGAATAAAAATGGGCTGAGTGTGGGGGTGGCTGGGACTGCAAATGGGCTGATGGGGAGGACTAGGACTGGAAATGGGTGTTTGGGGGGTAGGATTGGAAATGGTCTGAGTGTGGGGGAGCTTGGATTGGAAATTGACTGATGTGGTTCTGGAATAGGATTGGAAATGTCCGATGGGGGGGGGGGCTAGTTTTAGAAATGGCTGATAGGGGGCTAGGATTGCAAATGGGCTGATAGGGGGAGCTGGAATAGGACTGGAAATGGGATGATGGGAGCAGGAATAGGACTAGAAATTAGCTGTTTGGGGGGGCTAGGACGGGACATGAGCTGCTGGGGGGGCTCGGACTGGAAATGGACTGTGTGTGGGGGAGCTTGGACTGGAAATGGGCTGAAGCTTCCCCACACTCAGCCCAATTTCCAGTCCAAGCCCCCCATCAGCTCACTGGAATAGGATTGGAATTGGTTTATGGGGGGCTACTATTGGAAATGGTTGATGGGGGGGGGGGCTAGGATTGCAAATGGGCTCTTGGGGGAAGCTTGGACTGGAAATGGGCTGGTGTGGGGGGGGGGGAGAATGCAACTAGAAGGGATCGGATGCTGAGTGGGACTGGAACTAGAAGGGAGCTGATTTGGGGGGAGGACTAGAAGGGGATGGGACTGGGGGAATGAGGATGGAGGGGGAAAAGATATTTTGTGAGGGGGAAGAAAAATCTATGAGTTACTGGGTATTGGCAGAGTAAGTGGGGATTGAGGATGGAAGGGTGAAATTTGAGTGGATGATAAAGGAATAAAAAAGAAATTGGGGAAAGAGCAAAAGGGGAAAGATTAGTATGTTAAAGCAGATGTAGAAGATAGAATGGGAAAAATCTAGAAGACAGGACAAATGGACAGCAGACAATGGAGAATTAGCAGAAGACAGAACAAACCATAAGAAAGTGACTGGAGCAATTGCAATTGAAAAATAAAATGCCCAAACAACAAAAGGTAGAAAAATACTTTTTTATTTTGAATTTATTAACTGGAATATGTCAGCTCTGGGAAATGTGTATCACTAACGTCTTTGGGTTTTTGTTTAGTACAAGAGGAAATTAATTTATAGTGGTATTGTACATTCCAAGTTAGGCTTTAAGGGTTCCCAATTTAATTATTGCCTTCTGATTTCTAAATTGTGATCCAGTGTTCTTTGTTGGTCTATGTTCTGCATGTGTAACCGAGCTGAGATATTTTGTTCTTGTAGTTTCTGTTTGACAGTGCCATTTGTTCTCTTTCCCCAGTAGGAGATGTATTAGTATTACCTGAGATGTATTGGTTTAATATTTGCAGTGTTGCATTTTTGATAGGTAGGATTTGGTGCTTTGTGAGTCCTGGTAGTTCTGTTATGATATGGCAGGTTTGCTATGGGTTCTAAATGGTCAGTGTTTATTTATTTATATTCTCTTATATACTGTGCTATTCTGCATCAGTTCAGTTTACATTGAACAAACTGAAATTACATTGAACAGGGCATTATAACTTGGAGATAACTATTTTACAGGGTACATGGGCTATGGAGGGTTAAGTGGCTTGGCCAAGACCTCAAGGAGCACCTGTAGGGCTAGAAACCCCAGTCCTTACAGCCCAAGGTTGCTGTCCTTGAGTGGGATTTGAACCCCTGACCTTTTGGCCTGAAGTACCTTGCCCCAACCACTAGGCTACTCCTCCACTCCTGTTTATAGCAGTTCCTAATGTGCCTAGTGGTTGGCACTGGAGTATAGTAATGTAGAAATCCGGTAGTCTTTCTTTATCCAGACACTCATTAAGAGGCATGTTATCAGTATGCTAATATTTATGCAAATGATGCTTCTTATGCAAATGAGGCCCCAAAATGAGCCTCTGCACATGGCCCCTCACCCCCCTTGGACCACCCTAGCCACTACATCAAAAGCCGACCCCTGCCCTGTTTAATTGATTAAAACTGCATACAACGAATTGGCCCCTATCTTATTGATGATAATTAACCTCTCCCTCTCTCAAGGATACATGCCCAGTGACCTTAAAAAAGCCATCATATGCCCAATACTAAAAAATAAAATCCTGGATAAAAACAGCCTATCCTGTTAGAGACCCATCTCCAGTCTACCTTTCTTGTCTAAAATAATAGAAAAAATGTATATATGCAACTCCAAGACCACATAGACCTCTACTCATTGCTCGATGATAACCAATATGGGTTTAGACCTTACCATAGTGTTGAGACCCTGATGTTAACAATCTATAACAAGATCATAAAAGGGATTGATAACAATCAAGCCTTCATACTCATTTTCCTAGATATTGCTGCTGCATTCAACTCAATAATACATACACATTTAATACCAAGACTAAAACAAATTGGCCTAACTAACACCACCCTAAATTGGTTCGTATCCTATCTCTTCAACAGAACACAACAGGTCTGTATAGACCAATCTTTCTCCAATACTTATCCACAAACCACAGGCTTACCTCAGAGCTCTGCACTTTCAGCATGACTATTTAATATTTATATTCAAACTGTTTGCCACATAATAAAAAAAATTCTCAATTGATTATGCCATCTTTGCCGATGACATAATGCTGTACATGACCTTTAACATTAACTTGCCTAACTTTGACCTTATCACCTCATGTTTCACACAAATTGCAGATTGGCTCAAAAATCATGTATTGAATATAAACTATAAAAAACTGATGTTCTGATAATTTCCAGAAACCAAAGATACAGCCCACCAAAAATCATTACAATCGATGATTTTGACCTTGACATTAAAGATGAAGTAAGGTACTTAGGTATAACACTAGACAGACACCTATCATTCAAAACCCATATTAAAAACATAGCAAAGACAATATTTAACAAAGTTAGACTCCTACAACACCTAAGCCTTTACTCCAGCATTCTGATTTTAGAATCCTTATGCAAGTTATGATAACTCCGCACATTGACTATTGTAATAGTCTCCTCCATGGCCTGCCTAAACTATCACTGCATCATTTGGTAATGGCACAACATATAGCAGCCCGAATTATAAACAATTCACATGGTATGGACCATATCACCCCTTTTCTCCACGAACTACACTGGCTTCCTATTCAAAGCTGGATAAAATATAAATTAATATCGACCATATTCAAAATCATAACAAAATTAGCACCATCAACCCTTTCACAATTGATCAAAGTTGTGCCCAATGACCAGCAAAGAAGAGGTCAAACCAAAAACATGCTCATTACTCCAACTGACTTCAGAAAAACAAAACACCAGCAACAGGGCATTTGAATATGTATCCCCAATGCTCTGGAACCTATTACCCCAAGAACTCAGAAATATCACAGACTTAACCTTGTTCTGGTCCCATCTAAAAACCTACTTATTTATCGAACATTTTGGTCAAAACGATCGACCACCTGAAATTGACCCTACACACCTTCAACACAGCCCCAACTGTCAATGATCAAAATTAATTAAAAGCACAACTTCTATCCGACAACGTTCAAAACCTACCCTCAATCAATCATCAACATTAACTGTATATAAGTTATACTGTTTTAAAATTATGTAAATTACAATTTTGTTCAGCGCCTGTTATGTTGTTTATATGTTTTGATGTACCTGTTGTTCCAAATGTAAACCGCTATGATTCCCTGAAATGGCGGTATATAAAATACACAAATAAATAAATAAATCTCATTTGTCCATTATATGCACTTCCCAAACACAAATCATTGGATTTGCTGTAGCATCGGGGCATTCCAGGGGTTGCACTTGACAATATTCAGCACCTGACCAGTGATCTTAAACCGAATAACGGTAGATACTTTAAAGGCTGGTCTACCTTTATCCAACCAGTTTATCTAACTGGACACACTGGTTATTCAATGCCAGTGGCCAGATATGACCCCATCATTGAATATCTGGGTTTAACTTAAAACGGCAATGGCCAGCCGCTTTAAAGGCCCAATTCTGAGATGCGAGTCGCAGGGTTGCGGTGGGACATGCAGCCCCACAAGCTGTCTGAGCCCAGTTCCCCCTCTGGCTCTCCCCATACGTCCTGAGCGGCAGGATGGGGAGAACCGGAAGGACCTGGGCTGAGCAGGGGCGGGCCAGCTCAGCAGGACGTACAGGGCCAATTCAGGATATGGCCTTGTACGTCCTGCTAAGTCAAAGGGGACATGCCCCTTATTCCACCTCGAAGATTGAATAAGTACCACGAAACGGCAATTGGGTCAGGGGATCCTCCCTTGGGGCTGTGGCCGGGTGCAATGGGAGTCTCCATCGCCCAATCCAGGCACTGGCAGGCCAGCCATGGGTCAGGCAGCGGGGATGAGGGGGGTCTAAGTCACGGGTGTTGAGAGCACCTGTGGGGAGGACATCCCCACAGGAAGGCAGGGGCATTCCAGGCCATCCTGGGCCTAATTCTGGTTACCGGGGGAACATTTTGTTCCTGCGGTCCAGAATCGGGTCCTAATGAGCCCGTCTTACTTGAGGCCACCCAGACAGCCCAGACATGCTCCTTCATGAACCAGGCTCCACGTGTGCTGACTACTGCCACTAAATATCAGTCCCTGTGATTTTTATAGCTTTGAGATCTACTCTATGTTAGAGATTTCAGTGGTTTCTTTCTCAAATGATATCTCTTTGACTTTCCTCATGGGGGCATGTTGACTAAAGGTTAATGCAGGTTAAGAAAAATTAACACAGGTTAAGTGTTAAGTGTCAATCCAAGTGTACTACCTGTTCATTGTAAGTGCAAAGTAGGCTCTTCCTACCCTGCACTGATTTTAAAAAGTGCGGTATATAAAAGCATAAAATAAATAAATAAAATAAGTGCTGCCATTACCCATTCATTTCTATGGGCCACTGCAGCACTTAGCACATGCTAACCTTTAGAAAACATGACCAATGATCTTTTGCTTTGTATGCTGTATGATTCTTAGGTGAAATTTATTAGAACTAATATCATTTACACTTCACTAACCAATGTCAACAGTATGAGAAAGTAGTTCAATGACTTGTTTTTTTGCTACTACATTGTAGACATAGGGGGATGTTTACTAAACAGCGATAACGTCACAGCGGTGCAGTTAGTGTGCGATATGTAACATTATCACACGATACGCAACTGTCTGCCAGTGCCCTATGTGATGGGTACAGATCTGCATTGATTACCCTGGAGGGTGCCCTTTCCCAGCAGGAATAGAGCTGATGGTCCTCTCTACTGCCTCCATTGCAAAGATGTAGAGTGTGGGTCTGTTGGTGGCAGATCCTGTCCCCCACCCTGACACAGAGAGGGTGGGTTGGGTGGTGCTGCATAATCCACATGTGGGTCCAGCCCCCCCCCTGCTCTTATAACAAGTGACCATGGCAACCACACAGGATATGCACTATTCTGGGTGCATCACAGTCCACAAGGGTTACACTTGACTGGGGAATACAGATGGACACAGGTGTACCCTAGGTGGGACTGCAAGGACTACCTATCACACACTAGCACGGATGGGGACCTACAGCACAATCTATCTCAGCCAAGTCAGGTGCTGCGGACCTGGTGCTGGGCGCCCCACCTCACCCTCAGGGTGATCACAGGAACCACATAATGTCATGGTCTGTAGCTACTCTGTGCCAGTAACACACACGGTCAGTTCCCCCTACCAGGCCAAGGTGCTGTAGAGGCGCATACCCCACCTTGTGATCAGATGTAGACTGCTGATCTGCATGTGCAGTGAATCATGGGTACAGGTGGGTTTACCCTATCCTGGTAACCACAGCAGACAGTTTGTGTGGTGACCTGCAGTCTTTCTGTAGCCAGGCAGCGCTGTGTTAGAAACTGTAGAGGTGTAGCCCACTGGTTGCTACAATGACTTCTGAGGCAGAGGTCATGAGTTTGATCCTACAGTGGTGTTATTTAATACGGACCATGTCCTTTTACTTCGTGTAACAGTCAGACACATCTCTACAATCTGTGCTGCCAGCAAAAACACCCTCACAGTGCCGTAACCTAAGGTGCCTTTTAAGGCGCCCTATAAAGTGCCCTATAGGGCACATTGTAAGGTGCCTTAGCGGACAGGACACCTTATGAGGCACCTTAGGTTATGGCACTGTGAAGGTGTTTTTGCTGGCAACACAGATTTAAATTAAAAAGGAATGCCTCAGACAGCCTTATTAACTAACACCACTGCAGGATCAAACTCATGACCTCTGTCTCCACAGTCATTGTAGTAACCTGTGGGCTACATCTCCATAGATTCTAACACAGCGCTGGCATGATCTTACGTTTAACACGTGTTGACGAGCTAAGGCGCCTCTATCGTGCGATACAGATTCATTGCTACCTTGCCGCTGGAAACGCCCACTACCTTATATGGCATTCCTCACATTAATGCTGCAACTAGCGCCGGTAACATTAGGATGGTTTAATAAACATACCCCATAGTACAACAAAAGAAATTGGCTTGATTTTATCTTCAGCTCCACTGAATGGACATAATTAGCAGCAGGATGGGTGAGCCGGTGGCGGGTGGGAGGGGGCGGGATCTGGGTGGAGCGGGGGTGGGCCAGCCCAGCAGGACTTACAGGGCCAATTCAGGACATGGCCTTGTACATCCTGCTAGGTCAAAGGGGACATGCCACTACACTAAAATGCGTTAAGTGCAAATAACACACAATTTGCCATGTAACACATTATTTGGCTAAAATCATGCATTATTCCATTAACACATGATAGTAACTATCCCTCCTAGTAGGTTTAATCATGTGTAGGTAATTTGGTGGGATAATTTTCAAAGTGAAAATACATACATACTTACCCTTTGAAAATCGATGCAACATACATATTTGTTGACCGCCAAATGCAAGTTATCAAAAACTACTTCTGTAATAACTACAGGCACTTCTTGTGGCCTTGGGCAAGACACTTAACCCTCCATTGCCTTAGGTGCAAACTTAGATTGTGATCCCTTCAGGGACAGGGAAATGCATACTGTATCTGGATGTAACTCACCTCGATCCTCTCCTGGAAAGGCGTGACCAGAATACTTATGATAATAAATAAATATATGTATATATATATATATATATATATATATATATATATATATATATATATATATATATATATATATATAGATATATATATATATATATATATATATAGATTCTCTCTCTCAGCCTTTTTGTCTCTCTTTTTCAGTATATATAAATGTGCCAAAATTATATACAAAGTGAATGGAAGAAAATAAATTTTTGGAAATTACAATTTAGACCCTATGACGAACATATAGATCCATTAGATAGTCCTAGAGAGGCAATCTAATCCTAAATGAACTGGCAGGGGCCAGCTTAGATGAACAATAACTGATTCAGGGATCTGGGATCTGGAATGAAAGTGGGACCAGAACCCTTTCCAGCAATAATTGGGTGAAGAGAATAACAAGATTTAGAAGATAGACTGGGCCTACACAAGGAAGAAGAGGAGTGGGAATCAGAGCAGGAAAGTGTGCGGGACAACAGGATTGAAGATCAGGGTTGGAGGTGGGGAAATACACTTGACTGTCCCAGGCATAGCTACAGTGGCTGACCTGAAAATATAGGAACCATCAGAGAGAAACTTAAGGAGCTCTGGTGATCTGAGACTACTCTAAATAGATCCTAGGAGAGAAGTATCAAGCTGCAATCCTGGAGAGCTGCATCTAGTCTGGTTTTCAGGATATCTTTAATGAAATTTCATGAGTTATTCAATAGGAATATCCTGAAAACCAGACTGGCTTGTGGCACTCCAGGACTGCAGTTTAACACTCCTGTTCTAGAAGATAGTACCAACTTATGTACGAAGTGCAATCACAGATTCCATTGCTGCAATTGTATATATAGTCAAACTGTCACTATCTAAGAAAGCTTAACTCGGGAAACAGAGTAATGTAGCAAGGGAAGATAAGAAGGGGCCATGGCTCTGTACACCAGCCTAAAGGGGCTGCTGGAAGAACAGCCAGAGATTGATGAAGGAACAGCACCAAAAAGAAAAGTAAATGCGGGGCCTTTGAGCTTTTGCCTACTCAAGGCTGACTCAAGGCCTACTGCATTCCAACCCCTGAAAAACAGGAAGCCTGCATCAGAGTGGTGGAGGGATGTGGTCACTGTTCCCTCTAAGCTGTGTGCATGTGCGCGCGCACACACCTCGCTGAGCGAGCGCACATACTTTATAACAGAGCACACAAAAATATGGTTCTGATTCTGATAGAAAACAACACAGAGGTCTTAAAATTTAAAAGTTGTTGTGTATTTACGGTTTTCACAAGTTCTACAATATTTTCTAGTGCAATCAATGTGGTGTACATACTGTATTCTGACGTGTAGTCAAATTTTAAAGTATATAACTCAGAGTGTCGTTATGTGCCTGCTTTGTTTGTGAGGGAGGGAGCTAAGGGCATTAAATCTGCATTAATCACCTTTCTCTTAACTCCCCCCCCCCCCACCGGCACACAGGCTCTTTCCCACACAAATACACACTGTCACTTTCTCAGCCTCCACCCTTCCCCCCAGGTGTACCACCGCCAGCCTCAATCTTCCCTCCTGTTCAGTTGTTCTCCTAGGACAAGCAGGATGAGTCAGCCACACTTGGTGACGTCATCTGACGGTGCCGAGATGGAAGTACTCTCCATAGCTCAGAAGGGCTTTTGCCCCTCTGAACATGAGCCAACTGGCCCCACCCCCCGGCCCGCCCCTAGCTAGCCAGTTTCTGTTCTTCCGCCTTGCCACCAAGTTGGAACTTCTACTCTCCAACGAAATCTACTTATTTAAATGTGTCTCAGATGTCTTTTTTTTTCTTTCAGATTCCTGTGCCACCCGGCAACTTCTCTGAACATAGGGCTAGGCTGGGAGCATATCTTCCTCTGGACATGGGCTCAGCGTCCCTCTGTTCCTTCGCTTGTGCCCGGCCCCTCCCGGAGGACTGCTTGAAGAGCTGACCACACTATTCCTATGTATCTGATAAGGAAGCCATGAGTGACCGCGGTGAGATGAGATCTGCTTGATGGGGAGCGGGCCGGGCACGGGACATGAATACCCCACCTGGTGCTGGGTACCCGATGCGGTCTCGAGCCGGGAGACTCCCAACGCTATCGGCGACGCCGGTGAGAACTGCAGGTTATCCTCCAGCGATCCGAGGCACCCTGGGACATGCCGAGGCCGGCCTCTGTTCCCCATTGGCCTCTTCAGCTCTCTCCGCACATCGCGGCATACTGGTCTGGCACACGTGTGGACTCGGCAGGAGGAAGCCTTCTTGTGGGGATCCGGTAGGAGGCAGCCATCTTGCCCCAGCAGCACCGCAAGCTCCACCCCTCCTCTTGCGATTGGCTCTGGATTCCTTGCTCTTCCTTCGCCTGCTATTCGTCAGGCGACTGCAAGCTCCACCCCCTCTTGCTATTGGCTCCGGATTCCTTCGGCTCAGATGTTCAGCTCCGACAGTCCTCCCTCCGCTCCAGCACACTCCCGCTCTCCGCGCCAATGCCGGAGCAGCCGGAAAAGCTTCTTCTTAATGCTGAATTCCTTCAGCCCCAGCGATCAGCCCCGACGGACCTTCCCCGCTCCAGTGCGCTCCCGCTCACCATGCCGATGCAATGCTGGAGCAGCCGGAGAACTTCTTCTCGATGCCGAATTCCTTCAGCTCCGACAGTCAGCGCCGACGGACCTCCCTCCGCTCCAGTGCACTCCCGCTCTCTGCGCCGATGCCGGAGCAGCCAGAGAGCTTCTTCTTGATGCCGACATAAGCGAGCACCTCAGGAGAACTGCGCCAACAACAGCATGTGAGTGTGTCGGCTCAACGCTGATTGGCACCGGCAGAATTGCACGGATGCAGCGTCATGCAGCCTCGGATGGACCATGTCGCCTCAATGCTAATCAGCGCTGGCAGAACCGTACAGACGCTGCATCTTGTGACCTCGGATGGAGCGGACCAACACCAGCAAAATCGCATGGCTGCAGCATCATGTGGCCTCAGATGGAGATGGAGCATGTCGGCTCAACGCGGATTGATCACTCGGACTCTGTGGCGGCAGCGGCAAACAGCACAGCTTCCTGACCACCGGCGAATTGGCACCGACTCTGCAAACATGTCACGTTTCCCAGGGCAGAGGCACGGTCGTGCCTGCACTCATTTCTACAAGAATGGCCCTCTCGCACTCTACTGTGCATAGGGGTTTTCCTCTCTCCTTCCCCAAACCGGAGCCCCAGGGCACCACATCGCCGCACTTCGCAATCGCCTCCTGCTCGGGCGTGTGCACCATGGAATGCCTTCCCGGTGCATAACAAGTACATTGCTGCAGAATGGGATATCCTGAAAGAGGTTGGATGATGACCTGCGCCTAGTTCCCAAAGCAACAACCACATTGCTGTAGCACAATGGTTAATGTAATGATGACTTTGGTGCCAGTGGTCATGGGTCCATTGTCACAGTGGCTTGATTGAGACCAGTTCCAGCTGTGAGTCAGGTAGCCAGCAGGAGTTTCTAATTCAGCACAGCCTGCTACATCGAGGCTTCACTCTTTCGAAATGGCCCAATTGTGGCATCTCTGCGCTTTACGCCACTCCTGCTCCCACGTGCAGTTCCCCGTCTAAAAGAGTTTGGTCTGCTTTAGGGACCTACAGCAGCAGTGAGAGGCACATGCTAGCCCTGAGGAAGTGTCTCGGCACAAAGCAGCCACTGGTGGACCTTACTTCACCACTTGCCTACCAAAGGAAGGCTCAAAGGCCTTCATCCTTCATCTTGTTACACACGTGGCTCCCCACCCAGTAACAAAGAAGATGACCGCCTCCGACTAACAACGGCATCAGAACCCGAATAGATGGCTTCTGTCTGATATTATACGCATGTCATTATGGATCCTGCGTGGAGGATAAAATAAATAAATAAATAATAAATCAAATATCAGGGGGCGCGAGGCTTCATGACAGTCTAACCAGAATACACAAGTCACTCTGTCTATCGTAGCACTGGGGCGCCTGCCCGGAGAGTAGCCCAAAAGGACCAAGGGCTTCCCTCCCGACCAAGAGACTGGGGCAAACTATGTCCCTTGTAACCTCTGCATGAGGCACACTCCGCAGAGCCCAAAGGAAACCCTGACAATCCACCTCCGGCGGCACCACCGGTAGCAGTAGCAACAAAGTGCTGCAGTGCATACAGTCTGTGTGGCCATGAGCAGAAGGCCACAGGTTCAGATCCCATCCGGTGGCAGTGGCAATAAAGTGCTGCAGTGCACACAGTCTGCGTGGCTGTGAGCAGAAGGCCACAGGTTCATGCGGACCCTGCAGTGCATGTCTGTCTTTCAGCCAAGGACATTAAGAGCCCCTCATTGACTGCAGGCAGGACCATTCTGACCAGCCACTGTGGGCACCACCTACATCTGAGGGTGTGAATGATGACATTCACAACTTCTCAGGCACTGACAGGTACCTCAGGGCTCATGGACATCCAGGGACAGAACCCCAACGTCCACTGGTTAGTTCATGGCCTTCGGAACCAGTAATCTGCATCAACTCGGGTCAGTGCATGGCCTTAGGAACCAGTTAGCAGCATCAGCTTGATCGGTCAGCCCGGGCAGCCCTGGAACATCCGCTTGATACACATTGTAGACCCTGCACCCAAGGTGTCACCTAATGGTCAGAGCACTGCCCATAAGCAAGGGACACGGGTGTCCCCCCTGTGTTGGGATCTGCCTGTCCTCTATTCAGACCAGCCAGAGCCGCGTGACCACTTCTCCTCCCATCATTCCCTGTTGACTATCCAGCAGAGATCAAGAAAGCCACGGGATCCAGCAGAGGTAAAGGCAGCCCACGGGATCCCTAACATACCTGCGGACTATCCAGCAGAGGCAGAGATAGCCCGTGGGATCCCTAATCTTCCTGCAAGAAGAGTATTGGACTTCTCACTCCTTATAAGATGAGCCCACCTCTGCCTTGCCATCTATCTGCCTTGTCAGTAGCAACCCCAGGCAGCACTCCAGCCCTGTTCATGCCTGCCTGTTCCCCTGGAGCCTTCCAGAACCAACCTCAAGACCCACAGTGACTGGGTTCCTTTCCGACAAAGCAATACACAGTCTTTCTGACCAAGCAACACACAGTCCCAAGGTAATCTTCCCGCATCAGGACCAACCTGGGATCTCCAGTCTGGATCTTCCCGTTATGATCATCGCAAGGGCAGCACTTTGACTCAGCATGCACAAAGGCAGGTGTTCTAACCAGCGGGGCAGAGGTTCAAGACCTGGCTGAGGACCATATTGGGGCATTACAACGCATCACCAGTGCAGCCATGCCTCCAGGGCCTGAACGGAGAAAGGATGGATGCTCCACAATCCTTTCCCCTTGGAATCTGGGAATGTTGGAAGGCAGTTGCAGCTGTCAGTGGGGCTGACTGCAGATAGATCTGCTTGCCATGTGGAGAACAGGAAGTGCATCTGTTAAAATGAATAATGCCCTTCATCATGCTCACTGTCCAGTACCACGACTGAATGACTGCTGTGGCTCCCTGCAGCATGCAGTCCCCAATGCCACGTGTGAGCCTCCTCGAGGATGTTGCTCTGGACAGCCCTGCTGCTGGCATAAGGATCTGAAATAGACCTCCAGGAAAGCAATTTTGCATAGTGTCCAAACGGCAAGTCCTGATGGCACCCTGCCACATGATACGCTGCCCAGTCTGCCTGCATCTCCATCTGCCGGGATACAAGCAAGGGCTCAAACCATGCCAAGGGCGCACACATGATGTGCGCATCCCTAAAGGTTCCCCACGACGTACGCACACCTGCAAGGCCACCAAGGCCTTGCAACAGGGCCGATCACATCACCCTGGCACCGGTGCACACCATCTAGGAACACCAGTGATAGTTGTGTACCTTGTCGTGCACCTCATGCGTTATGCACCTCGTTATGCACCTCACGCAGGAACCATACCGAGAAGGTCGACCAGGCAGCTCCAACATTCTTTATTATCATCCTCATGCCACTCTTGTAGCTCAACCTATATTGCCTTGCTATCCCTGTGCACTTGCTATTCCTGTGCACTGCTAACGTAGACCGTAACTTATACTATACTGGTTCAGAACAAGACCCATCAAGCCCAGTAGTCTGTTTCCAGGGGCCTAGCTAGGTCACAACAGGCCCCAACAGGCACCAATACTTATATTGGGCCAAGCAGCGATTCCCGGTCCCTGGGTTTTCCTCCAGAAACTTGACCAAACCCCTTTGTCCAACACTGCTACACTGAGGGGCATGTTTACTAAACACCGTTGCTGTGCGGGTTCCCGTTAGTGTGCGGGTGCCATATAAGGAGTGGGCGGGCCAGCCAGAAAAAAGGAAAAAACGGACCGTACCTGTGCGCATCGCGCTAATGTGCGGGTCCCACATTAGCGCGTGGGAAGGCTAAGCGGGGCGCTGCCAGGCACATAGAAGAATACAGCCGTAGCACAATGTTGAAGACAAAAATCAATGGTGCAGGGGCCATGGGTTCAATCCCCCAGTGTGCGCAACCAAAGAAGGCAGGGTGAGGCATGAATATTAATGGTAAAATATCATTTTAGGAGGTATACCACATTAGGGCGGCTGTCGGTGTTGCGCTGTTACGTTTTTGCGGCAGTAATTAATATGTTGCGTTATGAATTTCGCTGTAAAATCTGTGGTGCATTAGGCGGCGCGCTGTACGTCGCTTGCGTTACGTGCGTCGTTAGGCTGTGCGCGGGACATCTTTTGCGTATTGTGAGGCAGTAGGTGGTGCTGTGTGAGTTGTTGACGGCATGAAGCGGTGGGAAAATATCCAAACACAGGACCCGAGACGTAGCACAATGGGGAAGACACCAACCAATGGTGCAGGGCCCACGGGTTCAATACCCCATTGTGTGCAATACAGAAAGGCTGGCCATGGCATAACTAGTACTGCTGGACAAGAAAGTTGCTGGAGGCACACTAATTTTGGCCGTCACCAGGCATCGCGCGGGTAAGTTTTTGCGGCAGTAACTAATATTGATCCACATTATGCGTCTCGCCGGCAGATGTGGGGGTCGTGAGTTGATGCGCTGGAAATGTGGGCGGCATCGGGCGTCGCGCCGTTACGCTTGTGCGGGTCTGGCAGCAGTAGGCGTCGCGCTGTTAGTTGTGAACGGCATAAGGCTGTGCGCAAATGTCCATACACAGGAACTGAGCCGTAGCACAATGGCGAAGACATTAACCAATGGTGCAGGGGCTATGGGTGCAATCACCCAGTGTGTGCAAGCCAACAATTCTGGCTGAACCATGCCTAGTAATGTTTTAAAAAATATATTTAGGAGGCATACCACCTTAGGGCGGCTGTCGGTGTTACGTTGTTGCGCCAGTAATTAATATGTTGCGTTATGAATTTCGCTGTAAAATCTGTGGTGCATTAGGCGGCGCGCTGTACGTCGCTTGCGTTTCGTGCGTCGTTAGGCTGTGCGCGGGACATCTTTTGCGTATTGTGAGGCAGTAGGTGGTGCTGTGTGAGTTGTTGACGGCATGAAGCGTTGGGAAAATATCTAAACACAGGACTCGAGACGTTGCACAATGGGGAAGACACCAACCAATGGTGCAGGGCCCACGGGTTCAATACCCCATTTTGTGCAATACAGAAAGGCTGGCCGAGGCATAACTAGTACTGCTGGACAAGAAAGTTGATGGAGGCACACTAATTTTGGGCGTCGCGCGGGTAAGTTTTTGCGGCAGTAACTAATATTGATCCGCATTATGCGTCTCGCTGGCAGATGTGGGGGTCGTGAGTTGATGCGCTGGAAATGTGGGCGGCATCGGGCGTCACGCTGTTACGCTTGTGCGGGTCTGGCAGCAGTAGGCGTTGCGCTGTTAGTTGTGAACGGCATAAGGCTGTGCGCAAATGTCCATACACAGGAACTGAGCCGTAGCACAATGGCGAAGACATTAACCAATGGTGCAGGGGCTATGGGTGCAATCACCCAGTGTGTGCAAGCCAACAATTCTGGCTGAACCATGCCTAGTAATGTTTTAAAAAATATATTTAGGAGGCATACCACATTAGGGCGGCTGTCGGTGTTACGTTGTTGCGCCAGTAATTAATATGTTGCGTTATGAATTTCGCTGTAAAATCTGTGGTGCATTAGGCGGCGCGCTGTACGTCGCTTGCGTTTCGTGCGTCGTTAGGCTGTGCGCGGGACATCTTTTGCGTATTGTGAGGCAGTAGGTGGTGCTGTGTGAGTTGTTGACGGCATGAAGCGTTGGGAAAATATCTAAACACAGGACTCGAGACGTAGCACAATGGGGAAGACACCAACCAATGGTGCAGGGCCCACGGGTTCAATACCCCATTTTGTGCAATACAGAAAGGCTGGCCGAGGCATAACTAGTACTGCTGGACAAGAAAGTTGATGGAGGCACACTAATTTTGGGCGTCGCGCGGGTACGTTTTTGCGGCAGTAACTAATATTGATCCGCATTATGCGTCTCGCTGGCAGATGTGGGGGTCGTGAGTTGATGCGGTGGAAATGTGGGCGGCATCAGGCGTCGCGCTGTTACTCTTGTGCGGGTCTGGCAGCAGTAGGCGTCGCGCTGTTAGTTGTGAACGGCATAAGGCTGTGCGCAAATGTCCATACACAGGAACTGAGCCGTAGCACAATGGCGAAGACATTAACCAATGGTGCAGGGGCTATGGGTGCAATCACCCAGTGTGTGCAAGCCAACAATTCTGGCTGAACCATGCCTAGTAATGTTTTAAAAAATATATTTAGGAGGCATACCACATTAGGGCGGCTGTCGGTGTTACGTTGTTGCGCCAGTAATTAATATGTTGCGTTATGAATTTCGCTGTAAAATCTGTGGTGCATTAGGCGGCGCGCTGTACGTCGCTTGCGTTTCGTGCGTCGTTAGGCTGTGCGCGGGACATCTTTTGCGTATTGTGAGGCAGTAGGTGGTGCTGTGTGAGTTGTTGACGGCATGAAGCGTTGGGAAAATATCTAAACACAGGACTCGAGACGTAGCACAATGGGGAAGACACCAACCAATGGTGCAGGGCCCACGGGTTCAATACCCCATTTTGTGCAATACAGAAAGGCTGGCCGAGGCATAACTAGTACTGCTGGACAAGAAAGTTGATGGAGGCACACTAATTTTGGGCGTCGCGCGGGTACGTTTTTGCGGCAGTAACTAATATTGATCCGCATTATGCGTCTCGCTGGCAGATGTGGGGGTCGTGAGTTGATGCGGTGGAAATGTGGGCGGCATCAGGCGTCGCGCTGTTACTCTTGTGCGGGTCTGGCAGCAGTAGGCGTCGCGCTGTTAATTGTGAACGGCATAAGGCTGTGCGCACATGTCCATACACAGGAACTGAGCCATAGCACAATGGCGAAGACATTAACCAATAGTGTAGGGAGCATGTCCCCAATCACCCACAGTGTTAGTCCACAACGAGGCATATGTTTAGGGGTGAGAGAACCAATGTTCAGCATAAGGCGTTGCGTTGATGGGCATGAGGCGGTGAAAAATATCCTTTTGGAGGCACTGTAATAGTAGCCTGCAGAAGTGGCGCATTGATGGGTATGCACAGGAACAGACCCACAGCACAATGATGATGACACTGACCAATGGTGCATTGATCAGGGGTTGTATACACGGCTGTGCAGAAATAGAAAAAGGCTGGGTGATGCATCACCTGTCCTAGGTAATATTGCCAGATGAGGGGCATGAAGTTATTGCCCACATAATGTGTAAGAGGCAAAAGGCGCTGTGCTTATATCAGAGCCAAATGAACAGAGCCACAGCAGAAGGGTTAGCACACTGCCCAATGGTGCTGGCATCATGGGTCCAATCCCCTGCTGTGTTCAATGAATAAGGCTGGTTGAGCCATCACCTGTCATGAACTAGGAGCCATGTAACCCTCAATTGTATGTACTACTGATAGCAAATGAACTATGGAAGTACTGTAATAGCAGGTAATGCATAAGGTGCCCATCAAGGTACCTCAGAGGTCAAATTGTAGCGTACACTCTCCACAAACGAAACACACAATGATGTGTATAGGGTGCGTTTTGTGTGCCGTAGGAGGCAGGGCATTGACCAAACACAGTCAGTGCTAGTACCATTGTGTATTGTAATGTATGGAAATCCAAAGTAGGTGAGCAGACATGCAAGATGGAACAGCAGTGTAGCAGAATGGTCATGGCACTGACTGAACGTGAAGGGGTCATGTGTCAAATTGAGCAGTGACTAAGCCTGGGTTACCTACATCTGCGTACAGCATGCAATTGGACAGCGATCTGTGTTGCCAGCTAAACACAAGCCCACCCCAGTGCACAGGAGTATGTCACCCTTTAGGGTGTCACTGAATGCACATCATAAACCACCATTTCAGTGATGGCGAGTTCACATATAACCCAAACACTGCACAGAGCTGAAAGGAAACGTCAAGCAGAACGACAAGAACCACAGACATCACATGTGCTGCAGTACAATAATGACATCCAGGACATGTGGCATCTACATAAATACACACACAAATTGGGTCTAGCTGGAGCTATGTACAGAGTGATGCAAATGTAACATCCAATCATGATCGTGTGCGACAGACAACGTGAAGATGTGTCCAGCAGATGCGCCTGAAATAGCACAACAGGTGAAATCTCATGATGATAGTGGACCAGCGGTTATAGGCAGAGCACACACACACGAGCCAACCATGGAGAGATGAAATGCAGGAAGGTGTAGGAGTGCAGGATGGCTTGTAGCAGCATGCACATCAGGGCAGGATGACACAAGAGCTGGGAGTCAGAAGATGGACAGAACCATGGGTCAAAACTCAGATGAGGGTACAATGTGCTTACATCACAAACCTGCCAACATCTGGCCGCCAAAGAAATGGAAACGACATCTGCACGACAAGCAGACACAGCCAACAGAACAGAGATTAATCACACCGAGGACCACTCCCAAAAAACAAAAAGCAACCAAAGGTAGCACAGAACAACAACTTCCACGTCATAGCAAAGGCTGCATTCACAAGCAGTCAAGCCACCCACACAGCACGCGTGCTGGTTGTAAGGACAGGCAAACCCACAGGAGAAAGCGGGAATAAATGCACCTGGTGATCTGCTGTGATCAGATCACATCACATATTGTATATGGTACCAGCGACACATGCACACACACACAAGGATATGTTATGCAGTGGATACAGCATGCAAAAGGAACAGAACACATCACCCCAATTGTAAAGGACCCACACATACCCCTACTTGAAACACTGACTAAATGCAAAGCCAACCCACCCACCCACCAATCAAACACAGAAACACCAAATCACAACCCAACAGTAATGAAACGCACATGGAAGAACTACCAGACCAGACGCTTCCAAAGGCTTCAATGTACCTCTGAAAATTAACTAATGCCTGTAATGGACGTGACATCTAGCGTCCTAACTGTATGCCTCCTCTTTACGCAAAACCCTACCAAGCAGCCCCGGAAATAAGACAGGCCAAATATCTTCTAGAATATAGCTTGAAAAAAAGCATTACCAGAAATCCCCCAAACCCCCACACATAATCAACCCTAGACGAATCAGACACTGTTCACAATCTGTCAATGTCCATAGCATGTCCTATGTGCCCTGTGGTCACCCTTAATGTAGCCTCCCTGGGGATGGCCCTGCCCTACCTGTAAACCCCACCCCTTGTAATGTAATGCAGATATGACCCGCAGAAATGTTGCATCAACATACACCTACATAAATGAATAAAAACAAAAAACACCCAGAGGAAAGTAAATAACCAACAAGGGCAGTGCTTGCTGTGTGGTTGAGCTGCCCAGCAATTGCGGACAGGATAGGAGCCAATTCAACATGAGAAAAGGTGCAGCACACACCTGCTCAACCTCAATATTACCACACCCCAGGTGTAGTGCTGTGCAAACAACATTAAGAAAGAGACCCATGCAACAGCGAATATGTGCTGCCTTGTCAACACAGAGTGAACACCTTGCTGTACACTGACGACAGACAAGGGTGTGTGTAGAGGTGATGAAGCAGCTGTAAAATAATGTTTCCGTTTCCAGATATTCCATAAAAAAATACGATGTTGTGAGGCAAACTGCTAAGCACTGTGTGAACAAACATGCCCCCAACCATACACACAAACAACACACTGAGGGCAAGCCAAACATTACATTCCAAAGGGAGGGCCTGTATGGGGATGTGCCGCACTCAGTGATGTGCCAAATTGCAGACACATACACAGCTGTCATCAAACACCAATGTGAGCACAGGGGTCCATGGAAATTACCATCAAATCCGTAGACAAACGTGTAAATGTGGTCCATGAGTGGAGGAGCAGTCTAGTGTTCACATAAATGTCTTGCACACAAGGCAAACACGCACCATATCACAACAGCACACCATGCGCCCTGGGGCAAATCAGTGGAGGTACATGTGCAAGAAAAGCCAGGATTCCCATGGTCCCAAGGAGTCATGTGTGATGGAATGTTAAACATTGTAATGCATGTATGTCACAGAGATAAAGTACAGAAAGAGACACATGTCTGAACAATGAACATATTTATTTTTTCTAACACGTCTCATACATACCATACACAGTGTAAACAGAATTGCAAGGTGTGTCCCACCCTGGCAAATGATGGGAACACAGTCAGCAATGTCAAAATGCACATGCCATGCAAAGGTCAACTCAAGAGCAAAACATAATGGCACGAGAATAAATGTTCATCAGGTGCATGATATGCACTGTGTAGCAGGGCCACACAACACAGCAGATGCTGCATGCCCACAATGTGTCACACACATATGCGTGCATGTAGACAACAGGTGTGGCAGAATGAGAAACCAAAACACATAACATGTCCCCCCAAACATAGCCCTCATGCAACAGAGGAGGTCACCAAATTAAAAATACATATGCTGCCAATATGTTGTAATGTGACAAACACATCTGCAAGCGAATGTCATAACTCCCACATAATGGCAGATCACCACATCAGCAATGTGTCAATGTACACCCCAAATATTATCTCAAACTGACTGACTATATGCTAACAGGTAGCAGGGACACATGAACACAGAGTGAATACAAACCACAAAACAGGCAGAAATGTGTACACATAACACCATACAGGAGGCCCCCTTGCATTGTCTGTTGGTTACACAGTCGCTGGCCACATATAGCAGGTTACATGGAATGCAGATGTGTAGCACGAAAATGGTCACCCACAATAACACACCCCAAATACAATGTCCCAATGAGAGTGTGGTAAATGCAGGGGGTAACACAGGACTGTGCAGACGTGCAATGCAAGGCGTGGCCATACATGCAGAGTGTCATGTCTGAACATCAAACAAACACAATAATTAGCATGTGAATATGCAAAGAATGGCACATAATCTCACACTGCAACACACCGAGGTCATAGCTCCACATGTTGTGGCTCACAAACAGAGTCACTCTGATGCACAGCCACCAGCCGGACACTAACATGGTACTGTGATGCCACACATGAATGTAAACCACATTGCCGCCTACACACATCAATCAAGGATGTTGGTGGGCATGACCGTGTGTTATAGGAAAACATGTAGCATGTCCAGGTGTGTGGCAGGTGGACATAGACAATTGCAATGCTGAAACTGTTCCCCCCTGCAACAATCATGGCTGTATGCTACAGTTGAAATAAACAGATCAGGGTATCCTGAGTGCCATGTCACACACATGGGCCAAAGCTCTGCAGTAAACAACATGTGAGGAATGTCCAAACGACACAGATGATGTCAGTCCCTGATGCGCAAACTGTACCAAAAGCAAAGGCTTCCTGACATCCAAAATATCACTTACAAAATTCCCAGGCAAACATGGGCGTGCATAGTAAAGTGTCACATGCCAATATGGCACAGTCCGAGGAGGTTCATCTGTGTCCCTGCAATCAGCAGGACTGTCAGCTACAGCATGGCACAAACTGTGTGCTGTACATGTCTGTCATGGTCAAACAAGCAGTCCAAGAGCAATAACGTCCAGCACAGGCCTGTGTTCCACTCACAGAAGTCAAACATCAAATAGGATATTTCCCATTAAACAATAACATGGTGCACTGTCCCACAACAGCTGTTGGATGAGGAGACGAGATGCACTGGAGGAAATGTGTCCATAATGTCCACTGCCCTGTGCAAAGAAAGGATAGGTGTGGCCAATGTTAGTAACCCTGCAACAACACCACAAATTGCCACAATGCACACTGCACTAATGAAAGATTGAAGTGATGGAAATGCAAACATGACAGGATATGCACATCAAATAAAACACAGATGTGAAAGGAACAGTACATGTTGCTGCAGACACGGGTGTCACATGGAGATGGGTATGTTAAATACCATGTCACACAGGCATCTCACAGCTACACACTATATGCATCCCTTTTTGTGTACAGAGATGCAACATTACATGTCCATGAGATCAAATGATACCCCACAAAAGGTACAGCCAGATGTAATAACAATTAAACAAAGGTGGAATCTAACCTATGTGTCCATGATGTGTCCCTCATCAATCCCATCAACTGCTGCATATGTACACCAGGTCACAGCGAACGGAGACGATATCAGGTCAACCAGTAGAACCAACATGTAAAGTCACACATCAGGGATCTTCACATCATGCCTATGTCAGACAGAAAACAAATGTTGCTCAACACCAGTCCCACATAACACAGGACACAACTCTGCTCACCAGAAATGTGGGTGATGATGAATAGGTGAACAGCACTACTGTAGAGGTAACAAACCCCACAATGCCCCCCAGGTGCCCGCACCCATCAAAGCATATGACAATGTATCATGCATGTACAATGCAGCACCACATAAGCAAACCAATAAACAGCCACCAGCACAATATGCGTAGTACAATGTGACAGCTGACATACGTGGCCTGTCGGTGCCCAAGTGCTAATTTGTGCACATAACGGTCGAGTGACATGCAAGGACACCCTGATGATGGCCTATGTAACTAAAATGGTGGAGGCAGCAGGTGTTGCTTCCGCAAAGCTAGCCCATCAAGGCCCACATGTGGATCTGTGGAAAATCTACCAGAAAACCCATCACAGGAAAAATACTGGTCACAACCGCACGTGGAGATGTGTGACAACAGGCAAATATGGGTAAGACCAGCACACAGAATATACGTGAACAACACCAGCTGCCAAATATGATACATAACAGGCTAGATGTTGTGCACCTGACATCACACACATACAATGTATCGGTAGTTCTACATACCCTGGACCCCAGCATTTCTGCTGATGTTCTGCCATGTGCTAATGACACACACCGACAGCACTGTCATCACGTATGTCCTGTGTAGTGGAAAGAAGAAACAACCTTGTCAGGTTCCAGCGCTGAACGCCACACTGCAACGTACTGTCCCCAGCTGTAATACACCAAAACATGAACCAACAACGGACTGTGCACCCTCACACTGCACAGATCTTGTACATGGGAGAGGCATCATGTACATGTGTGATGCAAATACCAAGGCCCCCCACATCCATCATATGCCTCCCCACCCTCCTGCTGTGCCACACACGTGCCAAAACAGCTGGATGGACACACCATGTTGGTGACGCATCCCAAGGTTCACACTATATGTCTGTGCCTCCCTTGTTCAGACAAACACCCCCTCTCTGTGTGCAGTACCCTCCAATTTTGTTTTGAAGCACAGTGTAAGTACCTGTGTCACCTGGAAATATGCCTCAATACCACCTGTATACACTGTGTAGATGCATATTATGTATTGTACATCTCCCCCAGCAAAGAATAATGACAGTTGTGTGTTTATCATGTGATGAAATACATGGCAAGGGCAGCACCATGGCTCTCCACAATAACCACCATGTCTGCATGTCACCTTACCGTGATTGTTGCATGTTAACCCATTGTGTAACTGTGAGAAAGTTCAACCAAGGATAGGTTTGCTGTCTCAATGCCCCAAATAACCCCCACATAGGTCTGTGTGTGTATGTGCATATAACATCCCTTGATAGTGTCCTCAAGGTATCTGTGTGTCTGTACCGTGCTATCCTGCCATACACACAGCACGTCCCACACGCATGAGGCAGATGTAGAGATACTATCAAATACATATGCCACCACTAAAATGGAAGACCCCATAAAATCGGAAGGGCAAACACATCTAGCGTCACATTTGCCTAACGAAATACACCCATTCAGCATCTAACCCACTGCACATCTGTATGTGTGTACATGTAATATACTGCTATGCATTACTCCACCACAAATGGACTGTAGCAATCATATGGCCCCCTGGCTGCCCACTGCACATGTCCACATAATTCACCATATCCATGCCTGTGACACCTGATGAGGCATACCTTACCACACACTGCGCTGCTGCTGCAGCAATACACGTGACACCTTGTCAGAAACACCATAGGAACGTTATCAGGTGCATGTGTACTGTGATATGTCTGACATATGGCATTGAAAATATCCAACATACAAACATAGCAAGCTGACAGGAGCAGAACACACACACACACAAACACCCACAGATTGCAGTACACAAACAAAGGTCCCGCATGAAAGCTCACCACAAACATGGACACCTCTATCACACCAAACCCCTAACCATCTGCCTGACCCAGGGCTCCTCACACACAATAACACCAAATAACTGTGTCTGGCCAGCAGTTGCTAGCACAAAAAACCACTAAATGGTACTGTGACCCCCAAAAGCTCTGAAAGGTGTAGCAACACCCTCTGACCCACAACACCAACAGCTGCTACTGTGCTCTGTCCACATTGTCCATCACACACCTCTGACGACATGTTATGATGGATGTTTAAGAAAAGGACAATGCAGTGTTGCATCTGAATGGTAAATGGTCCAAACATCACCCTTTGTAAACCTCACACGCATACAACAGCACATATATGTGGGTAGATGTGCAATACATACCAGTGAATCTGTCTGCAATCAATCGACGCCTGACCGATGTGCCTGCCTGTGTGTCACCACAGGCACGTACAGGGGGGCACGGTGGATCCTCCTCCACATCCTCATTAATCTCTGCAGGGATACCATGCCTGAGAGCAATGTTGTGCAGTATGCAACAAGCTACGATAATCTCTGCAACAGTCATTGGCGAATATTGTAAGGCCCCACCTGATCTATCCAGACACCTGAAGCGACTTTTCAAAACGCCAAAGGTGCGTTCTATGACTGAGCGGCTGGATGCGTGGGCCTCATTGTACCTCCGCTCTGCACGTGTCCGTGGTTGACGCACAGGTGTCAGGAGCCAGGGCCGACACCCATACCCTGCATCACCTGCAGAGAAGAATGTTGCATGTGAATGACTGAGCGCATGACACCATAAATTCACAGATGTATAGACGAGAGACATAACCCACAACACATCAGGACAGACATATTTTACATCACAATTATCCATCAGACCTAACAACTATTCTGATAGAAACACAACAAATGCCCTGTCAGGTCTGTAGAGACATGTCCGAGAACAACACAATCCCACCTTGTCCCCCCAAATGAGTCCTATGTTGAGCACACGTCCCATGTTATGTGGCTCATGTTCTCATCACCGACACCATCACCACCAATGGTAGAGTACGCAATAAAAACACACATGACACATACAAACAATATATGTTTGCAAAGTAAAGAACACAATAATGTTTGCTGGGCCAATGTAGGCGCACACACACAACATGTTTGACTGTGATGTCAGCCAGGATGAACACAATATCACCATGACACCCCATGTCGTCAAAGGTCTCCATATCTACATATAGCAGTATAACTTAAAATGCTGTTGACCGCTGTCAACAAACCATCTCAGTAGACACCATGTCTACTGTACCCTCACCGTTCCATCCTTGTTAAGTTGTGCTCCACAGAATATGACATTGTAGGCCACATGATTTGTAAAACATCACAGCTACTGAGTATGACAACGTTCCTGTGTATGTCCCACCAATACCCCTACGTCTGGCCAAAAACATAGGCCCACGTCTTTGCAGTCAAATCTCCCAAATGATGAGTCACATCAGGAGAATCACGGACAATGACGCCTCAGCACTGCACATGTGCAGTGCGCAAAGGTAATGCTAACCCCAGTCCGGCCCCACCCCTGTAATGGCAGAGGACAAAAGCATTTGCACAGCTATGCAAAAATGTACACCCAATAGCAAAGGCAAGCAACATGCATCATATGTTGGCAACCCCCCCCTGTCCAGCAAACAACAGCTGACAGACCCATGAATGATTGAGTGTGTGGCCCTCACACGCACAGGACACGCATTAGGAGCATGGATTGTAAATAACACACGTCTGACATGACCTAACACAGATACAATCTAAACCCATGCATACACAGGTGGGTGGAAATGCCCCCCCCCATCCCTGTGTGCAGAAGGTATACAGACACAGGTGCCAATACACACCCGACACACACATCTGAACAGTTGCATATGTTCCGTAACAACACCAGCATCTCCACATCACATATGGCTGTGAAACGGATGTGACATGGCTAATCATGTCCCCTGTTAAACAACGTCTACAGTCCTGTAATTATGTAAAGTCACAACAGTTGTCGGTTTGCTGAATGGGAGTTCATGTAGCTATAGCACAGTGGCCAATATCTGCAACACATGGGTAATGTTACGTAAACACATACATATATGACTAATCATCGAAGATATATATGGAGATACTCACCCAGCAATATACAGTCACCGTAATGTCCATCCTCAAATTCCCTAAATAGTGCTGAGCGATGCAGGATATAGGAGTCATGGGTGGACCCTGGAAACCTTGGGACCACATTCAGAATATGCAGATTAGCATCACATACAACCTGAACATTCAGGGAATGGTAGTGTTTGCGGTTGCGGAACACCACCTCCCTGTCTCTGGGCGGGACCAGGGCAACATGTGTGCAATCAATAGCTCCCATCACGTGTGGTATCCCGGCTAACGCCTCAAAGGCCTGGTCCAGGGTCTCCCAATGTTGCCTACTGTGGGGAAGGGCTATGTACGTCCCCACCCGGCTGACCATAGCACGCAGTACCTGGTGGAGACAGCGTGAGAAGGTGGGGCGGCTCATGCCACCCACTGCGGCCACAGATGACTGGAAACAGCCAGAGGCAAAGAAATGTAAGGCAGCAAGGAGCTTGACTACACCTGGTATGGCATGGGACCGGCTAGTCAGGGGCTCAAGGTCAGGTCGCAGATCCTCATACAGCCCCCTAATAGCCCTTGTGCTCAGTCGGTACAGGGAGATGACCTGGTCCTCACGCATGCCCTGGAGCTGGGCCCTGGGCCTATAGAGCCGCAGCTGCCGAGCCTGCACCTCAGTACGCCGTCTGTGCCGTCGCCGCACAGCACCTCTCTGGCCAGCCGCCGCAGCAGCAGGTCTGAGTTGCTGCGGGTCTACACCCATGCCCTGTGCCACAGCCCCATGGACATCATCTCCCCTGTCCAGCAACCGTAGCATCTGCCCACGTCTTTGGGCACATGCAACAACTATTATGTCCTCCATGTAAAGCCCTCTGTGACTACACAAGCACAAACACACAGACAAACACAGACACACAGACACACAGACACACACACTTGCCCAAACACTGCACAAATGGCAAACCACCACAAACATCAAAGACAACAGACAACTCCCACAATATGGCTCACTACAGTTGCTCCCAGATTCTCCAAACAAACACACGCGGCGCCTACCAAAACACCCTCAATGTTGCTGACTGAGCACCCTCTTTTTATACAGTGTACAGTTATTTTCCGTTTTGTCGGTACCGCGCCCCGTGTGCGCAGTGCGCATGCGCAGGAGGTCACGCATCGCCGCCTGTCTGTGCGTGCCGCGCATGTGCAAGCGTTGTCACGTGTGCGTGTGTATGACTGCGACGCGCATGTGCCAATTGGGGCGCATGTGCGTTTGGGTGTGCGCGGAGCCCATGTGAACCCCGTTACGCATGGGCGTATGCGTTTCACCAAAGTCATGATGCAAACACAAACGGTCATGCGCTAAGAGTGGCGCTTGCGTGTCGCGCAAGCACCTTAAAAGGCCAGCGCATGAGCATGCGCAATTCAACACAGGCGCGTCGCACAAGCAGCGCCGTCGCCGACGTCCTGCTGCAAACAAACGCCCACGCGTTAAGAGGTGCGCCTGCGCATAACGCACACAACCATAGAGCGAGACGCATGAGCATGCACAATGAAACACAGGCGCGTCGCACAAGCAGTGACGTCACACAGTGGCGCATGCGCAACGTATGCACCATCCACAAAACTACAAATGCACCCAAACGGAAGCAAAATGTTGAGGGTTGGTTGAGGAGTCAGAGCGAGTGTATACAGAGTTGATGTACGTGAGAGGTGGTGTAGTGAGAGGTGGGTCAGTGTCATTTGGGTAGCCACATTTTCCCGTGGTGTTTGATAAGTACCCATATCTGTAGTCTGTCATTGTGTGTGTTACCTTGTCTGTGTATTGTGTTAGTGACTGTTCTGTTCCTGTGCTGCGTGCCTTGTGGTGGGGTCGTGGTTGCGGTGTCTGTCCCGTGCCTGTTGTGGGAGGGGCGGAGGGGGTGAGGTGCAGTGGGGAGGCGAGTGGTGAGGTGAGTGGGGAGCAGAGAGGAGGGAGGAGGCCGATGGAGAGACAGACCCGAAGCCAGCGGGGGAGGGGGAGTGACAGGGAGACACACAGGGGTACAGAGAGAGATAGGGAGCCAGGGACAGAGACAGAGAGGGATAGAGAGAGGGATAGGGATAGGCAGGGAGGGACACAGACAGAGAGGGACAGAGAGAGGGGCAGAGGGAGGCTGAGGGTGGGGGAGGCTGAGCCTGGTGTATTTGCGGGTGAGGTGGTGCCGCCAGTACCACTAAAGGCAGGGCCTGCGGGGACTGAGGGACCTGTGGAGGTGGGGGCAGTGCCAGGGCCATCAGTACCTGCACAGCCTGCTCCCAGCAGGCACACAGGGAAGAGGAAGCGTGTCCCTGTGTCTGAGGCTCTCAGGAGGAGGGCATTAAAATTCACAGACGCTGAGAACCACAACCTCCTCTCCATGGTCCTTGAAAATTACGAGGTTCTGTTTGGCCGACAGAGCACAAGGACAGGCACAGCAGGGCGTAACGCGGTGTGGGAGGCGGTCCAGCGAGGGGTCGCAGAGGCAGGGGCCCCCCCACGGGACATAGATAGCCTGAAGAAAAGATATTCCGACATCAAAAGAGGTGTACGGCAGCACCTCTGTGCCGAAAAAAAAACATGCTAGGGGTACAGGAGGAGGGGGCCCCCTGCCAGCCATGCTGACGCCCCTGGAGCAACAGCTGGCCGAACGCCTCGGTCCGGTCTACACCTATGGTCTGCCTGCGCTGCTGGATACTGCAGATCCACATGCAGGTAAGTATGTCATGCATATCCATCACATCGCATAACCTCCCTGAGATGATCAATGTGTATACAGCTGACATTTGCAGATGCACACACATACCTATCTCCCCATTCCAAGGATGTCGTTAGCCTTGTGTCTGAGGCTGTGTGCACACCCCATCATACCCTATGGTGGCCAACACATAGACACAGTGCGAACACTATGTCGGTAGACGTGAGGGTCAGAGATGTTTTGCGCAATGTGTCTGGGGTTGTTTCCCTGAGGGTGGAATGATAAAGCGGCCCGTGTAATCATATGTAGATGGTGATTACTGTCTGCCAACACATGGTGGCATGGAACAGTTGTAATGGAATGTGTATTTGCCAGGGTATGGGCGAAGGGGAATGGTCACCACAAATGCAGTATACGGAAATATACATCCACACTGTATTTAACAATCCGTCATTTGTTCATGTTTTACAGAGTATTGTAAACATGGGAAACACACTATAATGTACCTGTACTGTAACCCAGTTACCCAGCCGCGTCATGTGACCCTTGTCAGGATCACTGACGGCTGGTACACACACAGCAGATGTATGAGGATAGTGGAGGAACATCCAGGCCTTGCCGTAACAATCCCTGTCAGTCTGACACGTTCTGCAAACCCTTTGTCATGCAACACAATCATTGACCATTGGGAAGCCAAGGGTATAGCAACCACGAGGGTTCCCCATGATTGCACAAACCTCTGGCCATGTCTGTCATCCGCATCTATGGGATCTCACAGCTCATTACAGGGTAACTATGGCGTCAGTACAGCTGGACTGTTTGCAGGGCTCACCCCACTTTGACAAGGGTATTGCTGGCAGATGTCAGATGTGGATGACACATGATGTTATCTGTGTCTACACATCTCTGTCATGCATTGTTGGTACCCCTCTCACACCTGTGTGTGTATGCAAGTAGTGGATGACACTAGTTAATATTATGTGGCGTGTCCGTGAACCGTGTCTCACACGTACGACACTCAGATTCCCCCTGGATCATATCCCCTCCATAGAGATATGTTGTTTAACGTACACAAGAGTACATGGTACATCTCACAGATGTGTGTGGATATATTCTGGGTATGTCCCAACCCACGTCAGCCTGCATGCACCCGCCCTCTCAATGTCTGCCTGTAATTAGGTGAAAGACAGTGGTCAGCCAACCGTGCTGCTACTAGAAACTGTCACTGGGATGAGGGACACCATGTACCATGTCCTGGGGAGTCCACGCATATTTGTGCCCACTCTGTCCACCCCCCCATGGGTCAGCTGTTCCCCCAGAGGGCCGGACACCATTCCTGTGTCTCTCACTGCACACACACCTCACGTTTTCCGGAATGGTCTTGCCAGTCACAGGATCACCCTGCAAAACTGCTGGTGTGTTTGCAAAGACCGTGCCATATGACATCTGCTAGCCATTGCTTGCCCTAAACAGCCAAATGTTACAGCAAAATGTGCATGTCCCTGGCCTTCACATTGTTTCACATCCCCATCTTCAGCTCCCCTGGCTCCCTGCCACCCACCCTCTGTCACTCTGTCTCTCTGTGTTTAGCAAGCTGCCCCTGCATCGGGCAGTCAGCCCCTGATGTGCTGTGGTCCATCAGTGTCCCAGTCATCCCCCTCTCACAAGGTGATGCGTGTTAGCTGATTGGACATGTGTTCCGTGTTGTAACTATATAAAAGGGTGCATGCACCTGCATGAACAGAACCTTACACCTGGACGACATCTGTCCACATGGACGTTGTGTGTGCAATCATGTCACAATTCCCCCCCCCCCCATGTCACACCACAAAAACACCACAAGATGCAATACACAGAGGGACAAATATGTAGCTGTGTGATACACAGCTGTCATGTACCCTACATAGGCTTTGATTTGCTGCCAGCCCCATGGCCAATGACTATCCTGACGGGGCCCCCCCCCCAACGTATCAGGGATAGTACATCCTTAACACACATCCCATACAACTTCTGAGCGGGTAGGTTTAACAGGACTAGGGATCGTGGGGATCATGTATCTGTGGCATGTGTAGAGGTAATGCACATACCCATTCACTTGCAGTCTGGCTCAGTGCTATCACCCTCCCCTACGTCACACTCACACATGTACATGGCCAGTCAAATGTGGTGACATGTGACTGTTGGGGGGGACGGGGACAGCACAGAGTATGGGTGGTGGTGCACCATGGGTAGCCTAGTATCCACACCTGCCAGTACAGCAGGCAGACAGTACAGCAGTGCGGGCATAGATATTCCCTGACACATGTTATGGGAAATGTCCTGGCCAGGTGTGTCAATACACGTACTAACATGACCGAAGGGCAGATGTGTCACCCTTCCCCTGACCCTGTGGCTGCAGTAACACATGACCTGTGCTCTGATGATGACATATGTCCACCATGAGACATGTTGTGTACCCTCTCAGTTGCAGCTAGCCCTGTATTGGCGTGTTTATCCATGGCCCCCACCTAGGGTACAGGGAGACATCCAACATGTGGTACACATCCCAGCAGTGTGTGACACTGTTCCAGACATGTCATGGAGTAGAAGCCCCTACACAACTGCACCATCACTGCCCTATGTCATCTCATCTGTCACTGTGCATTTGTGTGTGACTGTTTCCTGTTTATCTGACATACTCTACGCACACTGCTACATGTGCCTGTCAATTGTCTCAGGATCCTCTGCAGTGGTATCGTCCTACATTGTAGGTTCGTGGAAGGTACATGTAGCACTGGGGAGACAGTATGTCCCATGTGAATATGCCGTGAGCAATGGCATGCACACCCAAACCTAGACTGTCAAGGATGGAGTACCTGTTGGTGCTGTGTAGCCCTGTCAGCACATACATTACACACATGGGGTGTGGGATCGACTGCTGAATAGATGGCCATATGAGGATATAGTCAAACCTGGAGGCCACACAGGGCATGCACGGCTGACTCCCAGACCAGTTTTAATGACACAGGTACATGGTTGTGGGCGATAGGTATGTGGGGGCTCTGTATGTACCACACATTCAGGGTACTCTGAATATCACATATGGGTGGTCTGGATCACACACGTAGATGTTGCTGTACAGCTTACACATATGTATTTATCTGTGTGTGCACACAATACAGGTGACTATAGTACATTGCCGACACATGTGGAGCAGGAGGAGGAAGAGGAGGAGGAGGAGCTGGAGCAGGAGGAGGGGGAAGAGGAGGTGTGGCACGCACCTGGAACAGAGAGCCCTGATACGGTGGTTGATGTGGGGAGTAGTCGCCAGGGGGAGAGGCCTGGTCCCCGGGAGGGTCACATGGGACCTCCACGGAGCCCCACACCACCAATGTTGTCTGCAGCAGGATATGCTGCAGCAGCACCAAGGCGCAACGAAACTGGCGAGGATGTGCTACTACATGAGCTGCGTGCCCGTGGTGCTGCATCGCAACGCGACAATGAAGGTGGGTAATTAACATTCCTTCCATTAACCATCACTATGCTGTGTGTACATAGGCTCACAGATGTGCACCCTGGGGCAGGCCTGTCAAGGTTTAAGATGCCACACAAAGACACTTGTTGTTACAGAAGCTATCTTTGTGACACACATCAGCGTGCACTATGTGCAACACAGTGCTGGCATGGGAATCAAAGTGTGAGCCACACATGCACAGCATCCTATATATCATGACACACAATTGCTGTGCCAGACCAGTACCAGCAAGCAAGCACTGTGCCACAGGGTATACATCCCCTATGTATACTGTGCAGTGTGTTTGCCCACACACCTGTGCACAGCTAAGAGGGAGATGTGGAGGGGGCGTGGCCACCACACACAAAACACACACACCTCTAATCCATCTCAGGGGTGTGTATGTGGTGTATGTGACAGCATACCCTCTACAGCTGTGATATGCGTGTCCACATTACACATTACACATTTGAGTTACCTAATCTTTGTGCCTTTGTTGCCCAATGACACTGTTACACACAGCCTGACAGCCAAGAGAGTGTGTACAGCTACAGATGCAGATGTAACAGTACTGATGCGTCAGGTGCCTCTGTTTGTGAGGGTACACAAAATGGTGAACATATAACAGGAAGGTCTAGGCCCCCTGACTGTAGCACACCCATGTGCCATTGCTACATTGTGACAACTGTACCGTGCAGCAGCGCAAATCAGGGTTCACATACACAGGCGGGACATATGTGTGATATGCAACGTGATAATGGCCCCATCCCACATAGGCTTTATCAACAGGTGTCCACACAGCATCATAGACGACATTATCGTGTACAGTGCCTCATACACACAGAGAGCACTATATGCACACTGGACAGAATCAGATGTTCCTTTCCCCTGTTTTTGGGGGGCAACACGCCCCTGCGGTCACCTGAATGCCCACAACTAGGGTTGGCTGTGTGACATACAGCCAGAGTGGCGACGCTGTCCCGCACATGTATATTCCTAATGTACAGTCGTCTGAGGCGGATGGCCATTAGGGTCTATACGCCACATTACGGTCCTTGCATCAGCATTGTGGATGAGGCCATCAGGTGATGTGGCTGGGGGGGACATAAAGTGGAGTCCAAACTGTATGGCATCACACAGGTAACCTGTGATGAGGCCAAGTTGCGTTTTGGGGTCAGCAGCTACACAGGCAGACCCGGTATAGGTTCCCCTGACCCCAAACAGACACAATATCCCAAATCCCAAACCTACATCCCCAAAAGGAAACGTTAAGCTGCGACAGCAACAGACTATTCAGCACCCTCCTGACATTGCAGATCCAGACAGTTCACGTGAAAAAAACAGTTCGCACTCAAGGTAAAATGCCCATTCAAACCTGTATGTACAGTTGCGCTCATCCGCTGGGGAATACCTTGTGATGCCATGTGGCATGGTAGTCAGGTCGATGAACAGCAGTCTCATACAGGTCCAGCATGTGAGCAATGGCTGTATGGACAGGTCAGGTTGTGCTCACCTTCCCCTGGCGTCCACAATAGCCTATAGACGGCAGACACACATTCCATATTTTGACCCACCACACCCACTACAGATGCTATACATTGGCCCTGGCAAAGGCACATTCCATGACATGACCAGGTGATACGTACGTTCGTGTGCACAAATGCAACTGCTAGCTCACCCTCTGTGCTGTGCGACGCAGGGGCTGGTATACACCCAGGGACATTGGCCTGTGGCTTGGTTGTGAGCAGACTGCTCATTCGCCCACTAGGGATTCCGTCCTCCCTCTGACATATCTCACAGACACATGCCCTCTTTCCCCGGAGGGATCATACATAGGTGACGTGTGTTGTAACGTGAGTCCTCACATCATTCCATTCCTAGGCCGTGGAAAATGTTTTGCCCCATGCCCGTGGTTTGGACGGTTGGTCTCCAAGTGACAGCTGTAGTACCTGGGATCCTCACACATTTCATTCCCACTCTGACCCTGGTACTTGCACTGTAGGTTTGGGTTATACACATCGGGATACCAAGATGTCTGAGCCCTGCATTGCTGTATCCACTACTGGACTACGCAGCATCCCTGTGTCATAGTGCTCACCAGGCTCTTGCCTCCACAGCACATTGTCGCGTGGTTGGTGTATGCACTGGGCTACCCTCAACTGTCGACTGCCACCAGTTGAGGAGGCTGCCATGTTTGTTTTTTTACCGCAATCACATGTAAACCTTACTTGTCACCCTCCCGTGTTTTGTGGCGACTGGGTGTGCCTGTAGGCCTAGCATTGGATTGTGTTTGTTTGTGAGCTATGTTTCCCTTG